>CM057458.1:35635000-41412500 GCA_016271365.2 Neoceratodus forsteri
CTGCCAGTTGGGCAGACAGGAGAAAAGCCATGGGTGGAGTCAAGCAGGCCTGAGGTTTTAAGCGCGGGCGTGTGGCTTTTTGGCAGAAGCCACTCCTAGAAGAGACACAGGGGAAGGAAGCGTTGTTGCTGGGGCAACTGCAAAGCTCCTTCCTCCTCCCTGAAGATCCTGATCTGCTGTTGGGGCGATAGTCTCTGCCAATTAGGCAGACAGAAGAAAAGCCCATCAGCAGAGTCAAGCGTAGCCTGGAAGGTTTCAAATGCAGCGTGTGGCTTTTTCTTTTTGGCAGAAGCCACCGCCAGAGGAAGACTCTAGGGACAGGGAGCACTGTTGCTGGGGGCAACTGCAGATGCTCCCCTCCCTCCCCAAGATCCTGATCAGCTGCTGGGGAAGATAGCCTCCACCACTTTAGGTAGACAGAAGAGAAGCTGGTAACGAGTCTGCAACCCACTATATAGGCATTAGAGCCAAGTGGCCCTCCGCTTGTGACTCTCGCACTAAGAACATGCACCAAGGACAGTGATGAGTGGAGTCTGCCCAGAGTCAACACAGTAGCCAGCTTACAGCCAGGAACCTTGTCCACTGGATCACAGGTACAACTTTCTGGGACATACTGTGGTTGGGATATTCTGCGCTCGGGGAGCTTGCTGTGTGTTACTACAGTTTCAGGCCTTAATATTGTGTTGCTGGGTGTGAGGACTCGCTTAGTACTGTCTTTAGGTAAAATCTGTGTTGTGAGTGTCAGGCTAGCTGAAGACCGTTTCTGGGTAAAAGGTGTTGTTGAGGGTGTGGAGCTTGCTGACAAATGCTTCTGGATAAAGTGTGTTTGTGGGTGAGGGGCTTATTGGTGACTAAGCGACCACTCACTAATAGTTGGCTTCTGGACAAACAAGGGCTCAAAGGACCCCCCCAGATCACAAAAATCACTATCTCAAAAGGGGCATGTGGGCAATTTTAAGAGGTATTTGAGGAAGCAGACTGGTCCCCACTAGCTGACTGCAGAGCGCAAACACAGCCCTGGAATACCTCAGATCTACTTTCAACAGAGCCTGTGACATATTTGCCCCATCAGGACAGTCAGAATAAAGCCATTAACCCCTGGCTCACAGGCTTTCATTGACCTGATGAAACATCAGGACAACCTCTGGCATATAGCCAGAGAGGCAGGCAAACCAACATGGTTACCTACAAACTGCTAGAAACGAGCGCACTAGGCAAATAAGAAATGCTAAAGCTGCCTACTATAGAGGACAACTCAAGAATAACTGGGAAATGGCAGGGACTTCTGGAATAACATTAAGTCCCTCAGCGGTAAAGAACCCAGAGCTCCACCACATCTAACAGTTACCACCTCTGGCCCATTTCAGCAACCTATCGACCTGGCCAATGCCTTTAATAACACCTTCACTGACCTCAGCTCTGCCCCCCGAATTTTTCCATACCCCTCCTGATATTGATTTCATCTACCCTAACCCTCCAACCTCACTTAAACCAGGCCAACCACCATTCTACTTACGGAAATTACTAGGGCCCAGACCATTAAATATGTCAGAAAAACTCTAAACAAAACCAGGGTCGGGACGGACTCCTTAGACATGAAGCTAACAGCACTAGCACTGGACGAGCTTGCTCTCCCTTGACCATACTTTTCAACATCTCTCTGAGCACTGGAATCTTCCCAGATAGGTGGAAGACTGCCCTGGTCACCCCAGTGTATAAAATGGGGACAGAACTAACCTGGAAAACTACCGGCCAATCTCAATACTACCACCGCTTCTCTAAAGTGCTAGAAAGGGCAGTCTCGGACCAGCTCACTGAATACTTAAATGCAATCTGCTTTGCCCACAAAAACACGGGCTTCCTACAGGCCACAGCACCATCACAGCATTAAATGACTTCACTACTCACATATATGAAGCCCTTGATTCTGAAAACAATGGGGTCTATATTTATCTACCTCACAAAAGCCTTTGACACCATTAACCACTGAATCCTGCTCAGACACCTTAGGACCTTGGGACTGTAAGTAGATACCACCTCCTGGCTAAACAGCTACCTTTCACACAGGACACAGTGTGTGAGGATAGGGGTGTAACCTCCGATCTCAAAAGGTAACCATAGGGGTTCCCCAAGGCTCTGTTTTAGGAGCACTTCTCTTGCCTCTTCGTTAACTCCTCCCAGTGCCTGTCCTGCAAAAATGCTGCTCTATGTGAACGATGCAGTTATCTCTGTGCCTGGCAGCCTCACATCGGATATAGCTCAAAACCTTCAGCAAAACTTTGCCATGCTTGAGAACTGGTTCACCCAAAACAGACTCCTTTTAAACACAAAAAAAAACAAAAGTATGCACTCAACCCTGCCACATGCAAAAGGCATGATGAACACCTATCTATAGCCAAAAGGGTGGCATTGAACAAGTCTCCTCCTTAAATGTCTTGGGGTGCATATTGATGACACCTTCGCCTTTGTATACTATATTGACCATGTTGTCAAAACAGCTAATAGTAAACTAGGAATCCTCTATAGGCATAGTCAAGCCATGACCCAAGCTCTTAACCTGGTCACCAGAAGCTCCATCCTGTCGGTCGCTGACTTGCCTCGCCATTTACAGTGCTGCCTGGACACTGCCTTAAAAGGGTTAAAGCATTGATGAACAAGGTTTGCCGCCTGGTCCTGGGGCAAATTCCAACCTATACATGCACCTCTACACCTCCACTGGCTGGCCCCCTACACCTTAGGGCTAAATATCAGACTTGCCTAATAGGCAAAAAGTCCTCCTTGGACTCACTCCTCCCTTTCTCCTCCACCACCTCTCTGTTCCAGTGCTCCTCTCTACTAAAGTCACTAGGAGCTCAGTTAAGGGTGTGCTCCAGGTCCCTTCAAAGAACCTGCCTCGCACAGTGCTCACTCTCCTACTGTGGGCCCACCTGGTTTAATGAACTCACTGCTACCACCTAGTAGGGCCACTAAATTGCACCCTTTAAAAGAACTGAAACCCTCTTGCCCAAATGTCCCTCTGTGACTGCAGCTAGCAAATACCTATGGCCAATCACCTTCATAACTAACCCACCCCTTGCCTACCTCCCTTCCTTCCTCCTCTCTTCCCTCCACCCCCTGACAAAACCCTATGGTGGCTGCCCACTACCTCCCTACCTTTTCTTACATCCCTCCTCATTCTGTGACTAAGGCACCTCAGGTTGCTCCCGCCATGCCCTGAGCATTCATTTGTATGACTCCCTTCCCAGGTTTATATTGATACCAGCTCATTATGTTGAAAAGCTTCCTATCCTACATTAATACTGCAGACACTGAAAACAGCCTATTCGATGCTACCTATTCAGAATGTAACCTCTTGCTATACTTGAATGCTAAGGAACCTGTTTTTAAATGTTATGTAACCTGTCTTGCATATTTTGTCTTGTCCACTGACATGGAATCTTTGTAAAAAGAGCCTTCTGGCTCAAAGGTGTTAAATCCACAATCAAAATAAATAAAAAAATAAATGTCATTTTGGTTAAATTCATGGTGAGGTAGTGGGGCTTGTTGAAACCATTTGTCAGAACAGTGGCTGAATACCAGTTATTTATTATGTCCACTGAACTTGGGTTCAAACTTTTTCCCTTGTTTCATGGATGATGCAAAACAATGGAAAACGGCTCACATTTTCCTTCACAACCTACTGTATTTAAAAGGGCCTTATAATTTGTAAATGAACATGGCATGTGGCAACCTTGGAGCAATATAAAATAAATTGTATTATTCCTGTACAATACAAACTAATACAACTAATAACACTATTGCATAGATATCAAGTTTTGTAAACACACTGCACAGGGCAGAATACAAACAAAGTAATAAAGCTTTCAAGAAAAACAAACAAAAGTAACCACTGTGTGCAGTCTTAGTAAACTTTTTGAAAGTACCAACATTATTGTTGCATATTTTTTAATAGTAATGTTATTTTGTATACCCATATATGTTATATATGCTAAAAGATTTCTCATCCAGCTCATGTGACAGAACACCTCCCGCATCTCCTTGCAGCCGAAAAGATCTACAGAGTGCATGTCACTTGTTCAGCTTACCAGTACCAAGAAAGTAGTAACATTTTATGCAGGGTAAGCATGCAAGAACTATAAAGCTGCTGTTTATCTGAACCTGCTTTGAACAGTGACTGTGTTGCCTTACTGTAGGCGTTACAAGACAGGAGGCATAGGGGGCTTGGTGGCAAGCCAGTAGTGAGTCAGAAGTCAGGGCAGGGTTTTGCTCCTTTAAAACCCACGCTGTTCCACGGCGGGGCGCTGTGAGTATGAGCATGAGTGGCACAAGAGCCACTACAACAAAATTTTAATAACATTGTTAGCAGCCTATTGCCATGTGCTTAGTTCAGAACGTGTTGCACCTATTTTATGTTTAGAGTAGTAGATCTGTTTTAACAATGGATTTATGTAAATTGTAATATTAGTGCTTAGCTATAGCATTTTAATCTATATTTGATGACTGATGCTTACACTGGTTTTTCTTCAGGTAGGGTCCCATGTCTTTTCTCCAGCCCATATGATTTGTGGCCTTCAGAAATTAACAAAGAACCCATACTAATTCATTCAGAATTTATGTCCAAAGGTCGCTTTAACAATTTGCTTAAGGTTTTCCTGATTAGATGCACAGCTCAGATTGTTCTGACACTGAAGACTGACCTGATAAAAACACTGTTTATAATTAAAAAATGTAGTCGGAGACATTACTTTGAGTGTTGTGAGAATTATTTTATTATATCGTCTGATAGTTTGTGGTGATGCACAACCCAATCCTGGTCCTTCTCTAGTAATAAATTCTGAAGCTGGTATATTTAATAATACAGTGAAATCTGCTTAAATGCACACCCATTTGCAGCAAGAAAATGCATTTAAGCAGAATGTGCATTTATCAGAACTTGTATGTTTACAATGTAACATAAAGAAAATAACTGAGACCTGACACTGTAATGGCATTCCACATTTATTTATCTTAGCAATATATTTAAAATGTTAAAATGTTACATATGCTGCTGGGCAGCATTGGCAAATAAATTAATGAAGCACAATGCTATAAAAATATCAAAGCTGATCATCTGCCCTCATTATCTGTCTTGCTTATGGACCCAAAAAGGAAATGATCTTAGTCTGTTTGCAATTTTTCAGTGCCAGCTGAGTGGTAAAGGTGTTAAATATTGCTTCACAATTGCTTAGAATCACCTGTACACTTAAAAGGTGCTAACTACCTAGGGAGAGCTATGTTGGTGAATTGTGAAACTGTGCATTTGGCAAAATTTAGACTTAACAGATTTTTGTGTACTATGTGAATAGTAAAAAATTGGGAAACTGGAAAAGTGTGCACATATCAGGAATGTGCACTTATCTGATGTGCACTAAGTGGAATCCACTGTAATAATCATCATCATCATCATCATCTTTATTTGTTGTAAGCGCAATTCAAACAAACACCAAAGTGCTTTTACAAGGTAAAACATTTTATTTCTTTTATTTATTTATTTATTTCAGATTAGGATTAATACCTTTGAGTCCAGGACTCGTTTTCAAAGGTTCCAGGTCACTGTTGAACAATCATTACAAATATAACAGTGTTTACAGAAAACAGTTGCACAGACATTCAAATACCAAAGAAATCTTATATATCCAACTAACGGTTGAAGAGGATAGGTAAATAGGGTTCAGCCTTGTAGTTCACTATTTAGTTGGTCAGTTTAGCCTAAGGGGGAGAGGGTCAGCCAGGGATGTCGTCGTGGTGGTGGAAGTGGTTTGTCAGCAGAGTGGGCTTCATTCGGGATGGGGGCTTGATGAGATAAAGGGGGGTGAAAGGGAGAGGGCTGGGTGGCTGAAATTCTGCCATATTAGTGCAGGCAAGCACAATTCTTTTTGTGACAAGAAGGGATCTGAGCCCAGATTTGAAGGTACTAATCTTGGGTGATTCTGTGAGGTTAGCAGGTAAGTCATTGTACCATTTTGGTCCTTGGTAAAGGATGAAGTTCTGGAGAGTTTCATCCTTTTGAAGGAATCACCAACCTATCTGTATGCATGCTTCTTGTTGATTTGGTGGGAACTGCTGGCGTAAGAGGTAGCCCAGTGAGGGAAAGCCAAGAAGCACTTTTCAGAAGTAGGCAGGTTTGGTATTGTGCTTTAAGAAGGAATGGGAGCTACCCAGTTTCAGTGTAAAACATGCAGGTTTGGGTGTCCTGGGTAGCCCTTTAGCTAGTCGACAGGCCTTATTTAATAGTATGCTGACCCTGTTTAGAGCAGTTTTAGTGCCTGCCACATAGATAGGCAGCCCATAATCTATGGAGTACATCACTGAACTACTCATGGCAAGTTTCAAAGCATTGCTGTCATATAGAGTGCCTATGGCAGAAGACCCCAAGTTTTGTATTTGTTGACTTGACGACTGAGTCTATATGGCCGGAGAAGGTTAGTGTATTGTCAAAGGTGATGCCCAAGTACTTGAACTTTGTTACTTGTTCCAGTGTTTCACCATTATGGTTCTGGATGAGCAAAGGCTGTTATTTCTTTTGCTTTGGGAGGTAGAGAAGAGTAGACTTTTCATTTTTTTATGGTTTAGTAGTAGTTTGTTTGTGTGAACCAGGATTCAAGCCTGAGGAAGCTGTCTTGGAGTTTGGTTGTGATGTAGTTGTGATATTTCCCAGCGACCGATATCACTGCATCGTCAGCATAGAGAATAGAGCGTGCTATACAGGCAGATGGTGCAGAGTTGATGAAGAGGCTGAAAAGCAGTGGACCAAGAATAGATCCCTGTGGGACCCTGAGGACACTTCTCTAGCAGATGATAGAAGTGTCTCCAATTTTGACTCGTTGTGACCAGTTTGTGAGGTAGCTTCTGAACCGCAGTACGGTGTCCGGGGATAGACCTGCTTGAATGGAGGCAGTTAAGGAGTAGTTTGTGGTTAACAGAGTCGGTTGGTCTTTGTAAGGTCGCTTGAAGACTGAGCCAACTGCCTCCCCATTATCTAAGGCATCATAAAGCTGGGAAGAGTAAACAAGGGTGGTAAGTGTGGAGTGATTTTTCGAACCCATGCTGCTGTGGGCTAAGTAGGTTATATTTATCAAGATACTCTGTAATCTGCTCCGAGACCATTCTTTCAAGTGCTTTAGAGAAGGTGGTAGAATGGATATTGGTCTATAGTTGGATGTTAGAGTTTTGTCCCAGGCTTTAAAGAGAGGCATGACATTGGCTAACTTCCACAGTTTTGGAAACACCCCATTCTTAGAGACGCATTAAACACCATCGAGAGGACTGGCTAATTCATTTAGAAGGAGAAGACCCACGACTTTCATATCCACTAGATCAGTCCCATCCTGGTCTTGCCAAGAACCCTCTTAGTGTGCTTGGTGGTTTCAGACTTGGTGACCTGCTTAAAGTAGAATGGTGGTATTGCATCCTTTGGGGGTTAAGAGGGTAGTGGGGTGTTGTTGCCCAAGCTGATCTTTAAAGTAGTCAGCAGGAGTACTCCAGATAGGTCTGTGAAAGCATGGTTGAGCTCATTTGCTATGTCAATGGGTTTCTGTAGGGGACCCTCCTTGTTACTAGTAGATCAGGTGGGGCCTTAGAGGTATTTCCTGTTAGGATTTGAAGGAATTCAGAATTCTCTACATTAAAATAGTAAATATTTAAAACTAGTAAAATGACAGACATCCATAGCTAGTTCTCATGATAGGCAAGAGATAATAAATGTATGTTTTGAGTGCAGATTTGAAGCTCTCACAGTCAGGCACCCTTATCTAATGAGGTAGAGAATTCCACAGGGTAGGAGCCACAAAAGCAAATGCATGAGCTCCTGAGGCCTTCAAGTGAACCCTGAACTCTCCAGCAATCCCTCATTGATGGAGCCGGAGTGGTCAGTAGGAACATAGGAGCTCTTGCAGGTAACTCTGTCCCTGTTTGTGTAGGGCCTTGTAGGTCAGCAAGCCAACCTCGAAGGTGATCCACCTCTGAACTGACAGCCAGTGCAGTCCGTGCAGCACAGGTGACATGGATCGATCAAGAAAGCCCATTCAACAACCTGGCTGCAGCATTCTGCACCAGCTGCAAGCAGCAGATATCAACCCCTAGAAGCCCTAGGTACATGGTGTTGCAATAATCAAGGTGGGAGGTCACAAAGGTGTGGACCAGTCTTGGGAGATCACCGGTGAAACCAGGTGCTTGAGCTGGGCGATATTCCTTAGATGGTAGATTGAGGTCTTGACAATAGATGTCACCTGAGACTTCAGGGTCAACCCCTCATCAAAATAACACCCAGACTCCATACCCATTCAGAGGCCATCAGCTGGCAACTGCCGAGCAAAAGCCCAGAGCCTGCCCAGCCAAAGACCCCTCAACCCGGTGACCTGGGTCCACCACCAAAACCTCAGTTTTGTCAGGATTCAGCCTCAACCAACCAGTTGGCATTCATCCAGTCCTTGATCTCAGTAAGGCGGTTGTTAAACACCAAGACTGCATCGTCCTGATCAGGTACAAAGGACACGTATGGCCGGTATCATCTGCATAGCAGTGAAAACTCAAGCCATACTGCCTTACAATGTCTTTCAACAGCGGCATATACACCACAAATAACATAGGCAAAAGCACAGAGCCCTGGGTGCCCCACATGGTAGAGAGAATGTGTCAGAGGAATAAATTCCTGACACAACTCTCTGAGATCTACCAGTGAGGAATGAGTGGAACCATCTGAGAACTGTCCCTGACAGTCCACAGAGAACCCGCAGGCACTCCAGCAATAAGCTGTGTCAAATGCTGCAGAAAGATCACGGAGGACTAAGATAGAATGACTACTCTGATCTCGCTATCAGGAAATCACTGAGCACCTGAACCAGAGCAGTCCTGGGGCTGTGCCTCTTCCTAAATCCCGACTGGAGAGGATCATAGATGTCATGGATGGTAAGGTGGTCATCCAGCTGTAGTGCAACCACCTTCTCAATAACCTTGCCCATAAAGGGCAGGTTAGAGATGGGTCTGTAGTTGGCGAGACAGTCCGGGTTGAGAGAAGATTTCTTAAGGCGGCATCACCACTCCTTTAGGAGTCAAGAAACTCCCTGTCTCAAGCCGAAACTCTGGACTATCTCTGCCAGGACCAGGGTGATGATCTTAACGCACCCACAAGGAGGCGAGTTGAGCCCAGCTCAAACTACAGCAGGTCAGCCACATACTCTGGACGATCCTTATGACTTCCACGATCGCCAGCTGACTAAAGGTCGACCAACCAAACCGGGTTCTGCAGCCTCCAACGAATCATTACTCTGCCCACTGGAGAACTAAGCAGATCTCCGATTGAATGTCGGCAACCTTATCAGCAAAAAGTGAGCAAGCTCATCACACTTATCCTGCGACACTCTCTGAACTTGCAGACAGGCTGAATTCACAGTCTGTCCACAGTTTGGAAGTGCTGAGCTGGTCAGTTCCTTGCAGCAGTGATCTCCTCAGACAGGAACGCTGCCTTCTTATGGGAGATTGCCAATTGATAGTCTGTATAATGAGCCATCAATCTAAGCCTGACAGCACTGAGAACAGATTTCCACCAGCGACACTCCATCCTTCACCCATCTCCTCTCATCTCCCCAAGATCCCATCAAACTAGGGGGACCAAGGGTGAAGGATGAGGAGGCAAACATGAACAGGAGCAATAGCGTCCAGAGCAACCACCATGGCCTCATTATAGGCCTGTAGTAGGCTGTCTGGACCCTGCTAGCAGTCAGAAATCCTGATATATCCAGCACCGCAATCAGGCCATCTGGGGTTACACCCTTAATGGACAGCACCAGACCATCTCCAAAGAGGCAGGCCTATGGGAGGGGCCTGGAAGTTGAACCTGATGGTGTAATGGTCAGAACAACCGACTGGCTCCACCACCAAGTCAGAGGTCTCCATACCCAGTAGGATGACCAGGTCCAGAGAATGACCAGAATTGTGGGTCGAGAGGAAACTACCTGTGGAAGTCCAAAGTAGTCATTAGCTGGAGGAAGTCCTGACCAAAATGCAGAGTTCATCGTTGACTCAGGCACTGAAGTCACCCAGCACCCTTACTCTGGGAGACTCCAACACCATGTTGACAATGAAGTCTCCGACTTCCTGAAAAATTGCTTCCCATCCCAGGTAGAACGGCATAACAGAAGACTTTTGCACCTCACACCTGCACCCAGGATACATTCAAAGGATCTGGTCTTCCCCACTGGCACATCTATCAGGCCCAATTCTATTCTAATGCAAATGGCCACACTCCCACCCCTATGATCCAATCTCGAGCGTATCACTGAGAAACCATCTGGAACCACTGACTCAAGAATGGGGCCAGCATCATCATCCAGCCAGATCTTGAGATGCATGCCAGGTCCAATGTCCCAACAAGGTCAGCAATTATTGCCATCTTGTTTTTATTGGACCTGACATTGCATAACACCACCCAGGTCAGATGAGACTCCAAGGCTGATCGAGTCAACTGCCCACAAAAGTGGATCCCTTGGGTATGGGGACCAGACAGGGAGGATGCCTCTCCAGTCTCCGTTTCCCCAGGGTGTCTCCTCATCCCCATGACCCCAATCCGCCACTCAGCTCCCACCCAGGTCCAGGGCTCTCCCCCACCTCCTCCTTACAATCCGCAATGCCCGGCAATGATTGTATAGGTCAGCATGCAAAGGGGACAACTAAAGGGGACGGAGGCCCCAGAGCGCTGGAAGAGGAGTAGTGCTCGATCAGGAGAGCCACCTGCCAGCATGATCTCTAGCCACCCAGTATAGCCACCCTCAAATTATAAGACCCCAAAACCACAAATTAAACTAACACAAATAGATAACAATCCCCCTCCATAAAATTAGGCTTCAAAGTCTGGGACGATATGGTCCATACATGAGTGTGGTAGGTCGAGGTGAACATGGGCAACACAGGTAGCGTGACACAATAGTCTTTAAACAGTTCAAAATTTATTTTGGAATCAATAATTTTCTTTCTTTAGCAGGACGCATCTCATACAGCGAACACTTTCACCAACACTTCATGTGGCTAGAGGATTGCATTAAGTCAAGCCTGACACGTCATTCTAGCATTTCACATTATTTCACTGGATTCTCTCCAGACTCAGAACCTCAGATCCTCCTGATCTGTCTCCTAGTCTCATTTCACATTCCTAGTGATATCTATTCTTTATACCATTCAGCAGTCAGGTGATACATTAATTCCACCCACCAAAACATTTTCAATTTAATTTCTTTATATTATTTAAACTAAATACTGATGCAGTGTTTAAACACATTGTTATTACTTTAATAACTTGCATACTATTAGCGGAGTGAATTACAGTCTTTTAGAAGTGTTTGTTTCACTCTCTGGCATGAGGAAGAACCACCCTTCTAGCAACAGTACAAAGGAATTCAGGAGGCGGCCGGCCTCCTAGAGAAGACAACAGGAACTGACCATGGATAAATACAGTTTCTGCAACGTTACCTGAAGCTGAAATGCCCTCACCAAAAAAAGCATTCCAAGACAGCACACAAATACTTTATTTTAACCTGGAGAGTATGTAGACTACTGAACCTTTTATTTTATAGAGAACTCAACATTAAAAAAGTAGAGGTTAAATACACGCCAGACTGTCGCACATCCGAGCAGGTATGAATTACAGGAGCATATGTGCATATTCGCACAGGATTTCAGCGGCTTACTTTTACCAGAAATGACGCAACCTCATCAAAAGGAATATTTCAGAGAATAAACTAAAGAATCAAGCTATGTTTTATATTTATTTCTATGCAGAATCCTGCAATTTAGCAACAGGTTCTTAAATATCTCCTCCAAATGGGCCATTAACAGACTTTTAGAAGGAACCAACCTCTGGAGCAAAACAAAACGGCTCCAAATAACCATTTAACTTAAACATAGGACATTTTCAAAATGGGCAAGGACACAGAACAAGAAAGGAACCCCAAAGGTTCCCGCCTACTTCAAAACCTAAATAGAAGACAAGCAAGCCCAAACGCCATACGGCAAAACAGGGCTTCTTAAGCTTATTTTTTTTTTGTATAATATTTTTGTTTTTCCAATAAACTATTACATACAGTCAAACACATAACTTATTCACCCAGTTACTACCATTACATCTCACAGAGACCAATCTCTTCACTTCATTCCACACTATTTTACAGTTGATTTCTACAGAATTGCATTACGTTGATTTATACTGATATAAAATTATATCTATTAATATATCATAAAATAAAATTAAATAAAATCCAATCAGATCAAGTCAGATCAAAATCAAGACAAATCAATCAAAAGAAAAAAAAGTGCAACCACTACTCTCTTGCCTGGTACCTTCAATCTTCAACTCCATCCACTCTTTTCCATACTCTTCTGTCCTTCACTTCTATCCATTATCTTAGCCTTCCTTTCCATACTATTTACCCTCCTTTCATCCTTCATCTTTACTACTTTCACATACCTTCCTTCACTTCCTTTTTCCTTTCTCTCCTCTGTACCTCCCATAACATCCAATTTTCTTCCTCCGTTATGGAGGCCAAGAATGGGGCCCAGTGCCTTTCAAACCTCTTCCTTCCTCCCATCACATACGTCATCCTCTCAAGTCCCAATGTCTGTAACACCATCCTCCACCACCCTTGCACTGTTGGTGCCACTTGCAAAACCTACGTGTTCTGAATCCCAAGTCGAGCCAGGATCAACAGCACCCTTAATCCACCTGGGAAGTGGTACCCATTCCTCCTCCTCCCATTCTCCATTCCAAATAAACATCCTAGAGGGTCCATTGCAGCTCCCTTCCTGCTATTTTCCCCACTCTATCCACTAATTCCTCCAATATCTCTGCAGTATAAATGTTCCCAGAAACAGTGCCGCGTCGTTCCCCTGCCAGACCCACAACTTCCACATAAGGGTGACACTTCAGGATGTGCCTTCTGTACTATCACTGGTGGTAGGTATACTCTGTTGTATGAATTTAAAGTAAGCCTCCTTATGCATATCATTATTCCCGAGTGCATCTGTAGCAGTAGGCCCAGTTCTGGTCCGATATCTCCTCCCAAGGTCCCTCTCCCATAATTTCCTGGTCCTTATTGTCTTACCTGGTAATATAGCCTTCCCTCTCTTAGCAGCCCTACCTATAAACCCCTTTTCCTGCTTTCTAGCTGTGTATGTATATATATCATTCCTCTACGGGTCCACTTCATACGTTTAAGCTATTTTAATGTAACGTCCTTCAATTTTTCAAAAACGGAGGCTTACTATACAAACCTCACCAAAACAGGCTAAAATTGGCATTTAAAATAGGTTTTAAACACCCTTCAATATTTGTGCCCAGTTTTATTACAGGGAACACTACCAGATTTTAGATCAATCCCTGCTCAAAATAGTACAATTCTCTCGTTACCAGAGCTCTCTTCTACTAAATGTACACAGTAAATTTACAATGTTTTATTAAGTTCAAAGCACTTTTCCTTGTTTTACAGTTTACTTTCTAACTTCAAGGAAGGATTTAGTAATCACGCAAACATTTAGGAGCGGTGACTGATATTAAACCATTGCATTTTAGAGAAATCTAAGAGCGATATGCCCAGTTTCTAATAGGAAATACAATAGCTGAACTATAAGACCTGTCTGTGCAACACCACACACAGACAAGACAAAAGGCAGAAGCCACAAAGGCACTTGCAGCTACCTGGGGTGGGGAAATTAAACTTAAACCTAGTTCATGTGTATACTTATTTCTAATTCTTGTTACTCTACACTCTACCCTATTAATATACCTTGCTTTTAATGTTAAATCCTTCACTCATTTGTTTTACTTTTGGAAATTACCTATCTTGTCTAACATACAGGATAAGAAGAAAAAAATATCTAACCCAATATTTTAAAGCCCCAACCTCGCAGAGCCACTCTGTGACAGTGAGTCCAGATTGTAGTCCAAAGCAAATCTAAATCAAAAGAAGACATAACAAAACCTCCAATAAATGGTCCAGAAAGGTGAGGCTCTCACCTTCAACCGATCTATATAATTAAATGTCCAAATTATCTCCTCCAACTCCAACAGCAGCAAATGATTTAAACAGTCAAATAATAAACCATGGAGGTCCTCTCACTACCTCCGCTTAGTCTAGCATCGGGACCTGCTTCTGAACAAGGTACCTCCAGATTAGTATCCAGGGAAATCAGACAAAATTTTGCTCTACTGAAGATCTTACTCCCTCTCCTACAACCACACACTGCAGCCTCCAGGCCAAATCAGCACTTGCTAGGAGCCACGGCCAGAGAGCCCAAAAAGCAAGCCAATCCAGGTCCCCAGATGGAGGCCAAATGACGCCTAACTAGAGAAAACCCTAAGACTTTCAGGGACCATGCTGCCCGCTGGCCCACGCCTCCCTCTGTCCCACCTGGCTATAGGCAACTAAGACAACAACCCCAATCTAGCTCCATGGCCTGGAAATTAGGGGATACCGATGGCTCCAGTCCAAAACAGATGACCAGCAACGTGTCCAAACCCATATAGGTCACCAATTAGGGGGCTCTGGAGACCCATCCATCCTCCATTAGCCATCATCCCTACTGCCCAATATGCCTGTTGGGGAACTGTCCCAACAGAAAGCATCCCTCCGCTATACCAAAAGCAAACACACTGGCCTAGCACTTATTGGTCGCCGCCTCCAAGACCAGGCCAGCCAGCAATTAATTCCCAGTTGCAGAAAGTGGTAAAGTCCTCCAAATGACCACTTGTCCGGACTGTGCTCACCACACCAGCAACCAGTCCTTCAGAGGACTCAACAGGACATCCACAACCTCCTGGTTACCAAAGGCAGCTCTTCTGTCTTCCTTTCTTGGCTTAATCCAAGTAGGAAAACTCTTGTAAAGGCTCCAGTGGCTCTTCAGCAGATCTCCAAAGAAGTCGCCTCATTGGGAGTCAGCCTTCCAAAGCAACCCACCATGAAAAGCGTAATAGCAAGAAGCTAAAAGTTATAAAGTCCCAACGTGGGATCAACGGCAGAAACGTGATATAAAATGCCTGCTAGTGGTATTAGCGATGTTTGTACTGCTAACAGTTTGGCATTACAGCAGCTTATTGCCAATGTGGTAAAATGGACCAACTGTGTTCCACCCAAGCCCGAAAAAGATAACACTACTCACACTTAACTACCTCACTTCTTGAGCCCTAACTGAAGCTAAACTGTAACAACACAATACAAACACAAACAAACAAACAAAAAAAAAAAAAAAAAAAAAATGAAACGCCTAAAACGAGTAAAACACAGAAGAAAATAGAGCGTGCTAATCTAGTGTCTTAAGCAGCTCAAACGTAGCCACCATCTTACCGCCCCAAAAAAACAGCACCCATTCTAGTAGTAAAGATCCTATAAAATCAAGGTTCTTTGGGTATAGTGCACTTTAATGAGAAGAGTCTCTGGAAAAGTTTGATGAAATGAAGGATCGGATCGAGGAACATACACCGGGAATACTGTAATAACAGAAACTTGGCTTAATGATAGAATACCTGATGCCTATATTGATATGGATAACTATCAATTATTTAGGAAGGGTAGAAATAAAGAAGGGGAGGAATTGTGATCTATGCTGATTGTGACCTAATCTCATGAAATTTCATGTCCATTTTTGGGGTGTGGCTCGGAAGTTTTAGGTATCAAGATTAGATCACCACAAAGAAAGCTGACCTTACTTAGGGGAGTTTATAAACCCCTAAAGTGTACATTAAAGTTTTTAATGTGCTACAGGACTTTTATTAGGGTGCAGGCATTCTCATGAAAATGATCATAACAGGTGATTTTAATGTAAATTGGACTGTAATTGATCCAAATCACGATTTGATAGATTTACAAATTAATTTGGGTTTAACCCATCACAGTCTCGCCTTTGAGAGTGCAGATGTGTCTCGTCCAGGAAGATCGCAGCCGCTGACCTCCGTGAGGTAAGTATGGGGTAAGGGGAGGTGGGAAGAAGTGAGGGTGGGGATAGGGGAGGGGGGACTTGGGGAGATGATGAAGGACTGTTTTCTTTTTCTAAGTTTAAAAACAAAAGACATTAGGGGACTTTTTTTTTTATATAACAGGTACATTATACATTTGGGGACACTGGGATTGGGCTACCCAGTGTCCCACACTGTCAGGGAGGGGGCTACTGCCAACATGAGGATTGAGCACCCCACTGTCTGTAAACATAAGGGGGAAGATACTGAGAACACTTCTAGGAGGGAGACATACTGGGACACTGGAGGGGCTCCTAGTGTTTCTCAACAATAATATGAGGATTTTATACACAACTGGGGACACAGAGTGGGCTATCCAGTGTCCCACACTGTCAGGGGAGGCTACTGCCAACATGAGGATTGGGCACCCCACTGTCGGCAAACCTTGTATCAAGATGGCACACTGCTGGGGGAGGGGAGAACCATTCTGGGCTGAAGGACAACTAGGGACACTGGGAGTGGGCTACCCAGTGTCCCACACTGAAGGGGTGGGGGGTCTGTTTTGTTGGTCTGGGAGGAGATTTGTTTTTGTTTTTGGAAGCCGCTGTTATGCAAGACTTCCCTTTCACTCCACAAGACGATCAGCTGTTTACTGACATGGGCTTCATGCAAATCAAAGGACCTAAGCCTCTCTGATTGGGCTGCTTGGTCCTTTGAAGTGCATGACCGTTCAGCCCACCTAGCAGAGAGTTGCGTCAGGACCACACAGAGTGGTCATTGGTGCCAAATGCCATCCCATTACAAGCCCCTGGTTTTGTGTACTGCAATGGGCTCGCAGCGACACACACCCAAATCCCATGTTGTAACAATACATTGGTCTGCGATGCTGCAACCAACATAAAAATGGATGAAAGCAAAGAAAACAATGCTGGATCAGGATTGGATTTTGTACAGACAAGCCTGTAATGTCTATACTAGGGCAGGTAGATTAGCAAAACAGAATTTTGTTAAAGCAAAACTTGATAATAACCATAAAAGAATCCCAAAATGTTCTGGAGAACAATATCTGGCTTAATGGGTAAGAGTAAACAATCTTCGTGAAAAAATATGTTAATGGTGCAGTATTAACCTTGGGTGATGAGCTTGTGAGCACCTTTAATGAATATTGCAGCAAGGTGGGATCTTCAGCATGTGATAATAGCCCCAAGGACCAGAATGTAGTCCCAGTTCTTTCTCAAACTTATGAGGAACAATCTGGACCAGCAGGTTTGATGGATTTAGCTTTGAGTTTATTTCACTACCGAGGTCCATGATGAACTCCTAAAATGGATATTTCTAAGGCAGCAGGCCATGATGGGATCCCACCTAAACTCCTAAAATGTGTGGCCCATTGTATAGCATATCCCCTATCCTACATTGTTAACTTACCTGTATGAGCAGTGAATTTCCTGAGGGCTGGAAAACTGCTAAAGTTAAACCAATATTTAAGCCTGGCAACAAGAGCAAATTAGGTAACCATTGGCCTGTTTCACTGTTGCTGCAGATTTCTAAGATTTTTGAGAAAATAAAATACCTAGACAATTGAAGAGGTATTTGGAGGAACATAACAAGTAGAGTGTCTATCAGTCAGGTTTTAGGTCCCACCATAGTACACAAACTACACTGGTTAAAGTAGTCAGTGATCTGCAACAGAGTCTGGACAGGAGATTGATATTTGGAGCCTTGCTTATTGACTTATCCAAGGCCTTTGACACCCTAAAGGCAAGGCATTTTATTTATAGGGCACCCAATCCCAGAGGCTCTGGGCACCTAACAGTAGTTAAAACAGTACACAATAAAAACACCATAAATATAAAATAAAATGCTAAATATGAAGTATAACAGATTAAAACAGATTAAAACAGAGTAAAAGGGGCCAGATTATCACAGCAGGGACTAGCACAAAGTTTTTCATCAAGTAGCCGAAAAGGCCATGGCAAAGAGGTGAGCCTTCAGCCTCCGCCTGAAGATCTCAACTGAGGGAGCCCCTGGACAGAAGGTGCTAACGAGTTCCACAGGGTTGGCCCAGAGACACTAAATGCACAATCCCTGACGCCTTGAGCCGAACTCTGGGAATGTCCAAACGGCCCCTCAAGGCAGAGCGGAGGGAGCGAGCAGAGGTCATCGGAGTCAGTAGTTCTGACACATAACTAGGCCCCAATCCATAGGGTCTTAAAGGTGAGAAGACCCACCTTGAAAAGACACACCACCTGACCGGCAGCCAGTGCAGAGCCCGCAGGACTGGAGTCACATGACTGACCTCGAAGGCCAGTCAACAACCAGGCGCTGCTCTGCACTAGCTGAAGTCTGCAGAGGGTCCCTCCCACATCCCTGAAGTATAGAGAGTTGCAGTAGTCCAGTCGGGAGGTCACAAAAGCATACACTAGTGTTGGCAGGTCCTCAGGCAGAATGAGGGGCTTAATCCAGGCAATGTTCTGCAGATGATAAAATACTGCAGACAACAGATGACACCTGATTTTCAAGAGTCAATCTGTTGTCAAGGAGCACGCCCAGATTTCACACCCTTGTTGCAGCTACCAATGGAGTAGAACCCAGGAAAAGCCCTGAGTCAGCACCAGGTAGGGGCCCATCACATCCGCCGACCAGGCTCTATCACCAGTACCTCAGTCTTAGCCGAGTTAAGTCTCAACCAGCTGAAAGCCATCCAGTCGCTGATTTTGCCAGACAGTTGTTAAGCACATCTACCGCCTCCTTATGTTCCTGGGCCAAAAGACAAGTACAGCTGGGTATCAGCTGTGTAACGGTGACTCCACGCTGTACAGTCGAATGATCTTGCCCAGGGGCAGTATTTACACTGTTAACAGCACTGGCGACAAGATCAAGCCCTGTGGCTGAAGACAGGGCATTGGGAGGAGGAGGAGAAATTCCCCTCACTACCTGCTAAACCCTGTTTGAGAGATAGGACTCAAACCACCTGACGACAGTACCGCGAGTCCACAAAACTCACAGAGCCGATCAAGAAGCACAATGTGTTCCAGTGTCAAATGCTGAGGAGAGATCAAGGAGAACAAGAACTGACTGTCTCCTCTCTCTCTAGCCCTGAGCAGGTCATTATGCACCCTCACTAGAGCCATTTCTGTGCTGTGCTAGCTCAAAAACTTGACTGAAATGGCTCATAGATGTTAGAGAACACCAGGCGATCTTGAGCTGATGTGCCACTAACTTCAACAACCTTGCCCAAAAAGGGCAGGTTGGAGATAGGACAGTAATTGCCATGACGCCAAGGTCAAGGGAAGATTTCTTAAGGAGGGGCCTCACCAGCACTTCTATCAAAGCTGCAGGGAGGACTCTCCACCTGTAGAGCACCAGGCAATCCTGGTGAACACCGCCCAACAGCCTCGACATCCCATTAAGAAACGATCTGGGCTGGGTCCAGTTCACAAGAGGTGTGATTCAGCTCTGAGATCATCCTAGTCACTTCAGACACCTCCACTGGCCTAAACTCTTCCCAGATAGGGAGTGCCTCTGAGACCCCCAGACTGACCACTGCAAGGCAAACGCCTCCCTGGCGGAATCCCCGACTGGATGGCTGACACTCTGTCGGAGAAAAACAGAGCAAACTCCTCACACAGGGTGGATGACCATGCTTTTCTCAGCTGCAGACAGGCAGGATGCAGAAGCCTGTCCATAGTCTGAAATAGCTGAGGTGGTCTGTTTTTATCCCGACAATTTCCTGGGCAGAATTCTGCCTTCTTACGGGAAATTGTCCCAGTACTCATAGTGGGCACGTAGGGCCATCCTCTCGGCCCAGCGGACTCCGCCAGCGACACTCCAACCTCCAACCCTTGATTTCATCACCTTGAGGTCCCCATCAAACCAATGGGACCTCAAGTGAGAAGATCTGGGTCATATACAAATTGTGCGAGAGCATCCACAGCCTTGCAGACCACCCTGTTATAAGTGGCCACCACCTCTCCATAGCCCTTTGCACATGCCGCATCAACCCGAGATAAGTCAGCTAGCGCCAAGAGTCCCTCAGGGCACACCCCTTAATGGGCGGAAGCTGACCATCTCCACGGGGAGGGGGACTACTGGGGCCCCCAAACATGAACTCCACAGTACAGTGATCAGATCACATGATCTGATCAATCTTGAGGTTATCAACCACAAGACCCAGCTGGAACACCAGACAGAGTTTGTGGCCATTGGGTTCTCCTGTCCAGGCTCAGTGAGATCAGTTTGTCCCCCAGGTTATGAACTGGTTTTCTTCGTATTTAGGTGGTCGAAAGTAGTTGTCAAATAGGCCCCTATAAATCTGGGATGTGGGATAAGAGTTTCCAGGGATCAATTTTGGGGCCACTGCTCTTCAACATCTACATAAATGAGATCAGGTTTGACTTGCTAGATGTCAGTTGTCATCTTAATGCAGATGACACGAAAATCTATGTACAAGGCAAAACTTTGATATAATAAATTCTAAATTATAAATAGCTTTTGACTAGGTCCAGAATTTCTTTAAAAGAACTGTTTGGTTTTAAACCAAAAGAAACCCAAGCTCTTTTGTTTAGGAATAAGCAAACAAAGAAGCACGACTCTTAATTGGTCATTACCACCTTAGATGGAATCATCATTAAACATGTTGCTCGGTATAAATACCTGGGTCTTTGGGCTGTAACTGATGTTGGAACTTTCATATAGATTCTATGCTTGGTAGCACAAACAGGAAGTTAGGAGCTCTTTGTAGACTTAAAATGTTTATGTCCAAGGATGTTCATTTAAATGTTAATTCCCTATTACCACCTTCCCTGGACTATGGGGATCTTATCTATGGCGGGCAATATGCTCCTTGACAATCAAAGCGGACCTCAGGTTCCATAGAATAGCTTGTTTTATTCTAGAAGTACCCCACAGAACTCATGGATGCTCGCTGTACGATCCTTTTAATTGGCCTAAACCCCATGGACGAGAAATTTGCATCTCTCTCCAATTTATGTACAAAGTCTAGAAAATGAAATTCTAGATATATTTCTGATTTATCAGAATTTAGATGTGTTAAGGGTAGTTTGAGATCCTCTCAGGAATACATTTTTCATTAGACGTAATTTGGGAGTGGGTAGGTCATCTGTCCCTTGTAGAGGAGTTACATTGTGTAATCAGATTCCATTACATTTGCCAGTGTGGCTCCCTATTAAATTACATGACTTAAAATGTGGTGTTTGAATCTGGTAACTGATTCAATTAATTGCTGCCATTGTGATGTTACCTAATTACATTATGTTTTGCAATTTTATCTTGATATGTTTCTAAGATACACTTAACGCTTGTTCATGCTGTATGTCCGAACACTGTAACTGTATATTATGTTATGTTATATTGTATGTATTTGCAGTTTCGACTGGGACCTCATTGAAAATAAGCTTAGAGCTCAATTGAGTGTTTCTTTATTCTTATAAATAAAAAAAAAAAAACACAAGATCTACTACTACTTATGTAACCTCCCTTTCCTAAGCTATACTAAAATATAAAATATTAAACTTATACTTAGACACTTGGGCCAGATATTCAAAACTTTGCCCCTGGGCTTAGATAACACTGCCTGAGGGCAAACGTAGCCCTCGAGCACAAAGCAAGCTATATTCAAAAGGAATAGCCCGGGGCAAACAGCCTCTGAATATAGCATGGGAAAGAGGCCGTGCAAACTGGGCTGGGAGTGCAGGGCAACCATAGCCCTGGAATATGACAGCACTGAATATAGCAACCAGGAAGTGCAAACCACAACAACACAGTGCACAGTGATGTGAGGGTAGGTAGAAAGATACTATGTGGCCAATGTTGTGCCAGCTAATGCGTGGACTCCAGTACAGCTGCAGGCAGCAGCAGATGTGAAAGAACAGTGATCAGAACTGTAAAATATTCCCGAACCGTTAGCGTGGCTTTTAGCGTGGAGCTGTTGCCAGGGTGCAAACACTTTTAGCCCGGTGCTAAACTTTGCCATATTCAAAAGGGACATGCAAATGAGCCTACTTAGATGGTCTCTGTGCAAACAGCTACATTAGCATCTCATCATGCCCTGATTTGCATGCAGTTTGCCCAGCATTACTGCAGGGTCCCACAGCTCCATCTGTAGGTCAGTCTGGAAGTACAGGGCTTGCCAGATCTGACCGCAGCTCCACCTGTAGGTCAGTCAGGCAGTGCATGATGATAGCTGTAGGCTACATGTGAACAGTACAGCATACCATAGCATATCGTACCCAGGGGACAACACAACATAGGCACAGGTGGTGGTGGTGCTGCATACCTTCACACTGTAGGTCATGCTACAGTGCACAGCAGACACTACAGTAGCAAGGGGCTGGTAGTGTGAGGGACACAGCAATGCCTATGGTATGCAGGGCAGTGATGTCCACTGCACTGTACACAGTGACAGGCCCAGCTTGCAGATAATTACTGACAGTGGACAGTACTATTACGCTGTTGTGTGAGCCACAGATGCTGCACCTATAGCATGGGATGCATGCAGTGTCATGTACATGGCCAGCTGTGTGTGCTGTGGCATCTGTACAGTTGTGAGGTATGTAGCTGGGAGGGCATGTAAGATCCAACAGGCACACAGGTGGCGCGTATTCCCACCACTGGCCCATGTGCACTGCGTGCTGTGTCCCAGCCGTGTGGCCACACCTGGGCTGTGGTGCGGTTTGGCCACCTGTACACCCTCCCTCACTGGCCACCATGCCTACTGTGCTGCATGTGTGTGCTGGCATCTGTTACGCACCACAGATGTATGGTCTGCAGGTGTGTGCTATATGGCCACACTACCATGCTGTCCCCATGGGTCGGATCACCCTTACTGTCTGTGCTTGGCTGGAACTGGTGGCAGCTGCTGGCATCATGGTGGTGCCAGCAGTGAGCAGCATGTATCCTCCATGTCTGGCATTTTCTAAGTGTCATGCATCTATGTTAGGGTCGAACAAGCCGCCAAATCCCGCACAAACACCGCACAATGCACCAATGACGTGAAGTGCTGTTTGCCCAGGGTTAAGACCAGCTTTTCCTGGCGGTATATTGTACCGCACTAAGGGTCGCGCTTGTGTTGCACTAAACACCTTAGCACGGCACTAACCACTGAATATCACATAGCGCCTTTATTCATGTTCACTATGCCCCTTGCATATCATTATGCTTTTGCCCAGCTACTGCTGTTTCAGCGTGCTAGTTGGCCTTTGAATATGGCAGACCCACACTAATCCCGCACTATTCCCTCAAGAAACTGTTTGTGAACAACACAAAGCTTTGAATATCTGGCCCTTGGAGTTTGTACAAAGTGTGGGTTTTTCTTCATGATGCAAAAATAATGGAGAATCTGTTTCTCTGCTGTTGACGCCACCTGGTGGTGTTGGCTCTACTAGAAGTACAGCATCTCTTCTCACTCTAGCATAGCAAGCCTCTGGTACACACTCAGGGACAGGCTTGAGCTCTCATTGGAAGGCTTTTTCAGTTTAAGCACAGCAATCACAGATGTGGACCTTGACAGCAGCTGATTTGAAGGATTCTAACCAAATTCCAGAGTGTCTGGTATTTTATAAGCTAGTTACAATTTATATAATTATGACATCACATATTTTGGTTTACCAGCTCTGACTGGACCTTGCAAATTGGGGTGAGGGAGAATGCAAATTCGGTCCTGGCACCGCCTGCTCTAGTATAGTGCTCATTTGAAAAGAAATTTAAAGTCAAAGTTATCTGTCACTCTAATATCTGGAGGCTACCAGATACATGCGCAACACACAAGTCTTTGGATTCAACATGTCATTTTGTACATTCTGACGTAGGTCCCTTGTCTCTAAAGTCCATAGCTCACAACATAGGCCATAAACATTGTTTTCAAGCAAATATATTATACAAATTATACCTGCTTAATCCTCACTTTGTACTTTAAAATGAAGCATTTTTTACATCAAATAAACCTTTAGAAAACAGGTCAGAAGAAATAGAATTTCTTTGGAGTAAAACTCTCGTTGTTTGAAACTCTTGGAAGCATTGCAGGTCGTAAATCTCAGAAACATAGAAATTGTCAGCAGGTAAGGACTGCCAGGGCCATCCAATCTGCCTATAGGCCCTATACATTTTATGTGGCCACTGACCCTATGTGATCAATGGCTTTTCATCACTCCCTCCCTCTCAAGGTTCCCTTGGGCCTGTCCCAGGTATGATTCAACCCCTCCACTGTGCTTGCCCCCACTATCTCCTGTGGCAGGCTATTCCAAGTGTCAACTACCCTTTCTGTGAAGAAAAACATCCTCACATTACTTCTAAAGGAAAACTACATGTTAAAATCAGGAAAATATATTTGTTATCATCCATTGTGTGTTCTTAGTTCATCCTAGTGTTATTTTTCAGCTCAGGCTGTGTGAGGTTTTTTTTTTCTAACTTCTCTTGCCATTTTATGGCCCAATGAAAATGAAGAATGAGTGGCCAATTGGTGAAGCTCTGAGACTGAAAACGTTGCTAGGAGACTGAACCAAACAAGGTAGCAGCAACACTGAAGTGAATGGGGAGAGATACTGGTCGATAGACGTCATTTTCCGCTCGCAAACAGGAGTGCCTGGCAGGAAAGCACCGGGACAGCAAGAGGAAATGGCGAGGCCCAGAACGGGGCGGGACTGAATGAACAGACTCGGAGAAAGGTAAAACTTTATTTTGGTGCAGAGGGCATCGCAAGTTAATGGAGAGTTTTTAGGAGATATTATAGAGGCATCTAGGGTTGCTACAGGGTGTAGTTTCCTTTAATCACCCTCTGCAAAACTTTTAAGTAGCAATAGCAGAATTTTAAACAATATAACTCATCTCTGCAGCCACATGAAATACATATATTTGAATGTTGCATGACATGAGCATTAAAAAGAAACCAAACATGAGTATTTAAAGTTTCAAACTGTTAGCACAGAACATTTTTGTAAATAACTCCTTTTGTATTAAAAGATTTCTTACAAACATTGGGTTTTCATCAGATAGAAACATATGCTATCAGACTGCCATTTTCATACATGCAACAAATTTAGTTTCAGAGAAATAAGCAAAATACATGTTCAGCACTAAAGAACATTGAATCCCTTTTTCCAAGCATTAGGTCCTTATCTTTAACCAGATGCTATCAGTTCTGTAGCAGATTGCCATGGAAATATCTTCACCACCTCTGGCTAAAATTCACACCTTTCTCCTCTGTATCAGTCTGTACTCCGCCACACTGAAATCCATAGGGCCCCTCTTTCATTGAAAGGAAATTTTTTCTTAACTGCTACAAAAAAAAAAGCTTTTGCATGCCGCCCAGTGGCACAGAGGGTTGAGGCACTGGCACCTTACCTCACACCACACCGCGACCCGGTTCAGGAACGGACTCAGGTCATGGGGGGTCGGTAGGGAAGGAGAGGATTGAGCAGCCGCAGGACTGCTCTCCTCTCCTGTGGTGGGTTCCAGGGTCACTTGCCTGCAGCAGCACCTGCTGGAGACCAGGAGCACTGCACAAAGTATTGCAATGTGGGAAGTACCAGAACTCGGGAAAACTGCCCTGGATTGGCTTAATGATGGCATCCTATCTACCAGCACACCCGGAAGACTTCCTACAGGCTGGCCTGCCCCAGCAACACCCAAGGTCGAGGAAAATAAAGCATACTGGGCTGCCCCCACTGGTGCCTTCCCCCAGAGGGACCCACACGGAGAAGGGTAACACTGAGCTACCTCAAGGTAGGCTGCAATGTGAGGCAAAGGGCTCAGGTGACCTTGGATGCCTGAAGGAGAGATGGATTCAGGCATGGAGGGGAGAAGAATAGATCGCTCAAAACAAACAAACAACAAACTGTTTCCATTTCTTGTCTTTGTAAATCCATTCAAGTAAATAAAATTATATGGAGTTTTAAACAAGCCACAAATTTCTTAGTGTCACATGGCACCCAAATAACCATTCTCTATAACTAAATATTAGATTAATTACAAAAATAAACCTACCTATCTATCTAATTTGCTATGACACAAGATAGATTTTTGTAATTAACAATTTGCTACAACATGTTTCTTGGTAAGTGTGTTGTGGTTGAGGGACTTGTTGGGTAACTGTTGTTGACATAAACTTGTGTTTTGGGAGTGGGGCTTGCTGATAACCATTTCTTTGTAAAGTGTGTTGTGGCCGAGGGGCTTGCTTACAACTGTTTCCAGGTAAAGCCTGGTGCTGTGGGTGTAGGGTTTGCTTGAAACTGTTCCTGCAAGAGGTGTGGTTGTATGGGTGACCATTGGTAACTGTTTCTAGAAAATATTGTGGCTTGTGGCTACACTGTTAGCTTAGGTAGGTGGTGCTAAACAAACAAAAAGTTGTTTTGTGATGTACCAAGTGTGAGTAACTAGAAGGGTTCTATTGTATTTTGGTAACTGGTACTGGGGACAGCTTAGTTTCATTGGTTCTGGGTCAAGAAGACAGGAAGCATAGGGAGAGTAGGAATAGAGAATGTGGGAGTGGTGCAGTGCAGTAGTTGTGCAGCAGCAGTCTTCTGGAGGCTGCAGTGCTGCCCCATCTGCGTATGCCTCTCGGAGTTGGTGGAGAGGGTCTCTAGACTCAAGACTGCATCGATTATGAGTCAGGAGGAGGCAATCAGACTTGGGACTGTGCTGGCTGGGAGTCAGAGGACCTTTTCCTCACCGGGATCACCAAGACCAACACAGTTACTTCATAGGTTGCCAGAAAGGAGGAGGAGCAGCTGGACTACAGTGGGCCTGGAGGAGGGAGGGGTAGTGGATCTGGGGGTGGAGTTACGGCACATTCCTCAGTCACAAATGGTTCAAAATGAAAATTTTATGCTGCGCTGGCAGAGCGGGACTGCCAAGAGCCATCCCTCAAAGTGGCTGAGGATGGGGGCCCTCCCAGGTGGAGGCCCCAAGGTGAGTGAAAGAGGACCCCAGAGAAGGAGGAAGCAACTCTGGTGGGGGATCTAAATTGTCAGGGGATTGAGCTGGGAGTAGGAAAGGGGCAGAGAGGAGGCCAGGTGCCTACCAGTGCCATGGCATGGAGGGATGGGAAGCATATCCTATGGATTGCTAGGGCAGTAGGAGAGAGGGGAGCTGGATGTCAGTGTCCACCTGGGGACGAATGACCTGGCTAGGGATGGAGAAAGCAAAGTGCAGGAAGAGTTCAGGGAGCTGAGAAGTAGTCTCAAGGCAAGCAGCACCATGTAGCTTTTGCAGAGGTACTGCCTGTCTACAACAAGGGAAGGTGAGTGAGCTTCACACCAACACCTTCAACTCGTGGTTGAAGGAATGGTGCAGAGTGGAAGGGCATGCCTACATTGGGAACTGGGGCCCACTTGGGAGGATAACAGCCTATACAGTGGTGACGGTCTGCATCCATCCAGGAGGGGAACCACAGTCCTCAGTGGACAGTTTAAACATTATTTCAATGAACATTTAAACTAGCCAAGATGGCAGGTGGAAACAGAGAGGAGGTAGAATCTGCCTCCCCCACAGGCTGAGGTAGTGTGCAGAGGAAGCCCAGGAGGGGCGAGAGTCCCACCATGGAGCAAGTAAGTGAAAGGGATTAGCAAAGGGGAAAGGGGATGGAAAAGAGGAGGGAGAAAGGGGTAAAAGGAAAGAGGGGAAACAACAAGCAGAATACTAAGAAAATCTGGAAGGCTATGGGTGCAAATGCTAGAAGTCTGGGAAATAAGATCCCAAACCTATAGCCAGCATGCGTGAAGCTGATCTGGTATCGTAGCCATTACCAAGTGATGGTGTAATGCCAGCCATGACTGGGACATGGTCATACCAGGGTACACGATGTTCAGGAGGACAGTGTAGAATGAGAGGTGGGGAGCGGGCTTTATGTGAAGGATAGTGCAAAAGAAATACAGGGTATTCAGGTAAGGCAGAGGTACTGTGGGTTACCCTCGAGTCAGGCAAAGGTGTTACTGTTCAGACAGGGTGATCCACAGGACCTAGATAGGGAAATGTTAGAAACAATTAGCAAAATGGTTAACAAGGGGAGGTCTGGCTAGTGGGGGCATCAGTATGCCAGAAGTAGATTGAAGCCTCTTGAGGCAGCTTCAGCTTGGAGCAGGAACATCCTGGAATCACTGCAGGGTCATTCCCCAGGCAACTGGTCAGTGAACCCACTCGCGATGGGACAGTACTGGATCTGGTGCTTACAAATGGAGATAGGGTTGAGGATGTCAAGATGGGAAGTCATCTAGGGACCAGTGATCATCATACAATGTGGTTCCACATTAGAACTGCTGCAGAATCCAACCATATGATGGCGAGAGTCCTGGACTTCAGAAGGGCTGACTTTACTAAGATGGGGAATATTCTCAGGAATCACCTGGCAGGGGTGAGGACCTGGATGGGGTGAAGGAAAACAGGGCCAAACTAAAAGAGGGATAGTAATGGCAACAAACCTATGTGTCAAGCAGGTAAGCAAAAGTAAAAGAAAAGGAGACTGCTATGGTTCTTCAAAGAGTGGCAGAAAAGTAAGGTCTAAAGGAATAGCATTCAGAAGGTATAAGGGGACGGAGGTGCCTTGTAAAACAAAGGGAGGCAAGCAAAGCTGTAAGGAGTGCAAAGGCTCAAACTGAGGAAAGAATAGATCAGGGAATATCAAAGGGACAAGACATTTGTCAGGTACATGAGCGACAAAAGGAAGACGAGGGAGAGACTGTGCAGTTAAAGAGGTAGGGGGGTGATTGTACAGAGGGGGTCAAGAAAAAGGCAGACAAGGGGAGGGAGACCTTGAAAAGGCACCAGGTACCTTAAGGGAGGGAAATGGACACCAGTTCATTTTCTGAGGAGAAAGTCTGTAAAGCACTCGCTAACCTGAAGGCGGACAAAGCTATGGGGCCAGACAGGGTACATCCAAGGGTGTTGAGGAAGCTCATGGAGGAACTGGCTGCACCTCTGACAGACCTTTTAACTGATCACTGAGACCAGCGTAGTCCCAGGGGACTGGAGTAGGGCAGATGTAGTCCCATTTCACAAAAGTGGTAGTAAGGCGGAGGCAGGCAATCACAGGCCTGTCAGCCTGACATCGGTGGTGGGTAAGTTGATGGAAACACTACAAGGAATGGCTTGTGGAATATTTTGAATCCAGTGGATTGCAGAATTCAAGGCAGCATGGTTTCATGGGGAAGGTCATGCCAAACAAATCTAAGATTTCTTTGAGAGGGTGACCAAGGAGTTGGATCAGGAAGGGCAGTGGACATGGCCTACCTGGACTTCAGCAAGACTTTAACACTGTTTCATAGGAGACTGGTAAACAAGTTGGAGGGCTCAGTGATGGGTAATAAGGTAATAACCTTGGTAAAAAAAAAAAAAAAAAATGGTTAGTGGACAGGACACAGAGGGCAGTGGTAAATGGAGTTCACTCCAAGGAAGGGAGGGTGACCAGTGGGTACCTCAGGAATCAGTGCTGGGACTGATTCTCTTAGAAACAGAATCTGTCGGCAGATAAGGGCCATATGGCCCACCTAGTCTGCTCATTTCCTACTCACTGCTGCAGCCCCAGATCCTATTTGATCTAGGCTCTCCTGCTCTGCACATCTCCAGGGTACCTTATGTCAACCCCATGCACTCTTGAACCCCCCATATTGTTTTCACACCCACCACTTCTGCTGGAAGGCTGCACCCTCTGCCTTCTACCCTTCAGCCTCATATGGTGCCCCTTGTTCTTGTGCAGAGTTTTTTCTTAAATGTCTTCACAAGTAACATAGCAAAGGCACTGAAAGGAAAGGAAAGGTCTGCCTCTTTTGCTGATGACACCAAGATCTGCAACAAAGTGGACACTCTGGGGGGTAGAAAGGATTTGAAAACACTTGAGTAGTGGTCAAGGACATGGCAGCTGGGTTTCAATGCATAAACGTGAAAAAATAATGTACTTGGGTCATAGTAACCTCAAGTGAAGTACAGAATGGGCAGAATGATACTGAAAGATAACGCAGGAAAGAGACCTGGGGTAATCATATCAGATGACCTAAAGGTGGCCAGGCAGTGTGACAAGGCAGTAGAAGGGTGTGACGGATATCATCTGCTTGCTATTATATTGTATCATATTTGTGATATAAACATATTTTTATTTGAATGTCTGCTTAGGAGAAATGGCAGTCAGCAGGCTCATCTGGAAGACTAGCTTTTAAAGAGGCCTGACCTTTGACCCCAAAGCAGTTGCTTACTATTGCTAATAGCTAATTTCTTTTCTGTGTTGACACATAGTTGCAAGACTTCCTGAGAATATAAGGACACCAGGTTATCACACATTGTAAAACCAATCATTTACTCCGAGGTCCAGGAACCAGGATGAATTTTACAACATCAGAAGGGAAGCCAGGTTTGTTGAATGCCAGTGACAATTCACACGTAAGAGAAATGTTTGTCAGGATGTGTTTCTGAACATGAAAGGGAATGCTCTGAGGAAGAAAGAGACTGTATAAATTAATATTGCTATCTTTGCAGATTTCCAGCAAGCAGTAAAATGACACCCTTTGGATATTCTTGGTCAGGTTACAAATTAATTACAGGACTAACAGTGACCTCATGAGCTGTGACCTCTCAGGATAGGAGGACATTTTGGCTTATTATCAATCTGGCTGGAAGGAGTTTAGTTCTTCTATCTCTGAACTCCTAAGAGAACACACACACACACACACACACACACACACACACACACACACACACACACAGTGTGCTGGACTAAAAGGCACTTCTGTCAAAATAGGTAACACCAAACTGAAACCGAGGTAGAACTAGAAATTCAAGTACAAGGCATTTTGTTTCTGAAATTTCCATTTGATTTGGACTGTAAACACTTTTGTATTTGTGTTTTGTAATTATTTACAATTTTTTTTATTTTAGTTAACATTTTGATTTCCTTAATTCTGCCTAGTCTTTTCTCATTTTGCATGTGAATACTGAGTGTGTGCTCATATAGCTGACAGAACTGTTAAGGGCTTAAAGAGTGTTACTATCTTGCTAAGGTAAGAAAATACCCGGTCTCAACTGAGTCAAAAGAGGAGAATTGTGAATCAGGCTGGGTGCCCGCTGGGTTATGTATTGCACTGCATTTCTCCAAAGAGGTGAGATATCTGATCCTGTTAACTGGGTGCTAGCGAAAAGGGTTCCTATTTTACCTCAAGACTAGAGACTAGTAGGCGTTTCGGACCCAAAACAGGCAGGAGGGTTACCCTGTTCATCTTCTGTTCACATATTGCACTTGAGGTTTGGCACTGTGGAGCAGAGGGCCCTGACTCTCTGAGGAGGGCATTTGCGACAGGTAGGAGCAAGTGGGATGCTGGGGTGCATAGGAATTGGTATCACCAGCAGGAAAGAAGGGTTCTATGTCATAAGGGCAATCATCATTATGGTGAGTGTACATCGTCAAAATTCAATTTTGGTAATGTACACCCCAGCAAAAAAAAAAACAGTGCAAAGGACTCTAAATTTTAATGTTATGAGGGGGTTGCACCCTCGCACACCTCCTAGTATTAGATTCTCAACTCGGGGTGCAACAGTGTAAATAAAAACCTACTCAGGCCGGGCACAACAAAACATATCTGTGCCCGGACCCGGACCCTGGATCCTAGCAACCCAAAGCCAGTACCCACCCACCCACCACTCCATAGAGCCAGCTCAGCAGCTCGCCGCGGCACCACCCTCACAAACCCTCCCATCCCCACTCAACATGCTTTCTCCCCCAAGATGTACATATAGTGACATCCTGTCACTATTTGTGAACTCCTCAACCATTCGCTCTCCCTACTCCCTCACCCACTGTGATATGCACCACAAGAGTAGGTCATCATTTTGATAGGTGCCCACTCCGACTAGTGCCCATCACAGGGATACCAAGAGGGTCGTGGTGCTGCCCATGTATTGACTGCTGGTGAGTCTGCACCTAGAGTACTGTGTCCAGTTCTGAAGACCACACCTCAGGAAGGACATGGACAGACAGAGTGGAGGTGGTCCAGAAGAGGGCTATAAATATGATGCAGGGTCTGCATTAGAAGCCCTATGAGGAGGTGCTAAAGGAGATAAACATGCACACCCTGGAGGAAAAGAAGGATATAATATAGACTTTTAAATAGCCAGCAGGGGTTAATAAGGTACAGGAGGGAATATTTTCAGATGAAAAGATGATGTAGAGCAAGGAGGAATGCTACAAAGCTAGAGAAGGTAATTTCATGAGGGATGAGAGGAAGTACTTCTTCACAGAAAGGGCGGTGGATCACTGGAATAATCTTCCAGTAGAGGTAGTGGGGCAAAACAGTAGTGGGGTTCAAAAACGACTGGGACAGATATAAAGGAATTGTAGGGATAAGGAAGAGAGGGGGGACTGTAGGGATGAGGAAGGGAGAAAGCGATTGTGTCGTAGATCAGAGTGAGGTCTGCAGCACAAAAAAAAAAAAAATATGATAAAATAGGCAGACAGGGTGGGCCCAGCAGCCGTCATCTGCAATCACATTCTATGTTTCTATATATATAAAGATGCAACCTACTGAGCTACTGACACTGTCAAATAGTTGTTTCAGAAAGTCTTTGGCATGACAGCTCAGCTCTAGTGATGATCGTGGAGTAGCAAATTTCTCTGTATTATCAAAATCGCGCACTTGTCCTGGTAAAAGAATGACCTAAATAAATAAATAAATAATAAGATGTGTTTTTTTGACCGCAAACATCCAGAGTGAAACTACCATGAACTTCTGAACTTGGCATTCCACCAGTCACATGGTGCAATGCCATGCCCAAAGGCTGTGGCATAAGGCACTGCCACCTCACTCTTCCTCCAGCTACCCTGCAATGCCATACATTATGGATGCTTCTGGGATGAGTTGTGTTTAAATGATCTAGTCCTCACCAGTCATTCCTGGTGGTCGTGGCCTCCCGAACTCTCCACTGTTCCAATGCCATCACTGGTGCCGTGAAACCCCTTCCCTGCCCTATTACATGGCATGCAATAATTGTAATCTGTCCCCTGTGGGTGATGTTTGTAATGCCAGATCAATGAGGAACAAGACTGCCATCATGACAGATTTAATGTTTGGTTCCTCAACTGATCTAGCTTGCATTACAGAGATCTGGCTGAGTGAGGACGCTTATTCCACTCTTGGGAGGCAGTGGTCCCAGCAAGAGTCTCTGTGGTACACTGCCCACAAAAGGATCACAAGGGGAGTGGCCATCTGTTTTAGCTCCAACTTGAATTTCACTGTATACTAATTTCACTGTTTGAGTGCATGGCCATGCATGGGGGTCCAGGTGCAGGATCCATCTCATGTACTGGTCTCTGGTGCATGGAGATTTCTTGCAGGAAATCATGGACTTCATTGTCAGTATGGTGTTGGAGTCACCTATATGGTTGGTTCTCTTCAACTTCAGTGCCTGGATCAATGATGAACTCTCACACTTTAGACAAGATTCCTCCATTTGATGGAATTGCGGGCCTAGCACAAGTGGTTACTTCTAGAAACATAGAAGTTGATGGCAGATAAGGACCACAAGGCCCATCCAGTCTCCATTTCTTTTCTACCTTATAAATGTGCCATCGGTCTTTGCTCTGTCAGTGGCCTATCTATTCATACTCATCTGTATTGCTCCCTTATGCCTATCCCATGCCTGTTTGAAGCCCTGCACTGTATTCATAGCCACCACTTCCTGAGGTAGGCCATTCCATGCATCCACCACTCTTTTGTGAAAAGAATTTCACATTCCCCTTAATCGGCCTCCCTCTAATCTCATGCTGTGTCCTCTTGTCCTACCATTTTTCTTATATTTAAACATGTTAGACCTCACCTTGTTAATGCCTAAGGTGTTTGAATGTCTCGATCATATCACCTCTCTCCCTCCTTTGCTCAAGGGTATCATATTGAGCTCCATTAATCTGTCCTCATATGTCTTCTGATGCAGTCCCTGCACCATTTTGGTTGCCCTTCTCTGGACTGCCTCAATTTGGTTAATGTCCTTGTGAAGGTGTGGCCTCCAGTACTGCACGAGTACTCCAGATGTGGCCTAACCAGTGTCTTGTAAAGAGGGATTATTACCACCTCTTACGACTTGTGATACCCCTACTAATACACCCTAACATCCCCTAGCCTTACCTACTGCTTTAGAGGTCTGCTTGGATGATTTCAGGTTATCGGTGATGATGATGCCCAAGTCTTTCTTCCTTTGTGACTGCCAGCAACTCCCTCCCAGCCTATAGGTGGCTTCATGGTTTCTCCTATGTGCATGATCTTGCACTTCTTTGCATTAAATCCCAGTTGCCACTCTTCTGACCATTTTGCTAGTTTATCCAGATCTCTTCTCATTCTGCCCACCCCATCTGGATCATCTACTCTGTTGCAGATCTTGGTGTCATCTGCAAACAGACAAGCCTTACCTCTAGTCTATCTGCAATGTCACTAATGAAGATACTGAAGAGGACTGGCTCCAGGACTGATCCCTGAGGTACCCCACTTGTGACTTGCATCTCTTCTGACTGTATACCATTTACCACCACTCTCCGTTTTCTGCCTGTCAACCAGTTTCCCACTCCAGTTGACCAACTTCTGACCCACCAACACGGGCCCGCCTTGGACTTGGCTTTTTCCTGGAGCTTGAGATCAGTGATCTTGAGATTGATCTGGTCAGTTAGTTGGATTACTGCATGGTGAGATTCTCATTTGGGCCTCCCTTGTAGTACACCCTTGCAAAGATGGTTCAATACCGCCCCTTTACAAGGATTATGTAAAGGACTTCAGGAGGTACTGGATATTTCCAGGTGTGATGGCAGCATGTAGGATGGGATCAAAAGGATGTGGTGGTGGCATAGAACAGGGTATTTCCTTGGCCCTCAATTCTGTCACACTGATTCATATACAAACCCAGAACTCATACCAGAGATCACTGTTGTTTGATGGGAAACTAGGGAGATGAATTCTAGGGTCAGAAACCAGAACGTTGTTGGAGGAGATCTAGGGCCGATGAAGAGAATCTGGCTTTGACTACCCTCTACGGTAAGTACAAGAGGGCAGTCACCTGTAAGAAGGCAGCATTTTGTCAGGGAACAGACTCCCACTCTTTTCTTTATTTGAAATTAAAAGGAGGTTAGAACTTTAAGATTGAATACAGTAGTTCCTCACTTATTGTTCCTAGGGTTTTTACTAGTATGGGTGGGTGAGCTTTTACACTGTGTGCTGCTAGTAATTCCAGTTCCTAACCAAACTATTTATATGAAGGTGTTAGCCATACTACCTTTAAACTGTGTCTTTGAAAATACTATCGTAAGCAACTCTTGTAAATGTTTTCCATAATTAGTGGGCTTTGACATGTTTGTCTCATATGTACTTAAATTATAACATCTGTTGTTGTTTTCTTAGCCCTAGGTCATGTATGAAAAGGTACCTTGACTTATTACACTTACCTGGTCAACAAAAGTTTAAATACAAATAGAAAAATAAATTTGTCCAGTAAGACTGCTGCTGGAGGAATTGACCAGCTCAGCTCTTCTGGACTGTAGACAAGCTACTTCATCCAACCAGTGAGCACAGCTTCATCCACAAAGTGTGAGGAGTTTGCTCAGTCCTTCTCAGACAGGATGTCTTCTGTTTGGTCTGGCATCTTACTTACTAGGTTGTCTTGACCAACAGGGTTGAGCTTATGCTTCACAATTGCATTCCTCTGCTACGGGAAGAGTTTAGGTCAGGTATGATGGAGAAAGTTTGTGGGGTGTTCTTGGAGCATGGACCAACTTCTGTGAACTGGATCCAGGCCCAACACATCTACTGGTGAGCTGTGTGGGTTACTGGGGCCCAGTGTTTGCTGGGATTGTCAGGTTCTCCTCTTGAGGGACCTTTTCAAGCATACTGAAGGATGTGCCGGTGAGGCCCCTTCTGAAGAAACCTACTCTGGACCTAGACTGCATACCAAAATACAGACCCATCTCTAGCCTCCCATTTTTGGGGAAGGTTAGCCATAAGATTGTAGTGTTGCAGCTTGAGGCCACCTCATGGCCAATGACATCTATAGCCCCTGTCTGGATTTAGGTTTGGTACAGTACCAAGACTGCATTGTTCAGGATGCACAATGAGCTTCTCACTGCAAGGGATAGAAGAGAATGGTAAATTCTTGTTCTGCTTATTACCTCCTCAGAATTTGACAATGTGGAACATGTGTTGTTGGACCACCTCAGGGAGTGCTGTGGACTCACTTGCGTGGTCATCTGCTAGTTTGTGCCCCACCTCAGAGATAGGGATGCAGAGGGCAGTGATGGGAAATTTCATCTCATTCCCTGAAGCCCCTGCTCTGTGGTGTACCCCAGGGTCAGTCCTCTGCCTCATGTTGTTTACAGTGTACAGTCCTCTCTCCATGCTGTTTACAGTGTGCATGTTACCCTAGGGAGGAGTCAGATGGTACAGGCTGGGTTTCCACTGTTATGCAGATGACACAAAACTTATGTCATTAGCACCTGGACGCTGGATGTGGTCGAGGTGCTTAACTTGTGCTTGCTGAGATCCAGGACTAGATGACATCAAGCTGATTGAGACATAACTCAAACAAGATGGAAGTACTGGTGGGCCAACCCGTGGCACTGAGGGTTGAAGCGCTGGGACGCCACACCTCACACATGCGCCAGCGACCCAGGTTCGGGAACAAGCCTGGGGTGTCGGAAGTCAGCAGGGAGGGAGAGGATTGAGCATCCGAGGACTGCTCTCCTCTCTCTGGGAGGGATCCAAGGCTGTTTGGCATCCTAGCGGCCCCAATGGAGATCAGGGGCAGCACAGGCACCAGCCAGAACAAGAAGGGGCAGGAGTCGTCAGACATCAGCAGGTGAGCAGTGTGTGGACGTCATTGCACGCCACACTCCGAGGGGCACAACAAATATGGAAAAACAACTCCTGGGACCGCTGGAGATGATGGGGCACCAGAGGCAGGACGACATCCCACCACCGGCCCGATCCCCGATGAACTCCTGGCTGACCCGGCAACTGCAGTAAGCCCTCTCTAATTTCAGACAGACTACTGGGTGGCGGGCCTGGCCGGGTGGGGGGTGATCCGTGCCTTAGGGTTGCCAAGTTGTCGGGGAGCTACAGTCGGAATCCAGGGTTCAGGCAGGGAGTAGCAGCCCTCGCCATGTAGTGCACCCCAGAAGGATGCCCAGCCCAGGAGGAGCATAAATATAATCTAAAAAAAAAAAAATGGAAGTACTGTTGACTTAGCCCAGTAGAAGGAAGGGTGCGGAGTGACCTAAATAGTGATGGAGCTTACTGTTGTGTCCTCTAGGCCTTGCGTGACTAAGCTAAGGTGAAGAATCTGGGGTCATTCTGGACAAAAAGCTGACATTTGAGGCTCAAGTGTCGCCAGTAGTCCAGAGTGGCTTTTACTATGCAAGGAACATCCCCTGATTAAGACTTTGCCCCCAAAGACGACTTATAATACACATGTTCATGACATCCAGATTTGGTTACTATAACACCCTATACCTCGGGATCAATGAGAGTGTCCAGTGATGCCTGCAGTAGTAGAACGCAGCAGCCAGGCTGCTGACAAAACCTCCTAGATCCTATCATGTGCCCCCACCCAGATGAGTTGCACTGGCTTTCCGGTGAAGTGGTGTATCACCTTCAAGGTCAGATTACTGATCTTTAAAATGCTATATGGATTGGGCCAAGTTAGCAAGGGTATCGCTGACTCATCAATCCTCCCGCTGCTCCACCGAGGTGGACCCCTTGCAATTTCAGAGCAAGGCTAGAATCTTTCAGGGACTCGGCCTTTGAAGTAACTGGTCCAGCCCTGTGAAACTTGCTGCCAAGATCTCTCAGGGAGGCCACCTCAGTGGAGACCTTTGGAAAATCTTGGGATTCATTATCTTATTTACCTACATCAGCTGATGGCATCTGCTACTGTTGCTGAAATGTTTGACGATTTAATGTTTATTACTGTGCTATTGATCAATATGATTTTTGTACTGATCTTTTATGACATTTTTGTTACTATGTAAGGCACTCTGAAATGCTGGGAAAGGTAGCAATACAAGAAAAGTGCTTCTCACAGCTCCATACTAGTTGGAGACACTGCTGTGTGCTTGTGGCTGTTTCTGGGCACGAAGCATTAGTGCATGGCACAACGCCTCCATCAGTATACAGTCCCCCAACCCTCTCTCTGTGTGTCACGGCAATGCCATTGCAAGGAAGCATTAATGCATAGTGTCACATGGACAGCTGGTTCTGATCCCTGTATCATTTTTTGTAAATAAAAAAAAGTGATGGACTGTGCAAGAGAAAATGTTGTCTTGCTGAAATTGACACACACAAAAAAAAAACCCAGGATAAGGTCAAAGGACAGGAGGTATTTTAAACTGCAGATTTTAAAATGCAATTATCTTGTCAATTTGCTTTGATCCCAGGAAATAAAATTAGCCATTCTTGGCGTCTTCAGGGAAATCCTTTGATCTGCACTAAATATCCTGAGAAAAGGGATACTGGCCAGTGTTATGAATAACCTCCCAGGAAGCCAGCTCATTTCATCAAAGAGACCTTGATGTCTGTAGATACCTAGGCCCAGACGAAATTAAGCAGGCCAATATACTTTTGCTTTGAATATACAGTGACTTGCATCAAAGAGACTTTTGATGTGTGTGTAAGACAAGATCCCAGACCGGTTTTGACCAGTCAATATGAGAAGAGGAGATTGATATATATCTATATATATCTATATATCTATATATCTATATACTACACATATATACATACACACACACACATATACACACACACATATATACACACACATATATATATATATCATATATCTATATATATATATATATATATATATATATATATATATATATATATATATATATATATACACACACACACACACACACACACACACACACACACACACACACACACACACACACACACACACACACACACACACACATTAGTAGGCCATCTTGGTGTTATAAAATAGATTTTGTTACACCAAGGCGGAGTTTGGTGACCCCAGAGAGAAGGCCGGCTCAGGACTGTTTTTAACTACTGAGAAAACCTTGACAGACACTTTCATATTTCTGACCAAGAGAAGAGGAACATCAAAGCACTGAAGTAAGGACCTTAGACAAGATTAGTCTGAATGTTATTATTTGTAGGAATCTGCACTTTAACCTGTTTTAAGGCTGTATGTGTTGGGATATTTTGTTCTGTATTTTACTGTTTTCCTATTTTACCTATTTTAAAGTAAATATATATATATTTTAAAACAGAGACTGCCTGGTATGCCTTGACATTTCTTTTTATTTAAGTGAAGCTTTTGAAGGTTATAGTCGACACTGTGTATGAGCTTATTGTTATACCAAACTGGGGAATCGGACAGAGTTCTCTAACGTCTTGCATAGAGTTCTAAGGGTTCATTTTGTAGACCTGGTTAGATGCCCAAAGCCTCCAAGATGTAACCCCTAGATGGCTTATCCCAGGGCTACTACCCTGCCTGATTTGCCACTAACAGGTTGAGGGGCCTGGATCCAATGGCGGGTGCCTCCACCCAGAGGTCAGGGTTTGCAATAGTTAAACTAACTTGGTCACAGCCCTCTGGGACACTGCAACCCCCTTTCTTCCCACTAGTGGCCCACACAATATATCAGAATTACCTTCACAGCATCACTTACCCCCAGGTCTGGTTCCGCACTGGGACCTCCTGTGAAATGAGATACAGTGCAACAATCACAGTACAGTACTTTAACATAGACAAATACCTCAGGCAGTATAACTTTGCTGAAACAAGCAGCTCTGATTTATTTAGGGGATATAACAAGGACAGGGGAAATCAGGTTAATTAGCTTATCACTCTAATAATCTACTTATGGCTCTGTGCACAGGCCTATCCCTATCAGTTACTGTCCCTGGGTACCCAAGCCCTAGTGGCTAGTCCAAACCGTGGCAGCTGGTAGGGGCCCTTTCACACAGAGAAAGGAGAATTAAACAGTCAGCAGTACAGTAATTCCATTTGGATTTAATGTGGCAATTCAACAGGGAGCGACCCTGAATTAGTACTCACGACCTCCAAATAAGATAGGGTCCTTCAATGTCAGCAGGGCTCACTTGAGGTACACAAACCTCTTCACACATCCATATAAAAGAAAGCACTATACCAGGCAGGCTGCATCTGTATCCCGATCGCAATTATTGCACAATACCGGGAGAACACACAGCAGATTCAGTTCCTGACAGACCGAGTGCAATTTTCAGCAATTCCTCCAGTCTTCTACGGGTGAGCCTGGTTTCTACTCTTCAGAGATCCTTTGATTCTTTTCACAGGACGGATTCAGTCCTAACAAGCTGTTACACAAGCTGCAGACTGAAACTCTGGGCCTTACACACATTTTTGACTAAAACTGCACACTGAAAAAGCACAGGGCTCCTTCCTTCTTCACTGCCAAAGCTCAACTGAAACTCCAACCGACAAAACCGGCACTTCCTTTGAGTTCCTCCCAGTTCTTGACTGGATTGGCTGTCACTCACAATAGACTGCTGCTGTTGGTCCAAAAGGCACTGAAGTCTAAACTACATCTCCCAGAGTCACTGCCCATACAATCCTCTTGTGGCTGGCTCAGATTATGAGTCCAAGTTCTGATTCGTCCAAGGCACCATTTTAGAGCTAGCTTACCCCACACTGATTGGTCCAGTTCAGCAGTTCAAAACTAGAATGGGAACTAGCAGACACAGTTCTGACTGCAAAGAAAGCAGGTTAGACAAACTGTAATTTCATTATTACTCTAAATAATTTCTGGCAAACAGTTACATCTTTCAGATAGGTTCCCTTTGCACCTAGTGACTGCAAAATGAAGTGAATTGGCAGCAGCTTGAGTGGTACTCAATCAAAGAAAACACAGTCCCCCATACAACTAATTATGTCTGCAAGCAGACAGCTCTTAAAGAGACAGTACCAGAGGTTCTAAAAACACTCACTGATAAATGGCTTAAATGCCAAACACCATTCAGGCTTGAGCATTCAAGCAAGCTCCTGAAGTCTTTTGGGAACCCCCATTTGCAGGGGTTACTGAAGATATCTGGCCCTCGAAGACGGAATTATCTGAGCCTGATAATTGGGTACGCTAACAAGAGGTTATCAGTTTGAATCCTTCAGAACTTGAGACTAAGGTGACTTGAACCCACAAAACAGACATGAGGGTTACCTTGTACTGTTAACTGTCCACAAATCCTACGCTCAAGGTTGGCACTTTGGGAGTAGAGGACTGACCGCTGAGCAAATTTGTGACACATAGCAAAACACTTCATCAGTATACAGTCCCCACCCTCTCTGTGTCATGGCAATGCCATTGCCAGGAAGCATTAATGCATAGAACACCACTTCATTCATATGCCCTTTTCCTCTGCCATGACAATGCCCATTGTACCCTATCTCAGGAAAAGTCTTGAAACCCTTTGTGAGAAGCATAAAGGGGCACAAGTTAGAACAGCAGCACCACATGACTGACTTGTCTTCTTTGCACCACTCAGTGGTGATGTCCTTCTCTGGCTGCCTCACAGTCTAATTATGGGAACAGCAACTTCAGGAGTCTACCCCATGCCAGTTAAGCTTTAAGATATGATCAGTGGTTGGGTTGCTGTCTGTTCATCTAACCCTGGGAAAACATGAGGAAAGGGCTAGGATCCTAGCGGGACAATAAGTTCCGGGCTAAATAGGAAACTCAGGTAAACTGGATGGATTGTTGGCCTTTTTCTGCCGTTATTGCCTACGTTTCTATGTACTGGGAAGCCTCACGCCTGTAGAGTTAGAGTAGCAAAGGCAGTCCAACCCTGGAGTGCCCTAATGTTAATATTAAACTGAATAGTTTTCATCTCTTTTAAATGAATGTTTTATAGCCAAAATGTCAGTGTTTCTATTTGTATGTAAAAGATTCCAGCCACTTACATAAACCATGTAGAATTCTGTCAGCCAATCAAAATGCTACATTTCTAGAGACTGCTTTATAAGTATGCAATGCAACACAACAGGATGTTGGTTGTGGTGTCACAGCCACACACCCAGGGTGTGTAGGCAGGAGGCCAGAGGCCACATGCCTTCATTTCATTTTATTTTTGTTAACTGGCTGGAACACTGGGACTAGCCCTTTCCAGGTTCAACCCGACAAAAACACTTAACACTCACAATACAAACATTTGATAAATATAAACAAATATACAATAAATTAGACAAAGCAACGGCAAATCTCAGTTGCTTGTAAATACTTCTTAAAATGCAATTTAAAACTGTGCAATGAGGAAGAGGAGCGCAAACCAATTGTTAATGTGTTCTAAAATGAGGAGCAGCAGCCGTGAGAGAACGAGCTCCAGCTTTAGAATAATGTGTGGTGTCCTGAAGTAAGACCACAATAAGATTGTAAATTCGAGTGGGAAACCTTGTATCAATCAGATCCTTAAGTGGATAATTAGATAGAAAAATAGATTTGAAAACTTGACAGCCAAAAAATATGTAATCTTTGAGTAAGGGACAGCAAGCCCAAATTAGAGCACATGGAACAATGATGGGTTCGATAAGCACAGTCTAGGACAAAACGACATATATTACTGAAGGTGACTGACGATTCTAAGTTCTTTGGCTGATAAGTTATAATATAGGCTGGCTGAATAGTCCAAATGAGGTAATAGTTCCAACAGCAATTGTCCTACAGATGTCCATTGTAAATGTTTTTAAATTTAAAAAGTGAACCAACCTTCAAATTAACCTTTTATAAGCTGATTTAACCCGAGAAGAAAATTAAGTCCAGGGTCCAAAAGGATACCAAGATACTTGACCTCCTTAAACTCAATTGCTGGTCCCCTGTTATCGTATATAACAAAAACCGGTCACTTTTTCTGAAGATGAGGTGTGCCAAACAGCACTTTTGTCTTATTGACATTTACAGTAAGATCAAACAATTATCAATAAGCCAGTCATGAATACTTTGAAATTCCAGTTCTAATGGCATTACAGTTTGAGGTAAAGACTTATCCTGAAAACGGATCGCGAGATCATCAGCATGTAATAAGCTAGAACAGGACTTAAAGATCAGCCCCTGGAAGTGCAGTTGTGACACCTCGACCACACACTGGAGTGTCTTATTGTGCTTATAAAATGGGTATTTTGATAAACACATCGGAAAAAAATGTGTTGCTAAAATATGTTAAAAAGGGATAAAAATGATGTAAAAAAAATGGTAAAATAATTATTCTGCAGCATGTTAAATATGGCAATATTAGTTAAGCTGCCAGTAGAGGTGCTGCAAACAGGCAATGAGCCTGAGCTTTTTAGAAGGTTTGGAGAGTGCACGCGATATTTTTGGTACTAGGGTAGGCTGGTACTAAGATTTATTCGTACCTCATTGGTTGTGGCCTCCTAATCCAATGGGTACAAACACGCTTTAGCCAATCACGTATACAGGATTTCCTATTTTATAATTCTGTATGGAGGTTATATGTAACATAAAGACAAACTGCATTGAACTGGTGAGTAATTTTTCTCCTGCAGACCTAGCAGTAGAAGTATTTGTTCAGTGCTGTTATTGTTCCAGACTAATGGCCTTTGTAAAGTGGGCGGTTCAGCTTTACGTACTGCTGGCAAGGATAATGTTAGAACTGGTATTGTACTGTTGTGAACACCTGCTCTCTTTCATAGAGTTCTATAGCAGAACCTGTGTGCATTGCACCAAAAAGTGGCACCTGTCCATTACGCCATTTGCACCGCCACTGTGTTTCTCAAGTTATGCGTTGGTATCTTGTAACGCATATGATACTGTCATACTGATGCTGCCCACTGTTACCTCCCTCAGGACACACCTGGAAATGAGCAGACTGTGACACAGTGCACCTTCCAGGCCAACAAAAGTTTAAATAAAAATAGCCCAGCAATAAGGACCAGCTACTTCATACGAGTATTAAAACTGTTCTTTTCACCACCAGCTCAGACCCTCCCCCAGTTGGAACTATACCTTTAAGGCTCCCTTGCACTTGTACATCAAAGGCGCCAGCTTCCACTGATGGAGCCAATGCATCGGAGAGCTCCTAACTGACCTGCTATGTTCCTAATCCTGGCCCTGGCAGAACTGGACGTGAAGCCGCACTCCATGCAAGACTTGTTTATTGTTTGCAAACAAGAGCGCTGTTACTAAGGTCTTTGTGAAAGATCACCTTTGACTACACCTTGGCGGATCTTGGGGCCTCAGTCGGTCAGACTACTTGTAGAAAGAGCTCAATGAGCTCCTGGGCTTGTGAAGGACTGAATTATATACAGTATGTACTTTACCCTCTAGACAAACAGGGGCTTGATGTGGAAGGAGGGGCATGACAGAATCTTTCAAATACCTCAAGGGAATCAACAAAGTCCAAGAGGGTAGCATCTTTCAGAAAGAGGTGTGCAAGAACAAGGGGCACAATTTCAAGATAGAGGGACGGCTCCAGAGGTAATGTGAGGAAGTATTTTTTCCACCGAGGGCTGTGGATGCATGGAACAGTCTTCCTGAGGAGGTAGTGAAGTCAAAAATAGTGGGGAATTCAGGCATGCATGGGACAGACATACGGCAATTCTGGTGTGGGGGGTAGGAGAAAGTAAGCTGCTGGTTAACTAGGGATCTGCAGCTTATCCAGTAGGTATGGAAATGGGCAGACTAGGTGGGCCAAGCGGTCCTTATCTGCCATCAAAGTCTATGTTTCTATCTCATTTATCTGCACAATGTACTCTGTATCTCTTTATATTTAGATCTGTATATAAGAAATATGTATGTGAATGTAACCCCCATGACCACCCTACTCCCTCCCCCGGTCACAGCTGGAAACGAGCCTCCTGGGATTTGCTGTTTACTGGTAAAATATGTTTTAAATAAATAAAATAAATTAAAAATCATGCATGTTTACAGCCAGTAATCATAAATGGTTTCACAGCTATCTCATTGGCGCTTTCAGCAGGTCAAAGTGGAAGGGACATGTCCCTCATGAAAACCCTTATAAGAGGTGTACCCCAGGCTCTATCCTGGGCCCCTCCTTTATGCAATTTATATAATCAACATACATGCCGGCATCCAACTAGCAGACATTCATCTTTTGCTGACAAAACCGTCTTATACATCTCCAGACCTACCATGAGACAAACATGTTCCGACCTCCAACTTGAGTTCAACCACCTCAGGAAAACCTCTTGCAACTAAAAGTATTTCTTAATGCTAAAAAAAAAAAAAAGGCTATACTCTGCTCACCTCTTTCTAAATCCTCTCTACTGCACTAGTGGAGTGCTAACTTCAGTCACTGCTTTCCTCAACGAACCTCTCAAATATGTATACAAGTTCAAATACCTGGGGATGTGGATCGACCACTAAGGCCCTGTCCACACTACGTCTCTAATGTTACAGAGTGCCCAAACCATTACCGCAACGATTTGCGTTGTTAGTAACCGTTGTTGAAACCACATGAGGTGGTTTCAACAACAAAGTTATGACACCAGGTACACCTCGCTACCGGGTGAAGTGTGGACGTTGCGGGTAACGGTCCCCTGCAGGGCCCGCTGTAGCGCAGCCCGAGCTGCATCCTGGGAACAGGTGCCGCCGTAACGGTCGCCCAGCATCTCTAGTGTGGACCGTGGTACCGGTCCCATAACGGACACCGCCAAGAATGTGTACACACTGCACCATTCCTCAGCAGTAACGGATTGCATCCGCTATTGGGCCGGAGCAGTGTAGTGGACAGGGCCAAATTGACCTTTGTGGACCATAGAAGAACTATCCAAAAACTTAGAGACTTGGCATATTCTTCTGTGTCAAGCACCTGTTAACCTTGGAAGCAAGAACTAGAATTGTACAAGCCATCTTCCTCCCCTACTTGATTATTGGAATATCCCCCTTCTTTTTCCCTCTGGTCAGCTCCATCAGGACTCTCAGGCATCCTGGCTTGTTTCTGCCTGCTTGAAACCCCTCCCAGCCGAGTCTTCCCTCGCGGTACTCCTACCCTTGCACCACGCTTGCAGCTTGGACACTCTTGGATTGTACCCACCAAGGTGGGGCCACCACTCATTCTTGTTGCTCCCTAAATCTAGAATCTGCTGCAGGCAAGGCTCAGGAGGAAAGAATTAAGAGACCAGGGTGGGCAGGGTCCAGCGGTGGGCATGGGGGCCAGGTGCTGTCACCTACCTGATGGTGCAGGGATTTTCCTGTTCGAGTGCCCCTTCTCTCCCAGAGGTGCAGACGTGCAATGATGTCCGCACAGGCGTGCATGCTCCCACGCCTGTCTGCAGGACATCCAACACCACCTCACCCCCAACTGTCAGTGGTCCCAGGCTGCAGTACACCCAGTCTCTGCAGTGCGTCACTAGCACGGGCAGACACTCCTCCCTCCCTCCCCCAGGAGAGTAGAGCTGTCGGACACTCAATCCTCTCTTCCTCTGCCAACCCCAGGCAACCCGAGCTCACTCCCAAACCCAGGTCACCAGCATGGCACGAGGTGTGGCATCCAGTGCCTCAACCCTGTGCCACCAGGCCATGGCCATTATGGGGATATTTTTATGGACAAGGGACTAACACAGCACCAAAAAGCTGGATATCCTATACCAACCGCTGTGCTCTAAGATTGTTTACTGGAGCTCCTATGTGACTCACCACTGTTTCTTATATGCCCTAGTTGGCTGGACCTCCTCAGCCTAAGACGCTATAGAAATGCAGCAACTGGGACGTAACGTGCTATCCTTAAGAAACTGCCACTATACATCTCAGACTGCCTTCCCATTTGCTCCTCTGGTGTATATGCACTAAGGAGCTCCTCATATCTCCTTGTTATTCCTAAAGTGAAAACACGGTTCGCAAATCCTCCTTAAGCTGCTCCCCACCCTCCGTGGAACAAACTACAAAAACTTTACAAATATCCTCTCCACTTACAGTAACCACCTTCAAAACTTTAGTCGCCAGAATTGCCAGAGAAATTTGTAACTGTGTTTCCTAATAACGACTGATTACCTCCTCCCTCCTTCCTCTCTCCTGCTTCCATCCTCCCTCCACTGAGTTACTCCTTCAGCTCCCCCACGTGTGCTCCTTCCATCCAACTCCTCACACTAGGCTAATGCCATAATTTATTTTTTCCCTCCTGATGATCAGACTTGTTACCATGGCAGATACCTGCCCCTACCTGTATGTCTGTCCTACTACACCTTGTGTTTGCTAGACTACAAAACATACATGTACTCCAAGTTTAATGTCATGCTGTCATAGCTGTATAAACTAGCCTGCCTATTTTTTATTTGGCAGATGTTAATCTGCATTGCAAGTGTATATTTCTACTTGTTATGATGTATACCCTACTTGTCTTAGGTCCGTCCACACTACACCCTTCTTGATAACGGATACAATCCGTTACAGCCGCAGGCTGCAGTGTATCCCTCGGCGGTGTCTGTTACGGGACCGGCATCACCGATCCACACATCGGGATCAGGCGACCATTACAATGACTTGATCACAATGCGGCTCGGCGCTACGCTTTGTGCCCTGCAGAGACCATTACCAGCAATCCACACTACCGCGGTAGCAATTGCCAGGGTGGGACCCGGTTTCATAACCGCTGTGGAAACCACCTCATATGTGGTTTCGCTAATGGTTACGAACGCCCCTGTAACGTTACTAGTGTAAACGCACGCCGTTGTCGTGATGTAGTTTACACCCTCTGTAACGTTACAGAAGGGTTTTGGGCTGCAGTGGACAGGGCCTTAATGTTTCACCTTTGTGAACTTTGTAAACCACTACCAGGTCCTTCTTGTAAATGAGTTGTTTCTCAACGATGTTTCACCTGGCTAAATAAAGATGGATTGATTGATTTATTGAATCACCTGTTGAGTGACTGACCTCCTAGAACTGCCTATGTGATCGGACAGCTCAACTGACCAATTGAGAGCTGCTATTCCCCAGTGCACCGCAGGGGCTGTCTCAGACCCAGTTCAGTCTGTGTGCGACTGCATGAGAAGAAGCCAGAAGGAGAAGGAAGGAAACATATTCAATTCAGTGCTTTAGAGTAACTGGTAATTGGTATTTTCTTTTAAACTTAGATTGTGGGCTTGTAGTGACACTATACTTTCTTTGTCTTTACTTATAATTGTTTTTGGGCTGTTGAAAATTTAAAACATAGTGGTGGTGTAATTCTGTGCTGTCTTTAATAGCTGCAAATTTTCACCACCCTCCTCCCCAACTCTTAATTATATGCCCTGATAAATCTGATTGACAGGAGCTAAACACAGGGTATAGTAAGAGGTGTGAAGTAGGAGGGCATAAGGGGAAGAAGCCCACCTCAGCAGGACAAGTGTTTTGACTCATTTATTGGTTTCTTTTCCTTTAAAAAAAAAAAAAAAAAAAAAAAAAATCGGAGGATCAGTTACAGGATTTTTAGTACTGTAAATTAATAAAAAGAGAACTAAGAGTTTCAGTAGCAGACAAGTAGTGGAATTTCAGTATAATGTGGGGAGTGGTGCAATGCAGTGGCTGTGGGGCAGCCATATTCAGGCAGACCTTCTGGTCACTGAGGTGCTGCCCTATCTGCATGCATCTTCTGACTACGGGATGAGGTAACCAGACTCAGAGCGGAAGTAAACTGGGTCAGGAGTACCATCACCCCATCCAGGGACCACCCAGTCCAATGCAGCTGCCTCAAAGAATGCCGAGAACGAGGAGTACTTGGATGACAGTGGGCTCAGGGAGGTTAGAGCAGCCAGGCAGAGGACATCCCAGATCCTATTCCTCTCAAGAACTCATATGCCACACTGGCAAATGAGGACAACCAAATAGAGGTACCCAGAGAAGTGAAAGGAAAGGATGTGAGGTTAGCCAAGGAGGTGACCTCAGTGGGGAAAGCAGTGGACCCCAGAGGAGGAGGAGGAAGCGAATCCTGGTGGGGACTCCATCGTAAGAGGGATCCAGCTAGGAACACAGGAGGGGAGGACAGGGAGGTGAGGTGCTCACCAGGTGCCACGGCATGGAGGGATGGAAGGAAGATACTGGGGATCACTGGGAAGGCAAGACAGGAGGGTGAGATGGATGTCATTATCCACCTAGGTACTAATGACTTGGCAAATGGGGAGCCAAAGGAAGTTCAGGAAGAGTTTAGGAAACTGGGAAGGGTCTCAAGCAAATGCTACTTCTGTCACTTTCTCAGAAGTACTACCTGTGAGAGCAAGGAGAGCATAGAGTGCATGCACCAGGAACTTTAACTCATGGTTGAAGAACTGGTGCTGTGAGGAAGGGTTTGGATTCATTGGTGACTGGGACCCACCTGGAGGGATGGAGGTTTGTTCAAGCCTGACGGCCTGCATCCATCCTGGAGGGGAATCCAAGCACTCAATGATAAGTTTAAATGCTACATTGACAAGCATTTAAACTAGCAAAGGGGTGGCAGGCCAGCAAGGAGGGTACCTACTTGCTCACCCCCCCACAGCTAGCTTTGGAACCAGTGAACCAGAGGAGTGGCTATCTCTGCAAAGCAGTGTGCAAAAGATGGAGATTAGTGTCCAAAAGGTGGATAAGCAGAAAAGGGGCAAAATTCAGCAGAAGGGCAGACAGCAAGGAGAACCAGGGATAAATGACAACCAAGGAAGGGGCTGGAGTAGAACAGTGAAGCAGGCTAGGGAGGTCAAATCATGAAAGCCATGTGTGCAAATGCCAGGAGCCTTAGCAACAAGATGGAAGATCTGAGGCTGTCATGGTACAGTCAGACCTGGACATTGTGGCCATCACTGAAACCTGGTGTAATGATAACCATGACTGGGAGATGGCCATACCTGGCTACACATATTCAGAAGAGACAGAGGAGGCAGGAAGGAGGAGGAGGAGTGGCACTGTATGTGAAAAATGACATAAGGGCCACACAGATCCAGGAGGAACAAAATGGGGAGAATACTGTGGGTTAAGCTGGAAAGGAAAATGGGGCCAGCCATCCACATAGGTGTGGTCTATAGACCACCAGCCCAGGAGGAAGAAACAGATAGGGAGTTGATGCTAGCCATCCAAAGGATGGCAGACAAGGGTGAGGTAGTACTGGTTGAGACTTCAATATTCCAGACGTGGACTGGAGCATCCCAGCAGCAGCATCAACTAGGAGCAGATTTATCCTGGACTCCCTTCAGGGTGCCTTCCTCAAGCAACTGGTCATGGAACCAACTCGGCAGAAGGCAATACTGGACCTTCTGCTCACAAACAGGGACAGTGTGATGGGGTAACAGTGGGGAGCACCTGGGTAACAGTGACCACCAGTCATTGTGGTTTGAAATCACAGAAAGAGCAGAACCAAACCACACAAAAACACGTATTCTGGATTTTAGGGGGCAGACTTTGGGAAAATGGGGAGATACTTGAAAGAGGCATTAAGGGAATGGGACAGGAATCAGGGGTTGAGGAACAGTGGGCAGTATTTAAAATGGGGATTATAAGAACAACAGAATTATGCATTAAGCAGGTTAGCAAGAGGAAAAGGAAGAGGAGACCATTATGGTTTTCCAAAGAGGTAGCAAAAGAAAGTGAAAGCCAAAAGATTGCATTCAGGCAATACAAAAAGACACAGGCAGAAGGGGATAGGAGAAGTACCAGGAGAAACAAAGGGAGGCAGGGAAGTCAGCGAGGGAAGCCAAAGCTCAGACAGAAGAACACATTGCAAAATCAGTGTTAAAGGGGACAAAACCTTTACAGGTACATAAGTGAAAAAGAAAGACAAAGGGAGGGATAGTGAGACTGAAGGGGAGGATGGGAGTCGGTGGAGGATGACAACAGTAAAGCTGACATTTTGAACAGGTATTTCTGCTCAGTCTTTACTGAGGAAGAGGGGGTAATGGGTCTGAAGGGAGTACAAGGGGTGAGAATGGTGCAGAAATGGACACAAGTCCCTTTACGAGAAAGGGTCCTGAAGGAACTGGAAGTAATAATAAGAGTTGACAAAGCAATGGGGCCAGATGGGTGCACCCAAGGGTCCTAAAGAACTAAGAGAGGTGGTGGCTGAACCTCTGGCTATCCTGTTTAGCCAATCACTGGAAATAGGAGAGTACCCAAAGACTGGAGGACAGCAGATGTAGTCCCCTTATACAAAAGTGGTGACAAAGAGGAAGCAGGAACTACAGACCAGTCAGCCTCACCTCGGTAGTGGGAAAGATCATGGAAGCACTACTGAAGGAGAGATTGGTGGAACATCTGGTTGTCAATGGACTACAGGACCCAAGGCAGCATGGTTTCACCAGGGGAGGTCATGTCAGACCAACCTCATTGAATTTTTGACTGGGTGACTAGGGAGGTGGATCAGGGAAGGGCAGTGGACATGGCCTATCTGGACTTCAGCAAGGCCTTTGACACTGTGCCACATAGAAGACTATTACACAAACTGGGGAATATGGGTGTGGGGACAGTAGTGTGGTGGGTAGGTAACTGGCTGGGTGGCAGGACACAGAGGGTGGTGGTAAATGGCTGTCACCCACAGAGGGAAGAGTGACCAGTGGGGTACCACAGGGATCAGTGCTGGGACCGGTTCTATTCAACATCTTCATCAGTGACATTACGCAGGATCTAGAAGGCAGAATTTCACTGTTCGCTGATGACACAAAGCTCTGTAAAGAGTAGACACACCAGAGGGTGTAGACAGAATGAGAAGGGACCTGCAGAAACTTGAAGAATGGTCAAGGGTTTGGCAGTTGAAATTCAATGCAAAGAAGTGTAAGATAATGCATATGGGGCACAAAAACCCTGGCACAATATATCAGTTGGGGGGTGAGGATATAGCATGCACCAAGCAGGAAAGGGATCTTGGGGTTGTCATCTTGATGACCTCAAGGTAGGGAAACAGTGTGACAAGGCATCAGGTAAAGCAAATAGGATGCTGGGATGTATAGGCAGGGGCATCACCAGCAGGAAAAAAGGAGGTCATAATTCCACTATACAAGACACTAGTGAGGCCCCACCTGGAGTACAGTGTACAGTTCTGGAGACCATACCTACGTAAGGACATAGACAGGGTAGAGAAGGTTCAGAGGAGGGCAACAAAGATGGTGCATGGATTGCATCACAAGTCCCATGAAGACAGGTTGAAGGAACTGAACATGTACTCCTGGAGGAGAGGAGGAGAGAGGGATATGATAGAGACATACAAGTATCTTACAGGGAGAAACAGGGTGCAGGAAAACACTATTTTTAAGCGAAAAAGATGTTCCAGGACTAGAGGGCATGGGATGAAGTTGGAGGGAGGACGATTCAGAGGAAACATGAGAAAGAATTTCTTCACAGAACGGGTGGTGGACAAGTGGAACACCTGCCAGAGGAAGTGGTGGGGCTGAAACAATCACGGGATTTAAGAATGCATGGGATAGACATAAAGGAATTCTAGAGGTCAGGGTAAGGGAAACAGACTTCTAGGAAAACAAACTGAACTTACAAGCTCAAATGGCAGACTGGTGGCCATAGGCCCTTATCTGCCGACACTGTCTATGTATCTATGTATCGATGTACCCTGAAGCAGACTGGTCCTGTGTGCTGTTGGGAGAGAGTGGCTGCATTGCAGGAACAGACTTCTCATCTGTCCCACTCAAAGCAGAACTGTTGTGCTGAGAAGAGAAGGTAATAACATGCAATGTGCCACACGAAGACGAAGATGAAGGTTGCAGCCATTGAGAGAAACACACTGCGCTGCAGTCAGACAGCACAACTGGAACCACCTAGACTATGCCACCACCAGGTACTAATTACTGCCACCCCTGGAGACTGGGTGCCAGGACATGCTGGATGGGGCAGACTGACCCGAGATCCGCAAGATGAGGTGTCCGCGAGATGGAGATTTGTTCTGCTGAATGTTGAAGTCAAGAGAAGCCTGCATCAGATGGACAGAAGAGCAGCTGCTGACACCAGCCACCATCATAGATGGGAAAGAGCGAGGCCAGCCACAGAGGAACTCCCACAATCTGTGCCATCTCTCCTGCACTGCAATGGGTGTGCACTGGTCTGGGAACCATGAATGAACTCAGAGCTTGCCCTGCAACAGAAACCTGCATCTTAGCTGAAAACGTTTAATGGACTAGGCCATCCAGCCGGCAGTTACAGTGCGGTTTAACGGTGGAATGTAATGAAATCTACATGAAAACCTTGCCCGTGTGCAGTGTCGTATTTGTACTATGTTCTAGTCAGTTTTAGATAAACATGCTGCCGTGGTCATTCAGGGTAAGCGTTTGTGCTTGTTTGGGTTTTAGTAGACTGAAACCCAATGAGAACCACCGTTTCTCTAAATGGTCCTATCAGTGGCTCCTTGTCCAGCTTGACTTTTCATCCACAAGACAGCATGCACGTTACAGCCTCTTTGCTGAGCTTTCATAAATCACACAGCTGTCAGAGGGAGTACACTGTGGTGGGAAATGTGGTTATGATTTTCCACTGCAGTTGGAGGTTTCCAAATGAAAGTCGGATGTACAGTTTGTGTTTTACTCAAAATGCTAGAGACACAGCAACGTGGAAAACTGAATGCCTGCTGTCATCTGCTAAAATGGATTTTCCTCTTTGGCAGCTCTCAGGCTTTTGTCAGTGACAGCAGTCAACTGTGAATGTTATTCTGACACGAGGATATTCTTGTGACCCTGTGACAGTCACCTGCCTATTATTGGCTACTGCCAGACATTTTATCTGGCCAACCTGCCATCTGTGACTGGGCTCTGCCATCTGCATGTATTTCTTTTCCTCCGTGTGTCAGAGTGTTTGTGGGTTTTTTTTTCCTGTGATTTTTTCTCATAGTAAATTTCATTTGTCTGCCAGAGAACTGTGCTTTGTATGAAGTCATCATGTGTGTATTGCTCATCAGGTGTTTTTGATGAGTAATTGAAATATTTATATTAGTGGCACTTTGTACTGTATAACTGCAGAATCAGTGTTGTGGTCATAGTCAGGAAATTTTGAATAAACACATTGATCGATCATGTCCCAGAGCCCCATGAGACAGAGAGTGTCCCAATGTTCTCTTCCAAAACCGTGACCATGCTCGAGAGCCTGTAACCGCACACTCTCCAGTTCATGTATATTGCTCCCCAAAGTGCAGCACCAACACTGGATAGTATCCCCAAAAGATACTTGATAGCAGCCTCGCAGAGTCCTGTAATTGCACCCTCTCCAGTTCCTGTACATTGCTCCCCAAAGTGCAGCACCAACACTGGTATCCTCGACTGATGTTTGATAGCAGCCTTGATGAGTCCTATAACTGTGCACTGTCTAGTTCCTGCATACTGCTCTCCCCAAAGTGCAGCACCAACACTGGATAGAATCCTCAACTGATGTTTGATAGCAGCCTCGCAGAGTCCTGTAACTGTTCACCTCTCCAGTTCCTGTATATTGCTCCCCAAAAGTGCAGCACCAACACTGGTATCCTCGACTGATGTTTGATAGCAGCCTTGTTGGCCATAATGGTAAGATAACCTACCTATTTCAAGCCATGCACACTCACACTGTACCTACCAGCACCATCACTGACCCACTTCTGATAATGACTTGGCAGCCATATGTCCCATCTTCTTCTAAGCCCTGCACACAAATACCTGCAATTCTAAGAACATGTGGAGATAAAACTTAGATGCTGTTAAGCAGGCCCATATTTGCATACAAAATGGCACCAACACACTTGAAAATCCATGCCATTGAGCCCAGGGCAGTGTGGTTTGTGGCTATAGCTTGATAAATACATACAGAATAGAATCGAATAAGATAGAGCAGAGTAGACTTGGTTACATACAGCTCCTTTCCTTCATAAAGACGCTTTAAAATGCAAGACCTGTGCGCTCACAACAGGGCAGTTATTGGCAGTCAACGGAACCCTCACGATCAGTTATAGGAAGACAGCCTGACTACAGAGTGCAGAGCTCTGAACCTTAAGATCCAGGTTTATATCCCACAACAGCCACTTACTTAGGTGTTGAAGAACCTCAAAAGGTTCCGAGTTTCTAAAAGGTTCTGATAAGAAACAAAATGTTGAGATAGTAATCCGAACCTTTTAGAACTTTATATATTAGGGTAACTGTATGTTAAAAATGTTTAAAAACTTTTAATTCACATATTTTGTAGAAACAAAGCAATTAAACCACTGATTTGCAGTAATTAACAACATAACTACTGAAATGAGATGAAACAGAGTGACTGGTGAGACCCTAGATGTGTCTAGTAGAAATAAGAGCGCTCTAAAATGTACATGCTGAACTTGCCACCCAGCACCCAATTTCAGGATAATGATTTGGTCCAAAGACAGGCAAGTCCAAAATCTCTGACCAGCCCTTGTAGCTTAGGGGTTAGATCACCAGTGTAAACCAGAATAATACATAGCAAACCTGTGTGTGAATTAAAATCTGATAGCCACCTCCATTTGCATACTGTCTGCGTAACCCTGAACAAGTCCCCAAGTCTCTTAAGACCACGCTTCTGAACTTTTAGAAAGTCATACTATGTCTTTCTGACATTTTGAAAAGTAATACAGCTTGGGGAGGAAGCACAGTACTAAACATAGCCGAAGTTTTCGATTGGGTGACAAGAGTGGTGGATTGGGGCAGGGACTTGACCTACCTGGAGTTCAGGAAGGTTTTGACTCCATCCCTCACAGAAGGCTGGTTAATAAGTTGAAAGCTTGGGGTGGGACCAGAAATAATGAGGTGGGTGGAAAACTTGCTGCAGGACAGGAGCCAGAGGCGGTGGTGAATGATGTGCATTCCAGGGAGGAAAGGGTGACAAGCAGGTGCCCCAAGGGTCAGTGCTAGGGATTATGAAAAATATAATATATATATATATATATATATATATATACACATATACATATACACATATACACATATACACATATACACATATACACATATACACACACACACATATACAGATACAGATATATATATATATATATATATATATATATATATATATATATATATATATATATATATATATATATATATATATATATACACACACACACACACACACACACACACATATATATATATATTATTTATATATATTATTTATATATATATATATATATATATATATATATATATATATATATATATATATATATATATATACATACACACACACATACACACACACACACACACACACACACACACACACACACACACACACGACATAGGGAGGGACTGGAAGGAAGGTGTGCCTGTCTGCAGATGATACCAAGGTCTGCAAGAGGTGGACACCACAGCGGGGGTGGAGACAATGAGGAGGGACCTAAAGAGACTGGAGGGTGGTCAGCAGCATGACAGCTGAAGTTTAATACAAAAAAAAAAATGCACTGTGATGCACATGGGACATAATAACCCGTAAGCCAGCTACCTTCTGGGAGCGGAGGAAATAAAGTGACCAGGCAGGAGAGGGATCTGGGGTTATAATTTCAGATAACCTCAAAGTAAAGAATCAATGCAGCAAAGCAGGTGGGCAGGGCAAATAGAATGCTGGCATGCATTGGGAGGCATAACAAGCAGAAAGAGGGAGGTTCTAATGCCCCTATAAGTCAATGGTGAGGCCACACCTGGAGTATGGGTGCAGTTCTGGAGGCCCCACCTGAGTAAGGATATTGATGGGATGGAAAGAGTCCAGAGAAGGGCAACAAAGATGGTGCAGGACTTGCATTGGATGCCCTATGAAGAGAGGCAAAAGGAGCTGGACCTGTACTCTCGGAGACTAGGAGGGAGAGGGGGATATCGTGAAAGGGATAAATAAGGTGGGAGAAGGAGCCTATTCACAAGGAAAAGAAGTGATAGAACAAGAGGTCACAGTCCGAGGCTAGAGGTGGGAAGATTCTGGGGCACTGCACGGGTGCATTATTTCACAAAAGGGTGGTGGACCCTGGAATGGTCTACGGAGCAGAAACCATAGAGGATTCAAGAGGGCATCGGACAGATATAAAGGATTGACCAGAGGGCAGCGAGAGGTTAATCTGGATGGGGGTTTATTGGGGCAGACTCAATGGGCAATATTGCCCTTTTCTGATGACAGTCTTCTATGATTCCATGAGATGTTCAAACACCGAGCAGTGAATGTGGAGATGCAGCAGACCTCTTTTTCTTTTTAATCCAATAAGCTCTACTTGCGTGCACTGTGTGACTGTGCCCGGCAAAGGAAAATGAACCTCCCTGTGCTATTTTCATAAACTGTCTATTCAAAAGAGACTGTGGTGAGAACAGGGACTTGTCTGCCACAGTTGCTGCCAGGACAGTCTCAGTTACTGGCTACACCTCCCACCCATCCCCAGGATGATGATTTGGCCAAAGGCAGGCAAGCCCCAGATCTTTCTGTATAACCCACTCCAGAGTCTGATTTTTTAGAAGGAATACTGTGATTGTACTGTATACTTGGTTCAATTTTTCAACAATCACGGGCACTACTTTGTTTAGCAATGGCTCTTGGTTATGAAACAGCGCACATCATCATTAGGCAGAATCAGAATGTAAGGAAAGCACCAGCCAGTCTGAAAGTCACCACTTCACCACTGCTACTACCACTACTACTATCGGAGGGAAAAACAACAGAACTGCTAGCATTTAAATCAATCCAGTTAAGGCACATTTACCAGGACTGGTCTGCCACCATTTCAGTACAGTGTCAGGTACTGTGCACCTCCACCCACCCTGCCTCAGTACAATGATTTGGTTCAAGGGCAGGCAAGTACGAGATCTCTCTTGGTAACACTTCGCCACTGCTACTACCACTACTATCTGGGAAGGAACTGAAGTCTCTGAAACAGTAGAAGAGGGCAGACGCATTAAAAAAATGAAAACAAGCTGTATATGGGCTTTCTTCTCGTCCTCAAGAGATGTAAGGCTTGCCTATAGTTAAGGATGTAAGTTTGTCATGGCAGTCATACATGTCATTGATTCCATGACGTTTGATCTTTATTCAGGACTTCCATGACTTTCACTAGTGTCATCAGAATGTAGCAATGATGACAGTGCCACAACATTTACTACTGTTTACTAATGATTTCGTGAACAAACAATGAGTCATTAAAACCTCATCCATGACAAACTTACATCCTACCTATAGTATACTATTCTGACATTTGTAGTGATGCACTGATAATACCACCACCAGCAGTCAAGGCAAAAACACTGTAGTAAACTGTTTCTCAGCAGGATCAGAGACTGGGCTAAGAAGAATTGAGGCTTGCCGCTGTGTTCCTTCTGTGCACCAGATACTCAGCTGTTAAGGTAACTATACATTTCAATCTGTCAGCTGCATTATTCACACAGCACAAAGGCAGGCAAATCCCACATCTTTAACAAGCTTCTTCAGAGAAAATTGAAAGTTGATGTTATTGTTACTTAGTCCATGGATAAATTGGCACTGCTGTCTTATTTTTCCTGTTCAAGATTAGCATCACATACATGTATAATTTGGCAAATTAACCTTCATGAATGTTACTTTCCGTTGCTTTGTCTGGTGAGTGTCTTGTTCATTTGTCAGTTCGACATCCCAGCAGAGTTAATATTCAGAACAGACACTGGAGGGTGGGCATTCAGTATACTTACAAGTCAGGCTAGCCAGCCTTGGCCAGCAAGATTTTTGTTTTCTCCAGTACCCCAAAGAGCAGCCTTAATACTACTGTTGGACTCCGACAGGTACACATCTACCATGGTTACTACAGAGCATGGATCTTCTCCTTTGGAAGTTCAGTGTCCTGCAACTAGCACCAAATCCCATCCTCATTATTTCTTCCTTCTGTATTGTCTTTTGGTACAGTCTGCTGATTGAGATGGTGTAGGTGTGGTACTGCTTCCTACTGAAACTTCATGTACTGCATCAATGAAAACTGACTGTAGTCTGTTTCATATCCTTAGACGTGACATCAGGAAGGTGCCAGTTCTGGAAAGGATTGTAAGCCCCTCTCACTGAGTGGGGCTTATGAGTAATTAGGGTCCCCATTTGGCGTTTCCCCACAGTAAAGATTTGGTAGGTAGTTGGGGAGAGGCATCAATCCAGGCTATACTTCAAACTGCCACTAGAGGCAGGCTTACAGCCCACAAAAGCAGAGGCGCAGGAAAAGGAAGGGAGAAGGAGGAGAGGCTGGCTGGGACATGGCAGGACAAAGAGGCAGGGAGGGAGGAGCTTGTCAGTCCGGGTTGGGCCTGATTCGGAGGGACCCCCTCGTGCATGGAAGTAGTCAAGTAAGACATGACGTGGCACTGGTGGACAGTGCATGGGGAGGGCATTAGTTAGCCTGCCAGCGTCATTGAGGTAGATGGGACTCCAGGGAGTGAGGGGTAGTGAGACTGCCCAGGGTAGGAGGTTGGTGGGTCCCAGGCCTGCTGGAAGTTAGGCCTGCACAGCCAGGGTTGGAGGTTTTGTGGCAGAACTCCTCCATTGAAGGAGTAGTGGCAGTTCCTCTCCTGGTTCCGGTGTGGCAGGGTACTGCAGGTCTGGATGAAAGAGGTGCCAGAGGCTTCTCACCCACTATGGGGCCTGCTTGAAGGGCAGGTCTCAGGCGCCCGATCGCAAGCTTTTCGGGTGGGCCTCAGGTCGTAAAGGACAGGCCTTGGGAAGCCCTCCAGATCCGTGGCTTACAGCAAGCACAGGAGGCAAGGTTGTGAGGATGCAGGCCAAAGGTATTTTGGAGAAATCCCCCACCACCTTGCTGGAGTAAGGAAAATCTGTGGAAAGGGTGGCCACATTAAATGGCAATTTAAGGGTTATAAAGGGACTGGTCAGGGTGAAAATCCTGCATCCCGTGGCACGGGACTAGGTGGGAGTAAGCAGCTCTCTCCCTGATCGGCCCTCCTCCACACTGAACACTGCTCCCAGTGGACTCCTACAGCCAGACGCCCAGCTGCCCCCAAACCAAGGTACAGACCTATCAAGTCAGCCAGCCAGCTTCCCAACAGGACTTGCTGCCATTTTTAAACTGGATTCTGTATGCTGTGATCTTGTTCTTGCTCCAAGTTGGACTGCTACTTATTCTAACTTCAGTTTTCAGCCCTCCTGCCCACTCCCACCCCAACACTCTATTAAATGCTCTCCCCATCGCAAGGTTATGCCCTGCATGAGCTACCTAGACAATCAGGGATTAAACAAACAAAACAGTTTCTTGCCCTACTCAAAGTGACTTTCTTGTCTCATAACTTGAGCCAGGCACAGTTTCAAAATCCCTACCATAACGCTGTCTGATGCTCGCTGGTAAACATCTCCAAGTCTCTTTGCCTTCCACTTCTCCCTGAACCACAACCTAGCTCAGCTTTATAGAAACACAGACTGATGGCAGATAAGGACCACTTGGCCCACCCAGTCTGCCCATTTCCTACCTATTGGATAAGTTGCACAGGTTCTAGTTAAACAGCCTACTTCCTGCAACCCCTATAATTGCCTTATGTCTGTCCATGCATGTTTGAATTCCCCACTGTTTCAGACCCCACAACCTCCCCAGGAAGGTGGTTCCATGTTTCCACCACTCTCTCCATGAAAAAATTTCCTCACATTACCCTGAACCGACTCCCCTCTAACTTTAAATTGTACCCCTTGTTCTTGCACATCTCTTTCTCTGAAAGATGCTACCCTCCTGGACTTTGTTGATTCCCTTGACGTACTAGAAAATTTCTATCATGTCCCCTCTCTCCTTCTTTCATCAAGGGTATACATATTAAGCTCTCTCAGTCTCTCTTCATATGGTTTCTGATGCAGACCCTGCACCATTTTAGTTGCCCTCCTCTGGACTGCTTCCATCCTGTCTATGTCCTTGCATAGATGGGGTCTCCAAAACTGCTGCATGATACTCCAGATGGGGTCTCACCAACTGTCTATACAGAGGGATAACCACTTCCCTTTTCTACTTGTGATGCCCTGCCCTATGTATCCCAGTATCCCTCTCCAGCTCTCCTTACTGACTTTTCACATTGCTTACCCACCTTTAGGTCATCTGATATGACTACCCCAGGTCCCTTTCAATTATTATTGTTGTTAGTACCTCCCTGCCATTGTGTACTCTTCTCCTGGGTTTTGTTTCCCAGGTGCATTACTTTGCACACCTTTGCATTGAATCTAAGTTGCCATACATCTGACCATTCCTCCAACTTTGCCAAGTCCTTCTCATCCTTTCTACCCCCTCCTTGTGTATCAACTCTGTTACAGATGTGTCATCTGCAAAGAGGCATACTTCTTCCAGACCCTCTGCAATGTCACCTATAAAGATGATAAAGAGGCTGGACCCAGTACTGAGCCTGAGGTACTCCACTAGTAACTCCCTTTCTTCGGAATGAGTTCCATTTACCATTACCTTCTGTGTCCTGTTGTGTAGCCAGTTTGCTACCCACGCTACCACCCTGGGACCCACTCCCAGGCTGGCTAACTTGATTATTAATCTTTGATTAACATATTTCAGTTAGTGCCCAATTGATAAATTGACAACCGCCATCCTTGCTTTCTGCTGCTCACTGGTAGATTTCTTCCAAGTCTCTCTGCCCACCGCCTCTGTTCCTGCGCCAAAACCTAGCACAGCTTGGGATACCTGTCTCTACAGGGGCTTTAACTGTTAATCAGCTACCTGTCATTCTTAAAGGGCTACACCACTCTCAACTTGGGCAACTTTTCTCTGCACACTCATATCTGCCATACCTGTCACAATGAGGCATTTATTCCTACTTCTGATAGTGGACCTTTCTGCCTTTATACTATCCCTTGACCAGGTGGATCTCCTCCACTTCTCTGAGGTCAGTCATCCTCCCTGTCCCTCCCAGCAAGGTGGGAGTTAACCCTCTTGGCACCCTCACACTTGGCTTCCTATCTAACCTTGAGACGTCACCCTACTAGATTTCTTCCTAATCACCCCTCCCCCGTCCGTTGTGCCCCTAACACCTCCTACTCTCCCTGCTCTTATTGACAGGGGACACAGAAGTCAACACAGGCCCTGTACAATCCACCATTACTTCTACTGACGCCACCTGGGTTAGCCCACCCCCGGGCTAAAAATTGCCCATATGAACATCTGCAGTCTCCCTGTAAAATACCCTATTCCCCCTTTTCTTTTCAACCTCTTTTCCCTCTGGTCACGGTCTGGGGGGCCTCTCTCAGGCATCCTACCTGTTCTTGCCCTGCCTGAGGTCCACCCTACCTGTGCCTCCTCTCACTCTTCCTCTGTCCATGATCGGCACCCCGGCTTAACCCCTCCAGGGTGGGGCTGCCCTTCTTTGGGTGCACTTTAGACAGACTCCTATGTGGGAGAGGACCCGGTGGAGGAACCTGGAAGGCCAGGCAGGATGGACTCAGCCTTGGGCATGGGGCAGGTGTCATCGCCTACCCCTCAGACCAGGCTTTTCTTTGTTCTGGAGATCCCTCCCATGCGTGTGTCGTCCACGGCAAGGCATACCACACCCTGCCTGCATCTGGGCACGCAGATGCGTGCAACCAAGCATGCTACAGTGCGCGGTCTCCACAGGAGCAGCTGGCATCCAGCCAATCCCGACCCCAGGAGGAGAGCCCAACAGGTGCTCAATCCTCTCCCACCCTGCTGACCCCAGGCTCACTCCTGAACCTGGGTCGCCAGCATGGCGTGAGGTGTGGCGTCCAATGCCTCAACACCACCGGGCGGCCTAAATACCCTGATATTGATGCCTGGGTTTCCCTCTATAAACCCCAGTCCTCTGCCTCACTGAAACCTGTCTGAAGCCACAGCATTCTGATACCATGTTCCAACTGGCTGGATATTCCTGCTGCGCAATCAACCAGGCAAAAGGAAGGGAGGTGGTGCTGCCATATTTGTCAGAGAACCCTCACTGCCTCAATCACCCTCTGTTCTGACAATGTCTCCCTAGCGATTGGCTCATCGTCGAAGTTACCGGGCTTGACAAAAAAAACTATTCCTGATCCCGCAGCCTCCTAACTGTGTTCGGATCTCACTCCCCACCCAGGAAACCATCCTTCTAAGGGACTTTAACCTTAACTGGCTCAGTGCTCATGAACCCAATTATGGCAACGTTCTAAAACAGTACAATCTGGTGCAAATCACTCTCCTACCAGCTTCAACCCCTGCACCTCTAATCACACTTTCTCCTCGTTTGGGTGATCATTAACAGTGGTGATAAGTTCGCTCAAACTAGGTACGCTATCCAATGAGTGATCATTCCCCCTACCTACATCATTTGTCCTCTAAGGCTTCTCGCCCTTCCTCCAAGTATCTCTCTTTTCACAACTTCAACTGCCTGATACCTCCCGCCTCTGTGAGGACATCAGGGTCATAAACTAGCAGGACCTCTATGCCCGCTGATGTGTCTCTAGCTGCCACCTATTTTACCAGTGCTCTTCTGGACATCCAGGACTGCCACTTCCCTATCACTACTCGGGTGTTAGAGGTAGGTGCACACATTGGTTAACCAAAGAACTCCTGACCCTCATTAAGTTGAGGGACAGTAAGGGCTGCCTACAAATTGGCCCCTTCCCTGCCCTGTGGAATGAGTACATGCACCTGCATAATAGATGTAAACACATGACCAGATCCTTAAAATGGGATTACTACCACAAGCTCCAGAGACAAAACTTGGGCAATCCTAAAAAATTCTGGGACTCTGTTAGCTCACTCTTAAATCCCCACACATATAGCCCCAACATTCACCTGAGTTCCCCTTCTGGCCCTCTGACCAACCCCTCAGAGTCGCGACATTAACACCAAGTTCTCGGACCTGTTGACCCTCCTTTGCAAACTCTCATCCTGCTATCCCACTTACCTGGGTGCCAGTGCAATCCCCTCATCCTCTTCCTCCACTTCTCACCCCCCACTTGTGTGTTCTCGATCCTGGGAACCTGCACTTCCACTTTGCCTTGTAACTCCTTCCTAGTGATAACCCCCATTCCCCTTTTAACTTTTCGACCATCTCCCCAAAGGCTACCTCCAAACATCTAAAGAGGTTGTTATCTAAGAGGGCAAGTCCTGGCTCTGAGGCCTCTCCCTGTCTTTCTGAAACTTGTCTCCTCTCTGATATCCAAGCCTCTCACCTTTACCTTTAATCTCACACTATCTACCTCCACCATGCCTGACTGCTGGAAGTCTGCTAGAGTGCTTCCTATCTTTAAAACTGGTGACCCCACTCTTCGACAACTAACGGCCTATCTATTTCTCCCCACTTAAGTAAACTCTCCTAGAGAGGCGTCCATCAACTATCTGAGTACCTTACAATAATACAACCTCTTATGCAGCCAACAGCATGGCTTTTGTAAGCATCATAGCACATCAACTGCCCTGGCTCTTTTATTAATTACATCTTCTCAACATGGACTGTGGATCACCACTCAGGTGCTATCTTTGTTGACCTAACTAAAGCTTTTGATATGGTACCACTCCTCCTTCTCTTGCAAATTTCCTTGGTTTGCTCAGCTGAGACCACTGACTGGTTTCGGAGCTACCTCTCAAGTGCTCCCAATCTGTGTCCATTGGCACTACCACTTCCCCTCCCTGCTGGTCACCACGGAGTTCCCGGGGCTCTATCATGGGCCCCTGTTCTTCTCTCAATTTGTCAACTCCTCCCGCTGACAGCTTTACCTGCAACTATCTACTCTACACAGACGACCTTGACATTTTCCTTAGTGATAAATCCTGTCTTGTATATCCTCCATCCTCACCCAGAACTATTGTGCTGCTTATAACTGGTTCTCATCTAATCTGTTGTTGGTCAACTAAAAAAAAAAAAAAAATACACAAGGCTATGTTGTTTGGGTCGAAACCATACCTTGCCAAAACCCTTAACGCCAACTCTTCCTTCATCTACCTCCCCCGATGGCCTTACCCTTGAAAACGTCTCTTCCTTCAAATATCTGGGGTAATGCTTGACCCCTCTTTCTCTCCCTCCCCTTTAGTGACCACATAAACCGAGATAGTCAGCAGGGTTAATCAGAAGCTGAGTGCTGCCTATCGTCTAAAGCCCCACCTTACCAAGGAGGCTCACTTAGCTATCATCACAGGCATTCTACTCCCTATCTTTGACTATTGTTCCCCAATCTACTCTCGACTTTCAACCATCCTTCAGACTAGACTCTTGGTAGCTTACAACAGTGCTTGCGCTTTGCCCATCAGCCCTTACTCAACACACCACTGTGACCTCTACCACTCCCTTGGTTGGCTCTCCTTAAAAGGCTTTGACTATACCCTTGGCTGTTTGTGGATGCCACCCTTAGGTGTCTGTCTGTGTCTCTCTGTGTCTCTCTGTCTCTCTCTCTGTCTCTCTCTCTCTCTCTCTCTCTCTGTCTCTCTCTCTGTCTCTCTAGAACCGTCACTCGTCTGGTGGGAAAGCTGTCTATATGGTGGCCCCCTGTCTGTGGAATGGGCTACGCACCCCTCTTTGATCTTCCAAACACTCATTAAAACTTCAAGCGTAACCTCAAATCCTGACTTCCAGACAAAGATAGCTGCAACTGCCCTGCTCACTAGCACCCCTATCCCTGCCTGTCTATCCACTTCCTATCTGCTAACTTGTTCTCCTCATCCTTCTTGCTCTTGTTGGTTACTAGGTCTCACTGGGAACTTTCTCATGAGGTGGGGTGATCTATATGATGGTATTGTATCCTGTACCCATGTCTACCTGTTCTGCCTTGTGGTGTATTTATTTTTTCCGTTATTTACTACTGATTGGACTTTTGCTGCCTTGTACTCACCTATGTGTAATTTGTGTTATGTGCTATCTCTGATGTAACCTTTTAAGTTTGTTTTCTCTGTTAGCTCTACTTCATGACTTGTGGCCGGGTCGTGCCTGTAAATGGTCCACTGGACCAGTGCACCTACCCAGTTATCAAAGTCATAAATAAAGACATAAATGAATAAGAGAAGGTGCACCAGGACAAGAGGGCATGCAATGAAGCTAGAGGGAAGTTTAGGTAGGATAGGAGGAAGTACTTCTTAACGGAAGAGTGGTGAGCGCATGGAACAGTCTACCAGTGGAGATGGTGAGAGCAAAAACAGTGGTGTGCTTCAAGCATGCATGGGATAGGCACAAAGGAATCTTAGTAGGACAGCAGGGAGAGGAAGTAGCCAGATAACAGGTAGGGTCTGCAGTGACAGTATAGGCATGGACAAACTGGCCAGACTAGGTGAGCCAAATGGTCCATATCTGCTGGCAAGTTCTATGTGTCTGTGTGTCAGTGCCCTCATCACTACTGTCAGACTTTGTTTCACTTTGTTTAGCTCGTACCTTGGTAATTTCCCTTTCCTTTTAATAGTATGAAGTACTCTCCTCCATATCATTCACATTGTCATTGTCAGAACAAGCATTTGTCAATGCCGAGCGTTAACACCAGGTATTGCAGTGGTGGTTGGCACGTATGGTGCTATCCGTATGCCCTGTGCGATTGCTGGTATTTGCACAATAAATTTTCAGCATGACCTTTTGTTACCCCATTGTGCGCTACAGAGGCAGAAACACGTTTTGGGCAGGATGTGAAAATGACAGCTGTACTGCTCATAAGGAAGTGTGGTAAAATGGCAATGTTGAAAATCTGGAGTGGAAATATTGAAAATTTGCAAACCCACGAGCGCATGTGGGAACTGCACAATGCATGCTCATAAAACAGTCATTGTTAGGAATTTTTTTCACAAATTGTCAACATTGGCATTTTAAAACCTCTGCTAATGAACAGTGTCACTGTGATTGTCTTACTGTGTGCCATACGTTGATTTTGCACACCGACTGCGCCATTGTGCGCCATGATGGCGGAAACATGTTTTGGGCAGGATGAAAAATGACAGCTGTACTGCTCATGAGGAGGTGTGGTAAAATGGCAATGTTGAAAATCTGGAGTGAAAATATTGAAAGTCGCAAACTTAGGCGTGCATAGGAACTGCGCAATGCCGCTCGTAAAACAGTCATTTTTGGGAATTTTGCCAAATTTTCAACATGGGGTTTTTGGGACCCATTCTCATGGTGATGTCACTATCATGGTGCTAGTCAGGCCCTGAAGGGTGATTTGGCAGTGACTGCACAGTGACTGCAAAATCATCCTTCGGGCCTGAATAACACCATGACAGTGACATCGTTCATGAAAGTCCAACTTATATTGAAGTGGTGCAAAATTCAAAAAATGCCTGAGATATGCAATAAAGTTGAAAACCTCCTATCCAGCCCATTACACAGCTTACGGCATTTCCTCAGTTCGCGGCTGGCTTGAAAGAGTGCAGGCGTGTTCCCGGTCCACGAAGATCGTCGCGCCGAGCTCCGGAGGCAAGTATGGGGTGAGGGGGTGTGGGAGGCTAGGTGCGCAGTGGGTGGGTGCGGGTTGTGGGAGGGGGACTGGGAGATGCGCCCGTGGGACCGTTTTCCATTTACAGGAAAAAAAAAAAGACAATGTGGGACTTGCCCGCGCTGGGTGGGCTCCCAGGCGTGGCAGAAGAAATGGCTGGGGGCCGAGGCTGACAGGATTGGGCACCCCGTCGGTAAACTATGCGGGGGCGAGGGAGCCGACAGGGGATTGGGCACCTCCGTCGGCAAACTACCTTCGTTTGCCACACTGGGGTGGGCTCCCAGCATGGCAGCAGGATGGCTTGGGGGCCGTGGGCAGAGGGGATTGAGCACCCCTGTCGGCAAGCAATGTTTGCCACGCAGGGAGCCAAAGCTTGGGGGCGGCGGACGCCAGGGGCGTGAGGCGCACTGCATGACAGCGTGGTTTTCCGGAATCAAGACCACCGCTGTCATACACAGCTCCCGCACCATTCGCACAGAGACCGCCATGCCTGCTCAGTGGAGCAGGGATTGCAAGGAGAGGCACACCTCCACAGTGCTACTCTCCCAACATTCCTTGCGCGCGCCGCAAGACTAACGTAGAGGTAAGTCAGACTCAAAGTGCCCATGTCATCATTATCTCCATGATCATGGACATCATCACTAGACTCACTACAGCTACCACTGTCTTGGACACGATTTATTGAAATGCATGTTTGCAAGTGAGCAACTCCACTCTGAGTTGTACTGCAAGTGCTTTAACTTGTGTGTGTTATACGAATACTTCTGTTTCTGAAATCTTCTCACAAGCCTTGCTATTAGAAGTCTTGAGGTCTAAGGAGTCTTTCAAAACTTTGTTTCTTCACTACTTAGTCCTTATACCACAAACAGTCCTGTCCCAGTTGTTGAGGTTTCAGTATTTTGAGAGTTAGGTAGCAATACCTGGATAGTAGCAGCATTATTTAGATTAGCACCTTCAACACGTTGATGCGGAGTTTTAGTTTTTGATAGGCTACCTTCAGCCTACTGAATAAACTTTCATGTTTATTACTACCTTGTTAGCCACTGGCTTTTGCTTCACAATGTTTTGCGTACCTCGTGTTGCACGTCTTTCTTGGCGGACTTGTTCAATTTCACAGTTATACAGACAGCATGCCGCGGTGGGTGGCTGTTGGATTTTAATTCACACGCAGGTCTGCTATATATTATTCTGGTTCACACTGATGCTGTAACCATAAGCTACAATGGTTGGTTCCAAACACTGCCAATGCTAGACTTCAAATAAAAATCAGGGGTCACCAAGTTGGCCTAACCCTCTAGGAGTTCTTTGAAAGCAAAATTGTTTTTAATAATCCACGACAGGCTCACTGGGATGAGGGTTACAGGTGTCCCCGTAGCATAGGAAGGTAGTTAAAGGATTTGTTCAGGGTCACACAGACAGTATGCAAGTGGAGGTGGCTGTTGGATTTTAATTCACACACAGGTCTACTATATATTATTCTGGTTCACAATGGCGCTTTAACCATAAGCTACAAGGGCTACTATCACCCACTGCAGTGCTAGAGTTCACATTTAAATCGGGGTCACGAGTTGGCCAAACCTTGATGAGTCCTTCTAAAGCCAGAATTAATTTTTTTAATCATCCACGACAGGCCACTGAGTGAAAGAATATAGTTGTGCCCCATGGATGCAGAAAGGTATTTAAAGCAGCAGTGCAATGAAAAATTATTTTTCCAAAAAGCTAGTTTAATTACAATTTACAAAAATATTAACATACCCAGAAAATATCTACTTACCTAGGTACAGCCTATGCTGTGCTACATAATTGCTTTATTTTCTTGATCCTAACCCTTGCCAGGTTTACAATGGTATTTCTAAGCCAAATGTGGTGGCCATCTTTTTTCCCCTTGAGAAAAAAAAATAAATAAAACAATTATAACATACTCAAATTTTGGTGGAACTAGAATATTTTACCATCAAATAAAACTGGAAGATGCCTGGAATCTTTTATAGAGAAAAGGTGAGTCAAATGTTTGCCCAATTTTGTTGCACTGCTGCTTTAAGGAACTAGGTCAGGGTCACACAAATAGTATGCAAATGGTGGTGGCTGTTGGATTTTAATTCACACACAGGTCTGCTCTACATTCTTCTGGTTCATGCTGGTACTCTGACCATAAGCTACAAGGCTGGTGCCACCACTGCAGTGCTAGAGTTCAAATTTAAATCAGGGTCCAAGCCGGCCTAACTCTCTGGGAGTCCTTCAAAGCAAAATCCACCCCAATCATCCATGACAGGCCCACTGAGCTAAAGCTTGTAGGTGGTGCCCAGGAACACAGGAAGAATAAGTGACTTGCTCTGGGTCACACAGACAGCATGCAAGCCTGTGTGGCTATCAGATTTCGCTCAAACACAAGTCTGTTATATACAGTATATTCTTATTCTGGTATAGACAGTGGTGCTCTAACCACAAGTTATCATTTATTGATTGATTAGCAATTTTTAACCAGGAAGGCACACTAAGCTATTATATCTTGTATATGTACTGGCACACAAGGAAGGAAGGAAGGAAGCAAGCAACTCTTGTCCTCATCTCCCTCTCCCCCCAACCTCTTCATGAGAGGGATGTTTGTTTTCCTCATCTTTTGTCTAAAAAGCTTCTGTAACTTGATTTTGAAAACTCAGAAATAAATGTCTGTGCTGTCTGCAGCTGATTAATTTATTATAGTGATGCTGTGACACCACTATAGTTAGGTTTGAGTAGGCCGTTTAATGTTAAACCCCAATTTTGTATTTTAATAACTTCACACCACTCACGGATTTGCATAACATTTTCATGTGCCATCAGAATCCACGGTCTCTTGATATGGCAAGTTTCGTTCCTATCAGATATGTATATTCGAAGTGCAAACATGTTAAAAAAAAAATCGTTTTTATTTGTTTTTTTTACACCAGTACTCAGTGGGGACGCCCGATGGCTCAGTGGTAGCGCTCGTGCTTCCACCAGAAACCCGGTTTGGGAGCAGGCCTGGGTCCACATGGGTTGGGAGGCCAGGCTGGGGAGTGCTTCTGATGGAAGCACAAGCCAGCTAGGAAGGAGACAGCCCAGATCTGGCAGTAGCAGGCCCTCGCGGTGAGCCAAAGAGCTTGTTCCTTACGTGAGAAGTGGTACATGCCCAGTGTGTGCTTCCGCATCTGAGGCCACCAGAGGCTATGCCACATGTCTGGGGTGGAGGGTGGGACCAAGGGAGAAAATATGGGAAAAAATGTGTACGGACATTTCGTCCCCGGACATAATGTTGTGGTCAATACGTAGCATACATTATGTCGCAGAGACAAAAGATAATTACTGCAATTGCAATCGATCGATATTTCCACCGGATAAAATGTTGCCCAACCACAAACGGAATGGTCAAATGGTCGCTAGTCATGCTGCTGTTAGGAGGAGAGCTGTATTTTGTATATTATTAAACAGGGCTGATGTGAGAGTCACTTAGATGCTTTAAAACAACAATAGAAAGTGGCATTGTTATTTATTCAATTAGATTAAACTCTGGATTAAAAACTGTAAAATCTCATTAGAAAGACAAACCGGAAAAATGTATATTTAAAAGACATAAAGTAAAGAAATAACAGTACATCATGGGAAAATTAGCTACCTAAAGCGTATATAGTTCAAAAGTGACATAAATGTGCAGTGTGACTCATCTTGCTCCAAGAAGGTTTTTCAGGTGAACAAAAACACTTTCTGTAAACCTCCTTGCTTCATTCGGCAAGAGGGCATATACACAGGGTCTATGCAAGGACCCGACTGTGCGGGTACTTAGGTGCCCCAGCACCCACAAAGTCATTTTGGGCACCCACAAAAAAAAAAAAACTCCATATAGTCGGTCACTTTAAAAAGGCACCTCGCCTCCGCTTTCCACCTCTTGCCGCTAGCCCCACCCAGTGGGCTGACCCTGGTTGTGAAAAGGCTACACTCATAGGCTCTTTCTTGCTTTGTCTCCTCCTTCTTGCACGCTGGCCCCACCCAGCAGATTGACGCTAACTCACCCTTATTGAAGCTTCGCTCAGCGCCCTCAGCACTTGCTGCACTCTCACTGGTCGTACTGCAATCAGTCGGTGTGCTCCGACCAACCTGTCCGCTATCATGCTGCGTCAGTTAGTCCTTCCCGACATGGAATTCTGAAACAGTGGACTAGACCGAGACGGAGTGAACTCAGATACCAACTGTATCAGTAATCGGTATTTTGTATCAGCATTTTTATGCTTCTGGCTGGTCCAGACATGGTGGGGACTTGGAGTAGTTTTGTGAGGGGTGGGGGCATACTGAGTCTCAACTGTACCACATTACGAGAATAATTCCTCATTTCCTCAGGAAAGCCCTCTGTAAGTTCTATATTGAGATCTGGTGTGTACTGTCCAGCATTTTAAGCTAAAATTTTACGGCAGAAATCCAAACAGTGAATGTAAAAATGTGTTGCTCAATACACACACAAAAAAAACAAAAAAAACCTTTGTGAACATAAACATTACTACACACATTTAAACAATATTCTGAGTTTTATTTTGTGCTATGATGAGATGTTCCACATTTGGCCATTTGTTCCACATTCTGATGTGCAGTATTCTACAGCTTTTGTTTGTGTGTGTGTGTGGGGTGGGGGGTTACCAGAGCTGGTTAACTGAGTCAGAAGGCCAAACTTATAAAAGCAGCAGGCTGTTGCATCTACAAAATGCCCAGGGCTTTTGCTGATTTGTGGTTATGACTTTGGTGATGGATGGCGGGGGCTAGACAGAAAACCAAACTTGCTGCTAGAAGAAGAAACAATTTTGGTGACTGGAAGGCCACATAACTAGAAAACAAGCAGTGTGGAGCTGACAAGTTAATGTATTTGCTGTTAGCTTGACAGCTTGTTACCAGTATGGAAGTTCAAAAATACCAGTGACAGCAAATATATTGGAACACAGCTAACACGCTTCACAGGTATTTTGGTGTGTGGGGGTAGAGACTGGGCCAGGGAGCGCAAAATTAAAGTATGAGGTGGCTGTTAATCTGTTCCAAAAGCAAATAAAAAAAAAAAACTGTTGTGTGTGTGTGTGTGTGTGTGTGTGTGTGTGTGTGTGTGTGTGTGTGTGTGGAGCTAGCCTAGAAAAAAACAAACGTGTGTTTGGGGGTAGTAATAAACAGTTTGGAACTGACTTAAAACCTATAATTTGCTATTAAGGGGGTTCCATTAACAGCAAAGGGTGGTAGCAGGTAACAACCAATGTATTCAGAATCTTGAAAGAGCAGTGTGGGCTGTGGAAGGATGGGAAGGGTAGCTGCCTGCACTTGAAGTGTTTGATAGAGGTCCTACCCACTGTCTTGGTGTGGTCACTTGTCCTCCTGTCCACTCTATCTAAAAATAAAATAAATCCTAAAGAAACTCAGGATTAAGGGAAGTATTAAAAGGAAAATCAATTTGCACTTTTGGCAGCCTGAGAACTTGGACAGGCAGTGTGTGAGGAAGGGTTTTCTGCTGCCTAGAGAACCTCTGTGAGGTTTAAGGAACCACATGGTCAGAGCTGCACTGCACAGACACAGAGCTTCGTACATCGAGTATGCCCGAGTTTAATTCCAGCAACTTCCACTTGCTTGCATACTGTGTGACCCTGAGGGCTGAGCAAGTCACTGTTTATCCTCCTTGCAAATAAACATTTCTAGTTGGTGGTCTGACTCTTGTGAGACGAGGCAGGCAGAAGCAGCGCAGGACATGTGGGGAGGGGCAGCTGCCTGAACTTGAAATGTTTGTGTCATTGTCATGCTGTCTTGGGAGGTCTTCTTGCCCACCAAACTAAAAAATAAATAAAACTTACAGAAACTCTAAGATTAGGGGATAAAACAGGACAATCCCTATTTAATTCATTATTGCAGCACTTGGCAGCAGCAAAGAGCCCTCAAAGGCACCATTGCATCTTCTGTAGTAAGTACTGGCGGTGACTAACAGCTGCTCCCTATCTCATAGTTTTCTCCCAGGGTTTCCATTCCCCACGTGCATGATCGTACATTTTAGCACTGAATTTTGGTTGCCACACATCAGGCCATCTTTCCAACTTCTCTAGGTCTTTTCCCATTTTACCACTGCTCTTTGTATCAACCCCATTGCAGATTTTGGTGTCATCTGCAAACAGGCAAACCTTCCTCCAGACCTTCTGCAATGTTGCTGATTAAGACACTGAAGAAGACTGGCCCCAAAACTGAATCCTGGGTACTCCACTGGTCACCTCGTTTCCTCAGTCTGGGTTCCATTTACTACTATCTTCTGCCGTCTATCCTGAGCCAGTTACTAACCCAGTTCACCACCTTGTGCACAACCCCAGACTACTCAGCTTTTGACCAGCCTTCTATGTGAAATGGTATTGAAGTCCAATTTGCAGAAATCTAGGTAGGAAACATCCACCATCCCTTGATCCATTACCTTTGTTACCCAGTCAAATAAATCTATTAGATTTGTTTGGCAGGACCTGCTATGATGTGAATCCATGTTGCCTAGATCTTGCACTCCCATGATTCCAGCTGTTCCACAATTCGTTCCTTAAGTAATGTCTCCACGATCCTACCCACCACTGACGTGAGATTTACTGGCCTGTAGTTCCCTGCCTTCTCTTTGCTGCAGCTCCTTGATCTTAGAAATCAATAACATTCTGTGTGAGTGTAACCCCCTGCAAATGGGGGTTCCCAAAAGACTTCAGGAGCTTGCTTGAATGCTCCAAGCCTGAATGGTGTTTGGCGTTTAAGCCATTTATCAGTGAGTGTTTTAGAGCCTCTGGTGCTGTCTCTTTAAGAGCTGTCTGCTTGCAGACATAATTAGTTTGTATGGGGGACTGTGTGCTTCTCTGTTTGAGTACCACTCGAGCTGCTGCCAATTCACTCCATTTTGCAGTCACTAAGTGCAAGGGAACCTATCTGAAAGATGTAACTGTTTGCCAGAAATCATTTACAGTAATAATGAAATGACAGTTTGTCTAACCTGCTTTCTTTGCAGTCAGAACTGTGTCTGCCTAGTTCCCCATTCTGGTTTTGAACTGCTGAACTGGACCAATCAGTGTGGGGTAAGCTAGCTCTAAAATGGTGCCTTGGACGAATCAGAACTTGGACTCATAATCTGAGCCAGCCACAAAGAGGATTGTATGGGCAGTGACTCTGGGAGATGTAGTTTAGACTTGGCGCTTTTTGGACCAACAGCAGCAGTCTATTGTGGTGACAGCCAATCCAGTCAAGAACTGGGAGGAACTCAAAGGAAGTGCCGGTTTTGTCTGTTGGAGTTTCAGTTGAGCTCTGGCAGTGAAGAGGGAAGGACCCTGTGCTTTTTCAGTGTGCAGTTTTAGTCGGGAAACGTGTGGAGGCCCAGAGTTCCGGTCTGCAGCTTGTGTAACTGCTTGTTAGGACTGAATCCGTCCTGTGAAGAGAATCAAAGGAAATCTGAAGAGTAGAAACCAGGCTCACCCTGTAGAAGACTGGAGAAATTGCTGAGTTGCACTCGGTCTGTCAGGAACTGAATCTGCTGTGTGTTCTCCGGTATTGTGCAGTAAGTGCAGATCGGGATACAGATGCAGCCTGCCTGGTATAGTGCTTTCTTTTTACCATGTAAATGTGTGAAGAGGTTTGTATACCTCAAGTGAATCCTGCTGCCATTAAGTGACTTTTGCCTGTGACTGTTTGCCATATAAATGCGTGAGAGTCTGTGGAGCTCAAGAGTAGCCCTGCTGACACTGAAGGACCCTATCTTGTTTGGAGGTCGGTGAGTACTAATTCGGGTCGCTCCTGTTGAATTGCCACATTAAATCCAAATGGAATCACTGTACTGCTGACTGTTTAAACTAATTTTCTTTTCTCTGTGTGAAAGGGCCCTACCAGCTGCCACAGTTTGGACTAGCCACTAGGGCTTGGGTACCCAGGGACAGTAACTGGTAGGGATAGGCCTTGCACAGAGCCATAGGTAGATAGTAAAGTGATAAGCTAATTAACCTGATTCCCCTGTCCATGTTATATCCCCTAAATAAATCAGAGCTGCTTGTTTCAGCAAAGTTATACTGCCTGAGGTATTTGTCTATGTTAAAGTACTGTACTGTGATTGTTGCACTGTATCTTATTTCACAGGAGGTCCCAGTGCCGGAACCAGTCCTGGGGTAAGTGTATACTGTGGAGGTAATTCTGATATATTGTGTGGGCCACTAGTGGGAAGAAGGGTTGCAGTGTCCCAGAGGGCTGTGACCAAGTTAGTTTAACTATTGCAAACCCTGACCTCTGGGTGGAGCACCCGCCATTGGATCCAGGCCCTCAACCTGTTAGTGGCAAATCAGGCAGGGTAGTAGCCCCTGGGATAGCGCCATCTAGGGGTTACATCTTGAGGCTCACCGCTGGGATTGTGTGTCCTCTAGTGGCCATATTTACGAACCACTGTTAAGAAAAAAAAAAATGGGTACCCGACAGAAGTGGCTGTGCACCGGCTGGTGGAGTGGTGTACTGGGAGGAGATTGACCCCAAAATGCTATGCTTATCCTGGACATCCCCTGGGTATCAATACGGACACTGTACAGGGAGTACTTTCCAAGGTGGAAGGTTTACAAAACCCTGTGGTGGTGAGTCGGCATGCTAATCTGCTCACCCACACTTTCCTGGCCCTAGTAGAGTTTAAGGATCCCATAGATAGCTCAAAGTGCCACAGACCATTACCCCAGAGAGCCCTCACTGCCTGGAGAGTGATAACTAAGTACAGTAAAGACCCTGGGGAATGAGCCCCCACCACTGTTCTGAAACTTTTGAGGAGAAATTTGCTAAATGTTTGCTGGGGAAGGGAAAACTGTGGAGGACTTGAAGAAACTATTCTTGCCACCTGGGGTGTTCCTCCCAACACCCTCTCCCGCTCCAGTACCCGTAATGGTGGCTGAACCAATGCAGACTTCTATTTCTGCACCTGCCATTAGTCACGACTCTTACCGAAGGTTGAGGATCTTCTCTGGCACCCTCCCACCCCCAAGGGAGGATGACTGGGAGACCTGGATAGACTATGTTGCCCCCAAGTGCTAGAATGGCAATGCTCGGAAGCCAAAGCGAAAGAGGGTTAGTGAGAGCCTCCGAGGTCCTGCCCTGGCTACCATCTGTGCTAAACGGGCCAGTAACCCTGAGTGACTGCACAGGCCTATCTTGAGGCCTTGGAGAATGTGTATGGGAGCCCAGATTCTGATGAGGATCTATGGTGGAGAGTAAGAAATGCACAACAGTACCAAGGGAGTTGTTGTCTGTGTATCTCGCTGGAAAAATTGTTGCAAGAATGCCTCAGAAAGGGTAGTTGCCAGCGATTGAACTGGACCGAACCAGGCTGGACAGGATCCTTAAGTCTGCCCCTTCTCAGAACTGCTGTTGCTTCAGTTACGCCTGGCAAATCGACTGGAATCCCCACCCTCCTATGATGAGTTAATGAGAGAAATTCGAGGAGTTGAGAAAAGGCGACCTCGGAGGACCTGCACCAATAGCTGCGGCTACGACCCGAGTGACTGAGGGTGACCCATCAAGTGAAGTTCAGGGCAGAGGTTGACAGTCAATGAGTGCTCTGACAAGAAAAAGATATGCCACAATGGGGCGAACTGTTGAGAGAGATGCGGGAATTCAAAAACAGTCCCTTTATGAAGGCCACGCCTGCAAGTACAGACCCTGACCTATATCCGACTGCATCTGCTATGGGGTGGGGGTACCCACCCATGTATCTCCTGCTGATAACAGCTCCAAACTCAATTCCTTGACCATGGAAGTGGAGAAACTGACAGATGTCTCCAAATGCTTATCACGCGCAGACAGAGATGGCACCAAGGTTTCCAGTTAGTAATACCCCACCCTGGCTCCCAGTGTGGCGCCTCGGCCAGCTCAAACTCCAGAAGTATGTTTTGCTATAATTGTGGGAAGGATGGGCACATGAAAAGGGAATGCCGGTCCCAAAGACACTGACAAAGTTGCATATAGGCTACAAGGAGAGCTTCAGAGAACAAATCAGTGGTTAAGAGGTGCGCGAAATGATCCCAGTGAGGGCACCAAAATGCTAACTCACGTCCTTTTGTGGCAGGTCAGTTGCCCAGGCCCCACTATCGCCTCTCCAGACTGGTCCAGAATAGTGGGTCCCTCCATGGAGACCACTGTAAAGGTGAATGGAGTGTCTACAAGAGCTGTATTAGACAGTGGCTCCCAAGTGACAATTATGTTCCAAGTTGGTATCAGAAGCATTTGTCAGGACGTACCCATACAACCATTAGAAGGACTGCATGTATAGGGTTAAGTGAGAAGGCCTACCCCTATTCTGGGTATATCCGAATTGGCTGTCTTTCCCCACCTCATTGGCTGGAGTGGCCGAACAAGTAGAGACCCTAGCCTTAGTGTGTCCCCCACTGGACTGTATGATGGTGTCCCTTTGTTGATTGGAACAAATGCTCATATGTTCGGAAGGCTGGCACAGTTGTGTTATGAAAAACAGGGTCAAAACTAGTAGAGCTTTAAGAGTTCCAGCTTTAATTAAGAAGGCCTATGAGGCACAGAGATGCTGAAAAAATAGAACCAGAGGAACGGTCGAATTGTATGGAAGAAGGATCCTGAGTCTCTGATCCTGGAGCCAAATGCCCAGTGTACCTTACAGGGAGAGGTCCATATCAGAAAGGATGTTAAGAATAAAATATTAATGTTGGATGCACAGGCGATGGAAAATTGCCAAAGGGACTGCTGGTCAAGCCTAGTATTTTGCCCACTAGAGCCCATGCTTATGCCAGAAGGGTAATGGTCCAAGTTCATAATGTGTCTGAAAGAGACATTCGAGTAAATAGAGTTGCATCCTGGCTAATGTGCATTGTGCAGACACTGCAGTGCTACCCAGCAGCAAGAGTTGAGGAAGAATGACAGAAATCGCATGACTTGTTTGATTCCGGCGACTCCCGTTGCCAGCTGAATGGAAAGTGAGGATCAGTGAGAAGCTTGCCCAGAGAGACCAGGTGTTTTCTTTAAGGAATGGGACGTGGGATGCGTGCAAGGAGCTGAGCACAATATCCGCTGCATGACGAAAAGACCATTTAGTGAGAGGTCTCGACGCCTGGCACCTGCTGACATAGATGATGTGAGCGGCATCTGCAAGAGATGTTAGCTGCTGGTGTAATACAAGAATCCAGAAGCCCTTATGCTTCCCCATTGTGCTAGTGAGGAAGAAGAATGGGACAGTAAGGATGTGCGTGATTATCGCCTCTAAACCGGCGGACTATCCCTGATCAGTACACAATGCCCTGCATTCAGGATGCTTTGGACTGCCTAAACGAGAGCAAATGGTTCTCTGTGTTGGATCTCCGCGAGTGGGTACTACCAGATCCATGGCCCAGAGGACCGTGAGAAGACAGCCTTTATCTGTCCGCTTGGCTTCTATGAATTCATGAGGATGCCTCAAAGGATTTCAGGTGCCCCAGCCACTTTCAACGATTGATGGAGCGTGCAGTGGGGACATGAACTTACTAGAATGCCTGGTATACCTAGATGATGTTATTGTGTTTGGCAGCTCACTAGAGGAACATGAGAGCAGATTATTTAAGGTACTGGACCGACTGGAGGACTTTGGCCTTAAACTGTCCATTGATAAGTGTCAATTCTTTCAAACATCAGTAAAGTATGTGGGACACATAGTATCCAATCGAGGGAATAGAGACCGACCCAAGTAAAGTTGAGGCCTTGACCACCTGGCCACAGCCCAAAATCTAAAAGAACTGCAAAGATTCCTGGGATTCTGTGGTTATTATCAATGTTTCATCAAGGACTATTCAAGAGTGATCCGCCCTTTATAACCTTACTCAAGGGTATCTCCCAACCCACAAAAAATACCAAAAGTCAGCGTCCCTCAAGACTGAAAGAGTGTATTTTCGTCCGAGTGAAAGTATTTGGGGCCCGCTGGACTCCCTGATTGTGAGACTGCTTTTCATGAGATCATTTATCAACTTACCCATGCTCCAGTGCTGGCCTATGCCGATCCAAGAAAACCTTATGTCCTGCACACTGATGCTAGCTTGCAAGGTTAGGAGACTGTGTTGTACCAAGAGCACAAGAATGGCCTGAGACCAGTGGCCCTTGCCAGTAGAAGCCTGACCCCATCCGAAAAGAACTATCCTGTACATAAGTTAGAGTTCCTAGCTTTGAAGTGGGCTATTGTTGACCAATTCCATGAGTACTTGTATGGGGCTAAAATACTAGTAAAACTGACAATAATCCTTTAACCTATGTGCAGACCTCAGCTAAGTTGGATGCCACTGGCCATAGGTGGCTTTCTGCATTATCTACATCGACTATGCTCTCCGAATACTGAGCAGGTCTGAGCCACATAGATGCTGATGCTCTCTCCGGAGGCCTGTTCCCCAGAATGATTGGGTTAGATTGGCAGAACCTGACATTCGGGCACTCTGCCGGAAGTTTGACAGGGAGGAACAAATGTCCACGGATGCAGTGGACTGCATGGTGGATTGCTTGGGACCCTGAGAATTGCATACCTGCTGCCATTGCCACTTTTCTGCAATAGACATTGGTGCACTGCCTCAGCTGGACAATGACAGTATTCAAGCGGCTCAATCGCGATCCCATGATCAAAGCAGCTTAGAAGCCTCTATGCAGGAAAAGATGTGTCCAAATTACCTCCACTGATTTGAGAACTGCACTGTTATACAAAGAAGGTCCTAAGTTGAAACTGATCAATAAACTGTTATACAGAGAAACAGTAGACAGAGGGGACAAGTAGACAAACAACAACTAGTGCTGCCCACTGCTTCGAGACTCAGTACTGATGTCCTTGCACAACCACATGGGGGCACCTTGGTACAGACAGAACACTTGACTTGGTGAGATCCAGATTCTATTGGCCTAAGATGGGGGCTGATGTGGAGCAACACATTCTAACTTGTAGTCGCTGCTTACAGAGAAGCTTTACCCCAGAGGGCTTCCCCTTGTTAACATCACCACCAGTGCACCCATGGAGCTGGTCTGTATTGATTTTTCTGAGTTTGGAGTCAGATCAAAGAAATATCAGTAATGTGCTGGTGGTCACTGACCATTTCACGAGATATGCCCAAGCTTCCCACCAAAGACCAGAAGGCATCCACTGTGGCCAAAGTACTTGTAGAAAACTTTTGTTCACTATGGGGCTCCACAAAGAATCCATTCTGATCAAGGAGAGACTTTGAGAGTCGTCTGATCAGAGATACTTTCTCTGTGGGGAGTGCGAAAGTCCAGAACCACTTCCCACCACTCCCCAGGGGACCCACAGCCTGAACGTTTCAACCGCACTTTGCTAGATATGCTAGGCACCCTGCACCCAAAGGACAAGCCTAGATGGAGCCAACAAATTAGCACCCTGGTACATGCTTATAACTGCACCAAAAGTGATGCCACTGGGTTCTCCCCTACCACCTGATGTTTGGAAGAAGCTCGACTACCGGTAGATGTGTGTTTTGGGGTCTCTCCTGATGGGGTTCAAGCTGACAACTATTTACAGTATGTGCAAAAGTTAAAGGCCCAGCTAACTCATGCGTACCAACTGGCTCAAACCATGGCTGCCAAAAGAAATCTGGCCAACAAAGAACGGTATGATAAAAAGGTGAAAGCACAGGAACTCCAGGAGGGAGATCGGGTATTGCTAAGAAATCTGGGACTGCATGGCAAACACAAGATTGCTGACAGATGGCACCATCTCCCTCACATTGTATTGGGCAAACTAGATGATCTGCCAGTGTACAAAGTAAGGCCTGAGAATAATTCAAAAGATGTAAAAACAATGCATAGAAATCATTTACTGCCCATTGGACAAATCTTGATTGAGTCTGAGCCCCAGAAGATGCCCCTCTGGACCAGTGACTAGAGCTGCTGCTAAGAAAAGATCAAGAAAGTCTGCACCTACAGAAGCAAAGTTAAAGTGTTCCCTCCACAAGTCCCAGTTGAGCATGACTGTCAGTCCATATCAGAAGAAACTGAGAGTGACTTTGAATACTATCCTTCTTACGAACTGAGTCAGTTGTTTCGGGCAATCCCTAGTCAATACTGGAGACAAGCTGGGCCTTCTGGACTGTCTAAGCCCCAGACTGTCCCTGAGCCAATGCTCCCAGAAAGTGAGGTGCAAAGCATCAGATCAGATGAAATGGAATCATTGTGCATGGTCGAACTGTTTGAGTTTCAGGGAGAAAATGATGGATTGGGGCAGACTGGTGATACACCAGAACAAGAAGAGTATTTTGAGTGCCCTGACAGTCCACTGCTAGTGTCCGAAAGCTCTCCATGCGAGCCAAATGTTGTGGACTCAGAAACTGTAACTCCTGGAGCTAAAGTGCCCCAAGTACTAGCCTCTCTACCCCCATGGAGACCCCCCTGACAAGTGAGGACAATGCTGAAAATGAGGCTCAGAGTGCAGAGACTGTAACAGTTCGCCTAGAAAGACTTGGTCGAGCTGTAAAGCCTGTGGTGTACCTCAGTTATGATTCACTTGGGAGGCCTGTGGACTTGCCTCTCAATGTTGTCCATAAAGGAGTGTATGTGTCCCGAGCTCATTGCCCAAACTGAGCGTCAGTGCTAACTCCAAGTTACTTGTGTTGCCTTCTACATGGTGCCCTTGCTCCGTCCGGCCCCAAGGTAACTGATAGGAAGGGCTCTCTCTTCAGGTTTCATGTACAAGAGAATAACTTGAGTTATGGTACAATGTGTGTAATACTGTGTAAAAGTAGACGTACTGCAATGTTTCAGAAATGTGTTCTTGGTAAAATGATATATTGACCGATGATTACATGTGAGCCTAATGCAAATGTATATGGTTGCAGTTAAAACTTATGGGGTACTTGCTTGAGCGGACGTCAAGCTTTCCCAGGCCAGAAGGGTGTAACCCCCTGCAAATGGGGGTTCCCAAAAGACTTCCAGGAGCTTGCTTGAATGCTCCAAGCCTGAATGGTGTTTGCGCTTAAGCCATTTATCAGTGAGTGTTTTAGAGCCTCTGGTGTCTGTCTTTAAGAGCTGTCTGCTTGCAGACATAATTAGTTTGTATGGGGGACTGTGTGCTTCTCTGTTTGAGTACCACCGAGCTGCTGCCAATTCACTCCATTTTGCAGTCACTAGGAGTGCAAAGGGAACCTATCTGAAAGATGTAACTGTTTGCAGAAATCATTTACAGTAATAATGAAATGACAGTTTGTCTAACCTGCTTTCTTTGCAGTCAGAACTGTGTCTGCCTAGTTCCCATTCTGGTTTTGAACTGCTGAACTGGACCAATCAGTGTGGGTAAGCTAGCTCTAAAATGGTGCCTTGGACGAATCAGAACTTGGACTCATAATCTGAGCCAGCCACAAGAGGATTGTATGGGCAGTGACTCTGGGAGATGTAGTTTAGACTTGGCGCCTTTTTGGACCAACAGCAGCAGTCTATTGTAGTGACAGCCAATCCAGTCAAGAACTGGGAGGAACTCAAAGGAAGTGCCCGGTTTTGTCTGTTGGAGTTTCAGTTGAGCTCTGGCAGTGAAGAGGAAGGAGCCCTGTGCTTTTTCAGTGTGCAGTTTTAGTCGGGAAACGTGTGTAAGGCCCAGAGTTCCGGTCTGCAGCTTGTGTAACTGCTTGTTAGGACTGAATCCGTCCTGTGAAGAGAATCAAAGGATATCTGAAGAGTAGAAACCAGGCTCACCCTGTAGAAGACTGGAGAAATTGCTGAGTTGCACTCGGTCTGTCAGGAACTGAATCTGCTGTGTGTTCTCCCGGTATTGTGCAGTAATTGCGATCGGGATACAGATGCAGCCTGCCTGGTATAGTGCTTTCTTTTACCATGTAAATGTGTGAAGAGGTTTGTGTACCTCAAGTGAATCCTCTGCCATTAAGTGACTTTTGCCTGTGACTGTTTGCCATATAAATGCGTAGGAGTCTCATGGAGCTCAAGAGTAGCCCTGCTGACGCTTGAAGGACCCTATCTTGTTTGGACGCCGCGGAGTACTAATTCGGGGTCGCCCTGTTGAATTGCCACATTAAATCCAACTGGAATCACTGTACTGCTGACTGTTTAAACTAATTTTCTTTTCTCTGTGGGAAAGGGCCCCTACCAGCTGCCACGGTTTGGACTAGCCACTAGGGCTTGGGTACCCAGGGACAGTAACTGATGGGGATAGGCCTGTGCACAGAGCCATAGGTAGATGAGTAGAGTGATAAGCTAATTAACCTGATTTCCCCGTCCTTGTTATATTCCCCTAAATAAATCAGAGCTGCTTGTTTCAGCAAAGTTATACTGCCTGGAGTGATTTGTCTATGTTAAAGTACTGTACTGTGATTGTTGCACTGTATCTTATTTCACAGGAGGTCCCAGTGCGGAACCAGTCCTGGGGGTAAGTGTATACTGTGGAGGTAATTCTGATATATTGTGTGGGCCACTAGTGGGAAGAAAGGGGGTTGCAGTGTCCCAGAGGGCTGTGACCAAGTTAATTTAACTATTGCAAACCCTGACCTCTGGGTGGAGGCACCCGCCATTGGATCCAGGCCCCTCAACCTGTTAGTGGCAAATCAGGCAGGGGTAGCAGCCCCTGGGATAGCGCCATCTAGGGGTTACATGAGTGTTTCAGCAATGGGGACAGGAAGAGCAGTGTGTTTTCTGACTCACAGGATGCTGCCTGTTAGTCTTTCTCCAATCCAGTCAAAGTCGGTGACTGCCTAGGACAGAGTAAGGCAGGCGCTGCCAAAAAGCTTAGTCCGCCTAGTTTGACCTGTCTGTGAATGTGTGAGCTATTGGGGAAAGCAAAAGCCGACTTTGAACTTGTCAGTGTGTATTCGGACTGTCCTGTCCAGTCAGAAGTTTCCACCCCAAAAAAAAAAAGGAAACTTAGAATAATTAAACATTAAATAAAAGGAAATAAAACTGGCAATCTGTCTGTGTGTGTGTGAGGTGATGGCAGGCAGTGTTTGCTGGGGTTCGGTTGCTTGCTACCTAACAGAACTGTCTGTAAGTTTTAAAATGACAAGAACAGACAACAGAGCCACCTGAGCTTGAAGCTAGGACACTCTTTACACCCTGTGGGGAGGTAGCACTGTAATCTAAAATTTCTATTCTGAGCATCCTTGCAGCCCTGGGGGGCATCAAAGATCCTGCCAGCGCACTCTTCTATGGTCCTTGGCACCTAGGACATCAAAGAGCCCTCCAGGACACTCTTACACCTTGTGGGGTGGTGGTACTGTAACCTGAAATCCATATTTGGGGCATGCTGGCAGCACTCGGGGCATCAAAGATCCCTCCAGAACATGCTCCTATGGGTCTTAGCACCTTGCTGGGCCTCAAAGAGCCCCAAGAACACCCATGCATCCTCTGCAGTGGAGTAGTGGTGGTGGTGCATATGCATTCTAAAATGTATCAAAATACCATATAATACAAAATATTGAGGCAGTATGGTGCAGTGGTTTAAGGCTCTGAGCTGCAAATCTGGAGACCTGGGTTTGAATCCTACAGCCCCCCACTTGCATACTGCGTGACCTAAGCAAGTCACTTAACTTTCTTGGCTCCCAGGTTGAACCTGCAAACAAGCTTTCAGCAAGTGTGTCTCACCTGGTAAAATAATTGGTAAATACACCCCCAAAATGCACCACCAAGCATGAAAAATCCTGTAGCTTCTTGGGATATAGGTGGCTCCCAGATCCCAGATCTTTTATAAATTCTCTGAGCACCCACAATTTTTTCAAAACTTGGCACCCCTGGGTCTATGTACCCCTGTACAAGAGCATGAATGGTGTACAGTTGGTCGTCCTCTCTTGGGGTGACATTGAAAGTGCCATCACAGAACCAGTGTTGCTCATTCAGAACTAGGAGATCCGAGTCGCTTGCAAAATTAGCAAATCATCCTCCTGCCCTTCACTGACAGTCTTTGAGTACTGCGTGATGTCCATGTTGTTCACTTACAGTCTTTGAGCCTGCGTGATGTCCATGTTGTTCGCTGACAGTCTTTGAGCACTCGCGTGATGTCCGTGTTGTTCGCTGGCGGTCTTTGAGCACTGCGTGATGTCCATGTTGTTCACTGACAGTCTTTGAGCACCGCGTGATGTCCGTGTTGTTCGCTGACCGGTCTTTGAGCACGCGTGATGTCTGTGTTGTTCGCTGACAGTCTTTGAGTACTGCGTGATGTCTGTGTCATTCACAGACAGTCTTTGAGTACTAGTGTGATGTCAGAGTTATTTGGACCACCATGCCATCTATGTCTCCACACATCCCTGTGCAGTGTTTAGTGCATGGGTAACAGGTGTGCATGTCAAACAGCAACCTCCTGTAACACTTGGTAGACAACATTATGAGCGGCCTCTTCTGACTCACATGCTCTCCACTTCATGTTAGCCCTTGCTTTTATGACCTCCACTGGCCATGCTAGGAGCACGATTGTGGTCAGTGGAACCAGGGTTATACTGTCCCCAACAGTGTGCAACCTAGCTCTGCAGGTGGGCAGTTCACAGTGCTATATTATTTTATACCAGCTCCATCCTTCTCCTTTGTGTATAAATAATCATCAAGGGACAGCTTAGGGTTTCCTTCCGAGACTGGACAAACCCATGGCTTACAAAAGCATGAATGAGATCCTGCAGTCCCATTCACCTTTTTGTAGCCATACAGTTGCTCCACTTGTGAGAACTGGTTACCTTAATTGAGTGTTGTGCCTCTTTAAGAATGGCCATCTTCCTGAACTCTGACATCAATTCAGGAAGAAAACATGAAACGGAGGGCTGAATGGGGCCGAATGTGGCAACTGAAGAGACTGAAATAGTTCGTTTTATGATATTAATGTTAAGCTTGCGGTGGAGAACATTGTCCATGTGAGGAATTTTTGTGTATATCGTGATTCTGGAAGAATACAAGAAGAGAGGTACAGATAGAGGCGCTGAATGGAGAATTTGTAAAGCTTGGCATGGAGCAGTATCCAGTACAATTTCTTTTTAGGGTTGAGGTACAGGTCGCTTAGAGGAGCAGTTAATAGTTGTTTTTACCCTGATTGAATATGGGCTGTGAAATCATTGCCACTAAATTGTCATGGTTGCTACACTGCCCACAACCACTTTGGCATGCAACAAGTGGTCTCACTGAAGTGACTGCAACATAGTGTCCGTGGCTGATTTTACCGACACTATATGTCCGTATGCCTAGAAAACCCATGTGAATGGCAGCCATGAGTGGAGGCCCCTACAGTCCTCGGGTCTCACACATGCAGATCCCCAGTGGCCTGACAATTTGGGGGGGCAACAACAGGGCTAGAGACTGGCAGGTGGGTCTGATAGCAGAAGTACAGGAGTGGAAGATGGTCGGAGCCAAATAGTTCTACAACAAATAAAAATAAATAATAATCCATTCCAGAGTTATAAGGGTTTAAATGTTGGTTCTGAGGATGCTTAGTAGACACTTCAGGCTAGATGTTGGAACAAAAAAATAATTTGACCATACAAAAAGGATTCTTTTTCACATAGTAGTAATCCTTTTCCATATGCAATTGTTGTTTTTGTATGTCCGCCATCTTGTTTCCGTTTACAAAAGATTCTCTGAAAACCAATACATGTGTCCTGCTAATCGAGACTCCATTAGGTGGATTCTGCTGCTACTCTTTGGAAAATGAGTCAGAAATGTGATTTTCTTTTACATTGTAAAATTTTCTCATGACCAATTTTCATATGCCCATTCGAAAAGGAATTGAGCATATGAAAAGGATCCTTCATATGAAAAAAATTTGGACTTAATTTTTCCTAGTGTGAACTTTAACAAGCCAATCTCCCTCAATGTTGCAGTTAAGACACAATCTATATATCACATTAATGCTCTATGAGTACCAAAACACTGACATATAATATACCCCAAAATATTTATGGTTTGTATAAAAACCTAAAATATTAAAATTCTCATAAGATAACATTGTAACTTTCATTTCCATAGGATGCATCTTTGGATCCATAGAAATGTAGGGCCCATTAAGCCCAACATTTTGCATTCAGATGGATTTGTTCCAGGTGCAGTGCCAAACACCTGCGAATGAGGCACTATCTTCTACTATCTTAAAAAGTAAGTAAATTCTTTGCAAAAAACTGCATTAATGCAAAGGGCCCAGATTAAAATGACAGAAGTCAGGAAATGTGGTGTTAAGGTTTCCAACCTAACACCTCTACCTACCCTGAAGCAAATCAGAGTGCAGTCTTCCTTGGGGTTATCAACCTAATGCTCACCCCATTCTATACACTCCTAAAATACATACACCTGTCTTCATCACATCTCATAGATACATAGACAGTGTCGGCAGATAAGGGCCTATGGCCCACCAGTCTCCCATTTCAGCTTGTAAGTTCAATTTGTTTTCCTAGAAGTCTATTTCCCTTACCCCTGACCTCTAGAATTCCTTTATGTCTATCCCATGCATTCTTAAATCCCGTGATTGTTTCAGCCCCACCACTTTCTCTGGCAGGGTGTTCCACTTGTCCACCACCCGTTCTGTGAAGAAATTCTTTCTCATGTTTCCTCTGAATCGTCCACCTCCAACTTCATCCCATGCCTTCTAGTCCTGGAACATTTTTTCGCTTAAAAATAGTGTTTTCCTGCACCCTGTTCCTCCCTGTAAGATACTTGTATGTCTCTATCATATCCCCTCTCTCCTCCTCCTCCAGGAGTACATGTTCAGTCCCTTCAACCTGTCTTCATAGGACTTGTGATGCAATCCATGCACCATCTTTGTTGCCCTCCTCTGAACCTTCTCTACCCTGTCTATGTCCTTACATAGGTATGGTCTCCAGAACTGTACACTGTACTCCAGGTGGGGCCTCACTAGTGTCTTGTATAGCGGAATTATGACCTCCCTTTTCCTGCTGGTGATGCCCCTGCCTATACATCCCAGCATCCTATTTGCTTTACCTGATGCCTTGTCACACTGTTTCCCTACCTTGAGGTCATCAGATGACAACCCCAAGATCCCTTTCCTGCTTGGTGCATGCTATATCCTCACCCCCAACTGATATTGTGCCAGGGTTTTGTGCCCATATGCATCATCTTGCACTTCTTTGCATTAGATTTCAACTGCCAAACCCTTGACCATTCTTCAAGTTTCTGCAGGTCCCTTCTCATTCTGTCTACACCCTCTGGTGTGTCTACTCTGTTACAGAGCTTTGTGTCATCAGTGAACAGTGAAATTCTGCCTTCTAGATCCTGCGCAATGTCACTGATGAAGATGTTGAATAGGACCGGTCCAGCACTGATCCCTGTGGTACCCCACTGGTCACTCTTCCCTCTGTGGAGTACAGCCATTTACCACCACCCTCTGTGTCCTGCCACCCAGCCAGTTACCTACCCACCACACTACTGTCCTGCCCACACCCATATTCCCCAGTTTGTGTAATAGTCTTCTATGTGGCACAGTGTCAAAGGCCTTGCTGAAGTCCAGATAGGCCATGTCCACTGCCCTCCCTGATCCACCTCCCTAGTCACCCAGTCAAAAAATTCAATGAGGTTGGTCGGACATGACCTTCCCCTGGTGAAACCATGCTGCCTTGGGTCCTGTAGTCCATTGACAACCAGATGTTCCACCAATCTCTCCTTCAGTAGTGCTTCCATGATCTTCCCCACTACCAGGTGTGAGGCTGACTGGTCTGTAGTTCCCTGCTTCCTCTTTGTTCCCACTTTTTGTATAAGGGGACTACATCTGCTGTCCTCCAGTCTTTGGGTACCTCCCCTGTTTCCAGTGATTGGCTAAACAGGATAGCCAGAGGTTCAGCCACCACCTCTCTTAGTTCTTTAAGGACCCTGAGGTGCACCCATCTGGCCCCATTGCTTTATCAACTCTTATTACTTCCAGTTCCTTAAGGACCCTTTCTCGTGTAAAGGGACTTGTGTCCATTTCTGCACCATTCTCACCCTTGTACTCCTTTAGACCCATTACCCCCTCTTCCTCAGTAAAGACTGAGCAGAAATACCTGTTCAATGTGTCAGCTTTACTGTTGTCATCCTCCAGCTGGCTCCCATCCTCCCCTTCAGTCTGCTATCCTCCCTTTGTCTTTCTTTTTTCACTTATGTACCTGTAAAGGTTTTGTCCCCTTTACCCACTGATTTTGCAATGTGTTCTTCTGTCTGAGCTTTGGCTTCCCTTATTGACTTCCCTGCCTCCCTTTGTTTCTCCTGGTACTTCTCCCTATCCCTTCTGCCTGTGTCTTTTTGTATTGCCTGAATGCAATCTTTGCGCTTTCACTTTCTTTGCTACCTCTTTGGAAAACCATAATGGTCTCCTCTTGCTAACCTGCTTAATGCATAATTCTGTTGTTCTTATAATCCCTATTTTAAATACTGCCCACTGTTCCTCAACCCCGATTCCTGTCCCATTCCCTTAATGCCTCTTTCAAGTATCTCCCCATTTTCCCAAAGTCTGCCCCCAAAATCCAGGATACGTGTTTTTGTGTGGTTTGGTTCTGCTCTTTCTGTGATTTCAAACCACAATGACTGGTGGTCACTGTACCCAGGTGCTCCCCCACTGTTACCCCCATCACACTGCCCCTGTTTGTGAGCACAAGGTCCAGTATTGCCTTCTGCCGAGTTGGTTCCATGACCAGTTGCTTGAGGAAGGCACCCTGAAGGGGTCCAGGATAAATCTGCTCCTAGTTGATGCTGCTGCTGGGATGCTCCAGTCCACATCTGGAATATTGAAGTCTCCAACAAGTACTACCTCACCCTTGTCTGCCATCCTTTGGATGGCTAGCATCAACTCCCTATCTGTTTCTTCCTCCTGAGTTAGTGGTCTATAGACCACACCTGTGGATGGCTGGCTGGCCCCATTTTCCTTTCCAGCTTAACCCACAGTATCTCTCCCCCATTTTGTTCCTCCTGGATCTGTGTGGCCCTTATGTCATTTTTCACATACAGTGCCACTCCTCCTCCCTTCCTGCCTGCTCTGTCTCTTCTGAATATGTTGTAGCCAGTATGGCCATCTCCCAGTCATGGTTATCATTACACCAGGTTTCAGTGATGGCCACAATGTCCAGGTCTGACTGTACCATGACAGCCTCCAGATCTTCCATCTTGTTGCTAAGGCTCCTGGCATTTGCACACATGGCTTTCCATGATTTGACCTCCCTAGACTGCTTCACTGTTCTACTCCAGCCCCTTCCTTGGTTGTCATTTATCCCTGGTTCTCCTTGCTGTCTGCTCTTCTGCTGAATTTTGCCCTTTCTGCTTATCCACCTTTTGGACACTAATCTCCATCTTTTGCACACTGCTTTGCAGAGATAGCCCTCCTCTGGTTCACTGGTTCCACTGCTAGCTGTGGGGTGAGCAAGTAGGTACCCTCCTTGCTGGCCTGCCACCCCTTTGCTAGTTTAAATGCTTGTCAATGTAGCATTTAAACTTATCATTGAGTGCTTTGATTCCCCTCCAGGATGGATGCAGGCCGTCAGGCTTGAACAAACCTCCATCCTCCAGGTGGGTCCCCAGTCACCAATGAATCCAACCCTTCCTCACAGCACCAGTTCTTCAACCATGAGTTAAAGTTCCTGGTGCATGCACTCCTATGCTCTCCCTTGCCTCTCACAGGTAGTACTTGAGAAAGTGACAGAAGTAGCTACTTGTTGAGACCCCTCCCAGTTTCCTAAACTCTTCCTGAACTTCCTTTGGCTCCCCATTTGCCAAGTCATTAGTACCTAGGTGGATAATGACATCCAGCTCACCCTCCGTCTTGCCTTCCCAGTGATCCCAGTATCTTCCTTCCATCCCTCCATGCCGTGGCACCTGGTAGGCACCTCACCTCCCTGTCCTCCCCTCCTGTGTGTTCCTAGCTGGATCCTCTTCGATGGAGTCCCCCACCAGGATTCACTTCCTCCTCCTCTGGGGTCCACTGCTTTCCCACTGAGGTCACCTCCTTGGCTAACCTCCACATCCTTTCCTTCCACTTCTCTGGGTACCTCTATTTGGTTGTCCTCATTTGCCAGTGTGGCATATGAGTTCTTAAGAGAATAGGATCTGGGATGTGCCTCTGCCTGACTGCTCTAACCCTCCCTGAGCCCACTGTCATCCAAGTGCTCCTCGTTCTCGGTATCCTTTGAGGCAGCTGCATTGGACTGGGTGGTCCCTGGATAGGGGTGATGGTACTCCTGACCCAGTTTATTTCCACTCTGAGTCTGGCTACCTCATCCCGCAGTCGAGAGATGCATGCAGATAGGGCAGCACCTCAGTGTCCAGAAGGTCTGCCTGAATATGGCTGCCCCACAGCCACTGCATTGCACCACCCCCACATTATACTGCAATTCCACTACTTGTCTGCTACTGAAGTCTCTCTTAGTTCTCTTTTTATTAATTTACAGTACTAAAAATCCTGTAACTGATCCTCAGATATTTGTTTTTTTTTTAAGGAAAAAGAAACCAATAAATAAATAAATGAGTCAAAACACTTGTCGTGCTGAGTGTGGGCTTCTTCCCCTTATGCCCTCCTACTATACCTGTGTTTAGCTCTGTCAATCAGATTTAACAGGGCATATAATTAAGAGTTGGGGAAGGGGAGGGGAGAAAAATTGCAGCAATTAAAGACAGCACAGAATTACACCACCACTATGTTTTAAATTTTCAACAGCCCAAAACAATTATAAGTAAAGACAACAAAGAAAGAAAGTATAGTGTCACTACAAGCCCACAATCTAAGTTTAAAAGAAAATACCAGTTACCAGTTACTCTAAAGCACTGAATTTGAATATGTTTCCTTCCTTCTCCTTCTGGCTTCTCAGCTTTTCTATTACTGCAGTGGGAGAAGGTTATGGTTGACCACCCAAGGAAGACTCCACCCCGATTTGCTTGAGGGCAGGGGTATAGGTTGGAACCCTAACATCACATTTTCCTACTTTTGTCAGTTTAATCTGAACTCTAACTGTTCCATTAATGGAGTTTTGTTTGCAAAGATATATCAGACACACACAGACACACACAGACACACACACAAAAGTTTAGTATTTTTGGTTCCATGTCATAAAAGCAAATGCAAAACAGCGATCGCTATTACTGTATGGCGAGTGTATATCGCCAAAAAGCAAATTAGCGATATACACTTCAAGGTGACCAGACACCCAGATTTTCAAAAAGTGTTTTTGCAGGGGGCTGTTGCCCCGGACCCCTTGCCTGGGGCTTTGCCCCTCGCCCCCAATTAGAGATTCTCAACTCCAGGGGTGCATGTTGGGGAGGGGGCAAAATCCAGACGTCAGCAAAATGTATGTGCTGCAGCTTGCACTCCGCGGCAAAGTGTTTACGCTCCTGAACTCAGTACCTGCTGTGCCAGAGCTAACCACCCACACTACCATGCCACATGGCTAGCTCAGTGGCAGCAGGTACACCAGTGCCTGAAACCCCTTCCATGTCCCTTCCTTCCCTCATTATTTCCCCTTCCATTCACCCTTCCCCATGGTTGTCTATCCCATACCCTTGCTATTGTGCAGGTTAGCCCATAATAACAGCGCCAAAATGAGTCTCTATTTTTGTAGTTGCTCATTTTGGGTCATCATTATTATTATGTGATATCATATTTTCCAAACACCCCAAATTATTTATTTGCACAGGAGAATGACTCTTGAATGTGGAAAACATTTTGCAGACTGCCTGCCTCTGACTGCCACGTTTACTCTCCCTCGCCTTCCTCTCCCACCCTCCATTTTTTGGGTCACAGAAAGAAAGTTCTCTTTCTAACATTCTTGTTTCCACCCAACCGTTTCTGTAGGATGATACTGAGGGTCTTTGAGACTCAAAAAGTGATTTTTTTGTTTGTTTTAGTTGTGCAAACACAGCAACAAGGTACCTGACTGAGCTGCTTGATTGCCTGCCACACAATGAGCAGAGAGCACTCTGTTACAGGCAACCAGTAGCACTGGGAAACAAGTGTTCTCCAGCGACAAACCAGTTGGGTGCCCTTACAATTTCATTCGTCATGCCTTACCAATCTGGAGCCACTTACAGACAGGCTCCCTCCCACACCACTCATGCTCACAGAGATACATATGCAGTCTGCAGTATGTCCATCCCCGTCCTGGCGTGTGTTGCTCTGAGCTGAATCCAACAGGAAATGGGAGCTGAGGAAGAAAAGGGTCAATCTGCAGTACAGCATGATAATTGCAGTAGGAAAACAAATGCAAGCAGTGGATCCGAACCAATCTAAACAGTAAAACGGTTTGAAAGTGGCTCAATTGTTGCTTATGTTGTTGGTTCAGGGGTTCATATTTTTCCCCAAATTGGTTTGCTGATCCCTACACTTAATCACTGTGTGACCCAGTACAAGCCACCTAACCTCTTGGTCTTGACCTCCATCTAATTAGTGATTTATTTTTGTTATGTATTTATTTATAAGTACTGGCAGTGTAGCCTAGAGGTTAGAGTAACAAGCTGTGAAGATGCTTGGTACATCCAGCAGACTAGACCTGGGTTTGATTCTCAGAACCTCACTTGCATACTGTGCGACTCTGAGCAAGTCACTTAACCGCTCAGTGCTCCCAGGTCACTCCCTGAAAACAGGCACTCGTGCCTAGTAGACCCTCACCCGGTTACCAAAGAATAAAATAAACTATTATTAGAAGCCTTTCCTAAGAATCAGACATTGTGCACGACAAAGCAGCAAAATAAAATCAATATTACAAAAGAAATAAAATGTTTTCAATGTTCATTTAAATATTTCTAGGCATCCAGCAGATGATATTTCTATGGGTAGGTTATTCCAAATGGCCAGGGCTAGTTGTGCAAACACCTCATGCACTGCATAGTCATGTAATCCAGGAAACCACTAAGAAATGCCCATTTGCTGAGTGGCACCTGATTTCTACGGGCATGTGTTGAAATTAGTTCTTGAAAGGAGATGAAGCTGCATTTCATAGTGCAGTGAATGTGAGGAACATCAATCTAAATGTCATTCTGCGGGATGTTCTGAAACAGTAGCATTTATAAAAACACTGGAGAAACATGATTACAATGTGAATGCTAAAAGTACTGTACGTCTGGCTTCCCAGCTCTGACCAGTTGGAAAAGCTGAATCCGAGATTCAGAAGAACGACTAATAATATCGCCTTGAAATTGCAAGCGCATGAAGTTAACTATTGAAAGAGAAAGGGAAGTTGGTTAACCAGGAGAAGGCACACTAAGCCAGAACTTGTTTCCAGGTGCGGCCAGAGAGCACAGGGAAGTTAAGTGGCTTGCTCAGGGTCAATATGCAAGTGGGGCTGATGGTATTCAAACCCAGGTCTCCAGGGTTGCAGCTCAGTGCCCTTAACTACTACCCTGTACTGCCTCCCAGGTTTCAGAGCCTCTTGGCCCAAACAATGCCCCTCTCCATCTGTCTTTACACTTCTCAAAAGTGTGCAGCTGTAGCTCGCCATCTTCCACTTTTCTCCAGCATTACAACCTCTGCCCTTTTCACTCTCCTTTCTTACTCATTTTGCCACTTACCCTACAGTATAAAAGTCAGTGTAGCTGCAACTTAAACCTCACAGAAGCGTCCTCCAGTTCCCTCCCAACTGTTTCTTACTGTCCCAAGAACTGCAACAGCCAATGGCAAAGGTCCTTTGTCTCTGTGGCTCATAGGCTGTGGAATGACTGCCTAGTTGATGTTCAGACTGCACCAATCACAAGGCTTTCAAGTCCTCACTGGTGCATACTTCTTGCATGCAGCCAGTGTACTTGTTACAACTGAGACCCCACACAGTGACCTCTATTAGGTCACCAGTCAAACCTATGTGATACTGACAACAAAAAAATGGAAAGTGACCTTGGGGTACTCATATCAGATGACCTAAAGGTCAGCCAGCAATGTGAGAGGGGCAGTAAGGAGGGCTGGGATACTGGAATGCGATAGGAGAGGCATCACCAGTAGAAAACAGATGTTGTTGGCCCTCTGTACAGACAGTTGTTAAGACCACATCTGAGTACTGTGTACAGTTCTGGAGACCCCATCTCTGCAAAGACAGACAGGGTGAAGGCTGTCCAGAGGAGGGCAACTAAAATGGTGCAGGATCTGCACCAGAAGACATATGAAGAAAGACTAAAGGAGCTTAAGATGTATAGCCTTGAGGAAAGGAGGGGAGACAAGATAGAAACGTTCAAATACCTCAAGGAATCAACCAAGTCCAGAGGGTAGCATCTTTCAGAAAAAGATGTGCAAGAAGAGGGCTCAATTTGAAGATGGGTGGGGGAGATATGGTGCAGAGGTAATGTGAGGAAGTGTTTCTTCACAGAAAGAGTTGTAGATGCATGGAACAGTCTTCCTGAGGAGGTCATAGAGTAAAAAAAAACAAAACAGTGGGAATTCAAGAATGCATGGACGGACATAAGGTGATTCTAGTGAGGGTAGGAGGAAATAGCCTGTTGGTTACCTAGGATCTGCAGCTTAGCCATTAGGTAGGAAATGGGCAGACTAGGTGGGCCAAGCAGTCCTCATCAGATTCTGTGTTTCTACGTCTTGTATAGACAGCTTGTTTGTTGCGGTTTTACTTTGCGGATATATTTCTTAAGTTCAACACCTGAAAAAAAACTTTCTTAAGGGGAACTGTCAGCATTTTCCCAAGCAAAACATGGGTTATAGGTCCCAATTAGGTAAATCACACTGGTGGTAATTTTTAAAATAAACTACAAATAAAGTTTTCTAAGTTATCTGGTTAATTCTGTGACACTCCTCCCATCATTACTATTCAGATGGCGCAACTGACAGGATGAGCATGGGGACTCCTATGTGACAGTACAGTTACCAGAAAATAGCAAGATATACAGCACATGTTTGCACTTCTGTCTCTGGTACCCAGTTGACCAAGGAAAGCACTTTCCTCAGTCGATCGGTATGCAGCTGAAGAAGTGCAAACATGCGCTTATATCTACTTCTGTCACTATAATATCACATAGGAGTCCCCGTGTCTCAGCCCATCAGTTGCGTCAAAGGGCTCGACAAAAGACTCTGGAATAGTAATGATGGGCAGAGTCACGCAGGATCAACCGATAAATTACAAATAAAAGCTTTCTAAGTTATATTAAAAAATCACCCGCCAGAGCGTTACCTATCGAACCTGTAGGTCCCATGTTTTTGTTGGGAATGTTGACAGTTCCTTTTAACACTGCAGTGTTAAACTCTGAATATTTTAAGCCTAGTGATAAGCCTTGACTTTGTAATAATTTTAAATTGTTGCTAGTACTGTTTGTACTCTGTTGTGTTTACATTGCTGTCTGTATGCTATCAATGACTGTTACTTGTATTTAAAAATAACCACTGAATATAATTAATTCCAGGTCGCTCTGAAAAAGGACTTTAAGTCTTGGTGAGTCTACCTGGTTAAGAAAATCTAAATAAATAAGTAAATAATAATTTTGTATTTTTATGCTGCCTTTTTTTTTTTTTTTTTTTTTTATAAACACACACAAGCATCTTGCCATTCATAGACAGCACACTCCCTATCTCTCATTCTCTCTACCCTTGTAACCAATGTATTTTTGCATTGTATTTGTGTTTTTGTCTGAATTTACTACCTGTACCTTGCTTTTTATTGTTCCTGTACATGCACCAATTGTTGTCACTATACCTGTTATTATTGTATTGCTCCTGCTGTATTCCCACTCCCCACCCCTGTCCCACTGAGAAATGAGCATCTGCTTAGCGTCCACATCCTCAACAAATTTGAAATAATAGCAACTGAAATCAACACGTTTTGAAACAGCTGAAATATGATTAGATAAGAACTGCAAATCAAAATAACTTGGATTTTCACAACAATAACTGAACAATTTTTATAATGAATCCACAATCCGGATATGTAGATTGTTAATGAGGTCTACTTAATGGCTCAGTGGCCATCAAGGAATCTCAATTTTAGACTTGTTTAGTTTTAGACAAGTAGAGTATGTACATGGAAGATAAAATGAAAGTGAGACAGGAATGGCTGGCACCAGTACAGTACATAATCAGAAACGTTTGGGAAAGAAAATTAACTCTGGGTGTCATCAGCATAGAAACGACAGTCAGTCAAAAGTCGTAATGACCTCACAAAGTGTTTGAAGATGCAGTGGAAGCAGCCATGGACCAAAAGCGATGACCCTTGATGAACACCCACTGTGATCAGAAAGAAAATTCTTAAGCCCAAGAAGTTCTAGAAAAGTGTTGTGGAGAAAGAGGAGGAAAACCAATGTGAAACGAATACTGTAAACTGAATGTGGTGTGATCCTTCAATTAAAATACTATGATATAGCGTATGGTGGAATGTTATATATGCTGAATTCAATAGAAAGACAACCTTGTTATATCATTGATGTAATGAATTACGGTTATACCATCTTGAGTACATAACATCGATGGTACAACAGCATGGAACGAACTTGTGCATGTATGTAAGTTAAGCACCTCAGTTCAGGAAATGGCTGCAGCGGTGAGAAAGGGACCCAAAAGTGAGGAACACCTCATAAAGTAAGGAATTCAATGTCCAAAAGCAGATGTGTTTAAATGAATTTTAAAAATGAAATGTCTGAGATTGGGGACTGGGAAAGATTGTGACTTGTTTTAGGCGCGGGCAAAGCGTGAAAGCACTTTTTTTATATAAATTGTATACAACCTCCAGCAGTGAATTTTCTTGTACTGGGCCATACACTATACACGATAACGTATGGGCATCAGTTAACAACCTTGCTGAATTCACCAGGACAACAGTAAATCTCTCGGCGCCACTCTTGAGGTTTACACGGTTGCCATGGTAACCTCTCAAAGTGAATACACGTTGTTGTTAACTGATGCCCATACATTATCCTTTATGAGTTGCGTCGAATGCAGAAGAAAGGCCCATCAAAATAATGACTACTATCCAACCTGTAAATGATGTAATAAGTCAGTCATAACTTTAGTTAATGCAACAGTTTCAGTCAAATGACCTTGTTTGAATCCTGACTGCAGACTACCCATGGGGTCCCAGATCTGCATGGATTCCTGTATTTTAGGAGCAGTCTACAGGAAATTATTCCCATACACTTACATTTGTTAACAGGAAAACAGATCAACTTATTCTGCATGGAAAATAATGTGTCAGCTTGGTTTAGTGTTGGTAGCACATCTACCTTTGAACCAGAAGGTCATAGGTTCTCATCCCACTCTGGGAATGGACTCCTACTATAAGCAGTGGCAGCCACATGTAGTACTAGGGGTGCTGTAGAGTTGGGGTGTGCCACCCTTTGAGGTCCCTTCTACCTATCTCTTGTACTGTCCTAAAGGATGCCCAGGTGGAAGTAAAAGAACCCAAGGCACTTTTGCAAGAGTAGGGATTTCATTGTCCTGGCCAAAATTCTCCTCCCTATAAAGCGGATTCATGAAATTGTCCAAGGCTGTGTGTGGATGCTGATGTGTGAAATGGCTGCCACTACACTTTCAGACACTTCACTACCAGTCTCTCATTGCTTGTAAAGTGCCTTGGGATACAATGTGTGTATGAAAAGCACTCTACAAATGTTGATTCTTCTAATTTACAGGAAAATTACCGAGAAAATGATAGACTGATCTAGTGGCTTGGCGAATACATGGCTACTAGTACTGAAGCATGTATTAAGTTGTGTGCACACAACCTATTCCAAAGATATACATAACTATTTTTATTTAATTTAAAGCATTGTTACCAGGTAAGAAAACAGACTAATATTGTACTCATTTCTAGTTATGACCGTTGGGGTGCCAAAAAAAAAAAAAGACAGTACAACATCAGAACTGCAACTATGAGGTCAGCATAGAAGGAAACATTAAACGAGTGCTAAAAATTACAAAGTAAAGGCATAGTGCAAAATATATACAGTATAATTAAGTCAAAAACTTGCACAGATGGTAAACCATACTTCTCAGCCCTTCCTCACCTAAATGCTTGATAAGATGTGGGAAAAATCTGTGACATATCAGACATGACACTGCAAGCTCAGAACACTTTGGAAATGAGTGCACTGATTCTTATACTGTTTGCTGATAACGAGTACAATATATTTATTATGACGCTGCTTAACATTTTGGTAGGCAATGTGAAGTCTGCAAGAGAAGCCGATGCGGAGAGACTAAAGGAGCTTAATATGTATACCCTTAAAGAAAGAAGGAGAGGGGACATGATAGAAACTTTTAAGTACCTCAGTGGAATCAGCAAAGTCCAAGAGGGTAGCATCTTTCAGAAAAAAGACATGCAAGAACAAGGGGACACAATTTAAAGATGGGGGCAATGTGAGAAGTATTTTTCACAGAGAGGGTAGTGGATGCATGGAACAGCCTTCCTGAGGAGGTTGTGGGGTCTAAAACTGTGGGAGAATTCAAGAATGCATGGGACAGACATAAGACAATTCTTGTGAGGGTAAGAAGAAATAGGCTGTTGGTTAACTAGGATCTGCGGCCAATCCTGTAGGTAGGGAAATGGGCAGACTAGGTGGGCCAAGCGTCCTTATCTGCCATCAAAGTCTATGTTTCTGTGTTTCTAATATAGTCTTCCACACATGGGACAGAGGGTTTCCAGAGGTAAAATGAGTGACGTCTTGTAATGTGTGACAGTTGAGGGGTATGGCAAAATACTAAAGTGGAGAGCATGAACAGCATCTCAGAGCTCTAATACCCCTTTTGTTTAATAAGTGCAGTGGGACTTGCCTTTCCAGCTAGATAGCCAGCAGAGAAGACACTTCAGTTTAATGTCTCATCTGAAGTGCAGTCCAAGAACTGACGGTTTGAAAGGCTTGCATTTTGTCTGTGTTTTCCAGCTAGGAAACAAATGCTAGTTTTTTTTTTTTTTTTTTTTGGTGTCTGAAAGGCTCAGACAGAGCTGGTGCTGGAATAATAAAGATGATGTGTGTGGGGGTCTGTCATTGTTATCATATTGCTGGATGTAACAGAGTTAAAACTGATTAACAGACACCCACAGAATGCTGCAGGGTGTGTGAAATGACTCCTCCCACCACCACCAGCTACCACCACGCTGGAGGAATGCAGAAAAATGAAAATAGGACGATCACTCTGACATTCAAAGAACTATCTGGGGTTTAAAGGTCACTGCACACTTTTAGTGCGGGGGAGGGGTTCTTGTTGCTTCAGTATGCTCTCCTGTTTGGATTACTGGTAAAATAACAGGCATCAATCGCTGTCAGTATATTAGATTTATTATAATGCACGCCTGCCATGAATAGGAAGATGATCATTTTATAGAATACAGCTGGGTGCAGAATAAGAAACAAGGCTGAAGGCTGATTGGCCCCAGCTTCACAAGAAAATCTGCCACCACATTGTTCACATGCACAGCATGGGTGCCGGAACATGGGGAAAATGTTGTGTGTGTGTGTTGGGGGGTGGCGGAGGGTCTGTAGTTCAAAAGGGCACTTGGTAAAAAGGCAGCTTTGCAAGACACTGTTCTTAATACACAAAATACTGCATAATACAAGGCAAAGAAATAGTGTATTGCACTTGCCGACAAAGCAAATATTAAACCTACTGCAGGAGTCTTGGGTCCCATGAATTCCAACAGAAGCAAGAGGTCAAGTTTTGCATTATATAAAGGCAGCTCCAGCAGCTGCACTGACACAGTGGTATATACGTTGAATCCACATTAACAAAGAGTCCTGAAATGGCTTGCAGTGTTGCATGTTTTAATTTTAAGATACGTAAAAGCGCATTTCAATCATACATCTGCATTTCCAGATAAGAGCCATTTACTAATACATCAAGAATGGATAGAAAAGCAGCCATGTAAATCATTTTGAAAAGGGACTCCATAGAGAAAGGGCGGATTTTCAGATACCTCGAATGCTGCTAGCGCCCAGGTGTAGACTGAACACTCTGGCCCTACTGAGTGTGGCATTCTCCCTGCTGGCGATCAGGATGTTCTATCCTGTGCACTGACGGCGCATGTTAGACCAGCTTTTTCTGGCCTAGCTTGTGGAAATTCTGGTACACTTTTATTTGGTGCAAGCCACCATAAATCTGGTAAGTGTCACAATTGTGCCCGACCTACCAAAATCGGGTGCAGTTGCGGCAAAGGTGTTTAGTGCAGCTGTGCCAAAAAATACGGTCTGATGCAGTGTTGGACTGAGCCCTGCATCGCTCTTTTTGAAAAGTGGGCCCACGGCATCAAATCCCCAGACTCTGCAAGACAATCACAGTTACACTATTGCAGGGGTGTAGCTAGGCATTTCAGATTTATACACCAACCTGCCACACTGCTACCCCTTACCCTGCTGTTGTTAGTCTGCCCCCACGACTTAAGTCTAAGGTTCCTGGCTCTGATCAGATGATTCCCACACTAGACCTGCTGTCTGTCTATGCTGCTAGTGTGGTGCTTCGCTGCCAGGTAAACGCCACTGACTGCACCACAGTCCAAGACCATGGCAGAAATTGCTTTCTCTCCTGCAGGTAGGCAGATTCGCTCCACTTGTCACTCCACATGAAGTCTTTTTTTTTTCTTTAACTGGCTCGGAGTCTGTTCTTCCGTCTGTTGCTCTTCAGTTTTCTGCTGCTTCTCTCACTCCCAGTACAATTAAACTAATAGTATGGCTTCTAACTTTGCTGGGGCATTTAAACTTACTGCCCCAAACTTGCCACATCCCTACCAGATGCACGAGCACTACTATGCAGGCAGACCATGCGGACCTAATTGAGATCTTCAGCTTCAACATCTGTGGTCCACTCTGCCCCCCACCCCAAACAAAGCTGAAAGAAAAAGAAAAAGCCTGCAAAGCCAAACAAAGGAATTTAAACATGGACTAAAGAGGCGGAGCAATGCTGGCCAGCTTGTTTGCTACCCCTGCTACAGAACTTGGTGCGCTGTGGTTTACTTGGAGTATCAGTAGCTACGCCCTTGCACTATTGAGACTGAACGGGATAGGTATCCAATGGACATGGCAAAGAGAATATAACAAACTGCCTTCGATTAACAGTGGAAACTGATTTTAACTAATGTTCATCAGCCCACGGACTGAGGAGTCTGGGAGTGGTTGCTTGGAAAGTCTTTTATTTTAAACTTTTGATTTAGTAAGAGTATGATAAAACATATTCTGGGAAATGCTCAAGAGATGCTAGTTTGCAGAAAACTGACCACGACACTCAAGGTTTGGATGTGCATTAGCAAGTGAGGAAATACTGGGAGTGCTCGGTGAGAGGAAGCGTGAGGAGATTTTAGGAACAGAAATAAACATTTAACTATTGTACTACCAAATTTTGGTAATTTAAAAAAAATAATTACGCCACTGGCACCTGGATGACAAACAGTACGGTTTCATTCCAGGAGATCTTGTCAGACCAAACTCGTGAAGTTTTAAGACTGGGTGATGAGGGCCCTGGACCAACATAGGCGGTGTACGTCCTATACCTGGATTTCAGTAAGGCATTTGATTCGATCCACAATGGTCTACTAACAAAGCTGGGGAGTTGCTCAGATGGGTAGAAAATTGGCTTACAGGGCGAATACAGAGGGTAGTGGTTGGGCATAGTCTCCTCCTCCAGGAAGGCCATCAGTGGGGTCCCCAAGGTTCGGTATTGGGGTCACTCCTGTTCAATGCCTATGTCTCGGATATGGAGAGAGGTGTTAGGAGTATGATTAGTCTCTTTGCAGAGGACTCAAAACTGGGAGCACTGGTGGATGGGGACGAGTGAGAGACAGTCCAGGGACCTGGATACCCTAGAGGGGTGGTCAAGGAGGTGGGGATTGAAGTTTAATGTGGGGAAATGTAAGGTGCTGCATCTGGGGGTCAGAAACCTGGGCCATGTATACACCCTGGGAGGGATCACACTGCAAGCCACATCAGGTGAGAGGGATCTAGGGGTGATGGTAGACATCAAATGAATAATACGGAAAACTGCAGAAGAACTGCAGCAAAAGCAAACAGTATACTGGGCTGCACAGCTAGGGGATTATGTCCAGGAGGAGGAGGTGATCCTCCCTCTGTATAGTGTCTGTGGTCAGGCCGCATCTCGAGTACTGCGTGCAGTTCTGGAACCTCACCTTAAGAAGGACATAGCACTGCTGGAGAGGGTCCAGAGGAGGGCAACCAGGATGATTCAGGACATATTGGGGAGGCCCTATGAGGAGAGACTCAGAGAGCTTGGGCTGTACACACTGGAGGAGAAGAGACATGGGGATATGATAGGGGTCTTCAAATATGTAAAGGAATAAACAGGGTGGAGCCAAGGAGATGTTCAGGCTAAAGAAGGGGAGAAACAACCAGGGGCATGAGTGGAAGCTGGAGGGGGAAAAATTACAGGGGAACATGGAGACATTACTTTACTGAGAGGGTGGTGAAGCCATGGAATGCGCTGCCCGGGAGGCTGGTGGAGGAGGCACAGTGGAGGGCTTCAAGAAGGGTGGGACAAGTACAAGGGAAACTGAAGCCAAAGAAGACCTCTCGGGGCTGGGGTGGGAAAGCGAGCACCCATTAGGTGGTTGGCTACCAAGCAAACATGACAGACCATTGGGCCTATTCTGCTGGCTTTAGTATATTAGTGGTATAATAGTTTGCCAGGTTGCTGCCAGCAAGATTACCTGATAAAAATAGAAAGAAACATCAATTTTCAGTTCCAGTCATTGCTGCAAAGAATTGTTATCACTAGTAGGTTATCAAAAGCCATTTTAAAAGGAGTGGTGGTGCAAAGCATAAAATGTTTCACATGCAGAAGCTGCCATGACATGCGAGACTGCAGAAGAAGCTTTTGACAGTAAACAGGCACTACAAGTTGTACAGTGTATGGGAGAGCGTTGTTATGTATGGAATTTGATTACGGAATTCCCTTGTTGTGCTGCTGTAGGATGTCACAATGTTGTACTGCAGCACAACAGGTTACAACACTTAATGCAGCTCACAGTACATGATCCATGGCTGCTGTCGTTGGCACTGTCCGGTCATCTTGTCCATTTCAGTCAGTGAAAGGAGGCACAGAGCGATGGCAGACATGGTTTACTTCAAGTTCAGATTCTTTTTTCATATTCTATCACCTTCTGCCGACCCTCCCCCAGCCTATCACCTGGCTTCCCTAGGACTTACCTTCCCACCCTTGTCCTCTGCCACAGAACTGTGAGGGATGCTTGGTTATCAGTGAGGCCTGCGGGGTCGGTCTTCACCCTGCAGTCGGGGCCCACTGATTTTGGCCTGGGCCCACATATGTGCAGTGAGTATGATGTGTAAGCTCTGCCTCCGCAAGCATACTCCACACTGCACTATACCGCTTTGGAGGCAGTATAGCACAGTGGTTTAAGGCTCTGAACTGCAAACCTGGAGACCTGGGTTTGAATCCCACAGCCCCCACTTGCATACTGTGCGACCCTGAGCAAGTCTCTTAACTTCCTGTGCTCCCAGGTTGCACCTGTAAATAAGCTTTCAGCAGTCTCTCTCCTGGTTTAAAAAAAACCCTCCCCAGCATCCTGTCGCGTGGGTTCCTTTCTACTCCTGTGAGTTTGCATGTGCTGCCACCCAGCCACCATGGCAGGTTGCAGTTCAACAGCGAGTCACACAAACCCCCCCCTCCACAGGGAGAAAAGCAGTCCTATGGACGCCAATCCCTCCCCAGCCAGCCTCCAAGTAACCAAAGTCCATTCCTGAACCTAGGTCACCAGCGTGGCAGGAGAAAAGGCAAATGGTGCCTCAGCCCTCCACACCACTGGACAAGCTTCAGTTTCTTTTTAAATTCAATGTTTCCTTCCCATTCAGACACTATAAAAGATTGCGTATGAGCAACCATACAAGGCTGAGTTTGAATCTTGAGGTTTCCATGGTAACATACCACTTCTCGAGCTGCACTCTCAAGGTATCTGGTTACCAAGGAAATCTCCTGATTCAAACAGTGTCTTGCTGTGTATGGAGACTTCACAGGAGTGGAAAGGAATTCTGTGTGGGTAGGAAGAAGTAGGCTGTTGGTTAAATAGGATCTGCAGCTTATCCAATAGTTAGGGAAATGGGTAGACTGGGTGGGCCAAGCGGTCCTTATCTGCCGTCAAAGTCCATGTTTCTGTGTATACACAGTCCTCTATATTTACCAGCTCAAGGATTGGCACTGTGCTGCCTTGGCCCTCTTTGTAACCTAATACCTCTCAGACCCCAGTATGGAGTCATGGGGTAAGGAGGAGTTGATCATTGGCCAGACCAGTCAGTCCTACACTGACCATCTGGGGTACTAGCCATTATGGCAGCCTTCTGGGTGGCAAACACATCGCACCTCTGGAGCTGCAGAATGGGTACATTAGCATCTTTCAGAATTCTGTGTACTATGAGATGGTCCTACTTCCTGCCCCTCAAGGTCAGGACAATGAGTAGCTATGCATTCCTGTAGTGGATTAGGTTCAGAGGGTATCCTGTGATTTGGGTGAAAACTTTTGGATGACAACAAGAGTGGCGACAACAAAAACAGTGACCGGAACAACAGCTATCACCGAAACGGCAACCTTCATGTTCACCACCTCTCCAAGTTTTGTCCCCAGAGATGATCATCTATAGAAGGAGGTGGGGGGCACAGCAAAAGAAAAAAAAAAAGCAGCAAAAAGCAAAAATGATGTTGTAAGCCCTTTAGAATTTGATTGCCGTTTATTATCGGTCACCGTTTACATCCTCACCGTTTACCGTTCGTCAAATGACTTCACCCAAATTGATATGCTGTTATCACATAGAACCAGTTCAGAGGAGCACAACACTAATTCATTACAGCTGCAGTAGCTCTCATGGGTACAGCAGGCCTCAGTGGTAATGAGGATTCTACACACCCATGAGGGCGTGAGATAGGGATTCACAGACTGGGCCTTAGAGTAACTTTATGGAATTGTTTTGGGCTGCCTGCAGAAGGGTGGGATCGTCTTGCACATTGCTGAGGCCAAGGCTCCTAATTTCTATATTTATTCCTGCCTACACAGTTGGCTAAAATAAAATATTAAGTTAAAAAACACACACACACACACACTTCCAGTTTGGCCCATATCTTTAAATGAAAGAATAGCACCCAAGACCATCATACAAGTGTAGTTGGAAGTTTGTCCCTGCCGGCTTGACTGAGGCCCAGTGTCACTAAACGGACTGCTAATGCCACTATAAGTATATCTGGAGTAACCTGGGTCTTTTCTGAACTCCTGACATGACTTTCAAGGGTGATTTCTGAGGCAATACTGTCCTGTAAACTTAATCTTTATACTGTTTTAAAGAATGGAATGGCAGTTTTAAACAGAAACAAAAGTGATGGCAGATAAGGTCCTCTTAACCCGTCCAGTCTGCCCATTTCTCCTACCTACACTATTATCCAGGGATTTATTTAACTCTAAAAATTGATTAGCGTTTTGCTCATAAAAGTGCTAAATCTTTGTGAAAATGCATAGCTCTTGCCTCACTGTGTTTAACAAACACAACACTTCTAGAAAATCTAGATAAATACTTTATGTACAGTTAGTATAGTCACAAGGAAAATCTGCTAATCAATTATCTAAAACCCTGTTATCACAGACCGTCCTCGAACTGCTGCTCTTTCTCTCTCCCCCCTTCCTTTCCACTATGGTTCCTTTGTGCTTATCTCATGCATTCTTGAACCCCAGCACTGTTTTCACCCCACCACCTCCTCTGGAAGGTTGTTCGAGAAATCCATCACTCTTTCTGAGAAGAAGTACTTTCTCATCTCTCTTCTGAACCTACTGTTCTCTGGCTTCATAGCATGTCCCTTGTTCTTGAGCAACCTTTTATTCTGAAAAATACTTCCCTCCTGTACCTTATTTACCCACAAGAGGTATTTAAAATCTGTCATACCCCCTTCTGTTTCAGGGTGCACATATTGAAGTCCTTAGTCTCTCCTCACAGAGCATTCGATGCAGATCCTGCATCATTTTAGTTGTCCTCCTCTGGACTGCCTCCATCTCTGTCCTTCCGGAGATGTGGTCTGCAGAACTGAACACAGCAGCCTAGGAGGATGCGAGAAGCTGGCCTATGGTATATGGAAAAGCAACACGCTGTGTTTCAGGTTCACAGAACAAAATGCACTTTTATTGCTTCAAACGTGAGGTGTTACTCTAGAAAATCTTAATCAGTTCAACTTCCAGCCTGGTCTTGTAACATAAAGATTAGCATAAAACAGTTCTTTCAGGCTGACTTGACAAAGGAATAGTTGCTGTGGGCCAGCAATTTGTTCAAAATACAGTCTTAAATGAGACACAAACGGTTTCCCCTTTTGGCCGTGTCTTTAGGCAGTTCTCAGCAGTAGACTCTACTCACTGTTATTGGCTCAACTGGCTAAACTAGTCCTTGACTTCAGAATCCTGTGCTCCAGACATGGTCTGGATCTCAGAAGCAGGCTTCAGCTATTTTTCCCACCGGCTCTCTGCATAACTTAAAACTTTCTCTTTGGATTCAGCTCTGGTTTCTCTCTCTCTTGCTGAATTCCCTGCCTTTTCAGTCTCTCTCTAATTGGCCACACCTGTCCAGGCATCCCCCCTTGCCTGTTGCAGTCTCTGCATTTCCTCATTTTCACCATAGGGGTTAATCCCTTGTTCCCGGTGTGGTGTTTACCCTGTCACAGAGGGGTCTTATTAACAATCTATACAGAAGCAACACCACCCCTTCTTTCTGTTGATCATACTCCTTTATATGCACCCCAGTATCCCACAAGGCCTTCCCTACTGCCTTGTTGCACTGCCTGGCCACCTTTAGGTCATCTGGTTTGATTGCCCCAAGTCTATTTCCTGCTTGGTGGTTGTCAGTACCACTCCATCCATTTTGGACCCCGCTCCTGGGTTTCTGTGCCCTAAGTGCATTATTTTGCACATTTTGCATTGAAACCCAGCTGCCATACCTGACCCACTCCTCCAGTTTTTCAGAACCCTGCCCATCCTTTCCATCCCCCCCACCCCGGACTGCTCACCCCATTGCAGATTTTGGCGTCGTTGCAGAGAGCAGACATTTCCTTCCAGCTGCTCTGCAGTGTCACTTATAAAGACATTAAAGAGGATTGGTTCCAGCCCTGATCCCTGAGGCACCTCGCTGGACACCCTCCCTTCCTCGGAGTGAGTTCCATTTACCACCACCCCTGCCACCTATTCCTAAGCAATTTCTTATCCAGTTTATCGGATACATGACAACTCACTCTGACAATTCGCTCCCAAAAATAAGCTCCCTGCAAACTCGCTCCCTTGCAAACCCACTACCATCAATATGCACCCACAACTCCTTGAATATTTAAATACATTAGCCAGGCAAAGGTTATGTGCTTTACTGAAATTGACAAAGTTGCCACAACACCATCACACCACATCACAATACATCACAGTAATCACTATAGCCCTGTAAGCACTGCCAGCTTATTGAATCAGTGCCAACCACTGTAAGCGCCAGTCAAGTAGCTGTAATCAACCAGATCGGCAGCTTATACAATCGGTGATAACTATAAAGCTACCAATCTGCAAACGCAGGATTTCATTGTTATCCTTTGTTCTGTGCACCTCAAAATGACAGGCTGTTTTATTATCTCACAATGACAGAAGAGGAAGCTTGTAGACGACCACAACTATACCTACACTCATCACAAGCGGGGCTATGAGAGCAAGGTGATTTGGCAATGTGAACATCCCATTAAAAACCAAAGGGTGCAATGCTAGAACCCACATTACAAGTTACGATGACCCAACAATAATACACGTTTTCTTAGCACACACATGCTCCAGACTCTAGTGCTGTCGAAAAAGTGAAAGCTGTAACGATTGCCAAGCAGAGGGCTTCGGCAACACAAGACACCACCGCATAGATTTTAGTCCATGCAAAAGGAACATGTGTCCTTTGCTGCACAAGGCAAAATAATAGATAAAACCTGAAGAGAACAACACATGTGCAAGTTCATGGGGCACCACCAAATGCTAAAGACCTGTTGGAAATAATTATTCCTGCTTCTAATAAGACATACAAGCCTGATTCAGGGATGCAACAGTAACTTTTTGCTCCATGAAAGTGGTGCTGGCCATGGCAGAATTTTAATCACTGGCACAGAAAACAACCTTGAATTCCTTGAAGGTGCCAAGTATTGGTATGTGGAGGGAACTTTCAGTGTAGCACCACTGCTCTTCCAACAGATGTATGTCATTATGGTTGAGCGGTTTGGGAACATGCAACCGCAATCTATGCCCTTTGCCAGGTAAAAGAAGGGAAACGCATCGAACGAATGCTTAATTTACTGAAACCATGAACCCAAACCTTAGCCCTGAAGCAGTGATGACTGACTTCAAAGAGCCACAACCAATGCATTCAAGCTGGTGTTCCCCATGTTAGACGAGTTGGGGTTTTTTCTACTCCACACAGTGTGTGTACCGGTTTGAGGAAATAACTGATCAGGAGCAAAATGTTTTGCCTCAAGAACTGGAGCCCATAAGCGATTATTTTGAGGATAGTAGGCAGGTGCAGCTGAAGGGGAATGGTCGCAGACAGCTGCATTGTCAAATTGCATTACGGAGCCACTGCGAAAGTGTGAAGGATGGAAGAGCTGAAAGAAATAATGTGGCGGAGGCCTTCCATGAGGGATGCAGATCATTCTGTGCATAGCTCATCCAACTATGTGGAAGTTTATTGATGGGCTCGTGCAGTTAAAAAAAAGAGACTTTGAGGTAGAACAGTTGATAGCAGGAAATGCACCCTTTGGGTCCAGACATGTGTATCGGGACAATGTTGAGACTAGCCTACATTTTAGAGAAATGCGCATACCAAACGATGGAAGAGTTCTTGATGTGTGTGGCACATAGTTTTGAGTATTAATGCCAACATCACCTGTTTTAACTTTGTGGTTCCTGTTAATAAAGTCTGATATTTTAATTCACGCCAGCAACTGTGCACCCTCCCCAACCATACTGAACAGACAAGCTGTGCACAACTTCCCTGCAGAAGTATACTGAAACTCAGCTCCTGACAGCGCACCAGGAAAGCGCTATGCATAAGTTTTATAAACTGTATCTCTTACCTTGCATAAGTAAATGTCACTGCAAGTAAATGTGCTATTTCGATGTTTATGTTCCATTTCAGTACGCAAGTTCACATCTGGGTGGGAGGAATGGCAGCGGTGGGTTGTCATGGGAGCATAGCTCTCAAGTGTCCCTGATTTTCAGGGATGTCCCTGATTTTGCCTCAAAATGTTACTCTGTCCCTCCTAAAATTTGTGTTTTTTGGCTAAACAGTGGGGACTTTAAGCACAAAACAATGTCAAGCATTAAAGTTATAGACTTGTTCTTCTTTAGAAAATGCATTTTGCACTAAGCCCCATATTCTACCAGCTTTCTGGGTAGATATCTCTAATTTTGAACATGTGTCCCTGATTTTGGTCCTTTGTCCCTGATTTTTTAAGCCTTGTCCCTGATTTATGAGGCAGGAGGTTGAGAGGTATGCATGGGAGCATAATGACATTGGAGCAAACTGTTGGGAGCGAGTTTAACAGGAGCGTGTTGTCGGGAGCAATTGTCGTACTCCCAGTTTACCACTTTTGAGCTGCTCCTAAGCTACCCAGCTTGCTTACTAGTTTTGTTTCATTTACAAAGGAGCCACCGGATTTCAATAGTTGATTTCTTGGCTGACCCAACAGTATTAGACGGCATGATCTGTACCTTGCTTCTTCTGTCACTGAGGTATATAAACCTGTTTCAGAATTCTGTCCTGCAGGTTATTAATACACATGCCCCGTAAAAATCAGAACTAGAAAAGATTTTGTCCCTGGTTCACCAATGCATTAAAAGCTACCTTGCAAAACAGAGACGTCCTATGGAACAAAGTGCATAAAAACAAACCCAGCGTCCGATTGGGTGGCCTCCAGAACAGCCAGGAACCATTGTACAAAACTGATACGAACGAAAAGGCTAAATATTTCAAATCAACGCTGGACTCCTTGAAAACGATGCTGCTAAATTTTGGCAAATAGTAAGGAAATTGACAGCCGCAGCTCTTTGTCAGCTTTACCCAGCAAAATAACTATAGGTGATAGCACCTACACAAGCGAGCATATCTTAGAACAATTAAATAACCATTTTGCCACTGCTGGGCTTGTTTTTGACTCCACCCCAGTAAGTAAGCTACTTCAACACCCGGAGATTAATAGCCTACTATACTCCCCTACCAAAGTCTCCTGCCAATTAAATAAGTTCTCATTTACCCCCATCACCCTTGAGCAGGTAGAAGATCTTCTAAGCAGGAGCTGACCAGCTCGAACCTTTCTTTCTAAAATTAGATACGACTAACTGGCGCTACCCATCACACACACCTTCAGTCTATCCCTTTCCCATGGTGTTCTTCCTCCCATGTGGAAAACAGCCCCATATCATTCCGCTTTTAAATCCGGTGATCCTAGTGACCTAAACAATTACCATCAATTTCACTATTGCCTATTTTACCAAAACTGCTTGCAAAATTGTTAACTTCCAACTTAGAGAATACATGGAATCCTCCAACATGCTCAACCCATCTGACTTCAGGCCTAAGCACAGTGCTGTATCTACCCTGGCCAAGGTCACAACGACAGGCAAATTGCCCCGGACACCAAGAATTACATCTGTGTGCTGTTCCTTGATCTGATCAAGGCCTTTGTACTGTGAACCACAAGCTACTAATGCGTATGTTGCTAAACATTGGACTTGATGAACTGCTATGAGGGGGTTTTCCTGCTACCTTATAGGCCACCAACAGCAGGTTAAAGCCCAGAGTGAACTCTTCCAACTAAAAACTGTGCTGAGAGGGGTTCCCAAGGATCTTTCCTGGGGCCCTTATTATTCACTATTTATATCTTATTTATTTTTTATTTATTTCCTAATTCAGATTTACAACCTTTGAGTCAAAGACTCATTTACAAAGGCACCTCGTCACAGGAGGGTAGACAACAATTGGTGGTGAAGTACAACAATGGAGAACATTACAAGTGAGATACAATAAAAGAACTCACAAAGCAATTCCAGTAATACAAAGGTGTACAAAGGCTTCAATTAGTTACAATTAGTATAGTATATAAATAATAAGGTACCGCTTAGGGGTTCTAGGGAGCGATACCTGGGGGAAAGAGTGGTTGCTGGGGAGAAGGCAATCCGGAAGGACACTGTAAATTGGGCCAGGTGGATCTCTAGGTTGGGCCAGTCAGAGGCATTTATAGCTCCATGTGTCAGTGAGGTGGTTTCGGAGGGTGATTTTGAAGGGCCAATCTTGGGGATGTTTGTGATATGAGTGGGGAGGAGTTGTACCAAGAGGGGCTCTGTGGTGGAATGATCTTTAGCGAGAGAGGTCCTGGCTCTCATGGACCTGGAAGGTGACTTTGGTCATGCCTGGTGGTGACCGAGTGGGAGGCCAATTTTAGGGATGCAGCAACCCCCAGGGGAGAGCCTAAGTAGTGATTTCTTTTGCCAGTATACAGGTGTGGTAGCGCAGGGCGCCATCAAAGGTGAGTAAGTTCGAGGAGGAGTAAAGCTGGCATGCATGCATTTTGCTGGGGGCACCGGTCAGGAGCCTGCCAGCCTTGTTGATCGAGATCTGGACTTTAGTGAGGTGGTGGGGTCAGCAGCTGCATAGATAGGGAGCCTGTAGTCGACCAATGACAAGATGGAGGGAGGTAATAGCCAGACGGAGGGCATTCTGAGGGAGGCAGTCTTTGTGCGTGTAGAGGAGTCCAATCCGGGTGTTTATGGCAGTGGACAGGGAATTAAGATGACAGTGGAAAGAGAGAGCTGAGTCAAAGGTGATGCCCAGATATTTGTATGCAGACACCTGTTCAAGAGGTGCAGGGTGCTGGGGAGGATGAGAAGGGGGCATTTCTGGAGTTACTCTGGCGTGGGCAAAAGCATAGATTTTGTCCTCTTGAGATTCAGAACTAGACGATGGTCAAGGAACCATTTTCAGCTTGGCTGAAGGTGAGTTGCAGAGAGTTCTGGAGGGTGATGAGGTCAGGGTGGAGGCGATGAGAACCGCATCGTCAGCATATAGGAGCATACTGCCTGAGCAGGAGCTAGGAAGGGTGTTTAGAAAGAGACTGAACAATGTAGGGCCCAGAATGGAACCCTGGGGACACCTGAGTGAGCAGGTAGGGCAGCTGATAGGGTACCATTTATCTTGACCTGTTGGGATCTGGCATGAGGTAACTGGAGAACCAGGCAAGGGGCCATATGAGAAGCCTAGTTGATGGAGGAGTCAAGCAATTGGGTGTGACACAGTGTCAAAAGCCTTAGATAGGTCAATGAACACTGCCATGCAACGTCCCCAGAGTCAAGTGCAGAGTGTATTTGCTGTGAGAACTCTAGGAGGGCTGTGGTGGTCCTGTGTCCAGGCGAAGTCATGCTGTTCTGGATATAGTATGCTGTATTTGGTTAGATATTCCATTAGTTGGGTGGATACTATTTTTCCAGGGCTTTAGAGAGTTGGGGAGGATGGAGATTGGTCTGTAGTTATTTGGTAATGTGCGATCTCCATTCTTATGAATTGGGTGATTTCAGCTGATTTCCAGGCGCGGAAATTGACCGAGGCACAGAGACCAGTTTAACAGGTTGGTGAGAGGGCTAGCATGACATCTAGAGTTAGATGGAGATTCTGGAGTCAATGGGGTCACAGCTGGGATTGTGGCTGTGAGGGCTTTTAGGAGTGGTTTGGCTTCATGGGGAGATATGGTGTGGAGGAGAAATGGGTGGCAATTCAGGGTGGGGGTTGAGGTAGGGATAGGGTCAAAAAGTGGACAGGAAGGACTGCGCTTTGGTCAGAGAAAGCCGTGTTGAGGCAGCCAGCAATATGTGGGGGTCAGTGGTAATAGCACCATTGACAGATATCTGAGACGGGGAGCGGGTTTTCCATTGAGCTCCTTAATATTATCCCAGAACACCAAGGAGCCCCAGGAGGCGGCCAGGGTGGTTTGGTAGTATTTGGACTTGGCTTGCCTTATGGCCCAGGTGCATTGGTTACGGTGCAGCATTATAGGCCAGTCTGTCCACTGTCCTGCCTGACTCGACACTCACATGCCAGAGGTTGTCAGAGGACCTGCCTGTTCCTTTTGGAAGCTGAGAAATTGGCTATACTGCAGAGAACAAACTAGAACGCATTTGAGGAACTGGTAACTTGTAAAACATAATATTGTGGGACTAGGAAGGTAAGCTACACTTTCTACAGAAAGTTTCATTATTTTCTTATTGGCATTAAGAATTGCAGGATTCCATTAAAGTGTAGTAATTTTATAACCAGAGGGTTGTAATACAACTGAAGTTGCTTGATTTCTGTGCTAGACACATAGGATTTGGAAGGATATTTGTGCAATATTTTGGAAGTGTCCTGCTGGCTGAACAGTGAGTTTGTTTTATCCCTGGACTCAGTAGAGTGGTTTGTGTAGGAGTAGTGGTCTAGTACATTGTGGTGTTGGTTGACTTACTATAAGGGCAGTACTCACCAGGGTGGTGGAGCAGTGGTGTAATTGATTGTTTCTAACAGTCACCAGTGGTTGTGGCATTTCCTTTATAGCCAAGGTTCTGACATCAGTTCCTCAACAGGTCTTAGAGCAGAACTGTCATATTCTTAATCACCCAGCACAGTGCATAAAGCGTAAGTATACATACCCAAAAAACAAAAAAAAAAAATGTGTATATTACTCATTGTATATTATAAGGAAGAGGGACATGGGGAGTGGTGCAATGCACTGGCTGTGGGGCAGCAATTTTCCGGGAAACATTCTGGAACCTGCGTTGCTGCCCTATTTGCAGGCAACTGTCAGCTCTGAGGGAGGAGGTTGCCCACCTCCAGGCTGAACTGGCAAGGACTAAAGAGGACTCCCCACCCAAAGAGCACCAGTTCCACAACCACTGCCTCAGAGGTTGCCATGTGTGAAGAGCAGATGGACCACAGTAGGTTCTGGGAGGTGAGGGTGGTGGAACAGGGCGTGCCCCAGTTGCACCTCTACACAAATCATATGTCGGTCTGGCAAATCAAGGTTCCTCTATGATGACACCCTCATTGGAGACCAAGAAGAATGCTGGGGACAGCCACAAGGAGACCCACAAAAGAGTGGCAAGGGACAACACAAGGAAAGAAACAGCTTCTGATAGGGGACTCAATCGTTAGGGGTGTAAACCTGGGGAAGGAGAGGAGAGGGAAAAGGTGCCTGCCTGGTGCCATGGCTTGAGGGACAGGAAGTAACTCAGGATTGCAGAAGCAGCATCACAGAGAGGAAACTAGATATCATTGTCCACCTCGGGACAAATGACCTAGCTAGGCATGAGATCAGTGCAGTGCAGGATGAATTTGTGGAGTTGGGGAGGGGCTCGGACAGGTAGCAAGCACGGTAACCTTCTCAGAGGTGCTGCCAGTCCATGGCAGGGTGAGGCTTAGGTACTGCACACCATGCGGTTTAATGAATGGTTGCAAAACTGGTGCAGAGCACAGGGCTTTGGCTTCATTGGGGACTGGGGTCCACCTGAGAGATGAAGGTCTATACTGGCATGATGGTCTGCATCTGTCCAGGAAGGAAACACGCTCCTAGGTGACAGGTTTAAAGGCTTCCTTGGCAAGCTTTTAAACTAGCCAAGGGGAGGTGCTGATAGGAAACAGGAAAGTTCAAGCCTCCCCGCAAGCATGGCAGGTGTAGGGTAAACACTGAGGTACAGAGCTTGACAGAGGGCAGGACAGGAGTAAATGGAAAAATGGACAAGGGCAATAAGAGCAGGGATGGGGTAAAAGGATAAAGCCAACATTAAATGGAGGGCAATGAGTACCAATGCCCGCTGCCTGGGAAACAAGCTCCAGAGCTAGTAGCCCTGATGGAAGTGGAACACTTGGATATTGTGGCAGTCACAGAAACATGGTACACGGAGAACCATGACTGGGATGTCAACATACCAGGGTACACAATCTACAGAAGGGACAGGAGAGTAATAGAGGAGGTGGAATAGCTCTCTACATAAGGGAAGGGATCAAAGTAACAGAACTAAAAGGTAAAGGGGAGGACATGAGGAACTCTGGGTCACATTGGAGACAGGGAATGGCATCACAATCCGCACAGGGGTTGTATACAGACCACCGTCTCAAGGGAGGAAATGGACAAGAAAATGATAGAGGCATTCTCAAAATGGCTGAAAAGGAGATACTGTTGATGGGGACCTGAATATGCCAGATGTTAACTGGGCAACATGGACTGCAGCCACATCCAAGAGCAGGGTCATTCTCGATGCAGTACAGGGAGCATGCCTTAGACAGCTAGTGGTGGAACCCACTGGAGGGAGCAATATTAGACCTGGTACTCTCAAATGGAGATGGATCACAAACTTAGAAGTCAGTAGACACCTGGGAACAAGCGACCACTGCACAGTGTGCTTCACAATAAACACAACCATGGAGACAAGCCATACAAATACAAGGATACTGGACTTTAGAAGGGCTGACTTTGGCAAAATGGTGCATACCTGAGGAATGCATTAGCAAATAGAAAGGAGGGTGGAAGAACAATGGAGAAAAATCAAAACTGCCATCATGGAGTCAACAAGCCTTTGTGTGAAACAAATAAAGAAAACAAAGCGGAATAAAAACCACTATGGCTCTCAAAAGAAGTGTCAGGGAAGGTTAAGGAGAAAAGGCTGCATTCAAAAAGTATAAGGAATCACAGACAGAGCACGACAGGAACTGTATCAATTAAAGCAGAAAGAAGTGGGAAGGCAGTCAGAAAAGAAGGTCCAAACTGAGGAAAGGATAGCCAACTCAGTTAAGAAGGGGATAAAACCTTTTATAGGTACATTAGGGAACATAGAAAGGTTAAGGGAGGGATATGGAAGATTAATAAAGGAGAGGAGGTGGGCAGAGGAGACAGTGAAAAGGCAGAGATAATGAATGAATACTTTTGCTCAGTATTCACAAAAGAAGAGGAGGAGTTACCTAAACCAAACAGTAGAAGCACTCTGGGTAGTGGGGTTGATACCAGTCCATTTAAAGAAGAAAGAGTACTGAAAGAACTTCTAAAACTCAAGGTGGACAAAGCAATGGGGCCTGACGGATTCACCCTAGAATCCTAAAAGAGCTAAGGAGGACCTAGTGACACCACTAACCACACTTTTAACAAATCATGGGAAGATGGGGTGGTACCTGAGGACTGGAGGAGGGCAGATGTGATTCCCTTCACAAAAGTGGAGCAAGGCAGAAGCAGGAAACTACAGACCTGTTAGTTTGACCTCAGTGGTGGGGAAAATGATGGAATCACTTCTGAAAGAAAGAATTGTTGAGTACCTAGAGGCCAGCGGGCACTGGACCCAAAGCAGCATGGATTCACAGCAGGAAGGTCATGTCAGACAAATCTAATCGATTTCTTTGACTGGGTGACCAAAGTAATAGACCAGGGAGGGGCTATGGATATGGCCTACCTAGACTTTAGCAAGGCATTTGACACAGTCTGCACAAAAGATTAATAATCAAGTTAGCCAGCCTGGGAGGGTCCCAGGGTGGTAGCCTGGGTAGAAACTGGCTGCACAACAGGACACAGAAGGTATAGTGAATGGAACACATTCTGAAGAAAGGGGGTTACTAGTGGAGTACCTCAGGGCTCAGTACTGGGTCCAGTCCTCTTTAACGTCTTTATAGGTGACATTGCAGAGGGTCTGAAGGAAAAGTATGCCTCTTTGGATGACACAAAGATCTGTAACTGAGTTGATACACAAGGGGGTAGAAAGGATGAGAAGGGACTTGGCAAGGTTGGAGGAATGGTCAGACATATGGCAACTTAGATTCAATGCAAAGAAGTGCAAAGTAATGTACCTGGGAAATAAAAATTCAGGAGAAGAGTACACAGCAGGGAGGTACTAACAACAACAATAATGGAAAGGGATCTGGGTGTAGTCATATCAGATGACCTAAAGGTGGGTATGCAATGTGAGAAGTCAGTAGGGAAAGCCAGGGGGATACTGGGATGCATAGGGAGGGCATCACAAGTAGAAAAAGGAAGTGGTTATCCCTCTATACAGACAGTTGGTGAGACCCCATCTGAGTACTGCGTGCAGTTTGGAGACCTCATCTACGCAAGGACATAGACAGGATGGAAGCAGTCCAGAGGAGGGCAACTAAATGGTGCAGGGTCTACATCAGAAACCATACGAAGAGAGACTACGAGAGCTTAATATGTGCCCTTGATGAAAGGAGGGACAGGGGGGACATGATAGAAACTTTTAAGTACCTCAAGGAATCAACAAAGTCCAGGAGGGTAGCATCTTTCAGAAAAAGAGATGTGTAAGAACAAGGGGCACAATTTAAAGTTAGAGGGGATGGCTCAGGGTAATGTGAGGAAATTCTTTTCACGGAGAGAGTGGTGGACCGTGGAACCGCCTCCTGGAGAGGTTGTGGGGTCTAAAACAGTGGAGGAATTCAAACATGCATGGGACAGACATAAGGCAATTATAGTGGGGGTTGCAGGAAATAGGCTGTTGGTTAACTAGAATCTGCAGCTTATCCAGTAGGTAGGGAAATGGGCAGACTGGGTGGGCCAAGTGGTCCTTATCTGCCGTCAAAGTCTATGTTTCTATGTTTCTTGTCTCACTGCCTCAGTTGTTGAATAAGGAAGGGAAATCCAGGTGGCATTATGTCTTTTGGGCGGTACTGGTAAAGGGGCAAAGAGGTTACAGGTCTTGCAGAAGGCTCTGTTGAGGTAGGCTGAGCGAGTGTCTATATCAGTCATGAGTGAGATCAGGGACCAGTCAAGTTGGGCTAGGTACTGCTTCAGTTTACTGAGGCCCCCTGGGTGAAAGCGTGTGGCGGAGGTGACTCGCTTATCGGTTTTTGCATGGGGAGGACCAGAAACAGAGGATAGGGAATGGTCGCTGAGGGAGTTAGCTAGGACATTAACAGTCTTGATTTGGTGGTTGGAAGTATTATGTCAAGGAGGAGCTGTGCCACTTGACTGGTTAAATCTGGTAGGAAGAATGACTGAGCCAAGTCAAGGGCAGTGAAGGTGTCCTTTATGTTTGCAGCAGTGGAGCCTAGCCAGTTGACATTGAGGTTGCCTAGGACGAGCTGCTCAGCTTTGTGGAGCAGGGTAGAGATAGTAAGGGAGTGGATTGCTGGTCCTTGGGGCCCGTGGGGGTATATATGTAATGGTAAAATAGAGGGCCTCTGCCCGGTCAGGGAAATTTTTAAGGTGATGGCTTGGGCACCATGACCGAAGCTTGGGGAAGGGAGAGCATTGGCCATGAGGGAGTCACTAGTAGACTGCACATCCGGCCACTATGCTTACCAACTCAGTCCTCTTGGAACAGGGTGAAACCAGGGAGGAGATAGCTGAGTCAGAGGTTGATGCAGAGAGCCAGGTCTCCACTATGGCAATGATGTTGGGCCTGTGTTAGCGACCAGCACTGGAGTGCAGCAGTTTTCTTTGGGAGACTGTAGATATTCATTGAGGCAATGCAGAGGCCACACCCAGCAGGGTGCGAGAGGGGGGTAGAAGACCCAGGACCAGAGTTGGGGTGGACGCTCCTGGAGCCGCAGAAGAAGTAAGATGATAAGTCTGAGGAGGGGCTGCGCGTTGGGGTTGATACATTTGAGCTGATAAAATCTGGGGAACAGAGTGTGTGATGTGCTAGACAGGATAGGAGCTTCTAGTGGCAGCTGTATATAACCTGCTAATAGAGTAAACACAGAAAATGTCACTGCTACCAGAGATATAGCCTCTAGTGGCGAGAGGATATAATCTGAAAATGGAAAAAAAAAGACTGTTTGGGGTTGGGGTAGACACAGAGTGCAGGCCAGAGAACAGGAGAAGGATTTACACAGTCAAGGCTCAAAAGTCACTTCAATATCGACTCAGAACTTAAAATGACTGTAAGGATTAAACAAATTATTAAATCCTGGCACATAAATTCAACTATAGAGACAGCTGGAGATACTGTAGTTAGAGATGTGTTCAGCAGGAGATAGTGTGGGCCACTTGGAAATCAGCTTCACTGGTACCAAATCCAAAAGTCAGGGCTAGTACCTTGCAGTATCAGCTGAGCTGTAGCTCATGGAGGATTTCTGAACCACTGTTTAGGTTCAAGAAATTGAGGGATCCCTGGCCTAGTCAAGGCTCACTGGATTCCTTGCAGTATCAGCTGAGCTGTAGCTCATGGAGGATTTCTGTACCACTGTTTAGGTTCAAGAAATTGAGGGATCCCTGGCTAGTCAGGCCTCGCTGGATCCCTTTCAACTTTCTTTGACTACAACATTAGGTCAGCAAGTGGTCACCTTTCTGCAGATGACACTGTGCTCTATGCCACCCGCCTACTCTTAAGTCTGCATGCCTTGAATTACCGTGCAAATCTGACCTGTTACAGCAAAACCTGATTCACTTAAAACTTTTGTTTAATGCCAAGACAAAAGTCATGCTCCGCCCCTTATACAAAAGCATCACCCACCCTCACCAATCAGCACTCCAGAGACAAGATAACCCTAGGAGAACCCTGGAAATGTGGACAAATTTAAATACTTAGGGTTCTGGACTGACTGTAAGCTCTCATTCATTACACACATTAACAAACTTAGTAAAAATTAAAACTAAGACTAGAGTGTTGTTCAGATTAGCACCTGCTAACTCAGGATGCAAAACTAAGATTGGTCCAGACAACGCTTTTCCTCTTCTGAATTATGATGACTTCTATAGTCATAGTCCCAAACCTGCATTAGCAAAACTGGATATACTGTATCATAGAGCTTTATGGGTTTATCACAACGCCTGTAACACCCACCACTGCTTCTTTACATGCTCATAGGTTGGACCTCTCTGGCTATTAGGAGGTCACAAATGCCTCCCTCTGGGCATATAGAGCCATTCTTTTATTATGGTACTTTAAATGTACCCCTCTGCATACCCTCTCAGAAGACATGCATACATTACGCTTGATGTCCCCAGGATAAGATCCTGCTTCGACACATCATCCCTTAGTTATGCCTTCCTTCTATGGAACAACCTTCAAAACTCCTAAACTTGATTCAGATTGCTGGTATATTCCCTTTATGGCTCTATTAAGACGCTTCTTGAAGAGCAACTGTCACTGCTACTTGTAAAGTCTTGATATATTGAGAAAACCTTACAGCACTTACCTCATCTTAGCACTTGCCTAACCTTTCTCCTTTATTGTTGCTCTCTCCTGCCTCTTTTAACTATTCCCTACCATCCCACCTTATCTTCTCCTCTCTGTGTATCCCTCTATAGCCCCTCTCCTTGCTTCTCGTCTTCCTTAGATCTAGCTGCCCTTACCTTATGCTACTCTTCCCTGCCAACTCAGGAGCACTGTATATCTTATTGTACTCTACCTCCAGCTGTTCCATGCAAAATATACAAGATTTTACAGTTTGTGTAATCATTGTACAGTGCTTGTTGCATAGTCTGTAATCATTGTACAGTGCTTGTTGTATATTCTTTGCTGGCTTTGTAAACTGTTATTATCAACTCTTTTCTTTCTTTGTTCTAGTCCGTCCAGGACCACCTTGTAAATGAGTTTTCTCAATGGTGTCTTTCCTGGTAAAATAAAAATTTAACTGAAATTGAAATATAACGAGTACAGAAGAAGCAGGTCTGAGGACACACCACAAATTTTTATTCTGAAAATTCTTTTCATAGAGGATGGGAGAACAACTGATAGGAAAGGAGTTAATTGTTCACTGGGGTTATCTGAAGTACTATTAGTTGGCAGCCTACCTTGAACTTCATTTCAGTTGTAAACTTGGCTGCACACAAAACAATTACAGAGGACATCATGCTTCCCTTCCAACCTTGCGGGTTTAAAGGGCACATTGAATGCTCATGGGCAAAAGTGTGTGTGGGGTGGGAGCTGCTGCCTCCCTCACCCATAGATTCTGGGACCTATGATGCACACATTTTATTAGTCATATTACACGAGTTTTGCAGCATGGGGACATATCCCGCCAGAGAATACGCGCTAAGAAAGAGATGTGCAGCGAAGAACATGCGCAGTTGAAAAACAAGGCCATATTCAGCAGGGGCGCATGGACATGCGATCACCAAAATCAGATGAATATTGCATGGTTGCATGATTGCACAAAGCAACATGTGCAGAGCAACAGAGCAAGATGTATAGCGATGGGCCATGCGTTGAGTGGCACGAATCACTGCAGTATTCAGCCAAGATATGCAAATGGTCTCGTTACACGGTCAGTGCCCATCCTGGATATTTGCATCTCATTACCTGCAGGTATTCATCTATTTGCATGCCAGGGAGCAGATGAGCAGGATGCACCACCAGGACGGAGTGGTGTACATCAGGTACTGCATCCTGAAAGGTAGGCCCTTTTCCCATTGCTTGTGTGTGTCACCCTGTATGCTCTGTGACTGCCATATACTGGGCCAAGCCCTGCTGACAGGGTGGTAGCCTGTTACTGTGTTCCCACAGCACCAGAGATGTCACCTAGCAGGCGGAGATGACCTAACCACACTAGGGATGAACCCACACCTGTTTGCGTAGATACCATACCTGTGCACTTATCATTCACAGGCATCCTTTGGCCAGCCACCCCAGTCCATGCAGCCATTGTGCCCTGTACTCGGATCTCCTGTCACACTGTCCATGTTGCTCACCTCCCACACTAGCACGGCCTGCATGCCCTGCCACATGTCGGCCTGTTGTACCCCTCGTACATCCCCAGGTCTGCACCCTTTGTGCCCTGCATACACCTGTGCTGCTGTATTGCTGCACGATGCACAAACTGGCCAATGGTCAGGCCTTGACCACCGGTGGCACTTGGTCGGCAGCCAGCCAACTGTAGGTGGCATGCACTTCCAGGGTGGTTGGCATGCACGCAGGTGAGTCTCCTGTGGCATTGCATGCCACATAGTTATGTATTGTGTGGCAGCCCTTCTATTCTGATACTTCCCACCGCCACCGCCAGGTACCTGTGACGAGCAGGCACATGGCCACAGTGACCTGTGACACCACCGCCATGGCATGGCATCCATTCATGGGTGCTGCAGCTCAACATGGTGCAGCCCCCAGAGCTGTCTCAGGGTGCCCTGTTGGGTCAGTTCTGTCCCACCATCCCATGTCTGTCTGCTGTTCATATGTGATGCAGAACGGTACCATCTCAGCTAGGTATACCACATAATGGGCCCAATGTCGGCCGTCCTGGTGTTCCCCAGTCTCCCATGTCAGCCATGCCTGCAGCATTCTACACACCAGGTGTGCCATGGGTCTATTGCCTGCAGTCTGTGTGTGTGTCTTGTCTGTCCCTCTCCCTCTCTTTTCTCTCACATCTCTGGTCCTCCCTCTCTCCTCACATACTGTTTCCCCTCTCCTAGTGCAGTTCTTGTGCCTGACACTGGATGGCTTGCTGATTTAGGACTGCCTTTAGTGAACCTAGCTCTCGCTGATGACGACACCTGTTGCATGATGCACCATTGACGCAGTCCAGTTCAATATGCGTTGTGGAACATTCATGCACACACCCCATTATCTGCGACATATCCATTAATGGTGCAACGCATCATGCATCCCTATTTGCAGAGTGCACTCTGGTCTTCTCAATATCGCATGTCGACATTTCCTCCCATGCAAGCACATCTGCCATTTGTGCCACACATCTGCTTTAATATAGCCCATATCTTTGTTATTCACATTTAACAAAGTGTTATTCATAGTTCACAGTCTGTTATTCATGATTGTGCTGTGAATAACAAATGTGTAAACTAACTGTGAATAACATCTCCATGTCACTGAAATCAGTGGAAGTGGGATGGTCGACCATGTATTATAAGATCCTTCCTTTTAGTCAGTGTAGCACGATGTGCACTAAAAATAATGGCCAGCCAAAACACACCGGCTCATCCCACTGGCACATAAGCTGCATAAAAGGGGCCATAGCAGTGCGATCTGTTATTGTAAAGATTTTAAAGACCAAAAATTCTGCTTAGTTACATGCAGTTCTGTCAGAACAGAATTCCAGAATTTTTTTTTCCTATATATTTTCTACTCCTACATCTGGGGTGGCTTATCAGCCCAGTGCCTGCTTCCCCAAACCAGTTCCCGCTTCTCCTGGCAATCATCATGGTCAGAGTCTCGCCACATATCCCCTTGCAGCGGGGCCGGAGGAGGAAGGCCACCCCAAATGAAATAATCCAAGGTGGACCCAAAATTCTGAAAGTGGACTGTTTCTTTTTAACTGCAGAATAGTAATCCACTAATTACATACACCACAGATTGGCATTTAGTGCTTTTTCGTAAATGGCGGATTAATTTTCCAAACCACAGAATAATATTTTTCAAACACATAATCTGTGGCATATTATTCTGGTTTATATACAAATGCTTTTCAGAATTTTGCAGACTGAAAAGAAATTCAGAAAAGCATTCTGAAGCAAGCTGCTGGCAGAATTCCACACTGTCACTTCAGTTGACAACTAAGGTACAGTAGTTCTTGGCTCGGTGGAGGGTTCCTTGTAAAAGGAACTACTGAAGCAGTGATGCAATCTGCATGGTTCTGGCAGGTGAGTTGGGGGTCCAGCCATATCTGCAAGGAAGGCAAGCAGCACTCAGGGACTCTGGTGCAAAAATAAAGAAAGGCAGCAGGAAAACTGGCTAGCTGGGCCACCCAGAGAGCAGTGGTCGGGTGGGAGCTCTCGAACCCTAGAGAGGACAGTAGTGGGTACCACAGGGTCTCAGTCCTGGGTCCGATCCTGTTTAATGCATACATATCGGACATCAGGGTGGGTATAGGGTGTGAAATGAGTCTCTTCACTGATGATTCCAAGATGGGAGCAGAAGTTGAAGGGGAAGAGGGGAGGCTAGCCCTGCAAGGGACCTGACACCCTGGAAAGCTGGGCTCACACATGTAAATTAAATTTCATTATGAAATGGGCACCATAAATCAGTAGTTCTGATTGGCTGCTAGGGATGTGATATTGGTTCTTACGCCTGTAAGAAGCACCAGCAGTGCCATGTGGGCATTGATTCTAGTAATGATGCCGTTAGAATGTTGGCAAATTGAAAGGAGCCATCTTGTTCTTCAGCAACAGCGAGTGACAGCTTTTCAATTTGACAGTATGGCATCATTACCAGAAACAAGCTTTGAAATCAGCCTGACAGATGAAGACCTAGAAAACTTAATGAGCATACAAAATGACCCAGCAGATGAGGTATCCACAGCCTCTCAACTGAGTACCTCTCAGGAAACAAGTGACATTAAACCCATGCATGACACAGTGCCCAACCATTTCTGCACCTACAATGCCAACCAACTCGACGTACTGGAACAACAAAAATGAACTAAACACTGAAAGATCAACTGCATGGGCACTAAGAGTGTTCAATGATTGGGCCATGAGTACAAAAACAGAGATAGACTGGCACACGTCTCTAAACAGGAGCTAAATGGCTGCAGCGAAAGTTTCTGTGAGGCTCACACAACTGCAGGGCTCGAGTATGCTATCTAGAGCTTCTGCGGTTCATGCAGCTGCCCTTAACCGCCACCTGGGCCGCCGAGCATCAGAAGGGCCTTCAACCTCATGACAGACCCTGAATTTCGGTCAAGTAACGATGTATTCAAAGCAAAGCTCAAAATGTACCAAGGGCCCAAAAGATAAATCTACCCACCATGAAGCACTAACACACCGATTTAACCAGACTAAGAAACTCACCAACTTGTTCTCCGGCTGGACCGCGCCTGGCTTAGCCAGGAAAGTCTGGCTAGATATTCAACTGTATATGGCCAGGCGTGGCGTGAAGGTTGCGACAGTTAAAACCACAACATTTCTGTATAAAAAGACGAAAATGGAGCAGAATTTGTAGTACTGAACTTTAATGAACAAACAAAGAATCATACGAACCCCTTGAACCAGGAAAATCAGGATACTGAGGATTTATATTCTCAGCTGGGCAATCCTTTGCCCAGTTGAAAGTTTTAAATTATACCTCAGTAAGCTGCCTCCGAGCCAAAAGCGTTATACTTGCAACCCAAGACTTCCTCAAATGCAGCTAGATTACCTACCAGTATGGTATACATCAGAGCCAATGGGTGTCAATTACCTGTCCTCGATGATGTCCCATTTAAGTGAGGAAAGCCAGCCTCTCATGGCGCTTCTCCCGATCACTGTCTGCGAAGCAACGGGTGCAACTGATGTCCAATGCCGCTTGCAAAGCCGCGAATAATGTCTGTGGACGGGCACAGAAATGAATCCAGCCTGCAGAGTTACTGGCCTGCCAAGCCAGATGACAGAAAGAAATGGAGCAGTATCTTGGCCCCAAAGCCGGAAAACGCCACACACGCAGAAACGAGCAAATACCATGAAGCAATCCCCATGTGAAAACCAGAAGTTAATGTGCACCACACTGACACCCCAAGGCAATACGTTGGAGAACTGCACAACAGGGCAACTAACAAATGAAATTCAGGAAACCGACCCAAAGTCCACAATTTGCAGGTGTAACCATGCATAACTGCAACATGACTTTCAATGGGACAGTTTATTTTGGAAAATAAATTAAAGGCAACAGTGTTATGCACCAAAAACGAAATAGTTAAAAATGTAATAGTTATTCATTAAAACTACACTAAATACTTATTAATTAAAGTTACACAACTTGTGTTTTGAAGTTTAAAAATAGTTTTTATCTTAAAATAAAGTTTAAATGCCCAGCTATATGGGACTATTTTATGTGGCGTAATGTTATGACATTAAATAAACTGAGAAATCTTAACTTTTAAAAGTTCTAGTCCTCGCTATTTATTTCTGTAATTTTTATACACCATTTCATAAGCGCAATAAACCACTCCGGGTGTATCATTAGACAGTCAACACGGCTAGGAGGCTGGATGCACTCGACCATTGGCCTGCATGCCTCACTATGCCTCCCTAGCCGTGTGTTAAACTGTTCAACGACACCCTGTCTGGCTTATTGCTTACATATCACCAAGTGCAAGGTGTTACATCTTGGGCGGGAAACCCTAAACACAGGTACACCGTGGGAAGGGAGGTGCTGGAGGCCTCAACAGGGGAAAAAGACCTAGGGTCATGGTGGATGCATGTATGAATAACTCTGAGCAGTGCAGGAGAGCTGCTAGCAAGGCAAACAGGATGTTGGGATGCATCGTAGGGGATCACCTCTAGGAGCAGGGAAGTGATTGTGCCGCTGTACAATGGACTGGTTAGACCACACCTTGAGTACTGTGTACAGTACTGGAGACCACACTTGAAGAGGGACATACAGCTCCTGGAGAGGGTACAGAGGAGGGCAACTAAGATGATACGAGGCTAGGGGATTTGAAGTATGAGGGCAGACTTGAGGAGCTCTGCCTGTTTTCTTTTTTATACTTCAGATTTTATTGATACAATGTTATATCATCCAACTTCAAAAGAACATTACATATATCCATATAGATTCTTCACCAAAACACCACCATTAACTGTGGCTGAGAACAGCCCATTGCCAATACTAAGGCTGCCCTCAAGGAAATAAAATTTTACAATCCATACCTTGTTATGTATTTTAACAGGACATAAACAAATATCTTCTTGCAGTACTACTACTGTTTTGTCCAATATATTAACAGGGTTTCCAATAGTAGAAACTACTGACCTCAACTTATTTATATAAATTCAGACGTCCTGACCCGGACCAGACAATAAGGAGGAGAAAGAAGAAAGAAAAAAAACCCATGCTATCTATCTTCCCCATCAGTCGCAAGCACCGCCCGGCCAGTGAGTACATGATCCAAAAATTGAGCTACAATTAAAGGGGTAAAACTTAAGACCAACAGATCTCTATTGAGGGCTTAGTATGTCTACCAATTTCAGTCTATTGTGAGAGCAGATCAAATAAGTTCGCCTGTTCTAAGCTTCTATAATAATCACTACACTTTTACCTAAACCACAGAATTACAATGATCTCCCACCACCCCTACATCACCATCCCCAAGCAAGTAGCTCCCACCTAGTCCATCTATTAATGAATTGTGAGGCTCTCAAATTTAAAGAAAAAGTGATTCTTTCATATATTTTAATATTGTCCACAGGTCCTTCCACTCTGACTTAGTAGGTGCCTCAGAGAAAGCCACTTCCTAGAAATTGCCTTGCAGGCAGCTGTGATCAAAATATTCCACAGGTATTTAGCTTCCTGACCTCTGATCTCAAGAGGAACAAGCCCAAAATCACATGCTCAGGGCCTAACGGGCTTTCAATATTGAATATTCTTTGCAGACGCCCAAGTATGTTACTCCAGAATTGATTGAGCAGAGGGCACAACCAGAAAGTATGGGCCTGTGACTGGAGAAACGCCACACCCCGCCAGCAGGAGGTCGGGACCTGCGGGTTCCATCTAGCTACTTGTTCAGGGACCCAAGCACCTGCTTCTGAGCTTCCACAAAAATTCCCGCCATCCTGGTGTGACGAAAGTGTGCCAAGCATTCCTAAAGGACTGCAGCCACCTCTCATCATTTAATCTTATCCCTAGTTCCTCCTCCCACCTCACCTTAACATATTTTGTAGAGTGATTTAAGTCAGTAATATAGTTTTGTAGAGCACTGAAATTGCCTTCTCTCCTTCCCCTGACCCCAAATCCCTCAAACACCATTGGTTGAGAGATTTCCTGTAATCTTGGCGGTGTCACTGCAAATGCTTCATTGTATAATCTCTAATCTGAAAGTAAAAAGAAGATCTTTTGCGACCAACCAAACTTGTCTATGGCCTCTTCAAACGTTAGGATTTGATCTCCCTTTAGGAACTGCCAAGGGCCCTGCATCCGCCTCTTCTCTTGGCATCTATACCAAGGATCTCTAGGCCACCGTGTGAAGGGCGCTATGACCAGCTCTGATATTTCCATTGGTAGGCCCTAGTGGCCCCTCTTTCACATCCTCTCTACTTCCTTCTAGAGCTGCCGCCGCATCGTAAAATAAAGCTGGCAGTGTATACATTGTTGTTACATTGGCAAAAATCTGGTAAACAAAGGAGGAGACCTGGGAACTGCAGATCAATTGTTTCCACCTGGACTGATAAGTGGGATGTAGTAACAGAAGCGCAATCCTCAATTGGGCGGCCATCCAGTATCCTTCTAAACACGGTACCCCAAAGCCCCCACCCTTAGGGAGCAAGAGCGTCTGTCTTCTTATTCTAGGGTGTCTACCCAACCAAATGAGTTTTAGCACAATCCCTTACCAGACTTTCGATCATTCCTTTGTAACTATACAAGACACACATTGAAATAAAAATAAAAATCTAGGGAGCAGATTCATCTTGATTGTCTGTATTCTTGAATGCAGTGGGAGGAAGCAACGACCATCTTTCTATGTCCGCTTGTATTTGCCTAATCAAGGGGAAAGTTCAAATCGTAAGTTAGGAATTATTAGGGATAAATTTATCCCCAGATATTTCATACTATGAAGATCCCACTTCAAAGGGTATCTGTCCCTTAATATCTGAGATGGATCATAGTTTAGGTAATGGTCTCCGTTTTATGAGTATTTAGGTATAGCCGAAAGCTCTGAGAATTGCTTAGATGTCTAAATAAGTGTGGGATGGAGAATTCGCTCTGTGATATATAGAAGGATATCATTCATGATAAAGTCAGCTTGTGCCCTCCCCACCTGTCCTAACCCCCTTTATATCCCGGTTCTCCTAATACTCTGTGCAAAGTGGCTCTAAACACAGGGCAACAAGAATGGGCGACATGGGGCATCCCTGTCGCATACCTACCGAGTAGGAAAGAGTTGGAAACATGGCCATTAGCCCTAATGAACCTTTTGTATTATATATTTTAAAATGGCCTTAATAAATAACTCTGGGAATTCAAATTTTCTAGTACTGCCCGAAGGAAGGGCCAGGAAACTTTATCAAAAGCCTTTTCGCATCAAGGCTTAGAAAAATAGAGGGTCCTGAGTGAAATTTATATAGTCAATTAGATGGCAGTCCCACGCAGATTATCTTTGCCTGTCGGGTGGGAATAAAGTCGGTCTGATCAAGGTTGATTAGCTGAGTTATAAACATCTGCATACGCCTGGCCATGATCGACATAAAGATTTTGTAATCGGTGTTCAGGATGGAAATGGGACGGTATGAGAGGCAAAGTGTCGGATTTTTCCCAGGTTTGGGAATCACTGAAATAATGGCTTGCTCCCATGAAACAGGGGGCTATATCAGTCTGTATTATCATATTGTATACTTTATGTAACTGGAGTAGTACCTGTCCCCTAAAATGTTTGTAATACTCCTCGAAGCCCGTCGGTGCCTGGGCACTTCGAGGTTTTCAATCTGGAGATTTCCCTACTGAGTTCCATCTCGAAATGGGGGCAGTCAAATTTGCCTTATCCTGTTTGGACAGCGTAGGTAAAGATATCTTTTAAGGTATTCTACTACTTTATCCTCCTTCGTAGAGGGCGGGGGGCAATAGAGATATGTAGAAAGTCCCTAAAGGCCTCCACTATATCGGCCATCTGATGTGTTTTGCACCTGTAAACGGGTGTATTATAGTGGGTATCACTGCTCTCGCCTCTGGGACTGCAGGCGGGCCAGCAAACGCCTTGGGCCACCTTCTATCTCTGCTTTAGGAACATAACCTTTGTTCTACCTGATAATCCAATATGCTATTTAATTCAGCTTTAAGTATACCCAATTTTTATAGATCGCAACCTCATATTTCAATTTGAGCTTTGACTCACAGGCCTCAATCTCCTCTTCAGGCTCAATTTATGGGCTTCTCGCTGCTTTTTTATAAGCTGAGATGGAGATAAATTTGCCCCTTATTATAGCCTTAGTAGTGTCCCAGAGAAGCGGAGCCGGCACCTCTATGCTCTTGTTATCAGCTACAGCCTGTTTGATTGTTCGACAATTGCCAACTTCACCTCAGGGTCCTGCAATAGGGACGATTGAGCCTCCAGAAAGTTTGTTTGCAAAGTCTCCTAGGTGAAGCTGGCAAAAATCCAGCACATGATCTGACAGTGTTCTGTCACCAATCCAGCTATCTTTATCTGCCCAACGTTTCAGTGGGAAGCAGGATATAGTCCAACGAGAGTGGGAATGATGGGGTGCCGAAAAAGTGTAATTTCTCTGCTTGGCATGTATCGTACGCCACACATCAGTATATCCCAACTCCCCTAACAATTTCACTACCTTCTCATACACCCTGATTACCCTGGGAACCACAGAGGAGGAGTCCAAACTAGGATTTAAGACTAGGTTTAGAGCACCACCCAGAATAATCTCCTTCCGCCTGCTTTGCAATCTTAGAAAATTCTACGATATACTTGAAAATCAGATCCGGGTGGCACATAGATGGATGCCAGTGTTAAAGTTTGCCCCAAAAACTCCCCTTTAAGAAGGCGTAACAACCCTCCCCATCCAACAGTGAGCCTGTTTGCTCAAAGGGCGCCCTGGCCGAACCAGTATCGCCACCCTCTTCGCCTTCCCTCCCATAAGAAGCACAGGCCGTGGCACCAAAACCGAACTTCCCCAACTTCTGGTGCTCTTTTCAGACAGGTGTGTTTCCTGCAGAAACAAAAATCAGCACCACTTCTTTCTAAGAAAGGATAGAGTTTTACTGCTTAACCGGATTAGTCAAACCATTTACATTAAAAGAGCAAAAGTCGTAGCTTTATTAGCCATTCAAAAAGCGCACCCAGAACTCCTCCTCCATCGAGATCAACCCTACCTATCCTTTCCAGCCAGACCACACGCCACCTCTCTGGTCTCTCTACCCCTAACCACTCAAATCGAGCTTACAGTAAAAAGGTGCTCGACCAGTGCGTAGCAAGCTGCAACTTGGGGTATTTACAGGAATATACACGGCCCAGGGATAAGGGATGAAATCTAACTAAGGAAAACCACAGCAAGAAAGGTACTCTAAAATAAAAAAAAAAAGAGCAAAGAAAAGGAGACAAAGAATCTTTGTATGAGACAGTAGTTTCTTACGACAAAGTTAATATAATAACTCTAATCAAATGTGTGAACAGTATTTTAAGTATATAAAAAAAAAACAAAGACTTCCAAGGTAGGGGACCCAAAACCTAGGGTCCCTTGCCCTAACCTCTGATAAAAGCCCAACAGATCGGGCTATGAGGTAGGGGTTGAAGAGTGAGTATGCCCTGAATGAACAGGGCCTCTTCAACTAAACTGCTCACAAGAGTGCTTTGTAGGTGACTTATACCACCACAGATTCACTGAGGACAGCTTGGATTTTAAACCTCAAGAATAAACCACCAACTTAATCCTTGCGCACCCAGGGACATACATTGTCTGACATCTCTAATATTCTGGCATAAAATAAAAGATTCCATTCCTTTGAAAACTTGTAATCAAGAAGGTATACATAACTAAAATATTAATTAGTGGGGCTCCCCATAGCTTCATGCACCAAACTCATTCCTTCTGAGAGGGTCAAAGTGGCCCGAGGAGCGCCTCTAATTAGAGACACCAAAACCCCAGGCCATCCACTGCCCCAACTCGAAATCCTATGGACCCCCACCTCCCGACACCCATCCTGCCAGATCGAGGAATTATCTTCAAATGTCCCACATAGGAAGGTAAAAACTAAACCAATACAGCCCACAAATATTAGGCCGTGTTTCACTGTCCACAAGAGTCCTCAGCGGTAGGTCTACCTAATTCCTCAGGTGCTCCCCTGCGCGAAAGCCGGCCCAGGGCTTCTCTCACTTTTCTCAAGGGCCCCAGATTCCCCGTCCAAATGTCGCCTGGGGCATCGACATGGGAAGACGATTTTATCTTCAACAACTGCTCCGCCTGCTGGTGGTGTATAGGATCTCTTCAGCAGGGCCTCCACGGCCTTCCGGGGTAAGATATACTTGAGTGCCTCCTCCCAGAACACACGGAGCTTTGCTGGAAACGGGTTTGGAACTTAATACTTTGCCTTCAATGCTTTGAGAATTGGCACATACAGCTGTCTAGCCTGCTGAACTTCTGGAGCATAGTCGTGATCCAGTGAGATCTTTGCTGATAGGTAGGACAGATCTTTTTACCCCAGGCCCTCCAAGATATCTTCCTTGGTTTCAAAACTGCTTAGCTTAAAGATTATGGAGCGCGGGTGAGCCTCATCACCCGTCGGTTTTCTGCCCCAGAGATCTATGAGCTCTCTCTATATTTATAACAAAATTAGGAGGTAAGTCCAGCACATCTCAAGTAGATTTTCTAAAAAGCCGTCATAGGTGGCTCCTCAGCCCTCCGCGTAGGCCGAGAGCCTGAGATTACTTGCCTTGATCTCCTTCGAGGTTGATACATTTATTCTGTAGGGCCTCATGCATGATGAAGCAAGGCTTCTATTGCAGTGGCAAACTGCTTGTCATCCTCCATTGCTTTAATTCTGCCTCCGCGAGCAGTAACCTTAGCATCCATAGTAGAAATTTGCTGGGCCAATGCTTGGAATTCTTTCTCGATTCTGACCGACGATTCACGAATTTCCTTCAGGATATTCTCATATCTAGTACATGAGAGCAGGTCCGCCTCAGCCTCTGTATCATAACTCGAGCCCTTTGTGCTGCTATGCGGCGGCTTCTGCTGCGGTCGGAGGATCTGAAGGAATTCCTTCTTCACCAAACACCCTTCCTCGGGGCTCTACTTATTATTGGTAATCCCAAACTTTTTGCGACCTTCTTTTGCCATTATCTGCAATTAACTCAAGTAGGGAATAGAATACTTTAATCCCGGGCAGAGGATCTCCTTAGGCTGCTGGTGCTCTGTGGGCGGAACCGGAAGTCTCCAGCTCTGCCTGTTTTCATTGGAGGAGAGGAGAGACAGGGGGACATGATTGAGGTCTTCAGCACCTCAAGGAATAAATAGGGTAAACATGGAGGGATCTTTAGACTAAAGAAGGGAGGTATCACCAGAGAGCATGGTTTGAAGTTGGAAGGTGGAAGGGTGAGGGGGAAGAGGAAGAGGTTTTTCACTGAGAGGGTGGTGGACCCTTGAATGCGCTGCCTGGTGAGCTGGTTCAGAGATCCACAGTGGAGGACTTCAAGAGAGGGTGGGACAGACACAGAAAGTGGATGTATCAGATGATGGCCTGGCCCAGGGGGTGGGGATGGATGATAGGGTTTCTGGAACAAAGGAGGGAGGGAGGAGGGCCTCGGCACCCAACTAGGGATCTGAGGTTCGAGCAGACTCGATACACCGTAAGGCCTAATCTGCTGGCAATTAGTATGTTAGTATGAAATGTTCTGCACTCAGTTACCAGCGTAGCATATAAACAAACCCCGCTCATGCTGTGCAAGAGGTTTTTATTAAAGTGCCAAATAAGTGCCAAAGTGTCAGACATGGAAAGGCCAGTAATTCAAAGCAATACCATTCTCAAAAGAACACGTGGCATGTTTCAGCCCTTGACAAAGCATCTTGTTATTGGTGTGAAATGTGTGGGGGGTTCTTTATAGCTAAATTGGTGACACAAGTCATTAAAGATGGCTACCACCCACAATTTATAAAAAATTCTCTTTCACTGAGGTTACCTGTTGAATGTACATAGAAAAATATAATTTGTTAACAGAAAATGATCACATGGCCTACCGGTCTGCTGGATGGTCCCCTGCTAGTCTGTCTCCATAGACCCTAACTGGTATCCGTGACCCTTCCTCCTCCCTGCCTATTTACTTATATTCCCCATGTCTCATCCCATGCACACTTGAAGCCCCCTACTGCTTTCACCTCTACCACTTCCACTGGCAGTCTATTCCATGCATCTGCTGCCCTTTCAGTGAAGTACAAACAGTAAAAGAAGGTGACAAGACTTTCTATAGATACATTAGTTAAAGGAGAAAGTCCAGAGCGAGTTATTGCTAAGATCAAAGGGGATAGGGCGTGTGAGGAGGAGGACCATGTAAATCATCTATCCTAAATAGATACTTCTGCTCAATATTTACTGAAGAGAAGGTAGGGCAGGGCCCACAGCTCAGCACCATGGACACAGGGGAAGGGAGGTGCACTAGTTCCTTCACAAAAGAAAGGGTCCTACAAGAGCTTGATAAGTTCAGGTGGACAAGGCAATGGGACCTGATGGCATACATCCCAGGGTGCTAAAGAAGCCAAGGGTGGAACTAGCAGAGCCATTATCAGAACTGTTTAGGGAGTCTCTGAGCACAGGAGAGGTCCCAGAAGACTGGAGAAGGGCTCATGTGATCCCGCTCCACAAGAGAGGTAGCAGGGAGGAGGCAGGGAACTACAGACCAGTCAGTCTTACCTCAGTTGTGGGCAAGATTATGGAGGCACTCCTTAAGGAAAGGACAGTGCAACACCTGGAATCCATAGGAGCACAGGATCCAAGACAGCATGGGTTTAAAAGGAAGGTCCTGTCAAACTAATCTCATAGATTTCTTTGACTGGGTAACCAGAGTGGTGGACCAAGGGGAGCAGTTGATGTCGCCTACCTTGACTTCAGCAAAGCTTTCGGCACTGTTCCACATAGAAGATTGATAAATAAGCTGGGTAGGCTCGGGTGGGTTAGAAGTTGGTCAACTGGGTGGCAAACTGGTTGGCGGCAGAAAACAGAGAGTGGTGGTAAAAAGTATACAGTCAAAAGAGATGCAAGTTACAAGTGGGTACCTCAGGGATCGGGTCCTGGGGCCAGTTCTCTCAATATCTTCATCAGTGACATTGGTAGATGGACTGAGGGAAAGGTTTGTCTGTTTGCAGATGACACCAAGATCTGCAACAGAGTAGATGATCCAGACGGGGTGGGCAGAATGAGAAGAGATCTGTATAAACTAGCAAAATGGTCGGAAGAGTGGCAACTGAGTTTAACGCAAAGAAGTGCAAGATCATGCACACAGGAAGAGAAACCTCAGCCACCATAGGCTGGGAGGGTAGTTGCTGGCAGTCACAAGGAAGAAGAGACTTAAGCGCCATCATCACTGAAACCTGAAATCATCCAAGCAGACCACTAAAGCAGTAGGTAAGGCTAGAGGGATGTTGGGGTGTATTAGTAGGGTATCACAAGTCGGAAGAGGTAGGTAATAATCCTTTTACAAGACACTGATTAGGCCCCATCTGGAGTACTGCGGCAGTACTGGAGGCTGCACCTTCACAAGGACATTAACCAAATTGAGGCAGTCCAGAGAAGGGCAACCAAAATGGTGCAGGACTGCATCAGAAAACATATGAGAACAGATTAACGGAGCTCAATATGTATACCCTAGAGCAAAGGAGGAGAGAGGTGATGTGATCGAAACATTCAAACATCTTAAGGGCATTAACAAGGTGAAAGAGTCTAACATTTCAATATAAGAAAAATAGCAGGACAAGAGGACACAGCATGAGATTAGAGGAGGTTGATTAAGGGGTAATCTGATGAAGATCTTTTCCACAGAAATGGTGGTGGATGCATGGAATGGCCTACCTCAGGAAGTGGTGGATATGAATACAGTTCAGGGCTTCAAACAGGCATGGATAGGCATAAGGAGCAATACAGATGAGTATGAATAGATTGGCCATTGACAGAGCAAAGGTCGATGGCACATTCATAAGGTAGAAAAGAAATGGGCAGACTGGATGGGCCTTGCAGTCCTTATCTGCCATCGACTTCTATGTTTCTGTGTAAGTAGCATTCCTTACATCCCTCTTAAACTCCCCCTTCCAGCTTCATTGCACATCCTCTGGTCCTGGTGCTCTTCCTCCTGTCCTGTACCCTGTTCACCCCTGTGAGGTGCTTGTAGGTCTCCATCACTACATACCCTACTTCATACCACATTCATACTACAGATGCATTTGGATGGTGCTGCCACGTGTCTGAAGATAAACAGCACAGCTCTGTACCAAGATATTTCATTTTTCCATGGTGAGTATGACATGGGAGCAGAAACTTTTAAAACTTCAAAATCATATATCTTAGCTCAGGAATAAAAGAAACAAAAAGAAAATGGGTTTATTGAAGTCTTTGCTAAACGAACAAAAAAACACATTATTGCTGAATAACTCCATGGTGACTAACAAGCACTATTGCTTTAATGCTATGTGATGAAAACAACTTTTACCCTCCTACTGCTTTAAAGAAACACACACCATTATCACATATGTTAATGTAAGCTGCCTCTCATTTGGGAGAGGTTTGTGCTCCTGTAGGGACCTCTTCCTTATCAGTTGCCCCCAGAGAGTAGGGATCTGTTAGTGCTCTGGGGCGCCAATTCTGTTAGCCGCCATTTGGTGGCAGCAGAGTAGGGTTTTCTGGGCAGTATATAAGGGGAGGAAGAGGAAGTTAGCAGTAGAGGTTGGTAGAGAAAGGAGATCAATGGGTGTGGAAGAGCAGTGCGGTGGGGGATCTCCCCACATGTATGCAGGCCTGCTTCTTCAGTGGCGACGGCAAGGGACCCCTGGGTGAGGATTCGAGGAAGGGTATGAGGCAGGTAGCTGTGGCCATATTCATGGGGCCTCAGGCTCTGTGGGTAGGAGAGAAATGGAGATGCAGGATACGTAGGCTCCAGGGTCTGGGTGGCATTGGTTTGGCAGGTGGTTAGTGGGCCTAGGTTGTGGTGGTGGTGGTGGCATGGCCTCTGTCTCCCGATGTGGCAAAGTGGCCTAGGGCCCACTGGTGAGGGGCCTGGGGAGCCTCTAACCCCGTGTGGGCCTGTTTGGAGGGACAGGCCTGGGGGCTGCCAGTCTTTAGCCAAGTGGGCATGGCATGCCCTGGAGGTGAGTATCGCCTGGTTCTGGTTGGCACGTATTGAGCAGCAGGATGGTTGAAGAAAGTTTATTCCAACTTTAGCATCCTGCTTATTGCCCCATCCCACGTCTTGGAGGGGTAAAATGGATCTGGGAGACTGGGCAGACCAGGAAAGCGATCGAGTTTGTGAGAGTGGGGGTATGATAAAGTGGGTTTGGCTGATACTGCACCAACCGTGTCCCTGGAAGGGTGCAATAGGGAAGTCAGGGAACAGTGGGGAGTAAGTTGCACGCTGCCCTGGGTTAAAGGAGTTTGTGATAACCCCCCAATTTATGAAACCCAGTAGGAAGTTCTGGCAGGTACCTTCCAGTGCCATTTAGTATCTATGGAGCTTCATGTTCCAGTAGGAGAGGTCATTTAGGTTCCTGGGGAAAATCAGCTCTGCTGGTTGTGAGCTGTGTAAAGATCTTGCTCTGCCAAAAAGTGGGCTGCCAGTACTCTCTGTATAAAATGTTTAGCCCCATGGAGCTGTTAGAATGTTTATTCAAGCTTACAAATGAACCCTGTGCTCATATTAAATTGGTTTGGGCTCAGGAGAAATAAAGTGATTGGTTTGTGAAGGAATCATTGGAGTCAATGTCGTTTGTAAATTAGTGCAGGGTTTTAAATAGCCGGTATTGCATCGCAGTTTGTTAGGTGAACTGGCTGGTCGCGAGGCAAAACATGGAATGGATTGCAAAAGTGCGCTCTATTTCAGTTTTTTTTTAGCATTTCCACGTGTTCTGCGAGAAGATTCAGGCTGCTCTACCCATCTCTGCCTCATCTTAAAAATCATTGCCTCCTGAATCCCGTGCTGTAAGGAGAGAACTAGAAGGAAGAGAAGCTGGAAACATGACCCGTGGGCGCAGACGAGCAGAGTGGAGCATGGGCTGAGCTGCAATGCTGATGACCGAGGAAAGCAAGGTGGACACACATGATTTTTAACAGCAACAAGAGCAGCTTAGGTTTCAGGGACTGTGGCTTTGGGATGTTAGCAGAATCACTGAGGGTACCTGAGCAGCTAACAAAAATGTATGGGACAGCTTGATGAAATCCCACGCAGGCTGCCGTGCCTCCCATGTCTGTGTGTTTAATGCTGGTAAGATTAAGTGCACCAGTCATGAATGTGGGGGTCATGCTTCAAGAGGCAGTCTGGGTCTTTCTGTGATCAGCAGGTGCCCTTTGTCTGTTCCTGTAGCGGGTGTCCCATTCTGCTGTTGTAAGCTGGTTCCCTCCCTTTCCTCATCCTGTGTGACTTTTCCCCCACCCCTGGCCTCAGCTGCTACTCCATGCTGTCAGAGGGATCGAGGGATGTTGTTTTAAACCCTCTGCCCTCCGTCATCAGTGCAGCCCATGGCCTCCCGATCTTATCTTCCTGAATCCTCTCTCATGCTGCAGGAAGCTGTTTGATTCCCCTGGTGCGAGTTTTTTGTCCCCCCACTGGTGTGCTCTTGCTGTCGGAGGAGACCGAGGCCAGAAGGTCATGGTGATTTTCACCCTTCATTTGTCACTGCAGGCCCTGACATGCCGATGATCCTGGTTGGAAAGATGTGCCACCAGATGTCCCTTGGCTTGCCTGGCTACAGTTTATCCAGGACCTGTGTTTCAGGGAGATCTCAGCAGGAAGGCTCTCCTCCAATCCCATGTAGTTTTCTGACCTTTGTGCACAAGTGGGGGCTTCAGAAGCAAGGTTTTGGACCACAGTGGACTGTGTGCCTACATGTGAGTAGCCAGGATTTGAGCAGCCAGTCTTTGCTATAGGTGAGATGGATCCTGACCAGCAGATATGTGTGGCGTGTGTGTGGGGGGCTATGCTGCCATAAGTTCTACAGCCCTGCTACATGGGGGGCAAAGTCTGTCACCAACAGGCAGCTTAGATGTTCTCTGGGCCTTTGAGGGGAGGCAAAGTCTGTGCCCTGGTGTGTGTTCCTTTCTCTGGGCCCTCAGACATGCACCACTAGGGGAAGGGGGTTACAGTCTGTAACCACTAAATCATGTTTAGGGCAACACTGGGGACAGTGGTCATACTCAGTCTAGCACTGCCCATGCTGAGAGAGTGCCTGGGGATTTGGACACATTTCTCGGCTGAGCAAAGGAACATGCCAAGTGAGTGCAGCAGAACGGGTGGTGGTGGGCTGTGGGCTGCACGCACCTGTCATGAGACAGGACTCACGTTCTCTGGCCTGCTATATGGGGGACTGGCAAAGTTTTCTCAGTGTGCCCTGCTGTGAAAGCTAAATCTCCTGGATCCATACCACCATTATGGGGACTTGCTTGATCAGCCCAAACATCATCAGGGCACTGAAGTCTGGGCAATGCTGAATCCATTCTGTGTATTTATAGTGCCAGTGTGGCAAACCAAGAGTCACAGTTCAGCGTGATCTTGTGGGAGTCATGGATCCTGTGCCAGTAATAAATTGCCAAGGCAATGCTCTTGGTCTAGTGCACTTAACCAGTAATCAAAACAAAATAAATAAAATCAGACCACCTGGGAGTCTGTTGGCCTGTCCTGCCACCCGGGGGTGGGGTGGCCTTATCCACATATACTAAAGCTGTGGCACCCACAGTTTTTTTATCCAGTTGGAGGCAAGTTGTGCCATGTATTTTGTAAATATAACAACCTTTTCATTTTGCTAATCAATTTGTTCCCATCGTTAATATTAGTTACATTGAGTAGCACTTTTCCATGCGAAATGCTAATCAATCGAAAATCCTTATTTAAAACCTGAAGTGTCTCAATGAATTTAACAACCCCAAGCTTAAGTTGCTAATGAGTTTTTTTGGTGGGCCTTTTATTTAGCCATCCTGCATCTCTGGTCTTGGGGCTGTTGGGATCCTCTTGGCAGAAAGAAACCAGAAGAAGTCCAGAGCCGCAGATCCTGGTTGGTAGTTGGGGTGCCCTGTTCGATTCTGACCATATCCTCTGAAGCTGTCCTAGCTGTTTTGAAGACATCTCCAGGTAGGCCCTAACATGTTTGCCCATGTTTTTGGACCTGATGATTATGTCTGGAGGATTTCTGTGTGCTGGACTGCCCCCGGAAGATCGTGTTTTCTTTTATGCCCCTTGACATGTGGGAGGGGCGAGGAAGCCACATCAATATTTCAGAATATATCATAGCATCTGAATATATGGTACTGAGGTGGTCTCTTGCAAATCTTTCAAACAGGAAGGTTGGAATTGTGAAATTCCCATAGTATGAAATCAGATGACGCTGACGCTCACTGTTTTGATAAAACATTCAGGGGCTTTTTCCTGTGTTGGATTTTGAGACGTACTGTGAATTTTATTGATTTTACTAATTAAACAGAATGATTTTTGCACTTATTGAACAAGACATAACTGCCTTATAGGCATGAAGCAGAGCAGCAGGCAATCACTCAAGTGTTGAGTAAGACACACACACACAGAAGAGGGAGGTAAGAAGCGAAGGTAATAGTCACAGAATATTAAGCATAACTGTCAAACTGGTCTTTCCCAGACTCAGCCTGCATCACTGTTACTGCATTTTCAATACTTCCAGCAGCTGCCACCACCAGCATATACCTCTCTTGGAGTATCTTTAGGTCTGAATCCTCCAGGAGCTGCTGCTCACACAGTACAGAGCTGCTGCTCACACAGTACAGCGCTTTCTTGCTCAGGGGCAAATGATCCACCCTTATCTGTCACAGCTGAGAACTCCTTACTTTAGAAACAGAGTATGGTAGCTGTAGCCTTTTCTTCAGAGGTGGAAATACAGTTTTGTCAGTTATAAATTGGTTAGCTATATCCTGTCCCCTCCTCCTTGTCCTGGTGGTCTACAGATCACTCCCAACCATAGTTTCTTGCCTGAGGCATATGTGAACTGTGCCCACAGTGACTGTCTCCCCATTACGTAGCCTGATGTATCCATCTTTCACAGCCTTAATGCCTTCCCTGACATATAAGGCTGCAACACCCCATACCTTTTCTCTATCCCTCCAAAACACTGTGTGACCAGGAACGGTCAGGTCCCAGTCAACTTCTGAGGCTCAAGGTTCTGTGATAGCTATGAAGTTCACCTCTGTGCCTGCCATTATTGCCCAGAGATCATTGATTTTGTTACCCAGACTCCAGGTGTGAAGGCAGAACCACTTCCATCTAACTCCAGATTTCCTTATGTTTTCACATGTGTCTCGTTTTTCTTCACTAGTCTCTTTAACGTCTTGTTTTTCACGTTGATTTCAGACTTTGTGAGCCCTCCTCCTTGGTCCCTTCTCCTGGCCCAGTATGAACCTCAGTCTTATTTTTGCCCACTGTGCTGCTACATGTAGTGCCAGGGTTCATCCATGAATCAAACCCAAACCGAATGTGAACTTTTGATTTTGCCAGATCAGAACCGAACTGGAACCCCCAAAAACAACAGATGAACCCAACCAACCGTGAATACAGACCATGTGAGATGAGGAGAACCCACATGGAGGCAATAGGGTGAATTCATTAGAACTCAAACTCGAACTGATAAATTACACAAAAGAACCTTGAACCGAACTGAACTCAAACCCAAACTTATACTTATCAAACTGAACTGAACCGAACTAGAACTATACCCTGCTGAACTAGAACCCAATAAACACATCAAACTCTCCTCTAGCTACATGCTCCCCAATTGGGGTACTAGTTAGGTTCCTTAGCCTCAGTCTTCCTTGTCGTCAGTTTTATTTTTTTAATTTTATTTATTTATTACTAGGATTATAAATACCTTTGAACCAAGGGTTCCTTGTTTTACTTGGCAGTTTAACTATTCAATGAAGATATCAATTCCGCCTCAGTGCACTGCCCCTGCCTCTTGTCAGGTGAAGGCCACTGCCCTTGAAGGGCTTCCTGTCCCTGAAGTCCCCAGTGCACTTCAAAGTGGTACTTATCGCTTGACAGCATCCCTTTAACCACCGCCACAGGCACATGATTTTCACTGCTGGCCATAGAGTATAGCCCACTGTGACATCTGCCTTTTTCTCAGTTTTACATGGATCCTGGTAGGAAGAAGAATAGTCTCATTGGCTAGAGAAAGTTACTGAGCTCATCAAAGAAATGAGTTCCACGCACTAATGGAAAGATTACTTGCATGGATACTAATCTCCCATGCCAATAAAACATTACTAAAAATAAAATATTCACTCGGCATAAAGCTAATGATCTGGCTAATTTGAGAAATTCCAAATTACGCCCATGGTAGCTATGAATAAGTGAAATCATTTACTGAAGTCGTACTCCTCCTCCCACTGAGACCAGAGGACAGGTGATTAATAACCCCAATAAGATTCGAAATTAATACCATCCAAAAAAATTAGTTGAAATACTCAAAAGAAAATAATGAAACATGGACAGTTAATGTTTCTGTAACATTGATCATGGTGAAACAATGTTCCATGTGATCTTTAATTGCACACTGTACACTAAATTTAGATATCCCTGTTGGAATTACTTTCTAAGAGCCTAGAGCCAATCAATTTAGGATTGTTTTACAATATTATTGAATCTGTGGGAACTTGAATCTGCTAGAGAGTTCTTAGCTTTAGTAGTGTTAAAAATAGAGAAAAATGTACTAAGAAACAGAAAAGATAAAAGGTAATTATTCATGGATGGATTATGGAATGAATACTACAAGACTGGTATGCAATTTTATTGTCTTTTAAAACAATATTTGCATAATCTTTATTGTTATTTTAATGCATCTTAATGCATTTTATGCTGAACAATAAAAACTTTGACTTCAGAAGAAGAATTTGCATTTATATAGCATTTTCAATGCACATTGTACGTCAAAGCACTTTAACAATGAGAGACTGGTAGAGAAGTGACTGAATGTGTAGTGTTGCAAACATTTTGCACATATCACCTACACACAGCCTTAGACATTTGCGATGAGTCTGTGTTATGGGAAGGGAATGTTGGCCAGGACACAGGTAAAAATCCCCACTTTTGCAAAAGTGCTTCGGGTTCCTTACTTCCACCTGACACTCACCAGGACAGCACCAGAGATGGGCAGAGAGGACCCAATTTAGCCTCTCATCCGTAGGATGGCAAATCCCGACAGTACAGCACCCCCACCACCACCACGAGTGCTGCACTCAGGTGCCAGCATTGATGGTATTAGCTAAATCTCGTGTGGGACTAGAAACCACAACTTTCTAGCCCAGAGGCAGATGTTACTACTAACTAAACCACAGTGACACCCGTTATGACACCTGGGTTACATGTAGATGTGATTGGCGGTGGCAACTCTACACAATGACACACCAGTACATGTGCTCTAGCAAATAAATTCTGTGCCCCAATTGGTGCCCCATACTGTGCAGAGCTACCCCACAGGAACAGTATGTGCTCTCTATATTGATGCCCTTGCTAGCTGTTTGCCTCCCCATGCCCTGGTGAGCAATATAGGCTGAAGCCGCTACTGGAGATTGGAGGTGAATTATCCACACTGCAGCACTAGAGGAAGGGTCTCTGGAACCAGTTAGGGTCTGCAGAGACAGTTTAGGCAGGGAACATCTGGGCAGATTGGGTGGGCCAAGCGGTCCTTTTCTGCTGACAAATTCTATGTTTCTATGTATCCACAGATAGCTTCTGTTTCTATATTCAGATAGATGGACCCAGATAATAGATAGTTTGACGGAGAGTCCCAGATATTTTGAGAGGGTAATGAGTCGGATACCTGCTTGTCCATTCCAAATATCAACCAGCATTTGTCAGTACTGAATTGTTTACTTGTTGGTATTGGCATTGGTATGCATAAGTTAGAGAGATGCATAATAGGAATGGCAGTGAAGTATTGAAATGACGCCAACCCCACCCTCACCCTGCACAGACTGTAAGGCATTGGGGTGTGTCTTTGGATCATCGGCCATAACACAGACGCCATTCCACCTACCTCAATTCTGCAGACACCAACAGGTGTCGGTGTGCCTTGAGGTCTTTGGCTCTAACGCCACCCCATTCCTTAAGGAAATAAGCTGAGATGGGTGCAGTATAGGAGAATGGGGTGAACATTAGGGGTCAAGACCCCAAGGCACACCCTCGATGCCTGTCAGTAGCTGCAGGGTGGGTGGGGATGGAATGGCAAGAGCATTATGGCTGACGACCCCAAGTCATGCCCCCAATGCATGTCAGTCTGTACAGGGTGGGTTACATGTTGGAAACCTAATGCTCTGGGCATTTGTTGGCATTTTGCTCCAAAATTTCAACATGGGCTTTTGGGACCCACCTCATGAACAGTGGCAGTATCATTTTGTTACTCAATCCTGTGACAGGGAGCTCTTGCCACTCTTGAGGACTGACCTTTTCTTAAATCTGTTGCAACAGTTCTTCTATTTCTTAGCCTAATCTACCCTTTACAATTCTGGTCCATAAGGTTGGCCACCTATGGGCATCCCTTTCCTTTCTTGACTATGCTATAGTGTCCTCTTTAATTTTTCTTTCCTCTCAGGTTGTACAGGGAGGTTATTGTGGTGACCTCCAAGCGTATGTAAAACAGGTTGTGTTTATTGTTGTTGGATTTAGTATGTAATAGCACTGTGTCATAACATACCTTGATGTATATTTCTTATGTTTATGAAACCTGTAAATGTTGAAAATATCATGGCACTGAGGTTCTTTGTCTACAGCTTGTTTTGTCTTTTTTCTTTTGAGCCCCACTACCAAGTAAATAAGGCCCACATAGGGATGAAGGGTTTCACTAAAAATGTTTAGATTAGAGATCAGTGTTAGTAGATGCTGGCCAAGTGCAGAGAAAGGACATATATAGTCTGTTGCTGCAGACTGATGCACTGAAGAAGGAATATGCCATTGCTGAAGGTTATTTCCTATATTTTGAATAAACATCACAGAGATTGTGTGTTGAACCTGAAGTTTGTGTCTGGTCCATCTGTTGTCCCACAAGCCTCCACAGACTTGGTGTCATAAGTGGAATAACTTGCTGGAAGCATCTGAACTGGCTGAATAGAAACGTTTTCTGGTGGATATCACCCAGATATCCCAGGTGGACCGATGCACTAGGAGTTGCCAGAGGAGAACCTGAAGAAGAAATTCCGTGGAGCTCTGACCAGAACCATGGCTGACAGATGGAAGAAGCTGCTGCCTGGACTGGACCTGGGAGCTGGGAGGACAGCCAAGCCTGAAGACGATGAGAGATGCAGGTCAGGGCAGACTGGAGGTGCAAGAGACAACACCCAGGAGGTGGAGACCCTGGTGAGGATGATCCACTGGATGAGTGGGCAATGGCTGGTGGCAGACTGACTACGCAAAGAGGCAGAACGTTGGTGCCGGTGCTCGAGAGGTTCCTGCCAGAGAGTTTGGATAAAGAGTTGGAGGAGGATTTTTGTGGGCTCAGTTTGAGGAGGACCCCTGACTGAGCAGGACATTCCTTTGTTTCCTGTGTTCCCAGGATGTTACCTGATGGAGGTCTGAGATGCAAGTATGGCACTTGAATGTGAGACCCCAGGTAAGACTGTGCCTAGTGATATTGTGCTGGGGTTGAAGACTCCAAGCAAGCAAGAAAGCCCTATGAGGCTGAAGGGACTTTTCTTGTATTGACACAGCTAAATCTGTTAACAGTATTGACTGGGGTATACTGCAAGCTAAAGACGCTAATATTGCCAGAATATTACAACATGTTAAGACCGAGGAGGTGGTACATGTGTTTTATTTTTGATGAAAACCTACAAAGGAGGAGGTGGGTGGAAAATGGATTGGAACCCATGTTAGGTAACACCAAAAGAGTGTCTACCCTCAGGTGTCTGTATCTGTAGCAACTGAAATGAATCAAGAGACATAGTGGGTTTATGTAGATGGGTTAAACCTAGGACTGAGCACCTGCTTAAAACTGACATGTCTGGCGGGGTTTGAGCAGATAATTATTCACCCCAGAAATTATTTCTCTGGCACTCGGCTAATCTCTTACATCAACTAAAATCTAGACATTGCCTCTGAATCTGGCTGGAACCACTGGTAAAGAAACTGACACCCAAACTATAACGTGCATGGAATGACTGTACCAAATCTATCCAGCAAAAGAAACCTACCTACTTTAAGAATGCTCTCACAGATACCTGGGGTAATGGAGAGGCATTTTGAACAATATTAAAGAGGCCACTAGGAAGCAGCCAAAACCTCCCTACTTTACTCAACATAAATGGTCTACTACACTTAACCTTAGAATCATAGCAAATACCGTCAACACTGCATTCACTGATCTCAGCAGTGTTCTCGCTCTGACTTTTCCAAAGACCGTGATTCTCCTCTCCACCCCCAATGCCTCTTCCTCCTCCTCTAGCCACCCACCTTTTATTTCAAAGCAGTCAAGTTGCATGAAGCCCACAAATACATTACCAAAGCTATCACCAAATCCAGATCCAGCAGTGATATGCTTGACCTTAAACTGCTGTCTCTCACCCTGATGAGATGTTACAGCCACTGACATATATTTTCAACCTCTCACTTAGGCTCAGGCAGTTCCTGACAAACTGAAATCCACCACTGTTACCCTGTCCAGAAAAGTGGTAACAGGGCCACTCATGGAAACTACCGTCCGATCTCCATGTTGCCACCCCTATCAAGGCTCTTGAATGTTTGCAGCAGATCAGCTCACAGATTTCTGGCAAATACAATATCCTGTACTACAACAACATGGCTTCAGGAAATGACATAGCACCTCATCTGCCCTACTGGAATTCTCTGGCATTCTTCACAGCTCACTGGACAATGGTCAGTTCATTGGGTCCGTCTTATCGATCTGACTAAGGCTTTTGACACTGTCCATCACCACCTACTGCTTGTGCAACTTCTGAAGCTGGGCTCTCTCCTGACTCCACTGCCTGGTTCAAAAGCCACTTGGAGAACCGGTCTCAAAGAGTAACAATTGCAGATGTCCTCTCTGATACCAGGCCTGTTCACTCAGGTGTTACCCAGGGATCCATTCTGGGCCACCTACTGTTCAGCTTGTTCCTGAACTCCCTTCCAAATTCTTGCTTCAAAACAATCATCCTCTATGCAGATGATGCTATAATTCTTGCCTCCCACAAGGATCCTAAGCCTCTACAAGACAACCTTTAGCTTGGCTTCACATCTGTTGAAAATTGGTTCTCAAATCACAATCTGGTCCTCAATAATAAGAAAACAAAGTCTATGATGTTCAGTAGCTCTCATAACAAGCATTAGCTGCACCCCTATCCATCAAAATGAGTCATGTAGTCACCCAGGAACAGGTTCAAGCCTTTAGGTACCTTGGGATCACTCTAGACCTCATCTAACTTACAGTGCCCACATTGACTCTGTAGCCAAAGCAGCAAATACTGGCCTTGGCCTTCTCTTCCAGCATAGGCAACATCTTACCCCCAGAAGCCCTAACTGTCGCTGTTCATAGCTCTGATGTCTCCATTATTAACTATGGGCTTATCATCTATGGCTCTGCCTCTGCTACCACTCTTAGACGATATCCACCTCCTCAATAAGGCCTGCCGACTTCTCACTAGATCCCACCACCTCACACATAGTGCAACCTCTATGCACAAACTGGATGGCTACAACTCACCAATCGGATAAAGTACCTAACTTGCACCATGGCAAGAAAATAACTATGGGCCTTGTGCCCCTGAAGTGTGTGCACTCTCACCCTAGCAATAACCCCCACTCAACCAGGGGGCCTGAATCACAGCTCCTGCAGGTTCCACATTGTCGTACCTCACAAGGTTAAATATCTTTTGCCTACAGGAACCCACCTAAATGGTCTAAACAGTTACATTTCCTCCACTCCTACCCTTGGTGCATTTAAATCAAGGCTCCGCCTCTCTCTCACTGCCTCTAGCTCCTGTGACTGCCTCCACTAGCTGACCCATGAATATTTCCCATAACTTATGCAGTTCTCTCTCCCATTAGCACTTGGTTACCCCTTAGCAGCACTTTCCCATGTTATGTCTACGACAACGCCTCTGGCTGCGCCCCTCCCCTATAGCTTGCCACCCCCACTCTTCCTCTGTCTTGTCCTCTATCCTCTGCACCTCATCTGCTACCTCCTAGTAACCCTAGCCTCCAAAGCTTGTTTTGTTTCTCAGATGCTTTGTAACTCTGTTTAGATTACACTTTGTAATCTTGTCCTATGTATTGAATTTGTAATCTGACTTGCATGTCTTATGTTTTGAATTGTAACCTGACATGTAACCTTTGTAAAAGAGCTCTGGCTCAAAGGTATTGTAATCCTAGACCTAATAAATAAATGGTACCAGACTTTACAGCCAACCAGATTTTTTTGTTAAGAAATATAACAGACTTTCCTAAAGGAGATGGGAAGGTAGTTAGTCTCTGTGGAGAAACGTGCTAATATCTCAGGGTAAAAATGATGATATCCACTATGTTTATGACAGAATGTTTATAGTTAATAGGACCCTGAGGCGGCGCTTCTGAGGGATGGATGGGTAGAGGCTCACCCTTCCTGGGACAGGAAAGTGGTAAGCAGTCTGCAATAACTGCTTCCCTCTTAAGGTGGGGATATGTGACAGGGAGCTCCTGCCACTCTTGAAGACTGACCTTTTCTTAAATCTTTTGCAACAGTTCTTCTATTTCTTAGCCTAATCTATCCTTTACAATTTCAAGTCCATAAGGTTGGCCACCTATGGGCATCCTCTTCCTTTTCTTGACTATGCTACAGTGTCCTCTTTAATTTTCTTTTCCCTCTCGGTCCTTATACAGGAGGTTGTTGTGGTGACCTCAAGTATATGTAAAACAGTTTGTGTTTATCATTGTTGGATTTAGTATGTAATAGCACTATGTCATAAAAATACCTTGATGTATATTTCTTATGTTTATAAAGCGTATAAATGCTGAAAATATCATGGCACTGAGGTTCTTTGTCTATCTGTTTTTTTTTTTTTTGAGCCCCACTACCCAAGCAAACAAGGCCACATAGGGATGAAGGGTTTCACAAAAATGTTTAGATCAGAGATCAGTGTCAGTAGGTGCTGGCTACGTGCAGGGAAAGGATATACATAGTCTGTTGCTGCAAACTGATGTACTGAAGAAGGAATATGCCATTGCTGAAGGTTATTTTCTGTGTTTTGAATAAACATCACACAGAGATTGTGTGCTGAACCTGAAGTTGGTGTCTGGTTCATCTGTTATCCCACAGCTCCTCCACAAACCCAAAAGGTGATTTTGCATAGCAAAATGTGCTATCTCGGCACCACAGGTGTGAAAACACATTTTGGACAGGATGCAAAAATGATAGCTGTACTGTTCATTAGCAGGTGTGAAAAAAATTGCAATGTTGAAAATCTGGAGTGAAAATACTAAAAACTGGTGAAGTTACATGTATGCATAGAAACTGTGAATTCATAACACAGTCATTTTTTGGAATATTTTCACCAAATTTTCAACATGTCCTTTTGGGACCTCCTCATGAATAGTGGCACTGTGATTTCATTACTCTATCCCAAAAGTTGATTATGCACAGTGACCACACCATTCTGCGCCACAGGTAAAAAACACATTTTAGGAATCATGCAAAATGACAGCTGTACTGTTCATAAGGGTGTGTGAAAAATGGCAATGTTGGAAATCTAGAGTGAAAATATTAAAAATTGATGAAGTTACAAGCATGTAGAAACTACATAACGGACTCTTCATAACACAGTCATTTTTGGAATTTTTTCATCAAATTTGCAACAAGGACTTTTGGGACTACACCTGTGAACAGTGGCGCTGCTATTTCATTAACTGGTCCTGAAAGGCAGTCGTTACTGACCACAAAATCACCTTTCGGGACTGAGAAAACAAAATGACAGTGCCAATGTTCACAAGGTGGGGTCTCAAGAACCCCATGTTGAAAACTTAGGACCAAAACTCCAAAAGTGGCTGAGATATCAACCTCACATTGACAACCCCACTGACGGCCATTATAGGGCTTACCGTCATTTCTTCTGTTCCCAGTTGGTCTTTGGAGATTGCAGACGTGTTCCTGGTCCACAGAAGATCGCTGTTTCTGACCTCCGGAGGTAAGTATGAGTGAGGGGCTGAGCAGAAGGAGGTGCGGGGTTGGGGAGGGGCCAGCAGGAACGATTTAGGGCCATTTTCTTTTTCAGGTTTAAAAAACAAATTGGGGTACTGTTTTCTTTTTACAGATGAAATATTAACAAAATGGATTTTGGCACACTGGGGTGGGCTGCCAGTGTGCCAGAGTACTGGGGTGGGGGATCAATGCCGATCTGTGGATTGGGCACCCCAGGTCAGCTGAGAACATAGGGGCCTGGGAGATGGTGCAAGCATCCGACACAGGAGTTAGCATCCAGGTCAGAAACATCACAGAAGTATTTTTGGCATGCTGTGGTGGGTTCCCAGTGTGCCACATTAATGGGGAGGGAATATATGCCACCATGGGGATTAAGCACTCTGATGTCTACATGGGACGGAGAACACATGGTGCAGGGGTGCAGCAGCAATGTGAGGAAGCCAACATTTAAATGTGTTGTCCTGCTGTGTGTCTGGTTGGGAGGGAGGGGGAGCTGATACTGCAAAATGAAACTGCCCTGACTGCAGCAGTAGATTTCTTTCAAGTGTGGTGCTTGCTCTAAATCTGCCGTCATCGGCAGCTTGGCATTAACTGGTGGCGAGGATGTGCCCATTTAAGCATCCACTGCACTGGCCACAATGCTGCCCACCTCTGCAATGCTCTACTATCTCAATATGTTTCTTGTGTGCTTCTGGCGCAAACAAACATAAAAATCCCAAACAAGATAACCATTATCTGAGGTTTCTGATGCCCCCCATGATTATCAGTGCATCTCTGTTCGCAAGCAGGTTTACCTTTAACTCATCAGAGCTGTACGGGTTTCATTATAACGCTCCACTTCATGGTGCCAAGCAGTGGGGCATTCACTTGTTCACTTGGCATACTGGGAACCTGGACTCATGGTCTGAGGTGATGATAACAGGAGCAGGACCCAGCCGATTGAGGCGCTGATATGACACTCTCCTACATGGGGAAGGTTAGGAGATGCACTGCCCTCAAGCTGCTCTGGTGGTAACTTAGTGGAGAGGCATACTTTGAAAGGGTGAACATACATCACTGTGCACTCCCAGGATGCTGCAGTGTGTGCACCCATGAAGGAAGTGTGCGACATAGTGTGCATGTCCCTACACCTGTCACACTCACCTAGTGAAAACTGGGCCTTTAAGAGCAGCGGCAGCCCCTGGATATCTAATAAGGAAGCTGGGCTGTAGTCAGAGAAAGGAGACAGAAAGCTGAAACTCAGCCAGAGAGAGAGTGGGTCAGAAATAACTTAGAAACAGGCTGACTAGTTAAAGCAGTTGACCTGAAGGTGAGTAAAAGCCTGAACACAGAGAGTTAAGGCAACACACAGGAGAGCTGCCTGAGAGAGACAGAACATAAAAGGCTCTAAGAAAGACTTGGGGAGAACGTCTGTGAGTGGGTCTAATAAACAGAAGTAGCCTGTGAACTTGAAGAGAGTGAATCTGAAAGCCAGGCCCTGAGGTAAAGACATTGAGAAACATTTTGTTTACGCTGAAGTAAGCAAACTTTGTTTCAAGTTTATTCCTGAGCACTGGAAAACAGCACTTTATTTTGCTGCTTTTGAATTAAATGTAAGAACAGTTTTGCTTGCTGTAACCATAGCGCTTCAAGAGAATCTCCTCCATTGGGCCAAACCTTTGGAACTGTAAGTCATCGACATCAAGGACCACTTGGATACTTTGCTAATCAGTGGCCACCCAGAATGATGTAGCGACATGACATTTATATATTGTGGGCAGCCCACCACTCTTCAGTTTCCTTCAGAGACAAGCTCAGGGCTATCTGGCCGACAGAACCAAGAGACCAGGACTAGGAACACTGGAGACATAGGACTGGAAATGGGACAACAAGGTACTATATGGACACCCCAGGAAGGCAGCAGGTATCACTGCAAGCAACTGTAACAACCATAATAAAACAAGGGAAGGAGGGTGGGTGCACTGTGGCCCAATGCAGGTGATTCTTTAGAAGATCTACTGTTACGATAAGTAGCTGTTCTATCTTCATTGAGGTTATCTCCTCCATTAGGCCACAAGGTACCCAGAGAGGAGGCCGTCAATAAGACATCATGTCAGGAGGCCTTGGAGCACAGAAAGGCCAAAGTCAGCACATCTGCAAGCGATGTAAAGACTGTAATGTGTACTGGAAGTACACACGTACCCCACATGGCAGCAGCACAAATGTCAGCTGCAGAAACGTTCTGGAGACCAGCAACAGAAGTGGCCATGCATAGAACCAGGAAGTTTCTTGCCATGCTTCTATATTACAAATTATACAACTGGCCAACCATTTTACAGGGGATGAATGAAACAAAAAGCTGAGAGGACTTTCTGCAGTCCTTGGTGATCGACACAGAAATGTAGTGTTCTGTGTGCAGCTCATGTTGCAGGATTGCTTTCCTTTGGTAGCATGGTCATTTGTAACACACAGAAAGGCGAATGGTCTGATTCAGTGTGAAATCAGAAACACTTTAGGTGGAAACCTTGGACAGGGCTGTAGGAGACCATTTCCTTGTGAAAAATTAATTGTGGAGGTTCAGTCAGTACAGCCTGCAGCTCAGGAATTCTATAAGCAGAAGTAATAGCCATAAGAAAAGTGCTTTTCAGGACAGAAATGTGTATCATCAGATGGCCCGCTTGTGCAGCAGTGAGTGTTTCCACTTCAGACACCAATGCCCTGGGTTCGGACCCAGAGTATCAGAAGGCCAGCCGGGGGACTGAGCATCCCACAGACTGCTCTCTTCTTCCAGGGGAGGTGGGGAGTCTCCGCGCATGTCTGACCTCTGGCAGAGGCGGGGAGCGGCAGTTGGAGGCTGCATTTGCTGGGAGGCATGCGGATGACGGTGCTCATGCACCATATATCACTGCATGCAATGCCTCTCAAGGACAAGTTAGGAAACAACACCAGCCTGCTGTATGATGTCCCACTTCATAAGCCCCACACCACCGACTGTGGCACTCCATTGGGAACCAAGACTGAAAACAAATGCTCTGAGGGTTAAACCAGGGAGGAAAACCAGCAGGGACGCCTGCTAGACACTGAGCTTCAACTCCATTAGGATGCACCTACTCAGCAGCCCCTGCCCTGAGAGGCAAGCCAAGGAGAAATATCCTCCCAGGTAAGTCCTGGGGCTGTGAGTGCAGTCCAGGGTGAGGCTGAGCTTAAGATGGGACTGGGCACAAAAAGCATAGTAAATAAAAAGAAAAAATGAAAATCGTATCATAGGTCCCAGTGGGTCAAATAAAGCCCTGATCGACTTTTCAAAAACAAACTGTGTGGAACTGGTTAATGGATCATGGACGTATTTGTAGAATGCCCTTAGGAAAAGTATGGAACACCTCTTATTGTGCCACCATCCTTCCATTAATAGGGGCATTAAAAGCCAAAATGAGTGCTAAATGCACTTTAATAAACAACTACTGGAGACCCGGGGTCAGATAGGGACAGAAGGTAATCCAGTACAGTACTGACAGTGCACACAAAAGGGTCCACAGAATGGGAAGCATGCCGGATGGAGAAATGCTTCCATTTCAGAGAATATGTACGTCTAGTGGAAGGATTTCTGTCTGCCAACAGATATCAACAACCTTGGTGGAAACCCCAAAATGGAAAATGGCCATGTCCTCAGAAGCCATGCATGTGTGTTCAAGGGTTTCAGGTCTGGATGGACTGGAGACCCTGGCCCTGAGACAGCAGACCCGACACAGAGAGAGCCGCACTGGGAGTTGTATGACCAGGTGCCCCAGACATAGGAACCAGATCTGGCCGAGGGCCAAAAGGATGCCACCAGTGTTATAGAGTCAGTCTTATTACAACCCAGGCAGCACTGTCTGGATAAGAGAAACAGGTGGAAAGGCATAAGGAACCTCCATTTCTAGGCTTGCCATAAAACTCTATGCCCTCAAGACAGCAGTTTTGCATTGTCTGGGAATGCAAAAGGTCCAACTTAGATGACCACACCATGCAAAGAGGTTGTTTGCCACAGAGCTCAACAGTTCCCATTAGGGAGTTAGGGACCGAGACCTGCTTATCCTGTCTGCTAAGATGTTTTTGACACCTAGGAGAAACAGCTGACAGCTGACTGCCATGAGAAATGGCCCAGTACTACAATCTCATGGCCTCCATGCATAGTGGGTAAGAGTGTGGGCCCCCTTGCTTAAGTAGTTCATTACACTGACATTGTCTGGCCAAATCATCAAAGGACTAGGGCTGAGATGGCTTTGAAATGCCTGTAGATCAAGCAGAACAGCCCTCATCTCAGAATATTTATATATGAAGAGGACTCCAGACTGGACCAACTGCCCAGAGTCTGGAATTACCCCAGATGAGCACCCCAGCCTGACCCCAAGGCATTCATGGTCGGAATCTGCAGGGAGCTGGGTAAAAGAGGAACACAGTGCATTAGGTTGAGGCAATCCATCCACCACAGCAGGCACAGCAGTAAAGAGATGTGGCCAATATCAACTACCCCAAGCTGTCTGCAGTTGGTCCCACTATACCCAGAGCACCCACTGAAGAATGCCCATGTGGAGGCGAGCATAAGGGATGGTTACAATGGCTGCAGTAGTCCAAACCCAGTAGATGTACCTCTGGCAACTGATACATAATGGGCGCTGTGAATGGCGCAAGCCTGGACAATAAGGGCATCCTCTCTGTCTGCGGGTAGGAAAGCAGTGCCCACCGCCCATGTCCACAAATATTCCAACAAAATGGCGGCACTGAAAAGGGATGAGCGAACCAAGGCACACTGAAGCATATCCAGAAACATTGTTCCCTCAGGTGGAATAGGACAACATAAGCGTGTTAATGCGCTCCAGACAAATCCATAACTAAGACAAGACAACACAACACTAGGGTGCCACCTCAGGTTAGCAATCAGATGGTAGTGGCGCTTGTAGTACTGGCATGGTGTCATACTATAAAAAAAGAATCTCTGGTGGGGAACTCACAGGTCCATGAGGAAAACCCAACATGTATTTCCTGTCTCCAGGGGAACACCCATGAATACTCCACAGCCCTTGTGAGGTTAAAGGTGGAAATCAGGCACGGGCACTGAATGTCAGAACTGTAAAGGAATTATCAAGGCATGTACTATTAGGCTGGGATTGGAGAAGTTTGAAACTACAGAAACACAGATGATGAAGGCAGAAAAGACCAACGCTCCATCTAGTCTACTCATATTACCCTATAGTCTATAATACCCGGGACCTGTTTTTTTTAATTTTCCATTCTTTATTTATTTTTATTAATGAAAACATACTCCAAAAACAACATACCAAAACACCCAAAGTGCATAAACTATAATCAGGAAGGCAGATTTTGCCAGAATGGGCAGCATCCTAGAGGGTATTTAGCAGAAATTAACAGGGATGGATGCTGCACAGAAATGGGCAATCATTAGAAGGCGCTGAATCAGGCCACGAACATGTGTGTCAAGTTTCAGAGCAAGCAGTCCAGGTCCAAAAAACCTAGCTGGCTCCAGCAAGGGAGTGGAGGGAAGGTGAGGAAAGGACTGGCCTTCAGTAAGTTCAAAAAATCGAGTGCATGAGGAGGATAGAGAAGTGTTCACAAAGAGCATCTGAGGAGGTGACCAGGTCAGTCAGGACAGCCAAGGCAGCAAAGGAGCTGAAGTTGGCTAGGGGAATCAGAGAGGGAAGGGGTTATTTAATTACATAAGACAGAAGAGGAGTTGTAGGGATGACACTGGTAGAATCAGGGGGGCGGAACAAGGGAAGATCAGGCAGAGGCACTCAATGAGTATTTCTGCTCGGTGTTCACAAAAGAAAGGGATGGCCCAATACCAAAAGGGAAAGGGGCAAGGGTGGAGGGGCAGAGATAACAGATGGGGTCATTCAAGAGGATAGAGTTCTGAAGGGCCTTAAAGCCTTAGCTGGTGGACAAGGCACCAGGTCCGGACGGTGTACACCCAAGGTCCTGAAGGAACTGGCAGAGGTGTTGGCAGGCCCTCTGACGGACCTGTTCAACATCTCCTTGGAGATGGGGAATGCACCAGGGACAGAAGGATGGCTCATGTGGTGCCCCTTCACAAGAGTGAACCAAGGTCCAACCAGGCAACTACAGACCGGTGAGCTTGACTTCCATAGTGGGGAAGTTGATGGAGACCATTCTGAAGGAGAGACTGTAACCTTTCTCAATAGCAATGGTCTGCAGGACGAGAAACAGCATGGGTTTGTCATTGGAAGATCTTGCAAACTAAATTGATTGACTTTTCGACTGGGTAACTAGGAGGTTGTGAAAGCCATGCTGTGGATGTCTTGTATCTGGACTTCAGCAAGGCTTTCGACTCGGTGCCACACAGGAGGTTAATGAGCAAGCCGGGGACATGGGGGTGGGGAAAAACTGGTGGTGGGTGGAGAGCTGGCTGCAGGACAGACAACAGAGAGGTAGTTGTAAAGGTGGAAGGCGTCCAAGCCAAGGCAAGTAGTAATAGGTGGTGTACAGCGGGGTTCAGTGCTGGGCCCTGTTTTGTTCAATGTCTTTATTGGAGACATTGCAAGGGGATCAAGAGTAAGATCAGCCTGCTCATGAGCGACACTAAGATTTGAGCAAAAGTGGACAATGAGGAAGGGAGGCAGGCACTCAGAGAGGAGCTAGCTAAACTAGAACACTGGTCTAGGGAGTGGCAGTTGGGTTTAACGGTAAGAAGTGCAAAGTCATGCACCTTGGAGGCCAGAAATCCCAGGAACAGCTACTGGCTGGAGGTGCACCTAACAGCTTCAGAGGAGGAAAGGGACCTGGAGATAATAGTTACAGGGGACAAGAAGGTATCAGCACAGTATAGGAGGGTGTGAGCAAGGGTAAATAGGATGCTGGGGTGCATTGCCAGAGGGATCACCTCTAGAAAGGGAGGTCATCCTGCCATTGTATAGGATCACTACTGAGGCCACACTTGGAGTACTATGTACAGTGCTGGTGCTCATACCTCAAAAGGAAGGAGATTTCCGGAGGGTGCAGTGTGGGGCTACAAAATGATCATGGAACTAGGGGAGTGCTGTACAAGGAAATGTTGAAGGAGCTCAAAATGTACTCGCTGGAAGAGAGAAGGAAAGAGGGACATGATAGAGACCTTTAAGTACCTGAAAGGCATAAACAAATTCAGAGGAGGAGGAGTATTCCGCTTAAAGGGGGAAGGTCACCAAGGGGCACAGTCTGAAGTAGGAAGGGGAAGGTTTAGGAGGGAGATGAGGAGGCACTGCTTCACTGAGAGAGTGGTGGTGGGTTGGAATGCACTGTCGGAGGAGTTAATCACACAAAGGACGGTGGATAGCTTTATGCAGGGTTGGGATCAAATCAAGGGCAGGGTTAGTACAGACAATAACACAAAGGGGCAGGACTGGGAAAGAGGAGGAAGGAGGGTTTGGGTGGGGCAGCTCTAGTGATATGAAATGAAGAGCTGCCTAATCGGGCAGAACTTGAGAGACCTGTGGGTCTTTTTCTGCTGCCAATTTCGTATGTTTGTATAATACATAAACTATAAGTCATCGGAAGTCAGGCTAGACAATCCCAATAGAAATCATAAAAAATAAAATAAAATTATACCAAACATTAATTAGCGATACTCCCTCCTCCCACCAATACATGAAGGCCAAAATAGAATAAATAGGACAAGTACTAACTTACCCTATTGTAAAAACAAAAAGGGTGAAATGGAACAGAACAGGCATAGACATGTATCACATCACATTATACACATACTGTATATCTATAACTTGTTGATGAAGCAAACAGCTAAAAGGGAAGAAAAACATGATTGTCTATCTAATAAAAACTGAACAAGTGTAAAATGAGTTAAACCCATGGTTAATAAAAGATTAAACAGACGAGCAAGGTTCAACCTAAATAAATGAAAATAAGGACAAGACCAAACTTGTGACTCGGGACCTGTTGTCTCTGTGGGGTCTTTACTTACCCTATTCCCCTTTTGTTCTCTATGTTACCACTTTCCTCATCTCGCTGAGTTACTAATATACCCTTGGCTCTATTCCAGCCATGTTTGAAGCAGTTTGTAGTTCTAGCACAACACCTCTACCGCTAGACCATTCAATGACTCAACACTGTAAAAAATACTTCTTACATCCTTTAAAACCTCCTCCCATTAATCTCCACTTATGACCGCATGCCCTAGCTTCTCTGTTCCTGGTAAATAGCTCTTCACAGTTCACCTTGTTTATTCCTTTCAGGAACTTAATAATATAATAATAATAATAAACTTTATTTATCTGCACCTTTCTAAAACCAAGGCGCATTACAATAAATTACAGATAAAAACATTCTAAAACTATACAATACTTATATATCTAAAATTAACAACGAGCAATTAAAATACATCAACATTAACTGAGAATGCCTTGTTCCACAAAAAGGACTTTAAGCCTTTTAAACCCTCCACCGTCATGCATTCTCGAATCCAACGTGTTAGAGAATTCCAGAGGGTAGGTGCATGAAACATAAAACACTGACGCAGAAGATTTAAACTAACCCTCGGGATCTCTAGCAACCCCTTGTTGGTGGAGCAGAGTGGACTGACTTGGTCGGTAAGGTACCAGGAGCTCTTTCAGGTAGTCAGGGCCCAACCGTGTAGGGCTTTATAAGTCAGAAGATTTGCTTTAAAGGTGATCCGCCACTGAATCGGCAGCCGGTGCAGATCTCGGAGCACCGATTGTGATATGCGAGGAGCGAAGTCCCGTTAACAACCCGGGCAGCGGTTCTGCACTAGCTGCAAGCGTGATATCTACCCAGACAGCCCAAAGTAAAGGGAATTGCAGTAGTCCAGGCAAGAGGTCACAAAAGCGTGGATCAGCGCGAGGTAGGTCGCCAGATGGAACAAGGTGCTTGATCCTGGCGATGTTCCTAAGATGGTAGAAGGATGTCTTAACGACTGCTGACACTTGCGCCAGAGTCAGCTGATGGTCAGAATCACCCCAGATCGCGCACCCTTTCAGAGGTTGGGAGCTCCACACCTCCCAAGAATAGTCCGAGGCTAAGCATCCACCCAACCCCTTAATCCGGTGACGCGGATCCATGACCAACACCTCAGTCTTCCCAGAGTTCAACTTCAGCCAGCTGGACCTCATCCAATCCTGGATCTCCCTGGGACAGCTGTTAAACACTGAGAGAGCTCTATTCTGGTCAGATACAAAGATAGATAGAGCTGGGTGTCATCGGCATAGCAATGAAACTCCAGCCCATATCTTCTTACAATGTCTCGAGGGAAGCATACACACACAAACAACATGGGAGAAAGCACAGAGCCCTGAGGCACCCCACAGGTCAGGGCAGTGGGCTCAGAGGAAAAAATCCCGATACCACCCTCTGAGTTCTACCTGTGAGGAAGGAGGAAAACCATCTGAAGACCAAACCCGACAGCCCACAGATGTATCTCAGGCTCTCAAGCAACACCCCATGGTCTACGGTGTCAAAAGCTGCTGACAGGTCCAAAGGACCAAAATGGACCGTTTTTCTGGTCTCTCACCATCAAGAGATCATTGAGGACCCGAACCAGCGCAGTCTCAGTGCTGTGTCTCTTACAAAAACCTGATTGAAGAGGATCGTAGATATTATGGATGGTAAGATGGTTGTCTAACTGGGCAGCCACCACTTTCTCAATAACCTTCCCAACAAAGGGAGGTTCGAGATAGGTCTGTAGTTTGCCAGGAGTTGGGGTCCAAAGATGTCTTTTCAACACTGGTGTCACTACCGCCTCCTTCAGGGCGGGATATTCACCAGTGTCTAGGGAATATCCGACTATCCTGGTAAGAACTGAGATGATGACATCACAGCCCACAATCAGGCCTGTGGGACCTGGGTCTAAACTACAGCTAGTGGTGCATATACCAGGACAATCCTCATAATATCCTCGATTTCCGGCCTTGAGAAGGAACTCCAGGTGGACAAGGTGCTTGCAACCATAGGCTGGACCACGGCAACTCCCATGGAGGAGGCGCAAATCTCAGCCCTGATGTCGGACACCTTATTAGCAAAGAATCAGCGCAAGCTCCTCACACTGTAACTGTGAAAAGCTTGACGGATCTGCAGACAGGCTGGTTTGCACAGCCTGTCCACAGTTCGGAAGAGCTGGGCTGGTCGATTCTGAGCAGCAGCAATTTCTCTGGACAGAACATTGCCTTCTTATGAGTAATTGCTGACTGGTAGAGTTTATAATGCTCTAGAAGTCTAATATGGTCGGCATCAGGCGGGACTTCTGCCAACCTCTCTCCAACCTGCGACCAGATCTCCGCAACTCCCTCAGATCCTGATCAAACCATGGGGATCGGGCGAAGGAGAGGTGCTACAGGTGGAGCAATTAAATCCAGAGCAGAGGTGACAGCCTTATTATCGGCCTGCACCATTTCCTCTGGATTCATGCTCAACCAGGAAACTCTGATAGGTCAGAACCGCAGTTAGACCAATGGGCATAAAATCCCGTGAAATGGGTACTTGACCATCTCCACAGGGGTAGGTCTCTGCAGTGCAAAAATTGAATCTCACCGAGTAGTGGTCGGACCAACCGACTGGTTCCACCCCACCTCGGAGGCCTCCAACCCCAGCAGGAAGACCAGATCGAGTGAGTGGCCGATTTATGAGTGGCAGAGGTAACTACCAGTGAGAGGCCCAATGAACACATCAATTGGAGGAAGTGCTGACCAAGCGGTGAGAGTTCATCATCGATCCAGGCATTGAAATCACCCAGCACCATCAACCTGGGTGACTCAAATACCTGGTCGGCAGCGAAATCCGCCACTTCCTTTAGAAAGTTTTCTCATCACCGGGTGGACGATAGACGAGAACCATTCTATAACCTCCACCTGCCACTCGACACTCTCAAAGATCTGGTCTCCTCCACTGGAACACTGGTGAGGTCCAATTCAGTCTTAAAACAGACCACAACCCCGACCCCTGCGAGTCAATCTCGGGCGGTGAATCACGAATACCGGCTGGAATAGCTGCCTCAAAAACTGGGCCTGCATTACTATCCAGCCAGGTTTGATAATGCAAGTCAGGTCTGCCATACCTACCAAGTCGCAATAATGGCAGTCTTGTTCACAACGGACCTGGCATTGCACAACACCGCCTGAGTTGGATAGGACTCAGGAAACCCCAACCATCTGCCCACCGTTCAGAAGGGTGGTGCCCATAGTATGGGGACCAACCAGGAGGAGCCCGGTTGTCACTCCATTTCGTCCCAGGGCGTCTTCTGGACTTAACCGGCCGAATGTGACCAACCCCTCCTTCATCCCCCACTGTTCACACCACCCCACCCTCCGAATCCTTCCACGCACAATCCCCAATGCCCTACAACGTTGGTATACAGGAAAGGACGGGGTAAAAAAAGGCGGAGGGCATGAAGAGCAGCGGATGAATAATGCATGATGGGGGCAGCGAAAATAAATATCGTTGTCGTAAGAAGCGGGCCAGAAACCAGGAATCTCAATACTCCGAGAATCCACTACAAAATAAAATTAAAATTTAAAACACAAAACTTAACTAAAAATTAAGCGGTCAAATTATCCAAAAACATACAATAGTAATACAATTACATATATAAAATCAATGTTTAACACAGTGGAGCTCCCACCATCCACTGTAAGAGTAACCAAATATAGAGGCATGTGCTCTCACTCCATGCATCAAAAATAAAACCAAAATACAAACCAAAAAACTTTAAAGAAAACAAAAAACCCACCCCAGTTCAAGCCCCTCCAGGAGCTCTCACCACTCTGGAAGGGTCAGTGCAGGCAGAAAAGATTCCAGGAGTGGAGCAAAGTCTGCAGCTCTCAGAGAGAAATAGTTTCAGCAATAAAGTCCATAATCCCACATGGGCTCTCACCACCAGTATGAAATAACCGATCCAATTATTCCTGCTGTTGGAACCACTTCACAATACTTCCTCCTATGGAGCAGGTTCAGGGCCACAAAATGAGTCTTAGGCTTTCAATATTCATACCATCAAAAGGAGAAATAACAAGCCACAAGAAGATTCAGGAATTCACCGCATGAGCACGCCGACAAAACGGACCTTACAGCTCCCAGATCGGCTCTCCAGCCGAACTGGAGTGGGTTAGAAGAGATGGAGATGCTGCCGCCAAATAGCAGCAGCCATCCAGCCCACCACCTTCTAGGGGCAGATATTCAATCTGTCGGACCACAAAATCTGGCAAAGAGCTTCTCAGTGGCCAGCGACTCGCCACCTGGATTCTTCCTTTACCTCTGAATAACATAAGAACAAGCATTTGTCAATGCCAAATGTTTGCTTGCTGGCATTGGCATTAGTAGTGTAGGAGTTAGAGAGCTGCATAATAGGAATGGCAATTAAGTATTGAGCTGAAGGCAACTGCACAACCACCCTGCAGATACTGACAGGCATTGGGGTGTGCCTTTGGGTTGTCAGGCATACTGCCATGCCTTTTCACCACACCCTACCCTGCAGACACTGACAAGTGTCACGGTGTGCCTGGGGTCTTTGGCCCTTATGCTCACCCATTCCATCAGGAAATACAGTGAGATGGGTCCTGTATAGGAGGTGGGGTGAACTTTGGGGCCAAAGAGTCAAGGCACACCTCGATACTCTCACTGGCTGCAGGGTGTGGAGTGGTATGAGCATTACAGGTGAGAATCCCAAGCCACACCCTGATGCCTCTCTATCTCACTACAGGCTGGGGCATTATGGTCAGAAACCCTAATGCCTCAGGCGTTCATTGGCATTTTCACTCCAAATTTTCAACTTTTTTTTTGTGTCCCCACCTTATGAACAGTGGCAATATCAGTTTGTTGGCGAAGGTGATTTCGCACAGCGACTTCGTCATTTGGCACCACAGGTGCGAAAACACATTTTGAACAGGATGTAAAAATGACAGCTGTACTGTTCATGGGGAGGTGCAAAAATGGTAGCGTTGAAATTCTGCAGTGAAAATATTAAAAAAACAGTGAAGTACAGCGTTCATAGAAAATGCAACGCACACCCGTAATGCAATTAGTTTGGGGATTTTTACAGCAGATTGTCAACACGGGGATTTTGTAACCTCCGCTCATGAACAGTGTCATTGGATTTTCTTAATCTGTCCTGAACAGTGATTTCCCACAGCGACCACGCATTTCTGCGCTGGAAGTGGAAAACATTTTGGTGATGGTGTGAAAATGACAGCTGTACTGTTCATAAGGAAGTGTGGAAAAATGCCAGTGGTGAAAATCTGGACTGAAAATATTAGAAATCCATGAATTTACTAGGGTGCGTGAAAACTGCTCAATGGTCGCTCAGTAACTCAGTCATTTTATGGACGTATTTCACCAAATGTTTAACATAGCCATTTTAACACCTCTGCTCATGAACAGTGTCACTGGGATTTTCTTAATCTGTCCCAAACACTGGTTTCACACACCGACTTGCATTGTGCATTACATGCCGGAAAACACATTTTAGGTCAGATGTGAGAAATTACAGCTGTACTGCTCATAAGGAGGTATGGTAAAATGGCAATGTTGAAAATCTAGAGTGAGCGTATTGAAAATTCACGAACTTATGAGCGTGCGTGGGAACAGTGCAACGCATGATCGTAAAAGTCATTTTGGGAATTTTTTCACTAAATTTTCAACATAGGGTATTTGGGGACCTACCTCATGAACTGTGACACTGTCATTTTCAGTAAATCAGTCCCGAAGGTTGTTCCATGCAGTGACCGCAAAATCACCTTTCGGGCTGATTAATGCCATGACAGTGACAGAATTCATGAGGTGGGGTCCCAAAACCCCATGTTGAAAATGTGGTGAACAAATTCCCCAAAATGCCCAAGATATGCAGTAAAGTTGAAAAACCCTATTTATTACATTATAATAACTGGCCAACAATTTGTTCCATAGGCCTAGCCAGTTATAATTTACCATTATAACGGCAAAGCACCACGTCAGTCCCAGAGGAGCCATTCCTGATTGGCTCTCCACTGTTAATGGGCGGGCTAAACACTATGAAAATTATGGCGGCTCCTCATCACGCTTATCGAGGAGCCGCCATACCAGGTGTCGTGTTGTTTTTAATTTAAAAAAAATTTATCTGGTTAATCCTTTCCACAACCTACACTACAGAACAATAAATGGCTCAGATGCACTTAAACACCAGGAAACAGCTCAGGTGCTTCTCAAAGGTAAGCGATCCCAACAGTGTGAAACCCGAAAGTCTTCAAAGTAAAAAGCGGCTATTAAAAAAAGACTCCTCACGATGAAACTCTCTTTTCTCACTAAAAGAGAGACAGTGTGAGTGAGTGAGTACATTTTGTGTGTGTGTGTGTGTGTGTGTGTGTGTCTGTATAACAGCAGCACAAGCTCCTTAGGCAAAAATTGCTGACCAGCAATTATAATTAATAAAAGATGGGAAGTGTGCTTAAATTCGAAATGAATGGTTGCCCTCGGTGTGGGATGCTTTAATAAACCCCTCAGGGTTTATGTAGCATCCATACCTCGGCAACATTAACTTCTCATTAAGCACACTTCCCCATCCATTCACTGGAGAATTGCGGCTGAGCCTGCAAACACACTGACTGAATTGAAGACGGTGCCACACCTCCGAAAAATTTTGATGATGGCACTATGTTTCTTGCACATGCATGCAAGCAAGCATAAAAACATAAAAATCAGCTTGTACTGGGGAAAATGGTTTACAGGGTCAGCAAAACTATCCTTTAAAAAATAATTAATTTTGTTGTTGATGTTGTTACTTTTGCCAATGCTAAAATTATTTAATTAGAAATGGTGTCATTTTGCAATTTAATTTTTATCTTCTGCTGTTCATCACACTGCAAACAGTTCAGTGTCCCTCTAGCAACCCTACTTTTCTAGCTTCCACAGGCGTGTCCTGTGGAAGCGTTGACGATAATTACCTAGCTAAACAATCTCTCTTGACTACTCTCAAATATGGATCTTTTATATGGCATATGATCTTCTACTCTTCTTTCAGAATATTAGGTCACAGTTTAAAAATGTTGCTCCTTATCCTTTCTCCGCACCATCCAGATCGTGCAGGTGCCTACTTGATGGCTTACTGTTACTTTCCCCAGGTTCAGAAATTCCTCCCAGTATTTCCGGCATGCTCTGCACTATATGTAATAACAAACAAGTGCTGCAATTGACTAATAAACTACTTTTTTCAACCCCACACACTCTAAGGGTCTCAGGTACTAAAACATTCCAGGAAAAATGATATTGAACAAGGACTAGGGAATGCTCTTTTTTCCAGTTCAGGTCTAAATCTTGTAATGCTTTACCAGTGAGCATTAATCTACACCCAAAAATGAAACTTTAGTTCAAACATGAACTTTACAGTTACTTGCATAACACATCTAACTGCCTGTTTCTTTTGTAACTTATTGTACAAATGTAGTTATGTCTCGTAACTTAATATTTATACTGTTGTTTCTTGTTTTCTTGTTCCCAGATACAGCTGAAAATGGAACCTGATCACCTAGTCCACTTTTCTTGGTAAAACAAACAAACACACAAAACCAGTGACTGATGAGTATTGCTATATATGTTAGTCATGAAACCCTTCAGGTGTGGGCAATAAATGCATTGTTTTACTGTAAACCATTAGGAATTTTATACATAAGGCCTTTCCTTTTAACAAACAAACATCATTTGCTTTGTTATTTTATCTTAAAGGCAGCCTTCATTTCCAATACAAATTTAATAAATAAATGTTTACATTTGTTTTGTTAATTTATTTTAGAACCTGAGTTTCTTTCCATTGAAAACTCTACTTTTTGTACTCTAAGATCCAGACTCTTAGAAATAAGATGTACAGGACCCTGTTCCAAGACGAAATACATGTTTTTACCAACCTGTTGTAAAGTAACAGGAGTGTGTGTGTGTGTTTAACTAATTAAATAGAAAATATTTTTGGTGGCTATCAATGCATTCTTCAATTAGGAGCATCACAACTTTAATCTGGACCAACTGCACCTTTATGCTAATATGGTGAACAATACAAAAAGGATGTGGGTTGGGCGTGGGACATAGCCATTGCCAATGTCTATAGCCTGTTTTCAGAGAATACAATCAGAATATGCCCCAACTAAAAGAAATTACCCACGACAAACATTACAAACAAGCTATAGTATACCAGAACAATAATTTCTGTAAAGAGGCATCCTCAACTGAACTGCCCCATCAATACTGCTGTATTCAAGCAATTATCTCTTACAACAGGAAATGTGTGTTACTGAAGTTGTGTTACAATCAGTCCGTCCTTAACCAGCAGCAATTTCGTTGAAGGGGTGGGGCGGACATGCATACCAGAATAAGCTTGTTTATGGTGAAGGAAAAGAACACAAGTGTGATAAACTGACTAAAGAGGGCCATTTTCATCAGAAGGAAGAAAACAGCAAATAAAGGAAGGCGGATTGGTTTACGTTCCATTATACAGTAATTTCAGTCAGATCAGTCAGCTTTTATTCTGCCTTGCAAATTGTTTCATTTCTGAGAAATACTCAATAACGCAACTCCATAATATGTAGATGTAAGAAATGCATCCGTGTATTTTTATTGACAGGATGGTTAGTCTAGTAGATATCAACACTGTCCTGAAGCTTCACGTTCTAGTACAGTGAACTTCTGTTGCATCATGACATCCGATTTCTTGTGGCCCGATTTGTTTATTTTGATGCTTTCAAATGGAGTAGTGGAAATAAAAAAATAAAGTAAATGTGTGTTCCTGTAAATTGAAATCATTATATTTGTTAGTTTAGTACTGTATATATATATATATGAGCATGCATTTCTAGTGTATTTTGTTCTTTGTTCAGTGTTAATATGAGTAAAAGTAAATCAGTGGACTTTGTATGTTAGGGTACAATGAAAAGGGGTTGTCTCAATTCACCATTTAGTGCATAAAAGGGATCTATTATGGCATCTGGATACCAAAAAAAGTGCAGGAGCAGATCTTCTGGACCCATTCTTTCTAAAGATTGCGTGTCATGTTCTTGCAGTCCCCTAACTCACCTCTTTAACCTTTCCTAAACTCTGGCTCTATTCCCACACTGTGGAAGACAGCCCAAGTGGTCCCCTTTAAAATCAGGGGACCCTATGGATCTTAATAACTACAGGCCCATTTCCATCCTACCTGTGTTATCCAAGATGCTGGAGAAATTAGTAAGTATTCAGTTAAGGGAATATCTGGACAATGCTAATCTATTAAATCCAGCTCAATCTGGATTTAGGGCCAAACATAGCACTATCACTGCATTAGCCAAGGTCACCAATGATTGGCAAACCGAATTGGATAAAAGAACAATGTCTGTGCAGTATTCCTGGACCTGAGCAAAGCATTCGACACTGTGGACCATGAACTGCTACTTTCATCCCTACACTCCATTGGCCTAGATCCATCCTCCCTTAAGTGGTTCAGATGCTACCTCTCCGGTAGATCGCAGCAGGTAAAAGCTGAATGACCTATCCCCATTAAGACCACTGTCAAGTGGAGTCCCCAAGGCTCTATTCTGGGTCTATCCTTTTTGCCATTTATATAAATAAAATTATTCAACCCTTACAAGTCCTCAGTACATCTCTTTGCTGATGACACTGTACTATATGTGTAACCCATAAGCTAAAGTTGCTCATGAAATCCTACAAGCAGAATTCTCCTGTTACACATCATCAGCTTCTCGAGAAAAGCTTCTGCTAAATGCAAAGAAAACCAAAGCAATGATGTTCACAACCCAAAACTCCACCAACACATCCTTTCAATCAATCTCCCCAGCTATGCACTATACTTGGAAAATCTGGAGTATGTTGAAAATTTCAAATACCTAGGTGTGTGGATTGACAACAGACTTGACTTTACTCAGCATCTAGAACAACTGCTGAAAAGCTTTGCCTAAGGCTTGGCCTTCTCTATAGATTAAAACCCTTTCTTAATAGAGATTCAAAGATGAGATTAGTCCAGGCCATCTTTCTATCAGTCACTGACTATGCAGACTTCCTCTATAGTCACTGCCCCACTCCCTACCTTCAAAAGTTGGATACCTTATATCATAGAGCAAGAAGGTTCATTACAGATCTACCATATAATACTCCTATTGTTCTCTCTATAGCGCAACTGGATGGGTTTCCCTTCATGACAGGAGGAGCAGAAATGCAGCTCTATGGATCTAATACTCACCCACTATAATACTCACCCAAATCAGGAACCAAAACTAAACAAGCACAAAGGAAATCCAAAACTTCTGATCATAGGAGACTCCATGATTCAGGGAGTTGATACCCATCTCCAACCAGGGTGATGGTCAGATGTCTCAGGTACATCAGCATGGAGAACACTGACCACATTGCTAAAATTGTTCACAAAGCAGGAGAAAACATTGATGTCCTAGTACACATAGGGACTAATGATCCGCCAGCCGGTCAGTTGTGGAGACCAAGGAACACCTGACTAGGCTGGGTGACAAACTATCATCTATTTCAGTCCAGCATCTCCTTCTCTGAGATCCTGCCAGTCTGGGAGAAGGAGCAGATGGACGGAAGGTCAGAAAGAGGGAGATAGGAGAGCTAAACACGTGGCTCAAGGACTGGTGCCAGGAAAAAGGACACAGATTTGTAGAGAACTGGCAACAGTTCTGGGACGAAGTTCTTTAAATTTGATGGACTGCATCTGACTAAAGAGGGTCAGTGCATTGGGCAGAAGTTTGGCGTCTTTGCAGAATGAATATTTAAACTAGCAAATGGGGAGAGGGTGCAGCACCCACATCGTCGAAGATAGGAAGAACACCCCTCCCCCTCAACTAGTAGTCAAACAGGAATTCAGCGTGTTTGCCGTTCATTTGCATCACCAGGTAAGAAAAAGGTTTGTCTCCCCATATGATGCACAGGGTAATGCCAAACTTCACCCAACAACTAACACACCAAAATCTGGCCAATGGAAAATCATGTACACAAATGCTCACAGCCTGGAAATAAGATCCCAGACCTGCAGGCAATAATGTCAGAGCTAAACTGGACATAGTAGCAATTAGTGAGACGTGGTTCACCAGTAACCACACTTGGGAGACTTCAGTACCTGGCTATGTATTGTTCAGAAGAGACCGAGGTGCAAAAGGGGGGAGGAGTGGCCCTGTATGTTAATGAAAATATCAAAGCTACAGAAATTCAGAATACACATAAGGAGCCAGAAGAACTGTGGGTCACCCTGAAACAGAAATGGGACAGCCATAAGAACTGGGGTTGTCTACAGGCCCCAGACCAGGGGAGGACATAGACACATTACTGTTAGAAGATATACAAAACATGACAGCTAAAGGGAGGTTCTAATAATGGGAGACTTCAACATGCCAGATACAGATTGGTCAATACCAGCAGGAACATCTGCCAGAACTAGACTCATAGTGGATTCCCTGCAGGGGAGGGCCTCAAACAACTGGTACAGCAACCCACAAGAGACAGGGCTATCCTAGATCTAGTACTGACTAACAAAGAAGGGATCACAGATCTCCAGGTAGAAGGTCACCTGGGGCCAGTGACCATCACATGGTATGGTTCAATTTAGCTACTACATCTAAATCATCCCATTCCAAGGCAAAAATATGGGACTTCAGAGGCTGACTTGATAAGATGGCCAACAGAGTTAAGCTAGCCCTGGCAAAAGAAACACAGGTGAGGAGGTACAGGCAAAGTGGGCAAGCATTAAGGATGCAATACTTGAAGCAACATCCCATTGTGTTAGACAGAAAAGGAAGTGCAAAAGAAGAAGGAAACCACTTTGGTTCTCAAATACAGTAGCAGAAAAGGTCAGAGCCAAAAGGCTGGCCTTCAGGAAATATAAGGAACACAAGCGGGATGAAGATAGGGAAGCATACCAAACTGCCCTAAGGAAGCAGGCAAGGCAGTAAGGCAGGCAAAGTCCCAAACTGAGGAAACACTAGCACGAACAGTAAAGAAGGTGACAAGACTTTCTATAGATACATTAGTGAAAGGAGAAAGTCCAGAGGGTATTGCTAAGCTTAATGGAGAAAAGGAGCAAGTGAGGAGGAGGACCCTGTAAAGGCATCTATCCTAAATAGATACTTTTGCTCAGTATTTACTGAAGAGAAGGTAGGGCAGGGCCCACAGCTCAACATCATGGACACAGTGGGGAGGGAGGTGAGCACTACTCCCTTCACAAAGAAAGGTCCTACAAGAGCTTGCTAAGCTCAGGGTGGATAAGGCAATGGGACCTGATGGCATGCATCCCAGGGTACCTAGGAGCTAAAGGAGGAACTAGCAGAGCCATTAGCAGAATTGTTTAGTGAGTCTCTGAGCACAGGAGAGGTCCCAGAAGACTGGAGAAGGGCTCATGTGATCCCACTCCACAAGAGTGGTAGCAGGAGGAGGCGGAGAACTACAGACCGGTCAGTCTTACCTCAGTAGTGGGCAAGATAATGGAGGCACTCCTTAAGGAAAGGATAGTGCAACACCTGGAATCCATAGGGGCTGGGATCCAAGACAGCATGGGTTTACAAAGGAAGGTCCTGTCAAACTAATCTCATAGATTTCTTTGACTGGGTAACCAGAGTGGTGGACCAAGGGGAGCAGTTGATGTCGCCTACCTTGACTTCAGCAAAGCTTTGACACTGTTCCACATAGAAGATTGATAAATAAGCTAGGTAGGCTCGGGTGGGTCAGAAGTTGGTCAACTGGGTGGCAAACTGGTTGACTGGCAGAAAACAGAGTGGTGGTAAATGGTATACAGTCAGAAGAGATGCAAGTCACAAGTGGGGTACCTCAGGGATCAGTCCTGGGGCCAGTCCTATTCAACATCTTCATTGGTGACCTCTGCAGATGGACTAGAGGGTAAGGCTTGTCTGTTTGCAGATGACACCAAGATCTGCAACAGAGTAGATGATCCAGATGGGGTGGGCAGAATGGGAAGAGATCTGGATAAACTAGCAGAATGGTCAGAAGAGTGGCAACTGGGATTTAATGCAAAGAAGTGCAAAATCATGCACATGGGAAGAGAAACCCTGAAGCCACTTATAGGCTGGGAGGAGTTGCTAGCAGTCACAAAGGAAGAAAGAGACTTGGGCATCATCATCACTGATGACCTGAAATCATCAAGCAGACCTCTAAAGCAGTAGGTAGGGCTGGGGGGTGTTAGGGTGTAATAGTAGAGGGTATCACAAGTCGTAGAGGGAGGTAATAATCCCTCTATACAAGACATTAGTTAGGCCCCATCTGGAGTACTGCGTGCAGTATTGGGACCACACCTTCAAAGGACATTAACCAAATTGAGGCAGTCAGAGAAGGGCAACAAAATGGTGCAGGGACTGCATCAGAAGACATATGAGGACAGATTAGCGGAGCTCAATATGTATACCCTTGAGCAAAGGAGGAGAGAGGTGATATGATCGAGGCATTCAAACACCTTAAGGGCATAAACAAGGTGAAAAGAGTCTAACATGTTTAAATATAAGAAAAATAGCAGGACAAGAGGACACAGCATGAGATTAGAGGGAGGCCGATTAAGAGGAATGTGAGGAAATTCTTTTTCACAGAAAGGGTGGTAGATGCATGGAATGGCTTACCACAAGAAGTGGTGGCTATGAATACAGTGCAGGGCTTCAAACATGCATGGGATAGGCATAAGGGAGCAATACAAATGACTATGAATAGATAGGTCACTGACAAAGGCCAATGGCACATTTATAAGGTAGAAAAGAAATGGGCAGACTGGATGGGCCTTGCGGTCCTTATCTGCCGTCAACTTCTATGTTTCTATGTTTCTGAGCTTTATCAAAAACTCCCAAGCTATATCCTGGACTGCTTCAACCTGACCACTCCTAGCTCCTATGCCCTAAGAAGCAACAATATCATCCTGCTCAAATTGCCCAAAGTCAACACCAAAATAGGAGGGCAGTAATCAGCTATTCTCTAGCCATAGCATGGAACACCCTATAAAATCCCTTAAACTGTCCATTATCATTCCATTTACATCCTTCAAGCAGCACTGTACCGCCTTCTTCACAGAGAAATGCAGCTGCTATTGCTGGAGATAGAATAGTCATCCCACAAAACCATATTCCAATCACATATGGCATATTCCTTCCAAACAGACACCACCAGTATATAACTTTAATATTCCTTCAACATCCTTGTACTCATTATGTGAGTGACTGTCATGATCCTCATTGAGATATATATGTACTGTACATATTGTAGATGTTAGTTTAACTTTCTCTTAGCCAAGCTTTAACATGTGAATTCTCTGTATATTATTGTATTAAAAATAACATTTTCTTTTCTTCTGTATGTATAACTGTCTCATAAGTATGTGATGTAATTGCTGTGCATCAACTTGAACCTTGACCTTATCAGGTCCATCTTGTAAATCAGCCTTGCTCAATGATGATCGCCTGAATAAATAAAAGATTTGATTGATTGATTGATTGAAAAGATTAATCTGTTTTCGACTGATACAGTATATAGCTATTTTGAACAACAGAAAAGGGTTTTACTTTATTGTCACCAATACTTTCTGTGAACCTTTATAGTTCTATAATTTTCCCAGTGCAGGTAACATGTATTTCCTTTGTATTTCAATGTTCTTGCTAGGACTTTCTGTAGAGACTTTCATAAGTGGTGCAACAAGCCACCTAAGCCCAAAAGAAGGGATGGTTTAAAACTGAATGTGCTCGATGGTATATTGGTAGTTCTGCCCACCCCTGAAAAAGATTAATTTGTTGTTGGCTAAAACTATCTGCGCTCACGTCACAGCACAGAAGTGTTGCTTCTGTCTCATTATGTCTTGTGTGCGCCTACCCTTTTTAGCTTCTATAATTTATACCGCAACCTGTGTATTGTGGTGCTTACTCATGACTGCTTTGTTGCAGGGATGCCAAAATATGCCACCTAATTGCTGCCTTTGTATACCTCTAGAGCATCCATAGAGCGCGTCCTCTTTTACTGCTTAGCTTTGTTCAGGTCACAGAGGGATTGCAGGCGTGCACTGTGCCCAGTATTCTGCCCACAATATTGCAGCGTTACAAAGCAGTAAAACTATAGACAGGCCCCTTTCAAAGAAGATCAAGCAAAAGTACCGAGGTAGTGCCATGAGATAGTGTGATTTTGTTTGAAAAGGAGCAAGGAAAATCGGGTGCTTTGTCTAAGTGAGTTTAGATGACAGATGAGATGACTGAGGAGGATGCACATTTCAATACTGCTGTGCTGTATTCAACCAATTATCTCAGATCACTCAGCTTTTTCTGCCTTGCCTTGCAAATTCTTTCATTTCTGAGAAAATACTCAATAACGTAATAAAGTGTTAATCTGAAGTAAAAGTGGTATATTGGTAGATTCTCACCCCTGAAAAAGATTAATTTGTTGTTGGCTAAAACTATCATATACCTTCCAAGCGTTCCTAGCCAATATACGGGATATGCTAGCTTAAAACCGGCAAAATGTAGTACATATGCCAAGGAAGATGGAACCGACAAAATTAGTGCTGTCGTGTTCATAACAGTCAAAACTGGCCCTACATTGAACAATGTGATTAATAAAGCACCGTTCCTATCAGTTCATAATGGACTGATAGCAGCGTGTCTTTATTAACAGTGTTCAATGAGAACCAACACTATCCAGGGGAAAAGGCTTCTGACTGCTAAAATGAGGGACTCCCATCTTATGTGGGACTCGAGGTATATGCACAGAAAATATTTCATTGGTTATCTGTTCAACTTCAGTTTTTAATGAGCATAGATTATGTTATAGTAAACAAATTAATCCAGGTTTCATTATCCAAAGCGTGAAACTGTATTTCTACAGCGGTGTACTTTTAAATAGAAAAGCAGCGACACATTGAAACAGTAATTGCCTGTGCACCGTGCAATTTCTAATAATAAAATTCTATGGAAAAATGTCACTGTGAGTGGATCAATACCCTTCTTGGTGGATCAATACCCTCGCTAACCCCCACCCGCTGATACAGACAAGAGAAGTGTGCAACTTCAAGCCATCAGAATGAATAGCGTTAAAAGAAGCAGGAGCTCCTTTACCCAATCAAATCGTAGGACATTAATAATTTTAACATTTTCCACAAATAAACACAGTGCGTTTGTAGTATGTCAAGGATGCATCATGCAGTACGCATATTTAGATGCCATTAAAGTGAAAAAAAATGTGATTCAAACAGAATAACTATTAACCAGGGAGCTATAACCAGTCCACTACAACAAATTCATTCACATGTACAAAGCATCTCCTAGAATGTTGTTATTTATAATTAAGCGGTTTGCTTTGAATGGGGAACCCATTAAGTGATGCAGCTATATCTGCATTGTGGTTATTTTTCGATAATGCAATTATCTATAGTACTGTATTAAGGCCACTTTTCATTTGTAGCAACAGTGTAGGTTTATAATATACTAATTCCTATCTGCCTGTCAATCTGTCTGACAGGAAGCCCTTCAATATTTGTATTGTTTCCATACATATTGGGCATAGGAAGCCGACAACTAGTCTATCACATACTATCACAAAATAGATCTCAAGCAGTAATGTGCACCATTGTACACATCTCTGAACTTTCTGTGATATGGGAGAGGTCATAAGTTCGAATCTCATCATTGCACCTGGATTGCGTGACTGCCGTGCGCTTCAATTCAGACACAGGTACCAGTGTTAGGTGTTTCTACATCTTGCTGAGGCTGTTGTGGAATTTAGGGTTACCACCTTTTAAGAAGTCCAAAGTGGAACATTTCTTACTGAAACATGATTTCTAGTAGGACAACATGTAACCTCGACCAATGCAACAGACTCTTTTCTCTAAATAATCGGAATTAATACTTAGTCTCGTAGGATTTTCTTTTTGTTTGTTTATTTTTAGTTGTTCATATTGCAACATTTAGAGGAAAGTATGACAATATTTTTCTACTATATAAGATCAGGACTTGAAGCATTTTTCACGTTTTGACAGGACACAGCCGACCAAATCAGGACTACCCTGTCAAAATCAGGAGGACAAGTGGAAACCTCAGACTGGAAATACAAATTGTAACTATCATTATATAGCATCCATTGTAGTAATCAAGTGTATCCGACTGTAAAGCGTATAACAGCTCATTGATTAGGTATTTTAAAATTGCCTTAAAATAACGTTTTTCTAACCAGTGAAAATAGTAAGAGAACCTAATTTTCATTACTTTATTAGCTACTTCTGAGTTTCTGATCCTCCACCTCCTGACAAAAGAACACCTACTGTAGTTATACACAGGACATATATGGAAACAAGCTGTTATCAGTTCGTTTGACTTCCCTGATAAAAGCTTTGAAACAAATAGATAACACACACACACATATCCTATTTGTGCCTTAAAATCTCTACAAATAACAAATAACCAAACTAGCCACGAGGACGATACTGACTGCCTGCACATTACCTGTAGTAATATCGTTCAGTCTTAGATAAACTCAGTGCATCGAAAGTAATACAAGGTGACTAGCTTTTCAGATTTGAATAAAATAATATGCTGGGATGGAATCGCATCTCCTTTGTACCCCATTTGCGTGTTTTTTAGAGTTGTTGGCTGGGAAATGCACAATGAGAATTAATTACCAGACCCCGCTGAGTCGCGGTTTTATGGTCTCTGCATAGCTCGAGGTTAATGTCTCACTAAAAATGCAATGAAAGTGGCTGATTGCATCGGCTAATCACAGAACTGTACAACAGTGGCCTGGGAATTCTGATTTAGTGGGGGGTCAATGAAATAACACTTTTTTCTGGACAGAACTTGAATGCACGTAGTGCTTATGAGTTCAACTTTCAATGTTTATATAGCACATTTGCAAAATGGCCCAAGTATATCATATACTAATTTCCTGAACCTGAGCAAGAGAAATGGATGTGCTGGGTCTGTGCATTATATAAGACAAGCTTGCAGTGGGGTTGTGTGAAGGAGAGTCTTCGAGCAGGCTGTGTGTGTGTGTGTGTGTGTGTGTGTGTGTGTGTGTGTGTGGGGGGCGCACATGGGCAGGTGATATCTTATCGCTGCTCACTGAGCGTAGCTCCCCCTTTCAACTGTAAGCCACTGCATTTGACTGCTGTCATGAACAGCTGCAGCAGTCATTGAGAACTGGGGCCGCACCTGCAAACACACTGACTGAATTGGAAGAGGGCTGCCACACCTCTGAAAACTCCGATGATGGCGCTATGTTTCTTGCACATGCATGCAAGCAAACATTAAAACAACACCACATCAATGCTGAACAGTCCCTTTCACACTCCAGTGGCTCAAACACCACGATCTCCTCCACTCAGGCCAAGAAGGATTAATCCAAGTCCTTGGCGTAGTTCATACACCTCCCTCAGCAGTCCAAAAGTCAAATCCTCAGCCTCACAAGCAGGAACCGAACAGTCCCAAAAAGTAATAGAAAAGCGTTTCGCAGCTGCACTGCTCGAGGGGAGGGGAGCGGAGAGCCACAGCCAAACAAACCAAATAAACTTGAAACCCGAAACAGAAATAAACAAAAACTAATAAAATTCTAAACTAAATAACTTGAAGGTCTCTGTCATATCCTCCTCTCGTCTGGTTTCCAGTGAATACATGTTCAGTGCCTTTAGTTGTTTCTCATAGGATCTGCCTTCCTAGTCCTAGATCATCTTCGTCACCTAGCAATGTACCATCTGTAACCTACCCCTGTCCTTTTTTAGGTGGGGACTCCAGCACTGGCCATAGCACTCCAGGTTTGGTCTCACCTGTGACCTCTACAGAGATAGCAGTACCTCTGCTTCCTACTGCTGAACCCTCTCCCAATGCACTAGCATCCTGTTAGCCTTGCTGAAAATTTCGTTACATTGGCTGGTTTGTTTAGAGGGTCACTAATGATGACTCTGGGTCTCTTTCATCTGATGTTGTGTCCATAGAAACAGATTTTGACAGCAAATAAGGACCTGGCCCACCCAGTCTGCCCATTTCCCTACCTACTGAATAAGCTGCAAATCCTAGTTAACCAACAGCCTACTCTTACCCCCCACTTTAATTGCCTTATGTCTATCCCATGCATTCCTGCCAGCTGAATCACTTCCATTCAATGCTCTGCTCTGGGTTTTGTTCCTGGAATCTCTGCAGGCGGGAAGCCAAGAAACTGAAGGTTAGCTATCTAAAAAAACAACAGTCTCAGTACCTAGGAACCCTAAACAATTCTGGTCACTGATTTACTCCCTGATCAAACCCAAGAATAAGTAAAATGTAACCAAACTGAATATTGAGTAGGGTGTATTATCTGATCCTAGTCTTATAGCTAAGGCCAAGGTCACAGACCTGTCCTCCTAGGAGCATCACCTCCCCTAAGGTCTGTAGTCATATTTTTAACCCTCAGGATGGTGACTGTCATTCTTCCTATTTGCCCCCCCTCCTACTTTGGGCTGCCTCTCCAAAGCAGACCCACAAAATCTTCAATGCCTACCTCAATTATGGTGCAGCTGGCAGTGGTGTCTTGTATCCTAGCTGCCATATAATTGTCTTTAAAATGTTCAACTTGTCCCTCTCACAACATCTATGCTGGGACTCTGGAAGCAGCCAAGGGTGGTGCCTGTGCTCAAAGGAGGTGACCCACCCTTGCTTAAAATAACCATCCCATCTCTATCCTTTCCCCCTTGAATAAGCTCCTGGAGAGGATTATTTTCCAACAAATTTACCTGACTCCATGTCCAAGTACTCTCTTCTCCCCACCAGCATTGATTCCAGAAAGGGTACAGCCCCACAACAGCCCAGGCCAGGATCACTGACCATGTCACAAAAAGCGTGGGCGAAAGCAGGCCGACGGGCTGTTTTCATGGACCTTACTAAAGCATTTTATTCAGCGGACTATGACATCCTCATTGAATAGCTGTGTCACTTGGGTATCTCCCTAATAGCATCCTCGTGGTTTTGGAGCTACCCGTTTGGCAGAACACAGCCAGTTAGCTCAGGTGGCTTCCTCTTCACCCCAAGGAAGGTCACTGTGGGGTGCAGCAGGATATATTCTTGACCGATTCTTTTCTCCTCTTCCTTGACCCCTCCTCAAGGCATATCAGGGTTGACATACTCTCCTCTGTCACGGATAACCTGATATTGCTCCACAGTGAAAAATTCCTTGAGGTCATCCCTCTACCCTCACTGCCGAGTTTTTCTCTGCATGTTCTTAGTTCCTAAATAACAGGCTACAACTTAACACCAAAAAAAGCTATTGTTTGGATCCCAAGCTAGGCTTTGAAAACTGTCAGGAATGGATTTCTGTTTAAAACCCAGGCAACCAATGGCACCTGCTTGGAACTTGTATCTTCCTTTAAATATCTAGGGTTACCTTGACCCCTAACTGACCTCTGAGCCTATCATGCTCATCTTCAAGTGCTGCAGCCAAAACTGGGGATCGTTACAGACTAATGGATCTTATGAGACTTTTACGGCCCCAGATATGAGGTCAGGCTTGCTTGGCACAATGTTCCCTTTCTAGACTACAGTCTCTATTTCCATCTTCTCCCACTCATCCGTTAATAATCTGATTAACACTTAACACGTGTACATTAATGGCGGCAGATTTGCTTCAATGGCCCTTGTGGTGCACATCATTGCTCCTTATACCAATCCTTGGCTGGCTTGCTCCACAAGCCCAACATGAGTATCTTTTATGCTGCCTTATAGACAAGTTGGTGAAAAACAAAGAACTAGTCCCTACTGGCGATATTTTTAAGCCAAAATGGTGCAACCATAGCCTCAGATCCTCATCTCTCCTGCTTCTGGAGACACCTTTGGTTGCAACTTATATTGGTCAAAAACTGTCTCTTTTGCTGCCCCAACTCACTGGAAAGGACTGCCTAGCCTCTACACTTTCTGTCATTAATCTCCTAGTTCAAACTGCTCCACAGAGCTACCTTCTGGACAATGGTACAAAAACCCAAAAATGCTCCTCTGACTACATCATTTTTGGCATTGTGTCTGCCTTCCAGCAAGCCTGAATTGTATTTTATGTATTTGACGCCTGCCAATCCCTTAGCCTTCTTACTTCTGTTTGTGGTCTATGTAATCACACTGCTTTGTATTCATGTCCTACTTTGCACTGCACTGTATGTATATAATCACACTGCTTTGTATTCACGCCTGTTTTGTGCTGTATGTACTGCAGTCCTCGAGGACAAGGGGTCACACTATGGAAACTGGACAGGGGAGGCTAGAGAAATGTGAGGAAGTACTTCTTCACAGAAAGGGTGGTGGATGCCTAGAACAGTCTCCCAGTGGAAGTGGTAGAGGCTAAAATGCTTACAAAATTCAAGAAAGCATGGGATAGACACAAGGAATCTTAGATGTGAGGCAAGGCAGTGCAAAGCAGAGACTGAGTAGGCTCCATGGTGGCACCATAGATAGGGAACATAGGGCAGACTAGGTGGGCCAAGAGGTCCTTATCCCGCCAGCAGCTTCCATGTTTCTATTCCTATGGTGTTGTGTCTCATTTCTTGGCTTGGTTCATACCTGGAAATGGTCCCTGGGACCAGTGCACCTAACTAGTAAACAAATCAAAAATAAAAGACAAGTGAGTGTGCGGAGAAAGTATGGGAGTGAGGCTGAGAGGGCTTCTGGTGAGAGAATGGGGCTGCCCTGGTGAGAATGGGAAAAACTCATTGCAAAAAAAAAAAGAGACACAAGAATCAGAAATTGTTGGGACACAAGTATATGAGGAGAGACTGGGAGTCGGAGACCTCAGTATGTATACCCTGGAAGAGGAGAGGCAGGGGATATATGATAGAAACCTACAAATATCTAAAAGGCATAAACAGGGTGCAAATGGGTAGCATCTTTCAGAAAAGGAGATGTCCATCAGCGAGGGGCATGACATCAGGTTGGAAGGGGTAGACTGAGGGTAAGCGTAAGGAAGAACTTCTCCACAAAGGAGTAGTGGATGCATGGAATAGACTCCCAGCAGAGGTAGTGGGGGCAAAAACAGTGGGGATTCAAGCATGCATGGGACAGGTATAGCAGAACCTAGCAATAGGAACAAGAAGGTAAAGCCGGAGATCAAGTATGGTCTGCAGCTTTACAGTGGGATAGAAAATGGGCAGACTAGATGGGCCTAGCATTTCTTATCTGCAGTCAATATCTATGTTTCTAAGCACAGTATAACTTCTCAAGTAGGCAGCAGTACATGTGTGCACCTTTTAAGGAGTGTGTGGGTTATCTAACTTAAAAAGCTTCATTCCCTCAGATTGATGAGGCGGACCCTTTAAGGCTCCAATAGTGATTTCTGTACAGCAAAATGTCCCTGCTTTGTTCTCAATACTCTAACTGAAAAAGCAAACACTTTGGTCTAGGCCTACAATCTCTCAAAACCAATCATATAGCACTAATGACTAATCTGCAACCAGGCAGCCTGCCTGTCTGGAACACTTGCCTCAAACTTATTAATTCCTCACAGGCGACGTACATAGGGAAGTTCTGTGAAGCATGCAGATTCTGTTGTTTCACACTACAACTGCTTTAACCCCTGGCAAAGGGTCCCACTTGGTTTGAGTGCACTCAATCAACCTTTGAATGCTTGATATGATTCTCCAAAGGACTCGGGAGCTTAGCACAATTATTCTGGAGTGGAAAATTGCTGCTGTTGAGGCTGGCCTAACATTCTTAACAGCTCCAATCTACAGAGCGGGGTTTGAGCAGCTCAAGGTAGAGATCAGCAAACGTCTGTTGGATATAGGTTGCAGACACCAGTGTGTAACTGAAGGTGAAATTAAAATGCAACTATCTAAGGTGTAATCATTACCTTGAAATTACCTTTCCTATAGGGATGATCACAGAACTAAACTGATGTCCTGTAACTGGCCACTAATCCTGCTAATTGGCGAAAATAACCCACAGAGCTGGCTAGCCGATTCATTTCTGCTAACCAGTGGGGAAATTCCATACTGTTCATTACTAGTGAAGTCACTCTAGCTGGTGTTAATTTTTAATTACATTTTATTTATTTATTGCACAGCTGTTGTCCGGAAAAGTCACACTAAGCTGAGGCTTCTTTTCGGGTTCATCCTGGGAGCACAGGAAGTGAGTGATTTGCTCATGGTCACACAGTATGTAGTGGTGCTGGTGGATTCAAACCCTAGTTCTCCAAGTTTGCAGCTCAGTGCTTTTAGCCATTATGTTACAATGCCTTCCTATATTTATTTCCCTACTGTTGGACTGACATAGAGGCCTGGGCCATAGCAAGATGACCCCTCCTGGATTCTGTCTGGTTGTGCCAGCTGTACTCCTAGTCCTGACTCGTTAGCTTTATTTGGCGGATACTACCACCTTACCAGGAAGTGCTGTCACTCTTTGTCAGTTTGACTGTAAACCCAGTTGTAGCAGGGAAGAGTTCCAGATTTACGCTGGAGCATCCTTGCAGAGGTCCAGCCTCTCAGCAGCCAATGAACCTGGGCAACCACTGGCTGGGCCCCGTCCTGGGCCAGTCAGTGGATATTTCCTCTTTGGTCCTTTTCCCTCTCCAGTGTTTGTGAGGCATGCTCGTGGCTGCCCTAGGGGAGGCGTTGCACCACCAAAGCCACCTACACAGGGCCACCACTAGGTGTTGCTCTGGAAATGACATCTGCATGTCCACCCACCCAGGAGGAGATATTCACAGGATGCTCGGGCCCTCTTTGCTGTCTCCACTCCTGAGTCCCCATCTTGAGGCATGAAACCCAGTCACCAACATGTCACAGCAGTCTCCTGTTGCTTGGTGTCATGAAGCTGGCTATGACTGGTGCTATTTTGTCGATCTTTCCAGTATTTCCTGTTCTCACTGCGCCTTAAACAATCTCACTTTTGCAGAGCCTTCTGTGGGTCCTGAGGACTAAAGCATGCTCTTCAGCAAAGTCAACAACTTAAATTTCCTAAGCAGAGGTCATTGTATAACATCGAGGCTTCAGGACACTTCCATGGTGGGGCTCCCAGGCAGGAAGAGCACCCAGAATGCTGGAGTCAAGCAGTAGATGCTGGGAAGCACTGACAATGACAGTGTGTGTCACACCAAGGTGTGAAGCATAGGTCTTCCTTGAAGGCCCCACCACAGGAGGTAAGGGGCTCAATGAGGCCAGTGGTCACCAGCAGAAGCTGGAGGTGGGGTGCATGTGCAAAGCAAGTAAGGAGGTTGATGGGGCACAGTGCTCACTTGCACAACTCTGAGGTGGGAGCATGCAGAAAGCAGGAAAAGGGGTTGATGGGGTGCAGTGGGCAGTGACAGAAGTCTGAGTGGGGTGCATGCACAAAGCAGTAAAGGGGTGAATAAGGTGCAGTGGTAAGCTGTCACACAAGTCTAGGGGTAAATGCAAATTAGGAGAGAGAGGGCGGATGAGGTAGGTGGTCACTGGCAGAGGTCTGAGGTGGGGTGTATGCACAAAGCAGGTAAGGAGTCATGGGGTGCAGCTGTCACTGACAGAAGTCTGAGGTATTTCTACAGAAGACTGAAAGTCGAAATACTGAGTGTCAGGATCCCAAGACTGATTGCCTAAGACTCGGAATCCCGACACCTGGTAATTACTGCAGTGGACTTTGTTGTTATCTTAAGTGAGGCGGGGGCAGAAGGTGAAGCCCCTGAAACATGGAAAAAACTCTGCCATGGGCAATTACCAGTGTTGGGTTATCAGAGTTTTGGTCGATCAGTCTCGAGTCCTGACACTTGGTGGCTCGACTTTCAGTCTTCGTAATAAATCCGTCTTAGGTGGGGTCCATGCAAAGCAGGTAATGGAGTCATGGGCGCAGTGGTCACTAGCACAAGTCTGAGGTGGGGTGCATGCACAAAGCGGGTAAGGGGGCCAACTGGGCATGATCACTGACAGAAGTCTGAGGTGGGGTGCATGCATAAAGCAGGTAAGGGGGCCAACTAGGCGCAATGATCACTGACAAATCAGAGGTGGGTTGCATGCACAAAACAGGTAAGGGTGTCATGGGACAGTCATCCACTGGCAAAGGTCTGAGGTGGGGTGCATGCAAAAGCAGTGCAGGAGCTTAAAGGCGCCCAGTGGTCACTGGCAGATGTCTGAGGTTGAGTGCAGAGCACAAAACAGGTAAGGGTTGATGGGTGCAGTGGTCACTGGCATAAGTCTGAGTGGGGTGCATGCACAAAGCAGGTAAGTGGCTCAGTGGGGTGCAGTGGTCATTGACAGAAGTCTGAGGTGGGAGTACATGACAAAGCAGGTAAGGGAACAATGGAGTGCCATGGTCACTGGCAGAAGTCTGGGTGGGGTGCATGCACAAAGCAGGTAAGGGGTTACTCGGGCACAGTGGTCACTGGCAGATGTCTGTGGTCAGGTGCATGCACAAAGGAGGTAAGGGTCGATGGGGCACAGTGGTCACTGGCATGAAGTCTGAGGTAGGGTGCATGCACAAAGCAGGTAAGGGGTCAATGGGCGCGATGGTCATTGACAAAAGTCTGAGGTGGAGTGCAGCACAAAGCAGGTAAGGGGTTAATCAGGCACAGTGGTCACTGGCAGAAGTCTGAGGTCACCTGCATGCACAAAGGAGGTAAGGGGAGATGGGGTATGGTGGTCACTGGCAGAAGTCTGAAGTGAGGTGCATGCACAAAGCAGGTGGGTAAGCACTGGCACAGTGGTCACTGGCAGAAGTCTGAGGTCACCTGCATGCACAAAGGAGGTAAGGGGAGAATGGGGTATGGTGGTCACTGGCAGAAGTCTGAAGTGAGGTGCATGCACAAAGCAGTGGAAGGGGTCAATAGGGTGCAGTGGTCACTGAAGGAAGTCTGAGGTCAGGTGTATGCACAAAAGGAGGTAAAGGGGTCAATGGGGTGCAGTGTTCACTGGAAGAAGTTTGAAGTGGGGTGCATGCACAAAGCAGGTAAAGGGTCGAAGAGGCTCAGTGGTCACTGGCAGAAGTCTGGGTGGGGTGCATACACAAAGCAGGTAAGGGGTTAACTGGGCACAGTGGTCACAACAAGTCTGAGGTCAGGTGGCATGCACAAAGGAGGTAAGGGGGTCAATGGGGTGCAGCCATTACTGGCAGAAGTCTGATGTGGGTTGCATGCACAAAGCAGGTAAGAGGAGGTCCGATGGGGCACAGTGGTCACTGGCAGAAGTCTGATGTGGGTGCATGCACAAAGGGAGTAAAGGGTTGATGGGGCTCAGTCATCACTTGCAGAAGTCTGAAGTGGGAGCATGCACAAAGCAGGTAAATGGTTGATGGGACTCAGTGGTCACTGGCAGAAATCTGAGGTGGGGTGCATGCACAAAGCAGGCAAGGTTGTTGATGGAATACAGTGGTCCCTGGCAGAACTCTGAGGTGGTGTGAACAAAGCAATAGGACCAGATGGCATACATCGCGGGATATTGAAGGAACTATAGGCAGTGCTGGCAGCACCACTGGCAGACCTGTTTGGTGAGTCACTCAATACAGTGGTGGTTCTGGAGGACTGGAGAAAGGCACACGTGGGCCCCTAGTCACAAAGTGGGAGGAGCAGAGAGGAGGCTGGTAACTATAGACTAGTCAGCCTCACCTCCATAGTGGGGACGTTCATGGAAGCACTCGCAAAGGAAAGGATAGTGGAGCACTTGGAATCCAGAAGAACTCAGGATCCAAGGTAGCATGGATTCACAACAGGATGGTCATGTCAAACAAATCTGATAAGACTTTTTGACTGGGTGACTGAAGGAGGTGGATCGGGAGGGGCGGTGGATATTGCCTGCGATTTTCAGCAAGGCCTTCGACACTGTTCCACACAGAAGACTGGTTAACAAGTTGGGTAGTCTGGGGTGGGCCACAAAGTGAAGAACTGGGTTAGAAACTGGTTGAGGAACAGAAAGCAGAGTGGTGGAAAATGGGATCCACTCCGAAGAAAGGGGAGTGACCAGTGGGGTGCCTCAAAGATCAGTCCTGGAACCAGTCCTTTTTATTGTTTTCATTAGTGACACTGCTGAAGGGCTGTAGGGAAGGTTTGCCTATTTGTAGATGACACCAAGATCTGTAACAGGGTAGACACTCCAGAGGGGTTAAGAAGATGAGGTGGGACCAAGGAAAGCTGGAAAAATGGTCCAAAGTATGGTAACTGAAATTTAATGCAAAGAAGCGTAAAATCATGCACCTGGGGTGCACAAACCCTGAGGAGAATTACAGGATGGGGGTGGGGTGACAGTTAACAGAGAAGAAGAAGATTTAGGAATAATCATCTCTGATGATCTAAAGGTGACCAGCATACCAAAGCTGCGGAAAGGCCAGTGGTATGTTGGGGTGCATAGGAAGAGGCATCACTAGCAGAAGAAGGGAGGTGGTGATGCCACTGTACAAAACGCTGGTGAGGCCTCCTCTGGAGTATGGTGTACCATTCTGGAGGCTGCATCTTCATAAGGACACAGACTTGGTGGAGGCGGTTCAGAGAAGGGGAACTAAGACGGTGGAGGGCTTGCACCAGAAAACATATGAGGATAGATTAAAAGACCTCAATATGTATACACTGGAAGAGAGGAGAGAATGGGGAGATATGATAGAAACCTTCAAGTATCTTAGGGCATAAACAAAGTGCAAGTGGGAGACATATTTAATTATAGGAGGTGTACAAGGACAAGTGGACACAATATAAGATTGGGGTAGGATTAAGGGGAATGTGAGGAAGTTTTTCTTCACAGAAAGGTGAGTGGTGAATGCATGGGTAGTCTACCACAAACTGTAGTGGAAACCAGCACAGTGGGGGGATTCAGACATGCATGGGATAGGCATAAGGGAACCCTAGAGGTCAGAAGGAAAAGCTAAAGCTAAAGCCAATGACCAAGTAGGGTCAGCAGCAGCTGAGGCAGGCAAGGAATATGGGCAGACTGGGTGGGCCTAAGCGGCACTTATCTGTCGTCAGTTACTGTGGTACTACGTGTGCATGCACAAAGCAGGTAAGGGGTTAATGGGGCATGTCACTGAAGCAAAGGTCAGAAAGCATAGGAGAACCATGAGCAGATGTAAAATTTAGAAGTATCATTTTATTATTTTCAATAAATTATAAAAATTGTTTAAGATAGCTATTTACAAAGGCAGTACAAACAAAAGAAAACAAATTCCTTTATCTGATGGTATCTCTAATTCTAAATTTCAATCTCTCTCCCTCTAACAAACATTGCTGATCTTTTTAAAAGAAGTATCCCTGGCAATTTATTTCTGCATTCTAAGCATGTTAACAGACATTCTGTTTCTCAGAAAATGTATCAGAACTTTGTCAATTTCTTTCCTTGCACGTCAGCAAAATAGAATATGTTGTCCCAGAACTAATCTCCTGTTAACAACTCTGCAAAAGAGTTTGTGGAGGTCAAACTGCATCCCAAAGTTAACCCCTTGAGTTCCAAATAGCTTTTCTGCAATCATTTCAATAATATAACTGTATACATTTTCAAACCAAGATACGAACTCACACAAAGATTCACATATATTTTATAATCACCAACATGCAAGGGAAAGAAAAGCTAGAAACAGCAAGTGAAGGCAGTGAGATAGAGGAAGAGGGGAATCATGAGACTGTCAGAGTGATCAGTCATTAGGTCTCACAAGAAAATTTGATTACACAATCACACAAACAACAGACAGAAAATGAGAGCATAGAACAGATCCTTGCTTTTAATTCTTGCTACTCAACAAATGGAACAGGCTCTTATTCAACCCTGTCACAGGGCACAGTAGTCACTGACAGAAGTCTGATGTTTGTGTGCATACACAAAGCAGGTAAGGGGTTGATGAGGCTCAGTGATCACTGGCAGAAGTCTGAGGTAGGGTACATGCACAAAGTAGATAAAGGGGTCAAAGGGGTGCAGTGGTCACTAGCAAATGTCTAAGGTGGGGTGCATGCATAGAGCAGGTAAGGTGGCTGAAGGGTCACTGTTAAGTTGCAGAAGTCTGAGATGGGTTACATGTACAAAGCAGATGGGGGTCAATGGATTGCAGTGATCACTTGAAGAGGTCTGAGGTGGGGTGCATGCACAAAGTAAGTGAGGGTTGACAGCACAGTGGTCACATTCTTTTAGAGTAACAGTTTCTCCAAAGCCACCTTCTGGCATCGCCTGTTTGCAGAATTAAACCCCAGGCAGATTTTGCAGGCTTCCAGTTGTGAGCTTAGGCCTAGGCAACAGACAGACATCATGGGAGTCTCCATTGTAAATCTTTTCTCAGCACTCACAGTAACAGAAAAGTTTAGACAGCTATTTGATGACATGCAGGTCGCTGAAAATCACTATAAAAGTAATTTTGTAGCTGTAAAAGAAATACAATGGTGGCTATTGCAGCAACATTTTCACAGTGATCACGACAAGTCTGATGGCAGGCAAAGAACTGAGGAGAGAAGATCCGCCACGTTTTTGTAGACACTGACATCTGACGTCACATGAGGTGACCCTAGCTGATTGCTTGCAAAAGTTTCTATGTGGTCCTAGTGCTCGGTGGCTGTAAGTTTCAAAAGATGTGGCATGATGAAAAGATATCTTTGAAAAGTTACACACTTATCAGAGGCACCAGGCTAAAGGAGTTAGCAGGCCACAGTACAACACCATATATCAGCTAGGGTCCCGATTCAGGCACCGAGAACAGGAGGAACTTCTGTTTAACTGAAGTGTTACAGCTGATGTCTTGAAACTCTGGGTCACAGTTTGATTCCCAGCAAATTCTGAGGCAGCATCTGCTCAAGCACAGGTGTCAGACATAACACATATTGCATTAGATATATCATATTAGGATTAAACATTTACCAGTAGCTTAGTGGCACACTGAATATGTATTTAACAGGCACAAGATTAGTGGTTCAAATCCTGGCAGAGAGACAACATTTTTGCTGTGGCTTAGTTGGCTAAAGAATCTGTCTACTAAACAGGAGATCTGCGGTTCAAATGCAAGCGGTGCCTATTCATTACTTCACACTTAAAACCATTTCTGATGTTCCACTTGGAGACATATCATAAAATATGGAACTCCTTTTACCTCATTTCTGTTTCTATGTAACCCTAGATGGCTATCCAGGGGCTACTACCCCTGCCTGATTTGCCACTAACAGGTTGAGGGGCCTGGATCCAATGGTGGTGCCTCACCCAGAAGGTCAGGGTTTGCAATAGTTAAACTAACTTGGTCACAGCCCTCTGGGACACTACCTTCTTTCTTCCACTAGTGGCCCACACAATATATCAAATTACCTTCACAGTATACACTTACCCCCAGGTCTGGTTCCGGCACTGGGACCTCCTGTGAAATGAGATACAGTGCAACAATCACAGTACAGTACTTTAACATAGACAAATACCTCGGGCAGTATAACTTTGCTGAAACAAGCAGCTCTGATTTATTTGGGGGGATATAACAAGGACAGGGAAATCAGGTTAATTAGCTTATCACTCTAATAATCTACCTATGGCTCTGTGCACAGGCCTATCCCTATCAGTTACTGTCCCTGGGTACCCAAGCCCTAGTGGCTAGTCAAACCCGTGGCAGCTGGTAGGGGCCCTTTCACACAGAGAAAGGAGAATTAAACAGTCAGCAGTACAGTATAATTCCATTTGGATTTAATGTGGCAATTCAACAGAGAGCGACCCTGAATTAGTACTCCACGACCTCCAAATAAGATAGGGTCCTTCAATGTCAGCAGGGCTCACTTGAGGTACACAAACCTCTTCACACATCCATATAAAAGAAAGCACTATACCAGGCAGGCTGCATCTGTATCCCGATCGAATTACTGCACAATACCCAGGAGAACACACAGCAGATTCAGTTCCTGACAGACCGAGTGTAATTTTCAGCAATTCCTCCAGTCTTCTACAGGGTGAGCCTGGTTTCTACTCTTCAGAGATCCTTTGATTCTTTTCACAGGACGGATTCAGTCCTAACAAGCTGCAGACCGGAACTCTGGGCCTTACACACGTTTTTGACTAAAACTGCACACTGAAAAGAGTACAGGGCTCCTTCCTTCTTCACTGCCAAAGCTCAACTGAACTCAACCGACAAAAAACAGGCACTTCCTTTGAGTTCCTCCCAGTTCTTGACTGGATTGGCTGTCACTCACAATAGACTGCTGCTGTTGGTCAAAAAGGCACTGAAGTCTAAACTTCATCTCCCAGAGTCACTGCCCATACAATCCTCTTGTGGCTGGCTCAGATTATGAGTCAAGTTCTGCATTCCAAGGCACCATTTTAGAGCTAGCTTACCCACACTGATTGGTCCAGTTCAGCAGTTCAAAACTAGAATGGGAACTAGCAGACACAGTTCTGACTGCAAAGAAAGCAGGTTAGACAAACTGTAATTTCATTATTACTCTAAATAATTTCTGGTAAACAGTTACATCTTTCAGATGAGGTTCCCTTTGCACTCCTAGTGACTGCAAAAATTAAGTGAATTGGCAGCAGCTCAGTGGTACTCAGAGAAGCACACAGTCCCCCATACAAACTAATTATGTCTGCAAGCAGACAGCTCTTAAAGAGACAGTACCAGAGGCTCTAAAACACTCACTGATAAATGGCTTAAATGCCAAACACCATCAGGCTTGGAGCATTCAAACAAGCTCCTGGAAGTCTTTTGGGAACCCCCATTTGCAGGGGTTACACCCCTTCCTGGCCTGGGAGATTTCAGCGTCCAGCGCAACAAGTACTCTATAAGTTTCAACTGCAACCATATACATTTGCATTAGGCTCGCATATGTAATCATCAGTCAATATATCATTTTACCAAGAACACATTTCTGAAACATTGCAGTATCGTCACTCTTTACACAGTATTACATACATATTGTACCATAACTCAAGTTATTACCTCTTGTACATGAAATCTGAAGAGGGGCCCTTCCTATCAGTTACCTTGGGGCTGGATGGGCAAGGGCACCATACTGAAGGGCAACACAAGTAACTTGGAGTTAGCACTGATGCTCAGTTTGGGCAGTGAGCTCGGGGACACATACTCCTTTATGGACAACATTGAGAGGCAAGTCCACAGGCCCCCAAGTGAATCATAACTGGGTGTATCCCAGAGGCTTTACAGCTCGACCAGTCTTTCTAGGGGGAACTGTTATAGTCTCTGCACTCTGAGCCTCATTTTCAGCATTGTCCTCACTTGTCAGGGGAGTCTCCATGGGGGTAGAGAGGCTAGAACTTGGGGCACTTTCAGCTCCAGGAGTTACAGTTTCTGAGTCCACAACATTTGGCTCGCATGGAGCTTTCGGACACTGGCAGTGGACTGTCAGGGCACTCAAAATACTCTTCTTGTTCAGGTGTATCACCAGTCTGCTCCAATCTATCATTTTCCTCCCTGAAAGCTCAAACAGTTCAACCATGCACAATGATTCCATTTCATCTGATCTGATGCTTTGCACTTCACTTTCTGGGAGCATTGGCTCCAGGGATGAAGCTAGGGGCTTAGACAGTCCAGAAGGCCCAGCTTTGTCTCCAGTATTGACTAGGGATTGCCCGAAACAATTGACTCAGTTACGTAAGAAGGATAGTATTCAAAGTCACTCTCACTTTCTTCCGATATGGACTGACAGTCATGCTCAACTGGGACTTGTGGAGGGGAACACTTTAACTTTGCTTCTGTAGGTGCAGACTTTCTTGATCTTTCTTAGCAGCCTCTAGTCACTGGTCCAGGGGGCATCTTCTGGGGCTCAGACTCAATTAGATTTGTCCAATGGGCAGTAAATGATTTCTATGTATTGTTTTACATCTTTTGAATTATTCTCAGGCCTTACTTTGTACACTGGCAGATCATCTGGTTGCCACTACAATGTGAGGAGATGGTGCTCATCAGGTCAGCAATCTTGTGCTTGCCATGCAGTCCCAGATTTCTTAGCAATACCGATCTCCCTCCTGGAGTTCCTGTGCTTTCACCTTTTTATCATGCCTTTCTTTGTTGGCCAGATTTCTTTTTGCAGCCATGGTTTGAGAGCCAGTTGGTGCATGAGTTAGCTGGGCCTTTAACTTTTGCACATACTGTAAATAGTTGTCAGCTTGAACCCATCAGAGAGACCCCAAACACACATCTACTGGTAGTCGAGCTTCTCTTCCAAACATCAGGCGGTAGGGGAGAATCCAGTGGCATCACTTTTGGTGCAGTTATAAGCATGTACCAGGTGCTAATTTGTTGGCTCCATCTAGGCTTGTCCTTTGGGTGCATGGTGCCTAGCATATCTAGCAAAGTGCGTGTTGAAGCGTTCAGGCTGTGGGTCCCCTGGGGTGGTAAGAGGTTCTGGACTTTCGGACTCCCCACAGAGAAAGCATCTCTTTGATCAGACGACTCAAAGTCTCTCCTTGATCAGAATGGATTCTTTGTGGAGCCCCATAGTGAACAAAAGTTTTCTAAAGTACTTTGGCCACAGTGGATGCTTTCTGGTCTTTCGTGGGGAAAGCTTGGGCATATCTCGTGAAATGGTCAGTGACCACCAGCACATTACTGATATTTCTTTGATCTGACTCCAAACTCAGAAAATCAATACAGACCAGCAGCTCCATGGGTGCACTGGTGGTGATGTTAACCAGGGGCAGCCCTCTGGGCAAAAGCTTTCCTCTGTGGCTTAAGCGACTACAAGTTGAATGTGTTGCTCCACATCAGCCCCATCTTAGGCCAATAGATCTGGATCTCACCAAGTCAAGTGTTCTGTCTATACCAAGGTGCCCCTGTGGTTGTGCAAGGACCTCAGTACTGAGTCTCGGAAGGCAGTAAGCAGCACTAGTTGTTGTTTGTCTACTTGTCCCCTCTGTCTACTGTTTCTCTGTATAACAGTTTATTGATCAGTTTCAACTTAGGACCTTCTTTGTATAACAGTGCAGTTCTCAAATCAGTGGGCGTAATTTGGACACATCTTTTCCTGCATAGAGGGCTTCTAAAGCTGCTTTGATCATGGGATCGTGGGATTGAGCCGCTTGAATACTGTCATTGTCCAGCTGAGGCAGTGCACCAATGTCTATTGCAGAAAAGTGGCAATAAGCAGCAGGTATGCAATTCTCAGAGGCTCCCAAGCAATCCACCATGCAGTCCACTGCGTCCGTGGACATTTTTCCTCCCTGTCAAACTTCCGGCAGAGTGCCCGAATGTCAGGTTCTGCAATCGGACCCAATCATTCTGGGGAACAGGCCTCCGGAGAGAGCATCAGCATCTATGTGGTTCAGACCTGCTCGGTATTCGAGAGCATAGTCATATGTAGATAATGCAGAAAGCCACCTATGGCCAGTGGCATCCAACTAGCTGAGGTCTGCACATAGGTCAAAGGATTATTGTCAGTTTTACTAGTATTTTAGCCCCATACAAGTACTCATGGAATTGGTCAACAATAGCCCACTTCAAAGCTAGGAACTCTAACTTATGTACAGGATAGTTCTTTTCGGATGGGGTCAAGGCTTCTACTGGCAAAGGCCACTGGTCTCAGGCCATTCTGCGTGCTCTTGGTACAACACAGCCCCAACCCTTGCAAGCTAGCATCAGTGTGCAGGATGAGGTTTTCTTGGATCGGCATAGGCCAGCACTGGAGCATGGGTAAGTTGATATATGATCTCATGAAAAGCAGTCTCAAATCAGGAGTCCAGCGGGCCCCAAATACTTCCTTGGATGAAAATACTCTTTTCAGTCTTGAGGGACGCTGACTTTGTATTTTTGTGGTTGGGGATACCCTTGAGTAAGGTTAAGTAAAGGGCGGATACTCTTGAATAGTCCTTGATGAAGCGCCGATAATAACCACAGAATCCCGGAATCTTTGCAGTTCTTTTAGATTTTTGGGCTGTGGCCAGGTGAGTCAAGGCCTCAACTTTACTTGGGCCGGTCTCTATTCCTCGTGGATACTATGTGTCCCACATACTTTACTGATGTTTGAAAGAATTGACACTTATCAATGGACAGTTTAAGGCCAAAGTCCTCCAGTCGGTCCAATACCTTAAATAATCTGCTCTCATGTCCTCCAGTGAGCTGCCAAACACAATAACATCATCTAGGTATACCAGGCACTCGGTAAGTTCATGTCCCCCACTGCCGCTCCATCAATCGTTGAAAAGTGGCTGGGGCACATTAAATCCCTTTGAGGCATCCTCATGAATTCATAGAAGCCAAGCGGACAGATAAAGGCCGCTCTTCACGGTCCTCTGGGGCCATCGGGATCTGGTAGTACCCACTGCGGAGATCCAGCACAGAGAACCACTTGCTCCCGTTTAGGCAGTCCAAAGCATCCTGAATGGGGCATTGTGTACTGATCAGGGATAGTCCGCCCGGTTTAAGATGCGATAATCCACACACATCCTTACTGTTCCATTCTTTTTTCCCTCACCACAATGGGGAAGCATAAAGAGGCTTCTGGATTCTTGTATTACACCAGCAGCTAACATCTCTTGCAGATGCCGTCTCACATCATCTATGTCAGCAGGTGCCAGGCGTCGAGACCTCTCACGAAATGGTCTTCGTCATGCAGCGGATATTGTGCTCAGCTCCTTGCAGCATCCTACATCCCATTCCTTTTAAAGAAAACACCTGGTCTCTCTGGGCAAGCTTCTCATGATCCTCACTTTCCATTCAGCTGGCGGCGGGAGTCGCCAAATCAAACAAGTCAGGCGTTACTCTGTCATTCTTCCTTGAACTCTTGCTGCTGGGTAGCACTGCAGTGTCTGCACAATGCACATTAGCCAGGATGCAACCTCTGTTTACTCAGATGCTCTCTTCAGACACATTATGAACTTGGACCATTACCCTTCTGGCATAAGCATGGGCTCTAGCGGCAAAATACTAGGCTTGACCAGCAGTCCCTCTGGCAATTTTCCCACGCCTTGCATCCAACATTAATATTTTATTCTTAACATCCTTTCTGATACGGACCTCTCCCTGTAAGGTACACTGGGCATTTAGCGCCAGGATCAGAGACTCAGGATCCTTCTTCCATACAATTCCAACGGTTCCTCTCTGTTCTGTTTTCAGCATCTCTCAGCCTCATAGGCCTTCTTGAATTAAAGCCGAACTCTTAAAGCTCTACTAGTCTTTGACCCTGTTTTTCATAACACAACTGTGCCAGCCTTCCGAACATATGAGCATTTGTTCCAATCAACAAGGGACACCATCATACAGTCCAGTGGGGGACACACTAGGGCTAGGGTCTCTACTTATTGCCACTCCAGCCCGGAGGTGGGGAAAGACAGCCAAGTTCGGATATACCGGAATAGGGTAGCCTTCTCATAACCCCCATACATGCAGTCCTTCTAATGGTTGTAAGGGTACTTCTGACAAATGCTTCTGATACCAATCCTGGAACATAATTGTCACTTGGGAGCCACTGTCTAATACAGCTCTTGTAGACACTCCATTCACCTTACCAGTGGTCTCCATGGAGGACCCACTATTCTGGACCAGTCTGGAGGCGGTAGTGGAGGCCTGGGCAACTGACCTTGCCACAAAGGGCGTGAATTAGCATTTTGGTGCCCTCACTGGGATCATGTGTGCACCTCTTAACCACTGATTTCTTCTCCAAGCTCTCCTTGTAGCCTATATGCAACTTTGTCAGTGTCTTTTGGGGACTGGCATTCCCTTTCATGTGCCATCTTTCCCATAATTATAGCAAAACATACTTTCTGGAGTTTGAGCTGGCAGGCGCCACACTGGGAGCTAGAGCGGAGTTATTACTAACTGGAAACCTAGGTGCCATCTCTGTCTGCGGGTGATAAGCATTTGGAGACATCTCGTCAGTTTCTGCACTTCAACAGTCAAGGAATTGAGTTTGGAGCTATTATCAGCAGAGATACATAGGTGGGTACCCCACCCCATAGCAGATGCAGTCGGATATAGGTCAGGGCCCGTGCTTTGCAGGCGTGGCTCTTCATAAAGGACTGTTTTTGAATTCCCGGATCTCTCTCAACAGTTCGCCCCATTGTGGCATATCTTTTTCCTTGTCAGAGCACTCATTGACTGTCAACCTCTGCCCCTGAACTTCACTTGATGGGTCACCCCAGTCACTCGGGTCGTAGCCACAGCTGTTGGTGCAAGGTACCTCCAGGGAGTAGCCTTTTCTCAACTCCTCAATTTCTCTCATTAACTCATCCTTAGGAGGGTGGGGATTCCAGTCGATTTGCCAGAGGCGTAACTGAAGCAACAGCAGTTCTGAGAAGGGGCAGACTTAAGGATTCTGTCCAGTCTGGTTGGAATTGTTCAATCGCTGGCAAACTACCCTTTCTGAGGCATTCTTGCAACAATTTTTCAGCCGAGAGACATACACAGACAACAACTCCCCTTGGTACTGTTGTGCATTTCTTACTCCACCATAGGTCCTCATCAGAATCTGGGCTCCCATACACATTCTCAAGGCCTCAAGATAGGCCTGTGCAGTAAACTTCAGGGTTACTGGCCCGTTTGCTTTGGATGGTAGCCAGACTCGGGACCTCAGGCTCTCACTAACCCTCTTCCGCTTTTTCGCCTTCCGAGCATTGCCATTCTAGCACTTGGGGGCAACATAGTCTATCCAGGTCTCCCAGTCATCCTCCCTTGGGGGTGGGAGGGGTGCCAGAGAAGATCCTCAACCTTCGGTAAGAGTGCGTGACTAATGGCAGGTGCAGAAATAGGAGTCTGCATTGGTTCAGCCACCATTACGGGCACTGGAGCAGGAGAGGGTGTTGGGGAGGAACACCTCAGGTGGCAAGAATAGTTTCTTCAAGTCCTCACAGTTTTCCCTCTCCCAGCAACCATTCAGCAAATTTCTCCTCAAAAGTTTCAGATAGTGGTGGGGCTGATTCCCCGGTCTTTACTGTCCTTAGTTATCCTCTCCAAGCAGTGGGGAGGCTCCTCTGGGGTAATGGTCTGTGGCACTTTGGAGCTATCTATGGATCCTTAAGCTCTACTAGGGCCAGGAAAGTGTGGGTGAGCAGATTAGCATGCCGACCCACCACCACAGGGTTTGTAAACCTTCCACCTTGGAAAGTACTCCCTGCACAGTGTCCGTATTGATACCCAGGGGATGTCCAGGATAGCATAGCATTTTGGGGGTGATCTCCTCCCAGTACACCACTCCACCAGCGGTGCACAGCCACTTCTGTCGGGTACCATTTTTCTTAACAGTGGTTCAATAAATATGGCCACTAGGACACACAATCCCAGCGGTGAGCCTCCAAGATGTAACCCCTAGATATGGCATATCCAGGGGCTACTACCCCTGCCTGATTTGCCACCTAACAGGTTGAGGGGCCTGGATCCAATGGCGGGTGCCTCCACCCAGAGGTCAGGGTTTGCAATAGTTAAACTAACTTGGTCACAGCCCTCTGGGACACTGCAACCCCTTTCTTCCACTAGTGGCCCCACAAATATATCAAATTACCTTCTACAGTATACACTTACCCCAGGTCTGGTTCCGGCACTGGGACCTCCTGTGAAATGAGATACAGTGCAACAATCACAGTACAGTGCTTTAACATAGACAAATACCTCAGGCAGTATAACTTTGCTGAAACAAGCAGCTCTGATTTATTTAGGGGGATATAACAAGGACAGGGAAATCAGGTTAATTAGCTTATCACTCTAATAATCCATTTATGGCTCTGTGCACAGGCCTATCCCTATCAGTTACTGTCCCTGGGTACCCAAGCCCTAGTGGCTAGTCCAAACTGTCGGCAGCTGGTAGGGGCCCTTTCTACACAGAGAAAAGGAGAATTAAACAGTCAGCAGTACAGTAATTCCATTTAGATTAATGTGCAATTCAACAGGGAGCGACCCTGAATTAGTACTCAACCTCCAAATAAGATAGGGTCCTTCAATGTCAGCAGGGCTCACTTGAGGTACACAAACCTCTTCACACATCCATATAAAAGAAAGCACTATACCAGGCATGCATCTGTATCCCGATCGTAATTACTGCACAAACCCAGGAGAACACACAGCAGATTCAGTTCCTGACAGACCGAGTGTAATTTTCAGCAATTCCTCCAGTCTTCTACAGGTGAGCCTGGTTTCTACTCTTCAGAGATCCTTTGATTCTTTTCACAGGACGGATTCAGTCCTAACAAGCTGCAGACCGGAACTCTGGGCCTTACACCGTTTTTTGACTAAAACTGCACACTGAAAAAGTACAGGGCTCCTTCCTTCTTCACTGCCAAAGCTCAACTGAACTCCAACCGACAAAAACTGGCACTTCCTTTGAGTTCCTCCCAGTTCTTGACTGGATTGGCTGTCACTCACAATAGACTGCTGCTGTTGGTCCAAAAGGCACTGAAGTCTAAACTACATCTCCCAGAGTCACTGCCCATACAATCCTCTTGTGGCTGGCTCAGATTATGAGTCCAAGTTCTGATTCGTCCAAGGCACCATTTTAGAGCTAGCTTACCCCACACTGATTGGTCCAGTTCAGCAGTTCAAAACTAGAATGGGAACTAGCAGACACAGTTCTGACTGCAAAGAGACAGGTTAGACAAACTGTAATTTCATTATTACTCTAAATAATTTCTGGTAAACAGTTACATCTTTCAGATGGGTTCCTTTGCACTCTAGTGACTGCAAAAATTAAGTGAATTGGCAGCAGCTCGAGTGGTACTCAGAGAAGCACACAGTCTCCCCCCATACAAACTAATTATGTCTGCAAGCAGACAGCTCTTAAAGAGACAGTACCAGAGGCTCTAAAAACACTCACTGATAATGGCTTAAATGCCAAACACCATCCAGGCTTGGAGCATTCAAACAAGCTCCTGGAAGTCTTTTGGGAACCCCCATTTGCAGGGGGTTACATCTATTTTATAGAAAGAAAGAGGGGAGCCATGGAACAGTCTACCAACCGAGGTGGTGGGGCTGGAAACAGTTGTCGGTTTCAAGCACAGCTGGGACAGTGTAAAGGGTATAGTGGTCACTCAGGGTGAATCAGGAAGGAGAGTGGGTGCAGGAAGGGAAGGCTAGGACCCTGCATGGACAGTAGGTCCCAGGGTTAAATAGGGAATTCAGGACTGGCAGGATTGTTGGTCTTCTTCTGACATCATTTTCTCGGTTTCTAAAATGGGTGTTGGCTAGCAGGTTAGTCATTTTGGAAAATTTCAAGGTTAACAGGCACAGTTTTCTAAATTTTAGGGGTCCTCTGTTAACCAGATTGCCCCAAACTGCCTTAAAGTTACACAGCCCTACTAGAAAATAACAGACTATAAGAAGAATTCAGACTCTTACAGAGAACTCAGTCTATGTTGTTTAATCCTCTGTGGTAAAGCAGAACTAAGGTAATGTTGCAACTGGAATGTTCCATGTTCCTGGGTGACTATGCTGAGGTTCACAGCTTTTGGGCTGTACCACTACCCCAGTAGGGGAACACATTACCTATATGTATTAACTGCCTTCACCATTGATAATGCGGAGCGATACAGAAACAGCTTCTGTACTTGCAGGTAGAATCTGGAAGAAGTTGAACTATTGGCTGACCCTGGACACAGCCAGCAAAGACAACGGAAGGGAATAGCACCTGCCCTGTCTGATAGCAGGAGTAAGGTGGCCTGACATCTGATGGTGGAGGTGGTGATTTGGAGGCCACTGTTAAAGCTGTATTGGAAGTGGTATGACAGCTGGATAAAAAAGTCAGGCTTCAATAACAAGTTACTGTGACTGAAACCAAGGCACAGACCACAGAAACAGTGCAAAGGACTTTTCCACATAATAAATCATTTAAGTAGTGCCGGCCTGGTGGCGCTGATAGCTTGAGGTGCTGGACGTCACACTTTGGCGCAATGCCGGCAACCTGTGTTCGAATGGGCACAGGTCGCCGGGGTCGCCAGGGAGGGAGAAAGATCGAGCATCCAGAGGACTGCTCTCTCTTCTGGAGTGGGGGACTCCGAGCCGCCTGCGCCATTGCCCTATAGCGGAGGCTGGGGGACAAAGCATGCCACACCTAGATGTGGGGTGGAGCAAAGGACAGACGACTCACCCTTGTGTCACTGCACATCCTAGCTCCAAGGGGACTCTAACTAGAAAATCACTGCGGCCTCAGCGTATGGGCGGGCACGGTGCCACGACCCTTCCAGCCATGACAGTTCTGCTTTGGCGGCTCCACTCCAGGGGGCTTCCCAGAGTAAGGGTCGGGTACCATGGTAGGGGCGAGGACCGCTCAAGGGTTCGGGATTGGCCAGAAAAGAGAAGTAAACTGCAAAACTAAATAAATAATTTAAGTAGCAGTTCTGGGGGCCATAAAAGAAAATAGACTGCTTCAAGCTCAGCTCAGTACTGTACCTAGAGAAGGGTGCATGGACCTCAATTTAAGATTTCTGAGCATCCCTGAATGTCTGGATTTCTGGAAGGGTTGGCTCAATAAGATACATTCAAGGCTTAATTAACACACTGAAACTTGAACAGCTGGTCATTCAGGCCTACCATATTATGCCCAGGTGATACCCAAACAATCCTGAACCACCTTGCACGTTCTTAGTCACAACCATGGGTGTGCATGCTCAGGACACAATACTACAAAGGCCAAGAATCCAGGGGCACTTCACTTAAAAGCTTTAATAGAGGCATAGCTGACAGGGAAAAATGAGGATTCAGTGGTAGTTTTACCTGGATATAATCCTTTTGTGTGGATAGAAGAGGTCGAGAGGTGGGGGCTGTCTTTTTATGAAGTAAAAATATTACTGCTACAAAGGATGAATCGTTATTCTCTCACCCTAATTGTGATTATCTGTCCCTGACCTTAGAATTGGACCATAACAAGCTTCTGTCCTTAATGGTTTTGTACGCCCACCAGGATCACAAGAAGAGGCCTTGATTTATTAAGAACATATAATGTATGGTAGAGCATTGTTAACCTTGAAATCATCATTTCCTAAGGTTGTTAAAGAAAAACGATGAACATCTTAAACAGCCCACCCCACAAACACTTACCCTGATTAAGGCTTTTACAGTGAGAACCCGTTTTTAAGCTGCTTTACTTACTAGTTTTATTTTGAAAAGATCATTGAAGAGGAACATGGCGGATGCGGCGCCATCATTTCATGTAACAGTGCGGCGATGCACCACTGCTTCATGGAAAGCGGAGGCGGGCGGTGCGGCGCCGTGCTGTTGTGAAAATGGCGCGCATCCGCCATTTACAAAATAAAATTCGGTAAAGTAAGCAGCGTCGCCATAACTCTAGTGTAAAGCTGGTGAGAGTGACTGTTGAAGATATTCACTAACTAATCAATGTGATGTGAAATGTTGTTAACCTGTTGAAGCCACGTCCACGCATAGGTTAACAACGGTGATCGGATTCGTGATGTGCGCCATTTTTTTTCCACTGGTAACCGACGGATGAACGAGCAGTTAGGGGAGAACTTGAGCGCCGTGGCGGTAACTATATTTTAAAAAGTAAGCAGCCATTTTCCTTTTTACATGGGACCATACACTATAAATAATGTATGGTCCTTCTATTAGCAACCGGTCAGTGTCAACTGTCTCGAGGTTGCCATGGCAACATAAACACATGGTCACCCTGGCAACCTCCTCGACAGTTAACAGACCGTTACGTGTACAGGACCATACATTATCCTCTATATAGAGAATCCCTTCCTCATAACTGAGAGATTGTTATATTGGGGATGTTAATATGAACTGCGGTGATAAAGATTAATAAATACAGGGCAACAGTCACTGATCTTAGAGTAACACAAATCATACAAACTCCTACGAGGATTCATTATGCTGTTTTCTTCAATAATTGATTGGGTACTGGTCTCTAATGTGACAAAAATTAAACAGTTTGGTGTACTGGTTGACTGTATCAGTGATCACAGTCCAATATATTGCTGTTGGTCAGCCAGAGACCTAGGGTTCCCTCGCCTATATTTTTTCTTGTAACTTCAAGAAATTAAGATATAGGAAAATTTAGGGAGGCTTTGTCAATACTGATTGGTCTTATTTGAACAGTTTTACACAGGTGGAGGATGCTCTGAGGTCTTCTGTCAACAATTTAATTCCCTTTGTGATATTTTTGTTCCTCTTAGAAAGTTAAGGATTAGGAGAGATAAACAAAAATGGGTAAACTCTGATCTCCTTGAATTGCTTAGGGACAGAGAAAAAAATGGAAACATTTTCAAAAATTTGGTGAGTCATCTAGTTTATTACTTTATAAAGAGGCCTGAAATAAATGTAAAACCATGATTAGAACACTCTGACAGGCATCTTTCGACTCGGTCACCTGGCTCTACAAAGCCATGCTAGCAAAACTATCCCCATATTTCCAAACTCTTTCAATGAACTACCTGCCCCTACCCTACCTCCCACGCAGTAACTCCTTCATTATGCTAAATGTTCCAACCTCCTATTCTGGTTTGGAAACATAGCTATAAGCTGCACTCCCAGCTGCCTGGAATAAAGCTCAATTCAGGCTCAAACTGCAAAGCCTGATCCCCTGAATAGCTTCAAAAGACTTGTTTATGACAACCTACAGGACTTCGGTGACTGCAGTTGATAAAGCGCCTCTCCTGCCTGGTATTGCAGTGACAGCTCTATCCTCTTGTCCACCCCACTCCCTCACCACTAAGTGACTTTCCATTATACTTCCATTCCCCCTTCTTCCTCTCCATATTACAATACTATCACCACACAATCTGCCCCTAGTCTGTATCCCACATTATCGTCACTCAACAGTCCCTGCCCTTATCTACAGCTATCCTTTCTTTACCTTCTATCTCTACTTCTCTCCCTGCCACCTCCATAGTGCCCTCTTGCCCCAGCCAACATAGTCGTTATATTCATTTTCCTATCCCCTTCACCTTGTTGTCTGCCCTACCTCTGTCCTACCATCCTCTGTCCCACCTTCCCTCTGACCTTATCCCACCCCGCCTGTGCCGCTATCTTAACTTTCCTTGCTGGCCTTGTAATTCTACTTCCTCAATGAGATACTACCTTGTTACCCAGAGCTAACCATTAATTTAACTCCTAGCTTTAGTGCACCTATCTATATATTTAATTTAAATATTGTCCTATTTTCTTCTCATGGATTATTCGTGTGTTTAATGCATATTACTTTGTATATGCTTGTGTAATGTCCCTGTTGTTAATCGGGACCTCCTTGTAAATGAGCCTGCTCAACAGTTTTTTCCTGCCAATAAACTTGAACTTGAACTAAAAGGCATTATTTTCTGAAGAAACAAAAACAGCTTGGGATTGGTAATGTACAAGATAGTGGGACCTAATGAGCTTCTTGAAAACAAAAGACAACTTCTCCACATTGTTTAAACATAGACCCGAATTGACAACTGAGCCTCTTAGAATAAGTGAAGAATTTAATAGTTATTTTACAGATTTATCCGACTATATCCCCAGATCTAATTGTGAGCCAATCTTCTGGAATTGTTGGGTACAATTCTATTTTGCCATACCCTAACTTATATTTTATTTTAGATAATTTCTTCAGTTGAAGTCTTATCTTGTAGTCCTCATCCATCTGTTGGTAACAACGGGGTGGACTATAGGCTCGTGAGGATCGCCGCAGACATCCTTTGTTTCCACTTTCTATAATCTTTAACCTTTCTCTTTGCTCTGGCTGCTTCTGAGTCTTGGGAAACAGGCTACTGTTGTTCCTGTTCTCAAGTCCGGGGACACATCCATTGTGAAAAATGATTGCCCTCTCTCTGCTGTCTAAGATTTTGGAGCATATTGTACCTGATCAGATGTCTGAATACATACTAAAACACAATCTTTGACTCCAGCTCAGCATGGTTTTCGATCAGTACACAGTACAATGTCAGCCTTCGTCGGGTTCACACAAGCAGTCCATCAGGCCTTAGATTATGGCCATTTTTCTGTGTCTGCCTTTGTGGACCTGACCAAGGCTTTTGATTTGGTTGATCACAATATGCTAGTAACAGTATTATTTAACATGGGTTCATCTCCAGAGGTCTTGGAGTGGACCAGGAGTTATCTTAAGGATCGAGCTAGATAACAAAAATAATGAATATTCATTCTTCCTCTGGGCTGTTTCACTGGGTGTCCCTCAGGGTTCAATTCTGGGACCTTTACTATTTTCTTTATTTTTGAATACACTTCCTCTAGTTTGTGTTAATACTTAAATTTTTCTTAATGCTGATGATGCGTGATCCTCACGAGCGGACCTAATCTGAAGTCATAAGTAATCATCTTGTTAGTGATTTTGCTGCAATACAGATTGATTTATTGGTCACAAACTGGTCTTAAATGGGAAGAAGACTAAAACCATGGTATTTCTGAATCAGAGAAAGAAATTAAATATTGCCCTAAGTTAATGTTATAGACCTTGGAGCACGACTGCAACTAACAAGAAACTAGTTTTAAATATTTAGGCTTATTCTTGATGAAAGCTTAACATATGAGTTTCACATTGATTCCGCTTGTAAAACAGGTTCATCAAAGGCTTGGTGCTCTATATAGAATCAATCCATCACTGACTCCTTCAATCCAAGTGAAATTGGCCCAGAGTTTATGACCAATAATAGACTATGGTCTACACTTCTATTATTCTGCTGATCAGAGACTTCTGAATAAGATTAGGTATTGACAGATCAAATGGCAAGATTTGCCTCCCAATTGCCAAGACTGACACACCACTGTAATCCTTTATAATAGTCTTGGATGGTTACAATTAGATCAGAGATTTCAATTCAAGTGGGATTATGGTTAAAAAGATTACTCTTGATAGGGTCCCGATATGCTTTTCACACGTATTTCCTATAAACATTCATCTTTAGTTCAGGTACACACTAGAACTTTACACAACTTTAGGTTTTTGTGCCAACTATGAAAACATCATTAGGTCAGAGGTCTCTGTTATATAGATTTCTGTCTGTTTTCAATGATCTACCTACTGATTTGAAAAGTTCATTTTATTCTTTGGCTGTTTTAAGTCTAAACTAAAGAAATGGTAAGTTACTACACGGTCTGTGAATACAATCATGTTTGATGTTTTTATTTATTGACTTAAAATTGTTAATCATTACAAATGTCTGTACATGTTTCTTGTATGATGTCTGATTTACTGGTTTGTATGTTTATCCTGTATATTTCTTTTGTGTATTGTTAACTGGTCACCCACGTAATCCATGGACTTTTCAGATTTTAAATAAACAAACAAAAAACAAAAACTTAAATGATTCATTTATTTAGTTTTTGTTGACCGGTAAGTGCACTAGACAAATTCCTGCCTATTTTCAAGCATGACCAGGGGAAGGGATGCCAACTGACCTTGAACCAGATTAAGTTGTTGGTGGTATTTTAGTGAATGGGGAAATTCCCTACTCTGCCAGTAGGGGGATCCATGCAGGACTAACAGGCTTTGTGTCAGTTTCACTGCAGCACTGAGAGAGTAAGGACGTGGGAGACTGGGAGAGGGCCTCTACCTGGTCTTTATTACACCAGAGGCCATGGATTGTGGGAGAAAAGAGGAGATGACGGAGGCAAAGCAGCAGCAATGGAGAAACAAAAGAAAGTAGTAACAAACAAGAAGGCAGCGATCTTCAGTGGAGACTGAGGATGCGAAAATTCTAAATGTGAGTACAATGGTTTCAATTCCTGTAGATGCACAAAAGGAACTTGTAAATAAAGGAAAGACTGATGAGAAAATAAAAGTTAAGCCCTAAACTGGCAGAGCAAATGTCTGACAGTGGAAATGACAGGCCTGGCGGCTTGAAGCCTGCTAGAATCAACTGCAACAAAGTGATGCAGCAAGATAAAGGATGCACGCCTGCAGATTCAGGTGAAAGTGTGAATAGCAAGGAAACCTCAAAAGGAAGGCCCAAATGAGTCGGAAACGGCTTGGGCCACGGAGGAGAACAGATACTGAAATTGAAGGAAATAGTAAGAAAACAATGATGGGTGAAAAACAAAACAAGGAAAAATGAAAAAGTACAAGAAGGTCCACAAATGGAAAAAATGGGGAAATAGATAACAGAAAGCAAGTGAAGAGGGTTTGGAGGAGCACACTTTGAAATTTATAAAGATAACCCAGAGTGGGTTACAAAGGCCTTACTAGAAGCAGGATGGAAATTAAAGAAGGATGGGACCCTAACAGGCCTAGCACATCGAGTAAGGGGTTGAAAGGGCTAGAAAAGGATGATGAGGAAAAAAGAAAAAAAAAGGAAGAATCACTATAGGAACAGGAAAGAGGGGAACGACAGAAATGGACGATATTAAAGAGATAGCAATTATACATGCAGCTAATGAAAGCAATGACACATCAATGGAAGTTGAGGAGAAACTATTCGAACAGAGGATGAATTAAATAAAAAGAGGATAAACAGCAACAGAATGAGAAAGAAAACCTGGGGGCCCCTTAAGTCCCCACTCAAGAGAAAAGTTGTTTCCCAATGAGAATAAGCCCCACCAAGCCAAAAGGAGGAATGCAGTGTGTTTAAAATTCATCAGCAGATGCCCTCAGATAGAATTTGTATTGGAAGACATCTTTAAAAGACAGTATGAAGTACTACCCATATGAAATATATGCAGTCATTTATGTCCCTGGTAGTACAGAGTATGATGTTAGCTTTAAGCATTCAGGGGCCCTGGACAGATTCTGGAAATTATACCAACAACTAAAACATACTGATTTATGGAAAAACTTTACTGCAATACCCTCACAAAACCAAACTTTAAAATAGCAACAGTCTTGTTTGGAATGAAGGTTATTGGTTGAAGTAACGCTACACAGTACATAGTCCACCTGAACCAATCCTAGATGAAGAGTGTTATGGACAGGAAGGTGAAATATAAATAATATTGAAATCTCTGGCTATCCCTAAAGTTAAAACACGCTTTGGTAGAGCCTCAATAAGCTTCACTTTTCCTACGTTCTGGAATAAGATCCAGAAAACCTTAAGGCTCGCATCCGTGTCATTGCTCCCTCTTCAAATCCTTGTTCCTGAGGACCTTCTCCGAGGTCTGTCATTGCTTCAAGTTAAGGTCTCAACATCATGCTTTATTACTGCTTTAAATTCTGGACTTAAACCTCAACCACTGCCTGAGGCGCCATTTGAGTCCTCCTTCTGTCACTGTCCAAATCAAGGACCCAACATCACGATCTGTCTTTGCTTCAAATATTGGACTTAAGCCCCAACCATTGCCTGTGGCATCTGTTGTGTTTCTCCTTAGAACAGTCCTTCCTCCTAAACCATCACATCCAGCCTTCTCCTATCTCATCTGATCTTCCTCCCACTTGCCAGGCCATGCCTACAGTACTTATCAAAGGACTCTTAATCTTCTTCGACTTTCACGCTTAGAAGAACTGCCACTCCTACTTACTATGACTCCTCCAATGACGTTTACTGTATAAACTTTAGCTCATTACCTTCGCGTCCATATATCTGTATCCATTCAATTGTATTTAAATGGCACTACCTCCTGTTGAACCTACTGCTATGTTTTGGTGAAGTATCTTGTCACATGCAATGGTTACATGTCATTATGTTATTATTACTATGCAATTGTTATGTACATTCACGCAACCTGTGATGTCTTAACCTTGTTGGCAATTGTTTTGCCCCAGGTCTGTCTTGTAAACGAGCTTGTCTCAATGATGTTCCACCTGCAAAATAAAGATTTGGATTGACTGAAACAGATAGAGGGAGAAATGCATCTGCCAAATTGTTCTTCCTGGGACAAGACTGCGGTATTGTGTTCTATGCGAGAAAACTTAGGGCTTGTTATCAGTGCGGGAGAAAGGGCACTTAAACAATGCATGTGAGAAGGTAAAATATGGCCTGTGCAGAGGACTGGGACATTTTGGTGCTGAGTGTAAAATAAGCTAAAACGTAGTCTGTGTGAGGAAGAAGAACACATATTCTCAAGATGGCCATGGGCATCCACAATAGCCAGACACAGTAGAGAGAGCAGAACAAGATGTTTACTTAGTACTGGCACAAAAGAAAAGAGTAAACAAAACAAGATACTGCTAGAAGCACTGCATGAGGAAGAAATTAAACAGAAGGAGGAAAGAAGAAGAAAAAGTAAGGCCCAGAAGGTTAAAAGGAGGGGAGAAGAAGGAAACCAAAACCAAGAGGGTGACACATGACACATGGAGACTGGCAAATTGGAACCAGGACCTGTACAAAATACATTTACCATGGTGACCAGATTCAGAAACAGGAACAAAGCCAAATAAAGCAAAAAATACTGGTGGAAAAGACAGAGAAGGGGTTGAGCTCACTAACAGATATACTCTTACAAGGTAAGGAGTAGACAACCATGGATGAGGACTCAGAAAATTTTAGTATAGACTCATCTCGCAAAGAAGAGGCAACAGATGAAGGGACACCAAATACCCAGGCGCCAAAAAAAAGGAAAAATCAAGGGACACAGATGACTCTTTTTCAAGGCCTTGTTAGATAAATTCAAATGTAAAGTTTAAAATGCTTAACAAATAATGTTAACAGCATTAAAAATAGAAAGAGAAGGTTAACAACATTTAAAATATTAAGTGATTTAAAATGATGTGGCAATATTGCAAAGACACTAGGTTGCACACAATAAAAGAACTGCAACAGGCACAGAAAGATGGGATCTCAGGACCCTCCTTATGGTCCATTTGAGAAGAGAAATGTTTGGGTGGGGTAGTATCATATCACAAGATGTTAAAATTCTAAAATAATAAAACCAGTACCAGGAGAGCCTTTATAGTAGATTGTATACTGAAAAGAATTACAATGCGGGTGATAGTTATTTACAACCCACAAATTAAAACAGAGAGGAACAAATGAATGGGAAGTACTGAACCATATTTAGACACCTCAAAGCTAGTATTATGGGTGGGAGGGATTTTAATTGTGGATTAACAAAGGCAGATTGCAGAGAGTAACAAGGAAAATATACAGTGACACTCACTAATCTCTTAAAGAAAATCATGCTAAATGCAGCACTAGAAGAAGCATGTTTTAAAGGCATAAGATCTACAAGCACTGAGTTTTGATAATTCCCACCAAAAACAATGTTAGAACAAGTAAGAAGTATTCCTGACTGACAACAGACCATATGGCAGTGGAAATAAGTATAGATCTAGGGAAACATGGTTTTGGGAAAGATTTTTGGAGGATGAATGTAGAGAAGCTAGAAGAGGAAAGGTGTAAGGAAAACATAAAAGACTTTTAGAAGGAAGGAGGACTGTAATAGAAATTTATGATACAAAGAGAGAATGGTGGAGGACACTAAAAGGGACATTAAACAGTTATTGATAGAAGAAGGAAAAGGCAGAGGCAACAAAATATGGAAAATACTTAAGTTTAAGAGCTAAGTTATATAGGTTGATTACAAGACAAACTAAATACAAGGTAAATGAAGAACAACAAATAGCAGAGATTAAACAAGAAATGGGGAAATACCAATATAGCAGAATCAAATCTCTGATAATGGAACAAAAAGTGAACACAAGGGACAAAACATCAGATTAATCCCTTTGACAGTAATAAAGAAAGGATAAAGAGAGAGTAATGTATGAACTGGAAGATAAACAGGGCAAGATACACACAGATATAGAAAATATAAAATGCAGAGGCAAGAATTCCTTAAGGATAAATATCAAAGAGAAAGATGAACAGAGGAGAATAACTTTTACAAATACTAATATGTCTAAACTAAGGAAAGAGGAAGCAGAGTTAATTAGAGGAAATTAAGGAAGCAGAAATAAAAGAAGCAAATTAAACATTATCAAACAATACAGTGCCAGAGATAGATCGGATACCTAACATTTTCTATAAAATCTTGAAGAACAACTTACTGCTATGCTAACTCAGCTTTATAATGAAATCCATCAAACTGGTGAACTATCTGACAGTATGAAGCAAGAGATAACGATATTTCTTTAAAAACAGGAAAGAACTCAAATCAAAACTGGAGACCGATAAGCTTATTAACAGCAGACTACAAAATATTGGCCAAAATAATTAATAATCAATTAAGGTTTGTTTTTTTTTTTTTTTTAAGAACAGCTAGTCTTGCAGACACAAACATGTGCAATACCTGGAGGAAAATACAACAAAACTTAACCTATATAAGAGAAATTATTAATAAAGGACAAGGAAAAGAATACAGGGATACTCATATGCACTGGATCAAGAAACAGCCTTTGATGTAATACAACATATATATATATATATATATAAATGAATAATAGATACATTCTGGTGTATTACAAGGCAGTAATTCATCGAGAGGATCTGGGGCACAGTGAAGCTCGAGAGGTTTAAGTGCCCCCAGATCCTCGAGATGAATTACTGCCTTGTAACACCAGAATGTATCTGTTATTTTTGTAATATATGGATGCAAGAGAATTGTAGTTTCTTACCTTGCCATAGAGTCAGGAATGTGCGGTTGGGTTGGTGGTGAGGTAATTTTGTTACTAAAAGCCAATGATTGCGACAACTTGGAGAAGTTTTAACAGTTGAAAAGCAAAACTGAGCAGTGTTAAAGAAACTGCAAACAAAACAGTCGTAATTTTTTTTTCTTGTGGAACGAGCGACAGTTAGTGTGCAGAGCTAGTCGGACTCGGAGTCTGAGTACATCACGTAGCATCTTTTATTCACTGCCTGAGGAGATTTTTAAGTGCTTCTTGCTACATTGCCAAAGAAGTTGCAGTGTGATCCAAAGTTATTTCTGGTGGTAGAAAATTGAGCACTTTTGCTGGGTGGCTCTTTTGAAAGAGACATTTTTCCTCAGAGTGTTACACATAACCTGAATGGTAGTCGGCTTTTACTGTATGTGACAGTTACAGTAAAAGCTGGCTCATGATCAAAAGCTGCTTGAGCTGGCCTGTGGCGCTTGGCGCTGTTGTGAGTTTGCAATAATACTATCGTTGAGATCTTCCATCGATAGTATTACTAGATCTCAACGATAGTATTATTGAGTTCCATCGATGGTATTATTAAGTTTTGGACGATGTTATTACAGGAGATTTTTGTATGCATTTTGGGGTATTATTTTAAATATCCATATATTACATATATTTTATATATATATATATATATATATATATACACACACACACACACATATGGGACACGTTGAAAGAATATAATATACCAGAGGAAGTGATTAATCTGACTAAAGCCATTATAAGGGAGCACAAGTTTGCCCAATAATAAATTGACACTTAGGAATACATATGTACATAAAAATGGGGTAAGACAAGGCTGCTTACTAAGCCCTTTGTTATATCAATCAATCAATCAATCAATCAAATCTTTATTTATTCAGGCGAACATCATTGAGCAAAGCTCATTTACAAGATGGACCTGAGTGGTCATACAAATGAGGATACAAATATTATTACATAGACAAGAATAGCATAAATAACAATATAATGGCAAGAAATGAATGTATACAAATTTACATATATACAAGGAGCAGTAGAACCATTTTGCCTGCAAGAAAATGTGGGCAAGGTAAAGCAGGAATAAAATATAAAATTATAGGGTCTAACTAGCTTTGTGAGAATAGATAGGTGAGTCGGAAGATAGAATATGAAACAATATAATGGACGGAAAAAGAAAGGTGGGTAGGGGATTATGGTTTATAAAAGCAATTGCAGAGCTCTGGAAAAAGGGCGGAGAACAGTCTTTTGAAGGATGTCAGAGGTAGAAGGCTATCTAGCTTCATGGATTTTGGAGAGTTCCATGCAACTGCTAAAGTATAGCTGAAAGCAGCCCTCCCATACCGGTGCAGGCAATGGGGACCTGTAACATGATAAGTTTACTGATCCTAAAGTGTATGGCCTAGTTGTAATTTGGGTAAAGCAATCAGTGATATAGGTAGGTAGTTTGCCTGTTAACGCTTTGAATGTCCAGATAACAGCATTCCTAGTCCTTCGTGCTGTAATGATGTCCAATTGACTGCCATATAAAGGAGCAATGATGGGTGCTGGGGAAGGTCAGTAATAAATCTTATGGCCCTGTGATACAGGGTGTCCAGTTTTTGTAAGAGATGACCTGGACAATGGCAGTATAGAAAATCAGCATAATCAATGAGGGATAGGAATGAGGCCTGAATTAACCTTTTTGGAGTCACTGTTTAGGTAATGCTTTATTCTAAAGAATAGTCCAAGCCTCTGTCTTAGCTTTTAAGTAGTTCTTCAATATGGACTGAATAGTCAAGCCTGTTATCTATCCAGACTCCAAGATATTTGAAATTATCAACAAATTCAAGTTTTCTCCAAGTAAGGTGGATAAATGTAAGGTGGTGGATGCTAGGGTATGGGTAGAGCAACTCTTTGTGGCAAAGAACATGGCTTTTGTCTTTTTTGCATTTAGAAGTAGTTTTTGTCAAGTAGGTTCGCTGCAGAATGGAGAATCTTGATTGTAACAGATCACAGGCTTTGGAAGGTGAGGGATTGCTGACATATAATACAGTATCATCAGCAAACAGATGAATGTTAGATTGAGTGAGGTTGGCATCAATATTGTTTATATAAATAGCAAAGAGGATAGGCCAAGAATAGAACCTTGTGGTACGCCCTTAGCAGTGGTTTTGAGGTGGATAGGTAATTTCCATTTTTAACCAGTTGTGACCTATTTGAAAGGTAATCCTTAAACCAGTTGAGTGACAGGGAATCCAGGCCAATTGAGTTAAGGGAGGTGATTAATAAGTCGTGATCCACAGTGTCAAAGGCTTTACTCAAATATATATATGTATCCTGGATCCTTTTAAAGAAAACAGAAGAAGAAAAAGACATCCAAAATATAAGGTGGCAAGGAGAAAGGCTGGCAAAAACTAGTGCATATGTGGATGACTGTATAATACTGCTGGAAATCAAAAAGCAGGGATAGGATGCTGGATTTGGTTTAACGAAATAGCCAGTACACAGGGATTAAGGTAAATAAAGGAAAAGTAAATATACCCATTGGGGATGTGGAAACAAGGGAACTAGAAGTTGTACAAGGAGAGATAAGGATCTTAGGGATACTAATTGGTGATCAAAAGGCTATTCAGAAGAATTGGAAAGAGAAAATGACAAGGCAAGAAGGAAAATAAACAAATGGAAACAGTGGAACATGACAAAGGAAAAGAGAATATACTTATTAAAAACATTTATTTTGCTGCGGGGTGCTAACGAGCCATCATTTGAGCTACACGCTCTGTGGTTACAAGCGGTCATTCAAGTTTACTAAAGGAAATAAACTGTTTTGAATTCTTTTTTCTGTACTTACTTGAATGGAATACCTGCCTTCTGAAATGGACAACTTAATTTCCCAGAAAGTTGCTGGAGAGGCGCCTCCAGCACGTGGCCTGTGCAGACAGCTGGAGCAGGGCCTCCAGCAGTGACCTGTTCTGAGATGGGAGGAAATCCAGGCATCCCAAAACCTACGTTCGCTACTATCCAGGCATTTTTGGGAGAATTTCAGGCTGAAGTGAGGTAGTCGACAGCTTGAATCAAAGCTTCGTTTTGGATATTTCCATTCGGTTGTTCTGCAGTGGAGGCACGAATGGAGAAAGCAGAGAGTTTAATGGAGAAGAAGGATGAGGAGATCAAGGGAATCTTGTCTCGAGTCCTCACGATAGAAGGGCTACAAATGCAGCTTTGCATGAGCAATTGGCTCAAATGAGCGAGACTGGAGCGACTTGAGAACAACTTTTGGGAAAGAATTTAAGTTTGATTGGTTTCCCTGCTGATATATCTAATGTTGAATTGAGGGACACTGTTCAAAGGTCTTTAACTGTTGTTTTTCTTTGGAAACACCTTTGGTGCTTGAATCTTTATTTCGCCTGCATCTCGACAATCTAAGGATCCCACCCAGCAATCTGGGGTGATATTATACTGTCCTTCAAACCCTAACAGAGAGGAATAAAATCTTGCAGCTAACGTAGGCAGAAGAAGCAGCTGTTTTATGAGGGCATCAGATACATTTGTATCCAGATTTTGTGTCCAAACTCAAAGAAGAAGAAAGTGGTTTCCCGATGTGATCTAAATACAAGGAAGCTGGAGTGACTCGTGGTATTATACGCCCCTGTCCGCTTTGAAGGTACTTTTCAAGATAAAATTTTTGATGACCCAGATTCTGCAAGATCTTTTTGAGAGTAATGTGAAACTCCTAGAGGATATTGGGTCAGATTTTGAAGAAGAGGATGCTGCCAAGGTGACTATCTTCCAGTTTATTTTTTGTTGACTTTCTTACAATAAAGCTTGATACCCAAACAGATTAAATAGACAGACACCTTAGTTAATGGCTATTTAATTTTTGCAGGGCTGTTTAAACTTGGAGAGCTGATGGACTTTATATTCTTATTTTCATTTTTCTGTTTGGTTTTGGCAAAATGTTGTAAAGTTTGATAATCTTTTACTACCCCTTAAATATTAAAAATATGTGTGCCTTATTTAATTACAATATAATGGAATCAGAGGTAGGTATTTTTCTTAATGAAATTGTTCTTCTTGATTGTAATTGAAAATTCAAAGTGGATTTATTTCATGTCTTAAGGAATAAAAATAAAGTACAAAAAAGTTTATTTTGCCAATATTTTTACACTTAGCATATGTATATCCTGTACCACAGCAAATGCAAACAAGTATACTATCTTTTTTCAAATGTTATGGGGAAGCAAACTGAATCATGGTAAGAGAGGAATAACATGTAGGGAAGTGAAAGATGGGGAGTTAAACATGGTACAGCCAACTGTTTTCTTGGTAGGTATGTTTATTGCAGTTAACATTGTACCACTGATAAAGGGAGAATTATGAATGGCTGAAGTTTACGAGGTGGAGTGACTCGATGATCAAAAACAGGGAAAAAGGGAACATAAAGGTGGAAAAATATGGCCGTATATATGGAAACTTGCAAGAGTCATCTCACACAATGGGGGTAATGATAGACTCCTAATTAGGAAAAATAGGAAACAGCTCTATTAAGTAATAATGGAAGGGAATTTTATGAGGAGGAAGTTTTACAGTTAAAAGGGGATAGTAATCAGAGAATTGCTGGCTGCAACACTAAGAAAAAGAATCCTTAGAAAATGAAAGAGACAGTCTGAATGTGCAGCCATGACAAATTAAATGTGGAAAGTAACCCCAGACATGAAAAATAAAGCAAGGATATGTGAAGATAAGTTGTGGTTTACAAGAAGAAATTATGTTATATATTTTCTTTGCATGTTCATATATCAAACCTTTTGGAGACTATTGGCAAAATTTGGGGATGAAGTGTTTCAAGCATATCACATATGCAGTTTTAGTATATGGAAAATTAACTAAGGAATGGAGTAAATTTAATAAAAGAACAATATATGTAATCCTTGCATTTCTGAAATGGGTGATATGGCAAAATAGATGCCAAAGGACACTGCAGAAAAAGAATAATCTTTGCATGATCTGATGCTTAAAGTACACGTTGAAATTGACAAAGTGTACCAAAATGAGCGTGGATTGTTTGGAGAAGACACAGCAAGGAAAATGTGGAAGAATATTACTGGCATTGGTAAAAGATGGTATAGAGAAATTTATAAGATGATGTAACAAAATGTTTGTGATAAATGTATGTTTTTCTTTTAATAAAAATTCCTCTACTCTTTTCAAGACGTGCCATGGGATCTTTTAACATCCACCTGAACTACCACCAGAACAGGCAGATGGGACCTCGGTTTAGCGTCTCATCCGAAGACGGCACCTCAGGAGTGCAGCAGCACCCTCATGTGGCATATGTAGGCTAAACTCCATAAAATGGACTGCTGAACCCTGCCCTGTCTTCTTCCACTTTAAAACTTCTGTTGCAACAGTACCCTCTTATCTCTTCTACTTTTTAAATACTTTTTCAATTATCCTAGTTAGGCCACCTAGGATAAAACTGTACTGTGCGCTTCTGTACTTCATTTCTATTCTCCAGCTCTAAAACTTTTATTTTTGCTTCATACAGCCCCCAAAAAAAAACTCCTAGGTGCAAGCAGTTAGTAAAACGGATACTGTACAGTAAGAAAAGAGGATTATGTCCTGGGACATAATAAAGTAATGAAGACTACCAAATAAATGTCTTCTGGTTTACGAGTTAAAGAAAACTAATGCATAAACGTCTTCTGGTTAAATAAGACAGGATCCTGGAGACATGTTAGAGGCGTCCCTGTCTTAAAACAGCATGTAAACATTAAAACGGTAAAAGCAAAGCATGCAAATGAACATTAGAAGCAGGATGACTTGCAGAAAGGAGGGAAAATAATAAAACTAGATTATTTAGACCCTGCATTACTGTGTACCCTGTAGTGAAGCAGCATTCATTTCTGAGCAAAATAATGCTTTGAAAACTAAGGTTTAACCAGGTAGAGATCCTCAGCTGGTCACTCAGGAAACAGAAAACCTTCTAATTTTCTAAGCTGCTGATCTTTGAATGGGTATTCCTAAGGGATCAGCACCTCCTGTCCCCTTTTATGTATTCCTAATAGGCCCCTGTCACTCAGATGGTTACTAAGCATATTACCTTTGGGTAGGATTAAAATCTTTGATTGTTAGGCTGCTGTCTAAATGGGAACAGTAAGAGAATGGTATTTATCCAAGCAATGGTTTTGGGTTACATTTAGATACCTAACTTATTCTAAAGCATTGTATTTGTGTTAAGTATGTTAAGGGTCTAGTCAGGTGACCTTGTTCAGGGAGTATAAATACCTCTCAAATCTGATCTTCAGGCAGATGAGCCTTGGAAGTGAGACAGGATAATCTACAGTGAGGTAGACTGTGAGAGTCAAGTAAAGTAAATACAGAAGTAAGTAGACTCAGAGCCATTCTGCAGTCTCAGACTGTGTACTGGAAACTGTAAGAAACCACTGAGGGGAAAAGTGGTCATTGACATTGCATCTTACTTTTCTTTAGTTTTGATTATTTTGGTTTTCTGATTTCTTGGTTTTATAGCTTCTGCAAATAAATCCATACAGAAAGGGTCGAGAGGGCCAGAGACGCCGCCTCCCCAGGATCCCTCATGAGGGTCGCGAGGCCCCAGCACAGCCACCTCCCCACCAGAGAACGAAAGGAGCCCTCCCCACCGCTGGAAAGTAGCCAGAGGGTTGAGAGGGCCAGAGACATCACCCTCCCCAGGATCCCACGAGGGTCATGAGGGCCCCAGCACAGCCGCCCCTCCCCACCGCTGGAAAGTAGCCAGAGGGTCGAGAGGGCCAGAGATGTCACCCTCCCCAGGATCCCACGAGGGTCATGAGGGCCCCAGCACAGCCACCCTCCCCACCGGAGAACGAAAGGAGCCCCCCACTGCTGGAAAGTAGCCAGAGGGTCGGGGCCAGAGACATCGACCACCCCAGGATCCCCACGAGGGTAGTGAGGGCCCCAGCACAGCTGCCCTCCCCACCGGAGAATGAAAGGAGCCCCACTGCTGGAAAGTAGCCAGAGGTTGGAGAGGGCCAGAGACGCCACCTCCCAAGGATCCCCATGGAGGGTCGCGATGGCCCCAGCACAGTCGCCCCCCACCGGAGAACAAAAAGAAGCCCCAACACTGGAAAGTAGCCAGAGGGCAGAGAGGGCCAGAAACATCGCCTCCCCCAAGATCCCCACGAGGGCCCCAGCACAGCCGCCTCCCCACTGAAGAATGAAAGGAGGCCCCCACTGAAAAGTAGCCAGGTACGTACACGAGCCCGGACACTCAGCTCACTGTGTCTACAGCATGGCGCCTGTTCTGCTAGTTGTTGCCTGCCACCCCCACCACCACCCTTGGTCGTCCGCCTCAGTTATATATGCTAGACTGGTGACGCTGTTATCAGCTGACATGCGCCAGAACCTATCAGCCCACTTTCTAACTAGCAGCTTATGCTATCCCACCACTAGTGGCCGCTATACTGTGACACAGCTTGCTACTGGCAAGTTCAATATATCAATCATGCTCCTCTATCTTATACCACCCTTTGCCTAGCTTTTCCCTCTATCCTCCTACCCCAGCAACCCAGCCTTATGCAGGACCCAAACCTCCACCACTTTCACAGCATGCCACCTCTACCATGCCCCGCACTAACCACCACCTCTCTGCTCCAGCAAATAATACACACCCATACATGGGCACTAAGCCCTTCTGTTATCCCCTTCCATGGCCTCATGTCCCACGAACCTAGCTACCGCTAATCTCTCTACACAACACAAACAAGCCACCAAAACTAAAGTCAAGACACATTTGGAACGCCTCCATGCACCACGTCACCCTGGCTTCTCCTCCTGGCCGGGATGTTGAAACCAACCCTGGCCCAGTGACCCACTCTACCCCCAAACACTCCCAAAGGGACTAAGGTTACTTCACCTAAACATCTGCAGCCTCCTGAACAAAGTACGGAGCTGCAACTCACTACCCTAAACCTCCCTCGACATCTGCATTATCTCTGAGACTTGGCTGAAACCACCACACAGATTCAGAAATAGCCATCCCGGCTACACAGTTTTCAAGGCAGGACAGGGCGGGCAAAGAAAAAGGTGGGGAATCGCCATGTACTTATCCACAAGACTCCAGTTCACCCCTGTCTTGATCCCTGAACCCACACCCTAATTGAATCTATGATGATCAAACTGACCCTACCTCATTTCCACCCGTGTATGTGGCTCAGATCTACTGCGCTCCGGCCACCCCAGCGCCTAGTGTTCATGACCACTAGCCACTTTAAAATCAGCTGCCGGAGAGGGTGAGCTCTACATCCTCGATTTTAACCACAATTGGCTAGCTAAAGACTGCACGTAAACTATGAAGCAAAGTGCACTCCTAAACCTAACCCAACATATCAATCAGCCCACTCACTAAACACAGAAACACTCCCGCCTGGACTGGGCCCTCACAACCCACCCCATAGGATAACAACAGCCGCATCCTCCTGACTCCATGAGCCATCACCACATGGTTTATATGGTTAGGAAGGTGCACAGACCAAAACCTCCCCACCTAGGACCCTCCCTCACGAGGGCCTACAATTCCCTCTGTCTCCATTCACTTCTGAACGACCTCGCCTAGTTGACTGGTCATTCATCCAGACAGCTCCTCTATTGGCTACGCTTTCGATATGTTCAGACACAACTTGCTTCATGTATGGGACCTTCATGCCCCTAAGATCAAACAGGGTAAAGGGATTACATCTCCCTGGGTCACGCTGATATCATCGGCTGCTGCGAGCCAGGGACAAGGCTTGGAGAAAGCACAAGCAAACCGGCACTCTCGATTTACTGCAGCACTATAGCAGTCTCAGTAACTACTGCACCAAAGCTATCCAGCAGGCAAAGAATAACTACTTCAAGGCAGCCCTCTCCTCCAACCTGAACCACCCCTCAAAATTCTGAAAACCATCCAAACCCTACTCACCCACGGCCCAACCACCTACCCCAACCCTATCCATACATGGCAACTCTGTCTCTGGCCAAAGCACAGTTGCCTCTGCTCAACAATTTCTTTACAGGTAGGCGACTCACTCCTCACAAACCATTTCGCACCCCACCCGGTCCCTCCCCACAACCCCGCACTCCAGACTCAGCCCCACGCTTGCTTTCTGCCCAGTCTCTATGGCAGAAGTACTCCATGCCCTAGGATCTCTTGACCCCAACAAAGGAAAATGCCCTTTAGGGCTGGACGCCAAAATTCTCCACCTATCAGCCCCACAATAGCAGCCCCCTAGCAGACCTCCTCAACCTCTCCTTTTCTAAGGCTCAAATCACAACTGCATGGAAACAGGCGCTTGTCATACCCTACCTATGGTGGCGCACCCATCTGTACCAGGAAATTATTGTCTGCTCCATTCTCCCAGCTCTGGCCAAACTAGAGGAACACCTAGCTCTTTCCCAACTCACTCAATTCCTCGAGATCTACCGCCTTCTTCACCCCCTATCAGTCAGGCTTTAAATCCCACTCCACAATCACGCACTCTTAAGACTCTCAAATGACATCTCCTTGGAGATGGACGAGGACATATCACCTCGGCCATTTTCATCGATCTGGCCAAGGCTTTCAACGTCGTCTCCCATCCAAAGCTATTCACAAAACTAAATGAAGCAGGCCTCTCAGCCTAGCCACCAGCTGGTTCCATGCCTACCTGACTGCCAGTAAACAGTCTGTCAAAATCGGGACTCAAATATCTCCCCACTCCCAATCTCTGTAGGGTTCCCAAGGCTCAGTACTAGGCCCCATACTTTCACCATATTTTAAATTACCTCCCTCTGACCAGCTCAACCTCAGCCATACAAATGTATCGCAGACGACACCGTAATATATGCCTCTGGCCCCACCACTAGGGACGCGCACGCAGCCTCCAACAGGATTTTGACGCCATCCAAAATGGCTCGGATCCAATCAACTAGTACTAAACTCAAAGAAAACCGCCTCCTAACCTTCGCACACAACATCAAGCTCTCACACCTAGCCCCCAATACTTTCCATACCTGGCTGGATCTCCTCTGGAACCTGCACCTCCTTTAGATACCTGGGAGTATGGCTTGATCAACACCTGGATTTCTCCATCCACATTGACTCACTACACAAAAGACTGCACCCCAAACTGGGTGCACTTCATTGTAATAAAGGGTGCCTGCCCCACGGTTGAAGGAATTAATGCATAAAATGATTCTCCCTATCTTTGATTACTGGCGACGTGGTCTCTGGAGCTGCATCCCAAACCTCCTTAGCCAGTCTGGACACCCTCTTTCACTCTACTGCCACTTCATCCTGGACCCCTACCACCACCCATCACTGTGACCTGTATAGCTTCGCTACACTGCCCTCGCTCGAGTCCTGACATCGAATACATGGCATAAACGTAATAGCCAAATTCTGGACAACCCCCTCAATCTCATCTTTGCTCTGACGGCACAACCTCCCCGCACTCCCTCAGATGCTCTGACTCCAGACTACTCAAAATCCTTTCATGCACACCTTGAAGGGCCAATCTGCTTTCAAATACCCCTGCCAAAACTCTGGAATGACCTACCTGCTCGCATCAGGCTAACCCCTGCCCCAGGCTGCTAAACCACTCATCCATGATTACTTCTCCGACATGTAATTGCTACCAGCAGCCCAGACCCTCAACCAATGGGTGCCTTGATGTGTCTCTACAGCCTTAATACTGTCTCAGTAAATTATTGTTTACTTGCTAGTTCTCTGACTGTACTTACTTCACGGGTGTCTGACCACCCTTGTAGTAACATGTGAAACAAATGTATGCCAGCTCTGATACTATTGCTGGACCTGTTGTATTACCTTGTACTGTACATTTCCTGCTGTATTTTCTATGTAACCCCAGGTCGCATCTGAAATGAGTGGCCCCGCTCAGCATGCCTGCCTGGTTAATCTCTTAAATAAATAAATAAAATGTCATATTCCTGTGTGTTTTTATCTTGAAAATTGCCTCGTCTGATTTATTTCCACACCCTGTGACATATGGTGTTAGAAGTGGGATATGGTACTGGTCGCCTTGTGAAATGAGGAGAGACCAGTGCTAGACACCAGTCCTGGTGTCCAGACTATTGGGGCAAACATTCAGGATGGCACATGGAATGAAGTCTGTGGATATCTAGGATCGGAAGGAGGAAGACCAGGTGACAGACCTGATGCAATTCATCCATTTTCTGTGTGGGCAGTGGTTGGTAGCGAACCAACGACAGAGAGAGGTGGAACATCGATATCAGGTGTTGATAGAGTTGTCCCATTCAGTGGATTCTGATGTGGCTGCAGATGTCCAGGAGCCTTGGAACCAAGAAGAGGAAGGCCCATGCATGGGATCCTTGCTACCGGTCTTACCAGTTTTTCCTGGCTGTTATCTGTAGGAGGACTGCCTAATGGATTTTTGCAGCCCACTACAGAGTTTGTGATTCCTGAGCTCCCGATGTTCCCAGGCTGTTACTGGATAGAGGACATAGGAGCGATAAGTCCCAGGTAAGACTCTGACTGATTATGTTAACCATGGGGTGAAGACTTTAATCAAGCCTGAAGAGGCCAAGATGGTTGAAAGGACTTGTGTTACTAATACTGGTATTGATGCCATTACCAGTACCCCATGTACTGACTGGGGAAACTGCATACAGGGGATCCTGAGGGTGGCCCAGTTAGCAACATATGCTTCAGTACAGGAGGGTGGTATGGGTACGGTGGTATGGGGGTGGAACCACTGTGGTGGTTTGAGCGAAGCAAGGTACCCCATATCATATGAAGCCCAACCCCATACTAGACATGTAGATGCAGAGTAGTGGTGCCCCTGGCCTATAGAGAGGAGGTGCTGGAGAAAGCTTGTTCAGTCACTCTAGGTCACTGAGTCATGGGGAAATCTCGGCAAAAATAACACCCTTTTACTACTGGCCAGGAATGTACCGCAGGTGTCTGCCTATCTGAAGGCTGGTTCTAGGTTCTGGCAGGTAGAGGTACTGGGAAGGGAGAGTGACAGGAGTAACCCAAAGGGTAGAAGGCCACAGAAATGGCACCCTTGGAAGAGGGGAGACTCCTCACGAGGGCAGAAGGTGCAAGGTGGTAGCAGATGGCTAACCTTGGTGTACCTCTGTATAAATTGCATAACTGTTGTAAAGAATGGTACCTCAAGACTTTGAGAGGAACCAGCTGCTTGCTTTCAGTTTGGGAGGTTCTTGATCTGACTGAGGTGTTTGTTGACACCCACCTGGGATGGGACAACAAGGGCTTAGGAGTCAAAGAATACCCCTCAGGTTATAATAATGAGAATCAAAATAAAAAATATGTAATGAAAAGAAATGTTTAGGCAGTTTGAAATGGAAAATGTGCCTAGGGCTATAGGGACCAGGTATGGATGAAACCAGAGGCCCCTAGAAAAGGCTGGTATGTCTAAGTGGGAACAGACTAGGATAGTGTCCCCTCCAAATGATTTTTTTTTTTTAGCGCTGGATTATCCAGGTGGTTGGTAGAGAAAAGAAAATACAGCTTTTTCTTTCTCTCCTTCAGTACATGGGACTGTAGCTGATTGTATATGTGTATATGTAATATGCACTAGGCAGATTCTAGTACGGTGATAGCCCCAGGGAATAGTTAGTGTGTATAGCTAGTGTAAAATAGCTGCTTTGAAGGCAATACTAATTAAGGGACCCTGGGGTGGAGCTTCAGGTGAGGGAGGGCAAGCTCCACACCCTTCCAGGACGCTGGCTGGGAAATAGAACCCTTTTTTTTTTTTTATTATTATACTTGACCTTATAGTCAGATAGTTTCTATATAGGTCTTCTGAGAAAACAGCCTTTGGGGGTGCAGAAACCAGTGTGTTCCCACTGTAAGGTATTTAAGGTACAATGATTAGGATGTGTCAGGTAATGGACAGGGGCAGCACCCTCTTTCTTTCTGTTTCTCTTTCCCTGCTGCTCCTGAACCTCAGAATACAAAGGACATGCTTAGTAGTAGGTGTCTCACATTCTAATAGATATTAATGGATGTTATATGGCAAAAGCATCTGCAGCCCAGGGTATAGTAAGTCAGTATTGTTATCGGTGAGAGACTGCATAAAATACTTACTCTGATTAAGGGACCCTGGGTGGAACTCTATGGTGAGGCTGGGCCGAGCTCCAACCCCTCCAGGATTAGTGAGGTGTTAAACCTGTGATTATCCCGTAGTAAAACCAATAGAGTAAACATTGAGTGTCAAATCCTGCTAACTGTAGGTGGTAGAATAAGGGAAGCTGAGAAAGCCCAACCAAACCCCTCTAGTTTTGTAGTAGATAATAGGAGATTGTCAAACCAGTTTTGAGGTACTGGTTTATTTTTGAAGAGGGAGGTGTGTGGCAGATCTAAGCTAAACTCCATAAAAATGGACTGTTGAACCATGTCCTGTCTTGTTTTTCTTCCACTTTAAAACTTGTTGCAACAGTACCTTCTTATCTCTTTAAATACTTTGTTTTCTATTATTCTAGGTAGGCCACCTAGGATAAAACTGTACTATCTGCTTCTGTACTTCATTTCTATTCTCTAGCTCTGTCTAAAACTTTTACTTTTGGTTCATACAGTCCCCCAAAAAAAAAAAAAACACCTAGGTGCAAAAGAGTTATTAAAACGGATACTGTACAGTAAGAAAAGAAGATTATGTCCTGGGACATAATATAGTAATGGAAGACTAGCAATAAACTTCTTCTGGTTTATGAGTTAAAGAAAACTAATGCATAAACGTCTTCTGGTTAATTAAGACAGGATCCTGGAGACATGTTAGGAGGCCCTGTCTTAAAACAGTATGCAAACATTAAAAGAAGTAAAAGCAAAGCATGCAAAATGAACATTAGAAGAATGAGGACTTGCAGAACGGAGGGGAAAATAATAAAACTAGATTATTTAGACGCCTGCATTACTGTGTACCCTGTAGTGAAGCAGCATTCATTTCTGAGCAAAATAATGCTTTGAAAACTAAGGTTTAACCAGGTAGAAATCTGCACTTGGTCACCAGGAAAATAGAAGACCTTCTAATTTTCTGAGCTGCTGATCTTTGAATGGGTATTCCTAAGGGATCAGCGCTCTACTGTTCCTTTTTATATGTTCACCTAATAAGCCCCTGTCACTCAGATGGTTACTAAGCATATTACCTTTGGGTTGCTAGGTAATTAACAGTCTAATTAAATGAAATACGATTAAAAGCTTTGATTTTAGGCTGCTGTCTAAATGGGAACAGTAAGAGAATGGTATTTATCTAGTAATGGTTTTAGGTTACATTTAGATACCTAACCTATTCTAAAGCACTGTATTTGTGTTAAGGGTCTAGTTAGGTGACCTTGTTCAGGAGTATAAATACCTCCCAAATCTGTTCTTCAGGCAGATGAGCCTTGAAGTGAGACAGGATAGTCTACAGTGAGGTACACTGTGAGAGTTAAGTAAATACAGAAGTAAGTAGACCGTAGCCATTCTGCAGTGTCTAGACTGTATATTGAAACTGCAAGAAACCACTGAGGGAAAAAGTGGTAATTGACACTGCATCTTACTTTTCTTTATTTTTGGTTTTCTGATTTCTTGGTTTTATGGCTTCTGCAAATAAATGTCATATTCTGTGTTTTTAATTTTGAAAATTGCCTCGTCTGAATTATTTCCACACCCTGTGATACTGTACTACAGTGTCAGGATTGGGATATCAACCCAAGTGCCTGCTGTGGGGAAAGAACCCACAGCCTTCTGATCTCCGGCCTCAGAGGCAAGTGTGCTACCTGCTGAGCCACTGCCACAGCCTAGGAACAGCTATCCAGTGCTTTCCTGACCTCAGCTATGCTACCCACCAGGGCAGCAGGAGTTTGATGCTCTGTGAGTGGGGCTGCAGGAAATCAACATTTTCATGCCTTGCTGCTTCCTGCACGCCTCAATGTGATCAATGAGTGAAAGGACTTTCTTTCTGGAGACCCTACTGAGGTGGTTCACAAACTGGAAGCTATTTGAAAAACACTGAGCAGAAGTCAGCAGACGAGGTGGGTGAGGAGCAGGGTGTAGCCAGGAAGTTTAAACTTGTACTCAAAACTGACACCACTGACTGCTGTCCCTCCCCGACGGCACTGTTGCCCCTGTTATGTAAACATAAACCAAAATATGCAGTGCCACACCACACAAGCAATAGGCCCACCCCATCCCATTTGAGTCAAATAGCATTAAGCCAATAATCTCAATATATGTACAACATTTTATTTTATCCTAACACACAGAAGTTGGCTGGCTTTTAGTTAAACTGTTTAGGAAACATGGGATAAGCCTTTGTACCACATCAAGTTAGTCAACCTGCCAGAAGTCCATTCACACGGCACTTATGCATGCATACTTATTGGGTCACTCTGGCCTCTTAGGACACACAGACACACACCACCATGCAAGTCAACTCTTGAGATGCAGGCTATAGTATTAGCCACACTGTTGCTCAATCTGAACTTCAAAGTTTGCAAGGAGTCTGCATCCCTGGAGTTCCACAAAACTTCCTTGGACCACAGTGACTTGCTTAGATTGTTTAAGCAGCTTGACAGCAACAACAGTTAGCACTGTTTCAATAAACAAGCCATAGCCATTCGCTAGTTAAAAATGAACCCATTTTGTGCTGTGTGGGAGCGTGAGTGAGTAGAAAAAAATAAAAGCCATAAAACCACTAGTGCTAAATGATGGATCCTTGTAATAAGTGACTTGTCCTGATCTCCCCACCCTACTTAACCAACACACAGACACACCTTTCTGCAGGTGGTAGACTGAACTCATCATTGCACACTACTGTGCATATCAACTCTGTCAACAGTTCTACTCTGCTGCCACAACATATCAACTTATACGCTTAGACCTATGGCTGCAACACAGCCAAACAATTTAATTTGCAACTGTTATACAGAGTTCCAGTCTGCATAACTCATGCTCTCTCTCTCTCTGTCTCAGGCAGAGACACTAGGGATTGACAACTAACTCAAACAAACTCTAGCAACAGCCAATACAGCTGCAAAATAATGGTACTGTGGGCAGTGAAAATGTATAAACTAGCACTTTTGCACTAACCACTGAGCCACCTAACTGCACTTTGTAATTGTTGCGTATACACACACTCAAACTAATATATATATACACATATATGCATACATATTCCAGCTTAACATAGAAGTGCACTGTCTACACACATTTTCACAGATGAAAAAATACATCGAGGACCGTTTCCTTCTTTTCAGGCTCTGAGGGACACCAGAGAATGGGAGGTTGCCACTAGACACATCATTTAAATCAGCAATGACATGCATAAGGCTGAAATTTATCTAGATAGTGGGGAATGTAGACTAGCAATTTTTGAACTAATCACTAAGCCACCTAAGTGCACTTTCTAATTGTTGTGATATACACACACTAATACATATGCACATATATGAATATACTCCTGAATGAGGAATGAGTCCTGGTAGGACAAAACACGTGTCTATGTCTCCTGTTAGCACCTCGCAAACTGTGTGAGAGGCTCGCACCATGCAATTCTGCTTAAAGTTGGACCAGCATAACATTCTGTAGTGATTTGCATATGCAGCCCATGATGCTTTGCATTGTGGGGGCATGTGTGATTTTGTATTTTCTTGAAACTTGGCTTCCCAGCCAAATGCCCTTTGGGTAACCTTGCCTCAGTGTTTGCGCACAGAGGTTCTTTTTTTTCTATATGAATATACTTGTGTATATATATATATATATATATATATATATTTCAGAATAGCTATAGCTGTGCACGGTCTACACATTTTTACAGATTAAGAAAAAGGCATCAAGGGATTGTTTTCTTTTCTTTTCAGGCTCGAGGACATCAGAGGGTGTACACTGTCTCATATGGCATTTATTTACTTATACATCTAACTTTAACCTTTACTGTATTTGATAAGCACGCTTCTCAGACAACACAAAGGTATGCAATAGGGCGGATATGCCAGGGGTGTTGAAAGAATGAGGGAAGACCTTTAAAATCTGGAGTAATGGTCTGAAGAAGACCTATGAGGAAAGACTTACCAGCTAATATTTATTTCATCTGGGTAAAGTATTTACCCATTTTAAAAACTGCATTTTTGCAGGATGTGCCAGTTGAGATTCGAGATGTCATTTACAGTGTGGTCATGCTTTTACCTATGTTTTCTAATGTATCTGCACAATGCAGATCTGCTGAGGTGCTAAGTCTGTGTATCAGCAAGGACTTGATCAACAAGATCAAAAGCCTTGCTCAGGTAAACAAGCAACCGTCCACTGCCTCATGGTATATCGACTGTGAACGTGACCAAGGCAGTCGTGTTACTGTAAATTTTCCTTAACTCACGCTAGCAATGGAGAAGGTAATTGAAGGCAACTGATTGGTTAGTTAAAACTAGTAAGTTGCTTGCTTACAATTTTCTCCTGCAATTTCACTAGGCAGGATAAAACTGAAATCCGCCCTATAATTTTGACTAGTGCTGTAGACCCACTTTTGAATACCGAACTCATTGGGCCTGTTTCCATAACGTCCGGTACTTAACCTCCTGTGCTGAATTCTTTCCCTTTGCTGTATCTGACCTTCCCAACCTGTCTGCATGTCACATGACTACTGCATGGATGTACAGCAACTATCTTTAGAAATAGAAAGGAGTTTTTTTTGTTTTTTTTAACAACGGGAGAGAGACTCAAATATTATGCGACAAAATCAAAGAAATCCTTAGTTATGGACCCCTACATAGATATGCAACTTATCTTAACAGCAGGGGAGTCCCAGTTTTTATTCACATCAGTATGCTGCTGTTTATGTATTGTAAAGCGCTTTGGGATGCAGTAGGCACCATATAAAATCTAATTCCTTTCCTAAAATGTCACAAATCCTTTCTCTTACTGCTACTCAGATCACTCAGTATAAGATGCGGTGTGGCAGTCCCCACCCACCACGGACTGTAAAGCCAACTATGAACATGCAAAAGGTGCAGTACCCAACTCCTGCCTTCATTAATTAATCCAGTATAAACAACGTAGGCATATGATATGATATGATATCCACAGGTTCAAGCAGTGACTCTGAGAAGGACTGTCTAGCAAAGCGTGACGCGTTAGTCCACGTGGCACAGCTATTGCTGTGTTTGTATGCACTAAACTGCACTTTATATAATACTTAACCAAGGAATCCTGTAGAGTGGAGGAAGCTGAAAAGCTTGCATAAAAGAGCCTGAATCCATGGATATCATACTGAATGATTTGTGAGTATAAGCTTTTTAGTGTTTTGCAGTTAATACTCTTTTTCCTCTGGAGCCCAACCACTCAGCTTCACTCCCCATTTCTTCTTCTAGGACTTGCAACTGCCTTGGTTGCAGTGTGGCCGGGTAGTCAGTGGCATCCAAAGCTACTTGGGTGGCTGGGGTCAGAGGCGGCTCAGTCCTCCATCATTTTCCTGCATTCTCTTTCCCTGGAGAGGCAGCATGTGCTGCCGATAGACGTTCCATGCACTCTTCTGTGGGTAGTGCGGGCAGCCGCCACTCTATCCCATGCTGTCAGCCACAGCCTGCCTAACCGCCACTTGACGCTAGGGACCAGGTGAGGACTAGGCACTGAACCCACCCCTGGGAGAGAGACAGCAATCCTCAGGACACTCAGTCCTCTCCTCCCCGCTGACTCGCCCACATCCAAACCCGGTCGCCAGCGTGGTGCGAGGCATGGCATCCAGCACCTCAACACTCAGTGCCACCAGGCTAGCTATGTTACTATCTGGCTTGCAATGACCTCACAAACAGCTGAGTGGTTTGCAAGGTCATCACAAACTGAGGTGTGTAAAACAATGAATTTACACTCCTCCTTCATTTTATTACTTTTTCAAGTAAATAAAAGTGTTTCCAAGTCAAATTTACAGGCTCTAATTGGTCTGTGAGCCAGCGGGGGGTATTTGGTAAGGGTACATTTTATGTTGAATATGTGGGAAGGGAACATGGTAGAGGGAAAAATTGCAGATGACACGTTTTAACATTACAAAATCCCACTGTGTATGCATGGGTATTACATCACAGCCATGTATAAGGGGATTAATGATGTTGTACCCATGTATAACAGCACGCTGCCACTTTGAAAACTGCTTAGAATTCCATCTAACCAATTATTTTACTGTATTTAGAATAATCACCTGTATTAAAAACATTCCTGTTCCAACAGTGCTTTCTGAGTCTAATGATTCCATTGCATATCTTTAGCGCAAACGGCCACCTCCGAGGGGCTGAGTTAAGAAAAGGGTTGTTAAAACAACATAAAGTTCTGGTAACCACATATGCCATTGCACAATTGGTACTTTGATGCTACCAGAACCCCCAAGGTATTCTAGAAACCCTTTACATGGGCTTTTAATTTGTAGTAAGAGATTTTCCTCCATTTTGTAATCAACATTTTAATACATATAAAGTAACTGTCCCAGAACTTTCTGTCACATGTTATTCAGAGTTTCCACTCAAAGCTTCCTGCTCACATTTCCCCTGCTGCCCAAGCGCTCTCCCTCAGCCAGTGCTGCTCTGGGAACGCTTACTGCAAAAAGGCATTTCAATTTAAAATGGGTTCATTGTTCACCATGGAAACCCGCTCGCACATTCCAAGCTGTTCTGATACGGTTCTATCTTGTGAAAAGTCCTTTTGCCCAATTCTATGTGCAAAACTACTCACAGAAAAGGCCACCAAACAGGCTTATTCTGTATTATGAAAACTGTTCTCCACCTGAAGAGTTGATGGCTGTTTGGAAACATCATACTGCATAAATAAGGGTAAAAACAAGTGCAGTGGAATAGAAAAATATGAATAAAGCAGCACTAGAAAACACTTCAAAACATCAATGCCATTTCCGGTCCAGTCTAACAGGAAGGCCCAAGAATGTCATCAGTAGGCAGTGGAATAACCAAAGCTACGTCCAGTGTCCTCGGATGTACACATTAAGCTCTGGAACAGAGATGGCAAAAGACAAACACGGTTTATGGAATTGTTATTGTGGTGCAGTTTCTTGAACTTAGCAACATACATTGGTCCCATGTTTTGCCCTTGTCTGGGAGTACCAGCAGTCCATACTGAGTGCTTGCAGCAAATGAAAACTCGTGAGAGAGGAGCAGGCCATTTCAGTCAAGTCCAGAAGCTGAACATTGCAGTCAGAGTGCAGGATCTGGGCCACAACATTGCAGTTTTCTGCCCTAGACAGCGTGCAGGTTGAATAAACCATGGTTCCTCCAGGACGCAATGATGCAATGGCTGACCTACAAACACCAAACGGAGAAAATAATTAGGGTACTGGTTCACCAAATGGGAACAAAACAAACAAAACAGACATGGTTTACCTCCATGACCTTCTGACACTTAAAAGCAGTAGTATTTGGTGTTCAGCAACAGATGCCATCACATAGTGTTTTATTAATAATGCATTTTCAGCAAAACATCACTATATTCATGCTTCTTTTCCTCTGTTCTGGTCTCCCCACACACACACACACTGTTCACCGCTCTGGCTTTCGCTCCTCAGCACTCCTTCAAGGTCACCCTTAGCTGGCCAGGCTGCTTTCTCCTTCCACATACCTAATCTATGGAATTCTCTTCCTCTATCCATCTGCTCTGCCTCTTCGCTTTGCATCTCTCTCTTCTCTGAGACTTCAACTCACCCTCATGCAGATGCACCTGACTCTCCACCTCTGCTCTTCCACCCAACTACTCCCCCACCTTCCCTCTTTGTCTCCTCTTCCCCATAACCATGCCCTAGCCCCTGTGCTTACCCTCACCCAGAGACGTACTGTACAGCTTCCACCACCTCCTCCTGTACAGTTCCATGATGCACATCAACAGGATCCTCTGCTTCATCCAGGCCTAACTTACATATGTTACAGTTGCCAATTGTTCTTGATGCAAATTTTGTTCTCTTCCAGCCTAGTAAATATTGCTTGATTTGTTATGCTCTGTCTCCTTTACCCCTTCCCTCCAGGATGCATCTGGAGACGAGCTGCTACTCAGCTCAGTATGCCTTTCCTGGCAAAACTTTTTGAAATAAATAAATATTTAATTCCTGAACAAATATATATATACATGTACATTTTTTTCTTAGAGTTTTCTCCTCAGTCATGGTTGTCAGGGATATATCCTGGTCCCAGAAATATACTTGTTCGGGCCTGATGCCCCTGCCCCCTGGTTCACTGTGGCATCCTGGTGGCTCCAACAGCTTCCCTCCATGGGTAGGGGCTCTGAGGGGAGGCTATCCTCCAGCAGCTGTGGATAGAGCCAAAACTCTGGGAGTCATTGTGGACTCTGATCTGATACTTGAACATCATGTGTCAGTTGTGGTCCGCAGTGGATTTTCCCAACTCAGAACCATCTCCACTATTGGATGAAAGAGGAACAGGTGATCATGGCACATGCGTTCATGACCTTGAGACAAGACTTCTGCAGTGCTCTCTACTTAGGGCTGTTGGGGAGGCTGGTGCGCTGTCTACAACTAATGCAAAATTCTGCAGCGGGATGATCTCTGGATTTAATGTACATGGAACGTTTTACGCCTGTGCTGCGGCTGCTGTGCTGGCACTGTCAGGAGGCACACCTCTTCAATTTCGTAGATAACTCACAGTCCTGCATGGTTTCAGCCTGGGTACCTTAAAGACCTCATTGCCTGGTATGCCTAAATCGACTATTTCACTCCACTGAGGAGTTTTTTTGCCATCCCGAGGGCACGCCTTAAACTTTCTGGTGACAGGGGTATTCTCAGTGGCAGCCCCTATTCTTTGGCACATCCTGCCATGCCATCCCAGTAGTTCCCCACTTACAGGGGCCTTAAAGAGGGATATAACAGCATTTATTCACTGTGGCATACATTCTGGATACTTACACTCAGTGTTTTAAATAATGATATTTATTATTGAATAATTTATGTATTGGTATGAGTCTTACGTTAATGTATGTTCTCTGACATATTAGGTCTGTAAGGAGCTCTGAGCCTGGGGTGTGTGTGTGGATACAATGTAATTTAAAATAAATTACTTCCTCCCACCACACGAAGCAGTCCACCAGGTGGACAAGGATACAGTGTCCACGTGCTAGGACCCAAGGATACCCAGGAACCCTCTCTATCAAATAGACTGCACACATTGGTTTTAGCTGTTTTTTTTCAACTGTACTCCCTCCTGCCCTGGCATGGGTGGAGCTTGATGATGGTCTCGGCTGCACACACCACCACCCTGCGGGAGCTCTTCCTCCTGGGTGCCTGAAGCCATCCCTCCTGACAGCATTCCAAAGTGGGGAAAATGATTTGATATTCCCACTTTACACAAACATACCCTCAACTGCATGCACTGAGGCGCCAATGCGGGATCGCTGGCCTGAGGGTCAGAATATGTGCCACTGTGGTGCTATGGGTGCTCTGCATGACTCAAGAACTTTTACCACCTGCCACATGTGAGGATGGGATAAACCCCTTTATGGATCTGGTCCTAAGACATTAAGCACAGATATCAGGCAGGTATATTAATCAAAGATTCTGTTTCAGAAAAACACAGAATGAAAATGCTGATGGGGAAAAAATAACGGAATCCATTTCATTTAGCTCGCCTTTGTATAACTTTAAGTGCAGAATGTAAAAGAAATGAAAGTAGAAAGGCATGTTTGATTATAATACATCACAGCAGCATACTGGGTCCCTGGACAAGCAGCAACTGCTAGGTTTAATGATACAGGCCAGCAGAAGATTCTGTGCAGCGCCTTTCCTCTGAAGGTCATCTTAAAGGGCACTTTATATTATAAGGTTATTGATATGTTAGCTTAATAGCTTCCTTTCAATATCCCTGCGGCCTTGCCAAGCAGATGGGGTTACAGTAAATTATACCACAGCAAGCACTGTAATCAGACACGTGGACATTACTTTTGTAATACGATACCCTGTAGTAATAACTCTCATCTCCAACAGGATGGATCAACTTTCACTACAAGTTCTCCCATTGCTTAAAATCATTTTCTTTTGTTTCATAACTGAAATGCTTTTCCATCCCCTCCGCTTGAGCATACCTCGTGAATTGCTATTCATTTTGAATAGTGTTAAGTATTAACATCAACATTTACCTGTGTGCTACAGAGAAATACTGATTTCTGGACATGCAAACTACTAAAATTGCTGCCTTACTCTCCAAGATTTGAAAAGAGGCTGGGAGACCTGGAGTCCTTATTCTGTACACGACTCACACCCGTGTTCTCCCAGAGCAGTAATACCTGATTGGGTAGCTGTCAGTAACACCTAAGAAAGTGAGTGATTCTTTATTTTATAGCACCCTATATGAGGCTCAGGGTGCTTTACAATACAGACAGTGAATAGAGGGCCGGATATATAATTCAGTGAAACATAATAACTAAATTAATAGGAACATTATTAAAATAAAATAGCAGCAGTTAAAACTACATAAAACCAGTATGGATTACATCCGAAGGCTTCCCTGAAGAGATGTGCTTTCAGACCCCATAAAAGGCCCCCAGCGAGGTTTCCCTCAAGGACCTTGGAAGTAAATTCCACAGGACCAGGGCAGCCATCGCAAGAACACGATCACCAAATGTTTTTAGTCGGACCCTGGAATTGCTAGGAGGCCTTTCCGGAGGAACGCTGAGTGGTATGGAGTTAAGATGATTGCTCAGGTGGCTAAGATCCAGACTGTATAGGGCTTTATAGGTGGAAGACCCACCTGAAGGAGATTCTTCACTTTGCCAGCAGCCAGCGAGATCACGCAGCACTGGGGTCATGTGACACGACTTGGGAGGCACATCAGTAACCTTACCACTGCATTCTCACACTAGCTGCAGGTGACACAGGACCCTCAACTAACTCTGAGATAAAGAGCTACAGTAGTCAAGGCACGACATCACAAATGCATGTACCAGTGAGGCAGATCCTCTGGCGGGATAAGGCTTTGATCCAGGTGATATTCCTCAAGTGGTAGAAACCACCCTGCATGACGGATGACACCTGAGCCTCAAATGTCAATGTCAATCTGTCATTGAGGATACCGCCCACATTTGTCACCCTTGTGGCGGCCACTAACGGGTTAGGCCTACTATCAAGCTGGAGCTCACTGCGGCAGTCCACACTTCTCGCTGGTGACCAGGTTCAATCACTAGTACCTCTATTTTGTCTGGGTTGAGCCAAAGCCAGCTAGAGGACATTCAGTCTCGGACCTTGGCCAGGCATGCGTTTAGTACCTCCACAGCGTCAACATCCTGGGTGCAAAAGACATATTCAGCTGGGTATCAGCTCTATAACAGTGGAAACCCACACTGTAGCATCAAATGATGTCACCCAGGGCAGCATGCACAATGCAAACAACATGGGTGAGAGGATCAAGCCCTGGGGAATCTACATGGCAGGGGCCCCAGGCAACAGGAGAAACCCCCATTACTACCCTTTGCATCCTGCCAGTGAGAAAGGACTCAAACAGTTGAAGACAGTACTGGTGAGTCCATAAAGCCCCTTAAGGCGATCCAACTATACGCCATGGTCTACAGTGTCAAAAGCTGAGGAGAACAAGAATTGACCACTTACCTCTATCTCTAACCATGAGGAGGTCATTATGCACCTGATCTAGCGCCACTTCAGCACTGTGCTTTGACCTACACCCAGACTGAAGAAGCTCAAGATATCAAAAACAGTGAGGTGGGCTTCAAACTGCAGTGCAATGATTTTCTCAATAACCTTGCCCAAAAAGCAGGTTAGAGATGGGTCCGTAATTTGTCAAGATGCCAGGGTCGAGAGATGTTTTTTTCAAGAGAGGCCTCACCAGCGCCTCTTTCAGGGCACTGGGGAACAGCCCTCAGAAAGTGAGCACCAGACAATGTTGGTAAACATGGTACAACAGACACCACACACCTCACATGGAGATGTGCTGGGGCTGGGTCCAGTTCACAGAACACGGGCCACAGCAACGAGATTACCTCACATACTTCCTCCACCGCTTAAACTTACTCCAGACAATCAGGGTGCAGTTTGTGACATTTAACTGACCACTGTGGGGGAGCGATGCCTCACTGGACAGATACTGGACCTGATGGAGGACACTCTGTGAGAGAAGAACAGCGCAAACTCTTCTGACTTAGCTGCTGACACTGCAACTTTAGGCATAGACAAACTGGATGAAGCAGTCTGCCAACAGTCCTAAAGAGTTGAGCTGGCCTATTCTTCCCTGCAGCTATCTCCCTGAACAAGAATACTGCCTTCTTTGGAAGACAGCCCTCTGATACTCACTATACTGAGCTTTCAAAGCCAGTCTGTACAACCATGATCCAGACTTCTGCCAATGATGCTCTAACTTCCAACCCTTAGTCTTCATGTCTTCATCTCCTGACAGCCCTATCAAACCATGGGGGTCTCAAGTGAGAGGACCTGGGTCATACATGGACTGGTGCGATGGGAGTCAAGCTCTTAGATCACGGCCCTATTATAGTCTGCAACTGCCTCACTCACCACCGCAAAACATAGAAACAAAGAAATTTGATGGCAGATAAGGACTGCTAGGCTCACCTAGTCTGCCCACTTTCTCTACCTGCTACACAAGCAGGTCTCACTTCAAGAGGTCCATTATTGTCGATAATTCCTCTGGGAAAGCCCTTTAAAGGATGATAATGGACCATCTCCACAGAGGTGGGATCACCGAGGGTGCCCCAAACGAGAACCTGACCGTGCAGTGGTCTGACAACGATTGGATCAATCTTGAGATCAGTGATCTCAAACTCCAGTGAGAATACTGGATCCAAGCAGTGGCCACGGCAGTGAGTCATGGAAACAAATACTTGTGTGAGGCCCAGCAAATTCATCATCTGGAGTAAGACTTGTCCAAACTGTGATGGTCCTTGACCCAGATGTAGAAGTCACTCAGAATTAGCCATCTATGTGGCTCCAACACCCTCTCGGTGACGGAATCTGCCACTTTCTGCAGAAATTCCCTCGCACCTGATTAGCTGCTTGTGAGCCAGTCAAGTGTTGCTATAGGAGGACGCTCATTATTCATTCATACAGTACCTTGGGACACTGAAGAAAAGACAGACACAAGCTGCTTCACTGCAGGACTGTCTTCTACTTTTTTTGAAAATCTGATGTGCTAGACAGCTGCATATTCTTTTGATTTGGGGGTATGGGGTGGAGGGAAGTGGAAGCTACAGGGTGTGCTGGGTAGGGGTTGTTTACTAAGCTGGAGGTTTGGCTTGTGCTGGAGTATGGGGAGATGGGAGCCAGACAGTGATTTGGCACAGGTGGGGAAGTGTTTTATTGAAAGGCAGCCAAAGGAAAAAAATAATATATGTACTTACAGGGGTTGGGGGTAGAGAAAGCCAGGAGTTAGGGGGTAGTTTTGATGGATTAATTAATAATTTCAGGTTGAGGGTGTACTTGGAGGTTTTTAGTATTTTATTATTTTATAGCTGGATATTGGATATCAGAGTATGATGGTCAGATATCTGATATCCAGCTGTCAGTCTGAATTGTTAACTATCCAAGCAAAACAAGTAATAGATATAATTCAACTGAAGTATGTCTGCGTTCACTCCACAAGCAAGAAAAGTAACTACAATGGCTGAATTCAAGCACTTTAACACAAACTGATTTAAATGTATACATGACTCATTTATGAATTACAGTACTCAGCACATGCATTTGTGCTTTAGTATATTTTGGAATCTTCGTGTTACTACCTTCTTTTTATGTACTTTCGAATAATTCAACGATATTTAATGTAATAAACTGATGTAACATTTGCAACCAGTGCAACTTTGAAAATAGGGCCTTCTGGTAATAGTTTTATCCTGTTGAAAACAAAGCTTTTATACTACTTCTGCTGGTAGTACTGCTTATGGTACTACTACTACTGTTACTACCTACTACTACAGCAACTACTACTGCTGCTACTACTATTAGTTCTACTACTGCTACTCCTGCTACTATTGGTACTACTAATGGTACTACTACTTTTAGTACTACTACTGCTACTATTACTTCTGGAAATACTACTGCTACTACTACTACTGGTACTATTGCTGCTATTATTACTCCCTGCTACTACAGTACTACTATTGGTTCTATTACTACTGGTGCTGCTACTCCTGCTTCTGCTACTACTTCTGCTACTACTACTGCCTGTGATACCACTACTATTGGTACAACTACTACTTCTGGTACTGCTACTACTGTTGCTGCTGTTCTACTACTGCTACTACCACTGCTACCTACTACTGCTACTGGTAATACTACTACTACAAGTACTGATACTAGTACTGGTGCTGCTACTACTACTACTGCTACCACTACTGCTACTGGTAATACTACTACTACAAGTACTGATGCTAGTACTGGTACTACTACCACTGCTACTGGTAGGACTACTACTACAAGTACTGGTACTACCACTGCTACTACTACTCTTACTATTACTGACTACTGGTACAGATACTACTGCTGCTGCTACTACTGAAACTACTACTAATACCACTAATACTACTGCTCTTACTGTTACTGATACCACTGGTACCGATACTACTACTGCTATTACTAATACTAATTTTACTGGTACTACTACTACCTTTGGCATAATGGGTCCCAGCTGGCTATGCTGATGCTCTGTGCTCACTGATATGGAGGAGGGTCTTTGGGGAGTAGAGGGGTGGTGTCTCATTTCTGGAATTCTTTGCCATTCCATATCCATGCTGCCCCTCGGTAGAGGCACTGAAAGAAGCAGAGTTGGCCCTGCAGTACCTTTTTTGTAAATATTTGCTGCATTTACTGAAATATGATTTAACAACTATTTTATTGTATTATTTCTCTGTAAGGCACCCTGAATCTCTGGGACAGAGTGCAGTAAAATAGCACTGCCTTACCTAGTGTAAAGGAATTCTGGGGGGTGTGACTATTGAAGAGAATAGTTATACAAAGAGGACTGGTTACCTTCCAACTGCCCTCCCTTCACCTATGTAGTGTCTGGCAAGTCCTTCAGTAACTGCTGCGGCAGAGGGAATGGTTGGTGTTGGGCACTTGGTGCCTGGGGGCAGGGCTGCTTCTGCACCACTAGATGTTTCCTTCCTATCCGACACTTGAATATGTGCGGGGCAGTGAAGGAAGAGCTGCTGCCCCAGTTCTGCTCAGTTTCTCACTCAATTCAACAGCTTTGATTTGAGCCAACCAATTAAAGGAGCTTGAACATGGTCCACCATCCAATGCAGGCAGTTTGCCAAGACAGTGAGTGGTTCAACCTTTGACTGCACATTTGGTTGCCTGGCCTCTGCCAGGATAGGTTGCACTTGTGGCTCATGGGTGAGTGGAGTGCCGTGGAGCTCCTGCTGGCACAGCCTCACTGATTTTTTTTGTTAATAAACTGTTGGGGAGGTGGTTTGTTTGGAGGAAGGGCTGCTCCCCATTGGGGGTCTATGGTTTGTTTAGGGAAAGGGCTGCTCTTCCATTTGCGGTCTATGGTTTGTTTGGGGAAAGGACTCTTCCTCCATTTGGGGTCTATGGTTTGTTTAAGGAAAAGGATCCTCCATTTGGGTTCTATCTTTTGTTTAGGGAAATGACTCCAGTGTGTGTGAGTGTTTTGTTGACTGTGTGAGGTTTTGTGGGTAGGCCTTTAAAAGCCCAGTGGGAACCTTACTGTCGTGTCTTTTAAAGGTCTGTCATCAAGGCATAGGTCAGGAAGTATAGGAAAACCAGGAGTAGTTTCAACATTCACAAGTAGCATTTTATTTTTACCAGGGACAGTAAAACAAAAATAAAAATTGTTTAGTATAACTATTTACAAAGGCAGTACAAACAGAGAAAGCAAAATCCTTCACCCGAAAGTATCTCTAATTCCAAGTTTCAGTCTCTAGCAAAAATATTGATGCTCTTTTATAACAAGCTTTTGCCTGATGATTACCTTCTTCATTCTGAACTTAAGGAGTCATCTTGTTTTCACTAAATGTTCTTGACAGTTTCTTTGCAGAACAGGCTTGCAAACAGAACAGGGTCCCAAGCAGGCCTCCTGCTGACAGCTCTGCAAAGAGTCTGAAACAAGCCTGAGAGGAGCTCAAACTGCATCTCAGGTTAACCCCTAAATTCCAAATAGCTTTTGCAATCATTTCAACAGTATAACTATATCCAGTTTCAAGTTAAGGATCTCACCATCACTTACAGTTTCACACAAAGATTCATAGATATTTTTATAAATGCAGATATGCAAGGGAAAAGAAGACAAAACAGCAAGTGAAGGCAGTGAGATAGCGAGAGAGAGAATCGCAAGACCATCAGAGTGATCAGTTCCTAGGTCTCACAAGAACATTTGCTTGCACAATCAGACATACAAGTGGCAGAAAAGGAGAGGATAGAACAGACTCTTGCATTTAACTCTTTCTGCATAACAAACATGACACGGCCTTGTTCAACCCCTGTGACAAGGCCCAACACCTGAATTGCTTCTGTGAGTTCAGTTACCAGACTAGCTTAAGGAGAAGTGTCAGGTGGCGCTCGGGATGGTGTAAATGACTCTACTGAATGTATCCACAGGTGTGCCACAAGGCTCCATTCTGAGTCCTCTACTCTTGCCTCTTCAATAACCAACTGTCTGGTGCCTGCAGGTCAGCTCATGTTCTCCTATTTATTTATTTAAAGTTTCAGAATTACAACCTTTGAGTCAGAAACTCCTTTACAAAGGCTCCACGTCTGGGCAGACAAACAGGTTAGGCAAGAAAACAACATGTATCACTACATAGTGATATACAGAGGTGTTTACAAGATGACAAAATACAAATACATACATTGAATAGTCTCTTTGGGGTTGCTTAGCAGCCCTGGTCTATAGAACATGCAACATAAGGGAGATACGTGGGTACTTTCCATAGTATGTAACAACATTTGCAGAACTTGGTATCATCTCGGGTTGTTGTCAACCTGCCTAGATAGTGTAACGCGCTTTAGGTGCAGCTACATGCCTCTGAGTCTATGAGGTGCTCTGATGCTGGCTTTGAACAGGCTTAGTCATGGGGCCTGTGAGATGGGAGGGGTGAGTTCATTGAGCCAGGTAGGTGCCCGGTAATCAAAGGACCCTTGGCCTAGTGCAGTCCTTCGGAGGGGACTTGGATGTGCATTTTAGCTGGGTGCCTTGGGGTGCTCCTGTGGGTGTTAGGTTTTATTAGGAGTGCAGGCCAGTGGGTGCCATCCTCAGTAGGATTTTCTTGGCTTGAGGCACGTATGGTATTTTAGCCTACCTGTGAAAGTCAGCTTTTTGTAGAGATCACAGGTGTGTTTAAGTCAGTCGCTTTCTGTGACCAGACGGCTGGCTTTATTAAGGGCAAGATTGATTCGTTTAGGGCCGTGAGGTCAGCCGTTTCATATATTATTATTCCGTAGTCTATCAAAGATAAGACCGAGCTGGTCACTGCCAGAGCGTAGGGCCTGGGGTGGGAGGCATTGTCTGCGCTTCATAGAGGGTCCCTAGTCTGGTGTTTAATGAGGCGGAGAGGTAGTTGATGTGTGTATGGTAGGTGAGTGATGCGTCAAGTGGATGCCAAGGTATTTGAAGTGTGTGACTTGGTCAATTTTGGTGCCCTGATAGTTGGAGATGTTTAGGTGGAGCTATTGTAGGGTTTTGTCGGTGCACAAAGATCATGGATTTTGTTTTGTTATGGTTTAGTACTAACGGTGCTTTGTGAACCAGTCTTCTAGTTCGTGGAAATAAATTTGGAGATTGTGTTGAAGGGCATTTGGTGAGTTATCTTTCCAACAGACTATCAAGGCCGCTCATGAGAGCAGAAGCTACCACTGCATGCTTTGGGATAGAGTTAAGGAAGAGGGTGAATAGTAGCGGCCTAGGATTGATCCTTGGGGTACACCTGACTGAACTGTGAGTTTGGTGGATAGGGTGGTGTTAATTTTGACTTCTTGTGTTCGGTAGGTGAGGTGGTTTTGAACCAGTGTATTGTGTCTGGGGCTAGGTTGAGGAGGGAAGTAGGTGTAACAGTAGGTCATGAATGACAGTGTCGAACGCTTTGGTTGGATCTACTAAGACTGCGCCTGCCATTTCCCTCTTCAAGGGCTCTCTTTACAAACCCCACCGGTTGCCCCCAACAGTGCCAGGACCTCCCCACCACCTGCCCTGACAAAGTGCTTCCCGCCCATCATTCCACCTGAAACTAGTGGACCCCTGCATGGTACTACCACTACTCTGCAAAATTAACCCTGACTCCTCTACTGGGAACGACCAGCTAGAACCCACGGCTACTGAGGGCTGCGGGCACCGGCCATTGCCTACCCGTTGCCCTACTCATTAACCGATCCCTCCTAGAAGGGCGGTCCCAGTAAATGGAAAGTTGCCACCATTGTTCCAGTCCACAAAAAGGAACTCAGGACAGGGTGGAGAACTACAGGCCCATCTCCCTGCTCTGCCTCTGGGATAAATCCAGAAAGATTAGTCTATGACCAACTACAAGACTACCTGGAACAACACCTACTCCTCTCTAAAGTCCAGCACGGCTTCGGAGGGCCATGGCACGGACACTGCCCTAATCAGACTGACATCGGACATACTCAACGCCACAGACCAAGACACCCAACGGGTGCACTATTTATCGACCTCTCAAGGCCTTTGACTTGGTCAATCATAAACTGCTCCTTGCTAAGCTTCAACGGCTTGGCATGGATCAGCTCTCACTCGTGGACCACAAGCTACCTGACAAACTGATCGCAAACAGTCCACTGGCAGGCGTCCAATCAAACCAAAGCCAGTGATCTCTGGGGTACCCAGGGCTCCATCCTAGGTCCCCTACTATTCTCACTATTTGTGAGCGACACTGAAGAGGTTTGTGCACCCTGCAACCCTAATACTCTGTCACGGATGACACTGTAATCTACCACGGTGACCCCCAACCCTCAGTCATTGCAGCGAACTTCAAGCTTGCCTTGCAAAACTTGAAACATGGTTCACTGCCAACCACCTAAAACTAAATGAGGAGAAACAAAAGCAGTCCTTTTAGGGACCGCGAATGAGCAATGACCGGAGCGGTCTTCTCCAGATATCGCTCAGCCCAAGGAAAGTGTGTCAAGTCGCTGACCAGTTTAGGTGTCTTGCGGTTACCCTTGACCAAGAGCTAACCTTCAAACCCCACATAGATGTCTTAACAAAATCCATCCACCTGAGGCTGGGCCTACTATACTGCCTCGAAACTCCTCTCTGGAGAAGCATCGCGAGCCACTGCCAACTGCAACCTCCTCCCTCGTTGCTTTATGGCTCCCTACTACATCAGTCCCTCAGAGAGACTGAGTTAAACAAGTTCTCCACCCTCTACTACCGCATTGCTAGCTTTGCAACCCACTCCTCCCCTAGGAGGCATCACTGTGAGGTTCTCAAGGACCTTCACTGGCCAACACTCAGGCATAAATTATCCTTTTCCCCTGCCTGCCTTACCTACAAACTCCTCTCCATTCACCACCCACCTCACCTTAGAGACCTGCTCACCCCAAAGTCTCCCTCCGTAACCTTCTGGTCTACTTCCAGTCTGCTCCTGAATATACCCCACATCCGTGCCAATCAAGGAAACGCTCCTTCCAGTTCACTGCCCCATACCTCTGGAACTAGTTCCCTCTTCCCTGCTTGACAAACCCTCCCTCTCCTCGTTCAAGGCTGGTCTTAAAGTCTACCTCCTTGAACTGAGCCACTGTTGCTGCAACTGCTAGATAATACACCCTACCTCACCCCATCGAAATGGCTACCGACAAAACTCTTTGCTCCCTATGGACTAGCTAACTTCTATAGACTGCTACCTCTGTAGGCACATATGCCCCACTGGCAATGTCGTACACTGCTTTTTTTTTTTTACTGAATGCGCCCTACACCGCCTTTCAGTCCCTTGCCTCCTGTACAAACTGTGTATGTATTTTAGGCTATGGACTAATGTACCACACTGACAATGCATGTGCTCCGACTCTGTTACTTACTGTATGCTCTCTGTCACTGTCTTACTGTTACCAAGCCTCCTGTACAAACTGTATATGTATTTTGCCTACTGTACCTAATGTAAAGTGGTTGGTGTACTAACCCCAGGCACCCCTGAAAAAGGGATCTTTGGTCTCAGAGGGCTTACCTGGTTAACAAAATCTAAATAAATAAATAAATAAAATGTCAGTGCGAGGAGTGCCGTGGTGGTGCTGTGTCCTGTTCTTTAACCATGTTGTTCTTGACAGAGCAGGAGTGCTTTGTTACGTATTCAGTGAGTTGGTCTGACATTATTCTTTCGAGAGCTTTAGAGAGAGGGGAAGTATCATGATCGACCTATAACTGCCGGATCAGTTGAGTCACTCTTTTAGAATAGCTGTGATAATTCCTTTCCAGAGATTTGGGAATTGTCCTTGGCGTAATGATTGGTTTGAATATTTTGGTGAGGTGAGGGATGGTCATGTCTAGCATTAGCCGGAGGATCCTGAGATCTAAAGTGTCACTGCTATATCTATTGGTTTTAAGGCTTTGTGAGGTAGTGTTTGGTTTTATTGCAGGAGATATGTGCAGATGATGGTGTTATCTACACTAAAAGCAACAACCCTGGCAACCTCACCTGCAGCCTACAAGGTGCTTTGAGGCCTTAGAAATCTGGTTATCTAATAATAAACTTGTTGTCAACTATAAAAAAACATGCTTTTACTGTCCCACAGATGAAGAGGAAGGCCCCGTCACATCCTCAATAATAAGGGTCAAAAGCTAGAACAGGTGGAAACGTTTCAATACCTTGGAGTTGTCGTGGATGGCTCTTTATACAATAGGGGCGAGGACATCACCCATTAGATAAAAACAGGTATTGTCACTGCAGAGTGACAACTCCAGTTATCACCAGTTGGCACACCACTGAAACCGCTGAAAATGGTCACTTTTACAACAATAGGGTTCTTTATTGTATAACGGATACATGATGTGCACTGTGGGTGTGGAAAATATTTTCACTCCTGCACAGTGACCTCTGGATACTCACCGTGGCTTCACCACTCATGAATATCCAAGGTCATTCTAAAGGAGTGAAAATATTTTCCATGTTACACCCTATGCCCATCTTTCTTTTTTTTTAATTTCTTTTCCCTCCGACGCAACCTCATGGCTGACACTAGGCATTTGGTAGTGTCCAGCTCCATCCTGTCCCTAGCTGACTATGGCCTACCCATATATGCAGCAGCTGTGACTCGGTACTAAGCAGGGTCAAGGTGGCCTGCAGTAAATCTATATGCACAAATTAATTATAGACTTTGACAGCAGATAAGGACTGTTTGGCCCACCCAGTCTGCCCATTTCCCTACCTATTTGATAAGCTGCAGATTATAGTTAACCAATAGCCTACTTCATCCTACCCCATAATAATTGCCTTATGTCTGTCCCATGCATTCTTGAAATCCCTATTGTTTTTGACCCCACAACCTCCTCAGGAAGGCGGTTCCATGCATCCACACCTCTCCATGAAAAAATACTTCCTTACGCTGCCCTGAGCTGTCCCCTCTATCTTCAAATTGTGCCCACTTGTTCTTGCATATCTCTTTTTCTGAAAGATGCTCCCTCTTGGACTTTGTTGATTCCGTGAGGGTACTTGAAATTTCTATCATGTCCCCACTCGCTCTCCTTTCCTCAAGAGTATACATATTAAGCTCCTTTAGTTTCTCTTATATGGCTTCTGTTGCAGACCCTGCACCATTTTAGTTGCCCTCCACTGGACAGCCTCCATCCTGTGTATGTCCTTGCGGAGATGGGGTCTCCAGAACTGCACACAGTACTCCAGATGGGGCCTCACCTACTGTCTGCACAGAGGGATAACAGCTTCCTGTTTTATACTGGTGATGCCTCTCTATGCATCCCAGTATCCCCCCGCCTCCTTACTGCCTTCTCATATTGCTTGCCTACCTTAAAGTCATCTGATATGACTACCCCCAGGTCCTTTCCATTTTTGCTGTTGTTAGTACCCCCCCCTGTACTCTTCCACTGGGATTTTTGTTTCCCAGGTACATTACTTTGCACTTCTTTGCATTGAATCTAAGCTGCCACACTTCTGACCATTCCTCCAACCTTGCTAAGTCCCTTCTCATCCTTTCCACCCCTTGTGCATCAACCCTGTTGCAGATCTTTTATGTCGTCTGCAAAGAGGCATATTTTTCTTCTAGCACCTCTGCAATGCCTCCTATAAAGACATTAAAGAGGACCGGCCCAGTACTGAACCCTGCGGTGCCGACTAGTAACCACCCTTTCTTCAGAGTATACTCTGTTTACTATTACCCTCTCGTCCTGTTGTCCAGCCAATTTGTTACCCAGGCTACCACCTTGGGACCCACTCCCAGGCTCCTTCCCATTGTGAATCCATGCTGGCTTGGGTCCTGTGCCCTGCTGGCCTCTAGGTACTCAACAATTCTTTCTTTCACAAGTGATTCCATTATTTTCCCACTACTGAGGTCAAACTAACAGGTCTGTAGTTTCTGCCTCTGCCTTGCTCCCACTTTTGTGAAGGGAATCACATCCTCCCTCCTCCAGTCCTCAGGTATCACACCATCCTCCCATGATTTGCTAAAAGGGTAGTCAGTGGTGACACTAGGTCTCCCATTAGTTCTGTTAGAATTCTGGGGTGAATCCCATCAGGCCACATTGCTTTGTCCACCTTGAGTTTCAGGAGTTCTTCAGGACCATTTCTTCAGTGAATGGACTGGTATCCACCACGCTTTCAGAGTGCTTCTATTGTTTGGTTTAGGTACTTCCCCTCTCCTTCTTTTGTGAATACTGAGCAAAAGTATTCATTCAGTATATCTACCTTTTCCCTGTCACCATCTACCGCTTCCCTGTCACCCTCTGCCCACCTCCCTCCCCTTATTAAGCTTCACTATCCCTCCTTGGTCTTCCTTCGCTCTCTGATGTACCTATAAAAGGTTTTATCCCCTTCCTTAACTGAGCTGGCTATCTTTGCCTCAGTTTGGGCCTTCGCTATTCTGACTGCCTTCCCTGCTTCCTTCTGCTTTAACTGATACAGTTCTCTGTCCTACTCCTTCTCTGATTCCTTATACTTCCTGAATGCCATCTTTTCTCTCTAACCTTCCCCACCACCTCTTTTGAGAACCACATGTTTTTTTTATTTCATTTTGTTTTGTGTGCTTCACACAAAGGCTTGTTGCCTCTGTGATGGCAGTTTTGATTTGTCCCATTGTTCTCCCACCCTTCCTTTCTACCTATTTGCTAGTGCATTCCTTAGGCACTCAACCATTTTGCCAAAGTCAGCCCTCCTAAAGTCCAGTACCTTCGCTTTTGTATGGTTGTGTTTATCATGAACCCATGCCACAGACAGGCAGCACCTCCGAGAAAGTTACTGTGTGTGGCACTTGTCTAAGGCTCCTCCTCAACTCCACCAACCCTCCCTGCACTGCTCTGATCCCATGCCCAGCTAGGTCATTTGTCCCTAGGTAGACAATGACATCCATCTTTCTCTCGTGCAGCTACTCTCTAATCCTGCAGATTGCTTCCTGTCCCTCCAAGCCATTGCACCAGGCAAGCACCTACCTCCTCTCCCAGTTCTACCACCTACATTGAGTCCCCCACCAGGAGCTGCTCTCTTCCCCATGGTGTCCCATGCCACCCTCCTGTGGGTTTCCCTTGTGGAGGTTGCCAGCATCCTCCTTGGTCTCCACTACAGGTGCCTCCATAGAGGAACCACACTCTGCCAGACTGGCGTATGAATTGTGGAGAGGTACAACTGGAGAGATGCGCTCTGTTCCACCACCCTCACCCTCCCTGAGCCCATTGTGGTCCAACTGCTCCTCTTTCTCGCAACCTCTGAGGCAGTGGTGGCAGCCCTAGTGTTCCCTGGGTGGAGAGATTTCCCTGCTCCATGCCAGATCGGCCTGGAGACAGGCAACCTCCTCTCTCAGAGCAGAGTTGCCTGCAAATCGGCAGCATCGCAGCCTCCAGAATGTCTCTTGAAGACTGCTGTCCCACAGTCAGTGCATTGCACCACTCCCACATGTCTCCTCCCTTCCTGTTTAATAAATATAAATACATTTTATTTTCCTTTTTGTTAGTGTGTGCTTGCATTTACCCTCTATGCAGTGTGCTGGACTGCTAAGGATATGACAGTTATATGCCCCTTGCCCTCTTGGGAAGTGATGTCAAAACCACTGGTATAAAGGAAATGACACACTTGGGGTGGGCGTGGAGGGGCAGAGTGGTGGGACCAAGCCTGTGCCCTCCAGAAACCGCTGGCTGCAGTTCTGACCCACCACTCCGTGAGTGCTGATCTTCCTTTCAGCTAGACAACCTGCACAACAATTTAACAGAGAATATACCCAGCAAAAAAACAATTACAGTCAGAGAAAATAAAGCAGTTGGAGCCCAATACCTATGATGTAAGCCCTTGACCCAATACAACCTGGTGCTCTGTGCTCTGAAGACAATCAGAGGAAACCAGTTTCCAGCACCTAAGGCACTGTTCTGGGTCAAATACACAAACCTCCACTAACCTGCACTAAACTGAAGGCCTTACCATGACAAATCCTCAGCCACCAGTAAATAGTTCATTGTACCAATAATAGTTTGATGCAAACTGTCACCAAAATGCTAGTAGACAAAAATTCAGTTAGCCACAAGGAAAACCAATTATGCAGTATTTCAACCCTCTGAAGTGAAACTCCCAATCTAAAGGTACATAAGCAGTAGTGCAAACCCCTTCTTGATTAACCAAAAATAAAACCCACAAAGCAATACCAAGTGTTACATTTAAAGTAAAGTACACCTCCCTCACATCTGAGCAAGAGTGAGCTTTCCTTCAGATTGCCAGTTCAATATAGTTTCACAGCTCCCAGTTGTTTCAAAGCAGCTTGCTTCCACCTTCAAGAAGATGGGCCTCTGGCTACCTTCAACCAGTATAATTAAATCAAGAACATGTATACTAGCCAAGAAAGCATTGCTAGGCCTAGTGCCCCTGCTCTAAAAACTGTATCCGCCTTTGTAAATCAATACAAGTATGGCCAGGAACGCCCTTGAACTACCTCTCCACAGACCTCAGCTGGGTAAAGGCTCCTTTGTTGTTAGGGCTGCAGGATGGTTAAATGAGCTGCTGGAATTCATGCTGAACCTCCCCAGGATTGACCAATTTAAAAGATCCCAGAGGGCTGCGTTAGTGACTGGTGCAGCTGCACTATTTAGAGATCTGGCAACATCACTCTGCATTTATACCTGCTGGTTCTGTATGCAGCTTGGTGCCCTGAATTTGTCCTTTTTAATCTGAATGATTTTCAATATTGTGTGTGTTTATTAACCACTTTACAAACATTTCCTTTAGAATTTGCCTCGATTGCTTGGTCCTTGTTTTGAATATCCAATTGTTTAACCAGTTGTTTAACCAGGTGAGACACATTAAGCTGAAAGCTTGTTTACAGGTGCAACCTGGGAGCACAGGGAAGTAAAGTGACTTGCTCAGGGTCACGCAGTATGCAAGTAGGGGCTGTGGGATTCAAACCCCATGTCTCCAGATTTGCAGCTCAGAGCCTTAAACCACTGCGCTATACTGCAATATTGTTATCTTCGTCGCAACCTTTGTAATAGGGCACTTGTGATCAAAATTATTGCCTGAATCTTCCAATAAATAAATAAATAAATACTGAGCTTTTAAAGTCAGTCTGTTACAGGCAGCAGATCCAAGTCAGTCTGTTACAGGCAGCGGGTATGGTGGCTTCCCTGCAGGCTCCGCCACACTGCCTGAAGGCATGAACCCTACAAGCCTGCATCATTACAAAAGCAGTAAAGATGTACATCCCTAAAGGGGACGAGATGCTTTATCTGTCCTGTCCTGAATTCTCTATCTTGAACTTGAGTCATCTTGCTGTTTTTAATACACTGGTGTTTTAAGAGACAGCCTGGTGTCACCTGGACAGATTTCCATGAGTATCCACTCACTGGTACTCCCAGAACTATCAGGGAATCCCAATAGGGGGAGCAGGAGAGAGGTCCACTAGATTGCCAGAGACTTAGGACACTGAGCCAAGGATTTGAAGACTCCTGGCCCACTAAAGTACCAGGGGATGGAAGAATTCTGGGTGAGTTGCCATTCACTACTGACATGCAACGTAGCCAGTGCCCTGCAGCAGCTTGGTCACAGTCATAGACCAAAATGCTAGCAGGTGCAAACCCCATTTTTATAACCTTTCATCGGGCTAAAGATCCCCATAGTAGCAGTGTCAGAGGAACTCCTCCTTGTAACATGTGCCACCATTGGTGTACAGTGCAATGGGTGACAGCACTGAGGTGACAGAAAATGGCCTCTTGCACTGCCCATACCCCATGAATGAGGCCCACCATGCAAACACTACAGAGATAACATGCAGTACAGACTTCAGTAGTACATAAAGTGATAAAACTCCATTTTTGGGACTGCCCCAATGTCACGGCACTGTGCTGTCATGCAGGTGCCTGACACATACTCAAGTCTCCACGTCAGATAGCAGGCCAGGCTGGGACAACACGTCACGCGGTAGTATGTCACAGTTAAGGAGGGTCGAGCAAGCTCGGTGCCACAGCAAACCCTGTGACTGAGCCAAGAAGCTTGCTCCTGCTGCAGAGGACATGCTGTGTGCATGAAGCCACTCTGAAGGCTGCGCACACATCAGGAAGGTGAGAGGGACTTAATGGGAAGGAATCCCATGTCCATATATATGGCAGTCTGGGCCCCTGAACCCACCTTCTGTCACTAAACCATAGCGCATACAGTGGGCTGCCTCTAGGGAAGGACTGCCCTGCTCTTGGGGCATGCCATGGAAGGGAAGCTGTGAGGGTAACAAGTGGGTTGCAAGGATGTCGTGGAGGCAGGATGCTAGCCTGAATAGGGTACATCCCTGGAAAAAGATGAGCATGACCAGGAGAAAAGTTCAGTGGGGAAAAATCTTTTTATGGAGGAAAACAAAGTCCAAGCAGATCAGGAGATCAACTAGAACTGAATGAAACATTATGAATAGCCACTACAATAAGTGATTTCAGCCAATCAGCAATCAAAATCTCAGGCCCACTTATTTGCATACTGTATTATAAATCATGACATCGCTCTTAGTCAATTGGAATTGTTTTTCTGTAACATTCCAAGTACTCTTATAACCATTATAGATTGAGGGAACATTCCCAGCCAATCACAGTGCTCTTTTCCTTTGAGTGTGAGACACTCTTATTCTGTAAAGAGTGTCTTTGACGGCAGCTGCCCTGAAATGGGCATGTTCAGGGAACGTTTTAAAAATATATATGTTATTGATCGAGCGCTATATCAGTGATAAATACAGCAAGCAAAGCAAAATTAAACAGGAATATGTAATAGTCATGTGTTCAGGATAGTGGAACAAACCTCCAAAAAGGTCGTGGAGGCAAAGACAATAGCAGGTTTTTTTTTTTTTTAGTTGTTTAACCAGGAGTAGCACACTGTTGAAAGCTTTTTACAGGTGCACTCTAGGAGCACAGGGAAGTTAAGTGACTGGCTCAGGGTCACACAGCATGCAAGTGGAAGTTGTGCATTCAAACCCAGGTCTGGTCTGCTGGATGTTACCAGATATGCAGCTCAGAGCCTTAAACCACTGCACTATACTGCCTCCCTTTAACGAGGTTTAAAGAGCAAGTGCTTAGTTAGGAGGTATATCTTAAAGAATGAAGGTTTGGGGCCTGTAGATGCCTCTGCAATCATTCCGTTTGCTTTTGTTTGTTTCTTTACATACTTTTCATCATTTTATTTGTATTTTGCCAACTGCAAGTAAAAAGAATCCAACTGAATCCTTGTATTAGGACGTTAGAAACTCTTTACTGGCAAGGCTGCCAGTGTATTTCAATGGAAAAATGGAAATCTGTGTTCAGGTTTTGATGGGAGAAATAATACTGCCTACCACCAAAATATTATGTATTTAATATAAATATGTAATTTTTGATAAACTGTAATTCTTTGTTATAATTGAGCAGGTGACATTTTCTTCATGACCAGATTTTACTTTGCAAGAAGAAAAGCAAAGCCAATTATTGTTTTCAAAAATGTCATTCTTTATTTTGTCAGTTTCAATGTAACTGCAGGGTAGGCAATCAGCTGAATGCAACAGGTGTAATTACATGTTTGTTGCATGTAACTGCATTGTAACTGCAATGTAGTTACACAGTAACTACAGTGTAGTTAAAGAAACAAAGTGTTACCAATTTCAAATCCTACAGATGGACACAACAGTGCAAATATATAAAGAAAGAAGTTTATTTCTGAACGATCTATTTCTTTTGAAAACAATAGTTTCTCACTGAAATACACTGGGTGTCTAAGTAGCTGGCAGTTTCTGACATCACAATGCAGAATTCTACTGAAATCTTTTTTACTAGCAGTGTGAAAAGTAAAGGTAAGAACCTGCTCGCTTCACTGCACTTAAACAAATATTATATTACAAAAGTAAAAGTTACTTACCAACACATACAAATACAATAAATAAAATAATCAGTTGTGTATTTACTAGAAGTAAACACCTGCTCTTTAAAGGAAGTGCAATGCATTTAATCTCTGTATGGCACTACATATGTATGTACATTCAGTGTTGCTCGACTGTCAAGGTACTTCTACAGCATTTGTGATGCTTAATTAATATATTTCTTCCGTTCCTTGTTGACTGTACTACAAAGTATTGTTACATTATTCTGCTCTTGCACAACGCTGCACATTTATTGTACTTGCTACTGATCAGTCTGATTAACTATCATCTTGCAAGTATTCCCTCTGATGCAATGCCATGTTTTCATGTCTCCTCCCACACTGCTGGCTGTACTGCAACATACAGTATTTTTCTGCATGTATACCTTGTATGCAGAATCTATTGGGTAATCTCCCGGTCACTACCTGCCAACAGGCATTGCTTGCCTAGTGCACTTACCTAGTTAAAAATCTAAATAAATGCTATGAAGAAGATATATATACAGTATGAGATGGAAAGATGAAGGAGAAGAAGGGTAGACTGGGAAAGAGGATAGAGACCACAGCTTGTCTGAGCAGAGAATCTTGAGAGAGACTAGGTGGACTGTTCGGTCTTTTGCCATCGCGACACTTTTCGGGTTCTATGCCATATTTACATTTTTTTTAAATCAGAATAGAAAACATTAGAAACTTAAGAATCTGTCAGAAAAGGACTGCTTTGCCCACCCAGTCTTTTTTGTTTTATTCTTTCTATTTATGCTCTTCCTGGACAGCCCCCATCCGACTGACCCCCAGCCCGTCACCTGGAATTGCCGATGCTTTCCTGTGCCGACCGGGAACAGTGCCTGCGAGAGTTGGTCTTCATCCTGCTGCTGGCATTTTCCCCTTCGGTTTTCTCCCAGGGCCCCAGAAGTAGGAGTGCATGCACCACAGGCCCGGTCATGCAGCCTTTCCCCACCCCATGGCCTAGTGCCTGAGCAACCTCAAGGCCGTGCTGCCCCTAGCCTCTACTAGGGCAGCCGTCAGCTGAGGGATGCTGCACTTCCTCCCCGGAGAGAACAGCTTGCCTGCCGACAGCTCCATCCAGCTCCGCCCCGATGCTAACCTCCGACGGCCCGGCTCGTCCCCGAACTCAGGTCACCAGCGTGCGTGAGGTAAGGCATCCAGCACCTCATCCCTCAGTGCCACTGGGCGGCATTGCCCACCCAGTCTGCCCAGATGGTCCCTGCCTAGTCCCTCTCCGCAGACCCTAACTGACCTTAGGTGTCTTTCCTCTTGCCTACCAGTTTACTAATATTCCCTCTGTCTATCCTATGCATGCATGAAGCCCCCTACTGTTTTTGGCTCAACCAATTCTGGTGGCAGTTTGTTCCAGGCATCCACCATGCTTTCAGTGAAGTAGTACTTCACGAGACCTTATCGACCTCGAGATCATCATGGCAAAGGTTGTCCTGGATTATGGCCATTAATGAGTCATGGTGCACTGAAAACATTACTGAGACATGGCCATACCTGGCTACACTCTGTCCAGGAAGGACAGCATTGGAAGAAAGGAAGGGGTATGGTACTTTACATGAGGGAGGCACAGCAGCGATGGAGAAACAAGGAACACTGGGGTGGAGGTACTGCAGGTTACCCTTGAGGACAGGTAACGGAGCCACTATTCACACTGGCATGATCTACAGATCTCCAGCACAGGGGAGGATTTAGATAAGGTATTGGTAGAAACCACTGACAAGATAGAAACATAGACTTTGACGGCAGATAAGGACCGCTAGGCCCATCTAGTCTGCCCATTTCTCACCTACAGGATAGGCCGCAGATCCTAGTTAACCAACAGCCTATTTCTTCCTACCCCCACAAGAATTGCCTTATGTCTGTCCCATGCATTTTTGAATTCTCCCACAGTTTTAGACCCCACAACCTCCTCAGGAAGGCTGTTCCATGCATCCACTACCCTCTCTGTGAAATAATACTTCCTCACATTGCCCCTGAACCGCCTCCTTCTATCTTTAAATTGTGTCCCTTGTTCTTGCAAGTCTTTTTCTGAAAATGCTACCTCTTGGATTTTGCTGATTCCACTGAGGTACTTAAAAGTTTCTATCATGTCCCTCTCCCTTCTTTCCTCAAGGGTATACATATTAAGCTCCTTTAGTCTCTCCTCATACGGCTTCTCTTGCAGACCCTGCACCATTTTAGTTGCCCTCCTCTGGACTGTCTCTATCCTGTCTATGTCCTTGTGGAGATGGGGTCTCCAGAACTGACACAGTACTCCAGATGGGGTCTCACCAACTGTCTGTACAGAGGGACAACAACTTCCTGTTTTCTGCTGCTGATGCTCTCCTATATGTCCTAGTATACTCCCAGCCCTCCCTACTGCCTTCTCACATTGCTTGCTAACTTTAAGGTCATCTGATATGATTACCCCAGGTCCCTTTTCCTTTTTGTTGTTGTTACTACCTCCCACCCATTGTGTATTCTTCTCCTAGGTTCTTGTTTCCAGGTGCATTATTTTGCACCTCTTTGCATTGAACCTAGCTGCCATACTTCGACCATTCCTCCAACCTTGCCAAGTCCCTTTTCATCCTTTCCACGCCTCCTTGTGTATCAACCCTGTTGCAGATTTTTGTCATCTGCAAAAGGCATACTTTTCCTTCCAGTCCCTCTGCAATGTCACTGAAGAAGACATTAAAAGGACTGGACCCAATACTGAACCCCTGCGGTACCCCACCAGTAACCCCCTTTCTCAGAATGGACTCCATTTACAATTACCTTCTGTGTCCTGTTGTCCAGCCAATGTTTTACCCAGGCTACCACCCTGGGTCCCACTCCCAGGCTGGTTAATTTGACTATTAATCTTGTGTGGGACTGTGTCAAATGCCTTGCTAAAGTCTAGGTAGGCCATGTCCACAGTCCCTCCCTGGTCTACTACTTTGGTCACTCAGTCAAAGAAATCTATTAGATTCGTCTGACATGACCTTCCGCTTAGAACCCATGCTGCCTTGGGTCCTGTGCTCCACTGGCCTCTAGGTACTGACTATTCTTTCCTTCAGAAGTGACTCCATCACTTTCTCTACCACAGAGGTCAGACTGACAGGTCTGTAGTTTCCTGCCTCTGTCTTGGGAAAACCACTTTTGTGAAGGGAATCACATCCGCCTTCCTCCAGTCCTCGGGTACCACACCATCCTCCCATGATTTATTAAAAGAGTAGCCAGTGGTTTCACTAGTTCCTCCCTTAATTCTTTTAGAATTCTGGGTGAATTCCATCAGGACCCATTGCTTTGTCCACCTTCAGTTTAAGGAGTTCTTGCAGAACCCTTTCTTCTGTGAAAGGACTGGGATCACCCCTATCAAGAGTGCTTCTGTTAATTGGATTAGGCACTTCCCCTCCTCTTTTGGAATACTGAGCAGAAATATTCGTTCAGTATTCCTGCTTTCACTGTCCCCTCTGCCCACCCACTGTTCATTCTATTCAGCCTCACTATCCCTCCTTTGTCTTTCTCGCTCGCTGATGTACCTATAAAAGGTTTTATCCCCTTCTTAACCGAGTTGGCTATCTTTTCCTCAGTTTTGGCCTTTGCTATTCTGACTTCCTTCCTGCTTCCTTCTGCCTTAACTGGTACAGCTCTCTGTCCTGCTCCTTCTGTGTTTCCTTATACTTCGGAATGCTATCTTTTCTTCCTGACTTTCACAGCCACCTCTTTTGAGAACCATAGTGGCTTTTCTTTCGTTTTGATTTGTTCATTTGCTTCACACAAAGGCTTGTTGCCTCTGTGATGGCAGTTTGATAATTCCCCATTGTTGCTCCACACCTCCTTCTAGCCTGTTTGCTAGTGCTTTTCTGAGGCACTGTCCCATCTTGCCAAAGTCAGCCCTCCTAAAGTCCAGTACCCTCACTTTTGTATGGCTTGACTCTGTAGCTGAGTTTAATGTGAACCACACTGTTTGATGGTCACTTGTCCCCAGATGGCAACCCACTTCTAGATCTGATCCTCTCACTGCCCCCGTTTGAGAGTATGAGGTCAAGATTGCTCCCTCACGAAGGGTTCCGAAACTAACTGTCTAATGCCTGCCACCTGTAGGGCATCAAGAATGGCCCTGCTCTTGGATGTGGCTGCAGCAAATGTGCTCCAGTTAACATCTGGCATATTCAGGTCTCCCATCAACAGTATCGCCTCTTTCTCTGCCATTCTAAGAATGCCTTCTATCATATCCTTGTCCATTCCTTCCCCTGACATGGGGTCTGTACACACAGCCCTGTGCGGATTGTGGTGCCCTTTCCAGTCTCCAAGGTGACCCACAGTGCCTCCTCTCCTCCCTGTTTACTCTTTTGTTCAGTTGCTTTTATCCCTTCCTTACAGAGAGAGCTACTCCTCCCTTCTTCTCCTGCCTGTCTCTCCTGTAGGTTATGTACCCGGTATGTTAACATCCCAGTCATGGTTCCCTGTGTACCATGTTTCTGTGACTGCTATGATATCCAGGCATCCTCTTCCATCAAGGCCATCAGCTCAGGAGCTTGTTGCCCAGACTACGGGCATTGGTACTCATTACCTCCATTTCCTGATGGCCTTACTCCCTTTGCCCCATCCCTGTCCTTCTTGCCTTTGTCACTTTCTCCATTTACCCTGCCATTCTCCCTATCGACACCTCTATGTTGGTGTTTGCCGACTTACTACCGTGATTATTTGGGGGCTAGGATTTTCCTGCTCCTTTCCAGTGCCTCCCCTTGGCTAGTTTAAAGCTTGCCAATGAAGCATTTTAAACCTATCACCTAGGATCCTGGTTCCCTCCCGGACAGATGCAGCCCATCATGCCAGTATAGGCTTGCATCACTCCAGGTGGACCCCCAGTCCCCAATGAAGCCAAATCCTGAGCTCCACACCAGTTTTCAACCACTGATTGAATCCCATGGTGCGGAACACCCTAGCCTCTCCTATGCCATAGATAGGTAGCACCTCCGAGAAGGTTACCGATGCTGCTACTTGACTAAGGCCCTCCCCAATTCCACAAACTCTTCCTGCACTTCTCTAATCCTTTCTTAGCCAGGTCATTTGTCCCTAGGTGGACAATGACATCCAGCTCCTTCCCTGTGCAGCTGCTCCGCAATCCTGAGGATTCGCTTCCTGTCCCTGCAAGCCATGGGCTAGGCAGGCACCTAGCTCCCCTCTCCCTTCCTCCCCAGTTCTACCTTCCTACAATGGAGTCCCCACCAGGAGTTGTTTCCTTCCTGCAGGGTCCCCTGCCACCTCCTGTGGGTCTCCTTTGTGGAGGTTCCCAGCATCTCCTTAGTCTCCACTGTGGGTGCCTCCATAGAGGAACCACACTTTGCCAGAATGGCATAGGAATTGTGGAGAGGTACAATGGGAGGATGTGCCTCTGTTCCACCACCCTTACCCTCCCTGAGCCCACTGTGGTCCAACCGCTCCTCTTTCTTGGCAACCTCTGAGGCAACGGCAGTGGCACTGGTGGTCCCTGGATGGAAGAGAGGTCCCACAAATCTTGGCTAACTCAGCCTGAGATGAGCAAGCTCTTCCCTCAGCCCAGAGAGGTGCCTGCAGATGAGACAACACCCATCCTCCAGAACATCTCCGAAGACTGTTGCTCCACAGCCACTGCACTGCACCACTCAATCATGTCTTATTTCTGGCCCCTTAACTGTTTGCAATCCTACTCTTTCCTCTGGTTTTTTTTTCTGTCTCCTTACTTTCTGCCTGTGTGCCCTTTAAGCTCCTGATTGTCCTGTTCTGAGACAAGAATATCCTATATTTCGTAGTAGACCACTTACTTGCTCAGAGGCAGACCTCCAGCAGCTAGAGGGGCTGGAGAGCTACTCTTGCCCTTCTAGGATGGTGGGTCCTTGGTGGTTCTGTGATCACTCACTTCCTGCCCCTAAACAGGAAGTTCCTGTTGTCAGTCAAATTCTGTGCCTATAAAAATAGAACTAGCTTTGGGTGGAGGGACGGAAGGAGGGCAATATAGTCCCAGCAGAGCAGTCCAGTCACACAGCAGTCCTTTCTCCTGGTGTCTTCTGCCAAGCTATTAGCAGAAACTTTAAGGCAGTCTTTAAATGTAGCTTCCTTCAAGCTAAGCTCCCCCCTACTTACCAGATCTTTCTACAAGTAATTTAAACCTCACAGCAGTTAAGACCTTTCAGTCACCTGAGATTTACACCTAGACAACTCTTCAGATACCCATTCAGTTCAGTTAACCCAAACACACACTTTTTTTTTTGTATGTTAGTTTTTACCCTAAATTAAAAGTCAAATACAAAGTTCTTCTACTTTAGTCCCAGCAGAGAAGTCCAGTCACACAGCAGTCCTTTCTCCTGGTGTCTTCTGCCAAGCTATATAAGATGGCAGAAAGGGGCTTCAGCTACAAGCAGGGACAGGTGGGTTGACACCAGTCCATTTATAGAAGAAACGGTCCTGAAAGAACTCCGAAAACTCAAGGTGGACAAAGCAATGGGGCCTGAAGGGATTCACCCCAGAATCCTAACAGAACTAAGTGGGTACCTAGTGACACCACTGACCACCCTTTAACAAATCATGGGAGGATGGGGTGGTACCTGAGGACTGGAGGAGGGCAGATGTGATTCTCTCACAAAAGTGGGAGCAAGGCAGAAGCAGGAAACTACAGACTTGTTAGTTTCACCTCAGTGGTAGGGAAAATGATGGAATCACTTATGAAAGAAAGAACTGTTGAGTACCTAGAGGTCAGTGGGGCACAGGACCCAAGGCAGCATGGTTTCACAGCAGGAAGGTCATGTCAGACAAATCTAATCAATTTTTTGACTAGGTGACCAAAGTAATAGACCAGGGAGGGCTATGGATATGGCCTACCTAGACTTTGCAAGGCATTTGACACAGTCCCATAAAAGATTAATAATCAAGTTAGCCAGCCTGAGAATGGGTCCCAGGGTGGTAGCCTGGTAGCAAACTGGCTGCACAACAGGACACAGAAGGTAACAGTAAATAGAACTCACTCTGAAGAAAGGGGAGTTACTAGTGGGTACCTCAGGGTTCAGTACTGGGTCCGGTCCTCTTTAATGTCTTTATAGGTGACACTGCAGAGGTTCTGAAGGAAACGTATGCCTTTTGCAGATGACACAAAGATCTGTAACAGAGTTGATGCACAAGGGGGTGTGGAAAGGATAGAAGGGACTTGGCAAGGTTGGAGGAATGGTCAGATGTATAGTGACTTAGATTCAATGCAAAGAAATGAAGTAACGCACCTGGGAAACAAAACCCAGGAGAAGAGTACACAATGGCAGGGAGGTACTGAAAACAACAAAATGGAAAGGGACCTGGGGTAATAATATCAGATGACCTAAACGTGAGCAAGCAATGTGAGAAGGCAGTAAGGCGAGTGGGGGATACTGAGATGCATAGGGAGAGGCATAACAAGTAGAAAAAGGAAGTGGTTATCCTCTGTACAGACAGGTGATGAGACCCCATCTGGAGTACTGCATGCAGTTTTGGAGACCCCATCTCCACAAGGACATAGACAGGATGGAGGCGGTCCAGAGGAGGGCAACTAAAATGGTGCAGGGTCTGCATCAGAAATTGTATAAACAGAGACTGAGAGAGCTTAATATGTATACTCTTGATGAAAGGAGGGATGGGGGACATGATAGAAACTTTCAAGTACCTCAAGGGAATCAACAAAGTCCAGGAGGGTAGCATCTTTCAGAAAAAAGATGTGCAAGAACAAGGGGCACAATTCATAGATAGAGGAGCGGTTCAGGGGCAATGTGAGGAAATATGTTTTCACGGAGAGAGTGGTGGATACATGGAACTGTCTTCCTGGGGAGGTGTGGGGTCTAAAACAGTGAGGGAATTCAAACATGCATGGGACAGACATAAGGCAATTATAGTGGGGGTAGGAGGAAGTAGGCTGTTGGTTAACTAGAACATGCAGCTTATCCAATAGTTAGGAAATGGGCAGACTGGGTGGGCCAAGTGGTCATTATCTGCCGTCAACTGTACCTCCCCTCCTCCTCTTTGTGAATACTGAGCAGAAGTATTAATTCAGTATCCCTGCTTTTTCACTGTTCCTCTCTGCCCACCCACCGCATATTCTATTCAGCCTCACTATCCCTCCCTTTGTGTTTCTACGCTCCCTAATGTACCTATAAAGGTTTTATCTCCCTTCTTAACCGAGTTGGCTATCTTTTCCTCAGTTTGGGCCTTTGCTATTCTGACTGCCTTCCCTGCTTCCTTCTGCCTTAACTGGTACAGTTCTCTGTCCTGCTCCTTCTGTGTTTCCTTATACTTCCTAAATGCTATCTTTTTCTCCCTAACCTTCCCCACCACCTCTTCTGAGAACCATAGTTTTCTTTCATTTTGATTTGTTTATTTGCTTCACACAAAGGCTTGTTGCCTCTGTGATGGCAGTTCTGATGTTTCTCCATTGTTGCTCCACTCCTTCTTACCTGTTTGCTAGTGCTTTTCTAACGCATTCTCCCATCTTGCCAAAGTCAGCCCTCTTGAAGTCCAGTACCCTCACTTTTGTATGGCTTGACTCTGCAGCTGAGTTTATCGTGAACCACACTGTTTGGTGGTCACTTGTTCCCAGATGGCTACCCACTTCTAGATCTGAGATTCTCTCACTGTCCCCATTTGTGAATAAAGGTCTAAGATTGCTCCTCCCAAGTGGGTTCCAATACTAGCTGTCTGAGGCATGCCCCTGGGGCATCGAGAATGGCCCTGCTCTTGGATGTGGCTGCAGCAAAGGTGTTCCAGTTAACATCTGACATATTCAGGTCCCCATCAACAGTATCTCCTTTGCTGCCATCCTAAGGATGCTTTCTATCACATCCTTGTCCATTCCCCCGACATGGGGGTCTGTATACAACCCTGGGCGGATTGTGGTGTTATTTCCAGTCTCTAAGGTGACCCACAGTGCCTCCTCTGCTCCCTGTTTACTCTTTGTTCCATTGCTTTTATCTCTTCCCTTACATAGAGAGCTACTCCTCCCCTCTTCTACCCTCCCTGTCTCTCCTGTAGGTCATGTACCCTGGTATGTTAATCCCAGTCATGGTTCTCTCTGTGTACCATGTTTCTGTGACTGCCACAATACCCAGGCATCCCTCTTCCATCAAGGCCACCAGTTCAGGGAGCTTGTTGCCCAGACTATGGGCATTGGTATTCATACCCTCCACTTCTTGATGGCCTTACCCCTTTTTGCCCCATCCTTGTTCCTTACTGCCTCTGTCATTTTCTCCATTTACTCTGCCCTTCTCCCTATCAATGTCTCTTTCTTGGTGTTTACCTCACTAACTACCCTGATATTTTGGGGGGACTAGGATTTCCCTGCTCCTTTCCAGTGCCTTCCCTTGGCTAGTTTAAATGCGGCAGTGTGAGATGTTGATTCTGGATATAAGGCACCATGTCACACTGTCTGAGCAGACAACACCACTCCGGTCCCTTCACACAAGCTGTATGAGATGATACTTGTATAAAACAAGACAGCTGGTGCAGCACCTAGTAACTGGTAAGGAATCATTCAGCACAGCAGTAACACTACTGTCTGCCATGCAGACATACCTCTGAACTACCCCTGATTTTCAGGGACATACTTGCTTTCACCTCAGAATTTTCCTCTGATCGCTCTTAAAATTTGTGTTGCTCGTGAATGAACAGTTGCAGCTGTCAGCACAAAATAATGCCAAACATAAAAGATGGTCTTCTTCAGAAAATGCATTTCACACAGCCCCTTATTCTACCAATTTCCTGAGTGGATATCACCAGATTTAAAGCTGTGCCCCCTGATTTTTTCCTATGTCCCTGATTTATGAGGCAAGAGGTTGAGAGGTATGCATGCCAGCGATCAGGTTCACATGAACTTGGGTGACTCAGAAGCCAGCTGAAGGCTGATGGATTGCGTGTCCACAGAAAACTCTCTTCCTTGGGGCAACACGTGCTGCTGTTTGGTTGCCACCCAGCGGAGGTTAAGTGGTACAGCAGTGATCACGACTGGAGGGCCTGATACAGACACAGAGAGTGCATTGTGCCACTGCACGCGGCACACAGACTTCGTGGGCAAGGGAGGATACTAAGCAGAAAAAAAAAACGACAGCAGGTTAACGCCAACCAGAACACCCAGTTGCTGCACCGACTGGGCTCTGGTTCCACTTCTAGATTGGGTCACAGGAGGGGGATTCATGGGGAACCTAGGAGTCAGGTAAGCCACAGAGATGGTGGGTGATGAGGTTGGAAGCCAAAGGGCCGGTAGTAATAAAGGGTATAAATACAGTATGGAAAATAAAATAAAAATAAGGAATTATTCAAATGTAGAACTATTTAAAATTGGCCTCCTAGCACCTTTAAATGTGTGTCATGGCAAATAGACCGTATAAAGCAGCCATCTAACAGCAAAGACCCACAGAGAGGGTACAGTTCCATAACCACACTGCAACTGTATTTAAGAGACAATATGGATGGTGTTCAGGAAAGCCAATGTTCTGAACTCTGAATGTCAACTGGAGAAAAATTACAGTGTATATGAATGGGAGACTAGTCGATCTTGAGAAAACGCAGGCTTGAACTTTACAGAGCTTTCTGCACTCCTGAGGAACAGCTTTGGCATTTCACACAGACACTTCACAGTTTAGATTTAAATTGGGAATTTTGCTTCTGGGAAAAGAAAAACCTCACCTGCTCAGTTATTATTGCAAGACTATTTATAATTTTATACATGCACACACACAAATATATTCCCATCATTTAAAGTTGGTATGAAGTAATATTAGATAGCTGTGCAGTCAAATGATTCTTTTAGTTATATTTAGTCTTCTGATATGCACTCTTTTCAAACAGATTTTCTGTTTTCATGGGTTTATACACTTTACTTGCCAAAGACAGCTCAACTGAGATGTAATACTCATTTTCAATAGGGTTCTGCTTTTACCCATTTTACAAAATATTTCATTTTCAGTGGCGGTCCTGCTTTTAACCATCTTTACAATGCACTGCGTTTATTTTACCCTGGACAGACCAGGTGAGATACCTCATTTCCAACTGGGTCCTGCTTTTACCAATTTTTGTACTATTTACCCACAAGTACAGCTAAGATGCATTCTTCGTTTTCAATGGGGTTCCACTTTTACACTGACTTTACTCTGGATAGCCAAGCTGAGATACAACATCTACTTTCTGTGGCTGTTACCCATGTTTCAGTGGAGTTCTGCTTTATCCAGGTTTACTATGACTTAACCCAGGAAGGCCTGGGATAAATATTACGCTATCAGTGGGAGCTGCTTTTACCCGTTTAATACGGTATTCACCCAGGATAGCCCAGCCACGTATACAATGTCTCATTTTGAGTGAGATCATGCTTTACCCCCCACGACAGCACATCTTTAATGTAACATCTAACTTTTAGTGGGATCCTGCTTTCAACCATTTTACACTGCAGTTACCCAGGTCAGCCCACCTGAGATGTAATATCTTGTTTTCAGTGAAGTCCTGCTTTTACCCATTTTTACACTGTATTTCCCAGGACAGCCTAGCTGTGAGACTATATTTCAGTTTCAGTGGAGGCTGCTTTTCACTTCTTCTTTCGATGTATTTGGATAGCCCAGCTGAGACACCATGGGTCCAATTTTCAAAGGAGCGATCTGGCACAAAGTGCCTGCGCTCAAAGGATTGATGCAAATGGCACCTTCGCACAAATGTTGCAGCAATCCCAATTTTCAATGCAGGCTGCATTTCAATCAGGATTTATGAGCCCAGCAGCCCTGCGAATCCCTGCACCAGAAGTGCAGGTGTGCCAGGTCATAAGGGGCTTCAGAAGCCCCTTTATTTGGGATTCTGGAAACCCTGCCATGGCTGCAAGACAAACCTGAGGCTAGACAAACCACAAACTGATCTAATGGCCCTCGCGCTGGCAGTCTGGAATGAGCTGGGGGGGAGAGCCTGCCAGGATGTGGGACAGGGCAGACATACCTATGGGGTGCCATACTGGGCAACAGGGGCACAGTGGCTCTGGCAGGGTACACAGGTGGCACCAAGCGCATGTGCCCTGGACAGTTGGACATAGCTGCTAAGACAGGGTACTCTCTGGTAGTAAAGCACTGACTCCATCCTGGACCCCAGTTGCCACAAGCCCTGGCAACTGTCCCAGAACTACACAGTCCCTGACATGTGGCAGTAGGCAATGGCTGCAGGGTACTAGGTGCAGTCGGTGGACCGAACACACCCGGCACCGCAACATTCCCCTGCTGAACAGGCTGCCATGTGGAGCCATGATGATTCCCGACTACACTGTCAGGGACTTTAAGCTCTGGGACCACTGTAAGAGCTGGTGGCACCTAGGGGTCCGAGATAGGGTCTGTGCTTGACTTCAGGAGTACCCCTGTCCTAGCAGCTCTGTTCTACTGTCCAGGGCACATCCATCCGTGCCACCTGTGTATCCTGCCACAGCTGATGTGCCCTACCGCCCATTATGACACCCCCACAGGTCTGTCTGCCCTGTTCCATTAACCTCGTAGGCCCCTCCACATCATGCTCTGGACTAGCGTTGTGCTGGGCAGGGACGGCTTGACGGGACCCTCCATCAAACCCCTCTGATGTGCCAAATCATTGCAGCAACACTCCTACCGCGGCAACTCTCTGGACTTTGGTGCAGGGACCCCTTTGTACTGAAATCAGGCGCAGTGTCCCTAGTGCGCCAGAAGTTGCTGCAGCCGGAGATTGACGATCATGCAATCGATCTAGTAACTCTTCTAAAATCGAGCCTATTATCTCATTTTCAATGGGTTCCTGCTTTTATCCATTTTTATAATGCAATTACGCAGGATAGCCCGAGATGAAATTTTTCATTTTCAGTGGAGATCCTGCTGTTAACTATTTTTACAATGCACTACATTTACTTTACCCAGGATAGCCCAGCTGAGATACCTCATTTTTAGTGGGTCCTGCTTTTATCATTTTTATACTATTTACCCACGATAGCACATCTAAGATGCATTATCTCGTTTTCAGTGGGGTCCTGCTTTTACCTATTTTTACAATATATTTACCAGGATAGCTCAGTTGAGAAAGCGGTATCTAATTTTCAGTGGGATCCTGCTTTTACATAAGGAATAATGCCCTCCAGGGTGTGGGTACTAGGGAATACCGGACCACCCAGTGGCGTATGAGGACCGGCGCTGCAGGTGGAGGGCTTAGAGCCAAGCAGGGCTACAGATAAGATGTGTACCGACCTATTTTATTCACCTCATTTTAGGAAATACTCTTCAGAAAAAATTTTAATGAGTACTAGTACTCACCCAACATTTATAAATGCTCCACACCCATAGAACAGTGCTTCATAACATAGCTGGTGACTCAGAAAGAGCAATTTTTCCAGATTTATAGCACTCAGACGATCTCAATTTTCTTTTACTCCCTATATTTTAAAACTGGTGAGTAAATAGCTTCTACCTGCCAATATTATTTGGAGCATTGTTGACACTCGACAAATTCTTATTCTAGCAAAAAGCGACATTGTTTTTAAAATGTATCCCTCACTCCACTCCGTCCAGACATTTGTACGCATCTGAATTTGGTTTTACTCCCTCACTTTCAAAATGAGGAGTACAGTACTCATCCCAAAATATCTTATCTGGAACCCTGAGCCCCAGGAAGGTCCGTATTCCCTAATACCGCCCACCCTGGAGGGTATTATTGCACTTAGAAAACGTCACTGTAAAAAAAAGGTCAATAAAAACAAGTTCGTTTTAATATAAGTTGTGTAATAAACTATTTCCTCCACCTGGATCAGAATGATTAGAAAGGAAGCTGGAAAGCTGGTTATATGCAGTTACACCCCTCATAGCAGCCTGTTTATGTTTGTTGATTCAGAAACCTGCCTCATCCTGTCATCATACAGCACCTTTGTTTTCCAGTCCACTTTGTTTTGTTGCATTTTGTTTTGTTCCCCGCTGTCAATAGAAGTTTGGTATTTATTGTTTTTTTTTAAACTGACAGCTGTTGCCATAGGGATTGGGACTGGAAGACAGAGGAGTGTGAGCGTGATCAGCAGAGCATACTTCTGAGAGATTACATTTTTTTAATTGCCGTATGTTTTAACAGTAAGATGAGGGGCTAATGCAGTTGCTACGGGAGAAGAAAGTGCGGTCTTGAATAATGTCCACAGGTGAGAGAGTGAATCTTGTCAGTTGCAGATGAGACCAGGAAGTTATTCAGTATCAAAAATAAAGGAAGTGGTTCCATCTTGTGTAGGGATGTGCAAGGAATCGTGTCTTTTTAATTTTGCTCGGTGATACTTGATGGGCAGAGGAGTTAGATGAAAGGGGTCCGTACCACTACTGACGTGAGAGGAGCATGGACTGAGGAGTGGAGACAGCACTGTCAGATTTGGCTTCCCAGACATGCAAACTCGTTGTCGGCTCAGTCCCACTACAACAACGGCCATTTTGAGGGACTGGGAGCTGCAGTAACTGGGTCCATTTATGAAACTGCACTAAAACATTTATTTTATTTACAGAACATGTTTTTTTTTTTTTTGATGGTGTGGCTATATGAGGTTGCGGGACGTGACTTCTCTCACCGGGGGCCTTTCTGTTAGTTGTCCGCTAGCAAGCAGAAATCAAAATGTCAACTTGGCTCAGTACTGAAAATTCGGTGTGCTCAAGGATACCTTTAGTAAAGAGACACCCAGAATTGGCACTTGTTTTTACAGGCACTATCGAGAAATAACCACATGTCAATGGACCTCTGTTAGCCAATCAGGATGCTAGCATTTCCGTTGCCATTTTCTAACCATGTTTACACTTTATTTACCCAGGAGAGCCCAGATGGGTTCGAGCTGCTACCTCTGAGACCAGGTATACAAGGATCGATTCCTGGATCAAGCATTAAAACATGGAAGCCTTTACTTCAGTTTGCAGTGGGTGTCCCCAACAAAGCTGGAAGAAGACATTACACCATTACACTGGCCATGCGAATGGGATCCCCACTGTGAGACCAGATGCAGACTGCCATGTGGAGGTGAAAAAATAGTGAAAATGAATGAAGTGTATACAGAATCGGTGCCTAGATTCAGAGTGCCATCTGGTGAAATAAATGAAGACTGCATTATACTAGACAATCCAGTCTAACACCTCAGCTAAAATAAGGGTTACTTTTGCTGAGTGGTTAGAGCTCTGCCTCTGAGACTTGGGATGCGAGGAGCAATTCCTGTGTCAGACACTGAAATATGCAAGCCTGTAATTCAGTTTACAGAAGATGTCTCCCAACAAAGCTGGGATGAGGACTTTACAAAATCCTACCTGGTCAGGATGGATAAGGTGATGAAGGCCCCACGTCCCAGGCAGCCAAGACCATAGCAATTTAAACACTGATACATAGAAACCTTAACAATGATGGCAGAAAAGACCATTGGTCAATCCAGACTGCCCATAAAATTCTTAACAAATCAGGGACCTATTGTCCATACAGGGTTCTAACCCACATTATCCACCCCGTGCTTTCCCACCCTACCTCTACCACCCTGAGCAACCCCTAAGCCCTTCACTCTGCCCCAGCCATGTCTGAAAACGCTGATAGTTTTGGTGCCCACCACATCAACTGACAAATTGTTCCATGGCTCCAACACTCCTTCTGTAAATAAAACTTTCTTGCTTCCTCTTGAAACTCCCCCATCAGTTTCCACTGTGATCCAGTGTTCTAGAGCTGCTACTTATGCTAAACAGTTCCTTACAGACCTACCGACTCTAGTGCATGCATTCATGACATCTAGGCTAACTACTATAATGTGCTCTACCTCATGGTTAGTGAAGGTACCCTACAATGCTTGCAGCTGGTGCAGAATGTAACTGCCAGGTTGCTGACCGGCCTTTCAGGGTCTAGCCATGTGACCCCCAGTACTGTGTGATCTGCAATGGCTGGCGGTGAAGTGCCGAGTTACCTTCAAGGTTGGTCTTCTAACACAAAGCCATGCATTATTTGGGCCCTGACTACCGGTTGGAGTTCCTGCAACCTGTCCAGTCCTTCTGCCCCCTCCGCTCCTCTGAAGAGGGCCCTCTTGGTCCCAAGGGCTCAGCTCAAGTCCACTAGAAACAGTACCTTTAAGGTGACTGGCCCTCAGTTATGGAATGCACTACCAGGGGACTCGGGAGGCCCTCCTCAGTGGAGGCCTTTAAAAGGGCATTGAAAACCTTCCTGTTTATTATTTATTTATTTATGTGAATTTTGGTAACTGGGTGAGCCCACTGAGACAGTACAATCCCTTTTTCAGGGGCGACATGGGAGAAGCAGTACAACGACAACAATTACATCATTTACGGATACATTAACATGTTACATATACTTACAGATGTATGAAGCTCAGATGGTGGAATGTCAGTACATGATGTTTGGAATGCAGTCATCTGAAGCAGGAACATCGTGAAGAGACAGAGAGGTAATAAGGAGGACTGGAATTAAGGGAGAGAGAGCAGGACAAAGTAGAATATGGCAGGGAGTTCCAGCAAGAAACTGCTGCAAAGGCAAATGATCTCCTGCCCACAGTTAACTGGGGTTTGGGTGTAATGAGAGCGGGAGGAGGCAGACCTTAGCGCACACAGCGGGTGCCGGAGTTGGATAAGTTCACCAAGGTGGGGAAGGGGTGTAGCGGTGGACCAGTCTGAACACCTAGACTCAAGGTGGCATATTGGAGTTTTGATTCATACCACAGTCAGACCAGGGAAGAGAGGACATCACAGTGATGGTGACAGACACCGACTCCTAAGGCAAATCTTCCCGCTCTGTGATTAGCCTGTTGGAGGCGAGAGAGAGAATGGTTGTGTTAGTAGTGAGTAGTAGGGGCTGCCATAAGTGAGGAAGGGAGAAGGTTGGTGGCAGTGATCTTATGGCAAGCCGAATGGGAGGGACAAAGCGATATAGCAGGCCCAGCTTCTGGTTTAGTGCTTTAGTTAGGAGGGTGACATGGGTGTCCAGGGAAAGAGTGAAGTCTAAGGCGATGCCCAGATATTTAAAAGACCGGACACATTCAAGGGCATCACTGGGTGAGGCCTATAAGATAATTTTGGAGCCAGGTTAAAGCACTCAAGTCATGACCAAGGGAGTGAAGCTTCTGTAGCAGGACACTGTGATTGACCAAATCAAACGCCTTCATCAAATCGATGAAGTTAGCACTGGTGGCATGGCCTTGGTCCATAGCATGAAACAGGTTGAAAGAAACTTTTATTAAGGCTGTGAGGGTACTGTGTTTTTCCTAAACCAGTGCTGGAACAGTGAGAGGAGAAAGTGGAGGTCCAGGTAGTCCTGTAGGTAGTTATATTCGCTCTTGGATTTTGTGCCAGAGGACAGAAATGGGTCTATAATTCTTGACAGCTGTGTTGGGACTGCCCTTATGAATGGGAACAACCATGGCTACCTTCCATTTATTTTTTTCACTTTATCTTTTCATTGAAATTGAGTATATAAGAAAGCACATCTTATGCAATAGAAGACTATCCTCCATGTAAGGTATAAAATATCACTTAACAAAACACAGTATTTAGGGTAAACATATTGGAGAAGTCTTATATACATGTACTGATAATAAAACACAAACCTAGACAGGATGTAAGTGGGAGCAGAAGGGTTACAATCAATAGGGTATTATAGGATCAGAAATAGCAACCATGTACGAAATACATGCTAGGGCAGGCTACGGCAAGGCATTCAGTACATTGCAAAAAGTGATAAATGTGATAATATGAACAATGTTCAGTAATGGAGAGGTGAAGATAACAGAAAAGTATGCAAGGAAAGAAAGAAGAGAGAAAAGCAAGGAAGAAGGAAGGAGAGAGGAGAAAACAGGAAGAAGGGAAAAGAGAAATCTGTGCACAAAAGTTTCAAGAAAACCTAATCTGAGAGCAAAATAAGAAGGAGGGCTAAATATCCTTAAGAATTAGGGTCTAGAAGAACTCAGTTTGATGTACCTGAAGTAATCCTGCCAACACCTGTCATATACAGTGAGTCGGTTATGAGTAACATGAAATAATCGGTCTAGGGAGGCATTCTGAGAGAGGCTTTGAAGAACATCTGAAAGACAAGGCACCAGAGTTGATTTCCAATTCATAAGAATCAGGCGTTTGACCAGAGAAAGTGGCCCAGATATTCCAAAGGGTTTAGCCATGCGCAACTCAAAAAATCGCCATTCTGCGATATTCAGAAGGGGCCAGTTGCGCCACAAAACATGCTGAGCAACAGCGCAATGGAAATGAAAGGCATGCGCAACCGGGCGGGTCCATACATAAAGTGCGCAATGTGATATTCGAACACTTACGCCCAATGTGCAGAGTATGGCTCAGCGGAAGTTGCGCAGTAGCGGAATTGAGCCAAAATAAAAGGCTCAAGGAAGCCGGCAAGAACCCTAACGAGCCGCAAACTGGGGGAGAGAGAGAGAGACAGGAGCTGGAAGGCAGAGAGGGACAGTGGGTCCAGGAGGACAGAGAGGCCAGTGGGGGTGCCCGTGCAGTGGAAGCAGCAGTGGGGCAGCGGGGTAACACAGGAACAGCAGCCGGGGGAGAAGCCAGGGAGATGGACAGTGCCAGCTTCCACATGGAAGCTAGCAATATGAGGGTGAGACACCATGCTGCAGGGGCGTGGCTGTGGAGGGCCGTCGGTATGCCCCGACAGGTGGTATCGTTGCCGCATCAGCCGAGCTGTACACAGGCGTCAAGATTGTGGGCCGGTACGCCTGAACAGGGCAATACTGAGCGGCTCTTCAGAAGCGTGCAGTGATGTGATGCAGGCACCCTCACGACGGAGTCACGCCTGTCCGTGGAGACCAAGGTGACAGCCTGCATGTGCCTGCTCGCCACGGGCACCTTCCAGAGGCCAACAGGGACACCACAGGCATTACACAGTCGGCACGTCACGCATCCTCACCCAATTCCTCAGCGCACTGCTGCCTCATGCCGGGTACATCCATTTCCCCAGCACCGGCAGGCGTACAATAAACATGCAGGAGCTCACGGGTAGCGCGTATGCCTGGCGTGCTGGGGCCATAGACTGCACCCATGTGGCCATTCGCCGCCACCTGGCCCCGACGGCCAGGCATATCGGAACCGAAGGGTTTTCCAGTGTCAACTGCCAGGTGGTGTGTGATGTCCTGGGCGCATTATCAATGTCTGTGCCACACACCCTGGCGGAGCACATGATGCCTTCATATGGCACCAGTCTGCACTGTGCCATCGATTGGAGTGGGGACATCCCCACGGGTCATCTAGTGGGTGAGTACACATGTATGGAATGCAAACTCTGGGCAAGGGTGGGAATGACACAGGTGCCATGGTAGTGGCACACAAGGATGTGGGCAATATGGACCTGACATGACACTGATCTCCACTATCTCACACAGGTGACTGCAGATACCCCTCCGTTCCTGGCTGCTCACACCGTCACCGCGCCCACGACCCCAGCGCAGCTATGCTTCAATGAGGCACATGCCGCAACACGTAACATCATAGAGCGGGTGTTTGGGATGCTCAAGGCACGCTCTCGATGCCTGGACACCTCCGGTGAGCCCCTACAGTACAGCCCCAAAGCGTCTGTGGGATATTCCTGGCCTGTTACATCTGCACAACATGGCCAAAGACCATGGGGATAGCCGTACAGGTCCAAGAGGGGGACAGTGATGGGGACGCCAGTGGCGCCGGTGATGTTGGTGATGAGCAGCCCCCTAGGACGGAGGGACCCCGACTGACCCAGCAGGCCCAGCTGCACCGGGACACCATTGCAGAAGAGCACTCACGCCCAACACAGGTAAGTCAAGGGACATGTGCAGGCAACACTGTCCATGCAAAACCACAGGCACACGGGGAACACACTGCATGAAGGTCAGGGAGTTGAAGGTTCCAGGCATACCAACACACCATCAGAGAGGGTGAGCACTCATATGGACACACACACACACCAGGCAGCATACATGGGCAGCAGCACAGCACTGCGAAGCGACATTGCCAACACACAGCACCACCGACCACCCCACCACCTGGACTGTACATGTACGTGTGTCAGGACCTGGGCACCCTTGCACCTTGGTGTACAGTGCAATGCAGGCATCATCATGCACCGCACCTGTGGACAGCAGTTGGGAGAGTGTGCAGGTGGTCCGATGTCAGCGTGTGATCAGAGCACCAGCAGTGCACTGCCCACCATGACACACATTGCACACAGGGCAGCACCAGACAGGGCCTGCACTGGGAGACAGCTCAGTCAGGTAGCACTGTCCCACGGCCACCCGCGGATGCGTGGGCGGCCCCGCAGTGGCCCAGCAGCACTGGCAGGCTGAGCAGGGCTACATCGGGTGGCGCTGGTGCACCACCAGGGGTCCCACTGCGCGACGCGACCTTGCCCGACAGGGGTCTGCATCCTGCCAAACAAACTTGCACCAGGGGGCTCGGGATGCCACAGCAGAACCCGGCGTCGACAGGCCTGGTGTCGCACGACACCGAGGAGCGAGAGTGGAGGCGCACTGTGTTGGGTGTGTGGTACAGGGCACCTGACAGTGTGGCCAGCGTCCGCGACAGAGACCACTGCCTGGGTCAGCCTGTCAATGGCAGCGGTCACATCCGTCCGCGAAGGACCAGCTCGCTCGGTCCGAGCACACTCCCTGCTATGCCGCTCCACGGACACAGACAGTGCCTCCACGGACCTTGCAACCCGCCCCTGCAGCTGTGCGAGTCCTGCAGCAGGCGGTGTGCGGCCCAATGGGTACTGTGCCCCAATGGCATCGTGACCCCCAGGTGTGGACGGTCCTGGTGCACAGCACCCCTTGAGGGTGGCGCTGTTCGCCAGGACCAGGTATGGGCGGATCAAATGGCGGTGGACATGTGCCACTGCTTGACACTGTACCCCAGACCTGGTGTCACGACTGCTGCTGCCGCCTCCAGCTGCTGAGCCCCCAGGTCCACCTGTTCCACCTCCGTGCTGACAACAGTGCCAGACACCTGCACAGCCACCGTGCTGCCCCACCGTGCTGACAGGCACAGCCTGGGACTGTGCCAGCATGCTGGTACACACGCAGGAACCAGGAAGGCCCAGGGGCAGTGCTGGCCTGCCATGTGTCCGCCATGGGACACACACCTATCACTGCCCATTGCAGGCCTGCTATCATCAATGGTGCAGGTGCGTGCCACTGCCATAGGCACAGCATGCTGGCATACCTGCATGCCAGACTGTGAGACACAGGCTGTGCACCCCTGCACCCATATCACTGACACGGAGTTGTTGGCCCAGCGTGCATGCTGCTGCAGTGCCTGCAGGCTGGTGGCGGAGGTGGATGGTCCCTCCTCCACGTCCAGCAGGTCTGCATCACTGTCTGGACCCACCACCACCACCGTCTCCTGAAGGCGAACAGGATCTGTAACAGAAAGAGAGTACATGTGAGTGCATGTGAACAACTGCCCCCAACAACAACACCACCATGCTCATACCGTGCAGTGATGGCTTCCACCTGTCTGGAATCCTCTGCCTGGTACGCCCACAATGGCACTCGGCTGCATGGCGCGACCAGTGTCTCCTCTGTAGGGGTCAGCTGCAGCACCACTGGTGGGCCCCACCAGTGCCAGCACGTGCCGCCCTGAAGGCTGCCACCTGCTCCTTCAGCCTCCTGCGGTCAGTCCCCATCTTCTTCTTGCATTCCTGCACAGAGCGCTGGTGGCTTCCGTGCAGGTTGACGCCTGAGCTACCCCTCCCATGCAGCTGCACGTTCCCTGAGGGGTGCCCCTCCGTCCACTCAATAGTGGCTCATCCTCCAGGTAGGCCTGGAAGAGGCCTCCGTCTCTGCCGCGGTGAAGTTCGGCCTCCTCCTCGCCCGCCGTCCACACCCTCAGCTTGGCTCTGGTCAGTCATGGTGATCTGTATGGGTGGAAGTGGACACCTGTCACTGTGCAGTCGACAGCATTTCCCCATGAGCATAGCTGCGGCCCCGGGGCGGAAGCCCCCGTTCCTCTCCGCATGGCAGATACTGATAGAAAGGTGCCTTTGTCCCTTTCTAAGTGCCCTTTCATGCTCAGCCCCTCAGCCTTTATCATCCTCCGCTCATGAGCATTGTCCTGAGCATCACACAGCATGTAACTCACCTCTCACCTGCAGTAACCAAATCTGGCCAGCACAACCCACTGTCGCATTTTTATAGCGCACCACATGCAAATGAGGTGTGGCGCAACTTTAATGACATGCTAATCGCGCCACTGCGCCTTTGAATGGCTGATCGAATGATTTGCATATATCGGCTGAATATCGCGTGTTGTGCTTTGCGGCACTGGAAGGTCCGCTGAGCCAATGGCGCGGGTTTGTGGCTGCGTGCTACACTGCGTGCGCGTGCCCCGGACAGCTGCATGCGTCTATCGCGCTGCAGACCTGCTGGCGCGATGGGCGATTCAGACCATGGCCACCATTGTGCCAGTGGGCGCTACAGCACTGGGCACTATAGCGCTGTGGCACTACTGCGCGATAGTCCACTGTGGCACTGGTGCGCGGCTTGGCGATCACGCAGGATGCCTATCGTCCAATGGCGCTGTGCGTAGCCTTGCGTCATTGCCGTGACCTGTGTATGCCCTCTGACCCTGGCGCTGTTGGCATGCCATGTGCGTCCTTATTGCGCTGTCTGGTGACAGCGCCGTAGTAAGTGATGGTGCTGTTAGAACAAGCGCGATTGGAGCCTGTGGTGGTCTGCGCAACAACTCCATGATGAGATTGCAGGCGCTTGTGGGCGCCTATTGCCTGCTGTAAAGTTGGTGCCATGGCTAGGAGGAGGCGGTGTCCTGGAGCCAGATTGAAGTGGCCAACCTGGTGGCCCCTAGTTGAGCCACACTATGATGGCCTGTATGGTGGCGCCCTCACCAGTGCCAGGACTCAGCTGTGGCAGCAAGTGGCCACTGACCTGGTGGAGGTCATTGGGCCGGGGACAGTCTGCTGAGCAGTGCGGCACGGTACAGTGACCTCCGCCCGGAAAACAGAACTTTTATCGCGGCTGCGGTGGCGTGCCAGGCGGGCGTGGTGCTAGGCCAGGTGAGTGTACCATCTATGCACCTATATTCTCTGTGGGGTGTGTGTGTGCTTGGGTGGCTGTGCAGGTGCCGCTCGGACACGGTTGGCTGTGTCAGTGTGTGCAGCTGTGCGATGGATGGTTATGGCTGTGTGGGCAGGCACTCTCACTGGGGCAGGGGCACTCTGCTTTTGAGTCACACTGATGTTTGTCTCAACATATGTCTCCACAGGCGGAATCTGAGGGGCGCGGGCGGCGGTGGCGTGGGCGTGCCAGGGCGGTGCGGGGGTGTTGTGCCCCAGCAGCAGCGGCAGAGCCAGCTGCTGGAGGAGTGAGTATCATTACTTCATGGATGCTATTGCATGCTGGGGGCAAGACCACCAGCCATGCACAACACAACCATGCAGGAAAGAGGAGGTCATAATTCCACTATACAAGACACTGGTGAGGCCCCACCTGGGTACAGTGTACAGTTCTGGAGACCATACCTACGTATGGACATGGACTGGGTAGAGAGGGTTCAGAGGAGGGCAACACGGATGGTGCATGGTTTGCATTACAAGTCCTATGAAGACAGGTTGAAGGAGTGAACATGTACTCCCTGGAGGAGAGGAGGAGAGGGGATATGATGGGGACATACAAGTATCTTACAGGGGGAACAGAGTGCAGGAAAACACTATTTTTAAGCGTAAAAGATGTTCCAGGACTAGAGGGCATGGGATGAAGTTGGAGGGTGGATGATTCAGAGGAAACATGAGAAAGAATTTCTTCACAGAACGGGTGGTGGACAAGTGGAACACCCTGCCAGAGGAAGTGGTGGGGGCTGACTTGGTCACGGATTTAAGAATGCACGGGATAGCCATAAAGGAATTCTGGAGGTCAGGGGTGCAACAGACTTATAGGAAAACAGAGTGAACTTACAAGGTCAAATGGCCAGACTGGGTGGCCCATAGGCCCTTATCTGCCGACACTGTCTATGTTATCCATGTATGTAGGCCTGACACAGGTGACATGCATCACTGTGCAGTATCACAGCACGTCTGTGTATGCGTCACTGGTGGTCAGGCATGCACTGGGCACATAGCTGTGTAACTGGCATCGCCTACGTTGCCACATCACTTGCCAGCCTAGTTTGTACTGTGATTGGCGTGGGCGGTGTGTGTGGGCGGTGGTGCGATAGCTGGTGCCGCCTGTTTGTGATGGCCATGTGCATGTTCACTGTGGGTGGGTGTATGCCATCACAGGTGCGGGACATTGGGCTATATGGCTTGCAGGTTGGGTGGTGTTCAGGGTTGTGGTCAGTCACAGCCATTGACTGTGTTCCCATTTTCCTAGGCCTCATTGTGCTCCGGAGGATCGAGCAGGCACTGCAGCAGCTCACCCAGGTCTCCGTGGACAACAGGACCATCCTGAGCAACATGCAGCGCCATGAAGTGCGGAGCGGCACAGCCATACAGAGAGCACCAGGAGGCAGAGGACAAGCCTCAAGGCCTTAGGCGGATTCCCCTTCCCACTTCACCCATCCCTCCTGCCCTGCCTTCCTCTCCAAGTTCTTCATCCCTACCCTTGCCCACCCCTACCTTGTACCCCTGCCCCTCTTGTAAATAGTTATGTTGTTGTGGATTTTGTAATTACATTTTTCTAATACATTTATATTTTGATATGATTACTGTGTTGGTCTCTGATTTGCAGCTGGCTATGGTTGCTCAGTTGCAGTGGTGTGCATGCCATCTGGGCTGGTATGGTCCTGGTATGTGTGTGTGTGCATGGGGAGGTATCTCCAGCATGGCAGTGGCTCTCGGTTGGTCTTGCCATCTGCTGCCACCCACTGCTGGGTGCACAGGGTGTGTCTGGCTTGTATGCTTCTGTGATGCAGGGCTGGACGTGTGCTGGGGGACTGCATGGTTTCCTGCAGTGCCAGTCACTGCACATGGGTGGTGTCTTGGGGTCACAGTGCAGGGTGTGCTGTGCAAATGGGGGCTGATGTGCACTGTGGTTGTCGACCCCTGTGTGTGGCACTCTCCGCCTGCCAGTGGTTGTGCTGGGGTGTCAGGGCTCTGCTATGCTTTGTTGGCTTGTCCCCATGGGCACGTGGATAATCCGTCCCACCCCAGTGCATGGGCCGTGGATCATCCGTCCCACCCCCAGTGGTGCTGTGCTTGGGGTGTGCGGTGTGGTGTGGGTTCTGCAGTGTGTTCCTGTGCCCATGTGTGGCATGGCTGGCGGTGGGCCCAGCCTGCCTCCTGGATGTGCAGTTCCATTGCTCTGGGGGGCTGTGCTTGCGCTATGGCAGCTCTGGAATGCTCAGCTGAGCTTCCCTGGTTGCGCCATAGCGCCATGTTTTAAGCTCAGCTTCTCCTTCCTGGTTTGATGGCGCGGTATGTGCGATATTCAGGCGTTGGTTGCTTGCGCAATTTGCTCTGCTCCATGTTTGAATATCGCACCTGCCGCATTGCGCAACTGGTTTGTGCTTGTTCTGCCAAGGCGCTACTTTTGAGCGCAGTTTGAATATCTGGGCCAGAATGTTTTGCCATCTAAAATGTGCATGTGAGAGGAGAGAGCTATTGGGGATAAGGATACCTAGAAGGAATAGCTTGGGGTCACAAGGTAGTTTTGTCCTGTTACCTGAGGCAAGTAAACAGACTTTTGTCAGAGCTTATTAATGGCAGCGCAAGACCACAAGATATGAAGTAGATCCCGCTGGCCAAATTGCAGCGTGCTACCTTCCATTTATCAGGGACAGACCCCAAGAGGAAGAACCGGGTAAACAGGTTGTGAACTGGATAGGCAAGGGCTGCATCTCCTAACTTGGGTTTGAGGGTGTCATGACATGGGAGCTGTCAGCTTTTAGGTTAGCAAGAATCCATCATACCTCTTTTTTCCTACTTATTTTTATCCACCCCACCTCGGTGTCCTCCTTCGGACTGCTCTATGCCCCCTTCTCGCCACTGCTCCGGGATCTGCCCCTAAGAGTGCTTCTCTCCTCCCTCTATCTGCACAGCGGGTCTGTCCCGGAATTGGTGGTCTTGGGTGGAGCCGTCTTCATCTAGGACCACCGAGGGCTTATCCGTTTTGTGCTCCCCTTGACCCCGCCCCGGGACGCCAGCGCAAGGACGATGTCCAGAGAAGTGATGTGCTGACACACGCCTCTTTCAATCGCCTGACAGCTGCCCCTCCTCGACTCCACAGATGGAGCCGCGTCAGTCCCCTCGATCGCCAGTGTTCCCACTGGCTCTCTTAGGTGTCGGTGCCTAGCACCCTAGTATCCCACCCTGAGGAGGAGAGCATCCGTTGGGGCGCTCAATCCTCCTCCCTCGACCGACCCCGACGACCTGAGTCCGCCTTCGAACCTGGCCGGGTGTGGCGAGGTGTGGCGCCCAGCCAACCCTCAGCGCCACCGGGCCGGCACCACTCATACCTCTTTGAAGGTGGCAAGTTTAAGGTAGAAGGTTGGGTGAGCAACTAGTGTCCACTGGGGGACTGGTAAAGTGCGCTATAACTATGCAGGTCAGTAAAGAACTCATTATATCCAGGTGCTATGGTTGGGGGTCGGACAGGAAGGTGCCTTGGGCATTGAGGGAGGTGGAAGCCTTAGAGGACTTGCCTTTTTTTAAAACTTGTCCTTGGTCTCGCCCAGAGGAACCCTACCTTCCTTTATCTTATCGGCTGGGCCCTGATGTACCAGGAACCCAGCATCATCATGCTCGTTATCCCAGAGATTTTTGGCTTTCCTTGTTTTATCCCTACCCCTGAAGGTGCTGAAGTGAAGGACTTGCGTCCAGACATATGGCATGCTGACGCATGCCGCTCCACATCCACAGTGCCCTCCCACCCTGACTCCTGAGCAGCTGCTGTGCCCTGCTGCCTGTGCTTCCACTAGCAGCAATGCTATGGGCACGACTGCTGCCTGGTAACCCCCCGCCAGAGAAGGAGACTATCCGCTGGGATGCCCCCAACCGACCCCGTGACCTGGGTCTGTTCCCAAACCCAGGTCGCCAGCGTAGCACAAGGTGTGGCATCCAGCACCTCAACCTCAGTACCACCAGGCCAGAGGACTTGCCTTTAATGAGGGAGTTCTCCTGCCTCCAGAATTTTTTGGGGTTGTAGAGGTGCTCTGTTTGGTGTGTCTCAAATGAGTGCGCTTAGCTTTCTGAACTGAATTTTACACATGCTCCTGAGCTGCCTGTAGGCTTGCAAGTCAGCAGGTAGTCCACTGCATTTGAAGGTTTTCCAAGCCCAGTCACGTGCAGTCATAAGCTTCCTTAACTCCTTTGAGAGCCAAGGGGCTTTGAGTCCTTTAGATCTGCACCTCTTCAATGGAGCAGGATGGTTAATTTTATTTTATTTTTTAAGCCAGGAGAGACACACACTAAGCTGAGAGCTTGTTTACAGGAGCGACCTGGAGCACAGAGAAGTTAAGTGACTTGCTCAGGGTCACACAGTATGCATGTGGGGGCTGTGAGATTCAAACTCAGGTCTCCAGGTTTGCTGCTCAGAGCCTTAAATCACTGTGCTATACTGCCTCCTAAATTATATTATTATATACTATATTGGTTAATTATAATTATATTGGTGAAGGTGGTCACGATAAAGTTGGGGGCCTGGTTGATATCACGGAGGAGTGGTCATAGGTTCCCAGCTGGCATCTGAGATTGAGGTGAGAAAGGCCCTGGGATCCAGTCGGACATCCTGCACCAGGGTGACCTTGGGTGGGGTGGGGTGGGGAGTTATTCCACCAAATACAGAAGATAGGGAGTGATCCTAACCTGGTGATTTAACCTGGCCTTTGGGGAGTAATGACGCATTATTTTATCCCTATGCTTCTGTGCATATATTTAATTGTATCGTTATTTATTATTGCCAGCCAGTGGCGCTGAGAGTTGAGGCGCTTGATGCCACACCTCGTGCCACGCCAGCGACTGGAGTTCAGGAGCAGACTCTGGGAGCTGGGGGTTGGCAGGGGAGGAGAGGACTGAGCTATGAGGCAAAAATATTGGTGAGGACTGACAATAACCCGTTGACCTATGTACAGACTTCAGCTAAGTTAGACGCCACAGGACACGGTGGCTTTCTGCATTGTCAACATATGATTATGCTGTCGAATACCAACCGGCCTGAATCATATTGATGCTGATGCCCTATCATGAGGCCCATTTCAAGAGTGACTGGGTCAGGCTGTCTGAACCTGACATCTGAGCATTGTGCCAAGTTTGACAGAAATGAACAGATGTCTGGACATGCGGACTGCTTAGTAGATTGCTTGAGGCCCTATGACACCTGCATACCGGCTGCGTATTGCCACTTCTCTGCTCTAGATATTAGTGCACTACCTCAGTTTGACAATGACAGCATTCAGTGGGCTCAATCCCAAGATCCTATGATTCAGCTAGCACTTGACGCCTTCTGCAGGAAAAGATGTGTCCAAGTTAGCCTCTGACCTGCAAACCGCTTTATTGTTTAAAGAAGGTCCCAGGTTGAAGCTGCTTAATCAGTTGTTGTATAGAGAGACTGTAGATCAGGGTGGCCAAGTAGACAAGCAACAACTGGTCCTGCCACAGCCTTCAAAGATTTGGTACCGAGGTCCCTCCACAATCATATGGGCCACCTTGGTATCGACCAGACCCTTGACCTAGTATGATCTCGATTCTACTGGCCCAAGATGTGGGCCGATGCTGGAAGCACCATGTAAGGACTTGTAGTCGCTGCCTGCACAGAAAATCCCTGCCTCAGAGGGCTGCCCCCTTGTCAGCATTAATACCAGCACCCCAATAGAACTAGTCTGCATAGACTTCTTGAGTTTAGAGCCTGATCAGCGAAACACTGGCAATGTGTTAGTGGTTATGGACCATTTCACACGATATGCACAATCTTTTCCCACCAAAGATCAAAAAGTATCTACGTGGCCAAGGTGCTAGTGGAAAATTTCTTCATCCACTATGGTGCCCCCAGTGAATTCACTCTGATTAGGGCCGGACTTTGAGAGTCGGCTAATCAAAGAAATGCTCTCTCTATCGGGGTGCGAGTCAAGAACCACCACTTATCACCCAGAGGATCCTCAACCAAACGCTTTAACCGCACCCTGCTAGACATGCTAGGCACCCTTCACCCAAAAATAAGCATAAATGGAGTCAGCAGATCAGCACCTTGGTACACATATACAATTGCACAAAGAATGATGCTACTGGGTTCTCTCCTACCGCCTCATGTTCGGAAGAGAGGCCTGGTTGCCTGTTGATGTCTGTTTGGGGTTTCTCGATGGGGTCTGAGCCAAAGATTACCTGCAATATGTACAAAACTGAAAGCTCAGTTGAACCATGCCTATCAACTGGCCTAGACAATGGCCGCCAAAAGAAATCTAGCCAACAAAGAGACATGGTAGAAAAGTAAAGGCTCAAGAGCTTAGGCCTGGAGACCGTGTGTTGTTGCGATGAATTTAGGATTGCATGGTAAACACAAAATTGCTGATCGATGGCACCATCTTCCCCGTGTCATAGTTGGAAAGTTGGATGATTTGCCAGTGTACAAAGTGCACCCAGAGAATAACTCCAAAGCTGTCAAAACCATGCACCGTAACCACTTGCTACCTATTGGTCAGAGTTATAATTGAGGCTGAACCCACGAGATTGATTCCCTGGACCAGTGACTCATGCTGCTGCAAGAAAACAGTCAGCCTGCCCCAGTGGTTGCTGATTTAAGACTTCCCCAGGCAGGCCCAGAATGATAGTGACTGCCAGTCTAACTCGGATGACAGTGAGTGTGATAATGCCTATTACCCTCATATGAACTGAGTCAGTTGCTTCATGAAATCCCATGATGAATTATGGGGATGAAGCTGGGCCTTCTGGACTGCCTAACGCCCCATTATCATCCTTGGTGCCAATGCTTCATGAAGGTGAAGTGCAAAGTATCACGCCTGAGGATGCTGAGTCTTTGTGTATCGTGGAACTGTATGATTTGCCTGAAGGGAGGCTTGTGATGCGAGTCTTTCTGGTGACATGCCAGAACTTGAGGAACACTATGAGAGTGCTGACAACCCCCTTCAGTGCCAGAGTGTCTTCAAAATAAGCAGAGTGTTGTAGAAACAGACTACAGAGCAAGGGGCTGACAGTGCTCCCAGCTTGACATTCCCTCATGCAGAGGCACCTCACAAGTGATGAAAGCTCCAAGACGATGGCTGAAAGTACAGAGACTGTGGTTGTTCATTCCAGAAAGACTGACCGAGCTGTCAAGCCAGTGGTGCTCTTCAGTTACTACGATTCTCCCGGGAAGCCAGAGGATTTGCCTCTCAATGTAGTCTACAAAGGTGTTTATGTCTCTCAGAGCTCACTGCCCAAATTAAGCTGGGCGGCCCATTCCAGGTTACTTGTTTTGCCCTCTCACCATGGTGCCCCTGCCCCATCCAGCCCCAAGTTAGCTAATAGGAAGGGCCCCTCTTGCATTGTTTAGAGTACAAGAAGTTATTACATACAAACACACGAACATATGAAATTTGCCAGCAGATAAAGGCCTAGAGGTCTGCAAGTCTGCTCGAATGTGTAGCTAGCACCCTTATTCTGCAGCTGCCCCTCCCTTCCACCCTTCCCTTCATTAACCTCCCCTTGTCCTGTCCCATCCTCGCTTGAAGCAGTCCACTGTTCTACTGCATACCACTTCAGCGGGTAACACATTCCACCCAGCCACCACCCTCTCTGTAAAAGTGTCTCCTCATCTCCCTCCTGAACCTTCCTCGCTCCAGTCTCATATCATGGCGCTGGTGGCCCTCCCCTCCTTACTTTGAACAGCCCCTCTGTACCGTCTTGTTTATTCCTTTCATGTATTTAAAGGTTTCAATCATGTCACCCTGTCTCTCCTCTCCTCCAGTGAGTACATGTTCAACTCCTTCAACTTCCTCTCGTATAATAAGTCCCCAGCCCCTTGATCATCTTTGTCATTCTGCTGCACCCCTCCAGTAACTTAATGTCCCTCTTCAGATACGGACGCCAGTACTGCACGCAGTACTCAGGTGTGGTCTAACTAATGACCTATACAGTGGCAGACTCACCTCCTCCCTCCTCAAGGATATACCCCTTGCAATACAACCCAGCATTTTGTTGGCCTTTGCAGCTGCCTTCCTACATTGTGCCGAGCTGTTCACTGACCCTGTAATGAGCACACCCAGATCCTTCTCCTCCTCTGTCTGGGCTAGCTGCACTCCCCCTAGCTGGTAACTCCTCCTTGGGTTCTTCATCCCAAAATGCAGCACCTTGCACTTTTGGCATTAAAGCCCAGTTGCCAGGTGTCTGACCAGGTTTCAAGCTTTGCCAGATCATCCTGCAACCCCTGCCATCCCCCTAGGTCATCCACCACCACGCCTACCTTGGTATCATCAGCAAACAGACTGATCTTGCTCTTGATGTCCCATGATATGTCTGCAATGAATATCCCAAACAACACTGGTCCCAACACTGAACCCTGTGGAACACCACTTGTCACTGCCCTTGGGTGTGAGCTCCCCACCCACCACCACCCTCTGTTGCCTTCCCTGCAGCAAGTTTCCTACCCATCTCACCAGCTTTGCACCCGCCCCATGCCTATTAACTTCTTCCCAGCCTTCCATGTGGCACTGAGTCGAATGCCTTACTGAAGTCCAGATACAGGACATCCACTGCATGGCCCCTGTCCAGTTGCCTAGTTACCCAGTCATAGAACTCGACCAGGTTGGTTTGGCAGGATCTGCCATGTATGAAGCCATGCTGTCTGCTGTCCTGTAGTCCTCTGGCCTCTAGGAGGCCACCAGCCTCTCCTTCAGGATAGTCTCCATTAGCTTACCCACGATGGATGTGAGGCTCACTCGTCTGTAGTTTCCCGGTTCATCCTTGGGGCCACTCTTGTGGAGGGCACCACATGAGCCATCCTCCAGTCCTGAGGTACACTCCCGAATGTAGTGAGGCATTAAATAGGTCTGCCAAAGGTCCTGCAAGGACCTCTGCCAGCTCCTTCAGTACCCTGGGGTGGATGCCATCTGGGCCTGGCACCTTGTCCACCCTCAGTGCCTTCAAACCCTCTAGAACTCTGCTCTCCATGATTTCCCCATCTGTCACCACTCCCCCGCTTCTGCCATTTCTCCCACCTTGGGTGTCACCCCCCTCTTCTCTTTAGTAAATACTGAGCAGAAGTACTCATTTAGTCCTTCCATGCTCTTTCCCTGCTTCAACCCCAACCCCCTCCTTCCTAATCCTTACTATGTGGTCCTTACAGCTCCTTTTCTCCCTGATGTGTACTTAAAGAGTCCTTCTCCCCTTCTTAATGCCTTGTGCCAGGCTGAGTTCCGTAGATGCTTTGGCTCCCTTATTGCCTTGTCACCTCCTTAGATTCTGTCAAGTACTCCTCCTGTCCTCCCCCTCCCTGTTTTCTTGTACTTCCTAAAGGCAGCTCTTTTCCTCCTTACCATTTCCATGACCTCCTTGCTCAACCAGATCGGTTTCTTAGCCCTAGCCTTCTTGCTCTGGGCTTTGCAGCAGGTTTTTGCCTCCACTATCCCCAGATTTATGAGCTCCCACCTCTGGTTAGTGTCCATACTAGATTGAATTCTGGCCAGGTACCTTTTACCACTTCCCCCATCCTCCCAAAGTCGGCCCTCCTGAAGTCCAACACTATTGTGCCAGATTCCACTCCTTCCTTGCCCATATCCAATGTGAGCCATACTGAGCGGTGGTCACTCCTTGACAGCGGTTCCTCCGTATAATAATTCTGTATAATAATGTTCAATTTACCTGTGTGAAATATGCATAATGTATTGTCAGAATGGAAATGATATAGTGGAGTACATTGAACTGTATAATAAAGTGACAAGTTATGCCAATTGATGAATCAGATAGTACTTGTATAGCATGCTAATGGTATAAATATCTTGTATATGTTGCATTTTCAATGTTATGATGGTACAGACTTGACGTGATGCAAAGTTTTCCCAGGCAGGAAGGGTGTAACCCCTACAAATGGGGGTTCCCAAAAAGCTTCCTTGAGCTTGCCTTAAATGCTCACTGCCAGGCTGGTGTCCCAGTGCTTTGCAGTTTAATGTGATTATCAGAGCCTGTATAGCCTCTGTGTACTGTCTCTTTAAGAGCTGCCTGACTGCAACATAAGTAATCTGAGAGGGAGCTCTGTTGAAAGATGTAACTATTTACTGAAAATCATTTAGAGTGATAATGATAATGTAGTTTGTCTAACCTGCTTTCTGTGTAGCAAGGACTGTTTTGTTTGTCTCCACTATCTTGGTCCTGGACTGCAAATTGGATCAAATAGTACTAGTGGGACCTAAAATGTAGCCGGACTACAGGAGCTGTCTGAATTCAAAATCTGTATGAACTTTAGTTTGGAGTTTTTGCGCCTTTTAGCAACTGAAAGGGGACCTCTTGCTGTGACTGACAGCCAAATCAGCCAACCAGATCTTTGGATCTTGGGAAGTCCTGGGCTGCTTGCAGTTTTCAGTTAATTCTGAGCTGGGATGTGAAATGAGAGGAGCTGAAGTGATTCTGAGCAGCAATCCTGAGTGGATTCACATGGGAAAACTGTGAAAGGGCTGTTTTGGCTTACATGTCTGTCTGCTGCTCCTGAGAGGAGAGAAGAGAACTATTTTAGACTAAATCCAAGTTTTGTGTGACTAAAGTAAGCTGCTGAAGTGGGCCAGGCTCAACCTGCAGAAGATCGAAGGTTTTGCTGAATGCGATTGGCCTGTCAGGAGTTCCAGCTACCCCAAGCTCCGGTGTATGCAGAGACTTGTGATTGTGACTGGGGAGTGCTTTGCCTGGTACTGTAGAATTCCCGTTACATGTAAATGTGCTATGAGCTGCTAGTGGGTTGTGAGTTAGTTCCCCACTGTGAACTGCATTCTGCTTGCTGAAAGCTGTATCCATCCCAAAGCGGACTGCATCCGAATTTGTCTCCATGCGGTCTGGGCCTTGCCAGACTAGCCCAGCCAAACTACCCACTGCACAGAGAAGCCATCGACAGAGACCTGCCTGGGATCAGCCCCTGCTCCATGCTTGAACAGGAACGATGCCTCTGCGACTCATGTGGGTGCTGCTTCTCCTGGCATTCCAGATCAACCAACTGCAGTCACAATTTTCGGCCAGCCTGTGTCCAGTCTTGGGTATCATGAGTAAATACCAGGTAGCTCCTGCAACCACAGCTTAATCTGAGTGTGTCATCTGATTGTCTTGTTGTTTGCTTCCTTTATGAACTGAGCCCTCTGGCTCCGGATTACAAATATTGTGTACTGTGCATGTTGTGTTTTCCATCACAGGGCCCCAACCAGCTGCAACCCGGCAACTGTCATGGCTAGCCCATCTCTTTCCACCTGGGTACCCAGAGATGGACTGTGTGGGGGACTCAAAGCGCATGCATAACTGTTGATTGATATAACCTTTAAGCTAAGTAACCTGATTTTGCCCTTCCTTGTTCAAGTCCCTGAATAAATCAGATCTAACTTTTTCTGCATGCAATCTGACTGTGGTTCCAGTTTGTGCTCAAAGTACTGTACTGTTGCTATTTGCTGTGCATAAACTTGTTTTACAGGGGGTCCCAGGGTCGAGCCAGAGGAACCAGCCATGGTGGTAAGTGCAAACAGTGGTGTACGTGTGTGGTGTACCAGGGTATTATGAAAGTGATTATTGTACAGTGTTCAGGCCACTAGAGGGAAAGAGGGGTTACAGTGTCCCAGAGGACTGTGCCCAGACTAGCTTGACCACTACCAACCCCTGACCTCTGGGTGGAGGCACCCATTTCAGAACTCAGGCCCCTTAACCTGCTACTAGACAAGCAGACAGGGGTAGTAGCCCTTGGGATAGCGCCACCTAGGGGTTACATACACAAAGGAATGGGATAAGTACACAAGGACTAGGGTAAGTACACAAAGGACTAGGGTAAGTACACAAAGGATTGGGATAAATACATGAGTCACCAAATACATAGAAATACAGTGCTAAATTACAACATATCAGACAAGGATTATAGCAACAAAGGAGGAGGCACATGATATGAGAACCACAACAGATGAACTGGATAAAGTCCACAGCGTTTGTTACGACTAGGAGAGGCAGCTGCACTTAAAAGTATCTCGGAGAGGTTTGCTAAGTGCATTTTGAAAGTACTGATTGGTTTCATATCTTCAAATCTCAGAAGGAATGAGGTTCCAGGTCCTAGAGGCAAAATTCTGAAACACAGCTGCACCAAGATTAGTCCTTAATGTAGGTAACAACAGGTAGGTTAAAATCCATAGATCTTAGGGATAAGAGTGGATCTACTCATGAAGCAAGGCAGCAAAAATTGAGGCCACTGGCTGTTCAGGACGTTATAAACCATTGCCTCCTGTAGTTAACTCTTGCATAGCACTAGGAGGAAGCCACTCCAGCCTCTTGTACAAGGAGCAATGACGGTCAAGCTTATTTGTTGCAAGTGCAAAGCGGCATATGTTATTAAGGAATAATGCATGACAGGGTGTGTGTCATGCTGGAATAATGCCATGCCTCAGGGATTGGGCACAAGGCTGCAGGCTGAGGTGTCCAATGCCCCAGGAGGCATTATCCCAGCACGACACACCACCCTGGAGTGCATTATTCTATTATACAATGGCTTGTTGTTATATATAAAATAAAAAAATTGTTTTAAAGAATGTTTTTATTAGTGTGGAAAAATATTTTTGTTTCTTAAGAGGAGAAGCAAAAAGAGAGTATCTAAATGCTGCTCCACATTGGTTCACAGTGATAAGACTAGACCTGTGGCGTTACGCTGGGATAACGCCATGGGTCCAGCCCCAAACTGACCAATCGGTCCAGATTCTTTCCAGCCATTTATAATTAAGCAATAAGCACGACAGGGGAGGTCATGGATATCGTTACCGCCTTTGGGTGGTTGGGCACAGGACTGCAGGCCGAAAAGGCCCAACCACCCGAGAAGTGACGATATCCCATGATATATCAAACCCTGGAGTGACTTATTGCTATTATGAACTGAGTTTCAAGCTTTTAAATAAAAAAATAAAAAGAAACAGGTTTTAAAATGTTTTATGAATGAGTTTTTGGTGGTGTAAGAGTACATTTTGAAAAAATAGTTCTCAGACAGTAGAGAGCAAGGAGGCTGGTGGCGCGAACTTTTTGAAGCCGTGATGATGTAGCCCATATCATCACGGTTTCAAAGAGCTCTCGCCCAATCAGATTCCTCCATTTACGATCCTCAGTTCATAATATACAGTAGGTTATGTCTCATTTCCTTAGTGCCAGTTTTGAGGTAGAAGATGAGTAAAGAGCAGCATTATACTCCCGGCAACAGATAAGCGAGCATGTTAAGTGAGATTATGTCTGATTCTATAGGTTTAGAATTAACAGATTTTGGGGACGGTCAGCCCGAGCAAGATGGTGTCTATCTAATGTAACTCCACAGATTTGACTACTAAGCTTTTACTGCTAAACTCTTATTCCCACTGTAAACAACGATCAAACAGTGGGAAACGAGGCCGGAACACTACAGCTTTACCATGGGCAATCCTGCAAAGATCAGAAGCAGGGATCGGAGTAAAATCCAAATGTTTAGCTGCTGCTTCTGCCATGAGGTCGGATATGGCTCGATTGAAGAGATGGACGAGGCATCGGAAAGGAGACTCTGCAAACGACTGGGGTAAAGTTTTCCCAGCTGATTGCATCGGTAACATCCCTTTCGGATAAATCTGACAGCCTCACAAATAGAGTGATGGTTCTGGAATCCACCACCGGCACTTCAAACTTCAGCAGTTGAGGCTGGGAAGAGGCCGACTCAGCTCTAGGAGCAGTTACCAACGTAATTAAAGAAAGCTCCCACTTCAAGAATTGTCTGGAGACCATGGAAAACCAAATTCGATCCCCAACGTCCGAATACTAGGAATGCCGGAAGAGTCAGAAGGAGATCACCTATTGCACTTTTACAAGAGTGGTTTCTGCACAGTTGAGGGAGGAAGTAGTACCCAAAACTTCCCGATTCCAGAAGGCCTATCGGGTCATGCAGAGGGGTAGAGTGGAGAATCCAGAGGCACCGAGAGTGATACTGCTGGTGGCCAGGTACTGCTACTCGGGACACTCTCTTGGCGGGGCACTTTGCTTCAAGATGGCCAGCGAGTGCAACTTTACCCCAACTTCAACTTTGCAACTTGTCAAAATGGAAGAAATTTGACGGGGTAAGGGCCTTACTCGGGAAGCAGCTATCCCACATGGCAACTTTTTCCAGCTCGCCTCCACATCGCTCATAAGGGAGAGTTTTCTTATTCAATGACCCAGGAGAAGCTCTGAAATGGGCGAGAAATATGCAGAGCCCAGGAAGTGAGTGGAATGTCTCAGATGAGGGGTCATCAGATGAGGAAGAGCCATGAGGGTGATATTTCTTTCTTTTCTCATCCAGATCTCTGACATTTGGCTAAACTTATCTCCTAGTGCTTGTTCCAAATGATATGTCTTTACGAGGCTTTGTTTGGTTGAATAAAAAGGTTATTAACAAGATGTTAAAAGGTTATGAAAAGCTATTAAAAGGCATAGCCCTAACCACTTTATCTCATCTTACTGTAAAGTTTTTCCGGGCAGATTTATAAGGGCATTCTAGAGGTCCTCTCGGGGATTATTAAAGTAGAGTTCTGCATCGTTTCAGCACCACTAGTGAGGTTTGGGGGCAGGATATGGAGTTTGCATTATTTTTATTTTCTTATTGCAGATTTGTGCACAACTGTGGCTAGACATGGTACCTTTGATTTTCCTTCTTTGAAGGACTGGACTTTGATACAAAATGGATGAACACTGCTGGGACTTGAACCATGTCGCTCATGGGCTTAATTATACAGTGTAAAACTTTTTATTAGATAAGGCAATGTATATTTAATTTGGATTTCCACCAAGGACGTATCTCAAAGCAAGGGAAGAAATAACGTATTATTAAGAGGTGTGGCCCTCATTAGGTTTGATATATGTAATGCAATGTCTTTTTTGATTATCTGACTGTACAGTATATTTGTTTTTACAGATAATAAACAAAGTTAAAAAAAATTATTAACAGATTTGCAGGTCTTTGATACATGCATTTGAAAACCAAGGAGGGGTCAGGGTGACACCTAGGTAACTGAAGGACTGCACAGTCTCTAGCAATGTGCCCTTGTTACAGGTTATTGAAATGGGGTTGGGCAATTTCTCAGCTTAGGGGGACAGCCAAAAGCATAGCTTGAGTTTTTGTCACATTCAAGAGCAGTTTGTTTTGAAGTACTGCCTGCAGGTCGTAAGTAAACATCCTGTTTATTTTGCGGATGTCATTAGAATTGGTAGCAGTACAACCCATCCACACAGAGTACTGAAGTATAATACTTCAGGCATTCATGCACTTTATTGATGTGTAAGGAGAATAGAAGCGGCCCCAGAACTGAGCCTTGGGGAACCCCTACAGTGGATGCCGCCTGCTCAGAGAAGGAAATGCCGAATTTAACCATTTGATGCCTATGCTGGAGGTAATTATCAAACCAATTTAGAGCGAACAACAAACCAAGATCTTTAAGCTTGATGTTTAGTAAGGGTGATCACCAAGTAAAGACCTTGGTTAGGTCTATGAGCACTGCATCAGAGCAGTCACCTCTACCCACAGCAGGAGCTATGTGGTTGGGTGAGTGTTAGTAAAGCAGTGGATGTCCTATGACCACTCCTAAATCCATGTTGATGTAGAGACAGAAGATTGCGAATTAACGTAGTTGGTGAGCTGTGCAGCAACTAGTTTTTCTAGTATTTTATTCAGTACAGGTAGAACAGAGATTGGCTTATAATTATTGATGGTTTTGGATCCCCTTTCTTGAAGACAGGGAACAATACAGGACAGCTTCCAGGCAGCAGGAAATATACCTTTCATGAGGGATAGGTTAAACTGTCTGGTAACCACAGGTGCGATTTCCTCTGCAGCAATCCAAAGAAGTTTAGGCTCGAGCTCATCAGATCCTGCAGATCTAGCGACAGTAATCCTTTGGAGTAATTTGCATACTTCAGCCACCTTGACTACTGTTAGGTGGAAGGGAGGGCCTTCCTGCTTAATAGTCAGGTAGGCAGCAGCCTGGCAGGGAGGATTCAGTAGGAGGGCAGCCAGTGTACTTAGACCACTGAACTGCACATTAAATGCATTGCTATAGTAGTGGGATTACTGCAGTTTACACTGTATCAGGGATCACAGAGTAGTTGCTAAGGCCCAGAAGTTGTTTTATATGTTTCCAGTAGTGCTGCGGGGTTCCTTCACTGGTAGAGAGGAGATTTTTAAAATTAGTGTTCTTCTTGTGCTTTGTGGTTTTTCTTACACAGGGTTCAATGTTGCCTGTATTTATCCCAGTTAGAGACACTGTCAGATGCTTTAAAAATCCCCACTGTTTGTCACAGGCTTTTAACAGTACCAGTAACTTACAGTCAAGGCACTTGTTAGCAAGCCCTCTAATTTTTCTAGTAGTGAGGGTTACATATTTTCCTGTATGTCCATAAACACCTTATTAAAATAGGAGACATCATCATTAACATTATCAGTGACCCAGAGATAGGACCAGTGTATATCAGCAAGGTCAGCATTAAAAGCAACATGGTCCAGTTTGGAGAAGTCACAGAAGTTAATCATTCTTGGGGGTTCATAATTTTGTCCACCATAGACAACAGATGGGGAGTGATCACTAACTGAATCAGGAGAGTGCTAGAAAGGAGATTCTGTTCCTTCTAGATATGAAGATCCAGTCTTACAGGTAGCTATTCCCCTGCCTTGACAGTGCTAACCCCAGGTGGCGCTATCCAAAGGGCTACCCCTGCCTGCTTGACTACTGACAGGTTGAGGGCCTAGGGTTCTATAGGCGGGTCCAGAGGTCAGGGTTTTAGTGGTTGGACTAGCTTGATCACAGCCCTCAGGGACACCGTGACCCCCTTTGGTTCCTCTAGTGGCTCACATAGTACACAGGAGTTACAGCCCCAATACCCACGTATATACACTGTTCACTCATAAAGCACCACTTACCCTCGAGACTGATTCTGCAGCACATCTCCGAGGACCCCCTGTAAAATAAGGTTAAACATACACAGTGAAATACAATACTGTTTCCATAAGTACCACCACCACAGACAGTATATAGTATAACAACAACAAATCTGATTTATTTAGGGACAGAAACAGAGGGAGGAAATCAGGTTAATTGGTGGCATTAAATTACAGTACTGTGCACACATACAGGGTCTGAAAGTCACACTCTGGGTACCCAGGTTGGGGGTAGCCAGGAGTCCGTTGCCCAGGGTTGGCCAGCAGGTGCAGATGGATAGGGCCCTGTGAAGAAAAATATATGCACAACACCTAATTGTAATCCGGAGTCGATGGCTCAGTCCATGAAGCAGTGAAACAACAAGAATTAGATGACACACTTGTGACTGAAAACAGGCTACAGGGAATACCCTGATTTGTACTCACAATACCCAAGCTGAGAACCAGATGGTGGATGTTCTTCTGGATTGTCAGAAACAACAGGGCATGGAGACAAGGTCCTTGTGACTGGACCCCACTGCAGTTTATAGCAAATGGATTTAGTCCGAGACAAGCTGGAGTTTGCTTCCAGCTTCAACACACAACACAGGGATTGGAAATAGCGATTACCCACAAGCACTACGCACATTCATATGTAAAAGGAAAGTATTATACCAGGCAGGCTGCTTCTAGATCCCGATCGCACTTAGTGCAAAATACCGTAAGCACACACAGCAGCTTCAGTTCTGACAGACCGAAGCGCAGTTCAGCAATTTCTCCAGTCTTCTACAGGGTGAGCCTGGTTTCCACACTTCAGGTGCTTCTTTCTCCTCACAACTTGGATTCAGTCCAAACTGGCACTCACAACGGCTGCAGGCTGAAACTCAGGGTTCACATGCCTTCCTCCCGGCTGGTTATACACCCAGAAGCACACAGCCTCTTCTCTTCACTGTCACAACTGATCTGAGCTTTCCAGTAACAGAGCAGGGCATCTCCTTTAGCTCAACACCATTCTGTTGGCTGGTTGGCTGTCACCACAATAAAACTCCCTCTGTTGGTGAAAAAGGCGCCAAGGTCAAAACTACATTTCCCAGAGTCACTGCCAATACAATCCCTTGTGGCTGGCTTAAAATTGAGAGTCCAAGTTCAGATTCGTCCACAGGCTCCATTTTAGGGTCTCCTATCATCCTGATTGGTCCAAGTCAGCAATTCAGGACCAAAATGAAAGAGCTACACTGAAACAGTTCGTGCTGAAATGAAGACAGGTTAGACAAACTACATTTTCTCAGTCACTCTAAATGATTTCTGGCAAACAGTTACAGCTTTCATGGGACACATAGTCTCCACCGAGGAACAGAGACAGACCAGTAAAGTTGAAGCCCTGACCACCTAGTCACAGCCCCACAATCTAAAAGAACTGCAAAGATTCCTTGGATTCTTCAGCTACTATGCCGTTCATCAAGGACCATTCAAGAGTGATTAGTCCTTTACTTAATCTTACTCAAGGTTACCCTCCTACTAACAAAAATATAAGAGGTCGGTTTCTTCTGAGCCTGAGAGTGTATTTCCATCCTAATGAAGTATTTGGAGCCAGATGGACACCTGAGTATGAAGCTGCTTTTCATGAGATTATATATCAACTTACCCATGCTCCTGTCCTTGCCTATGCAAATCCAGCGAAGCCCTATGTCTTGCACACTGATGCTAGCCTGCAGGGCTTGGGGACTATATTGTACCAAGAGCACGAGATGGCCTGAGACCAGTAGCCTTTGCCAGTAGAAGCCTGACCTCATCCGAAAAGAACTATCCTGTACATAAGTTAGAGTTCCTAGCTTTGAAGTGGGCTGTTGGTGACTAGTTCCACGAGCACTTGTATGGGGTTAAGATACTAGTAAAACTGACAATAATCCTTTGACCTATGTGCAGCATGTAGCAACAGCAGAGATGGAGCGAATTGACAGCTCGGGGATTCGGTATTAAAAACACAGTCTCCCCGTACAAACTAATTAGAGTCTGCAAGCAGACAGCTCTTAAAGAGACAGTACGTGGAGGCTCAAATAGCACTTGCTTGGAACCACATTTAAACAGCTCAGGCGCCAAACACCACTAGACTTGGAGCATTCATGCAAGCTCCTGGAAGACTTTTGGAAACCCCATTTGCAGGGAGTTACAACAGCCTTTAGAATCTCACGTAGATCTCAATTTACTTAGACAGTGCTCACAGAGGTCCAGTTTTACCAAGCCAGTCAATGCTGAAGTCACCCAATATAACAAACTCATTATCTTTGATCTGGGCGTCTACTAATTCAGTAAGTTTAGCAAGTGCATTTAGGCCACCAGAAGGTAGTATGTATAAACTGTGCCACCTGTTTACTCCTCTGCGCATGTACCTCCTCTACCCATATTGTGCCAGCTGTTTACTCACCTGCCCATATACTGTGCCACCCGTTTACTCCTCTGCCTGTATACTGTGCCACCTGTTTACTCCACCGTGCACACACGGTGCCACCTGTTTACCGTTAGTATAGTGTGCCACCCATTTACGCCTCTGCCTGTACACTCCCTCTGCTCTTATACTGTATTAACGTTTTACTTATCTGCCCATATACTGTCACTTGCTTCATCCTCTGCCCACATACTGTGCCAGATATTTACTCCTCTACTCACATACAAGGATACCTTTTAAACCTCTGCCAGTATACTTTTGCCACTTGTTTACTCCTCTGTCCATACACCTCCTCCGCTTTTATATTGTGCCAAAGTTTACTCATGTGCCCATGTATAGTGTCACCTGTTTACTCGGGTGGCTGTACACTGTGCCACCTATTTACTCACGTGCCTATATACTGTGCCACCCTATTTATTCATGTGCCCATATACTGTGCCACTGGTTTACTCATGTGGCTGTACACTGTGTCATATATTAACTCATGCCTGTATACTGTGTCACCTATTTACTCATGCTACCTGTATACTGTGCCACCTATTTATCTGTGGCTAATATACTGTGCCACCTGTTTACTCATGTGCCTGTACACTGTGCTACCTATTTACTCATGTGCCCATATACTGTGCCACCTTTTACTCATGTGCCTATATACTCTACCACCTATTTACTCATGTGCCTATATACTGTGCCACCTGTTTACTCATGTGCCTATATACTGTGCCACCTATTTACTCATGTGCCTATATACTGTGCCACCTATTTACTCATGTGCCTATATACTGTGCCACCTATTTATTCATGTGCCCATATACTGTGCCACCGGTTTACTCATGTGGCTGTACACTGTGTCACATATTAACTCATGCGCCTGTATACTGTGTCGCCTATTTACTCATGCACCTGTATACTGTGCCACCTATTTACTCATGTGCGCTAATATACTGTGCCACCTGTTTACTCATGTGCCTGTACACTGTGCCACCTATTTACTCATGTGCCCTATATATTGTGCCACCTGTTTACTCATGTGCCTATATACTGTGCCACCTATTTACTCATGTGCCTATATACTGTGCCACCTATTTCTCACATGCCCATATACTGTGCCACGGTTTACTCATGTGGCTGTACACTGTGTCACATATTAACTCATGCGCCTGTATACTGTGTCACCTATTTACTCATGCATCTGTATCTGTGCCACCTATTTTTCATGCGCCAATATACTGTGCCACCTGTTTACTCATGTGCCTGTACACTGTGCCACCTATTTACTCATGTGCCCATATACTGTGCCACCTGTTTACTGATGTGCCTATACTCTACCACCCTATTTACTCATGTACCCCTTATACTGTACCACCTGTTTACTCATGTGTCCTATATACTGTGCCACCTATTTACTCATGTGCCTATATACTGTGCCACCTATTTATTCATGTGCCCATATACTGTCCACGGTTTGCCTCATGTGGCTGTACACTGTGTCATATATTAGCTCATAGCCTGTATACTGTGTCGCCTATTTACTCATGCACCTGTATACTGTGCCACCTATTTACTCATAATAGCCAATATGCTGTGCCACCTGTTTACTCATGTGCCTGTACACTGTACCACCTATTTACTCATGTGCCCCTATACTGTGCCACCTGTTTACTCATGTGCCTATATACTGTGCCACCTATTTACTCATGTGCCCATATACTGTGCCACCTGTTTACTCATGTGGTTGTACACGTCCACCTAACTCATGCTACCTGTATGCTGTGTCGCCTATGTATTCATGTGCCCACTGTGCAACTTATTTACTCATTGCCTTGCACTGTGTCACCTGTTTACTCATGTGCCTATATACTGTGCCACCTATTTACTCATGTGCCCATATACTGTGCCACCTGTTTACTCATGTGGTTGTACACCGTCACCTACTAACTCATGCGCCTGTATACTGTGTAGCCTATTTAATCATGTGCCTACTATGCACTTATTTACTCATGTGCCTGCACTCGTGTCACCCATTTACTCATGTGCCCATATACTGTGCCACCTGTTTACTCATGTGCCCTATACTGTGCCACCTATTTGCTCATGTGCCGTATACTGTGCCACCTATTTACTCATGTGCCTATATACTGTGCCACCTAATTATTCATGCCCATATACTGTGCCACGGTTTACTCCATGTGGCTGTACACTGTGTCACTATTAACTCCATGCCTGTATACTGTGTCACCTATTTACTCATGGACCTGTATACCGTGCCACTTTATTTACTCATATGCCAATATACTGTGCCACCTGTTTACTCATGTGCCTGTACACTGTGCCATCTATTTACTCATGTGCCCATATACTGTGCCACCTGTTTACTCATGTGCCTATATACTGTACTTACCTATTTACTCATGTGCCCATATACTGTGCCACCTGTTTACTCATGTGGTTGTACACGTCACCTAACTCATGCGCCTGTATACTGCTCGCTATTTGCTCATGTGCCCACTATGCAACTTATTTACTCATGTGCCTGCACACTGTGTCACCCTATTTACTCATGTGCCCATATACTGTGCCACCTGTTTACTCATGTGCCTATATACTGTGCCACCTATTTGCTCATGTGCCCGTATACTGTGCCACCTATTTACTCATGTGCCAGTACACTGTGCCACCTATTTGCTCATGTGCCGTATACTGTGCCACTATTTACTCATGTGCCACCTGTTTACTCATGTGCCTGTACACTGTGTCACCTATTAACTCTCGTGCCTGTATACTGTGTCGCCTATTTACTCATGTGCCCATATACTGTACCCACCTGTTTACTCATGTGCCTATATACTGTGCCACCTATTTACTCATGTGCCCATATACTGTGCCACCTGTTTACTCATGTGCCAATACTGTGCCACCTATTTACTCATGTGCCTGCACACTGTGTCACCTATTTACTCATGTGCCCATATACTGTGCCACTCGGTTTACTCATGTGCCTATATACTGTGCCACCTATTTACTCATGTGCCTATATACTGTGCCACTTATTTACTCATGTGCCCATACACTGTGCCACTGGTTTACTCATGTGGCTGTACACTGTCACATATTAACTCATGCGCCTGTATACTGTGTCGCTATTTCCTCATGCACCTGTATACTGTGCCACCTATTTACTCATGTGCGCTTAATATACTGTGCCACCTGTTTACTCATGTGCTTGTACACTGTGCCACCTATTTACTCATGTGCCTGTACACTGTGCCACCTATTTACTCATGTGTCTGTACACTGTGCCACCTATTTACTCATGTGCCTATATACTGTGCCACCTATTTACTCATGTCCCGTACACTGTGCCACCTACTCCTATGCCTACCAACTCATGCCCTGTATACTGTGTCACCTATTTACTCATGCATCTGTATACTGTGCCACCTATTTACTCATGTGCGCTAATATACTGTGCCACCTGATTACTCATGTGCCTGTACACTGTGCCACCTATTTACTCATGTGCCCATATACTCTGCCACCTGTTTATTCATGTGTCTGTACACTGTGCCACGATTTACTTATGTGCCATTATACTGTGCCACCAATTTACTCATGTGCCCGTACACTGTACACCTATTTACTCATGTGACTGTACACTGTGCCACCTGATTTACTCATGTGCCTGTACACTGTGCCACCTATTTACTGCATGCCTGTACACTGTGTCACCTATTTACTCATGTGCCTGCACTGTGTCACCTATTTACTCATGTGCCCATATACCGTGCAACCTATTTACTCATGTGCCCATATACTGAGCCACCTGTTTATTCATGTGCCTGTACACTGTGCCACTTATTTACTTATTTGTCATTATACTGTGCCACCTATTTACTCATGTGCCCGTACACTGTGCCACCTATTTACTCATGTGCCTGTACAATGTGCCACCTATTTACTCATGTGCCTGTACAATGTGCCACCTATTTACTCATGTGCCTGCACACTGTGCCACCTATTTACTCGTGAGCCTGTACATGCGCGCCACCTATTTACCTATATGCCTGTACACTGTACCACCTATTTACTCATGTGCTCATATACTGTGCCACCTATTTACTCATGTGCCTGTACACTGTGCCACCTATTTACTCATGTGCCAGTACACTGTGTCACCTATTTACTCATGTACCCATATACTGTGCCACCTATTTACTCATGTGCGGTACACTGGGCCACCTATTTACTCATGTGCCATTATACTGTGCCAGCTATTTCCTCATGTGCCCGTATACCATGCCACCTGTTTTCTTATGTGCCAGCACACTGTATCACCCTACTTACTCATCTGCCTGTACATTGTGCCACCTATTTACTCATGTGCCCATATACTGTGCCACCTGTTTACTCATGTGCCTGTACACTATGCCACCTATTTACTCATGTGCCCATATACTGTGCCACCTATTTACTCATGTGCCCATATACTGGGCCACCTATTACTCATGTGCCTCATATACTGTGCCACTGTTTACTCATGTGCCTGTATACTGTGCCACCCTTTACTCGTGCCCATATACTGTACCACCTGTTTACTCATGTACCTGTACCGTGTCACCTGTTTACTCACGTGCCCATATACTGTGCCACCTGTTTACTTTAAATACGCTGTATACTGCCACCTATTTACTCATGTGCCCTTATAATTTGCCTGCCTGTTTACTCACGTGCCTGTATACTGTGCCACCTATTTACTCATGTGCCCATATACTGGGCCAACTGTTTACTTCTCTGCCCATATACTGTACCACCCATTTACTCCTCTGTCCATATAATGAGACACCTGTTGATCCTCTGCCCTATAGTAAGTAATTAAAGTTTATTTGTTTGGCCCCAATCCAGGAGGCTCAGGCACTGTACAGACAGGCAGGAAATAAATAATATACAGCATTAAAAAAGACAGCGATCAAGGAAATCGACAAAGCGAAATAAAATCTGCAATAAAACTATTCAGCAATCGACTAATTCTTAAACTCATAAATAGTACTCCACTGTGCCACCTGTTTACTCCTGCACATATGAGTCACCTGTTTACTTCTCTTTCCATATACTGTGCCACCAGTTTACTCGTGTCCATATATTGTGGCACCTGTTTGCCTCTATATATACTGTTTCACTGCCTCTCCTCCATACACTAAGACACCTGTGCTCCTCTGCTGGTATACTGTACCATCTGTTTACTCCTCTGCCCATATACAGTGCCACCTATTTACACCTCTGCCCATATATTGTGCCACGTATTTACTCCTCTGCCCATATACTGTGCCACCTATTTACTCCTCTGCTTGTATACTGTGTCACCCATCTACTCCTCTGCCCCATGACATACCTGTTTATTCCTCTGCCCATTATACCACCCATTTACTCCTCAGCCAGTATACTGTGCCACCGTTTACTCCTCAGCCAGTATACTGTGCCACCTGTTTACTTCTCCTGCCTGTATGTTGTGCAACCTATTTACTCCTCTGGTCGTATACTGTGCCACCTGTTCACGAATCTTCCTAAACGCTGTCCCACCTGTGTGTCTTCTCTGCCTGTATTCTGTGCCACCTATTTGCTCCTCTGCCTGTATACTGTGCCAGCTGTTTAGTCATCTGCCTGTATACTGTGCCAGTTGTTTGAGTCATCTGCCTGTATACTGTGCCAGCTGTTTAGTCCTCTGTCTGTATACCTGCTCTGCCTGTACACTGTGCCACCTGTTTACCCTCTACCTGCATACTACTGTGCCTGTTTACTCCTCTGCCTTTGTACTACAGCACCTCGTTCTCCTCTGTTGGTATACTGTGCCACCCATCTACTCCTCTGCCCATATACTGTGCCAACTGTTTACCCATCTGCCAATGCTTCGTCTTCTGCTAGTATACAGTCCCACCTGTTTACTTGTCTGCCCATACTGTACCAGCTATTTACACCTCTGCCTATATACACCGTACTCTGCCTCCTATTCACCCTCTGCTCATATACTGTGGCACCTGTTCACTCCTCCACCCATATACTGTGCCACGTTTACTCCGCTGCTCATATACTGTGCCAGCTATTTACTCCTCTGCCTGTATACCACTCTGCCCAAATACATTCCACCTGTTTCTCCTTTGCGGTATACCTCCTCTGCCTTTACACTGTACCAATGGTTTACTCCTCACCTATATACTGTGCCCTTGTTTACTCATCTGCCGAATAATGGTACACTGTTTACTCCCCTGCCTATCTACTGTGCCACCCTGTTTACTCCTCTGCCCGTATAATGTGCCATCTGTTCACTCCTCTGCCTGTATACTGTGGCACCAGTTTGCTGCCCCTGCCATACTCTGCGCTTGTGTTTACTCCCTGCCCGTATACTGTGCCACCTGTTTATTCCTCTGCTTGTATACTGTGCCATGTGTTTACTCCTCTGCCTGTATATTGTGCCACCTTATTTACTCCTCTGTTCACATGAGACACATATTTACTCGTCTGCCCATATGCTATGCCACTCGTTTACTCCTCTGCCCATATAATGATATATCTGTTTACTCCTCTGCCCATATAGTGTACTACCTGTTTACTCCTCTGGGTGTATACAGTGCCCCTGTTTACTTCTCAGCTTGCATACTGTGTCACCTGTTTATTCCTCTGGCCATATGAGACGCCTGTTTACTCCTCTGCCCATATACTGTGCCACCTGTTTATTCCTCTGCCCATATACTGTACCTGTTTACTCCTCTGTGTATACAGTGCCCCTATTTACTTCTGAGCTTGCATATTGTGCCACCTGTTTATTCCTCTGGCCGTATGAGATGCCTGTTTACTCCTCTGCCCATATACTATGCCACCTGTTTACTCCTCTGCCATATACTGTACCACCTGTTTACTCTCTGTGTGTATACAGTGCCCTGTTTACTTCTGAGCTTGCATATTGTGCCACCTGTTTATTCCTCTGGCCGTATGAGGATGCCTGTTTACTCCTCTGCCCATATACTATGCCACCTGTTTACTCCTCTGCCCATATACTGTACCACCTGTTTACTCCTCTGTGTGTATACAGTGCCCATGTTTACTCCTCAGCTTGTAAAATGTACCACCTATTTACTACTCTGCCTGTACACTGTCATCTGTTTACTCAACTGCACATATACTGTCACCTGTTTTTCCTCTGCCCATGTGCGTACTACTAGTTTAGTCCTATCAGGCAACCAGAAAAGGTGAAGGTGCGCAATCAAAGAGCGTGGTCTGTCAGGGCAGCTTTAGGTAGCAAACCAAAAATCAGTAGAACGTTAAGGAAGCTGCACTCACAGGAACAACACCAGGACAAGAGATATACTTTCACATTTGTAATCCAGTAGTAGAATGCGGATACAGCCCCCAGCGCTTTTGATCGCAGAAGTCTTGATCACGGGGTTCTGTATAATCCCTACATGGTTAAACTGTGAGTAACACTGCTGATAACAAACAGATGTGACTTAATGTTTGCATCCTGCTTGACTGCATTGTTACTTGTTGTAAATCTCTGAAATGCAATAAAAATGTTAACTGTAAAAAAAAAAAAAATTTTAATCACAGCATATCTCTTGTACTTTTGTTGTTCCCGTGAATTCAGCTTCCTTAACATTCTAGTTTAGTCCAATGCCTGTATACTGTGCCACCTGTTTACTCCTCTGCCCACATACTGGTCATCTGTTTACTCCTCTGCCCATATACTTTGCCACCTGTTTGCTGCTCTGCCCAAATGCTGTGCTACCAGTTTACTCCTCTGCCTCTATACTGTGCCACCTGTTCACTCCTGTGCCTGTATACTGTGCCACCTGTTTACTCCTGTGCCTGTATACTGTTCCACCAGTTTACTCCTGTGCCTGTATACTGTGCCACTTGTTTGTCCTCTGCCTGTATACTGTGCCACCTGTTTGCTCCTCTGCCTATGTAAAGCACTGCTTGAGTTTACTCCTTGCTTGTATATGTTTGTAAATAGATGCCACAAATGTTCTTTTAGGGTTCAAAGTTACGTATAACTAACTTGTTTTGTTGTGGGACACAGCCCGAATTTCTGTGCAACTCTTTTTGTTTAAAGGGACTCTTTAAGAGTAAGTAAAGGCCTGCAACTCTCCTTGGTTACACACGGTACAAAAATCATGTACTCCACCGACTGCAACTCTCCTTGTTACACACAGTGAAAAATCATGTACTCCACCGACTGCAACTCTCCTTGGTTACACATGGTACAAAAATCATGTACTCCATCGACTGCAACTCTCCTTTGTTATACACAGTGAAAAATCACTTACTCCAATCGAATGCAACTCTGCTCGGTACACATGGTCAAAATCATTTACTCTGCCGAATGCAACTCTCCTTGGTTACACACGGTGAAAATTCACTTGCACCACCAAATGCAACTCTCCTTAGTTACACACAGTAAAAATCATTTACTTTGAATGCAACTCTCCTTGGTTACAAACAGTCAAAAATCGTCCTCTGCTGAATGCAACCCTCCTTGGTTACACATAGTGACAAGTCATTGAAATACCATGTACTCAGCCAGATGAGTGGACCTCCTTAGCATGCCTGCAAGGCTGCAGCTCATAACAACATACCATGCAGGGGTGGGGGCATGCAACATGCGAGTGCCAACTGGTGCTTGGTAGTGCCAATGGCAAAGGAACCAAGGAGAGAATTTCCACTGTAGCACAACCATCTCAGCACACAGCGTGGTTTTTAAGTGGCTGAGTTCTAACTGCCCAGCAAGTCCAACGTATTCAAGGGAAACGGACCAGAATGATTGCCTGGAATCAGCGTGCTGCACACCAGCCAACTGGTCTCGGACAGGAAAGCAGTGACCTTGAAGAATGGAAATGCCTGCAAATGACATCATTACTCACGGGCATGAAAAGAGAAATGAAAAGCAGCTAAGGTCCTGAGCATACACAATCTATTGAGAGCTGTGGGGCTGTTCCTCCCATGTGTGTTTCACACAGATTATACATTTGTGATGGTGTGCAACCCTGACTGTTGATGGGTTCACCTTTAAACATCTCTAGCAACAATAACAATGTATTTTGTTTTAGTTATACTTTAAGGGGCATTCCTAATAAAACATTTGTTTTAAAGAGAAAATATGTTGAAGGGTACTCACTGAACAATATTTTTGTGTTGCTGCTGTCTCTCTCCTGAAGTTATCAAAGCAAAATAAAAAAACAGCATGGTGTCATTTTCACCTCTGCACAGTTTACATTTCACTCCAAAGGCAAACTGAACAGCTCAGTAGGAGTGTTCTGTCATTGTAGTTTATAATTCATTCCTTCTTTAAGCAATAAGGCAGGAAGAAGGGTTTTGCTAATCGGTTTGTTAATCCCTCTGGGGGTGTAATGTGGTACAAGGTGTAGCTGAGTGCAACATTCCCTAGACCATGATTAACTGATCATTCATATAGCCCCTGGCAATGCCTTATTGCTGTTATTATATAATAGGAATTGTAAACAGTATTGTGCATAGTTCAGTATGTAATTAGGTTCCACGTACATATTAAGAAAGACAGATATAATGCTTACAGCCAGTGAGGCAGCAGCTCTATTTCTTAGATCCTTTTTATAGTTTAAAGAAATAATTTTTCATAAAAGACTGTGGATAAAAATAAGATGCCAGCATCTAAAATGACATCATCGCACCATCGTGAGCCAGAATGATAAAGAGCGGGCAGTAGGGGAAGAGTCGTGGCGCAATGCCAGAGTGACTCTGAACAACATTCTCTTCTGTAAACAATTTTAGCAATGGTGTGCGTGTTCTCGGCAGAAATAAAGTAACAAGGGGAATGAATGGCTCCGTGGACAGGTAGCGTGTTAAACAGCCGCTCAAGCCTTGGTTACAGGTTCAAATCCAGACAAGACCAATGATGGCGAAACCTATCATCATCATCTGAAGGATGTTCCATGGCCTGTGTGGTCAGGGAAAAATCTTTATTTAAAAACATTTTGTGCAGCAATTGTCATTGTAACCCCTAGATGGCGCTATCCCAGGGCTACTCCCCTGCCTGATTTGCCACTAACAGGTTGAGGGGCCTGGATCCAATGGCGGTGCCTCCACCCAGAGGTCAGGGTTGCAATAGTTAAACTAACTTGGTCACAGCCCTCTGGGACACTGCAACCCCCTTTCTTCCCACTAGTGGCCACACAATATATCAGAATTACCTTCACAAGTATACACTTACCCCCAGGTCTGGTTCTCGGCACTGGGACCTCCTGTGAAATGAGATACAGTGCAACAATCACAGTACAGTATTTCTTTAACATAGACAAATACCTCAGCAGTATAACTTTGCTGGAAACAAGCAGCTCTGATTTATTTAGGGGATATAACAAGGACAGGGGAAATCAGGTTAATTAGCTTATCACTCTAATAATCTATTTATGGCTCTGTGTACAGGCCTATCCCTATCATTTACTGTCCCTGGGTACCCAAGCCCTAGTGGCTAGTCCAAACCGTGGCAGCTGGTAGGGGCCCTTTCACACAGAGAAAAGGAGAATTAAACAGTCAGCAGTACAGTAATTCCATTTGGATTTAATGTGGCAATTCAACAGGGAGCAACCCTGAATTAGTACTCACGACCTCCAAATAAGATAGGGTCCTTCAATGTCAGCAGGGCTCACTTGAGGTACACAAACCCCTTCACATCCATATAAAAGAAAGTACTATACCAGGCAGGCTGCATCTGTATCCCGACGCAATTACTGCACAATACCCGGAGAACACACAGCAGATTCAGTTCCTGACAGACCGAAAAGTACTTTTCAGCAATTCTTCCAGTCTTCTACAGGTGAGCCTGGTTTCTACTTTCAGAGATCCTTTGATTCTTTTCACAGGACGGGATCTGTCCTAACAAGCTGTTACACAAGCTGCAGACCGAACTCTGGGCCTTACACACGTTTTTTGACTAAAACTGCACACTGAAAAAGCACAGGGCTCCTTCCTTCTTCACTGCCAAAGCTCAAAATGAACTCCAACCGACAAAACCGGGCACTTCCTTTGAGTTCCTCCCAGTTCTTGACTGGATTGGCTGTCACTCACAATAGATCGCTGCTGCTGGTCCAAAAGGCACTAAGTCTAAACTACATCTCCCAGAGTCACTGCCCATACAATCCTCTTGTGGCTGGCTCAGATTATGAGTCAAGTTCTGATTCGTCCAAGGCACCATTTTAGAGCTAGCTTACCCCACACTGATTGGTCCAGTTCAGCAGTTCAAAACTAGAATGGGGAACTAGCAGACACAGTTCTGACTGCAAAAGCAGGTTAGACAAACTGTAATTTCATTATTACTCTAAATAATTTCTGTAAACAGTTACATCTTTCAGATGGGTTCCTTTGCACTCCTAGTGACTGCAAAATGAAGTAATTGGTGGCAGTTCAGAGTGGTACTCTCAAACAGAGAAGCACACACGTCCCCCATACAAACTAATTATGTCTGCGGAAGCAGACAGCTCTTAAAGAGACAAAGTACCAGAGGCTCTAAAAACACTCACTGATAAATGGCAAATGCCAAACACCATTCAGGCTTGGAGCATTCAAGCAAGCTCCTGGAAGTCTTTTAGGAACCCCATTTGCAGGGGTTACACCTTCCTAGCCTGGGAAAGCTTGGCGTCAGCGTCAGGCAAGTACCATAAGTTTCCAACTGCAACCATATACATTTGCATTAGGCTCACACATGTAATCATCAGTCAATATATCATTTTACCAAGAACACATTTCTGAAACATTGCAGTGCGTCACTCTTTACACAGTATTACATACACATTGTACGCATAACTCAAGTTATTACCTCTTGTACATGAAATCTGAAGAGGGGCCCTTCCTATCAGTTACCTTGGGGCTGGATGGGCAAGGGCACCATACTGAGAGGGCAACACAAGTAACTTGGAGTTAGCACTGATGCTCAGTTTGGGCAGTGAGCTCGGGACACATACACTCCTTTATGGACAACATTGAGAGGCAAGTCCACAGGCCCCAAGTGAATCATAACTGAGGTGCACCACAGGCTTTCAGCTCGACCAGTCTTTCTAGGGGAACTGTTATAGTCTCTGCACTCTGAGCCTCATTTTCAGCATTGTCCTCACTTGTCAGGAGTCTCCATGGGGTAGAGAGCTAGAACTTGGGGCACTTTCAGCTCCAGGAGTTACAGTTTCTGAGTCCACAACATTTGGCTCGCATGAGAGCTTTGGACACTGGCAGTGGACTGTCAGGGCACTCAAAATACTCTTCTTGTTCGGTGTATCACCTAGTCTGCCCCAATCTATCATTTTCCTCCCTGAAAGCTCAAACAGTTCAACCATGCACAATGATTCCATTTCATCTGATCTGATGCTTTGCACTTCACTTTCTGTAGTATTGGCTCCAGGATGAAGCTGGGGGCTTAGACAGTCCAGAAGGCCCAGCTTTTGTCTCCAGTATTGACTAGGGATTGCCCCTAAACAATTGACTCAGTTCGTAAGAAGGATAGTATTCAAAGTCACTCTCACTTTCTTCGATATGGACTGACAGTCATGCTCAACTGGGACTTGTGGAGGGAACACTTAACTTTGCTTCTGTAGGTGCAGACTTTCTTGATCTTTTCTTAGCAGCAGCTCTAGTCACTGGTCAGAGGGCATCTTCTGAGGGCTCAGACTCAATTAAGATTTGTCCAATGGGCAGTAAATGATTTCTATGTATTGTTTTACATCTTTTGAATTATTCTCAGGCCTTACTTTGTACACTGGCAGATCATCTAGTTGCCCACTACAATGAGGAGATGGTGCCATCGGTCAACAATCTTGTTCTTGCCATGCAGTCCCAGATTTCTTAGCAATACCGATCTCCCTCCTGGAGGTTCCTGTGCTTTCACCTTTTTATCATACCTTTCTTTGTTGGCCAATTTCTTTTTGGCAGCCATGGTTTTAGAGCAAGTTAGTACGCATGAGTTAGCTGGGAGCCTTTAACTTTTGCACATACTGTAAATAGTTGTCAGCCTGAACCCCATCAGGAGAGACCCCAAAACACATCTACTGGTGAGTGAAGCTTCTCTTCAAACATCAGGCGGTGGGGAGAGTCAGTGGCATCACTTTTTAGTTGCAGTTATAAGCATGTACCAGGGTGCTAATTTATTTGGCTCCATCTAGGCTTTATCCTTTGGGTGCAGGGTGCCCTAGCATATCTAGCAAAGTGCGGTTGAAACGTTCAGGCTGTGGGTCCCTGAGGGGTGGTAAGGAGTGGTTCTGGATTCGCACTCCCCCACAGAAAGCATCTCTTTGATCAGGCGACTCTCAAAGTCTCTCCCTTGATCAGAATGGATTCTTTGTGGAGCCCATAGTGAACAAAAGTTTTCTACAGTACTTTGGCCACAGTGGATGCTTTCTGGTCTTTGGTGGGGAAGCTTGGGCATATCTCGTGAAATGGTCAGTGACCATTAGCACATTACTGATATTTCTTTGATCTGACTCAAACTTAGAAAATCAATACAGACCAGCTCCATGGGTGCACTGGTGGTGATGTTAACAAGGGGGCAGCCCTCTGGGGCGAAAGCTTTCTCTGTAAGCAGCTGTCACAAGTTCAATGTGTTGCTCACATCAGCCCCATCTTAGGCCAATAGAATCTGGATCTCACCAAGTCAAGTGTTCTGTCTATACCAAGGTGCCCCATGTGGTTGTGCAGGACCTCAGTACTGATCTCCCGAAAGGCAGTGGGCAGCACTAGTTGTTGTTTGTCTACTTGTCCCCTCTGTCTACTGTTTCTCTGTATAACAGTTTATTGATCAGTTTCAACTTAGGACCTTCTTTGTATAACAGTGCAGTTCTCAAATCAGTGGGCTCAATTTGGACACATCTTTTCCTGCATAGAGGCTTCTAAAGCTGCTTTGATCATGGGATCGTGAGATTGAGCCGCCGAATACTGTCATTGTCCAGCTGAGGCAGTGCACCAATGTCTATTGCAGAAAAGTGGCAATCAGCAGGTATGCAATTCTCAGAGGGTCCCAAGCAATCCACCATGCAGTCCACTGGTCCGTGGACATTTGTTCCTCCTGTCAAACTTCGGCTAGAGTGCCCGAATGTCAGGTTCTGCCAATCGGACCCAATCATTCTGGGAACAGGCCTCCGGGAAGAGCATCAGCATCTATGTGGTTCAGACCTGCTCGGTATTCGGAGCATAGTCATATGTAGATAATGCAGAAAGCCACCTATGGCCAGTGGCATCCAACTTAGCTGAGGTCTGCACATAGGTCAAAGGATTATTGTCAGTTTTACTAGTATTTTAGTCCATACAAGTACTCATGGAATTGGTCAACAATAGCCACTTCAAAAGCTAGGAACTCTAACTTATGTACAGGATAGTTCTTTTCGGATGGGGTCAGCTTCTACTGGCGAAGGCCACTGGTCTCAGGCCATTCTCGTGCTCTTAGTACAATCACAGCCCCAACCCTTGCAAGCTAGCATCAGTGTGCAGGGCGCAAGGTTTTCTTGGATCGGCATAGGCCAGCACTGGAGCATGGGTAAGTTGATATATGATCTCATGAAAAGCAGTCTCACAATCAGAGTCCAGCTGGCCCAAATGCTTCACTCGGATGAAAATACACTCCTTTTCAGTCTTGAGGGACGCTGACTTTGGTATTTTTGTGGGTTGGGGGATACCCTTGAGTAAGGTTAAGTAAAGGCGGATCACTCTTGAATAGTCCTTGATAAAGCGCCGATAATAACCACAGAATCCCAGGAATCTTTGCAGTTCTTTTTAGATTTTTGGGCTGTGGCCAGGTGGTCAAGGCCTCAACTTTGCCAGGTGGTCTCTATTCCCTCGGTGGATACTATGTGTCCCACATACTTTACTGATGTTTGAAAAAATTGACACTTATCAATGGACAGTTTAAGGCCAAAGTCCTCCAGTCGGTCCAATACCTTAAATAATCTGCTCTCATGTTCCTCCAGTGAGCTGCAAACACAATAACATCATTGTGGGTATACCAGGCACTCTAGTAGTTCCTCATGTCCCCACTGCACTTCCATCAATCGTTGAAAGTGGCTGGGGCACCTGAAATCCTCTTGAGGCATCCTCATGAATTCATAGAAGCCAAGCGGACAGATAAAGGCTGTTCTTTTCACGGTCCTCTGGGGCCATCGGGATCTGATAGTACCCACTGCGGAGATCCAGCACAGAGAACCACTTGCTCCCGTTTAGGCAGTCAAAGCATCCTGAACGCGGGCATTGTGTACTGATCAGGGATAGTCCCGCGGTTTAAGGTGCGATAATCCACACACATCCTTACTGTTCCATTCTTTTTCCTCACTACCACAATGGGGAAGCATAAGGGCTTCTGGATTCTTGTATTACACCAGCAGCTAACATCTCTTGCAGATGCCGTCTCACATCATCTATGTCAGCAGGTGCCAGGCGTCGAGACCTCTCACTAAATGGTCTTCCATCATGCAGCGGATATTGTGCTCAGCTCCTGCAGCATCCTACATCCCATTCCTTCAAAGAAAACACCTGGTCTCTCTGGGCAACTTCTCACTGATCTTCACTTTCCATTCAGCTGGCAGGGAGTCGCCGAAATCAAACAAGTCAGGCGTTACTCTGTCATTCTTCCTTGAACTCTTGCTGCTGGGTAGCACTGCAGTGTCTCACACACATTAGCCAGGATGCAACCTCTGTTTACTCGAATGTCTTTCAGACACATTATGAACTTGGACCATTACCCTTCTGGCATAAGCATGGGCTCTAGCAGGCAAAATACTGGAAGCGACCAGCAGTCCCTCTGGCAATTTTCCATCGCCTGGTGCATCCAACATTAATATTTTATTCTTAACATCCTTTCTGATCTGGACCTCTCCCTGTAAGGTACACTGGGCATTTGACGCCAGGATCAGAGACTCAGGATCCTTCTTCCATACAATTCCGACCGGTTCCTCTGGTTCTGTTTTTCCGCATCTCTCTGTGCCTCATAGGCCTTCTTAATTAAAGCAGAACTCTTAAAGCTCTACTAGTCTTTGACCCCTGTTTTCATAACACAACTGTAGCCAGCCTTCCGAACATATGAGCATTTGTTCCAATCAACAAAGGGACACCATCATACAGTCCAGTGGGGACACACTAAGGCTAGGGTCTCTACTTGTTCAGCCACTCCAGCCACGGAGGTGGGGAAAGACAGCCAAATTCGGATATACCGGAATAGGGTAGGCCTTCTCACTAACCCCCATACATGCAGTCCTTCTAATGGTTGTAAGGTACGTCTGACAAATGCTTCTGATACCAATCTTGGAACATAATTGTCACTTGGGAGCCACTGTCTAATATAAGCTCTTGTAGACACTCCGTTCACCTTTTACAGTGGTCTCCATGGAGGACCCACTATTCTGGACCAGTCTGGAGGCGGTAGTGGGGGCCTGGGCAACTGACCTTGCCACAAAGGGCGTGAATTAGCATTTTGGTGCCCTCACTGGGATCATGAACATGTGCACCTCTTAACCACTGATTTCTTCTCCAGGCTCTCCTTGTAGCCTATATGCAACTTTGTCAGTGTCTTTTGGGGACTGGCATTTCCCTTTTCATGTGCCCATCTTTCCCACAATTATAGCAAAACATACTTTTTGGAGTTTGAGCTGGCCGGGCGCCACTGGGAGCCAGGGCGGGTATTACTAACTGGAAACCTTGGTGCCATCTCTGTCTGCGGCGGATAAGCATTTGGAGACATCTTGTCAGCTCCACTTCCATGGTCAAGGAATCGAGTTCGAGCTGTTATCAGCAGGAGATACATGGGTGGGTACCCCCACCCCATAGCAGATGCAGTCGGATATAGGTCAGGGCCGTACTTGCAGGCGTGGCCTTCATAAAGGGACTGTTTTTGAATTCGGATCTCTCTCAACAGTTCGCCTCATTATGACATATCTTTTTCCTTGTCAGAGCACTCATTGACTGCCAACCTCTGCCCTGAACTTCACTTGATGGGTCACCCTCAGTCACTCGGTCAGTAGCCGCAGCTATTGGTGCAGGTCCCTCCGAGTCGTCTTTTCTCAACTCCTCGAATTCTCTCATTAACTCATCATGGAGGGTGGGGATTCCAGTCGATCTGCCAGGTGTAACTGAAGCAACAGCAGTTCTGAGAAGGGGCAGACTTAAGGATCCTGTCCAGCCTGGTTCGGTCCAGTTCAATCGCTGGCAAACTACCTTTTCTGAGGCATTCTTGCAACAATTTTTCCAGCGGATACATACACAGACAACAACTCCCTTGGTACTGTTGTGCATCTCTTACTCTCCACCATGGGTCCTCATCAGAATCTGGCTCCCATACACATTCTCCAAGGCCTCAAGATGAGGCCTGTGCAGTCGCTTCAGGGTTACTGGCCGTTTGCGCGGATGGTAGCCAGGGCAGGACCTCGGAGGCTCTCACTAACCCTCTTTCGCTTTTCACCTTCCGAGCATTGCCATTCTAGCACTTGGGGCAACATAGTCTATCAGGTCTCCCAGTCATCCTCCCCTTGGGGGAGTGGGGAGGTGCCAGAAAGATCCTCAACCTTCGGTGGAGTCGTGACTAATGGCAGGTGCAGAAATAGGAGTCTGCATTGGTTCAGCCACCATTACGGGCACTGGAGCAGGAGAGGGTGTTGGGAGGAACACTCCCAGGTGGCAAGAATAGTTTCTTCAAGTCCTCCACAGTTTCCCCTCTCCAGCAACCATTCAGCAAATTTCTCCTCAAAAGTTTCAGATAGTGGTGGGCTGATTCCCCAGGTCTTTACTGTCCTTAGTTATCACTCTCCAAGCAGTGAGGCTCCTCTGGGGTAATGGTCTGTGGCACTTTGGAGCTATCTATGGGATCCTAAACTCTACTAGGGCCAGGAAGTGTGGGTGAGCAGATTAGCATGCCGACCCACCACCACAGGGTTTGTAAACCTTCCACCTTGGAAAGTACTCCCTGCACAGTGTCGTGTATTGATACAGGGGGATGTCCAGGATAAGCATAGCATTTTGGGGTCGATCTCCTCCCAGTACACCACTCCACCAGCCGGGTGCACAGCCACTTCTGTCGGGGTACCCATTTTTTTCTTAACAGTGGTTCGTAAATATGGCCACTAGAGGACACACCAATCCCAGCGGTGAGCCTCCAGATGTAACCCCTAGATGGCTTATCCCAGGGCTACTACCCCTGCCTGATTTGCCACTAACAGGTTGAGGCCTGGATCCAATGGTGGGTGCCTCCACCCAGAGGTCAGGGTTTGCAATAGTTAAACTAACTTGGTCACAGCCCTCTGGGACACTGCAACCCCTTTCTTCCCACTAGTGGCCCACACAATATATCAAATTACCTTCACAGTATACACTTACCCCCAGGTCTGGTTCCGGCACTGGGACCTCCTGTGAAATGAGATACAGTGCAACAATCACAGTACAGTACTTTAACATAGACAAATACCTCAGGCAGTATAACTTTGCTGAAACAAGCAGCTCTGATTTATTTAGGGGATATAACAAGGACAGGGGAAATCAGGTTAATTAGCTTATCACTCTAATAATCTACCTATGGCTCTGTGCACAGGCCTATCCCTATCAGTTACTGTCCCTGGGTACCCAAGCCCTAGTGGCTGAGTCAAACCGTGGCAGCTGGTAGGGGCCCTTTCACACTGAGAAAAGGAGAATTAAACAGTCAGCAGTACAGTAATTCCATTTGGATTTAATGTGGCAATTCAACAAGGAGCAACCCTGAATTAGTACTCACGACCTCCAAATAAGATAGGGTCCTTCAATGTCAGCAGGGCTCACTTGAGGTACACAAACCTCTTCACACATCCATATAAAAGAAAGTACTATACCAGGCAGGCTGCATCTGTATCCCGATCGTAATTACTGCACAATACCGGGAGAACACACAGCAGATTCAGTTCCTGACAGACCGGAGTGCAATTTTCAGCATTCTTCCAGTCTTCTACAGGGTGAGCCTGGTTTCTACTCTTCAGAGATCCTTTGATTCTTTTCACAGGACGGATTCAGTCCTAACAAGCTGTTACACAAGCTGCAGACCGGAACTCTGGGCCTTACACACGTTTTTGACTAAAACTGCACACTGAAAAAGCACAGGCTCCTTCCTTCTTCACTGCCAAAGCTCAAAATGAACTCCAACCGACAAAACGGGCACTTCCTTTGAGTTCCTCCCAGTTCTTGACTGGATTGGCTGTCACTCACAATAGACTGCTGCTGTTGGTCCAAAAGGCACTGAAGTCTAAACTACATCTCCCAGAGTCACTGCCCATACAATCCTCTTGTGGCTGGCTCAGATTATGAGTCAAGTTCTGATTCGTCCAAGGCACCATTTTAGAGCTAGCTTACCCCACACTGATTGGTCCAGTTCAGCAGTTCAAAACTAGAATGGGGAACTAGCAGACACAGTTCTGACTGCAAAGAAAGCAGGTTAGACAAACTGTAATTTCATTATTACTCTAAATAATTTCTGGTAAACAGTTACATCTTTCAGATAGGTTCCCTTTGCACTCCTAGTGACTGCAAAATGAAGTAAATTGGCAGCAGTTCAGTGGTACTCAAACAGAGAAGCACACAGTCCCCCATACAAACTAATTATGTCTGCAAGCAGACAGCTCTTAAAGAGACAGTACCAGAGGCTCTAAAACACTCACTGATAAATGGCTTAAATGCCAAACACCATTCAGGCTTGGAGCATTCAAGCAAGCTCCTGGAAGTCTTTTAGGAACCCCCATTTGCAGGGGTTACATCATGACCTAAAACAAAATTTGCCCCCAATAAGCAACATATATGTGGCATTTTGCACGTAACCTTATTGTGTACAAGTCTACTGCCACTTTTGGGTGAAATCAGATGCACAGCAAGGGGCTGCTATACCTGAGCAGGTTTTGTTTAGCAGATGAAAATGTTGTTTTGCTACATAATCCTGGTAATATTTTCCTAGGTTGTAATGGTTCCCATTCCGGTTTCCACATCACAAGACCACCAACACTGGCACTAGTTGGACCCCTCATCGGCAGTTTCACATGAGAGGTCACGGACTGAATGGGCAGGGAGTCTCAACTACCCTCTTAGCTATGTGCTGGTGCTCCATGACAGGGTTGAGGTTCACTGCTGGGGCAGGGTGTAAGGATGTTTGCACTCATACTTCTCAACTGCCCCTAATTAAGAGGGACGTCCCTCATTTTACCCCTCAACATTGCTCTGTCCCCTGCTGGCCCCTCAAAGAAAGATGCTGCCCATAAAGTGAATGTGCTCTCAAATTCAGAATTTAAAGCCGAAAGTCATAATATTCTAAACTGCTGAATCCAAAAGAAATTTGTACAAGTGAACACAATAGTTCCCACAATGTTTGGAATTTGTCTCTCCATGTTTGAGGATGTGCCCGCATTATAAGGACCAGTGTCCCTCATTATGAGTGCGTGTGTCCCTTTATTTCAGTGACAAAAGGTTGAGAGGTATGCTTGCACTGACCAGCTGTGCTGTACTTGTCATGGGGCTAAACAGAGCGCTTCGTTCTCCGTTACTGTCAATCTGGCACTATTCACAAGCTGTCTTACCCCACCCCAAAACCCTGCATGTATTAGAAGTTGCAAATGATGTTTAACAAAGCTGTATTCTACTACACATTTGCAGACAGAAGAAAACTGAAGGCCGTGTGCATCTACAGTGTGACTAGCCAGTGGGAACGGGCCTGGTCTACAAATGCAGTGTAGCAACAGTGCCATCTTCTGTACAAAAGGTATCAGTCAGGTGTTTCAAGTGCTCACAATGTGTATGCAAAATTCACTTTTTAATTTTAAGTTTTTTATTTTAGTTTTGTTCACCAGGAATGCTGGACTAGATAATACCACCTATTTTCAGCCTCTGGGAGAGAGATGCACATGGACTGATACTGAACCAAATTAAGCTGTTAGTGATATTTATTTTAGTGAACAGGAAAATCTGGCAAGGATACAGGGAAAATCCCTACTCTTTTCAAGAAGCATCATGGGATCTTAAAAGACCACCAAACCACCAGAACAGGCACATGGGATCTCAATTTAATGTCTCATCCAAAGGACGGACAGAAGTCTTACAATTCATACTTCAACAGAAGGCTGGGAAAAGTGAATTCCTGAAAGCTTATTAGAAAGGACCTCTTTTCACTGGCTCCATGGCACCAGTGATAGGGAATGCTTGGGCATGCTGGCGACCAGGTTCACGTGCCACTCCGGAACATCAGGGGCAGAGGCTGGCAAGGAGGATGAAAGGGCATCCTTTGAACACTCTCTTCCTAGGGAGGCAACTGCAGTGCCGCTCTGTAGCAGCTCCTGATGGTGGTTGGTGGAAGTGCCAGTGATGTTGTGTGTGACCATGCACTGTCAGGCACCCACAGGCCAGCTGTGCATGAGAACGATTGGGATGGAGAGTGGGCAGGACACGTAAACAAGAAAATGCCATGCTGGTACGCTCTGAATGATGGCCTCTTTGCCCTCCCCATGCCTGGACCATCCTCAACGAGGTACCCAACAGACACCCCCTTCTAGATGCCATGTGTTCGATCCTCCATAAGGCCATGGCACACCGGAACAAGCCGGTCAATGTAGAGGGAAGTACAGAAACTCTTAGGCACATTTCCCGTGATGATGGCCAGGAGGTCCCTAGCAGGGACAAGCCAGCCTTAGTAGGCATCTGGAGGTCTGGACTGGATTGTGACTTACCTGGTAAGAGAAAAGAAAGTAAAGAAAGAACCTCTGTTCACAGTGCTACTGCTTGTTCAGAAATTGATGGGCACTGGGTGCCACTCGTTCCTAGTCACGTGAAGATAGGGCTTGGAACCGCTGACCGACGCCACGGGTGAAGGGAGTGTGGTGGTGGTGGTATCTCTGTAGTTCAATAAATAAATTAATATATCACTTATAGCTTGGTGCAGTCAATGCATGCTAGCTGCGCTGTTCACACAAAATTATACAAAGAAGTTCTGCCCTGTTGTGGTGTCCAAAGATGCCTGCAGATGCAGCTTGCTCTGTGATGCTGCTGCGGCACCGCTCCATGTCTGCATTCAGATAAAGAGGCAGTTGTGTGATTATAAAGTTTGATTAATAGGTGCTTGCTAAGTACCTATTAACCTAAGACAGTCACAGAACTAAGCTTCCAAAACAAGTAGCAAAAATATAAATTTTAAATTGTAGAACCCCCACATGAGCTTTCCCTGACAAAGCATGATGCAAAATGGGCAGAACCACTCACTTCTCCCCTTCCCGTGAAGTGTTAAAGGGGCAGGGAAGGGCAAGTGCAGCACTGACTGGACGGTATGGGGGCCTAATGAAGCGGTAATCTACCTTAAATGGTGTCAAATAACGGATAATAAAAATATATCCAATACAGACAGGAGACGGTCTTCTCCATAGCGCATACATTTCTCATTTTATTTGCCCCAAATTAAGGTAGATGGCCCTTTTAATGGGCTTTTATGCCTTCCATTCAATACAACACTTGCTCTCTGCCATCACATCGTGGGAAGGAACTAATCTAGCATTTCTCACATGTCATACTGAGTGGGGTGGGGAAGCCATGGGGATGAGTGATTTTTTTGACAGGTTAATGTTTACATCTCCAATGCTCATACTGGAATCTCAGGGCTGCGACTTCATAAGAACACGCATAAGCAAGCAGAAAAAGGAAATTCGGTCTATCTAGTCTGCTCATTTTGCAGGGTCCTCAGCTTAGTTACTGACCCTGCCTCCCAAAATCTGCCTTTCCTGTCCTTCTGCCCCTACCTTGACCCTTATTTAATTTGTGCATAGAAAATGGTACTTCGTGTCCTTTTTTTTTTTTTTACACAAAGCTGGTAAACTGTTGCAAACAGGTCATAATGTTTGAAAATGGTAATCAAGGACTGCCCCCTGGTGCAGTGGTAGCACTACTGCTCACGACCAGGTGACTCAGGTTTGGGAGCGAGCCCAAGGTGTCGGAGGGCTGGCCAGGGGAGTAGGAGGATTGAGCATTTATAGGACGCTTCCTCCGGGGAGGAGGGGGCAAGAGCTTGGCACTTGACTAACCCCTGGTGGAGGCCAGGGGTGTCACAGCCATAGCCACAGAGGAGGAGAAACGTGGTAAACATTGGTGCATGCTACTTTGACATCGGTGCATGTCACGTCTCCCGAGGGGAACAAAAAGGAAAATAGTCCCGGCCGTGCTGGATGAGCACTGGCCCTCACAGGCTCCAGACTTGGTGACTCAGGTGCCCCCGAAGACTGGATCCTGGTTCTGGCGGGTTGAGGACTCCCCGCCCCTGCCACAGAGGGAACAACTGTGGGCGACTGCAGGAAGGTAGGTAACACCGTGGAGAAGCCAGGGTGAAGGGGCTGGGAGGACTGGTGTGAACAAAGGTCAGCCGGGATGGAGGGACAAAAACAAAATGGTAATCAAATATTCTGCACATTTATTTTGATGCAGATGTGACTCAATACTGGGAACTGCTTCTGCACCAAGACTTGAAAAATCCAGCCCTATGCCTTTAAAGGGAACAGACAACACTAACAGCTACACACCCATGTGTGGGGCTGGTCCCAATTAGCACTATGTGTGCCAAAATATATTGTTCTTACTGTTTATTGCATGATTAGATTGTATCAGGCTGATTCTGCTGACTTCAAGCTGTCATTTTTTAACCATAAATCACTGAATCCCGGCACCTGATATCACAGCAGGGCTGCAGCTGTGGAGATTCAAGAGCCTGCAATGCACATTGAGAGTTTTACAAGCTCTGCTCTTTTGTCTACTGGTCCCACTGTTCTCATGGGACTAATCATAGTCACAGCAGGACCAACAAACACCTGATTTGGCTGCGGTGCACATCAGGGCAGCCCATACTATTTTAAATGTCATTAGTTAACCCACCGCATGAGGTGGTAATTGTATGTTATATTTTATGGCTGGAATCCTCGTCCAGGGGAGCGAGGGAGACAGGAAGTGACACTCAAACACTTCCTGCTCTCCACATAAAACCAAACACCCCGAGCGAGCGGGAGCAGTTTGTGGAGTAAAACTACTGGGTCTAGGAGGTGTGAGACCAGTATCTCAGGGCAAAAAGTTCTCTTGGGAGCATGGTGTGTAAAAACATAAAGCTTTCTGTTGCCTGCCACTGCCTCTGGAGCAATAGGTTTGTTGACTGTTGCCTAGTAACCAGCAATGAGCATGGCAAACACTGTGCAGAGATACCAGCACGGGCTGCATATTCTTGGCTGCGGTGCATGTCAGGGCAGGCCCATATTATTTTAAATTTCATTGGTAAACCCACTGCATGAGGTTGTAACTTGTATTTTATTTTTTCTGGCTGAAATCCTCGTCCGGGAGCGAGGAGACAGGAAGTGACACTCAAACACTTCCTACTCTTCCACATAAACCGAACGCACCAAGCGAGGCGGGAGCAGTTTGTGGAGTAAAACTACTGGGTCTAGGAGGTGTGAGACCAGTATCTCAGGGCAAAACGTTCTCTTGGGAGTGTGGTGTGTAAAACATAAAGCTTTTGTTGCCTGCCGCTGCCTCTGGAGGCGAGAGGTGTGTGGACTGTTGCCTAGCAACCAGCAATGAGCACGGCAAATGCTGTGCAGAGATACCAGAGTGGGGCTGCATATTCTTGGCTGCGGTGCACGTCAGGACAGGCCCATATTGTTTTAAATTTCATTAGTAAACCCAGTGCATGAGGTGGTAACTTGTATTTTTTTTTTTCTGGCTGAAATCCTCGTCCAGGAGACAGGAAGTGACACTCAAACACTTCCTGCTCTCTCCATATAAAACCGAATGCACCAAGCGAGCCGGGCAAGCTCGGCGCGGGCAGGTGCATCTGCGCATGTCTGCTGTGTCCACTGGGACCACTGGGCAACAGGAAACTATCACAGACCAGTACGCACTTCAACAGAAGGAGACATAGGCATGTATTGTATCACAAAACTTGAATATGGCAAAGCCAAAAACAAAGAAAAGAACCAAAAATCCTGTACAAACTGTAAAATGTATACAGAAGAGGTAGTAACAGATGAATTTACATGCGATAAAGTGTCTGTTAATAGGTGCCTTGCAACTAGAAATTCAGCAGTTGCTTAAAAAGTTAGAACTACATAGAGAATCAGGAACTGGAAGTTCACAAGAAAACAGGGAATTAGAAGCACTTATTGATTTGTTTTAGTAGATAAAGAGTTAACACAAGACAAGGAACATATATTGCAAACATTAAACGAGATAGGAAACAACAATGAGGAACAGGGAAACAAATGCGAAACACACAGAAACGATCCAGCAAAACAAAGACTGTGAAACTGAAACCAAACGAATACCGATCTAGAAAATAAATACACTGCCTTAGACCCTGATACCAAGGATCTACATAAACACCTAAGTAGGCATGTTAAGGATGTTGTAATAGGGCAGGATCAGTTACAAAGAATAGATGAGAAAATGACACAAAAATGATGAATGGAGCTACAAAACCATTACAAAATGATGTGCCACTACAACCTAATGCAACAAAAATAAACAAGAAAGTGTCTTTAGAAGTGAGAGAATAATGGATAGACAATTGAATTCAGACTCCATTGTAGGAAACAGGGAGGGGTAAAGGAAAGAAAGAACGACTTTCTGATTATAGGTGACTCTATCACCAAAGGCATTGACTCATTGGTTTGCCAGGGTAGAAAATGCATACAACTGTAAGTTCACTACCAGGGTAAAATTAGCAGATATAGAATCTTTACTGGATGGACTAATGGAAGGATTGCAGAATCCGCTGGTTATACTCCGTGTAGGTATAAATGATGTGGAAACCGAAATATAGAAGCCATTAAGCAGGACTACTAACATACAAAAACAAAATTGAGAAAAGGAGGAGACATCATATTATCAGGCTTGCACCCGCACATGAAAAATAAGGGTTTAAAATCCAACCTTAGAAAAGCTCAATATATGGCTACGTTTCTTTTGTAAACAACAAAATATTGGCTTAATGGATAACTCACTTACTTTCAAAAAATACTCTTTCAAATGGGATGGATTACATTTAAACAAAGCTGGAACTCGAATACTTAGCAGGAAAATAAACAACATTATAAATTTTCATTTAAACTGGATAAAGCGGAGGAAATTCATAACCTAACAACTAATACCAACGATCTACAGGAAGGATGGAGTGCAGTATTGATAAACTAAGAAGTCTGGTAAACAAGTTTGATGAACTACAGCACTTATTACATACAAAAACATAAAATTGCACTTACAACAGAAACCTGGTGGACAAAGGAGGATGAATGGGATAAAAGCATAAAAGGATATAATTTATTTTATCTATCAAGAGAACATAAGGGGTGGAGGAATTGCTATTTATATTGACAAATCAGTACAGCATGAGGAAATTTGTAGGGAGGGATGAACTAGAACTGTTATGGGTAAAATTAATACCAAAAGGAGCACCTAAAATTAAACTGGGGCTACTATATAGACCTATTCGATTACACCTGAAAATGACTTAGTATTATTAAATAATATTAGAAATCTAGATCCTGCAGACAGAATCATACTTGGGGACTTCAATTTGCCAGAAACTGATTGGGAAAAGCAACAAGGCAAAAATAAAACAGATATTCAGTTCTTAGACGCAGTCAAACAGTAGGACTTGAACAAATGGTATTAGGAAAGAACAGGGCACATAATACTCTTGACTTAATTCTAACTAATTTGGGAACCTTAGTAAATGAGGTACAAATTGATAGTCCCTAGGAAATAGTGACCATCACTCAGTCCTTTTCGTATAAAGGAAGAAGGAAAGGTTACCAGGCAAGCACGACTACAGTGTTAAACTTGTTAAAGCGGACTTTCCTGCTACGAGAAAGATTATGGAACAGTGGGACTGGAAAAATGCATTTGTAAAAAATCTGTAAATAAAATGTAGGAGTCATTAGTGGAGAAACTAAAATGATAATACACAAAGGTATACCAAAAATTGAGAAGTATGCAAACAAAAAGGGTACTCGAAATGGTTAAACCCTAAACTAAAAAAACAGATTGTCCCATAAAACAAAACACAGCCACAACATCCAAGCTATAACAAAATGTAGATAGTTGTTTAAAAAGGTGAAACAGGACATCAAAAAGGTAAAGCGGGATTATGAACTTAAATTGGCACCACAAGTAAAAGACAATTATTAGACTTTGTATTCATACATAAATAATAAAAGGAAAAGTGACAATAGTATAGGACCTTTCAGAAACAACCAAGGAGATATGTCGAATAGAAAAAAGTCTGCACAAATCCCAATACTTTCTTTTGTTCAGTCTTTAATACAGCTACCTCGCCAAGACGGGGACAAAATTAGTTCTACACCTGGACTTATACAAATTGCAGAGAAAGACGACTTGATAAACTAAAAAAGACACACATCGATAAATCACAAGGTCCAGACGAAATTCATCCATGGGTATTATATGAACCTAGCTGAACAATTAACTGCATCTTTGACCTATATTTTCCAAGCCTCTCTGGACAAGGGTGAGGTCCCACAGGGATGGAGGGAGGCATTAGTGATCCCTATATTTAAAAAAGGTACAAGGATCAGACCCAAAATTACAGGCCAGTGAGCCTGACATCTGTCATGGGTAAAATACTGGAATCCATATTAAAAGATAATATAATGGAACATTTGGACCAAGCATATCTCCAGGATCCAGTACAGCATGGATTTAGGAAGGCTAGATCATGCCAGACTAACCTTTTGTTTTTCTAGAGGGTGGGCAAGGCATTGGATGAGGGTACCAATATTGATGTGGTCTTCCTAGATTTTTCACAAGCTTTCGATGAGCTCCCGCATCAAAAACTAATAAATACACTCAAAGAAAGTAGATTTGATACTAACATAATAAACTGGATTGAAGCCTGGTTGAGAGACAGAAGGCAGAGAGTGGTGGTTCATGGTGAGATGTCTGACTGGGCAAGAGTGACTAGCGGGTGCCTCAGGGCTCGGTACTGGGCCCTTGTCTAACATTTATATAACATCATTAAAAATACTAAATAAAGACATTTGGGTGACCAAATTCACGGATGATTGTAGGACAGGCGCCATTGTAAATACACAAAAAAATAACACTGACCTGCAAAATGTACGTGATACCATACACAATTGGACTACAAAGAGCAAACTGGAACTTAACAGTACAAAATGCACTGTTATGCACATGGGCAAAAAATATTAAATCACCATATAAAACAGGAACTGCAGTACTAAGAGTAACATCTGAAGAAAGAGACTTAGGGGTCACAATTAGTGAGGACCTGAAGTTCAGTTCACACTGCAATAAATTAGTAAAATAAATAACCAGACACTAAACTGCATACTAAGACACATAGCTAGTAGGGATAGGAAGGTGATTATGCCCTGTACAGTGCCTTGGTAAGGCCTAACCTGGAGTACTGTGCGCAGGTGTGGGCACCATATAAAAGGAAGATATCCAAAACTGGAGGAATACAATGCAGGGCAACCAGGGCTGTGAAGGGAATGGAAGGCCTGTCCTATCCAGAAAGACTTCAGGAGTTGGATCTTTACACCCTAGAACACAGATGGATGCATGCTATTTAGGGCTATGCAGGACTGACAAACTTAGAGAAAACATAGATTTGACCTTTAGAAAATCTAAGTATGAACTGAGGGCATGCCTATCAGCTAGTTACTCAAAGATGGTGAACATTACCACGGAAACACTGGTTCAGTCAGAGAGTGGTTGCAGGGTGGAATTCATTGCTGACTGAGGTAGCAACAAGCACGCAGTATGGACTCATTTAAACACAGGCTGGATAATTTTTTAAAGGTAGTAAGAAATAAAGCAGTTAGAGGAGAAATATAAAGGACAATGTAGTTAACTAAAGGCAAGCATTAAGGATGCAAGTCCAGTTAGCTTGAACTTACCTATGAGACCTATGACTATTAATGTAAACCTCAATTTTACCATTTTTCCCCATTAAAGCAGCAGTACAACAAAAATGCTATTCCAAAAGCTAATTTTCTGCTGTGGTTCTGAAAAATATTGGCAGGACTGTTGCTCTGGGTTTTCTGGATGCTTCTATGTGATGCACTGTACACTTGCATTTTGTCTCAATTCTTACCCTCCTCAGGTCCTCAATATTATTTCTATGCAAAAATGAGGCGGCCATCATTTTTCTTGAGAAATAATTATTTTAAAACTTTCATAAAATTCCTAAATAAGGACAGAATCTGAAAATGTTACCACCAGGATAAACAGGAAGACATCTGGCATTGATCAGGAAGAAAAAAGATGGGGTCAAATTTTAGCCCACTTTCATTGCACTGCTGCTTTAAGTCAAGCATGTACTAACCCCCAAAATAAGTAAATAAAATACATACCAATTCATTCACCCAGGGCTGTGGTGGAAAAGGGAGAAAAGGGGAACATTGTTAAGGGAGCTCTGGAGATTGTACTACTGCCATATCATTTGCTAATTTTGGAACCCAGTGAGTTTGTGTGCCTTCTTTTTTTCGGTTCACTGTAGAATAGAATTTGTGTAACTCCAAGGTGGCGCTACTCCTAGAGTTACATCCTGCCTACTACCTAAGATGTGGGCAAGGGTTTGTGTTCCCAAACTTACAATAGACTGTTTCTTTTCCATTATGTTCTATAATGCGCAGTGACTCCACTCAGGGTATACTTTTAAAATGGGCTAGCTGTTAACTGGTACAACCTCCTGAGATGTTGTACCATCCACTATTACCAATTGCCACCCCAAAACATGACCCATTATACCACTTCTCACATTTCAGACATTTAGTAATTAAAGACTCACTCTAATAATATGCTCACGACAACCATTTGCAAAAACAGTAATAATAATATTTATTTGAGGGCACAGTAGTTAGAAAAGGAAACGGAAGGAGTAGAGGCAATGCAGTGATTATTATTTACAAAATGTACAATTGACTGGTTTGTGCTGGTGAAACCCTCCAGCTGGGTAAGTACCAGATTTAGCAGAAAATAAATCACATTTTAGACCAACGGAATGACACCCAGAGCCCTAGCTATCTAAACTGCATTAAATCAGATGGAACACCTTTCATTTCCCCACCACTGGTACCAGTTCCCAGACATGTATGAAACCCTGCAATCTCACACTATACCTGGCCTGGGTACCCAGTTACCAAAGCCCTGGATGGTTGCAGGCCTGGTGGATGGCAAGCCTGGTGGGCGTTACGGCTGGTGGCGTTGGCCGGCTACATTTTAAAGAGGAAAGGATTAACTTGGAAGACAAATTAACAACAACTTTTAGCAGAAGTGCAGGGGTTCCCTGCTTTTGGCAGTGGAGCAGGGATTGCCCTGCTTGTCGGAGACTGATCAGTTTACAGTAGGTGGAAGGTAACCAGTCTGGTTACAGTGGTTAGAACACAATATTCAGCACATTCATATGGTTGTCACATCCAGTACATTTATATGTTAAGACATAATCAAGAAAGGTGGAAAACTGTCATTTCCAGATTTTATCAGTCAGTCCAAATTAACTTTGAGGTGTCAGTCCATTAGTGTGGCAGTGCGGCTATGGCTGGTGGCTCCACAAGATGTCTCGACCAGATAATCAACACAGTACATATCAGCACATTTATATGATACTTTTGGGCTCACATGAGTCCCACAAATAGATTAGACAGCTGCTTGGGGTCACTGGGTCCTTACAAACAGTCACGGTCAGCAAAGTTACTACTTTGTCCTGGGCTCACTATGGGTCCCCCAGAACAGTTGTCACGATGCTTGGGCTCACTTGGGTCCCCACAAACAGTCACGGTCAGCAAAGTTACTACTTTGCCCTGGGCTCACTATGGGTCCCCAGAACAGCTGTCATGATACTTGGGTCCCCAGCAACAAGTTACGATCAGCAAAACAGTTTGAAGAGATCCACCCACACTGGGCCACACAGGGCAGTAGGGCAAGGTGCGAACCAAGAACTATCTTACATCGAACAGTTACTTGGGCAAAGTTGCCCACTTCAGCAATTCAGCATGGTCACTTTCTTCTTGCACCGGGGTTACAAGAGTACTCACTCAGGCTCCTCACGGACGATCCCCGCTATAAAGGCTCGTGATGATCTTCAGTTCTCTCACAAATGAGGTTGTTAAGCTCTCTCACAGCTGCTTGATGTCATCTGGTTCCGTCCACATCTTTCCCGATGTGGAAGGGAGGCTAGCACCTGGGGACATTCTGGCAACCCCAGGCTAGCAGGCTCAACATCAACTAATTTACTTTAAACTGCTAGGGAAAAAAACGTCCTGGGTGGAGGGCTTTGCTGGATTACCAGGCCCATTTGCTCTGCTGGGGCCAGAGCCCCCACCCCTGTGGGGGCCTGCTTGAATCTCTCTCAATCTCCTCTCCTGAATCTGGCAAAATGCTGGAATCACAGTCTCTTACAGGGTTCCTCTGAGGCTTCTGATTGGCTGACACTTTTGGTTGCAAGGCCTCCGACTGGCTGGAGGGCCTGTCAATCAAGAAAATGAATAAAGCATGAACCTTACTCAATGCACAGTTGGTCTGCCATTTTGGCAACTACAATTAGGTCTCTGCAAGCCCCATAAGTATTTTGCATTTACCCATGAGCTTTGGTTAATGTCCCACAAGTCCTGGCTTTGTTATCCTGCCTTTCCGATTGGCTGTGGCTGCTTTTGCAATGGCTGCTAAACCCACTGTCTCTAAAGCAGAATAGGTACAGTCTCAAGTGATGTCCTGGTGCAGCCAGAAAAATTAATATTTGCCCCTATGCCCCACAGTCCATTAGCCCTGGGTTTGTGCTTGCTGTCACTGCACAGAGGTGATTAACTGCTCAGTCCGTTTTCCTGTCACTGCTGCTGATATTTTAGCTCCTGACAGGCAGCAGCAGACAGACTGACATTTCTGAGTCCCCAACATTTGCCTAGTGCAGCCAGGAGCAAAGCATTTATTCATTTTAAACACTTTCCCTTTACTACTTTTCCCCAAGCGTACAGCAGCTCCTATATCTATTTTGACCTTTTCTTCTCTGTTTCTTCAGCCGCAGCAGAAAACAAGCTGTCCAGAGGGCAGACAGACCCTCATGAATATTCATAACTGATCGGTGTTCTGGCTCATTAATATTCATGAGCCCGATCAAACACACCTTGTGGATCTCTTGTAATTATTAAGAGAGCTGCCGCTTAGGGGCCTGTCTGTAGTCACCAGGTCCCTCACCACATGCGGGTCCGGGACCGGCGGAACCTCTCGGATTGACCGCTAATTGATGATCAGAAAATCAAAAGCGCCCTTCGCGCCTCATCAATCCCTACTGCCCGAGGAATGGCTTCGAGCTGGAGATCACGTTGAGGATTTTTCAAGCCCCACAGGGCTGGATTTACACTGTGGTCTGGCCGGGCACCAGAAAAGGGCACAGGAGGGACAAAAAAAAAAAAATAGGTCATATCGAGGCGCTAGGAAAGCCAATGGAGCAAGAGCTGCAAGGTGGCAGATAAGCCCCAATTGGCGGGGTTACATTTGAGTTTATACAGGACCCTTTACACACACTGTATCCCTGGCCAGAGGAAAGGTGCACCCACACATCCCTCAACCTTTCATTGCCCAAATGTGTGACAATTGGGTAAAATGTGTAACATAACATCAAACACTGCAAGCTCTGAACACTGCACCAGTGTTTATAATGCCTCTAATGGTTCAGCGTCATAGATTATTATGAATATCTGAACTACAATCTGAATGTTTAATATGGAATATTGCCTTCTCCATGTGGGACAGATGATTTCTGAAAGGCTAAATGAGTGATGTACATTATAATGTAAGACAGCTGAAAGGTAGCTACAACTGTACAACTGAGAGAGAGGGTTATCCACAGGAGAAAAGGTATAAGGGAAGGGAAATTGTTTTGGAAAGGCACACTAAGCTGAAGCACATGGAAGTTAACTGACTTGCTCAGGGTCACACAGTATGCAAGTGGGGGCTGTGGGATTCAAACCCAGGTCTGCAAGTCTGCAGCCCAGTGCCCTAAACCACAGTATTATACTGCCTCAAAAAAGCAGAAGCTGAATATCTAACCCACACTTACATTAATAGTCTACTGTTTAAGATAAGGTGAGAGGTAGGATGATTAAAAACTACCTTATTAGAGACCTACTTCTCACTCTAAATTGTGCAAAATTCCTAGCTGTAACGATTAAAAAGGAGCTTAAGAATTTACTGTTGGTTGCTAATTGTAGGTGACTTCTTCCTCCAGGGCATCTGCTTACTGAACTTATGCTGTAAACTCTGAAATGCTTCATTAACATATGGGAATCACTTTTATATTATATGTATTTAATGATGATGTATTGCCAGTGTAATCATCTGTATTTTGAATTTCTTGTAACTTCTTTTTATTTATTTTGAAACGTTTCACGAGGAAGGGCACACTGAGCTACAATAGCTCATTACCAGATGCGCCTGGGAGAGGGAAGAGGAGATACATTTTGCATATCTGAAAATGAGATCAAAATAAACTCTACATAGAGCTAAGCCAGTTCATACAGTCAACCACATTTAAAAGTGAAGCCAAGCATTTTGTGGGAATGGGTGGGCAGCACAAGTCATCCAGAAATAGTCTGTGTACATATAGCATTAATACTACACACACATATATATACACTATTTATAATCTCATATACATAATCATATACATACACCGAATATATTTCAACACACATAGGTAAGAGTTAGAGAACCTTCAACCCTCCGTGATGTACACCCCATAAAGGGAATTGGTTGAGAACAGAAGATGAGTGAAGAGATTGGGGGGTAAGCCTTTCCCCAGGCGGAAACCCTAAGGTATGAATACTACTCGATGTAAACCCAGCTAGTGCTATAGGCTTTCGGCATGCCGGGGAGAGAAGGGGGTAGAGCAGTGAAAACAGAACACAAGTAATGGAAGAGCGCAGTAGTGAAGGAAGCAGTATAGCGTAATGGTTTAAGGCTCTGAGCTGCAAATCTAGTGACATTGAGCTGACCAGACCTGGGTTTGAATCCCACAGCTTCCACTTACATACTGTGTGACCCTAGGCAAGTCACTTAACTTCCCTGTGCTCCCAGGTCGCACCTGTAAAAGGCTTTCAGCTTAGTGTGCTACTCCTGGTTAAACAACTAAAAAAAAAGATGTGGGACAATTGCAGGATGGGAAATGTATTGCGAAGAAGATAGGACAACGGACGAGTAGGAGGGCAGAACAGATATCTAAGGAGGGGAGTTCAGAATGTTTGGAAAGTGATAGGAAGGCAGCACTCCCTGAAGTGGAAGTATGGGCAGGAGGGCGAGGGTCCTGTTGGGGAGTTGCAGAGGGAGGGTAGGAGGGATGGAGAGGAGGGCATTGAGGTAGGGTGGAAGGAGCCAAGCCAGATCTTTCAAACTAATGAGGCACTGTCAGGCAGTGTCTGGCCCCCAGCCGGGGAAGGAGAGGGTGGTGTAAAGGTCACAGTGGTGTGTATGAGACGGACAGGCAAGTGCAAAACAACTGAAGGAGTTGAACAGAGTGTCCAGTTTGGCAAGGCTGGTCTTAGGGGCAATACTATAGACTATGTCACCAAAGTCAAAGATTGGGAGGATCATCTTCTGGATGATCTCTCACGGATCAGCGGGGAAGGCAGCTATGGTGTCTGTACAGAGCTCCTAGTTTAGGAAGTAGCTTTTGTGGATAGCATCCACATGACCAGCAAAGTTGCCACAGCCAACAAAGTCGAGGTTCCTGTCAAGTCAAAGCCCGAGGTATCTGAAGGAGGAGACATCCTCTAATATGGACCCCTTAAGGGTATGGAAGATAGGGGTGGCAGTAAGCCCAACAAGCTTTCTTTAATGGCTTTTACCGACCAATAAATACCTTATTAAGGATCCTACCAAGAAATTGATCCTTTGGACCACAGAACTGTTCACCTTTGGTTCACAGTCCTCTGGTCCTAACAACATGCGAGGCAACACCATTACATCCATAAGAGGCCCTCCAACCGGGCCCCAAAACTTGTATAAGAGGAACCCTCAGGAACCCTTCTGTAGCCCATGGAGTTCAATGACTGAAGCCACAAGGTAAGGCAGCAAGTAGGGCTGTCTGAAAATCACGGGTATCGCAACACCGCCCACAGAGTCCTAGACATGCTCCCAAATGGCTGGAATGCAGTTTTTCAGGGCTGCCTGGAGACTGATGGATAATGCCGCGTCTGAGGGTTGAGCTGGTTCGCTTTGTAGAAGGCGGTGGATGAGAGCAGAACTTGCACACCTCCACCCCTAAGAACCCTTCTGTAACCTGTGGAGTCTGATGACTGAAGCTGTGAGGTAAGGAGGCATCCTAGTCAGGCCCCGGCTGGCTGAAGCGTGGGTTTTGTGCAGGGCCATCAGGTGATAAATGGTCAGTGTTCCTTCATATTGACTCGGAGGGTCTGGGACACTGAGGGGGCATATAGCTGGACAGAGCCCTCCTAGTTCGTCCCCTTCCCTTTGGGGATACTTAAGTATTAGTGCAATGTAAGGTAACCTGCCTGATAGGTAACAGGTGTTTATACATGTTAAGAAAGTAATAAATTGTTATAATTTGTGTTCTTAATGTTTGTTCTCATGTCAGTCTCCCTAAAATGATTACTGATTGGTTTATTGCATCGAACAGATTTTGTACTATGTAGTAATAGTTATTGGTTACTGATGATAAGGTAAATATGGGAGAACTGTTCTAAATCTATACTTGGAGCGCCAAGCAGGACACTGAAGATCCAGTCATGTAATGTATCAGTAAAACCCATCTCTTGAAAATCCATAGTCTTCAGAAGCAACGCATCCTGAACTGTTTTCTTATAAAAATCTAGCTACTGGATTATCCTTTATAGCTAGAACTTGGACTCTAATAAATGCAATTCTGTCTCACTGAACAAGAAACATCCACTAAATAAGTACATCATTTATTAAGTAAGTTTTAATGTATTTGTTTTTTCATGTCATATTTTACCCCCAGCAGACACTGACCTGCCTTAATCCAGCCACCGCTCCAGCTCCACCTCTGATCCCGAAGCTGCACACCCAGCTGGCATATGCAGCTCTGTCTCCAAGAGGCACCCACTATTGCCCCAGCGCCAGATGAGGAACCATTACCAATACGCACATCCAGGCATCTTGGACGGTGGAGTGCGGCCATCAAGCACTGCCGCCAGTCTGTGCTACTCCATTTTTGGTTTTCTGTCCTCCAGGCGTGCTGACGTGTGCAATGACGTAGAGAATGCGAGCGTGCCCGATGTCTGCCACACTCCATACTTCTATGCCAGCTGTAGCAGTGCCCCGGTCATCACCGGGGGCGCTGCAAGCGATAGCTCCCTGGATCCCTCCCCAGGATAGGAGAGCAGTCCACCGACGCCAATCCTGACCTTCCGACCCTGACGGCTTGGGCTTGCGCCCAAACCCGGTCGCCAGCTTGGTGTGAGGTGTGGCATCCAGCACCTCAACCCCAGTGCCACTGGGCCAGCTATGTATTTATTTGTTTTAAGGGAGATTTAATTGTTGTCCATTCACAAGTCATTAACTTGTACCACTGTATGTGCTGATTTCCGAAGAAATTTAAAAATTTCAATAAAAATGTTGAATATGAAAAATGTGGAAAGGAGAGAGGGACAGAGAGACAAAGACTGTGTGTCCGTGTGTGGCATGGTTACAGAAGTCAGGCTGGAATAAAATGCTGACTAACAATTATATAAAATAAAAGATGGGGGCGTGTGCGTGAATTTAATGCACACACTACGCGTGAGATGCTTTAAGTAGCATTCTACACCTCGGGTGTGCATTAAATTCTCATATTGCACACTTCCCATATTTTATTCTATATTCATTATATGATATACATTATTATTCCTTTTCCTTACATTATGCACACCTATTGTACTTTATTACTTGTATACACACTGGTGTACTCTGTTCCTTATTTTATACACACTTTGGTGTACTTAAGCCTATATTATGTACACTTGGTGTACTTTATTCCATAAAGGGACACAGTCAGCTTTTGGTAATTTTTATTTAGTAATTGTGATGGTCTCTGTTGCCATCATTGTGTTAAGAGATTGTATAGTTGGCCTCTTAGTTTCACATAATGATGCTTTTTATATGTATTTCCCTAAAAATATTGTTTGCACCAAACATAAAAAGTAAAATCATATGAAAATAAGAGGCCAACATAGTGTCTGATGGCAACAGGCACCATCACAATTACCAAATAAAATTTCCAAAAATCACACGTGTCCCTTTAAATTGTGTACACATGAATGAACCTTATTCTTTAAAGTTGCTTAAAACTGAGCCAGTCCAAATTAATTCATGGACATTTGCATATGCATCCCATGATGGAGGTGACAAGACTTTCTATAGATACATTAGTGAAAGGAGAAAGTCCAGAGGGGTATTGCTAAGATCAAAAGAGATAGGGGGCATGTGATGAGGACCATGTAAAGCATCTATCCTAAATAGATACTTCTGCTCAGTATTTACTGAAGAGAAGGTAGGGCAGGGCCCACAGCTCAGCACCATGGACACATGAGGGAGGGAGGTGAGCACTAGTCCCTTCACAAAAGAAAGGATCCTACAAGACCTCGATAAGCTCAGGATTGACAAGGCAATGGGACCTGATGGCATACATCCCAAGGTACTACAGGAGCTAAGGGTGGAACTATCAGAGCCATTATCAGAACTGTTTAGTGAGTCTCTGAGCACAGGAGAGGTCCCAGAAGACTGGAGAAGGGCTCATGTGACCCAGCTCCACAAGAGTAGTAGCAGGGAGGAGGCAGGGAACTACAGACCAGTCAGTCTTACCTCAGTAGTGGGCAAGATTATGGAGGCACTCCTTAAGGAAAGGATAGTGCAACACCTGGAATCCATAGGAGCACAGGAACCAAGACAGCATGGGTTTACAAAGGAAGGTCCTGTCTAACTAATCTTATAGATTTCTTTGACTGGGTAACCAGAGTGGTGGACCAAGGGGAGCAGTTGATGTCGCCTACCTTGACTTCAGCAAAACTTTCGATACTGTTCCACATAGAAGATTGATTAATAAGCTGGGTAGGCTCGTGGTCGGGTCAGAAGTTGGTCAACTGGGTGGCAAACTGGTTGGCAGGCAGAAAACAGATAGTGGTGGTAAACAGTACATAGTCAGAAGAGATGCAAGTCACAAGTGGGGTACCTCAGGGATCAGTCCTGGGGCCAGTCCCTTCAATAACTTCATCAGTGACATTGCAGATGGACTGGAGGGTAAGGTTGGTCTGTTTGCAGATGACACCAAGATCTGCAACAAAGTAGATGATCCAGATGGGGTGGGCAGAATGAGAAGAGATCTGGATAAACTAGCAAAATGGTCGGAAGAGTGGCAACTAGGGTTTAATGCAAAGAAGTGCAAGATCATGCACATAGGAAGTGAAACCTTGAAGCCACATATAGGCTGGGAGGGAGTTGCTGGCAGTCACAAGGGAAGAAAGAGACTTGGGCGTCATCATCACCGATGACCTGAAATCATCCAAGCAGACCACTAAAGCAGTAGGTAAGGCTAGGGGTATGTTAGGGTGTATTAGTAGGGGTGTCGGAAGAGGGAGGTAATAATCCCGCTTTACAAGACACTGGTTAGGCCCCATCTGAGTACTGCGTGCAGTACTGGAGGCCACACCTTCACAAGGACATTAACCAAATTGAGGCAGTCCAGAGAAGGGCAACCAAATGGTGCAGGGACTGCATCAGAAAACATATGAGGACAGATTAACGGAGCTCAATATGTATACCCTAGAGCAAAGGAGGGAGAGCAGTGATATGATCAAACATTCAAACACCTTAAGGGCATTAACAAGGTGAAAGAGTCTTAACATGTTTCAATATAAGAAAAATAGCAGGACAAGAGGACACAGCATGAGATTAGAGGGACACCAAATAAGGGTAATGTGAAGAAGTTCTTTTCACATTTCACCAGCTTGCACCACCCTGTGCCTTTTAACTCACTTCCCAGCCTCCCATGTGGCACCGAGTTGAATGTCTTACTGAAGTCCAGATACAGGACTTCCACTGCATGGTCCCTGTCCAAATGCCTAGTTACCCAGTCACAGAACTCTACCAGGTTGGTTTGGCAGGATCTGCCACGTATGAAAGCATGCTGTCTGCTGTCCTGTAGTCCTTTGGCTTCCAGCCTCTCCTTCAGGAAAGCCTCCATCAGCTCACCGGTCTGTAGTTACCCAGTTCATCCTTGGGGCCACTCTTGTGAAGGGGCACCACATGAGCCATCCTCCAATCCTGAGGTACACACCCAGTGTAGTAAGGCATTAAACAGGTCTGCCAAAGGTTCTGCAAGGACCTCTGCCAGCATCTTCAGCACCCTGGGGTGAATGCCATCTAGGCCTGGAGCCTTGACCACCCTCAGTGCCTCAAACCCTCCAGAACTCTTCCCTCCATGATTTTCCCATCTGTCACCCCTTCCGCCCATTTCTGCCGTTCCTCCCCCTTGAGTATCACACCTTCTTCTCCTTAGTAAATACCGAGCAGATGTAATCATTTAGCGCTTTTGCCTTATCACCCCTGCTTCCACCCAACCCCCTTCCTAATCCTTACTATGTGGTCCTTACAGTATCTTTTTCCCTGATGTACCTAAAAAGTCCTTCTCCCCTTCTTAATGCCTTGTGCCAGCCTAAGCTCTGTTGATGCCTTGACTCCCCTTACTGCCAGTGTCACCTCCTTTGATTCCTTCAAGGTACTCCTCCCTGTCCTCTCCCTCCCTGTTTTCTTGTACCTCCTAAAGGCAGCACCCTTGTGCCAGATTCCACTCCGTCCTTGTACTTTATTCCTTAAATTATGTGCATTTATTGTACTTTATTACTTATATAATGAACACCTGGGTGTACTTTATTCTTCATATGATGCACACTTATTGCACTTTATTGTGTACACTCATTGTACTTTATTCTTTATATGATGTACCTTATTGCACTTTATTGTGTACACTCATTGTACTTTATTCTTTATATGATGTACACTTATTGCACTTTATTATGTACTCATTGTACTTTATTCTTTATATGATGTACACTTATTGCACTTTATTATGTACACTCATTGTACTTTATATAATGTACACTTAATGCACTTTATTGTGTATAATCATTGTACTTTATATGATGTACACTTACTGCACTTTATTATGTACACTCATTGTACTTTATATGATGTACCTTATTGCACTTTATTGTGTACAATCATTGTACTTTATATGATGTACACACTGCACTTTATTGTGTACACTCATTGTACTTTATATGATGTACACTTATTGCACTTTGTGTACTCATTGTACTTTATATGACGTATACTTATTGCACTTTATTATGTACACTCATTGTACTTTACTCTTTATATGATGTACACTTATTGCACTTTATTGTGTACACTCATTGTACTTTACATGATGTACACTTATTGCACTATTATGTACACTTGTACACTCGGAGCACAACCATAGAAGTCCATGAAGCCACTACTGCAGCAGCTGGTAGTGGGGCAAGATAGCGCCGGTGCTGTGCCGCGATCTCTGAGCGCAGTTACGCTGCCCAGGAAATCCTGTGTAACTCTGTTTTTAGTATTTTATGTTTAAATACGTTTGTAGCTATTTTCAGGCATTTGGTTATTCCTCCGTTTAAATTCTTTGCTTTTGCGGTTGAAGTATCTGTTCTTGGGTCCCCCCTCCTTTTTCGTTAGTGCTGGCTGTTGTCCGTAATAACGTCGGTGCTCTTGTGGAGGACTATCCCACTGGACTAAGGGTCTGGCTTTTTGGGCAGCAGAGCAGAGGACTGAAGCTATGGAATTCAACTGTTCCGACTGTCGACTGGACCTGTGGTGTTAGTTGTATCCCGAGGATTGAGGAGCTCGAGAGGGACTTCCTTTAGTGATGTTTGGATCCGATTGTGCCTTTTTGTTTTCTGGAGGTAAGAGAGTTTGGGGGCTAGTAGCTCCTGGCCTCCTCGCAGGCCCTCTGTCTGTGTTTCGGGCTGCCCTTTGGACACCTGTCCTCTGGAAGGTGGTGGGCTGGGAGGCTGCGGCTATTTGGCGGCAGGCTTCTTGGCTCTTCTGACCCGCTCTGGATCGGCTGGAGAGCCGACCAGGGAGAGACGGTAAGGTCCGTTGAGAGGCGGGTTGTTCTTAGGGTAAGTCCCTGGAACCAACAGAGGCCTTTCAGGTCCCTTTTCTCTGTGGTTTGAACTTTGAGAGCTTTTCCTAAAGAAGACCTTTATTATGCTGCTGCCGTTAAATCTTTCCAGAGGAGGAGGTGATTCTGTGGGGCTCCCAGAAAGAGACAGTTTGAGCTGTAATTCATCGTGGTGGTGAGAGCTCATGAGGGATTGCAAATTTTATTGTACTCTTTTCCATTAACTCTTGGGACCTGCTGACCTCAATACACTGTCTTGGATAACTTTTCTGCCTGTTCTGATTCCCCTGGGTGGTGAGAGCTCCTTGTGGGGTCCAAATTGGAGAGGGGGCCCTCCTTTGCATTTTTGGGTTTTATTTTAATTTTAATTTGCTTTGCTGGAAGCATGGAGTGAGAGTCCGTGGTTCTATATTTGGACATCTTTTGCGGTGGAAGGTGGGAGCTCCACTGTTTCAAATTGACTTTTAACACCTATCAAAACCAGTTATTATTGTTAAGTAATTATTATTGTTATTGTATGTTTATTTAGATATTTTGATTGTATAGCTTAATCTATGTCAAGTTGATTTGTGTTTTCAAGTTTTAGTATTTTATTTTAATTTTATTGGGATTTCTTGGGAGTTTGAGATCATTGTTTTGGCCTGGTGTCTGTGGATGGCGCTAGTTATTCTTATTCCACCCCCATCATGCACTATTCATCCGCTGCTCTTCATGCCCTCCGCCCTTTCTTTGCCCCCCTTTGCTTTTCCCCATTTACCAACTGTGAGGCCTTGGGAATGCTGGCGTGGTGGGGTTCGGAGGGCGGGGGCGTGAACAGCGGGGATGGATGAGGAGGGTGCTCACGTTCAGTGGTTAAGTCCAGAAGGCGCCCTGGGGCAAAATGGGTGTGAGCGTGGTCCTTCCTGGTTGGTCCCCATGCCAAGTGCACCACCACTTCTGTAAATGGTAGGCAAGTGGTGGGGCTTCCCAGGAGTCCTATCCAACTCGGGCGGTGTTGTGCAATGCCAGGTCCGTTGTGAACAAGACTGCCATTAGTAGCGGACTTGGTAGGCACGGCGGACTTGACCTGCATCATTGAAACCTGGCTGAATAGCAATGCTGCCCCAGTTCTTGAGGCAGCAATTCCTGCGGTATTGAGTGATTCACCGCCCGAGATTGGATCGCGGGGGTGGGGGTTGCGGTCTGTTTCAAGACCGAATTGGACCTCGCTAGTGTTCCAGTGGAGGAGACCAGATCCTTTGAATGTGTCGTGGTGGCAGGTGGGGGCTATAGAATAAGCTCATCTATCGTCCACCGGTGATGAGAAACTATTTCTAAAAGAAGTGGCGGACTTCCGTCGTCAACCTGGTATTTATGTACACTGGTACTTGAATCGCCCAGGTTGATGGTGCTGGGTGATTTTAAAGCCTGGATCGACGTCGAACTCTCGCCAATTTGGTCAGCACTTCCTCCAATTGATGTGTTCATTGGGCCTCTCACAGGTGGTTACCTCTGCCACTCATAAACATGGCCACTCACTCGATCTGGTCTTCCTGCTGGGGTTGGAGGCCTCCGATGTGGGGGTGGAACCAGTCGGATGGTCTGACCACCACACTGTGAGGTTCAATTTTGCAACCCCTCGCGAGAGCCTACCCTGTGGAGATGGTCAAGACCGCCTTTACGGGATGTTACTCCCACAGGTCTAACTGCGGTTCTTGACCTATCAGAATTTCCTGGGTTGAGCCTAAATCCCAAGCGATGGTGCAAGCCTATAATAAGGCTGTCACCTCTGCTTTGGATTTAATTGCTCCCACCTGTGTGACCTCTCTCTCTATGCCCCGATCCCCTTGGTTTGATCGGGATCTGAAATTCTGCGGAGACTTGGTTGCAGGTTGGAGAGATGTTGGCGGAAGTCCGGCTTAGATGCCGACCATCTTAGACTCCTAGAGCATTATAAACTCTATCAGTCAGCAATCACTCATAAGAAGGCAGAGTTCCTGTCCGGAGATTGCTGCTGCTCAAGATCGACCAGCCCAGCTCTTTCAGACCGTAGACAGGCTGTGCAACCTAGCCTGTCTGCAGGTTAGTCGACTTCACAGATGCAGTGTGTGGAGCTTGCTTGATTCTTTGCAGATAAGGTGGCGACATCAGGGCTGAGATTTGCGCCGCCTCCTCCATGGGAGTCGTGGTGGTCCAGCCTATGGTCACAAGCACACCGTTCACCTGGAGTTCGCTCGTAAGGCTGGAAATCGAGGATGTTATGAGGATTGTCCAGGGTATGCGTACCATGAAGCTGTAGTTTAGACCGGGTCCCACAGGCCTGATTATGGGCTGTGGGGAGGTTATCTTCCGGTTCTAGCCAGGATAGTCTGGTGTTCCCTAGACGTGGTGAATATCCCTGCTCCCTGAAGGAAGTGGTAGTGACACCAGTGTTGAAAGGCATCTTTGGACCCGACTCCTGGCAAACTACAGACCCATCTCGAACCTCCCTTTGTTGGGAAGGTAATTGAGAAAGTGGTGGCAGCCCAGCTGGACAACCATCTTACCATCCATAACATCTCGATCTTCTTCAATCAGGCTTCGAAGAGGCACAGCACTGAGACTGCGCTGGTTCGGTCCTCAATGATCTCCTGATGGCGAGAGACCAGAAAAAACGGTCCATTTGGTCCTTCTGGATTTGTCAGCAGCATTTGACACGTAGACCATGGGGTGTTGCTTGAGGCCTGAGATGCATCTGTGGGTTGTCGGGTTTGGTGCACAGATGGTTTACTTCCTTCCTCACAGGTAGAACTCAGAGGGTGGTATCGGGGATTTTTCCTCCGAACCTACGCTCTGACCTGTGGGAGTGCCTCAGGGCTCTGTGCTGTCCCCATGTTGTCTGCGGTGTGACATGCTTCCCCTCGGAGACATTGTAAGGCGATATGGGCTGGAGTTTCATTGTTATGCCGATGACACCCAGCTCTATCTGTCTTTGTGCCGGACCAGAATAGAGCACTCTCAGTGTTTAACAACTGTCTCAGTGAGATCCAGGATTGGATGAGGTCCAGTTGGTTGAAGTTGAACTCTGGGAAGACGGAGGTGTTGGTTGTGGATCCTGGCCGCGGATTGAGGGTTGGGGCACTTCAAACCTCTGGTTTATTCCTGGGGATGCGGAGCTCCGACCTCTGAGCAGGTGCGAGACCTGGGGGTGATCCTTGGCCGATCAGCTGACATTGTGTCGCAAGTGTCGGCAGTTGTTAAGGTATCTTTTACCATCTTAGGAACATCGGCGGATCAAGCACCTTGTTCCATCCGTTGCCCTACCCACGTTGATCTCGCCTTTGCGACCTCGCGTCTGGACTGCAACTCCCTTTACTTTGGGCTTCCTGGGGTTGATATCCGCCGCCTGCAGCTAGTGCAGAACTCGGCAGCCAGTTGTTAACAGGGACTTCTCATTCCTCTCATATTATACGGTGCTCGAGATCTGCACTGGCTGCCGATTCAGTGGGGATCACCTTTAAAGTCGGACTTCTGACATATAAAGCCCTACAGAGGTTGGGCCGGATTACCTGAAAGAGCTTCTGGTGCCTTACCTACCGTCGCGACCACTCCGCTCTGCCAACGAGGGGTTGCTAGAGATCCGAGGTAACTTTAAAATCTTCCGGCGCCGAGCTTTTATGTTCGTGGCGCCGACCCACTGGAATTCTCTACCACGTTGGATTCGAGAGTGCATGATGGTGGAGGGTTTTAAAAGGGCCTAAAGTCTTTTGATGGAGTAAGGCATTTGCAGATAATTTGGATGCCTATTAATTGTTCTGTAGTCAATTCAGTTTTAATAGGTTTTAGCATGTTTTATTCTGTATTTTTTATTATGTCTGTTGGTTTTAAGAAAGGCGCAGATAAATAAAAATTTATTATTATTATTTATTTGTTCTATGATGTACACTTATTGCACTTTGTGTACTCATTGTACTTTATATGATGTACACTTATTGCACTTTATTATGTACCTCATTGTACTTTATATGATGTACACTTATTGCACTTTATTATGTACACTCATTGTACTTTATATGATGTACACTTATTGCACTTCATGTACACTCATACTTTATATGATGTACACTTATTGTACTGTATATGATGTACACTTATTGCACTTTATGTCACTCATTGTACTTTATATGATGTACACTTATTGCACTTCATGTACACTCGTACTTTTTATGTACACTTATTGCATATTATGTGTACTCATTGTACTTTGTATGATGTACACTTATTGCACTTTATCATGTACACATTGTACTTTATATGATGTACACTTACTGCACTTCATGTATACTCACTGTACTTTATATGATGTACACTTATTGCTCATGTACACTCCACAGTACTTTATTATGTACACTTACTGCACTTTAAGTACCTCATTGTACTTTATCGATGTACTGCGTGTTAGCACTTTATGTACACTCGTGCTTTATACAATCACACTTATTGCACTTCATTATGTACATGCATTGTACTTTATATGAGGTACTTATTGCACTTCATGTACACTCACTGTACTTTATGTACACTTATTGCACTTTATGTACACTCATTGTACTTTATATGATGTACACTTATTGCACTTTATTATGTACTCTCATTGTACTTTATACAATGTACATATTACACTTTATTATGTACACTCATTGTACTTTATTCTTTATATGATACACTAATTGCACTTTATTATGTACACTCATTGTAATTTATATGATGTACACTATTGCATTATGTACTCATTGTACTTTATATGATGTACACTTATTGCACTTTATTATGTCGCTCATTGTACTTTATATGATGTACACTTATTGCACTTCATGTACCTCATTGTACTTTATTATGTACACTCATTGTACTTTCTATGATGTACACTTATTGCAATTCATGTACACTCATTGTACTTTATTATGTACACTCATTGTACTTTATATGATGTACACTTATTGCACTTTATGTATACTGTACTTTATATGATGTACACGTATTGCACTTCATTATGTACACTCATTGTAGTTTATATGATGTACACGTATTGCACTTCATTATGTTACACTCATTGTACTTTATAATGTACATTTATTGCACTTTGTGTACCTCACTGTACTTTATATGATGTACACTTATTGCACTTTATTACGTAACTGCATTACTTTTATACAATGTACACGTATATCACTTTTATATGAGGTACAATTATTGCACTTTATTATGTACACTGCATTCTTTATTCTTTACATTATGTATACTTATTATACGTTGTCACTTACATCATGAACACATTGTACCTTATATTATGTACACTTACTGTACTTTTAGACTGTATGTACACTCACTGTATTGCATTCTTTGAATTGTGTATACTTACTGTACTTTATTCCTTATATTATGTACAGCTGGCTGAGAAACAAGATGGCAGCTTGAGACGTTAGCTGCTAACATTTAGTGTGGCTTTATCGATGGAATCCATATACGAGGCGGTGTCAGCTAAAATTAAATATTGACTAGAATAGCACTCATGGTCCGGTACAAGTACATACCTTTCTTGGGGCAACTGGAGCTAATGTCAAGTTTATCCAGCGTGAAGCATGGCGCCGATGCGGTGGATGTGAATGACCCTGGAGATGTAGGGAAATGTTCACCAAACTCATCCAGCAAATGTCGGAGGTGTCGCTTGCCTCTCACAACACAGCAACCCTCCACCAACTACAAGGTGCCTATTCCATTACAAGTGGTCAGGTCTCTGCACACAAGGTCGCCCTTGAAGAGGTCCAGGCTACTAACAGAGAACAGCTGGGCCTAATCAATACATTACTCCTGAAGATGGACAACTTGGAAAACCACAGCAGGAGGAACAATCTATGCCTGCTGGGGTTTTCTGAAGGAGCAGAAAGAAGGATGCACTACAATTTTACAACAGGTCCTACCGGAATCCTCAGCCAGCAACAAAGGGTTCCATATGGGCGAGAGAGGGCCCACAGGACACTTGCACCTGCCACCACACCAAGGTGAAAAGCCCAGAGCAATATTAATCAATTTACTCAGCTACACCACATGGCAACTCCTCCTTACCAGATCGAGAAATGGGTTGCCTGAACCGGCAGGGGCACCCAGTCTCCTTGTATCAGGATTTTCAAAAGAACTCTTGAATAAGAGGCAAGAATATATGCAGCTCACCACGCAATGCAACTTATAGGCCTCCAATATTCTCTCTGCTACCCGATCACGATCTGGGTAATCCACAACAGGATGCCACTGTCCTTTTCTACCCCAGAGGCCTTGGACTACTTTTGGAAGAAGCAATGGCCAAAAGAAAATGCGCATCCAAAGATCTGACCCTCCAGGCACAGCAGCCCCAAGACCGCCAGAAGCAGAGCAAGGGCAGGGCCGATAACCGGAGGACATGGAGGCCAAGGAGGAGTACCATGGAAGAAATGACTGGGCCTTCCCTTTGGAACAAGAAACGTCCCATGAAGAGCTCAGACCACAGGCAAAATCTCCCCAAACAAGGACTGGGCCTACTTCCTACTGAAAGGACTGCAAGTATCAGTGGGAGGAGATGATGGCACTGGTAGACCACATGACAGAAAATAGATATGCACCTCTGAGGACTGAATCCCGGAGCACCAGACCAGGCACAAGACAATTTTCCAACACTCACGGAAGAAAAGCCTTCAAAGACCACAACACTGCTGCCCCAAAACTGGGTAAGAGAGGAGGAACAGAGCCAGCCTAAGTTGCAGCAACCAGTGGAAATGCACTAGAGGAGTCAACAGCAGTCTTAGAGATCTATGGGCTGATCCCATCCCAGCAGAACCTGCAGAAAGAAGCGCTCACCACAAGCAATTTACAGGCCTAGATAAGTACGTGCTTTTGATGCTTTTTAGTCGGGAAGGAGTGGGAGGGAGAGAGGATGGGGATCTCCTGAGAGTGGATCAAAAGACTTGTGAGACCGACGGTGGAGTTAACCCACTACCTTACTTGACTGCATGTAGAGACTGAAGGCAGGTACAGAACAAGACCCACCCCTCCTTCCTGATGGGGCATACACAGAATTTCGATATAGGAGCTCAGCAGTAACTCTGATCTTGCTAAGGCTCACTGGAACACACACAGGCTAAACAGTAAAAGATTAAAAGGCCCCCTTTCAGCCCCTACAATCAATCAATCAAAATCTTTATTTTACTAGGCGAAACACCTTTGAGTAAACTCATTTACAAGATGGACCTGGGCAGGTACATGAACAAGCGCAGACTGAGTGGGCCAAGCGGTCCTTATCTACCGTCAAAGTCTATGTTTGAACACAGAATGATACTACAAAATTAAAATAAAGGCATTACATACAATAGAATAAGATACATTTGTAAATATTTACACAAAGAGAACACTTGTAGATAGCAGTCAAATAGCAGTATATGCATTGCAGGGTTTTAAACAGCTGGTATAGCACAACAAAAGCGCTTCTCAAAAATAGGGGTAATCTAGCCATTTCCAAAAATGCATAGCAGTAGACTGCTAACCATTTTTTCAGTGAGTCTATGGCACAGTAGACAAAAAATTAATAAAATTATATATATTTTTAAATTTTGCTAACCATTCTGTTCCAAGTGCTCTGCATTTTACAGCTGATTAGCACTTTCATGTGTAAAACTGCTAATCAATTTTTCAGCTTATTTACCCTGCATTGAACATACCAGCATAACAAAGGCGGTGTGGCGACCATGCAGGAAGGACAATAGGTTATATGTAACGACTAAGGTGGCGAAGGAGGGAGGGAGGAGGATAAGCGTGAGTAAAATCACATTGGGGGTCAGTGGAGGTCAAACAGAGGGTACAGTGTCTGAGGTCAGTATACCTTTAGCCAAAAACAAGGAAAGCAAGCAGGACTCCTTAAAGGAGCATGCATACAGAGATTTAAATGCTGACAGATTAATATGGCAGGCTATTCTCATGTTTTTGAGTTTTTCCAGAGTTGAGGACGAGCATAACTTATTGAGGCCCTGTCAGAGCATGCCTTGACTTAGGGATAGTTAGGGAAATGTAAGATGAGATTCTCAGAGCATAACTATCGTAATGTACAACAGGGTAAACAATCTGAAATGTACTGTGGGAGCTTCTTAGTGACTGCCTGGAAGGTCAGAGGGCAACATTTCTTTGCCTTCTGAATTTAGGAAGACCAGCCCACTAAGGAGTAAAGGAGCAATGATGTGTAGAATACGGTGCTCCAGAGATAAACCTTAGGGCTCTGTGGTAAGAGTATCAAGTTAGGTTAACGCTGTGTTAGGAGCGTGGCTGTAGAGGAAATCAGCGTAGTCCAAGACAGAAAGAAAAGTAGTTTGGACCAGCCTTTTCTAGCATCCTGTGCAAGGAGGTGTTTGATCCTGAATAAGAGACCAAGTCTCTGCTTAAGCTTTTGGACATCTCCTCAATATGGTCCAGAAAAGAAAGTTTGCAATCAATCCACACCCCAGGAATCTGACTTTAGATCTGAGTCTAGAGATTCTCCTGAAGACTTGAAATTTGAGGTACTGCACCTATTGAGTCAGGATTTATTGCATTGATGCAAAGTGAGAAAAGCATCACCTTTGTTTTTTTAGCATTTAAGGTAATTTTGGCTCAGAAGGTTTGATTGCAGATGATTAAATTCTAGTTGGAGGTCCGTGCAGGTGGATACTGGGGTTGGTTTGGCGATGTAGAGGACCATGTCATCTGCAAAGAGATGAATATTGGCTGTTTTGATTCCAGCATCAATTATATTAATACACATTGAGAAAAGTAGGGTCCTAATATGGAACCCTGGGGCACACCCTCAACAAAGGTTGTAAGGACAAAGTGTTGCGTCTCCCCTTTAGGTAACTAGAGAACCATTTCAGAGAGATGGGTCAGACCAACATTACGGAGTGTAGAGAGAAGCAGGTCATGATTGACAGTGTGAAAGCCTTGCTTAAATCAAGGAAAACAGCGCACACGTAATTCTTGTTATCTGGGCACTCTGCCAATCATTAGTCACTTTTGCAAGGGCAGATATCATGCTATGGCGTGGCCTGAACCCTTATCGTGCCGGATTAAGCAGGCTATAGGAGTCCAGGTAGTTCTAAACTGAGTGTTCACTAATTTCTCCAACAGTTTAAAGAGGATAGAAAGTAAGAAATCGGTCTATAGTTATGTAGATCGCTAGGCTCTCAGATTTAAACAAAGGGATAACATGGGCTGTTTTCCATATTGGTGGAATGTCACCCTGAGAAATGGACAGATTGAACAGATGTGTAATTGAAACGACCAGGACACTGTAACCAAGTTTTAAAAATGCGCCTCAATACAGTTTAGCACCAGCAATTTTCTGGTGTCCAACTGCAGCAATAATTCTCCTACATCCTTTAAAGATATGGTCGGGAAGGAAAATGTCATGGCTTCAGTAGGGGTCAGAGATCGGACAAGTTGTGTCATTGGTATGAAGTTGAGTACGTGAGACTACTGGCTGAGGAAGAATCAAATGCTAGCCCAGCAGTCACAAAATGATTATCCAGGAAGTTGAGTGTTGTTAGTTCATCAGTCATGAGGAGCCACCGGATGATATTTTGGCAGGGAGGGAGTTGGATGACGCGTGCCTCGATATCCTTAATAGTTTTCCAAGATTAAACTGAGCACTTGGAGAGTCCAATTCAGTTCAGTAGCAGTTTGATTTCGTCTCCGAACAAGCTTTGTACAGTGGTTCCTGGACTTTCTGAAAGCTAACCAGTCAGAAGGTAATTTGGTTTTCCTGGCTATCTTCTACAATAGATCTCTATTACGAGTGCAGCTTTCAAACTAGCTGAAAACCAAGGCCAAGATTTTTCTTAGTAAAGATTTTAGTTAAGGATCATGCTTATCAATTACCCTAAAACAATTTACTGACGATGTCATGGCCGTGTTCACAGTTTTAGCCAGGTAGAAAGCTTGCCAATTCAGAGAGTGCCATGAGTCAAAGGAAATGCACAGGGTCAAGATTAAGACGGCACCTTTTAAATATAAACTGGGAGGTAGAGGTGGTTTTGGCACAGCCCACACACAAGCAATGAAACAACGGTCACGAGTCAGTGAAAATACACCGAATCGAGAACAGGTGTGTTTTAATTACCAAGATAAAATTCAATAAGGACCTGTTACTAGGGTTGCTCTTATTTGGGTGTGTTGCTTCCTGTCTAAATTGTGAAAGCCTGAAGGTGTCACGAAGGGCTCTGAAGGGTTTGGAGCAACTGGCAAACCAGTCAAGGTTGAGGTCCCCATAATAATGACCTCCGAGAAAATCAAGCCCAGTGCTCTATTCAGGTGGTTCAGAATCTGTAGCCCTGCTGAAGGGGTCTACAGTATAGCACCCTAGCACAGTAAGAGAGATGGAGGAGAAAGCTGAACCTTAAGAGTCAAGCTTTCAAACTCCTCGAGTATTGTGGTAGAGATTAAAACGGAGACAGTAAATGTATCATGAACATGAATAGCTACACCTCCACATCGTGATTGTCCATCTGTTCTGAATATACTATAGGAAAGGATATTCACTTCATATCTGAGTGTTGGGTCTGAGGCAAGACTCAGTGACCACAAAACATCCGGCATAGTGTGGCATACCCAGGCCTGTATGGAGTCAAACTTCTTCCGAAGGCTGCAAGCGTTGACATGCAGTAGGCTCATACCTTTAATACTGGCCAGTTCGGATGGAGCAGAAATAAGATGGGGAGACCAGGATTTAACTCAACATTGCCTCGCAGATTGAAAAAAACAACAGGAATTTTTGATCACACTTAGGAGCATTCTGAAGGACCTAGTACATTCCGCTTTGAGGAAAAAGATATCCATGAGGGAGGTCATATGGGCGGATACTACGGTGCCCATGGATGCACAGATGAGCACCCTGGCCTCATACAGCCAAATAGGCAGTAGGAAGATATGGGTGCAATAGGAAAGTTGTGCCCAGAAAACAATGAGGCTAGAGTTCCATTGTACCACAGTACATGTTCACGTAAATCTAAAATAGGGGCGGAAGCATCAAGATGCAAAGGTCATATACCCTTCGGATGGCCGTACAATGAAAAACAAGACACAAATTATTTCCATTGTAGAGCCTCCTGGCTCTAATACAGAGCATGTTTTAAAGAATATATATATATATATATAGAATAGTGTATGGGTGACCATACACAACAATGCTAATGTTTCTATCGAGGGATGTAATGTGAGCATACAGTCCTCAGCAAGCTCAAGAGAGTCTGAATGGCGTCCATCACATCCCCTAGGTAGAAACATTGTCTTAGTTGTGTATGGCCATCCACACACTATTTTGCATATAGTACATGGTTCCCAGAATGTGGAAAACTCTACTTTCACAAGGATTCATGTGTTTGTGTTCACTTGCTTCAGGTCCATGGTTAAGTCTCGCTATGCTCCCAAGTCCTGACTCTAAACATCGCATTCCTCAGTGCAGTTTCACTCTGCTCTAGACCCTAATGATCTACAATGCCAGTGATTTAAAAAAAAAAAAAACTGCCATTGGTAGTTTGGACACATGAAACCAAGTATGTCTGTGTCCAAACTACATGAATCCACCATTCTCAAACCGCTCGCTAGTACATGAATCCACCACTCTACAAACCGCTCGCTAACCTTCACCGCCATGTTGCTCTATTTATTTTTGGAGCACAGTGCTGTTTTGCCAATCAGGCAGCAGCTCCAAGAGGAAGTTGTTGTAGTATCGTCATGACATCAGAACGATACTACAGCTTTTCTTGACCTTTAAACTGCACTACAATAGCTTTTTGAAAGCGGCCACTTTTATCGACAATAAGCCCTAACCATACTATAATAGGAAACCTATTGCACACAGTAAAATTAAGAGGGTCCCCATTGTCACACACCGAGCACCTTATTGGACAAACTAAATCACTGATTCCAAATTAATGTAAGAAGGGAATGTGAAAATGGAATAACAGCACCACACTGAGATTCAAAGCCAGTACTCAGAAAATAGTAGAACAAGGAGCTGAGCAGGCAACCCATAGAAACAATCTCAGAGGGAATGGCAGTGAAAGATCTTCTTAGTTCAGTTACTCTGCAAAAAGAACTAAGGTCCCTCTAGTGGCAGAACTTTATAATCTGCTAATGGGAAGCGGACACAAAAAATGAGCAGTAAAAGCAAATCGGACTGCATGGGGAGGAAGGACAGAGACTGTATTCAGAAGGAACTGAGGAGGGAGCAAGAGGGAAATAAGTGTATGTCATAACAGCCATACTGTAGAACACTTGGCCTGGTGCCCCAACTATACTGAACTACAAATGGGTGTCACCTCCTCTCCTTTTCATTATTAAGACCATACCTAGAGGCAGGAGGGTGCCTGAGTGGGAGGGGACTGCGCTGGTTGACCTTCCCAAAGTAAGGGAGGGATAACCAGCGCAGCCAGTCCACCTTCACAATACGTTGGGCTCTCCAATACCCCGCTGTTTATCTCCCTAACCTCCTGGCCGGAAGTTTCTCAGCGAGGCACTCATTCTGAAGCCCTGAGCAGGATCCAGTAGTGTGTGTGGGGGACTCCCAAGAGGAGGCATGCTCACCCAAACTGCCGCCTCGCCCCCTTCTAAACCGCAAGGTTCAGCAGCTAGAACTGACCCCTGCCGAGGGAAGCTATGGATGTCTTCACTACCACCAGTCTTCCCCAGGTAGACATGCCACACTCTCAGGAGCCACTAAGTGGATCTTGTTCTACACTACGGTGCAGACGATCGTTTACACTTGGTGTCTTCTTAAAAGTTACTCTGTGATATGTGTATATAGTTCACACTGGTTATGTTATGTATTTTTATGTTGTATTAGGGAATGCATAGCTAGGTTAACAATCTCTGCTACTGAACAGTGCATGATTACTGTCTGCAAGAGGAACAGTACTATGGGAGGCTTGCTGATAGTACACCGTGGGCCAGCTAAGAGGTCAGGTGAAGAAACCCCAGCACCCTGGGAGGTGCAAAATTCATGCTGCCCAGACCAAACTTAGCACAGGTGCCCTGTATGGAACTCCAAGCGAGAGAGCCCAAGAGACAAGGAAGCAGCTGTTCCACCCAAAAACAGCAGAGCGGTTACCAGAAGGGTTCTCACTGTGACCCGTTCATACTTGTTTTCCTCTATTTCTAGTTATTTCACTATCCTCCCTCAACTGATTCCTTTAAACCTGGATAATGGCTAATCTTATATGCATCACGTGGAACATGAGAGGTTTTAACACCCCAGTAAAGAGGAAAAAGGTGCTATCCCACCTTAAAAAAGCTAAAACTCAGGCAGCCTTTCGGCAGGAGACCAAACTGAACCGAAAGGACTACAAGCTTCTCCGAGAAGGGACTGGTGGGCCAGGCAACCTATGCCTCAGCCCCCACTAGGAAATGGGGTGGCAATCCTGCTCCACAAACAGCTTCAGTGGACTCTCATCGAAGCCAAGACAGATCCCACAGTAGATGGGTGTATGCACTATACCAGACCCTTTCAGGCCCTATCCTCCTTGGGAATATATATGCCCCAATGAGGGCGACCCTGAGTTTTCACCAAGCCACCCAAAATATAATGAATACAGCCACACGGGGACCCCATGATTTTGTGGGGATCTGAACTGATGCCTGATCCAGTGGTGGACAGGAACTCTGGAGCAGGGAACTCCCATGGGGGCATATTGCCCTGCAAAGCCTGATGAATGACAAGGGCTAACTGACTTGTGAAGGACACTGCACCTGGGAGAGGATTACTTCTATTACTCTGTGGTGCATGGGGCACACAGCCATACAGATCTTTGGCTCACCCTCCACAGTAACCCAAGCCGCAGTAGCCTTGGAATGTGCCATAATAATCTCTGACCACGCCGAGGTTCAGATGACCATATTGTGGGGCCCCCACCCCAACCTCCACCTTGAGAAGACTGGACCCGCTGCGGATGAAATAACCGAGTTTGTCATCTGGGCCCAGGAGAAGCCAAACTTTTTTCATGGAGACCGCCATCCAGGACACTACGGCCGGAAACACATGGGAAACATTTACATGCACCATGAGGGGAAACATTATAGGATACGTGATGGCCAGGAGGAGGTAATGTGAGAAAAATCTAGGTACCCTGAAAAAGGAATCGAAAGAGGCAGAGAGAGAGAGCACAAAGCACTAGCACGCCCCAACCCTATACTGCCCTCTAGGGCAGAAAATCCTAGGTCTCTGGCTGGAAATCAATTCTCTTCTGTCTCACAAGGCAAAAGTGTCCATCCTCAAACTCAAACAGAAATATTAGGAAGGAGAAGAAAAAGGGGACGGTATTAGTGTATAGGTTAGGAAAGCAGTAAATGGAGAGGCACATAGCAGAACTGAGAGAAAGCGGAGGGAGTAGGCCTTACCACTAGTTCTAAGCTAAACAAAGTTATGTAAACTTTCTACACCTCCTTATATACCTCCACCAGGGAGGCAAATCCACAAGCCACCAAGGCCTTCCTAAGATCAGTGGACCTCCCACTATTGCCAGACAGCAGGCCAAAACCCTGGATACCCCACTGTCCATCACAGAAGTGAAGCAAGCACTACTCTCATTACACCCTGGGAAAGTACCAGGAGGGGATGGCTACACAGTGGAGTTTTGGCAAGCCCTGGCAAAAACAATCTCCCCATACTGCAGCAGATATATCTGTCCAAGTGGAGTCTGTGGGCCTCTTTACCCCACAATACCAGAGGCAGTGATTGCGGTCCTCCCAGTAGCTACCACCCCATATCGTTGTTAAATGTGGACAGTAAGATTTTCACTAAGGCCATAGCTCAGAGGCTAAGCCCCTTCTCCCACAGCTCATACACCCCCTCCCAAGTGGGCTTTGTCTCTAGTAGATACAGTGCAGACCATATGAGAACCCTGGTCAATCTGGCACACATAGCCAAAGGCCTTACCACCCCACAGTGGCAGTAGCCATTGATTTCAAGAAGGCATTCAATTCGCTAGAGTGGGATTACCTTCATGCCATCCTGGAGCATCTGGGGATGGGCCCTGGTTCAGGACCTGGATAAGCTCCATATATACACCCCACTGCCCGACTTCTCACCAACTCCGCTTTCCCCTCCTTCAAGTTAGAACCGGGCACAAGACAGGGCTGCCCTTATTGCCGCTGTTGTTTGTCTTGGCAGTAAAACCCTTAGCCAGGGCCCTGGGTTTCCCACGATTCTGCGGCAAACCACAGAATTATTCACTTGAATTTGCGGCCACCCAGCGGAACAAGCGTCCTTTGCGGCCAGGGGGTGCCGAATGCCCATCCCGGCTTCACTGCTTGCTCCCTCCAACAAAAATGTTGTATGCCATGCTGGGAGCCACCCCAGCACGGCAAAGTGTAATTTGCTGATGGGGGTGCCCAATCCCCGTCGGCTTCACTGTCCCCCAAATGTCTGTATGCCACGCTGGGAGCCCACCCATTGTGGCAAAAGTGTAATTGCTGACAGGGGTGCCCAATCCCCGTCAGCTTCATAGCCCTCCCCAGGCTGCCTGGTGCCACGCTGGAGCCCCCTCCAGCGTGGAAAAAGTCCCCGTCATCTGAAAAAATAAAAGACCTGAAAAAAACTTCCCTCGTTGATTCTTTTGCCCCTCCCCAAACCGTGGCCACCCTCTGCGTGCCCCACCTCCCCACACCCCACACCTCACCACATCAACCCATACTTACCTCCAGAGCCTAGTGCAACAATCTTCAGTGGACTGGGAACACGTCTGCACTCTTCAAAGCCGACCCTGAACTGAAGAAATGCTGGTAAGCTGTATAATGGCATAAATGGATTTTTCAACTTTAGGTGCATATCTCAGCCATTTCTGGGAATTTTTCACCATATTTTCAACATGGGGTTTTGGGACCCACCTCATGCGCTGTGACACTGTCATTTTGTTATTCGGTCCCGATAGGTGATTTCGCGGTCACTGCGCAGAACCACCTTCGGGACCAGTGTCGAAATGACAGTGTCACAGGTCAAGAGATAGGCCCGAAAACCCTATGTTGAAAATTTGGTGAAAATATTCCCCAAAATAACTGTTTCATGGCGTCGTTACGCAGTTCCTACATGCGCTCGTAACCAATGTCATTTTAATATTTTCACTCCAGATTTTTAGCATTGCCCTTTTACCACACTTTCTTATGAACAGTACAACTGACATTTTCACATCTCACCCGAAATGTGTTTTAGCATATGTAGCACACAATGGCGCGGTCGGTGTGCGAAATCAATCGGGACAGATTAAAGAAAATGACAGTGGCGCTGTTCATGAGCAGAGGTCTTATACTGGCTATGTTGAAAATTTGGTGATAAAACCCATAAAATGACTGTGTTACGAGCTTGCAATGTGTCAAATATGGCAAAAAAAAAAAAAAGGGGAAAAATTAAGGGTAAAATATTGCACTGAAATCGAGTGTCGAGTGCCGCCGAAGTTCTGCGGCAAATGAAATCCTGCCGCAGAACTTTGCTCCGATGTGCATGAGAAAAATCGAGGCCCTGCCCTTAGCCACAAAATTAGGCAGGACAAAGGAATATCAGGAATTCCATTTGGCCGAGAAGAATATGCCACACTTATGTATGTGGACAACTTATCAGTCCCAGTCCCAGACCTACCCAATGCCCTACCCTCCCCGCTGGACACACTTCAGAACTTTCATAAACTATCGGCCCATGCATAAACCAAAAAAAAAAAAAATGCTACCTCTGAACCATCTCTGTAAACCCCAAGCATTAGGCACCACTGGCCTAAGATGGGCAGAGGAGGTATTACATACTTAGGAGTCAAATTTACACTGACTTTCTCCAAACTCTGGGACCGAAACCTTCAACCACTACTTCTGGAGGTACTGGATGATATGACCAGGTGGGGTAACTCCACCTAACGCTGGCCAGGAAAACTACTGTGGTCAAAATGATCATAGCTCCTAAGATCTTCTATTTGCTGGCGCATGTACCGCTGACCCTCCCTCCCACCTGCTGTCTAAAAATCGATAGGGCTGTAGGTAGATTCCTCTGGGAGGAAACCACTCCAGTACAGCAGGAATAAACTGAAGGCCCACTGGAAGCAAGGGGATGGTGCCTCCTCTGGTTTGAAGGCTACAAATGGTCCTTCCAAATGTCACAAATGCTCCAGTAGTTTGGCCCTCGGCGAGGGGACGGACATCTCAGTTAGTGGACATAGAAACAGGGATCAGCCAAAAGCTCTCCTTATCATTGCTAGCATATAGCAACCCCCACCAAGACTGAGGTCCCATCTCACCACTGGGTCCTCCCTGCAGTGCTGGACCGATGTGTAGAAGCGACTGGGAACAAGCCTCTCCCCAACAAACTTACCCGCTATGGGGGAATGAAGATATTCTTATAGACAAGCAACCTGTTCACTGGTGGGACTGGGAAGGTAAAGGGTGCATAAGATTGAGGACCTGCAAGCCCCATCATCCACAGAAGTTGACACATTTTCAAATCTGCAGGCTCGTTTGGCCTTCCCAACCTCAGATTTCTGGAAATATTTGCAGATCCATAGTGCCCTTCAGCCCTATGCCAAAAAGCCAAAGGGAAGCCCCCCCTACTACCCTTGTGGCTTCCACCCCAGGGCACAGCGCAGAATATACTCTGCCCTGAGGGACACGCACCCAATCAATCAGAAGCCTCCAAGGGTAAGTGGGAAAAAGCCCTCCAGACCAGTATTACAGAACTACAGAGGAAGGAATGCTGGCAAATGGCCCAAAATTTCAAAAGGCATAAAGAGTAGCTTGATATAGAACAAAATACTACACTCTTGGTACCATGCCCTGTGGTATTGCATGCAGAAGGTGTCCTAGGCTCCAGCCTATGCTGGAGATGTCACACCGTTTGGGGACTTTCTACATATTCTCTGGTTCTGCCCTAGAATACAGGAGGTCTGGGACCATGTATGCAGACTAGGGACTCAGGTGTTGCACAAAAGCAGTCCCTAGATCCATACCCCTGCTTATTCTGGGCATGAAATCTGAAGCACCCCACCAACGAGGCCCAGAGCATCAGTGGCTGGTCCTCCAGCTATGCAGGCCAAGAGACTCATCTTGTGCAAATGGAGGACTCCTGATGGTCCCACCGCCCAAGAGCTACTGTCCTCCATGGTACAGATAGCCTCTATGGCCCGTCTCTTGCACCTGGCAAGCAATACCATAGAAAGATATGAGAAATGCTGGATGACCTTCCACAGGTATGCCACCCCTAAGAATGGGGTAGGGTGAACACTAAAAATAATGCACACTGCGATGTATGCCTTACAATATGCATGAGAAGTGTTAACCTGAGTCCACCCTACAGAATGTATGCATGTTCCCTACTGTAAATAGTTGGACACTGTGACCTGTTTTATTTTGTTTAGGGTGCAGGTTGCCATGAGCTATTATCAGTCCCTTAAGGACCACCACTAATCCTAGTCAGACACGGAAGCCTTGACTCTCTGCCCACCTGTGAGGGAATATAGCACAAATACAGTGTTGGGTAAGTTACTTTTATTACTTTTGAAAACTTGTTCCAGAAAGCTCTGTCGGTACACTAACAAGGATGAAGTACTGGAAAATGTAATACACCTACAGTTACAATTAATTATGTCTTTTATACAAAAGAAATACGAACTGTAACTGATTACATTTATTTAAAAGTAACTAGTAACTAACCTATTACTTTCAAAAATGTAATCTGTTATAGTTATTTATTATTTTTGTATTGTTTTGTATAAAAGAAGTAAGTAACAATAGTTGTAAGGTTTATTACTTTTTCTAGTACTTCCATCCTGCTAGTGACTCGCAAGAGCTTCCTGGAAACAAGTTTCAAACGAATAGAAAAGTAACTTACCCCCACACCTCGCACGATAGTTGGTAAGTGTGTATGTCCTTGCTCTAACTGCTGAATTTAAATGAAGTAAGGTTGTAAATGTAACCAACAACCTCTTCCCATTATGTTTTCCTTTCTTTTGTTGATGGTTAAAAGTCACTAAAAACTTTAACTGTAAAAAAAATAAAATGATGTACAGTCAATTCCTCTTGCATGCACATTGTTGGAGACAACAATATTTAAGCATAAATCCAATACTGCATATATCCAGGAAAATGAACTATATATTTTAAACTGCAGAAGGTAAGGTTATCAGTACAGTAACGAACTGCCTTATGTATTCCAGACAAGAAGCTTTATCAAGCAGGTGTACTTCATGGCATCATGCACAACAGAAGACACAGTTCTGTTGGTTTTCTCAGTTGTTTGACAGGCAGCATACAGGTGTAGGTCTCCTCATAACCCATAAGCAACACCTTCATCACCATTCAGCACCTAATCTCACCCCACATCTGAGCAAGTACCCCTCAACCAGGTCAGAATACCAGGAAGAGAGGCTAAAAGGTTGCATACAACCGAAAAACAACCAAACAATATTGAATAGGACTATTTTATTTATTTGTTTGAAAATTGATAACCAGGAGAGATGTACTGAGCCAAGGCTCGTTTCCAGGTGCAACCCAGGGAATGGTTACAGAAGAAACATCTTGGGGTTGTCATCTCTGATGACCTCAAGGTAGGGAAACAGTGTGACAAGGCAGCAGGTAAAGCAAATAGGATGCTGGGACGTATAGGCAGGGGCATCACCAGCAGGAAAAAGGAGGTCATAATTCCGCTATACAAGACACTAGTGAGGCCCCACCTGGAGTACAGTGTACAGTTCTGGAGACCATACCTACATAAGGACATAGACAGGGTAGAGAAGGTTCAGGGAAGGCAACAAAGATGGTGCATGGATTGCATCACAAGTCCTATGAAGACAGGTTGAAGGAACTGAACATGTACTCCCTGGAGGAGAGGAGGAGAGAGGGATATGATAGAGACATACAAGTATCTTACAGGGAGGAACAGGGTGCAGGAAAACATTATTTAAGCGAAAAGATGTTCCAGGACTACAGGGCATGGGATGAAGTTGGAGGGAGGACGATTCAGAGGAAACATGAGAAAGAATTTCTTCACAGAACGGTGGTGGACAAGTGGAACACCCTGCCAGAGGAAGTGGTGGGGCTGAAACAATCACGGATTTAAGAATGCATGGGATAGACATAAAGGAATTCTGGAGGTCAGGTGAGGGCAACAGACTTCTAGGAAAACAAACTGAACTTACAAGCTCAAATGGGCAGACTGGGTGGGCCATAGGCCCTTTATCTGCCGACACTGTTTTGTATCTATGTATAAAAGTACATTACATGGAACAGACATCAAAGTGCAGACACAGAACAAAACATTTATACTCTTTGGTACAAACTTGGAACAAATTAAGGTGCAAGCATCCTGTGCAAACACATGTGCCGGTGGGAAACTGGGAATTGACAACAAAGCAGTACAGAGGTAGGCAATACAGTGTACCAGGGATCAGTAAAGGACTAGAGGACCCAAAAACCTGAGCTAACAAAATAACTAGGTAGAACTCCTAGGAAACAGGTGCAGGTGGGTGGTGGAAGGAGCCTGAGGAGGAGGAGGAATGGCAGAGGAGAAAGGGAGCTGGTTCCAGAGTGTTGCCAAGCAATAGTAAAAGATGATTGCCCAACAGGGAATGGGGCGAAGTGGAGAAACTAATCCCTAGACTGGAGGAACATGGAGCAGGAGAGGGAAGGGTGAGAGAGAGAGGAGAGGTAGGAAGTAAAGAGGCAAACCAGCACCTGGAGATGAAGGAAGAGCACTGTAACTAGCGATGCAAAGAAGGGAAGAGCTGAAGAGAGAGAGAGGAACAGAGGGAGCAGTGGTGCGTAAATGGAGGAGAGTTTAGCCATAAAGTGCAAAGGCATTCCAAAGAGTGTCCAGTCTGGCCAGGAGGTGGAGGGCTGTATCATATACCCGTCTACATAGTCAAAGACCAGAAGCATCATTTTGGTAACTAGCTCACGGCAGACCAGCAAGAGTAGGCAGTCTTTGTTATGGTACAGGGCACCTAGCTTAGGGCGGAGTTTCACATGCTAGCATCAAATATGGGCTGGGAAGTCAAGCTTGCTGTCAAGCCACATGTTAAGGTACTTGAATGATTACGCCACTTCAAGAGGGGAGCCATCCAGCATGATGAAGACCAGAAGTGAGACTGAGAGCCTGGCCAATTTTAGCAGGTGCAAAGGTCATGGGCACCATTTTATCTTTGGTAATAACCTTGAGATGGTTGGAAAGGAACCAGCCCAGGACGCTGTGAAAATCCTGCTGGAGCAGCTCTTCCACTAGAGCGGCAGAGGACCGGAGGTGATGATGACTGTATCATCTGCATACATGTGTACGAGAGTTGACCCAGGCAGAGGGAGGTGGTTCAGAAAACTGAGAACAGGTTACATGATTTGAAATTGGTCTGAAAATGATTTGGGAATGAAGAAAAATGTGCATATATCCAAAAACTGCATACATCCGAATTGCATACACGTGGAACTAACTGAACATTTATTGTACTTTTATTACTTATATGATGAACACTTAGGTGTAGTGTTGCTCAGACGTTGCTTTGTGGATCCTACCATCTATCTGTCAGACAGTGCTGGTATCCTGCCTAGGATCCTACCAGAAATCCTACCAAAGACAGATGTAGGATCCAGGGTCAGATAGCGATGGATCCTAGTTACGATCCAGGATCTCAGGTCAAATAGGATCCGGGGTCAGATAGCGATGGATCCTAATTAGGATCCAGGGATCCAAGGACAGAATCAGGGATCCAAGGACAGAATCGGGATCCAAGGACAGATTCAGGGATCCTAGGTCAGATAGTTAGGATCCGGTTCAGATAGTTTGTTTGCTTAATTAATTTATTAGATCTCAGATTAACACCTTTGAGAACAAGCTCATTACAATAGGTTCCACGTCAGGTAAAACAATAACAGTGACAACAGTTGGTTTTACAGGTAAACAGGTAATTCAAAGACTGCACATACAATGCTATACATTATAGAACTACAGAACAACAGAAAGAATAACAACAATGCAGGCAATGTTCAGTACATGCCAATATTTCAAGGAATGGACAGGGTGAACAGAGTAGACACACCAGAGGGTGTAGACAGAATGAGAAGGGACCTGCAGAAACTTGAAGAATGGTCAGGGGTTTGGCAGTTGAAATTCAATGCAAGGAAGTGCAAGATAATACATATGGGGCACAAAACCCTGGCACAATATATCAACTGGGGGTGAGGATATAGCATGCACCAAGCAGGAAAGGGATCTTGGAGTTATCATCTCTGATGACCTCAAGGCAGGGAAACAGTGTGACAAGGCAGCAGGTAAAGCAAATAGGATGCTGGGACGTATAGGCAGGGGCATCACCAGCAGGAAAAAGGAGGTCATAATTCCACTATACAAGACACTAGTGAGGCCGCACCTGGAGTACACTGTGCAGTTCTGGAGACCTTACCTCACGTAAGGACATAGACAGGGTAGAGAAGGTTCAGAGGAGGGCAACAAAGATGGTGCATGGATTGCATCACAAGTCCTATAAGGACAGGCTGAAGGCACTGAACATGTACTCCCTGGAGGAGAGAGGAGGAGAGGGATATGATAGAGACATACAAGTATCTTACAGGGAGGAACAGGGTGCAGGAATGCACTATTTTTAAGCGAAAAAGATGTTCCAGGACTAGAGGGCATGGGATGAAGTTGGAGGAGGACGATTCAGAGGAAACGTGAGGAAGAATTTCTTCACAGAATGGGTGGTGGACAAGTGGAACACCCTGCCAGAGGAAGTGGTGGGGCTGAAACAATCACAGGATTTAAGAATGCATGGGATAGACATAAAGGAATTCTGGAGGTCAGGGTAAGGGCAACAGACCTCCTGGAAAACATAAACTGAACTTACAAACTTAAATGGGCAGACTGGGTGGGCCATAGGCCCTTATCTGCCGACACTGTCTATGTATCTATGTATGTATCTATGTGAAAAGTAAAGGTATATGTGCAGGATGAGAGATACTTCAGCGCAGGGGCCTCGTCAATAGAGGGTCAGGGGAGTGAGACTATCTGAGAAATTGTCACAGTAACTGTAAAGTAGGGAGGGAAGTTAGGAGGGTGTGGTAAGGGGTGGACTAGTGAGGAGAGAGGGGCGGGGGAGAAATAGCATGACTGTGGTGCAACAGGTTGGGGGTAAGTTGGAGGAGATGAAGGATTCCAAGGAGTTTCCTGGCAAGACCAAATCATCTACAGAGAATCAGGCAGAATTTTGCTATGTAGTGATGGATCCCAGGTCAGATCCAGGGATCCTAGGTCAGACAGTTAGGATCCAAGCTGGATCTGTTGCTAGGATCCACAATATCTGTCAGATCCATGCACTGGATCCTCGAGGGCAGGATCCATGGTCAGATAGCACTGCTATCCTATCACAGCAACTATCTGGCCAAATGGGAGGTATCTCTTGGTATCCTAGTTTCTAGGATACTATCTGAACAACACTACTTGGGTGTACTTTATTATTCTTCATATTATGCGTGTATTGTACTTCATTCTTTATAATATATACACTTATCGTACTTTATTCTTTATACTGTATATACTCGCCAATAAGTCAACCCCCTTTTACTTGTCAATTTTAGGAAAATTGCAGACATTATTTGCTGCCCAAAGTGGATGGAAAAACCTGTTGTGTGACCAACAACAGGCACAAAATCTGCCTCTGTGGCCAGACCGGGACATAAAATTAGGTTACACAATTGCAATAAATTAGTTTATGTAGTAAATCTGCAATTAGGCTGACCACACAGGTAAGTCGAGTGCCCTTCTTGGGGGCTTAGTATTAACATCAAAAACTAGACTTCTCACGTGAGTATATATGGTATTATGTACACTTATTGTAACTTATGCCTTATATTTGTACACTTACTGTACTTTATTCCTTACGCTATGTACTCATCGATGTACACTTATTATACCTTATTTCTTATATTATAAACACTTGTATTTTATTCTTTATTTTATATATACTTGGGTGTACTTTATTCTTTATATTTATGTATACTAAGGTTTTCTGTATTCCTTATATGCACTTGGGGGTATTTTATTCCTTATATTATTCACCTTATTGTACTTTATTCCTTATATTATGTACACATACTGTACTTCATGTACACTTATTGTATTTTATTCTTGATATTATATGGATTTATTTACTTTACTCCTGATATTATGTACACTTATTGTACCTTCTTATATTATGTAAAATTCTTGATCAGCTGTTCGACTCAAGAGTTGGAGCTGGGAGCTAGTTTGGCTCTTCTGTTTGGGACGACTTGCTTGTTCATGCTAGAAGTAGTAGGTAAGGCTGGGGGATGTTTGATGTATTAGTAGGGTATCACAAGTCGAAGAGGGACGAATAATCCTTTTACAAGACACTGGTGAGGCCCCATCTGAGTACTCGTGCAGTACTGAGGCCACACCTTCACAAGGACATTAACCAAATTGAGGCAGTCCAGAGAAGGACAACCAAAATGGTGCAGGCACTGCATCAGAAAACATATGAGGACAGATTAACAGAGCTCAATATACATACCCTAGAGCAAAGGAGGGAGAGAGGTGATATGATCAAACATTAAACACCTTAAGGGCATTAACAATGTGAAACAGTCTAACATGTTTCAATATAAGAAAAACAACAGGACAAGAGGACACAGCATGAGATTAGAGGAGGCCGATTTAAGGGGTAATGTGAGGAAGTTCTTTTCACAGAAAGGGTGGTGGATGCATGGAACGGCTTACCTCAGGAAATGGTGGCTATGAATACAGTGCAGGGCTTCAAACAGGCATGGGATAAGCATAAGGGAGCAATACAGATGAGTATGAATAGATAGGCCATTGACAGAGCAAAGGCCGATGGCACATTCATAAGGCAGAAAAAGAAATGGGCAGACTGGATGGGCCTTCGGTCCTTATCTGCCATCAACTCCTATGTTTCTATGTTGTGACTCCATCTCTCGTCCCCTGTCCTTGAGCTCCAATCAGGGTTGGTCTGTGAAGGTGGCGGGCCTGTCTTAAGTATTTCTGGGCTTGACCTAGCAGTCTTCAGCTATAGTCCTTTAGCTAAAGGACCATGGTCTAATGGTGTCACACTGTGAGGGTCAGCATAGAGGCTGCAGTCGGCAGGAGACTCTTATGAATCTTCCTGCAATATACTGCATGCATTCATCTATTAGCAAGGCTCTGTTGCAACTTGTGAGCTACTATCCACAATCTATCTATTTATTGCATGCTGCTATTTAACATCTACCAGCTTTTCCTGTATAACCAAAGTATGATCGCAATCCTTAGCAATCTTTGTTAGTGAGTATATACTGTGTTATTTTCTGACCATCTACTAGCGATAGGGAAGTGTGTTTTTAATAGTGCATATAACAGCTTCTGCTTTTATAGCCTCCCTATTTGAGTTTTGTTGATATTTTCTCCTAGCTGGTGAGGCCATTCCGTTTCTGTTTTCTATTTACTATTGCCTGTCTCCCTTTGGGTCAGTAATTCATCCCCTTGCAGCCTTCTCTGGTTAATTCCGCCTCCATGTTGCCTCCCCACCTGGGTCTGGCTAACATTACCTTTACCTCCCTAATCTGATTACCGCCTGCATTCCACTAGCACTTCTAGTTAAGGCCTCCATCGGCTGTAGTCTCCCTCTCTGGGGCAGGCCTACTCCCCTGTAAACTCACTGTTTTGTTCTGACCTCTCCCTATAGTTTCATTGTCTGGGTAGGGCCCATTCCATTTGCCTCTCCCTGTCTGGATTAGCCCGCCCATCCCCCACCAGCCACATTTGTTGTGCTTCCACTTACTTCAAAAACAGTGGAGGAATTCAAGGATGCATGGGATAGACATAAAGCAATTCTAGTGGGGGGATGGAGGAGGAAGTGAGGCTGTTGGTTAACTAGGATCTGCAGCTTATCCATTAGGTAGGAAATGGGCAGACTAGTTGGGCCATCGCGGTCCTTATCTGGCGTCAAAGTCTATGTTTCTACTTTATACCTATGTGTTTCAATGTTCTGCACTTTATTTCAACTATGCTGTTAACTTCTTTGGCTTTCCTCCCCACTTCCCTTCTTCTCTCTTCTACCATCTTATGTTCTTCCCTTTCCCTCTCTATCAACCTTCTCCCTGCTCTTCTACCTACCTCCTCTCTTCCCCATTCCCCTAGTGTCCTGGGTGCCACTACTTCCTGCTCCTTGGCTTCACCTTGAAGCTCTCTAGCACTTTTTGTCCCCCCTACCCTCCCCTTGCCCCCTTCCTGCAGTCAGCATATTGGTTCCATTGTGCTTCTTTTCTATACTGCTGTTGGTAGTAGATGACACTGAACTAAATCCTGGTCCCATCACCGCACCACCTTTATTCCTTATATTATTTACAGTACACTTGGGTGTACTTTATTCCTTATATACACTTGGGTGTACTTTATTCCTTATTTATGTCTGGGTGTACTTTATTCCTTATATTATGTACACTTGGGGTACTTTTTTTTTAAATTATGTACACTTAGGTGTCATTTATTTCTTATATTATTTACACTTGGGTGTACTTTATAATGAGTACACTAGCGTTTTCTTGTCTTGTTTTATACCACAGATGGGCAAAGATGTTATTTAACATTACAAGCTACTCGAGACCCTAGCTGTATACAGTGTGACAATCTGGTTTAAACACTGCTATACAAATGACTTTGTATAGACTTGTATGGTTCTTACTTATAAAGCTCCTGTGGACCAATTCACCCAGAGAACATGCTGCAAGGGAATGTGAGCTTATGGGATGACTGCTGAATCTTTTTTTTAAATCTGCAATTATTTTCTACTCCTCCTGTCAGCCAGGCTCTATATAAGTAAAGTTTGCTTTGCTGTCCCATCTGTACCTTACAGCAACTTCCCAACCGCGATAGCCCCCGCCATAAACCACCACACTTGCCTTCTGGGTTCATCCACCTGCTGCGCCCTGCTGAGTTTTACCTCTGTTGCCTCCCATACCCTCCCACAAGGATGCCGGCACAGGAATCTCCAGTGCATGGGCATGCAATGCAGCCGACCTGCCAAGCTAGCCTCAGAACTTCTACTCTGCCTAGGCAGGCTCCAGCTGTAGTGCCACCTGGGGGTGTCCAGGAGATAGTACGCCAGCAAGACAGCCATCTTCCCCAGGGAGCATCCTTTGGGATGCCCGAGCCTCCTTGCTTCGACCGGCTGACTGATGGCCTGACCTCATTCCAAAACCCAGTACACTGGATCCTCAAGTGGCAGGCAGCCACTGTGCCAAAGGACCAGGGAGTGCTGAATCTTTTAAACGTATAACCTGGACCAATGTCTTTTATTTTAATTCTCATTCTGTTTCTCTGCTTCTCAGCTGGCCTTTGGCCTCCTCCCGAACCCTGTCAGCCCCTCAACCCCATCACCCTGCTCTCTCCTGGGCTTACCTTGAGACCTGTGTTACCCACATGGCTTACCCTCCTCCAATGATGGGGTCCACAGACTGTGCCAAGTCCCTTGGGAACTGCATTCAGTCACCAGGAAAGAGCCCATATCAGTGGGTACATGGTCTTTGGTCATGACAGCGTCGCCACAGTGCACAGCTTAGGGTTCTTTTTCTCTACTTTTGCCTCTGAGGATGTCTCATGCTGGATAGAATTTAACAGCAGCAAAGACCGCTTTGCCCATCCAGTCTACACACTTCTCCTAGCTACACTACTACTGCAGACCGTGCTCGATCTATAGCTTTCTCTGTCTCCCTTCCTTTCCACTATGATGCCCTTGTGCTTATCTCATGCATTCTTGAACCCCACCACTGTTTTCACCCCTACCACCTCCTCTGGAAGGTTGTTCCAGGAATCCACCATTTTTCTGTGAAGAAATACTTCTTCACACCTCTCCTAAATCTACCCCTTCCAGCTTCATAGCATGTCCCCTTGTTCTTGAGCTCCTTTTCTTCTGAAAAAATACTCCCCTCCTGTACCTTATTTACCCCCTGAGGTATTTAAAGGTCTCTAAATAAAATGAGTTACACACTCATACAATGAAATCTTGCAACAACCATCAAGCAAGAATAGGGTCCAGCTAGAAAACACCACCTTCAGAAATCATCTTCTGAGTGCAAGTTTTCTTTCTTGGTAACACGTCTACAAATTCAGTAAACTTGGAACTTATCCTGTTTTTTTTTTTTAAATAGGAGACTTGGAATAGTGGCAGCATCTCATTCAGGAGTAAGCGCCCCAAGTAGTGGAGCGCAGATTGATCTATATAAATTTACAAAACTTCAGTGAATGATGTATGTTTCCCTTTTGGCAGGAGTTCACAAATTGGATTTTACATAATCGAATGTTGAGGAGCGCTGAGCAGAGGAGGTCAGTGTTTTAATGTGATGGATTTCGTGAGAAGGCATGTTTGACATGATACATTGCAGCAATAAGATACTCATATTTCTGCGATAAATCATGGCTACCTCTTAGGTCATTCTCTCTGGGAGAAGTGTGAAATTCAATGTGCTTTCAGGCTCTCACCCACCCCGGCCAGCTCTATGAAATGCCCACTCTTTCTACTCCCTCTTCTCCTGGTGCCACCCTGACAGTCCAATATTTCAAAGACTGAACCTTAAAGAGTTCATTTCATTATTATCTCCAGTTTAGAAATAAGAAGGAAACTTGAAACACAGAAAAAAAAACACTTTTGTTTTAAGGAGGAGCTGACAAAATGTTAACATCTGTCTTATGAAGAGTACTGGGACTCGTTTGTCCTACCCTGGCACAGAACTATTACCGTACTGCTGCTGCTGCTGACAGAGATCCCTCTTGACATTAGCTGCAGTTGTTGAGCACCGTTAAACAGACACTCATCAATCCCTGTAGGCTAATTATAGCACCTTCCCCATTATGTAACAAAAATTAGATTTGACACGACCAATAATACACCCCTCATGGCTGATACTGACCTGCACTGTAACTAAAATGAGGTTCCACAGCACCAGTCCTACTCCCTTTGGGCTAATTTAACCCTAATGTTAACTAAAATGAGGTTGGACTGTACCTCTAATACACCATGGTAGGCAGATCTTTAACCATTACTGTAACTAAAATAAGCTTCAACTGTAGATGTAATACACCTGGGAAGCTAGATATTAACCAGTATTGTAACAAAAATGAGGTTTGACAGAGCCAGTAATACACCCTTGTGGCCAATATTTATTTTACTGTGACTAAAATAAGATAACAAGCATTTGTCAATGCTAAATGTTGTCTTGCTGGTATTGGTAGTGCAGGAGGAGTTAGAGAGATGCATAATAGGAATGGCAGTGAAGTACTGAACTGGCGTACCAACACCCACCATGCAGAGACTGACAGGCACTGAGGTGTGCCTTTGGGTCATCGGCCATAATGCTCACACCCTTTCACCTAATTCAACCCTGCAGACACCGACAACTGTCGACTGTGCCTTGAGGTCTTCAGCCATTATGCTCACCTCATTCCATAAGGAACTACGCTGAGATGGGTGCAGTATAGGAGAATGGGGTGAACTTTGGGGCCACAGAGTCCAAGGCACACCTCGATACCTGTCACTGGCTGCAGGGTGGGAGTGGAATGGCATGAGCATTAAAGCCAACAATCCCAAGTCACAGCCCTGACATCTGTCAGATTCTACAGGATGGAGCATTATGGTTGGAAACCTTAATGCCCCGGCATCTGTTGGTATTTTCACTCAAATTTTCAACATGAGCTTTCTGTGACCCCAGCTCATGAACAGTGGCACTATCGGTTTGCTAGCGAAGGTGATTTTGCACAGCGACTGTGCCATTTAGCCACAGGTGTGAAAACACATTTCAGGCAGGACGTGAAAATGACAGCTGTACTGTTCATAAGGACGTATAAAATGGCAGTGTTGAAAATCTAGACTAAAAATATGAAAAATTGGTGAAGTCATGAGTGTGCGAGAAACTGAGCAACACAAGCCCGTAATCATTATCTTGGGGAATTTTTAACCAAATCTTCAACAGAGGCATTTTGGGACTTCCGCTCATGAACAGTGTCACTGTGATTTTGTTACTCTGACGAACACTAATTTCCCACAGCGACCGCGCCATACGTGCACCACATGTCGAACACAAATTTTGGTCAAGATGTGAAAAACGACAGCTGTATTGTTCATAAGGAGGTGTAAAAATGGCAATGTTGAAAATCTGGGTGAAAATATGAAAATTGAAGTCACAAGTGTACACAGAAACTGCACAACGCATATACAACTCAATTATTTTGGGATTTTTAACCAAATTTTCAACACAGGCATTCTGGGACCTCCGCTCATGAACAGTGTCACAGTGATTTTCCTAATCTGTCCCAAATGTTGATTTCCCACAGTGACAGTGCCGCTGTATGCCACAGGTGCGAAAACACATTTCAGGCAGGATGTGAAAGGTGACACCTGTACTGTTCATAAGGAGGTGTGAAAATGGCAATGCTGAAATTCTGGAGTGAAAATATTCAAATTGTCAAAGTTACGGGCATGCATGGAAACTGCACAACGCACTTTCGTAACACAGTAATTTTTTTGAATTTTTGCACCAAATTTGCAACATAGGCTTTTGGTACCCACCTCATGAACAGTGGCACTGTTGTTTTGTTAATCAGTCCCAAAAGGTGATTCTGTGCAGTGACCGTGAAATTACCTTTTGGGACTGAATAATGAGATGAGTGCATGTGATCATGAGGTGGGGTCCCAAGAACAGCATGTTGAAAATCTGGAGCCAAAATTCAAAGAAATGGCTGAGATATCCATTGTTGCCCCCATTTATGCCATTATACAGCTTTCCCGCATTTCTTCAGATCGTAGTCGACTTTGAAGAGTCCAGATGTGTTCCAGCTCCACGAAGATGGCAGCACCGGACCTCCGGAGGTAAATATGGGGTGTCTGGAGGTGGGGGTATGCAGAGGGTGGGTAAGGGTTGGGGAGGGGGCACCTGCAAACAACGGACCATTTTCTTTTTCAGGTAGAGAAAATATAAATAAAAACTGACACTGCACATCAGGATGGTTTCTTTCTTTACAGGTAAAATACAACAAATGGACACACTTGGTTGGCCTCAAGTGTGCCCCATGACTTTCAAAGGGGCATGTTGAACACACTAGGTAGGCTCCCAGTGTGACATACACAATGGGTGTGGGGCGGGGGAGGGAACAGGAACATGCGCCGTGGTCGGCTTTCTATGAGCAGACACACACTGAAGCGCCCAGTGTAGACACATAATGTTGGGGTGGACATGCCAACATGGGGACTGCACCCCGATGTGAGCTTTCTTTTGGGATTGGGTGGTGGACGGCAGGAGAAGCTACCATGTTTATTGAAATGTTTCACCAGGAAAGGGAATCACGGAGGCGTGTCATCTGTGCGCTGCATGACGAGCTTGTCTCTGATTGTAGCGGCCACTTTCTCCAAAGTTGTGTCCACTTTACATAATTCTGTGTTGGTGGCCTTTTACTGGCTCATTTGGGGAATGAGGGACACACCTTCTAAAGCAAGCCCTACATTTGCCACAACACTGACACACCTCTGAAAGTGCTACTACCACAAGATGTTGCTTAGCGTAAGAGCAACCCAACATAAAAGGACCTGCAATACACCTTGTCGGGCAGATAGTAAACATTACTGTAACTAGAATAAGGCTGGACTGTACCTGTAATACACCCTGATGGGCAGATATTAACCATTATTGTAACTTGATACACCCTGGTGGGTGGATATTAACCATTATTGTAATTACAACAATAATAATAAATTTTATTTCATGAAGCACCTTAAGGCTCGATTGTACCTGTAATACACACTGAATTGAACTTCCAAAGGAACACCATGAACAAACAATCCTGGCTGGTGCTGCACCACTGAAACAGAGGTGGCGTTCCCCACAGAGCAAGAATCCAAGACTGTGGTAGTGCGCACTCAAGAAAAAAATTAAACTGAAGCAGCTGCTGATTCAAAAATAGTTTTACTTAAAGCTTCACTACATTAACAGTACAATAAAAATTCCAGTTACAAACTTCCTGGTTCAAAGTGTTCCCAGTGCCTGCCTCGCATGAGTCTTCAGTGGAGAGAGATACAGCCTGTAAGCAGATATTAACCATTGCTATAACTACAGTAAGGTTGGACTGTACCTGTAATACACCCTGGTGGTCGGACATTGACCATTACTGTAACTACAAAAGGCTGGACTACACCTGTAATACAGCCTTGTGGGCTATAGTAACACTTATTATAACTACAATAAGGTTGGACTATAGCTGTAATACAGCCTGGTCGGTGGATAATGTTCTACAATAAGGTTGGACTGTACCAGTAATATACCCTGGTGGGTGGATATTAACCATTATTGCAACTACAGTAAGGCTTAACTGTAATACATCCTAGTGGGCAGATATTAACCATTATTGGAACTACAGTAAGGTTGAACTCTACCTGTAATACACCTAGTGCGAGATATTAACTATTAGTGTAACTACACTACGACTGGACTGTACCAATTATACACCCTGGGGGCAGATATTAACCATTACTGTAACTAAAATAAGGTTGGACTGTACCTGTAATACACCCTGTTGGGTGGATATGAACCATTACTGTAACAATAAGGTTGGACTGTACCTGTAATTCACTGGTGGGCGGGTATTAACCATAATTGTAACTATAATGAGTTGGACTGCACCTGTAATACACTCTGGTGGGCAGATATTAAGCATTATTGTAACTACAATAAGGTTGGACTGTACCAGTAATACACCCTGAGGGGCAGATATTAACCATTACTGTAACTAGAATAATGTTGGACCATACCTGTAATACACCCTGGCAGGTGGATATTAACCATTATTGTAACTACAGTACAGTTGGACTGCACCTGTAATACACCCTGGTGGGTGGATATTAACCATTAGTGTAACTACAAGAAGGCTGGACTGTACCTGTAATACACCCTGGTGGTTAGATATTAACCATTATTGTAACTACAATGAAGCTGGACTGTACTTGTAATACACCCTGGTGGACGGATACTAACCCTTACTGTAATGACAATAAGTCTAGACAATACCTGTAATACACCCTGGTGGGCAGATATTAACCATTACTGTAACTAGAATAATGTTGGGCTGTACCTGTAATACACCCAGGTGGGTGGATATTAACCATTCATGTAACTACAGAAAGGTTGGACTGTACCTGTAATACACCCTGGTGTGCTGATATTAACCATTATTGTAACTACAGTAAGGTTGGACTGTACCTGTAATACACCCTGGTGGGCCTGTATTAACAACTACTGTAACTACAGTAAGGTTGGACTGTACCTGTAATACACCCGGTGGGCAAATATCAACCAATACTGTAACTAAAATAAGGTTAGAGTGTACCTGTAGTACACCTTGGTGGGCAGATATTAACCATTATTGTAACTACAATAATGTTGGACTATATCTGTAATACATCTTGGTGGGTGGATATTAACCATTACTGTAACTACAGTAAGGTTGGACTGTACTTGTAATACACCCTGGTGGGTGAAAATTAACCATTGTTGTAACTACAGCAAGGATGGGCTGTACCTGTAATAAACTCTGGTGGAAAGCTATTAACCATTATCGTAACCACAGAAAGGTTGGACCAGTAATACACATTGGTGGGAGATATTACCATTACTGTAACTAAAATAAGGTTGGACTGTACCTGTAATACACCCTGGTGGGTGGTACTAACCATTATTGTAACTACAGTAAGGTTGGACGGTACATGTAATACACCCTGGTGAATGGATATTAGCCTTTATTGAAACTACAGTAAGGTTGAACTGCACTTTAATACACCCTGATGGGCAGATACTAACCATTATTGCAACTACAATAAGGCTGGACTGTACCTCTAATACACCCTGATGGGTGGATATTAACCATTATTGTAATTACAGTAAGGTTGAACTGTACCTGTAATATATACCCCGGTGGGCAGATATTAACCATTATTACAACTATAATAAAGGCTGAACCGTACCTGTATTACACCCTGATGGGTGGATATTAACCATAGAAACAAAGAAACATAGACTTTGACAGCAGATTAGGACTGTTTGGCCCACCCAGTCTGCCCATTTCCCTACCTACTGGATAAGCTGCAGATCCTAGTTAACCAACAGCTTACTTCCTCCTACCCCCCACTAGAATTGCCATATGTCTGTCCCATGCATTCTTGAATTCTCCCCTTTATTTGACTTCACAACCTCCTCAGGAAGGCCGTTCCATGTGCCCACCACCTCTCTGTGAAAACATACTTCCTAACATTGCCCCTGAGCCATTCCCCAATCTTCAAATTACGCCCCTTGTTCTTGCATATCTCTTTTCTGAAAGATGCTCCTTTTGACTTTATTGATTCCCTGAGGTACTTGAAAGTTTCTATCATGTCCCTCTCTCCCTCCTTTCCTCGAGGGTATACATATTATGCTCCTTCAGTCTCTCTTTGTATGGCTTCTGGTGTAAACTCCGCTTCATTTTGGTTGCCCTCCTCTGGACTGCCTTCATCCTATGTCCTTGTGGAGATGGGGTCTCCAAAACTGCACACAGTACTCACATGGGATCTCACCAACTGTCTGTACAGAGGGATAACAATTTCTGTTTTCTACTGATCCATAAGCAAATGATTTGATACCTTTTAATGGACCAACATACATGTAACAACAAGAACAAAGTGCTCTAGCTTTTGGACCAACCAGTCCTTCTTCAGAAGCCTAATGGCCGTTGTTTCTTTGTACTGGTGATGCCTCTCCTATCATCCCAGTATCCCCCAGCCCTTCTTACTGCCTCTTCCCATTGCTTGCCAACCTTTTAGGTCATCAGATATGACTACCCCAGGTCCCTTTCCATTTTGTTGTTGTTAGTACACCCCATGCCCCCACTGTTTCCTCTTCCCTGGGTTTTGTTTCCCAGGTGCATTACTTGCACTTCCTTCCATTTAATCTAAGCTGCCATACTTTTGACCATTCCTCCAACCTTGCCAAGTCCCTTCTCATCCTTGCCACCACCCCTCAACTGTGTTTCAACCCTGTTGCTGGTCTTTGTGTCGTCTGCAAAGACACATACTTTCCTTCTAGTCCTCCATAATGTCACCTATAAAGACATCAAAGATGACTGGTCCCAGTACTGAACCCTGTGGTACCCCATTGGTAACCCCTTTCTTCGGAGGGACTCTGTTTACTATTACCCTCTGCATCCTGTTGTCCAGCCAATTTTTTTACCCAGTCTACCACCCTGGGAGCCACTCCTAGGCTGGCTAACTTGTTTATTAATCTTTTGTGTGGACTGTGTCAGATGCCTTGCTAAAGTCTAGGTAGGCTATGTCCACAGCCCTCCCTGGTCTACTACTTTGGTCTCCCAGCCAAAGAAATCTATTAGAGTCATCTGACTTGACCTTCCCACAGTGCATCCATGCTGCCTTGGGTCATGTGCCCTGCTGGCCTCTAGGTACTCAAAATTTTTTCTTTCAGAAGTGATTCTATCATTTTCCCTACCATTGTGGTCAAACTAACAGGTCTGTAGTTTCCTGCCTCTGTCTTGCTCCCACTTTTGTAAGGGAATCTCATCCACCCTCCAGTCCTCATGTACGACACCAACCTTCCATGATTTGTTAAAAGGGTAATCAGCAGTGTCACTAGTTCTCCCCTTAGTTCTTTTAGAATTCTGGGGTGAATCCTCATAGGTCCCATTGCTTTCTCCACCTTCAGTTTGAGGAGTTCTTTCGGGACCCTTTCTTCTGTGACTGGACTACTATCGACCCCTATACAGAGTGTTTCTATTGTTTGGTTTAGGTACCCCCTCATTTTTGTGAATACTGAGCAAGTATCGTTCAGTATCCCTGTTTTTCACTGTCACCCTCTATCCACCCCTCCCCTTTACTAAGCCTTACTATCCCTCCCTCTATCTTTTTCGCCTCCTAATGCACCTTATAAAGGTTTTATCCTCATTCTTAACTGAGCTGGCTAACTTTTCCTAGGTTTGGGCCTTTGTTTTCTGACCGTCTTCCCAGCTTCCTTCTGCTTTAACTGATACAATTCTCTGTCCTTCTCCTTCTGTGTTTCCTTATACTTCCTGAATGCTATCTTTTTCTCCTAACCTTCCGCTACATCTTTTGAGAACCATAGTGGTTTTTCCTTCGTTTAGTTTTATTTGCTTCACACAAAGGCTTGTTGCCTCTGTGATGGCAGTTTTGATATTACTGTAACTACAATGTTGGACTGTACCTGTAATACACCCTAGTGGACGGATATTAACTCATTATACCCTGGGCAGCCATTTTGTATCAAGAGAATCAATGGATGGTTCAGACTTCATACAGAGCTATTGGGTACAATCCATTATAGTAACTACAGTAAGTTGGACTGTACCTAATACCTCCTGGTGGGCATCTGAATTGCCAACGAAATAGGCCACTACGTCTACCAAGTCTACTCAAGTGTGCAGCTAGCACCCTACCCTGCAGCTGCCCGCCCCTCCAGTCCCAATTACCCCCCACCTTGTCCCATCCCTTTCGAAACTACCCACTGTATTACAGGCTAACACCTTCTCCGGTAGAGCATTCCATTCTACCATGACCCTCTACATGAAAAAGTGTCTCCTCAATTCCGGTCCTAAATCTTCCTCCCTCCAATCTAAGGCCATGCCCTCTTGTGTCCCTCCCCTACTCAGCCTGAGTATCCCTTTAGTGCCCTGCCTTGTTTATCCCTTTACGTACTTAAAGGTCTCAATCATATCACTCCGGTCCCTTCTCTCCTCCAACGAGTACATGTTCAACTCTCTCTCAGCCTCTCCTCGTGATGGTCTGTCCTCCTAGCCCTGGATCATCCTTGTTGCCTGCATTGTACCCCTTCTAGTAATTTCACATCCTTCTTCAGATATGAGCACCAGAATTGCACACAGTTCTCCAGGTGTGCCTGACTGATTGCCCTGTAGAGAGGCAGGATCACCTTCCTGCTCCTGGGGAGACCCTCTTCTTGATACAACCCAGCATCCTGTTGGCTTTCACTGCCACCCTCCTACACTGCTCTGTACTGTTCATCTTCCCCATTACAACCACCTCTAGATCCTTCTCCTCGGTGGAGCCTAGCTGCACCCCTCCAGCTAGTAACCCATCCCTGGGTTCTTTGCTCAAAGTGCAGGACTTTTACTTTTCACACTGAACCCCACCTGCCATGCTTCCAACCACTTCACTAGTTTGGTCAGGTCATTCTGCAGCCCCCAACCTGCTATATGTCACCACCGCCCCAAATTGGTCTCATCAGCGAACTGACTGATCTTATTCTTGACGCCATATGAGATGTCCGCTAGAATATTCCAAACAGCACTGGCCCCAGTACTGATCCCTGTGGCACCCTGTCTGTCACAGCCCTTGGAGATGAGAGTTCCCCACCACCACCACTACCCTCTGCTGTCCCCTTGCAGCCAATTCTCAATCCATTTAACCATCTTAGTCCCCACTCCCACATCTCAACCTCCCTGCCATGCAGCACAGAATCGAAGGCCTTACTGAATTCCAAGTATATGGCATCCACCGCATGACCCTTGTCCAATTACCTCATGACCCAGTCGTAAAACTCAACTAGGTTCGTCTGGCAGGATTTTCTGGAGACAAACCCATGCTGGTGACTGTCCTGGAGCCCACTGTCTTCCATAAAGGTCACCAGCCTTTCCTTAAGTATTGTCTCCATCTAGCTTCCCCATGATGGAAGTTAAGCCTACTGGCCTGTAATTACCTGGTTCATCCTTTGGTCCACTTTTATTGATGGTGCCACATGGGCCATCCTCCAGTCATGTGTGGACGCACCCTGTGTCCAGGAGGTGTTGAATAGTTCCGCCAGCGGTCTAACCAGGATCTCGGCCATTTCCTTCAACACCCTGGGTGTATACCATCTGGTCCTGGTGCCTTATCCACCCTCAGAGCCCTTAACCCTCCAATACCCTACCTCAGTGATCACCCGTCCGCTACTTCTTCCCCCACCCACCCCTGTGGCAGCTGCCATCTTCTCTTCCTCATGAATATGGAACAGAAATACTTATTCAGTGCTTCTGCCTGATCCACCCCTTTCTCTGCCCACCCCTGTTTTTCCTGATCCTTACTATCTGGTCCTTGCAGCTCCTTCTCTCCCATATGTATCTGAAGAGTCCTTTCCCAGCCCTGATGTCCTGCACCAGCCTCTATTCCCTGGAGGCCTTAGCTGCTCTGATTCCCCTGGCAACTTTCTTGGACCTCTTCACATACTCCTCCCTATCCTCCCCTTCCCAGATTTCTTGTACTATATTTCTTGAATACTGCTTTTCTAGCCCTCACCATTTCTAAGACCCCTCTACTTAACCAGCTCAGTTTTTAGCCCTTCCCTTTTGCTCTGCAGTCTGGTACATGTCTCAGTAGCCTCCAATATCCCCAATTTGATTTTTCCATTTCTGCTTCGCATTCCAGTGTGGCTGTATTCCTTCCAGATGCCCCTAGATTTCACCCATCCTACCAAAGTCAGCCGTCTGGAGTCCACCACCCTGGTCCCTGTACCCCTTGTTTTCTGCTCATATTATGTGTGAACCACACCGAGTGGTGGTCACTCCCAGCCCAGGGTCCTCAACCCCCACCTCTCTACAGCCTCCCTCGCACAGAACTAGATCCAGTGTATTCCCCAACCTAGCTGGCTCAGTGACCATCTGTGACAGGAAGCAGTCCTGGAAGGCATCCAGGAGTATTTGCTCCCTAGGACTCAGGGTGGCTGGGGTGCCCTAATCCACTCCTGGTAGATTGAAGTACCCCACAATCACTGTGTTACTTTCCTCACACCTTACTAATTTTGCCAGCTCTCTGTCCAGGTCTTCCCTTTGAGTCGATGACCTGTATACCACCCCCATCCTGAGAATCCTATTCTAAGTCCTGAATTGCATCCACAAGGCCTCTGGTCTTCCCCTCCTCCCTTCCTTACGTATATCACTACCCCCTCCCCATTCCTTTGCCCCTATCCTTCCTGTAAAGCCTATACCCTGGGATCATCAAGTCCCAGTTCTGGTATTGGTTGGCCTGTGTTTCTGTAATGGCAGCTACGCTCCACCATCCCTCTGCCAATAGAGCCTGTAGTTCTCATGGGTTTGTTCCCAGACTCCTTGCATTCAAGGAGACAACCCTCCAAGATATTCCCTTACACTCTTTACCCAATTTCCCACCCTTCTCAGCCCTGCCCTTGATCCCTCCCTGCTTCCAACCCAGTTTGTACGGGATTGGATGTTTGTCTCCTCTCCGGAGAGTCTTCCCTTCAGCAACCCACTCCTACCTCCCCTGCCTAGTTTAAATTAACCCTTGTTTCTATGTATTCTTCTAACCTCTGTTTTAGCACCCCTTCCCCACCCTGCTCAAATGTAATCTGTCCCTGCGTACAGATCCCTATTGTCCCAGACCCTGCCCCAACCTCCCACTAACCTGCACTTTGGATCAACACCAGTTTCCCAGTAAACTGCTGAATTCCTCTATCCTACCCTTCCTTGCGGTACTTTGCCCAGGGCACTGGGAGTACCCCTGAGAAGGTCACTGGCCTCCTACCTCCTCACTCAATTTACCCAGTTCCACGAACATCTCCCTAACCACCTCTACTGTTTCTCCTGCCAAGTTGTTTGTACCCACATGCACCACATGTGGTTTATCCCTTCCCTCTTTGCACACTTGAGAATAGCCTGTCCTGCTTTATCTGCCATCAACCCAGGTTCAGACTCTACTCATGGACTATATCTTTCCCCTTTACTCCCCATCTGACCCCTTTAGTATGGAATCACCCCCTGTTTCTCATCCTCCCAAACTCTCTTTCCTTGTACCTGCCCCAGGGTCCACCCTGTCCTGCACATCTGCATCCCTATCTGTACCCTCAACTCTACCCCAGCCACCCGCCAGTCCTGCCCCTTCCCCAAACACACTCTGTGCCTGACTTGTCCCCTTCCCACCTGGAGTTCCCTCATCCAGGATGCCATCCTATCCTTCCCTTGACCCCCTTTCATCCTCCTCTGTACTGTAACCTCCATGTCCACCCCACAGCCAGACCCTTTTTCCCTTAACTGGGATCCGCTCCCCTCCCTCAGAGCTGTGTCTTCTGGAAGACACATAACCTCCCTCTCCCTCCTGATGCCTGATCCTGTCTCCATACCCCAAACTATGAGTCCCCACTAGGAGATGCGTCCTTCTCCCTGGGATACTCTGGCCCTGTCCCATGTACCTCCTCCTGGTGGGTCTGCCCTTCACCCTGGTCACAACTTTGGGTTCCCTTTCAGTGCTGTCTCTCTCCAGAACATATTTGTTCTTTAGTTGTACCGGCTTGGGGGTGCTTCAGCTCCACCTTCCTTAATCTCCCTGAGGCCACCGTAGTCCATATAGGCCTCTGACTGAGTATCCTCGGTGGCAGTGGCTGGTGGTATGCTGGTCCCTGGGTGGGGCAAGGTCCCAGTACTCCTGCCAACTGTGCTCGAAGCCTGGCAACTTCCTCCCTGAGCCCAGAAAGGTGCCTACAAATGGGGCAGCACCGCAGTTCCCAGAACGTTCTTCTGAACACTGCTGCTCCGCACCCACTGCACTGCACCACTCCTGTGCCATCCTACATACTCCTTAAATATGCTTCTACCCTCTTGTAGTGTTTTTTTACAGTCTACCTCCTTTTAGAGTTTCTTTGTTTATGATCCTGATATGTTTCTGCAGCCCTTGCCAATTTCTGCTCTGTGCCCTGTCAAACTTATTCTGTTCCTAACAGAGTGAAACTGACAAAATCATGCACTTTAAATGAACAAATGTACACTTATGTGATATAACCAGCAGCTCCTCCTCCTTTTAATTTTATTTGCTCTTTAGCTATCAGCCCATCCTGGGAAGAGCCTAGATGCTCCTTTCAACTAACTAAGCATTTAGTAATGTGTGGAGGTGGAGGTGGGGAGGGGAGGAATGAGTGCAAAATCTCAGAGACAAATGCCTCCTGGACAGATTCACAATCACACTCCAACCTCCCAGCAGCCAGCAGACTGAACAGACATAATGCCTCCATGAACAGTAAAGAGAGAGTCAAACTAGCAACTCCTACTTGATGGGCTCCTCTGTTTCTGGGTAAAGAATCCCTCCCTAGCAGCCAGCAACAGTTAAACAGTTAAAGAAAGATTCCAGCTAATCCTCCTCCAGACAAAATGCCTCTTGGACAGTTGAAGAAGATTCAGATAGTAACCATTATTCTAACTACAGTAAGGTTGGGCTACACCTGCAATGCACCCTGGTGGGCAGATATTAACCATTACCGTAAATACAATAAGGTTGGACTGCACCTGTAATGCACCCTGGTGGGCGGATACTAACCATTACTGTAACCAGAATAAGGCTGCACTGTACCTGTAATACACCCTGGTGGTAGATATTAACCATTATTGTAACTACAATAGGCTGGACTATACCTGTAATACACCCTGGTGGGCAGATATTAATCACTATTGTAACTACAGTAAGGTTAGACTGTACCTGTAATACACCCTGGTGGGCAGATATTAATCATTATTGTAACTACAATAAGGTCAGACTGTACCTGTGCTACACCTGGTGGGCAGATATTAACCATTATTGTAGCTACAGTAAGGTTAGACTGTACCTGCATTACACCCTGTGGGCAGATATTTATTACTACAATAAGGTTAGACTGTACCTGTAATACACCCTGGTGGGCAGATATTAATCATTATTGTAACTACAATAAGGTTCGACTGTACTTGTGATACACCCTGGTGGGCAGATATTAACCATTATTGTAACTACAGTAAGGTTAGACTGTACCTGTAATACACCCTGGTGGGCAGATATTAATCATTATTGTAACTACCATAAGGCTGGACTGTACCTGTAATATGCCCTGGTGGGCAGGTTTTAACCATTATTGCAACTACAGTAAGGTTGGAGTGTACCTGTAATACAACCTGGTGGGCAGATATTAATCATTATTATAACTACAATAAAGCTGGACTATACCAGTAATACACCCTGGAGGGCAGATATTAACCATTATTGTAAATACAATAAGTTGGACTGCACCTGTAATACACCATGGTGGTGGTTACTAATCATTACTGTAACCAGAATAAGGCTGGACTGTACTTGTAATACACCCTGGTGGTAGATATTAACCATTATTATAACTACATTAAGGCTGGACTGTACCTGTAAAACACCCTGGTGGGCAGATTTTAACCATCATTGTAACTACAATAAGGTTCGACTGTACCTGTAATACAACCAGGTAGGCAGACATGGACTGTACCTGTAACACACCCTGGTGGGCAGATATTAATCATTATTATAACTACAGTAAGGTTGGACTGTGCCTGGGATATATCCTGGTGGGCAGATATTAACCTTTATTGCAACTACAGTAAAGTTGGACTGTACCTGTAATACACCCTGGTGGGCAGACAGTAATCATTATTGTAACTACAATAAGTCTGGACTGTACCTGTAATACACCCTGGTGGGCAGATATTAATCATTATTGTAACTACAATAAGGCTGGACTGTACCTGTAATACACCCTGGTGGGCAGATATTAATCATTATTGTAACTACAATAAGGCTGGACTGTACCTGCAATACACCCTGGTGGGCAGATATTAACCATTATTGTAACTACAGTAAGGTTGGGCTTTACCTGTAATAAACCTTGGTGAGTGTATATTAACCTTTATTGCAACTACAGTAAGGTTGAACTGTACCTGTAATTCACCACGGTGAGTGTATATTAACTTTATTGTAACTACAGTAAGGTTGAACTATACCTGTCATGCTCTGGTGAGTGGATAGTAACCTTTATTGTAACTACAGTAAGGCAGGACTGTACCTGTAATAGACCCTGGTGAGTGGACAGTAAATACAGGTTACTCACCTGTAACAGGAGTTCTAGGAATGGTATATGTTGTTCATCCACACTCATTGGCAGGTATCCTTGCCTTAAATCTTGCGGAAGGTCTTCAAGCTTGCTCCTCCCACCCACCGGGTGGTATAATCTCGGCTCCGCCCCATGGCGCTAGATCTGGCCCACTGGAAGCTCAGGTTGTGCGTGCCGGGCGAGGTCGGGTGGGTCGTGTGGATGAACAACATATACCATTCCTAGAACTCCTGTTACAGGCGAGTAACCTGTATTTCTAGGGACATGGATATGTTGTTCATCCACACTCATTGGCAGACTCTAGCAGTTCTCCGGGAGGAGGGAGGCAAGAGACGCACACCCCAATACTTACTTGGGAAAGAGAGACTGAGAACCGAGGGCCCCAAAACCAGCATCCCGGGTGACTCAAGGTCGATGTGGTAATGGGTAATGAAGGTGTTTGCTGACTTCCAGGTAGCAGCCCTGCAGATTTCCTGGATAGGGACGTCCCTGGAAGCAGCCACCTGCAGCAGTATGGCGGGTAGAATGAGCTTTATCCTCTGGGAGGCTCCATGCCCGCCAACTTATAGCAGAGATCTATGCAGGAGGTTACCCACCTGCTTATCGTCCGCTGGCTGCAGGTCTGCCAGATGCGGCTTCAGCGTGGGTGACAAACAGCTGGCGAACCTCTCCGATTTCAACCGTCGCTCCTTATAATGGCAGCGCCTTCTAGGGTCCAGAGTATGGAGCCTATATTCGGCCTCTGAGGTGTGATTGGGGTAGAACACCAGCAGAGTCAACACCTGGTTAAGGTGAAACTCCGACACCACCTTGCGAAGGAATTTCGGGTGGGCGCAGGACAACCTTGTCCCTGTGGAAGACCAGGTAAGGAGACTCGATGGAAGCGCCTGGAGCTCTCCCATCCTTCTGGCTGACGTGATAGCCACCAAGAAGGCGGTCTTCCACGACAGGTGAGAGACACACCTGTGCATAGGTTCGAATGGCTTGCCCATGAGCTTTGCCAGTACCAGCAGTAGATCCCCGGAGGTGGGGTTCCCGCAATGGAGGAATGTGATCAAGGCCTTTGAAAAGCGTGAGACCACCTTCTCCTGCGCCATCGACTGCTTCCGCCCGCGCCCGGTAAGCAAAGATGGCTGCCAGGTGCACCCTTAGGGTCGACGACCGAAGCCCTTGACTAGAAAGGGACCATAAATAGTCCAAGATGCTTGCCAAGGAACAGGAGGAAGGGTCCAAGCCCTTGCCTGACACCAAATGGAAAACCTTTTCCATTTGAAGGCATAGCATTTTCTGGTCGACTCATCACGGGACGCCTCAACTACATTGAGGACCTCGTCGGAAAGACCCAAGGCCTGGAACTCTAGCCGCTCAGGAACCAGGCGCTGTCAGGTGCAGGGATTGAAGGTCCGGATGGAACACCTTCCCTGATTGACTGAGAGCAGGTCCGGCGAGCTGGAAGCTGCCACGAATCCTGGAGCTGAGACTGAGGAGATCTGGTACCAGAACTGGCGAGGCCAGTCTGGGGCTATCAGAATCACCCGCGCCTTGTCCTCCTCGCCTTGAGAAGCACCTTGTGGATCAAGGGAAATGGGGAAAGGCGTAAAGAGGCCGGGGTCCACTGCCTCGAGAAGGCATCCCCTGCAGCGAGCCCTGCTGAGGGGGGCATGGAACAGACTCAGCTCGCGTTCTCCCTGGAGGCAAACAGGTCCACCTGAGGTGTGCCCAATGGGAGAACAGATGCTGTACTACCTCCGCAGGAGAGACCACTCGTGGGATGCAGCCCCTATCCGGCTCAGGGCATCGGCCAGGGTGTTGGAGGCTCCTGCCGTGAATGGCTAGGAGATCCGCCTCAGGCTGCGCGAGTGACCAAATGCGGAGAGCTTCCTTGCATAGAAGCATGGAGCGCGTCCCGCCCTGGCGGTTTAGATAGTACATGGTCGTGGTATTGTCCGTCTGGACTCGGACCACTTGACCCCGGAGGAACGGAGCAAAGGCGGTGAGAGCTAGGCGGACCGCTCGGAGCTCCAGCAGGTTGATGTGGCATCGGGACTCCGTGGGGACCAGAGGCCATGAGCCGTGTTCCCCAGATGGGCACCCCAAACCCATCAGAGAGGCATCGGTCGATAGAGAGACCGTCGGCTCGGGCGGACGACGGGATGCCCTCCTGCAAATGATCTGGAACGGTCCACCACTGGAGAGCGTTCCACATCCCCTGTGTCACCGACACAAGCTGGTCCAAAGGATCGCAAGCGTTGTGACCACTGGCTGGCCAGTCCCCACTGAAGGGGACACATGTTCCAGCGGGCCCAACGGACCACGCTGGTGCAGGCCGCCATGAGACCCAGGAGGTGCAGGATCCCGGCAGGAGCGCAATTGCCCAACCAGAAATGATCGGGCAAAGGAGAAAGAACCTCGGCCCTGTCCGCGGGAGCCGCTCTGGCTCGAAGAGAGTCGAGCTGCGCCCGATGAATAGAATCACCTGCTTCGCTCGAGTTCCGACTTGGCCTCGTTGATAAGGAGGCCCAGTTGAGAGCAGACCTGAGGGCCAGATCTCTGGACCACTCCGCCTCCTTCCTGGAGGGAGCTGCTATCAGCCAGTCGTCCAGGTAAGGGTACACCGGACCCTCGCGCAGAGAATGCTGTCTACTGCCATGCATTTGGTGAAGACCCTGGGAGCTGGAGACAAGCCGAAGGCATGGCTTGGAACTCGAAGAGGATCCTTCCTTTCGAGCGAAGGAATCTCTGGTGAGACGGGACGGATAGGGACGTGAAAAGCGCGTCCTGCAATCGAGAAGCAGAACCACGCCCGCGTTCCAAGGATGGTATTATCTGAGCCAGAGTGACCATCCTGAAGGTTCGAGACCTTAGGAACTTGTTTAGGTCGTGTAGGTCGGTGAATGGGGCGCCAGCCCCCGTCGGCTTGAACCAGGAAGTACCTGGACACAAACCCTGGGTCTGAAGGAGGGTCCCACCTCTCTTATCACCTCCTTCTGGAGGAGGAGAGCGATGTCGGCTCGACGAGCGCCAGTGAGCTGGGGATCCCGAAGCCCCGAGCGGCGGCTCTGAAGGGTGGTGCCTGCTCAAACTCCAGAGGCAGGCCTCTTCCCACCACCTCCAAGACCCACCTGTCCGTGGAAACAGCGGACCAGGCGGAACGGTGCCGGAGCTGCCCACATGGGGACCCAGGGTAAGTGACGGGAATGGGGCGACACCCCTCAGCCCGTCACTGGGCAGGCTTGGAGGAGAGACGGCCGAGGGACCTCCTGGGCCTTTCCTCCCCTGCCTCCTGTTAGAGAGCCGGCGGCTTGGGTTTGGGATGCCAAGGCCGAGCCTGCTGGCCCTGACGTTGCTGGGCAGGCGCGCGAGGCACAGAAGAACGAAAGGACTTAGGCTGTGGTTTGCGGCCTTTGTCCTTCTGAGCGGAAGGACCGAGTCCAAGGTAGCATTGGACTTCTCGATCCTCTGCAGGTGACCTTCCACCCCAGGGCGAAGAGGTCAGTCCCAAAAAGGAACATCCGCCAACATGTGCTGGGTATCCGAGTAAAGGTGGATATCCTCAGCCAAGCCCGCTGACGATAGCCACCGCGGCCGCCACCGATCTGGTACGAGTCCCCTATATCCAAAGCAGTCTGGAGCTGCTGTTTGGCCACTGCCCTGCTCCTGGTCCCGCACCTGCTTAACCGTAGTCTGCAGATCGGGCGGAAGATGAGGATGACCTCATCCAGGGAGCCCAACAGGCATGAGAAAAATGTGCCATGAGGACGGCCGAACTGGCCTGGCGAAGGCCGAGAGAGGCATAGCGTAGACTTTTCGCCCGACATAGTCCAATTCTTGGACTCCTTGTCAGGAGGTTTGTCCACATCCCTGGTGTTGCGGCCCGGCGAAGCGCTGTCGGTAACCAACCCCTCAGCAGAGGGTCGAAAAAAACCGGACAAGGAACGGTGGGGACCGCGCACTTCCTTGGCCATCCTGGCGGGCGCAGGGCAGGAAGCAGGCGCTGCCAAAGCTCCAGTGCCGGACCCACTATGGCCTCGGCCACGGAAAGCCTCCGTCGGAGAATCCCTTGGTCCAGAATCTCCGTGAGGGATACCTGGCCCATTTGAACGGGTTCGAGCTCCATCCCGGTGGACTCCGAGATGAGCAGCAGTCCTAGGAAGGACGACGGGCTGATCGTCCATTGATGACCTCCTGAAGACTCCAAGTCCAGTCGCTTGGAGAAAAGGAAGAATCATCTTCGGACTCGGAAGAGTCCTCGAAACTGCCTCTGGCCTGAGCCACCCTTCACCTGCCGGTCGGTCGGGAGTGAGGGTAACTGACAGCCGATGGGGTAGACCCTTAGCCGACCGAGAATCCTTGGTCGGAGCCCCAGATGGTGGCTGTGGGCAGAGGTTCCACGAATCGAGTGGAGCAGCTGGTTTTGGCGAACAACCGGCCTGGGTATAGACTCCTCGGATAAGTCGAGGGTTGTGTCGGCCGCTCCGGTGACAGCCACTTAATGGCGGGGAAGGCGGCGGGGTCGGCTTACTCCCGATCAGGAGGAATATTGCAACATAAGGTCCTCGTACCGTCGGCGTAATTCGCGAAGCCTCCCTCATCCGAGGAGGAGGCGCGAGGGCAATGACGCCCGCCTTACCACGTGCCGAGCCGAGACCGCCTATGGCGGTGGGATCGGCTGGACGCGAAGGTCCGAGACCGAGACCGAAGTCCCGGAATTTCCGAGGTCGGTGCGGGAGGTGTCGGCGGAACGGCACTCCCTTGCTGGATGGTCCATCCGAGGGCTCTGGAACCGAGGCACAGGCGAGCCCACGGGATCCTCAACTCCTCCCGGGGAACCGGGGAGAGGGAATCTCGGCTGCTAAAGGCGACAGCCGTCCAATGGGTCGAGAAAATCTCGACTTCATCGGTGGGAGTCTCGGTCAACTGACCTGGCGGGGACACCGCGAGGCCAGTGGCCGACGCGACGGTCGACGGCAAGCCGGACGGTCGGCGGCCCGGGAGAGGGACCTTTCCGCTCCCAAGGCGTCGACGGAGGACTTACCCTGTCCTCTTTTGGACTGAGAATAAGGTCCAGCAGACGTAGGCCCTTCTCCCTTAGTGGAGAGGACAGACAAAGCTCCTAAAAGAAGCCGTGTAGGAAGAACCCAGAAGCGGGATAAATGCGCGGCCGAGGAAGAATATGGCCCGCGCGCCTCCTCTTGACCATCCGCTCGGAGCCGATCCGCCGAGGCCCGCCGCCCGGACACCGCTCAACCGGGCCTCCTTGGACTTCACCGAGGGAAACGCTTCGATCACCCAGTTGCAATCGGGCAGCACGGTCTTCGAGGACGAGGCCGAGAAAGATGAGTACAGGTCGAAGCTGCGGGTCGTGCTCAAGGCCTAAACAGTAGACACACGTGGAGTGTGGATCCATCCGAGACATCTTCTGCCGCATGGGCATCTCGAAATCCGAGTCGATTTGTCCATCGAGCGAGGGATAGAAGACTGAAGTCTTTTCGCAAAATTTATTTTTAAATCCATAAGCGGAGAAATAGGAACCAGTCTCAAATGCAGAGCGTTAAGGAGGGAACCTGAGCTTCAAGCGGTAAGGAAGATCTGGCGTCATGGGGCGGGCCGAGGTTATACCACCGGGTGGGTGGGAGGAGCAAGTTTGAAGACCTTCCGGCAAGATTTAAGCGGCAAGGATACCTGCCAATGAGTGTGGATGAACAACATATCCATGTCCCTAGAACCTTTATTGTAACTACAGTAAAGTTTGACTGTACCTGTAATACAGCCTGGCGGGCAGATATTAACCATTATACAAAATCACATGCCCCCACAATGCAAAGCATCATGGGCTACATATGCAAATCACCACAGAATGTTATGCTGGTCAACTTTAAGCAGAATTGCATGGTGCGAAGGCCTCTCACACAGTTTGCAAAGGGTGCTAACAGAAGACATAGACACGTGTTTCGTCCTACCGGACTCATCAGTATGCCTCGTCTGTTTGACACCCCAGTGGAATGGACCAGCTACCCCTGAGGCAGTGTGCCTGGGATATATTGTGGTGAACCCATTAAAATAAAAACTATTTAAAGACAAGAACCTCTGTGCGTAAACACTGAGGAAAGGGTTACCCAAAGGGCATTTGGCTGGAAGCCAAGTTTCAAGAAAATACAAAATCCACATGCCCCCACAATGATTTTGTATTTTCTTGAAATGCCCTTTGGGTAACCCTTGCCTCAGTGTTTACTTATTAAGAGGCTCCTTGTCTATTAACCATTATTGTAACTACAATAAGGTTGAATTGTACTCTGTAATACACCCTGGTGAGCATATATGGACTATACCAGTTATACACCCCAGCGGTGGATATTAACCAATAATGCAACTACAGTATGGTTAGACTGTACCTGTAATACACCCTGGTGGGCAGATATCAACCAATACTGTAACTAAAATAAGGTTAGACTTACCTGTAATACACCCTGGTGGGCAGATATTAACCATTACTGTAACTACAATAAGATTGGACTGTACCTGTAATACACCCTGGTGGGTGGGTATTAAGCATTACTGTAACTACAGTAAGGTTGGACTTACATGCAATACACCCTGGTGACAGGATATTAACCTTTATTGTAACTACAGTAAGGTTGGACTGTACCTGTAATACACTCTTGCGGGCAGATATTAACAATTACTGTAACTACAGTAAGGTTGGACTGTACCTGTAACACACCCTTGTGGGTGGACATTAACCATTATCGTAACCACAGAAAGGTTGGACTGTACCAGTAATACACATTGGTGGGGAGATATTACCATGACTCTAACTAAAATAAGGTTGGACTGTACCTGTAATACAGCTGGGTGGGCAGATATTAACCATTACTATAGCTACAGTAAGGTTGAACTGTATCTGTAATACACCCTGGTAAGCAGATATGGACTGTACCTGTTATATACCCCGGTAGGTGGATATTAACCATTGATGCAACTACAGTAAGGTGGGACTGTACCTGTAATATACCCTGGTGGGCAGATATCAACCAATACTGTAACAAAAATAATGTTAGACTGTACCTGCAATACACCCTGGTGGGCAGATATTAACCATTATTGTAACTACAATAATGTTGGACTGTACCTGTACTACATCATGATGGGTAGATATTAACTAATACTGTAACTACAGTAAGGTTGGACTGTACCTGTAATACACCCTGGTGAGTGGACATTAACCATTATTGTAACTGCAGCAAGGTTGGACTGTACCTGCAATACACCTTGGTGGGCAGCTATTAACCATTATCCTAACCACAGAAAGGTTGGACCAGTAATACACATTGATGGGGAGATATTACCATTACTGTAACTAAAATAAGGTTGGACTGTACCTGTAATACACCCTGGTGGGTGGACATTAACCATTATCATAACCACAGAAAGATTGAACTGTACCAGTAATACACATTGGTGGGAGATATTACTATGACTGTAACTAAAATAAGGGTGGACTGTACCTGTAATACAGCTGGATGGGCATATATTAACCATTATTGTAACTACAGTAAGGTTGAACTGTATCTGTAATACACCCTGGTGAGCAGATATGGACTGTACCTGTTATATACCCGGTGGGTGGATATTAACCACTGATGCAACTACAATAAGGTTGGACTGTACCTGTAAGACACCCTTGCGGGCAGATATTAACCATTACTGTAACTACAGTAGGGTTGGACTATAACTGTGATACACCCTGGTGGGTGAACATTAACCATTATTGTAACTACAGTAAGGTTGGACTGTACCTGTAATACACCCTGGAAGGAAGCTATAAACCAACTAACTACAGAAAGGTTGGACTGTACCTGTAGTACACCCTGGTGGATGGATATTAACCATTATTGTAACTACAGTAAGGTTGAACTGTAATACACTCTAGTGGGCAGATATTAACCTTTATTGTAACTAGAATAATGTTGGGCTGTACCTGTAATACACCCTGCTGGGTGGATATTAACCATTCATGTAACTACAGAAAGGTTGGACTGTACCTGCAATACACCCTGGTGAGCAGATATTAACTATTATTGTAACTACAGTAAGGTTGGACTGTACCTGTAATACAGCCAGGTGGGCAGATATTAACTATTATTGTAACTACAATAAGGTTGAACTGTATCTGTAATACACCCTGGTGAACAGATATGGACTGTACCTGTTATACATCCCGTGGGTGGATATTAACCATTAATGCAACTACAATAAGTTTGGACTGCACCTGTAATACACCCTGGTGGGTAGATATCAACCAATACTGTAATTAATGTTGGACTGTACCTGTAATAACACCCTGGTGGGTGGATATTAACCATTACTGTAACTACAGTAAGGTTGGACTGTACCTGTAATACACCTTGCAGGCAGATATTAACCATTATTGTAACTACAGTAAGGTTGGATTGCACCTGTAATACACCTGGGAAGCTATTAACCATTACTGTAACCACAGAAAGGTTGGAATGTACCAGTAATACACATTGGTGGGCAAATATTAATCGGTATTGTAATTACAGTAAGGTTGGACTGTACCTACTGTACCTGTAATACACCCTGGTGGGCAGATAGTAACCATTTTGTAACTACAGTAAGTTTGGACTGTACCTGTAATACACCATGGTGGGCGGATATTAGCCATTACTGTAACTAAAATAAGGTTGGACTGGTACCTGTGCAGGCAGTGCATCCATCTGCGATGCCAATGACCGGGTTTGTAAGCGGAGGCCGGCCAGGGGAAAGGACTGAACATCTAGGACTTCTCTCTTTCTCCGGGGATAGGAGGTAGTGTGTCCGGCATGTCATGGACCCCTGGTGGAGGCTGGGGGTATCCATTATGCCAGTGCCGTAACTTGTGGGGGACGAGGCACACGCAAAATCCTAGCCACCCCTCTGCCAACAGTGTCTGCGGGTGGGTTCTGGCTCCCATGGTCCCACTCTGAGGAGTAAGCCAGACCGTTACCATGGATCATGGGAGGGCATCTGCCGGCGAACCCACACAGGGGTAAGCTGGAGGGGCCATGAGGGCGGGCTGAGCCCTTCAGGGAGTGGGATGCTGGGGACAAAAAAAGGTTGGACTGTACCTGTAATACACCCTGGTGGTACAATATTAACCATTATTGTAACTACAGTAAGGTTAAACTGTACCTGTAATACAGCCTGGTGGGTGGATAATTACCATTATTGTAACTACAGTAAGGTTGGACTGTACCTGTAATACCTCTGGTGGGCAGATATTAACCATTATTGTAACTACTGTAAGGTTGAACTGTACCTGTAATACACCCTGGTGGGCGGATATTAACCATTATTTTAACTACAATAATGTTGAACTGTACCTATAATACACCCTGGTGGGCAGATATTAATCATTATTGTAACTACAGTAGGTTGGACTATACCTGTAATACACCACGGTGGGCAGATATTAACCATTATTGTAACTACAGCAAGGTTGGACTGTACCTGTAAAACACCCTGATGGGCAGATATTAACCATTATTGTAACTACAGAAGGTTGGACTGTACCTTTAATACACCCTGGTGGTAGGATATTAATCATTATCGTAACTACAATAAGGCTGGAATTTACCTGTAATACAGCCGGTGGGCGAATATTAACCTTAATTATAACTACAGTAAGGTTGAACTGAACCTGTAATACACCCTGGTGGGCAGATATGGACTGTACATGTTTACACCCCAATGGGCGGATATTAAAGCATTACTATAGCTACAGTAAGGTTGGACTGTTCCTGCAATGCATAGAAACAGACAATGACAGCGAAAAAGACCAGTGGTCCATCAGTCTGCCTGAGTTTCCTATAAGCCCTGCAACCTACTGTACTAACCCTGGATGAATACATACTGTACATTGCTACACAGAAGGTGGTGGCAGAAAAAGACATGCAGTCCATCCAGCCTGCCTTTGATTTGCTAATATCTGTCTCAAGGCCTCCTGCCATATGGGTCTAGATTACTATTCCTGCCAAACTTTCGTTTTATCTTTAACAGAAGTAGTCAAGATGAAAATGAGAGTGGTGAACTTCACGAGAATGGGTATTATACTGGAGGGCACCTGGCAAGCTCACTCAGGGATGAATAAGGAGAAATGGGCGGCCATCAAGAAGGGTTTGATACAGGCCATCGACACCTGCAGTTTCGTAAAAGAACTCCAGGTGTCAGAGACCTAGCTGGTATAGCAAGAGAGTGGCAGAATGTGAAGGCAAAGTGGGCAGCCTTCCTGAAGTACAAGAGTACCTCTAGGGAGGAGGAGGACATGGAGGTCTACGCTAAGAAATCGCAGGAGGCAGGGAGAGAGTACAGGCAGCCAAGGCTGAGAAATAACTAAAACTAGTGCATGGGGATTAAGAAAGGGAGAAGGATTTCTTCTGGTACATTAGGGAGAGAAGCAGCAGAAGGGATGAGATTGTTAGGATTAAGAAGGACGGAGGATAGGCAGAAAAGGGAGAAGATCAAGCGAAGGCATTAAATGAGTAGTTTTGCTCTGTCTTCACTAAGGAATCAGAAGGCCAATACCTCATTGGGAGGAATGGGGAAGCGGGGGTGGAGTATGAAGGAAGATTGGGGTGACAAGGTCTTAAAGGGACTAAGTGAGCGGAGGGTGGACAAAGCACCAGGACCAGATGGTTTACACCCAAGGGTCCTGAAGGAGTTGGCGGGGTAATAGCACTCCCACTGATGGACCTGTTCAACATCTTGCTGGAGGAGGGGTGTGTACCACTGGACTGGAGAAAAGCTCATGTGGTACCACTCCACAAGTGCTGTCCCAGGGATGAGCCGGTAATTACAGGCCAGTTAGCCTGACTTCCATAGTGGGAGGATAATGGAGATCATTCTTAGGAAAGGCTGGTGTCCTTCCTTGAGGAAAATGGTCTCCAGGATGACAGGCAGCATGAGTTTGTCAGGAGATCTTGTCAAACCAACAATGATGGACTTCGACCGGATTACAAGGTCATTGGACAGGGGACAGGTGGTGGATGTCCTGTACCTGGACTTAGCAAGGCGTTCGATTCAGTGCCACATGGCAGGCTGATCAACAAGCTGATGGACCTGGGAATAGGAGTCAAACTGCTGGGGTGGGTCAGGAACTTGATACGGGATAGGAACCAGAGAGTGGTGGTGGGGAGAACTATCCAAACCTAGACCTGTAACCAGCAGAGTCCCACAGGCTCAGTACTTGAGCTGTGCTGTTCGGCATCTTTATTGGTGACAGAGCAGAAGGGGTAAGATCTGCCCCTTGCAGATGACACTAAGCCCTGTGGGAGGGTGGACACAGTGCAGGGGAGGCAGGACTAAGGGAGGACCTGGCTAGGCTAGAGAAATGGTCAGATATCTGGCAGTTGAGTTTTAATACCAAGAAATGCAAGGTCATGCACCTGGGTGCCAGGAGCCCAGGGCCAGCTACTGGCTGGGGGTAGTACAGGTGGCAATCTCAGAGGAGGAAAGGACCTTGAAGTGATGGTCAGAGGTGACATAAAACACTCGGCACAGTGCCACAAGGCAGCAGCCAAAGCAAATAAAATGCTAGGCTGCATCACCGGAGAATAACCTCTAGGAGGGAGGAAGTTATTCTGCCACTGTACAGGAAACTGGTGAGGCAACACCTGAAATACTGAGTGCAATTCTGGTGCCTGTATTTGAAGCAGGATATCAATCTACTGGAGGGTCCAGCAGAGGGTGACCAGGATGATCCAGAGTGCAGGGGACAAAACATATGAGGACATGCTGAGGAGCTCAACATGTACTCCCTAGAGATAGAAGAGAGAAGGGGACATGATAGAGACCTACAAGTACCTTGAAACTGGTAGGGGTAGATTCAAGAAGGAAGCGAGGGAGACACCTTTTCACCGAAAGGGTGGTGTTGGGGTGGAACACGTTTGCCAGAGTAGGTGGTGGCAGTGAATACAGTGGCTAGTTCAAGGGGGTGGGATGGGGTGAAGAAGAAAATTAGAGTGGGAGGGGTTGTTGCTGGGAGGAGGAAGAGTGGGAAGGTACTAGGGTGAGATTGCTGACCCCAAGAGGAGTGGGGGTCAGCTGCAGGGAACTAAACAGAGCTGCACACTGAAGCAGACTTGATAGACCATCATGGCCTGTTTCTGCTGGCAAATTCATATGTTACGTATTAAATCAGATTTATTGAAAAGGCCGCTGGCACTATCATTGTATCTAGTGAGTAACTGTCTGACAGACTTTTTGACTTTTAAATTATCATGTATGATTTTGCAACACCTCTGAGATTTGCACTGTATTCACTTTGATAACACACATGGCAATTTGGTAACCAGTAGCAACTGTACATCATTTAATCAGTGCAAGTGTGCACATGTACGCTTCTCTGATAAAGCTCGGAAGGAGCAAAGCAGCAGGACAACGAGAAGGCAGCAGGTCTGGAGACTGTTTCTGACCGCTGTTAGTTCACTTGCAATTTTACATAGCTAGAAACTGCACTTTATCTGCTGGCACTTTAATTTTTGCACTGCAACTGAATGGATTAATGTTGTGATATGTTCCTGTAAAATGCCTGTAGTGGCATAGCCACAATACGATGAGCTTTAACAAATGTAATGGAGTGCGGAATAAACTGCCATAAAAGCGCCACCAAATTAACTTCCAGTGATATATCTTTAGAGCTTTATTACGGAAAACTTGTGCTAACCTCTGGTTAAAAAGCGCATGGATAACAAGTTCCCAAGTTGTAACAAAGTGCAGGGTTAAACTTCTTCTTGGACCAGAAACATGTATCCAGATATCCTGATCCTCTGATTTAGAAAAGAGTCAACGAAGTCAGCCTGCCAGCACAGCGGGTGGATTTCCGCTTGTGGCGCTGATGACACTGGTTTGGGAACAAACCGGGAGTCGGAGGGCGGCCAGGAGAAGGATTGAGCATTCTAGGGACTGCTCTGCTTCTCTGGGGGAGGGAGGGAAGAGTGTCCGGTGCATCCACGGACCTAAGCGGAAGCTAGGGTACCACATAACCAGCGCCATTATGCTTGGGGGCATGGTGGACACTGGGCGTCACTGTACATCCGGCCCCAGGGATCAAGCACTGGAAAAAGCTACCCCCATGACGACCTGCTCTGCCGTCCGCGGGGATCCGCAGCTCCGACCTGGGGGGTAAGCCAGGGCTTTGCCCACAGTGTCCATTGGAAGCCCCTGGCAGCCGCCACCCAGGAGGGGTAAGCCTGGGTGGGGAGGGTCCAAGCTCAAAGGAGGGAACCAGAACAAAAAAAAAAAGGAGTCAACAGGCAACCACAACTGGCATCAATATGTCTCTTTAATACAGCGTTTACAATCCTTTCCAAGAACATTAGCAAACATTTGGCTAACATTCTGGCGCATCTTGTCTCTTAGCCCCAAACTGGCAAGGCCATACAGGATCCACTCCTGCTATTTTGGGAAAATCTGAGCATAGTGAAGAGATATTCATCCTGTCATTACAGCAGGAGAAGGCTTTTGAAAGGATCTACAATGCCTGTAAGTTTTAGTTCTATGGAAATATGATATGCTTGAGATTTTAGTCAATGTTTTCAGCTTTTTATGCAGCTGCTACAATGACTATAAATGTAAATGGGAGGGTTGAAATTTCCATACCAGTGAAACGAGGGAGGAGGTTGACAAAGGTGGCTGCTGAGACATCTTTATATATTCTGTACCTTGATCCCATTCTAAGCAAAACAGAACAAAACAGGGGTATACTGGGTTTATAGTGTGTGTGTGTGGGGGGATACAGCACCACAAAGTACTGATTTATGGATGACATTTGTTTAGTAGTTAAGGACACTGTCTTGGGTAAAGGAGCAATTATATGCTTTTCATGACCTGGAGATCAAAGATGAGTTAGTCAAAAGTGCGGAATCACATCTGACAATCCGAGTCGGGAGGCACTGACATTCATGTGGCTAGCATCTCCTGACCCCAGGGCCATTAAAATGCTAGGTATTTGGTCTGGGTAGGGGACAGACCAACACAAAAGATTGGGAAACAAAACTGGCCTTTGCTAAGGTGTATTAATGGAAAATGTAGCATATGTCTAAGAAAAGGAGTGCGTGTAATTAAGACATTTTTGATGCAAATCTTTTATATGTCAATTAGACATACACCCAAGGCTGTGGAGTCAGGTTTGCTTAGCCTGTTCTTTCAACTGGTTTGGAGAAGCGGATAAACCCAGTCTAACAAAATGTTCCATATTTTCCCTAAAGGACAGGGGTTTGAACATAGTAAACCCATTGTTTTTTCTTTAGTATACCTTTTCCTAGTGATTTTAGACCTGTCCTGAAATGTGCCCTCAGATCATGGGTACCACTGGTGTCACACTGGCTTGATCCTTCCTGCACTGGGGGTGTAACAAGGAACCCTTTGGCTGCCTAGCAATAGATCTTGAATTACCCTCCAACTTCTTACCTGAGAACAGCACTTATGAAAGTGAAAAAGTGAGGTATTTCCCTGATTGCCTTCCCAAATACTCCATCAGAGGCCTCTACATTCTTATATTAATGGTTGAGGCTTCTTAGCAGATCTGGGTTTTAAAGACTGCCCACAGGACTAAGCCAGAAAAGCGGTAGATCAGTTGGTTGCCAAATACCAGCTCGTGTGTGGGATGTCTAATCAGATACCAAATACCCACATCTTGACTATGGTACTGAATTCTGATCCCCGTATGTTGAGTGAGATGAGAAGGAAATAGAGTGCAAAGGAAAGAAAAGCAGCCAGGATGATTTAAGGGTTTGGCACCATCTCGAATGAGGAAAGGCTAAACAGCCTAAACTCAATGACACGGGAGTAAAGATGTATAAGGGTGAATTACTCGCCATGTATGAAATTTGCAGGATGAAAATCTAATTAAAGGCCTGAACATGGAAATGAGGACTGGAGAGCATAACCTATGAGGACATAAACAAATCAAGACAACGATTTAAAACTGATAGAAGGAGGTCTTTCAGCACTCCGACAACAGCAGAAGTATTGAATGAGCTTCCAGAGTATGCAGCTGAAAGTAAAATAACAGGAATTTATGCATCATACAGACAAGGATGACACAAGATGGCATGAACCTGGAATTCTACTACTGACTAGTGGGAGCAGTCTCGATGGGTTCCTGGTCTACTTCTGCTCACAGAACCTCAGCAGAAAGATAGAATTTGTCAGCAGAAATGGATTTCTGGTTCACCTAGTCTGCCAAGTGTTCCTCCTATTCCACCTCTACAGTCCCTATCTGGTCTCCAGCAACCCTCCCCTTCCCTGCCTTTTTTTTTTTTTTTACTTTCTATTGATGCTCCCCGCCCCTGCAGTTCACCTTTTCAGGAGACACCTAGCATCTGTCCCGTTCCTTCCTGCCTGCAGCCCATGGTAGTCCCACCATGTAGCTTTGGTTTCTCCCCAGGCGGGGACAGGTGGGGCCCCATACACCCGACCAATTGCACTGTGCGGGGCTACGATCCAGGACAGGCAGAAAACTTGGGGATCTGTGCTAGTGCTCCTTCTACCTGGAGCACAGAGGCCATTTTCAGGTGTTTTTCCTCTCGGGTGTGGCGTGGCCCTGCGTCAAGGTGGGATCCACTAACGCTCATCATGCCTTTTCCCCTTTTATGGCAGGGTGCTTGCTGTACCTTAGGCCTCCACCTGAGGTCAGTCGAGCACCGAGCCGTGTTCCCCTCCTCCTGGAGATGGGGAGCAGTCCTTGGATGCTCAAGCCTCCTCCCCAGCTGGCCCTCTGACACCTGGGCTCATTCCGAACCTGGGTCACCGGCATCAAGGAAGTGCTACCACTGTGTTGGCAGGTCAACCCTCTTTCTAATATAGCCCCACGCTTATCCCATGCATGCTTGAAGCCCCCACCATTTTAGCCCCCCACTTCTGTTGGCAGTTGGTTCCAGGCATCTAACACCCTGTCAGTAAAGAAATATTTCCTCAAATATCTCCTGAACTTCCACTTCCAGCTTTACTGCATACCCCTGGTCCTGGTGTTGGGTCTCATTTGAAGGAGATTCCCCATCTGGACCCTGTTCATCTTTGTGAAGTGCGTGTAGGTCTCAATCATGTTGCCTCTCTCTCCATCTCTTCCAGGGTGAACATGTTAGTTATCCCACAGCCTCTCCTCATAGGGCTTCCCATGTAAACCCTGCATCATTTAACTACCCTCCTTGGGACAGCATAGAAACATAGAAGTTGAAGGCAGAAAAGGACCGCAAGGCCCATCCAGTCTGCCTGTTTCTTTTCTATCTTATGAATGTGCCATCGGCCTTTGCTCTGTCAATTGGGCCTATCTATTAATACTCATCTGTATTGCTCCATTATGCCTATCCCATGCCTGTTTGAAGCTGTGCATTGTATTCACATCCACCACTTCCTGAGGTAGGCCATTCCATGCATCCACCACCCTTTCTGTGAAAAGAACTTCCTCACATTACCCCTTAATCGGCCTCCTCTAATCTCATGCTATGTCCTCTTGTCCTGCTATTTTTCTTATACTGAAACATGTTAGATTCTTTCACCTTGTTAATGTCCTTAAGGTGTTTGAATGTTGTCAAATGATGTACTTGCTCTCTCTTAACCCCTCCCCAGGACACATCTGGAATCGGCGGTACTCCGCTCAGTATACCTTCCTGGTGAAACTCTTAAATAAATAAATAAATGTTTCGATCATATCACCTCTCTCCCTCCTTTGCTCTAGGGTATACATATTGAGCTCGTTAATCTGTTCTCATATGTTTCTTGATGCAGTCCCTGCACCATTTTAGTTGCCCTTCTCTGGGCTGCCTCAATTTGGTTAATGTCCTTGTGAAGGTGTGGCCTCCAGTACTGCCGCGAGTACTCCAGATAGAGCCTAACCAGTGTCTTGTAAAGATGGATTATTACCTCCCTCTTCCGACTTGTGATAACCCTACTAATACACCCCAACACCCCCAAGCCTTACCTACTGCTTTAGTGGTCTGCTTGGATGATTTCAGGTCATCGGTGATGATGATGCCTAAGTCTCTATTCCTTGTGACTGCCAAGCTCCCCTCCTCCCAGCCTGTATGTGGCTTCCGGGTTTCTCTTCCCTATGTGCATGAACTTGCACTTCTTTGCGTTAAACCCCAGTTGCCACTCTTCCAACCATTTTGCTAGTTTATCCAGATCTCTTCTCATTCTGCCCACCCATCTGGATCATCTACTCTGTTGCAGATCTTGGTGTCATCTGCAAACAGACCAACCTTACCCTCAGTCCATCTGCAAAGTCACTGATGAAGATATTGAAGGACTGGCCCCAGGACTCATCCTGGGTACCCCTTGTGCCAGGCATCTCTTCTAACTGTATACCGTTTACCACACTCTCTGTTTTCTGCCTGTCAACCAGTTTGCCACCCAGCTGACCAACTCATGACCCACCCCAAGCCTACCCAGCTTATTAATCAATCTTCTATGGAACAGTATCAAAATCTTTGCTGAAGTCAAGGTAGGTGACATTGACTGCTCCCCTTGGTCCACCACTCTGGTTACCCAGTCAGAGAAATCTATAAGATGAGTTTGACAGGCCCTTCCTGTTGTAAACCCATGCTGTCTTGGATCCTGTGCTCCTGGAGTCCAGGTGTTGCACTATCCTTTCCTTAAGGTGCCTCCATAATCTTGCCCACCACTGAGGTAAGACTGACTGGTCTGTAGTTCCTGCCTCCTCCCTGCTATCACTCTTGTGGCGGGATCACATAAGCCCTTCTCCAGTCTTCTGAGACCTATCCTGCACAGAGAATCACTAAACAGTTCTGATAATGGCTCTGCTAGTTCCACCCTTAGCTCCTTTAGTACCCTGGGATGTATGCCATCAGGTCCCATTGCCTTGTCCACCTGGAGCTTGTCGGGGTTACACATACTCGACTGTACCACTTACACAGGGGACAACAACCATATGGGGCCTTTGCCATGAACAGGCGGCCTCTGCCATTTCACTAGTAGGTCTATATCTTCCGTCTCTCATCTCTGTCTTCTCTCGGCCAAGAGCTTCTGCCCTCTCTCTCTGTCTCTCACTCTCACTCTGCCAGTGAACCCTGCTCTCATCTTCCAACATCTACTACTTCATTCACTCCCTTCTAGCTTTCTCTCAGCTCCTCCTCCAAACTTCTTAACCCTCTAGTGACTATCCGGGTCACCAGGCTTATCTTCTAATTCTAATGGTTTCTTAACATGGTTGCCTCAAGGAGAAGTGGCTGCAGATATTTTTTAAAGTGAAATGGGGCACACAACTGAAAAATAATGTAAGGTTGTAGCGGAAAATTAAACTACACTGTTACAGGCTTTCTCAGCCTAAATGATAATTAATGAATAGAAAAGGGGAGCATGTGACTGAACTCATTCAGTATGTACCATAAGTCCTATTAACCCGTGCAGAAATAGTCCCTTGCAACATGTACACTGTTATTAGACTGGGTGAGACACTGTGTAATTAGATGTCAGTTTCTTGCATGACAAACTGAGTAATCACCAATGAATTACATTGATTCCTGCAGTATTCTGCAAGATATCACTGACTAAAATGGTGATACTGCACTTCATCCTGGCAGGCAGCACTGTCGTTTGCTTGTTTTCTGGGTTCTTCTGATGTACAGGAAGCATCAAATTTGTCACTGAAACTCTTTCCATATTCAGAGCATTTGCAAGGCTTTCTCTCAGGGATAATGTCTCCAGTGTTTGGAGTTTTCGAATACTGTGACAAGAATGGACCCCATTTTTAAGCCAGATGATGTTCAAATATCAGTAAGTCCGTACTGGATGTATCCTTAATATTTGCTGAAAGTTCCTTTCTCAACATGCTCCTCAGATGGCTTCCTTCCCTAGTTTGTTATGATATACACGATAATGGGAGCTCTGCCACGGGGAGGAAGCACACAATGGCGGATCTATAGGATGCCATAGGGCTGCACGCTGAAAACCCTCCGCTAGACCTGTGTCCCACTGCATTTAAGCGAAGGGGATGGTGATTCTACATCTAAATGAACAGACATTAAAATCTAAAAGTATTGCTAAGATCCAACTGGGAGATGCTCAGTATGTAAAATGCCACAAGAGAGCCACTGCTGGATAAAGAAGAGGAGACGAAGAAAACACAAAGCCTTCAGAGCATTTGGTATAATGTCCAGAACAGAAGGGAAGCAAAAGCAAGCGGGTGCCAAGCTGAAAACAAATAAAGCTACTACCTCTCTATGCAGACAAGGAAAGGCCAACACACAGCAAAACGGATTCCATCTGACAAAACGGGAGCAGGAGATACTATACTAACAACCGTAACACCACAGGAATGTTTCCCTATTTAACTTAAATGAGAAGCAAACGGAAAGATGAAAGGGCCTAAAACTGAACCAGCTGATGAGAGGAATGAAGAGCCACATTCTTGAGGGCCCATCTGAAAGCTATCGATGGAGCTGCTGGAATGCCCTTACCTCAGAGGCCTGCCGAATCGCCAAACTGATAACACAAAATGCAGCTGAAGGAAATAGAAATCAATAGCAAATATCAGAAGCCAGCATTAATGAGGTGGTACCGGAGGAGACAACCGATTTAGAAATGGACAATGACTTGGGCACCGGTAAAGATATGGGGCCGTAGCTAGTACGAAAATGGTGACCGTCAGTCAGACGGGAAGCAGCTACTGAAAACCTAAAAGATTTGGTGGAGCATAACTTAAACACTACAGTGGAATTCCAAGCAAGCGGAGGTAAGTGATACCTTTATTAAAACTACTACTGCTAATACAGATTCAGCTAATACAACTGCAGTAAACAATACCTGCAGTTTAAATTTAAAATAATTGTTAACCAACGACCAGATGAGTTTAGTATAACAAACTTACCTGGCTACAACATGGAGAATGAAAATGACAAAAAAATGAGTGGCGGAAGATTAGTTCTGAAGAAACTGATTAAGAAGAAAAGAAAAGGAAGGGAAATTGTTTAACCAGGAAAGGCACACTAAGCTTGTTTCAGGTGCAACCTGGGGCACAAAAGAAGTTAAGTGATTTGCTCAGGGTCAAACACTATGCAAATGGTGGCTGTGAGATTCAAACCCAGGTCTCCATGTTTGCAGCTCAGTGCCCTAAACCATAGCGCTACACTGAAGAAGAAAGGAAGAGAAATTTACTAATGATGAAGACCCCGGGCAAGGAAACTGTTTACACAGATGAACTCTATATATTCAATAAAATGGAGCAAATGTTGACACACCAAAAAAAATATTTTCAAGTTCAAGTTTTTATTGATCAACCATGATGTTATAAGCATCAATGTTATTGCAAATAGTATTTGAAGAGCAACTGACAACTTCAGGATAATTTAACAAAACATAATATTTCACACAGTTCAGTTTATAGAGAGGCGACTTGTCGCTCAGTGTGCTTCTTGTGAAACATTTCAATAAATAAATATTTCACATTAGTTCTGTATTTTTCCTCCCCATTATTTATTACTGAGGCAATCTGCATGAAAACAGGATTGCTGCTCCTGAAGGTTCATCTGTTCCTGTTGCTTTCCCCACCGGAGGTCATAATGCACTGCTTAGGACATCACAGTTACTCCCATGGCAACAGATTGTGATGTCACAATGCTAGGATCTGGTGCTAGGACCTGGTGAGCTGCTGGGACATCTCCATCGCCCTACATTTCTGGCTTTCCACTCTGTTTGTCCCTTAGCTTTCTCTGCCAGCATCAATTCGCTCAAGATACCACCAGTGGGTGTGGGCTATCGCGTCGCCAGGACCTGCTGTGCTGTCTTTTGGGACCCCTCCACTTCCTCCAACTCGCCTCCCTGTTGGCCCCTAGCCTTCTCTACCTCGATCTGCCTCATGGTACTTCTGCTCTTCTAATCTGTTCTTACCTCTTTGCAGTACTACTGCAATCGTAAAGAGACCAGCTCAACTTGCTACAGAATGGATCCATTACATAATAGCAGTCACACACTCCAGGCTTTGGTAAGTCAGAATATCATCACTTCTTGGGTGCATGAGACACTCTGCCCTTGGCCTTGAGTCGTACTAAAGAAATTCTGTCAGATTTACCTGTTGGCTCCAATGTTTCCTATGGAAAGCACTTACTACATGGCTACTAACAAAATACAAGTTTAAAGCAACAGTGTAATGAAAAGTGTTTTCAAAAACTTAGTTTCAGCTACAATTAATAAAAATATTAACCCAGTACCTATTAAATCTACTTTTCTTGGTAGGTATTTGATGTGCAATGAGTTTTTTATTTTTTGGATCCTAACCCTTGCCAGGTCAACAATGCAGTTTCTAAGCCAAATGTGGTGCCCATCTTTTTCTTGAGGAAAACATAAATACATTAAACATATATAAAATACTAAAATTTGGCTGGAACTAGAACGTTACCACCAAATAAAAGTGGAAGATGCCTGTAAACTTTTATGGTGAAAATAGTAGGGTCAAATTTTTGCCCAATTTCTTTGCACTACTGCTTTAACTAGAGTTCTTTTATGCAGACCAAGTTCAATAAAAGAGCTCTATCTAAACTTCTTGTACTGTTTGTCGCCATATGGTACATATGTCCCATTGACAACGCGGAGCGATATACAGAAATGCACTTGACTACCACACCCTGCCATGTAATATTGCGACATGAAACCTACCTTAATAACTGTACTTGTAGGACAGGTAGCTCTGTCCTCCTAGCTATCCGGAGTCTGGCTTGTGGGACATCTGATGAGAAGAGCCAACTCTTGTCATTGGAACATGGTGCATCCACTAGCACCTGAGGACAAAAATTCAGAGATACACCAGCATCACAAAGTGTTACAAAACAAACCTAAACAACTCTGCAACTCAAATTTGAGGGCAAAAGACCTCTTCCCCACCATCTACAGAATGTCCTGCTCAAATGAAACAACCAGGGAAGGGGTGGAGGCTAGGTTTGAGAGACATCATAGCTAAGTGATTCGAGCATATTAAGTGCCTGTAGACAGGGTTTTTGGGAGGCAGTATAGCGCAGTAGTTTAAGGCTCTGAGGTGCAAATCTGGTGACATCCAGCAGACCAGACCGGGTTTGAATCCCAGCTTCCACTTGCATACTGTGTGACCCTGAGCAAGTCACTTAACTTCCTGAGCCCCAGGTCACTCCTGTAAAAAGCTTTCAGCTTAGTGTGCTACTCCTGGTTAAACAACTAAATAAAAAAAAAAAAAAATATTTGCTCAGGATAGCCCAGCTGAGATTTTTTTTTTTTTTTAATCTATTTTGCACCGACCCGGTGAACTCTCTCGGGCATCCTCCAACACCCCCAGCTCTACCTCCATGCCTGAGGCCTCCAATTCCACAAGGTACCAGCCGGCTATCCCCGACTCGCCCCCCCAGGTAGGACCACCCTATCGCCCAAGGGCTCATCTTGAATTCTGGACGGACTTGGCACGGCCAGGAGAGGAGGGCAACTGGCAGTGGAGTGTGTCTTGAGTGGGTGGAGGTGCCATCGCCTATCCCGAGTCGGGGATTTTCTGTGTATATGTTTCCCAGGGGTGCAGCGTGCAATGATGTCCACGCAAAGGTGCCTGCTGGCGTCTGCCACCTCCTGCCCCTCATTCTGGCTGGTGATCCTGCTATACCCCCCATCTCCATCGGGGTCGTGAGGACACCAAGCAGCTCAGGATCCCCCAGGGAGAGGAGGCTGTCCTCTAGATGCACAATCCTCTCCCTCCCCGAACCTGGGTCGCTGGCATGGCGCGAGGGTGTGGCGCCCAGCACCTCAACCTCAGCACCACTGGGCTGGCTCCAGCTGAGATCTGAGATGTAAAATCTTGTTTCCAGTAGGGTCCTGCTTCTACCCATTCCCACAACTGTGTGGACTGGAACACTGGGAGGGTTAACTGACTTGCCCAAGGACACACAGAGTATTTGACTCTAGCGGGGTTTGAACTTGTGATCTCCTGGTTTCCAAGCTGGTGTCGTAAAGCACTAAACTACACTGCTAAATCCCAGCAGTGCCACATACTCACTGGTGACCTTGTGCAAGTCCCTGAACCACTTCCTTGATCTGTTTATTTTAATCTCCTGGACCTTATTCCATGGTTTCTTGCAACCTCACTTAACCTCTCTGTGACATTTAATGACTACTGTCAATTACAGTAAAACTGCCGATTACGGGCACAGCATATAAGGAAATTATGGTATTAAGGGCACTGCATATTAGAAATTAGAAAAGTGGTATTAGGGGCACTGCACATTAAATCATGTATTACGGGCACTGCATATTACAAAAATATGGTATTAAGGGCATTGCATATATTAAAACAATTATGGTATTAAAGGCACTGCATATTAGAAATTATAGTATTAAGGCACTGCATATTAGAAATTATGGTATTAAGGGCACTGTATATTAGAAAATTATGGTATTAAGGGCACTGTATATTAGAATTATGGTATTAAAAGCATGCATATTAGAAATTGTGGTAATAAAGGCACTGCATATTAGAGAATTATGGTATTAAGGGCACTGTATATCAGAGAATTATGGTATTAAAGGCAATGCGATAGACAATTATGGTATTCAGGGCACAGAATATTAGGGAAATTATGGTACTAAGGGCACTGCATATTAGAAAAATATGTTATTAAAGCACTGCATATTAGAAAAATTATGGTATTAAGGGCACTGCAAATTAGAAAACATAGAAACATAGACTTTGTGGCAGATAAGGACCACTTGGCCACCAGTCTGCCTATTTCCCTACCTATTGGATAAGCTGCAGGTTCTAGTTAACCAACAGCCTACTTCCTGCAAACCCCACTATAATTGCCTTATGTCTGTCCCATGCATGTTTGAATTCCTTTACTGTTTTAGACCCTACAAACTCCCCAGGAAAGGCGGTTCCATGCATCCACCACTACTCTCCGAGAAAAAGAATTTTCTCACACCTGAGTCGTCACCCATCTATCTTTAAATTGTGCCCCCTGTTCTTGCACATCTCTTTTCTGAAAGATGCTACCCTCCTGGACTTTGTTGATTCCTTGAGGTACTTGAAAGTTTCTGTCATGTCCCCCGTCCCTCCTTTCATCAAGGGTATACATATTAAGCTCTCTCAGTCTCTCTTCATTGGCTTCTGATGCAGACCCTGCACCATTTTAGCTGCCCTCCTCTGGACTGCTTCCATCCTGTCTATATCCTTGCATAGGTGGGTCTCCAAAACTGCATGCAGTACTCCAGATGGGGTCTCACCAACTGTCCGTACAGAGGTATAACCACGTCCCTTTTCTACTTGTGATGCCCTCCCTATGCATCCCAGTATCCCCCAGCTCTCCTTACTGACTTTTTACATTGCTTACCCACCTTTAGGTCATCTGATATGACTACCCCCAGGTCCCTTTCCATTACTGTTGTTGTTAGTACCTCCTGCCATTGTGTACTCTTCTCCTGGGTTTTGTTTCCCAGGTGCATTACTTACTTCTTTGCAATGAATCTAAATTGCCATACGTCTGACCATTCCTCCAACTTTGATAAGTCCCTTCTCATCCTTTCTACCCCACCTTGTGTATCAACTCTGTTACAGATCTTTGTGTTATCTGCAAAGAGGCATACCTTTCCTTCCAGACCCTCTGCAATGTCATCTATAAAGACATTAAAGAGGACTGGATCAATACTAAGCCCTGAGGTACTCCACTAGTAATCCCCCTTTCTTGGAATGAGTTCCATTCACTATTACCTTCTGTGTCCTGTTGTGCAGCCAGTTTGCTATCCAGATTACCACCCTGGGACCCATCCCAGGCTGGCTAACATGATTATTAATCTTTTATGCGGTACTGTTTCAAATGCCTTGCTAAAGTCTAGGTAGGCCATATCCACAGTCCCTCCCTGGTCTATTACTTTAGTCACCCAGCCAAAGAAATCAATTAGATTCGTCTGACATGACCTTCCTGCTGTGAATCCATGCTGCTTTGGGTCCTGTGCCCTGCTGGCCTCTAAGTACTCACAGTTCTTTCTTTCAGAAGTGATTCCATCATTTTCCCTACCACTGAGATCAAACTAACAGGTCTGTAGTTTCCTGCTTCTGCCTTGCTCCACTTTGTGAAGAGGAATCACATCTGCCCTCCTCCAGTCCTCAGGTACCACCCCTCCTCCCATAATTTGTTAAAAAGTGTGGTCAGTGGTGTCACTAGGTCCCCCTTAGTTCTTTTAGGATTCTGGGTGAATCCCATCAGGCCCCATTGCTTTGTCCACCTTGAGTTTTAGGAGTTCTTTCAGGACTCTTTCTTCTGTAAATGGACTTGTATCAACCCCTACCCAGAGTGCTTCTATTGTCTGGTTTAGGTAACTCCTCCTCATCTTCTTTTGAGAATACTGAGCAAAAGTATTCATTCAGTATCTCTGCCTTTTCACTGTCTCCCTCTGCCCACCTCCTCTCCTTAATCTTCACTATCCTCCCTTAACCTTTCTATGCTCCCTAATATACCTATATGGAATTATGGTATTAGGGCACTGCATAATAGGAAACCATGGTAAGGGCTCTGCTTGTTAGGAAAACTAAGGAATTAGGGCATGGGATAGTAAGAAAATTATGGTATTAAGGGCACTGCATATTGGGAAATTACACTATTAAGGAATTGCATATTAGGAAAATTATGGTATAGGGCACAGCATTACAGGAAGACTAAGGACACTGCAGTAGGACAATTAACAGTAACATGCCAGCCCCATGATTCCATCAGCCATGACAGTAACAGACCAGCCCCATGACCCGTCAGCGATGACAGTAACAGACCAGCCCCATAATCCGTCAACCATAACAGTGACAGGCCAGCCCCATGATCCTGTCAGCCATGACAGTAACAGACCAGCCCCATGACCCCGTCAACCATGACAGTAATAGGCCAGCCCCATGATTCCATCAGCCATGACAGTAACAGACCAGCCCCATGATCCCGTCAACCATGACGGTAACAGGCCAGCCCCATGATCCTGTCAACCATGACAGTAACAGGCCAGCCCATGATACTGTCAGCCATGACAGTAACAGACCAGCCCCATGATCCTGTCAGCTATGACGCAACAGGCCAGCCCATGATCCTGGCAGCCATGACAGCAACAGACCAGCCCATGATCCTGTCAGGCATGACGGTAACAGACCAGCCCCATGATCCTGGCAGCCTGACGGTAACAGACCAGCCCCATGATCCTGTCAGCCATGACAGTAACAGACCAGCCCATCTCCGGCACACAGTAACAGACTAGCCCCATGATCCTGTCAGCCACGACAGTAACAGACCAGCCCCATGATCCTGTCAGCCATGACAGTAACAGACCAGCCCCATGATCCTGACAGCTATGACAGTAACAGACCAGCCCATGATCCTGCCAGCCAGGACAGTAACAGACCAGCCCCATGATCCTGTCAGCCATGACAATAACAGACCAGCCCATGATCCTATCAGCCATGACAGTAACAGGCCAGCCCCATCATCCTGTCAACCATGACAGGTAACAGACCAGCCCATGATCCTGGCAGCCACCACAGTAACAGGCCAGCCCCATGATCCTGTCAGCCATGACAATAACAGACCAGCCCCATGATTCCATCAGCCATGACAGTAACAGACCAGCCCCATGATCCTGTCAGCCATGACAATAACAGACCAGCCCTATGATTCCATCAGCCATGACAGTAACAGACCAGCCCCATGATCCTGTCAGGCATGATAGTAACAGACCAGCCCCATGATCCTGGCAGCCATGACGGTAACAGGCCAGCCCATGATCCTGTCAGCCACGACAGTAACAGACCAGCCCATGATCCTGTCAGGCATGACAGTAACAGACCAGCCCTATGATCCTGGCAGCCATGACAGTAATAGGCCAGCCCCATGATCCTGTCAGCCATGACAATAACAGACCAGCCCATGATTCCATCAGCCATGACAGTAACAGACCAGCCCCATGACCCGTCAACCATGACAGTGACAGGCCAGCCCCATGATCCTGTCACCCATCACAATAACAGGCAGCCCCATGATCCTGTCACCCATCACAGTAACAGGCTAGCCCCATGACCAGGGCCATTGGAAAATTGCAGAAAGACATTACCCAAAATTGCGGAGCTTTTGCAAAATTACAGAGAAATTCCAGGGTTCTACTATAGATCCTGGCCCAGATATTCAGACTGTGCCGGGCAGTCATGCAAGCCTGGGAGCAGCACAACTGGGCTGCACCAGGGGCCAGAACCAAGCGATATTCAGCGGTGATGCGCCATGGTGAAGCACCGTTAAATATGGCAAGGTCGGTAGCACATACTGTGCATGGCGCGGTGGCACTGCGCCAGTGCAAGCCACAGAGAGGGAGCACAGGGATGCATAAGTGCAGTTGTGCTGGAGGCATCACTGCGATATTCAGCGAGGGCACTGAAATGAGGCCATAATATATGCAAAGGCACAAATGGGGCCATTGCATGTCATTATAGCCCCATTGCATCGTTGCACAAGCTGGCTCGGTGAAATGAGCCTGGCGCCCTGTCTAACTGCTGTCGTCTGGATGGGTCCCTGGTGGGCTATTGTAACCCCTCCCTCCCGTCGCCTGATGGCAGCTTCGTAATAGTAAATATTACCCTGGTGGTCTAGTGGTTTCCCTCCCGTCGCCTGATTGCAGGCCGTTGTGATAAGAAATAAGAACCTGGTGGTCTAGTGGTCCCTCCCGTCACGCCCTATCATGGGCATCTGTACTATTATAGATTACCTGGTGGTCTAGTGGTCCTCTCCCGCATGCCTAATCGTGGGCTGTTGTAATAAGAAAGTTTAACCTGGTGGTCTTGGTGCCCCCCTCCCACAGAGGACCTCAGCCACCAGCACCCCCCATCATGGCGGGCAGCAGCACCCCCGCATACCGCCTGGCCACCCGCCGAATGACAGCATACAGTATGATCTGTTTGCTTATTGGTCCACAGTGTGGACCAATGGAAGCAAGACCATACTGTACTACACAGACCAGATATGAGAATGACGCGGTCATTCACATATCTGGTCCTGTGTAGTACAGTATGGTCTTCAAGCCGATGGTCCACACTCGTGGACAACTGTGCGACAGATCATACTGTACGTCATTTGGCCCGCGGCGGCTGGGCAGCATGCGGCAGGGTGCTGCTCATCTCACGATGACCTGAGGGGGTGTGGGTGGCTGGTGGCCTCTGTGGGTGAGTGGTGGGGAGGGGGGTACCACCAGACCAACCAGGCTACACCTCCTATTACAACAGCCTGCATCGGTGTATGGGAGGGGACCACTAGACCACCAAGTTACACTTTCTTATTGTAACAGCCCGCGATCGGGCATACCGAGGGAACCACTAGACCACCAGGCTATTATGTATTATTACTACAGCCCGCAATCGGGCATATGGAGGTCCACCAGACTACCAGGAGGTCCGGGTGCTTGTGGATGGTGTTCCTGCTGGGCGGTGGCCACCACCGACTGAGGCTGTTGTGTTGCACCTTGCAATACAGCTGCCTGTATGGTGGCGGCATTCAACCTTTTATTTTCAGCTCAACTTTGAGCACCAGTGTGCGGCACATGTAGGGTTGTGCCAGCATATGCGCCTGCATATCCTGGCTGAACATGCCGGATGTGCTGTGACATGCATGGGCACGCCCTGCATCTGTGCCACATACATTACCAGTGCCTTGGTGCATCGGGAGTTGTGCCGCACAACCTGTCCTTTGAATATTGTGCCGAGGCACATTCGAACCCTTTAAATATCTGGGCCCCTGAGTGCTTACAATAAATCTTTAAATGTTTTCTGCAGCATGTATTAGTTCGCATAAATGGCTAATAAATTCACTGCCACCTGAATATGTCTAAAACATAAAGAAAAGTTTGTTCCTAAAATGAATATTAAACTGATAAGTTATCGTAAGCATTGCCTATCTTCCAAAATTTAAAAGCATCTGCCTCAGACAGTGCTAAATAGATTCTATAAAGTGAGCCACAGCAAATCAATATTAAATAAAGCCAGAAGAAATAAATGTTTCTGTTTCTGGATGTAGAATGATGAAGCCTAATCAACAGCTGTTTACAGTGCTCTGTGAAATATTCACCCACTTAGACACATGAAAAATTAAGAGTGGTGAATAGAGTTTTAGTAACCTGTTCTTAAAGCATTTAATGTTCATAATTTGCACAGGGATTTAAAACCTATTTGGTGTGATTTAATTGGGGCTGTTTCTTTGAATTGAGACCTATATCTTCTAAATTCAAGCCTATTTTGATGTTGTTGGTGAAGCTGTTTGAATTGGAGCCCTGTTTCTTTTGGTAGCAAACCTATTTTTGGGGCTTTGAGTAGAATTACGATTTCTTTTGCTGGCTTCACTGGCTGCAAAGTTTAGTGCATAATGGAGGAAGGGTGCTAATGGTCTGGCCAGGTCTCACTCAGCTATCTGAGGCGGAGCTGAATCAGGTTTGTGGTGTCAGTTGCTTTTGGCTTCTCCAGAAGTACCCGAAGGAAGGGATTAGATCAGTTCCAGTACAGTAGCTTCTTCTTGCTGTTTTTACTTTGTTTCATGTGGATTTTACTTGGTAGAAGATTATTTCTTTTCTTTCTACTACTTCTAAGAGGCTAGCAGGTATTGTTTTGGGGGCTTATCGTGGGCTAATTTGTTTGATGTTTCACTGTGTAGCAGGCTGCGTTTGTGGAGCCTAACTTCTTCTATTTGGTGTGATTTAATTGGAGACAATTTCTTTGAATTAGAGACCTATATCTTCCAAATTCAAACCGATTTGATGTGTTGTTGGTGAAGCTGTTTGAATTGGAGACCTGTTTCTTTGGTAGCAAACCTATGTTTGGGGCTTTGAGTAGAATTGTGATTCCTTTTGCTGGCTTCACTAGCTGCAAAGTTTAGTGCATAGTGGGGGAAGGGTGCTAATGGTCTGACCACGGGCCTCAGCTACCTGATTGTTTCTGGAAGACTTGGGCTGGTCCCACCCCCAGCTCCTCACCCCACCCACGCCAGGTCCATGATTTCCTTTATACCACGGGTTCTGACATCACTTCCTCAAACAGGCAAACCACATGCACCTGTCATGCAGAAGCAGATATCCAGGAAAGGAACAGCAGCGACTGAAGAGGTGACTGCTATCTCAGTGAAAGGAAGTAACTCCAAATCAAGGAGCTTTCATTTGTTACTCTTTGCATTACTATTTGCATTGTGGAAAGGAGGAATAGGAGTTTGAAGAAGGTTGTACAATAGTTACTTAAAGTCTCTTTTGGTGTGGATAGGAAGGATGGGAAGTACAAAGCAGTTGCTCAATCTATCTAAGCGTGTACAACAAAGGGGTGAGGGAAATTAAGAAAGAAGGTTTCACACTGATAGAGAGGGAGAGGGAACTTGGGGGGTGTTTGGTATCCTTCATCTGGAAGGGTGGGAGGTCGCTGGAGCACTGACAGCAATGGGTAGGGTGGAGGGCTGCAACAACTGCAGTGCACCAATCTTTCTAAAAACTGCCTGGAGTGTGGGGGATGTTTAGTGTGCAACTACAAAGAGAAACTTAGAAAGGAGATAGAGGGTCTGCAGGAGGAACTAAGACAGGCAAGGCAGACTGGGGTGGGTTTAGACCAATACTGGAGGAAGGGAGGAGGGGAGATGAGGAGGCGATCTGAGCCAACAGTGGTGAGGAGAGGTCAGAAGAAGAAGCCGGAGACAAAGAGGCCCAGGCCAGGAAGAGCGATTGCCAGGGAAACCAGGTCAGGAGACAAAAGACAAATGGAAGGAGGAGATAGAACTTGTGAGGGAGGAGAAGTGGCAAAAGTCAAGGAGTGGAAGGAGAGAACAGGTCACTATGAAGAGAGAGAGGAGGCATTTGTGAAGGGTCTTCAGAAAATAGTTTTGTACTGCTAGAGAGGAAGGAGGAGGAGGAAATGATGCAATTGGAGGAGTAATTGATAAATGCCTGGACCAAACCGTGTGGGGGAAGTTCTGCTGGGAGAACTGCAAAAGGGGAAATAATGTGCAGGAGGAAGAAGAGGAGCCAGAAATGAGAGATGAAGATGAATGGAAGCAAGCAGGGAGTAAGAGGGTAGAATCTTGGTGCTGGGAGACTCAATACTAAGAGAGAGGAGTCAGGTGGGAGTAGCAAGGGAGAGGCATAGTCGCATTTGGGTGGAGGCCATGCCAGGGAGTGACAGCGGAAAAGGTGGGACAATCTGTTCTGAAATATGCTAGAAGGGATGAGGACAAGCCTCATTTAATTATACATCTTGTAATGACGACCTGGCTGACATGACAGTAGATATAGTCCAGAGGAGGTTTGTGGAACTAGGACAATTATGTGAGGGGCAGGAAGATCAGTAACTTTTCAGAGATACTTCCGTGCCCAAGGCAAGCACAACAAAAAGCTGAGAATAGAGGAATTTAACAGATGGCTAAGAACCTGTGTGTTGTGCTAAAGGGTATGGGCTGTTGGGTGGGGAGGGACCTGGGAGGACAGCAGTCTCTATGCCAAGGACAGGCTACACTTGAGTGAGGAGGGAAAGAAAGTGTTGAAATAGAGGATGGAGGAGTACATAGAGGAAGCTGGGGAATTTAAACTAGGAGTGGGGGTGGCAGTTGGGGAAGAGATATGCAGAGACCACAGGTTGGGAAACCATGAGCTTACCCCCATAACAGTGAAAAAGGAAAATGGCAAGTACTGTTGGTGATGCTAGGAAAGGGGGCAGGATGGGAGGGGGAAGGTGGAAGGTGGTTACCCTTATGCTAGGAGCCTTGGAAGGAAAACTGCAGAGTTACAGGTGCTCATGGCAGAGGGAGAGGTGGACATTGCAGCCATCACAGAAACATGGGCCACCCAATACAATGACTGGGACCTGTCTGTACCACGGTGCAGGTTATTTCGTAGGGACAGGGTGATTGGGAAAGGGGTGGCACTATATGTGAAGGAAGGACTGAAGTGTGTAAGGGAGGAAGGGAGGAGGTAGTGCGGGTCACTTTGGATGCAAATCCAGGATTCCAAGAATAGGATTCTCAGAATGGGAGTGGTGTACAGGCCGCCATCTCAGACAGAGAAGTCAGACAGGGAACTAGTGGGACAAATCAGGAGGACCTGTGAGAAGGGTAATGTGGCGATTGTGGGGACTTCAACATGCCAGGAGTGGACTGGAGTACCCCAACAACCAGGAACAGAAAGGAGCAGGTACTGCTGGATGCCTTCCAGGACAGCTTCCTGCTGCAAATGGTCAGTGAACCAACCAGGTTAGGGAATACCCTTGACCTTCTGCTGGCAAATGGGGACTTTGTGAGAGAAGTTACGGTGGAAGAACTGCTGTCAGGGAGTGACCACCACCAGTATGGCTCACATTGGATATGGGCAAGGAAGGAGGAATCTGGCACAAGAGTGCTGGACTTCAGGAGGGCCAACTTGGGAGGATGGGGAAGTGGTAAAGGGTACCTGGCCAGAATTCAACCTAGTATGGACACTAACCAGAGGTGGGAGCTCATAAAGCTGGGGATAGTGGAGGCAACCAAAACCTGCTGCAAGGCCCAGAGCAAGAAGACTAGGGCTAAGAAACCGAGCTGGTTGAGCAAGGAGATCAAGGAAAAGGTAAGGAGGAAAAGAGCTGCCTTTAGAGGGTACAAGAAAACAGGAGGGCACAGGAGGAGTACTTGACGGAATCGAAGGAGGTGACTCTGGGCAGTAAGGGAGCCAAGGCATCTACGAGCACAGGCTGGCACAAGGCATTAAGAAGGGAGGAGGACTTCTTTAGGTAAATCAGGAGAAAAGGAGCTGTAAGGACTGCATAGTAAGGATTAGGAAGGAGGGTTGGGTGGAATCAGGGGTGCGATAAGGCAGAAGCACTAAATGATTACTTCTGCTTGGGATTTACTAAGGAGAAGAGGGGGTGACAACCATTGGGGGGAGGAACGCAGAAACCGGGGAGGGTGACAGATGGGAAATCATGGAGGGCAGAGTTCGGGAGGTTTGAAGGCACTGAGGGTGGACAAGGTGCTAGGCCCAGATGGCATCCACCCCAGGGTACTGAAGGAGCTGGCAGAGGTCCTGCGGACCTTTGGCAGACCTATTAATGCCTCACTACACTCGGGTGTGTACTCAGGACTGAGGATGGCTCATGTGGTGCCCCTCCACAAGAGTGGGTCAAAGGATGAACTGGGAACTACAGACTGGTGAGCCTCACATCCATCATGGGTAAGCTAATGGAGACTATCCTGAAGGAGAGGCTGGTGGTCCTCCTAGAGGCCAAGGACTACAGGACAACAGACAGCATGGCTTCATGCAGTAGCAGATCCTGCCAAACCAACCTGGTGGAGTTCTATGACTGGGTAACTAGGCAACTGGACAGGGGCTATGCAGTGCATGTCCTGTATCTGGACTTCAGTAAGGCATCTGATCTGGTGCCACATGGAAGGCTGGGAAGTAAGTTAGAAGGCACAGGGGCAGGTGTAAAGCTAGTGAGATGGGTAGGGAACTGGCTTCAGGAAGGCAACAGAGGGGTGGTGGTGGGTGGGGCGCTCACACCCAAGGGTAGTGACGGCGATGTGCCACAGGACTCGGTGTTGGGACCAGTGTTGTTTGGGATATTCATTGCAGACATATCATTGGACATCAAGAGCAAGATCAGTCTGTTTGCTGATGATACCAAGGTAGGAGGCGGTGGTAGGCGACCTAGGGGATGGCAGGGTTGCAGGATGATCTGGCAAAGCTTGAAACCTGGTCAGACACCTGGCAACTGGGGTTTAATGCCAAAAGTGCAAGGTGCTGGATTTTGGATGAAGAACCCAAGGAGGAGTTACCAGCTGGGGAGTGCAGCTAGCCCAGACAGAGAAGGAGAAGGATCTGGGGTGCTCATTACTGGGTCAATGAACAACTTGGCACAATGTAGGAAGGCAGCTGCAAAGGCCAATAAAATGCCGGGTTGCATTGCAAGGGGTATATCCTCGAGGAGGGAGGAGGTGATTCTGCCACTGTATAGGTTATTGGTTAGACTGCACCTGGAGTACTGCATGCAGTACTGGCCTGATCTGAAGAGAGACATTATTACTTCTGGAGGGGGTGCAGCGCAGGGCAACAGAGATGATCAAGGGGCTGGGGACTTATCATATGAGAGGAGGCTGAGGAACTGAACATTTACTCGCTGGAGGAGAGGAGGGACAGGGGACATGATTGAAACCTTTAAGTACATGAAAGGAATAAACAAGATGGGTACAGAGGGGCTGTTCAAAGTAAGTGAGGGAAGGGCACCAGGGGCCATGATATGAGATTGGAGGGGGAAGGTTCAGGAGGAGATGAGGAGACACTTTTTACAGAGAGGGTAGTAGCTGGGTGGAATGCGTTACCTGCAGAAGTGGTATCCAGTAGAACAGTGGACTGCTTCAAAGGGATGGGACAGGACAAGGGAGGGTCAATGTAGGGGAAGGGTGGAAGGAGGGCAGCTGCAGAATAAGGGTGCTAGCTACATTGAGACAGACCTGATAGACCTCTAGGCCTTTATCTACTGGCAAATTTCATATGTTCGTATGCACTGTTGGTACTGTACACTATTTTTGAAATCACATATTTAAATATTAAATCTGGGGTTTATTGGGGCTGGCAGTATAGACTAGAGGTTAGAGTAACAAACTGTGAATGAGCTGGAGACATTCAGCAGACTTGGGCTTGATTCCCACAACCTCCACTTGCATACTGTATGACTCTGAGCAAGTCACTTAACCTCCTCAGTGCTCCTGGGTGGCCCTTGAAAACAGGCACTTGTGCCTAGTGGGCCTTATCTGGTTACCAAAAAATATAAAAAATCCCAATGTATTTTTATACGCTCATACAGTAGTCAGGGTACCCTGTAATTTACCTTTGTTTTACTCTGGCTGTAACGATTTTGTTTAGTTAAAGATAAATGTTCAGATACATTTTACGTGTTTTATAAGCTTGTTTTCAGATTTTAGTTAGGTTTTTATTGCAGTCTTTGCATGTGAGCATCTAGGTGGTAGATTTCTAAGAGCGAGATCACGGTTACCAACTAGCTTATTCCAAGTTTAAAATCAGCAGGGCCATCCAAAAATCATCAGCTGTTTGAATCAAAACTAGTCTGAATGAAAGTATGCTCACAAGGAAAAACCTCTCCTATCACTTGCAAAATGTAGTTTGCACCCCATTTATGTGAATGGGATAATTTGCAACTTTTCTCTCATTTTTGTTTCAGTCTCTGTGGCAACAAAAAGTTTTCTGATAGACTGCTTCAACACAAAACAAATGTTAAGTGTTTAAGAGTATTTATGCTTGGCCAGTGGATATTGAAACAAAACAAGACAAGGATTCAAAAGAAAGCAGCATCACATAACGCCTCTTGTCTCTACCTTTGCACTGCATTGTTTCGCCAAACCCAAGTCTGCATGCAAAACTGTCAATACATTTGAGAGTATTTTATTAAAATGTAAATACTTTTACACAGTTCAATGTAAAAACTCAAAATTGCAAGAAACGTGGAACATATTAGTTTTTGCAGAGAATGGTGAAAATTGCAGATTCCGAAAAATTGCAGGCCAGCCCCATAATCCTGTCAGCCATTATAGTAACTGGCGAGACCCATGATCCCAACAGCAATGACAGTAACTAGCCAGCCCCACAATCCCATGAGCCATGACGGCAACAGGCTAGCCCCATCATCACATCACCCTTGACAGTAAAAGGCCAGCCCCATGATCCTGTCAGCCATGACAGTAACAGGCCAGCCCCAAGATCCTGTCAGCCAAGACAGTAAAAGACCAGCCCCATGATCCTGTCAACCATGACAGTAACAGGCCAGCCCCAAGATCCTGTCAGCCATGACAGTAACAGGCCAGTCCCATGATCCTGTCAGCCATGACAGTAACAGACCAGCCCCATGATCCTGTCAGCCATGACAATAACAGGCCAGCCCCATGACCCTGGCAGCCATGACAGTAACAGGCCAGCCCCATGATCCTGTCAGCCAGGACAGTAACAGGCCAGCCCATGATCCTGGCAGCCATGACAGTAACAGGCCAGCCCATTGATCCTGTCAGCCATGACAGTAACAGACCAGCACTATGATCCTGGCAGCCATGACAGTAACAGACCAGCCCCATGATCCTGGCAGCCATGACAGTAACAGGCCAGCCCCAAGATCCTGTCAGCCACGACAGTAACAGGCCAGCCCCAAGATCCTGTCAGCCACGACAGTAACAGGCCAGTCCCATGATCCTGGCAGCCATGACAGTAACAGACCAGCCCCATGATCCTGTCAGCCATGACAGTAACAGGCCAGTTCCATGATCCTGGCAGCATGACAGTAACAGGCTAGTCCCATGATCTTGGCAGCCATGACAGTAACAGACCAGCCCCGCCCTATGATCCTGTCAGCCATGACAGTAACAGACCAGCTCCATGATCCTGGCAGCCATGACAACAGACCAGCTCCATGATCCTGGCAGCCATGACAGTAACACACCAGCCCCATGATCCCGGTCAGCCATGACAGTAACAGGCCAGCTCCATGATCCTGTCAGCGATGACAATAACAGACCAGCCCCTGATCCTGTCAGCGAAGACAAAACAGACCAGCCCATGATCCTGTCAGCGATGACAGCAGGGTTTTAAATAATTGATTAGCAGTTTTTTCTGGGACTATATTAACTGTACAGAAAGTATTTAGACAGATTTTCTAGAAATGCTGTGTTCTTTAAACACAGTGAGGCAAGACCTATGCATTTTCACAAAGATTTAGTACTTTTATGAGCAAAACGCTAATCAATTTTAGAGTTAAATAACCCTGGACAGTAACAGACCAGCCCCATTATCCTGTCAGCCATGACAGTAACAGATCAGCCCATGATCCTGTCACCCATGACAGTAACAGGCCAGCACCATGATCCTGTCAGCCATGACAGTAACAGACCAGCGCCATGATCCTGGCAGCCATGACAGTAACAGGCCAGCCCCACGATCCTGGCAGCCATGACAGTAACTGACCAGTCCCATGATCCTGCCAGCCATGACAGTAACAGACCAGCCCCACGATCCTGTCAGCCATGACAGTAACAGACCAGCCCCATGATCCTGGCAGCCATGACAGTAACAGACCAGCCCCTTGATCCTGGCATCCATGACAGTAACAGGCCACCCCCATGATCCTGTCAACCATGACAGTAAAGACCAGCCCCATGATCCTGGCAGCGATGTCAGTAAAAGACCAGCCCCATTTTACCATCAGCCATGATGGTAACAGACCAACACCGAGATACTGTCAGCCAACAGTAACAGACCAGCCCCATGATCCCATCAGCTATGACAGTAACAGGCTAGCCCATGATCCTGTCAACCATGACAGTAAAAGACCAGCCCCATGATCCTGGCAGCGATGTCAGTAAAAGACCAGCCCCATTTTACCATCAGCCATGATGATAACAGACTAACACCGAGATACTGGCAGCCATGACAGTAACAGACCAGTCCCATGATCCCGCAGCCATGACAGTAACAGACCAGCCCCATGACCCCATCAGCCATGACAGTAATAGGTCAGCACCCTGATACTGGCAGCCATGACAGTAACAGACCAGTTCCATGATCCCGCCAGCCATGACTGTAACAGGCCAGCCCCATGATCCTGTCAGCCATGACAGTAACAGGCCAGCCCCATGATCCTGTCAGCCACGACAGTAACAGATCAGCCCCATGATCCTGTCAGCCATGACAGTAACAGACCAGTCCCATGATCCCGTCAGCCATGACTGTAACAGACCAGCCCCATGATCCTGTCAGCCATGACAGTAAAGACCAGCCTCATGATCCCATCAGCCATGACAGTAACAGGCCAGCCCATGATCCTGTCAGCCACGACAGTAACAGACCAGTCCCATGATTCTGTCAAACATGACAGTAACAGACCAGTCCCATGATCCTGTCAGCCATGACTGTAACAGGCCAGCCCCATGATCCTGTCAGCCATGACAGTAACAGGCCAGCCCCATGATCCTGTCAGCCATGACAGTAACAGGCCAAGCCTCATGATCCTGTCAGCCACGACAGTAACAGACCAGTCCCATGATCCAGCTGTCAGGTAGATATCCTCAGTAATAAAGAATGGAATGGCTTCAAATTTACATTTGTTTTGGAAACACTGTGTAACGGAGTCCAGCTGAGATCAGCTGTGAGTTTATTCTGTTACTTACCTAGATCTTCCCCTTTTTCCTCCTTTTGGTCACCCAAACTACTAAGTTCTGCATGGGTTCTGCTTCAAGGCGCTATCTCCTGTTTGGACCTCTAATGTGTCCTAGCTGCCTCAAGCTGCAACACCATCTCTCTCATGCTCCCCAATCACCCAAAGTTACGGGGACAGGAATGCCATCTTCTCATGCTCCCTCCCTCCATCACCAGAAGTTACAGGGAGAGGAGTGATTTTGTGATCCTCAATCAACAGCAGAATGTCATGGCCGTGGTCTCCCCAAATAGCAAACTCAATTAAACAGAGCGGAGTGGACAGCCATCATCTACCAGTGGGGGAAGCATGTTAATCCTGTTTCTCCTCACTGAACTGGCAACACTATGTCACAATCAGCATTCCTTAGCTAGCATTTTCCTCCCAGATCCTTGCAGCAGTCTCCCTAGTAACAATAATGCAGTTACACAGCGGAGCATTCAGCCCACCCCAACACATTCAGCCTTCTCTAGGATGCTACTCTTCCATGCTGGCCCACAGCAACAACCCAGGCAAGCAGCTCTCCTAGCCGATGTATCATCAGGCTAGCCCCTGGGGTGACTGTTTTTGTACCAGAGGCTGGCGCTTCAAGCCAAACCTAGGGAATCCTGTGGGTGCATATGCTGGAAAGAGTTTGTCACACAGGTAACAGGACACACTGTTCCTACCTTGTCATACATTTCAGGCTGCAGCTGTCCAAACTGCCTTCCATCTAGATTAGACACAGTGACTGCACTCCTGCAAAGCTCAGGAACAAAGGACTCCAACGTCTCCTTCAGCCGTCTCTGTCTCAAGCCGTCAGGCTCATTACACACAGATTACCTTCACACACAGAAAAAGAAAATGATTTAATGAAAGTCTTAAAATACCTCCACACAACTACATATAAACCTGCACCAACACTCTGAAATCACCAGTGCACTTTATTATTTGATGGACAGCTGATCAAAAGCTTATTACTGACATTAAAATTGCCTCAGCAAATGCTGCTGACACTTTGACTTAGATGGAAGATTTAAAAGTTTATCCAAATTTATCACCAACTGAGTTTCAGTTTATCACCAACTTTTTACATATACTGTGGTGATGATGACCAGAAAACAGTGAACCAAATCTTGTTTTATTACTACGGGTATTGGCAAAAACAGAACAGGATACTGTAATTAAATACATCTAAAACTGAAGATGGAATTTTTAAGTCTATCGTGGCTGACACATAATAATCCAGAAGCAAGCAAATGCCGACCCACAGCTGGGTATGTAGCAAAAGACGTAATCAATGAAAGTAAAATTCAAGCACCGCTGATCAACCTCACAAATGCAGCCGACCACAATATGGTTATCAAAACAAGTTCCGTTCTTATGGCTGCAGTGGGCAGAGCCTGCAGACATTTTGCATGTATAAAAGGGCTGATGTCATGTTTTCTGTCCGTGGAACTGGCTGAAGGTGTAAATAATCTCCTTTGCCTTACTGTCTTCCAAGAAATGCTTTCCAGCCCTCAAATAAATACACTTTCATGTTAGTCAATGGTTGCAGGGCACTATTTTCTTTCTTAAATGGGAGGTACAAGAACTGGAACCTGAGTAGTGGGAGGCAGCATTAGTTTTTTTTTGGGGGTAAGATTCGCCCCACCTCCACCTGAGAAGCTCCTAAAGATCCACCCCCACCTTTTTATTTTTGGCTCATGTGGGAAGGGCACGAGTTGGCTCTATCATGTTGGAACAACTATCAGAGCTGCCTGGGGCATCAGAGCTTAAGGTTCAGAAGGAAAGAAAAGTAATTAAGGAGTGCCTGAAACTGCATCCTTATACAGCACTTGTGAAACTGCATCCTGAAATTACAGCACTTGAGGAAAGCAAGCATTTACAAAACAAGAATGACAATTACGGTATAAGCCCACAGAGGAGTAAAATATGTCACCCAAAGAAGACTATCCATATTGGATACTAGAGTGTCTGTTTCTTAAAAGCTTTTATACCCCCACACACACACACAGCTGAAGCACCCACCCAAATAGCTAGGAAGCTCTACATTTTTATCTCTGGGCCCTGAAGTTTAGAAGTAATGTGAAGAGAATAAAGTCTTTGTGCATTTGAATAGGTTTAGTGCTTTGAAGTTAAAATATATAAATATTTATATACATAGTGCCATGGGCACCTGAAAAGGAAGGAGATACTACTGAAATAAATGTTATTCTGATGATTTATTTATTTATGTAAGACTTTAAGTGTAGTTCTGCCTAGGTCACAGACACGTAAGCTATAAAAAGTACATTTAAGGATGGATGTATTAGTCAAAGCATATAGTAGCAAAAATAAAGCAAGAACAATAATACATATTTTTTTTTTTCAATTGTTTAACCAGGAGTGGCTAACTAGCTGAAAGCTTGTTTACAGGGGCAACCTGGGAGCACATGGAAATTAAGTGACTTGCTCAGGGTCACCCAGTATGCAAGTAAATGGGATTCAAACCCAGATCTACAGAATTACAGCTCAGAGCCTTAAACCACTGCTTATACTGCCTCCCTAGTTATGGCAGTCATGTTTTATGGTTCATGATGTTGGTGTAGTAAGCAGCAGTATGTTGCATAGCAGGTGTAAAATGTCAATAAGTAGGTCATGCAATAGATGTGCTGAGCAGTTACTGAAGCAAGAAATGTATTTAGGATAGTAAAATATTCCTGTTAGAAAATGATAAATGTGTGACATATGCATCACAATCTTAAGGAGGTCCTTATGGGGTGTCAATGTACAATATAAATTAGTATAGTTTTCAAGTTGTCTGGGTAATTGCTTTGTACTACCACTGTTACTAAATTTAAATTATCCTATGAAGAAAATTAAGTTTATGTAACTGTATGTAAATGTATTAAAACATTTATTTGTCCTTATAATGAAATGCATTAAATGTTGTTGCTAGGTTAAGAAGTCACATAACAATGCCCAGGGCATTAGGGTTTCTGACCATAACACCCTGCCCTGTAGGGACTGACAGGCATCAGGGTGGACTTGGGATTGTCAACAGTAATGCTCACGCCATTGCACCTCCATCCGCACCCTGTAGCCAGTGACAGGTATCAAGGTGTGACTTGACTCTTCAGCCCAAAAGTTCACTCCATTTCTATACAGTACTGTACCCATTTTAGCATATTTTCTTATGGAATGGGGTGAGTGTAAAGCTTGAATACCAAAGGCACACCTCGACACTTGTCTGTGTCTGCAGGGTAGGATGAGGTGAAATGGCATGAGCGCTATGGGCAACGCACCCAAAGGCACACCCCAATGCCTGTTCATGTATTAAAAACATTTACCTGTCCATATAATGGGATGCATTAAATGCTGTTCCTAGGTTAAGAAGTCACATAATGGCCAGGGCATTACGGTTTCTGACCATAACACCCTGCCCTGTAGGGACTGACAGGCATCAGGGGTGTGACTTGGGATTGTCAACAGTAATGCTCACGCCATTCTACCCCCATCCCCACCCTGCAGCCAGTATCAGGTATTGAGGTGTGCCTTTGACTCTTCAGCCCAAAGTTCTCTCCATTTTCTTATACAGTACTGTATCCATTTCAGCATACTGCCTTATGGAATGGGGTGAGTGTAAAGCTTGAACATCCCAAGGCACACCTCGACACTTGTCTGTGTTTGCAGGGTAGGGTGAGGAAATGGTGTGAGCGTTATGGCAACGACCCAAAGGCACACACCAATGCCTGTCCATCTCTGAATAATAATAATAATAAAATCTTTATTTGAGCGCTTTTCAAATTATCAAGGCGCTTCACAAGATCTTAAAAACAATTCATTAAAACACAGCATGAAAATCATAGCAAATCAGGAAAAGCCTTGTTCCTGAAACATTTTTAGTGCCTGCTTAAAGCTCCCCACAGTTCTGCACTCCCGAAGCTGACAGGGCAGAGAATTCCAGAGGGTTGGGGCTGCAAACATAACGTATGAGTGCTAGAAGAATTCAAAGTAACCCCGGGATCTCCAGCAACCCCTCGTCAGCTGAGCGGAGCTGTCATACAGGGATGTAAGGAATCAGAAGCTCTTTCAAGTAGTTGGGACTAAGTCTGTGTAGGGCTTTGTAGGTTAACAAACCTACTTTTAAAGGTGATCTGCCACTGAATCGGCAGCCAGTGCAGATCACGCAGCACAGGGGTAATATGAGATTCCTAGATACCTCAGTCAATAAACAGCAGCAGCGTTCTGCACTAGCTGCAAGCGGGGATATCAACCCCAGGAAGCCCTAAGTAAAGGGAGTTGCAATAGTCATGGAGCGAGGTCACAAAGGCGTGAACCAATACAGGCAGATCACTGGACGGAACAAGGTGTTTGATCCCGCAATGTTCCTAAGATGATAAAAGGCTAACTTCATGACTGCCGATACCTGAGAATGGAGGGTCAGCCCTGTCAGTACTACTCTCAGGTCGCAGACCTGCTCAGAGGTAAGGATCTGAGCGCCCCAAGAATAAACCAGAGGGCAGATCAGTCCTCGAGGCCTCTATCCTACATCCCGGTCCACCACCATAACCTCAGTCTTACCTGTGTTCAACTTTAACCCACTCGAATTCATCCAGTTTTGGATTTCAGCGAGGCAGCTGTTAAATGCTGAGAGAGCACTAACCTGGTTGGGGGCAAAAGACAGGTAGAGCTGGGTATCATCAGCATAGCATTGAAACCTCAGCCCATACCATCTGACAATGTCTCCGAGGGGTAGCATATACACGCAAACAACATGAGGGACAGCACCAAGCCCAGAGGGACCCCACAAGGCAGAGAGAAAGACTCTGAAGAAAAAATCCCGAGACAACTCTCTGAGTTCTATCAGTGAGGAAAGGTGAAACCATCTGAGCACTGTACCAGTCAGTCCACAGATGGACCTCAGGCGCCGAGCAGTACCCCATGGTCTACAGTGTCAAAAGCTGAAGAGAGATCAAGGAGTACCAAGATGGAATAAGTCCGATCTTCGCCATCAGGAGTTCACTGAGCACCTGAACCAGAGCAATCTCAGTACTATGCCTCTTATGAAAACCAGACTGAGAGGTTCGTGATATACTATGGATGGTCTAATGGTTCTCCAGTTGAGTTGCCACTACTTTTTGATTACCTTTCCCACAAAAGGAAGGTTCGAGATAGGTCTGTAGTTGGCTAGAGTATCCGGGTCCAATGAAACTTCTTCAGAAGGGTGTCATCACTGCCTCCTTCAGGGAGCATGGAAACTCACCCGATTCCAAGGAGCAACGGATAATCTGAGCCAAGACTGGGCCAATGATATCACCACAACCCAAAATCAGGAAGTAGGACCGGATCTAAACTACAGCACGTAGGGTGCATCCCCTAGACAATCCTCATAATATCGACAAACCCAGCATGTCATAGGTACTCCAGGAGACAGGAGGCATACTGACCAAGCACCAACCAACAGCATCCCCATAGAGCGGTCAGACGGATCTCCGACCCGTCGGCCACCTTATTCGCAAAGAATTGAGCAACTCATCACACTCAGTTTGTGAAAAAACCTCAGAGTTGCAGACAGGCTGGGCTGCACAACCTGTCCACAGTTTGGAAGAGCTGAGCTGGTCGATTCCGAGCGACAGTGATCTCCTAGACAGGAATTCTGCCTTCTTATGGGAGATCGCTGATTGGTAGAGCTGATAGTGCTCCAACAAAATAAGACGGTCGCCTCCAGGGTGAATTTCCACCAACGATGTTGTAATCTCACGCCTCAAGCTCCGCAACTCCCTCAAAGACCTATCAAACCAAGGTGCCAGAGGGCAAAGTGGAAGGGACTAACATGGACTGGAGCAATCAGTTCAAGAGCTGAGGAAATGGCCTTATTATAGGCCTGAACCAACGGCTCTGGACCTGAGCTGGCATCAACGAACTCCGAGAGGTCAATCACCGCTGCCAGGTCTTCAGGGCCAACATCCTGTAAAGGGTGAAACTGACCATCTCTATAGGAGCAGACCTACATAGGGGAGCACAGAAATTGAACCTCACGGTGTAGTCATCAGACCAACCGACAGGTTCCACCCCAAATCAGAGGCCTCAATCCCCATGAGGTAGACCAAATCCAAAGAATAACCACCATTATGGGTAGCTGAGGAACAACCTGTGTGAAGCCCAGGGATGTCATCAACTGGAGGAAGTGCTGTCCAAAAGTGAGAATTAGTCATCGACCCAGGCACTGAAGTTGCCCAGAACCATCAGTCTGGGCGACTCCAACGCCGTGTTGGCGCGTAAGTCCGCTACTTCCTACAGGAATAGCTTATCCTGGGTGGATGGTAGATGAGAGCTATCCTGCAACCCACACCAGCTACCACAGTACACTGAAAGGATTCGGCCTCTCTACTGGTACACCCATGAGGCCCAATTCGATCTTGAACAGACCGCCCCTCCCAGGGATGCAATCTAGGTGACGATCACTGAGTACCTGGTGGAACAGCTGCCTCCAAAATGGGAGCAGCTTTCCATCCAACCAGGTCTCGGTGATGCAAACCAGATCAGCTGTTCCAACAAAATCTGCAATAAGTGCAGTTTTGTTCTTAATAGATCTGTCATTGCATAAGAGCGCCAGAGTTAGACGATGTTCATGAGTCTCTGCTACTTGCCCATCCAGAGAGGTGGTGCCCTTGTGTATGGGGACTAGACATGGACCACCACTGCCCAGGCACCATTTCGCCCGGTGTCTTCTAGTCTTAACTACCCCTATGTGGGAGATACACTCATTCGAACTCCAATGTCCGCGCCTCCATCACACCCACTCCCACACCCCTGCGAGCAATCCCAGCGCACGACAGCGCTGGTAAATAGAAGTAGGCAGGGGAAGGGGGAGAATGGGAAGAGGACATGGAGATAGGAGGACAAATAGCACAAGACCGTGGGAACAAACAGGCACATTCCTCAAATAAATAACCACCAAGCTATGGCTAAAATTCTACACCAGGTAATCCTAATTTTCTTAAGAAATAAAACCGAAAACAGCTGCAGTTTAAAATTAAAATCATAAAACCCCAAAATAAAACAGAACAAAATCTGAGAGTTCCGGGCATCTGGTGCTCTCACTACCAGTGCCTAGAGACTGTTCTGGCATTCTCACTGCCAAGAGTAATTTGATAATTAAACAAAAACAAAATCAAAATGTCCAGAGTTTTACAGCAGACCTTATATGAATAATGACACCAGTGATAACATCTGAAAATCCCTGGACAGTTGATACTCACTACCAATGCCCGAAGAAACTGTAATGGTACTCTCATTACCACAAGCAATTCAATGATCAAAACGAAAAAAAAAACATCCAGAATTTTCACCACAGAGTTTACACAAAAATGTCACCAGTAGAAAGTCTAAAGGTCCCCAGGCCTCTGGCGCCTCACTACCAGTGCTTGAAGAAACTAGTATGGTACTCTCACTACCACAAAACAATTTGAAAGTCAAAGCAAAACAAAATCAAAATGTCCAGAGTTTTACAGCCAAGCGACCAGCCTGCCTACACACAGAAGCTCCCTCCAGGAGTGGACCTCGGGTGCCGATAGAGGCCTCCTGCTAATCTCTGCCCCACCAGCCAAGCGACCAGCCTACCTAGACACAGAAGCTTCTCCAGGAGCCCACCCTGGCTCGGCACTATCTATATAGTCGCTGTCTTGTGACATCACTTCCTGTGTATCGTTTTACTAAGTCCCCACTTTTCCATTTGCATGTTATACCTGCCAGCCACCAGAGGGACCACACACTCCCACCTCAAGCTCCACTACCTGTCTTCCTCCCCCCACCCCGACTTCCTGGAACCTCTCTAACCTCCGGTGCCACTTCTCCCCTGCATCCCACACCTACTTCTGCCCACACCTCCCAGCACCCAGCCCCACATCCTGACTCCTAACTGCACCCCAAACCTACACCCAGTGACCACCAGAAGTCGCTATTTCTCACCCTGTTTCGGCCCCAACCCAGCCTGCATCAGACCCCTCAGAACGTACCTCCCTACCACCTACCCAGGGCTCCCTTTGTGGCCAACTGTTCTCACCCTCCCAACCTGGCAAGCCCCACCCATCCCCTGTTCCCTGAAGGTCCCCTCCCCATCCCCACATACCCGTTGGAAGTCCACAAATCACCGCCTCCCTGGCCAGGCCGTGGTCCTCCTTCTACTCTTAACAGGCAATATACATCCTAACCCAGGCCCCACCCAGAACAACCCACCAGGTGGGTCCCCGGTCTGAGCATTGTCTCCATGAATATACGCAGCTTATTGAAAAATATGTACCCTCCAATGTTGGGTCATGCTGCACAAACCAGATGTCATTGCACTGGTGGAAACCTGGCTATCAAAGTCCACCCCTCAATCCTTTGTCTCCCTCCTGGCTACACCTTATACTGGGAGGATCGTGTAGGCAAACGTGGGGTGGCTGTGCAATCTATACCAGGGATACACTCACTGGCCAAACACTCCCTGCTCCAGCCCTTTAGCGCGGCACAGGCCCTTACCCTTAAACTTACTCCAGATCCCTCCAGGGGCCCCTTTATCTCACCTCTGCCTACATTCCCCAAAGAACCAAAACCCGCACTATTATCCTTAATTGATTATTTTGCCACCCTCCCTCACAAGGCAGAACAAGTCCTTGTGGGGACCTTAATGTGAGCTGGCTCAGTGCCACCTCCGCCACCACCTGGGACTCCTTCACAGCCATTGATCTGACACAGCTCATTTCCCAACCCACTAGAGTAAACCCAAGAGTGGTACCACCACCCTTCTAGATGTTATCATCACCAACCGCCCCAAAAATCCTGGACATCCAAGTCCTCCCTGACTCACTCATTGACCATTCCCCTATCCTGTTTCACTGGGTGACCCTCTCACTCCGACACACAGCCCAGCCCACACTCTGCCGCGTTTCAGACCAGGTGGGCTGAAAAAACTCAAGCAATTTCTTGCTCAGATAAACTGGTCCCCATTCATCATGCTCCTGACATAGATACTGCCCTTGCCTTCTTTTCCCAAACCTTTAACAAAGCCTCGACACTCTTCGCACCCTCAAGACTGCCCGAACCAAAAACATAATGTGCCCTGGATTACTCCTGCCCTATTACAACTGCTCAGGTTTAGGGATAACCTATGGCACCTTGCCACAGAAACAGGCCGGATGGCTGACAGACACGCCTACAATGCTGCATGGAATAAGTGCACTTGGGCCATGAAAGCCAAGGCCGACCACTACCAGGCCACTCTCACCTCCTCCTGGGGGTGTGCCTGTACTTTCTGGGATAATGTTAAACAATTAAATGGAAGTGCACACTCCACTCCCTCCCCATCCCAGATCACCATTGACGGCACAACCGTTCACGGACCCAGCAAACATTGCAAACTACCTTAATACAGCCTTTACAGACCTGAGCTCTGTCCTCCCCAGTAATTTCTTTGACCCGCCACCCTCCCTACCTGCCCCAGACCTCCAGCGTCGCTTCTACCTGTGTAGGGTAACTGCCCAGGAAGCCAGACCCCACCTGGTCAAAGCATTAAAAGCAATAGTCCCGGTGATGACTCCCTGGACCCCAGCATTCTCCATCTGGTTCTGGATCAGTTTCTTGCCCCACTTACCAGCCTTCTCAACAAATCCCTCTGCCTGGGGCAATTCCCTACTGTATGGAAAACCGCCATTGTTACTCCCATTCACAAAGGTGGTGACAGATCCTCTGCCGGAACTACCATCCTATCTCCATACTCCCACCCCTCTCAAAGCCCTAGAAAAGCTGGTTGCCATGCAAATTACTGAATACCTGACCAAACACAACATCCTCTGCCCTGAACAGCACAGTTTCCATGCCGGACACAGCACTGGCTCTGCACTAGTTGAATTTTCAACTTTCCTACACTCCTCTCTGGACTCTGGCTCCCTAGCCGGACAGTGTTGCCGACCTCTCAAAGGCATTCGACACTGTCTCCCTCCCTCCTGCTGGATGCCCTCTGCCACACCAGCTTCTCTACTGGGCCTCTCTGGTGCACCATCTACCTATCTGCCCGCCTCCCAATGTGTCAGAATTAATGGGACACTTTCCAAAACTTGTCCCATCTGATCAGGGGTTCCTCAGGGCTCCATCCTGGGACCCCTACTCTTCTCACTCTACCTTAACACCCTGCCCAGTGCATGCACTGGGAAAATTCTGCTGTATGCAGATGACACCATCATCTTTGCCACCCACCATAACCCTATCTCCTCCAGGACTCCTACAACTATCCTATAATGATGCGAAACCTGGTTTAAAGAGCACAGACTGGTCATTAATCTCAAAAAACAAAACAATGCTCTTTGCCCACCCCCAAAACAAAGCCAACAAGTTCCCTCCATATCCTCCCGGCTCCAAACAACCACTAGAGCAAATCCACTCCTACAAGTACCTTGGGGTCACCTTTGACTCAGCCCTCACCTACCACACCCACATTGATGCACTTGCCTCAGCCACTAATGTGCAGCTAGGTATTATACCGCCATAAAATTGTCTCCCCGCTGCCCTCCATTATAGCGGTTACTTCCTCTATCGATCCCTTGTTGACTATGGCCTATCGGTATCACGGTGCTGCTGACCACGACCGCTCTCAATAAAATTTGCCTCATCCTAAATAAGGCATGCGGGCTAATCACTCAAGGGCTCCCATGCTTACGTGATTCGCGTTGGCTGTATGACATGGCAAACTGTTGAATCCAGATGAACGTCTACACTACCAAACATGCCAAATAACGAAAACTCTTCTTGGGCTATCCCACCTGGGCTGACAGCCCCTCCGCTAAGCACAACCCTTGGTCTGCACACAGTCCTCCTGCAAGGCCACTTTTCTGGTCCCAAGATCTAGGACATCCCATGGACAGAGGTCCTTTTGCCATAGAGCTCCTTCCTGGTATAACTCACTCCTGCCCCCCACGATTTCCAAATTCAAAACCGCACTGCAGCCAACTATTTAATACGTGAGCTGCACCTGTCTATAACTGAGGCATAGCTCTCTGCACCCTAACAATGCCCGCTGGGTGGCATCCACACCACACCTCTCTTTAATCCTCACCCACTGCTGTTTGTACTGCTATTATCCTGCTGCTTGCTCTTACCATTGTGCAAGAATGTGCCATTATAACCAAACTGGCTTATCTGTTTACCTGGTGTAGTCACATGTGGTTGCTAACTATGTAACCCGTATGCTGTAACCAAAGTTCTGTTAAGTGCTTGCAATCTATGTAACCCATATGCGATAACCAAAAGTCTGTTATGTATTTGTCCTCAATGTGACAAGGTATTTTTTGGAAATGAGCTCTGGCTCAAAGGTTGTAAACCGATTTTCAAATAAAATATCCAGAGTTCCACAGCAAAACTTGTATGAATAATGTCTCAACACTCTCACTGCTCAATAAAGAAAAATATATAGATCAGACCAGAACCAAATCCAGGAAGACAGTCCAAGGAATCCTCTTCAGGACCAGTTAGTTCTGCAGCCGGAGGCCCAAAATCCACCCAGGGTCCACCACCAGGTCGCACCAGCTACCAGAGAACCCCACAGAACCCAACTGAATAGGTCCCCTGAGGATCCCTAGGGAAGAGAGTATCAACCACCGCCCCCAGTGGAGAATGCCCAACCCTGTGCTGCTACAGCCAGAAAAGTAGCCACCCACTAGATGGGCCAATTACGAGCTGCAAATTGAGCCAACTACAGTCCCCAGATCCACCACCATAGATTTGCAAGGCCCATGATGACAGATATTCAATTCCAGATTCCGAAAAGCAAACCTTCACCAAAATAAACTTTCTGCCCAAATGCGTCTCCACCGGACAATCCACATACAAATCGATTCCTGGATCAATTAACAGAACCCCGACCAGCAGTGCTCACACCACAATGTAGTTGACAGTCCATGGGTTAGGGAAAAGAAAATACACCCCAAGTTCTCCAACCAGTGTGGACGACCGAGAACACCAACACTGTGGGGCTAAGGGCTGCCCGACTCCCACCCGGACACAAAATCCAGGATCGAAAGTCACAGTTGGGAAAGAAGCAGACCTTCCACACAGGCCTGTACAGGGGTGTAGCCAGGATTTCAGAACTGCATACCAAGTGGACTCACTGCTCCAGCCCGGTGTAGCAGACAATATACCAATGTACACCAGGACCATGTTTGTTGCCTCATTTGGCACAATAAGTACAACTTTGTAGCTCATGACAGTGGTTGTTGCCATGCATGGATAAATACAAATGCCATGCATTGTTCCTTAAGACACCCATGTACCAGCCCAGAGCCTGTAAAGTTGTATTGTTCTTGGGATGCAAAGAGAGTATTAGTGACCAGTCCTTCTAGTTTCAATTCATATGAATAAAATTACAGAAAGGTTCAGTATTTCTTTGTTAGTTTTCATGGAAAAGGAAGCAGTTCAGAGCTGATTTGCTACCCTTAAATAAAATTGCACACCATGGAGTGCTTGGAGAATGCCTGCCTACACCCATGGGCTTTGTAAATCGGCTCACGCCGAACAGTCCCACTCAAAACAACTGATAGGGATACCGGGAGCAGCAAAATCAGCAAACAGAAATGGGCAAACACAACAAAATAAATAAAGGGCATGTGCACATTAAAAAGAAAAGAAATGCTAAAAACGCTCCACTGCAACTATAGCTGTTACAGAGCAGCCGACAGCACACCTAGCCTGGCGGCCATCTTCGCCTAAAGCTCTCTGAATGATGGGGGTGGTTGGCGTCACTTCAATACTTCACTGCCATTCCTATTCTGCCTGTCTGTGTGTGTCTCTCTCACATATACATATATATATATATATGTCTATGTAATTATCCATCTTTCTGTCAACTGCATGTATCGCTATTTCTAAAACAAACCTGCATATCACATTTGCTTGCACTCTGAGCACATACTTATTAAACTGCACATTTGTACTCCACTTCTGCATAGACCTCATACTTCCTAATATTCCCATTATCACAAGCTTAACTACCTTACTCTTATCAAAAGCGACCCTCTGAAAGTTACTATCACATTTTCTCTGCTAACAGTCCACCATTACACCTGACTTCCTGACATCAACACACTGCTTAAATATAACTCACATCACCTCATGAACAAAAACCCTGTTTCTCAAAAAACAAAAACTGTGTAAATAATCCCAAGGCTGAACATACGCCAGCCATTACTTTTCATGTACTGCCACCTTCTGTACCATCATGGGGACTTGTATAGTTTCCCATGATGCTTTGCAGTATTGAGGTATGTGCAATCATGCTTTTAAAATTTGGCATGTACCTAATTCATTATCATCCGGATAACACATACCCTCAGTAGCATTTGCTCTGGGGTTCTTTTGTAAATCTATATTGCTTCCTATTCCTTCCAATAAAATGTACACCTCCACATATTTTCCTAATAATGTGTACCTATCTTAGAACAGAAACTAAAACAAATCGTATCTACTTACAAATCACTGTGTTGTTTCTCCATACCTCCTTAATAATTCCACACAACTTCACTAACTTCATTATGCAGCCGTGGTTGATCTGACCAGAATTTCATACACAATTAGTCTCTAACAAGTAAAAGAGACTGGCTACCAGGGACGCAAAGCAGGAGCCCCAAACACAGAACCAATGACCGTTTTACTGAGTGCATCATCAGGGCGTGATTTGTTATGGCAGATTGTAACAATAATAAAATTGTAACCTGTTTCACTTGGGAACTTAAGCTGCAGGCTGGTAGGACAGAGGTCTGGGGTTATATTCTGTTTTAACCAAATATTTGAATAGTTTTGTAAGTGAAATTAGTTCTATGTGTTAAAATTATTACCTTGAAATAGAACTGTTACTTGGGCTGTGATATTGTAAAATTGGAGGCTTGGGAACAGTTGTTTGGCAGGGTTAATTAGAGGGAAATTTAAATGTGTTGTTTGCCTGGTGTTAGGGGAGGGACATTAGCTAATTACCTTGTCTTTAAACAGGAATTACTCTGGCCTCCATTGTTCACTTGGGAACCTCGAGCAGCAGGCTGGTAGGACAGAGGTCTGGGGTTATATTCTGTTTTAACTGAAATATTTGAATAGTTTGTAAGTGAAATTAGCTCTATGTGTTAAAAATTATTACCTTGAATTAGAACTGTTAATTGGGCTATGATATTGTAACTTTGGAGGCTTGGGGACTGTTGTTTGTCAGGGTTAATTAGAGGGAAATTTAAATGTGTTGTTTGCCTGGTGTTAGGGGAGGGACATTAGCTGAAATTACCTTGTCTTTAAACAGGAATTACCCTGGCCTCCATTGTTCACTTGGGAACTTAAGCTGCAGGCTGGTAGGACAGAGGTCTGGGGTTATATTCTGTTTTAACTGAAATATTTGAATAGTTTTGTAAGTGAAATTAGTTCTATGTGTTAAAAATTATTACCCTGAATTAGAACTGCTACTTGGGCTGTGATATTGTAAAATTGGAAGCTTAGGAACAGTTGTTTGGCAGGGTTAATTAGAGGAAATTTAAATGTGGTGTTTGGTAAGAATCCTCCCACCCACCCTGTTTTGTAGGCTTTCTAAATACTGAAAAGCTACTGGGGTTGGGATTGAAGGGCTGAGTATTTCTGTTTGGGACTGAAATTACAAGCAACAGGAGCTAGCGGCCTGTGACATCATACAGTACCTGATGTCTGCTTACACACATTATTAGTGGGGACCTAACACACACTGACTGTGTGTGTTTGTGAGACTTGGGAACTTTATTGGTGGGGTTGAAATTGGGTTTGTAAATAACTAGAGTTAGTATAGAGAGAAAATATATTCCAGGGAAAGGGACTGAGAAAAGGGGTGCCATTATAAACAGAGGGGATAAACAGGGTGGCCATATTCCACCATGGCAGGCATCTTCGGAAGGGCTGTAGGCTGCACAGGCTGTGGGATGGCAATAATTCTAAATTGGGCCTGGAGAGAGGAAGGCTGCCCACTCTGTAGACAGTTATCTTGTATCAGGAGTGAGGTATATTGGTTAAGGAGCAAGCTGGGGAGCTTTGGGGGGTGTCCAGGATGATAAGGGTGTGGATATGGGCAGCAGAAGGGTGGGGCTGAGGGGAGGCTGGGGCAACGCCTGAAATTACAGGATGTTATGTTACAACAAGCAGGAGGGGGATATTAGGACAGAGGACCCCTTAGATAGGGAAGTTGGTGCTAAGGGTGACAGCGCACGGGAGAACATTCTGAATACAAAGAGAGTGGAGGGGAAGAGTCAGTAGGGGCTGTTGTGTGGAAGCCTAAAACAGCAGACTGTGGAAGGAGCCCTATGGTGAACAGAGCAAGAGGGGAAGAAGAGGGCAGTTTAGAGGTGCAGTCATGGGAAACTCTGGTTATTTGATGGAGGCTGACATAGAGTGTCACAATAAATTTGAGCTATTAAGCAACCTAGAGGGGAGGAAAGGTTGGTGGAAATGAGGAAACTTATACAGAGGCCGGGGAGGGAGTCAGATACCCACAGGGCATCACAGACTGGCAATGGAAAGGATAGAAATAGTCCAGAGGTAGAATGGGAAACATATATGTTAAGCAAATGGGGAGATGCAACATATTCCAGACATGAGGAGGAGAGCATGATTGAGAGAAACTGGGAGACAAGGAGGTGGAGAGGAGCCCCCTTCAGCAGGGGGCTGTACCAAGGATGGGGCACTAGCTAAAGGGGACCCACAGAGAGCCTCTGGAGGCAGGGGTACTATTACAAGGGAGAGGATGGTGTGTGGGGGAAGGGGAACCATCAGGGCCAGGATAAATGGTCTGATAAGAGAGGTTAAAGGAACACCTATTAAGAGGGGTTTGAGCTAAGGGCAAAATAGCAAGGAGGCAGAAAGGGAGGGTGACAAAGGGTCTCTAATAAGGCAGGAAGACTCCTGGAATTGGAGATCATGAATAAAGGGGGGAAGGGGGCTGAGAGGGCATAGTGGAGGCAACCATAAGGATGATGGCGTGTTAAGGTTCTGTTATTGGGAGACTCAATGATTAGGGGTATCCAGTGGAGGGGCAGGGGGTGGATCCTATAGCCAGGTGAACGAGTGAGTATCTCTGGGCTGACAGTACACAGAGCAAAGTTCATGGTGTATGAAATGGTTAGGGATTGTGGAGGGAAACCGGATTTGGCATTTGGGAACTAATGATCTAGAGGGAAATAGTGTTTTGGAAATCCAAGCAAGGTTCCAAGAACTTGCCAGAGTCTGTCGGGATAATGGATGCAACATTTCCTTTTCGAGATATTGCCAGTACTAAAGGCCTCAGTGGAGAAAAAATGAGCTCACAGAGGTTAATGACTGGCTCAGGAAGTGGGGTGAAGAGAGGGTTGGGGTGTTAGGAACTGGAATGGAGTTTGGGAGGATAAGGGACTATATGCCAAAGACAGGTTTCATCTTGCCCCATTAGGGAAGGAAGTCCTTAAACAGGGATGGCTGACTACATACAAGAAAGGTGGGGTTTAAACTTGTGAGGGGGAAGGGATAAGGGAGGGCTGACCAGAAGCCCCTCCTCCAAGATGAGGGAGTAGCCTCAAGCCCAAGGGGGAGGGAGAAACAGACTGGGGTGGAGGTTTCAGGAGGAGCAGAGGAGGATGGAAGTATAAGGAATCTGGGTGGGGTTCGACAAAGAGGATCAGGGATAAGGGTGGGGTTGGTGTTAGTAAATGCCAGGAGCTTGGGAAACAAGTTGCCAGAGTTCCAGGCCATGCTGTTTGGGGTGGATGTGACGGTGTCACGGAGACGTGAGCCAACAAAAACCATGACTGGGACCTAAACGTGCGGGATACACTATGCTTAGGAAGGATAGAAAGGAGGGCAGAGGGGTGGAGTGGCTATGGTCATTAGAGATGACACAGAAATTACTAGGTAGAAGAGGCAGAGGGAAACGTGGAGGCCTTATGGGTCACCTACGATCCCCAACAGGGAGATAAGGTCAAGCTGGGTGTAGTATATAGGCCCCCGGGATGAGTGATGTTCTAGAGGATGGTTTGCTGGACAACATCATTGCCCAGTGTGGACCAAAAGGGAAGGAGTGGTGTTGATGGGGACCTTAATATGCCAGGTGCAACTGGGAACCATGTCCTCTAAGGTGGCTAAGGAGCAGGAGGCTGCTGGACGGCTTCCAGGATGTGTTCTTAACACAGCATGTGATGGAGTCACAAGGGAGAGGCATGTCCTGATGTGGTTCTGGCAGATGGGGATCTGTAAGGGATATGGTTGTACAGGACCCCTGACTGGGAGCGACCACAATACTGTCTGGTTTCAAATAAGCATGGGGGAGGGGTGAGATCTAGGACACTGGCAGTGGACTTCAGGGGGCAGACTTCATGGGCATGGGAAATATTCTCAGGATGACTTGAAGGGATTACCTCAATGACAAGTGTGGAAAGGAGATGGGAGGTCATAAACAGGGACTTCATGAGGCAGTCAGGATCTGCGCTAAGTTGAAACGTAAGGAGCAAGGTCACATAAACCATGCTGGTGGTCCAGTGAGGTACAGGTAGCAGTCAGAGAAAAGAAGGCAGCCTACAAAAATATAAAACAACAAGAGGATAGGGATAAGGAAATGTACCAGCTTGCATCTAGAAAAGTCACCCATTATGGTGAGGGGAGCAAAGTCCAGTAAAGAGCAGCGGCTGGCTAAGGATACATGGAGGGAAAAGGTTCTTCCGTACATTGGGGAGCGGAGAAAACTAAGGGCCATCTCAGCAGATTGAGATCAGAAGGAGGGTGGGTAAGAGAGAGGGACCAGGCAGAGGTATTTAATGAGTACTTTGCCTCTGTGTTCACTAGGGAGGGATGGGATATCTACAAAGCAAGGCACTAAGGGGATAGAAGGCAGTGAGTGGGATCAGGGAGCAACAGAAATGGAGCAAGAGGGAGGGAGAGGTACCCAAGGGTGTCACATCTGGAAGGATAAAAGGCCAGTAAGGTGGAGGGGACGGATGATGCTATCTCCGCAAAGGGTGTGGTTAGCCCTCAAGGCCCTAAAAGAAGACAAATCTCCTGGGCGGATGGCATTCATCCGAGAGTACTACGGCAATTGGCGGACATACTGGCTGCACCCCTGGTGGAGCTTTCAACAGGTCACTTGAGACAGGGAGGGTACCTAGGGATTGGGGAAGCACATGTGGTGCCAATCCATAAAGGGGGTCGAGGGAGTACCAGGTAACTACAGACCCATCAGTTTGACCTCGGTGGTGGGAAAATTAATGGAGAGTATACTAAAGGAACGATTGGGGTGTACTTGGAGGAGGTGGGAGGTCTAGATAGTTGGCAACATGGGTTTGTGCAGGTAGATCATGTCAAACCAACCTTGTGAGTTCTATGAATGGGTAACATCACAACTGGACAGGGAAAGCTTGTGGATATATTATTCTTGGACTTCAGCAAGGCGTTTGACTCTGTCCCCCACAATGGTCTGGTGGAGAAACTGATGAGGTTAGGAGTAGGCCCTTGATGGTCAGATGGATTGAAAACTGGCTAGCTGGACGCACCCAGAGAGTAGTGGTCTGTGGGGAGCTCTCGAACCCTAGAGAGGTTGGTAGTGGGTACCGCAGAGGCTTCGGTCCTGGGTCCGATTCTGTTTAATGCATACATATCGGACATCAGGGAGGGTATAGGGTGTGAAATGAGTCTGTTCATGGATGACTCCAAGATAGGAGCAGTAGTTGAGGGAGAAGAGGGAGGTTGGCCCTGCAAGGACCTGGACACCCTGGAAAGCTGGGCTCACACATGGAAATTAAATTTCAATATCACAAGTGCAAGGTGTTGCATCTTGGTCGGGAAACCCTATACACAGGTACACCCTGGGAGGAGGCACTGGAGGCTTCAACAGGGGAAAAGACCTAGGGGTTATGGTGGATGCATGTATGAATAACTCTGAGCAGTGCAGGAGAGCAGCTAGCAAGGCAAACAGGATGTTGGGATGCATCGCTACGGGATCGCCTCTAGGAGCAAGGAAGTGATTCTGCCGCTGTACAATGGACTGGTTAGACCACACCTTGAGTACTGTGTGCGGTACTGGAGACCACACTTGAAGAAGGACATACAGCTCCTGGAGGGGTACAGAGAGGGCAACAAGGATGATCTGAGGGCTAGGGGTTGACTGAATGAGGACAGACTTGAGGAGCTCTGCCTGTTTTCATTGGAGGAGAGGAGAGACAGGGGGACATGACTGAGGTCTTCAAGTACCTCCAAGGGAATAAACAGGGTAAACATGGAGGATCTTTAGACTAAAGCAGGGAGGTATCACCAGAGGGCATGGTTTGAAGTTGGAAGGTGGAAGGGTGAGGGGAAAGAGGAGGAGGTTTTTCACCGAGAGGGTGGTGGACCTTGGAATGCACTGCCTGGTGAGCTGGTTCAGAGATCCACAGTGGAGGGCTTCAAGAGAGGTGGGACAGACACAGAAAGTGGATGTATCAGATGATGGCCTGTCCGGGGGTGGGGATGGATGATAGGGGTTTCTGGAGCACAAGGGATGGGAGGGTGTCGCACCCAACTAAGGATCTAAGGTTCGAGCAGACTCGATAGACCGTGAAGGCCTAATCTGCTGGCAAATAGTATGTTAGTATGTAAAATAACCCCGAGACCTGGATACGGATTCTTCTTCTTCCTCCTCCTTTCTTCTTCTTCCCATAAAAAGACCTTAATGGCTATAAGGTTGAGACACATGGCATTTTGCCATAGTTATTTCTAAACTAGACCCTTACCACAATGCTGTGCCCCAACACTGTAAATTATGCTAAAGGTCAGGATAATGAAATAAGCTGGCAACCCGCATTTGGGAACGAGCACTGGGTGCCTGGGGCTGACCGGGGAGGGGACCGAGCACCCAGGAGGATGCTCTCCTCCTCAGGGAGGAGGATGCTGGCTCCGCTGTTCCACCGTCACCTGAGGCCCACAGGTGGTGGTGTAACTAACAGCTGCTGGGAGGACGGACATTGGCAGGTGCCGTGCACCATGCACAGTTCCGTGCGTGGCATCACGCACCCCTCTATGCCAGCACCTGTGTGGGAGGGACCCAGAAACCAAGAAAAAGAGACAGGACCCAGCAGAGATGATCACTGGCTCGCCATAGACCTGCACCGGTCATGACACCCTCAGCTGGAACCTGGTGTGGATGGCGCACGGCAGAGCTCGCCACCCTAGCTCGTGGGCCCTGGGTAGGGAGATGACATGTGGAGGCTGGAGTCGGAAGGCAAGCCCATGAGATTTTGGGTGACGGGCTGAAGGAGCCAGTGAGACAGTGGGCATGGGGACCTGAAGGAGGGGAAAAAAAAAAAAAACAGGTTACTCACCTGTAACAGTAGTTCTAGGAGTGGAATACGTTGTTCATCCACACTCTTGGCATGTCCCTTCCACTTTAAATCTGCCAGAAGTCTTCAAGCTGGCTCCTCCCACCCACCAGTGGTATATCCCTCAGCTCCACCCCATGGCCAGAATCTTAGCCCGCTGGAAGCAGGTTGTTCTGCGTCCGCGGCTGGGGAGGTCGGTGGGTCGTGTGGATGAACAACATAATACCACCCTAGAATTACTGTTACAGGTGAATAACCTGTTTTTCTAGGACGTGTATATGTTGTTCATCCACACTTTGGCAGACTCTAGCATTCTCTGGAGGAGGGAGGCAAGTGCACACCCCTGCTTAGGGATCAGAGACTGGAGAACTGAGGCACCAAAACCAGCATCCCGGCATGACTCAAGGTTGATGTGGTAATGGATAATGAAGGTGTTTGCTGACTTCAAGCAGCAGCCCGGCAGATTTCCTGGATAGGGATGTCCCTGGAAGCAGCCACCGATGCAGCGGTATGGCGGGTAGAATGAGCCTCATCCCTCTGGGAGGCTCCTGCCCAGCAACTCAGTAACACAGACCTTTGCATGATGTAATCCATCTTGCAATAGTCTGCTTTTGCAGGTCTGCCAGGCGGCTTCAGAGTAGGTGACAAACAGCTGGCGAACCTCTCCCGAATTTCCGCCATCCTCACCTTGTAATAGAAGAGTGCATGTCTCACGTCCAAAGTATGGAGCCTGTATTCAGCATCCAAGGTGTAGTTGGGGTAGTAGACTGGCAGAGTTAACTGGTTAAGGTGAAACTCTGACACCACCTTCGAAGGAATTTCGGGTGGGGGCATAGGACAACCTTGTCCCTGTGGAAGACCAGATAAGGGAGTCCACCAAAGCGCCTGGATCTCCCCTGTCCTTCTGGTAGATGTGATAGTCACCAGGAAGGCCATCTTCCACTAACAAGTGTGACAGCTCACACTTGTGCATGGGTTCAAATGAACTTGCCCATGAACTTTGCCAAAACCAGCAACAGATCGCACGAGGTGGAGGTTCACGCACTGGAGTGGATATACTAACATACATACTAACATACTATTTGCCAGCAGATTAGGCCTTACGGTCTATCGAGTCTGCTCGAACCTAGATCCTTAGTTGGGTGCCGAGACCCTCCCATCCCTTGTTCTCTAGAAACCCCTATCATCCATCCCACCCCCCGGGACAGGCCATCATCTGATACATCCACTTTCTGTGTCTGTCCCACCTCTCTTGAAGCCCTCCACTGTGGATCTCTGAACCAGCTCACCAGGCAGTGCATTCCAGGGTCCACCACCCTCTCGGTGAAAAACCTCCTCTTTTCCCCCTCACCTTCCACCTTCCAACTTCAAACCATGCCCTCTGGTGATACCTCCCTGCTTTAGTCTAAAGATCCCCTCCATGTTTACCTTATTTATTCCCTTGAGGTACCTGAAGACCTCAATCATGTCCCCCTGTCTCTCCTCTCCTCCAATGAAAACAGGCAGAGCTCCTCAAGTCTGTCCTCATAAGTCAAATCCCTAGCCCTCGTATCATCTTTGTTGCCCTCCTCTGTACCCTCTCCAGGAGCTGTATGTCCCTCTTCAAATGTGGTCTCCAGTACTGTACACAGTACTCAGGTGTGTCTAACCAGTCCATTGTACAGGGCAGAATCACTTCCTGCTCCTAGAGGTGATCCCCTACGATGCATCCCAACATCCTGTTTGCCTTGCTAGCTGCTCTCCTGCACTGCTCAGAGTTATTCATACATGTATCCACCATGACCCCTAGGTCTTTTTCCCCTATTGAGGCCTCCAGCGCCTCCCTCCCAGGGTGTACCTGTGTTTAGAGTTTCCCGACCAAGATGCAACACCTTGCACTTGGTGATATTGAAATTTAATTTCATGTGTGAGCCCAGCTTTCCAGGGTGTCCAGGTCCCTTGCAGGGCCACCTCCCTCTTCTCCTCAACTACTGCTCCCATCTTGGAGTCATCCTGAAGAGACTCATTTCTGTGTTCTTAAATTTGATGGACTGCATCTGACTAAGGAGGGAGTCAGTGCATTGGGGCAGAAGTTTGACATCTTCACAGAATATTTAAACTAGCAAATGGGGAGAGAGGTGCAGCAACCCGATAACTCGAATGGGAAGAACACCCTCCCACCTCTGCTAGTGGCCAAACAGGAGTTCAGCATGATTTATAGTTTATTTGCATCACCAGGTAAGGAAAAAGGTTTGTCTCCCTATATGACGCACAGAAACACCAGACCTCACCCAACAACTAACACACAAAATCTGGCCAATGGAAAATCATGTACACAAATGCTCGTGGTATGGAAACAAGATCCTAGACCTGCAGGATATAATGACAGAGGCTAAACTGGAAATAGTAGCAATTTCGAGACATGGTTTTACCAATAACCACACTTGGGAGACTTCAGTACCTGGCTATGTACTTTTCAGAAGAATCGAGGTGCAAAAAATGGGAGGTAGAGTGGCCCTGTATGTCAATGAAAATATCAAAGCTACAGAAATTCCAGAATACATATAAGGCAAGAAGAAAGTACAGTTACGTAAGAACTTACGTAACAGTAGATCTTCGAGAACAGCTCTTGCAGCAGGTTACACCATTAGGACTGAAGCTGGCAGGCGTCAGGACCCCTGGAAAAATTCTAGCTAGCTATCATCAGTGAGGACGCTCGACGTGTCCCGCCCCGACGCGTCAGGCGTGGTACATAAGGGGGCGATCCCGTAGATTCCCAGTTCTCGGCCGGAGACTTCTGCCAGCAGGCTGACATCGTGATGGGAGACCGAGGATCCAACGCCAGAAGACAAAAGGGTAAAAATCCCTGTTAAAAATGCTTAAGCCATGCCTCCTCCAAGGGGAAGGTGGGCGGGAAGGTACCTGCTGCAAGAGCTGTTCTCGAAGATCTACTGTTACGGTAAGTTCTTACGATAACTGTACTATCTTACCGAGACACAGCTCTTGCAGCAGGTTACACCATTAGGACTGATTCCCAAGCAGTAACACTGCCAGAAATTCCAGGAGGAGGAAATAGGAAGTACATTCCAGGTCCTGAACCTAGGACAGGAGACCCTATAGCACATCCAGGCGAAACCGGCCCTTGGCGAGAGGCGATGTCGGAAACTATAATGCCTGATAAAGGTATGCACAGAGCTCCAAGTGGCTGCAGCACATATAGCAGAGGTGGAGACGTTTCTGAGTGCTGCAAAGGAGGTGGCCACCTCCTAGTAGAATGACCCGGACTGTTCCGGGAGGAGCTTCTGTTTGATATCATAACAGTATGAAATACACTGGACAAGCCAGCGAGACAGGGACTGTTTGGATACAGATTGGCCCATCATCCTCTCAGAGAAGGAAACAAAAGTTGCTCAGAACTACGAAAAGGTTTAGTTCTGTTGTGGTAATACCTCAGGCTGCAGTGAACATCCAGGTGTGGAGCAGAACCTCTCCTCTATTCGAGTAGTTCGGGAAGTAGACTGGTAGGTCAATGTCCTGATTTAGAGTGAGTGAAGAGACCACCTTAGGCAAAAATTTAGGGTTTGTCCTCAGGGATACTCTGTCGGTGGAAAACTAAATAAGGCTCTATGCACATGAGGCGTGAAGCTCAGAAATTCTTCTCGCTGAAGTAACAGCAACCAAAATAACATTTTCCACGACAGAAAACGTAGCTCGCAATCCAACGGCAGGTTCAAAGGGGGGAGCGTGAGCTGTTCCAGGACATAGAGCAAATCCCATGGAGGCAAAGGGTCCCTAATGGATGGCCTAGAGGTAACACCTCTCAGAAATTCCTGAGGCGTCTAATTGTGCCACTGTACCATGTCGCACCAGAAGGTGGTGAGGCAGAAATGGCACAAAGGTGCACCCTTGATAGAGGAGTAGGCTAGACCGAATGAAAGAGGAGAGCAAGGTAGTCAACACCACTCCCACTGGGCAACCTAAAGGGAAAAAACTGCGTGCTCGCGACCATTGAACAAAAACTACGCCATTTCATGGCGTACATCACATAGCATTGCCGCTTTCTGGCTGCAGAAAGAATTTCTGCAACCTCTTGCAGACCCGTGGCGAAGATGGTTATGTCTCTAGAGCCATGCATGCAGGTTCAGTGATCAAGTCGGGTGGACTAGTGAACCTTTCTCTGAGACAGGAGATGGGAGCTGAACGGCAACGGGCGGGGTTCCCGGATAGCTGAATTAGCAAGGGGAACCAGATCTGTCTGGGCCAGAAAGGGGCCACCAGGATCATTGCTGCATGCTTCCTGCGCAGTGTGAGAAGAACCTCTGGATCAACGGGAAGGAGGGAAAGCGAGGAGGAATCTGTCCGCCCAGAAGAGGGACAACGATCTCGCCAGAAAACACCAGGCCCTGGATCTAGCGAGCAAAAATTGGGCAGTTTTGTGTTGGATGGGATGCAAACAAGTCTAGCTCGGAGCTCCCATCGAAGAAACAGATCCTCTGCTACCTCTTGAAGAAGTTCCCACTCGTGGACTCTGGCCTGGGAGCGACTCAGACCGTCTGCAATCGTGTTGTCACCCGGGAACATGCACAGTGATCAGATTTGCGCCATGTCCGATTACCCAATCCCACACCCTCATGGCCTCCCTGCAAAGGGAGGTGAGCGTGTGCGCCTCCTTGTTTGTTGAGGTAATACATCACCGCCGTGTTGTCTGTCTGAAGCAGAAGAGTACAGCCGTGGATTACTGACTGAAAGGCCTGCAGGGCATAGAGAACCGCCCTCATCTCTGAGAACGTTGATATGGAGATGAGCTTCCATGAGGGGTCCACGTACCCTGGGACTTTCGCCCGTCTAGGTGTGCCCCACCCTAGACGGGCGTCTGTGGTGAAATTACCTCTGGGGACAGCGCTCTGAACGGGATGCCCAGGAGGCGACCCTGGGACTAGCCACCACTGCCAGTCTCGAATCACGGTGTTAGTGATGCTGACCGGATGCTGCAAGTGGTCTTGCCTTTGGGTCCCATTGCACTTTGAGTATCCACTGAGTTACCCGCATGTGGAGCCTTGAAGGGACAGTAGGAATGGCCGCAGCCATGTGTCCGAGCAAGCGAAGGACCGACCTGGCAGAGACGGTCTTGTTCGACGATAACTCACTGATGAGGGATCTGATGCGCTCCACTCTGTCGTCTGGAAGAAAAGCTCTTCCCTGAACAGTGTCCAGTACTGCCCCATAAACTGCAGTTTCTCGCAACGGTACCAGGAGAGAGCTTCTCGTGGTTTATTAGGATTCCCAGAGATCAGAACAGGTCCTGGGTGCTCTGGACCATAGTAACTGCGCCTCTCTGGAAGGCGGCCATGCTGAAGCCAATGGTCTAGATGCGAGGAGCATAATGGCCCTGTTTCCTCAGGGCATGCCCGACGCGGCCTTGGTGATAGAGACCTGGGTGCGGATGACAGTCGAATGGAAGGGCTCAAGAATTGAAGGTGATGGTCGAGGAACTCGAGCGCAGGGAACCTCTTGTGCGCCTGAGCTATAGGATTTGCAGGTATGCGTCTTGCATGTCTAAAAGGCAGCTGAGGGCGATCTTGTTTCAGCATGGGAATAAGACCGGAAGAAGTCACCATCACGAAATCTCTTGTGGAGACACCGACACGTTGGGAGTCGGCTAAGATCCAGGGAATCGGATGGAGGTCCCGGTTTTCTTTGGAACCAGGAAGAGTGGGGAATATCCTTGTCCTCTCTGGTTCTCCGGGATGTACTCTATACGCTCCTTTTGCAGAGCGCGAGTGCTTCTTGCCAGATCAGAGATTGTGCTGACCAGATGGCCGGAGAGCAAAGGAGGCCTCAGGTGGCTTTTCAAATTCTATATAGTGACCTCTTCTGAGCAACTGAAGAACCCGTGTCGATGGTTATTAGCCTGCCATCCCGAGGGAGAGTTATGTGATCTGACCATGATTTCCCGTTGATCCTGAGGGGGGCGGAAAGGTCAGCTGTGGCAGCAGAGGGTCCGCTGGCTGGACCGGCTTAGAAGTATGCTGGCCTCGGCTGACAGGCTGTTTCCCTGGGCTCTCCGGAGCAGGGAGCCCCTCTGTTTGTGTGGCGGGCCGGGACAGCTGCCTCTGCATCCGCCCACAATTCAGCTTTGGCTCCTGTGAAAGAGAACTAAGCCTGGGTGCGGTACATAGCCTGAACTGACCTTACCGCCTTCCGCCTCTTGAAGTCTGGTGATAATCTTCTCCAGGATTACCAAACAAGACTTCTCCCTCGAATGGAGCATCCATGATATTCTTCTGGATGTCCGGGGTAAGAGTCGAGACGTGAGAGCCAAGAGTGCCTCTGGAGGCATATGCCAGAAGTTGCTGCTCGGGCCGATGAGTCCACGGAGTCGCATGCAGCTCGTAGCACTTAGGTTCCACGTCCGAACCCGTACAGAAAGCTGAAGCATCTCCTCCTTCTGCTCTCCTTCCGGCAGTTTGCAGCTGTTTCCAGACCCTGTTCCTAGCGTTCTGGAACTGAACCATATAGGTCAAATAGTTCAAGGATCTGATGGCAGGTAGCGAAGCATGAGTCTGCGCCTGCCAGCGATCCAACTGCTTGGGTCTGGGTCCGGTGGCAGGGTGCTCAGATGTTGCGGCCTCTGTGACCAGTCGTGAGGCTGTGATGACCAGAGAGTCGGCCTGGGCTGCTGAGCCAAGTACTGGTCTTCTTTAGGAGCCTTGTACAAGCGATCAGCTTTCTTCGGCATCATCAGGAGGCGAATGTGGGCGCTTCCATGCCTTGGTGGCGATCGAAAGTGTCAACCAAGGGTGGCACCACCACAGGCTTAGGGTCTTTTGCAGAATATTTGGCGGCGTATCCTTTCAGGGTCTAGCTCTTCCATCCATCCCATGTTCTCTTGGATGTGTCTCATAATATCCAAACGAAGAAAAGTCGGAGGAGATTTCGGCATCTCACCTAGGTCGGAGAAGGGTGGAGAGGGAGATGGGGATCTAGATGAAGTACTCTGATCCCGTGTCCTCCGTCGAGCGATGAAGTCAGGGTCTCCTGGGTCTCTTGGGGCTGGGTGACCTAGAAGAGGTTTAGACGGAGGTCTCCATTTTCTGGTCTCCACCCTGGGAGGGTTCCAATTCCGGGAGGAGGTGGCAGCCTGCCGACCCCGATGGCGAGGGTGCAGGAACAGGAGGAGGAGGAAGAGTGGAAAGCCATGTCCTTTTTATGGTGTCCACCAGTAAGTGAAGAGGTCCTTCACTTCCGCTAAGGAAAGGCCACGACGACGTCCGGGCGCTGGTGGACGGGGCGCCGGGTCCCAGCGCCAGCTCCACAGGGGCTCGGGTAACGGCGAGGTTCCCTGAGGAGTCTCAGCCAGACCAGGTCGCCCATCTGGTCCTCGAGGCTGCGTAGATCCTCCTCGGTCAAGGTCTCCTGACCGGCGATCGGTGGGGCGTCAGGGCCCTCTTCTCAGGGGGCGGGCGTTGGTCCCCGACCGATCGCTGAGGATGGCCAGGCCGGCGACGGGTCGTCCTGGCCCGACAGAGGCTCCAGGATGCATGGCGCATAAGGCCGGCGTCGATCCAGAGGTCTCTTTAAGGTGAGCTCCAACATCTTGCAGAAGGCAAAAAGCTGACCTGACGCCGGGTTCGAAGGCGGGAACCCGACTTGTGATAGTGATGATGGCGATCCGCAGACTTCGCCAAGGCCCTGGAGGATGAAGGCGGGACGGCCTGGCGGACACTGAGAGAAGGCTTCCTTACGCAGCCAGGGAGGCTGACTGGCTGGCCCCTGGAGGGAGCGGTGGACCTGGAACCCGGATCCTGCTGGTCCCAAGCCCTGAGGGGATCTGGAAGGGCTCTCCCTCGCTTTCTCAGCGTGCTTGTGGGTTTTTTGAAGATTCCCCTTGGGAGACATGGTCTTCAGCTTCTCTTCCAGTAAGAAGGCTTGAAGGGGCCTTCTGACGTCGGATCAGTACGACTGTTAAACCCTGGCAGAAGGAGCAGGCCGGGTATCGTGGTTCTAGGCCCAGGCAACTAACGCGGGCCGTAGGGGGATCCTTGAGAGGATCTGTTTCCTTAAGCAGACTTGGAGGGTGACCGGAGGTCGAGAGAGGACATCAGCGAAAATCTTGCTAGAAGAAATCCAAATTTCCCGAAGGAAAACACTTAACCACGCATAGCAGCATGGAGCTATAACCGAAGGTCGAGACATGCAGAGTGGCGGAAAGAACTGGGGAATCTGCGGGACCGCCCCATATATACCACGCCTGACGTCGAAGCGGGACTGACGCCGGGGCAGTCCCCGCCGAAGATAGCTAGCTCAGAATTTTCTCGTGGTCCTGGCCTGCCGGCTTCAGTCCTAATGGTGTAACCTGCTGCAGGAGCTGTGTCTCAAGTAAGATCTGAGGTCACCGAAACAGGAAATGGGACTGCCATATGAACTGGGGTTGTCTACAGGACTCCAGACCAGGGGAGGACATAGACACATTACTGTTAGAAAATATACAAAACATGACAGCTAAAGGGAGTTTCTGATAATGGGGACTTCAACATGTCAGATACAGATTGGTCAATACCAGCAGGAACATCTGCCGAACTAGACACATGGTGGATTCCTGCAGGGGAGGGCCTCAAATGACTGGTACAACAACCCACAAGAGACAGGGCTATCCTAGATCTAGTGCTGACTAACAGGGAAAGGATCACAGATCTCCAGGTAGAAGGTCACCTGGGGCCAGTGACCATCACATGCTATGGTTTAATTTGGCCACTACAACTAAATCATCCCATTCAAGGCAAAAATATGGGACTTCAGAGAACTGACTTTGATAAGATGGCCAACAGAGTTAAGCTAGCCCTGGCAAAAGAAATACAGGTGAAGAGGGTACAGGCAAAGTGGGCAAGCATTAAGTATGTAATGACTTGAAGCAACATCCCATTGTGTTAGACAGAAAAGGAAGTGCAAAAAAGAAGGAAACCACTTTGATTCTCAAAAACAGTAGCAGAAAGGGTCAGAGCCAAAAGGCTGGCCTTCAGGAAATATAAAGGAACAAGTGGGATGAAGATAGGAGGCATACCAAACTCCCTAAGGAAGCAGGGAAGGCAGTAAGGCAGGCTAAGACCCAAACCGAGGAAACACTAGCATGAACAGTAAAAGAAGGTGACAGACAAGACTTTCTATAGATACTTTAGTGAATGGAGAAAGTCCAGAGGGGTATTGCTAAGATCAAAGGAGATAAGGCGTGTGAGAGGAGGACCATGTAAAAGCATCTATCCTGAATAGAGACTTCTGCTCAGTATTTACTGAACAGAAGGTAAGGCAGACCCACAGCTCAACAACATGGACACGGGGAGGTGAAAACTAGTCCCTTCACAAAGAAAGGGTCCTACAGAGCTTGATAAGCTCCAGGGTGGACAAGGCAATGGGACCTGATGGCATACATCCCAGGGTACTAAAGGAGCTAAGGGTGGAACTAGCAGAGCCATTATCAGAACTGTTTAGTGAGTCTCTGAGCACAGGAGAGGTCCCAGAACACTGGAGAAGGACTCATGTGATCCCGCTCCACAAGAGTGGTAGCAGGGAGGAGGCAGGGAACTACAGACCAGTCAGTCTTACCTCAGTAGTGGGCAAGATTATGGAGGCACTCCTTAAGGAAAGGATAGTGCAACAACTGGAATCCATAAGAGCACAAGATCCAAGACAGCATGGGTTTACAAAGGAAAGTCCTGTCAAACTAATCTCAAAGATTTCTTTGACTGGGTAACCAGAGTGGTGGACCAAGGGGCAGTTGATATCGCCTACCTTGACTTCAAGCAAAGCTTCGATACTGTTCCACTTAGGAGACCAGTTAATAAACTGGGTAGGCTTGGGGTGGGTCAGAAAGTTGGTCAACTGGGTGGCAAACTGGTTGGTGGGCAGAAACAGAGGTGGTGGTAGCGGCATGAGTCAGAAAGATGCAAGTCACAAATGGGGTACCTCAGGATCAGTCCTGGGGCCAGTCCTCTTAAAACCTTCATCAGTGACATTGCAGATGGACTGGAGGGTAGGTGTGTCTGTTTGCACATGACACCAAGATCTGCAACAAGTAGATGATCCAGATGGGGTGGGCAGAATGAGAAGACAGCTGGATAAACTAGCAAAATGGTGAAAGAGTGGCAACTGGGGTTTAATGCAAAGAAGTGCAAAATCATGCACATAGGGAAGAGAAACCTGAAGCCACCTATAGGCTGGGAGGAGTTGCTGGTAGTCACAGGGAAGAAAGAGACTTGAGCATCATCATTACGATGACCAAAATCATCCAAGCAGAACACTCAAAGCAGTAGGTAAGGCTAGGAGGGAATGTTAGGTGTATTAGCAGGTATCACAAGTCGGAAGAGGGAGGTAATAATCCCTCTTACAAGACACTGGTTAGGCCCCATCTGGAGTAGTGCATGCAGTACTAGAGCCACACACCTTCATAAGGACATTAACCAAATTGAGGCAGTCCAGAGAAGGGCAACCAAAATGGTGCAGGGACTGCATCAGAAAACATATGAGGACAGATTAACGGAGCTCAATATGTATACCCTAGAGCAAAGGAGGAGAGAGGTGATATGATCGAAACATTCAAACACCTTAAGGGTATTAACAAGGTGAAAGAGTCTAATATGTTTCAATATAAAAAAATAGCAGGACAAGAGGACATAGCACGAGATTGAGGAGACCAATTAGGGGTAATGTGAGGAAGTTCTTTTTCACAGAAAGGGTGGTGGATGCATGGAACGGCCTACCTCAGGAAGTGGTGGAAATGAATACAGTGCAGTGCTTCAAACAGGCATGGAAAGGCATAAGGGAGCAATACAGATGAGTGTGAATAGATAGGCCACTGACAGAGCAAAGGCCGATGGCACATTTATAAGGTAGAAAAGAAATGGGCAGACTGGATGGGCCTTGTGGTCCTTATCTGCCATCATCTTCTGTGTTTCTATCCACTGTCTCCTGCAATGTCAGTTGACTGGCCCGCACCAGGTAAGCAGAGATGGCTGCCAGGTGCACCCTAAGGGTCGATGACCGAGAGACCCCTTTGGAGAGACCAAAGGTAGTCGGAATGTTAGCCACTGGACAGGACAAAGGGTTCAGGCCCTTGCCCCTGACACCAAATGGAAAACCTTTTCCATTTGAAGTCATAACATTTCCTGGTCATTTCCTTTCTAGATGCCTCCACGCAGTGCTGACATTGTCAGAAAAGACCCAAAACCTCCAACTTTAGCCACTTATGTACCAGGCTGTGAGGTGCAGGGACTGAAGGTCCGGATGGAATACCTTCCCTGATTGAGAGACATCAGGTCCGGGTGTACTGGAAGCCACTCCAGGCCTGCAGCAGAGGCTGAGGAGGTCTGATACCAGACTGGCACAGCCAGTCTGGGGCTACCAGGATCACCCTCGCCTTGTCCCTCCTCACCTTAAGGAGCACCCTGTGGATTGAGGGAAGGCATAGAGGAGGCCTGGGGTCCATGGCCTCGAGAAGGCATTCCACTGCAGTGAGCCCTACTGAGGGGCAGGCATGGAACAGCCTCAGCTTGGTGTTGTCCTGAGGCAAACAGGTCCACTATCGGTTTGCCCCAGTGGGAGAACAGGCTGTAAGCTACCTCTGGATGAAAAGACCACTCATGGGATGTCTGGCCTAGCGGCAGAGAGCATCCGCCAGATGGTTTGAGGCTCCTACCACATGGATGGCTAGGAGATCTGCCTCTAATCGCTCATGAGGGTTGAGATGCAGAGCCTCCTTGCAGAGCAGAAGGAGTGTGCCGTCCTGTTTGTTGAGGTAGTACATGGTCGTGATATTGTCTGTCTGGACTTGAACCACTTGACCCGGAGCTGAGGAGCAAAAGCTTACAGTGCCAGTCTGACTGCTCTGAGCTCCAACAGCTTGATGTGGCATCGGGACTCCTTGGGGTCCAGAGCCCTTTGTCCCCAAGTGGGCTCCCAGACCATGAGAGAGGCATCAGTCATAAGGACAAACATCAGCTCGGGCAGACGAACAGGATCCCTTCCTGCAACCGGCTCGATGGCAGTCCACCAGTGGAGAGCCCCATCTTCTGGGTTACAATGATCAGCTGGTTAAAATGACCATGGCACTGAGTCCACTGGGCGGCCAGCTCCCACTGGAGGGGTGCATGAAACTAGTCCCAACGGACCACTGAGGTACACACCGCCATGTAATCCAGAGGGCGCAGAAAGTCCCAGGCAGGCACTGCCCAACCAGAAATGATTGGGCAAAGGAGGAGAGAACCTCCGCCCTGTCCACTGGAAGCCGAGCTCTGGCTGGCGAGTCGAGCTCTGTCCCGATGAAGCCCATCACCTGACAGGAGCATGAGTTCTGACTTGGCCTCGTTGATCATGAGGCTGAGATGGGAGTAGGTCTGGAGGACCAGGTCCCTGGACCTCTCCACCTCCTGTTGGTAGAACCTGCAAGAGCCAATCGTCGAGGTAAGGATAAATCCTGCCCCCCAACGCCCGAGATAGGCCGCCACCACTGCAATGCATTTGGGGAAGACCCGTGGGGATAATGACAAGCAAATGGCATGGCTCGAACTCATACAGGGTCCCTTCGACCCTGAAGTGGAGAAACGGCTGATGGGACGGACAGATTGGGACATGAAAAATGCGTCCTTCAGATCCAGTGAAAAGAACCACATTTGCTCCAAGGATGGTATGATCTGGGACAGACTGACCATCCGAAAGGTCTGAGGCCTGATATACTGATTCAGGTCGTGCAGATCTAGAATGGGGCGCCAGACCCCTGTCCGCTTCAGCACCAGGAAGTATCTGGAGACAAAGCCTGGGTCTGCTGGAGGATCCGCCACTGGAGCTACAGCCTCCTTGAGAAGGAGCTGAGCGATGTCGTCTCAGAGGTCAACGAGTCTGAGCCAGATTCTCTTTCCTCCCGAGGCGCGGGCTCGGTTTGGAGGTACTGCTCGAATTCAGAGGCAGTCCCTGACCGACCACTTCGAGAACCCACCTGTCTGAGGTGACAGTGGACCAGGCGGAACGGAGTAAGCAGGCCAGCCTCCCAGGAGGACCCAGAGCTGTGATGACAGAAGAGGGTCTGGCAGCCCCGCCCCATCACTGAGCAGGCTTGAAGGAGGAGGATCCAGGACGGAACCTTGGCCTCATTACGGGCCTGGGGGGGCAGGGGCACCAAGCTTGAGCCTGCTGCTGTTCCCCTTGAAAAAGGATTTCAGAGCCACAGGGAAGAATGCCAAAGGTTTCTTCTTTTCTTCTGCTGGTTCTTGCCGAAGAACACTTGGTGAAGTAGCGTCCACGTTGGCATTGGACTGCTCAATGTGCTGGTGATGACCAGCCACTTCTTGGCAGAACAGGTCAGTCCCTAGGAAGAGCAAATCAGCTAGTTTGTGCTGAGTATCCTTCGGGAAGGAAGACAGACTCAGCCAAGCCCTGCAACGAGAGCAACTGCGACTGCCATCGAACAGGCACAAGAATCCCCAGTGTCCAGGGCTGACTGAAGCTGCTGTTGGCAACAGCTCAGCCCTGATCCCGACCTGCTTGACCGTGGTCTGCATGTCCACGGGGAGATGTGGAAGGACTTCATCCAAGAACCCTAGAAGGGCATGGGAGAAGTGTGCCATGAGGGACGCCAAACTTGCCTGATGAAGGCCTAGAAACAAGCAGCATAGATCTTCCTGGTCGAATGGTCCAAAGTTTGGACTATTTATTAGGAGGTCGGTCAGTATTGGCAGAACTGCCAGTATGCCTGAACACAGAGGTGGTTACCAGGCTCTCGGCCGAGGTGCTCTGTGAACCCACAAGGGACCCCTTGGGCATCGCATACTTGCAGGCTATGGGGGCAGACGGAGCTGGACAAGAGGCAGGGCGCTGCCAGAGTTCTAGGCCAGGCCCACAATGGCCTCGGCCAAAGGAAAGGCCTCCGTCGGGTGTCCCTCTCTTGAGGACGTCTGTGAGAGGGTACTCCACCTTTTTCTGGATTGGCTCCAGGGGCATCCCTGTGGACTCAGAGATGAGGTGAAGAATGCCCTGAAAAGATGAGGACCACTTCCTCGATGGGAGTCCCAACAGACTGGATCTCCTCATCAGGGAAATTCAGAATAGGAGCTTGATCGATGAAATCGTCAACTGGAGTCAGCGATAAAGGATCAATCGGTCGATGACGATTTCTACATCGTCGTGCGACTGACCAGATGGCAAAGCCGAAAATCCAGTGGACGAAGAAGCAATCTCGACGGAAGTCAAGACTGCCAGTTCCTGGGACTGAGATATCTCCCACTCCCAAGAGCATCTCCTTCGACATGAAGACGATCCGGATCCTTCTCCTGTTACGGGATCGAGAGGAGGTGCCCACAGGACCCTCTCCCTTGGTCAGGAGAGACTGGCACAACTCTTGGAAGGAACCTGAGAAGGTGGAGCCCAGGTTGAACGGAATGAAGAAGCTCCGAGAAGTTTCTGCAGCCCGAGGCGCTTCCTCTTGATGTCTGCATTCATTCCAATTGCATGGCAGATCCCACAGCCGCAGAAACGCACTGAGCCTCCTTGGATTTCATCGGAATGTTCAGTTTCTCCGGCCTCCCCAACTTCAGGCATGCAGATGGTCATTAAGGACATTAGGATGGAAAGTGAGACACATTAGCATTTCGAGGTGTCATAGTGGCTACATCAAGACAATATATGCATGCAGCGTGGGAATCAGTGCACGACATCTTCTGGCTGCAAGGGCACCGACTGAAATCTGGGAAGATTTGTCCTCCATAATCGAAGAAGCAGTGAATAAGATGGATTTTGGAATAACAAAAGTTTTAGAGCCAGGGCCTACAAAATGCATGAGCACGAGGGAGGCAACCTGAATCTTCCAGCGGAAAGGAAGATCTGGCATCGAGGTATATACCACCCAGGTGGGTGGGAAGAGCCAACTTGAAGATTTCCGGCAGATTTAAAGTGGAAGGGACATGCCAAAAGTGTGGATGAACAACATATCAACGATCCTAGAAAGGACAGTTAGGGTCTAGGTGTTTTGCCAGGTGTGCCAAAACAGTTCACAGACAGTAAAATAAAATACAATAATTTTACAGGTATGTAACCCCCTCTGGGGCTTACCTGCTGTGTCCTAGCCCCAGCATGTTGTCTTCTGCCCCTTGGTCATGATGTCTGGGACGCCGAGCAGCCAGCATGCTGAATCAGCGGTGTTCGCACTGGGAAACAGGTGCAGTTGAAATTGGTGACCAGATTAGCGGTCTGGAGAGGGAGTTTGTCCCTGGTCCCAGTGCCCTTTCCATGTCCCTGGGGACGAAGACCTTGAAGGGACCGGGCGGGGCCCATGCCTGATACACAGCAGGGGTTTTGGGCAGTGGGGCGCTCGGGAGCTCATGAATAATAAACGTGGTTCCCTGCATATTAACAAGGTTGCTGCCTGCCACCTAGGGGTACAGAGTTTCAGCAGCAGTGACAGTGGGATAACAAGAGCCACAGTTCAGATGGTGGGCCTGTTTGGCAAGGGTCTGTTTGGGCTATAATCCGGTGGGGTGTTTGTTTGGACAAAGTACTGGGTTTGTTTGCAGCAACATGAGAAAGGAGAGACTGCATAAAAGTTGAACGGACTCCATGTAAACTAATGAGAGCTGACATATTTGTGACACTTAACCCCATTCTCTTTAGCCAATCAGTGATCTAGGTGCTCAAAATCTATGACAGAGGGACTCCTAGGAAAGGAGGGGACTAATAAGATAGACATCCTCTATCTTGATTTCAGCAAGGCCGTTGACTCTGTGCCCCACAAAAGGTTGCTTAGGTAGTTGGTAGATCTCAGGATTGGAGAAAAGATGGCCAGATGGGTGGAAAAAGTACAGTTACGTAAGAACTTACCATAACAGTAGATCTTGAGAACAGCTCTTGCAGCAGGTTACACCATTAGGACTGAAGCCGGCAGGCACCAGGACCCAGGAAATTTTCTAGCTAGTAGTATTCAGCGGGGACCACCTCAGATGTCGGTCCCACCCCGCGTCAGGCGTAAATACATAAGGAGGCAGTCCCCAGAATTCCCAGTTCTCCGCCAGAGACTTCTGGCCACTGGATGACATCAGAAGAGGAGACTGAGGATCCGCCATCAAATGGCAGTCAGAGAGATGCTGAGAACACCTGATCCTAGGAGAAGGATGTTGGAACTAGAATCTACCTCCAGCGGGATGGTGGGAGGAAAGGTACTTGCTGCAAGAGCTGTTCTCGAAGATCTACTGTTACAGTGAAGTTCTTACGTAACTGTACTATCTTACTGAAACAGCTCTGCAGCAGGTTACATCATTAGGACTGATTCCTCACAATCCTGGAAATCACACACCATCGGAGGAGGAAGGTAGAAATCCTCGAATGACATTGAGCCTAGGACAGAACTCCTTGAAGGACTGCTAAACCAAAACCTGCTCTTAGCCTCGATGCAATATCCAGGCTGTAAAGCCTGATAAAGTGTGCACGGAGCTCCAAGTAGCTGCAGCACAAATAGCTGAGGTGGATACGTTCTTTAAAGCTGCAAAGAGGTAGCCACCCCTCTGGTGGAATGACCTTAACCGTGCCGGTAGGGTTTTTATCAGCTTCTAGTAAAAGAACATAATACACTGAATGAGCCACCTGGACAGCGACTGTTTTGAAAGAGGAGCTTCCATCATCCTGTGGGCAAAGAAGACAAAAAGCTGGTCCGATTCCGTGGTGTTTGGTTCTGGTCAGGTAGTATCTGAGACACCTATGCACATCTATAGTTGTAGAAGGGCTTCTCTCGATTAGAGTACTTATGGAAATACATTGGTAAATCGATATCCTGATTAAGGGTGAGTGCTGAGATCACCTTAGGCAGAAATTTAGGATTAATCAGTAGGGATACCCTGTCTTGGTGGAAAACCAAATAAGGCTCTTTGCCCATAAGTGCATGGAGTTCAGAAATTCTTCTGGCGAGGTGATGGCAACTAAAAACAGCGTCTTCCAAGAGAAGAAGATGTAGCTCGCAATCAGCGGTGGTTCAAAGGGTGGCAGCATAAACTGCTCCAGGACAAAGGGTAGATCCCATGGTGGAATAGGATCCTTAATCGGGACCTAAGATGGAGGGCACCCTCAGGAAGGCACATGTCGTGTCCAATTGAGCTATAGTCGTTGGCCTAAAGGGATGTGATAGGCTGAGATTGCACAGAGGTGTACCTTGATGAAAGAGTAGGTCAAGCCTGACTGGAAAAGGGACAGTAGGTGAGTCAATACCAACTTCTCTGGACAGTCCAAAGAGGCGAAAAAGCAGCATGAACCCATAAACAAAACCTCGGCCACTTCAGCGGCGAGGTGGCATGGGTAGCCGTTTCCCTGCAGCAGCCAGAATGTCTGTTACCTCTTCGAGACCCCTGTCGCATCATGGCTATGTCTCTAGGAGCCAAGCGTGACGTTTCAGGAATGTAGGTCCGATGGACCAGTGGGAGCTGATTGGCAGCGGCACTGGAGGTTCCCAGGACAGCGGATGCAAAAGAGGAACGAGATCTGCCTGGGCCAAAACGACGTGATCAGTATCAGTGTCACTTGCTCTCTGTGAAGTTTCAGAAGAACCCTCTGGATCAATGGAAAAGGGGAAAGGCATAGAGGAATCTGCCCGGAGAGGGACAACACATCTCACCAGAAAACACCAGGCCCTGGATCTAGCGAGTAAAATTGGGCAGTTTTGCATTGGATGGGGACACGAAAGGTCCAATTCTGGAGTACCCCATCTGCGAAACAGATCCTCTGCTACCTCCTGCAGTAGTTCCCATTCGTGGACTCTGGCCTGAAGCTGGCTCAGGCCATCTGTGATGACGTTGTCCACTCCCAGAACATGAATGGCAATGAGGTTTTGGTGCTGCAAGACCCAATCCCACACTCATGGCCTCCCTCCAAAGCGGGTAGGAATGGGTGCCTCGCTTGTTGAGATAATACATCACCGTGGAATTGTCTGTTTGTAACAGAAGTGTACCCGGTGGAATCTCCGACTGGAAGGCTTGCAGGGCGTAAGAACTGCCCTCATTTCCAGGATATTTACGTGGAGATGAGTCTCTTGGGCTGTCCACAGGCCCTGAGACCACACACCGTCGTGTGCTCCCAACCAAGCCCTGAGGTGTCTGTGGAGAGTGTTACAGTCGGGGACGGCATAATGAAGGGACTCCGCACGAGAGATTCCTTAAATCTAGCCACCATTGCCAATCTCAGATTACGACCTTCGTGATCCAGCTTGGATGCTGCAGATGGTCTTGCTTTTGGTCTCACTGGACCCTTAACATCCACTGGGTTACCCGCATGTGGAGGCAGGCTAGCAGGACTGTTGCAATGGCTGCAGCCATGTGTCCGAGCAGGCAAAGGACCAGTCTGGCAGGAACAGTCTTCTTGCGAAATGTCCCTGATGAGGGATCTGATATGTTCCGCTCTGTCCGGGGAGGAAAGCTTTCCCTGGACAGTGTCCAGAACTACACCTATGAATTGCAGAGTCTGGGATGGAACCAGGCGTGATTTCTCATGATTGATGATGATGCCCAATGTCTCGAACAGAGACTGAGTTCAGTGAATAGCAGACATCAGGGCCTCCGGGGCGCATGAGAAGCCAGTCTTCCAGGTAGGAAACACGTAGTGGCCTGTCTCCTCAGAGATGCAGCTATGACTGCCATGCACCCGTAAACACCGAGGTGCCGATGACAGCCGAAGGGAAGGGCTCGGAACTCATAATGGCGACCCTGAAACGCAGGTGCAGAAACTTCCTGTGCGCCTGAGCAATAGGTATATGCAGGTAGGCATCCTGCATGTCTAGGGACGCTGGAAGGCGCCCTGCTTGAGCATGGGAATCAGACCTGGGAGGCTCACCATGCGGAAGCATTTGTACAGGACCAAATCGTTGAGGTCCAGTATCGGACGGAGGTCCTCTGCCTTCTTTGGAACCAGAAGAAGTGAGAATAATATCCTAGACCCCGCTGATTCCATGGTACGTGCTCTATGCTCTTTTCCCAGAAGTGCGAGCACCTCCTGCTGTATGAGCAGGGCATGCTGACCGAGTAACAGGAGGCAGGGAAGGTCTTGCTAGTGGGTGGTCGAAATTCTGTAAATGGCCTTTCTTGACCAACTGAAGAACCCACCTGTCGGTGGTGATCGACTGCCACCCTAAAAGTGGCCAGCTGATGCAACCCCGACCTTTTGTGCCCATGATCAGGCGGAGGGCGGAGGAAGGAGTCATGCTGTGGCAGCACTGGTCCCTCGCGGCTGGGCCGGTTTCGGTAACATTGGCCTCTGCCTGGGGACGACTTGGCCTGGCCTTACGCTGAAAAGTGCTCCTTTGCTGCTGGCGGGCGTGGCTCCTGCCTCTGTTGCCAGCTGTGAAAGCGGCTCTGGTTCCTATGAAGGAACTAGGCTTGGATCTGTACATGGCCTGTACAAATCGGACTGCCTTCCCTGCATCCTGGAGTTTGTGATGACCTTTCAAGGATTCACCAATGAAGAATTTGCTGTTATACGGGGCGTCCAGAATGATGTTCTGTATGTCCAGGGTGAAGCCAGAGACACGGAGCCAAGAGTGTCTCCGGAGACAACCGCCTGAAGCTGCAGCTCTGGCAGATGAGTCCGCAGAATCGTATGTGGCTCAAGCACTGAGTACCCACATCTGACCCTGTGCAGAGAATATTGAAGAGCTCCGCCTTCTGATTGCCATCGGGAAGCTTATCGACCAGGTCCTGGCCCTGTTCCACAGGGCGCTCTGAAACTGTACCATGTGGGTGAGGTAGTTCAGAGACCTGATGGTGCATGTAGCAGCCAGCAGGCGCGCCTCCCCAGGGCATCCAATTGCTTTGGATTCCTGGTCCGGTGGCTCTGTGCTCATATGTTGAGGTCTTTGAGACCAGTCATGTGAGGGCCGTGATGACCACGGAGTCTGCCAGAGGTTGTTTAGCCAAGACTGGTCATCTCGGGGCCTTGTACAGGCGGTCAGCCTTCTTCAGCACTGCGGAGTGGAGTCACGGACACTGCCACGCAGCCTTGGTGATGTCTAAAAGTATCCACCAAGGGTGGACCACGCGGGTCTTTCTGCCGAAGATAGCGGGCAAGGCGTTGTCGTTCGAGGGTCAAGTCTTCAGCATCCCACCCCATGTTGTTCTGGATGTGCCTCATGATCTCAGCGAAGAGGGATCATCCATAGGAGACCTGGGGAGGTCATGTGTGTCAGGAGAGGAGATGCTGAGTGGAGAAGGAGATCTGAGTAGTCTGAGGTATCCGATCTGGAGTCCTCCCGATGGAGTGTACCGCGCGTCTGGGTCGCTTGGGGCAGGGAGACCCTGATGGAGATCTGGAGGAGGCCTTCTCCTGTCTTTAGATCTGCCCCTAGGAGGTGGAATCTGTTCCTTGGGGTTGGTGGTCGTCCTGCTGGCCCCTTTGGTGGAGGAGGGGCATAGGAGGTGAAGGAGTAGGAGGAGGAGGTTTAACAGGGACCACCACCAGAAAGTAAAGAGTTCATTTACTTCTTCAGTATTCATTCCCGATGAGTGGGCCTGGCACCGGTGGTCTGCTCGGGGTCGGGAAGGCCGGGTCCCCGGGTGTCTCCGGGTTCGGGGAAGGTTCCCCGTGAGGAGCCCAGCATCTCGTGCCGCCCGCCTGGTCTTTGGCAATGTAGTGTCCTCCTCAGTCAAGTCCCTGTGACGGCGTCTGCGGTGGCAGAGAGCAGGCGGTATTCCACTCCGGAGAATCGCGATGCCGGCGTCGGTCTCTTGGCGGCGCCCTCGGATCGGTGAGCGTCCGGCCGGCGGCAGGTGTCGTCGGTTCCTCGAAAGCCTGGGCGACTTCTGATGCTTAGCTGACATCGGGTCCGATGCCCACTTCAGGGATGTCAGGTCCTAGTCTTTCGGAGGTGGATCAGGACCTCTGGGAGGTTGGGAGACCGACCTGGAGTCGATGTCCAGGGTCGGGTGGAAGATGAAGGATTATGGCGCTCGGAAGACTTGGAAGTGGCCTTAGATGGAGTGGAGGAAGCCGAGGGCCTCAAAGTCTTGATTGGCTGGAGCGAAGAAGAGCGCCTGAAGCCCGGACCTTAACCTGGGGCTGCGACCGAGCCCTGAGGGACAGCAGTCCAATCTGGTGGAGCCTGAGCTACTGGCAGTCCGAGGCCCAGGTCAGGGATCTGGACCTAACCTTCTCCCGGTGCTTGTCCCAGAGCTTACTGGTATTAGGAAGATTCTCCCATGGAGGAAGGTTCTTGGTCCATCCTTTCCAATTTTTCTTCAAGAAGATAGCCTGTAGTGCCTTCTGGCGGCGGATCCTGGTGTGGCTATTGAATCCTTGGCAAAAGGTGCAGGCCTTGGTATCGTGGTCCGGTCTAGGCACCCACGGAGGAGGAATGAGGATCCTTGAAAGGGATCTGTTTTCTGCAGGCACACTTGGAAAGGTGACCCTCCAAGTGAAGGAGTTGAAGAGGACATCAGTTAGCAAAAACACAAAGAAAGTTCTTAGTGGTAAATGCTGCTAGGTAGAGACCGAAGGCCGATGCTGGCGAGTAGCGGCGGAAAAGAACTGGGGATTCTGGGGACCGCCTCCTTATGTACCACGCCTGACATCGAGGGTGGGACCAACATTGAGGCGGTCCCGCTGAATACTGCTAGCTAGAAAATGTCCATGGGGTCCTGGCACCCGCCGGCTTCAGTCCTAATGGTGTAACCTGCTGCAAGAGCTGTTTCTAAGTAAGATCTGGCTGAACGACAGAACCCAGAGGGTAGTTGTGGGGAAAGTTATCTGGCACAAGACAGGTAACCAGTGGGGTCCTGCAGAGCTCAGTGCTGGGGAGGGTGTTGTTTAATGTCTTCATCAATGACATTTGGGATGGCATTAAGGGCAAAATCGCAATTCACAGGCGACACCAAGCTCTGTGGGAGAGTGGACACAGCTGAAGGGATACAGGACCTATAGGAAGGTCTGGAAAAGCTAGGAGATGGTCCAGGATCTGCAGCTTGGCTTCAATGCCAAGAAATGCAAAGTTATGCATATTGGATCCAAGTATCCTAGGACAGATTACTACCTGGGTGAAGTCCGAGTATCTGCATCAGAAGGAGAAGGACCTGGCAGTGATGATCACTAGTGACCTGAAGCACTCCACAGTGCAAGAAAGCAGCAGCAAAGGCAAACAAGATGCTGGATGCATATCTAGGGGATCAGTAGTAACAGAGAGGAGGTTATGCTGCTCTTATACAGGTCATTGGTAAAGCCGCATCTAGAGTATGGAGTTTAGTACTGGTGCCCACACCTCAAAAGGACATTAGCCTGCTGAGGAAGGTCCAGAGAAGGGCTACAAAGATGATTGCTGGTCAACAGGGTAAGGCATACAAAGGAGGTTGAGAGCACTGAACATGTACTCCCCTTGGAAGACAGGGGAGAGAGAGAGAGAGAGAGAGAGGGGGGAGGACATGATTGGGACCTTTAAGTACTTGAAAGGGATAAATAAGTTTGATAAGGAGAGTCTCTTGCTTGAGTGGCAACCATAACACAAGGGGCACAGCCTTTAAGCTGGAGTGTGGGAGGTTTAAGAGGAGGTCAGGAAGCACTTCTTCACAGAGAGGTGGTGGACATTTGGAATGCGCTGCCAGAAGAGGTAATCTCATTGAAGACAGTGGGCAGCTTTAAGAGAGGCTGGGACAGGTACAGGCGGAGGGTAAGGGTCATGGGTAGGGAGGATGAGAGGAGTGGAGAGAGGGGGCAAGGACAGCAGCTCAAGCTGTGGACCCTGCAACACAAGCAGACTTGATAGACCAATTAACTTTCTGCTGGCTTCTCTCGTATGTCTGTAATTCTGTGTCTAAACCATGCCCCAATAAACGAAGGGAATATTGATGACTACGGATATTGATTAATAGGCTCCATCAGCCAATCAGAACATTGGATTTTCATCTGAAACGGTGGGAACTTCCTGGGATTGAGTCAGTCTGTTGCTGGGCTCTGCAAGAATCAGGGCTGTGCTGTGAAAGCAGACACTGAACTTCAGGGCTTACCCAGGCCCTAATCTGGAGATTGTGGTTGCTGAAGGATTCCCCAGGTGCTTAGCAAGACTGAGTTGCAAAGGAAAAAGAGGAAACAAGACTGAACTATGATCCTGTTTCTCGAGGTACTGAGAAGTTGTTTGATGAGCACTGGGAGAAACTAAATATGGCAGACACTCTGACTGGGAAATTGAGCCAGACGAAAGGACTCAGCTGTTTATCTGAGTACTACAGTTGCTGCTGAAAGGTAGTTTGCTCATGTGGACTAAAATTGCATTTTTCTTGAAGAGGCAGAGCATCTCTGGACATGAGGGTGCTAGCCAGGAAGTGTGTGTGTGTTCTGGGTGAACTGGCTGAAGTGGCTGAGAGCTGAGATCTTGCTGCAGCCGAAGAAGGGTTTGGACACTGCTAAACTGAAAGTGTGGACTGATGTGCAGGGGGCTGTTGCTGCTGATGTTCCCCCTGCTGAATCGCACGGACACTGATTGACTCAGAGGCTAACACCTGCTCAGTTTGGTACTGGACTTCATTGGGCGACTGCCTGAAAACTTTGCATGTTGAGAGCTCAGTGCAGGGACTGCAGAACAACTCCCACCATTTGGGAGTCCTCACCCACAGCCAGGAGGGAACTTGCTAACCCTTTCAAGTGGGACGCACTGTCTCGGGGTCACTGGAGCTTGCTGGGGTGCTGGGCACCTGCAACCTGGCCGTTGGGGGGCCAGGCTGTGGAGTCACTCCTAGATCTGGGCCTTCTGGGCTGGTGTTGTCCTGCCACAGTGCTCTGCAATGGGCCAGAAGCGGCTGAAGGTGACAAGCGCCAGAACTACAATCAAGGTGACCAGCTGCAGGATCCTCAAGCAAGTTCTATCTGGACAGAGGGATCCTGACGCCTGTTTTGTCTGTGCTGCACAGGTTTGAGGAGCTCCATTTCCCTGGTGCTGAAATCATCAAACCGTGAGTACCCCGGACCTGGTTCAGCGAGGAGGAAAGGAGAATTTGATCTGTTTTTCAAAGCCAAGTTCTGCAATTTCAGGGCCCCAACAACCCGGCGAACCGCGACACTGTACCAGGCCTGCATCTAGTGTGTACCCCAGGGGCGATTCTGGGTCACTGGTACCAGTGGGTGAGGGCTTGGCTTGTGGGCCCATATGTTAACACTGCATGTTGCACTAACATTTTCTTTGCCTTCACAGCTTCCCAGTGTCCAGGTACCCCTTTTCCCTATCCCTTACCTCCCTAAATAAAGCAGTGAGTTTGATATTTGAAACTAATCTGTTAGTGAACTTCATTGCATGTGTTCACTGCTGAGTTATATGGTCTATGGTGGGATAAGGTACTGGGGGCACAGTGTACAGAGTGGTTGGTTGGAGAGGTGGGCAGGCACCGTATTCAAGGAGCTGTGCCAAATGGATATCTGGCCGACTAATCTTTACTCTGGGTGGAGGCACCACGTTATTTTCACTATTTCTGAGACGAACCCCAATAGTCTTGTAGTGGGACCCAGGCCCCATGCTGGGTACCAGAATAGTCAACAGGGGTAAGCCCAATGGCACATGGCGCCAGGGCTAGAGGTAAATTTCAAAATGAAAAGAGTCCTTCTTCAGCCACAAAGATATCTAAACAGAGGAATACAAAGTCAGTGGAAGGGCCACAACAGAAGAGAACAAAGAGAGTTGAGAAACAAGGAGGGAGGAAAGTAGGCCAGAAGAAACTGCATGCATTAAACTTCAGAGAGTCTCTTAGGTCCAGTGTTATTAACATTCATTTCCTTGGGATATAAAGCTTAAAGAGAAGGTATCCAATATTTTCTGCACTTAAAAGTTCAGCTGGGAGCACAGACCGCACAGTTCAGTGGACAAGTTCCCCTTGAGCTCCTGGCTTTAGCCCTTTATTTCACTTTTCAACCATCATATTTGTGTTTAATCCGCTTTCTTCTGTGGTTACCAGACATAGTAAGGTACCTGATGAATACTGAGGAAGTCTCAGACATTGGGGGAGGGAGAAATCAAATCATGTAAGGACTTCTTTGCCCCTGGTTTATAAGGGGACTCACCTTTGTAATTTCTGGCTTCTTGATTTTGTGAGGTACTGGGACTTGATGCTGAGGAGGTAACTAATAAAGTCCTACTGTTTATCACCCAGTTGGGTTACAGAGTCTTCTGAAGACTCGTGGACTACCCCTGTTCATCACTTTGGTGGCAGTGATGAACCAAATCTCATGGCGGCTGATGAAAGGAGTTATGGTTCACTATCCGCAATATGACAAACTCCTAGCAGTCCTCTGAAAGAAAGGGACAAGGTACACACCCATACTTGGTGAAATGAGACTGGAGAACGAAGGTCCCAAAACAAGCATCCTGGCATAACTCAAGGTTGATGCGGTAGTGGGATATGAAGGTGTGTGCTGACTTCAGGTAGCAGCCCTGCAGATTTCGTGGATCAGGATGTCCCTGGGAGGAGCCACCAAGGCAGCGGTATGTCTGGTGGAATGAGCTCTAAGCCCTACAGGGGCTCCCTATGAGACTGCCTGAGTAGAAGTCAATGCAGGCTATGCTTCACCTGCCAAACATCAACTTTACTACTGGTCTGTCTGGTGCAGATTCTGTGTAAATGACAAACAGCTGGCACACATTCTCCCTGAACTCCAGCCATGTACTCTACATAATAAAGACAGCATCCTCCACAGTTCCAAAGTATGGAGCCTGCAGTCAGCCTCCGAAGATGGCTGGTAAAGTATACCAGAAAGATAATCACCTGGTTAAGGTTAAGCTCCAGTACTATCTTGGGAGGAACTTCAGGCTGGGGCAAGGACAGTTTGTCCCTGTGGAAGACCAGGTAGGAGACTCCACTGAAAGCGCCTGAGTTCCCAATCCTTTTTGGCTGCCGTGATGGCCACCACAAAGGTCATCTACCATAACAGGTGTGATATCTCACATCTGTTCATAGGCTCAAAAGGCGCCCATGAGCAAAGTCAACACCAGCATTAAGTCTTACAATGGAGGTGGTTCACACACCGCAGAGGACATGTGGTCCATACCCATGAAGAAGTGCCTAACTACTTTCTCCTTGGCCACCACTGGCTTACCAGCCCATGCCCAGTAAGCAGAGATGGCTGCCAGGTACACCATACGTGTTGTCGCTCATAGCCCTAGCTGAGAGAGGGACCTGAGGTAGTCCAAGATGCTTGCCATAGGGCAGGCAAGGGATCAAGCCCCTGCCCTGGTAGCAAATGGAGAACCTTTTCCATTTAAGGACATAACACCAGCAGTCGACTCTTTCCGGGAGACCTCCACAACATGAAGCACTTCATCCAAAAGACCCAAGGCCTGGAACTCTAGCCACTCAGGAACCAGACCATGAGGTGCAGGGACTGCAGGTCTGGTACAGGAGCTGATCCGGTTGTCTCATCAGCAGACTGGAGAGGCAGCTGCCACAGAGGTGTGCTGCTGAGGCTGAGGAGATCCGGGAACCAGAACTGCCAAGGCCAGTCTGAAGCAATCAGGATCATCCATCATGTTTTCTGGGCTTTGAGCCACTACCTTGTGGATCAAAGGAAAGGGAGGGAAGGAAAGAGCATACGAGGCATGGGGTCAGGGCCTCACAAAGGCATCCTCAATACTGTCCCAAACGTGGGGTTGGGCATAAAACAGCCACACTTTGGGGTTCTCCCAGGAGGCAAACATATCCACCAGAGGAGTGCCTCACAAGGAGAACAGGTGGTTCAACACCTCCTGATTCAGGGACTACTCATGCGATGCCTCTTCAACCTGGCTGAGTCTCCTTCTTTGTCTTCAGTCTGAATGGGCTTCTTAGGAATAGGGTGTCCTGCTACTGGAAGACTTGAAATCTAGCTTTCTGAGGTGTACAGCAGTATTGCAGAAGTCCATTGATAAGACTCATGGATCTGAGGAATGACCAAAGGGTAGGGCTCTGAACTGGTAGTGTTGTCCCGCCTCACGGAACCAAAGGTACTTGTGGTGGTTGGGGTGTACCAATATGTGCCGATACTGTATGTGTCCTACATATCCAGTGATGCTAGCTAATCCTGATATTTCAGGTAAGGTAACAAGGATCCCAGAGAAATAATTTTGACTTTTTCTCAGTTTACTGAGATCAAAAATGGGGTGTATGCCCCTGATTTTGTTGGCACCAATTTGTAGTAAGAGTAAAACCCTGTGTTCTCTTCTGACTCTGGCACTATTTCCACTGCCCTATTTTTCAGAAAGCCTGCAATCTCATCTTCCAGAAGCTCTGACGGTGAACTGACAAGGGTGAGTTGCCTCCTGGGGATTGTCCGTGGGGGTTCTAACAGCTCCAGGAGTACTCCTCTCTTAAGATCTTTAAAGCCATTTGTCCATCAAGATGGACTCCCATTGAGGACAGAGCTGGATAAGGCATATCCCTACTGGGTAGCAGTGGTCTGTCTCGGACAGCTGAGGCAGACTCGTGGCTGGAGCTTCAGCTGGTGGCACTGATCGTTTTGATGCCTATGCCTTTGGCTGCACTTTTTATTGGACCTGGGAGGCTGAGGACTACTCTTTTGGGTCCTCTGCCCTTACTATGAAAGGACTGCTTAATATGGAAAGGGTCGCATCCCCTGCCCTTTTCTGCATTGCCGGAGCTGACCTTGAAGTCCTGAGAATTTAAGAGACTGCTCCACCTGTTGTCTAAACAGATAGGTGCCATGAAGGCTTGGATGTCGGGGTGAAGCCAGCAGTCCGCAGCAAGGAATGCAGCCTGATTCAGAAACCTGCAGCCATGGAATGAGCTGCAGCATCAAGGCATCCAGAGGCTTTAAACCGGTGGCTGTTTGATTCAATACCTTGTTTAACAGTAAGCAGCATTTCCCGTTTTGCCTCTGCTAGTGGCTTTAGCTTGCATCACAGGGAGTACACGTACTCTGAAAAATGACCCTGGTAGCTAGCTGTCCTCATGCCAAAGGTAGCCAAGGCATAGACCTGCTTACCCATGGTGTCTACCTTATGCGACTCCTGGTTAATGAGGTGCACAGTGACCTCCATGGGCACTATGACATTATCATTTTCAACCAAAATGATAATGGCATCCATCATTGGCTGAGTGAAATATGTGGGCTTAGATTTGAGCACCGGTTATTTTCTGTCTGCCTGTTGGGACAGCTGCCACAGCGGCAGGCCTCCTCCAGCCTGCCTCAGAGGGTTGTCTCCAGGGTTGGCTGGAGGGGAGGAACTGGAGAGACCAGGATGATAGGCACATTTAGAAACTCCAGTTGGCGATGCCTAGCCTGGTATAAGGCCAGGGCCCCTACTTTTCTCTAGGCACAGTGGGACCAAGTTCTGCGACAAGACTACCATTGCGCAGAACTTCTCGGTGGTGGTTTGTAATTTCTGCGGAAGTTCTGCGGCACTAACTAACAACCACATCACAGTGTCAGCTTGTCATCCTGACTTCACTTTTATGACGGTGGTTATAGCAATCAGGATGGTGGAAAGCACAGTAACATTAGTTCAAAAATAACAGACTTATAAAAAAACTGTATGCCTAAAAAGCAAAACAAATGCCTCTCCCTTAAGGTCCTAGCCTGTTGCATAAATGAGATATACAGAGGGATCTTATTAGGGTTGTCAGAACCCTCTGAAGTTCTGGGTTCTAGTTCTAGTCTAGAACATTTGAAAAGTTCTCGGTTCTAATCTTTTTAGAACATTTTAGAACTCGAACCCTATTTTTTAATTGTGCTGTCAAAATGAAGATAATAGTAAAATACATCATGAAACTGTAGGCAAAACAAATAAATCTGTTCATGAGAAACAGAGAGAGAGAGGAATCACAGGTGACTTTGACAGTACTAGCTAGGGTTACCTGTGGTTTCTTCTCCTTTGCTAATGGAAAAATGGCCACTTACAGGTGCTTACAGGACGCAACCCACCCACCTGTATGAGATACCATGTACCTAGTGCCAGGTGGCACATGATCACACACTAGGTACAGTGCAGTCAAATGGATCACAGTAGCACAGATGCAAAATACACCATGCAGCAGTCACAGATATTTTAAATGAATATCAGATTCATCTCTTCTCTCCAGTCACCTAAACACTTCCTAGGCTTTATTTTATTTGCAAAATACCACACCCTTACTAATCAGTGGCACACGCACACACTGGTATAGTCTGTGAAGTTCCAGACACCACATCAAATATGACAAGAAGAATACCACACAGATATTTTAAAATGAAGGATTTGTCTCACCCTGTCCTGGTATGGTATGACCATTATCTGATTCAACAATCTGTTGTCACCCTCGTGCCCTAGTTCTCACATATGTGCCTTCTCTGTGCCCAAGAAGATCTCACATTTCTGCCCCTTCAACCCCAGCTCTACATATCTGCCCCCCCACCTGTTTTCACATACTGTAAATGTTCGCTCCCTGCCTCATTTCTTACATTTTTGCTTGATGGCTCACAAGCAATATAAAGTTGTATACAGACAGATTCACTCAGCTCATGGTGTATAAAACAATTCAATCACTAAATTACTGAAATACATATATAACTCAGTTGAGTATCCAGTATTCTATAGGGCTTTCATCTCATAAAATCCATAAATCATGTACCAGAAGATGCTTGGTGCCAGAATGACATCATAAATTATGTTCAAAGATGAAAGCAAAATGATACATCCAGCATCAGAAATTCACTGGAAATCAGTAAAATGCAGGGATCCAAATCAGTTCTTCTCAGCTGGGGGTACATCAGAAGGTACCTCCTACCAAATGGATGAGAAAGGGGTTATATGCAACCAATAACCAACTTCATTAAGTAGGGTGGTATGCCTCCTCAAACATGTGCATATTTATGCACCAACCTACTATGCCCCACTGGCTGTCTTTGAATGCTCAAGTCCTCCACAGATCCTTGTAAGATTTGATAAGGCTGTTACATTCTATTACTTTCTGTGGCAAACTGCTAACTCAAGTCATATGTCGTTTTATGACCAAAAGTTGCTAGACTGTTTTCCCTAATGGCAGCTGTCACCCCTTAAAAATAGATAAGAACTGTTATAATGTCTTATATCATATCAAATCTTAGGCATCTCAACAAATCACATTTCCAATTACCTCACAAAAAACTGTTCAAATATGTTTCCACAGAAACAACCATGACTCCGCTTAAATTTGAATTCCTTTTGTAAAAATCGTATATTCTGAATTGAGTAACTGAAGTGTGTATTATAAGAATGACTACAGCACTGGCAAAAAAAACACAGGACTTAGCTGTAGATGGTTGTTGCAACTGCTTTGTGTGCTGAAATTCAGAGATTGTATATGAAGTCCGTATTCCATCTGTACGAAAATGAAATGCAAAGCGCCCAACTGGCCTGTGTTAAAGTATAGAGTGAATAAACTACCAATGCCGTTTGCTCACCGCATGGCCGCTCCAGCACTTTGTCAATACTAGAACTATGAGTGTGTGAGAAGAGTGGAAGTGAAACAGGCAGCACTCATCAGGCACAAACGGTGTCTTTCTCTTCACTGGGGCATTTCTGCGGGGATTTAACTAAGCGCATCGGTTTGCATAACATCAGCGTGAGGCGACTAGGTGAGTCAACAGTAATGGGTTGGACTAGGACTGCTGTACAAATATGAATGGAGGATGTGGAGGTGAGCAAAGATAAAAAAAAAAAAAAAAGACCGAACCCTTATACGAACCCTCTGGTGTTCGAGTTCTAATTTAGAACTCGAACACCACAGTTCGAGCAGGGTTCGAATCTTTCTAGAACTAGTTCTGACAACCCTAGATCTTATGTGATAAACAATGTATTTCTATATGCATGCTATCTATCCCACTAATGAGGTTTCCACTGTCTATCACTTATATATTTGTCTGTGCTTTCTACACCACTCATGAGGTTCCCACTGTGTATCACTTATTTATTTATATGCAATATGTAACATACATACAAGTGTGTGTGTATCTGGTGAGAGAGACAGAAATACTGTATGTGTGTGTGTGTGTATATATATATATATATTTTTTTAATTTCCATGAACTTGCATCCTCATTCATACAGGTCCCATTGGAAATGGAATAGAGGAGTTATTTTCATGTCAACCTGCTTTCCCTGACACACCGTGTAATACCATCAACAATGACATGCATGTGAACCGATTGTGAGATAGAGCTCTCCAGCCCATCACAATGTGTCCACCATGTGACAGAACACTGCACCATACCTTCCCAGGCTCCGAGCAGTGATGTGTTCCACCAATCTTGTGCTGCCCAGCCAGCTCCCAGAGCTAATCTCTGAACCTGAGTTGCCGGCATGGAAACACAGCATGCTACCCTCTGGCCCAACAGCTGTCCCTGCACACAACATTTCTCCATAACTTTTAGGTGATTCCATTAACCAATGACAATATGTAATCAATAACCCTGGCAAAAATGCATACAGTGCAATTATTTATTTAGCAGGTCTATTCTTTCAATAGGTCTACATTATTATATTTCACTTTTCTGGGCATAATTACTTTATTTTTCTTAAAAATGACAGTTAAATTAATTTTACCAGTTATTCATTTCAGATGGCATCTCTATACCTTAAAGGCACAAATAGGTTTGTACAAAGTGAGGTATGGACTTAACAGGTCTTCTGTGCTATTGACAAGGTTTTGTTTAAGTCGGCCCTAGTGCAATAATGTAAGACTGAAAATTGTATTAGGCTGTAGTGAAGGCTGAGCAAGTATCACCATGCATGATGTGCTGTGCCACCGTCTCTGGCAGTGAGAGATGTAGTAGATAAGTGACTGTTCATTTCTGTTGCAGAATGCAGCCATTTCATTAGCTAATGTATGATGTTACAGCAATGATAACATCACATTCTGAGCATATAGTGGGTTTTGGATATAAAAAGAGAGTAAGGGAAACAGATTCTATGGATAAATAGAAATATTAATAAAAACTCACCAGAAGAGTGAATCTTGACACCGCCGAGAAGTTCTCTGATAGATTACAAGTTCTCATGCAAAATTCGCAGCCGCAGAATTCTAGGGTCTTGTATAAGGCTTCGTTGAAATTTAAGGCAGTATGCATATTTCCGAGCAGAGAATGAAAGGAGAAATCATCCTGAGGTACAGTGACAGGAACCGGTTCTGGGTTCTCTGGACAACTGCAAAGTCGTCATCCTCATTAGTGATGATGAGGTCCAGATCGAGTTCATCTCCTTCTACCCTGGGAGGGTAGAAGGGGGCCATAATAGGCGATGTGGCCTCGACAATATAACACCAGACCCAGCCACAGGGAGGGTCTTGGGAATGGCAACATTGGCAGCATCAGGTCGGCCTCAAAAGGGACCAACCCTGGCACCGAAGGGCTATATGGTACTGAAGGCAACATGGATGGTGGCTCTAAAACAGACTCTGAAGGGCCAAACCACGGCAACAGCAGTGACATTGTCGACAGTCCTGCTGACCCTAAAGTAGCCAGCACAGTACCATGGCTGCCCTGTCAATGGAGGGTCTGAGGAACACCACAGGTGAGGCAGGTGTCAGAGGCACTGATAACAGCTTCAGCCCAGAGGCTGGAGTTGATGTCAGTCATGTGCCTATGTTCCATGGCACCAAAGATGGCACCACTCAACCAGTCCTGAAAGGTCGGGAACTGGCACCAACAATGTTGCTGCTGCACTTACATTCTGCCCTTTCTTCCTGTTATGCTTTTTGTGAAAAGAGCCTGAGGGCGAACAGTGCAAAGACCCCAATGCAGACTGTGTGTGTGGGATATTTTGTGACTGAGATGAATGTCCATCCTCCCACATGCCAGACTGCCAAATATCAGAGTAACCCCCGACACAGTCTCATTGCTAGAATAACCTGTCTATTCAGGCTCCCAACCTTCTATCATGGTCATCGACCCTTAGCAGGAGGTACAGTAGGGTTGGGAAAAACTGTACATTTTGTGTGTTAAACTAAACTGACAGAAAAATAATAAACTGTAGTGTATTTTAATTTAAAACAAAGAACTGAATGCTGTTGTCATATAGACAGTGACATTCAGGCCACGATGAGGACAGCAGTGATGCTGCTGCACATTTGATGGTGGGAAAAATAAAATGAGGCGGCGAGGGCTAGTGCCACTGTATACCAGTGGGTCTGTGCGGTGATGTGAGTGCGGGCTTACTCGCGCCACCAGTCCTCAGAAGGTTCTGGTTTCCATATCGCACTAGTACCTTCGCTCAGACCCATTAGTGGGAATCTACTAAGAAGACTGATTCTTAGAAAATCATGCCAGCAACACCCCAATTTGTGCTGGATGAAGGTCTGCCCACCAATGGCCTGGGTTCCTGGCTCCCCAGGGTCAGTCTCGGCTGACACTAGATCTTCACACAGGTGGTCTGCCTGTGGGGGGGAGCCATGGGGATGTTGGCTGAAGTGGGCCCCAGGGACTGAGGGTCAACAGGGCCTCACCATGGTATATATCTGGTGGAGCATGGCCAGGGAGAAATAAAACAGAATATCAGAGGACACGCTCCTTCTCTGGGGACGTAAGGGTGAAGTCCCTACTAATGCACTGCCATCTGGGGACCACATGTGAAAGTGCAGCAGGTGGATGATTAGGACAGGTGGGCTCTGCTTGGGTCCTGTGTGCACTCATGTATGGCCAAGCACATGCCACACCGAGTCCTAGATGGCAGCATCAGGGAAGTGGAAACTATAAGTAGGAAAAACCTTGGATCGATCAGGATGAGGTCAGCACTCTCAGACCCGACCACCCGAGAGGCTGCTTTGTTTCCTGAATATGGGAGCCAGAGGGGCTACTGAATGAAGTCCCCCAATGGACGTTCCACAGTGTGGAGGTTGCAGCATTGTACTTGGAGACAAGAGATTAAGTGCTAGAGAAGGGGAGGAAGGGACTGGGAGTCATCAGGGAGGCAGCACCAATGATGGGAAGAAGAGAATAGACCGGGAGCTCTGTTTAAGCAAGTTGTAGCAATTCTGGAAGCTGATACTGCTGCTTGCTTAAGTTGCTGCTTCAAGGAGAATACAGCTAATTGCAAGCCAGCTGTCTGGTGAACTTGGACACTGGTGTGGGCAGCCAGCCTGGGAGATGGTGCTGCAGTGAACTCAGGCACTAGGTGTGGGCAGCAAGACTGGGAGATGGTGCAGCAATGAATGATGGTCTTTGCTGCAGGCAGCCAGGCTGGGAGATGATGCTGCAATGAACTCAGGCCTTTAGTGTGAGCAGTCATGCTGGAGATGGTCCTGCAGAAAACTCAGCCCCTTGGTGTGGGCAGCAAGGCTGGGAGATGGTGCTGCAGTGAACTCAGGCCTTCAGTGTCGGCAGCCAAGCTAGGAATGGTGCTGCAGGGAACTCCGCCCCTCGGTGTGGGCAGTCTGGCTGGGAGATGGTGCTGCAGGGAACTCAGGCTCTCGGTGTGGGCAGTCATGCTGGGAGATGATGCTACAATGAACTCAGGCACACAGTGCGGGCAGTCATGCTGGGAGATGATGCTTCAAATGAACTCAGGCACTTGGTATGGGCAGCCAGGCTGGGAGATGGTAATGCAGTGAACTCAGGCACTCGGTGAGGGCAGCCAGGCTGGGAGATGGTACTGCAGTGAACTCAGGTCCTCAGTGTGGCAGTCATGCTGGGAGATATTGCTACTGTGAACTCAGGCCCTCAATGTGGACAGTCATGCTGGGAGATGATGCTTCAGTGAACTCAGGCACTCGGTGTGGGCAGTTATGCTGGGAGGTGATGCTTCAGTGAACTCAGGTCCTCGGTGTGGGCAGTCATGTTGGGAGATGGTGCTGCAGTGAACTCCAGACCCTCGGTGTGGGCAGTCATGCTGGGAGATGGTGCTGCATGTAACTCAGGTACTCGGACTGGGCAGTCATGCTGGAAGATGATGCTGCAGTGAACTCAGGCACTCGGTGTGGGCAGTCATGCTGGGAGATGATGCTTCAGTGAACTCAGGCACTCGGTGTGGGCAGCCAGCTGGGAGATGCTGCTGCAGTGAACTCAGGCACTCAGAGTGGGCAGTCATGCTGGGAGAGGGATGCTTCAGTGAACTCAGGCCCTCGATGTGGGCAGTCATGCTGGAAATGGTGCTGCAGTGAACTCAGGCACTCCAGGTGGGCAGTCATGCTGGGAGGATGCTTCAGTGAACTCAGGCCCTCGTGTGGGCAGTCATGCTGTGAGATGATGCTGCAGTGAACTCAGGCACTCAGTGTGGGCAGTCATGCTGGGAGATGATGCTTTAAGCAGCAGTACTACGAAAAAAAAGTGCGCTTTTTGAGAGTTTATTCCTGTGCCCTCCTAATCACATACCTGGTACTCTTTATCGCCGTATTGCACTACCACCAAGTAATTTGCTCAGTTATTCTCTGCTTTTGTTTACATTTCTGCCACTAAGCATGTTGCACTGGAACCCCTCTGCTGCCAACTGCGTGTATGACTTGCAGGACATGGGAATGGTCAGCAGAGGTCCCTCTGCTGTTGTCAAAGAAGTGATATGACCGGTAGAAAAGCGCAGCTCAAAATTAGTCAGCCACCATATTTGTTGTGGCGCTACAACAATTCAAATAATTGCAAATATCTAAAAACTAAAGATGACTGGAAAAAACATTTACAGATATGGAAACTGGAACTTTGGCTGCATACTTACAGCGAAAACAGAATACGATAGATCACTTCCTGATTTAGTAGTATGCTGCTTTCAATGAACTCAGGCACTTGTTATGGGCAGTCATGATGTGAGATGATGCTTCAGTGAACTCAGGTCCTTAGTGTGGGCCGCCAGGCTGGGAGATGGTGCTGCAGTGAACCCAGGTCCTCGGTGTGGGAAGTCATGCTGGGAGATGGCGCCTCAGTGAACTCCAGCCCTAGTGTGGGCAGCCAGGCTGGGAGATGGTGCTGCAGAAAACTCAGGTTCTCGTGTGGTCAGTCATGCTGGGAGATGATGCTTCAGTGAATTCAGGCCCTCGGTGTGGTCAGTCATGCTGGGAGATGATGCTTCAGTGAACTCCGGCCCTTGGTGGGCAGTCATGCTGGGAGATGATGCTGCAGTGAACTCAGGTCCTTGGTGTGGGCAGTTATGCTGGGAGATGATGCTTCAGTGAACTCAGGCCTCGGTGTGGTCAGTCATGCTGGGAGATGATGCTGCAGTGAACTCAGACCCTTGGTGTGGCCGTCATGCTGGGAGATGATGCTGCAGTGAACTCAGGTCCTCGGTGTGGGCAGTTATGCTGGGAGATGATGCTTCAGTGAACTCAGGCCCTCGGTGTGGTCAGTCATGCTGGGAGATGATGCTGCAGTGAACTCAGACCCTTGGTGTGGGCCGTCATGCTGGGAGATGATGCTTCAGTGAACTCAGACCCTCGGTGTGGTCAGTCATGTTGGGAGATGATGCTGCAGTGAACTCAGACCCTTGGTGTGGGCAGTCAGGCTGGGAGATGATGCTTCAGTGAACTCCGGCCCTCGGTGTGCACAGTCATAATGGGAGGCAGGTGCTGCAGTGAATGTAGACCCTCGTTATGGGCAGTCACGATGGGAGATGGTGCTGCAGTGAACTCAGGTTCTTGGTGTGGCAGTCATGATGGGAGATGGTTCTGCAGTGAACTCATTAAATTTATTAGCTTTTGTTAACCAGATGAGTGTACTGGCCAAAAATTACTATTTTAGACATGATCCAGGAGAGTACAACAGTTATACAGCGCAACAGGAAACAGACATTGGTCAGTGAAGACCACAATGCAGGTAGGTAATGTACAGAAATAACAAAAGCAGCATGTTGACATCATCAGTAGGAATTAAATACAGAGCAGAACTAGGTAGTAATATAAGATACATAACAGTCTGAAACAAGTGTAGGTCAAGTTGATCACGATGAGAGATGGACACTACAAAAAGTCACATAAGCAGCATGTTTACAATAACAGTAAAGGAATTTCTCAGGTCCTCAGTGTGTGAGCAGCCAGGCTGGGATATGGTGGTGCAGTGACCCCAGGTCTCGGTGTGCACAGTCATAATGGAAGATGGTGCTGCAGTGAATTCAGACCCTCGGTGTGGACAGTCATGCGGGAGATGATGTTTCAATGAACTCAGGCACTGGGTGTGGGCAGTCATGGATGATGCTTCCAGTGAACTCATGTCCTCGGTGTGGGCAGCCAGGCTGGGAGATGGTGCTGCACTGAACTCAGGTCCTTGGTGTGGGCAGTCATGATGGGAGATGGTTCTGCAGTGAACTCATTTATTTAGCTTTTGTTAACCGGCAGCGGACTGGGAGATGCCGTTGGCAGCACTTCTAGTCCGGGAGTGAGGCCCTGCTTCCTAGCACTGCAGAGACCCCTGCAGTGGGCTAGAGAGTTTGCCCTGCTATCTCATTTGATCAGCTATAGTGCCCGAAGCTACTGCTCTGTTGTGTAGCACCATCATTGGGGTGGAGAGGAGAAAACATGGGTGCAAACCATGCCCACCGCCTAAACAACAGCTGCAGTACACTCAGGCCCGAGACCACGGAGCCCACTGCCAGTCCAGATCCTATGAGATTTCAGTGGTGGAGGGGACTGTAACTCCCTCCTTCAAGCTCTGCCATGCAGGTAAAACTATGGGTGACTGAAGCAGCATGGTTAATGGAGGATGGGGCTGGGTGGTTGCATGGTGGTACCAGATAGGATGCTAATATGGGGGTAGAATCAGAGAAAAAATGATATAGAAAAAAGAAACTGCAGCTAACTAAGGAGCTGCTCCATTTCCATCCAAGCAGGCAACACATGCTAGTAGCAGTATCAGCATGAGAAGGGGCTGACTGATTGCAACTGATGTTGTCATTGTTTGGGTCAACTGTAATACAACAGGGCCTCCTTGGGTGCTTTCTCATGCAGCGTAAGGTTGGGGTGAAAGGACCTCAGAGCAAAGCTTTGCAGTTCCGCTGCCCAAACCTAAAGAGAGAAGTCTCTTGTACCAAAGAGGCGTCCCTTGAAAGCCCTGTCAACTTACTATAATAACTGGTGACCCTCTTTATCACGCTGATTATCAGTCTAATCAAACGTCATAGTAACCATGTATGACATCATACCCAGTTATTATGACATTGGGAGTCTAGCCTTCCCTTTCTCTGCTGGAAACTTGATTTTGTGCTCATGTCCCTGCACCAGTTATAAAATAAAACATAAGCAACTGTGTGCTTATGAAGTGTGTTTACACATCCTTGGTGTGTGATGACTGCATAAACCTCTCGAGCTTCACTCTCGGGGTTTGTAGGTCAACTCATCACACACCTCGGTGTGTAAAGAAAACTTCATAACACAGTCGCCTATGGATCATTCTCTATATAAGTCACTCACATTAGCTAGAGTGATTTATAAGATGTTGTAAAAGTAAAATGAATCCACCTCCCCTCCTCCCCAGCTGTGAAGTGGAACACTCTATTCCAAACGTTCCTGCAAAGAGCAGGACAAGCGGTGTAGTGGCTCTATGTGCTGACTGGCTGAAGTCATGTAAGTGGTTTATAATGGCACAATCAAGGGCTACACAAAGCGTTGTTTTAAAGAGGAGGAGACAGAAACGAGAGAGACACACGTATGGTAAGGGAATGGAGGTAAGTAAATATAAGGCTGTGGTGCTGCAATACTTCCTTGCCCTTCAAACCACCTGCACAAGCAGCATGCCTAATGACTGCTGCAAACTGTTACAACAAGCCGAACAGATGGCGCAGTGACTGGACTACCACTTGTGATGCCCAGAACCTGTGTTAGAAATGAGCAGGGATCACATGGGGCTGTTCTGGGAAGGGAGGATTGAGCATCACAACTGGGTGGAGGCACAATGGAGATGGCACACGGAGGTTAAGTTGTTGATAGACTGTGACTGGCAAGCATATGCGTCATTGTAGGCTGACACCTTGGAGAGGAAAACTGGGAGGAGACAATCCTAGCCAGCATCTCCCAGGCATCGCGCAGCCGGCAGGGCACGCCGCCACCACACTATGGTCCTGGAGGAGTCTGGTTAAAGGGCAGTCGGTTTTGCTGTGCAATTTTCTGGCCATGTTTGACCAGTTTGCCTCTAGGCACAGACCTGGCAACTGAGTCTGTAGAATGACCCAGCATATAAACTACTTAAGAATAATTACCTTTTCTAGCCATTTAGGGTGCACTGATGCTTCACACAGAATCCTCGGCTCTGTTTTTCAAGGTACTTATTATCACTGTCAATGCTTGTTTTAATAAGCGAAATGTAAAGTCCTGTTCAGTATCAAGTCCTCTACTGAAAGCACTCTTCTTTCAATATACACATGGAAAACGTTTAACAATTTATCTACGAGTTGTGTGCTCAGTGATGGCACGATTACAGATGTGTGTTCACTGTGGGGATATGCCTCCGGAGGCAGAAGAACAGATGCAGACTGCTTAGTCCAAACACTATTACAAAATAGCTAAAAAAGGAAGCATTCTTAATTATTTTATATGATGGGTCATTCCACAGACTGCCAAGTCTGTGCCAAGAAAACAAACTGGTAAAAGATGGCCAGAAAATCGCAAAAGCAAAACTGACAGTTACCCTTTAACTAGCAAGTCCATAAGAAGGTCTGTGATGGGACTGTGGGGTGCTGTCAGGTGCAAGACTGAAGAAGAGAGGAGGAAGACAAAAACAATACTGAATGAAAACTGTTCATGAGGCCAGCTCCGTGGCACCAAGCGATGGGTGATCGCTCAGCATGCTGGCGACCCTGGTTCATGCCCCAAGCCCGGATCTCAGTAGTGGAGTCCGGCAGGAGAAATTTACAGTGTCCATTAGACGCTTCCCTCCTGATGGGGTGGGTAGGTCCTGGACCACTGTTTGGCGGTTAATGGTGGTGGCTAGTGGCTGGCATTCTTGGCGGCAAGTGGTTGCAACGTGCGCTGAACTACCCTAGCCCCAGGACGCTGTCATGGCCAGACCGCTTGCTATGTGGGAGGTGGAGGGGCTGGGAGAAAACCAGAAATTTAGCTGCACGACTGACCGGATGATGGCGGCCAGTTCCCCGCTTACCATGAAGCCTGAAAGTGTCCATGCTGAACCCTGCCGTACCAGGGATACATTTGGAAAGTCTGTGGACAACTCTCCTCTCTTGAAGGGCCCTCCGACGAAGGGATACATCAGGTTACCCAGGTGGTGGCACCAACAGGGCGGCAGATGGTGAAGGACATGGCGGTGGGACAGGGCCTTGGCAACCTGAAGGAGTGGCTGGCTGAGGGCTTGGGAGGAGCAAAAAAGAAAGATAAAAGAAAACTGTTCATGGATTGCAAAGTGCTTTGAGATACAGTGTGTGTGAAAATGTATGCTACATAAAACCAAAAATCCTTTCCTTCTCAGTAGTCAACTACTGCCATGGGGTTCCTCCTGTTTGACTATTAATACAAACCACAAGGCATTTCTTGGATTACGGCTCTCATGGGGTCAAAATTAGGTTTTGCAGTCATGGATAAGGCTAAGAAAATACACTGGTACAGAGGCAACCCACGGGCCCAAGAGCGTGCCTAAGAACTGCTATCTTCCCCAGCACAAGGCAGATAGGTAAGGAAAATTAGCAGGCCTGTTACAAGGTCTACCAGCACTTGACTAGTGGGATGGTACCCATTTCAGATTCTCGGCTCAGTAATGTGCAATATTTGCCCTCTGGACTTCAGATAAAGCATGACCTGCATAATGTAGGAGTTACTGTAAAGCATGATTAAGTAAGGAAAACACAGCCACCTGCTACTGTCTCAGGAATATACAGCGGCCCATGTTTCTTTGCAGTCCCACGCTAATTGGCATTAACCTTCTCCCTGAGTCTCCCATTACTCTACCAACTGCATGCCTGCTGACAGCGCGTCCTGCTGTGAACAAATTGCACAGCACTATCTACAGCACCAAGAAAGACAATTCCCATTCGTGCCCCACCACTTCTTGGCTGTCATTTCTTGCTCATTATGTTCCTGAGGCTGTCAGAAGGAAGGTGAGACAGCTGACAGCTGACTTGAACTGGATCTTTGGAATGAGTCTGATTATTTGATAGAGTGGCTGGCCTCTGCTTAGCGAAGCGTCTGACATGACACAAATTCAACATCTGCTTTTATGCAGCACTAAATGGCGTTAGTATTGCATGCTTGAATGAAAGGCAGACTTGACAGAAATAAAAATAGAGGTTGCTCAACTGTAACCATAGTTCTACTACTGGTATATTCAGTTCACATCCACACTTAAGGCAATTCCACTGGTCTATGGTCAGTCACGGATGTCTCAAGCTTGGCCCTCCTACAACCCGTGATGTCATCCTCAAGCCCTGCCCCAAATTATGTCAGATCTGGAAGCAGCAATCCAATCAACTGTAGCCAGGGAGGTTGGGTGGGTAGTGTGGATGTGAACTGAATACTAGTAGTGGAATTATGGTTACAGGTGAGTAACCTTTGGATTCCTTTGGACCATAAAAGAGGAATAGTATGGAATACTTTATTGTATAAAATCATGAAATGAAACCCCTGAAAGACTTGTAAAACAATTAGAATGGGTAAATTATAATTATTGCTTGAGAAATATGGATACCACTTTAAAATTGCCTGGGATTCAAAATAAGTATAGCACATTTAAATTTAAATATAGAACTGCAAGTTTTTGGAACAGATTATCGAGGATTTAAGAGGAATGAATTTAACAGTAAAGGAATTTGGACAAAAATTAAACAAGATTTTGCACACATATGTCTTTGTCTGGAGTAAATACCCTATTGTTGTTAGTTCTTAATAGATTAATGAGGGCGAACTGTCTTAGTATAAGTAATTGGACATAAGACCGAATTGGCTTTTACACAATGTTGTTGTCAGGTGTGGCGTGTAATAATTTGTTATGTCAACTTGTTTGAGTGCTGTTGCTATAATTTTAGAATGATATAAAATATGTATACTTTATACAATATATGTGTAACCCCAGGCAGTGCTATCCCAAGGGCTACACCTCTGCCTGCTTGGCTAGTAGCAGGTTAAGAGGCCTGGGTAATGAAACGGTGCCTCCACCTGGAGGTCAGGGTTGTTAGTGGTCAAGCTAACCAGAGCACAGCCCTCGGGACACTGTAACCCACTCTTTCCCTTCTAGTGGCCTGAACAATATACAGTAATTACTTTCACAATGATCCTTATTCACCAGGCAATTACCCACACTGTTTGCACTTGCCACCAGGGCTGGTTCCTCCAGTTTGACCCTAGGGACCCCTGTAAAACAAGATTAAGCACAATAAACAGCAACAGTACAATACTTTTGGCACAAACTGGAACCACAGTCAGGCTAAATGCAAACAAAGTTAAATCTGATTTATTGGGGACTTGAACAAGGAGGCGTAATCAGGTTGATTTGCTTAAAGCTATTAATCAGACAGTTATGCAAGCTGTTCAGAATCCCTACACAGTCACATACTCTGGGTACCCAGGTAGGAAAATGGTGGGCTAGGCAGCAATGTTGCAGCTGGTTGGGGCCCTGTGATGGAAGAAAGCAACATGCACAACACACATTATTTGTAATCCGGGCCGGAGGGCTCAGTTCGTGAAAAGAAAAGGCAACAAGACAATCAGATGATGACACTTTTGGATTTAGCTGTTGTTGCAGGGAGCTACCCTGATGTTTACTCACGATACCAATACTGGACACAGGCAGGATGAAATTGAGACTGCAGGCTGTTGAGCTGAGTGCCTGGAGAAGCAGGGCCCACCACGAATCACCGAGGCGTCGTTCCTGTTCAAGGCATTGAGCAGGGACTGATCCCAGGCGGTCTCTTGTCGATGACTTTCTCTGCACAGCAGGAATTCTGGCCAGGCCAGTGCAGGGCCCAGGCAAAAGGAAATTGATATGGATTCAGTCCGTGGAGCTGGATACAGCCTCCAGCAGGCAAAATACAGTTCAGGCACACAGTGGGGAACCAAATCATGACCCACTATTAGCACACAGCACATTCACATGTAAGGAAATTCCACTGTACCAGGCAAATAGCTCTCCGGTCACAATTACAGAGTCTCTGCACAATCCAGGAGTTCAGAGGTAGCTGGAAGTCCTGACACGCCAATTGCATTCAGCAAATCTTCAATCTTCTTCAGGTTAAAGCCTGGTCACAATTCAGTGGCTTAATTCGCTCTCAAAATTTGGATTTAGTCTGAAAAAGCACAAGTTCCTCTCAGAAACAGCAGGCAGGCATGCAGGCCAAACTCAGGCCTTTCCACAGTTCTCCAGCACCAAATCCACTATGAATTGCTGCTTGAACTATCTCGAGCTGTTACTTATTCACTTCCCAACTCAGATCTAACTGAAACTGCAAGCAGTGTGGGACTTTCCCCAAGATCCAAAGGTTCGGTTGGCTGATCTGTCTGTCAGTCACAACAAGGGCTCCCCCCTCCAGGTTATTTAAGGTGCCAAAAGCCCAAAACTACAATTCCTACAAGTTTTGGCCCCACCAAGCCCCTGAGGCAGGCTCCATTTTAGAGTCCCAAATGTACTGACTGGCCCATTCTGACAGTCCCGGACCAAGATGGTAGAGAAGACAGAACAGTCCTTGCTGCAAAGAAAACAGGTTAGAACAAACTGCAATATTATTATCACTCTAATAGATAATCAGCAAATAAGCACATCTTATAACACAGCTCCCTCTGCGCAAATAGCGATGGCAGAACAGAGCAATTATCTGGCAGCCAGGCGGGACTCAAGCATAGAACACTCAGCCCTCCCAGATTAATTATAACTGCAATCCAGACAGCTCTTAAAGAAATAGTACACAGAGGCTATACAGGCACTCTCTGGCAATACATTTAAACTGCTAAAACACAGGAAACCAGCCTTGCAGTGAGCATTTAGGCAAGCTCAAGGAAGACTTTTAGGAAACCTCATTTGTAAGGAGGTTACACCCTTCCCTGCCTGGAGAAAACTTGGCGTCCACGTGAAGTCTTTACCTCTACAATATCAAAAGCATAACATAAATGAGACATATATATCATTAGCTTGTTACATCACTATACCTTTCAATATACTTAGCATTACTACATCCATACTGACTATACTTATGCATGTTTCATACAGGTAATGCTGATTCCACTATGATTAACACATTAGTAACATCACAATACTGCTTCAGGTAATAACTTCTTGCACATTAAACAATGTAAGAGGGCCCTTCCTATCAACTAACTTGGGGCCGGATGGGGCAGGGGCACAATGGTGAGAAGGAAAAATAAGTAAACCTGGAATTGGCGTCAAGCTCAATTTGGGCAGTGAACTTGGCTGAGACATAAACCCTTTGTGAACCACATTGAGAGACAAATCCACTGGCCTCCTAGAGGAATCATAACTAAAGCGTAGTACTGGCATGACAGCTCAGCCAGTCTTTCTGAGGAAGCAGCCACAGTCTCTGTACTTTCAGCACTAACTTTGGAGCTTTCGTCACTTGTGATGGGTGCCTCTGCATGGATGGGAATGTCCAAACTGGGAGCACCGTCAGGTCCTTGCTCTGTAGGCTCTGTTTCTACAACACTTTGCTCATTATTATCCTCTGACAAGGTTGCTCATTTTGGAGCCTCTAGCACAATTAGGCTGCGGCACTGAAGCGGGTGTCAACGCTCTCACATTGTTCTTCAGGTTCGGTGTGTCACCAGGGAGACTCAGACCATCAGCCCCTTCTTGGGCAATTCACACAGTTCCACAAAACACAGAGAGTGCGCAACCTCAGATGTGATGCTTTGCACCTCATTTTCAGGAGCACTGGCTCCAGAAACAAAGCTGGGGAGTTAGGCAGTCCAGAAGGCCCAGCTTCGTCCCCACAATTAGTCATAGGGTTACCTCGAAACAGTTGACTCAATTCATAGGAGGTAATAGGCACTGTCACCTCACTATCGTCAGAGGTAGACTGACAGTCACTATCATTCTGGGCCTGCTGCGGGAAACCTTAGCTCTGTAACTACTGGGGTCGGTTGACTCAGTCTCTTTTGCAGCAACAAGAGTCAACGGCCCAGGTGAGGTAATGTCTGCTAGCTCAGCTTCAATAATAACTTGGCCGACAGGCAGCAAGTGGTTATGGTGCATGGTCTTGACAGCTTTGGAGTTATTCTCTGGGCATACCTTGTATACTGGTAGATCAGCCAACTTTCCAACTACTACATGAGGAAGATGGTGCCACCTATCAGCAATTTTGTGCTCACCATGTAGTCCCAAATTAATAACAACACAGGTCTCCAGGCCGTAGCCTTGAACCTCTACTTTCTTGTCGTGCCTCTTTTTGTTGGCAAGATTTCTTTTTAGACCATTGTCTGAGCCAGTTGATATGCATGGTTCAACTGAGCTTTCAGTTCTGTACATACTGCAGGTAGTTTTCAGCTCGGACCCCATCAGGACAGACCACAAAACAGACATCAACTGGCAGGCGGGCCTCCCTCCCAAACATGAGGTGGTAGGGGAGAACCCAGCAGCGTCATTTTGGTGCAATTATCGCATGTACCAAGGTGCTGATCTGCTGGCTCCACTTATGCTTGTCTTTTGGGTGGAGGGTGCCCAGCATGTCTGGAAGGGTGAGGTTAAAGCGTTCTGGTTGAGGGTCCCTCACGGGTGACAGGTGGTGGTTCTTGACTTCTGCACCTCCACAGTGAGAACATTTCTTTGATTAGCGAACTTTCAAAGCCTCTGCCTTGGTCAGAGTGGATCCGCTGGGGGCACCATAGTGGACAAAGAAATTTTCCACTAGCACCTTGGCCACAGTAGAGGCCTTTAAATCTTTAGTTGAAAAGCTTTTGCATACCATGTGAAATGATCCATAACCACTAACACATTGCCAATATTCCACTAACCAGGTTCTAAACACAGAAAGTCTATGCAGATCAGTTCCTTGGGGTGCTGGTAGTAATATTGAAAAGGGGCAGCTCTCTGAGGCAGGCTTTCCTTTGCAGGCAATGACTGCTGGTCTTTACATGGAGCTCAACATCGGTCCCCATCTTGGGCCAGTAGAATCGAGATTGTACCAGGTCGAGAGTTCTGTCAATACCGAGGTGCCCCATGTGATTGTGGAGGGACCTCAGTACCAAATCTTTAAAGGCCGTGGGCAGGACAAATTGCGGCTTGTCTACATGACCACTGCGATCCACTGTCTCTCTGTATAACAACTGATTGTGTAACTTCAACCTGGGGCCTTCTTTAAACAATAGAGCAGTTGAAGTCAGGGAGCGTAACTGGGACACATCTTTCCCCACATGCAGGGCATCAAGTGCTGGCTGAATCATAGGATCTTGGGATTGAGCTCACTGGATGCTGTCATTGTCAAATTGAGGTAGTGCACTGATATCTAGAGCAGAGAAATGGCAATAGGCAGCCAGTATGCAGGTATCAGGAGGGTCCAAGCAATCTACTAAACAGTCCACTGTGTCTGTAGACATCTGTTCATCTCAGTCAAACTTTTGGCACAATGCTCAGATGTCAGGTTCAGACAACCTGACCCAATCACTCTTGGAGACTGGCCTTCGTGACAGTGCATCAGCATCAATATGGTTCAGTCCTGGCCTGTATTCAACAGCTTAATCATAGGTTGATAAAGCCAAGAGCCACCGGTGTCCAGTGGCGTCCAACTAGCTGAAGTCTGTACATAGGTTAACGGGTTATTGTCAGTCTTCACCAGTATCTTTGCCCCATAGAGGTACTCATGAAACTGGTCAACAATGGTCCATTTAGGGCAAGAAACTCCAGCTTGTGCAGGATAGTTCCGTTCTGATGGGGTCAAACTCCTGCTGGCAAAATCCACTAGTCTCAAACCATCCTCATGGTCTTGATACAGCACAGCTCCTAGGCCCTGCAGACTTGGGTCCGTATGCAGCACATAGGGCTTGATACGGTCAGCATAGGCAAGGAAGGGGCGTGAGTGAGCTGGTATATGACTACGTGGAAGGCTGCTTCACATTCGGTGTCCAGGCGGGACCCAAAAGGTTCACCTGTTCGAAGTATACTTTCTCGGTTCTTTGACAGCCCTTTCTTGTATTTACAGTTGGTGGGGGTAACTCTGGGTGAGATTCAGGAGCGGGTGAATCACCTTGGAATAGTCTTTTATGAACCTGCGGTAGTAGCCACAGAACCCCAGGAACGTTGTAGTTCTTTCAAGTTATGGGGCTGGGGCAAAGTAGTCAGTGACTTGACCTTACTGGGATCGGTCTCTATCCTTCTGCAGATACTATGTGCCCACATACTTACGGAGGTTTGAAACAACTGGCACTTGTCATTGGACAGCTTGAGGCCAAAGTCTTCCAATTTGTCTAGGACTTTAAACAGTCAGGTCTCATGCTCCTCTAATGTGCATCCAAACACAACAGAAACATAGAAACAGCTAGCAGATAAGGACCACTTGGCCCACCTAGTCTGCCCATTTCCTACCTGATGGATAAGCTGCAGATTCTAGTTAATCAACAGCTTACTTCCTCCTAACCCCCACTAGAATTGCCTTATGCCTGCCCATGCATTCTTGAATTCTCCCACTGTTCCTGACTCCTAACCTCCTCAGGAAGGCTGTTCCATGCATCCATAACCCTCTCTGTTAAAAATACTTTCTAACATTACCTCTGAGCCGTCCCCCTCCATCTCCAAATTGTGCCCCTTGTTCTTGCACATCTCTTCTTCTGAAAGATGCTACCCTCTTGTACTTTGTTAATTCCCTTGAGATACTTGAAAGTTTCTATCATGTCCCCCTCCCTCCTTTCTTCAAGGGTATACATATTAAGCTGCTTTAGTCTCTCCTTGTATGTCTTGGTGCAGACTCTGCACCATTTTGATTACCCTCCTCTGAACAGCCTCCACTCTATGTCTTTGCGAAGACAGGGTCTCCAGAATTGCACGCAGTACTCCAGATGGGGTGTCACCAACTGTCTGTACAGGGGATAACAACTTTTTGTTTTCTACTGTTGATGCCTCTCCTATGCATCCCAGTATCCCCAGCCCTCCTTACTGCCTTCTCACATTGCTTGCCCACCTTTAGGTCATCTGATATAATTACTCCTAGGTCTTTTTCAATTTTTGTTATTATCTCACCCCCATTGTGTGCTCTTCCCTGGGTTTTGTTTCCCAGATGCATTACCTTGCACTTCTTTGCACTGAATCTGAGCTGTCACATATTTGACCATTCCTCCAGCCTTGCCAAGTCCCTTTTCATCCTTTCCACCCCACCTGTTTTGTTAAAACATGAGGAGATAATTTGAGAGGTGGCTAACTAGGTGTGGCCTGGAAATACAGGTTACTCACCTGTAACAGGAGTTCAGGAATGGTATATGTTGTTCATCCACACTTATTGGCAGGCTCCTTGCCGCTTTAAATCTTGCGGAAGGTCTTCTAAGCTGGCTCCTCCCACCCACCGGGTAAAACTCTCAGCTCCGCCCCATGGCATCAGATCTGGCCCGCTGAAGCTCAGTTGTCTTGCCAGCGTCACGGGAGGTCGGGAGGTCGTAGGATGAACACATACCATTCCTGAACTCCTGTTACAGGTGAGTAACCTGTATTTCTAGGACATGGATATGTTGTTCATCCACACTTATTGGCAGACTCCTAGCAGTTCTCCGGAAGGAGGGAGGCAAGGTGCACACCCCTTAATACTTACTTGGGAAATAAGGACTGGAGAACCGAGGCCCCAAAACCAGCATCCCGCGTGACTCAAGGTCAATGTGGTAATGGGTAATAAAGGTGTGTGCTGACTTCCAGGTAGCAGCCTGCAGATTTCCTGGATAGGGACGTCCCTGGAAGCAGCCACCGATGCAGCAGTATGATGGTGAGAATGAGCTCTTATCCTCTGGGAGGCTCCATGCCCGCCAACTCATAGCAGCGATCTATGCAGGAGGTGACCCACCTGCCTATCGTCCGCTTGGCTGCAGGTCTGCCAGATGCGCTTCAGCGTAGGTGACAAACAGCTGGCAAACCTCTCCCTCAATTTCAGCCGCGAGCCCTTATAATAAGCGAGCGCCTTCTAGGGTCCAGAGTATGGAGCCATATTCGCCTCCGAGGTGTGATTGGGGTAGAACACGGCAGAGTCAGCACCTGGTTAAGGTGAAACTCTGACACCACCTTGGAAGGAATTTCGGTGGGGCGCAGGACAACCTTGTCCCTGTGGAAGACCAGGTAAGGAGACTCGATGGAAGCGCCTGGAGCTCTCCCACCCTTCTGGCTGGCGTGATAGCCACCAAGAAGGCGGTCTTCCACGACAGGTGAGAGTTCACACCTGTGCATTGGTTCGAATAAGGCTTGCCATGAGCTTTGCCAGTACCAGCGGTAGATCCACGGAGGTGGAGGTTCTCACTGAGGGAAATGTGATCAAGGCCTTTGAAAGCGCCCGACCGCCTTTCCTCGCCACGACTGCTCCCGGCCGCGCCCGGTAAGCAGAGATGGCTGCCAGGTGCACCTTTAAGGTCGCCGACCTAAGCCCTTGACTAGAAAGGGACCATAAATAGTCCAAATGCTTGCCACAGAACAGGAGGAAGGGTCCAAGCCCTTGCCCTGACACCAAATGGAGAATCTCTTCCATTTGAAGGCGTAGCATTTTCTGATCGACTCCTTATGGGATGCCTCAACTACATTGAGGACCTCGTCGGAAAGACCCAAGGCCTGGAACTCTAGCCACTCAGGAACCAGGCCGTCAGGTGCAGGGACTGAAGGTCGGATGGAACACCTTCCCTGATTGACTGAGAGCAGGTCCGGGCGAGCTGGAAGCTGCCTGGGAGCCTGGAGCTGAGGCTGAGGAGATCTGGGTACCAGAACTGGCGGGGCCAGTCTGGGGCTATCAGAATCACCTGTGCCTTGTCCTCCTTGCTTGAGAAGCACCTTGTGAATCAAGGAAATGGGGAAAGGCGTAGAAGAGCCCGGGGTCCACAGCCTCGAAGGCATCCCCTGCAGCGAGCCCTGCTGAGGGGCGGGCATGAAACAGCCTCAGCCGCATTCTCCCTGGAGGCAAACAGGTCCACCTGAGGTGTGCCCCAGTGGGAGAACAGATCTTGTACTACCTCCGGCAGGAGAGACCACTTGAGATGCAGCCCCTATCCGGCTCAGGGCATTGGCCAGGGTGTTGGAGGCTCCTGCCACATGAATGGCTGGAATCCGCCTCCAGGCTGTCGCAGTGGCCAAATTTGGAGAGCTTCCTTGCATAGAAGCATGGAGCGCCCCGCCTGGCAGTTCAGGTAGTACATGGTCGTGGTATTGTCCGCCTGGACTGGACCACTTGACCTCAAGAACGGAGCAAAGGCGGTGAGAGCTAGGCGGACCGCCGAGCTCCAGCAGGTTGATGTGGCATTGGGACTCCGCTGGGACCAGAGGCCGCACTCGTGTTCCCCAGATGGGCACCCCAACCCATCAGAGAGGCATCGGTCGATAGAGAGACAGTCGGCTCGGGCGGACAAATGGGATGCCCTCCTGCAGATGAGATGGAACGGTCCACCACTGGAGAGTGTTCCACATCTCCTGGGTCACTATCACTAGCTGGTCCAATGGATCGCAGCATTGGACCACTGGCTGGCCAGTCCCCACTGAAGGGGCGCATGTGCGGGCGTGCCCAGCGGACCACGCTGGTACAGGCCACCATGAGACCCAGGAGGCGCAGGAAGTCCCGGGCAGGCGCGATTGCCCAACCAGAAATGATTGGGCAAAGGAGGTAAGAACTCGGCCCTGTCCGCGGGAGCCATGCTCTGGCTCGAAGAGAGTCGAGCTCTGCCCCGATGAAAAGGATCACCTGCTTGGCTCGAGTTCCGACTTGGCCTCGTTGATGAGAAGGCCGACTTGAGAGCAAACCTGGAGGCCAGATCTCTGGACCGCTCCACCTCCTGTCTGGAGGGGCTGCTATCAGCCAATCGTCCAGGTAGGTACACCCAGACCCTGGCGACGCAGAGAATGCTGTCACCACTGCCATGCATTTGGTGAAGACCCTGGGAGCTGGAGATAAGCCAAGGGCATGGCTTGGAACTCGAATAGGGATCCCTCCCATTCGAAAGCGAAGGAATCTCCGATGTGACGGACGGATAGGGACATGAAAGAACGCGTCCTGTAGGTCCAGAGAGCAGAACCACATGCCGTGTTCCAGAGATGATATTATCTGTGCCAGAGTGACCATTCTGAAGGTTCGAGACCTTAGGAACTTGTGCAGGTCGAGAATGGGCGCCAACCCCCGTCCATTCGTAACCAGGAAATACCTGGACACGAACCCCAGGTCTGAGGGGGTCCTCCACCTCTTATCACCTCCTTTTGGAGGAGGAGGCGATGTCAGCTTGACGAGCCGCCAGTGAGGCTGCGGACCCGAGGCCCCAGGTGCGATGCTCTGAAGGCGGGCCTGCTCGAATTCTAGAGGCAGGCCTTTTTCCACCACCTCAATACCCACCTGTCCGTGGTAACAGCGACCAGGCGGAAAGGAAGTGACAGAGCCGTCCCCCATGGGGAACCAGGGGTAAGGTGACGGGATGGGGCGACACCCTCAGCCCGCCACTGGGCAGACTTGAGGGACCGCCGAGGAACCTCCTGGGCCTTTTCCTCCCTGCTTCCTGTTGGAGGAAGCCGATGGCTTGGGTTTGGGATGCCAGGTCGAGCCTGCTGGCCCTGGCGTTGCTGGGCAGAGGCGCGCCACAGGCGCAGAAGGACGAAAGGGCTTAGGCTGTGGCTTGCGGCCTTTGTCCTTCTGAGCGGAAGAGACCGAGTCCAAGGTAGCATTGGACTTCTCGATCCTCTGCAGGTGACCTTCCACCCCAGGGCCGAAGAGGTCAGTCCCCAAAAGGAACATCCGCCAACTTGTGCTGGGTATCCGAGGTAAAGGTGGATATCTTCAGCCAAGCCCGATGACGCATGGCCTGCGACGCCACCGACCTGGCACATGAGTCCCGATGTCTAAAGCAGTCTGGAGCTGCTGTTTGGCCACTGCCCTGCCCTGGTCCCGCACCTGCCTGACCGTAGTCTGCAGATCCGCGGGAAGATGAGGGACGACCTCATCCAGGGAGCCCAACAGGGCATGAGAGAAAAATGTGCCATGAGGGCGGCGAACTGGCCTGTGAGAAAGCCGAGAGGGGCTTGGCATAGACTTTTCACCGGCATAATCCAATTTCTTGGATTCCTTGTCGGGAGGTTTGTCCACATCCCTGGCGTTCCGGCACGCCGGAAAACGCTGTCGGTAACCAACCCCTCAGCAGAGGGGTGTTCCAAAACCGGACAGGGAACCGGTAGGGACTGCATACTTCCTGGCCGAAGGCGCAGGGCAGGAAGCAGGGCGCTGCCAAAGCTCCAAGGCCAGACCCACTATGGCCTCGGCCACGGAAAGGCCTCCGTAGGAGAATCCCTCGGTCCAGAATCTCCATGAGGGGATACCTGGCCCGTTAGAAGCGGGTTCGAGCTTCATCCCGTGGACTCCGAGATGAGCCAAGCAATCCTAAGAAGGACGAAGGGCTATCGTCCACTGACTGTCCTCCCGAGGACTCCAAGTCCATGCGCTTGGAGAGAAGGGAGGAATCATCCTCGGACCCGGAAGAGTCCTCAAAGAGCTGCCTCGAGCCTGAGCCACCCTCCACCTGCCGAGGTTTATCGGGAGTGAGGGTGACAGACAGCCTATGGGGCAAACCCATAGCCGACCGAGAATTTTTGGTCGGAGCCCCAACTAACGGCTGTGGAGGCGGAGGTTCCACCAGAATCGGTGGGGCAGCTGGAATTGGCGAACAACGGCCTGGGAACAGGCTCCTCGGCTACAGCGAGGGTTGTTTGACGCTCGGTGACAGCACTTAATGGCCGGGGAAGGCGACTGGGTCGGCTTATTCCCGGTCCAAAAACTGTTGCCATATGAGCTCCTCATACCTCCGCGCAACTTGGCGAAGCCTCCCCTCGTCCGAGGAGGAGGAAGAGGAAGAGCGGTGGCGCCGCTTGCCCGGTGCCGAGACGAGACCGCCTATGACGGGCGGATCGCTGGACCGCGAGGATGTCCGAGACCGAGACTCGAGGAGTCTCGACTAGGCCGAGGGGAAGGCGAGGAGAAGTAACGGAAATCGCACTCCCTCAGCTCGGACGCATCCCACCAAGGCTCGGAACCAGAGGCACAGTCGAGCCGACGGGATCCTCAACTCCACGGGGAACCGGGAGAGGGATTCTCAGCTTCTCCAGCCGACAACCCGTCTAACGGATCGAGAAAAATCTCTACCGCGTCGGCGGAGTCTCGGTCAACTGGCCTGGCGGGGACACCGTGAGACCAGTGGCGAAGCTGAGGAGTCGACCAAGTCGACAAGAAGGGAGGGTTTTCCCGCTCCCAAGAGCGTCGACGGTGAGACTTACTCTTGCTCTTTTGGACCTGAAAAAGGGTCCAGAAGAAGTTGGACCCTCACCTTTTGTCGAGAGGGTCAGACAAGCTCCTTGAAAGAAGCCGATCACGAGGCACGAGAGAGAAGCGGGACAAATGCCGCAGCCGAGGTAGAAAGCGGCCCAGCGCCACCTCTCCTCTTAGAGGCGATCATCTGCTCGAGCTGATCCGCGAGCCCACCGCCACGGACACGCCAACGGGCCTCTTCAGATTTCACGGTGGAATTCTCTTCTCGGGCGCCCCAATTGTGTTCGGGCAACCCGGTCTTCAGGGCGTAGGCGAAAGGGCGAGCACAAATTCATGAGCCTGCGGGTGCGTGCTCAAGGCCCAAGCAGTGAGACTGACGTGGAGTGCGGATCCGTCTAGACAACTTCTGCCGCAAGGGCACCTCCGGAAACGGGAGTCGATTTGTCCATCGCAGTCCCGAGGAAAAGAAGACCAAGTCTTTTAGCAAAAACTTTTGATTTCGAACTTTCAAGAATTAGAACCAGTCTTATACGCAGAGCGCTAAGGAGGGAACCTGAGCTTCCAAGCGGTAAGGAAGATCTGGCGTCATGGGGCGAGCCGAGAGTTTTACCTCCCGGGTGGGTGGGAGGAGCCAGCTTGAAGACCTTCCGGCAAGATTTAAAGCGCAAGGAGCCTGCCAATAAGTGTGGATGAACAACATATCCATGTCCCTAGAACCAGGCTTTCCAGTTCCTGACAATTTTGCCAACATTCTGAAGGCAACTGATGAGGACTACAGCTGGACTTCTCTCATGGAAAATCTTGGAGAAAATCATGGTATTGTCACCGTCAAAATGAAAAACTCACAGAAATTAAACAGAAAGTCATGAAAAGTCAGGGACCAATGTGTGTTGAACAATTTCCTTCTATTTGCTTTTATGCAACAACATCAGTAAAGATTGAAATGCTTTCAGAATTCAAAATTGTCATATTAGGCTGGCCCAGTAGTAGGAAGCAACGTACTGTGCTGCAATCTCAGAGACAGGGATCAACTGTAAGCCCCTCAGTCCCCAACCGCATGGCCCAACTGGGGACACGGCTCTCAAGGATGTGGGTACCCGTTCATTTACGCACATTCTGTGCATCGAGATGCTCAGTTTTTCTGAAAGTCCCAGAGACCCTCATTTATGAGGCCCCAGGAGTCCGTAGACTGAGTCACGCCCAGCCGCATGTCTCATTAATGTAAGAATTTGTAGAGCATGGGGACATACTCCATTGGTTTCCATGGGGCCACATTTTAAACTAGAAATTTTATGTTTTACATGGTCCCATGGAAACCAATGCAGAGCCCCCCTCCCCAGATTCTTACATCACAAGACATGCGAGGAAGGGGCATGACTCACATGCATTTCAATAGGGACTTCTATAAATTTACCAGGTCCTCTCCTTTTGGGCCAAGGACCGCCTTTTTTTTTTTAATATATAAACACACTGCGGACCCCCAAACAAAAACCCTACTGACATCCCTGTGGGGACCAAGTGCATTAGGGCGGTGAGGCACAAAATTATGGGTCTGTCATTTGCAACCACCAAAAATACAGTGCTTTCATGGAAAATGCTAAACATCATGGGGTTGTTACAGGAATTAGGAAAAACCATGGAGTTTCATAAATATAGAACAATCATGGAATCCCATGACAAAGGTTTATCCCTAATAGCGGTTGTTATGCTCATGCCCTGCCACACTCCTGCCCCCCATCTTATAGAGCCTGCTAAGGAAGAATCGTGTGGTGGAGGGACTTGTGGTTAATGCAATGAAAATCTATACCGCTTCCCTATATGGTCAAGGCCAAAATAGAACTGTGGCATCTTCAGTGAGACAAGTTCCTGCCCTGATTCAAGACTGTGCAATGAGGTGGAAGATGCTTCATCATCTAGGTACATTAGGCAGTCCAGTAAGTTCATATCTCCCACCGCACGTTCCATCAGTCGCTGGAAGGTGGCGGGGCACCAAATCCCTGTGGCATTCTCAGAATTAGTAGAACCCCAAAGGACAGATGAAGGCGGTTTTCTCATGGTCCTCCGTGACCCTCGGAATCTGGTAATATCCGCTGCGAAGATCAATACTGAGAACCATTTGCTCCCATTCAAGCAATCCAGGGCATCTTGCATACAGGGCATGGTGTACTGATCTGGGACCAGTCCGCCTGTTCAGGGTTCGATAATCAACACACATCCTCACCGACCCATTCTTCTCGCACAACCTCAATGAGAGAGGCATATGGGCTCCTTGATTCCTGTATCACGCCAGCAGCGAGCATTTCCTGCAGGTGTCTCCTCACATCATCTATGTCCACTGGGGTGAGGCGTCGGGATCTCTCTCGACATGGCCGGTCATCATGCAGGCATATATGATGCTCTGCACCTAGACACACCCCGTCCCATTCTTTTGAAAACTTGGTCTCTCTGGCAGTTTCTTGCTAATTCTAGCCTTCCATTCAGCTGGCAGCGGGAATCACCAAAGTCAAATAAGTCTGGGGTCACTCTTCCTTTGCCAGAGTACTTGTTATTGGGTAATACTGCAGTGTCTGTGCTGTGTACTGTAGCTAGCATGCACCCTCTGTTCACCAGACCTCCCGATCTGACACATTTCGAACCTGGACCATCACTCGTCATGCATGGGCAGACAAGATGCTGGGTTTAACCAACAATCCTTCTGGCAACTTTCCATCACCTGGTGCATCCAACATTAATATTTTGTTCTTTACATTTCTCTTTCGCAGACTTCTCCATGGATTGTGCACTGGGCGTTGGGGGCCAATACCAGGAAACAGGTTCCTTTTCCACACTATCCCCACTGGCTTATCTGGGTCCTCTTCATTGGGTTTCTGCTGTAAGTCATATGCCCTTTTACTAGGCTGGAATTCTTAGGGCCCATCCAATCAGTTGCCCTTATTTCTCATGGAAAAGTTGTGCTAGTCTACCAAACATGTGGGCGTTCATTCCAATTAACAGGAGAACCCCATCATACAGTCCGGTGGGGGACACACTAGGGCCAGTGTCTCTACTTGCTTCTTTACACCAGTTTCAGTTGCAGGAAAAGACAACTAGAGGCGGACATATCCTAGGCAGGGATAAGACTTGTCGCTCAGCCCCCACATGTAGGCCTTCCAGGATTGTAATGGCACATCAGATAAATGTTTTTGTCATACCAATCCTGAAATACAATGGTCACTTGCAACCCACTGTCAAGCACAGCCAGTAGGAATACCATTCTCAGCCACAGTAGTCTTCATTGAAGGGCCCACTATTTAGGACTAGTCTGGAGGGACAACAGCAGGGGCCTGGACAGACGATTTAGCCACAGAGGAGTTTGAGTTAGGATGGCTGAAGCCTTCCTGCGGTCATTTCATGCACCCCTTGACCACTGACTCATTTTCGAAGCTCTCATTGAAGCGGTTCACCACTTTCTCTAAGTCCTTCTGAGACCGGCATTCCCCTTCATATGGCCATCTTTGCCAGAATTGTGACAAATGACAGGCTCTCGGGCATCCTTGGGGAAAACATAGCAGGGATGCTGGAGCATCGATGGGAGATTGTGATCTGACTTCTGCTGGTAGTGTACCATGTCTCAAAAGTTCCTTTAGGGTGGCAAGTCAATTCCTTGAGCTCAGCCGAGAAGCCACCCTCAGTAGAGGATGCCTGAGGTGCACCCCATAACAGTCACGTCCTGACAAGGGCCAGGGTCTCTGTTAGCAGGAGATACTTGACGTAACGCACCGATTGTACTTTTCCGACTTCCTTCAGCAACTCCTCCCCACCGTTTAGCACGGCGAGACACTCATAGTGGTCTCCATTTCAGAAGGGCCTTCGGTGTCATGATCACTTGAACTGCACTCCCCATAATTACAATCTTCCTCTTCACCGTCTACCTCCGGAGTTCTTTTATCAAGTCACAGTAGTCAGGTGGGTTATCTCTCTATCCTGGAGCCTTAACTGGATGATCTGCACTTTAGAATGCTTGGCGTGTTGCAGTATATTGCCCCAATCTCACGCAGTTCAAATCACTGGCGGCTACCCCACCTTTCTAGTAAGCTTTCTGCAGAGCTCTTCTAGGCAAGTAACATACACAGGCAAACTTTCCCCTTGCATTGTTTGGTACCTTGGAATTTCCACATCAGAGTTTCCCTGACTCAGTGCTCCCAAAATTGTCTTCAAGTACAGATAGGTAGTTCTGAGCAGATGCATCAGGATTTGTGGACCTCAAAAATTAATGGCTTCAAGGCAGGGCCCATCAAACTTTCTATGATTCTTTTCCGCTGATCAGCCTCCGCACACTGCCACTCAGGTATCAAGAGGGCAACATAGTCGATTCAGGTCTCCCAGTCATCCTCCCCTAGGGGTGGGAAGGGTGCCGAGAAGATTCTCAGCCTTGGTAGGAGTCATGACTAATAAGCGGGTACAGATGTAGGGGCCAGCATTGGCACGGGCACAGAAGCGGGGTAGTATCAGGTGCTGGAGTGGGAGGGGTGTTAGGAAGGAACACCCCAGGTGGAGGAATAGTTTCTTAAAGTCCTCTATGGTTTTCCTTCCTCCAGCAACAACTTAGCAAATTTTTCCTCAAAGTCTCAGATAATGGTGGGAGCTCATCCTCCCAGGGCCTTTACTGTCTTTTGTTATCACTCTCCAGGCAGCTAGGACCCCTTCTGAGGCAACAGTCTGTGGCACTTTAGAGCTGTCCATGATGTCACTACACTCTACCAAGGCTCTGAAAGTTGAGGCGATCAAATCAGCCTGTTGACCCACCACCACAGGGTTTTCTAAACATTCTACTTTGGAGAGTGCTCCCTCTACAGTGTCCTTACTGTACCCAGGGAATATCCAGTATAAGCAGAGCATTTGGGGTCGATCTCCTGCCCAGTACACCATCCCACCAACTGGTGTACAGACATTTCTATTAGGGTAGACATTAATCTTTAACAATAATTCATAATTTTTGGCCACTAGAAGGCACAAAATCCCAGAGGTGAGCCTCCAAGATGTAACCCCTAGGTGGCGCTATCCCAAGGGCTACTACCCCTTTGCTTGGCTAGGAGTAGGTTAAGGGGCCTGGGTAATGAAACGGTGCTTCCACCTGGAGGTCAGGGATGTTAGTGGTCAAGCCTAACCTGGGCACAGCCCTCTGGGACATTGTAACCCCCTCTTTCCCTTCTAGTGGCCTGAACAATATACACAATTACTTTCAATGACCCTTATTCACCAGGCAATTACCACACTGTTTGCACTTACCACCAGGGCTGGTTCATCTAGCTTGACCTAGGGACCCCTGTAAAACAAGGTTAACACAGCAAATAGCAACAGTACAATACTTTTGGCACAAACTGGAACCACAGTCAGGTTAAATGCAAACAAAGTTAAATCTGATTTATTCAGGGACTTGAACAAGGGAGGGCATAATCAGGTTGATTTGCTTAAAAGCTATATTAATCAGACAGTTATGCGTGCAGTTCAGAGTCCCTACACAGTCACACACTCTGGGTACCCAGGTAGGAAAAACGGTGGGCTAGCCAGGAGCGTTGCAGCTGGTTGGGGCCCTGTGATGGAAGAAAGCAACATGCACAACACACTATTTGTAATCCTGAGCCAGAGGCTTAGTTCATGAAAGAAAAGGCAACAAAACAATCAGATGACAACACTTTTAGATTTAGCTGTTGTTGAAGGAGCTACCCTGATATTCGCTCACAGTACCCAATACTAGACACAGGCAGGATAAATCGAGACTGCAGGCTATTGAGCTGGAGTGCCTGGAGAAGCAGAGCCCATACAAATCACGAGACATTGTTTCTGTTCAAGGCGTTGAGCAGGGGCTGATCCCCAGGTGTCTCTCATCGATGACTTTCTCTGCATAGCAGGTATTTTGGCTGGCCCAGTGTAGCAGGGCCCAGGCAAATGGAAATGGATACAGATTCAGTCCTTGGAACTGGACACAGCCTCCAGCAAGCAAAAACACAGGTCAGACACACAGTGGGGAACCAAATCACGACCCACTATAAGCACACAGCACAATCACATGTAAGGAAATTCCACTGTACCAAGCAAATGGCTCTCCAGTCGTAATTACAGAGTCTCTTCACAATCCGGGAGTTCAGAGGTAGCTGAAAGTCCTGACAGGCCGATCGCATTCAGTAAATCTCTGGTCTTCTTCAGGTTTAAAGCCTGGTCATAATTCAGTGGCTTAATTAGCTCTCCAAATTCAGATTCAGTCGAAAAAAGCACAAGTTCCCTCTCAGGAACAGCAGGCAGCAGGCAGGCCAAACCCAGGCTGTTCCACAGTTCTCCCCGATGAATCCACTATGGATTGCCGCTCGAACTATCTCGAGCTGTTATTTCTTCACTTCCCAACTCAGATCTAACCGAAACTGCTAGCAGTGTGGGACATTCCCAAAGATCCAAAAGGTTCGGTTGGCTGATCTTTCAGTCAGTCACAACAAGGGCTCCCTCCAGGTTATTTAAGGCGCCAAAGTCCAAAACTACAATTCCTACAAGTTTGGCCCCACCAAACCCTGTAGGCAGGCTCCATTTAGAGTCCCAAGCGTACTAACTGGCCCGCTCTGACAGTCCCGGCCAAACTGGCTTCTGTATAACTGTCTTTATCACATGTGCTTGCTATCTACGTAACTCATATCCTGGAACATGTAATGCTTGTATATGTATTTCTCATGTTCATTATCACATGTGCCTGCAAACTATGTAACCTATATCCTGGAACCGAGAATGCTTGTATTTGTCCTCTGTGTGACGAGTACTTTTGGAAATGAGCCTCTGGCTCAAAGGTTGTAAACCGATGTGCAAATAAATAAATAAATAAGATGGTAGAGAAGACAGAACAGTCCTTGCTGCAAAGAAAACAGGTTAGAACAAACTGCAATATTATTATCTCTCTAATAGATAATCAGCAAATAAGCACATCTTATAACAGAGCTCCCTCTGCTAAATAGCGATGGCAGAACAGAGCAATTATCTAGCAGCCAGGCGGGACTCGAGCATAGAAACACTCAGCCCCTTCCCAGATTAATTATAACTGCAATCCAGGCAGCTCTTAAAGAGACAGTACACAGGCTATACAGGCACTCTCTGGCAATACATTTAAACTGCTAAAACACAGGACACCAGCCTTGCAATGAGCATTTAGGCAAGCTCAAGGAAGACACTTCAGGAACCCCCATTTGTAGGAGGGTTACACGTGTAATGTTTATAATATCTGGAACTTCCTAGTAATTGTATTAAACATCAAACACAGGCTCACCATGAAAACAGGACTTGAATAAGACCTATGGTGTAAACTTTTGCATTGTCAAAATTGTTTTTGCCTGTATAAATAAAAATGTTTTACTACTACCTCTTTTCTTGCAACCTAGACTCAGTTCACAAACATAGACAATGTCAGCAGAATAACACTATTTGTCCATCCGGTCTACTCTGTTATACACTGTTACCCTGAAACCTACTGTCTAAATGGGGCTTTTAAAGTTGCTTAGCCCCATTGCCCTATTCTTACTGCAGTGCCCTAGGAAATAATAAGCCCTTAAATGTGTCCCAACTGTGCCTTGAAACCGTTAATGGTTTTTACACTCACTACCTTTGCTAGTAGGCTGTTCCACAGCTCAGCTACTCTGTAAAATAAAACCTCTTCAAGTCCTTCCTAAATTTCTAGCCCTCACCAGCTAACACTCATGCCCCGTGTTTTAGACTCGCCATTCATGCTGAACAGTTCCTTCCAGTCTACCTGCTAATTCATTTCAGGAACCTGAAGGTCTCACGTCATATCATGGCATCCTCCCGCCCCCGCCCCAGTGCAGCCAGTATCAACTAACAAAACACAGGGGTGGAGTGCTTGTAAGCATATTACTAACAAACCTGCTGTTTTCTAGCAACAGATAAGGTCAGATGATCTGAACTAGAGCAGGAAGGAGGCAGTACCTGCTGAACAAATATGGACCAATCGAGGCACTAGAAAGCAGCCAAGGAGGGATTTTAGGCCATCCACCCAGCGTGTCCCATTTACATTCATGTCCCATTAAGTGAATGGAACAGAATAGGGGTCAAACAGTGAAGAGACTGGTATCTTAGGCACTGGCACGTATCCTCAGGCAACAGCAGGTATGCAGGGAATTCTGCCAGTCCAATAAGGTAAGGTAGACTACATATGTACCTGTTGCCATATGTGTTAGAGATGCGGAATTATAGCACCTGTTAAAGAGGGTATTGCTATAACACCTGTCTACAGTAACGGTAAATGAGGGCGATGAAGGGCACTAAAAACACTATCTAACGGGCTGAACAAAAGGAAAGCCAGAAACCATTATTGAAAGGATAAGGGAATGCCAAACAGAACTCTATCTAGGGTACAACAAAGCAGGTAAACCAAGAAAATAAAAAGGGAGGAATCTAGAAACACCCTAACTGGGAATGGAGCACAAGTTCTTTTCAGGTCTTTAACAATTTTTTGTAAATTATTTTTCACTTCATGTTTCTGTGTTTAATTTCTATCATCAGCTAGACCTCTTGCCAGTATTTCAGCTGAGATTAAAAACTGTCTGATAAAGTTGGCTGCCAGATGGCTCCGAAGGTAAAAAAGTACAGTTACGTTAGAACTTACCATAACAGTAGATCTTGAGAGGATCTTGGAGCGAGCCATAACCAGCAGGACTAAGCCATCAGGATCACCACGGAAACCTTTCTGGCTAGCAGTCTACCAGAGGGGGCCCACCCAGCTGGCGTCAGCCTACCAATATGGCGCCCGCCTCAGTTCTCCCACCAGAGACCATAAGCAGGATTCCAGAAGAGGAACCGATGAGGGCTCAGAAGGTAACCCTGAAACAAAGAAAGGTATAAGCAAGAAGCTTGCCCCAATGGAAAGGAGAAAGACACAAGAAAAAGGGGAAGGAGGAAGGACAGCAAAGCCTGCAGAAGATCCTCTCGAAGATCTGCTATTACGGTAAGTTCTTACATAACTGTACTGTCTTACTTTGAGTGTATGTCTTGCAGCAGGCCATAACTGATAGGACTGAGTCCCAATTAGTTCTGGTACTACAAACAGAAACTGAAAAGGATGGGAGCACCAGAATTGTGTGGTGCTGTATATTCAAAACAATCACTGCATACAAATGCGCCCACACAGCTTAAGCAGCACAGACAAGCAGCTGTAATAATATAACAGCATTTAATATCAAGCGTGCAACAAGAATACAAGCGGAGGCTAAAGCAGATTAATTAACGTTTCACCTAGACTCTGCTAGGCTTCATCAGAATACTACAAACAGGCAGACTGGGCGGTAGGCTAAAATTAACAGCCTAAGAGGAGGCCTTGGAGGACAGCGAGGCAGAAGTTGGCTCAGTGCCTAGAGGCAATGTCCTGACTGTAATGCTTGGTAAAAGGTGGACAGCACTCCAGGTGGCAGCAGCGCAGATATCAGCGGCTGACAGATTATGGAAGCAAGCCACTGATGAGGCCATACATCTTGAGGAATGGCCCTTGACCCCACCAGGAAGTTCCTTGCTGTACTTCTGGTAAAATAAATGATGCAATTTTATTTTTTAATCCAATTATTTAACCAGGAGTGGCACACTAAGCTGAATGCTTGTTTACAGGTGCGACGTGGGAGCACAGAGAAGTTAAGTGACTTGCTCAGGGTCACACAGTACGCAAGTAGGGCTGGGATTCAAACCCAGGTCTCCAGATTTGCAGCTCATAGCCTTAAACCACTGTGCTATACTGCCTCCCTATTGCTAACCACCTAAACACTATTTGGACACCAGGGCTCCCTGTTTCCAAGAGGCAACTGAAAAAAAAAAACTGATTGGACTTTTGAGAGTCCTTTCTCCGGTTTAGTACCTCAGTATTCTATGCACATCAAAGTATGGAGCAATGCTTCCTTTCAAATCAAATCAAATCTTTATTTATCAAGCGATCATCATTGAACAAGCTCATTTACAAGATGGACCTGCTGTTGTCCAAGACAGTTATACATACATAGATTGAGAATACAAAGTACAACATGTGCGAAGAGTTACAAACAAATTTACAGAACAGTGGTAGGTGCACGATATACATTCCAAGCGTTCTTGTAGGAACATACATGCATCACTCAACTTTACTCGTGTGTATATACAGACGCCATGTATGCAGAAGTTGAGGTGGTACGTTTAGTCATTCTTAGTCAAGCTTCCATCAGAGGGTACAATTCTTTGCATTTCAGCCTCAGTGATCGTTTACCATACTTGGGTGAGGGTCCTATGCTGCATAGGGGCCCCTAATGAGGTCTGTATGTTCCGCTTAAGCGGTGAGAGGAGAGTAATATGGGAGAAGTGGTGCCTTGGGTGCCGAGGGCCACTATGGCAGCTGACTAGTGGACTTGATTAAAATAGGGAGGGAGGAACTAGGTTTGTGGCTGGATGTGGTAAGGATACAGAGTGAACCGTCAGCAGGACAGCTAGGAACTATGGAAACACTTACAGATTTAGCGATTGTTTTGTCATAAATGATCCCTAAACAGGGCAAAACTGACAGGAAGCCGAGTCTCAAAGATCTTGTACCCTGTTCCAGGCGTAGGCAAAGTGTGGATTATGGCAGCCCTGCCAAAGTGGGTACTGATCCTGGGATTTTCAGAGAAATTGGAGTGGCTTCTTAGTGCGTAGCCTACTGATTGGGCCATGGGGAGGCAGGCAACAATGTAATCTGACAGTTTGTTGGTAAGGGCTCGAATGTCCAGAGTGTTGCATTTCTACACCGCCTATATTGAAGGAGAGCCACCCTATGGCTGCATATAAAGACAGTGATGTGTGGAGGATGGAGACCAATTATCAATCTTAGCGCCTGTGGTACAGGACATCCATTTTGCAAGGTGTGAGATGGAGCACTGGCCATAGATAATGTCGGCATAGTCGATTAATGAGAGAAAGTTGATTGAACAAGCTGTCTTCTTGCGTCTGCGGTCCGAAGGTGTTTAATTCTGAAAAGAGGCCAAGCCTCTGCCTAAGCTTTTCAGCAATTCTTCTGTGTGCTCCATAAAGGAGAGTTTGTTGTCCAGCCATATACCCAGATATTTGAATTTAGGCACAAACTCAAGATCTTAGCCTAGAAGGGTAGTTGTGGGAGGAAGGGTACCAGCAGCAGCAGCAGAGTAGGTCCTAGTGCTTGATGAGGTAAAAGTATGGCCTTCGTTTTTTTTTTGCAATTAGCAGTAGCTTTTTGCTGAGAATACTCTTTTTGCTGGAATACTCCAGAAAATAAACAGGCAGGTGAATGGCTCAATTCAAAGTAAACTCCAACACCACCTTAGGAAGAAAAGTACAGTTACGTAAGAACTTACCGTAACAGTAGATCTTCGAGAACAGCTCTTGCAGCAGGTTACACCATTAGGACTGAAGCCAGCAGGCGTCAGGACCCCATGGAAAAATTCTAGCTAGCTATCTTCAGCGGGACCGCCCGGCGTCGGTCCCGCCTCCGGCGTCAGGCGTAGTATAAAAGGCGGTCCTGCCAAGATTCCCCAGTTCTCCGCGGGAACTTCCGGCCGCGAGCTGTTTATCGAAATGGGAGACCGAGATTCGCCGTCAGGAGACAGAAAGGTATAAATCCCTGCTCAGAAAAACAGAGCCAAGCCTCCTCCAAGGGGAAGGTGGGTGGGAAGGTACCTGCTGCAAGAGCTGTTCTCGAAGATCTACCGTTACGGTAAGTTCTTCCACGAACTGTACTATCTTACTGAGACACAGCCTTGCAGCAGGTTACACCATTAGAACTGATTCCCAAGCAGTAACGCTGCCAGAAATTCCGGAGGAGGAAAATAGGAAATAAATTCCAGGTCCTGAACCTAGGACAGGAGACCCTGTAGCACCGCCCAGGCGAAACCAGCCCTTCGCCGAGAGCGATGTCCAAGCTATAATGCCTGATAAAGGTATGCACAGAACTCCAAGTGGCTGCAGCACATATAGCAGAGGTGGAGGCGTTTCTGAGTGCTGCAAGAGGAGGCCACCTCTAGCAGAATGACCCCGGACTGTGCCGGGAGGGGCTTTGTTTATATCATAACAGAAAGAAATACACTGGACAAGCCAGCGAGAAAGGGACTGTTTGGATACGGGTTGGCCCATCATTCTCTCAGAGAAGGAAACGAAAAGCTGCTCAGAACTACGAAAGATTGAGTTCTGTTGCGGTACTACCTCAGGCTGCGGTGAACATCCAGGGTGTGAAGCAGAGCCTCTCCTCTATTCGAGTAACTCGGAAGTAGACCGGAAGGTCGATATCCTGGTTCAGAGTGGTGAAGAGACCACCTAAGGCAAAATTTAGGGTTCGTCCTCAGGGATACTCTGGCCCGGTGGAAAACTAAATAAGGCTCTTTGCACATAAGGCGTGAAGTTCAGATATTCTTCTCGCTGAAGTAACAGCAACTAAAACAACGTTTTCCACGACAAGACGTAGCTCGCAATCCGCTGCAGGTTCAAAGGGAGGAAGCGTGAGCTGTTCCAGGACAAGAGCAGATCCCATGGAGGCTGGGGTCCCTAATAGGAGGCCTAAGGTGTAACACTCCCTAAGAAATTCCTGAGAGCGTCCCAACTGAGCCACTGTACGATGTCCCACGGTGATAGGCGAAATGGCACAGAGGTGCATCTTAATAGAGGAGTAGGCTGAACCGAATGAAAGAGGAGAGCAGATAATCCAAAATTACTCCCACAGGACAACCTAAGGGGAAAAATCGTGCTCACGACCATAAACAAAAAGGCGCCATTTCATGGCGTACGTCAGACGGCATTACGCCGGCTTCCTGGCTACAGAAAGGACCTCTGCAACCTCTTGCGAGACCCCGTGGACGCAAGATGGCTATGTCTCTAGGAGCTAAGCATGCAGGTTCAGACGCAGTGAGGTCCGGATGGAAAAGTGAACCTTTCTCCTGAGACAGTAGGTGGGAGCTGGCGGCAGCGGAGGCGGGGTTCCGAGATAGTTGCACCAACACAGGGAACCAGATCTGTCTGGGCCAGGCAGGGCCACCAGGATCATGAGTGCGTGCTCCCTGCGCTGTTTGAGAAGAACTCTCTGGATCAACAGGAAGGGAGGGAAAGCGTGGGGAATCTGTTAGCCCAGGAGAGGGATAGCGCGTCGCCAGAAAACACCAGGCCCTGGATCTAGCGAGCAAAAATTAGGCAGTTTTCGTTGGATGGCGATGCGAACAAGTCTAGTTCTGGAATTCCCATGAAGAAACAGATCCTCTGCTACCTCTTGAAGGAGTTCCCACTCGTGGACTCTGGCCTAGGATCGACTCAGGCCGTCTGCAATCGTATTGTCCACCCGGGCGTGCACAGTGATCAGATTTGCGCCGTGTCCGATTACCCAATCCCACACCTCATGGCCTCCTGCAAAGGGTAGAGTGTGCACCTCCTTGCTTGTTGAGGTAATACATCACCGCCGTGTTGTCTGTCTGAAGCAGAAGAGTACACGGTGGGATTACTGACTGAAAGGCCTGCAGGGCATAGAGAACCGCTCTCATCTCTAGGACGTTGATATGAAGATGAGCTTCCATCTGGGTCCACATACCCTGGTACTTTACCCTGTCCAGGTGTGCCCCCACCCAAGACCTGGGCGTCCGTGGTGAGGGTTATCTCCGGGGACAGGCGCTACGAGCAGGGCGCCGAGGAGGCGACTCTGGGACTAGCCACCACTGCCAGTCTCGAATCACGGAATCGTGATTCTGACCGGATGCTGCAAGTGGTCTTGCCTTTGGTCCCATTGCACTTTGAGCATCCACTGAGTTACCCACATGTGGAGCCTTGCGAAGGGACAGTAGAAATGGCCGCAGCCATGTGTCCGAGCAAGCGAAGGACCGACCTGGCAGGTACGATCTTGTTCGACGATAAATCCTTATGAGGGATCTGATGCGCTCCGCTCTGTCGGTCGGAAGAAAAGCTCTTCCTGAACAGTGTCCAGTACTGCGCCTATAAACTGCAGTTTCTGCGGACGGTACCAGGAGAGACTTCTCATAATTTATGAGGATGCCCAGAGCCGGAACAGGTCCTGGGTGCTCTGAATCGCATGTAACAACGCCTCTCTGGGCGGCCATGAGAAGCCAGTCGTCCAGGTGCGGGAACACATAATGGCCCTGTCTCCTCAGAGGCTGCCACGACTGCCATGCACTTGGTAAAGACCCTTGGTGCGGAAGACAGTCCGAACGGAAGGGCTCGGAACTGAAGGTGGTGGTCGAGAAACCTCAAGCGCAGGAACCTCATGTGCGCCTGAGCCATAGGGATATGCAGGTATGTGTCCTGCATGTCTAGAGATGCTAAAAAGGCGTCCTGTTTCAGCATAGGAATAAGACCGGAAGAGTCACCATGCGGAATCTCTTGTAGGCGATCGACACGTTGAGGTCTCTGAGGTCCAGAACCGGACGGAGGTCCCTGTTTTCTTTGGAACCAGGAAGAAGTGGAGTAATATCCTTGTCCTCTCTGGTTCTCGGGACATACTCTATCGCTCCCTTTCGCGGGGTCTGAGTACTTCTTGCCAGATCAAAGCTTTGTGCTGACCCGGTGCCGGGAGAGCAAAGGAGGCCTCGAGGGTGGCTTTTCTGCGAATTCTATAAAGTGGCCTAGACTGACCAATTGAAGAACCCACCTGTCAGTGGTTATAGCCTGCCATCCCGGCAGGAAGTTCATAATCGACCCCCGACCTTGATTTCCCATTGATCCTGAGGGCGGGGCGGAAAGGAGTCAGGCTGTGGCGGCAGATGGGCCCGCTGGCTGGGCCTGCTGAGGAAACGCTGACCTCGGCTGGTGGGCTGCTTCCCTGGGCTCTCGGGCGGAGCCCTCTGATGTGCAGTGGGCGGGGCTGCTGCCTCTGCATCCGCCCACGAAAATGGCTTTGGTTCCTATGAAAGGAACCAAGCTTGGATCGATACATGGCCTGAACCGACCTTGCCTTCCCGGCCTCTTGAAGTCTGGTAATGATCTTCTCTGAAGGATTACCAAACAAGACTTCTCCCTCAAAGGCGTCCATAATATTCTTCTGGATGTCTGGGGTAAAACCAGAGACACGTAACCAGGAGTGTCTCCGGAGGCATACGCCAGAAGCTGCTGCTCGGGCCGATGAGTCCGCAGGTGTGCTGTGACTCGTAGCACTGGGTCCCACGTCTGAACCCGTCGGAGGCTGAGCATCTCCTCCTTCTTCTCACCTTCAGGCAATTTTTCAGCTGTTTCCAGACCCTGTTCCCCACAAGTTCTGGAACTGAACCATGTGGGTTAAATAGTTCAAGGATCTGATGGCGCAGGTAGCGGAGGCATATGCGCTCTGTAGCGTCCAACTGCTTGGACTCTGGGTCGAGGGCAGGGTGCTCAAATGTTGCGCCTCTGTGACCGGTCATGTGAGGCTGTGATGACCAGAGGGTGGCCTGAGGCTGCTGCGTCAAGTACTGGTAGTCCTTAGGAGCCTTGTACAAGCGATCAGCTTTTTCGGCATCGCCGGAGCGAGTGTGGATGCTTCCACGCTGCCTTGGTGATGTCCACAAAAGTGTCCACCAAGGGTGGTACCACCATAGGCTTGGGGTCCTTCTGCCGAAGATATTTGGTGAGGCGCACTTTCGGGTCTAGGTCTTCTGCATCCCGTCCCATGTTCTCTTGTGTGTCTCATAATATCAAGGAGCGAAGGATCATCCGAGGAGATTTGGGCATCTCACGTGGGTCGGAGAAGGGATGGAGAGTGGAGATGGGGATCTAGAGGTAGAGAGTCTGATCCGTGTCCTCCGTTGAAGCGACGTCGGTGTCTCCTGGATCTCTTGGGGCTGGGTGATCCAGAAGAAGATTTGGACGGAGGTCTCCGTTTTCTGGTCTCCCCTGGGAAGGATCTAGGCTCCCGGGAGAAGGTAAGCAGCCTGCCGACCCTGATGGTGAAGGGGTGCAGGAACCGGAGGAGGAGGAGGAACAGTGGGAGCCATGTCCTTCATTATGGTGTCCCACCAGGAGGTGAAGGTCCTTCACTTCCGCTAAAAAGAGCCCGATGATGGCCCGGGCGCGGTGGGCGGTCATCAGGTCCCGCGGCCGCTCCGCAGGGGCTCAGGTAACGCGAGGGTTCCCTGGAGTTTCGACGAAACCGGGTCGCCTGTCTGGTCCTCGGGCTGCGTTAGGTCCTCCTCAGTTAAAGTCTCCTGATCGGCGTCGGTCGGAGGCGACAGGGCCCTCTTCTCAGGAGGAGGCGGACGTTGGTCCCCTGCTGGCGTCCGCTGAGGTGATGGTTTGGCTGGCGGCGGTCGTCTGGCCGCGCGGCTCCAGAAGGTATGATGCACAGCCAACGACGGTCGCGCCGGCCGGGTCCTAAGGTCTCTTTAAGGCGTGAGCTCCAGCATCTTGTGAGGAGGCACAGAAGAGACCTTACGTCGGGTACCGAGGCGGGAACCCGACTTGTGGTGATGGTGGTGGCGCCCCGGACTTCGCCAAGGCCTTGGAGGAAGACGAGGGCGGCCTGGCGGACTTGGCCTGAGAAGAAGGTTTCTACCGCAGCCGGGGAGGCTGAGAGCTGGCCCTGAGGGAGAGCGGTCGGACCTAGAACCGAGCTGCGTGACTCCAAGCCCTGGAGGGGACCTGGAAGGGCCTTCCTTCTTTTTCTCTGCGTGCCTGTGGGATTTTGAGAAGAAAATTTCCCTTGAGGACATGGTCTTCAGCTTTTCCTCCAACAAAAAGCCTGAAGGGCCTTCTGACGTCGGATCCGGACGACTGTTGAACCCTGGCAGGACGGGCAGGCCCGGTATCGCAGTCTGGGCCCAGACACCCAACGCAGGCTGTGTGGGGTCCTTAAAGGGGATCTGTTTCCGCAAGCACACTTGGAGGAGTGACCAGTGGTCGGAGGGACATCACAAAGGTCTTGCTTGAAGAAAATCGAATTTCTGAACAGAAGCACTTAAACCACGGCGTCATGGCTGAACTACCGAAGAGTCAGAGACAAGCTAAGTCGGCACGCGGGAAAGAACTCAGGAATCTGGCGGGACCGCCCCTTTGTACCACGCTGACGCCGGAGGCGGGACTGACGTCGGGGCGGTCCCCACTGAAGATAGCTAGCTAGAATTTTCTCCAGGTCCTGACGCCTGCCGGCTTCAGTCCTAATGGTGTAACCTGCTGCAAGAGCTGTGTCTCAAGTAATATCTGAGGATTGTTACAAAGACACTGTCTGTGAAAAACTAAATAAGGCTTCTTACACATGAGGGCCTGAAGCTCCGAAATCCTTTGAGCCAAAGTAATGGCAACTAAAAAGAATGCTTTCACGACAGAAAGTGTAGCTTGCAAGATGCAGCCAGTTCAAAGGAGGCAGCAAAGCTTTTCCAACTCAAAATTAAGGTCCCAAGGCAGGACACAGTCCCTGATTTGGGGCTTCAAGTACAAAGTTTCCCACAAGAATGTGCGGCACACATCGAGTTGGGCCACTGAGTGCCCATCCACAGGTACATGACATGCAGAAAGATGTACCTTAAAGGAGATAGGAAATGATTTCTTGCTTTTTTTACTGTTCAATAAATTAGAAATATCAGACAGTGGCCTGCGTGTGTGTGTTTTTTGTATTCTAATGTTTAGAGAATGTGCATTTCTTTATAGGGCCCCATTGTTGATAGACCATTGACTTGACAGTCGGTGTTTCTGTATCGGTAGTCAGTGTGTGACAAGCTTTGAAAAGCTCATGTCACAGAGTCCGATACAACATTCAGTTAGTTGCAGAGCTCGGCTAGAATACTGAACTGCTTCAACAATAAACACTGATGCCATCCAGGGTTACCATACTGCAGTTATAAAAATGAAACCGACCAACATCACCTGGCGACTGGTACATCCCACCCCTCCACTCCATCCATGGACGGTCGCCATACAATCATTGCAGGGGAACAAAAAGGCTATTTATTCATTTCCACCCTAGTGTCCCGTGGGTGCCCAACCTATCCAGTTGCTTCAGTGTAACCCGTCACCTCTCTCCTTCCAGCGATGCTCCTTAATGTATCCCTCATGCCCTGTGGGGACTGGCAGCCTCTGGAGTGCCAAAATCCTTTTTCCTCTTCACATGAAGATCAGCAGAAATCTTGCAGGCACTCGGTCGCACCAACAGTGAGTTCGCAATGCTGGGTTGTGTTGCTCCTTACTGTGCTGTCTCTGGAGTGGGGGGAGCAAGATCTTGCGGGCCTGTAGATCTGTTGTGCCCAAAGAGCTTGTGCTGCATGCTCCTGCTCCGCTTGCTTGGCTGTGTATGGGGGTAAACACATGCTGCTCTTCCGGCCACTAACATACTTCGGCCCAAATTTGAAATTTTAGGGTTTCTTTCTGTTTTGTTTTTTGTAGGGGGACTCAGAGAAAGGAGTCATAGACTGGACTCGCCCACCATACATGGAATACAGATTCTTCCAGAGTGCCCCCACCCGAGATGCAGTTCAAAGAGTGCGGGGGTGAAGACACAAGCAGCTGTCAGCTGCAATGGAAAGAGATCTCAGTGCCGAAGGCTAGTGGTGCTGCTGACCCCCACAGGACATGACAGGTGACGCATCCTACTTAGCCACCTCGCTCCAGGTCTTCACTGCTTCATCTTTGCCGTAGGTCCAGAATAGAGGTGCCTTTTCTATCACTATGCAATCTGGCACTGGAGTTAGGTAGCCAACGCAGGGGCCCAAATATGCTGGTGCTGTCATCCAGGTGGCACAATTTTTCCACCCACCCTTCTGCACCCTCTGGTGCTCTCTCTCCTCATAGTGACGCACCCATTGTCAGCTCCAGAAGCTGCCAATCCCCACAGGGCATGACAGGTCAGCTAAGGAGCTTCGTTGGAAGGAGAGAGGGTGGCGTGGTTACACTGAAACAACTAGGATAGGATGGGCACTCAAGGGACACCAGTGAGGAATGAATAAATAACCTTTTTTCTCCTCCCTGCAATGATTTGTATGGCGACTGTCCATGGATGGAGTGGGGGCTGTACCGGTCGTCAGGTGATGTTGGTCAGGTTTCATTTATAACTGCAGTATGGTGTAACCCCCACCAGCCACTTGTTTAACTAATACGCACACCTCCCATGTTTTCTGTCTAGGGAAAGAGAGGTGGGGGTACAGAACAGTATTACACACAAATGAGCATACTAAACCCAGGTCCTGAGGAGATAACTTTTACTAGGGGCTGTGCTAGGTCTGAACCTGTGGAGGTACCCAGCAATTCCAATAAAGGAAGCAGTAACAAGAACGTCCAAACCAGGTTGGAGTTCTAGAGTGTGGATTATTCTGAAGATGGTACACAAAAGCAAAGGTGGACCCCAAGGGTTTACATTTCGTGGCACAAGGCAATGCAGAACAACAGCATCTGTATAGGACAGAAACTCTATAAACATCCCATATTACATAGGATTTAGGACACTCTTCAGCAGCAAAGCCTCAGCTGAAACACACATCTCTTCTAGTGGCACTAGCCACGCAGACACACAATTTCTTCTAGTGGCACTGGACACAACTTAAAACATTTCCCATATGGCATAGGATTTAAACGCTTGACAATGTGGCAACTGGCTACCTACGGAGCACACTGGTGCTCAAAATTAGCAGTACCAACACCAGGGGTAAACTTTCTCTTCAGGCATTGGCCATATGTCCTGAAAAATAGGTGCCCTTACAGAACCCGAAGTGCTGAACAGGTCACTCCAGATGGGGGTTGCCACGTTTTGCTTCCTAGTCCATACCCAGCCATTCTTTCAGAGTTACAAATCAAACTTTAAGCAAAACTGTAGAACAATGCATCTTGGAATGGCTTTCACATTCAACATTAGAAACACACTACTTCTGAGTGTAAATTAAAGTCCTGAACAATGTGCCAAGTCTCACTGGGGACTCACGATTGTCAGCCAACTTTGGGAAAGGATGAGAACAGTCTCAAACAGAACAGAACTTGGTGCATAATACCTTTGTCAGAGTACACCCCAAAGAAAACAGGTATATTCCTCCTGGGATACATTAACCAAATTGAGGCAGTCCAGAGAAGAGGCAACAAAATGGTGCAGGGACTGCATCAGAAAACATACAAGGACAGAATAAATGAACTCAATATGTATACCCTAGAACAAAGGAGGAGAGAGGTGATATGATTGAAACATTCAAACACCTTAAGGGCATTAACAAGGTGAAAGAGTCTAACGTGTGTAACCCCCTGCAAATGGGGGTTCCCAAAAGACTTCAGGAGCTTGCTTGAATGCTCCAAGCCTGAATGGTGTTTGGCATTTAAGCCATTTATCAGTGAGTGTTTTAGAGCCTCTGGTACTGTCTCTTTAAGAGCTGTCTGCTTGCAGACATAATTAGTTGTATGGGGGACTGTGTGCTTCTCTGAGTACCACTCGAGCTGCTGCCAATTCACTTCATTTTTGCAGTCACTAGGAGTGCAAAGGAACCTATCTGAAAGATGTAACTGTTTGCCAGAAATTATTTAGAGTAATAATGAAATTACAGTTTGTCTAACCTGCTTTCTTTGCAGTCAGAACTGTGTCTGCTAGTTCCCATTCTAGTTTTGAACTGCTGAACTGGACCAATCAGTGTGGGGTAAGCTAGCTCTAAAATGGTGCCTTGGACGAATCAGAACTTGGACTCATAATCTGAGCCAGCCACAAGAGGACTGTATGGGCAGTGACTCTGGGAGATGTAGTTTAGACTTCAGTGCCTTTTGGACCAACAGCAGCAGTCTATTGTGAGTGACAGCCAATCCAGTCAAGAACTGGGAGGAACTCAAAGGAAGTGCTCGGTTTTGTCGGTTGGAGTTTCAGTTGAGCTTTGGCAGTGAAGAAGGAAGGGCCCTGTGCTTTTTCAGTGTGCAGTTTTAGTCAAAAAGCGTGTGTAAGGCCCAGAGTTCGGTCTGCAGCTTGTGTAACAGCTTGTTAGGACTGAATCCGTCCTGTGAAAAGAATCAAAGGATCTCTGAAGAGTAGAAACCAGGCTCACCCTGTAGAAGACTGGAGGAATTGCTGAAAATTGCACTTGGTCTGTCAGGAACTGAATCTGCTGTGTGTTCTCCCGGTATTGTGCAGTAATGCGATTGGGATACAGATGCAGCCTGCCTGGTATAGTGCTTTCTTTTATATGGATGTGTGAAGAGGTTTGTGTACCTCAAGTGAGCCCTGCTGACATTGAAGGACCCTATCTTATTTGGAGGTCGTGAGTACTAATTCAGGGTGCTCCCTGTTGAATTGCCATTAAATCCAAATGGAATTACTGTACTGCTGACTGTTTAATTCTCCTTTCTCTGTGTGAAAGGGCCCCTACCAGCTGCCACGGTTTGGACTAGCCACTAGGGCTTGGGTACCCAGGGACAGTAACTGATAGAGATAGGCCTGTGCACAGAGCCATAGGTAGATTATTAGAGTGATAAGCTAATTAACCTGATTTCCCCTGTCCTTGTTATATCCCCTAAATAAATCAGAGCTGCTTGTTTCAGCAAAGTTATACTGCCTGAGGTATTTGTCTATGTTAAAGTACTGTACTGTGATTGTTGCACTGTATCTCATTTCACAGGAGGTCCCAGTGCCGAACCAGACCTGGGGGTAAGTGTATACTGTGAAGTAATTCTGATATATTGTGTGGGCCACTAGTGGGAAGAAAGGGGTTGCAGTGTCCCAGAGGGCTGTGACCAAGTTAGTTTAACTATTGCAAACCCTGACCTCTGGGTGGAGGCACCCGCCATTGGATCCAGGCCCCTCAACCTGTTAGTGGCAAATCAGGCAGGGTAGTAGCCCTGGGATGCGCCATCTGGGGTTACATCTTGGAGGCTCACCGCTGGGATTGTGTGTCCTCTAGTGGCCATATTCTGAACCACTGTTAGAGAAAAAATGGTACCCGACAGAAGTGGCTGTGCACCGGCTGGTGGAGTGGTGTACTGGGAGGAGATCGACCCCCAAATGCTATGCTTATCCTGGACATCCCCTGGGTATCAATACAGACACTGTGCAGGGAGTACTTTCCAAGGTGGAAGGTTTACAAACCCTGTGGTGGTGGGTCGGCATGCTAATCTGCTCACCCACACTTTCCTGGCCCTAGTAGAGTTTAAGGATCCCATAGATAGCTCCAAACTGCCACAGACCATTACCCCAGAGGAGCCCTCACTGCTTGGAGAGTGATAACTAAGGACAGTAAGACCGGGGAATCAGCCCCACCACTATCTGAAGCTTTTGAGGAGAAATTTGCTGAATGGTTGCTGGGAGAGGAAAACTGCGGAGGACTTGAAGAAACTATTCTTGCCACCTGGGGTGTTCCTCCTCCAACACCTCTCCTGCTCCAGTGCCCGTAATGGTGGCTGAACCAATGCAGACTCCTATTTCTGCACCTGCCATTAGTCAGACTCTACCCAAGGTTGAGGATCTTCTCTGGCACCTCCCCACCCCCAAGGGGAGGATGACTGGGAGACCTGGATAGACTATATTGCCCCCAAGTGCTAGAATGGCAATACTCGGGCGAAAAGCGAAAGAGGGTTAGTGAGAGCCTCCGAGGTCCTGCCCTGGCTACCATCCGTGCTAAGCGGGCCAGTAACCCTGAGCGACTGCACAGGCCTATCTTGAGGCCTTGGAGAATGTGTATGGGAGCCCAGATTCTGATGAGGACCTATGGTGGAGAGTAAGAAATGCACAACAGTACCAAGGGAGTTGTTGTCTGTATGTCTCGGCTGGAAAAATTGTTGCAAGAATGCCTCAGAAAGGGTAGTTTGCCAGCGATTGAACTGGACCGAACCAGACTGGACAGAATCTTAAGTCTGCCTTCTCAGAACTGCTGTTGCTTCAGTTACGCCTGGCAAATCGACTGGAATCCCACCCTCCTATGATGAGTTAATGAGAGAAATTCGAGGAGTTGAGAAAAGGCGACTCGGGAGGTACCTGCACCAACAGCTGTGGCTACTAACCCGAGTGACTGAGGGTGACCCATCAAGTGAAGTTCAGGCAGAGGTTGACAGTCAATGAGTGCTCTGACAAGGAAAAAGATATGCCACAATGGGGCGAACTGTTGAGAGAGATCCGAGAATTCAAAACAGTCCTTTATGAAGGCCACGCCTGCAAGTAGCGGCCCTGACCTATCCGACTGCATCTGCTATGGGGGTGGGGTACCCACCCATGTATCTCCTGCTGATAACAGCTCCAAACTCAATTCCTTGACCATGGAAGTGGAGAAACTGACGAGATGTCTCCAAATGCTTATCACGCAGAGACAGAGATGGCACCCAGGTTTCCAGTTAGTAATACCCCGCCCTGGCTCCCAGTGTGGCGCCTCGGCCAGCTCAAACTCCAGAAAGTATGTTTTGCTATAATTGTGGAAAGATGGGCACATGAAAGGAATGCCAGTCCCCAAAAGACACTGACAAAGTTGCATATAGGCTACAAGGAGAGCTTGGAGAAGAAATCAGTGGTTAAGAGGTGCACGACATGATCCCAGTGAGGGCACCAAAATGTTAATTCACGTCCTTTTGTGGCAGGACAGTTGCCCAGGCCCCCACTACCGCCTCTCCAGACTGGTCCAGAATAGTGGGTCCCTCCATGGAGACCACTGTAAAGGTGAATGGAGTGTCTACAAGAGCTGTATTAGACAGTGGCTCCCAAGTGACAATTATGTTCCAGGATTGGTATCAGAAGCATTTGTCAGACGTACCTTACAACCATTAGAAGGACTGCATGTATGGGGTTAAGTGAGAAGGCTACCCCTATTCCGGTATACATCCGATTTGGCTGTCTTTCCCCACCTCCGTGGCTGGAGTGGCGAACAAGTAGAGACCCTAGCCTTAGTGTGTCCCCCACTGGACTGTATGATGGTGTCCCTTTGTTGATTGGAACAAATGCTCATATGTTCGGAAGGCTGCTACAGTTGTGTTATGAAAACAGGGTCAAAGACTAGTAGAGCTTTAAGAGTTCCGGCTTTAATTAAGAAGGCCTATGAGGCACAGAGATGCTGAAAAACAGAACCAGAGGAACCGATCGAATTGTATGGAAGAAGGATCCTGAGTCTCGATCCTGGCGCCAAATGCCCAGTGTACCTTACAGGGAGGTCCGTATCAGAAAGGATGTTAAGAATAAAATATTAATGTTGGATGCACCAGGCGATGGAAAATTGCCAGAGGGACTGCTGGTCAAGCCTAGTATTTTGCCGCTAGAGCCCATGCTTATGCCAGAAGGGTAATGGTCCAAGTTCATAATGTGTCTGAAAGAGACATTCGAGTAAACAGAGGTTGCATCCTGGCTAATGTGCATTGTGCAGACACTGCAGTGCTACCCAGCAGCAAGAGTTCAGGAAGAATGACAGAGTAACGCCTGACTTGTTTGATTCGCGACTCCCGCTGCCAGCTGAATGGAAAGTGAGGATCAGTGAGAAGCTTGCCCAGAGAGACCAGGTGTTTTCTTTAAAGGAATGGGATGTAGGATGCGTGCAGGAGCTGAGCACAATATCCGGCTGCATGCCGAAGACCATTTCGTGAGAGGTCTCGACGCCTGGCCCTGCTGACATAGATGATGTGAGATGGCATCTGCAAGAGATGTTAGCTGCTGGTGTAATACAAGAATCCAGAAGCACTTATGCTTCCCCATTGTGGTAGTGAGGAAAAGAATGGAACAGTAAGGATGTGTGTGGATTATCGCACCTTAAACCGTGGACTATCCTGATCAGTACACAATGCCCGCATTCAGGATGCTTTGGATTGCCTAAGCAGGAGCAAGTGGTTCTCGTGCTGGATCTCCGCAGTGGGTACCACCAGATCCCGATGGCTCCAGAGGACCGTGAGAAGACGACCTTTATCTGTCCGCTATTTCTATGAATTCATGAGGATGCCTCAAGGATTTCAGGTGCCCCAGCCACTTTTCAACGATTGATGGAGCGTGCAGTGGGGACATGAACTTACTAGAGTGCCTGGTATACCTAGATGATGTTATTGTGTTTGGCAGCTCACTGGAGGAACATGAGAGCAGATTATTTAAGGTATTGGACCGACTGGAGGACTTTGGCCTTAAACTGTCCATTGATAAGTGTCAATTCTTTCAAACATCAGTAAAGTATGTGGGACACATAGTATCCACCGAGGAATAGAGACCGACCCAAGTAAAGTTGAGGCCTTGACCACCTGGCCACAGCCCAAAAAATCTAAAGAACTGCAAAGATTCCTGGGATTCTGTGGTTATTATCGGCGCTTCATCAAGGACTATTCAAGAGTGATCCGCCCTTTACTTAACCTTACTCAAGGGTATCCCCAACCCACAAAAATACCAAAAGTCAGCGCCCTCAAGACTGAAAGAGTGTATTTTCATCCGAGTGAAGTATTTGGGGCCCTGGACTCCTGATTGTGAGACTGCTTTTCATGAGATCATATATCAACTTACCCATGCTCCAGTGCTGGCCTATGCGATCCAAGAAACTTCGTCCTGCACACTGATGCTAGCTTGCAAGGGTTGGGGCTGTGTTGTACCAAGAGCACGAGAATGGCCTGAGACCAGTGGCCTTTGCCAGTAGAAGCCTGACCCCATCCGAAAAGAACTATCCTGTACATAAGTTAGAGTTCCTAGCTTTGAAGTGGGCTATTGTTGACCAATTCCATGAGTACTTGTATGGGGCTAAAATACTAGTAAAACTGACAATAATCCTTTGACCTATGTGCAGACCTCAGCTAAGTTGGATGCCACTGGCCATAGGTGACTTTCTGCATTATCTACATATGACTATGCTCTCGAATACCGAGCAGGTCTGAACCACATAGATGCTGATGCTCTCTCCGGAGGCCTGTTCCCCAGAATGATTGGGTCCGATTGGCAGAACCTGACATTCGGGCACTCTGCCGAAGTTTGACAGGGAGGAACAAATGTCCACGGACGCAGTGGACTGCATGGTGGATTGCTGGAGCCTCTGAGAATTGCATACCTGCTGCTTATTGCCACTTTTCTGCAATAGACATTGGTGCACTGCCTCAGCTGGACAATGACAGTATTCGGGCTCAATCACGATCCCATGATAAAGCAGCTTGAAGCCCTCTATGCAGGAAAAGATGTGTCCAAATAACGCTCCACTGATTTGAGAACTGCACTGTTATACAAAGAAGGTCCTAAGTTGAAACTGATCAATAAACTGTTATACAGAGAAACAGTAGACAGAGGGGACAAGTAGACAAACAACAACTAGTGCTGCCCACTGCCTTTCGAGACTCAGTACTGAGGTCCTTACAACCACATGGGCACCTTGGTATAGACAGAACACTTGACTTGGTGAGATCCAGATTCTATTGGCCTAAGATGGGGCTGGCGTGGAGCAACACATTCGAACTTGTAGTCGCTGCTTACAGAGAGAAAGCTTTGCCCCAGAGGGCTGCCCCCTTGTTAACATCACCACCAGTGCACCCATGGAGCTGCTCTGTATTGATTTTCTGAGTTTGGAGTCAGATCAAAGAAATATCAGTAATGTGCTGGTGGTCACTGACCATTTCACGAGATATGCCCAAGCTTTCCCCACCAAAGACCAGAAAGCATCCACTGTGCCAAAGTACTTGTAGAAAACTTTTTGTTCACTATGGGGCTCCACAAAGAATCCATTCTGATCAAGGGAGAGACTTTGAGTCGTCTGATCAAAGAGATGCTTTCTCTGTGGGGGTCACGAAGTCCAGAACCTCCTTACCACCCCCAGGGGACCCACAGCCTGAGCGTTTCAACAGCACTTTGCTAGATATGCTAGGCACCCTGCACCCAAAGGACAAGCCTAGATGGAGCCAACAAATTAGCACCCTGGTACATGCTTATAACTGCACCAAAAGTGATGCCACTGGATTCTCCCCACCGCCTGATGTTTGCAAGAAAGCTCGACTACCAGTAGATGTGTGTTTTGGGGTCTCTCCTGATGGGGTTCAAGCTGACAACTATTTACAGTATGTGCAAAAGTTAAAGGCCAGCTAACTCATGCGTACCAACTGGCTCAAACCATGGCTGCCAAAAGAAATCTGGCCAACAAAGAAAGGTATGATAAAAGGTGAAAGCACAGGAACTCCAGGAGGGAGATCGGGTATTGCTAAGAAATCTGGGACTGCATGGCAAGCACAAGATTGCTGACAGATGGCACCATATTCCTCACATTGTAGTGGGCAAACTAGATGATCTGCCAGTGTACAAAGTAAGGCCTGAGAATAATTCAAAAGATGTAAAACAATGCATAGAAATCATTTACTGCCCATTGGACAAATCTTAATTGAGTCTGAGCCCTAGAAGATGCCCCTCTGGACCAGTGACTAGAGCTGCTGCTAAGAAAAGATCAAGAAAGTCTGCACCTACAGAAGCAAAGTTAAAGTATTCCCTCCACAAGTCCCAGTTGAGCATGACTGTCAGTCCATATCGGAAGAAAGTGAGAGTGACTTTGAATACTATCCTTCTTACGAACTGAGTCAATTGTTTGGGGCAATCCCTAGTCAATACTGGAGATGAAGCTGGGCCTTCTGGACTGTCTAAGCCCCAAGCTTCATCCCTGGAGCCAATGCTCCCAGAAAGTGAAGTGCAAAGCATCAGATCAAATGAAATGGAATCATTGTGCATGGTTGAACTGTTTGAGCTTTCAGGGAGGAAAATGATAGATTGGGGCAGACTGGTGATACACCCGAACAAGAAGAGTATTTTGAGTGCCCTGACAGTCCACTGCCAGTGTCGAAAGCTCTCCATGCGAGCCAAATGTTGTGGACTCAGAAACTGTAACTCCTGGAGCTGAAAGTGCCCCAAGTTCTAGCCTCTCTACCCCATGGAGACTCCCCTGACAAGTGAGGACAATGCTGAAAATGAGGCTCAGAGTGCAGAGACTATAACAGTTCCCCTAGAAAGACTGGTCGAGCTGTAAAGCCTGCGGTGCACCTCAGTTATGATTCACTTGGGAGGCCTGTGGACTTGCCTCTCAATGTTGTCCATAAAGGAGTGTATGTGTCCCAGGCTCATTGCCCAAACTGAGCATCAGTGCTAACTCAAGTTACTTGTGTTGCCCTCTAAGTATGGTGCCCTTGCCCCATCAGCCCCAAGGTAACTGATAGGAAGGGCCCTCTCTTCAGGTTTCATGTACAAGAGGTAATAACTTGAGTTATGGTACAATGTGTATGTAATACTGTGTAAAGTGACGTACTGCAATGTTTCAGAAATGTGTTCTTGGTAAAATGATATATTGACTGATGATTACTATGCGAGCCTAATGCAAATGTATATGGTTGCAGTTGAAACTTATGAGAGTACTTGCTTGTGGCGACGTCAAGCTTTCCCAAGCCAGGAAGGTGTAACCCCTGCAAATGGGGGTTCAAAAGACTTCAGGAGCTTGCTTGAATGCTCCAAGCCTGAATGGTGTTTGGCATTTAAGCCATTTATCAGTGAGTGTTTTAGAGCCTCTGGTACTGTCTCTTTAAGAGCTGTCTGCTTGCAGACATAATTAGTTGTATGGGGACTGTGTGCTTCTCTGAGTACCACTCGAGCTGCTGCCAATTCACTTCATTTTGCAGTCACTAGGAGTGCAAAGGAACCTATCTGAAAGATGTAACTGTTTGCCAGAAATTATTTAGAGTAATAATGAAATTACAGTTTGTCTAACCTGCTTTCTTTGCAGTCAGAACTGTGTCTGCTAGTTCCCCATTCTAGTTTGAACTGCTGAACTGGACCAATCAGTGAGGGTAAGCTAGCTCTAAAATGGTGCCTTGGACAATCAGAACTTGGACTCATAATCTGAGCCAGCCACAAGAGGATTGTATGGGCAGTGACTCTGGGAGATGTAGTTTAGACTTCAGTGCCTTTTTGGACCAACAGCAGCAGTCTATTGTGAGTGACAGCCAATCCAGTCAAGAACTGGGAGGAACTCAAAGGAAGTGCCGGTTTTGTCGGTTGGAGTTTCAGTTGAGCTTTGGCAGTGAAGAAGGAAGGAGCCCTGTGCTTTTCAGTGTGCAGTTTTAGTCAAAAGCGTGTGTAAGGCCCAGAGTTCCGGTCTGCAGCTTGTGTAACAGCTTGTTAGGACTGAATCCGTCCTGTGAAAAGAATCAAAGGATCTCTGAAGAGTAGAAACCAGGCTCACCCTATAGAAGACTGGAGGAATTGCTGAAAATTGCACTTGGTCTGTCAGGAACTGAATCTGCTGTGTGTTCTCCGGGTATTGTGCAGTAATTGCGATTGGGATACAGATGCAGCCTGCCTGGTATAGTGCTTTCTTTTATATGGATGTGTGAAGAGGTTTGTGTACCTCAAGTGAGCCCTGCTGACATTGAAGGACCCTATCTTATTTGGAGGTCGTGGAGTACTAATTCAGGGTCGCTCCCTGTTGAATTGCCACATTAAATCCAAATGGAATTACTGTACTGCTGACTGTTTAATTCTCCTTTTCTCTGTGTGAAAGGGCCCCTACCAGCTGCCACGGTTTGGACTAGCCACTAGGGCTTGGGTACCCAGGGACAGTAACTGATAGGGATAGGCCTGTGCACAGAGCCATAAATGAGATTATTAGAGTGATAAGCTACTTAACCTGATTTCCCCTGTCCTTGTTATATCCCCTAAATAAATCAGAGCTGCTTGTTTCAGCAAAGTTATACTGCCTGAGGTATTTGTCTATGTTAAAGTACTGTACTGTGATTGTTGCACTGTATCTCATTTCACAGGAGGTCCCAGTGCGGAACCAGACCTGGGGGTAAGTGTATACTGTGAAGGTAATTCTGATATATTGTGTGGGCCACTAGTGGGAAGAAAGGGGGTTGCAGTGTCCCAGAGGGCTGTGACCAAGTTAGTTTAACTATTGCAAACCCTGACCTCTGGGTGGAGGCACCCACCATTGGATCCAGGCCCCTCAACCTGTTAGTGGCAAATCAGGCAGGGTAGTAGCCCCTGGGATAGCGCCATCTAGGGGTTACACATGTTTAAATATAAGAAAATAGCAGGACAAGAGGACACAGCATGAGGTAGAGGGAGGCCGATTAAGGGGTAATGTGAGGAAGTTCTTTTTCACAGAAAGGTGGTAGATGCATGGAGCGGCCTACCTCAGGGAGTGGTGGATACGAATACAGTGCAGGGCTTCAAACAGGCATGGGATAGGCATAAGGAGTAATACAGATGAGTATAATAGATAGGCCATTGACAGAGTAAATGCCTATGGCACATTCATAAGGTAGAAACAATGGGCAGACTGGATTGGCCTTGCGGTCCTTAACTGCCATCAACGTCTATGTTTCTATGGATACCCAGTGTCAGATTACTCACAGTTGTACACAAAAGGCAACTTCAACGTCCTGGATTAAAGTCAGGGGACTGCCTCTCAGATCCATTCTGCAGTCCTTCCGTCTCATTGGGGATGAGTAAAATCAGGAACTCCTGCTAGATGGTTTCCACCACTTCTTCTGGCAGGCAGATGGTTCTCAGCACAGAAAATAGGCTCTCCTCAGAGACCACACTGCAGCTCTTCACTCCTCACACTGAACTCCACTCACAGACTAACTGAAAATTCTAAAGTTCCCCACTCACAGCTAGCTACCGTGGTTTATGCTGCTGCGAGTTTTAAATGACATCACCTCTCCTCTTAGCTGAGACCAAGTAAACAGAGAGGAGCAGGTGGAAATCCATTTAACTAGTTATTCACCAGCTGCCTTCCCTACCTAGCACTGACACTGATGGGATTCTAGTAACCCCAGGGGACTGAGGCGGTTACAATAGCAATCCCAGATGACATCAGTGTTTATTGTTGAAGCAGTTCATTATTTTAGCCGAGCTCTGCAACTAACTGAATGTTGTATCGGGACTCTGTGACATGAGCTTTTCAAAGCTTGTCGCTGCCTCCCAATACAGAAACACAGACTGTCAAGTCTATCTGTCAACATAGGGCTCTATAAAAAAATGCATTCTCTAAACATTAAAATACAAAATCACACACACACACACAGCACACAGAGGCCACTGTCTGATATTTATAATATAATTACTAGTGACCATAAATATCAACCGGATTACCGTTTTGTTAAAAATGCATATCAACCAGATTTCAGATTATTTACAATGTTCCAAAGGCAATAATAGCCCAAAATCAGGTTGATATGACATTCCCAAAGAAAAGACTTTAAAACATTGTTTCACAAAAGTATTTCAACTGCAGTATTTTCAACTGTGTTTTACTTATGTACAGTTCTATTTCTTCAAAAATAAAACTGCACTCAGGCTAAAATACGTCTTTTACTTTAAAGCTGCTAGAAATACTGTCTAAACCTGCACACCAACAATTATAAACAAGCATTTGTCAATGCCGAATATTTGCTTGCTGGTATTGGCATTGGAAATGTAGGAGTTAGATGCACAGTAGGAATGTCAGTAAGTATTGAACTTCACACCAACCCCACCTCCACCCTGCAGAGACAGACAGGCACTGGGGTATGCATTTGGGTTGTCGCCCCATAACGTTCATGCCATTTCACTTCACCCAATCCTGCAGACACCAACAAGTGTTGAGGTGTGCCTTGGTGTTCGGCTTTCTGATCACCCCACTCCATAAGGACATACGCTGAAATGGGTGCAATATAGGAGAATGGGGTGAACTCTGGGGTCAAGAATCCACGGCATACCTTGATGCCTGTCACTGGCTGCAGCACCGAGCCCCTGCAGTGACACCTGAGGCACCCGCTTGTCACTGCTCTGGGTGACAAGAGCTCCCCACCACCCTCTGCACCTCCCCTATAACCAGTTCTCTATCCATTTAGTCAGCTTTTTACCCTCCCACTGCCATCAGCTTCCCCTAGTCTCCCATGAGGCACTGTATCAAAGGTCTTTCTGAAGTCCAAGTACAGGACATGTTTGCATGGCCCCTGTCCAACTCCTTGTCAACCAGTCATAATACTCTATTTGGTTGGTTTGACAAGACCTCCTGAGATGAACCGATGTTGCGCCCATCTTGGAGGCCATTACTCTCTAGGAATGCCACCAGCCTCTTCTTCAATATAGCCTCCATAAGCTTACCCACCATGGACATGAGATTGACCCGGTCGATAATTTCCTGGCTCTTCCCTAGGCCCACTCTTGTGCATGGGCACCACATGTTCCACCCTTCAGTCCTGGGACACACACCCGTTTCCAGGAGGTGCTGAACAGATCTGCCATGACTCAGCCAACACCTCCGCCATCCCCTCAGCACCATGGGGTGGATGCCATTGTGACCTGGTGCCTTGTCCCCCTACTGCCCTCAGCCCCTATAGCACCCTACTCCATGTGATCACTTTGTCCATCATCTCCTCCCACCTTTCCCACCCCCAGTCCATTCTGGTAGTGGACCATCCTCTCCTTAGTGAAAGCAGACAGAAGTACTCATTTAGAATTTCCACTTGCTCCTCCCTTTTCCTCCCAATCCCTCCTGCTTTATCCTCACAATATTTTCCTTGCACTTCCTCTTTTCCTGACATACCTAAAAAGTGCTTTTCCTTTCCCCTCCTTTATGCCCTGTGTGGACCTTAATTCCCTGGAGGCTTAGCTTTCCACCTTCCTGGCCACCTCCTTGACCACCTCCCAAAGTCTCCTTATCCTCTCCTTCCCTGTTCTCCTGTACTTCCAGTATGCAGGCCTTTTCCCTCACCCCTTGCAGCACTTCCTTTGGCTCTGCTCTTCTTATTCCTGGCCCTGGTGCCAGCTACTGTAACCTCTGTTAGCCCAGTCTTTATGACTCCCCACTTTTGTTCTGCATCCATCCCAGCCTTATATCCAGGAGTCTCCCTTGCAGTATTGCTCACATCCTCCCAAAGTCCACCCTACTAAAGTCCACCACCTTAGTGCCCATGCCTCCTGTCTCCCTGCCCAGCGCAGAGCGAGACACACTGTTTGGTGGTCGCTCTACTCGCTGAGTGGGTCGTCCACCCTTACCTCCTCACCACCTCTACATTTGCCAGTGCTAGGTCCAGAGCCTTGTAGGCCTTGTAGGTCCATTTACCAATTACGTCAGAAGGCCATCCTGGAATACATCAGGAGCACCTGCTCCCTGGTACTGCTAGTGGCTGAGGTGCTCCAGTCAACCCTGGTAGGTTAAAATACTCCACTATCACCACCTCCCCTTCTACACACCCTCTTATCTGCTCTGCCAACTCCCATCCAGTTCCCGGATTGGGCTGGTGGTCTGTACACCACTCCCAGCCTCAGCTTTCTGCCCCTGGAGTCCAGGAGCTGCACCCAAAGCGCCTCTGTCCTCTCCTCTCCTCTTCTCCCTCATCCCTTATGCATTTGATCCCTTCCTTCAAATAGAGTGCAACCACCCCCTTCTTCCAACCCCGGTCCTTCCTGTATATCCTGTATCCCGGGATTGCCAAGTCCCAATCAAGGTACTCTCTTGCCCAAGTCTCTGTCACTGCAGCAATGTCCACCTTCCCCTCTGAAAGGAGCACCTGAAGCTCTGCAATTTTGTTCTTCAGGCTTCTTGCTTTGAGAGACCACCTTCCACCTGTACCCCTCCTTCTGCTCACCCTTCTCCTTGGCCTGTGTCCCTCCTCTTGGTAGTCCGTACCCTTTCTCCTCCTTATTCTTACTGGGTGGTGGTGCCTTCTATTTTACCTCGAACCACTCTGCCCGCCCCCTCCTGGGTTACTCGCCTCAGCCTTTACCTATATCTATGGGGTGAGCTCATTAGGTTCCCCTGTCTGGACCTTTCTACCAACCTCCAGTCTTTTGGCCACCCCCACTAGTTTAAATCCACCTTAGTTTTTTTTTATTATGTCAGTATTTCTCCTCTAGCGGAGGCGGCAAGTAGTGACCTTGGCCACGGCTCCTGTACCCCGGACCAAGTCATGTCTTGAGAAAACTTGCCATTCGCCCAGGGTCGGCCGCATTCCCGGGGTGCGCCACTCGCGTGTCCGGAGGTGCAGGGCATGTCCATCAGCCAGCGAGATCACCCGCCTATTTTCCACCTCCATTTCTCCCGGGAGCCGGACATGCAATGGCGTCAAAGGCGCGTGGTGCCGCCACCGCCCGCACTCCCTCTAGAGCACGCAACTGCAGTGCAGCCTTCCTCCGCCAGCCGCCACTGCGTGATGCCATACACACACCCGCCGAGGAAGGAGGCGGTCATGGGATGCTCAATCCTTCCTCTCCCAGACCAGCCCCGTGACCAGTCCGTTCCGAACCCAGGTCGCCAGCGTGGTGCGCGATGTGGCGTCCAGCGCCTCAACCCTCGGCACCACTGGGCCTAAATCCACCTTAGTCGAGATATACCCCTCTAATCCCGCCTTTGATACTCCTCTCCTGCTCAAGTGTAGCCTGTCCTCACATACAAGTCACTATTCCCCAGACCCACCACAGTTAGTCACTAACCCATAATTTCTGTCATGACACCAATCCCTCAGCCACTTGCTGAACTCCTCGATCCTAACCTTTCCTCCCCATGCTTGCACATGGTACCGGAGTACCTCCAGAAATGCCACTGACTCCCCACCCTCACACTACCAGCCCAACTCCTCAAACCTCCCCTCACTACTTCCACAGTCTCCCCAAGTCATTTGTACCCGTGCAACAGTAAATGAGGTTTCTTCCTCCCCTCGCTGCACACTTGAGCAGTGCCTGCCCTGCCCTTCTTGCAGTCAACCGGGGACAGCTTCAACTCAAATACAGCTGTGCCTCCCCCTTCCGCACTATCTCATCCCTTTCAGTACAAAATCCCCAGGACGAGTACCCCCCATGTCCATTACCCCTTTCTCTTCTAATGCCCCTTCCACCACCCCAGTACTGCTTCTTCCTGCCCCTTATCCCGCCAGTTGCATCCTCTATGACTTCTGTATCTGCACCCCTACTTCCACCTCACCCCTTTCTATGCCTTATTCCTCCCATCCCTTGAACCTATTCCCAACCTACTTCCTACTGGGCTTCCCATGTCGACTTCCTCCTCCTCTGCTGATTTCCAATCCCTCTCCTATCCCGTTGTTGATTTACAGCCCCCATTCCTTTCGACCTCGACAGTGATGCCCCTCCCATCCTTCCCCTTCCCACAGTCTTCTCTCCTCCAGTCACCCCTCCTTCCTTACTACCTTGAACCCTTTCATCCTCGCTATCTCTTCCCCTACCTGTTGCCATCCTTGTCATGCCCCTTCTCCTCCCCCTTCAGTATGTTTCCTCTCCCCTCTCTCTCCATGCAGAGCTCGAGATCTATTCCTAGTCGATACCCCTCCCATCTCTTCCACCAGTTCCCCCTCCTACTTGATGTCCTCCATGCCCCCGGTCCACCCTAGTCCCTCCCTACCTGCAGCCATCTGCTCTCTCCCTAGTACTCCTTGTGGGCTCTTAGGTCCCCATCAAGCCCCCCCTCGCCTCGGCACCTCCCTTCTCCTCTCTTTTTGCTAGTGCTTCTGATACTGGGGTCAGTTTCAGTCCCTAGTTTTTCTTCCCCATCCCCTTGCCATCCCCTATTCCCTCCCTCAGCCAGGATGCCTACCATATTCATCTGCCTGCCACTTAGACTCCTCCCTAACCTCCACAGTTCCTCCCTCAAACTAGCCAGTTGTCTACAGACCATACACCCCCCAATCATCAAGCCCAGTCCAGGATCATGGCAGACCCACACCCTGTACACCCTCCACCCTTCCAAAGATGCCCATCCTATTCAAGCGGCACCTGCCCATTTGGACCCCATCTTATGTTACAGGCTCTCCTCCCAGTTTCTGTACCTTACTACAACTGTTAGGCCCCTATTTACTCCAATTCCTGTTCCCCCACACTAGTCCCCCTCACCTTTGCCGACCAGGTTAATTCAGTCTCAAATCTCACCTGTTAGATACTGTATTACTGTAGCAATCCTAAAAGCCTCCTTGTCCATTTTTCACCCTCAGCTACCATACTGTTTGTTCTCAGCCCTCATATAGTTTCACTTAGACCAGTTATAAATCCTACTGCACTCTAAGTATTACTCAGCTCAGTTAGAGAAATAAACAGAACAAATAAATATGTATTATTACAGCAAATCTAACAGTATAGTTGAGTACTTAGCTCAATTAGAGAAATAAACAGAACAACTAACTCTGTATTATTACAACAATCCTAAAGTATCCAATCATTGCTTTGTCTCCACTCCAGAGACCCTGCGTAATACAGGACCACAAAGGACATTGGGCGGGAGGTGGGCAACTCTAAAGTCCTGAAAGAGCTCTGTTGAGCACGCTCACTCCCCTCTTTCACTCGCTCATTCTACTTCTCCTGATGCTGCAGGCTGCCCTTTAGTACTGGGCTCCTGCCTGTGTTGGCGCCTTTTCTGCCCACAAAGAAATGCCTGTAGTCCCAACAGAACTCCACGTTGAGCTGCTCCTCCCCACTGCTCACTGTGTTTCTCCCGGCGCTGCAGGCTGCCTTTTGTACTGGGCTCCTGCCTGCTTTGGTGCCTTCTTCTGCCCACAAAAGAAATCACAGCAGTCCCAACAGAGCTCCATTGAGCTCGCTCACCCCACTCCCCTCTCTCACTCGTTCTTAATCTGCCCCAAACACTGATTTCCTACAGCGACCTCGCTATTCTGCGCGGAAGTGCAAAACACATTTTGGCCAGGATGTGAAAAATGACAGCTGTACTGTTCATAAGGAGGTGTGAAAAATGCCAGTGTTGAACATCTGCTGTGAAAATATTACAAATTTGCAAAGTTACAAGGGTGCGTGGAAACTACGCAACACACGCTTGTAACACAGACATTTTATAAACTTCGTCACCAAATTTTCAACATAGGCATTTTAGGACCTCTACTAATGAACAGTGTGTCTGTCATTTTCTTAATCTGTCCAACTGATTTCCCACAGCTACCACGCTATTCTGCACCAGAAGTGCGAAACACATTTCAGCCAGGATGTGTAAAATGACAGCTGTACTGTTCATAGGAGGTGTGGAAAAATGCCAATGTTGAAAATCTGGGTGAAAATATTACAACCCGAAGTTATGAGCGTACATAGGCTCATATGCGAGCTCATAAAACAGTCATTTTTTGGATCTGTTTCACCAAATTTGCAACATAGGCTTTTGAAGCCCACCTCATGAACAGTGGCACTGTCATTTTGTTACTCGGTCCTGAAAGGTGATTCTGCACAGTGACCGGCGAAATCACCTTCGGGACCGAATAATACCATGACAGTGACTGAATTCATGAGGAGCGGTCCCAATAACCCCATGTTGAAAATTTGGTGCCAAAATTCAAAAAATGCCCGAGATATGCACCAAAGTTGAAAAACCTATTTATGCCATTATACAGCTTACCAGCATTTCTTCAGTTGCGGTGGCTTTGAAGAGTGCAGGCGTGTTCCGTCCACCGAAGACCATCGGTGGGCTCGGGAGGTAGTGGGGTGGGGGTGTGTGGAAGGCTGCGGTTGGGTGAGGGGGCATGAGACAATCGCGAGGGACTGTTTTCTTGGTTTCAGGGAGGAAAAAAAAAAGATGTCGCGGGAAGGTTTTGTTTTCAGGTTTGTTTTTGCACACTGGGGTGGGCTCCCAGTGTGCCACCTCGTTTTGGAGGGGGGACAGAAGCCGATGGTGACTGTGCTCCCATCAGCAAAGAAAGACTGTTTTGGGGGCATGATGCCAAGGGGATTGGGCTGCCCCTCTGCACACAACAAATGGGGGCATTATGCCCGACAGGGTGGCACCCCAGCGACAAATGAACTGGGTTGGGGGCATGCAGACAGGAATTAGGCACCCCGTCAGCTTTCATGGGGCTCTGAACCTCGCTGGACGAAATATTACACCAGGCAAGGTAGGTACCGCCCTGCAATGACGGGTCGCCTCACTGCAGCGGAATGGCTGATGTTGCAATGACGGGCGCCCCTGACTGCAGTGGCATAATCGTTGAAGTTGGTGACACCTGCAGAATCAGTTTCATCAGGACACTGGGCCTGCATTGGTTGAGCACTGCCAAGCCCAACAATGCAGTGCGGCACTGGCCGCCACAGTGCTGCACCTCCACAACCGCTTCTCTCCTAAGCTGCCACATAATGTTTCTTGTGCATGCCTAAGCAAACATAAAAAAGGCTAGAGTAAGTTTGATGTTATGGATTTTTCATACCCACGATGTGTGATGACCACATAAACCTCTTCAGCTTCGCTCGAGGTTTATGGGTCATCACACACCTCGGTGCGTGAAAAATCCATAACACACACTTATATATCCTTTATTCTCCATTTATTGAACAGTGAAAAACAGCAAGAAATCATTTCCTATCTCCTTTAATAGAGGAGTAGCATATACCAGAGCCTGAGAGGGACAGAAGGTATTCCAAAACCTGATCCACTGGACAGGTGACAGGATCTAACTGAGTGCAAGCAGCCCAAAGAGTGAAGCACTTCCACTTCATAGAGTAAGTGGCCCTGGTGGAGGACTTCGGCCGCAACAAAACATCATCCATTCTGGGGAGTCCTGAATCCGAGATGGCTATGTCCACATAAGCCATGCATGGAGATGGAGGGATCTGAGGTCCAGATGAGACCAGGGTGCCCTCTTCCTGGAGAGCAAGCCTGTGCACAGAGGCAGGGACAGCCGGAGGTTCAACTGTCAGTTGCTGTAGCAAGGGTACCAGATTTGAAGAGGCCAGAAGGGGCAATGAGGATTATTGTAGCTCCTCCATCTGGAGTTTGATCAGAACTCATTGAAGGAGTGGAAAGAGAGGAAAGCATACAGAGACCTCCCTGGCCAGTAGAGGGACAATGTGTCTCACCAGAAAACTCCAGGCCCTGGATCTATCGAGCAGAAAAAGAAGCAGTTTTGTGCTGAGTGGAGATGCAAAAGGTCCAACTCAGGCCAACCCCATCTGTCTAAGAGGTCTTCTACCACCGAGGTCCGAAGTTCCCACTCATGACCTCTTCACACGAGTGACTTAGGCCGTCCAACAGGACGTTTGGTCACCAGGAACATGAACGGCCGAGAGTTCCAGGCCATGTTCGATGGCCCAATACCAGATTCTCATCACTTCCCTACACAGGGGATAAGAATGAGTACCCATGATTGTTTATGTAACAAACCACACACACATGTTGTCCATCTGAACCAACAGCAGATCCAGGGAGAGCAAAGTCTGGAAGGCCTGCAGGGCATACAGGACTGCCTGCATCTCCAGGACAGGATGTGGATATCCCGCTTGATCTTGGACCAACACCCTTGAGTCTGGCAAGTCCCCATGTGAGCTACTCCAACCAAGGCCAGAGGCATCCGTCTTAAGGTCTGCTGAGGAGTATAGAAAAAGCAAGCACCGAAAAAAAGTTGCTGGGCTGCCACCACAAAAGGACCTTTCTGACCAGACTGACACCAGCACTGATTGATCCAGGCCATCCATGCGTTTGTCCCACTGGGCCGCAGTGTCCACTGAGGGATCTCGTGCAGCCTGTCTGAGGAATTGCAGCAGTGGCAGTGGTGATGAGGCACAACAGCCTCAGGAAGTCTCTCACGAAACATGGCGATCGGAGAAAGGCAAGGTGCGGCAAGGCAAATTTTATTTTAAGGCGCCCAATCCTGGGGCACTTGGCACAGTACACAAGAAATACAACCAAAGAATAAATTAAAACAACACACAATAAATAAAACAGTATGAAGTAGACAACTATGATAGAATAAAATCAGAAAGATAAATAAATAGGTAGCCTGGGACAGAAGCTGTTTCATAGTATATCAATACCAAGGCAGTATTTAAAAGACAAGGTCTGGGCAAGCTTGATTAAACAAGGCCTTGAGGCAGGCCTTGAATAGCTCTACTGAGGGCCTCCCCTACAGCTGGAGACAGCGAATTCCGAAGGATGGCAACACTAAAAGCTCTGTCAATGGCTGTTTTTAGCCTCATCCTGGGAAGCAAGGAGGCCTCTAGAGGAGGAATGGAGGGAGCAGACTGAGGCAGCAGGTGTAAGAAGGTTCACCATGTAACCAGGGCCCAGGTTGTGTAGGTCCTTAAAGGAATGAGCAACCCACCTTAAGAGGACCCACCACCTAATTGGCAGCCAGTGCAGTTCACTGGCACTGAGGTGATAATGGCAGTATAGTTTGCCCCATCAACAACCTGGTGGCTGTGTTCTGCACCAATTGTAGCTGACGGAGTGCCTCCCAAGACCCCAGGTACAGCACATTACAGTAGTTAAGCCTCAATGTCATGAAGGCATGCACCAAGGTGGGGAGGTCCAGGGTGGAACTAGAGGCTTGATCCTGGCGATATTTCTCAGATGACAGAAACTGGTATGGACAACAGGCGACACCTGGGATTCAAATGTCAATCCACTGTCATAGAAACATAGACTTTGATGGCAGATAAGGACGCTTGGCCCATCTAGTCTGCCCATTCCCTACCTACAGGATGGCCGCAGATCCTAGTCATCCAACAGCCTATTTCTTCCTACCCCCACAAGAATTGCCTTATGTCTGTCCCATGCATTCTTGAATCCTCCCACAGTTTTAGACTCCACAACCTCCTCAGGAAGGCTGTTCCATGCATCCACTACCCTCTCTGTGAAATAATACTTCCTCACATTGCCCTGAACCGCCCCCAATCTTTGAATTGTGTCCCCCTGTTCTTGCCGTCTCTTTTTCTGAAAGATGCTACTCTCTTGGACTTTGTTGATTCCACTGAGGTACTTAAAAGTTTCTATCATGTCCCCCCTCCCTTCTTTCCTCAAGGGTATACATATTAAGCTCCTTTAGTCTCTCCTCATACAGCTTCTCTTGCAGACCCTGCACCATTTTAGTTGCCCTCCTCTGGACTGCCTTTATCCTGTCTATGTCCTTGCGGAGATGGGGTCTCCAGAACTGGACACAGTACTCAGATGGGGTCTCACCAACTGTCTGTACAGAGGGATAACAACTTCCTGTTTTCTGCTGCTGATGCCTCTCCCTATGCATCCCAGTATACCCCTGCCCTCCCTACCGCCTTCTCACATTGCTTGCTAACCTTAAGGTCATCTGATACGATTCCCCCAGGTCCCTTTCCTTTTTGTTGTTGTTACTACCTCCCCCATTGTGTATTCTTCCCTGGGTTCTTGTTTCCCAGGTGCATTATTGCACTCTTTGCACTGAATCCTAGCTGCCATACTTCTGACCATTCCTCCAACCTTGCCAAGTCCCTCCTCATCCTTTCCATGCCTCCTTGTGTTCAACCCTGTTGCAGAGCTTTGTGTCATCCAAAGAGGCATACTTTTCCTTCCAGTCCCTCTGCAATGTCACTTATGAAGACATTAAAAGGACTGGACCCAATACTGAACCTCAATGTACCCCACTAGTAACCCTCTTTCTTCAGAGTGGACTCCATTTACAATTACCTTCTGTGTCCTGTTGTCCAGCCAATGTTTACCAGGCTACCACCCTGGGACCTACCCCCAGGCTGGTTAGTTTAACTATTAATCTTTTGTGTGGGACTGTGTCAAATGCCTCGCTAAAGTTTAGGTAGGCCATGTCACAGCCCCTCCCTGGTCTACAACTTTGGTCACCCAGTCAAAGAAATCTATTAGATTCGGTCTGACATGACCTTCCCACTGTGAACCCATGCTGCCTTGGGTCCTGTGCCCCACTGGCCTCTAGGTACTCAACTATTCTTTCCTTCAGAGTGACTCCATCACTTTCCTACCACAGAGGTCAGACTGACAGGTCTGTAGTTTCCTGCCTCTGTCTTGGTCCCCACTTTTGTGAGAGGAGATGCCTCGGGTGCCACACCATCCTCCATGATTTATTAAAAATAGTAGCCAGTGATTTCACTAGTCCCCTTTAATTCTTTTAGAATTCTGGGTGAATTCCATCAGGCCCCATTGCTTTGTCCACCTTCAGTTTTAGGAGTTCTTGCAGAACCCTTTCTTCTGTGAAAGGACTGGATCGACCCCCCTATCAAGAGTGCTTCTGTTAATTGGATTAGGCACTTCCCCCTCCTCTTTTGTGAATACTGAGCAGAAATATTCGTTCAGTATCCCTGCTTTCACTGTCCCTTCTTCCCACCCACCGTTCATTCTATTCAGCCTCACTATCCCTCCCTTTGTCTTTCTACTCGCTGATGTACCTATAAAAGGTTTTATCCCCTTCTTAACCGAATTGGCTATCTTTTCCTCAGTTTGGGCCTTTGCTATTCTGACTTCCCTCCCTGCTTCCTTCTGCCTTAACTGGTACAGCTCTCTGTCCTGTTCTTTCTGTGTTTCCTTATACTTCGGAATGCTATCTTTTCCTTCCTGACTTTCACAGCCACCTCTTTTGAGAACCATAGTGGCTTTTTCTTTCGTTTTGATTTATTTTTGTCACACAAAGGCTTGTTGTCTCTGTGATAGCAGTTTTGATGATTCCCCATTGTTGCTCCACACCTCCTTGTAGCCTGTTTGCTAGTGCTTTTCTGAGGCATTCTCCATTTTGACAAAGTCAGCCCTCCTGAAGCCCAGTACCCTCACTTTTGTATGGCTTGACTCTGTAGCTGAGTTTAACGTAGACCACACTGTTTGATGGTCACTTGTTCCCAGATGGCAACCCATTTCTAGATCTGAGATCCTCTCCCCCCCCGCTTGAGAGCACGAGGTCTAAGATTGCTCCCTCACGAGTGGGTTCAAACTAGCTGTCTGAGGCCTGCCACCTGTAGGGCATCAAGAATGGCCCTGCTCTTGGATGTGGCTGCAGCAAATGAACTCCAGTTAACATCTGGCATATTCAGGTCTCCCATCAACAGTATCTCCCTTTCTCTGCCATTCTAAAATGCCTTCTATCATATCCTTGTCCATTCCCTCCCCGACATGGGGTCTACCTAACCCCTGTGCGGATTGTGGTGCCCTTTCCAGTCTCCAAGGTGACCCACAGTGCCTCCTCTCCTCCCTGTTTCACTCTTTTGTTCAGTTGCTTTTATCCCTTCCTTTACATGAGAGCTACTCCTCCCCTCTTCTCCCTGCCTGTCTCTCCTGTAGGTTATGTACCCTGGTATGTTAACATCCCAGTCATGGTTCTCTGTGTACCATGTTTCTGTGACTGCTACGATATCCAGGCATCCCTCTTCCATCAAGGCCACCAGCTCAGGGAGCTTGTTTCCCAGACTACGGGCATTGGTACTCATTACCCTCCATTTCCTGATGGCCTTACTCCTTTTGCCCCATCTCTGTCCTTCTTGGCTTTGTCACTTTCTCCATTTACCCCTGCCTTCTCCCTATCGACACCTCTATGCTGGTGTTTACCGCACTTACTACCGTGATTCTTTGGGGGATGGGACTTCCCTGCTCCTTTCCAGTGCCTCCCCTTAGCTAGTTTAAATGCTTGCCAATGAAGCATTTAAATCTATCACCTAGGATCCTGGTTCCCCTCCTGGACAGATGCAGCCCATCATGCCAGTATGGGCTTGCATCACTCAGGTGGACCCCCAGTCCCCAATGAAGCCAAATCCCTGAGCTCCACAACAGTTTTTCAACCACTGATTGAATCCCATGGTGCAGAACATCCTAGCCTCTCCTCGCCATAGATGGGCAGACCTCCGAGAAGGTTACCGTCGTGCTACCTGTCTAAGGTCCTCCCAATTCCACAAACTCTTCCTGCACTTCTCTAATCCCTTTCTTAGCCAGGTCATCTGTCCCTAGGTGGACAATGACATCCAGTTCCCTCCCTGTATAGCTACCCAGTAATCCTGAGGATTTGCTCCCTGTCCCTCCAAGTCATGGCACCAGGCAGGCACCTTACCTCCCTCTCCCTTTCTCCCCAGTTCTACCTTCCTAACAATGGAGTCCCCACCAGGAGTTGTTTCCTTCCCCTGCGGGGTCCTCTGCCACCCTCCTGTGGGTGTCCTTTGTGGAGGTTCCCAGCATCCTCCTTGATCTCCACTGCGGTGCCTCCATAGAGGAACCACACTTTGCCAGAATGGCATAGGAATTGTGGAGAGGTACAACTGGAGGGATGCATCTGTTCCACCACCCTCACCCTCTGAGCCCACTGTGGTCCAACCGCTCCTCTTTCTTGGCAACCTCTGAGGCAACGGCAGTGGCACTGGTGGTCCCTGGATGGAAGAGGAGGTCCCACAGATCCTGACCAACTCAGCCGGAGATGAGCAACCTCCTCCCTCAGCCCAGAGAGGTGCCTGCAGATGGGACAACCCGTATCCTCCAGAATGTCTCCCGAAGACTGCTGCTCCACAGCCACTGCACTGCACCACTCCCATCATGTCTTATTTCCGGCCCTTAACTGTTTGCAATCCTTACTCTTTCCTGTTTTTTTCTCTCTCCCTTACTTTCTGCCTGTGTGCCCTTTAAGCTCCTGATTGTCCTGTTCTGAGGCAAGAATATCCTATATTTCTCAGTAGACCCTTACTTGCTCAGAGGCAGACCTCCAGCAGCTAGAGGGCGGAGAGCTACTCTTGCCCTTCTAGGATGGTGGGTCTTTGGTGGCTCTGTGGTCATTCACTTCCTGCTCCCAAACAGGAAGTTCCTGTTGTCAGTCAAATTCTGTGCCTATAAAAGTAGAACTAGCTTTGGGTGGGAGGAAGGAGGGCAATATAGTCCCAGCAGAGAGTCCAGTCACAGCAGTCCTTTCTCCTGGTGCCTTCTGCCAAGCTACTGTCCAGGATAATGCTAAGGTCGCACCACCCTAGAGGAGGCTTTCAATGGCACAGAACTTAAGAACGTTCTGTGTCTGCGCCGAGAGGCCATTCTATCATGCCCTCTGTTCGACTCCACTCCCAGTGTCTTTGTCTTATCGGGGTTCAGTCGCAACCAGCTGGAGGCCATCCAGTCATTAATCTCAGCTAGGTAATTATTTAGCACGCCACCGAGTTGGTTGAAAAGAAGGCGGCCTGAGCTGTTAGGTACTCTGCTTTGTCGGCAGGTAAGAAGGCCTTGCCCTAAGATGTGTCCAGCACTGACCCTATGTAAAGAAGGTGCTGGCAGGGGTGAGGAAGGATTTGGGCAAGGTGATGCCCAAAGCCTGCAACAGGCTGCAGGTACTCACCAGAGTTTGTAGCAACCAGTCCCTGGACAGGGCTACCAATAACCAGTTGTCCAGATAGGGAAAGATATAAAACCCTGTCACCACAAGGCAGTCATGACCACTGCCCGACCGCGGTAAAACCCTGGGCCTGAGGAAAAGCCAAAGGGTAGAGGCTAAACTGAGTAATGCTGTCTCTGGAAGTGAAGCATAGGAAGTGCCGGTGGGATGCAAAACTTTGATATGCAGGTAAGCATCCTGCATAGCCAAAGAGCAGAGGCAGCAACCCCTGGAGAAGAGGTGACCATCAGGAACTGTTTGTACTCTAGTTACAAGTAGAGGGTGCTCAAGTCCAGGATGGGCTCGAGATCTCCTGTCCACTTGGGGACCAGGAAGAAGTGGGAGTAGAACCCTCTTCCCTGTTTAGACCATGGGACGGGCTCTATGGCCTTCTTTGAAGTAAGACTTGAATCTCCGCCTGTATGGGGGAACATGACCTGGTGGATATGCAGACAGACCTGGAGGATTTTCTGAAGGCCACTCCAAGAACTCTAGAAGTGTGGCCATGCTCGATAAGCTGCACCAGCCAGTTGTCTGTGTAACCTCCCTCCACCTGTCCAGGTGGAGGAGAAACCAGCCACCACATCTAATGAAGCCCAACTGGGGGATCAGGCAAGGAGTCAGGAGGTGGGCAGCTCCTGGCTGGGCTGCAATCGCTCCTCTAGTGGCCGGAAAGGGGCTGGGGTGGGAGCAGGAAGTGCACCACCTGCCTTGCGCTTGATATGCGCCTTGGGTGGAGTCAGCCTGTGTATGGGAGGAGTTGCGAAGGAGGCCCTCTGACCTGACTTTGGCTGAGTGTGGTACATGCAGTGGACCAACTCAGGGTCTACCCATAAGTTTGGAGCTCTGAGATAATGTCTTGAACATCTACCCCAAACAGCTTTGGACCCTGAAGAGAGTCTCCATAATACTAGATTGGATGTCTGGGCCGAAGCCTGAGACAAGCATGGAGCCTCATACTAATGCCGATGGCAGCCACCTGGCCTGAGACATCGAAGGCCACCCTGGACATGGGTACCGACTGACCCAGTCTAAAGGGCCTGAAGAATTTGCTGATTCAGGGGTCATCTGGGATGGCCATGACCGCCTCCTGACCTGGTCCCACAAGAGGTTTTGGTATTGACCATATGGGCCAAATAATTAAGGGCTGGATGGTTGGTGTGGCAGATGCAAAGGCTTGCTTGCCCAGTTCGTCAGCTGTTTAGACTCTCTGTCTTGAGGGAGGGCATTGAGGTGCTGGCCTCTGGTGTGGTCATGGGCCATGTTAATGGATGACCGAATCCACTTTTGGGTGCTCACCAAAGAACTATTTGCCAGCTGGGGCATGGTAAAGTCAGTGAGCTTTCTTAGACACCACTGAAACTGTATAGGGGTGGTGCCCTGCAGCTTTAGTAATGTCTCGTGAGACTCAGTGAAGGGGACCACAGGGGGAGTGTTGTGCTGATGAAGGCAGACTGCCAGACAGTGATGCTCTGGGTCCTGTTCCTCAGTCTCCCACCCTAAGTGGCCTGGATATGCCTCATGATGTCCATAAACACAGGATCATCAGGAGGGATTTGGGACATTACTGGGTTCCCCTCATTACCCGAGAGTCTGCCAGAATGGAGAAGGACTTAGAACTGTCACCATCATCAGTGGGTGAGGTATTGTCCTCACTGTTGTCAGGCTGGCGTTGACTGGGCAAGCAGGGTGCCCACATCAGTAGAGCTCCTAGGAGTAGGAGAAGCACCCACCCAGTTGGGCCAGGGCCAATGGCAGGGGTTCCCGAGGCCCCTGAGGGAGTGTCAGGAGCGGCCCACCAGGAAGAGCCCACAGGTGGAAATCAAGCCATGGTAATCCACAGTGCTGGACCCCTGGATGTCAGGTAGTTATAGACCAACTGGGATCCCGCGAGCACAGAGTATGGGTAAAACAGTGCCAGTCCCCAGGCGTTGGGTGAGGTAGGCCGGCACTGGACTCCCAGGCGCCGGCCCTACTAGACAGGAGGTGGCACAGGTGCCAGTCCCCTGGAAGTGGCAGCAAGTGGACTGGTGCAGGTCCCCCAGGCATCAGTAGCAAAAGGCCCCACTGGAACTGGAGTAGCAGGGCTGACAAAGGACTCACAGGCTGCAGGAGAACAGGTGTGGGCTCAGCGGGTGCTGGCTCGGGAGAAATCACAGGTGCCTGTAAAAACAGGCTGGTGCTGACAGGAGGGCCCCACTGGCAAGGCTGAGGGGAGACCAGGCTCTGGGAGGCACCAGTACCTCTGTGAGCCTGTCCCTGTGAAAGAGGGGCAGGATTGATGGAGGTCCTGGAGTTCGAGACCAGCGTCAGAGGCGGCAGAGACAGAACTGGCACCAGCAGCACCCATGCAGGCCAGAGCTCTGGCCAAGCCACTTATATGAGCCCACAGAAAACAAATGCTGGAAAGGAGTTGGGGAGCAGGGTATGGAAGACCCTGCCCGAGGAGCCACCACCAGTAACCAAGATCCAGGCAGGCAGAGTTGCCACTGGCAGACCTGAAGAGGTAAGGAGGTGTCGGGCCAAAGAGGTCGCTCTCCCCAACAGGAAGAAGACCCTGACGAGCCATGTAGCCCCGTGCAGAGACTGTGAACGGGAGGCAGACCGGGTCGGTTCTGGTCCTTGTCCCAATGCTTGTGCTTCCCAAAGATTTATCCTTGGACTTGGACAAAAAGAACCTGAGGACTGGGCCAGGGAGAAGAAGAGCTCTGGGCCTGCAGCTCATGTTCCATCAGGGCAACCTTCTGCTGGACAAGATGACTTTCCAGGGTCTTCTGGTAGTATCTCCTGGTAGCCAGGTTAAACTTCTGGCAGTCCTGCAGACTTACACTGTAGTCTGGGCCTAGGCAGAACAGGCAAGCAGAATGGCCATCATTGTCGGGATCTGTTTACGTTTGCACACTTTGTAGAGCAGTCAGAAGAAGAGAAGGTTGAGAAGACATAAATGTGAGAAAGGAACATTGAAAAAGTCGATGTTTAACTTTGTAAAACAAAGAAAATAAAGTGCAGTAAGCATGAAAAATGGTGATCAACTGTAGTTGCGGTGGTATCAGTGGTCAGCGTGCACTGGTTGGCCGGTGGGGAAAAGAACTGGGGCGTATGGGGCTGCCATCTTATATAGGATAGGTGCAGGTCAGAGGTGGGCAGCCTCTGGTGAACTGCTAACTAAAAAGTTTCCTTGTGGTCCTGGCGCTGATGGCTTAGTCCTACTAGTTATGCCTGCTGCAAGATGCCCTCAGTAAGATCAATCTCTTTGGCCAGTTAATGGGAGCACTGAATGCAAAAACAACCCTTTCATGTTCTGTGAAGGGCACTGGCCAATGAGTAAAGTAGTACTCTGCTAGGCTAGCCAGGAAATGGGACAATAAGTAGATTTATTTGTATACAAAGTCCCAAGTCCAGATCAGACCAGCTCCCCAGAGGACCCAGCTCTCAAGACACCAGAACTGGCCTGGGAGTGATGTCATAGGATATGTGTGCCAAGGTGGGAAGTTTTGGGAAGAGCTGGTCAGTCAGGCTGAGACTTTGAACAGCTAACATCTAGGTTCCAGTCTGCCCTGATTCACCAAGGTGACCTGTATGGTAAGCTATTCTATTCCTATTAAATAGAGAAGAACGAGTTTTATTTTTCTGTGTGTTACCTACTGTTCAAACATTTACGTCTGTAGAATTACTGTTCCCCACAGTCTGTGTGCAGTAGCCTGTATTATCGTGTAAATATCTTGAAAATATTTTTTAGACTGCATGCTCCTGTAACGAGTCCTCTGAGGTATAGACAGCGATTTACAACTGACAAAAACTGTATTTTCTGAAAGAGAAGGCTGCTGTTACCATCTCGCTTCTAAATTAAGGGTTCTCAGCTGTGACAGAAGGGGCATTTGCCCTTGAGCTATGCGTGCTTAACTGTGTGAGCAATGGCTATGTTCAATGGTGGCAGCAACTGAGTACCTCTGCAGGCATCTGAAGGGTTTGAGAAAGCGGTAACACAGTGCAGGCTGAGGCTTGGAGAGACCAGTCAGTCACAAGGTCACAGATAAGGTAATATTGGGAATAATAGGGTGGTGCATATGAAAATAGCCAACAGAAAAGGCCTAGGGCCAATGACTTTCCATTTAGTATCAAACACTGGCAGAAAATGGACTTTGTCATTTTTAAACCAGCACTTTAAAGTCAATTTTTCACAAAACAAAACATTCTGCACCAGTTTTAGGGGCAAACCACTCCATTTTAGCCACATTTTTGTATAAAACATGCTGATTTGCCTCAATTTGTGGAAAAATGGAAGAAAAATGATTTTAAGTTTTGCCATTTTGAAAATGAATAATCATTGGCTCACAAGGCCTTATGGTATCTAGTCTGCTCAAATTTGCACACATACCCAGTGCCTACTGAGGGATCCCCCCTACCACTATCCACTTCTTCCTCCCCTCAATGTCCCCCCTTCCTTTGATGTTCTCCTTCCTCCACCTTTCCCCATCTTCATACAATTTTCCTTTTACCCTGTTCCAGCCTCTCTTGAAGCTCTCCACAGTCTTCAGGAGACTGCTTCCTCCAGCAACTCATTCCAATTTGCCAGCACCCTCTCAGTGAAACAATGCATCCTCATTTCCTCCTAAAAGTGTACCCCTACCAGTCTAAGGCTGTGCCCCGAGTGATCCTGTTTCCACTAAGGTTGAAGTGACCCTCAGAGTTCATTTTGTTTACCCCTAAGGTATTTACTACTGCTGGCGTGCTCAAGCTCTCCACAAGACTTTATAGCTACCAAATCTGTATAGGTCTAGCAGCACTGCTCACGTGTCTCCTACTTATTGTATTCTGCCTATATCTGACACATATTGTTTATACCTGTTGTCTCTTCCTTCCTCTGCAACATCATACAATGACTGCTTCTTGCTATGTTTTGTATTCTGACATGGAGCCTTTGGAAATGAGTCTCTGTCTCAAAGGCTGTAATCTGATTTCAATAAATAAATAAAATAAATAAAATTTAAAGGCGTCATTCATGTCACCCCTCTCACTACTGTCCTCGAGGAAGTACATGTTATATCTCTCACTCTCTCCTCATAAGGCCTGCCTTCTTCTCCTGCATCATCTTAGTCACTCGTCTCTGTACTGTCTCCAGTAAGATGACAACTTTCTTCAGGACGCCCAATCCTGTACACTCTACTCCAGATGGGCCCTAACCAGTGACCTGTATAGTGGCAGAGTGACCTCTGGCTTTCTACTTGTTATACCCTGGCTATACATCCCAGTTTGCTTTGGCTGCTGCTCTCTTGCAGTGTGCCGAGTGCTTCAGGTCACTCGTGATGATATGCCAAATCTTTCTCCTCTTCTGACTTGGTGACCCACAAGCCTCCCATCCAGTATGTGGTCTCTGGGTTCTTTGCCCCAAGTGCATTATCTTACACTTTTAGGCACTGAATCCGAGCTGCCAAATACCTGACCATCTCTCCACAATTTAACCAGGTCCTCCTTAATGTCCTGTCTGTGCAGTGCAGTGGCTGTGGAGCAGCAGTCTTCAGGGAGACCTTTTGGAGACTGAGGTGCTGCCCCATGCACGGCACCTCTCTAGGCTGACGGAGGAGGTCACTAGACTTCCCTTGAGTTGCCTAGGATTCAGAGGACCTCTTCCCACCCAGGGGCCACCAAGTTCACCACCACTGCCTCCAGGGGCTGCCATGAAGGAGGGCCAGCTGGACTGTGGTGGGCTCTGGAGGGGTGGGGGTCAGGAACATATTCCTCAGCTGGTGCCACTACGCAGCTCTTTCCTTGCATTACTGAGACAGGACTCCCAAGAGAAGGCTCACGTGGTAGTGGCCAGGGAGGATGAGGGTCCTCCATAAGTGAGGCCCAAGGTGGACAGCAGAGGACCCCAATGAAGAAGAAGCAACTTCTGGCGGGGACTCAATCATTAGGGGGCTAGTTTGGGTAACAGGGCGGGTGGGAAGAGGGCTGAGCTACCTATCTGGCGCCATGGCACAGAGGGATGGAGAGCAGATCCTTAGGATGGCTAGTACAGTGGGGCAGGAGAGGGAGCTGGGTGTTACTGTCCATCTGGGGACTAATGACCTGACAAAGGAACACACCAGGGGTGGTGCTGTATAGGTTTAGGAGCTGGGGACAGGTATGAGCCAGGTAGCTTGTATGGTGGCTTCACTGAGGTGCTACCTGTGCACAACCAGGGACAGCCTAGGAACACCACCAGGGTTTCCACGACTGGTTAAAGGCATGGTTCAGGAAAGGAGGATTTGGCTACATCAGGGGCTGGGGTCCTAGCTGGGGATGAAGGCCTGTACAAAGGAGATGACCTTCATCCATCCGGTGGAAACTGCAGTCCTGGGTGGAAGTTTAAATGCTACTTTGATGGGCATTTAACTTTTTATTTCATGTTTAGGATTCAATACCTTTGAGCTAGAAGCTCATTTACAAAGGTTCAAAGTCAGACAGGTACATGAACATATCTGTGGCAATACACAACTGGAGATAACTGATGACAATACAGTAAGATTACATAAATCACATAGTACAAATATTTGTTGTCATTTACAAGAAGCCAGGAGCAAAGATTACAGCAACACTACTGGAGTGTGGCAAACAGCTTGCATAATCATTTCTAACTTAGGGTCAGCGTGGAACCCAGAACTGAGGTAATTTGTGGTAGAGAAAAGTAGCAGCGGAGGTGGCTTTGTCAGGTTTAATGTAACCCCTAGATGGCGCTATCCAGGGGCTACCCCTGCCTGATTTGCCACTAACAGGTTGAGGGCCTGGATCAATGGCGGGTGCCTCCACCCAGAGGTCAGGGTTTGCAATAGTTAAACTAACTTGGTCACAGCCCTCTGGGACACTGCAACCCCCTTTCTTCCCACTAGTGGCCCACACAATATATCAAATTACCTTCACAGTATACACTCACCCCAGGTCTAGTTCCGGCACTGGGACCTCCTGTGAAATGAGATACAGTGCAACAGTCACAGTACAGTACTTTAACATGACAAATACCTCCAGGCAGTATAACTTTGCGAGAACAAGCAGCTCTGATTTATTTAGGGATATAACAAGGACAGAAATCAGGTTAATTAGCTTATCACTCTAATAATCTCTACCTATGGCTCTGTGCACTGCACTATCCCTATCAAGTTACTGTCCTGGTCCCCAAGCCCTAGTGGCTAGTCCAAACCATGGCAGCTGGTAGGGGCCCTTTCACACAGGAAAGGAGGAATTAAACAGTCAGCAGTACAGTAATTCCATTTGGATTTAATGTGGCAATTCAACAGGGAGTGACCCTGAATTAGTACTCACCTCCAAATAAGATAGGGTCCTTCAATGTCAGCAGGGCTCACTTGAGAGTCACAAACCTCTTCACACATCCATATAAAAAGCACTATACCAGGCAGGCTGCATCTGTATCCCGATCGCAATTACTGCACAATACCGGGAGAACACACAGCAGATTCAGTTCCTGACAGACCGAGTGCAATTTTCAGCAATTCTTCAGTCTTCTACAGGGTGAGCCTGGTTTCTACTCTTCAGAGATCCTTTGATTCTTTTCACAGGCAGTTCAGTCCTAACAAGCTACAGACGGAACTCTGGGCCTTACACACGTTTTTGACTAAAACTGCACACTGAAAAGCACAGGGCTCCTTCCTTCTTCACTGCAAAAGTTCAACTGAACTCCAACCGACAAAACCGGGCACTTCCTTTGAGTTCCTCCCAGTTCTTGACTGGATTGGCTGTCACTCACAATAGACTGCTGCTGTTGGTCCAAAAGGCACTGAAGTCTAAACTACATCTCCCAGGTCACTGCCCATACAATCCTCTTGTGGCTGGCTCAGATTATGAGTCAAGTTCTGATTCGTCAAAGGCACCATTTTAGAGCTATAACACACACTAGTTGGTCCAGTTCAGCAGTTCAAAACTAGAATGGGAACTAGCAGACACAGTTCTGACTGCAAAAGCAGGTTAGACAAACTGTAATTTCATTATTACTCTAAATAATTTCTGGTAAACAGTTACATCTTTCAGATAGGTTCCTTTGCACTCCTAGTGACTGCAAAAATTAAGTGAATTGGCAGCAGCTACAGGTGGTACTCAGAGAAACACACAGTCCCCATACAAACTAATTATGTCTGCAAGCAGACAGCTCTTAAAGAGACAGTACCAGAGGTTCTAAAAACACTCACTGATAAATGGCTTAAATGCCAAACACCATTCAGGCTTGGAGCATTCAAGCAAGCTCCTGGAAGTCTTTGGGAACCCCCATTTGCAGGGGGTTACACCCTTCCTAGCCTGGGAAGCTTAGCGTCCGCGTCAAGCAAGTACCCATAAGTTTCAACTGCAACCATATACATTTGCATTAGGCTCGCACATGTAATCATCAGTCAATATATCATTTTACCAAGAACACATTTCTGAAACATTGCAGTACGTCCTCTTTACACAGTATTACATACACATTGTACCATAACTCAAGTTATTACCTCTTGTACATGAAACCTGAAGAGGGGCCCTTCCCTATCAGTTACCTTAGGGGCTGGATGGGGCAAGGGCACCATATCATAGAGGCAACACAAGTAACTTGGAGTTAGCACTGATGCTCAGTTTGGGCAGTGGGCTGGGGACACATACACTCCTTTATGGACAACATTGAGAGCAAATCCACAGGCCTCCCAAGGGAATCATAACTGAGGTGCACCACAGGCTTTACAGCTAAACCAGTCTTTCTAGGGGGAACTGTTACAGTCTCTGCACTCTGAGCCTCATTTTCAGCATTGTCCTCACTTGTCAGGGGTCTCCATGGGGTAGAAGGCTAGAACTTGGGGCACTTTCAGCTCCAGGAGTTACAGTTTCTGAGTCCACAACATTTGGCTCGCATGGAAGCTTTCGGACACTGGCAGTGGACTGTCAGGGCACTCAAAATACTCTTCTTGTTAGAGTGTATCACCAGTCTGCCCCAATCTATCATTTTCCTCCCTAGAAAGCAAACAGTTCAACCATGCACAATAATTCCATTTCATCTGATCTGATGCTTTGCACTTCACTTTCTGGGAGCAATGGCTCAGGGATGAACTAGGGGCTTAGACAGTCCAGAAGGCCCAGCTTTGTCTCCAGTATTGACTAGAAGTTGCCCGAAACAATTGACTCAGTTAAATGAAGGATAGTATTCAAAGTCCACTCTCACTTTCTTCCGATATGGACTGACAGTCATGCTCAACTGGGACTTGTGGAGGAACACTTTAACTTTGCTTCTGTAGGTGCACACTTTCTTGATCTTTCTTGAGCAGCTCTGGTCACTGGTCCAGAGGGCATCTTCTAGGGCTCAGACTCAATTAAGATTTGTCCAATGGGCAGTAAATAGTTTCTATGCATTGTTTTTACATCTTTTGGATTATTCTCAGCCTTACTTTGTGCACTGGCAGATCATCTAGTTTGCCCACTCACCAAGGAGGGAGATGGTGCCATCTGTCAGCAATCTTGTGCTTGCCATACAGTCCCAGATTTCTTAGCAATACCCGATCTCCCTCCTGGAGTTCCTGTGCATTTCACCTTTTTATCCTTACCCACCTTTCTTTGTTGGCCAGATTTCTTTTTGGCAGCCATGGTTTGAGCAGTGCATGGAGTTGCTGGGCCTTTAACTTTTTACACATACTGTAAATAGTTGTCAGCTTGAACCCCATCAGGAGAGACCCAAAACACATCTACTGATAGAGCTTCTCTTCAAACATCAGTAGGTGGGGAGAATCCAGTGGCATCACTTTGGTGCAGTTTATAAGCATGTACCAGGGTGCTAATTTGTTAGCTCCATCTAGGCTTGTCCTTTGGGTGCAGGGTGCCTAGCATATCTAGCAAAGTGCGGTTGAACGTTCAGGCTGTGGGTCCCCTGGGGGTGGTAAGGAGTGGTTCTGGTTTGCCTCCCCACAGAGAAAGCATCTCTTTGATCAGGCGACTCTCAAAGTCTCCCTTGATCAGAATGGATTCTTTGTGGAGCCCCATAGTGAACAAAAAGTTTTCTACAAGTACTTTGGCCACAGTGGATGCTTTCTGGTCTTTGGTGGGAAAGCTTGGGCATATCTCGTGAAATGGTCAGTGACCACCAGCACATTACTGATATTTCTTTGATCTGACTCCAAACTCAGAAAATCAATCACAGACCAGCTCCATGGGTCCACTGGTGGTGATGTTAATAAGGGGGCAGCCCTCTGGGGCAAAGCTTTCTCTGTAAGCAGCTACTACAAGTTCAATGTGTTGCTCCACATCAGCCCCATTTCAGGCCAATAGAATCTGGATCTCACCAAGTCAAGTGTTCTGTCTATACCCAAGGTGCCCCTATGTGGTTGTGCAAGGACCTCAGTACTGAGTCTCAAAGCAGTGGGCAGCACTAGTTGTTGTTTGTCTACTTGTCCCCTCTGTCTACTGTTTCTCTGTATAACAGTTTATTGATCAGTTTCAACTTAGGACCTTCTTTGTATAACAGTGCAGTTCTCAAATCAGTGGGCGTAATTTGGACACATCTTTTCCTGCATAGAGGGCTTCAAAGCTGCTTTGATCATGGGATCGGGATTGGGCCGCCCGAATACTGTCATTGTCCAGCTGGGGCAGTGCACCAATGTCTATTGCAGAAAAGTGGCAATAAGCAGGTATGCAATTCTCAGAGGCTCCCAAGCAATCCACCATGCAGTCCACTCGTTCGTGTGGACATTTGTTCCTCCCTGTCAAAACTTCCGGCAGAGTGCCCGAATGTCAGGTTCTGCCAATCGGACCCAATCATTCTGGGGAACAGGCCTCCGGGAGAGAGCATCAGCATCTATGTGGTTCAGACCTGCTCGGTATTCAGAGCATAGTCATATGTAGATAATGCAGAAAGCCACCTATGGCCAGTGGCATCCAACTTAGCTGAGGTCTGCACATAGGTCAAAGGATTATTGTCAGTTTTACTAGTATTTTAGCCCCATACAAGTACTCATGGAATTGGTCAACAATAGCCCACTTCAAAGCTAGGAACTCTAACTTATGTACAGGATAGTTCTTTTCGGATGGGGTCAGGCTTCTACTGGCAAAGGCCACTGGTCTCAGGCCATCTCGTGCTCTTGGTACAACACAGCCCCCAACCCTTGCAAGCTAGCATCAGTGTGCAGGACGTAAGGTTTTCTTGGATCAGCATAGGCCAGCACTGGAGCATGGGTAAGTTGATATATGATCTCTGAAAAGCAGTCTCACAATCAGGAGTCCAGCGGGCCCCAAATACTTCACTCGGATGAAAATACACTCTTTCAGTCTTGAGGGCGCTGACTTTTGGTATTTTTGTGGGTTGGGGATACCCTTGAGTAAGGTTAAGTAAAGGCGGATCACTCTTGAATAGTCCTTGATGAAGGCCGATAATAACCACAGAATCCCAGGAATCTTTGCAGTTCTTTTAGATTTTGGGCTGTGGCCAGGTGGTCAAGGCCTCAACTTTACTTGGGTCGGTCTCTATTCCCTCGGTGGATACTTATGTCCCACATACTTTACTGATGTTTGAAAGAATTGACACTTATCAATGGACAGTTTAAGGCCAAAGTCCTCCAGTCGGTCCAATACCTTAAATAATCTGCTCTCATGTTCCTCCAGTGAGCTGCCAAACACAATAACATCATCTAGGTATACCAGGCACTCCTAGTAAGTTCATGTCCCCCACTGCACGCTCCATCAATCGTTGAAAAGTGGCTGGGGCACCTGAAATCCTTGAGGCATCCTCATGAATTCATAGAAGCCAGCGGACAGATAAAGGCCGTCTTCTCACGGTCCTCTGGGGCCATCGGATCCTGGTAGTACCCATCATGGAGATCCAGCACAGAGAACCACTTGCTCCCGTTTAGGCAGTCCAAAGCATCCTGAATGCGGGGCATTGTGTACTGATCAGGATAGTCCGCCGTTTAAGGTGCGATAATCCACACACATCCTTACTGTTCCATTCTTTTCCTCACTACCACAATGGGGAAGCATAAGGGCTTCTGGATTCTTGTATTACACCAGCAGCTAACATCTCTTGCAGATGCCGTCTCACATCATCTATGTCAGCAGGTGCCAGGCGTGAGACCTCTCACGAAATGGTCTTTCGTCATGCAGCGGATATTGTGCTCAGCTCCTTACGCATCCTACATCCCATTCCTTTAAGAAAACACCTGGTCTCTCTGGGCAAGCTTCTCACTGATCCTTACTTTCCATTCAGCTGGCGCGGAGTCCTGAAATCAAACAAGTCAAGGCGTTACTCTGTCATTCTTCCTTGAACTCTTGCTGCTGGGTAGCACTGCAGTGTCTGCACAATGCACATTAGCCAGGATGCAACCTCTGTTACTCGAATGTCTCTTTCAGACACGTATGAACTTGGACCATTACCCTTCTGGCATAAGCATGGGCTCTAGTGGGCAAAATACTAGAGCTTGACCAGCAGTCCCTCTGGCAATTTTCCATCGCCTGGTGCATCCAACATTAATATTTTATTCTTAACATCCTTTCTGATCACGGACCTCTCCTGTAAGGTACACTGGGCATTTGGCGCCAGGATCAGAGACTCAGGATCCTTCTTCCATACAATTCCGACCGGTTCCTCTGGTTCTGTTTTTCAGCATCTCTTGTGCCTCATAGGCCTTCTTAATTAAAGCGGACTCTTAAAGCTCTACTAGTCTTTGACCCTGTTTTCATAACACAACTGTGCCAGCCTTCCGAACATATGAGCATTTGTTCCAATCAACAAAGGGACACCATCACTACAGTCCAGTGGGGGACACACTAAGGCTAGGGTCTCTACTTGTTCAGCCACTCCAGCCACGGAGGTGGGAAAGACAGCCAAATTCGGATATACCGGAATAGGGGTAGGCCTTCTCACTTAACCCCCATACATGCAGTCCTTCTAATGGTTGTAAGGGTACGTCTGACAAATGCTTCTGATACCAATCCTGGAACATAATTGTCACTTGGGAGCCACTGTCTAATACAGCTCTTGTAGACACTCCATTCACCTTTACAGTGGTCTCCATGGAGGGACCCACTATTCTGGACCAGTCTGGAGAGGCGGTAGTGGGGGCCTGGGCAGCTGACTTTGCCACAAAGGCGTGAATTAGCATTTTGGTGCCCTCACTGGGATCATGTGTGCACCTCTTAACCACTGATTTCTTCTCTGAAGCTCTCCTTGTAGCCTATATGCAACTTTGTCAGTGTCTTTTGGGACTGGCATTCCCTTTCATGTGCCCATCTTTCCCACAATTATAGCAAAACATACTTTCTGGAGTTTGAGCTGGCCGAGGCGCCACACTGGGAGCCAGGCGGGGTATTACTAACTGGAAACCTGGGTGCCATCTCTGTCTGCGGTGTGATAAGCATTTGGAGACATCTGTCAGTTTCTCCACTTCCATGGTCAAGGAATTGAGTTTGAGGCTGTTATCAGCAGGAGATACATGGATGGGTACCCCCACCCCCTTAGCAGATGCAGTCGGATATAGGTCAGGGCCCATTACTTGCAGGCGTGCCTTCACAAAGGGACTGTTTTGAATTCCCGGATCTCTCTCAACAGTTACGCCCCATTGTGGCATATCTTTTTCCTTGTCAGAGCACTCATTGACTGTCAACCTCTGCCCTGAACTTCACTTGATGGGTCACCCTCAGTCACTTTCGAGTCATAGCCACAGCTGTTGGTGCAGGTACCTCCCGAAATTCGTACTCTCTCAACTCCTCGAATTTCTCATTAACTCATCATAGGAGGGTGGGGATTCCAGTCGATTTGCCAGGCGTGAATTGAAGCAACAGCAGTTCTGAGAAGGGGGCAGACTTAAGGATTCTGTCCAGTCTGGTTCGGTCCAGTTCAATCGCGCAAACTACCCTTTCTGAGGCATTCTTGCAACAATTTTTCCAGCCGAGAGACATACACAGACAACAACTCCTTGGTACTGTTGTGCATTTCTTACTCTCCACCATAGGTCCTCATCAGAATCTGGGCTCCCATACACATTCTCCAAGGCCTCAAGATAGGCCTGTGCAGTCGCTTCAGGGTTACTGGCCCGTTTGCTACGGATGGTAGCCAGGGCAGGACCTCTGAGGCTCTCACTAACCCTCTTTGGCTTTAGCCTTCGAGCATTGCCATTCTAGCACTTGGGGGCAACATAGTCTATCCAGGTCTCCCAGTCATCCTCCCTTGGGGGGTGGGAGGGTGCCAGAGAAGATCCTCAACCTTCGGTAAGAGTCGTGACTAATGGCAGGTGCAGAAATAGGAGTCTGCATTGGTTCAGCCACCATTACGGGCACTGGAGCAGGAGAGGGTGTTGGGGAGGAACACCCCAAGTGGCAAGAATAGTTTTTTCAAGTCCTCCACAGTTTTCCTCTCCCAGCAACCATTCAGCAAATTTCTCCTCAAAGTTTCAGATAGTGGTGGGGCTGATTCCCCCGGTCTTTACTGTCCTTAGTTATCACTCTCCAAGCAGTGAGGCTCCTCTGGGGTAATGGTCTGTGGCAGTTTGGAGCTATCTATGGGATCCTTAAACTCTACTAGGGCCAGGAAAGTGTGGGTGAGCAGATTAGCATGCCGACCCACCACCACAGGGTTTTGTAAACCTTCCACCTTGGAAAGTACTCCTGCACAGTGTCCGTATTGATACCCAGGGGATGTCCAGGATAAGCTAGCATTTTGGGGTCGATCTCCTCCCCAGTACACCACCCACCAGCCGTGCACAGCCACTTCTATCGGGGTACCCATTTTTTCTTAACAGTGGTTCGTGAATATGGCCACTAGAGGACACACAATCCCAGCGGTGAGCCTCCAAGATGTAACCCCTAGATGGCGCTATCCCAGGGGCTACTACCCCTGCCTGATTTGCCACTAACAGGTTGAGGGGCCTGGATCCAATGGCGGTGCCTCCACCCAGAGGTCAGGGTTTGCAATAGTTAAACTAACTTGTCACAGCCCTCTGGGACACTGCAACCCCTTTCTTCCCACTAGTGGCCCACACAATATATCAGAATTACCTTCACAGTATACACTTACCCCCAGGTCTAGTTCGCGCACTGGGACCTCCTGTGAAATGAGATACAGTGCAACAGTCACAGTACAGTACTTTAACATAGACAAATACCTCAGGCAGTATAACTTTGCTGAAACAAGCAGCTCTGATTTATTTAGGGATATAACAAGGACAGGGAAATCAGGTTAATTAGCTTATCACTCTAATAATCTACCTATGGCTCTGTGCACAGGCCTATCCCTATCAGTTACTGTCCCTGGGTACCCAAGCCCTAGTGGCTAGTCCAAACCATGGCAGCTGGTAGGGGCCCTTTCACAGAGAAAAGGAGAATTAAACAGTCAGCAGTACAGTAATTCCATTTGGATTTAATGTGGCAATTCAACAGGGAGTGACCCTGAATTAGTACTCACGACCTCCAAATAAGATAGGGTCCTTCAATGTCAGTAGGGCTCACTTGAGGTACACAAACCTCTTCACACATCCATATAAAAGAAAGCACTATACCAGGCAGGCTGCATCTGTATCCCGGATCGCAATTACTGCACAATACCCGGAGAACACACAGCAGATTCAGTTCCTGACAGACCGAGTGCAATTTTCAGCAATTCTTCAGTCTTCTACAGGGTGAGCCTGGTTTCTACTCTTCAGAGATCCTTTGATTCTTTCACAGGACGGATTCAGTCCTAACAAGCTGCAGACGGAACTCTGGGCCTTACACACGTTTTTGACTAAAACTGCACACTGAAAAAGCACAGGGCTCCTTCCTTCTTCACTGCCAAAGCTCAACTGAACTCCAACCCACAAAAACTGGCACTTCCTTTGAGTTCCTCCCAGTTCTTGACTGGATTGGCTGTCACTCACAATAGACTGCTGCTGTTGGTCCAAAAGGCACTGAAGTCTAAACTACATCTCCCAGAGTCACTGCCCATACAATCCTCTTGTGGCTGGCTCAGATTATGAGTCCAAGTTCTGATTCGTCCAAGGCACCATTTGAGCTAGCTTACCCCACACTGATTGGTCCAGTTCAGCAGTTCAAAACTAGAATGGGAACTAGCAGACAGTTCTGACTGCAAAGAAAGCAGGTTAGACAAACTGTAATTTCATTATTACTCTAAATAATTTCTGGTAAACAGTTACATCTTTCAGATAGGTTCCCTTTGCACTCCTAGTGACTGCAAAATTAAGTGAATTGGCAGCAGCTCGAGTGGTACTCAGAGAAGCACACAGTCCCCATACAACTAATTATGTCTGCAAGCAGACAGCTCTTAAAGAGACAGTACCAGAGGTTCTAAAACACTCACTGATAAATGGCTTAAATGCCAAACACCATTCAGGCTTGGAGCATTCAAGCAAGCTCCTGAAGTCTTTTGGAACCCCATTTGCAGGGGGGTTACATTAAGAAGGAGGAAGTGGGAGAGGCAAGGTGTTGAGGGAGTGGGGTAGGGGTTTTAGTAGAAGGAAGATTTAGGTTCAGGAGGTGCAGCAGCAGGTATTATCATGGGCAAGAATGGAGCGTAATCCTTTTTAAAGTAGCTTAGCTTTCCACAGTAGAGTAATTCAGTCGGGAGGTCATTTACCCACTTTAGTCCCTGATAAGATAGAGATCGTTGGGCAAATGTGGTACACTTGAAGGGCACTTGAACGCCACCTCTGGCTATACTTCTGTGTTGACAGTGGGTTGGTGGATCATGAATAGGCTTGAGGTGGTCTTAGGTGCAAGCCCCATCAGAGATTTCTTAGCATGCAGGCAAGCCTGGTATTTGACTGTAGTTGAAGGGTAACCATCCTGTCACTGAGTACAGCATGCAGGTATGGGTTAGGCAGTCAGCCTCAAGGATAATCCTGCAGGCCTTACTGAGGAGTATTCTAACCTTTTGAGTACAGAATCGGAGCCAGCACTGTAAATGAGCAGCCTGTAGTCTATGGACGATAGCACAGAGCTACTTGTTGCCAATTTCAGGGCTTCTGATGTCATCGAGTGCCTGTGTCGCTACAGAACCCCAAGCTTTATATTAGCTGATTTTACGACCTGGTCCACACATGTTGTGAAGGTGAGGGTGTCATCTAGGTGTATACATGAGGCATTTAAACGTGCTGATCTGCTCGATTTGTTGGCTTTGTACCAGTAGAGGGCATATTTTATTTTGTTGTGTGCACTGTAAATAGCATACTCTTAGTTTTTTGTAGTTGAGTAGTAATTTATTTTGTGTAAACCATGCTTCTAGACCATGTAAGCTGGCCTCCAGTTTGGCAGTTATAGTGGGCAGTTCATTGTCTGAACTGAGATAACTGTGTCATCTAGTGAAGCACCATGTGTGCAGGACAGACAGACAGTAAGGAGCTGATAAAATGCTAAACAGGAGCAGTCCAAGAATTGATCCTTGCGGGACCCCTAGGGATACTACTCCTCTGCTCAGAGTGTGCGCTATTTACGTGCACACATTGTGATCTATTAGAGGTAACTTGAAACCAGTTTACGTACTTGTGGACAACCCAGTGGTCAATAGGCAGAGTAGTAGCAGCTAGTGAGTGACGGTATCAAATGCCTTGGTGAGGTCTATGACTATGGACCCCACTGTGAGGCCACTGTCCACCGCATTGTAGAGATGGGTAGTATATTCAACCAAAGCAGTGGTAGTTGAGTGTTGTTTTCTGAAGCCATGCTGCTCAGAGGAGAGGAGATTGTACTTCTCAAGGAATTCAGTAAGTTGACCTGAGACAGCTCGTTCTAAGGCTTTGAAGAGCGGTGGTAGGATGGAAATGGGTCTGTAATTTGCCAGGTTGGTTCTGTCACCATTTTAAACACTGGGGTGACAAGTGCTCTTTCCATTTATCAGGGAGATACAGACTTAGAGAAGCATTGAAAACTCTGGTTAGGGGTCAGCCAACTCATTTAAGATGAGGGCAACCATCTTCAGGTCTATGGAGTCACTCCCCATCCTGGTTTTTACCAAGGACTCGCTCATATATTTTACAGTTTCAAACTTGGTGATAAGTCTAAAGTAGAAGGCGGAACCCTTTATGGGGGTGTAGGAGGTGTTGTAGTACACAGGGGCTGTCCAGGCAATGGTGTGTTAAGGTAGTCACTTGGTAACACTGCTCAGATCAGTGAATGCCAAATTGAAAGCATTCACGATGTCCTTTAGCTCTTGTAATGTCTCAGTTGCTATGAGATCAGTTGGGCCTTTGAGGCGCTACCAGAAGTCCTTTCCAGGAGTTCCAGAACCCTTGCCACGACCCCAGCTCTTACTTAGTAGTCCCTTGTAGTAGGTGGCTTGGGCTTGCCTTACCAGGTATGTGCATTTGTTTCTAGTGGCCTTATAGGCACAGAAGTCAGCCTGTTTGCCAGTTACCCTGGCCTTGTGCCAGAGATTATCCCTGGTGCGCATGAGATTATGAGGGCTTTGAGAGCCAAGGGCCAACAGACTCTTATTTTTTTTGATTTACAGGGTGCAAAGATGCTGTAGACATTCGTAAAAGTGGAGCAGAAGAAGTCAAACGCTTGATTTCCGCCTTAGTAGTGTCAAGTGGTGACCAGTCGATTCTTTTTATTTTTTATTGAAATCTCGGATTACAAAATACCTTTGAACCAGTGGTTCATTTACAAAGGTTCCACATCAGAGGGACAAAAGACAACAAATAGTAGTGGAATAAGGCATGATGCAGAGACATTCCTACTGTTGTAGACAAAGGGCAATACACAAAACAGTATCCAAACTTAAAGCAGCAGTACTACGAAATCAGGGAAGTGACCTATCAAAATTCTGTTTTTCAGCTGTAAGCATGCAGCCAAAGTTCCAGTTTCCATACCTGTAATGTTTTTTCCAGCCATCTTTAGTTTTTAGATATTTGCAATTTATTTGAAGTGTTGTAGTGCTACAACAAATGTGGCGGCTGACTAATTTTCAGCTGTGCTTTTCTACAGGTCACATCACATCTTTGACAACAGCAGAGGGACCTGTGCTGAACATTCCCGATGCCCCTGCAAGTCATTCATATGTGCAGTTAGCAGCAGAGGGGGTTCCAGTGCAACATGCTTGGTGGCAGAAATGTAATCAAAAGCAGAGAATAACTGAGCAAATTATCACATAGTACAATGCCAGCTAGAAAGATCACCAGGTATATGATTAGCAGGGTACAGGGAATAAACTGTCTAAAAGCGTAGTTTTTTTTCTTAGTACTGCTGCTTTAATTCAAGAAATGAAGATAGAGGATTAAATAGTCTGAGGTATTGTCTGGAGGTATCCAGCAGTTCTGGCTTCACTGAGCATGATCTAGTGATGTTAAAGCTACACTGTGAATTTATTAGTCCATGTAGATACTACCGGGAGTGATCGCTGAGGGAGTCAGGTAGGACTGATACATTGGGTATGTGATCAGGGCAGTTTGTAAGATCCAGTCAATAAGTGTACTAGTACCTGTCTTATAGTTTTGCTAAGTGGAAGAGGTGACCATCTCGCAGGGCTCCGAAATAACCAGCTGTCCACCCGCTCGGACAGCCGCTTTTTAAATGGGACAGCTGTTTCTGTTTTGTACCTGTCCATGGACAGGCAGATATTGTGAGCCAGCACACAAACTTTGTTGGGCACTAGGATCCAGGAGGCAGGCAGTCAGTCAGGTCAGGTAGAAGTGGACGCCACGCATACCGTTATGTGGTCGGTGAAGTCTGTCTCTTGCCTGATCCCATGGTGTGCTAGTTGGTGAGCTAAGCAGTCTTCCTTACTGCCAAGTTATGCACAATTCAAACAGAGGGGCTGGCAGTAATATCTGCAGATGCTTAAAGCATTGCTGCATGTGCAGTTGACGGTTACTGCTCACCCACGCTGCCGCATTCCTTATTGGGTCTTGAGCAGTCTGAGGAGCAGCAGCACGTGAAGCAGCATCGCGCAGTTCTTCGATTGGTTACTAATCTGTCTCGTGTGAAAGTTAAACAGAAACTTAATCAACAGCCCTTTTCAGGGCTCTGGTGTGCCATTTCCATCTAAAGCAAGTACCACTGTCACTCACTTAATATTCAGTCGAAATTGTCGGCTTTTGTACCATATCTTTTGCTGGCCCTTGTTTGAATAGCTAGAAATCGTGTAGTACAGTGAGACTTGTAATAAGGGCAGTCGGGCAGAGTGAAAAAGCATTTTCAGTGATCACTTGCTCTGTAAAGTGAGCATCAATTTTAGGGCAAGACATTGAGTAAAAAAAAGCCCTTTCCAAAGCTGGGGGCAAGCTAAAAGAAAAAAAAAAGAAAACACAGGCAGGTCTGCAGTGATCCAACAAAAGTGGGGGAGATCTGAGAGAGGCAGCCTGTGCTAGGTAATACAAGGAGGGGAAGGAGGTGCAGGAACCGATTTATTTGATGACTGCAGCTGAAAACAGTCCTTTCATGGCTGTTAGTGGATTCAAACAAGCATTTGTCAATGCCGAATGTTGCTTGCTTCTATGTGCTGTTTAGGTATTTGGAAGTCATTGGAGTGCAAATATTGAAAATTTGTGAACTTCTGTGAGCATGCGTGGAAATGCATAGCATGCATTTCGTCAAAACAGTCATTTTAGGAATGTTTTCACCAAATTTTCAACATAACTCATTTAAGACCTCTGCTCATGAACAGTGTCACTGTGATTTGTTAATGTGTCCCATACACTGAGTTTGCACACCGACCGCGCCATTATGCGCTACATGACCGGAAACACGTTTGGGCAGGATGTGAAAAATGACAGCTGTACTGCTCATAAGGAGGTGTGGTAAAATGGCAATGTTGAAAATCTGGAGTGGAAATATTGAAAATTCAAACCTACGAAGCGTATGGGAACTGTGCAACGACACCGTAAAACAGTCATTTTAGATTTTTGATTAAATTTCAATATGGCCATTTTAAGACCTCTGCCTGCTGAACAGTGACACTGTGATTTCCTTAATGTGTCCCATACACTGAGTTCGCACATCCGACTGCCATTGTGCGCATATGGGCGAACATGTTTTGGGCAGGATGAAAAAAGACAGCTGTACTACTCATAAGAAGGTGTGGTAAAATGGCAATGTTGAAAATCTGGAGTGAAAATATTGAAATTCAGAGACGTACGAGCCTGCGTAGGAACATGCAACACACGCTCATAAAACAGTCATTTTTTGAATTTTGGACCAGATTTTCAACATGGTTTGACTCTTTCATGATGATGTCAAGGAAGGGGACGGGCCCAAGGCTGGTGATTGCGCAAAAATCACCCTTCGCCCACAGCCATGACAGTGACATCATTCATGAGAAGGGGTCCTAAAACCCATGTTGAAAATTTGGCAAAAATTCCTAAAATGCCTGAGATATGCATAGTTGAACCCCCTATCTAGCCCATTATACAGCTTACCGCATTTTGCCCGCGGGTCGGCTTTGAAGAGTGCAGACGTGTTCCCGGTCCACCAAGATCAAGGCCGGAGTCCGGAGGTAAGTATGGGGTGAGGGGTGTGGAGAGGCTGACGCGAGGGTGGGTGCGGTTGTGGGGGGGGCCGGAGATGCGCCGAGGACCGCTTTTGTTTTATAGGTTTAAAAAAAAAAAGACGCTGTGGAACGCTTGCCACACTTGGGGGTGGCTCCCAGCGCACAAGGACGGGGCTGCTCAGCCGACGGGGAGATTGGGCACCCCATCCGGCCAAAGGATCGCTTGCCACGCTGGGGTGGTCCCAGCCTGGCACCAACTACTGGGGATGATGCAGCTCAGCCGACGGGATTGGGCACCTGTCGGCTATACAGTGCGCGAGGCGCGCCGCGTCTGCGTGGGGGGAGCTACATTTTATCGCTGCTCACTGGAAGCGTAGCTCCCTCTTTCAACTGTATGTCACTGTATTTTGGAGCGTGTCATAAACAGCTCCAAAATGCATTGGCTTACAGGGCCGTGGCCTGCCAGCTCACTGACTGAATTGGAGGAGGAGGTGACACACCTCCGAAATCTCCGATGATGGCACTATGTTTTTGCACATGCGCAAGCAACATAAACAATAAATTAAGAAAAGGAAGACAAAGACAGGCAGGGCTGCAGAGTCCCAGCAAGACAGGGGTCTGAGAGACTTCAGCCAGAGTGTTGTTACAAACAGCCCTTTCAGGGCTCTGAGAGTCAAAAAGAATAAGAAAAGACAATTGTGCAAAGGCAAGGCTTCTTTGAATTTTTTTATTTAGTTTTGTTGACCGGAAAGGAGGACTAGACAATTCTGCCTATTTTCAGCTTTGTTCTGGGGAGGGGGCTACAGATGGACGCAACTGACATTGAACCAGATTAAGGTGTTGGTGGTATTTTTAGTGAAATAAAAGGAGGAATCTATAAATACTCTGATTTGTGGAGGGCTAAGAAAGAACTATAATCTGGCCCACCACCTATTGTACACTTCTACTTGTCTCCACGATACCATATGTAAGTTACTTCATAATTCATGTTAAAATGGCATGGACAGGTATAAGTATTGTGGAACAGGCATCTCAAAAATTATTTTTAGCCCTGCATCTGGGTCAGGTACAGGCTTGCAATTTGGTTCAGCAGTGGTTGCAGCATGCACCTCACACATGCTAAAGTCACCGACAGTAAATTTATCCCAGTTAGTGATTAAGCAGTCCTTAGTTGGTAATGAATTGTTCCATCCCAGTAGCGTGCTTTCCAGGGTAAGTAAACAGTGGATAGTAGAGGAACCTTGTTTTGCTGACCAATGGAGAGCTTGATGTTGAGGATTTGCCCATCTTTAGTGTTTAAATTGTCAGGTAGTACTAGACCGCAGATATCATCCCTAAAGTAAACTAGGCAAGCACCTCCTCATCTGGCTAGCCTGTCCTGAAGGAACAATTTAAACCCGACCAGTGATTGCAGCATCAGGTATCTTATTTTACAGCCAAGGTTCAGTCAGTGCCTTGTATCAGGTTTAATACTTCTACCCACACCTGAAATTGCATTAGCTTGGGCATAAGGCCTCCTATATTTAAGGAGACTACCTTAAAATTGTCCAAATCTTGAGGAGGCGCCTGTGTCGGGAGGATCAGGGTTGGGGTGCACGTTGCCTAATAACAACAGCAGTATCAGGATTAGTTTCCTGATGTGCGAAACAGAACACCCATTTAGAGCTGGAGAGTTTCTGTGAGCTGTGCTAGGTCTTGGGTGGGTACAGCACAGAAGCGACTATGGAGAAAGGCTGCTACAGGTAGTGATAGGAGTACCAACACAGCAGGGGGTTGAAAGAGTGCTACAGTCAGGAGAATGTCTGCTGATGTACCCTTGGATAGACCATTTCTGTCCAGGAAGGTGTCTGAGGGGAAGATGGGTGTATTACGAGGAGGGCATTTAAGGCTATTATCTCCTACTGTCCCAATCCCCAAAACAAGTAGTAGTGCTAGTCTTAGGGCTTGCATTATAACAAATAACTGCAGCAGTAAGTAATAAGCGGAGGTTCCTTTAAGAGACGGCTCAATAAGCTCTTCACCGTGAACTGAGAATACTAGGCCTGGTCAAATTGGGGATGAGCATTTAATAAAGGCCGGAGTGGGGAAGGTGGACGGGCAAAATTTAGCAGGTAGCAATGAGTTGAGCTGAGCTGGAGCTGCTCCAAAAGTTTAAAACAGTCCAGAAGCCAGAAGCAGCCAATGATTGGCTGGCTGTGTCCTTGGGAGACCAATCAGAAGTGTAGTTTTCAAGCCGCTGAGTCCCAGGGCACAGGAGCATACTCAGGTTTGGTTGGGCTGGCTGGAGATGGACGTGGCCGCTCAGTGGAGGTGCCAAGTCCACCAGCAGTGGAACCCACTTGGGGTTCACCTGGGGAAAGAGGGAGAGATTGAGTCAGTGAAAAGTACATCGGTTTCAGAGCCTGGCTAATCCGCGGGGTGGCAGTCTGAGCTAACAAAAGTGAAGGGCGAGGTGATAACAGGGCGTGGGAGAAGCAAGACAGAAAAATTCACAGTAGGGGTAGTTACCAGTCTGGCACCAGCAGCAGCCAGCGTTGGACAAAGGAAACAGATTAAGGTAGAGTCCTGCAGAGACGATCGAAAGCCAGAGGCGGCCGAGAGAGAAGAAAGAGTAAGGCAAATGATAGGCTCAGGGAGGAGACATGGAAAGGGAGAATTGAAAAGCAAGAGAAAAAAAGAGCAGAGAAAACGGAAATAGGGAGAAAGTCAGGTATATCATATCTACTCAGCAGCTATGTGAACCTTAATTAATGTGCATAATCAGTTCCTTTGAGTTTTACAAACTGTAAGTTTGTTATGCTGGCAATCTATAATAATAATGAACTTAATCCAATAATAGTTAATATTAATTAACGTAATCCTATCCACAGACTGCAAGTATACAATTAACTTCAGAGGCACACTTTATGTTGGTTAAAACACTCACTTGAAAATTAAATAGAAACATTAATGTGCAGGTACGCTTGAAAAATTCTAGCAAGCAGCAGTGAGCTGAGCTAAGCCAGAGCTGCGCCTAAAAGTTCAAAACGGTCCAGAGCTGGAGCAGCCAATGACTGGCTGGCTGTGTCCTTGGGAGACCTATCAGAAGTGTGGTTTTCAAGCCGCTGAGTCCCAGGACACAGGAGACTACCTTCAGGTTTGGTCAAGCAGGCTGGAGATGGATGCGGCTGTCCAGCAGAGATGCCGAGGACACCGGCAGAGGGAACCCGCCGGAGTTCACCTTCAGGTTTGGTCAGGCGGGCTGAGATGGATGCGCCATCCAGTAGAGGTGCCGAGGCCGTCAGCAGGGAACTAGCCAAGAGAAGAGGCAGAAAAGCCAAAGGAGGCAGTGAATGTCTCCCCCTAAAAAAAAATAAAAGGGAGCAGCAGAGAGAAGCCAAGGGGAAATGGATTCTTAGGGGTAGAGGGACAGGGACAAGGGGTAGACATGGACGGAAGGGTTGGGAGGTGGTTCTAAGGCTGAAAGAAGAGCCAAGGAAGGTGGACAGAGGGTGAATGTAAAGGAAGAACAGTACCAGGAACAAGGAAAGGGTGAAAGATGGAATCAGAATGGAGAGGACAAAAGAAGAGGAGGGGAGGTACCTAATCCAATCAGTAGAAGCACTCTGAATAGGGGTCGATACAAGTCCATTCACAGAAGAAAGGGTTCTGGAAAGAACTCCCTAAAAACTGAAGGTGGACAAAGCAATGGGGCCTGATGGGATTCACCCCAGAATCCTAAAGAACTAAGGAGGACCTAGTGACACCACTGACTACTCTTTTAACAAATCATGGGAGGAGGGTGTGGTATCCAAGGACTGGAGGAGGGCAGATGTAATTCCCTTCACAAAAGTGGGAGCCAAGCAGAGGCAGGAAACTACAGACCTGTTAGTCTGACCTCAGTGGTAGGGAAATGATGGAATCACTTCTGAAAGAAAGAACTGTTCACTACCTCAGAGGCCAACGAGGTACTGGACCTAAGGCAGCAGGGATTCACAGCAGGAAGGTCTGCGTCAGATGAATCTAATAGATTTCTTTGACTGGGTGACCAAAGCAGTAGACCAGGAGGGGCTGTGGACATGGCCTACATAGACTTTAGCAAGGCATTTGACACAGTCCCACAAAGATTAATAAACAAATTAGCCAGCCTGGGAGTGGGTTCCAGGGTGGTAGCCTGGGTAAAAACTGGCTGGAGAATAGGACACAGAGGGTAATAGTAAATGGAGTCCACTCTGAAGAAAGGGAGGTTACCAGTGTGATACCACAGGGTCCAGTACTGGGTCCGGGTCTTTGTAAGTGACATTGTGGAGGGACTGGCAGGAAGAGTATGCCTCTTTGAAGATGACACAAAGATCTGCAACAGGGTTGATACACAAGGGGGCATGGAAAGGATGAGAAGGGACTGGCAAGGTTGGAGGAATGGTCAAAAGTATGGCAGCTTGATTCACTGCAAAGAAGTGCACCTGGGAAACAAAAACCCACGGGAAGAGTACACAATGGGTTGCCAGGGGTTGGCAGGGTGGGAGAGGATCGAGCATCCCAGGACTCTCTCTTCTAACAGGGGTGGAGTGGCCAGCTGACTCGGCCTTTGGAGTGCCACAGGGTGGAGACCCGTGGTAGTGCAGATAAATGAGCGGCTCAAAGGGGCTGCAGTTCTGCAGGGCATGCATGCCTCACATGTGTGTTCTGATATGTCACTGCAGCAGGGGCACTTGTGGAAAATGGAAAACAGGCCCTGATGGCAGTCCACTGCCCTGCATCTCCCTGAGCCCATGCCACCACCTGGACGCCTGGAGCGACTCTAGATTAGGACTGTGGGGAAATGGCCCCTCCCCACAACCCCACCACAAGGGGCAATCTGTGGGGACTGGCTCAACGAGGTCTGGGGAGGTGTGTGCCTGCCAGGGGATGCGGGATGAAAGCGGGTCACCACAGGGTAAAAGCTTGATGGGGAAAAACGAAGAATGAGTACTTCTGCCTCGGTCTTCATAATAGAGGGAGAGAGAAGGACCAACATGTATCAGCAGGGACGAGTGGCATAAGTACATTTTCAGAGAGAGAGAGTCCACAGAAGACTGGAAGTCTAAAGGAAAACAAGGTGATAGGACCAGACAGGATCCACCTAAGGGTATTAAAAGAACTGAGCATGGTGCTAGCTGCCCCTGACAACACTAATCAGCACCTCACTGAGAGGGAAGTAGTTCCAGAGGACTGAGGAAGGCCGATATGGTCCCTCTGCACAAGAGCAACAGCAGAAAGATACTAGCAACTACAAGATAGTCAGTCTCTCATCAGTGGTGGGGAAGTAATGGAAACCGCATGAAGGAGAGACTGATGGAGTACCTGCAGGTGAATCGGCTGCAGGACCACTGGCAGCGTGGTGTCACGGGGAGGCTGCAAAATAAATCTCACGATTTCTTTGACTGGGTGAATACAGGGAGGTGGATCTAGGAAGGCAGTGGATGTGGCCTATCTGGACTTCAGTGAGGCCTTGACACTGCACCATATAGGAAGCTAATTACGAAACTTAGCAACCGGGGTTGGGGAGAAGTTGGTAAACTGAATGTCAAACTGGTTGAATGATAGGAGGAAGATGCTGGTGATAAACAGCACTCGCTGAGGATGGGAGAGAGACCAGTGGAGTATCACAGGAATCAGTATTGGGACCTGTCCTCTTCAATATCATCTAAGTGACATTGTTGAGGAACTGAAAGGAAGGTGTGTCTCTTTGCAGATGACACAAAAATCTGCAACAGGGTGGACACCCAGGAAGGGTGGAGAAAATGCAAAGGCATCTGGGAAAACTAGAAGAGTGGTCTAGATTGTGGCAGCTGGGTTTCAATGCCAAAAGTGCAAAGTCATGCACCTGGGGATGGGGAAACCCAGGGCTGTGTACAAGACATAGGGGGTACCTACAGTCACCAAGCAAAAGATGGACATTGGGATAATCATAGCTGATGATCTCAAGGTGCCAGGGCAGTTCAACAAGGCAGTAGGTAAGGCTAGCCGGATAAGGAGGGTGATTTCTGCAGGAGAAGGGAGGTGGTGTGCCGCTATATCGCTCACTAGTGAGACCCCATCTGAAGTACTGTACAGTTCTGGAGGCTGCACCTCCACAAGGACATCGACACAGTGAAGCAGTCCAGAGGAAGGCTACTAAAATGGAGCGGGGTTGCATGAGAAACCATATGAGAAGAGGCTTTGACATCTCAATATGCACTACCGAGAGGAGAGAGGAGAGCTAGAGGGGACATGATTGAGACCTATAAGTACCTCATGAAGGTGAACAAGGTGGAGGAGAGGAGTCTCTTTCAGAGGAAGAGGAGGAACACCAGAACAAGGGGCATGCAATGAAGCTGGGGGGCAGCAGGGGATGTGAGGAAATACTTCTTCCCAGAAAGGGTGGGGACCCCTGAGCAGCCTGCAGAAGAAGTGGTGGAGGTGAAGACAGTAGGGCACTTCAAGCATACATGGATAGGCACATGGACATAGTAAGTAGAGGGCAGGGAGAAGGGAGCTGTGTCCGGGGTCTAGTACCAGGCAGGGAAAAAAGCAGACTAGATGGGCCTTCCGTCTTTTCTGCTGACAATTCCATGTTTCTATGTTTCATATCTCTCCTCTCTCTACTGGTCTCAAGCTTAGTACATATTCAGCGCCTTAGCTGAGCCTCATAGCATCTGCCCTGCTGTCCTTGAATCATCTTGGTTATCCTATGCTGCACGGTCTCAAGCCTGCCTTTGTCTTTCTTTAGGTGGGGACTCCAGAACTAGGCACAGTATTCTAAATGAGACTTTGCCAGTAATCTATTCAGAGGTAGAATTCACTCTTTCCTTTTGCTATCAAAACCTTTCCCAGTACACCACAACATTTTGGTTGCCTTGCTATAGGCCTTGTTGTACTAGCTAGATTTTTAGGAGTCGTGTCTGATCCTGTCACAAGGTCCCTTGTCTCAGCAGCAGTGCCCAGTTTAACCCATCCTATCCAGTAATCCGTCCTCTGGGTTCTTTTCCCTATGTGCATTACACTGTACTTTTTGGTGCTGAATTTTAACTTGTCAAATCTTGACCACCTCTAGCATTTGCAGGTCCCTGCAACCCTTTACCCCTCCTCGCTGTCTACCCCTACCGCAAAGCTTAGTCTATCTGTGAGGAGACACATCCTGCCCTATATTCCTTCTCCAGTGTGGCTGTTGAATATACTGAAACAGACTGGTCACATGACTGACCCCTGGGGCACCCCACTCATGACCTCTCTTTCCCTCGATATGACCCCTTTACCACCACCCTCTGCTTTCTAACCCCCAACCAACTACCCACCCATCTAAGTCTTTCGCTCCACCAGATCCTCTAATTTCTTTACCAACTTTCTGTGCGACACTGAGCCAAATGCCTTGTTAAAGTCAAAGCAGAGTAAATCCTCTGCTTGTCCTTTATCCACTGTCCTAGTCAGTCGGTCAATGAATAAATGACAAGACCTCCCTGACATGAACCCGTGTTGCTTACTACCCTGGAGACCATAGATCTCCAATCAGTCTACTAGGTATTTAGGCAGACTCCTAGCAGTCCTCCAGGAGGAGGGAGCAAGGCCCACACCCCAGGTACATGAAAAAGAAACTGAGAGCTGAGGTCTCAACTGCAACATCATGACTACTGAGTATGTTGATGCTGTAGTGGGATATGACTGTGTGCCCACTTGACCACATAACAGCCCTGCAGAGCTGCTTGATTGGGATGCACCTGTCAGAGGCAACAGTATGTCTGGTGGAGTAAGCTTTCAACCCCACAGACGACTCCTGCCCAGTCAACTGGTAACACAGAGCGATGCAGGAGGTTATCCATCAGCCAGTGATCTGTTTAGCTGCCATTCTGCCTAGCATAAGCGAGGAATAATTGGTAAGCCTCACTGTGAACCCCTGCCTTGTGTTCCCTGTAGTACAGCAGCACCACCCCATGTTCAATGAGTGCAGCACATGCTCGGCTTCCAAAGCATACAGCTTCAGAAAGAAAGTGGAAAGATAAAGCGCCTGGTTAAGGTAAAACTCCAAAATCACCTTTAGCAGGAACTTCATGTGGGGTGACAGAAGATCTTGTCTTTGTGGAAAACCAGATATGAGGACTCCACAGAAAGGGCCTGGAGCTCACCCACCCATCAGGCTGAGGGTATAATGACCAAAACCTGGCTTTCCATGACAGGTGTGAAAGCTCACACTTGTCTGTGGACTTGAATGGTTTACTCAGTGACCAGAACCTGTGAGCTCTGAGGATCAGCAGATGAGCACCCCACCAGTTATGCAACGACATCATTGTGAAGGCCGCTCTGCTCGGACAAATGGGATGTCTTCCAAGAGGTACAGGGAGTACAGCCACCACTCAATAGTGTCCCAAATTGGCTCGCCACCCAAACCAGCTGGTTCAGGTTGTCACGGTATTAGATCACTGGCAACCCAGTTCCCACTGAACAGGACGCATACACCAGTGGGCCAACAGACCACAGCTGTCATACAGACCATGAACCCAAAAGTCAGAGGAAGTACTGGGCTGGGCACAATCACCCAAGCCAAATGGTCGGGCACAGGAGGAGAGATCCTCTGTTTGGTCTGAGAGTAAGAGAGCCCTGGCAAGGAGGGAGCCCTACTGCGCCAATGAACAAGATAAACAGGTTACTCACCTGTAAATGGGAATTACGTACTTACAGTAATTCTTGATCTTCTTGGACGCAGTCTCCACCACTCATTCACACCAATAAGATATGGCCGGAGGCACTAGGACCCAGCAGGAGCCAAAAATTTTCAGTAGGGCCGGCGCGCGACAGGACCACGATATGCGGCACTGTGAGACTAGCTCGCGCCTGTGTAGGCTATCTCAAGGCCGACCCTCCAACTGCCCTCAGTACCTTTTCAACCAAGGAGGTGCTGCATAACTAATGAAAAATAACTTATCCTAACCTTCCGGCCTGTGAAGGCTCGGATGATCCTTGCAAGAAGGGTCAATGAACAATATCTTTGCAGCTGGAACCACAAGGCTGTGATGACCAAGAAACAAAATGTGAGCCCAGGGGATGGTGGATGTAGAATGAGTGGTAGAGACCGCGCCCAAGAAGATCAAGAATTACGTGTAAGCACGTACTCCATATCTTCCTGACTCAAGTCTCCACCACTCATTCACACTCAATGGGAGAGTACCAAGCTAAAATCAACCCATCATGAGTAGGGCAGTTGGAGATGGGACTCACTCAGAAAGAATATCCAAGGACTGTCCTGCTAAGAAAAAGAGCAGTCTGGAAAGAACATCCAGAACATAGCGCACATAAAGGTATGCACTTGAGCTCTAACTCACCACCTTGCAGAAGACTGCAATGGACACAAATGAAACTCCACCAGGAAGCAGAACTACCTCTGGAAGAGCAGTGAGAACCCGCCTCTCAATTTGGTCTAAGACAAAGATTAATAGTGTCAAAGACATGCTACTAATCTAGCCTAAAACATCTTGAGGCAAGAAGGTGACCTAACTGATGCAAGCTGAAGCTACAAGAAAATGTTGCAGTGTAACTCTTCATTCTGTGAAGAAAATCACAGAACCATTCTAACAATCAGAGAGTGAAGGGAGCGCCCTCCTTCTGGAGGTAAGGCAAAAACTTTACTAATTGTAAGAACCGGAGGCAAAGTCTACTGGGTCAGGGTAGACCAAGAAAGTGCAGATGGATACCCCACTATCAAGTATGGCTGACATGTGAACAACAGGTCCAAGAGGCACTTGAACCCCTTACCTGGTGAGCAATCAGAGGTCCAGGTGAGGTTAGCCCATCAGTGGAGAATGGTTTTCCACTTAGTCACTTAAGCCTTCCTGATGGAAGGCCAAAGCACAACTTGAAGCCTCTTGTGGTGAGCTGGGAGAGACCAGAGCCTACCACTTCTTATTCAAGAGAATCATTCTGCCCTTGTTTGCCTACAACTCTAGTAGCAGTCTCTGAAGTAAGGGAAGAGAGGAAAGTATACAGGAGGAACGTGTCCACTGCGGAGAAGCCTTCCAACAGGAAAAATCCAGGGTCTGGTTCTGAAGGCAGCATAGGGCAGATCTGCACCGAGAGGGCTCAGAAAAGACCAAGTTCGGGCTGACCTATTCGTCAAAGTGACGTGCATAACGACTGAAATGACTCAACGTGGTGAGGCACCACTCGCCTCCTGCCTTCCTGAAAGGGAGTAGAAAACAGGCTCTAGTTCACTTGCTGATGAAAACAAACATCACAGTTTCATCACCTGCTCAAGTGTGTAACTTTGTGTCAGAGGGTCTCCTTCACCCAGGAGGTATCTAGGGAGTGCCTAAAGAAGGAGCTGCTGGGAAGGTGAAACTAACACCTTCCCTAAACAGAAAAACTCTTCCTGGGAAAGGGAGAGGAGAGCTGAGCAACTGCTTCCAAAGAGTCTAGTCTGAAGCGACTGGCACAGAACCAGTGTGCAGGAAGCGAAGGTATGAATACCGAGAACCCATCTCTGAACAATTACCTACTTGACTCTTACGGTCGAGAAAGGCAGCATACCATCTGTTAACCTGGAGCAAGCAAGGAAGTAGGAACCTGTGTTTGACTTGCTGTGGAGTCACTTCTGTTGCTCTGAGGCTCTGATCAAGAGAAGAGAGTCTGACAGAAAAAACAACAGACTGGGCTGGAGCCTAGGTCTAGGAACATCTCTGAATTAAGAGAAAATCTCCCTCGGAGAATGTGATGACCCATACCTCCACTGGATTGGACTTCCCTAGAAGTAGAATAAGTCAGGTGCTCTCCACGTAGTTCAGAGACAGCCACCTCAGGCAGCTGAGGCGGAACCTGGGCTGGATCCAGGATGGTATTGGTGAAGTTTCGCCAGGCCCTGCTGTGATGATGCATATATATATGTATGTGTGTATATATATATATATATATATATATATATATATATATATATACATTTTAACACTTTCAGGCTTCTACTTTGAAAGGACTGCTTGATACAAGAATGACCAAGATGTCGCCCATCTGAGGGCAGGAGGAGCCTGAGCATCCACAACTGAAACCAGGTCCGGACCAATAATCCCAGCTGAGGAGACATTAATCACCTATTGCTGACAGAGCCACCATAAAGGCAGTATCAATGGGGCCATATACCCTATCAAAGGAGCAGAAGAGTCCAAAGGCTCCCGACCATTGAATTAGTGTGTTCCACAGGATGCAATTGTACTGACGACTGAAAAGAGTCCAGATGCAGATGTGTTTGGTCCATGGAAGAAGTCCGAAATGTTATGGTGAACCCATATCCCTGAGGAAAAACTGAAAAGATGATCTTCCATCACAGACTCTGCTGATAGAGAAGACTTGCCTTCAGTCTCTAAAATGAGTCATCCACTGTATCATCGGCAAGTAGGACAGGGAGAGACTCATCCAGATGCATGTCTGTTCTCAGAATAACCTCCAAAAGGAGGTCTAGGACAGAATCACTAGAGACTCCACCAAGAAAAGTGTCAAGAAGCTCGACGCCACTTAAGGAGCTGACAAAGTGCTGAGCGGAATGCAGAATTCCACAGGCAGAACAGCGCTGAACAAGAGTTCCACCTAGCAGTAAACCCCGGAATGTCACAGGATCCCACGCTGACCTTCACCCACTAGGATCCGCAGAAATTACTCCGCAGAACAGGACTTCATTCCACGGAAACACTTCTGTGAATAACTTCCAAGGAAGAGGAGGCCCGCGAAGGAAAACTCCGCCACCTGTTCTGCCAGACAGCACCAACTGGCACCACCCATGGCACCAGCATCACACACGGCATGGGACAGCATCGAGCAGTGCTGATGCCACCTGTGGCACCACCCGGCACCATAGGGGCATGCGGCACAGGAACCACCCGGACCAACTGACTGTAGCACCACCTGCGGTGCCCACGCCGCACAAATGGCACCAGCGGCACATGAAGATCCTGAGGAAAGAGGGAGAAGTAAAGTGGTACCCGTGCCAGCCCCTGCATGGGGAAAAGGGAAGGGGGAAGGCACAAGGGTCGACGTGATGGCAGAGGCACAAAAGAGGGCACCACGACATCCTGACCCAATCGACCCAGCCCCGGTTCAGAGGCACTCTGAGGCCCAGAGACCCTGGAACACTGGTCAGGAAAACTGGACAGAAGTCGAACCCCTGCTCCAAAGAAGTGGCCCAAAGGTGGAACTGCTCACTGGAACTCCATCAGGGACAGAGATGGAATCCAGTGTCAAGAACGCGGCTGTTAAGAGCGGGCCAAGGGGAACTCCACAAAGTCGGTTCAGGCCTAGCGCCCTCACCACCGACAGTCCCCACACAGATGTACCAGAAGGCAACCTCGAAGCTGTGCTGATTCTTCTACCTCTAAGAGGAGGAAGAAGAACTCGGAGGCAAGCGGAGCCGGATCCCTGTAACGCCAATTTTGTGCTTCATGGACTGTCCTCCCCCCGAGCACAGGACTGCCTGTATCGGACCCCTTCACGATGGGCGGCAGACTGGACACAGCCCTCTGCCATAAAACTTTCAAACGAATTCATCACCGCTACCATCTAAGGACGACTCCATTAATGGCAGGTGAGAATTTCTTTTCTTCTTCTTCATAATCTTCCTTTTCTTCTTCTTAAAATAAGAAAATAATACTAAAATGTTAATTTAAGCGGATACTGAACAACTAATGCTGCTGTCATATAGGCGAAAACACGACTCCGGCAGGCAGGCAGCGTCGATATCAGCCTTTTCGACAGGGAAGTAAAGGAACTGAGGCGGCTGGAGGGTAAACGCCGAGACAGCTCTACACAGGCGCCGAGCTAGTTCAGCAGCCGCGTATGCATGGTCCTATCCTGGCGCTGGCCCTTCTGAAATGTTTGGCTCCCATGGTCTTAGCGCTGGCGCTATCCCATTAGTGTGAATGAGTGGTGGAGACTTGAGTCCAGGAAGATCAGTAGTTCTAGGAGTGGTATATAGTGTACATCCACACTTCTGGCAGTGTTCTTTTCCTTTAAGGCTTGCCAGAATGTCTTCAAGCTGGCTTCTCCCACCTACCCAGGTGGTTACTCCTCGGCACCACCCCGTGACATCAGATCTTACTCGCTGGAAGCAAGACCGGCATGCCACTTGCCAGGAAGGTCGGATGGGTCAGTGTGGATGTACAGCATATACCACTCTTAGAAAGTTAGTTATGCAAGAACTTACCATAACAATAGATCGCCCAGGAACTGTCTCTTGCAGTAGTTATTACTTTGGAGTTCCACCAGGTGGCGCTATCATATGGCAGCTTCTTCTAGCAATCTTCTTTGGGACCGCCACATAACATCACTTCCTCAGGCTCAGTATAAGTGTGGGCAGTCCCAGGTAGCCACTGTTCCCCGACAGCTTCAGCACAAAGGCGAGGACTGAGGGACTAGGAGACCCACCCAACATCCTGAGATCAGGGGACCCTGAGCAAAAGGCAGGGGATGGAGGGCAGGAATGTACCTACTGCAAGAGACAGTTCCTGGAAGATCTACTGTTATGGTAAGTTCTTACGTAACTATCTTCTACGGACTGGTCTCTTGCAATAGTTATTACTCTTGGGAGAGTACCAAGCAGTTACATCCAGAAGGGAGGACAGGCTAAGCAGGAAACCGGCACGAGGTCGCGGGCACAAGCAAAGCAAGTAAGCAAATCTTTATTTTTATAGCTTTTCAAACTCAAGGCACTGTACATAGCATAAAATGCATTATAAAACAGACAATATGACAATTATTTAAAATCAATCCATTACTTACTCAGGAAGGCCAAAGAAAATAAATATGTTTTCAGCATAGATTTTAAACTGCCGATGGTCAGGCATTCTCTTAACCGACGAGGTAGAAGCGTTCCACAGGGTCAGTGCTGCAAACGAAAAAGCACGAGCTCCAGATGTTTCTCTGCAATCCCTCATCTGCGGATCAGAGAGGGGATTGGGGGGAGTAAGAATCAGGAGATCTTTGAGGTAGTCTGGGGTCCCTGTTCATGTAGGGCTTTAAGGTAAGCAAACCTACCTTATAGGTGATCCGCCCACTGAACTGGCAGCCAGTGCAGTTTGCAGCACAGGCGAATGTGACAGGTCCTGGAGGTACCAGTCAACAGCCTGGCCACAGCATTCCTGCACTAGCTGCAGGCGGCGGATATCAACCCAGACAGCCCTAGGTAGAGGGCACTGCAGTAGTCAAGACAGGTAGTAATGAAGGCATGGACCAATGTTGGAAGGTCTCAGGGGAATCAGGTGTTTCACCCAGGCAATATTCCTCAGATGGTTAAATGAGGATTTGACCACGGCTGACACCTAAATTTAGGATCAGGCCATCATCATATATAATACCCAGATTACGACACGATCTGAGGTAATGAGCTGACACCATCAAGCCATAGGCCCGACCCATACCCAGCGCCAAAACCCACCTCGGCGGCCTGGATCCACAACCAACACCTCAGTCTTATCCAGATTCAGTCTCAACCAACTGAGCTCATCCAGTCTTTAATCTCAGAGAGGCAACTATTTAGCATAGAGATCGCATCAACCTCTCCGGGCACAAAAGGACATATACAGCTGAGTATCATCTGCATAGCAGTGAAAACTCAAGCCGTATCACCTGATGATATCTCCCAATGGCAGCATATACACTAGCAACAACATGGGCGCCAATATGGAGCCCTCATGGCACCCCACAGGACAGGGGAGGGCATCAGAGGAATAAATCTAAATGACCACCCTCTGAGACCTGCCTACAAGGAAAGATTGAAACCATTCAAGGACTGTACCCGACAGTCCACAAAGGAATCATAGGGTCTCCAAAAGCACCTCATGGTCCCCAAGCGTCAAAAACTGCTGAGAGATCAAGAACGGCCAAGATGGTACGAGCCTTCGATCTCTCGCCATTAGAAGGTCATTTAATACCCGAACAAGGGCGGTTTCCATGCCTCTTCCTGAATCCTGACTGGAGGGCTTCATAGACATTGTGAGTTATCACGTGATTGTCAAGTTGCAATGCAACCACCTTCTCAATAACCTTCCCCACAAAGGAAGGTTAGAGACAGGTCGGTAGTTAGCTGGATCGACGGGATCCAAGGAGGATTTTTAAGGAGTGGTCAAATGACTGCCTCCTTTAAGGGTCTGGAAAGATCCCTTCTCCAAGGATCTCCATACAATTCAGCTAGGATTGGGCAGATAACATCTACACATCCCACCAAAGGGAGGTAGGGCTCGGATCCAAACTACAGCAGGTTAGGATCTGGACAATCTTCACAATGTCCATGAATTCTGGTCGGCTGAAATCCATCCAGACAGCCCAGGTGCTCACTACCTCCCATCAACCTCCACAACCCCCTTGGAGAGAGCCGGGCTGATTCCGGACATGATACTGGCAACCTTATCTGCGAAAAACTGAGCTAGCTCATCACACTTAATTTGTGAAAAGCTCTTCCAGACTGGAGACAAATTGGATTGCACAATCTGTCAACAGTTCGAAGAGCTGAGCCAGTCAATTCTTGCAGCAGAAATCTCCTGGACAGGAACTCTGCCTTCTTATGGGTGATTTCTGATTGATAGCCCTTATAATCTTCCATCAATCTAAGCCTGTCAGCATCCAGGCTGGACTTCACACTCTTTCCAGCCTTCGACCAATCCGCCTCAACTCCTTCAAGGACCCATCATACCAAAGGGACCTTGGGTGAAGAGTGAGTGGTCGAACACTAACAGGAGCAATCAAGCCCAGGCATCTCCCACTACCTTATTATAGGCTAGTACAAGGTCCCTTGACTTGTGCTCTCACCCAGCAATCCCAATAGGTCCAGCACCGCCGAGAGACCATCTGAGGTAACTCCCTCAAGGGTGGCACCGATCATCTCCGGGGTAGGTCCATTTGAGGGCCCAAAACTGAACCCTATGGTGCGATGGTCAGACCGACTGACTGGTTCCACCCCAAGTCAGTGATCTCCATCCCCAAGAGGAACAGCAGATCCAATGAGTGACCTCCTATATGGGTAGAGGAGGTAACTACCTATGTAAGGCCCAGCATTGTCATTAGCTGGAGGAGATTTTGACAAACTGAGAGTTATCGATGACCCAGGCATTGAAGTCCCCAGAATTATCCATCTAGGGACTCCAACACCATGTCGATATGAAGTCCACAATCTCTTGCAGGAATAAACCCCATCACCTGGTGGACAGTGGATGAGGAGCATCCCACAGCCTACACCCTCACCCACGACACACTCAAAGGATCTAGTGATCCCCACTGGAACATCCACAAGGCCCAGTTCGGTCTTTAAAAGATGGCTACACCCCCACCCCCATAATCCAACCTCGGTGGTGAATCACTGAGAACCCAGCAGGAACTGCAGAAGCTAATACTGGGCCTGCATTATCATCCAGCCAGGTCCACCGTTTCAACAAGATCAGCGATAATGGCTGTCTTGTTTTTGATGGACCTAGCATTACACAACACCACCGGGTTGGATGAGATGCTGGGAAGACCTCGACTCCTGTCCAGCATCAATTTCTGGGCCCTTGGAGAGGGAACAAGACAGGGATTACCCTGTCCTGGCACCATTTCGCCCCAGGGCATCACCTGGTCCCTACCACCCAAATCGTTCCCCCTGCCCTGCCCCCCTCCTATGCCTCCTAGCAATCCCGAGGGATTGACAATGCTTATCGTCTCTGTTGGTAAAAGGGCAATCAAAGGGCAACTCCTGAGCCTGGTGGGGAATACTGCCTGACCATCTTTGGACCGCTTGGTGAGAGTGGCAAAGAGTGGCAAGCAGAGTCCAGGCGGAAGCCATGCAGGAGCACGAGAAAATCCAAGAGACGGCCATGTGAGCCCTGGACAGGGATGGCGTCATACCAAGTTATAGTCAGGACAGCCTACTCACACCTGATAAGGCAGATATGCGAAGGGTGCAAGGAATGACAACTCCATGAAGGGAAAGGAGTAGAAGGGCCATGCCAATGATTCAACCTGACGAGAGAGGTCGAAGGGCCATGGCGACAAGTCAAATCGAGTAGAGCTACCAAGCACAGAGCATGCGGGCAGGAGGCGGAGTGCACTGGGCAAGAAGCACCAGGAAGCCCACAGCAAGGAACAACTGAAGGGACTCCAGGAGGAGGATAGCAGGAGTTCCAAAAGGTCCGCAAGGAGGAGCCGAAGTGTCCATGATCGGGAAAGCAAGTCTCCAAAGAAAGGAACAACCCCCAGGCGCCTCAGAGGCTTGGCAAGAGGAGGTGGGGGAAGTCCGAGGTGCTGCTAATGCAGCAGGGTTGGCCCGTCCGCCCAGAGGGATGGGCATGGGATAGAGGGGCAGATGGCAGCCCCTGGAAGCCCCTTCAGGGTCCCAGATGCACCCCAGTAAGGGGCTGGGAACGGGATACCCAGCCAGCCAAGGAGGAGGATGGGGCCTGAGGGGCATGGCAGAGGTCCTGGACTGACCACACGGCATGACCAGAAGCCTGGAGGGAATCCACAATGGCCTGGGTACCAGGACCAAACAACATGTCCCTACAGAAATGGGCATCAGCAACCGACGACTGGATGTCGGGAGCCAGACCCGACACCAAGCCAGACATGGCAACTGCAGGCGACTCTGGTGGCAGACAGATGGGCAGAGGCATCAACCACATCGTAGCCCGACCACAGTAGGTGATGGGAAAGAGAGAGGCAATGGCAGACGGGGGCTGTGCCAACAGGGCCAACCCCTGGGAGGGAGGCAAGGCAGAAAGCAGGTCCAAAGCGAGGCACTTAAGGTGCAGAGGTACTGGACCATATGTCCCACATAGTTGAGAATGCGAAGCAGCAAGGTACTAGAAGGGTAAACCTTCTTGCCAAGAAAATCAAGGTGCCAGGATTCCTTATCCAGCTGCACTGAACTAGTGTGGGGGCTGAGCGGTCCGTCATGAGCCGCTGTAATGACTACCGAGTCAGCCGTGAGGAGTGGTGGACAAATAGGATGGTCTGACAGGGCCCTGTACAGCTGGTCAGGCCCATGTGGGGGGTGGAGCGGAAGAGGGTGAACCAAGCTGCAACCATGGCATTCAAATAATTTATTTATTTATTTGAAATGGGTGACCGAAAGGCACACTGAGCCGAGGCTCGTTTCAGGTGCGACCTGGGTACAAGGTGTACACTGAGGTATGCAGAGAAGTACAGCAATTGCTTGTTACAGGCGTTAAGTACAACATCAAGACATTCCATTTCTAACGTTGGTGTTTACAGTATATTACAAACGTTATATATACAGAATTTACAAGCAGTAGTATTATGGCATTGTGTAAACTAGCACAGAAATTGTACAGTAGATAAGCAGTAATATAATTTGAGGCTGACGTGTGTAAAATATTGACCAAAAGAGGCCTCCGAGGGTAGGCTAGGCCCGAGTTGGGGGTGGGTCCAGATGAGCATCTTGGGCAGGGAAGGAGGAGCCTGACAGTGAAGAATAAGCCGGAATCAAGGGAGGGACAACCAAGACAGGGCCCTCGGGAGGTCGAGGTAGGCGCCATGTCCCCGTCAAAGGGAATCCTGCTCCGCAGAGGGAAGCCAACATCTCCTGGATCTGTAACAGCAGATCTGAGAAAAAGGGTCATGGAATGTGAGGCAGCAGGAGGGCAGGCGGGCGGCATCCACAACAGAGGACCGGAGTACGGGACTCCTAGGTCCCCATAATCCAGAAAGCCAACATCCGAGGCATCCTCCAAGAAGGGATCCTCCACGCCGTATACCTGAAACGGACTCCACATGGGGGGTGACGAGGCAGAAACAGCTGGATCCAGGTGAAGCCGCTTAGGCAGGGCTTGGGAGAGTGAGGAACTTCAGGGACGTCACACACAGAAAGCCTGGGCGGATCCTAGCCCCCTGCGGAGGCACTGGGGAGCAAGGAACGGGGACAAGCCCAGGAACCCTGTCCGAAACGAGAAAGGAGTGGTGCCCAAGGAGTGCACGCCGACATGGGAAGAGAGTGCCAGTGCCAGGAAGGGCAGGGGCATGGAAGGGAACCCACAACAGGGACGTCCCTGGCGCGGAGCCACTGCCGCCGACAGAGGCCCATCCCGTCAATGAGGAATGATAAACATGACATTCCATCAATGGGAGAAGCATTCCTGTTGACAAGGAATGAGAAATAGATGCCCCGTCGATGGGGAAGCTGTCCCGTCGACGAAGAGCACTCCATCGAGCGGGGAACAGCCTCCGCCGATGAGAGAGAGAGAAACAGAATGCTCTGTCGATGAGGGAAGCCATCCCGTCGATGAGGAACACTCTATCGACAAGGGAAGAGCCCATCGATGGAATGGTAAAACTCCTATCTCTTGAGTTTTCAGAGGAACCTCTAGAGACACAGACATGTGCTACAAGAGTGCTGAGAAAGAGTACAAACACCGCAGAGTGAGAGGCTGTTGGAGGAGTCAATGTTTTGTTGATACAGGACAATGCCATCAAGATGTCTGAGTCTGAATCTGGGAAGTGAGACTCCGAGCATCGCTTGGGAGTGCAGATGACCCACTCTGATTGGGTGACCACTGCTGACAGACACATGGGCATTACAGACTCAGTTCTGGCCCGGCGCCTCCCATGGCTGTGGAGGGCAGCTCCACTCTGATCAGTCGCTGTGATACTGCCAGCTGTGCCGCAGGATGACCGCTGAACACAGCACCACTGGTGGCATCAGGACAGGCACCCATGGGGGCTGAGGTGGCCAGAAGCATCTGTCAACACGAGCTGCAGCAAAACACTATTAAGGGCCCACTGATGCCAAGCAATGGCAACCACCAGATCAGAAGGAGTAACTCAAAAGCAACTGCTGATGATCACGGCATTGACAAGATTCAGACCTAGAGCAGGTCTCTACCTTGACCTCGGACATCAACCCTGAAGTCAACCAGGGCGATAACCATGTGCCACCTGCTTAGGTTCTAGCATCACCTTGGGCTGGGACGAGAGTCAGGGCGGCTAGTGGCTGCTGCACTGAAGGAGGCTCAACCAGGGACTCAGTCTTGCCCAGCACCATCCTGTGAAGGGCCTCTCGTAGCACCGGTGAGTCAGTGAGAGACACATTTTGTCCTCCTCCAACTCATGAATGAGAGGTTTGATGAGAACAACCTCAGGTTTATCAACCCAAATCATCTTGGCCAGCAGCTCCTTTGGGGTGTCACTGGACTGACAACCGATTCCTCAACTGGGACAACTTCATCAAAAGTGAAATGGACTGGGGACCAAGGACTGGGAAAATGGTAAAGTTCCTCCTCCCATGATGGATTGCACACCACTTCTTATACTTTCAACAATACTGGAGGCTACAGTCCTCGTGTTAGAGAGAAAAAAATCACAAAATGCTGTGTGGTGCTGGACAGTAACAGCCCCACAGTCAGCTCTACAATGGAAGAAGTTCAGCTCTGGGGATTCCCTGACCTCTGCTACTGTGCCATTGAACCTGCATTTGCAGAGACTTTCTGTTCCTGAGGGCCTACCTTGGAGGAAGGGTAACCTAGCCATGTTGAGAGAAGAGTGGTGCATGGCCTGACCACAGTACAGTTATCCAAGTGGCACTGAGCCTTAAGGCAAATAAACACAGTGTCTTGGCCGACCACACATCTATCTGCAGAGCAGAAATCTCTAACACGGGCCTCCTTCTTCCATCTGGAAAACTGCTGACAGAGCAGTAACCAGGAAACAAGAACAGCAAGCCAAGTCCAAAATGAAAATTTTGCTATAAAAAAAAAAAAGAATGAGCTTGAAAACTTCGATCCTCTAGTCACTGCAGCAGAAGCTGTGCAGGAAGAGAGCTGTCTATTCCAACGGAAGAAAGTTCTCATCAACTGGGGCAGAACCAGATGATGACACCACAGTTTGTGGGAGGAGCTAAGCCCTGAAGCTGTCTGGTGATTGGCTAGCCCAGTGGAACTGCCTAATGTGGATAGTGAACTGGATCTAGGTAGTTAGAAATCATGTTATTAATTTTGTAATTCTTTGGTATCCAGGTAAGGCCCATTAAAAGAGGCAACCTGGGAGCACAGGAGAGTTAAGTGACTTGCTCAGAGTAACACAGTATGGAAGCAGAGGTTGTGGGAATAAAAACCAGGTCTACTGCTTGTACCTACTCATTCACAGTTTGCTACTCTACCTCTAGGCTATACTGCCAGACGGAAATGTATATCAATTTATTGATTTGTTTAAAATATTACAAGCAGCACAGCACTAAAGCTTCAATGAAACACCAGGAATTACCATAGGTCACGAGTTCGAGCCCTAACGGTTTGGCTCTCACCTTTCAATTTCTGCAGTGTTTCTGTGTTACACTCTTTGTTCCTGGTGTGTGGAGAACCAGTTTGCCTATGACTAGTTGTGACCATTTTACTAGCCTGGTCAATACCATATATTTATTTCTTCTTTTTTTTGAAGTGGCCAGGAAAGATACAGTTAGCGAAGTTAATTTCCCTAGTTATGAGCTCGAGGAGCCAGTGGCATGCAATTCTTATTGTACCCCGCAATGTTTTTTTCTTTTTCCCTCCGCCACACCCCTAATCCCAATATTCAGGGTCCGAAGCAGGTCCACCCTTTGGATCAGGAGGATGGGTGAGAAGATACCTTCACTGCTGTGGCCAGCTCTGCTCCATCACTGGCCGGCAAGGGGGTATAAATGGACAGGCGACCAATCATACCTCTTGACCTTTGTCATCAAAAAAGGAAAACAACAACCCCTCAACATGTGGGATAAAAGGCAGGGTACAAGAAATCATCAAATCTGAGACCAAAGCTCTGTTTTCATGTTCACAAGGTCTGCTGTTCATGGGCAATATGGACTATTAAACATCTTATTAATTAATCATGAAGCCAACACTTCTTGTGCAGGGCACTGCTCCCTTAGAAATGCCCATTACAGCTCAGGTTGGTGGGCTGGTTTGTAAACTTCTTTCCTAGAATAAACAAAAAAAGTAATTTTTTCCTTACTAAAGCAATTAGACTTATAATCACAATAATCCTTTCATAACCAGGCATTTCCATGGGCTTAAGGAAAACTACACCCTCATGTCTTCTAAATGTTATTTGTTTCCATGTCAACATACAACTCTTTTCAAGTAGCTGCTGAAGTTGTATGCAACTGCATGAGTCAGATTTCACAGTTCATACCAGGCCCTGTTACTGTCTGGGAGACTCCATTAAACCAGCTGTTGAAATCTCATTGTTCCTGAGGGCTGCATTAGCATATGAGAATATGATGCATAATCACCCTTTAAACTACCCACTATGCCTGTCTGCTTAAGTAGTCTTCAAAGAAACAAGCTACAATTTAAAAAGGTGTGAAATACCACATTTACAGTACCTTCCAGTGAGCTCTGCAAACTATCCGGGGTTATAATGCAGGTTTTCTCCTTTAATCGTCATTCTGTTTATGAGTTTCCAGAGTTTTTGCAGGGTATCTGTTCATTCAACATGGGGATACATGACATAAATGGTTGATCTGAACTCGGACATCATGTTCTCATATGCTAATACAGTTCTCATGGACAACGAGATTTCAACAATAGCCAGATGGGACCCCAGGGCAATCAAGGGGTTACCGCAAGCAGTGAAAACAAACTAAAAGGTAACACATATAGACCTAACAGCTACAGGAAAGGAGTTGTCTGTTGACTTGGCATCAAATAAAATGTAAATGATATGAGGGTGAAGCTTTCCACTGCTGGATAAATGTCCCTAGGCTGCACTTGACCCACAACACCCCAGCCAGGTGTTAATCCAGAGATAAAATTCTGGGTTATTCAGACATTATTGCTTTACTATGACTCTGTTTCAAATATAACAGCCTGATCCATGTAATGGACCGGTCCATGTGACGGGCTGATCCATGTAATGGACTGGTCCATGTGACAGGCTGATCCATGTGATGGACTGGTCCATGTGGCGGGCTGATCCATGTGATGGACCGATCCATGTGATGGGCCAATCCATATGATGGACGGTCCATGTGATGGACCGGTCCATGTGATGACTGATCCATGTGATGGACTGGTCCATGTGATGGACTGGTCCATGTGATGGACTGGTCCATGTATTGGGCTGATCCATGTATTTGGCTGATCGATGTAATGGGCTGGTCATGTAATGGGCTGATCCATGTAACGGACTGGTCCATGTATTGGGCTGATCGATGTAATGGGCGATCCATGTATTGGGCTGATCGATGTAATGGGCTGATCCATGTATTGGGCTGATCCATGTATTGGGCTGATCCATGTAATAGACTGATCCATGTATTTGGCTGATCCATGTGATGGACTGGTCCATGTGATGGACTGACATACAGGAGATTCACAAATAGCTTTGAAAAATTAGACCAGGCCCGGAATACTGTCCCCTGCTCTAACCACTATAGCAATTCCAGATGAATGACATGTGTCCAGGAAGAGTAGGGTCCAACCATGTGAGCCTACAGCTCAGTGGTTAGAAAAGCGGGATGGTATTCCGCCTGGTTCAATTCCTAATAGGTCACATTATTTCTTTCTCACTAGAGGTTGTTATCTACATTGCTTAACAGTGGCTGATATAGCACCAAAACATCTAATTGTCATCTTGATTGTTCCTAGATGCAGGATTTGCAATTCAGAGAAAGAAGTGTCTGGAAGAGTCAAGTCCAACCATGTGAGCTATAGCTCAGTGGTTTGAAACACCAGGACAGTATTCAGGGTGTGGGATCAATTCCCAGTAGGTTACATTATTTCTTTCTTGCTTAAAGTGTGACCCTTAAAACATTTTAAAGTAGACTCCATGCTATAAGTGAAATAAGGCACACAATAAGCTCATGGAGACCATACTAAAGGAAAGGTTAGCGGCATATCTAGAGGAGCATGGTCTCCAGGATGAGAGGCAGCATGGGTTCATGGGGAGATTGTGTCAAACAAATCTGATTGACTTCTTGACTGTGTCACTAAGACAGTAGACAGGGGCCAAGCAGTAGACACCCTCTATCTTGATTTCAGTAAGGCCTTTGACTCTGTGCGCACAAAGGTTGACCAGGAAGTTGGTGGATCTTGGAGTTGGGAGAAGATGGCCAGATGAGTGGAAAACTGGCTGAGGACAGGAGCCAGAGGGTGGTGGTGGGGAGAGTTATCTGGCACCAGAGATGTAACCAGCTGGGGTCCCACAGGAGACCAGTGGTGTATCAATGTCTTCATCAATGACATTGGGGATGGCATTAAAGGCAAATGTGCCTATTCCAGATGACACCAAGCTCTGCAAGAAGTGGACACACGCTGAAGGGATCACAGGACCTACAGGAAGATCTGGAAAAGCTGGGAGGTGGTCCAGGATCTGGCAGCTGGCTTTAATGCCAAGAAATGCAAAGTTATGCATATTGGAGCCAATAATCCCAGGACAGAGTATTACCTGGGTGGAGTCCAAGCAGCTGCATCAGAGGAGGAGAAGGACCTGGGAGTGATGATCACTGGTGACCTGAAGCACTCACGCAGTGCAAGAAAGCAGCAGCAGTGGCAAACAAGATGCTGGAATGCATAGCTAGGGGATCAGTAGTAGGAGAGAGGTTATACTGCCCTTGTATAGGTCACTGGTAATGCCACATCTAGAGTATAGAGCTCAGTACCGGTGCCCACAACTCAAGGACATCAACCTGCTGGAGAAGGTACAGAGGAGGGCTACAAAGATGACAGCCGGTCAGCAGGGCAAGGCAGTGAGGAGAAGTTGAGGGCACTGAACATGTACTCCCTAGAAGACAGAGAGAGAGAGAGAGAGGGACATGATTGGGACATTCAAGTACTTGAAAGGGATAAATAATGTTGATAAGGAAAAGTCTTTAAGCTGAGTGGCAAACTATATCATGAGGGGGCACAGTCTTAAGCTGGAGGGTGGGAGGTTTAGGAGGGATGTCAGGAAGCACTTCTTCACAGAAAGGGTGGTGGACATGGAATGCACTGCGAAGAGGTCGTCTCATTAAAGACAGTGAGCAGCTTTAAGAGAGGCTGGATAGGCATAGGGGAAGATAAGAATCATGGGTGGGGAGGATGGGAGGAGTGGGGAGGAGGGCAGGGACATTAGCTCAAGCTGTTGACCCTGCATCTCTGACTGAACTTGATAGACCAAATGGCCTTCTCTTCTGCTGGCTTGTTAGTATGTTAAATAGTCGTATGTACTTCAGGGATGTGAAAATATTGACAACAGTTGCACTTTCCTCTTAGGTATTTAAAGGCACTTGTCAAGTGCCCCGTGCTCCACAAACACTTTTTTGCAAATACATTTTTTTCCTCCCGAGTCCAGAGGGATGTCTCTTCAGCCCATTCCTCACCCCTGGTATTAGCTCCTTACTGCCCCAGCCACCTACCCTGTCTACTGGTTTCCCCATGAGCTTCCCCATTGTGGCAGGAGTGGAAGGATAGCTACCCCCCACCATTCAACGTATCTGAGGTGGAACAGCATGGTGGCCAGGTGGCAGTGAGGGCATGTAATGGCCATGCCAGGCTTCATTAGCCCCTCTGATGCCATTTTCTTTGTTTCTCCCACCCCACTGGAGGATCGTGCTCAGACATGGAGGTGCACCTGTCCCACATGTCCCTGCAGTTCCCTCCTGTACATGCCTCACTACTGCTGTTCTACCCCAGGCCTCCACCTGGGGGTCAGCTCAGGGCGGTCACGACATGCAACCCCTCCCAGGAGAGGAGAGGAGAGCACTCCTCAGATTCTCGATCCTCACCTCACCGCCAACCCCAACGACCCGACTTTGTACCTGAACCCAGGTCACTGGAGTGGGAACAGATAGGCACTAGGTGCCTCAGCCCTCGTAACACTGGACCCATTACCTAACAACACACTTTAGGTGTGGGATAAATGACCAATAAATATACACCCTGGAGTGTCTTACTGCATACTTACTCAACTTCAAAATATACCAAAGATTGGGCCGGTATATTGTTTGCAGGTGGCACTTTGTTCAAGAAAATGAAATCCTTTTTCCTGCTACCTCAATCCTTCAGGTCTTCATAGCTTCTCTACCACCAAGTCACCTCACAGGACTCTGGATAAGCATCCAGTCACCCCAGTTATTTCAGACATCAGGAAGCTCGGTCCACACCATCCTGGGTTGCCCTGCTGAATGTGCCCATAGTGTGGCTGTGCAGAAGCCAGAGAAATAAGGAACAAGTCAATGGAGGGGAGATCAGCAGAGGATAGCCAGCTATCATATGACACACGAAGCTAGTTCCTGGCTTCCTCCCTAAACTCTGCCCACCTTCCACAGGATCCTGTGGGTGTGCGCTCGCCAGCAACATGTGATCACACACGTTGCTCGGAACGTGCCCGCAGCTGTCAAAGGAGGTGCTGCATAGGTGGGAGGTCTTTCCTTACCCTTGTGACAGTTCGAGCACTACAGGCCCAGAGAAAGGAGTTGGGATTTGGATACAAATCCAGGTCCAGCACATGGTAACTATGGATACCAGCAAAGAAGCAGCCCATAAATCTTTTAAAGAAGAACTGTGCTGAACCTCTAACACACTTTTTCATGAAGACGCTTATTTGTTAAATATTAGTTCATGTTCAGTTACTGTTCCATCTTTACTGGCTATATAGTGTATAGAGGAAGCTTGTTCTGCATGGATTTCATCTAAGCAGAACACTGTTTCCACAGTGCAAAGGTCATGGGGTGTGGTTGTGCCCTTCTGTGGTACAACAGCGTTCTACAGAGGTGAAAACAATGCCAGTGATCATCTCTAATGAAAGAAGATTAGTACCAAAGTTAGGAGCACTCCAACAAATGAACTTAACGGACTCAAGTATAATTTAAATCCCTTTTAATATGGAGTATGAGTCAGAGTCTGAAACATTCAGTACACTCAAAAGCATCAGCACCTCTGTCACTTAAGAGTTATATAGTGGAACACAGATGCATTGCACCAACAACATAGAAGCGTAACAAGAAGATATGTGACGACATGCAATGTGCACATTAGGAACACTGTTAAATTTACTAAAAGGTCAGTAAAGATGGGAAAACAAAAGAATGCCAAGCAGTGTGGTCTAGTGGTCAGAGTCTAGCTTGGGAACCAGCAAATCGCAGGTTCTATCCCTGCTACAGCCAAATTCTCACTGTGTGATTTTGGGCAAGTCACTTAATCTCACATTGCTCCAGTCCATCCAGCTGCAGAAATGGGTAGAAGCAGAACCCCACTGGAAATGAAATCTTGCATCTCAAGTGTATGATACTGGGCAAACTAATTTTAACGTATTCAAAAAAGAGTTCTGAAGCTGGCTCCATGGCACCACAAGCAATGATTGGCATGCTCATGACCTTGGTTGGTTCTCCAAGTCTGTCACGTCAGGAGCTGAGGCCAGCAGAGCAACCATGAGGACAATCTCCTCAAGGGAGGATGGAGCAGTGGTGACACACCACTGGACAGCGGCTTCTGATGATGGTGTGATCTTGGTGCTAGTGCTGGGGTAGATGACCACAGATCATCTACTACCCCACACCACCAAGGTGGTACACACTCTGAGGGAAGGGCCAGGAAAACCAGATAATGAGTTGGAGTGCACTCCCCATGTACCCAGACCCTTCATGGTGGTGTGCTCATTACTTAGCTTTGACCCCAAGAGACATGGGACTTCTCTGTCCCTTCCGGTGGCTGTGGAGTAGAGGGCTAGACCCAGACCTTAGGGCTGAGGGAGACAGGGAGCTGGCGCATATCTTCAACCATGTGGGGTTAGCTTGGCAGAGGATCTGAGCCAATGAGAGAATCAGAAAGCGGAACAAATGGAGTACTAAACTGTATTTTGAAGCATACTGCTAGTAGGGATAGTAAGGTTTTGGTCCCCTGTATAGAGCACTAGTGAGATCCTTGTTTCGAGTATGGAGCCCAGGTGTGGGCACCATATACTATAGCGGTGATATCGTCAAACTTGAAAAATACAGAAAAGGGCCACACGCGATAAAGGGATGGAAACAAAGAATTACACTGCAAGACTGAGGAACTAAACATGTTCACACTGGAATACAGGAGGCTGACAGGGGACATGTGCTTGCTTTTTAAAGCACTTACAGATCACAAATTGTGGGGAAAAACTAGGAATGGAACTGAGGAAAAACTTCATAATACCAGGCACATCCACTTCAGTTAAAGGGAAAACTATAGAACATAGTACAGGAAAATGTGGTTCAACCAGAGGACAATTCCAATATGAAACACATTACCAGAGGAGGTGGTGGAAAGCTCATTTGTGGAGGTTTTCAAACTTCACCTTGATAATCTGTACCAGTCAGATCAGCTCAAGTAACAGATGGCTAGCATTACGGAAAAAAGTCCTTCAGTTCTGTACATACCTATGATACCTATGAGCCCCTGCCGTCAGGGGAGCAAAAACAGAGCTCCTGCAGGAAACAATGACTCTCAGGTTCACCGCAGTTTTCCTTTAAGAAAATAAAACCATTACCTGGGCTTGCACACTGCAGTATAGTAGGGACTTGCCACCGGAGCAGCACACATGTCCAGCACAACATTGTTGTCTTCCACTTCCAAAGCCAGCACGGGCAGCAACGAGGCAGCATTCAGCAGGTAATAGTCTTTGAGTCTCCTGGCTGGTGCTGCTGGGGGAATTTACATGGAGTCCTACTGACGTAGCACTTCAGCCATCTTGGTGAGGGAATGGATGCTTCTTGAAAACACTGCAATATCCCTGAGACTGAAAGTGTGCTTCCAGGCTTTCAGAAAAGCTGAATCTGTTAAGCATCACAGCGTATTGCCAGCACGAAGGTGATAATAGCATTTCTCTGAAATAAAACAGTTTAAAAACCATAAGTCTATAATTACTCATGACAATTCCATACTAACTTGCACTGATGCTGACTTATGCAGTTGTTATTACAGTACATGGTGAAACATTAGAAGTAATACAAACCAGTGACACAATTTCAGCCAATCAGCACACAGAGCCATGGTACCTTTATTCTGTGAACAGTGTACAGGAGCAGTAGGAGGAGCACTCCACTTCAGTGCCGGGGGTGGCACAATAAAATAAAAAATATTCTAACTTTATTATAAATCACTCTAGCTAAACTTGTGTGATTTTGCAATAAGATAACAGGGACTCTGAGGAAGTCCTTTATGATACAAGAGACTCCTCACATGTGATTTGGGCAGACAGAACCACTCAGCTTCACTTTTGATCCTCTTATCCCAAGCCTCATGTTCAGAGTCTCTACAGACATCCCATGGAGGTCCTATTAACATACAGCAACCACATTAGTCAGTAAATGTAAGTTAGTGGTTCCTCCTGTCAACTGAATGTAGGTCGGCTTATGATACCAAACTTAAAAGAGAAGCAGTGTTGCCCCATCGCCCAGTGGGTCATCATGCTCACATGCCAGCACAGCACCCAGGTTCCTGAACAAGCTTAAGATGCTGGCAAACAGATGGCTAGGGAACCCAGAGTGCTGCTGGTGGTGACACAGCTTCGACTGAGTGGGTCCACACCTCACTTTGAGGGCATCAGGAGATCCGGAAGTTGGGCACTGGAGGGTTCAACGTCCAGCTGCAGGGGAAAATGCATGTTGCACGGCCCCTGCAGCCATGATAAATGCCATAAGGTGCAGGAAGTCAACATCTCATGGGATAAAAATACCAGGCCACGTCTTAATGACAGCCACGTTGACACACTCAGGCCTCATCCCATGAAACCCATCAGCTGCCTCGGATCCTGACTGTGTTGTGTCCGGGGACTCCCAACTCCACCCCAAAGACCCAAAGACCCCTGCCATGGAGGGAAAAAAATGAAGTTGGCAGGTATAACATGGCTAGTGGCAGCTGAGGCTGGCTGGTCACCTGAGGTCTGGCTAAGGGTGATGCGTGTGGGTCAGGAAGAAAAGGTTTGACCAAAAACAAAGAGCAAACTGCTAACACTATAAAAGGACAAGTTTGTTCCTTATTTATTTATTGAAATGTTTCACCAGGAAGGCACACGGAGCAACAAGTCATTAGTCTCGGTGCGACCTGGGGGGATACAACTGGAATGAGACATTATACATTCAAGATACAAGATCAACATTAACATACAGTTGTAAGGTAAGGTGTTGCAAACAGTGTTACAACAGTGTGGTGCATAATATGTAGAAAGAGTGGACAATAATAAATGCCGAGTTAGTAAGTAAACAAGTGCTTAAGTGAAAGAAAAGGGAAAGGGGAGGAAGGGGTGAGATGGGGAGGGGAGATGGTGTCCTGGAGGCGCCCTTATGGTGAGGAACCTGCAAGGGGACTGTGGGACCAGAGAGAGGGGATAATGCAGTGTCAGAGAGATCCCTTTAGGACGGGGGAGGGAGTAGATCAGAGATACAAGCCCCTTGGGGTGGTAGGTGAAGATGAGGGTAGAGAGTAGGGTTTGTTTAGGGCTTAGAGGAGGAATTAGGGAGAGACATGGCAGGAGCAGCTAAGTGCAAGGTAATTATTGAGGGCAGAGCTGATGGAGTAGGCAGAGGATGAGTGCCAGATTTGAGGTGGGAGGAATTCCAAATTTTGGGAGGCGGTGAGAGTAACGGATTGGCCGGTTGGGTGGATCTGCAGGAGACAACCAGGGTACAGGAATCGGTCGATTTAAGGGAATGGGAGGGTGTTATAAAGGAGAAGGTGAGGTAGGAAGGAGCTCACCCAACCAGTGTGAAAGTGAATTTAGCAGTGGGAGTCTCACTTGTTGTAAGAGACGGAAGGATAGGGCACCTGATAAAGATCGTGAGTGATGGGTGCAAGGGGGCATCCAGGGCAAAGCTGCAGAAGTAACTGAAGCGGTAGCCAGTCTGGCCAGGGAGGACTTAGTGGCAGCACCATAGACTATGTCACAGTAGTCGAAAATGGGCAGTATCATCTTCTGAACAAGTTCATGCCTAGTCAGGAGGCATGTAACCACGGTTCCCAACAGGAACCAAGCTTTGGGGTGCAGTTTTTTCTGGATGGCATCGACATGTCCAGAGAAGTTTAGGGGTTGGCCCAACCAAACGCCTAAGTACCTGAAGGAGGAAGTGTCCTCAGGCAAAGTCCCATCAAGGGTGTGGAAAGTGGGTAGGAGGAAGCCAGAGAGTCTCTGCCTTGCCAAAGGTCACTGAGACTGTCTTCTTGGCATTGAGAAATGTTGATGGTTAACAAACCAGAGCAGAACCTTGTCAAAGTCTTGATGTAAGCTGGTTGTAACTCAATCAGGACAGGAGCCAGATGCATACAGGACTGTATCATCAGCATACATATGTGTAGGAGGATGGGGAGCAAATAGAGGGAAGGTCATTTAAGAAGATGGAGAATAGGAGGGCCCTAATACCGAGACCTGGGGACTCCAGTGCTAATTGAGAGGAGGGGAAGTGGTGCCCAAGATCTTAACTGATTGGGTTCTACCAAAAGGTAGGCCTTGAACCAGTTTGTGGCTGAGGAGACAGGCCAGCTGCCATGAGTGAGTTGAGGAGAAGGGAGTGAGAGATGGTGTCAAAGGCCTTGGCCAGGTCAACAAAAATGGCAGAGGTAATTTGTCCATTGTACATCCCAATTAGGATGGAGTCAGTGAGCCGTGGGAGGAGGTGGTGGTTCAGTGGTGTTTCCTGAAATCAGACTGGAAAGGGGTGAAAAGGAGGTGTCAGAGAGAAAGAGGTGAGTTGGGAGAGGACAATGTGTTCTTGAAGCTTGGTAACAGTAGGGAGGAGAAATGGGGCAGTGGTTGCCAGGGGATGAGGTCACCTCCTTTGGGTAGAGGAGGACCACTGCATGTTTCCATGAAGAGAGACTGAGGCAGTAGAGAATGAGAGATTTAAGATTACTGAGAGGGGCAGGCAATGATCGAGGCGGAGAGGGAGAGGAGTTTTGGGTGAAGGCCATCAGGGGAGTCACCTTTAGGGTTGATGGTGAGGAGGGCATTTAGGCATCATTTGGAGTTACAGTAGCGAAAGAGAAGGGAAGATGGGAGGGTGGTGGAGGGGCACTCTGGTGAGGGTGGGGAAGTGTAGGAGGGAGGGATTTCAGAGCTTAGTGGCACAGGAGGTATAGCAGGAGTTAAATTCTGCAGCTACAGCTGATGGGTCAGACCCCTAGTGAGCTATTTACTTTAAGTACTGAGGGTGGTGGGCGAGATGAGGGGTAAATAGGTGTGGACCACCTTCCAGAACTCTGAAGGAATTTTATGTTAGTGATGAAGACAAATTTGAAATATTCGGACTTGACTAACCTTGTAGCCCTGGTGCAAGCATTTCTGAGCATTGCGGTAGTTTGTGAGGTCACTACGATGCTGGGCAGCTTTATGATGCTTCCAGGCGCGATCTCTAGCCCTGTGGCAGGCCAGAAGTTCAGGGTTATCCAAGGTAAGTGGTTACCTCTAACTGTGGTTTGTCTGTAGGGCAAAGGCGTTCCAGTTTACAAGAAAGACTTCTTTGAAGTAGGCAAGGACCTTTTCAACTGAGCGGAAGGAGGCCAGGAAATAACCACTTGTATCTTTCAATTATAGAACAAGTCACACGTTGCTATTCTTTGTATTTTTACCAATGGCCTTATGTGCTCTTGGGAAAAAGCTGAGCTCTGAGGAACTTTAAGGAAGAAAGCCATGTGCTACCAGATAGCTTCACACGTAAACAGAGTACATTCATAAGAATTACAATTTAGTGCGTCCACATTTCCAGACAGTAGAATTACACACTGCTTAGTCTATTTTATTTAAAATCCTTATAGGATTAGAGGGACAGGTGAAAGAAAAGTAATCGGCCAAAAGTAGGAACAGGAGCAATACCCAATTTAGGGTAGGGGTACAAAAGGTATAACAAACAACAACAAGCATTTGTCAATGCTGAATGTTGTTTTGCTGGCATTAGTAGTGCAGCAGTTAGAGAGATGCATACTAGGAATGGCAGTGAAGTATTGAACTAACACCAACCCCCATCCCCACCCTGCAGAGACTGAGAGGCGTTTGGGGTGGGCTTTCGGTTGTCGGCCATAACCCTCACGTCATTCCACCTCACTCTACCCTGCTTACACCAACAGGTGTTGCGGTGTGCCTTGGTCTTCAGCACTTATGCTCGCCCCATTCTATAAGGAAATAAGCTAAGATGGGTGCAATAGAGGAGAATGGGGTGAGCGTTACAGCGAAGACCCCCAAGGCACACCTCAATGCACCTGTCACAGGCTGCAAGGTGGGGATGGAGTGCAATGGCGTGAGCATTCGTCCTGACCCCAAGTCACACCCGGACGCCTGTCAGTCTTAGGTGATGCTACGGTTGGAAACCTAACACCCGGAGTTTTTTGTTACCCAGATTTTCAACATAGGCTTTTTGAGACCCCACCTCATGAACAGTGGCACTATCATTTGTTATTCAATCCCAAAAGTGATTTCACACAGTGATTGCGCCATTCGGTGCCACAAATCAAAACACATATCAGGCAGGATGTGAAAATGACAGCTACACTGTTCATGAGGAGGTGTTAAAAATGCCAATGCTGAAAACCTGGAGTGAAAATATGAAAATTGGTGAAGTTACTAATGTGCATAGAAACAGCACAACACACGCCTGTAACATAATAATTTTGGGAATTTCTTTACCAGATTTTCAACATGGGCATTTGGGATCTCCCCTCATGAACAGTGCCATTTTGATTTTGCTGCTCTGTCCCGAAGTTGATTTCCCACAGCGGCCATGCCATTCTGTGCCACAGGTGCGAAAACACATTTCGGCAGGATGTGAAAAATGACAGCTGTACTGTTCATAGGAGGTGTGAAAAATAGCAATGTTGAAAATCTGGGTGAAAATGTATTAAAAATTGGTGAAGTTACAGGGTAATGCGTGAGATCTGTACGCAATGCAGCATATAGTCATTTTTGGAATTTTTTCTAAAATTTGCAACATGGGTTTTGGGACCCCACCTCATGAGCAGTGCCACTGTTCTTTAGTTAATGGGTCCCGAAAAGGTGATTCAGCGCAGCAACAGCTAAATCACCTTCGGGACAGAGTAACTCAAATGACAGTGACAGTAGTTCACGAGGTGGGTCCCCAAAACCATGTTGAAAATTTGGGGCAAAAATTCCTAAAATGGCTGAGATAGCAACCTAGTTGAAACCCCACCTACTGACTCCCATTATACAGCTTACCGTCATTTCTTCAGTTTGCCAGTCAGATTTGAAAAGTGCAGATGTGTCCTGGTCCATAGAAGATCACTGCTCCGACCTCTGGAGGTAATTTTGGGGTAAGTGGGGTGCGGAGAGGTGGGCCTGCAGAGGGAGGGGTGGGGGAGGGTGAATGGGGAGGCGATGAGGTGGAAGACTAGGTTTGCTGGTCAAGGCACCTAGCTTTACCTGAGCTCTTTTTCTTCTAGGTTGCTTGAAAGGACAGGGCAAAGAACTTTACCAAAGCAAGGAAAAGGATTAAGGCTTCTTTTGGCTAGAGCAGATTTACTGTGTGTTATTTTTATTTTGTACGCACAGGGATTGTTACTGTTTGTTGCTAACATTTTATTGCTTTATTTTTCTCTGATTCAAATTGGTGTTGCTGGGTATACCTTCTGCTGCATTATTACAGGGTGTGCCTACAGTGTGTGCTTACAGATTACTGCTGTAATCTTCTGGTTCAAATTGTCTTTTGCAAGGTATATATTCTGTTTCTGCTTTATTTTTCTCTGTAGCAAAGTGTTTCTTACAAGGTACATCTTCTGTGAAATTATTACAAGTGGTGCTTTACAGGTTTTACAGTTTTATCTATCATTAGGATAAGCTTTCAGGGCTACTGCATTTGTTGCTGGCTGATTGTTTCTGCTCTTACCTCGTTTCTTTAGTCTCGTGGTTCTTCTTTTTCGGCGGGGAAGGGCCCAGCCACCACCCCATCCCCAACCACCCCACACTACACTCCTTTATAGGGTAGCACAGTTGTGACAGTTCCTGTAGCAAAGCAGGAAGGGAGGATCAGAGGGGTATCCACACAGTGACCTCATTTACAGGGGCACTAGAAAATTAACTTGTTATAACAATTTATACAAATACAAACAAAACACAAAATCAAACTTTTGCTTTCATTTTCCTCATTCTAACTACTCTGACCAGGTTATAAACCCAGCAACTTATTTGGAATGGATATCATTAACTGCAGGTACTGAGGAACACTTTTCAGAAGGGCAGTTTACAGGATTTAGGACATTGTCCTACATGCTGAGCCATTGGAGATCTAAGGGCTCAGCTCCAGGCAACATGGGCAGAGATTGTGTGCCTCAAATTGCATATTCAAGAGGAATATATATGATAAGAACCGCCCGCCATTTACCTTACATCCAACTGAAGCACCTCGACCGCAGAGTGTAGTGATCCGGGAGATTGGTAGGTGGTTAGAGAGGCAAATCGGTGTTCCCATCACGGTGCTCTCCAACACAGCACCTCCACAAACTATATAAAAGCTACAAACAGGTATCTGCCTCTAGCTCCAAAATCAAGCGAAGGGGCAGAGGACACTGCAGAGCAGTACACTGTAGCACAGGAGCTAGCACAACAAAACTACTTCAAAACAGAAAAAGCAAAAGGAAATCCAAAAACTTCTGATCATAGGAGACTCCATGATTCGGGAGCTGATACCTATCTCCAGCCAGGGGTAATGGTCAGATGTCTCCCAGGTACATCAGCGTGGAGAGACACTGACCGTATTGCTAAAACTGTTCAGGAAGCAGGAGACAACATTGATGTCCTGGTACACATAGGGACTAACGATCTCTTCAGCCGGTCAGTTGTGGAGACCAAGGAACACCTGACCAGGCTGAGTGACAAACTATCATCCATTTTGTCCAGCATCTCCTTCTCTGAGATCCTGCCAGTCTGGGACAGGGAGCAGATGGGACGGAAGGTCAGAGAAGGGGAGATAGGGGAGCTAAACATGTGGCTCAAGGGCTGGTGCCAGGAAAAGGACACAAATTTGTGGGAACCAACAGTTTTGGGAGTGACGTTCTTTAAATTTGATGGACTGCATCTGACTAAGGATGGAGTCAGTGCATTGGGCAGAAGTTTGATGTCTTTGCAGAATATTTAAACTAGCAAATGGGGGAGGGGTGCAGTACCCCATCGTCAAATGGGAAGAAACCCTCCTTTCAGCTAGTGGTCAAACAGGAGTTCAGCATGTTTGTAGTTCATTTTCATCACTAGGTAAGGAAAAGGGCCGGCTCCCATACGATGCACAGGAAGCGCCAGACCTCACCCAACAACTAACACACGAAATCTGGCCAATGGAAAATCATGTACACAAATGCTGCAGTCTGGGAAACAAGATCCCAGACCTGCAGGCAATAATGACACAGGCTAAACTGGACATAGTAGCCATTAGCAAGACATGGTTTACCAGTAACCACACTTGGGAGACTTCAGTACCTGGCTATGTACTGTTCAGAAGAGATCAAGGTGCAAAAGGGGGGTGGAGTGGCCCTTCATGTCAATGAAAATATCAAAGCTGCAGAAATTAGAATACACATAAGGAGCCAGAAGAACTATGGGTCACCCTGGAAACAGGAAATGGGACAGCCTTACGAACTGGGGTTGTGTACAGGCCTCCAGACCAGGGGAAGGACATAGACACATTACTGTTAGAAGATATACAAAACATGACAGCTAAAGGGAGGTTCTGATAATGGGAGACTTCAACATGCCGGATACAGACTGGTCAATACCAGCAGGAACATCTGCCAGAACTAGACACATGGTGGATTCCCTGCAGGGGAGGGCCTCAAACAACTGGTACAACAACCCACAAAACAAAAAGCAGATCACACACCAACTTCAATAAAATAAGTCAAGGCACAGGTCCTTAGATCAATATAAAAACTTTACTAGTATAAGAACATTACACAGCCTGACACATTTCGGATAGCATCCTTTATCAAAGGCTGAACAACCATAAAAACCCAACAGTTAAATATCCATTTTGAACCGCGTCATAATGACATCACACACAGGAATACATTTAATTGGCTAAAAGGTCAATAACAAAACCACATTAACCCTACAGTGAAAAGAAAAAGAACAAGAACCAGGAATAAGGAGGGGAAGGGGAGGGAGGAGGAGGAGAGAGAGAGAGAGGAGAAAGGGAAGGGAAATAAACCTATCTAACATAACTTTATGTAACTACACTGCAAATGGGGGTTCCCAGAAGTCTTCCAGGATCTTGCTTGAATGCTCCAGTCTGGAGGTGTTCAGCGTTTAAGCTGCTTGAGTGTGAGTGCTTTTAGAGCCTCTGGTACTGTCTCTTTAAGAGCTGCCTGCTTGTGACCATAATTAATTGAGATGGGGGACTGTGTGTTCTAATGCCAATCCCACCGGGCTGCTGCCAATTTGCTCCGTTTTGCAGTCGCTAAGAGTGCAAAGGAGCCCACCTAAACTGCAACTGTTTGCCTGTAATCATTTAGCAGCATTTGTGAGATGCAGTTTATCTAACCTGTTTTATTGCAGCTGGGATTCTGTGTGTGTTTCCCTCTATGTTGGAATTGAACTGCTGAACTGGACCAATCAGCGTGGGGACCTTTAAAATGGAGCCTGCTGCTGGCAAATCAGAACTTGGACTCTTAAGCTGAGCCAGCCACAATGGGACTGTATGGCAGATGCCTCTGGGAATTGTAGTTTAGACTTTGGCCTTTTGCACCAACGGGGAGTTTATTGTGAGTGACAGTCAGACCAGCCAACTGAACTGAGGGAACTCAAAGAAATGCCCGCTCTGTCTACTGGAAAGATCAGATGAGTTTTGGCAGTAAGAAACAAGGAGCTCTGTGCTTCAGTGGTGTATAGTTTTGTGTGGGAATCACGTGTAAGGCCCTGAGTTTCGGTCTGCAGCTTGTGCAAGCATCTGTTCGGACTGAATCGACCTGTGAAAAGAATCAAGGAGATCTGAAGAGTAGAAACCAGGCTCACCCTGTAGAAGACTGGAGAAATTGCTGAACCGCTCGGTCTGTCAGGAACTGAATCTGCTGTGTGTTCTCCCGGTATTGTGCAGTAATTGCGATCGGGATAGAGAAGCAGCCTCCTGGTATAGTACTTTCCTTTTACATATTAATGTGTGTAGTGCTTGTGGGGAATCGTGCTTCAAATCCCTATACAGTGAATTGAGTGCATGAAGCTGGAAGTAACCCCAGTTTAATCCAGACTACATCCATTTGCTCTAAACTGCAGTGGGTTCCAGTCACAAGAACCTTGTCCACATGGTCTGCTCCTCCTGGCAATCCAGGACCAATCTGCCTTCCATCCAGTTCCCAGCATTGAGTTTGTGAGTACAAAGCAGGGTAGCTCCTGCCATCTGTTTATCAATTGCAAGAGTGTCATCTAATTGTTTTTGTGTTTTTTTTTTCATTTCCTCACAAACTGAGCCAACCGGCTCCAGATTACAATTTGGGTATTGTGCCAGTGTTATTCCATCACAGGGCCCCAACCAGCTGCACCGAGCCTGGCTAGCCCCGCCCGTCCTGGGTACCCAGTGAAAGTGACAATTTGGGACTCTGAATATGCACACAGTATTGTGATTATTAATGTGTTAACCCAATTAACCTGATTTCCCCATCCTTGTTACAGCTCCTTAAATAAATCAGATCTGTTTGTTTCAGCAAAGTTACACTGACTGAGGTATTCGTTTATGTTAAAGTATTGTACTGTGATTTTTGCACTGTGTCATCTTGTTTTACAGGGGTCCCCAGAGTCCAGTTGACAGAGCCAGTCCTGGGGTAAGTGTAACATTGTGAAGATATTCCTGATGCATTGTGTGGGCCACTAGTGGGAAGGGTTACAGTGTCCCAGAGGGCTGTGACCAAGTTAGTTTAACTACTGCAAACCCTGACCTCTGGGTGAGGCACTCGCCATTGGACCTAGGCCCCTCACCCTGTAGTAGTTAAGCAGGCTGGGGTAGTAGCCCTTGGGATAGCGCCACCTAGGGGTTACATATAAATAGACACAGCATAAATCCACATATCACATTAATTCATATATTTATAAAAATCACAAGCAGTTCACAATTACTATCTTCTTTTCTGCCTAAGGAAAGGTTTCAGCTCAAAACCATAGCTCAAGCCAAATTCTTTTGAAGCATCTAAGTTAATAATCCAGAAAGCTTCCCTCCTAAGTAGCAAATTATTATAATTGCCACCCTCAGTCTAGCACTTTTACCAATTCCCTGAAAGGAAAATATGTGTCTCTCCTTCTCTATACAATTTGCCACATGTGCAGCAGTTGTATATGTAAGGTCCTTCTTTAAAATTGCCCTCACATGTTCGTTTACTCTGATTTTTAGACTTCTCTTAGTTTTCCAATATAAAACAGACCATAACTACACAGGTCGTCTTATATATAACTCCTTCAGTGTCACATGTTATTAACTCTCACTTCAAAATTTAGATTTACGTTAGGGCAGCAAAAGAATTTCCCTCTTTAATTTTGCTGCACGTGTTACATCTCTTACATTGATAACAACCAACTAAGGGTCCCTTGAGCCAAGTTTTTGTTTGATTTGTTTCATTTACAAAATGACTATGTGTGACTAAATCTCCTATTCTTTGCACTCTCCTATATGCCATTCTTGGTGGGGATATTGTAATGTCCCTTAAGCCTGGGTCACTGCTAAGGACCCCCAGTGTTTTTAATAATTTTCTCAACCTCTCCTGCATGTGTGGAAAGTTGTTACAAAATTAAATCTTTTATTAAGGGTTCTTTCCTTTTTTCTTGTAACAAAAGTACCTCTCTTTCTTGTGAGGCAGCATGGTCCCAGCCTGTAATAACATCCCTAATCTGTAACCTCGATCCCTAAAGCGGTCACTCAGTTCCTCCGCACCCTTTCAAACTGTGCATCATTTCCACAGTTTCTCCTTAAAACAGCAGTACTACAAAAAAAATTGTGCTTTTTGACAGTTTATTCCCTGTGCCCTGCTAATCATATACCTCGTACTCTTTCTACTTGACATTGTACTATCGCGAGTAATTTGCTCAGTTATTCTCTGCTTTTGTTTACATTTCTGCCACTAAGCATGTTGCACTGGAACCCCCTCTGCTGCCAACTGCACGTGTATGACTTACAGGGACATCGGGAATGGTCAGCAGAGGGTCCCTCTGCTGTTGTCAAAAGACGTGATGTGACCTGTAGAAAACGACGGAAAATTAGTCAGCCGCCATATTTGTTGTAGCGTATAACACTTCAAATAAATTGTAAATATCTAAAAACTAAAGAAAGAGTATATAAAATGTTTACAGGTATGGAAACTGGAACTTTGGCACATGCCTACAACGAAAAGCAAATTTTGATAGCTCACTTCCTGATGTGGTAGTACTGCTTCTTTAATCTAAGGAATTGCCCTTTCGGTATATGTCTTATTGTGTATGGATGGCAACTACTGGTTCTCAAAACTGTGTTATTGTTGGTTGGCTTTCTGTAAATATCAGTCTGAATGTTACCTTCTTCTCCCCAAAAATACTTGGATCCAAAATTCAATCCTCTCAGTAGATGACTGATAAGTGAATCTTAAGTTATGATTTGTTTCCTCTAAATATAGAACAAAAGCTTGTCGTTTCAGAATAGTACCTTCAAATAAATATGACATCATCAATATAAGCTTCCACATTGCCACCTGTTGAAAAAAAGGGTTACAGTGTTCATCGAAACATAATCATTTCCATTCCCCCATATAAGTATTATGCTACTGAGGGCACACATAGCCCTGGCCACTTGTGCCCCTCAATGCTGCTACATCAAATACTGCTTTCTATACTAGGACAATAGAAATTAAGGATGCAATAGTTCTAATCATTTTTAGAAATAGGAAAGAGTCAGACTGATAAAAACTACCTGACTGATGTCATGATGCTAAGAATAGTTAATTTAAAGGCATAGAGCTAAATCGCTATAGACAGTAGCGGACATTGGGAAATTAAGATGCTCGTTAGTGATGCGCTTTTGGGGCATAAATAATATGATGACTAATCAGTTTCAAATGTGGTAAAACTTTGTATGTGACCATTTTAAGAAATAGGGAAGAACCAGACCGATAAGGAATAGCCTGTCTGATGTCATAAAGTGAAGGGTTTATTTTCTGTACTAGGACAGTAAGTAGATTGGGGAACAAAACAGAGCGGTTCTGTTTTGGGTGAAAATAGGATGTTTTAGTTTTGGTTTACATGTACTTTTCAGCTATTTAAAATACGGTGATGTTAAGAATAGCTTTTCTGAAGATATACAGCTAGACCATTATATTTAGAAGCGGGACATCAGAGAAATTAAGATGCTTGCTGAGTGATGCACCCTGGACATTAATAACATCATGTCCAATGAGTCTTTTCACTCATTTAAAATGTGATGATGTTAAGAATAGCTCTGCTGAAGATTTAGCACTAAACTGTTATAAGCAGGCGGGAATCAGAGAAATTAAGATGCTTGATGAGTGATGGCCTTGAGCATCAATAATATGATGTCTAATGAGTCTAAATAATATAGGTGCAGTACAGCAAAAAATTTAGGTGTACTGTAAAGATTTGAGCTGTGTATAAGTAAAAATAAAAGTAAGAGAAAGGTTCAGCTTCAGTAGAATTGAAGGAAAACAGAGAGGGTATACTGTTAGGACAACTAGGATATGACGAAAGCAGTCACACATTGATTACGATTGATAAAGGGCACCAGAGCAGGTGTCTGCATGAACATTCAAACTTAGCGTCTGAAGCAGTATGATCACAAACTGTAAGTAAAAGAAATGTTAATACGTTTTCCTTTTTTGTCCGCGACTGAGATGCTCTTTATTTTATTTATTTATTGTTGACCGGGTAAGTGCGCTAGACAAATCCTGCCTATTTTCAGGCACGACCGGGAGGGGATACAGATGAATGCCAACTGACCTTGAACCAGATTAAGCTGTTGGTGGTATTTTTTTAGTGAATGAGGGAAATTTGGCCAGGACACCGGAAATTCCCCTACTCTTTCGATAAGTGCCATGGGATCTTTAACATCCACCTGAACTACCACCAATCCAGGCAGATGGGATCTCGGTTTAACGTCTCATCCGAAAGCGGCACCTCAGAAGTGCAGCACCCCTCTCATGCTACACTACAGTGTCAGTATTGGGATATTAACCCAAGTGCCAGGCGTGGAACTGAACTCACAGCCCTCTGATCTCCCAGCCTCAGAGGTGAGTGTGCTACCTACTGAGCCACTGACACTGCTAGGCTCTGACTCTTAGGAACTAGATGCAGATTTCAGCTAGTAACACTATGAGACACTTACAGCTGAAAAGAGATGCTGAAAAAATAAAAAGATAAAGTGAGAATGTATACTATTGCAGGCATCTACATGAACTTTTCTAAATAAATGTCTGGTGTAACAAAATAAGAAATTGTGAGTAGAAGACTCTGAAGTTTGTTCTCTTGTTTGTGTCTAGTGACCTGGAAAGTAGATGAAACAGAAACATGAAAGTAGCAGGCAACATTATGAGGGTTTAAGGCTATTATAAAATGAATGTTAAAAAACAAGCAGAACCCAACACGAGTGATGTGACTTAAAAAGTCATATGTTGCATGCAAATGTGTTAACCCTGATGGAACAGCCCATGTAAAGGAATTATACCAAGCAGAAACAGTGGATTTCTATATGTATAAGAGAGAAATATAAGATTAATAGTTTTAGAATAGAAAGTACTTGTAAAATGAATATGATGGGATTGGTCTGGTACTTTACAGTTTTAAAGTCACACACATCATTTTATGTTTGCTTGCCGCATGTGCAAGAAACATAGTGCCATCATCTGAGTTTTTGTAGGTGTGGCACCCTGTCTTCCAATTCAGTGTATTTGCAGGTGCGCCACAGTTCACCAATGAATGCTGCAGCTGTCTATGACAGCAGTTGAAAATGCAGTGCCATACAGTTGAAAGAAGCGCCAGTTCAGTGAGCAGCGATAAGATAGTGCTGATTAGCATACTGCCGGCAATCCTGCTTGTATACATCTCTGCTTTCTCTTCCTTTCTTTTCTTCATTGGTGCCCAATCCCCCATCGGCTCAATGACCCCCAAATAAACAGACTTCCAGTTGCCGCGTGTGAGCCAGCGTGGGGAAATGGCAGCATGGTACATGTCTGTATGGCCGATGGAGGTGCCCAATCCCTGTCGGCTCCACGGCCCCTCCCCAAAACCTTCCAGCTGCCACGCTGGCCCACCCAGCGTGGCACAAGTCGCGTCGTCATCTCGGCTCCACTGCCCCCCAAAAAAATCTTCCAGCTGCCATGCTGGGAGCCCACCCAACATGGCACAAGCCCTGTGTTGTCCTCCTAAAAGAACAGAAACACCAGAAAGAAAAAACGGTCCCTGATTGATTGTCTTGCCCCCAACCCACACACACCCTCTGTGCATCCACCTCCCCACACCCCACCTGACCCATACTTACCTCAGGAGGGCAATGTGATGATCTTCGTGGACCGGGAACACATCTGCACCCTTCAAAGCCGACCGTGAACTGAAGAAATGCGGTAAGCTGTATAATGGAATAAATAGGGTTTTTCAACTTTGATGCATCCTCAGGCATTTTTAGAATTTTGGCACAAATTTCCAACATGGGGTTTTAGGGGACCCCTCCTCATGAATTCTGGCACTGTCATGGCATTAATTGGCCCTCAAAGGTGATTTTGGCGTCACTGTGCAGAACCACCTTCAGGACCAATTTACGAAATGACAGTGTCACAGTTCATGAGGTAGGCCCCAAAACCCTATGTTGAAAATCTGGTGAAAAATTTCCCAAACTGACTGATTTACGAGTTGCAGTGATTTATGTTCCACGCACGCCGTAAGTTCGCAAATTTTAATATTTTCACTCCAGATTTTCAACATTGCCATTTTACCACACCTCCTTATGAGCAGTATAGCTGTCATTTTCACATCTTGCCCAAAATGTGTTTCACGCATTTAGCGCACAATGGCCTAGTCGGTGTATGCGAAATCAATGTTCGGACAGATTAAGAAAATCACAGTGACACTGTTCATGAGCAGAGGTCTTAAAATGGCTATGTTAAAATCTGGTGTCAAAAGTCCATAAAATGACTGTGTTACGAAGTTAGCATTGCGCAGTTTCCACGCACCTGTAAGTTCATGAATTTGTAATATTTTCAGTCCAGATTTTCACCAGTGGCATTTTTATTACACTTCCTTATGAACAGTACAGCTGTCACTTTTCACACCATGGCCAAAATGTGTTTTTGCACTTCCAGCATAGAAATGTGTGGTCGCTGTGGGAAATCACTGTTCGGGACAGATTAAGAAAATCACAGTGACACTGTTCATGAGTGGAGGTCCCAAAATGCCTGTGTTGACAATCTGCCTTAAACAATCCCCAAACTAATTATATTACGGGTGTGCGTTGCACAGTTTCTATGCATGCTCGTATTGACTTCACCAGTTTTTGAATATTTTCACTGCAGATTTTCAACACTGCCATTTTGTACACCTCCCATGAACAGTACAGCTGTCATTTTTCACATCCTGTTCAAAATGTGTTTTCATGCCTGTGGTGCTAAATGCCGTAGTCACTGTGCATAAGCAGCTTTCAGCTAACAAACTGATATTCCCCTGTTCATGAGGTAGGGTCATAAAAAAAAATGTTGAAAATTTGGAGTGAAAATACCAGCAATGCCTGAGGCGTTAGGGTTTCCGACCATAATGCCCCACCATGTAGAATGAGACAGGCATCAGGGGTGTGACTTGGGATTATGCCTGCAATGCTCATACCATTCCACCCCACACCCTGCAGCCAGTGAGAGGCATCGAGGTATGCCTTGGACTCCCTCAGCCCCAAAGTTCACCCCATTCTCCTATACTGCACCCATCTCACCGTATTTCCTGATGGAATGGGGTGAACATAAGACCAAAGACTCCAAGGCACACCGTGACACTTGTCGGTGTCTGCAGGGTGGGGTGGTGACATGGTGTGGCCGTTATGCCTGATGACTCAAACGCCCACCCTAGTGCCTGTCACTTTCTGCAGGGTGGTGGTGGGGTTGGCTTCAGTTCAGTACTGCTGCCATTCCTATTATGCAGCTCTCTAACTCCTACACTGCCAATGCCAGCAAGCAAACATTGACATTGACAAATGTGTGTTTGTCTTAGAACTGGAGCCTGATGGGGACAGCTTATGAGAGAAAACTTCAAAAAGTAATTAAACAGCTGCAGAGTATGTCAGAGATAATGTGAGCACAACTAAAAATGCAAGAAGCTGGAAAGCACTTTCTGAGTAATCCTTTTGTCCTTTTTATGTATAAAACACTTGGTGTGTGGTGCTGGTATATAAATAAGTAGTGTTATAGGCAGTTCGTAAATAGCATTTTGAAGGAATGGATTAAGATGACAAGTAAGGTAATATGCTGTAAGAATGATGTCTATTTTTATTTTTGTGTGTTTCAGGACGATTTATTTGAAAGAAAACAGAAATATTTAATGAATCATTTTTTTTATGGAAAAGACTGTGTAAGTAGCACTGGCAGTTGGTTTGGATACCTTAATTTTTATGGTATTTATTGGTAGGTTGTAGACAGTTTTCTAAGTGTATTTATTTACTTATTTATAAAAGGCATCTCTTGAAAAAGCCTGCTTTGTAGGTGAAATGTTGAGATATGCTGAATTTATAATAAAAGAAAAATCTGAATATCTGAAGAAACTGTCTACAGTGGTACCCAGTTGTTAAACAGGCTAGCTGAAGCGTTGCCAGGGGTAGACCAACAATGCAGCTGTTGTTGGGGCCCTTAGGAAGAAAACATTTACATGCACATCAAAACAGAATTTGTAATCCGGAGCGGAGCTGGTGGCTCAGTTCATTATCATAAACCCAAATAAGTAAATCAGATGACACTTAATGATTGCAGCTTTGTTGCATGGGGCAACCCGCTACTCACGCTACCCAGACCAGGAGGCAGGACTGATGAGAGGAAGACCTCTGGATGTTGTTCTGGTTTGCCAGGGAAGCAGGGCCTACATGCAGGGGTGTAGCTAGGGATTTCAGATCTGCACATCAAGTGGACTCACTGCTACCCCCTCCGGGTGTAGCCAGACAATATACAAATGTACATCAGGACTGTGTTTGTTGCCTCATTTGGCATCATAAATACAACTTTTGTATCTCATGACAGTGGTTGTTGCCATGCATGGGTAAATATAAATGCCAAACATTTTTCTCCAAGACACCCACATACCAGCCCAGAGCCTGTAAAGTTGTATTGTCCTTGGGATGCAAAGAGAGTATTAGTGACCAGTCCTTCTAGTTTCGACTCATATGAATAAAATTACAAAAGGTTCAGTATTTTCTTTGTCTATTTTCATGGAAAAAGGTAGCAGTTCAGAGCCTATTTGCTACTCCCCCTAAATAAAATTGCACACCATGGAGTGCTTGGATTATGCCTGCCTACACCCTTGCCTACATGACTCACCATAGCTGTTGCTACCTGTTTGATGGTGTTGAGCAGGAGCCGAATCCCCAGGCGGGTCTTCGCCAGAAATGTCTCTGCGATGGGAGCGGCTGTCTAGGCTGAGATGGCAGGGCCCAGACCAGAGCCGCACTCGGATTCAGTCCGTAATGAATGCTGGAGCAGCTTCCAGCTAACATAACATACACAATGGTGGGGAAAGAGATCGCGACCCACACTACACATTCAGCACACTTATAAGCAATGCAACTCTTAGCCACAGTTAGGATAACGTCGTTTTCACTTCAGCAGGGTTTCTGCGCAAACCTCTCAATCAGTGACTCACTTCGGTACCTGGCAGGCCATTCGCTTCTGGAGCAACTCTTGGTCCAAATTCAGGCGATTACTTTCACTTCAGACTTCAGATTTCAACAAGATTATCGGATTTTAGGCGATTATGCTCTCACAACTTTTTCACACTGGAAGATGGTGGCAGGCAGGCCAAACACAGCCTTCCATGATTCCCCGCACTACTCGCGGCTGGTGAATGGCTCGAGTGTTCAGTCTCCTCACTCTAACTCTCGACTAACTCACTGCTGTAGGCAGTTCTGGAGCTTTTCAGTGACCCAAAAGGTTGGCTGGCTGATGGATCTGTCTGTTACAGAAGGGCTTCCCCTCCAGGTCCATTTAGGCGCCAAACCTTCAAAACTACAATTCCTACAGAAATTGAATCCCACAAGACCTCTGGGGAGCAGAAATACTACTTGTCTGGCTGGTTGCGAGCCTTTAACTTACTCAGACCCAGCCCAGACTAATTTCTAACACAGATCATGACCAGGGCCACTGGAAAATGTGCGAAATTGCGGGGATTCTACTATAGACCCTGCATGCTTCACAATAAATCTTTTAATGTTTTCTATGGCATATGTTAGTCAGTATAAATTGCTAAATGAATACACTGACACCTGAATATATTTAAAACATAAAGAAAGTTTATGTTCCCAACAAGAATACTAAACTGATAAGCTATCATAAGCGTTGCCTATCTTTCAAAATTTAAAAGCATTTTCCTCATACAGTGCTAAATAGACTCTATAAAGTTAGCCACAGCAAATCAATATTAAATAAAGTCAGAAGAAATGTTTTTGTTTGTTTCTGGCTGTAAAATAATGAAGCCTAATCAACAGCTGTTTACAGTGCTCTGCCAGCTCTTCACCCACTTTGGTACAAGAAAAAATAAGCAGACAGAATGGTGAACAACTGAGTTTTAGTAAAATGCTGTTAAAGTGTTTAATGGTCATAATATGTACTGCAGGTACTGTACACTATTTTGAAATCACATATTTAAACATTAAATCTAGGGGCTATTGGGGCTAGCAGTATAATCTAGAGGTAAGAGTAACACATTGTGAATGAGTTGACAACATCAAGCTTACTGGGTTTGATTCCCACAGCCTCCACTTGCACACCACGTGATTCTGAACAAGTCACTTAACCTCCCTCAGTGCTCCTGTTGTACCTGAAAATAGGCACCTGTGCCTACTGGGCCTTACCTGGTTACCAAATACTGTAATAAAAAAAAAAAAATACCAATACATTTTACTGCATCATACAGTAGTCAGAGTACCCTGTAATTTACCTTTGTTTTAATCTGGCTGCAATGATTTTGTTCAGTTAAAGATAAATGTCCAGATACATTTGTGTTTTATAAGCTTGTTTTTAGACTTTCGTCGGGTTTTACTGTAGTCCTTGCATGTGAGCATCTAGGGGATAGTTGTTAAGAGTGAGATCACTTTTATCACCTAGCTTATTCAAGTTTAAAATTGACAGGGTCATCCAAAATCCTCAGCTGTTTGAATCAAAATTAGTCTGAATAGTATGCTCACAAGGAAAAACTTGACCTGCCACTTATAAAAAGGCATAATAGTTAGCACTCCATTTGAGTGAATGGGATAATTTGCACCTTTCTCCCATCTTCTGTTTCAGTCTGTGTGGCAACAAAATGTTTTCTGATAGACTGCTTCAATACAAAACAAATGTTAAGTGTTTAAGTGTACTTATGTTTCTGAGTGGGTTTGAAAACAAACAAGATAAAGATTCAAAACAAATCAGTGTCACATGAAACCTTTGCTCTACCTTGCACTGCATTGTTTGGCCAAACCCAAGTCTGCGTGCAAAATTGTCAATATATTGAGAGTATTTTATTAAAAATGTTAATACTTTTTACACAGTTCAATATAAAAGCTCAAAATTGCAAGAAATTATGGAACATGTCAGTTTTATGGAGAATGGTGAAAATTACGGATTCTGCAAAAATTTGCGGGCACAATTTTCCAGTGACCCTGATCATGACTCTCTTAAAGAGACAGGCATGGAAGCTTTACTATAGTGCTCTCATGCAGACAATCATAACTACTGCAGACACAGAACATCATCCTGGCAGTGGGCATTAGGCAAGCCCAGGAAGACTTTATAGGAACCCCTATTTGTAGGGGGTTACATACATAATTTAGCTTTGAGGTACTCTCAGATCTACGAAGAGTTCAACTCCCTCACCAGCTACTGCTCTTTCTTTTATATTTCTAAGACATTTTCTACTCCCCAGGCGTATCGGCATCTCAGAAACATGGCTGAAACCAAACATAATTCATACAATTGGAACTCCAAGTTCAACACCTTCAGGAAAGATAGGAAGGGAAGAAGTGCGGTGGAGTCCTCATCTATGTCAGATCCCATCTCAACACCACAGTGGTTGCTACCCCAAGCTTGAAGGGTGGGGTGTGAAGCCATAATAACTTCTTCTGGGGAACTAAACCACTCATTGTTGGTTGCACCTACAATACGCCAAAGAAAGCAACTGTAGCCCCAACAACTCTCACAAATGCTGTACTTGTTCTACCAAACTGTGAAAAAATTATACTGGAGGATTTCAACCTAAACTGGGGTGAAAAGCTACCGGTAAAGTAACAAACAGCCTAGAGGAGATAATCTGACACAGCTGATAAGAAAGTCTACACGTTTAACAAAAGACAGGAAACCATACAACCCTAGACTGGTATTAGTGTCCAACCCGGCAGGGCTAAAACAGTTGGGACTCATGCAGTCTCACTTAGTGATCACACCCCAGTCTTTCTGGTTTGGAGGAACAACTTTCCCAAGCAACCCCCAGAACTTTCTGGACGAGAAACTACTCAAAGCTAAATAACGGCCCTTCCTCCAACCTTATCAGAAATAGACTGGTCAAGGGCCCTTGAAACTCCCAGTCTAGATGAAGCCCTAGAACGCTTTAACAAACACTTTCTGTCAGTAGCCAATAAGCACGCACCCCTAAGACAGATCAGGAAAAGGTCAGGATGCAAGGTGGCTCAATCCTGACCTCAAGAAGAGGGTGAAGGAAAGGGACAAAGCCTAGGGAATTACAAACATTCTAACCTGCTACACAACTGGGTGAAATACCGGGATGCCAGAAACAGCTGCAAGACAGAACTCAAAAAGCAAAAAGAACTACCTGCACAGGCTGCAAACCAAGACCCTCTCAGATCCAAAGAGTTCTGGGGGCACATCAACTTGCTACTAAAGGGCCACAAGAGCAAGGAGACAGGGAAATAAAAGCAAACAGGGCGCCTCTTCCCTCCCCACAGGCCACGGCAAATGCTTTAACAACTTTTCTTGGATTTACGGAGGTACAGAAGCAACCCCACTGGGCAAGGCCAGGGAAACCAAACAAACCTGGGGACCCCCACCCGGGCCCAGAATTTCAACTCAAGCAGGTCTCAGCTGGGAAGTTCTAAACTGCTTAGGAGCCTGAAACCAGATGGAGCCACAGGGCATGACAATCTTGAGCCCAAGCTGCTGAAATTAGGAGCCCCAGTTCTAGCAGGACCTGTAACTCAGCTAATTAACAGGTCCCTGACAGAAGGGAAAATCCCGCCCTATGGAAGGTCGCCCTAGTGACCCCAATCCCAAAAACTGCTGCATGAAGAAGTGGAACATTTCAGACCCATCTCTATCTTATGTACCCTAAGCAAGGTGTTGGAAAAGGTAGTCTACCAACAGGTCAACAACTATCTGGAACTGCAGAATCTTCAAACGGACCAACAACATGACTTTAGAAAAAAACACGGGACTGACACAGCCTTGGTAACATTCACCACAGGCATTATAAAAGCACTAGACCAGAACAAGGTGGTAGGGGCAGTCTTCATTGACCTAACCAAGGTCTTTGACCTCGTCGAACACCAGCTACTACTAGAAAGTCTCAGTGGCCTTGGTCTGAACAAGCAAGCTCTAAAATGGTTCACAAACTACCTCTGTGGCAGGTCACAAATAGTGCAGTGGAAGGAAATCTGGTGAGAGACCGGTATCTGTTGGAGTTCACTGAGGATTAATCTTGGACCCACTACTTTTCTCCCTGTATGTCAACAACTTACCCCAGCAGTGTGGAGGGGCGAAAGTCACGCTATATGCGATGACACAGTGCTGTACAGAACGGAGAAGGACACTGGGTCCCTAAATCTGGAGTTGCAGCAGGACCTCAATACTCTTGAAGCCTGGTGCCAGGAGCATTGGCTGGTTCTAAACAGTAAGAAAACTAAAGCCATGCTCTTTGGCTCAAAAAACTTGGCCCTGACACATCGACCTTCTATTCCTCACCACCCTAAATGAGACGGGGATAGAGGTAGTGGACAACTTCAATACCTTGGGATATACCTGGACCAGGAGCTCACCTTTAGGAAGCATATTGACGACCTCACAAAGGTGATGAACAAAAGCTGGGCCTCCTCTATAGGCTAAACCCTTTTTGAACAAGGAAACCAGGAAAGCGATCGGCAATGGGGCAATACTACTCACCTCTTTTCTCTGGGCGACCATGCTCCAAACACTAAGAGCAACAGAAAAACAAGCGCCTAGGGCACTATACCACAGAGTCGGCTGATTCACAGCTGGTGCGCAACAGATGGAGTATCACCTGCAAGGTTCCAGGCCATCGACTGGCCATCCTCAAGCCAGACTAGCATATCCTTCCTTATGCTTGGCCTTTAAACTACAACAACCTGGGGCTCCCCAAGTCTATGGGACCTGGCAGCCCCAAAACAAACAGAAGAGACTCAGGTCTACAGTCGGAAGTTTCTTGAAATACCCAGAGCCAAGTCATCCCTTGGCCTTGGTCTGCCAGAACAGCCCTACCCAAACTTTGGAGCAATCTACCAAGAGAAATTCAGGACTGCACCTCTCCTGGGGGCTTCAGGAAAGCACTAAAAACACACCTAGGGACTGGGACAATGTGCTGCTGCCTCAAATGGGGCCACCTGAGTCCTTTCCCCAGAAAGGGAGATGGTCAAACGGTCTCCATAGGCAACAGATGGGTGGGTGCAAATTAGGACAATATACTACCGCATAGGCACTTATCTAAGCTGTTTCTGTTGATCTGTCTGATTCTAACTATATGTCCAGTTGCTGTTTTTGATTCTGTGTACACTGTAGAATATGCTGATTTGATGATCTGTTGCATAATGTAATTGTCTTGCTCCCTGTTTGTACCAAAGCATTGGCTTTTCGTCTCCCTTAGGTACATGTAACTAATCCCGGTCGCCCCTGAAAAAGGGACTGTCAAGGTCTCAGTGGGCCCAACCAGTTACCAAATTTAAATAAATTTAAATAAATAAATAAATTCTATGACATCAGTAACACCATTCCATGCTGTTCATCTGAATGGCCAGGAATGGTGTTATTGATATTACAGAATGTTCAGAAGTATGAGAGAGAACATAGCAACTGCTGAGGAGAGGGATTCACGGTACTTAAAAGGCAACAAAATTAGACTAACAAAACAGGTCAAAAACATATCTGACTATTGGACAGGCACTACAAAGGCAACAGGAGGGCATCTAGAGGTGTAAAAACTGTTTATTATCATTTTAAAGTTTTGCTCGCACACAAGAACATTCCTAATTAACTACTCACCTGCTTTAAGCTTCCTGAGTATTTGCTGTTTAGCCAGTGTTTAACTGTTCATTGTTTGGTTCAGTCCGGTGTCTGTTTATCTTTCTCCAGCCTGCCAGAACCTCTGCTTATCTTTTTGTATCTGCCTAGGTTTTGCTCTCACATTTTAAATATTCATAATTACTATTAACTCACCTTAAGCTGCCTGGTCATTTTGCTACCTTGCCAGTGTCTTTTTTTTTTATTTATTTTATTGGTTTTGCAAGAAAATCACTACAAAGTTTTACATCGGAGGTTAACATCTATACATTATCAGATATGGTTATCTTATAAAGGATATATTTTGGACCCTCCTCATTTGTTACAGCAAGGGAAGGAAGTTCAAGTGAATCATTTGTTACATTAAATAAAATTAACATTAGCATACAGCAAAGGAAATCACTGAGGGATAGGAAAAGTTATCCCTTCATGACTGGTTAACATTGTGACCGACTGGTTTATGAGTCCCTCCATAATATGAGGAAATAAGCAACTAAAACAAAATTACCTTAACTTCCCAAGGAGAAAAACAAACATTGTTAAAACTGTTGTTATGTATGTTAAAACATAATGGAACAAAAGTGGCTACTGCACCAAAAAAGAGCCACTTACTGGCATTTAACTGAAGGTTTCTTAGCTTAATAGACGAAGACCCTACGTTTTAAACATTACGGGCATATTAACACTGCCCTAAACTTAAGACATTCTTGAGAAAAACTGCTATATTATGTCACATATGCAGTGTGATCTTGAGCTGCTGTAAATTCGTGTTTTAGTCCCGTGTCGATGAGACATATGCAATGGCAGCTAGCAGTGCTGCGCCTTCAGTGAAATTAACAAAATGTGGCGTCATTTTAGACCAGCATCAGCACACTGTCAGCAAATGTCTTGAAGAAAAACAGCCCCACAAAGTGAATGCCAAAGTCAGGTGCCGAGAAGGCATTTTCAAGCACTTACTGCCTGGGTACTATGGTGTTAATCCTCTTCCGATGAGTGTTCTTCTCCCTCCTGCCTTACTGAGCCTGCTTCCGTGCTGCAATAATTTCCTGCATTTTGGGATCCGTAAAAGACAGACTTGAGTGTTCCACTGAACATGCAGTTTAGCAGGCATTAGAAGCTGGTGCTGGATTTTTAACTGGCAGAGCCGACCTCTAATGCCATCAAATGCCTTCCTCCTTTGTCAGGTGCTATCAGAGAGATCTGGGAATATAGAAATAGAATCCTCCTCATACGAAGAGCTCTTTTCTTCTGGCGCGCAACTAGGATCTTGTCCTGGACACCAACACCCATGCAGACAGTCATGAAAGTCCTGGACAGACCACGTGTTGCAGCCGATCGTCGGGTTATCACGGAAGGCCTTTTCAGGGCTGGAGAAGAATCCACATCGGATAAGTCCAGCAGTGAGGAGGTAAGTACCTGGGCGAACCCCAAGTAGTCTTCACCTTCTGCCCCTTCAGATAAGCCAATAACCCTAACGTTCCATTCCCGGCCTGGTTCGATGCTCTCCAACGCTGGCGCAGCATGGCATTATCTTTTATCAGTCGGGTTTAGCATCCAAGGATTTAGTCACAGAGGCATAATTTCAGTGAAGCCCTTGCTCCACGTTGTCCATTCTTTGTTCGAGGCTGCTACTCTTGGGTGCAAGGCATCACATTTGCAGTCGAGATCCTGGACTGTTCTCACCAGCTAGCCCCAGAGTGTTATTTATGGTAGGTGACGCCACTTCTTCCCTAGCTGATTTATTTACTTACACTAACCGTCAAAAGTTTTAGAACACCCCATTTTCCAGTTTTTAATGAAATTTACGAGTTAATGTCTCAATGTACTCTGAAATTAAAGCATAGAACAAATAAACAATTGGAGATAAAAAGAAATCATAGAATCATTTTGTTTAACAAAATTTAATCTAAATTTTGACTCATCAAAGTAGCCACCTTTTGCAGATATATTGTAACACTGAACACACTCGTGGCATTCTTCCTACAATGGACATCAAATATTGTTCGGAAAGTTCTTCCCAACACTGTTACAGAAGTTCCCAAAATGTGTTGCACTTGTAGGTTGCTTTGCTTTCACCCTTCTGTCCAGTTCATCCCAAACCAGCTCGATGGGGTTTAAGTCTGGAGACTGTGCTGGCCATTCCATGATTTGAAGCCTACCGTCTTGTTCTTTTCCTCGAAGGTAGTTCTTACATAGCCTGGAGGTATGTTTTGGGTCATTATCTTGATGTAGGATGAACCCCTGACCAACTAAGCGTAGACCAGAGGGTGTGCATGGCGCTGTGGTAGCCCTTTTGGTTCAGGGTGCCAGTCACTCTGTGCTGTTGTCCTGTGAGCTGCCTATCCGCAAGCTGTTGACTCTCAGAAACTTGTCTTCTGATTCTGTTGTGGCTTTGGGTCTGCCAGACCTCTTCCTGTCAGAGTTTCCTCCAGTTTCCAAGTGCCTTTTGATGGTGTGGAAACTGAACTCACTGACACCTTGGCTTTCTTTGCAATTTCTCTAAAGCAGATTTTGCTAACCTAATCTTTTTTTTAACCTCTAGCAGTTTACCGCTTACCTTTGTACCATTTCAGGTTATTCACTGGACTTGAATTGCTTAAATTTCAATAAATACTGGAAAAGGGGTGTTCTAAAGCTTTTGACGGTAGTGTATTTATAGAATCGAATTACAACCCTTTGAGTCATAGAATCTTTTACAAAGTCTGTAATCACTGTCAGATCACCGAGGGTTGCGGCCCTTCCTGCTTTGTAGGCCTTTCATTCCGCTTCTGTCCCTTAGGCTAAAGAATTCTCGGATGAGGTACCAGTGGTTTTAGGTTTACCCATCTTGTAGATTTAGGTGTCAGCTACTAGATGTGTCAAAAATAACCGAAGGTTGATGTTAAATTTTAGTTAAAATAATAAAGTCAAAATGATTCTCCTGGGAGCCCAAGTTAAATGCTGCTTCCTCTTAGGCTGCATAACAGCATCCTCCTAGACAGGACAATGCAGTGTCTGTTTTAATAGCTCATTTTCTTTTGTTTTGGTTACCAATCAGCCTGCTAATCATGCTACCAGCCCTCCTCTGTCTCTTCCTGTTCCCTCCCTTCCCTCTCCTCTCTCCTTTACTCCTCCTCTTTCCCTCCCTATGCCTCCCTTTAACAACCTTTCCTACTTTCAGCCCCTTTCTTCCACCATCCATCCTAGTCGCCCATCCTCCCTCCCTAACCTGGAGTTCCTCCATCATTTTGTCCTGCCCCTTTCTGCTCATCCTCCCCCATTCACCTCACTCCTCTTCCTCCTTACCCTGCTTCTCATCCTTGCTAGTGCTGTGGAACTCAATCCTGATCCCCCTCCCTCCTTCTGCCCCACCATCCTAGAGCCTTAGTATCTTCCACCGGAAATGTCAGGAGCTTCCTCCCAAAAATGGATAGTCTTACTTACGGGCCTCTCAACACACTCCAGACCTCCTCTGCATCTCAGAATCCTAGCTCTCCTCTAGGTTTCCTGGTTCTATCTTAACCTTCCCAGATTATCATCTTCTTAGGCAGGACAGGGGCAAACATGAGGGTGGTGGTGGTGTCCTGTATGTCTGCCAGGTCTCTTGCACCACCACTTTCAGGGAGGCAATACCCTTCTCCTATGAGTTCCCGTTAGCTAAACTTTACTTTCCCTTTCATTGCCCATTTCTGCTGGTGTTTTTTATGTTGCACTGAGAATCTCTGCCCTTCTCTGATGGATTCACTCTCAACTTTCTCTTCACACTCCTCTGCTGGTGAGCTCATCCTCTTGGGTGATTTCAACATTAACTGGCTTTTCCATCCTCCAGATTGACTACCCCTAGGACTGAGTCTCTTAACCTTTCACAGTCATCACAGAATCCGCCGATTCAGTCCCCATTCATCAACCATACCCCCAGACTGGATTCTCTCCTCTCACACACACTGCAAGATTGCAGCAGGCATACTGCTGGATGCTTTTAGTCACCATTGTATGACATTCTGTGCCAGAAAAGCTCGACTCCCTCCATCATCCCCAAGGTACATCTGGTCTAGATCCCTCGGTCACTGAACACAGATGTTCTACTGAATGGCATGGCTGCTACTGATTTGTCCCCATGTCCACTGCCCCAGACATTGATACGGCACTACCACTCTTCCACTCATTATTCACTTCTGTCTGGGATAAGCACGCCCCCATCAGGAAATCCAGGGTAAAATCATCCCACCACCCCTGGATCACTTGTGATCTAATCAATTCAGCGAGACCCATGACCAAGCCTGGACCATGTATAAATTATCCCACCCCCAAGAGGACCTCCACTTCCACAGGACACTTAGGAATGCTTGCACTAAGGCTGTCCAAACTGCCAAATCTCTTATTTCAAGGCCAACCTCCAGAATAACACTAACTCCCCTGCTCAATTCTGGAAAGTGATACACTCCTTTTGACCCCTGGTCTGGTCTGCTCCCCGGTCCTTTTAGTTGATGTCTTACATCAAACACTATCTGTGTTGCCACTCACTTCAATTAATTTTTTTTTTTTAACCACTTGTGCTCTCCCTCCTCCCCAACTCTTTGCTCCTCCCATGACCGCCTCCCCCAACTCTTCTCTTGGTTTGACTTTACATCTGTCACTCCACAGGAGACCCTCACTGCTCTATCCTCACTAAACCCTTCCAAATGTAGCCCTGATAGGTTTGGACCTAAACATCTCCATCTGTCAGCTCCAGCCATTGCTTCCCCGTCATTCACCTACCTAAATCACTCCTTCACCCAATGCACTTTCCCTCAGTCTTGTAAGTCTGCGGTCTTGCTTCTACGAAGAGTTGTGATCCATCCACTGCTGGAAACTTCCACCATATCTCCCTCCTCCCTTTTATTACTTAAACTGCAAAAGAAACTGGTCTACTCATGGTCTGCAGAATTTCTCCACTCCTGCAACTTCCTTTCCCTTTCAGTCTGTTTTTAGGAAGGATAACCCAACGTCACCTCTCTTCTTAGGGTCACTGTTCTATCAAGGGCACATCACTGTGGCCATTTCCATTGATCTGGCAAAGTTTTTAACTCGGTGTCCCTCTCTCCTTCTGGATAAGCTGTGCACTGGTGGCGTCTCAACCCCTGCTATCAACTGGTTCCATTCCTATCTCACGAGCCATCAGTAGTCGGTATAGAAGGCGCACTCTCCCCACCACTCCCTGTCCAGGCTGGGTTTGATTCTATTCTCGATCTTCCTCAATAACCTCCCTCTGCCTGTGCCAACTCGCATATTCACAGGTATGCAGATGACACAGTCCTCTACATCTCAGGTCTGTCGCCTGCTTCTGTGGAAGTCGCACTCCAGCATGATTTTCACAATGTTTGCACTACTTCCATGCCAACCAGCTACGGGTCAACTAAAACAAACTGCATCGGTGATCTTTGATATTAGCCAGAAGTTGGCCCTGCTCACCCATTTCTCCATGCTAGATGGTTCCCCACTTGTGGCTGTACCAACCTTCAAGTACCTCAGTGTGGTTAGATAGCAAGTCTGACTTCTCAGCTCACATCGATGCTGTCCATGCCAAACTCCACCCCAAATTCAGTGCCCTGTACGCAATAAGCAATGCTTCTCTCCGCTGGGATTTAGTCACCAAAATGGTTGTCCGGTCTTGACTATGCAGATGTGGTCTATGGTACCATCCTGACTACCTCTTTGGCCAGACTGGACACCCCTGCAATTTCTTCTGCCTCTTTGCTACTAAATCTCCCTCTTACACCCAATACCGCTCCTTTATTTCTCCCTATCCATCCTTCCACTCCCCAGATATCGGCAACTCCACTGTGCTTCCTCAATTCTAAATACTGGTTGGGTCCCTCCTCCTCTTAATCCATCTCATCTCCCCATCCTCTTCTCGTCCTACTCCTTGCGCTCCAGGGACCCATGCACTTTGTCCTTTCCCCACCCACACTCATCAGCTGGAAAATCTACTTTCTCATACTGTCTCCCTACCTCTGGAATCAACTACCATCCTCCATCCATCTTTCTCCCTCCTTTCCTCTCTTAGATGTCAACTAAAACTTCTCCTCCTCCCCTTGTTCCTGTCTACCCTCTTCATAAACCCTTCCTTACCTTTCCTGACCTAGTTATGACTACAGGTTCAAGATCCCATCGACCAGTTTCCTCTGCACCTTGAATTTACCTTATTTGCACACCTGTCATGTTTCAGAGCACTATTTATTAGACATTGTGCTGCTGTTTCGACTTTACTGTCCGTATTGTACATCAGCGTATGCACTCCATGTCATTGTTTTGTACGTAATCCCCCGCAACACATAATTGGCACCACATATGGCATTTGTAGTAACAGTCCACACCCACTGGCAATTATTTTTCCTGGCTTGGTCTTGGGAGGAAGGGGTACCCAAGCAACATTAGTATCTGAACAGGTTCTGGAGCAGGCCATGGTGCTGAGGGGCACCAGAGACTTGACAGTCCACATACACAAGCTGTCCACAATGGAAAACAGAGTCAAGTAGTAAGTCTTATTCTGACAAGCTGGAACGGACAGAACATCTGCCCCAGGGCTGCAGGTTCAGTATCATGTACACAGCTCATCTTTTCCAAGTGGTAATTTGCACAGTTATGGGCAGGAATCCCACCCTTTCACTAGGGGCACAAATTACTTTTCTCCCATCCATCCCTCTTCTGGGCTCTGGACACAAACTACTTTTTGGCTGGCCTTTCCCAGGGGCAGACAATGTCTGGGATTCTCCTGTTACCACAGTATCCAAACTACAGGAGAGCTTGCTGCTCATGTACCAGATCGGGCACTTGGGGTTTGTCCCTGGACAGAGGGGCACCTCTTTCTTTATCCTTCAGACCCATACTGAGGAGGTGCCCTGTACCTGAGCCAGACCCCTCAGTGTCTGAAAACCCTAGGAATTCTCTGAGCTCACGATCAATTCCATCTTTTCCCACACTGGCAACACTTTACATAGAGTCTCTCAGAGGCAGGGACAGACCCCACAATTATTCACAACTGAAGAAACATCACTCTGCATTGCAGTCTTCACCTTCTGAGGAACAGAAACACAGCTGGCCATCGCTAAGTGCTCAATGTCGCTCAATTTTCGACGTAGGGGCTGGCCAGGCTGGGGAGGAGACATCCCAACAGCCGACCCCACAATCCCTCTGCCAGCAGAAAGAAGTCAACTCTCCAACTCTGCACTCAGGCAGAAAACTCTACCTAGCAGCATTCCAAGTCAACATTCCAGTGTGGCATATCCTGCTGCGAGAGTTCCATCCTTGGAGACTCTGCCAGGCTGACTGACCAGAAGCTGCCATGGAGACAACAACAAATCTATGGACCTGGGCTGCTCAGCAAACCTGCCTAGCAACCTAATCTACCAGAGTCCTAGTAACCCAGCAGAACCTGGGGTTACATGTATTTACCATTATCAGACTGGTTTGTATTTCTCTTTAACTGTGATTTCCCTTCCCTCCCAATCCTTACCCCACCCCCACCCGGGTCGCACCTGAAATGAGCACTGTCTCAGAGTGCCTCTCCTGATCACCAATTTTCAAATAAATAAATTGTAAAGCAATTGGGCACACTTCACTGTATTTGGCAAATGGGCACACAATTCAGACAGTTCTGCCAGCGAATGGGCAGAAACACTTTGCTTCTTACTTCCCAAAGACAATCTCGTAAATGGGCACTATGCGTCGTTAAATGCAGTTCGCTACACAGGCGTCCGGATAAAGGAAGTTGCAAACGTTCAGCAGTTATGATTTCAGTTTCTAAATTGGCTCTTGTAGAGCTGATCTGTTGCTATAAACCCACACTATGGGTAGTTTGTTATTAGACATATATTTTTATTAGTCGATGATTATTGTTTTGTTGTAATTCCTTAGCATTGTGACTTGGGACAATCTGTAAACAGACTTGCTTCTCACGGACATATCCTGTATTTTAAAACTTTTAAATAAAAAAAGTTCCGATATTTTCAAAACTTTTAAATAAACTCGTTGCTACAGGGTTTTGGTAGGTGTGCTCTGTGAGTGCTGGGTACTATAGCAGTCCACTACTCTGACTCCTATGGGGTTTTAACTATTCCATCCTGTGGGCGTGCTGAGGCCGCTACCCTCACGCCCCTGGCTCCTGGAGCTCCTTACATTAGCCACGCCTTTGGGCAGTTATCTTACAGAGGCCTTGACTGGTCCACCCTAGCTCTCATGGAGCCGACTCCCAGCCACCTCTGTGGGTAATCTTGGTGGGAGAACCCTGCCACCCGCATGGCATTGGCTGCTTGCTTCAGCGCTGTTTATTTAATTAATTTAATGCAGGGACAGTGGTTGGCACTGCCTGTCTGTGCCACTGCACACTCACCACCACAACCATGCTTCAGTGGGGTCCTGAGATAGGTGGGACCGACTAGGTCCGACGTTGCTGCTACTGATGCTGTTGAGGGAAAAGGAAGAGGCCTGGAGGTGGAAACTGTACTGCACTCGGGAAGGGAGGAAAACATGAGGGAAGAGTACTGCTGCTGCTGTGCAGCTGGACTGTCTGCAGCTGGGACCTGAATGCGCTGTCACCTGCTGCCTGCCAACCGGACAGATACGCCAGCACAGCCTGCAGAACCAGCTGCAACCCTCCAGGTAAGCCAGCTTCTGGTTTCCATCACTGTCTGTGTGCTGTTGCAATACCGGCTCAGTGAGATCCACTAATGGTCTCCCTGATGCCCTCACGACTCGGGGTTCCAGCTTTCGAACCTCGAACTCATGCAGTTAATGCTCCTTGCAGTTTGAATTCCCACATGCTGGGCAAAGACAGCAAACACAGCATGTGACTGCCACTACCTCGTGCTGCCTGGGGCAGGCAGTGCAGCAAAAGAAAAACAAAACTGTTTGGCCTTTCAAAATTTTAGCATGTCTTGGCTATCAGTGTAGACTACAGGGGACTTTTCTGTGTGTGTGGGGAGTACAGACTACTGCAGAAGATGGGATGCTGCAAGGGAACACTGGGCCTGGCTGTTGCGGAGGTTTCAAGCACACACAAGGAGAAACAGACCCACTCACTGGTTTTCTTACTGAGTCTTATTAAAACTGGTTCTCCCAACACTACTTAATCAACGTTAAGTCTGCACCACCATCTCATGCACAAAATAATTTCTGTGATGGTTAAAAAGTCATTGTCTGATGCATTCATTAAATTTTGTATGTACTGGACTAGCTTCTGTGAAACATCCCTATTGCTTTACAAGCACTGTAAGAACACCATTTAACTTAGACAAATTAACTTCAATCAGTCACTTAAAGACATTCAGGCCCGACATTCAAAACGGCAGCAAATATCTGCACTGCACTGGGACCTGTCCCAATGGCTACCACATTCAGTCGGACAGCAGACCGGCACTATCCAACTGAATATCGCCCATGTCAGTGTAATGCTAAGAAAATTGCACTGCCCGACATGGACCTTGGCTGTATGCAGCTCACGGAATAACCTCCCAGACGGATAGCACCAGGAACCATGTTGGCTATATTCAGTCACACCATGCAGATCAGCCCATTGGGAATGCAAGGCACTAAGGGGCCATTAGCATGCCCATTGGGGCCATGTCTGCATGGAGAGTGGCAGCCCTTTAGCGCCCATCCTGTGTGTGCCTGATGGTCATCCCTGATGTCTAGCAGCACCCCTGATCACCCAGCCAATAGTGTGTATGGGTATCCCTGGTGTCCAGCGGCACCCTGATCCCCAGCCAATATGTGCATGGGTGTCCCTGGTGTCTAGCTGCACCCGATCCCCAGCCAATAGTGTGCATGGGTGTCCCTGGTGTCTAGCAGCACCCCTGATCCCCAGCCAATAGTTTACATGGGTGTCCCTGGTGTCTAGCGGCATCCCTGATCACCCAGCCAACAGTGTGCATGGATGTCCCTGGTGTCTGGCGACCTGTATCACCCAGCCAATAGTGTGCATGGGCTTCCTGGTGTCTAGCAGCACCCCCACCCCCAACATTTGCAGAGAGCCTTACCTGGGGATAGGCACTGGCTCTATGCCAATCTCCTAAAAGTACAGAGCTTGGAGCCTGTGCCTATAAACCCAGGTAAGTCTCCTGCAGATGTTTTTTTTTTAAATATATTTTTTATTAAGATTTTTCTTTAAATTAATGAGACACAGTACATACATTGACATTCTGTTAAATACTTAGTATCACATTTCTTTCCTATATCTGCAGGCAAACACTATTACTAGTTTTGTTTATACCATGGGAAGACTGAAGGGCTTCAAGGGTAAACAACATCATTTATAGGCTCCAACTGTAAAAGAGTTCTCTAAGACCAGTTCTCCTCTCACTACCTCTCCCTCCCCCATCCTTCAAGGCTATACTATGGGCAGAACTCACGCCTACTGCTGCCTGATGCAGTGCCCATCGCTGCCATTTCCTGGTGAAAGTCAGAGACTGGTTATTCATTTTAGCAGTTAAACTTTCCATCTGATATATTAATATCATAATTGCTCCAATCGTGAATGGCAGGGATGTCTTGTGTTATCTATTTTTTAAGTGATTTTTAGCTGCTAATATGAAAATAGGCAGCACAGATTTTGTCCATGGGAGGGAATGGTCCAAGGAAATGGCTAACAAAACCACCTCAGCTGTTAAATCCACACTTTCACCCAGACTATCAGTTATTTCATTTTGAGAATTATCCAGAAAGGCATCAAATATGGACATTGCCCTGATTTCTTCTCTTACTGCTTCTGAAGTATATTTAATAAAGTGACAGTCTCCAGTGTCTCATTTCACTCCACCTACCGCACTGTCACCAGTGTCAATAAACTTTAGTGTACTATTAGAGCCAAAATGATTTACAACAGTCATCAAAACTATTTGAACAAGAACTACATACATAAGTATTTCCATTTTTAAGGTGGTATTCCAAGACCACCTAACTCGATCTCAAACCAGTCTCCCAAAGGGACCAGGTTTGATCTGGGCTCTCCTGTTTCGAAGGTGAGGGATATCCCTCCCAGAGTTGGAGGTTCCCGGGATGGTGTATTTCCATCCCAGTTGGTCCGCATACCTAGTCTCTCGGGGCCCCCTTACAAAGAAATTACCCACCTCCCTTGTCCCAGGATAAATAATGCAGTACCAAATCTCTTCTGGGGCCTCCCAGTTCTCCCCTCCCCCAAAATCAGGCCAATATGGGGCCACAGTAGGGGTGTTGAGACAGACAGGGCGACAGCCCCCTTCAGCCCTAAGCACTAATAACATAGTATGCCCCTCCCCTGATACTCCAGTAAGGCGAGACTGACAACATTCAACCCAGAGCAGACTCTTACAGGGATGAGCCTGCTTACCCTCTCTCCCATAGACACAGAAATCTACAATTAAGTGGAAACAGTTAACTATCCCTGGGAAACTGGACCAACCGAAAAGTCAGCTAGTCTTCAGACGAAGAGGAGGTGAAAGCATCAAGTGAGGGCAGACCCGAGGGACACTCCTCCCTCTGGTCATAATTAATCCACCAACAGTTTGCCCTGGGCCCCCCACCATAACTTATATTGAAAAACAACCAAATTCGTATCTATTAAACGGACCCCCCCACCACAGGTTCCGTCTCCAAGAGTGTGTTTCTTATGTTAGACCTGTGATAAGGGTTGGGTCTAATTATTTATATAAATTAAAATTACCTTCATTGTAGTCAGTACCACTCCTCCCAATCCCCTCATCACTAACAGTAAATTAACACCTAGAAAACTTCAGGATCATATATAGGAGATGAATGGAAAAGAGAAAAAGAGAGGGGGGAAGGAGGAAGGAGAACGTCCAAAAATGTCCCCTGTAGGAAGTTAAGTGTCTTTGTTCACTTCTTTTGGAATGGCCATCGAGTTTATAATCAATCCATGCCACTGCGCTGAATGTTAATCTAATAGTCCCTACGGCCCAGACTGGATCAGACTGGAATGCTACTCAGATCTGATTTTTAAGACCCGGTCTTTGTGTATTGTTCCACGTCTTCATCTGGGTCAAACCTCCCCACAGCCACCCCAACCTCTGGGAGCCCCACTCGGATCCCCACCTACCTAGTCTAGCCAGCAGGAGATCCAGAGAGAGCGAGGCGAGTCAGAGAGACAAACATGGTCAAAGGGGAATGCAACACCAACAAGGTGCCCACCAGAACCCCCAGCCTGACTCTATGTCAGCCATTGAGGGATCCCAATTACCCAACATGACCGTGAAGGGCAAAAAGTATATTGAATCCTTATATTAGTTTTTTTCCCCACTGTTTGGGCTGGCGGTCCTTCACCACTCGGCACCAGAACTCCCCAACCAGTCCATCCAGACTTCAGGAGGGCCAAAATAAACCAAGACCCAGGACTTATTTCTGGTCCATGCTCAATGTGGGGTTCCTAAAGGCAGATCCTCCTTAACATTTCCTCCAAGCTTAGATCCTGGGGCTATGTTACAACTTCACTTTGTCTGGGTTGGCTAGGCCTGGTAGTACTCTGTCCCAAGGCGGCTTTAATTACCTCGCTGATAAGGTCCTCCTTGCCTCTACAGCTGTACTATAAGTTACTGGGCCATTCGGTAGCATCACTGTGAGCTTTGAAGGATATGGGGTATGAAATTTTATCTGTTGAGTTCTCAGGACAGGAAACATAGGCGCATAATCTCTCCTTTGGTCCTGTGTGTAAGGGGCGTAGTCATTGTCCATGATCAGGCGGTGTGTTCCCATCATAATTTTACCCTTCTGCCAGGCTTTTCTTAACATTGTTTCTTTGGTTTGGAAACTTTGAAATCTGACCACGAAAGATCTGGGCCTTGCATCCTTGGCTGTGGGTCTGGGACTGAGACTCAGTTTGCATGCTCAAAATTTTGCCGATATTCTGGACCGTGCTCTAAAACCGACCTAAAAAGTGGTCTGCATAGGCCAGAGGTCGTAACCTTCCTCCTCTTCCGGCAGGCCAAAATCCTGATGTTTTTCTCTTCCCACGATTCTCTATGTCCTCTTGTCTCAGTGAATTATGCAGCTACGGGAGGCCAGGAAGAGGATTGCCGATTCAAGGGATTTGATTTGACTGCTATTGGCTGAAATTTGACTATCAGCCTCATCCATGCACCCTGCAGTGAACCCAAGTCTGTTCTGAGCTACTGGATAGAGTCGCATTTCTTCTCAGAACTCTGCTTATCCTCAGGATAATGTGCTTGAGCTGACACCCGGCTGGAGGGTCGCTCCTTTCTTTTCCCCCTTACCCGACATCTGTATTGCTAGTTCATTCTCAGCTATGTGTAGGGTCTGCAGGCCTCGTTGGTCTTTGCCGTGCTGCTCTCTCTCTTGCGGACCTTCATCTCCGCCTCCTCCAGGTCCGTGGTGGCTGGAATCTATTCATGAGTTTTGGCCATCCAAGGAGAAAACTTGTAGGGGCTGTCGATGCTGGAGTCTCCTGATTGTCTTAGCAATGAATTTGATGTGAAGCAGGCAATAATTATAGGTAGGAGATCCTTTATTTTAAATTCACTGGAGAGCCAGTGGAAACGATGTTCAAGCACTCATACCGGAACCAGAAGTCTGCAGATGTTTCTTTTGTTATTAATACCACCCATGGTTACTGAGATCTTAGATCCTAGTTACAATGTCAGTTAGCGAAGAGCGATGAAATGCAATAACAAATACAAGGAAGCTGCTGGCCTATGCGTCAGGGAGACATGTCTGAATCTGTTAGAAGAAAGATAGCGTAGAACCACTTTGGTTTGGTGGGTATAATGGATCAAGAGAAGGCAACTGTAAGGGGAGGGAGGCTTGCTGGGCTACTTGTAGGGGATCCGTGGGAAACTCAGTGCTGGTTAAATGGGAACGGATAGCGTCGGGAGGATCAGACAGAAATACTTATTCTGAGCTATGATCATGCCTCTGCAGTGCTGCTGTGGGCTTAGGTATGTCCTGAGAAGGAGTTTAAAAGTTTGTGTGACTGTGCATGCCTGGTATCACAGCTTCAACTTTCAGATTGGGATTTACACAAGTTAGCGTGCTCATTTTAAAACTAAAATACTTTGCTGAGTTCAGCTTGCTTCAAAAGCAGTGTTTAGCTGAACTCAGTCAAAACTACCGAACTCGTCCATAGATGAGCCTACCGGGTGCTTCAGCAACATTTTAGAACTGTAAGCATGCTTTAAGCGCTGTGGTATCGAGCAGCTGCAAATACAAGCAGACCAGCGGAGTTCGGTTTTCAATAAAATGTATAAAAATTGGTATGGATGTGAGACAGCCAGTTCAGCAATATATTTAGGATCCTGTTGAATACTGCTGGGGGGTGCAGGCATGTTTTTGAATATGCCACAAAAGTAACAGAAGGTGGATAGTGTCCCTTTAATAAATGCTTTCTCAGCACATAAATTCAGTCTCCATGTATTTCTTCATTTAGACTGTATCTGTGGTTTAAAGTGCTAAATCTATCAATACAGTAAGCTTCCTCTGTAGAAGCTCTTTATTTATATTTCCATCTCTAATAGGGTTTTCTGTTTTCCCTGGTCCTACAAATCTTAGCATAGAAAGACTGTGTCCCCGACTTTTAAAATGTCTGGCTAAGACCAATTCTTGTCCCCTCTTCTTATTATATCACTTCTGTGCTCATTCTGACATACCCATCAAGGGATGTAAAGTTTTACCTATGTAAAATCACAGGGGACCTAAGCAGATATGCCACCTGTTCAGTCTGGCATGAGATGAACTGCCTAATCGGAACAGTCTCATCCCTATCTGGATTATATACTGTTTTGTCTGCCCTGGTGTTCACAGCAATCTGGCAGTTCCTGGGACTAATTGCCTACAATTGGAGTCCTGCCTTGAAATCCTCTTATTTCTTTGTGTTTCCTTTTTGAAACAAGTGACACAGTCTACCCTTCAGACTTTTAACTATTACAAATGGTTTTCATTGAAAGACTTCTCCCAGGAGATTCACCTTAATACATCCCAGTGTTTCAAAACTGACTTAATTTGTCCAAAATGTTCTGAATAGCAAGTTTGAACAGTTATTCTCTCTTTGACTTTTTCCTTTAGTCCTGTGTGAACAGAACACTTATGTGACTCAGAACATTTTGGATAAATTAAGTCAATAGTTTTGAAACACTGGTATGCACTGAAGGTGAATCCCTGAGAAAAAACTTTCATGAAAAACACTTGCAACAACAAAAAAAGTTGAAAGTCAGAATGACTGACTTGTAACTCATTTCAAAAATGAAATGAAAAGGAATATGAAGGTTTTCAAGGCAGGACTCAACTTGTGGGCAATTACTCCTGCAGGAACTGCCAAATTGTCGTTAACACCAGGGCTGAGATATTCAAAGGAGTTGTACCAGCACAACCCCAGAACTGCGCCCGGGGCAAATTCAAAAGTGGGAACTGCGCAGTGCAATTCCTGATGTGCCGGGCAGAACAATAATGTGGCGCACATCTCCGGGCTGCGGCCCATACATATGCGGCACATCCCGATATTCAGCCCAGGACGTGCGGCATCTGCTGGCACAACCCAGAGATGTGCCGCATACCTGGCTCACAGCTGAGCCCAGAAAATCTGGCTCAAGTGCAAGCCACCCACAGGCGGGCCACTGTAGTGCAGTGCGCAACACAGCAGTCGTTGGCTGTGGGTGACAGCCCCCCACAACACCGCGTCCAAGCACATACAACAGTCCCTGGTAGTCCAGTGGTACCTCCATCCCGACCCTCCAATCGCTGAAATGGCATACATTTATATCCATGGTAGTCCAGGTGAACCATTCACAAAGTTGTGACTGACTATTACAGTATGCATTGCCAGCCCATTGGTCCACAGTGTGGACCAATGAGCTGCAACTGATACGCAAACTGTCATTGACGAGCAGCCGCGAAGTATCTTGGTGGGTATGCTGCCTGCCGATGGGGAGGGAGCTGGGTGGGCTGGGGGTCCTGTGGGTGGGGAGGTACCACTAGACTGCCAGGAAGTTGTTATGGCTGTTTCCACGGCACTCAGAGGGTCGGGATGGAAGGGGAAACCACTGGACTACCAGGGATAATAGAAATATGTCTTTTGGCGATCAGTGGTTCAAATGGGGAGGGGGTACCACTAGACTACCAGGGTTTTAAACATTCATGTTCGATGATTGGAGGTATGGGAGGGAGGGGGGACCACTGGAGCATCAGGGAAATTACATTAAATATATTCATGGCAATCAGTGTACAGGAGGGAGGGGGGAACCACTGGACCAACAGGAGAATTAAATTAAATATACACAAGATGATCAGAGGTACGGAAGGGAGGGGGGGACCACTAGACCACCAGGGATCTTGAGGACTCAACGTAATGTGAACGGAGACACAGTAGAGGGAGGGTACTACTGCTGGGACCGATGCTGTGCAGAGCCGCCAGACACATTTGGCTGGCCAGCCCTGCACAACACATGCAAATGGGGCCATAATGACATGCAAATGGACCATTTGCACCTTGCATGTATTATGGCCCAATTTGCATATTGGTGTCTGAATATCAGGAATTTGTGCACAGTGGATCTCAGATGCACTGGCACATTTCCATTCCTGGTATTCAGACCTGTCTGGGGAGATCTGACGGTGCACTGTACTTGCACAGCATGCATTATTGATATATTCAGAGTGTGTGCCATGGCACATCTCTTTGAATATATCCCTTGTTGCTCAGCGAAACTCAGTTGTGCTGCGCCAGCACTAGCCAGTGCCAGGCACATACTGAATACTGGGTCCCAGATGGACAAAACCAGTATATAACCCACATAGAGCTGAGACTATTCAGATTAGACAGTTCATCAGATGACAGACTGATTTTCTCACATAGGTAAAACTTGATGTCCCTTGAGGGTACATCTAAATGAGCACAGAGGGCTCCCGGGAGACAATCTGGCCATAACCAGACATTCTAAAAGTCAGGCACACAATCTGCTCATGCTAAGATCTGTAGGACTAGAAAGTAAAAAAAAAAAAACCCTATCATAGGTGGAAATGTAGATAAAAAATTCTACAGAGAGAAACTTACTGGATTGATAGATTGCACTTCGAGCATATATATGGTCTAAATGAAGAAATAGCATGGACTGAATTTATGTACAGAGAAGCATTTTTTATGTTTAAATCAGCTCTCTATGATTCCCCTTCCCGCCCATCAAGATGGATGGGTTAATATCTATTGTACGTATTTAAAATGTGAATTTCTAACAGATAACTTGTTTTCTGCTAGCATTGTCTGTAGGAGTCAGAAGGGTCATCTGGATTTGTACACCTTCCCCACTGTCACAGCCCGCAAGATGGCAGAGAAAGACAATCTGACACATGAAACTGGGCAGCCCACACAGTAGTAGCAATATAGCAACAAAGAAAACTATGCTTAAAGGGACACTGACAGCCCTTATTTTAAATTTCAAAGTGCGTATCTGCAGTTATTCTTTGGCTTAAGAAGCACTAAGAAATGCATCAATGCTACAGGATGTACACAATTTCGATAATTTTTGATTTTTTTTTAGCTAAAATTCATTGTTGAACAGTCTGCCTTGATAGCCGACCACCAGTGCTGTAGCGTGTCCATGAGCACCAGACCGCGCCGAGCCATGGGTAAACTCATTTATGGATGAGTACCAGTTTTTCAGTCTATTCAAAAACACACTGCCTGGTAGTATGGACACTACTGAAGAGTGTAAAGTTAATCCGATCTTAGCCAGCTCAGTGGTACAGAGGGCTGAGGTGCCTTGGGCACCTTACCTCTCCCACACCCGTGGCCTGGGTTTGGGAATGAGCTTGGGTCGCTGCAGGTCGGCTGGTGAGGGAAGAGCTGGAAGAGGACTGAGCAGCTGCTTGGCAGCTCTCTCTCCCGGACTGGGCAGCTGAAACTTCCCGGCCCTTAGCTGCCACTAAGTGGAGGCTCGGGGCAGCACTGAGCAAATCAGGGGCTGGAGCTAGGCCAGGTGGGTAAGCGGCACTGCCGGCTCCGATGCACATGCAAACCTCCACACGCATGCACCCGACTGTCACTGAGGCCCTGGGGAGTAAAAGCAAAATTACTCACCGTAGTAATTTTGTTTCTTCCAAGGTATTTTCAATATGACTGACTACTGCAGTCAGCCTCCTGTGTTGAACTGCCCGAGAAATGGAACATCTATTGGCTCATGCCACCATTCAAATTATTGCCTTTACAAACCATTGCATTCTGTAAGACTCAGATTTATAACAGTCTAACTGAGCTATTCTAGTAATAATAAACACATATATCAAATCCTCTATAACATGTCCCATATTAAAGTCAGATAGGATGAAAGAGAGGAACAGCAACACCCATTTGGTTTCAAGGTTTGTTAACACAACCAGGGTATAAACCCACATCAATTTAGTAATCCTGCTGTTATGCAGAGGCCAACTGGTTCTGGAAGGGAGGTAGGGTGGAGAGTTAATCATACTGAAGAATACCTTGGAAGAAACAAGATTACTACAGTGAGTAATTTTATCTTCTAACCCCAGGAATTTTCAATATGATTAACTATTGCAGACTACGAAGCAGTACCTTTAGAAGTGGGCACAGAACCTATCTGGGGAACAAGATCTGCAGCACTGCTGTGCCAAACCTGGCATCACTTCTAGACTGAGTGTCCAAACAGTAGTGCTTCGTAAAAGTGTGCACTATTCTCCATGTAGCTGCTTTACAGATTTCCAACAGAAATTTCTCTGGTTGCTGCTATTGTAGCAGCTGTGTCCCTTGTGAGTGGGCCCTCAGGCCTACTGGGGGCACCTACCAGCTTTACTGTAACAGATCAGGATATATGCCACTATCCAGTGTGAAATGGTCCTTTTAAAGCTGGTTTTCCTCTTCTCTCTCACCATAGGTCATGAACAGCTGCTGTCTGTCCTGCCTGTGGGCCTTGGTGTGGTCAAGGTAGTAACTCAGAGCACTCTTGACATCCAGGCTGTGAAGTCTGCATTGCCTGAGCTAGAGTGGTCAGTGAAGAAGACTGCCAAGGTGATTGACTGGTTCAAATGGAAGTTAGAGACTACTTTGGAAAGAATTTCCTGTTAGTCCTGAGGACCATCTTATCTCTGTGGAAGGAGATGTAATTTAGCTCTATACACAGGGCCTGTAGCTCACTATCTACCTGGCTGGTGAATAGCCACCAGGAAGACAGTTTTTCAAGTCACAAGTTTCAGATGTGCTGTAGCCATGGGCTTGAATGGGGTTCCATGACCTTAGTAATACAGATACTGAGGTCCCATGCTGCACCGGTTCATTGTGGGAGGTGCAAGTGGCCAATCCCTTAAAACTTCTCGAAAATGGGGCTAGAGGCCATAGAAACACCTTTACCGGATGAAATATAGGCTGAGATTGAAGGGACCTTAAGGGTAGCGGGCTGTAAGCCCAGCGAATGCAGGTGGGTGAGATAGTCCAACAAGACTGGTAACCCTGCCTGGGAAGGCACTACACTGTTACTGTCACACCATATGGAAAACCTATTCCATTTGGAAGCACAGGTTTTCCTAGAGGAGGATTTCCTTGAACCCCTAAGAACTCTGAGGACACCTCAGGTTCAGGTACAGGATCCACCCTTGTGAGGAGGTTAGAAGGTTGTGCTTCCGAGGAAGGTGTATGGGCTGGGCTACTGACAGGGAGAGCAGCAGGGAGTACCACGGCTGCCTGGCCCAGTCTGGAGCTACCAGAATCACTGTAGCTGGCTGTGACCTGAGCTTGATCAGGACCCTGAGCAGTAAAGGAAATAGAGGAAATGCATACAGGCTCCTCTCCGACCAATCCAGCACTAAGGCATTCACAGATGATATATCATACCATATCATATCGTATCGTATCATATCATATCATCTTTATTTCTGAGCGCTGTTTCCAACAGATCAAACACTGTACAGTAAGAAATAAAACTATATAAAATTAAAAATAAAAACAGTTAAAATCCAACAGTTATAAAATAGCCATACATTAGAACTGACAGTAAGTTAATTATCTTTAGGATGATCCCATATACTGTGCCCTTTGCTGGTGGCCTGCAGCAGAACTGGGGTATTTGGTGGTTTCCTGTGAGGCAAAGAGATCTATCTCTTGGGTGCCCACTTCAAAATACCACCTCCAGCACCTCTGTTCAGAAACCACTCATGGTGGTTTTGGCTAATTCTCTGAGTGCATCCATCAGGTATTGTCCTTTCCTGGCAGGTGAATGGCTAACAAGGACACCTGTAGGGAGTAAGCCAGACTCTACTTTCATTGCCTCTGTACACAGCAAGTTGGACTTTGCCTCCCCCGCCTGGTGATGTAGTACATTGTGGTGGTGTTGTCTGTCCTGATTTGTAGCACCTTGTCTCTTACCAGAAATGCGAAGACTGCAGGGCCAGAAACACTGCACTGAGTTCCAATAGATTTATGTGAAAAGAGTGACTCTCAGGAGACCATGTGCTATGCACTGTGTGCTCTTCCAGATGTGCCTCCCACCCTAGGAGAGAAGCATCTGCTGTGAGGACCAACATGGGGACTCCTTCTGGAATGGAACTTGTTCTCTGAGGTTATCTCTGTCCTGCCACCTCTGCAATGCCTGCAACAGAGTCCTTGTCACGGGCACCAGCTCTTAGAGTAAATCCCTCCCTTTGGTAACAATGTGCGCAGAGGTGAAACTGAATGTCCCTCATCTGGAATTTAGAGCCTAGCACAGTTACTGTGGCTGCAGCCATGTGGCCCATAACTGTAGGGAGTGCCTTGCTGTGTTGAGACAGCATGACCCTGCAATCTGCAGAATGTGGTCTACCCTCTCCGGGAAAGGAAGGCCCTCCCTTTCAGAGTATCTGGCTCCGCTCCTATGAAATTCAGTACTTGAACAGGCTGAGATGTTGACTTTTGGGCATTGATCAGGAACCCCATGGACTTTAGGGTGTTCAGGGTAAATGAGACAGCATCTTTTACCTGTTGTGGTGACTGACCTATGATAGCCAATCACCTAGATAAGGGAACACAGTGGTGCCCTGCCATCTCAGGTATGCCACTACCACTGCCAAGCCCTTTGTGAATGCCCTGGGAGCAGAGGTTAAGCCAAACATCAGGGCTGCGAAAACTGGTAGCGACCTGAAGGTAACCTGAACCTAAGGTACTTTCTGTGGGATTCCCTTAAGGGAATGTGGAAATATGCATCTTTGAGATCTAATGATGCAGCCAATCTCCTTGCTGAAGAGTGGTAAGGATCATTGCCAAGCTTACCATCTTGAACCTTGGTTTTGCAAGTGCTTGTTCAGAGTTCTTTGGTCTAAAATAGGTTGCCCTCTCCATTTTTCTTTATGGTTGTGAAGTACCTGGAGTAGAACACTTTCTTTTTTGGAGGAGAGGCTGAAGCTGCACTGCCTTGACTGCAAAGGTTGAAACTTCTGCTTCCAGAAGTGCCCTCTCTGTTGGGAAAGCTGGTCTGAAAAGCCTTGACCTCAGTTTGGGAAATGACTTGAAGCCAAGGGCCAAGCCTGACTTACTATTTCCAGGACCCACTTGTTCATGGTAATTTTTTCTAAGCATGGAAGTAGCAAGCCAACATGCCCTTACTGGTACTGGGGAGGCGACCCTGGCAAGCATGTCAGGAGTTCTGTTTGGGTTGAGCTTTAGCCTGGGAGGCCTGAACTCCACGCCTAGAGACCCTTTGCCCCTGCAATATCCTCTCAGCTGTTGATAGTCAGGGGTAGCCTGTGCCTGGAATAATGGTCTACTGTGGGCTGACCTACCCCTACCTGCCCTTCCTTGTGGCCTATTATGAGGTGGAGGGTTTCTCCTTCGAAGCATTACTTTTGTAGGCTGTTTGTACTCATCCATTGTCTTCATGTAAGCCTCTGTTTTTGTCACCAAACAGAAAATTGTTTCTATATGGAAAGTGCTATGGCTGTGGTTTAAGTATCCTGAGAAAGGTTTGTGACCCGAGGCCAGGCAAACCTGAGTACCACTGTCAGTGCCATCTATCTGGCAGCAGTATCACTGGCATCCACTCCCATATGAAACTGGTACTTGTGGCCTCCAGTCCGCATCTGGCTATCTCTGCAATGTCAGCAGCCAGTCTTTGAGGGCCTTTACCCACCATTGCCAGCACTGAATTCACAGTGTCTTCTGGTATTGGGCAGCATAGGCCAAGTAATTTGCCTGCCTAATGGCTAGGGAGGCAGCCAAATACCCTCTTTGCCATGCTGTCCATTTTCCTGGAGTCTTTCTCTGGTGGATGAGATGAGAGTGGGACCCTAGCCCTGCCACAAGCTGCAGCTTGGACCACCCTTCATGGTCAGGATGGGAGAGAGAACTCTGACCCTGATCGGTCTAGCTGATACTTTTCATCAGCCTTTTTATGTCTGGGCAAGACAGAATTTGGAGTTTCAAAACTTTTAAAACCTGCTTCCTTAGAGATTTATTATGGGGAGCAGTAGCCATTTGGTGGGTGTTAACCCCATCATATCCAAACATTCTGCCTCCTTTTCATCCTCCATGGTTTCGTGGGTACAGAGGTCAAGGGCTTCCACCATCTGTTTCACAAAGTCTAGTGGGAGGAATAATCCTCCAGTAACCGGGGGTGGGGGGGATCATACTCCTATCTGGAGAAACCTCCGGTTTTATCGGTTCCTCTATGTCCTCTTACTCTTCCTCCTCTCATTCTTCATAGGAAGGTTCCTGGGAGTATGGAATCGGCGAGAAGCCGATGATGGCACCGCTGATGATACCGAACTAGGGTTCTGCGTACCGGCTGTGCTGGAACTGGGACAAGGCCTTATGAAGCAGCAGTCTGCAAGACTTGCAATGCTTAAGAGCTTGTGCAACTGCTTCGCCAATGTCATGGCCAGTTTGTCTACCGAGAGCTCCTTTTCTTTTCAGCAAGAGGCACAGTGACATATTTTTGTTTATGCTTTTTCTTAACTGGAACCAAGTCCGTGGTCAGTTCCCCAGTCGTTTAGGTTTAAAGGACTCACCTTTGTCTACAGAAGGTGGTTCCGATTCCTAGGTTTATCCATGTTAGAGGAGAAAGGGCTCGGCTCAACAGGAGCTGAAGGACTGGACATTCTCTTTTTAGACCGACTCTTTTCAACGGTTTTCATAGGAAAGGTTTGCAGATTTCACAGTCTGCCTGGGAGTCTGAAGCTCCCAGGCAAAATAAACACGGTCGTGCTTGTCAACTTTGGTAAACACTTCCCCATACTGCAAACACTTAAAACCAATAGGCCCTGTTCTCTTTTTCGCCTATCTGACATAACCACCTACACTTTTTTCGTAATTCAAAGTTTATTAGTTTCTTAAATACAAACATATGTCAACATAAAACAGAAAGCAATCATATAACAACTCTTTTATAAAAGAATAAGAAAAAGAATTAGTACTTAGACTAAATATACAATATTAAATTCCATCAATATATTTAATTTTCTATATTCTTACACTATTAAGGCTACATGCTTGTAAAAAAGTAGAGTAACTGTACAAAATGTTGAGTAGTTTATGATTAAAAGTAAAAAGAAAAATGACTGTATCCTTTACTAAAAACAACACAGGTACCTGGAATTGTTAATACTGAGATTACCTTATAAATATTCATACAACAGAACTGTTAAGAAATGGTTCCCAGATGTCTAAAAACTTGTCTATCCTATTAGCATTCACATATGACACTCTTTCATAACTTGCTCTGATAGATAGGTCTTGAAGCCATTCTTTGAATAATGGAGTTTCCGTACTGGACCTGTGTCTGAGAATAACATTTTTTGCGTGATGAAAGCTGCTGTCAGCCAAAGCTTTTGATTTACAGATAAGGAAATAAGATCAGAGCAAATCCTAGTATTGTAAATTTGGCAGCGCATATTAGCTTACATTTAATTACTCTATTACAGGCTTCAATCACATTTTCCCAAAAAGGCCTTATACAGGAGCATGAACACAACATATGAGCTAGTGTTCCTTTCTCTGCTAAGCATCTCCTGCATTTTTCATCTGTGGATATACCTAGTCTGTCCATCTTGCAGGGGTATAATGCCATCTGTGTATTATTTTGTACTTTATAAGCCTCCTTTAGCTTCCAACATGCTTTTAATGTCATGTTCCACATGTCCTACCATTCTGTAGCTGATATTTGGATGTGCAATGCTTGCTGCCATTTAGCTAAGGGAGGTTTCACTGGATCATTCTTTGAATCCAGAAGCAATGAATGCAGCTTTTATGACCATTATTTGCTGTGCAAATTTTTTCTGGGACGTGGGCTGGAGGAAATGTTACATCATTATTTATTTATATTCTAAATTTCTCTCCGTCGAGATAATTGTGGCATTCAGTTCTAGTGATATTAAAATCATGAGAGATTTGAGAGAATGCATTAGAGCAGCTGAAACTGGGTCTATAATATCATCTAAAAAAGTGATGCCCTTAGATTTCCATTTTGGCCAATTTAAGCAATGTCCATCTATTTTATCTACTTCCTCAAAATCATTTCTGACAATGTTACTATCAACGATAGCAAGGAGATTCTCCAGGCCTTCAACGACCACTTTGTTACGGCAGGCCTAGCATTCGACAATTCACCAGCATCTGTGTTACGTTCTCAGGTTAGTGCACAGATTCCTGAACCTAGCACCACTAATGCGGTCTTCTCATTCCTTCCTGCTTCGTTGAAAGAGGTTGAAGACCTCCTTCTATAGTTGGACACCAAGAAAAGCGCTGGTGCTGACTCTCTCGACCCCTACTTCATAAAGATTGCATACCACGTCCTAGCTGTACCAATCACATACCTATTTAACTTGTCCTTGTCCCAGGGGACTCTTCCACACCTATGGAAAATTGCCCACGTCATTCCTCTGTTTAAATCACGGGATCCCTGCGACCTAAATAATTACAGGCCGATATCTCATCTACCAATATTGTCTAAACTACTGGAAAAATTGTGAATGCTCAGTTGAGAACCTACCTACAGAACAAGAACCTTCTAAACCCTATGCAGTCTGGTTTCAGAGCCAAGCACAGTACCATTACAGCTCTGGCCAAAGTGACTGATGACTGGCAGCGACAGCTGGAAAACAAAAATTTGTATGTTCCGTCTTTCTGGACCTTAGCAAGGCCTTCGACACTGTCAACCACTGCCTGCTTCTTTCCACCCTAAAAGTGATAGGTCTGGACCCGACCTCTCTGTGCTGGTTCAATAATTACCTTACATATAGGCTTCAGCAGGTCAAGGCGAAGGGGAGCTCTCTCCACTTAAACCACTAAAAGAGGCGTTCCACAGGATCCATACTGAGCCTCTATTGTTTGCCGTTTATATAAACAATATTGACGTTGGCATCAAGGAGCCCAATATTCACCTTTTGCTGCTAATACGGTGTTGTACCTAAGCCACCCAACACTGGAAGCCGCCTGTGGAGATTTACAAACAGAATTCAACTTGTTGCAGAATCAGCTCCTGAATACAAAACTCTTACTCAATGCCAAAAAACAAAAGCTATGCTGTTCTCTCTGACTACTCATTCAACGAACCCTGCTATCTCTGGCTCCTTACCTCCCATAGACATTTTACTAGGAGAGAGGTTGGAATTTGTTATGAAATTCAAGTACCTAGGGGTCTGGCTAGACCACAGACTCTCCTTCGTAGAGCATGTCAAGGATCTGCTGAAAAGTTGAGGCAGAGGCTTGGTTTCTTCTTTAGAATAAACCGCCTCCTGACCAAAGATGCCAAGATGCAGTTAGTTCAGTCCACGTTTCTATCCCTAATTGATTATGCCGATTTCATTTATAGTCAGTGTAATGCCTCCTGTCTCACTAAACTGGGCACCTTACACCACAGAGCCTTGAATTTCACAACTGGTCTACCTATCACCACCCACCACTGCTCCTTATATGCAGCTGTGGGTGGACCCCTTCAGTACAGAAGGACTAGAAATGTGGCTCTCTGGACTTACAGAGCTATTACCAACAAATTACCCTAATACATTTCCGATTGTTTGCCGTTATCACGGGGTAGGCAACTACGCACTGAGAAGCTATTCTCTGCTTCTACTGAAGTTACCTAGGGCCAATACATGCTTTGGTAGAGTGGCCATAGGTTTTGTGTTGCCCTCACTCTGGAACAAACTACAGAAATCTATGAAGCGGAGTCTCCCTGTTAGTCTTACCACCTCCAAGACCTTGTATGCCAAGTCTGTTAAGGAGCTATGCGAAGTTGTCTCGCACGCATAGCTGGGTTAGGGTGCCTACTGCTTACCTGCCTACTCATCTCCACCCATACACCCTTTTTCTGCTAATCCACTAACTTTCTTACTCTCAGACCTAACATACATTTCCCCAACCCATCTACCGTAGCACCCTCCTAGAACAGCTGCAGTCCTGTACCCCTCCACTCCATATCTGCCCCTTAAATTTGTACATGTCCTGACCAATGATATGCCGTGCTGTTTGAAAATGTTTTAATACGCTGGCTGTTTCAGAATGTTTTAATTCCCTTCTCATACCATTCTCCTAACCTTGTTAACCCTATACCTGAAATACTTGTTATTGCCTTGTGTATTTTTTTTTTTTTTTTGTATAATTATGTCTATTTATTATCTGTACATAAAAGTATTATTCTTGATCTTGTGTAACGTAGGTCCACCTTGTAAATAAGTCTGCTCAATGGCGTTACGCCTGGATAAAGACTTAATTGATTGATTGAATGATTGAAGCTACAGTTACCCCACAAAGGACAATGAGGGGAACATTTGGGGTCCCAACCTAAGGCTAAAGCCACAGTTTTCCATGATTCGTTGACTTGGCGTAATATAGGATTTGAGGCAAACATTTTAACGAATCAGTAAATAAAAACACTCTTGGATGGTTACCTTTTAGGATAGCTTTTTCCACTTGAACCCATCCTGGAATGTCATAGTTATCATTGAGCCAAAGGAATTTGACTCATTGTGCAGCAATGAACGATCGTGCCTAAGTTTGAAATTTGGTAGGCCATAGCCACCTTTGGCCGCTCTGTTGTTGTAGTCTGAGCAGAGAAATCTTTGGTGGTTTGTTGTCCTGTATGAATTTTATAATCATTGCATAAACTTTATTAAAGAAAACAGTGGGGATCTGCACAGGTAGATGTGGTAGTATGTACAATCAACATACTGAATGCTTATATTTTACTCCAAGAGAGAGAAACATTTTATTCCATCTATTAAAGTCTGAGTCCATCTTCTGTGTTACTGTATTGAAGTTTAGGGATATAATTTGGGAAATATTTGAAGTTATACTTATACCAAGGAATTTAATACCCCATGTTGCTATTTTAATATTATACTGGTTAAATACTGAAGTAACTGGGTTTTTGCTAAAGGGAGTGCCTCAGATTTTTGAAGTTTGTTTTAAAACCAGAGAAGACTGAAAATTCTCAATAATTGCTAAGATATGAGGTACTGAAGTCTGTGGGTTTATGAGAGAAAGCATAATGTCATCTCATGAGGCTGATATTTTTTGGTCTTTACCTATTTTCATGCCCGATATTTCTGTGGATGAACAGAGTTTAATGAGGAGGGGTTCCAGAGCCAGTAAGAATAAAAGAGGTGATAAGGGCACCTTGCCTTTGCCCTTTATGAATCTGGAATCTGTTAGAGGAGAAGCCATTCACTTTCACTTTTGCAAAACCTCCGAGTATAGGACTTGTACCCACTTGCAGAAATATTCTCCTAAATTATATTTCCCCAAGACCTTAATTAGATAGCTCCACTCTATCCTGTTAAAAGCCTTGTTGGCATCCAAGGATAGCAGCGAGGATGTAGAGGGCTGTCTTTGGCTGCGTATGGCATGAATAATTTTCCAGAATAAATCCGAGCTACGGCACCTGACCACAAATCCCACCTGATCCGGTGAATGAGTTTCTGAATAACTAGATTCAATCTATTAGTCATTATTATGGCAAATATTTCACAGTCTACATTAATGTGCGATATCGGTCAATAATTTTCACATAATGTAGGGTTTTCTCTTTCTTTGGTAATACCACTAGTGATGCTTCTCTCATGGTTGGGGATAAAGACCCTATCTCCGCTGATTTCTGTAAACTCTTTGTAGCAACAGGGCAACCAGTTGAAGCGAGGCTCTGAAGAATTCCCAGAGAGAGATCATCAGGACCGGGACTTTGGCCATCGGAAGAGACAGAATAGCCTTACATATTTCCTTCCGAGTAATGGGTTTGTTTAGCCTAGCTTTATCTTGTTCAGAAACGACTGGTAGGTTAACATTTTGTAAAAACTGTTCCACGTCCTCTAGGCATATCTGTCCTTCGATTTATAAAGTGTGGAGTAGAAATCGCTGAATTCTTTTTACAATTTGTATAGTCGTGTAGACCTGTGTCCCTTTTTATTTTTTACTGAAGCAACCTTGATTCTGAATTTTTTAAGTTTGTGTGCTAACAGCTCTCCTTGGGCTTCACTCGCTTCCCAGTAGGCTTGTTTGAGTCTGAAAGAGGCATATTCTGCCTTATGATTATAGACATTGTTAATCTCATATCTGATTTTAATGATTTCTTTATATTAATCTAACTTGTTTTGCCCTGTGAAAATTAACTCCTTTATTTTTCATCTCTTTTCAAGATCATTCAGCTTTGCTTCCCAAGCATCTTTTATGTGAGAAATAGGATATTATGTGACCCCTTATATATGCTTTAAAGGAATCCCATAATATTGGTGTCGAGACTTCCCATAACTAGGAGAAATGTTTTAATCTCCTCTGATAGCCTATCTAGAAAATCTGCATGGTTCAACAGGCTACTGTTAAGTTTCCATGTTTTTCTGAAGCTAGACTGTGACCCAAAGTGACGCCCATGTAGAGTGGTGTGTGATCCGAGATAGCAATGTTACCTTATATGACTTGTGGTGAGGCCCTGCATTAAAAAGTTACTAATAAAGATATAATCCAACCTACAGTGGGAACCATGACTGTTTGACTGAAATGTATAATCTCTGCCTTTCAGATACATGGTTCTCCACATGACCACTAAACCAAACTTTTGCAGAAATTATTCAGAGCTTTAGATGGACTAAAGTGATCCACTGGATTTGCATACATGCTGTCAGTGACATCAGCAACTGTGTTAATATCACCAGCAAAGATTAGCTCTCCATGAGCATGTTCACTGATCGTATCCACTAGACTAGCATAAAATGAAGCATGGTTGTTATCTGGGGCATATACGTTAACCAGGGATAATAGTCTGTCTTCAATCCTGACATTTACTACAATGAATCTGCCTTCTGCATCAGAGATGGAAGTTTCAACCACTGCATTTAGATTTTTATGAAATAGAATGCATACCCTTGCTTTTAGAGTTTTAGAGCACTCCTTGGTCTCTGTGGTTGGCTGTTTGTGTTTGTCTCTGTCAGTAGTTTAGTTTTGTGGATTTTCATGTGTTTCTGCTTGGAGTAACTCAGACAGTTTTCGGACATGACATCTACGAAAGTTTCCTGACTAAGAAACTGCAAAACATCACCACCAGGTATTGTCATTCTCATTATAAATTAACTTTTTGGAAGCTATCACAAGCAAAACAAAACACAGCAAATAAGTTTTACAAGCTCTGAGTTGTGGAGTCCTGCACTGAATCCACATTTCTATCTGATCCATTCTCTAAAGGATCTGTGCTTGTTTTGAGATTTATTCACAACCATTTTGGAGAACAAAGGAAGACACTGACAAATGAGTTTTACATCCTGCAGATGCCCCAGGCCAGTGTTCATCACCTTCAGCAATTTAACACGTTCTGCTTCTTTGATCTACAGTAACAATAGTTTACTGGTCCCCAGTAGTTCACCATTTCCTGTGGATTTGATTATTTTCATCATTTGACTCCTGGTCCCCTTAGACGAGATTATTATATTACTCAGACAGAGGACATCGGGGTAGGAGGTCTGGACTGGTCCTCGCTGGGACCCCTCCTCCCCAGCACAACCTGCTGCAGGATTGACTTTAATCTTTATGTAACCTCCTTGTTACCCGGGTTACTAGAATCCCAGTAAGACCTAGTGGTAGGCAGGGAAGGCAGCTTGTGAAATTCCAGTTAAATGGATTTCACACTGTCTCACTCTGTTCTCAGTCTCAGCTGAGACTGAGGGATGACATCACCAATAGAACTTTCACAGCTGCATAAGCCATTGGAATCTGCAGCAAAGGGAGTAAGACAGAGCGTTGGGAGTTTTAAAAGAGAGTCTGCAGTTTGGCTTAAGGGAGTGAAGTTTGTACTCAAGTGGTGGAGACCGCTGTTTTGGGTCTCAGTGCACCCTCCCTCTGGGGATGTAAGATTCCCAACAGATTCCTGGGGCAATCCCCTTAATTCTGCTAGTGGAGGAAAAACTGCCTGTTTAGTCCAGGATTTATTTTGGAAGATGGAAGATTTGTGAGTCGCCTGTGGGCACCTGCAACTTAAGGGTGAGTGTCTGCTCTGGCTAAAAGGACATATGTTTTCTTCACCCTGGGACTTGTGTGAAAATCTAGGGATTGAACTACATATTGGGAAGCCCTACGGAAATGGGCCAAGCAAGTAAAAGTAGTGTCAAATCCCAGAATTTTCATGAGATGCAAATAATATGTAGAGGAGACGTGACAGACATCTACCCTTAATCTACATTTAGGAGTTCAGCAAAGGAATTGTTCAGTTTTCTAGAGAAATGGCCGGGATCGGGCTGTGGGAGCTGGAGGTGGGGGCCCCATATTTAGTAACCAGGTCCACCTCTATGGATTTCTTCTGTGGTTTCTACTTTGCCTCAGGCACTTGGCCAGTGATGGGTGAAGTACCCACGACGTGGGGTTGTAATAAGGAAAATTCTCTCTAAGAGTCACAGACTCTAGTGTGGTGTGGAGCCATGACAGGATAATTGGTTCATTCGTCCAATGGACAACGATCAAGTGGCGTCAGGGGAGCCGGCCAGGGGAAAACCCAAGTGTACAAGTCGGGCTGTGTGCCTAGTGGGTTCAGAGCCTGAGGGCTGGAAAGGATAATTGGTTCATTCCTCAAATGGACCACGGATCAAGTGGCCGGCAGGGAGCCGGCCAGTGGGGAAAACCCAAGTGTGTACAAGTCGGTCTGTTTACCCAAAGCTGCATGTAAGTCCGGCTGTTGCCTGGTGGGTTCAGAGCCTGAGGGCTGGAAATGGTGATAAAGTGTTCTGTAGTCTCTAATCTGCATTACCAGGAAATGTAGTCCCATGGGGGTCCGTCTATGCTTTGTTTGTTCAGCTAGTATGTGAATAAAAGCCACACTGAATAATCCCATTCCTGGTTCTGGACAGTACAGTTATTGCTTCCTGTGTTCGGATTTACTTGGGTACCCCTGTCCAGAGTAGCCAAACCTAGGTCCCCTGTGCTGAGTAACCTCATCCTCCCCAAACCCAGGTCCCCACCAGGTACTGCTGTCAGCTTCAACAGCATGCCACCTAGTCATTTTGGCAAAAGGCAGGGTGAGGGGTTACATTTATCTTATTTTTAATCTTCTGCTGAACAAAATCTCTTTGTTTTTGTTAGCTTTTGCTCTGCTGCCATGTGAGCTGAACAGAGTGTGTGTTTCTGTGGGCTGAAAAGTCCAATGGCAGAGGTCGGAAAGCTTCATTTTAAACTGCTGGAGCAGCACTCAATGGAAGCTGACAACGCCAGGATACTCAGATGGAGGACATCGGGGTAGGGAGGTCTGGACTGGTCCTCGCTGGGACCCCTCCTCCCCAGCACAGCCAGCTGTAGGACGGACTTTAAACTTTATTTTTAACCTTCTGCTGGACAAAATCTTTTGTTTTTGTTAACTTTCTGCTTCATTGCCACTGGATCAGAACAGAAAGTGTGTTTCTGTGGGCTGAAAAACTCCGCACCCACCCCTCCAGCCATCCTTGTTAAATGCCCCTGAATAGTCGGTGGTTGGCAGTTAGTGAAAGGAAAAGGCGGGTTTTCCAGCGGTACCGAGTTTGATGTGTCTGCACTCAAATCTTACTAGCTTACTTTTCAGCTTCTGTTATTGCAGACAACTGTGTTTTATAGAACTGTCAAAAATCCTACTTGATTACTTTTAGCTTCTGTTATTGCAGATAACTGTGGTTTATATACTTGATCTTTCCAGTAGTATTCTACCCCTTTGTAACCCTGTAATGAAGGGATCCTCTTTGATAAGCTGGCAGAGAGATCTCTCAGACTAGGGTTGTCAGAACTAGTTCTTCAAAGATTCGAACCCTCCTCGAACCTGGTGTTTGAGGTTCTAACTAGAACTCGAACACTAAAAGGTTCGCAAAGGGTTAGAATCACCGCGTAGACGCTGTCTGTTCTGCGCCTATGTTACACCTACACGGGCCAGGTGGGGCCGAGTAAGCCAGCGAGCCGCGGGATCTGTGGGGTATTTAGGCAGATGCCACGAGGAGGAGCCCATTTGCTGAGGATCGAGCGAGGCAGCAGCAGCCTAGCTAAACTGTACTACTAGCGTAGCGGTTAGGTGCACCGCTACTCTTGTCCAATACTGGCTACTTCCATCATCCATTTTCCTGTGAGACCGAGAACAAGAGAAAGGCTGAAAAAGCTCAAAATCGGGTGGGAGGGGACTAGGGTGAGGTTCAGGACAGGTGGAGGATTAATCAAGAATTGGGAAGGGACTGGGGAATAGGGAGGATCGAGACCGAGATCAATCAATATCAGGACTGGAGGAGGACTCAGTCAGGAGGACTCGAGAGAGAGAATAAAAAAAGAAGAAGAAGTGAAGAACCTTTGTGAAATGTGATTATTTGAAACTGCAGCACTGCTCAGTCAGTGGTGCACACTGACCTCAGCAGCTGCCAGCAACAAGCATGTAGCGGGGCAAAAAGGCAAATAAATCTGAACCCTTCCCAGTGTAGTGTGTGTCACAGAGAGAAGCCCAGTGTGTGCCCTTGACTGCACTGTACTCTACCCAGTGTGTGTTACAGAGAGAGCCCAGTGGCCAGTTGTGTGGTGGCATTAACTTACATGACAGAAATGTAGAAATATAATTCTCATTTCCTGGGTTGCGAGTGTGACTGCCTTCCTGTGGTCAGCCCGCCACTGCTGCTTGTGCCCCCTTGACTGCACTGTACCCTACCCAGTGTGTGTGTTACAGAGAGAAGTCCAGTGGCTAATTGTGTGGTGGCATTAACCTTACATGACAGAAACGTAGAAATATAATTCTCATTCCCTGAGTTGTTGGTTATGTATGTGACTCCGTCTCCTGTGGTCAGCCCATCACCCTGCTGCTGTGTGCCCCTTGACTGCACTGTACCCTACCCAGTGTGTGTTAGAGAAGCCCAGTGGCCAGTTGTGTGGTGGCATTAATCTTACATGACAGAAACGTAGAAATATAATTCTCATTCCCTGGGTTGCGATGTGACCTGCCTCCTGTGGTCAGCCCATCACCCTGCTGCTGTGCACCCCTTTGATTGCTATGTGTATGCTCATGCCCAGCAGCCCAATCATTCTGTAAGCCCTGAACCTGGGATCCTTTAATTGCAAACTGTCATATTCTTCAATTACTTTAGTCCACGGTATCACAGTGTCACACAACCAAAATAAAATTTTGAGTTGTAGCCAGCGATCACAGATCACATTGCTTTGTTACACAGGAATTGTTTGGGTGTGGTGTGTTCACCGCAGTATACTGGTAGTACTGGTACTTACTGTCTGTTATGGCTGACACCAACATAGATGAAGCATCTAGTGCTGGTGTTGGAGCAGGTGTTGGTGGTAGTGTAATCCTGGTGCTAGCAGAAATAACCAAAATGTTTCACGTGGAAAAAAATTCAACAAACAGCAAAAGAGCAACAGTGAAGTGTGGTAAGGGGGACCTTTTAAGAAAACCTGTACAGCTGCTGGGGTCACACGGAGAGGCACCATAAGGTATGCCATTCATGCTGTTAAGATCCCTGTGACTAGCAGCAATAATGAAGTGACAGTGAGTCCCTCTCTGACTCAGACAGTAGCTCTTTGTCTCAGTCCGACACTGCTGTGTCTTGCGACAAATCATTACTTCCTCAACAAAGTGAAATGAGCAAGTCTGCCGACAATGAATCAGGTAGTGCACTTGCAAATACATCCAGCACTGTTGGCAATGAAAAGGACATATCCATTGAATCCACCACTTCTGTGTTGGCCAGCAATGAAAATCCATCAGAGTCTTCTGCACACTCTTTCTAGCACCAAGGAGCATGTCCCAGGTTCTGTTAGGACAGGTGAAAAGACACAAACAGTCTTTAGCTATCTTCCTAGCACTCGAACAAAATCTGTCACATCTGAGGTGTGAATTATTTCTCTGTCAGTAAAACTGATCCATGCAGAGCAATTTGTTCCCTGTGAAACAGAGTGTAAGCCGTGGTAAAGTTGTGTCATGCCTTGGCTCTACAGCTCTTAAACGCCATCTGAAAAAGCATTCGGCCTTTGCTTGATCATCCAAAACCCATGTCCTCCATCTTCCAGACCGCATGTGAGAAGGGTCAGGAATCTGAAATGGATACTGAATTGTCTGAACTGAGCGCGGGCAGAACCACTGCCAGCCCTAGAATCACTGTTACCACCAATGCCAGCACCATTAGTACAGTTGCACATCCAGTGATGGCACTGAATGTATAAGTCCTAGTCCACCATCTCTCGCCAATCTTCCCCATCGAGTACGTGTATAATAAACCAGCAGGGACATGTTGCAAACAGCTAACACTGTCTCAGGCATTTGAAAGGAAGAATACCTTTACTAGAAATCATCCAAAGACCCTTCATCTTAATCAATGAATTGGTGAACTGTTAGCCGGAGCCCTTCTCCCATACTCTTTGGTAGATCATGAGGATTTTAGGAGCTCATGACATTAGCAGAGCCTCACACAATGTTCCTCATCGAAGGTACTTTTCCTATGTTGAAATACCAAACATTTATCAGGCTTTAAAAGCTTACAGTGATGCTAGCACTTAAAACTGCGGAGGGTGGGGTTATTCATGTCACAACAGATATGTGGACCAGCACTCAAAACATAGATTACATGTCCCTTACCGCTATTGGGTCACGCTTTCTGCTTCTTCAAAACAAAGACACCCCAAAAGATGGCACTGCTGCATATAAAGAAGTTTGGGAAAAGTCATACTGCTGCAAACATCTTGCAGGAACTAAATGACCTCCTTGACGAATGGGTTTATTCTCACGGTCTAAATGTGGCTTCATAGTAAGTGACAAAGGAGCCAACATCTTGAAAGCAGTACAGGATGGAGGATTTCTGCATGCTTCTTGCTTTGCACATTGTTTACACTTAATTGTCACGGGATTTCTCAGCAACGAAACACAAGTGGATGGTATGATTGCTGTTTGCAAAAAATTGTGACTCACTTTTCACATTCAACCAAGGCTATAATGGACATTGTCCGAACTGCAAAACCACAAGCTGCCCCAGCAAAGCTGATTCAAAATGTTTCCACTCGTTGGAACTCAATGCTTTATATGCTGCAGCCTCTTGAGCAAAAGCAAGCTGTACATGAGTATTGCTCCAGTTACATTATTGGAGATGGCATTATGCTGTCTGTGGCTGCAGTGGAAATTAATGGAGACAGTGTGCTGTATCCTAGCTCCTTTGAGACAGCTACAAGGGACATGTCTTCTGAAGGCGATCTGTGAGTCAGGTTATCCCACTCATAATGCTCATTTCACATCATCTTAGTGTTCTAAATCTAGAAATAGAAAAAGACAGATCTGAAGCGCAGACAACATGTCAGCCTGTATCATGGGAATCTAGAAAGAGAATGAGCGAGCACTTCAAAACCAATGACAAATTAGTTGCAACGACTAAATCAAAACACTACATCCTTGCAACTCTCTTAGATCCCAGGTTCAAGGCTATACATCTTCCAAAAACAGATGATATAGAGCAGTACAAATGTATGTTGCTAGATGAGCTGCAGCACTCACAGGAATCAAACACAGACACGCACAGTACCCTCAGGTTGTCATCCCCACAACATGCAGGTTCATCTTCACAAAGGATACAGAACTGGAAAAGTCACCAAACATTAACAGTAGTTGTTCCACAACTGCCACTTCTTCAACCCTTAGTAGCAAGCTAAATTTGTGGCAAAACCTTTCCCAAATTGCTGCCATACCAGCTTCTGCTGATTCCTCTTCTGAGCGGTCTCTGTCCATCATGGTAGACAGTTACCTGCAAGAACTGCCTATTCCTATTGATGCATGCCCTTTGAATACTGGAGATCAAAAAGTCAATTTGGACAGAGCTGTATGATGAAGCCTGTAAATATCTTGGTTGTCCTGCAACAAGTGGCTCTTCAGAACGCATGTTTAGTACAGCTGGCAATGTTGTGACAGACACCAGAAATAGGTTGCTGCCAGAAAATGTACAACACGTTAACTTTTATTAAAGTTAATAAGTCAAGATTTTCGTATCCCTACAAGAGTATACAAACTGATCCTGAAGTGATTGATGTTGTGGATGTTGATGGTGATGACAACTCAGATGGTGGTGGCTGGTAAATACTGTGGGGACAGAGTCTCTCTGCACCAAAAGGAAACTTTACAGACTGTGATGACTTTGGTTGTTGTCTCTCCTTTCTCGATCTACTACCTTGAACTATGTACCCCCAAAACTTTCACCATTTCATGGCAAACTGCTTTGTAGCTAGGGTCTAAACTAAAGTCAACAAGTTTTATATACAGGGCAATTTTAACATCAGTGGAACAGGCCCAAATTTGGCATAAAAGGGACACTGTCACGTCAATCCTTTCCATATCATATTATTTATAGTTAAAGTGCAAACATATATTTTGGATTTACCTTCTGTGACTTTGTGGTGCATCAGTATGGGCTGGGACAGGAGACAGTCTATTTTTCAATTTTAAAGAGGACAAAACAATGAGTTCTAATTGGTAGCTGTTTATTATTTTTTCAATTACAGAAATGTTAGCCATAAACCAAAATGGATGTTAGTACATGGGTGAGGGTTGTGGGTTGGTTTTAACATGGGTGTAAGGGTGGCATGGGTGCTACTGCACAGATGAGGGTGGTGGAAGAAAAGTGGAGTGGGTGATGGGGTGAAAGGTGGGTGTTGTTTTAGTTCTTTCATTTACAGATTCGTGATCAGCTGGGGATGGTGAGGAAAAAATTATGACAGACCAACCTACTGTACACATAATTTACATTCTTATTAAATACATTGCAAACTGCTGCCACCTAGCACAATTGTCCTGTCCCTTTAAAAAAGAATAAAGGAATCAGAAATAAAAGAAAATCTGCATCAGCAGTTTTCACAGAATGTGACGTATCATAAAGTGTTTTTACTTTACAAGTAGTGATAATTTGATACATAATGGGGTTGACAGACGCTGTCCCTTAAACATCACATGCCAACTGCTGCAGCTACATCAAATGTTCCTTAGTATGTGGTGAGGAAACCACTTTTTTCTTTATGTGACTGAAATACAGATTTTATTGAAGTATCAGCTGCAAAATGTATCATCTTAGAAAGTTGTATGTATTACTTCAATTTGCCAACAAAATGTTGGTATATGTATGCATTACCTTAGAAAATTGCATGCATTTTTGCCAGCAACAATGACTGGCATATTTTTTTATTCAAATGTCTTGACTGACTACGTTATGACATAATATGTTTTGCAACAGTTCCACATGCTGCTGCTGTAGTACTTGGCTTGACTTTGTTATAAAAGCTTTCTTTTAAACATAGCAACTTTTGATTTACTCATTTAAAACAGAAAGCAGCAAATAGCTGAAATTAGGTAATATCAGTTATTTTTCTCATAATTCATGACGATGAGTATATATAACTGAGTACATAAATGGCTAATGTGCCTCTTTCTTTCACTAAGGAACTATGATGCAGCTGCAGCAGGAAAACTTTTAACATATGGGTGGGTGGGTGGGCCTGTTACATATTAAGTTGCTGGCTTTAGCAAACAGAAGAAACCATAGATAAACCTAGTTGTATTCCTATCAATGTCACACATGATAATTTCTCTCCCTTATATTGAACAGTTTTTCCTTTACATGTATTTTATTACTATCTTGTTACTAGCAGCACAATAAAAAAAATAGGGCTCGGAGTTCTAAAAGTTCTAAAAAGATTAGAACCCTAGAACTTTTCAAAAGTTCTAGATAGAACTAGAACCCAGAACTTCAGAGGGTTCTGACAACCCTATCTCAGACCTACATCTGTTCACTGCCAGGAAGAGTCAGTGAGGGATGGGCTTTGGTGCTGGGGATTTTTTTCCTTTTTTTTTTTTTTTCTTTTCTTGAACTGGTTTTGTACCATTACTTAATGGTCTAGTGGACAAGCAGGGTGTCCAGCTATTACTGCACTCCACCCACCCATTCCCAGAGCAATACCTACAGTATATACACCACATCAAGGGGTGGACCTCTGACTATCCTAGGGGCTCACTGGCCCGATGGATGAGTAGGAGGGGCTCTGACAAACAGCAATACCAGTTAGGAGGTTATGGGCTGTAGAACAAGGCTGCCTCACAGCTAAAGCTAGGCTTCAAGCATTTCAGGTGTTGTAAGTTCTGGTGATTGACTGCAGTTCAGATAGGCTGTACTTTTAACTAAAGCTAGGCTATGATAGTTTCTGCAGAAGTAAGACTTGAAATTGACTGTAGAATGTCTCAGCCAGAGAGTAATGTGCTTATCTTGTTATAAGACTATTATAAACTGACCAGTTTTAGGAACTGTTTTCTCTGTAACATAACTATAAATCAGGTCCACTTCCGCTATAGCTAGGCAGGAAGTGACAGCAGTATTTTCAACTAACTAGCCTGTGCTTATCCTGAATTAAGACTATTCTAAACTGACTATAATATTACAGCTACCTAGCCTGTGCCTATCTTGCAGTTAGTCTACTTTACCCTTACTAGCTTTAGGGATTACCCTCACTATAACAAAATGGCAAATTAGGTCTGCTTTCTGCTGGGGTTAGCTCAGATCATCCCTTCCTAAATAAGCCTGTTATTTTGACTATCTTATCTCAGCTAATCTGTATTGCCTTTCAGGGTTTTAAATAATTGATTAGCAGTTTTTTCTTGGGACTATACTAACTGTACAGAAAGTATTTATATAGATTTTCTAGAAGTGCTGTGTTTGTTAAACACAGTGAGGCAAGAACTGTGCATTTTCACAAAGATTTAGCACTTTTATGAGCAAAACGCTAATCAATTTTTAGAGTTAAATAAATCCCCGCCTATCCTGATTTAATACTGTTAAAAGCTGACTAAAGGTTGATGCCTGAATAGTGTCTAAAATACTACATTAGTGCCAGGCAAATAAGTCAGAGCATAGCCTCCATAGGTGATGGTAATAACATAATTCTGGCAAGGTGAAAGTTTTTGGTTTGTCCCTCGATGCCGCGGGATACCGCTCAGGTAAATTCATGCAGTCACATGTCACTATGCAGAACTTAGGATCCAAACTCTCCAGTACACCCAGTAACACCCAGTTGTGACAAACCAGTGAGCTGCCTTACTGGTCCCTGTAAGTGTGGGATTACAAGCAGAAAATTAGGCTGTCTACAGTAAGTGTCTGCTGTCTACTAGGGGCATATTAATAGTGATGGAAATTGTCTCGATCATATAAAAGTTTCTCCAGAGGGAGCAATGGACACGAGGAAGTGACCTATTTCACCTTCTCTAATCTAATAACCCGTGAGGATAAAACCTCAATCAATAACTGGTACTTAAAGAGTATCAATGGCACTACTTAACCGCCCATCCTATCCAAGGACCAAAGGGCTACAGGCATCTGCAAAACTCATCGCTGAACTATGGCTTCACCAATTATATCTATCACGGTCGGGGACATTGAAACAAACCATGGGCCTCCTCTTGGGACTGATCCTCTATCATCCCACAGTGGTTCAAAACTCAAGGACTAAAGGTTGCACACATGAACATCAGAAGCCTGACGGCAAACTTAAGACGAACTAGAAGCATGAATATCCCACTACTCTCAAACATACTTGGACTAACCGAAACGTGGTTAAAACCAAGCATCCCTGACTCGTTATGTGCTATTAAGAGTTACAAATCACTAAGAAAGGCCGTGGCTCCACCAAAAGGGGAGGTGTGGAGTTGCCATTCTTGCCAGGGAACACCTAAAACTTACAGTACAACTGATGGATACAAGCAGCACCTCGGCACTACACATAGTCCTGTTACTAGGAAACGCCAAGAAAGTAAACCTGATCTGTGCCTACAACCCACCCAAGAGTGGCCTGCCGGGATTAACTAGACTCATGGACTCTCTGGCCTCCCTAAAAGGACAAAATGAAGTTCTACTAATGGGTGATTTCAATCCGGACTGGGCAGGTAAACACTTAGGATCTTACAAAGCGGCACTGGGAAAACTGCATCTAATGCAGCCAATTTTTTTTTTTAACCAATTATTTTACCAGGTGAGACTACGTGCCCATGCCCAATAAGGGTAGCGAACAAAGCAATCACAAATCAGCGCTGGACTAGATAGTCACAAACAGAGTGCAATATACAAGGACTTATGGAACACTTCCTGACTCCATCAGTGACCATGCCCCAGTTTTTGTGACTGGAGCATGCATATACCCAGGCCTCCTTTCAAGGAAATTCAGTTCACGATTTTCTAAGCTTGGCCCAAGAGACCTTCATGCTGACCTCAACAGCACAGACTGGGCCCCAATCTTCCAGACAAAGGATGCTGAAGTTGCAGTGGCTTTTCTCATAAACACCCTGCAGAAGGTACAGAACAAACACGACTCCTAAAAGAAGAGTACGTGGCACCACTCACGAGATGGGTACAGAGTGGTCTATTAGCCACCATGAAAGTCAGAGATAAGACCTGGATCGCCGCAAAGAAATCAAACAGACAAGCAGATCAAGGAGATACAGAAGGCAGCGTAATGCCTGTAAGAAAACCATTCGCATGGCAAAAAGGACCTACTCAAACCAACTGCTACAGGCATCGGCCAGGATGCCTGTGGTTTCTGGAACCACATAAAATCCTTCATGGGGCAAGGCAGCAACCAATCTACAGAGGATATGACAATGGCTAGGCAAACTGTAACAATATTAGAACAATAGCAAATGCACTAAACTCCCACTTTACTGACCTCTAGCTACGAGAGGCTCACAAACCAGTCAAATACTCTACCTACTGGTGACATGCCCCCTGCTTCTACACCACTTAACCTAAGAGAGGTTAGCACAGCAGAAGTGCTAAGACTCCTTAGAAAAATCCTGTCTCACAGATTGGCTGGACCAGATGGCCTAGTACGAAGGTTCCTTAAAATAGCAGCTCCAGCCATAGCGCACCAGTCACCAGGATCTTCAACCCTCACTCAGTACAAAGACAGTCCCGCCTCTCTGAAAATCGCTTAGTACTAATACACAAACAAGCATTTGTCAATGCCGAATGTTTGCTTGCTGGTATTAGCATTTGAAATGCAGGAGTTAGACTGATGTAGAATAGGAATGGCAGTGAAGTATGGAAGTTCACACTAACCCCACCTCCATCTTGTAGAGATGGAGAGGCATTGTGTATAGTGTGTCATCGCCCATGACAGTTATGCCATGTCACCTCACCTTATGCTGCAGAGAGTGACATGTGTTGAGGTGTGCCTTAGGGTGTTTGTTGAGCAGTGACCCCATTCCACACAGACATATGCTGAAATGGGCCCAGCATAGGAGAATGGGGTGAAGTGGGTCGAAAAGTCCAAGGTAAACCTTGATGGCTGTCAGTGGCTGGGGGTGGGGTGGAATGGCATGCACAGTAGAGTCGGCAATCCAAAGGCATAGCCTGATGCCTGTCTATACAGGGTAGGACGTGATGGTTAGAAACCCTAATGCCTCGGCGCTTGTTGTTATTACAGTACAAATGTTCAACATGGCCTTTTGTTACCCCACCTCATGAAAGCATTTGGGACCTCTTCTCATGAAGTGTGGCAGTGTGATTTTGTCAATGTGTCCCAAACATTGACTTCCAACAGCGACAGTGCCATTCTGTGCCACATGTACGAAAACACTGATTGGGCAGAATGTGAAGAATGGCAGCTGTGCCATCCATAGGGAGGTGTCAAGGGATGGCAATGTTGAAAATCTGTAGTGGGAATATTAAAATGCGCACACTTCCAAGCATACGTGGAAAGTGCACAACGCACGCACGTAACAGAGTCATTTTATGGACTGTCGTCACCAGCTTTTCAACATAGGCATTGTACCACCTGTGCTCATGAAGAGTGTCACTGTGACTGTGTTACTGTGTCCTGAACACTGATTTCCCACAGCAACCATGGTATTCTGTGCCGGAAGTGCAGGAACACATTTCAGCCAGGATGTGATAAATGACAGCTGTACTGTTTATATGGAGGTGGAAAATGGCAATGCTGAAAATCTGGAGTGAAAATATTACAAATATGTGAAGTTACAGTCGTGGTCAAAAATATTGGCGCCTTGCATTTTTCTAATAATGCACCATTCCTTCCAGAAAATTGTTGAAATTAAAAAATATTTTGGTATCCACATATGTATTTATTTGGTTTGCAGTGGAATAAAACACAAAAAGCAGAAAAATGTACTAAGTCTTAGCTTATTCCACACAGAAATCCTTAAATGGCCCAGACAAAATTATTGGCACCCTTAGAAGTAGTTAGAAATAATTAGATTTCAAGCAGGTGATTCTCCTTCACTTTGGAATTGAACTCCCTGTGGTGAGTTGCAGGTGCCTGCAATATAAAAATCACTCATTCAATCAGTTTGAATAGAGAAAAGGACTCATTCTCCTGTATTGTGTCACTGTGTGTACTGCAATGAGCATAGAGAAAAGAAAGACAGCCAGAGAATTGTCTGAGGAGGTCAGACAGAAGACTGTAGCCAAGCATGGACAATCTCAAGGCTACAAATCAATCTCCAGAGACCTTGATGTTCCTGTTTCCACCGTACGTAATATTATCAAGATGTTTAAGGCCCATGGCACTGTAGCCAACCTCCTGGACGGGCCGCAAGAGAAAACTTGATCAAGATTGCAGCGCAGGATTGTTCGAATGGTGGAGAAAGCACCTCGATTAACTGCCAAACAGATTCAAGCTGACCTTCAGACACAAGGTACGACAGTTTCAACTCGCACCATCCGTCGCCAACTCAATGAAAGGGGTTATATGGTAGAAGGCCCAGGAGGACCCCACTGCTGAGAGAGAGAGAGACATAAGAAAGCCCGACTGGGGTTTGCCAAACACACCTGAACAAGCCAAAATCCTTCTGGGATAATGTCCTGTGAACAGATGAGACCAAATTAGAGCTTTTTGGTAAAGCACATCATCTCTATGTTTACAGAAAACAAAATGAAGCCTTCAAAGAAAAGAACACCTTCCCTACAGTCAAACATGGAGGAGGTTCAGTGATGTTTGGGGTTGCTGTGCTGCCTCTGGCACTGGGTGCTTTGAACGTGTGCATGGCATCATGAAATCTGGAGATTACCAGGCCATGTTGGAGCGCAATGTTGAACCCAGTGTCAGAAAGCTGGGTCTCCATCGAAGGTCATGGGTCTTCCAGCAGGACAATGACCCCAAACGCACTTCAAAAAGCACCCAGGAATGGTTCAAGACAAGACGCTGGACTGTTCTGAAGTGGCCAGCAATGAGTCTAGATCTAAATCCCATTGAAAACCTGTGGAGAGATCTGAAAACAGCAGTTGGGAGAAGGCACCTTCAAATCTGGAGAACTGGAGCAGTTTGCACAAGAAGAGGGCCAAACTGCCAGTAGAGAGGTGCAGGAAGCTCATCCATGGCTATAGGAAGCGGTTGATTGCAGTTATTTTGACCAAAGCCTGTGCTACCAAATATAAAGTCTAGGGTGTCAATAATTTTGTCAATGCCATTTCTTTTCATTTTCTGATTTAAAAGGATATATTAAATTTTGAATCAAAAACAAAGGTTCTGTAATATTAACAGAGAAATAAAGAATTGTGGAGACCAAATACTGTACTGTTGTTAATTTCAACTTATGTTTAGAGGAAATTGTGAGTTATTTGAAAAAGTGCAAGGGCCCAATATTTTGGCCACGAGTGTATGAGTGTGTGCAAACTGTGCAATGCACGTAACACAGTCATTTAATGGAGTTCCATCATCAGATTTTCAACATAGGCATTTTAGGACCTCTGCTAATGAACAGTGTCACTGTCATTTTGCAGTGTGTCCCAAACAGTGATTTCCCACAGCGACGGGCGCCATTGTGCACTGGAAGTGCGAAACACATATTGGCCAGGATGTGAAATATGACGGCTGTACTGTTCATAAGGAGGTGTGGAAAATGGCAATGTTGAAAATATGGAGTGAAAATACTGCAAATGTGCAAGTTAAGCTGCTGTGGAAACCGCGTAAGGCACCAGAACACAGTCATTTTAAGGACTTTTGGCACCAAATTTTCAACACAGGCATTTTAGCAACTCTGCTAATGAACAGTGTCACTGTCATTTTCGTAATGTGTCCTGAACACAGATTTCCACAGCGATCACGTGTTCTGCGCGCCGAAGTGCAAAACACATTTCGCCAGGATGTGAAACATGACAGCTGTACTGCTGAAAAAGGAGGTGTGAGAAATTGCAGTGTTGACAATGTGAAGTGAAAATATTGCAATGTGCTGGTTACGAAAGGCAGTGGAAACTGTGCAACGATGCTCATAACACAGTCATGTCATGGACTTTTCTCACCAAATTTTCAATATAAGCATTTTAGACCTCTGCTAATGAACAGTGTCACTGTGATTGTCGTAATGTGTCCCTAACACGGATTTCCACAGCGATCGCTTATTCTGCGCCGGAAGTACGAAAACACATTTCAGCCAGGATGTGAAAAATGACGGCTGTTCTGTTCATAAGGAGGTGTGAAAAATGGCAATGTTGAAAATGTGGAGGAAAATACTGCAAATGTTAAGGTTACGAGTATGCGTGGAAACTGCGTAACACACGCCATAAAACAGTCATTTTATGGACTTTGTGACCAAATTTTCAAGATAGGCATTTTAGCACATCTGCTAATGAACAGTGTCACTATCATTTTCATAATGTGTCCCGAACATGGATTTCCGCGCTACCGCTGCTTAATCTGCAGTGGAAGTGCAAAACACATTTCATCCAGGATGTGAGAAATGACAGCTGTACTGTTCATAACAAGGGTCCTAAAATGGCAATGTTGAAAATCTGGAGTGAAAATGTTGCAAATAGCGGTTACAAGCGCGTTGAAACTGCGTAACGCACGCCTAACACAGTCATTTTATGGACTTTACTCACCAAATTGTCAACATAGGCATTTTAACACCTCTGCTAATGAAAAGTGTCACTGTGATTGTCGTAATGTGTCCTGAACATGGATTTCCAACCGCGATCGCGCTTATTCTGTGCCAGAAGTGCAAAAATATATTTCGCCAGGATGTAAAATGACAGCTGTACTGTTCAAAAGGAGGTGCAGAAAATGGCAATGTTAACAATCTGGAGTGAAAATATTGCAAATGTGTGAAATTACAAGCGCGTGGAACTGCGCAATGCCTGCTCGTAACGCAGTCATTTTATGGACTTTTCTCACCAAATTTGCAACATAGGCATTTTTGGACTTCTGATAATGAACAGTGTCATTGTGGTTTTTGTAATGTGTCCCAACACGGATTTCCACAGCGACTACGCTTATTCTGCGCCGAAGTACAAAACCACATTTCAGCCAGGATGTGAAAATGACAGCTGTTCTGTTCATAAGGAGGTGCAAAATGTCAATGTTGAACATCTGGAGGAAAATATTGCAACAAAGGGTTACTTAGCATGCGTGATATGGCACAACGCACCCCCGTAACACCATCATTTTATGGACTTTTGGCACCAAATTTTCAACACAGGCATTTTACAACCTCTGCTAATGAACAGTGTCACTGTCATTTTCATAAATGTGTCCCGAACATGGATTTCCCATAGCGATCGCGGCCTATTCTGCACCGGAAGCGAAAACACATTTCGCCAGGGTGTGAAAAATGACAGCTGTACTGTTCACAAGGAAGGTGAAAAATGCTAATGTTGGAAAATCTGAGAGAAAAATATTGCAAATTCATGCAGTTACGAGCTGCACAGCAACCGCGCAACGCACACTCATAAAACAGTAATTTTGGGATTTTCCACCAATTGGTAACATAGGCTTTTGAGAGCCCACCCCGCGAACACTGGCACCGTCATTTCGCTAATTGGTCCAAAAGGTGATTCCGCAGTGACCGCAAATCACCTTCGAGGCCGAGTAACACCATGACAGTGACAGAATTATGAGGAGGTCCCAAAACCCCATGTTGAAAATTTGGTGCCAAAATTCCAAAAATGCCTGAGATATGCATCAAAGTTGAAAAACCCTATTTATTCCATTATACAGCTTACCAGCATTTCCTCAGTTCGCGGTCGGCTTTGAAGAGTGCAGACGGTTCCCGTCCACTGAAGATTATCGCACCGGACTCTGGAGGTAAGTATGGGGTGGGGTGTGGGAGGCAGGGTGCGCAGGGTGGGTGCGGTTGTGGGGGTGGGCAGGAGATCACGAGGGACCATTTCCTTTGTTTACAGGTGAAAAAATAAATGAGGGGGACTTTTTTTTTTTTTTTTTAACAGGGAATTTGGACACTGGGTGGGCCCCAGCATGCCAACTGACTGTTGGGGGCACTTGGGCACCCCTACAGGCACAAAGCGTGGGGCGCGAACAGCCAAGGGAGATTAGCACCGGCAGTACTTACTGCCGCTATTCTTTGGGGGACTTCTGTACCGAGGGGAGGGCCCCCGCTGGCACATCAACCTGAGGGGGGACATAATGCCGACGGGAGTGGGCTCCCCATTGGCAACTGAAATCGCACCTGAGGGATGCAACACGGGGATTAGGGCCCCCATCGGCAAAACACGCTGTGTGGGAGGGCACATGCTGCCAAGGGGATTGGGCACCTCGGCACTGGGTTGTTAGATATTGTTTGTGAACATGGCGCAAGGCCGCCATGTTCACAAACAATATCACACCAGCACGATCCCACAGCAATGATGGTCGTCCTCATTGCAGCAAATCACTGACGCTGCAATGACGAGGCGGCCCATGATTGCTGCGGTGAAAACATTACAACTTGATGCAACTTCTGAAGCCAGTGTCATCAGCACACTGTGCTCCATTGGTGCACCATGGCTAAGCCCCAAAATGCTGTGCCTCCCTTGGCTGCTACACTGCCACGCCTCCTAACCTGCTTCTCCTGTTGTCACATTATGTTTCTTGTGCAAGCAAACATAAAAGGGATACCAAGGACATAAATAACTACCACCAATTGCCATACTATCTGCCCTGAATAAGCTACTAGAAAAACTGTGGCAACCCAAGCAGCTGAACACTTACAACAAAATAACTTACTCTCTTCTGCACAACATAGTTTCAGGAAGAGCCACAGCACAACCTCGGCTCTTATCAAATTTACAAACATTAAAAAACTGCAGTGGACAAGGCCTCTGCACAGCAGTCTTCGTGGATTTAACCAAGGTGTCTGACCTTGTAGACCACCACCTGCTTCTATCAAAACTAGACACACCTGGTCTCTCAAAAGACTATCTCATGGTTTGACAGCTACCTCTCTAGACGTATGCAATTCATTCAAATAAACAACTATAAATCTGATCTTTCCACCACCACCACCACCGTCGGGTGTCTCAAGGATCCATCCTGGCCCACTGCTTTTCTCGCTGTTCATAAACAATCTAACAATGATGTCTGGGTCTTCTCTACTATTCTGTATGCAGACGACATGGTACTGTACACAAGTGCCAAAGATGTAACCACTATAAATTCCACACTAAACACAGATTTTGAATGCTAACATGCAACAAACTAATCCTAAATGCCAAAAAACGGTGGCCATGCTGTTCGGCTCAGCACCAAGGAACAAAGCTCAGACATCCACACTGTCAATCTCAGGAACAGATGGCACCCTGTTGGAGGTGGTGGGCTCTTGCAGGTACTTGGGAATAACGCTGGACCCTAGCTGACTTTAACCTGCACAAAGCCTCCACCGGCAAAGCTGTAAATGTAAAGCTGGGGCTGGCCTACAAAATCTGTTCCTCGCTAAACGTGGCAGCTAAACTGGCCATCGCACAGGGAATTCTTAGACCCAGCCTCACCTATGGCATAGCGACCTTCCATGATGCAAACAAAGGGATACTACAAAGGTGAGACGCCTGCTACAATAACACATGCCCTTTGCCTTATTGGTCCCGAGTAGGGCCCACAGGTGTATACTGTACTCAAGTCTAGGTTGGCTCTCCTCACCTCTTATCACGCTTACACTGCAGGATGTACAATTGATTCCATCATTAGATCTGACACACCAGAGGTGTTGGCCTGACTGTTACATCAAGCAAAACAAGCTTATCCACTCAGGTCAGCAGAAAAGACTTGCCTTAGTATATCTAAATGTGCCACAAAATGGGTCAACAAGCCTTTTCAGCATCGGCCCCAAGCTTTGGAACACCCTGCCCTCATCTATTAGGCTCTCCAAATTGCGCCAGGTGTTCAAAATGAGCCACGTGCCTCCTCATGGGCACTGACAGATGTACATGCACCCAAATCACTGGAGCACCTGCCTAGCATAACTCTGCCAAATCTAAAGCACTTTTCTTATATGTATGCCACATTCTTATGTGGGAAGGCTTAATCTCTGGTTGTGACCACCTGTTTCTCGGGGACCTGCACCACCTGATCCATTGCCATACTGATTCCATAAGCTGCTAACTCCTGTACTAGAACCCGCTTTGTATGATTTCTTCCTCAGTTATTGTTTCCGCTTGCAACTGCCTCGCCAACTGTGATGCAGCAATACCTGAGATACCTATTGTAGTCTAGCTTCCTTGCACCACATCATGTGATGTCATTTGTCTCCTGACTTGCTACTGCCTCTGTATGTAACTCTGTATACAACTGTATCTCTGTATGCAACTCTCCCAGGTCATGCCTGAAAATAGGTAAAGTTTCTTGTCTAGTGCACTTACCCGTAAACAAAACGAAATAAATATCAGTTGCCACATATCATCCCATCCCACCACTTCTTTAGCTTAGCAGTTTCGTCAGTTGTTAAATGTGTTTCTTGTAAAATGCTATGCCCACTTTCATGGATGTAAGATAAGCCAGAACTTTAGACCTTTTGGTCGGGTTATTACAACCTTGATATTCCAAGACACCACATTAATAGTTTGCTTCTTTGATGACACTGAAAATGACTAGCTCTGTAGCGTATTACTATATAAGAATCTATAAAGCACAGTATTTATTATCCAGGAGCCAAACAGTATCCTAATTTACAAAACCAAGACTAGGTTAGTTAAATTATTTTAAAACTATCAAAATATTTATAATGAAACGAAAATAAAAAGAAAAGAACAACAGTCTGTTAATATATTACTATACAGAATTTACAACAATAAATTAACACACTATTCCAATATTATTCCAGTATACATGTGGTTTTTAGCAAAAATATAGGCAATATTAAATTATGAGCCAAAAACCTAAAACTGTAACGTGAAAATAAAAGGTTAAGAAAAAGAAACAGATCTGAAAACAGATGAACTTGAAATATACCAAATGTAATAAAGGGCTGGCGTAATGCTGACTGCCACATTTATTATTCTATATTTAAAAGAACTTCTGAAGCACTTATAATTTAGTGTATAACTACTGAATTTTAGCTGAACACAAAACACTTACTTGTTCCAGAGATCAATTGAGCATAAAAAAAGTTGTTGTGAGACTCGAATATGAAGCCTGCTAACAGATTGTGATATGCAAACATTTCATTGCCCAGTCAATAGACAGCTAAGAGATTATTTTGTCTGATGGTTCCATACCTATGCCTGATGTGGGAATGCATTTATTTTTGATCTCTACAGGAGTTGTATGTCCATAATGCAGTAAAATGTGTATTTATTTATTTAAAAGATGGTAACCGAGAAAGGGCCCGAGCAGAAGTTTTCGCTTCCAGGTGCAACCCGGGAGGGGAACAGAGGAAAAAATACAGTATTGACAACAGAGTTGTAATTTTGAGGACTAAAGTAAGTATCACTTTGTGTATTGCACCCTCGAGGTGTAAGCGCAACAAGTCAACTCTTGATGTCTGAATTTTATTAGGATCGGAATCAATCTAGTACTTTATTTGTTATGTGCTTGGCCTGCCTCAGCCAAAATGACAGCCAGCCCTCAGGGCACGCCTAATAATCTAATTAAACTGCCAGCACTGTCCTGCACTATTTGCTCCAAGATACCATCATGAGCTGTGCTTTGCAGACTTGAGATTAGTGCTTTTATCCTCTTTCTACTGCAGTACTGCTATAGTCTGGTTCAGATGTGAGACTATGGGCCAGATATTCAAAACTCTGCGCCCGGGCAAAACCGTTTGCACAGGTTTAGCGGATTAGCGCAGGTTTGCTATATTCAAAAGGCCAAATAGCACGCACAAACTGCATTAGCACCGGGCATAATCATAATGTATGCAGGAGCAAACTGAGGTGTGTGTACATGAATATAGGCGCAATGCTACATTCAGCGACTAGTGCTGCAAAGTGGTTTTACGCGACTTAGCGCGACACTTAGCGCTGTGCACATTACCGCCAAGAAAAGGTAGTCTTAACCTGGGCAATCAGCTTTGTGCGACATTTTGGCTTTGCACGGTATTTGCGTGGCTTTTGCACAGCTTTAGTGACCCTAACAAATAAATATGACATAGACAAAGCCAGACATAGAGGAAACATGCTGCTCACTGATGGCATCACAATGATGCCATCATCTGCCATCAGTCACAGCCATGCCAGGCAGTAAGTGGTGACCCTGCCGCCAGTGGACAGCATGGCAGAGTGACCATACAGCACACACCTGTGGACCACTCTTCTGTGGACACCAACAGATGCCAGCACACACATGCAGCAATATGCGCATGGAGGATGTTGAGGGAGAGTATGCGGTGGCCAGGCTGTGCCATAGACCAGGTGTGGCCACAAGGCTGGGACACATCACGCAGTGCACATGGGTCAGTATTGGGAATACCCAACACCAGTGTGCCTTTCTGATAATATATGCCCCCACCAGCCACATACCACACAGCTGTACAACTGCCACAGCACACAAAGCCAGACATGTATATGTCACTGTGAGCATCCCATGCCAGAGGTGCAGCATCTGTGGGTCACACAATTGTAACAGTAATGTCCACTGTCAGTAAACACCTGCATGTTGGGCCTGTCACTGTGTATAGTGCCGTCATCAGCACTGCCCTACACACCATAGGCGTGCTGTGTCCACACACTACTGGCCCCTTGCTACTGTAGTGTCTGCTGTGTACTGTAGCATGACCTACAGTGTGACAGTTGCATGCAGCACCACCACCATCTGTGCCTATGTTGTGTTGTGTTGTCCCCTGGGGTACAATATTCTATGCAATGCTGTACTGTTTACATGTAGCCTACAGCTATCATCATACACTGCCAGACTGACCTACAGGTGGAGCTGCGGTTGGACCTGGCCAGCCCCTGTACTTCCAGAATGACCTACAGATGGAGCTGTGGGACCCTGCAGTAACGGTGGGTAAACTGCATGCAAATCAGGGCATAATAAGATGCTAATCTGCATGTTTGCCCAGAGACTACCTAATTTAGCACCGGGCAAACGGTTTGCACCGGACCAACAGTTTAGCCCTGCGCTAAACTCGCAAATGTGTTAGCACTGTGCAAACAGTTCGGGAATATTATACCGCTTTTGAACACTGTACTTTCATGCGCTGCCGCTTGCAGCTGTACTGGGTCCAACATCTGCTGGCACACATTGGCCACGTAGTTTACCTCTACCTACCTTCACGCCGCTGTGCACTGTGTTGCTGTTGTGGTTTGCACTTCCTGGTTGCTATATTCAGAGCTGTCGATTTCAGGGCTAAGTTTGCCTGCACTCCCAGCCCAGTTTGCCCAGCTCATTCCCATGCTATATTCAGAAGCCGCTTTGTCCCAGGCTATTCCTTTTGAATATAGCTTACTTTGTGCTCCGGCTAAGTTTGCCTTCCGGCAGTGTTAATTTAGCCCCGGGCAAAGTTCTGAATATCTGGTCCTTAGGATCAGTAATAGACTGTGGAGTGAAACCAAGCTTATGCCCCAGTTAGGAAGCTCCTATTTAAAATGACTTATACAACAGACAGAGGTTGGAAGTCATGAAGGTTAATGATATGTCTGAATATCCCATATCCCAGTAAATATGCAAAACAAAAATAAAAACACATTATGCATTAAGTGCACTATACTCATAAGCAAGTGCTATTTATCTGTAACAAGGAGTTGTTCTGTGTCAGTATTAAACAAGTCTAACTCAAAACCAACTTTTCTATGCAATTCACATATTTATAAAGTTATTACGGTATGAATACTTTAAGTACTGGGGCTAGAGTATATAAAACTATTTGTAACACGGGCAAGAAAAAGGCTTATGAATCATTGGTGGAACACTATCACATGTCGATAGCGTGCCCATACATTAATTCTCAATTAATGTATCGACGCTTGCAGTAATGTATACAGTGCAGTATCAGCTATTGCCAACACACGAAGACAGCGGAACTGTAGATATTACAATACCGGTAGCCTGCTGTCGGCAGCACAATTACAGTATATAGTAGGAAGGAAAGTAGAGAATCTCAGGACAAACTCAAGCAAAGTTTAAAAAGTAATAAAGCACTTATTTAATACCTGTGTATGTGTACTGATAGCGCCGAGATCGCTGTTTCTAGCATTGGTGCTGCAGTGTGTATATTCTCGGCTATATTCTGGAATGTCCAACGGATATTCTCAGAACATGATGTGGGATGTGACTTCATGTGGTCATATCAGTAGTAAGCGCTTGTAATAAAGCAGGTTTTGCATAGTGAACTAACTCTAATTTTAAGAATTAAACCGCTCATTTGCGATTGAAAGCGATGCGTATGATGTTTATTGTAGCACAGAACCCTAGGATTTAGTGCCACGTAAACGCACTGTGCAGACACTGAAACAGCTCACAACCTTTCTCACACTGCTACATCTATCAACGCTTCACGGACTACTTGTTTCCAGTTATTTCCAGTAAGTAATAAATACATTATTGTTTTGTGGAACGCAGAACACTAACAGAAAACAGGAAATGTCCCACGATCACAATATTAGAGAACAATAATTCACACCTAAGATCTTGTAACATGGGCAAGAAAAGATGCAATACTGGGAGCCAAGCCTTTTTTTTGCCCATGTTACACGTGACTAATCCCACTCCAGAGCGTGGTCTTCTCAGGTATTAATGTATGCCCAGTGGTTGGAACAATAAGGTCGACCCCCGCCCCAGCCATACATTATCACCTGATAGAGCCTTGCTCTGTCATGGGTTAATCTTTACTTGGTGTCCAGCATAAATAAGGTGAACTGAAAGTAAAATGACCAATATTAGTTAAACAAAATATACTGTGACATGATAAAAAGCTACCATGTGAGGGCACCCTTCTATAAGATTCTAATATTAGACCAGAGATTTAACTAAATAAATGGCATTGATTCACCTCGTTCTGGAATCAGATCAAATGGTGTTTTCTGTTGGAAGATCATAAAACTTTGTAAAGAATATGGCAGATGTTTTAAAGTGTGGGAAAGTTTTAACTAAGCACTGTAATGCAAATTTAAAAAGAAAGAAAAACAGAACATCTGTGTCACAGCGACCCATAAAACCATAGTAAACAGAAGAATATCCCTTTAAAGCAGCAGTACTACGAAATCAGGACGTGAGCTATCAAAATTCTGTTTTTGGCTGTAAGCATGCAGCCAAAGTTCCAGTTTCCATACATGTAAATGTTTTTTCCAGTCATTTTAGTATTTTAGATATTTGCAATTTATTTGAATGGTTGTAGCGCTACAACAAATATGGCGGCTGACTAATTTTTCCATGCGCTTTTTCTACAGGTCACATCACATCTTTTGACAACAGCAGAGGGACCCTGTGCTGAACATTCCCGATGCCCCTGCAAGTCATTCATATGCGAGTTGGCAGCAGAGGGAGTTCCAGTGCAACATGCTTACTGGCAGAAATGTAAACAAAAGTAGAGAATAATCGAGCAAATTACTCGGCGATAGTACAATGCCGGTAGAAAAAGTACCAGGTATATGATTAGCAGGGCACAGGGAATAAACTGTCAAAAAGCACAGTTTTTTTTTTCATAGTACTGCTGCTTTAGGTGCAACAGGAAGTAAAGCTAATTACGGCAGAGAGACATAGGGACTGTCAGAAAGCAAGTCAAGTGTCACTGTATTATCCCATATCGCAACCTTTCCTTTTATTAGTCTGTATTTTGTTGGGGCTTTGGTAAGAAACGAGTAGCATTAACAGTACTTGTATTTGAGGAGCCACTCACAGTCTTAGGAGGCTCCTGCTCCCGCCTGCGCTGATTTCTTTTACCAAAATAAAATCCGGCTGCACTAGACGGTGAGGAAAGTGAGTTTTACTGACCGGCTTGCTTCTTCTGGAGATGGACGATTATGCTGCAGATTTTGGCATTGCTTTGGTGCTTTTGACACTGGAGGAGTAAGGTAAAGGTGTACAAATTCAGGGTGGACTTAGGTTTTGGATTGACAGTCAATTAGATCTTGTGCAGTATTAACAGCGCGTGGTGGTGATGCCATGGAAACTTGCTGTGGGAAGCTCGTGTCAGCCTGACGCTCTCTCTGAGGGTTCCAAAGAGTGTGAACTGTCGGCAGCAGTTGATTTTTGTCAAGTTTAGAAAATCATTAATTAAGTCCCAGAGCTGCTCAACATACTCGCAGTGAAAGGGTTGTTTACACGGTACTGAAATCACCAGGGTAGCAGGGTATTTAAAATAACAAGGCCACCCAAGCTTTTGGAGATGTTTTTCCCGTCATAAAAGATTTTGCGCTGTTCAATCACCTCCAAAGAAAAGTCCTGAAAAAATAAACCTGCTTTCCTTGCCAAATAAGCTGTTTAGTCTGCCTTTACACTCTAAGGATTTCCTCTTTAACTGAATATCAGAGGAAACTGACAATAATGGAACATGGTCTCCCACCCACAGGAGGCTTACCTCCGAGTGCTCTACGTGCCTTTCAATTTCGAGAGGCTGTGCCCATTGATATTTGAGTAAATCTGGTATAAAATATTGTAACAAAGGATTATGTTATTACTTTCTGCCCCTTCTGAAGTCCTACAATGCGGATATTGTTCTGCCGCCCATTTTCTAAATCATTGATCTTTTTAGTAGATATTGAACCTGCTCGTTGTGTTGCTCCACTTCCTTCTAAGAAGCTGACAGCATCCATTATCCCTGTTATTTTACTTTCATTAGAGTCAATTATCTTTTGATTAGTGTCACTGTCTAGACTTATTTGAATATTTGCCAGCATTTCTTTTATAGCTTGAATGTCCGACTTACTATCGTGGTGTTGCCATTGCCCCGATTGCTGTGCAACTGCTTGTTAGTTTCCGTGGTAGACGGACAGACGGCGGTGATAACTTTAACATCTTCCGCCACAAAACGTAACTGACTGGAAACACTATAATTACTGATGCCCTTCCTTATTTCTTGATATTTCAGATCACAAATTATTACACTAACGAATAATACTCAAATGGACTAGTTCAGTAAGGTTTTTCTGTGCTTCTAAAGCGATTAATTAATAGACAGGAAGGAGCTGAAGTGCTAGACGACCATTGCTGACAACGCCATGCACGTGACCTCAACCACCCACACTTTCTTACTGAATGAGGTGAAAAAGTCAATTCTCGAACCCAAATTTTACAAAAAAGTAAACAAAAGTCAGTTCCAGACAGACCCACTACAGCAGAAACGGTTGGTTCCTAATGGGAAGAAACCGCGGTCTAACACAAAAGTTTTAAAAACAACCTCTGTAAAACAGAACAGGCTCCAAAATTAAGTTAAATACCAGAATTTAAAAGAAATAAAGAAGAATTAGGGGCAATAGACTTCTAGGAAAACATAAACTGAACTTTCAAGCTCAAATGGGTAGACTGGGTGGGCCATAGGCCCTTATCTGCCAACACTGTCTATGTATCTATGAATCTATCGTTCCTCGACGTTACCAGAACCGCTGAACTGAAGGAAAAACAACTAAAAGTAGTGTTTCTAAATAAAATCTATGAAATAAGGGCAGCAGTAAGTTAGAAATAAATGGTTCACTTTCCCATGGAAAATAAATCAAAAGTCAGTTAAGCTGAGGAGTGACCCTGAGGCGCCTTACTTAGGCAGGTGAAATATTGAATCTGAGTTTTACAGAACGTGGCAGTTGGTAAGGGCAGCAGTTTGAATGGTGGCACGAGACAATGGATGTTCCATTATTTGTATATGTTCCATTTCTCCAGAATAGTTCAACACAGGAGACTAACTGCAACAGTTAATCATACTGAAGAATTCCGGGTTAGAAAGGAAAACCAGGAAAAACACCATGTTCTCCTGTAGCCGTATGTGATGGCCCTCAGGAATCTTAGGTCCCACACTGTGTAGATCCCTGTCAGTGTGATGGCAGGGAGAGTGGCAGAGGGACTGGGAATTCCAAGTCCAGTGCCTGATGACAGGCACAAGGTAGCGCCAGAGAGCAAAAAGTTGGATGGGGAAAAAAAAGGTTAATTCAATCTAAAACCAAGCACTCTAACTTGTTGCGATCTATGTCTGAAAGTTGAAGCCATGTCTCTGAGCATGCGCTGTAGCTTCACCACTAATGCACATGCCCAGAGTTACAGCTTAAACTTTCAAACATGTCTTGTAACAGGCCAGAGTGCTTGTTGTTAGATCTGATTATTTATTTATTTTATATCTCAGATCACAATACCTTGGAACCAGAGGCTCTTTTACAAAGGTTCCACATCAGAAAAATATATGAATACAAATAGCATATAAAACAATAATTTTAACATACAATTCGATAACAACAAGATAAATACAACTGAGGCGGGCAGAATACAGTCATGTCGGTACATTCAGAGGAATAGCCTAGTGCACCAAATGTGGTAAAAATACACCGGGCGGGGGAAATGAACATGGAGGTGTGGAGACAAATTGTATTTTCTGCAAAAACAACCGACAAAAGATCAAGACAATGGTAAGTAAGTAAACAGTAAGAAAATGATGCTGCTGGAGGTAGGCGTTGTTAGAGGGAGGGGTGAGGTGTACAGTATGATGGGAGAGGGGAAATGACGCACTTATAAGTGTAACCCCCGTTACCCCGGTTACAAGAATCCCAGTAAGACCTAGTGGTAGGCAGGAAGGCAGCTAGTGAAATTCCAGTTAAATGAATTTCACACTGTCTCACTCTGTTCTCAGTCTCAGCTGAGACTGAGGGATGACATCATTTTAGAACTGTCGCAGCTGCATAAGCCACACTGGAATGTTGCAGTTGGAGGTTAGAGTAGAACGTTGGGGAATGTGAAGATAGTTCAGTAGAGTCTGTTGCAGTCTGTAGTAGAGGAAGGAGGTGCTCTGCTGTAAGCAGGCCCTCAGAGCTCTAAGCTCTATCAAAGAGCTATTTTTTTTTGTATAGGTGTGTGTTCTCACCCAAGAGGAACACAAGAAGAGCCCAGTGAAGTGGTAGAGACCGCTTTCAGTGGTTCAGGGCCCCATTCCTGCGGGATGGGGAAAGGAAATCAGCCTGCTTCAGGGCAACCACACTGGTCCGGCTAGGGAAAAGAAGCTGCCTGAGTTAAGTTCATGCTGAGGCACCAGAAGTTCTGGACAAGATTTATTTGAGGAGAAAGCCTGTGGGGCACCTGCAACTAAGGGTGAGTTCGTCTGCTAAAGGGCCAATGTGTTTCACCTGAAACAAGATGAAACTAAAGTGACTGTTACTGTGGGGTCAGGAAAAGACAGCCAAGTACAGTTTGAAGATGTGGGGTTGGACTGCTTAACTCTGTGGGGGTCTAGAGTAATGGACGAGCCACTTAATAAGTATTTTCAAGTTCAGCACAAATGGGATGTAAAGACAGTAGACTGAACGTGAATACATTTAAAAAGAATCTACACAGCAAAGTGTTTTAAAGGATGAGATGTTACGTCCAGAGAAATGGCCGGGTATGAATTATAGGAACGAGAGGTTGGAGACCCCCATCAGTAGTAACCAAATTCACCTCTACGGGTTTGCTTTTGGGACACCTGTTTCTTTCTCTCAGGTACTTGGCCAGTGCCTGAGGAAAGTACTCAGACTGGGATTGATCAGGAAGATCCCTGATGGAGCCAGAAGTGCTCACAGGTGGTTTAGGGAGCCACCAGTAAATGTTTCCATGCTATATGGAAAGTGTCCAAAGGGCTGGCAAGGGAGCCGAGCCAGGGAAAACCCAGAGCAGCATACAAGTTCGGTCAGTGTGCCCAGTGTGTTTCAAAGCCAGAGGGCTAAAGTGAATGAGGATGTGTTCTGATCTCCATAAATCTGCATTACCTGGAGTGTAACCGTGGGGTCCATCTATGCTTTGTTTATTCTGTTGGATGTGAATAAAAACCACACTTTAGAATCCCAGCTTCTGGAATTGACATTACAGTTATTGCTTCCTTTGTCCGAGTTACTTGGGTGCCCTGTTGCAGAGTAGCCAAACCCAGCAATGTGCCGAGTGACATATTTCTCCTGATTCCAGCCCGCCAGGTAGTGCTGTCAAGATGAAACGGCATACCTGGGTAGGGGTTACATAAAGGTGGTGAGAAGTAGCGGAAGAGTAGACATCATGGGGTAGGTAGAGTGAGACCATATTGAATACCATAGGGGGTGGGGTAGAGAAGGGTTGAGAGGCAGGGTAGTGCTGGTGGGAGCAGTATCAAGAGAAGGTGGGTAGGAGGAAGGGAGGTAGTGAGAGGAGGTGGGGTTGAGGTATGGGGGCGGTAAGGGGGTGGGCAAAATGGGGGTGGGGGAGATTAACTTACACTCTTCAGTAGTGTTCATACTACCAGGCAGTGTGTTTACTGAATAGACAGAAAAAATTGGAACTCGTCCAGAAACTAGTTTACCCACAGCTCAGTGTGGTCTGGTGCTCCAGGACACGCAGAAGCACTGACAGCCGACTAACAAGGCAGACCGCTCAACAATGAATTTTAGCACAAAAATAAAAAATAGCAAAATTGTGTATATTCTGAGGCACTGATGCATTTTTAGTGCTTCTAAGCCAACAGGATAACTGCAGATATAAGCACTTTGAAATTTCAAATAAGAACTGACAGTGTCGCTTTAAGTACATAAAAGAGCTAACACACATGAGCGGACTTTTGGCATGATTTTGGGACGTGCTATAGTGACTACATTTCTATTTATAGCATGCAGCCACAGCAGTCCGTGCCCATTTAACCATGTGACTCAAGCAGGCAGGTAAGAACGTTAGTGCTTGGATTACTGTTCAATATTATTGAAGGATTTTGCACAGTATACTAACATACGAAGAAACCAGCAGAATGAAGCCATTCAGTCTATCTAGTCTGCCAGTACTGCATAGATTCACAGACATGTGAAGGCAGAAAAGGGCCTTCTGGTCCACTGAGTCTGCCCATTTCCACCCTCTACCTGTCACCCCACCACCCTGGATTCCCTCGTCCTCCCCTTGACAACCCTCTGTGTTTGTCCCAGGCCCTCGTGAATCGCTCCACTCTACTGGCACTCACCGCCTCCTCCGCAGTCTGTTCCAGGGCTCACCACTCTCTCTGTGAAGTAATACTTCCTAACGCTTCCCCAAACCTTCCCCTCCACCTTCAGTCCATGCCCCTAGTTCTTGTATCTACCTTCCCTGAAAATAAGCTCTCCCCACTCTGTTGATCCCCTTCACATACTTAAATATTTCGATTATGTCCCCTTTCTCCCTTCTTGTCTCCAGAGGATACAATCCAGCTCCTTCAACTTCTGCTCATGTCATCTCACTTAACCCATGCACCATTTTGGTGGCCCTTCTCTGCACCCTTTCAATGCCATTTATGTTTTTTTTTGTAGATGGGGTCTCCAGAACTGTACCCCATACTCCAGTGTGGCCTCATCATGGAACTGTAGAATGGCATCAGAACCTCCTTCTTCTGCTGGTTATCCTCTCCTAATGCACGCCAGCATCCTGTTCACTTTGCCCACTGCCTTGCTGCACTGAGTCCCCACCCTAAGGTCATCAATGATTAAAACTCCTAGAGCCTTCTCCTGCCTAGCTGCAGCCATTATCTCCCCTAATGTGTATGTGGTATTTGGATTTCCTCCCATGTGCATCACTGTGCATTTCCTGGCATTGAATTTCAGCTGCCGTGTTTCCAGCACTCTTCCAGTACTAGATCATTATTCATTGCCTTCACCCTGGTGTCCACTCTGTTACTGAGTTACGTGTCATCTGCGAAAGGTAGACTTTCCCTGAAGCCTCACTGCTGTGTCGCCAATGTATATGTTAAACAGAATGGGCTCCAGCACCACCCCCAGGGGACCTCGCTCAACACCACAGTCTCCCAGAGTGCACCCGACTGACCACCACCCTCTGGCTTCTCCCTGTCAGCCAGCTCTCCACCCATCTTATTATTTTCTGCCCCACCCCTAGACTCCCCAACTTATTAACCAGCCTCTGGGGCACCATGTCAAAGGTGTTCGAAATCCAGGTAGGCCACGCCCACTGCCCCACCCTGATCAACCACCATCGCACCTCATCGAAGAATTCATCAAGTAGCAGGGTTCCTAGTTTACGCACTAATCCTGCTCCCTCACCAATCCTCCCTTCCTTCCATCTGCCCCTGCACCCTGTACTTTCCCTTATGCCTACCCCAGCCCCTCCTGAAGCTGTCCACTGACTTCATAGAGACCACTTCCTCCGTAAGTGCCTTCCAACTGGGCACCACCTTCGATGAAGAAGGACTTCCTAACCTCCATCCTGAACACTCTCCCCAACTTTAGACCATGTCCCCATGTGATTCAGCTGCTACTAGCTTAAACAGACCCTCTTTGTCCACCATATTTATCCCTTTCAAGTACTTGAAGGTCTCTATCGTTCACTCTCTCTCTCCTCTCTTCATGTAGTACACAGAGGCAGTATAGCAGTGGTTTAAGGCTCTGAGCTGCAAATCTGGTGACATCCAGCAGACCAGACCTGGGTTTGAATCCCACAGCTCCACTTCACATACTGTGTGACCCTGAGCAAGTCACTTAACTTCCTGTGCTCCCCAGGTCGCTTCCTTGCAAAAAGTTCCAGCTTAGTGTGCTACCCTGGTTAAAACAACTGAAAAAGAAACATATTCAGAGCCAACAACCTCTCTTCATATTTTACCCTGATGACCACAATCATCTTAGCTGCCCTCCTCTGGACTATCTCCAGCAGGTGGATGTCTTTAAGTGTGGACAACAGTATATCTACTCTATACTCCAGATATGGCCTCACCAGCGACCTGTACAAGGACAGTATAACCTCCTTCCATCTGCTGCCGCTTCCTCTGGCTATACACCCCAGCATCTTGTTTGCCCTTGCAGCTGCTTTTTTTGCACTGCATGGAATGCTGCAGGTCACTAGTAATCATCACTCCCAGATCCTTCTCCTCCTATGTCGCTGCTATCTGGTCCCCCCAAACCCACCCCACTAGTACTCCATCCTTGGATTTCTAGCTCCAGTGTGCATTACTTTTGCATTTCATGCGCAAGCTAGCTGCCAAATCTTGACCAACTCTCAAGTTTTCAGATCTTCTCTGCAGGTTTTGCATCCTTCTGTGTCCACCCTCCCACAGAGTTTGGTGTTGTCAGTGAACAGGCACATTTTGCTCTAATGCCATCCCCAATGTTATTGATGAAGACATTGAACAACACTGGTCCCAGCACTGAGACCTGTGGGACCCCAGTTGTGACTTCCTGATAACTGTCCCCCACCACCACCTCTGGGTCCTGTCCCTCAGCCGCTTTCTACCCACCTGGTCATCTTCACTCCTACCCCGATCGGACAACTTCTGATCAACTTCGTGTAGGTACAGAATAAAAAGGCCCTTCTGAAGTCTAGATAAAGGATGTCCACCGCCTGGCTCCTGTCCACCAACTTAGTGACCCAGTCAAAGAAGTCAATCAGATTTGTTTGACACAGTCTCCTCCAATAAACCCATGCTGCCTCTCACCCTGGAGACCATTCTCTCCAAATACCCAACAAAACTTTTCCTTCCTTTTCCTTGTCTGCTCCCTATACCGCCTCCATACACACTCCTACTTACTCCTTCCCCTTCCTCCTCCTCCCCTCCCTCCATCCCTCTCACCCCTTAGTCCACACCTATTATCTTATCTTGACCTCTGCTTCCTCAGCATCCCTTTTTCCCTCGCCACCCACGCTCCACCCCCATCCCAACCATTCCCTTCCCTGTTCCTCTCCCTCCCCTGTTTACCCCTGCTCTCACGGCCTTCTGGGCTGATTTTCCCTCTCTTTTCCCCAACCTGTCTCACCTGCCGACAAGGCCCCTAGGCTGATACTTTATTTCCCCATGGTACCTCCCCAGACTCGGGTTCTCCTTGCTGAGCCTAGCCTAACTCTCCTCTACTCATCAAGGCCCATGGGCTTATCTTCCACTCCTATGATGTCTCTCTCTCTGCTTACACTCTGCCCCTCCTCAGGTGTACTACAGATCTCTGTAAGTTGACATTCTCTGTATTTTGCCATTCCCAGATGACACTGCTTAACTGTACTACCTTGTCACATTAATTTATTTGTAAATGTTGCTACCTGTCTGCTTGTAGCGTAACCTCAACATTCTCTGTAACTTACTTGACGTGGAACTCACGAATGAGCTTCTAGCTCAATAGTGTCTTCCAAGATTTCAATAAATAAATAAAAATAAATTAAGTATGGTCTCCATGAGACTGCAGACAACTAAGGTCAGACTGACCAGTCTGTAATTCTCGGTCATCCTTGGGACCACTCTTATGGAGGGGCCCCACATGCCATTCTCCAATCAATCCTGCAGTACCACTGACTCCAGGGAACTACTGAACAGGCCCGCCATCTGCCCTACAAGCTCTCCTGCCAGCTCCTTAGTACCACTGGGTGTATGCCATCCGGCCTGGTGATCTGTCTACCTTCAGTGCTAGCAGCCCTCCTCCTCACTCCATCCTCCTCTATCACCACATCCGTGCCTCACCTCCCCCAGTCACTGCTCCATCTTTTTCCTTGGTGAAGACAGAGCAGAAGTATCTGCTCAGTGCCTTAGCCTTTCCCACATTTTCCTCTACCCATTCATCCTTTTCTGAAGCCTTACAATCCCATTCTTCTTGTCTCTTTTTGTTTATGCAGCAAAAGAAAGCCTTCTCCCACTTTTGATGCGATCAGCTATCTGCAGTTCCTTTTCTGCTTAAGCCTCTGCATACCCCTGCTTGTCACATTGGCCAATCTTTGTAATTACCCTATCTATCTACCTACCTACCTACCTCCTAGTCTTTCCATATCTCTTGTAGGCTGATCTCTTGTCCGGCAACCTCAGAGCTGAACCAGCAGGGTGTTTTGGCCCTCAAATATTTCCCCTCGAGTCTAACACACCCTCTGTGGCAGCCAGTATTCTTCTTTGATAATGGCTCATTTTTGATCCATCACCATATCAACACCAATGCCCGCAAGGTGCCTTTATCACCTCACCTATCCTCCTGAAGTCTGCCCCACTGGAAATCCAGGATTTTGGTTTTAGTGAGGATGCTTTCCTGCCCATATCCAACCTGAACCATACCATGCGATAGAAACGACCACCTAGGAGCTCCTTGACCATTATGTCTTGTAATGCGTTTCCATTTGTGAGTACTAAATCAAGGACTGCCCCTCCCTGGCGGGCTCTGTGATGCTCTGAGTCAGGAATCCACCCTGCAGTGCTTCTAGATCACCTGACTCCTGGCACAGGATGTAGATGGTATGTTCCAGTCCACCTGGGCAGTTAAGGTCCCCAACACCATCTCACCCTTCCTGCAGCTTCCGACAACTGCAAGCTCAGTTCCCTGTCCTTTTCTCTTTCTGGTTGGGTGGTCTGCTAGACCACCTCCAACCTCATCTTTCACCCTCTATTGGACCTTAACTGAACCGACAGTGTTTCCACCCTCCCTTCAGTCTCCTCCCTCGTGCATGTTATATCCTCCTGATATAAACCGCCACCCCTCCCTCTTTGCCTATCGCCTGTCTCTCTTGTAAAGCTGGTATCCAGGGATCAAGAAGTCCCAGTCATGGTGCGTGTACCCAAGTCTTGGTTATTGCTACTATGTCTGCCTTCCAATCAGGTAATAGCACCTGCAGGTCTTCCATCTTGTTCCCAAGATTTCAAGCATTCAGGGCACCACCTCCACCTTAACTCTGTGCCACCTACCCTTCCTTCTATTCCTTTCTTTACATTTCTCCCCCATATTCCTCCCGCCCCTAGATGATAACTGCTCCTCTTCCTTCCATATCCACCATCCTGACTACTCCTATTGGCATGGGAGGGAAGTCTGTTGACCTCCTCCTCCCGGGTTTCTTTGGGCCTGCAGGCCCTCCGCCCTCTCCCCAGTAGTTTAAATTCAGCTCATTGGTAATGTACTCACCCAGTTTGTCTCCTTTAGTATACTAAGGAAATTGATATTTGGACCAGGAGAATACCAAACAATGTTAAAAGCAAACAGTAAGTTGAAAAAAGAACATAAGTATTGAGTAGACTGTCTCAGAAATTTACGTTGTTCTTGTGGGGACAGAAGAGTGACCGTTTAAGAGTGTAATAAATTGATTTGTATGCGTGAACACACAGTGGTGTTGAAAAGACTGTTTAGCTTACGCATAGAAGATAATGGATGGGCAGCAGTGAACAACAATGCTGTGTTTGCTGAGAGGTTGTCATGATAACCAGCAGACATCAGAAGTAAGCCAGAGGTCTGGCGGTTTTCATGACAACCTCGAGAAGAAAACTCAGCGTTGTTGTTCACGGTTGCCCATCCATTGTCTTTATAGTGCAAGGACAACTCTGCACAGCAACGGAGAGTTTATCAAGAGACAATTTAGTGTGCCTTTTTGACTTGTCTCGCATGCCAGAGGTCCATAACCTCGAATGAGACAGTCTCGAGATTGTTTCAGTTAAACTCACCAAACTGTTTTACATTCTCATTCTGGGGTTTTTTTTTGGTTTTTTTTTGTGCAGCGATTCTGTTGATTCTGAATAAACTGCTGCTGTTCTGTGCTGTCCGATTTTGAAAAGACCATGGAAGCCATCATTGATCGCTCATAACTTTGTAATTTCTGCATATTTTGACCGAAATTTTCAACATGGCCTTTTGGGATTCCACCTCAGGGCCATTGGTGGCAGAATTATGCAAATCAGGCCCAAAAGGTAAGTTCGCAATCACTGGCCAAAATCACCTTTCGGCAGGATTTGAAAATTTTCACCACCCTGTTCATGAGGTGGGGGTTATAGAAGGTTATGTTGAAAATCTGGGGTCAAAATATATAAAAATGGCAAAGTTATGCACGCATCTTGAAATTTTTCTACACTCGCCGAAACTTCGGTATTTTTAAGTATTCTGACCCCAAATTTTCAACATAGCCATTTTTTCACATTACTACATGAATGTGACAACACTCACTTTTCAAATCCTGGCCAAAATTTGTTTATTTTATTTCTTTATTTATTTGATAAGTGGGTAAGTACACTGGTCCCAGGGACCATCTGCAGGCTAATCCAGGCCATTCAGATGGCACATAGGACACAAGTAGTACTGCAACAGCAGCAAAAACAGTAACAGAGTAGTGAATACATGGATACACAGGCAAGACGTAACAATGCGGTAAACAGTATGTATAGTAACAAAAGCATCAGTTGCACCTTTGGCATGGAATGACGCTTCAGTGGCACGAAGATGTTTCGACAGGGAGTTGAATATTTTCACCCATCACGCTCATGAGGCGGAGTAATAAGAAAGCTATGCTGAAAATCTGGTGTACAAATACAGTAAAATGCCCAGGTTATGAGTGAATATTGCAGTATATCAATGTTCACTGATAACTTCACTAATTTTAAATATTTTGATTCCAAACTTTCAACATAACCATTTTTCCACACCACGTCATAAATGTGAAACATGTCTTTAAATCCTGGACAAGACATGTTTTGGACTTCTGGTACGAAATTACATTTTGTCCAGTATACTATAAATGCTACATGCCATGTTGATACTAAAGGGAACCACTCAAAGCAGTGCAGGAGAGCAGCGGCTAAGGCTAACGCTTAACGATGCTTAGGTGTATTGCCAGGAGATATCGCCCAGGAGAAGGGAAGTTATACTACCTTGCACACCGCCTTGGTGAGGCCGTATCTGGAGTACTGTTGGCAGTTCTGACACCCATGCCTAAAAAAGGACATCACACTGTCGGAGAGTCCAGAGAAGGGTCACGGAGATGACTAGTGGCCTGCAGGTTGGCATATGAGGACAGACTAAGGGAGCTGAACATGTACCTCTGGAGGACAGGAGGGATAAAGGGGATGACAGAGACCTTCAAATACTTGAAGGGATCAACAAGGGAATAAGGATGGTCTGTTGAAATTGAGGATGCGGGCCTATGAGAGGCCACAGCCTGAAGTCAGAAGGGATGGTACAGAAGGAGGTGAGGGGCATTATTTCACAGAGAGGATGGTGGCGCCCTGGAATGCCCTGCCAGATGATCTGGTAAAAATGGGAACTGTGGATGGTTTCAAGAGGGGCTGAGATGGGCTCGGTAAGGTTAGGGGTAGTAGGGGGAACTAAAGGGGATGAATCAACATAGGGGGTGAGGCAGCTACTGTGCAATACCAGTGTGCTGTGACAGGCAGAGTTGATAGACCAATGGGCCTAATCTGCTAGCATCTATTTATGTAATGTATGTATGTATAAGGTAAATCATAAAACAAATATCTTGAAAATTTGGGATAAAAATACTAAAACAAAATATTAATAATTGTTAAACACTGTGTGTAGTGCCAGTCTTGGCCGCAGCAGAGTGCATTTGTGATCCCGTGCCAATGAGATGAGTTTGGTGGTGAGATCAGTAACCCCAGTGGGATGGGTAAGTAAGTAAATCTTTATTTATCCAGTGTCTAATCCTGGAGACTGTGGGTTGCTTACAAAGAGGTAAGAACATACAAAATTAAATACAAAGAGTAGACGGGTCAGTAAGGGTAGGTCAGGGTGAAGGCAGGGGATGGCACTGTTATGTGACACTCTTCCAAACAGGAATGAAAGGTGCAGGGTTGTGAGTATGGGCCCAGCTACCATATAGTGAAGACAACTGTCCTCTTGGCATGGGGCCATGCACCTCTCCCTTGGGTGGCAGTGGGCCTTGTGCACTGGCTGACTGATGCACTCTTTGCCCTGTGCACCTGTAGATGCAGCCACATAGAAGTGCATGGACCACAGGGCCCTGCAATTCCACAGCCCACCAGACACCCCCAAAAACTCTTCACATCTGTTGCTGCACAGAACTTCAGGGCCGCAAGGGCCCTGCACTTCTGTAGGTGGACAGAGTCTTCCCTTGGCACAGGGTATCTGCATCTGTTCACACAGGTCCCAAAGGGACCTGCATGAATGAGGATATGATTCCACTATCTCAAAAGAAAGAAAATGCTTTGCAAAACCTTTGTTAATGCACTAGTTAGGTAATAATGCCACAAAATAGGAAAATGTGGCATTAGGGTTTTCAACCCTAACTCTCACCCCACCCCACCCCACCCCAAACAGCAAAGAAAAAAAATTAGGTTTTGGGTCTCCGGAATCTTGACAAATCAGTGGTGGGTCTTCCTTGGGGTTTTCAACCTAATGCCCACCCTATTCCCTGAGCAAACAACATCACACATGGGCTAGCGGGCCCTGCATGAAGAAAAGCAACAACAAACTATGTTGGCAACATGTGGCAAAACATAATTCTCTACCTTGAAGTGTATCACTATGAGGCAATGGCTTGCACTTGTACCTTGTGCTTTATTTTTATTTTATTTATTCAATCTCGGATTACAAAATACCTTTGAGCACTTAAGCTCATTTACAAAGGTTCCATGTCATTGAGGGAGGGTACACACAGACAGGGTAGAGTTAACAATTGAAGTAACAATACATACATGCATCTACACATTAACAATGCTAAAAACATAATAGGAAGCAGCAGTGATATTACAGACTAATGATCGGCAATATTCAAAATAACATAAGGTGTGAGGCAGGAAGGAGAGGGGTGGAGGTGAGCAAGTTGAAGAGCAGAGGAGTTGAAAGAGCAGCCAGTGGCATTGTCAAGGGTGCTGTGGTGGTGGGGGGGGAAGAGACCAGGAAGAAAGGAGAAGGTGAGAAGGGGAAGGGAAAAGCCAGGGTCTTTTGTCAAACCCACCATGAATGATGGAGGGATGTAAAGTTGCTATGAGCACCCTTACTGGGTGGTACAGTCACAGGAGCTTTCAGATAGCGAGACTGTCTGAGCATGTGCTTAAATTGACCAAGTCTGGCCAGGGAAGTTAGAACACTGTTCAATCCATTGAATCAGAGTGGGGCTCTAGTGCAAAGGAACGCTGGCTCTTGAGTGGTTTGGCACCTAGGACTAGGAGGTGTGCGGATGAGGTCCAGTACAATGGGTCATTTGAGTTTGGTTGAGGAGGTTACCCACCCCGGAGGCAGAAGTCCAAGGAGTACCTTTCTGGTTAGTAGGCACGCTTTGTATTTAATTCTTCCACTTAATTGCAGCCATCCTGTTTGAGCATATAGCTCACAAGTGTGGGTGAGACGAGCAGCTCCAGTGAGAGTCTACACCTTTGTTTAGAGCGGCAAGCCTTTTGAGTGAAGTTGATGGCAGACCCATATATAACCAGACCATAATCAAGATAGATAGTATAGAGCTGTGATGGCAAGCTTGAGAGCCTTTGTCAGACTCCGCCCAGCCTATGTAGAAGGCCACAAACTATAGACTACGAGCTGGGGAGGGGACCATTAGGTTGACTACCACAAGGAAGACCCCATCGCTGATTCGCCAAGTCTCCAGAGACTCAAAACCCTAATGTTTTCCCTTTGCTGCTTGAGAGGTGGGGAGTTATGGTTAGAAACCCTAACACTACATTTCCCTACTTTTGTGGCATTAGGTTACCCTAACTGGTATATTAATAAAGTTTTTGCAAAGAATTGTATTTATAGATCCAGAAGAAGTGGTGAGTAAACTACAACGTTGATCAAGAGTGGTGTTGAACCAATTGTAATAAAAGACTTAATAAGAAAACTGGTGAGTGGGCATGGGCGTGGGGAAACACATGCCCCAGTCTTCCTGTTAAAAGCCATCCAACCAAATATTAATAATAATGTTTTTACTTTGGTGGTGACGCTAGTCTCACACCATTTCAGCAGGATATATAAAAAACAATCTTCAGGCTCTTGCCCACTCACTGCCCCGACCGGGTTTACTGCTGTCTGCTGTGGGGGAGGGAATCGGAAAGATGTCATGTTGGGAAGACACCACTCTGGCTCACTGTGGCTGCTACCTGTCCACCACTCTCCAACATGTTCCAGCTGACTGCCACCAACTAGCGATAAGAACAGAGGAGGAAAAGGACACAACAGTGATGGTGCCAGTCAAAATCTTTGGGCTAGACTCTGGGTCCCACAGCCCAGATGGATGATACGACTGTGGCTGAGACCTTGACTCTGTCTTCAGGCAAGAGGGGGATGCCAGGAGACTGACAAAGCCACAGGTATTCTTTTTCTGTTCTCTGCCCTGTTGGTCTCCTATGCTGCTGTAAGGCAATTTAACCTCTGTCTATGACAGATAGCACTAAATAAAAGGCAAGATCTTCTTATTTTGGAGCCAAGTAAAGTGTCTTACTTAGCTCTAAATGCAGGAAAATGCACCAGTTATACTGATGTTTTAAAAATTTCCTGGGGGCATGCCCAAGACCCCAAGATTGAGAGGATTTTGAACCGTCTTGTGCACTGACTCCTGCTGCGCCTCTGAGTGGGTGTGTTTTCCATGTGTCCTTGGATGTGGTTAAGGTTAATTAAGCAATAAGGCATGACAGGGGTGTGGGTTATTGGGGGATTTACCCATGCCTTGTGTGGTATGTCATGAGGTGCAGCCAGTGACTTAATCACACAAGAAGTGGTAAATCCCCCAATAACCCACACCCTGGAGTGCCTTATTGCACTTATACAATGGACCCATGTGTAAAATAAATTTTAAATGTGTTTAAGTAATTTTTATGAATGCCATTTCTCAGTGGGGTTATTATAAGATATACTATGGTCATGTCATGTGATGTGTTTTGACCAATGAGGTTACAGGATTTTCATACCCATTGTATAATATGGAGCAAGATCCTCCTGGTAGTTTTGTTTATCCTGCTGGTGCAAGGTGGCACATTGCTCAGTGTGCGTGTGTGTGCATATATGTACTGTTACTGGGGTTTGCCATCAGGGAAATACTGCCGGATCACTGCCTGAAGCTGGGGGGTGCAGGGGTAATTACAAAGGGCAGTGTGCCCAAGGCACCATGTTCTTGTTACCTGTGCCCCATACTACATACCTTACATGCCCTAATGGGTCCCCAGCTGCTTTCTATGTTACCTGGGGTCCCTGGCTTTTCTGTAGGCCTAAACTCTGAACAATACATAAGCTCTACAGATGTTAATGAATTCAAAACCAACAAAATATTTGTTGCAAAAATGTGATCTCTGGATCTCGAGATGAACTAATACAGTTTGAACCTCAGTAAAGGACAACTTTGGTTTGTGTGTGACTTCTTTAGTGAACACCAAGTGGGTCTGGGTGTATCCACACTCATGCTCTAGCCTGGGCACGGTTCAAGCATGTGCGTTTGTAGGGACGTTCTGACGAGCACAGCAATACTCCTTGACAAGGGAGGGTCCACTCTGCCAGGACCAGGGGAAGGAAGAAGCGAGGGAATACACTTGCTCAGTTCAGATGACTGTAAAACACAAATGGACCACAAGATGTCACCAAAGATTCAGGATGCATGAGAACACAGTTCCAAGTGTCAGCTGTACTCGGCTTGCATCTGTTTCTTTTCTTCACCATTCTGTTCCCACGTGAATGCCCTGTCTGCCCACTATGACTTTGTCCCTACGTGTGTCCCTGTCCCTCTGCTGTGACTTCTGACCCATGTGTCCCCATCCTTCCAGTGACTTTTGTCATATGTGTCCCCACCCTTCCACTGTGACTTTTGTCAGTGTGTCCCCATCCTTCCACTGTGACTTTTGTCCTGTGTGCCCCCTCCCGGGACTTTTGTCTCTGTGTGTCCCATACCATCACTATGACTTTTGTCCCCAGTGTCCACATCCTCACTGTGCCCTGTTCCCATGACTCCCCATCCCCCACTGTGATTTCTGTCCCCATGTGTTTCCCCATTCCAACACTGTACTTTGTCCCAATGTGTGTCCCCAGTCCCACACTGTGATTTCTGGCCCATCCCCATCCTCACACTGTGACTTTTTCCCTATGTGTGTCCCAGCCTCATTTATGACTGAGACCTTCAAGTATTTGAAAGGAATAAACTGGGTGGACATGGAGGGTCTCACCAAGGCCAATGGGAATCTGATCACGAGGGGCATAGTCGCAAGTTCTTGGGGAGGTTTAGGAGAGAGAGAGCTAGGAGGCACTTCTTCATGGGGAGTGGTAGCAGGTTACAATGGATTTCCTGAGGAGGTGGTTTCACTGAAAATGGCAGGCAGCTTCAAGAGAGGCTGGGATATAGTTAAGGGAAAATAAGGGTCAAGAAGAGGGCAGAGGGAAGGGCAGATTGGGAGGGGTAGTAATAGCTGATGCCGAGGACCCTATAATATGAGCAGACTCAAGAGATCTAATGGCCTTATTCTGCTGGCTTTTGTCATATGTTCATATGTACACATCTGAGCCCACCCAGTGTTAATTTTTGTTTTTTCCATATGAATTTTCTCTCCTTCCAAGCACTGCAGGCGTGTACTTCCACCACTGCTCTGCCACCTATGACCATCCACCGCTCCCTCCGTACCACCAAGCCCCATGTCCCCATGGATTTTTCCCCATGCTGGGAGAGGAGGCCATCCAAGCCCACCCGCTGTTCATCATCCAGATTGGGGCCTCCGCAATCCAGGAGTGGAGGGACGCCAGTCGGCAGGCAGGGCGCCATTTAGCCTACAGTCACCTCCTTTCCATTTTCTGTCCCTCCCCTTCACAGCCCTGAATGCATGCACATAGAGGCACTTGCACGCCCATGTAGCCACGCCTATGCCTCCCTAACTGCAGTGCTGCCACCCGACCTCCACAAGGAGGCAGTCAAGGAGCAAGATGACCTTCCCTCCCTCCCGGAGAGCTGTCCATCGGATGCTCGATCCCTCCCTCCCCTACCGACCCCTGGAAACCCGAGCTCACTCACAAGCCCGGTCGTCTGACGTGGCACAAAGTGTTGCGCCCAGCACCTCAACACTCAGTGCCACCGCCGCCCTCCAGTGTAAATTATGACCCTATATGTGTTCCTTCCCTCTATGACTTCTGTTCCATATGTCTCCCATCCCAACACTGACTTTTGTCCCATGTCCTCATCTCCCACTGTGACTTTTGTCCCCATGTGTGTCTCCTCTCCCACTATGACTTTTGTCTCCATCTGTAAGTAAGTAAAATTTTTTTTAAAAGGCACCCTTCCATTGCTCAAAGCACCTTTACAATAAAAACACAAAAACACTAACAACAATATACAGTTTAAAAATCGTGCCATAATTCTGTAAAACAGCTTACAAATTTAAACCTACGTTCCTAAAAATGCTAAATATGCTTTGAGGGAGCTTTAAAACCCACTACAGTCAGACGTCATGTATCTGACAAGGTAGAGAGCTCCACAGGGTAGGAGCCATAAAGGCAAAAGATCTTCCACCAGACATCTTCAAATGTACCCTGGGAACCTCTAGCAATCCCTCGCAGAGGAGTGGAGTGAGCGGGAGGCAGTGGAGACGCAGGAGGTCTTGCAGATATTGGGTCCCAGCCCATGTAGGGCTTTGTGGATCAGCAATGCGACCTTGAAAGGGATCTCGCCATTGTATAGGCAGCCAGAGGTCAAGAGCACAGGTGTTATGATCGGATCTAGGGGTTCCAGTTAACAACCTGGCTGCCGCCTGTACTAGTTACAGTCGGTGGATATCCACTCCTGGTAGCCCCAGGTAAAGGGCACTGCAGTAGTCCAACCAAGTGGTGACGAAGGTACGGACCAGTGTTGACAGATCCTCAGACGGACCAGGTGCTTCACCCTAGCAATGTTTCTAAGATGGTAAAGGAAGACTTGACTCCCTCCCTGCCAGACATTTGTCCCATCCACACACTCACTTTGCTCCTGTGTCCCTGATCCTCAGAATAACTTTTGTCCCCACATGTCCCAATCCCCACTGATCTTTTTCCCCATGTATCCCCATCCCTCACTGTGAATTTTGTCCCATGCCTCCATTCCCCACAATGACCTCTGTCCTCATGTGTCCACATCCTCCTACTGTGACTTTTCCCACGTGTCTCCATCTCCCAACACTGACTTTTGTCCCATGTCTCTCACTCCCCTACTGTGACTTCTCTCCCACGTGTGCACAATCCCCACAAGCAATATAGCGTAGTGGTTCAAGACTCTCAGCTGCAAACCTGAGACCTGGGTTTGAATCCCACAGCCCCTCCTGCATACTATGTGACCCTGAGCAAGTCACTTAACTTCCTTGTGCTCCCCAGGTCACACCTGTAAACAAGCTTCAGCTTAGTATGTCTTCTGGTAAAAAAAATTTACATTTAATTTAAAACCTCTGTCCTCACGGTGCCTCCAAACTCACTATGACTGTTGTCCTGTCTCACAATCCCCCACTGTGACTTCTCTTAACGTGTGTCCACTGTGATGTTTGTATCCAAGAGCATCCCCACCCCTACTGTGACTTTTGTCCTCCATTCCCCTGTGAGTTTTGTTGTGTGCCCCATCCCCACTGTGACTTTTGTTTCATGTGTTCCCATCCCCACTGTGACTTTTGTTTCATGTGTTCCCATCCCCACTGTGACTTTTGTTTCATGTGTTCCCATCCCCCACTGTGACTTTTGTTTCATGTGTTCCCATCCCCACTGTGACTTTTTGTTCTATGTGTCTCCATCCCCACTGTGACTTTTGCCTCCGCTCCCTGTGAGTTTTGTTGTGTGCCCCATCCCCACTGTGACTTTTGTTTCATGTGTTCCCATCCCCACTGTGACTTTTTGTTTCATGTGTTCCATCCCCACTGTGACTTTTTGTTTCATGTGTTCCCATCCCCACTGTGACTTTTGTTTCATGTGTCCCATCCCCACTGTGACTTTTGTTCTATGTGTCTCCATCCCCACTGTGACTTTTGCCCTCCGTCTCCCTGTGAGTTTTGTTGTGTGCCCCATCCCCACTGTGACTTTTGTTCTATGTGTCTCCATCCCCACTGTGACTTTTGCCTCCGCTCCCTGTGAGTTTTGTTGTGTGCCCCATCCCCACTGTGACTTTTGTTCCATGCGTCTCCATCCCCCACTGTGACTTTTGTTCTCATGTGTTCCTATTCTTCCACCGTGACTTGTGTTCCGTGTGTCCCCATCCCTCAGTGACTCTTGCTTCATGTGTCCCATCCCCTGTGACTTTTGTTCCATGTGTCCCATCCCCCACTGTGACTTTTGTTCCATGTGTCCATCTCTGCCTCACTGTGACTTTTGCTCCATGAGGCCTAATTTCCATTGTGACTTTTTGTTCCATGTGTCCCCATCCCTTATGGTGGCTTTTGTTCCATGTGTTTCTATCCCTCACTGTGACTCTTGTTCCCTGTGGATCCCATCCCCACTGTGAATTTTGTTCTGTGTGTCCCATCCCAGTACGGTAGAGTACAGTTACGTAAGAACTTACCGTAACAGTAGATCTTCAAGAACAGCTCTGCAGCAGGTTACACCATTAGGACTGAAGCCGTCAGGCGTCAGAACCCCACGGAAATTTTCTAGCCTAACAGTCTTCAGCGAGACCGCCTCCTGACGTTGGTCCGCCCGACGTCAGGCGTACATTAGAAGGTGGTCCGCCCAGAATCTCAGTTCTCCGCCGGAGACTCCCAGCAGCTTGATGACATCAGAAGAGGAGACCGAGGATCCGCCGTCAGATGGCCAAGACTAAAACAAATCGCTCCATCCCAGAAGATGGATGTTAGGTTATAACCTACCTCCTCCAAGGAGGAAAGGTGGCGGGTACTGCTGTAGCTGTTCTCAAGATCTACTGTTACGGTAAGTTCTTAAGTAACTGTACTATCTTCTCGAGATACAGCTCTTGCAGCAGGTTACACCATTAGACTGATTCCTAAGCAATATGCATAATCTAACGCTCATCGGAGAACAGAGATTATCAATTCTGCTCGGGAGCCTAGGACAGAAGTCCCTGAAGGATCTGTTAGGCCGAAAACCTGCCCTTCGCCTTGAAGCGATGTCCAGGCTGTAATGCCTAATAAAGGTATGCACCTAGCTCCAGGTAGCTGCAGCACAAATAGCTGAAGTGGAAACATTCTTCAGTGCTGAAGGAGGTGGCCATTCCTCTAGTAGAATGGCCCTTGACCACGCCAGGCAAGGGTTTGCTGCGCTTGTCTTAACAGAAAGAGACACACTAAATGAGCCAACGTGAAAGGGTCTGCTTCAAACAGGGCTCCTTTTATCCTCTCAGCAAAGGATACAAACAGCTGATCCACTTTCCGGTACTGTTTGGTTCTAGTCAGATAATATCTGAGACACCTGTGAACATCCAGGGTGTAAAGTAGTGCTTCTCCTCGATTGGTGTACTTGGGCAAGTACACATGTAAGTCTATATCCTGATTAAGGGTAAGGGCTGAAACCACCTTGAGGCAGAAACTTAGGATTTGTCCTCAGGGACACCCTATCCTGGTGAAAACATGAGCGCATGTAATTCAGAGATTCTTCTCACAGTAACTGCAACTAAAACAACATTTTCCGGGACAGAAAACGAGCTCGCAATCTGTGGCTGGCTCAAAAGGTGGCGGGCGGAGTAAGCTGCTCCAGGACAAAGGGCAAGTCCCACGGAGGAACTGGGTCCTTGATAGGTGGCCTAAGGTGGCGGACCCCCTTAAAAAGGCAACTTATAGTGTCCACTTGAGCCACTATACGATGGCTGATGGGGCATGATAAGTCAAATTGCACACAAGTGCACCTTAATTGAGGAGTAAGCTAGTCCGACTGAAAAAGTGAAAGCAAGTATTCCAGGACCAGCTTCGGGACATTCTAAGGGTGAGAAACCCGCCGTTTGAACCCATAAGAAACCTGCGCCACTTCATGGCGAGGCTATGTGGGCTGTCAGGCTTTCTAGCAGCAGAAAGTACCTCCATCACTTCCAGCGAGTCCCCGTGTCGCATCATGGCTATGTCTCTAGGAACCAGGCATGTAGGTTCAATGAACGTAAGTCTGGGTGGACTAGTGAACCCTTCTCCTGAGACAACAGATGGGAACTGATTGGCAAAGGCGGAGGCTCCCGGGATAGCTGATGTGAAGCAGGAACCATATTTGTCTGGGCCAGAAAGGCGCTACTAAGATAAGCTTCAGTGTTCCTGTGAAGTTTGAGAAGAACTCTGGATCAACAGGAAAGGAGGAAAGGCATAGAGGAATCTGCCCGCCCAGGAGAGGGACAACACGCCTCGCCAGAAAACACCAGGCCCTGGATCTAGTGAGCAAAAATTGGTCAGTTTTGTGTTGGATGGGGATGCGAATAGATCTAATTCTGGAGTGTCCCATCTGTGGAACAGATCCTCTGCCACCTCTTGTAGAAGTTCCACTGTGGACTCAGGCCTGGGAACGGCTCAGGCTGTCTGCAATGGTATTGTCCACCCCGGGACGTGAACTGTAGTTAGGTTTGCGCCTGTCGTGAGTTACCACCCCACACTCTCATGGCCTCCTGCAAAGGGGTAGGAGTGTGTGCTTCCTTGTTTGTTGAGGTAATACATCACCGCAGTATTGTCTGTTTGCAACAGGAGGGTACTCAGTGGAATCTCCGACTGAAAGGCTTGCAGGGCATAAGGACCACCCTCATCTCCAATATGTTGATGTGGCGATGATATTCCTGGTTGTCCATGTTCCCTGAGACCTCACCCCGTCGGTGCGCCCTACCCCAGCCCTGAGGCATCTGTGGAGTTATCGTCCGGGACGGTGCGGAGAGGGTTCCTGATCTAGCCACCATTGCCAGTTCCGAACCACGGCCTCGTGATTCAGACTGGCTGCTGCAGATGGTCTTGCCTTTGGTCCCACTGCACCTTTAACATCCACTGAGTTACCCGCATGTGAGTCTTGCCATCGACTGTAGGAATGGCCGCAGCCATGTGTCCAAGCAGGTGAAGGACCTGTCTGGCTGGGACGGTCTTCTTCGCTGACAGGTTCCTTATGAGGGATCGATGCGTTTCACTCTGTCTTCGGAAGGAAGACTTTCCCTTGACGGTGTCCAGAACTGCCCCTATGAACTGCAGTTTCTGGGGCAGTACCAGGAGAGACTTCATAGTTGATGAGTATGCCCAGAGACTGAAAAAGGGCCTGGGACATTGGATAGCTATCAGAAGTGCCTCCTTGGAAGGGGCCATGAGAAGTTAATCGTCCGGCACGGGAACACATAGTGGCCCTGTCTCCTCAGAGACGCCACAACTGCCATGCACTTGGTAAAACCCGAGGTGCTGATAACAGTCCAAGGGAAGTGCCTGGAACTGATAGTGGCAGCCGAGAAACTCAAGCGCAGGAACCTCCTGTGCGCCTGAGCGATAGGAATATGCAGGTAAGTGCCCTGCATGTCCAGGGACGCCAAGAAAGTGTCTTTCTTCAGCATGGGGATTAGTTCCGTTAGGGTCACCATGCAGAAGTGCTTGTAGATGACCAACAGATTGAGGTCGCTGAGGTCCAGGATTGGACGGAGGCCCCTGTTTTCTTGGGAACCAGGAAGAAGTGTGAATAGTATCCTGCTCTTTGGTTACCTGGAACGTGCTCTAAAGCTTCCTTCTCTAGAAGCGTGAGCACCTCTTGCTGAATAAGCAGGGCGTGCTGACCCGAATAGCGGAAAGCAGAGGAGGCCTTGTGGGCGGGCTGTCTACAAACTCTATATAATGGCCTCTTTCGACTAACTGTAGCACCCACCTGTCAGTGGTGATCGATCGCCACCCTGGCAGGTGGTTCATGGCGCACCCCGACCTTCATTTCCCGCTGATCCTGGGGTGGGGTGGGAAGGAGTCATGCTGTAGCAGCATTGGATCCTGCAGGTTGGGCTGACTTTGTGGCTCATTGGCCTCTGCCTGAGGTGTCTGGCCTGGGCTTTTGGTGAAGGAGCCCCTCTGTTGCTGGCCAGAGCGAGGTTGTTGCCTTTGGATCAGACTGTGAAGCGACTTTGGTTCCTGCAAAAGGAACTAAGCCGAGACCTGTACATGGCGTGGACAGATCTAAATCGCCTTCCCAGCTTCCTGCAATTTGGTGATCACCTTCTCCAAGGCTTCACCAAACAGAACTTCACCAAGATAAGGGACATCTAAGATGTTCTTCTGGATGTCCGGGTAAACCCGGAGATACGGAGCCACAAGTGTCTCGGAGACACGCCTGAGACTGCAGCTCCGGCCGAAGAGTCCACAGAATCGGTGCGGCTCTAAGCACCTGGGTCCCGACGCCTGAACCCGACGGAGGAGTTGCAACAGCTCTCCTTCTGGCCACCATCTGGCAATTTTTCTGCTAGGTCCTGTCCCTGCTCCCACAAACGCATTCTGGAACTGAACCATGTGGGTGAGGTAGTTCAATGGCCTAATGGTGCAAGTCGCGGCTGCGTCGTGCGCCTGCCCAGGATGTTCAACTGCTTGGACCCGGGTCTGGTGGCTGCGTGCTCAAGTGCTGCGTTTCTGAGACCAGTCATGTGAGGCTGTAATGATCAGGAGTCAGCCAGAGGATGGTTCGCCAGGTACTAGTCCTCCCTTGGGCCTTGTATAGGCGGTCAGCTTCTTCGGCATTGCCAGAGTCAAATGTGAATGCTTCCATGCAGCCTTGGTGACATCCACGAAGGTGTCCACCAAGGGTGGCACTATCACAGGCTTGGGGTCTTTTGCCAAGGTAGCGGGCAAGGCGTAGTCTTCGGGGTCAAGCTCTTCAGCTCCCACCCCATGTTCTCCTGGATATGCCTCATGATCTCAGCAAACGAGGGATCATCCGGAGGAGACCTGGGAAGGTCATGTGGGTCTGTAGAGAGGACGCTGATTGCAGGAGGAGATCTGGAGCACTCAGAGATATCAGATCTGGAATCCTCCGCGGACGGGCATACCGACGCCTTCTGGGTCTCTTGGAGCTGGGTGACCCTGAAGTGGATCTTGACGGAGGCCTCTCCTCTCCGAAGATCTGCCCCTAAGAGGTGATGCTGGCTCTTGGGGGACAATGCCTGTCCCTGCTGACCCCTGGGTGGAGGAGGGGTGCAGGCGCCAGGAGCAGCAAGCGCAGGAGGAGGTTGCATGGTGACCACATCCTTCTGATGGTGTCCCACCAGAAGGTGGAGAGCTCCTTCACCTCTGCCAGATTTAGGCCCGACGATGGACCGGCACCGTGGCCTGTCGCTGGGGCTGGGCATCGGGTCCCTGGGGGTCTCTGGTTCCGGAGAGGATCCGTGGGAGCCCGACGGGACCGGGTCGCCTGCCTGGTCTTCGGCTGGGTAGAGTCCTCCTCCTCCTCCACGCCTTCCAACCGACGTTGGTAGGCGGTGGTGTGTCCTCCTTTCTGTGAAATCCGACGCCGGTCCCCTGCCAGTGTCCCTCGGGCGAATGCCTGACCCGGCGATGGGTGACGAACAGTCGCCGGTTCCTTGGAGTGCCTATGTATCTTGGCCAACGTCGGGTCCAACGTCCGCTCCAGAGAGGTTAGCTCCTTAGTCTTGTGCTGGGGTGGCGGCAGTTGGGAGACAAACCTGACGTCGAGGGCCGGATGACGGAGGAAGACTTGTGGCGCCGCCAGACCTGGATGAGGTCTTAGCTGAGTGCACAAAGATGCAGGCCTGGAGATCTAGACAGGCTGCAGAGAGAAGGAACCACTAGCTGATCTGACAAGAACCGGGGAGGCTGAGAGGGGCACTTGACGGACAGGGTCTGACCTGAAGTCGGAGGCTGCGGGAGTCCGAGGCCCTGGAAGGATCTGGCCTCCTTCTCCCGGTGCTTTTCAGAGTGCCTATAGGACTTCAATGAAGCACCCCTTTGGAGGAAGGGTCTTGATCCATTGCTTTGAGTCTCTTCTCAAGGAGGAAAGCTTGGAAGGCCTTCTGGCGGATCCTAGTACGGCTGTTAAAGCCCTGACAGAAGGAGCAGGCCTGGTGTCGAGGTCTGGGCCCAGGCAGCGTCAACGAGGCGAGTGAGGATCCTTAAAAGGAATCTGTTTGCCACAGGCACACTTTGATGAATGGCTCTCCAGAGAAGTTGAGAGGACATGAGACGAAATCCATTGAAAAGAACTGTTGAAATTCTTCTAGTCATCCCATGCTAGAAACTGACTGAGAGGCCGATGCTGAAGTCGGCGGCAGAAAAGAACTGGAGATTCTGGCGGGACCGCCTCCTTATGTACTACGCCTGACGCCGGGGTGGACCGACATCGAGGCGGTCCTCTTGAAGACTGCTAGCTAGAAAATTTCTGCTGGGTCTTGACACCTGCTGACTTCAGTCCTAATGGTGTAACCTGCTGCAAGAGCTGTATCTTGAAGAAGATCTAGAGTTCAATGGACCGCCTCCTTATGTACCACGCCTGACATCGGGGTGGACCGACATCGGCGGCGGTCCCCGGCTGAAGACTGCTAGCTGTGAAAATTTCCATGGGGTCCTGACGCCTGACAGCTTCAGTCCTAATGGTGTAACCTGCTGCAAGAGCAGTATCTCAAGAAGATCTTTTGTTCCATGCGTCCCCGCCCCCACTGTGACTTTTGTTCTCTGCGGATCCCTTCCCCTCACTATGATTTTTGCCTGGTGCGTCCCAATCCCCCTACTGTGACTTGTTCCTGCAGATCTCTTCCCTCACTGTGACTTTTGTCCAGTGCATCCCAATCCTCTACTGTGACTGTTGTTCCGTGTCCCCATCCCCCTGCTGTGACTTTTGTTCCTATGAATCCCATCCCCACACTGTGACTTTTGTTTCTGTGAATCCCATCCCCACACTGCGGAGTTTTGTCTCTTGTGTCCCATCCTCCTACTGTGACTTTTGTTGTGTGTGTTCCCATCCTCCTACTGTGACTTTTGTTGTGTGTGTTCCTGTCCTCCTACTGTGACTTTTATTGTGTGCGCCCCATCCTCCTACTGTGACTTTTGCTGTGTGTGCTCCCATCCTCCTACTGTGACTTTTGCTGTGTGCTCCCATCCTCCTACTGTGACTTTTGTTGTGTGTGTTCCCATCCTCCTACTGTGATTTTTATTCCGTGTCCCCATCCCCCACTGTGACTTTTTGTTCCATGTATTCCCATCCCCTACTATGACTTTTTGTTCCGTGTGTCCCCATCCCCTACAGTGACTTTTGTCTGTGTCTCCATCCCCTACAGTGACTTTTATTCCTTGTATCCCCATCCCCTACTGAGAATTTTGTTCCATGTGTTTCTATTCCCATACTGTGACTTCTGTTCTGTGTGTCCCCATCCTCCTACTGTGACTTTTGTTCTATGTGTCACCATCACCCCACTGTGACGTTTGTTCCTCTGTTCCCATCCCCTACTGTGACTTGGTCTGTGTCCCCATCCCCACTGTGACTTTTGTTCCCTGAGTCCCTATCCCCTACTGCAACTTTTGTTCTGTGTATCCCCATCTCCCACTGTGACTCTTGTTCCTCGTATCCTCATCCCCCACTTTGACTTTTGTTCCATGTGTCCCTATCCCCACTGTGTCTTCTGTTCCATGTATCCCCATCCCTCCACTGTGACCCTTTCTCCAGCTGTCTCTGTCTCTCCACTGTGGCATTTCTTTCCCACTGTGTCCCCATCTGCCCACTAGGAACATGGAACACAGAATTTGTTGGCAGAAAAGGACCAGAAGGCCCATCAATTCTGGCCTGTTTTACCTGCCTGTTACAACATCCTGGACCCTATCTCGTCACTGCTGTCCCTCCGCTTCTCTACTTATTATGCCCACGTGCCTATCCCACACATGTCTGAAACTCCCACTGTCTTGCGCCACCATCTCTTCTGGCAGGCAGTTCCAGGTGTCCACCACCCTTCTGTGAAGAAGTATTTCTAAAGTTTAATGTGTTCCTCACATCCTCGTGAACTTGCCCAGCTTCCTTGCATCCCCTGTGTTCCAGTGATCCTCCTCCTACTCTGAAAGAGACTCCTGCTGACCCTTGTTCAGACCCGTGAGGTACTTATAGGTCTCAAGCATGTCCTCTCTTGCTCTCCTCTTCTCCAGGGAGTGCATGTTGAGTTCCTGCAGCATCTTTTGTAGGGTTTCTCGTGCAGCTTATGCACCATTTTGGAGAACTTTGTCCCCACTTTTCCAGATTATGGCAACTAGAATTTCAACACAAAAATGTGCAAACTGGTGCGACAGAAAGAACGATGGGGAGAGTAAGGATGGTGCCAACAACTAAGGAAAGAGACCTGCAGTCATCACTAGTGACTGCCTCAAGTCCACTGCACTGTGCAACAGCGCCTACAGGAAGGCAAACAGCATGCTGGGATGTACAGGAAGGGATTTGATTAGGAGAGACGGATAGCGGTCCAGAAGCCAGTCTCACAGATAACCCACTGCACCTCTAGCCCTTCTTTGCCTTGGTGCACTTCCACTTCAGTGGCTTTCATTCCTCCTGACATAAATCCCCCAGACATTTCTCCTGACCTACCTCTCCTAAACAGAAAGCAACCCAGTATGGCCATGTCCCAGTTGTGGTGCTCGGTTTTGACCATCAGAAACATGTTAGCCTATGCCATTATAGCCTTTAAACCTAAGATTTTGTTTCCAAGGTTCCTGCCGTAGCACACATGACTATCCACGCCTTCCGCCTCCTATGACCTCTGTCTTCCTTCCCATCCTGCCTTTAATGTTTCCTAACGCCTCCTCTGAGTTACCCAACTTGTTTTGCTTCTGCCGCTTTCTGATCCCTTTGATCTGTCCTCCCTTCCGTTTTTTTTTTTTTTTTTGCATGAAGCACATACAAACCCTTTCCTTTATTCTTGTACCTACCCCTAACTTTCTGAGTCTCTGTTCTTGGGCCCTCTCCTTGTCATTTTACCATGTTGGGGAGGAGCTGTTCCTTGCCTTTTCCCTCTCCTGACTAGTTTAAATGCTCATCCAAGTAGCATCTAAACTACACACCAAGGACTACGGTTCCCTTCCTAGAAGGATGCAGACCATCTCTTATAGATGCCCCCATCTTTCTGGGTTGATCCAGAGTGCCTGATATAGCCAAAGCCTTCCTCCATGCACCATGCCTTCAGCCAGTCATTAAAGGTCTTGGTGTGGAGTACCCTTGCACGCTCCCTGCCCTTCACATACAGTACCTTGGAAATGTCACCACGTGTTTTATCTGCCGAGGCCCTTCACAGCTCCCTGTAGTTCTCTTATGCCACTCACAATTCCTCTGCTAGGTCATCTGTCCCAGGATGGGCAATGATGTCCAGCTCCTACTTCCCTAGTGCTCCACAGGATCCGCTCTCCCTCCAAGTCAATGCACTCCTCAGGCATATCACCTCCTTTCTTTCCTCATCCCAGCTCCCAACTCTGTCTCTCTCACCATAGAATCCACCACTAGCAAGTGCTTCCTCTTGGGTCGGGGCCTCTCCCTCACTGGGGCCTCCACTTCTGAGGACGACTCCTCCTCTCTTTCTACTATGACAGGAGCCTCCTCTCGTTGTCTCAATCCACCAGAACAATGAAGGTGTTCTGCAGTGGTATTCATGGAGGGTGTGCACCTTTTCCAATCCCCACCCTCCCGGAGACTACAAGGGTCCATCCTTTCTGTCTCTGTCTAGGCATCCACCGACAGAGTGGCAGTGCATTTGGTGGCCTCCAGGGCATGCAGGGAAAAGAAGCACTCTAACTGGATGGAACTGCTCCATCAATCTATAATGCTTGTAAGCAGTGCTTCAGGTCAGCTGGGCACTAACTCTAAGCATTTCTGAGCAGGTTACCGCAGTTTATCTGAGTGGACAGTGTACAGGGATGCATCTGTAGTTCCAAACCCAGAATAACACCACCAAGCAAAACAGAGTTTTGAGGGAACACAATGCAGCCGAGGAGGGTAGCAGCTACACACCAAACATGCAGTGTATGGCGCAGAAAGAATGTTTGGGCCACCAACGTCATCCCTGAGGGAGGCCTGCTCCAGGTAGCAATTTAATGTTGCACTTATTTCTTTCTTCATAACTGAATACTTTTTCTCATGTATATTTACTATCCTAACTCCACGCTGCCACGGATCACCACTCACATGAAACTCCATGTGAAAACAAATAAATGTTTAAGACTCTGTTAAGATCTAAACATGCTCTCTTACTAAAGATATAAAACCGAGGGCTCCTGCCTGGTTCAAACCTGTGGTCTCACGAGTGTCAGCCACTGACGTGTCTTTGTCACTCCTGACTGGCGCATCAGTAAGAGGCCACTCCTGTGACGCAGCAGTTAAGTCACTGCCAGTGCAGAGAAAGAATAAGCTTAATAAAGTGCTGCTGGAAAGAAAAATGGAGACACATATGCTATGCTGCTGCGACCTCAGAGGGCCAAACATTCCACTTTCCTGCGGCAAAAAATTCCTCCCCAATTTTCTTGTCACCTCTACTCTAAAAAATGAACACAATATCAGTAAAACGTAGCGAGGCAAAAGGGCTTTTCCTGAGTTGCTGCTCCAAACTCTTTCAGCTGTATTTCACTTGTTCATTATCCGAGGAATCATTTTCTACTTATTTGAAAACTGGTAACCGGAGAGCTGCACTGAGCAACGGCTTGTTTCCAGGCATGACCCATGAGAGGGGATAGTAGCAAGAGGGAAGAATAGTTAACAAAGAAGATAAATTGGTCCTACTAACAAGCAAACATAACTGTTGTAAACAGCAAAACACAAGCATTGATATAACAAAATCCTAAAATGGCCCCCATGTTGGAAATACAGTATATAAATAAAAGCAGAACGCTGAACAAAAACTAAAATAAAATGAGGTATCACACACAAAAAAAAAAAATCAGACAACACAATGTGGCTCAGTGGGAGAAGGAGAGCACAGTCAAGAAACTAAGTGTTAAGGCCAAATGCAGAATGGAGCTGTAAGAGTTCTCAGAAGGGGTATGAGAGAGAGATGGGGAGGGCTAGATGAAGAGAGGACCGAGACAGTTCCAAAGATACAGGAGGCATACAGAGAAGGAGCACTGGTCAGCACAAGTCGCAGAAGGGGATGCAGAAAGAACGGATGTCAAGAGGAGCACAAGGAGTTGGAAGAAGGGACAGAGTGAGAGAGCAAGTCTGTGAAGTAGGAGGGAGGGATGCCGATGACCCCAAGTCACACCAGTCACGCCTGTCAGTCTGTACAGGGTGGGCGTTACGGTTGGAAACCCTAATGCCCCAGGCGTTTGTTGGTTTTCTGCTCCAAATTTTCAACATCGGCTTTTTGGACCGCACCCTCATAAACAGTGGCAATATCATTTCTTTATTCAGTCCCAAAGGTGATTTCGCATGGCAGTGTGCCATTCAGCGCCACAGGTCAAAAACACATTTGTAGGCAGGATGTGAAAAATGATAGCTATACTGTTCATGAGGAGGTGTGAAGAAATGGCAATGTTAAAAATCTGGAGTGAAAATATGAAAAAGTAAGGTTACAATGTGTGTAGAAACTGTGCAATGCACGCCATAACGCAGTCATTTTTTTTTTTTTTTTATGTTTTCACCAAATTTCAACATGGCCTTTCTGGGACCTCCCTCATGAACAGTGGCACTGGGATTTCGTTAATCTGTCCCAAAGTTGATTTCATACAGCGACGCACCATTCTGCCACAGGTGCAAAACATATTTCAGGAAGGATGCAAAAATGACAGCTGTACTGTTCACAAGGCAGTGTGAAAAATGAGTTGGAACTCTGGAGTGAAAATATTAAAATTGATGAAGTTACAAGCATGTGTAGAAACTGCGCAACGGACACTCGTGAATGCAGTCTTTTTTTTTTTTTAGTTTTGTCACCAAATTTGCAACAAGGGCTTTTTGGGACCCCACCTCATGAACAGTGGCACTGTTATTTACATTGTCCTGAAAGGTGATTCCACGCAGTGAATGCAAAATCACCTTCGGGACCGAGAAACAAAATCTTAAGAGAATTAACAAGGTGAAAGAGTCTAACATGTTTCAATATAAGAAAATAGCAGACAAGAGGACACAGCACGAGATTAGAGGGAGGCCGATTAAGGGGAATGTGAGGAAGTTCTTTTCACTGAAAGGGTATTGATGCACGGAACAGCCTATCTCAGGAAGTGGTAGCTATGAATACAGTTCAGGGCTTCAAACAGGCATGGATAGGCATAAGGAAGCAATACAGATGAGTATGAATAGATAGGCCATTGACAGAGTAAATGCTTATGGCACATTCATAAGGTAGAAAAAATGGGCAGACTGATGGGCCTTATGTCCTTATCTGTCCAACTTCTATGTTTCTATGAAATAACAGTGACAGTGTGCACGAGGTGGGGTCCCAAGAACCCCAATTTGAAAATTTGGGATCAAAACTCAAAAATTGCCTGAGATATCAACCTAAATTGAAAACTCCCCATTGACTGCCATTATAAGGCTTATGGTCATTTCTTCAGTTCCTGGTTGGTCTTTGAAGAGTGCAGACATGTTTCCGGTCCACAGAAGATTGCTGCTCCAGACCTCCAAGGCAAGTATGAATGAGGGGGTGGGGAGGTGGGGCACAGAGGGAGGATGCGGTTAGGAAGGGGCCATGGAAAGACTAGGGACCATTTTCTTTTTTCAGGTTTAAAAATATGTTGTGAGACTGTTTTCTTTTTACAGGTGCAATATTACAAAACAGATTTTGGCACACTGGGGTGGGCTCCCAGTGTGCCAGAGTACTGGAGGGGGGATCAATGCTGACCTGGGGATTGGGCACCCGAGGTCGGGTTGAGAACATAGGGCGCTGGGGAGGTTGTACATCCAGCACCGAGTGGGCATCCCAGTGTCGGAAACATCAAAGAAGTATTTATGGCACACTGGGGTGGGCTCCCAGCTTGCCACATTAATGGGGAGGGGATATATGCTGATACGGGATTGAACACCCCAATGTCGGCAGGGGACAGAGAACAGGGATGGGGTGGGCAGCAGCAATGGGAGGGAGCTAATTTATTGTCCTGCTGTGTGACTGGTTTGGGGACTGCCGCTGAATGACAAAATGCCCCTGACTGCAGCGGCAGATTTCTTTCAGCGCGGCGCCGTCCGAAACTGCCATCATCGGCAGCTTCAGCATTAATTGGTGGCCAACGGACATGCCCATTAAAGCATTCGCTGGATTGGCCACAACACTGTCACACTTCTGCAATGCTCTACTACTTCAATATGTTTCTTGTACGCTGTGCTGCAAGCAATCATAAAATGGATCAGGCTGAGTCTTTTGAGATGTCTCATGTCCAATAACATCATGAGTTTTGTTGCAGAACCAGTGCTGACACTTTAAAGCCACACTTCAACGACTGTTCCAACTTAGGGACAGAAACACTGCTGGCATAAAGTATCGTAATCAAGGAACATGTGAATGTCTGCCGATTCACAAGCCGGGGGTGTCACTGAAGAAAACAGAGAAAAGGATATGCCCTAAGGAAGACCACTGACGAAACCAGAGGTAATGGGCAAGGGAGAGGATTGCATTCTGTAACCTAGACCAACTGTTTATGTCCGTGGGGTATGAGCAATATCAGACAACAGTGGCGCCTGAGAGACCAGAACACCTCTGCTTATCCAAGAGTAAGGTGGGCAACAAAGTCAAAGCCTTAGCCAAGTCAACCAAAATAGCATCCATAACATGTCCCTGAAGTACTAGACAACAAAGGAATATTTACATGCTTACCTGACCTCGTCCAAGACTCTCCAAGCTCTTCACTATATACCTCATCAAAGTGTTCCAGAACTGGCTGGCAGATCTGTTTCTGAGGCTTAAGCTTCAAGATGGAATTTCTTCTGAGCTGAAAGGCACATACAGCAATAATAACTTTAAAACTGCTACTCACTGAGAAACAGAAGATAAAGAGCAGGAGATTCATCCTTTTATTATTATTATTATTGCCCCTTTATCCTCCTGTCAGCCGCCATAACAAAGGTTACAGCTATGAGGGTAAGCAAGTAGTGACTGACTGATCGGCCAGCAGAAAGTGTGAGAAAGGTTAGTGATCTGAAGCCTCCTTCCCAGGCTCCCCCACCAGTGGGATTCGGCACAGACACACTGCCTCCCAGGTGGCACCACAAAGCTCTGCTGCCACACCACTGAGCCAGCGATTTGCTGCCATACCACTGGACCAAAGCTCTGTCACCACATCACTGGGCCAAAGTTCTGCTGCACCACACGAGACCAATGGTCTACTACCACACCTCTGGGCCAATGGTCTACTGCCTCACTTCTGGAACAGTGGTCTACTATCACACCTCTGGACCAATGGGCTACTACCACAACTCTGGGCCAATGGGCTACTATCAGACCTCTGGGCCAATGGTCTATTGTCACACCTCTGGACCAATGGTCTACAATCACACCTCTGGACCAATGGTCTAACACCACACCTCTGGACCAATGGTCTACTGCTACACCACCGGACCAATGGTCTACTACCACACCTCTGGGCCAATGGGCGGCTACTACCACAACTCTAGGCCAATGGGCTACTACCACAACTCTGGGCCAATGGTCTACTATCAGACCTCTGGGCCAATGGTCTACTACCACACCTTTGGGCCAATGGTCTACTACCATACCTTTGGGCCAATGGTCTACTACCACACCTTTGGGCCAATGGTCTACTACCACAACCTCTGGGTCTGCTACCACACCTCTGGACCAATGGTCTACAATCACACCTCTGGGCCAGTGGTAAACTACCACACCACTGGGCAAGTGGTCTACTATCACACCTCTGGCCAATGGTCTACTACACACCTCTGGACCAATGGTCAAATACCACATCTCTGGGCCAACGGTCTACTACCACACCTATGGGAAAATGCTTACTACCACACCTGTGGGCCAAAGCTCTGCTGACACACCTATGGGCCAATTTTCTACTATCCCTTCTCTGGGCCATTGATCTACTACCAAAGCTCTGGGCAAAGGTCGCCCACCACACCTGTGGGCAATGGTCTCACTCGCACCTGTGGGCAAATGGTCTACTACGACACAACTTGGACAATACTCTGTCACTGCACTTGGGGCAAAGTTCTGCTGCAACACCTCTGGGCCAAAGCTCTTCTGCCACACCTCTGGGCCAAAGCTCAGTCGTCACACCCTAGGCCAAAGCTTAGCCATCACACTACTGGACACGTACTCTGCCATCATACCACTGGGCCAGTACCTCCGTCACACCACTGGGCCAGTACTCTGTCTCACACCACTGGGCTAGTACTCTGTCACACACCACTGGGACAATACTCTGCCCCCACATCACTTGGCCAGTACTCCATCACACCACTGGGCCAAAACTCTGCCCCACATCACTGAGCCAATACTCGCCATCACACCACAGGGCCAATAATCTGCCATCACATCACTGGGCCAATACTCTGCCATCACACCACTGGGCCAGTACTCTGCCATCACACAACTGACCAGTACTCTACCATCACACCACTGGACCAATACTCTGCCATCACACCACTGGACCAATACTCTGCCATCACACCACTGGACCAATACTCTGCCATCACACCACTGGACCAATACTATGCCATCATACCACTGGGCCAGTATTCTGCCCCCACATCACTGGGCCAATACTTTGCCATCACACCACTGGGCCAAAACTCTGCCATCACACCACTGGGCCAGTACTTTGCCATCACACCACTGGGCCAATACCCTGCCCCACATCACTAGGTCAATACTTTGCCATCACACCACTGGGCCAGTACTCTGTCCCCACATCACTGGAACAATACTCTGCCATCACACCACTGGGCCAATACTCTGCCCCCACATCACTGGGCCAATACCCTCCCCACATCGCTAGGTCAATACTCTGCCATCACACCACTGGGCCAATACTCTGCCCCCACATCACTGGGACAATTTCTACCATCACAACACTGGGCCAATACTCTGCCATCACATCACTGGGCCAGTACTCTGCCATCACACCACTGGGCCAGTACTCTGCCATCACACCACTGGGCCAGTACTCTGCCATCACACCACTGGGCCAGTACTCTGCCCCCACATCACTGGGACAATACTCTGCCATCACACCACTGGGCCAATACTCTGCCCCCACATCATTGGGCCAATACCCTGCCCCACATCACTAGGTCAATACTCTGCCATCACGCCACTGGGCCAACACTCTGTCCCCACATCACTTGGCCAATACTCTGCCCCCACATCACTTGGCCAATACTCTGCCATCACACCACTGGGACAATATTCTGCTCCCACATCACTGGGCCAACACTCTGCCCCAATACTCTGCCATCACACCACTGGGTCAATACTCTGCCCCCACACCACTGGGCCAATACTCTGCCATCACACCACTGGGCCAATACTCTGCCATCACACCACTGGGCCAATACTCTGCCATCACACCACTGGGCCAATACTCTGCCATCACACCACTGGGCCAATACTCTGCCACCACACCACTGGGTCAACATACTGCCGCCGCACCCTGAGCGTCACACTGCCACCACACCACTGGGTCGGCACACTGCCACCACACCACTGGGTCGACACACTGCCACCACACCACTGGGTCAGACACACTGCCACCACACCACCTGCGTTGACATCAATCAATCAATTAAAATCTTTATTTAACCAGGCGGACATCATTGAGCAATGCTCATTTAGAGATGGACCTGGGTGGAACACAGTAAACATAACAATACAAAATAGTGCATTTGAATACAGATATATATTGAAAATAGGTCAACAAGAAACAATAGAACATACAAGCCTTGTAGCATTCGAGGCAATAGTGCAAAAAAAGGAGCATGTTCATATATTCAACCTGGGCACAATAATAACAGAGAGGAAAAAGAAGGAGAGAAAGAGAAAGAAGAAGCATGAGTGGAGTAATACAGTAGAATGAGAAGCAGCTTGGGCAGCCAAGAAGTCAGAATAGGGGAGTGGGGGAAAGGAGATAAGTAGGTACAGGGGAGAGAACAGGTGGGATAGGAGATGGGTGTGCAAGACATACTGTCAGCCACACCACTGGGTCGACACAATGTTGCCACACCTGAGCTAACACTAAAGGTTTCTACCTTCTGAATTTACTATGGAGGTGACATGGCTTTGTTGTTCTTGTCCAGTTACCAATGCCCCCAAACTGAGGTCCATGTCTTAAGAAGGAAAAAGAGGAACAGAGTATTTTGAATTTTGTGATAACGTTAGTGTGTTGCACCATATTGAAAGAAAACATACTGTACACCAATTCTCTGCTTGAAACACACACTTTTCAGCAATTTTCATGCAAAAAAAAAAGGCTTTGAGCCAAAGTGTCGTGCAAAACAAAAACCCACTTGACGCCAATTTCTGCCCTTTCAATTCTGCACCACATTTTCCAAAATCTGGGAAAAAATTGATTACTCTATATAGTCCAAAAGGAATTTTCCAGTTTTGAAAATGGAAGATCTGTAGCTCTAAAAATTCAGCACTATCGCTGGTCTCGACTCCAAAAGCACCGGCCAGTACAAACTTGGAGAGCAGCTCCACTACCCACCTCTGCAGTCTAGCTGATTTATGAACATTAGGTTTGGCATGCATTGCCCGCACACTTCCAATGAAGTGAATGGGTCTCTTTTCTATTAACTGTTTTGATATTGGCTATATCTATTTTATCTTACTTGCTGCCTTGTCTAAGTATTGCATTGTTAATGCACATCTCTGTACTGTATGTATTAGAGTACTTTAGGTTTGCAGCAACGCCTACACTTTATGTTTTGATATGAATACAATTGCAAAAGAGTCTGCTCAATTTGCTTTTCATCAATAAATAAATAAAATACTCAGGAGACCTTTTTGAAAGAACTAATAAAGAACTTGCATTTCCCATCTCACAGCTAACCGGGCTGCAGAAGGATGGTAAGACGCTCTGTCCTTTTTGGCTCAGGTGTCCTCTAATTATGGCCCATTTGGTTACACCTGTGTCTGTGACGGTAGTTGTTCTCAGCTGTTAAGTAAAGTTACACTGCATGCATTACTTACTGAGTCTGCTCTATCATGTCTCCTGGGTTCTCTCTGCCTCCATAGGGCCTGGCCCTACTATCCTTGCTCAACATTGTTAATAACCTCCCTGCTGATCCTAAGTGTACCTGGTACCTAACCATAATGCTCACACAGATTTAATTTCCTCAAATGTCTTGGTGTCAGGCACCCAAGTCACTTGTGTTACCTGGTTACTGTGGGTTAAGGTCTTCCTACCTATAATGTATCATGTAAATCATAATGCTTACTGGTGCCCCTCAACTGGTTGTATGGCAAATAAGCTTTCCCACTACTGGCTTCCGAGTCTGAGCCTGTGCCTGGCTGGTGACATGGAGCCTAACCCCGGTCCAGTGTCCCCTCCCATGCTAGGTCTCCTATCTGGTACATGGAGCCTAACCCTGGCCCAGTGCCCCTCCCATGCTAGGTCTCCTATCTGGTACATGTAGCCTAACCCTGGCCCAGTGCCCCTCCCATGATGGGTCTCCTATCTGGTACATGGAACCAACCCTGGTCCAGTGCCCCTCCCATGCTAGGTCTCCTATCTGGTACATGGAACCTAACCCTGGCCCAGTGTCCCCTCCCATGCTAGGTCTCCTATCTGGTACATGCAGCCCAACCCTGGCCCAGTGTCCCCTCCCATGCTAGGTCTCCTATCTGTACATGCAGCCTAACCCTGGCCCAGTGTCCCCTCCCATACTAGGTCTCCTATCTGGTACATGGAGCCTAAACCTGGCCCAGTGTCCCCTCCCATGCTAGGTCTCCTGTCTGGTACAATGTAACATGGAGCCTAACCCTGGTCCAGTGTCCCCCTCCCATGCTAGGTCTCTTATCTGGTACATGCAGCCTAACCCTGGCCCAGTGTCCCCTCCCATGCTAGGTCTCCTATCTGGTACATGGAGCCAAACCTGGCCCAGTGTCCCCTCCCATGCTAGATCTCCTGTCTGGTGCATGGAGCCTAACCCTGGCCCAGTGCCCCTCCCATGCTAGGTCTCCTATCTGGTACATGCAGCCTAACCCTGGCCCAGTGTCCCCTCCCATGCTAGGTCTCCTATCTGGTACATGGACAAACCCTGGTCCAGTGTCCCCTCCCATAATAGGTCTCCTATCTGGTACATGCAGCCTAACCCTGGTCCAATGTCCCTCCCATGATAGGTCTCCTGTCTGGTACATGCAGCCTAACCCTGGTCCAATGTCCCTCCCATACTAGGTCTCCTATCTGGTACATGGAGCCCAACCCTGGTCCAGTGTCCCCCTCCCATGCTAGGTCTTCTATCTGGTACATGGAGCCCAACCCTGGTCCAGTGCCCCTCCCATGCTAGATCTCCTGCCTGGTACATGCAGCCTAACCCTGCCCAGTGCCCCTCCCATGCTAGGTCTCCTGTCTGGTACATGGAGCCAAACCCTGGTCCAGTATCCCTCCCATGCTAGGTCTCCTATCTGGTACATGGAACCTAACCCTGGCCCAGTGTCCCCTCCCATGCTAGGTCTCCTATCTGGTACATGGAGCCTAACCCTGGCCCAGTGCCCCTCCCATGCTAGGTCTCCTATCTGGTACATGGAGCCAAACCCTGGTCCAGTATCCCTCCCATGCTAGGTCTCCTATCTGGTACATGGAACCTGACCCTGGCCCAGTGTCCCCGTCCCATGCTAGGTCTCCCATCTGGTACATGCAGCCTAACCCTGGTCCAGTGCCCCTCCCATGCTAGATCTCCTATCTGGTACAATGTAACATGGAACCTAACCCTGGCCCAGTGCCCCTCCCATGCTAGGTCTCCTATCTGGTACATGCAGCCCAACCTGGCCCAGTGCCCCTCCCATGCTAGGTCTCCTATCTGGTACAATGTAACATGGAACCCAACCCTGGCCCAGTGCCCCTCCCATGCTAGGTCTCCTATCTGGTACATGGAGCCTAAACCTGGTCCAGTGCCCCTCCCATGCTAGGTCTCCTATCTGGTACATGGAGCCTAACCCTGGTCCAGTGTCCCTCCCATGCTAGGTCTCCTATCTGGTACATGGAGCCCAACCCTGGCCCAGTGTCCCGCCTCCCATGCTAGGTCTCCTATCTGGTACATGGAGCCTAACCCTGGCCCAGTGCCCCTCCCATGCTAGGTCTCCTATCTGGTACATGGAGCCAAACCCTGGTCCAGTATCCCTCCCATGCTAGGTCTCCTATCTGGTACATGGAACCAACCCTGGCCCAGTGTCCCCCTCCCATGCTAGGTCTCCTATCTGGTACATGCAGCCCAACCCTGGTCCAGTGCCCTCCCATGCTAGATCTCCTATCTGGCACAATGTAACATGGAACCCAACCCTGGCCCAGTGCCCCTCCCATGCTAGTCTCCTATCTGGTACATGCAGCCTAACCCTGGCCCAGTGCCCCTCCCATGCTAGGTCTCCTATCTGGTACAATGTAACATGAACCTAACCCTGGCCCAGTGCCCCTCCCATGCTAGGTCTCCTATCTGGTACATGGAGCCTAAACCTGATCCAGTGCCCTCCCATGCTAGGTCTCCTATCTGGTACATGGAGCCTAACCCTGGCCCAGTGCCCCTCCCATGCTAGGTCTCCTATCTGGTGCATGGAGCCTAAACCCTGACCCAGTGCCCCTCCCATGCTAGGTCTCCTGTCTGGTACATGCAGCCCAACCCTGGCCCAGTGACCCCTCCCATGCTAGGTCTCCTATCTGGTACATGGAGCCTAAACCTGGCCCAGTGCCCCTCCCATGCTGGGTCTCCTGTCTGGTACATGTAACATGGAGCCTAACCCTGGTCTAGTGTCCCTCCCATGCTAGGTCTCTTATCTGGTACATGCAGCCCAACCCTGGCCCAGTGTCCCCTCCCATGCTAGGTCTCCCATCTGGTACATGGAGCCTAAACCTGGCCCAGTGTCCCTCCCATGCTAGGTCTCCTGTCTGGTACAATGTAACATGGAGCCTAACCCTGGTCCAGTGTCCCCTTCCATGCTAGGTCTCTTATCTGGTACATGCAGCCTAACCCTGGCCCAGTGCCCCTCCCATGCTAGGTCTCCTATCTGGTACATGGAGCTAAACCTGGTCCAGTGTCCCTCCCATGCAGATCTCCTGTCTGGTACATGGAGCCTCAACCCTGGCCCAGTGCCCTCCCATGCTAGGTCTCCTATCTGGTACATGGAGCCAACCCTGGCCCAGTGCCCCTCCCATGCTAGGTCTCCTATCTGGTACATGCAGCCTAACCCTGGCCCAGTGTCCCTCCCATGATAGGTCTCCTATCTGGTACATGCAGCCTAACCCTGGTCCAATGTCCCCTCCCATGCTAGGTCACCTATCTGGTACATGGAGCCTAACCCTGGTCCAGTGTCCCTCCCATGCTAAGTCTCCTATCTAGTACATGGAGCCTAACCCTGGCCCAGTGCCCTCCCATGCTAGGTCTCCTGTCTGCACATGTAGCCAACCTGCCCAGTGCCCCTCCCATGCTAGGTCTCCTATCTGGTACATGGACCAAACCCTGGTCCAGTGCCCTCCCATGCTAGGTCTCCTATCTGGTACATGGAACCAACCCCTGGCCCAGTGTCCCTCCCATGCTAGGTCTCCTATCTGGTACATGGAGCCCAACCCTGGCCCAGTGTCCCTCCCATGCTAGGTCTCCTATCTGGTACATGGAGCCAAACCCTGGCCCAGTGTCCCTCCCATGCTAGGTCTCCTATCTGTACATGGAGCCTAACCCTGGCCCAGTGTCCCCTCCCATGCTAGGTCTCCTGTCTGGTACATGTAACATGAGCTCAACCCTGGTCCAGTGTCCCTCCCATGCTAGGTCTCTTATCTGGTACATGCAGCCTAACCCTGGCCCAGTGTCCCTCCATGCTAGGTCTCCATCTGGACATGGAGCCAACCTGGCCCAGTGTCCCTCCCATGCTAGATCTCCTGTCTGGTACATGGAGCCTAACCCTGGCCCAGTGCCCCTCCCATGCTAGGTCTCCTATCTGGTACATGCAGCCTCAACCCTGGCCCAGTGTCCCCTCCCATGCTAGGTCTCCTATCTGGTACATGGAGCCAAACCCTGGTCCAGTGTCCCCTCCCATCATAGGTCTCCTATCTGGTACATGCAGCCTAACCCTGGTCCAGTGTCCCTCCCATGATAGGTCTCCTTCTGGTACATGAGCCTAACCCTGGTCCAATGTCCCTCCCATACTAGGTCTCCTATCTGGTACATGGAGCCCAACCCTGGTCCAGTGTCCCCTCCCATGCTAGGTCTCCTATCTGGTACATGGAGCCCAACCCTGGTCCAGTGCCCCTCCCATGCTAGATCTCCTGCCTGGTACATGCAGCCTCAACCCTGCCCAGTGCCCCTCCCATGCTAGGTCTCCTGTCTGGTACATGGAGCCAAACCCTGGTCCAGTATCCCTCCCATGCTAGGTCTCCTATCTGGTACATGGAACCTAACCTGGCCCAGTGTCCCTCCCATGCTAGGTCTCCTATCTGGTACATGGAGCCCAACCCTGGCCCAGTGCCCCTCCCATGCTAGGTCTCCTATCTGGTACATGGAGCCAAACCCTGGTCCAGTATCCTCCCATGCTAGGTCTCCTATCTGGTACATGGAACCTGACCCTGGCCCAGTGTCCCCGTCCCATGCTAGGTCTCCTATCTGGTACATGCAGCCTAACCCTGGTCCAGTGCCCCTCCCATGCTAGATCTCCTATCTGGTACAATGTACATGGAACCCAACCCTGGCCCAGTGCCCCTCCCATGCTAGGTCTCCTATCTGGTACATGCAGCCCAACCCTGGCCCAGTGCCCCTCCCATGCTAGGTCTCCTATCTGGTACAATGTAACATGGAACCCAACCCTGGCCCAGTGCCCCTCCCATGCTAGGTCTCCTATCTGGTACATGGAGCCTAAACCTGGTCCAGTGCCCCTCCCATGCTAGGTCTCCTATCTGGTACATGGAGCCTAACCCTGGTCCAGTGCCCCTCCCATGCTAGGTCTCCTATCTGGTACATGGAGCCTAACCCTGGCCCAGTGTCCCCCTCCCATGCTAGGTCTCCTATCTGGTACATGGAGCCCAACCCTGGCCCAGTGCCCCTCCCATGCTAGGTCTCCTATCTGGTACATGGAGCCAAACCCTGGTCCAGTATCCCTCCCATGCTAGGTCTCCTATCTGGTACATGGAACTCAACCCTGGCCCAGTGTCCCCTCCCATGCTAGGTCTCCTATCTGGTACATGCAGCCTAACCCTGGTCCAGTGCCCCTCCCATGCTAGATCTCCTATCTGGTACAATGTAACATGGAACCCAACCCTGGCCCAGTGCCCCTCCCATGCTAGGTCTCCTATCTGGTACATGCAGCCTAACCCTGGCCCAGTGCCCTCCCATGCTAGGTCTCCTATCTGGTACAATGTAACATGGAACCTAACCCTGGCCCAGTGCCCCTCCCATGCTAGGTCTCCTATCTGGTACATGGAGCCTAAACCTGATCCAGTGCCCCTCCCATGCTAGGTCTCCTATCTGGTACATGGAGCCTAACCCTGGCCCAGTGCCCCTCCCATGCTAGGTCTCCTATCTGGTGCATGGAGCCTAAATCTGACCCAGTGCCCCTCCCATGCTAGGTCTCTGTCTGGTACATGCAGCCCAACCCTGGCCCAGTGACCCCTCCCATGCTAGGTCTCCTATCTGGTACATGGAGCCAAACCTGGCCCAGTGCCCCTCCCATGCTAGGGTCTCCTGTCTGGTACAATGTAACATGGAGCCTAACCCTGGTCTAGTGTCCCCCCCCATGCTAGGTCTCTTATCTGGTACATGCAGCCTAACCTGGCCCAGTGTCCCCTCCCATGCTAGGTCTCCCATCTGGTACATGGAGCCTAAACCTGGCCCAGTGTCCCTCCCATGCTAGGTCTCCTGTCTGGTACAATGTAACATGGAGCCTAACCCTGGTCCAGTGTCCCCTTCCATGCTAGGTCTCTTATCTGGTACATGCAGCCCAACCCTGGCCCAGTGCCCCTCCCATGCTAGGTCTCCTATCTGGTACATGGAGCCTAAACCTGGTCCAGTGTCCCCTCCCATGCCAGATCTCCTGTCTGGTACATGGAGCCTAACCCTGGCCCAGTGCCCCTCCCATGCTAGGTCTCCTATCTGGTACATGGAGCCCAACCCTGGCCCAGTGCCCCTCCCATGCTAGGTCTCCTATCTGGTACATGCAGCCTAACCCTGGCCCAGTGTCCCTCCCATGATAGGTCTCCTATCTGGTACATGCAGCCTAACCCTGGTCCAATGTCCCTCCCATGCTAGGTCACCTATTTGGTACATGGAGCCTAACCCTGGTCCAGTGTCCCCTCCCATGCTAAGTCTCCTATCTAGTACATGGAGCCCAACCCTGGTCCAGTGCCCCTCCCATGCTAGCTCTCCTGTCTGGTACATGCAGCTAACCCTGGCCCAGTGCCCCTCCCATGCTAGGTCTCCTGTCTGGTACATGGAGCCAAACCCTGGTCCAGTATCCCTCCCATGCTAGGTCTCCTATCTGGTACATGGAACCCAACCCTGGCCCAGTGTCCCCTCCCATGCTAGGTCTCCTATCTGGTACATGGAGCCTAACCCTGGCCCAGTGCCCCTCCCATGCTAGGTCTCCTATCTGGTACATGGAGCCAAACCCTGGTCCAGTATCCCTCCCATGCTAGGTCTCCTATCTGGTACATGGAACCTAACCCTGACCCAGTGTCCCCTCCCAAGCTAGGTCTCCTATCTGGTACATGCAGCCCAACCCTGGTCCAGTGCCCCTCCCATGCTAGCTCTCCTATTCTGGTACAATGTAACATGGAACCCAACCCTGGCCCAGTGCCCCTCCCATGCTAGGTCTCCTATCTGGCACATGCAGCCTAACCCTGGCCCAGTGCTCCTCCCATGCTAGGTCTCCTATCTGGTACAATGTAACATGGAACCTAACCCTGGCCCAGTGCCCCCTCCATGCTAGGTCTCCTATCTGGTACATGGAGCCTAAACCTGGTCCAGTGCCCCCTCCCATGCTAGGTCTCCTATCTGGTACATGGAACCTAACCCTGGCCCAGTGTCCCCTCCCATGCTAGGTCTCCTATCTGGTACATGGAGCCTAACCCTGGCCCAGTGCCCCTCCCATGCTAGGTCTCCTATCTGGTACATGGAGCCAAACCCTGGTCCAGTATCCCCTCCCATGCTAGGTCTCCTATCTGGTACATGGAACCTAACCCTGACCCAGTGTCCCCCTCCCATGCTAGGTCTCCTATCTGGTACATGCAGCCCAACCCTGGTCCAGTGCCCCTCCCATGCTAGATCTCCTATCTGGTACAATGTAACATGGAACCTAACCCTGGCCCAGTGCCCCTCCCATGCTAGGTCTCCTATCTGGTACAATGTAACATGGAACCTAACCCTGGCCCAGTGCCCCTCCCATGCTAGGTCTCCTATCTGGTACATGGAGCCTAAACCTGGTCCAGTGCCCCTCCCATGCTAGGTCTCCTATCTGGTACATGGAGCCCAACCTGGCCCAGTGCCCCTCCCATGCCAGGTCTCCTATCTGGTGCATGGAGCCTAAACCTGGCCCAGTGCCCCCTCCCATGCTAGATCTCCTGTCGACATGCAGCTAACCCTGGCCCAGTGTCCCTCCCATGCTAGGTCTCCTGTCTGGTACATGGAGCCTAACCCTGGCCCAGTGCCCCTCCCATGCTAGGTCTCCTATCTGGTACATGCAGCCTAACCCTGGCCCAGTGCCCCTCCCATGCTAGGTCTCCTGTCTGGTACATGGAGCCTAACCCTGGTCCAGTGCCCCTCCCATGCTAGGTCTCCTGTCTGGTACATGGAGCCTAACCCTTGGTCCAGTCCCCTCCCATGCTAGGTCTCCTATGTGGTACATGGAGCCTAACCTCGCCCAGTGTCCCTCCCATGCTAGGTCTCCTATCTGGTATAAACAGCAAGGGTATTAAAATTGCTCATCTCCATATTTGAAGCCTTATGGCAAACAAAATAGAGCTTGAAGCCTAAGTTGACTATTACTCACTAGATATTGGAGTTCTGGCTTAAACCCTCTGGCCCTGACTTTGCTTGCCCCTCCCTAATTATAACCTCATTAGGCACAAGGGTTACGCCTCTGACAAAGAGCAGTGTGAGGTTGAAGTACCAGGCAGTTTGTTCCTCTGGCTATCACAGCAATAAACTTTACTGATTTGGGCAATTTTGCCCAAGTCAGTGTCTTGGTTCTACTCCTCTGTGCAGCTTTGTTCTTGATTGTTCTACTGAACTGGCCGTGATGTTCCTGGACACGCTGATTTTGGTGACCTCCGCTCACACAAGCACGTGACAACCTGTGAGCACCCAAACAGCATGGCTTCCATAAGAGGCATAACACATCCACTGAACTCATTAAATTATTTATTGATATGAAAGAACAGCTCAAGCCTGTTATAACGGACTCATCTGTGCACACAACCTTTGTCCATTATATCCAGAGGAGGTGGAGCCTATGTGTTAGGTGTGTTCATGTGTGCAGGGGCTCAGAGGAAAACCTATTATAAAACTTCATAGATTACCGGAATCCTGCCTAGCATATATGTTTCTGGACTTTGTGTGTATTTAGAGTTATTTAAATGCCAGGAACATGAGTTTTTTTTTTTTATGAAGTTTATTGCAGAAGGTAAGAAGACATTAGATAATGGGTAAAATAAACTCGCATCCTGATTGTTGAAGCAGCCTGTCACCCAGGCTGTTATTTCTTAACAATACGCTCTCTAAAACAAGTTCCAGTTCGGATACCCTATTACTAAGACTATCCTTGGGCACCCCAAATTTTGAACTCACCAGCGCCATTTTTTCTTGCTCGCTGACATAGCCCAGGTCGCTGCTCATTCTGCCCACACCTCCTTCAACAAAACCTTCAACAGCTGCAAAACAAAATACTACTTATTTTTAACAAAAAATACTTTCCTGCCTCACAGCTCTGCTCCACTTCTCACCCGCCAACAACATTTCAGCCAGTCCGCCAACCCACTCACACTCATTTACTTCCTATCACCACCCACTCCGCTCCCAGATCGCATTCATTGTGCCCACGCCACCCACAAAACGAACAACAGCAGAAACACCAAACTGAGTCTCTTTTTTTTTCTTAAATAAAAATCACTTTCTTGTCTCACATATTCCCTCAGATCTGTCTCTCTTCTGATTCGCCAATGGCATTTCAGTCAGTCTGCCAACCACGCCACAGTCATTTCCTTCCTACTTATAAAAAACTGACACTCCACTACAAAAAAGATATCAAAACAGCAGCACTTCTAGTGGCAAGGGACTATTTTACAGAGCCCACATTTTTGTTAGTATTTAATAATATTAACCCACCTTAATACCTATCCCCAGTTTCTGCCTTCCTACTATGACCCCCACCCCAGCAGGATTCTCAACATCCTGAAGGGGGAAATCAGGAAATGGCTACCCCTTCTCCTCATATTCAGTTCTTGCCTCTCTCCTCTCTTCTCCACCTGCCATTCTGGGTCACCAGTGTCCACAACCTAACCCCATCCTTTTTACTCCAACAGCACTTACGTACTACCTTGAGCCTGCTCCTGGCACACTCATGCACTATAAATGGTTCTATCGATTATTACTGTTTTGTACATTCATATGTTCTTTGTATGATTTTGGACATGTATTGTATTTACCCAATGTTCCACTACAGTTTACTGTACAATACCTTGTGTTCCAACTGTTGCACAATCTTACAATGTTGTATTGTTTGTACTACCCACATACTATTGTAACTGATCATCCTTCACAACCCTATGTAACCCTCCCCAGGTCGCACCGTGAAATGAGCGATTTGTTGTTCAGTGTGCCTCCTGGTGAAACATTTCAATAAGTAAATAAAATATTAAACACACTTTTTAATATAAACATTATTTAAAAATATAACGAAGCCATTATCTATAATAATACCCTCCAGGGTGGGTTAGGATAAACGGACCTTCCAGGCTATAATGCCCTCCACCTGCAGCGCCGGGCCTCATTACTGCCTCTGCAGTCTGTTATATCCTAATAATCACCACCATGTCGGGTATTATTACTTACGTTAACTCATGGCTGGATGTTGGGATTTTAGGGCAGTAAGAACAAAGACAATTGTACTGTAAGCATTTTAATAAAAAATGTCACTTCCTTTTAGCATAATCAACTAATACAACTTTATGCAGATTGTGGAAAAGTAGTTTGTCAGAAATTTAGTCTCTGTAGCTCCTCCATCTAAATTCTACATTTGCCAAATCTCCTCATCAGCTCTGTACCCCCAAAAAATGAAGTAGAAACACCTATAAAAGCTTCAAAGTGTACACTATAAGCAATGTTTCTGTCCATTATAACCAGAGGAAAATGCATTGGATTTCATATATTTGGTTTGGGAAATCAATTTTTGTCCACTATAACTAACTGTCCATTATAACAGTGTACGTTATAAGTGGAGTGCACTGTATCTATGGATAAGGACTTGTGTTTGTCGACCTTTTAAGGCTTTCGACCTGGTTAATCGCCAGTTATTATGATCAAAACAGATCATGCTTGGCCTCTCCCCAAGCTGTCTCCTGGCTTGTGAACTACCTTTCAGACTGGTTCTAATTGTGAATTTTAGCACGGCACCATCTAATGTGGCCTCTACTGAAGCTGGTGTTCCTTAGGGCTCTATTCTTGACCGCTGCTCTTGTCTGTGTTTAAACACAGTCTCTCTAGTGTCAGTCTCCTGCTCCTCTCTAGTTCATGCAGATGACCTTACTTCTAGTTTAGGTCCCAGACTGTAGACCATACTAACTTGCAGCTAAGTTTATTTATTTATATTTATTTATGACTTTGGTAACGGGTAAGTGCACTGATCCCAGGGGCTGTTTTCAGGCACTCACCCGGCCATAAACAATGGCTCAAGGTGGCAGTAGATACAGTAATAATACACAGTATAAGATTTGTCATAGAGATACGACAGCAATAATAATGTACAGTTGTGGTACATAGTCTAAAAATGGACTAAGAAATGCAGGCTACAAAATGGTGTGCAGAAATGCTGTTACCTGCAGGCACACTGGCACAGTGGTAGGATTTCCACTGCGATGCCGACATCCCAGGTTCAGGAACGGACCCAAGAGTCAGAGGGCCAGCCAGGTGGAGGGGAGAACTGAACATCCTAGGGACTGCTCTCCTTCTCCGGAGGGGAGGTAGTTGAGTGTCCGGCATGACTGACTTCTGGCGGAGGCTGGGGAGAGCAGCTGCTGGCACCTACAGTGTGTTGGAGGCAGGGCAGATGTTGGTGTATGCACTTGTCGCTATTGTATGTCCTGCTCCAAGGGGACATCAAAACACCTGGGCAGTGTAAATGTCACCCGCCCTCACGCTGCAGGTTCCGCACCACCAACCTGGGGCACCCTGGAGTCATTGCTCGTCATCCGATGAGAGGAAGGGCCCCCGGCAGTCCCACCCTGGGGAGCAAGCCTGGGAGCAAATCAGGGTCAGGAATGTCCCGGAGCCATATTCTGTTGCCCAACAGTAGTTGTGATCCCTCTCAGGCCCCGCTTCTGGCAAGCGATCCAGAGTGCAACTCCGAGAGGTAAGTCCTGGGTCCGTGGATGACGGGTGGACGCTGGGTGGGGTTAATGGGGGTCAATTCCAAGGGTACAAAGTATAGCAAATTAAAAAGGAAAAGCAATGCTAAATTACCACACCCCACTGGTGGTCTGTAAGGCACGAGCACAGCTGAGTGCCTTCAACCACCTGGAAAGTAAAGTAATTTATAGCATTACTGCACAGCCCTGGATTGTGTAAATATGATTATAAAATGGTATTAAAAGCTTAAAAAAAAAAAAAATCAAGAAAAGAAAGTAATCCGAACCATTCTGTAAAACTGGTCCTCTTAGATGGCTGCAACGATGCCAATAAAGCTCTAAACTACTTATAATTTTATTCAGCAATGCTCAACCTATTTGCCCCGGTCAGAACTGTTAAAATAAAGGGGCCATTAACCCTCATCATAGGACCGCTCATTGCCCAGATGAAACAATGAGACAATCTCTAGTATATAGTCAGAGAAACAGGCAGGCAAATTGATATCACATAGAAACATAGAATTTGACGGCAGATAAGGACCGCTTGGCCCACCCAGTCTGCCCATTTCCTACTCTGATGGATAAGCTGCAGATTCTAGTTAATCAACAGCTTACTTCCTCCTGCCCCCACTAGAATTGCCTTATGCCTGTCCCATGCATTCTTGAATTCTCCACTGTTCCTGACTCCACAACCTCCTCAGGAAGGCTGTTCAATGCATCCACAACTCTCTCTGTGAAAAATACTTTCTAACATTACCTCTGAGCCGCCCCTCTATCTTCAAATTGTGCCCCTTGTTCTTGAACATCTCTCCTTCTGAAAGATACTACCCTCTTGTACCTTGTTAATTCCCTTGAGATACTTGAAAGTTTCTATCATGTCCCCCCCTCCCTCCTTTCCTCAAGGGTACACATATTAAGCTGCTTTAGTCTCTCCTCAGATGTCTTCTGGTGCAGACCTTGTACCATTTTGGTTGCCCTCCCTGAACAGCCTACAAATTGGCCAGGAATAACTGCACCAGGTTAGTGAGGCAGGCCAAGGCTTCCTACCACAAAGGACAGCTGAAAAACCTGGGAAATGGCAGAGAGTTTTGAAAAACATTAGGTCCTTATCTGGTAAGGAATCCAGGGCCCCACCAGATATAATAGTCACAGCAGCTGGCACTATACAGCAACCTCTAGATCTGGCTAATGCCTTTAACAAGGCCTTCACGGACCTAAGCTGTATTCTGCCCCTGAATTTCTCCAGTCCTCGCCAGCCCAAGATCCCATAGACACTAACCCTCCACCATCATGTAGAAATGGACAGCCACCTTTCTACTTCAGGCAAATCACGAGGCAACAGACTGTGAAATATGTCAAAGGATCCTAAACAAAACCAGGACTGTTAGTGACTCACTAGACATGAAACTGCTAGCGCCACCCTGGAAGAACTTGTCGTCCCATTAACCAAACTGTTCAACACCTCCTTGCGAACAGGAATCTTCCCAGACAGGTGGAAAACTGCTCTGTCACCCCTGTGCTTAACAGCGGGACAGAACTGATATGGGGAACCATCGCCAACCTCGATATTTCCACCTCTCTCAAAGCGTTGAAAGGGTCGCTCTGATCAGCTCACCTAACTATCTAAACAAGTACAATCTGCTTTGCCCTCAACAACATAGTCTTCGCCAAAAGCACAGTAGTATCACCGCCTTATTGACTTTACCTCCCACGCATATGAAGCCCTTGATTCAGAAAAACGATGGGGTCCATATTTATTGACCTCACGAAAGCTTTCGACACAGTCAACCACCAAATTCTGCTAAGACACCTACGGAACCTGGGTCTGTCAGTCGATACCATCTTCTGGTTCAACAGCTACCTATCACACAGGACACAGTGTGTTAGAATAGGGGTGCTACCTCTGATCCCAGAAAGGTAACACTAGGGGTCCCACAGGGCTCAACTTAGGGACACTTCTCTTCAGTCTCTTCATTAATTCCTTCCAAAAGCCTGTCCTGCTAAATGCTGCTGTATGCAGATGATGCCATGATCTCAATCCCAGGCAGTAATGCCTGTGAAATCTCTAAAAATCTACAGTGCAGCTTTGCCTTTGCTAGAGGCGTGGTTCTCCCAAAATCAACTTCTACTGAACTATAAAAACTAAAACAATGCACCTAACCATGCCACATTCCAAAAGAAATGTTGAACCCTGACTATCCTTAGCCAGAAAGGGGACAGCATCGAGCAAGTCCACACCCTCAGATACCTCTGAGTACATATTGATGACACTCTCTCTTTGTGCACCATATTGACCACGTAGTCAAGACTGGCAACAGTAAGCTAGGCATTCTATATAGGCACAGGCAAGCCATGACTCACGAGGCTCTTAAACTAGTTACTCAAAGCTCTATCCTGTCTATCACTCGACTATGCACTAGTCATATACAGTGCTGCCACCGACTCAGCCTTAAATAGAGTTAAACAACTAGTCAACGGGCATGTTGGCTGGTCTTCGTGCTAACCAGTGTACCCATACTTGCACACTCTACTCCTCTACAGGGTGGCTCCAGCTCCACCCAAGGACAAGGTATCAGGCTTGCATGTTGGTGAAAAAGCCCTATACTAGGTCTCATGCCCAACTCTACTGCCGCACTGTTCCAGTAACACCCCTCTACAAAGGTCACCAGAGGAACGCAAAGGAGCGCCCATATCCCATTCAAAAGAACATGCTTTGCTCATCAGTCACTCTCCTACCGTGGCCCCACCTGCCTTAATGAACTCCCTCTACCACACTGGGACACACTAAAATAGGCCCCTTAAAAGAGACCTGTTAACCGCTTGGTAGAAGACAACCAGTGTGGCTGCAACAACTAGCCACAGACGGCCATGATATACCCCTCATCCCACCCCCACACTTCTCCTACGCCCAGCACCCATACCTCTCGATCTTTTGTCCCCAAATGTGGAACGCTGCCTATCAAAATGTGGAACAAATGGGCAAAATGTGGAACATTTACTTAAATCTTTACCTAAGAAACTCAAAACAATGTTAAAAGTTGCATTTATGTTCAGAAAGTCATATTAATTGAATAATATATTTTTGCATCATTTACTATGGATTTTGCTTTAAAATGTTGACTTTGAATGTGGAACAAGTCCTCACAATGTGGAACAGGGAGCTTTGTGAAGTAAAATGAGGAACGCCTTGTAATGTGGTACAGTTGAGAGGTATGCCAGCACCTCCTTGACAAAGCCCCTGGACGGATGCCCCACTCTCCTGGTCCGCCTCACCCATTTTCTGAAATATGACAAAGCCCCTCAGGCCGCCTCTCTCTAACTGCAGGCCTGACTACCTGAGGCCTTCTTTTAAGACTTAACAATATATGTTCAACCTCTTACCAAATGCATTACTTGTAACTGGATAATTTAAGAAATGCAAAGACTACTTGCCTACTTGTACAGCCTGTCAGTATTCTGTCATCAGATATTAGCTACAGCAACGCTCCATCAATCTACCACTGTATTCTTGTCTCTTCCTCTTATGAAATGTAACCTTGGAAATTGTTTGTCTGTTTGTTATACCTGACATGGAACCTTTGTAAAAGAGCCTTTGGCTCAAAGGTGTTAATCTGCACATGAAATAAATAAAATAAATAAATAAATAATGCAGAGTCATGTGAGCAGTTTGGACCTATCGAATTGCTTTTTAAATGCAAGCAATTTTACAACTCAGGATAGCCCAGCTGGGATGCAACTTCTCATTCACGGAGGGTCCCCGACTGCCCATTTTTATAACAGAGTGGACTAGAGCGCTGGAGGTTAAATGATTCACCCAAAGCCACATGGTCAGTATTTGGGATCTGCTGAGGTTTGAACATGTGATCTCTGACTTCCTGATCTGGTGCTATAAGCACTGGACCATGCTGCCTCCTATACTGCCATTTGTTTAACCACTTTTTCTAGTATGTTATATCTTTGTAAAATCTTATCAAAATTCAATTTTATAACAAAATGCAAGTGGAATTTAAATTTATATAAATTTATTTATGTATGTACGCGTATATATCTTCGACATTGTAAGTGCACTGATCCAAAGGACTGTTTTCAGGCAACCTAATTGGGCCATAAAGATGGCACAATGAGAACATACAAACAATTTGTAATGAATTGAAGGGCAGGTGTCACCACACAGTAGAACTACAGAATGTTAAGCTCTGTACATAATGCTTACAAGAAGGAACATATTACTAATCTGGCAAGGCAAAATACAAAATTAGATAAATTCAAACCGCAGACACAATATGATAAGTGCTCTGCTGAGACAAAAGATGGAGTTAGAGCAGAGGTGAGTAGAGTGTAGGTCCACGCAGACTGGTGGGACATCTCGACCTGAGAGAGGAAGGACAGGGATTCAGAAACAAGGGTGGGGAAATAGCTGTCGAGAAAGATTACCCGGTGGACATGAACATTTGGCTACAGTTTTCAGCTGCACAGTCTCCCCACTCGGCAGCTGAACTTTTTTTCTGGCATTTTATAGAGCACTCAATCACAAAAAGTCAGATTATTATTTTTTTTTTTTACAATTTACTTAACCAGGAAAACAACTGAAATGCAGGCTCATTTTCAGTGAGGTCCAGCTTTATGCACTCATCTGAGCCATGGCCACAGAGAGGTTTAACTCGCTCAAGGACACACAGTGAGTAGGCATGTCTGGTGGGATTTGAACCTGGTCTGTTGGTTCTCAAGCCTGTGTAACAAGACAGGGTATTAAAAAGCTAGTACAGCACAGCAAAATGCTACTTGTATCAGAGGATAATGTTAACTATTTTCTGAACTGCATAGCACTAGATTGCTAAACTTTTCTTATTTTTTTATTCAGATTTACACTTTTAAACACATTAACAATAAAGCAATTAGCCAGCCTAGTGGCGTGAAGGGTTGAGGCACGGGCACCTCCTGCCATGTTGGTGACCTGTGTTCAAAATGATGTGGGTTGCCTGGGGGCCAACTGGGGAAGGAGGGAGGGGGTGATGGTATCCTGCTGTTCATCTGCCACTTGGAGGAATTTGGAGGGCAGCGCAGCAGGGTCATGCAGTGAGAGGGACCTGACAAGCAGGACAATGGGGGCACCTCCTCAGAGGCAGGATACGACATCGCACCCTTTGCATGCACAGTGAACCCCGAGGAAAAACATGAAAATCTACCAGCCACAAGCTAATGCCCCACCTTCGCAGCCTTCACACCGGCAACCAGGCACCTCGGGGTGCGGATGAGGGTCGGCAGCAGAAGGCAACAAATAAATGACAAAAAAAATGTGTTTCCACAACTGTCTATAGCACTTTATGTGTGAAACTGCTAATCAAATGCTGTTCCCAGCACATCGACATTACGGCCAAGGCAGTCAATACGCCGCATTGGTCTGTTATACAGGCATAAGAATTGCCTAATCGCTGAGGCTCTTAGTCTTGCTATACATAGTTCTGTGGTTTCACTTGTTGACTATGGCCCAGTGATCTATGACTCTGCTACTGATACGGCTTCCACCACCTTAAAGTGGCATTAAACAGAGCGTGCCGGCTTGCAAAAGGAGCAGATCGGCTTACTCACACATGCAACCTGTATGCTCAGGCTAACTGGCTTCAGTTCGCAGGTAGACTCAGGTACCAATCCTGTATTATGGCTACAAAGGTGAGCCTAGGCCTGGTGCCTACTGGGGTACTGAAACTACTCACCCCTTATGAATCCAATCGCTGCACTAGAAGCTCTGAAAGTCTGATTTTCAACATTCCCTGCTCCTGCATTGCACTAGGGCAAAGGTCCTTTGCACCAAGCTCCTTAACTGGCTTAATGCTCTTCCTCCAGACACCTCCTCAATGGGTAAAATAGGCCCTTTAAGAGAAGCGAGAAATAATCTATTTGCTAATTCCAGATGTGATTGTTTTCTATAATAGGAAAGGAAACCGGGTGGAGGGAAGACGCTGGAGAGGAAGAACAAGAGAGGGAGGGAGGGCAAACTGTAAACATGGAAGATCATGCTAACGAATGCCCGTAGCCTAGGAAATAAGGTTCCAGACCTGGTGGCCTTGTTGGCAGATGCAACCTTGACATAGCAGCAATAACAGAGACGTGGTACTCTGCTAGTCATGGCTGGGAAGTCAGTATAGCAGGCTATACACTGTTCAGAAGGGACAGGGAGGGTAAAAGGTGGGGAGGGCCCTGTACATCAGAGATGGTATAAAGGCAACAGAAGTTCATGGAAGACAGGGGAGGCTGAAGTAATGTGGACCACCCTGGAGCCAGGGAATGGAACAGCAACATGCACCAGGGTGAGCTACAGACCTCCGGCAGAGGGAGGAAGTAGACAGGAACTAGGGAGAACATTTCTTTTTCTGCATGATGAGGATCCTTCAGTAAAGGAGCTTGTAGCTCAAAGGATGTACTCCGACTTTCCTAATAAAAAAATAAAACAAAAACATGCACAACATTGCAGCTAAAGGCAAAATCCTGCTACTGGGGGATTTCAGTATGCCAGATGTGGATTGGGCCACCCAGGTGGATGCTTCAGCCAGAAGCACAGCCATCCTGGAATCCTGCAGGGGTTGGACCTCAGACAGTTGGTGCATGAGCCAACCAGGGACAAGTCAATCCTGGACCTGGTATGGACCAATGGAACATAGTCGAAGAAATACAGGTGGAAGGGCAGCTGGGGTCCAGTGACCACCACATGGTGTGGTTCGGCATGGAGACATGGATTCAATTAAACCACACAAGGGCAAGAGTATTAGATTTCAGGAGGGCAGATTTCACTGAAATGGGTAGATGTATACAAGCAGTCCTGGGGAAGGGAGGGGTAATAGAGTGGGTGGAAGAACAATGGGAGAAACCGAAGGAGTCATAGTGGATATAACAAACCAATGCGTTAGGATAGTGGCCAAAGGGAAAAGAAAAGGAAACCACTATGGTTCTCCAAAAGGTGAGGGACAAAGTCAGGGCTAAAAAGACTGAGTTTCAGGAAATATAAGGGTGTCAAAGGGAGGAGGACAGGAGGTGTACTTGAAGGGAAGGCTGTTAGAGGGTGAAGCGCATACAGAACAGGGTTTAGCAAGGTCTCTAAAAAGGGATAAGGCATTTTATAGGTACATCAGTGAAAAGAAGAAAACGGGGGGATTGTGAAGTTCAAAGGGGAGAAGGAGAGGTAAGGAGGAGATCCACAAGGCAGAAATACTGAATAAATATTTCTGCTCAGTATTCTCTAAGGAGAGGGAGGGTCAAGGACCGCAGTTGGGGTGCAGATGCAATGGGGGAGAGGAACACCAGCCCATTCACAGTGGAGAGAGTTCTGGAAAACTCACAAAACTTGAGGTAGATAAGGCCACGGGCCAGAGGCATCCACCCGAGGACATTGAAGGAGCTGCAAGGAACTAGCAGAGCCTCTGGCGGCGCTGTTCACAACGCCACTCAACACTGGTGTCATTCTAGAGAGGACTGGAGGAGGGCAGGTAGCCCCACTGCACAAAGGCAGTAGGGAGGAGGCAGGGAACTACAGGCTAGTCAGCCCACCTCAGTGGTGGGAAAGATCATGGAGACACTGCTGAAAGAAAGGATAGTGGCACATGTGGAATACAGCGGTGTCAGGATCTGAGGCAACACGGACTAACAGCAGGAAGGCCATGTCAAATGAATCTAACAGATTTTTTTTGATTGGGTGACTAGGAAATAAATCAGGAGGGGTGTTAGATGTCGCCACCGAGATTTAAGCAAAGCTTCACACCATCCCACATAGAAGGCTGATTAACAAGATGGGTAGTCTGGGCATGGGAGACAAGGTGGTGAACTGGGTTAGGAACTGGTTAACAGACAGGAGACAGAGGGTGGTGGTAAATGGGGTACAATCTGGGAAGAGGGGTGACCAGTGAGGTACCACAGGGATCAGTACTAGGACCAGTCTTGTTCAGTTTCTTCATTAGCTACATTGCAGAGGGGCTGGAAAGAAAGGTCTGCCTGTTTGCAATGACACCAAGATCTGCAACTGGATGAATACTCCAGAAAGGGTGCAGAAAATTAAGAGGGACCTGGAGAAGCTTGAAAGATGGTCGGAGATGTGGCAACTGAGGTTCAATGCAAAGAAGTGCAAAATAATGCACCCAAGTAAAGAGAACCCTGGGGTGAGCTACAGGTCGGGGAGGAGCTGACTGTCACCAAAGAGGAAAGGGATCTAGGGGTTATCATCTCCGATGACCTTAAGGTATCAAAGCAGTGCACAAAGGTGGCAGGAGGGCCAGTGGCATGCTGGGGTGCATAGGTAGGGGTATCACTAGCAGGAGGCAGGAGGTGGTGATGCTCGCTGATAAAACATAGGTAAGGCCTCGCCTGAGTACTGCATGCAGTTCTGAGACCACACCTGCACAAGGACATAGATAAGGTGGAGACTATCCAGAGAAGGGCAACAAAGATGGTGCGGGCTTGCACCACAAAACATATGAGGAGAGACTAAGGGACCTCAATATGTACTCACTGGAGGAGAGGAGACAGTGGGTGGACTTGATTGAAACTTTCAAGTACCTCAAGGCATAAACAAGGTGCAGGTGGGGGACCTCCAATGTAGAAAAATTACTAGAACAAGGGGCAATATGAAATTGAAACGGGTAGATTAAGAGGTAATGGAGGAAGTTTTTACACAGTAAGGGTAGTCTGCCACAGGAGATAGTGGGGCAAGCACAGTGGAAGGATTTAAGCAAGCCTGGGATAGGCACAAGGAAGCTTGAGGGGAGGGGAGGATAAAAGTCATTGATCACATAGGGCAGTGGCCACATACAATGTATAGGGCCTGTGGGCAGACTGGATGGGACCAGCAGTCCTTATCTGCCAACAATTTCTGTTTCTATAATCTCATTCTTATAATATTCCTGGCTCCTATACTCCTATATTGCTCATCAGTCTTGCCTGCTACTCTGCCCCACCAGTCAACGCCGCCTCTCCTCACTCCCCCCTTCCTACTTCTTGTGCAACCCTTCTCACTCCCCGACCATCCCTTTATTCCCCTCCACCTATATTTTTTTTCCTTCTCATCCCTTCCCCGTCTTGCTCACGCCTCCCTCCTCTCCTAAACCAGTTCTCCTACTGAGCCGACAAAGCCTGTCTCTGGCTGCTCCACTCTACAAAGCAAGTCCGCTCCTTGTTACTCTTGCTGTACTCTGCACTTTATTTATTTATTTAGCTTTTGTTGACCAGGTAGGTACACTAGACAAGCTGTATGCCTATTTTCAGGTACGTACCCGGAGAGTACAGAGAAAATACAGGTACAAACAAGGTACAGAACGACAAGAGGGCAATGTTCATAGTTACAGGAGAGCAAGATGAACATAAATAGTCTACAGTGCGCAGTAATAGGTAAAATATACATATACATACGGAATAAATAGATTAAGACATCCAATGGCAGTTACAGTGTATGAGTGACCCTTTTACCAGGGCCGCATAATTCATAGGCAGATAGCAAGCAATCACATGCTTCCCAGAGTTAAAGGACAGTGGGCAGTGGGTTGGATGAGACCAATTTGGAGACCTGGTAAGGTGGTTTAGGACACCCACACACAGAGGACAGTTGCAAGTGCTCCCACAGGGAGTGCTGGAGACTCAGGTGGAGGGAGGCACGTACATGGTCAGGAAGGAGTTCCATAGCCTCGGAGCGCACGTAGCAAAGTCCCTATCCCCATTACGGTTCACGTATCAGGAATTTTGAGCACCCCAGGACCCTGAGACCTGAGGGAGTAGGAGGAGGATTCAGCAGGCTTGAGAAGCTGCGCCAGCCCCGGAGGGGTTCCGGTTCTGAGCACACTTTCCTCCAAGCAGCCCAACCCATATTTCAAGTGATTGGCTGGGAAAAGCCAGCCTAGTTTGTTGTATCATTTACAATGATGGGTGAGACGTGGCTGCCACGGCAAAGCGACAGATGTTGTTGTAGGTCGTGTCCCATTGAGCAAGGTGGACCTTGAGGTGCTAGCGAACAGGAGAAGGCCGAAGGTCATATGCCCCTATCTCCTGAATTGTAAATTACACTCTCCTTTATGCACTGATGCCTATACAAGTTATGATGTGTCCGAGTGCCCAGGATTACCTGACTGACCGCTGCAATATTTGTACTAATGATAAACTGTAAACTACTGTGTATATGATCATGCAATCTGTGAAACTCTGTGTAAGCTATGTCTTGTCTGTTCTGTTTTATGTACTTGTATGACCTATAACCTTTGTGATCGAGCCTCTGACTCAAAGGTATTAATCCCAATCTGAAATAAATAAAACAAAAAATAATATCTGATTGGACCAAATCTATCACCCACCAGTAGGACTCATTTAATAGTCTCTCCAGCTGCCTCCACTCCCCATCCGTCCCCCACCCAATTTTTTTTCCCACCTCCCTCCCTCCATCTCTAATTGGCCAGGCAACTTCGGATGCCTGCCGCTCATTACTGTGAATTATGTCCTTTCCTCACCTCTCGCTTTTATCTGACAACGCCTTCTGGGCTGAAGTTTTTCTCTCATGCCCAGCAATTTTCATATTTCTGTGTTGATGGTTTTAAAGCTGTACAATACTGACATTTATACAATGCTATTCTGTATTGTCTAAGCTAACCTTGTATATTGCTTTATTATTGAAATTCCAATAACATATTTGTTTTGTTTCAGCTCTGACGCTGAATCTGTGTAATGAGCTTGTTCTCAAAGGTATTAATCCAAGATCATAATAAATAAATAAATGGTAGACTGGGTGGCCTATAGGCCCTTAACTGCTGACAGTACTTATGTATAATCATTTTCAGTTTATTTAAAACCCTTCTAGACTATGCAGCCTGGCACACACATACACACACACACACTACCCTTAGAGAGTCAGACTAGCCTTTGTACTGTGAAGGGTGCTTTTCTCACAGTTAGTCAAGGTCAGAATATCAATATCAGTGAGGTGAGAAATAACAGACAGATTTTTCAACTGTCCCAATAAAATTAATGATTAATCTTTTGATCACAACTGTGAGATCAACTGAGAAAAGCACTGTAAGAGTGAGAGTGAGATACTACATTCATACTTGACACTAGTACCGTTCATAGAAACATAGACTTTGACGGCAGATAAGGACCACTTGGCCCACCTAGTCTGCCCATTTCCTACCTACAGGATAAGCTGCAGATTCTATTTAACCAACGGCCTATTTCTTCCTACCCCCCAACAAAACTGCCTTATGTCTGTCCCATGCTCTTGAATTCTCCCACAGTTTTAGACACCACAACCTCCTCAGGAAGGCTGTTCCATGCATTCACCACCCTCTCTGTGAAACAATACTTCCTCACATTGGAGTCCTCCTAGATGAAAATCTCAGTTTTGTTAAGCACATATAGCTACAAGTAAAGCAGTCAACGCTAAAATTGGGCTGCCTATAAAACAAGCTATGTCCTTACACAGTCAGCTAGCTTAGCCATTGCCCATGGGATACTGCTTCCATCGCTATCCTATGGGGTAGTCACTACCTCACGCATCCCTCTCGCCTCAGAAAGTGGGATACCACCTATAACAGCATCTGCAGGTATGCCTCTTCTCCCGTCAAAATATCACTGTCAGCTCTATGCTGGTCTTAACTAGCTACCCTGCATTTCTGCTTGTGCTCTTGTCCTTGGCTGCTTGACTGACAATATTCTCAGAGTAGGTATCCCTGTCTCACTTGCCTCCCTGCTTACTCCACTGCCTTCCTCGCATAGTCTTGATCGTCTGATAAACCTTACTGCTAATAACTAGATGCAAATCTAACAAAGGAACCTTAGCTTTCTCGGATTCAGCGGCCAAACTCTGGAACTCCCTACCTCTCGATGTCCGTAGCTCCTAGTCATGGCAATTTCAAAATCAAATATTCCTCCTTCCCTTAGCCAAGAGTCATGTACCTGCTTCAAACTCTCCTGAACATGGCACCCTGCTTCTGCTGCCACCTCACCCCTGCTGTAAACTGATCTCTGCTTTCCAGGCACTTAAGCTTTTAATGGCTATGTTCGATGCTCTGAAACCAATTTTGTCGCTTGCTTGTTGTGTTGTATTTTCAGCTTAGTATTGCGTATGTACACTTAGCTGTGTATTTTTGCTTATCTCTGCATTTGCCCTCTCTCTCAGGACACAATATGTATTCCTGTTTTACCCTCGCTTCACTGTAACCTCTCGGGCGCAAGCAAGCAATAGTCCTGTTTTCGTCAGGGCACCTACCCGTAAACAAATTATAATCAATTAAACTAATACTATAATCCGATTATAAACTTCTATGACGGTATTGAACCTACTGTGCAAACCAATGTTACCCTGTTTCTGCAACCTATTCTAAACTCTGTACCTTATATTTATATTGAAATCCTGATGTAATTTTACCTTGTTTTCTTTTGAACCATTTTTCTGTATTTGTCTGTAACTTCCTGTTATTGCTCTGTAATTCTCCCAGGTCGTGCCTGAAAATAGTCATCTCTATGGCTAGAGCACTTACCTGGTAAACAAAAACTAAATAAACATTGCCCTGAGCCATCTCCCTCTATCTTCAAATTGTGTCCCTAGTTCTTGTACAACTCTTTTCTGAAAGATGCTACTCTCTTGGACTTTTGTTGATTCCACTATTCACAACCACATCATGAGTTGGACTTCCTTCCTATGTGTAATACCAGACAATCAGATAGTAGCTGTTCTGCTCCTAGTCTGTCCTTGCTGCCCTGGGAGGGAGGTGGGCACAGCTGATCAGTCCTGTGTTCTCTTACTTACCCTGGCAGCAGGATTTGGTAACCCTGCAGCGCTGGTGCTGCCTCTCAGTCCCCGTCAACCGACTCTGAGCTCCCTGCTCTGCTGACAGGCCGGGTGGCACAGCCTACTCTGTGCCCCACAGACACAGAGGGGGCAGCGGCCCAGTTGGCACTGCCAGATTCGCCTGCTGCCAACATTGCCACTACATGGGCAGAGGATTAACTGGCTGTAGAAGCTAGTGGTACTTGTGTGGCGTGATACAGTTGGAGGGGCACGATAACTACTGGATATGAGGGTGACTAGAGGTACTGTTGTGCTGCAGGAGGTGGCGATTCTGTGGTACTGTTGGGGGCCTTGCTGGGGGGTTGTCTTTTATCAGCTTGATACCCCAGTGGGGCTGTAGTAGTGCTATATTGCAGGAGGAGCAATTCGTGGTACTAATGGTCAGGGTTGGTGATGCTACAGGGGTGCAGATAAGTTGGATACCAGGGTGGGGAAGAGGGCTAGTGGTTCTGCTGCAGAGGGAGGAAGTGATGATTGGTTGTGAGTGTTGTTGGGTGGGGTCAGTAGTGCTGCAGGTACTGCCTCAGCTGGATACCGGAAGTGGTGAAGAGCAGAGCGAATGGTGGTGCTGTGCGGCAGGGGAAGGAGGCGGTTGGTGGTGCTGTGGAGGTTGGGTCAGCCCTGGATACCCGATATTGGGAATGAGGCACCGCCTACTGACAGTACTGCTGTGTATGGAGAGGGGGTTAATGCAGTGCTCCCAGATTGATGTGGCATGTCCCTGGATATTTCTGCAGATTACATTGTTTCCAACGGAAGACAGCTTGCTTTCTTTTCCCACATAACCAGTGCAAGTCTACGGGACCAGTAATGCTATGGTTTCACTGCAAGTTCCTGTAGATCTGGGAGCACTCCGGCACTGTCGGTGGACTGCGCTCGGCACTCCGCTGTGTAACCCGAGCTGCTGGGGCTGGACGTACTGTGGCGGGGTTCGGTGGCACAGCAGGTTATGAGCACGGTTCAGGTGGGCTCCGGTCTGCCTAGCGGTAGCACTGCCAAAATTCGGCAAAGCACATTCTACTCCCAAGCATGGGCTCGCTCGAACACTCCTGACTTGAGGCGTTCCGCGAGAAGGAGACGTCACACGTACTGGGGCACGTTCACTTCCGGCGTCGGTCTCCATAGTTACCGCATAAGCTCCCAAAACTAGAAACTACTTGAAGTACTGTAATATGTGGCTTCGAAGAATTGCCGAGGAGCACTCATTGAAGAGAAAGTGAAGCGTCCCACTCACTGGGCGCCACGTTGCTGGTTCGGATAGTATAGCATTTGCTTTTATTATTTTTTTTTATCCTTTAGGAAATGCTTACTTATGAAGTTTTTTTCCTGTTGACGACGTATGATACTAATGGAGAGGAAACAATGCAATTAAATAGTTTGTTCTGTCGTTCCGCCCGGCGAAAGACCAGCGCCCTGTGGCTTTATTTTCAGTCGTAATCACAGACGTGCAATGGAAACTAACACTTTTGTCGCTAAGGACGTGGGGAAATTATTCCATGCTGGGCATTATAGTTCGATTCTGAACTTACCCAGCTAAACATTGTCGCTGGTCCGATAATCTGCACAATTGCCAACAGGTGTCCGACTTGGGGACTCAGGACGTTTAATGGGTTGCAATAATGTCTGCATCATCTCCACATTTCTTATTTAAAGTAAAGGTGTTCACCTTTACTAAGACTTTAGGCTTCACAGCCCGGTACCCTCTGGCAGCGATAACCTTTCTGTGCCAAGAGTAAACATTTTACTATGCTCTGTAAGGTTTTGAAAGGGATCGTAACTCTGGCTGAGCTGCCAACCAGCCGATCCTCTTCCCACTTCCTAGTCTGTTGACTCTGCCCCGTACTCCTCCGTATTGTGACATGTAGTCAGGAGAGTGCGGGGACGTGTGCCATACAAGTATATGGGGCTAATTTTCGGAACGATTTGCACACTTTAGACTGCATATTAGAAAAATGACCACCGCTTGACTAATAAGGCTCCTATTAGTCAGGTTGTGGCTTTCATTTGGTGATGTGAAGAGAGTCGGACTAGCCGAGGAGCTACGCTTACTGCGTAACTTGCTGTCTGCGTAACTGACACAGATCATACGTTATGTGAAGGATGTGAGGATGGACAGAGCTCGAAGGGAGGGGGTGGGGCACAGTCCCCGATGAAAGCTTACGTTCATTGATTAAGTCTGCTATTGTGTGTGTGTGAGAGAGACGCTGAACCTACGTTTTCAGTGGAATGTGGCGTGCGATTCCCGTAGCCTTTACGCTACGCAATCTGGCTGGTCCAACTCTCTTCACAGTCGCCTTTCATTTTTCCTAATATGCAGTCTAAAGTGTGCAAAATCATTCAGAAAATGAGCCCCATATACTTATATGGCACATCCCCGCCATTGGTTCCTTGCCAAACGCCGCCACTACAGAGGGAGCGCGGGGCGGAGCGAAAGCAGGCTAGTAAGGGATCGCTGGCTGGCAGCTCAGCCAGAGTTATGATCCCTTTCAAAACCTTACAGAGCATAGTAAAATTTTTACTCTTGGCACAGAAGGGCTATTATGCCCCAGGGCAGCCGGTATGTAATATTCTTCAAGCAGTTGCATTGCCCAACCAAAGCTGCCAACTTTCTGAAGCCTAAAACTGGGACAGGGTCAATCCTGACCGTGCCCGCCCTCCCATGTCACTCACTCCTCGGCACCACCACAGACAGCGCTGCACGCAATCAATTACATTTGACACTATCTCTGGCCACACCACACCACAGTAATACTACTAGCAAACATGAGATTAAAACAATGCATCATTCTGCTGCAACATTCTAAATCGTGACATACAGAAAGTTAATCGGAAGCAAACTTGCTATAAATAGTGTTCAGACATTCGAGCTGTGTACGCTGTTCCTCTTGAGAGTCCCGTCCCCAACCTGCTCACACTCACCTCTGTTGCTGAGCAAACTTTACTTCAGCCCCTACCACCACCATACTGGATTGTTGTCACACACTCCCTACAGCTGATCAGGTTCGGTAGATTAGTTCACTGCTGCCGGTCTCTTCTCTGTCTGGAGTCTCTCTCAGCTGCTGGCAGACAGATGGCTACACACACTTCCTCACACTACTACCAGTCTAATCTAACAGGAAGGAACATGCTTTATGGTGCTGCCGCTGACCTGCTGCCATCTGACTACCCGAGCATTTTTCACATTTATGGCACAATGTAGGTGCAGGGTTGAAGGTTGCAAATTGTTCTCCAGGTCGAAAGCAGCGCCATGGAAAGTGCTGGAATAAATGTCACCACGGATCAGCAGTCTCTCCCCCCAAACAAAGGGACAAAACGGGACAAGTAAGCAAAACCAAGATAAAAGTGACATTTTGGAAAACTTGTGTGGACACGGGACATGCTGCCTAAATTAAGGACTGTCCCGGGAAAATCATGATGGTAGCTTTATTGTTAGTTGAAAATGGGTAACTGGGAAGGCACATTGAGCCGAACCTCGCTTCTAGGTGCGACTAGGAAAGGGTTACAGGAGTAAACTATGTAACAGTACAGTACCTTTATGTGATGCAGATAAAGTGCGACAATTATTAAGAATACATAACTGGTACAAATGTGGAGCAGGATAAAGTACAAAATATGTTGTACAAGTGCAAATTAGAAATTGAGATTGGCATTAATCAATATATAGTATGTGGTGGAATGCGGTTGCGTATGGAAAGCCATACATCGCAAAAAGTCATCCTGCTTTAGTAGTCATGTAGCTACTAATGCAGAACGACTTTTCCTTCTGGCGTTAGTAGTTATGTTATAATGTAACTCGCCCCCATTAGTGTGATTCACAAGACAAGGGGCAGTTGGGTGAGCTTGAGAATTCTGAAAGTCAGTGTGCGAGCTGGATAGCCCAGAGATGCGTCCTGGACAACAGAGACTGGCTGCTTACAGAGGAAAAAGTAATATTGTGTTTTTGAGACTATAGAATAGTGTATGGTAGCCCAAATACACAACATTGCTCTTCTTAAACCTTGTGGTTACTATGCTGCCAGAGAGATCTCCCGAGCTTCGCTGTTGAGGTGCTTGATGTCATAGTAACTACTAGTATAAGAATAGTGTTGTTGTGTATGGGCAACCATACACTATCCTATATACAGTCAGCCAAAACAGGTGGAGGTGGGTAGATTAAGGAGTTTCAGCTGATGCTAGAGGGGCCCTAAGGAGGAGTGACAAATGGAATGAAGGAGCTGGTTCCAGAGTAATGGCAAACGATAGGAGAAGGCAGATAGTCCTGCAAAGGAATGGCAGTGAGGAGTGGAAAAGGTTCACTGGTCCCTTGAGTGCAGGGAGAATGGAGTTGGAGAGAGGAGGAGATGAGATAGGATGGCAGGGAGCCAAATCAGTATTTGTAGAAGAAGAAAGCATTGTGCAGCTCTCGGACGTGAAGGTGGGAAGGATGGAAAGAGAGGAACAGAGATGCAGTGGTGCATACGTGGAGGGAGTTACAAATCGACAAAAGGCACTGCAGAGGGTGTCCAGTCTGGCTGGGAAATTGAGGGGTGTACTATATACCACGTCAGCAGACTCCCAAGACCAGGATCACCATTTTGTAACCTGCCATGGCAGACCAGCAGGGATAGACAGTCTTTGTTATGGTACAAGGCATCAAGCTTAGGGTGGAGTTTTGCATTAATAGCATCGATGTGGGCAGAGAAGTCAAGCTTGCTCAAACCACACACTGAGGTGGTCTCGAGAGCCTGGTCAGTTTTTAGCTGGAACTCAAGGTCATAGCCACTATTTTTTTAGTGTTGACCTTGAGATGGTTGAATGGACCCAGCCAAGGCGTCATTGAAGTCCTGTTGGAGAAGTAACATCAAGCTGTAGAAGGATTGGAGGTGAAGATGACTGTTATCTACATACACATGTATATGCAAGTTGGCACAGGCAGAGGGGAGATCACTCAAGAAAATGGAGAACAGGATGGGACTAAGGTAGAACCCTGTGGGACTCCAGCCTGGATGGGAGGGAAAATGATAACACACCTCCATCCTGAACTGACTGCTGGCGGTCTGTTAGGTGGGACTGGAAACAATAGTCAGTAGCGGAAGCTGAGAGGCCAGCTGAGCTCAGCTTATCCAGGAGGAGCGAATGGGACACCAAGCCAAACACTTTGGCCAGATCGATGGAAATGGCATCGGTGATAGTGCCCGATCCATCCCAGAGAGGATGGAGGTGACACGTGAGCAGGAAGAAATAGTGGAATGATGCTTCCGGAAGCCAGGCTGAAGAGATGAGAGGGTACTGGAGGAGGTGAGATAGTCAAGAAATCTAGAGTAGACCAGCTTCTCTTGCAGTTTAGTAAGGGAGGGAGGAAATAGGGCAGTAGTTTCAGGAGATGAGGGTCTCCCTTGTTAAACAAACAGAAGGATTTCGTGAGGAACAGACCTGTAACTAAACACATGTAACTGTAACTAAGTTTCTTGTGTCCCTGGATTGTGTAATCTTCTAGTAGTGTTTCAACCTTGCATTGGTCTGAATATTGTAAATGTTAGAAATAATGTAACGCTCTAAACCCAGGACAACCTTGAGATTTTTATTTACTACTGGTACGTAAAGCACACAAGCGAGAACCATTTTCATCACTGTATGTGTAACATTGTCTGAGGGGAGTTTTACATGCTCTTAACTTTCCTCAAAATGCAGTATAGATATAGGGTTTTAGCATTACCCTTGACATCTTGCAAATCGCTAATTTTTTTTTAAGCCACTATTAAATTGGCAAATTGTGAGCTTGAGTGGTTTGGGGTTCTGGGTCAAGTGCCACTGAGGGATCTCTTACTGCGCCATATACTTAATATATTTTATTAATAGAATAGGTGCAGCCTCCTCCCAAGTAGAAGGGTATGTTGATGTTAGTAAAGGAGGAGAACATACACACATGTGCTTTGAATTACTTGACCTCTGGTACTGGATGACCTTAAGGCACACAAACACGTGAATGCAGGCTGTAAACAAAAGGGCTAACGACAAAATGAACTTCCTCAAAACAAAACAGGGTCCTTTTTATTTAATCAAAACTCATGGGCTGTATTACTATGGGTCTATGGGTATCAAGACAAAGGGCCTGACAGTAGCTGCAATGAATATTTGTAGCCTAACAGCAAAGTTTACACAATTGCAGGCCTGGATGGCCCAGCACAAACTGGACATAGCATGCCTAATTGAGACTTAGCTGACAGGCAATATAAAACAGTGAAATAGTGCTTTCTGGATACCGGATATTCAGGAGCGACGGGCATGGCAAGAAGGGTGGGGGCTGTCTTATCTATACAAAAGACTCTCCATGGCTCCATCCTCCTATCTCTAGGATGGCCACAGACCACGAGCTTCTTGTCGTGAAAATACAAGTCGGACAGCTAGGTAAGACGCTGACCATTGCATCAGCCTACCTGCCCCCAAAAATCACGAGATTGGTGTGCCCAAGGTCCTGGGTGCAGTGGCCTCCCACCCAAGGACAGTGATTTAATTATCACAGGATTTCAATATAAACTGGGACAGCGACAACCCATGCCACTCAAGGATACTGTGGCAAGCGATACCTCACACAACTAGTCACGGAACCAACCAGAAGGAACCACAAGACAGGCAAGAGCTCGCCATTGACTGATCCTCACAAACTCCCATCATAAATATCTGAGGTAAAGGTACTACCAGATACACTGAGCGACCACCCCTGTCACCCTCAGATGGTCAAAGTTCAAAACAGCTCCCCATCACTATACAGAGCAGGATCCTGAAAAGAGGTCTGTTAGGGTTGCTTAAAATGCCTCTATCCCGCCATGACTGGTCACCCATTGACACACTGCCAGACCTGGACCAGGTCCGGAAGTACTTCACAGATGGAGTCAACAATATTTACAACCGATATGCGCCAAGTAAAAAGGAGGAAAGTGTGGGAGACCACTAGTGGTTGAATCACAGGCGCAGTTCCTAGCCATGATGAAGGAGAGGGACAACTCTGGTTAAACGCCAGGGCCTCGGTAAAGACCATTGACCACCAGCTGTACCAGGCAGCTAGAAACTGCTGCACGATGTAATACTTGAGGGCTAAAGCAGATCATCACAAGGAACTGCTCGATAAAAGCTGGGGTGTCAGCAGAGGGTTCTGGGGAAACATAAACTCTTGGGGAAGAAGAAAAGAGAAACCTACAGCTGCTCCACATTAACGGCTCTACTACCACAAGCTCATCCTTCATCGAGAGTCCTTCAACTCTGCCTTCACAGATCTAAGCACAATACCTCCTGACTGCCTACACCTACCATGGTTCCCCAGATGACAAAGCACCCAGTACCTCTTACCCTACCTTCTACCTCAAGAGAGTTATTATAAAGGAGGCAGCATTCTACATTAAAAAAGTGCTCGGAAGACCAGAATGAGTAGCAGTGGAGTAGACATGAAGCTGGTGTCTCAAACTCTTAACGTCCTCATCAAGCCTATTACAAAACTGTTCAACAATTCCTGTCCCTGGCACAATTCCTGGCCACCTGGAAGCATGCGCTGGTCACTCCTGTCCACAAAAGTGGGGACAGGACCAATGTGTCCAATTACAGGCCGATCTCAGTCCTCTCCCTCATCCAAGGCCCTTGAAGAAGATTGTGGCAGACCAACTAACAGACTACATCAGCAAATACCAACTGCAATGCCCCAACCAGCATGGGTTAAGGCAGGGGCATAGTACCACGACTGCGCTTTGTAGAGTTCACCGACTATGCCCACAAAGCTATGGACTAAGGCAAACTAGTAGGGCAGTGTTCATAGACTTAACAAAAGCCTTCAACACCATCAACCACACCTCTTCTTATTGGCCCAGTTTCAAGGCCTGGGGTAGCTGCCAATGCAACACTCTGGTTCCAAGACTACCTGTCCCTCAGGTCACAACTGGTAAAAATAGACATCAGTGTCTGACCGCAGGGAAGTCACGCTGGAGTCCCTAGGGATCCATCTTGTGACCACTGCTCTTCAGCCTGTTCCTAAATAATCTCCCCAAGCCTGTGATGCCAAGATAATTCTATATGTGGATGATACTGTCATCCTCAACAGCAACTCTCGAATTGAGCCACCCAAGCAGCACTTCAGCACTCCTTCGTAAAATAGAAGACTGGTCTCTGCGCCACAAACTTCTGCTCAATTACAAAAAACAGGACCATGCTCCTATCCAGCCCCCAGCTCAAGAAAAGGTTCCTGACCATGAACATCACCAACTATGTACTTGCCCCTTGAAACAGGGACACTCCTTCAGATACCTTAGAGTCACCCTGGATGACACCTTATTCTACACTCAACATATCGACCAGTGGTCAAGACAGTCAACACCAAGCTTGGTGTGCTATACAGGCACAGAAAACACCTTACCACAGCAGCCATCTGCCTATCAGTCACGAGCTCCATCCTCTCCACCATTGACTATGGCCTGGTTGTCTACAGTGCAGCATCAGACTCTGTACTCAAGAGGGTGCACGAAGCCTTCAACAAGGCCTGCAGGCTCATCCTGAACGGCGATCGAATGACCCACACCTGTTCCCTCTATGAACAGACATACCTGCTGTCTCTTGGGTGCAGGACTAAATTCCTCACATGCCTCCTAAGCAAAAAGCATTACTAGGAAAGACCCCCCTGCATAGCGGGCATCTTCCTCCCAGGCTTAGAATATATAACCAGAAACAGAACGCAGGGAGCCCCTCGTGGTGCCATTCCGACGCACAGCTCTTGGACAGCGACTTTCTCCTACAGAGCCCCTCTCTGGCTTAACAAGGCACCGACTCCATTCAGAACTCCACTAGCCTGTCCGGCTTCAAATCAGACCTTAAGCACTACCTGCCCTCCAGCTCTGTATCCACCTGCTTCTCCAACAGCTGATAGACTCTGGATGACAAGGCCTGGCACTGCTAACAGCAACTATTCTCAGCACAAGACCAGAGCACCCTCCCACACGCCCTTGACAATGCCTCTGAGTCACTCTAAGGGGCTGATCCAGTACACCCTCCCTACCCTGTCTCCACGCTTAGGATGAGTCTGTGCCTCCTGACTCAGCCCTGTCTTCTTGAGCACTTTACTAGAGGCCCCCATCTCCCTACCAAAATCCTGTCCTTACTGACCCTCTGCCCCAACCTAACCTAACCTCTAGTGCCTCTGCACCTTACCTGCACTTGTAATCAACTAAAGTTGATGTCCATATGCTGTATAGTGTTTTAAATGACTAAGAAACTCTGTAAATTTTCCTGATCACAGGTTGTTTGTCACAACCTCACTCAGCAGGTCAGGCCTCTGCTCCTCAGTGCCAACCTCCGAGTGCAGTATTGTGAACAGTTAACAAAGCAGGGTAACCCTCCTGTCTGTTTTGTGAGTTGAATCAACCTTTGGTCTCAAGTTCTTGGAGGGGTTCAAACTGTGAACCTCTTGCTAGCATACCAATGTACAGTCTCAGATAATTCTGCTCTTCAGGGGGCCAGATATCTTTAAGCTATGGCACCTAACCAGGTGTACAAAATGAATCCTTAAAACTCTATGAAAGACCTCAGAATAAACTCTTACCTTTTCCCAGTTTGGTAAAACCAGTAAGTTTTGTACAGTGACCGCTTTTAGCCATATATGCTTCACTTGTCAAAGAAAGAATTTCAAAGGCACACCAAGTAGTCTCTTAAAATGAGATGTTTACTTAAAAATAGATACAAATGTAAAATATAAAGCACAGAACCATATATCACAAAACATTACAATCACTTAAAAAACAGGTTTAAAAGTGCAATTTCCTACCAACCATACACTTAGCCTTGCCTAGCTAATGTATTCTTCTATTCTTACAGTGCTGAAAGATGTTGTAGCTTCAGAGTCCAAACGTGTGTGTGTATAAAGGTCAATCACAGCATAATTAAAACAGTGTCTTGAACCTGCCTTCTTCCATGATGTCATCATCTAACTCCTCCTTTTCAGGATATATATATACACAAAACAGGAAGTCCCATCAAGAGGTATAAAATTCTGCGACTTCAGCAGAACTTATTTTCAAATTTTTCAGTCCTTTGATCCATGAGCAGTTTCCTTCTCAAACACATCAAAGGACTTTTTGTGACTCTCTGCCAGATCTCACTGAGGTGTAATATTTTTTGTGACACTAGTCAATTAACTTGGTTTTCCTGAGGGTGTCATAAATGGATATTCCACTTCCTAGTTTTCAAAGCAAACTGAAAAGTTAATTGCATTCAGAGATCTGCTGTTTAACATATATCCTGTCTTTTGAACTGATACCGGAAGTTATCCCATAGGCTGTTTCAGCATGTCTCATGAGAGACACTAATCAACACACTTTTTATATTACAAAAAAACAGAGTAATCAGAACCAGATGTACAAGTGTCACGCTGTTCACTGTCTCAAATGTCCTAAAACTCTGTAACCTTCTTGATTGAATGTCTATACTCTGTTCGCATGACATGGAACCTTTGTAACAGAGCCTTGGCTCAAAGGTTATTTTCGAATACCAAATAAATAAACAAATTACTCGGGGTCTAGCTGCCAGTCTCACTGTCTCTACTACTTTAGAATCCATAAGGAGTCTCTGAACCCCAGTCACCATGGGGTTACAGTAAAGGTATTGTTTAACTTGTACTCCTCACATCTTCAGTTTGCAGGGTTGTAGCAACAACCCAGTAGGGTACACAGATGTATATTAGATATATGGTTTGTCAGAGGCTAAAACTCATTTGCACTCCTAAAGGTGATTTAACTAGTACTGCATAAAGATCCTAGGGCACCTGTAGCTCAGAGCCACGTTGCAGGCCACATTACATCTCTAACATGGTACAGTTACCACAAGTGCAGTTTATTTATTTATAGTCCCCTTTCTTTGCTAGGCTGGCCCCTCCTGCCTCTGTAGCCCCCAACCCCACCACCCCTGTCTCTGAACTAATCCTAAACCCACCGGTCCCTCCACAGCTTCCCCGTGGTAGGGTCATCGGGTTCCTTAAGCCCTCTCCGGATGTCAGTGCTCAGGAGACATGGGCCTGTGTGCCCAGTAGGCAGAGTGGGGTCAGGGGCTGTGGGCTTCATCCTGCTTGCAGCCGGCAGTGTTTCGCTTTTTCTCCCCTACCTCAAACACTTTGTGGAGCTATCAGCTTGATATGCGCACATCGCCTGATGTGCTGACGCTCTTCTGACGAGGAGCATCCCTCCCAAAAACTGCTGCTCCAAGCCACATCACCACCCATGGTCACCTAGGTGTCAATGTTGTGGTATAGCAGGCTACTGTCCCTCCTTGAAGGAGAGAGAGCATCCGTAGAATGCTCAGTCCTTCTCCCGCTGTCGACTCCGGAAGCACCCAGGTTGCTCTTCTGACCGCCAGGTCGGCTTCACAGGTGCAGTTTAAACATTGAACTACTCTGAGAAACAGAACTTCACCCTGCACAGTTCTTCTGATGCAGCAGTGGGGTATTTCTCCTTAGATAAGCACTGACCAGGCCTCCCCTAAACCGGTACCAGTTTCCCACTACTCCCCCAACAATGGTGACTCATGGTAGGGGCCCCAGGCCATAGATTCACATTTGCTTCAAAAGTTTTCTTGGCAGACCAAAACCTGATACACATGGAGACTTACTCTCCACTCAATTTGCATGGCGAGGAGAAACTTCACATTCCCTGGAGGTCTGAGGTACTACCCTGGCTGCTTCCCACTGACTCCTGTGGGCAGGGAGTTCAGGTACTAGTTATTACTTCTGGTTTCGTCCCACATAAGGGGATCACACATTTAGGGGCAAGGAGAGGCAGACACCCTCTGATGGTCTGAGGCTGCCACACGTGCCACCTCCCACCCTCTCCCAAGACATGACCCACATAGGCAGATAACCAAACTGAACTGCTGGTACAGGAGCATAATTCAAATCCCCTGCCTAGTGCAGGGAGGGAGGGAGGATACTGCTGGGTACCCAGTGCAGTCCTGGAATTACAGTTCTATGTCATTTCCATTTCTTACATTGCACGTTGCTGTTAGATCTTCAGATGTCTTGTCCTTTTGACTCCGCCTTTGAATGTTTAATGCATGGGAGTTTCTCTGGGAGTCCTTGCCAAGGGTAGCTGCCACAATACCAGCATTATGGTTCTTGGCCTTTCACCCTGGAGCAGAGATTCAGCAAGAGGAGCAGGCATGCATGCCTGACAGTCTCCTCCCAAACTGAGGCAGCATCCTGCAGCTCTTCCAGTACAGTCAAGAGGCACCTCTCCTTAGAGTTCTGGATCAGGTCAGCTGACACCCCCCAAGACACCAGGGGTTTAACCCATTAGAGGTATCTAAGTGGCCTCGTAGACCTACACAGAAGCAGCAAGGGCTCCTTATAGGGGTCACATAAGGAAACATATAGTCTGACAGCACAAAAGATCTGGGCTCGGTCATCGACGCACAGGTCAGGAAGCATAGGAAAACCAGGAGCAGCTTCAAAATTTGCAAATAGCGTTTTATTTTTCTCAATAACCACAAAATGAAAAATAAAATGATTCAGTATAACTATTTACAAAGGCAGAATAAACAGAAAACCACGTCCTTCTTCTGAGTGTACCTCAGTTTCAAGTTTCATTCTCTCACTCTCCTTGTCTCTCTAGCAAAATCATTGTTGCTCTTTTTGCAAGGTGGAAGAAAGGACAGAATAGCAAGTGAAGCCAGAGAGATTACGTAGAGGCAAAGAATTCTTTTAATTTATTTTATTAAGTCCTGAAAATTATTAGTTTGATTAATATTGAGGGGGTTAGTTATTTTCTTTCTTATTTTTCTGAATTTAATTCTTTGGTAGGTTTTTGTTTGGTTTTATTGTTTCAGAGCTGCATGTGTCGGCATTTTGTCCCCAACGGCGGTGCACTATTCATCCTCCTCTCTTCGCCTTCCGCTCTTTTTATTCTCCTCTCCATTATAGTTATATATCAGCTGCAGAGCGCTGGGAATTGCTCTGCAGGGAGAGGGAAGAGGGCGGGGTTGTGAACAGGGAGGATGAACGAGGGGAGCCACCAGATTGGGGTAGTCAGATCCAGCAAGCGCCTGGGGTGAAATGGAATCCAGATCGTGGTTCACTGCTGTCTTTGCCCATACCCAAGGGCACCACGGAATCTAGTAGGCAGATGAGCTTGACAGTCTCCGAGGTTCGTCCAACTCAGGTGGTGTTATACAATGCTAGGTCCATCAGAAACAAGACTGGCATTATCGCTGATCTGGTTGGTTCAGTGGACTTGGCTTGCCTCATGAGACCTGGCTGGATGAAAATCCAGACCCCACATTGGAGGCCATGACTCCAGCTGGGTACTCGGTGATACACCGCCTGGAGATTGGACCGCAGGGTGGGGGTTGCAGTCTGTTTCAAGACTGAACTGGGCCTCACAAGTGTTTTAGTGGGGAGACTGAGTCCTTTGAGTGCACAGTGGTAGCAGGTGTAGGCGTCAATCGTACTCATCTACCGCTCCACCCGTGATGGAAACGCTCTACAGGAAGTGGTTGACTTATCATCAACATGTCGCTTGAGTCACCCAGATTGATGGTTCTGGGGACTTTAACGCCTGGGTCAACAATGAACTCTCGCAATTTGGTAATCACTTCCAATTAATGATTCTTTGGCTTTACACGGTGGTTTCCACCGCTACCCATAAGTCTGTACACCTTTGACTTAGTCATGCTCCTAGGGATTGATACTTGACTTGGGGTGGAACCAGTCGCTTGGTCAGACCACTATACCATGAGGTTCAGTTTTGCACCCTCTTGAGAAGACCTACCCTGTGGAGATGGTTAGGTACTGCCTTTACGGATATTACTCCTCTAGGCCTTGCGGCGGTCCTTGACTTCTCATTTCCCGTGTTGGCAGCAGCAGTCCAGAGAGTCTGGTGGCGGCCTATAATACGGCTGTTATAGTGGCTCTGGATTCTATTGCTCCTGTTCACGCCTTATCCCTTTGCCCCAAGTCCCCTTGGTTTGATGGGACATTGAGGGAAATGCAGCGACAGGGCTAAGGTTAGAGCGTTGCTGGCGAGATCTGCCCTTGATGCTGATCACCTTAGATTGATGGACCATTATTCCTTCTATCAATCTACAATCACCTGTAAGAAGACAGAGTTCCTGTCCAGGGAGATTGCAGTTGCTAGGAACTGACCGCCTCAGCTTTTTCGAACGGTGGACAGACTGTGCAACCCAGCCTTTCTGCAAATTCGGAAAGCCTTTTGCAATTAGAGTGCAGGAGCTTGCTGGTTTCTTCACAAATAAGGTCACCGACATCAGGGCAGATATGCATCCAGCAAACTCTAAGGGGATGCTGTTGAACAATGTGAGTTCACAGTACCTCAGTTTTCTTGGAGTTCCTTCGGTCGACCTGACTTCGTGGATGTCATGAGGATCATCCATGGTGTACGTCCCACAAGCTGTAGTTTGGATCCTGGACCGACCTCCCTATTGTTGGGTTGCAGTGATATCATCGGTCCAATCCTTGTGCGAATAGTCTGGTGCTCCTTGGAGACAGATGAGTTTTCTAGCTCCCTGAAAGAGGCGGTGGTGACACCCCTTGAAGAAAGCTACCTTGGACCCGGACTGTTTCACAAACTACAGACCTATCTCAAACCTACCCTTTATTGGGAAGGTGATTGAGAAGGTAGTAGTGGCCAGTTGAGGACCATTTAACCATCCATGACATCTACGTATCCTTCTAATCCGTTTGTCAGAAAGACATAGCACCGAGACTGCGCTGGTTCAGGTGCTTAATGATCTTCTGAGGGCGAGAGATCAGAAGAGACATCCTATTCTAGTTCTTGATCTCTCATCAGCCTTTGACACCGTGGATCACTTGGTGTTGATAGCACTCTGAGGCAAATCTGTGGAATATCGGGAATCGTCCTCCGATGGTTCACCTCATTCCTCACTGGGAGATCACAAAGAGTTGTGTCTGGGTTTTTTCCTCAGGCTCAACTCCTTTGTTGTGTGGGGTGCCTCAGGGTTCAGTGCTGTCTCCCATGTTATTCAAGGTGTATATGCTGCCCTCGGAGACATTATAAGACGGTATGAGCTGAGGTTTCACTGTTATGCAGATGATACCCAGCTATACCTGTCTTTTGCCCCTGACTAGGATGGAGCTCTCGCTGTGTTTAACAACTGTCTGAAAGAAATCCAGGATTGGATGGCCTCTAGTTGGCTGAAGTTGAACTCAGAAAAGACAGAGGTTTTGGTTGTGGACCCTGGTCCAGATAGAGGGGCGTCTGTTGGGCTGTTGGCACGCCTCAGGAATTTTCCTTGGCAGTGTTTCAGTCCTGACCTCTGAATGAGTGCGAAACCTGGGGGTTATCTTGAATGACAAGCTGACACTGCAATCACAAGAGTCAGCAGTCGTCAAGATTTCCTTTTTCCATCTTGGGAATATCGCCAGAGTTAGGCACCTTGTTCCGTCTGACTCATTACCAACGATGGTCAACGCCTTTGTGTCCTCACGTTTGGACTACTGCAACTCCCTGTACTTTGGGCTTTCTGGGGTTGAAATCCGCTGCCTACAGCTAGCGCCAAACGCAGCAACCGGGTTTTGACTGGGACAAGTAGGTCCTGTCATATTACCGGTGCTGTGCGTAACTGCGCTGGCTACCAATACGGTGGCGGATCGCCTTTAAAGTCAGTTCTACTGACTTTCAAAGCCCTACATGATCAGGGTCCAGCCTATCTGAAAGAACTTTTGGTTTTCACTGCCCCGCCGATCGCTTCGCCGACGACAGGGGTTGCTAGAGATTCCAAGAGTGAGTCTTAAATCATCAGGTTGTAGAGCTTTTTCACGCTGCACCAACTCTTTGGAATTCTCTACCATGCTGGTTGGGAGTGCTCTCCATGGAGGAATTTAAGAGGGCTTAAAACCCATTTTTATCAAATAGCCTATTTGGAAACTGATTTTATTTGAAATTGCTGATTATATTGTGATTTTATTGTGTTTTATATTAAATTTTATTATCTGTGTTCTATTTTGTATAGCGCCTGATAATCAGAAAGGCGCTTTATAAATAAATTTATTATTATTATTATAAGTCTTTGTTTAGGAACTCGTTAAGAGAGCCAGCTTCTCATAGAATGTTCTTGTAAGTTTACAGAATGTTCTTGTCAGTTTTGTTCTTGCAGGTGCAGCAAAACAGTACCAGAACTGACCTCTTGTTGACAACTCTGCAAAGGGCTTAAACCATATCTCAGGTTTAACCCCTTGAGTTCCAAATAGCTTTTTGCAATCATTTCAACTATATACAGTTTTAAACAAAGGGATCCCAGTATCAGTGACATTTCCACATAAAGATTCAAATATATTTTGTATAACTGCACATATGCAAGGGAAGAAAAGACAGAATAGCAAGTGAAGCCAGAGAGATAGCAAGAGGCAGAGAATTGCAAAACGGCCAGAGTGATCAGTTCCTAGGTCTCACAAGAAAATTTGGTTGCACAACCAGACAGAGATGAGACAGAAAGGAGGATAGAACAGACCCTTGCGTTTAAACTCTTTCTGCATAACAAATGGAGCAGGGCCTTATTCAACCCTATCATGCTTGGATATTCAATGGGGGCACAAGCTGACGGTGCAAAGGTAGTGCAGCTTGTGTCTGATCCAGTGACTGTTGTGTAGCAGACCGGCTCTATCCGGCTAGCGGTCAGTGTCGGTATAGTGCTATGTGAAACTGTGCTGCCCGACATGGACTTGGGCAATATCCAACCCACAGGAACTAGTGCTGTGGAATGGATAGCATGGAAACACCCGAGGGCTGTGTTCAGCCACAACATGCGGATGAACCCAGTGGCCATGCATGGTGCTGAGGGGCCATTGCATGCCCATTATGGACTCCTTTGCATGGTGCGCTGCAGCCCATTAGCACTCAACCTGTGTGTGCGCAGACTTCCCTTGAGTTTAGTGGCACCCCACCTCTAACACCCATTCCATGTTAGGTTTCCACATCCTGGATTCTAGCAGCATACCCCACACCTGAACTCTTGTCCTGTGTTAGTTTGCTATATCCCTAAAGTCTAGTGGCATGCCTGAACACCTGTCCCACATTGTTTACCCTATCCCTGGTGTCTAGCGGCACATCCCACCCCCAGAGCACTCCTATCTCTGGTGTCCAGTGACACCACCCACCCCTGAACACCGGTCCCATATTAGGTTTCCATATCCTTGGTGTCTAGTGGCAAACCCCATCCCTGAATACCCATCCCGTGTTAGGTTTCCCATGCCTGGATTCTAGCGCACACCTGAAAACTTGCCCCGCTTTATTTATTTTTATTTATTTATTGTGACCTTCCCTTCATTATAGGAGAATAGAAATGCCGCTCTGTGGGCTTTCAGATGTTACCAACAAGCTCCCTATACTTCTCTAATTGTATTCCCCTGAGTGTGATAGGTGACCTAGATCTAAGAAGCTATTCCCTAATTGTCTTGCAATTACCTAAGGTCAAATCTTATTTCAGCAGAGCTGCCATAAGTTTCTCGTTGCCTTCCTTGTGGAACAATATGCAAAAAACTTGAAGCTGAGCTGTCCTGTTAGCCTGAATATTTTCAAGTTGCTCTATGACCACTCTGTGAAGGAATCTTGCAAATGTTTCCCACATCACTAGCTCACCTATTTTCCAGTTTCCATCCTGCCTCTCGCCCTGCCTCTGCCTCTCTATCCCTACCAAAATACTGGTTTCCTGCTCTCTTTAGCTGTGGCCAAGTTCCACCCTTTCCCTGAAGTATGCCAATTAACTATTCCAACCCTGTCATTTTTCCTAAGCTGGCATCCTCTTCTTGCTTTTCTCTCTCTCTTTTAAGTGAACATTCCGCTGTACCCAGTTATGAGCCTATCTTTGTAAAGGCCCTCTCATGCAAATGTTGATGTACATATGTATATTTTCTTTTTGTATAACATTACATTATGTTTTACCATGTTACTGTATTATGATTTTTGTATGATCAGGTCCATCTTGCAAATTAGCCCTGCTCAATGGTGCCTCAGCCAGGATAAATAAAGATTTTGATTGATAGATTGATTGACCTTGGAAATACCTTTGAGTCAGAGAGACTTGTTTACAGAGGTTCCACGTCAAAATACAATTACGTATAACAGACCATCAACAATACATACATTATACATGAAACTACAATACAGTACAGGAAGTATACAGCAAATACATTACAGTTATTGAGTACAGTATAAACATCATGCTCATCAAGTGGAATAGAACTCACAATAGGCAATCATGTAGTGTAGAGAATTCTAAAACAGCCAGAGTATGATTCAGGAAGTACTGTTTTCTGATTATGCACTCTGTAACTACCTGTCTATGTCAAAGGACCTCCTTGTGAATGAGCTTGCTCAATGGAGTTTTCCTACAATAAACTTGAACTTGAACCAGAAGCAGCTCTTTGTCAAGTGATAACAAGCTGACAGTTTGAGGTAAGCCAGTACTTAAGAAGGTGCTCACGGAGAGTGCAACATAGGGATGAGACAGAGTATCTGTGGGTAATATAAGAGGGTTGAGGAAGGATGGCTGGGGCAGGAAGGAAGTAGAGGAGGAGAGGAGTTGTTGATAGGTGGGAGGACGGGGAGGGCAGGGGTATGGGTGAGTCACTTGACCAGAAAAAGGAAACCATAGAGACCAGGAAAGAAGGGGCGGTGAGCAGAGTCCACAGATAGATGTGGGAGGAGGTGAGGAGGGAAGGAGGAGCTAGGTGCACAGTCACAGGCACTGGCCAGCACTAGAGTGGCCATAAGTTGATTTTTAAAGGGCCCAGTTTGGTTTCCTTTAGCAGTTCTTAGCCAAGGAGTTAAGCTAGATAGGAGCACGGTATTCAAATGATCATTGCCTTGCGCACTTCTACAATAGAGGACCTTCAAAGTGAGGTCAGTCCGCCCCTTTGCATCTTGATGTATTAGGTTGTTTGAGGAGACTGTGTACTCCAGGAGGAGTAATTGCTATATCCCTAAAGTGTAGTGGCACTCCTGAACACCCGTCCCACATTGTTTGCCATATCCCTGGTGTCTAGCTGCCACATCCCACCCCCTGAGCACACCCTATACCTGGTGTCCAGTGACACCCCCATCCCTCCAAACACCCGTCCCATGTTAGGTTTTCATACCCTGGTGTCTAGTAGCACCCTCAACCCTGGTTACCTGTCCCATATTAGGTTGAATAGTCTTGGTGTCCACTGGCAACCCCTCTCCTGCATACCCCCCTGTGCTCTGTACAGTGTCATAGCCCTGTGGCACCCCCATCTTCTGAGCACACGTGTACAGTGGAGATGAATGCCCTGGTGTCCAGTGGTACACCTGAGTGCCTGTTAATACTGTATACATAATGGTATGCATTGGCAGTCCAGTGTCCCTCCGCACACTCACAGAACACCACGGTTATCCAGAGGTTAGGGTGCACACACCAGGGATATGAAAGCTAACAAGGATGGGTATTCGGGATGGGGTTTGCCACTAGATACCACGGATATGGAAACCCAACACAGGATGGGTGTTTGAGGGAGGGTGCCACTGGAAACCAGGGATATAGCAAAGTAACATAGGACAGGTGTCTAGGAGGTGGGATGTGCTAGACACCAGGGATATGGCAAACAACACAGGATGGGTTGTTGAGGGGTGCCACTAGCACCAGGGATATGTCAACCACACACAGGAAGGGTGTTCGGGGGGGGTACCACTAGACACCAGGGACTACAACCTCGCTGGCATGACATGTGATCGAGGGCAGGCAGCAACAGTACAGTTGCCCTGTCATTGGTGTGGTGGGAGCATGGGCTTAGCACCTGGTTAAGTCCTGTTTTTTGGCAGTGGTAAAGAATGCCACTTTGGGGGCATTTGCCACTGTCACAAACCTTGAACATGCTGCTGTGCCTGCATGCAGGAGGAAACTCCATATTTGCATGGACGCATGTTGTGCTAGCGCCTGGATGCAGACGGGTTTAGTGCACCATAACTGGGCCTCTGAATATGGCCCCCAGTGCAAGCCACAAACCCAGTTAGAGCCAAGGCAAACTGTCTTATCTCTGGCGCTAACGCTTGAATATCTGGCCCCCAGAGGTGTAGTCCAGACTGCCCATTTACCTATCAGAAGTAAATCAACAGAAAGTCTCAGCACACTTTGCAGAAGACAGGCAGGCTACAGCCTCAGTTAAGCACAGAAAGAACCAGATATATGGTGTAATTCTAATCCCAGAAATCCCTCACTACATGTTTACACTTTATGCACTAAAAATACAACCAACCATTCACTAAAAATACTACCAACAGCTTAATCTGATTCAGTAGTCAGCTGGCATCGTCCCCTTCCCGGGACGATGAGGCTGAAAATAGGTAGAGCTGTCTAGTCGTCCTTTCCTGGTCAACAAAACTAAAAAAAAAATGCAGTCATCTCGCCAAGAGTGACACCCCAGACATAGAACCTATGCGTTTCGAATTTGGAATGTAGGTTCAAACTCTGCAACCATGCTCCATGCTGGCCGTTGCTCAGATCTGTTTCTCCGCTTGAAGAGAGCAGTCATCCCATAGTGAGCTCTGGTACTGGCTGGTCCTTCAGTTGGCTTTTTATTTTGTTGATATATCAAAAAGTGTATTTTAGTTCTCTCAATTACACTGTGTTTAGCTAGGGTTTTCTGTAGATCAGGTTTCTCTGGTTCCCGCTTTGATTCCCAGGAACTGGAGAATATCATGCTGGCTACTATGACTATTTTGCTTAGTAAACCATGTTCCTTTTGCTAACTTTTTAGTGGTTTACTATTTTAGTCACCTAGTTTAGATAGAATGGAGCGCTTTCTTACGCTCCATTTCTGTCTGTGCCCTTTCACTTTAATTAATTGGTTCCTTTTTACAGGAGTCGCTGTTGACCTTTGGTACAGTTTCTTCAGTACAAGAGCTGTTTACTGTTGGGTTCTTGTACTGCATCTTTTTGGGGTATTTTTATTTCAGGGTTCTCTCTAATTGGTATGTCTGATAGACCCTTGTGGACCTTCAAAAATTGTACAAATTGTTTCAGTTCCTGACAAGGCAAACTGTCACAAGCTTTGTTTAAAGTGTTTAGGTTCACAACACAACTTTATAAACTGTGAGTCCTTGCAAAATTTTTGCCCAAATCCTCCTTTAAAAGGTAAAATTGTAAAAAACGGCACAGCGGTTGGATTTCTGCCCACGATGCCGACGACCCAGGTTCAGGAACAGACACGGATGCTGGAGGCCAGCAGGGGAGATGGCTTGAGCATTCAATGACTGCTCACCTTCTCCTGGGAGGGAGGTGGGTGCGTGGTCCAGTGTTTCACGGCAGAGGCTGGGGCACAGCAACACATCGGAACTCTCTGTGGGAGGGAGCATGACGGACATCGGCTCACGCTTGATGTCCGTGGCACATCACACTCCCCAGAAAACTGGAAAATGGCCCCTGATCAACGGATGACAGCCACCGGTCCTCGCCGCCACAAAGCCTGGACCGACCCTGGCAGCACATGGGCCAGTAAAAGATGCGCTTGATAGGCACTTTCTCCCGGAAGAGGGAGACCCGTCCAACAAAGGGAAATGTCAGGTTACCCGGGGGCTGCAACGGGTGGTAACTGATGGCAGGGAGGAGGTGCTGGCAGCACCTAGGTGTTTAAAGGAGAGGCCATTCGGGAGGTGCAAAAAAGAGACATGCCTTCTCAGTCTGCCTCTGTGTCACTAAAACAATAAGGCCACTTCAGTAAAGAAACATAACACAACAGAAGCTGAACATTCAAATGCAGTTATATAACGAATACCAACAGAGTGTATCAGGAATGGTGGTGAAAGTAAAGAAAATAAACCAAAGGCATATGATATCAGTTTCTGAAAAGCACAAACATTCTGAAGTGATACAAGAAAGAAAACTAGGCATGTGGCAGTCACAGAGGCAGAAGCCCAGATAAAAATTCCCCAGAAGAAGCTGAATATGGTGAAACATTGGGCCATGTTATTTGAATAAAAGAAAAAATAACCTAAAAAGAATAACTTTGTGTTGAGCTATTTTAGCCAGAGCGGTCGTGAACATTTTCTCTGGAACTTTACCACTAACGCCCAAGCTCCACCCCATACGTACTAAGAACATTTGTGATTACCCTCGGACCTCTTTGCATTTTGGACTAAAAATAATAAGGCTCTGAGTGGTCCCAACGATGGTGGAAAGTATGCATCTGAAGGGTCCATCTTCTCATGTACAGAAAGCAAATAATGTTAAAGGTGACAAGAAAAGAAAAACTGCACAGCCAGCAGAAAGGCTTGGTAAAGGTAGTTCAGATATCAGGGTGTCCGAAAGGGGAACCCTGAATCCATTGATTGCAAAAATAAACAGCCTTAAGCGAAAGCATCAGAAACAGGTCTGCCAAAAGAAACTGAAAAGAATTATGTCACTGCCACTCCTCCTGCATGGAGAAAGGAGCAGGCAGATGACAGAGAAAAAATGCCCCTCATCAGAGGACATATCAACAAGCATTTGTCAATGCCGAATGTTTGCTTGCTGGCACTGGCATTGGTAGTGTAGAAGTTACAGAGCTGCATAATAGGAATGGCAGCAAGTATTGAACTGAAGCCAACCCCACCACCACCCTGCAGAGAGTGAAAGGCATTGTGGTGCCTTGGGCCGGGCTAACGATTTCACGCCATTTCACCACACCCTACCCTGCAGACACTGACAAGGTCACGGTGTGCCTTGGGGTCTTTGGTTTTATGCACACCCCATTCCATCAGGAAATACGGTGAGATGGGTGCGGTATAGGAGAATGGGTGAAGTCTGGGACCAAGAGTTCGAGGCACACCTTGATGCCTCTCACTGGCTGCAGGGTGTGGGTGGGAGTGGAATGGTATGAGCATGACAGGCAAGAATCCCAAGTCCACACCCCTGATACCCTGTCATACTCTACAGAGTGGGGCGTTATGGTCGGAAGCCCTAACGCCTCAGGCGTCGTTGGTATTTTCACTCCAAATTTTCAACATGGTTTTTTGACCCCACCTCATGAACAGTGGCAATATCAGTTTGTTAGCCGAAACTGCTTTTGCACAGCGACTATGGCATTTGGCACCATAGGTGCAAAACACATTCGAACAGGATGTGAAAAATGACAGCGGTACTGTTCATGGGAGGTGTAAAATGGCAATGTTGAAAATCTGTTGTTAAACTTATAAAACTGGTGAAGTCACGAAGGCAGATAGAAACTGTGCAACGCATAATCTGTAATGTAACTAGTTTGGGATTTTTTACAGCAGGTTGTTAACACAGGCATTTTGGGACCTCCGATCATGAACAGTGTCAGTGATTTTCTTTATCTGTCCTGAACAATGATTTCCCACAGTGACCACGCATCTCTGCACTGAAAGTGTGAAAACACATTTCGCCATGTTGTGGAAAATGACAGCTGTACTGTTCATAAGGAGGTATGGAAAATGCCACTGGTGAAAATCTGGACTGAAAATATTACAAATTCATGAACCTACGAGGGTGCATGGAACTGCACAATGCTCACTCGTAACACAGTCATTTTATGGAGTTTTGTCACCAAATTTTCAATATAGCCATTTTAAGACCTCTGCTCGTGACCAGTGTCACTGTGATTTTCTTAATCAGTCCTAAACATTGTTTTCGCACAATCGACTGTACCATTGTGCGCTACATGTGCGGAAACACATTTTGGGCAAGATGTGAAAATGGTAACTGCACTGCTCATAAGGAAGTGCGGTAAAATGGCACTGTTGAAAATCTGGAGTGAAAATATTGAAATTAAGAACTTACAAGTTATGCGAGGGAACCGCGCAACGCACGTCAGAAAACAGCCATTTTTAGAATTTTTTCATCAAATTTCAACATAGCCATTTTAAGACCTCTGATCATGAACAGTGTCACTGTGATTTTCTTAATGTGTCCCATACATTGATTTCACACACTGACTGCGCCCATTGTGCGCCATAGGTGGAAACACATTTTGGGTGAGATGTGAAAAATGACAGCTGTACTGCTCATAAGAAGGTGTTGTAAAATGGCAATGTTGAAATCTCTGGAGGAAAATATTGATTTCGCAAACTTACGGTGTGTACAGAACTTTATAGCAGCACACACTCGTCAAAACAGTCATTTTTGAATTTTTTTCATTAAATTTTCAACATAGCCATTTTAAGACCTCTGCTCTTGAACAGTGTCACTGTGATTTTCTTAATGTGTCCTGCATACATTGATTTCAAGACAACGACTGCGCCATAGCGCCTGGCATGGGCGGAAATACATTTTGGGTGAGATGAAAATGACAGCTGTACTGCTCATAAGAAGGTGTGGTAAAATGGCAATGTTGAAAATCTGGAGGGAAAATATTGAAAATTGGTGAACTTACGAAAAGTATGTAGGAACCGCGCAACACACGCCATAAAACAGTCGGCTTTTTAGAATTTTTTTCACCACCCTTAAAATAGGCTTTTTGAGAGCCCACCTGATGAACACTGGCAATGTCGTTTCGTTAATCATTCCAGAAAGGTGATTTCACGCAGTGGCTTGCGAAATCACCCTTCGGCCCGAGCAACTCCATGACAGTGCAAGAATTCATGAGGAGGGTCCCAAAAATCCCATGTTGAAAATTTGGTGCAAAATTCCAAAAATGTCTGAGATATGCAACAAAGTTAAAAAAAAACCTATCTATCCCATTATACAGCTTACTGGCATTTCCTCAGTTCAGGGTCGGCTTTGAAGAGCGCAGACGTGTTCCCGGTCCACCAAGATCATCGCGTTGGACTCGGAGGTAAGTATGGGGTGAGGGGGTGGGGAGGCAGGTGCGCAGCAGGTGGGTGCAGACACTCGAGGGACCGCTTTTGCTTTTCAGGTTTTTGTTTTTAACGACAATGGGGACGTTGCCATGCTGGGGTGGGCCTCAGCGTGGCAGAAGGATGGCTGGGGCATGGAGCCGACGGGGATTGGGCACCCCCGCCGCCATGGCATCTGTTGCCACGCTGGGGTGGGCTCCCAGTGTGGCACCCTGTACTGGGGGAGACAGTGGGCGGCGGGGATTGCGTACCCCTGCCTGACGACAGCGTGGGGGGAGAGACAGTGGAGCCGATTGATTGGGTAATTTCGTCGGCCATAACATTTTGCCACGCTGGGGTGGGCTCCCAGCGTGGCACCTGGATGCTTTGGGGAGGCGGTGAGCTGACGGGGATTGGGCACCCCTGGCCGGCCGTACAGTGTGGGGGAAGGTGCATGAGCACGCAGTGTGTGTGTGTGTGTGTGTGTGAGCTCTGCTCACTCATGCGAGAGCTCTCCTTTCAACTGTATGCCACTGCATTTTCAGCTGTCATAGACAGCTGGAGCAGTGATTGGCACTCTGCGACCGTACCTGCAAATACACTGACTGAATTGGAAGAGGCTGACACACCTCTGGAAAACTTGTATGATGGCACTATGTTTCTGCACATGCATGCAAGCAAACATAAAATGTGGCAATGTTTCCACACATCCAGGCCATGGGAAATTTTGATAACATACCTGTGCCCCCCGACTCAGACTCCTACCTGTCTGCCTGTGGAGGAGGAGGAGGAAGAAGAATATTATGTGCATATGGAGGAGGGTGACCCCATGGAGTTAGAGGGCACACCTTAGCAAGATTTGAGCCTCCTCCAAGACAAACTGAGGATTACTCCTCGTCTGCATTTGTCTGACAAACGGTTGCTGCCCTCTGCAGTGAGGATGAAGAGAATGCTGATTTTTATGAACATCGGGGAAGCTCCACCAAGAAGTATGTCCATAGCAAAAATCTTGGCTGCACCTGCTTCAACTGCAGTCACTGACAAAAAATTGAGAGAAAATATCAGGTGGACAAGCAGAGGATGGAATATCTGTATGCCCAACCTGATCATCATGAGGTGGTCTAGGCTACTGCATGTGAGAGAGCAAAACCTTCTGTCTGTGCAATCCCTGAAAAAGACAAAAATTAGGTACTGTGGCAAAAAATTTTATACAACAGCTTCCTGCTTATCTGGCAGGCAGCTTATTCAGCACAGTACCAGAAAGCACTTTGGAACACAGTTCTGGCACTGTCAGAAGGAGCAGAAGGTCTGCATAGGACCTGATTGCTACAGCAAGATCAACCCTGGAAGACACAGAATATCATTTCCACACTGCGTGGACACTGATGACACTGCTGCCAGAGTTTTGCCTTGTGCAGAGTCCTTAAGAAGGTTTCCTGGCTGATGACTACCATCCTTTCTCAGGATTCTCAAAACAGGGCCATAGACTTCTCCTTTGAAGGACATTCATTATTTGGTGACAAAACAGAGGCCTCACTGAACATAGTGGATGAACACAAAACCACTTACTAAAGTAACAATGAGAAGGAAAAGGCCTATACTTCCTACAGGTCATATTGAAGGGGAGGCAGAGGCAGGGGCTACTACAAGAGCCTATGTCTCTTTTGCCTCCTGTGAGTGACAGTCACAAAGAGGTTACCATAGATGGAGGGAGAAAAGGGCTTCCAGGTGTAATGCTGCAGCTCCAGGGTTTAAAGCCCCACCTGAAATAAAACCACTGACAGTTTTGCCCAGGTCACCCATCCATTGCCAGTGGAGGAAGACGGGCACACTACTTCCAGGAATGGGTAAACATCACCAGAGGCAATTGGGTACTAGAAGTAGTGCGCCAGTTATTGTGTCTGCAGTTCAAACACTTTCTAAACCTGCAGAAATACAGTTTTCCAGCTCCCTCTCCCCAGAGAAAAGTCTGATGGAACTGGAAGTAACAAAAAAACAACAATATCAAAAGCTATGGAAAAGTCCATGCCTCCCAGTAGGGCAGTTTTTTTTTTTCAAGATAAGTGCTGACCCACTATAAAATGGGGAGCAGCAACCCATTTTAGACCTTAGGTTTCTGAACAAACATTTGAAAAAGAAAAATTCAAGATGGCCGACTAAGAACAGTGATGCTGTCATGCATAAAGGTGATTGGCTGGGGTCCCTGGATCTGAAAGACACCTATTTTCATATCCCAGTCAGACAGTCTCACAGAAAATACTTCAGATTCAAGCTGGGAACTGCCAATACCACTTCTCAAGTTGTCACCAGTTGTCCCATTTGGTCTCGGTTCAGCTCCAGGATTTACACAAACTGCCTGACTGTGGTGGCAGCAAATCTGAGAAAAGAAGGCATGGTGGTTTTCTCCTACCTGGATGACTGGCTAGTCTCAGGGTAGCAAACAGGTGCAAGGCATGCAGCACTCAGGAAAAACACAATGAACAAATCTTTTGAAAAGTAAATAAAGCTTGGTGGTTTATTCCATCCTGTAGTGTTCAGTACATCACACGTAAAGGCTTTCAGGCTTTGTCAAAATAAACAAAGCAAAATAAGCAGGATCTACAAACGGCTGCTTGCCCGGCGCTTCGCCCTCCCAGCCTTCCTCAGGGGTGTGTCTAGAAAAGCTCAAATGCTCTTCTTATATAACCAGTATGATTATAATACATTATGCTAGTGCATGAAATACAAATATTTTAGCAGAAAAATGCAAAACCAATATACAAAATTAAATGCAAATATAAATTCTTATAAATTAATGCTGGCTAAGGGGTCTAATAACATTTTATGTATTTAATTTCAAAGGACCCCAGTGCAATTGAGACTCAATAGCAAATTATTGTTTTTTTTATTATTCAGTTCTTTTACTCAAGCTTTATTTACTTCTAGATTATTTCATATATCCAAATGAATTTTATTCAACATTTCCAAAATTATAAAGATGAGGGGAAGAAATAGAAACGCTAGAGACTGGGATGGTCACTGATCACCCACATGCTGCAGTACTGTACATATATAGAGGATCCACATATTCACAACTACAATGGTCAGATCTGAACAGAAGAGGTGCCAAAGATCTGTCAGAGAAATGAGAACAAAACACTCAAATATTATTGTTTTACAGCAAATGTGGTTTTAAATCCCACTGGTCATTTAAACCATGGTTTAACATTCCTTAGATAAAAATCCCAAACTCTCCCTTTTCAAGAGCATGTTTTTCTGTCACAACCAACTGCTGGTACTTTAACGTGTTCTAGTCCCATAAATCTGAGTCCCTCTGCTTTGACTCATGATGGTGGAGAAAGTTTGCCCCAAGGGAGTATCAATTTTCTTATTTTCTATGTTCCATCTATGCAGAAATCCCAGCTAGAGCTAGTTCAAGTACTGGGCATTAGAGGAGCAGAGCAAACTTCCTGCAGGGAAGGTTGCCTTCCCACTGGCCAGAGTTACAACCCTCATAGCAACAGCAGTGTTCCTCACAGCAGGTCAACCAAGGCCTGCAAGAGACGCCCCACAATTGTTAGAAACACATGGCCACATCCACGGATGTGGTTCCATGGTCCAGGTTCTTATTGAGATATCTCCAGTACCACTGGACCCAAAATGGGATCCACTCCCAAAGCTGGTTCCAGTGACAAAAGCAGTAGTGTGGCCATTACAGTGGTGGAAGGCAGAAAGCAACCTGAAAGAAAGGCATCCCCTTCTTCAGCAATTATCAATAAGTATTCTTACTACAGATGCCTAACTCTTGGGGCGCCCACCTGCAGGACCTCACAGTGAGTGTCACATGGAGCCCACAGGAGTCACTAGAGCACATAAACCTTCTGGAGCTCAGAGCAGTACTGCTAGCAATGCAATTTTTCTCCTTCCAGCTACTGGGTCAGACTGTCTGAATCAGGACAGACAATAGCACAACAGTGTGTTACATAAACAGGGAGAAACAAGATCCTCAAAACTATACAGAGGCAATGAGGATCTGGAGCCTGGCATGTTCCTTAGAGGCAAATGTATTTGCAGTGCATCTAGCAGCAAAGACAGTGTCCTGACAGATTGCCTAAGCAGAATCAGCCAGAGAAATCATGAATGGGCCTTTAAACCAGAACATTCTGGCTAGAGTGTTCAGGTGGGGCACTTGCAATATAGACATGTTTGCCTCTTGGGAGGACTACCAGATCCCACAGTTTCATTGCAGACCACTAATCAGAGGAACAGTCCCAGAAGACACCCTGGTACTGGACTGGACAGAGAAGTTTCTGTATGCCTTCCCACCATTTCCACTTTAGAAAGTACTCTTGAAACTCAGGAGGAACCTGCAACAATGATCATGATAGCTCCAGACTGGGCCAGACAGGCCTGGCACTCAAAGCTCTTGACCCTGTCTGACAAGAATCCAGTCAGCCTGCCACTCAGTCACAGTCTGTTGACTTTGTCCCAGGGCAGAATAACATTCCTGAATCCCAGAACCCCTGCACCTGAGTGCATGGTTCTTGAGGAGTTCGATTTTTCCAGATTGGATCTCTCGGAAGAATTCCTGAAGGCACTTAAGGTTTCAAGAAACCCCTACCAGGAAAGTTAATTCCTCTAACTGAAAAGGCTTTCACCAGTGTGCCCCAGAAACCTAAACCCAATAGAGGCAGGGTTGCTTAAAGTTCCCCAGTACCCGGTACACCTGGAGTTGGTAGGCCATGGCCTTCAGCTTTAAAGGTGCACTTAGCAGCAGTATCAGCATACTGTACATATCGCTGGCAAGGAAAAGTCTTTGGCCTCATAACCCATTTTAAAAAGGTTTTAAAGGCCTAAACCACTTGTACCCACCAGTCAGGGAACCCTGTTCCACCCTGGGACCTCAACATATGCTTGCTCTGCTCATGGAGGCTCCTTTAGAGCCTATGGAAACTGCTGACCTAAAGTATGTCACATGGAAAACCATCCTCTATCTTGATTTCAGCAAGGCCTTTGATTCTGCCCCACAAAAGGTTGATCAGGAAATTGGTGGATCTTGGAGTTGGGGAAAAGATGGTCAGATGGGTGGAAACTGGCTGAGGGACAGAACTCAGAGGGTGGTGGTGGTGGGGGAGTTATCTGGCACCAGAGAGGTAACCAGTGGGGTCCCACAGGGCTCTGTGCATGGGGCAGGTGTTGTTCAATGTCTTCATCAGTGACATTAGGGATGGCATTAAAGGCAAAATGTGCCTATTCACAGATGACACCAAGCTCTGTGGAGAGTGGACACACCTGAAGGGATAAAGGGACCTACAGGAAGATCTGGAAAAGCTGGGGAGGTGGTCCAGGATCTGGCAGCTTGGCTTCAATGCCAAGAAATGCAAAGTTATGCACATTGGAGCCAAGAATCCCAGGACAGAGTATTACCTGAGGGAGTACGAGTATCTGCATCAGAGGAGGAGAAGGACCTGGGAGTGATGATCACTAGTGACCTGAAGCACTTCACGCAGTGCAAGAAAGCAGTAGCAAAGGCAAACAAGATGCTGGGATGCATAGCTAGGGGGATCATTAATAGGAGAAAGGAGGTTATACTGCCTTGTATAGGTCACTGGTAAGGCCGCATCTAGAGTATGGCGTTCAGTACTGGTGCCCACACCTCAAAAGGACATTGACCTGCTGGAGAAGGTACAGAGGAGGGCTACAAAGATGATAGCTAGTCAGCAGGGCAAGGCATACGAGGAGAGGTTGAGGGCACTGAACGGTACTCCTGGAAGACAGAGAGAGAGAAAGAGGGGCATGATTGGGACATTCAAGTATTTGAAAGGGATAAACAAGGTTGATAAGGAGAGTCTCTTTAAGCTGAGTAGCACCCATATCACAAGGAGGGTAAAGTCTTAAGCTGGAGGGTGGAAGGTTTAGGAGGGAGGTCAGGAAGCACTTCCTCACAGAGAGGGTGGTGGACACTTAAAATGCGCTTGCCGGAGAGATAATCTCATTGAAGACAGTGGGCCGCTTTAAGAGAGGCTGGGATAGGCGTAGGGGAAGGTAAGAATTGTGGGTAGGGAGGATGGGAGGAGTAGGGAAGGAGCAAGACAGTAGCTCAAGCTGTGGACCTTGCAATACGAGCAGACTTGATAGACCAAGTGGCCTTCTGCTGGCTTCTTCGGATGTTCAGATGTTCAGATAAGTCTGGTTGCAGTGACCTTTGATAGGAGGTTCAGTGAACTGCAAGCCTTCTGCAGTTTAAACATTATTGATTCATTTATTAATATATTATGTATTTATATGTCTTGTACTTTGTTTAACCCTGCTTGTTTATCTGTAAAGGCACCCAGAGCCCCCAGGATTGGGTGCCATATATAAATAAAATTTTACTTACTTACTCTGCACAGTGCCAAATTACATATTATACAGTGGGATCGAAAAATTTACTTTCCTGATTGGTCGGCTGTTACTTTGTGTTGTGGGTAATTTTGTGTAACCAATGTAAACTAAAGTACCAGCTGACTGCACATTTAAACAAACAAAAAAGATCACTCCACACAGAACCCTTAGCATTTCGATACAGTCTCACAAAGCTGCCATTTTTGTGTTTGCTTGCACACATGTGCAAGAAACATAGTGCCACCATATGAGTTTTCATAGGTGTGTCCCCCACTTCCAATGCCCCACTCCCTTTTGCAGGCATGGCTGCATCGCACTAATGAATGTCCGAGCTGTCTATGACAGCCGTTCAGATGCAGTGGCGACAGTTCTGAAGAAAACATCGCCACAGTCAGCGGTGGGACAGACTCTGCATACTGCCATCGTGGCAGCAGTAAATTGCCTACACGCCAGCACCTTTATTGCATCTGGAACTGTCATAGACAGTTCGCTCCCCTCGGATACTCTTACATAGCACGCTGGGATCCCACCCCAGCGTGCTCATGCACTCCCCCACCCATACACCTTATGGCCAACGGGGTGCTCAATCCCCGCCGGCCCGCTGCCCCCAAAACAGATTTCCAGGTGCCTTTGCTGGGAGCCCACCCCAGCGTGGCAAAAAGTCCCAGAGGACGATGGGGTGACCAATCCCCCGCCGGCTCCACTGCCCCCCACAAAAAGACACCGACTTCCAGTTGCCATGCTGGAGTCCACCCCAGTGTGGCAAACGTCCGAGACAGCCGACGGGGTACCCAATCTCCTGTCGGCTCCACTGCCCCCAAAAATCCCTGACTATCTTGCCCCTCCCCACCCTACACCCACCCTCTGCACACCCACCTCCACACACCCCACCCCATACTTACCTCTGGAAGCCCAGCGATGATCTTCAGTGGACCAGGAACATGTCTGCATTCTTCAAAGTTGACCATGAACTGAAGAAATGCTGATAAGCTGTATAATGGCATAAATGGGGTGTTTTCAACTTTAGTGCATATCTTGGCCATTTTGGGAATTTATTCACTAAATTTTCAACATGGGGTTCTTAGGGCCCCACCTCATAGAACTCAGTCACTGTCATTTTGTTAGTTCGTCCCGAAAGGTGATTTCGCAGTCGCCAAGCAGAACCACCTTTTGAGACCGAGTAACAAAACAACAGTGTCACAGCTCATGAGGTAGGCCTCCAAACCCTATGTTGAAAATTTAGTGAAAAATTTCAAAATGATTGTTCTAGCAGCTGCATTAGTAGTTCTTATGCACGCTCATAACTTCACTGGATTTTAATATTTTCACTCCAGATTTTCAACATTGCCATTTACACGCACCTCTTTATGAGCAGTATAGCTGTCATTTATCACATCTCACCCAAAATGTGTTTTCGGCATATAGCGCACAATGGCATGGACAGTGTCTTGAAATCAATGTTTGGGACAGATTAAGAAAATCACAGTGACACTGTTCATGAGCAGAGATGGCAAATGGCTATGTTGAAAATTTGGGACAAAAGTCCATAAAATGACTGTGTTACAGCTGCAGCATTTGCAGTTTCCACGCACTTTCATAAGTCACTTAATTTGTAATACTAGTCTGTGATTTTCTACACTGGCATTTTCACCTCCTTATGAACAGTACAGCTGTCATTTTTCACACCTTGGCTGAAATGTGTGGTCGCTGTGGAAATCAGTGTTCGGACAGATTAAGAAAATCACAGTGACACTGTTCATGAGCGGAGGTCCCAAATGCCTGTGTTGACAATCTGCTGTAAACAATCCCCAGACTAATTATATTACGGGTATGCGTTGCACAGTTTCTATGCACGATCGTGACTTTACCAGTTTTTATATTTTCACTTAGATTTTCAACATTTCCATTTTTACATCTCCTCATGAACAGTACAGCTGTCTTTTTCATATCCTGTTCGAATGTGTTTTCGCACCTGTGGTGCCAAATGGCATAGTCGCTGTTCAAAATTAGCTTTCAGCTAGCAAAACTGATACTGCCACTGTTCATGAGTGGGGTCATAAAAACCATGTTGAAAAACTGGAAGCAATACCAATGAATGCCGATTACGTTAGGGTTTCCAGCCATAGCCCCACCCTGTAGAGACTGACAGGCATCAGGGTGTGACTTGGGATTGTCGCCTGTAATGCTTATACTATTCCACCACACCCACACCCTGCAACCAGTGACAGGCATCAAGGTGTGCCTTGGACACTGGCCCCAGAGTTCACCCCATTCTCCTATACTGCACCCATCTCACTGTATTTTCTTATGGAATGGGGTGAGCATAAGGCCCAAAGACCCTAAGGCACACCGTGATACTTGTCGGTGTCTGTAGGTAGGGTGGGTGAATGGCGAGGGTCATATGTCTGATGACCCAAAGGCACACCCCACCAATGCCTGTCAGTCTCTGCAGGGTGGTGGTGGTGTTGGCTTCAGTTCAGTACTTCACTGCCATTCCTATTATGCAGCTCTCTAACTCCTACACTACCAATGCCAGCAAGCAAACATTCAGCATTGACAAATGCTTGTTTTCTCCTGCTAACAGCACTGTTCTGCAGAATGAAAAGCCAAACTGTAATAAAAAAAAAAAAATCAGATGTAACTGCAGTGTTGAAGTCAGAAACATCCCAGAGCTAACCAGCAACACTAAAATCAAACTGCTGGCATTTTTGGTTATAATCATTCTGGGGATGCTCAGATCATTCACATGGCCAGCTGTCTTTATGGGCATGGGAGGCTTCTGCCCAGCAACAAGGAACTATTTTGTGTCAGGGAAGTACATTGTATTAAAATCAGCATTAAAATAATAATAATAGAAAAGCTTTCCTTCACTTTTGTGTAATTTCATATTTCCTAATGGTATAATCAGAATAATCCACAATGGGGACTTCCAGTTCCGGTATGTCTGGGTGAGCCAGCAGATTGAGTGGCTTCTACCTAAACCTACAAAAAGAACACAAAACAGTTCTAAATCTCTCAGTTCAGATGTTTTCTGAAGCCTAACTGATCTCAACAAGTGCTCCTCAAACGAAAATGGCTAAACAAAATCAGTAACCGGTTCCAACACTTCGCTGAAATGATTGAAATAGAGGACCATCTGTCAGATGGAGATCAACAAACGAGGCCTACTCTGGGTTCAGATCTAAAAAAAAAACTACTGTCGCTGTGAAGGCAAAAGGCTCAAAAAACCTCCCAAACCTAATTCTGAAACTACTTGCAGCGATCACGGACTTCAGAGTAGCAGGTCCGTGAATCGCTAAGGACATCAGAACTGAATTGGGTACCTTACAGAGCCATGTGGCGGATGCAGACCATCAGATCTCTCTAAATACATCTCGTCTTGATGAGCTCGAGCAAACAGTTAGGGCTCTTTGCGGCTGAACAACTGGCCATGTCCATAAGGTAGGAGGATGCCGAAAACCGGGAAGGAGGAGAAACATTCGATTTTTGGCCTTCCAGAAGACGGAAGAGGAAATGATCCTAGGGCCTTTGCTGACTATCTATTGTGACTGGTGTTAGAATTTGATCCAGACTTCCAGTTGTATGTTGAGAGGGCCCACAGAGCTCTCGGCCCTAAACCCTCCTGACCTGAAGCAAGGTCACGCCTTGTTATTCGCTTATTAAGTTACAAAACTAAGGAGGCTCTCCTGAGAAAAGCCTGGCAAGGGCAGAGTGATGTGGGGACAACAATGTTTACTGTTTGATAATGATTACGCACCATGTACTAAAAACAATACCGGACTACAGCCCATTGTTCTCTACACTACGATCTCAGAAAATACATTTTCACACTCCTATCCTACTAAATTAGTGTTTTTCTTCCAACTGGTCAACAAACGTACAATCTGGGCATCTAGCCACTGCAGATCTCTTTAAATAGGGGAATCATTACTGAGAAGGTGGCAGAGACAGTGAAATCTTGTCAGGGACTAACAAACCAGACAGAACATCCTAAGCAGCTCCAAGCATCAACAACTCCACTGGTGTAATCTTGAGGTGCTTACAACAATACAGAAATCCTACAATGCCTACCTGAGCTTTCTCCTAAGACTGGCAGTTAAGTTTAAATTTTTGATTTGGGGCCTGTTCTTCTCCCTTGAGGGTTGGGGTGGTGGGGCGATGGATGAGCCAGACTGCCAGGGGTTTGGGAGGGGACGTCTCTTTAAGGTCCAGACAACACAAAAATCCAGACTCAGAAAACTTATATGTAGTTCGGCAATACGTTGCCATTTGGATCTTTATGCAGTTCTCTGATGGCGGGAGATTCCTGGTTAGAGGGCTACTTTCTGGAGACTATTGCCCCCCATTCCTTTCATTGCTCTCTGCATGTGTTCCGCCATCTCGAGCCCCTCCGCTTACCCTTATAGCCCGCTATGTCTTGATGGCTGGGCTAATCCTCAGGGTGGAAGGCCCTATCTGAGATCATCATCTTTCAAATAAGGATTGTGAATACGGCCAGTGGGTCAAATGTCTCTGGATGGCTTCAGGACTGGAGTGACTTTCCAATTTTGTTTGCTTTACTGCATTCTTCGTTTCGTTAACTGACTATGGTGGACCGAGGAGGCTTCAGTCCTCAGCTTTCATCTGTCTGATAGGGACAGGACATTCAGTCGGGAATTTTTATCACTGAATTAATTGGATATTTTGAAGGGTTTGGTTTCACATATTTGATCTGGGAGGGTAAATTTTATGAAGGACTAAAGAGCATCTCTTTGTTACCTAATGTTAAAGGAGTTTTAATTTACAGGCTCACACCAAGCTATAAGTAGATATGGTATCTAAAGTTAGATTATCTTTTCCGCCATTGAGTACTATTTTAGTCCAGCTTAACATACCTTCCAATACTCTACAAGATATTGTGGCCAACTGAGCATCAGAATTTTGGGTGGACAGCCTCATTTGGGAATGATTGATAAATGACCCAAGATATATTAGTTCCACCAGGAGTGGTAATTTTTCCACTCCATTAGGGCCCTACTGTTAATCCTGGGGTTTTTAATCTCTAGGTTTGCCTGTGGAGCCCCACATTCCTCTCCTACTTCCTTAGGAAATCAGGACAGGATGTCTGAGGGGAGCTCAGAAAGAGCACCTCCCACTTGGGAGTCATATTGTATATAGTTTTGGTTAAGGTTATTGGGTTACTTGTAGTTCTAGTTTTTGTGTTTTAGTCATGGGCTATTTGACCCATGATATTCAGAGTTTTACTTGACGTCAGAAACTTTCTGTTAGCTTTATACAGATATCTGAAATTAAGACAATTGCTTTTAGTGCCAAATGCCTGGCCTACATTTTATTTTTACTGTTTCCAGATTACTACAGGATATTTTACCACATAGATCTTTGTTACGAATGGGGAGAACACACGTGTCAAGAATATTTGTTAATCAGATATGCTTTATTGATTTACATATTTTAAAAGCAGTCTGTGGATAGCTTTTTTCTTCACAGCTGGACCGTGGTCCCTGGAGGAGTGTGGTCTGACTGATATCTCTTCATTCACCCTGGGGACAAAACAAATTTTAATTAAAATACTAAGCAAACAATATGACGTCAATTAATCCAGTTAACATTATATCATAAAATATTAATGGTCTCCATAACCCCATCAAAAGAGCTCGCCTTATGCAGTATCTTAACAAACAAGTATCAGATCTTATTTTTCTTCAGGAGACACCTCTCAAACACTGAGCACCTTAAATTAAAATGGGGAAATAAGTAACTGGTTGTTGCATCATCGCACCCGAGGGCTAAAAAGAGGGCAGCTATTCTAATTCCCAAAATACCCCTCTGGAAATATTACAAACACATATTGATGCCCAAGGTAGATATGTAATAGTCAAGGGTCTTTTATATGATCAGAAGGTCACCTTAGCCAGTGTATACTCCCCGACAAAATTTCCAACATTGCGGGATTTATATCAACAATGTTGGACCTCTTTCATGGCCAGTTAATTTTAGAGGCGATCTTAATTTGACCCTATCACCACATATTGACTGTTCTAACCAGTAGCTACACAAGAACTCTACAACCACGAAACAGTTAAAAAATACCATGGATCACCTAGGTTTTGTAGAAGTGTGGAGACACCTATTCCCTTCTGCACCTGGTTACACCTATTATTCCCCCAGATTTAAGTTGTATTCTAAATTAGACTATTTTATGGTATGATGTGAACATTTGTCAATGGTTCAGGATATCTCTGTAGGCCCAAAAATATTATCTGACCACCACCCCTGATCTTGAAGCTAGACATGGGTAGAGAGAAGAAAAGAGCTTATGGAGACTGAACCTGTTAACTTTAGTTGACAAAGAATTCCAGGAGAAAATTAAAACCAGAGCCCCTCAATTTTTTTTCTGAGAATGTTTCCGAGACATTTCTGAAGCGATCCAATGGGATGCGATGAAGGCAACAATTGGGGAAATAATAGCATATGCCACAAAAGGAATAAAGAAAGAGAAGCTAAATATTGTATGTTGTCAGAGCAATTACTAAATTACCAAATGCTATACAGAGAGGGGATACTGACCTGCAAAACGTAATTGGGACACTAAGGCAGCTTTACAAAAATTATAGATAATAAAATACAACAATCCCTAGTTTATCTTAAACAAACAGTCCACAAGGGTGGTCCAAGGTAGGTTAGGAAACTAACGAGAAGCTTTGTTCCAGAAAATGCTCCTCTACTATCCTTAAGCTCAAAACCCTACTACAGGAAATCACTCCACACCGATAGTCGTATTTTACAGGCTTTTCAGACTATTATGCTGAGTTATATTCCCAAATTTGTCTCCAACCTCATCTGATCCCTCTCACTTTCTAAACCAAGCCAACCTTCTAAAATTGTCTCCACTTCAAATTCACTCACTTGAATCTCCCATCTCCCAGTCGGAAATAACAGAGACAATAAAATCTTAACTCTGGTGTTGCCCCAGTCCTGATGGTTATATATCGGAGTGGTACAAAAGGTTTATCAAGGAACTAACCCCAAACTATTCTCCTTATTTAATGAGATATCTGGGGTGGTATGCCTCCTCCATCATGGGATTATGCAACAATTGCCCCTATACCTAAACCACATAAGGATCCTACAGACCCCGGATCTTACGCCCTATCTCTATTTTAAATGTAGATTATAAAATCTTCATGGCTATTTGGGCTTCAGATTAAAATTTATCATCCCAAAGATTATCCACCCATCAATCCAGCTTCATTTAAATAGGAGTACTGCAGATAAAATTTGCAGGACCCTGGTTTTACAGGAATATGTCCGTATTAGAAAAATCCCATCAGTATTTATTAGCCTCAATGATGAAAAGGCTTTTGACCCTGTCTCATGGTCGTTTTTGTGGGACACCCTTGGGGCCTTTCTTTTTCCCTCCCTCTTTCATAACTTGTTTAATTAATCTTTACAGGTTGCCGAAGGCTTATGTCAGAGTCAATGGTACCCTGTCGGCCCCGCTCCAGTTGGGCAGAGGAACGAGACAGGGTGTCCCTTGTCTCCTTACCTGTTTGCTCTCTAGCCCGAACCTTTGGTGTCTGTGCTGAGGGCTATGACCACATTGGAAGGTATATCAATAGGTCAACAGGAATATAAACTTAGTACGTTTGCTGACGATATTTTGTTAACCTTATTGTCTCTGACTATATCTATTCCTGCAATGTGGACTGTATTGAATCAGTTTGAAAGAATAGCAGGATTCAGGTTAAACGTGGCCAAAATGGAAATCTTGGCCTTTAATTATCGCCTCCTTCACAATTAAAAAAGCTTATCCCTTTAAATGGTTGTCCATCAAGATTAAAGACTTGGGTCTTCAAGTCCCTTAGATCCGGAGGTCCTGGATACTATAAATTATGAGCCTCTTCGTTACTAATTCAGTTGGACCTCGACAGGTGGTCCACTGTTTTTTCCTTTCACCAAAGAATAGAGATCATACAGACTAATATCCTTCCAGGTTACTGTATTTGATCCAGAACATTCCTTTTTTCCTCAACATATTATTTTAAAACTGGAATAGATTACTATCTGGTTTCATTTGGGGCAGGAGATGCCCAAGAATAAGGTTATCAATCCTTAAACTATCCTTGGCCCAGGGGTTTCAACCTCCCAGACTTTCATTATATGCCAAGTCAGCGCTCCTCAGGATACTAATTTTGTGGTTGGCAGAGTCCTATGAGTCTCCTTGGAACACCCTAGAGTTCCACTTGAACAACCTTTTGATATTAAGAGGATGTTGTTCTCTTCAGATGAGATCGGTGCCATCTGGAGCCTTCACCACCATTACGGCCCAACCTTGTAAACTTTGGAGACGCATGAGAAAGTCTGGTCCAACCTGTACCATTTATGAATACTGTAAGCTAATCTCTGAGGATGAGACATTTGTTCCTGTTTTTATGGATCAGGTCTTTTCCACTTGGAGAAGATTGGGACTGTCTCACGTTTTCTAATTTTCTCTCCCTTTGAAAAGTTATAATCGCAATACAATCTCCGTAACTCAGACCTATTTTGTTACTTCCAGATTCATAACCATATACTATGAAATAGGATTATCCAGGTTAATATGCCTTCCCCAACTCCTGATTTACTAAAATTATTTATAGATGCTACTCGAGGAACCTGGGAACACATATCACAGGAACTATTTATAAAGGTTGAAAACGAACAGCATGAATCTACTGTCTATCCTACAGGAGTGGAATAGAGACTTATCTCTGGAAATATCCATGGAGACATGGCTGGGGTCAGCCTTGAGGGTGGTGAAGACCTCCTCATCTCCTTTATGGAGGTAATTTGCATGGAAATGCCACTCCTGCTACTGTTGAGCATAAGCGGTTCTCCTTAAATTCCTTCAGATAAATATGGGGTTTGTTGACAGGTTCTGGTTGCCCTAGGGCTTCCTAGGTCATATTTTGTGGCTCTGCCCCAATTTGATGCCTTGTTGGCTTACCATTCAGATGGAACTTACTACTTTGTTTAGCCAGTAGGTTGAATTAAAAGCCGAACAGATTTTACTGGGGATCTTTCCAGACTACACTCCTCAATGGGTTAATACTCTTTTACCAACATGTTTATTAGTTGCAAAGAAATCTATAACCCAACAATGGATGTTGGCACAGATACCAACAGTGGAGGAATGGAGATCTATAATGTCTGATGTATACCAATTAGAAAGTCTTAATGTAAAGATACAAAATAAAAATACATCTCACATGTCTAAATGGCAGAAGTGGGTACTCTATCATTCATGATGCTGGACCCTACCTTTTGCCCTTAATTTATCAATTAGCGGGGGTAACAGATTATTTACTCGATAAGGGGACAAGTGGGTTGAGGAGAGAGAGTAACTCAGATTAACAATTAATGTCTAAAGGGAGTTAAACTATCATTTTACATTTAAGGGCCCCTATATGTTATGGTAAATATTGGCTTAACTACAAGGTTAAAAGATGGACTTTTCCACCCACAGTAAGAATGATATCATGGAGACGGACTTTTTCTAGCAATAATTAAATTTAGACAATGGTAACTGCTCAATTCTATTTATATCCCTAGGAAGAATTATTTTACTGACTGCTCTATGCTGCTGTCTACTACCTTTTCTATCTCAACACACTGTACAGTGTCTTGACATGTGTATAAATACTGCTATAATAAAAGAAATAAAAAAAAGAATAATCCACAATGGGGTGTGGGTTTGGCTGGGATTTACCCATACCTGGCATGGTTGGTCAATTAGTCTACGGCCTCGTGACCGAACCACATTTGGTGTGGGTTATTCCCAGCCCAACTCACACCCCATTGTGGATTATTCCTTAAATCCCCACAGGAATAATGTAGTTCCTTCCTAAGGTGGTATCTGAATCCATTTGAATCAGTCAGTGACCCTTTCTGTACTCTGTCCAGAGCATTCTAGTCCAGGGAAGGAAAAATTGCACAGCCTGGACTTACAGCAAGTCCTAACTATCTACATGGACCGGATAAAAGAAGTACTTACTTACCATAGTAATCTTGTTTCTTCCAGGGATCATATAGTATGAGTAAACTAATGCAATCAGACTTCAGTGTTGAACTGCCACAAGGAGATAGAATGTATGCAAATAATGGAACTCTCATTAGCTCGTGCCAGTTTCAAACTGCTGCCCTAATAACTTCTCTACTCTGAAGTGCTCAGATTCATTACGAGCCTAACGTGTAAAGTTCCTCTAACTATCTGAGTATGTAGATTAAGCCCCCTTAATCACATCCCAAAACTAAACGTCCCTAAGTAGGGACAACAAAGGTACCAACTGGGTAAAGAACTTGAACATTAGTCATAAATCATATATCAGTAAAAGCAGGGATGTAGTACAGAGTCTGTCCCTTTATTCCTGGGTTCAGGTAGGGGGAGCAGAATGGGAGCTTTAATCATACTGTGTGATCCCTGGAAGAAATAAGATTACTGTGGTAATTGTTTCCTCTAACCCAGGAACCACTCAGTATGCTTAAACTAATGCAGACTACCAAGCAGTACCTTTGGAGGTTGGGCACAGAACCTACTTTGGAAAAGGTTCTGCAGCACAGCTGTACCAAATCTGGCATCATTTCTGGACTGTATGTCCAAGCTATAATGCTTAGTAAAAGTGTATACAGTTTTCCATGTAGTTTGCAGATCTCCAAAGTTGGATATCCTTGCAGCTGCTGCTGATGCAGCTGCACCCTGGTAGAATGTGCCCTGAGGCCCAGGGGGCCTGATTACCAACTTGAATGCAACAGAACTGTATGCAGGCTACTATCCAGTGTGCAGTGATTCATTTTGATGCAGGTTTTCCTTTACCCATTTCCCCATAAGTGAGGAACAGCTGGGTATGCTGTGGCCTATGAGCCTTGGTTCTGTCAAGGTAGTGGCTTAATGTCCTCTTGACATCCAGGCTATATAGTTTATGCTCAGATGAACTGGAATTGTCAGTGAAGAAAACAGGTAAAGTGATGGTTTGATTCAAATGGAAGTCTGAGACCACCTTGGGAAGGAATTTCCAATTGGTCCTAAGTACAACCTTGTCCCTGTGGAAGGAGATATAGTTCAGATCTGTGCACAGGGCTTGCAATTCACTTATTCTCCTAATTCAGGGGTTCTCAAATGGTGAGGCCAGCTTCCTGGGAGGCCCCAACCCATTCCAGGGAGGCTCAAGCAAGTCTGAAAAGTACTGTATTTAAATTTTGAGTTTTATATATTTTGTGTGAAGAGATGAAGCAAACTGAAAGAGGATAACAGTAGGTGAATTGTATGTATTTATTTACTGATAGGTGACAAGGAAGGTGAATGAGCCAAGGTTCATTACAGGTGTACCCAGGAAAGGGTAGGGAGTGAATACATTTCAAGCGGTAACTTCAAAACAGTCAAGAAATACACAGTGAGCGATAGTGCAAACAAATATGAACGATAAACTAATAATGAGTGGTGGTAATTGATCATTTTGTAGCCTGATGGCAGAACAGCCCAAACACAAGGGTTGGGCATAGAAGTGCTAAGAGCAATAGCAGGAAGGAGCAGAGTAATCCCAGAGGAGTTGCTTAGGAGCAGGGAAGGATGGGAAGAGGCAAAATATGTAGGAAGGTTATTTCATACAGAGAGGAAACAGAGACAGTAGTTGGACCCATGAAGGTATTGCAACAAGGGGTAACAATGGTTCAAGAATGAAAATAGCAAAGTAGGCTGGCCTGTGGGAGGGAGGAGTTACAATAAGCTGAATAATAATTGTTTATTTTATTTATTTGTTATTCAGATAACACCTTTGAGCACCGGAGCTCTTTTCAAAGGTTCCATGTCAGTATAAGACAAAGAACTGAAAGTGAGCCAAGTACTCAAAGGGGTTTCAATGTATTCATGGTGTACTGTACAAAGTACGGTCGTTATTTTTCTTTGGGGAGGCCCAAATTATTTTAGTTTTTGGGAGGCTCAAGATCTTTCCATGGATTTGGGGAGGCTCACTGTGACAAAGTGTGAGAACTATTGTCCTAATTGAAGTGATGGCCACCAGGAAAACAATTTTCCATGTGACATACTTTATGTCTACAGTTGCTATAGTCTCGAATGGGGCTCCATGAGCCTGGCAATATAAATGTTTAGATTCTAACCCCAGGAATCCTTCAATATGCTTAACTAATGCAGTTAGCCCCCTGCGTTGAGCTGCCATGGAGGAAATTGAATATATACTAATGATGGAGCGTTCATTGGCTCATGCCAATTTCAATCTGGATCCTCCTAGTAACTGCCACGCTCTAAGGAGCTCAGATCTGTTTCTCCACTGCCAGTTAAGACACCTTGGAGAGCTCTCCTCAACTTTTAACTGCTAGTTAATTTCTCAATGAGTATCGTTTAAGTTATGTTTACAAATAAATGCTCCTAAGTAATAATTATAGAGTTTTAGTTAGTTTTAGAGTGTTTCTCATGGTTCCTCTTTGGTTCCTGAGAACCGTGGAGAACCGATTTCTGACTAAAACGTTAGTTGTTTTGATTGTAAAAGCACTTGTATTTGTATTGGTTCATGGGACCTTGGTCCTTTTACTTTTGTTGTTGTTTTATTTAAATGTTTGGTTCCTTTTTCTTCAGGAACGATCGATCCTCGGTTCCCAACACTATGGGAATCGGCGCTTGGAATTTTCACGGTATCTGTTAATAGCATCTGACACTGTCAGATACTCTTCAAAAAGAGGACAAGACCCACTGGTTTTAAAATTGTTTAACCTGTGGTCAGATCATTACCAAAGCAGACAGGCATGAACTGCGTATTTTTGTCTGGGTACCAGCCATACTTTTTCAATTGTGAGATCTGCAAAACGTTCTGTCCTAAAACGTTAAAGAAGAGGCTAAGAAGTTACAGTTCCTGGTTACTGCTGTATCTTCCTCTCAAACAATGGAGGAATCCACCTCCTCTAAAAAATGTTCCTCCAAAAAGACAAACAAAAGGAACCGGTGATAAACCCTCTGAAAAGGCTGACTCTTCCAAGTCAAAAGGCCAGTGGAACCGTTACGGAACCCATTCCAGCCAAATGTAAACATAAAGAAACATATCACTGCACCTCCTGCCTAAAAGGCAAAGGAGCTGTTTGTGGCACAACCAACCATGCCCTCTGCTGAGAATATTGCCAAGGCCTTGCAAACATTGCAGGCTGTTCAGGCTGATAGTAATCTGTTTCCCTACTGGTTCCTTCGGTGTCACAACCAGTTCCTCCAGTGGTTCCTACTAAATCTCCTATGGCCATCCTGGCCCAGGAACCACAATACTCGTATGAAGACTATGAGGAGGAGGAGGAGGAAGAGGTCATCGGGAACCCATAGAACCTGAGGTCTATGCAGAGCAAGACTTCAGTTTCCCTCCCAGGGAACCGGAAGGTTTTTCCTCACACAATGCCTTTGTAAGGCAAATGGTGGACACCCTCAACCTGTCTCTGCAACAGACAGAAGAAGCTGTGACTGGAAGAGGTAGTCTTTACCTCTTAAGACTCCCATTGCTGTCCCTGCTCCAGGAGGGAGCCGTCTGTGCTGATTTCTGTGTGTGTCAGGGGACTAGATGAGGCCTCTTAAGGCTCCGTTGCTGTCCCTGCTCCAGGAGGAAGCCATCTGTGCTGGCTTGGTTTCTGTCATCTGTATTGCCATGGATATTGTAGGACCCCTACGGAAGAGTGCAAAGGGAGTTGGTTCATTCTGGTTATCTGTGACTACACTGCCAAATATCCAGAGGCCATTCCCTGAGGACCATCACAGCTACCAAAATTGCTAAGGAATTGGTGAAAGTATTCAGTAAGGTGGGTATCCCAAGGGAGATACTAACTGATCAAGGAGTAATTTCTGTGCCAAACTACTCAAGAATCTGTACCAAACACTAGGGATAGGAGCCATTCACACATCCCCTATCATCCCCAAACAGACGGTCTGGTTGAGTGGTTCAATCAGACCATGAAGAAAATACTGCAAAATTTGTGGATGATGTGGGTAGCACCTGGGATGTCTATCTCCCTTTTCTCATGTTTGCCTACCAATGCATGCCCCAGGCCTCCGCGGTTTTTCACCCTTTGAATTACTGTACAGGAGGAACTTAGAGGCCCTCGATGTCATCAATGAGTCTTGGGAGAGGAGAAGGACATAGGCACTACCAGCACCATAGAGTACATAACCCACCTGAGGTAGAGGTTAATGAAATACATTAAAGCAGCACACCAGCAGAATGCAGAGAAGCAGGTAACCCAGAAAAGTACAGAATGATCAGGAGGGCAATTAAGTTTTCCAACCTGGGGAGAAGCTGCTGTTGTTGCTGCCTCTTCGAGAACAAGTTAATGATGAAGTGGTAAGGTTTCTACAGCATTACTAGACAGACAGGGCCTGTGAATTATGAAATTGAGCTGCCTGAGAGAAGGCATAAGAGGAGGATTTACCATGCTAACCTCCTGAAAAGATGGCACGAAGGACTTGCCTCTGCCCCTGCCCTGTACGTATACCCAGATCAACCAGAAAGTGAATTGGAAGTTGCCTACTAGAGAGACAGGGGAACTCAAAGTTCTGGTTATAAATCCTGCCTTATTGCCCTGACAGCATAAAGAGTTGGATAGGGTACTGCAACATCTCCGGCACACATTCACTAGCATACCAGGTAAAGCCTGTGATAGAACATCATATCAAGGTCACCACAGGACAAACCCATAAGACAGAAACACTTATCAGTTGCCTGAAAAGGTTAGAGGAAGTTGTAAAGGAGGTTAAAAGATGCAGCAGTTAGGGATAATGGAATCCTCCAACAGTGAGTGGGCTTTTCCATAGTGGTGGTGGAAAGAAGGAAGGAAGTAGAAGACTCTGCCTCGATTTCAGGCGCTTGAACACCATTTCCAAGTTTGATGGGTATCCCATGCCCTAGATAGACGACATTGTGGATCGACTTGGAAATGCATGGTTTATTAGCATGCTGGATCTCATGAAGGGTACTAGTAAATCCCTATAGATAGTACCTCTAGAGTTAAGACTGCTTTCAGTACTCCTGCAGGACTCTTTCAGTTTGTGGCCATGCCTTTTGGTTTGCATGGGGCCCCTACCTTTTAGCAGTTTATGGACCATACCTACAACACCACATGGCCTAAAGCACCACATATTTGAGACAACGTGATGGTCTTTAGCCCCAACTGGCAGGAACATGTAAAAATCCTCACTGCTGTCATACAAGCCATTATTGAAACCAGCTTGACCATCAATCCTGTGAAGTGTTCTCTGGAAAACAGGAGAACAAATATTTGGGGTTCTGATAGGAATGGGCAAATCAAACCAGATATTGGGAAAGTGGATGCAGTGGCTAATAGCCCCAGCCACCACAAAGAAGAAAAATGACTCACCATAGTAATCTTGTTTCTTCTAAGGGAATCTTTTTTTTCAAATCAAATAAACTTTATTTGCAAAAGTTTATAAAATATCAGAACTATCGGAGACATAAGTACAGAGCGAATCTCAGAATATCTATTTACAAAATCCTGCATGTCAAATATTCAGTAGAAATAGCTAGTACATTTCTAAGGGCAATCCTACTGTATTCTGACTTATGCAGTAAGAATCTCTCACAGGACTGCCCAGGCAGAAATGGTTAATAGAACCTATGTGGAACCTATGCAAATGTTGGAATGCTAGGCTTGAACTCAGTTTTCAAATCTTTGTCCCTGTAAACAGTTCTAAACCATCAGATTCTTATGAAGCATGCACTAAGCAGTTTCCAACTAATATAATGATAATAATAAGAAGAATAACAACCCTCCTCAACAAACAATAGGGTATAAATAAGGGATTACCCCCTCTTGAAAAACGTTTAAAGTGGCATCACTAAAACTCAAGTCATGGATGCCCAAAAAAAGAACATAAGAAACCCCCAGGTTTGCAACAACTCTACCACAGCTGTAGTGCAGTGACCATAGATTTCAAGTAGGAGAGGAAGGAGGGAGCTCAGAATACAGTAAGATTCCCTTAGAAGAAACAAGATTACTATGGTGAGTAATTTTTTCTTCAAACCCCAGGAAATCTTACTGTATTCTGACTTATGTGGACTACCAAGCAGTGTCTTTGGAGGTGGGCCTATAATTTATTTAGGAAACAGGCTCTCAGGACTGCTGTGCCAAACCTGGCATCACCTCTGGCTCAACATCCAAACAATAATGTTTGGTGAATGTGTGGACTGTTTTCAAGTTGCAGCTTTGCAAATGTCCACTGGGGATATCAACCTCCCTGTGCCCCTGACATCTACTTGTCTGCACTACAGCTCTCCCCTCATGGCCATCTAGCATCCCCATTAAGGCTTTGCTGTCTAGGCAACCTTAACACTCTGATACCATCCTCCTCTCCAGAAGAGCCAGCTTTCTGCCCACCTTCATTACGATCAGCAGTCATGACCTCTGTCCCAGACACACCCTCAGCCCCTGAAAACCCCTTTCCCTCGCCACTACCTCTCTTCCTGGCTACTCCCCATTTACCCATCCTGGCCATACCTGCCCTCAGCTCCCTACCCATCGCCTGTACCCTCTCCACCAGATCCTCATGCCAGCTCCAGCGTAGCCTCTCCAGCCTTCGCAGCCCACTGGTCAGACTAATCACCCCTACTTCTTCTGCTCTCCGGAAATGTTCACCCCAACCCTGGCCCTGGGTCATCTACCTCCCCCTCCCACTGCTGGATGTGGCCTACGCATTGCCTCAATGAACATCTGCAGTCTTCCAAAGAAAACTGCTGCACTGCAGTGCTGGGTCGTGCAACACAGGCCCGATATTGTTGCCATGGTGGAGACCTGGCTCTCAGCATCAACCCCTAACTCTGCTGTCTCCTCCCGGGCTTCATCATCTTCAGGGAAGACAGAATTGGCAGCGTGGGGAGGATGCGCTGTCTACCTTTATGACTTTCTTCTTAGCTGTGCTCTCCCTACCCCAAACTCGATCCTTAGGGCCCAAGCTATCACCATAAAATCTCCTGACCTGGGCAGGGGCCCTCCCTATCTCACCACTGCATACATAGCTCCTCCGCTGGAGTCAGGGACCAGTTAGGCCACCCTTACCGACTATTTATCCACCCTACCCCACAAAAGCTGAGCAGCTCATCCTAGGTTACCTCAATGTCAACTGGCTCAGCTCCACCACTGTACACATAAAAGACACTTTTACCGCCTCTTGACTTCTCTCAATTAGTCACACTTCCGACCAGATTCAGTCAGTCGAGTGGCACCAACTCCCTCCTTGATATAATTTCTCCAACCGCCCCAAAAATAAAGGATGTTAATATCTTACCTAACTCACTCAGCGACCACTTCCCCTATCTTCTGTCACTGGTCCTCCCCCACACAAAACCCATGCCCCAAGTCACCTCCCATCGCTCTTGTCTAGGGGCCTCATTAAACTGAGGCAACATCTATCCCATATAGACTGGACCCAATCTGTCTCACAACTGACATAGACACAGCACTAGCCTACCTCACCAGTGCTTTCTGCAAGGCCTGTGACCTCTTTGCCCCCTTTACCAACACCCTCCCCAGCGCAAAATGCCCCTGGATCTCCCCCACTCTCATTCAACAACTGAGACAGAGAGACAACCTATGGCATATCACGATGGAGTCGGGCAGGCCTGTGGACAGACAGGCCTATAACGCTGCTCGTAACACACTGCACCTGGGCCATACGGCAAGCAAAAGCCAAACACTACCAAGCCACCCTGGCCGCCTCCTGGGGCTCTGCACGTGCTTTCTGGGACAATATTATGAGCTCAATGGAAAACCCACCCTCGTCCCAGATAGCAATCAATGGCATTATCACCACTGACCCCCTACATATTGCTGAATGCCCTCAACATGACCTTCTCAGATCTCAGCTCAGTCCTACCTGCCCATTTCTTTGACCCAGTCACTCTTCAACCCTCCTGCCCTGGATCATCCCCATTTCTCCCCGCACCATATCCCCATGAAGCCAAACCTCTCCTGCTACAATCCCAAGTGCGACCAGTCAACTCCAGGATTCTCCAGCTAACTCTAGATGTCATGCTAACCCCTCTCACTGACCTGCTAAACTGGTCCCTTTGTCTTGGTCAGTTCCCAAGCACCTGAAGTCTGCTGAAATCACCCCAATTCATAAAATGGAGATCGCACAGTACCAAATAACTACAGGCCAATCTCCATCCTTCCCTCTCTCCAAAGCCCTAGAAAAATAGTCTCCACCCAACTCATGGAATACCTCACTAAATACAACATGCTGTGTCCAGAGCAGCATGGGCTGCCCTGGACACAGCACTACATGGGCCCTACTGGAGTTCTCACAGCACATGCACTCTGCACCTGACTCTGGTAACGTTACGGGCAGTGTTCATAGACCCATCTAAGGCCTTCGACACTGTGTATCACCCTCTCTGCTCGACTCTCCACAAACTGGGTTTCTCAACTACCCCTTGCCTGGTTCTCTAGTTACCTCCGACAGATCCCAATGGGTCAAGATAAATGGTAACCTATCAATCGCACTACCTGTCCATTCTGGTGTCCCCAGGGGTCCATCCTGGGTCCCACTCTGTTCAATCTCTTTCTCAACACCCTTCCCAGCTCCTGCTCAGGCAAAATCCTCCTATATGCGACGATGCAGTCCTTATGCTTCCTCCCCACCCTGACCCACCACCCTCCAGCTCGTTTTCAGCCAAACTGAAAAATAGTTCCCTTGACCACCGTCTGGTCCTGAACCTCAAAAAAAAAATAAATCCATGCTCTTCCCACTTTCAGAACAATGCCAGTAATGCCCTCTTCTCATCCTCCCCAGCACCAAACACCCCATTGAACAGGTACCAGCATACAAATACCTGGGCATCACCTTCGACACAGCACTCACCTTCACGCCCACCTCAAAACCCTGTCCACTGCAGTAAACACCCAGATTGGTTTCCTCTACCGCCACAGAGACTGCCTCCCTCAGACTGCCCTCGGCTGGCTATCATTTCCTCTATCCTGTCTTTGGTTGACTACGGACTATCTATCATGCCGCTGCTGACAGCACCTGCTCACCAAAGTCCAGATCTCAATAAACAAGGCCTTCAGGCTCCTGACAGGTGCCCATAGCAGAACTCACTCATGCCATCTCTGCTCCTCCTCTATTCTACTCACCTTTGATGAACGCCTGTGCTTCCACACCCGCATTCTGGCCAAAAATCACTACTTGGGCCCCCTGGGGTTACCTCATCCCTAAAACCAGCCTCCCAGATGGCTGCCACCGAAGCGCAGCCAAGGCCACCTTCCAGGTTCCGGGAGCCAGGACCTCATTTGCCCAAAGGTCCTTCTACCACAGAGCACCCTCCTGGTTCAACTCCTGCCCTCTCATATCACTAGCATCCCAGAATTGGCCCTTTTAAAATCGCCCTCCAGAAACACCTCATGGACACTTGGATCTGTAAGTGTCCTGACTGCCCTTGAGCCTGCACTCTTCCAGCTCTCTGTATTTGACAATGTCCTCTTGGACTGCCTCTTCCCCCCAACACCCCTGCTCACTGGAGGCCATGGTCCTACTCTCCCAGGACTTGCTCCATATACACACTACAGTAGGTCTATTATCTTATGAATGTTGGTCGGATATGTAATTAATTGCAAACCTCTGATTTTCCTCATTTATGTATTATTTTGAAATTGCTGTGTATTCTCTCTTTCTGTTCCTCACCTGTATCGTCCCCATTGTTTTATTTCACTATCATGTGTTGTATACCTCCCTGTGATGAGGTGCCTTTGTAAATGAGTCTCTGACTCAAAGGTTGTAAATCTGATTTATAAAATCAATAAATAAATAAAATAAATAAATAAGCTGAAACAGCTGCCAGTTGCACTCTCAGGGAGGAAATACTTAAACCTGTGGAAAGCAAATGAGCCATATAGTCCAGAACTATAGAGAGATTGACTTGGGCATGGTCTAACCCCTTGCCCTGACACCAAATTGAAAATCTCTTCCATTTAGAAGCGTAGGTTTTCTTGGTAGAAGGGTTCCTGGAGACTCCAGTATATCCATGACTCCTTCTGAGAGATGTAAATCTGATACTCTAAGTCCTCAAGAGCCATGCTTTGAGGCTGAGGGATAGCAGATTGGGATACATGATCCTGCCCTATGAGGATGAAAACAGGTTGTGCCTCCTGGGGAGACTGATTGACTTGGCTACTGACAATGATAGGACCATGGAGTACCAAGGCTGTCTGGCCCAATCTGGGGCAATGAGGATCACTAAGCTGGTTGAAGTCTGAGTTTGTTCAATACTTTCAGTAACAGAGGAAAAGGAGGAAGGCATGCAAGAACCTCCTCCGTCCAGTCCAGCAGAAGTGCATCCAGAGGTTGTGGCTTGATGGGGGCCTGCAGCAATACTGTGGGAGTTGGTGGTTGTCTGGGGCTGCAAACAGATCCACTTCTGGGTGCCCCATCTCCTGAAAATTGTCTCCAAGACCTGTTTGTTCAGTGACCACTCATGGTGGTTCTAATTTATTCTGCTGAGGGCATCGCCAAGACATTGTCCTTGCCTAGAAGGAGGATAGCTGAGAGGAACCATTCAGGAGTAAGCAAAGGCACAGATTCTCATCGCCTCTGTGCAGAGTGGAGTTGACCTTGTGCCCCATGACGTAGACAGCCAGTTCTGAGTGCTGTATCATTTTTAAATATAAAATGTATTACTGACTGTCTCTGCTGAAAATCTGATGCTCTAGGACTGACCTCACCCTGCCCCAGCTTTCAGCTGAAAGATGAAAGCCATGAGAAATGCTGACAGCATGTTAGTTCACACACACACTCAGTTTTGAGACAATATGTTACATGGAAGGCTTTAATCAAGGATCTCATGTTTTCTGAGTTTATTACAGCCGTAGTTGCTATATCATATCCATTTTATGATGTTGGAGAGGAACCTAGATTGTTACACAGGGGTGCAAGGTTGTAAATGCTCCTGTGAAGCCTGTGTGAGGAGGATACAGCATAGATCAAAAGAAGTGTCATTTGAAGGACATGAATTATGTTGAAGTTGCAGAATGTAATACTTTTAAAAAAGACATCCTGTTTTTGTATAAGATATATATTTTTATACATAATCTGACAGAGGAGGAGCTAGCTGACCTCACACAGAAAAGGGGTTGGCTAATACAGTTGTTTAAGGAATACTCTGTTTTACTTACACACACTTTACCTAGACTCTGACTAAGGAAAGATCTTTGGATCACTCATAAACAAGTATTTAGAAAGATTTCAAATCTAAGTATTGTAAGTAGGAATTTGCACTGTTTAAACCTTGTTCTTTTAAAAGATTTGTATGTCTTGTGATATAAGAGTTCTGTATTTTATGCTTTACATATTTTGAAATATTTTAGTAAAATTCTTTTTAGAACTTACTTGGTCTGTCTTTGGATTTCATTTAGTTGTAAGAAAAGTATTTATGGTTATAGCAGACAGCAGGCATAAGCTTGAATGGTGGTACCAAACTGAAAGAGAAGCATTTTAAATCTGAGGTCTTTATTAAAGTTTTAAGGGTTCATCTCTGTATACCTGGTTAGGTGCCCATAGGCAAAGATATCTAGATCCCAGAAGACAGAAATATCTGAGCTGTGCATTGGGTACGCTAGCAAGAGGTTCGAGTTTGAATTCCTCCAGAACTTGAGACCAAAGGTTGATCCAAACTCACAAAACAGACAAGAGGGTTCCTTGTTCTGTTAAACTGTTTACAAGACTGCGCCGGAGGTTGGCACTTTGGGAGTAGAGGGCCTGACCTGCTGAGTGGGTTTGTGACACCCCTTGCCTTTGTGACATTGTGCCTTGATTACTGTAACTCCCTTTACCTAGGGCTTCCTGGGTTGATATCCACCGCTTGCAGCTAGTGCAGAACACGGCAGCACGTTTGTTGATTGGGACTTCTAGAAGATCTCATATCACCCCAGTGCTGCACGCTGTACACTGGCTGCCAATACAGTCAGCGGATCACCTTTAAGGTAGGTCTTCTGACCTACAAACCCTACATGGATCGGGTCCTGATTACTTGAAAGAGCTTCTGGTGCCTTACACCCCTCTGCGACAGCTCCGCTCAACTGACGAGGGGTTGCTGGAGATTCCAAGGGTAAACTTGAAGTCATCTGGTGCTCGTGCCTTTCGATTTGTGGCACCTACCCTCTGAACTCTCTGCCCTGGCAGCCCGGAGTGCAGGGCGGTGGGGAATTTTAAGCAGGCACTAAAGACTTTTTATGGGAAAAGGCGTTTCCTGTTTTATTCTGATTTTATATTGGAAGTATCTGAATATGTGTTTGTTTCTGTATTATGCTGTACAGTGCCTTGAGACTTTGAAAGGCGCTTAATTAAATAAATTTTATTATTATTATTATTATGTAGTACGTGGTGGTTGTGTTGTCTGTTCTGACCTGGACCACCTTTCCTTTTATCTGATTGATAAATGACTGAAGAGCCAGAAGAACTACTCTGAGCTCCAAAGGCTGACATGCAGGAGGATTCCTGCTTTTCCCACATACCATGTGCAGTGTGATCCCCAGATGTGCTCCCACCCTAGGAGGGATGCATCTGTCGTGAGTACCAGAGAGAGAACCTGCTGCAGGAAGGGCACTCCTTGTCCGAGACTGCCCTTTCCTGCCACCACTGTAGGGCTTGGAGAAAGTGATTGTGACTGGCACTAGCTTTGAGACAGAATCCCTTCTCTGGAGCCAGTGATCTCTTAAATGAAATTGAATGTCTCTCATCTGGAACCTGGCCCCTGACACACTTGCTGTGGAAACTGCCATATGGCCTAGCAATTGCAGGAAGTGCCTTGCTGCCCTGGAAATGTGAAGTTTGAAGGAACTGGCCACCTGAATAAGGTTGTCCATCCAGTCCTGGGGCAGGTAAACCATCCCTTTTCTTGTATCCAGTTCTGCCCCTATGAATCTGAGCAGCTGAACTGGTTCCAGAACAGACTTTGTGGTTCACCAAGAACCCCAGAGAGTAGAGAGCGCCTTGTGTTATTGAGGGCCTCCCTTACCTGCTGGTGTGACTGGCCTACTATGAGCCAGTCCGTCTGGGTAGGGGAACACTGACACCCTTGTCACCTTAGGTGTGCCACTACCAGAGCTAGACATTTTGTGAACACTCTTGGAGCAGGCGTTAGTCTGAAAGGCATTGCCCTGAATTGATAATGACCTGATGGCAACCTGAACCTGAGGTACTTTCTGTGTGACCTTCTGACTGGGATATGAAAGTAGGTGTCCTTCAGATCCAGTGATGCTAACCAGTCCCCTGTTTTAGGGTGGGTAGTATGGTAGCCAGAGTAAGACAGATACTTGTTTAGGTATCTGAGAGATCCAGAATGGGTCACGCTCCCTGTTTTTCTTTATTGTGAGAAGTACCTTGAATATAGGCCCTCTCCTTTCTGGTTGGAAGGGACTGGTTCTACTGCCCTTTGCAGCAGAAGGCTTGAAACTTCCTTTTCCAACAGGGCTGTTTCTGATGGGGAGGAGGGTTTGAAAGCTCTTGACCTCAGCTCTGACATTGCCTTGAAGCTGAGGAGCAATCCCTGGCCCACTACTTCCAAGACCCACTTGTCTATGGTGATATTCTTCCACTCCAAAAGTAGTGGGCCAGCCTGCCCCCCTACTACAATTGGGGAGGTGACACGAACAGTCACCTCAGGGTGTCTGTTTGGACTGTGCTGCTGCTGAACACTGGGACTAGTGTGGCCACTGCCCCTTCTGCCCCTGCCTCTGAAGTATCCCTAGGCTGATACTGGGGGAAAACTTGAGGCTGGAAGAAACCTATTAGTAGGCCTGCCTCTGCCACCACCTTGCATGATGCTTCTGGGTGTTAGCAGCTCTTTCTTTGGCTGCTGCACTTTTGTATGCAGCCTTGTAGTCATCCATTCAAACAACATGAAGTCTTGCTGTATTCTATTGCAGTTAGCCCCAGCACTTCAACTGCCCCGGAGAGTAGAGTTAAATTCTATGCAGAGCATAGAACGTTGAAACTTGAGCTCAGTTCAAACCTCTGTCTGCTGCACTTTAAAGTGTAACCATCAGATTCTTTACTCTGCCTAACTGAACAGTCGCCCGCAGATTTCTCCTCTGCTCACGGTTCAACAGTCGGTTAAAGTCGTCAGTTTTACCGATTATTTCGTCTGATTTCAGTTTAGATCTCTGTCTGTTACAGTAGTACTAGGTAGTGAACTAGCCGTAATAAAAAACTTGTGGAGGTCACAATCCTGCAAAGTGATCCTGATTGCTCCAGACTGGGCCAGGCAGCCTTGGTATCCTTTGTTGCTGTCCTAGCAGTCCATCTTCCCTGTCTCTTCCCAGGAATTACAACCTGTTAACCTCCTCTCAGGGAGGATTTGGTATCCCAATCATCGGTCTCTCAATCTCAAGGCATGGTTCTTGAAGAGTTAGAATATGCACATTTGCATCTGTCTGGATATTCTCAAAGCCTCTCGAAAACCTGCCACCAGAAAACTTATAACTCCAAATGGAAAAGATTTAATATTTGGTGTTCCAAAAGCATATGTCCCCAGACACTGCTGAATTGTCTACAGTTCTGGATTATATGGTTCACCTCAATGGCCTAGGCCTCAGACCAGCTACTCTCAAGGTACACTTGTCAGCTGTTTCTGCTTTTTTTTTGTCAGTGAGAAAGCCCTCCTCACTGGCATCTCATCCTGTGTTCTGTAAATTTTTCAAGGGATTGCTCCATACCAGTCCTCCCTTTAGGGATCCCAATCCTGCTTGGGACCTTAATGTCTGCATTGCTCAGCTTATGCAACCACCCTTTGAGCCTCTGGCTTCAGCAGAGCTGAAGTGTTACTTGGAAAACTGTGTTCTTGGTAGCTATTACCTCTGCTAGACATATCAGTGAATTACAGGCTCTGTCAGTGGACCTGATTTTATCTTTTTCATAGGGATAAAGTGGTCCTTTGAACCAATAGGAAGATCTTACCTAAAGTAGTTTCAGATTTTCATTTGAACCAGTCCATGTCTCTCCTGTATTCTTCACTGATCATTCCTCTTCAGGAGGCGAGAAGATTACACAGTTTGGATGTTAAAAGAGCCCTTAGTTACTACATTGGCGTACTAAAGCACACAGGTTTGACTCCCTACAGCTGTTTCTCACTTATGGGGAAGTGGGAAAGGGTAAACCTGCCACTAAGAAAACTGTTGCCAGGTGGATTGTCTCTTGAATACAATTCTGCTATGAGAAGCTAGGCAAAATACCACCCTCAGGCCTGAGGGCTCATTCAACTAGAGGTACAGCTGCTTCCTGGCTGCTGCCAGGGATATTCCTTGCTAGAGATATGTAAAGCAGTCACCTGGAAAACAGTCCATACGTTCACCAAGCATTGCCCTGGATATCCAGGCTAGGAGTGATGCTTGACTTGGTACAACAGTACTGCAGAGCCCTATTCCCAAAGCAGGTTCGGATCCCTCCTCCATGGAGGTATTGTGATAGTCTGCAATAGTCAGAATACAGCAAGACTTCATTTTTTTTTTTTTTAACCTTTGTATTTATCCACCTAACCTGCCTCTTCCCTCCACTCATTTGGACATCCTCAATGGACCCCCAACCCCGCTGTGGTTTGTCCCTAGAGTGCCTTGATCCCACACACTCCTTGAAGACCCCAGGTATACCCCCAGGTAGGGGTGGAGAGGATGCCCTGCTTACCTCTCCAAGCCAGCACTCTATGTGTGTGTGTGGATCTGACACAGCGGAGTCTGCCTTACAGAGTAGTCAGAAGTCCTAGGAGGTGTCATCACCTAGGAGGGATGAGTTGTTTTTCCGTTCTTCCCCTGAGCGTTGGCGTGAGGGCTGTGAGCTGGGAGGCGCACGGGCGGTACCTCCTGCTCCGCCCCTCTGCCGACAGTCACCCAATCCCTTGATGCTGCTCCACCGACTGCGCTATCCACCGGGCTCCCTAGGTGGTAGCATTGCAGCAGGAGCCTACAGTCACCCTCCCGGAGAAGGAGGCTGCTATCGGGCTCTGTCCTTCTCCACCCCAACCGACCCCTGGTTTCTGAACCTGGGTCGCTGGGCGTAGTCGAGATGTGGTCCAGCGCCTCAACCATCAGCACCACCGGCCGGCCGACTTTATGTTGTTTGAAGAAAAATTACTCACCTTAGTAATTATGTTTCTTCTAATGGAGTCTTGCTGTATTCTGACCTCCCCTGTCTCCCCTCTCAGAACCTGTTTTGGGGAAGTTAGCTGGCAGGTGCAGTGTTGCACCCAGGGGTGCATATGGACACTCCCTCTTTTAGAGAGGGAGTGGCTTATGTTTGTTAATTTAATAATCTTAAGTTGTTCACTACCTGGTATTTGGTTTTGGATTTTTGATTTGAGTCTTTTGGGATTCAAAATATTTGGTTGCCATTTGGCTAGTAAGAATTTTACAATTTCCACATAGTAGTTAGTATTAGCTCGTAATAATCTGATGGTTACACTTCAAAGTGCAGCAGACAGAGGTTTGAACTGAGCTCGAGTTCAATGTTCTATGCTCTGCATAGAATTTAACCTCTACTCTCGGGGCAGTTCAAGTGCTGGGGCTAACTGCAATAGTCAGAATACAGCAAGACTCCATTAGGAGAAACATAATTACTAAGGTGAGTAATTTTTCTTTTCTTCATATATGCCTCTGTTTGCTCCCAAAACAGAGACACAGGGTCACATGGAAAATCCATGGCCTTAGTCGGGCTATCTTGTGTCAGATTAGTAGTTCTAAGCCAATCAAACATCCTGAGGGATGCAGCAGATACCATCTGCCTGGATGCAGTGACATTAGAGTCCACTGCCATCCTGAACTGCATCTTAGTAGCTTGATACCCCTTTTGCAGCCTCCTCCAGGTCAGCAGCCACAGGAGGGGCTGCCTTAGCAATTGCAATACTGTGGATCACATGTTTTTCTGATAACTGGCTATATATGCCACGTAAGATACCTGCCTAACAGCCAGAGAAGATCCCAACTACACTTTTTGTTCAGGAATCCACCCTCCTAGAACCCTTGTCTGAGGGGTGAGGCCAGAGGGATGCCAGCTTTGTCACAAGCTGCAGCCTGTACCACACCTTCATGGCTGGGGTGCCCAAAGAGAATTCAGCCCCAGTGTTAGCCACCCAGTACTTCTTATCCACCTTCCTGTCTGTGGGTGGGATAGAAGTGGGGTTTGCAGAACTTTCATAGTCTGCTTTCTTAGAGACCTATGGAGAGGGAGCAGTAGCCTCTTTGATGGTGGCACATCCATCATCTCCTTATAATCCTCTTCCTCCTCATCCTCCACAGATTCCTGGGATGGGTGGTCAAGTGACTGAGCCACTTGCTTCATAAAAGCAAAATATGAGCTAAAATCCTCTGTTCCTTTGTCAGGGGAATCTGGTCTGTGAGGATCAGGGAAATGTCTGGATCAATAGGATCCCCAAAATCCTCATCATCTTCATCACCAAGCTCATTCCCAAAGTCATTGTCCCCATAAGGATCACCACCTTGGTCAGTTAAACCAGGGATAACATTTGAACCGGGAGTTTGTGGAAACAGTTGTTTGCCAAGCAGAACCAGGGACTGTAATGAGGAATAATCCTGATCGCATTAGCAATCTCCTTAGCAGAAGGAACCGTGGTTTGTTTATGCGGTTCCTGGTGCTTTTCCTTCTTCTTTTTCTTGACCGCAGCGGCCGGTTCAGCAGTCTTATCTGCAGTTTGTTTTTGAGTAGCGCTATTGCCTTTTTCAGAGGGCGTCTCCGTTCATCCAGATGCTCTGCGGCTGGGTTAGCAGCCTTTTCAGACATTCTTTCTGATAGTCTTTAAACCATCTGTCCAAGGTGGATCTGGAAAGCTAGTGCAATCTCACAATCTGTCTGTAAGTGTTCAGACCCCAGACAGAATAAACAAATTAAGTGTGGATCTGCTTTTAGCAAAACTTCCGCACTTGGTACAGTGCTGGATACCTTTGGGTCCTGTTCTTTTTTTGTTTTCTGTGATATAACCCAGATCACCATACCAAAGTAAAAGCTTTTTTTTTTTTTTTGATTACGCGAACCAGCAGAAAAACTAGGAGTTACCGAGAATAAGGAAAAATAGAGCAGAATACCTGGAGTTACCCTGGCTGAATTCAAATACAGATGAAACCAGGAGTTGCCCTGGTTAAAACACAACTAATAATAAACCAACTATACCGAGTTGGAACAGAAAATTTTACTTTAATTTAATCAATAAAATAAACAGGAAGACTGTCGTTTCCCCTCGGTTGAAGAACTGGGAGGAAAGTGACTACTTACCCATACTTGACTAAAATCTAAACAATTACTACCTGAAAATGAAGGACAGTGAAAGGAATACTAATAAAATAAATGTTACTAGTGAATAAACTGAGAAAATAAAGTTTCTTGACGATGAAGGAGAGCTCTCTGGAGATGTCTTATTGAGGCAAGCGGAGTAAAGAATTTGATGGTTTAGAACTGTTTACCAGGGACAGTGATTTGAAAACCGTGTTCGAGCCTAGCATTCTATCATATGCATAGGTTCTGTTAACCATTTTGGCTCGGGCAGTCCTATGGTGAGACCATACTGCATAAGTCAGACTACAGTAAGATTTCTGGGGTTTGAAACATGTAAGATCCTTCCTGGGTTTAATAGGATATTACAGAAGGTTTGTGCGTAACTTTGCCTCATTGGGTTTAATAGGATATTACAGAAGGTTTGTGTGTAACTTTTGCACACTGGGTTTAATAGGATATTACAGAAGGTTTGTGCGTAACTTTGCCACACTGGGTTTAATAGGATATTACAGAAGGTTTGTGCGTAACTTTGCCACACTGGGTTTAATAGGATATTACAGAAGGTTTGTGCGTAACTTTGCCACACTGGGTTTAATAGGATATTACAGAAGGTTTGTGCGTAACCTTGCTGTCACACTAGCTAGTCCCTACCAGACCTCACAAAGAAGAATCCCCCACCAAGGTTAAATGGACACCAGCATGTGAAGAGACATTCTGTGCCTTAAAGGAAAGCTTGTGTTCCTCACCTGTACTGAGGAGCCCTGATTTTTCCTTACCTTTAAGGTACAAAAGGATGCTTCTGACACAGGCATTGGGGCAGTACTGTCTCAAATGACTGAAGGGAAGAACACCCATTCAAACAACATGAAGTCTTGCTATATTATGACATATGCAGTGAGTCCCAACCTTGAACTGCTCGGAGGTGAAAGAGTTAACTTTCCATGCCAGGCATGGAATGCTGAGCTCGAGCTCGTTAAAACTCTGTCTGTTGTTCTTCAAACTCAAACCGTCAGATTCTTTATTCGCCTCACTGAACAGTCGCTCGAGATTTCTCCTTCTGCTCGGTTCATTTTGTCGGTTAAAGTATTGTTTTCTCAGTTTTCAACCGAAATTAAACCTAACCAGTCAGTTCAGACTCTGTCTGTGGTATTTGTGAGTACTAGATTGGTTTTATATTGATTTCTATTCTGTGTGGAACTTGTAACGGTTATCGGTTCGGTTTGAACCAGTCAGGTTGTTTAAAATATATTAATCTGTCATTTAGAGTGTGGTTACGGTTCTTATCTGTTCTAAAAAAACAATTTTATTACATTTTTTCCACGACCCGTGACACGGTTGGGAACGATAAGGGGTCTTACCTGGTGGATTGCCATAAGCGGGTAAGTTTGGTTAGGACTGGCACTATGTCTGAGAAAACCAAAGAAAACCGGGCCACTGGGTTTCAACACTGCAGTGTCTGTGGGAAGTCTTTGCCAAGGCTGACCCCCATACCACCTATGTTTATTGTCTGGGGTTTGACCACCTCAATGCAGACTTCCAGATTTGTAAAATTTTCCTGCAGCTACCCTGGAAAAGAGAGTTGGTAGGCTCAGGAAAGGGAGGCCAAAAGTCCACTGAACCGGATGGCCAGCACGGTTCAGTTCCAACGAACTGAAGGAGTGCCCTCTGACCAGGGCAAGACTTCCTCGGGCAAAGGAGTTCCAGCAAAAGGACTAGAAATCAGCTGGTGTGGAGCCAAAACTTTCCTCTCCAACCGCTGAAGAAATAGCCAAGCGATTAAAATTGTCCAGTCGCTTTCCCGGTTCCGACCGAACCGGCACCATCAAGTAGCGTCCGGTTCGGCCGGTTCCACCTGTTCTAAGAGTATGATGTAGAGGAATATTATGAACCAGAGGAGGGGGAAGAGGAGTATGAGGAGAGTGAATTTGGATTTGAAAGTCTGGATGTGCCCATTGACCCGGACATCTCCCCAGACAGACCTTCAGGAGTATCTCCTCCTAGGCTTTCTGAGTCCCCTTCTCATTTTACGCTTTATAAGAAAGTGGTTGAAACCCTCCAGCTCCCTATGGAGGAAGCTGTGGATGATCAAGAGGAGCCTGACTATGTGGAAATGATGGATATCCCAGAGTCAAGGAGGCTGTCTATTCCTTTGCATAAATCTTTTGGAAACAGTTAAAATTTTAAAAACTCCTCACACTATACTTCCTGTCGATAAGAGAATGGACAAAGAGGTACACATTGTCAGGCTCTGATGCGGAGTTCCTTACACAACAATGCAGCCATGTTGGGGTAGTGCAGACTGCAGCCTGTGACAAGGCAAATATTCCCTTGGCTTCACACCCCCGACAAGGACTCCAGGAGGATTGATGCCATGGCAAAGAAACAGTACATGGCAGCATCCTTGGGACTCAGACAGGCAAATTATATGGCTTATGTTGCTAGATATCAGAAATCCAGATGGGATACTGCTATGGCTCTAGCAAAACAGGTCCCTGGCCAGCTTGCCAAGGAGCTGGAGTAGGTGGCTGCTGATGGTATTGAGGCATCCAAGGTGCAATTCCATGCTGCAGTGGACTCTAACGATGTATCATCAAGAGTCATGGCTACATCTGTGGCACTTGCAGAATGGCTTGGCTCAGATGTACTAGCCTGTCACAGGATACCCAGACTAAGGCCATGGATTTTCCTGTTGTGGGTAATTCTTTGGGGAGCAGACAGAGAATTACATGAAGAAAATGGATGAGTATAGGACCACCTATAGGAGTGCACAGGCCAAGGAAAGGCAGGCCACTCCTCAAAGGTAGCTTTCCAGGGGTAGGGGCAGGCCTTTTCATAGGCCTTTACCAAGCCCAGGCCTCCTCTTCTGCTTATGCCCAGAGGGGTTCTTTGAGGAGAGGCAGGCGGGGTACAAGCAGGCCTGCTTCCACCCCCAGCCCAAAGCCCCTGCCAAGCAGGCACCCTGATGGGGTTGCCAGGCCGATTCTCAACTACCTGTAGGAAGCAGGCTGGCTTACTTTGTCTAGGACTGGAAGTCTCTGACATCAGACAAGTGGGTCCTGGAAGTAGTAAGCCAGGGACTGGTTCTCAGCTTAAAAAATTTCCAAAGATGAGAACCAGATCCTTTCTACCTGCAAATCCACCAGAGGCACTTGCCCTAGAGGCAGAGGTTGCTTCCCTCCCAGCTCTCAGAGCTGTGGAAAGGGTTCCACCCCACACCAGGGCAAAGGGTTGTACTCAGGTACTTCCTTACCCCAAAAAGACAGGAGAATGGCGGCCCATCCTGGATCTCAGATACTTAAACAAGCACCTTTAAAACCAAAATTCAAAATGGTGACTCTGGGAATTATTCTACCTCTCTAAGGCCAGGGACTGACTAGCGTCCCTGGACCTCAAGGATGCCTACTTCCATATTCTCATCAGAAGCTCCCATCGAAAGTACCTCAGGTTCGAGCTGCCCTCAGGCCATTACCAGTTCAGAGCAATGCCCTTTGGCCTCACCTCTGTTCCAAGAATATTCACAAAATGCCTGGCAGTAGCAGTTGCTTCCCTAAGAAGGCAAAAATTGCCATCTTCCTTATCTGGACGACTGGCTCATAGTAGGCCAGTCTCCAGACCAAGTCAAGTTACATCTACAGATAACTCAGCAACTGCTCACTCTCTAGGTTTCCTTCTGAATCTTTCAAAGTCAGTTCTAGAGCCTGTCCAGCTCCTCACCTTCATAGGTGAGAGCTGAACACACAGAAGCCAGAGCCTTTCTTTCCTTTGGACAGGGCAAGGACCCTGGTTTCTCTGGCTTCCTCATTCACCCTGCAGGTCTCTCGACCAGCAAGGCATTTTCTACAGCTCCTGGGGCACATGGCTGCTTCTACAGCACTAGTGCGGGGAGCAAGATTTCAGATGAGGGACATCCAGTTCCATTTGAGGGCCTTTTGGTCTCAAAGGAAAGACCCTCTAACCAAATTGATCCCAGTAACTTGAACCCTGATCCAGGCCCTACAGTGGTGACAGGATCAGAGCAATCTGAGGCAAGGGGTTCCTTTGTCACTCAGTCTCACTCCTTAATCCTTACTACAGATGCATCCCTCTTGGGGTGGGGAGCTCACATGGGCGACCTCACTACCCAGGGATTGTGGTCCCCTCAGAGTCTGTGCTTCACATCAATCTGTTGGAACTCAGAGCAGTTTTCTAGCACTTCAAGTTTTTCCAAATCTGTTCAGAACAAAGTTGACAGGTCAGAACAGACACCACCACCACAATGTGGTACATCAACAAACAGGGGGCACTGGGTCTACGGCCTTGTGCACCGAAGCAATGAAGTTGTGGTCTCTGGCTTACCCCTGAACACCTCCCCTACAGCAGTTCACCTCCCAGGCAAGGACAATGTCCTGGCAGATGCTCTCAGCAGGATTTCCCAGGGCTATCACGAATGGTCACTGGACCCCTAGTCCTGGAGGTGGTATTTGCCAGATGGGGCACCCCGCAGATAGACCTTTTGCAGCCCCAGACAATCACCAACTTCTCTTTTTAGCTGCAGGCCTCCAATGTTGGGCTCCAGTCCCTCTGGATGCCTTAGTTCTCAATTGAAGGGAAGTTTCTCTATGCTTCCCCTTCCCTCTCCTGTTCAAAGTGTTAATCAAAATCAGATCTCAATCCTGCAAGATGATCCTGATTGCTCCAGATTGGGCCAGACAACCCTGGTATCCACTCCTACTGTCCTTAGCAGTCCATCTTCCCTGTGTCTTTCCAGGAATCACAACCTGTTAACCTGTGCTCAGGGAGGGTTTGGCACCGAACCTCAAATCTCTCAATCTCAAGGCCTGGCTCTTGAAGAGTTAGGAGTCTGCTGATCTACACCTCTCACAAGGTGTAATGGATATACTAAAGGCTTCTAGGAAGCCTTCCACCAGGAGCTACCTATAATTCCAAATGGAAGAGGTTTTCCATATGGTGCCTGGGAAGCATATTTCCCAGAATTTGCTGATTTACCCACAGTCCTGGATTATATGGTCCATTTAAATACCTTGGGGCTGAGATCAGCCACCCTAAAAGATACATTTGGCAGCTGTGTCTGCTTTTATTTCAGCAGATAAACCCTCTTCTCTTTCAGCTCATCCTGTATTCTCAAAGTTTTTAAGGGATTGCTTCACACCAACCCTCCATTCAGGGACCCTGCCCTGCCTGGGATCTTAATGTTTGCATCGCTCAGCTTATGCAACCCCTTTGAGCCTTTGTCTTCAGTGGAGCTTAAGTACTTGACTTGGAAGACTGTGTTTCTGGTAGCCATCACTCTGCCAGATGCATAAGTGAATTACAAGCCTTGTCAGTGGAGCCTGATTTTATCTCCTTTCATAGAGATAAGGTGGTCCTCAGGACTAACAGAAAGTTCTTGCCTAAGGTGGTTTCAGATTTCCACCTTAATCAATCTATGTCTCTTCAGTGTATTCACGACCATTCCTCCTCTGGCAGAGGAGGCTGCACAGCTAGATGAAGAGGCCTTAGCTACTACATAGAGCATACCAAGGGTCACAGGTTTGACTCCCTCCAACTGTTCCTCACTTATGGTGAGGTTGGCAAAGTAAAACCTGCCACTAAAAGATCCATTGCCAGTTGGATTGTCTCTTGTATTCAATTTTGCTATAAAACTGGGTAAGGTGCCTCCCTCAGGCCTGAGGGCTCACTCTACCAGAGGTATAGCTGCTTCCTGGCTGCTGCCAGGGACATCCCTATCCTAGAGATATGTCAAGCAGCTACCTGGAAACAGTTCACACTTTACCAAGCATTACTCCCTGGACATCCGGGCTAGGAGTGATGTTCAGTTTAGCACAGCTGTGCTTCAGAGCCTATTTCCTAAGTAGGTTCTGTCCCTCGTCCATGGAGGTACTGCTGGTAGTCTGCATGTGTCATGATATAGCAAGACTTCATGTTGTTTGAAGAAAAATTGCTCACCTTAGTAATGTTGTTTCTTCTAATGGAGTCTTGCTATATTATGACCTCCCCTGCCCCTCTCAGAACCTTGTTTTTGGGATGTGGTGGGCAGTGCAGTGTTGGCACTTAGTAGTTGCCCACCTTGTTTTTTCATCCCTCCTTTTTGGGGTGACTTGGTGTTGTGTTTTTCATTTTTGGGTCTCCTGACTTGAGTCTTTGTTTTGGGACCAAAAATGTGTTCTTATGTTTAGTAGCCAGTTGGCTAGTGTAGGTTTACAGCTTCCACACAGGACCTCAGTGAGTTTAGTTCAAAGATCTGACGGTTTGAGTTTGCAGAACAACAGACAGAGTTTCAACTGAGCTCGAGCTCAGCGTTCCATGCCTGGCATGGAAAGTTAACTCTTTCACCTCCGGAGCAGTTCGAAGGTTGGGACTCACTGCATATGTCATAATATAGCAAGACTCCATTAGAAGAAACAACATTACTAAGGTGAGTAATTTTTCATCACCTTTATTAGCCGTAAGTTACATGAGCGAGAGAGACTAGGTGCTCTACAATAGAAAAGAATGTCTCGCTGTAAGGTGGGCTATTGAAGCATTGATATTTTATCTTTGGGGTGTTGACTTTGACTTGACTCACGATCATAACCCACTCCATTGGCTACAGGTTATGAAGGATAAAAATCTACACATAATGAGGTGGTACCTGGCTCTGCAGCCATACAAGTTCACTATCAGACACAGACCTGGTACTGTTCTATAAAATGTGGATTTCATGTTCCGTTTGGGGCAGATCCAGATATTCAGGCACAATCAGACCTTGGGGTGAAGCATAAAGAAAAAGATTAAGAGGAAAGCCTCTTAACTTATTTGTTCAAGATGTTGGGCAGGATATTCAAACTGCGCCATTCTGTGGCACAAGCCCTTGCACTGCTCAAAAGAGTTGCACAGGTGTGTGGCAGGCGATATTGAAGGAGTAGCGCTATTGAGCAACTCCTTTGAATATCGCCCCAGCCACACCACTGTGCATGGCGCAGTGGAACTTGCGCCACGCAAGTGGTCAAGTGGAGCATTCAAGATGTGGTGGCGCTAGTTCCATTGCGCAATGCGCAAATTTACGATATTCAAAGGTGACATGCAAATGGAGCCATAAGTTATGCAAGGCATGGGGGCCATTGCATCTACTACAGCCCCATTTGCATGCCATTAGCATGCAGGTGCGCCATCCCGACAACTTGTGCCTGGCGCCTGCCAGGCAGCAGCCGTCTGAGACCAACGCCCCTGCAGCCCGATCGTAGGGCATGAAGAACTCTCCACTCATCTAATCGCGGCATAACAGTATTACTCTCCACTGGCCCGATCGCTGGGCAAAACGGAACTGAAACCCCCGACTGGCCCGATCGCAGGCATAACAGAACTGGACCTCCGACTGGCCCGATCACGAGCATAACAGAACTGACCCCCAACTGGCCCGATCGTGGGCATAACAGAAGTGAACCCCCGATTAGCCCGATCGTAGGCATAACAGAACTGAACCCCCCCTCATTGGCCCGTCGCAGGGCTCAGAAGTGAACCCCCACTGGCTCGATCATAGGCATAACAGAAATGACCCCCCAAGCCCGATCACAGGCATAATAGAAATGACCTCCCACTAGCCCGATCATGGCAGAACGGAGTTCAGCCCCCAAAGACCAATATCCCAGGTGGTCCAGTGGACCGCGAAGCCCGATCGCGAGCATTAGAGTCAACCCCCAGTCCAATTTCCCTGGTGATCTAGTGCCCCACCCACCCACCCACAGAACGCACCACCCCGCTCCCGTCAGCCGGTGGGCGGCAGCACCACCCGGCTTGCCGCCCCCACCGCCTGGCTGATCACTGCTCAGGTAGTGCTGCACGCCCATTGGTTCAGAGCAAGAGTCAATGGGCGTGCAGCCCATACCGTATATAAGACAGTCCAGATATGTGAATGAATTCCTTGAGGATCTAGTGAGCCCCGCCCCACCCACCCACGGATTCACATATCTGGACTGCCTTAGACGGTATGGCTGCACGCCCATTGGCTCTTGCTCTAAACCAATGGGTGTGCAGCCCTACCAAGCAGTCAAGTCGCGGCAGCAGGTGGTGCTGCCACCCGCTGGCTGACGGGGGCGGGTGGTGGGGCTCCGTGGGTGGGTGGGGTGGGGGCCACAGATCACCAGGGAAATTGGACCTGAGGGGTTTGACTCTAATGCCCGCATTGGGCTTCATGCGTCCACTGGACCACCAGAGATATTGGTCTTGGGGTTGAACTGCTCTGCCCGCGATCGGGCTAGTAGGGGGGTATTGTTATGCCCGCGATCGGGCCATTCGAGGGGGTTTCGTTATGCCCGCGATCGGGCCAGTCGGGGTTCAGTCTCTGTTATGCCCGCGATCGGGCCAGTCGGTGGGGGAGTTCAGTTCTGTTATGCCCAAGATCGGGCCAGTCGGGGGTTCCTATACAGTATGCCCGCGATCGGGCTAGTGGGGGAGTGTGTTCTGCCTGTGATCGGGCCATACGGGGTTACTATTATGCCCACGATCGGGCTGCAGGGGGCAATAGAAAGTGAGGCCACCCACAGGTGACAGCTGCTGTGTTGCGCCCTGCAATGTGGCAGCTCACCTGTGGGTGGCCCTGACTTGATTCCTTTTTTGTCTCAAAGTTGTGCAGGTGCAGGTAGGGAGTTGCGCTGCACAACTCTGCACAGCCTGGCTGAATATCGGCTGTGCAGTTATGCATGTTCCTCCCCTCAGGTTGAGCATGCCTTCATTAGCATTGTGCTGTTGCTCAGCATGACTTGGGGCGAACTGCCTTCTGCTGAATATCGCAGAATGGGCGCATTCGGACTTTGCGGTGCAACCCTATTGCGCATGGCACAACCCTTTGAATATCCAGCCTGCTTTTTAGGGAACCCGAGGTGGAGCTTTGGGAGTGGGCGGTTGAAGCTCCATCTCTCCTATTGTGAGAGATCTGATAACACTGAGGATGTGCGTATTTCCAGCGATTGTATTTTAGGAAACCTAGACTGTTCATAGAGGGATTCATTCCTGGTTTCCTCTTAGGTGGGGAGGAGTATGTCACAGTGTGCTGGTTACCCTGGGAGATCTTCTTTCTTGACATTCTAATGCAGCTGGAACTCTTCCTATGTTTTTCTTTCTTCCTGTAAGTTTCCCATTTTTTATTTATTATTTAGTTTTGTTGACTGGTAAGTGCACTAGACAAATCCTGCCTATTTTCAGGCACGATATAGGAGAGGGGATACAGATGAATGCCAACTGACCTTGAACCAGATTAAACTGTTGGTGGTATCTTTAGTGAATGAGGGAAGTTTGGCCAGGACACCAGGAATTTCCTACTCTTTTCGACAAGTGTAAGGGATCTTTAACATCCACCTGAACTACCACCAATCCAGGCAGATGGGACCTCGGTTTAACGTCTCAACCTAAAGATGGAGGCCACCTGCAAATGCCTTTTTCTTACTGTCCCTTTGTTTCTAAGTCACCACAGGGTTAACACTTATACCCCCATGTTAGAGGTGTGAGAGACACGATGCTTCATATGGTAAGCATTCTGCCTTCAAAGGAAAGAAGAGAGGTGAGCATGCCTTGCGATTTATTTGGTTTTGACGGTCAAGTTTGGAAAAAGGGTAATGCATTCTTGTATGGCTTCAATGCTTGGAGCCAATGTTCTCCTGTAGCAGAAGGAAATGTACAAGAGAGTGACACCTATTTTATTTCAGTTATGTCTCAGGTTTGTGTGACAGCCCATGGCGCTTTGCCGTGAATTAGCAGGCAGGTCACTGTGGCTTAGAAGATGAACCCCTTCGCAAAGTTTCTTGTATTGCAGTACACATGAGAGAACGAGGCCGGGTGAATGTCTCTAAATTATAGAAAACAAATGAAAGAATATATATTTGCCCCATGTTTCCTCTCACCTGAAATCCCCGCTTCTCTTCCCTGGAGCTGAAAGAAAACAGCATTAATGGGAATTGCTGCAAATGTGTGTCCCTGTAGAAAGCATCCCAAGTCTTTTCAAGCTTCTTTTCCTGGAGTACTGGGAATACCAGAGTGGGATGTAGAGATGCTAGCCTTAGATAAACCCTTTTGGTTAAAGTAAAGAAGTTTTCTCATGGATACAAGGTTACAGAGGCAGTTTGGACAAGTGCCAAAAGTGCCCCACCACCACAGTGCCTCACTTACAGTGCCCTGCAGCTTTTGAGTACCAAAGGAGATGGGAGTATTTTAAACTGTCAAATGTTATGTTGTCTCCCACTTTCAGGAGAAGGGAGGTGATCATGCCACCATACAAGACCATGGTGAGACCACACCTGGAATATGGGGTCCAGTTCTGGAGGCTATACTTGCAAGGGGACAAGGACAGGCTGGAAAGGATCCAGAGAAGGGCTACCAGAATGGTGAGTGGGCTGCAGGAGCAGAGTTAGGTCAATTCTGAATTTAATTGAAATTTGTAAATCAATTCAAATAAAACTGTGATCAAGTGGGTAATTGAATTGAATTGGTTTTGAAACAAAATGAAAGCTATAGAATTGGAATTGAATTGAATTTGACATATTAATTATCAATTGATTTGAAATCCAATCTTAAATAACATTTATTTTGCACAAAACCTTTGCTTTAAATTGTGGACTAGCATTCATAGTGTAGTCTGGCTTAGTGTTTGGCAAATGAGGCATGATGAATCAAAAAGTGAGCTACCATGTTGCCAATGACTGTCTTATTTGAACCAATCAAAGTGCTTTATGGTGGAGAGCAAATCGCTTTGACTAGTTTAACTCACTGGTTCTGCCAATCATTGGTAGCACATGGTAGCTAAACCTAATGATTAATTGAGCCTGGCTCAATGGTCAACACACCTGTATTTAAATCACACAATCACAGTAACGGGTGTCATGAATGATGAGCTGATTGCAGCTTAGCACTCCTACTGCCTCATCCAGAGGAACTATGTAGGTGAGTCTATTAGTATCCAGTTGTGATGTGAATGCTCACAGCTGTTCTTTAATTAATTAAAATAATCTCTCCTGTCTTGTAGCTCTATATAAGAGCCAGCCTTACACTCATTGTTTGTTGAGTTACTCTTTGGAAAGACAAGGAGCATGGCTAGGAATGTTGGGATTTGGAGAACAGTTTGGTGTGTTGGAGAGTTCTGAATGATTACTCAGATTTGGATTTGGACCTGGACTGGAATGAAGAACCCCGATGACTGAATGACTCTGGACTGGAAGAGGAACTGAGAAACGGAATAAACCCTATTTTGCTTGCTGATTGACCACAAACTTTGCCTGACAAATTAGACATTGCCATTGATCTCAAGTGCCATTATGCCAAAAAGTATTCAGTCTTTGAACATTTTGGGAGCCAAATGAATATAATGCAAATGGGAACTATCGGCTATATGCAAATACTGTGGAACTTCTATCTCTGGCTCAATAAAAGCTACTTTAACTTCATAAGGCACCTCAAAGTAAGTACAGTTAAAATTGAAATTCTTTGTCTTGCATGTCTACATGGATCAATAATTTTATCAATCAATTCAATGAGTATGTTGTTTAACTAGAGAATCCTCTAATGCTAGTAGATTATATTGTGTGCAAATGTTGTCTGTGTGGTTATAATATGGATAAAGTAATGTAAGTTGTATGTTAATGTTTTAGATGAAACACCCTGAAGTCTTTGGGGAGTCGCCTCATCAATCTGACCAGACCTCAGGCCCCAAGAAGTGGAAGCCACAGACACTCACCAGGAGAAGCTTACCAGCAAAATCATTAGTTTCATTGCTGAAGACCTCATGCCTTTGTCTGTGGTAGACAACACAGCATTTCGCCATCCTCAGCACAGCTGAACCACGTTTCACCATGCCCAGCAGGAACATGTCAGCCAGAAGCTACTTCCTGAACACGCTCCAGTGTCCAAGATAAACTGAGGAATCAAATGCAGCAAGCACAAAACATTTACCTCACCATAGATCTGTGGTCTAGCAGAGATATGAGATCATTTATTGGATTTGCAAGCCACTTCATTGTTGACCACTCACTAGAGACCACCGTGTTGGCTTGTCGATGATTTAGGGATGCACATACTGCAGAGAACATTTACTGACAGTGTGAGGAAACTGTGACATTTATAACATTGCAGCTAAAGTGTCAGGCATAGTGACTGACAATGCTGCCAACATAGTGAAGGCATCACTATATTCCCACCAGTAGATGTCCAAGACAGTGATGAAGACCAGGATGAGGATGTTGCCATTGAAGTGGTGAATGTGAGTGACAAGCTGGATTATTTGCCACCCGTGCATAGCCCTTGTTTTGCTCACACTCTTCAGCTGCTTGTTAGTGATGCCCTTGAGCAGGCTGGTCCTTTAAGACCAATGAAGGCAAAGGTGTTGAGAATAGTTGCTCACTGCCATAAATCCAACAAGGCCACAGAGATACTAGAGGGACACTACAAACTACAGATGTCAAATGTCACAAGGTGGAATAGCCAGCTTAAAATGCTGAGGTCCATTCTGAAAATCCTACAGAGGTCCTATCTGAGCTTAATACCCCATGCAAGCTGACACCATATGAACTGAAAATGATTGGTGAACTCTGTGAAATTCTTGCACCCTTTGAGGAGGTCACTGAGAAGATTCAGGGGACTGGATGATCACTGCCAGCTTTGTCATTGCATGTGTCAGAGGTTTATGTCATGCAATGGCACATATTAGTGAGAAGTACAGTAACAAGATGGTATCAACCATGCAGTCATCCTTGGACATACGACTTGCAAAGTATGAGGAGATGGAGAATTTCAAGATGGCTGCAAGCCTGGATCCTCGTTTCAAGCTGGACTGGTGCAAGGATGAAGAAGTACACAGCATGAAGGAGCTGCTGATTGAAGAGGTGACCTCCTGCTGCCAAGAGCTGCTGACATGGCTACATCACCTCCATTAAGAGAACGCACCAAACTCTTCTCATACATGACCTCCCATTCTGCTGAAATGGACAGCAGTAACACCAACACATTTGTACATGTTGAAATCTCGAACTACCTGAGTCAACCCTGTCTGCCAGAAGACTCTGATTCTCTGGCATATTGGAAAGAAAACTAACAGATTTCCTATTTATCCCAGCTAGCCTGCAAGCATCTCACCATACTCCCTCATCTGCACCTGTAGAGAGACTTTTAGTGTTGTTGGCAACATTTTCAGGCCTGACCGATGCAACTAAGTGACGCAAAATTTGAAGAGCTAATGATTATCAGATGCAACAGATTTGTTAAGTGATGGCTATCCTCCTCCTTCCTTCCTGATGTAATAAGTGACAATAATTATGACAAAATGCATAACTTGTGTTGGATGTTGTTGATACAAACTTAGGAAATTTAATGGATTGAGAGAGGTGGGCCGTATTCACCAAGTGTTTGGTTGATTATGGACAGTTTTTCAAACTACACACAACACTCATTGAAGCTTTAAATGCAAAATGACATCTTCCTTTGCATGGCTGTCTGTTTTGTCATTTTAAAGCTTCTTTGACTTTTTGAATAGTTTCAAAAACTGTCCTTAACCAGTCCTGTCCTAAAATCGCTTGGTGAATATGGCCCACTATTTGGAATTGATCACATTGATTTAATATAATTGGAATTTGAGAGGAAAGAATTTGAATTGAATTTGAATTGGGAACACAAAATTGTATTGGAATTGGAATTGATGGATTTGAAGAGGTAAGTGAATTTAATTTAATGAATTGAATTAGTGGAATTGACCCAACTCTGTGCAGGAGAAGACGTGATGAGGAGAGACTGTGAGCTGGGCTTGTACACACTGGAGGACAGGAGGGAGAGGGGGCGTGGTTGAAACTTTCAAATACTTGAAATGCATAAATAGGGTGAGAGTTGACAACATGTTCAGACTGAGTGAGAACAAATCCACTAGGGGCATGCATTAAAACTTGAGGGCAGCAGATTTAAAGGTGGCATCAGGGGAAATTCTTTACTGAGAGGGTGGTGGGGTCAGGAACAGACTGCCAGAATGGGTGATGGGGTTGATACACTGGGTACATTTTAAAAAGCCTGGGATACATACATGGGCCTAACCAACAGGGGCAGACAGAAAATGGAGGGCGGAGGTCTTCCTGGGGGAGACTGGATGGTCCATGGGTCTTTTTCTGCAACAAATTTCTCGTTTCCTACAGAAAATATTGCAGGAAACCCTCCCTGAGGTGTACTTGCTGTATTAATGAGGAAGGAATAAAACACAGATACATTCCCAAAAAGAGACAAACATAGTGATTTGCAAAGTTATAAAAGTATAAAGTAGGGAAAAGCAAGTACTGTGTAAAGTACCAACTTCACATTGAAATGTTAGTCTCAATGATGGAAATGGGCTAATAAATGCATACGTTTATAAAATATTATGCTAAAAAGAAATTCTGCTTACCATGTGGGTAATCCCTGGTTGCAGGAGTCCTATCCAAGAGTTATCCAGTGTCTAAGATCCGTCTGGCCTTGTCTTCCCCTTTGTACACTGGACAACCCCTGTGGGAGGGTCCTGTACCTGGACTTTTCATTAATTTCATATTTAGAGTGTGTTTTTCAGATAGCTACCACCCAGAGTCTCGATACCAGTGTTTTAAATTGTTTGCATCTATCAGATGTAAATAATGTTACATGAAATAAACTGTATATTCTAAAAAGGTGGAGCCTGATGTGGTCACCTGGTTGACTCCTGGTATAAAAGAATTCCAACCTAGTGCACACATCAGATTCATTGTGGGATCAGTACTGTGCTGACCAAAGTTTATAAGTTCTGCATCTTCCTTCAGTCCTTATAGTTCAGGTGGTTAACCTACAGCCTATGTAGTTCTAGCCATTTTTCAAGCACTTTATTTGATAGCAAACAGTGCCGTTAACTGTGATTTTACTTTATTTCATTTGTTTTCCTTTATTTTGTCGTATCCAATCCATGTTTACTTTCTGTACATAATAAATATTTGCTTTGATTTGCGAAACCTGACTTCAGTGTGTGTCTATCCATTCCACCAACCTCACAATAAGGGACAGAGGAGCTCTTTCAACTAATGCTAGTGCATGCATGCTAGGTACAAAATGGACAGCTCAAGAATTCCTCAAACTCTGGATTACATCTCCTCAAGCATAGCAGTAGTTCTTTTATCCAGATGGAAAATGAGGACAATGGTTGTATCTAAAAGAATCCTAGTACCAGAGGTCTGTATCGCTGACACAGCTGGTTCCAGTACAGCAGACCGGTGACAGCATTAATGTGGTGGCAGACTGTTTCAGCTCTGAGAGAGGTGGTTCCCTTATCACAACCAGAAATCCATGAGGTTCTAATTGCAGAAGCCTCACAAGATGGTTGGGGATGTCATCTGGAGGGAGCTCAGTGAGTGGTATGGTCCTTAGTAAGAAAGGATGGAGCACATCAACCTATTGGAACAGAGGGCTGGTTACCTATACGTCAAAGCTTTTGTGCAGTGTGATGCAATGCAGAACATACTACAATGTTCCATGATAATAAACAAGGTGTTCCAAATCATTGAAATCATGCCAAGTGTTTAAAGATCTGGAACTCAGCGGTAAGATAAATTCAGATGTGTGTAGTATGCCTGGCAGGGAAACTAAATGTGCTAGAGTTACTGAGCACAATGTGTCACACTACATAAGAATGGCCCTCACTTCGAGGGGCTCTTGCAGCAGGTTATACCATTGGACTGAAGCTGGCAGGCACCAGGACCCCATGGAAAACTTTAAACTAGCAGTATATAGAGAGGACCACCCCTGACGTTGGCTCTCCCCTGACATCCGCCTATGGTATAAAAGGGCAGGCCCCCAGCACTGCCTCAGTTCTTTTCCCACTGTTGACTCATGGTTGGACCTTCACAGACACCTTCTGCTTTGGTCAACCATTTTCTTCACATTACCCGTACTTTATTATTTTCTAATTTTTCTTAAAATTAACAGTGTTCTGTGCATGTCCTCTTCCTTATCTGTTGAGCAGCAGCGAATGAAGTGTGCTTGTGGAAAGCAACTTCTCCACAAGGATGTCCATTCGTCGTGTCTGCTTTGCCTAGGCCTGTACCATGACACTGAGGCCTGCCAGCACTGCCAGGATTTTAAGCAGCGACCTGGCTTCACCACATGAAAACCCTGAAGCCATCCTGCTGTAGCAAAATCTCACAGCAACAGAGAAGGAGCTTCACCAGAGTACCTCCTCTTCACTGGCCTCCGGGCTTCCTCTCCTTCATCAGCCAAGGAAATTAAGTCTTCAGAAAAGCACAAACACTAGGAGAAGCATAGGAAAAACCCTGTTCGGCTTTCCAGTCCGGGTCCCCATGCAAGTCGTGCACTGAACATGGGTCTTCCCTGCAGGAGGTTGGTCCCTTTCACTCCAGCAGCCCTCTCTCCTCCAGGCTCCCAGCGGTAAACCACCCAGTCTCCTGACTGTCTCCAGTTGTGGTTCTTTGGGGCTTGGGACTTTGCCCCCAGCCTCTCAGCTCCTGAAGCTCAGGCCCATTTAGCAGGCAGGTCCTCAGCCAGGTGGCTTGACCAGGTCTTTCTCAGGTGGTGGGTCTTTGACCTTCGCCCTCCCGGTCCAAGGCACTTGCAAAGCTGGTTCCCGACATCAGGGACTGACACCTCTATGCAATGTGAGGGGCATGCGGTCACCTCCCCATGAGTGTGATGCCTCTGCCCCGCCCGGGAGTCAGCCCCAGGGCAGGCCTCTCCCTAGGTTGGTGCCTCCTACCACTCAGACTGGCACCAGACCATGCCTGTCCAGTCAACGCCGGCCTCCCAGCACCGACCCCAACGATGCCTCAGCTGTCTCCTCAATCCCCTGCTTTCACTGGCTGGACCTGTCGCACACAGCCGATGTCAGGGGATGGATGCCCAGCCTCTTGACTCCAGTCAGACAGACGCCAGATGGTTCCTTACCACGGAGACCGACACCGGTTAACCTGATGCAGTGGATCTGACACTAGGGTTACCACAACCTAAAGAACCAATGCCGGGCCCTCCCAGCCTACCCCACAGATGCCGGTTCCCCATCCATGCCTCAGAATCAGCCCACAGACCTTAACACCTCTTTGCAGCCTGGTGGGCATACTTTTAGGATAAGGAGGTCCTGAAGAAGCCCCCAACTCTGACCCCTAGAGAACTCTTTCTCAATCCAGCTAAAGAGCAGGTTCCCCTAGGAAGGCTCAGATGCCACATCCTAAGGAGCCTTCCCTCAGCCAGAAGTAGCTGGCGCCAGTCATCCAAGGGCTCACCGACATAGGCACTGTTGCTTGCCCTCTCCTTTCCAGACTCTGGTGAGTCAGGGATACCTCTTCCTATGGTGATTCCAGAGACTCTAAACTACTGTAAGAACCAGAGGAGCCCAAGGAAACCACATGGTCTCCTCCAGGTGACTCACCTTAATGGATGTGATGAGGCACATCCAGGCCCCATGGGTTGGGATACTGAGGAAATCGTTAGCCATTTTCCTCTGCAAGAAGGGAGTCTTCACTTTAGTCGTTCCTCCATGGATTGACTCTTCAAGGATGTCAAAAGGGCTGCTTGAAAGCACCTTCAATATATCAATGATGTCTAAGAAGGCGGATCACCTGTATAATGCCCCAAGGAATTACCCTTTTTATGGGGAGCACCAGAGGCTAACTTGGTCCACGACTGCTCAAAACAACCCCGCACTTTAGTACTGAGCCTCCCGATAAGGACACTAGGCAGATAGACTATTTCAGAAAGGTCTATTTCTCAGGCACCTGTGCTATCTGTTCCCTAATCTTCCTCACCCACATGGTCCAATATCAGAATGCCCTGTGGGATGATTCAACAATTTGAGAGAAATAACCCTCTAGGGAAACTAGGGATGGTATTAGGTGGGACACCCTTAGTGTTGCCTTAGGGAGAAATCATTCGATACTCGGTTAACTTTAAAAAGAGCGTCACTTGCAGAGGGTGCAACTAGAACATAGGATAGTACAGCTTGAGGCCTCACATCAGAAGAGCCACAACTCCCAGGTCAAGCAGGACTTGGACAAAGCTCGATATGAGCTCAACCAGTTACTTGATCTTCAAATTGAGGGACAGCTGCACTATGCCAGGCAAAAATACTTTGAACAGGGAAATCATGCAGGAAGCTGTTAGCCTGGCAACTCCATCAGGAGATGGCAAGTCAGCAGTGGTGCGCATCCAGGCTGAGGGAGGGCTCCGCTACTACCTCCCAGTAGATAACCTGCACAGATTTGAAACCTGTTATGTCACCCTTTATAAATCAGAGACCTTCCCAGGTCATCATGCGGCACTGCAGGCTTTTTTGAAGGGCCTTCCATCACACATTACCAGACCCAGCTAAGGCGTGCTTAATGCCCCAATCACTAGTCACGAAATACAAACTAAGATTAAACAGTTAAAGAATGGTAAGGCCCCAGGCTTAGACGGCTTCCCAGCTGAATTTTATAAAGGTTTCACACCTCTCTTAATAGATCACCTGGTTGCTACCTGCAACTGAAATTCTGATAAATCAGAAACCAGTACCACCATCCTGGAACTTGGCCCAGATCTGTGATCCCCAAACAAGGTAAAAACATGAACAGTGCAGTTCTTATCGTCCAATTTCCCTGCTACCTGTAGATTTAAAAATGTTTACAGGGATCTTGGCAGACAGAATGCAGAACTGTATCTCCACCCTCATTCACCCGATCAGACAGGGTTCATCTCAGGGAGATTTCTCCAGGACAACATCTGGTTGCTGAACATCATTACAGCTCAGAGGGGCTCAACCTCCTGCAGCTGGCAATCAGTATGACTTGATAAGGCCTTTGACAGGGTGGATTGGCACTTTATGTCATCCACCCTGTCAAAGTTTGGGTTGGGGAGCAATTTGTCTCAGCCCTAGCAGCTCTATACCATAGACCAGAGGCTAGGATTAGGGTAAATGGCCTACTCTATGACTGTTTTCTCCTCTGAGGGGCATTAGGCAGGGATGCCCCCTGTCTCCCCTGATCTTTGCACTATCATTAGCACCCTTAGCTGTCTGGATATGCAGTAATCCACAAATCAAGGGAATCCAAATAGGGGAGCTGAACAAAAAGTGGCATTTTATGCAGATACTCCCTGTTCTTTTAAAAGAACCTCAGACTTCCTGCCTCATTTGTTGGACTCCAAAGAAATTTGGTTCCTTGGCGGGTTACAAAATTAATCTATCTAAGTCTGAGGCAGTGGTAGTGAGTGGCACCTCCCCAGACAACTCAGAGAAACATTCCCATTTGTGTTGGCTAAGAAAAACACTTTTAGATATTTAGGGATTCAAATTTAATTATACCATGGACCTCGGAGGCCGACCTATGAGAACGGCAGGCTGGCACCTTACCTCCATTGTAAATCCTCTGATAATCACCCAAAAGGTGCCAGCCAGCCGCATGTAAAAAAAAAAAAAAAAAAAAAAGCAATCTGACCCTGAAACCATAAAATTAAAGCCGCCATGTTGAATGCCCTCATAACTGGCATCTCCCACAACTGACCGCAAAATTTAAACACATTTCACTCCACAACATACAAATGTTGTTAGTTACCCAGTGAAACTTCATTTAAATTGTTTTCCTTGCCCATAACCAATTCCATCCGCTCACTTCACAGTAGCTGCTTCACGGTCTACTCGGCTCCGTTGCCATTTCCTGGAACACTCCTCCATATTTGAATCCCTCTTTCAGCCCACAGAAACACAGGAAAAAAGCGTAAAACAAATCCCCGTATACATGTGAACAATGCAAACTGCATGTCCCTGACATTCCGCTCTCTCTCTGTTCTCTCCATGCGCTAATCCCCACTGAACTGTCGAGCAAAAAAGGAAAAGTCACGAGGTGTCAAAAAAAAAAAAAAAGTCATTAGAGTCTCCTGCATCATACATTGGTCTTGTACAGAGATGTCTCTCTTCTCTCTCCACAATCCCCTAAAAAGTACCGCAACTCTCCTTGACGTTGCTCTTCTACTACCAGACCTCTCTCTCTCTCCACACTGCAGCAGCCACTACTGTTAAACCCTGCTATTTTACCTCCAACTCCACAACCATGGCAACAGCCCTGGCAACCAAGGACTATATTTTTGGTGAGTAACATGTACATTAAAATAAAATAAAATACAAAAAGCATGTCTTATTTTATTTTTATGTTAAAAGACCATGGTATAATCTCAGTAAGCACTCGGTGGTGGGTCCATAGTTATTGAAGTTTACATTGGTTGGCGAGTTATTTACCCACTCGCCTCATGGGCAAACCACGCCAGCCATGGCAAATCCACTGAAAACCCACACCCCTCATGGCTTATTGCTTATGACACTTCTAAACTTTTTCAAAATAACCTTCTCAGACTGTATCACACCCTACAAGCGACCTGGCCTACTGAAAACTGCTACCCCTCACTTTATATGGAAGAATCCAGGTCATAAAGATGAATGTATTACCTAGATTGCTATTCTTATTTCAAACACTCCCTATTTCCTTCCCACCAGATTTCTGGATCCCTTGACTAAAGACATTTCTAAATTTATTTGGGTTGGACAGCACCCTAGGATAGCTCTCACCACCTTGATGAGGCCCAGGGAGGAAGGTGGTTTAGGCCTCCCAATATGTATTATTATTTATTAGCCCAAGGTGCACAACTTATTACTTGGGCTAAGCAATGCACTAACTCGGGTTGGTATTTTATTGAGACTGAAGCACTTCACAATTATAAACTATGGATGTTACCTACCAGTACAATTCCTCCCCAGATTTGGTCCTCTGTCTCTAATCCCTTGTAAAGCATTCCTTACGTATCCTTCTTAAATTATGGAAAATAACACGTACCCCGAACACCTTAGGCCCCCTTTCCTTGGTCAAGTATGAGGACAGCTTCCTTCCCTGTAAGTCAGATCAGGGAACACTTACTGGGAACTCAAAGGTCTCTCCATATTTAAGCAACTGACTGACAGAACCGGATGCCTAGCATATGACACACTTAAGGAACACTTCGCCCTTCGTAGGGAAGATTTTTACAGATATCTCCAAACTAGGCATTTCATAAATACAGGGAAATTTTCAGAGGATCACCAGGAATTAACACATTTCAAGACCTTCTGGTGGGATGCCATTAAAATCAGGATAAATTGCAATACCTTTTGATATTATGAGAGTTCTTACCACCATCAACCGGGAGCTCAGGTGTTAGAGGATATAAGAGAGAAATGGGAAGTGGAGGCGGCAGATGCAATTTCAGAAAGGATTGGACCCACAAATCCAAAGAGGCTGGCAGTGACATCTGCTACTAATTGGTGGAATTTAACTGGAAAGTCCTGACTCATTTATTCGGGACCCCAGTGATCACCCAATATTTTAATCACAGGCCTCCTAGCTTGCTGGCATGTGGGAAACCAGAAGCACACATTATCATATATTTTGGGGTTGTAGGAAACTACAGCAGTTTTGTCCCACATACATGGAATCCTGGAACAGCTAGGGGTTTCTCTCTCCCTTTACATTTCAGGACTTAGTCTTGAGCCTCCTGCCTTGTCATGCAAAAAAGAAATCAGTAGAATTGTGTCGGATACTGAGGGTGGCAGCCCTGAAATGTATTACTACCAAATGGCTAATACCAGACCCTCCATCTCTGACACAATGGGTTTCAAGGTGGAGGGATAGAACGCTTAGAGAATATTACCTACACAATACATTTGTGGAAGGAGAAATTCCTGGAGCTTTGGCAGCCCTGGTGCAGGTGGAGGGATGCATGGAGTGGGGAGCTAGAGCTGGGGGGTAGGAGAGGATAAACAATAGAATAAGCAAGGATTAATTGTGACAAGCTTTGGGGCGGGGACTTGGGGAGTGAGGGGTAGTTGGGGTGGAATGCCTACAAACAAGATTTATTGGACATCTATAAAGTAATGTGACTGTGCATTTGTATGTTTTGCTTGTTGTTAAGGTTTATAGTTACCTATTTGGATTATAATGCCTTTTCCTTTTCAGCCTTAACCAAACAGCTGAGATAAACGTATTTCCTTTGAAAACTACTGAATAACCAAAGACTGGGACAGTGAAATGGGTTACATTGCTGTGAACTGTATCCATCATTGAGAAGCTTAGGACTTCAACAATGTGTACCTTTGTTTTATTTTGTCTGCCTGAGTCTCAATTTAAATTAGGAAGGCATTACCTGTGTAAGTTATACTTGGCAATATGATATATTGTAATAATAGATAATGTTAGAGCTGTACTAGAAAGATATCTTGTAGGGTAACGATGATGAACAAGCTGTATCTATTTTTCTTAAAAAAAAAATATCAATAAACTTGATGAAGTTAAAAAAAGAATGCCCTGTGGGAGAAGGCTTTCGGTGGCACAAGCTCAACTGGATCTGCCCGGAATGGCGAACTGTTGCACCTCCTCAAATCAGGCTCAGATGTGGGAACCACATACTCTGAACCTCATATGATTCTGCAGGTAGGGCTGCAGCTACAGGTGTCTGCCTTTGATGCTACTCCTGGCTGAGGGTTTTCGGTTTGCTCTGGACATCCAGTCTAAGATTTTGGATGCCTCCTTCAGAGGCCCTGCTTTGTTTGGTGAGTATTCTCAAAATAAAATCACTTGCCTTCAAGAGTCAGGAAAGGCTATACCTTCAGTTCATACACTTTACCAGTCTCAGCCTAAATCATCCCAGCGGCAGTTCTTTCATCGCACCTCAAGCAACAACACAGAGGCCAGCAGACCAGAAGTGCCTTTAAAGGAAAGGCTGCTTCCCAAGCCACAGGAGGTTCTGCCCCAGAGCTCCCAGAACCTCCCAGGCTGTGTTGCCTGTCCCTGGCTCCTCTGTCTGACTCCTTACTCTCTCCCTCCCCAGCCAAACCCCTGGGGAGGTAGTGAGTATTTTCTCTACCGAGAGTGTTGGGCGAGAATAACCTCAGATCAGTGGGTTCTGCAGTTAGTGGAACAGGGGGATACCATAGAATTTTTGGAGATTCCTCCGGACTATCCTCCAGCTCCCTCCATTACCCTCAGGCCCACATCACCCTCATTCAAGGCGAGATCCAGCGTTCCTGCAAAAACAGGCCATAGAACCCATTCCACCAGCTCAGCGAGGACAGGATTCTATTCACATTTCTTCCTGGTTCCAAAGAAAATAGGAGATCTGTGTCCCATCCTGTACCTCAGCAACCTAAACCAGTTCAAAGAATACAGACTGTTCAGGATGGTCACCTCCTCGGCCTTTTCCCTTACTTCATCAGGGGATGTTCTCTGGACATGCAGGATGCTTATCTTCACATACTGGAGTTTCCACCCCACAGAAGGTTTCTTCGCCCAGGAAACCACTACCAGTTTCAGGCTCTGCTGTTCGGCCTGTCCTCGGCCCCTCAAGTCTTTACAAATAGTCTCGCAGTGGTGGTAGCAGCCTTAAAGAGGGAAGGCCATTCTGTCTTCCCTTACCTAGACAACTGGCTTCTGATAGTTTCCACCAAGGAGCAGTTGCTCAGAACCATGGAAGCCACCTTCTTTCTGTTTTGGGATCTCCCCAAATCCTCCCTTGGCCAAGTCAAAGACTCCAATATATAGGGTGATCTTGGACACTGCACAAGGCAAAGCCCTTCTTCCCCAGACAGGGAAGAATGCCTTCAGACACAGGCTCAGCTGGTGTCATCATCACTAAAGTTCCAGCCATAGTAGTTCTAAGGCTGCTGGGACATAAGGCAGTAACCACTGCTACAGTGCCCCTGGCTCGCCTACATATGAGGGTGGCCCAATGGAACCTTCAGGTCCAATGGGATCAACGCCAGATGATTTTGATCAACCAGTGTCAGTATTCAACTCGGTACAACACACTTTGGCGTGGTGGATGAACCCCTTCCAACCTCTCCAAGGGGCCACTTCAGTCAGAGTCACCTCGACAATTCCTGACCATGGCGATTGGGTCAGGACTGGGGTGCCCACTAGTGGACCATCAGGCTCAGGGACCTGGTCCCCATTAGCAGCATCTCTACATCAATGTTTTGGAGATGTAGGCCATCCTGTATGCTCTGCAAGTCTTCCAGACGAGCATACTCCGGGTCCTTTCTTGATTCAGGTGGACAATATGTCTGTGGTCTTCTACCTAAACAAGTGGGAAACACATTCTTACCCTTTCAGCAAGGAGGCCATGAGAGTTTGGTACTGGGCCTTAGAGCATCACCTGGACCTAACTGCTGTGCATGTTCAGGGGTACAAAATACCTTGGTCCACAGCCTAAGCCATTCTTGGTCCAAGACACACGAGTGGAACTTCTTCCCCAGTGGCTGAAGATCTCTTCAACAGGTGGAGCTGCCCAGAGCTGGACCTATTTGCATCCCCATCCAATGCAAAACTGCCCAGTTTCTGTTTGCAAGATCTAGGGCCTGGTGTTTTCTGGTGAGATGTTGTCCCTCTCTTGGACAGGGAGGTTTCTGTATGCCTTCCTCCTTTCCATTGCTGCAGAGAGTTCTGCTCAAGATGCAGTCTGAAGGGGCGGAGATGATCCTGAGAGCCCTTACTGGCTGCAACAGATTTGGTTCCACACTCTTAAAGCAATTAGCAGTGGGCCTCAATCCCCCCTGCCCCTGTGCTCCAATCTGCTCTCACAAGAGCAGGGCATGCTAGTCCACTCGGACCTCAAGACACTGCACTTTCATGCATGGCTCCTGCAGACTTAGCAGTTGCCCGTTTGGGATGTCCCCTGGGTGGTGGATGTTCTAGTGACAGCCAGGAAGCCTTCCACTACAGCCGCTTATGCTATGAAGTGGAAGCAATTCTGCATATGGGCCACCACTTGTCACCTAGATCCTTTTACTTGTCTAGAGAATTTCATTCTAGAGTATCTTTCTCTATCAGACTCATGCTTGAGTTACTCGTCGATTACAGTGCACCTGTCAGCCATCTCTGTGCAACATGCACCTACTGAAGGCAAGACTCTTGCTCAGCTGAAGCCCTCCTGCACATTCCTGCAGGGCATAGTGCATCTAAACCTCCCATTTGGGACTCTGTTCCTCATGGGATCTTTTGTTTATTCTAGAAAAGTTCACGTTGCCTCCTTTGAGCCTGCTGCAAGCTGCGCCCTGTCATAGAAAGCATTGTTTTTAGTTGCTATTACTTCTGCTTGAAGAATTTCTGAGCTTCCGGCTCTGATGTGTAAAGAGCCTTATTTAGTTTTTCACAAGGACAGGGTGTCCTTGAGAATCAGTCCTAAATTTTTCCTAAGGTGGTGTCCAAGTTTATCTGAATCAGGACATACACCCACCTGTGTATTATCAGAGTACTCAAATCCAGGGAGGTCTTACTGCATACATCTGGATGTCCCTGGTGCATCGCTATTATTTGCACCGCACTCGAGCCATCAGTAAAACTGATCAGTTATTTGTTTCTTCGCCACAAGAAAAGAGGGACTTCAGTTTTAAAACAATGTTTGTCCAAGTAGTTAGTTAACTGCATTGTTTATTGCTACCACAAATATGACAAGCCTTTACCGGGCCCAGTTAAAGGCCATTCTACCAGTGGTATAGCTGCTTCATTTGCGTCTTTCAGAAATGTGTCCATTGCTGACATCTGTGCAGTGGCCACTGGAGTTCTGTCCACACTTTCATCCGGCACTACAGTATGGACATTGCTTCTAGGCACAGGTTTTGGACTGGCAGTCCTGCAGGGCCTTCTTTCTTGAGAGCCTTCGTGACCTCTACCTCCTCCCAGCTGTTCGAGGGTCAGTTCTTTTACTAGCTTGGGACTAAGTCCTAATGGTGTAACCAGATGCAGGACCCCCTCAAAGTGAGATAGTACAGTTCACGTAAGAACTTACCGTAACAATAGATCTTTGAGAGGAGCTCTTACAACAGGTGCTACTTTCCCTAACTCCATCCCCGGGTGACTGCTTCTCCATCACTGTTACAGTTTCTCAGTTTCAGAGGAACACCTCAGTTCACCATTCACTGTGCTTGCTGGGGTCTCTGATGGGAGAACTGAGGTGGTGCTGAGGACCACACCTTTTATACCACAGGCGCATGTCAGGGCAGGGGCAGTCCCCTGCTATATATTTACTAGCTAGAAGTTTTCTGTGGTGTCCTGGGGTTTGCTGGCTTCAGTCCTAATGGTGTAACCTGCTGCATAAGCTCCTCTCAAAGATCTATGGTTATGGTAAGTTCTTACATGACTTTACTTTTCTTGCTCAAGAGGTAGTGGACTTCATATTTCTGAAATGCTGCACACCAGAGATGGACCTGTCCCTCCCAGGAGAACGAGAAACTGGAGTTGTTCTGTCGCAGCCTCTCAATGACAGGCACAGTGCTCTGGGAGGCTGTGCCACAATGCTGCAGTGTGAAATTCCTTTATGTATTTTCCAGTTTCCTCTTCTTCCATGGGTGCTTCTCAGACTCCTCCCAAGCTCGGTGCTCTTTACAGGAACCACAGTAGCCTCCCACTACCTGTGATACACAAAATTGTGCAGAAAATGATCTTACCTACTTTTGACTACTGTGATGTAGTCTACAGTGCCGCTCCTAAGTCTACCCTATCCAGACTGGATCCCTTCTTCAGTGCTTTGTCACTTTGCCCTTGATGCCCCCCCACCCATCACTGCGAGCTTTACCATTCGCTGGCCTTCCCTCCCTTGATAGCCAGCACCTACTCCATAGTGCTAAACTTGCCTCAAACGTCCTGCTCAGGTCCCTTCCACATTACCTTGCCTCCTGTCTATCATCTCCACCAACCCCCCACTCATGCCCTTAGGTCAACCGACTCCCGGCTGCTGTTAGTCCCTCACCAACAGACCTCAGCGGGCCAAGCCACCTTCTCCTATCACCTCCCAACTCTGGAATGACCTACCGGTCCAAATCCATCACTCTTCCTCTAGGATTCACTATCTTCTGCCCTATCTAACTTCTACGTGGTAAATTGCTCATGTATCTGACTCTTTTACCCATACATCTCCCTTGCCCAATTCCCTCCCCACTATCCCGACTCCTTCCCACTGAGTTACCTCCTCCTACCCCTCACCGACCCCATGAGCCCTGACCAGTGGCATTAGTTACTGCTGTGAATGCTGGCACATACCATCAACTTCCGCACTTGCCCTCTATTGCACTTCTAGCCTTGTTCTCTCTATCTAATGTGTTCTCCATAGAGTACTATGGCTGTCAAACACAGTATTGTGCTAACCTAATCCACGTTGAACCATTTTGTTGAAGACAACCTTATGTATGTAACCTAATTTACTGTATGTCATTACAATGTAACTCCTATTCCATCATCAATGTGTGCAACTAGCTCCATCTGTAACCCCTCCGGTCGCACCGTGAGACAAGCATCTTGTTGCTCAGTGTGCCTTTCCGGGTGAAACATTTCAATAAATAAAAACTCAGACAAGATAGTGCAGAAAAGGTTCCGATAGCCCCAGACTGGGTTAGCCAGCCCAAGTAGCATCTATTTCTCAAGACTGTCCACCAGGAGTCCTTCTCTGCCTTTACCTGAGGCATGACCTCTGTCTCATTCTCAGGAAAGTGTTTCATCTAGACCACAAATCCTTTGATCTGAAGGCTTACTTCCTGTGAAGTAGTTAGCTGAATTAAATCTCTGTACCCAGGTGTTGAAATTTTATATAAATATATATATCTCCTACCCCCATGGCTGGGGTTGGCAGCGACTGCCGATGAAACATCTGGTTCTGGGAGAGGGTCCTGTAGCCTGGTGCAGAGTCTGTAAGGGGTCAGTGTCATCCCGCGCTGCACCTGGCCATTTTCTCCCATGAAGAACGGACAGCAACACCATCCAGATGTACCCATGCACGCTCCATGCATGGGATGTTGCTAGCTGCCATTTATCCATTCCCCAAGTTGCGGTCCCGTGCTGCCTGCCTCCTAGCCTCTGCTAGAGGCCCGCTGTGTGCAAGGATCTGCATCCCTCCCTCCCCAGAGGAGTAGAGCAGTCCACCTGATGCTCGATCCTCCTCTTCCCCGCCAACCCCCAGCAACATAAGTCAGTTCCCAACCCGGGTCACTGGTGTGGTGACAGGTCAGGGACAGTCCCTTAGCCCTCTATGCCTCCAGGCCAGCTAGGTATTGAAAGTTTCAGAAAACCAGCAAACAGAAAATGTAGTCCTCAAAGTGAAACCTTTTCAGTCTGGCATGATTTAAATCATATTACACCAGGTAGCTGTACTATTTCTGACACCTTATATTACCCTGTTGGTACCTTTACAGCGGTGTCTTTGTCCTTCATCCCTAAAGTGCACCATCCTGCCTCAAATATCTAGAGCTGGGGGCAAAACAGCGTTCCTTCAAGAGACTAAACTGGTGCGAGAATGGGTGTGTGTGTGGGGGTCCACTGCTCCTCCTAGACGACCAAAGAAGGGTTTCCATTTTATGGTATTAATCCTTCAAATGGACAGCTGAGTAAGTATTCACTGTGAGGGAGTCAAAAAATATTCCCTCTGTGGTGGTTAAACTGTGCTAGCTAAAAAACACGTTAACACAAAGCTCTTTTATTTAAATACATTGCTGAGTAATACAGGGAGAAATGGACAACTCAGGCAGGTGGCTTGTACAGCACAGGAGAAACTAAAATGCAATCCTCAAGGGAATTAAAAACTATAGAAAAGGACAGCTTGTTTACAAACATAAGCAGCAGAATGCAAATGGAAGAGTGCTTGTAAAGGTGCATAAATTCTACCACGCACCATCTGGTGACAAAGTACATGCAAATATTTTAGCAGTATGAGCAGGCTATCAGGGCTCAAGTGTTTAGAGACATGCATCTTGTTTACTAGTATGTCTCTATATTACTTTCATTTCTGCCAAGTTAGGCTAGAGAGGCTCAAGTTTTTAGAGACATGCATCTTGTTTGCTAGTATGTCTCTACATTACTTTAGTTTCTGCCAAGTTAGCTAGAGAAAACTTTGGAGCTCACCTAATGGACCAGACAACACTGTGGATTTTTACCCAGCCAGGTAAAGAGCTATTCTACTGCAGCTCATTAGAAATGACAGCTTGAGGAAACTGTCCTTATTTTATTAGGTTAATGTCTTTGCATCACCAGGGACACACCCCAGTGTATCACCTTGCTAGTCCCATACGCCACGCACAGACTTCCCTTTGGGAGTCATTTTCAGTGTATTCTCAGCCATACCAGGCTTTGTTACCAGATTCTTTCTCTTGGCTCTTTGCAGATAGCTGGAGACCACAACTGATGCATTCCTGCCCCAGTTACATCTCATCTTCGGGTGCTCCCTAAACCGAATAAGGTCTCCACATTCCACTCTAGAAGAGATTAACAGAGAAAAGAATAGTTAGAAGGAAGAAAAAAAAATGTTTATTTTTTTATTTTAAATGCCTGAAAAGGTGGTGGGGATGCGTACCTATTATTCTGCCCTTCCTTTCACATTTTAGCTGCAGCATACTTTAAACAGAGGGACAAAGCATCATACCCACACACACACATCAGCAGAGAAAGAAGATGGGTCCCTAGCGAAATTCCAGACACCACAAGGCCCCTTCCTCCTACTGAATGTCTGTGCACCCAATGAGGATTCTCCGCTTTTCCAGCAGCTAGTAAAGGTCCATTCTGACTTCACATCACCCCAAATACCCACGCTGGTGAGGAGGGGACCTTAATTGTATGTTGAACCTAGCCGCATACCACTCATCTTCCCTTGCAGAGCCACATCAGAAGTCACTGATATCCTCCAACAGATCATCCATGAACATGCCTCACAGATGGATGACAGTTAGCTTCCCCACTTCCCGTCCAATACTATACATATCATTCCCAGGTTCACCAGTCCTTCAGCCACACAGACTTCTGGTTCTACTTCCTTCCATCACTTAGGCCACTCTTGGATTTATACATCCCATCCTGATTTCTGACCACGCACCAGTGACCCTGAATATCTTCTGGGGCCTGCCACCCCAATGTCCTGGTCATGGAGATTGGACTCCCTCTTCCTCTCTAACTCCAAGCTCCTGCCTTGGATATGGCTAGAAGTGCAAGACTAACTCAACCCAAAATGACACCAGACAAGCTTCCCCAGCTAAAATTTGGAAGCCCTAAAAGCTTTCACAGAGAGCATCATAGGATTGGCTTCCAAGCGGCACAAGGACAGGGCAGCTGTGGCTACAACTTTGAGGCCCAACTTAAAACAGCTGAGGCAGCTCTCAAAGCTGCCCCCTGCATTGATCCCTCCAATATGATACTGGGAAGGGGGAGAGAACAAGCAAGGTACTGTCATACATGTCATGTACAAGTTGTGAGTAATGGTATATTCCAGGATATATCCTAAGACTAAAGGACAGTGCTGAGCGGTAAGCAATGTCCCCAAAGACCTTAAAGTCATGCATGACTTCTGTGCCAAACTTTACCCTCTTCCACCCCTCCCTCCCACTCAGGAAAACATCAGAGGGTCTTGAATGCCCTGCAGCTTCCCAAGCTATCTGTAGTCCAGAAAGCTGCACCAGAGACACCATTCTCTCTCTCTCTCTAAGAGGTCCGAACTGCCATGCTGTCTATGAACATGCACAAATCCCTGGTGGAGATGGTCTTCCAGTGGACCTCTACCAAACTGCTGAAGAACTGTTCTCCCTCTCCTTTTACATACCTTCTTGAAGTCCTGGAGACAGGACAACTCCCCCAAACTCTACGAGAGGCTGTCATCACAGTTCTCCCAAGAAAGGAAGGACCCATTACTGCCTGGAAGTTACCGTGCTATTTCATTAATCCATGTGGATGCAAAATCGCCAAATTTTTAGCAGCTAAATTGAACCCCATCCTCCCTCTCTCATCCATCATAGCCAGGTGGGGTTTGTCAGGGCAGACTCAGCACTAATCACCTGCACTCATTCCGCAGCCTGCAGCATGTGGCCAAAACTCTACCATTCCCAGTGGTTGCCCTCACCATTGACTTTGGGAAAGCCTTCAACCCTTTCAAATGGTGATAACCTTTCTGAAGTCATGGAGTTGATGGGCTTTGGTCCCCTTTGATGACAGTAGTTACCACCCTGTATAATAATCTGTCAACCAAAGTACTAACAGCACTCTCTGAGCCCTCTCCCTTCAGAGAGGCACTAGGCAAAGGTGCCCCTATTCCCCTTGCTTTTTCTGCTGGCAGTTGAGCCATTGGCAGTCAACAGCCATTAGGGAATACCTGGAGCAGCTGGGCATCCCAGATGGACTTACTGAACACAGAGCAGATAAGCTGCAGATCCTAGTTAGCCAACAGCCTACTTCCTCCTACTCCCACCCTAGAATTGCCTTATGTCTGTCCCATGCATTCTTGAATTCCACCACTGTTTTGACTCCACAACCTCCTCAGGAAGGCCGTTCCATGCATCCACAATCCTCTCCATGAAAAAATACTATTTGCAGATGTCTGGCATTCTCTGACACTGTTGCAATCCTTGTTGGCATGCTTTTGGAGGTATCAGGGATTTTTTTTCCTGAACATTAACTACATCCACCAGGCCCTGTCAGGGTACCATGGCAATGGTGTGTGTCAGGGGTCACTTACTTGGGCATCAGAATCAGATCTACACTGGCAAAGCCAACTTCTCCCCACTCCTAGACACCCTAAACTAGAGTCTGTGTGGTAGAAACTGCTGAATGTCACTGATAGGCAAAATACCTGCCCTCAAAATAGTAGCAGTACCCAAGATATTCTAAGTCCTGTCACATTTACCCCTCAAGATCCCATAATTCTGGTTTTCTAAAAAGACTCCTTAGTGGGGAAGTTCCTGTGGAGGCCACGCTCTTCTCCTTAATAGACACAAGCTGAGACAACACTGGTCCAAAGAAGGCTGGGGCTACCTCACTTTGTGGACTACCACAGGGCCGTCATTCAAGCCCAAACTATTAAATGGTTCCTGCCCCAGTCAGCACACCCTCCCTTATGGGTACCCATGGAGGACTCACTTTTCAAGCATGGTTGCCCAGAATAGCCTTGTAAGCCACCTCCCAAAAACTAACAACTAAACACTATCTGTATCTTTAAGTACTGAAGCAAATCTCTGCCTACCTATACCTCCCAAGCCCTCTGCTATCTCTTGCCCTTCTGTGGGACAACTATTTGTTTGTATAGACCGTCACCCTTTGAATAGAAAATGGAAAGTTAAGAGCATCTTCACAGTGCAGGATCTCTGTCCAGAGGGTAAACCTATTTTCACTACTTCACTGATCTCGCCAATAAATACAGCCTCCCCAAGAAAGAGTTCTGGTACTATCTACAAATTCGATCTATACTCACTCCAATGCTCAAAGTAAAGTACACTACTACAAATGTAGTGCACCCTCACAGAGGCATGGCTTAAAATACCCTGAGGGGTAGCGGGCACTACATTCAAGTGCTAAGAGACAAAGACTGCAGCCCATGGCCAGTCCCCAGCCCAGTGGCTAGATGCACCTCAGTACCTGTCTCTGATCACCAGTGTCAATATAGCATGGTATCAGGCTCATGCCTGCTGTAGGGATACTAGAACCCAAATGATCCAGTTGAAAGTCCTCCATCGCTGGTACAGAATGTCCCATATGCTAAAATGAATCAGAGCCTACCATTTGGATCTCTGTTTGTGCTGCTACTGACAGGAAAGCTCACGCCCCATATCCTGTGTTCCTGCCCCTGTGCAGGGTATTAGAGTGCGATCCAGCAATATTGCCTATGGCTAGCCCACTAAGATCTGTAACTCTGGATGCCCCACTAATACTGCTAGCAGTCACTCCCTCTAGCATCCCTAAGGCTAACCCCTCTGCCAAATAGATCATTGCTGTTACTGTTGTGGCTAAACATCTCTAAGAAGGTGGAAGATCCCAGAGCACCTACCCATAATGAAGGGCTGCAAGCAATGGGACAGCTAGCCTCACTGGAGTGGCTGACTTCCTAGCCCTGAGCAAGTTGGATCATTACCTAGAGATCTGGTCTCCTTTTCTGAACCTCTAATTTGATCCCAAAGTTGCAGCCTTCTCGAGTGTAGGCCAAAACCAAAGAAATTGTCACCATATATTCTGCATGCAAGGTCGGAGTTATCACTTCACTGCCTACCCTCCTGTTAGGGACATACTGTAGTCCATATCTGGACTGATTTTATATGACTTGATTTAGCAACCTCATCCTGACCTGATTTAGGATATGACTGCATCCTGCATATGGCATTTTTTTTGTTATTGTGATGTTTATTGTAGTGTTACAGCTCTAGTTTTTTCTCTGTTCTTACCATATGCATATATACTCTGTTTCTCTGCTATGACTGCATAATGGTTGTACTGTTCTGTAACCTATGTGTTGAAAATGTAAATGAAAACTTTAATGTTAACAAAAAAGAAAAAGGTACACCATTCTGCAGTTTCAGCCTACAGGTCCAAACTGGGAGGAAAATCTGTAGCTTCTAACATGGTGTTCAAATGTTTTTTTAAAGGAACTAAACTACCTTTACCTCACGTAATGCAGCCTTGCCTCACTTGAGATTTAAACATGGTTCTCTCAGCTCTTGTGGAAGCCTTTGTGAACCTTTATGTTCCTGTAACCTAAAATTTATCACCTTGAAAGTGGTCTTTTTACTTGTTATTATATTTTAGCAAGGAGGGTAAGAGAGCTTCAGGCTCTATCCATTGTCCTGGACTACCTTGTTTTCCATGAAAAACTTGTTCTCAGAACACATTTGAAAATTTCTTCCTAAAGCAGTGTCAGTAATTCATATGACCCACCCATTTCCTTACCAGTTCTCTTCTTAGATAATATACAAATCCAACAGAAGATCAGCATCACCAGTTGGACATTAAGAGGGTACCAGTTACTGTATCAACAGAACAGTGCCCATTAATGGTGAAAATACAGTCATTTGTCACTTCAAACAACATGAAGTCTTGCTATATTATGACAGTAGCAGCTTGATCCAGCTCTAGAACTGCTCCGGAGGTGAAATGGTTAATACCATTCCAAAATAGAACTTTGAACACGAGCTCTAAGAAGCAGCTCTATCTGTGTAATTTCAAACCTGAACTGTCAGATCTTTACTCCTCCTCAGTGAACAGTCACCCGGAGATTTCTCCTACTGCTCGGTTCATTTCTCGTCTTAAATAGTGTTTTCTCGGTTCGATCTAACCGAGAATAGTTTTATTTTTAACCGCAAAACCGCTCGGTTCAAGTTCTATCTGTGGTAACCGTAAGTAAATTAAAGGTTTTGTCTGTGTGGAACTTGTAAGTTTATCGGTTCGGTTTGAACCGATCAACTGGTTAAAACTCATTAAATTTAAAAGTTAACATTTTAGAGTGCGGTTCCGGTTCTTATCGGTTCTAAAAATGGATTTTATTACGGTTTTTCCAATACCCGTGACACGTGTTAGTAACCGATAAGGGTGTCTTGCCTGGCACTGCCGTTTAAAGGGCAAGTTTTCTGGTTAGGCTGGCATTATGTCTGAGAAACCCAAAGAGAAAACCAGGCCCACTGGGTTTCAACACTGTGATGTCTGTGGGAAGTCTTTGCAAGGGCTGACCTACACACCACATGTGTTTATTGTCTGGGGTTTGACCACCTCCATTCAGACTGCCAGATATGTAAGAATTTCCCTGCAGCCACCCTGGAAAAGAGATTGGACAGGCTCAGGGAATGAGAGGCCAAAAGTCCACTGACCCGATGGCCAGCCTGGTTCGGTGCCAACCGAACTGAGGGAGTGCCTCTGACCAGGGCCAGACTTCCTCGGCAAAAGAAAAGCTGGTTCTGAGGAACAAATTCCAGTAAAGAAAACAAGAAAGTCAGCAGGTTTGGAGTCCAAAACCCTTCTCCAACTGCTGCAGAGATAGCAAAAGCCATACAAATTGTCCAGTCACTGTCTCAGGGTCCGTCCGAACCGCCACTATCTGGCAAAAGGTCGGTTCGTCCGGTTCCTGTGGTTCAGGAATATGATATTGAGGAATTTTATGAACCAGAGGAGGGGAGGATGATTATGAACAGTATGAATGTGACTGGGAAGGTCTGGGTGTGCCCATTGAACCGACATTTCCCCAGACAGACCTTTAGAATCTCCCCCTATGCTATCTGAGTCCCCATCTCATTTTATGTTTTACAAAAAGTTGTTGAAACCCTCCAGCTTCCCTTGGAAGAAGCTGTGGATGAGCAAGAGGAGCCTGATTTTGTAGAAATGATGGATATTCCAGAGTCTAGAGATTGTCTATTCCTTTGCATAAGTCTTTTAGGAAGCAAACAATAAAAATTTTAAAAGCTCCTAATTCTGTGCCTCTTGTAGATAAAAAGATGGACAGAAGGTACACATTGTCAGGTCCTGATACAGAATTCCTTTCTCAGCAATGCAGTCATGTTGGGTAGTTCATGCTGCAGCCTGTGATAAGTTAATATCCCTGGCTTCACATCCTCCTGACAAGGATTCCAGGAAGATTGATGCCATGGTGAAAAACAGTATATGGCAGCCTCTCTGGGACTCAGGCAAGTAAATTATATGGCTTATGTAGCTAGGTATCAGAAATCTAGATGGGATACTGTTATGGAATTAGCCACAGCCATGGCCAGCTGGCTAGCTGAACTAGAACAAGTGGCTGCTGATGGCATTGAGGCTTCTAAGGTTCAGTTTCATGCTGCTGTGGATGTTAATGATGTTTCCTCTAGGGTCATGGCCACATCTGTAGCTTTTCGTAGGTTGGCCTGGCTCAGGTGTACTAGTCTGTCACAGGATACCCAGACTAAGGCTATGGATTTTCCTGTGGTGGGAAATTCTCTGTTTGGGGAGCAGACAGAGAACTACATGAAAAGATGGATGAATATGGGACTACTTACAAAAGTGCCCAAGCTAAGGAGCGCAAGCCACTCCTCAGAGGCATACCCCCAGAGGTAGTGGTAGGCCTTTTCACAGGCCTTTTACCAGACTCAGGCCTCCTCTGCCTATGCTCAGAGGGGCTTCTTCAGAGGCAGAGGCAGGCGAGGGCTGGGCAGGCCTGCTCCCACCCTCAGCCTAAAGCTCCTGCTAAGCAGGCACCCTGATGGGGTGCCCAGGGCCGATTCTCCTGTGCCGGTAGGGGGGCAGGCTGGCTTACTTCAGTCAGAACTGGGCTTCTTTAACCTCAGACAAGTGGGTTCTGGAAGTAGTAAGCCAGGGTCTGGTTCTCAGCTTCAAAAGTTTCCCAAGTTGAGAGCCAGACTTTTCTACCTGCAGTGCTTCAGAGACCCTGCTCTGAAGCAGAGGTCTCAACCCTGTTAGCTCTCAGAGCATTGAAAGGGTTCCTCCCCTGCACCAGGACAGGGGTCTGTATTCCAGATACTTCCTTACCCCAAAAAGACAGGAGAATGGCGGCCCATATTAGACCTCAGATATCTGAACAAGCATCTTTTGAAACCAAAGTTCAAGATGGTAACTCTGGCAATGATTTTACCTCCCTAAGGCCAGGGACTGGTTAGCCTCCCTGGACCTCAAGGATGCCTATTTCCACGTCCTAATCAGAAGCTCCCATTGAAAGTACCTCAGATTCGAACTGCCCTCAGGTCATTACCAGTTCAGAGCAATGCCCTTCGCCTTACCTCTGCCCCAAGGGTATTCACAAAGTGTCTAGCAGTGGCAGTGGCTCACTTAAGGAGGCAAAGGATTGCTGTTTTCCCTATATAGATGATTGGCTCATTGTAGGCCAGTCCTCAGAGCAGGTAAAATCTCACCTGCAAGTCACCCAGCAGCTTCTCACCTCACTGGGCTTCTGCTAAATCTACAAAAGTCGGTTCTGGAACCGTCCAGGTACTCACCTTTATAGGGGCAGAATTGGACACAAAGCTAGCCAGAGCTTTTCTTCCCTTAGAAAGGGTAAGGAATTTAGTGGCTCTGGCCTCCTCCTTCACTCTGCAGGTCTCTCGACCAGCAAGACACTTTTGCAGCTCCTGGGGCACATGGCTGCATCCACAGCTGTTGTGCAGGAGCAAGATTTCAGATGAGAGACATTCAGTTTCACTTGAGAACCTATTGGTCTCAGAGAAGAGACCCTTTCCAAGTTGGTCCCAGTGACTCGAACCTTGATCCAGGCCCTCCAGTGGTGGCAGGATCAGAGCAATTTAAGATTGGGGTCCCCTTCATTCCCCTACTCATAATTTGACTCTCACTACAGATGCTTCCCTTCTGGGTTGGGAGCCCACATGGCGACCTTTCCACTCAGGGAGTGTGGTCCCCAGGAATCTCTGCTCCACATCAATTTGCTGGAACTCAGAGCTGTCTTTTAGCTCTTCAAGCATTTTCTGCATCTGTCCACAACAAGGTGATACAAGTCAGAACAGACAACACCACAACAATGTGGTACATCAACAAACAGGGGGCACTCAGTCTTCAGCCTTGTGCACCGAGGCAATGAAGTTGTGGTCTCTGGCCTATTCCTGAACACTTCCTCATAGCAGTGCATCTTCCAGGAAGGACAATGTCCTAGCGGATGCTCTCAGCAGGATTTCCAGGGCCATCACTTAATGGTCTCTGGATCCTCAAGTGCTGGGGATAGTCTTTGCCAGATGGGGCACCCCTCAGATAGATCTTTTGCAGCCCCAGACAATCACAGACTTCCTATGTTCTGTTGCAGGCCTCCAGTGCTGGGCTCAGTTCCCTGGATGCCCTTCTCCTGGATTGGGAGGGAAGTTTCTTTATGCTTTCCTCCCTTCCTCTCCTATTCAAAGTATTAGTCAAAATCAGATCTCAGCCTTGCAGGGTGATTCTGATTGCCCCGGATTGGGCCAGGCAGCCCTGGTACCCACTCCTTCTGTCACTGACAATCCATCTTCCCTTTGCCTCCCAGGAACCACAACCTGTTAACTTGTGCCCAGGGAAGGGTTTGGTATCCGGACCTCAAATCCCTCAACCTCAAGGCCTGGCTCTTGAGGAATTAGAGTTTGCTGATTTACACCTCTCTCAGGGTGTTCTTGAAATCCTAAAGGCTTCCAGAAAGCCTTCCACTAGGGCTACTTATAGTTCTAAATGGAAAATGTTTTCCATTTGGTGTGCTGGAAAATATTTCCCAGAATCTGCTGATTTGCCCATTGTGTTAGATTACATGGCACATCTTAATTCCTTGGGTCTCAGACCAGCTACCCTGAGGGTCCATTTGGCAGCTGTATCTGCTTTTGTGTCAGTAGGAAAGTCATCTCTTTCCTCTCACCCTGTGTTTTCCAAGTTTTTTAAGGGATTACCCATACTAATCCACCCTTTCGGAACCAGCCCTGCCTGGGACCTTAATGTTTGCATTGCTCAGTTAATGCAACCCCTTTGAACCTCTGTCTTCTGCAGAGCTTAAGTACCTAACTTGGAAAACTGTTTTCTAGTGGCTATCACTTCTGCCAGACGCATAAGTGAGTTGCAAGCCTTGTCAGTGGAGACTGACTTTATTTCTTTCCACAGGGATAAGGTAGTCCTCAGGACTAATAGGAAGTTTTTGCCTAAGGTGGTTTCAGATTTCCATCTTAATCAATCTATCTCCCTTCCAGTATTTTTCACTGATCACTCCTCTTCTGGTGAGAGGAGGTTGCACAGCCTGGATGTTAAGAGAGCTCTTAGTTACTATATAGAGCGTACCAAAGGTCACAGGTTCAATCCTCCAACTTTTCCTTACCTATGGTGAAGTTGGGAAAGGCAAACCTGCCACTAAGAGATCAATTGCCAGGTGGATTGTCTCTTGTATCCATTTTGTTATCAGAAACTGGGCAGAGTTCCCCCTCAGGCTTGAGGGCTCATTCTACCAGGGGTACAGCTGGTCTCTAGCTGCTGCCAGAGACATCCCATATTAGAGATTTGCCAGGCTGCTACTTGGAAAATGGTACACTTTTACCAAGCATTACTCCCTGGATGTCCAGGCCAGGAGAGATGCTCAGTTTGGCACAGCTGTTCTTCAGAGCCTATTCCTAAGTAGGTTCTGCCCTCCTCCATGGAGGTACTGCTGTGTAGTCTGCTACTGTCATAATATAGCAAGACTTCGTGTTGTTTGAAGAAAAAATTACTCACCTTAGTAATGTTTCTTCTAATGGAGTCTTGCTATATTATGACCTCCCCACCTGCCCCTCTCAGAACCTCTACTTGGTGGGTGCAGGCAACTTGGTGGGCACTATTTTATGCCGCTTAGCCGCTTTCTCCTTTTTGGGGTTTGGGTGTGTGTGTGTGTGTGTGTGTGTGTGTGTGTGTGTTTATTATACTGTTGTTTATTCTCATATTGTTAGAATTGTGTTAGTAGTTCTGGTCCCTGACTCAGTCTTGGGTGTTGGGACCAGCAATGGTTGTTAATATTTAGGTAGCCATTTGGCTAGTGTAGGTTACAGCTTCCCACAGACCTTAATGAGTTTTGGCTTGTAAAGATCTGACAGTTCAGGTTTGAAATTACACAGATAGAGCTGCTTTAGAGCTCATGCTCAAAGTTCTATTTTGGAATGGTATTAACCATTTCACCTCCGGAGCAGTTCTAGAGGTGGATCAAACTGCTACTGTCATAATATAGCAAGACTCCATTAGAAGAAACAACATTACTAAGGTGAGTAATTTTTTCTTATGGCATGAGCCCCCTCATCTCTGACATCTTAGCCCTCACCTTGTCCTATCCTTCATACCTCCCTTGACTTCCCCATACCTGACACCCAGCCCTCGCTCTATCCTGTTAAGTCTTGTTGTGACTGGGCAGGTATTGTTTATATTGTAAATACTGATTTGTATTATTCTGTAAATATTTTTGTTCTTGCCCTATCAATGTTGTATTTGAATGTTTGAGGTCTACTGTACTGTTAGCCACATTGTATGCACTTTTATGCCTAGCTCATATTTGCTCTACACAGACTATTGTCTCATTGTATTGTTGCAACATTTAGCTTATGTGTTTTTGTTATGACTTGCCCAGGTCCACCTTGCAAATGAGTCTGTCTCAATGGTGTTTCACCTGGTAAAATAAAGATGATTGATTGACTGAACTGCAAAGGTCAGCCAGCTGCAAAGAACAGTATTTCCCACTGGTGTCTGCATATTGCACTGTTACAGACTAGCTGGTAGAGATTGTTTTCAGGAGTCGAGGCTTGTTCTACCAGAAGTGCTGCAGCTTCAAGGGGTATTCCACTACTGGAAGTCTGTAAAGCTGAAACATGGTCTACCCATACCTTCTTATTCCATTACTTTACTGATCTCCATTCCAGGGGAGATGATAGGTTTGACATCTGTTCTTCAGAACCTATTCCCCAAGTAATATTAGTTCTTGCCTCCTTGTGGTACTCCCATGAGTCTGCTTAAAGCATTAAGCAGATGAAAACATTAATGTTCAAAGAAAAGTTAGTTCTAATCAGTGTGTCCATCTGATTTCCACTACTCTGCCTGCCTTCCTCATAGGAAAGATGTGGTCCTTCAGCATTTATTATTTATATAATTTCTGTTAAGTGACTAGCATAGTACTAGATTTTAAATGTTTCTCTCTTACATTTTGAAACATTTGTTGTTTTTGAAATGTTCTTTGAGAAGAATATTTAAATTTGACTTCAGCCCTCTTCATCTTTACTGCTAAATGATCTGGAATTTGAAGCTCCTGTGTCACGTAATCACTGCTTGAACTTTCCAGAACAGAGAGCACCTGAAGGTAATCAAATGAAAACATTGATTAGAAGAACTGTATTAACAAGGTAAGTAAAGTACAGTTCGTAGAACTTACTGTAATAGTAGATCTTTGAGAGAGGCTCTTGCAGTAGGTAATAACCTTGAGGACTGTGCCCCCTGGCATCAGGACCACACAAGAAAACTTTAGGGTATCCGCGTGATAATGTGTGACATAACAGCGACTAAAAACAACAACTGTATAATAGCGAATCTATTAACAGGCGACCATCAATAAATAGCTACAGTAAATAACAGCCCTCTGAAATAATAGACTATATCTGTAAGCATTGCTTGGAAAATGGAGATGCAATAGTTTAGCCAGTTAAAGAAACAGGTTAGTCACATAGAAAGTGATTTCCTAATTCCCAACTACTCTTTCCATTTCAACAAAAAAGCAATGTCTCTGAAGATAATGGAAGATGACTAGTTCAGAGGTATGCTGAAGATGGTCTCTAGAACTGAAAGGTGATTTTGACTCGAACAAAATTTTGTATGCTCCTGAGATTTGTATAAGATAAGTTCGTCCCGTAGGTAACCCATTTCTGTGAACTTTTGGTGATTCCACAGGGGTATCGTGGGCCAAGTAAGTAAAACAGCAGAGTGGGCGATTTCGACTTTTAAGTCTCTTAATACTCCTTCAGAGTTTAGTAGGAAGAGTTAACTGTTAGCAGTAGTAGTTAGTATTTCAGAGGGCTGTTATTTACTGTAGCTATTTATTGATGGTCGCCGTTAACAGATTCGCTATTATACAGTTGTTGTTTTTGCATTGCATTGAACTTCACAGTGAGCCGATGGGTGGTGTAATTGATTTCTGCAAGACTGCAACTATTGACGAGAGCGCAAGTCCTAAATGTAGAGTACAGGATCAAGACCATCTGACAATCAGTTATTTCATGCACGCAAACTGGAATATTAGGCTTATTGGCCGTACATATATACTATGCCCACATTGCATTGAACGATCAAAGAATTTGAATTTAAAATCGTGATTTCATGCAGGACAGTCAGAGCTGTGCACAGATTAGGGTTGCTGTTCTAATCTCTCACCCTTTCTGGGTAAAAGCTTTTCAAAAGTCAGGCAGAGTGTTCCATTTAGCCATTTAGTTTTAGGGGCTGAAAGTATGCAGAAGTCGCTGTTATTTTAGGGGCTGTCTTGTAGTGTCGCTGTTTTAGGGGCTGAAAGTATGCAAAAGTTGCTGTTATTTTGGGGCTGTCTTGTAGAGTCGCTTTTAATTCTTTCACCCATATTCCGGCCAATTGACATTTACGATTTTAAGTCACGATAATCACATGGAACCAAACTTAGCTAGCAGCGCCTAACCGAGACCTCTGAAAAGGAGTGACAGGAGAATGGAAAAGAGACTGAAGCCAAAAGAAAAATTACTCACCTTAAGAAATGTTGTTTCTTCTAATGGAGTCTTGCTGTATTCTGACATATGCAGTTAGGTCCTTCCTTTCAACTGCCCCGGAGAACAAAGAGTTAAACTTTCCATGGCCAGCATGGAATGTTCACCGAGCTCGGTTGAAGCCCTGTCTGCTGTTGTTTAAACTCTAACCATCAGATCTTTACAAGCAATACTCACTAGAAGTTCTGTGGAAAATGTAAAACTCAAACTAGCCAACGGCAACTAAATTTTATAAGAGGGTTTTATGGTTTCAAAGCAAAGACTCAAGTCAGGAAACCCAAAAACAAAACACATCCAAAACACAAAAGTCACCCAAATAAAGGATGGTGAAAAAGGGGACACCCCTAGGGTGTCAACACTGCTCCTGCCCACCCACATCCCAAAAACTAGGTTCTGAGAGGGAAGGGGGGAAGTCAGAAATACAGCAAGACTCCATTAGAAGAAACAACAGCTTGTGGTGAGTAATTTTTCTTCAAACAACATGAAGTCTTGCTGTATTCTGACATATGCAGACTACCAAGCAGTACCTCCATGGAGGAGGGACAGAACCTACTTTGGAAACAGGCTCTGAAGTACTGTTGTGCCAAACCGAGCATCACTCCTAGCCTGGATATCCAGAGAGTAATGCTTGGTGAATGTATGGACTGTTTTCCAGGTGGCTGCTTGACAAATTTCCAAGATAGGAATATCCCTGGCAGCAGCTGTACCTCTGGTAGAGTGAGCCCTCAGGCCTGACGGTGGAGTTCTGCCCAGCTTCTCATAGCAGAATAGTATACAAGAAACAATCCACCTGGCAATAGACTCTTAGTGGCAGGTTTGCCCTTACCAACTTCTCCATATGTGAGGAACAATTGGAGGGACTCAAACCTGTGACCTTTGGTGCGCTCTATGTAGTAGCTAAGGGCCTTTTGACATCCAAGTTGTGCAGCCTACTCTCTCCAGAGGAGAAATGGTCAGTGAAAGAAACAGGAGAGACATAGATTGGTTGAGGTGGAAATCTGAAACCACTTTAGGCAAAACTTCCTGTTAGTCCTTAGGACCACCTTATCTCTATGGAAGGAGATAAAATCAGGTTCCACCGACAGGGCCTGCAACTCACTGATATGCCTGGCAGAGGTAATCACCACCAAAAATACAGTTTTCCAAGTCAAGTACTTAAGCTCTGCAGAGGACAAAGGCTCAAAGGGGTTGCATAAGCTGAGCAATGCAAACATTAAGGTTCCAAGCAGGAGCAGGGTCCCTAAAGGGGGATTGTGTGCAGCAATCCCTGAAGAACTTACAAAACACAGGATGGGCTGACACAGGAGAAGACTTGCTCACCGAAAGGAAAGCAGAAACAGCTGCCAAATGCACTTTTATGTAGCTGGCCTAAGACCTAGGCTATTGAGATGGACCATATCGTCCAGAACCGTAGGCAACCCAGCAGAATCTGGAGTAATATTCTTCTTAGAACACCAAATGGTGAACCTTTTCCATTTGGAATTGTAAGTCCTTCTGGTGGAAGGCTTTCAGAAGCCTTAAGAATATCCAGAACCCCTTGGGAAAGATGGAGGTCGGCAAAGTCTAACTCTTCAAGAGCCATGCCTTGAGATCGAAGGTTTGGGTACCAAATCCTCCCTGAGAGGATGTCAGCAGGTTGTAATTCCTGGAAGAGATAGGGGAAGATGGACTGCTAAGGACAGCAACAAGGGGTACCAGGGCTGTCTGGCCCAGTCTGGAGCAATCAGAATCATTTTGCATGGTTGTGACCTTATCTTGACTAACACTTTGAACAGGAGAGGAAGGGGGAAAGCATATAGAAATTTCCTTCCAAATTCAGGATCAGAGCATCCAAGGGTCTGAACCCAAGACTGAGCGTCTGCAACAAAAAGAGGAAGTTGGTGATTGTCTGGGGCTGCAAAGAGATCTATCTGTGGAGTGCCCCATCTCGAGAAAATCACTTTCAAAACTAGGGATCTAGGGTCCATTCGTGATGACCCTGGGAAATTCTGCTCAGAGCATCTGCTAGGACATTGTCCTTCCCTGGGTGAACTGCTATCAGAGAGGTTTGCAGGAATAGGCCAGGGACCACAACTTTATTGCTTCTGTGCACAAGGCCATAGACCGAGTGCCCCCTTGCTTGTTGATGTACCACATTGTGGTGGTATTGTCTGTTCTGATCTGGACCACCTTGTTCTGTACAGATCTGGAAAAGCTTGCAGTGCCAGAAACACTGCTCTGAGTTCCAAGAGATTGATGAAGCAGATATTCCTGAGGTGACCACAGCCTTTGGTGGTAAGATCCCCAGATGGGCTCCCCAGCGTAGCAGGGAAGCATCTGTGATGAGTATCACTGAATGAGACTGAGTGACAAAAGGAACTCCTTGTCTCAAGTTGTCCTGATCCTGCCACCACTGCAAGGCCTGGGTCAGGGTTAGAGTCACTGGGACTAGTTTGGTAAGGGAATCCTTTCTTTGGGACCAGAAGGCTTTTAGGTGGAACTGAATGTCCCTCATCTAGAATCTTGCTCCTGGACCACTGCTGTGGAAGCTGCCATGTGGCTCAGAAGCTGAAGGAAATGTCTTGCTGGTCGAGAGACCTGTAGGTGAAAGAAGAGGCCAGTTCCATGAGGGTCCTTGCTCTGTCCAGGGGAAGGAAGGCTCTTGCCCTTATTGTATCCATCTCCCCCCTATGAAGGTGAGGAGCTGTACTGGCTCGAGAACTGACTTTGGAAGGTTGAGAAGGAATCCTAAGGAAGTGAGTACTTGCTGAGTTATTTCCAAGTGTGACTTGACTTGGTCTGGAGGCTGACCCACTATGAGCCAGTCATCCAAGTATGGGAAGATGGAGATCTTTTTCTCCTTAGGAAAGCAACCACTACTGCCAGGCACTTTGTGAAACCCTGGGCTGATGTTAGCCAAAGGGCACTGCTCTGAATTGATAGTGGCCTGAGGGCAACTCGAACCTGAGGTATTTTCTGGAGCACCTGATGGAATGTGAAAATAGGCATCTTTGAGGTCCAGGGAGGCTAGCCAGTCCCCTGGACCTTAGAGAAGGGAAGGATTATTCCCAGAGTCACCATTTTGAACTTTGGTTTTAAAAGGTGCTTGTTTAGATATCTTAGGTCCAGGATGGGCTGCCATTCTTCTGTCTTTGGGGGTTAGGAAGTACCTGGAGTACAATCCTTTGCCCTTGTGTAGGGTGGGAACCCTTTCTATAGCTCTGAGAGCTAGAAGGAAAAACCTCTGCCTCAAAGGCAAAGGTATCTGATGGATTTGCAGGTGGAAAGGATCTGGTTCTCATCTTGGAAATTTTTTGAAGCTGAGAACCAGTCCCTGGCTTACTACTTCCAGGACCCACTTGTCTGATGTCAGAGACTTCCAGTCCTGGACAAGTAAGCCAGCCTGCCCCCACAGGTATTGAGAATCGGCCCGGACAGACACATCAGGGTGTCTGTTTGGCAGGGGCTTTAGGCTGAGGGGTGGATGCAGGCCTGCTCATCCCCGCCTGCCTCCTCTGAAGAACCCCTCTGAGAATAAGAAGAGGAGGCCTGAGCTTGGTAAAAGACCTTTGAAAGGCCTGCCCTGCCCCTGGACTGCTGCCTTTGAGGAGTGGCTTGCCTTTCTTGGCCTGAGCACTCCAGTAGGTGGTCCTGTACTTGTCCATCTTTTCATGTAGTTCTCTGTCTGCTCCCCAAACAGAGAATTACCAATAACAGGGAAATCCATGGCCTAAGCCTGGGTATCCTGTGATAGGCTAGTACATCTGAGCCAAGCCATCCTCTGAAGAGCCACAGATGTAGCCATGACTCTTGATGAAACATCATTGGAGTCCACAGCAGCATGAAATTGCACCTGGAAGCCTCAATCCCAAGTGCAGCCACCTGCTCCAGCTCCTTGGCAAGCTGATCAGGGCCTGTTTAGCCAGGGCCAGCACAGTGTCCCACCTGGACTCTGGTACCTAGCTGTGTAGGCCATATAGTTAGCCTGCTTGAGTCCCAAAGATGCTACCATGTACTGTTTCTTTGCCATGGCATCAATCTTCCTGAGTCCTTATCTGGGGGTGTGATGCCAAGGGATATTTGCCTTATCACAGGCAGCAGCCTGCACTACCCCAACATGGCTGCATTGTTGGAAAGGAACTCCGTGTCCGAGCCTGACAAAGTATACCTCTTTTCCATTCATCTGTCCACAGGAGGTATGGAATTAGGAGTCTTAAGAATTTTATGTGTCTGTTTCCCAAAGGATTTGTGGAGGAACAGACAGTCTCCTGGACTCTGGGATGTCCATCTTTTCAACAAAATCAGGCTCCTCCTGATCCTCTACTGCTTCTTCCATTGGAAGCTGGAGGGTTTCAGCCTTTTTGTAAAACATAAAGTGGGAAGGGGACTCAGAAAGCCTAGGAGGAGAAACCCCTGAAGGTCTGTCTGGGGAGATGTCCAGGTCAATAGGCACATCAGACTTTCATAATCACCATCATCATCTCCATACTCTCCTCCTCCTCATCCGGTTCATAAAATTCTTCCAGGTGTAATCCGAACCGGCAACTGACCGAACTGAACCCTGCCAGATGGTGCCAGTTCGCCAGAACCAAGTGTGATTGCATTATTCTTATCACCTTGGCTATCTCATCGGCGGTCAGAGTAAGAATTTCTGGGTCCGAACCAGACGATTTTTTCTTTCTTTTTCTTTTTAACCAGAACCGGCTCCTCAGAACCAGCTCTCCTCTTGCCCAAGAAGTATTGCCCTGGTTAGAGGCACCCTTTAGGTTCGGTCGGAACTGAACCGGCTGGCCATCCGGTCAGCGGACTTCTCGGCTTCCTTTCCTCAGCCTACCTAATCTCTTTTCCAGGGTAGCTTTGGGAAAATTCTTACAAATTTGGCAGTCGGAATCGAGGTGGTCAAACCCCAGACAATAAACACAGGTGGTGTGGGATCAGCCTTAGCAAAGACTTCCCCACACACACTGCAGTGTTGAAATCAGTGGGCCCAGTTTTCTTTTTGGTTTCTCAGACATGGCCAATCCTAACCAAAACTTACCCTTTTTTTCGTCAATCTGCCAGGCAAGACTCCCCTATCGGTTCCTGACCGTATCACTGGTCTTGAAAAACGTAATTAAAACTGCTTTTTAGAACTGATATGGACCGTTACCACACTCTAGGTCAATATACAAACTTTTTATTTGAAACTGATCGGTTCAGTCCAACCGATCCGAATTTCAAGTTCCACACAGAAACAAAAGAAAAAACCTATCTAGTACTGCAGGTACCACAGACAGAGACTTAAACCGACAGAATCGGAAGCAGCAATCGGTAGAAACCAAGTGAAAAACAACACTTTAACCGACTTTTTGAACCGAGCAAAGAAGAAATCTCCAGAGCGACTGTTCAGTGAGGCGGAGTAAAGAATCTGACGGTTAGAGTTTAAACAACAGCAGACAGGGGCTTCAACCGAAATTTCGTGAACATTCCATGCGGCCATGGAAAGTTTAACTCTTTGTCCTCTGGGGCAGTTGAAAGGCAGGACCTAACTGCATATGTCAGAATACAGCAAGACTTCATGTTGTTTGAATAAGCTCACAGAGGAAGAGCAGCAGAAACTGGGAGAAGGAGGGAAAGGTTACCTACTGCAACAGCCTCTCTCTCAAGATCTACTGTTACGGTAAGCTCTTATGTAACTGTACTATCATACTTCAAGAGGGCTCTTGCACTAGGTAATAATCTTGAGACCTGAGTCCCAAGCAGTGTGAATCAGAAGGAACTGAAACACAGGTGGCAGGAAAGGTCTGCAGAGAAACAGAGAGATTAGGACAGAAGGCCTTGAGGACAGCTAGTCCAAAGCCAGCTCTGTGCCTAGAGGTAATGTCCAGACTGTAATGTTTGGTGAAAGTATGGATGGAACTCAAGTGCTGGCCACACAGCTGTCAGCAGCAGACACATTCCTGAAACAAGCAATAGAAGCAGCCATGCTTCTAGCAGAATGCTCCTTAACCTCCACCAGGAGGGTCTTACCATTACTTCTGGTAACAGAACACAATGCAGTTTGCACAACCGCTTGGATAAACACTTTGAAACTGATGCACTCTCTTGGGTGCAAAGAAACAAAAAGCTGACCCAATTTCAGACAGACTTCAGACAGTTAGTGTAGTAACGAAAATTCTGTAAACATCCAAAGTATGCAGAATTGCCTCCCGATTGGAATACTCAGGGTAATACACTGGTAGTTTAATAGACTGATTCAACGTGAACTCAGAAACCACTTTCAGTAAAACTGAGGATTGGTATGCAGAGCTACCCGGTCTCTGTGGAAAATCAAATAAGGCTCCTTACACATCAGGGCCTGAAGCTCGGAAATCCTTCGAGCAGAAATAACTGCAACTAAAAAGAGCACTTTCCAGGCTGGCCCAGTGGCGCTGAGGTTGAGGCACTGGACGCACACCTCACGCCACGCCAGCGACCTGGGTTTGGGAATGAGCCCGGGGCCGTCCAGGGGTCGGCAGGGAGAGAGGATCGAGCATCCGAGGACAGCCTCCCTCTCTCAGGAGGGAGGGGCCATGGTTCGGCATTTGACTGGCCTCTGGCAGAAGCCTGGGGCACACAGCGCTGAACTTACGTTGAGGGATGGGGAGTAGCGTCAGCAGTAATGCCTTGGCATCTGGGTGCATGCCACTCCCCCACGAACAGAAAAATGCCCTGCAGTCTCTGGGGAGATGGAGCGTTGAGGTAGTCCTGTCATTGCCCCACCTGCCTGACTCCACGGTCTCCGATGCAGGAGAATGTACGGGTGTAATCCGCCCTAACTCATCCCCACCCAGGGGTAGAGCTGAGGCTCCATGGGGTCGACACAAGAAGCCAGGTAAGGTGGCAGAGGTGGGGACAGGCCTCATTGATGTTCACGAGGATGCGGTCGATGGGGGAGTATAAACAATAATTAAAATAAATAATAAATAAAAAGAGCGCTTTCAAGACAAATAGTGCATATCGCAACTACCAGCCTGTTCAAAAGGAGATACAGTAAGTTTCTCTAAAATAAAATTCAGATCCTAAGGAGGTGTGGGATTGCGATTGGGGGTATCAGGTGGAGGATCCTTTTCAGGAAAGTTCTGAAACCACCAACTGAGCTACAGCTTTGTTCTCCACCAAGGTGTGGTCGGTGGAGACAGCAGACAGGTGAACCTTCAGCAAAGAGTAACTGAAGCCCAGGACAAAGAGATGCAACAAGTACTCCATGACCTGAGGAACAGGACACGAAAAGGGTCCCAACCCTTTGAAGTGGTCCAAATGGAGAAATGATTCACTTTATAGCATAAGTCATCTTCATGAAAGGTTTTCTAGCCTCCACAAAGACTTGAGCCACTCGGAGGAGAACTCATAGCATGGGGCAACTTCGTCAGAAGGTGCCACATGAAGGTGAAGGGACTCAAGCCCTTGACGACCAGCGTGCCCCTCTCCTGAGTCAGGAGATCGTGGCAGAGGGATAGGGGAACTGGAGGCCCACTGCAAGCTGCTGAAGGAGGGAACATATTTAGCGAGGCCAATACGCGTGATCAGAATCACGTGAGCCTCTCTGCTTGCAGCTTGAGCAGCACCTCTGTAGAATTGGAAAGGGAGGGAAGGCATACAAAAACCCTCCTGTCCAGCAAAGAGATAGCACGCCTCACCAGAAAGCACCATGCCTGGAGCAACTAAGCAAAACCTGGGTAGTTTTGCATTGAATGGGAGGTGAACAGATCCAGGTCTGGACGGCCCCATAGGTTGAGTAGGTCTTTGAGTAAATGCTGGAAGACCTGAAGAGCATACAGTACTGCTCTCATCTCCAACACATTTATGTGTAAGAGAGTTCTGACTGAGACCACTTCCCTGGAGTCCTGTGGGTCTCCAGATAAGCCCCAAGCCCATCCCTGAAGTGCCTGTAGTCAGGGTCTGGTCAGGGGCAGAGGACTGGAAAGGGACCCCTTGGCAATGTTGCAGAGATCCTGCCACCACAGGAGATCCCATTGCATCGAATTGGAGACTATGACCATGTGGTCCAGGTCATCTGACCTCTGATCCCACTGTACCCTGAGTGTCCACTGCAAAATACGATGTGAAGCCTGGCCAGAGGAACAGTGGGGATGACCACTGCCATAAGGCCAAGGAGCTGGAGAACCAACCTGGCTGAACCCCACCTGCTGGAGGCTATCAGGTGAGCCTGCTTCTGCATGGTTTCCACCCTGTCCTGAGGGAGGAAAGCCAACCCTGGGTCGTATCCAGCACCACTCCAATAAACTGGAAATGCTGAGAGGGGTAAGTTGGGACTTGTGTAGTTGGCCATAATCCCTATTTGTGCAAAGAGGTCCAGGGTAGCAGAAAGGAACGTTTCAGCTGCTCCTCAACAGAGCTGACAGAAGCCAGTCATCGAGGTAGGGGAACACATAGTGCTATGGTGGCTCAGGGCCACTGCCACTACTGCATGGCACTTGGTAAAACCTGAGGAGCCGAGGACAGGCCAAAGGGGAGGACCTTGAACTGATAATGCTCCTCTGAAAGAAGAACCTGAGGTAGCGGCGATGGGCTGGAAAAACAGAATATGCAGGTAGGCATCCTGCATGTCCAGAACACTGAGCCACTGTCCCTTGTGCAGGAGGGGCAGCAGACCTGGGAGAGTCAGCATCAGGAATTGTCTGTACCCTATGTACAGGTTTAGAGTGCCAAGGTCCAGAACTGGATGCAGATCTCAGTCTTCTTTGGAACCAGGAAGAAGTGGGAGTAATATCCTTTCCTACCTGGTTTGCTGGTGTAGAGGTGGCAAAAAGTACAATTAATAAATTGTCTAGTACTGATACTTAGAAAGGAGACGAACAGAGATGGTACTGATGGCGGAAGAATTTAATGATTATAACAATAATCACAGTGAGATTACAAGTGGTACATCCTTCATTCTTCATTCTTCAAACTAACCGTGTATAGTGGCTTGCTTATATAGTGGAAGATAGTACTATGGTTGTCTTATGATTGGTCCAAGACAAATATAAACTTTAACTTTAAAAGGCAATGCTCTTTTAGTTCTTGCATGAACTAATCCTTACTTAGCACAAATGTATTGATAGTGTAAATTATACTACTATATAAGGATAGTAATAATGATCATTACCAGTTATTAAGAGGAAGAAATAGGTTTGCACTTAAGAATGTGCACAAGCTTTTTAGTCTGTAATCAGAAGGGTAACTTGAACTCTCCTGTATTTCTGTCTTTGCAGACACTTAAAACACCTGTCTGCCATTACTCACATGGTCAGTACAGATATCAAAAGACACTTGAATATTACAAGTTGTGGTTTTAGTTAAACCTGTAATTACAAGTTTTATATGATCCACTTCATAGATCAATACTAGTTACACAAACACATTATGTTTTAGACCAAAATGAGGTTTGCCTACAATATTGGAACACATTTCTTTATCCCTATTACAAGCCCCCTTTGGACCAATATTGCTTAATTATTATTTATGCAACAATGCAGCTCCTCTTGAGCATGTACATCTCACTATGTACTTCACATTATTCACAATCACTTGATCAATAAGTGTTGATTAAATCCACTCTCTGGCCCTTTGTCACATTTGGTCATTTGAGACTAAAACATAATGAGTTGCTTACACTAGCATAGTTACAAACACTATTATTCTAAAACAGTAGGACAGAGTTAACACATAACTATTATTGTCCTTGGTGTGGCTCTGTTTATAACAAGAAACACATTTTTTTCTGTTCTTAGTCCATGTAGATTTGCGGTGAGCCAGTCTTGATCTTTTGAGGCACAGCTGCTTCCAGCTGTTAAGTATGTCCATGCACCAGTTTAGAAAAGTCAGTGTTCATATTGCTGGCTGGATGATTAGCAGCACTGGTCAGGGTGCATTAGATTGTGCATTGAGTAGCCACACACACACACACTGGCATGGCATTTGTGTTGTGGTAGTTGATTACACCCTGGCACACAGATTAACAGTTTATAAACAGTCCATAGTAAAGCAATAGGTTTGCATAAAGTATCAGCCACGTTTGGAATAAACAACAGTGAAGAAAATGGATATCTTGCTTGAAGGTCAATTGAAGAAGAATCTTCTTGCTGAAGTTAGAGGATTGCTCTACCCCAGACTTTACTTCACAGTAAGTAGAAACAATAAGCTTGATTGTAGAGTTTAAACTCACTGGACCTTTTCAGTTGATTTAAAGTTGTACAAATAAATGTAATTCTGCTAAAACATTACACTTGCAGAGGTAATAATGACTCGATTTATGCAATAGAACTTATGTGGAACAATTAGACACCAAAACTGTGACAGTTTTTTGTAGGAAAAGATGAAAGTCTTGTCAACCTAGATAAAAGTATTACTGTTGTTGAACGTAGAGATCTTATGTGTGCCATCCGTGGAAACCTGCAAACTTGCAAAGTTTTAGAAACTGAGTTACCAATGAACTGGTAGTTGAAACACAAGAAGGTCAAATAAAATGCAAAAGGTCACATAGTGTGCATACAAGGGTCGTCAAACCCAGTTATTTTGCAGTGGCCTTGAACACTACTGATATTAAAATATCTTAATGTTACATTGCACAGGAAATAAAAAAACTTTTAAACATTTTTTATCCAAGACACTTGAATACCACATTTAAAAATATGCCAACATCATTTTAATGAGAATCTTTTGTCCTTTAGAAACTCTAGTGTTACTGATAACATTATTAATCATGTTAAACAACTCTGAGTGGTTTGTTTGGTCATGGTAGCAATTACAGAAAAACAAGTGGCTAGCATTTGCTCTAGTCCACCCACAGCATACTAAGAGTATTTAGAATTAAACTCCTTAACATTAGAAGAGGCAAGGTCTTTGGGCATTGTTAGTATGCCTTAGCAATACCTCTGACTTTTTCTCCTACATTTAACTGCTCCTTATACAGGAGTTAGCACACTGTAAAGTGTTTGTTTTAGATTTTAAGACATTTATATTTTACAAACGTGCTACAGAAGCTAGTCATAGTTTATATTGCAATTAATAAAGAGAATCATCCTATCTAAAAAACAAAGGTCTCCTGTACCTTTACTAATTATTTTTTCTCTTGCAGGGATTTTGGCTCTTGACTTATTTTGCATTTTTAAACTATCTATCTCTGACTGTAGCTGGATTATTACATCTTACTGTTTATGCAGCTTTCTTTTTCTTTAAAGATCTCATGTGTTAACGAATTACCACCTAGCTATATTATTACAGACTTTGTACAGTATTTGCTAGTTACTCTTTTAATTAAAATACTGCTCTGCCTATTAATCATGGTTTGTATGTCCCCTTTAGGTGTTTCCCACAGAAACAACCTATCAATGTTGCCATACTCATAAAATACAATTGTACCAGTTGATCATCAGGCATTGGTTTGTGATGCTTTCCTTTAAGTGTTTTCCTAGAAAATGACCTATTATTGTTTCCATGCTCACTTTTCTTATCTTTTTCTTGCCTGCCTAGCTTTTTACAGCCGGGTGCACCCATGCATTGGTGCCTGGTCTGTCTAGCTATGTCTTATAGCTCCTGTGAGGTCCGGCTTGCAAGTCCTAGCACCTTCACTTACCTACTCTGCCCCATGAGTTCCTACAGATTAAGCATTACTTTTATTTAAACAAATTGGAAAGCATACAAAGCATACATCACCTGATTAGCAAATGGCTAAACTGTCTGTGTGCACCACTTTCTCTCGCTTTTAAGTCATCAGCACCTTCTCTGAGTGTCGCCACATTCTTATTAAGGCTTGCAAAGTGTACAGCACCAGCGATCTGAGTCCCAGCACCAAATGTAGTGGTGGCAAAAAAGTTACCATTAGTAAATTGTCTATTACTGATACTTAGAAAGGAGACGAACAGAGATGGTACTGATGGCGGAAGAATTTAATGATTATAACAATAATCACAGTGAGAGATTACAAGTGGTACATCCTTCATTCTTCATTCTTCAAACTAACAGTGTATAGTGGCTTGCTTATATAGTGGAAGATAGTACTATGATTGGTCCAAGACAAATATAAACTTTAACTTTAAAAGGCAATGCTCTTTTAGTTCTTGCATGAGCTAATCCTTACTTAGCACAAATGTATTGATAGTGTAAATTATACTACTATATAAGGATAGTAATAATGGTCATTACCAGTTATTAAGAGGAAGAAATAGGTTTGCACTTAAGAATGTGCACACAAGCTTTTTAGTCTGTAATCAGAAGGGTAACTTGAACTCCCTCTCCTGTATTTCTGTCTTTGCAGACACTTAAAACACCTGTCTGCCATTACTCACATGGTCAGTACAGATATCAAAAGACACTTGAATATTACAAGTTGTGGTTTTAGTTAAACCTGTAATTACAAGTTTTATATGATCCAGCTTCATAGATCAATATTAGTTACACAAACACATTATGTTTTAGACCAAAATGAGGTTTGCCTACAATACTGGAACACATTTCATCCCCTATTACAGCTGGAATGGACCCTATGGCTTATTTTTGCAGAAGAACCTCAATTTCCTCCCTTATGAGGTGGGTGTGCACTTTGATAGTGAGATACCCCGGAGACTTGTTTGGGGGCTCTCCAGAAGTTCCAGTGTATGACCTTGACTCACCAGCTGAAGGACCCACAAATCTGTGGTGACTGTCTCCATGCCAGTAAGTGACTGGCAAACCTTTCACCCACTGGCTCCCCAATGGAAGAGGAGGGCAGTCCCCGATGAAGGAGGAGGGAGGAGAGGCCATGAGTCAAGAGGCAGAGGAAGGGTTGGGAAGAGCCACCCTGAGCCTGTCTGAGCTTTGGCCAGAGGGGTGGCTGCTGCAGAAGGTGCCCAATGTTTGGTCTGATGTCTGGCTGTGTGCTGCTGTTTCGTCTGCCACTTGGTCTGGTGATGAAATGGCTGTTTGACCTAAATCTGCGGTGGTACATAGTATGGACTGACCATAAGGCCTTGCCTTTGTCCTGAAGGCTGGTGATTATGTCCTGGGTGTCACCCCGAGAGAACAGAACTCAGAAGGGGCATCCTGAATGGCTGCCTGGACATCAGATGCCAAGCCCGACACCCTTAGCCAGAAATATCTCCTGAATCAAACCACTCTAGCAGTGCCCTGGTGAAGAAGTCCACTGCATCATATGTCACCCTCAGCGGACCTGATAGTGTCCACCAGGACGGTCTTGGACTCTGAGTCCGCATGGCATCAATGACAGGCTCCAGCTGATGAAACAGAGACTTCTGGTATACCAGCATGCATCACGTAATTTAGGGCGCATGGTCAATGTAGAAGAAGAACAGAATTTTCCTCCCAAATTGGTCCAGCTGCCTAGACTCCTTGTCAGGAAGGGAGGTGCTCACATGTCTTGGCTTGGTGGACCTGTCATAGAGCCACTGTAATGACCACAGGTATGCCTCTGGGTGGACACTGAGGTGATCCTCACACCCTGGTGTCCTGTTGGCCTTTTTGCTACTCGGGGGATAGAGGAAGGCATCATCCAAATGCTAGAAGCCAAATCTTCATGAGGCTCTAACCATGGGAGAGTAAGGACAGGTGCTGCCTCCTGTATATCCAGGTGCTCAGCTAGTCTGACACATAGGATCCTGCGCATCAGTCTTCCACCTGTAGACCTCTGCCATCTTTCAGAAGGCCTGCGAATGAAGGGTCCTCTGAAGGCGATTTGGGGACTCCTTGGGCTCGGCCCTCAGAAGGGAGCGTCAAAACCTGAAACAGAGGAGGAGGACCTGGACTCAGATTCGAATCTGAGAACTCTGAAGACCTGATGTTGGGACAAGAAATCTCCTGATACCTAGGAGAATACTGTCCATCATGGGTCCACACAAAGGACCTTCGTCAGGCCTGATGTAGACTGGCACGGGTCCAGCAGAGGGATAAGCTTGGGAGTCCGATCCGGGTGAACTGGAATGGAAGCTCTCACAGGGTGCCGGCTGTCCAGCTCTGAGACACGTTGTGACTTGGTCTCCGACCACCAGGACTGGAGGATGGCCCAGAAATCTGCCTGAGGCTGAGGAGAAGGGGCTGATAGACAGGCTGAAATCCTGAAGAGAACCCTGGCATCAGGTACCTAACATATGGTACCCGATGGTTGGATAACCTGGCAAGGAACAGGTAGACACATACCCCAGCATCGTGAAGCTTGACATTGGGGCCTGACAGAGGGCTAACAGGTGTCTAATGTGGTGCCAGGTAACCGGATGGAGGGTAGCCGCCGAAGGTCCAATGGTGGTGCCATGGGACCCTGAGAGGGCCTGAAACTGCCCAGAAGGACCCAGAAGAGTAGGGTCAAGTGCAGGACCAACAGGTGGCAAACTGGGCATCAGCGCCGATGGCTCTGCTGGAAGAACTGGTGGGAGGGGTCCAGAAGGTTGCCCAGGAGGTGTGACATGAGATCCGGGAGGTGACCCAGCAACAATGTCATCTGACAGATGACTCCCATCCCCGCTGATCTGGGAGGGCGGAGGAAGCTCCACAAAGGGAGAGGAGGGAGTATCCTGCTGGGGAGACCCAATCGGTGAAGGCTGTGTTAAGATCAGCAGCTGGCTCTTGTCTGGCTGTTTGTTGCGGGTCCTGTGCAGAACCTGATGTGAGTGTTTCAACTGGGTGGTAGTAGGAGGGTCCGATGACCGGCTATTGATCTTAGACGTCATGGATACCAGAGTTCCTGGTGCCAGACTTGTCAGCCCGGCCCGGCATTCATTGAGAGGTATGATGAGTGACTTATTGGCCCCACCTGACTGCTTAGACCCCATGTTAGAAATGGGTCTAAGAGTGTTCACGAATGCACCTGTGGCCACCGTGACCAGTGGTGGTGGTGGAACCAAGGGCTGTTCCTGAGAAGGTGGGGCAGACTTGGAGACAGCAGCAGTCTTCCCAGAGAGAGGGGCCATTGGTCACCTGGAGGGCCCTCAAGGGCAGCTGCAGGCAAGAGGGAGACCTATCCTGGTCCTGGTGCTTCTCTGTCCCTCTTCTTTTTATGCTTGTGTGAGTCTGTAGGAGAGGATGAAGCCAGCTTCTGCAGCTTTTTTTCCATTGTGGCCATCTTTTTAAGCAAGTGGACCTTGAGGGCCTGTTGGTGGTGCTTCCAAGTGGCCTGGTTGGCTCAGGCAGGCCTCACAATCCTCAGTCTTGTGTCTGGCCCAAGCAGAAGAGACAAAGGGAGTGAGAATCCTTGGTGCGGGAGCTGCGCATCACAAGACTCACACTAATTCTTATGCGACTCGGAAGATGGAGAAGACATGCACAAATTTAAGTTTTAAACAATAAAGGAAAAAAGGGATACTTATCTGAAAATGGCAGTCGAACTGCAGCGACAATCTTCGTGAGGTCCGGCGTTTACTGGTCAACTGCATGAAACAACTGGAAGGCAGGCATGGGGACCGCCCACTACTACAGTGTCACGTAAATGTCGGTCATGTGAAGTCTGGTGGGCGGTCCCCCATTAGACACTGTTAGCTAAAGTTTCATGTGGTCCTAATGCTGGGAGGGGGCAGTCCTCATGGTTATCTACCTGCAACAGCCCTCTCAAAGTAAGATCTTTTTCTCCTTGTTTGTTCAGGTGAAACATTGCAGTGGTATTAAGTTTTCTTAAACTGTCTCACCTGCTACTAGCAGACTAAATGCCCAATGGGCCAGTTAGATCATAGACTCAGAACATGCACCAACATGGACTCCCCATCCTATCAGTGAGGCAACTGCAGTTAGGTGGATTGTAGGATGAGGGGTTGAAAGGAGATCCCTACTCAGGTTCTGTTTCACCTGCCACCAAGGAAGAACTTTCATCAGCTTCAGGGTTCTCTCCAGCATCATGTGAAGTCAGTCCCAAGGGACTGCAAATGCAATCAAAGTCATCAGGCCAAGAAGTTGAGAGAACTCGCTAGCCATGTGTTGCTGATCTACCTGAAAGGACCCAGAAAAGTCCATCAGGTAAGAAGCACGATTTAGGGAAGGAGAGCCTTGGTAGGGTAGAATCTAGTTCAGCCCCATTGAACATGATGTTCAGAGTTACGGTCAGCATGGATGTTTCTAGATTCAGCATGGATACCAGTTTCTGAAATGTATCACCATGAGGTCTCAAGACTTCACAGCTGTCATGTGGGAGCTGGCTTTGATCAGCTAGTCATTCAGATAAGGACACGGATGCACACCTCGCCTGCAAAGGTAGTCTGACTCCACCACTATGAGGCACTTTGTGAAAATCCTGGAGCAGATGAATCCAAATGGGAACACTGTACCAGTACAGCTTGTTTCCAAGACGGAATCAAAGAAATTTCTAATGTGAGGTCCTGATGGTGATGTAAAAATATGCATCTTTCAGCTTCAGGGAGCAGAGCCAATCTCCCTCTTGAAGAGTATCTCTCCTTGAGTATCTGGGACTGCCTCCATGGCCTCTGCAAGAAGGCTCTGAATTTCCTCCTGAAGCATATCTTATCTAGGTCAGAGAAGGATCAGTGCTGAAATATACGGTTGAGAGGATGTGATATAAATTCTAGTTAAACATTCCTGGCAATCTCCAGCACCCACCAGTCTGTGGTGATGGAAAGTCAGCTGGTGTAGATATGGGAGATCCTACCTCCCAGCAGAAAATCTGAGGGGGCTTAGAGGGTGGCAAGCAAGGATTCAGGTCTGTTCCAGAGGCAATCACCCTGGAGGAGACAGGAGTCTTACCATGTCCCTTGTTCTTGTCATGGTTACCAGAGTATAGTTTTGCTTTATGTTGCCTGGAGCCCTGGTGGTGAGGTTGGGAATGAAAGCACAAACTATCAGACTTACCATAATTTATTTTTCTGTTAGCTCCAAAGTTGTCACTGGGAAATCTTTATATGAGCCATACGGCAATATGCACTGCTGCTAGGGACACTGGCACAGCTCAAAGCTATGACATCAGCACAAAATATTGGTGGCATGAGAGTTCCACAGGCTTCAACTGACAGTCTTTGCACCACTGTTTACAAGGACAGCAACACTCTGGTCACCTCAAAGCTTCCTTCGATGACCGTCTTGAGAGTTGCTTGGAAAAGAGGCAGCAATTTAAAACAGTACTCTTACTATGAAAAGAGGATTTCATGGGTAAAACAGCTGCCAGAATATTTACCAAGTCATTGAAAATGCAAGGCACTAATCATGCAGTCCATCTGATAGTTTTGCCGTAATAAAAGAAGAAAAGGAAGGGCAGTAAGAGGCACCAATGTACCCATCGTTAGTGTCATATAAAGATGCTACTTGTTGAACTGGAATAATTGTGCTTAACTACAATTATCTCATACTTCTCCACAAAGGAAAATGAGGGATTCTCCCATGTCTTAGAAGAGCTTCCGGAGGAGGACAGCTCTCATGCTGAACTTTAGAAAATTGTCCTTTCACGTCTAGCTTGCCTCAGTCTTTTGAGACATCTGCTCAAATTCTAGAAACATTTTAACCACATTACCTGCTCAGACAGGGAGAACTGATAATTTACTGATAAACACAAGCAACATTAAAAGTAGGGCTAGTCAAGCCGCCCGATGGCACTGAGGGTTGAGGTGCTGGACACCTTACCTTGTGTCACACCGCGACCCGGTTGGGAATGAGACCCAGCTGTCAGACAGCCAGCATGGGAGGGTAGGGAGCAGGAGTGAGCAACTGCAAGGGTAGCTCATATCCCAGGGAGGACCCTGTCATCCATATAGTTCCACTCCCCAGATGGAGGTCTGTGGGCAGTGCAGGCGAATGGGTGGCAAAGCAGTAAGAGGGTGTTCTGGTACCGGGCATGTGTGCCTCCACATATGTGCACAGCCAGAACAAGGAGTCAGGACAAAACAGGAGAAAAACCGGGCAAACAATATATATATATATATATATAAAAGGGCTAGTCTGCTGGTGCTTTGGCACAGTTACTCCGCAATGCCAGTGACCTGGGTTCATGAGCAGGCCTGGCTTGTCGGAGAGTCAGCAGGGAACAGTAGGAACAAGTGGATCCCACTGGATGGTCTCCTCCTTTGGGGATGCTGGCTCAGTTCAGTACTGCCACCCAGGTGACCACAGGTGGCAATGCAGCTGAAGCACAGTGGGGATGGAAGAACGTCAGCCAAGCTCGGAGTCTGCATGCTCTAGCATGGATGCAAAGCTCCTGAGCGGCCCACCCGGAGATGAGAACAAAACAGAGAAACTCCTGTGAGGCAGGATAAAACCTGCTCTTTCAGGCTCCACCACAAACTGTTCATCACCCACCAGGGAGACTCTCAATGGAAGTCAGCACCCCTTGAGGCAGTCGCAGGACTTGAGGGCCCCACCTTGGTGGGCAAGCTAGGGGCAAGGGGTAAGGGGTAGGGTGGGAGACATTGGGGGCTGCGATCAGTGGAGAAGAAAGAGCCATCAGAATGTACCATCTAGCTTCAGTGGTACTTTTCTCCATATTTGGACTAGGGATGGGACGAATATTCATTCTGTATGTGAACAGTGGCGACCCAAACTATCTATATTCAGTGGAATACCAAATTTAAACCAGTCTGAATACGGATTTGTCATTTTTGAATTTGGTGCAAGCTTCCCATCACCCATTTCTGGCCCAAAATATGCCCCCAAAAAAAAAAGCTGCTAATTGCTAATTCTGCACATGTTGAAGCTATGAAATATGAATTGCCAAATATAATTCTGAACAGTGACTTTCACTATTTAATTGACTCCCACTTTGATTTTATATAACATGCCTTAATTAAAAATGCAATAAAATAACAATAATAAAGACTACAAGCATTGAGTCTTCATTCACAATTCATATTCACTATTTGACAAATACTGTTCAACTATTTGTTACTCAGTTGAATATTAAAAGTACTATTCGTCCCATCCCTAATTTGTATACACTGGACCTTTTACAGAAGAGCACACTCGTGAAGGTGTTACGGAAGATGACACAGACAAAGACTGCCATTTAGCTGCCCTTGCATTCTTTGTCTTACAGCAGAAAACTTTGCAGAGGTTCACAGTTTTTAAAATTGTGATCTGGCCCAAACACTCAAAGCAAGTCGGAAAGAAAAATTACTCACCGTAGTAATCTTTTTCTTCCAAGGTGTTCTTTAGCATCAGTAACTATAGCAGTTGGCTGGATAACTAGCAATGCCCCAGAGGTGGAATCGATGGTAATGAGATTTATAGATTAGCCAATCAGATTGAAGCTATGGAATGTGCCGAGCAGTGAGAGGAAGGAGGCTTCAGAATTTATTTGAAGATTGGATGGGCAAATACCCACAGGAAAGAACCGATGGGAATAAAAACATTTATAATAACCAAAATCATGATCATAAAACATTGCTCAAAATGCAATCCAAAATTTATCATACTGAAAAATGTTTTAAGGCAAAAGACAGCGCCTTCTGAAGGTTATCTGGGGAGGATGGTGAGGGGCTTACTGATGCTAAAGGACACCTTGGAAGAAAGAAGATTACTACGATTTTTTTCTTCTTACCCCAGGGTTCTTTAGCATCAGTAACTATAGCAAACTACAAAGCAGAGCTGATGGGAGGCAGACAGAGAACCTATTTAGGAAAAAAGCTCTGCAGGACTGCCCTACCAAAACTGGCATCAGACCTAGACTGCACATCTAAGCAATAATGCCTAGTGAAAGTGTGCAGAGTCTTCCAGATTGCTGCTCTGCAGACTTCCAGTAGGGGAATGTCCCTAGCAGCTGCCACCGAGCAGAAGTACCCTAGTAGAGAGTGGATGCTGAGGCCCTCAGGGGCTGCTTGCCAGCCTTGTCATTGTGGAGGGTTGTGGGATAACAGATGGACCAGATACTGAACTTCAAGTTCAGCACAATCTCTGTGTGAAGTTTATTCAAAATGCAGTAGATAACCTTCAGCAATGGCATATCCCTTCTTCAGTACATCAGTCTGTAGCAACAGACTATGTGAGTCTTTCCTCTACACTTAGCCAACACCTACTGACTCACTGATCTCTGATCTAACTTATCAGTTGAGATTCAGCCTCCCTATGGGCCTTGTTTGCTTGGGTGTGTGATGCTTGGCCATCCAGTTATGATTATTGTATGATATCTGCATTATAAATACATGGTCTGTGCATTAAATTTCAGTGTGTAAGGAAACTGGCCTGTAACATCAAGGTGTCAGAGGCTGAAACCAGGGGTAATTAAAAGACAAGAGAGAACTGATTAAAAGTTTCCTGTTTTGCCTTAATTAGAACCTTGAGCCATTTGCCAAGATATAGACCTCAAAGTTTTATGATTCCTGTAGGAAGGCACTTACTGATTCATGAACTTGTGAGAAAAACCATAAAGTCATAAATTCTCTCAGATTTCTAGCAAAACAGAAAACCAGCAGACAAGATCAAAGAGATGCTTAATTAAAGACTGTCATAATTTGGGAAATGTTTTTGTCTGAGGTTCACATTATTTAAAATACCTCCTGGCAGGAAATTATGTTTAAAATTTTGGGGGATAGAAAAGATTCATGATTGTCCGAGAGGGGCAACAAGGAATCTACCTTGTTGAAATGTGAGGCTTGGTGGATTTTCACATTAAAAACTTCTCAGCGGAGATATGGTTTAAATGAGAACTTAAATTGGACCAGTTTTGACTAAAATATTTATGTGATGGATTGCTCCGTTTTTTCTCATTTGTTGTTCTGACATGGCGTTATTTGTTTACATATTTTGTAACATCTGTGACCTATTACAAGTTATTTGTGATGCTAGTATTTGATACAATGTCAGTCGTTGTGCTATTTGTAGTATTGAATTTTCTTCCTCATCTATTTCCATTTTCTTCCCAGCCTCCCTCTCCCCTCCCCATTCTCACCCCTCGTTTAAGGGATCTTTCTTAATATATTATTTTCATTAGAAATAGAGTTTTTTGCTCTAATTGGGGTTTCTATAGCGTAGCATATTTTTATTAAGCACACTAACAGTGTTTTTGTAATGCGACAGTGTCGCAGTTTGTCTATATATATATATATCCTTGTTTTTCTTGTATTAGTGTACTGTAGACCTAGAGAGGTCCTGTGAAACTTTTTGTTTAGAAAGATTATCTGTAGCGCTGAATACTAGGACCGAGACAGGTCCATGTAAGAATGAGGGACTTCCCATATTTTGGGTTGTTTCATTTACTGACCAGGCTGCAGGAGGTGTTTGTTACCTTGGTAGCGTTAGCGTGTAATTACTCAGTGCGTGCTCGCCTCATGACTCGGCCCTCTTTTTAAACACCTGGTAAGGTGAGGATATGAAATAGTAGCTACTTTATGCTTTTTCAGCGTGTCTGCTAAAACAACCATGGGGCAAATCTTTCCCTCCTGAAGGATATTTAGGAACCCGTTTTTCATTTTGCCTATATATATTTGAAGGTATGGAAGCATTTGTTCATTATAAATGATAGAAAGCATTAGAAAATGTTTTGGGAGACCCTACAGTTAAGGAATCTAAAGTGGTTCTTCTTTTGTGTTTCTGTTGTGTTTATAGAAAGCAGTCTAAGCATAAATATTGTGACTGAAGAAATCATTTGGACCTAAGATAAAGTAATTTTGGCATTATTATTCATATTCATGTAAAACAAACATTATTTGCTGGTATATATACTGTATGATGGTTATATATCGGGTTCCCTTTGTCTTTGGTAGAAACTAGAGAGAAATTAAAAGAAAAGGAAAAGGTGTACCCTCCATAGCAGACACATTTTGAGTTTATCCCTGATACCATAAGTTGGTTTTATTCATTAAGTTTACAGGTTAATTCCACCTGTTTTGCATTTTGATATGAACATTATTTTCCAAACTTAATGGTCTGAATGTAATTATATTGTTCATGTTTGTTTACACAGAAACAAAGCTCCAGTGTCTGACGAAGGAAATGAAAATGACATACCTACCGTAATTATGATCTTTCTGTGTATCTTCACCATTCATCACCTTTGGGTACATGGCTGGAGGTCATGACCCCATGGGAGCTTTTTTTAGGTAGGTGGGCCGAGCGCACATAAAGCGCCACCCTCGAGGGCTTGACGTGTGCGTGGTGCTCGCAGGTTAGCCATTAGCGCTGTCGACTCCGCCTACCTGCAGTTCTGAGTCGCGGACAGGTAAGAGGAAGGGAGTGGAGGGTGGGACAAGGAAGTCCAAGGGACAGGAAAAAGGAAAAGATGTAAAACTAAAAGGAGAAATAATGACTGAGAGGACAGAAAGAAGAAGTCGGAAACTAAAGGGATTGGGAGGGGCCCGATCTCTGGAAATAGAGGAGGAGGGAGGTAGACTCCACAGCTGACAACTGAACAACCATTTTGTACTGCCTTGGCTGCGCCCAGAAGAATCCCCCTGTGAGGCGATCCGGGCCGTGATAGGTCCAGAAGGATGGTCCCCACCTCAAAGAATGGGGCTCCCTCAAAGAGACTGAGGAGGAAGAGCGGAGAGTCGCACTACAGCTTCTTGCAGAGCCGGGTGAGCCCCAGAAAAAGTCGCTGTGCAGATCCCATGCCCCTCGACCCGAGAGAGCCAGCCTAGGTAGCCGACAGCCCTGGCCAGCACCCAAAGGAGCTATCCAGGGCACAGTACCCTCCTCCCATAGGTGCTCTGATCGGCTCCAAAGTTGGGTGATCCAGGCACACCACAGGCGGGGTACCATTGCTGAGGGTCGGTGAACCCACTAAGGCCAGGCTGCAGAGCAATGGTGGCCTGCACCACTGCCCACTGGTCAGCACCCCTGACCCCAATCTCCGGCAACCACCGACCCCACCTCAGAAGGGGCTGACTCTGGCTTGCCGAGGATACTACAGGGCTGCCCACCCCAACTGTCAACCATAAGGAGTCACACTGTTTGTCTGACTCAGAGCCTGACTCCGCCTCTGAAGAGGTAGAGGCCCTGTGCCAGACCGTAGGAGGGTGCCCAGTGCCATCCTTGCCAAAGGGGTGCCAGAAACCAAAACCATGCCCGAGCCAGTGCCCCTACAGCACCGTGAGTGGAATCCACAGAGGGCATGGCCCCAGCCAACAGCAGATCCAGAGTCGGGACCAGCCACAGCGCCATCCGCCCCACGGCGCTGTGAGTGGCACAGAGGGTGGAGAAGCACTGATGACGGCCCCGGCGATGCCGATCGGCACCGAGGGCGAGACGGTGCTGACGACTTCGATGGCACCATCGGTGCCGAGGATGGTGCCGCCCGGGCTCACAGCACCACGAACCACGCCAAGGCAGAGGCAGCGCCAATGACAGGGCCGACAGTGGAATCAGATGCCCCAATGGTGCTGAGTCACAAGGACCACGGCCGTGCTCAACCTCAAGACTTAGACAAAGACGGCACTGTAGAAACTCCCACGGCGCCACTAGCAGTATCAGCATTGCGAATGGCACTGACAGCAGCCACGGCATGGGTGACAAACCGGCACCGGCAGCGGCTCAGTCAGGGCCCGGCACCGCTACGGAACCGAGGCCGCAGCAAGCGCCGACCTGGGCCTGCGAACCGTGGGTCGAGCACGGGTGAGCCTTCACCCCAAAGGGCGATTGCCATGGTGGCGCCCTCCTGCCCACCAGCGAAAGGAGGCGGGATGGGCCTCCTGCACCACGGAAGGAGCCTTGGCAACAGCCAGGCTACTAGTAGCGAGCTCTCTCCTCCTCGGTCCGTGTAGAACCGGGAGGGACCTGGAGGAAAGGCCAAGAGTCGTGGCTTGGTTCAATGAGTGCGCACTCGACTCGAAAGTCGGGCGGAGTCGCCTCACTTTCCACGTAGCGTTGTTCGAAGGACCCGCGGTCCATGGAGAAACAGGCATCGCATCTAATCCATGTCGTGAAGCGGGCCAAGACACATAAGGCAACGGTCGTGCTGGTCGGTGACTGAAAATTTACGCCACAAGGGCATCATCACATGGGGAGCCATCCTGTCTTCAAAGTCTTCTTGCCCACCGACCCAGACATGACCTACAAAGAAAAAACACAGAAATAGACTAGGCGTCGCCAAGAATAAAATATATGGAAATATCTTACCAGCGACGTCGAGGTAAGGCAACTAGAACCCGGCAGGACACAGCACCGGCGGACTACGGCATGAGAAATAGCTGGAGAGCGAACTGTGTGTAGGTGGTAGGCCTCAAATGGAACTGGCTTTCCATGAGGTGACCTCTGACCGGGGAGACAAAGAACTGGCAGGCAGGCGGAGTCGGTCAGCACCTACAGCCAACCCGCGAGTGGCACGCAATGTGTTGGCCTCGAGGGGCAGCGCTGATGGTGCGCCGGTTCCACCTACCTAAAAAAAAAAATCCTCACAAGGTCATGACCTCTGGCCATGTACCCAAAGGTGATGAATGGTGAAGACTGACACAGATAAGATCAGTAGTTCTGAAATGTAACACAGAATTGATTGAGGAGCTATAAATTGGAAGCAAGCAATAAGCTATGAAAGACATGAATAATACATTTATTTTTATGGATTTGGTTGAGGAGGTGTCCTTTTTGTTTGACTACAGGAAATTATGTTTGTAAGAATTAATTCTAAAAGGAGAAGCTAGATGACTCACCAAGGGGTGGGGAGATAGAGTTGAAAATGCATTGTTTCTGAAATGGATATCATCCTGGGCTCTGAAGAAACAAAGTTCTCTCTAACTTAAAATGCACTTACAGAGGTAATACATTAGATAGCTAACATCTAAAGTGCTGTGGTAGGAGTTTTGTTCTATAAGTTTCCTTTTTCTTCCATGTGATTGTGAGCTCTTGATATTTGTTCTGTGTTTTAGTTTACTTATTTTACAATTTTAGTAAATAACCATTTTCTTGAAATACTGCCTGGGTTTCTTCTCAGTTTCTTTTTGCATGTGAAGTGCCTGTATTTTTAAGTCTGACAAAAGTTTAAAAGGCTTGATGGAGCTACTGAGCTTGAAAAGGTAAGAATATACCTAAGGTATCTTATAAAGTTTTAAGGGTTCATTTTGGAGACCTGGCTAGGTTCCCTGGGCAAAGGGTTGTACCGCATCCCGAAGAGGTACATATCCAAGCCTGTTAAGTGGGTGCACTAGCATAAGGTTCACAGTTTGAATCCCACCAGAACTTGAGACTACAGGTGATTTGGACCCAAAGCAGACAGGAGGGTTAACCTGTCTGTTACCTGTTCACACTATTGCACTCTGAGGCTGGCAGTGTGGGACCATAGGGCCTGACCCATGGAGTGTGTTTGTGACAGACTTGGTTGGCAGTGGTGCGATAAAGAATTGTAACACAAGCTTTAACAGTTCAGTGTGTCAGCTTAATACTGTACAGCTCACTTGCAAAAGAAGGCAGTAATTTTTTTTAAAGAAACAGAACTATATAATTTGCTTACAGTCAAAGTTCCTTTTTGTCTTTTTCTAAAGTGCAAGTTAGAGTAGCAGTAGTTAGGGAAGAAGATGGCTTTCAACTACAGTGAGCACACTGCAGACTACCTGAAGCAGTTGTGCAAGGAGAGAGAGTCCTGCACAATGGGAGAGCCAACAAGCAGAACCTTGTGGATGGCCGCTGATGCCGAGGTGTTGAGTCACAGTCCGTGACTGGAAAGGACCACACCTTCAGTGTGGAGGGGCCAGTGCAGTGTCCAGATCTGGAGAGGAGGACAGCAGGGTCAGTGCAAGCCAAGGGCCACAGCAGCAAGGGAAGGTCATCAGCATTCTGGAGCCAGAAGCAGATGGGTTGTGGAGGATGGAGCTGGAGTTCCAGAGAGAGAGGCAAGAGCAGTGAGCAACAGAGGAGAAGGAGCGAGAACAGAGAGAAGCTGACCATGAAGGCGTGAGCACCAGAGGCAACATGAACTGAAGAAGCTACGACTCCAACCACCAGCACCAGAGCAGGTAAGTGGCCTGGGTTTAACTGGAACTACAGGACTGGGTTACACGTTAAATTCCAAATTGATAGCTGAATTTTAAGAGGGAGAGGATATGGATGCCTTTCTAAATTCCTTTGAAAAGGTTTGTATTCAGGCAAATATTCCTAGAGGGTCCTGAAGCTTTCAGCTATCCCTGCTACATACGGGAAAGCTTGGGATACATTACATAGAAACATAGACTTTGACGGCAGATAAGGACCACTTGGCCCACCAGTCTGCCCATTTCCCTACCTACTGGATAAGCTGCAGATTCTAGTTAACCAACAGCCTACTTCCTGCAACCCTCCCACTATAATTGCCTTATGTCTGTCCCATGCATGTTTGAATTCCCCACTGTTTTAGACCCCACAACCTCTCCAGGAAGGCGGTTCCATCGTCCACCACTCTCCATGAAAATAATTTTCCTCACATTACCCCTGAGCAGTCCCCCCTCCAACTTTAAATTGTGCCCCTTGTTCTTACACATCTCTTTCTGAAAGATGCTACTCTCCTGGACTTTGTTGATCCCCTTTAGGTACTTAAGTGTTTCTATCATGTCCCCCTGTCCCTCCTTTCATCAAGGGTATACATTTTAAGCTCTCTCAGTCTCTCTTCATATGGTTTCTGATGTAGACCCTGCACCATTTCAGTTGCCCTCCTCTGGACTGCTTCCATCCTGTCTATGTCCTTGTGTAGATGAGGTCTCCAAAACTGCTGCAGTACTCCAGATGGGGTCTCACCTACTGTCTGTACAGAGGGATAACCACTTCCCTTTTCTACTTTTGATGCCCCTCCCTATGCATCCCAGTATCCTCCTGGCTCTCCTTACTGACTTCTCACATTGCTTACCCACCTTTAGGTCATCTGATATGACTACACCCAGATCCCTTTCCATTACTGTTGTTGTTAGTACTCCCCTGCTATTGTGTACTCTTCTCCTGGATTTTTATTTCCCAGGTGCACTACTTTACATTGAATCTAAGTTGCCATATGTCATGACCATTCCTCCAACTTTGCCAAGTCCCTTCTCATCTTTTCTAACCCCCTTGTGTATCAACTGTTACAGATCTTTGTGTCATCTGCAAAGAGGCATACCTTTCCTTCAGACCCTCTGCAATGTCACCTATAAAGGCGTTAAAGAGGACTGGACCCAGTACTGAGCCCTGAGGTACTCCACTAGTAACCCTCCTTTCTTCAGAATGTGTTCCATTCACTATTACCTTCTGTGTCCTGTTGTGCAGCCAGTTTGCTACCCAGGCTACCACCCTGGGACCCACTCCCAGGCTGGCTAACTGACTATTAATCTTGTGTGTGAGGCTGTGTCAAATGCCTTGCTAAAGTCTAGGTAGGCCATATCCACAGCCCCTCCCTGGTCTATTACTTTGGTCACCCAGTCAAAGAAATCGATTAAATGAATCCATGCTGCTTTGGGTCCTGTGCCCTGCTGAGCCTCTAGGTACAGAACAATTCTTTCTTTCAGAAGTGATTCCATCATTTTCCCGCCACTGAGGTCAAACTAACAGGTCTGTAGTTTCCTGCTTCTGCCTTGCTCCCACTTTGTGAAGGGAATCACATCTGCCCTCCTCCAGTCCTCAGGTACCACCCCATCTTCCCATGATTTGTTAAAAGTGTGGTTAGTGGTGTCACTAGGTCCTCCCTAGCTCTTTTAGGATTCTAGGTGAATCCGTCAGGCCCCATTGCTTTGTCCACCTTGAGTTTTAGGAGTTCTTTCAGGACTCTTTCTTCTGTAAATGGACTGGCATCAACCCACTACCCAGAGTGCTTCTATTGTTTGGTTTAGGTAACTCCTCCTCTTCTTCTTTTGTGAATACTGAGCAAAAGTATTCATTATATCTGCCTGTCTCCTCTCCTGCCCACCTCCCGCTCCTTTATTAATCTTCACTATCCTCCCTTAACCTTTCTATGCTCCCTAATGTACCTATAAAGGTTTTATCCCCTTCTTGAGTTGGCTACTTTTCCTCGGTTTGGGCTTTTGTTTTTCTGACTGCTTTCCCACTTCTTTCTGCTTTAATGATACAGTTCCCGTCATGCTCCTTCTGTGATTCCTTATACTTTTTGAATGCAGCCTTTTCTCCTTAACCTTCTCTGACACCTATTTTGAGAACCATTGGGTCAAATGGACAATGAGGACAGTAATGATTACAGCAAACTTAAAGCTGCACTTTTAAAAAGTATGAATTAACTGCAGAAGCATACAGAGCTAAATCCCATAGCGCAGGAGAAGCCCTGACATGAGCTACGAGGAGCTAGTCACAAAATAACGCCAGTTTTAAAACATTGGTGGAAGGAATTGAAGCAAACTCTGTAGATAAAACTGAAAATGCTGTATTGTTAGAGCAGTTTTTGGGGGCATGCCCAGCAGAGCTGAAAACCTGGCTGGAGGACTGAGATCCCAAACAGTGCAAAGGCTGCTGAACTCTCGGACTGCTATGCCAAAGCAGACCTGCTCTGAGTGAATGGGATTGGGCGTGGCAGGCGCAGAAAGGAAAAGCACATCTTCAGGACAGCCAAAACCCTCACATGCCTCCACTGAGACAGGTTAACCCCAGGTTTTAAAGAGAAGATTTTTCTGAGAAAAGAAATGAATGTTGGGGTTGCAAAAACTGGGCATATTGCCAGTGTCCCAAAAGGATGAGCAATATGCAAAGTGGTGCTAGAAAGAAGTGGGTTGTTTGTGTGTCCTGAAAGCATGCCTGTAAACATGAAGGAACACGTGCACCGTCACTGTGAATGGTGTACAGACACATGGGTTAAGAAACACAGTAGCATCCCTGACATTGGTAAAAGAGTATTTGGTAGAACCTGGTCAGCTTATACCAATAAATTTGTAACTGTACAAGGGTTCACTGGGGAGGAAAAACATTGCCACTCGCTAGTGTTCTCCCTAGACTGGGGTGAAACAGGGGCACTGTGCAACAGGTTGCGTAGCGAAACTTTAGCAGTTGATGTCATCCTCAGCAACAATCTCAAGCGGGATGGTGTGTGCAGCTACCCACAGCCAAATGACAGAGAAAATTGTAGTTCCCTGGACCCGTAGAAGCCCCTGTAGAAACCACTGGGAGGCTGGTTCTTCAGCCTGAGTCTCCTGAGATGGAGACTAATGAAAGGGGTGTAGAAATTTCACCGTTAACAGTTAACCAAACAGCTACAGAGGGTTACTCCAAGGAAGGAGAGGTGACCCATTGTCAGACGGTTAGGGATGGCAGTGATCCTGAGTGCACTGATGCTAGTGCTAGGGACCCTAGTTTAGAGACTGAAGGGGACCTGTCCATGCCTTAGGAATGTAAGAAGTTTGCAGCGGCCAGAAAAGTGACCCTGATTAAAGGTTTCTGTTACGTGTCTTATTTAGAACCTTCAAGCCATTTGCCAGGATATAGGCCTTGTAAAGTTTTATGATCCGGTAGGAACGCACTTACTGGTTGCAAACTTGTGAGAAAAAACAAAGTCATAAAATCTCTCAGATCTCTAGCAAAACAGTAAACTAACAGACAAGATCAAAGAGAATGCTTAATTAAAGACTGTCATAATTTGGGAAATGCTTTTTCTGAGGTTCACATTATTTAAAATACCTCCTGGTAGGAAATTATGTTTGTAAGAATTAATTCTAAAAGAGAACTAGATGACTCACCAAGGGGTGGGGAGATAGAGTTGAAAATGTATCATTGTTTCTGAAATGTGGGATATCATCTTGGGCTCTGAAGAAACAAAGTTCTCTCTAACTTAAAACACACTTACAGAGGTAATACATTAGTTAGCAAGATCTGAAGTGTTGTGGTTGGAGTTTTGTTCTATAATTTTCCTTTTTCTTTCATGTGATTGTGAGCTCTTGATATTTGTTCTGTATTTTATTTTACAATTTTAATAAATAACCATTTTCTTGAAATACTGCCTGGGTGTCTTCTCAGTTTCTTTTTGCATGTGAAGTGCCTGTATTTTTAAGTCTGACAACAGTTTAAAAGGCTTGATGGTGTTACTGAGCTTGGAAAAGGTAAGAATATAACTAAGGTCTCCTACAGAGTTTTAAGAGTTCATTTTGGAGACCTGGCTAGGTGCCCCTAGGCAAAGGATTGTACTGCATCTCCCGAAGAGGGTACATATCCGAGCCTGTTAATTGGGTATGCTAGCATAAGGTTCACAGTTTGAATCCCCCAGAACTTGAGACTACAGGTGATTTGGACCCAAAGCAGACAGGAGGTTTACCCTGTCTGTTACTTATTCACACTATTGCACTCTGAGATTGGCACTGTGGGAGCAGAGGGCCTGACCTGTGGAGTGCATTTGTGACAGGGTGGTGGGGGCTCAAATAAAAACAAAACAAAAAAAAAACAAGCTAAATACAAAGAACTTCAGTGCAGAAGCACTGAAACAAGGAGTTACCCAAGGGCATTGACAACAAGCCAAGTTTCAAGAAATACTACATCACACATACTTCCATAATGCAAAGCATCATGGGATATATACAAATCACAATGAAATGTCAGACTTGTTCAACTTACAGTAATTTACACGCATTTTAAATAGCACAATTAACTTAATTTTTATAATACAGTCCCCTAGTAACTTTTTACCTTTATCAAAAACACCTAGTGCCATGGTATTTTCAACATTTACAGGTTTCATACACATAAGGTATATACATCAATGTATTTTATGACATAGTGCCATTGCATACTAAATCCAACAACGAGGAGCACAGCCTGTTGTTTTACATCAGCTCAGAGGTCACCACAATAACCTCCTGTACGAAGACCTGAGAGGGAAAAGGAAAACTTAAAGAGGACACTATAGCATAGTCAAGAAAGGTGAGGGGGGTGCCCATAGGTGGCCAAACATATGGACTAGAAATTATAAAGAACAGATTAGGCTAAGAAATAGAAAAACAGTTGCAACAGATTTAGAAAGGTCGGTCCTCAAGAGTGGCAGAAGCTCCCTGTCATATATCTCCCACCTTAAGAGGGAAGCAGTTATTCCTGACTGCTTACCACCTTCCTGTCCCAGGAAGGATGGAGCTTCCACCCATTCATCTTCAGAAGCTATGTGTTAGGATCCCCATTAATTAATTAATTTATTTTATTTTTGTTGACCGGGTAAGTGCACTAGACAAATCCTGCCTATTTTCAGGCACGACCTGGGAGGAGGATACAGATGAATGCCAATTGACCTTGAACTAGATTAAGCTGTTGGTGGTATTTTAGTGAATGAGGGAACTTTGGCCAGGACACCGGGAACTTCCCCTACTCTTTTCGATTAGTGCCATGGGATCTTTAACATCCACCTGAACTACCACCAGTCCAGGCAGATGGGACCTCGGTTTTAATGTCTCATCTGAAAGATGGCACCTCAGAAGTGCAGCAACCCTCCCATGCTGCACTACTGTGTCAGTACTGGGATATTTACCCAAGCGCCAGATGTGGGAACTGAACCCACAGCCCTCTGATCTCCGCCTCAGAGGCGAGTGTGCTACCTACTGAGCCACTGACACTGCTATGATAAACATTCCATCATAAACATAGTGGATATCATCATTCTTTACCCTGAGGCATTAACACATTTCTCAACAGAGACTAACAGTACCTTCCTGAACTATCTCCTTTTAGGAAAGTCTGTCATATTTTTTGACCGAAAATCTGGATGGCTGTAAAGTCCAGTACCATAGAAAGAATTCTCTTGGGTGAATAATTACCTGTTCCAACCCACCAGACATGTCAGTTTTAAGCAGGAGCCAGTCCTAGGTTCAACCGCTCTACATAAACCCAGTATGTCTCTTGATTCATTCATTTCACTTGCTACTGATACAGACACCTGAGAGTAAACCCTCTTTGGTGTTACCTCAACACAGGTTCCAAATCATTTTATAAAAAAAAAAATACATGCCACCTCCTTGATCTTAACATACTGTAACATTTTGGCATCTTTAGGCTGCAGTATACCCCAGTCAATACTGTTAATAGATTTAGCTGTATCAATATAAGAAAAAAGTCCCTTCAGCCTCATAGGCTGCTTCTTGCTTGCTTGGAGTTTTCAACCCCAGCATAATATCACTAGGCACAGTCTCACCTGGGGTCTCACATTCAAGTTCCATACTTGCATCTCCAACCTCCAATAGGTAACATCCTGGGAACATAGGCAACAAAGGCATATCCTGCTCAGTCGGGGAGGGGTCCTCCAGCTAAGCCCATGAAAAATCCTCCTCTGATTCTTTATCCAAACCCCTGGCAGGGACCTCTCGAGCACCTGGCACTGGTGTTCTGCCTCTACGTAATCTGTCTGCCCCACAGTAGTTGCCCATTGCTTTGCATCTCTTCATCTTCAGGCTTTGCTTTCCTCTGAGCTCCCAGGTCTTGTCCAGGCAGCAGCTTCTCGCCATCTGTCTGCCATTGTTCTGGTCAGAACTCCACGGACTTTCTCTTGGTTTCTCTTCTGGTAACTCCTGGTGCATCAGTCCACCTAGGATATCCACTGGAAAAATTCCCTCTTCGACCAGTCCAGACACTTCCAGCATTATCCCACTGCTGACATCAAGTCTGTGGAGGGTTGTGGGATAACAGATGAACCAGACACTGAACTTCAAGTTCAATGCACAATCTGTGTGTGATGTTTGTTCATAATGCAGTAGATAACCTTCAGCAATGGCATATCCCTTCTCCAATACATCAGTTTGTAGCAACAGACTATGCAAGTCTTTCCTCTGCACTTAGCCAACACCTACTGACTCACTGATATCTAATCTAACTTAGCAGTCGAGATTAAGCCTCCCCTATGTGGGCCTTGTTTGCTTGGGTGGTGGGGCTCAAAAAAAAACAAGCTAAAGACAAAGAACCTCAGTGCAGAAGCAATGAAACTGGAAATGATGTACTTACCATAATTGTTGGTCTTCTTGGTCACAGCTCTCTACCACTCATTCCACACTAATAGGATAGCGCTGTAGGTGCTAGGACAGCGAGAGCCAAAAGTTTCAGAAGGTCGGTGCCAAGACAGGACCACACATCGTGGCACCACATGACTAGCTCAGCGCCTGTGTAGGCTATCTCGGTGTCGACCCTCCAACCACCTCAGTACCTTTTCGACCAAGAAGCTGCAGTGTAACTAATGAAAATAACTTCTCCTAACTTTCCGGGCTTTCCTGTGAAGGCCTGGATGACCTACAAGAAGGGTCAAAGAACAATGTCTTCAGAGCTGGAACCACAAAGCCGTGAAGACCAAAGAAATAAAACAAGTGAGCCCAGGGGATGGTGGGTGGGCATGTGAATGAGTGGTAGAGACTGTGTCCAAGAAGATCAACAATTATGGTAAGTACGTAATTTCCATATCTTCCTGGACCCAAGTCTCCACCACTCATTACACTAATGGGATAGTATCAAGCTAAAACCAACACACCCTGGGTAGAGGCTGACAGGAGATCTGAGCTCACTCAGAAAGGATGTCCAAGGACTGTCCTGCTAATAAAAGTGCTGTCTGGAAAGAACATCTAGAACATAGGTGCTTACAAAGGTATGCACTTGAGCTCCAACTCACTACTTTGCAGAAGACTGCAACGGACACAAATGAAACTCTGCCAGGAAGCCACAACCACTCTAGAAGAGCAGGGAACACAGCCTCTCAATTTAGTCTAAGACAAAATTTAACTATGTCGAAGACATACTACTAATCTAACATAAAACATGTCAGGAACTGTAAGAGCCAGAGGCAAAGTCTACTGATTCAGGATAGACCGAGAAGTGCAGATGGATACCCCACTACCAAGTATGTCTGACCTGTGAACTGGTCCAGGGGCACTTGAACCCCCTACTTGGTGAGCAAACGGAGGTCCAGGTGGGTTAGCCCACCAAGGAGAATGGTTTCCACTTGGTAACTTAAACCTCCCGACGGAAGGCCAAGCATGACTCAGAAGCCTGTTGTGGTGGTCAGGAGAGCCAGAGCCTACCCACTTCGTATTCCAAAAGGAATCATTCTGCCCCAGAGCACCTACAACTCTAATGTAGCAGTCTCTGAACTAAAGGAAGAGAGGAAAAGTGTACAGGAGGAATGCGTCCACTGCGAAAAACATTCCGACAGGAAAAACAGGGTCTGGATTTCTAAGGCAAAATAGGGCAGATCTGTCGAGAGGGATGCAGAAAAGACCAAGTTCGGGCTGACCCATTTGTTGGAAGTGACTGAATAATGGCAAAGTGACTCAACATGGTTAGGCACCACTCACTCCAGCCTTCCTGAAAGGGAGTAGGAAAGTTGTTTTTCATCAGCAAGCAAGCGAGCATCACAGTTTTGTCAGCTACTCGAAGTGGGTAACCGTGAGCGACTGGCACAGAACCAGTGTGCACAAAACAAAGGTATGAATACTGAGAACTCATCTCGAACAAGGACCTATGTCGAGAAGGAACATGTCAGTCCGTTAAGTTGGAGCAAGCAAGGAAGTAGGAATCTGTGTTCCGACTCTTGCATTAGAGTCACTTCTGTTGCTCTGATCAAGAGAAGAGAGCCTAATAGACAAAAACAACAGACTGGGCTGCCACTTGGTCTAGGCAACTTGTCTGAATTAGGGAAAGATCCCCCTCAGAAAAAACCTGATGACCCATACCTCCGGCTGGATTGGACTTCCCTAGAAGTAGAAGAAGTCAGGTGCCCTCCAACGTAGTGGAGAGACGACTGCCTCAGACAGCAGAGGTGGAACCTGGGCAGGATCCAGAAGGACAGTATCGGGTGCTTTTGGGTCTAGACCACCTGCTGTTAGAGCCTGACAAAGGTGTCCTCCCTCTACCTCGTTCCACAAGGTGGGTTTGTACTGACAACTGAAAAAGTCCAGATACAGAAAACTTTGTTCCACAGAAGAGGCCTGAGATGTTAGTAGACCCCATACCCAGAAGAACTTCCAAGGGAGATCTAGATAGAATCAGAAGAGACTCTGGCACCAGGAACTGGTGTCGAGGAGCTCGACGTCACTTCATGAGGTGGCACTAGTGCTGTGTGGAATGCTGAATTCCACTGGCAGAACAGAGTTCCACCAAAGGGAAACACCATAGCAATTTCTGGGATCCCTGCGGATCTCCACACACCAACTTCACCGTGGAGAAAATTCTCAGCGGAAGAAAAAAATCGTGGGAACCCAACTCCGCCACTTGTTCTGACAGCACCAGCGGTACCACCCATAGGCGTCGGCATCAACCACAATCCGAACAGCACTGAGCAGCGGCGATGCTGCGAGGCACGCATGGGTGCCCATGGCACCAAACAGCATAGATGCGCCCAAGGGTGCCCGTGTCACCCACAGCACCCATGGTACCCACAGCACCAAGCAGCGTGAGCATGTCATTTACAGCACCCGGGTGCCCACAGTGGAACCCGCTGGCACCCATGGTGCCTATGGCACCGAGCAGCTGGAAGACACCACCCATGGGTGCTCACAGAGGCACCGCAGCACCCACAGCACCGAGCAGCACAGCTGCCACCTGCAGCAGCCATGGGTGCCCAAAGCACCGAGCAGCATAGATGCCACCCACAGCACCTATGGGTGTCTATGGAACCAGCAGCATTGATGCTACCCATGGGTGCCCAAGGCATGCCCCAACAGCACTACGGCACTGAGCAGCACCACCACGGCGCCATGCAGCACTGTGCAGCCCCAATGGGGCCACCAACAGTATCAGTGCCATGCGGTACCAACGGCGCCATCAACAGTATTGGCCCCTCACGCAGCACCATAAATGGCACCGAGTGAAAGAGAAAAGCAGTACCGGCTGCCCCTACATGAAAAAAAGAGAGCGGGGTAGGCACAAAAGTTGACGGATGGTGCTGGCACTAAGAGGGCAATGTGCACATCCTGACCCAATCCTCCAGGCCTGGTCCGGTGGCTTCGAGGCCTGGAGGCCCTGGAACCGGGTCCACTGGCCAGGAAAAACTGGACAGAAGTCAAACCCCTGTTCCAAAGGAGCAACCCAGAGGTGAAACTGCTCACCCAAATCCCACCAGGACAGAGATGAGATCCAGTGTCTTAGAACATGGCCATTAGGAATGTGGTCAGAGGGAACCCACGAAGTCGGTTCAGGCCTACCGCTCCCCACTACCGATGATCCTCGTGCAGGCGTACCAGGGGTGACCTCAAGTGGTACTGATTCTTCTCCCCAGGAGGAAGAAGAGCTTGCGGTCAAGCAGAGCCAGATTCCCGTAATCGCCAGATTTGTGCTCGCGGACTATCCTTCCCCTGACAACAGGACTTCCGTGGTCGGACCTCCTCTCGCAAAGGGCGCAGACTGGACACAGCCCTCTGCCATCACAACTTTCAGATAAAGTCTTTCTACTGTCACCGCTACCATCCAAGGTCAACGCCATTGATGGCAGGTAAGAATTTCTTTTGCTTTTCATAATCTTTTGTTAAAATAAGAAAATGTTAATTTAAACGAATACTGAATGGCTTAATGCTGCTGTCGTATAGACGAAAACTTTGACTCCAGCAGACGGCGATGTCGACATCAAAGCGCACTCGATGGCAGAAGAAAAGGAACTGAGGTGGCTGAAGGGTCGATGCTGAGATAGTCACAGGCGCTGAAGCTAGTCTCATGGTGCCGCCAAGGTGATGCGTGGGTCCTGTCTTGCTGCCATTCTTTGAAAATTTTTGCCCTGCTTGGTCCTAGCACCTCTGGCACTATCCCATTAGTGTGAATGAGTGGTGGAGACTTGGGTCCAGGAAGATCAAGGGTTACCCCTAAGCGGCATTGACAATAAGCCAAGTTTCAAAGAAACAACATCACACATACTTCCATAATGCAAAGCATCATGGGATATATGCAAATCACCATGCAATTTCAGACTTGTTCAACTTACAGCAATTTACATGCATTTTAAATAGCACAACTAATTACATTTTATAATACAGTCCCTAGTAACTTTTTACCTTTATCAAAAACACCTAGTGCCATGGTATTTTCAACATTTACAGGTTTCATACATAAGGTATATACATCAATGTATTTCATGACACAGTGCCACTGCATACTAAATCCAACAACAAGGAACACAGCCTGTTTTACATCAGCTCGGAGGTCACCCAATAACCTCCCTGTACGAGGACCTGAGAGGGAAAAGGAAAATTTAAAGAGGACATTATTGCATAGTCAAGAAAGGGAGGGGTTCTCATAGGTGGCCAACCTTATAGACTAGAAATTGTAAAGAATAGATTAGGCTAAGAAATAGAAGAACTGTGGCAACAGATTTAAGAAAAGGTCGATCCTCAAGAGTGGCAGGAGCTCCCTGTCACAGTCATAACAGAATCGAATGCAGGAGACTATCCAGTGATAGTTCTCTCAGTGGCTGGTCTTCCTCGTACCTCCCCATAGGTGAGGAACAGCTGTGTAGAAGAGCCCCTGGACTGCTTGGTGTGATCCAAGTAGTAGAGCAGGGCCCGTTTGACATCCATACCATGGAGCTTTTGTTCCCTGAGTGGATTTTTCTGTGAAGAACACAGATAAAGTGATGGATTGATTAAGGTGGAATTCAGAAACCACCTTTGGCAAGAACTGATTAGTCCTGAGCTCAATCTTGTCCCTGTGTGGGATGAAATGAAATAATTGAGCTCAGTGCAGAGGGCCTACAACTCTGAAATCTTTCTAGCAAAGGTAATGGCCATTAAAACACAGTTTTCCAGTTCACATACTTAATATGAGCTGTAGCCATGGACTCAAAAGCAGGCTCTATATGTTTGGCAATACAGAGATTCTAACTCCAAAGGGGCAGGTTCCCTATTGGAGTTTGGGCAAGAAGGAGACCTCTAAAAACGGTTTGAAACTGGTTGTGAATAGACTGACTTGGTCTTCCCCACAGAAGGGTAGGCTGAAACAGCAGCCAGGTGAAGTTTCAAAGAAAAGGGCTTCAAGCCAGAGTCCTGTAGGTGTTCCAGGTAATCCAAGATGTTAGGAATCAAAGCCTTAAAAGGATTAATGTGCATCTGATTGCACCCACTAGAAAATCTTTTCCATTTGTCGGAATAAGTCTTTTTGTACTAGGCTTTTGGACATCCTCAGGATCTTCAGCACTTGCTTGGAGTACTGAGAATCAGGAAACTCTAGCTCCTCAACAGCCAAGCTTTGAGGTGAAGGGGTTTTAGGTCTGGCTAAGATGCCCCTGTCTGGGAAGAGACTAAAGGAGTGACTCAGAGGAAGATGAATAGCCTTGCTGCATGACATGGACATCAGCAGAAGGTACCATGCCTGTCTTGGCCAGTCTGGTGCCACTAGTATCATCGTTGCAGGCTGATCTCTGAGCTTTAACAAAGTTCTGAAAATCAGAGAAAAGGAGGAAAGGCATAAAGGAACCTTCCTGTCCAATCCAGTGCTAGGGCATTTGTTGGAAGAGTTCCCAATACTGGAGCCCTGCAGCAGAAAGAGGAAGCTGATGGTTCAGGTCGGAGGTGAACAGATTCACTTCTGGTGTGCCCCACCTCCTGAACACTGTGGCCAACACTTGTTTGTTTAGGCACCATTCCCTCTGCCCCTGGTTGATGCTACTGAGGGCATCTTCTAGAGTATTGTCTTTACCTGTGAGATGTATGGCTAAGAGACTGACTCCCAGGGAACAGGCTAGGCCCCAAATCCTCATGGCCTCCAGGCATAGGATGGTGGCCCTTGTGCCATCCTGCTTGTTTATGTAAAACATAGCAGTGGTGTTGTCTGTTCTTATTTGAACTGTTAGTTCCTTTTATCTGTGGAGCAAAAGCCTTGAGAGCCAGATAAGCTGACCTGAGTTCCAACAGATTTTGATGTGGGATTGTGACTCTTGTGAGTCCAGGAACCACTGACAGAACAGTCGTCCATGTGAGTTCCCCATCCAAGCAGAGAAGCATCTGTAGTTATGATTTTTGAGGGGAGGAAACCTGAAGGGAACCCTACTGACAGGTTGGTGGAATCCTTCCACTAGTCCAGAAACTGTAGCATGTTTTTTTAACTGGAATCAATTTGGACAGGGAATCCTTGCTTTGGGACCAGTGAGACCTAATGCTGAATGTCCCTCATTCTGAATCTGATCCCTGGGACCACTGCTGACATAGATGCCATGTGGCCCAGTAGCTGCAGGAAATGCCTGACTGGCCTGGGCTGACCCAGGACAAAAGAGTTTGCCACTGACAGGAAATTTTAAATCCTTTCCAAAGGTAGAAAGGCTCTGCTGTGCAAAGTATCCAGCTGTACCCCCATGAAGGTGAGGAGTTGAGCTGGTGCTAACTGGGACTTCTTTAGATTTATAATGAAGTCCAAAGATTGCAGAGTGTCCTTTGTTAAGGAAAAGGCCTGTTCCAGAAGTGGAGGAGACTTTGCTACTATGAGTCAGTCGTCCAAGTATGGGTAAACTGATATCCCTTTTTTCTCAAGTGAGCTGCCACTACAGCTAGACATTTGTAAATACCCTTGGGGCAGATGACAGGCCAAGGGCATGGCTGCAAACTGGTAGTGCCCTGATGGAAGTTTGACCCTTAAGAACTTCCTGTGGGCCAACCTGATGGGAATATGAAAGTAAGCATCTTTAAGATCTAAGAAGGCTAGCCAGTCTCCCTGCTGCAAAGACTGAATCACTAAATTCAGAGTGACCATCTTGAATTTCAGTTTCAAAAGGTGCCTGTTTAAGAACCTGAGGTCTAAAACAGACTGCCACTCCCCATTCTTCTTTTGAGTCAGGAAATACCTGGAGTAGATTCCTTTGTCTCTTTGATGGGCAGGCACTCTCTCCACTACTTTTGCTTCAAAAGATGCTTTACTTCCAACAGAATTTTCTTTGTTGAAGTTGGAGGTGTGAAATCTGAGTTCTTTTTAGGGCTGGTATCTTTTTGAACTGAAGAGACAGGCCTTTTCCACTACCTCCAGGACCCACCTGTCTGTGGTAATAAAGGTCCAGGATTGGAGGTAGTGGGAGAGCCTGCCCCTAAAGGCAGTGGGGAGGTGGCCTGGACTGAGGAGTCAGGGCTTCTGCTGGGTGGCAGGAGCAGGGAAAGAAGTAGACCTCTCTGGCCCCTCCTGCCTCTACCTCTGTAGTAACCCTGAACTGAGAAAGGTCAAACTGACGAGGAAGGGAGTAAAAGGGCTTGGGAAAATAGCCCCTACCTCTGCTGCCTCTATGTTGAGGTTTGTGAGCCCCTGAGGCCTAGTCTTAGTAATGTTGCTCTGATAGGTTGACTTGTACTCATCAACCTTTTCATATACTCCTCGGTCCTAGAGTCAAAGAGAAGATTTCTGTCACAAGGAAAGTTCATAGCTTTAGACTGAATGTCTTGTGACAGATTTGTTGATCTGAGCCTAGCAAAGTGCCTCAGAAATAGCCTGGGCCACAAACCTCAAGTCAGCATCATTGCTATCATCTGCCATGTGTAACTGATATTTAGTGGCCTTCAGAGCTGTCTTAGCTGTTTCTACTAAATCTTTGGCCATGGAATCTGAGCCTTGTTTGACAAGTGCCAACATCGAGTTCCACAAGGCCTTCTGATATTTAGCTGTATAAGCCATGTAAGAGGCAGGCGAAGGAGAGGCTGAAATATAAGTCTTCATGCCCATGAAATCCAGTCTTTTAGAATCCTTTTTTGGTGGCTGGGAAGAAAGTGGAACCCCAGCTTTATCACATGCTGCTTGTTGCACCACTTCCTCATGACTTGGGTGCACAAACAGAAATTCAGGATCAGTTTTAGAAAACTGATATTTTTATCAGCCTCTTTTCAACCCCCTTGTGGGGTTTTGAAGGATTTTCATAGTGTTCTTCCTGAAGGGTTTATAAATAAGGAAAACCACTTTCTTAGGAGGGGAGACCTTTAATCTCTCTATAGTCCTGGTCTTCCTCATCTTGGCTGGACTCTTGAGAGGGTAGATCAAGAGTGTCTGCCATGTGCTGCAGGAAAGAAAAGAGAGGAATTATCCTCCTGCTCAGGAGAAGCCCCAAAATTTGGATCAGAAGACATACCTGGTGTCTGGGGCTTTACCCTCAGATGTGTCATCAGGAGGCTTATAACAGTCATCATCATCATCATCCCTTTGTCAACTCCTACAGCAGAGGAATATTAGAAGGGGTTTGTCTAGAGAAATCAGAGGCATCGAAAATAGAACCCATGTCCTGGATAGTTTGATAAAGGTGCCAGGCTTTAGCCATATCTTCCATATAGGGAAGGTCCCCTGAAAATCTTGTGAGCCTCCGAGGTTTCAATATTTTTTTATTTGTCTTTATGCTTTTTCCCCTTGCAGCCTCGCTAATGGCATCACCTGGAGGAGCAAAAGGATTCTCTTCTTTACTTATCTTTTAAATGCCACTTCATCAGTGACTGAATCAGTTTTTCTTTTGATTTAGGAACTTCATCAGCCACTTAGCCTTATTTTTTTAAAGACACTTCATCAGTGCCAAGCTTAGTGTTCTTTGATTGTAAAGGCACTTCATCAGCACCCTTCTAGGCTTAGATTTTAAAGATACCTCATCAGCACCTGCATTATTTTTTATTTTAATAGGCCCTCATCGGTAGCCTTGGGTCTATGTTTGGGACCAGATGAAGACCCTTCATCTGCCACTCCTCTAAGCCTTTTGCTCTAGTTCTCAAAGTTTTGGAACCGAATTTGGAGCACAGAACACAATAATGATCTCAACCTAAACACTTTAAACACAGGTTGAGAGTATCAGCTTTAGGTAAAATGCTATGGCAGTTCTAGCAATTTGAAACCTGTGGGTCCAGTCCTTTTCTTTGGGGTTTCTGACGTGTCCAATGAACAGAAAAGCCTGAAAAGAATGTTGAACCATTTAAATCTAAAGTCCAATGGTCGGTTCCCTCGTGGTAAATAACGTGAATTTTCTGAGGTAAAAATATATAAAAAACACGGTTCCACTTACAAAAAGGAACTGCGATAAAATAAATAATAATAGGGAACCATGGAAAAATATACGCGATAACTTAAAACTTTTAAAATTACAGAAAAGGGAACTCGCAGAACCGAGAGAAAAACATGGTTCCTGGGAACCAAGGGAACCGCTGAAACCTAAATAAAAATACTCATCACACTAAAAACATAAGAAATTAAGAAAATAGCTACCAGTCTCAAGGAAAAACTACTTTTTCTTGTCAGGAGAGAGAGAACCTCAGAGGCAGTGTTGCTTAGTCCAGCAGAGAAAAAATTCTGAAGCCTCCTTCCCTCTCACTGCTCAGCACATTCCATAGCTTCAATCTGATTGGCTAATTCATAAATCTCATTACCAAACATTCCACCTCCAAGGCAGTGCTAGCTATCCAGCTGACTGCTATAGTTACTGATGCTAAAGGACCCTGGGGTAAGAAAGTCTGCTTTTGCTCAAGCAGTGCTTACAGGATATACACAGTATAAATCCTGCAGGCCCTCTTTTTTTAGGCCTCCTTGTCATGCACACCAAACAGGAAGCAAAAGAAAAACGTATTTAAGGGGTTGTACTAATGTGGCTGTGAGGGGAGGTGGTCCAAAAGTTGTTACCCTAGTGCGATGAAAACAGATGGAACTTTGTCCAGATTACTATTGAAAAAAGAAAAAGATGTCCGAAGTGGACTTGCATGTTTTTCAAACCCACGAGTCCTGTATCAATAAACAGCAGTCTTTGTCGGTACACGACTTGTGTGGGGCAGATCGTGACTGCCCATGGAGATGAGAGAAGGGCTTCTGATGGCCACCATCTTGGGGCTGCAGGGACTGACATAGGGTGGGTCGTGGAGGCTACCGGAGGGGTACCACTGGATTCAGGGACTAAATCTTGATCGGGAGTGGGAGTGTGACTGGACACCAGGGATCAAGTTCTCACATTACCTATAATGGCACAGGGAATCGGGAGGGGAATAGGAGTGCCACAGGATACCAGGCATTAAATCTGTCACATTATGAATAGTGGTACAGCAGATCGGGTAGAGGGTACCAGTGGACACCAGGGTTAGAAGTTATCACATTATGAATAAAATGTACTAGGGATTGGGGAGGCAGGCGGGCACCAGTGGACACCAGGGAAAGAAGCCGTCCATGTTACCTATAATGGCACTGGGGATCGGGAGGGAGGGAGGGGGTACAATGGACACCAGGGATAGAAGTTGTCACATTACAAATTATGGCACTGGGGATCATTGAAGGTGGGTTAGGACTGGGCACAAGGGACAGAAGTTGTCACATTATGAATAATGGCACTAGGGATTGGAGAAAGGAGGGCGGTATGGCGACACCAGGGACAGAAGTTGTCACATTACCTATAATGGCACTGGGGATGGTGAGGGAGGTGGTACCACTGGCTACCAGGGATAGAAGAGGCGGGGGTACCTGATGACACCAGGGGTAGAATCTGTCATATTACGAATAACTGCATTGGGGATCGAGGAGGGAAGGGATACCATGGGACACCAGGGACAGAAGTTGTCAAATTATCTGTAATGGTAGTGGGGGTTGGGGAGTCGGGGGTACTAGTGGGCACCAGGATAGCAGTCACAGTACCTATAATGGCACAGGGGATCGGGAGGAGGGGTACCACTGGACACCAAGGATAGATGTCACATTACGAATAATGGCACAGGGATCGAGGAGGGAGTGGGTCTCACTGGATACCGAGGATAGAAGTTGTCATACTGCCTATAATGGCACTGGGGATAATGGAGGAGGGGGTACCACTGGACACCAAGGATAAAAGTTGTCACATTATGAATAATGGGACAGGGAATTGGGGAGGGGGTACCACTGGACATCAGGGCTAGAAGTTGTCACATACCTGTAATGGCATAAGGGATTAAGGAAGGAGGGAGGTACCACTTGGACAGCAGGGATAGAAATTGTCACATTACCTGTAATGGCACTGGGGATCAGGGAGGAGGGGTACCACTTGGACAGCAGGGATAGAAACTGTCACATTACCTGTAATGGCACTGAAAATCAGGGAGGGAGGGGGTACCAATGGACACGGGGCTAAGTTGTCACATTTCCTATAATGGCACTGGGGATCGAGGAGGGGTACTACTTGGACACAAGGAAGGAAATTATCACATTACAAATAATGGCAATTGGGATTGGAAAGGTAAGGAGTACCACTGGACACAAGGAACAGAAACTGTCACATTATGAATAATGGCATTGGGGATCAGGGAGGAGGGGGTACCAGTGGACACCAGGAATAGAAGCTGTCATATTACAAATAATGGCACAGGGATCGGAAAGGGAGGGGTACCACTGGACACCAGGAATAGAAGCTGTCATATTACAAATAATGGCACAGGGATCGGAAAGGGAGGGGCACCACTGGACACCAGGAATAGAAGCTGTCATATTACAAATAATGGCACAGGGATCGGAAAGGGAGGGGTACCACTGGACACCAGGAATAGAAGCTCTTACATTATGAATAATGGCACTGGGGATCAAGGAGGAGTACCAGTGGACACCAGGGCTAGAAGTACGTCACATTTTCTATAATGGCACTGGGGTCGGAGGTTACCACTTGGACACCAAGGTAAGAAATTATACATTACCTATAATGGCACTGGAGATCGAGAAGTGTTCCACTGGACATCCAGGACAGAAGTTGTCACATTACCTATAATAACATCGAGGATCGAGGAGGAGGGTATGACTGGGCATCCAGGACAGAAGTTGTCACATTACCTATAATGACACCAAAGATTGGTGAGGAGGGGTATGACTGGACATCCGGGACAGAAGTTGTCACATTACCTATTTGTATGTTCACAAGGCTTCCATTATCCCAACGTGCACATAAAGATTCCATCTTATCATGTGCGACAGTGCCTTTATGCTCCTGCACAAAACCTTTGTGATGCATACAGTAAGGTTTCTAATATGGAAAGTTCAGTGTATGTGTAACCACCCAGTCCCTTGGGGTTACTAGAATCCTATCAGTATTATTGTTAGGAAAGGAACAGGCAGCTGGTAGGGAGCTCATTAAAGGCTCCTTACATAATGACATCATTGTTTACTCGGCTAGCCTGAGGGAGGAATGATTAGATCATTTAGAACTCTCGAGCAGCATAAGCCACACTGTGTGAATAGCTGTTCTAGGGAGCTTAGAATGCTCAGTCTTGAGTGAGGAGGTGAGAGTGGCAGCAGGGACTACCAGTGGGCTCTGAGGAGAGGGCCCAGGACTTCTCACCCTAGTGGAGTGTCATTTCCAGCTTCCAGTTGAAGTAGTGGAGACAAGGCTATAGCAGGACTTCCTGATTTCTACTCCCTGTGAAGTGGAAGGAACTGCTTGTTCTCAATGGACTCAAGTGGCAATCCCTGCATGTTCTGTAGAGTTTTCAGCTGCTTGGATAGGACCTGAAAAGAGACGGTTTTGACTGGCTACCCAGGAGAGTGTTTTCCTTTTCCTTTGTTCCCTGCCCTGTGGACAGGACAACTTCTGAGAGTACTGTTCTAGAGACTGGATCGCCGCATTTCTAAGGGATTAGATAGTCTGGGGCGTGTGCCCATAGATAAGGCTGGATCGCACCTGTCAGTGCCCCTAGTCTCACCCATGTGAGCTAAATTGTGTACCCCAGTGAGTGCAGTTTATTCTCTGGTCACCCCAGTTTGTGACAAGTTAAAGTGTGGGACCACTAGCATTTCAGTGGGGAATGGGGTTTCAATGGTGTAACCCTGAAGAATGGCAGAGACTGTCGGTTGGGGCCAAGGGTTGGAGGAACACCATCTAAGTGCTACAAGGCAAGGCTTCCTGGTTCATAAAGGGCATCAGTATGTTTATCTGAGTGAGGGCCAAGCTGCAGGTTAAGGTGTGTGGCTGAGTTTCACATAATTGCACCTATGTCTGAGAAGAGTTCTGAGTGTGTGGCTTAAATTCACTAAATGACACTCATGGAAGAAAGATGTTCATGTGCATGGCCAGGTGTCCACTAAAAAAAATACTCACCTTAGTAATGTTGTTTCTTCTAATGGAGTCTTGCTGTATTCTGACTATATGCAGTTAGCCCCAGCACTTGAACTGCCCCAGAGAGTAGAGTTAACTCTATGCAGAAGCATAGAACGTTGGGCTCGAGCTCGGTTTTCAAACCTCTGTCTCTAGCACTCTGAAGTGTAACAGTCAGATTATTACAAGCACTAACCAATCAAATTAACAGGTGGAAATTGTTTCAACTTTTGTAAGCCAAATGGCCACCACAAATTGTTTTAGAGTCAAAAGACTCATGTCGAGAACCCCAAAAGAGAGCTAAAGCAAAGACAAAATCAAAGTAGGTAGTGAAATTAAAACTTTAATAAACCCATAAGATATGGCAAGCTGGCACACCTCTGGGGTGCAGCACTGTGGCTGCCCACCATCCCAAACCTACTAGGTTCCAGGAGGGGAGGTAGAGGAGGTCAGAATACAGCAAGACTCCATTAGAAGAAACAACATTACTAAGGTGAGTCATTTTTCTTCAAACAACATGATGTCTTGCTGTATTCTGACTATATGCAGAACTACCAAGCTATACCCCAAGTAGGAAGGAGTCACAGAACCTATTTTGGGAACAGGCTCTGCAGCACAGCTGTGCCAAACCTAGCATCACTTCTAGACTGAATGCCCAGAGAGTAATGCTTGGTAAATGTGTGAACAGTTTTCCAGGTGGCTGCTTTTACAGATTTCCACTAAGGGTATATCTCTAGCTGCCATGAGTGAAGCAGTTGTACTCTGGTAGAATGAGCCCTCAGGCCTGAGGGAGGTTCCTTCCAAGCTTTGAATAGCAGAACTGGATACAGGAGACAATCCACCTGGCAATAGTTCTCTTGGTGGCTGGTTTGCCCGTTCCCACCTTGCCATAGGTGAGAAATAACTGAGAACAGCAATTCCTATAGGCCTTAGTATGTTCCACATAGTAACTAAGGGCCTCTTCACATCAAGACTGTGTAATCTTCTCTCCCCAGAGGAAGAATGGTCAGTGAAAAACACAGGCAATGACATAGATTGGTTCAGATGAAAGTCTGACACTACTTTGGGAAGAAACTTTCTGTTAGTTCGAAGGACCACATTATCCCTGTGAAAAGAAATGAAATCAGGTTCCACTGATAAAGCCTGTAATGCACTGATTCTCCTGGCAGAGTAACAGCTATATAGATACATAGACAGTGTCGGCAGATAAGGGCCTATGGCCCACCTAGTCTGCCCATTTGAGCTTGTAAGTTCAGTTTGTTTTCCTAGAAGTCTGTTTCCCTTACCCTGCCCTCTAGAATTCCTTTATGTCTATCCCATGCATTCTTAAATCCCGTGATTGTTTCAGCCCCACCACTTCCTCTGGCAGGGTGTTCCACTTGTCCACCACCCGTTCTGTGAAGAAATTCTTTCTCATGTTTCCTCTGAATCGTCCTCCCTCCAACTTCATCCCATGTCCTCTAGTCCTGAAACATCTTTTTGCTTAAAAATAGTGTTTTCCTGCACCCTGTTCCTCCTGTAAGATACTTGTATGTCTCTATCATATCCCTCTCTCCCTCCTCTCCTCCAGGGAGTACATGTTCAGTTCCTTCAACCTGTCTTCATAGGACTTGTGATGCAACCCATGCACCATCTTTGTTGCCCTCCTCTGAACCTTCTCTACCCTGTCTATGTCCTTACGTAGGGTATGGTCTCCAGAACTGTACACTGTACTCCAGGTGGGGCCTCACTAGTGTCTTGTATAGCGAATTATGACCTCCCTTTTCCTGCTGATGATGCCCCTGCCTATCCCAGCATCCTATTTGCTTTACCTGATGCCTTGTCACACTGTTCCCTACCTTGAGGTCATGAGAGATGACAACCCCAAGATCCCTTTCCTGCTTGGTGCATGCTATATCCTCACCCCCAACTGATATATTGTGCCAGGGTTTTGTGCCCATATGCATTATCTTGCACTTCTTTGCATTGAATTTCAACTGCCAAACCCCTGACCATTCTTCAAGTTTCTGCAGGTCCTTCTCATTCTGTCTACACCCTCTGGTGTGTCTACTCTGTTACAGAGCTTTGTGTCATCAGTGAACAGTGAAATTCTGCCTTCTAGATCCTGTGCAATGTCACTGATGAAGATGTTGAGATTGGACGGTCCCAGCACTGATCCCTGTGGTACCCCATGGTTACTCTTCCCTCTGTGGAGTGACAGCCATTTACCACCACTCTGTGTCCTGCCACCCAGCCAGTTACCTACCACCACACTCGTCCTGCCCACACCCATATTCCCCAGTTTGTGTAATAGTCTTCTATGTGGCACAGTGTCAAGGCCTTGCTGAAGTCCAGATAGGCCATGTCCACTGCCCTCCCCTGATCCACCTCCTAGTCACCCAGTCAAAAATTCAATGAGGTTGGTCTGACATGACCTCCTGGTGAAACCATGCTGCCTTGGGTCCTGTAGTCCATTGACAACCAGATGTTCCACCAATCTCTCCTTCAGTAGTGCTTCCATGATCTTTCCCAATACCGAGGTGAGGCTGACTGGTCTGTAGTTCCCTGCTTCCTCTTTGTTCCCACTTTTGTATAAGGGACATCTGCTGTCCTCCAGTCTTTGGGTACCTCCCTGTTTCCAGTGATTGGCTGAACAGGATAGCCAGAGGTTCAGCCACCACCTCTCTTAGTTCTTTAAGGACCCTGGGTTGCACCCCATCTGGCCCCATTGCTTTATCAGCTCTTATTACTTCCAGTTCCTTCAGGACCCTTTCTGTGTAAAGGGACTTGTGTCCATTTCTGCACCATTCTCACCCTTGTACTCCCTTCAGACCCATTACCCCCTCTTTCTTAGTAAAGACTGAGCAGAAATACCTGTTCAATATGTCAGCTTTATTGTTGTCATCCTCCACGCTGCCCCATCCTCCCCTTCAGTCTCACTATCCCTCCCTTTGTCTTTCTTTTTTTCACTTATGTACCTGTAAAGGTTTGTCCCCTTTACCCACTGATTTTGCAATGTGTTCTTCTGTCTGAGCTTTGGCTTCCTTACTGACTTCCCTGCCTCCCTTTGTTTCTCCTGGTACTTCTCCCTATCCCCTTCTGCCTGTGTCTTTTTGTATTGCCTGAATGCAATCTTTTTGCTTTCACTTTCTTTGCTACCTCTTTGGAAAACCATAATGGTCTCCTCTTCCTTTTCCTCTTGCTAACCTGTAATGCATAATTCAGTTGTTCTTATAATCCCCATTTTAAATACTGCCCACTGTTCCTCAACCCTGATTCCTGTCCCATTCCCTTAATGCCTCTTTCAAGTATCTCCCATTTTCCCAAAGTCTGCCCCCTAAAATCCAGGATACGTGTTTTGTGTGGTTTGGTTCTGCTCTTTCTGTGATTTCAAACCACAATGACTGGTGGTCACCGCTACCCAGGTGCTCCCCACTGTTACCCCCATCACACTGTCCCTGTTTGTGAGCAGAAGGTCCAGTATTGCCTTCTGCCGAGTTGGTTCCATGACCAGTTGCTTGAGGAAGGCACCCTGAAGGGAGTCCAGGATAAATCTGCTCCTAGTTGATGCTGCTGCTGGGATGCTCCAGTCCACGTCTGGTATATTGAAGTCTCCAACCAGTACTACCTCACCCTTGTCTGCCATCCTTTGGATGGCTAGCATCAACTCTCTTTCTTCCTTCCTGGGCTGGTGGTCTATAGACCACACCATGTGGATGGCTGGCCCCATTTTCCTTTCCAGCTTAACCCACAGTATCTCTCCCCATTTTGTTCCTCCTGATCTGTGTGGCCCTTATGTCATTTTTCACATACAGTGCCACTCCTCCTCCTTCCTGCCTGCTCTGTCTCTTCTGAATATGGTGTAGCCAGGTATGGCCATCTCCCAGTCATGGTTATCATTACACCAGGTTTCAGGATGGCCACAATGTCCAGGTCTGACTGTACCATGACAGCCTCCAGATCTTCCATCTTGTTGCTAAGGCTCCTGGCATTTGCACACATGGCTTTCCATGATTTGACCTCCTAGACTGCTTCACTGTTCTACTCCAGCCCCTTCCTTGGTTGTCATTTATCCCTGGTTCTCCTTGCTGTTTGCCCTTCTGCTGAATTTTGCCCCTTTCTGCTTATCCACCTTTTGGACACTAATCTCCATCCAACAGCTACTAGGAATACAGTTTTCCATATCAAATATTTCAGCTCTGTTGAAGATAAGAGGCTCAAAGGAAGCTGCATAAGCTGTGCTATCGGATGCTCAGATCCCAAAAGAGCAGTAGGGTCTCAAAGGAGGATTAATATACATAGATACATAGACAGTGTCGGCAGATAAGACTATAGGCCCACGATCTGCCCATTTAAGTTTGTAAGTTCAGTTTATGTTTTCCAGGAAGTGATTTGCCACCCCTGACCTCCAGAATTCCTTTATGTCTATCCCATGCATTCTTAAATCCCGTGATTGTTTCAGCCCCACCACTTCCTCTGGCAGGGTGTTCCACTTGTCCACCACCCGTTCTGTGAAGAAATTCTTCCTCACGTTTCCTCTGAATCGTCCTCCCTCCAACTTCATCCCATGCCCTCTAGTCCTGGAACATCTTTTCGCTAAAAATAGTGCATTCCTGCACCCTGTTTTCCCTGTAAGATACTTGTATGTCTCTATCATATCCTATCTCTCCCTCCTCTCCTCCAGGGGTACATGTTCAGTGCCTTCAACCTGTCCTCATAGGACTTGTGATGCAATCCATGCACCATCTTTGTTGCCCTCCTCTGAACCTTCTCTACCCTGTCTGTGTCCTTACGTAGGTGGTCTCCAGAACGCACAGTGTACTCCAGGTGCGGCCTCACTAGTGTCTTGTATAGTGGAATTATGACTCCTCCTTTCCTGCTGGTGATGCCCCTGCCTATGCATCCCAGCATCCCATTTGCATTACCTGCTGCCTTGTCACACTGTTTCCTGCCTTGAGGTCATCAGAGATGATAACTCCAAGATCCTTTCCTGCTTGGTGCATGCTATATCCCACCCCCAACTGATATATTGTGCCAGGGTTTTTGTGCCCCATATGCATTATCTTGCACTTCCTTGCATTGAATTTCAACTGCCAAACCCCTGACCATTCTTCAAGTTTCTGCAGGTCCCTTCTCATTCTGTCTACACCTCTGGTGTGTCTACTCTGTTACAGAGCTTTGTGTCATCAGCGAACAGTGAAATTCTGCCTTCTAGGTCCTGTGCAATGTCACTGATGAAGATATTGAATAGTACCGGTCCCAGCACTCAGTCCCTGTGGTACCCCACTGGTCACTCTTCCTCTGTGGAGTGACAGCCATTTACCACCACCCTCTGTGTCCTGCTGCCCAGCCAGTTACCTACCCACCTACTACTGTCCTGCCCACACCCATATTCCCCAGTTTGTGCAATAGTCTTCTATGTGGCACAGTGTCAAAGGCCTTACTAACATACTAAAATGCCAGCAGAATAGGCCTAATGGTCTTTCGTGTCTGCTCGCTTGGTCAGCTCCCCCACCCCTGGTGCTGGACCTTGCTGTCCCTCGCTTCTCTGGCTTCTCCCTTCCCAGTTCCGGATATTCTTGCTGCATTGGATTTTGCTTTCTGAACCCTTCCCTTGCTGAAGTCCAGATAGGCCATGTCCACTGCCCTCCCCTGATCCACCTCCCTAGTCACCCAGTCAAAAAATTCAATGAGGTTGGTCTGACATGACCTTCCCTGGTGAAACCATGCTGCCTTGGGTCTTGTAGTCCATTGACAACCAGATGTTCCACCAATCTCTCCTTCAGTAGTGCTTCCATGATCTTCCCCACTACCGAGGTGAGGCTGACTGGTCTGTAGTTCCCCGCTTCCTCTTTGTTCCCACTTTTGTATAAAGGGACTACATCTGCTATCCTCCAGTCTTTGGGTACCTCCCTGTTTCTAGTGATCGGCTAAACATGATAGCAAGAGGTTTCAGCCACCACCTCTTAGTTCTTTAAGGACCCTGGGTGCACCCATCTGGCCCCATTGCTTTATCAACTCTTATTACTTCCAGTTCCTTCAGGACCCTTTCTGTGTAAAGGGACTTGTGTCCATTTCTGCACCATTCTCACCCCTTTGTACTCCATTCAGACCCATTACCCTCCTCTTCCTTAGTAAAGACTGAGCAGAAATAGCAAAATATGCATCAGACCTTTGAAAACTTCTTGAAGACTGGATGAGAGGCTAGGAAGAGCCCTTCACAGCAGAAAGGAAGGTAGACACAACTGCCAAATGTACCTTGAGAGTAGTAGGCGGAGGCCTAAGCTATTAAGATGCACCAGATAGTCTAATACAGTAGCAATGTCAGCCAACTCTGGCTGAACAGGTTTCCGGGAACACCAAACCCAAATCTTTTCCACTTGGAATTCTAAGCCTTTCTGGTAGCAGGTTTCTCACTAACCTTCAGAATATCCAAGACTGATTGAGAAAGGTTTAGATTTGCATATTCTAACTCTTCAAGAGCCAGGCCTTGAGCCTGAGAGCCAGAAAATTGGGGTAAAGGATACTCCTCCGAGAGGATGTCAGAAGACTGAACTGTCTGGGAAGACACAGAGGCATTGTCACTGACAGTGACAGTAGCAGAGGATACCAAGGCTGTCTGGCCCAGTCTGGTGCCACTAGAATCACCCTGCAAGGCTGAGATCTGATTTTGATCAGGACCCTGAATATCAAAGGGAAAGGAGGAAATGCATATAGGAACCTGCTTGTCCAATCCAATAGTACAGCCTCCTGGTGTACAGAGTCTGGACGGGAGGCCTGCAACAAAGAGAGAAGTTGATGATTGTCCGGGGCTGCAAAGAGATCTATCTCTGGACTACCCCACCTCCTGAAGATAACCTGAAGGACCAGAGGATTCAGAGTCCATTCATGATGACCCTGAGAAATTCTGCTGAGAGCATCTGCTAAAATGTTGTTGTCCTTCCTGGGAGGTGCACAGCCACCAGGGAAACCTGAAGGGAATAAGCCAGAGACCATATCTTCATGGCCTCTGTGCACAAGGCCAAGAACCCAGTGCCTCCTGCTTGTTGATGTACCACATGGTTGTGGTATTGTTCTGTCCTGATTTGTACTACTTTCCCCTGAACTACAGCTGAGAATGTCTGCAGAACTAGAAAGACAGCCCTCAACTCTAGAAGATTTATGTGAAGGAGAGACTCCTGGTGAGACCAGGTTCCCTGAGCTGTAAGCTGATCCAGGTGAGCCTCCCAGCCTAGGAGAGAGGTGTCTGTGGTGAGAATCACTGAAGGAGCCTGACTGACGAATAGAACACCTTGCCGAGGTTGTCCTCCTCCAGCCACCACTGTCGTGCCTGAACTAGAGTTTGAGACACTGGAACCAATTTGGAGAGAGGTTCCTTTTTCTGAGACCAGTAAAATCTGAGATGAAATTGAATATCTCTCATCTGAAACCTTGCTCCCTGGACCACAGCTGTGGAGGCTGCCATGTGGCCTAGTAACTGAAGAAAATGTCTGGCTGGACGAGAAACTAGAGGATGAAAAGAGGAAGCCAGAGTGACTAGAGACTGGACTCTTGAAAGAGGAAGGAATGCTCTTACCTGGGTAGTCCACCCCTATGAAAGTGAGCAGCTGAGTAGGTTCCAGAACCAACTTTTCTAGGTTTAGAATGAAACCCAAGGACTCCAGAAGCCTTTGGGTGACCTCTAAGGCTGACCTGACATGGTCTGAGGACTGACCTACTAAGAGCCAGTCGTCCAGATATGGGAACAGAAGAATACCTTATCTCCTGAGGAATGCCACCACTACTGCCAGGTACTTGCTGAACACCCTTGGAGCAGATGTTAGGCCGAAAGGCATGGCTCTGAACTGATAATAGCCTGAGAGCAACTCAAACCTGAGGTACTTTCTGTAGGAATGTCTGATGGGTATGTGGAAATAGGCATCCTTGAGATCCAGGGAGGCTAGCCAGTCTCCTGGTCTCAGAGAGGGAAGAATTATTCCAGAGTCACTATTTTGAACTTTGGTTTTGTTAAGTGTTTGTTGAGGTACCTTAAATCTAGGATGGGTCGCACTCCCTGTCTTTTTGGGTAAGGAAGTATCTGGAATAAAGTCCTTTTCCCTGTGACAATGAGGTACCTTCTCTACTGCTGCATGAGCAGAAAAGAGACTTCTGCCTCTAAGGCCTTTGTCTCTAAGGGGAGAGGGGCTGAAAGATCTTGCTCTCATTTTGGGAGCCTTCTGAAACTGAGAACAAGTCCCTGGCTCACTACTTCCAGGACCCATTTGTCTGAAGTAAAGGACTCCCAGGTCTGGGAGTAGTGAGCCAGACTGCACCCTACAGGAATTGGGAGGCGACTCTGACTGACACCTTAAGGTGTCTGTTTGGCAGGGGCTTGGACTGAGTGGATGCTGGGGTCCTGGTCATCCTCGTCTGCCTCTTCCCTGAAGAACCCCTCTGCCGGAAGAAAATGAAGCCTGGGCTTGGTAAAAGGCCTGTGAAAAGGCCTGCCCCTGCCAGCCCTAACTGCTGCTTCTGAGGAATGGCCTGCTTCTCTTTCGCTGCAGCACTCCTGTAGGTGGTCCTGTACTCGTCCAACTTTTCATGTAAGCCTCTGTCTGTTCACCAGAGAGTTACCAGCAACAGGAAAATCCAAGGCCTTAGTCTGGGGATCCTGTGACAAACTGGTACATCTGAGCCAAGCTAATCTCCTCATGGAGACAGATGTAGCCATGACCCTGAATGCACATCATTCAAGTCAACAGCAGCGTGAAATTGGACCTTGGATGCCTCAATACCATCTGCAGCCACCTTCTCCAGCTCCTTGGCTAGCTGGGGAGGGGCACTCTTAGCCAGTTCAAAACTGTATCCCACCTCGATTTCTGGTACCTGGCTGTATATGCCACATAATTAGCTTGTCTGAGTCCCAAAGAGGATGCCAAGTATTTCTTGGCCATGGCATCCACTTTCCTAGAATCCTTATCTGGGGTGGGATGCCAGGAGAATATTAGCCTTGTCATAGGCTGCAGCCTGCACTACCCTAACATGTCTGCAATGAGTAGTAAGAAATTCTGTTCCAGGACCTGACAACATATATCTCCTGTCCATCTTCTTATCCACAGGAGGTACAGAAATGGAAACTGCAAAATTGTTTGTGTCTGTTTCCCCAGGGATTTATGCAGAGGGATAGACACTCTCTTCGACTCTGGGACATCCATCATTTCCATGAAGTCGGGTTCTTCCTGATCCTGTTCAGCTTCCTCAACTGGGAGCTGAAGAGTACCAGCCACCTTCTTGTAAAACAAGAAATGGGAAGGGACTCAGAAAGTCTGGGAGGAACACACTGGAAGGCCTGTCTGGGGAGATGTCAGGCTCTACTGGCTCATCTAGGCCTTCATCTTCCTCTTCTTCATACTCTTCTTCTCCATCCCAATCGCCCTCATAGAAACCTCTGGATCAATGTCAGAAGTGACTATGTCCGACCGAACTGAACCTCTGTGAACCGTTGCTGGTTCGGTTGGAACCAGACAAAGCGACTGTACTATAGTGATCGCCTTTGCAATCTCTCCTCAGCGGTCGGATCATGGAAAGTCGGATCCAAACCGGCTGATTCGTTTCCTTTTACTAGGAACTGATTCCGCAGAATCGGCTCTCCTTTTGCCCGAGGAAGGTATCGCCCAGGTCAGTGGGATTCCAGTTCGGTCACAACCGAACCGGCTAGCCATATGGGTCAGCGGACTTCGCCTCCTCTCCCTCAGCCTACTCAAACATTTTTCCAGAGTGGTTTTGGGAAAGTTTTACAAATCTGGCAGTCTTCTTAGAGGTGGTCAAACCCCAGACAGTAAACACAGACAGGTGAGGGTCGGCCTTAGCAAAGGCCTCCTTATACTGGTACAGTGCTGAAACCCAGTGGGACGGTTTTCTTTTGGGTTTGTCAGACATGCTGAAATACTGAAACAGTTACCCTTACCAGCTTTTCGCCAGGCAACTAAAAACTGATTGGTTCCAACGTGTCACGGGTCAATTAAAAAATTCAGAAAATCAGATTTTTAGGAACTGATAAGTACCGAAACCACAGCAATTTTTGAATAAAACTCAAATAGAATGGGATTCAGTTCCAGACTGGAGAAGAACCAAGGCAAAACAATTTCCACAATAATACCAGAATCACAACAAACTACCTACTACTACCACTTACTGTTACCAAGACAGAGGTAAGAAGACCGAAAATAAAAAGTGGTTAGATATAAACCGACTCGATGTAACTATACCGAATCAAGTGCAGGAGGGATCTCCGAGCTACTTCACAGTTAGGTTGGAGTACAAAATCTGACGGGCAGCATCAGAGTGCTAGAGACAGGGTTTGAAAACCGAGCTCAAGCTCAACGTTCTATGCTTCTGCACAGAGTTAACTCTTACTCTCCGGGCAGTTCAAGTGCTGGGAGCTAACTGCATATAGTCAGAATACAGGAAGACTTCATGTTGTTTGAATGCACCTTTTGGGAATTTGGGAGGAAGATTGCTCTGCTGTTGTTCACGAACTGTACTGCATGCAAAGAGAGTTTGTGAATTTGTACTGTTCAGCCTGGACTGACCTTGGGGGGTCCACTTATGCTTTACTTTCCATCCATTGAATAAAGCTATACTGCACAATCCCAGTCACTGTTATGGACATTCCGATTGTTGCTTCTGGTTGTGTGGATTTACTGGGGCCCTCAGCAGGTTAGATCTAGCATATGCCTAGTAGCCTCCACCCAGGACTTGGGTTTTATTATTTACACAGGGTTCATGTTGTTTATTTCTGTACTCCCACCCTCTTCCTCTAGAAAATGAGCCAGGTATACATCCTAATGCCAAGGGTGGTACCTACCTTTTAGTAAAGTAAACTGGTATGCCAGTATTTGGGAACCACAGTTTTTTCAGATATTTAATGGGGTGTGCACACTAGTTAAAAAGTGGCGGGGGTTACGACATTTATAAACCTTATTTGCAAAATGCAAAGGCTTTGAAAATGCTACCATGGTATCCTGCATTAGCACCATGGTGCAAGTACAAGAAGTGCATATATAAAATGTCGCAACATTGTATGTTGCATTAAAGAAATGAAGTAGAGGTGCACAAATTGTGCAAATAACAGCAGTTACATCTGTATTGGATGCAAATAAAAAATGTAGCCTTTGTGTTCTGAACTTACACAAAAAAATCAACACGCATAGCAATGCAGAAAACCCTCCACATGAATTTAACAAAATTGCAAAACAAGTGTCTTTATGTTAAAAACATAAAAATAAACTAAGGGCGATTTAAAATTTCTTTTGGGGAGGGACTATTTTTAAGTTTGACTAGGGTTGCCACATACCGAATATACTGGCCCGAACTTGACAAAAGTACATTTAACTCTTAGCTATGTTGAAGCAGGGAATGAACAGCAGCAGAGAAAGGGAACTGATACTTTTAAGATCCTTCTATATGCAGATGATGCTGTTCTCTACGTGTCATTCTTCTTGGAAGAGCTGGAAAAGCCATGCAAGATGATTTTACTGCTGTGGAAAATGGTTCCTTCAGTCTAAGCTCTTGCTCAACTATACCAAGACTAAAACAATGTTGTTTGCCTCCCATCAAACCGTCATAAGTCCCATCACCTCAATATCTACAATAACAAGTTTGATACACTCAGAATGGTCACCACCTTTAAGTACCTTGGTGTCTACCTTGACAGCTCTCTCTCCTACAGCCAGCACATAGGCCATGTTGCCAAGGCAGCTAGTGCCAGACTAGGTCAGCTCTACTGGCATAGGCAGTGCCTCACCAAAAGTGTCATCAAGTCTGCAGTTAACAGCTTTGTGCTCTCTATCATAGATTATGGACTGGTAGTCCGGAGCGGTACTGATACAGCACTTAGGCAAATCAAGATTGTCCTAAACAAAGCCTGCAGACTAGTCCTGGGTGTGGACTGTTTAACTCACACATAGAAACACAGACTTTGATCGGCAGATAAGGACCGCTAGGCCCATCTAGTCTGCCCATTTCCCTACCTACAGGATAGGCCGCAGATCCTAGTTAACCAACAGCCTATTTCTTCCACCCCCACAAGAATTGCCTTATGTCTGTCCCATGCATTCTTGAATTTCCCACAGTTTTAGACCTCATACCTCCTCAGGAAGGCTGTTCCATGCATCCACTACCTCTCTGGAAATAATACTCTCACATTGCCCCTGAACCACCCTCCTTCTATCTTTAAATTGTGTCCCTTGTTCTTGCAAGTCTCTTTTTCTGAAAAATGCTACCCTCTTGGACTTTGTTGATTCCACAGAGGTGCCTAAAAGTTCTATCATGTCCCCTCTCCCTTCATTCCTCAAGGGTATACATTAAGCTCCTTTAGTCTCTCCTCATACGGCTTCTCTTGCAGACCCTGCACCATTTTAGTTGCCCTCCTCTGACTGCCTCTATCCTGTCTATGTCCTATGAGATGGGGTCTCCAGAACTGGACACAGTACTCAGATGGGGTCTCACCAACTGTCTGTACAGAGGATAACAACTTCCTGTTTTCTGCTGCTGATGCCTCTCCCTATACATCCCAGTATACCCCCAGCCTCCCTACTGCCTTCTCACATTGATTGCTAACCTTAAGGTCATCTGATATGATTACAGCCAGGTCCCTTTCCTTTTGTTGTTACTACCTCCCACCCAGTATGTATTCTTCCCCTGGGTTCTTGTTTCCCAGGTGCATTATTTTGCACTTCTTGCATTGAATCCTAGCTGCCATACTTCTGACCATTCCTCCAACCTTGCCAAGTCCCTTTTCATCCTTTCCACGCCTCCTTGTGTATCAACCCTGTTGCAGATTTTTGTGTCATCTGCAAAAGGCATACTTTTCCTTCCAGTCCCTCTGCAATGTCACTGATGAGACATTAAAGGACTGGACCATCTGAACCCTGCAGTACCCCACCTAGTAACCCCTTTCTTCAGAATGGACTCCATTTACAATTACCTTCTGTGTCCTGTTGTCCAGCCAATGTTTTACCCAGGCTACCACCCTGGGTCCCACTCCCAGGCTGGTTAATTTGACTATTAATCTTTTGTGTGGGACTGTGTCAAATGCCTTGCTAAAGTCTAGTAGGCAATGTCCACAGCCCTCCCCTGGTCTACTACTTTGGTCACCCAGTCAAAGAAATCTATTAGATTCGTCTGACATGACCTTCCGCTGTGAACCCATGCTGCCTTGGGTCCTGTGCTCCACTGGCCTCTAGGTACTCGACTGTTCTTTCCTTCAGAAGTGACTCCATCACTTTCCCTACCACAGAGGTCAGACTGACAGGTCTGTAGTTTCCTGCCTCTGTCTTGGTCCCATTTTGTGAAGGTGAATCACATCCGCCTTCCTCCAGTCCTCGGGTACCACACATCCTCCCATGATTTATTAAAAAGAGTAGCCAGTGGTTTCTAATAGTTCCTCCTTAATTCTTTAGAATTCTGGGGTGAATTCCATCAGGACCCATTGCTTTGTCCACCTTCAGTTTTAGGAGTTCTTGCAGAACCCTTTCTTCTGTGAAAGGACTGGGATCGACTCCTATCAAGAGTGCTTCTGTTAATTGGATTAGACACTTCCTCCTCTTTAGGAATACTGAGCAGAAATATTCGCTCAGTATTCCTGCTTTTTCACTGTCCCCTCTGCCCACCCACTGTTCATTCTATTCAGCCTCACTATCCCTCCCTTTGTCTTTCTACACTCGCTGATGTACCTATAAAAGGTTTTATCCCCTTCTTAACTGAGTTGGCTATCTTTTCCTCCAGTTTGGGCCTTTGCTATTCTGACTTCCCTCCTGCTTCCTTCTGCCTTAACTGTGTACAGCTCTCTGTCCTGCTAATTCTGTGTTTCCTTATACTTCGGAATGCTATCTTTTTCTTCCTGACTTTCACAGCCACCTCTTTTGAGAACCATAGTGGCTTTTTCTTTCATTTGATTTGTTCATTTGCTTCACACAAAGGCTTGTTGCCTCTGTGATGGCAGTTTTGATAATTCCCATTGTTGCTCCACACCTCCTTCTAGCCTGTTTGCTAGTGCTTTTCTAGGCCTCTCCCATCTTGCCAAAGTCAGCCCTCCTAAAGTCCAGTACCCTCACTTTTGTGTAGGCTTGACTCTGTAGCTGAGTTTAACGTGAACCACACTGTTTGATGGTCACTTGTCCCCAGATGGCAACCCACTTCTAGATCTGAGATCCTCTTACTGCCCCGTTTGAGATACGAGGTCAAAGATTGCTCCCTCACAGTGGGTTCTGAAACTAGCTGTCTAATGCCTGCCACCTGTAGGGCATCAAGAATGGCCCTGCTCTTGGATGTGGCTGCAGCAAATGTGCTCCAGTTAACATCTGGCATATTCAGGACTCCCATCAACAGTATCCCCTTTCTCTGCCATTCTAAGAATGCCTTCTATCATATCCTTGTCCATTCCTTCCCTGACAAGGGGTCTGTACACAACCCTGTGTGGATTGTGGTGCCTTTCCAGTCTCCAAGGTGACCCACAGTGCCTCCTCTCCTCCTTGTTTACTCTTTTGTTCAGTTGCTTTTATCCCTTCCTTTACATGGGAGCTACTCCTCCCCTCTTCTCCCTGCCTGTCTCTCCTGTAGGTTATGTACCCTGGTATGTTAACATCCAGTCATGGTTCTCTGTGTACCATGTTTCTGTGACTGCTATGATATCCAGGCATCCCTCTTCCATTAAGGCCATCAGCTCAGGGAGCTTGTTGCCCAGACTAGGGCATTGGTACTCATTACCCTCCATTTCCTGATGGCCTTACTCCCTTTGCCCCATCCCTGTCCTTCTTGCCTTGTCACTTTCTCCATTTACCCTGCCATTCTCCTATCGACACCTCTATGTTGGTGTTTGCCTTTACTACAGTGATTATTTGGGGGCTAGGATTTTCCTGCTCCTTTCCAGTGCTCTCCCCTTGGCTAGTTTAAAAGCTTGCCAATGAAGCATTTAAACCTATCACCTAGATCCTGGTTCCCCTCCTGGACAGATGCAGCCCATCATGCCAGTATGAATTGCATCACTCCAGGTGGACCCCAGTCCCCAATAGGCCGATCCTGGGCTCCACCCAGTTTTTCAACCACTGATTGAATCCCATGGTGCGGAACACCCTTGCCTCTCCTATGCCATAGATGGTGCACCTCCGAGAAGGTTACCATGTGTGCTACTTGACCAAGGCCCCTTCCCAATTCCACAAACTCTTCCTGCACTTCTCTAATCCCTTTCTTAGCCAGGTCATTTGTCCCTGGGTGGACAATGACATCCAGCTCCCTCCCTGTGCAGCTGCTCGGCAATCCTGAGGATTCGCTTCCTGTCCCTGCAAGCCATGGCGCCAGGCAGGCACCTTACCTCCTCTCCTTCCTCCCCAGTTCTACCTTCCTAACAATGAGTCCCCACCAGGAGTTGTTTCCTTCCCCTGCAGGGGTCCCCTGCCACCCTCCTGTGGGTCTCCTTTGTGGAGGTTCCAACATCCTCCTTGTGAACTATACTCAAGCACTGGTTGGTTAAACCTGAATAGCAGAATTCAGTACCAAGTCTGTCTATTAGCAAAAAATCAATAGGGTCTTGCTCCTCCTGGAGTGAGGCACCTGCTAAGAAACTCCACTTCCTCCAGACTAACTAGGGGTGAGTAAAGCTGCCTTCATGATCCCATTCAGCCGGACCTCACTAGGGCAATGGCCCTTCAAATACAGGGCCCCTGCTGGCTAAATTCCCTTAACTCTGAGCTGATTGAGAAACAAAACTACACCCATTTAAGGCCAAGCTAGCCGGCCCGTCGGGCGCAGTGGTTGGATTTCCGCCTGCGATGCTGGCGACCTGGGTTCGAGGAGCGAGCACGGGTTGTCAGAGGGCCGGCCGGGGAGAAGGGATCAAGCGTCCTATGGACTGCTCTCCTTCTTGAGGGTAGGTGGGGGATTCTGCATGTAATGCGAGTGTGAGCGTCTAGCGGAGGCTGGGTAGATCGCTCTCAGCAACAACGCATGGTCGAAGGGCACTGACGCAGGACAGATGCAAAGCGTCATTGCATGTCTCCACCCCAGTTTAGAAAAAGGGAAAACTCCTCCTTGCTGGATGTCTCTGTGGCGCCTGTCCCTAGCTACGATTAGCACGCTTGGCCGAGGGCTCTCCAGATACAAATTCACGGCGCTAAACTTCTCCACGGTGCGTGCCCGCCTCCCAGGGGTAAATCAGGAGTAACTGAGGAGTGAGAGCTCATAAAGTGGTGGTAGTCTCCGCGCACCATGACCAGGGCTGATATGTGATGGAAGACAGGAGGAAAAGAAAGAGGGTGAAAATATAAAATAAATAAATAAATAAGGCCAAGCTGCTGCAGTACCTACAGCCACTCTTAGTGATTGCGACTGCGTCACCTGGCCACACATAATCCTACTGTTATAGGTAGCTTATCTGTCCTGCATAGCACTCATTCCCCCACTTCCTCCCTGCTGGTGTGACCCCATTGAGCACTTACCCATGCCCCTCTTTATCCTCCCGCCTTCTTGCTTTCTCTTCACAAATACTAATCCTCCCAATTTTCACCCCTCACCTTACCCCACACTTTAAAACCCTTTCCCTTATCCCTCACCCCCAGCATCACCCCAGCCCTGCTCTATCACCTACTTACAGTAACCCTGAGTAGATCTATCCAATCCCACCCCTGACTACTCAACCCCTTATCATGTCCCCTTTGTCTCTGCCCCCACCCTCCCCTGCTCTCATCTATTCTGTCCTCCCCTCCTTTAGTCACCACCACTTCTGACCCTCCATAACTCTACCTGCACACTCTAAAGCTCAGCTACCACTATAAATTGCTTGTCCACCTTAGGTATGCTCTTAGTACTATTGCAATACAGTTGACCTCTCCTACCCGATGTATTTTAACTGTACTTGCTTGTATCTGTATGTACCATAATGTACTTGCCTGCTGTATATACCCCTATCTGTTTTGTAATGTCTACGTACCTTGTCTATTGCCTTATGACATGGAACCTCAAACGAAAGCTTTAGCTCAAAGGTATTATCTGAGATTCCAATAACAAATAAATAAAAGATACCAATAGAGAAGTAAAACTTACCACAGAAACCAGGCTAGAGGAAAGGGTCAGCAACACATTTGTCAAACAGAATTTGTTTTATAGTCGTCAGATTATTCTTGCTTTTGGAGGTGAACAGATCAGTGCAGTTCAACTGTAGGCAACTGGCTAAGACACAGTACTTTGGAAAAGATTAGTTACAGAGACAGCAGAAGCCAAATAACATACTGTAGGAGCCATCTGAATTCAAGAAAGGTGTGTTTCATGCATTTCACTTCCATGAGTCAGATAACAAAGGAGCTAACAGGTGAGACCTCCTCTCTCCTCAGAGGTTTACTCAGATCTGGATTACTTTATGAAAGGACTTGTGGGAATCCTGTGGAAGAGTGGGGTTCACAATGGTGCCATGTCTTTTTTTTTTGCTAGGTCAGACATCCCACAGCAGGCTTGGCCCCTTACTGCCCCAACAACCTCAATCACTTACTCCTGAGGTCTTGGGGCTCCAGCAGGGGACCTGAGGCCCCAAGTAACAAGCCTTCACACTGGTGCCTGCCACTTTTTCCCTCCTGTTATTTCCTCCCTCTGCCCCATCAGTCTCTCCTTGGTAACAATGACATTATTGCCCACATGTGATCAATTTGTCAGTGGCAAAGTTGGAAACCACAGAAATGTTAGTATAGTGTCAAAGTTCCACCTATCGAGTCTGGAACCCCTGCATGAGACAGTTTGTGGATCAAACTGGCGTGGCCCAAGAGTTGTACCACGGTAGGTGTACACCACCTTAAAGCCTTTTCCTTCAAATTTAGCAATAAAACATCTCACAAAATGCAAACAGTGGCAGTTTCACTGAGCCTTAACTTAACTGAGCATGTGCGGATCAGTAATTCATTGCTGTGATGCCATAACTGTGAATTACAAAGGATTTTTTTGTTATGACTTACAGGGTCATTATTGACCCAATCCATTGTACACAATGGTGTAAACGGAAATGTGATGCTATTTTCTCACTGCTAATGCCGAACTCAGGAACAAAACAGTTATGTCAATTAGAAAATTGAGACATCCCAGAGGGTTACAGGAAACTACTATTACCAGTACAAATAAAATACAAGCCTGTATGCTCAATAGCTATAGAAATGGAGTTGACCAATGATGAACAAAAAATAAAATAACATTTTCAATAGGTGAGGCTGCAGTGCTCCTTTAACCATCCCTCTCATTTTACAGCACAGAGCACCACCATCATGCCACTGGGTTGGCGGCATAGTTTTCTCCCACCGAGGCACAACACAGTTTTATTTGAACAGAAAGAAATCCCAAATGGCTTCCATTTATTGCGAGTAGTGGCTAAGTTAAGCGTATGCTGGACTATTTTGTGGAGTTTATGTCCTTTTCAGTGGTAAGCTTTAAATGTTCTATAAATGTCACGTCATCCATTTTTCTTAATAAATTACTTTACAAATGGCAGATAAAAAGCCAAAATATCAAACCAGTTCATTTTATACACATATACATTACTGTGTGCAGTGTGGGAGAGCTAGTAGAGTTTCTGAATTGTATAGTAAATGGGTAGGTCCTCCCAAGGGCTCTCAATAGCACATGAGAGCCAAACAAGTCTCTGTCTCAAATGCCTTTTGTTTCTGAAACTGAATTCTGAAAAAAAAATATAAAATATATAGCAAACCATATGTGACTCTTACTGACTGCAGCACAGAAACTGTGAATCTGTACAGATTTATCTACAGTTGATGGGGAAAAAAGACCATCAACACAGATGCCCCAAAAGTGTACAAATATTTAAGAATATCAAAAATCATGGAAAAAGGATGGTCCCAAATGTCTAGCTGCAATCCTCTTGATAAGAGACAGTTGGTTCAGGAAAGTCCTTTGAATACTGATGAGCCTATAGAAGGCTATAGCACCAGTTGTTCCTGGTTCTGTTTCTTCTCTCCTATTACCCTTAGCAAATATAACTGTATTGGAAATTATCTTCTGGCTAAGGGACACCTGTCTATACAAGTCCTGAAGGAACTGTAATTTGATCTGTGGAGCACATTAAGAGGACAGCCTGTCTCTCTGTCAGTGGACTTCTTCTATAACAGATTATGGTGTATTTCTCTTTCCAGGAGTCGGTGTCTTTCTGCTGTAGCAGATCAAGTCTCCTCTCTTTGTAGAGTCCGTGTCTTTCCTCTATTCATTTCAAAAGTTTTATCAGAAGAGGCATACTGATTGTTTCCAAATGCATCCTGGGGACACAGATCCAGAAGTCTCTTTGCTGTCTCAAGTCTCGTAGTATTCGGTTTCTAATGATGTTTTCACATTTCCAATATGCCACCTCATGGCAAACATCTTCTTACATGAAATCAGAAGCCAGCTGGTTTCTTCAGAAATTTAGCGCTGCTGGGTGGTAACAGACTGGCTAGGAGATAACATCATGTGTCGCTGTTTGGTCTTTGCCTTACAGCTACAGGAGGTAGTGGCTTGCCATAAAATCTGTCAAAGAGACAACAGATCAGTGAACACTGTTCTCAAACACTAAAATACAGCAATTTTGTTTGTAGATTTACTTCTACATTTGTAAGGTCACATAATAAAAAATAAAAAAAAAGACACCCATTTCCAATAGCAGTGCAGGATTACTACTGACAGTTGTAGTCTCCGAATGGCATTTTGGTTGCATATACGCTATGGGCTGATGAAATAGTTTAAATGTTTTGGAGTCAGTAATGGGCAGATGCCCAGAGGACTTTTGTGGACAGAGAGTAAATTATGTACACAGAGGAAGGGGATATTTTGTGTCTGTCGTCTGTATCAATATTATCTGCTGCAATTCTGTGCTATTAAGTTGACTGGATTATTGCAGAAAATACTGTTACAGACATCCATGCTACTGCCACACATTTCCTCCAACTCTTTAATTTTATTTTATTGGAGAATGCGTGAACCCTGATGTGGTGCCGCCTCTCCTCAACTTTACTCTCTGTGCATTAATGCCATGTGTCACTGGGGGATGGGTACTCTAAATATTTGTTTGCAGCCTCGAGGTTCCCATAGGGATCACATCTGTCATCAAACAGTACCAGGTTTCAAGAAGCCAGTGCACTCAGTTTCTAATGCTGCCCAGGGTATGCTTCCCTGGAAAATGGACCACAGATAATCCACAGACTAGAACAGCCCATAAGTGGAGCTCCTGAAAACAGGACAAGGCAGTTTTATATGGCCCAATCCCGAAGGCTCTGGGCATCTCACATCAAATACAAATAAAACAGATCAAGAACAATATAAATACAAAAATAAAACACTGTATCACAGAGCCAGGCCAAAACCTAAAGAAAAAATGTGTTTTAAATCTTTTTAAAAGATCCAGTGAAGGAGCACCTCACCTCCAGGGAAGGGTGATCCAAAGAATCAGGGTCACTACACCAAATGTGCTGTCCCCTGAGGATTTTAAGCGATTCAGCACCAATAAGAGGTCTGCCTCCATTGACTGGAGGGTGCAGCCAGGAGCGTACGGCACCAGAAGGTGTTTCAGGCAGCCCACACCCAGACCGTGCAGGGCCTTGTGTGGCGGAGTTAGGCTACACCCTCAGCTGTGACTGATGGACCACTTTTCTATCTCCTTATTTCCTAGCTACCAAAATTTCTATAATGTATGGACAGTGTCTATTAACCCCTGTTTTCAATCAGTTTATAACCTGATAATCCCATCGTTATGACATCAGTATGCTGTAAACCTTGCTTAACTATGTCATAATGATCGGATTACAGGACAGAATGTCACCACCTGTAAAAATTCTTGGAAAGGAAAGGTGATCTGCTTCTTGGACATTCATTCAAAACATACACATTCCATTCAGACAGTTACAGACCCACTGCAGTACAGATCACAGTGGCTAATTTCAGCACTTCAGTTGCTCAACCCAGGGAGGCATTCATAGCCAAGCAGGAGAACAAAGGCACATTGGAAAAAGAAAATCCCCCACAGTGGCTAGTTTTTCCTTACACTATAAAATGGAATGCCTGAGTAACAGGTGGTCAACCACGGATGTAATACTCTCATGGTTGCCATGACAACTGTAAACCTCTCGATCTGTGCTCTCTAGGTTTACTTGGTTGTCCTGGCAACTGCTTGAGGTGACTACATTGTGGATAACCACTGTTATTCAGGCATTAACCTCATATGTCGCAACAGTTAATGTTTTCTATTTGCTTTTCTTCTTTTCCCTTACTCTAGGTCAGTCACCTAGCGTAGCTCTTACCGCCCTACTAAACTTCCTACTAGTTCTCCCTTTTCATTTTTTTCCATTTACATCCATCCAGTCCCTGGAATGATGCCAAACACCCGGAGGTATTGTGTAAAGTGCATAAGTGCATTTTGTGTACAAAAAGCATGAAGGCTATTTTAAATATAAATACAGTTAATAAAGCCTTTTTAAATAAAGGATTTAGAAGCCATTAAAGCAATAATAATTTCATGATTCATACCGTTATAAGAAATCCTTAGCTATTTTCATAAATTCACACTATAAACCTGTTACTGTATAAGGTTCTATGTATAAAAGTGCTTAGTTACTGTGGATCAGAGATACAGAGAGTCAATATCTGTGGAAATATGTACCTTTAACTGAACCTGGAAGTCCCTGAAACAACCCCCCCGGTTTGAAACAACATGTCCAGACATGTAAATAGAAAGGGCACAGTCAGGTGACCCCACCAAAAGATATAAAACCTCTTCAGCGTTCACTTCAGTTGAGACCAGTGGGGCTCAGCCTGAGACAGAGAGAGAAGTTCTACTGCTACTGTAGACAAGCTGTTGAATGCAGATGAGAAGGGTCTTAGAGCTCTAAGATCCAGGACTGTATTATGGAAGAAACTACTGATGTTAAGTAGTGATTTTCTTTGCAATTATTTTGTTTTCATTTATTTTTGCACTTTTGAAAAATAAATATCACACCAAGATGTGTTTTAAACCCGTAAATTTGCCTTGTCTGATTCCCAGATGCTGTGACAAACTTGGTGTCAAAAGTGGGATAGTACTGGTTGTTCAGAGAAATGGGGGAGACCAGTGCCCAGATAGCCTGGTATCCAGACATAAGAACAAGAGCAGGATGCAATTCCTCAAGGATCTACCGTGGATGCCAAGGTTCTGCTGAAAGAGGAGGGGCTTACCAGTGTGCATACCAAAGCCCAGGTGAGAGACTGAGAGAAGCTATTGCCTGGATTGGAGTTCAACGAAAGCAGAGGCGACCAATGCCGGAGAGAGGTGGAGCACTGCTTCCAGGTGCTGATGGAGGGTTCCCGACCAGAGGATTTCATGGTGGAGGCAGAGGACCAGGATCCATGGGTCCCTAGAGGAGGAGGACCCCGATGGAACCTTTGTTGCCAGCCACTTTTGAGATCCCGTTGTTGCCCATTTTCCGGGCTGCTTCTACTTGGATGATACGAGATAGAAGGCCCCAGGTAAAACTGTTTCAGGATATATGCATACTGGGGTGAAGACTACAAGCAACAGGGAAGACACCATGGTGGCTGAATGGACTTCCCATGTTTTGAACCCCCTGTGATATGGGATGAAATGTATGAAACATGTAATGTTTAAAATTAATATACCTTTTAAGGCTTGTGCTGGTACAGCCAGTCGAGGTACCAGAACAGTGTAAGGGTTGAACAGAAACCCTAGTATGTTACAAATAAGGGCTGAAAGGAAACCCACAGGTTTTGGAGTTAGGAACTGGCTGGTTGATGTTCAAGCATGAGAAGGTTCCTTTGTCTACCAGAAAATATATGAAAGGGAAACAGATAAATGAAATGTATAAAAGAATTATAAAACTGTATAACATAAAAGAAATGTGTATACTACATGATATAAAATGAGTAATCTAGGGTTATGGAGGAAGCTAGAAGTCAGCATAAAACTGCTCTGTATTACTTCTTTTTTAATGTACTGATGAAGGTACGATAGTAGGTGCATAGGGCTGAAACGATGCCAAGTGATGGGTTCTGAAACGATGCCTATTGATGGGTGCCTGATATTACATATGAAATGTCTGAGTTGTAGTAACCAGAGTGAAATAGGGGTAGGCAGTCACTACAGATTGAAGTCCTCTTAGAGCACAGATGGGTACAATGCTGAACTGCATGACAGCCCAGGGTAATGTTGTAGAAAGTATTGCCGTGTGCAGTAACTTGGTATGGTGGACAATACTAAAATAGCTGAATTAAGGGACCCTAGCAGGGCTAGAAATAGTGGCCAGGCTGCTACATTTCCACGGAAATGAGGCCAGGCACTTTACGTTTCCTGGGTCACTGTCACATTTCCACATTAAAAAGTGTTTCACGTGCTACCGAGCCAAACCCCCATATGTCAGCAAAATGGTGCCTAACATATATGACTTCTAACTGAAATAATGTGAAATAAAATGTGTTTAAAACAGTGCTTTTGTCGTCCTTATTTATTGGAATCTCTGACTTACACCTTACTACTCTGCTTTTCCTTTCTCACTTTGTTTATTCCCGTCTTGTCTAACTCATTCTTATTACATGATGTCTTTTGTTCTTTTTCACTGCTGCCTTGTTTCCTTTCAGTTTCTCTCTGCCTTTGTTTTTCATTTGGTGTATTTTCTCCTGGCTTTTCTGGACTCAACCTTCTACCAAGCCCCATTTTCTGGCTCACTTATTTTTTAGTTTTTATTGAAAACTTTAGAGCACAAGTGTTCATGTGCAAGGTACAACATAAGCAGTTCCAGAGGAAATGCAGTCGAGTCAACCTCAAAGCACATACAGTTTTGAAAAAAATCCATACAGATTGTTGCATAAATAAGGGATATGCAGGGAGTCAGTGTGGGATAAAACATTTATGTAGTACAGTTGACGAGTGACCTCAAGTAACCTCACGAGTGCGAAGGCACGGTGATGATACAGTGGTCACTGTCAACTGTTCCTCATCGTTATCCCACTGACTCCGCATATTCGGTTGTCACAACTGGCTATTTTATTTCTGGGTGGTGGTGTTTCTGCTTCGTTGGTTTTTTTTTTATATTAATGTTTGTGGGGTTATTTTGTTCTGGTGGTTTCTTCCGCATTAGGGTTAATGTTGTCTGTGGTTGAATGAATGGGACTGAAGCTGTGTGTTTTGATTGGGTGAGGATTGAAGCTCAGTAATTTGATTGGTGGATTGTGATGTTAAAAGTAGGTTTGGGATTGGTCATTTTTGTAAGAGAAGGGTGGCTTGTAGGTGCCGTGATTGACATGTTTAAGTGAGTTGTGATTGGCTGGGGCGTGGTACTGCGTGGAGTGTGATTGGTGGGTGTGCCTGTCAATCTTGTATATCGTTTTCTATTGGTTGATGGCGGGTCTTTAATTTGTGGCATGATTCGAAAAGGATTGGCGGCTGTGGCGTGGAGGAAGCGCTTCAGGGGCGTGTCGGTGTCTTCAGGGAGCAGGAGAAGAGTTGCTGCTATCGGGTGGATGTTGATAGGGAGCTCGGTGATTTGACGGGCCTGTTATGGATTTCCTCGATGTTTTTCTTGATGATTGCTGGATGGAGGTGGATCTTGGCAGGCGTTTGTTGGGAGTGCTTCCTTTCAGTCACTGTTGGATTTCTTCATTTGGATATTTTGTGTACTTTGGATTAGTGGTTCCTGCTGTGGATGTTTCCGTGCTTGGATCATCGTCTCTTGATGTCGAGGTCTGGAGAGTATTCTGAGGGATTTAAGTTTGGGAGACTTTTGTTTATTTTATTTTTGTTTGGGAGGTGCGCTTTGATTTGTGGACTGGATTTGTGCAGGGAGATACATGACAAGGTAAGAAAGTTTTTTAGTATTTATTGAACAGTTTACATGGCATAGAAACAGAAAGCTGACAGTGCACAGAAGATTTACTCTTGTTTGAGTTAGAACTTTTAAATGTTATATATGTTAGCATATTATCTAATACTGGAGGTGGTTACTACTTACATAAGAGAATATTAAGAGGTAGGGTGTTAGAGCTGGAAAGGTAGTAGGATTCTGAAACTTTATTGAACTATAGAGATGCAGAACTTTGTAAACAGTTTTCTTTCTTTTTATATGTACAGTGATTCTTATCTTGAGATTAACTGTAGAGTTAATATTTGCAAAATAATGTTGTCTTTTGGGTAATGGTATTGCATTATTTCTTCATACCAATGCAGAGTTAATCCAGCAGTTCACATTGTCATTTGGTGGTACATACATGTAGGAAGTCACTTCAGGATATGCTGCTGAAATGGTTCTTGAGGTATTTGGGTTGATGTTTGACTTTTTTTTTTTAGTCCGTGTCACTTTCGAGTCCAGTACCATGGCCTTTTTTTGTATAATGAAGTCATATTTGTTGCCTGTAATAAAGAGAAATATACATTTTATTTCTACTATTTTGGGGGAGATTGTGTTACTTTTATATGGAGTACATTTATTACCTTGAATTATGGTGAAGTGGATGTTTCTTGCATGGATAGAGGGTTGGTAGAAACAGGATCCAAGAATGTTTGGTTGATTTTGTAGTTTCCCTTTTAGTTGTGGTTCTGTTTCTGTTTGAATGACTTTTGAAGTGCTGGGCTCTGCAGCTCAGGATATTTGAGATATTTTGCTGCTGTTCTTCATTTAGACGTGAATAGTCATTGAGGCTCTGTAGGTTTTATGGCCTGAGATTTGCATTATCTCAGTGGGCAGTATGCCGAGTCATTTAGCTTTTGAATGAGATGCTTCCTCACAGAGTGGTTTGTTAACCGCTTTTCAGTTTTGTATGGATGATTTGGCTATCATTGTTTTACTATTGATGCAAGCTTGTGGATTCCAGGTTGGTTTTTGAACCATATGGTTGGCTTGAGCTGCTTGGTCTGGTTGTTTTGTAGCAAGGAAGAATGGCGACTGATCTGTCAAGCACTGTGGCGATCGGTTGTCTTTATAGGTTGTGTAGTTAAGCACTGGGCATTTGTAAGGATTGTTTACTAGTTGGTAGCCCTGGTTTTATTTTCTGGTATCCTTTGGGTTAGCTCAGTGCGTGTCTTTGTTTGGTGCTCTTGGTCATATTAAGGTACTTTGTCCGTTTTCATCTGTTTTTAATGATATGTCTCCCATTTTAAGTTTCTCATTTCTGTGTTCCTCCTAAGTCCAAAATACATGCTGGTGACCACCACATTGTGTTTAGTAGCGACTCAGGGTTGTAGGTCCCAAGAGATGTTCTTCATACAGTTTCTCTATGATGTTGTCTGTTAGCTCATCTGCCGCCTGGGCTTTGAACCCTTGCCTTCTGATTTTAGGTTTTCTGTTTTGATAATAAGACTTGCCTAGCCTTTTCGAATACTCGTGAGGAAGATAGTGAATGTGGATAGTCTTTGGTTTTGAGGTGTCTTCGATGCTTTGAAATGTTGAGCCTAATGTTAGTGGCTCATACTCTGAACCATCTCTTTTGTACAGTTTATGAAGTAGTGGCATAGCAAAGTGTTGAGTGAGTGGCTGGAATATCCTGTAGAGGGCGTTCTTCTGAAGTTGTCTTTCAGTACTGTTTAAACATTGACACATCTGTTTCGTTTTTTTGCAGTATTAATATTTTTGGATTTTGAATGTAGCTATCTATGTCTTCTATGTTTGAGATGTAGTTTTCGTTGCTGCTGGAGTCGCTGTGTTGGAAAGTACTGCTGGTTTAAGGCATGACATGCTGGAACAGGTTTTGCTCTGCGGTTGTTGGATTACTGTACCCGTTGCAGTGGTTGATACTGTCGGTGGCTCAAGTGGCTCCGTGTCTGCTTCAATTTGCGTCATTATTTCCTCAAGTTCTAATTCAAAACTACTGTTCAGTTGCTGAGTTCGGACGTCTTTTCACTTTTGTTAGCCTTTTAAATTGCTGGTCTGTGACGTTATGTATACGCTGTTTTCGCTTAGTGGGTTGGTGCGCTTATGTTTAGCAGCTGCTGTTTGGTTCATGCAGGATTCAAGGGCATTTTACCAGCTGTGCACAAGATGGTATTTGTGCTGAATTTTGATTGGTTTGCTTGTGGTTGCTATAGGTGTTTTAGAAGTGAGGAAATTAGGTCCGGTCTGTTGTATGTTATGGCGTGAAGTTACTGTGTGGATAAATCGGTGGCGTGGTTACTATGTGGATAAATAAATTTATCACATAGTAGCAAAGATAAACGGATTTATCAGTGGAGATTTATTCAGACCCTGTTGCATAAAACGCTTTATGCAACAGGGTCAGGATAAAACTGTAGAATAAAACCATTTATCTTCGCTACTATGGTAATAAATTTATTTATCCACATAGTAACTACATCATCACCATTTATCCACACAGTAACTACATCAGTAGCTCATTTATCTACACAGTTCTCTTCAGAATTCATTTAGAATGTTCGCCTCAGAAGCAGTACTAACCCCGTATTTAAATGTCAATAACTAAAACGAAAAAGATAACATGGTACTGTGAGCACTAAAATTGTTCAGCACAAAATTATCTACAAAATGAATAATGTTTCATTTATATAAACCCTGTATATTGTATATGGTTAGCAAGAAAACAGAAGAAAATGTAATTTTTGTTCACTTTTTGACAAACAAATATAAATAACTTTAAAACAAAAAATGATAGTATGGTACTGAGAGCACGAAAATGTTCAGCTCAAAAATATCTACAAAATGAGTGGTGTTTCATTTATAGATACCATTTTGTTTTTATAATTAGCAAAAAACAGCATAAAATTCAATTTTCTTTTCCTTTTGACAAATTATTTACACCTACCAAAATCAAAATGTTCACACTAACATCTAAACCTGTTGCATAAATGGAATATGCAGTAGTTCAGTGTGTGATAATGCATTTATTTTGTACAGTTTCAGTGACCTCTGTTAACTCTCCTTTCGTGAGGTTACTTGAGGCCACTAAAACTATACAAGATAATACATTATCTACTAATTCACTTCCTATCCTTATACAGATTGTGTACAGAGACCCAAATAAAGCTGCATTGGACTTTATTATTACCCACTTGTATTTTGGTCCTGCATGCTTCCTCATATCTAACACAGGTTTTTCCTTAGCGGTCTTCTCTATAAGCGATCCACTCCACCTTCTCGCGTCCTGCTTCACTGTATGGACCTCGTCGCGTCGACTCGCCACTTCCGATTTAGTGCAACAAACCCACTTGCAGGGTCTCTTCCTTTCCCTTCCTACCCACCTCCGTGCAGGACGTGCTTGCACACATCCCTCCCTCTCAGCAATCCCCTCCTGTGCATTAGGCACTGACTGCCAGCCATCCCTATGGTTATTGCAGCCCCCTTCACTGCATATTGCTGTTTTTAGAAATTTTTTGTAACAGCCCTCCCGACGCAGGTGCTACAGAGGCAACTACTGCCACTGCAGCCAAGTGGCCAGACAGCACACTGCAGCATGCATTTCCATATGGAAATAATGCTGGCATTAAAATACATTCCAGGGCTAAAACGCCTTTCTACAGAAATCTGGAAGGCTATAGTTCGAACCCTGCCTGGGGTGAAGTTCTCATGGTGGGTGAGAGAAAGTTTCACCTAACCCCCATTCTACTGTTTTGGTAGAATATTTATGACTGAGAGGGGTTCTTGAAAAACAGTAGTTTTGAGAACTGTTTTTTCTTAAGGAGGAGGTGTGTGGCGAGTTAGGCTACACCCTCGGCTGTGACTGATGGACCACTTTTCTATCTCATTTCTAGCTACCAAAACTTCTGTTGCGCAACAGTTGATTCTTTTCTCTTTGCTTTCTTTCTTTTCCCCACCCTAGGTCGGCCACCTAGCGTAGCTCTTTAGTATCCCTACTAAACTTCCTACTAGTTCTCTCTTTTCATTCTTTTTCCATTTCCATCCATTCAGTCCCTGGAATGATGCCAAACACCGGAGAGGTGTTGTGTAAACTGCATAAGTGCATTTTGTGTACAAAAAGCAGAAAGGCTATTTAAAATAGGAATAAATACAGTTAATAATGCCTTTTTAAATAAAAGTATTCAGAAGTCATTTAAAACAATAATAATTTCATGATCAGTACAGTTATAAGAAATCCTTAAGGTATTTTCATAATTCACTATAAACCAGTTACTGTATAAGGTTCTATTTATAACAGTGCTTAGTCCATGGTTCAAAGGTAATCTGTAATCCTAGATCTCAATAAATGAATAAAAATATGGTCACTGTGGATCAGAGATATAGAGAGTCAATATATGTGGATATATACACTGTACCTTTAACTGAACCTGGAAGTCCCCTGAAACAACCCCTCTTTGGTTTTGAAACAACATATCCAGACATGTAAATAGAAAGGGTCTGTCAGGTGACCCCATCAAAAGATATAAACCCTCTTCAGAGTTCACTTCAGTTGAGTCCGTGGGGCTCAGCCCTGAGAGAGAGGAGAGAAGTTCTACTGCTACTGTAGACAAGCTGTTGAATGCAGATGAGAAGGGTCTTAGGAGCTCTAAGATCCAGTACTGTATTATGGGAGAAACTACTGATGTTAAGTAGTGATTTTCTTTGCAATTGTTTTGTTTTCATTTATTTTTGAACTTTGAAAATATCCATCAAGAGTGTGTTTTAAACCCGTAAATTTGCCTCGTCTGATGTTTATTACCACACGCTGTGACACCTTGTAAGTGAACAAATATACCTAGAAACTGATGCACCACCATACCAGCAGCCAGCGAAGAGTGCAGAGAACCGGTATGATGTGCTTGAACCAGGAGGTTCAGAAACCAACCAGCTAGGCGGCACATCAGCCTCATGGATAGCAAGGTAGAGAATGTTACAGTAATCCAACCTCGATGTGACTAAAGTGTGCAACAGTGTTCCTAGATCAGACAATTCAAGATAGGGTTTGATCTAGGTGATATTTCATAGATGATGGAAGCCACTGCAGACAACAGCTGACACCTGATATTCTAATATCAGCTTGGAATCCACAATGAACACTAGATTCCCTGCGCTCTTTCTACAGCTCGAGAAGGCTCGCCCTCAATGAAGGAAGGATGAGCTCTACTTTCTTGTTGCTACTTAACTTTCGACTCACAGGGCTCTACCAGTAACACCTGCATCTTCAAAGGATTTAGCCTAAGCCAGCTGGCCACCATCCAGTCCTGATTTCCTTAAGTTCTGAAACAGACACAGCATCACTAGGGCACAAGACACATACAGCAGGGTATCATCAGCATAACAATGAAAACCCAAGCCACAGTGTCCAATGATCTCCCCAATGGCAACATATACAGTTACGAATAACATGGGGCAAGAACAAATCCCTTGGGGCATGCCACAACAGAGTACAACACTGCTCAATATAAAATAGCCGAATGACACCTGCTGCTCCTACCAGACATGTAGGACTTAAACCACTCAACACCGCTCCTGAAAGTCCCACCCAGTGCCTCAGACAAGCCAACAGCACCCCAAGATCCACTGTGTCAAAGGTCAAAGTGAGGTCTAGCTGAACAAGAATGGGCGTCATTCACTATCCTGACTAGAGCAGTCTCTGTGCTATGGGAGGTCGGAAACCAGGCTGGAATGGCTCGTAGATATCATATTGTTCAGGTGTTGCTCCAGCTGCGCCGCAGCTGCCACCTTCTCGATCACCTTCCCTAAAAAGGAAAGGTTCGAGACAGGCCTGTAGTTGGAAAGATCAGTCTTGAGGAGGGCCTCACCACTTAAGGGCAGGTTGGGAAACCCCTCCCAGGGAGAACCTAACAATCTCCACCACAATTGGACTAAGCAAATCCCAGCCCTCTAACAGCAGCTGGGTCGGCCCAAGGTCCAATGCACAGAAGATACAGCATGATCCAGACACCACATGGAACACATCATCAACCAATAACGGCTCAAACTCAGCCCATAAAGACAGAGTGCCACTGTCCATTAAGGCTAGACCACTATCAGCCAATGACAGGCTATTGGGAAATCCAGCCCAGATGGCGGATACCATGCCTAGAAAGAACTGATCTAACTCCTTGCATTTACTGAGAGAAAAGATCTGCAGGACTGAAGAAAGACTGCCCACAGTGTTAAATAGAGCAGGCCAGTTCCTTCCAGCAGCAAATCGCTTTTACAGGAAAGCTAACTTTTTCAGAGTAATTGCCCACTGATACTCACCGTAGTGATCCCTCAGCACTGATTTGTCCTCCAAGCGGGACCTCCGCCAACAACACTAAAACCTCTGTCCCTTAAACTTCAACCTCCTCAGGACAGCGTTGTACAATGGTGACCTGAGGTGAGAAATCAAGGGTGGACATGGACCAGTGCTAGGAGTTGACAACAGTCATGAGGTCAGATGAAAAATTACTCACCAAGAGGTACAGTATATTTCTTCCAAGGGATCCCTCAATGTGCTAACTACTGCCAATCAGCCTGCTGGGTTTGTTAAACATAGTGAAGGTTCCTTGGAAGAAACAACATTACTGGGTCAGTAATTTTGTCTTCAAACCCTAGGAATCCCTCACTGTGCTTAACTACTGCAGAGTACAAAGCAGTATCTTGGGGCTGGGTACAGAACCTTTTAGGAAAAGGTTCTGCAAGACAACAGTGCCAAATCTGGCATCCCTTCTGGACTATACTTCCAGACAACAGTGCTTTGTGAAGGCGTGTACTGTTTTCCAGGTACTGTAGCTGCTTTACAAATTTCCAGCGAGGAATATCCCTTGCAGCTGCCAGAGAGGCAGAAGTGCCACACATGGAATGTGTCCTGAGGCCTTGTGGTGGTAGCCTGCCAACTTGCTGTAACAGAACTGAATGCAGGAGACAATCCAGTAATCAATGTTTCTCTTGGAGGCTGGCCTACCTTCCAGCTTCCCATACAGTATATGACAAACAACTGTGAATGGGAGGACCTGGCTTCCTCAGTGTTGTCCAAGCAGTAACCGAGTGTCCTCCTGACATCCAGACTGTTGACTTCTGCTCCCCAGAGATGGATTTTGTTGTAAAGAACACTGGAAGGGTAAAGGACTGGTTCAGGTGAAATTTGGAAACCACTTTAGAAAGGAATTTCCTGGGGGGCACTGTGGAGCCTGAGCTGTGTGCAGCAGATTTTACCAGCTCCTTGCAGCCTGGAGAGAAATTCATCTTATTTTACATTTTGCATTTTCAATATTAAAAATTGGGATTGCACCACTGAAACAAGCGACCAGAAAACAACAAGATGGGTAATCCTAAGAAAGAAAAGTACTCGGGAGGAGCAGGGAAAAGTAAGGCAACCAGAGAATTGGGAGAGTGGAAGACGCCATGGTCAAGGAGGACAGGCCTAACTCAGCAGAGGCGATCACCACTCTGGGTCACAAACTTCAGACCCTCATAGCATCCGTTACAACTCTCAACCAGAAAGTGGATGATTTCAACGGAAGAGTGGTGCTCCTGGAAAGCAGACAGTCGAGGGCATCAAAGGGACATTGAGAGGTTCACAAGCAGGCTGATGCTTCTACCGCAGCGACCACGCTCCCTAATTAGGGAGAACCAACATCTGAAGGCTGAGACTGGAGGCCCTTAAGAATCAAGCCCAGGCCGCGAACATTCGGATATTAAGCCTCCCGGAGGGATTGAAGGCGATCATCCGATCCTAGGTATCCACAGTGGCTCACCAAAAATTAGCCCCTGAGAATTCGGACATCGACTGGGAGGTCAAAAAGTGTACAGAACGAGCTTGAGGCAGATCTCAGAACACTGGGAACCTTGGACTCTCATGCTGGTGACTTTGGGAGTGGCAGCTCAGGACAAGATTCTCCAACAGGCCAGAAGAGTAAGCGCCATTACTGCAAGAGCGAACAACAGGTGCACTTCTTTCCAGATATTAGCTACTCTATCAGGCAGCATGCGTAAAAGTTTGATGGAGTGAGGCGAGTTCTCTGAGAATTAGGAATACCACACACCATGATTTTTCCAGCAAGACTTAGAATTGTATACCAAAGTAAGGTATACCTGTTCAGACCCTATTGAAGCTGGTAAATGGGCTGACAAATGCAGCTGAATCTCGCAAAGAACCGCCGGATCGAATGATGAAGACGAGGAGGTGACATCCTGTTTCTCAAGGTCTCCGGGACTCTTGTGACACTGAGTAATTATTTAAGTAGAACTTGAGCCTCAAAATGTTATCATAATGGTAACCTTAGCCCAGATGTTCCTGGGATCTCTTTTCCTGTAGTGATTCGGGAACTTGTTCAGGATTATGAACAAATATTATTTGACCACTGCCATCTAATTTGTTGAAGGATAAAATACTTTAGTTACTAAGCTGTAAGAGATTTACAGGAGCTGTCATAGTTTTGATGTTGATATCTTACCTTCCCTAATTTTAGGTTTTAATTACTGCTCACTCCAGTCTGACAAGGTATAAGCTGCAACTTACTGCTAGACTGCTTTCTTTTTCGTTTCTTTTTACATTTAGGTAGTTTGCATGGCACCATTAGCTCCTCTTGTAGGACGTGGCTAAATACTGGATTTGAAAATATGGACATTTATCAATCTTGGATTATGCCATGTAGCTCTTGGGCTCTATTCTCAGCAAAAAGCAGGTATGTATTAAATATTTAGGAATAATATTATATTTGGTTCCTCCACATGAAGTAACAATATATAGTGGATACACAGAACTCCTATGATTAAGGGATCCATTTGGCTCCCAATGGTGATGTAAAACTACAAATGGATTGTCTACTATATGAGATGTTACTTGTTATACTTATAACAAAGGAAAAATAAAGTATAAAAAAAAAGAAAGGAATTTCCTGTTTGTTCTTAGGACTACCTTGTCCCTGTGGAAGATGATGTGTAGTAGTCATGGGCTCAAAGGAGCAACTCCATGAGCTTAGCAGTGCATGAGGTTCAAATCCGCGGGGACTGGGTCCCTGACAGGCAGATGCAAGTGTAGGAGCCCTTAAGGACTTTCTAAAACTGTGGCATGAAGCCACCATTTTCTCTCTCTGCCCACTGAAACATACGCTGACACTGCTGACAGATGCACCTTATGGGTTGAGGGCCTGAGACCCAAGGACTGGAGCTGGACCAGGTAGTACAAGATTGTGGGCAGATCTGCCTGCATGGACTGAATTGCTTAGAAGAACACCACAGGAAACATTTTCACTTGGAACCATAGGTTTTCCTTGTTGCTGGTTTCCTGGAAGCGTTACATCTTCTGAGAAAGTTAAAACCAGAACTCTCTAGCTCTTCAAGAACCATGCCTTGAGGTGCAGAGTTCTGAGGTCTGGGAAGGTTATCCCGCCCGAGTCAGGGTCAGCAGATTGTGTGTCAGAGGGAGGTAGATGGGATGCTTGGTAGAGAGGGCCTGGAACAGGGAGTACCAAACTTGTCTGGCCCAATCTGGGACTATTAGGATCATGGTTGCAGACTGGCCTCTCAGCTTAAACAGCACTCTCTGCAAGAGTGGTAAGAGGAAAGCATACAGGAACCTCCCTGTACAGTCCAGAGTCAGGGTGTCCGATCATCAGACTTTGTTGTTTTACTGATGTATACCATATGCAGTAGCACCCCTCATTCAGAATCCCATTTATAGTTTTTGTATGAGCAAGAGTAAGCAGCTAACATTGGTTCAGGTTAGTAAAAGGAGAAGTATGGTTCTCTTATTAGCTAGCTCCCACCACTTACTTGCATTTGCTGGAGACCACACCTAATTAAGCCCATTTCAGGGTGATGCACCCTATATAAAGGAGCTACTTGGAAGCAGATGCAGTTTGGAATAGGGACCCAGCTGACAGGTCCGATCCACCTCGACGATGGTAGCTGGGTGACTTCATAACAGGGCCCTGAGGTGAGTACCAAGAGACCCCACTCCTTTTGAAATCAAATTAGTAATTAGCCAATCCAAGCTGAAAAATGTTTACTACATTTACCCCTTTCTTTAGAGGGGTGTACTGACTTTATTGTTTTTATCAAGACATTGTCTTTCCTGGCAGAAGCGAACTGCTAATAGCTGCAACTCTAGGGAGTAGGCTAGATTCCAGATCTCACTACTTCTGTACAAAGCTTTGAGGATCATGATGCCTCCCTGTTTGTTGATATAGTACATGGTAGTGGTGTTGTCAGTCCTTACCTGGACTGACTGACCTGACATGGAGGCAAAAGCCTGTAGGACAAGGTACACTGCTCTGAGCCCCAGCAGTTTATATGCTCCTGGGAGGATCCTCCGATTACCGTTAGGTCATCCAGATAGGCACCCAGCTCAGAAGGAGGCATCTGTTGTTAGTACTATTGTGAGTGACTGCTAAAGGAAGGCACACCCTCCCAGAGGTTGCCCTCTTTTTCCACCATTCAATGCTTTTAGGAGAGACTTTGTCACAGGCACCAGCCTAGAGAGGTCTCATCTTTGGGATCAGTGGGCCCTCTGGTGGTCCTGGATGTCTCTCTTTGGAACCTTGCCTCGGCCACTACTGCTGCGGATGAGGCCATGTGCCTAATAGCTGAGGAAGTCTCTTGCAGGCCTGGACTGGCCGAGCCTGAAAACTTCACCAGTCTTACTAGATTTCCCACTTTCTTGTGGGAGGAAGGCTCTCACTTGGAGGGCATTCAATTCTGCACCTATGAATTCCAGAACTTGTACTGGTTCTGACTGAGACTTCTGAGTGTTTCTGATAAAGCCCAGACCCTTCAGGGTATGCCAAGTGAGGAGAGAGAGGCCTTGGCTTCCTGCTGTGATTTCCCGTGCCACCCAGTTAGTGAGATGAGGGAAAACTACCACTCCCTGTCTTCTCAGATGTGCTGCCATCACAGCCAAGCACTTTGTGAACACTCTGGGAGCTAGACAGAGTCCAAAGGAGGGCTGGCAACTGGTAATGATCGACCCCTACTCTGAACCTTAGAAATTTTCTGTTACAGGGCCTGACTGGGATATGACAATAGGCATCCTTCTGGTCCAAAGACCCTAGCCAGTCCCCTTGCTGAAGGGTTGGGATTACTGCAGCTGGGTTACCATCTTGAACTTTCCTTCTAGAGTATTTGTTCAGATATCTGAGGTCCAAAATGGGTTGCCACTTCCCATTTTCTCAGGGTCAGGAAGTATCTAGAGTACAGGCCCTTTCCCCACTGTGGTGGAGGATTTTCTCTGCTGCCTTTGCTTGCAACAACTTCCCTACCTCCAGCTCCAACAGGGTTTTTCCACTACAGTGGAAAGTGTAAAATGTTTGTGAACCTGCAGTCTTGGGAACCTTTTGAACTGCAAGGTGAGCCCTTGACTCACTACTTTCAGGACCCACTTGTCTGTGGTGATGTTTTCCACTACTGAATAAAGTCAGTCAGCCTTCCTCCCACTGGCAATTGGTGAGCAACCTGGTCCAACTTGTCAGGATTCTGCTTTGCCTGAGTCAGCATGCTTAGAGCCCTTCGACTGTAACTCTGCCCTGAAAAAACCTTCAGCTGGGAGAAATCATAGTGAAGTAACCCCAGGAAAATATCACTTCGTCTCTACCTCCGCTTCCATAGGGCCTGCTGAAGTGAAGGCCTTTTCCTTTAGCATTGTACTCTCCACCTTCCTCATGTGTGCCTCTGTCTTGTCACCTAAACAGGAATTTCCCACACAGGAAAATCCATAGCCTTTATCTGGGTGTCCTGTAAGAGGTTAGTGGTCCTAGGCCAAGCAGACCTCCTCAGGGAGACTGCATTAGCCATGACCATGGAGGCACTGTCATTGGCATCCACTGCCATATGAAACTGATATCTGGTGGCATCCATGGTTGTCTTAGCAGTGTCTGCTTGTCTTGCGCCAGTCACCATATGCTTTTCTTGCTCATGGCCAGGATGGAGCTCCACAGAGCCTTCTGGTACTGGGCAGTATAAGCCATGTAGGCTGCTTGTCTAAGCAGCAGGGATGCTAAGTGTAGACTTTTTTTCCCATGCTATCAAGCTTCTCAGTTCTTGCTATCAAATTTCTTGGAGTCCTTATCTGGGGGCTGGGTAGAGAGGAAAGTACAGTTATGTAAGAACTTACCGTAACATTAGATTGTTGAGAGAGGCTCCTGCAGTAGGTATTGACCATTAGGACTGCACCCCTGGCATCAGGACCACCTGGAAAACTTTAGCTAGCAGTGTGGCGGGGACTATATGCCGGACGTCGGCCTGACCCTATATAGTGGGGTCCTCAGCCGCCCCAGTTCTTCCACCAGAGACCTCAGAACAAAGCGACAGGAGAAAGAGTGGGCTCCTTGAGCCCATGTAAAAGCTAGAAGAGGTGAAGCAGAAGCTGGGGAATGGTGGGAGGGAAAGTTACTTACTGCAAGAGCCTCTCTCGAAGATCTGTTACGGTGAGTTCTCTAGTTAACTGTATTGTCTTACTTGAGAGGACTCTTGCAGTAGGTATTACCCATTAGGGCTGAGTCCCAAGCAGTGTGTAAATTAGACAAGTATGAAGCACGGGAAGCAGGAAGAAAAATTACTCACCTTAGTAATGTTGTTTCTTCTAATGGAGTCTTGCTATATTATGACATATGCAGTATAACCCAGGTTAGAACTGCTCCGGAGGTGAAAGAGTTAACTTCCATGCAGGGCATGGAATCTTGTGCGAGCTCGGTTGAACACTCTGTCTGTTGAAGCTCAAACTTAAACTGTCAGATCTTTACGAGCAAAAACTCACTAAGGTTCTGTGTGGAAGCCGTAAACCTACACTAGCCGCTGGCTACTAACTACAAAACACCTTTTGATCTTGATCCCAAAACAAAGACTCAAGTCGGGATTCAAAGAAAACTTAAGCATAACACCTAAGCACCCTAGAAGGGTGAAATAAAGTGGGCATCAAAGTGCCAACATTCACTGCCCACCCACATCCCAAAACAGGCGTTCTGAGAGGGGCAGGCTGGGGAGGTCATAATAGCAAGACTCCATTAGAAGAAACAACATTACTAAGGCGAGTAATTTTTCTTCAAACAACATGAATCTTGCTATTTATTATGATATATGAACTCACAGCAGTACCTCCATGGAGGAGGGACAGAACCTACTTGGAAATAGGCTCTGAAGCACAGCTGTGCCAAATTGAGCATCACTCTAGCCTGGATATCCAAGGAGTAATGCTTAGTAAAAGTGTGAACTGTTCTCCAGGTAGCTGCTTGACATATCTCTAGGATAGGAATGTCCCTAGCAGCAGCCAGACATAGCTGTACCTCTGGTAGAGTGAGCCCTCAGGCCTGAGGGAGGAACCTTACCCAGTTTTCGTAACAGAATTGGATACAAGAGACAATCCACCTGGCAATGGATCTTTTAGTGGCAGGTTTCCTTTACCAACCTCACCATAAGTGATGAACAATTGGAGGGATTGAACCTGTGACCCTTAGTACGTTCTATATAGTAACTGAGGGCTCTTTGACATCTAAACTGTGCAATCTCCTCTCACCAGAGGAGGAATGGTCAGTGAAGTACACAGGAGAGACATGGATTGGTTAAGGTGAAAGTCTGAAACCACCTTAGGCAAAAACTTCCTGTTAGTCCTGAGGACTGCCTTATCTCTATGAAAGGAGATAAAATCAGGCTCCACTGACAAGGCTTGTGCTCACGTGTACCTGGCAGAGTGATGGCTACCAGAAACACAGTTTTCCAAGTCAAGTACTTCAGCTCTGCTGAAGACAATGGCTCAAAAGGGGTTGCATAAGCTGAGCGATGCAAATATTAAGATCCCAAGCAGGGCAGGATCCTGAGCAGGGATTGGAGTGAAGCAACCCTTTAAAAACTTGGAGAACACAGGGCGAGCTGATAAAGAAGAGGCTTACCTGCTGACAAGAAGACTGACACAGCTGCCAAGTGCACTTTTAGGGTAGCTGGTCTCAGCACCAAGGAATTCAAATGCACCAAATAATCCAGGATCGTAGGAACACCAGCAGATTCTGGGAAATATGTTTACCAGCACACCATATGGAAAAACTCTTCCATTTTGAATTATAGGTAGCCCTGGTGGAAGGCTTCCTAGAGGCCTTCAAGATATCCAATACACCTTGAGAAAGGTGTGGGTCAGCAAACTCTAACTCTTCAAGAGCCAAGCCTTGAGATTGAGAGATTTGAGGATCGGATACCAAACTCTCCCTGGACACAGGTTAACAGGTTGTGATTCCTGGGAAGGCATGAGGGAGGGTGGACTGCTAAGGACAATGAGGTGGGTACCAGGGCTGCCTGGCCCAATCTGGAGCAATCAGGATCATCTTGCAGGATTGAGATTTGATTCTGACTAGCACTTTGAAAAGAAGGGAAGGGAAAAGCATGAAACTTCCCTTCCCAACTGAGAAGGAAGGCATCCAGAGGGACTGGGCCCAACACTGGGGGCCTGCAGCAAAAAGGGAAGTTGGTGATTGTGTGGGGCTGCAAAGAGATCTATTTGCGAGTGCCCCATCTGGCAAATATTACCTCCAGTACTAGGGATCCAGTGCCCATTCGTGATGGCCCTGGGAAATCCTGTTGAGGGCATCAGCTAGGACATTGTCCTTGCCTGGGAGGTGAACTGCCCGTGAGGCGTTCAGAGAATAAGCTAGAGACCACAACTTCATTGCTTGATTGCACAAGGCCATAGACCGAGTGCCCCTAGCTGTTGATGTACCACATTGTAGTGGTATTGTCCGTTCTGACCTGAACCACCTTGTTCCGGACAGATGTGGAGAAAACCTGAAGTGCTAGAAAACTGCTCTGAGCTCCAGCAAATTGATGTGGAGCAGGGATTCCTGAGGGGACCACAGCCCTTGGGTGGAAAGGTGCCCATGTGAGCTCCCCACCCCAAGAGGATGCATCTGTTGAGGGTCAAGGAATGAGACTGGGGGTGAGGGAACTCCCTGTCTCAGATTGTTCTGATCCTGCCACCACTGAAGGGCCTGGATCAGGGTTGAGTCACTGGAATCAATTTGGTTGGGGATCTGTCCTTTGAGACAAAAGGCTCTCAAATGGAACTGAATGTCCCTCATTTGAAATCTCGCTCCCTGCACTACTGCTGTAGAAGCAGCCATGTGCCCCAGGAGCTGTGAAAATGTCTTGCTGGTCGAGAGACCTGCAGGGTGAAAGAGGAGGCCAGAGACACCAGGGTCCTTGCTCTCTCCAGAGGAAGGAAGGCTCTGGCTCTTTTATGTTCAGTTCTGCCTCAAAGGTGAGAAGCTGGACAGGCTCCAGAACTGACTTTGGAAGATTGAGAAGGAAACCTAGAGATGTAAGCAGCTGCTGGGTTACTTGTAAATGAAGTTTGACCTGTTCTGGAGACTGGCCTACAATGAGCCAGTCGTCCAGATAAGGGAAGATGGCAATCTTTTGCCTTCTTAAATGAGCAACTGCTACTGCCAGGCATTTTGTGAACACCCTTGGAGCCGAGGAGAGGCCGAGGGCATTGCTCTGAACTGGTAATGGCCTGAGGGCAGTTCGAATCTGAGGTATTTTCGATGGGAGCTTCTGATGAGAACATGGAAGTAGGCATCCTTGAGGTCCAGGGAGGCTAGCCAGTCCCTGGCCTTAGAGAGGGTAAATAATCCCAGAGTCACCATTTTGAACTTTGGTTTTAAAGGTGCTTGTTGAGATACCTGAGATCCAGAATGGGCCACCATTCTCCTGTCTTTGGGGTAAGGAAGTACCTGAGTACAACCCTTTGCCCTGGTGTATGGGTAGAACCCTTTCCCCGGCTCTGAGAGCCAGGAGGGCAGAAACTTCTGCTTCCAGGGCAAGTGCCTCTGATGGGTTTGCAGGTGGAAAAGATCTGGCTGTCATCTTGGAAATTTTTGAAGCTGAGAACCAGTCCCTGGCTTACTACTTCCGGATCTCCTGGCGAAACCCCTAGCGGAGCTTTCACCATCTCTTGAGGACAGGGTGAGTGCCCCAGGACTGGAAGGTGGCGCATATAGTGCCTATCCACAAGGGGGAGCAAGGGAGGTGGCAGAGAACTACAGGCCTGTCAGCCTGACATCGGTGGTGGGCAAGGTGATGGAGGGCATTGTCAAGGAGGCTAGGGGGACCTGGAAAAGTCAGGGTGCCTGGACGATAGACAGCATGGATTCGTCTCGGGAAATCGTGTCAGTCAAATCTTGTGGAGTTCTATGACTGGGTGGAGTGCCTTGGACCTTGGTAGATCAGTGGACGTCCTCTTTCTAGACTTCAGCAAGGCATTTGACTCTGTTCCTCACATAGGCCTGTTGGATAAGCTGGGAGAAATGGGGGGGAACCAGATGATCAGATGGATAGACAACTGGCTCCATGACCGGACCCAGAGGGTCGTAGTTGCGGGATAGTCTCATCCCAAGAGAGGGTCATTAGTGGGGTCCCACAGGATCAGTCTTGGTCCCCTCCTGTTCAGCGCCTCGTCTCTGACATAGGACAGAAATCAGGAGTGAGATGAGTCTCTTTGCAGATGACTCAAAACTAGGAGGCGGTGGTGGATGGGGAGGAGGGAGGTGGCCTACAGGGGACCTGGAGGCTCTGGAAAGATGGTCTAGAAAGTGGAGCTGAGGTTCAATGCAGGAAATGCAAGGTACTCACCTGGGGCAGATACCCGGGCCAAGTGTACACCCTGGGGGGAATGCTACAAGTCTCGATGGCTGAGAGGGACCTGGGGTGGTGGTGGATGTCAAAATGAACAACTCGGAGACTTGTAGGAGGCAGCAGCCAAGGCCAACAGGATGCTGGGATGCATCGCTGAGGGGATCACCTCCAGAAGGAGGAGTGATGCTCCCTCTGTATAACTGCTTGGTGAGGCCACACCTTGAGTACTGCATGCAGTTTTGAGGCCACACTTAAAGAGGACATTAAACTCCTGGAGAGGGTCCAGAGGAGGGCAACCAAAATGATTTGGGGCTTGGGGACAGGACCTATGAGAAGAGGCTCAAAGAGCTAAATATGTACACATTGAAAGACAGAAGGGACCGGGGGCATGATAGAGGTCTTTAAGTACATGAAGAGGGTAAATAGGGAGGAACAGTCAGGGTGCTTGAAGGAAGAGGAGGGCCACTAGAGGGCATGGGTGGAAGCTGGAGGGAAGATTCAGAGGAGTAAGGAGGTGCTACTTCACTGAGAGGGTGGTGGAGCCATGGAATGCACTACCTAGGGGCTGGTGGAGGCAGAGGCGGTGGAGGGGTTCAAGAGGGCTGGGACAGGTACAGGGAAGGGTTCTGGAAGCAAAATCCAATGCAGCAAGAATATCCGGAACTGGGAAGGAGAAGCCAGAGAAAGGCGAGGGCAGCAAGGTCAGCACCCAGGGTGGGGCTGACCAATCGAACAGACTTGAAAGACCGTTAGGCCTATTCTGCTGGCATTTTAGTATGTTAGTAGGACCCACTTGTCTGATGTTAAAGACTTCAGTCCTGGACAAAGTAAGCCAGCCTGCCCCTACCGGTAGAGGAGAATCGGCACTAGCTACCCATTAGGGAGCCTGTTTTGCAGGGGCTTTGGGTTGAGGGGTAGAAGCAGGCTTACTAGGGCCCCTTCTGCCTTCCTCTAAAGAACCCCTCTGGGCATAAGCAGAAGAGGAGGCCTGGGCTTGGTAAAATGGCCTATGAAAAGGCCTGCCCTGCCCCTGACATGCTGCCTTTGAGGAGTGAGTTGCCTTTCTTTGGCTTGTGCACTCCTATAGGTGGTCCTATACTCATCCATTTTCTTCATATAATTCTCTGTCTGCTCCCAAACAGAGAATTGCCCACAACAGGAAAATCCATAGCCTTAGACTGAGTATCCTGTGACAGGGCAGTACATCTGAGCCAGGCCACTCTGCGAAGAGACACAGATGTAGCCATGACTCTTGATGAAACATCATTAGAGTCTACTGCAGCTGAAATTGCACCTTGGATGCCTCAATACCATCCGCATCCACCTGCTCCAGCTCCCTGACAAGCTGTTCAGGGGCCTGTTTTACTAGGGCCAGGACAGTATCCCACCTAGATTTTTGGTACCTAGCTGCGTAAGCCATATAATTTGCCTGTCTGAGTCCCAAAGATGCTGCCATGTACTGCTTTTTTGCCATGGTATCCATCCTCCTGGAATCCTTTTCAGGAGGGTGAGAAGCTAGAGGAATATTAGCCTTGTCACAGGCTGCAGCCTGCATTACCCCACATGGCTGCACTGCTGAGACAGAAACTCCCGTATCAGAGCCTGATAAAGCATACCTCTTATCCATCCTTTTATCCACAGGGAGGATAGAATGAGGAGTTTTCAGAATATTTACTGTCCGTTTCCTAAAAGATTTATGCAAGGGAATAGACAGTCTCTAGACTCTGGAATATCCATCATTTCCACAAAATCAGGCTCTTCTTGATCATCAACAGCTTCCTCAACAGGGAGTTGCAGAGTGTCAACAACTTTCTTGTAAACAAAAATGAGAAGGGACTCAGATAGCCTGGGAGGATACTCCTGAGGTCTGTCTGGAGAGATGTCCGGTTCAATGGGCACATCAGACTGTCAAAATCACACTCACTCTCCTCGTACCCCTCCTCCCCTTCCTCTGAGTTCATAAAATCTTCAAAATCATAATCTTGAACAGGGAACCGCCGAACCGGCAGCTTACCCAATAGTGCGGTTCGGACAGAACTGAGGAAAGGACTGGACAATTTGGACAACTTTGGCTATTTCCTCAGCCAGTTGGAGAAAAGAACTTTGGCCCCAAACTAAGCGGCCTTCTAGCCCTTTGGTTAGACCGGCTCCTCAGAGCTGGCTCTTCGCTTGCCGAGAAGCATCGCCCTGGTCAGAGGGCACTCCCTCAGGTTCGGTTGAACCGAACCGGGCTGGCCATCCGGTCAGCGGACTTTTGGCCTCCCTTTCCTGAGCCTACCAACTCTTTTTCCACAGTGGCAGCAAGAAAATTCTCACAAATCTGGCAGTCTGCATTGAGGTGGTCAAACCCCAGACAATATACACAAATGGTGTGTGGGTCAGCCTTGGCAAGGCTTCCCCACAGAACCACAGTGCTGAAACCCAGTGAGTGCGGTTTTCTTTTGGGTTTCTCAGACATAGTGCTAGCCTAATCAAAACTTGCCCGTTAACGGCAATCCACCAAGCAAGACTCTCTTATCGGTTCCCAACCCGTGTCATGGGTCGTGGAAAAAAAACGTAATAAAATCTGTTTTTTTAGAACCGATAAGAACGGAACGCACTCTAAAGGGCTAGAAAGTAATTTTAAACCCCTCTGATCGGTTCAAACCGAACCGAAAAAAGCGTTTACAAGTTCCACACAGAAGAAAAATAAATAAATAAGCCTATCTATTACTTACAATACCACAGACAGAGCTTGAACAGATGATTGAGGTTAAATTTAGGTAAAATAAACTGAAATTACACTTTAAAACCGACAAACAAACCGAGCAGCAGGAGGAATCTCCGGAGCAACTGTTCAGTGAGGCAGAGTAAAAATCTGACAGTTTAAGTTTGAGCTTCAACAGACAGAGTGTTCAACGAGCTCGCTCAAGATTCCATGCCCTGCATGAAGTTAACTCTTTCACCGCCGGAGCAGTTCTAACCTGGGGTTATACCGTATGTCATAATATAGCAAGACTTCATGTTGTTTGAAGGACCTGCAGAGGCGCAGGAAAAAATCATGAAGGGGCCCTAAAGGATAGTTAGTCAAAAGCTGCACCTGCACAGGCCAATGTCCAGATTGTAGTGTTTCTTGAAAGTGTGGACGAGCTCCAAGTGGCTGCTGTACAAATGTCAGCAGTGGACACATTTCTGAAGCAAGCAGCAGATGCAGCCATGCCTCTGGTTGAATGCCTTGACCTCCACCGGCAAGGGTTTGTTGTACTTCTGGTAACAGAACACAATGCAGTTTGCCAACCATTTTGACAAACATTGTTTAGAAACAGCAGTACCCTCTCCTGGGTGCAAAGGAAACAAAAAGCTGGATTGTTTATGGACAGACTTAGTCCGATTTGAGTAGTAATGCAAAATTTTGTGAACATCTAGTGTCAGAATGGCCTCCCATGATTAGAGTATTCAAGAGTAATACACTGGTAGTAGTCAGTCTGATTCAATGTAAACTCAGAAACAACCTTTGGCAAGAACTTAGGATTTATCATGAAGTCACTCGGTCTCTACGGAAAAATTAAATAAAGCTCCTTAGACAAGGCCTGAAGCCTGGAAATCCTCCAAGCAGAAGTGACAGCAACTAAAAAGAGTGCTTTCCAGGACAGCTTATGTCGCAACTTGTGGCCTGTTCAAGGAGGCAAAGTGAGGTTCTGCAAGATAAAGTTAAAATCCCATGGTGGGGCAGGGTTATGTACTGGGTTTCAAGTGGAGGATTCCTTCAGAAACGATTTGGAAACCTCCAGCTGAGCAACAGTTTTGCCCTCCACTGGAATGTGGTAGGCGGGAAATGGCTGAGAGTTGGACCTTCAGTGAGGAATAACAGATGCAGCAAGTACTCCATGACCTGAGGAACAGGGCAAGAAAAAGGTATCAACCCTTCAAGTGGACCAAATGGACAGCTCTTCCATTTCATAGCATAAGTGGTCCTCGTGGAAGGCTTTCTCTGGCCTCTATGAGGACTTGGCCACCCTAGAGAAACCCCATAGCATGAAGCAGCTATGTCAGAAGGTGCCACACATGAAGGTGAAGGGACTTGAGTCCTAGATGAACCACAGTGCCCCTCGTGGGTCAGGTGGTCATGACAGATGGGCAGAGGAACCGGGACTCCACCTACTGTTGCAGAAGCAAGAACCATATTTGGCATGGCCAAAGTGGGGCAATCAGGATCATGTGAGCCCTTCCACTTGTAACTGAGCAGCACCTGCTGCAGGACTGGAAAAGGAGGAAAGGTGCAAGAACCTCCTTGTCCAGCAAAAGATAGTGTGTCTGCCACAAACACCAGGCCCTGGGCAGGCGAGCAAAACTTGGGAAGTTTTGCGTTGGATGGGAAAGGCAAACAGATCGAGATCCAGACAACTCCACAGGTCAAAATGCCTTCGACCACTGACTGGTTTAGTTCCCACTCATGAACCTCTGCCTGAGTGCAGCTGAGACTGTCCGCCAGGACGTTCTGGATGCCAGGACATGAACTGCAGTAAGGAAGATCCGGTGCAGAATCGCGCAGTTCCTGACTTGCACTGCTTCCCTGCCGAGAGAGTAGGAGGCGAGTGTCCCTTGTTTGTTCAGACACCAGACCACGCACATATTGTCCGCTTGGACCAGCAGCGGACCTGGACTCAGGAGGTGCAGAAAGGCCTGCAGAACATGCAGCACCACCCGCATCTCCAACACACTGATGTGTAGAGATAGTTCTGATTGAGACCATAGACCTTGGGTCCTGTGGGTCTCTAGATGAAACCCACAACCCAGCCTGATGCATCTGTGGTCAGGATCCGGATGAGTGGAGGGACTGAAGGAACTCCCTTGCAGAGATTGTTGAGATCCTGCCTCCACAGGAGATCCCGATGCATCGATCGCGGAGACCAAGACTTTGTGGTGAGGTCATCCGATCTCTGGTCCCACCGAACCCTGAGTGTCCTACGAGATCCACATGTGGAGCCTGGCCAGAGGAACAGTTGGGATGGCCACCGCCGTAAGGCCCAAAAGGTGCAGCACTGACGGGCCAAATCAATGGCTGGAAGCTACCAGCCATGCCTGCTTTTGCAAGGTTTCCGCCCTGTTCAAGGGAGGAATGTCTGACCCTGGGCCGTATCCAGCACTGCTCCAATGAAGTGCAGTCGCTGAAAGGGGGTAAGGTGAGACTTGGGGTAGTTCACCATAACCCCACTCAGCCAAACAGGTCCAGGGTAGCTGAAAGAGAAATTTTCAGCTGCTCCATCGATGGGGCGAGATCAGCCAATTGTTGAGGTACGGAAAATATAGTGGCCCTGGCACCTCAAGGCTGCTGCCACTACTGCCAGGCACTTGGTAAAGACACTGGGTGCCGAGGACAGGCCAAAGGAAGGGCACTTGAACTGGTAGTGTTCCCTTTGAAAGGACAGCCTGAAGTAGCAACGGTGGGCTTGGAAGACCAGTATGTGCAGGTACATATCCTGCATATCCAGAGCGCAGAGACACTGTCCCTTGTACAGCATGGGCAGCAGGCCTGGAAGGGTCAGCATTCAAAATCTTTTGTACTCTATGTACAGATTCAGGGAGCTGAGGTCTAGTATCTGGCAGAGTCTCCCATCTTTTGAGGAATCAGGAAGAAGTGAGAATAATACCTTTTCCTATCTGATTTACAGGAACAGGCTCTATGGCTGCCTTTTGCAGATGAGCCTCTCTTCCTTGATGACGGATATGTGCCCCCTGGGTAAAAGGATGGACCTGGAGGTTGTCGGGGGCCTCTCTAGGAACTCCATGTGACCCTGGGAGATTTATTGAAGGACCCACGAATCTCGGTAATCGCCTCCCACCATTCCAGATGACTGTGAATCGCCTGCCCACGGTTCCTCCAACTGAAAAGAGGAGGAAGGCCGTGAGTCAAGAGGTAGAGGAGGGTTGGGAGGATTGCCCCTGAAGTTCTCTGGTTCTTGATTGAGGGGTGGTCTTTGCTGAGGCCTGTTGTGGTTGCTTCATCTGCCATCTCTGCTGCTGATGAAGGGCTTCTTTGCCTGAGAGCCAGTGTGGTACATAATCTGCACCAAGCGTAATGCCTGCCCCTTATCCTGGAGGTTTGTGATGATGTCTTGTGCATCTCCTCCGAAGAGAACGAGCCGCAGAAGGGAGCATCCTGGATGGCAGCCTTGACATCATATGCCACCAGAAACTCTCAGCCAAGAATATCTCCAGAGGCAGATTGCAGTAGCTGTGCCCTTAGCTGAGGAATCCACAGGTTCGTATGTCACCTCAAAGAGTGTTGACAAGTGACCTTAGCTGACCTAATGGTGTCAGAGGGGTTCCTTGGCGTCAGATCCAGCATGGCCTCAAAACCTGGCTCTAACTGGAAAAAGAGATTTTGGTACAACATGTGTGCCACATGATTAAGGGCATGCATTGCCAGGGTAGAGGACAAATAAAACCTATGCCCAAACTGGCCAAGCTGCCTCGACTCATATCAGGGGAGAGTGCTCGTATGTTTAGGTTTGGTAGATCTGTTGTGCGCCACATGAATGACCACCAAGTCTGCTTTAGGGTGGATGCTAAGATGGTCTTTGCCCTTTGGCGACAGTAAGTTCTGTCCACCTTCTTGGCCAGAGCCGGAATGGAGGAGGGCATCAGCCAGACAGTGGAAGTGAGATCCTTGTGAGATTCCAGCCAAGAGGGCGTGAGGACTGGGGCACAACTCAGGCATGTTCAGATGTTCGGCCAACTTCTTTCGTTTGGGGTTCTGGTCACCAGCCTTCCAGTCATAGGCCTCTACAATCCTTTTGAGAAGATCCGAAATGGAGGGATCTTCCGAGGAGACCTTGGAGACTCTTTAGCTTGGAGTTCTTCTGGCAGAGGTGTCATGAAGCCAGAGACCGAAGAAGAGAAGTCCAATCTGAATCAGAGTCCAACGAATGAATCGGACTGGAGATAGAGTCCTGGCAGGGGAAACCCCTGAGGGAAGCGGCGTCCGGGCCCCTATGAGAGGTAGCCATGTCTCATCAGGGCCTGACGTTGAGGGAAGGTATTCCCCTGGTGAAGGGACCATTGCATCAGATCTGGGTGCACCAGGGTGAGGCTGCTACTGGATGATGACTGTCCAATTCCAAGACTAGCTGAGACTTAGTTTGATCCACCAGGACTGGAGAATGGCCCTGAAGTTCACTCGGGAGGCAGAGGAGGGGCAGGGAGGATGGTTAACCAGCTGAGAACTGGACCATAACCCGCACTGGGTATCCTGATGTATGGGATAACTATGGACATAGCCCAATGATAGGTACTCTGTGAAGGAGACCTGGTGCCTGGTACCCGATGGAAGAAATCCAAGAGGTATGATAGGCGGTGGCTTGTAGCCCGATGTCTGAAAGTCAGCGTCGGACCTGGCGGAGGAGCCCTTGGACCTGATGGAGGACGGATCGGGTTAGAAGACCCAGAGGGCGATAGTCCAGCATCAGGCCACTAGGGACGGAGCCCAACGTCATCCTGGAGACACCCTCCGACAGAGGGTAGAAGACCCTGACGGTCCACTGGGAAACTGGTGTTGACAACCAGATGCGACCTGGTAGTGGCATAATCAGGCTGACATCCTTCTGGCTCTGGCTCCAGGTGTTTGGGGAGGCTGGAGGTGAGAAGGACCCTGGTCAGGCAAGTCTGCTGGGGTATGTTGTGTAGGAGATCACAATGGGCATGGAGGATCAATGTCAGGCTGCTCATCAGGGGCCTGACAGAAGCACCTGGGCAGGGCAGGTGTCGGAGCTCTGGCGTCCGTGTTATCAGCCGTGGCTGGGCATTCACTGGATTTTCCGGTGACCGACCAACAGCCTGGGCTGGGTGCTCGTTGGTGACTCCAACAAGCGACTTATCAGTCCGCCAAAGGCTTAGACCATGAGGTTGTGAATGGTCTAAGAGTGGCAGTAGCCTCAGACGCCACTGAGGCGGGCGGTGGGGAACCAAGGGCTGCTCCTGGGAGGTCAAAGCAGCCTTGTCCTTGGAGGTGCTCTTCCTGGAGGAAGAGGATGAGGGTCGTCCGCAGTCTCAGGAGGGAGTCGTGGGTGGGAGGGGACCTTTCCTGCCCCGATACTTCTCCTTGTCCTTCTGTTTTGTGATGGAGTGAATCTGATGAGGGTGATGAAGAGACACTGCAATTTCTGCAACTCCTTCTCCAACAAAGACATTTTCTGTTTCAAAATGGGGCCTGAGGGCGTGTTTCCATGTGACCTGGTTGAAGCTCAGGCAGGCCTCACAGTCTGCAGTCTGGTGTTCTGGTGCCAGGGCAGAAGAGGCAGAGAGTATGGTCATCTTTATGTGGGAGTTGCGTGCTGCAGGACTCGCGACTTATTTTTATGTGATGCGGAAGACATACATAAAGATTAACTTACAAAAAGGTGGTAGATAATTAGAAAAATAATTAGAAATATAATCATCCAAAATGACAGTCAAACACTAGCAGCACTCTCAGCGACATCTGGCGTTACACAGGTCGACAGCGGGAAAGAACTGATGGGTGGGCTGGGGACCGCCCACTATACAAGGTTATGCTGATGTCCGTCATGTGGCGTCGGTGGGCGGTCCCCACCAGACACTATAGTTTTCCATGTGGTCCTGATGCAAGGAGTGCAGTCCTAATGGTTAATACCTACTGCAAGACCCCTCTCAAAGTAAGATCTTCTGCTTTGTCACAAGCCACAGTCTGTACTACCCCTTCATGGTCAGGGTAGGAGTAAAGGTATTCAGTACCCTGTTTGTCCAGCTGGTATTTCTTTTCTATTTTCTTGTCAATACCAGGGTAGAGGCTGGCATTTGCAATGACTTGCAGGTTGCCTTCTTTAGGGACTTGTGGACCAGCAGGCGCAATCTCTTGGTCAGGGTTAACCCCATTGTATCCAGGAATTATACTGTCTTCATCCTCAGCAGTCTCCTGAGAGGACAGGTCGAGGTGTTGACCATGTGCCTCACAAAGGAATAGTGTGAGAAGTCACCCTGGACTTGGGAGAAGAGCCAAATTCTTGTTCAAGGGAACCATTAGGCTCAATAGGTTCTCCTTATTCTTCATCATAATAAAACTCAGCCCCTTGGTGCTCCAGAACCAGGGTGGGTACCAGAACCGGGAGAGGGAATTGGCATGCTCATCAGTGAACCCATGGCCTGGAAAGCCTGAAAACTGCCATGCCTTGGTCATGTCCTCTGCTGAGGGCATTTTACTCCTGTCCACTGATGACTCCTTTCCTTCTTCAGAAGGAGGAGCAGTGACATGTTTTCTTTTGTTTTTCTTAGCAGGCACTGTCTCCAGTATCTGCTCAGGGGCTCTTTGTGTTTACTGGTTTCAGGGTTCCCCATTCATACACCCTGGTCTCTGAGCCATCTTTGCAGACTTGTCCTTCTGCTTACTGTGAGGGAATGGACCCTCTTCTGAGTGTTTTGGTGATGTTGAGGCAGACTGAGAAGCAATAAGGTCTTCTAACTTTTAAAGCCCTCTTTTAATCCAACTGGCGTCAACTCTCTGTAGCAGCGACATAGTGATCGCCAACACTCCAGCCTTTTCAAGTCCAAGCTGCTCCTCTCACTGCTTGTATCCTGTGATTGCCCATCTTAACATTTCCACCGTTCCAGCTGCACATGCCCCAGCACCCACCACTTACAATCAGTCTTTGCACCCTAACACCTTACACGGCATATTCCTCGACAAGGCCCCTAGCTGCACTGTCTCCACCTGGCCACCTCCCCCATCTCCTCCTGCCCTGCTTCACTCACCTCCCTATACTCCCCTTACCCCTGCACCTCCTACTCCCTCGATCTCCTACCCTACTTCTCCCCATCGACTTCCATGTCTTGCTATAGCTCAAGTCTTTGTACTGGTTATTACATGTCTGTAAGTCAGTGACTTTATGTTTGTAACTAAAATGATGACTGTTGCACACGCTTCAATGGAACCTTTGTAAAGAGCCTCGGCTCAAAAGTATTGTAATCCTAGATTGAAATAAATAAATAAATAAAAATAAATAAAATAATGGTGTTAGGGCAAAATCTTATACAAAACTCACAATCAGAAAAAGGTGATCTAGACCAAGGCACCTCAAACACAACTCGTGGCAGTCTGCCTTAGCCAGGAGGTTAAAACAGTTTTTACAATTTCTGAAGCCTGTAGGTCCTGTTTTTCTTTTGGGGTCTGTCAAACATGCTAATCATCACAAACCCAAATTCAGTTCGCTGTGAAAAGTAAATAAAATAGTAAAGATAACCGTGATCAGATAAAGAAAGATGGAGAGAGCTCTTGGGTTGACTTCTTCCTCAGGTGGAGAACTAAATCTGACATTAGAGGGCAAGCGAGCATGACCACACAGCAGAGATTTCGATTTAATTCCAAGATTCTCTAATTTGCATAAAATTGTACTCTCCAGGGCAGCTCAAACCAGCAGGCTGATCTGCAGTAGCTAAGCACAGTGAGGGACTCCTGGGGCTTGAATATAACCCCTCCACGGCTGCCTCGACTCCCACCACACAAGTCATCTTCATGCCCGAGATGTTCAGTACCATGCTGGTGAGCACTTATTTATTTATTTAGTGATTCGAAAAGACCTTTGAGCGCAAGCTCTTTACAAAGGTTCCATGTCATTGATTGCAAAACAAAGTACAATAAGCGGAAAGCAAAGGTACATCACAATGAACGATACAGCTTGGATTCAAAACTTACAGTGGCAACCGCCTGTACAAAGCCCAGGAGGTCATCACCTGGAGGAACTGCATTCAAAAGATGTTTTATTGACCCAATTGTTAAAGTCACCCAAGACAAAGAGTCTGGGTGATTCAACCACCAGATCGGCATGAGTCTTATGTCCTGCAGGAATTAATGCCCATATCCCGGGAACGGCAACCTGTACCTGGCCCACCCTTTATGGCCATGCATTCAAACCATCTTGTATCTCCCAAGGATATGCCATCAGTCTTCAGGCAGATTTAAAACGGATGGTACCCCTCCCACCCCACCTAGGGCAATGCACCATGGAGAAACATGCTGGAATAGATGCCTCAAGCAGAGGGCTCAAGTCATCATCACCCAACCAGGTTTCCATGATACATAGAAGAATCTGCAATGAAAACCTCCATTATTGCTGTTTGATTTCTAAGAGATCTGGTGTTGCACAGAACTGCCCTAAGGGGAGGAGCTAAGCTGGCCCATCTACTAGTCACCTGCTGAGCAGAAAACTCAGGCGCACAGGAACAGGAACCAGGCAGGGTGGTCCTCCTTCCAGGTAACGTTTATTCCCCAGGCGCCTCTTGGATACCACACTCCTGATCCTGTCCCACCTGTCCACGCATGAAGTGGGTCTACATTTTACAGGCGCCCGAGGACTCCCAACCCCTGCAGCAGTTGAAGACAACTGTAGGCAGGATGCAAGGGCCCTTCAGACAGGAACCCTGTTCTTTTTAAAGAGCAAGTTCCATGGGTAAACATCTTCATGGTAGACCCTCTGAGAAAGTAATGCGGCTGTAATTTCTACCAAGTCCAATACTGTCCCAGTGAATGACAATAACTTAGAAAGACTACTGACAGACTTGAATCTATGCCACATAGGGTCACCAAGATGATACAGGGAACGGGGAAAATTCTATGAGGAGCGGTTGGAGGACCTGAATATCTGCATCATTAGAGACCAGACGAGAGGGGGAATATGACTGACACATATATATTTCTTAGGGAGTATAGGTAAGGTAAACAATGAGGATATATTTGTAAGAAATAAAGCTGTAGTAACTAGAGGTCATGACTGGTGGGGGCAAATCTGAGGAAGATTTGAGGATGTTCTACTTCACAGAGAGAGAGAGGGTGGATCCTTGGAACAGTCTGTCAGCAGAAGTGGTGAGGCCAGCAACCATTTACAGGTTTATTTTTTTTTTTTTAGTCTTTGGTAACTGGGTAGGCCCACTAGGCACAAGTGCCTGTTTTCAGGGGTGACCTGGGAGCACTGAGCGGTTAAGTGACTTGCTCAGAGTCACACAGTATGCAAGTAGAGGTTGTGAGAATCAAATTCAGGTCTGGTCTGCTGGATGTACCAAGCTTGTTCACACCTCGTTCCTCTGACCTCTAGGCTATACTGCCAGCCAAAGGCATGGTTTAGGTATGGTTGTGACAGGGCAAAGGGACAAATATGTCGAAAGATGGGTAACAGGACTGAGTGATGGTATGGCATAAGGAAGGAAACTACACTAGGACAACAGGTCAGTGAGGCGAGGTAATTTAGCTGTATTGTATTGTACTGTATTGTGTTGTAATGCATCTGTCTCATTTACTGTACTAGTCCTCTCCCCTTTCCCCAGGACACATCTGGAATCGTGGTACTCCACTGAGTATGCCTTCCTGGCAAACTCTTAAATAAATAAATTTAGAAAGGGCAGACTTGGTGGACTTTTGGTCTGCTTCTTCCATCCGACTCCATGTATGTAAGATAGGCATTCCCAGGTTCAGCAGGAACATCCAAAGAACATGTGTATGGCCCAGTAGCGGCTCTCCTATGCCTCTAGTGAGAAACAGTCTCTGATCAGTCTGTTCAAGTTAGGAGCAGACCTTGAACTACTTCTGTAAATACAAGCTGCTACTACTGACAGGCACTTGACAAAAAGAAAAATGAGTGCTGAAGAAAGACTAAATAGTAATACTGAACTGATGCAATAAAGTTGCTACCAAAATCCATAAAGTTGTACAGCCTCATAAAGGGGGCGAGGATAACGAGCAACCAGGGAACTGTAGGCCTGTCAGTCTAACCTCTACGGTAGGAAGCTGATGGAATCACTGATCAAAGAGGACCTCACAGGCTACCTGGAGAGCAACAGGTTCCAGGATAGTAAACAGCATGGTTTCGTGGCAGGATAATCTTGTCAGACTAACCTGATAGTTCTTTGACTGGGTGACAAAGGAATTAGACAAGGGCCATGCTGTGGATCTGCTCTACTTTGACTTCAGCAAGGCTTCTGACTTTGTACCTCACAAGCGACTGCTCAAGAAGATGGAAGACCTGGGTGCAGCTAAACCCATAGTGAACTGGGTGGATAACTGGCTAGAGGAGGCAGCAGAGAGTGGTGGTCAATGGGTTAAATCAGAGGAGAACGAGGTTATGAGCAGAGTTCCACAGGAATCGGTCCTGGGTCCTGTCCTCTTGAATATGTTCATTAGTGACACTGGAGAAGGACTCCAGGGCAGGTTGTGTCTCTTGCAGACGAGACAAAACTATGTGGAAGGGTGGATAGTGATGAGGGAATAAGGAAATGCAGAGACCTACAAAAGCTAGAGGGTAGTCAAAGATTTGGCAGTTAAAATTCAATGCTAGAAAGTGCAAGGTAATGCACCTGGGAGAAAGAACCCCAAGACAGAGTACTAGAGGGAGGAGAGATCCCTGGAACCTACTGTTCCTCCAGGGTACTCACCCTCCCCGTCCCTCTCTATTCTCCTCCTTTGTCCTGTCGCCCCAGTAACCACTGTTCCCTTAGCACTATAGCTAAGGAGCAGGATCTGGAGTTGTTATTAGTAACTCACTTAAGCTACTGCGCCAGTGCAACAAGGCCTAGAGCAAGGCTAACAGGATGCTGGGATGTATCGAGGGGTACTGATAGCAGAAGAAAAGAGGTAATGCTTCTCCTCTACAGATCGTTGGTGAGCCCTCACCTAGAGCACTGCGCCCAGTTTTGGGTCCACACCTCAGAAAGGATAAGGATAGGCTGAAGACAGTGCAGCACAGAGTAACAAAAATGATTCAGGGCCAGCAGGGCAGATCCTGTGAGGCGCCTCAAGGCACTAAATATGTACTCCCTGGAGACCAGAATGGAAGAGGAATATGATAGAGACCTTCAAGTTCTGTAAAGGAATTAACAAAGTGAACTGCGGGAACTATTTAGTCCGAACAGAAATTGCAGTCACGTGGACATGAATGGAAATTAGTAGGAGGTAGGTTCAGGAGAGATGTGAGAAGTACTACTTTATAGAAAGGGCGGTGGAACCTTGGAACAGTCTGTCAGCTGAAGTGGTGGAGTGCGAAAACAGTTAAGGGATTCAAGCACGGTTGGGACATAATAAAGGAATAATGGTTACTGGGGTGACAGGACAAAGGAGTAGAACAGAGAGGGAGGGGAGGGTGAGTACCCTGGAGGAACAGTAGATTCCAGGGATTATAGGGAACTTGGGCAGACTTGATGGACCTCTGGTCTTTTCTGCCGTCACTGCGTTATTGTCTAAAAAAGCAACAAGTGCCAATAACATAATTGGGATATGAAAATAAAAGCCTTAAGGTTCAGGAACAGAGCCAATCCTCTTTTTTCAGCAAAGAATGCCCTGCCTTACAGACACTATATAGAACTTTTGCATTCTGTGGTGCTTGTTCAGAAATGGAAGCTCCCCAGCCTTGTTTGGTAATGGAAGGACACTAATAGATGACCACCCCTCTATGTCTGACCTGAATGGATACTCCTGATGAGGACGTGGGAAAACAGGTCTCCTACAGGAAGTACCAGAGGTTTAGTTGGCAAATTTATTTACTTGGTTTATGATAATGGGTAAACTTGCTGGGGAACAAAGTCCCTTTTCAGGCGTGATCCTGGATAGAAAATGAATAAGAACAGTGTACAGGACAGGACATCAGTTAAGAAAGCATGAACACCGAGTTTGCATGTACTGTAAATACTCCTTACAAGCAATGTGGGACTCCGTTTGTCTCATGTCTAACAGAAGTTCATTTCAACTTTTGCAGCTAAGTACAGTATGTAAAACAGGTTATTCACCTGTAACAGTAGTTCTAGGAGTGGTATATGATACACATCCACATTTCTGGCAGTGTTCCTTTCCTTGAATTCCTGCTGGAATGTCTTCCAGCTGCCTCTTCCACCCACCCAGGTGGTAACTCCTTCGGCACCGCCCATGACATCAGATCTTACCCACTGGGAGCAGAATCCATGTGCCACTTGCCAGGGGAGGCTGGGTGGGTCAGTGTGGATGTACATCATATACCACTCCTAGAACTACTGCTACAGGTGAGTAACCTGTTTTTCTATGGAAGTGGATATAATGAACAATCACACCTGTGGCAGACTCTAGTAGTTCTCCAGGGAGGCGGGGCAAGGCACACCCCATTTAGGAAGAGATTGCAGAACTGAGGCCCCAAAAGCAGCATCCTGGCAATGACTCAAGATTGATGTGGTAGTGGAAATGAAAGTGTGTGCTGACTTCCAGGTAGCACCCTGCAGATTTCCTGGATATAAACATCTCCGGAAGCAGCCACTGAGGCAGTGGTATGACAGGTGGAATGAACCTTTAGCCTATGGGAGGCTCCCTACTCACCAACCTATAGAGGGTAATGCGGGATACAACCCACCTGCCAATCGTCCACTTAGCTGCCGGTCCGCCAAGCATGGCTTCAGCGTAGGTGACAAAAGAGCTGAGAACCTCTTCTGAACTCCAGCCATGCGCTCCTTGTAATATCGAGCAGTCACCGCAGGTCAAAGTATACAGCCTGTGCTCGTCCTCCGAGGTGTGGTTGGTGAAGTACACTGGGAGACTGATCACCTGGTTAGGTGAAACTCCAAGCACAGGTTACTCACCTGTAACAGTAGTTCTAGGAGTGGTATATGTTGTTCATCCACACTTCTTGGCATGTCTCTTTCCCCTTTAAATCTTGCGGAAGGTCTTCAAGCTGGCTCCTCCCACCCACCCGTGTGGTAAATGCCTCAGCTCCGCCCAGCTGCGCCAGATCTTGGCCCGCTGGTAGCAAGGTTGTGCGCCTAAATCCGGGAGGTCGGGTGGGTGCGTGTAGATGAACAACACATACCACTCCTAGAACTACTGTTACAGGTGAGTAACCTGTTCTTCTAGGAACGTGGAAATGTTGTTCATCCACACTTGGCAGACTCCAAGTAGTTCTCCGGGAGGAGGGAGGCAAGCGCATACCTCCTACTTGGGAAATAAAGACTGGAGAACCGAGGCCCCAGAACCAACAAGGTCGATGTGGTAATGGGTAATGAAGGTGTTTGCTGACTTCCAGGTAGCAGCCCGACAGATTTCAGGATAGGGATGTTCCTGAAAGCAGCCACCGAAGCAGCAGTATGGCGGGTAGAGTGAGCTCTTATCCCTGGGAGGCTGCTTGCCCACCAACTCATAGCACAGACCTATGCAGGATGTGATCCATCTTGCTATGGTCTGTTTGGCTGCAGGTCTGCCAGAGTGGCTTCAGGCGTTGGTGACAAACAGCTGGCGAACCTCTCCATGAATTTCCGCGTTCTCTCCTTATAATAGGAGAGAGCTCGTCTCAGGTCCAGAGTATGGAGCCTGTACTCAGTGTCCGAGGTGTAGTTAGGGTAGTATACCAGCAGAGTTGACACTGGTTAAGGTGAAACTCTGATACCACCTTCGGAAGAATTTCGTGTGGGGGCATGGGACAACTTTGTCCCTGTGAAAGACCAGATAAGAGAGTCCACCGAAAGCCCCGGGCTCCCTGTCCTTCTGGCTGACGTGATAGCCACCAGGAAGGCTCGTCTTCCATGACAAGTGTGAGAACTCACACTTGTGCATGGGTTCGAATAGCTTGCCCATGAGCTTTGCAAAACCAGCAACAGATCCCACAGAGGTGGAGGTTCCACGCACGGAGGGATATGTGATACAGGCCTTTGAAGAAGCACCCGACCACTGTCTCCTGCACCAAAGTCGGCTGACTGGCCCGCCCGATGAAGCAGAAATGGCTGCCAGTGCACCTAAGGGTCGATGACCGTAGACCCCTTTGGAGAGAGACCAAAGATAGTCTAGAATGTCAGCCACAGAGCAGGATAAGGGGTCCAGACTCTTACCCTGGCACCAATTGGAAAAACTTTTCCATTTGAAGGCATAATATTTCCTGGTTGTTTCCTTATGAGATGCCTCCACCATGGTGTAGACATCTTGGAAAGACCAGAGCCTGGAACTCTAGCCAGCTCAAGGTATCAGGCTGTGAGGTGCAGGGATTGAAGGTCCAGATGGAATATCTTTCACTGGTTCAATGATATCAGGTCTGGGCATGTACAAAGCCACTCCGGGGCCTGCAGCTGAGGCTGAGGAGATCTGGGTACCAAAACTGGCGTGGCCAATCTGGGGCTACCAGGATCACCTTCGCCTTGTCCCTCCTCACCTTGAGTAACACCTTGTGGATCAAGGGAAATGGAGGAAGAGCAGAGGAGGCCTGGGGTCCACGGCCTTGAGAAGGCATCCCTGCAGCGAGCCCCTGCTGAGGGTGGCGGGCATGGTACAGCTTCAGCTTGGTGTTTTCCTGGAGGCAAACAGGTCCACCAATGGTTTGCCCCAAAGGGAAAACAGACCTGTAACTACTCTGGATGGAGAGACCACTCATGGGGTGTCTGGCCCTGCGCTGAGCAGCCGCCAGCTGATCTCGAGACTCCTGCCACATGAATGGCTAGGAGATCTGTCTCCAATGGGCTTATGAGGGTCCAGATGCGGGCGCCTCCTTGCACAGCAGGCGGAGTGCATGCTGCCCTGTTTGTTGAGGTAGTACATGGTCGTGGTATTGTCCATCTGGACTTGAACCACTTGACTTCGGAGCTGAGGAGGAAAGCTGACAGTGCCAGTCTGACTGCTCTGAGCTCCAACAGGTTGATGTGGCATCGAGACTCCTCGGGGTCCAGAACCTATGGGCCCTGTTGTCCCCATGTGGGCTCCCAGCCCATGAGAGAAGCATCAGTCGTAAGGACGACTGTCGCGCTAGGCGGACAAACGGATCTCTTCCTGCAACCGCTCTGGAGGCGGTCCACCATTGGAGCGCCCCACATCTTCTGGTTTACAGTGATCAGCTGGTGAAATGACCATGGCGCTGAGTCACTGGTGACCAGCTCCATTGCAAGGGCCACATGTGCCACCTGGCCCAACAGACCACTGAGTGCATGCTGCCATGTAACCCAGAAGGCGCAGAAAGTCCCGGCAGGCCGCAAATGCCCAACCAGAAATGATCAGGCAAAGGAGGAAGACCCTCCGCCTGTCTGCCGGGAGCCGAGCTCTGGCTTGACAAGAGTCGAGCTCTGCCCGATGGAAGTCCATCACCTGAGAAGGCATGAGTTCCGACTTGGCCTCGTTGATCAGGAGGCCGAGTTGGGTACAGGTTTGAGAGCCAGATCCCTGGACCTCTCCACCTCCTGCAGGGAGGAACCTGCCAAGAACCAGTCATCAAGATAAGGGTAGATTCGTACTCCTCGATGCTGAAGATGGGCTGCCACCACTGCAATGCACTTGTTGAAGACTCGTTGGGCCAATGACAGGCCGAACAGCATGGCTTGGAACTCATATAGGGTCCCTCGACCTGAAGCGGAGGAACCGCTGATGGGACGGATGGATTGGGGCGTGAAAGAACCGTCCTGCAGATCCAGTGAACAGAACCACGTTTCGCTCCAGGGATGGTATGATCTGGTTCAGTTACCATCCGAGAGGTGAGACCTGAGATATTGATTCAGGTCGTGAGATCTAGGATGGGCGCCAACCCCATCCGCTTGGGCACCAGGAAGTACCTGGACACGAAGCCTGGGTCTGTGGGAGAATCCGGCACTGGAGCTACCGCCTCCTTGTGGAGGAGCTGAGTTATGTAGTCTCAGAGAGCCAACTGGGTGCAAGCCGAGATCCTTTCCTCCCGAGGGGTGCGGGCTCGGCTGGGAGGGTACTGCTGGAATTCTAGAGGCAGTCCCTGACTGACCACTTCAAGAACCCTCCTGTCCGAGGTAACATCGGACCAGGTGGAAAAAAAAGTGGTGGAGCCAGCCCCAACAGTAGGACTCAGAGTTGGCGTGGCGGGTGTAGGGCTGGCAACCCCAACCCATCACTGAGCAGGCTAGAGGAGGAGGAGGCTCCTGGACCTGCGCCTCCTTCTGCGGGCTGTTGTGGACCCTGCTTGGGCCTCGGGCGCCAAGCTTGAGCCTGCTGCTGCTGCTGCTGGCCTCCTTGATAGGAGGGTTGCCTAACCGCGGGAAGAATGCTGAAATGGCTTCTTCTTTTGCTTCTGCTGGTTCTTGACTGAAGAACCATTCACAGAAGTAGCATCCAAGGTGGCACTGGACTGCTCTATGCGCAAGGTGACCAGCCACTCCTGGACCGAACAGGTCGGTGCCTAGGAAGAGCACATCAGCTAACTTGTGCTGAGTATCCGCCGGAAAGGAGGAAAGCCTCAGCCAAGCCCTGCGACAAGTGGCCAGTGCGGCTGCTAAGGAGCGGACACAGGAATCCCCAATGTCCAGGGCTATCTGGAGATGCTGTTTTGCAACAGCATGGCCCTGATCACGGACTTGCTTCACTGTGGTCTGCATGTCCTCCAGGAGATGAGGACTTTGTCTAATGACCCTAGGAGGGCATGAGAGAAGTGTGCCATTATAACAGCCGAGCTGGCCTGACAAAGGCCTAAGGAAGAGGCCGCATAGACCTTACGGGTGGAATGGTCCATATTTTTGGACTCCTTGTCCGGGGTCGGTCAGTGTTGGCTGAGCTACCAGTACGCCTGAACACAGAAGTGGTCACCAGGCTCTCGGCTGAAGGATGTTCTGTGAACCCGCCAGGGACCCCATGAGCACTGTGTACTTGCGGGCCATGTGGGCAGGCGGTGCTGGGCAGGAAGCTGGGCGCTGCCAAAGCTCAAGGGCAGGGCCAACTATGGCTTCGGCCACTGGAAAAGTCTCTGTCGGTGTATCCCCCTTTTGAGGATATCCGTAAGAGGGTACTCCGCCTTCCTCTGGATGGACTCCAGGGGCATTCCAGTGGATTCAGAGATCAGGCGGAGAATGCCCTGAAAAGAGGAAGGGCCTTCCTCCAAACCTGCCACCGGACTCATCATCAACCCCAGGATGGGAGTGCAATCCAGTGGTGTCCGAGTCCGAAGAGTCGGGATACAGCGGCCTCCACGCCTAGGTCACCCTCGATCGCCAAGGTGATGGGGGCGACAGTTATAAACAGGCGTTGGGAAGCCGGTGTCTGTTGGTCCTCTTCAAGCATCCCTCCTGAGGCTGCTTAGGCGGTGGCTCCACCAAAATCGTGGAGAGACCGAGGCAGGCCAAACGGGATACGGGCTGGCTCCCGGGCGGGGAACCAAGACTTCTATTCCGGAGGGTCGGCCTAGGAGGCGGAAGCCAAGTGATGGCGGGGTGGCCAGTGGGGCCTGCTTCTGCCCAGACAAAATCAGCTGTTGCCAGATGAGATCTTCATACCGTCAATGGAGTTTCCGCGAAGCCTCTCCTTGTCCGAGGAGGATGAAGATCTGTGCGCCTCTTCTTAGAGTGTTTATGACTCTTTCTCTGCCTTTTGGCGAAGGGTTCTGGACCTTGATCAAGATCGGAAATCAACCCGTTCGATCGGGACACACCAGTGTCGGTGAAAACCGAGGTCCGGAACCGTTTCCTCGATGGGGACACCAGCGGCTGGGTCTCCTCATCCGGAAAGACAAGAACCAGAGTCCTTTCAAAAGAGTCACCAACGGCGTTGGCGACTATGGCTCGACTGGGTCAGAGAAATCTCTGCCTCATTGGCCATTTCCTCGGTCCCCTGACCAGAGCGGAGATCCATAAAGCCAGCGGCCAAGGATGCGATCTCGGCAGAGCCGAGACTGCGTGCTTTGGGACTCGGACCTTTCTGGGTCCCAAGAAAGTACAGTTACTAAGAACTTACTGTAACAGTAGATCTTCGAGAGGCTCTTGCAGTAGGTAATTACATATAGGACTGGCCGCCGGCGGCAGGACCATGGAAAAATTTCTAGCTAGCAGTCTCTGGCGAGGGACCACCCCACGTGCCAGGTGACCGCGCCATGCGACGCCGGTATAAAGGGGCGGTCCCGATGCCTGCCTTCCAGTTCTTTCTCGCCACAGGCCCGGAAGGCCTGGACGAGAGAAGCGGATGATTCCATTCCTGGAAAAAGCTGAAAAAGCCTAGGGGATGGAGGCGGGAAGGTATTACCTACGCAAGAGCCTCTCTCAAGATCTACTGTTACGGTAAGTTCTTATGTAACTGTACTATCTTACTTCGAGAGGGCTCTTGCAGTAATAATTACATATAGGACTGAATCCCAAGCAGTCTGGAACAAAGGAAAGGCACTGGGAGGAGGGAACTACTCTAAAAGTAGCCCTAGCTGTGCAAGCCTCAAGACAGGAGGCCTTGCAAAACAGCCAATCGAAGCCTGCTCTCACTGAGAGGCAATATCCAAACTGTAATGTTTGTAAAGGTATGGACGGAAGTCCAGGTGGCGGCTAGCGCATATGTCTGCTGCAGACACATTCTTGAAACAAGCCGCAGATGCCGCTTACTCCTCTTGTGGAGTGACCTCTAACCTGACCTGGAAGGGTCTTGTTGTACTTGTCATAGCAGAAAGTGATGCAATGAGCCAACCACTTCGACAGGCATTGCTTGGAAACAGCATTGCCTTCCCTTTTGTGAGCAAAGAGATGAACAACTGATCAGTCTTACTGAGATCCTTTGTCCTGTTGGTGTAGTATCTCAGAATCGGTGAACATCCATGGTATGGGGTAAATATTCCCTTGATTAAAGTACTGCGTAAAAAGGCAGGTAGCTCTATGGACTGATTTAAGGTAGACTCTGCTACTACTTTAGGTAGAAATTTAGGGTTCGTGAGAAGAGCAACGCTCGTTTTGTGAAAAATCAAATAGGAGATTTTACACATTAGGGCCTGGAGCTCGGATATTCTTCGAGCCGAAATAATGGCCACCAAGAAGAGCGTCTTCCATGAAAGAAACTTCAGATCTGCAGAAGCTGCAGGTTCAAGGGAGGAGAGTAAGTTTCTCCAGAACAAAATTCAAGTCCCAAGGGGAGCAGGAGTATGGATGGGGGCCTTAGATGGAGGACCCCTCTGAGAAAGGTCTTAGAGACCTCCAGTTGAGCTAAAACTTTATCTGCGAAGGGAACATGGTAGGCTGAGATAGCTGCCATGTGAACCTTCAAGAAGGAATGGCTGAGACCCAGGTTGAAGAGATGACGAAAGTACTCCAGCAGAAAAGCCACTGAACAGGAGAAAGGCTCCACGCTCTGGAGGCTGCCCAAATAGAGAATCTCTTCCACTTCATGGCATAAGTGGACCTGGTGGAGGGTTTTCTAGCCTCCACTAAAATTTCCGCCACTTTGGAGAGACACCAAAGCGGGATTGGGCTAGGTCTGCAGGAGCCTGCATGTAGTTGAAGGGATCTGAAGCCTGGGTGGACCAGGGTCCCCTGATCCTGGGTCAGCAAACCTCGAGATAGAGGAAGAGGAAGAGAAGAGGAGGATCCTCTGAATATTGTTGTAGAAGAGAGAACCAGATTTGCCTGGGCCAAAGGAGCGATCAGAATCATTCTCGCTCCTTCTGTGGCTAGTTTCTGCAATACTGTGGGATAAGAGGAATTGGGGGAAAGGCATAGCGAATCTGTCCTTCCACTCTAGAGACATAGTCGCTCAGAAAGCGCCCACTCTGGAGCAGCGAGCAAAAGTGAGAAGTTTTGCATTTTGGGAGAGGCGAACAGGTCTACCTGCGAGTCCCCAAAGCTGAAAGATATTGTCTAGTACCCTTGGTCCAGTTCCCACTCGTGAGCCAGAGCAGAAGAGTGGCTTAGCTTGTCTGCCAGAGTGTTGTCGACTCCTGGAACATGAATTGCCGTTAGGTGAAGGTCGTGATGTGTTACCCAATCCCAAACCCTCATTGCCTCCTGCATAGAGGGAGGATCGAGTTCCTCCCTGTTTGTTGATGTACCACACTGCACATATTGTCCGGTCTGGACGGCTAGGTGGCGGGAAGGATGTATTGGTGAAGGGCTTGGAGAGTGTACAGCACAGCTCAAGCTCGAGCACGCTTGATGTGGAGAGCTTGTTCCAGTCTGGACTACGAGCCCTGGGTCCGATGAGGACCTCGATGGCTCCCCAACCTTCGCCTGATGCGTTTGTAGTCAGAGTCTGGGAGGGGAGGATGAAAGAAGGGACCCCGAAACAGGTTCTCTCGAACCATCCACCATTGTAAGTCTTGCACCATCGGCGATGAGATCAGAATTAGTTGATCTAGGGACGTCCACAAGTTGGATCCCACTGGGAGCGAAGAGTCCACTGAGAGATCCTCATTTGGAGTCGAGCTCGGGGACCGCTGGAATAGCGGCCGCCATAAGCCCCAGAAGACGAGTACCGACCTCGCGATACCCTCCTGCATTCTGATAGCAGGAAATCTGGGTTGGAGAGAGGCCACCCTGTCCGGAGGCAGGAAGGCCCTGCTCACAGGTCATATCGAGGATAGCCCGATGAACTGTAGCCTCTGGGAAGGATCAGATGAGACTTGGAATGGTTGATAGTAATACCCAGGCAGGTGAAACCTGCTGGGTAAGGAAAGCATGGGAGTTCCTCCTGGGCGAGGGCACGCCAGGAGCTAGTCGTCCAGGTGAGGGAACACCTGTACTCCCATTGTATGCAGGTGGGCCGCTACCACAGCCAAGCATTTGGTAAATACTTGGGGGCCGAGGACAGACCAAAGGGGAGCATCTTGAATTGGTAGTGGTCCCCTGAAGCATAAACGAAGATACTTGCGGTGAGAAAGGTGAATGGGAATGTGCAGATAGGCATCCTGCATATCCAGTGCACAAAGCCATTGACCCGGCCGAAGGAGGGCAGAAGGCTCTGCAGGAGAGCATCCTGAACCTTTTGTATTCCACATAAAGATTCAAGAGCTGAGATCTAGAATGGGTCTGAGATCTCCCGTCTTCTTTGGGACCAGGAAGAAATGAGAATAGTAACCCGTCCCTTGAAGATGAAGGGAGACAGGTTCTCCATACTGCTTCGCGAGAAGTGCAGATTTCTTCCCGGACCAAGGGAAGATGTTCCCTTGAATAGGACGACTTCAGGGTGGGTGGCGGGGTGGTTTCTGAAGAAACTCTATGGAATGCCCTTCCGCTATAAGCTGGAGCACCCAAGAATCCGTGGTTATCCTCTCCCATCCCGGAAGGTGGAGGGAAAACCTCCTCTACCGATTCCTCTGGGAAGTCCAGAGGCGGTGGGAGTGGAAAGGAGTCAGGTGGTGTGGGGCAGCGCCCGCAGCTGAAGCACCCGCTGCTTTTGGGTGGGGGCTTAACAGCTGCGGGGCCCGGACGTTGGTGGCCCGCCTTCCTGTGGTTTGCCTTTGGCGAATCCGTCTCGAAAGGACAGCGCTGCTGTTGTTTGGGGACGGTACATGGAATCCATGGATTTCAGAGCCGCCCCTTCTCCTGCAAGTCAGTGATGATGTCCTTGACATCACCCCGAAAGCACTGACCCTCAAAAGGTGCTTCCTGAATAGCAGATTGCACCTCCGGGACCAAACCTGACCGCAGCGGAGCCAGGCATGACGCGTAGGCCCACGTAAAGTGGAGCCTCTGCCTGGCAGTGTCCACTGCATCGTATGTCGCCCACAAAATGTAGCGACTGGCCGTAATGAGCAGAGACGGACAAGGTCGGCTAACTCCTGTTTGACCTGGGAGTCAGGTAAGGAGTCCAGCTTGGATTCCACCTGGGTAGGACAGCCTTCTGGTAATCCCCCATGTGGCGGCGTAATTCAGGGCCCAAATTCCCAGTGTGGAGGAGGTGCAAATCTTTCTTCCATACTGGTCAGAAGGTGAGATTCCTTATCAGGAGGAGGCGAGCTCAGATGTTTTGGATGTGCCGACCAGCCGTGAGTGGCTAACCACGACGAGTCGGCCCGAGGTGAGAGTCTAGGTAGTACACACCCTCAGGAGCCTGGTATAGCCTGTTTGACTTCCTGGAAGTGGGGGGCTAACGCCGATGGTTGTTTCAAATCGTGGTAACAAGGTCGGCATGAGGCTCAATCCAGGGTGGCACTAAAGTTGGAGCTGTCACGGGCAGATCCAGATGTTCAGCCAGTTTAAGTCGCTGAGGATCTGGTTCAAAAGAGTGCCACTGGTGTACTTCCTGGATTTTCTAAGCAACTCCGTGAAGATGGATCCTCGGGAGACTTCGGAGGGTCTCAGCCGGGCTTAGGCGGAGATGGGGCTCGTCGTCTCTCGGAGCATCCCTCAGAAGGGTCCGAGGAATCCGAGAGGGAAGAAGAAGAGGAGAGGTAAGACTCCCTTATGCGACTCGGAGGAGGAACGGGTCCCTTGGTGGTACCTGCAAACGCGTGTCCCGCTCTTCTTGGACCCAGAGAGAAGAGCTCGGAGTCCAGAGGTGGTGAGGGAGTGTGCCACCACCGAAGCAGGGGAGCCGGTGGCTGCACAATCGTCGTGAAGGCGGCTCTCTACCTCCCTGGTGAGTTGAGCCTTTGAGGCCAGAGTCTCCTGCAGATCCACTGGCGGCCGTGGGGCGGTGGAGGTGTGGGAGGGACGAGGAAAAGTGTACAGGTTGTACCGTGAGCGGTATCAAAACCCGGCTGCGGAAACCCAGCATCGGGTGTTGCGGCGTTGGGTACTGTGGCGCTGGATACTGTGGTCCCGGAATGACGGGCCGGATAAGACGGCGGGTACCTGGGAGCCAGGGGGCTGCCGGAGCAGACTGCCTGGTCGGGGCCCTCACAGGTGGGTCCACATAAGGGGCCCGGAAGGCGGAGGGGGACATCCAGAGGCAGGATGTCTCCTGGAGCCGGAAGAACCAGCGCCGGAGGCACGGAGGTACTGAGGCCGGAGCCGGCGTCCTGGGGCCGACATCAGATCCGGTTCGACGGAGGAGGGTCTGGCGGAGGAGGAAGATTCCCGCATCATCCGGGATGGAGGAGAGAAATCCCGGGGTCAGGCTGGGGTGACTCAGGCTCCCCGGAAGCGGCTGCATAACGAGGGCAGTCGATAGACGTGGAGGTCCATTGTCGGTTCCGGCGCCTGTCGCGCGTCGGAGGAGCCGACGTGCGGCTTAGGGTGCACCGCGGGCGCTGGAGGAGCCGACGCCCAGCTTACGGGAGTCCTCACCGGAGGAGGGCCGAGGAAGGATCGGGCCCGGTCCGGGGGTAGAGGTCGTGGCGCCACTCAAGGGTCAGGCATCTATCAACCCTCTCCATGCGGCCGTCGGAGGAGCTGGCGTCCGACCTAGAGAGTCGCCCAGCCCAATAGACGCAAGCCTCGCGGCCGAACCCGAGAATGGAGGCCTCCAATTGCCCGGAGGCGCCCGCAAGGCCCGGCGCAAGCCAGACGGGAGGGCCGATGCCTCCTCCAAAACCTTGAGGCGGCCATCGAGCGTCCTCCGGGGACATTACTTGGTCCCGCGTCTCCAGCGGGAGACGTGGTAGAGGAGGACTTTTCCTGTGCCTCTCTTTGTCCTTCTTTTCCGATGTCCCACAGAAGTAGGCGCCTGCCTCAACTTTTCAACTCCTTTTCCATAGAAGACATCTTTTCTTGAGGAGATGGGCTTCCAGGGACTGTTGAGCGCGTTCACGGGTAGCTGCGTTGAAGCTGAGGCAATGCTGGCACTTCTCGACGGTGATCGGGGCCTAGGCAAAAAGGCACAGGAATGGCAGATCCTTGTGTGGCAGTTGGGTGCTGCAGAGTCGCACTTGTTTTTTGTGCTCAGAGAGTGTAGGGGACGACATACACCGATGATGTACCTGACGATTAATTGAAAATAACGATTTTGGTAAACCGACGAAGGAAGGGCTGAAGCATGAACTTTACCGCGTACTGCGGGAAGCTAACGGAAAAGAACTGGAAGGCGGACGTCCGGGACGCCTTTATACCGGCGTCGCATGATGCCGGTCACCTGGCGTGGGGGCAGTCCTCGCCAGGGACTGCTAGCTAGAAATTTTTCCGTGGGGTCCTGCATGGCGGCATCAGTCCTATAATGTAATTACCTACTGCAGAGCCCTCTCGAAGTAAGATCGTCTTAGCTGGGATGAGACTTCAGGTCCTTATCCCTCTTGCGAGGTGGGAGGAGTCACGAGCCCAAGGCACCTCACCCCTGGTGAGAGAGACTGGCACAACTCCTTGAAGGAGCCCATAAAGGTGGAGCCAAGGTTGAGTGGGCTGCTTCCTCCTCAAATGCCTTCATTGCTTCAGCTGCTCGGCGGATCCAGCGGCATGAAACCGCCCACTTTTGCCTCCTTCGATTTCACCGGCGGTTCCTTTTCTTCAGTCTCCCCAGTTTTAGAGCGCCTTTGTGGTCGTCCCAGGACGTTGGGATGGAAGGCCAGGCAGAAAGTGCAAGATGAGGCATCATGTTCGACACCTAGGCAATAAATGCACGTTAGGTGGGAATCGATGCGAATCTTCTGGCCGCAGGTACACCAGCAAAATCCAGGGGACGATTTATCTCCATGTCCGATGCGCTACAATCGGAATTGCTAACTTGAACGAGTTTTAGAGTTAGTTTCGCAAAACCGATGCTTTGAATCCAGGGCCTATGAATTGCTGTGAGAGCACGAGGGAACCTGCATCTTCCAGCGGAAAGGAAGATCTGGTGTTATGGAGTGGAGCGAGGCATTTACCACTCGGTGGGTGGGAAGAGCCAGTTTGAAGACTTTCTGGCAAGATTTAAAGGGAAAGGGACATGCCAAGAAGTGCGGAAGAATAACATATCCACGCTCCTAGAACACAACTTTCAGGAGGAACTTCAGATTGGGTAGAAGGAAAACCTTGTCCTTGTGGAAGATCAATAGGAGACTGCATCGAGAGTGCCTGGAGCTGGAGCACACTGATCTTTCTGGCTGACGTGACACTCACCAGGAAGGCGGTCTTCCATGACAGGTGTGACATGTCACACCTGTGCACTGGTTTGAATGGCTTGCCCATGAACTTTGCCAAAACCAGCAACAAGTCCCAAGGTGGTGGTAGTTCATGCACGGAGGGAAATGTGTCAAGGCCTTGAAAAGCACCAGACCACCTTCTCCTACATCACTGATGGCATACTAGCCTGTGCCTGGTATGCAGAGATGGCTGCAAGGTGCACCTTAAGGGTTGCTGACCGAAGGCCCAACTAAGAGAGGGACCAAAGCTAGTCAAGAATGCTAGCCACTGGGCAAGATAAGGGTCCATCCCTTTCCTGGCACCAAATGGAGAACCTGTTCCATTTGAAGGCATAGCATTTTCGAGTGAGACTCCTTCAAAAACCTCGACCACGGTGAGGGCATCTCTGGGGAGACCCAAAGCCTGAACTCTAGCTGCTCAGGAACCAGGCTGTCAGGTGCAGGAATTGAAGATCCGGGAGAAGTACATTCCACCCCCGACTGCAAGAAAGCAGGTCCAGGCATACCGAAGATGCCACGGGAGCCTACAGCTGAGGCTGTGGAGATCATGGTACCGGAACTGGTGGGGCCAGTCCAGAGCCAGTAGGATCATCGATGCCTTGTCCCTCCTGGCCTTAATCAGCACTTTGTGGATCAGTGGAAATAGAGGAAGGCATACATGAGTCCTGGGGTCCAGGGCCTCGAGGAGGCATCCCTGCAGCGTTCCCTACTGAATGGGGGCAGCCACAATACAACCTCAGCTCTGCGTTCTCCTGGAGGCAAACAGATCCACCAAAGGGTGTCCATCAGAACATTGTGTACTACCCTCCTAATGGAGAGACCACTCATGAGATACCTCACCCACCCAGCTGATGGTGTCCACCAGCTGGTTGGATATGCCAGTCACATGGATGGCCAGGAGATCGGCGTTCTGGCTGAGCACGAAGATCCAGATGTGGACAGCTTCCCTCACAGAGGAAGGAGTGCGTCCTGCCCTGTTTGTTGAGGTAGTACATGGTTGTGGTGTTATCTGTCTGTACTTGAATGACCTGACACGAATGTGAGAAGCAAAGACCGTCAGCACCAGCTGAACTGCCCAGCTCTAACAGGCTGACATGGCATGGCATCGGGACTCATCCGGGGTCCATAGTCCATGGACTCTGTACTCACCCAGGTGGGCACCCCACCCCATCAGGGTGGAGTTAGTCGTGATGGTGACCGTCGCCTCCAGGCGGACAAATGGGATTCCTTCCTGCAGATGTTCAGAGACTAACCACCATTGGATGGTATCCCATATCAACTGAGTCTCAATGACTGGCTGGTCAGGGGCCCTTCGCTGAGACCACTGATGGGCTAGCTCCCATTGCAGAGACTACATTTTCCACCAGGCCCAACGGACCATACTAGTGCATGCCACCATGAATTCCAGGAGGTACAGGAAATCCCAAGCAGGGTGCAACTGCCCAACCCGAAATGATCAGGCAAAGGAGGCGATAACCAGGAATCGAACTCTGGCTCTACAAGAGTCGTGCTCCACTCAATGAAGTGTATCACCTATGAAGATACAGCTCTGACTTGGCCTCATTGACCAGGAGGCCAAGAGACAAGAAGGTCTGAGGGCCAGATCCCTGGACCACTTCACCTCCTCCCTGGAACGACCTGCTATCAGCTAATCATCCAGGCAGGGGTACACCTGAACCCCTCAGTGTCTCAGGTAGGCTGCCACCACTGCAATGCACTTTGTAAAGACCCTGGGAGTCGAGAAGAGGCTGAAGGGCATGGCCTGGAACTCATAGAGCTTCCCCTGCACGGAACCAAAGGAACTGGTGGTAGGATGGATGGATGGGAACATGGAAGAACGTCCTGAAGATATAGGGAGAAGAACCACATGTTCTGCTCCAGGGATGGAATGATCTGAGACAGAGTGACCATCCTGAAGGTGTGCGACTGAAGGAACTTGTTCAGCTTGAGCAGATCTAAATGGGCGCCAGCCCCAGTCCACTTTGGGACCAGGAAGTACCTGGAGATAAACCCTGGGCTTACTGGACAGTCCAGGACTTGAGCCACTATCTCCTTCTGGAGGAGCTTGGCAACATCCTCCCCTGAAGGGCAGACAGCATGCCTGCAGACATGACATCCTCCCATGGGGCATGGACTCGGCAAGGCGGATAAGCCTTGAACTCCAGAGGCAGACCCTGGCCGACTCAAGGACCTACCTGTCCGTGGTGACAGCGGACCAGGTGGAAAGGAAGTGGTGGAGCCAGCCCCACAGGAGGACCCAGGGGAAAAGGGAAGGGCATGGGAGGCACCCTCCAGCCCATCACTGGGCAGGCTTGGAGGAGAGACCAGCTAAGGAAGCAGTGGGACCTCGACCTCCTGGTTTGTGGATGACCAAGTGACCTACTTCAGTCAAGGATGCAAAGTCTGTGCCTGCTGAACAGATGGGGGCTGGGACAGCTTGGTTGCAGGGGCAGTGAGAGTCCAAAAGAGCCTTTTCTCCTGAATCTTGGAGCCCTGGGATCCCTCTGGGTGGAGGTGACAGAGTCCAGGGTGGCACTGGACTTCTCAATCCTAGTTAGGTGTCCTTCCATCCCAGCCCAAACAGGTTAGTGCCCAAGAAGGGGACATCCGCTAACTTATGCTGGGTATCTGCCATAAGGGTAGAAATCTGCAGCCAAGCCCTGCAGCACATGGCCACTGCAGTGGTCATGGACCAGACACAGGAATTGCCAATGTCCATGGTCATCTGGATTTGCTGTTTAGCCACCGCTGGCCCTGGTCCCGGACTTGCTTGACCGTGGTCTGTAAGTCAGCTGGGAGCTGGGAAGCACCTCATTGAGAGTGCCTAAAGGGCATGAGCAGTGGGCCATCAAAAGGGTCAAACTTGCCTGACAAACGCTGAGAGAAGAGGCCACATAGACCTTTTAGCCATGTGATCCAGTTTCTTGATTCTTTGTCAGGTGGCTTATCCATGTCCCAGATGTTGCCAGTACGCCAAAAGACTGAGTGGACACCAGACCCTCAGCCAAGGGATGCTTGGTTAAACTCAACTGGGAACCTGTAGGGACCGTGGATCCTCGCAGGTACCAATATCCTTTGAGTTAGGGACCGGATCAGTGTACTGGTCCGACCTTCCTGAGAGCTAACGGGTAGGACTGGAGTCCTAGGGAGAGAGAGGTAGCCACCTTGTCCTGCGACAACACATCGACCGGCTTGAGGAAAAGCTTGACAAGCTGGTTGGCCGGACGCCTCAGTCGACTGGCCCAACAGGGAGACTGTGGAGTCAGCGGCTCAGACCGAAGGATCAACCGTGGTCGAAACCTCCAAAGAAGCGTGAATCTGGGGCCTGAGAGCACTCTCTATCCCACGATCACCGACGAGACTTCTTCTTAGTCTCTTTTTCAATGATTTTGAGGATTTAGTGCCCTAGATGGGCCTTACCCAAGGGTGGGAAGGGACTGACACAAACCCCTTAATGCCCCTGTAAATGTGGCGCCAAGGTAAGTGGCACAAAAGCTGAAGAGACATGCTCTGCGGCCTCAGCCGCCGCCTCTTGAACACTGCAAGTTGTTCAACGGACCGCAGCCAGAGAGACCACCCAACGAGCATCTTTGATCGAACGGAGGTCGCATTCATCCAGATGCCCAAAGAGTCGAGCATGCCAGTCCTCCAAGGTGCCTGGATGCAAAGTATGGTATAGGCCACAAGCCAGGGGATCGTGATCGTGGCCTAGACAGTAGATGCACAAGGTGTGCAGGTCTGTCCGGATATCTTCTGCCTGGCAGTCGCACTTTAAAACCAGGCGCTCGATTTCGAGTTGTCCATTATGGAGAGTTCGAATGCAATTGAAAGCGCTTGAAGATTCAAGTTGAAAGAAGTTTTATTATTGAAAGCAAAGGGTCTGCTCAGCGCAGAGGGATAAGGAGGGAACCTCCTTCCAGCGGAAAGAAAGATCTGATGTCACGGGTGGTGCTGAGGAATAAGCACCTGGGCATGCGGGAGGAGGCAGATTTAAAGCATTCCGGCAGGAATAAAAAGGGAAAGAAACAGCCGGCCCGGTGGCGCTGATGTTTGAGGCGCTGGGCGCCACGCCAGCGACCGGGTCGGAAGCAACCTCGGGTGCTTGAGGTCAGCTGGGAGGGAGGAGGACTGAGCGTCCCAGGGACTGCTCTCCTCCTCCGTGGAGGGTGGGAAGAGATGACCGCGGACGTGCTGGCTCCTGGCAGTGGCTGGGGCTGGTGTAAGTCACAGTCCACTGTGGGTCAATGCAGGCTGACGCCGGACGGCGACAGAACATCCTTGGTGTCATTGCACGCCTGCCATGGGAAGCACAAGAGAAAATCCTCCCCGCACATGTGAAGGTGGTCTGCTGGCGCCAGGCAGACGCACTCCAAGTCAGCTTCCTGGTGCTAACCTGGCCTTCGCGGTGAGAGGGTAAGTCACCACCATGATGTGGTTGGGAGGGGTTGAGCTCTGCCTGTGGCTGGGGACAAAACGACAGCCGGATGGAAGGGGAACCCCTCCAGCCGAAGGAAAAAAAAAAGGGAAAGAAACACTGCCAGAAGTGTGGACTGTACATCATATCCATGTCCCTAGAAATATAGGTTACTACCTGTAACCAGAGTTTCTACTAGTGGTATACTGTCTACACAGCACTCTGGCAGTTTGCTGCAATTCATCAGAAGTCTTCAAGCTAAGCTCCTCCCACCACCTGGGTGATATATCCCTCTGGCTCTGCCCCTGACATCAGATCTTGCAAGCAGGAAGCAGGGATCTGTGTGCCACCTGCCAGGGAGGTTGGGTGGGTTTTGTGAATGAGAACTATATACCACTAGTAGAACTACGGTTACAGGTGAGTATATAACTAAGAACGTGGATACAGTTTACTATCCACACTCTGGCAGACTCCAAGAAAGCCCTCTGGGAGGAGGGCAGGTGTGCACCCCTATTTGGCAAATAGTGACTGGAGGACAGAGGATCCAAAGGCAGCATCCTGACGCATACATGATGTCTGTTGATGCTGTAATGGGATATGAAGGTGTGCTCTACTCCAGGCTGCAGCTCCTGCAGATCTCCTGAATGGAGATGTCTGTGGAGGGTTGTGGGATAACAGATGGACCAGACACTGAACTTCAGGTTCAACACACAATCTCTGTGTGATGCTATTCAAAATACAAGAAATAAGCTTCTGCAATGACATATTCCTTATTCAGTACATCAGTTTGCAGCAACAGACTATGTATGTCCTTCTCTGCACTTAGCCAACACCTACTGACACTGATCTCCGATCTTGCCACTTTAAAGTGAAAACCCTTCATCCCTATATGGGCCCCATTTGCTTGGGTAGTGGGGCACAAAAAGAAAAACAAAACAAGCTATAGACAAAGAACCTCAATGCAGAATCACTGAAAAAGGGTTACCCCAAAGGGCATTGGCAACAAATCAAGTTTAAAAGAAATGCAACATCATACATACTTCCATAATGCAAAGCATCATAGGATATATGCAAATCACCATGAAATTTCAGACTTGTTCAATTTACATGCATTTTAAATAGCACAACTAACTTAATTTCTATAATAATCACCTAGTACTTTTTACCATTATTGAAAACACCTAGTGCCATGGTATTTTCAACATTTACAGGTTTCATAAACATAAGGTGTATACATCAAGGTATTTTATGACATAGTGCTACTACATACTAAATCTAACAACGATAAACACAATCTGTTTTACATACACTTGGAGGTCACCACAATAACCTCCCTGCACGAGGACCCAGAGGGAATAGGAAAATTAGAGAGGACACTATAGCATAGTCAAGAAAGGGAAGGGTGCCTATAGGTGGTCAACCTGGCATAGAAATTGTAAAGGATAGAATAGAGTAAGAAACAGAAGAACTGTTGCAACAGATTTATGAAAAGGTCGGTCCTCAACAGTGGTAGGAGCTCCCTGTCACAATGTCCCTGGAAGCAGCCACCGAGCCAGTGGTATGTCTGGCGGAATGAACCCTAGGCCCCTCGGGCAGCTCCCTACCACCAAACCTATAGCAGAGGTTGATGCAGAATGTGATACACCTGGCAACTGTCCACTTCAATGCCTGTCTGCCAGGCATGGCTTTAGTATATGTTACAAACAGCTGGCGCAGCCTCACCCCAAACCCCAGCTGTGCACTCTGTAGTATGAGAGCGCCCTGATGTCCAGAGTATGGAGCCTGCAATCGGCCTCAGAGGTCAGGGGTTGGCAAAGTATACCAGATTTAATCACCTGGTTAAGGGAACCCGATACCACCTTTGGGAGGAACTTGGTGGGGAGAAGGATGACCTTGTCCCTGTGGAACACCAGGAAGGAGACCTCAATGAGAGCATTGAGAGCTTCCCAATCCTTCTGGCTGACATGACGGCCACCAAGAAGGCAGTCTTTAATGACAGGTGTGACATCTCAGACCTGTGCATTGGCTCAATCAGCTTGCCTATGAGCACTGCCAGTACCAACAGTAAGTCCCACCAGAGGCATCGGTTCGCAAACTGGAGGAGAAAGTTGATCCAAGCCTTTGAAAAAGCACCCAAACATCTTCTACTGGGCCACTGTCATGCACCAGTCTATGCCCGTAAAGAGAGATGGCTGCCACATGCACCTTAAGGGTCACTGCTTGCAGGTCCAACTGAAGGAGGGACCATAGGTAGACAAGGATGCTCACCATGGGATGGGGGAGGACCAAGCTCCGTGCCCTGCCACCAAATCAAGAACCTCTTCCACTGAATAGACACCATTTGAGAGTTGACTTCTTATGGGACACCTCCAAAACAAGGAGGATGTCTTGCTGAGCAGTGCAGGGATTAAAACTCTGGGTACAGAACCTTTCCTTGTTGTCTGGACAGCAGGTCCGGATGGAGTCGCAAGTGCCACGGAGGGCTGCTGGATGAGACTGAGGAGATCCCAGGTATCAGAACTGCTTGAGCCAGTCTATAGCTACCAGGATAATCTATGCCGTGTTCTTCCAAGTTTTGACCATGATCTTGTGGACCAAGAGGAAGGGAGGAAAGCGTGTACAGGAGGCTTGGGGTCCATGGCATTATAAAGGCATTCCCAACAGTGACCCAGACTGTGGTGAGCGAGCACGAAATAGCATCAGCTTTCTGTTCTCTCAGGAGGTAAACAGGTTCACCAGAGGAGTGCCCAACAGGGACAACAGGTGGTCTAACACCTCCTGATGAAGGGACCACTTACATGACATCTCTGACCTGACTGAGAGGGTCTGCTGACTGACTCTTCACTCCCATGAACTGGGTCACCAGGAGATCTATATCCAGGCCGCTACATGAGGGTCCAGGTGCAGAGACTCCCGATGCACAGGAAGGGAGTGCAACACACCCTGCCTGTTAAGGGTAAAACATGGTTGTGGTGCTGTCCATTTGGACTGCACAACCTGCCCCTGCATCAGTGGTGCAAATCTCACAGAGCCAGATGTACTGCATGTAGCTCCAGCAGGTTGATGTGGTGGGGGACTCCCGGGTTGACCTGAACTCATAGAATCTGTGGCCTCTCAGGTGTGAGTCCCACCTCACCAGAGACACATCTGTCTTGAGTGTGATGGACAGCTCTAGATGGGCAAAAGGGATTTCTCCTCCAGATGCTTGCGAGTCCAGCCGTCACTGAATGGTATGCCACAACGGGAGGGGTCACCACGACCGCTGGTCCAAGTGATCTTGCTGTTGGGACCACAGACGGCCCTAACTCCCACTGCAGGGGTTGCATCCACTAGTGAGACCAAAGGATCATGGTGGTAGAGTATGCATGTACCCCAGCAGCTACAGGAAGTACCAAGCAGGAGCAGAGCAGAACCTGAAATGATTGGGCAAAAGAGGTAAGATCCAGTGACAATCTGCAGGGATGGGGCCTTGACCAGCAGAAAGTCTAGTTCTGCCCCAATGAATCTGATCACATACAAGGGAACCAGCTCAGGCTTGGCCAGGCTGACCAACAGGTCCATGTTCTGACAAGAGTGGAGGGACAGATCTCCAGACCTTTCCACGGCCTCCTTGGACAATCTGGTTGTCCACAGAGGTCTGACACAGAGGTAGGAGGACGGGGGGCTCCACTACCATCTGTTGTAGAAGTGGAAACTATATCTGACAAGGTCATAAACAGCAATGAGAATGAGATTGGCACCCTCTCATCCATAACCTGAGCAGCTCCTCTGTTATTAGAGGAACTGGGGAAATGTGTACTGGAATTTCCCTTTCCAAGAGCGGGACAACATGTCTCACCAGAAACCTCCAGACCCTGGAGAGTGCATGCAGAAACGTGGCAGTTTTGCCTATGTAGGAACACAAAAGGTCAAACTCTGGATGACTCCATCTTGTGAAGATGCTGTTCACTGTGGAGGTCAGCAGTTCCTATTAATGAATCTCAGACTGTGACCTACTTAGCTTGACTACCAATATGTTTTGGAGACTGGCAGATGCAGACTGACAGATGTGTGACTGAGCCCAGTACCACACCTCATTGCTTCCCTGCATGGGGATAGGAATGGGTGCCCTTGTTTGTTGATGTACTGCATCACACTGGCATTGTCTGTATTAACAGTGGACCAGGGCACAGATGCTTCTGAAATGCCTGGAGGTTGTACAGGACAGCTCTCATATCCAGAATGTTTGTATGTAACTTGGCCTACAACTTGGTCCATGACCCATCTGTCTGGTAGAGGCCTAGTTGAGCACCCTGGCCAGAGCCCGAGGCATCCGTGGTGAGGATCTGTACATGAGCTGGTACAAGGAATGTAACACCCTTAATAGACTGTTGTGATCCATTCGCCATAGCAATGCTCTGCTAAGTGAAGATGTGATGAGCGCCATCTGGTCCAACTCATCCATCAGCTGATCCCACTGAACCCTTAATGTCCACTGAAGGAGTCTCAAATGTAGGCGGGCCAGTGGCACTGTCATAATGGCTGCAGCCATGAGACCCAGGAGACGTAATTTTGTTCTCACAGAGACATAGCGACTCCTATATACCAGCTGTGCCTGGGCAATTAGATTTTCTGCTCTGTCCTGTGGCAGGAAAGTGCATCCTTCTCTGTGAACAAGCCTGCCCTGATGTACTGCAGTCTTTGGAGAGAATCAGTACAGATATTGGCACATTTACTGTGATCCCTAATACCTCGAACAACTGCCTTGTCCAAGACAAGATATGTAGGAGAGCGTCCCTGGAGATGGCCTTCAAGAGTCAATTATCCAGTTAAGGGAACTCATACAGGCCTTCCTGTGAAGGGCTGCTGCTGCTACTGCTGACCATCTTGTAAAGACCTGTGGCAAAGAAGGCCAGACAAAGGGCAATACTCTGAACTGGTAATGTTCCCTCCAGCACAAAGCAGAGGTACTGCCTGTGTGATTTTTCTGATCATGACAAAAATGTATGTATCATACAAACATACATATGAAGAAGCCAGCAGAAGAAGGCCATTTGGCCTATCAAGTCTGCTCGTGTTGCAGGGTCCACAGCTTGAGCTACTGTCCCTGCCCCTCCCCCACTCCTCCCATCCTCCCACATGACCCTTTACCTCCCCTATACCTGTCCCAGCCTCTTAAAGCTGCCCACTGTCTTCAATGAGAATTACCTCTTCCGGCATCGCATTCCAAGTGTCCACCACCATTTTTGTGAAGAAGTGCTTCCTTACCCCCCAAACCTCCCTTCATCCTTCATGTCCAGAGAACAAATTTAGTTCCCTGTTTGCAGAAGGGGATTACAGCTTGCAGAGATACCATTAGAAATTTGTTGTATTTGACACAGAAGTTGAGATCCCTGAGATCCAACACAGGACACAGATCCCTGTCCATTTTGGGACCAGCCAGTACCTGGAATAGAACCCTTTGTGTCACTATCAAGGAGGAACCAGTTCTACAGCCCATTTCTGGAGTAATGACTGAACGCTTTTCCTTCAGAAGGAACAAATGGTCCAAGGATAACTGGAAGGAGGCAGGGATGGTCTGGAGGGGTCTCTAGCAGCTCCAGAGCATACTGCCTGTCAGTTATTTCTGGTACCCATTAGTTTGCTGTGATCACACCTCTGTTTTAGATGCAGGGGATTCTGCCCTCCATGCCTACTCTGGCGGTAATGGTGTAGGTGAGTGGTATCTCCAGAAGAGAGTCATGCAGAGCTGGTAGTGGCAGTGCCACCAGTACTGACTGGCTTTGAGTGCTTTTGAATGTGCACCGGTGGGGTCTCAGCAACAGGCCAACCACCTCCTCTGCCATGGCCTTGCAGACGGTTGGCATGGCCACCTTGGGCAGCAGGCTAATGAAAGGTTCCTCCAATGCTCCCTAGCAGGAGTGGGACACAGGGATTGACAGACCATAGGGTCATTTTGAGTTCTGAAGTTTTTAAGGCCTCTTCAACATCACAGCTAATGAGTTTTGCCCTCTAAAAAGGGGCATTCAGAACTGCCTGTTGCACATCACTGGGAAATCCAGCAACTCTTGAGTCAAGAATTGTATGGAGCTGTGGGATAAAGATGGACCAGACACCGAACTTAAGGTTCAACACACAATCTCTGTGTGATGTTTATTCAAAATACAGGAAATAAGCTTCTGTAATGCCAATGCTCTTTATTCAGTACATCAGTTTGCAGCAACAGACTATGTATGTCCTTTCTCTGCACTTAGCCAGCACCTACTGACACTGACTTCTGAGCTAACCACTTTTCAGTGAAAACCCTTCATCCCTATGTGGGCCCGCTTTGCTTGGGTAGTGGGGGCTCAAAAGAAAAAAAAAAAAGTTAAAACAAAGAACCTCCATGCAGAATCACTGAAAAAGGGTTATCTGAAAGGGCATTGGCAACAAATCAAGTTTCAAAGAAATACAACATCATACATACTTCCATAATACAAAGCATCAAGGGATATATACAAATCACCATGAAATTTCAGATTTGTTCAGTTTACAGCAATTTACATGCATTTTAACTGCACAACTAACTTAATTTCTATAATAGTCACCTAGTACCTTTACCATTATCAAAACACCTAGTGCCATGGTATTTTCAACATGTACAGGGTTCATAAACATAAGGTATATACATCAAGGTATTTTATGACATAGTGCTATTACATACTATAACCAACAATGATAAATACAATCTGTTTTACCTACATTTGGAGGTCACCACAATAACCTCCCTGTACAAGGACCTGAGAGGAAAAGGAAAATTAAACAGGACACTATAGCATAGTCAAGAAAGGGAAGGGTGCCCATAGGTGGCCAACCTTATGGACTAGAAATTGTAAAGGATATAACAGACTAAGAAATAGAAGAACTGTTGCAGCAGATTTAAGAAAAGGTTGGTCCTCAAGAGTGTCAGGAGCTCCCTGTCACACATCCCCACCTTAAGAGGGAAGCAGTTATTGCAGACTGCTTACCACCTTCCTGTCCCAGGAAGGGATGGAGCTTCCACCCATTCATCTTCAGAAGCTCTGTCTCAGGGTCCCTATTAACAATAAACATTCTATCATAAACATAGTGGATTTCATCATTCTTTAACCTGAGGCATTAACACATTTCTAAACAGAGACTAACAGTACTTTTCTGAGCAATCTCCTTTTAGGAAAGTACATCATATTTCTTAACCCAAAAGACTTCTCTGGGATGAGTAAGTACCTGCTCTAACCCCACCAGACATGTCAGCTTTAAGCAGGGGCCCAGTCCTAGGTTCATCTCCTCTATATAAACCCACTATATCTCTTGAGTCATTCATTTGCTACAGATACAGACACCTGAGCATAAACACTCTTTTGATGTTACTCCCAACACGGGTTCCAATCCATTTTCCACCCACCTCCTCCTTTGTAGGTTTTAATCAAAAATAAAACACATGTACCACCTCCTCGATCTTAACATATTGTACCATTTTGGCAATATTAGCATATTTAGTCTGCAGTATACCTCAGTCAATACTGTTAATAGATTTAGCTGTATCAGTACAAGTACAAGAAAAAGACCCTTCAGCCTCATAGGCTTTTCTTGCTTGCTTGGAGTCTTCAACCCCAGCACAATATTACCAGGCACAGTCTTTCCTGGGGACTCACATTCAAGTGCCATGCTTGCATCTCCGACCTACAACAGATAACATCCTGGGAACATAGGAAACAAAGGAATATTCTGCTCAGTCAGGGGTCCTCCTCAAACTGAGGCCACAAAAATCCTCCTCCGATCCTTTATCTAAACTCTCCAGCAGGAACCTTTCGAGCACCTGGCACCAGTGTTCTGCTTCTTTCTGTAGTCGGTCTGCCTCCAGCCATTGCCCACTCATCCAGCGGATCATCCTTATCAGGGTCTCCACCTCAAGGGTGTTGTCTTGCATCTCTGGTCTGCCTCGACCCCACGGTGGCCCTCGTCCTCTTTGCATCACTTCACTTTCTTCAGGCTTGGCCTTCCTCCGAGCTCCCAGGTCCAGTCCAGGCAGCAGCTTCTCTCCGCTCTCTCAGCCATGGTTCTGGTTAGAACTCCACGGACTTTCTTCTCTGGCAACTCATGGTGCATCAGTCCATCTGAGATATCTGGGTGATATCCAACAGAAAATGTCCCTCTTTGACCAGTCCAGATGCTTCCAGCACGTTATCCCACTTCTATCACCAAGTCTGTGGAGGGGTTGTGGGATAACAGACGGACAAGACACTGAACTTCAGATTCAACACACAATATCTGTGTGATGTTTATTCAAAATATAGGAAATAAGCTTCTGCAATACCATATTCCTTCTTCAGTACATCACTTTGCAGCAACAGACTATGTATGTCCTTTCTCTGCACTTAGCCAGCACCTGCTAACACTGATCTCTGATCTAACCATATTTCAGTGAAACCCTTCATCCCTATGTGGACCCCATTTGCTTGGGTAGTGGGGCTGAAAAAGAAAAACAAAACAAGCTAAAAACAAAGAACCTACATGCAGAATCACTGAAAATGGTTACCCCAAAGGGCACGGGCAACAAATCAAGTTTCAAAGAAATACAACATCATACATACTTCCACAATGCAAAGCATCATGGGATATATGCAAATCACCAGATTTTTTCAGTTTACAGCAATTTACATGCATTTAAATAGCACAACTAACTTAATTTCTATAATAGTAACCTAGTACTTTTACCATTATCAAAACACCTAGTGCCACGGTATTTTCAACATTTACAGGTTTCATAAACATAAGATCTATACATCAAGGTATTTTATGACATAGTGCTTACATACTATATCCAACAACGATAAGCACAGAGAAGGGGTGCCTATAGGTGGCCAACCTTATGGACTAGAAATTGTAAAGGATAGAACAGACTAAAAACAGAAGAACTGTTGCAACAGATTTAAGAAAAGGTCAGTCCTCAAGAGTGGCAGGAGCTCCCTGTCACAAGAATATCCTATCATACAAATGCCAGAAGCTGCAGCCCTGACAGAAACACCAGAGGCACTGTATGCTGAGCGAGTAAATACTTGCCAACCTCAGCCCCACAGGTTAAGGTTTTAGTTAACTCATTCTTGGCAGAACCATCCGCAAAGCCTGTGCTATAGTTCTGGCAGCTTTCCACAGGCTATTTTGATCATTTTATTATATGGGCCTAACAGTTTCCAGTTGTAAGGCCCAGTAAGGCAGAGGCACACATTTGCTTGCCCATCACATCTAGCCTCCTAGATTCTTTTATCAGGAGGCAAAGTACTACATGTTTAGGTGCTCTGGACCTATCAAGAGCAGCCATCATTACAGAGTCAGTTTCTGGCTGGTTGGCATAAGGCTTAGCAGATGATGCAGGATGCTGCTTATCAGCCTTTCTGGGAACTGCAGGCAGTGAGTTTGGTCTGAACCATGCAGCAAAGGTGACATCCTGTAATGCAGGGTATATAATAGGTGGCATTATTACAGAGGGTGTGCACGGATCTCCAAAATGATATCAAATTTCTTTTTGTGGAATCTTCCTCTTCAAACAACATGAAGTCTTGCTATATTATGACATATGCAGTGAGTCCCAACCTTCGAACTGCTCACCTTTGAACTGCTCCGGAGATGAAAGAGTTAACTTTCCATGCCAGGCATGGAACTTTGAGCACGAGCTCGGTTGAAAACTCTGTCTGTTGTTCTTCAAACTCAAACTGTCAGATTCTTTACTCCGCCTCACTGAACAGTTGCTCGGAGATTTCTCCTTCTGCTCGGTTCATTTTGTCGGTTAAAGTATTAATTTTTCGTTTTTAACCGAATTTAAACCGCAACCGGTCGGTTCAAGCTCTGTCTGTGGTATTGTAAGTACTAGATAGGTTTTACATTTACTTTCTGTGTGGAACTTGTAAGCGGTATTATCGGTTCGGTTTGAACCGATCAGGTTGTTGTAAATACATTAATCTGTCTTTTAGAGTGTAGTTCCCAGTTCTTATACGTTTCTAAAAAAAAGAGATTTCATTACGTTTTTCCATGACTCGTGACTCGGTTGGGAACCGATAAGAGAGTCTTGCTTGGCGGATTGCCATAAACGGGCAAGTTTTGTTAGGCTGGCACTATGTCTGAGAAACCCAAAAGAAAACCGGCCCACTGGTTTCAACACTGCAGTGTTTGTGGGGAAGCCTTTGCCAAGGCTGACCCCCACACCACCTGTGTTTATTGTCTGGGGTTTGACCACCTCAATGCAGACTGCCAGATTTGCAAAAATTTTCCTGCAGCTACCCTGGATAAGAGAGTTGGTAGGCTCAGGAAAGGGAGGCCAAGAAGTCCGCTGACCCGATGGCCAGCCCGGTTCAATTGTAACAAACGGAGGGAGTGCCCTCTGACCAGGGTGAGACTTCTCGGCAAGGAGAGCCGACTCGGAGGAGTCGGTTCCAGCAAAAGGACTAGAAAATCAGCAGGTGTGGAGCCAAAATTTCCTCTCCAACCGCTGAAGAAACAGCCAAAGCGATTAAAATTGTCCAGTCGCTTTCCGGGTTCCGACCGATCCGCACCATCAGGTAAGCGTGACAGTCTGGTCGGTTCCACCGTTCAAGAATATGATTTAGAGGAATTTTATGAACCGGAGGAGGGGAAGAGGAGTATGAGGAGAGTGAATGTGGATTTGAAAGTCTGATGTGCCCACTGAACCGGACATCTCCCAGACAGACCTTCAAGAGTGTCTCCCCTAGGTTTCTGAGTCCCTCTCATTTTATGTTTTATAAAGAAGTGGCTGATACCCTCCAGCTCCCTATGGAGGAAGCTGTGGATGATCAAGAGGAGCCTGACTATGGAGAAATGATGGATATCCCAGAGTCTAGGAGACTGTCTATTCCTTTGCATAAATCTTTTGGGAAACAGATAGTAAAAATTCTAAAACTCCTCACACTATACCTCCTGTGGATAAAAGAATGGACAAGAGGTACTCATTGTCAGGCTCTAATATGGAGTTCCTTACACAACAATGCAGCCATGTTGGGGTAGTGCAGGTTGCAGCCTGTGACAAGGCAAATATTCCCTTGGCTTCACACCCCCTGACAAGGACTCCAGGAGGATTGATGCCATGGCAAAGAAACAGTACATGGCAGCATCCTTGGGACTCAGACAGGCAAATTATATGGCTTATGTTGTCTAGATACCAGAAATCCAGATGGGACACCGTTATGGCTCTAGCAAAGCAGGTCCCTGGCCAGATTGCCAAGGAGCTGGAGCAGGTGGCTGCTGATGGTATTGAGGCATCTAAGGTGCAATTTCATGCTGCAGTGGACTCTAATGATGTGTCATCAAGAGTCATGGCTACATCTGTGGCTCTTCGCAGGATGGCTTGGCTCAGATGTACTAGCCTGTCGCAGGATACCCAGACTAAGGCCATAGATTTTTCCTGTTGGGTAACTCTCTGTTCGGGCAGCAGACAGAGAATTACATGAAGAAAACGGATGAGTATAGGACCACTTATAGGAGTGCACAGGCCAAGGAAAGGCAGGCCACTCCTCAAAGGCAGCCTTCCAGGGGCAGAGGCAGACCTTTTCATAGGCCTTTTACCAAGCCCAGGCCTCCTCTTCAGATTATTCCCAGAGGGGGTTCTTAGAGGAGAGGCAGACGGGTATAAGCAGACCTGCTTCCACCCCTCAGCCTAAAGCCCCTGCCAAGCAGGCACCCTGATGGGGTGGCCAGGGCCGATTCTCCACTACCTGTAGGGGGCAGGCTGGCTTAATTTGTCCAGGACTGGAAGTCTAACATCAGACAAGTGGGTCCTGGAAGTAGTAAGCCAGGGACTGGTTCTCAGCCTCAAAAATTTCCAAAGATGAGAACCAGGTCCTTTCCACCTGCAAATCCATCAGAGGCACTTGTCCTAGAGACAGAAGTTTCTACCCTCTTGGCTCTCAGAGCTGTGGAAAGGGTTCCACCCCTACACCAGGGCAAAGGGTTGTACTCCAGGTACTTCCTTACCCCAAAAAGACAGGAGAATGGCGGCCCATCCTGGATCTCAGATACCTAAACAAGCACCTTTAAAACCAAAATTCAAAATGGTGACTCTGGGAATTATTTACCCTCTCTAAGGCCAGGGGACTGGCTAGCGTCCCTGGACCTCAAGGATGCTTACTTCCATGTTCTTATCAGAAGCTCCCATCGAAAGTACCTCAGATCTGAACTGCCCTCAGACCATTACCAGTTCAGAGCAATGCCCTTCGGCCTCACCTCTGCCCCGAGGGTATTCACAAAATGCCTGGCAGTAGCAGTTGCCCACTTAAGAAGGCAAAGATTGCCATCTTTCCTTACCTGGACAACTGGCTCATAGTAGGCCGGTCTCCAGACCAAGTCAAATTACATCTTCAGGTAACTCAACAACTGCTCACATCTCTAGGTTTCCTTCTCAATCTTCCAAAGTCAGTTCTAGAGCCTGTCCAGCTTCTCACCTTCATAGGTGCAGAACTGAACACAAAAGAGGCCAGAGCCTTCCTTCCTCTGGAAAGAGCAAGGACCCTGGTCTCTCTGGCCTCCTCTTTCACCCTGCAGGTCTCTCGACCAGCAAGGCATTTTCTGCAGCTCCTGGGGACATGGCTGCTTCTACAGCAGTGGTGCAGGGAGCAAGATTTCAGATGAGGGACATCCAGTTATATTTGAGAGCCTTTTGGTCTCAAAGGAGAGACCCTCTATCCAAATTGATCCCAGTGACTCGAACCCTGATCCAAGCCCTTCAGTGGTGGCAGGACCAGAGCAATCTGAGACAGGGGTCCCCTTCGCCCTCAGTCTCACTCCTTAATCCTTACTACAGATGCATCCCTCTTGGGGTGGGGAGCTCACATGGACGACCTCACTACCCAGGGATTGTGGTCCCCTCAGGAATCTCTGCTCCACATCAATCTGTTGGAACTCAGAGCAGTTTTTCTAGCACTTCAAGTTTTTCCAAATCTGTTCAGAACAAAGTTATTCAGGTCAGAAAGTACAGTTACGTAAGAACTTACGTAACAGTAGATCTTCGAGAACAGCTCTTGCAGCAGGATACACCATTAGGACTGAAGCCGGCAGGCATCAGGACCCCATGGAAAACTCTAGCTAGCTAGCTATCTTCAGCGGGACGGCCCCGACGTCGGTCCCGCCTCCGGCGTCAGGCGTAGTACATAAGGGTGGTCCCGCAGATTCCCCAGTTCTCCCGCTGGAGACTTCCGGCCGCAGGCTGACATCAGAATGGAGACCGAGGATCCACCGTCAGAAGAAAAGCGGGAAAAATTTCCTGTTGATAAAGGCTAAAGCCATGCCTCTTCCAAGGGGAAGGTGGGTGGGAAGGTACCTGCTGCAAGAGCTGTTCTCGAAGATCTACTGTTACGGTAAGTTCTTACGTAACTGTACTATCTTACTTCGAGACACAGCTCTTGCAGCAGGTTACACCATTAGGACCGATTTCCAAGCAGTGACGCTGCCAAAATTCCGGGAGGAGGAAAATAGGAAATACATCCCAGGTCCTGAATCTAGGACAGGAGACCCTGTAGCTCCGCCGGCGAAACCGACTCTTCGCCCGAGAGGCGATGTCCAGGCTATAATGCCTGATAAATGTATGCACAGAGCTCCAAGTGGCTGCAACACATATGGCAGAAGTGGAGACGCTTCGAGTGCTGCAAAGGAGGTGGCCCGCCCTAGTGGAATGACCCGGACTGAACCGGGAGGGGCTTCTGTTTGAGCTCATAACAGAATGAAATACATTGGACAAGCCAGCGAGACAGGGACTGTTTGGATACAGGTTGGCCCATCATCCTCTCAGAAAAGAAACGAAAAGTTGCTCAGAACTACGAAAAGGTTTAGTTCTGTTGAGTAACACCTCAGGCTGCGGTGAACATCCAGGGTGTGAAGCAGAGCCATTCCTCTATTCGAGTAGTTCGGAAGTAGACCGGCAGGTCAATGTCCTGATTTAGAGTGAGTGAAGAAACCACCTTAGGCAAAACTTAGGATTCGTCCATGAGGATACTCTGTCCCGTGGAAAACTAAATAAAGCTCTTTGCACATGAGAGCGTGAAGCTCAGAAATTCTTCTCGCTGAAGTAACAGCAGCCAAAAATAAGCGTTTTCCATGACAAGCGTAGCTACGCAATCAGCGGCAGGTTCGAAGGGGAGCGTGAGTTGTTCCAGGACAAAGAGCAAATCCCATGGAGGCACTGGGTCCTTAATGGGTGGCCTAAGGTGTAACACCCTCTCAAAAATTCCGAGGCGGTCAATTGTGCCACTGTCGATGTCCCACCGGAGGGTGGTAGGCAGAGATGGACAAAGGTGCACCTTGATAGAGGAGTAGGCTAGACCTGAACGAAAGGGAGAGCAGGTAGTCCAACACCACTCCCACCGGGCAACCTAAAGGGAATAATCGCGTGCTCACGACCATAAACAAAAGCAGGCGCCATTTCATGGCGTCGTCATATCGTTGCCGACTTTCTGGCTGCAGAAAGAACTTCCGCAACCTCTTGTGAGACCCCTGTGGCAAGATGGCTATGTCTCTAGGAGCCATGCATGCAGGTTCAGTGAGCGTAGTCTGGGTGGACCAGTGAACCTTCCTCCTGAGACAAGAGATGGGAGCTGAACGGCAACGGGAGCGGAGGTTCCTGGATAACTGAATTAGCAAGGAACCAGATCTGTCTGGGCCAGAAAGGGGCCACCAGGATCATTGCTGCATGCTCCCTGCGCAGTTTGAGAAGAACTCTGGATCAACGGGAGGGAGGGAAAGCGTAGAGGAATCTGTCCGCCCAGAAGAGGGACTAATGCATCTGCCAGAAAACACCAGGCCCTGGATCTAGCGAGCAAAAATTGGGCAGTTTTAGTTGGATGGGGATGCAAACAAGTCCAACTTTGGAGCTCCCCATCGAAGAAACAGATCCTCTGCTACCTCTTGAAGAAGTTCCCACTGTGGACTCTGGCCTGGGAGCAACTCAGGCCGTCTGCAATCGTGTTGTCCACCCTGGGAACATGTACAGTGATCAGATTCGCGCGTGTCAGATTACCCAATCCACACCCTCATGGCCTCCTGCAAAGGGTAAGAGTGTGCGCCTCCTTGTTTGTTGAGGTAATACATCACCGCCGTGTTGTCTGTCTGAAGCAGGAGAGTACTCGGGATTTCTGACTGAAAGGCCTGCAGGCATAAAGGACCGCCCTCATCTCTAGAACACTGATATGGAGATGAGCCTCCAGAGGGTCCACGCACTTGGGACTTCACCCCATCCAGGTGTGCCCCACCCCAGACCTGAGGCGCCTGTGGTGAGGATTACCTCTGGGGACGGCGCTACAAACGGGACACCCGTGGAGAGCGACCCTGGGTCTAGCCACCACTGCCAGTCTCGAATCACGGTGTTCGTGATTCTGACCGGATGCTGCATGTGGTCTTGCCTTGATCCCATTGCACCTTGAGCATCCACTGAGTTACCCGCATGTGGAGCCTCGAAAGGGACGGTAGGAATGGATGCAGCCATGTGTCCGAGCAAGTGAAGGACCGACCTGGCAGGGACGGTCTTGTTCGACGATAGCTCCTGATGAGGGATCTGATGCGCTCGCTCTGTCGTCTGGAAGAAAAGCTCTTCCTGAGCGATTCCAGTACTGCGCCTATAAATTGCAGCTTCTGCGGCGGTGCCAGGAGAGACTTCTCGTGGTTGATTAAGATGCCCAGAGATCGGAACAGGTCCTGGTGCTCTGAATCGCACGTAACAACGCCTCTGAGGCGCTATGAGAAGCCAATCGCCCAGGTACGGGAACACATAATGGCCCTGTCTCTTAGAGACGCTGCCACGACTGCCATGCACTTGGTAAAGACCCTGGGTGCGGATGACAGTCCGAATGGAAGGGCTCGAATTGAAGGTGGTGGTCGAGGAACTCGACGACAGGAACCTCTTCGCGCCTGAGCTATAGGGATGTGCAGGTATGCGCCCTGCATGTCTAGAGACGCTAAGAAGGCGCCTTGTTTCAGCATGGAATAAGACCCGAAGAGTCACCATGCGGAATTCTTGTAGGCGATCACACGTTGAGGTCGCTGAGGTCCAGAATCGGACGGAGGTCCCCTGTTTTCTTGGAACCAGGAAGAAGTGGGAATAATATCCTTGTCCTCTGGTTCTCCAGGACGTACTTCATCGCTCCTTTGCAAGAGCGTACTTTGCCATATCAGAGATTTGTGCTGACCCGATATCGGAGAGCAAAGGAGGCCTCGGGGTGGCTTTTCTCTAATTCTATATAGTGGCCTCTTCCGACTAACTGAAGAACCCACCTGTCGGTGGTTATAGCCTGCCATCCCGGCAGGAAGTTCATAATCGACCCCGACCATGATTTCCATTGATCCTGAGGGCGGGGCCGGAAAGGAGTCAGGCTGTGGCGGCTGAGGGCCCGCTGGCTGGGCCGCTTAGGAGTACGCTGGCTTCGCCCGCGGGTTGTTTCCTGGGTTCTCTGACCGGAGCCCCTCTGTTGTGGAGGCGGGTGGACTGCTGCCTCTGCATCCGTCACGAATTCGGCTTTGGTTCCTCGAAGGAACTAAGCCTGGGTGGGTACATGGCCTGGACCGACCTCACCGCCTTCGGCCTCTTGAAGTCTGGTAATAATCTTCTCTGAAGGTTTCCAAACAAGACTTCTCCTCGAATGGAGCGTCCATGATATTCTTCTGACATCCGGGTAAAGCCGAGACGCAGAACCAAGAGTGCCTCCGAGGCATACGCCAGAAGCTGCTGCTCGGGCCGAGGAGTCCGTGGAGTCGTACGCGGCTCATAGCACTTGGGTTCCCGTCCGAACCTGTCGGAGGAGCTGAAGCATCTCCTCCTTCTGCCCACCTTCCGCAGTTTTTCAGCCGCTTCAGACTGTTCCCACAAGGCACTTTGGAAATGAACCATGTGGGTCAAATAATTCAAGGATCTGATGGCGCAGGTAGCTGAAGCATACGTGCGCCACCATAGCGCCCAACTGCTTGGACTCTGGGTCAGGTGGCAGGGTGCTCAGATGTTGCGGTCTCTGGGACCCGGTCATGTGAGGCTGTGATGACCAGAGAGTCGGCCTGAGGCTGCTGAGTCAAGTACTGGTCTTCTCTAGGAGCCTTGTACAAGCGATCAGCTTTCTTGGCATTGCTGGAGGCGAATGTGGGCGCTTCTCGCTGCCTTGGTGGCGCTCACAAGTGTAAACCAAGGGTGGCACCACCACAGGCTTGGGGTCCTTCTGCGAAGATATTTGGCAAGGCGTATCCTTCGGGTCTAGTTTTTCCGCATCCCATCCCATGTTCTCTTGGATGTGCCTCATAATATCCGAGAACGAAGGGTCGTCCGGAGGAGACTTCTGCATCTCAGTGGGTCCGGAGAAGGGATGGAGAGGGAGATGGGGATCTGGATGTTGAGAACTCTGATCCGTGGCCTCCGTCCGGGGCGATCGTCGGTGTCTCCTGGGTCTCTTGGGGCTGGGTGACCTAGAAGAGGATTTAGACGGAGGTCTCCATTTGTCTGGTCTCCCTGGGAGGGGTTCTGAACCCGGAAGGAGGTGAACGGCCTGTCGACCCGATGGCGAGGGGGTGCAGGAACCGGAGGTGTAGGAGGAAGAGGAGGAGGAGGAAGAGTGGGAACCATGTCCTTCTTTATGGTGTCCCACCAGTAAGTGAAGAGGTCCTTCACATCCGCTAAAAAGGCCATGACGGTCCGGGCGCCCGGCTCCACAGGGGCTCGAGTAATGGCGAGGGTTCCCTGGAGCGTCCTCGACAAGACCGGGTCGCCGTCCTGATCCTCGGGCTCGTCAATTCTTCTCGGTTAAGGTCTCCTGACCGGCGTCGTCGGAGGCATCAGGGCTCTCTTCTCCAGAGGAGCGAGCCAGCACCTCTACCGGCGTCTGCTGAGGTGTTGGCTTGACAGGTACGTCTGGCCGACGGTGGCTCCAGGGATGTATGGGCAGAGGACGACGACGGACGGACCGCGCCGGATCCTGAGGTCTCTTCAAAGAAGTAAGCTCAACATCTTGGGGAGGCAAGGAAGCTGACCTGAGTCCGAAGGGCGGGAACCCGACTTATGATGGTGATGGCGATCCCAGACTTCACCAAGGCCCTGGAGGATGAAGACGAGGGACGGCCTGGTGGACCTGGCCTGAGAAGAGGACTTCCTGACCGCAGCCGGGGAGGCTGAGAGTTGGCCCTGAGGGGGAGCGGTCGGACCTGGAACCGAGCTGCGAGAGTCCAGCCCTGGAGGGGACCTGAAAGGGCCTTCTCCCTCTCTTTCTCAGCGTGCTTGTGGGTCTTTTAGTGGATTCCCCTGAAGACATGGTCTTTAGCTTTCTTCCAGTAAGAAAGCCTGAAGGGCCTTCTGACGCCGAATCCGGGTTCTACTGTTAAACCCTTGGCAGAAGGAGCAGGCCCGGTATCGTGGTCTGGGCTAGGCACGGACGCAGGCCGTGTGGGGTCCTTGAAGGATCTGTTTCCCGCAAGCACACTTGGAAGAGCGACTGGAGGTCGAGAGAGGACATCAGCGAAAAACTTGCTTGTAGAAATCCAAATTTCCCATAGGAAAGAACTTAACCACGTCAGCGTGGCGCTAGAGCTGAACCGGTCGAGACATGCAAGTGGCAAGAGAAAGAACTAGGAGAATCTGGCGGGACCACCCCTTATGTACTACGTTTGACGTCGGAGGCGGGACCGACGTCGGGGCGGTCCCCTGAAGATAGCTAGCACAGAGTTTTCCGTGGGGTCCTGACGCCTGCCGCTTCAGTCCAATGTGTAACCTGCTGCAAGAGCTGTGTCTCAGTAAGATCAGACAATACCACCACAATGTGGTACATCAACAAGCAAGGCACTCAGTCTACGGCCTTGTGCACTGAAGCAATGAAGTTGTGGTCTCTGGCTTACTCTCTAAACACCTTCCTTATTGCAGTTCAGCTCCCAGGCAAGGACAATGTCCTGGCAGATGCTCTCAGCAGGATTTCCCAGGGCCATCACGAATGGTCACTGGATCCCTAGTACTGGAGGTAGTATTTGCCAGATGGGGCACCCTGCAGATAGATCTTTTGCAGCCCCAGACAATCACCAACTTCCCTTTTTGCTGCAGGCCCCAGTGTTGGGCTCAGTCCCTCTGGATGCCTTCCTTCTCAGTTGGGAAGGAAGTTTCTATGCTTTCCCCTTCCTCTTCTGTTCAAGGTGCTAGTCAAAATCAGATCTCAACCCTGCAGGATGATCCTGATTGCTCCAGATTGGGCCAGACAGCCCTGGTACCACTCCTTATGTCTTTAGCAGTCCATCTTCCCCTGTCTTTCCCAGGAATCACAACCTGTTAACCTGTGCTCAGGGAGAGTTTGGTACCTGAACCTCTAATCTCTCAATCTCAAGGCCTGGCTCTTGAAGAGTTAGAGTCTGCTGACCTCACCTCTCCCAAGGTGTACTGGATATCTTGAAGGCTTTTAGGAAGCCTTCCACCAGGGCTACTTATAATTCCAAATGGAAGAGATTTTCCATATGGTGCTCTGGCAAGCATATCTCCCCAGAATCTGCTGACTTACCCACAGTCCTAGATTATATGGTGCATTTGAATACTTTGGAGCTGAGACCAGCTACCCTAAAAGTGCACCTGGCAGCCGTGGTTCGCTTTCTTATCAGCAGGTAAACCCTCTTCTCTTTCAGCTCATCCTGTATTCTCCAGTTTTTCAAGGGTTTGCTTCACACAACCCTCCATTCAGGGACCCTGCCCTGTCTGGGATCTTAATATTTGCATTGCCCAGCTTATGCAACCCCTTTGAGCCCTTGTCTTCAGCAGAGCTTAAGTACTTGACTTGTAAAACTGTGTTTTATAGCCATCACTTCTGCCAGGCGCATAAGGAATTACAAGCATTGTCAGTGGAGCCTGATTTTATCTCCTTTCATAGAGATAAGGTGGTCCTCAAGACTAACAGAACGTTCTTGCCTAAGGTGGTTTCAGACTTCCACCTTAATCAATCTATGTCTCTCCTGTGTACTTCACTGACCATTCCTCCTCTGGCGAGAGGAGACTGCACAGTTTAGATGTCAAAAGAGCCCTTAGTTACTACATAGAACGTACTAAGGGTCACATATTTGACTCCTCCAACTGTTCCTCACTTATGGTGAGGTTGGTGAAGGAAACCTGACACTAAAAGATCCATTGTCAGGTGGATTGTCTCTTGTATCCAATTTTGCTATGAAAAACTGGGTAAGGTTCCTCCCTCAGGCCTGAGGCTCACTCTACCAGAGGTACAGCTGCGTCTCTGGCTGCTGCCAGGGACATCCCTATCCTAGAGATATGTCAAGCAGCTAGCTGGAAAACAGTTCACACTTTTACCAAGCATTACTCCCTGGACATCCAGGCTAGGAGTGATGCTCGGTTTGGCACAGCTGTGCTTCAGAGCCTATTTCCTAAGTAGGTTCTGTCCCTCCTCCATGGAGGTACTGCTGTGTAGTCTGATATGTCATAATATAGCAAGACTTCATGTTGTTTGAAGAAAAATTACTCACCTTAGTAATGTTGTTTCTTCTAATGGAGTCTTGCTATATTATGACCTCCCCTGCCTGCCCCTCTCAGAACCTCTGCTTTTGGGATGTGGGTGGGCAGTGCAGTGTTGGCACTTAGTAGATGCCCACCTTGTTTTTCACCCTCCTTTTTGGGCTGATTGGGTGTTGTGTTTTTCATTTTTGGATCCCGACTTGAGTCTTTGTTTTGGGACCAAAATGTGTTCTTATATTTAGTAGCCAGTTGGCTAGTGTAGGTTTACAGCTTCCACACAGAACCTAGTGAGTTTTGCTCAAAGATCTGACAGTTTGAGTTTGAAGAACAACAGACAGAGTTTTCAACCGAGCTCCTGCTCAAAGTTCCATGCCTGGCATGGAAAGTTAACTCTTTCACCTCCGGGCAGTTCGAAGGTTGGGACTCACTGCATATGTCATAATATAGCAAGACTCCATTAGAAGAAACAACATTACTAAGGCGAGTAATTTTCTTTCATAACAAAGCCCATGTCAGTTTATACTGTATCTGCTGCATCATGGCTTAAAAAGTAGAATCCTCAGGAGGAGACCTCAGGGTATAAACCACTGAGTCCTCACTGCAGGATGAGTGGGTAGAACTAGAGGGTGGTGCCACATATTGTTCACCCTCATATTCCTCCTCTAACACCATGAGGTCAGGATTCTGTTCAACCTCGTTGTGGATGGGTACCGCAGTGGATGGGTACCGCAGAATGCACCAGTGACACCGCTGGCAGATGAGAAGCAGGAATCTGCCTTGTGCTGAAAGAAGCAATATATGAGGGCTGTGTAGCAGGAGGCCCTGTCTATGGTACAACTGCCTGTAATGGTGGACAGGCAGAATGCATCATATCACTTCTGAAAATGACACCAGCACAGCCTGAGAATCGACGCTCCCTGTAAAGGGGCTGGGACTACTTGCATCGACAGGCCTTAGCCCAACAATGATGGCGTCCTATTGTCCATGGTAGGCATGGCAGTGACTGAGTCAAGCCCTAACCTTGGTGTCTAATCAAAGGTCGAGGGCTGTTGTCAACACTGCCAGAGTGGGCGATGATACATCTGAATTAAGTTGTCACACTGGTGATCGGCACCTTACCGGTGAAGATGATCTTTCTTTGTCCCTATGCTTGTGCTTGTGGCCTGACAATAAGGAAGGCTGCAATGCCAACTATTCCCTGTCCTGGTCCTTTGACTTCTGTGTCCGCTTCTTGACCGATGGTGAGGGAGCTACAGATTTTGAGTCTTGTTCCTTCTCCATGGCTGTTAACATTTTACGGAGAAGGTAATTTTCAGGAGCTTTCTTGTGGCGTTGCCTTGTAGCCTGGTTGAAGCTCTGGCAAATCTCACAAGTCCTCATGTTATGACAAAGAGCCAAGCACGCATAGACACGTGTGTGTCTTTGTAAATTTCTCCATGCTTACAATACAGGAAAAGGGTCTTTTGAATTCAGCAGCATGCAGAGACAACAAAATAAACTTCTAATTAAAGAAAAGAACAATAAAAGTAAAAGAATAAATGGCAACAGCTATGACTGTTTCCTTCAGCAGGTCCATGGGGATGATCAACGGCAGAAAAGAACTGCAAAGTGATACGGCTGCCCACATTTACACAGACATGAATGCATGACATCGCCATGATCAGCCCTGTTAGCAAAAGTTTCCGTGTGGTCCTAGTGCCTAGTGGCTCTAGTTCTAACGGTGTGGACTAATAGAGGATATATCCATGAAAAGATCTGAAGATACTGGCAATGGGATGGATGGACTGCGATTTGGAAGAATGTGTCCTGCAGGTCCAGGAAGCAGAACCACATAGTCTGGTCCAGAGAAGGTATGATCTGATTTAGGGTGACCATCCAGAAACTGTGCTTCCGCATGAACTGGTTCAGATCATGCAGATCCAGTCTGGGGTGCCAGCCTCCTCCCTTCCCTTCCATACGCCTCGAGACCAGGAAGTAACTGGACACGTATTCCTGACTGGCCAGGGTGTCTGGGACACAAACTATTGGCCCTCCCTCTAAAAGCTGAGAAATGTTGTCCCATAGGGTGGACAATGCAACCTGTGACACCCTGGACTCCCAAGAAGCATGGAGTCAGTATGGCGGAGAGTCTCAAGTCCAGAGGCAACAATCTGCCCACCACTTCTAGAACCCACTTGTCCGAGGTAATGGCAGAGCACTATCGTAAGAAGTGGTGCAGACAACCCCAACTGAGGGAGGGACAGGGACCGGATGGGCGGAGTGGGTGACACCCCACAACCCCTCACTGTGCAGCCTTGGAGGGGCCAGTTGTAAGGGCTGGCAAATCACCACCATCTCTGCCCCACGTTTGGCCCCATGCCACAAATTTAGACTTTGGGCACCAGTATTGTTACTGCCTCTGCTGGGGCTGCTGCTGTGGCTGAAAGGGCCGATATTGAAGGCCTTCTGTTTAAGGCTTTTGGTCCTTCTGGGATGCATGCACACGCTTAAAAAGCAGCACTGTCCACCAGTGTAGCTGAAAATGCAGCTACTTATTTAGAATACAGTACAGCAAAAAGTAACGTTGCAAAGATGCTTACAGATATGTGCAATTAATGCCTGTGAGGATGCCAAATGTCTGGCTCACAAAATGACCTGACCAGTGTCGCGCCATCATTTGATGAGCCGACCTGTATGACTTACATGTGATTTAAATATGAATGTCAAAGTGCTAGTGTAACCCCTAGATGGCGCTATCTCAGGGGCTACTAACCCTGTCTGATTTGCCACTAACAGGTTGAGGGGCTTGGATCCAATGGCAGGTGCCTCCACCCAGAGGTCAGGGTTTGCAATAGTTAAACTAACTTGGTCACAGCCCTCTGGGACACTGCAACCCCCTTTCTTCCCACTAGTGGCCCACACAATATATCAGAATTACCTTCACAGTATACACTTAGCCCCAGGACTGATTCCGCACTGGGACCTCCTGTGAAATAAGATACAGTGCAACAATCACAGTACAGTACTTTAACATAGACAATTACCTCAGGCAGTATAACTTTGCTGAAACAAGCAGCTCTGATTTATTTAGGGGATATAACAAGGACAGGGGAAATCAGGTTAATTAGCTTATCACTCTACTCATCTACCTATGGCTCTGTGCACAGGCCTATCCCACCAGTTACTGTCCCTGGCACCCAAGCTCTAGTGGCTGGGGTCCAAACCGTGGCAGCTGGTAGGGGCCCTTTCCCACAGAGAACAGAAAAATTAGTTTAAACAGTCAGCAGTACAGTGATTCCATTTGGATTCAATGTGGCAATTCAACAGGGAGCGACCCTGAATTAGTACTCACGACCTCCAAACAAGATAGGGTCCTTCAATGTCAGCAGGGCTACTCTTAAGCTCCACGAGACTCCTCACACATTTATATGTGAACTAGTAACAGGCAAAAAGTCCTTTAATGGCAGCAGGATTCACTTGAGGCACACAAGCCTCTTCACACATTATATGGTAAAACAGAAAGTACTATACCAGGCAGGCTGCTTCTCTATCCGATCGCAATTACTGCACAATACCGGGAGAACACACAGCAGATTCAGTTCCTGACAGACCAAGTGCAATTCAGTAATTTCTCCAGTCTTCTACAGGGTGAGCCTGGTTTCTACTCTTCAGATATCCTTTGATTCTCTTCACAGGACGGATTCAGTCCTAACAAGCAGTTACACAAGCTGCAGACCGGAACTCTGGACCTTACACATGTTTTTGACTAAAACTGTGCACTGAAGGAGCACAGGGTTCCTTTCCCCTTCACTGCCAGAGCTAAACTGAAACTCCAACAGACAAAACTGGGCACTTCCTTTGAGTTCCTCCCAGTTCTTGACTGGATTGGCTGTCACTCACAATAGACTGCTGCTGTGGTCCAAAAAGGCACTCAAGTTAAACTACATCTCCCAGAGTCACTGCCCATACAATCCTCTTGTGGCTGGCTCAGATTATGAGTCCAAGTTCTGATTCATTCAAGGCACCATTTTAGAGCTAGCTTACCCCACTGATTGGTCCAGTTCAGCAGTTCAAAACCAGAATGGGGAACTAGGCAGACACAGTTCTGACTGCAAGAAAGCAGGTTAGACAAACTGTAATTTCATTATTACTCTAAATGATTTCTGGCAAACAGTTACATCTTTCAGATAGGTTCCCTTTGCACTCCTAGTGACTGCAAAAATGGAGTGAATTGGCAGCAGCTCGAGTGGTACTCAAACAGAGAAGCACAGTCCCCCCATACAAACTAATTATGTCTGCAAGCAGACAGCTCTTAAAGAGACAGTACCAGAGGCTCTAAAAACACTCACTGATAAATGGCTTAAACGCCAAACACCATTCAGGCTTGGAGCATTCAAAGCAAGCTCCTGGGAAGTCTTTTGGGAACCCCCATTTGCAGGAGTTACACCCTTCCTGGCCTGGGAAAGCTTGGCGTCCGCGTCAAGCAAGTACCCCATAAGTTTCAACTGCAACCATATACATTTGCATTAGGCTCCACATGTAATCATCAGTCAATACATCATTTTACCAAGAACACATTTCTGAAACATTGCAGTAGTCCTCTTTACACAGTATTACACACATTGTACCATAACTCAAGTTATTACCTCTTGTACATGGAAACCTGAAGAGGGGCCCCTTCCTATCAGTTACCTTGGGGCTGGGACGGGGCAAGGCACCATACTTAGAGGGCAACACAAGTAACTTGAGTTAGCACTGACGCCAGTTTGGGCAATGAGCCCGGGACACATACACTCCTTTATGGACAACATTGAGAGGCAGGTCCACTGGTCGGCCCAGGGAATCATAACTGAGGTGCACCACAGGCTTTTAAGCTCGACCAGTCTTTCTAGGGGAACTGTTACAGTCTCTGCACTCTGAGCCTCATTTCAGCATTGTCCTCACTTGTCAGGAGTCTCCATGGGGTAGAGAGGCTAGAACTTGGGGCACTTTCAGCTCCAGGAGTTACAGTTTCTGAGTCCACAACATTTGGCTCGCATGGAGAGCTTTCGGACACTGGCAGTGGACTGTCAGGGCACTCAAAATCTCTTCTTGTTCTGGTGTATCACCAGTCTGACCCAATCCATCATTTCCTCCCTGAAAGCTCAAACAGTTCAACCATGCACAATGATTCCATTTCCTCTGATGTGATGCTTTGCACTTCACTTTCTGGGAGCATTGGCTCCAGGGAACGAAGCTTGGGGCTTAGACAGTCCAGAAGGCTGAGCGTCTCCAGTATTGACTAGGGATTGCCCGAAACAACTGACTCAGTTCGTAAGAAGGATAGTATTCAAAGTCACTCTCACTTTCTTCTGATATGGACTGACAGTCATGCTCAACTGGGACTTGTGGAGGGAAGACTTAACTCTGCTTCTGTAGGTACAGACTTTCTTGATCTTTTCTTAGCAGCAGCTCTAGTCACTGGTCCAGAGGGGCATCTTCTGGGGCTCTGACTCAATCAAGATTTGTCTAATGGGTAGTAAATGATTTCTATGCATTGTTTTACATCTTTTGAATTATTCTCAGGCCTTACTTTGTACACTGGCAGATCATCTAGTTTGCCCACTACAATGTGAGGGAGATGGTGCCATCTGTCAGCAATCTTGTGTTTACCATGCAGTCCCAGATTTCTTAGCAATACCGATCTCCCTCCTGGAGTTCCTGTGCTTTCCTTTTTATCATACCTTTCTTTGTTGGCCAGATTTCTTTTGGCACCCATGGTTTTGAGCCAGTTGGTACGCATGGAGTTAGCTGGGCCTTTAACTTTTGCACATACTGTAAATAGTTGTCAGCTTGAACCCCATCAGGAGAGACCCCAAACACACATCTACCGTAGTCGAGCTTCTCTTCCAAACATCAGGTGGTAGGGGAGAACCCAGTGGCATCACTTTTGGTGCAGTTATAAGCATGTACCAGGGTGCTAATTTGTTGGCTCCATCTAGGCTTGTCCTTTGGGTGCAGGGTGCCTAGCATATCTAGCAAAGTTCGGTTGAAGCGTTCAGGCTGTGGGTCCCCTGGGGGTGGTAAGGAGTGGTTCTGGACTTTGCGCTCCCCACAGAGAAAGCATCTCTTTGATCAGACGACTCTCAAAGTCTCTCCTTGATCAGAATGGATTCTTTGTGGAGCCCCATAGTGAACAAAAGTTTTCTACAAGTACTTTGGCCACAGTGGATGCTTTCTGGTCTTTGGTGGGAAAGCTTGGGCATATCTCGTGAAATGGTCAGTGACCACCAGCATTACTGATATTTATTTGATCTGACTCCAAACTCAGAAAATCAATACAGACCAGCTCCATGGGTGCACTGGTGGTGATGTTAACAAGGGGCAGCCTCTGGGGCAAAGCTTTCCTCTGTAAGCAGTGACTACAAGTTCAATGTGTTGCTCCACATCAGCCCCCATCTTAGGCCAATAGAATCTGGATCTCACCAAGTCAAGTGTTCTGTCTATACCAAGGTGCCCCATGTGGTTGTGCAAGGACCTCAGTACTGAGTCTCGAAAGGCAGTGGGCAGCACTAGTTGTTGTTTGTCTACTTGTCCCCCTCTGTCTACTGTTTCTCTGTATAACAGTTTATTGATCAGTTTCAACTTAGGACCTTCTTTGTATAACAGTGCAGTTCTCAAATCAGTGGAGCATAATTTGGACACATCCTTTCCTGCATAGAGGGCTTCTAAAGCTGCTTTGATCATGGGATCGCGGGATTGAGCCTGCCGAATACTGTCATTGTCCAGCTGAGGCAGTGCACCAATGTCTATTGCAGAAAAGTGGCAATAAGCAGCAGGTATGCAATTCTCAGAGGGTCCCAAGCAATCCACCATGCAGTCCACTGCGTCCGTGACATTTGTTCCTCCCTGTCAATCTTCCGCGCAGAGTGCCCGAATGTCAGGGTTCTGCCAATCGGACCCAATCATTCTGGGAAACAGGCTCCGGAGACAGTATCAGCATCTATGTGGTTCAGACCTGCTCGGGTATTCGAGAGCATAGTCATATGTAGATAATGCAGAAAGCCACCTATGGCCAGTGGCATCCAACTTAGCTGAGGTCTGCACATAGGTCAAAGGATTATTGTCAGTTTTACTAGTATTTTAGCCCCATACAAGTACTCATGGAATTGGTCAACAATAGCCCACTTCAAAGCTAGGAACTCTAACGTATGTACAGGATAGTTCTTTTCGGATGGGGTCAGGCTTCTACTGGCAAAGGCCACTGGTCTCAGGCCATTCTCTGCTCTTGGTACAACACAGCCCCAACCCCTTGCAAGCTAGCATCAGTGTGCAGGACTTAAGGTTTTCTTTGGATCGCATAGGCCAGCACTGGAGCATGGGTAAGTTGATATATGATCTCATGAAAAACAGTCTCACAAACAGGAGTCCAGCTGGTTCTCAAATACTTCACTCGACGAAAATACACTTTTCAGTCTTGAGGGATGCTGACTTTGGTATTTTTTGTGGGTTGGGGATACCCTTGAGTAAGGTTAAGTAAAGGGCGGATCACTCTTGAATAGTCCTTGATGAAACGTCATAAAACCACAGAATCCAGGAATCTTTGCAGTTCTTTTTAGATTTTTGGGCTGTGGCCAGGTGGTCAAGGCCTCAACTTTACTTGGTTCGGTCTCTATTCCTCGGTGGATACTATGTGTCCTACATACTTTACTGATGTTTGAAAGAATTGACTTATCAATGGACAGTTTAAGGCCAAAGTCCTCCAGTCAGTCCAATACCTTAAATAATCTGCTCTCATGTTCCTCCAGTGAGCTGCCAAACACAATAACATCATCTAGGTATACTAGGCACTCTAGTAAGTTCATGTCCCCACTGCACGCTCCATCAATCGTTGAAAAGTGGCTGGGGCACCTGAAATCCCTTGAGGCATCCTCATGAATTCATAGAGCTAGCGGACAGATAAAGGCTGTCTTCTCACGGTCCTCCTGGGGCCATCGGGATCTGGTAGTACCCACTGCGGAGATCCAGCACAGAGAACCACTCTTGTCTCCGTTAGGCAGTCCAGCATCCTGAATCGCGGGGCATTGTGTACTGACTGTGGATAGTCTGCCAGTTTAAGGTGCGAGCATCCACCACACATCCTTACTGTTCCATTCTTTTCCTCACTACTACAATGGGGGAAGCATAAGGGTTCTGGATTCTGTATTACACCAGCAGCTAACATCTCTTGCAGATGCCATCTCACATCATCTATGTCAGCAGGTGCCAGGGTCCAGACCTCTCCACGAAATGGTCTTCGTCATGCAGCTCGGATATTGTGCTCAGCTCCTTGCCGCATCCTACATCCCATTCCCTTTAAAAGAAAACACCTGGTCTCTCTGGGCAAGCTTCTCACTGATCCTCACTTTCCATTCAGCTGGCAGCGGGGAGTCGCAAATCAAACAAGTCAGGCGTTACTCTGTCATTCTTCCTTGAACTCTTGCTGCTGGTAGCACGCAGTGTCTGCACAATGCACATTAGCCAGGATGCAACCTCTATTTACTCGAATGTCTCTTTCAGACACATTATGAACTTGGACCATTACCCTTCTGGCATAAGCATGGGCTCTAGCGGCAAAATACTGGGCTTGACCAGCAGTCCCTCTGGCAATTTTCCATCGCCTGGTGCATCCAACATTAATATTTTATTCTTAACATCCTTTCTGATACGGACCTCTCCCTGTAAGGTACACTGGGCATTTGCGCCAGGATCAGAGACTCAGGATCCTTCTTCCATACAATTCCGACCGGTTCCTCTGGTTCATTTTTCAGCATCTCTCTGTGCCTCATAGGCCTTCTTAATTAAAGCCGAACTCTTAAAGCTCTACTAGTCTTTGACCCCTGTTTTCATAACACAACTGTGCCAGCCTTCCGAACATAAGGCATTTGTTCCAATCAACAAAGGGACACCATCATACAGTCCAGTGGGGGACACACTAAGGCTAGGGTCTCTACTTGTTACGCCACTCCAGCCACGGAGGTGGGGAAAGACAGCCAAATTCGGATATACATCGAATAGGGGTAGGCCTTCTCACTTAACCCCCATACATGCAGTCCTTCTAATGGTTGTAAGGGTACGTCTGACAAATGCTTCTGATACCAATCCTGGAACATAATTGTCACTTGGGAGCCACTGTCTAATACAGCTCTTGTAGACACTCCATTCACCTTTACAGTGGTCTCCATGGAGGGACCCACTATTCTGGACCAGTCTGGAGAGGCGGTAGTGGGGGCCTGGGCAACTGACCTTGCCACAAAAGGGCGTGAGTTAGCATTTTTGGTGCCCTCACTGGGATCATTTAAGTGCACCTCTTAACCACTGATTTGTTCTCGAAGCTCTCCTGTAGCGTATATGCAACCTTGTCAGTGTCTTTTGGGACCGGCATTCCTTTTCATATTACACATCCTTCCCACAATTATAGAAAAACATACTTTCTGGAGTTTGAGCTGGCCGGCGCCACACTGGGAGCCAGAGGCGGGGTATTACTAACTGGAAACCCATCTCTGTCTGCTGGCGTGATAAGCATTTGGAGACATCTCGTCAGTTTCTCCACTTCCATGGTCAGGAATCGAGTTGGAGCTGTTATCAGCAGGAGATACATGGGTGGGTACCCCCACCCCAATAGCGAGATGCAGTCGGATATAGGTCAGGGCCCCTACTTGCAGGCGTGGCCTTCATAAAGGGACTGTTTTGAATTCCCGGATCTCTCTCAACAGTTAGCCCCATTGTGGCATATCTTTTCCTTGTCAGAGCACTCATTTACTGCCAGCCTCTGCCCCTGAACTTCACTTGATGGGTCACCCTCAGTCACTCGGTCGTAGCCGCAGCTGTTGGTGCAGATCCCTTCGAGGTCGCCTTTTCTCAACTCCTCGAATTTCTCATTAACTCATCATAGGAGGGTGGGATTCCAGTCGATGAAGTGAACTGAAGCAACAGCAGTTCTGAGAAGGGGGTAGACTTATGGATCCTGTCCAGCCTGGTTCGTCCAGTTCAATCAAGAAACTACCCTTTCTGAGGCATTCTTGCAACAATTTTTCCAGCCGAGATACATACACAGACAACAACTCCCTTGGTACTGTTGTGCATCTCTTACTCTCCACCATAGGTCTTCATCAGAATCTGGGCTCCCATACACATTCTCCAGGGCCTCAAGATAGGCCTGTGCAGTCACTTCAGGGTTACTGGCCCGTTTGCACGGATGGTAGCCAGGGCAGGACCTTGGAGGCTCTCACTAACCCTCTTTGCGCCAAGCCTCCCGAGCATTGCCATTCTAGCACTTGGGGGCAACATAGTCTATCCAGGTCTCCCAGTCATCCTCCCTTGGGGGTGGGAGGGTGCCAGAGAAGATCCTCAACCTTCGGTAAGAGTCGTGACTAATGGCAGGTGCAGAAATAGGAGTCTGCATTGGTTCAGCCACCATTACGGGTACTGAGCGGAGAGGGTGTTGGGGAGGAACACCCCAGGTGGCAAGAATAGTTTCTTCAAGTCCTCCACAGTTTTCCCTTCCCCAGCAACCATTTAGCAAATTTCTCCTCAAAGTTTCAGATAGTGGTGGGGGCTCATTCCCCCGGTCTTTACTGTACTTAGTTATCACTCTCCAAGCAGTGAGGGCTCCTCTGGGGTAATGGTCTGTGGCACTTGGAGCTATCTATGGGATCCTTAAACTCTACTAGGCCAGGAAAGTGTGGGTGAGCAGATTAGCATGCCGACCCACCACCACAGGGTTTTGTAAACCTTCCACCTTGGAAAGTACTCCCTGCACAGTGTCCGTATTGATACCCAGGGGATGTCCAGGATAAGCATAGCATTTTGGGGGTCATCTCCTCCCAGTACACCACTCCACCAGCCGGTGCACAGCCACTTGTCGAGGTACCCATTTATTTATTTTTTTCCTTAACAGTGGTTTGTAAATATGGCCACTAGAGGACACACAATCCCAGCGGTGAGCCTCCAGATGTAACCCCTAGATGGAGCTATCCCAGGGCTACTACCCCTGCCTGATTTGCCACTAACAGGTTGAGGGCCTGGATCCAATGGCGGTGCCTCCACCCAGAGGTCAGGGTTTGCAATAGTTAAACTAACTTGGTCACAGCCCTCTGGGACACTGCAACCCCTTTCTTCCCACTAGTGGCCACACAATATATCAGAATTACATTCACAGTATACACTTACCCCAGGACTGATTCCGGCACTGGGACCTCCTGTGAAATAAGATACAGTGCAACAATCACAGTACAGAATTTTAACGTAGACAATTACCTCAGGCAGTATAACTTTGCTGAAACAAGCAGTCTCGATTTATTTAGGGGGATATAACAAGGACAGGGGAAATCAGGTTAATTAGCTTATCACTCTACTCATCTACCTATGGCTCTGTGCACAGGCCTATCCCTACCAGTTACTGTCCTGGGTACCCAAGCCCTAGTGGCTAGTCCAAACCGTGGCAGCTGGTAGGGGCCCTTTCCCACAGAGAACAGAAAAATTAGTTTAAACAGTCAGCAGTACAGGGATTCCATTTGGATTCAATGTGGCAATTCAACAGGGAGCGACCCTGAATTAGTACTCACGACCTCCAAACAAGATAGGGTCTTTCAATGTCAGCAGGGCTACTCTTAAGCTTCACGAGAATCCTCACACATTTATATGGTGAACAGTAACAGGCAAAAGTCCTTTAATGGCAGCAGGATTCACTTGAGGTACACAAGCCTCTTCACACATTTATATGGTAAAACAGAAAGTACTATACCAGGCAGGCTGCTTCTCTATCCCGATCGCAATTACTGCACAATACCCGGAGAACACACAGCAGATTCAGTTCCTGACAGACCAAGTGCAATTCAGTAATTTCTCCAGTCTTCTACAGGGTGAGCCTGGTTTCTACTCTTCAGATATCCTTTGATTCTCTTCACAGGACGGATTCAGTCCTAACAAGCAGTTACACAAGCTGCAGACCGGAACTCTGGACCTTACACATGTTTTTGACTAAAACTGTGCACTGAAGGAGCACAGGGTTCCTTTCCCCTTCACTGCCAGAGCTAAACTGAAACTCCAACAGACAAAACTGGGCACTTCCTTTGAGTTCCTCCCAGTTCTTGACTGGATTGGCTGTCACTCACAATAGACTGCTGCTGTTGGTCCAAAAGGCACAAGTCTAAACTACATCTCCCAGAGTCACTGCCCATACAATCCTCTTGTGGCTGGCTCAGATTATGAGTCCAAGTTCTGATTTGTCCAAGGCACCATTTTAGAGCTAGCTTACCCCACACTGATTGGTCCAGTTCAGCAGTTCAAAACCAGAATGGGGAACTAGGCAGACACAGTTCTGACTGCAAAGAAAGCAGGTTAGACAAACTGTAATTTCATTATTACTCTAAATGATTTCTGGCAAACAGTTACATCTTTCAGATAGGTTCCCTTTGCACTCCTAGTGACTGCAAAAATGGAGTGAATTGGCAGCAGCTCGAGTGGTACTCAAACAGAGAAGCACACAGTCCCCCATACAAACTAATTATGTCTGCAAGCAGACAGCTCTTAAAGAGACAGTACCAGAGGCTCTAAAAACACTCACTGATAAATGGCTTAAACGCCAAACACCATTCAGGCTTGGAGCATTCAAGCAAGCTCCTGGAAGTCTTTGGGAACCCCCATTTGCAGGGGTTACACCAGCGCTCAAGTTAAAGTGACAGTCAGGTGAATTTACAATAACTCAGAAAACAGGTTAAAAACAACACTTACTGCAGCAATTATAAGCGCTATCAATGCACAGTATTGGCAGCAACTTTGGGCTTTATTACATCTGTTTTTCAATCTGTGATCTCTCCCAGTCCCACAACCTAAGCGGTGATGCTTATGCTTCTTGCCCAAGTGAGAAAGGCTCTCCCAAAATCTGGGGAAGGGGGGCTGATATATTTCACAGAAGTCCTCAGTGAAACACCCTCTGATGCTGGCCCGGCGACGGGCATGTGTCGAGCAATAAGAAACTCACCATGATCGCAGCCACCTCCTCTAGAATGAAAGGAAGAATGTTTGAAACAAAGAAAGTTTTACTCGGTTTGATTCAGACATAAGCAGGCATATGCCCATCTAGAATGTTGCCCACACCTTGGTGGGCAGATTAGTCCATACTTCTAGTCCAGTTAAGGAATTTATCTAGCCTTGATTTAAACATGTTGAAGTTGACAGCATCGACTACATGTTGTGGCAACTTATTCAGGCCTTTGCTGCCCTGGGCTGGCAGTATAGCCTAGAGGTTAGAGGAACAAGGTGTAAACAAGCTTGGTACATCCAGCAGACCAGACCTGAGTTTGATTCTCACAACCTCCACTTGCATACTGTGTGACTCTAAGCAAGTCACTTAACCGCCAGTGCTCCCAGGTCGCCCCTGAAAACAGGCACTTGTGCCTAGTGGGCTTACCAGGTTTCAAAGACTAAAAAAAAAAAATAATGGTGAATAACTGTCCCTCTTACAAGTATTCGGGGAGGGGGGGACTAATAATTGTTTATTGTGGCTTAAGTTGAGGGTATGATGATGAAATTGGAAACCACATTGTGATGTTAGATCTGGACTTCTAAAACTTGTACACCAGAAATAGGTTGTCCCTATTTCTCCTGTTTTCAGACTTACAAGCCTAGTGGACTGAAGTCCTTCTAGATAACTCAGGTTTTAATCACCAAAAGTGCAAACTCACAAAGAAATCCTCAAATGCTGCAAAGAGACCTCTTCCTTCCAGTGGCAAGAAAGATCACAGGGCAGAGCCGAGGATATACCGCCTGGGTGGTAGAAGAAGCTATCTAAAGACGTCTGATAAAATCAGCCTGTTAAGGTGGAACTGCCATAATGTGGATAGTGAACTGTATCCACACCCTCAGAATCAGAATTTCTCTCAAAGGGAAATCAGTTGCTTTTATCTGGGTGTCCCAAGTAAGAATGGTAACCTGTTAGATGGCAAACCTCCTCAGGGCCACGGTATGAGCCAAAACCCGTGAAGCTGAGTCATTGGTGTCTACAGCCATATGGAACTGGTACTTAGTAGGCGTCCACTGTTGACTTTGCTGCAGCAGCCAGGTTCTAATTCACTCCACCATCGACTTTCTCAGTGACTGTCAGCACTGCATTTCACAATGCTTTCTGGTGTTGAGCTGTGTATGCCAAGAAAGCGGTTTGCCTCTGCAACAGGAAGTTGTTGTGTATACTTTTCTGGCCATAGTATTAATTCCTGGAATCTGTCTCAAGAGGCTGAGCTGAGAAGGGCACTTTGGCCATCTCACAAGAAGCTACCTAGACAACTCCTTCATGATTACCCTGTCTGGCCACCTGATAATTTTTACCCGATACCAATTTTTTTGTCTACACCAGCAGCTGAATTAGGTGCGGACATACAACAAAGCCAGCAGAATAAGGCCATTAGGACCATCGAGTCACTTCATTTTGCAGGTTCTTCAGCATCAGCTACTGACCCTGTCCCCTCCCCTAGCCACCCTTCCCTCCACCTGCCCTTCTCTTGACCCTTATTTCCCCTTAACTCTGTCCCAGCCTCTTTTGAAGCTGCCTACCATTTTCAATGAACCCACCACCTCAGAAAGCCATTCCAACCTGCCACCACCCTTTCTGTGAAAAAGTGCTTCCTAGCTTCTCTCCTAAACCTCACCTCTAACTTAAGACAGCGTCCCCCATGTTTCCGCTCCCACTAAGCTTGAAGAGACCATCCTTGTCCACCCTATTTATTCCTCTAAAATACTTGAAGGTCTCAACCATGTCCTGCTCCTCTCTCCTCCAGGGAGTACATGTTGGGGCCTCTGGCCTCTCATTGTGTGTTCTACACTGCTGGCCCCTGATCATCTTAGTCGCCTCCTTTGGACTGTCTCCAGCAGGACGCACTGCAGAAACAAGCCCTGGCTCAGTGTGTCTTTCCCAGTTAAAGTTCAAATAAATAAATAAAATAAATATGACCCTTTTAAGGTATGGGCACCAGTACTGTACACCGACTCGATGTGGCCTCACTAATGACCTGTACAAGGGAATTATTACCTCCTCTCTCCTGCTGCTTATTCCCCTGGCAATGCAGCCCATTTTATTGCTCTTCTGCTGCTTTCCTGCACTGTGTGGAGTCTTTTAGATCACTACTGATCATCACTCCCAGGTCCTTCTCCTCCTCTGATGCAGATACCAGGACCCCTCCCAAACTGTACTCAGTCCTCAAATTCTTGGCTCCAGTGTGCATAATCCTGCATGTCTTTGCACCGAAGCCAAGTTTCAAATTTCAGACCACCTCTAGCTTTTCCAGATCTTCCTTTAGGTCTGGTATCCTTCTGCTGTGTCCACCCTCCACAGAGTTTGGTGTTGTCTGCAATAGCAAATTTTGTCCTTGATGCCATCCCCAATATCACTGATGAAGACACGAACAGCACCGGTCCAAGCACCGAGCCTTGTGGGACCCTACTGGTGACTTCCCTGGAGCTGGACAGCTCACCTTCCACCACATAGAAACACAGAAGTTGACAGCAGAAGGAGACTGCTTGGTCCATCTAGTCAGCCCATTTGTTTTAGACCCATCTTGACACACTAGTTGCCCTTTGTAGTCAGGGGTCCTTTGTATCTATCCCATGCATTCTTTAATTCCCCCACAGTGTTGACCCCCACAACCTCTCAGGGTAGGCTGTTCCTGGTGTACACCACTCTTTCTGTGAAGAAAACTTAGGTCCTGCCCTCAGCCAGTTTTCCACCCACACGGTCAACTTTTCACCAACCCCAAGATCCACCACCCTCCTCATCAGCCTCTTGTAGGATTCAGAGTTAAAGGCCTTGTTGAAGTCCAGGTAAAGATGTCCACTGCTTAGCTCCTGTTCACTGCTTTAGTGACCCAGTAAAAGAAGTCAACCAGATTTGTTTGACACAATCTCCCTCCCATAAACCCATGCTACCCGTCATCCTGGAGCCCATTCTCATCCAGATACTCTAGTAACCTTTCTTTAAGTAAGGTCTCAATGAGCTTTTCTAGTGGTTCTGTAGTTTTATCTTTTCCTTGTCACCATTTACATTATTTTCTGCTGTACACGAGGAAATGAACTCTCCAAGATGCATGCTTTCCACCACTGCTGGGACTACTCTCAGAGCTTTTTTTATTATTTTAGGCAACACAGAGGCAGACTGAGAAGGCATGCTTCCTTTTAACATTTTTACTGTTTTAAATGAGGTTTTGGGGCAAAAGATATGACAGGACGTATAATTTATAAAGTTGTGTTGTGAACCTAAACACTTTAAGCAAAGCTTGTGAGTTGCCCTTGCCAGGAAATGAAAACTATTTGTACAATTTTCTGAAGGTCCACAAGGTCTCACTGACATACCAATTAGCCAGAACCTTGAAATAATCAAAATAATTACTAAACATGATACAGTACAAGAGCCCTGTAGTAAAAAATGGCTCCCGTACTGAAGAAACTGTGCTAAAGGTCAAATCGTGGCTCCTGTAACAGGAACTGATTTTATTTATTTATTTATTTATTGAAAATGTTTCACCAGGAAGGCACACTGAGCAAAAGATGCTTGCGTCTCCGGTGCGACCTGGGGAGGGGTTATAGAGGAGGCAGGTATACATACAATAGTTGAGAGATTAGCAGCAGAGCAATACAGATAACATTCAGTTGGGAGGATTACTTTGAGTTTGTTACATAAGGAGAACAGTACAGAACATAATCATCAAGGACATGGTATACATATCATGGGTACATATCAAAGCAAGAACAGTACAGAACATGATCATCAAGGACAGGGTAAACATATCATGGGTACACAACGAGGCAATACATGATTTACATAGTGCGAGTAACAGAAGTAGGTGCCAGTATCAGAACTTGTGTGCCAGTAGCAGGACTTGAGCTGCAGCGAGATGCACCAGTTGACGGTAGGAACTGGAGAGTGCAGTTGGGGGTAGGGAGAAGTGGATCAGTAAAACACTTTGGTGTATGGGGAGGTTTAGGTGAGATGGGAGGGAGGAGAGCAGAGTTAGTAGCTGTGAGTAGGGCTGAAGAGCGTAAGTTAATTAGGAAGGAGGGAGAGAAGGGGATGTTAGAGAGAGAAGAGTGAGTAAGAGTGAGAGCGTAAGCGCGAGGGGCAGTATATAAGCCAGAAAATTAGACGTGGCCAAGCCACTGGTCAGGTGCTAAAGGGCGATGGGGGAAGGGAAGCTTTGAGGGGAGGTCAGGGCAGCTGCATTAGGAGCAAGAAGTTAGTGAGGGCAGAGGATAGGGAGCGCTTTGATGAAGAATGGTGGATCTGGGCCAGTAGGCTGTTCCAGAGTTTAGGAAGAGGTAAGAGAAGGCCGATTGGCTGGCGGTGGTCCTTCGGGTGGGGATGACTAAAAGCCTAGTGTCAGTGGACCTGAGGGCGTGGGTGGGTAGGTGGGGAAGATCACGAGGTAGGGTGGGAGGGAGCAGAGCCAGAAGGTGGAAGAGAATTTAACACTATGAATTAGGCGCGGTTGCTCAGGGATAGCAGGGCTAGTGAACGTAGAGCCTGCAGTGATGTGAGCTGGGGGTGGACATTGAGGGCAAAGCAGCAGAACGACAAAGAGGGGGGTCAAGTTTGGCTAGGGTGGTCTTCGGAGGCAGAGCTGTAGATGACATCACAGTAGTCGAGGTAGGTAGAATCATTTTCAGGACTAAATCATGTCTGACAGGTAGGGAGACTAGTGCGGTTCCTGTAGAGGGTGCCAAGTTTTAGCTTAGAGATGATGGCATCCACGTGGTGTGGAAAAGGAGAAGTGACAAGAGAGCCAAACCCCTAGATACCTGAAGGAGGGCACTTCATCAAGGATGGTGTTGTTTAGGTATGGAAGATCGGGGTGGGGTGGGGTGAGCTTGGATAAACGCTGTCTAGTGACGAAAGACATAGAGACAGTTTTTGGCATTTAGGGAAGAGTTGATTAGTATTGAACCAGTGTGGGATTTTGTTGAAGTCCGTTTGAAGTCTGGAAGTGAGTTCTTTGTGTGTCCGGGCGGAGATAAAGAGGACCGTGTTGTCTGCATACATGTGGATCGCGTAGAGGAGCAAGAATTGCAGATCATTTAGAAGGATGGAGAAGAGGACTGGGCCAAGAACTGAGCCTTGGGGAACGCCTGTAGTGATGGGGGGAGGTTAGGTTACCACTCTTCCTGATTTTCGCAGGACAGTCCTGATTTAGGCAGCTGTGTCCTGCAAAAAACATGAAAATACTAAATGTCCTGATTTTATAGTAGAAAATATTTTCTAACTTTCCACTAAATGGTCTGGAAAACTACAATACCTTAATGAAAAACCTCAAGATGATAACAAACAATAGAAGCAACTAATAAACTACAATACTTAGCCTTAATTCTGATTATACAGAGAAAACAAGTCTGTTGTACTGGTCAAGGTTACGTATTGTCCTCATAAAAATCATGTTTCAGTAAGAAATGTCCCACTTTGGGCTTCTTAAAGGTGGTAATCCTAGGGAGGTGTGGTCTGCTATTTTAGTGGATTGGCTCCTGTTTAGTAGGTAGGCACTGAACCAGTCTGTGGCGGATGCTGCTAACCCTGCCTCTGATAGGTGGGATAGTAGGAGAGAATGGGATACCATGTCGAGAGCTTTAGCTAGGTCCAATGAAAATAAGCGGCAGTGATTAGCCCTTATCCATCCCAGTGAGGATGGAGTCTGTGAGTCTTAGTAGGAGGAGGTGGTAGAGTGGTGTTTTGGAACCTGGACTGAAATGGGTGAAGTTACTTTCTGAGAGAAAGTGGAGCTGGGATAGCACTAGGTGTTCCTGGAGTTTGGCGAGGGTGGGAAGGAGGGAGATGGGACAGTAGTTAGTAGTGGAGGAAGGGTTCGCCACCTTTAGGAAGGGGTAGGACAGTGGCATGCTTCCATTCGAGGGGAGAGACTCGGTGGTGAAAGATAGATTTAGCAGGGGTTGCTAGGGAGTAGCAATGGCAGGGCAGATAGGAAGAGGAGTTTTGTTATCGACCATCTGGAGATTTGTCTTGGATGGGGTTCAGGGAGTGAAGGGCATCTAGGGTTTCGTAGGGAGATGGGTCTGAAGGAAAGGGTTCCTACCAGCTGGTAGGGGGTTATATGACTGGGGGCGGTGTGGTTATAAATGTAAGAGGGGTGGGTGTGGTAGCAGGAGGTAGGGAATCAAGGAGGCCAAGGCGCAGTAGTGAAATAGGAATTAAACTCGGAGGCTATCTTCAGGGGTTGGAGATGAGAGTCCCTTAGGCAGTGGGAGGGTGGGGGCTTGCTGTTTGGGGGAGTAAAGGGAGTTAATGACCTTCCAGAATTTCGAAGGTCTCCCAAGATTTGCATTTGAGGTGTTGTTAAAATATTCAGCCTTAGCTAAGCGGATGGCCTTTGTGCACTTGTTGTGGAGCATGCGGTAGGTGATAAGGTTGCTTGGGGAGCGGTGGCTTTGTAGTTATGCCGTGGCCTTGCCACGGGCTTGTTGGCAAGCTATCAGCTCAGGGATATCCAGGGTAGGTGAGACCCACGGACTCTAGCCCGGCGCAGGGGGGCGTGTTTGTCCCAGGCGAGGAGGAAGGTGTCATAGTGCATAAGGGCCGAATCCATGTTAGAGCAGCTTGAGCTCGGGACCCAATTTGAGTGAGATAGATCTTCCAGGAGGAGGAGAGGTTGAGGGATTTGTATGACCGTTGGAATATAAATTTGGGAGGGTATTTAACTCTGTGTGTTTTGTGGACCAAGTAGATTAGGTGGTGGTCACTAATGGAATCAGGGAGGAGGCCAGAACTGATGGCAGCGGTGTGGGTGGGATGTAGGCGCCCAGTCTAGTAGGGAGTGATTACGGACTTATGGTTTGAGCGTGTGGGTTCCGTAATGGTTTGGCTAAGGTTAAGAGCGGTAATCTCAGTTTGGGTTTTGTTAAATGTGGGTGCTAGCCAGTTGTGGTTAAATCACCCATGACATATAGTTCACCTGACTGGGCTAGAGATGAGAGTTAGCACAGAAGGTCGGTGACTATTGTGGTTGGAGTGCCTGGGCAGCAATAAATACCAGCCACAAAGATAGGTAATGAGGAGGAGGGGACAGTTGTACCATGAGAAGCTCGGAGGCTTTGGGTTCGGCTTTGTAAGAGAGACTGAGAAGTGTAGGGCTGATCTGATGTAGATAGCCACCCTCCGCCTCTGAAAGGCCAGTCTTGCCTTGTGATAGTGAAACCTGTAATAGCAATGGTATTATCTGGTAGATTGGAGTTTAGCCAGGTCTCAGATAGGATGATTATGTCAGGGGTGTGGTGGGCGGCTAGGACCCGAAGCTGATCGAGCTTAGGGGCTAGGCTACTGAATATTTAGATGGAGAAGGCGTAGCCTCGGGGAGGCAGCCTGGACGAGTGTCGGTGGTGGCCTTAGCTGAGGGGTTGGGTAAGGGGTGGTTAATTAAGATGAAAAGCACAGACAGAAATTGAAAGCAAAACACTCCTTCTCTAAACTGAGAACTAAAATAGTAAACCACTAAAAATTTTTATAAAAGGAACATGGTTTACTAGCCAAAATAGTCACTCTAGCTAAGCAGAATATTCTCCGGTTCCTGGGAGTCAAAACAGGAACCGGAAACCTAATTACAGAAAACCTAGCTAAACGCAGAACAGCCGAGAAAACTAACTAAATACAGTTTTTAATACTGTAGGGCCAGATATTCAAAACTTTGCGCTGGCAAAACCGTTTGCGCAGGTTTAGCGGGTCTGCTATATTCAAAAGGCCAAATAAGCGGGCAAACTGCATTAGCGCCGGGCAAGATTATAATGTATGCAAGGCGAAAGCGTACATGAATACAGGCGCAATGCTATATTCAGCGGCTAGCGCGCGCTAAGTGGTGTTCGCGACCTAGCGCTAACACGCATTAGCGGTACACATTACCGCCAGGAAAAGCTCGTCTTAATCCTGGGCATTCCAGCTTACTGACACTATGGCTTGCGGTGTTTGAAGCGGGTTTAGCTGCATGACTAACAAATAAATATGACACATAGATAAAGCTAAACATAGAGGAAGTATGTTATAACTGATGGCATCACAATGATGCCATCATCTGCCACCAGTCCCAGCCATGCCAGGCAGTAAGTGGTGACCCTGCCACCAGTGGACAGCATGGCAGTGTGGCCATACAGCACACACCTGCAGACCGCATGCCGTGGACACCAACAGATGCCAGCACACATGCAGCACTGTGGGCATGGAGGATGTTGAGGGAGCATGTATGGGTGGCGGGCTGTGCTACAGACCAGGTGTGGCCACAAGGCTGGGACACATCATGCAGTGTACATGGGCCAGTATTGGGAATACCGCAACACCAGCGTGGCTTTCTGATAATATATGCCCCCCCGCCACATACCGCATAGCTGTACAACTGCCATAGCACACAAAGCCAGAAATGTACATGTCACTGTGAGCAGCCATGCCACAGGTGCAGCATCTATGGGTCACACAACAGCGTAACAGTAATGTCCAGTGTCAGTAAACATCTGCAGGTTGGGCCTCTCACTGTGTATAGTGCAGTCATCATCACTGCCCTACACACCATAAACGTGCTGTCCACACACACTACCCGGCCCCCTTGCTACTGTAGTTGCTGCTGTGCACTGTAGCATGCCCTACAGTGTGACAGTTGCATGCAGCACCACCACCACCTGTGCCTATGCTGTCCTGTCCCCTGGGGTACAATATGCTATGCTATGCTGTACTGTTTACATGTAGCCTGCAGCTATCATCGTGCACTGCCAGACTGACCTACAGGTGGCTCTGTGGGACCCTGCAGTAACGCTGGACAAACTGCATACAAATCAGGTATAATGAGATGCTAATCCGGTTGTTTGCCCAGAGACTACCTAAATAGGCTCATTTGCATGGCACTTTTGAATATGGCATTATTTAGCTCCGGCAACGTGTTTGCTTCAAGTGGTTAACCGTTGCCCACAAGCACGTAAGTTAGCGCGGGCGCTAACGGTACGGGGAATATTATACAGTTTTGATCACTGTTCTTTCACATCTGCTGCTTCCTGCAGCTATACTGAGTCCATGCATTTACTGGCACACACATTGGCCACGAGTTCGCTGTACCTGCCCTCACGTTGCTGTATACTGTGTTGTTGTGGGTTGCACTTCCTGGTTGTTTTATTCAGTGCTGTCTTATTCCAGGGCTATGTTTGCCCTGCACTCCCAGCCCAGTTTGCATGGCCTCATTACCATGCTATATTCAGGAGCTGTTTGCCCTGGGCTATTCCTTTAGAATATAGCTTGCTCTGCCGCCAGGCAGTGCTAATTTGCCTGCCGGGCAGTGCTAATTTACCCCTGGGCAAAGTTTTGAATATCTGGCCCTATAACTGCAAAATAAAACCCAAATGAAGAACCAGCCATTACTGGAGTTCACTATGGGTGACTGCTCTCTTCAGGCGGAGAAACAGATCTGAGCAATGGCCAGAGTGGGTATTTGCAGAGTTGTAACCAACTACATTCCAGATTCAAAAATATGCATAGGTTCTGTCTCCAGGGCATCACTCTCAGCCAAGATGACTGCATAAAGTGTAAACATATAAGTGAGGGATTCCTGGGTTTTGCAGTACTCTTTCAGTACCTCTGTTTTGCACCCATTCTCCTCCACCCACCCATCCCTTTTCCTGAGTATAACAATCCTATCTTTCTTGTCCTTTTCTTGCTAATAGAGCAAAAAGCCATTTTCTCCTTTTTAATTCCTTCAGCTAACTGCAGTTCCTTCTGAGCTTTAGCCCCGGACTACCTTACCTGCTACAGTAGTCATCTTCAGGTAGTCCTCCTGTCTTCCTCCCACTGGGTTCTCCTGAATTTCTTGTAGGTTGACCTCTTATCCCTTACTGCCTGGGTAACCTCAGTGATACACCAGTGGGGGCTTTACCCTCAAGTTCTCTTTGAGCCTCATGCACCCCTAGTGGTCACCATTATTCCTTCCTTGATGATGGACAACCTTTGTCCACTCCATATCCACCTGGATGCTTGCCAGGTGACTCCTAGCAGCTCACCCATCTTCTGAAGTCCGCCTTCCTAAAATCCAGAATTTTAGTCTTAGTATGGGCCTTTCCTGCCCATGTCCAACTGGAACCACATTGTGATGGTCCCTCCCACCCAGGGCTCACTGACCTTTATATCGTGGACATGGCCCCTTTGTCAGCACCAGATCAAGGACTGCCCTCTCCCTGGTGGACTCTCGTGATGCCCAGAGTCAGGAACCCACTTTCAGTGCATCTTGGATCACATGTCTCCTGGTGCAGTTCATAGTATCATAGTACTTGACTGCAGATAAGGACCTCTAGGCCCATCCAGTCTGCCCGCATTCCCTGCAGACATCAGCAACCCTACTTGGTCATTGGCTTCAGCCTCTCTTCCTACTTCTAGGGTCCCTTATGCCTATCCCATGCATGTTTGAATCATCCCACTGTGCTAGCTCCCACCACTTCCTGGGTAGTTTATTCCATGCATCCATCACCCTTTCCATGAAGAAAACATCCACACATTCCCTTTATCCTGCCCCTCCAATCTCACATTGTGCTGTCTCTCCCCTTGTACACCTCTTATACTGAAAGATGTCTCCACTGGTACTTTGTTTATGCCTTTAAGAAACTTGAAGGTTTCTATCATGTCTCCTGTTCCTGCCTCCTCCAGTGTACACATACTGAAGTCCTTTAATCTCTCCTCATATGCTTTCTTGTGCAAGCCCTGCACCATCTAAGTCACTGTTCTCTGAACCGCTCCACCTTGTCCATGTCCTTATGAAGATGCGGCCTCCGAGGTCATGGCTGTACCTCCAATCCACCTTGGGTGGCTTGAAGTCTCCCATTATTACCACCTTTCCTTCCCTGCAGCAGTTAATATTTGTGAGTTCAGCTCCGGTTTCTTTTCTCCTCTTGGCTGGGTAGTCTGCAACCAGCCCCAACCTCACCTTCCTCCCTCTATCAGACAGTACCTGAATCCACACTGCTTCCACACTCCCCTGTTCTGACTTCCCTCATACAAGTTATACCCTACCTGATATAAACTGCCACCCCTCCCCTTTCCTACCCTCCTGTCCCTCCTGTATAATTTCAACCCAGAGACTGAGAGGTCCCAGTCATGGTTAGATATAGCACCCATGTCTCCATGACCACCGTGATGTCCATTCCCTCTCTCTCTCAACAATGCCTGCAGGTCATCCATCTTGTTTCCGAGACCTCGTGTGTTCAGGGACACCGCCTTCCACCTAGTATCTCAGCCTCTTTCCTCACCTCCAATCTGCCTTTCTCATTTCTCCCATTACCTGTGCCCCCACCACTGTTGCTAACCCCTTACTCCCCTACACTTTATAGTCCCCCCACTGGAATGGAGGGAGGTCTGCTGAGCTCCTCCTCCGGAGACTCTGGGCCTGCAGGCCTGTTTGCCCCCACCACACCAGTAGTTTACATTAAGTTTTTGGTTCATGTGCCACCCATCTTGTCCTGATGACCTCGACCACGCACTACTGAGGTGCAGTCTGCCTGGTGCAAAAGTGTTTTTGTCTGACCAGTCCCCCAGCCCCAATACAGTCATACACTTCCTCCTTGCACCATTCCCTCAGCCAGTCATTGAACTCCTCTATCCTTTCTTCCTGACTGTGCTGGCTCCTGCACTGGCAACACCTCTGAGAATGCAAGTCATCTGGCTACCTCTGTGCAGGTCCTCCCTAACACTCTGGATCTTTCCTGTACTACCCCACCTCCTCCCCCACGGCTAGGTCATTGGTACCTATGTAGAATTTGAGTGCTTCCCATAACTCCCCAATCTTTTGGGCACACCCTCTGCGCCTGTCATCCCTGGCATACAAACCAACTTCCAAACCTTATATGCCTCTTCCCCAGTGAAAATCCTTAGAGTCCCCAGATTACCACCTCCCATTCCTTACTCACTCATTTCCTTCTTGTGACTGCTACAAGCTTCTCCCCATCTAACTGCTCTCTGTCATGGTTACACACCCCAGAATTATTTTCCCAATCCCTGCTTGCCTGACACCCCCATGGCCTCTATTCACCCCTCCATCTGTCTTCCCATCCTCCTCTGTCCTTTCCTTTCTGGCCACCCATACCTAACGCCTCCTCCTCCATCTTGACACCTTCCCTCCCCTCCCCACCTCCTACTCCACTCTCCATGTTGTCTCCTCCCGCACACTGTGACTACTTTGTCCCACCCTATGCTCCCTCTCCTGACCCTCTGTCTTAACTTCAACCTCTTTCCCCACCTCTTGCTCTGCCTCCTCACTTCCAGACAGCGGTGTAATCTATCCCTAAAGGTACCCTCTGAATGCTCCAACTCCTGCTGTATCTCTTGCAGTCCCACCCCTTCCCCAAGTTGCTATTCTCCTTCCCTGGGCTCCCACGCCTCCCGAGGTAGGGGTACCAGAGAACTTAGACGCATCCCCCACACCCATCCTGCTTGCCAACCTTGCTCCCCTGGGCATCCCCCATCTGTCTTTCTCTCCTTGCCCTGCTCCTCCTATGCTCCATGACACCCTCCTCAGCTCCCATCAGCATTGACGATTTCACCTTAGGTGCTCCATGCTCCTGCACAATGGACAGCCCCCATTACCCACATCATCTCCAGGAATACTGCCCCCACCACCATTACAACACACCACCCTCTTCCCACTATCCAGATGCCTGTACGTGTTCCTATTCCCCATATCCTCCCAACCCTGACCCACTCACCTTCTAGACAGAACCTTAGTATGTAACCCAGCTGGGAATGGCTGCAAAAGTCACAACTCCCAACTATCCTACGCAGCTAACCCTCAATACTCCAACCCCTACCACTTCCTTGAACCTCAACACAAATACAAGCTGATCCTAGACAGGGACCAGCTACACTCCTTGCCTGTGTTACTCTTGTGGGCTGGTCCCCGATAGGAGCTGGCTGCCCTGTCTAGCACTCTCCTAATCTGTCCTATATTTACAAGCCAACCCTAGATAGGGATCTGCTGCAAACCCCTACCAACACTGACAGTGTGTTTTCTGCCTCCGCTGAGTAGTGTGGCCTGTGGTCCTCCATACGGGCACCCTATCAACATCCCCAGATGACGCTCAAGTCAGACGCTATATTCCTGCATCATGGCACTCACCCGTCACAGTCACTAGGCCCTCTGGTAATAACAGGAACTAATGCCTTCCACTGGCTGTCTCAAGCCACGTGGCCTCCCAGCTCAGCAATGTCCGGAATCTGGCTCAGCTCAACCTGCCTTCAGCCCTCCCACTGCAGTCAACCTCCTCCTCCCATTCCAATACAGTTCCCCTGCAAAAAGGCAGAGTTTTAAAACATTTTACAAGCGATCCTTGAGCTCATCCCAAACAAAATCAAACAATTGTCTCAGCACCAATCCCCTCCTCTGATGCTCATTTGGCATTGGCTGCTGGTAAAAGGCTTAAACTACTAGTTCCTGGATATTTATCCCTAGAACTACTGCCCTCTGACTGGCCACCTCAGCCACGTGGCCCTCCCAGTTCACCAATGGCCTCCCGAGTCTGGATCAGCTCAACCTGCCCTCAGCCCTCCCACTGCAGGTGACCTCTCTCCTATTCCCACAAAGTTCCTGTAGAAGAAAAAAGGCTGAGCTTTTAAACATTTCACAAGCGATCCAACTCATCCCCAAACAAAATCACAAACACTTATCTCAGCATCGACTCCCTCCTCTGATGCTCACTCGTGACTGTTGGCAAAAGATGATTGGTAAAAACATGATTTTTGAAGTAGCTTTTTGGAGTGACTTGTGGATGAGGACTAGCAACTTCCTTGTGGGGCTAACCCATCACCGCCACATCTATGAATTCCACTTCCTCCACATCCTTCTCTGTTTCATGAGAAGGGTAGAAACACAGAAACTGATGGCAGATAAGGACTGCCAGGCCCATCTAGTCTGTCTGTACCCTACCTTTACCTAGCTGCCACTTGACCCTACTTAGTCCTTGGCTGCTGCCCCCATGTCTATCCCATGCATGCTTAAATCCCACCACAGTACTTGTCCCCACCTCCTCCTAGGACAGGCCATTTCAAGCATCCACCACCCTTTCCATGAAAAAGTACTTCTTCATTGCCCTTAGTCTACCCTTCCGGTCTCATGTCATGCCATCTTGTTGTTTTAGAGCTGCTTTCTTCTGAAAGATACTGTCCTCCTGTACCTTATTAAACCCTTGAGATACTTGAAGGTTTCTACTATGTCTCCCTCTCCTCCATGGTGTACATACTGAGCTCCTCCAATCTCTCGTATGACCTGTGGTACATGTCCTGCACCATTTTAGTTGCCTTCTTTGGAGAGTCTCCACCTGTCTATGTCCTTCCTGAGATGTGGCCTTCAAAGTTGGACGAGTATTTCAAATGAGGTCTTACTAGTGATCTGTAAAGTGGCATTATGACCTCTTTTCTTCTGTTGGTGATACCTCTCCGATGCACCCCAGCATCCCACTGCCTCTCCCACTGCCTTGGCACACTGCTGGATGTTGAGTGTTCAGCATCTGTTTGATGAACATAGAGTAGAGTTGTAATCCTCAGTAGGCCTAGGAATTGAACCAAACTCTTGGTCAGGTGAACAGTCAGGTTTCATAGGTCCACCTTCCTCTTCCTCCATAGACACAGGCATAGAAATTGTCGGCAGATAAGGACTGCTAGGCCCATCCAGTCTGCCCACAGGCCCTATACATGTATGTGTCCACTCACCCTAAGTGGTCAATGACTATTCATCACTCCCTTCCCTACCAGGGGTCCCTTGTGCTTGTCCCAGGCATGTTTAAACCTCTCCACTGTGCTTGCCCCTACCACTGCTTGTGGCAGACTATTCCAAGTGTTCACCACCCTATCTGTGTAGAAAAACTTCCTCACGTTACCTCTTAATCTACCCCTTCCAATTTCATATCGTGCCCCTTGCTCTGGTATCTTTTCTACATTGGTTAAGATCTCCCACCTGTACCTTGTTTATGCTCTTGAGGTACTTAAAGTTTCTATCATGTCGCCCTTTCTCTCCTCTCCTCCAGTGAGTATATAGTAAGGTCTCCTAGTCTCTCTTCAGATGTTTTGTGGTGCAAATCATGCACCATCTTTGTCGCCTTTTCCTGGACAGTCTCCACCTTGTTTATGTCCTTATGCATATGTGGTCTCCAGACTGCACACAGTACTCCAGGTGAGGCCTTATCGGTGTTTTATACAATGGCATCACCACCTCCCGCCTCCTACTAGTAATACCTCTGCCTATGCACCCCAGCATGCCACTGGCCCTCCCTGAAACCTTGTGCACTGCTTTGGTACATTAAGGTCATCAGATATGATAACCCCTAGGTCCCTTTCCTCTTTGGTGACAGTCAGCACCCCCATCCTACAGCTCTCCCCAGGGTTCCCCACCCAGGTGCATTACCTGCACTTTTTGCACTGTAACTCGCTGCCACACCTCTGACCATCTTTCAAGCTTCTGCATGTCCCTCTTCATTTTCTGCACCCATTCTGAGTATCCACCCTTTTGCAGATCTTGGTGTCATCTGCAAATAGGCAGACCTTTCCTTCCAGCCCCACTGCAATGTTACTAATGAAGACACTGAACAGGACTGGTCCCAGTACTGATCCTTGTGGCACTCTGCTGGTCACCCTCTATCCCTCGATTGGATCCCATTTACCCCCACCCTTCTGTCCGTCCAGCCAGTTTCTAACCCAATGTATCACCTTATGCCCAATGCCCAGACTACTTCATCTTGTTAGCCAGCCTTCTGTGTGGACGGTATAGAAGGCTTTGTTGAAATTTAGGTAGGCGACATCTACAGCCCTCCTGATTCACTTCCTAGTCACCCAATCAAAAATAGTACAGTTACGTAAGAACTTACCGTAACAGTAGATCTTCGAGAACAGCTCTTGCAGCAGGTTACACCATTAGGACCGGCCGCCAGGCGCCAGGACCTCACGAAAATTCTAGCTAGCACTACATAGGGACCGCCCCTGACGCCGGGTCCCGCCCCCGACGCCAGGTGTGGTACAAAAGGGGCGGTCACGCCCAGATTCCCCAGTTCTCCGCCGGAGACTCTTGCCGCAGGCTGACATCAAAATGGAGACCTAGGATTCAGCCAGAAGACAGAAAGATAACAATTCCTGCTCAGAAAGACTGAGCCATGCTTCCTCCAAGGGGAAGGTGGGAGGAAGGTTTGTTGCAAGAGCTGTTCTCGAAGATCTACTGTTACGGTAAGTTCTTACGTAACTGTACTATCTTACTTGAGACACAGCTCTTGCAGCAGGTTACACCATTAGACTGATTCCTGCAGTAACGCTGTCAGAAAATCCGGAGGAGGAAAATAAAGGATAAAACCAGGTCCTGAACCTAGGACAGGGACTGATGTACGGCCAAACTAAACCAGCCCTTCGCCGAGAGGCGGCGTCCAGGCTATAATGCCTGATAAAGGTATGCACAGAACTCCAAGTATGTGCAGCATATAGCAGAAGTGGAAACATTTTTGAGCGCTGCAAAGGAAGTAGCCACCCTCTAGTGGAATGACCCCGACTGTACCCGGGAGGGCTTTTGTTTGATACCATAACAGTGAGAAATACACTGGACAAGCCAGCGAGAAAGGGACTGTTTGGATACTGATTGGCCCATCATTCTCTCAGAGAAGGAAATGAAAAGCTGCTCAGAACTACGAAAGGACTGAGTTCTGTTGAGGTAAAACCTCAGGCTGCGGTGAACATCCAGGGTATGGAGCAGAGCCTCCTCTATTAGAGTAGTTCGGAAGTAGACCGAAGGTCGATATCCTGGTTCCGAGTGAGCGAAGAAACCACCTTAGGCAAGAATTTAGGTCTGCCCTCAGGATACTCTGTCCCGTGGAAAACTAAATAAGGCTCTTTGCACATGAGAGCGTGAAGTTCAGAAATTCTTCTTGCCGAGGTAACAGTATCTAAAAACAACGTTTCCACGACAGAAAACGAGTTCGAATCCGCTGCAGGTTCAAAGGGGGAAGCGTGAGCTGTTCAAGGACAAAAGCAAATCCTATGGAGGCACAGGGTCTCTAATAGGAGGTCTAAGGTGCAACACTCCCCTAAGAAATTCGAGAGAGCGCCCACCTGAGCCACTGTACGATTTCCCACCGGGAGGTGGTAAGTCAAATGGCACAGAGGTGCACTTTAATAGAGGAGTAGGCTAGACCCGAATGAAAGAGGGAGAGCAATATACTAATATTACTCCCACAGGACAACTCTGGGAAAGAGTCGCGAGCTCACGACTATACATTAAAAACGGCGCCATTTCATGGCTGTGACGTCGCATGCGTTGTCGGCTTTCTGGCTGCAGAAAGGACTTCTGCAACCTCTTACGAGACCCCGTGGATTAAAATGGCTATGTCTCTAGGAGCCAAGCATGCAGGTTCAAGGAACGTAGGTCCGGTGGACAAGTGAACCCTTCTCCTGAGACAGTAAGTGGGAGCTGAGCGGCAACGGAGCGGGGTTCCCAGATAGTTGAATCAACAAAGGAACCAAATCTGTCTGGGCCAAAATGGGGCCACTAGGATCATTATTGCGTGCTCCTGCACAGTTTGAGAAGAACTCTCTGGATCAACGGGAAAGGAGGAAAGCATAGAGGAATCTGTTGGCCCAGGAGAGGATAACGTGCCTCGCCAGAAAACACCAGGCCCTGGATCTAGCGAGCAAAATTGGGCAGTTTTATGTTGGATGGGGAGGCGAACAAGTCTAGATCTGGAGTTCCCATCAAGAAACAGATCCTCTGCTACCTCTTGAAGGAGTTCCTATCGTGGACTCTGGCCTGAGAACGACTCAGGCCGTCCTGCAACCGTGTTGTCCACTCCGGGAACGTGCACAGTGATCAGATTCACGCCGTGTCTGATTACCCAATCCCACACCTCATTGCCTCCTGCAAAGGGGTAAGAGTGCGCCTCCTGTTTGTTGAGGTAATACATCACCGCCTGTTGTCTGTCTGAAGTAGAAGAGTCACGGTGGGATAACTGACTGAAAGGCCTGCAGGGCATAGAGGACCGCTCATTTCCAGCACGTTGATGTGAAGGTGAGCTTCCATCTGGGTCCACGTACTCTGGGACTTTACCCCGTCCAGGTGTGCCCCCACCCAAGACCGGAAGCGCCTGTGGTGAGGGTGACCTCCGGGACAGCGCAATGAACGGGACGCCTGATGAGAGCGACCCTGGGGCTAGCCACCACTGCCAGTCTTGAATCACTGAATTCGTGAGTCTGACCGGATGCTGCAAGTGGTCTCGCTTTGGTCCCATTGCACTTTGAGCATCCACTGAGTAATGCGATGTGGAGTCTTCAATAAAGGGACAGTAGGAATGGCCGCAGCCATGTGTCCGAGCAAGCGAAGGACCGACCTGGCAGGTACAACCTTGCTTAATGATAGGTCCCTTATGAGGGATCTGATGCGCCTCGCTCTGTCGGCCGGAAGAAAGGCTCTTCCCAACAGTGTCCAGAACTGCTCCTATGAACTGCAGTTTCTGCGACGGTACCAGGAGAGACTTCGTAATTTATGAGGATGCCCAGGATCGGAACAGATCCTGGGTGCCTTGATTGCAAGAAGCAACGCCTCTGGAGGCGGCCAGTAGCCAGTCGTCCAGGTACGGGAACACGAGTGGCCCTGTCTCCTCAGAGACGCTACACGACTGCCATGCACTTGGTAAAGACCCTCAGTGCGGAAGACAGTCCGAAAGGAAGGGCTCGAACTGAAGGTGGTGGTCGAGAAACTCAAGCGCAGGAACCTCCTGTGCGCTTGAGCCATAGGGATGTGCAGTAGGCATCCTGATGTCTAGAGACGCTAAAAGGCTGCCCTGTTTGAGCATGGGGATAAGACCCGGAAGGGTCACCATGCGGAATCTCTTGTAAGTGACCGACACATTGAGGTCGCTGAGGTCCAAGATTGGACGGAGGTCCCTGTTTTCTTGGGAACCAGGAAGAAGTGGAATAGTATCCTAGTCTCTCTGGTTCTCTGGGACGCACTTCATCGCCTCCCTTTCGTAGTAGGCGAGTACTTTGCCAGATCAAGGCTTTGTGCTGACCCTGATACCGAGAGCAAAGGAGGCCTCGAGGTGGCTTTCCTGCAAATTCTATAAAGTGGCCTAGACTGACTAACTGAAGAACCCACCTGTCGGTGGTAATGGCCTGCCATCCCGGCAGGAAGTTCGCAATGCGACTCTCACTATAAACTCCCGCTGATCCTGAGGGGCGGGGCCGGAAAGGAGTCAGGCTGTGGCGGCAGATGGACCCGCTGGCTGGGCCTGCTTAGGAGAACGCCACCGGCTGAGGGTGTCTGCCCTGGGCCTCACGAAACCAGAGCCCCTCTGAGGTGCAGTGAGTGGGTTTGTTGCCCTCATGTCCACAAGACGAAACGGCTTTGGTTCCTACGAAGCGGAACCAAGCTTAGGTCGGTACATGGCCTGAACTGACCTTACCGCCTTCCCGGCCTCTTGGAGTTTGGTAAGATCTTTCTGTGGGATTACCAAACAATACTTCTCCTCAAAAGGGGCGCCCAAGATGTTCTTTGGACGTCTGGGGTAAAACCGAGACGCGCAACCAAGAGTGTCTCCGGAGGCAAACGCCAGAAGCTGCTGGCCGATGAGTCCGCTGGGTCATATGCTGCTCTTAGCACTTGGGTCCCCACGTTTGAACCTGCACGGAGGAGCTGAAGCATCTCCTCTCTGCTCACCTTCGGGCATCTTTTCAGGGCTTCCAGACCCTGTTCTCACAAAGCTGCTCTGAACTGAACCATGGGTTAAATAGTTCAGGGATCTGATGGCGAGGTAGCGGAAGACACGCAGCGCCACCCAACGCGCTCCAGTTGTTTGGACTCTGGGTCCGGTGGCAGGGTGCTCAAATGTTGTGGCCTCTGTGACCGGTCATGTGAGGCTGTGATGACCAGAGAATCGGCCTGAGGATGCTGCATCAAGTACTGGTCGTCCCTAGGAGCCTTGTACAAGCGATCAGCTTTCTTCGTCTCGCTGGAGCGAGTGTGGACGCCTCCACGCAGCCTTGGTGACGCCCACGAAAGTGTCAACCAAGGGTGGTACTACCACAGGCTTGGGGTCCTTTGTCAAGATATGTGGCGAGTCGCATCTTTTCGGGTCTAAGTCTTCAGCATCCCATCCCATGTTCTCTTGTATATGTCTCATAATATCAAGGAACGAGGGATCATCCGAGGAGATCTAGGCATCTCACGTGGGTCCGGAGAAGGGATGGAGAGTGGAGATGGGGATCTAGAGGTGGAGTAGTCTGATCCCGTGTCCTCCGTTGAAGGCGACGTCGGCGCCTCCTGGATCTCTTGGGGCTGGGTGATCCAGAAGAGGATTTCGGACGGAAGTCTCCGCTTATCAGGTCTCCCCTGGGAGGGCTCCTAGGCTCCCGGGAGGAGGGAACACGGCCTGCCGACCTCGGCGATGCGGGGGGCAGGAACCGGAGTAGAAGGAGGAGGAGGAGGAGGGGGGAACCATGTCTTTTTAATGGTATCCCACCAGTAGGTGAACAGATCTTTCACCTCCACTAGAGAGAGGCCCGACGACGGCCCGGAGCCGTGGGCGGTCGTAGGGTCCCGCCGGCTCCACAGGGGCTCTGGTAATGACTAGGGTTCCTGGGAGTACCTACGGGACCGGGCCGCCGGCCTGGTCCTCGGCCGTCTAGGTCCTCCTCCGATAGAGGCTCCTGACCGATGTCGGTCGGAGGCAACAGGGCCTTTCTTCTTTTCAGGAGGGCGGGCGCCGTCCCCTACCGCGCCCGCTGGGATGTAATGGCTAGGTCGACGCCGACGCGCTCCAGGGAAGAAGGCGCGACGGCTGACGGCTGTCGAGCCGGGCGTCCTGGGCTACAGGCCTTTTAAAGGCGTGAGCTCCAACGCCTGCCGTGGAGGCACCGACGAAGACCTGACATCGGGACCGAGGAGCGGAACCCGACTTATGGTGGTGATGGTGTCGCTCTCGGACTTCGCCAAGGCCCTGGAAGGAGGAAGGCCTCATGGATTTCTCCTGAGATGAAGGTTTCTTGATTGCAGCCGGGGAGATTTCAACCGGAGCTACGGGACTCCAACCCTAGAAGGGGACCTGGAAGGGCCTTCCTTCTCTTTCTGCGTGCTTGTGGACCCTGGAGCTTTCCCTTGAGGACATGGTCTTCAGTTGTTCCTCCAGAAGAAACGCCTGCAAAGCCTCTGACGCCGGATCCGGTATACGGCTATTGAACCTTTGGCAAGAAGGACAGGCCTCCGTATCGTGGTTCGGGCCTAGGCACCGGACGCAGGGCCGTGTGGGGGTCCTTGAACGGATCTGCTTTCCACAAGCGCATCAAGGATGGCCCAAGTTGGTGATGACATCAAGATCTTGCTTGAAGAGGATTCTGAAGATTTCGAAAAATTTTATCGAAAAAAGAACTATTCACGGCGTAGCGCTAGACTGGTAACACGAAGGGGTCAGGTAGCTAAGTTGACGGGCGGAAAAGAACTTGGGAATCTCATGGACCGGCCTTTTTGCACCACGCCTGACGCCGGAGGCGGGACCGACGTCGGGGCGGTCCCCACTGTAGTTAGCTAGCTAGAATTTTCTCCGTTAGTCGCGCCTGGCGGCTTTGGTCCTAATGGTGTAACCTGCTGCAAGAGCTGTGTCTCAAGTAAGATCTATCAAATTCGCTTGACAAGACCTTCCTGATGTGAATCCATGCTGCCTCAGATCCTGGGCACAAATGGATCCCAGGCGTATACTATCCTTTTCTTTCAGCAGTGTCTCCATGATCTTCCCCACCACTGAGGTGAGGCTGACTGGCCTGTAGTTCCCCGCTCTACCCTACTGCCACTTTTGTGCAGTGGGACTACATGCACCCTCCTCCAGTCCTCTGGAACAACAACTGTGTTGAGTTACTATGTGAACAGGGTGGCCAAGGCGCTGCTAGTTCCCCTGCAGCTCCCCTTACTGTCCTCGGGTGTATGTCATCTGGCCCCATGACTTAATCCACTTTCAGCTTTGTGAGTTCCTCCAGAACTCTCTCCACTGTGAATGGACTAGTGTCCACTCCCCCGACTGCCTCTGCTCCCCAACTGTAGTCCTTGACCTCTCCTCTCAGTGAACACTGAACAGAAGTATTTGTTCAGTATTTCTGCTTTGTCTAGAGCCCCTCCTTACACGCTCCGCTCTCCCCTTCGAGTCTCACAATCCCTCCTGGTTTTTCTTCTATTGCTGATGTACCTATAGAATGTCTTGTCCCCTTTACAGTCCATGCTAAACACTCCTCTGTGTCTTGGCTTTCCTAACAGCCTTCCTGCTTCTCTTAGGCATTCAAGGTACACCTCCTGTCCTCCTCCCTTTGAGTCCTCTTATACTTCCTGAAACTTGCTCTTTAGTCCTTACTGTGTCTCTCACCATTTTAGAGAACCATAGTGGTTTCTTCTTCTTTCCTTTGGCCACTATCCTAATGCACTGTTAGTTACCTCCATAATGGTCCTTTTAGTCTCCCCAATGTTCCTCCACCCCTCCATTACCTCTGCCTTCTCCAGGGCTGCTCTTAAACATCTACCCATGTCACTAAAATCCATCCCCTGAAATCTAATACTTTGCCCTTGTGTGGCCTGAGTGCCTGTCTCCATGTCAAACCATACCATGTGGTGGTCGCTGGATCCCAGCTGCCTTTCCACCTGGATTCCTTTAACTCTGTTCCCACTGGTCCATACCCGTCTAGAAGTGATTTGTCCCTGGTTGGCTCATGCACCAGCTAAGTCCAACCCCTGTAGGGATTCCAGGATGGCTGTTCTGGCTGAAGCAGCTGTAGGGTGGTCCAATCCACGTCCGGCATATTGAAATCTCCCATCAACAGGATTTCACATTTAGCTGCCACATTGTGAATTTCTCCACTAGTACCCTGTCCACTTCCTCCTCTGTGCCAGAGGTCTGTAGATCACCCCTGTATGTACTGTTGTGCCATTTCCTGGTTCAAGGCCACCCACATTGCCCTTCCTTCCTGTACTTCTGTAGCCTTTATGCCTTCTCTGACATACAGGCCACCTCCTCCCTTTTACCTTCCTGTCCCTTCTGAACAGTGTATAGCCTGGTACACTGCCATCCCAGCTGTGATTAGCAGAGTACCATATCTCTGTTATTGCTGCAATGTCAAGGTCTGCATCCAACATCAAGGCTTCCAGGTCTGGAACCTTATTTCCTGGACTGTGGGCATTTGTGAACATGATCTTCCATGTATTACACCCTACCTCCCCTGTTCCGTTTCTCTACTTTGCCTCTTACCCCCGCCCTGGTATTCATGATCATGTGGTCTTGCCCCCCACACACACACATTTCCCCGCTTGCCTGCCCCTCACTGCTCGTTCAGTTGTTCGCTGTCAACTGGTACTTTTGCATGTTCACATGGGGGAGGGGGTGTTCCTAAACCACCTGGCTCTCCTGGCTTTACCCCCTTAGCCAGTTTAAATGCTCTCGCTGAAGCATTCCAACTTCTCACTAAGGACTGAGGTTCCCTTTCCAGACAGATGTAGGTCATCCTCTTGATACAAGCCTCATCTGCTCAGGTTGGGGACCAGTCCCCTATGAAGCCAAATCCTTCCCTTCCACACCAATCCTTCAACCAGGAGTAGAAGGCTCGGATGTGGAGTGCCTGGCCTCCATGCTGCCTTGGACAGGTAGCACCTCCAGAATGAGACAAATGTGTTACCTGTTTCAGATACCCCCCCAGCTCCTGGAAATCCTCCTGACTCTGGCTAACTCCACCCTTCTCCTCGCCAGGTTATTGGTCCCCAGGTGGACAATGACATCCAGCTCCTCCTCCTGGCTATCGCCCTAGCAATCCTATGGATTCGCTTCCCATCCCCTCCATGCAGTGCTTCTTGGGAGACACTTGACCTCCCTCTCCCCCCGCTAGGTGTCTCTATTCACACTCGGACAATAGAGTCCCCACTAGAAGAAACTTCCCTCCTCCGGGGCCCTTGTCCCCCTTCCTGGGGCTCCAGCTTGAGGGCCCTACCATCCATCCTGGTCCCAGTTGCTGTGCCTGTGTGGGCATTCCCATTCCTCCAAAACAGCGAGGCATTATTAAGCTGGACTAGTTGGGGATGTGCCTCTGACCCCTCCCCCCACCCTCTCTGAGCCCACTGTGGTCCAGTCACTCTTCTTCCTGGGCAACCTCTGAGGTTTGTGTTGTGGACCTGGTGGTCTCTGGGTGGGGTGGACCCACCTGTAACCTAGCCACCTCTGCCGCGGAGGCAGGCAACCTCCCTTAGCCCAGAGGTGCCTACAGCTAGGGCAGCATCACAGCTCTAGAACATCTCCTGAAGACTGCCGCTCCACAGCCACTGCACCACTCCTGTCTATTCTTTTCCTGTTACTTACTATGAAATGTCCTGTCGCTCAAACTGATTTGTGGTTTTAGCCTTGTACACTAACCAATGTAGAACCACGTACCTGTACTGTTGTCTGTTCTGCTATTGTCTTCTGTATGCTAATGATGCCTTTATTCAACGTACTAATCCCGGTCGCTTCCTGAAAAGGGACCCGCTTGAGTCAGCGGCTTACCCGTTAACAAATTTAAATAAATAAATAAATGTCTGATGTGACCTGGCCTGCAATATAATCTAGGTAAATGGCCTGGGACCAGAGTCTGAGTAGGGGAGAAATGTTAAGGAAGTTTTCCATAACCTGGGAGGCTGGGAAAAACTGCCGCCTTTGCCATGTCCTTGGTTGAGGACATCTGCCTTTGACCCCATACCTGCTTCTTTTCTCTGAGGGAGGAATGGCATGGGCATGGTTTTTTTTTTCTTGGCAGGGCAGGCACTCATTCCAGTACCTGGTCTGAGGCTCTTTAGTTTGTATTTTTGCCATCACTGGATTCAGGGTCCCCTTTTTGGACATCCTTGTATCTTTACCATGTTTATCTGATGGCTGAGTAGATTTATCTTTTATCCATCCCCTGTGTGCAAGCACTGCTGCTGATGAGAAGAACCCTCTGATGCGTGCTTTCGACATAATTAGGAACTCCTCTGAGCCTGTACTGTGCTGTGGTGACCTAGAGGCAGACTGAGAAGCCAGAAACTTTTCTTCTTAAAGCCCTTTTCTGTGGGCATTAGGGCAAAACTTTTACAGAGCTCACAACTGACAAAAATTGTGATCTGGATCTAGGCCTTTTAAACAAAGATCGAAGCAGTTTGCCTTTGCTATGAGCTGAAAGCAATTTGTACAGTTTCCAAAGTCTATTGGTCTTGTTAATTTGTTAGGCCATTAGTCATATCAAGTGCTAAATGACTTGTGGAAAATCGATTATTTGGTTCCAAGTCAAAAGCAAGGTTACTGATTAAATAAAGCGTATTTTCTCTCAGGTGAGAAACCGTGCAAGCATTAATGAAAACAAAGTGGTTTTATATTAGGTTGTGAAAAGCGGTTTGGTTTCCTCCTCAGGTGGGAACCCTATTCATAAATGGAAAAAAAGCAAATTTTTGAGAGATTTTAGTTTTTAAAAGAACCACGATAGGGTCCCTTCAGGCAAGAACTGCATCGTAACGCAGCTTCTCCAGCTCCAACAACTGATCAGGAACCAGAGAAAATCACAAATTTGCCAAGTAGAATAAACTCCCTAACTAATGAAGATTTTGAAAACCGATACTTTGAGAAACTAAGAATTTAGCATGAAGCTCTCTCCTGGGCATCACACTCTGGAGGGATGATGCTTGTTGTAAGGCATCAGTGATGGATTCCTGCTGTTTGAAAGAAGGCCGAGCAAGAATGAGAATTTGGTATTATAATAACAACACACTTCAATGGAAAGCAGTGGAATCCGCATTGAAGAAAGCAGTGCCGGTACTAGGGTGTATAAGGTGGAACATTGTAAACAGGCCAAGATAAGTGACAGCTTCCTTTTATAGGATATATATGAGACCTCAACCAGAGTACTTCTGCCAGTTCTGGGATCCATATCACAGGAATGATGTTAACGGACTGGAATGGGTATGAAAAGAGAATGAAGACTGGAGTTAGGAACATGGAATGTGAGGAGAGACTTACTGCTCACAGATACATTTAGTTTGGAAGACCGGAGACTCTAAGATTTAACTGCTCTGTATGGTTTCAAAAACATAAAACATGTCAAGAGTTGGGGCATGGGTTCATAATGTCGTGGCAAACTGTGCACCGCAGGAATGTCGATGCAAAAATAGTGTGTAAAAGGCACAGTATGCCCAACAGCATACACCGTAGTAACATCTTTAGTTTTTGTGGGGGCTTTTGCCCATACCCGGACTAATTATAATCAACTCTGGGGGTCAAGGATGTCGGGAGTAAGAAAAAAACACCGCCATCAAAATCCCTGTTTTCGACAAACAAAATGCAGCAACATAGTGGGACCTGGGAAACATGAAACGAGCCTCAGGTCCCCGACATCACCGAGGCAGGAGCTCTAGCTACTACACCACGGGAGCAGCTTGGCCAGGAACTGCTCTGACAGCATCCTTAACCTCCCACGCTGGCAGTCTACAGCAACAGGGGTAGCAGTTTAAACCCCTGTCCCTGTACAACCATTAGCACTTCTTTCAGAGCTCTTTTCATGCATGGTTTTATCTGCGCTATCTTAACCCGTACCGAGTTGGGGCTAGTTAATAAGTAAATTAAGCTACAACTTGAGGTCATAAAAAGTAATTACATGCAAGCAATCATACCCACAGGGTGGGTGGTATTGGACAATACCGACCCCCTATGATAATGAGTCCGACACCACAGGGGAGGGCCTTATAGCCCCGCAGGTCTGGTCCACCTACCCTGGAGGGTATTATTGCACTTAGAAAATGGGCTACATGTTACATTTTGTATGTAAAAATAAATAGTGTCAACAGAATAAAACATTAATAGCACAAATGTTTGTAAAGTTGTTTTTCTGTAAAATAGTCTCCTCCACTGGTATATTTGCCAGTAGAGGCACTGAAGTCTTTATTATTGCTTCCCTGATGAGACGCTCCTCCTCTGACATACAGACTGAGAAAGTGTACCGCTCCACCCACCCACCCCGATACAGCCTGTGGTCTTGTTTTTGTTTTATCTACTGACATCACTCCGCTACCCGCTGTGTTTGTATGGGATGGCAGGATGATACAAGGGTAGTTTGTGCAGTCAGGCAAGGAAAGGAAAAAGTAATTCATGTTTTAGAAAATGTTGAAGCCTTTTTTCTTTTGCGCTTCCATTGTTTTGTCAGGAGAAGAAAGAGGGAGGAAAATGCAGGAATGGCATGTCACTAGCACTGTCGGTGACAGGCCTGACTATGACAAAAAGCGCTGTTGAGAAGTACTGTTATAGCGCGCTGAGAGAAAGACTGCACCTGAATGTTTCTGACCAGGAATCGGCATGCTGTGCCAATTTATTGAGGAAACATAATGGAGGAGGAGAAGGTTCTTTGTTTTTTTTGTTAAGAATGGGAACATACTTATTTATTGAATTTTGGTAACTGGTGGGCCAACTGAGACAAGACAGTCTCATTTTCAGGGCGACCTGGGAGTGCAGCACACTGACAGTGCCTAGCACTGAGAACAATACATTCAGTATAACACCTTGATAATACAGCACAAGCTAACAAACAAACAATACAGATGCAGGGTACATATGGAATAAATAATACAGTAAATTAGAGCAAATACAGTAATAGCAAAATTCAAAACAGGCAGTAGTTAGAGAATACAGACACCTTGTACACGACTCTTAGGTAAAGTCAGGTTTTCACTAAATATCATAAACTAAACACAGTTAACACACATAGCAGGTAGGATGGGAAGCCAGGCAGCAGATACGGTAGAGCAAAGTTATTAAGGAAATTAGGATGGCAGGACGGAGATAACAGACTCCAGGGATCAGCGAAACAGGTACATTGTGTGGCAGCAAGGAGAGGTAGCAGAGACACCTGGAAAAGAGGAAGAGAGGATAGCCAAAATGGTTGGGGAAGCAAGTTCCAATAGGATACAGCTGAGAAGGCAAAAGACCTCCAAGCCACGGCTAGCCTAGTGTTGTGAAGGGCAGCAAGGCAGATCTAAGAGGGTGCCTTGGGTGCATGCATTGCACTAAGTCAGTAAGACAGAGTGGGTATAGCGTGTACCAACTTATGAGTGAGCTTAGGGTAGAATACCATAGTTTTGAATCATGAGATAGCCATCCTAGGGAAGATAATACATCACAGTGGGGATGGCGAGCACTGACCCCAAACAAACCAAGCTACTCTATGGCAGACCTGAGCGAGGCGAGCCATGATGGTGGAGGAAGTGGAAAAGAAGTAAGGGGCGCTTCTGAGAAGGACTATACCAGGTTACTCGCGCAATCCATCGTTCTATCGGTTCATTGCATTTTTTATGTTCACAACAAGGTAAGGTGCCATCAGGGAAGGTTCTGTCGATTGGGATGGGAGCTGGGGCAAGTCGGGTCAAAGTTTACTGAAGTGCTCTGTAGGAGTTGCGAGAGCACGTGAGGTGCTGTACTGAAAAAAAACTGAAACAGAGCGGAGCAGGTAAGGCGTTTCAGGGCAAATGATGTGCTGTCTGGAGTACGGAGTTTAAAAAAATGTGTGGTCTGAGGACTGAGTGGAGGGGTCTCGCTAAGTGAGCAGAAAAACAGTGGTTACTGAAGCTTGAATTTCAAACTGGCACAAAGACACCAGTTTGGCACTGGGCAAGCAGGTTGAACTTTATTTCCTGGGCATCTATTGAAAGTTAATTAACCCCTCTGGAATGGGTACCAGTCAATCAGAGCCCAAGAAATAAAAAGCCAATTTTGAAGTGTAAACATTCTGGGAAGATGGAAGAAAATACTATTTAATAATCAAAACTAGTGCTACGCACCCTCCACAGATAGTGCCGCTGTTAGGTGGAGTTAGATTTGCATAGTGCCCAGAGGTAGAGGTTCAATTTAGCAACTAATAGGGATGTAACCACGGAATAAAATAATAATATTTACTTAATTTGCTTTTCAGAATTTCAAAGCGCCAGTACAACAAGAATACAAAACAAACATATATTCAAACACATACCACATAAAATCAAGATAAAACAGGAAACGCCTTTACCCATAAAAAGTCTTTTAGTGCCTGCTTAAAACACCCCACCGTCCTGCATCCCAGAGCTGGTGGGCAGAGAATTTCAGAGTGGGTAGGTGCTTTAATCCAAAAGCACAAGCGCCAGATGACTTCAAGTTTACCCTCGAATCACTAGCAACCCTCGACAGCCCTAACAGAACTGTCGCAGAGGGGTGTAAGGCACCAGGATCTTCAAGTAATCGACCCAGACCGTAGGGCTTTGTAGGTCAGAAGACCTACCTCAAAGGTGATCCGAACTGTATTGGCACAGTGCAGAACGTGCAGTAATGGGGTGATGTGAGATCTTCTTGATGCCCCAGTCAACAAATGTGCTGCCGCTGCTCTGCACTAGCTGCAAGCGTGGATATCAACCCCAGGAAGCCCCAGGTACAGGAGTTACAGTAATCAAGGCGTATGTCACAAAGGTGTGGACTAAAACAGGCAGATCACTGGGTGGAACAAGGTGCCTAATCCTGGCAATGTTCCTAAGATGGAAGAAGGCCAGCTTGATGACTGCCGACACCTGATGTCGAAGAGTCAAGCCTACGCCAAGCTCCACTCCCAGATTATGCACCTGTTCGGAGGAGAGAATCTGGTCCTCCTCAGGACTAAACCGGAAGGAAGCCCAGTCCTCAGTCCCTCTACCCTATGACCTGGGTCCACAACCAAAACCTCAGTCTTTCCTGGGTTCAACTTCAGACCGCTGGAATTCATCCAGTCTTGGATTTCTCGAGGCAGTTGTTCAGTACCGAGATAGCATCAACCTGATCAGGTGCAAAGACAGGTAGAACAGGGTATCATCAGCGTAGCAGTGAAACCTCAGCTCATACCGTCTAACAATGTCTCCGAGGTGGCATATATATACTGGGCGACATCATGGGGACAACACCGAGCCCCTGAGGCACTCTCAAGATGGCAGAGAGAGAAGGCCCCGGATGAAAAACAAACCGAGACCACCTCTGCATTCTCCCAGAGAGAAAAGATGAAAACCATCTGAGGACTGTACTGACAGTCCGCAGATGGACCCTCAGGCATTTGAGCAGAACTCCATGATCCACAGTATCAAAAGCTGATGACAGCTCTAGGAGAACCAAGATGGAACGGTGTCTCTGATCTCTGCCATCAGGAGATCACTAAGCACCGAACCAGAGCAGTCTCAGTACTATGCCTCTTATGAAAACCAGATTGAGAGGTTCGAATAAACTATGGATGGTTAAATGGTTATCAATTGAGCAGCCAACTTTCAATAACCTTCCCCACAAAAGGAGGTTAGAGATGGTCGTAGTTTGCTAGGTTCTCCGGTTCAAAGAAGCTTTTTTCAGAAGGGGATCACCACCTCTCCTTCAAGGAGCTAGAAATACTTCTGTATCTAACGAGCACCGGACAATCCGAGCTAAGACCGGCCAATGATCTCACTACAATCCAAAATCAGGAAGTAGGGCCTGGGTCTAAACTATAGCATGGGACGATCTCTTGGACAATCCTCAAATGTCTATGAATCGGCAGTCCAAAGATACTCCAGAAAACTCTGGGTTCTGCGACAGGGCACCGATCAACGGCAACTCCCTAGAGTGAAGTTGGTGGCACTCCCTCCAGATGTCTTCACCTTATTCGCAAAGAAAGCGATCTCATCACAATCAGTTTGTGTAAAAACTGACGAGCTGCTGACAGACTGGTTGCACAGTCTGTCAACAGTTCCTGAAGAGTTGAGCCGTCGATTCGTGCGACAGAAATTTCCTGGACAGGAATACTGCCTTCTTATGGGAAATTGCTGTTTGGTAGAGTTCATAATGCTCTAGCAAAATATGGTGGTCAGCATCAGTGGCAGTCTTCCTCCAACGATGCTCTAACCTCATGACCTCCACGCAACTGCCTTAGGGCCCCATCAAACCACGGGCTCCAGGGTGACGCTGAAGGGGCTTAACACGGACAGGTGAAATCTGATCGGCTGTCAGTAGTGGCCCCATTATAGGCCATTACCAACTGCTCAGGATCAGTGCAAATCTTGTCCAACAACGAGAGGTCAATAACTGCCATCAGGTCATCAGGGACCACATCCCAAAGGGCGGTACCTGACCAACTCTACAGGGGCTGACCTACCCGGGGCCTCAAAATTGAACCCAACAGAGTACTGATCGGACCAACCGACTGGTTCCACCACCAGATCGGAGGCCTCGATCCCCAAGAGGAAGACCAGGTCAAGAGAGTGGCCTCCCTATGTGTAGCTGAGGAAACAACCTGTAAAGCCCAGAAGTGTCATCACCTGGAGGAAATGTTGTCCAAAGAGCGAAGATTAGTCGTGTTGCCAGACAGTGAAGTCGCCAGAACCATCAGTCTGGACGACTCAAGGCCATGTCGGCAGCAAATCTGCCATTTCCTGCAGGAAAAGCTTCTCATTACCTGCTGGACGAAGATGAGGGCAATCCTGCACCCTACACCAGCTACTACAGTACACTCAAATGACTTGGCCTCCTCGACTGGCACACCAGTTAAGCCCAATTAGATCTTGAAACAGACCGCACTTCCGATCCAATCTTACGATGTACAACTGAGTACCCGTGGGAACAGCTGCTCTAAAAAGGGGCTGCATTCCCATTCAACCAGGTCTCGGTACTGCAAGCCAGCTCTGCCTTCAGAACAAAGTCTGAGATAAGACCAGTCTTGTTGCAGACAGATCTGACATTGCACAACAGTGCCGAGTTGGATGAGGTTGTGAGTGTCCTAACCACTTGCTCCCCAAACTGGAGGTGCCCTTGGGTAAGGGAGCCAGAACTGAATCACCTCGTTCTAGATACCATTTCGCCCCAGGCGCCTTCTGGGACTGACCACTCTATGGGAGAGCCCCGCCGCCTGGGCTGGACTGCAACCCTGCACTCCACCCCCGCCTCCCCTTATGAGCGATCCCAACACCCAACAGTGGTGATAGGTATGAGCAGGCAGGAGCGAGAAGAGAAGGGGCAGAGGGCATGAGAGCGGAGGCCAAGTAGCACAGGACAGGAGGGGCAAGCAGGCACATCAAGCAGCTTTCGAATTAAAAACACAGTAAATAAAATTCCCAAAAATACCACCAATCCTGAAGGAAAGGAGGTATAACCCAAGCAGAAAGCTGGACAGAAAAAAGAACGAGGAGGGAGCTACCTTCTCCTTTTTTGGTTGGTTTGGGTCCCCAAGAGGATGCTCACCCCAGTTTTGGTACTTTTTTTATTTGGTGGGTGGGAACCCAACAATGAGTCCCAAGCCCCAATTTCTTTTTAAAACCAAACCATTAAGGGGCACAACTGGGGATACATGTGGCACACTAAATGGTGCCAGCCAACACAAACAGGGTCAGCTGCCAGATGCCATGGAGTCGATCTTAACATTGTTTTACTAGACCAAACCCTAGTGCAAACTGACCAGGGCTAGTGCAGCTAACTCTACTTGTCCGTCTTGACTGGTGCAGGTTTTCACAACTGTTAATGAAGTTAAAAGGTCTCAGCTTTAGCAGGATCTAGTCTTCACACTAATCTCTTTCAATGTTCCTGATAGCCTGATGTGATTAACAGCTCATTAACAGCTGCAGTTATCTGGCAACTCAAGAGAGGATCCCACAAAAAGACTCAATGTGAGTCATTATCCTCCACTGTTAGGACTTTCAGCTAGTGTCCAAGGTGTGATCAAGGGTAGAGTGCTGTTAAGTCACTATCTTACAGTTTTCTGAATGTGTGTCTGTCTAACAATTTGTCCCATATTATTAAGACCTGTACCCCTCATTTCCCTCATTCTGAGTGTCTGTATCAACATTTTGGTGACAAAATGAGAGGAGGTATAAAGTCAGGCCCTGCAGGTGGTGGGTTTTATCCCAGCCTCACCATAACTTCCCTCTCCCTCCAAATCTCTTAAATCTGTTCTTTCCCTGACACCACTGACTAAGAAATGGCCATCCACGGATCCATAGCTGCCATTACTGGCAAGTGTAGGGGTCCCCAGCTCTTCTAAATGGACCATGCCAGACATCACCACCCATACAGTCCCACCCTTATCCCATCCAGCCTGTCCTTTCACAAAGCTTTGGACTATGTATGGTACAAAAATAAACCTAATAAAATACATAATTTGAAAGTTTAAAATAGGCGCCCTGGGGTACATAGATCTTCCTATATTTTATTTATTTATTGTTTATTTATTGAAATGTTTCACCAGGAAGGCTCTGAGCAACAAGTTGCCCATCTCCGGTGCAACCTGGAGGTAGGGGAACATGAGGACAGTATACATAGATTTGGTACACAATATAGATATACAATTTGATTACATTCAATAAAGTGAGCAGACTATACAGAAGTACTGAAAAGGAGGAATGCTAACAGGTATGAACTAGTTGGCTACAATGCTCACAGTCTTGAACTAGATATGATAGCACAAATATCTTTGGTAAACACTTGGGACATAGCTTTGTAGTTAGTTAGTAGTACTGGGGCGGTCCTTTTAATGTCTTTATAAATGACATTGCAGAAGGACGGAAGGGAAATATGTCTCTTTGTAGATGACACAAAGATCTGCAACAGGGTTGATACACAAGGTGGATGGAAAGGATGAAAAGGGACTTGGCAAGGTTGGAGGAATGGTCAAATGTATAGCAGCTTAGATTCAATGCTAAGAAGTGCAAAGTAATGCACCTGGGAAACAAAAACCAAGGGAGGGTACACAATGGGGGGTGAGATACTTCAACAACAAAAATGGAAAGGACCTGGGGTAGTCATATCAGATGACCTAAAGGTGGGCCAACAATGTGAGAAGGCAATAAGGAGGGCTGGGGAGATACTGGGATGCATAGGAGAGGCATCACCAGTAGAAAACAGGAAGTTGTTATCCCTCTGTACACACAGCTGGTGAGACCCCATCTGAGTACTGTGTACAGTTCTGGAGACCCCATCATAAAGACAGACAGGGTGGAGGCTATCCAGAGGAGGGCAACCAAAATGATGCAGTGTCTGCATCAGAGACATATGAAAGAAAGACTAAAGGAACTAAAGATGTATAGCCTAGAGGAAAGGAGAGGAGAGGGGGACAGTATAGAAACTTTCAAATACCTCAAGGGAATCAACAAAGTCCAAGAGGGTAGCATCTTTCAGAAAAAGATGCACAAAAACAAGGGCACAATTTGAAGATAGAGGAGACGGCTCAGAGGTAATGTGAGGAAGTATTTCTTCACAGAGAGGTTGTGGATACATGGAACAGCCTTCCTGAGGAGGTTGTAGAGTCAAAACAGTTGGGGAATTCAAGAATGCATGGAACAGACATAAGACAATTCTAGTGGGAGGTAGGAGGAAGTAGGTTGTTGGTTAACTAGGATCTGCAGCTTATCCGTTAGGTAGGTAGGAAATGGGCAGACTAGGTGGGCCAAGTGGTCCTATCTGCCGTCAAATTCTATGTTTCTAAAATGGCTGGATAGAATACAAGGAGGGTAAGGCAAGACTGCGAGGAGAACATAGATAGAACAAAATCTGCAAGGTGTAACAAAAGTGCAAGGTTGACTATAAGTGCATTAGAGATTGAGGGTTGTAATGACTTTGGCTAGGAAGGGTAGGAAGGTGGGGTATATGGCAGACAGCAGGAGGGTGGAAGGGGATTTGGAGGAGGAAAGCAAGGGGTGGAGGAGAAGGGTTTGCCAGGGCCTGACCCTCCAGAATGTTGGGGACCCTGCCTACACCAGGCGGACGCCAAGCACAAACAGGAGGAAGCAGGTTGTAGGCAGTGGGAGTTAGAGCACGTCAGGAAGGAAGAGAGGGAAGAGAAGGGTCTGCCAGGGCCTGGTCCTTCCAGTATGCTGTGGACAGTGCCTGCACAAGCAGATGTAGAGTATGACAGGAGGGAAGCTGGCTGTAGCCAGCAGAGGTAGAAACATGACAGGAGGGAAGTATCTAGCGATGGGAGAGTGATTCAGAAGGACCAAGAGAGAGGAGGTGGGAGAGAAAGAGGGGCTGAGACCCTGCCCTTTCAGGAAAAAAATAGGGTGGGACTAGGAGGCAAAGAAAGTGTTTGCCTAGGTTCTGGACCCCTCCAGGATGCAGAAGAACCCTGCCAAGGGCCCTAGACCAAGCAACAGCCGAGTGGGTAGTGAGGTAAGGTGGTATACAGAGGAGGAGCAGGGGTGGTGGGGTAAGGTGGAAAGGAGAGGGTGCTGGGGGATGTAGGGAGAGGGTTTTGCAGGAAAGAGGTGGGTGTGAAGCTGAAGCAGGCTCACAGGGAACAAGTTAAGGAGGAGTGTAACAGGAGCAGCTAGCAGAGAGAAAGTATGTAAGGCAGAGGCAATGGAGTGGAGGAGGTGTCATTATTTGAGGTGTGAGGGGTTCCAGATTTTGGGGAGCGATGGGAGAAGCCTGATTGGCCGATGAGGGTGGTACAATGGGGACTAGCAGGGTGCGAGTGTCGGGAGGATCTGAGGGAGTGGGAGGAAGGGGGAAGAATATAAGAGGCAGGAAGAAGTACACCAAGTCAAAGTTTGAAGTTAGCTTGGCAAGCAGTGAGCCAAGGATCTGTTAGCAAGTGAGGGGAAGGACAGGGCATGGTAAAGGTCACAATGATGGGTTCGAGATGGGCGTCAAGAACAAATCGACAGAAGGAGTTGAAAAGAGTGTCCAATCTGGTAAGGAAGATATGGGAGGCGGCACCATAGACTACATCACTGTAGTCAAAATTGGGAGGATCATCTTCTGGACAAGTTCTCGCCGGCCATAGGAGGGATGCAACTACAAGTACAAACTGGCTTAACCTAAAAGACAGGATCAATACCAAACTTGCCTCCTGGAAAGAAGGCATCCTCGAAAACCCCACCCTGTATAGGAAACCTGCTCGAGGCTTCTCTCTCTCAACACACATCACCAGATGGAGGAAGAATGGAGCACTGTCCATACCATTCCGTTGAACCTCACTAGGACAGCGTGCTTTCTCCTATCGGCCCCTCTGGATAGATGAACTCTCAATGAAATTACAAACAAACAACAGCCTGTCTCAATTCAAAGCAGGCCTCAAACAGCACCTAATGTCTAACTCAAAATGCACCTGCTTCTCAGGTCCCACTTGATAGAACAGGCCTACCCCAAGGTAACACCCAGCAGGGCTACCTAGAGAACACTGCCTCCATTTCAGGCTAGCCAAGGCTTAAGCAAGCTATCAGTCCTCTTTAAGCGCACTTGGTACTGCCCTCCCAAACCCCCACACCATACTCGACAAAAGCCCTCTGGAGCTGCTCCCCTCCATCCAGCCCCCCGTTTCACTATCCCTCCCCCCACCTCTCGCTCTCTGGGTTGGTTTCAAACCCAACCCCTTGTTTCACTGTCACCCAGCCTCTCGCCATCTGGGATAGCTTAAACCCTATGCAGTTACTCTGCCATAGTCTATCAACGGATTTGGAGGTTTCCAGGGGTGTGCTACCTAGGGCAACCGATTAGAAACAGCTTAGTATTCAATTATAACTGCTCAGTTTTTTCTCCTATTTGTCTAATTGTCATGTAATTGCTTTTAATGCCTAATGATCAGGCCTCTGTAACCACTGAATATGTGTATTGTCTTATTGTCCACCCTGACGTGGAACCTTTGTAAAGAGCTCATGCTCAAAGGTCTTTCTGAAATACTAATTAAACAAGCTACGGTTCCTGTAAAGGGCTCCAAGCTTGGGGCACGCTTTTTTCAGAATGGTGTCAATGTGGCCAGAGAAGCTGAGGTGTTGGTCCAGCCAGACCCCAAGGTATCTGAAAAAAGGGGTGTCCTCAAGGATTGTCCCATCAAGGAGTGGAAAGAGGGTAAGGGTGGAGCCTAGAGAGTCTCTGTCTAGTGCTGAAGGTCATGGAGACTGTCTTTGGGCATTTAGGAATAGCTGATGTGAGGCAAGCGAGAGCTGAACCTGGTGAAAGTCATGCTGAAGAGTGGCTGCTACATCAATGGTGGTTTTGCCAGAGGTGAACAAGACGGTGCCATCGCATACAAATGGATAGAAGAGGAGAGGGAGCAGACTGAGGGAAGGTCATTTAGGAAGACTGAGAAAAGAATGGGGCCAAGCACAGAGCCCGTGGGACTCCTGTGGAGATTAGGAGGAGGAGAGATTACATTCTGAATCATGACTGATTATGTTCTGCCTGTGAGGTAAACTCTAAACCAGTAAAGAGCAAGAGTAGACAAAACCAGTAGCCGTAAGGGAGTCGAGAAGGAGGGCATGGAAGACTGTGTTGAAAACCTTGGCAGGTCGACAAAGATGGCAGAGGTGATGAGGCTGTTGTCCCTCCCAGTAAGAATGGAGTCAGTGAGCCTAAGGAGGGAGGTGGTAGTGGAATGGTTCTTCCGAAAACTAGACTGGAACTGGGTGAAGAAGGAGTCAGCAAGAAAAGATGTCAGTTGACAGTGGACTAGGTGTTCTTGAAGTTTAGCAAAGGCAGGGAGGAGGAGATTGGGCGATAGGTGGGAGAGAAGGATCACCACCCTTAGGGAGAGGAGGACCACCGCATGTTTCCAGGGTGTAGGGGTGGAGGAGGACGTAAGGAGCCGATTTATAATTAGAGAGAGGGTAGGCAACAGCAGGGCTGAGAGGTAGAGAGTTTAGGGTCAAGGCCATCCAGAGAGGAGCCTTGGGAGGGATTGAGAGAGGAGGGTCATAGCGTCTCTTAGGGAGATAGGAGAGAATGAGAAAGGGGGTGGGCACAGTGATAGGAGAGGAGAATGAGGTGGAGGACAGTCTTGGGGAGGGATTTTAGAAGGGCTGAGGCACAGGAGGTGTAATGGGAGTGGAACTCCTGAGCTACTACGCAAGGTTCAGACTTTAGTGTGTTGTTTATATTAAGCATGGAGAGGGGGGAGTGGGAGGGAATAGTGAGTGGACTGCTTTCCAAAATTTGGAGGGGAATTTATGTTATTGAGGAAAGAGAATTTAAAATATTGAAACTTAGCAAGTCTGATTGCTTTAGTGCAAGCGTCTTAGCTCATATAGATAGTAAGTGGGCTGATGAGAGCTAAGAGGCCTTGTGTTTCCTCCATGCTTTATCACGCCCCTGAGGCAGGTCATTAATTCAGGGGTGATCCAGGGATGAATGATACCTCAGACTCTAGTGCATTTGAACAGGGCATGGAAGTCTCAGGTAGCTATAAATCTGTCTCTGAAGTAAGTGAGGGCTTGGTGATGGAGTGGCTGGATGCAAATGGGGACCAATCAGAACTAGACATATCACTGAGGAGAGGGTTTAAGTCAAGAGAACTGAAAGAGTGGAGTTGCAAGATTTTATGTGGTGGTTTACATCCGTGGACCTTCCTGACCAAGGAGATATGGTGGCGATCGCTAAGGGCATCCGAGGTCTCCAGTTGACAATAGGGTGGGGCTGATAGTGTCTTTCTCTGCCTGACTCTGTTCATTGCCCTGGGGGTGGTGGTGACAGTGTGGTGAGGTGCATGATGATGTCAGCCATTGTGTGTGCAGAGCTAGGACTGCTTGATTGAATATTTGCTGTTGTGATGTCCTCTGGTTTGGTGGTGGTGGTGGGGGAGCAGAAAGAGGAGGCCATGATACAAAACAATGGGGGGACTCACTGTGTGTGATGGCACTGCAGTCTTTTTTCTTTCTGCTGGGCAGCTGGAAGCAATGTGAGAGCAGGATAAATCTGCACTAATCGGAGTATTTCTTGGTTTGTATTGTTTCCTGTATAAGTCATCAAAGTTTGCTATTATATTTGAGGGCTAGTGCAACCATCTGCGGGCTACTGCAATCTGAATCAACTTGCCCTGCTGGCTAGTGCAAAAGGTTAAGGTTGACCCCTGTTCCTGGTTCTACAGTGGGGGATGACGGTTGTGGTAACATATTCTGGAAGATGAACAATTACTGGATGTATGTAACTTTCATATCTTCCAAGAATCTGTCTTCACCATTGATTCCCACTTATGGGTCAGAGTACTGAGCTTTCCTTTCTACTGCGGAAGGAGTTGGCTCACACTGAGGGTACCAATACCCTCAGTCCTCTGAGTGGGGAGAACACCTGAGGGTAGGGGTCCTCACAGGTCTGGCAAGACCTGTGACTGGTCAGGGCCAGGTGAGGGCTCCTGTGGCACAGGAGCAGGAGGGCTCCCGACAGTTCCACCAGACCCTATGGAAGAAGGAATGAACCCCTGAAAAAGAGGAGTTAAGCACCTTATGCCAGGCCAAAGGTGTCAGTCGGGAGAGGTGAAGCTGTAATCCGCCTGATGAGGACTGGCGCTTCATACCAGCCTGGAAGCCACCTTGGTGACATTGTAAGATGCCTTTGACTGATGCCATGTTACCTCCAGACCTGGGTTAGAAAGGTCAATGGCCTGCCTGTGTCGCCTCTGCAGGCAGTGCAGCTAAGAGTATGTTCAGCTGCAATTATATACCACGGTTATAAGTCACCATATATATCTAGTGTAGAACTTCACATTAGGGCCTGTGTCAAAGAAAACTCTTCTTTCCAAGAGCATTTGTCTGAGTGGAATCTGCTCCTGGAGGTCGGTCTCAAGTGAGGAACTGTGGCCCTGCCAGGGTCTGTATGTGAATCCCCTAGAAGGGATGAAGAACATTACCCAGGAACCCCATGAGGCACACACGTGAGAAGTCCCTGGGAAGAGCTAGATTGGAGAGGGAATGCCTCCACACTGCCCTGGATGCCTCCTCCAGGCTCAAGGCCATAGAGGAATGACAACAGTGTCGATACTGGGAACCCCAAGGAGTCCCAATGGCAGGGCTGCTGGACTGCAGCTTGTGCAAGCTTGTTGATCAAGAGACTGGACCATCTCCACAAGAATCGCTGGTACAAGGTGTACTCAGTAGCAGAAGGGAGGTGGACAGATGATTCATTGTCCTCAGAGAAGGCGCTGATGGAGACAAAGTGTTGCCTCCAGGTATAGTCAGTGTTGGAAGAAGAGCCTGTACTGGGCCCAACAAATGCCTGGTGTTGTACCCATGTTAATGGCACTCAGGCCCTACGAACAAGGGCATCCTTTGAGGAAACAGCAAGGCCCATCTAGAGGAGGCTGGGCTGTGGAGCTGCATAGGGGTCCTTGCCAGAGAGGAGGGCTTAGCAGAGTCACCGAAGAGTGTCCTCCATTTGAGGAGTGACCCAGTAGGTATCGTGGGAAAATCCCCAGATGAGGAGACCGGGTTGTACAGGTCCGAGGAGTGCCCCAGTCCGCTGGTGATTGATGTCCACTTGTGATCTCAGATGTTGAGTACTGGTGCTTTTATGCTTGATCATAAGGCTACATGTTGGGGTGCTGTTGCTGTACCTGGTCCCCCTAGCCAAAACCTTTCTCCTGCTGGGTTCTACTGTCCCTGGCCCAGTGCCATAAGTAGGAATCAATGATGAAGAAGAGGTGGCAGGGAAGGCTAAGGAGAAAAGGCTGCATTCAAAAGTATAAGGAATCACAGAAGGAGCAGGACAGGGAACTGTACCAATTAAAGCAGAAAGAAGTGGGAAGGCAGTCAGAATAGCAAAGGCCCAAACTGAGGAAAAATAGCCAATTCAGTTAAGAAGCGGATAAAACCTTTATAGGTACATTAGGGAGCATAGAAAGGTTAAGGGAGGAATAGTGAAGATTAGTAAGGAGAGCGGAGGTGGGCAGAGGGAGACAGTGAAAAGGCAAAGTTACTGAATGAATACTTTTGCTCAGTATTCACAAAAGAAGATGAGTACAAGTTACCTAAACCAAAACAAAAAGCACTCTGGGTAGGGGTTGACACCAGTCCATTCAAAGAAGAAAGAGTTCTGAAATAACTCCTAAAACTCAAGGTGGACAAAGCAATGGGGCCTGACAGGATTCACCCCAGAATCCTAAAATAACTAAGGGAGGACCTAGTGACACCACTGACCACACTTTTAACAAATCATGGGAGGATGGGGTGGTACCTGAGGACTGGAGGAGGGCAGATGTGATTCCCTTCACAAAAGTGGAGCAGGGCAGAAGCAGGAAACTACAGACCTGTAAGTTTGACCTCAGTGGTAGGGCAAATGATGGAATCACTTCTGAAAGAAAGAATTGTTGAGTACCTAGAGGACAGCAGGGCACAGGACCCAAAGCAGCATGGATTTACAGCAGGAAGGTCACTCATACAAATCTAACAATTTCTTTGACTGGGTGACCAAAGTAATAGACCAGGGAGGGCTGTGGATATGGCCTACCTAGACTTTAGCAAGGCATTTGACACAGTCCCGCATAAAGATTGATAATCAAGTTAGCCAGCCTGGGAGTGGGTCCAAGGGTGGTAGCCTGGGTAGCAAACTGGCTGTACAACAGGACACAGAAGGTAATAGTGAATGGAACACATTCCAAGAAAGGGGGTCACTAGTGGAGTAGTGGAGTACCTCAGGGCTCAGTACTAGGTCCAGTCCTCTTTAAGATCTTTATAGAAGACATTGCAGAGGGTCTGGAGGGAAAGGTATGCCTCTTTGCAGATGACACAAAGACCTGTAACAGAGCTGATACACAAGGAGGGTTAGAAAGGATGAGAAGGGACTTGGCAAGGTTGGAGAATGGTCAGACATATGACAACTTAGATTCAGTGCAAGAAGTGCAAGTAATGCACCTGGAAACAAAACCCAGGAGAAGAGTACACAATAGCAGGGAGGTACTAACAACAACAAAATGGAAAGGGACCTGGGGTAGTCATATCAGATAATCTAAAGGTGGGTAAGCAATGTGAGAAGTCAGTAAGGGAGCCAGGGGGTACTGGGATGCATAGGAAGGCATCACAAGTAGAAAAAGGGAAGTGGTTATCCCTCTGTACAGACAGTTGGTGAGACCCCATCTGGAGTACTGTGTGCAGTTTTGGAGACCTCATCTATGCAAGGACATAGACAGGATGGAAGCAGTCCAGAAGAGGGCAACTAAATGGTGCAGGGTCTGCATCAGAAACCATATAAAGAGAGACTGAGAGAGCTTAATATGTATACCCTTGATGAAAGGAAGGGGGGACATGATAGAAAGCGTTCAAGTACCTCAAGGGAATCAACAAAGTCCAGGAGGGTAGCATCTTTCAGAAAAAGAGATGTGTAGAACAAGGGGCACAATTTAAAGATAGAGGGGACGGCTCAGGGGTAATGTGAGGAAATTTTTTCACGGAGAGAGTGGTGGATGCATGGAACCGCCTTCCTGGTGAGGTTGTGGGGTCTAAAACAGTGGGGAATTCAAACATGCATGGGACAGACATAAAGCAATTGTAGTGGGTGGCGGGAAGTAGGCTGTTGGTTAACTAAAATCTGCAGCTTATCCAGTAGGTAGGGAAATGGGCAGACTGGGTGGGCCAAGTGGTCCTTATCTGCCGTCAAAGTCTGTTTCCATGTTCTATGGACTCTTGAAAGATCACTTACGAGGATCACCGCTTAGCCAATCACATCTACACCCAAACACTTGTAGCACTCTGTATGCCTACCTGCCTTAGCAAGCAGTGGCCAGTTTTGCACTTCTTTGAAACCTGCGGACCCAGTTTGTTTTGTAGGCTTTTGTTTTGATTCTGGCTCAGACAGGACCAGAAAATGGCACCACAGAAAAATCACTGACCTCAGTTACTGAGTACGGTGTTTCTGTTTTGTTTTAATCTATAACATTTTATTGAAGACTGTCATAAAGCATACCTAAACTCAAATACAGCATTTAACATATAACTAAACCAAAATAACTGGTAGAACTACAACTATATAAAGTACCGGTGTTTTTTATGTTGACCACAGTTGTGAGCTGACCAGTTTTAGTTCATTCCACCAGTTGTTGTGAGTTGAAAAGTGTTTGTAAGTGCTGTAACAAAAAAAGGGAGAAGCACTTTACTGTCGACCACAGGCATTGTGAGCCAAAATAAACAGCCTAAAAGTGCTTCAAAATAGAAAAGGATTTAACATGTTTTTATTAAAACGAAACCATTAAAACTGAACCGCTAGGCTGCTAACCATACAGCAAACTCCATCACAGTCATTTTGAGCAGAGCGTCTTTTGTGGTTTAGCCAAGTTCCCATTATCATTCAGGAATTGCCTAATATTGTGCTGCAACATAGTTTGTGAGAGAGAGCAAGCATACATTTATTGTAAGTTTATAGGGGCACTAGGAGGGCCTTTTATGAATAGAAGAGTTTACGCCTCATGTGTTATTAGGGCAAGAGAACTGCTAAGCATGGTGAGCAGTTCTAGTTCCCTATGGATGCAAGAGGCAACACTCATATCCATAAGAGATAATTCTGGTGCCCCTATACATTTATTATAGATAATGTCACAATAAAAAATACCTTCTTTATGGTCCCTTTTCTGTGGCAGAAGCAGCAGTCATTGAGAATCCATTACGGTGCAGAGCACATGAGGTACTTTTACGGCAAAAAGAATATCTCACACACAACAGAAGGAAGCACTGTGATTGGTCAGGGAGTGTCACATGACATTCCCAGGCCTATAATAAATAAATGTAACATTTTATAAAACAACAAATCCCTAGGATTTAGCAGTCAAATTAGCTGGAAGCAATATCCAGGGTGACTGCTCTCTTCAGTGGAAACTAAAGATCTACCTCTGGAATGCTGGGAGGCTCGTGACAAGCACAGCGAGACAGCATCTTTGAAAAATTATTCTACGTGCCCATGGCACCATGCACCTCGTGAGAGATGAAGCATAAGTTTGACTAGGCTGTTGAAATTTGGCTAGGCTGTCCTAATTCTTCTAATACCTCTTTTAAATTCTTCCTGAAAACTGAAAGCCTTATTAACATCCAGGCTGTGTAGTTTCTCCTCATCAACATTGGCATGTGGTCTTGGGAAGAAACATAGGCAATGTTACAGACTGGTTCACGCGAGAAGCAGAGACAAGCAGAGGCCACCTTTGGCAAGAATTCCACATTTGTTCTGAGCACTGCCTTATTGATGTGGAGCACCATGTAGTTAGGGTCTGTACAGAGTACTTGCAGCTCACTAACTGTCTTGCAGAAGTAATGGCTACTAAAACACTGTTTTCCAAGTCAGATATTCGAGTTCTGCAGAAAACATGCTCAAAAGGAGGATTAAGTAGTTGTGAGAACCACATTTAAATCCCATGGAGGTATGGGTTCCCTCACAGGTGACACACATTATTTAATCCCTTGAAAAATTTCTGGAACCCTGGCCATGCTGCCAAGGATGTTTCCTTGCCTTGGATGTGGAGGCTGACAGATTATCAAATGAACTTTCAGAGAGGATGGTTTTAGGCCCGGGACTACAAATTTACCAAGCAGTCCAAAAACCACTGATAAATCTGCATCCGTAGCAGTGGTATGGTGCGTGTCCCATGAGGCAAACGGATCAAATTCTAGCATACCCTATCTCATAAACCTTGAATTCAACACTTCTTGGTTCAGTGACCATTTGTGGGTAACAAGATCCATCTTGAGTGAATTTGCCAGTATATTCCCTTTGCCTGCTAGGTGTACTGTAGATATGTTTAATTTCAGTGTATATGCCAGGTTCCATATCTTCGTCAGCTTCTGTACAGTTTCAAAATCTGGTGCCTCTGTTTGTTAACGTAATACTTGGTACTTGTTTTAATCTATCTTTATCAGGACTATTTGGCCCTGTAACAGGGAGGAGAAAGACATTATGGACAGAAACATAGCTCTGAGTTTGAACAGATTCACATGCCTCTGCGTCTCTTGGGGCTCCATGGCCAATTTACTGTTCTTACCCCAGATACTCTTCCCAGCCCAGAAGAGATGTATCTTTAATTATATATGTAGTCTTCCTGGTGAAGCATTTCAATAAATAAATAAAACATAAATAACAAATTTAGATTTATTTTTGTTGGTGAGCACTGAAGGAAGGGAACACCTTGTCTACAGCTGCTCACCTGACACTGGTGCGTGCTAATGAAGTGGTGGTACAGGGAGGGCTAGAAGAAAGGGAAAACATTCTGTTTGGGGTCTCCAGATAATAGCCCTTACTGTCCACTTACCCACCCTACTAGGCCCTCAGTGCACCGCCAAGACCCACCCAGCTGAGTGCTGACATCCTTAGTAACAAGGTGCTTCTTTCCTGGTGGCAGGGGGCTCCACTAAAGATAATCTGGATATTGAAGGACATGGAGGCCTGAAAGAGATTGGTAGCCATGGGAGGGCAAGAAAAAATAAAACTACATTACAAAGTAGTCTACATCTATGAAGGTATGCCTCTGTTGAATCTGGCATGAAATAACCACAATGAAAATTAGAATTTAAGCGCCGATTCAAAAAAAAAACAATAATTTGTGCATGAGACACCCAAGATGAAACTGCATAATTTGAGTCTGAAAATAAAGACACAACTTTGTATTTTGCGTAAGTAAACACTGCCACACGGAACCTAGAGGAAGCAAGCTTCTAGCATGATGCCCCAGGTCTGCAGTCATTCTCTCCCTGGACGGATGACATCATAACCCAAATATTACTCCATCTTTAGTGACAATGGTGAACTACACGAGAAGTCCTCCTGTATACTGAAAGGCCAAATAAATAAGTTGACAACTTTTCATGCGGACTGGAACATCACATGCAAGGTAATTTACATGCAAAAATGCAGACATAAAAGCAGGGATGGAGGTTAGTATTCATAGCACGAGTCACCAAAGCATGCAGCAGACATGATGTTATACAGCAAATCACTTCTCAGCTACAAGAAATTAACTTTTAATCAGTAACCAATGTAAGAAAAGTTACTTACCTTGTGAATATAGTTCCTCTAATCAGTGTTTTCATGTGATTACCACTTTGGCCAGATAAGCTGCATGTGCGCTCCGTGCTGGAGCGTTCAGAGTAGTTTAAAGCAATCCAGGCACTGATCACACAACTCCCCAGGTCTCAACTACCAAATCATTCAGTAGCAAAGACTTGGAGGCCTGAAATAAAATTCTAATAATGTAAGCGTTAATTATTGTGCATGCGAATGCAAACTGAAATGCAACCATATTAAATAAAAGTTTTTATTATTTTTATTTTTTAATTATGAAACCAAGTACTCACCAAGTCAGTGAGAAACACAAGACATAAAATGTATATACAGAACTTCTCTGACGGATCTATACCTATCCTAAAATGGGAGGTAGGGAGGATAGCGGTAATCAGATGAAAACACTGATTAGAAGAAATATAGTTACTTTGTATTCTAACAAAATTGCAAAACTTTGCCCTAAAACTCTTAAGAAAAGGGCAAAGAAACTTAAGAGATGGCTACCCTGCCTAGATTGGGGTGCTCGCTGCAAAATCAAGCAGACTCGATAGATCAAATGGCCAGTTTCTGCTGGTAGTTTCATATGTTCGTAAATGTTTTCCTTCCCTTACCACTATAAGCAGACTTCTTGCAGTACCACTGTAATGGGATGAGAAGGTGTGGCTTGAAGACCAAGCTTCAGCCTTGTGAACTTCCAGCAGTGGAATGAACCTGGAAGCTGCAATAGATGTAGCTGCACTAGTAGAATGAACCCCAAATCGGGGTGGGGCTCTGTCAGCTTTACTGTAACAGTGCGATAACACTGCATATGAAACTCATCAGCAAGAAATAGTCTTTTAGCTGCTGGTTGACCTTTAGCCACTTTAGGTAGCTTTTTACTTGTGGAAAATTACAAAGTCAGGTAGAATTGAAAGAGCCTAAAGCCAAGGGAGGGCCAAAGGACCGACAGCCTGGGCCCTGCAATGCTTGCAGGGCCTTGGCAATTTCCTCCACAGAGGGCATAGTCAGTGTACCCACTGAGAGCTCCTTTGCTTTTTCAGCAGGAGGTGCAGTGGTATGTTTTCTTTATGCTTTCTTTTCATGAACCGGTTCTGAAGCCGGTTCTACTGGTCTTGTTGACTTAGAAGAGTCACTTTCTCAGTGGACTTTCCTCCGATTCCTTACTTTTCTCTTTTTTAGGAGGAAGCCTCATCCTGAGGCTTTGTAGAAGAGGCAGGGTAGCCATCTCTTCAAGTTTCTTTGCCCTTTTCTTAAGAGTTTTAGGAAAGTTTTGCAAATATCACAGTTTACAAATATGTGACTAGTACTCAGACAGGAAATACACAGGCTATACACAAATCGTGCTATCCGCTTTGGTTACTATTTGTCACAACCAGTACAGTTTTAAAACAGTTGGTCCTGTCCGCTTACTTTATCTTAGGTGTTTCTGACATTAGTGTAAGGAACCACAGAACTACCAAAGAAAAGCAGTCAGAAACCGCAATTAAAAGGTTTTTATATGTTTAAGTATAATCGATCGGTTCCCCACAGAAAACCATATCGAACCGAGCAACATACTCGATTCCTGACAGGAAAAGGAACCAGGCAAAGGTTAAAACAAAGCTAAAATAGAAATAGTGCTATGGTCTCAGATGGAACAGAATGCTAAATAGTAAGATAATCAAAAATAGTGGAAAATCACGAGAAATGAAAATAACGTACCTACCATAATTCTTGATCTTTCTGTATCTTCACCATTCATCACTGTTGGGTATGAAATGGAGGATCAGAACCCTGTGGGAGTTTTTTTTGCAAAAGGAGGCGCCAGGCGTCGGGCGGCGACACCCTCGAGGCCGGCGTGTTACGTGGCACCTGACGGGTTGGCCAGTAACCTGTTGAAGCCTCCTCAACCCCAGTTCTGCATGCCGGAGAGAGACAGACACTGCCCTCAAGGCATTGCCCTGGACTGCTCAAGAAGATAAACCACAAGTCAACAGACAGCCAGAGGAGCCACGGCTTGGAGGTGGCACTCATTCAGAGGCAGAAGCAGGCCAGGGGACTAAAGGCGGGTTGGTGTCTCCACCCTTGCAAACATAACTGAGACAGAGAACTGGCAAAATATTTTATTTATTTATTTCATTTTTTGTTCACTGGTAGGTGCACTAGCCATGGTCATGATTATTTTCAGGCATGACCTGGGAGGATACAGTACAGAAAAACAATAAGGTATGACAATGTTTACAGGAACATCTTTGGGAGAACAATATCAAACAGAAAACAAAGTAGGTCAAGAGAGATGGGTAAATACATCAAACATTACAGCAGTATACCTTAACAATAGTTAATGCAATGAAGAGTGTAGAGAGATTCAGAGAGAAAAGGGATTAGAGAAGAGAGCTGAGTGTAAGTGCAGGACAGTGCTGGTATTGAGGAGGGGCTAAGGGGTTTGAAGCAGGAGCAAACATCTTTGAGACTAAATACTCTAAAGCTCAGACTTAAAAGGCCTTGTGAGAGGAGCAAGGCACATGGCTAGGGGATGGAGTTTCAATATTGGGGAACTAGAATGGCAAATGCACTTGCTCCTTTGGAGGAACTGATCCTAGGGATACAGACAAGGATCTGTCCACTAGCGCAATCCGTAGTAAGTGGGTTGTCTGACAAAGTACTCTGCAAGTAGCGTAGGGGTTTGTGAAGATATGATCCTATTTATGATAGTGCCGAGAGAGCAGAGCCTGGTCTCCTTTGGAGCAGCCAACGAGTCGAGTAGAGGAGACAGTGGTGTTTAAGTTGGTGGGCAGAGGAAGCATAGCAACAGATGCTGTTGTAGGTGACGACTACTTGTGTAGACTAGACTTGGCTGCAGCAGTATGAGGTGGCAACACCTTAGGTAGCGAGGGGTAAAATACCTCAAGCTATTGCTAACCTGGCAGAAGGGGTTAACACATAGCTGGTGCAACAGGCAATCACCAACTTAGTTCACTGACTTGCAAGCATTTTGTATATGGAGATCAAAGCTTAGTGATTGGTCGAGGTAACACCAAGGTATTTAAAAGAAGTCACGGATCCTATGGTGGAGCCATCCAAGGCCATGACTCAGATTACTTTGGGAGTGCTTGATTTTATGGTTCCACCTGGAGGGACACCAGCCTATACTGGCAGGATGGTCTGCATCTGTCGAGAAGGAACAAGTCTTTTGAGCAATCGGTTTAAATGCTTCATTGGCAAGCTTTTAAAACTAGTCAAGGGGAGCACTGATAAGCAGCAGGAAAATCCCAGCCTCTCCCTACAAAACAGGGTACTAAATGAGAAAAGACCAAGGTAGAAAGATCAGTGGGGATGCTGCAACAGAGGTAAAGCCATCAAAAATGGAGAGCAATGAGTATCAATGCCGTAGTCTGGGTAACAAGCTTCCTGAATTAGTGGCCTTGATGGAGGAGGAACATCTGGATATCGTGGAGTCACAGAAACATGATGTACACAAAACCATGACTGGGGCGTAAACATACCAGGATACACTATCTACAGGAGGGACAGGAGGTAAAAGAGGAGGAGGAGTAGCTCTTTACATAAGGGAGGAATCAAAGCAACAGAACAAAAGGGTAAACAGGGAAGAGAAGAAGCATTGTGGGTAGAATTTGGAGACAGGCAATGGCACCACAATCCACACACAGGGTTGTATACAGACCCCCTTCTCCAGGGAGGAAATGGACAAGGAAATGATAGAAGTATACTTAGAATGGCAGAAAAAGGGGATATTGCTGATGGGTGATCTGAATATGCCAGATGTTAACTGGAGTGCAGTTGCAGCAGCCACTTGAAGAGTGGGGTTATTCTAGATGCCCTACAGGGGCATGCCTTAGACAACTAGTATTGGAGCCCACTCAAGACGGAGCAATCTTAGATCTGGTTCTCTCAAATGGAGATGGAGAGAGATCACAGATGTAGAAGTGGTAGCCATCTGGGAACTAGCGACCATCGAACAGTATGGTTCACAATAAACACAGCAATAGAATCAAGCCATACAAAGGCAAAAGTACTGGACTTTAGGAGGGCTGACTTTGCCAAAATGGGTGAGTGCCTAAGGAATGCACTATGAATGGGCAGGAAGGAGGGTGGAAGAACAATGGGGAATAATAAAACTGCCATCACAGAGGTAACAAGCCTTTGTGAAGCAAATAAACAAAACGATGTGAAACCACTATGGTTCTCAAAGGAAGTGGCAGTGAAGGTTCAAGAGAAAGAAAGCATTCAGGAGGTACAAGGAACTCGAAGGAGCAGGACAGAGAACTGTACAGTTAAAGAAAAGGAAGCTGGGAAGGCAGTCAGAACAGCAAAGGCCCAAACCGAGGAAAAGATAGCCAACTCAGTTAAGAAGGGATAAAACCTTTATAGGTATATCAGGGAGCGAAGGAAGACCAAGGGAGGATAGTGAGGCTTAATAAAGGCGAGGGAGGGTGGGCAGAGGGTGATCAGAAAGGCAGAGATACTGAACAAATATTTTTGCTCAGTATTTACAAATGAAGAGGGGTACCTAAAACAAACAGTAGAAACACTCTGGATACAGAAGTTGATACCAGCCCATTTACAGAAGAAAGGGTTATGAAGAACTCTTAAAACTGAAGGTGGACAAAGCAATGGGGCGGATGGGATTCATCCCAGAATTCTAAAAGAACTAAGGGTAGAACTAGTGACACCACTGACTACCCTCTTTAACAAATCATGGGAGGATGGGGTGGTGCCGAGGACTGGAGGAGGGCAGATGTGATTCCCCTTCACAAAAGTGGGAGCAAGGCAGAAGCAGGAAACCACAGACCTGTTAGTTTAACCTCAGTGATAGGGAAAATGATGGAATCACTTCTGAAGGAAAGAAGTGTCGAGTATCTAGAGGCCAGAGGGCACAGGACCCAAGGCAGCATGGATTCACAGGGAAGGTCATGCCAGACAAATCTGATAGATTTCTTTGACTGGGTGACCAAGTAGGTAGATCAGGGAGGGGCTGTGGACATGGCCTACCTAGACTTTACAAGGCATTTGACACAGTCCCACACAAAGATTAATATACAAGTTAGCCAGCCTGGGAGTGAGTCCCAAGATGACAGCCTGGGTAAAGAATTGGCTGGAGAATAGGACACAGAGAGTAATAGTAAATGGAGTCCACTCTGAAGAAAGGAGTGTTACTAGTGGGGTACCGTAGGGTTCAGTATTAGGATCGGTCCTCTTCAATGTCTTTATAAGCGACATTGCAGAGGGACTGGAAGGAAAAGTATGTCTCTTTGCAGATGACACAAAGATCTGCAACAGAGTTGATGCACAAGGTGGGGTGGAAAGGATGAGAAGGGACTTGGCAAGGTTAGAGGAATGGTCAAATGTATGGCAGCTTAGATTCAATGCTAAGAAGTGCAGGTAATGCACCTGGGAAACAAAAACCAGGGAAGAGTACACAATGGGGGTGAGATACTAACAACAACAAAATGGAAAGAGACCTGGGGGTAGTCATATCAGATGACCTAAAGGTGGGCAAGCAATGTGAGAGGCAGCAAGGTGGGCTGGGGATGCTGGGATGCATGGGAGAGGCATCACCAGTAGAAAACAGGAAGTTATTATCCTCTGTACAGACAGCTGGTGAGACCCCATCTGGAGTACTGCAGCAGTTCTGGAGACCCAATCTCCTGAAGACATAGACAGGATGGAAGCTGTCCAGAGGAGGGCAACTAAAATGGTGCAGGGTCTGCACCGGAAGACACTCTAGAGACTTAAGGAGCTTAACAGGTATAGCCTTGAGGAAAGGAGGAGAGAGGAGGACATGATAGAAACGTTCAAGTACCTCAAAGGAATCAACAAAGTCCAAGAGGGTAGCATCTTTCAAAAAGAGGTGCAAGAACAAGGGGCACAATTTGAAGATAATGGGGGCGCTCAGAGGTAATTTAAGGAGTATTTTTCTGAGAGAGGGTTGTGGATGCATGGAGCAGCCTTCCGGAGGAAGGTTGTGGAGTCAAAAACAGTGGTGGAATTCAAGCATGCATGGGACAGTCATAAGGCAATTCTAGGGTGTGGGGGTAGGAAGAAGTAGGCTGCTGGTTAACTAGGATCTGCAGCTTCTCCAGTAGGTAGGGAAATGGGCAGACTGGGTGGGCCAAGCGGTCCTTATCTGCCGTCAAATTCTATGTTTCTGTGTTTCTATTCAAAAAGCATAACTTTGGTCTTGGAATCATTTGACAGCAGCCTATGGTTTTCCAACCATGACTGTGTACTTTGAAGTCAGGCGAGATTCGCTGATTTATGTCATGTATGTCTTTGGCACTGGTGTAGAGCACTATATCATCAGCATACAGAAGGGGAGAAGTCTCCGATAGGGTAGATGTGATGCCATTAATAAAATGGAGAAAAGGAGGGCAGAGGATGGAGCCTTGGGGCACCTCAATATTTAGTCCAGTCTTGCATGAGAAAGCGGAGTTGTATTTGACCATTTGAGTCCTGTTTGTTAGGTAGCTATCAAACCAATTTACAATATTAGGTGCAAAGTTCAGTGAATGCAGGTGTAGAGAGGAGGATAGGGTGGTCAACCAGGTCGAAGGCCTTTGTCATGTCAATGAAGGTGCCCTGTGAGGAAGGCCAGCATCCATAGCAGATAGGGTGTTGGACGTGAGTTTGAGGAGTGCAGTAGTTGTGCTGTGACCTTTGGAATCCATGCTGTGCAGCAGTTAGAAGGTCATATTTCTGCAGGAATTCAATAGTTTGGGTTGCTACAAGCTTTTCAAGGGTCTTACCAAGGACAGATAGGATGGCAATGGGTCTATAGTTTTGGGGTCTTTTGGATCTCCTTTTTAAGAACAGGGTGACCCTTTGGACTTCAGATATAAGGTACTTGGCTTTGACTAAGGGAGAGTGAAGATCCTAGCTAGGGGTGCAGCTATAGAAGGTGCAGCCAGTTTTAATAGTTTGGGTTCCAGGATGTCCGAGGCAGTAGCCGTAGTCTCCGAGACTTTCCGTGGAGGGGTAAAGACTTCTTTACATGTAATTGACCTGAAATAGAAGGGGACTGACCTAGCAGGAGGAATATTAGAATTTGCAACACTGGGAGGCAGGAGGTAAGAGCTATAAGGTCAGAGAATTTGTGACTAAAAGTTTGCAATGATCTCAGAGTTATTACAGTTTATGCCTTCAAGAATCATGTCACTAGGTGATGAGAGCTGGTGAGAACCCAGAAAAGACTTGATATGGGACCAGAATTTCCTGGAGTCACCATAAGAGTTTGTTAGCAATTGCAGTAAGAGCTTTGCATGCTTGATGTCTTTTTACATGCATTCCTCTGAGCTCTGTAGAGGTTATAGTCTCTTTGCAGGCAGGAGGTTTGAACGGTGTCAACTCTTATCCCTCCTCTTTAACTTGGTAAGAAGATCGGCCTTTAACCATCAGGTTTTCCTCAGCTTGACTCGTCATGTAACCAGGCGACAATGGTGGTCTTGTATGGCTAGAAAGTTGTTTAGGAAGATATTTAGGAAGATTGAACATCAGTAGCCTTATACAAATCAGCCCAGTCGATGCAAGAGACATTCTGTAGAAAGGATTGGGGTGCAAGGCTTATAATCACGGAAGGTGATGAGATGGGGCTTAGTCGGAGGTGGGATAGCTTTGCCCCAGATGCAGAAAGTAGGGAGTGGTCAGTAATAGCATCAGCTAAGGTGCCAGAGTTGAGAATGTTTTCAGGATGATTTGTCAAAATCAATCCTGCAGGGTGCTACTATTCGAGTTTGGGGCTAACCTGGTAGGCCCAGTGATCAACTGGTGTAGGTTGTAGCTTTGAATCTTTGAGAATGACATAGCATGATTATTGCCAAGGCAGTTAATATTTGGGTCCCCAAGTATAGCACTTCATTTCTACCAGCTAATAGTGATGTTTGATCAAGCAGATCATCCAGACCCTTTATGCCGTTTTTTGGTGGGTTATACACACAGACGATATGCAATTTCTTTGCCCTCAGTGAGAGAATTGCATGTTGCACCTCACATTGGCCTCGGGATGAGGTGTGTAGCTGCAAGGTTTAGGTGGTTTTGAAATAAATAGCAGTGCCTCCACCTCTTTTACTTATACCTCTGTCGTTCCTCAGTAGATTATAGGAGGGTATTTGGAGGCGAGAATCCTGGACAGTGGGTTTGAGCCAAGTTTCAGTTAAGCAGATCATATCAGGTTCATAGAGGGCAGTCAGGTTTATAACTCAGCAAAGTTATGTACAATACTTCTGATGTTATGGTGAGCTATGAAGAGACCTCTGGTGGTGGGCACTGAGTTTGCAGGGCCTGGGCCAGAGTTCAATTGCACATCCCGGAGGCACAATAGCCAAGATGAAGATACCATAATTTGCGATGGATGAAAGGGGACAGGGTTAGCAGTTGCAAGGGCATCTTGCAAGTTTACAACAGGCTATGAAGTTTGAGATCCTATTTAGCAGGAGGAGTGGAACTGCAATTGAAATGGGGAGCACGAGGAGGTCTGAGAAGAAAAAATTACTCACCTTAGTAATGTTGTTTCTTCTAATGGAGTCTTGCTATATTATAGACATTAGCAGTTTGATCCAGCTCTAGAACTGCCAGGGTGAAATGGTTAAAACCATTCAAAATAGAATTTTGCAGCACGAGCAGCTCTATCTGTGTCATTTCAAACTTGAACTGTCAGATCTTACGAGCCAAACTCACTAAGGTCTGTGTGGAAGCTGTAACTCACACTAGCCAAATGGCTACCTAAATAATAACAACCATTGATGGTCCCAACACCCAAGACTCAAGTCAGGGGACCAGAAATACTAACACCATTCTAATAATATGAAAATGGAACATAAGTATAATAAAACACACACACACGTACACATACACACCCCCAAAGTCCCAAAGGGGACAAAATGCTAACAGGACATAAGTAGTGCCCACACTAAGTTGCCCGCACCCACCAAGTAGAGGTTCTGAGAGGGCAGGTTGGGGAGGTCTATAATATAGCAAGACTCCATTAGAAGAAACAACATTACTAAGGTGAGTAATTTTTCTTCAAACAACATGAAGTCTTGCTATATTATAGACATTAGCAGAAATACACAGCAGTACCTCCATGGAGGAGGGCAGAACCTACTTAGGGAATAGGCTCTGAAGAACAGCTGTGCCAAGCGAGCATCTCTGGCCTGGACATCCAGGAGTAATGCTTGGTAAAAGTGTGCACGCTTTCCAAGTAGCAGCCTGGCAAATCTCTAATAAAGGATATTTCTGGCAGCAGCTAGAGACACAGCTGTACCCCTGGTAGAATGAGCCCTCAAACCGGGGGCTCTGCCCACTTTCTGATAACAAATTGGATACAGAGACAATCCACCTGGCTATTGATCTCTTAGTGGCAGGTTTGCTTTCCCAACTTCACCATAGGTAAGGAAAAGTTGGAGGATTCAACCTGTGACCTTTGAGCATCTTATAACTAAGAGCTCTCTTAACATCCAGGCTGTGCAACCTTCTCTCACCCAAGAGGAGTGATCAGTGAAAATACTGGAAGGGAGATAGACTGATTAAGATGGAAATCTGAAACCACCTTAGAAAACTTCCTATTAGTCCTAAGGACTACCTTATCCTGTGGAAAGAAATAAAGTCAGTCTCCACTGACAAGGCTTGCAATTCACTATGCCGTCTGGCAGAAGTGATAGCCACTAGAAAACAGTTTTCCAAGTTAGGTACTTAAGCGCTGCAGAAGACAGAGGTTCAAAGGGGTTGCATTAACTGGGCAATGCAAACATTAAGGTCCCAAGAGGGCGGTTCCAAAGGAGGATTAGTATGGAGTAATCCCTCAAAAACTTGGAAAACACAGGATGAGAGGAAGAGGGATGACTTTCCTGCTGACACAAAAGCAGACACAGCTGCCAAGTGAACTCTCAGGGTAGCTGGTCTGAGACCCAAGGAATTAAGATGTACCATGTAATCTAACAAAATGGGCAATTCAGCAGATTCTGGGGAAATATTTTCCCAGCACACCAAATGGAAAACTTTTCCATTTAGAACTATAAGTAGCCTAGTGGAAGGCTTTCTGGAAGCCTTTAGGATCTCAAGAACACCCTGGAGAGGTGTAAATCAGCAAACTCTAACTCCTCAAGAGCCAGGCCTTGAGGTTGAGGGATTGAGGTCCGGATACCAAACCCTTCCCTGGGCACAAGTCAACAGATTGTGATTCCTGGGGAGGCACAGGGGAAGATGGACTGTCAGAGACAGAAGGAGTGGGTACCAGGGCTGCCTGGCCCAATCAACGGGCAATCAGAATCACCCTGCAAGGCTGAGATCTGATTTTGACTAGTACTTTGAATAGGAGAGGAAGGGGAAAGCATGAGGAACTTCCCTCCCAATCCAGAAGAAGGGCATCCAGGGGAACTGAGCCCAGCACTGGAGGCCTGCAACAGAACAGAGGAAGTTTGTGATTGTCTGGGGCTGCAAAAGATCTATCTGAGGATGCCCCACCTGGCAAAAACTATCCCAGCACTGAGGATCCAGGGACCATTCGTGATGGCCCTGGGAAATCCTGCTGAGGCATCCGCTAGGACATTGTCCTTCCTGGAAGATGAACTGCTATGAGGGAAGTGTTCAGGAATAGGCCAGAGACCACAACTTCATTGCCTCGGTGCACAAGGCCGAAGACCGAGTGCCTCCTGTTTGTTGATGTACCACATTGTTGTGGTGTTGTCTGTTCTGACTTGTATCACCTTGTCGCTACTGGAGAGCTAGGATCAAGGTTCGAGTCACTGGGACCAACTTGGAAAGGGGTCTCTCTCTGAGACCAAAAGGTTTTCAAGTGAAACTGAATGTCTCTCATCTGAAATCTGGCTCCTACACAACAGCTGTGGATGCAGCCATGTGCCCCAGGAGCTGCAGAAAGTGTCTTGCTGGTCGAGACCTGCAGAGTGAAGGAAGAGGCCAGAGCCACTAAATTCCTTACCCTTTCTCGGGGAAGAAAGGCTCTGGCTAGCTTTGTGTCCAGTCCCCCTAAAGGTGAGAACCTGGACTGGTTCCAGAACCGACTTTGGTAGGTTTAGCAGAAACCCAGGAGGTGAGAAGCTGCTGGGTGACCTGCAGGTGAGATTTACCTGTTCTGGGACTGGCCTACAATGAGTCAGTCGTCTAGATAGGAAAACAGCAATCCTCTGCCTCCTTAAGTGGGCCACTGCCACTGCTAGACACTTCTATAATACCCTTGGAGCAGAGGTAAGGTCAAGGGCATTGCTCTGAACTGGTGACCTGAGGGCAGTTCAATCTGAGGTACTTCGATGGGATCTTCTGATTAGGACATGGAAATAGGCATCCTTGAGGTCCAGGGAGGCTAGCCAGTCCCCTGGCCTTGGAAGGTAAAATCATGCCAGAGTTACCATTTTGAACTTTGGTTTCAAAAGATGCTTGTTCAGATATCTGAGATCTAAAATGGGCCACCATTCTCCTGTCTTTTGGGGTAAGGAAGTATCTGGAATACAGACCCCTGCCCTGATGCAGGAGGAACCCTTTCTACTGCTCTGAGAGCTAACAGGATGAGACCTCTGTTTCCAGAGTGAGGGTCTCTGAAGCACTTGCAGTGAAAAAGTCTGCTTCTCAACTTGGGAAACTTTTGAAGCTGAGAACCAGACCCTGGCTTACTACTTCCAGAACCCACTTGTCTGAGGTTAAAGAAGCCCAATTCTGACTGAAGTAAGCCAGCCTGCCCCCACTGGTACAGGAGAATCGGCCCTGGGCACCCCATCAGGGTGCCTGTTTACGCAGGAGCTTTAGGCTGGGGGTGGAGCAGGTCTGCCCACCCCGCTGCCTGCCTCTGAAGAAGCCCCTCTGAGCATAGGCAGAGGAGGCCTGAGTCTGGTAGAAGGCCTGTGAAAAGGCCTCACCCCTACCCTGGGGCATGCCTTTGAGGAGTGGCTTGCCGCTCCTCAGCCTGGGCACTCTTGTAAGTAGTCCTATATTCATCCATCTTCTTCATGTAATTCTCTGTCTGCTCTCCAAACAGAGAATTTCCCACCACAGGAAAATCCATAGCCTTAGTCTGGGTATCCTGTGACAAACTAGTACACCTGAGCCAGGCCAACCTACGAAAAGCTACAGATGTGGCCATGACCCTAGAGGAAACATCATTAACATCCACAGCAGCATGAAACTGAACCTTAGAGGCTTCAATGCCATCAGCAGCCACCTGTTCTAGTTCACTAGCCAGCTGGCCATGGGCCTGCTTGGCCAATTGTATAACAGTATCCCATCTAGATTTCTGATACCTAGCTACATAAGCCATATAATTTGCTTGCCTGAGTCCCAGGAGGCTGCCATATACTGTTTTTTTTTTTTGCCATGGCATCAATCTTCCTGGAATCCTTGTCAGGAGGATGTGAAGCCAAGGGAATATTAGCTTTATCACAGGCAGCAGCCTGAACTACTAACATGACTGCATTGCTGAGAAAGGAATTCTGTATCAGGGCCTGACAATGTATACCTTCTGTCCATCTTTTATCTACAGGAGGCACAGAATTATGAGCTTTTAAAATTTTAATTGTTTGTTTCCTAAAAGACTTATGTAAAGGAATAGACAATCTCCTAGACTCTGGAATATCCATCATTTCTACAAAATCAGGCTCCTCTTGCTCATCCACAGCCTCTTCTAAAGGAAGCTGGAGGGTTTCAGCAACTTTTATAAAACATAAAATGAGATGGGGACTCAGACAGCATAGGGAGATTCTAAAGGTCTGTCTGGGGAGATGTCCGGTTCAATGGGCACACCCAGACCTTCCCAGCCACATTCATACTGTTCATAATCCTCCTCCCCTCCTCTGGTTCATAAAATTCCTCAATATCATAATCCTGAACCACTGGGACCGACGAACCGACCTTTACCAGATAGTGGTGGTTCGACGGACCCTGAGACAGTGACTGGACAATTTGTATGGCTTTTGCTATCTCTGCAGCAGTTGGAGAAGGAATTTGGACCCAGACCTGCTGATTTTCTTGTTTTCTTTACTGGAATTGGTTCCTCAGAACCAGCTTTTCTTTGCCCGAGGAAGTCTGGCCCTGGTCAGAGGGAATCCCTCTGGTTCGGCTGGCACCGAACCGGGCTGGCCATCCGGGTCAGCGGACTTTTGCCTCTCGTTCCCCTGAGCCTGCCCAATCTTTTTCCAGGGTGGCTGCAGGGAAATTCTTACATACCTGGCAGTCTGACTGGATGTGGTCAAACCCCAGACAATAAACACATGTGGTGTGTGGGTCAGCCTTGGCAAGACTTCCCACAAACATCACAGTGTTGAAACCCAGTGGGCCCGGTTTTCTTTTGGGTTTCTCAGACATAATGTCAGCCTAACCAAAAACTTGCCCTTTTAACGGCAGTGCTAGGTGAAGACAACTTTATCGTGTTCCTAACTGCGGTCACGGGAGTATTGGAAAAACGAATAAACTGCTTTTAGAACCGATAAGAACCGGAACCGCACTCTAAAATAGTAACTTTTAGTTTTAAATGAGTTTTAAATCCACTGATCGTTCGAAACCGAACCGATAACTTCTAAGTTCCACACAGACAAAACCTTCATTTACTTACGGTTACCACAGATAGAGCTTAACCGAACGGTTTTATGTTAAAATAAAACTATTCTCGTTAAATCCAACCGAGAAAACACTTTTAAACCGAGAAATGGAGGGTAATGAGTACCAATGCCCGTAGTCTGGGCAACAAGCTCCTGAGCTGGTGGCCTTAATGGAAGAGGGATGCCTGGATATTGTAGCAGTCACAGAAACATGGTACACAGAGAACCATGACTGGGATGTTAACATACCAGGGTACATAACTTACAGGAGAGACAGGCAGGGAGAAGAGGGGAGGAGTAGCCCTCTATGTAAACGAAGGGATAAAAGCAACTGAACAAAAGAGTAAACAGGGAGGAGAGGAGGCACTGTGGGTCACCTTGGAGACTGGAAAGGGCACCACAATCCGCACAGGGGTTGTGTACAGACCTCCATGTCAGGGGAAGGAATGGACAAGGATATGATGGAAGGCATTCTTAGAATGGCAGAGAAGGGAGATACTGTTGATGGAGACCTGAATATGCCAGATGTTAACTGGAACATTTGCTGCAGCCACATCCAAGAGCAGGGCCATTCTTGACGCCCTACAGGTGGCAGGCATTAGACAGCTAGTTTTGGAACCCACTCGTGAGGGAGCAAAATTAGACCTCGACTCTCAAACGGAGGCAGTGAGAGGATCTCAGATCTAGAAGTGGGTTGCCATCTGGGACAAGTGACCATCAAACAGTGTGGTTCACGTTAAACTCAGCTACAGAGTCAAGCCTACAAAAGTGAGGGTACTGGACTTTAGGAGGGCTGACTTTGACAAGATGGGAGAGTGCCTCAGAAAGCACTAGCAAACAGGCTAGAAGGAGGTGTGGAGCAACAATGGGGAATTATCAAACTGCCATCACAGAGGCAACAAGCCTTTGTGTGAAGCAAATAAACAAATCAAACGAAAGAAAAAGCCACTATGGTTCTCAAGAGAGGTGGCTGTGAAAGTCAGGAAGAAAAGATAGCATTCTGGAAGTATAAGGAAACACAGAAGGAGCAGGACAGAGAGCTGTACCAGTTAAGGCAGAAAGAAGCAGGAGGGAAGTCAGAATAGCAAAGGCCCAAACTGAGGAAAAGATAGCCAACTCAGTTAAGAAGGGGATAAAACCTTTATAGGTACATCAGCGAGCGAGAAAGACTAAGGGAGGATAGTGAGGCTGAATAGAATGAACGGTGGGTGGGCAGAGGGGACAGTGAAAAGCAGGAATACTGAACGAATATTTCTGCTCAGTATTCACAAAAGAGGAGGGGAAGTGCCTAATCCAATTAACAGAAGCACTCTTGATAGGGGGTCGATCCCAGTCCTTTCACAGAAGAAAGGGTTCTGCAAGAACTCCTAAAACTGAAGGTGGACAAAGCAATGGGTCCTGATGGAATTCACCCCAGAATTCTAAAAGAATTAAGGAAGGAACTAGTGAAACCACTGGCTACTCTTTTAATAAATCATGGGAGGATGTGTGGTACCCGAGGACTGGAGGAAGGCGGATGTAATTCCCTTCACAAAAGTGGGACCAAGACAGAGGCAGGAAACTACAGACCTGTCAGTCTGACCTCTGTGGTAGGGAAAGTGATGGAGTCACTTCTGAAGGAAAGAATAATTGAGTACCTAGAGGTCAGTGGCACAGGATCCAAGGCAGCATGGGTTCACAGTGGGAAGGTCATGTCAGGCGAATCTAATAGATTTCTTTGACTGGGTGACCAAAGTAGTAGACCAGGGAGGGCTGTGGACATGGCCTACCTAGACTTTAGCAAGGCATTTGACACAGTCCCACACAAAAGATTATTAGTCAAATTAACCAGCCTGGGAGTGGGTTCCAGGGTGGTAGCCTGGTAAAACATTGGCTGGACAACAGGACACAGAAGGTAATTGTAAATGGAGTCCACTCTGAAGAAAGGGCGTTACCAGTGGGGTACCGTAGGGTTCAGTATTGGGTCCAGTCCTTTTAATGTCTTCATCAGTGACATTGCAGAGGACTGGAAGGAAAAGTATGCCTTTTGCAGATGACACAAAGATCTGCAACAGAGTTGATACACAAGGAGGCGTGGAAAGGATGAAAAGGACTTGCAAGGTTGGAGGAATGATCAGACATATGGCAGCTAGGATTCAATGCAAAAGTGCAAAATAATGCACCTGGGAAACAAGAACCATGGGGAAGAATACACAATGGGTGGGAGGTAGTAACAACAACAAAACAGGAAAGGGACCTGGGGTAATCATATCAGATGACCTTAAGGTTAGCAAGCAATGTGAGAAGGCAGTAGGGAGGGCCGGGGTATACTGGGATGTATAGGAGAGGCATCAGCAGCAGAAAACAGGAAGTTGTTATCCCTCTGTACAGACAGTTGGTGAGACCCCATCTGAATACTGTGTCCAGTTCTGGAGACCCCATCTCCGCAAGGACATAGACAGGATAGAGGCAGTCCAGAGGAGGGCAACTGAAATGGTGCAGGGGCTGCAAGAGAAGCCGATGAGAAGAGACTAAAGGAGCTTAATATGTATACCCTTGAGGAAAGAAGGAGAGGGGACATGATAGAAACTTTCAAGTACCCTCAAGGAATCAACAAAGTCCAAGAGGGTAGCATCTTTCAGAAAAAGAGACTTGCAAGAACAAGGACACGATTTAAAGATAGAAGGAGGGCAGTTCAGGGGCAATGTGAGGAAGTATTATTTCACAGAGAGGGTAGTGGATGCATGGAACAGCCTTCCTGAGGAAGTTGTGGGTCTAAAACTGTGGGAAATTCAAGAATGCATGGGACAGACATAAGGCAATTCTTGTGGGGGGCAGGAAGATATAGGCTGTTGGTTAACTAGGATCTGCGGCCCTATCCTGTAGAGTAGGAAATGGGCAGACTAGATGGGCTGGCGGTCCTTATCTGCCGTCAAAAGTCTATGTTTCTATGTTTTCTATGAGCAGAAGGAGAAATCTCCGGAGCGACTGTTCACTGAGGCGGAGTAAAGAATCTAACAGTTCAAGTTTGAAATGACACAGATAGAGCTGCTCTCGTGCCAAAATTCTATTTTGGAATGGTTTAACCATTTCACTCGGGGCAGTTCTAGAGCTGGATCAAACTGCTAATGTCTATAATATAGCAAGACTTCATGTTGTTTGAACACGTAGTCATGTGAGAGAGCCTGGATAGGAGGGTCAGCTGGGTTAGTAGGGGTACTGCAACCACGGACAGGTGTAGAAATGTCAGGGTGGTTATGAGTAGGACTATCATATACTTATCCATTTCTAGCTGCAGTCCTTAACTCAGCCAATGTTACCTACCAGGTATAATGCAGTGGGTGGAGATATTGAAAAAGAGCAAAGGCTGTGACAAGATTTGCAGGCACAGAACCCCTAGTGGTTGGTTCTTATAAGCGCCCAATGGGAAAGTAGACACTTAGTCTTCTGAGACCTATAAAACAACAGCCCGTCCCAGAGTGGGTGAGGTGGGGGAGGTTGGGGACAGCGCAAAGTGCCAGCGGGAACAGAGCTGGTGGCGGTTCTTGGGAGCCGGGCGGTGGCTGTTTCCAGGGCCGGGCCGCGACCGGCCACAGGAGTCCAGGAAGTCCTCCAGTGGATGAAAGGAGAGGGTTAGGCAGCCGCAAGGGCATCTTGCAAGTTTACACTGAAAAAGGCAGGAAGCGCTGTTATTACTTTCCTCTAATCGAGGGGTGGGTCTAGCGGAAAGAAAGCTGTTTTTGTGTTAATCGATGGGTGTGGGCAGACAGGCTAGGAAGACAGTGAAACAGCAGGAGTGGAAGACAGGCAATTTGCAGGTTGCAGGAGAGGAGAGAAGAGCAGAGAGAGAGAGAGAGACAGACTTTCAGACAGAGAGTGAGGGAAGCAGAAAGGCAAAAAACAGTTGTGATCAAACGTGGCCTACAAGTTCAAAAACATACATTCAGTGATGCTCACATCTAAACTTTACACAATGCAAAAGAAATTACAGCTTTTTAACAGAAGTTGTACCATGCATGTGCTGTAAATGGAGTTTCACAGTGGCAAAGGCACCTAGAATACAAAGTAGAGTCACAGCAGAGAGCAGCCAATCAGGGAGACTCAGGCTTCCGAGTCCGGTTGGCTGAGGACACCGTGCTTAGTGAGCTGAATCGGCGGTTCTTGGGAGGCTGCAGTTGTTTGAGGGCCGGCCGCACTGCTCAGGAGTCCAGGGAAGTCCTCTGTGGAGGGGAACCCAAGGGTCAGGTTTCCCACTGGTGAGCTGAGTCGGCGGTTCTTGGGAGCCCTGGAGAGACACCCCAGGGAAATAAACTAATTTTGAGGGGTACCACAGAGGAGGAACCGGAGGGGAGAAAAACAAATTCTCCAGAAGGAGAGTCAATGATCAAGATGGTGATGAGGACAACTGAGGGAATCACCAGAGCTTCCCTACCACCAGACTCCTAAAGAGGCTAAGAGGGAGTCGGAAACCCCAGGAGCTACCTGGGGTTGGGGGGACAGAGACACGGGAGAGAGAGAGAGAAAGAGAGAGAGAGAGAGGCTCTAGTGATTCCCAACAGCAGAATCCTCCTGCCTGCCCCCAACAAGAAATACCCACACGGGGAGGTGGAAGTGCTGGAAAAGGACTAAGATCCAAAGGAGACAAACAGGGAGAGGAGGAATCGCCAGAGACTGAGACCTGAGAGGGAAGGTGGGCAGGATTCAGTAATGAATGGTGAAGATACACAGAAAGATCAAGAATTATGGTATGCGTGATTTCATATCTTATCGGTGTCAGTCTTCACCATTCATCACTGCTGGTGATTACCGAGTTCCCCAAAGGGGCCCAGAACCTCCCTAAGGGACAGTGTCCCTTAGCCTCCAGTGGAGGAAGACAACCTCGAGGTCTGGCTAGGCCTGAGACTGGTCTGGGTGAGGCGAGATCTCCTCACCGGAGAGGGAAGGCGCCTCTGAAGCCTCACTCACCCCACGGGTGAAGAGGTGGGTTCTCCAGAAGCGAGGCAGTCACCTCACACCGGGCCAGGGTGACAACTGGAAAGACGGCCATGCCAACCGCCTGATGCAGATCGCTGTCCCCACTATCCTGGAAGCCACCTCACTGGCATCGTATGATGCCCTTGCTTGTGCCCTGCAAGCTCCAGGCCTCGCGCAGAGAGGGCAATGGCTTGTCTGTCTGCCTCCAAATCAGGCAGAGATGCTGGACCTGGCCTAGTAACGACCACAAGTGCCATTTGTAGGCAGCATGGTGGGCCTGATGCTGACACACAAAGCATGAAGCGTGCTGAGAAGAAGGTTCTCCTGCCCCAGAAATCAAACTCAGCTGAGTTGGAGTTCGGGGTCAGCCACGGCTCAGGCTTCAATGCCCAGAAGGGGTATCAAGGCACGTCATGTCCAAAGGAGGGTGAGGCAGAGCTCCTGGAGACCACGGGGTGCAATACCACTGGCGAAGGTCCCTCGGGCTGGAGGTAGGGAGAATGGACGCCGCCAGACCCGGTGCGACGCTTCCCAGCAGGGAATAGGCCAGGCAGGAACCAGAAGGTTGACTGCGCTGTACTAACCAAAGAAGGCATGTGTTGACCACTCAGGATTGCATTCTCCAAGGGTTGAAATGTGGAGCACTGAGCAACCCCGACAGGAAACGCTGATAGCTGGAGAGATCAGCTGCTGGGGAAAGGTGGACTGAGGACTTCTCTCCTTCAGAGGAGGAAGATGAGGGAGCTGACGAGCTTGGAGAGTTAGGGTCAGATTGCACTGGGGAATGGTGAAACACTTGTTCGTCCATGGCTTGTAAACAGACAGGGTAGGGTGCAGCCAGAGGCCTGAATTGTTCCCAGGTATGGGGCCCGGGAGGACCAGAAAGACCTGGGAGAAAGGGAGGCTGGCAGAGACAAGGGGGCCAGGCACCTCCAAGGAGGGGCACAGCCTCTGCCGGCAAGGGGACCAGACGGGAGACCTCAAAGGAGAAGTCCCGTGTTCCCAACAGACAAAAGTGCTCAACTGAGCTGGAACAGCTAGAGCTGAGCCCGACGGAAGAATGCCCCTGGAGGCGATTGGGGCCGCATGAGCCCAAAAAGGGCGGCCCTTGATCTGCAGAGAAGATGTCCTCCCAGGAGACCCTCTGGGGAGAAGACTGGTTCAGCACTCGACTCCTCCCCAAAGCCTTGCAGGTACCCAGGAAGGCTGCTGCTCTGAATCAATCCCTCTCAACCCCTCGGACTTGAGAGAGCCCCTTCCTCACCACCAGCTTAGACAGCTGCCACTCTGTGACTGCCTCTCGGAGACAGTCGAGGTGGAGCACCTCCCTACCAGGTGATGGATGCCCCAGCCTGCCCAGAAGTCTGGCTGGCTGGGACTATCACACCTCCCGAGGAGGAAGACGGGCTATCAATTCCGGGTTGCCCTGCAGGACCCACCTGGGCACCCGAGGGCTGGTCCGTGTCACCGACCCTGGTACCAATAGAATCCGTCCCGCCCCCAGGAGAACTGAGTGGGGCCAAAGCATTGGACGAAGAGGAATTGAAGGATTCCGTGGAATTCAGGAGCCAGTCCGGCAGCCTCGAGATCAACGCCATCGGAGGAGGCCCGGACCTCGGCGACCGATCTCTCTCGGCCATGGTACTGCAAACAGTGCCGTGAATTTCGTCTGCGCTGCCCACGCGCCACTCTCCATCCCTGGCACCCGAACTGTGCTGGAGTCAGAAACGGCACAAGAGGTTAGCCCTCGCGCCGCCGATCCCCAGTGCCACATGCGGCACTGGAATCAGGGGCGGCGCCAACAGGCGGCACTGAGGACAATGCCAGCCTGGGCCTGGGGCCCCAGAATGCGACACCGGGGAGCTCGCCGCCTGAGAAGAGGCGGTATTGCCAGGACGGTGCTCTCCCGCCTGGCCCCCAAGGGGACCAGACTGGGCCTCCTGCACTGTGGAAGGGATTCCCACTGAGACAAGGCTAGGAAGAGTGGAAACCCCTTCTCCGTGGGCTGTAAGGACCGGAGGGGACCTGGAGGAAGGGTCAAGAATCCTGCATTTGGCATCCCGAGTACAAGCTGTCCTCCAAAAGCTGGCAGTGTACATCCGACCTTAAATGCGACAAATCCAGAACTCGACGGTCCATGGAGAAACAGCGCTGCAACTATCCATATCGTGGTTAGGGCCCAACAGGTCAAGTAGCCTGTCATGCTTGTCTAAGACGGAGAAAAGTCGGCCGCAGGGACAGCTTCAGCGGAGGCTGACTCGCCTTAGAAATTTTTTTCTTGTCCCCTGAACGAGACATAACAGGACACAAAACACAACAAACAAAACAAGATACTCATGTGTGTCAAATAAAAAGAAAGAGCTTACTGGAGAGATGGCGCAGAGAACAGAGGCAAAGCAGAGCTAGAGTTGATGGAGCCGATGGACTAGGCTGCTGACACACTTCGATTTTCTGAGCTTCCACACAAGGTCCTTATTCGACAGTGGGAGAAGCAGAACTGGGGCTGAGAAGGCATCGACTATGGTTACTGGCCAACCCACCAGCCACATATCAGATGGCCTTGAGGGCAGCGCCACCCCAACATTGGCTCCTCCTCTTGCAAAGAAAAAGTTCCCATGGGGTCCTGATCTCTGGCTCGCACTCCAACAGTGATGAATGGCGAAGATTGACACAGATAAGATCAGCAGTTCCCCGCAGTTCTGCGAAACCATGATGTACCACTAAAACCTCACAAAACCCACTAATACTAAAACTAAATGCCTGAAATAGGGCAGCAATCATAACATAATAAAATAACAAACTAGTTTGAAAATAAATTACTTTTCAAAGAAGTTGAGGAGAGCCCTCTGAGGCATCTGAACTGGCAGGCAGAGAAATTAATCTGAGCACTTCAGAGTGCAGCAGTTATTGGGGCAGCAGTTTGAAACTGGTACGAGTCAATGAGATCATGTACATACATTCCATTCTCTCTGTGGCAGTTCAAAACTGAAGGCTGACTGCATTTGTTAAGCATATTGAGTGATTTCTTGGGTTTGACAGGCAGTTTCCCAGCTTGAATATGAGATACTTTCTATGCAGCCGCCACCTGGGTTCAGAACGATCTTGGGCCGCTGTCGGCAGGAAGGGATAGGATTGAGCGCCCAAGGACAGCCTCCTCTCCCGGGAGGGGAGGGTTTACAAGCTCGGTGCCCGACTGGCCTCTGGCGGAAGCCGGAGGCACAGCAAGCAAGTGTGAACAAAGAGAGAGGGTTGGGAGCGGTGGATGTCGGCGGTGACGCTTGACGTTGGGGCACATGCCACTCCCTCAAGAACATCGGAAATACCCTGCAGTGCTCCTGGTAGACAGAGCACCAGGCTCTGATCCCTAGTGCCCTACCTGATCCAGTACCAGCATCCCAATGAGAACAAGGAAGACTTCGGGCGCCCCACCTTGTACTCGCTTGGGGGTATAGCCACTGGCTACATGTGGGATGGACTGCACTGGGATCCAGGTAAGAGAGCGGGAAGTATAAGGCCTTAGGTGTCTCCCAAAGAGTGGAAACACTGCGGTAGGGGAGGAATAAAGAGCAAGTTAAACAAACAAAAAAATATACAGTACTTTCTGTGGGAAGGCCTAAGTGGAATATAAAATAGGCATCTTTCAGATCCAGAGACACCAGCCGATGACCTGCTTGCAAAATGGTATCACTGCCCTTACTGTGACCATCCTGAATTTCTTTTTCAGATGTTTGCTCAGAAACCTGAGGTCTGAAATGGGTTGTCACTTCCATTTTCTTGTGGGTCAGGAAGTACCTTGAGAATAGGCCCCTGCCCCACTGGGAGGCAGCACCTTTTTACATGGCTTTTGTAATTAAAGGAAAACAGTCAAAATCCTAAACAGCCATCCCCCAAGTTCCCCCATTAGGCTTTTTACAATGGGAGCGCTTTTTATGCCTTATAACTTCATTAATTTTATTTTTGAAAGTTCATGGAGAGGAACAGCTGGAAAGCTGCGTTTACGCACAGTGCGGTGCCACACTCTCACTCTCCATTGAAAAGCATGAAGTGAGCAGTGCGCTTGACTGTCACATGAAATGATGGCATGCAGCATCCGACATGTTCCTCTTCGTGGACTTTTCTAAAATAAAAATTGCTGTTATAAGGCATAAAAATGTGCTCTCATTCTAAAAAGCCCAACTGGTGGGTTGTTTAGGATTTTGACTGTGTGAGCTGGAAAACGGCTCTATGTTTTTGCAGGTCTGGAAAGTCTCAAACTGCAGAAATCAACCCTGGCCCACTACTTCCAGTACCCACTTGTCTGTGGTAATGTTTACCCATTGCTGGAAGTAGTGTGCCAGTCTTCCTCCCACTGGCAATGGTTGGGCAACTTGGGCAGGAATTGTCAGGGTTTTGTTTTGGCTGGGGCTTAGGTGGTGGCACTCCAGCATTATGCCTGGAAGCCCTTTTTCCTTCCCTATAGCAACCTCTTTGTGATTGGTACTCATAGGGACAAAAGGTTCTTTGAAGTATCCTGCCTCTGCCTCCCTTCTGTAGGACCTGTAGGAGGTAGAGGCCTTTTCCTTCTCACTGTTACTTTTGAAAGTGGTTTTGTGTTCGCCCACTTTTTCATGTATGCATCTGTTTTGTCATCAAATAATGAATTTCTCAAAGGAGAAAGCCAAGGCATTGTTCTGAGTATCCTGAGAAAGAATGATAATTTCAGCCAGGAAAACCTTGAAGATACAGCATGAGCCAGCTAGCCTGATGGCACTGAAAGTTGAGTCACTGGATGCCACACCGCGCCACACTGGTGTTCCCAGTTCAGGAGTGAGCTCAAGTTGCACGGGTTGGCGGGGAGAGAAGAACGAGTGGCTACTGGGCTCTCTTATTTCCTGGACTGAGAGACAAGAGTCCTCGCCTTGGCCGATACCTGGTGGAGGCTGGGTGTCAGAGCAGAGGTATGGGTGGCTGATGTTATGTCAGGAGGCTGAAGGAAGCTATGGCTCCAGGAGCGTATGCACGCCTCCACATGCATGCGCCTTTTGAGCATGCCACAGTTCCAGGTTGGGATGGTAAAGCAGAAAATGCCTATGCCTCCCTGTTGCCAGTGTGACGCCTCCCGACACTCTTGGACCCTGCTCCTTGTGGATCCTCATCAGTAAAGACAGTGGGGGAGGCTGACAGGGTTGAGAGCAAAGGGGCCTCGTGGCAGGAGTAGGTGGCAATGAGGGGCAAACAGCTATATATATATATATATATATATACACACACACACGAAAGACACAGCATGAACCAAAACTCTGGTAACAATGTCATTAGTGTCCACCCCAGTGTGGAAATGATATTTTGTGGCATCCAGGGCTGATTTTGCTGTGGCAATCAGGTCCTGTGCCAATCCACCATCCGCTCTTTCTGCCAATGCCAAATTGTGTTCCAAGGTGCTTTCTGCAGAGTAAGCTGCCGGTCTGACAAGCAGGAAGTTGTTGCATAAACCTTATTGGCCACAGGGAGTTAATAGAGACCTTAATCCAATTTCCGAGTTAGTCCAGCCATTATAAGGTGGATTGAGACTGGTTACATATGCGACAGCAAAGAGTAGTTATAAGGTTTTTGGTCAAGTTAGGAGAGGTGGGTAGTGGTGTGCCCCAGGGATCGGTGACAGGGCCTACCCTGTAAATTTTTATCTACACCACGCAAACGTCACCCAGCTCCTGGTTAAGTAAATTTGTAGACAACGCTAAACTAGGGCAATCGTCGAAAACGAGTCTGCAATTAACAGGCTGCAAAAGGATCTGAAGAGTATAGAAATATGGGCAAAAAACATAAATTAAGCTTTAATATTGAACGGTAAGGCGATGCACTGTGGTCATAAAACAAACTAGCAAAACATCACCTAAATGATATAGAACTTCAAGCTACAATTAGAGAAAAGATCTGGTTATTTTTTATCACTAATGATTTATCATTTAGTGACCATACAAGTGAAGTAGTAAGACGGAGTAATCAAATGCTTTCATGTATATTAAAGCATGTTACAAGCAGGGTTAGGGAGGTCAATCTGCCCTGTATGGTTCATTGGTGCGACTCATCTGAGTACTGTGCCCAGTTCTGGGCACCATATAAAGCCGGGTGATATTGCCTTGCTGGAGGGCGAGCAGAGAAGAGCTACCAAACAGATCATTGGGATGTCTATTTTTCATGTAATGAAAGATTAAATGAACTAGGGCTTTGCCCCTAGAATATAGAAGGCCCGAGATCTACGCCTGACCTATAATGTGTCAAAACAATGATTTATGGGAATGTTTAGGACTAACTGGGAAATCAACAACTAGGGTAACAAGAAATCACAGCCTTTGACTTAGAGGTGAATTATATAAAATAACAAAACGAGGATCGTGGTTTAATCAGAGAGTGGTGACTGTATGGAACAGGCTACCTGAAGGAGTAGTTAAAGCTCCCAATATCGAATCCTCAACAAAAATTGGGATGATCCATTGTATAATGGCGAGTCAATAATGGCTAATGCTACTGGCTCAATCACATTCCTATGATTCCATTGTATCCAATTTTTTATCCTTTTCAGGGCTGTACAGACAGTGATTTTGCTCTCACAAGCAGCAGCCTGGACTACTCCATGAAGATCAGGATTGGCATACAGGTATTCCACTCCTGCTTGTCCACCTGATATTTTCTTTCAATTTTTCTTATCTATGGCTGCAGTTGCGGTGGGTGCCGACACAAATTTTGATATGGCCTTCTTATGTGGTTTATTTATGTGAAGTGGCATTCTTCTTGGTGGAGCTTCTCCCGACATGTCCATAAAATCTGCATCCTCTTCGCCTTCCTCTGTCTCTAGCAGGGGATGTTGAGAGTATTGACTATTTGTCTGACAAATGAGGCACATGACTGAATATCTCCATGGAGTCACCCTTCCTCCATTTGTACATTATATTCTTCTTCTTTCTCCTCCACTGCAGGCAGTTAGGTTGGAGCCTTAGCCGGGGAGGGGGCAGGTATCTTATTAAAAAATTTCCCATGGCAGGACTGCCTGGAAAATTGCCACATTTTTGATATGTCCTTCGATGAGGCATTTTTATCTGTGCCATCTGTCTCCTCCTTTCTCCCTTTAGGAGGAGTCGAGCAACATTCTTTTCTTTAAATTTCTTTTTGCAGACACAGTTTCCAGTGTCCACTCTGAAGCTCTTTGCCATCACTGTAATTAGGGTTCCCATTTTGGACACCCTGATGTCCGAACCATCTTTACCAAGGTTTTCTGATGGCTGTGCAGCTTCATCTTTTTCTCCTCACCTTTACATGATTTGCTACTGTACATGAGGAAATGGACCCTTCAGCTGTGTGCTTTCCACCACAGTTAGGAATTTCCTCAGAGCCTTTTCTATAATTTTTAGGTGACACAGAAGCAGGCTGAGAAGGAATGTTTCTGTTCAACTTTTTACTCTTTCTAAAGAGGTTTTTGGGCAAAACGTATGACAGGATTCACAATGTTCAAAGTCGTGTCGTGAGACCTAGACAATTTAAACAAAGCTCGTGACAGTTTGCCCCTGCCAGAAAGTGGAAACAGTTTTACAGTTTTTAAACTCAAGCTCGGACTTGTCCCAGCTGAACAGCAGGCCTATGTCTCAGCAGGTCTAGATAGCCAGATCTCTGCATTTCGACTGTCTCTCCGGATGGACTGGCCAGCAGCCAGTCATCCAGGTAGGAGTATAACCTGACACCTTAGAACGTTGCCACCACTGCCTCGCATGTGGTGAAGACCCTGAGTGCTGAGGACAGACTGAAAGGCATGACCTGGAGGTGGTACAGGATCACATCTACATGGAACCAGAGGTACTGGCAGTGGGGAGGAATGATGGACTGGGATGTTGAAGGATGCATCCTGGAGGTCCAGGGAGCAAAACCAGATGTTTCACTCCAGCGACAGAATGATCTGATTCAGAGTGACCATCTGGAACTTGTGCTTCTATATGAACTGGTTCAGATCGTGCAGATCCAGTACAGAGCACCAGTCCCTCCCCCACCTCTGTTCTGGAACCAGGAAGTACCTGGACACATAATCCTGACTGGCCAGGGTGTCACTCCTTTGCAGGAACTGAGCAATGTCCTCCTGAAGGACACTCGCCTTGCAATACCCTGACTCCCGGGAGCATTGCAGCAGTAAGACGGGAGGGCCTTGAAATCCTGAGGCAAACCTCTGCCTACCAATTCTAACACCCGCTTGTCAACTGTGATAGTGGACCAATGTGGCAAGAACATAACCGACCTACTATGGGGAGTGCAGGCAGGACAGGATGAGTGGAGGGATGACATCCCCAACCCTTCACTGGGCAGCTTCTGTGGGGGCACTGGCTGTTTAACTGAAGGGCACCACTACCCCTGCCCCACCTTTGTTAGGACTCTGGTCCCTGGATGTGGGCTTGGGTGCTAGGACTGGTACTGCCTTGCTGAGGCTGCTGCCAAGGGGTTGTGGTTGAAAGGACCAGTACTGGTAGGTCTGTTTATTAGGCTTCTTTTGGGGTCCTTCTGGGATGACAGCACAGAATCCAAGGTAGCATTAGACTTCTCAGTCCAGGTGAAATGTCTTTCTACCCTAAGGCGAAGAGGCCCCTTTCCTGGGCACTGACATCAGCCAACTCTAGGTTGGGTGTCCACCATGAAGGTGGACATGCACAGCCAGGCTCGTGAGACATAGGAGATAGCTGCTGCCATGGCACAGAGACAGGAATAGCCCATCTCCAAGGTCATCTGCAGCCACTGTTTAGCCAGCAATTAATGTTGTCTCTGATGACTGTCACCACGGAATGCGATCTCAGCCAGGGGTGAGCGGGATGGCGCCAAACACTCTCATTAGGGAGTGACCAAAGTTGGCATCATCAAGGCATAAGTAGTCTGATGGTGAGCCAAGACCACCGCAGTGTACACTTTTTAGTGGCACGGTCAATCTTATAGAACTCCTTGTCCAGGGTTTATCCATATCTCCTGGTTTCCAGACTTGCAGAACACTAAATCAGTCATCAATATCTCAGCAGAGGGGTGGTCTGAGAACCCAGAAAGGGACCTGTAGGGACCGTGATACTTGTGGATCATATGGGTAGAGGGCACAGATCATATACAGCCCAGGAGGAAGAAACAGATAGAGTTGATGCTAGCCATCCAAAGGATGGCAGACAAGGTGAGGTAGTACTGGTTGGAGACTTCAATATTCCAGACGTGGACTGGAGCATCCCAGCAGCAGCATCAACTAGGAGCAGATTTATCCTGGACTCCTTCAGGGTGCCTTCCCTCAAGCAACTGGTCATGGAACCAACTCAGCAGAAGGAAATACTGGACCTTGTGCTCACAAACAGGGACAGTGTGATGGGGGTAACAGTGGGGAGCACCTGGGAAACAGTGACCACCAGTCATTGTGGTTTGAAATCACAGAAAGAGCAGAACCAAACCACACAAAAACACGTATCCTGGATTTTAGGGGGAGACTTTGGGAAAATGGGGAGATACTTGAAAGAGGCATTAAGGGAATGGGACAGGAATCAGGGGTTGAGAAACAGTGGCAGTATTTAAAATGGGGATTACAAGACAACAGAATTATGTATTAAGCAGGTTAGCAAGAGGAAAGGAAGAGGAGACCATTATGGTTTTCCAAAGAGGTAGCAAAGAAAGTGAAAGCCAAAAGACTGCATTCAGGCAATACAAAAAGACACAGGCAGACGAGGATAGGAGAAGTACCAGGAGAAGCAAAGGAGGCAGGGAGGTCAGCAAGGGAAGCCAAAGCTCAGACAGACGAACACATTGCAAAATCAGTGGGTAGAGGGACAAAACCTTTACAGGTACATAAGTGAAAAAGAAAGACAAAGGGAGAGATAGTGAGACTGAAGGGGAGGATGGGGTCATGGAGGATGACAACAGTAAAGCTTCTATATATTGAACAGGTATTTGCTCAGTCTTTTACTGAGGAAGAGGAGGGTAATGGGTCTTGAAGGGGAGTACAAGGTGAGAATGGTGCAGAAATGGACACAAGTCCCTTTACACGAGAAAGGGTCCTGAAGGAACTGGAAGTAATAAGAGTTGATAAAGCAATGGGGCCAGATGGGGTGCACCCAGGGCCCTTAAAGAACTAAGAGAGGTGGTGGCTGAACCTCTGGCTATCCTGTTTAGCCAATCACTGGAAACAGGGAGGTACCCAAAGACTGAGGACAGCAGATGTAATCCCCTTATACAAAAGTGGGAACAAAAGGAAGCAGGGAACTACAGACCAGTCAGCCTCACCTCGGTGGGGAAGATCATGGAAGCACTACTGAAGGAGAGATTGGTGGAACATCTGTTGTCAGTGGACTACAGGACCCAAGGCAGCATGGTTTCACCAGGGGAGGCCATGTCAGACCAACCTCAGTGAATTTTTGACTGGGTGACTAGGGAGGTGGATCAGGAGGCAGTGGACATGGCCTATCTGGACTCAGCAAGGCCTTGACACTGTGCCACATAGAAGACTATTACACAAACTGGGGAATATGGGTGTGGGCAGGACAGTAGTGTGGTGGGTAGGTAACTGGCTGGGTGGCAGGACACAGAGGGTGGTGGTAAATGGCTGTCACTCCACAGAGGGAAGAGTGACCAGTGGGTACCACAGGATCAGTGCTGGGACCGGTCCTATTCAACATCTTCATCAGTAACATGGCGCAGGACCTAGAAGGCAGAATTTCACTGTTCGCTGATGACACAAAGCTCTGTAACAGAGTAGACACACCAGAGGGTGTAGACAGAATGAGAAGCGAACTGCAGAAACTTGAAGAATGGTCAGGGGTTTGGCAGTTGAAATTCAATGCAAAGAAGTGCAAGATAATGCATATGGGGCACAAAAAAACCCTGGCACAATATATCAGTTGGGGGGTGAGGATATAGCATGCACCAAGCAGGAAAGGATCTTGGGGTTATCATCTCTGATGACCTCAAGGTAGGGAAACAGTGTGACAAGGCAGCAGGTAAAGCAAATAGGATGCTGGGATGTATAGGCAGGGGCATCACCAGCAGGAAAAGGGAGGTCAGCATTCCGCTTAGTACAAGATATACTAGTGAGGCCCCACCTGGAGTACAGTGTATGTTCTGGAGACCATACCCACGTAAGGACATAGACAGGGTAGAGAAGGTTCAGAGGAGGGCAACAAAGATGGTGCATGGATTGCATCACAAGTCCTATGAAGACAGGTTGAAGGAACTGAACATGTACTCCTGGAGGAAAGAAGGGAGAGAGGATATGAAGAGACATACAAGTATCTTACAGGGAGGAACAGGGTGCAGGAAAACACTATTTTTAAGCGAAAAAGATGTTCCATGACTAGAGGCATGGGATGAAGCTGGAGGGAGGATGTATTCAGAGGAAATGTGAGGAAGAATTTCTTCACAGAACGGGTGGTGGACAAGTGGAACACCCTGCCAGAGGAAGTGGTGGGGCTGAAACAATCACAGGATTTAAGAATGCATGGGATAGACATAAAGGAATTCTGGAGGTCAGGGTAAGGCAACAGACTTCTAGGAAAACAAACTGAACTTACAAGCTCAAATGGGTAGACTGGGTGGCCATAGGCCCTTATCTGCTGACACTGTCTATGTATCTATGTATCTATATGCTTAGGGGACACCAGGCATTGCCAAAGCTCCAGGGCTGGTCCCAAAATGGCCTCAGTCATGGAAAGACAACCCCAGGGATTCATCTCCATCCAAAATGTCCATAAATGGGTATTCAGCCCTTTTCTGGACTGGTTCTAATGGGACTGGCAATATGGACTCTGATATTAAGAGGAGGAGCACACTGAAGGACACTGGGCCATGCTTGGTGGAAATTTCTTCAATGACCCCGCCGAGAAGGACAGTCCCAGAGGCAGCCATGGACCTGCTGATCTGAGCTGTCCACGGCCTCTTGAAAATGGCCTCCCACCATTTCTAGCCACAGACTCACCCTGGTGCCTTCAGCCAGAGAGATCTGCACCAACAACGGCATGACAAGCCAGTGGCAGAATGGGCCTCTTTGGTCAGAGCACCCATCTTCAGCTGCAGTGGTGGCGGCGCTGACACAGAGGGGTGGAGAGGCAGCTGCTGGAAGCAGTGGCTCAACATGGACTGGCAAGGGCATGACTGGCATCTGCCAGCTGACTGAGATCCTGGGGTAGAGCCCTACCCTGCCCTACAATGGCCCACTGCTCCTAGAGGAGCTCCTCGTAACACCTGTGCAACTTGCGATGGTGCTTCTCCTTGCCTGAAGAGGTCAAGAAGTGTAGAAAGCGATGCTTCCCAGTTGAATCTGATGGAAAGTGCCTCGATCGAGACCTTGACCGTGACCTCAACTGTCTACTGAAAGACTTACGCCGGGTGAGCCTCCGGCTGGTTGTGGTACACCACGTGCCTACTCACATTCTCCAGGACAGGCACCAAAGACTCGACTGCCGTGGTGGAGGCTGCTCCTGTAGTAGACCAGATGGGGATACCAACCTGTCCACGCTCCTCCTGAGTGAGGCCCTGAGCACCAGGGTCTGACAGATCACTCTCGATCTCATCTGACAACTGGTTGACAGGCTTGAGGAAGATTTTCCATGGCCTGCTCAACCGGAGTCAAGGTCAATAAGCTCAACGGGGTACCGAGAAGTTCTCAACCTTCCCCCGACTGAAGGGGCCAACCAAATTTAAGCAGTTGGGGAGTAGAGGCATCGGGAGGGTTTTGATTTCTCCTGGTCCCACGACTGGTGCCGTGGTGCTTGTGCTTAGAACTACAGTGAAAGGGCTCTCCTCAGTATCTACAGGGTCAAACACATGTTCCAGAAACCTCTGGTAAATAACCCTCTGATGGTGGCCGCAGCCGAACAGTGCCAAGACCGGAGATGCCTGCCGTGAAAGCAGCCACCTCTGCTTCAAGGGCCGCAGTGTTGGAACCAACCCCTTTTACGACCCTTGAGATGATCCTTGATCCTGCTCCAAAGGCTGTCCCAGAGGAAGACGCTGTGCCCTGTCCTCACAGAACCCAGTGAGCACGGATAAGCAAAGGCCGACCCATCCATGTCATGCTTCTTCCCCAGACAGTACAGGCACACGCCATGCAGGTTCGTGACCTACATCTGCAGGCACCAAATGCAAAGTGTGAACCCCAGCTGCTTCTGTTGCTTCAATATCAATTTGAGAAATGAGTCAAAGGACCGAGGAAAAACACTACAAGTTAAGAAACCTCGAAAACAAAGGCTCACTATGTAGCACTAAATCCTAAATGACAGCTGTGAAGGAGGTGACCTGTTCTTGAAGCAGAAAGAAAGACCTGACGTCACAGGGAAGAGTTGGGGTATATACTGGCCGGGTGATGGGAGCATCTTAGTTTCAAGACGCCCAACAAATCAGCATCTCCAGTGGAACCGCCAGAGTATGGATAATGAACTATATCCACGCCCTAGAACTAGGTGTAATTCAATGGTGGGACTGGTTCCCTTACATATACAATAGGGGTTCAGGCCTTTGAAATTTTTCTTGAGCACTGTATGAGCTGCAAAAATTTTCCCTGGCTGTAGATAACAAAGCAGAAATAGCAGCCAAATGCAAATTCAGGGTGGAAGGTTTCAAGTGTTGGGCTTATAAATGTACCATGTATTCCAAACAAGAAAATTACGATTTAACCATAATTGTTAATCTTTCAGAATAACTTCACCATTGATTACCTACCACTTATGGGTCTGGGGTTGGAGGCACCAGGATCCCGAGGGAGTACATTTATTGCAGGGAGAAAGCCAGTGTCAGCTACTGAGCATGGCGCGCCTGTGGACCCCTTTGTTGCGCATCAGCCAATCATGCTGCCGGCTCCTCACGCACCCAAGTTCTGTTCACTGGAGAGAAACAACCAGAGGGAAAGAGAGGGAGAAGGCTAAGAAGTTTCCTAGCCCAAAGGGATAGGAAAGTATATAGAAACATAAACAAACAAAATAAAACCAACTACCAACCTTCAGACAGAGAAACAGGGCACACTAGGTAGCACAAAAGGTATTTGGGTATAGAGCCAGAGTCTCACACCACTAGCCAGACATGAGGTGGAAAGTGATCGTAGGCAGCAGCCCTAAAGCATGCTGTGGTTCTGGCAGACGGCAAGAGAGAGGCAAAATGTGTCAAATAGGACTGAAACCCATAGATTCCTGGAAAACAAATAACCCCATGCTACCAGAGAGAGGACTGACTGGATAAACAGTCAAATGCCCCTTTTACCCTTTGCCAAAGAAGAAGAAAACATTACTCACAACTGCAACGTTGTTTCTTCTGATGAATCCTCACTATGGTTACACTCTGAGCATCGCCTCCCTAGACAGATGTCCCAGAGACAGAACCCTATTCTGATTAGAAGAATTTAGAATACATGTTTGAAAAACTTTGCAGCCACCTTCCACTCTGGTAGTTACCAGATCTGATTCTCCATCTGGAAAGAACAACTGCCCTGAGTTAAGCTCCGCACAACTGGGTCTCCAGTCACGCTTATTTTTATATATATTTTCTCTCCTCCAGAGTGCACCATAGGCAGCTAGTTACATCTTGCCATACTGCCTATGTCCATCCACTGCTCCTCCCCCAGTATTACCGAGCTCCCACTTCCCCATGGATTTCCCTCCATGGTAGGGCCGGGAAGGGAGGCCATTCTCCCACACCCAGGACTCATAATCCAGGTCCAGGGTTTTCGCGATCTGGCGGAGGAGGCGGGACACCAGTTGGCAGCAGGGCTTCATGAAGCTTATGGTCACCTTTTACCATTTTTGTCCTCCCTTCAGTGTCGTGAGCACGCCAAACATGAAGCACATAGCCATGCTCGTGCCTCCTAATTCCAGTGCTACCACCTGACCTCCACCAGGAAGCAGCCAAGGAATGGGACAACATTCTCCCTCCCGGACAGGAGAACCGGCCCATCGGATGCTTGATCCTCTCCCCCGTGACCAGAGCTCACTCCCGAGCCTGTCGCCAACGTGGCATGAGGTGTGGCGCCCAGCGATCAACCTCACTGCCACCAGGCCGGTGCTTATTTATTTTAAAATAAATAATAAGTTAGAAGTTTAAAGTGTTTACTTATATTTTACTTCTACTTGCATTAGTTGGGGTATTTTAATTTTAAAGACTGGACCCTCCGGCTCCCATTTTGACTCTTGGGAAATGGAACCCCTTTTGGCTACCCTTCTCTTTTGCTATTTTGGCTGATTTTAACACCTACTTGCATTCCTTCGTGGTGGCGATACTGGAGTACTCCAGACCCACGCAAGTAGCATACAGAAACATATAGCAACATAGACTTTGACGGCAGAGAAGGACCGCTTGGCCCATCTAGTCTGCCCATTTCCTACCTACTGGATAAGCTGCAGATTCTAGTTAACCAACAGCCTATTTCTTCCTACCCTCCACAAGAATTGCCTTATATCTGTCCCATGCTCTTGAATTCACCCACTGTTTTGACCCCACAACTTCCTCAGGAAGGTGGTTCCATGCATCCACCACCTCTCTGTGAAAAATACTTCTCACGTTGTCTCTGAGCTCCTCCATCTTCAAACCAGCCTTTGGTTCTTGCACATCTCTTTTCTGAAAGATGCTCCCATCATGGACTTTGTTTATTCCTTGAGATACTTGAAAGTTTCTTTTTTTCTTTAGTATACTTTTTCCTGCTCAGGTCGTCGGAACTCAGCCTTTGGTCATGGCCCCTGTACCCCACCTCCAGCACTCACCGAGCTCTCCACAGTCACCCCTGGCTTGCCCCCAGAGTGTGGGGTTGCGGAACTGTTCCCCTACCAGCTCCGCACTACAAGTATCTGGTCGGGAGCTGCACCGAAGCTAATCGAGGCCCAGGGGAAGGGCGCCATGGAGACGACACAGAGCAGCATTTTTCCCTGTAAGAAGGGCGGGGCGGCAATGATGGCCAGCGTCTGCCCGCCCTGACGTGTTGGTGCGTTGCGGTGAACCCAGCTCTCGCTGGGTGCTACCTGCAATCGAACACTCAACCTCTCGGAGTAGGAGAGCAGTCCTAGGACGCCATCCTTCTCCCCCAGTCGCCCCTCCAACGACTTGGGTCCACTTCCAAAACCTGGTCGCTGGCATTGCAAGCAGAAATCCAACCACTGCGCCCGACAGGCTGGCGAGGTACTTGAAAATTTCTATCATGTCCCCCCTCTCCCTCCTTTCCTCCAAGGGTATGCATATTAAGTACTTTTAGTCTCTCTCTTCATATGGCTTCTGTTGCAGACCCTGCACTTATTTTAGCTGCCCTCCTCTGGACTGCCTCCTTCCTGTCTATGTCCCTACGGAGATGGGGTCTCCAGAACTGCCGCAGTATTCAAATGGGGTCTCACCACTGTCTGTACAAAGGAATAACAACTTCCTGCTTTCTACTGGTGATGCCTCACCCATACATCCCAGTATCCCCAAGCCCTCCTTACAGCCTCCTCATATTGTTTACCTAACTTTAGGTTATCTGATATGACTACCCCCAGGTCCCTTTCCATTTGTGTTGTTGTTAGTACCCCCCAATTGTGTACTCTTCCCTGGGATTTTGTTTCCCAGCTGCATTACTTTGCACTTTTTGCACTGAATCTAAGCTGCCATATTTTTACCATTCCTCCAACCTTGCCAAGTCCCTTCTCATAATTTCCACACACACCCCTTTGCGTATCAATCCTGTTGCAGATCTTTGTCGCCTGCAAAGAGGCATACTTTTCCTTCCAGCCCCTCTGCAATGTCTCCTATAAAGACATTAAAGAGGACCGGTCTAATGTGAATCTGTGGTACCCTACTAGTAACCACCTTTCTTCAGAGTGTACTGCCTTTGCTAATACCTCTCGTCCCTGTTGTCCAGCCAATTTGCTACCCAGGCTACCACCCTGGCACCCACCCCAGGCTGGCTAACTTGTTTATTAATCTTTTGTGTGGGACTGTGTCAAATGCCTTGCTGAAATCTAGGTAGGCTATATCCACAGACCCTCCCTGGTCTACTACTTTGGTCACCCAGTCAAAGAAATCTATTAGATTTGTCTGACATGACCTTCCCACTGTGAATCCACACTGCCTTGGGTCCTGTGCCCGCTGCCTCTAGGTAGGTACTCAACAATTCTTTCTAGAAGTGATTCCATCATTTTCCCTACCACTGAAGTCAAGCCAACAGGTCTGTAGTTTCCTGCCTCTGCCTTGCTCCAATTTTTGTGAAGAGGAATCACATCTGCCCTCCTCCAGTCCTCAGGTACCACACCATCCTCCCATGATTTGTTAAAAGGGTAGTCAGTGGTGTCACTAGGTCTCTCCTTGGTTCTTTTAGAAGTCTGGGGTGAATCCCATCAGGCCCACTGCTTTGTCCACCTTGAGTTTTAGGAGTTCTTTCAGGACCCTTTCTTTGGTGAATGGACTGGTATGATCCCCTGTCTAGAGTGCTTCTATTGTTTGGTTTAGATACCTCCCTTCTTCTTCTTTTGTGAATACTGAACAAAAGTATTCATTCCGTATCTCTGCCTTTTTCAAAGTCACCTTCTGCCCACCTCCCCCCCTTTATTAAGCCTCACTATCCCTCCCTTGGTCTTTCGGCCCTGATGTACTTATAAAAGGTTTTATCCCTTCTTGACTGAATTGGCTATCTTTTCCTCAGTTTGGGCCTTCACTATTCTGACTGCCTTCTCTGCTTCCTTCTGCTTTAACTGATACAGTTCTCTATCCTGCTTCCTCTGTGATTCCTTGTACTTCCTGAATGCTGTATTTTCTCCCTAACCTTCCCTGCTACCTTCTTTGAGAACCATAGTGTTTTTACTTTGTTTTATTTGCTTCACACAAAGGCTTGTTGCCTCTGTGATGGTAGTTTTGATTTTTCCCATTGTTCTTCCACCCCTCCTTCCTGAACATTTGCTAGTGCATTCCTTAGGCACTCACTCATTTGGCAAAGTCAGCCCTCCTAAAGTCCAGTACCTTTGCCTTTGTATGGCTTGACTCTACTGCTGTGTTTATCATGAACCACACTGTTCGGTGGTGGTTAGTTCCTAGATGGCTACCCACTTCTAAATCTGTGATCCTTTCTCCGTCTCCATTTGAAAGTACCAGGTCTAAGATTGCTCCCTCCTGAGTGGGTTCCAATACTAGTTGTCAGAGGCATTGCCTCCTGCAGGGCATCGAGAATGACCCGCTCTTGGATGTGGCTGCAGCAAATCTGCTCCAGTTAACATCTGGCATATTCAGGTCCCCATCAACAATATCTCCCTTTTTCTACCATTCTAAGGATACCTTCCATCATTTCCTTGTCCATTTCCTCCCCTGAGAAGGGGTCTGTCTAACTCCTGTGGACTGTGGTGCCATTGCCTGTCTCCAAGTTGACCAACAGAGCCTCCTCTCCTCCCCTTGACCCTTTAGTTCTGTTGCTTTGATCCCTCCCTTATGTAGAGAGCTACCCTCTTCCCTTTACCTCCCTGTCCCTCCTGTAGATGGTATACCCTGGTATGTTTACATCCCAGTCATGGTTCTATGTGTATCATGTTTCTGTGACTGTCACAATATCCAGGTGTTCCTCTTCCATCAAGGCCACTAGTTCAGGAAGCTTGTTACCCAGACTATGGGCACTGGTGCTCATCACCCTCCATTTTGGATAGCTTTATCCTTTAAGCCCCATTCCTGCCATTACTGACTTTGCCTTCTTCTCCATTTACCCTGTCCTGCTCCTACTGACCATTCTACCTTGGTGTTTACCTCTGAAACTGCTCTATTTTTGTGGGGGAGGTTAGGGTGTTTAACCCTTCTTATCAGTACCTCCCAACTTGGCTAGTTTAAAAGCTTGCCAATGAAACATTTAAGTCTATCACCCAGGAGCCTGGTTCCCCTCCTGGACAGATGCAGACCATCGTGCCAGTATAGGTGGGTATCCTCAGGTGGAACCCCATCCCCAATGAAGCCAAACCCTGTGCTCCACACCAGTTTTTCATTAAATCGCATGGTGTCCTAACTCACCCATGCCATAGACAGGCAGCACCTCTGAGAAGGTTACCATGTGTGCTACTTGTCTGAGCCCTCCCAACTCCACAAACTCCTCCTGTACTGCTCTGATCCCATAGCCAGCCAAGTCATTTGTCCCTAGGTAGACAATGATGTCCAGCTCCCTCTCCTGTACAGCTGCTCTCGTGATCCTGAGGTTTGCTTCCTGTCCCTCCGAGCTATAATGCGCCGGGTAGGCACCTTACTTCTCTCCTGCCTCCCCAGTTCTATCCCATAATAATTGGGTCCCCACCAGGAGCTGCTTTCTTCCTGTGGTGTTGCATAGTGGTACATCAAAGTTTAAGAGTACATCATGCTGTATTACGCAATGCTATTTGCGTGACTGAGTGTGGCGTTACTCTGGGCTAGATATGGCTGTATAGTTTTTATCAGTTTATTTTTGTGTAGTTTTTAAATCAGTTTATTTTGAGTTGCGGGCTCTGCCCTCCAACACCCACACACACACAACACAACCCCATGTTTTTAATTGACGGGGGGGCCAAAGTCCTTCAACTCAAATACATTGATTAAAAAAAAAACTACATGGCCATACTAACTCAGTGTTGTGAAGGAGCATTGTGATGTTGTTTTCCCTTGATGCGTATGGCAGCATAAGCGTAGCCAAGACACTGGTGTAAGTGATTCCAGAGTCCTCCAGTATATCCCTTCTGGTAAAAGATCCTCTACTTTAAAGCCATGCTGCTCAGAAGTGCTTACTGATTGCTTGGGTTAGAAAAGGGGATTTCAAGGTGTATGTGGATTGTTGGACTAAACTGTCCAGAGGAGTCAAGATGTGCTCATCTCCCTATGGGTAGTGGGCTAAGATCACAGCTGGCAACAGGGAAGAAAAGGGCACGCTTAAACAAACCAGTCTGAGCTAGTCAGAAGAAGATATGAGAGGAAATTACCTGATTCTCCTGCAACTACAGGAGGTACCCTGTGTAAGAGCTAGTGTACTTCCAGGCAGTGCAAATGCCAAGTTGAGTTAGATTAGATAAGTGCCTAAAGGTACAGATTGCATGTAGCAAGTAACAGGGATATACGCTAGAAGGGGCTATACCAGGCAGGGACAAGGAGGAGAAAAAGGAAGGAAGGGAGCCACCTTCCTTCCCCTTTTCTTTCTTTTGGTTAGCACGATGCCTAAATGGACCTCTCACCATGTTTTTATAGGAAAAACATTTCTTTGGTTGGGAGGAGGCCCCAGCACTGAGACCATCCTTTTTTGTTATATAAATAGAATAACAGATGGGGAATCTATCTGTTATGGTGCTGATGCATCCATCAAGGATTCCTGTGACATCATAAACGCTCTCGAGGTTTATGCAGTCACAGGAATCCTAAGATGAATTAACAGCAATGGTAACAGACGGCTGGACATGTTATTTTTATGTAATGCAAGGGTGCTATTTTCCCTTCATCTGTTACTGTTGCTGTTAAATGGTGTATAAGCTGACTTACTGACTTTAACACTGATGAGTTACTGTCTCTGTTCCGTTTAATGAACAAAAAAAAAGGAAACGGAACAAGTCACAGATATGTCACCTCCCTCCATCCCACCATCCAGACAGGCTGACAAGGCACCAAGAAGTAACTCGTGAGTGCATAATTGGTACAAACTGCAATCTGGCTTTGCTAGTAGTTTTAGACAAACTCTAGTACGTCAGCTGTTATAGCGCTCCTGTCAATTGTGAGGTGAGTTTGAAAGCCTTGACAGTCGTGACTGCTGACAACAGTTGAGCAAGAGTCAAGATTCGAGATTCCATTCTGTAATACCATTGTTTTGATGCCAGATCATAGTGTTAACAAAAACTGTAATGGGATTCAAGAATGCATGGGATACCTTAGTGGTAAGGAAAGGAGGGGTAAAGCCGGAAATCAAGTAGGGTCTCTTGGCGTTACAGTAGGCAGGGAAAATGGGCAGACTAGGTGGGCCAAGTGGTTCTTATCTGCCTTCAAACTCTATGTTTCTGTTATGGATTCCTAATGTCAGAATGATGGTATTACGACTCACTTGAGTTCATTCACCCATTAAATAAATAGCACCCACATGTTGCACAGCTTTTACCCTCGGGCTAGCTCTTTCAGCTCCTGTCCCCACCTCCCCATGGCTGGTACCCACCTCCCGCAGACCTACCTCAGAGTGAGTTGACTATGGATTATCCCTGTGGTGGGGCTGGAGGGAGGGCTGTCCTCCCTCCCAGTACACAATCCAGATGGCTCCAGGTGTCTGGGTGGTGGTGTGAGTCGAGGAGATGTGCTTCATTCTGTCCTCAGATCCCATCTTCCCGCCTTGCAGATCTGTGGCCCCTTCCATCGGGCTGCTTGTTGCTTGCACTACCACCAAGTCTCCACCGGTGGCAGTCAAGGCCGAGATGACTGGCCACCCCTCCCCAGGACAGGAGAGCAGTCACTGGCACGCTCAATCCTCTCCCACCCGCCAATCCCGGCAACCCATGCTCGTTCCTGAACATGAGTTGCTGGCATGGCAGGAGGAAGGCGTTCAAAGCCTAGCCTTCCACACCACCGGCTGCCCCTAACCCCCCTTTTATATATTTTTTAAAACCACCCCAAGGGAGTCCAACTGTAGAAATGTGGCACTAGATGGTGTAGCGAGAAAGAAATAACGTGACCTATAGGGCACCGAATCCAGGCCCCTGGAATACCGGTCCCAGTGCTTCGAACCACGGAGGTGCACATGGTGCCAGCCAGCATAATCAGGGTGAGCTGCCCAGAGACCCAGGCTCTGCTAGAACTGGGGACAGTTTTGTTCACTGACAGTGCACTTGAGCAGTGAAATGACTTCCAGCATAACTCACCTGCCCATGGTATGCATAGGACATCCCCAGGTTGATCACAATTACGCTTTTAGTCACTCTTTCATGATGCCATCAATGCAGCCTGGCACTCATGACTTCACCATTCATTGCAGGCAGCAGTGTTGGCAACATTTCAGCATGAATAAAAAGCCTATCTGTGATTAAAGTTTTTCATTACACCATCAACTAGTTTTTCATTACATTTACTGAGTTTTTAAAATCTTTTATGACTATCTTATAAACATATTAGCTTGTCAAATTTAAACATATGAACTTTGTACACTGAAGGGAACTCACAACACACCCAAGGCACATTTTACCACAACTGGACAACTCCCTTGGCTTTACTGTTTGCCCATAATTTTATGTGTTTCATTCACTGATTATGTCACAGATGCCTAATGGCAGTGCCTGTTTTGCATATCTGTGGGTGCCAGTAGCTTCTTAATAAATTAATGTCCTTCCACTTTTGAAACGGACAATTCATTTTTTTTAAATACATCACACCTAGAAAACAAACTAAAAGAACAAACCCCCAAAGCATGCAGTTATATATGGCATCATTGTGGAATACTATCACCATGACATGCACAAGCAGCCCAAACTCCTCGCCAAGCATTCCAAGCAGTTAAACACAAACATGGTTAAACTGGGTATGAAAGCATGCGGAGAAGCACAAAGTAAGATTACCATTCAGATGTGATTCACCAAGAGGTTCAAGTTTTGGCAGTCTGGAAACTCTGGGGTTCCCAACAACTAAATAAAGACAGATAAAAGTGCATTCATAAATAAATTATAGACAGGAAACCAACAGCAACAAGGCCGTGATTCCATCAATGGATTCCAGTGAGGTTATAAACCATGAGAGCGGCTTGACAAAGCAAGATGAAATTACAAGCTTTGTTACTGACCATGTCATAGTTTTTGTATGCACTGTATATGTGTACATACATACACACACATATTTACACATACGATATGTATATATACATTCTGCATGTTATAGGTGCGTGGTAGTGCCCCTGTTATTAGGGTAACAAATGCTGTTCTATGTTAAACCCCTATTTTTACATCTAAATACTGTGGCATCCCTGGACAGACTAACCTGAAGTTTGTCACGTGCTTTCATTCTCTGTGTCAGATCTCTGAATCCTGAAACTTTGGCAAGGATCAGTTAAGCACTGTAAAAGTTCTAGTAGGGTGAAAACATGAAAATATCATTTTAAGACTCTGTTTTGCTGACGATACTGCAAAAGAGGCTGTGAACTGAAACCTGAAACTTTCAGGATAGGTAAAGTTTGGCCCAACTTTGGCCTACCTAGACTTTAGCAAGGCATTTGACACAGTCCCACCAAAAGATTATTAGTCAAATTAACCAGCCTGGTGGGTCCCAGGGTGGTAGCCTCAGGTAAAATTGGCTGGACAACAGGACACAGGCGGTAATTGTAAATGAGTCCACTTGAAGAAAGGGCGGTTACTAGTGGGTACCGCAGGGTTCAGATTGGGTCCAGTCCTTTTAATGTCTTCATCAGTGACATTGCAGAGGGACTGGAAGGAAAGTATGCCTTTTGCAGATGACACAAAGATCTGCAACAGGGTTGATACACAAGGGCGTGGAGCGGATGAAAAGGGACTTGGCAAGGTTGGAGGAATGGTCAGACGTATGGCAGCTAGGATTCAATGCAAAAAGTACAAAATAATGCACCTGGGAAACAAGAACCCAGAGGAAGAATACACAATGGGTGGGAGGTAGTAACAACAACAAAACAGGAAAGGGATCTGGGGTAATCATATCAGATGACCTTAAGGTTGTAGCAAGCAATGTGAGAGGGCAGTAGGGAGGGCGGGGGTATACTGGGATGTATCGGAGAGGCATCAGCAGCAGAAAACAGGAAGTTGTTATCCCTCTGTACAGACAGTTGGTGAGACCCCATCTGGAATACTGTGTCCAGTTCTGGAGACCCCATCTCCGCAAGGACATAGACAGGATAGAGGCAGTCAGAGGAGGGCAACTAAGATGGTGCAGGGTCTGCAAAGAGGCCGTATGAAGAGAGACTAAAGGAGCTTAATATGTATCCCTTGAGGAAAGAAGGGAGAGGGGACATGATAGAAACTTTCAAGTACCTCAAGGAATCAACAAAGTCCAAGAGGTAGCATCTTTCAGAAAAGAGACTTGCAAGAACAAGGGACACAATTTAAAGATAGAAGGAGGACGGTTCAGGGGCAATGTGAGGAGTATTATTTCACAGAGAGGGTGGTGGATGCATGGAACAGCCTTCCTGAGGAAGTTGTGGGGTCTAAAACTGTGGGAGAATTCAAGAATGCATGGGACAGACACAAGGCAATTCTTGTGGGGCAGGAAGATATAGGCTGTTTGTTAACTAGGATCTGCGGCCTATCCTGTAGGTAGGGAAATGGGCAGACTAGATGGGCCTAGCGGTCCTTATCTGCCGTCAAAGTCTATGTTTCTATGATTCATTGGTAGTTATTCAAGTTACTCAGAATTTTGGCGCTTTTAGATTATTAGAAAATAACATTTTTGTGCGTGCACAATTTATTTTTAAATGAGTGTTTGTGACAATGGTAGTTCAGTTTTGTAAGGTGAAACGTATCTGAGAGACAAGACAGCTGTTGTTGTGAGTCTTTAGCGGTCAAAGATAGGAAAACGCTGCACATTAAAAAAAAAATGTTCAGAGCTGTAATGTTAAACTTGTTTGGTCAACAGACTGAGGTGTAAGGTTGATTTGTCAATGGTTGTTTTTAAAATTATTAATGAAATTAATCTGTTGCGAGTCACAAAAACAGGGCCTGTTTTCTTGAGTTCAAAATCTGTTCTCATGACTCAAACCCATTTTATGACTGCACTGGCGAGAGCTATGCTGGCCGTATTGCTGACATACACAGAAGGGGCTCTGGGGCATGGCTGGATACAGATACACCACAGCTAGCTCCTTACACGAGTGGAGTTAGCACATTGTTCTGTGAATCTCTCCACATCCTCTCCATTCATTACAGTGCACATCCTTCCTCTCCCCGCCACACAATTTTCTTGCTACCCACAGCCGCTGTGCATTCCAATACCTGAACGCTGTAACGTGCACACTGCATCTGCATCTGCACAAGGAGGGGCGAATTTGATATCCCTTGTTCTGCAACCCAGCTTCAGTCTTTCTGCCTCACCGCTCTCAGACAGACATGGCTGGCTGTCGGCACAGCCTCTACATCTTCTCCAGATCCTTCTTGGCAGTGGCAACTGCAGGAAATCTGAGAACTGCCAGACTGCCCACTGTCCTCCTGGCCCCAGCCCTGAGCAGCATATAGCAGTAGAGGAACTCTAAGTAGTGTGTAACTATGAGAACTCTGCTTTATGCTAGTGCCTCGTGTTACTGATCAAGACAGCTGGCTGGTGCAGTGTGTAGGCAGCAGTAAAGTAAAATTTATTTCTTAAGCACCTTTCAAATACCAAGGTGCTGTACAGTAAAATAAACAAACTATAAACAGCTAATAATATCAATAAGATTTTAAAACCTTCAGAAACACCTGATGAAACAAATAAATTTTGAGCTCCGATTTAAAACTCGAGATAGAAACACAGAAACATAGAAGTTGACGAGATAAGGACCGCAAGGCCCATCCAGTCTGCCCATTTCTTTTCTACCTTATAAATGTGCCATCGGCCTTTGCTCTGTCAGTGGCCTATCTATTCATAGTCATTTGTATTGCTCCTTATGCCTATCCCATACAAGTTTGAAGCCCTGCACTGTATTCATAGCCACCACTTCTGTGGTAAGCCATTCCATGCATCCACCACCCTTTCTGTGAAAAAGAATTTCCTCACATTCCCCCTTAATTGGCCTCCCTCTAATCTCATGCTGTGTCCTCTTGTCCTGCTATTTTTCTTATATTTAAACATGTTAGACTCTTTCACCTTGTTTATGCCCTTAAGGTGTTTGAATGCCTCGATCATATCACCTCTCTCCCTCCTTTGCTCAAGGGTATACATATTGAGCTCCGTTAATCTGTCCTCATATGTTTTCTGATGCAGTCCCTGCACCATTTTAGTTAATGTCCTTGTGAAGGTGTGGCCTCCAATACTGCTGCAGTACTCCAGATGGGGCCTAACCAGTGTCTTGTACAGAGGGATTATTACCTCCCTCTTGACTTGTGATACCCCTACTAATACACCCTAACACCCCCTAGCCTTACCTACTGCTTTAGAGGTCTGCTTGGATGATTTTAGGTCATCAGTGATGATGATGCCCAAGTCTCTTTCTTCCTTTGTGACTGCTAGCAACTCCCTCCCAGCCTATAGGTGGCTTCAGGTTTCTCTTCCCTATGTGCATGATTTTGCACTTCTTTGCATTAAATCCCAGTTGCCACTCTTCTGACCATTCTGCTAGTTTATCCAGATCTCTTCTCATTCTGCCCACCCCATCTGGATCATCTACTCTGTTGCAGATCTTGGTGTCATCTGCAAACAGACAAGCCTTACCCTCTAGTCCATCTGCAAGGTCACTAATGAAGATGTTGAAGAGGACTGGCCCAGGACTGATCCTAGAGGTACCCACTTGTGACTTGCATCTCTTCTGACTGTATACCATTTACCACCACTCTCTGTTTTCTGCCCGTCAACCAGTTTGCCACCCAGTTGACCAACTTCTGACCCACCCGAGCCTACCCAGCTTATTTATCAATCTTCTATGTGGAACAGTGTCAAAGCTTTGCTGAAGTCAAGGTAGGCGACATCAACTGCTCCCCTTGGTCCACCACTCTGGTTACCCAGTCAAAGAAATCTATGAGATTAGTTTGTGAAGGACCTTCCTTTGTAAACCCATGCTGTCTTGGATCCTGTGCCCCTATGGATTCCAGGTGTTGCACTATCCTTTCCTTAAGAGTGCCTCCATAATCTTGCCCACTACTGAGGTAAGACTGACCGGTCTGTAGTTCCCGCCTCCTCCCTGCTACCACTCTTGTGGGCGGGATCACATGACCCTTCTCCAGTCTTCTGGGACCTCTCCTGTGCTCAGAGACTCACTAAACAATTCTGCTAATGGCTCTGCTAGTTCCTCCTTTAGCTCCTTAAGTACCCTGGGATGTATGCCATCAGGTCCCATTGCCTTATCCACCCTGAGCTTAGCAAACTCTTGTAGGACCCTTTCTTTTTGTGAAGGAGTAGTGCTCACCTCCTCCCCTGTGTCCATGATGCTGAGCTGTGGGCCTGCCCTACCTTCTCTTCAGTAAATACTGAGCAAAGTATCTATTTAGGATAGATGCCTTTACAGGGTCCTCCTCCTCACATGCTCCCTTTTTCTCAATTAAGCTTAGCAATACCCCTCTGGACTTTCTCCTTTCACTAATGTATCTATAGAAAGTCTTGTCACCTTCTTTACTGTTCATGCTAGTGTTTCCTCAGTTTGGGACTTTGCCTGCCTTACTGCCTTACCTGCTTCCCTTAGGGCAGTTTGGTATGCCTCCTATCTTCATCCCACTGTGTTTCCTTATATTTCCTGAAGGCCAGCCTTTTGGCTCTGACCTTTTTGCTACTGTATTTGAGAACCAAAGTGGTTTCCTTCTTCTTTTGCACTTCCTTTTCTGTCTAACACAATGGGATGTTGCTTCAAGTATTGCATCCTTAATGCTTGCCCACTTTGCCTGTACCCCTCACCTGTGTTTCTTTTTGCCAGGGCTAGCTTAACTCTGTTGGCCATCTTATCAAAGTCAGCTCCTCTGAAGTCCCATATTTTGCCTTGGAATGGGATGATTTAGATGTAGTAGCCAAATTGAACCATACCATGTGATGGTCACTGGCCCCAGGTGACCTTCTACCTGGAGATCTGTGATCCCTTCTTTGTTAGTCAGTACTAGATCTAGGATAGCCCTGTCTCTTGTGGGTTGCTGTACCAGTTGTTTGAGGCCCTCCCCTGCAGGAATCCACTATGAGTCTAGTTCTGGCAGATGTTCCTGCTGGTATTGACCAATCTGTATCCGCATGTTGAAGTCTCCCATTATCAGAACCTCCCTTTAGCTGTCATGTTTTGTATATCTTCTAACAGTAATGTGTCTATGTCCTCCCTCTGGTCTCGGGGCCTGTAGACAACCCCAGTTCTTATGGCTGTTCCATTTCCTGTTTCCAGGGTGACCCACAGTTCTTCTGGCTCCTTATGTATTCTGAATTTCTGTAGCTTTGATATTTTCATTAACATACAGGCCCTCCTCCCCCTTTTGCACCTCGGTCTCTTCTGAACAATACATAGCCAGGTACTGAAGTCTCCCAAGTGTGGTTACTGGTAAACCACGTCTCACTAATTGCTACTATGTCCAGTTTAGCCTCTGACATTATTGCCTGCAGGTCTGGGATCTTATTTCCCAGGCTGTGAGCATTTATTGTACATGATTTTCCATTGGCCAGATTTTGGTGTGTTGGTTGTTGGGTGAAGTTTGGCGTACCCTGTGCGTCGTATGGGAGACAAACCCTTTTTCTTACCTGGTGATGCAAATGAGCGGCAAACATGCTGAATTCCTGTTTGACCACTAGCTGAGGGGAGGGTGTTCTTCCCATTCGACGTATGGGGTGCTGCACCCCTCTCCCCATTTGCTAGTTTAAATACTCTGCAAAGACGCCAAACTTCTGCCCCAATGCACTGACTCCCTCTTTAGTCAGATGCAGTCCATCAAATTTAAAGAACTTTCGCTCCCAGAACTGTTGCCAGTTCCTACAAATCTGTGTCCTTTTCCTGGCACCAGCCCTTGAGCCACGTGTTTAGCTCCCTATCTCCCTTCTCTGACCTTCCGTCCATCTGCTCCCCTCTCCCAGACTGGCAGGATCTCAGAGAGAGGAGATGCAGGCAAAATAGATGATAGTTTGTCACCCAGCCTAGTCAGGTGTTCCTTGGTCTCCACAACTGACCGGCTGGCGAGATCATTAGTCCTATGTGTACTAGGACATCAATGTTTTCTCCTGCTTTGTGAACAATTTGCTAATGCGGTCAGATGGTCAGGCATTCCCTTAACAGGCAGGCTAATAATCCCTCGTCGGCGGATCGGAGTGAGCAGGAGGGCAGCAGGAGTAAGGACCTCTTGCAGATATCGGTGTCCCTGTTCATGTAGGGCTTTGTAGGTCAGCAGACCGACCTTGAAGGTGATCCGCCACTGTACTGGCAGCCAGTGCAGTTCGCACAGCAGAGGCGCAATATGACTGGTCCTGGATGTACCAGTCAAAAGCCTGGCCACGTTCTGCACTAGCTGCAAGCGACAGATATCAACCCTAGAAGCCCTAGGTAGAGGACATTGCAGTAATCAAGGCGGGTGGTTCTGAGGCGTGGCCCAGTGTAAAAGGTCAGCCGGAAGAACCAGGTGTTTCACCGGAGTATTCCTTGATGGTAAAGGATTTGACAGCGGCCGACACCTGTGATTTCAGGGTCAAACCGCTGTTAAAAATAATGCCCAGGTTACACACCTGGTCTAACATACTAACATACTAAAATGCCGTCAGAATAGGCCTTATGGTCTTTGATGTCTGCTCATTTGGTAGCCCCACCCTGGGAGCTGACCTTGCTATCATCACCTTCTCTGGCTTCTCCCTTCCCAGTTTCGGATATCCTCGCTGCATTGGATTTTGCTTCCAGAACCCTTCCCTGTACCTGTCCACCCCTCTTGAACCCCTCCACCTTCTCTGCCTCCACCAGCCCCTAGGCAGCGCATTCCATGGCTCCACCACCCTCTCAGTGAGTAGCACCTCCTCCTCCTTTCTCCCTGAATCTTCCCCTTCAGCTTCCACCCATGCCCTCTAGTGGCCCCTCCTCCTTTCTTGAAGCACCCTGACTGCTCCTCCCTATTAACTACCTCTTCATGTACCTGAAGACCTCTATCATGTCCCCGGTCCTTCTCTCTTCCAATGTGCATATTTAGCTCTTGAGCCTCTCCTCATAGGTCCTGTCCCCCAAGCCCCAAGTCATTTGGTTTGCCCTCCTCTGGACCCTCTCCAGGAGTTTAATGTCCCTCTTTAAGTGTGGCCTCAAAAACTGCGCGAGTACTCGGTGTGGCCTCACCAAGCAGTTATACAGAGGGAGTATCACTTCTCTCCTTCTGGAGGTGATCCCCTAGCGATGCATCCCAGCATCCTGTTGGCCTTGGCTGCTGCCCTCCTACAAGTCGAGTTGTTCATCTTGACATCCACCACCACCCCAGGTCCCTCTCAGCCATCAAGACTTGTAGCATCCCCAAGGGTGTACACTTGGCCTGGGTTTCTAGCCCCAGGTGCAGTACCTTGCATTTCCCTGCATTGAACCTCAGCTTCCACTTTCTAGACCATCTTTCCAGAGCCCCAGGTCTGCCTGTAGAGCCACCCTCCCTCCTCCCCATCCACCATCGCCCCAGTTTTGAGTCATCCATAAAAGATACTCATCTCACTCCTGATACCTGTCCTTATGTCAGAGATGTAGGCGTTGAACAGGATGGCCCAAGGACTGATCTCTGTGGGACCCGCTAATGACCCTCCTTGGGGATGAGACTATCCCGCCAACTCGACCCTCTGGAGCCAATTGCCTATCCATCTGATCAGCTGGTTCCCCACCCCATTTCTCCCAGCTTATCCAACAGGCCCTCATGAGGAACAGAGTCAAATGTCTTGCTGAAGTCTAGAAGAAGGGCGTCCACTGGTCTACCCAGGTCCAGGCACTTGTCACCCAGTCATAGAACTCCACAAGGTTTGTCTGACATGATTTCTCGGGACAAATCCATGCTGCCTATGGTCCAGGCACCCTGACTTTTCAGGTCCCCCAGCCTCTCCTAGACAATGCCCTCCATCACCTTGCCCACCACCGATGTCAGGCTGACAGGCCTGTAGTTCCCTACCACCTTTAGTCCCCCTTGTGGATAGGCACTATATCGCCACCTTCCAGTCTGCAGGCACCACCTGTCCTCAGAGATGGAGAAAAGCTCTGCCAGGGGTTCGCCAGGACATCTGCAAGTTCCTTCAGCACTCTGGGATGTAATTTATCCGGCCCGGTGCTTTCTCTGTTTTAAGGGACCTGAGGCTTCCCTCACTCTCTCTGTGATTTCCACTTCCTCTTTTCCCTGCTTAGCCTTCCCCCCTCTTGCCAGTGATGCCTCTCCTCTCCCCAGACCTGCCAATTGGTAGGGTGCCTCCTCCTCAGTATCACTGTCTCCTCCCATGTATGATGCAGCACCCCATTTCCATGGTGAAAACCCGGGAGTGAAGTTCTCATTTAGTACCTCAGCCTGTTCCCCGGGTCTTGTGCCCATCTCTCCCCTGTTTTAATCCTGCTAATCTGCCCCTTCACCCTTCGTTTTTCCTAATGTATCTAAAGAACCCTTGTTCCCTCTCCTAATTTCCCTGGCCAGGTTCTGCTCCTTCCTTGCCTTAGCCACCCTCACCACCTTAGTGGCCCTTCTAGCCATCAGCTCATAGCCCCTCGATCCCTTTCCTCCTTGAGCACTTGAATTGCCTATAGGCTGCCTTCTTTCCCCGCACCACCTGGACCTCCTGGTCCATCAGCAGGGTTTTCGGCCCTACTGCATTTTCGTCTTACTCTTGCACAGGTGCTGGTAGCATTCTGCACCCCTCTCCTGATGATTTCCCACCTACTGTCAGCGTCCATGTCTGACCCAATCACATCAAATGCTCCTTAAGGATCCTTCCCATTTCCTTAAATCCACCCCCTGAAGTCAGTTACCTCCGTCTTTGTGCAGCCTTCTCCCCTTCTAGGTCCAGGCAGAACCAGACTGTGGCATAGTCCTCACCAATGGGTCCCTTACCTCCAGGCCCCTAATCTGGTCACTATCTGCCAGGACCACATCCAGTACCCATGCCTCCCTGGTCAGTTCCCCACCTGCTGAGTTAGGAATGCATCTTGGAAGACATCCATCAACCTCTGTTCCTGGCCACTGAGGATGTCATAGTCTTCCAGTCTGTTCCTGGCATGCTAAGTCCTCCAACACCACCACCCTTCCCTGCCCAATCTGCAGTGTCTCCCAACATCTGCCACCAGACTCTCCTCCAGCTCCTCTGCCAGCACAGGGGTCTATACACCACTCCTATTTTTACTCTCTTGCCCCCGTTATCAAGGTGACCCAAATCGCCTCCACGGTTCCCTCCGCCTCCTCTACTCCCCTATGCCAATGCAGTTTTTGACTATCACTGCTACCTCCTCCCTTCCCTCCCGCTGTCCTTCCTGAACATAGTGTAACCCTCCAGGTTCAGGTCCCAGTTGTGCCCTCCGGTGGCCCAGGTCTCAGTGACGCTGCCACATCCACCTCTCCTCAGTTAGCATCGCCTGGAGCTCATGCATTTTATTGCCAAAGCTCCTGGCACTTAGCAGGACTACCTTCCACCCTTTCCTATACTTCCATTTCCCTGCTTGTGTTCCCATGGGATTCCGTTTCCCCTGGTCTGCACTTTGCCAGTCGGCCTTTTCCACATTCCTCCAGCTCCCCAGGGAGGTGGAGACAGAATCCCTCTCTATCAGGTCTGAGGTCATGAGCTAGAGACTAGTGAGGGACAGCGGTATGGTGCTTGCTGTGAGTGGGCTCGTGGTGGGTTCATGGATGGCTGAATGGATGGGAATCTCATGGAGCATGGATGGGATTGGAGCTCATGGGTAGTTCGGGGATGGATGGGGCTCTTGTTTTCTCATGCTCTCTCTCTTACCAGTAGCCAGTTCGCAGACAGTCTGGATTCCCATCAGTGCCACGAGCATGCCCATTTGGTCACACTCTGTGTCCACAGGGGTGGGGAAGGTATGGAATGGATCAAACTTTTCAAGGAATGGAGATTGACAAAGGGGTGGGGGTCAGATCAAGGGCACAGACATGCAGCTGGGGATTCCTCATGGTGCCTCACTGTGTATATCACGGTGTTGCCTGAATATCCATTGCTGCGCGATGCTGGGGATATATCGATGTTATTGTATACTAATTTAGCAGTGCCCTAGCAGATCGTCCCTAACCTTATGTATTCTTTAAGCCGATTAGCAGTGAGGCCGCACACTAATTTCAGCCTCCCCTCTTGAAACACCAGGTTTAACTGTTGAACAAGGCCTATTGTGAGGTACTGCACTGCCTTGTTTCCTGGTTGGGGTCTCTTGTAACTTCTGTCTTGGTGTCCTTGAAGTAGTGGGATGTGTGGGCTGGCCTTCATGTGATGTCACTGTGCGGGGGTGGGAGAAGGAATGTTTCTGGAATGTGCAACCCTGCACGCTGCAATATGAAACGAACTCTCCACACATGCAGAGGGAGATGAGAGCACTTACAGCAGACCTGTGCAGTATGGGTTTATTTATTTATTTTTTAAACTTTATTTATTCTTCTGGACTCCCCACCCCACCGAGCATCCTTCAGGTGTACCCACATGGATGCAGCCCTATCCCAGCCTGAACCCTGTTATTTCCCAGGCCTTCCCCGAGCGACCATGGCAGACCCGACCCTTGGTTCACCTCCAGGGCTGGTTCGTCCTCCCCTGTGATTGCACCTCCTCCTAAGTGTAAAGTGCCTACTCCGTAAATCGGGGTGACACAGTATGGCTTTATGATTACATATTTTCCCATTCACCTTTTACAGAGAAACTACCTCCACTGCCAAGTATTCTCCCATCTCCCAGTTTTCCTCAGCGTCCCCACCATACAAAGAAAGTCCCTCCACTACCAAGTATCCTTCCACCTCCCGGTTCTTCCCTCGACATCTCGTCCTTCTACAGTATATCCTTGTCAGAGTTTTACAATAGCAGTCGTTTTGGTTCTGACCTGAGTTTGTTAGTGTCTTAACTGTCAGAAATGGGTAAATCCTATTCTGGGCCAATAGCTAATGAATTTGAAAGTTTCAGGTTTTAATCTGGTGTATTATTTTCAATATGTATAAAAAAAAAGTCTTCATTTGGGCGAATTTGCCATTTTAACAGTTCAGACCACCCAAGCTACAAAACAAACTGTTTAGCAAACTGGCATGCACTTAGCCGATAGGATAAACAGTGTGCATGCCAGTCTCCCAATCGAGCATAAGACAACCTGAGTTCAAAGCTGTCAAAACAGGGATTTTAATGTAAACACTTCATAACTGGTTGCCAACTCATGGGGTAGTTACCTACCTCACCTTCCTCTGCAACTCAAAGCAGTAGCTTATAGATACTGTGTTGGCCATAAATATGAAATGAGACAGCAAAGAGGAGGGACCTCGGCAAAACTGTCCTTCTTTCTTTTGTTTGCTAGTCAAATTAGGATACATACACACAACAGTAAGTTAAAATATGATGGTTTCAGTCTTTGGTTAACATACGCTGAGAAAATATATTCTTACTTCAGGCGGGGCTTTTATGTAAAAGCACATAAAAGTTTGTCTCAGTAGTTGAACTTTTACTATTTAAAGTGAGTTTCAGCATACAGAAAAACATTAAACAACATAGTATTTGGGCACAATTAACTAAAGTTGCTCACCGCTAACCACATTTATACTACTAATATTCAGTTCATATCCACACTTGTTACAGTTCCCACTGGGTGTAGCTCAGTCACCACATGTCTTCATGTCAGACTCCTCCTACCACTCATGGTGTTGCCCTCTGGCTCCACCGAATGGCATAAGATGCACATAGGAAGCAGGAATCCAAAGTATGTCTTGCCTGGGAGGTTGGGTGGGTTGTGTGGATATGAACTGAATATTAGTAGTAGAAAGTACAGTTACGTAAGAACTTACCATAACATTAGATCTTGAGAGAGGCTCTTGCAGTAGGTAATTACATATAGGACTGGCGCTGGCTGGTGTCAGGGACCCGGCGTAAACATTTCTAGCTAGCAGTCTCTGGCGGGGACCGCCCCACGTCAGGTGACCCGGCGTCATGTGGCGTCATTATAAAGGCGGTCCCCGCCGCCTTCAGTTCTTTCCGCCAAAGGCCAAAGGCAAGATAAAGAAAGTGGATATTTCCCTCCTGGAAAAGGAGCTGAAAAGCTTAGGGGATGGAGGCGGGAGGTGTACCTACTGCAGAGACTCTCTCGAATCTACTGTGCGATGAATGTATGTAACTGTACTATTTTACTGAGAGGACTCTTGCAGTAGGTAATTACATAAAGGACTGAGTCCCATGCAGTCTGGAATCAGGAGAAGCAAATGGGAAGAGAAGCTACTCAGAAGTAGACCCTCTGGTTGTGAAGGCCTTAGGAAAGGAGGCCTTGCAAAACAGCCAGCCTGAAGCCTGCTCTACGTGAGAGGCAATGTCCAAACTGTAATGTTTCATAAAGGTATGGACAGAAGTCAAGTGGCAGCTGCACAAATGTCAGCCGCTGACACATTCTTGAAACAAGCTACAGAGGCAGCGACCCTCTGGTGGAGTGGTTTCTAACTTGACCCGCAGGGTCTTATTGTACTGTCATAACAGAAAGTGATACAATGAGCCAACTGTTTCGATCTGGCATTGCTTAGAAACAGTATTGCTCTCTTTATGAGCAAAAGAGACAAAAGTTGATCAGTCTTTCTGAGATCCTTGTCCTGTTGGTGTAGTATCTCAGAATTGGTGAACATCCAAAGTATGCAGAGGTACTCTCCATGACTGGATGCTGCGTAAAAAGGCAGGCAACTCCATGGATTGATTCAGCGTGGAAGTTATTGCCACTAGGAAGAGAGTCTTCCAAGAAAGGAACTTTAGGTCCGCTGAGGCTGCCGGCTCAAAAGGAGGCAGAGTAAGCTCTCTAAAATGAAATTCAGATCCCAAAGAGGGCAGGAACCCGGACAGGGGTCAAGTGAAGGATCCTCTCAAAAGGTCTTAGAGACCTTCAGCTGAGCAAACGTTCTGTCTGCAAAGGGACATGATAGGCCGAAATGGCCACCATGTGGACCTTTAAGGATGAATGGCTGAGACCCAGATCGAAGAGGTGTTGCAGGTAATCCAGAAGTTGGCCGACAGAGCATGAGAAGGGCTCGACATCATTGAGGCAGCCCAAATAGAGAACCGCTTCCATTTCATGGCATAAGTAGATCTGGTTGAGGGTTTCCTGGCTCCACCAGAATCTCAGCTACTGGGTGGGGACCCCGAATCGGGCTTGAGCTACGCCTGCAGGAGCCACGCGTGCAACTGAAGGAACTTGAGGCCTGGATGGACCAGGGTCCCTGATCCTGGGTCAACAAAAATAGCGAGAGAGGAAGAGGAGGTTCCTCTGGTACTGTTGCAGAAGAGAACCAAACTTGCCTGGGCCAGAAAGGAGCGATCAGAATCATTCAAGCTCCTTCGAACCGAGTTTCTGCAAGACCCTCATAATCAGTGGAATCGGGAAAGGTGTAGACGAATCTGCCCTTCCAGTCTAGAGACAGAGCGCCTCCCAAAATGCCACGCCTGGAGCGAGCGAGCAGAAGACGGAAGTTCTGTGTTTTGAGGGGATACAAACAGGTCTACCTGTGGATTTCCCCAGCGCAGGAAGATGTCGTCTCGACCCGATCCAGTTCCACTCATGACCTAGAGCAGATGACTGACTGAGTCTATCTGCCAGCATGTTCTCGACCCCGGGACGTGAGATGCCATGAGGTGAAGGTTGCACTGCACTGCCCAATCCCAGACTCCCATTGCCTCTCTGCAAAGGGGTGGAAATGAGTTTCTCCCTGTCTGTTGATGTATCAGACCACACACATATTGTCCGTCTGTACAGCTAGGTGATCGGGAGACAGATACAGATGCAGAGCCTGAACAGCATACAGTACTGCCCTTAGTTCGAGCACATTGATGTGAAGGACTTCTCGAGCTTGGACCAGGAGCCCTGGGTCCTGTGAGGACCTGAGATGGGCTCCCCAACCGCCGGAGGCGCCCGTAGTCAACGCCTGCGAGGGGAAGGGAGACTGAAGGAACTCCCCAGAAGAGGTTCTCCTGAACCATCCACCACTGCAAGTCCTGAGCCATGGGAGTGGAGACCAGGGTAAGTTGATCTAGGTCATCCACTAGCTGATCCCACTGAGACCGGCGCCCACTGAGAGATTCTCATGTGGAGCTGAGCGTGAGGACTGTCGGAATCGCAGCTGCCATTAGCCCAAGGAGGCGAAGGACTGACCTGGTGCTGACCCACCTGCAGCTGGACAACAGGCTGACCTGGGCCTGAGAGTGGCCACCCTGGCCGGTGGCAGGAAGGCCATGCCAGAGGTCGTGTCCAGGATCGCCCGATAAACTGGAGCTTCTGGGACACGATCAGATGGGACTTGGCCTGGCTGATGGTAATACCCAGGCAGGCAAAGACCTGCTGGGTAAGAGAAAAGGAAGAGCAGGAGTTCCTCCTGGACAAGGCCGCCAGGAGCCAATTGTCCAGGTACGGGAAAACCCACACCCCTGGCACGCAGTAGGCCGCTACCACCGAAAGGCATTTGGTGAATACCCGGACGCTGAGGAAAGACCAAATGGGAGGGCCTTGAACTGGTAGCGATCCCCTGGAACATAAAATGCAGGTATTTATGTGTGGATGGGCAGATAGCTTATGCAGGTAAGCATCCTGCATATCGACAGCAGCACAGCCAATGTCCCAGCCAGAGAAGGGGCAGGAGGCTCTGCAGCGACAGCATCCTGAACCTCTTGTACCCACAACAAGTTCAGGAGTTGAGGTTGAGAATCGGCCTCATGTCTCCTGTTATCTTCAGGACCAGGAAGAAATGGGAATAGTACCTCATTCTCTGAAGAGGAATGGGATGGGTTCTATCGCCTCCTTCAAGAGAAGGGAGGAAATTTCTTCCTGGACCAGAAGAAGATGCTCCTGCAAGTCACGATGACCTTGGGGAGGGTGTCGGGGGTTTCTGAAGAAGCTCTATTGGTGTCCCTCTGCAATGAGTTGGAGCACCCAGGAATCTGGCGTTATCCTCTCCCAACCCGGGAGGTGGAGGAAAACCTCCCTCCTACGGTTTCTCTGGAAATGCCAGAGGCTGTGGGAGGAAAGGAGTCAGGCAGTGTGGGGCACTGTCGCAGCTGAAGCTCCGCTGCTCTTTTGGGTGGTGGGGGCTTGGCAGCTGGAGGGGCCCGACGCTTATTGGCCCATTTTCCTGTGGTTTCGCCTTTGCCGATTCCACCTGCAAAGGGATGACGCTGCTGGAGGGATGTACATGAGTCCACAGACTTCAGTGCAGTCCTTGTCTCCTGCAGATCGGTGATAACGCCTTGACATCACCACTGAACAGCACCGAACTCCGGAAGGGCACTTCCTGAATAGCGGACTGCACTTCGGGCCCAAACCTGACACATGGAGCCAAGCATGACGCGTGAAGCCTCACGGCGAAAGCCGAGCTCCTACCCTCAGTGTCCACTGCGATCGACGTGGCACAAAGCATGTGCCGACTGGCCAAATGAGCAGAATGGACAAGGTCAGCCACTTCCTGTTTTACCTGAGAGTCAGGAAGGAATCCATCTTGATTCCACCTCACTAAGAATCCTTCTGGTAATCCCCCATGTGACCGACATAGTTCAGGGCCCTGATACCCAGAGTGGAAGAAGCATAGATCTTCTTGCCGCACTGGTCCAGAAGACAGGATTCTTTGTCAGGTGGAGACGAGCTCAAATGCTTCGGATTAGCTGACCGCCGTAGCGGCGCTAATCACAACCGAGTCAGCTCAAGGGTGAGAATTAAGGAAGTCAACACCCTTGGGAGCCTGATCTAGCCTATTAGACTTCCGAGGAAGAGGGCTAATGCCAATGGTTGCTTCCAAATGGTGGAAACAAGGTCGGCGTGAAGCTCAATCCAGGTGGCACCAAGGTCGGAGCGGTCTGAGGCAGATCCAAGTGCTAAGCGAGTTTCTACGCTGTGGGTCCGGCTCCAAAGAGCGCCACCTTATGAACTTCCTGGATTTTGCGAGGCAACTCAGAGAAAGAAGGATCTCCGAGGAGTCCTAGGCCTGGGTTTGGTCGGAGAGTATGGCTCGTCGTCTGGGTCGGAAAACAACTGTCGGAGTCATCCGAGGTGTCTGAGGAGGAAGAGGAAGAAGAAGACGACTCCCTCCCAGCACGGGGAAGAACGGACCCTTAGGAAGCCCTCGGGAAGTGTGTCCTGTCCTGCCCTGGAACCAGAAGGCTCGCCCCTGGTATCAGGAGGTGGGGAGGAGTCTGTCGCCTTGGGGCGCACGGGAGCCGGAACTGGCACTGTCGCCGGGAGACGACTCTCCACCTCTCTGGTGAGCTAGCGCCTTCGCTTCAGCCCAGCGGGCGAGGCCAGAGTCTCCTTCAAGTCCACCGCGGCTGAGGGGGTGGTGGAGGAGGAGGGGATACGGTACCGACTGTACCCGGTGCGATTCGTAACCCAACCGCGGGGTCACCTGGCGCCGAGTAGTGAGGCACCAAGTACCGCGGCACTGGGTAGCCAGCCCGGGTACTGGGGCATCGGATACTCGGAGCCGGTAAGACGGCGCTGGATACCCGGGAGCTGGGGGTCTGACGGAGCAGATGGCCCAGCTGGAAGCCCAGCGGCGGGCCTGGAACGGAAGACCCGACTGAGGGAGGGCCCGGTGTTGGAGCGGCATCCAGAGGGGATGTCACCTGTCACGATATGACCGTGTTGGAGCCAAGGTCCGGGGAACCAACATCAGGTCGTCTGCCCAGCGGGAGGGAGGCCTGACAGGGCGAGCAGGAACCTCAGCATCGCCTGGGATGGTGGGGGAAAACCCTGGGGTCAGGCTTAGGAGACCCAGGGTCCCGGAGGGCAGCGAAGGCTGCAGGGAGCTGGGAATGGCGGATGTAAGAGGGTCCGACGCCGGCTCAGCCGCCGCGACAGACGCCGGGTCGGCCGACATCTGACTTACCAGTGAAGTCCGGGCGGACGCCGGAGGGGCCGGCATCCGACTTAGCTGACCCACTGCCTGAGGCAGGTCGCGGGCGAGGCGGCCTGGTCGGGTGGGAAAGTGGCCGTGTGCTGCCCGAAAGGTCGAGCGACTTATCAACCGCCTCCGTACGGGCGCCAGAGGAGCTGACGTCCGCCTACCGAGCCACTCTAACCAGTAGGCTACCACACGACGGGCTTTATCAGAGCGGAGCCTCCAATAGCCTGGAGGCGCCCAAGGACCCAAGCACGAGTCAGACGGGAGGGATAAGGCCACGAAACTCCAAGACGGCCATCGCGGGAGCGTACCCTCGGAGGAGGTTACCTGGAGCATGGTGATTCCAGCAGGAGTTAGGTGAAGAGGAGGAGTCCATGTTCTGATGCTTCTCCTGTCCTTCTTCTTATGATGGCCTTCGGGAAGTGGATGCCTGACGGAGCTTTTTTCAATCCTTCTCCATGGAGGACATCTTTCTTGAGGATATGGGCCTCCAGGGACTGCTGCCTCGCCTGTAGGTGGCGGCGTAAATTTGAGGCAGTGCTGGCACTTCTCCACCTGATGGTCCAGGCCCAGACAGAAGAATCACTGGGAATGGCCGTCCTTGTGCAGGAGTTGGCGCGCCGCAGTCGCACTTATTTTGGTGCTCGAGGGTGAAGGGACACATACACCAACGAAGGCTGTCGATTAGGTCAATAATTAAAACAAAGATGGTAAATACTACCAGCGAAAGAGCTGACGAGCACTGAACTTTACTCGAGGCGCTTGACATGAGCTAACGCGGAAAGAACTGGAAGGCAGGCGCGAGGTCTGCCCTTTATACTGACGCCGATGACGCCGGGTCACCTGACGGGAGCGTCCCCCGAGAGACTGCTAGCTAGAAATTTTTCCGCTGGTCCGACGCCAGCCAGCCAGTCCTATATGTAATCACCTACTGCAAGAGCCCCTATCGAAGTAAGATCTACAACCACAGGTGAGTAATTTCCACTCTGACTACCTCAGTTCAGTTCACTAGCCTCACTTAGGCAGACTCCCAGCAGTCCTCCGGAGGACAGGACAATACGTGCACCCCAATTAGGGAAAAGAAACTGGAGGTCGAGGTCCCAAAGGCAGCCTCGTTACGACTGAGCATGTCGAAGTTGTAGTAAGGTATGAACATGTGCATACCAGATCAGGTAGCAGCCCTGCAGATCGATTCAGTGAAGATGTACTTGGCAGCAACAGAGATAACAGTATGTCTGATGTGGTGAGCCTTCAACCTCTGGGCTAGCTTCTGCATACCCAGCTGGCAACACAGAGCAATGTATGAGGTTATCCATCAGTCAATCATCTGTTTAGCTGCCTGTGTGCCAGAGCCCCTTTGGTAGAAGTAAGGAACACCTGGCAAGCCTCACTGCACTCCCCACTGTATGCTTCCTGTAACGCAAAAGCACCAGGCATACATCCAATGAATGGAGTGCGTTCTTGGCCTCTGAGGAATGTGGCTTCAGGCATCAGACAGGGAGCATGAGCAGCTAGTTAAGGTGAAACTTGGGGACCACCTTCGCAGGAACTTTCGTGGCGGCAAAGGAAAATCTTGTCCTTGTAGAAAGCCAGATATGAAGATGTCACAGAATGTACATAGAGCTCACTTACCCATCCGACTGAGGTGACAGCGACGAAAACTGTTTTCCACGACTAGTGTGAAATCTCACACTGGTCCAAAGGCTCGAATGGTTTACTCGTTTGCCATGAATGCTCCAGCTGTAACTCCCAAGGTGGCAGAAGCTCTCAACATTGCAGGGGACAGATGAGTGATACCTCTGAAAAGAGGCCAGCCAGTTTCTCCTGGGCCATAGTTGGTATATGGTTTATCAAGCCAGTTCGACAATTGGTCGACTGGTATCAAGGAGACGGAATTTATGTCACTGCAAGTTGCGGTTGCTATAAATCCTGATTGACTTGGTCTGTTTTCTATCAGGAGGCTTTGCCCCCCAAACACTTGTTCTAATTATAATCAACTCGAGTCGCCATTGATTCGAGGAGCGGGTGCAGGATCGGGAGACAGTGTCCCCTCTTTCTGGCACACCAATACAGTGACCCATCGACTTAGTTGGCAGCAATGTAGTCACTGTACTGGTGTCTCTGTCGGTGGGACATACCAGCATATGCAGATATGCAGAAATGGAATCCAGGTGCACATTTAGGGACATGACTCCTAACCCCAATTGAAATAAAAACCAGAGGAAGTTAAGGATGCATACATAGAGTAGCTGAAGGGATCTACCTCCTGCCCCATACACCAGTGCAAAAACCTTGTCCACTCAAAGAAATAAGTTTTGCAAGCCAACTCCTTCTGGGATGCCTCCCTACGTGGCGGACATCCTTGGACAAACCCAAAACCTGAACTCTACCTGCTCAAGAACTAAGCGTGACAGGCGCAGACTCTAAGACTGGTTGCCTGATCACCCTCCTCCCCTAACCTCCAATCTCATCAGCAGGTCTTGATGAAGTCGAAGCCGCCATTGGGGTCCTGCCAAAGCCAAGAAGGTCCTGGTATCAGAAATGGTGCAGCCAGTCTGGAGCTATCAGGCTCAGGTTCACCTTGTCTCTGCATGCCTTGACAACTGCCCTGTGGATTAGGGGAACAGAGGGAAGCCACATAGAAGTCCTGGGGTCCAGAGCAGGAAAAGGCACCCCCATCAATGCTCGTCCTGAGGTGGGGGCACAGCTCAGTTTACTGTTTTCCAGTTAGGCAAACAGCTTTGAAACCACTTCCTGGTTTAGTGGTCACTTGTGCAACGTGTCTCCCACATTACTGAGAGTGTCCACCAGCTGGTTGCCCTCTCCTGCAATGTGGACTGCAAGCAGGTCGACTTGCAGGACCTGTATCAGGCACCAGCTCTGAAGTGCATTCTGACATAATGGCAGTGTAGCAGGTAAGCACACCAACCAACCAACCAACCAATCAAATCTTTATTTATCCAGGCGAACACCATTGAGCAAGCTCATTTACAGGGTGGACCTGCATCACACAAGGTTGAAATACAATGCATTTATGTACAGGCAGGAAGACAAAACATGTATATACATAATAAACAAGCTATGTAACAGTAAGATAAGCAGTGTAATATTTGAGCACATAATGTATTAATTCTAACTAAATACATATCATGATCAGGAAGGAAAAAGGGATATTGGTAGGGAGCTATAAAGAGAGGGTATGCAGTAACAATATTAACAGAAACCTCCCACAAAGCGCAGTAATTAAGGGGTAAGGGAGTGAGGGGCATGGGTGGGAGTGATGCAGATAGTGAAAACTCAACAACGACGTGTCTGTCATTAATGTGAGGGACAACTCTGCTTGGACAAAGGCAATGCCCTCTGAGAGTTTTGGGGAAACAGCCCATGCTCAGTGACGTCCCACTCAACTGGGTCACCAACCAACTGCTTAGGGTGTTTGTGGTACTGGGACCACTTGTGCCCCAGTACCTATTGAAGGGAGTGCATCTGCCAGTGGGCCAAGTGGACCACAGCTGTAATGGACACGTGAACCCCATAAGTCAGAGGAAACACTGAGACCAGCCCAACTGCCCAACCTAAAACAATCAGGTATATAAATTAAGATCCTCCGCTAGGGTCTAACGGTGAGTGAGTCCAGTTCCGATTCAATGAACAGGATCACCTGCTTTGGCAAGTTTTGGCTTGGCCAGAATGACCATCAAGCCCAGATCCTGGAACCAAGTCTGAAGATAGAAGCCACAGCAGGAGGGATGGAGCAAAGATACAAAATCAAAGTCTCAAGAAGAAGGAATCAGCAATCATCAAACTGCCCATTCCTGTGCTTCAATAACAGGAAAACAGTACACTCATCAAACTATTCAGCTGGTGCCAGTAATATATTAAGATGCAGAAGCAATGTGTATAAAAAACAGCAAGTAGCTCCAAGTAGTATTGGGAGATAGCAGCTACTGCTCCACACACTTTGGTGTGCTTTCTCTAAGGATGTTGAGCATCCTAGAGGAGGCTCACTCAGGGCTCAGACTTGTCCAACTTCTCCTGGGAGGGCCTCCAGCAGCACCGATGTCTGAGTAAGGCAAAGTTTTATCCCCTCCAACTTGTGGGTGACATGTTCTATGGGGACCACCTCAGGTTATTTGATCTTCCGATGTCTCAGCTGGCAACCTTTGGTAGCTCCATGGAAGTGACAGCTGGTTCCTTGACTGGAACAGTCTCGATTAAAGTTCAGTATTCCAGGAAACCAAGTGACCAGGAAGAGCAGGAACAGGAATGTTCCCTCTCCAATGAAAGTCAGAGGTGCCGCCCAATGGCATAGGGGACTCTTGCTGTCATTGAAAGAATGAACTGAGAAAAATGTTTTGAGGAACTCCACATGCTATTGGAGTGTGACTGGCCCCATAGTTGGTTCTCTGGTGGGAACAAGCTCAAACACCAGGATTCCCTAGCTATCACTGCCCGTTAACTGTGGTGCTGAATCTGAAGCTACAAAGGCCTTCCTGTCCTGATTCCTACACTGCAGGAAACGCACCTACCACTTGAGTGAAGAAGGTACCCGATTCCATCAGGGTGGGGACTTTGAGCCAGTCAACAAGGGACATCAAGGTGGCATGGTGACACCCAGTGGAAAGAACAGGAAGAAAACAGCCAGGAGCATCCTAGTAGTAGGGACTCTGCTGAGGGGTGGAGAAGGTGGTGGAGGTGGGGAAGGGAGGGTAATATGCTGTCCAGGTGCATCTGCCATCTGGGATACTGACAGGACAGGGAGGATGGTACAGGGAGAGGAGGGGAGGTGTGGGTGCTGATACACTTGGGTACCAACTATCTGGTGAACCAATCACTTGAGACAATCCAGTGTAACTTTGGAGGCTGAGGGTCAGACCCCACACCTAAGCCTCTCCTGGCTCTTTTCTGAGGTCCTTCCTATATGGGGTAAGGGGAAGGATGGGGTGAGGGAGGAGTAGATTGAGGTATTTAATGAATGATTAAAAGGATGGTGTCAGGAAGAGGGGCATTTTAGGGAGACTGGGTTGCCTTCTGAAGAGGAGGCTTTTCAAGAGGACGGCCTTCATCTAACAAGAGAAGGGACAAGAGCGCTTGGCAGAAGTTAGATGTCTACAAAGGTGGACATTTAGAATACGAGGAAGGGTAAAGATAGGCTGGGGAATCACAGAGGAGAGAGAACAAAGGGGAACCTCCTGGATCCCCCCAAAGAAACAGGGTCAATTAGCAGTGAGGATGGAAGCAGCAAAACAGGAATCTGAAATAAATTAGGAGATAGTGTCTAAGGAGGGGTCAAAAACTCAGCAGGTTTCAGGAACACCACAAAGTTAAAGTGTGAATGGGGGAGGGGGAGTTGACATGAAGGAAAAGGGCACACATTGAAAGAAGGCAGTCTGCCTAAATGCCAGGAGCCTAGGAAGAATAACTAGTGAATTCCAGGCAATTGTGAGATACGGATTAGACCTTGTGGCCTTTACAGAAACACGGGCCACCAGGAATAATGATTGGTACCTGATAATACCAGGTTATATCAATGCACAGGCCCCTAGTACTTTGCGTGCAGAATTTTCTAATTTCATGGCAGGGCTCCTTGGCTTTTGTGGCAGCATTTTCTGATTTCATGCATGATTTATTATTTTCTCCTGGCAGAACGCAGTCCCGCCATTGGCTAAATATGTTGTGATGTCATCGATGACATCATACACTGAGCATAGAGGAGGGGCTTCTGATAAACGTGATTGGAAAGAAAGCCTGACACTGTGGAAAACAGTATATTTGAATGAAAATTCACCAAAACCAATGAATTCTGTAGCACTATATATATATTCTGTGGCATGATGTAAATTCTGTGGAAAATTCCACAACCACAGAATTCCAGGGCCTTTGATCATGTATAAGAGGGACAGGAAGCTAAAAGGAGGCAGGATAACCTCTATGTCAAGGCATTGAGGCCGAGAGAACAGGACCATCAGGAGAGTGTGATGGGGAGACAGAATCACTCGGGTACAGCTCACAACAACATCTTGAAATAATGGTGACCATGGAGGTGTTCTATAGATTGCCAGAACAGGGGGCCAATGGGGACAGTGAGCTAGGGACTGAAAATGAGAGGGGGCTTCAAAAGTGGGGGAGGAAGTGGTGGTAAAGTGGTGGTATGGGAACCAGCTAGGAGCACTAGAAGTCAGGCCATGCTAGATTGTTGCATATGTGCCTCCTGGTGCAGCTGGTCTGGGAAGCCACAAGGCAGGCTAACAGTCTCAAGCGTGGTGCTAGCCAAAAGGCAACCAAATATTTTGGAGCCCCAAAGGACTCAAGTCGAGAAATCCAAAACAAAAACTAGGTAGTGAACAAAATAATTACCAAACCATAACAATAACCCACTCCCGATTAAAGAGAGAGAGTGCCAAGTACACCCCTGAGGTGCAACACTGCGCCTATCAACCCACTTCCCAAAAACAGGTTCTGAGAGGAGGAGGGAGGCAGGACGTCAGAATACAGCAAGACTCCATTAGAAGAAACACAATTACTAAGGTGAGTAATTTTTTCTTCAAACAACATGAAGTCTTGCTGTATTCTGAATTATTCAGACTGCTAAGCAGTACCTCCATGGAGGAGGGAATCTAACCTATTTTGGGAATAGGCTCTGCAGTACTGCTGTACTAAACGGAACATCACTCCTAGCCTGGATATCCAGAGAGTAATGCTTGGTGAATGTATGGACTGTTTTCCAGGTGGCTGCTTTGCATATCTCTAATAAGGGTATATCTCTGGCAGCAGCCAGAGAAGCAGCTGTACCTCTGGTGAATGAGCCCTCAGGCCTGAGGGGTATTTTGCTTAGCTTTTCATAGCAAAACTGTATACAAGAGACATCCACCTGGCAATAGTTCTCTTAGTAGCAGGTTTGCCCTTTCCCACTTCACCATAAGTGAGGAACAACTGGAGGGAGTCAAAACTGAGTGTTTTAGTACGGTCAATGTAGTAGCTAAGAGCCCTTTTAACATCTAAACTGTGTAATCTTCTCTCTCTCCTGAAGAAGAATGATCAGTGAAGAACACAGAAGAGACATGGATTGGTTCAGATGAAAATCTGAAACCACTTTGGGTAAGAACCTCCTGTTGGTTCTAAGGACCACCTTATCTTTATGGAATGAGATAAAATCAGGCTCCACTGACAGAGTTTGCAATTCACTGATACGTCTGGCAGAGGTAATAGCTACCAGAAACGTTTTCCAAGTCAAGTACTTAACTCTGCTGAAAACAAAGGCTCAAAATGGGGTTGCATAAGCTGAGCAATGCAAACATTAAGGTCCCAAGCAGGTGTAGGATCCAAAGGAGGACTGGTATGAAGCAATCCTTGAAAACTTTACAGAAAGCAGGATGAGATGCCAGTGAAGAGGGCTTTCCCACTGACAGAAAAGCAGAAACAGCTGACAAGTGTACTTTGAGGGTAGCTGGTCTGAGGCCTAGGCCATTAAGATGAACCATATAATCCAGAACTGTAGACAATTTAGCAGTATCTGGGGATACATGTTTCTTGCAACACCAAATGCTGAATCTTTCCATTTGGAATTATACGTTTTTTGGTGGCAGGTTTTCGAAGCTTTAAGAATGTCCAGAACCCCTTGAGACAGATGCAAATTTGCATACTCTAACTCTTCAAGAGCCATGCCTTGAGATTGACAGACCAAAGGTTGGGATACAGATCCTCCCTGAGAGGAGGTTAACAGGTTGTGATTCCTGGGAAGAGATAGGGAAGATGGACCGCTAGGGACAGCAACAGGGATGCAAAGGCTGCTTGGCCCAATCTGGAGCAATCAGGATCACTTTGCAAGATTGTGACCTTATCTTGACCAGGACCTTGAACAGTAGAGGAAAAGGAGGAAGGCATACAGAAATTTCCTTTCCAATCCAGAATCAGAGCATCCAGAGGGACTGAACCCAAGACTGGGGTCTGCAACAGAAGAGAGGAAGTTGGTGATTGTCTGGGGCTGCAAAGAGATCTATCTCTGGAGTGCTCCACCTTGAAAATATCACTTTTAACACTAAGGGATCCAGGGACCATTAAGTGATGGCCCTGGAAATCCTGTTCATGGCATCTGCTAGCACACTGTCCTTCCCTGGGAGGTGGACTGCTACTAAAGAGGTGTGTAGAGAATAAGCCTGGGACCATAATTTCATGGCTTCCGTGTACAAAGTCATAGACCGAGTGCCTCCCTGCGTTGTTGATGTACCACATAGTGGTGGTGTTGTCTGTCCTGACCTGTACCACCTTGTTCTGTACTGATTCTGAGAAGGCTTACAGAGCCAGGTACACTGCCCTGAGCTCCAGAAGACTGATGTGGAGAAGAGACTCCTGAGTGGACCACACCCCTGAGCTGTGAGAGCTCCCAAGTGAGCTCCCCACCCCAGGAGAGTTGCATCCGTGATTAGAACCACAGAATGAGATTGAGTGATGAATGGGACTCTTGCCTGAGGTTGTCCTGATCCTGCCACCATTGGAGAGCCTGGATCAGGGTCTGAGTCACTGGAATAAGCTTGGTTAGAGGATCTTTTCTGAGACCAAAAAGCCCTCAAATGAAATTGGATGTCCCTCATCTGAAATCTGGCCCTTGGACCACTGCAGTGGAGGCTAACATGTGGCCCAGAAGTTGAAGGAAATGCATGCTGGTCAAGACACCAGAAGGTGGAAAGAGGAAGCCAGCTCTATAATGGCCCTTGCCCATGCCAAGGGAAGAAATGCTCTTGACTTGATAGTATCCAGTTCTACCCCATGAAGGTCAAGAGTAGAACTGGCTTGAGAAATGACTTGAGGAGGTTGAGGAGAATCCTAGAGAAGTGAGAATTTGCTGGGTCACTTGTAAATCTGACTTGACTTGGTCTGGAGGCTGACCCACTATGAGCCAGTTGTCCAGGTATGGGAATATGGAGATGTTTTTCTCCTTAGGAAGGCCACTACTACTGCTAGGCATTTTGTAAACACCCTTGGAGCTGATGTTGCTGAAGGGCATTGCTCTGAACTGGTAATGGCCTGAAGACGGTTCAACCTGAGGCATATTCTGGGGAGAACCCGATGGGAATGTGAAAGTAGGCATCCTTTAGGTCCAGGGAGGCTAGCCAGTTCCCTGGCCTTAGAGAGGAAGAATTATTCCCAGAGTCATCATTTTTAATTTTGGCTTTAGTAGATGCTTGTTTAGGTATCTTACGTCTAGGATGGCGCCACTCCTATTTTCTCGGGTAAGGAAGTATCTGGAATACAAGACCTTGCCCTGTGAAGTGTAGGAACTTTCTCTATGGCTCTGAGAGCTAGCAGAGATGAAACCTCTGCCTCTAGGGCAATGGTTTCTGAGATGTTTACAGGTGGAAGAACCTGACCCTCAGCTTTGGAAATTCTTTGAAGCTGAGGGCCAGTTCTAGCTTACTACTTCCAGGACCCATTTGTCTGAGGTAACAGACTTCCAGTCCTGGGAGTAGTAAGCCAGCCTGCCTCCTACAGGGATTGGGGAGTCGACCCGGCTGACACATCAGGGTGTCTGCTTGGCAGGAGCCTTAGGTTGAGAGGAGGATGCAGCCTGCTCATCCCCTCTTGCCTCTCCTCTGAAGAACCCCCTCTGGGAAAAGGAGAGGAGGCCTGTGCTCTGGTAGAAAGGCCTGTGAAAAGGCCCCCCTGCCCCTAGCTTGCTGCTTCTGAGGAGTTGCCTGCCTTCCTTGGCCTGTGCACTCCTGTAGGTGGTCCTGTACTCATCCATCTTTTCATGTAATTTTCTGTCTGCTCCCCAAACAGAGAATTATCAACAACAGGGAAATCCATAGCCTTAGCCTGGGTATCCTGTGATTGGCTAGTACATCTGAGCCAAGCTAGTCTCAAGAGCCACAGATGTAGCCATGACTCTTGATGACACATCACTGGAGTCCATAGCAGCATGAAACTGGATTTTAGATGCCTCAATCCCATCAGCAGCCACCTCCTCCAGCTCCTTGGCAAGCTGGGGAGGCCTGTTTAGCCAGTTCCAGTACAGTGTCCCATCTGGACTTCTGGTTCCTGGCTGTGTAGGCCATGTAATTAGCCTGCCTGAGTCCCAAAGAAGATGCCATGTATTGTTTCTTTGCCATGGCATCCAGCTTCCTGAGTCTTTATCTGGGGGATGAAGCCAAGGGTATGTTAGCTTTATCACAGGCTGCAGCCTGCACAACCCCAACATGGCTGCATTGCTGGCACAAGTACTCCGTGATCAGAGCCTGACAACATGTACCTCTTGTCCATTCTTCTGTCCACAGGAGGTAAAGAATTTGCAGTCTTAAACAACTTATGTGTCTGTTTCCCAAAGGATTTGTGAAGGGGAATAGACAACCTCTTGGACTCTGGGATGTCCATCATCTCCACATAGTCAGGCTCCTCTTGTTCCTCGACAGCTTCTTCCAAAGGGAGCTGGAGGGTTTCTGCCACTTTCCTGTAAAACATAAAGTGGGATGGGGACTCAGAAAGCCTAGCAGGGAAACACCAGAAGGCCTGTCTGGGGAGATGTCCAGTTCTATGGGCTCATCCAGACCTTCAACACCATCATCATCATCATAATCATCATCCCCTCCAAATCCGGTTCATAAAAGTCTTCAGGGAATAATCCGGAACGAGGATCGACCAGACTGAACACCTGCCCAAAGGCATCAGATCAGCTGGAGGGATTCAACTATGCTAATCGCTGGGCAATTTCTTCGGCTGGTCGGATGATGCAGTTCTGGATCGAACCGGACGATTTTTCTTTCCTTTTTCTTTTGTCGAACCGACCCCCTCAGGATCGGCTCTCCATTTGCCCGAGGGAGTCTTGCCCAGGTCAGTGGGCATCCCTCAGGTTCGGTCAGAATCGAACCGGGCTGGCCATCTGGGTCAGCGGACATCTCGGCCTCCTTCTCCCCAAGCCTGCCCAATCTTTTATCCCGGGTGGCTTTAGGGAAATTTTACAAATTTGGCAGCCTGACTCCAGGTGGTCAAACCCAGATAGTAAACACAGGTGGTGGGGATCGCCTTAGCAAAGGCCTCCCACACTCACTGCAGTGTTGAAACCCAGTGGGCCTGGTTTGTCTCTTGGGTTTCTCAGATGAAGCCATCCTACCACTTACCCTTTTATGGCAATAGCCAGGCAAGACCCCATATCGGTTCCTAACCGTGTTACTGGTGTTTGAAAAACTTTTTAGAATCGATAAGGACCGGTACCTCACACTAAAATCCCAAAAGAAAAGACAAATACACACACTAAAACACAATTACAAACAACGGGTTCAGCCGAACGGTTGAAAAAGCTACTTTACAATTTCCACACAATTTCTCTAAACAAGTCCTCTACCTATTCACTTACTGTAGTACAGACAGGGATCTGAACTGAAAAATAAAGAAAATTATCGGTAAAACCAACGTTTTTAGACCGGACCGAACGTGAACAGGAGAAATCTCTGGAGCGACTGTTCAGTTAGGCGGAGTAAAGAATCTGGCGGTTACACTTCAAAGTGCAGCAGACAGAGGTCTGAACGAGCTCGAGCTCAACGCTCTATGCTCTAGCATAGAGTTAACTCTTTCCTCTCCAGAGCAGTTCAAGTGCCGAGGCTAACTGCATAATGTCAGAATACAGCAAGACTCCATGTTGTTTGAAACATAAGAGACTAATCTGGTTCTCTAAGAATGTCAGGAAGGCAGTGAGGGCCATAATAAGGACCTTCATTAGCCAAAAAGAATCAGGGGCAAGGAAGGCAGTAAGCACCAGCTAAAGATGAAGAAGGCCAGGAATGCGGTCCGGGACAGAAAAGCACATACAGAGCTGTATACTGTGGAGGGGTCAGGGGAGTTCTTCATATGTATTAGGGAAAAGGAAGATGAGAAGGAGAACAGTAATGCTGACAAAATGAAAGAGTAATAGAGACGAGCAGAAGGCAGCCACTCTGAATGACTACTTCTGCTCAGTAGTCACACTGCAGGACAGTGGCGGCCTCTTCCAGCAAGTGGCATAAAGGCTACTACAGGGAGATCTATGAAATGGGGCAGGTGGTAATTACTGGAGAAAGGGATAGAAAAGGACTTGCAGCCCTGAAAACAGATAAGGCCTGAGGCGGATGGGATGCATCCAAGGGTGCTCAGGAACTGGCATCAGGACTGGCGCCAGTTTTTTTCACACAAGCTTTTGCTCCTCTGCCACCCCTTTGCCCAACTTCAGCCCCTGTGACAGGCCTCCCCAGCCCTGCTTTTCTCCTCCCATCATGCAGCTGGTAGGGATCTGCATGCATGACAATTCGTTTTGTCATCTGCTCCGCAAGAACTTGTTCTGGAACTATTAGCTCCAGCTTCAATTGCACCTGTACAAATCGTTCCCTGACAATTCACTTCCAGCATAAACATAATAAAATTAATTCCAGGTGGGTGCAATTTACCCACCAGAAGAGGCAATATGCTCAAGGGTTGTAAAAGTGGAAGTTGTACTGTAATTGTTGTTGGAGTACAGTATATGCAGGGTGAAAAAACAGTACAGGAACAAATTGAGCAGGAGCTGATTGACGCTTAGCGCTTAACAGTCTGAGCGCAGTTCTCGCGGAGCAGACTGACCATACCAATTGACGGATACTGATCTGCATGGTGCGGGCCAGACAGCAGTGGGGACCATCATGATCAGCGGTAGGGAGACACCGGTTTTCTAGACATAAATCTGCTGCTACAATGCAGGTGTGAGCACCAACACATACTAGAGTTTCAAATTTCATTCCAAGATTCCCAATGAGAATAAAATCCCAGGCTCTAGGGCAGCTCATTCCAGGTGAATAAATGCAGCTGTAAGGCACAAGTAAGGGATTCCAGGGGTTTGAAACACATGTCTTAGCCCAAAGAAATCATGGAAAATAGCACTTGAAAACTAAAATTTGTCATTGCTGTGGGGCTGCCAGAACTCAGAAGGAGAAGCTGTCCCTTTCAGCAGAAAGAAACATCTGACATCATTCGGTGGAGCCAGAGGACAACACACAGCATGGGTTTGAAGACTCAGTGACTGAGCTACAACCAGTGGGAACTGCTTAAGTGTGGTGGTGAACTGAATTTAGAGCTTTGAAGAAGAAAAAATCACTCACAGTAATGTTGTTTCTTCCAAAGAGATCCTCACAAAGTTTAACAGCAGCAATCATTCATCTGGAATGAGCAGCCCTGGAGCTTCAGAGTTAATGCAAATGATGGAATTTGGAACTAAATTCAAACTCTGATCTGTGGTCACACTCAATTTTGCACTCTAATGTCAGATTTATTTCTAAGACTAGGGTGAATGGTGACCACTGAAACTAGCTAAACGGCAACCAATTTTTTTTCAAAGTTTTTATTTAGTAAAACAAGGCAGAACAAGCTTATTTATTATGAAAACCTACAGTCAGACCACTTAGCAACATTATAAAGGCGCTGTAACAAATAATGCTCAAGCAAGTAGACAGAAAAATTACTCCATAGTAATCTTGTTTCTTCAAAGGGATCACTCATTATGATAAAACTGATGCAATCAGCCTCCTGTGTTGGACTGCCTAGAGAGATGGAATACTATACAAATGATGGAACTCCCAATTGGCCAGTGCCAATTTCAAACTGCTGCCCTAGTAACTGCTGCACTCCAAGTGCTTCAGATTCTTATGCAGCCTAACTGGGTATAAGACCCACTAGCTAAAACTAATATATTATAAAATAATTTTTATCCCCTCAGGTCAAAACATCCCTAGAAAGCAAGCCTAAAAACTTGAGACCACAAGGAAACCAACTGGTTAAAAGGGTGAGTCTCTAACCTGACCTATACAGAAAACCTTGAGGCAGGTATGCAGAACAATTTTTTTTTAGGTTCTGGTAGGGGAGGCAGGTGGGTGCTCTAATCATAATGAGTGATCCCTTTGAAGAAACAAGATTACTTTGGTGAGTATTTTTTTCTTCTAACCCAAGAATCACTCATTATGATTAAACTGATGGTGACTACCAAGCAGTACCTTTTGGAGGTTTGGCAGAGAACCAATTTGTGGAACAGGTTCTGCAGAACTGCTGTGCCAAACCTGGCATTGCTTCTGGATTGAAGGCCCAGGCTGTAGTGCTTAGTGAAAATGTGCACTGTTTTCCATGTAGCTGCTTTGCAGATTTCTAGTAGTGGAATCTCTCTTGAAGCTGCCACTGAAACAGCTGTGCCCCTGGTGGAGTGTGCCCTCAGGACCAGGGTGCCTGTTTACCCACTTTACTGTAACAAAACTGTATACATGCCACTATCCAGCAAGCAACTGCACAATTTTGTGGCAGCTCTACCCTTATCCACTTCACCATAGGTGAGGAAGAGCTGTGTTTGACTTGATCCTGTCAATATAGTAGCTAAGTGCCTTTCTGACATCAAGGGAGTGAAGTCTTCTTTCTGGAGAACTGGAATTCTCTGTAAAGAAAACAGAGTAATTGACTGATTTAAATGAAAATCAGATACCACTTTGGGAAGGAATTTTCTACTGGTCCTGAGGACCACCTTGTCCCTGTGAAATGAGATGTAGTCCACATCCGTGCACAGGGCTTGTAACTCACTGATCCTTCTGGCTGAAGTAACAGCGACCAGAAACATGGTTTTCTAAGTGATATACTTCAGGTCTGCAGTTGCCATGGGTTGAATGGTGCATCCATTAGCTTGGCAATGCAGATATTCAGATTCAGGCGGGACCCGGTTCCTCAGGGGAGGTGGAGGGAGGTTAAGATCTTGAAAGCATTTCCTGAGAGACTGGATGAGAGGCCATGGACCTCTCTTTGCCAGCTGACAGTTAGCGGAGAGTGAAACCAGGTGGACCTTGAGGGTTGAGGGCCTCAGGCCTAATGGGTGTAGATGTGTCAGATAATCCAGGAGAACAGCCAAGTCAGCCCTGGAGGGGTCATTACCCTTAACTGAACAACATATGGAGAATCTCTTCCACTTAGAAGAATATGTCTTTTAGTGGGAAGGTTTCCTGGAACCCCTAAGCACTGTCAGCACCTGTTCTGATAGTTTAATGTTAGCAAATTCTAAGTCCTCAAGAGCCAGGCCTTGAGTCTCAGTGATTTGAGGCTGGGATACAAGATCCTGCCCTGATCAGAGGTCAGTGGGTTGTGCTTCCTGGGCAAGTGGTGGGGGGACCACTGGGTCAGCAAAAGTGAGTACCAGTGTTTGCCTCGCCCAATCTGGTGCCACCAGTATTGTTACTGGTTGGGACCTCAATTTCAGCAGGGTCCTGAATATCACTGGAAAAGGAGGGAAGACATACAGGAACTTCCTGACCAGTCCAGGGCCATCGCATCTAGGGAAGTCTACCCCTGAGAGAAGGCCTGCAACAGTACATTGGTAACTGGTGATTTTCTACAGAGGTAAAAGATCCACCTCTGGAGTGCCCCACCTCCTGAAAACTATACTGAGTATCTGGGGATTCAGACACCACTCGCGGTGATCTTGACTTATCCTGCTGAGGAATCTGCCAGTACATTGTCCTTCCCTGGAAGGAGCATGGCTGATAAGGATACTTTCATGGAATATGCCAGGGACCAAAGCCTCATTGCCTCTGTGCACAGTGGGCTGACCTGGTTCCTCTGATGGTTGATGTAATACATAGTTGAAGTGTTGTTTGTTCTGACCTGCACCACCTGGTTTTGAAGATGTGGGGCAAATGTCTGTAGAGCCAGGTACACTGCCCTGAGCTGCAGCACATTTATGTGCAACAGGGACTCTTGTGGAGACCATGTACCATTTGCTGTGTGGTCCACTCATGTTTGCTCCCCAACCTAGAAGGGAGGCATCTGTTGTGAGAATTGGGAGGCTGTTCCCTTATAAAGATACGCCTACCGAAGGTTGTGCTTGTTCAGCCACCACTGTAGTGCCTGTAATAGGCTGTGAGTGACTGGAACCAGTTTGGACAGTGGGTCTATCCTTTGCGACAGTACTGTCTCAGGTGAAACTGGATGCCTCTCTCATTTGGAATCTGAGACCTAGCACCACTGTGGTGGCAGCTGCCCTGTAACCCAGCAGCCTGAGGAATTCTCTGGCTGGTCTGGGTTTTCTCTGGTACAATGAGTTTGCAATCTGCAGAATGCTGTCTACCCTGCTCTGGGGCAGAAAAGCTCTGCCTAGGCTGGTGTCTAGTTCTGCTCCAATGAACTCCAGTATCTGTACTGGTATTTGCTGAGACTTCTGCTCGTTATGAGGAAACCTAAGGACTCCAGAGTAGGTTTTGTTAGTGCTACTGGATTGCTCTATATGTTGCAGAGACTAACCCACTACTAGCCAGTCATGCAGGAAGGGAAAGACTGTCACCCCTGTTTTCTCAGAAACTCTACCACTATGTCCAGGCACTCTGAAAAGGCCCTTGGTGCAGAAGTTCGGCTAAATGGCATTGGTGTGAACTGATAATTGAGGCCAGCCTGAATCTCAGGTACTTTCTGTGAGGTGGTCTAATAGGGATGTGGAAGTAAGCATCCCTTAGGTCCAGGGAAGCTAGCCAGTCTCCTTCTGTAATGTGGGAATGATTATTGAAAGAGTGACCATTCTGAATTTTGGCTTCAAAATGTGTCTGTTCAGAAGTCTTAGATCCAGGATAGGTGCGCCAATCCCGTTTTCCTTCCTTGTAGGGAAGTATCTGGAGTAAGCCTTTCCCCTCTAGTTTAGGGGCACTGGCTCCACTGCTTTGATTGCCAGAAGGTGTTACCTCTGCTTCCAGTAACATTCTGTCTGTAGATGTAACTGGTGCAAAGGTTCTTGTTCTCAGCTTGGGGAATGATTTGAAACTGAGTGACGAGTCCCTGGCTCACTACCTTCAGGACCCACTTGTCTGTGGTGATGGTATGCCAAGCCTGGAGGTAGTGTGCCAACCTTCCATCTAATGGTGGTTTTACTACAGGGGCCTTGACCCATACCAGCCCATCAGGGTTTTGTGTGGAGTCAAGTCTGTGGGAGGAAAGCTCTTCTCATAGCTCTCCTGCCGCTTCCTCTAAAATAGCCTCTAGGCTGCTGTTGCAGCTGAGAGGCATGTACTTGAAAAGGTCTGGGATAGGATCCCCTACCCTGCCTCCCCTAGTTTGGGCTCTAAAGGATGTGGAAGGCCTATCCTTAGAGTTACTTCTATAGGTAGTCTTGTATTCCTCTACCTTTTCATGCAGGCCTCTGTTTTGTCACCAAACAATGAATTTTTCTCAAATGGAAATCCATTGCCTTGGCCTGAGTATCCAAGATCAGGTTGGTTGCTCTGAGTCATGCAAATTTCCTGAGAGACAGCTAAAGCCATTAGTCTGGCTGCAGAGTCATTTACGTCCAAGAAATGTGGAACTGGTATTTGGTAGCATCCAGTGCGCTCTTGCTGTACTTTTTATCTACTCCAGTAATTGAAGTTGGAGTCTGAAATATTTACTAACGCTGCCTTTTTAAGGCCTTATCGTAGGTAGTAATAGGTGCTTTGTGGGAGCTAGCCCCATCATGTCAAGGAACTCTGCTTTCTATATCCTCTTCTGTTTTCCTGCAGAGGGAGGATGAGGATCTACCATGTTTTTACAAAGACATAGTGGGAGGTATAATCCTCTAGTCCCCTAGGAAGAGATCCAAACTCTTGTTCTGGGGAAATCACTGTGTCTATTGGTTCCTCATCCTCCTCACCATAGATAGCCTGCAGTTCCTGAGGGAGATGGCACTGACCCAGGAACCGTGCAGCGGTGTGGGAACCAGGACTGCAGCCTGCAGTGCTTGTAGACCAGTAAAGCCTTAGCAATGTCCTCAGCCCAGGGCATATTGTGTGTGTCTGCTGGGAGCTCCTTAGCCTTCTTGGCCGGAGGCACAGCGACATGCTTTTCCTCTGCATTTTTCTTAGGTGGGACAGGTTCAGACCCTGTCTCCACAGCCCTTTTGACTTACCTTGCTCAGACTTGTCTGATCCCTTGTCAGGGTCTTTAGCTTCACCGCCATCCTTTTAGTGGCTGAGGTAGAAGAACTACTTTTCCCATTAGTAGCAGAAGTAGAGGCCATTTCTTCTAATTTCTTGGACCTTTTCTCAAGGTTTTAGGACAAAAGTTTTACAAATATCACAACTGGCAAAAATATGGTTAGTACCAGACCAAAAGCACAGAGGAATGTCTGTCTGCTTTTGTTAATTCTACACAAGACTCACAATACTTAAAACCAGTGGGTCCTGTCGTTTTTAGGTTTGTCAACAGGGATCTCTGGCGTTGTGCAGGAAGCAGTAAAATTAATTCAAAGAATTTTATCGGTTCCTTGGAACGAGAAATTTCAAATATAAACAACCGACTAATGGTTCCGGGAACCGGCGCTACTTGTTCCTGAGAGAAAAGAGAACAAATAAATACAAATATTGAAAAGCAGTCATAGGAACCGACCGCCAAAACACGTGAAATGCTAAAGAATGAGGAAAAACCTCACCTTAAACAGAGGAACCCTTGGTTCCAAGGAACCGTGAAGGAACTACGAACAACAAAAATACCATCAACAGCTTAATCTGGTTCAAGGTCAGTTGGCGTTCATCTGTATCCCCTCCCCGGGTCGCGCACTGAAAATAGGGCAGGATTTGTCTAGTGCACTTACCTGGTCAACAAAAACTAAATAAATAAATTCAGGGTTCCTCTTCAGACACCCTGATGTCTGATCCATCTTTACCATGCCTTTCAGATGGCTTAGCAGCTTTACTTTTCTTTTTTTTTTTAATACATACTTTTCCTCCAGGTCGCCGGAAACGGAACTCCATCCCACTCCACCCATACGGCCAGCCCCACTCATCCCCAAGACCCCACCGACTACTCCCCCTGTATGTGCCAGGAAGAAAGCTATCTCCCTCCCCGAGCACAATCCAAATCTGGGGAGGCCATGACGGTGGACCAGTGAACAGGGCAGGATCTCATAGAACCGCAGCTCATTTTCACTTTTTCTGTGCCCTCTGGTGCATAAGGCATAGCGCATGTGTAAGGCACATGCATGCCACACCCACTGGCTGTTGGTCTCCCTGCCTGCACTCGCCCCCAGACCCCACCAGAGGGCGATCGACAACTCCTCCTCCCGAGAGAGGAGACAGAACGCCAGACCTAGTCCTCTCTTGCCCCTGTCAACACCGATGGCTCTGGCTTGTTCCCGAACCCGGTCGCTGGTGTGGTGCAAGGTGGCATTCCAGTGCCTCAACCTTCAGCGCACCGGGCCGGCTCCTTTATCTTCATTCTTGTCACTTTACTTTTTTTTGCAGCTACTTAACATGAAGTGACGAACCCTCTGATGCATGCTTTCTACCATCATTTGGAACTCCCTCAGAGCCTTTTCATTTTGGAAATAAGAAAGCAGACTGAGAAGCCATAGTGACTCCTAATTTATTTATTTACATTTTTTGTATGTTTTCTGAGGCGGGACAAAATAAAAATTACTCACCTTAGTAATGTTGTTTCTTCTAATGGAGACTTGCTGTATTCTGACTATTGCAGTGATCTCCAACCCTTGAACTGTCCCGGAGAACAAAGAATTAACTTTCCATGCAAGGCATGGAACGCTGAGCTCGAGCTCGGTTGAAGCCTCTGTCTGTTTGTTTGAACCCCAACCGTCAGATCTTTACGGAGTTATACTCATTGGGAGTTTTGTGTGGAAACCGTAAACTCACACTAGCCAACTGGCAACTAAATTTCATAAAAGGTTTTTTCGGATTCAAAGAAAGACTCAAGTCAGGAAACCCAAAAACAAAACATAACACACACCCAAAATAAAGGAGGGTGAGAAAAAAGAGGCACCTCTAGGTACCAACACTGCTCCTGCCCACCCACATCCCAAAACAAAGGTTCTGAGAGGGAGGCGGGGAGAGGTCAGAATACAGCAAGACTCCATTAGAAGAAACAACATCACTAAGGTGAGTAATTTTTCTTCAAACAACATGAAGTCTTGCTGTATTCTGACTATTGCAGATTACCAAGCAGTACCTCCATGGAGGAGGGACAGAACCTACTTTGGGAATAGGCTCTAAGTACTGCTGTGCCAAACCGAGGATCATTCCTAGCCTGGATATCCAGAGAGTAATGCTTGGTGAAAGTATGGACTGTTTTCCAGGTGGCTGCTTGACAAATCTCTAAGATAGGAATATCCCTGGCAGCAGCCAGGAAGCAGCTGTACCTCTAGTAGAGTGAGCCCTCGAGGCCTGAGGGTGAGATTCTACCCAATTTTCATAGCAGGAGTGTATGCAGAGAGATCCACCTGGCAATAGATCTTTTAGTGGCAGGTTTTCCTCACCGACCTCCCCATCAAGTGAGGAACAATTGGAGGGAGTCAAACCTGTGACTCTTGGCACGCTCTATGTAGTAGCTGAGGGCCCTTTTACGTCCAGGCTGTGCAGCCTCCTCTCTCAGAGGAGGAACGGTCAGTGAAGAAAACAAGAAGAGACATAGACTGATTAAGGTGGAAATCTGAAACCACCTTAGGCAGAAATTTCCTGTTAGTTCTTAGGGACCACTTCATCTCTATGGAAAGAGATGAAATCAGGCTCCACTGACAGGGCTTGCAATTCACTGATGCACCTGGCAGAGGTAATGGCTACCAAAACAAACAGTTTTCCAAGTCAAGTACTTAAGCTCTGCAGAGGACAAAGGCTCAAAGGGGTTGCATAAGCTGAGCATTGCAAACATAAGGTCCCAAGCAGAAGCAGGGTCCCTGAAGGAGGATTGGTGTGCAACAGTCCCTTGAAGAATCTGCAAAATACAGGATGGGCTGAAAGAGAAGAGGGCTTGCCTACTGACAAAAAGCAGAAACAGCTGCCAAATGTACTTTGAATGTAGCTGGTCTGAGTCCCAAGCCATTGAGATGAACCATATAGTCCAGGACTATAGGCAACCCAGCAGATTCTGGAGAAATATGCTTATCAGAGCACCAAATAGTGAACCTTTTCCATTTGGAGTTGTAAGTCTTTCTGGTGGAAGGCTTTTGAGAAGCCTTAGAACATCCAGGACACCTTGAGAGAGGTGCAGATCAGCAAACTCTAACTCTTCAAGAGCCAGGCCTTGAGATTGAGAGATCCGAGATTCGATACCAACCTCCCTGAGAGGATGTCAACAGGTTGTAATTCCTGGGAAGAGACAGGGAAGGTGGACTGCTAAGGACAGCAACAGTGGGTACCAGGGCTGTCTGGCCCAGTCTGGAGGCGATCAGAATCACTTTGCAGGTTCGAGACCTGATCTTGACTAGTACCTTGAACAGTAGGGGGAGAAGCATGAAGGACTTCCCTCCAATTGAGTACCAGAGCATCCAGGGGACTGAGCCCAACACTGGGGGTCTGCAGCAAAATAGAGGAAGTTGGTGATTGTCTGGGGCTGCAAAAGATCTATCTGTGGGTGCCCCATCTTGAGAAAATCACCTTCAGAACTAGGGATCCGGGGACCATTCGTGGTGGCCCTGAGATGTCCTGCTGAGAGCATCTGCCAGGATATTGTCCTTCCTGGCAGGTGAACTGCTGTGAGAGAAGTCTGCAGGAATAGGCCAGAGACCACAACTTCATTGCTTCTGTGCACAAGGCCGAGGACAGAGTGCCCTTGCTTGTTGATGTACCACATTGTGGTGGTATTGTCTGTTCTGATCTGGACTACTTTGTTCTGAACAGACTTGGAAAAACTTGTAGTGCCAGAAACACTGCTCTGAGTTCAAGAGATTGATGTGAAGCAGAGATTCTTGAGGTGACCACAGTCCTTGGGTGGTAAGATCCCCAAGTGGGCTCCCCAGCCCAAGAGGGAGGCGTCTGTGGTGAGGATTAGAGAAGGAGACTGAGTGACAAAAGGAACTCCTTGCCTTAAATTGTCCTGATCCTGCCACCATTGCAAAGCCTGGATCAGGGTTTGAGTCACTGGACTAGTTTGGTCAGGAAATCCTTTCTCTGGGACCAGAAGGTTCTCAAGTGGAACTGAATGTCCCTCATCTGAAATCTTGTACCCTGGACCACTGCTGTAGAGGCTGCCATGTGGCCCAGGGCTGCAAAGTGCCTTGCTAGTCGAGACACCTGAAAGGTGAAAGAAAGAGGCCAGTTCTAATAGTGTCCTTGCCTGTCCAGAGGAAGGCCTTGCTCTTATTTGTATCCAGCTCCGCCCCTATAAAGGTGAGGGAGCTGCACTGGCTCTAGAACTGACTTTGGAAGGTTTAGGAGAATCTAAGGAAGTGAGCAGTTGCTGAGTTATCTGGAGATGTGACTTGACTTGGTCTGGAGACTGACCTACTATGAGCCCGCTGTCCAGGTATGGAAAGATGGAGATCTTTTCCTCCTTAGGAAAGCAGCTACTATGTGAACACCCTTAGGGCTGATAGAAACACAGAAACATAGAATTTGATGGCAGATAAGAACCGCTTGGCCACCCAGTCTGCCCATTTTCCTACCTAACAGATAAGCTGCAGATCCTAGTTAACCAACAGCTTACTTCCCTCCTACATGGTGTTAGACCAAGGGCATTGCTCTTGAATTGATAGTGGCCTGAGGGCAACTCGAACCTGAGGTACTTTCTGTGGGAGCACCTGATGGGAATGTGAAAGCAGGCATCCTTGAGGTCCAGGAGGCTAGCCAGTCGCCTGGCCTTAGAGAGGGCAGAATTATTCCCAGAGCTCCATTTGGAATTTTGGCTTTAAAAGGTGCTTGTTTAGGTATCTCAGATCCAGGATGACGCCATTCTCCTGTCTTTTGGGGTTAGGAAGTACCTGGAGTACAATCCTTTGCCCCTGTGTAGGATAGGAACCCTTTCTATGGCTCTGAGAGCAAGAGGGAAGAAACCTCTGTCTCTCTGCACGGGCCTCTGAAGGATTTGCAGGTGGAAAGGATCTGGTTCTCATCTTGGAAATTTTTGAAGCTGAGACCAGTCCCTGGCTCTACTTCCAGGACCCACTTGTCTGATGTTAAAGACTTCCAGTCCTGGACAAAGTAAGCCAGCCTGCCCCCTACTGGTAGTGGAGAATCGGCCTGGGCAGACCCATCAGGGTGTCTGCTTGGCAGGGGCTTTAGGCTGAGAGGTGAAGCAGGCCTGCTCATACCCCGCCTGCCTCTCCCTCTAAAGACCCACTCTGAGCAAAAGCAGAAGGAGGCCTGGGCTTGGTAAAGGCCTGTGAAAAGGCCTGCTCCTGCCCCTGGAATGCTGCCTCTGAGGGTGGCTTGCCTTTCTTTGGCCTGAGCACTCCTGTGGGTGGTCCTGTACCGTCCATCTTCTGTAGCAATTCTCTGTCTTACTCTAGGCAAATACCAATGACAGGAAAATCCATGGCCTTAGCCTGGGTATCCTGTGACAGGCTAGTACACCTGAGCCAAGCCATCCTAGAAGAGGGCCACAGATGTAGCCATCACTCTAGATGAAACATCATTGGAGTCCACAGCAGCATGAAATTGACCTTGGATGCCTCAATCCCATCCGCAGCCACCCGCTCCAGCCTGGCAAGCTGGTCAGGGCCTGTTTAGCTAGAGCCATCACAGTGTCCCACCTGGACTTCTGGTATCTAGCTGTGTAGGCCATATAGTTAGCCTGACCTGAGTCCCAAAGATGCTGCCATGGCATCAATCCTCCTGGAGTCCTTGCTTGGGATGAAATAAGGGAATATTTGCTTTATCACAGGCAGTAGCCTGCACTACCCCAACATGGCTGCATTGCTGGGAAAGGAACCCGTGTCTGAGCCTGAAAGAGTATACTTCTTGTCCATTCTTCTGTCCACAGGAGGTATGGAATTAGGAGTTTTAAAATTTTAAAAGTCTGTTTCCCAAAAGATTTATGGAGGAATAGACAGTCTCCTGGACTCTGGGATGTCCATCATCTCAACAAAATCAGGCTCCTCCTGATCCTCTACTGCTTCTTCCATAGGAAGCTGGAGGTTTCAGCCACCTTTTGTAAAACATAAAGTGGAAGGGACTCAGAAAGCCTAGGGAGAAACACCTGAAGGTCTGTCTGGGGAGATGTCCGGGTCAATAGGCACATCCAGAATTTCATAATCACCATCATCATCATTATCTTCATACTCTCCCTCCTCCTCCTCCTCCGGTTCATAAAATTTTCTAAAGTATAATCTGGAACTGGGGAACCGACCAAACCGAGCCTAACCGATGGTGACAGTTCATCCGGAACCAAATTAGCGACTGAACTATCCTTATCGCTTTGGCTATCTTATCAGCGGTCGGAGAAAGAACTTGTGGATCCGAACGGATGATTTATCCCTTCTTTTTCTTTTAACCGGAACCAACTCCTCAGAATTGGTTCTCCTTTTCCCAAAGAAGTTTCGCCCTGGTCAGAGGGCACTCCTTCTGGTTCGGTTGGAAGCGAACCGGGCTGGCCATCCAGGTCAGCGGACTTCTCGCCTCCCTTTCCTCAGTCTACCCACCCTCTTATCCAGGGTAGCTTTGGGAAAACTTTACAAATTTGGCAGTCTGCACTGAGGTGGTCAAACCCCAGACAATAAACACAGGTGGTGTGGGGGTCAGCCTTAGCAAAGGCTTCCCCACACACACTACAGTGTTGAAACCCAGTGGGCCCGTTTTTTCTTGGGTTTCTCAGACACGGCCAGTCCTAACCAAAACTTACCCTTTTTCGGCAATCTGCCAGGCAAGACACCCCTATCGGTTCCTAACCATGTTACAGGTCTTGGACAAAACCGTAATGAATCCGTTTTTTAGAACCGTCTGGACCCGGTTACCACACTCTAATAAAGACAAAAGTTTTTGACACAAACCTGATCAGTTCAAACCGAACCGATCCAATGTTTACAAGTTCCACACAGAAAACTAATATAGAAAACCTATCTAGTACTCACAGTACCACAGACAGAGACTTAAACCGACAGGTTAGATGCAGAAATTCGGTTGAAACCGAGCAAAAAACGACACCGACTTTTTGAACTGGCCGAAGAGAAATCTCCGGGCGACTGTTCAATGTGAGTAAAGAATCTGATGGTTGGGTTCAAACAACAGCAGACAGAGGCTTCAACCGAGCTTGAGCTCAGCGTTCCACGCCTTGTATGGAAAGTTAACTCTTTGTTCTCCGGGGCAGTTCAAGGGTTGGAGATCACTGCAATAGTCAGAATATAGCAAGACTTCATGTTGTTTGAAGAAAAAAATTACTCGCCATAGTAATGTTGTTTTCTTAAGTGATCCCTCACTATGTTCATTTTTATGCAGTCATCTTGGCTGAGGCGACACCCTGGAGGCAGAGCGTCGTAAATCTTAGAAACTGGAATGTAGGTTCAAAACTCAGCATCTCGCTCCACTCTGGCTGTTGCTCAGATCTGTTTCCAACTCAGAATGGAGCAGCTGACTAGTGAAACTACTAAATGGCTACCAAAATATATTTCATAGAATTTTACAAAGCATCAAAGAAACAGAGCATAAACTTGAGAAAAACTGTCATATAAATCATAACAATGATCTTACAACTGTAGAACAGCAACAGTAATGCTCAGGCAACCTCAATTAAAAATAACTGATTCTTGTACAAACCTGTCTCAGGTTCTGGAAGAGGAGGCATGGTTTAGGAACATAAACATAGTGAGGATCCATCAAGAAGAAACAACATTACTATGCTGAGGAACTTTGCCTTCTAACCCCAGGAATCCCTCACTTAATGTTTACACTTTATGCAGGCTCAGTAGCAGTACTTTGGGAGGCTAGGTCCAGAAACTAGCTAGGAGGAAAGTTCTACAAGACAGCAGCTCCAGAGCTGGCATCCTTTCTGGACTGTATGTCCAAATAGTAGTGCTTTGTGAAGATGTATACTGTTTTCAGGTAGCTGCTTTGCAAATATCTAAAAATGCTATGACCCTTGAGGATGTCACAAAGGCAGAGGTACCCCTTGTGGAGTGTGCCCTTAAGCCTGTTGGTGGCATTTTCCAGCGTTTTCATAGCAGAACTGAATGCAACAGACTATCCAGCAAGAGACTGATCTCTTTGTAGCTGGTTTGTCTTTGCTAAGCGTCACCATAGATAAAAGCCGGATACTGTGGGACCTGACATCTTTTGTCTGGTCCATGCAGATAGTCAGGACTCACTTTAGGTCCAGGCTATGCAACTTTTCCTCACCCGGACTAGAATGAGCTGGATAGAGTACTGGGAGGGTCACAGACTGATTCAGATATCACCTTAGGAAGGTGCTAAGAACTCCTTAATCCCTGTGGGGAATGATATAGTTTAGCTCTGTGCAGTGGGCTTGCAATTCACTTACTCTCCTACTGTAGCAGAGGTAATTGTAAAGCTACCAACAGTCCCTGTTTTCCCAGGACAGTCCCTATTTTAGGCAGCATGTCACAGTGTCCCCACAAGTTTTGCAAAATGTCACTTTTGTCCTGGTTTTGCTTACTTGTCCAGTTTGTCCCTTTTTTTTTTGCTGACTGCTAATCCATGACTGACAGTTATTTCAAGCACCACTGTGGTGCTGCTTGAACTGGACAACAGTTTGCAACTTCAACCCCTGTGCCTATATTGTACCACAAGCATGTCAGTGGGAGCACAGTAAAGCATGTTCCTTCCTGTTAGGTTAGACTGGGTAGTAGTGCAAACAAGTGCATGTGGACATCTGCCTGCCAGCAGCTGAGAGGGACTCCAGACAGAACAGACCAGCAGCAGTGAACTAAAGGTACCGAACCTGATCAGCTGCAGGGAAGTGTGTGAAAACAATCTGGCGTGGTGGTGGGAGACACTGAAGTGAAGTTTGCTCAGCAAATAAGGCGAAGCAGGGTTAGTGACGGACTGTCAGGAGGAGCAATACATGCAGCTCAAATGTCTGAACACAGTTTAATGCTGGTTTGCTTCTAATGAACTTTTCTGTACATCAATCAATCAATCAAGAATGATGCACTGTTTTAATCTGGATGTTTGCTACGATGTGTTACTGTGGGCTGGCATGAGCAAGCAACAAAATTGACTGTGTGCAGTGTTGTCTGCAGTGGTGCCCGTGGGCGTGACACGGTGGGGGGCATGGTCAGGATGGACCCTGTCCCAGTTTAGGCCTCAGAGTTGGTAGCTTTAGGTAATTGCAAACAGGAATATGGTTCTCCATGTGACAGTCTGCATGGCTATAGTTTCCATAGGTTCAGAGGAGTTCCATAAGCTGGGCAAGGCGCATGTTGAGGTCTCAGGGTGGACAGGGTCTCTCTCACTGGTGTGTACAAGTGGGTTAGGCCTTTTAAAAAACCATGTGAGGATGGGTTGTGAGGCTAAAGACTTTTCCTTGCCAGCTGATATGTAAGCTGATACTGCTGCTAAGTGCACCTTTAAAGTTGAAGGCCACCGCTAATGACTGTAAGTACCCAAGTATTACAGAATTATAGGAAACCCTGCCTGTACTGGGATTTTCTGGGAGACACCAGTAAGAAACCCTTTTTCATTTAGAGAAGTAAGCTTTCCTGGTAGCAGGTTTCCTTGAAACCTTCATCACTTTCAGGACTTCTGAGAGATCCAATCAGGAAAATTCAATTCCTCAAGAACAATTCCATCGGCATAGGTCCTGGGGTTCGAAGTGTTAGTCTGCCCTGGGACAAAGTTGACAGATTGTGACTGAGTGGCAGGCTGACTGGATTCTTGTTGGGCAGGATCAGGAGCATGGAATACCAGGCCTGTCTGTCCCACCATTATTGCAGGTTCCTCCAGAGTGTCTGGGTATTTTCTGAATGAGTGGAAATGGTGGGAAGGTATACAGAAACTTCACTGTCCAGTCCAGTACCAGGCATCCTCTGGGATTGTTCCTCTAGCTGGTGGTCTACAACAAAACTGTGGGAACTGATAGTTCTCCCAAAATGCAAAAGAGGTCTGTACTGGGAATACAAAAAAAAAATAGAAATTACGTACTACCGTAATTTTGATCTTCTTGACCGAAGTCTCACCACTCATTCACACTAATGGGATCTATGCCGGAGGTGCTAGGACCCAGCAGGAGCAAACTTTCGGAGGTCGGGGCTAGAGGTGGGCGCTGAGGAGGTGGCACCACGAGCCATAGCTGGGTGCAGTAAAGACTACCTCGGCATCGACCCTCCAACCACCCTCAGTACCTTTTTCCGAGGAGGTGCAGTGTAACTAACCTAGAGGTCTAAAACAAAATTGGACATAAGATAGTCCGAATGACCAGTGTAAGAAGGGTCAATAATAGAGTCTTCACAACCCACAACCATTGAGGAGTGGAAGACCAAAACAAAGACGTGAGCTCAGAGGGATGGCGGGTGGGCATGTGAATGAGTGTGGAGACTTCAATCCAAGAAGATCAAGAATTACGGTAGGTATGTAATTTCCATATCTTCCTGGACATAAAGTATCCATCACTCATTCACACTAATCAGTACCCTAGCTAACAAACGCCTGAGATGCTGGCAGGAGAAACTAAGAGCTCACATACCTAGGACAGAAGTCCGTTAAGAACAGTCCTACCAAACGCATATATGTCGCCTGGCATGGACATCTAAAGCATAGTGCTTAATGAAAGTATGCGCTGAGCTCCATGTACCGCATTGCAAATGTCTGCAATGGGCATGTTGCGGATTTCCGCCAGAGATGCCGCGACTGCTCTAGTAGAGTGAGCGTACACTCTGTCTTCTAGCTTAACCTGTGCCATAGAATAACAGTGGCGGAGGCATGCTACCAGCCACGCTTGAATGCACCTAACAGCGACAGGTTGACCCAACCGGTCTCGCTGAAGGAAACAAACAGTTGTTGAGCCTTGCAAATTTCTTTTGTTCTATCTAGATAGAACGCAGTGCTCTTTTAACATCCAAAGAATACAAGGCACATTCCTCTTCATTCTGGAAGTTAGCAAAGTAGGTAGGTAGGACTAAAGGTTGGTTTAGATGAAATTCTGAGACAACATTGGAAGAAACTTAGGGTGAGTCCTAAGAACTACTTTGTCCTTGTGAAATACAGTGTACGGAGGGTCTGTGACCAGAGCATGTATTTCGAAACTCTACGGGGCAAGGCATGGGCACCAGGAAGACCGCTTCAAGTGAGGAACTTTAACTCTCGAGGTAGCTAGAGGCTCTAAAGGTTTCTGGAATGAGCATGTCTAGCACAAGGTTAATGTCCCAGGCTGCGAATGGACGTCTGAAAGGAGGTCTGGTATGCAGAATGCCCTTAAGAAACCTCTTAACCACAGGCAACTGAGCCAGAGACAAGGAATGTACCGCTCATGATAAGCTGAAATGGCACAGAGATGAACTTTGACTGTAGAGTACTACAGACCTGAATTTGAGAGGTCCAAGAGGTACTCAAGACTTTATTTGGTGGGCAGGAAAAAGGTTCAAGAGGATTTTGCACACCAGAGAGAGAACACTTCCATTTGGCTGTGTAGGTTCTTCTAGTGGCTGGTTTCGCACAGCCAAGAGAATATCTGAAACCCTATGGAAACATTGAAGCTATTCACCTCTATCTCTTCAGGAGCCAAGCATGAAGGTGAAGCGTCTTCAGATTGGAATGAACCACAGGCCCCTGGGTCAGAAGGTTGTCTGAAGGGAAGTGCCTTTGGGAGGTTGCCGTCAGACTGTTGGGCAGCGGAACCATATCTGTTGAGGCCAGAAGGGAGCAATGAGAATCATTCTGTCTCCCTGAGACTCAAATTTGAGAAGCACCCTCTGAATCAGAGGAAGAGGAGGAAAGGCGATAGAAAGCGTTTTGTCACTGTAGCCTGAATGCATCCTGACACAAAATGCCAGGTCCTGTATTTCTGGAAGAAGAGAGGCAGTTTTATGCTGAGTGGGAATGCAAAAGGTCCAGGTCTGGAGTTCCCCACTCTTTGAAGAGTGACTGAGGCGATGGTTGAGTCGGAGACCACTAGGTGGATCTGTCTCCGTTCTGCTGAGACGGGCTGCCAGTTCGTTCTGTATGCCTGGCAGGTAAATTACATGGATCAGAGCCTTGTGCTCCAGGCACCATTCCACACTCTCATAGCTTCCCTGCATAACAGGTAACAGTGTGTACCGCCTGTTTGTTGGCGTAATACATCACTGCTTTGTTGTCCGTTTGAAGGAGAAATGTTCTGGTGCCAGAGTATGTCCTCAAGGCCGGACTACATAGAACCAGCCTCTCATTTCTAGGACATTTATGGAGCCAGGACTCGCCCTGAGTCCACGCACCTTGGGTGTGGAGTGCCTGGCAATGAGCTCCCACCCCATCAGGGACGCGGCCGGTGGCAATAGGGATCTGATGATCCAGAGGAGCAAAGGATACCCTTCCAGAAGATTGTTCTCTCGACCACCAGGTGAGTGACCTTTAGAGGTTCTGTCACCTTGATGGAAAGGACTGCGGGTGAGTGGTTGGGGACCACTGAGTACTGAGCATCCACTGAGAGGTTCTCGTGTGGAGACGAGCTAGGGGTACAGTGAATACTGAGGGATGCCATGAGACCCAGCATCCGTTGCATTGAGATAGCTCGAACCGAGGCCGTTTTCTCTGATGTACTGGGCCATCTGTAGGGTACTGCTCCTTCTGTCCTCTGGGAAGGGCTGCAACTACGATTTGTTGCGATTTAGCAGGACTCCCATGGACGTGAGGAAGTCTGAAGCTTTTGCTCACGGTGTCAGAGTTCCCACCTGGAAGGGCTTGCTAGAAGCCAGTCGTCCAGGTATGGAAACACTTGAATTCGATTTCCTGAGATGTGCTGTGAGAATTGCACAACACTTTGTAAAAATTCGGCGCAGAAGATAGCCCAAAGGGCAGGACTCTGAACTGATAATGTTGACCCAACGCTACAAACCTCAGGAATTTGTGGTGCTTTGGGTGTATAAGAATGTGTTGGTAGGCATTCTGCATGTCCAGGGAAGCTAGCCAATCGTGCTGATGAATCAAAGTTAGAAGGGTACCTAGAGATATCATCTTGAACTTTTCCTTGTGAAGCAATTTGTTTTACTTTCTGAGATCCAGAATGGGGTGATGCCTCCAGTTTTCTTCGAATTAGAAAGTAATGGGAGTAGAAACCTGTGTTTTGTTGGTCCGACGGAACTACTTTACTGCCCTGTTGTTCAGAAGGCCTTGCACCTGGAAGCAAAAGGGTCTGACTGTACTGTCAACAGTCTGGGCTGTCGTTTGGGGATGATCTGGGGTTTCTGAAAGATTGAGTGTATACCCTCGTGGATTATCTAAAGGACCCATTTGTCTGATGTTATAGATTTCACGTCGTGAGAACTGAGTCAGACGTCCTCCCACTGCTGAGGAAGAGTCCCTCGGCAGTTGAGGTGGGACCTGGGCCGAGAACTTGGAAGGTGGCACTGGGCACTTTGGGGGCTTGTGCCTTCTGCTGCTTTTTCTTTTGTGGCTGTGGGGTGAGGCCTTTGTTAAAGCCCCCTGCCTTTGCCCCGAAAGGACTGACGGTTATGAAACTGACGCTTATTGGCCCCCAAGATGGGGCTGTTGCAGGTCGAGCTATCTTAATGGCTGACCTAGTCTTCTGTGTGGCTTCCAGAGCTTGTTCCACGTGGGGTCCGAACAGATCACGTACCGTCAAAGGGTAAAGCCATGACCTGTTGCTGGGCATCATTCGTGAATCCCGTTAGTACGTAGCCAGGAGTGGTGACGGGTACAAATGCCCGCCACCGCTGCTTGAGAAGCAGTATCGAAAGCATCCACTGCAGCTTTAACCTGTTGGTTATTGGACTCGATGCCCTGGTTATGGTGTGAAGTAGCTTTGAATTAGTTTCGACTCAGGCAGAGCTTCTACCATTTGCTTGTGTGAATGCCAAAGGACATATTCATATTGAGAGAAATAGCCCTGGTAGCTGCAATACACATATCCATGGTGGAGGCAGCAAGAGTCTCTTACCTAAGGAGTCTATGTTATGAGATTCTTTATTGATAGGCTGGCTAAGGATGCCTGAGGAGGACAGCCTTGTCATTCTCTGCTATGACTACAACGAGCAGCAAAAAGCATGGAGGCCAATATGGGTCAATTCTTGGGGCAGCGTACTTCTATCTGTGGACTCACCACAGAAGGGATGACAGCAGGATTGTTCCATACCATTTGAAAAAGGGTCTCAAAAGATGGTTGTACCGAGGAGTTAAATCCATAAGGATCTCCGGGACATGTAGGTATTGGGTCTTAAAAGCTTCCCAGGATCAATTTCTGTAGTCTGTAGAAAGAGTGGAATTTAAATTTTCAGCAGAGACTTAAAGGAAAGGTCTTGACCACAGGCTCTGCAGCAGGATTAACTCCTGCTCCTTCAACAACATCACCCAGGCAAAGATCTGAGTCAGGCTCAAAATCATCTCCTGACAGTCCAGCGAGGACTGTATGGGCAGGAAAGGCGTGAAAATCAGAATGGAAATTAGAAGAGGAAAGAATCAGAGTGAAAGCCCTGGAGGCTGGGACGGCACCGCACCAAGCATCAGCGACGATGAAGAACACAGCGCCAAACCCAAGGGAAGTCGGGCGCCATTGAAACAACCCAGCACACGGCACTGACAAAGGCCACGGTGCCGACACAGCCTCGGCACCGCTGACGGCGCTGACAGAGCCCCTGACGCCGCCAGACAGTGCCGACAGACCCTCGGCACTGTGGATGGCTAGGAGCGTCCCAAGGGTTCCAAAACTGGATTTGAAGGAAAAGAAGGAAAATTAACAGGAGATGGAGGCATCAGTGTGGGCCCGCGCCACAGCCATGTGAGGGGAAAATACCTGAGCACGGTCGCAGGCACAAAAGAAGGTGCCACGCGACTAAGAAGGTCCAACCGCTACCTGGTCTCCGAGCAGCCCGAAGGCCCGAATAATCGGATCAGGCAGCTGGACCAACCTCCGAGCCCACTGCTCCATAAGAGCAGCTCACTGGTGAAACAGTTCATGGGAGCCCGTCCAATAGCGGGGGCGGGCTCCGATGTCGATGGTCGGGCACGGGCCAGAAAGCCGCGACTCCAAGAGAGGGAGACGGTGCCTTTCCCCAGTGACTGACCGTTGATGCGCAGACATACCAAAAGCGACCTCGGTGATGCCTCTCTCTTTCTCAACTTGTGCACAAGAAGAACTCGAGGCCGAACAGTGCAGCGAATGGGACCATTTCCTTTTATGCTTTCAGGGGACCACCCATCTCCTGAGCACTGGACTATTCATTGTCAGACCCACCCTCCAGGGAGGGCGGCGGACGGACACAGCCGGCTGACTGAACAGCTTTCATACAAAGTCTCCCTACCATCACCTGACCTGCTCATGGTCGACTCCGGCAATGGAGGGTTGAAGATTTCTTTATTAATCAATAAATTTAATTAAAATCTACTCAGTACTGAAGATAAATTACAAAACAATAAACTGAAAACTATGCTGGTAGTTTGAGTTTGAGTCTCAGGAAAGTAGCGTCATCGTCACTATAGCGCACTTGGCGGCAGGAAAAAGGAACTAAATGTTGGAGGGGTCGACGCGAGGTAGTCTTTACTGCATGAGCCATGGCTCGAGGCTGCCTCATGGGCTCCACCTCCAGCGCTGACCCTCTTGAAAGTTTGCTCCCACTGGGTCCTAGCACGCTGGCATAGATCCCATTAGTGTGAATGAGTGGTGAGACTTTATGTCCAGGAAGATCAAGGTGCTGTGGCAGCATGTGGTTTGAAAACAAAACAAAATGGTAATATTCAGTTCATGCTAAAATAGAAAATAGAGTTAGAATCAACATTTATATACTAGGTCTTCTTCAAAATTAATTAAAAGAAAAAAAGCAAAGTTAGTCCAGAGTGATTTTTCTTTTAGATAATTCCTGATGGAGACCTAAGATCAAATTCGATCTAACCCTATTTTCTATTTTCAGAGTGCTTGTTATCACTGTGTTCTAGACTGGGAGGCTTACCTTCTGAACACTGTGCCAGAATTTGCTGGTTTACGTCTATTTTAGGTTTCTGGCCGATTCCGCTTTTTAGGGAATCTGCCAGGACACTGTCCTTGACTGGCAGATGCACTGCTTAATATGTTTACTCATGAATATGTCAGGTCCCAGACCCTCACTGCCTCTATGCACAGTTTTTAGGATCTTGTTCCTCCCTGCTTGTTTATGTAGTATCTTGTGGTAGTCTTGCATTTCCTAATTTGGACAGCCTGACCCTGTAGCTGGGAGGAGAAACTGCATTGCTAGCAGTACTGTTCTGAGCTCCAGAAGGTTTATGTGTTCTAATGACTCTGTGGGCTCAATGTAGCCACTTACTGTGAGGCCCTGCAAGTGACCACCCAGGAGTGAGGGTATCCATAGTAAAGAATACTTTGTTGGTGACTGCGGAAGGAAAGGAATGCCCTCTCAGGCTTTCTTCCTTCCACCATTTTAATAATTTCACTTGTGCTTTTGTCACTGGCACTAGCTTTGAAAGTGGATCCCATCTTTGGGACCAGCTGCCCTTAAGTGGTACTGGGTATCTCCCATTTGGAACCTAGCCCATGGAACCACTGCTGTGGATGTGCCACGTGCCCTAGCCTGTCCTTGGCGTGACCATCTTGAATTTTTCTTTTTAAATGTTTGTTCAGAAACCTGAAGTCTAAAACAGGTCTCCACTCTCCATTGTTCTTGTAGATCAGGAGGTATGTTGAGAATAGACCCCCTGCCCCGGAGGTGGCGACTTTTCTATAGCTTCTGACATTGTCAGGTTATTTATTTTTTATTTTCAGTTTCCAGCAGACCTTTTTCTGTGGGCAGTGAGCTGGAAAACGTCTGTGTTTCTACAGTTTGGAAAGTGTTTGAACTGCAGATACAACCCCGCCCACTACTTCCAGTATTCACTTGTCTGTGGTAATGTTTACCCATTCCTGAAGCAGTGTGCCAGTCTTCCTTCCACTGGCATATGGTTGGGTGAGTTGAGCATAACTGCCAAGGGTTTTGTTTTGGCTGGGGCTTAGGCACTGCAGGTGCAGGCGTACACCTGGAGCCCTTTCCCTTCCCCTATGGTAACCTCTTTGTGACTGGTACTCACAGGGGTGAGACAGTGGCTCTTGGAAATATTCCCTGCCTCTGGTTCCCCTTCTATATGGCCTGTAGGAGGTACAGACTTTTCCTTCTCATTGTTACTTTTGAAAGTGGTTTTGTATTCATCCACTTTTTCATGAAAGCCTCGTTTTGTCATGAAATAATGAATCTCCCTCAAAGGAGAAATCCATGGCCTTGTTTGAGTATCCTGGGAAAGGATGGTAGTCATCAGCCAGGAAAACATCCTTAAGGACACTGCATGAGCCAAGACTCTGGCAGCAGAGTCATTAGTGTTTACCACAGTGTGGAAATGATATTTTGTGGCATCCAGGGCTGATCTTGCTGTGGCACTCAGGTCCGGTGCCAAACTATCATCTGCTTTTTCTGCCAGCACCAGAATTGTGTTCCAAAGCGCTTTCTGGTTCTATGCTATATGTATAAGCAGGGAAGCTGCTATACAAACCTTTTTATCATACTATTCCATTTTTAGAGTCTTTTTCTGGGGACTGAGCAGATAAGAGTGATTTTGCTCTTTCACAAGCATCAGCTTGGACTACCTAGCGATGATCAGGATGGCATACAGATATTCCACTCCTGCTTGTCCACTCAATACTTTCTCTCAATTGTTTTTTGCCAGTGGCTGCAGTTGAAGTGGGTGCAGCCATGATTTTATTTTAAAATGGTTTCTGTATGGAAGTAAAGTACAGTTAAGTAAGAACTTACCGTAACAGTAGATCTTTGAACAGCTCTTACAGTAGGTTGTACCATTAGGACTGGGCGGCAGGTGCCAGGACCCCCGAAATTTTCAAGCTAGCAGTATCCAGCAAGAGCTGTTTCCTCGAAGTAAGATCAAGTGTTCCCCATTCATTGTTTTAGCGCAGTGGGCCACCACCCTGTATTTTTGCCATCACCCTATATTTTTATCTATTACTCTTTTTTTTTTACAAAATCCTCCAAAATTGTCTTTTATTGACATCCTTTACTGCACTATTACCCGTTTTGATACCAGCACACTATATTTTACCTAAAATCCACGTATGCACATGTACAGTGCATATAGGAGGTCAGAAAAATAATACCTTTTGACTTGATCACCACTGCCACGCCCTATATTTTTCAGACCGTGGGGAACCCTGATCGTTCTCAACTATTGCTATTCCCAACATGTCCATAAAATCCAGCATCCTCTTCATTCTCCTGGGTGGGGGATATTGATGGTATCAACCATTTTTCTGACAAATGAGGAGAAAAGATGAGTAGTCCTCAGTTTGCCTTGGAGGAGGTTTGAAATCCTGCTCAGATGTGCCCTCTGTGCCCTCTAACTCCATGGAGTCACCGCCTCCATATGCATTAGTCTTCTTCCTCCTCCTCCTCCTCTGCAGGCAGATAGGATGAAGCCTGAGCCGGGGGTGTGGGTGGTGGGTGGGCAGGTATCTCATTCAATTTCCCATGGCCTGGACTGCCTGGAAAAATCGCCACATTCTGGATATTGTATGCCTCTGATGAGGGCATTTTTCTGTGCCATCTCTTTGCTCCATTCTCTGTGCAGGAGGAGTGACAGTGATATTATTTTCTTTCTGGCAGACACCATTTCCAGTGCCTGGTCTAAGGCTCTTTTATTTTTATTTTGTCATCACTGGATTCAGGGTTCCCTTTCCAGCACCCTGATATCTAAACCATCTTTACAAGCTTTTCTGGTGGCTGTGCAGTTTATCTTTTTCTCTTGTCACCTTTTATATTTTTGCTGCTGTACATTAGGAGATGAACCCTTCTGATGCGTGCTTTCCACCATTGTTGGGAACTCCCTTACAGCTTTTTGTTTACTATTTGTAGGTGACACAGAGCCAGACTGAGAAGGCATGCTTCTTTTAAAAGTTTTACCCTTTTAAATGAGATTTTGGGAAAACAGTATGACAGGACTTACAATTTATAAAGTTGTGTTGTGGACTAAACACTTTATACAAAGCCTGGACAGTCTGCACCTGCCAAGAGTTTAAAAGTACAGTTACGTAAGAACTTACCGTAACAGTAGATCTTCGAGAACCGCTCTTGCAGCAGGTTACACCATTAGGACTGAAGCGGCCAGGCGTCAGGACCGCGAAATCTTCTAGCTAGCAGTCTTCAGCAGCGACCGCCTCTGACGTTGGTCCGCACCCGGCGTCAGTAGCATAGTACATAAGGAGGCGGTCCCGCCAGAATCCCCAGTTCCACCGGAGACTTCTGGCCGCTGGATGACATCAGAAGTGGAGACCGAGGATCCGCCATCAGAAGAACAAGGAGGGTAGCTTCTGCAAGCCTAGTTAGCCTGACCTCCTCCAAGGAAGTAGATGGAGACCTGCTGCAAGAGCTGTTCTCGAAGATCTGCTGTTACGGTAAGTTCTACGTAACTGTACTATCTTACTCGAGATACAGCTCTGCAGCAGGTTACACCACTAGGACTGATTCCCAAGCAATAGTGTCTCTAGACACTCTGGGAGGAGAGCATAGCGAGAGATCTTAAAATCCTGACTCTAGGACAGGAGACCCTGTAGAGCAGGCGAGGCGAAACCTGCTCTCCGCCGTGAGGCGTGTCAAACTGTAATGCCTGATGAAGTGTGCACTGAGCTCCATGTAGCCCGGCACAAATGGCCGAGAGTGGAGGCGTTCCACAGCGCTGCTGAAGAAGAACCAATCCCTAGTCGAGTGGCCCCGGACCGTGCCGGAGGGGCTTCGTTTGTTGTAGTAGCAAACAGATGCACTGGACAAGCCAGCGGAAAGGGTCTGTTTAGAGACTGGTTGGCCCAACATCCTCTCAATGAAGAAATAAACAGCTGCTCCGGACTTACGATGCTGTTTGGTCCTGCTCAAGTAGTATCTTAAGGAGCAGTGAACATCTAGGGTGCGAAGCAATGCCTCTCCTCTATTGGTGTACCTGGGGAAGTACACGGCAGATCGATGTCCTGATTAAGGGTAAGGCTGAGACCACGTTAGGCAGGAATTTAGGATTCGTCCTCACTCTGTCCCTGGTGGAAAATTAAATAAGGTTCTCTACATAGGCGTGTAGCTCAGAAATTCTCCTTGCTGACATGACAGCAGCAAAAATAACGTTTTCCACGACGAAGCGCGGCTGCATAATCTGCGGCAGGTTCAAAGGGGCAGCATGAGCTGCTCCAGGACAAAAGTAGGTCCCAGAGGGGCGGGATCCTTGATGGGTGGCCTAGGTGTAACACCCCCTCAGGAAATCACGAGAGGCATCGAGTTGTGCCACTGTGCGTTGACCTATCGGGTAGTGGTAGGCCGAAATCGCACAGAGGTGAACTTTTAATCGAGGGTAGGCAAGGCCTGAGTGGAAGAGGAAAGCAGGTATTCCAGAACAGATTTCTCTGGGCAATCTAAAGGGAGAGGCCACGTGCCTGAGACCACAGAGCAAAACGGGCGCCATTTCACAGCGTCGTTGCATGCGTTGCGGCTTTCTGGCGGCAGAAGGACTTCCGCCACCTCTTGTGAGACCCGTGTCGCATAATGGCTATGTCTCGCGGAGCCAGGCATGCAGGCTCAGTGGCGTAAATCCGGATGGACTAGCAGACCCTCCTCTTGAGACAGCAAGTGGGAGCTGATGGACAACGGGGTGGAGGTTCCGGGACAATTGCATCAGCATGGGGAACCAGATCTGTCTGGGCCAGAAAGGCACTACCAGGATCATTGTTGCGTGCTCCCTGCGAAGTTTGAGAAGGACTCTCTGGATCAATGGGAAGGGAGGAAGCGTGAGGAATCTATGCGCCAGGAGAGGGACAACGCGTCTCGCCAAAAACACCAGGCCCTGGATCTAGTGAGCAAAATTGGGCAGTTTTGCGTTGGATGGGGAAGCAAACAAGTCCAATTCTGGAGTGCCCCATCGAAGAAACAGATCCTCTTACCTCCTGAAGAAGTTCCCACTCGTGGACTCTGGCCTGGGATCGACTCAGGCTGTCTGCGATTATGTTGTCCACTCCGGGAGCGTGAACTGCAATCAGGCTCGCGCCGTGTCCGAATTACCCATTCCCACACTCTCATAGCTTCCTTGCAAAGGGTAAAGATGTGTCCCTCATGTTTGTTGAGGTAATACATTACCCGTATTGTCTGTTTGAAGCAGAAGAGTACTGGCGGGATTTCTGACTGGAAGGCCTGCAGGGCATAAAGGACGCCCTCATCTCCAGAATGTTGATATGGAGGTGAGCTTCCTAAGGGTCCATGTTCCCTGGGACCTCACCCCATTCAGGTGTGCTCCCCACCCCAGCCCTAGGCGTCTGTGGAGAGGATTACCTCCGAGGCCAGGCGTTTCAAGCGGAACACCCACAGAGAGTGTCCCTAGGTCTAACCACCATTGCCAGTCCAGATCCACGGCCTTCATGATTCTGACCGGGTGCTGCATGTGGTCCTGCCTTTGATCCCATTGCGCTTTCAGCATCCACTGGGTTACCGCATGTGGAGCCTTGCCATAGAGACAGTTGGAATGGCGCAGCCATGTGTCCAAGCAGGTGAAGGACCAGTCTGGGCGGGGACAGTCTTCTTCGCTGAAAGGTCCTGATGAGGGACCTGATGCGCTCGCTCTCTGTCTCGGGAAGAAAAGCTTTCCCTTGGATGGTGTCCAGAACTGCGCCTATGAACTGCAGCTTCTGGGACGGTACCAGGAGAGACTTCTTGCAGTTGATAAGAATACCCAATGACTGAAAAGAGCTTGGTTGTTCTGGATGGCCAACAACAGCGCCTCACTGGGAGGCCATGAGAAACCAGTCGTTCAGGTACAGGAACACATAGTGGCCCTGTCTCCTTAGAGGCAGCTGCCACGACTGCCATACACTTGTAAAGACCCTGGGGCCGATGACAGTCTGAAAGGAAGTGCCTGGAACTGAAAGTGGTGGCGAGGAACTCGAAAGAACAGGATCCTCCTGTGCGCTTGAGCAATGGGGATGTGCAGGTAGGCGTCCTGCATGTCCAGTGGCCTTGAAAGCGTCCTTCTTCAACCGAGGAATGAGTCCTTGGAGGTCACCATGTGAAACCGTTTGTAGGCGACCGACATATTGAGGTCGCTGAAGTCCAATATTGGACGGAGGGTCCCTGTCTTCTTTGGAACCAGAAAAGTGGGAATAGTACCTGCTCCTCTCTGGTTCTCCGGGACGTACTCCACCGCTCCTTTTGTAAAGCGTGAGTACTTTTGCCTGATAAGCAATCTGTGCTGAGCCGGTTGGAGAGCAGAGGAGGCCTTGTGGTGGCTTGTCACGAATTCTATAAAGTAGCCTTGTTTGACCAATTGAAGAACCCACCTGTCAGTGGTAACAGACTGCCACCCTGGCAGGTGGTCCATAATCGACCCCCGACCTCGGTGTCCGATTGTCCTGAGGGTGGGGGCGGGAAGAAGTCATGCTCAAGCGGCTGAGGGTCCTACAGGCTGGGCCACCAGCAGGGCGTTGGCCTCGGCCTGCGAGACGACTTACTAACATACTAAAATGCCAGCAGAATAGGCCTAACGGTCTCTCGAGTCTGCTCGATTGGTCAGCCCCACCCTGGGTGCTGACCTTGCTGCCCTCGCCTTCTCTGGCTTCTCCCTTCCCAGTTCGGATATTCTTGCTGCATTGGATTTTGCTTCCAGAACCCTTCCCTGTACCTGTCCAGCCCTCTTGAACCCCTCCACCGTCTCTGCCTCCACCAGCCCCTAGGCGAGTGCATTCCATGGCTCCACCACCCTCTCAGTGAAGTAGCACCTCCTCCTTTCTCCCGAATCTTCCCTCCAGCTTCCACCCATGCCCTCTAGTGCGGCCCCTCCTTCCTTCCGAAGCACCCTGACTGTTCCTCCCTATTTACCCTCTTCATGTACTTGAAGACCTCTATCATGTCCCCGGTCCCTTCTCTCTTCCAATGTGTACATATTTAGCTCTTGAGCCTCTCCTCAAAGGTCCTGTCCCCCAAGCCCCAAATCATTTTGGTTGCCCTCCTCTGGACCCTCTCCAGGAGTTTAATGTCCCTCTTTAAGTGTGGCCTCCAAAACTGCACGCAGTACTCAAGGTGTGGCCTCACCAAGCAGTTATACAGAGGAGCATCACTTCCCTCCTTCTGGAGGTGATCCCCCTAGCAATGCATCCCAGCATCCTGTTGGCCTTGGCTGCTGCCCTCCTACAAGTCTCTGAGTTGTTCATTTGACATCCACCACCACCCCCAGGTCCCTCTCAGCCATCAAGACTTGTAGCATTTCCCCACCCAGGTGTACACTTGGCCCAGGTTTCGCCCCAGGTGGAGTACCTTGCATTTCCTGCATTGAACCTCCAACTCCACTTTCTAGACCATCTTTCCAGAGCCTTCAGGTCCCCTGTGAGACCACCCTCTCCTCCTCCCCATCCACCACCGCCCCCAGTTTTGAGTCATCTGAAAGAGACTCATCTCCTCTGATTCCTGTCCTTATGTCAGAGATGTAGGCATTAAACAGGAGGGCCCAAGGACTGATCCTGTGGGACCCACTAATGACCCTCTTTGGGGATGAGACTATCCCGCCAACTCACGACCCTCTGGGTCGGTCCTGGAGCCAACTGCCTATCCATCTGATCATCTGGTTCCCCACCCCATTTCTCCCAACCTATCCAACAGGCCCATGTGAGGAACAGAGTCAAATGCCTTGCTGAAGTCTAGAAAGGATGTCCACTGGTCTATCAAGGTCCAAGGCACTCGTCACCCAGTCATAGAACTCCACAAGGTTTGTCTGACACGATTCCCGAGATGAATCCTTGCTGTCTATCGTCCAGGCACCCTGACTTTCCAGGTCCCCCAGCCTCTCCTTGACAATGCCCTCCATCACCTTGCCACCACCGATGTCAGGCTGACAGGCCTGTAGTTCTCTGCCACCTCCTTGATCCCCCCTGTGGATAGGCAGTATATGCGCCACCTTCCAGTCCTGGGGCACCCACCCTGTCCTCAGAGAGATGGTGAAAAGCTCCGCCAGGGTTTCAGCCAGGACATCCAAGTTCCTTCAGCACTCTGGGATGTAATTTATCCGGCCCGGTGCTTCCCTGGGCTCTTCAGGAGAAGGAGCCCCTCTGTTCGGACTGGAGCAGGACTGTTGTCTCTGCATCCGGCCTATAACAGCTCTGGTTCCAAAAGAAAGGAACTGGGCTTGGGTCTGTACATGGCTTGGACAGACCTTGCAGCCTCCGGCCTCTTGAAGCTTGGTGAGAACCTTCTCGAAGACTCACCAAAGAGAACTTCACCGTGGGCAGAGGCATCCAGAATGTTCTTCTGGACGTCGGGGTGAATCCGGAGACCACAAAGCCATGAGTGTCTCTGGAGGCATCCGCCTGAGGCTGCCGCTCTGGCCGAGGTCTATGAGAGTCATCAGCGGCTCAGCACCTGGGTTCCCACGTCTGAACCCGCTGCGGAGGAGCTGAAGCAGCTCTTCCTTCTGCTCACCTTCCGGCATCTTTTCTGCCAGGTCTAGTCCCTGCTCCCAAGGCATTCTGAAACTGGACCATGTGGGTAAGATAGTTGAGGACCTAATGGCGCAGGTTGCAGCTGCGTCGTGCGCCTGCCCACGCGTCCAATTGCTTGGACTCTGGGTCCAGTGGCAGGGTGCTCAGATGTTGCGCCTCTGGGACCGGTCATGTGAGCTGTGATAACCAGGGGTGGCCAGAGGATGAGATGCCAAGTACTGGTCCTCCCTAGGGGCCTTGTACAGGTGGTCAGCCTTCGCATCGCGGAGCGAATGTGGACGTTTATGCTGCCTTGGTGACGCCCACGTGCAAGGTTCACCAAGGTGATACCACCACAGGCTTTGGGTCCTTTGCCAAAGATAACATGCAAGGCGTAGCCTCTCAAGAGTCAAGTTCCTCTGCGTCCCAGCCCATATTCTCTTGAATATGCCTCATAATCTCTGAGGCGATGGGTCATCCGGAGAGATCTTGGGAGCTCACGTGGGTCTGGAGGGGCGTTGATGGGAGAAGGGATCTGGATCCGTCTGAAAGTCTGATCCCGAGTCCTCCGTCGGGAGGGAGTGTCGGCGTCTTCTGGGTCTCTTGGGGCTGGGTGACCCTGAAGAAGATCTGGACACAGGGTCTCTTCTTGTCTGGTCTGCCCCTAGGAGATTCCACAGGCTCCTGGGGTGAAGGAACTCGACCTGCTGCCCGGATGGGGTGGGGGCGCTGGGGCGGTGGAGTCACGGGTGGTGGAGGAGGAGGAGGAGGAAGAAGAACAGGAGGAGGTGTGGGAACCGTCCTTCTTTATGGTATCCACCAAAAGGTGAATAGCTCCTTGACCTCAAAATATTGAGGCCCGACAATGGACGGGTGCGGTGGTCGGTCGTCAGGTTCAGCGTCGGCTCCCAGGGTCTTTGGTTCAGGAGAGAGGTTCCCTCGGGGGTTCGACAGGACGGGTTCGCCCGCCTGGTCCTCGGGCTGAGTCAACTCCTCCTCGTAAGTGCCTCCTCGCCGATGTCGGTTGGTGGTGAGGGTTCCTCTCTCTACTGGGTTGGGCGTCGGTCCCGGCGGCGTCCCAGTGGAGAAAACCTGACTGGCGACAGCGTCTGGCAATCGTCGGGTCCCGGGACCCGGTGGTGCTTAGCGGCGTCGGGTCCGCGTCCTCTTGGACGATGTCAGCTCCTTGGTTTTCCGCTGGGGTGGAGGAGGCAGGAGACCGACGGACGTCGGGCACCAAGTGGCGGAGCGGACTTGTGGTGATGGCAGTCCCCTGACCTCAGCGAGCCTTGGAAGAAGATGAAGAAGGCCTGAAGGTCTTAACAGGCTGCAAGGTAGAGGAACGGAGGATGACTTGACCGCGACGGGGGAGGCTGACAGCAGGCCCAGGAGGCGAGCAGTCGGACGGGGCGAACTACGGGTCGGAAGCCCTAGAAGGATTTTGATCTCACCTCTCCTTGTGCTTTTTAGAGGTGCTGGCGGGCTTTCTCGGATGATTCCCCTTGGGCAGAATCCATGACCTTCAATTTCTCTTCTAGAAGGCAAGCTGTGGGGCCTTCTGGCGATGGATCCGGGTCCGACTGTTAAATCCTTGACAGAAGAAACAGGCCGGGTGTCATGGTCCGAGCCTAGGCACCGCATGAGGCCAAATGTGGGTCTTTAAGGAATTTGCTTCCCACAGGCGCACTTTGATGGATGGCCCTCTGCAGATGTTGGAGAGGATATCAGATGTGCAGGCGATTCGATTAAGAAAGAGTTTCCAATTCGAGAAATGGGAAAAAACTTTTCCATGCGTCGCTGAATACTGACCAAAGAGGTCAAGACATGCAAATCGTGACGTGGGAAAGAACTGAGGATTCTGGCGGAGGACCACCTCCTTATGTACTCGCCTGGCGTCAGGGGCGGACCGGCGTCGGAGGCTGTCCCGCTGAAGACTGCTAGCTAGAAGATTTCCGAGGGTCCTGGCGCTGCGGCTTCAGTCCTAATGGTGTAACCTGCTGCAAGAGCTGTATCTCAGTAAGATCAATGTGTACAATTTTGATGGTACAAAAGGTCTCTCTGACAGATCAACTAGAGAGAACCATGAAATAATGAAGAACAATTCCCAAAATGATGCAGAACAAGGGCCAAAACATCTCTTGTACTGAAGAAACTGTGCCAAAGGTCAAATCGCATCTCCTATAACAGGAACTGATTAAGGTGAAAGAGCACAGACAGAAATGGAAAGTGAAAATGTTCCATGCTCTGTAAACTGAAATAGTAAACCATTAATAACAGCAAAACAGGAATTAAGCAATAATGACCAAAAGCTGGTCATTTCCTGGAGAATAATGACGGTTTGAGGGAGAATTGCCCATAGCCGATCGTTAAATGACAGGAAATGACCAACTCAATCAACAATGCGATCTCTTATCAATCACAGTAAAGAACTTTTGGGAGCTTTTTGTCTGATTTTTTAATTTTTTCATTCGTTTTGTTCTCTCTGGCGCCAACAGCATGTGTGCTGTGTGGGTCTCTTTTCCTGCTGTTCGTTTTGGGATGTATCATGTTTTATAGCTGCTGTACATTTTTGAAGCATGTTTTCTACTAGTTGTTTTTTAAAGTTTTGGCTGGCGACTCTGTCGGTGACCTTGCTTTGACAACACAGATGGCTGGCTGTGGCTGCAGTGCCAGGCATTTCTAAGAGATTTCAGCCCGCACGGCAGGCCAATCAATGAGCTAGTTAAGCTCACGAATAATTAATTAGACTTATAATGTGGTTTACTAGCCAAACAGACAAAAATAGAAACAGCAGCCAAGTAGTATATTCTCCAGTTCCTGGAATCAAATGGTGAACTGGAGAAACCGTAATTTACAGAAAACCTAGCTAAACTCAGTGGAGGTATTTGAAAAAACTGACTAAAATATTTTTTAGAAAACTACAAAATAAAAACCTGACTGGAGAACCAGCCGTTACGGAGTTCACTATGGGGCAACTACTCTCTTCAGGTGGAGAAACAGATCTGAGCAATGGCCAGAATAGAACCTGGATGCAGAGTTAGAACCTACATTCAAATTCTAATATTTGCATAGTTTCTGTTTCCAGGGTGTCACTCTCGGCCAAGATGACTGCATAGAGTGTAAACATTTAATTGAGGGATTCCAGGGGTTAGAAGAATGCAGAATTCAAAAAAAAATAAAGTTGTGATCTAAACACAAGCAAGTTGATTTATCCTCTTGAAGTCTGCCTGTGCCAGAACTAGAACATGACTTATGAAAATCTTTTCGTCTGTGGATGTACTATGGAATGTACTGGGACTCTGTGTTATACCAGTTACAAAGATCCTAGTTATAAATGAAAACAATTAAAAAAAGGTAAACTGGTGTAACCCCTGCAAATGGGGTTCCCAAAAGACTTCAGGAGCTTGCTTGAATGCTCCAAGCCTGAATGGTGTTTGGCATTTAAGCCATTTATCAGTGAGTGTTTTTAGAGCCTCTGGTACTGTCTCTTTAAGAGCTGTCTGCTTGCAGACATAATTAGTTGTATGGGGGACTGTGTGCTTCTCTGGGTACCACTTGAGCTGCTGCCAATTCACTTCATTTTGCAGTCACTAGAGTGCAAAGGAACCTATCTGAAAGATGTAACTGTTTGCCAGAAATTATTTAGAGTAATAATGAAATTACAGTTTGTCTAACCTGCTTTCTTTGCAGTCAGAACTGTGTCTGCTAGTTCCCCATTCTAGTTTTGAACTGCTGAACTGGACCAATCAGTGTGGGGTAGCTAGCTCTAAAATGGTGCCTTGGACGAATCAGAACTTGGACTCATAATCTGAGCCAGCCACAAGAGGATTGTATGGGCAGTGACTCTGGAGATGTAGTTTAGACTTCAGTGCCTTTTTGGACCAACAGCAGCAGTCTATTGTGAGTGACAGCCAATCCAGTCAAGAACTGGGAGGAACTCAAAGGAAGTGCCCAGTTTTGTTAGGTTGGAGCTTCAGTTGAGCTTTGGCAGTGAAGAAGGAAGGAGCCTATGCTTTTCAGTGTGCAGTTTAGTCAAAAACGTGGTGTAGGGCCCAGAGTTCGGTCTGCAGCTTGTGTAACAGCTTGTTAGGACTGAATCAGTCCTGTGAAAGAATCAAGGATCTCTGAAGAGTAGAAACCAGGCTCACCCTGTAGAAGACTGGAAGAATTGCTGAAAATTGCATCTCGGTCTGTCAGGAACTGAATCTGCTGTGTGTTCTCCCGGTATTGTGCAGTAATTGCGATCGGGATACAGATGCAGCCTGCCTGGTATAGTACTTTCTTTTATATGGATGTGTGAAGAGGTTTGTGTACCTCAAGTGAGCCCTGCTGACATTGAAGGACCCTATCTTATTTGGAGAGTCGTGAGTACTAATTCAGGGTTGCTCCTGTTGAATTGCCACATTAAATCCAAATGGAATTACTGTACTGCTGACTGTTTAATTCTCCTTTTCTCTCGTGTGAAAGGGCCCTACCAGCTGCCCGCGGTTTGGACTAGCCACTAGGGCTTGGGTACCCAGGGACAGTAACTGATAGGGATGAGCCTGTGCACAGAGCCATAGGTAGATTATTAGAGTGATAAGCTAATTAACCTGATTTCCCCTGTCCTTGTTATATCCCCTAAATAAATCAGAGCTGCTTGTTTCAGCAAAGTATACTGCCTGAGGTATTTGTCTATGTTAAAGTACTGTACTGTGATTGTTGCACTGTATCTCATTTCACAGGAGGTCCCAGTGCGGAACCAGACCTGGGGTAGTGTATACTGTGAAGGTAATTCTGATATATTGTGTGGGCCACTAGTGGGAAGAAAGGGGTTGCAGTGTCCCAGAGGGCTGTGACCAAGTTAGTTTAACTATTGCAAACCCTGACCTCTGGGTGGAGGCACCAGCATTGGATCCAGGCCCTCAACCTGTTGGTGGCAAATCAGGCAGGGGTAGTAGCCCCTGGGATAGCGCCATCTAGGGGTTACACTAGTTTAAGAGCCCAATGACAGAAATGTCTCTTATCTTGAAAAAACTGTGCTAAAGGTCAAATACAACTTCCTGTACAGAAAGCAATTAATTAAGGTGAAAAGGGCACAGGGTGAAACGGAAGGTAGAAGCTTCCGTTTCTAAGCGAAAAGGCTCATCAAAGCAGGCCACTTACTCAAAAAGTAAAGTAAGTGGTAAAATGGCTAAAAATACTAAAAACTAAATGATGTAGCCAAAAGGGTCTCCGGTCCCAGGAATTGAAATGGGAACTGGGCCCAGTGCTTTATAACAAAATACTTTAACTAAAGCAGAGTAGTAATTAAAAGCTTTAAAACTTAAAAATACTGATTACTACACTATTTTAAAATAATAACACCACTGGAGGACTGAGCTATACTTGGGTGACCTTTCTCTCCAGGCGGAGAAACAGTTCTGACTACTGCCAGGATAGATGGTGGCAGCAGAGTTTTTCAAACACACATTCTAATTCTAAGTTCAGCTCTTAGTATAGTGTTGTCTCCTGGACATTGGTCTCTATGGTGAATGATGTACAGCAGGGCTTTATTAACTCAAAAACTGATTAGCGTTTTGCTCATAAAGTGCTAAAACACTGAGAAAATGCATAGCACTTGCCTCACTGTGTTTAACAAACATAACACTTCTAGAAAACCTATATAAATACTTTCTGTACAGTTAGCATTGTCCCAAGAAAAAAAACTGCTAATCAATTATTTAAAACTCTGTACAGAGTGGAAACAATAGCGAAGTTCCTGGGGTTAGAATGGAAAGGAACTAACTTAGTAATCCTATGCTGAAGCCAAGCCCGAGCAGACAAAAAGCAGAGAAGGGAGGAAACCTGTTCTGAAAAAAAGGCTTACCTAGGCACCAAACTAAATGCAGATCACTACAGTAAGACCTTATCTCAAACCCGTGAAGAATTTGGAATAGAATTTAGGCAAAGAGGCAAAACATGCAGCCTCCGGCAGAAATTTGAGGTTAAAGAAGGATCCAATTTATAAAATAAACCACAGGTACAACTTACATTTTAGAATTCTATTAAAACAAACATGAGTCACAGCTGAAAACTACTACAATTTTAGAAAACAAAAAGGTTTAGAAGAAAACCACATGGAAGGACAGCTCTATTAACGCTGCCGCCCCTAATACCAACATACTAAAGACTCCTGATTCAGCTGTCACAGAATGTAGTGGAGCTAAGGGTTCTGTGACGATGTCATAATTTCCTGTGTGTCAGTCCTAGTAGGTTAGCATGAATTACCCAGCAGTTAAGGACAAGTCCAGTGACAATGTGGACCCATACAGAATGTTATGTATGACCATGTAGAAAGCTGTTTCCATGCCAAGCAAGGCATCGTTATTGTTTCAAGTACTCACTCCCTTTAGCTCATTGTAACATGTCCCATACTCACCAGGGGGCCAGTGGGTGGCATCTCTGGAACCTCATCCTCCATACTGATAGGTTCCACCTTGTGATTTCGCTTTAACCTGTATCTCATAGATTTCTTTTGTTGTGATCTGTTAAAAATGCAAGCATGCCAGGTTTTAGTTTTTTCACAAAGTACAGTATTTCATTTTAGCCACCTACTGTTCTTGGACGTAGGAACAGTGAAAGCAGTCAATTCAGCAAGTTATCTCCCAACTCTCACTGAATATACTTAGGAAAAAAAAACTTTGGCTGAGTTTTCTGCAAGACATCTTGTGACCATGTCATTATTTTTTTCTTTAAATAAAGCTTTTCTTGAGGCCGACCCGGTGGTGCAGAGGGCTGCAGCACCTAGCACCTCACCTCTCCACGCTGGTGACCCAAGTTCGAATGAGCTCAGGCCAGCAGGGGTCGGCTGGGGAGGGCTGGGAGCAGGATCGAGCACCTATCAGGCAGCTCTCCTCTCCTGGACTGGGAGGATGGCCTTCCGTGCTTGGCTGTCACAGAGGTGAAGGCTCAGTGGTAGTGACCTGCAGATGGGAGGCCAGGTGCTAAGCCAAGGTGGGTGGAGCGGGTAGCTGGTTCCAGCATGCACGCGTACCTCCAGGTGCATGGACAAGGGACAGTTAAGGGGAGAAAAAGCAGAGGAAAAGGATGGGCTGAGGCGTATGACATCACTGGCCATACCTTCAACTGCACGTCACCAGACAGCCTCGGTGTGGAAACTGGATAGAGACCGGCGGGGGGTTGTGACCTCCTCTCCTGACCGCCACAGGGTTAATCCTCAGGGGTGCCATTGCCATTGGGTCCTGGGGAGACAGTTGGGGGGTGGCAGCCGGCAGAAGGAGCCCTCCTTACTGTGGCCCCAGGAGGCAAAAACAGAATATGAGAAAAATAAAACTTTTCCTTTCTCTGGTGAGCAGGCAGCTATCAACCCTGTCCCTGCCTCCCTTGACCAGCCACCACCTCTTGCACTCACCTGATCCGTGGAATTCTCCAGCAGAGTGCCCCCACCATATGGCCAATAAGGAGAGGTCTGTCCTCCCAGTAGACACATATCCAGAAGTTGGGGCCAGGGTCCTGATGATGGAGTGGGTTGAAGTGGGAGGCACAGCTTCATTAGCTTAATTCTTTTTCCATTTTCTCCCATGGAGGCACACACTTGATGCGCCAAGTGGCTACCTCTCCGTATTTGCTACTCCCATTTGCACTGCCACCAAGCCTCCATCTGGTGGCCGCTGACAGTGGAGCAAACGCCCCTCCCAGGGAGAGGAGCTGTCCTTGGATGCTGGATCCTCTCCTCCCAGGGAGAGAACAGCTGTCCCTGGATGCTGGATCCTCCCTCCCAGAGAGAGGAGACCCGTCTCTTGGATGCTGGATCCTCTCTCCAAGCTGATCCCTGGCAACTTGAGTCCGCTCTGGAACTGGCTGCCGGCATGGTGAGCGATAGTGCTACTACCGAATACTGGACTGGCAAAAAATCGCTTTGAGATCTCTAAGAAGTTTTGGAAAAATGAATTGCCAAAGCAACTGCTACTATTGTATCCTAGTCATATAAGGCAACTCAGTTTTATCTACTGTATGCTGAGAGAAAGGTAAATTTTCTGTAAGATCTTATCATTTATTTTTTGCTTTTGGTAGCTGGAGTGGGTGAGCTGTAGGCAGGACCTGCCATATTTTCAGGCACGACCTGGGAGAGAAACATAGAATTTGATGGCAGATAAGGACCGCTGGCACCCAGTCTGCCCATTTCCCTACCTAATGGATAAGCTGCAGATCCTAGCTAACCAACAGCCTACTTCTTCCAACTCCACCCCTAGAATTGCCTTATGCCTGTCCCATGCATTCTTGAATTCCACCAGTTTTGACTCCACAACCTCCTCACGAAGGCTGTTCCATGCATCCACAACCCTCTCCGTGAAAAAAATACTTCCATACATTACCTCTGAGCTGTCCTCCCTCTAGCTTCAAATTGTGCCCCTTGTTCTTGCACACCTCTTTTTCTGAAAGATGTTACCCTCCTGGACTTTGTTGATTCCCTTGAGGTACTTGAAAGTTTCTATCATGTCCCCTCTCCTTCCGCTCCTCGAGGCTGTATATATTAAGACTCTTAAGTCTCTCTTGATATGTCTTCTGGTGCAGACCCTGCACCATTTAATTGACCTCCTCTGGGCTGCCTCCATCCTGTCTATGTCTTTCTTGGAGATTGGGTCTCCAGAACTGCACGCAGTACTCCAGATGGGGTCTCACCAGCTGTCTGTACAGAGGGATAACAACTTCCTGTTTTCTACTGGTGATGCCTCTCCTATGCATCCCAGTATCCCACCAGCCCATTTACTGCCCTCTCACATTGCTTGCTCTCCTTCAGGTCATCTGATAGACTACCCCCAAGTCCCTTTCCTGGAGTTACAGGTTCAACGGAGCCAGCACAGTAGTAATTAGGAGACAAAACTTTGCAACAATCCGTGTGCAAAAATGACAAAAATAAGTGCAGTAATCTGGAGCAGGCAACAGATGCAGTTACAAGTAACAGAATGGTTACCTACCATAACACTAGATATTCGAGAGAGACTCATCCACTGAGCCAACATCATGGAACTTGTAACCTGTTGGCATCAGAACCACATCGACGCCTATATAATGTGGGGTTGCCAGCATGTCTCAGTTCCCGCTGGAGACCAGCACGGAGGATCATCAGACTGGCACTAACCAAAGTGACAAGGACCAAACCAGGCACACAGGAGTAGATATGGAAGCCTGAGTAGAATTGCTGTACTTGGGCAGCATAGGAGATGCAGCTGAAGAGCAGGCAGTACTGTCACCCAATGTCCAAATCACGAAGGGAAGGTGGGAGGAAAGCTGAGGCTCAGTGGAGAATATTCTCCTGAAAGTCTACTGTTACAGGAAGTAACTATTCTATCTTACTTGAAGATGTCTGCCTCCACTGAGCCATATCATGGAACAACTGCCAAACAGTACCAAGCACCGAGGGAGAACAGCAGGATCTAATGAGCCTGAGTAAAGGAGGCCTTGCAGAACACGGAGACTAAAACCAGCACGCTACAAGAGATGAAGTCCAGACTGTAGTGTTTAGTGAGCGTTTGAACAGTACTCCAAGTGGCAGCAGCACAAATGTCAACAGCGGACACATTCTGAAAACAAGCCACTGAGGCAGCCACCCTCAGGTGGAATAAGCATGAATAGGAGTAGGAAGTTGCTTATCAAGCTTCTGTTAACAAACTGGGGTAGCAGCGGCAAGCCATTTGGGCAGGAAAGGAAAATTGTTGAACCAGGAAAGGCACACTAAGCGGCTTAACACGTGCAACCTGGGAGCACAAGGAAGTTAAGTGACTTGCTCAGGGTCACACAGCATGCAAGTGGGGGCTGTGGGATTCAAACCTAGGGTCTCCAGGTTTTCAGCTCAGTGCTCTTAACCACCACGCTATACTGCCTCCTAAGTGCTGTCCTGGGACAAAAGCAATAAACAGCTATGAAGAGTTTCTACAATCTCTAGCATGATCCAAGTACCAGTGTAATGTCCTATAACCACAACCCAGGGCTCTCAGGGACGTGGCATCTGTGTCCTTAACGTACATTTGTGCTTTGGGATGCTCACCCACCAGCCAGAGAGTCCCAGAGACTCTCCGCAGTACAGGCCCCAGGAGTCCTGAGCAGGCCGTGTACTGCGATTCGCGAAATGTGCAATTGGTTTATTTTTTTTCCCCTTGCCGCCTGGTGATTTTGGCACCCTGGAGAGTGGCACGCACCACCAGGTAAGGTGTGGAGGGGAAATGAGGAGGAAGACAGTGCCAGCAGCAGTATTCGATGGGGCGCGATCAGTTCCCCCTTCAAGCTGTCAGCGCCTGGTTCTGCCGGGGAGACAGCTGGAGGAGCGCCAGCGACAGGCTCCCAAGCCATTTTGCTGTCGATGGAGAAAACGTGGCAGGAGAGGGAAGGCAGAAAAAGAAAAGTATTAATTTGTTTAAAACAAATGCGTGGTCGGAAAGAACGCCAGTCACTGAGTAGACAAAGGAGGCATGCGGTACAGGCTGCACACATTCCTCGAGGCACCAGTGTTAGACTTTTTTTAATTCAAGTTTATTGCATATTTAGGCACCGTTACAACACCAATATATCTCTTTACAAATTAAGAAAGTCATTCCATATAGAGTTAATCAAGTAGGCCATTGCCATATCAATGTTAGAGTGCTAATAAAGGATGTCCGACCTCCCCAACCCCATCTTTATATTTTGGGGCTTCCATTACAAGTATTTCAAAAGCACCTTCAACAGACACTGAGGTCACCCCTCTCTGTAATCTTCAATCTGTCTGCCTGGCCTCATTCCATAGCATCCAGAGCGTCCATCTGAGCACAAAATTCTGTCCTCTAAAGTTAATCCTACGAGTCTGCTCTTCCATATCCTGTATCTCGTGGACTCATGGAGACCCATTGCTGTTGGGTAGGGGATTCAGAGGACAACCACTTTCTAGTGATGCCTTTGTGGCAAATGTCACCAAAATGTTCCACAAGTATATCCTATCTCTCCCTTAACCTCCCTTGGTACCAACTCCAGTACCATATGTTTAGGGCTTAGTGATTATGTTATGGTGAAGATGACTTTCAGGCTCTGTGTTATGTCTTCCCAAACCGAGTCAGCTCGGGCACTGCCAGAATATATGGGCATGATTCACCTGTATATCTTGACATCCCTCAGCATGTGACTATACAATTTTGTCCCATTTATTCTTAATTGCTGGGGTTATGAAAAATCTAGCCCCTAACCTTCCACTCAATTCTCTCTCATTGGGGAATAAGTGGTCCTGTTGATCTGTGCCCAAATTATGCCCCAATCTCTTGTACCATTATCTGTTCTCCACGCTCTGCTTCCTACCTATCCCTGAGAGGCTTAGTATGCTCACTACTCCAGTCCCTGAGAGCCTCATATATGGAGAGATATGGCCTTTCTTTCTCTGTAGGCTCAGTGTTTCTTCTATCACTTGTTCCAGTTTCCCGAATGATGTCCCTGCCAAAGCACCGCTGCACTCTTTATATGTGATCTGACTTGTAAAAATCGGTAGTGATCCGCCTGTCTCAAGTGAAACTTCTCCCTAATTTGCCTAAACTCTTGTATGTTGGGTCCTGCCAGAACTATTGTAGTGTGGTTAGGGCCAATCTTCCCCACTTACAGAAAGTGAGGTCCTGTCCTGAGGGCATAAATGACGTGTCCCATGCAAACCACCTGAGTGGCCACAGTTCCTTCGTGAGGTGATATTTAACCCACAATATCCTTAGGGCCTGAAATGTGTTCCTTACTGAGAATGGCAAAGTGTTGGTGCCATCCTGTTTTGCTTCTGGGTTGGCCTTTCTTTGCTCCAAGAAGTGCACCCGCCGAGCACATCACCGCTATCGCTTTCCAGTGGGCCTTATATTTACCAGCTGACCGTAGTAAAGCCCATCTCACTTGGGATGCCAGATACTAATCTTCAAGGTCAGGAACATCCCCGTTTTTTATCAGCTGACAAAATTATATTTCTGATTCTGGGTCTTTTGTTATTCCAGATAAATTCTGAAACAGTTATCTGCCAGATTTGGAACTGGTTATGATGTATCTTCAGTGGTGTTATAGAACAGGTAAAGATATCTGGGGAGAATATTCATAGATACAGACTGAATCCTGGAGTAGAGAGGCGGGTTCAGAAGTCCCCATCCCTTAACATCCACTCTTAATTGGTGCATTAGGGGCTCAAAGTTAAGTGAAATAGAGAAGTGAGATTTCTGGGGATTTGGGTGTCAAGGTATTTTATGTTTTGGCTATTCCATTTCAGTGGGATTAGTTGCTGTATGATTTAGGAGGGAGCATAAGTGAGTTTAAGAACTTCTGTCTTAAGCTTATTAAGGGCATATCCAGAGTATTGACCAAATTTATCTAGTATCTCCCACAATCTCGGATAAGATTTATCCGTCGGACAAATACAGAAGGACATCGTCCACGTACAGGGATATTTTGTGTTCATCCCTCCAATCTTTATTTCCCGATGCCAGGATCTTCCTGATAGCCTGTGCCAGTGGCTCGACGTATACTGCAAAAAGCAAGGTGAAAGTGGGCACCCCTGCCCGGTGCCTCTCCCCAAGTCGAATCTTTGTGAGATTCCCCACTGACCGTCCACACAGGCTCTGTGGAGATGCATAGAGAGCCTTAAGAAAAAATTACTCACCTTAGTAATGTTGTTTCTTCTAATGGAGTCTTGCTATATTATGACATGTACAGTGAGTCCCAACCTTGAACTGCTCCGGAGGTGAAAGAGTTAACTTTCCATGCCAGGCATGGAACCTTGAGCGAGCTCGGTTGAAAACTCTGTCTGTTGTTCTTCAAACTCAAACTGTCAGATCTTTTACGAGCAAAACTCACTAAGGTTCTGTGTGGAAGCTGTGAACCTACACTAGCCAACTGGCTACTAAATATAGAACACATTTTTGGTCCCAAAACAAAGACTCAAGTCAGGGACCCAAAAATGAAAACACAACACCAATCACCCCAAAAGGAGGGTGAAAAACAAGGTGGGCATCTACTAAGTGCCACACTGCACTGCCCACCCACATCCCAAAAGCAGAGGTTCTGAGAGGGGCAGGCAGGAGGTCATATATAGCAAGACTCCATTAGAAGAAGCAACATTACTAAGGTGAGTAATTTTTCTTCAAACAACATGAAGTCTTGCTATATCATGACATATGCAGACTACACAGTAGTACCTCCATGGAGGAGGGACAGCACCTACTTAGGAAATAGGCTCTGAAGCACAGCTGTGCCAAACCGAGCATCACTCCTAGCCTGGATGTCCAGGGAGTAATGCTTGGTAAAGTGTGAACTGTTTTCCAGGTAGCTGCTTGACATATCTCTGGATAGGGATATCCTGGCAGCAGCCAGAGGCGCAGCTGTACCTCTGGTAGAGTGAGCCCTCAGGCCTGAGGGAGGAACCTTACCCAGTTTTTCATAGCAAAATTGGATACAAGAGACAATCCACCTGGCAATGGATCTTTTAGTGGCAGGTTTCCTTACCAACCTCACCATAAGTGAGGAACAGTTGGAGGAGTCAAACCTGTGACCCTTGAGTACGTTCTATGTAGTAACTAAGGCTCTTTTGACATCTAAACTGTGCAGTCTCCTCTCGCCAGAGGAGGAATGGTCAGTGAAGTACACAGGAGAGACATAGATTGATTAAGGTGGAAGTCTGAAACACGCCTTGGGCAAGAATCCTGTTAGTCCTGAGGACCACCTTCATTTCTATGAAAGGAGATAAAATCAGGTTCCACTGACAATGTTGTAATTCACTTGTATGCTACCTTAAGAAGTGATGGCTACCAAAACACAGTTTTCCAAGTCAAGTACTTAAGCTCTCATGAAGACAAGGGCTCAAAGGGGTTGCACAAGCTGGGCAATGCAAATATTAAGATCCCAGGCAGGGCAGGTCCCTGAATGGAGGGTTGGTGTGAAGCAACCCCTTGAAAAACTTGGAGAATACAGGATGAGCTGAAAGAGAAGAGGTTTACCTGCTGATAAGAAAAGCAGACACTGCCAGGTGCACTTTTAGGGTAGCTGGTCTCAGCCCCAAAGTATTCAAATGCACCATATAATCCAGGACTGTGGGTAAGTCCGAGATTCTGGAAATATGCTTGCCAGAGCACCATATGGAAAATCTCTTCCATTTGGAATTAAAGTAGCCCTGGTGGAAGGTTTCTAGAAGCCTTCAAGATATCAATACACCTTGGGAGGTGTAGGTCAGCAAACTCTAACTCTTCCAAGAGCCAGGCCTTGAGATTGAGAGATTTGAGGTTGGTACCAAACTCTCCCTGAGCACAGGTTAACAGGTTGTGATTCCTGGGAAGACACAGGGCAAGGTGGACTGCTAAGGACTTAAGGAGTGGGTACCAGGGCTGTCTGGCCCAATCTGGAGCAATCAGGATCATCTTGCAGAGTTGAGATCTGATTTTGACTAGCACCTGAACAGAAGAGGGAAGGGAGAAAGCATAGAAACTTCCCTTTCCAACTGAGAAGGAAGGCATCCAGAGGGACTGAGCCCAACACTGGGGCCTGCAGCAAAAAGGGAAGTTGGTGATTGTCTGGGGCTGCAAAAGATCTATCTCTGGGGTGCCCCATCTGGCAAATACTACCTCCAGTACTAGGGGATCCAGTGACCATTCGTGATGGCCCTGGAAATCCTGCTGAGAGCATCTGCCAGGACATTGTCCTTGCCTGGGAGGTGAACTGCAATAAGGAAGGTGTTTAGAGGTAAGCCAGAACCACAACTTCATTGCTTGAGTGCACAAGAGCCGTGGAGTGCCCCTTGCTTGATGATGTACCACATTGTGGTGGTATTGTCTGTTCTGATCTGAATAACTTTGTTCTGAACAGATTTGGAAAAACTTGAAGTGCTAGAAAAACTGCTCTGAGTTCCAACAGATTGATGTGGAGCGAGATTCCTGAGGGGCACAATCCCTGAGTAGTGAGGTCGCCCATGTGAGCTCCCACCCTAAGAGGATGCATCTGTAGTAATGATTAATGAGTGAGACTGAGGGTGAAGGGACCCCTGTCTCAGACTGCTCTGGTCCTGCCACCACTGAAGGGCTTGGATCAGGGTTGAGTCACTAGGATCAATTTGGTTAGAGGTCTCTCCTTTGAGACCAAAAGGCTCTCAAATGGAACTGGATGTCCCTCATCTGAAATCTTGCTCCCTGCACTACTGCTGTAGAAGCAGCCATGTGCCCCAGGACTACAGAAATGCCTTGCTGGTCGAGAGAGACCTACAGGGTGAAAAGAGGAGGCCAGAGAGACCAGGGTCCTTGCTCTTTCCAGAGGAAGGAAGGCTCTGGCTCTCTTTGTGTTCAGTTCTGCACCTATGAAGGTGAGAAGCTGGACAGGCCTAGAACTGACTTTGGAAGATTGAGAAGGAAACCTAGAGATCTGAGCAGTTGCTGAGTTACCTGAAGATGTAATTTGACTTGGTCTGGAGACTGGCCTACTGAGCCAGTCATCCAGGTAAGGAAAGATGGCAGTCTTTGCCTTCTTAAGTGGGCAACTGCTACTGCCAGGCATTTTGTGAATACCCTCGGGGCAGAGGTGAGGCCGAAGGGCATTGCTCTTAACTGGTAATGGCCTGAGGGCAGTTCGAATCTGAGGTACTTTTGATGGGAGCTTCTGATAAGAACATGGAAGTAGGCATCCTTGAGGTCCAGGGACGTAGCCAGTCCCCTGGCCTTAGAGAGGTAAAATAATTCCCAGAGTCACCATTTTGAATTTTGGTTTTAAAAGGTGCTTGTTTAGGTATCTGAGATCCAAGATGGGCGCCATTCTCCTGTCTTTTTGGGGTAAGGAAGTACCTGGAGTACAACCCTTTGCCCTGGTGTAGGGGTGGAACCCTTTTCACAGCTCTGAGAGCCAGGAGGTAGAAACTTCTGTCTCTAGGGCAAGTGCCTCTGATGGATTTGCAGGTGGAAAGGACCTGGTTCTCATCTTTGGAAATTTTTGAAGCTGAGAACCAGTCCCTGGCTTACTACTTCCAGGACCCACTTGTCTGATGTTAAAGACTTCCAGTCCTGGACAAAGTAAGCCAGCCTGCCCCTACAGGTAGTGAAGAATGCCCTGGCCACCCCATCAGGGTGCCTGCTTGGCAGGGGCTTTTAGGCTGAGGGGTAGAAGCAGGTCTGCTTGTACCCCATCTGCCTCTCCTCAAAAGAACCCTCTGGGCATAAACTGAAGAGGAGGCCTGGGCTTGGTAAAAGGCCTATGAAAAGGTCTGCCCCTGCCCCTGGAAGGCTGCCTTTGGAGGTGGCCTGCCTTTCCTTGGCCTGTGCACTCTATAAGTGGTCCTATACTCATCCATTTTCTTCATGTAATTCTCTGTCTGCTCCCGAACAGAGAGTTACCCACAACAGGAAAATCCATGGCCTTAGTCTGGGTATCCTGTGACAGGCTAGTACATCTGAGCCAAGACATCCTGCGAAGAGCCACTGATGTAGCCATGACTCTTGATGACACATCATTAGAGTCCACTGCAGCATGAATTGCACCTTAGATGCCTCAATACCATCAGCAGCCACCTGCTCCAGCTCCTTGGCAAGCTGGCCAGGGACCTCTTGCTAGAGCCATACGGTGTCCCATCTGGATTTCTGGTATCTAGCAACATAAGCCATATAATTTGCTTGTCTGAGTCCCAAGGATGCTGCCATGTACTGTTTCTTTGCCATGGCATCAATCCTCCTGGAGTCCTTGTCAGGGGGTGTAGCCAAGGAATATTTGCCTTGTCACAGGCTGCAGCCTGCACTACACCCAACATGGCTGCATTGTTGTGTAAGGAACTCCGTATCAGAGCCTGACAATGTGTACCTCTTGTCCATTCTTTTATCCACAGGAGGTATAGTGAGGAGTTTTTAGAATTTTACTGTCTGTTTCCCAAAAGATGCAAAGGAATAGACAGTCTCCTAGACTCTGGGATATCCATCATTTCTACATAGTCAGGCTCTCTCTGATCATCCACAGCTTCCTCCACAGGGAGTTGGAGGTTTCAGCCACTTTTTATAAAACATAAAATGAGAGGGATACACTCCTGAAGGTCTGTCTGGGGAGATGTCGGTTCAATGGGCACATCCAGACTTTCAAATCCACATTCACTCTCCTCATAATCCTCTTCCCCTCCTCCGGTTCATAAAATTCCTCTAAATCATAATCTTGAACCGGTGGAACCGAACAGACCGATCGCTTACCTGATGGTGCCGGCTTGGCACCGAAAGCGACTGGACAATTTTAATCGCTTTGTTATTTCTTCAGCAGTTGGAGATGGAAATTTGACTCCACACCTGCTGATTTTCTAGTCCTTTTGCTGGAACCAACTCCTCGAGTCGGCTCTCCTTTTGCCGAGGAAGTCTCGCCCTCGTCCAGAGGCACTCCCTCTAGTTCGGTTACAACCCGAACCAGGCTGGCCATCCGGTCAGCGGACTTCTTGGCCTCCCTTCCTGAGCCTACCAACTCTCTTATCTAGGGTAGCTGCAGGAAAATATTTGCAAATCTGGCAGTCTGCATTGAGGTGGTCAAACCCCAGACATAAACACAGGTGGTGGGGGTCAGCCTTGGCAAAGGCTTCCCACAAACACTGCAGTGTTGAAACCCAGTGGGCCGGTTTTCTTTTGGGTTTCTCAGACATAGTGCCAGCCTAACCAAAACTTGCCCGTTTATGGCAATCCGCCAAAGCAAGACCCTCTTATTGGTTCCCAACCGTGTCACGGCTTGGAAAAACGTGAATGAAATCCGTTTTTTAGAACCGATAAGAACCGGAACCGCACTCAAAAGACAGATTTAATAAATTTTACAACAACCTGATCGGTTCAAACCGAACCAATAATACTTCACAAGTTCCACACAGAAATAATGTAAAACCCATCTAGTACTTACGGTACCACAGACAGAGCTTGAACCGACCGGTTGCGGTTTAAATTCAGTTAAAAACCAAAAACTTAATACTTTAACCGACAAAATGAACCGAGCAGAAGGAGAAATCTCCGGAGCGACTGTTCAGTGAGGCGGAGTAAAGAATCTGACAGTTTGAATTTGAGCAACAACAGACAGAGTTTCAACCGAGCTCGCACAAAGTTCCATGCCTGGCATGGAAAGTTAACTCTTTCACTTCGGAGCAGTTCGAAGGTTGGGACTCACTGCATATGTCATAATATAGCAAGACTCCATGTTGTTTGAACACATCTTACCTGTCACATGTGTTGTGGACAATCATTCACTAGTTGATGCTATCAAGTCGACCAAGTCGGTTTCAGAGAAAAGGCTTCGTCTTGAAATCAAGCGGCATTAAAGAACTTATCCAGGCCAAGAGGGTCCAATGTGTTCTCTGGTCTACCACGAAGCAACAACTGGCTGACTGCTTGACAAAATGGGAACATCGGCTCTTGTGCTTCTAAAAGGCACTCAGTAAAGGGATGTGGCAGCTTGAGGGAGAAGACACTTAGCCATGTGGACATTAAACTTCGCTATTATAAAAGGGGGCTAAATTTAAGTCTTTAAAGAAAAGTGGGAGATTATTCGTTAACTTTATTTTAAGTAGCCTTCTACATGTATTCACCGGTGCCTGGGACTTGGTTGGGGTGCTCCAGTAAAAGGGGTTTTGTGAGTGAGCACTTCCGTGGCTGTAGTGGAAGGTCTGTAAGCTGTTATCACTGGCCTATCTAGTAATAAAAGGTCTTTGCTGCGCCCTGTACAGTGTCCTGAGTTTTATTTGAACAGTTTTTCTTTCGTTTGATTTATTTGCTTCACACAAATGCTTGTTGCCTCTGTGAAAGCAGTTTTGATGTTTCCCATTGTTGCTCCACCCACCTTCTTGCCTGTTTGCTAGTGCTTTTCTGAGGCATTCTCCCATTTTGACAAAATCAGCCCTCCTTAAGTCCAGTACCTTCACTTTTGTATGGCTTGACTCTATAGCTAATTTTATCCGTGAACCACACTGTTTGGTGGTCACTTGTTCCCAGATGGCTACCCACTCTAGATCTGAGATCTCTCCATCCCATTTGAGAGTACCAGGTCTAAGATTGCTCCTCCTGAGTGGGTTCCAAAACTAGCTGTTTGAGGCATGCCCCTGTAGAACAACGAGAATGGCCCTGCTCTTGGATGTGGCTGCAGCAAAGGTGCTCCAGTTAACATCTGGCATATTCAGGTCCCCATCAGCAATATCTCTCCTTTCTCTGCCATCCTAAGGATGCCTTCTATCATTCTTGTCCATTTCCTCCCGGAGCGGAAGTCTGTATACAACCTGTGCAGACTGTGGTGCCATTTCAGTCTCAAGGGTGACCCACAGTGCCTCCTCTCCTCCCTGTTTACCCTTTAGTTCCGTTGCTTTGATCCCTTCCCTTACATAGAGAAGCTTGTTTCCAGGTGCGACTTGGGAGCACTAGGAGATAAGTGACTTGCTCAGGTGCACAGCATGCAAGTGGGGGCTGTGAAATTCAAACCCAGGCCTTCAGGTCTGCAGCTCAGAGCCTTAAACCACTGCACTATACTGCCTCCTAAGAACCGAGAAGGAACCTGAATCCAGAACAGACAGCTGTGAACGGGCGCTGAACCGTACCGTGGTACTGGTTTTGCAACACCTGTAAATGGCTTCTGGCACTAGCTATAGCTTCTGCTGTAGGAACTGCTGGAACCGTCTGTTGCAGTTCCTTAGCTGAGTGCTATTTTCTCTTCTTTTCATAGAACATACACGGTTTCAGTGGCAGTTTCTGTGGTTCTCTTTTTTGTTGAGGAACCATCACCCTGGTCACAGGACTGCTCACTCGGTTCATTAGACTTCTCTTTTGAGTAGAAGCTTTTCCATAGCTGGGTCACAGCTTCTGTCGGACATTGTTTCCTTCAATCGGTTCAAGCACCTATCCAGCGTCGACTGAGAAAAGTTTTTGCAAATATCACAATCTGCCTTTTAAGAGATCGAATCGGGCAGAGAACACAAATTAAGTGAAGATCCGCTTAGCAAATGGTTCCCACACTCCATACAATGCTGAAAACCCATTGGGCTGGTTGTTTTCTTGGGTAGTAACATACCAATCAAAACCCAAAACAGTAGGATCTAGAGAGTCTAAGGCCACTATACAGCAATACCTATTTCTTTTGATGGTCCGTTTAGCGACTGAAGAAAACAAGAATTACACCAGTTTCTCTACAGCATAATCAACTGGACCCAAAAAGGGTTTAAAGTAAAATAAAAGTGTTAAATTCTAACAAATAATCGGTTTCCTCCTGGTTAAAAGAACCAGAAGAAACCGAGAAATTGATTGAATAACACTAAATTTAGACTAATCTACCTGTAAACTCAGGGACAGTGCTTTAAAATTGAACAGAAATACATTTTATTTCAGAAAACCGACAAAATAAAATCTTAAAGAAAGATGAAGGAGGATCTCTGATGCGTCTGTACTAGGCATGCAGAGTAAAGAATCTGAGGCTGCAGAATGTTTACCAGGGACAGTGGTTTGAAAACCGAGCTCGAGCTAACATTCCATGATTAGCATAGGTTCTATTAACCATTTTGGCTCCTGGGCAGTCTTATGTGAGACCATACTGTAGAAGTCAGAATACAGTAAGATTTCGTGGGTTTGAATAAGGAGTTTGCAAGATTTTAAGAACATCCTTTTGAAGAATCTGTATATTAGTAGAAGCAGCTTTGTGGCAGGTATGAGTCCCATCACGCCTAGGTACTCTGCCTCCTCTTCATCTTCCACAGACTCACTGGTAGTAATATCCAGTACATCCATCATGCTTCTGACGGGAAAATGAGATGAAAAGTCTTCTGCTGTTCTAAGAGGGGAACCAATCTCCTGTTCAGGGAGACTTCTGGTCTGATACCTTCCTCCTCCTCCTCCTTCTTATAGTCCTTAACCTCCAAGCGTTCATGGGTTGAAGACTGTGTAGAAGGGGTAACTAGTGTATGGGGCACTGGGACCTGTGCCAGCCATACAAAGCTTGCATCACCTTAAAGCCTGAGCAATCTCCTCAGGTGAAGGCATTATTGCAGACACAGTGAAGTCCCCTTGGGCCGACTGGCAGGGGGTTTAATGTGTTTAGTCTTTCAGATTTCTTCAGAGAAACTGGGAAGTCAGTCAGTTCTGTGGATCTTTTGCCCTTGGCACCTTATCAGGGTGGTCTGTACAAGTTCTGCAGTTTCACCCACTTGTTTAGAGGATGTCTGCTGGTCAGAGCCCGATGAACCCTTTTTAATCTCTTCTGCAACCTTTCCAGATGTTTTTCCACTGTCTTAGTAGGGAAGGTTTTACAGATGTCACAATTAGCAGAAAAATGGTCCTGGCCAAGGCAGGCAACACATAAAGAATGTTTGTCTGCCTTAGCAAAGACTTCCCCACACTGGGTACAATTTTGAAACCAGGTTCACCAGTTTTCTTCTTCGTTTGTCTGACATAATAAAACCGCTAGAAAATAGAAACTGTGAAAGATTTTTAAATTAAAGTTTTTTTGTAGTTTGTGGTCGGTTCAGGAACCCATAAAGCTCTGACAGGAACCAGTGTTGGGAACCGAGGTTATCGGTTACCTTAACAAATTTAGCAGTTAACAATTAAATAACCAAAACTAAATAAAGAACTAACTAGAGTTTTACATTCAGAAAACTCCGAACTGACACTATAGTTCAGTTTCTCCTGTTTATCCCGAACTGAGAGAAATTGAGAAAATAACACACAAAAAACTATTACAACTAAACTGAAGATAAAGGCAGCAAATGAAAAAATTTAAGAAAAATACTTACATATTTTGAAATCAGCATGACAGGAACGACATACTGAGGAGAGGTATCCGAGCGTCTGTACTTGTCAAGCAAAGAATGAAATCTGAAGCGTTAGAACACTGGCAGTTGATAAGGGCAGCATTTGAAAAGTGGCATGAGCCAATTATGATTCCATCAATTGCATACATTCCATCTCCGGGCAGTTCTATCTTAAAGGACTGACTGCAAGAGTTAGAATATTGGAGAATTCTGGGTGAGAAAAGTACAAGCTAGAAGGAGGGCCAGACATGCTCACCAGAATCCAGGATCTTAAGGTGCAGATTTTAAGAATGTAGATAGAAGAGGTGGAAAATGCTTAGGTGACAAAATTTACATATTACTGTCAACGCAGCAGGCAGATTGACTTCTTGCTCTACAATTGAGAAAAAGAACAAGCTACAAGTAGTCTGCAGATGCCACACAGAGGGCCCGAATGCACAATACCTCACCTTGCCGAATAATACTGTATCAGAATTTGGAAAATTCTATCAAAATTATACAACCCAGAGCAGCCTGAGAAGACAGGGATAGGATTAGGTGATTCCTTCAATACCTGAATCTTCCCACTTGAAAAGAGGCTGAGAGGGACAATTTAGAAAGGCCTGTGGAAAGAAAAGAAATTAGGCTAGTGAGTAAGAGTCTTAAGACTAAAAAGCTGCAGGGATGATGGGTTCCATGAATTCTGCAAACAGTTTACAGATACCTTAGACGCGCCTCTACAGAGGGCAATGTTCTACTGTAAACAAATTATAGTGTTGTTCATCCACACTAAATGGCAGAGTCCTTTCCCTTTAAGAAGTGCCGGAAAGTCTTCAAGCTGGCTTCTCCACCCACCCAGGTGGTATATCCCTTGGCTCAGCCCCATGACACCCAGATCTTGCCCGCTGGAAGCAGAGTCCGTGCACCTAAGCCAGGGAGGTCAGGTGGGTGCATGTGGATGAACAACATATACCACTCTAGAACTACTGTACAGGTGAGTAACCTGTGTTTCTAGGCAGATGGATATGTTGTTCTATCCACACTATCTAGCAGACTCCTAGCAGTTCTCCGGGAGGAGGGAGGCGCACATCCTCTATTTAGGAACAGAGACTGGAGAACTGAGGCCCAAAACCAGCATCTCGTGTGACTCGGGGTCAATGTGGTAATGAGAAATGAGGGGTGTGTGTGGACTTCCAGTTAACAGCCCTGCAGATTTCCTGGATAGTGGCGTCCTAGAAGCAGCCACGACTTCAGCGGTATGGCGGGTGGAATGAGCCTTAGCCCTCCACGAGGCTCCCTACTCACCAACCTGTAGCAAGAGAGATCAATGCAGGAAGTGATCCATCTGCCAGTTGTTCACTTGGCTGTGGGTCTGCCAGACAGCTTCAGCGTGGGTGACAAACAGCTGGCAAACCTCTCCCCGAACTTCAGCTGTTTGCCCTTGTAATAACAGAGTGCTCGCCCAGGTCCAGTGTATGGAGCTCGTGTCTAACCTCCGAGGTGTGATTTAGGAAGAACACCAGAAGAATCACCACCTGATTAAGGTGAAACTCCAACACAACCTTCAGGAGGAAAGTACAGTTACGTAAGAACTTACCGTGAACAGTAGATCTTCGAGAACAGCTCTCTGCAGGTAACACCATTAGGACTAAGGCCGGCAGGCGTCAGGACCCACGGAAATCTTCTAGCTAGCAGTCTTCTGCGGGACTGCCTTCGATGTCGGTCCCCCCACGTCAGGCGAGTACATAAGGAGGCGGTCCCGCCAGAAAGTACAGTTACGTAAGAACTTACTGTAACAGTAGATCTTCGAGAACAGCTCTTGCAGCAGGTTACACCATTAGGACGAAGCCGCCAGCGCCAGGACCCCGGAAAAATTCTAGCTACTTAACTACAGCGGGACCGCCCCCAACGCCGGTCCCGCCTCCACGCCAGGCGTGGTACAAAGGGGCGGTCCGCAGATCCCCAGTTCTCCCGCGGAGACTTCTTGCCGCAGGCTGACATCAAATGGGAGACCTAGGATTCACGTCAGAAGACAGAAAGATAACAATTCCTGCTCAGAAAGACTGAGCATGCTTCCTCCAAGGGGACGGTGGGCAGGAAGTTACTTGCAAGAGCTGTTCTCGAAGATCTACTGGTATGGTAAGTTCTTACGTAACTGTACTATCTTACCGAGACACAGCTCTGCAGCAGGTTACACCATGGACTGATTCCCAAGCAGTAACGCTGTCAGAAAATCCGGGAGGAGAAAATAAAGGATAAAAACCAGGTCCTGAACCTAGGACAGGAGACCCTGAATGCAGCCAAACCAAAACCAGCCCTTGAGAGAGGCGTGTCCAGGCTATAATGCCTGATAAAGGTATGCACAGAACTCCAAGTGGCTGCAGCGCATATAGCAGAAGTGGAAACATTTTGGCGCTGCAAAGGAAGTAGCCACCCTCTAGTGGAATGACCCCGGACTGTACCCAGGAGGGGCTTTGTTTGATACCATAACAGTGAGAAATACACTGGACAAGCCAGCGGAAAGGGACTGTTTGGATACTGATTGGCCCATCATTCTCTCAGAGAAGGAAATGAAAAGCTGCTCAGAACTACGAAGGACTGAGTTCTGTTGAGGTAAAACCTCAGGCTCTGGTGAACATCCAGGGTATGGAGCAGAGCCTCTCCTCTATTAGAGTAGTTCGGAAGTAGACCGGAAGGTCGATATCCTGGTTCAGAGGAGCGAAGAAACCACCTTAGGCAAGAATTTAGGGTTCGTCCTCAGGGATACTCTGTCCCGTGGAAAACTAAATAAGGCTCTTTGCACATGAGGCGTGAAGTTCAGAAATTCTTCTTGCCGAGGTAACAGCAACTAAAACAACGTTTTCCACGAGAAAACGTAGCTCGCAATCAGCGGCAGGTTCAAAGGGGAAGCGTGAGCTGTTCAAGGACAAAAGCAAATCCCATGGAGGCACAGGGTCTCTAATAGGAGGTCTGAGGTGCAACACTCTCTAAGAAATTCCGAGAGCGTCCACCTGAGCCACTGTACGATTTCCACCGGAGGTGGTAAGCGAAATGGCACAGAGGTGCACTTAATAGAGGTAGGCTAGAACCGAATGAAAGAGGAGAGCAAATATTCTAATATTACCCCACAGGACAACCTAAAAAGGTCGCGAGCTCGCGACCATACACAAAACGGGCGCCATTTCATGGCATACGTCGACACGTTGCCGGCTTTCTGGCTGCAGAAAGGACTTCTGCAACCTCTTGCGAGAGACCCGTGACGCAAAATGGCTATGTCTCTAGGAGCCAAGCATGCAGGTTCAAGGAATGTAGGTCCGGATGGACAAGTGAACCCTTCTCCTGAGACAGTAAGTGGGAGCTGAGCGGCAACAGGAGCGGGGTCCTGAGATAGTTGAATCAACAAAGGAACCAAATCTGTCTGGGCCAAAATGGGGCCACTAGGATCATTATCATGCTCCCCGCGCAGTTTGAGAAGAACTCTCTGGATCAACGGGAAAGGAGGAAAGCGAGAGGAATCTGTTGGCCCAGGAGAGGGATAACGCGCCCCGCCAGAAAACACCAGGCCCTGGATCTAGCGAGCAAAAATTGGGCAGTTTTCGTTGGATGGGGAGGCGAACAAGTCTAGATCTGGAGTTCCCATCGAAGAAACAGATCCTCTGCTACCTCTTGAAGGAGTTCCATTCGTGGACTCTGGCCTGAGAACGACTCAGGCCGTCTGCAACTGTGTTGTCCACTCCGGGAACGTGCACAGTGATCAGATTTGCGCCTAGTCTGATTACTCCAATCCCACACTCTCATGGCCTCCCTGCAAGGGGGTAAGGTGTCGCCTCCTTGTTTGTTGAGGTAATACATCACCGCCGTGTTGTCTGTCTGAGTAGAAGAGTACACGGTGGGATAACTGACTGAAAGGCCTGCAGGGCATAGAGGACCGCTCTCATTTCCAGCACGTTGATGTGAAGGTGAGCTTCCATCTGGGTCCACGTACCTGGGACTTTACCCGTCCAGGTGTGCCCCCACCCAAGACCGAAGCGCCTGTGGTGAGGGTGACCTCCGGGATGGCGCAATGAACGGAACGCCTGATGAGAGCGACCCTGGGGCTAGCCACCACTGCAGTCTTGAATCACTGAATTCGTGAGTCTGACCGGATGCTGCAAGTGGTCTTGCCTTTGGTCCCATTGCACTTTGAGCATCCACTGAGGTAATGCGATGTGGAGTCTTGCGAAGGGACAGTAGGAATGGCCGCAGCCATGTGTCTGAGCAAGCGAAGGACCGACCTGGCAGGTACAACCTGCTTAATGATAGGTCCCTTGATGAGGGATCTGATGCGCCTCGCCTGTCGGCCGGAAGAAAGGCTCTTCCCGAACAGTGTCCAGAACTGCTCCTATGAACTGCAGTTTCTGCGACGGTACCAGGAGAGACTCTCGTAATTTATGAGGATGCCCAGGGATCGGAACAGATCCTGGGTGCTCTTGATTGCAGAAGCAACGCCTCTGGAGGCGCCATGAGAACCAGTCGTCCGATGCAGGGAACACGTAGTGGCCCTGTCTCCTCAGAGGCGCATGCCACGACTGCCATGCACTTGGTAAAGACCCTCGGTCGGAAGACAGTCCGAAAGGAAGGGCTCGGAACTGAAGGTGGTGGTCGAGAAACTCGAGCGCAGGAACCTCCTGTGCGCCTGAGCCATAGGGATGTGCAGGTAGGCATCCTGCATGTCTAGAGACGCTAAAAAAGGCGTCCTGTTTGAGCATGGGGATAAGACCGGAAGGGTCACCATGCGAATCTCTTGTAAGTGACCGACACATTGAGGTCGCTGAGGTCCAAGATTGGACGGAGGTCCCCTGTTTTCTTGGGAACCAGGAAGAAGTGAATAGTATCCTAGTCCTCTCTGGTTCTCTGGACCGTACTTATCGCTCCCTTCGTAGTAGCGCGAGTACTCTTGCCAGATCAAGGCTTTGTGCTGACCCTGATACCGGGAGAGCAAAGGAGGCCCCGGGGTGGCTTTCCTGCAAATTCTATAAAGTGGCCTAGACTGACCAACTGAAGAACCCACCTGTCGGTGGTAATGGCCTGCCATCCCGGCAGGAAGTTATCATCGACCCCGACTATAAACTCCCGTTGATCCTGAGGGCGGGGGCCGGAAAGGAGTCAGGCTGTGGCGCAGATGGACCGCTGGCTGGGCCTGCCTGGGAGAACGCTGGCCTCGGCTGGCGGGGTGTTTGACCTGGGCTCTACGAAACCAGAGCCCTCTGAGGGTGCAGCGCAGTGGGTCTGTTGCCTCTCGTCAGCGCCTGAGCGGCTTTGGTTCCTGAAAGGAACCAAGCTTGGAAGTCGTACATGGCCTGAACCGACCTTACCGCCTTCAGCCTCTTGGATTTGGTAAGGATCTTTCTGTGGATTACCAAACAATACTTCTCCCCTCAAAAGGCGTCCAAGATGTTCTTTGGACGTCCGGGGAAAACGAGCGCGAACCAAGAGTGTCTCCGGAGGACGCCAGAAGCTGCTGCTCGGGCGATGAGTCCATGAGTCATACTGGCGGCTCTTACCTTAGGTCCCCACGTCTGAACCCGTGCGGAGAGCTGAAGCATCTCCTCCTTCTGCTCACCTTGGGCATCTTTTCAGCCGCTTCCAGACCCTGTTCCCACAGCGTTCTGGAACTGAACCATGTGGGTTAAATAGTTCAGGGATCTGATGGCGCAGTAGGCGGAAGCTTATCGTCGCCACCCATGCGTCCAGTTGTTTGGACTCTGGGTCGGTGGCAGGTGCTCAAATGTTGTGGCCTCTGTGACCGGTCATGTGAGGCTGTGATGACCAGAGAATCGGCCTGAGGATGCTCGTCAAGACTGGTGCCCTAGGAGCCTTGTACAAGCGATCAGCTTTCTGCGTCTCGCGGAGCGAGTGTGGGCAGCTTCCACGCTAAGCTTGGTGACGACCACGAAAGTGTCAACCAAGGGTGGTACCACCACAGGCTTGGGGTCCTTTGCCGAAGATATTTGGCAAGTCGTACTCTTCGGGTCTAAGTCTTCAGCATCCCATCCCATGTTCTCTTGTATATGTCTCATAATATCAAGAGCGAGGGATCATCCGGAGGAGATCTAGGCATCTCACGTGGGTCCGGAGAGGGATGGAGAGTGGAGATGGGGATCTAGAGGTGGAGTAGTCTGATCCCGTGTCCTCCGTTGAAGGTGAGCGTCGGCGTCTCCTGGATCTCTTGGGGCTGGGTGATCCAGAAGAGGATTTGACGGAGGTCTCCGTTTATCAGGTCTCCCCTGGGAGAGGTTCTAGGCTCCGGGAGGAGGAACACGCCTGCCGACCCCGATGGAGGGGGCAGGAACCGGAGTAGGGAGGAGGAGGAGGAGGAGGGAGGAGGAGGGGGAACCATGTCTTTTTAATGGTATCCCACCAGTAGGTGAACAGATCTTTCACCTCCACTAGAGAGAGGCCCGGCACGGACGGCCCGGGAGCCGGTGGGCGGTCGTGAGGTCCCGCGTCGGCTCCACAGGGGCTCTGGTAATGGCGAGGGTTCCCTGGGAGTACCCTACGGACGGGGTCGCCCGTCTGGTCCTCGGGCTGGCTCTAGGTCCTCCTCCGATAGAGGCTCCTGACCGATGTCGGTCCGGAGGCAACAGGGCCTTCTTCTTTCAGGAGGGGCGGCGCCGTCCCCCACCGGCGTCCGCTGGGATGTAATGGCCGCCGCCGGGCCGACGGCGGCTCCAGGAAGAAGCGCGCACGGCTGACGGCTGTCGAGCCGCGCTCTGGGCTACAGGCCTTTTTAAGGAGCTCCAACGTCTTGCGTGGAGGCACCGACGAACCTGGCGTCGGTACCGAGGCGGGAACCCGACTTGCGGTGGTGATGGTGTCGTTCCCCGGACCCGCAAGGCCCTGGAAGGGGGACCTGGCGGTTCTCCTGAGATGAAGTTTCTTGATTGCAGGGGGAGATTTCGAACTGGAGCTACGGACTCGAACCCCTAGAAGGGACCTGGAAGGAGCCTTCTCCCTTCTCTTCTCCAGCGTGCTTGTGGACCCTGGAGCTTTCCCTTGGAGGACATGGTCTTCAGTTGTTCCTCCAGAAGAAACGCCTGCAAAGCCCTCTGGCGCCGGATCCGGGTAATGCTATTGAACCCTTGGCAAGAAGGACAGGCCCGGTATCGTGTCTGGGCCAGGCACTGACGCAGGCCATGTGGGTCCTTGAACGGGATCTGCTTTCCACAAGCGCACTCAAGGATGGCCCGGTTGGTGATGACATCAAGATCTTGCTTGAAGAGGATTCTGAAGATTTTCAAAAATTTTATCGAAAAAAGAACTATTCGCCGCGCTAGACTGTGTAAACTCGAAGGGGTCAGGTAGCTAAGTCACGGCGGAAAAGAACTGGGAATCTGCGGGACCGCCCCTTTGTACCACGCCTGACGCCGGAGGCGGGACCGGCGTCGAGGCGGTCCCGCTGTAGTTAACTAGCTAGAATTTTTCCGTGGGGTCCTGGCGCCTGGCGGCTTCGGTCCTAATGGTGTAACCTGCTGCAAGAGCTGTGTTTCAAGTAGATTCCCAGTTCTCCCGCCGGAGACTCCCAGCCGCTGGATGACATCAGAAGAGGAGACCGAGATCTGCCATCAGAAGCAGCCGAGAAAGAGCGTGAAGCTCCTGCCAAGGAGCCTTGATAGGCCATACCTCCTCAAGTGGGAATGGTGGGTGGGAAGGTACCTGCAGAGCTGTTCTCGAAGATCTACTATTACGATAAGTTATAGCGTAACTGTCTATCTTCATCGAGATACAGCTCTTGCAGCAGGTAACACCATTAGGATGGATTCCCAAGCAATAGCGCCTCTAGCATTCTGGTAGGAGGCAAAGCGGAGAGATCTTGAGCAAATCCTGACTCTAGGACAGGAGACCCTGTAGAACGGCGAGGCGAAACTGGCTCTCCGCTAGTGAGGTAATATCCAGGCTATAGTGCCTAATAAATGTGTGCACTGAGCTCCAAGTAGCCACGGCACAAATGGCCGAGGTGGAGACATTGCGCAGTGCTACAACGAGTAGCCACCCCTGTCGAGTGGCCCCGGACTGTGCCCGGAAGGGCTTCTGTTTGTTGTTGTAGCAAGGAAATACACTGGACAAGCCAGCGAGAAAGGGTCTGCTTTGAGACTGGTTGGCCCAGCATCCTCTCAGCGAAGGATACAAACAGCTGCTCAGACGTCGCGGCTGTTTCCTCCTGTTCAAGTAAGTACCTAAGGAAGCGGTGAACATCCAGGGTGTGAAGCAATGCCTCTCTATTGGTGTACTTGGGAAAGTACACAGGCAGATCGATGTCCTGGTTAAGAGTAAGGGCAGAGACCACCTTAGCCAGGAATTTAGGATTAGTCCTCAAAGACACTCTGTCCTGATGGAAAATTAAATAAGGTTCCTTACACATGAGAGCATGTAGCTCGAGAAACTCTCCTTGCTGGCGTGACAGCAACTAAAAATAACGTTTTCCACAACAAGCATGGCTATAATCTGCGGCAGGTTCGGGCGTGAGCTGTTCAGGGCGAAGTGAGGTCCCAGGAGGGACGGGATCCTTGATGGGTGGCCTAAGGTGTAACACCCCTCAGGAAATCCAGAGGCATTGAGTTGTGCCACTGTGCGCTGACCTATCGGGGGTGGTAGGCAGAAGCACAGAGGTGAACTTTAATAGAGGTAGGCAAGCCCTGAGTGGAAGAGGAAAGTAGGTATTCCAGAACTGATTTCACTGGACATTCTAAAGGGAGAGGCGTGCCTGAGACCACAGACAAAATCGGCGCCATTTCATGGCATATGTTGCATGCATTGACGGCTTTCTGGCAGCGGAGAGAACTTCCGCCACGCCTGCGAGACCCCGTGTTGCATAATGGCTATGTCATGAGGAGCCAGGCATGCAGGTTCAGTGGCGTAAGTCCGGGTGGACTAGTGAACCCTCCTCTTGAGACAGTAGATGGGAGCTGAAGGCAATGGGACTGAGGTTCCGGGACAATGCGTCAGCATGAGGACAGATCTGCCTGGGCCAGAAAGGCACTACCAGGATCATTGTTCCGTGCTCCCTGCAAGTTTGAGAAGAACTCTCTGGATCAGCGGGGACCCGGGAGGGGAAGCGTGGAGGAATCTGTCCGCCCAGGAGAGGGACAACGCGACTCAGCCAGAAAACACCAGGCCCTAGATCTACGCAGTAGCAAAAATTGGGCAGTTTCTGCTTGGATGGGAAGCGAATAAGTCCAACTCTGGAGTTCCCATCGAAGAAGCAGATCCTCTGCTACCTCCTGAAGGAGTTCCCATTCGTGGACTCTGGCCTGGGAACAACTCAGGCCGTCTGCGATGTGTTGTCCATGCCGGGAACATGAACTGCGATCAGGCTCGCGCCGGTCGGATTACCCAATCCCACACTCTCATAGCTTCCTGCAAAGGGGGTAAGAGTGTTGCCTCCTTGTTTGTTGAGGTAATACATCATCGCCGTATTGTCTGTCTGAAGCAGAAGAGTACTCGACGGGTTTCTGACTGAAAGGCCTGCAGGGCATAAAGGACCGCCTCATCTCCAGAATGTTGATGTGGAGGTGAGCTTCCTGAGGGTCCATGTTCCTGGGACCTCACCCGTTCAGGTGTGCTCCCCACACCAGCCCTGAGGCATCTGTGGAGAGGATTACCTCCGAGGCGGGCGCTGTAAACGGAACACCCACGGAGGAGTGTCCCTGGGTCCAGCCACCATTGCCAGTCTCAGTCACTGCGTTCGTGATTCTGACTGGATGCTGCACGTGGTCTTGCCTTTGGTCCCACTGCACTTTGAGCATCCACTGAGTTACCTGCATGGGAGCCTTGCCAATGGGATGGTTGGAATGGCCGCTGGCCATGTGTCCAGCAGGCGAAGGACCAGTCTGGCGAGGATAGTCTTCTTCGCTGAGATATCTCTGATGAGGATCTGATGTATTCAGCTCTTTCCTCGGAAGAAAGGCTTTCCTTGGATGGTGTCCAGAACTGTGCCTATGAACTGCAGCTTCTGGGACGGTATGAGAGAGACTTCTAGTAGTTGATAAGAATCCCCAAAGACTGGAACAGAGCTTGGGTGTTCTGAATAACCAGCAATAGCGCCTCTTTGGAGGCAGCCATGAGAAGCCAGTCGTCCAGATGCAGGGAACACGTAGTGGCCCTGCCTCCTTAGAGGAGCTGCCACGACTGCCATACACTTGGTAAAGACCCTGAGCCGATGACAGTCCGAAGGAAGACCCGGAACTGAAAATGGTAGCCGAGAAATCGAGCGTAGGAACCTCCCTGTCGCTCGAGCTACGAGGGATGTGCAGGTAGGCGTCCTGCATGTCCAGGGACGCTAGGAAGCGTCCTTTTTCAGCATGGGACTGAGTCCTTGGAGGGTCACCATGTGAAACGTTTGTAGGTGACCCGACATGTTGAGGTCGCTGAGGTCCAGTATTAGACGGAGGTCCCCTGTTTTCTTCGAACCAGAAAGAAGTAGGAATAGTATCCGGATCTTATCTGGTTCTCGTGATGTACTTCACACTCCCTTCTGAAGGAGTGCAAGTACTTCTTGCCTGATGAGCGTCTGTGCTGACCCGAGTAACGGAGAGCAGAGAGGCCTTGTGGGTGGCTTTTCACGAATTCTATAAAGTGGCCTTGTTTGACCAATTGAAGAACCCACCTGTCGGTGGTTATAGACTGCTACCCTGGCAGGTGGTCCTGTCGACCCCGACCTTGGTGTCCCGCTGATCCTGAGGCGGGGGCCGGAAGGAGTCATGCTGTGGCGGCTGAGGGTCCTGCAGGCTGGGCCGACTTTGCAGGGCGTTGGCCTCGGCCTGCCGGACGACTTCCCTGGGCTCTGGGAGAAGGAGCCCCTCTGTCGCGGACGGTGCGGGACTGCTGTCTCTGCATCCGGCCTCGAAAATGGCTCTGGTTCCTGCAAAGGAACTGAGCTTGTGTCTGTACATGGCTGGACAGACCGCACCGCCTCCCGGCCTCTTGAAGTTTGGTGAGGACCTTCTCCGAGGACTCACTGAAAAGAACTTCTCCATGGAACGAGGCATCCAGAATATTCTTCTGGACGTCCGGGTAAATCGGGAGACACGGAGCAAGAGTGTCTCCGGAGGCATAAGCCTGAGGCTGCCGCTCTGGCGAGGAGTCCGGCGGAATCGTACACGGCTCGCCCAGCACCTGGGTTCCCCGTCCAAACCCGTGCGGAGGAGTTCCAGCAACTCCTCCTTCTGCTCACCTTCTGGCATCTTTTCCGCCCAGATCCAGTCCCTGTTCCCACAAGGCATTCTGAAACTGGACCATGTGGGTTAGATGGTTGAGGGACCCTAATGGCGCAGGTGACGGATGCATCGTGCGCCTGCCCATAGCGTCCAGTTGTTTGGACTCTGGGTTGGGTGGCAGGGTGCTCAAATGTTGCGACCTCTGGGACTGGTCATGTGAGGCTGTAATGACCAGATAATCGGCCCGAGGATGTGATGCCAAGTACTGATCCTCCCTAGGGGCCTTGTACAGGTGGGCAGCCTTCTTCGGCATCGCCCGGGAGGCAGTGTGGACATTTCCACGCTGCCTTGGTGGCGATCCACGAAGTGTCCACCAAGGGTGGCACCACCACAGGCTTTGGATCTTTTGCGAAGACATCTGGCAAGGCGAGTCTCGGGTCAAGTTCCTCTGCACCCCAGCCCATGTTCTCCTGGATATGCCTCATAATCTCTGAGAACGATGGGTCATCGGAGGAGATCTCGGGAGCTCACGTGGGTCCGGAGAGGAGGCTGATGGGAGAAGGGATCTGGATCCGTCCGAGAAGTCAGATCCGTGTCCTCCGTCGAGCCGAATGGCTAGTCTTCTGGGTCTCTTGGGGTGACCCTGAAGAAGTCTGGACGGAGGTCTCCTCTTGTCTGGTCTGCCCCTAGGTGGTTCCTCAGGCTCCTGGGGAAGGTACTAGCCTGCAGCCCCGGATGGGGGTGGGGCGCTACGATGAGTGGAGTCACGGGTGGAGGGAGGAGGTGTGGGAACCACATCCTATCTGTTAGATCCCACCAGTAGGTGAACAGCTCCTTAACCTCTGAAATACTGAGGCCCGATGTGGACGGGTGCAGTGGTCGGTCGTCGGGTTCAAGCCGTTGGTTCCCCAGGGATCTCTGGTTCAGGAGAGGGTTCCCTGGAGTGCGACTGGACAGGTTCGCCGTCTGGTCCTCGGGCTGGGTCAGCTCCTCCTCCGTAAGTGCCTCCTGACCGGCATCGGTGGGAGGCGTAGGTGTTCTCCTCTCTAGAGGCAGGCGTTGGTCCCCAGCCAGTGTCCGTGGTGGCGAAGGCCTGACCAGCGGGTGTCTGGCAGTACGTCAGGTCCCGGGACCCGATGGTGCTTGGCAGCGACATGGATGAGCCGACGCCTTTGAGTGAATCAGCTCTTGGTCTTCTCCGCTGGGGTGGAAGTGGCAAGGAGGTTGACTGGTGCCGGGTCCGGTGACGGGAGCCGGACATGTGGTGGTGGTGGCGGTCCCCTGACCTATGCGAGGCCTTGGAAGCAGAAGAAGAAGAAGAAGAAGGCCTGGAGGTCTTGGCGGAGGTAGAGAAGAAGAACCGAAGAAGTCTTCACCGCGAGCCGGGAGGCTGAGAGTGGGCCCGGAAGGGAGCGGTCGGACCGGGAGCCGGAGCTACGGGAGTCGGAAGCCCTAGAAAGGGATTTTGATCTCACCCTCTCCCTGTGCTTTTCGAGGTGTCGCCGGGCTTTCTCAGACGATTCCCTTGGAGGCAGGATCCATGGCGCTTACTTTTCTTCGAGAAGGCAGCTTGCAGGGCCTTCTGGCAACAGATCCGGGTCCGGCTATTGAATCCCTGACAGAAGGTACAGGCCGTGTGTCGTGATCTGGGCCTAGGCACCAGACGCAGGCCAAATGCGGGTCTTTAAAAGGATTTGCTTACCACAGGCGCACTTCGATGGATGGCCTTCCGCGGAGGTTGGAGAGGACATCAGATGGCAGACTTCGAAGAAAACGGAGTTTTCCAACTTTACCAGGCGTTTGCGCTAGAAACAGACCAAAGGGTCAAGACATGCAAGTCGACAGCGGGAAAGAACTGGGGATTCTGGCGGGACGCCTCCCTTATGTACTACGCCTGGCGGCGGGGCGGGACCCGACCAACGGAGGCGGTCCCGCTGAAGCTGCTAGCTAGAAGATTTCTGGGGTCCTGACGCCTGCCGCTTCTACTGCTAATGGTGTTACCTGCTGCAAGAGCTGCATCTCGAAGTAAGATCTTCGGGCTGAGGCACAGGACAACCCTGTCCCTGTGGATGACTAAAGTAAGGGAGACGGGTTTGGGGGCTGGGCAGGTGTTGGGCATATGGCTTGATGAAGACCAGCTTATTACCTCTGACCGGTGCATAACCTGGGCATCATTTTTATGACTTGACCCTGAAGTCTCAGGTGTCTGCTGTTGTCAAATCCTCTTTTTACCATCTGAGGAATATCGCTCGAGTGAAACACCTGGTTCCTCCGGATGACCTTCAACATTGGTCCACGACGTCACCACCATCTTGACTACTGCAATGACCTCTACCTAGGGCTTTCTGGGGTGGATATCCGCCGCTTGCAGCTAGTGCAGAAGCAGGAGCCAGGTTATTAACGGTACATCCAGGACCAGCCATATTACACCTGTGCTGCGTGGGACTACACTGGCTGCCTGTTCAGTGGCAGATCACCTTTAAGGTCAGTCTTCGGACCTTTAAAGCCCCTACATGAACTGGGACCCAGCTACCTGCAAGATCTCTTGGTTCCCTACCACCCCCGTCTGTCTCTCTGATCCACCAACGAGGGACTGCTAGAGATTCCCAGAATGCGTTTAAAGACATCTGTGCCGTGCTTTTTCTTTTGCAGCCCCTACCCTGTGGAATTCTCTACCTTGTCGGTTGAGAGAATGCTTGACCATCGGAAGTTTAAGTCAGAACTTAAAACCTATCTTTTCAGAATGGCCTTCCCAGACGATTTGAATTAATTATTCATATATCTGTGATTTTATGCTTGGTATTTTTGTAAAGTGCCTTGATTCAAGAAAGGCGCTACATAAATAAAGTCTGCTTGCTTACTTGCTAAGTAAGAAGACTCCACTGAAAGTGCCTGGAGCTCCCCAATCCTTCTGGCTGACATGATAGCCACCAAGAAGGTGGTCTTCCACAACAGGGGAGACATCTCACACCTGTGTACTGGTTTGAATGGCTTGCCGTGAGCTTTACCAAAACCACCACCAAGTCCCACGGTGGTGGTGGTTCACTCACGGGGGAATGTGATCTAAGCCTTTGAAAAAGCATCAAACTCCCTTATACTCAAACCCCGACTTTCCATGATGCGGCGCGGCAACCATAAGTGCTTGTGAATTTGTAGCCACTGCGGAAATTCCTGTCACCCGTGGAAGTTGAGGCAGATCGCGAATTAGTGCCTGATCACCGCAGAAGTTACAGCTGACCACTGAACTCCCCATCAAATTGTCTCTCCTGCCAGGCATTCAAGTGATCTCCTTAGGGTTTGATTGACCGAGACTTAGACAAAATGCGAGCATCTGGAAATAAATAATAATAAAAAACTCCCTCTGTACATATTGGGAGCATGATATTTACGCTCCCGTCATTACCCTCCGCCTAATTACACTCCGGACAGTTCACTCCGATTAATTTCACTCCCATGTAATCTCACTCCCGTCATTTCGCTCCTTCATAAGGCTACAAAGGCAATACTATACTGAGGATAGAAGCCCCCAGTATAACCACAATACAAGTTTATTAGGACAGCTTCCATGTGGAGTAGGAATTTAAACACACTCACAAGGATGCCCTGCTTCTTTAGTGTCACAAGCTGGCTCATTGGGCTAATTGTGCTTTTTACACTACTATGTCCACGATTTGCAACGTAGGAGGTTGCAAGGTAAACCACCGTGTCATTTACTATCGATGTTGAAGAGAACCCTCCTTCAGGGTTGCCTTACTGTGGCTTTTCCTGCAAATTGCATTCTTTTCCAAAATTTAAAATAAATAAATGCCTTACTGTGGATTGCATTGCCCACCTCCACTGCCGCAGATGAACACCCAGACCCCCGATCCGTTTCAAGACACTCCGGATCTGCAGGTAAGCCAGCCGAGCACCAGGATTTATATCGCAGCAGCAGTTATTGGTAAGGCTAGGTGCTGATGTCCTAAGCTTCAAATACTCTCCCTGGGGCTCGCATCACTGCTGAGTGTTCAAGTTTCAGTGGGTGGGGTCATCTGAACTGAGATGTAAAGGCTGTCACTGGTACCAGAACTCTTTGCAGGGGCCATTAGCACTTTGATATTTTTGCATAAATCAAGAGGTGATCTATGATTTCTATCCTGTTTTCCTGAAAATTGCATTCTGTTCCAAAATTTTAAATAAATAAATCTGATCAGCCATAGTTCTCAGGAGTGAAGTGCAGTATCGGGAGTAAAGTTAGTGGAAGCTAAGTAACGATGGAGGCGAGGCGTCGGGAGCGAAATGTCAGGGAGCGAAAGCGGGAGAGAAATGACATAGACCCGTATATATTTACCCTGCATTGCTGTTTGGTTTCCAAGCATCTGCACACACGGCTGCAGAAGAGTATAAAAGCACAGGCTGCACTTTGCTGCTGCACAAAAAAGCATGCAGCTGTTTGTCCAACCTTTCCTCTAACTAGTTGCTTAAGCTTTTATTTGAATCTCCAACCCCGCTGGTCAGCGGTTCTTGCTGGCTTGTCACTCGCCCACTGAGTGCGCCATCTGCTGCTGTCCTGCTTTTCCCACCCAGCCCACTCCCACTGCCTGTCTCTTCCTATTCAGTGCCCAGAGACTCAGAGAATTGTTTTTGTTTTGAAGGGCACATTCAAAACAGATTTGAACACCCATTTATAATGATTTTGTATATGTGATTGGATCTGTCTGATAAAATTACTGGGGGGTTTGGGACATAGTCACTGGGCATCCACAAACAGTGGTATAGCCGGAAATCGTTTTTCCAGTCAAGGTGCCAATCTGTGAATAAGTAAAGCATCATGTCTTGAACAACTGCAAAGAGTTTTAAATACTCATTTTAGGTTTGCATTGAGGCAAGCAAAGAACAGCATTTTATTACTATAAAATGTTCATGCTGTGGTAAATGGGAGGTGGGGTTGTTTAGGGTGTCCTACAGCATGTAGATTGATCATTATTACATATCATTATTTGCTCTGCACAACTATGTATTTAATGATGACTTTCTCACCTATTTCTGCCCTATAGAGCCAATGTACCCACCACAACACACAATGTCTCTGTTTGTTTGCCTCTCTGCCTGGCTCCCCTCTATTACTTTATCTATTTACATCTGTCAACCAATAATCATTTTAGTACAATTGGATCTGTGGATTTGGAAATCAAATATATGTGACCCTGTGTGATGAGCACATATATCTATCTATCTATCTATCTATCTATCTATCTATCTATCTATCTATCTATCTATCTGTCTATATCTGTCAACTGTAAATGAAGTAATGTGACAACACTTATAATTGAAATTAAAATTTATATATTTATATAGAGATGTATGACAGAATAAAATGCTTATGATTTTTGTGCAGATGTGTTCTAGGCAAAGCAGTATTACTAATAAATATGATATTGTGTGGCATGCATTACCCATTCTGACTCTCCTGAAGATACTGTATGTGAAGGTGGTGTTCAGCGTAATGTGGCATCTTTAATTTCACTGTACAAATAACACAAAGAACACACACACAGTTTGTGAAAAGGATTTATTAGCGGCTGAACAGATTTCTATACAAGTTAATTAAGGATGAAAGCCAGGGTGAATGTTACAATATGAGCACTTGACTGGACTGAAAAATGTCAATTATGGAGAAAACAAAAACAAAGTATGAAAATAAATTGGAATAGTGTGAAAATCATGTGCACTTAGAATTGCCGTAGAAATAACCATTAGCCACAAGTTCTGCGGCAAATGGGAACCCCTGCCGCAGAACTCTTGCTCCAAAGTGCCGCAGAAAATCGGGCTCTGCTTATACTACACCACTGACCAGCCCATGCCCAGTAAGCAGAGATGGCTGTCAGGTGCACCTTGAGGGTCGCCGATCAAGGCAACTTTGGAAAGGGACAACAGGTAGTCTAAAATGCTAGCCACTGGACAGGCCAAAGGGTCCAACCCCTTGCCTTGACACCAAATAGAGAATCTCTTCCATTTGAAGGCATAGCATGTTCTGGTTGATTCCTGTCTAGATGCCTCCACCACAGTGAGGACATCTTGAGAGACCCAAAGCCTGGAACTCTAGCCACTCAGGAACCAGGCTGTCAGGAACAGGGATTGAAGATCCGGGTGAGTACCCTCCTCTGATTGATGGATAGCAGGTCCGGGCATTGGGGAAGACACCTCTGGAGCCTGTTGCTGAGGCTGAAGAGATTGGGGTACCAAAACTGGTGTGGCCAGTTTGGAGCTACCAGGCCCCCATGCCTTGTACCTCCTGACCATGAGCAGCACTCTGTGACTCAAGGGAATGGGTGGGAAGGCATAAAAGAGCCTGTGGTCCAAGGCCTCAAGAGGGCATCCCCTGCAGCGTTCCCTGCCGAGGGAACAGTAAAATGGAAAGGAACCTGGGGGTAATTATATCAGATGACCTAAAGGTGGGCAAGCAGTGTGAGAAGGCAGTAAGGAATGCTGGGGGATACTGGGATGCACAGGAGAGGCATCAATAGTAGAAAACAGGAAGTTGTTATCCCGCTGTACAGACAGTTGGTGAGACCCCATCTGGAGTACTGTGTGCAGTTCTGGAGACCCCATCTCCGCAAAGACAGAGACAGAGTGGAGGCTGTCCAGAGGAGGCACAAAATGGTGCAGGGTCTGCACCAGAAGACATACTAAGAAAGACTAAAGGAGCTTAATATGTATACCCTTGAGGAAAGGAGGGAGAGAGGGGACATGATAGAAACTTTCAAGTACCTCAGGAATCAACAAAGTCCAAGAGGGTGGCATCTTTCAGAAAAAGAGCTGTGCAAGAACAAGGGAGCACAATTTGAAGATAGAGGGAGGACGGCTCAGAGGCAATGTGAGGAAGTATTTTTCACAGAGAGGTTGTGGATGCATGGAACAGCCTTCCTGAGGAGGTCGTGGAGTCAAGAACAGTGGGGGAATTCAAGAATGCATGGGACAGACATAAGGCAGTCTTAGTGGGGGTAGGAGAAGTAAGCTGTTGGTTAAACTAGGATCTGCAGCTTATCTGTTAGGTAGGAAAATGGGCAGAACTAGGTGGGCCAGCGGTCCTTATCTGCCGTCCAAATTCTATGTTTCTAGGGCGGAACACAAAACAGCCTCAGCTTGCGTTCTCCCTAGAGGGAACAGGTCTGCTTGAGGGAAGCCCCACTGCGAGAACAGGCTGTGTTCTACCTCTGGATGAAGAGACTACTTGTGTGACACCTTGCACACTCTGCTGATGGCGTCCGCCCAGCTGACTGGAGGCTCCTGCCACATGGATGGCTAGGAGATCTGCCTCCAGGCTGCGAGAGTCCCATATGCAGAGAGCTTCCTCTTACCATGGCAGGGAGTGTGTCCCACCCTGTTTGTTGAGGTAGTACATGGACATGGTATTGTCCATCTGGACTGGACCACCTGACCCGAATGTGCGGAGCGAAGGCAGTCAGTGCCAGCTGAACTGCCTGTAGCTCCAACAGGTTGATGTGAGATTGGGACTACTCAGGGGTCCAGAGCCCATGGACTCTTGTGTACCCCAGATAGGCTCCCCAGCCCAAGAGGGAGTCATCGGTTGTCAGGGGTGACAGTCAGCTCTGGGTGGATGAATGGGATCTCTTCCTGCAGATGTTCTGGGACCAGCCACCACTGGAGGGCGCCCACATCCGCTGGGTCACAGTGACCAGCTGGTCAAAGTGATCCTTGTGCTGAGACCACTGGCCAGCCAGCTCCCACTGCAGGGAGCACATTCTCCAGTGGGTCCAACAGACCACAATGGCACAGGCAGACCATGTAACCCAGCAGGCACAGGAAGTCCCGGTCAGAGTGCAATTGCCCAATCATAAAGGAGGGCAAAGGAGAAAGATCTTCCACCCTGTCCACGGGAGATGAGCTCTGACTCTGCAAGAGTTGAGCTCTGCCCGATGAAGGTGATCACTTGCGAGGTCGCGAGTTCCAACTTGGTCTAGTTGACAATGAGGCCAAGGAAGGTGCAGGAATTTGGAGTGCCAGATCCCTGGACCACTCCACCTATAGCCTGGAGGGACCTGCAATCAGCCAGTCGTCCAGGTAGGGGTACACCTGGACCCTCGACGCCTCAGGTAAGCTGCCACCACTGCAATGCATTTGGTGAAGACCCTGGGGCTGAGGACAGGCCAAAGGGCATGGCCTAGAACTTCTAGAGGGTCCCTTCTGCCCAAAAGCGGAGGAACCTTCAATGGGACGGACAGATCAGGATAACGGAAGAACATGTTATGAAGATCCTGGAGCAAAACCATGCCTTGCTCCGAGATGGTATTATCTGAGACAGACTGACCATCCTGAAGGTGCACGACTTGAGAAATTGGTTCAGTCATGCAGATCTAAAATGGGTGCCAGTCCCCGTCACGCTTTGGCACCAAGAAATATATGGAGATGAACCCTGGGTGTTCCAGAGGATCTGCAAGTGAAACCACAACCTCCTTGCTGAGCAGTTGGGCTATGTCGCATCAGAGAGATGGCCATGTGTCTCATGGATACCAAGTCCTCCTGCATGGCACCGAGCTCAGCTTGGAGAGTACTGCTTGAATTCCAGAGGCAGACCCTGACCCACCACTTTGAGAACCCACCTGTCCGTGGTGACAGCGGACCAGGTGGAGGTGAAGTGGCAGAGCCAGCCCCACAGGAGGACCCTGGGAGGTGTGGCAGGTATAGGGAGACACTCCATCCTGTCACTTGGCAGATTTGGAGAAGGAGAGGCACGGCTGAGGCTCCGCGTCCCTTCCCTCCAGGCTTATGGACCACGAGGCCAATCACTTGGGCAGGGGTCACTAGGTCTGAGCTTGCTGGCCAACCTGATGCTAGACTGGTTTTGCGCAGGAGTGGAGGACTGAAAGTGCTTCTGCTTCTGTTGCTTGGAACCCTTGGGGTCCTCTCTGGATGGATGTTACAGAGTCCAAGGTGGTGTTGGACTTTTCAATATGCTGGAGGTGACCCTCCACACTGGGCCCAAACAGGTCAGTACCCAAGAAAGAAACATCTGCCGGTTTGTGCAGAGTGTATGCCATGAAGGTCGAGAACCTCAGCCAAGCTCACGTTGCATGGCTGCAGCGCGCCACTGAGTGTGCAAAGGAATCTCCCAGATCCAGAGCCATATGAAGCTGCTGCTTGCCACAGCAGAGCCCTGATCACAGGACCTGTTTGACCATGGTCAAGAGGTCTGCAGGCAGGTGAGGAATCACCTCATCTAAGGAGCCCAAGAGGGTGTGGGAGAAGTGTGCCATTAGGATGGCGAGCTCACCTGCAAGAGGTCAGGAGGTAGCATAGACTTTTAGAGGCATGGTCCAATTTCTTGGACTCTTTGTCAGGTGGCTTGTTGATGTCCCGGTATTGCCCCGAGCTGAAACACAGAGTCAGCCACCAACCCCTGGGCGAGGGTGCTCCGTAAACCTGACAGGGTGCCGGTGGGCACCACACTTGCTGGCCATCCGGGCGGAGGGTGCAGGGCATGACCGCGGGCATTGCCACAGCTCCAGGGCTGGGCCAACAATGGCATCGGCCACTGGAAACGCCTCAGAGAGTCTCCTTTATCCAGAATCTTGTAAGGAGATAGCGAGTCCGCTTCGAACAGGCTCCATTTTCATCCACATGGACTCAGAGATGAGACTGAGGAAGCCCATGAAGAAGGAGGCTCTTCCTGCATCAATAGCTCCCGCCCCACCACGGACTCCTCATTGACTGGACGGGAGTACAGGAGGAACCTTCAGACTCAGAGGAGTCCGATAAAGTGGCTAATCACCGAGTCACTTTCAACCCTCTGCGAACGGTCAGGGTGATGGTGACTGACAGCCAATGGGGAAGTCCTCTGGCGGCGAGACTCCTTGGTTGGAGCATCTGTCGGTGGCTGCTTGGTGACAGCTCTACCAATATTGGAGGAGAGGCCGGCTCGCCAAACCGTAATGGTTTTGACTGCTCCACAGGAGTAAGAACAGTCTCAACAGACTCCATGGGGAGTTGGAGTTGGCCTTTCAGGCGACAGCCAAGTGATGGCTGGTGTGGAAACCAGAGTCAATTCAGTACCGCCAACACCAACTGTTGCCACATAAGATCTTCATAGCATTGGTGCAACTTGTGCGAAGCCTCTCCTCACCTGAGGAGGATGAGATGAGCAGTGGCGCTTCTGCACCAAAAGCGGGACCGCCGATGATGGCAAGAACTGTTTAACCCGCTGGATGGCGACCGAGGCGTTAACCTCGATCTCAGCAGCGGGGGACCTGGGGGATCTTGGAATGGGCCAGCAACTGCAGGGGCTCCTCCTGGTTTGGGTTGGTGACCAAAGGGTTCTGGTCAGCGGGCTGATCAGCCCCTGCCACGGTCACACTCTTAGAGGCTGTTGAGCACTTTGATACGTGCCTACTGTGAATGGTGAGTGATCTAAGGAGCCAAAGAAGGTGGGAGAAGTGTGCCATCAGGACAGCCAAGCTCACCTGCCAGAGGTCAGCGAGGAGATAGCATAGACCTTTTTAGAGGCATGGTCAATTTCTTGGACTCTGTCCAAGGTGGCTTGTCGATGTACTTTCGGTATTGCCCGGCTGGAACCACCGAGGTCAGTCACCAACCCCTCGGCCTAGGGGTGCTCAGAAACCAGACAGGGTGCCATTGGGCACCGCGATACTCTGCTGGCCATCCGGCAGAGAGAGGGCGCAGGGCAGGACACGGACGCCACAGCTCCAGGGCTGCGCCGACACGGCCTCGCCACTGGAAAAGCCTCTAGAAAGTCTCCTTTGTCCAGAATCTCTGCAAGGGGACTCCAAGCTCCGCTTTTGAACGGGCTCCATTTTCATCACCAAGGACTCAGAGATGAGACTGAGGATGCCCATGAAGGAGGAGGGTCCTTCCTTCATCAATAGGCCCCCCACGGACTCATCATGCATCTGATGGGAGTACAAGGAGGAGACATTGGACTCAGAGGAGTCCATAAAGTGGCCAATCGCCTCGACTCATTTTCAACCCTCCGTGGATGGTCGGGTGATGGTGACTGACAGCCAATTGGGAAGTCCCTTGTCCGCTGAGACTCCTCGGTTGGAGCGCCTGTCGGTGGCTGCTTGGGTGGCAGTTCTACCAATACTGGAGGAGGAGGCTGGTTTGGTCGAACCGTAATGGTTTGAACGGCTCCACAGGGGAAGAATAGTCTCAACCAACTCCACAGGAGCTGTAGTTGGCCTTTCAGGCGACAGCCAAGTGATGGCTGCTGTGAAGCGAGGTCAGTTCAGTACCGGCTGACACCAACTGTTGCCACATAAGATCTTCACAGCGCCGGTGCAACTTGTGCAGAGCCTCTCCTCGCCTGAGGAGGACGAAGATGAGTGGCGGCGCCTTCGGTGGCACCACAAGCTGTACCGCCACTACGGGCGCAGAACTGCTTGACCCATTGGATGACGACTCAAGACATCAACCTCAACCTCAACCTCAGCTGCTGGGGACCAGCGGGAATCTCGAATGAGCCAGCGACTGCAGGGGCTCCTCCTGGTCTGGGTCGGGTGACCAGAAGGATTCTGGTCAGTGGCCTGATCAGCCCCTGCCACAGTCACCCTCTTAGAGGCTGTTGAGCACTTTGATGCGTGCCTACTGCGGATGGTGAGTCAGGCGGATTGTGAACCAGTCCACCTAATGCTGGTTGTAACCTCCAGAGCAAAGTGACTCATAGCGGGTGGAGCTCTACAACAAAGCATGAAGGACTTTTTGGGACAAAAACAAAAATATACATCAGTGAACACTCGCGTGAACCCTGTATGAGCATAATACAGTACAACAGCAAAAGCAAGTTAACGTGAGCACTTAAGCACTAAGCACAAGACACTTAAAGCACTACGGCACTGAAAAAACATTAAAACACTACACTGCCACTTTACCCGTTGTAAGCACTTCTTCTTCATGAGATACAGATGTTTCATTATTAGACACACAGAAAAACTCGAACCAGTGAAACCCATTGAGACACTGAACTCCCAATAATATGAACTGCCGTTTATCAAACTTTGGATATTTTACCCAAGATGTTCAGATAAACGGGACTGCACTGTAAATAAATAAATAAACATTTCAGAGTAGAGATGATGCATTTTATACGGCATCACTATTTAACTTCTGTTGTTATAAAGGACTGCAGAATGAAATTTAGAGCATATTGTTTTAAAGGTCATAGCAAACGATGTGTGTCAAAACTGGTTCTTTGAGGTGCTGCCTGATGGCCCATTGGGTAGCGTTACATGCTCCCATGCTGGCGACCCAGGTCTGGAAGGAGACCAGGAAGCGGTTAGGAGACCCCAAGGGCTGGGGAGGCACTGCCATGTAGCGCTCCCAGGTGAGAGGATGGCATCTGGTTCCCCCACTCTAGTGCCGTGTGGTAGCTCCCAGGTAAGAAGGGATGGCATCTGGTTCCCCACTCTAGTGACCTCTGCAGCAGGCCACAGCGCTGGCCTCTCCCACAGGGATACACTGAGGGCACTTGGTCTGACAGGGCACAGCCCAGTGTTGAGGAGATGGGCAGGATCAGGGAAGAAAATGGAAATCCAGGCCCTGTCCAACAGGATAAAAGCTCCTGCCCATTGCAAACCCTTACCACCCACATGGCCCTGGCTTCCAAATCCAGGTTGTATGTGAAAATAGGCTTTTTTCTGGCCTAATGTGCTTACCTGGTAAACAACAGCTAAAGAAAATAAAAATATTTGATGTGTCACTGGGTGTGGAGAGGACAGACCTCTTCCTCCCTGGCCCTCTCACGAGGGGCAATACATGGGGAATCATCACAGGCCAGGTAAGTCCCAGAGATGGTGGGTGATGGAGATGGGAAGGCAGGAAGCTGAAGGGTGCAGGTGTAGACAGGGAGCATAAACATTTAATAAATAAAAGAAACCATTTCCTATAGCCTTTAAATAAACTGCTACTTTGAAGGTCATGCTGATGAAGGACAAACATGAGAAAGGGAACACCGATACCATGTACCGCATCCAATGTTTACAGGAAATGCATGAGGGTACTGATCTGAGTCATGTTACCTGGGGTAGTACAACTTGTATCCTCGGCTAACATCTTGCTGGAGTCCATGTTCTCTGGGCTTGGGTACCCCGCTCTTCCTGCTCCAGCTGTTCAGTCAGCACTGCTCTGTATGAGTCAATCTCTCACACTCACTGGGATTCTGGCTATTGGCAGCAGATTCAGATTCAGTTTCCATCATTTCCTTATGGCCTGTGGGTTTCAAGAGAATCTCACCATTCTCATTGGGTCTGTCTTTCCTTTGCTTCATCTTCTCTTTCTCCTTTCTGATTTTTCTTCATTCTAAAAAAATGAACAACAACATCTTTAAAACTTAAGAGCTGCAGATATAGTGACCAAAGAAACTAACCTAAGCCCATCTCCTTAAACTGAGTGGAGTCTGTCTCCATAAATCGAGAGCAGTGTACGTCACTGTAAGCTGAGCAGTAATCGCCGCCATAAACTGAAACAGTCACGCCACTGTAAACTGATCAGAGTCTTCTCCCGTGAAACTGAATGAAGTCTTCTCTGCAAACTGAACAAAGTCCAACAGTAGATCTTCCAAGAGTGTCTCTTGTAGTAGGTAATACTTTTGGGTATCCAGCAGAGGTAGCAAGGTGCACAGCAGCTCTTCTAGTAGTCTTTCCAGGGATCACCACACATGACATCAGCATCCTGTTTCCTATGTAGTGTAGGGTCCCTGGTATCCTCAGTTCTCATTGATTCAACTTGCAAAGCGATGACTGAGGGAAGCCAAGGTACCAAAGGAGTCCCAACTCAGAGTCACTGGACCAGAATTTGCTCTCTTACAGAAGGAGGAGGATGGAGGGTGGAACAAACCTACTACAAGAGACACCCTCAAAGATCTACTGTTACGGTAAGTTTTTCTCATGTAACGTACTATCTTCCACGGAGTGGTCTCTTGCAGTAGATAATACTTTTAGGATGAATCCAAGCAGTAATGTCCATGTGGAAGGACAGTTATGATAGAAAACCTTTAGGACTGCACGGCTCAAGGCCATCCTAACCTCTTTGCAGATGTCAAAACGTCTGCAACAGGGTTGATATGCAAGGTGGGTGGAAAAGATGAAAAGGGACTTGGCAAGGTTGGAGGAATGGTCAAATGTATGGCAGCTTAGATTCAAGCGAAAGAAGTGTAAAGTAATGCACCTGGGAAATAAAACCTAGGGCAAGAGTACACAATGGGGGTGAGATACTGCCAACAACAAAATGGAAGGACCTGGGGTAGTCATATTATCACGACCTAAGGTGGGCCAGCAATGTGAGAAGGCAGTAAGGAGGGCTGGGGATACTGGGATGCATAGGGAGAGGCATCACTAGTAGAAAACAGGAAGTTGTTGGCTCTCTGTACAGACAGTTGGTGAGACCACATCTGGAGTACTGTGTACAGTTCTGGAGACCCATCTCCACAAAGACAGCCAGAGTGAGCTGTCCAGAGGAGGGCAACCAAAATGATGCAGGTCTCACCAGAAGACATATGAAGAAAGACTAAAGGAGCTTAAGATGTATAGCCTTGATGAAAGGAGGGAGATGGGGACATGATAGAAACTTTCAAATACCTCAAGGAATCAAAGTCCAAGAGGGTAGCACCTTTCAAAAAAAAAAAAAGATGCAAGAACAAGGAGGCACATTTGAAGACAGAGGAGGACGGCTCAGAGGTAATGAGATGAAGTATTTCTTCACAGAGAGGGTGTAGATGCATGGAATAGCCTTCCTGAGAAGGTCGAGAGCCAAAAACAGTGGGGAATCTAAGAATGCATGGGACAGACATAAGGCAATTCTTGTGGGGGTAGGAGGAAGTAGGCTGTTGGTTAACTAGGATCTGCAGCTTATCCGTTAGGTAGGAAATGGGCAGACTAGGTGGGCCAAGAGGTCCTTATCTGCCATCAAATTCTATGTTTCTATGTGAGGCAATATCCAGATTGTAATGCCTTGTGAATATGTGACTTGGGACCAGGTAGCTGCTTTGCAGATATCTGAAATGGAGGCTCCTTTAAAGCAAGCCGCAGTAGAGGCCATAGCTCTAGTGGAGTGGGCTTGGACAGGTCCAGGTAAAGGCTTGTTGTAGTTCTTGTAACAAAATGTAATACAATTTGCTAACCAGAATGAAAGAGTATGTTTAGCAACTGGGAGGTCGTCACGACCCGGGACAGAAGAGCGAACAGTTGAGATGTCTTTCTAATCAATTGTGTCCGATTAGTATAGTAGCGTAGTATACAGTGGACATCTAAAGTATGTAGTAGATGTTCACCCTGAGTGGAGTAGTCAGGATAGTAGACCAGAAGCTCCAGGGACTGATGTAAAGTATGTCTGAGACTACTTTAGGAAGGAAGGAAGAGTTGATAATGAAGGACCAACCTGTCTTTGTGGAAAATTAAGTAAGGTTCTTTACTCATGAGGGCATGAAGCTCAAAATATGTCGAGAGGAAGTGACAGCCACCAGAAATAGGGTTTTCTATGAAAGAAAATGAAGTTCACAAGGGCCGCTGGCTCAAGGGTTCAAGGGTCAATTTTCTATCATAAAATTGAGATCCCACGGAGGAGTGGGTCTTCTAATAGGTGGTTTAATATGTAACATTTCTTTCAAAGACATCTTAGCTAGATGATATTGGTACAGTAACCTGCCATTTAGAGGTTCATGGTAAGCTGAGATGGCGGCCAAGTGGACTCTGATGGAAGAGTAACTTAAACGGACTCAGACAGTGAGGACAGGTAGTCCAGAACCTTCATCAGTGGACAAGAGTAAGGGTCCAAAGATCAAGAGGCAGACCATATGGAAAAGCGCTTCCATTTGGAGAAATATGTTTCCTGGTTGCTGGCCCACATGAGGCCAAGAGAATATTAGCAAGAGGAGAGAATACTTGTAATCTGGGCCATGAAAGCATCCTCAGGGACAAGTGTGAAGGTGAAGAGCCTTCAGGTTGGGATGTAACAGGGTACCTTAATTTTGAGTCAAAGGTTGAAGATTGGAGCACCTCCTTGTTTGTTGAGGTAGAACACCACTGCAGTGTTGTCTGACTGGATCAGCAACCGTCTAAGTCATAAGAAGTTGGAATGCCAGACGGGCTAAGCGGAATGCCCTCAGTTCTAGGAGACTGATGTGAGGCTGAGGGAGAGAAGTGGTCCATCACCCTGTGTCCTATAAGGACCCAGGTGTGCACCCATCCTGCCAGGGAAGCATCTGTGGTGAACGCCTGCACGTGAGGAAGGGACTGAAAAGGCCTTCCTTGTCATAAATTGGTTTCAATTGACCATCAAGTCAGAGCTGATGTCAGAGAGTGAGTGACTCTGATCATGCCTTCAAATTTCTCTTGTTCTTTGAGACAATTGATTCTGGAGGTTCAATTATGGGTTTCATATGAAGACGGTGAGTGCTACTGCAGGGATGGTAGCGACCATGTGACCCAGAAGGCACAGCAGTCGTCTAGCTGTGACTACTTTCTGAGTCTGTATGCGTGATGCCAGAGACAAGGGTGGCCGCCGGATGGCTGGAGGCTGGATGGTAAGTTCTGGCTGAGACTGTATCTAGGACGGCTCCAATGTACTGGAGACTGAGTCAGGGTCAGATTGGACTTTGGCCATTTGACTGTGATCCCTAGAGTGTGAAAATATTTGCAGGGTAGCCTCTAGGTAAGAAAGCAAAGCTGTTCTGCTTTGATTGGTCAGCTATCTAGATACGGGAAGATAAAGTGCCCTTTCCTTCTTAAAGCTGCTGAAGCTACCGCTAGGGTATTTGGTTTGCATGCATAACAAACTGAAGAAAAGAACTGAGGATACCAGGACCACCACACTTATACAGGAAACAGGAAGCTGATGTCATGTGTGGTGGTCCTGAAAAGACTCGTTAGAAGAGCTGCTGCACCACAGCCGACCCCTGCTGGATACCCAAAAGTATTACCTACTGCAAGAAACCATTCCGTGGAAGATCTACTGTTACAGGTGAGTAACCTGTGTTTCTAGGGATGTGGATATGTTGCTCTATCCACACTTGTTGGCAGACTCCTAGTAGTTCTCCAGGAGGAGGGAGGCAAGGTGCACACCCCTTACTGGGAACAGAGACTGGAGAACTGAGGCCCCAAACCAGCATCCTGGTGTGACTCTTAAGTCAATGTAGTAATGGGAAATGAAGGTGTGTGCTGACTCCGGGTAGCAGCGTGCAGATTTCCTGGATAGGGACATCCCTAGAAGCAGCCACCAACACAGCGGTATGGTGGGTGGAATGAGCCCTTAGCCCTTCGGGAGGCTCCTCACCCACCAACCTATATCAGAGGTCAGTGCAGGAAGTGATCCACCTGCCAATCATCCACTTACTGCAGTCTGCCAGGTGCGGCTTCAGTGTAGGTGACAACTGGCAAACCTCTCACCGAACTCCAGCCATGTGCTCTTTGTAGTAAGTGAGCATTCGCCTCAGGTCCAAAGTATGGAGCTTATGTTCCAGCCTCCAAGGTGTGAATGGGGAAGAAAACGGAAGAGTCATCACCTGGTTCAAGTGAAACTCCGACACAACCTTCGGAGGAAGTTCGGGTTAGGCGAGGACAACCTTGTCCCTGTGGAAGACGAGGTAAGGAGACTCACCGAGGCGCCTGGAGCTCGCTGATCCTTCTGGCTGATATAATAGCCACCAAGAAGGCAGTCTTCCATGACAGGTGAGACATCTCATACCTGTGCATCGGTTCGAATGGCTGCCCATGAGCTTTAGCCAAACCAGCAACAAGTCCGATGGCAGTGGTGGTTCACGCACGGAGTGGAAATGTGATCAAGTCCTTGAAAAGCACCAGACCACCTTCTCCTGTGCACAAGACTGCTGACCAGCTGGCGCCCGTAAGCAGAGATGGGTGCCAGGTGCACCTTAAGGGTCATCAACTGAAGTCCCCTTTGAAAGAGACCACAGGTAGTCCAAATGCTAGCCGCTGGACAGATCAAGGGTCCAGCCCTTTGCCCTGACACCAAAAGGAGAATCTCTTCCATTTGAAAACATAGCACTTTCTGGTCGATTCTTCTAGATGCCTCAACTACAGTGAGGACATCCTCAAAGAGACTCAAAGCCTGGAACTCTAGCCATTCAGGAACCAGGCTATCAGGCGCAAAGGATTGAAGGGCCGGTGGAGTACCTTCCCTGACTTATGGAGAGCAGGTCCAAGCATAAGGGAAGACATAGCAGGAGCCTGTTGCTGAAGATGAGGAGACTGGGGTACCAGAACTGGTGTGGCCAGTCCAGAGCCACCAGGATCACCTGTGCCTTGTCCCTCCTGACCTTGTGTAGCACCTTGAGTAACACCTTGTGGATCAAGGAAGTGGAGGGAAGGCACAGAAGAGGCCTGGGGTCCACGGCCTTGAGAAGGCATCCCTTGCAGCAAGCCCTGCTGGGGGTGGGTGGGCACACACAGCCTCAGCTTTGCATTCTCTCTGGAGGCGAACAGGTCCACCTGAGTGGTGCCCCATCAGAAGAATAGACTGTGAGCTACCTCGGATGGAGAGACTATTCATGAGATGCCTAGCCCACATGGCTGAGAGCACCCGCCAGCTGACTGGAGGCTCCTGCCACATGGATGGCAAGGAGATCCGCCTCCAGGCTGCGCACGAAAGTCCAGATGTGGAGAGGTTCTCTGCACAGGAGCAGGAAGTGCATCCCACCTTGCTTTTTGAGGTAGTACATGGTCATGGTGTTGTCTGTCTGGACCTGAACCACTTGACCCCGAACAAACGGAGTGAATCCAGTCAGCAAAAGCCAGTCAAATTGTTTGGAGCTCCAGCAGGTTGATGTGGCATCAGGACTCTCGGAGGGACCAGAGCCCGTGGACTCTGTGTTCCCCAGACGGCCACCCCAGCCTGTGAGAGAGGCATCAGTCGTCAGGAGGACCATCAGCTTGAGGCAGACAAACAAGATCCCTTCCTGCAGATGCTCTGGGACTAGCCACCATGGGAGGCGTCCCACAGGTCACGGTGACCACCTGGTTGAAGTGACCTTTGCACTGAGATCACTGGTTGGCCAGCTCCCGCCATGGGTAGTGCATATGCCAATGGGCCCATTGGACCATGCTGGTGCAGGCTGCGATGTAAACCAGAAGGTGCAGGAAGTGCCGGACAGGCGCAAGTGCCCAGCCAGAAATGATCGGGCAAGGGAGGAAAGAACCTCTGCCCTGTCCGCCAGTAGCCGGGCTCTGGCTGGGAAGGGTCGAGCTCTGCCCCGATGAAGCTGATCACCTGCGAGGGCACAAGTTCGGACTTGGCCTCATTGACCAGGGAGGGTCACGATCAAGCAGTTCTGGAAGGATAGGTCCTGAACCGCCTCCACCTCCTGCCTGGAGGGACCTGCTATCAGCCAGTCATCTCGACAGAGTACACCTGGATCCCTCGGTGCCTCAGGTAAGCTGCCACCACTGCTATGCATTTCATGAAGACCCAGGAGCTGAGGAGAGGCTGAAAGGCATGGCCTGGAACTTGTAGAGGGTTCCCTTGGCTTGGAAGTGGAGGAACCTTCAGTGTGATGGACAGATCGGGATGTCAAAGAATGCATCCTGAAGATCCAGAGAGAAAACCACATGTCCTGCTCCAGAGATGGTATGATCTGGGACTGAGTTTCCATCCTGAAGGTGCGGGACCTGAGGAATTTGTTCAGGTTGTGCAGATCTAGAATGGGGTACCAGTGCCCCATCAGCTTTAGCACCAGGAAGTACCTGGAGACAAACCCTGGGTTTTCGGAGGATCCAACCCTGACCATGATGTCCTTGCAGAGGAGATGGGCTCTCGACTTGAAGAGCTGACAGAGTGTTTAGGATACCAAGTCCTCCCATGGGGCACGGGCTTGGCTGGAGGGACTGCTCAATTCTAGAGGCAGACCCTGACCGACCACTTCCAGAACCCACTTGTCCGTGGTGATAGCAGACCAGGTGGAAAGAAGTGGTGGAGCCAGCCCCCACAGGAGGACCCAGGGAAGGGAAGATGGGCATGAGGGTGGCACCCCCATCTCGTCACTGAGCATGCTTGGAGGAGGAGGACCCTGCTGAGGAGCTGCCAGGTCCCTTCCTTCTGGGTTTATGGACCACCATGGCCACAGACTTGGGCCTAGATCACCAAGATTAAGCCTGCTGGCCTGCTGGTGCTGGGCAGGTTTGTGCAGGACTGGAGAACTGAAAGGGCTTGCGCTTCTGCTGTCTGGAGCTTTTGGGATCCTTCTGGGTGGGTGGGTGTTACAGAGTCCAAGGTGGCATTGGACGTCTGAATACACTGAGGTGACCTTCCACCCCGGACCCTAACAGGTCGGTGCTAGGGCAGGACATCCACCAGCTTGTGCTAAGTGTCTGCCGTGAAGGTCGAGATCCACAACCAAGCCCCTCGGCACATGGCAACTGTGGCCACCACCAAGTGGGCACAGGGATCTCTGATATCCAGAGCCATCTGAAGTTGCTGGAGGTCCGTGGGAAGATCAGGAATCACCTCATTCAGGCAGCCCTACACGGCATGGGAGAAGTGTGCCATCATGACAGCTGAGCTCACCTGGCGGGAGGCCGAGCAAAAGAGGCAGCATAGACCTTTTTAGCCAAGTGGTCCAATTTCTTGGACTCCTTTCTGGTGGTCTGTCAACGCCCCCTCAGATGTCTTAGAGTCATAAAACAGAGTCGGGCCACCTGCCTTTCAAACAAAGGGGTGGTCCGTGAACCTCGAAAGGGTACCGGGCGGGCACTGCATATTTGTGGACCATCCAGGCTGAGGGTGCAGGGGCAGGAGGTGGGATGCTGCCAGAGCTCCAGGGCAGGGCGACAATGGCCTCGCCACTGGGAAAGCCTCCGCTGGAGAGTCCCTTTATCCAGAATCTCTGTGAGGGGATAGCGAGCCCGCTTCTGAACAGGCTCCAGTTTCCAATTTCATCCCGTGGACTCAGAGATGAGACGGAGGATGCCCATGAAGGAAGTGGGTCCTTCTCCCGTCGAGAGGTCCCACACTGACTCCAGGTAGACCAGATGGGAGTGCAGCAAGGAATCCTCAGACTCCGGGAGTCCCATAGAGCAGCCTACCACCAGATTCATTCCGGCCTGCCGTGGGCGGTCAGAGTAAAACTGACCGACAGCCAATGGGAAGCCCCTGAGACGGCAGAGATGCCATCGGAGCCCTGGTCAGTGGCTGTTTGGGTGGCGGCTCCACCACAATTGGTGGAGACGCCAGCTTCAGCTGAATTGAGATGGTCTGAACCGCTCTGCAGATGGAGGAATGGTGTCGACCGCCCCACCTAGGGCGCGGTGTCAGCCTGTTTGGCGACAGCCAGGTGATGGCCGGTGTGGGAGCTGGAGTTGGCTTTGAAACCAGACAACACTAACTGCTGCTAGATAAGGTCTCTGTAGAGTTGACGAATTTGTAACAAAGCCTCTCCTCATCCGAGGAGAAGGAAGAAGAATAGCGGTGGCACCACTTCCCATGATGCCAAGAGCGGGACCGCTGATGCTGGGACCTGCTCAACCCAGAAGATGAGGGGACTCTAGACCTCTGCCACCCGGTGCCGACGGGGATCTCTGAGGGAGCCGGAGGTCATGCTCCTCCCGTCTAGGTTGATGACTGGAGGGTCAGGTTCAGCAGGCTGAGCCGACCTGATGGTCACTGGCAGGAACGGAGTCCTGAACAAGGAGTTGTTGGCCTCTTCAGGCGATAACTGGTCGATAGTGTCGAGAATAATCTCACGCATCACTGGCGGGTGTCTCGATCAAATGGCCTGATGGGGTCTCCATGAAGCTAGCGTTAAGGCCGAAGTTTCAACTGGAGGTCGTAAACTCTGAATCCTGAGACCAAGAACATTCCGGTCCCAAGAACATCGACGGTGAGTCTTCTCCTTTCTCTCCTGGACTCCTTCTTGCATAAGTGGGAGCTGTGCGAACCAAAGGGCCCTGTCCTTGGTAGGGAGAGACTGGCACAGCTCTTTGAAGGCGCCGAATAAGTGGAGCCCAACCTGAGTGGAATAAAGGCCAGTGCTGAAGAGGACTGCATGGCGGCCTGAGTCGCCTCCTCCTGAAGGCCTTAAGTTGCTCCAACTGCTTTGCAGACCCTGCAGCTGCGGTGACCACCCATGGGTGTCCTTAGATTTGACTGGCGGATGTTGTTTTCCAAGTGGCCCAATTTCAGGCAGGGCGAGGCAGTCCTCGATGACAGGCCTGTAAAACAACTGGCAGAAATTACAGGCCTGAGGATTGTGCTCATGGCCCAGGCAGTATATACGTGGTATGGGGTGGTACACGACATCTTCTGCCCGAATGGCACCGCACAATCTGGGCTAGGACTCTTCCTCCATCGCTGCATGTATTGAAGATTGAGATGAAGACGAAACTCTTAACAAGTTTAAGTTTTGGAAGTAAATCGAGAAGAGTTGAGTGCCAGGGCCTACTCAACATGGAAGCGGTAAGGAGGGAACCTGCTTCTTCCAGTGGAAAGGAAGATCTACGGCGTCATTAGGCGGAGCGTTATACCACCTGGGTGGGTGGGAGGAGCTAGCTTGAAGACTTTCCGGCAAGATTTAAATGGGAAAGGACAATGCCAACAAGTGTGGATAGAACAACTATCCATGTCCCTAGAATCTGAATTTTATTTGCCCTAATTTTGGAAGGAAAGGGAAGGATTGTATTTTGGCTCAGTGGAGCTGAGCCGCCGATCCCTTCTACTTCCTGATACTGACAGCCACCTCCGCTAGCACATTTTGTGATGTCACTATATGAAGAACACAGGATGCGCCTCCATAGACACGAATGGGGGTGTCAGCGACTCACAGTTGGTAGCACATCCGCCTCTGGACCAGAAGGTCGTGGGTTCGTCCCACACCGGGATTGAACTTACACCTACAAATCGCTGGCATCTGAGTGCAGTACTGGGGGTGCTGTACTACTGGGGTGTCGTCCTTCAGATGAGATGTTAAACAGGTCCCTCTGCCCATCCTGGTGTTTCGGTGGGTGTCCAGGTGGAAGTAAAGAACCCAGGGCACTCTTTCGCAAAGAGCAGGGAGCATTTCTGGTGTCCTGGCCAACATTCCTCTTCCCATAAACCGGTTCATGCAATTATCCAGGCTGTGGGTGATGATGTGCGATATGGCTGCCACCACACATTCAGTCACTTCACTACCAGTCTAGCATTGCTTGTAAAAGCGCTTTGGGATACTGTGTATTAAAAGCACAATATAAATGCTAATTCTTCTTTTCTTCTTCTTCTTCTTTTTTAAACTCCGTTTTATGTATTTTAGATGGCCATATGAAACAAAACAAGTCCACTGCTCAACTGACAGTTAACAAGGTCCTCGTTAGTTGAGCAGTGGCCTTGATTGGTTCATGATGGCCATCTACAATATGCAAAACGGAGTTGAGAAAATGATCCCATTTGTGTCTATGAAGTGCACCCCTGCCCTCTCTCCATATAGTGATATCACAAACTGGGTGGCTCTCAGTATCAGGAAGTGGAAGGGATCCACAGAGCCAAAACGATCTCTTCCCAGCCAAATTAGGTGAAAATAAAATTCAGATTTTGGCACCATAGGAACTGGGGGTTCTTAATGGTTCTTGGGGCAATTTTAAACACAGCATTAAAGGTGCTCTTTAAAGGGACTTACCTGTTTTCTGCAGAACATCTGTAGTGGGCATCAGAAGGACCCAAATTTTGTGACATTTCAAAAACTGATTTTCAAGACATCATTCTTTATTATTAAAACCTCTTAGACTTCACCTGTTCCGCTCTTACACTAGCCCTGAAGTCATAATCCTCTGAATGGGTTATCAGAATCATTCCATTGGAACAGGCTATGATACCAAAAACAACATTATGAATTCACAGCAGGTACAGTAGGAGCAATGTGAAGAGATGAAGTCTAAGAGGAAAATATACAGTTTCAATTACAATGTCTTCAGCAATTGAAAATGGAAGGTTCTGAAATTCAGTTATGGGAGAATTATGTGTGACCTAGTTCTGCTGATGTCAGCTGTGATCTTTTACAGGAAATTGCAAAATCTCTTTCAAATGAGTTGAGCCTGTCTCTTTAAAATGAAAATGCGTACTCACTGTCAATTGTTGATCTTCCAGAATATCTTCACTATTCATCTGTGGTGGGTCTGTGCCCGAGCAACCAAGACCCTGTGGGAGCATATGCCTTAAAAACTTTGGAGGAAGGGGCTGACAGAGATGGCGCTGCCCAGGAGACAGACGTATGACGTGGCGCCATGGACTGGCCAGTAACCGGCACCGTCCCTCTGCCTACTCAGTTCTGTTTGCCTAGGAGAGAGGAAGAAAGGGTAAGAAAATAGAAGGGTTGGGGCAAGGGAGCTCAAGGGACAGAGAAAAGGATACAGGATATAAAAGGAACAAATGAATAAAAAGCACCACAGAAAAGACGATTCTGGGAGGAAGGACTTAAAAGTGGTCAAGGATGACCAGGACAACTGGGCAGCAGAGAGATAGAGAGAGAGAGTGCACGCAAGGGAGAACCCTGAATTCTCGGTCAAAAACAAGAGTGTCAGAAGACCTGGCTTATGCACAGCCTTAACAAAGACATGTCTGATGCCTCTGAGGCTAGTGGACTCCTAAACGGGAGGCATGGTCCACAGAAATGTCAAGGACCAACTAAAGGAGTGGATTGCAAGGAAAGAAGTCCCTCTCTGAGCTCAGAAACAGGAGAAAAGCCCAGGGAAAATAACAGCCAGCCATGGTTATCCATCTGAGGAAACAAGGACCATAAAAGTTAAGGATTATGAGTCCTATATGACCAAAACGTAATATGGGAGAAGGCAAGCCTCCAATTTTGAAGGCCTAAAGGGCTGACCCAGGGCTCAACAGCATCTTAAAAGGTTCCGTTTCTAAGCCAAGAATATGTAAGAAACTAGAAATGCAACCCTGAGAGGGAAAATGACTAAAAAAAGGGTCCTTGCCAAGGACTAAAGACAGGAATACAGATTCTCAAGAGAAAGGATTTCCTTCCTTCTCACTCTCGGTCTCTGAAGAAAACATCCCAAAATAGGGAATTAAGGAAACAGAGGTTTAACAGGCCACAGAAACAATAGAGGAGGTGGACTGGAAGGGAGAACTGAACTGGTAAAGGAAGCAGGTTACAATTCCAAAAATTCTTAGCCCCCTAAGCACCAGCTCCTCTGCAAAGCCTTGTCCCAAGAGGGACCAGAAAAGTTTATCCAACAGCAGAAAGTACAGTTACGTAAGAACTTACGTAACAGTGATCTTCGAGAGGCTCTTGCAGTAGTAATTACATATGGGACTGACGTCACAGCGGCAGGGTGACCCCACGGAAAAATTTCTAGCTAGGGCAGTCCCTGGCGGGACCACCCCACGCCAGGTGACCGCATTAGACGACGGTCAGATAAAGGGGCGGTCCCAGACGCCCGCCTTTCCAGTTCTTTCCTCGCACAGGTCCGGAAGGCCCGGACGAGAGAAGCAGACATTTTCCTAAATGGAAAAGGAGCCGAAAAGCCTAGGGGATGGAGGGCGGATAGAGACATTACTGCAAGAGCCTCCTCTAAGATCTACTGTTACGGTAAGTTCTTATGTAACTGTACTATCTTACTGAGAGGGTCTTGCAGGTAATTACTTATAGGACAGAATCCCAAGCAGTCTGGAACAAATTAAAGGCACCGGAGGAGGAACTACTCCAAGAAGTAACAAACAACCTTGCAAACCTCAAGATAAGAGGCCTTGCAAGACCGCTAACCCAAGCCTGCTCTACGCAGTAGAGGCAAGGTCCAAACTGTAATGTTTCAGAAAGGTATGGATGGAAGTCCAGGTGGCAGCAGCACAGATGTCTGCTGCAGACACATTTTTGAAACAAGTCATAGAGGCTGCTACTCCCTAATGGAGTGACCTCGACTTGACCCGGTAGGGTCGCTTTGTACTTGTCATAACAGAAAGTGATGCAATGAGCTAACCACTTTGATAGGCATTGCTTGGAGACAGCATTGCCTTCCTTTGTGAGCAAAAGAGATAACAACTGATCAGTCTTCCTGAGATCCTTCGTCCCATCGGTGTAGTATCTCAGAATCCTGTGGACATCCATGGTATGGAGCAAGTATTCTCCTTGATTGGAGTACTGGAAAAAGGCAGGTAACTCAATAGACTGATTTAAGGTAGACCTACCACTTTTAGGAAGAAACTTAGGTTCGTGAAAGAGCTACTCATTCTTTTGTGAAAAATCAGATAAGGGACTTTACACATAAGGGCCTGAGCTCGGAAACTTCGAGCTGAAGTAATGGCCACCAAGAAGAGCATCTTCCACGATAAGAACTTCAAGTCTGCAGAAGCCGCAGGCTCAAAAGGAGGAAGGGTAAGTTTCTCGAGAACAAAGTTCAAGTCCCAAGGGGGAGCTGGAGTCCGAACAGGGGTCTGAGATGAAGGACCCCTCTGAGAAAGGTCTTGGATACCTCCAATTGGGCAAGTGCTTTATCAGCGAAGGGGACATGGTAGGCTGAAATAGCAGCCATGTGGACTTTCAAAGAGGAGTGACTGAGACACAGGTCGAAAAGATGACGCAATAATCAAGCAGAACGGCCACAGGACAGGAGAAAGGCTCCACGCTCCTGGAGGCAGCCCAAATGGAAAACTCTTCCATTTCATGGTGTAGGTGGACCTAGTGGAGGGTTTTCTAGCCTCCATCAGAATCTCGCCACCTTAGGAGAAACGCCAAAACGAGATTGGGCTTAGGGTCTGCAGGAGCCATGCATGAAGTTGAAGAGACTTGAGTCCCGGATGGACCAGGGTCCCTGATCCTGGGTCAGCAATCCTCGAGATAAAGGAAGAGGAAGAGGAAGAACCTTGAGTATTGTTGTAGAAGAGAGAACCAGATTTGCCTGGGCCAGAAAGGAGCGAATAGAATCATTCTTGCTCCTTCAAAGCAAGTTTCTGCAGCATGCGAGGGACCAGAGGAATTGGGGAAAAGCATAGACGAATCTGTCCTTCCAGCTTAGAGATAGAGCGCCGCCCAGAGAACGCGCGCTTCTGGAGCGAGCGAGCAAAAGGGGTTGGAAGCTTCTATGCTTTGGGAGGAGGCTAACAGGTCTATCTGGGCGGAGTCCCCCAAATCTGGAAGATGCTTTTAGAACTTTTTGGTCCATTTCCACTCGTGTGGCAGAGCTGAAGAAGAACGACTTAGCTTGTCTGCCAGGACATTGTCGACTCGGAACATGGATCGCCATGAAGTGAAGGTTGTGAAGCTGCTGCCCAATCCCAAACCCTCATTGCTTTCCCTACACAGCAGGTAGGGACCGAGTCCCTCCCCGTCTGTTGATGTACCACACCACGCATACGTTGTCTGTTTGGACAGCTAGGTGACCGGAAGGATGTATTGGTGAAGGGCTTGAGAGATATAGTACTGCTCGTTGGAGTTCCAGCACATTGATGTGGAGAGCTAACTCCAATCTGGACCATAACCCTGGTCTCGGTGAGGACCCAGATGGCTCCCCAACCTCGCCTCTGATGCGTCCTGCGGGTCAGAGTCTGGGTGGGGAAGATGAAAGAAGGGGACCCCCTGAACAGTTTCTCGAACCATCCACCATTGCAAATTTCTTGTCATCGGTGAGGAGATCGGCTCCAGAAGATCTAGGTCGCTCATGTTGATCCCACTGAGAGTGGAGAGTCCACTGAGAGATCCTCACGTGAGGCGCCAGACGCAGAACTGGGCCGGGATGGCAGCCGCCATAAGCCCCAGAAGACGGAGCACTCGACCTCGCCGGAACCTTCCTGCATCCTGGAAAGAAGGAAATCTGGGATCTGAGGGAGGCCCCCTGTCCGAAGGCAGGAAGGCCCTGCACACTGTCGTATTGAGGATTGCCCCGATGAACTGGAGTCTCTGGGAAGGGTCCAGATGAGACTTGGAATGGTTGATGGGATACCCAGACCAGTGAAACCCGCGGGTGAGGGAGAGAAAATGCAGGAGTTCCTCCTGACGAGGCCGCCAGGAGCCAGTCGTCCAGGTAGGGAAAACCTGAACTCCCAAAGTACGAGGTGGGCCGCTACCACCGCCAGGCATTTGGTAAAACTTGAGGAGCCGAGGAAAGACCAAAGGGAGTGCCCGAATTGGTAATGATCCCCTGGAACGCAAAACCTGAGGTATTTTCGTGTGAGGGGCTTAATGGGGATGTGCAGGTACCGATCCCGCATATCCAGTACAAAGCCATTGGCCCGGCCAGAGAAGGCAAGAGGGTTTGAAGGGAGAGCATCCTGAACTTTTGTATTCCACATAAGTTCAGGGAGCTGAGATCGAGAATGGGTCTGAGATCTCTGGCTTTTGGTACAAGAAAGAAATGGGAATAGGCAACTCGTCCCGTGAAGGTGAGGGGGACGAGTTCCATAGCCTGCTTCACGAGGAGAGCAGATATTTCTTCCTGACCAAAGGAAGACGGTCCCTTGAGTAAGAAGAGTTCAGAGGGGGTGGCGTGGAGGTTTCTGCAGAAACCTAGAGTGCCCCTCTGCTATGATCTGAAGCACCCAAGAACTGATGTTATCCTCTCCCAACCCGAAGGTGGAGGGAGAATCTCCTCCCACCGTTCCTCTGGGGAGTCCAGAGGCAGGGAGAGGGAAGGAGTCAGGTGGTGAGGCAGCGCCGCAGCTGGGGTGCCCGCTGTTTTTGGGCGGCGGGGGCCCGGGCAGCTGTGGGGGCCCAACGCCCAGTGGCCCGCCTCCCCTGGGGCCTCGCTTGAGGCCAGCCGCGCCTGCGAAAAGGACTGGCGCCATGGGATGTGGACGGTACATGGTATCAAGAGATTTGAGGGCCGCCCCTCTCCTGCAAGTCAGTGACGATGTCCTGACATCACCATCGAAAGCACCAACCCCTAAAAGGTGCTTCTGAATTGCTGGAGCCATGCGTGATGCCAAAGACTTACAGCGAACGCAGAGTCGGCCCTGCAAGGCCCACTGCATCGTAGATCGCCCTCAGAATGTGACGACTGGCCAACGAGCAGAACGGAGCAAGGTCAGCTAACTCTGATTCACTTGGGAGTCAGGCAATGAGTCATCTTAGATTCCGCCTTGTAAGGACAGCTTGGTAATCCTCATATATGCTACATAATTTAGGGCTCCTTGATCCCCAGTGTGGAAGAAGCTATAGATCTTCCTTCCACACTGATCCAGAAGGCAGATTCTTTATCCAGGGAGATGAGCTCAAATGTTTCGGTGTGCTGACCGCCGTGAATGGCGCTAATCATAACTAAGTCTGCACGGGGTGAGAGTCTAGAAAGTCTACACCCTCCGGAGCCTGGTACAGCCTGTTGGATCTCCGAGGAAGTGGGGCTAAGACGAACGCGGTTGTTTCCAAATAGTGGAAACAAGGTGGGCAAGGAGGCCCGATCCAGGGTGGCACTAGAGTAGGGGCCGCAAGGGGAAGTCCAGATGTTCGGGTAGTTAACTCGCTGAGGATCTGGCCTCAAGGAACGCTTTACTGATGCACTTCCCTGGATCTTCCTGAGCAACCCATGAAGGAAGGATCCTCCGGAGGAGACTCGGAGGAGTCCTCGCCGGGCTTGGACGGAGAGCGAGGCTCGCTGCCTTTTCTCAGAGCATCCGTCGGAGGAATCCGAGGAGTCCGAGAGGGAAGAAAAGAAGAATTTGAAGCAGAGTAAGACCTTTAACTCATCGAGGGGAAGAACGGGTTCTTAGGGGATCCCGAGGAGAGCTCGGAACTGGGAGGCGTAAGAGGGAGGTGTCGCCTGGGGGCGTACGGGAGCCGGAGGTGGCACTGCCGCCGTGAGGTGGCTCTCGATTCCTTGGTGAGCTTGAGTTTGGCCCCAGCCTACCAGGGAGGCCAGAGTCCCCTGAAGATCCACCGCGCCCAGGGGGTGGGTGGAGGAGAGGAGGGATAGTTGTACGGATTATATCTGTAAGGTGAGTATCTGTAATTCGCCGCGGGAATACCAGAGCTGGGTATTGTGGTATCGGGTACCGCGCATCGTGGAGTCGGGCGAGGATACTGTGGACCCGGTAAACCGGGCGCTGGATAGGACAGTGGACACCCAGGTACCGGAGGAGCTGCCGGAGCAGACGGCCCAGTAGGAAACTCCACAGGCGGATCGACCGATAGGGCCCATAGGGTGGAGGGGCCGGATGGGAGAGGAATATCCCCGCTGGTGTTGGCGGGCCGTGGCCGGGGCCGCGCCAGATCCGGGTTCTGTAGGAGGAGGGTCTGACGTGCGAATAGCATCCCGGCATCGCCTGGGATGGAGGGGAGAAGTCCCGGGTCAGGCAGGGGGACTGGCTCCTGATGGCAGCGAAGGCTGCAGGGAACCTGGGACGACAGACAATGAAAGATCTGGCGAGGCTCCATGCCCGGCGATGTCGGAGAAGCCGATGTGTGACTTAGGTCAAGTTCAGGCGGACGCCAGAGGAGCCGGGCGTCCGACTTAGGGCGCTCCCTCGTTGGAGGCAGGCCGAGGGTGAGAAGCTGCCTGGTCCGAGGGGACATTGCCGAGTCGCCGCCCCGGAGGGTCGGGCGCTCTTATGCCCTTCTCTCCCGGGGCGGACGCCGGAGGAGCCGGACGCTCAGCTTATGGAGGCGCCCACACCCGTAGGGCCGCAGCCTGCGCATTGCTAGCAGAAGCCTCCTTTGCCTGAGGCACCAAGGGCTTGAACGCTGAACCCGACGGGTAGGTCCGATACCTCCTCCAAAGTCCTTTGAGGCTGCCGGCGCGATCTCTGAGGGGACTCTATCTTAGCCGCAGCTCCAGCCGGAGTCAGCGGGAAGAGGAGGCTTTCTCCCAGTGCCTTCTTTGTCCCTGCTTGTGTCCTTCTGGGAGGTCGACGCCCGCCTAAGCTTCTTCAACTCCTTCCATTGCAGACGCTTCTTTTAAGGAGATGGTTCAAAGACTGCTGGTGTCAGTTCGCGGGTGGCCGCGTTGAAATGCAGGTAATGCGGGTACTTGTCGACCGCGTGGTCGGGCCTAAACAAAAAGGCAGAGGGAGTGACCGCTTTGTGAGGCAGCAGTTACGCCACACGAAAGGTAATTTATTTTTGGAAGGACGGCTATAAAACCGACGCTCACCTGACGAATAAATTGCAAAATACCGATACTTTCGTAAAGAACCGACGAAGCAACAGGGCTGAGCATTAACTTCACCGCGAGGGCGCCGTACAAGCTGGACGGCGGAAAGAACTAAAGGCGGGCGTCTGGGACCGCCTTTACTAATGTCGCTCAACACGCCGGTCACCTGACGGAAGTGTCCGCCAAGGAATGCGACCAGAAATTTTTTCCGGTGCCTGCTGCTGCACGCCAGTCCTATATGTAATTACCTACCGCAAGAGCCCTCAAGTAAGATCTATAGATACCCTTCATGCAAAGTGTGAAGGGTGGGGGACAAAGGCTAGAACAGCCCACTTGGATCCTCTTTTTCTTTAACTCTATCTCTTCTTTTCTTCTTCTTTTGGAAAAAGGGAAAAACAAGGACCAGTATGTAGTAGAGAATATTTATTCATAAATTTCTTTTATGAATTAGGATAAAACTCGATGGAGTCACAGACTCTTTATAATGAGGTCCTCTAGTAGTATTACAACAAATAAAAGAGCAAAAAACAAAAATTCAGATATACATACAGTGGATTTCAATAGTAATTTAAAAAGACAGTCAGGTATTCTAACAGTATTAAAGAAAAATTATAAGAGGGCAAAAGTTCATGTATACATACAGTGGATTTAAGTTAAGGATTTCAAGAGACATTGTCAATGCACATACATCTCTTAGCATCAACATCTGACCTATCCTCTATCTAATCAACAGTATAACTGCTTACTATTTAACATTTCAGCCACTGTGGTGACAACATTGTCCTGATTTGTTATTAAATACCTTAACCACTTTTTACTTAGGTTCCAGGTTTTTATCTCCCCAGTTTTCTTAGGTCAAATGGAATTTTATTCAACAAAAGTGCACCTTTGATAGTACAATCGCTTATGCCCATTTCTAGATTACATACTGGGAGCACCAAGTCCAGAGCTGATGTAGATCCTAATGAAGCAGCCTGTCCCTTTGTTCTAAATGGGACACCATATAAGGAGGAAGCTTGTCAACCACTTATAGAGGCAAGCAGGTGCTCTTGTCTTCTCTCCTGGAGAGTACACCAGCCTAGTCTGCCAAACAGCTGGCACCTGTGGGATAATCTCGGGCATCTAATATGAACTCTAGCTAATCTACCATAATATATGTCTAGTCTCTAAGTCTCTTTTAAACCATCTCAAGTATAAAATATCTCCATAATCATGCAGAGGTATGATCACAGAGCACACCAACTTCTTTATATTTGTGGCCAGAGAGGATCTAATTCTGTACAAGGCCCCAATCTTTTCCCTATACTCTTTGTCAGATTATCTCACGTGGACGTCCCACTTCAGGAACTGTCCAACCATAGCCCCAAGTATTTATAGGACTGCACCTGTTGAATCGAAGCCCTCCAGGGTAACCTAATGGCCAATCCTCTCGAATTTCAGTAGTTCTGGAAAACAACACAGTTTGTGAGTTTTTGCATTAAGAGTCAATTTACTGTTCTTAAAAAATCTGTAGTTCGTTAAATGCTTTTTGTAATTTGTCCTGCATTCTACTTACAGTATCATTAGATGTATATATAATGGTATCATCTGCATACAGATGGAATTTAATAGATGGTCTGTGAAGTTACATCATTTATATGAACATTAAAGAGGAGCGGGCGCAGCCCGTTGGCGCAGCAGTTGGATTTCCGCTTGCGACACCAGCGCCTGGGTTCGGGAGCAAGTCGAGCCACTGGAGGGCCGGCCGGGGAGGCAGCTTGAGCGTCCCACGACTGCTGCTGTCTTCAGGAGGGAAGAGGTTGCGACTGCAGTTGAAGCCGACCTCACCGGTGGAGGCCAGTGGTAGAGCAACACGTCAGGGTCATTTGGGGTGGTGCGTGACAGACGCTGCCTTTTGCCTTGACATCCGGATGTCACACACCTCAAGGAAAACCAGGAAAATTGCTCGCAGGCCACTGGATGACGGCTCTGTTCCTTGAGGGGCCTCCAGCGCCTTCCCAAGGGCCTCTGTTCCTCAGCAGCATCCCCAGGCCCTAGAAGTATGTGCTGGGGTCATGTTTCCCCAGTGCCTTCCCCGGAGGAGGGAACCCGCCTGGTGAAGGGATACACCGGGATATCCCAGGGTCGCTGCAATTTGAGGATCAGAGGAGGGCTGGGTAAGGACAGAAGGGGCTAGAAACTTGGTAGAGCCCGAAGGAGTGGAGGACCAGCGAGCACGGGCAAAAAATCGATTACACAAAAACAAAAACAAAAAGAGGAGCAGGCCAGGATGGAACCCTGGGGATCCCTGAGACAACAGGCCACGGACCAGATAAAAATTTCCCCAAAGAGACCACCTGGACTCTGGCAATCAGGTATGAAGTCAGCCACTCCAGAGCTCCTCCACTGAATCCTAGTGAGGCTGCCCTGGACAGGAGGACACCATGGTCCAAGGAATCAAACACCTTGGACAAGTCAACAAATATTACGCTCACCTGGGTCCTCCCATCCAGGGCTGCCTGCACATCTCCCACAACCTTAACTAGAGTTGTTATGGTACTATGATGTTTTCTAAACCGGACTGCATGTCACTGATTCTTCTGTATCTCCAAGTGGCCTTTAAACTGTGTGGATGCCAATCTTTCAAAATCTTTGAGAGCTGAGTAGTAATGCAATTGTGTGATAATTCCCTATTTCAGTTACTTTACCCCTTTGTGTATGGGCACGGTTTTAGATAACTTCCAGGCATGAGGGTATTCCCAGTACTTAACGATAGGTTGAATATGTATGCTAGGGATAAGCAATTATTGGTGCAGCGATTTCAGAAGCCTTGGAGGAGAGCCATCAAGTCCAATGGCCTTTGAAATATCTATCTTTAATAACTCTGCCTGAACAGATTTAACTGTGATTTTGGAAAAGGCAACATTCTGCACCATGTCGCTTGCCTATTCTTTAGCTTAGGTGGTATGTAAACCGACACAACAGTAAGTACCTTGTTGTGTGCACCAAGAAGTACCTCAGTGGCGAGGAGCTGTATATCAGACCCAGTGCAGGGCAGGGTACGGCGTGCACCATAAGTGAGTCTCTGATGTAAAGAGCGCAGCCTCCGCCTTTTAGACAGTCTGTCATGTCTAAAAACTGAATACCAAGTATTGCAATGGCAGTGTCAGGATTTTATGACACTTCCTGTGTTTCTATGTTTCTCCTGGAAATCCCAAGGTGCACAATACCTGCGCTGGGCATCCATCAGGGCTAGATGGGGCAGAGGATGGAGTCAGACATCTCTTGGCGCCTCCACAAATGGATGAGGCCACGGAGGTATGGCTGTGGAGTCATGACTGTAGGAAGGACACTGAGCTTGCTGGATTGTGGCCAGAAAAGTGAGACAGTCACAGCTCCCTCATCATCTTTATTTTTTTTATTTATTAGAGATTGAGAATACATCCTTTGAGCTAAAAGCGTTCAAGAAGGATCCTCGTCATACAAAAATAAAAAAATCATCACTGAAAAGGAACTGCTCATAATGGGGGTAGTCAGCATCATTGGAGAGGTGGACTGAGGACTTCTGTTCCTCCGTGGAGTAAGACAAAGAAGAGGAGCCAGACTTAGTGGGTGGCGGTGTGCTGGGGTTTCAGGCTGAAAGATAGCATGGTTCACTGCCCTCACATAGGTTGGGAAGGCACTCACGGAAGCCCTGAATTGCTCCCAGGAGAGGGGTCCGAGGACCAGAAATGCCCAGGAGAGGAGGAGGAGGCGCCAGGCAGAGGAGGAGGAGGAGGAGGTGGGTCATGAAGGACAGGCCAGGTCCTCTGCCAGGGCCACAAGAGTGAACAGGTGACTTACCCTGAGGGTAGAGGTTGGGCATCTTGTCCACCTGGGGAACGTCCAACCATAGACGTGGTGATCTGGATGGTCCCTTTTGGGAAACCTCCACGTGACAGGTTGAAACGGTAGAGGTCTCAGAAGGCAGCCCCTATCCCCACCTACTGCAGGCCCAGATGGCCCCGAGGGGGGGCTGAAGACCTGATTGACACTACTACTCCTGCGAGCTCCCAGCCAATCTAGACACGGAGCGCAGCAGCACTGACCGACCCAAACCCCACCTGACCCGAGTGGACCCCGCCCTTGACTAGATCTAGAAGCATCTCCAGTAGCAGAATACTGGAGGAAAGGGGGATCCAGGCCGTGTTTACATCAAAACCCTCTGCAGCACTGCAGATAGCACCGAATCAGATTCAGCACTGGGGCAGCACAGAACCCAACATGGTGCTGGAGATGGCACTGGAGACATCTCTGGTGTTGCAAGCAGTACTGTATGACACTGAATGTGCCGCTGTGGCCAGCACTAGGACAAGAAGGACCACAGATGACGACACAGATGCTAAAGGCATACGCCTGGGCCCAGGAAGCCTCTTTCCTCACCTGGGCCAGGAAGCCAAATCGGGATCTTCTGACCTCTCAGAAGACAAGATCTAGAAGATCTCCAGTGGACGGCTGGCCCCAGAGGCCTTCCTTCTCCATGAGCCATGAACGCAGCAGGAGGGACCCCACGCTGGAGGCATTGTCCCACTCACTGGCACCAGCCTTAGTGCCAGGAGCCAAAGTGAAGCCGTGCCCCTGCCTCATGGGACCCACTGGCGCAGGCCCAGCACACAGCTGTGACTCTGCTACCAGGGGCATCTGGACCCTGAGGGGGTACTGCACTGGGAGAAGTGCGCAACCGGCCCTTGGGAGGCCAGCTGTCCCACACAGACTCTGCCCCCAGGCCTTCCATCTCGGGTGAGAAGAGGACAGCGAGGCCTGGTCTCTATCAGTTTATTTAGTACAGAGGAGGGCTCAGGAAGAGCCCAAGGTGCGACGCCTGCCTCTGAAGGTGGGAGGGTTCCATCCCACTTCATCGCATGGATTTCCAGGGTGCAAAGGTCCATCGAGAAGCAGGCATCGCAATGGTCCACTCCAAGGCAGGTCCAGCAACAATCATGGCAGTCCTGAATGGATATGTTTCTCCCACAGGGGCACTGACACATGGGGCAGAATCAGTTTTCTTGCCGTTTTTCTGTTCTTAGGCCCTGGGACCCGGACATGACTGACTCACAGAAAATAATAAAATTGGTAAAATAGCTTGGCACCATAAGCGGGGATAAATAGAAATGGGTCAATGAGAGGTCAGGGAAACTATCACGGCATTGGAGTTAGCAGCGACGAACAGAACCGAATGCCATGACTCAGTAGAAATGGAGAACCCTCCCATGAAGTACCTTCCTGAGAAGGGAAGAACAGAACTGAGGAGGTAAGAGGCACGTCGGTTATTGGCCAGTCCATGAGTGCCACGTCATTCTGCCTGTCACGTGAGTGGCTCCATCTCCAACATTGGCCCCATTCCTCCAAAGCTTTTAAGACATAAGGCCCCATGGTCTTGAGTTCTCTGGCACAGACCCACCAATGATAAATGATGAAGATCGATTCTTGGAAGATCTGAGCAGAGTATATCTCTTAAACTGAGCAAGAGTCGGTCTCCTTAAAGAGCACCTTTCCTGCTCTTTTAAAAATTGCCCCAACCATGAAGGACCCTTACCTGCCCCAATTCCTATGGTGTCAGAATCTGAATTTTTACTTGCCCCTAATTTGGAAAGGAAGATACTGTATTTGGCTCCATGAAGCCGAGCCGCTGATCCTTCCACTTCCTCATACTAAGAGCTGTCCAGTTTTGTAATGTCACTATATGGAGAGGGCAGGGGCTGCTTTCAGACGCAAGACCTGGGTTTGAATCCATAGCCCCCACTTGCATACTGTGTGACCCTGAGCAAGTCCTTGTGCTCCCAGGTTGCACCTGTAAACAAGCTTTCAGCATAGTGTCTCTCTCTCCTGGTAAAACAAAGGTAAAGAAAGAATGGGGCCATTTTTATCTTGTCAGTTGTTAATTGAGCAGTGGCTTTGGTTACGATGGCCATCTAAAATATGGAAAACAAGAGTTAAAAACAGCCCCATTTATGCCAATGGAGCACATCTTCTGCACTCTTCCATAATGACATCACGAAATGTGCTAGCAAGGCAGCTCTCAGTATCAGGAAGAGGAGGGCTCAGCTCCAGGAGTCAAAATACTACCCCTTCCCTTCCAAATTAGGGGTAAATCAAATTCTGATTTTTGCCACCACAGGAACGGGGCAGGTAAGGTTCTTAATGGTTTTTAGTGTGAGCACCAGGAAAGGTGCTTTTAAACTGAGCATAGTATAGCTCCTTAAACTGAGCAGAGTACATCTCCTTAACCTGAGCTGAGTACATCTCTTTAACATGAGCTGAGTACATTTCTTTAACCCAAGATACATATATCTCATTAACCTGAACTGAGTACATCTCTTTAACCCGGGCTGAGTATAGCTTCTTACCTGAGTCAAGTACATCTCCTTAACCTGAGCGGAATACATCTCCTTAACTGAGCAGAGTACATCTCCTCACCCTGAGCAGAGTACATCTCCTCACCCTGAGCTGAGTACATCTCCTTAGCCTGAGCCGAGTACATCTCCTTAGCCTGAGCCGAGTACATCTCCTTAGCCTGAGTCAAGTACATCTTACCCTTAGCAGTCTGTCTCCTTAAATTAGGCTGAGTACATATCCTTAACCTGAGCTGAATACATCTCCTCACCCTGAGCAGAGTACATCTCCTTAGCCTGAGACAGTACATCTCCTAAGCCTGAGACAGTACATCTCTAAGCCTGAGACAAGTATTACCCTTAGCAGTCTGTATCCTTAAACTAGGCTGAGCACGCATCTCACTCCTGAGCTGAGCACATCCCTTAACGTGAGCTGAATACATCTCCTTAACCTGAGCCGAGTACATCTCCTTAACCTGAGCCGAGTACATCTCCTTAACCTGAGCCGAGTACAACTCCTTAACCTGAGCCGAGTAACTGTAAAGCCACTAGAGGGCAACAACACATGTAGGTTGCTATCCTCTACCCACTAGTCTCCCTAACACTTCTAGTCCTTGGTCATTCATACCAAAGTAAATAATCAATGTCCTAACATTCAGTGGTGTGATCTGAATCTGTAAGCTTGTACAGAGCCTCTATTACCCTACCCTGAAGGGTTTTCATCTCCCTCATATTCATACCCTTCCTGTTTCTTACCCCATCCCAGTCTCCCCCACCTATTCCCACTTCTTTCTCCCTTGCCTTCCAGATACCTCCTTCATTCTGTCAATCACCCCTACAGCCCCCCTTGTAAGCAGACCCCACTTTCCCTACTACCCTCCAACATGTTTTCCTTCCTAGTCACTTTGCCTTTCTTCGTCTACTTATCTCCTTCTCTCCACCACTCCCTCCCTCTTCCCCTCACTCCGTATTTCCTACCCCAATTACAAAAGTCCTAAACTTCACTATTTACTACCTGCTCTGTTCCAACTGGCCAGCAGTCCGCTTCTAGTCTTGCTTGATGTACTGACTCTGAAAAGCGCTGTAATTTCTTAATTTTTGTTAAAACCGTTCTCAAAATGTTTTGTGATTAATTACAGTTTTACTAGCTACTTAGCCTGAGTGTTACTTGTGCTTACAGCCCTTCCTATGTAAGTGTTCAGCTGGATGTCAGACAACTGGGTGCCATCCCCAACTGCTCCTACTGTGGTACAGATTGGACTCCGCTTGCCTCGGCTGGTCCCTTTGTCCACAGCCAGTGCTCGACTTCCCATTTTTCTTTCCCCAGCATGTGAGAAGCCACCCAGGGCTCCCCAGCGAGGCATCCTCAGACACCGGCGGTCGACGCTGACCTAGCCACCAGAGACCTCCAGCCCGGACTCGCTTCCTCACAAGGTGTGGCAAAGCTGCAATTTCGCCACCCACCCATCCCCACCTCCTCCATTTATTAAATACGCCTGTCCCACCTCTTCTCGCCTCCACGCCCTCTGACGCCCTCCCACTTTAATTGTAACTATCTGCTGCCTTTTACACACTAATCTCCTGCAGCGGTCCATCCCCTATCTTTTAGTCTATCTTGGCGTCGCTCAGTTTCAGCACAACCACAGGTTACAGTATCTGTTACTAGGTCTGGGACATTCATCTCCCTATTCTGTGGCATATAGGAAGACCTTATCATGGGAGGGAACAGCTGGCTCCTCTATGTCCCTTTTCTTGCTAGGGCCCTGCTCTATCAGACCTCACATTCCTCCCAGGGTGGGGGTGAGGTGCGCCTCTCCCTGTTATGTGCTCAACAACTCCTCTCATGAATTTCTACATGATTACTGGATCATACAGCTGTATTTGCCTGGAAGTGGGACATCTGAATTGCCACTGCAGGGTACTCCTCCCTCCCATCTCGGTACTTTCTTCTCCTGGCATGTTTCTGTCAGGATTCTAGTACTGCAACCCTAGGTCAGTATAGCACCAGAGTGGAGATAACTATGTTCAACTTCACCGCCTCCAGATGCTCAAAGAACAAAGACTACAAATTTACTTTTGCTGCATTAGAAAGGATTTTGCTGCTATTGCTATTGTGCTCAGGCAATGTCAAGCTCAACCCGGGCATCTAGATACCCTTGCTTCTCCCTCCGACCTTGCTGGAAGTAAAGGAATGTCATTCCTGCATGTCAACGTATGTAGCCTTTTGAAAAGATCACCATGATCCAGGCTTGGTTATCCACCCTACCTGATGTTCTGGTGATCACTGAGACCAGCTAAACCAGCTACTCCTGACAGGGAAATCAACATCCAAGATTATTTGCTCTTCCGAGCTGACAGACAATCGAGAGGCAGATGGGTGGCGATTTATGTCAGGGACAAATTCTCTGTATCATGTCTAGAATCCTCCTCCTCCCTAATGAATCTGAATGCTTGTCCCTAAAGGTTGAATTATCACCTTCTTGCACTCTGTGTAACAGGCTGTTACAGGCCCCCATCTGCAGGGGCACATCTCTTGTCACATCTAAGCTCTGCCCTGGGGCTCAGTATGCTGGAAACTACTATTCTTGGCGATCTGAACTACCACTGGTTATCAAAAGCCTCAGCTCCTTGAAATCCTTTTGTGATATCTTGAGGCTGGTGCAACTCATTGGTGAACCCACCTTGCCCAAATAAAAGAACCATAGTAGCAGCACCCTTTAGATGTAATTTTGGTTAACAAACCACACCTGTTCTCCCATGTTGCAACATTTTCTCTGACATCAGCGATCACTGTTCCATCACCAGCATCAGATCTGTGCATAATCCACAGTTTGTAGCAAAGTTCTCAATCAAGAGGTGTAAACGTAACTTCAACTTGTTTGCCTACCTCAATGAATTGAAACATTCCCTACATGGCAGCATTTCTACTTAGCCAAAGCGGTTAATGAGGCATAACTATCTTTCACAAAATACTAACTCGGCCTTAAACAGGCATGCCCCCATGGTAAAGGTCGTGTAAGGAGCAACACTTGCCGCTGGTTTTCACCAGAACTCAAAACTTCCATGCTAGGTGAGGGATCGCTTTGGAAAAAAGCACACCAGAAGCAAGAATGACTTGGATTGGTGTCAGTTTAGGAGGGCACGCAATAAAGTGCACCAAGTTGGTCAGAGCAGCCAAGGCCGCTTTCTATCGCACTGAGCTAGACTCTGCCTCAAGGAATCCTTCAAAATTTTGGAAAATAATAAAGGACATGGCTGGTCATTCACCTGGAAATTCCTTCCATCAAAAATTATATCCGGTAGTAACACTATTTCAGACCAATCGGAGATACGGAAGCCTTCAATAATCATTTTGCAACTGCTGGGCTAGCATTTAACATATCCCCTGCTGATGCTATCCACACTCAGCAGGGATTATTGTTTCCAAGTCTCCTGCTACCAAAGAGGCCTTCTCCTTCCTGTCTGCCTCTCTAAAAGAGGTTGAAGATCTATTGCTGCAGTTGGATATCAAGAAGGTGCAGGTTCGGACTTTATAGAGCCTTACTTTCTGAAATGTGCATACCATGTGTTGGCAGTGCCAATCACGCACCTCTTCAACTTGTCACTATCCCAGGAGCCTCCTCCCAATGGAAATTAGCCCATGTCATCCCTCTGCTCAAATCAGGTGACCCTTGTGACCTTAATAATTATAGACCGATCTCCCTCCTCCCCATTCTCTGTCTAAATTAATGGAAAAGATAGTGAGTGGTCAGCTAAGGGCATACCTTGAATCCAGGAGTCTGTTAAACCCAGTGCAGTCTGGATTCAGAGCAAAACACAGCACCATAACTGCCCTAACAAAAGTGACTAATGACTGACTCCTTGACCTTGACAATAGGAATTTTGTCTGTGCCATCTTTTGAATCTAAGTAAGGCCTTGACACAGTTGACCATAGCCTGCTTCTTTCCTTCCTATGTAACCTAGGTCTGGACTCTAACTCTATGTGCTGGTTTGCGACTACCTTGCAGGACGGAAACAGCAGGTTAAGGCTGAAGGTGATCTTCGGCCACTTAAACCCCTACAGAGAGGTGTGCCTCAGGGGTCTATCCTTGGTCCCCTGTTTGCGGTTTACATTAACAACATCAATAAAGCCAATATCCACTTGTTCGCTGATGACACAGTACTTTATTTGAGTTGTCCTATGCGGAAGCAGCCTGTAAAGACCTCAAGCTGAATTTAACCTATTGCAATACCAGCTCATAAGCAAAAGCTTAATGCAAAAAAACAGAAGCAATGATCTTTTCCTCTCCCCCATGCGCGAACCCCGCTTGCATTGGGGCTATCCCTCAGATTACCACAGTACTTGGACAAAATCTAGAGTATGTGTCAAAATTCAAATATCTGGGTGTATGGCTCGATCACAAACTCTCCTTCTCTGAACATCTCGAAGAACTACAGAAGAAACAGACAAAGACTAGGACTATTCTACAGAATTAACCACTTCCTTACTAGGGATGCCAAGCAGCGATTGGTTCAAGCCACGTTCCTTTCATTAATAGATTCGTAGACCTTCTCTATAGCCATTGTACTGCCTCTGCCCTGGCTAAGTTGGACACCCTATACCACAGAGCAATCAGGTTCATAACGGGCCTTCCACTTTCCACACACCATTGCTCCTTGTACACTGCGGTGGGCTAGACTTTCCTTCATTATAGAAGAACTAGAAATGCTGCTCTATGGGCTTTCAAGTGGTTACCAACAAGCTCCCCTATACTTCTCGGACTGTATTCCCCTGAGAGGTGATAGGTGCCTATGCTCTAAGAAGCTATTCCCTAATTGCGTTTTGCAATTACCTAAGGTCAAATCTGCTTCAGCAGAGCTGCCACAAGTTTCTTGTTGCTTTCCTTGTGGAACAATATGCAAAAAACTTGAAGCTGAGCTGTCCTGTTAGCCTGAATATTTTCAAGTCGCCCACGCCCACTCCATGAAGGAATCCTGCAAATGTTTCCCACATCGCTAGCTCACCTATTTTCCAGTTTCCTCCTGCCCATCCTGCCCCTGCCCCTCTCCCTACCAAAATACCAGCTTCTCTGCCTCTCTTTAGCCATGGCCAAGTTCCACCCTTCCCTGAAGTATGACAGTTAACTATTCCAACCCGTCATTTCTTCCTAAGCTGGTATCCCTCTTCTTGCCCTGGATAAATAACGATTTTGATTGATTGATTGACATCTCATTAACCTGAGCAGTACATTTCCTTAACCTGGGCCAGGTACACCTCCTTAACAGGGCAGTACATCTCCTTAAAGCGGGCAGAGTATATCTCCTTAACCTGAGCTGAGTACATCTCCTTAACAGGAGCAGAGTACATCTCCTTAACAGGAGCAGAGTACATCTCCTTAACCTGAGCTCAGTACATCTCCTTAACCTGAGCTCAGTACAACTCCTTAACCTGGGCAGTACATCTCCTTAACCTGAGCCGAGTACATCTCCTTAACCTGGAGCAGTACATCTCCTTAACTATTCCAACCCGTCATTTCTTCCTAAGCTGGTATCCTCTTCTTGCCTTTCTCTCCCTTTTAAGTGAACATTCCAGCTGTACCCAGTTATGAGCCTATCTGTTGTAAAGGCCCTCTCACTCAAATGTTGATGTACATATGTATATTTTTCTTCTCTGTACAATATTGCACTATGTTTTACCATGTTACAGTACTATGATTTTTGTATGACCAGGTCCATCTTGCACATGAGCCCTGCTCAATGGTGCCCGCTGGATAAATAAAGATTTTAATTGATTGATTGACATCTCCTTAACCTGGGCGAGTACATCTCCTTAGCCTGAGCAGTACATCTCCTTAGCCTGGGCAGGGTACATCTCCTTAACCTGGGCGAGTACATCTCCTTAACCTGGAGCCGAGGTACATTTCCTTAACCTGGGCAGGTACATCTCCTTAACCTGAGCCAGGTATATCTCCTTAACTTGAGCCAGGTACATCTGTTAGTGTGAGCTGAGTCTGGGTCCATTCCCTGAGCAGAGTATGTTTCCTTAAGCTGAGCTGAGTACATCTCCTTAACCTGAGCAGTCTGTGTCCATTCCCTAAGCAGAGTCTGTCTTCTAACCTGAGGGGAGTCTGGCTCCTTAACCTGAACAGGGTCTATCTCCTCTACCTTAAGAGGGAGTCTATACACAATTTCTGGAATGAATAAATTCAGAATTTGGATCAGCATATCCTCGATCTGCCTCATGCCAAAAGCGAGATCGAAGTTACGGCGAGTGACGCAAATTCTGGAATGTTGCTGTGATACAGAATTTAAGAATGTGGCAGGGATGCACAATTTGGAATGTCACGGTGAAGCACAGTTTCAGAATGTGGCAGTGATGCACAGTTCTAACATGTGGTGGTGATGTCATTTTGGAATGTGACAGTGATGCACAGTTTCGAATGTGGTAGTGACGCACAATTTGTGAATGTGGCAGTGACAATTTTGGAATGTAGCTGTGACACAATTTCAGAAGGTGGCATTGAAACACAACCTCGGAATGTGGTGGGGACGTCCAATTTTGGAATGTGGAAGGGATGCATAATTTCAGAATGCTGCAGGGATGCGTAATTTTAGAATGTGACTGGGACACACAATGTTGGAATGCAGGGGATGTTGTGCCCTAATTTTGAAATGTGATGGGTGTGACAATTCTGGAAAGTGGCAGGGACAAGCAATTTCAGAACAAATGGTCTCTTATGTTACATTCCAACAGTGTGCATCCCGCTATATTCGAACCTGCTAGTCCCCAAATTCCTAAATGAGTGTTCCTGCTGCAGTCTGAGATTGAGTGTCCCACCACATTTTGAGATGGCACATCCCTGCCACATTCTGAGACTGCATGCCCCCGACATTTTAAACGTGCACCACCTTGACATTCTATACCTTGACTCAGAGCTGCATTCCAAAAACACCTCCTGATGTGTTCAGCACCGTGCATCTGAACAGTCTGGAAATGAAAGCACAGCAGTCAACCTATATGCCAGTTTTTTTGTTTTGTTTAACGATTACTGCAGCTACAGTTTCTTAAACTTTTGAGAAACAGGTAGTATAAGATTGCTGACAGGAGGATTAGACCGTGAGTTCAGGTTATGTCATCAACAGTGGTTCTTCACGAAACTGTCTTTTTGAACAGGTAGTGAAATCAGGGTTACAAAATAGCTCATAACTTTATAATGAAGTAACGCTGGCATGAGATTTACTGAGGGTATGCTTATTATAATTATGCAATGTAGCACTTTTGGCCAGACTCTCTTTATGTATGTGTGTGTAAGCATGCAGTTACTTTAATGACCTATTCCTCACAAATGTCAATAAATATGTTCCTGTCTCTAAGATCAAGGTAAAATGATTTTTGTCTGTAATTAACACTGGATGTAAAACCAGCACTTTGTAAGAGAGATGAACTATAGGCAAAAGCAAGAACCACCACACCTGAAGACAAATGGACTGCCACCAAGCAGAAAAGGAATGTGTACTAGTTCAGTTAAAGAAGCAAAATCACATTTTCTCTTATTGCCAGTGCACCCCACCTACACCAAAGTTCAGAAGGACCTGAATTAAACTCAAACCAAGCACTCTGCAAGGAGAAGTTTTTAGCTGAAATGCCTCTTTCACTGAGTAACATTCACACTGCCAGCATTTTTCGCTACTGATTATTTGCTTTGAACAAGGCTCCATACCTTGTTTAAGCTCATACCTCAGTAATAACAGCAGATACAGGCTGAAATGGGTTCACCATGACTGGTTCAGGCTCCTCCTCTCGATGGTCCGGCCTTCTCGCTCAGCTTCCTCTCTTTCCTTCTGCTCCCTGATCAAGAACAACAACAAATAAAAGTCCAGACCTAAACATTTCAAGTAGAAAAACACGCCCAGCAGTCTCCTTCAGTTCAATATGGTCTAAACATTCACTGCATTATAAGCATGCAATCAATCAATGAATCAATTAATCAACAGTGCTCCAGATAAAGGAGTACTGGCCTATCTTACTTGCCAATTTGTAAGAAATATATTTCTAAAAATTTCTGATGAGCACCGATACTCACCCCAACCCTTGGAAGTGTTCCATAAATACTTTAAAGGGTACAGTTTTCAACGTTTAAAGCACTTTTACTCATCAGTATTATAATTTTACTCACCTAATGTCAAAACTGGTGAGTACATTACTCTTGAATGCCAACGTTATCTGCAGCGTTGACTTTGAACATATAAAAATCACAAGTAAAAGAAGGCCCTGCGATCTATCTAGTCTGCTCAATTGCAGAGCCCTTCTCCAGCAATCAATAAATAAAGTAAACACAAGGTTTATAAACCCAGAAGGGTGTAAAGTGAATTGTGAAGATTATTGCTTTTGTTAGATTTAATTTTCAAACATAAATTTCACTACCTTGTCCCTGCTTGAAGCCTTCATTAATTGAGCAGTTGGTTTAAGGCATAGTAACAGCTGAGGTACCATTTATAAACTCACATGCAAAAACTGCCCCATAGAAAATACAAGTCAACCCTACCAGACACCACAGACAATGACAACTTCTGAACTGGCAACAGTGTGGACAACAGCCTCAGTGCCAGACCCTCTCCTGACACCACAAGCAGTTTCAGGAGGAGGCTCGGCTTGTCTCTGGCGCTACCTGCTGCATCGTCACTGCAAATAGTGACAAAAGCACAGGTGACACCAGATGAAGATATTGAGGTGCCCATCAATGTAGACAGAGTGTATAGCTGTGGCCTTGCCACCAGGATGTCTGCTGCTCAGGGCAGGAAGACTGTAAGGTTTGCATGTTGACCACCAGAGTCCACTGTCCACCAGACCTATCCACTGGAGCCTGACACCTCAGTGTGGTGAGGTCACGCAGAACCCTTACTTCCATGGAATCAGAGGTCCCAGGAAGAGGCCCAGGGGAAAGGCCTAGAGACCTGGTCTGTGTGGGCCTGCCTCCCAAGGTGGGGATGGCAAACCCACCTCAGCACGCAGTTCTCAAGTATATGGCAGTCCATTCGAAGCAGGTATCACACACATCTATGTTGTGTTTTGGTCCAAGATCACCGCTCAGGACTAATGCCAGTCAGAAAGAGTGGTTTGTTTCCCACACGAGCAGACACATAATAGGCTGCTGTCTAACCTTCTTCGATGACTTGGACCCTTTTAATCAGACTTTGGCATCGTGGTAACATAATAAAGACAAGCGACACCACAAATAAAGAAAAACATTTGGTGACACTATAAAATAAGCAGCAATGAGGCTAATTGCGGCACTGCGTTCCCATGGCCTACCTACCTATTACCAAGCTTGTACCACCAGTGAATTTCTGTAACACTGGTTGCTCTTTTAATCTAAGTTCTATATACTGTTATCTTTGTACTGTTTTGTTTGCTGTGAAGTATTGCTCTCTTGACGAGGTGCCTTTGTAAATGAGTCTTTGACTCAAAGGTCTGTAAACCGATGATCTAATAAATAAATAAATGTTGGGCACTTGGCAGGAAGACCAGAACTGAGGTTGGTGAGGGAGCTGGCAATGGTTATTGGCTGGAATGTGGCACCATGTGGGGAGGCACAACGTCCATGGCCAGCAGCCATGGCCAGCCACCTGGCCAAAAGCTTTGTTTCCACCTGGCCCTACTGTCTCCAATCCAGACCCGTAAGTGGGAATCAAAGATGACGAGTGATTTTTGGGAGTTCTACGGTTGCAGGTGAGTAACCTATACTTCTAACAAAGTGGATACATTTCATTATTCACACTCTGGCAGACTCCTAGCTGTTCTCTGGCAGGGTGGGGCAAGGCACACACCTCTATTTGGCCAACAGAGACTGGAGAACTGAGGAACAAAAGCTGCATCCTAATGACTCATTCGTCAATGCTGTAATGGGAGATGAAGGTGGGCACTTTACTCCAGTTGGCAGCCTGATTATCTCCAAATGGGGGATATCCCTGGAAGCAGCCACCACGCAGCAATATACCTGGTGGAATGAGCCCTAAGCCCTTAGGTGACTCCATGCCAGCCAACCTATAGCACAGGTCAATGCAAGATATAATCCACCTGGTAATCATCTGCTTTACTGCCTGTCTGTCAGGCGCGCTTTAGCATATGTCACAAACAGCTGGCCAGACTTAGCTTGAACTCCAGCCATACGCCCTTGTAGTAAAAGTGCCCTCTGCAGGTCCAGGGTATGGAGCCCATGACTGATATCCGAGGTCAGGAAAGTAAAGTATATCATTAAGTTAATCACCTTGTTAAGGAGAAACTCTGATATGACCTTAAAAGAACTCGTGGGGTGAAGTACAACCTTGTCCTGTAGAATACAAGGTAGGAAGACTCCACCAATATTGCCTGATGCTTATTTATTCTTCTGGCTGAAGTGACAGCCACCAAGAGGACAGTCTTCCATGACAGATCTGACATCTTATATTTGTGCACTGGCTCTAACAGCTTGCCCATGAGAATTAACAACATCAGCAGTAGGTCTCATGGAGACAGAGGTTTGCACACTGGAGGAACAAGTGATCCAGGCATTTGAGAAAGTGGCCACCATCCACTACTGGGCCACTGTCAGCATACCAGCCCACACCTGGTATGCAGATATAGTGCAAGGTGCACTTTAAGGGTCACTGCTCGAGACCCAACTGAGACGGGAACCAGAGATATTCAAGGATGCTAGCCATGGGGGCACGCAAGAGCATCAAACACCTTATCCTGGCACCAGATCCAGAACTCTGCTATTTAAATGCACTGCATTTACAAGCCAACTCCTTACAGGATGCCTCCACAATGTGAGGAAGTCTTCTGAAAGGCCTAGAGCCTGGAACTCTAGCTGCTCAGGAACCAAGCTGAGAGGTGCACGGACTGAAGGTCCGGTACCGAGATCTTTCTCTGCTGTCTGGTCAGCAGATCTGGCTGGAGAAGCAACCTCTAAGGAGGCCTGCTGCTGAGGCTAAGAAATCCAGAACCCAGAACTGCCTGGGCCAGTCTGGAGCTATTTGGATCATCCATGCCGTGTCCTTCCATGCCTTGACTGCAACCTTATGGACCAAGGGGAAAGGAAGGAAGGAATACAGGAGGCCTGGGGTTCAGAACCTCACAAACCCATCCCCAAACAGTGTCTTGGACTGTGCAGGTGCAGGCACAGAATGGCCTCAGTTTTCTGTTCTCCCATGAGGAAAACAGTTCCACCAAAGGGGTGCCCCACTGGGAGAACAGGTGGTCTACCACCTCCTGATGCAGGAACCACTCATGTGACATCTCTCTGACTCGGCTGAGAGCATCCCTCCAGCTGATTGTTCTCTTCCACAACATGGAGTGCCAGGAGATCTAAACCAAGGCTGCACATGAGAGTCCAGGTGTGGAGAGGCTCTAGACAAAAAGGAGTGTGTTCCATCCTGCTTGTTCAGGTAGAACATGGTGGTCATGTTGTTCATCTGGACCTGAATGACCTGACCCTGAAGTAAGAGAGCAAACTTCATCAAAGCCAGATGCACTGCGAGAGCTCCAGCAGGCTGATGTGGTGGCGGCACTCCCAGAGTGACTAGAACTCATGGGCCCTGTGGTCTCCCAGGTGTGCTCCCCACCCTACCAGAGACACATCCATCATGGCGTGATGGATGGTTCTGGGCATACAAATGGGACTCCCTCTTCCAGGTGTTGTAGTCAGGTCACCACTGGCTGGCATCCCACAATGGCTGGGTCACTCACGAATGGCTGGTCCAAAAGACAGACACTGGGACCACTGTCGGACCAACAGGCACTGCAGGTGACACATCTGCTAGCAAACCCAACAGCCACAAGAAGTTCCAAGCAGGGTGCGAGAATCCAAACTGAAATGATTAGGCAAAGGAGGTAAGAGCCAATGGCCAGTCTACAGGAAGGTGGGCTTTGGCTTGTAGAAATTTAGTGCTGCCCGATTAACTAAATCACCTCGAGAAACCAGGTCTTATTTGGCAACTTGACCAGAAGGCCAAAGTCCTGATATGTCTGGAGGAACAGATTCCTGGACCTCTCCACAGCCTCCTTGGATGGGCTGGCTATCAGCCAGTCATCCAGGCTGGGATGCACCCCAATGCCCTTGCCTCACAGGAAGGCCACCACCACTGCCATGCACTCGTTGAAGACCCTGGGCACAGATAAGAGGCTGAAAACATGACCTGGAACTGGTACAGGATCCCTCTGCACGGAACCAAAGACACCCACAATGGGAAGGATAGATAGGGATGTGGAAGAACGTTTCCGAAGTCCAGGGACCAGAACCACATGCCCTGCCCCAGAGACAGAATGATCTGATTCAGAGGTGCCATCCACAACTTGTGCTTCTGCATGAACTGGTTCAGATCATGCAGATCCAGTATGAGTCAACAGCCCCTGCCTGTTGTGGAACCAGGAAGTATTGAACACATATCCCCAAGTGGCCAGGTGTGACGGGGTTGAATAAGGCTCTGTCCCATTTGTTATGCAGAAAGAGTTTAAACACAAGGGTCTGTTCTATCCTGTCCTTTTCTGTCTGGTTGTGCAACCAAATTTTCTTGTGAGACCTAGGAACTGATCACTTCAACGGTTTTGCAATGCTCCACCTCTCGCTATCTCTGCCTTCACTTGCTATTTTGGTCTTTCTGCCCCTTGCACATCTGCAGGTATAAAAATATATGCAAATCTTTTTTTTTTAACTGTATTTGTACACTTTTATCATTTACATGACATAAAGATAGCATATGACAAACAGTCCACAAGGTAGAGCGTTTCCAGGATCAAAATCCCTTAATCAAAGGAAAGAGGTGCATTTACCATATTGAGATACATCATTGGAGGGGGTCTCCACAATTTAAAACTAAAGAACATCAACTTGTGCTGCGATTATGAGTCAAATGATCAACATGGCTATTTTGAAAATTAAAGAATTGCCCAGCAATACCAGTCCAGAAAGACATCTCCCTAAGGGAGTAATGGCACCATGTGTAACCCCTCAAAGTTTATTCTTTAAGTGACTGCAAGCAGCAGATATACTAAATACTAAGAAAAACAGGAGATAGTGGAGAGTGTCGGACCCTCTTAGAAATACATTTAATCGTAAAGCTGATGCTGCGCCAAGAACTGCGTAACATGTTCACGCACCAAAATTACTAATACACGGTGATTGGCAATGGTGTTACATTGTTTGTTAGTCAATGTTGGTAATTTTTTTTACTATTTATTTTAAGTATGTTGCAAAAAACGTGTTTTCTATAAAGAAAAGGGTGTCGAGGGCACAGCCCATCGATCACAGAAAAATGTTGGCGTGTGCCTCTTGCTACCATTAGCTAACTAGGCGAGCCCTCTTCACCTCACAAATTGCATAGCGAATGCTTCCATGTTGTGCCACAGGCAGTTCAGGTCACGCTACACCACGCAGGATCAGGTGGTCCAACACCTCCACTATCGCCGAAAACAAGCCTGCTGTCCTACTACCTATAGCGTTAAAAAAAGGAGAACAGAACAACTCCCTTCAAGAGCCTCAATCCAAAAAATAAGGAAAGAGCACTGAACAGTGTATTTATGGTCCTCTAAAACATAAAACCCCAATTAGCCCGCAGTAAAGGGTTATTTCCAATATGAAAGATTCACTGCTTTTTAATACATCTTATACCAAACATTATAGTATGGTTTGAGTGCCTGTTTTATTAATATCTAACAGCAATCTTAGACCTGGAACTCTCAAATGGGGATGGAGAAAGAATCTCAGATTCAGAAGTGGGTAGCCATCTGGGAACAAGCGACCACCAAACAGTGTGGTTCACAATAAACAGAGCCATACAATCAAGCCATACAAAAGCAAGAGTATTGGACTTTAGGAGTGCTGACTTTGGGAAATGAGAGTGTGCCCCTCAGAAAAGCATTGGCAAACAGGCAAGAAGAAGGGGTGGAGGAACAATGAAGAGTAATCAAATAGCCACCACAGAGGCAACAAGCCTTTGTGTAAAGCAAATCAACAAAACACAACGAAGGAAAAAAACCATAGATTCTCAAAAGAGGTGGCAGGGAAGGTTAAGGAGAAAAGGACAGCATTCAGGAAATATAAGGAAACACAGAAAGAGCAGGACAGAGAACTTTAGCAGTCAAAGCAGAAAGAGGCTGGGAAGGCAGTCAGAATAGCAAAGGCCCAAACTGAGGAAAGGATGCCAACTCGGTTAAGAAGGGATAAGACCTTTATAGGTACATTAGGGAACGAAGAAAGACCAAAGGAGGAAAACTGAGGCTTAATAAAGGGAGGAATGTGGGTAGAGGTGACAGTGAAAAGCAGGGATACTGAACGAATATTTCTGCTCAGTATTCACAAAGGAAAAGGAGGGGAGATACCTAAACCAAACAAGAGAAACACTCTGAAGATGGGGGTCGATACCCAGTCCATTTACAGAAGAAAGGGTTCTGAAAGAACTAATAAAATTGATGGTGGACAAAGCAATGGGGCCTGATGGGATTCACCCAAGAATTCTAAAAGAACTAAGGGTAGAACTAGTGACACCACTGACTACTCTCTAACAAATCACGGAGGATGGGGTGGTACCCGAGGACTGGAGGAGGGCAGATGTGATTCCTCTTCACAAAAGTGGAGCAGGACAGAAGCAGGAAACTACAGACCAGTTAGTTTGACCTCAGTGGTAGGGAAAATAATGGAATCACTGAAGGAAAGAACTGTTGAGTACCTAGAGGCCAGTGGGGCACAGGACCCAAGGCAGCATGGATTCACGATGGGAAGGTTGTGTCAGACTTAATCTAATAGATTTCTTTGACTGGGTGACCAAGTAGTAGACCAGAGAGGGCTGTGGACATTCCCTACCCAGATTTTAGCAAGGCATTTGATACAGTCCCACACAAAAGATTAATACACAAGTTAGCCAGCCTTGGAGGGGTCCCAAGATAGTAGCCTGGATAAAAATTGGCTAGACAACAGGATGCAAAGGGTAGTTGTAAATGGAGTCCACAGTGAAGAAAGGAGGGTTACTAGCGGGTACCGCAGGGTTCAGTACTGGGACAGGTCCTTTTAATGTCTTTATAGTGACATTTCAGAGGAACTGGAAGGAAAAGTACGCCTTTGCAGACGACACAAAGATCTGCAACAGGGTTGATACACAAGATGGAGTGGAAAGGATGAGAAGGACTTGGCAAGGTTGGAGGAATGGTCAAATGTATGGCAGCTTAGATTCAATGCAAAGAAGTGCAAGGTAATGCACCTAGGAAACAAAAACCCAGGGAAGAGTACACAATGGGGATACTGACAAAGTAAAATGAAAGGGACCTGGGAGTAATTATATCTGTAACCCCCTGCAAATGGGGGTTCCTAAAAGACTTCCAGGAGCTTGCTTGAATGCTCCAAGCCTGAATGGTGTTTTGTGTTTAAGCCATTTATCAGAGAGTGTTTTAGAGCCTCTGGTACTGTCTCTTTAAGAGCTGTCTGCTTGCAGACATAATTAGTTTGTATGGGGGACTGTGCTTCTCTGTTTGAGTACCACCGAGCTGCTGCCAATTCACTCCATTTTGCAGTCACTAGAGTGCAAAGGAACCTATCTGAAAGATGTAACTGTTTGCCAGAAATTATTTACAGTAATAATGAAATTACAGTTTGTCTAACCTGCTTTTGCAGTCAGAACTGTGTCTGCCGATAGCACTGCAAAATGCTGAGGGGATGGGGAATCAAGGGCCAACCTGACCCATATTACTTGGCATGTCCGCCCTCCGGTATTCATCATCACAGCTGGAGGTTCAGCTGCAAGAAGTAATAGACCCACAGCTCCAACTCACCCTAGACATGTACCTATTTCTCAACTTTCCCAGAACATATAGAGGACCTAATACTAGATGTTTGCTCTCTTTGCTCTTGACTGCAGCAAAGAAGACAATCACCAGACAATGGTTAACTACAAAGATCCCCACAATTATTGATTGGTGGGACATAACAAAACAGATTTACAACATGGAGAAAATAACGATAACCTGAATGAACAAAGTGGAAATTTTCAGATAGATGGACACGTTGGCAAATATACTACATGCTGAAAGATACCACCTTTATCCCTTAGAATACTGTAAATAAGGAACCACTACCGATACTGGGATAAAACAACATCTCTGCCCCTGCCCTGGCCTCCTGGACCCCTCGAGGAAGAATAGAGCAATGATATACACATAAAACTGCTTATGAACATCAGTGAGGGCAAACATGACAACGGAGAGAACATTTTCATTTGGAAATTAGATGCTAAAATGGCTAATTAATAAGTGACAATAGAATGTGCCTCTGAATGAGAGGGGAGGTAGGAGTAGCAACTGTGAAATGCCTTCCTGCATCACCTTCTGGAGAGTAGGAGACTTTGGAGGAATCGGACAGGGCTACAGGGTAACTGAGGGAAATATCTGACATCTCACAAGCGGGCCTAACTTTATGTGAATTAGGTCTCACTCATTGAGTAGCTTAAGGAAAAATTCAATTGGCTAACGGCTTCTGGCCCCTTAAACCCAACGAAATATCTCAACTACTAGCTCCCCGGCCTAAGGGCTAGAGACCGGACCTATACATAATGTAATGTATATAATGTAATGTATATAATGTAATAGCCGACAAGTATTGTAAAATGAATGTTAAAATCTGGTTGTGACAGTATATTGAAATAGATTGGCAAATAGTCAGACAGCATTGAAACTATGAATGTATTTATATGCCTTTGAGTATTGGTGACTTATACATGTATATAAGTTGAAAACCTAATAAAAAGAAGAATTTCAAAAAGAACTGTGTCTGCCTAGTTCCAAATTCTGGTTTTGAACTGCTGAACTGGACCAATCAGTGTGGGGTAAGCTAGTTCTAAAATGGTGCCTTGGACGAATCAGAACTTGGACTCATAATCTGAGCCAGCCACAAGAGGATTGTATGGGCAGTGACTCTGGGAGATGTAGTTTAGACTTGCGCCTTTTTGGACCAACAGCAGCAGTCTATTGTGAGTGACAGCCAATCCAGTCAAGAACTGGGAGGAACTCAAAGGAAGTGCCCGGTTTTGTCTGTTGGAGTTTCAGTTTAGCTCTGGGAGTGAAGGAAAGAAACCCTGTGCTCCTTCAGTGCACAGTTTCAGTCAAAAACGTGTGTAAGGCCCAGAGTTCCGGTCTGCAGCTTGTGTAACTGCTTGTTAGGACTGAATCCGTCCTGTGAAAAGAATCAAAGGATCTCTGAAGAGTAGAAACCAGGCTCACCCTGTAGAAGACTGGAGGAATTGCTGAAAATTGCACTCGGTCTGTCAGGAACTGAATCTGCTGTGTGTTCTCGGGTATTGTGTAGTAATTGCGATCGGATACAGATGCAGCCTGCCTGGTATAGTGCTTTCTTTACCATATAAATGTGTGAAGAGGTTTGTACCTCAAGTGAATCCTGCTGCCATTAAGTGACTTTTGCCTGTGACTGTTTACCATATAAATGTGTGAGGAGTCTCTTGGAGCTCAAGAGTAGCCCTGCTGACATTGAAGGACCCTATCTTATTTGGAGGTCGTGAGTACTAATTCAGGGTCGCTCCCTGTTGAATTGCCACATTAAATCCAAATGGAATTACTGTACTGCTGACTGTTTAATTTTCCTTTTCTCTGGTGAAAGGGCCCTACCAGCTGCCACGGTTTGGACTAGCCACTAGGGCTTGGGTACCCAGGGACAGTAACTGATAGGATAGGCCTGTGCACAGAGCCATAGGTAGATGAGTAGAGTGATAAGCTAATTAACCTGATTTCCCCGTCCTTGTTATATCCCCTAAATAAATCAGAGCTGCTTGTTTCAGCAAAGTTATACTGCCTGAGGTATTTGTCTATGTTAAAGTACTGTACTGTGATTGTTGCACTGTATCTTATTTCACAGGAGGTCCCAGTGCCGGAACCAGTCCTGGGGTAAGTGTATACTGTGAAGGTAATTCTGATATATTGTGTGGGCCACTAGTGGGAAGAAAGGGGTTGCAGTGTCCCAGAGGGCTGTGACCAAGTTAGTTTAACTATTGCAAACCCTGACCTCTGGGTGGAGGCACCCACCATTGGATCCAGGCCCTCAACCTGTTAGTGGCAAATCAGGCAGGTAGTAGCCCCTGGGATAGCGCCATCTAGGGGTTACATATCAGATGACCTAAAGGTGGGCAAGCAATGTGAGAAGGCAGTAAGGAAGGCTGGGGGATACTGGGATGCATAGGGAGAGGCATCAATAGTAGAAAACAGGAAGTTGTTATCCCTCTGTACAGACAGTTGGTGAGACCCCATCTGAGTACTGTGTGCAGTTCTGGAGACCCCATCTCCCAAAGACATAGACAGAGTGGAGGCAGTCCAGAGGAGGGAACAAAATGGTGCAGGGTCTGCACCAGAAGACATACTAAGAAAGACTAAAGGAGCTTAATACGATACCCTTGAGGAAAGAAGGAAAGAGGGACATGATAGAAACATTCAAGTACTTCAAGGGAATCAACAAAGTCCAAGAGGGTAGCATCTTTCAGAAAGAGAGATGTGCAGAACAAGAGGGCACAATTTGAAGATAGAGGGGATGGCTCAGAGGTAATGTGAGAAAGTATTTTTCATGGACAGGGTTGTGGATGGCTGGAACAGCCTCCTGAGGAGGCTTTCCGGAGTCAAGAACAGTGGGGGAATTCAAGATTGCATGGGACAGTCATAAGGCAGTCCTAGTGGGGGTAGGAGGAAGTAAGCTGTTGGTTAACTAGGATCTGCAGCTTATCTGTTAGGTAGAAAATGGGCAGACTAGGTGGGCCAAGCAGTCCTTATCTGCCGTCAAATTGTATGTTTCTATTTTTCTAATATGCTAGTAGACAACTCCGTCAATGAGGTAAAACAGCATCTAAACGAACTGCTCAAGGATAGATGGTACAATAACAGTCTGTTAACAGCAGACCCCTACTTTAAGTGTCCCCATGTCCTCAGTGTCGTTGCCTACCTCTGATATAGTTTTGGCTTCAGCCTCCCATTGAGCAGCCCATCTACCAGCTTCCACCGGGTCTGAAAAATATATACTTTACCCTGGTGAGTTATCCGAGCCGGGCTGGGTAAATCATGATGTATGGAATCCTAATCTCGTAGTGAGCGTGGAACACCATCGAATCTTTTCGGTCTTTGCTGCATGGTGTAACTGATGTCGGGAAATGTAGACTTGTCAATCATCCTGCATAAGGGGCTGGCTCGCCTGGCGAACTACGGGATCCGATCTCTAATGCTGACACCAGCCATCACCACCATCAGAGTTCTGAGCTCCTCTGAGTTTTGTGAGCGCCTCTTGGGGTAATCGGGTAGACTTTTGAATGTCCCACACACTCTCACCACCCTCCGTAGCAATGTTTCAGACAACCAGTCCAGCACAAAAATCACCGGTGGTCCCCTTCACAGCCTTTTGATAAGCTGATGATCCGTATATTAGTGGATCTTGTTTGATTTTCTGGAGTTTCTAGCCCAGCACGTACTGTAGATGATGGTTCTCTTTGACCATTAGGGCTGTGGCACTCAAGTGTCCATTTGCTTATGGACCTCCTTCATTTCCCTGTAATCCTTCCATAGTGTTCTCATGGACCAGCACCCGACCATTAAACTCGCCTACTTCCTGGGTCAGGTCTGAAACCGATGAGATTAATCTATGGAGCTTCAGTCCCAAAGATGCCATAATCTCAGTGGAACTAGAATCGGCTCCGGACTGCATAGCAGCATCAAGCCTCGAGGCTCCGCCGGGTCCCTTGCTTTTATTCAGCTCCACTGGCCCCTTTATCCTTCCTGAAGTTACCCATTTTAGACAAATCTGAGGTCACTCTTTTCTACTACGCCGACTACAAATAAATTCAGAGCTCTTAAAAGGAGGAATTAAGTATATTTAGGTAGAGGAAGTACAGAGCTGCATGGATCTGCTGCTGCTCAGCTCGGCTCTACAGCACCCCCTCAATATGTGAATCTTTATGTGAAATGTCACTGATACTGGGATCCCTTTGTTTAAAACTGTACATAGTTATACTGTTGAAATGATTGCAAAAGCTATTTGGAACTCAAGGGTTAATCTGAGATGCAGTTTTTTAAGACTTTGCACAGATGTAAACAAGAGGTCAGTTCTGGGTCACTATGTTCTTTTTGCTGCACCTGCAAGAAACTGACAAGAACGTTTTAGGAAAAACAAGATGTCTGTTAACGAGGAAGTTACAAAAGACTTATAAAAGAGCAGGAATGTTTTGCTAGAGAGACAAGTGTGAGAGACTGAAACTTGGAATTAACAGATACCCTTAGAAAAAGGACTTAGTTTTCTCTGTTTGTACTGCCTTTGTAAATAGTTATACTGAATAAATTTTACTTTTATTTTAATGTTATTGAGAAAAATAAAAACACTCATTGCTAATTTTGAAACTGCTCCTGGTTTTCCTATGCTTCCTGACCTGTGCCTCAACAACACTAGGATGTCTGGAAAGTACAGTTACGTAAGAACTACCATAACAGCAGATCTCGAGAGGAGCTCTTGCAGCAGGCTATAACCATTTGGACTAATGCCACAGGCCTTAGGACCCACTGGAAAAATCTTAGCTAGCAGTACCCAGCAGGGACCGCACCCTGACGTTGGCTCCACCCCACATTGGCCACGGTACATAAGGAGGGACCCCTGCCCACCTCAGTTCCCCGCCAAGACCCACCAACGACCCCAGCGAGTGAAAGAAGCGCCTGTCGTATGATGTGCTGAACACCTCACCAGGGGGATGGAGGGTGGAAAGCAAGCCCTGCTGCAAGAGCTCCTCTCGAAGATCTACTGTTATGGTAGTTCTTACGTAACTGTACTATCTTACTGAGTGGGAGCTCTGGCAGGTTGCAACCAGTAGGACTGAACCTAAGCTGTCCCATGCCAAGGAGGTGCCTAACCCCGGAGGAGGAAGGATGGAATAATGCTGACAACACAGCAAATCAGGACAGGAGTCCCTGAAGAACTGCTAAGTTGAAACCGCACGGCGCCTGGAGGCAAAGTCCAGGCTGTAGGCTTCACAAATGTGTGCACAGAATTCCAGGTGGTTGCCGCATCAGATGTCTCTTATGGAGACATTCTTTAAAGCGGCAAAGGAAGCTGAAACTCTCCTGGTGGAATGTCCCCTAACCGGGCCGGAAGGGGTCTGTTGTGCTTCTCATAACAAAACACAATACAGTGGACAAGCCACTTAGAAACAGTCTGTTTAGACACTAGTTTGCCCAAGTGCTGTGGGGTGAAGGCCACAAACAGTTACTCCAATTTACGGTGTGTAGCTGCCCGCTTCAGGTAGTACCTCAGCACCCTGTGAATGTCCAGTGTGTGTAGGAGAGCTCCCCTATTAGAAGGGGAAGAAATAAACTGGAAGGTCAACCGATTGGTTGAGGTCAACTCTGAGACCACTTTAGGAAGGAACTTAGGATTTGTTCTAAGGGAAACCCGCTCCCTGTGAAAAACAAATAAGGCTCTTTACACATCAGAGCCTGGAGCTCAGAAACTCTTTGAGCTGAAGTAATAGCAACTAAGAAATAAACCTTCCAGGAAAGGTAATGCAGCTCACACTCAGCCGCTGGTTCAAAGGGGGTGGTGAGCTTCTCCAACACAAACAGGAGGTCCCAGGAGGGATAAGATCCCTAATGGGAGGCCTCATATGCAGAATACCCAGTAGAAGGTGCGGGCACGCTCCAGTTGGGCCAAGGTTCTATCCCCCAAGAGGACATGATATGCAGAAATGCAGGTTACCAGGCACTTCACCGGTACCTTTATTTTTATTCTTCTCTTTGAAGGCACTTCATCGGCACCTTTATTATTATTATTTCTATGTTTTGAAGATGCTCCATCAGCACCTTGAGCTGTCTTTCCATTTTTAGAAGGCCACTCATCGGTAGCCTTAGGTCATTGTTTAGGTACAGATGAAGACACTTCTTCAGCCATAATTATTAATCTTTTAGCTCTATTACTTACAGTTTTGGGGAAGAAGAAGTTACCTAATTCAGTGCAAGAAGTGCAAGAAGTGCAAAATGGATACTATATTCGTCACTAGCAAATCAATGAAAACCAGGATGAATCACCACCGTCATACAATAGTAAACCAGATTATCAGCACTCCAGTAGGAAACCATTTTCCCAAACAGATCACTCTCTTGGATTTATCTGTTTTGATACTGAGAGGCAACTTCAAAAAACACAGGACAGAAGGACATGGAACTGAAATATATTAAACAATTTAAATCGAACATTTCTGGACTGAATCAGGCAATTGGATTCATGACATTATGTTAAACTGTAATTTTCTTTCACTGTGGACTAAACGAAAAAATACTCACCTTAGTAATGTTGTTTCTTCTAATGGAGTCTTGCTGTATTCTGACATATTGCAGTGATGTCCAACCTTTGAACTGCCCCCGGAGATGAAAGAGTTAACTTTCCATGCCAGGCATGGAACGCTGAGCTCGAGCTTGGTTGAGACTCTGTCTGTTGCTGTTTGAACTCAAACCGCCAGATCTTTATGAGCTATACTCACTGAGTGTCCTGTGGAAACTGTAACTTACACTAGCCAACTGGCTACTAAATATAATAAAAAGTTTTTGGTCCCAAAACAAAGACTCAAGTCAGGAAACCCAAAAATAAAACAAAACACAACACCCACACACCCAAACTAAAGGGTAGAAAAGAAGAGGTGGGGCACTCTCCCAGTGCCAACACTGCTACTGCCCACCCACATCCCAAAAACCAAGGTTCCGAGAGGGGAGGCGAATAGAATACAGCAAGACTCCATTAGAAGAAACAACATTACTAAGGTGAGTAATTTTTCTTCAAACAACATGAAGTCTTGCTGTATTCTGACATATTGCAGACTACTAAACAGAACCTCCATGGAGGAGGGACAGAACCTATTTAGAAATAGGCTCTGAATAACTGTTTGTGCCAAACCCGAGCATCACTCCTAGCCTGGATATCCAAAGAGTAATGCTTGGTAAAAGTGTGTACTGTTTTCCAGGTGGCTGCTTGACAAATCTCTAAGATAGGAATATCCCTGGCAGCAGCCAGGAAGCAGCTATACCTCTGGTAGAGGGAGCCTTCAGGCCTGAGGGTGGGATCCTACCTAGTTTTTCGGAGCAAAATTGAATGCAAGAGACAATCCACCTGGCAATAGATCTCTTAGTGGCAGGTTTTCTTACCAACCTCACCATAAGTGAGGAACAGTTGAGGAGTCAAACCTGTGACCCTCGTGCGCTCTATGTAGTAACTAAGGGCCCTTTCACATCCAATCTGTGCAGCCTCCTCTCCACAGAGGAGGAATGGTCAGTGAAGAAAACAGGAAGAGACACAGACTGTTAAGGTGGAAATCTGAAACCACCTTAGGCAAAAACTTCCTATTAGTCCTGTGGACCACTTTATCTCTATGGAAAGAGAGAAACTCAGGCTCCACTGACAGAGCCTGTAACTCACTTGGCGCGCCTGGCAGAAGGATGGCCACCAAGAAAACAGTTTTCAAGTCAAGTACTTAAGCTCTGCTGAGGACAAGGCTCAAAAGGGGGTTGCAGCTGAACAATGCAAACATTAAGGTCCCAAGCAGGGGCAGGGTCCCTGAAGGAGGATTGGTATGAAGCAATCCCTTGAAAATTTAGAAAATACAGGATGAGCTGAAAGGAAGAGTGCTTGCCTGCTGAGAGGGAAGGCAGAGACAGCTGCCAGATGCACTCTTAGTGTAGCTGGTCTGAGTCCCAAGCTATTAAGATGAACCATATAGTCAAGGACTGTGGGCAGGCCAGCAGACACTGGAGAAACATGCTTCCCAGAGCACCATATAGAAAATCTTTTCCACTTGGAGTTGTAAGTGTTTCTGGTGGAAGGCTTCCAGAAGCCTTAAGATATCAGAACACCGTGAGAGAGGTGCAAATCAGCAAACTCTAACTCTTCAAGAACCAGGCCTTGAGATTGAGAGATTTGAGATTCGGATACCAAACCCTCCCTGAGCACATGTTAACAGGTTGTAATTCCTGGGAAGAGACAGGGGAAGGTGGGCTGTCTGGCCCAGTCTGGAGCAATCAGAATCACCTTGCAGGGTTGAGACCTGATTTTGACTAGCACCTTGAATAGGAGAGGAAGGGGAAAGCATACAGGAACTTCCTTCCCAACTGAGAACTAGGGCATCCAGGGGACTGAGCCCAACACTGGGGCCTGCAGCAAAGAAAGGAAGATGGTGATTGTCTGGGGCTGCAAAAGATCTATCTGTGGGAGCCTCATTTGGAGAAGATCACCTTCAAAACCATGGGATCCAGGGACCATTAAGTGATGGCCCTGAGATATCCTGCTGAGAGCATCTGCCAGGACATTGTCCTTGCCTGGGAGGTGTACTGCTGCAAGAGAGGTGTTCAGGGAATAGGCCAGAGACCATAACTTCATTGCCTCTGTGCACAAGGCCGTGAACCGAGTGCCCCTTGCTTGTTGATATACCACATTGTGGTGGTATTGTCTGTCCTGATCTGAACTACTTTGTTCTGAACAGACCTGGAAAAAGCTTGAAGTGCTAGAAACACTGCTCTGAGTTCTAATAGACTGATGTGAAGCAGAGATTCCTGAGGAGACACAACCCTTGGGTGGTCAGGTCCCAAGTGGGCTCCCACCCCAAGAGGGAGGCATCTGTAATAAGGATTAGAGAATGAGACTGAGTGACAAAGGAACTCCTGTCTTAGATTGTCCTGATCCTGCCACCACTGTAACGCCTGGATCAGGGTTCGAGTCACTGGGATTAGTTTGGTCAGAGGATCCTTTTTTCTGAGACCAGAAGGCTCTCAAGTGGAACTGAATGTCCCTCATTTGAAATCTTGCTCCTGAACCACTGCTGTAGAGGCAGCCATGTGTCCCAGGAGCTGCAGAAAATGCCTTGCTGGTCGGACACCTGGAGGGTGAATGAAGAGGCCAGTGAGATAAGGGTCCTTGCCCTGTCCAGGGAAGGAAGGCTCTTGCCTTACTGTATCCAGCTCTGCCCCTATGAAGGTGAGGAGCTGCACAGGCTCTAGAACTGACTTTGAAAGATTCAGAAGGAAACCTAGAGAAGTGAGCAGTTGATGAGTTATCTGTAGGTATAACTTAACTTGGTCTGGAGACTGACCTACTATGAGCCAATCGTCCAGGTATGGAAAGATGGAGATCCTTTTCTCCTTAGGAAGGCAACTACTACTGCCAGGCATTTTGTGAACACCCTTGGAGCAGAAGTTAGGCAAGGGCATTGCTCTGAATTGGTAATGGCCTGAGGGCAGCCTGAACCTGAGGTAGTTGGTGGGAGCTTCTGATGAGAATATGGAAATAGGCATCCTTGAGGTCCAGGGAAACTAGCCAGTCCCCTGGCCTTAGAGAGGCAGAATTATTCCCAGAGTTACCATTTTGAACTTTGGCTTTAAAAGGTGCTTGTTTAAATATCTGAGATCCAGGATGGGACGCCATTCTCCTGTCTTTTTGGGGTTAGGAAGTACCTGGAGTACAATCCTTTCCCTTTGTGTAGGGTGGAACCCTCTCTATGCTCTCAGAGCCAAGAGGAAGAGACCTCTGCCTCTAAGGCAAGTGCCTCTGAAGGATTTGCAGGTGGAAAGGATCTGGTTCTCATCTTTGGAAATTTCTGAAGCCGAGAACCAGTCCCTGGCCTACTACTTCCAGGACCCATTTGTCTGATGTTAAAGACATCCGTCCTGGACAAAGTAAGCCAGCCTGCCCCTACAGGTGGTGGAGAATCGGCCCTGGCAAACCCATCAGGGTGCCTGTTTGGCAGGGCTTTAGGCTGAGGGGTGGAAGCAGGCCTGCTTGTACCCCGCCTGCCTCTCCTCTGAAGAACCCCTTTGAGCATAAGCAGAAGAGGAGGCCGGCTTGGTAGAAAGGCTCATGAAAAGGCCTGCACCTACCCCTAGAATGCTGCTCTGGGGAGTGGCTTGACTTTCCTTGGCCTGAACACTCCTATAAGTGGTCCTGTATTCATCCATTTTCTTCATGTAGTTCTCTGTTTGCTCCCAAACAGAGAATTACCCACAACAGGAAAATCCATGGCCTTAGTCTGGGTATCCTGAGACAGGCTAGTACATCTGAGCCAAGCCATCCTACTGAAGGGCCACAGATGTAGCCATGACTCTAGATGAAATATCACTGGAGTCCACTGCAGCATGGAATTGCACCTTGATGCCTCAATACCATCCGCAGCCACCTGCTCCAGCTCCTTGGCAAGCTGGCCAGGGACCTGTTTAGCTAAAGCCATTGCAGTGCCCATCTAGATTTCTGATATCTAGCTGTATAGGCCATATAATTAGCCTGCCTGAGTCCCAAGGATGCTGCCATGTACTGTTTCTCTGCCATGGCATCAATCCTCCTGGAGTCCTTATCTGAGGGTGTGAAGCCAAGGGTATATTTGCCTTATCACAGGCAGCAGCCTGCACTACTCCAACATGGCTGCATTGCTGGGTAAGGAACTCCATATCTGAGCTTTGAGAGAGTATACCTCTTGTCCATTCTCTTGTCCACAGGAGGTATAGAATTAGAGTCTTTAAAATTTTTATTGTCTGTTTCCCAAAGGACTTAAGAAGGGGAATAGATAGCCTCCTGGACTCTGGGATATCCATAATTTCAACATAGTCAGGCTCCTCCTGGTGGTCCACAGCTTCTTCCATAGGAAGCTGAAGAGTTTCAGCCACTTTTTGTAGAAATAAAATGGGAAGGGATTCAGAAAGCCTAGGAGGAGAAACCCTGAAGGTCTGTCTGGGGAGATGTCCGTGTCAATAGGCACATCCAGACTTTCGTAATCACCATCACTATCCTCATACTCTCCTTCCTCCTCCTCCGGTTCATAAAATCTTCTAAATTATAATCTGAACTGAACCGACCGAACCGAGCCCTTCCTGATGGTGCCGGTTCGGTCGGAACTGAGGTTAGCGACTGAACAATCCTTATCGCTTTGGCTATTTCATCAGCGGTCGGAGAAAGAATTTGTAGATCCGCACCGGCTGATTTATCCCTTCTTTTTAACCGAACCGACCTCGGAGTCGGTTCTCCTTTGCCCGAGAAGTTTCGCCTGGTCAGAGGGCACTCCTTCTGGTTCGGTTGGAACCGAACTGGCTGGCCATCCGGTCAGCGGACTTCTTGCCTCCCTTTCCTGAGCCTACCAACTCTCTTTTCCAGGGTAGCTGCAGGAAAATTCTTGCAAATCTGGCAGTCTGAATTGAGGTGGTCAAACCCAGACACAACAGAGGTGGTGTGGGGATCAGCCTTAGCAAAGGCTTCCCACACACACTACAATGTTGAAACCCAGTGGGCGGGTTTTCTTTTGGGTTTCTCAGACATGGCCAGTCCTAACAAAGCGTACCCTTTTTCGGCAATCCGCAGGCAAGACACTTTATCGGTTCCTGACCGTGTTACGGTCGTGGAAAAAATGTAATGAAAATCCGTTTTTTTTAGAACCGATAAGGACCAGTTACTACACCTAAAAGTAGAATAAACTTTTCTTGAAATCTGATCGGTTCAAACTGAACCGATCCCAGGTTTACAAGTTCCACACAGAAGAACAAGAAAATAAACCTATCTAGTACTCACGATACCACAGACAGAGACTGAACCGACAGGTTAACAGATTAAATTTGGTCGAAATCCGAAAAACGGCACTTTAACCGACAAACTTGAACCGAGCAAAGGAGAAATTCGAGCGACTGTTCAGTGAGGCGGAGTAAAGAATCTGACAGTTTGAGTTCAAACAGCAACAGACAGAGTCTCAACCGACCTGAGCTCAGCGTTCCATGCCTGGCATGGAAAGTTAACTCTTTCATCTCGGGGCAGTTCAAAGGTTGGACATCACTGCAATATGTCAGAATACAGCAAGACTTCATGTTGTTTGAAATTGACATTATTTATCTTACTTTGGTTCTGTATTTCTCTTGTCATTGTTTTTTCTGAGTTCCTGCCTAATCTTTTGGTCCTACAGTACCTTTACATCCTCCTGCCTCTCCACAAACTCTTCAGCTCAGTTCCTGATTGTTTTCCACACCTATTTTTATACTACCTCACACTCTGTCTGTCTGGGCGTTTGTTCTTTTATGTCTTGATTTTCATGCATTTCTTGGCATCTCCTGTCTATTCTACCCTTACAGCCTACCTCTGATTTCAGATCTTTCTTATCTGTTCCTTTGTTTTTTCCTCTCCAGCTTCTTTTCATCTCCTCCTGACCAGCCCCTCCCTTTTCTTCTCACTCATCATTTTTAACTTTGCATCTTATAGACTTTTATCTCTAGTCCCTTTTATCACCTTCCTACTTCACTTCCTGCTATTTTTATGTTGGCTTGTTGCATGCTAAGCACATCTTCTACAATCGTGCTGCTGCTGTTGGGTGAATGCAGGGCATGCATCAGTAGGTGCGCCCCTCATTCCCAATCAGCCTGCATGCCACCTACCACCATGCATTCATAATGGGGCGAGCACATCAAGCAAGGTCCGCTGCAATCCGGGCAAAGCTCGTCATTCATCAACAGTCCTTTGCTTGCTGTCTTAATATCGATCACCATGGTCGGCGAGCGGGCGGCCGCCTCACGCCTCACATCGGGGTTGCCCAATCCCCTGTTGGCAACAGCCCCCTTGTTTGTGTGCCGACGGGAGTCCACTCCGACAGCACCCCCCACAAATGTGGAATGCCGAGGGCCCAATCCCCTCGGCACCCCACTTTCTTTGCGGCCGACGGGGAGCCCACTCCCGTCGGCATCACCAACTGTTGAATGCCGAGGGGGTGCCCAATCCCTCGGCTCGCGCTCCCCCTTTCTTTGTTTGCCAGAGGGGCTGCCCAATCCCCACGGCATTACCCCCGTGTTGTGTGCCGGCGAGGGTGCCCAATCCTCGTACGGCACTGACCCCTCCCACAAAACTCACTTGGGTGGCATGCTGGGAGCCCACCCCAGTGTGCCAAATGCCCTGTAATGCGAACTGTCCATAACGGTTTTCCTTTTTTCACCTGCAAACAAACCGTCCCTCGTAGTCTAGATGCCCCTCCCCACCCGCCCACGCGCACCTGCCTCCTCACCCCCAGCCCATACTTACCTCCGGACTCCGGCGCGACGATCTTCCGTGGACCCGAACACGTCTGCACTCTTCAAAGCCGACCGCGAACTGAGGAAATGCCGTAAGCTGTATAACGCAATGAATAGGGTTTTTCAACTTTGCTGCATATCTCAGGCATTTCTTGGAATTTTGGCACCAAATTTTCAACATGGGGTTTGGGGCCCCTCCTCATAATTCTGTCACTGTCATGGCGTCAATTGGCCTTGGAAGGTGATTTCGCGGTTACTGTCGAAATCACCTTTGAACCATTAACGAATGACAGTGCCAGTATTCATGAGGTGGCCTCTCAAAAAGCCTATGTTCCAAATTTGATGGAAAAATCCAGCAAATGCCTGTTTTACAAGCATCGTTCTTGCAGTTGCTACATGAGCTATTAACCAGCGCATGCATAATATTTCTTGCCGTATTTTCAGCATTGGCATTTTGTGCACCTCCTTGTGAACAATACAGTTGTCATTTTCCACATCCTGCCCGAAATGTGTTTCAGCACTTCCGCGCACAATTGCGCAGTCGCTGTGGGAAATCAGTGTTTGGGCCAGATTATGAAAATGACAGTGACACAGTTCATGAGCAGAGCTCCTAGAATGCCTATCTTGAAAATTTGGAGCTGATACTCCCTAAAATGACTGTATTACGGCGTGCGTTGGCAGATTGCATGCTTTCTGTACCGTTATGCATTTGTGATATTTTCACTCTGGATTTTCACCATTGCCATTTTACACACCTCTTGATGGACAGTACAGCTGTCACTTTACATATCCTTCCCAAATGTGTTCCCGCACTTCCAGCGCAGAATAGTGTGGTAGCTGTGCGAAATCACTTGGGACACTTTGAGGAAATGACAGCAATACTGTACATGAGCAGAGGTGCTAAAATGCCTATGTTGAAAATCTGGTGCTGACACTTCCCACAAACTGGCAGTGCTGTAAGCTGCCTTGCATATTTCCCATGCACCTTGCAACTCCTCGAAATTCGTGATATATTTGTATGCCACATTTTCAGCACTGGCATTTAATTACACCTCCTTATGAACTGTGCAGCTGTCATTTTTCACATCCTGCCCAGCATGTTTTCCCCGCACTGCACTAACAAACACCCACAGGGCACCCTAATGCCTCACTCTCTGCAGGGTGGGGGTGGGTTAGCATCAGTTCAATACTTAACTGCCACTCCTATGCTGCATCTCTAACTCCTGCACTGCCAATGGCAGCAAGACAACATTTGCATTGACAAATGCTTGTTTTTAAATTGCTCCACAGTGGATATATATACTATTATGTTATGCTCAGTTTTGCTATTCACTTGAAGAAGGGACCCGAGAGGCCCCGAAGCTTGTGTATAATTCCATCTTTGCACAAGACACTTGTTGGTCCAATAAAGGTATCAACCCTTCCAAAGTTTTGGGGCAAATTTAAAGTAAACAGCACAAAATGATCTGAACTAAGCACTTTAAACACAAACCATGGTATCAGCTTTAGCCACTATCCTGTGGCACTTCAAACAATTTTTAAACCTGTGGGTCCAGTACTCTTTTAGGGGTTTCTGATATGCCAAAACTAACAAAACCCCTGAAAAATGAAGCCCAAATAGGGCAAAGTAAAGGAATGCGTTGGTTCCCTTGAGGAAAAAAATGTGACTTTTTAGAAGTAAAACTAAGAGGAAATAAAGAAAACATCAGTTCCCACTGAAAAGGAGCCACAAATTAAATATTAAAAGGAGCCATCGGAAAACACAAACGCAGTAAACTTCTTATTCAGAAAATGTAGGAGGGAAAAACGGAACATCTAACAGCAGAAGACAGGAGAAAGCTGGCCGGTGGCGCAGAGGTTAAGGCGCTGGAGCGCCCACACCTCGGGCCGCGGCCAGTGCGAGAGCGACTGGATGCGGGGGTCGGCAGGGGACGAAGAGGTTTGAGCATCCGGAGGACTGCTCTCCTCTTGTGGGGAGGGGTCACCACTAACAACGTCTCAGTGGAAACTGGGGCACTGTTTAGAGCGGCGCAAGAAGGGGAACACTAGAAAACCGAAAATGGGTCCGTGTGTTCGCCAGATGATGGCTCCCCACTTCACGACAGGTCCGGAATCACCACGACCACTCTACCTTAGAAGCGCCTGGGGCCCACTACAGTGCACTGGGTAATCCCTCCCCGTGCCTTCCTTGGAGGAGGGGGACCTGTCCAGTGAAGGGATACACCAGGATACCCCTTTGGGAGCCGCTGCGATATAAGGGATCAAGATGGCTCAGGAAGAGATTGTCCGAGAGTCGGGGAGTACTGTGGAGCCCAAGGAGGGGAACACTGGAGCGTGAAGGTGAGTAAACAGATAAAAAAAAAAAAAAAGACAGGAGAAGTTTGAACTAGTTTGGAGAAGATGGGTATTATACGTTTCCTACATAGACCTGATTTTATCCCTTGATTCAGATACAGTTGAATATATTACTTCAATAGAATCTCAAACCAGAAATTGATATGTACAGAGATACAATCAGATGACATTAAGTTCTTACTCAACATAGAGTAGATCACATTTTTAAGTATAAGAAAAAGAATTAGGCAATTATTTATGTTTGTATGTACTCAATTATTTATTTTCATTTTAATCTCTTGTATGTATGTCTTGTTAACTCGTTTGATGTTGGTTGTTTATACTGACTAATTTGAAAATTGAAAGTTATAAAAAATAAGAAAATATAGGAGGGAACTGTGGGAACCTTAGTTCCTGAGAAAACGCATGTTCCTAGGAACTGAGGGGAACCGTGAAAAGTGATTCAAAACACTCAGCACACTAAGAAATAAACAAGAAGTAAAAGTTATAGCTACCAACAATGGCAAAAGGCTTTTTCTTGGCAGAAGAGGGAGCACACCAGGAGCAGTGTTACTCAGTCAGCGGAGAACAATTCTGGTGCCTTCCAGGCAGGCTCTCCTCAGCACACCCCTAAGCTCTTTCCAGATTGGCTAATTCATTAGATTCATTATAATAATCTCCACCTCCGAGGCAGTTCAACCTAGTCCGCTAACTGCACAATGTTACTGATGCTAAAGGACGCATGGGTAAGAACCTGAAGTATTTCCTGTGGGAAGGCATGTGTCCTGCATATCTAGGGAGCAGATCCAGTCTCCTTCTGGAGCAAGGGCAACAGGCCTGGGAGGGTGACCATACTGAACTTTCGTACTGGATGAAGTAGTTCAGGTTTTCTAAGTCCAGAATGTGCCTCAAATCCCTGTGGACATGGGAACAAGGAAGAAGTGGAGTAGAATCCATGTTCCATTGATTCTCGGGACAGGTTCTATAGCTCTTTTCACAGCAGCGTATGGATCTCCTTAAGTGACATGGGTATGTGGCCTGGAGGGTAATGGAAGGCCTTGTAGGAAGATCTGGAGGCATCTCCACAAACTCTAGCGCATGTCCTTGTTCTTCAGGCAGTATAAGCGCGGTGATTAAGGGGACAGCACTACATGAGCGGGTATTATTAGGCGCATCAATATGAGTGACTCAATAATACCACTCCCATTTAAAGCAAGTAGTGAAAAAGAGCTATAAATAGAAAAGCAAGTGAAGCATTCAGGGATCGTGCTACACTAGTTAGAAAAGGGATAAAAATTATTTGGCCAAGCACTGCTAGCTGGCGTGTGGAAAGGGTTCCTCGACTGCGAGGGGGAGGAGTGGGTGGATAAGGGTCATGGGGTCTAGGAGACACCCTGGGGCAAAATGGGTCCAGGATAGGGGGTGCAATGCCTGGTTCCTATACCCAAGGGTTCCACTGAGAGTGGGCAAGTGGCCCGCTCCTACAAGCCTTTCATCTAACCTGGATGGTGTTATGCAATGCCAGGTCTATAAAAAACAAGACAGCAATTATTGCTGATCTTGTGGAGTCATCTGACCTGACTTGCATTACGAGACCTGGCTGGGCGAGAATGCTGGTCCCATATTGGAATCAGCTGTTCCAGCCGGTACTCGTACATACACGCCAAGGTTGGATCAAGGAGTCGAAATTGGGCTGTGGAGGTTCCAGTGGTGGCCTAGATCCTTCGGGAGTGTGCCTATGGAGCAGGTGGGCAGCAAATTTACTCGTCTATTGTCCACCCAGTGATGAGAAAATGTTTCTGCAGGAAGTTGCAGACTTCACTGTTGACCTGGTGTTGGAGCCCTCCAGGTGGTTGGTCCTGGGGACTTCAATGCATGGGTCGTGATGAACTCTCGTATTTTGGTCAAAACTTCCTCAAATTAATGATTTTGTTGGGCTTCACACAGGTTGTTACGCTGTACCCATATTCAGGGTCACTCTCTGGATCTGGTCGTTCACCCTGGGGATGGAGATCACGGAACTGGTGGTGGAACCAGTTGGGTGGTCTGACCATCACTCCATAAGATTCATTTCGCGCCCCCTTGCGAGACCTACCCTTTGGAGATGGTCCAGTACGCCTTTGAGGGAGTTACCCTGAGGGTCTGATGGCGGTGCTGGACCTATCGAATTGGCCTATGGAGTGCATGGAACCAGATGCCTTAGTGGTGACTATAATAATATGGTGCTGAGGGCACTGGATTCCATAGCGCTTGTTCGTTCGCCTCTCCCTTTGCCCTCAGAGGCCCTGGTTTGATGGGACATTGAGGAGTTGAGGAGAATGGGCGAAGATTGAAACGCTGTTGGGAAATCCGCCTGAAGGTGACAGACTTAGATTGATGGCCCATATATGTAGACTATCAATCAGAAATCTCCTGTAAGAAAGCACAGTTCCTGTCCCGGAGATAGCCACATCAAGAAATCAACCAGCTCAGCTTGATTCATGGCCAGACTGTGCAATCCAGCCTGTCTCGCGGGTCGAGAGCATTTTCACAAATAAAATGTGACGAGTTTGCTCGGTTCTTTGAGGATAAGGTGTCATCGATCAGGTCAGAGATCTGTGGTACGCTGTCTAAAGAGCATGGCAGTGATCGATGTGAGGTTACACGCCTCGGTCGGCCTGGACAGATTTTGACCAGCCAGCGATCATGGATATCATGAAGATCGCCCAGGGCTTGCGATCGACTTGCTGTAGTTTGGATCCTGGTCCCACGTGCCTCCTTGTGGGTGCATGGATGTGATCGGACCAGTCCTTGCTGAGATAGTCTGGTGCTCTTTGGACCAAGGGTGTTTCTGGAGCCTTTGAAAGAGGCTGTGACACCTTTTAAAAGCCTCCTTGACCCAGACTGTCTCGCTAACTACAGACTGATTTCTAACCTGCCCCTTTTGGGCAAGGTTATTGAGAAAGTAGTGACGTTGCAGCTTGATGACTTTCTTACCACCCAAGAGGTCTATGATCCTCTCCAGTCCGGTTTCAGGAAGACGATAGTACTCAGACGGCATTGGTTTGGGTACTTAATGATCTAATAGCGAGAGATCGGAGGAGCTGCTCGATCTTGGTCCTCCTTGATCTCTGCAGCATTTGACATGCGTGGCCATGGGATGTTGCTAGATCGACTGCGGCTGTTCTACGGACTGTTGGGGACAGTCTTCAGATGGTTCCACTCTTTCCTCCCAGGCAGAAGTCAGAAGGTAGTTTCAGAAATTTTTCCTTTGCCCCTTTGCTCTGTCCTGTGGGGTGCCACAGGGTTCTGTGCTTTCCCCATGTTGTTCACGGTGTATATGCTGCCGCTGGGAGACATTATAAGCGTCATGGGATGAGTTTTCACTGCTATGCAGATAATACTCAGCTCTATATGTCCTTGTACCTGAACAGAATGACGCATTATTGGTCTTTAATAACTGCCTCGCTGAGATTCAGGACTTGATGAGCGCTAACTGGTTGAAACTAAACCGGATAAGACTGAGGTGTTGGTTGTGGACCCGGTCATCGTGCAGAGAAGTTGACTCCTGGTCTTCCTCTGGCCTTGTGTTAGGGGTAACCAGTTGAGACCTTCTGAAAAGGTGCGGAATCTGGGTGTAATTCTTGACAGAGAGTTAACGCTGAAGACACAGGTATCTACTGCTGTCAAGTCTTCCTTTACCATCTGAGGAATATTGCCGGATAAAACACCTTGTTCCACATGATGACCTTCCTGTGTTGGTCCACGCCTTTGTTTCCTCGCGTCGATTACTGTAATGCTCTATATCTAGGGTTGCGGGGGTGGATCTCCGTCGCTTGCAGCTGGTGCAGAGCGCTGCAGCCAGGTTGTTGACTGGGCTACCAGAACTTGCCATATCATTCCTGTGCTGCTGAAATGCACTGGCTGCTGGTGCGGTGGAGAATCACCTTCAAGGCGCGCTGTGCTGACCTATAATACCCTACACGGTCAGGGACCGGCTACTTGGAAGATCTCCTTCGACCTACCACTCTCTGCTCCGCTGATGAGGGATTGCTAGAGATTCCCAGGGTTCGCCTTCAGTCATCTGGGGCCAGATCTTTTTCCTTTATGGCCCCAACCCAGTGGAATTCTCACCTCATCGGATTAGAGAGTGCCTGTCCACGGAATCATTTTAGGTGTCCCTGAAGAGTTATCTATTTGAACTAGCATTTGTATAGGTTTATTGCTGCTTTTATTGTTTTTATGTTATTATTTATTATGTAAGATGCTGTTTTGTACTTGCACTTTGATATGTTGAAAAGCGCACCATAAATAAATTTTGATTAGATTTGATTTGGTGTAGTGTTGAGTCACTGCCCCTGGAGTCTCGCGGTGCCGGGTCAGGTCCCAGTGCAGGTAATTGTTTTGCTTCAGAGGAGTTTCTATTGTTTTCTAAGTCCGCTCCCCCTGGGTTGAGAATCTTTATGTTAGGGAAGTGCAGGGCATAGCCTCCCAGAAAAAAAAAGAAGCATTGTATGTTTTAGAGGACAGTCGCTGTTTACGGCGGTCTGTCTAAGGTAAGTTGCCCTTCTGTCACGGGCGATGTTTCCGTCGCTCTATTCAGCAGCACATAAGAGACTCACCCTTATCACATAAATCCAGTTAAGGGCACTAAGCTGTAAACCTGGAGACCTGGGCTTGAAGCCCAAGCCCCCACTTGCATACTGTGACCCTGAGCAAGTCACTTAACTTTCTTGTGCTCCCAGTTCGCACCTGGAAACAAACTTCAGCTTAGTGTACCTTTTCCTGGTTAAACAATTTCCCTTTCCTATGAGTTGCAGCACCCAGGCATCGTCTGTGATCTTAGCTACCTGTCCAGATTGATGGAGAAATGACCCCCACAACCACATCCTGGGAAACTGGATGAAGGGGTTGGGCAAGGAGTTAGGCTGAGGCTGAGCCTGCAGCCAGGGCCATTCTTCTTTGGTAGAGGAGGAGGAGGTAGGCAAGGCCATTCCAACTTTATGCTTGGTGGGTTGTCTGGTGTGAGACCTACGTCGATGGGTGGCATGCTGAAAGGGCACCTCTGCCCACTCTTCTGGTGGGTGTGGTAGAGGAATGAACAGACCACAGAGTTCTCCCGAGGCCTGCAGTCATTCAGCATATTCTGCATGTCCGCCAAAGACTTTGCAGGCCCCAGAAAGGAGCATTCAGGATGGACTGTTGGGACATCCGCAATGAAACCGGACACCCTGAGCCAGCAGCACCTCCTCAGGCAAACTCCCACCATGGAGGCCCTGACGAGGCATTTAGGGCACCATATGCAGCCAGCAAGAGGTGCTTCCCCACATCCGCACCCATCTGGAGGGTCCTGAGCACCTCCTGTTTTGGGGGCCCTCAGGAAGGAACTAGGCTGCAGACCTGGCCGCTTTCCAGAGGTCAGTCTGAAATTTGAGCATATGGCCAATGTAATCAAAAATCCTGACAGCCAAAGTCAAAGTCAGCTCAAGGGAATCAACAAAGTCCAAGAGGATAGCATCTTTCAGAAAAGAGATGTGCAAGAACAAGGGGCACAATTTGAAGTTAGAGGGGGCGGCTCAGAGGTAATGTGAGAGAGTATTTCTTACAGAACAGGGTTATAGATGCATGGATCAGCCTTCCTGAGGAGGTCATAGAGTCAAAAAGCAGTGGGGAATTCAAGAATGCATGGGACAGACATAAGGCAATTCTAGTAGGGTTAGGAGGAAGTAGGATGTTGGTTAACTAGGATCCGAGCTTATCCATTTGGTAGAGAAATGGGCAGACTAGGTGGGCCAAGCGGTCCTTATCTGCCATCAGATTCTATGTTTCTATGTTAAAGTGGAGGAGGCAAATACCCTCTTGCCCGTAAGGTCCAACTTTCTGGACTCCTTGTCTGGATGAAGAGAGCTGAGGTGCTGGGGCCTCTTGGATCTATCATGGGCTGCACTGATCACTACAGAATATGGCTGTGGAGTCCTGCAAAAGAGCTTCCTAGAGGGGCCTGGTAGAGCTTGTCTGCCTTTCTGGGCATAGTGAAAATCAAGTTAGGTCTGTACCAAGCAGCCACAGTGGTATCCTCATATTCATTAAGAGACTGAAAAAATCTGATAGATAAGCAGGTGAATGCTACTACTTTTGTTGTCAAAATAACTGAAAAGTAGTTATGTAATAACTTTCAGTGACAAAAGACCTTTGAGAGGGAAGGGGGTCATGGCTGAGATGACTGCCCTCTAATCGCCTAACCTTAATGGTCAGAAGAATGTACAGTTACATAAGAACTTACCGTAACAGTATATCTTTGAGAGGAGCTCTTGCAGTAGGTAATACCATTTGGACTAATGCCGTCAGGCGTTAGGACCTGAGAAAAACTTGCAGCTAGCAGTCTGAGAGGACCGACCAGCGTCAGCTCCGCCCGACATCAGGTGTGGTATAAAGGGACAGTCCCCAACACCATCTCAGTTCTCCGCTGAAGACCGGCTAACACAGCACTGGAGAATCGAGCAGGAACTCACCAACCTTGTACAGGTGCAAAACTTCGTATGTCTGGGGATGAGAGGTGGGAAGCCACCTGCTGCAAGAGCTCCTCTTGAAGATCTACTGTTACGGTAAGTTCTTACGTAACTGTACTATCTAACTTCAAGGGTGGATCTCTTGCAGTAGGTAATACCATTAGGGCCGAGTCCCAAGCAGTACCCAAATATAGGCCCAGGTCTGAGGGAGGTGGAGAGAAACTGAAAACATAGGAAGATGCCGACTATTCTAGGAGAGTAGGCCCTGCAGGACAGCTAGTCCAACCCTGCTCTCTTCCTAGAAGCAATGTCTAGGGTGGCTGTTATGTCAGATGAAGGTATGGACTGTGCTCCATGTTGCAGCAGCACAAATGTCTGCTGGAAGAGACTTTCCTTAGGGAAGTAAGGACGCAGCCACAGCCCTGGTGGAGTTTCCCTAACAGGATCCGGAAGGGGTTACCATGGTGCTGTAGCAAAGGAAATACAGTGCACCAGCCAACAGGCTAGAGACTGCTTACAGACAGGGGGCCCTGTTATCTTTTTGCAAAGGAGATGAACAACTGGTCCATCCTTCTGGAGGAACATGTTCTGTGAAGGTAAAACCTTAGGATTCTATGGACGCCCAAGGTGTGCGACAGTGCTTCACCTTCGCTGGTAAACTTAGGATAATAAACTGGAAGACTGATGTCCTGATTGAGTGTGAGGACAGACATCACCTTTGGTAAGAACTTGGGTTTGTACGCAGGGTCACCCTGTCCCTGTGAAAATGATATAAGGTTCCTATACATCAATGCCTGGAGCTCTGAAACCCTTCGAGCTGAAGTAACGGCAACCAAAAGGAGAGCTTTCCAAGAGAGGAAGCGAGCTCGCAAGAAGCGCCTGGCTCAAGGGCAGAAGGGAGAGTTTCTCCAGGACAAAAGTAAATCCCACAGAGGAGGTCTGATGTGTAAGACCCTCTGAGAAAGGTCTTGCAGACATTCAGTTGTGCTGAAGTTCTCTCCCTGACCGGCTCATGATATGGAGACTGTACACATGTGAACCTTGATGGACGAATAGCTCAGTCCAAAGTCCAAGAGGTGGAAGAGTTAGTCCAGCATGTGTCTGACCAGACAATCCAAGGGATCTATGGCACGGCCACAGCTCAGAGACAGAAATGCTTCCATTTCAGAATGTAAGTACCTCTAGTGGAGGGTATCCTCGCTGCAACAAGACCTCTGCCACCCTGCTTGACACTCTTAGTCTCTGTTCCACTAAGACTGCAGGAGCCACGCTGCAGGAGAAGAGAATGAAGAGCAGGATGGACAAGTGTCCTTCTCCTGTGAGAGCAAGTGGGTAGAGTGGCAACTATATTGGAGGTTCCAAAGACATCTGCTGGAGTAACGGATACAAGATCTGTCGAGACCAGAGAGACAATCAGGATCACCCTGGCCCCTGACTGCAATTTGAGCAGTACTCTGAATGAGAGGAAGGTGTACAGGAACTTCCTGTCCAGGACAGGGACAATGGCCTTGCTAGAAAACACCAGGCCCTAGAGCAAGTCAGCAAAATTTTGCAGTTTATGCTGCATGGGGACACAAAAGAGGTCCAACTTGATCGCCCAGCCACCCTGAAAGAGGCTGCCTGTTACTTCTAGTAAGTCCCCACCGTGATTCAGAGAGGTGGAGCGACTGAAACGGTCTGCAAGAACATTCTGGACCCCTGACAGGCACACTGCGATGAGGTCTAGACTGGGTTGTACTGCCCAATCCCACACTCATGGCCTCTGCAAAGGGATAAGAGTGAGTTCCCGTTTGTTGATGTAGAAAACCACGCGTGTGTTGTCTGTCTGACCAGAAGAGGACCCGTGAAAATCGGTCTCTGAACGTGTGAAGAGCATTCAGAACTGCTCTCATTTCCAGAACATTTATATGTCAATCAATCAATCAAGTCTTTATTTATCCAGGTGAACACCATTGAGCAGGCTCATTTACAAGGTGAACTTATGTTACACAAGGTCAAGAATAACACTTTTATGTGCAGATAATAAATAGACATAATTACACAGAAATAGAAAAAATACACAGAGCATTAACAAGTATTTCAGGTATAGGGTTAACAAGGTTAGGTGAATGGTATGAGAAGGGGAAGTAAACATTCTGAAACAGCCAGCATATTAAAACATTTTCAAACAGCATGGCATATCACTGGTCAGGACATATACAAACTTAAGGGGCAGATATGGAGGGGAGGGTACAAGACTGCAGCTGTTCTAGGAGGGTTGCTACAGTAGATGGGCTGCGGACATGTATGTTAGCCATCTGAGGGTAAGAAAGGTAGTGGATTAGCAGAAAAAAGTGGGGTATAGGTGGAGACAATCAAGGCGCCAGGTTAGGTGGAGATGTAGTGGGCAGGTAAGCAGTAGGCACCCTAGCACGCTAAGCGATATATGTAGAGAGCTGTCTGTATACATACGGTGTACATCGGCCACCACTTTACCAGACTTCTGTAGCTGTCTGACCATGGTTTCAACCTCTGGGCCAAAGAGAACTGGGCCTTGGAATGGGGAATCCAAAATGGACTCATGCAGATCCTGTTGGAACCCGTCAACCTGAGCCATGATTGCTGTCTCAGACAAACCCCGAGGCAGCAGCCCTGGAGGCCATGTCCACCGCATTGTATCGAACAACGGAGGACGCTTTGTCAACTTCCAGACCTGACTGGGCACAGGCAAGCACTTCCTCTTTAGAGGCAGAGTCCGCATGGACTTGACTAGGTCCATGGTCTTCTGCCATAAGGACTGTTGGTATGTAATATGTAATCATATGTGCCATGAAGTTAAGGGATCTGATGGCACCTGTGGCAGAAGAATAAACTTTCCGGCCCCAGCTGTCCAATTTTTGAGACTGGGTCCGGAGGTTGGGAGCTCAAGTGTTTGGGCTGGGAGCCCTGCCATGGGCTGTAGTCAGAACCAGAGAATTCACCTTTGGCTGTTCTGACAAAAAGATTCAGATCTGGGTGGCTTGTAAAGCCTTTCAGCCTTTCAAGGAACTGCAGGTACTGAGGAAGGGGTATGCAAAGTCAGGCGAGTGACGCCCTGGAAAGACTCGACATAAGGAGGTAGTATCAAAGGCTTAGGTTCTTTTGCCCAGGCACTTGCACTCTGGGTCCAGGTCCTCTGTGTCCCACTCATAAATGGTCTGGATGTGCCTCATTACATCTAAAAATAAGGTATCATCCAGAGGGGACCACGGGAACTTAGGTCCTGGGGAGGGAGGAAGTAATTCTCTCTGAATCAGGCTCAGATTTTGCGCTTCTCTCTTTGAGGAGGACGAGGAAGGAGAAGAAGGAAAGGAAGACTGCTGACGCCGCCTCTATTTGCCCTTAGAATCTGGGCGTATGCTCACCCCATCAAGAGGTGGGGTGGAGAAGGTCACATGGGTGGTGGATTTGGGGTGGTATCTGAGGGTCTGTAAAGGAGAACCCCTCTACTGTATTCAACCATGTGGTGGTAAGGACCCTATGTCCACCACTGGGACGACCGCTGGGCCGGGCACCGGTTCGCCAGGTTGGGCCCGCCAGAGTGGCATCTGGGGATCCTGAGGTACTGGTGTTGGGTCCAGGACCCTGTCATCAGTGGGTCGACATCCGTGTCGCCTCACCCAGGGAGCTGGCATCCAGAGTAGGCTGACTGGCGACCGATCCCAGGAAGAGGCGCGGGCATCTGGTCATCCAACAGTGACCACCCTGTATCAGGTGTCGGGAGTGGGACGACGGAGAAGATGACTGGATAGGTTTTCGCTGTTCGACTGGGGCAAACATTAGCTAGAGGAGGGGGGAGGCGCCCAAGTCTGGACAACCTCTTGCCTACTTGGGTGTTCGCCTGAAGATTTCCTTTTTGATGAACTAGCATGTCCTTCAAGACTTGGACTGGCCCTCCTGGGTCAACCCTGAGGAAGGTTTATGAGGTCGATGAGCCAGGAAAGACTGGTGTCCTGAAGAGGCCGGCTCCCGTGCTTGCCCTGAGAAGAGGCGGGAGTGGACTTATCAAACAGGAGTGTTCGGGTCGCCTGGGCTAGCATCGAACCTGACTCCAGCTGGAGGTCGAGGAGGAGGAAGCAGCCTGCTTAGATGGTGACTTCTGCGGGACTCGGACCTGGCCTGATCTTTATCCCTGTGGTGATGTTTTCCACCTGAGGACTTCTCTTCTGGTGGGGAATCCTGGCGGAAGAAGAGGAGCTGGTCCCTGAGCCACGCTGCATCGCCACTAGTTGCTTCTCTAGAAGGAAGGTTTTGAGTGCATTGGCTCTCCTGGCACGGAGTTTTCTTATTAAATTGCTGGCAGTGGGTGCAGGCGTCAGGCTGGTGGTCTGGGCCTAAGCAGATGAGGCAGGCCATGTGGCCATCTTTGGCCGGGATCTGCCTGCTGCACGCACTGAGCTTTGCGCCCGCTGGAGGAGGCGATTTACATACACAAGGCGAACTAAACGAATGACTGAGAAAAAACACACTTTTCTTTTAGTCTGTCGATTGCTGAAGAAGGTATCCACGGTGCTCTAACTATGTGGGTCGACGGCGAAAAGAACTGGGATGGCACCGGGAACCGCCCCTTTATACCACGCCTGACGCCGGGGCGGTCCTCGCCTCAGACTGCTAGCTACGAGATTTCATGGGTCCTAATGCCTGGACAGCATTAGTCCTAATGGTATTACCTGCTGCAAGAGCTCCACCCTCGGTTAGATCAAGAAGATCCACTCTCTCACCCATCTCTACCTCACTACTGTAATTCAACATTTTAGAAGCATCAAGTCTTCAACTCACCCTGGTTCCTCTTTCTTTCTCCTTTCTATTTATTTGTCAGAGCATAATAGTAAATGGAGTCCACTCCAAGAAAGGAGGGTTACTAGCGGGCACCGTAGGATTCAGTATTGGGTCCGTCCTTTTAATGTCTTTCTAAGTGACATTGCAGACGGACTAGAAGGAAAGTTTGCCTCTTTGCAGTCGACAAAGATCTGCAATAGGGTTGATGCACAAGAGGGTGGAAAGGATGAGACGGACTTGGCAACATTGGAGGAATGGTCAAAAGTATGGCAGCTTAGAGTCATTGCAAAGTAATGCACTGGGAACAGAAACCCAGGGGAACAGTACACAATGGGGGATGTATTATTTTTTATTTTTAACCAGGAGAGACACACTAAGCCGAAAGTTTGTTTACAGGTGCGACCTGGGAGCACAAGGAAGTTAAATGACTTGCTCAGGGTCACACAGTATGCACGTGGGGGCTGTGGGATTCAAACCCAGGTCTCCAGGTTTTCAGCTCAGAGCTTTAAACCACTGTGCTATACTGCCTCCAAGGTATTAACAACAACAAAATGTAAAGGGACCTGGGGTAGTCATATTAGATGACCTAAAGGTAAGCAAGCAATGTGAGAAGGCAGTAAGGATGACTGGGGGATACTGGGATGTATAGGAGAGGTGACACCAGTAGAAAACAGGAAGTTCTTATTCCTCTGTACAGACAGTTGGTGAGACCTCATCTAGAGTAATGCATGCAGTTCTGGAGACCCCATCTCCACAAGGACACAGACAGGATGGAGGAAGTCCAGAGGAGGGCAACTAAAATGGAGCGGGGTCTGCAACAGAAGCCATATGAAGAGATTACTGTTACATTGTCTCTGAATTGTTACTGCCTTCAGAATTCTCCCAGGTCGCACCTGAAAATAGGCACTTGACTGTCTAGCGTGCTTACCTGGTAAACAAAAGCTAAATAAATAAAGACCAAAGGAGCGTAATATGTATTCCCTTGAGGAAAGGAGGGAGAGGTGGGACATGATAGAAACTTTCAAGTACCTCAAGGGAATTCACAAAGCCCAAGAGGGTAGCATCTTTCAGAAAAGAGATGTGCAAGAACAAGGGGACACAATTTGAAGACAGAGGGGGCGGCTCAGGGCAATGTGAAGAAGTATTTTTCACAGACAGGGTGGTGGACGATGGAACGGCCTTCCTGAGGATGTAGTGGGTCAAAAACAGTGGGGAATTCAAGAATGCATGGGACAGACATAAGGCAATTCTGGTGGGGGTAGGAAGAAGTAGGCTATTGGTTAACTAGGATCTGCAGCTTATCCAATAGGTAGGGAAATGGGAAGACTGGGTGGGCTAGCGGTCTTTATCTGCCGCCAAAATCTACGCTTCTATGTTACATATGTTTCTGTTTATTTTTTGGGGGTGGGTTTGTGTGTTTTATTTATTTATTTATTAATCCTTTTGGAATACAAGTTACAAGGTAGCAATGATCCTGTGGTTGTATTATGAGGATGGTATGGCACTTTGCTTATGGAAAATGTCAATGTATATACTATGAGACGTTTCTATTGATTAGAAAAGTCAGTACATTAACTTTAATATGGAAGCAGGATACCTATTAGCGCAATCCTACTATTTCCTGGCTTTCTTTCTTCTGACTTTCAAAAAAATGTTGTAGGTGCGATTGGTCCTTTTAAGAACAGATGCAGAAACAAATACTTCTGAAGAAGGACCGGTAGGTTCAAGGCTAGAGCACTTTGTTCTTTTCTGTAACATCCATGTTGGTCCAATAAAAGGTATCAAATCACTTGTTTCTGGATCTGTTTTGACTTTCAGAAATCACAATGTATAAATATCAAAGAAACATCAGAGACTAACCCGAAACCAGGCAGGGACAGCCAAAGAGTACTTGAGTACTAGACTGTTGCAACCTGTAAATTTGTTCATCTTTAGATAAGATTATGGTGCCATTAACATATGTTTGGATTTAATGAAATTTTATTTTCCATGTGAAATTTAATAAAATTGAATTTTAAAGAAGATCTTCAAGAGGATCTCTTGCAGCAGGCCATCACTGATAGGACAATGCCGTCCAGGCGCCAGGACCACAGGAAACCTTTCTAGCTAGCAGTCTACCAAAGGGGCTATCCACCCCGACATCAGCGCTTGATGTCAGCCAATCTTATAAAAGCGGGTGGCCCACACACCTCCTCAGTTCTCCTGCAGGAGACCATAAGCAGGATGCCAGAAAGTGTGGGGGGAGTTAGGAGGACTCTGAGGTATCCCAATAGCATATAAAAATAAAGGCAGAAGACTCACCCTATGGAAGGGAAGAGAGACACAGGAGAAGGGGGAAGGAGGGAGGAAAGGGCCTGCTGCAAGAGATCCCTCTCAAAGATCTACTGTTATGGTAAGTTCTTATATAACTGTACTATCTTACTGAGGGTATCTCTTGCAGCAGGCCATTGTTGTCGAGGCACAGTCAGGAAGCATAAGAAACCAGGAGCAGTTTCAAAATCTGCAAATAGCATTTTATTATTAAATAACAGCAAAATAAAATTGTTCAGTATAACTATTTACAATGGCAGTACAAACATGGAAAACAGAGTCCTTCTTCCGAGTTTTTCTTCTCAATTTCAATCTCAGTCTCGGTCTCTCTCTCTCTTGCAAAACACTGCTGCCTTTTCATAACCAGTCTTTGTAGGGAGCTTGTTAAGAGAACATTCTGCTTCTTGCACAGTGTTCTTGTCAGTTTCAGCAGGTGCAGCAAAAGAATATTGTGACCCAGAACTGACCTCTTGTTGACAGCTCTGGAAATATTTTTCAAACCAGCATCTCAGGTTAACCCCTTGAATTCCAGTTTTGCAATCATTTCAACAGTATAACTATATACAGTTTTAAACAAAGAGATCCCAGTATCAGTGACATTTCACATAAAGATTCACATATATTTTTATATCTGCAGATATGCAAGAGGAAGAGAAGACAGAAAAAGCAAGGATGGCAGAGAGATAGCGAGGTGGAGAATTGCAAACCCTCGGAGTGATCAGTTTCTAGGTCTCAAGAAAACTTTGGTTGCTAACCAATCAGACAAGAGACAGAAACGGAGAAGATAGAACAGACCTTTGTGTTTAAACCCTTTCTGCATAACAAATGAGGCAGGGTCTTATTCGACCCTGTCTCAGACATCACCAGTAGGACCGAGTCCCAAGAAGTTCTGGCACTACAGACAGACAGTCCGTGGTAGGTAAAAGAAATAGCAGCCTAAGAAAGGAGGCCTTGTTAGACAGCTAAACTGAAGTTGGCCAGCCTGAGGCGTATGTCCAGACTGTAATGCTTGCAAAAGTGTGGACAGTACCTAGGTGGCAGCAGCACAGATATCAGCAGCTGAACATTATGGAAGACAAAATTACTCACCAAGTAATGTTGTTTCTTCTAATGGAGTCTTGCTGTATTCTGACTATATGCAGTTAGCCCCGCACTTGAACTGCTCTGGAGAGGAAAGGGTTAACTCTATGCCAGAGCATAGAACATTGAGCTCAAGCTCTGTTTTCAAACCTCTGTCTGGTACATCTCATGTAACCGCCAGATTCTTACGAGCACCATACTAACTAACTACTAAGCATAGAAATTGTTTGAAATTTAAGCCAAAAGGCAATAACAGCTTGGGTCCATAAGATTCAAGTCAAGAACCCCAAAAAGAATCTATGTAGATAGTGATTAACAACAAAAAGCATAAAGCAAGAACAAAACCCCTCCCAGAGAGGAAGGGTGCAAAGGTACACCTCTGGGGTGCAGCACTGTTCCTGCCAACCCACATCATAAAACAAGACTAGGTTCTGAGAGGGGAGGCAGGGAGGAGGTCTGAATACAGCAAGACTCCATTAGAAGAAATAACATTATTTCGGTGAGTATTTTTTCTTCAAACAACATGAAGTCTTGCTGTATTCTGACGATATGCAGACTACCAAGCAGTCCCCCAGGAGGAGGAGGAGGAGGGATATGGAACCTATTTTGCTAAAAGCTCTGCAGTACTGCTGTACCAAACCTAGCATCACTTCTGGACTGGATGTCGAGAGAGTAATGCCTGGTAAATGTATGAACAGTTTTCCAGGTGGCTGCTTTACAAATTTCCAGTAAGGGAATGTCTCTAGCTTCTGCTAGCGAAGCAGCTGTATCTCTGGTGGCATGAGCCCTCAGGCCTGAAGGTGGCTCTCTCCCCAACTTTGAATAGCAAAATTGGATATAGGAGACAATCCACCTGGCAATGGTTCTTTTGGTGTCAGGTTTACCTTTTCCCACTTCTCCATAAGTGAGAAACAATTGTGAACAGTCACTTCTATGTGCCTTAGTGTGCTCTATGTAGTAATTGAGGGCCCTTTGTACATCTAGACTGTGTAATCTTCTGCTCCCAGAAGAATGGTCTGTGAAAAAACAGGCAATTAAATAGATTGATTCAAATTAAAGTCTGATACCACCTTGGGAAGGAGCTTTCTATTTGTCTGAAGGACCACCTTATTCTATGGAATGAGATAAAATCAGGTTCCACTGACAAGGCCTGCCTTTCACTGATTCTCCTGGCAGAAGTAATGGCTACCAGGAACACAGTCTTCCAAGTCAAGTACTTACGCTCAGCAGAAGATAGTGGTTTGAAGGGGGCTGCATAAGCTGTGCAGTACAGATATTCAGGGTCCCAAAAGGGAGTAGGCTCCCTAAAGGGAGGTTGATATGAGCCAGACCTTTAAAGAACTTCTTAAATACCGGATGAGAAGCTAGAGAAGAGTCCTTCCCAGCTGAAATAAATGCAGACACAGCTTCCAGATGAACCTTAAGAGTGGTAGACCTAAGGCCTAAGCTGTTAAAATGAACCAGATAATCCAAGGCAGTGGCAACATCAGCTCAATCTGGCTGAATGTGCCTCTGAGAACACCAAATGCCAAATCTCTTCCATTTGGAACTGTAGCTTTTCCTAGTAGAAGGTTTTCTACTAACCTTAAGGATATCCAGAACTGATGGAGAGACACAGGCCTGCATATTCTAGCTCCTCAAGAGCCAGGCTTTGAGCCTGAGAGACTGGAGGCTGGGGTACAGTATCCTCCCTGAGAGGATGTCAGTAGATTGTACCTCCTGGGAGACAAAGAGGAATTGTCACTGATAGTGACAATAGGGAGGGGTACCATGGTTGCCTGGCCTTGTCTGGAGCCACTAGAATCACTTTGCAGGGCTGAGACCTGATCTTTATTAGTACTTGAGAATCAGAGGAAAGGGAGGAAATGCATAGAGAAACCTGTTTGTCCAATCCAACAGGACAGCATTCTGAGGAACAGACCCCAAAGAGGGGCCTGCAACAGAACAGGGAAGTTGGTGGTTCTCTGGGGCTGCAGAGATCTATCTCTGGGGTGCCTCATCTCTTGAAATGGCCTGAAGAATTTGGGGATTCAGGGACCACCATGGTGACCCTGAGAAATTCTGCTGAGTGCATCTGCCAACACATTGTCCTTCCCTGGGAGATGCACTGCGATCAGAGAAGCTTGAAGACAGTAAGCCAACAACCATATTTTCATGGCTTCTGTGCACAAGGCCATGGACCGCATGCCCTTGCTTGTTTATGTATCACATGGTTGTGGTATTATCTGTCCTGATTTGCACCACTTTCCCTTGAAGTGATTGTGAGAGTGCCTGAAGAGCTAAAAAGACAGCTCTGAGTTCCAGAAGATTTATGTGCAAAGGGCTCCTGGTAAGACCATGTCCCCTGAGCAGAGAGATGATCCAAACGAGCTCCCCATTCCAGTAGGGAAGCATCTGTCATGAGAATCAATGAAGGGTCTGACTGAGGAAAGGGATGCCCTGCCTCAGGTTGTCCTCTTCCAGCCACCAGTGGACAGCCGGACAAGAGTCTAAGTCACTGGAACTAATTTGGTAAGAGGGTCTTTTCTTTGAGACCAAAGGACTTTAAATGGAACTGAATGTCCCTCATCCGGAACCTTGCCCTTGCACCACTGCAGTGGAAGCTGCCATGTGGCCTAATAAGTTGTAGGAAGTGCCTGGCTGGTCAAGACACCAGTGGTCGAAAAGAAGAAGCCAAAGCTGTGAGGGCCTTTACCCTCGAGAGGGCAAGAAAGGCATTTGCCTGAACAGTGTCCAGCTCTGCCCCTATGAAAGTGAGAAACTGGACGGTTCGAGAATGGACTCTGCTAGGTTTAGGATGAACCCTAGAGACTCCAGAAGCTTCTGAGTGGTTCCTAGGGCTGACTTGACTTGGTCTGAGGACTGACCTACTATGAGCCAATCGTCCAGATAAGGGAACACCGAAATATCTTGTCTCCTGAGGGAAGGCCACTGCTACTGCTAGGCATTTTGTGAACACTCTTGGGGCAGATGTTAGGCGAAGGGCATTGCTCTGAACTGATAATAACCTGAGGGCAACTCGAACCTGTGGTACTTTCTGTGGAATCTCTGATAGCTATGTGAAAATAGGCATCCTTGAGATCCAGAGAGGCTAGCCAGTCTCCTGGTCTCAGAAAGGGAAGAATTATTCCAGAGTCACCATTTTGAACTTTGGTTTTGTGATATGTCTGTTCAGGTATCGTAGATCTAGGATAGGTCGCCATTCCCTGTCTTTTTGGGGTAAGGAAGTATCTGGAATGCAGTCCTTTTCCCTGTGCTGATGAGGTACCCTCTCCACTGCCTGCAGAAACAGTACAGAGGAGACTTCTGCCTCTAAGGCCTCTGTTTCCAAGGGAGTAGGAGACCTGAAAGACTTTACTCTCATTTTGGGAACCTTTTGAAACTGAGAGCAAGTCCCTGGCTTATCACTTCAGGACCCATATGTCTGAAGTGATAGACTTTCAGGCCTGAAGTAGTAAGCCAGCCTGCCACCCACTGGAACTGAGGAGGTGACCCTGGGCTAACATCAGGTGTGCTTGGCAGGCGGCTTAGACTGAGAGGAGGATGCAGCTCTGCTCATCTCCCTTCTACCTCTTCTCCTAAAGAACCCTTCTGCTGAAAAGAAGAGGAGGCCTGAGCTTGGTAGAAAGGCATGTGAAAAGGCCTGCCCTGCCAGCCCTAGACTGCTGCTTTTGAGGAGTGGTCTGCTTCTCTTTAGCTGCAGCACTCCTGTAGGTGGTCCTATACTTTTCCAACTTTCTCATGTGAGCCTCTGTTTGTTCTCCAAACAGAGAATTACCCATAAAAGGAAAATCCATGGCCTTGGTCTGGGTATCCTGAGACAAACTGGTACATCTGAGCCAAGCAAATGTCTCCATGGAGGCAGATGTAGCCATGATTCTGGAATACACATCATTTGAGTCCACAGCAGGGTGAAATTGGACCTTGGATGCCTCAATGCCATCTGCAGCCACCTGCTCCAGCTCCTTGGCTAGCTGGGAGGGGCATTCTTAGCCAGTTCCTGAACCATATCCCATCTCGATTTCTGGTACCTGGCTGTGTATGCCGAATAGGCAGCCTGCCTGAGTCCCAAAGAGGATGCCAAGTATTGCTTTTTGGCCATCGATCCACTTTCCTGGAATCCTTATCAGGGGGTGAGATGCCAAAGGAATATTAGCCTTGTCACAGGCTGCAGCTTGCACTACCCCAACATGGCTGCAATGAGTGATTAAGAATTTATTTATGTATTTAGTTTTGTTGACGGGTAAGTGCACTAGACAAATTCTGCCTATTTTCAGGCACGACCGGAGGAGGTGGATACAGATGAATGCCAACTGATTTTGAACCAGATTAAGCTGAAATAGTGAGAGATGAACTGGGAAGAACAAAAATTTAAGCATTTATCAAATCTAGACAAGTAGCTTATTGGATAAAATGTTTGTATATGGAAGACCAGAGACTGGTTAAAAGTGTCTCAGGAGAAAGTATCCTGGTTTGCTAATAGTAGTGCCTCCCTTTGCTCGATGAAATTAAAACAATCGTGTCTCCTATTAAATGAAGTAATTTGTGAATAGATTCTCTAAAGGGAATTAATATCTCCTAACATATATGACTCAGGTAAATCTCAGGTTAAAAATATCCCTGCCACATAAGATATGCAACATAACAGAAATCTTAAATCCTATTTGTGGTATACTAAAAACAAATTAACACATATGCTGGAACCATACATTATTTTTCTTATGGAATGATCCGATATAAATTTTTTTTTTTTAAATTTCGATTGGAAACATGTAACTGTAAACTGCTAAAACACAGGTATGGTAACATAATTGCAACTGAGGAACAAACAGATTTTAAATATGATTGTGTAATAGGGGAATCTGAAACACTGCAACCATGTCTTCTTGCAGCATTGTAAGTTTTCTAGTATAAGGCAAGAATGTTTGATGCCTTATCTTATTCAAGTACAAGAGACAGAGGAATCTCTATTAAGAGGATTGATGAATCCATTCTCCGAAATTGTTTTTAGGATGTTTTATATACTTGGGTCTGACAAAGTATATATATAAAAATTCCATACCAGGGCCTGACAAAGTATACCTCCTGTCCATTTTCGTGTCTACAGTAGATATAGATGTGGAAAATTGTAACAGTTTGTGTGTCTGTTTCCCCAAGGATTTGTGCAGAGGGATAGACACTCTTTGGATCTGGGATATCCATCATTTTCCTGTAGTCAGGCTCCTCCTGATCCTGCTCAGCATCTTCCACAGGAAGCTGGAGAGATCAGCCACCTTCTTGTACAACAAGAAGTGGGAAGGGACTCAGAAAGTTTGGGAAGAGAAACATTAGAAGGCCTGTCTGGGGAGATGTCAGGCTCTGCTGGTTCATCTAGGCCTTCACAGCTGTCATCACCAGGATATTCCTCTTCTTCTTCCCATTTGTCCTCATAAAATGCCTCCGGATTGTAATCGAAGGAGTAGACTCCAACCGAACCGACCGACAATGTGTGGAGCAGTTCAAGTCACAACCAGGCAAAGCGACTGGATGTGATAGTGATCGCTTTGCAATCTCCTTAGCGGTTGAACATGGGAACTGGATCCGAACGACTGACTTTTGCTTCTTTTACTAGGAACCGATTCTGCAGAATCGACTCTTGCTCTGGAGGAGGCATCGCCGCGGTCAGCGGTCGGAACCGAACCGGCTGGCCATCTGGATCAGTGGACTTTCGGCCTGTCTTTCCTTTAGCCTACTTAAACGTTTTCCAAAGTGGCTTTGGTAAAGTTTTTAAAGATTTGGCAGTCTTCTTTGAGGTGGTTAAACCCCAGACAATATACACAGATGAGGTGGGGATCAGCCTTGGCAAACGCGTCCCCACGCTCAGTACAGTGCTGAAACTCGTATGGGACCGATTTTCTTTTTGGTTTCTCAGACATGCCTAAAATTTTAAAGTTACCCTTTTAGCCTTCAAGCTAGGTAACAACAACCTATCGGTTCCAACCGTGTCACGGGCAGTTAAAAACCGGAAAAATCTTTTTTTTTTAGAATCATAGGTATTGGAACACCACACGAAATATTACACTAAACAGAAACAAGAATCGCTTCGGTTCCCAAACAGACCGACCGGAAAGAAACTGAAGGAAAAACAATTTCTTAACAGAAACATCTCACTATCTATCTATAACACTACCTGTACTGTAGACGGAGATCTGATACGAAAATTAAATAAAACGGATGAAACTGGACCGATTTTACTTTAACCGAACTGAAGCAGCGAAGGAGAATTCTCCGGAGCCGCTTCACAGTTACGTGGAGTAAAGAATCTGACAGTTACACTGAGATGTACCAGAGACAGAGGTTTGAAAACCAAGCTCAAGCTCAACGTTCTATGCTCTGGCATAAGAGTTAACCCTTTCCTCTCGGAACAGTTCAAGTGCTGGGGCTAACTGCATATAGTCAGAATACAGCAAGACTTCATGTTGTTTGAAGCAAGCTCACTGATTCGCCATACTTCTTGTGGAATGGTCTTTAATCCCTCTAGGAAGTTCCTTGCTGTACTTTTGGTAATAATAGACAATGCAGTTGGCTAACCACTTAGGCAAACATTGTTTGGACACCGGGCACCTCTTTCCCAGGCGGAACAAACAAACAACTGATTGGACTTCCAGGAGTCCTTAGTCTGGTGTACAATACCTCAGGATTCTATGCATATCCATGGTATGGAGCAATTCTCCCTTGTCTGGAATGCTCCGGACAATAAACAGGCAGGTGGATGGATTGATTCAAAGTAAACTCTGACACCACCTTAGGAAGAAACTTAGGATTGGTATGTAAAGACACCCTGTCTTTGTAAAAAGACGAAACAAGACTCCTTACATGAGGGCCAGAATCTTGGAAATCCATTGAGAAGAAGTAATGGCAACTAAAAATAATGCTTTCCATGACAGAATGCATAGCTCACAAGGCACGGCTGTTCAAAGCGAGGCAGTGTAAACTATCCCAACACAAAATTAAGGTCCCAAGGCAGGACAGAGTCCCTGACTGAGGGCTTCAAATTTAGGAAGCCCTGCAAGAATGTGTGTGAGATATCAAGTTGGGCCACTGAGTGCCTATCCACTGGTACATGATATGCAGAAATGGGATCGAGCACAAGATCCTGACACTCAAAATCCCAAAGATCGAAATTCCGACAGCAAAATCTTGATGGCCACAATCCCAATGGTAAGAAAATGCAGACAGCACAATTCCTGATACTGTTCTTGTGGGGACTCGCCCTGCACCTCCTCCTAAAAATTATATACAATATATATACACTATATATATATATATATATATATATATATATATATATATATATACATACACACACACACATATACACACACACACACATATATATATATATATATACATATACACACAGTATATATATATATATATATATATATATATATATGGGATATACAATGGTGAGCTGTCAGATAAATGATTTATCTGCACAAGTGCTGTTTGACCTCAGGTAACCTCATGAGTGCGATGGTACCTAAGTGAGATGTCCGAGGTCAAACAGTATAAGTGCAGATAAATTATTTCATCTGACAGCTCACCATTGTATATTTCATTTATGCAATAGGGATGCTTTCTGTCATGCAGTGACATTTGCTTTGATTATCTTTTGCTTATGTTTGTCAAAAGTGAACAAAAATAGCATTTTCTGCTCTTTTGCCAATTATAAAAAATCTATAGGTATCTATAAATGAAATACCACTCATTTTGTAGATAATTTTGTGCTGAACAACTTTCATGCTCACAGCACTATTCTATCTTTTTCTTTTTAAAGTTATTTGCATTTGAATATAGTTAGTACTTGTACTGAGGCTGAACATTCTAAATAAGTTCCGAGTGATTGTGACATATCTACTATGTGTATAAATATGTGATGATGCGTCTACTATGTGTATACATGTAAAATTGTGAATTTGTCACATAGTAGCTCAGATTTCTCACATAGGATTTATGTCCATGCCTACTGCATAAATAAAATTTATCCATATAGTAGCTATGTCACAATCACTCTGGAACTCATTTGAATATTTTGCCTCAGTAGCAGTACTACCCATATTCAATGCAAATTACTTAAACGAAAAAGATAGCATGGTACTGTGAGTATGAAAGTTGTTCAACACAAAAATTATCTACAAATGAGTGGTGTTTCTTTGCAGATACTAGAGTTTTTATAATTCACAAAAAGAGCAGAAAATGCAATTTTTGTTCACTTTTTTCACAAACATATGCCAAAAAAGATAAACAATCAAAAGCAATGTCCCTGCACTGACAGAAAGCATCCCTTATTGCATATGTAACCCCCTACAAATGGGGGTTCCCAAAAAGTCTTCCTTGAGCTTGCCTAAATGCTCACTGCTAGGCTGGTGTCCTGTGTTTTAGCAGTTTAAATGTGATTACAAGAGCCTGTATGGCCTCTGTGTACTGTCTCTTTAAGAGCTGCTTGATTGCAACATAAGTAATCTGAGCGGAGCTCTGTTGAAAGATGTAACTATTTGCTGAAAATCATTTAGAGTGATAATGATAATGTAGTTTGTCTAACCTACTTTCTTTGTAGCAAGGACTGTTTTGTTTGTCTCCACTATCTTGGTCCTGGACTGCAAACTGGACCAATCAGTTCTGGTGGGACCTAAAATGTAGCCGGACTACAGGAGCTGTCAGGAGTCAAAATCTGTAGGAACTGTAGTTTGGGGCTTTTGGTGCCTTTTGCAACTGAAGGGGAGCTCTTGCTTTGACTGACAGCCAAATCAGCCAAGCAAACCTTTTGGATCCTGGGGAAGTCCCAGACTGCTTGCATTTTCAGTTAGTTCTGAGCTGGGAAGTGAAATGAGAAGAGCTCAAGTGATTCTGAGCAGCAATCCTGAGTGGATTCAATGGGAGAACTGTGAAAGGGATGAGTTTTGGCCTGCATGTCTGTCTGCGTTCTCCTGAGAGGGAGAGAAGAGAATTATTTTGGACTAAATCCAAGTTTGTGTGACTAAAGTAAGCTACTGAAGTGGGCCAGGCTCAACCTGAAGAAGACAGAAGATTTTGCTGAATGCGATTGGCCTGTCAGGAGTTCCAGCTACCCCAAGCTCGGTGTGTGCAGAGACTCTGTGATTGTGACCGGGGCGCTTTGCCTGGTACAGCAGAATTCCTTACATGTAAATGTGCTATGAGCTGCTAGTGGGTCGTGAATTAGTTCCCACTGTGTGAAATGGCTCTGCTTGCTGAAAGCTGTATCCAGCCCAAAACGGACTGCATCCGATTTGTCTCCATGCGTCTGGGCCTTGCCAGACTGGCCCAGCCAGACTACCCACTGCACAGAGAAGCCGACGAGAGACCTGCTTGGGCATCAGCCCCTGCTCCACGCTTGAACAGGAACAATGCCTCTGCAACTCGTGTGGGCCCTGCTTCTCCTAGCATTCCAGATCAACCACCTGCAGTCTCGATTTTGCCAGCCTGTGTCCAGTCTTGGGTATCGTGAGTAAATACCAGGGTAGCTCCTGCAACAACAGCGTCATCTGATTGTCTTCTTGTTTCGTTTCCTTCTACGAACTGAGCCCTCTGGCTCTGCATTACAAATATTGTGTACTGTGCATGTTGTGTTTTCCATCACAGGGCCTCAACCAGCTGCGACGCTGGCGAACCCCAGGCAACAGTCCTGGCTAGCCCATCTCTTCTCCACCTGGGTACCCAGAGGTGTGACTGTGTGGGGGACTCAAAGAGCATGCATAACTGCTTGATTGATATAACCGTTAAGCTAATTAACCTGATTTTGTCCCTCCCTTGTTCAAGTCCCCTGAATAAATCAGATCTAACTTTTTCTGCATGTAATCTGACTGTGGTTCCAGTTTGTGCTCAAAGTACTGTACTGTTGCTATTTGCTGTGCATAACCTTGTTTTACAGGGGGTCCCCAGGGTCGAGCCAGAGGAACCAGCCCTGGTGGTAAGTGCAAACAGTGTGGGTAGTTGTGTGGTATACCAGGGGTATTGTGAAAGTGATTACTGTTCAGTGTTCAGGCCACTAGAGGGAAAGAGGGGGGTTACAGTGTACGGAGGAGCTGTGTGGGGAGTTAGCTTGACCTACCAACCCTGCACCTCCAGGTGAGGCACCCATTTCAGAACTCAGGCCCCTTAACCTGCTACTAGCCAAGCAGGCAGGGGTAGTAGCCTTGGGATAGCGCCACCTAGGGGTTACATTACTGGAGGCTCACCGCTGGAATTTGTGTCTTCTAGTAGCCGAAATTATGAATTATTGTCGAACATAAACGGCTACCCCTAACAGAAGTGGCTGTGCACCACTTGGTGGGGTGGTGTACAGGGCAGGAGATTGACCCTCACAGTGCCCTGCTTGTACTGGATATTACCCTGAACATTGGTAAAGACACTGTAGAAGGAGTACTTTCCAAAGCTGAATGTTTAACAAACGCTGTGGTGGTGAGGCGACAGGATGATTTGACTGCCCAAACTTTCATAGCATTAGTAGAGTGTAGTGACCCAGTGGACAGTTCCAAAGTGCCACAGACTATTGCCCTGAAGGGGCCCAGCCGCCTGAGAGTGATAATTAGAGACAGCAAAGACCCCAGGGAGGATGAGCTCCCCTATTATCTGAGACTTTGAGGAGAAATTTGTTAAGTTGTTGCTGGAGGAAGGAAAACCGAGAGGACTTTAAGAAACTATTCCTGCCACCTGGGGGTGTTCCCTCCCCAACACCCCTCCCACTCCAGCACCTGTTACTGCCCGCCTTCAGTGCCCATGCCATTGCGGGCCCCTATATCTGTACCTGCCATTAGTCACGACTCCTACCTAAGGTTGAGAATCTTCTCGGCACCCTCCCCACCCCAGGGAAGGATGACTGGAGACCTGGATAGACTAAGTTGCCCTCTAGTACTTGAATGGCAATGCTCAGAAGCAGAGAAACGAAAGAGGTTGAGTGAGAGCTTCGAGGTCCTGCCCTGGCTACCATCCGCGCTAAGCGGGCCAATAACCCTCAAGCAACTGCACAGGACTATCTTGATGCACTGGAGAATGTGTATGGGAGCCGGATTCAGATGAGGACCTGTGGTGGAGAGTAAGAAACACCCAGCAGTACTCAGGGAGCTATTGTCTGTGTATGTACCTCGGCTTAAAAGCTGCTACAAGAGTGCCTCAGAAAGGGCAGTTTGCCATCAAATGGATTAGATCGAACTAAGCTGGACGAATCCTTAAGTCTGCTCCATTTTCAGAATTGTTACTGCTTCAGTTGCACCACGCCAACTAACTGGAATCGCCCCTCTTATGAGCTAATGAAAGAAATTCAGGAGGTTGAGCAAAGGCGACCCCAGGAATTTCACCAATATCTGCTGCTACTGCACAAGTGACAGAGAGTGATCATCCAAGTGGGGTTCAGGGGCAAAGACGGGCACCTAACTAGCACTCTGAGAATGTGCGACTTCCGCCTCAGCCCAGTTTTTTGAAAGTCGAGCTATTAAAGGAAGTCCGAGAGTTGAAGGCGGGCGCTTCTGCAAGGGTTCCTCCCATGGAACAAGATTTGGGTTCCTCTCAGGACGTGACTGCCATGGGGTGGGGGTGCACCCGGGCATCCTCTACCAATGGTAGCTCTAGGCTGAAATCAAGAATTGACTGCCACCCTAAAGGAACTATTGAGACACGTTGCACCCTCTCACTGCTAAAGCAGATAGTGGACCCTGATCCCTTGCTACTACTTTGATTCCTCATGCAATGTTCTCTCAAGGATGACCCAGGAGTCTATCATTTGTCACAACTGTGGAAAGGATGGCCATAGGAAGAGGGAATGCTGGTCTCAGAAAGACTTAAGAAAGTGGTGAACGGCTTAGGAGAGCTTTGGAAAAAAATCAGTGGTCAAGGGGTGCACGAAATGACGCAGTGAAAGGCTTGGACATCCTAACTCAAACCTCTCTGTGGCTAAATCATCCATCCAGGCCCCTGCTGCTGTCCTCCAGACTGGTCCAAGATAGTGGCCCATTCAATGGAGACTACCATGGCTGTGAATGGTATTTCCTACTCTGGTTGTGCTGGACAGTGGGTCTGAAGTGACCACTGTATTTAAGGACTGGTATGACAAACACTTATCTGCTGTGCCCTTACAATCCCTGGAAGGCCTACATGTGTGGGGGCTAAGCGACAAGTCTTATCCCTACCTGGGATATGTCCACCTCTAGTTGTCATTTCCTGCAGCTGTAACTTGTGTAGAGGAGCAAGTCGAGACACTGGCCTTAGTGTGTCCCCTACTGGACTGTATGATGGGGTTCCCTTGTTAATTGGGACCAATGTCCATATGTTTGGGAGACTAGCACAACTCTGTCCGCGAGGCTGCGCGGCGACAGACTGGGAGGCCTAAGAATTCCTGCTCTGATCAAGGGGGCCTATGATTTGCAACAGAACCCCAAGGGAGTGGACCAGGATGAACCAGTAGGGGTCGTGTGGAAGAAGGATCCGATTCAATGGTACTGGCCCTAATGGCCAGCGTGCCGTTCAAAGAGGGATATCCGCCTCCGCAAAGATGCTCCAAGAACAAAATACTGATGTTAGACCGCCCGAAGCGATGGAAGGTGCGGAAGGATTATTAGTTGAGCCAGCATCTTGCCAGCTCGTGCTCATGCCTATGCATGACAAGTGATGGTCACATTCATAATGTGTCAGATCGGGAGATCCAGGTGAACAGAGAATGCACCTAGCTACGGTACACTGCACAGACACTGCAGTGTTGCCCAACTTAACAAAGCACCCTGGCACAAGACAGATAGAGTGACTCCCGACTTGTTTGGTTTTGGTGATTCCCGTTGCCAGCTGAATGTAAGACTAGAATTAGCCAGAAACTTGCCCAGACAGATCAAGTGTTTCGTTGAAGAAAGGGACATGGGATGTGTCCAGGTGCGGAGCATCATATCGCCTGCCGATGAACAGCCATTTGAGGAGAGGTCTCGACGCCTAGCCCTGCAGACATAGACGATGTGAAGACACTTGCAGGAAATGCTGCGGCTGGTGTGATACAAAATCCGAGCACATGCTTCTCCATTGTGGTTGTGCGTAAGAAGAATGGATCTGTGAGAATGTGTTGATTATCAAACTCTGAATCAGCGGATTATCGATCAATACACCATGCCCCTTATACAATATACCCTGGATTGTTGTTTGAATAGGGAGCTAATGGTTCTGGTGTTGGAATCATATGATGGATATTAGCAGATTCCGATGGCTCGGAGGACTGGAGAAGACAGCCTTCATCTGTCCTTTGGGGTTCTGAATTCCTGAGAATGCCACAGGGGATATCGGGCTCCCCAGCCACCTTCCAGCGACTGATGGAATGGAGTGGGAACATGAATTGCTGGAATGCCTGGTGTACTTGGACAATGTCATTGTGTTTGGGAGCTCCCTAGAGGAACATGAGGTCGACTGTTCAAAGTACTAGACCGACTGGAAGATTTCGCTCAAGCTGTCCATTGACAAGTGCCAGTTTTCCAAACCTCTGTGAAGTAAGTGGGGCACATAGTGTCTACAGAGGACAGAGACTGATCCTAGTAAAGTTGAGCTTTACTACTTGGCCCCAGCCCACAATTTGAAAAGAACTACAATGTTTCCTGGGATTCTGTGGCTACTACCCGGTTCATAAAGGACTATGCCAAAGTGATTCAGCCACTCTTGAATCTTACCCAGGGTTACCCTCTCACCAATCTAAAATACAAAAGGGTCCGTCAAAGAACCAGACAAAGCATATTTCCACCAGGTGAACTTTTCGGGTCCAGTTGGATGCCTGCCCTGTGAAGCAGCTTTCCACAAAGTCATATACCAGCTCACCCATGCCCCCATCCTCGCTTATGCTGATCCCACAAACCCTATGTGCTGCATACTGATGCCAGTCTGCAGGGTCTAGGAGATGTACTGTTCAAGACCATGAGGATGGTTTGAGACTAGTGGCATTCGCCAGTAGGAGCTTGACCCGTCAGAGCAAAACTACCCTGTGCACAAGCTGGAGTTCCTTGCGTTAAAATGGACCAATGTCGTCCAGTTTCATGATTACCTCTATAGAGGCGAAAATATTGGTAAGGATTGACAACAACCTGTTGACCTATGTACAGACTTCAGCTAAGTTAGACGCCACAGGGCACTGGCGACTTTCTGCATTGTCAACATATGATTATGCTGTCGAATACCGGCCAGCCCTGAATCATATTGATGCTGGCCGCCCCTATCCGGAGGCCCATTTCCAAGAGCGGCTGGGTCAGTCTGTCTGAACCTGACATCCCAGCATTGTGTCAAAAAGTTTGACAGGAATGAACAGATGTCTCTACAGACTGGCGGACTGCTTAGTAGATTGCTTGGGCCCCTCTGACACCTACGCATACCTACGTGTTGCCACTTTTCTGCTCTAGATATTGGTGCACTACCTCAGTTTGACAATGACAGCATTCAGTGGGCTCAATCCCAAGATCCTATGATTCAGCCAGCACTTGGCGCCCTTTGCAGGAAACAATGTGTCAAGTTGCGTTCCTCTGATCTGCGAACAGCTTTATTGCATAAAGAATGCCCAGGTTGAAGCTGCTTAATCAGTTGTTGTATAGAGACAGTAGATCGGGGTGGCCAAATAGACAAGCAACAATTGGTCCTGCCACAGCCTTCAAAGATTTGGTACTGAGGTCCTCCACAATCATATGAGCCACCTCGGTATCGACCGGACCCTTGACCTAATCGATCTTGATTCTACTGGCCCAAGATGGGGCCGATGTTGGCACCATGTAAGGAATTGTAGTCGCTGCCTGCAGAAAAGCCCTGCCTCAGAGGGCTGCCCTTGTCAACATTACTACCAGCACCCAAATGGAACTAGTCTGTGTAGACTTCTTGAGTTTAGAGCCTGATCAATGAAACATTGGCAATGTGTTGGTGGTTACGGACCATTTCACGGTATGCACAAGCTTTTCCCACCAAAGATCAAAAGCATCTACCTTGGCCAAGGTGCTAGAGAAAATTTCTTCGTCCACTATGGTGCCCCCAGAATTCACTCTGATCAGGGCGGGACTTTGAGAGTCGGCTAATCAAAGAAATGCTCTCTCTATGGAGTGCGAAAGTCAAGAACACACCTTATCACCCACAGGGGATCCTCAACCAGAACAGCTTTAACTGCACCCTGCAGACATGCTAGGCATCCTCCACCCAAAAGATAAGCATAAATGGAGCCAGCAGATTAGCACCTTGGTACATGCATACAATTGCGAAGAATGATGCTACCAGGTTCTCTCCTACTGCCTCATGATTCGGGAGAGGCCCAGCTGCCTGCTGATGTCAGTTTTGAGGTTTCTCCCGATGGGGTCGAGCGAAGATTACCTGCAATATGTACAAAAGCAAGCTCAATTGAACCATGCCTATCAACTGGCCCAGACAATGGCTGCCAAAAGAAATCCTAATAACAATAAGGAATGTGATAGAAAGTAAAGGCTCAAGAGCATAGGCCTGGAGACCATGTGTTGTTAGAAATTTAGGATTGCATGTAAACACAAATGTGAGGATCGATGGCACCATCTTCCCCATGTTGTAGTTGGAAAGTTGATTGATTTGCCAGTGTACAAAATGGCAGAGAATAACTCAAGCTGTCAAGACCATCCACCGTAACCACTTGCTACCTACTGGTCAAGTTATAATTGAGGCTGAACCCGCTGAGATTGATTCCCTGGACCAGTGACTCATGCTGCTGCAAGAAGAAACAGAGGCAGCCTGCCCCGTGGTTGCCGATTTAAGACTCCCCGCAGCAGGCCCAGAATGATAGTGACTGCCAGTCTAACTCGGATGACAGCGAGTGTGATACTGCCTAGCCCACCTCTCATATGAACTGAGTCAATTGTTTGTTAAATCCTAGGTTGAATTATGGGGATGAAGCTGGGCCTTCTGGACTGCCTAACGTCCTGGCATCATCCTTGGAGCCAATGCTCCAAGGTGAAGTGCAAGTATCACGTCTGAGGATGCTGAGTCTTTGTGTATTAATGGAACTATGTTTGCCTGAAGAGAGGCTGATGGTATAAGTCTTTCTGGTGACATGCCAGAACTTGAGGAACACTATGAGAGTGCTGACAACCCCCTTCAGTGCCAGAGTGTCTTCAAAATGAGCCAAGTGTTGTAGAAACAGAGACTACAGAGCAGGGGGCTGACAGTGCTCCAAGTTTGGACCTTTCTACCTAGGCAGAGGCATCCCTCACAAGTGATGAAAGCTCCAAGACCATTGCTGAATTCACAGAGACTGTGGCTGTTCACCCTAGAAACACTGGCTGAGCTGTCAATCCAGTGGTGCACTTCAGTTACAATTCCCAGAGAGCCAGTGGTTGCCTCTCAATGTAGTCCACAAGGTGTTTGTCTCTCAGAGCTCACTGCCCAATTTGAGCTTGATGGCCCCATTCCAGGTTACTTGTTTTGCCTTCTCACCATGGTGCCCCTGCCCCATCAGCCCCAAGTTAGCTGATAGGAAGGGCCCCTCTTACATTGTTTAGAGTACAAAGTTATTACATGATTCTGTATAGTAATATTCAATTTACCTGTTGAAATATGCATAATGTATTGTCAGAATGGAAATGATATAGTGGAGTACATTGAAATGTATAGTAAAGTGACAAGTTATGCCAATTGATGAATCAGATAGTACTTGTATACCATAATAGTGGTATAAATATCTTGTATATGTTGCATTTTCAATGTTATGATGGTACAGACTTGATGGAGGCGCCAATTTTTCCCAGGCAGGGAAGGGTAACCTTATACAAATGGGGGTTCCCAAAAAGTCTTCCTTGAGCTTGCCTAAATGCTCACTGCCAGGCTGGTGTCCTGCGTTTTAGCAGTTTAAATGTGATTACCAGAGCCTGTATAGCCTCTGTGTACTGTCTCTTTAAGAGCTGCCTGATTGCAACATAAGTAATCTGAGAGGGCTCTGTTGAAAGATGTAACTATTTGCTGAAAATCATTTAGAGTGATGATGATATGCTGTAGTTTGTCTAACCTGCTTCTTTGTAGCAAGGACTGTTTTGTTTATCTCCATTATCTTGGTCCTGGACTACAAATTGGACCAATCAGTTCTGGTGGGACCTAAAATGTAGCTGGACTACAGGAGCTGTCTGGAGTCAAAATCTGTAGGAACTGTAGTTTGGGGCTTTTGGTGCCTTTTGCAACTGAAGGGGAGCTCTTGCTTTGACTGACAGCCAAATCAGCCAAACAAACCTTTTGGATCCTGGGAAATCCCAGACTGCTTGCAATTTTCAGTTAGTTCTGAGCAGCAATCCTGAGTGGATTCAGTATGGGAGAACTGTGAAAAGGCTGAGTTTTTGGCCTGCATGTCTGTCTGCTGCTCCTGAGAGGGACAGAGAAATGTTTTGGACTAAATCCAAGTTTGTGTGACTAAAGTAAGCTGCTGAAGTGGGCCAGGCTCAACCTGAAGACCACTGAAAATTTTCTGAATGCGATTGGCCTGTCAGGAGTTCCAGCTACCCTAAGCTCCGGGTGTGCAGAGACTTTGCGATTGTGACTGGGAGCGCTATGCCTGAGTTACAGTAGAATTCCCCTTACATGTAAATGTGCTATGAGCTGCTAGTGGTCGTGAGTTAGCTCCCACTGTGTGAACTGGTTCTGCTTGCTGGAAGCTGTATCCAGCCCAAAGCGGACTGCATCTGAATTTGTCTCCATGCTGTCTGGGCCTTGCCAGACTCAGCCAGCCAGACTACCCACTGCACAGAAGCCATCGGCGAGAGACCTGCCTGGGGATCAGTCCCCTGCTCCACTCTTGAACAGGAACGGCGCCTCTGCAACTTGTGTGGGCCTTGCTTCTCCTGGCATTCCAGATCAACCACCTGCAGTCTCGGTTTTCGTCCAGCCTGTGTCCAGTCTTGGGTATCGTGAGTAAATACCAGGGTAGCTCCCTGCAACAAGAGCTTAATCTCAGTGTGTCATCTGATTGTCTTTCTTGCTTCATTTCCTTACGAACTGAGCCCTCTGGCTCTGGATTACAAATATTGTGTACTGTGCATGTGGTGTTTTTCCATCACAGGGGCCACAACCAGCTGCAACCCGGCAACTGTCATGGCTAGCCCATCTCTTCTCCACCTGGATATTCGGAGGTGTGACTGTGTGGGGGACTCAAAGCGCATGCATAACTGCTTGATTGATATAACCATTAAGCTAATTAACCTGATTTTGCCCCTCCCTTGTTCAAGTCCCTGAATAAACCAGATCTAACTTTTTCTGCATGTAATCTGACTGTGGTTCCAGTTTGTGCTCAAAGTACTGTACTGTTGCTATTTGCTGTGCATAACCTTGTTTTACAGGGGTCCCGGAGGTCGAGCCAGAGGAACCAGCCCTGGTGGTAGTGCAAACAGTGTGGGTACTTACATGGTGTACCAAGGGTGTTGTTAAAGTGATACTGTACAGTGTTCAGGCCACTAGAGGGGAAAGAGGGGGTTACAGTGTGCCGGAGGCTGTGTCCAGGTTAGCTGACCACTACCAACCCTGACCTCCGGGTGGAGGCACCCGTTCCAGAACTCAGGCCCCTTAACCTGCTACTAGCCAAGCAGGCAGGGGTAGTAGCCCTTGGAATAAGCGCCACCTAGGGGTTACACATAAATGAAATATACAGTGGTGAGCTGTCAGATAAATAATTTATCTACACTCATACTGTTTGACCTTGGACATCTACTGTCGCGTCACGCCTACTCGTGAGATTACCTGAGGTCAAACAGCACTTGTACTGAATAAATCATTTATCTGAAAGCTCACCATTGTATATCCTTTTTATTCAATGGCTGTGAAGATAAAATGGATTTATTCAGTGAGTTTTGAGCCTACCTTATTGCATATATATATATATATATATATATACACACACACACACATATATATATATACATACACACACACACATACACACCTCAGGGTCACCATACCGTGGGGAATGTGGCTGACTGGAGGTCCACCATACCATCGGGATTGTGGCCGTCAAGATTTTAGGTGTTAGGATCTTGTCGGCTACCCAGAGATGGCAGAGAGATGCACCTTAGCAGATGAGTACTGCAAACCCAAGTCTAAAAGGGACAGAAGATACTCCAAAACCTGATCCACTGAAAAGGTGAAAGGATCTAAATGGTGTAATGCAGCCCAAAAGGCGAAGTGCTTCCATTTCACAAGTAAGTAGCCTTGGAGAAGGCTTCCTGGCCATCCACCAAAACACACACACAGCTCTGAGAGAGACCCCAAATCTGGCAATAGCTATGTCCTCAGGAGCCATGCATTGAGATGGAGAGACTTGAGGTCCAGATGGACCAGGGTACCCTGTTACTGGGAAAGCAAGCCTGTGCACAGGGGCAGGGACAGCGGAGATTCCACTGCTAGTTGCTGTAGCAAGGGAGACAACATTTGATGAGGCCAGAAGGGGCGATGAGGATCATCGTAGCCCCCACCCATCTGGAGTTTGATCAGAACTTGTTGAAACATAGAAATATAGAATTTGATGGCAGATAAGGACCGCTTGGCTAACCTAGTCTGCCCATTTCCCTACCTAACAGATAAGCTGCAGATCCTAGTTAACCCACAGCCTACTTCCTCCTACCCACCACTAGAATTGCCTTATGTCTGTCCCATGCATTCTGAATTCCTACTGTTTTTGACTCTATGACCTCCTCAGGAAGGCTGTTCCACGTACCCACAACCCTCTCTGTGAAGAAATACTTCCTCACACTACCTCTGAGCTGCCCCCCTCTATCTTCAAATTGTGCCCCCTTGTTTTGCACATCTCTTTTCTGAAAGATGCTACCCTCTTGGACTTTGTTGATTACCTTGAGGTATTTGAAAGTTTCTATCATGCCCCCTTCCTCGAGGCTATACATCTTTAGTTCCTTTAGTCTTCCTTCATATGTCTTCTGATGCAGACCCTGCATCATTTTGATTGCCCTCCGGACAGCCTCCACCCTGTCTGTGTCTTTGCGGAGATGGGGTCTCCAGAACTGCACACAGTACTCAGATGTGGTCTTACCAGCTGTCTGTACAGAGGGCCAACAACTTCCTGTTTTCTACTGGTGATGCCTCTCCTATGCATCCCAGTATCCCCCAACCCTCTTACTGCCTTCTCACATTGCTGGCCCACCTTTAGGTGAGTCTGATGACTACCCCCAGGTCCCTTTCCATTTTGTTGTTGTCCAGTATCTCACCCCTATTGTTTACTCTTCCCTGGGGTTTTGTTTCTCAGGTGCATTACTTTGCACTTCTTTGCAGTGAATCTAAGCTGCCATACATTTGACCATTCCTCCAACCTTGCCAAGTCCCTTTTCATCCTTTCCACCCCACCTTGTATCCATGCAGAACATCACTAAATTGCACAGCAGATAAAGGCCTAGAGGTCTATCAAGTCTGCTCGATGTGCAGCTAGCACCCCTTATCCTGCAGCTGCCCCTCCCTTCCACCCTTCCTTTATTAACCCTCCCCTTGTCCTGTCCCAACCTCGTTTGAAGGCAGTCCACTGTTCTACTGCATACCACTTCAGCGATGCTGCATTCCACCCAGCCACCACCTCTCTGTAAAAAGTGTCTCCTCATCTCCCTCCCTGAACCTTCCCTCGCTCCAGTCTCATATCCTTGGCCCTGGGTGGCCCTCCTCCCTTACTTTGAACAGCCCTCTGTACCCATCTTGTTTATTCCTTTCATGTATTTAAAGGTTTCAATCATGTCACCCGTCTCTCCTATCCTCCAGTGAGTACATGTTCAACTCCTTCAACCTCCTCTCGTATAAGTCCCCAGCCCCTTGATCATCTTTTTCGCTCTCGCTCACCCCTCCAGTAACTTAATGTCCCTCTTGAATCTGGACGCTAGTAGTGCACACGAACTCAGGTGTGGTCTAACTAATGGCCTATACAGTGGCAGAATCACCTCCCTCCTCCCTGAGGATACACCCTTTGCAATGCAACCCAGCACTTTGTTGGCCTTTGCAGCTCTCCTACATTGTGCTGAGTTGTTCACTGACCCTGTAATGAGCACACCCAGATCCTTCTCCTCCTCTGTCTGGGCTAGCTGCACTCACCCAGCTGTAACTCCTCCTTGGGTTCTTCATCCCAAAATGCAGCACCTTGCACTTTTGGCATTAAAGCCCAGTTGCCAGGTGTCTGACCAGGTTTCAAGCTTTGCCAGATCATCCTGCAACCACTGCCATCCCCTAGGTCATCCACCACCACGCTACCTTGGTATCATCAGCAAACAGACTGATCTTGCTCTTGATGTCCCATGATATGTCTGCAATGAATATCCCAAACAACATGGTCCCAACACTGAGCCCTGTGGAACACCACTCGTCACTGCCCTTGGGTGAGAGCTCCCCACACCACCACCCTCTGTTGCCTTCCCTGCAGCCAGTTTCCTACCCATCTCACCAGCTTTGCACCGCCCTGTGCCTACTAACGTCCTTCCCAGCCTTCCATGGCACTGAGTCGAATGCCTTACTGAAGTCCAGATACATGACATCCACTGCATGGCCCCTGTCCAGTTGCTAGTTACCCAGTCACAGAGCGACCAGGTTGGTTTGGCAGGATCTGCTACGTGTAAAATATTGCTGTCTGCTGTCCTGTAGTCCTTTGGCCTCTGGGGGCCACCAGCCTCTCCTTCAGGATAGTCTCCATTAGCTTACCCACGATGGATGTGAGGCTCATTGGTCTGTAGTTTCCGGTTCATCCTTGGGGCCACTCTTGTGGAGGGGCACCACAGGAGCCATCCTCCAGTCCTGGGTACACACCCGAATGTAGTGAGGCATTAAATAGGTCTGCCAAAGGTCCTGCAAGGACCTCTGCCAGCTCCTTCAGTACCCTGGGGTGGATGCCATTGGGCCTGGCGCCTTGTCCACCCTCAGTGCCTTCAAACCCTCTGAACTCTGCTCTCCAAGTTTCCCCATCTGTCACCCTCCCCCCTGCTTCTGCCATTTCTCCACCAGGTGTCACCCCCTCTTCTCTTTAGTAAATACTGAGCAGAAGTACTCATTTAGTGCTTCCGCCTTATCGCACCCTGTCTTCACCAACCCCTCCTTCTAATCCTTACTATGTGGTCCTTACAGCTCCTTTTCTCCTGATGTACTTAAAGAAGTCCTTCTCCCCTTCTTAATGCCTTGTGCTAGCCTGAGTTCCGAGATGCTTTGGCTCCCTTACTGCCCTTGTCACCTCCTTGATTCTGTCAAGTACTCCTCCCTGTCTCCCCTCCCTGTTTTCTTGTACTTCCTAAGGCAGCTCTTTTCCTCCATACCTTTCCATGACCTCCTTGCTCAACCAGATCGGTTTCTTAGCCCTAGCCTTCTTGCTCTGGGCTTTGCAGCAGGTTTTGGTTGACTCCACTATCCCAGCTATGAGCTCCCACCTCTGGTTAGTGTCCATACTAGATTGAATTCTGGCCAGGTACCCTTTACCACTTTCCCCATCCTCCCAAAGTCGGCCCTCCTGAAGTCCAGCACTATTGTGCCAGATTCCCTCCTTCCTTGCCCATATCCAATGTGAGCCATACTGGGGTGGTCACTCCCTGACAGCGGTTCCTCCACTGTAAGTTCTCTTACAAAGTCCCATTGCCAGCACAAGGTCAAGGGTTGTTCCTAACCTGGTTGGTTCACTGACCATTTGCAGCAGGAAGCTGTCCTGGAAGGTATCCAGCAGTACCTGCTCCCTTCTGTTCCTGGTTGTTGGGGTGCTCCAGTCCACTCCTGGCATGTTGAAGTCCCCACAATCCACCACACTGCCCTTCTCTTAGGTCCTCCTGATCTGTCCCGCTAGTTCCCTGTCTAACTCCTCCGTCTGAGATGGTGGCCTGTACACCACTCCCATTCTAAGAATCCTATTCTTGGAATCCTGGATTTGCATCCAAAGTGACTCCATACTACCCTCCTCCCCTTCCTCCCTTACACACTTCAGTCCTTCCTTCACATATTAGTGCCACCCCTCCTTTCCCAATCACCCTGTCCTCTGAAATAACCTGTACCCTGGTACAGACAGGTCCCAGTCATTGTATTGGGTGGCCCATGTTTCCGTGATGACTGCAATGTTCACCTCTCCCTCTGCCATGAGAACCTGTAACTCTGCAGTTTTCCTCCCAAGGTTCCTAGCATTAAGGGTAGCCTACCTTACCCCTTCCCCCCTCATCTGCCCTCCTTTCCTAGCATCACCAATAGTACTTGCCATTTGTCCTTTGTCACTGTTATGGAGAGTAGCTCATATGGTTTCCCAACCTGTGGTCTCTGCATATCTCTTCCCTAACTGCCACCCCACTCCTAGTTTAAATTCCCAACTTCCTCTATGTACTCCTCCATCCTCTGGTTCAACACTTTCTTTCCTTCTCACTCAAGTGTAGTCTGTCCTTGGCATAGAGATACTGTCCTCCCAGGTCCCTCCCACCCCCCAAACAGCCCATACCCTTTAGCACAACACCAGGTTCTTAGCCATCCGTTAAATTCCTCTATTCTCAGCTTTCTTGTTGTACTTGCCTTTGGCATGGGAAGTATCTCTGAAAAAAGTTACTGATCTTCCTGCCCCCTCACATAATTGTGCTAGTTCCTCAAACCTCCTCTGGACTGTATCTAGTGTCTTGTCAGCCAGGTCGTTTGTCCCAAGATGTATAAATGAGGCTTGTCCCTATCCCTTCTAGCATATTTCAGAACAGACTGTCCCACCCTTTCCGCTGTCATTCCTGGCATGGCCTCCACCGAAATCGACTATGCCTCTCCCCTTGCTACCCCACCTAACTCCTCTTAGTATGGGTCCCCCAGCACTAGATTCCACCCCTCTTACTCCCTGCTTGCTTCATTCATCTCCCTCTCTCATTTCCAGCTCCTCTTCTTCCTCCTGCACATTATTTCCCCTTTTACCCCTGTTGCAATTCTCCCAGCAGAACTTCCCCCGCTCCAGTTTGGTCCAGGCATTTATCAATTACTCCTCTAATTTCATCATTTCTCCTCCACCTTCTTCCTCTCTAGCATTGTGACGCTATTTTCTGAAGGCCCTTCACAAATGCCGCTCCTCTCTCTTCAATAACCTGTTCTCTCCTTTCCACTTCTTCACCTCCCCTCACAAGTCCCTGTCTCCTCCTTCCATTTGTCTTTTGTTCTCTGACCTGGTTTCCCGGCAATTGTTCTTCTTGGCCTGGGCCCTTTGTCTCTGCTTCCTTCTTCTGACCCTCTCCTCACCACTGTTGGCTAAGCGCCCTCCCTCATCTCCCTTCTTCCTCCTCCCTCAGTATTGGGCTAAACCCACCCCAATCTGCCTTGCCTGTCTTAGTTCCTCCTGCAGACCCTCAATCTCCTTTCTAAGTTTTTCTATGTGGTTACACTAAAACATCCTCCACACTCCAGGCAATTTTTAGAAAGATTGGTGCACCATGATTGTTGCAGCCTACCACCGTACCATTACTGTCAACCCTGTTGCAGATCTTTGTGTCATCTGCAAAGAGACATACTTCCCTTCAGTCCCTCTGCAATGTCACTTATAAAGACATTAAAAGGACCAGCCCCAGTACTAAACCCTGTGGTACTTCACTAGTAACCCTCTTTCTTCACTGTGGACTCCATTTACTATTACCGCTGTGTCCTGTTGTCCAACCAGTGTTTACCAGGCTACCACCCTAGGACCCACTCCCAGGCTGGTTAAAATTTGTTTATTAATCTTTGTGTGGGACTGTGTCAAACGCCTTGCTAACGTCTAGGTAGGCCATGTCCACAGCCCCTCCCTGGTCTATGCTTTGGTCACCCAATCAAAGAAATCAATTAGATTAGTCTGACATGACCTTCCGCTGTGAATCCATGCTGCCTTGGGTCCTGTGCCCCACTGGCCTCTAGGTACTCAACAATTCTTTCCTTCAGAAGTGATTCCATCATTTTCCCTACCACTGAGGTCAAACTGACAGGTCTGTGGTTTCCTGCCTCTGTCTTGCTCCCACTTTTGTGAAGGGAATCACATCTGCCCTCCTCCAGTCCTCAGGTACCACCCCATCCTCCATGATTCATTAAAAAGGGTAGTCAGTGGTGTTCTAATTCTTCCCTTAGTTCTTTTTAAAATTCTGGGGTGAATCCCATCAGGCCCATTGCTTTATCCACCTTCAGTTTTAAGAGTTCTTTCAGAACCTTTCTTCTGTGAAAGGACTACTATCAACCCCCACCCAGAGTGCTTCTATTGACCAGTTTAGGTATTTCCCCTGCTTTCCACTGTGAATACTGAGCTCAAGTATTTGTTCCAGATCCCTGCTTTTCACTGTCGCCTCTGCCCAACCACACCTGAAGGAGCAGGAAGGGAGGAAGGCATACAGAAACCTCAATGTCTAGGAGAGGGACAATACGTCTCACCAGAAAACTTCAGGCACTGGATCTAGCAGGCAGAAAAGCAGCAGTTTTGCATTGTGTGCAGACACAAAAGGTCCAACGCGCCAACCCCATCTGTCGAAGAGGTCTTCTACCATTGAGGTCAGGAGTTCCCACTCATGGGCTTTGGACTGTGCAGCGAGAGGCTGTCTGCTGGGACATTTTGGTTGCTGGGAGCGTGGCGGCCGAGAGTTCCAGGCCATGGTCAATGGCCCAATACCAGACTTCATCATCTCCTGCACAGAGGACAGGAATGAGTCCCCGCTTGTTTGTGTAATAAACTACACGTGTTGTCATCTGAACCAAGAGCGGACCCAGGAGAGTGGAGTCTGAAGGCTTGCAGAGGCGTACAGAACTGCTTGCATCTCCAGGACATTTATGTGGTGGATCCCTTTCTATCTCGGACCATGTCCCTTGAGTTTGGTGGGTCCCCACGTGGCCCTCAACCGAGGCTGGAGGTGTCCATCATCACGGATCTGCTGGGGGTGGGGGGTACAGAAAAGGGAACTCCCTGAAATGGATTGTTGGGTTCCAGCCACCACAACAGCCCTTCTTGACTGGAGACCCGGCACCAGCACTGGTTGATCCAGGGCATCCAGCGTTGGTCACACTGGACCCACAGCGTCCACTGAGATCCGTGTGCAGCCTGGCCAAGGAACTGTGAAAAGGGCTGCAGCCATAATGCCTAAAAAGCCAAAGAAAGACTCTACTTGGGCCGATGATCGCCTGAGCGTCCAGTTGGCCCGACATCCAGCCCGCCCATGGGTGTGTGAGGAGCACTAGAGCCTGGCCAAACAGGGACTGGGGAGGTGGGTCCTTAGGAGATCCTTGAGGGGTGGTCGGAGCTGGCATCCTTGGGGCTGGGACCTGCGTTTGCAAAAAGAACCACAGGGCCGAGATTAGACCACAGTATTTCACAGGAGCTGGTGGCAGTCCCAAGGCGTCGGATAAGTGTGGACCAGTGATGGGCTCCCAGGAGCCATGTCTGGTAGCCCATGTTGAGCCTGCTGGCGCTGGCTAGGGATATACAGGCGCAGGACTAGCAGGGAGCTGATGTAGGTACTTAGCTGTAGGTTCTGCAGGTACGCATTGCAGCAGGATAGGTGTCGGACTAACCAGAGGAGTGGCGGGAGGGCAAGTGACAGGCTGTGGTAGAGGAAGAACAGGCGCAGGCCTGCAGGCGCTTGGCCTGGGTAACACCAGAGGGGTGTCCATGGGTGCTGGCAGAGGGACATAAGCACTGGGGTGGAGGGCACTCCCGAGTGAAGGCTGAGGAGAAACCAGGCTTTGGGAGGTGCGGTGTCATGCAACATCTGCACCTGAGAAGATGCAGAACTGGTCACGGTCCCGAAAATGGACTGGCGCCGGAGGCGCAGGTGACTGGGGTGGCAGCCAGGAGGCTGGCACCAGCTGCATCCGCGCCAGCTGAAGAGAGACTCCAGCTGAGCCTCCTGACTCAGAGCACATGGAGAACAAAGACTTGAATAGCAGGAGCTGGGGCAGGATACAGAGTACCCTGTCCCAAGAGCCGCTGCCGCTAGGGAAACCTGGGTGGGAAGTGGGGCCACTGGTAGCCCTGTGGAAGTTAGGGCATGCTAGGATAAGGATGTCAACCTCCACTCCCAATGGAGGAGAACTGTTTGGTGGTCAAAGATTCTTTGTGTGGGGGACCCGAAGCAGAAGGCAGACCAGGGGTAGGTCTGGTCCCTGTCTCTATGCTTATGTTTCCTGGTAGATTTGTCCGGGACTTTGAAGATGAAGACCCAAGGACTGGGCCTGGGAGCTGGAGGAGCTTCTGGTCCTGCAGCTCCCATTCCATTGAGGAGACCTTCTGCCTAAGGAGGTGATTCTCAAGGATCTTCTGGCGACGTCTGCGGTTGGCCGGATTGAACTTCTGGCAGGCCTTGCAGGTTTGGACGTCGTGGTCTGCACCTAGGCACAAGACATAGGCAGAATGGACATCCTCATCTGGGATCTGTTTGCTGCAAGCACACTTCGTGGAGCGGTTGGAAGATGAGGAAGGTTTTGAAGACATAAGCCATCCGTGAAAATACTGAAATTGAAGTTATATGGAAATAAAATGAAAAATAAGCAAGCACAGTTAAACATGGGAAAACGGCGATCAGCTGTAGTCTTGGGGTACCAGAGGTCTGATGTGCACTGGTTGAGGCGGGGAAAGAACTGTGGAGGAGTGTAGAATCGCCCACCTTTATAGAATTGACTGACGCAGGTGCTGGCATCGGGTGGTGTCCTCTCTGGTAGACTGCTAGCTAGAAAGTTTTCTGTGTAGTCTTGGTACCAGACGGCTTAGTCCTACCAGTGATGGCCTGCTGTGAGAGGTACCCTTGAAGTAAGATCTACGGTTATATTTTTATATGTTCATTTTACTATATGGTTTGGCTTTGTACTCAAAAACCTCTTTCTAGTGCTCAAACCACAAACTGGAATCTCCTTTCCAGTACAGGAATTCTTGCTTGGCAAGCTACATTTTGTAAATTGTCCACTTGTAAGTTGGTCCCTGGTTCCAATTTGCAGCTGGAGAGTGATATTCATTTGTGTACTGCCACTCATTTGTTCTTAATGTTTGTATTGTAGATAATTAAGATAGCAGGAACATGGAGTCAGCAACAGTATGCAGTATCTCAACAGAGCCTACAAGCATACGTAAGCAGCAATCAACAGGTAAACGAGAAAGAGAAACAGAAATACCTGTGAAGGTTCTGAAGCTGGCAGATGTCTTTACAATCACAAACATAGTTGGAGTTCAACCATTAAAAAAATCTCAATATATTATTAAAAGGAAATAACAGATGGCTCTACACAATAAGAGACAGGGCTCTGTATGTGGGGGCCCCTAGATTTTCCTTGGCCTAGGGCCCCTAGATAACTATAGTCTAGCCCTGGTGTGCTTTCCACCATCTGAGGTACTTCCTCCATTTTCTTTCTAGGCAAGCTGCTAGGTGATATACAAAATATAAAGGTGTAGGGCCCTTAAAGTCACACACTTCACTTCAGTTTCTGTTTTCAAAACTTCTTTTATTATAACGTCCCCTACGTTTAGCTCTATATATATTAAAGTCCCACAAAAAGCAGTTCAATCGCTTTAACAAGGTATGCTGTTTTGAAGTTAAATAGGGTCAAGCCCAAAATGGCTGCAGAAAATAAGAATCTTTGGTTGTATAAGCACTGTGGTTTCAATGAAGTGACTGAGCACATTCATTTAACTGCAGGATGCAAGAAGAGAGTAAAAGAGTGAAGTATAAATAAACCTGTTGAGATGTACAGACAGAAAGGTTTATGGCAGACACTGTACAAGCGGTATGTGTATATGCTTAAAGGAATTTGTAAAACATGAAACTACTATTAAGTAAAAGATAAAAAGAATATATTGATATAAACAAAGAAAATTAATATATAACTGTATTTTTAACAGATAAAGAAAAACCCGTGATCAAGCTCTGATCTAGAGCCGAAACATGGGCACATTATAATAGAAGTTTTGAACACAGAAACTAAAGTGAAGCATGTTACTTTAAAGGGCCCCTACACCTTTATATTTTAGCTCATGCCATCAGGAGTGGAAAACTCCTTACTGCCAACAGCAGTACCCAGTTTACATGCAGTGCTCAATATCAGACCTTCCAGGTCCCCAGATGCGGACCACTATGAGTGAGAGGTCGTTCATGCACAGGCTCACAGTGGTTCAATATCCTTAAAAACACTTGCAGCTGCGGCGCTAAATCCTTTAAAGGCAACTCCGACTATTTCCTAGCCTCTACCACACATGTGACTACCTCTCTAAGCAACGGTCATCTCCTTTACCCTAGTCGATGGTGATCTGTAACCTGCCACTCCGCCTCACACTACTGGCACTGGCCTCCCTCTCACCCATTGCCCCCACCCCACCCCTCCCTCTCTACTGGCACTTTCATTCTGGGGCCTCCAGCCCCCCACCCTCACTTTTGCCACCCACCTCTACCCTCCGACAATGGCCCTATAGCCTGCCGACTTCTTCCTGACTCCCTCCTATCCCATTTATGGTTCACCCTGAAATCTGTTAGAAGCGGGCTTATGTTGTCTCTCTCCACTTTGACTGTACAAATAATGTTTAGTCATCTATGTGTTTTAAGATTGTAACCATTGTTTACCTTTGTATGTATGTTACCCTACATCCTTTGATGTGGAACTTTGTAAATGAGCAGTTCCTGCTCAAAGGTACTGTAATCCTAGAGTTTAGTAAATAAATAAAACATTTTGTGTAGTATTGAGCCTAATAAAGGGGCTGAAGAAAAAGACAACGTCCATTTCCCACTAACCTATTGTCTTGTTAAGCTGCTAGGTGACTCAGTGGCAGACCAAGACTGAGTTTTGCCCTTTTCTTTTGTTTTAGGGCAGAGAAATCGTGGCGGTTTGCCTCCGCACAAGATCTTGTGACAGGATTCACAGTTTTTAAATCCTGTAGGCCTGTCCTTTGTCAGCCTTTCATTCATATCAGTCGACTGAAATTAGGCAAAATTACTGCGTTCCTTAGACAATAAAATTTGTAAACCACTAAATAAAATCTTTAAAATAACTATTTGTTTTATTACACTTAAGCAAAAATAGTTACCAGGTTTAAGCGGAACTGCAAAATTTACTATTCTCTAGTTCCAGGAACCGGAGAATACTGCAAAATAACAAAGTTAGAAAAAATAACTGAACTAACGTAAATATCGAAAACTAAACAAAAGAAAAAATTACTCACCTTAGTAATGTTGTTTCTTCTAATGGAGTCTTGCTATATTATGACAGATGCAGTTTGTCCCACCATTAGAACTGCTCCGAGGTGAAAGAGTTAACTTCCATGCAGTGCATGGAACTTAGAGTGCAAGCTCGGTTAGAGAAGCTCTGTTAGGGTGGTTTCAAACCAAACCATCAGATCTTTACAGCAAAACTCACTAAGGCTCTGTGTGGAAGCTGTAACCTACACTAGCCAACTGGCTACTAAAATATTCACATTTTCCTGGTCCCAACACCAAGACTCAAGTCAGGGACCAGAAAAATAAGATAAAATAACCAAATAAAACACAACACCCAAACATAAAGGGGGCATCAATAAGTGCCAATAGTGGACTGCCCACCCCATACCAGAAGTAGAAGTTCTGAGAGGGGCAGGCTTGGGGAGGTCATAATATAGCAAGACTCCATTAGAAGAAACAACATTACTAAGGTGAGTAATTTTTCTTCAAACAACATGAAGTCTTGCTATATTATGACAGATGCAGACTACACAGCAGTACCTCCATGGAGGAGGGAAGAACCTACTTAGGAATATCTGAAGCACGGCTGTGTTAAACCGAGCATCCTCTCTGGCCTGGATATCCAGGGAGTAATGCTTGGTGAAAGTGTGTACTGTTTTCCAAGTAGCTGCTTGACATATCTCCAAGATAGGGATGTCTCTAGCAGCAGCTAGAGATGCAGCTGTACCTCTGGTAGAGTGAGCCCTCAGGCCTGAGGGGAACCACCCAGTTTTTGATAGCAAAACTGGATAGAAGAGACGATCCACCTGGCAATGGATCTCTTAGTGGCAGGTCTTCCTTTCCCAACCTCACCATAAGTGAGAAATAGTTGGAGGAGTCAAACCTGTAACCCTTGGTACGCCTCTATGTAGTAACTTAGGGCCCTCTTAACATCTGTTGTGCAGCCTCCTCTCACCAGAGGAGGAATGGTCAGTGAAGAACACTGGAAGTGAAATAGATTGGTTAAGGTGGAACCAAACCACCTTAGGTAAAACTTCCTGTTAGTCCTGAGGACTACCTTATCCCTGTGAAAGGAAATAAAGTCAGTCTCCACTGATAAACCTGTAACTCACTTATGCGCCTGGCAGAAGTGATGGCTACTAGAAATACAGTTTTCCAAGTCAAATACTTCAGCTCTGGCCAAGACAGGGCTCAAAGGGGGTTGCATCAGCTGAGCAATGCAAACATTAAGATCCCAAGCAGGGCAGGATCCCTGAATGGAGGATTGGTATGAAGCAATCCCTTAAAAACTTGGAAAATACAGGGTGAGCAGAAAGAGAAGAGGGCTTCCTGCTGAAATGAAAGCAGAGACAGCTGCCAAATGCACTTTCAGGGTAGCTGGTCTCAGTCCCAAAGAATTAAGATGGACCATATAATCCAATACAGTGGTAGATCAGCAGATTCCGGGAAACATGCTTCCAGAATACCATATGGAAAACCTTTTCCACTTGTAGTTATAGGTAGCCCTGGTGGAAGGCTTCCTAGCAGCCTTCAGGATTTGAGGACACTTTGAGAAAGTTGAAGATCAGCAAACTCTAACTGCTCAAGAGCCAGGCCTTGAGGTTGAGGGATTTGAGATTGGATACCAAACTCTCCCTGAGCACAGGTTAACAGATTGTGGTTCCTGGGGAGACACAGGGGAAGATGGACTGCTAAGGACAGAAGGAGGGGTACCAGGGCTGCCTGGCCCAGTCTGGAGCAATCAGGATCATCTTGCAGGGCTGAGACCTGATTTTGACTAGCACCTTGAACAGGAGAGGGAAGGGGGAAAGGCATAAGAAACTTCCTTCCCAATCGAGAAGAAAGGCATCCAGGGGACTGAGCCCAACACTGGGGCCTGCAACAAAAAGTGGAAGTTGATGATTGTCTGGGCTGCAAAAGATCTATCTGAGGAGTGCCCCATCTGGCAAAAACTAACCTCAGTATAGGGGATCCAGTGACCATTCGTGATGGCCCTGGGAAATCCTGCTTGAGAGCATCTGCCAGGACATTGTCCTTGCCTGGGAGGTGAACTGCTATGAGGGAAGTGTCTAGGGAATAAGCCAGAGACCACAACTTCATCCCTCGGTGCACAAGGTCAAGACCGAGTGCCCCTTGTTTGTTGATGTACCACATTGTAGTGGTGTTGTCTGTTCTGACCTGTACCACCTTGTTCTGAACAGATGCAGAAAAACCTGAAGTGCTAGAAAACAGCTCTGAGTTCCAACAGATTGATGTGGAGCAGAGATTCCTGAGGGACCATAACCCTGGGTGGAGAGGTCGCCCATGTGAGCTCCCCATCCCAAGAGGGACGATCTGAGTAAGGGTCAAGGAGGGGACAGAGGGATGAAAGGCACCCCTTATCTCAGATTGCTCTGATCCTGCCACCACTGAAGGGCCTGGATCAGGGTTCGAGTCACTGGGATTAACTTGGATAGGGATCTCTTCTTTGAGACCAGAAAGCTCTCAAATGGAACTGAATGTCCTCATCTCAAATCTTGCTCCTTGCACTACAGCTGTGGAAGCAGCCATGTGTCCTAGGAGCTGCAGGAAATGCCTTGCTGGTCGAGAGACCTGCAGAGTGAAGGACGAGGCCAGGGCCACCAAGGTCCTTACAATTTCCAGGGAAGGAAGGCTCTGGCCTGCTCTGTGTTCAGTTCTGCGCCTATAAAGGTGAGTACCTGGACAGGTTCCAAACTGACTTTGGAAGATTGAGAAGAAAGCCCAGAGAGGTAAGCAGCTGCTGGGTAACTAGCAGGTGTGATCTGACCTGGTCTGGAGACTGACCCACAATGAGCCAGTCGTCCAGGTAGGGAAAATGGCAATCTTTTGCCTTCTTAGATGAGCAACTGCTACTGCCAGACATTTTGTGAACACCCTTGGGGCAGAGAGTAAGGCCGAAGGGCATTGCCCTGAACTGATAATGGCCTGAGGGCAGTTTGAATCTGAGGTACTTTCGATCGGAGCTCTGATAAGAACATGGAAGTAGGCATCCTTGAGGTCCAGGGAAGCTAGCCAGTCCCCTGGCCTTAGGGAGGGTAAAATCATTCCCAGAGTCACCATTTTGAATTTTGGTTTTAAAAGGTGCTTGTTTAGATATCTTAGATCCAGGATAGGCCGCCACTCTCCTGTCTTTTTGGGTAAGGAAGTACCTGGAGTACAGACCCTTGCCCTGGTGTAGGGAGAAACCTTTCTACAGCTCTGAGAGCCAGGAGGGTTGAGACTTCTGTTTCCAAAGCAAGAGTCTCTAAAGGGTTTGCAGGTGGAAAGATCTGGCTCTCATCTTTGGAAATTTTTGAAGCTGAGAACCAGACCCTGGCTCACTACTTCCAGGACCCACCTGTCTGATGTTAAAGACCCCAGTCCTGGATGAAGTAAGCCAGCCTGCCCCCTACAGGTAATGGAGAGCCGACCCTGGGCATCCCATCAGGGTGCCTGTTTGGCAGGGGCTTTAGGCTGAGGGTGGGAGCAGGCCTGCTCGTGCCCGCCTGCCTCTCCTCTGAAGAACCCCTCTGAGCATAGGCTGAAGAGAGGCCTGGGTCTGGTAAAGGGCCCCTACCCTGGGGTCTGCCTCTGAGGAGTGGTTGCCGTTCCTTGGCTTGTGCAATCCTATAAGTGGTTCTATATTCATCCATTTTCTTCATATAATTCTCTGTCTGCTCCCCAAACAGAGAATTTCCCACCACAGGAAAATCCATAGCCTTAGACTGGGCATCCTGTGACAAAGTAGTACACCTGAGCCAGGCCAATCTACGAAAAGCCACAGATGTAGCCATGATTCTAGAGGATACATCATTAGAATCCACTGCAGCATGGAACTGCACCTTAGATGCCTCAATACCATCAACAGCCACCTGCTCCAGCTCCTTTGCAAGCTGGCCAGGGACCTGTTTAGCTAAGGCCATGACAGTATCCATCTAGATTTCTGGATCTAACTCATAAGCCATATAGTTTCCTTGTCTGAGTCCCAAAGATGCTGCCATGTATTGTTTTTGGCCATGGCATCAATCTTCCTGGAGTCCTTGTCAGGAGGATGAGCCAGGGAATATTAGCTTTATCACAAGCTGCAGCCTGAACTACCCCAACATGACTGCATTGCTGTGAAAGAAAATCTGTATCAGGACCTGACAAAGTGTACCTCCTGTCCATCTTTTATCTACAGGAGGCACAGAATTAGGAGCTTTTAAAATTTTTATTGTTTGTTTCTAAAAGATTTATGTAAGGGATGGACAATCTCCTGACTCTGGGATATCCATCATCTCTACATAGTCAGGCTCCTCTTGCTCATCCAAAGCCTCCTCTAAAGGAAGCTGGAGGGTCTCAGCAACTTTTTATAAAACAAAAATGAGAAGGGACTCAGCAAGCCTAGGGGAGATTCACCTAAAGGTCTGTCTGGGAGATGTCCAGTTCAATGGGCACATCCAGACTTTCAAAGTCACATTCACACTGATCATAATCATCCTCCCTCCTCTGGTTCATAAAACTCTTCTATATCATATTCTTGAACCGTGGAACTGATCGAACCGACCTTTTGCCAGATAGTGGCGGATCGGAGGGAACCGGGACAGTGACTGGACAATCTGTATTGCCCTGACTATCTCTGCAGCAGTTGGAGAAGGGATTTTGACTCCACACCTGCTGACTTTCTAGTTCTCTTTGCTGGAACTGGCCTCAGAGTCAGCTTTACGCTTGTCTAGGAAGTCTGGCCTGGTCAGAGGGCACTCCTCCGGTTCAGCTGGCACTGAACTGGGCTGGCCATCCGGTCAGCGGACTTTTGGCCTCTCATTCCCTAAGCCTACCAACCTCTTATCTAGGGTGGCTGCAGGAAATTCTTGCAAATCTGGCAGTCTGCATTGAGGGTGGTCAACCCCAGAACATAAACACATGTGGTGTGTGGGTCAGCCTTGGCAAAGGCTTCCCCACGATACATCTACAGTGTTGAAACCTAGTGGGCCCGGTTTTTCTTTGGGTTTCTCAGACATAATGCCAGCCTAACCAAAAATCATGCCTTTGATGGCAGTGCCAGGCAAGACACCTTTATCGGTTCCCAACCGTGTCACGGGTCATGGAAAAATTGTAATGAAATCCGCTTTTTAGAACCGATAAGAACCGGAACCGCACTCTAACAAGCCTTAAAAGACTTCAAAACAAAGTTTAAATACATTCGATCGGTTCAAACCGAACCGATAAACATTTACAAGTTCCACACAGAAAACCTATCTATTACTTACAATACCATAGACAGAGCTTGGACCGATCGGTTTGCGGTTAAAATAAATAATATCCGCGTTGAATTTAACTGAGAAAAGACGCTTTAAACCGAGGAAATGAACCGAGCAGCAGGAGGAATCTCCGAGCGACTGTTCAGTGAGGCGGAGTAAAGAATCTGACGGTTTCGGCTTGAAACCACCCTAACAGAGTTTAACCGAGTCACTTTAAGTTCCATGCACTGCATGGAAGTTAACCTTTCACCTCTGGAGCAGTTCTAATGGTGGGACAAACTACATCTGTCATAATATAGCAAGACTTCATGTTGTCTTGAAATAATGTTATCAGTTTTAGAAACAAAACAAATAAAGGACTTAGCCAATGAACTTGAAGAGGTCTCAGAGGTGACTTCTGTTCAGCAGAGAAAACAAATCTGATGTTAAAACATGAGAGGGAGAACCAGCACACAGGAACATCTGAATGGAGTTCTGATTCCACAGCACCAGTCTAGTTCGAGGCAACATCTCCGAGTGGAGATGATGCATTTTTGAATGGCATTAGTACTTGACTCATGTTGTTAGAGAAGGGGAACCCGTCAGGGACAGAAGTATAGAGAAAGAAAAAAACCTAAGAGAAATAAATACACACGCACTCTAAAAGTCAACCTGAGAATGCTTAGAGGTCCTGCACACGCATATTGCACAGCTAAGAGTACGGGCTGCAGGTGAATTGAAACTTTGAAAATATTATTTCACACAAGCATGCAGATGTTATGCAGACATTATGGGTGCGAGTGGGTTAACTTCATAACCATTCAAGCAAGCAGCTATCCTCTCCAGCTAGGGATTATATAAGGAGGTCTAAGACAGCTGCTAAAAGCGGAATCTGATCATTTCAAACCATTTTACCTTTCTTCTCGTATTCGCCTCACTCTTTCCACCCTCTCCCGCTTTTTCTTGCTCTTCCTGTGCTCTCTGTTCTGCAGTGTCTTTCTGCACGCGGCTATTTATGGAATCATAGTCTTTTCCTATCGCTTCAACAAATAGCCAGCCAAGGCCTTTCTGTATGGATTTGTCAAACTTTTTCCAGTGCCAAGAATTGCCGAAAGCACGTTCCTACAACCATTGAAAAACATGGTATTTAGCTCCTCTCAATAGGTCAGCATATAAATGCTTGCTGTACTGAGGACTCTATAGATCACGGGCATTCCAATCCACTCTTAACCTACTTGCAGTCTAAGGTAAATCATAAAATACATTCAATCCAGCTTTTATTAGCGCACTTGTATTTTGAAGCAGCAGTTGAAGTTAGAGGGAACAATTTGTATCTGTGCTTTTTATTTAATTTTAGACAGTTTGGCTCTGTTTTGTAAGACACCTTTTCCACCTATTTTCAGATTTAATAAAAGGAAATCTGTAAGCAGTTGACACTAATGTACCCAAGTGTCTATCATGAATACACTCCTCGTTAGGTTACTTAGTAGTTTTTGTGATACGTTAATTTACCATAGTAACAACAACAGCGATAGTACATAAGAAGGCCAGGTCAGAGCAACAATGGCTGTTAATGAATTACCACAGAAGGGATACAGAATTAATGTGCAGCTTGCATTGTAATTTGTTGGATGTAATACTATGATATAAGTAGTGTGATAGGAACATAGACGTTGTAGGCAGAAAAGGATCTCTTGGCCCTCCCAGTCTGCCCTAAAATTCCTGCCTAATGTACCAACACAGACCTTACTTGATCACCGGCATTCATCCCCCCAGCCTTGGTACTACGTCCCTTGTGTCTATCCCATGCATGCTTGAATCCTGCCACCACTTTTTGCACCCACCACCTCTGCTGGGAGTCTGTTTCAGACATCCATCACCCTTTTCGTGAAGAAGTACTTCCTCACTTTCCCCTGAACCTCCTCCCTCTTTTTTTTTTTTTTTAACTTATCCTTTATGCCCTTCTGCACCGCAGTAGCCCTCAATTCAGGGACCCAATGCATCCGGTGTCCCAAGCTCCCGAACAGCGCTTAGCTCAGATGGGTGCCCGCCCAGACCCTGAGCACTTGGGATACCACCCCACCGCTGGGTGGTGGTTCTCCCCTGCCCTCCAGACTTACTGCAGGAGCGTGCACCTTGAGCTGCCTCCTCAGGTTTCTCCTAACACCAACGCTGGACCCGCTCACCGGTGCTACTGCGGTGTCTTTCCTGTTTTTCCTGGTCCCACCTCGTGGGTGTCAGTGCTAGAGGGCTAATGTAACAAAGCCACGGTGAGACGTGCTTTGCATCTGCCCTTGGCTGGCGCCCCCTCCCTCACGCACTTGCTGCCTCCGACTGCACCACCACCTGTGGTCACCCAGGTGGCAGTATCGCAGTGAGGTCTGCAGCCCACCCTCCCCGGAGAAGGAGAGCGCCCATCGGGTGCTCAATCCTTCTCCCCGCCAGCCTTCTAGCAATCCTGGCTCACTACTGAACCCGGTCGCAGGCGTAGCACTACTGCTGTGCTGGTGGGCCGCTAGCCTCCCTCTTAAGCCTCATCTCATGTCCCCTTGTCCTTGAGCATTTCTTTCTATGAAAAATGCCACCCTCCTGTACCTTATTAATACCCTTAAGGCATTTGAATGTTTCTATCACCAAAATGTTTTTTTTTTTTTAACCTGGCCTAGAATGTGATGGCAACAGTACAGGTAAAGTGACTGATTAAAGGGACACTGGTCAACCATTTTGCATCATACTATTTCAAGCAGAAAACCCACATCTTATGATTGGTTACCTTCTTTAAAATTCACTGGTGTTGTTGGTGGTTTAATCTGCCTGCTTCTTAGTATAACTGAAATACATGGTAATTGTGTAATTATATCCAATCTTGTTTTGATTCAAATCTTGATCTACTCCTCCTACTCACTTCCTGAACATCAGGAATGCACCCAAGCAGTGCAGCCACTTGTGATGCAGTAGTCACTTTTACTCCCACTGCATCTTAGGTGGCTAGTCTGTGTTGGGGGTGTTCTTGTCCAGTAAAGATGCTGAGGGAGTTGATCAGGGACCATAAATAAACATGTTTTTGTATGGTAACACCAGTAGTGTGGGCAGCCTATTTTTCACTTTTAAAAGAAACAAGTGGGGGCGTGACAACCATCTTCCAGGCTGGTCACACTACAGTACCTCCACACCTTGTGGTACTAATATTTGTAAAATTTGCAGAGAAAGTTAGTCTTCTCAAAAACAGTTTGAGAACCCACACAGCAGATTGCCGGAACAGACAGATATATTTTGTGGTGATGGAAAGACAGAAGGTCAACCCAGGGATCTGCAAAAGACCTGCAACAACCCAAAGCAAGTAGGCCCCAGGACCGCACTTGTGAGTAGAAGTGGCACCCCAGCCACATCAGAGCCACCTTGAGAATCATGATTGAGTCCATGCAGGCCATGGACTCAAAATCGAGAAATCGCCTCCAAAAGTTGGAGTCACATGATGCAGCACTTCAAAAGCTACCAGGAACTGTAGTGGAGGTGGAAAAACATCTATTTCCACACTGGCAACGCAAGCAAATTTAACCAAGGAGAACAGAGAACAACTTCGCAGCCATTTGGAGATCATTGAGAATGAACTCCGCCAGCAACATCAGACTGCTGGGGGCTCCCAAAGCAGTGGAGGGACTAAACTGTTGGCATACATTGTGTCTTGGATGCAAGATAATCTTGCATTGCCAGAAAACTTTCAGTGGTCAGCACTGGTTAAAGCCTATCGAGTGAATCTCGGGTTCACTCCACTGTGCCTAATTTGTCACACACCATCATACTGAAATCCTCAGGATCAGAGATTAGGGATGAAGTGATCAGAGTTGCTCATGCCGCTTACCATTAGAAATTAATGGGTCTGACGTCTAGACTTCAGCAAGGCATTTGATTCTGTTCCTCACGGGGCCTGTTGGATAAGCGGGGAGAAATGGGGTGGGAACCAGATGATCAGATGGATAGGCAACTGGCTCCAGGACTGGACCCAGAGGGTCGAACTGGCGGATAGTCTCATCCCCAAGGAGGGTCATTAATGGGTCCCACAGGATCAGTCCTGGGCCCCTCCTGTTCAACGCCACGCCTCTGACATAAGGACAGGTATCAGGGAGTGAGATGAGTCTCTTGCAAATGACTCAAATCTGGGGCGGTGGTGGATGGGGAGGAGGGGAGGTGACCTACAGGGGGACCTGGAGGCTCTGGAAAGATGGTCTAGAAAGTGAAGCTGAGGTTCAATGTAGAGAAATGCAAGGTACTGCACCTGGGCAGAAACCCGGCCAAGTGTACACCTGGGGGAAATGCTAAGTCTCATGGCTGAGAGGGATCTGGGGTGGTGGTGGATGTCAAGATGAACAACGAGACTCAGAGGAGGCAGCAGCCAAGGCCAACAGGATGCTGGGATGCATAGCTAGGGGATCACTCTCCAGAAGAAGAGAAGTGATATCCTCTGTATAACTGCGCCAGGAGGTCACACCTCGAGTACTGCGTGCAGTTTTGGAGGCCACACTTAAAGAGGGACATTAAACTCCTGGAGAGGGTCCAGAGGAGGGCAACCAAAAATGATTTGGGGCTTGGGGGACAGGACCTAAGAGGAGAGGCTCAAGACCTAAATATGTACACACTGGAAGAGAGAAGGACCATGGAGGACATGATAGATCTTCAGGTACATGAAGGGGTAAATAGGAGGAACAGTCAGGGTGCTTCAAGGAAGGAGGAGGGGGCCACTAGAGGGCATAGGGTGGAAGCTGGAGGGGAAGATTCAGGGAGAAAGGAGGAGGTGCTATTCACTGAGAGGGTGGGAGCCATGGAATGCGCTGCCTGGGGCTGGTGGAGGCAGAGATGGTGGAGGGGTTCAAGAGGGGTGGACTGATACAGGGAAGGGTTCTGGAAGCAAAATCAATGCAGCAAGAATATCTGGAACTGGGAAGGGCTGCAGAGAAGGCGAGGGTAACAAGGCTGGGCTCCTAGGGTGGGGCTGACCAACGAGCAGCAGACGCGAAAGACCGTTAGGGCCTATTCTGCTGGCATTTTAGTATGTTAGTATGTTAAAATTATTTCCAGACCTCTCATAAGAAATGAGGTCCAGAAGGAAGAGTTTTGATGCAGCTGGACAGAGGCTATGTACTGGGGAGTCATACACTCGCTTGTTTTGCCAGCCAGGCTCCGAGTTGTTTATGGGGTTAAGTCCTGGCAGTTCAGCAACCCTCAGGATACAGGTCGATGGCTAGAAAAGGTGGAAGGGGAACTGCAGAGTTGACAGAACAAGCGGAACCAGCTCACTCTGATTCTGACACGAAGACTGAGTTGTGAGTAGTGAGCTGCAACTTGATGCAGGCTTTTTGTGCAGCAAGATCGTTGATGGCTTACCATCTCAAGAAATGGATTTATAATGAGACTGTTTGCTCTATATCTCTAAGTCTTTATTTAACTGTGAGAGGGTAGTATAAGAAGGAGTGCATTAAATATATTTTTTCAGTGCCTTACTTTTTTCATGGAGCTCACAACTGAGAGTGAGTGCGACCCAGCCATGTTGGAATGCTACCCAATATTTTACTTTCCCTACACAGGAGGTGGTTGCTTTATTAACATAAGCTCTGGCTTATCTAAAAGATTACTCGTCAGTATGCTATGTTGTTCATGAAACACCTTATCTTTGTTAATCTGCAAGGGTTTCTATGGGTCCATATGAACCGTGGTTCAGCTTAGTCTAAATGGGGTGGAGGAGAGTTACTAGGGATGCAATATTTCTGTTTGAAGTATCCCTATATGACTGAACAGGTTAAATAACAATCTCATGATTGTGTTGTCTTTTCTCCTTTTGTTATTCTCCTTTTCAGACTAACCCAATGCCATTAAAGAGGCTGGCAAATATTGATTATTGAACTTTATGGACATATTATTGGTTGATTCCCCAACTCTTTCGTACCAGATGACAGGGTATTATAGTAGGTGTTCTCCATATTAATTGGTGTAGTGGCAATTATGCTATCTGCTGATGTATTTTTTATGATCCTGTACGAGTACTGTACTAGTATATGCATGCTTATACAGAAACTAATAAACATATATTAAAAACAAACAAAACAAGCATTTGTCAATGTAGAATATTCACCACTAGCATTGCTGTTGTTTCAGGTCTTGCTTTTATACATTTTTACTACATATTTACCCAGGATAGACCAGATGAGATGCAATATCTCTTTAGTGGCATCCCGCTTTTACACATTTTTAGATTTTATTTACCCAAGATCGCCAGCTGAGAGGTAATATCCTAATTTTCAGTGGGCTCCTACATTTTGACCCTAAATTTCCAACAGTCTTTTATGATCTAACATTGTGATCACAACAGGTGGTATTTTTAAACGCCATCTGAAGGCAATTCATAGTCACGACCGCTGTAACAAGTTTTGGAGGGATTTGAAAATGGCACGTCATGTTCAGGAGATGGGGTAAACAAAGGATTTGTTGAACATTAGGGGCAAAATCTGCAAAATAAAGTTATGAGCCAACATTGGAACAATTCAATGTTTCTTCATAACTTAGTTGTTTTATCATTTTACCCAAATTTTCAACATCACCTTCTTATAACCCTCCGTCATGAACAAGAGAAGAGAAAATTCCAAATCCTGCTCAAAGGTGATTTTTGAGCCACAAGAAAACACATTTTGGCCAGTATCTGAAAATGACAACCGTCACGCTCTATGAGATGGTGTGAAAAATGACAATGTTAAAAATTTGGGTCAAAACATTGAAAATTACCAGTGTGTGTTAAAACATGTCAACGTACGCTTATACTTTATTGTTTTTTTTTCTTTATATTTTTACCCCAAATTTTCAACATTGCTTTTCTGACCCCACCTCATGAGCAAGAGTGGGGAAATGTTCAAATCTTGCCCAGAAGGTGATTTTGTGGCACAAGCGAAAACACATTTTGGCTGGGATTTCAAAAATGATAACTGTCACATTCATGAGGTGGTGTGAAAAAATGGCTATAATAAAAATTTGGGCCAAACTGTTGAAAATAACCAAAGTTAGGAGCATGTACCAAAAATTTTGAATATAGCTTCTTATGACTCCACCTCATGAACAAGGGTGGAGAACATTTTAAATCCTTATCCGATAGGGTGATTTCACGAGTGACTGCAAAATCACCTTTGGGATATATTTGCTAATTTCACTACCCTTTGTTCATGAGATGGGGTCTGAAAAAGGCAATGCTGAAAATCTGGGGAAAAATACTAAAAATGACTAAGCTAGAAGGACAAGTTCAAAACCTATTGAAATAAACTGACCGATATCTGATTTCCTCAGTTCCCTATCTGGTGTTGAAGAGTTAAGGCGGTCTCCAGTCCAAGACAGGATTACGTGCTGGGCCCCATGATGGGTGTAAGTAAGGTGGAAATGAAAATTACATACCTACCGTAATTTGATCTTCTCTTGTATCTTCACCATTCATTACTGCTTGGGTGTAAGCCGGAGGCAAAAGGAAGCATAGAAAGAGAGACAGCGGCAAGGTAGCCAAGGATCGCAGCAAGGAAGAATGAACTGAAAAAGGAATAAGTCATGGAGAAAGGAAAGAGGAGATAAGAAGTATTCCCAACCTAGGGATCGCAGGGCCTCCTTACCTGAGCGACTCTAGGAGGAGAGAGAAGAAAGGAGAAGGAATGAGGAAGAAAGAAGAAGAAGAAGAAGAAGAGGAAGAGAAAGATGGATGTTGAAGAGACCAGAATGCCCAACGAGCATAGTTAGCTGAAAAGCTTAAGGCTTGACTAGCAGGGGAGCAAGAATCCCTGGTGATAGAGCTGAACAGAAGGTTCACCGAACCCGCCAGACAGACTCAGAAGGGCATAGTCCTTGACCTCAACATGCCATGGTCCTTGATCCTAACTTCGGCTCCTGGCCGAGAAAAGCGCCTTTAACTGGAGGACACCCGAGTAGGAAAGGATAAATCCTAGGCAGCATGTAAGAGCTGCTCAAGGTTTAGAAATAGAAAATCTAGGCCTTTCAGGTGGTTTATAGGTATTGAAATGGAACTCAATCGGACTTGCTAAGGCAGGGCCAGAGGCTTAGACTGGCGAGAACTGGTCATGGTTAGCACTGCTTTTCTGCAAACTGTCCAGAAGGACACTTGAAGGAAAATAATTATCTACATTATTAAAAGGAAAGAATTTTTCTTCCTTTCTTTTTCCTTTTTTTTGACAGAGCATAGCTTGCAGGCTTTAGGAGCATGACCTCTTAAGCCAGGGATTGTTTTCAGCAGTCGGAGAGAGTTCCCTCAGTTTTTTTTTTTTTTTTTTAGAAAGGAAAATAACTGCATCGTCTCTGCTCTGCAAGGCAAGAATAAAGGGGTTGAGATTCTAGGGCTTAACAGCTGGTAGCAGGGAATTGCGGGACTAAACTGTATAGACGGAGTCAGGCAGGAGCCCCAGAAGTATTCTGCCAGAAGGTATGGCAAAGAGATAGTTGTGCAGCCTGATCACCACACCGCAATTCTAGCAAACGCCCAAGAATCTTAGAGTAAATAATTTTCTGGATTAGAATTAAGGCTCCTTTAAAAAAAATTTTTTTTTTGGAAAATTTGAAAGTAATTTTCCTTTTTTAATTTTTTTTTTTTTTTATTATATTTGCAGAGAGAGGAAGGAGACGGAGGGGAGAAGCCACAGGAGGAGGCCACTGAGGGATGGATGGCGGGGTCAGTAATGAATGGTGAAGATACAAGAGAAGATCAAGAATTACGGTAGGCACGTACTTTTCATATCTCACTTGTCAATCTTCACCATTCATTACTGCTTGGGTGAGTACTAAGTTCTCTTCCCCAAGGGGAAGGGGTAAAAGACCCTGAGGAACAAGACCCCAGCCTCCTGTTGGTGAGAAACAGAAGGGAAGACCCTGGCTTATTCACAGAAGCCTAAGGGAGAAGAGCTAGGAGGTGCCTCCCGAGGACGAGGAGATGGAGAGAGCCCCTGCAAAAGCCTCCTAGCTCTAGAGGAGAAGAGACGGGTCCCCCGGAAGGTGGAGCGAATCACCCTATGCCGGGCCAGGGTGACAACCTTGAGAGACGAAGCCATGCCGTCCGCTAATGCAGATCGCTGTCCCCGTAAGCCTGGAAGCCACCTCATTGGCGCCGAAGATGCCCTGCTTGCGTCTTGCCAGCTCCAGGCCTACCGTGGAGGAGGGCAACGGCTTGTCTGGTTTGTTCTGTATCAGGCACTGATGCCAAAAGCTGGGACATCATTGACCACAAATGCCGTTGTAGGCAGCGTGGTAAGCCTGATGTGATGCAATACAGGCAACCGCGACGAGAAGAAGAGAACACTCTTCGCCCAACGGTCGAACTGCAGAGAGTCCGGATCCGTGGGCAGTCGGCGCCAGGCAGGGCGCACGGAAGGAGTGTCCAGGCAGACCAAACCAGAGGGGGTTGGGAAGGGTACCTAGAGACCTCAGAGGGTGACAATACCTTCATGACAGTCAGCCGGGCTGAGAAGAAGCGGCTGGGGACTGCCAGGACCGGATAGACGCCTCCTGGAAGGGATAGCCAGGAAGGTACCACCAAATGCTGGGCACTGAATTCACCGAGGAACTCACGCTGCCTCCTGCTCGGTATTGTCTCCAACATAGGAAATCCTAAGATCCTCACCATCCTTGAAAGGAAACGCTGATATTCCGTGAAATCAGCATCAGAGGAGAGATGAGCAGGGGGTTTCTCTCCAGAGGAGGGAGACGAGGATGATGGGAGCTGGAATGCCCAGAAGACTCTTGCGGCGGTGGGAGAGTCGAAGACCCGCCATGCATGTATCTAACATATGAGGGAAGGCCGCCAGAGAACCTCTGAACTGCTCCCAAGATAACGGACCAGTGAGGCCGACATGGCCTGGGAGCGGGGTGGTGGAGGCAGAGAGATGGGAGAGGGCACCTACAAGGAGGCAACAGATTTCTGCCAGGGCTCTGAACTGGGAACGGAGCCCTAGCTGGAGGGGTCCCGGACAGCAGACCAGGCCGCAAAACGGAACTCTGGGGAAGCGGAGCCTGAAGAGCCCGGGGAGAACCTCCCTGTGACGCACGCCGACTGCATGGATCCAGAAGGGCAGCTCAAGAACACGCCGCCGGAGGGCACCCTAGAGCTCCTGGAGGAGGGGCGGGTCCGCGCATGCTCCTGGCCACCCCCGAGGTGGCTAAAGAAGACCGAGGTCCTGATCCTCTGCCCTCAACCCCTCGGACTCGAGAGGCCTCCCGACAGCAACAGGCCCTCTATCCCCAGAGGGGGCAACAGCACTCGGGGTGAAGCTGTCACCGCCTCCGGAGAGGGGAGCCCTCCGGCCACCCCCCATCGCCTCTCCTGGGACCCCAGCCACCCCCAGCCGGGGAGCCTCAGGAGAGACGGAAGGGGGACAGAGGGAGGGGCCCGTGCGCCCCGGGTACCTCTCTAGCCACAGGGGGACCCAGACTCAAGAGTGGGGTGCCAGGATGGGTCCATGTTCGAATCATCGCCCTCCCGAGGAGGACGAGACCAGCTGGACCTCGATGCTGGCCACCCCAGGGGTCCCAGAGGCAACGGTGCCGCAACGGCACCAGTACCATCGGCGGCGCCGCCCCCAATGCTGGCAACAGCCAGCCCGACCCAACCACCCACGCGCCGCAGGACAAACGGCACCGCCCCGTGCCGGAAACCGAGCCGGCGCCAGAAGGAGTCAAGATCAGGCCAACGGCGCTGGGAGGCGGCGGCGGCGCCGACGGCGCCGCCGCCATGATGATCGGTGCCGCAAACGGCGCTGAGACCCAAGGTGGCGCTGCCAATGGTGCCGCATGATCCAGCGCCGCAAACGGTGCCGGGATCCAAAGCGGCGCACTAATGGCGCTGCTCGATCACTGGCGCCGAACGGCGCCGATCCAAACGGCGCTCATCACCGGCACAGCGTAACGGCACCGATCCAAAACGGTGCCGAAGGCGGCATCGAGGGTCCACTGGTGCCAGGCCCAGTTGAGGGCCTCGACATCGGGGAGCCTGCACCGAGGAGGTGACTGCCGAGGCGGTGTCGGGCCGCGGGCCCGAAGGGACTACGACGCCTCGACACCGCAGAAGGGGCCTCGGCAAGAAAAGACAAGGAGACCCTCCTCTCGGACCGAGTAGGCCCAGGAGGGGACCCGGGAAGGCCTCAGACCTTACCTGAGAGTCCTCGAGCGACATTGTCCTCTCAAGGTCGGCGGGCCTCGCCGAGCTTGAACGCTGGACTTTGAGGACACGGGCGTCCATGGAGAAACAGGCCGCGACTAATCCATATCATGGTTGGGTCCCAGGCAACGAAGACAGACGTCATGCCGTCCGAGATGGAGAAATGCCGCCACAGGAGCACCGACGATAGGGGCGCTGCCTCTTGGAAAAATGCTTAGCTCCGGAACCGGACATAACGCAAACTATTGAGAGAAAAACAGTAGGAAACACACCCGAGCCGCTTTAGAAAGAAAAGGAACAGTCTTACCGGTTGGCGCCGAGTAGGGAAAAATCAGGAGTCGTGGACGGCAGTTAGCAGAAGAGCGCCTGGATAGGTGCTGCCTTGACGGGGCGGGAGAAACAGAACTGAGTTGGAGGAGGAGTTTGTCGCTATTAACGGCCGCCGCGTAGATGACGTCATTCTCGAGGGCGGTATTGTTAGTACTAGCTTTAAAAAAAAAAAAAAAAAAGCCTGTGACGGTGTGCTTCCAGCTTACACCAAGCAGTAATGAATGGTGAAGATTGACAAGGGAAGATCAGGAGTGTGGGGTGGTGGTGCTGAGTGGGAGGGTTGGTGGGGAAGGGAAATGGCAATGGTGAATCAAGCAGAAACAGACTTCAGTGGCAGTCTTCTTTTACAGGGTGTATATATATAAAAACAAAAAACTATGTAGGATGATTTCTGTATTTCAGGTACTGACACTGGGGACTGGTTACCCCAGTGTTGTTTAACCTCTAGGGACACTAGAAGTGATGGGGAGGTGGAAGGATACTTGGAAGAGGGTGGGATTATAGGAAGTAAGAAAAAAATAAAAAAGACTATAAGGGTTAGTTTTATTTATTTCAAGTACCAACAATGGGAATGGGCACATCAGTGTCAGTGTTATGTTTAGCGGCACTGGGATGGGCTCCCAATATAGCACAAAGAAAACAGGCAGGTGGAGGTATAAGCCAGCACCAGAGATTAGGCACACCAGTGTCAGAAAATTAAGAAGGAAAGGGAAGCACTGGGAGGAGAGTGATACTTGGCAGAGGGTGGGAGGGACTGTTTTCTGTTGGCTGGGATGGAGGACCACAGCGCTATGATCGTGACACTGATCAGCTCTGCTTGCTTGGGCAGCATTATGCAGGTCAAAGGAAAGAGTCGCCTATGATTTGATGGCTCTTTTCTTTGAATTACACAAAGCTTCCACCCAGCAAGACCAGAAGAGTGTCATGATCAGCCTGGCTGATGACAGGTCTGACATTGTTTAACCCTTGCAGACTGCCCTGCATAGGCCTGACAGTGACACACCTTAGAATCTGTCATACCGATATGTTCGCCTCTGCACAAGCAGAAGGGTGAATATAAAAAGGAATCAGAATCAAACTACCAGCCACATCAGCACACTCTACAGAGTACAAAACAAGCAAAATACGTTTTCTAAAACTAGGACAGTTTGAGACACAAAGTGCCCTTTAAGGTGAAATTTGACACTACTTTTTTTTTTTTACTTCTGTTTATTCTCTCCTTACTCCCTCCAGCTCCGCTTCCTCGGACCACGGTGGAATCACCTCTGCTTCCCACCTTACCTGATCAGTCCTGTTCCCCCCATGGAGCTGACGAGGTGGGGGCCCATAAACCCGAACTTCTAGTTCTTTGTCGGGTTCCAGTCAGCCAGGCAGGTGGAAGCACATCGAGGTCTTTCTCCGTGGTCCATCTCCTGGAGCTGGAAGGGCTTTTTTCTTTTTTCTTGATGGCCATAACATGCACCCTGACGCTCAAGGCGCATAGCACCAGACATCCATTCGTCCTCCCCTGCCTCGCCGACTAGGGCTTGCTATGCACCAGACTTCTGCGGGGACAGTCAAGCGCTGAGTCACTACCCTCCCTCCCTGGAGAAGACAAGCTGTCCTTGGGATACTCAGTCTTCTCCCCGGCCGGGCACTTCAGCTCTCCGGCTCGTTCTCGGTCTGCCCGCTGGCATTGCGAGTGGTAGCACCACCGCTGCACTGATGGGCCAGCTTCTGACACTACTTTTGGGAGGAATGTTCTGTTTGTCCAAAGGACAACTTTGTCCCAGTGCATAATTATTTAGTTAGGCTCTGTGCACAGAGATTGCAGCACAAAGGTCATAGCTATGAGGAAGGTGTTTTCTATGTTACAAACTTTAGAGCTACAGGCTATTTGTCTCAAAAGGAATCTGCACTATTTGTGCCAAGCAGATATTCAGATCCTAGGAAGGAACAGATTCAAGCTGGGAGCTGCAGTAAAGGGAGGCCTTTGAGGAATCTCTTGAACTTGGGGTGTGAAGAAAAAATACTCACCATAGTAATGTTGTTTCTTCTAAGGGATCCCTCACTATATTTGACAGCTCAAGTCCACTGATCTGAATGCCCTGAAAATTCAGAACGTATGCGAATGATGTAATATTTATATGGAATTGAAATGCAATTCAGACCCTGTTGGTGGTCACAGCTCCTAGCAACCAATGTCAGATTTGTTTCTAGAGCTAGAGATGAACACTGAATCTAGCTAAATGGTTACCAAAGTTGTTTATATTTAAAATTAATTTTGCAAACACCAACTGAATTATGCAGACACTGAAATGACTGAAAATAAGTATGAAATCAGACAATAAATAATTGCTGTGAGGAATAAATGTAACAAGAATGCTCAAACAAATTAAGCACCTGACTCTTGTCTGAACCTCTTTCTTTTTTTTTTTTTTTAATTATGACTTTGTACGGACTCCCTAGCCCCAGGAATGGGCTCACCAGGCTCCGCAGCCTCCCCTCATACTCGCCCCCACGAGTGAGGCTGCCGGGAGGTGAACTATGGTGGCCAGAGGAGACGGTACCAGAGCTGGCTCATTAACAGGGGCTGGCATTCTGTGAGCTGTAATTCCCTCAGGGGCAAGGGACGGGCAATGACGACCCGCATTCACCCCGCGCCAGGCATGCAGGTGCCAACCGCAGCTGTGCTCCTGCATCTGCCAGGGGCGTTGACACTCAGCCCACCTCCCGGAGTAGGACAGCAGTCCGTGGATGATCCATCCTACTCCTCCCGGCTGGCCCTCCGACTCCCAGATCAGTTCCCAAACCGGTCGTCAGCGTCACAGATGGCAGCCATACTTCTGCGCCAGCAGACCGCCATCTGAACCTCTTTCTAGGTGCTGGAAGAAGATGCAGGATTAAGCATTGTTAAGCATAGTGAGGATCCCTTTGAAGAAACAACATTACTGTGGTGAGTGATTGTTTATTCTAACCCCAGGAATCCCACACTTGGTGTTCGACACAGATTCCATAGCAGTACCACAGGAGGGTAAGTATAGAACCTACCTGGGAAAAGGGGTCTGCAGGACAACAGTGCTAAATCTGGCATCCCTTCCAGACTGGATGTCTAAATAACAATGCTTTGTAAAGGTGTGTTCCGCTTTTCTAGATAGCTGCTTTTTGTAAGTGGATGCCTCTTACTAACCCCTGTTGCTGTCCTGACCCACCTGTTTGTGGTAATGTTTGTCAGTACCTGGAAGCAGTGGGTCAGCTTTCCTGGGCAGAATGATCAGGGGTTTGTTTTGGCTGAATCTTGGGGCCTAGTGCTGCTGCAGCATGCTTGAAGCCCTCCTGCCTCTGCCCCTTCAGTAACCTTTTTGGGGTTGGTACTCAAAGGGGCGTTGGGGGGCATAGCTTTCAGAAAGTAGCCCTGTCCCTACCTTCCCTACCATAAGGTCTCTATGAAGTGGGGGCATTTTCTTTCTCAGTGTTGATATTGCAAGTGGTTTTGTACTCATCCAGCTTCTTCATTTATGTCTTTGTTTTGTCCCCAAACAGTGAATTCCTTCAAACTGAAAACTCACTGCCTTGGTCTGGGTGCCCTGGGAGAGGATGCTTGACCTCAGCCGGAGAATCACCTCAATGGCACTGCATGAGACAGGACCCTTGAGGCAGTGTCATTAGCGTCCCGCTGCAGTGTGGAATGGTATCTGTGGCATTCAGGGCTGATTTCAGCTGTGGCAATCAGGTCCTGTGCCAGATCACCATCAGTGTTATCAGTCAGTGCCAGCACTGTACTGCACAGTGCCTCTGATACTGGGCTATGTGACAGTAAGTTGCCTGCCTGACGAGCAGGGAAGCTGATGTACGATCTTTCTTGGCCACCGTATCCAATTTTCTGGAATCCTACTCAGGGGGCTGTGCAGAGAGGACCTCAGCCCTCTCTTAGGCAGCTGCCTGGATTGTCTCTTGATCGTCAGGGTGGGCATACAGGTATTCTACCCCCCAATCAGTCCACCTGATATTTGTTTTCAGTCTCTTTATCTATGGCTGCTGCTGAGTTGCTGCCGACATGATTTTGAAGTGGCTTTTTGTAATGATTTGTGTACAGGGACCAGCAACTTCCTTGTAGGAGACAGCCCCATAATATCCATAAATTCAGCTTCCTCCTGTCCTCCTGTTTCCTGAGGAGACATATTGAGTGTATTCGCCAAAGGGCGGTAATCCTCCATAGGTCTTAGAGGGGAACCCGATTCTGCTTAGGTGAACCATCTGGTTCAACAGGTTCACCCTCCTCTTCATAATACATTCTTTCTCCTCCCTTCAGGCACGTAGGCTGGAGTCTGAGACTGGGAGGCATATTCATAAAACTTCTCATGACCGGGAAGGCCTGGAAAACGCCACATTTTTGTTATGTCCTCTGATGAGGGTATCTGTCATTGGTCCAAAGCCTGCTGCTTTCCTTTTCAGTAAGACTGGTAAGGACATTCTTTTCTTTTCTTATGTCACTGTTTCCAGTGCCTGCTTTGAGGCTCTTTATTTGTATTTTGTCGTCACCTGACTCAGGGTTCCCCTTCGACACCCTGGTATCTTTATTGTCTTTATCATGCACATCTGATGCCTGAGCAGCGAATCCTTTTTCTTGTCACCCTTTACATTTTTGTGGCTGCTTTCTGAACATGAGGCGACAGAAGCATGTCTTCCCCATCATTAGGGATGCCCTGAGAGCCTTTCTTATTTTTGGGTGACATGGAGGCAGACTGAGAATCCCTAAGCTCTTCTCTTTCTTAGCCCTTTTGGGTTCTAGGGCAAACTTCATGCAGAGGCCACGACTGGTCAAATCGTGATCTGCACTCAGGCACCTTAAACAAAGCTCATGGCAGTCTGCTTTGCCAGAAGCTGAAAACAGTTTTACAATTTTTAAAGCCTGTTGGTCCTGTGTTTTGTTAGGTCTATCAATCATGCCAAACACTACTGACCCAAGTAAAACAATTTTTCGATTCCCAAAATAGTCAAAATTATCCCAGAACCCAATAAGCTGTGGTGGTTCTGAAAAAAAAAGTATTGTAAATGCAGTTCCCAAATCAGAACCACCTATAGTTATCACAAAAACTGCTGAATACAAAAAAAAATGGAATAGTTGGTTTGTGGCCTTGAAAAAGAAAAAATCGATCCGGTTACACAAAAGCAGGAACCACGACAGTCGGAATGTAGAAAACCCGCATTAATAAAGAAGCAGTTCTAAACTGAAATTATGAGGCTTTTTTCTTAAACAAAATTAAGCAATCCCAATGGATCTAAAACTGTGCTATGCTGCAGCCTTTTCTGGTTCCTGGAACCAATCTGGAATCAGAGAACCACAAATAAATCAATTTGAAGCCAAACAAATGAAATAATCCTAACTAATGAGTTATTTGGAAAACAATGGAACTGTACTTAGACTCACACTTAACTTTTAAATCAAATAAACAATCAAGACCTGGATACCATCGCTGACTTTAGGGCTACTGATCTCCTCCGCAGAGGAACAAATCTGCTGTTGAAGGCTTGAGCAGAATGTGTCGAAGGCAGAGTTTGAACCTTCATTCTAAATTCACTGATTAGCATAAGATTCTACCTCTGGGGCATCATTCTCACCCAGGAAGATGATGCAAGAGTAAACATTAATGAAGGATCTCTGGGGTTGAAGGATAGGACAGCAGCCCTGAGCAAATGGCTCTGGCAGGATCACAAGGTGGATGTCCATAAATGAGACGGCACAATGTGCCAAAAATGGAAAGAGATGCATAGACCCTATGAAAAGGGCAACCCATGTTACCACATAGAGAACTGACAGAACTCGTGAGTTAACCATCTCCTCCGCATTTCACATCAGCGAGAGAAGAAAGGAGGAACCTATAGAAACATAGACTTTGACGGCAGATAAGGACCACTTGGCCCACCCAGTCTGCCCATTTCCTACCTACTGGATAAGCTGCAGATTCTAGTTAACCAACAGCCTATTTCCTGCAACCCCCACTATAATTGCCTTATGTCTGTCCCATGCATGTTTGAGTTCCTCCACTGTTTAGACCCCACAACCTCTCCAGGAAGGCGGTTCCATGCGCCCACCACTCTCTCCGTGAAAAGATTTTCCTCACATTACCCCTGAGCCGTCCCCTAACTTTAAATTGTGCCCCTTGTTCTTACACATCTCTTTTCTGAAAGATGCTACCTCCCCTGACTTTGTTGATTCCTTGAGGTACTTAAAAGTTTCTATCATGTCCCCTTGTCCCTCCTTTCATCAAGGGTATACATATTAAGCTCTCTCAGTCTCTCTTCATATGGTTTCTGATGTAGACCCTGCCATTTTAGTTGCCCTCCTCTGGACTGCTTCCATCCTGTCTATGTCCTTGTAGAGATGAGGTCTCCAAACTGCACGCAGTACTTCAGATGGGGTCTCACCAACTGTCTGTATAGAGGGATAACCACTTCCTTTTCTACTACTGTGATGCCCTCCCTATGCATCCCAGTATCCCCTGGCTTTCCCTTACTGACTTCTCACATTGCATACCCACCTTTAGGTCATCTGATATGACTACACCCAGATCCCTTTCCATTATTGTTGTTGTTAGTACCTCCCCTGCTATTGTGTACTTTCTCCTGATTTTATTTCCCAGGTGCAATTTGCACTTCTTTGCACTGAATCTAAGTTGCCATATGTCTGACCATTTTCCAACCTTGCCAAGTCCCTTCTCATCCTTTCTACCCCCTGTGTATCAACTCTGTTACAGATCTTTGTGTCATCCGAAAGAGGCATACCTTTCCTTCCAGACCCTCTGCAATGACACCTATAAAGACGTTAAAGAGGACTGGACCCAGTACTGAGCCCTGAGGTACTCCACTAGTAACCCCCTTTCTTCAGAATGTGTTCCATTCACTATTACCTTCTGTGTCCTGTTGTGCAGCCAGTTTTCATCTAGGCTACCACCCTGGGACCCAATCCCAGGCTGGCTAACTTGATTATTAATCTTTTGTGCGAGATCGTGTCAATGCCTTGCTAAAGTCTAGGTAGCTTACATCCATAGCCCCTCCCTGGTCTATTACTTTGGTCACCCAGTCAAAGAAATCGATTAGATTTGTCTGACATGACCTTCCTGCTGTGAATCCATGCTGCTTTGGGCCCAGTGCCCCGCTGGCCTCTAGGTACTCAACAATTCTTTCTTTCAGAAGTGATTCCATCATTTTCCCACCACTGAGGTCAAACTAACAGGTCTGTAGTTTCCTGCTTCTGCCTTGCTCCCACTTTTGTGAAGGGAATCACATCTGCCTCCTCCAGTCCTCAGGTACCACCCTCTTCCCATGATTTGTTAAAAGTGTGGTTAGTGGTGTCACTAGGTCCTCTTAGCTCTTTTAGGATTCTAGGGTGAATCTCGCAGGCCCCATTGCTTTGTCCACCTTGAGTTTTAGAAGTTCTTTCAGTACTCTTTCTTCTTTAAATGGACTGGTATCAACCCCACTATCCAGAGTGCTTCTACTGTTTGGTTTAGGTAACTCCTCCTTCTTCTTCTTTGAATACTGAGCAAAAGTATTCATTCATTATCTCTGCTCTTCACTGTCTCCTCTGCCCACCTCCTCTCCTTTATTAATCTTCCCTATCCCTCCCTTAACCTTTCTATGTTCCCTGATGTACCTATAAAAGGTTTTATCCCCTTCTTAACTGAGTTGGCTATCCTTTCCTCGGTTTGGGCCTTTGCTTTGACTGCCTTCCCACTTCTTTCTGCTTTTAATTGATACAGTTCCCTCGTCGTGCTCTGTCTGTGATTCCTTATACTTTTGAATGCAGCCTTTCTCCTTAACCTTCCTGACACTTCTTTGAGAGCCATAGTGGTTTTTATTCCGCTTTGTTTTCTTTATTTGTTTCACACAAAGGCTTGTTGCCTCCATGATGGCAGTTTTGATTTTTCTCCATTGTTCTTCCACCCCTCCTTTCTGGCCATTTGCTAATGCATTCCTCAGGTATTCACCCATTTTGCCAAAGTCAGCCCTTCTAAAGTCCAGTATGCTTGTATTTGTATGGCTTGTCTCCATGGTTGTGTTTATTGTGAAGCACACTGTGCAGTGGTTGCTTGTTCCCAGGTGTCTACTGACTTCTAAGTTTGTGATCCTCCTCCATTTGAGAGTACCAGGTCTAATATTGCTCCTCCCGAGTGGGTTCCACCACTAGCTGTCTCAGGCATGCTCCTGTAGGGCATCGAGAATGACCCTGCTCTTGGATGTGGCTGCAGTCCATGTTGCCCAGTTAACATCTGGCATATTCAGGTCCCCATCAACAGCATCTCCCTTTTCAGCCATTTTGAGAACTCTATCATTTTCTTGTCCATTTCCTCCCTTGAGACGGAGGTCTGTATACAATATGTGCATCTAGTGGACTAAAGAGCTAGAACTCTATTACTGGGAACTTCAATTTAGGGTAAAAACAAACAAAAAAAAGTGCGTTTGTCTGAGTTGGATGAAGGTGTTATCTGTGCAGTTAGCTAGGTGAAAAGAAACTGTGAATTAGGGAGTGGCTTAGAGAGAAGGAAGCCAGGTGGTTTGCATTTAAAAACTGATCTCTATTAGCTTGTGGCAGAGAACAGCAAGAGGAAGGAGCTGCTGTTAGAACTTTACTGGGACTATATTGCCTCCATGCCTCCCTCCACCCATAGCTGGTTCTACTTTTATAAGCACAGGATTTGACTGATAACAGGAAATACAGGTCACTTACCTGTAACAGGAGTTCTAGGAGTGGTATATGTTGTTCATCCACACTGTCTGGCAGGTACCGCGTCGCTTTAAGATGGTCCGAAAGTCTTCAAGCTGGCTCCTTCCACCCACCCGGCTGATGAAAACTCTCAGCTCTGCCCCATGACGCTAGATCTTCCTACCGCCTGGAAGCATCAGGTGTCCTCTTAGCATGCTCGCATTTTGCAGGCCCTGGCTCTAAATCTTCTGATTTTTTCTAAACTTACTTTGAAACTGCTTTGAGTTCAGTCTTCACCCTCTTCCCTCGTGTATGCGATGGAGGACAAGACTGTCCCGGGCAGAAGATGCTCGCTCCGACCCTATGCCCCGTGGCATTTATTGCCTCAGGCACGACTCATGATCCGCAGGCTTGCAAGATGTGTCTGTCCTTTCTCCATTGGTGCTCTAGACCGCTGCCCGACTCCATCTGGGGCGACTGGAGAAACAGTACCGCCGTCAAATGAAGGAGGCCTGCTGGGTGATGTCTGCAGCGGCGGTCTCTGCGGAACAACTGGAACAGCCTGAACAGCTCATGGCCCTCGAGGAGGAGGAGGCGCCCAGGCTGCGCAAGCTCCTCTTCGGCTTTTGGCCTTTATTCCACTCCAACTGGCTTCTACACAGCTTCCTTTCAGGAGCTGTGCCGTCCCTCTCGACAAAAGGGAGGGTCCTTCTGGGTCTCACACCCCTGGTCTCGGAAGAAGGATCCAGAAAAGGTAAGACCCACCGTCAATGCTCTTGGGAGCGAGAGAGCTCGTTCTCCCCACCGTTGACTCTCGACTTCAGTTGATGTTGTGGCTCGGGCCGCTTGTTTCACGGCGGTCCCATCCCACCAGCCAACCAAGACACCTCTGGACGCGCCCAGATTTTTCTTGAGTTAAACAGGTTGTTGACCAAGGAGGCCAACAACTCTCTCTCTCAGACACTGGTGCTTCCAGTGCCTTCCAAGGACTTGCCTCAAATCACTGAGCCGAGTCCCCGCCCAGGACCCTGAATCAGAGGGGCAGCGGGTTTCACCTGCCCTTCCTTGGCCCACCGCCGGCACCACTGACAGTCTTGGTCCTCCTCCACTTTGGGAAATCCCGCCAACATCAGCGTGTCCCAGTCCCGACATTATGGAAAGGCTTGCCGCTCTTTTTTCTCATCCTCCTCGGGTTGAGGAGAGGCTCCAGCAAGTTGCGGCGCGCTATGAGGATCTAATATGTGGCAACAGCCCCTTTTGGCGGCGGCAAGCAGATGCCAGCTTCCACACTGGCAATTAGTGGCTGTCGCCCGAGCGGCGAAGCCAACTCCCACGGCAGTTTCCCGGTCGAGGATCTGGTCCTGGCACTGATGGCTCGGCCAAACCGCTTCCCCGCCCATTGTGGTGGAACCACCGCCTCCCAGCTGAAGAATGGGGCGCCGACCAAGGATTCTCAGCCGGGTCAAGGTCTGCCCCATCAGTTGTCGGTCACTCTCACCCCGGTCGCCCTCAGCGAGTGGACAGTGGCTCAGGCGGTCACCAGCTGTACACGACACTCTTCAGAGTCCGAAGACCTCGCTGCATTCCAGTCCAGTCGACCTGGAATCCTCGGGGGTCTTTCTGGACGAGCCCCACCTCGCCTTTGGCATCCTCTGGCTCATCTCGGAGTCCACCGGGATGCCGCTCTAACTCATGTAGAAATGGGTCAGATATCCTTACGGAGATTCTGGACAAGGGGACTCCCACTGAGGCCTTCCTCGTGGCCGGGGCCATTGTGGGCCCAGCGTTAGAACTCGCAGCACCCAGCCTCCTGCCCAGCAACATCGGCGAGGATGGCCTGAAGTATGCGGTCCCACTGGCTCTCTCCAGCTTGGAATACCTCAGTCGAGGGGTTGGTGGCAGATTCCGACCTTTCAGGTGCTCGGGCAACACGAGGGATGTGAAAATGATTTGGGGCTTGGGGACAGGACCTATGAGGAGAGGCTCAAGAGCTAAATATGTACACATTGGAAGAGAGAAGGACCAGGGGGACATGATAGAGGTCTTCAGGTACATGAAGAGGGTAAATAGGGAGGAACAGTCAGGGTGCTTCAAGGAAGGAGGAAGGGGCCACTAGAGGGCATGGGTGGAAGCTGGAGGGGACGATTCAGGGAGAAAGGAGGAGGTGCTACTTCACTGAGAGGGTGCAGAGCCATGGAATGCACTGCCTAGGGGCTGGTGGAGGCAGAGACAGTGGAGGGGTTCAAGAGGGGTGGGACAGGTACATTGGAAGGGTTCTGGACGCAAAATCCAATGCAGCAAGAATATCCGAACTGGGAAGGGAGAAGCCAGAGAAGGCGAGGGATAGCAAGGTCAGCACCCAGGGTGGGGCTGACTAAACGAGCAGACACGAAAGACCATTAGGCCTATTCTGCTGGCATTTTAGTATGTTAGTATGTTAGTATGTGGATAAGCCTCAGATAAGTAGTCCAAAAATTAAGACTACTCAGGGAGAAAGTGTGCTCTGTCTTCCTTTGGGCCTCTCGCCAGGCCAGCTCGGCTGCTATGATGGCACGCTTCTCTCATGCCCTGTTGGGCCCTGGATGAGGTGCCCCTCATCTCCGGATGACCTCCAGACCACGGTCAAGCAGGTCCAGGATCAGGAAGGCGGTGGAAAGCAGCAGCTCCAGATGGCTCTGGACATTGGAGTCTCTTGTGCCTGTTCGGTAGCGGCTGCAGTGGCCATCGCGACGAGGGCTTGGCTATGATCTCGACTTCACTGCAGACACCCAACACTAGCTCACCAGATGTTGCCTTCTGGGCACCGACCTGTTCAGGCCCAGTGTGGAGGCCACCTCAGTGCACTGAAAAATCCAATACCACCCTAGATTCAGTCACACCTGCACAGAAGGACAAAGGCCACCATCAGCAGCATAAGCCTCGCCCCTCCGCTCCCACGGCAAGACCTGCCCAGCAGCACCAGTAGCAGGGCCAGCAGGTGCAAACTTGGCACCCTACAGCCAAGTCTGCTGCTTCCTCGGTCAGGAAGCCCGGTGGAAGGGCCCTGGCAATCCTCAGCCGGTCCCTCCTCCTCCTCAAGCCTGCCCAGTGACGGATTGCGGGTCCCCCCCAACCTTGTCTTACTCTCCCTGTCCTCTCGTGGGGCCAGCTCAGCCACTTCCTTTCCGCTTGGTCCGCTATACGCATGGACTGCTGGGTGCTGGAAGTGGTCAGCAGAGGCCTGCCTGTGGAGTTTGAGCAGGTCCCTCCCTTGAGCCCACACTCAGCTGGGAGCTACTGGGTCCGGGTGCCTCCCAGTCAGCTCTCCGGACAACATCACCAACTCCTCCGCAAGGGGTAGTCAGCAAGGTTGTAGATCCTCCTCTGTGCCCAGGTTTGTTTCCAGGTACTTCCTGGTTCCAAAATGGACGGGGGCTGGCGCCCCTCTTGATCTGCGCACGACCTGAACAAGTTCATAAGGCCGCGCGACCTTACAGATGGCAACCCTGGCTCAAATAATACCATCCCTGGAGCAGGACATGTGGTTCTGCTCCTGGACTTCCAGGACACATTCTTTCACGTCCAAATCCATCCATCTCATCAGCGGTTCCTCCGCTTCGGCAGAGGGAACCCTCTACGAGTTCCGGGGCCATGCCCTTCGGCCTCATCAGCTCCAGGGTCTTCACCAAATGTCATTGCAGTGGTGGCAGTTCCCGCGCCGTCGGGGACCTCTTGGCCTACCCTTACCTGGAAGACTGGCTGATAGCAGGTCCCTCCAGGTTGGAGGTGGAGCGTCCAGAGATCTGGCCTCCAGGCTTGCTCCTCAACTCGGCCTCCTCATCAACAGGGCCAAGTCGGAACTCGTGTCTCTCGCAGGTGATTCAGTTCATTGGGGCGGAGCCACCTCTCCGAGCCAGAGCCTGCCTCCTGCTGGACAGGGCCGGTCCTTTCCTCCTTGCCCAATCATTTCTGGTTGGGCAAGTGCGCTTCGTGGGACTTCCTGCACCCTCTGGGTCTCATGGCGGCTTGCACCAGTGTGGTCCATTGGGCCGGGCTGGCATATGCGCCCTGCAGGAGGGATGGCCCAACAGTGGTCTCAGCGCTTTGGGTCATCTAGACCAGTCAGTCTCTGTGACCCAGGAGATGGGATGGCCTGCAGTGGTGGCTCGTCCCAGCTCATCTGCGGGAGGGAATCCTGCTCATCCGCTCTGAGTCGATGGTCAACCTGATGACCGACTCTCTGATGGGTTGGTGCCCATCTGGGGAGCACAGAGCCCACGGACTCTGGTCCCCAGGAGTCCCAATGCCACATCAACCTGTTGGAGCTCCAAGCAGTCCAGCTAGCCCTGACCCTGCCTCCGCTTCTTCGGGGTCAAGTGGTCCAGGTCCAGATGGATAACACTCACGACCATGTACTATCTCAACAGATAGGGCAGGACGCACTCCTTGACTCTGTCAAGGAAACTCTTCAGATTTGGTCTCTCGGACTCAGCCTGGAGGCGGATCTCCTAGCCATTAATGTGGCAGGAGCCTCCAACAGTCTGGCCGATGCCCTCAGCTAGATAGGCGATGCATCTCACGAGTGGTCTCTCCTGCTGGAGATAGTACAAGACCTGTTCTCCACTGGGGCACACCTCAGGTTGACCTGTTCACCTCTAGGGAGAAAGTCAAGCTGAGGCTATACCATGCCCGCCTCCTCAGCAGGGCTCGCTGCAGGGATGCCTTCTCCAGGCCGGGACCCTGGGCCTCTTCTACGCTTTTCCTTCCTCTGCCCTTGATCCACAAGGTGCTCCTCAAGGTCAGGAGGGACAAGGCACAGGTGATCCTGTAGCCCCATACTGGCCTTGCCAGTTCTGGTTTCAGATCTCCCAGCCTCAACTCTAAGCTCCCGAGGCGGCTTCCGGCCTGCCTGGACCTACTCTCCATCAACGAGGGAAGGTACTCCATCCGGACCTTCAATCCCTGCACCTGACTACTTGGTTCCTGAGTGGCTAGAGTTCCAGGACTTGGGTCTCTGACGAGGTCCTCAATGCCGTTGAGGCATCCCACAAGGAGTCGACCAGAAAATGCTATGCCTTCAAATGGAAGAGATTCTCCATTTGGTGTCGAGAAAGGGTTGGACCCTCGTCTGTCCGCTGGCTAGCATTCTGGACTACCTGTGGTCCCTTTCCCAGAAGGGGCTTCGGTCAACGACCCTCAAGGTGCACCGGCAGCCATCTCTGCTTACGTGATGGGCCAGAAAGCAGTCGGTGGTGCAGAAGAAGGTGGTCTGGTGCTTTTCAAGGGCCTAGATCACATATCTCTCCGAAAAGTGGAACCACCACCATGGGATTTACTGCTGGTATTGGCTAGCTCATGGGCAAGCCATTTGAACCGATGCACAGGTGTGACATCTCTCACCTGTCATGGAAGACCGCATTCTTGGTGGCTATCATGTCAGCCAGAAGGATTAGGAGCTCCAGGCACTTTCCATCAAAGCTCCCTACCTGGTCTTCCATAGGGACAAGGTTGTCCTGCGCCTCGACCGAAATTTCTCCCAAAGGTGGTGTCGGAGTTTCACCTGAACCAGGTGTTGACTCTGCCGGTGTTCTACCCCAATCACACCTCGGAGGCAGAGTACAGGCTCCATACTTTGGACCTAGAAGAGTGTTAACGCTTACTACAAAGAGCGTGGCGGAAGTTTGGGAGAGGTTCACCAGCTGTTTGCCACCTACGCTGAAGCCCGTACCTGGTAGGTGGATCACTTCCTGCACTGATCTCTCTACAGGTTGGCGGGTAGGGAGCCTCCTGTAGGATTAGGGCTCATTCCACCCGTCATACCGCTGCATTGGTGGCTGCTTCTAGGACGTCCCTATCCAGGAAATCTGCTGGGCTGCTTCCTGGAAGTCAGCACACCTTCATTTTTTTTAGTCTTTTGGCAACCGGAAGGCCCATTAGGCACAAGTGCCTGCTTTCAGGGGCCACCTGGGAACACTGGGAGGTTAAGTAACTTGCTCAGAGTCACACAGTATGCAAGTGGAGGTTGTGAGAATCAAACTCAGGTCTGGTCTGCTGGATGTACCAAGCTCGCTCACACCTCGCTCCTCTGACCTCTAGACTATACTGCCATTACCACATCGACCTTGAGTCACACCGAGTCACGCCATGATGCTGATTTTGGTACCTCAGTTCTCCAGTCCCTGTTCCCTAAGAATGGGTGTGCGCCTTGCTCCCTCCTCCGGAGACCTGCTAGGAGTCTGCCAGACAGTGTGGCTAGAACAACATATCTATGCCCCTAGAAACACAGGTTACTCACCTATAACAGGAGTTCTAGGAGTGGTACCCACCCGACCTCCCTGACCGGCCCGAACAACCTGGCTTCCAGCAGGCTAGATCTGGTGTCATGGGGCGAGCTGAGAGTTTCATCACCCGAGTGTGTAGGAGGAGCCAACTTGAAGACTTCTCCTGCCCATCTTAAAGCCGGCACCACCAGACAGTGGATAGAATCAACATATCCACGCCCTAGAACTTCCTGTTTGAGAGCATGGAAGGGAGTGATCACAGAGGCACAAAAGACTCCCCATCCTAGAAGGAAAAAGTAGCTCTCCATCCCTCCCCACCCCAGCTGCTGGAGGTCTGACTCTGAGCAAGTAAGAAGGAGACTACTAGAATATAGGAACTTACTGTCCCAGAACAGGAAGATCAGGAGCTTTAAATACGGAGATAGTAGGAAAGTAGGGAGAAAAGAAAAGTTTATATAAAAAAAAAAAAACAGAGAGAGAGGAAAGTGAAGTATACAAACGACAGTTAAGGGCCACAAATAAGACATGATGGGAGTGGTGTAGTGAGTGGCTGTGGAGCAAAGCAGTCTTCCAGGAGATGTTCTGACGATGCGGAATTGTCCCATCTGCAAGCACCTCTCTGGGCTGAGGGAGGAGGTTGCTCATCTCCAGGCTGAGTTGGCCAGGATTTGTAGGACCTCCCTCTTCCATCCAGGGACCACCAGTGCCACTGCCGCTGCCTCAGAGGTTGCCAAGAAAGAGGAGCGGGTGGACCACAGTGGCTCAGGGAGGGTGAGGGTGGTGGAACAGAGGCACATCCCTCCAGTTATACCTCTCCACAATTCCTATGCCATTCTGGCAAAGTGTGGTTCCTCTATGGAGGCACCGCAGTGGAGACCAAGGAGGATGCTGGGAACCTCCACAAAGGAGACCCACAGGAGGGTGGCATGGGACCCCACAGGGAAGGAAACAACTCCTGGTGGGGGACTCCATTGTTAAGAAGGTAGAACCTGGGAGGAAGGGAGAGGGAGGTAAGGTGCCTGCCTGGTGCCATGGCTTGAGGGACAGGGAGCGAACCTCAGGATTGCTTGAGCAGCTGCACAGGGAGGAGCTGGATGTCATTGTCCACCTAGGGACAAATGACCTGGCTAAGAAAGGGATCAGAGCAGTGTAGGAAGAGTTTATGGAATTGGGGAGGGGCTCTAGACAAGTAGCATGCACGGTAACCTTTCGGAGGTGCTGCCATCTATGGCATAGGAGAAGCTAGGGTGTTCCGCACCATGGGATTCAATCAGTGGTTGACAAACTGGTGCAGAGCTCTGTGATTTGGCTTCACTGGGGACTGGGAACCTTAGAGAAATTAGAAGATAGATCTTCTGAATTAAAATCAGTTATAATTGATGGCACAGATACTTCAATCCTCTTTATATTTCCTAGATTTTTTCCTTCATTTTCCCCGATTTACTACTTTTTTATTCTTTCGTTTTTTCTTTGGAGAGTACTGTAATTATCCTCAGGGATGAGAAGTGAAGGAAAATCAGGTCTTTAGGAGGGACAACATTTTCATGAGAAGGATTTCACCCATGATTAAAGGGGTGAGTTAACTTCAGGTGCTAATTTTGCCAGTCTAACAAGAATATTATCTAGACAGGCCCCATTTGATGCTACCATTCCTTTAGTATTTCAATTTCTCCATAGGCTGCAGCTAATTGATCCATTAATACTAAATGTGCTGCATATGTGTCTTTCATAAATTTTTAAACCATCATCCAGTCCAAAGGGTATACAGAAACAGGATCCTGGGTTTACCTTTTTCACTCAGAAAAGCACTTTTTCTGACATTAGACAAGGTATCCTGAAGATCCATAGTAATAGATTTAAATTCTTGCACCAGATTAGTATTATTTGGATCAGGAAAATACTCCAAACTATCCTCTGATGTCTCACAAAATAACTCCATGGTGGCTTCACCTCCTATTTCAGTGTACTGATTACTAACTCCTTATTCAAATAGCTTGATTTACTTTTGTTTATTACTACAATTATTTTTAACTCTTGCATTTTGACAGTATCGAGAACCTTTCAGAGCAAGATGTTAAGTATGAGTTATCATTTTCCTTAACGAGGGTTTTAACTTCCAAAAATTGTAGGAGTCGATGATAATCTGGAGTAATCATGCCATAGTTTGGTTGCATCATTAACTGATATGATTCTTCCATCACAATTTAAATCGGTTTCGAGGGTACCAGGGTTGAAGGAGATGGGGCTGTTTGGACTATTTAAGCCATTTAATCTACATATATGAGCATCATCACTTATTAAATTGTCTGTTTTGGATCATTTACTTTCACAAAATGCTCATTAATTTTAGACCGCTTAAGACCAGTTTGTGTTGTAATTTCTAACAGGTTTCTTAACCAGATGTTTTTTTCTTTATCGCTTGTTTAGATTTAGGTTTTCCTTTTACTTTCATCTTATTTGAGATCAGTCTCTTCCTGGGTTACCAAATTTATTTATGAACAACTATCCAGATTTGCATCTGCAATAGTTTTTGCTTCTGGTGTTAACCATCTTAATTGTAGCACTAAAGATAATACTCCTTTAAATTAAATGTTGCTTAAAAATATCTACACCCAATATATAAAAAAATAGCATACACTATTAATCCTTGGCAGTGATTTAAAAGGACCCAGAATAACACTCTTGGTTCCATTAAAGCTCATGGTAAAAATAACATACAAAATGCTGTTCTTATGTTTTTTTCCTTTGCTATTAAGCACTTTTATGTCCAGATAGAAAGTTCACGAGAGTTCCAGAGAGAGGTGCTGTAAAGCTTAGTAGTGGGTAATGTAATGCGTTGATTCACACCTTCAAGGCAGGAACACAAACAAAGCTATTACCAAACGTGCTGCATTATTCATCCATCCATTCATTTTGGAAATCATTCGGACAACCACGCTGTCAACTGATATCCCATATTATAAGTAGCAGAAAGTTTTCAAGTTACGCCCGCAAACACGGTTTGTAAAGTTCTTGTTACGATTTTTTTTTCTCCGTCTCTTGTGAGTCTGGCTGTACACTTTAATCGGTTTGGCAAGTCGGCAGGAATCACTGGCTTGCATTTGAAGAACTCTTGCTTAAACACTGGTGGGATTCTTTCATTTTCTATTACTTCTTCCATTCTTCAATGAGGATATGTTACCTTGAACCAGATTAAGCTTGCTTGTTCCCATTCATCAAGTAACTGACCAGCCACCAGTCCAGTACTCAACTGCATGAGTCAGAGTATACCAAACATCTTCATCACCAAGGGGCAGGACCAATCTGAGTACTGCGGGCAGTTCTGGAGACCCCATCTCCGCAAAAGATATAGACAGGGTGGAGGCTGTCCAGAGGAGGGGAAACTAAATGGTGCAGGGTCTGCACCAGGAGACATATGAAGAGAGACTAAAGGAGCTTAATATGCATATCCTTGAGGAAAGGAGGGGGGGACATGATAGAAACTTTCAAGTACCTCAAGGGAATCAAAGTCCAAGAGGTAGCATCTTTCAAGAAAAGAGATGTGCAAGAACATGGGGCAGAATTTGAAGATAGAGGGGGATGGCTCAGGAGGTAATGTGAGGAAGTATTTTTTCACAGAGAGTGTTGTGGATGCATAATATAGCCCCTGAGGAGGTCGTGGAGTCAAAAACAGTGGGGAATTCAAGAATGCATGGGACAGACATAAGGAAATTCTAGTGGGGGTAGAAGAAGTAGGCTGTTGGTTAACTAGGATCTGAAGTTTATCCATTAGGTAGGGAAATGGGCAGACTAGGTGGACCAAGCAATTCTTATCTACCATCAAATTCTATGGCGTTGCAGGACTGGATAGTCCAAGGGAGTTAAGATGTGTTCATCTCCACAGACACCCTTAAGATTAGTGGGCTAAAGGCCCAGATACACAAGGAAGAAGGTGCATACCAACCAAAACAGTCCGACATGGTCAGAAAAGATTACATCAAAACTGGCCTGCTTCTCCTGCAACCACAGGGATGTACTCTGCTTGAGAGCTAGTGCAGTTGATCCAAAAGGTGCACAGCACTTCCACATGCAGAGCAAATTGCCAAGTGGAGTTAGACTGGATAGTACCAGGGTACATGCTGCATTTAGCAACTAACAGGATATACTTACAGAATGGATAAACTCGGGCAGGTAGAAGGGGACAAGAAAGAAAAGGGAGGAAGGACCCCTTCCGCTAAATCCTCTTTGATTTAATTTAATTTTGTGTGTAGATGTGGGCTGTGCAATGGCCCCAAAGGTCCCTCACCCTGCTCATCTTTTTGATGATAGTGGGCATCCTTTTGTTTTCTTCATAAATAAGAAAAAAGGCGGTACCAGGTCATAATGTCATCGGCAATAGCGTGCGGCATTATAAGCGAAACGAACCTGTGCGATTCGCGTTGGACCCCGAGTTAGAATCTTTAGTGGGGGCAGGGGTGCAGCCCCTGTAATAGGATGGGGCAGGCGGAGCCCCACAGAACAAAAGATAACAAGAAATTACGCAACATGCGCACATATTGACCCCTGCGTCAAAAAGAGACCTCTGGGTGGGTGGGTGGGGTGTAACTGGAAGATGCCCAGAAAATGTACCTCTCTCACTCCTTCGCCACCTGTTCCCTGTATTCTTCCTCTCTTTGCCTTCCCTTGATGCCAGGTGCCTTGCTCATTATTTATTTGAAAACAGGTGACCGAAAGGCACGCTGAGCCAAGGCTCATTTGCAGGTGCACACAGGAAAAGGGATATAATAAATCAAAACAGCAGTAGAGAAGCATTCCAAAGACAAACTGCAAACAGTGAACAACTCAACAAGATGCAAGTGCAAATAACAATAACTGTGAACAGAGGTTGGTTCTATGAGCAGCACCGTACCCAATTAAAATGATAAAAGCAGGTGGACACAAATAAGTGCAGCAGTTGTAGTGACATGAACTAACCCAGGAGGTACCAAGGCAGAGGCGAAAGAGACACCAGAGGCAGGCCAGATAAGGGGCTGACAGAAGCAGGAGGGTGAGAGGAGGAGCTTTAGCTGGTGTTTAAGGAAATGGGGAGGTTGAGAGACGAGAAAGGAGAGGAGCTGTTCCAGAGGGAGGAAGGCAATAGGAGAAGGCTGTATGCCACTTTCATTTTCAAATTCTGGCTGAGATCCCTCTCTCCCACCTTTCTCTCCCTCTTCTCCTCTCCCCTCCTTCCACCTCCTACTCCCTTCAAAGCTCTGATGCTTGCTCTCTCCCTGTAAAATCCTCGCTGATCAAGCTGCTCTCATTCTTTTCCCCCAAACTTTGGAGCACCATTCCTCTTGTTATATGCAATGCTCCTTCTCCCATATCACTTTACTACTCACTCCTGCAGTTGTCGCCGATCATAGTCTTATCCCACTGCTTCCTCCATACACTCCTCCCCTACTGCACTGATTTACTGCTCCCCACTGTACTCAGAATCTCCTTCCCTCACTAATGCTGCTGCCAACTGCACTTTGCTGAACTGCTGCTACTGATATGCTATTTATATGCTATGTTTCAGACTACTTACTTTGTGCAGTCCAGAGCTTCAACATTTATGCAAATTATGGAATTTGGAACTAAATTTAAACTCTGTTCTGTGTGGCCTGCACTTTAATGATAGATTTATTCCTAAGGCTAAGGTGAGTTGTGACCACTAAAACTAGCTGGATGATTACCAAAACGTTTTTGAATTTCAGCATATTAATATTAAAATAGTTAAACAAGGCAGAACAAGCTGAAAAAATGAAATAAATCAGACCACTTAGCAACAATTGTAAATGCACTGTAACAAGTAATGCTCAGTCAAGTAGAAAAGAGATGAAAATTACATACCTACTGTAATTCTTGATTTTCCAGTGATCTTCACCATTCATCACCAGTGGGTGCTAGCCGTGGCGCAGCACCCGTGGGAGAGATTTTTTTTTTTCCCAGGGAGGAGGAAACGGTGCCGCCTATAAGGCCGACGTACATCATGGCGCCATGGCTGGCCTGTAACTGCCATTTACTCCTCCTCCTCTGCCTCAGTTCTGCATGCTGGAGAGACAGAGGAAAGAGAATAGAGAAAATGAAGGTGGGACAAGGGAGCCGAGTGACAGCAAAGGAAAGGATATAAACTGAAAAGAAATAGGCCGGCCAGAGGAGGAGACTCTGGGGATTTAACTATAAGGCCTCAGTCCCTGGACGGCCAATGAAAACAGTAAAGAAGAGAAGAAAAGAGAAGAAAACAGAAAAGGGAAGAACAGGGAATGGGAGAAGGGAGGACTGAAGCCTGAACCATAGCCCAGAGGAAGACAGACAGTGTCTCCAGAGGAAGCAGCAATTTTAGTTTGAGTGCATACAGTAGCACTAATCTTCCTTGCTAGAGGGCGATCGGGAAGGTCCCTCCCAGTTAATCAGTGAGGAATCCCGCTGGACAGGAAACCACACCTCCACCCTCCAACCAAAGCTCAGAGAGGCGAACCCACAGGGTCTGGGAGGCGTCTCCACCTATCAACATGTTCCTCCTGAGGAGGAAGGAGGGTTAAGGGTAGAATAAGAAAGAGAGGAAGTACAAGAGGGGGGTCCTGTCGACCTCACTGACTCTTCCCCAAAACCAGAGACATCCAGATGAACTGGCCCTCTGAAGGGAGGAGGACTGGTCCCGGAGGCTCCCTCGAGGGCAGAGGGAAGGAGTCCTCCAGAAGTCTCCCAAAGTTCTCCCAAGGAGAAGCCCTACTGGCTCTTCTACCAAGAGGCCCATTCCTTAATTTTGGGAGAAGAAGGTTCTAATACTGTGGAGGAAGGGCATCCCCCACGGACCTAGGGAGGAAAGCCAGCAGTATGGAGGACTGCCCAGGGACTGGGGCCTTCTGAGGGAAGGTGGGCAGGATTCAGTGATGAATGGTGAAGATACTGGAAGATCAAGAATTACAGTAGTACGTAATTTTCATATCTCCCAGTGCTATCTTCACCATTCATCCACAGTGGGTGAGTACCGAGCCCCTCAAAGGGAGTTCAGCACTTCCCTGAGTAACTAACGTCCCTCAACCTCCTGTGGAGGAGAACATGGGAGGAAGAGATCCTTTACAGACCAGCTAGGCCTGAGACTGGTCAGGGCGAGACAGTGTCCCATTCTCTGGGGGAGGAAGGCGCTCCTGCAGTTCCTGTCTCACCCTGCGGTGAAAAGACGGTCCCTCGAAGATGGAGGCAATCACCCCTAGGGCCGGGCCAGGAGTAATAACTGAGAAAGACGGCCACGCCATCCACCTAACGCGGATTGCCGTCCCCGCAGCTACGAAGGGCCTATCGCGAGAGGGCTGTGGCCCGCCTGGCTGCCGCTGAATCAGACAGCAATGCCAGTGCCTGGCCCAGCATCGCCCACAAGTGCCCGTTATAGGCAGTGTGGTGTCCCTGATGTGAAGCAATGCACATAAGCATCTGCACTGAGGAGAAGATTCTCTCCCAGGCGGTTGAACTCCGCAGAGTCCGGATCTGGGGTCCGGTCCATGGACTGGATGTCTGTGCCTGGTGGGGGTGTCCAGTTATGTCAGTCCCACAGGGGATGCGGCAGTGTACCTGGAGACCTCTGGGATGTGCAGTACCAATGCTGGTAATCCAAAGGGGCTGGAGCTGGGGTGGATGGAAACTGCCAGGTGCTGTACGACGCCTCCTGGAAAGGGATAGGTCAGGATGGGACCACCAGGTGATCCGTGCTGTATTCACCCAAGAAGGCTCATGTCATACGCATAGTATTGCGGCCAGCAAGATAAGAAATGTGCAGGTCCTCGACCAGCCTCACCAGGAAGCGCTGATACTGTGTCTGACAAGCATCAGAGGACAAGTGGATGGAGGTCTCCTCCTTCCTCGATGGAGGAGCCGAGGAACCGGATGATTCAGACTCTGGCTGGAGGAAGAGACAGGCAAAGACCTTCTTGTCCATATCTTCAGTGGGAAATCCACGGCCTGGGATCTGAACTGTTCCCAGGTCAGAGGACCAAGAACCTACATGGCCTGGCAGAAGAGGGGCTGGATGCAGAGGCGAGAAGAACATACCACAGCAAGTGGAGTGCTTCTACCAGGGCTATGAGACCTAACAGGCGACCCGGACAACCAGGGGATCTGCAGGTCTGCTCTGTCACCGTCCTTGGAAGAAACTTGAAACAGTCCAGATAGCCCTGTAGGGGAAGCATCCCTATAAGGGGACCTGGTAGCATGAATCCAGAAGGGCGGACTCAACCCCACCCAAGGACTCCCTCGAGGGACAAGGGGAGAGAACTTGGGCTCAGCACTCGCGGCTCCCACACGCTCCTCCAAAGGACAATGAGGGAGCGCCAGCGCCCTGCCCAGTCCCTCAACCCCTGTCAACCCTCGAGGAAGACCTCTTCCTCGCACCCTATGCCATAGAACCCCCAGCTCTGCAGGCTCCTGAGGAGAGCCACGAAGGAGGGTTCTAGCCTAGACATCCGAGAAAGAAGGGGCTGCACCGGGATGGCAGCCAACTCCTCCCCAATACCTGAACCATCCCACCCCCATCCCCTGGGCCGCAGAGCTGCGCCACACCCCGGCGCTGCCATCGGGCACAGGAGTCAGCACCGCTACAGTCACCAGAGTAGCAGGAGGGAGCACCTGGGAGGGTGCAAGGCCCTGAGCCTGGAGAGACCACCAACTCTGAGGAGTTGGGTTGCCAGTCTGGACTGGCCTCACCGATTATCCGGCTCCGGTAGGAGGAGATCCAGAAGACCACCCGACTGGCAACCCAGGGGACTCTCCTGCCTATAGCACCATGAGCGGCGCTACTGGTAGGCCTGAGCACCCCTCGCAGCACCGCCACGATCACTGAAGCCACAAATGGCTTCGGATCCGGGGCAACGCTGAGGAAAGCCCCGGCACCAGACCCAGCGACCGTGGGCACTGACAACTGGGGAGCCTGCACCTCCAAAGAGGTGACTGCCAGAGCGATTCTCCTGGCCCGGCCCCGAGTGGAGCCAGACTGGTCCTCCAGCACCGCAGTAGAGACCTCCTCCACACCAAGGCTGGAAGAAGAGGAGGCCTCCTCCTCCTCCACCGGACTGTATAGACCCGGAGGGGACCCAGAGGAAGGACGAAGAGAACTACGCTTGGAACGATTAGAGCAACGATGCCCCGAGTAGGCAGAGCCCTGCCAACTTTAACACATGGTGCTCGAGAACGGCTGTCCATCGAGAAGCAGGCGCCGCTGTGATCCATGTCATGTTGAGGGCCAAGGCAGGTAAGGCAAACATCATGCCATTCCATCACGGAAAGATCGGATTCTTGCCTCAACCTTTGACCAGGTTCTGGAGGGAGGCAGGGATTAGGATTCTTCTATTTAGTGAAGGATCCCTTGGAAGAAACATTATTATGGTGAGTAATTTTTATTTCAACGCCCAGGAATCCATCACTAAGTTTAACAACAGCAGACTCTATAGCAGTACCTTGGAGGCTGTACAGAACCTGTTTAAGGAAAATGTTCTGCAAGACAGCAGTACAAAACTGAATCTCCTCTGGACTGCAAGTCCAGAGAGTAGTGCTTTTTAAAAGTGTGTAGTTTTCAAGGTAGCTACTTTACAGATTTCCTGCAAGGGATGCCCTCAATGCTGCTACAGAGGCAGAAAGGCCTCTGTAGAGTGTGCCCTGAGGCCTTTATTTACTTTAGTCTTTGGTAACCGGAAAAGGCCCACTAGGCACAAGTGCCTGTTTTCAGGGCGACCTGGGAGCACTGGGGAGGTTAAGTGACTTGCTGAGTTGCTTGTAGAGAAGGTTCAGAGGAGGGCAACAAAGATGGTGCATGGATTGCATCACAAGTCCTATGAAGACAGGTTGAAGGAACTGAACATGTACTCCCTGGAGGAGAGGAGGGAGAGAGGGATATGATAGAGACATAAAAGTATCTCAGGAGGAACAGGGTGCAGGAATACACTATTTTTAAGCTGAAAAAGATGTTCCAGGACTAGAGGGCATGGGATGAAGTTGAGGGAGGACGATTCAAAGGAAACATGAGGAAGAATTTCTTCACAGAACGGGTGGTGGATAAGTGGAACACCCTGCCAGAGGAAGTGGTGGGGCTGAAACAATCACGGGATTTAGAATGCATGGGATAGACATAAAGGATTCTGGAGGTCAGGGTAAGGGGCAACAGACTTCTAGGAAAACATAAACTGAACTTACTAAGCTCAAATGGGCAGACTGGGTGGGCCATAGGCCCCATCTGCCGACACTGTCTATGTATCTATGTATGAGTCACACAGTATGCAGGTGGAGGTTGTGGAATCAAACCCAGGTCTGCTGCATGTACCAAGCTTATTCACAGTTCATTACTTTAACCTCTAGGCTATATTGCCAGCCCTTTAGGTGGCACTCTACCAGCTTTGTCACAAAGAAACTGTATGAAGGAGACTATCCAATGAGAAATGGTTGTCTTGATGCCGGTTTGCCTTTCCCCACTCCATCATAGGTGACAAGTAACTGAGTATTTGTGGACCTGACATCCTTTGTGTGATCAAGCAGTAACTCGGTGTCCTCTTCACATCCAGACAGTGTAGCTTTTGCTCTCCTAAGCTGGATTTTGCTGTAAAGAAAGGCACTACTTTTGGGAGGAATTTTCTGTTTGTTCTTTGGACTACCTTTTCCTATGGAAGATTATGTAGTTAGGATCTGTGAAGAGGGCCTGCCACTCATTCACCCTTCTGGCAATGTCACTGTCACCAGGAAAACTGCTTCCAGGTGACATACTAAAGTAGAGCAGTTATCACAGGCTCAAAAGGAGCCTCAGTCAGCTGAACAATGTACACATTTAAGTCCCAGGGAGGGACAGGGTCTCTTTTGAAGGTTACAGGTGACTGAGGCCTTTGAAAATGTTGAAACGGGTTTGTAGCCCACTGACCTGTCTTTGCTAGCTGTGTAAGGTGACACTGCTGCCAAGTGTACCTTCGGGTTGAAGGCCTTAGGCCCAGTGACTGGAAGTGGACTAGGTAGTGTAGGATTATAGACAGATCTGCCCGGATGGGGTTAATCTGTCTAGAAGAACGCCAGAAGGAAAATATTTTCCATTTTGAAGTATGTGTTCCATGTTGCTGGTTTCCTAGAAACCTTCAGCACTTCCATTACTTCCTCTGAGAGATTTAGTCCGAGAACTCTAGCTCTTTCGAGAACCATGACGTGAGATATGAAAAATTACGACCACCGTAATTATTGATCTTTCTCTGTATCTTCACCATTCATCACTATTGGGGTTAGCTCACCAGAGCTAGGACCCGCAGGAGACTTATATATATATATATATATATATATATATATATATATATATAGTTGATGTCAGCTGTGGCGCCGCCCTAGAACCAGCGTTCTCACACGTGGCGCTCGAGAGTTGGCAGTTAGTCGTTGTCACTCCACCCCAGCCCCAGTTCGACACACTGGAGAGTGTATGGAAGGAGGGAGGGATGAGGCAAGAGAGCCTAAGGATAGATAAAAGGAAAAGAAGAATGAACTAAAAGGAGAAATAAACGACTGAGATGACAGAGGAGGAAACTTTAGAAAGGAAATTGGGGAGAAGAAGAAGAGAGGCCCCAATCTCTGGAAGGAGAAGAAGGAAAAGAGAAGCAAGGGAAAAGAAGTGAGGGGAGAAAGAGGGAAGGATGTGTAACACAACCTCAGAACGGAGGTGCCCACATATATATTTTTTTTTGTTTACAGGCGCACCTGGAGCACAGGGAGTTAAAGTGACTTGCTCAGGGTCACACAGTATAAAAGTGGAAGTTGTGGGATTCAAACCCAGGTCTGGTCTGCTGGAAGTCACTAGATTTGCAGCTCAGAGACTTAAACCACTGCATTATACTGCTCCATTTTAGGCATAAGGTCTAGACCTGGACAAAGAAGCGGATGCAAGAGAAAACCTGTAGCAAGGATTGGAAGACCACATGGAAAAGTGCAAGCTGAGGCTGTGTCCCAACCCTTTCCCCTCTCTCACCAAATTAAATGTTTTTTTGTTTTTTTTCTTAAACCAACTAGAGGTTTCAAAAAGAAAAATACAGGGTAGCCTCAAATTGAGGTCACTAAAGAAAACTCTAAAAATGTAAGGGGGGAAATGACCCACTTCACACTCCACAACTCCTCTGGAGGAAAAGAATGGAAGGTTCTTTTCAAACTCAGAAAGACAGAGGATTTCCCTTGTGTGTCTTCACAACCCCTCCGCTTACATATCAAGGGAGGAGATGGAGTGAAAGACACACGGGGGAGAGGGGAGGAGTCCAGAGACTGAGGCCCCGGGGAAGGATGGTGGGATTTAGTGATGAATGGTGAAGATACACAGAAGATCAATAATTACGGTGAGTACGTAATTTTCATATCTTATCTGTGTCAATCTTCACCATTCATCACTACTGGGTGAGTACTGAGCCCCCTCAAAAAAGGGGGTACCAAACACCCAGCGACCAGGTCTTAGCCTCCAGTGGCTGAAACACCTAAGGAGAACCCTACAGGCCTGGGAGGCCTGAGACTGGTCCGGGAGACGGGATCCCCATGGGGAAGAAAGGTGCCCCAAAAGTCACCGTCTCACTCGGGGGAGAAGAGAGGGTCCTCCGGTAGGCGGAGTAAATCACCCTCCACGGGAAGGGTGACAACCAGGATGGGCGAAGCCATGCCATCAGCCGAAGGCAGATCGCTGTCCCTACCACCCTGGAAGCTACCCCCACTGGCATCATAAGATGCCCTTGCTTGGTGCCCTGCTAGCTTCAGGCCCCACGAGAGAGGGCGATGGCTTGCCTGGTTTCCCTCCGAATCAGGCACTGAAGCTAGGAGCTGTCCTAGCCTGGACCACAAGAACCTGTCATAGGCTGCAAAGTGGGCCTGATGTGCAGAAATTAAAAGGGAGATCCTTGCCAAGTAATACTGCTCCCCAGAAATCGAAGTCCGTGAGTCCGAATCCGGAGGGCGGTCAGGTAGGGGGCTCCAAGGACCTGAAGGAGTATCCAGGGAGGTCAACCCCGGCAGGGGGTGAGGCAGAGAACCTGGAGACCCCTGGGAGCGCAATACCACTGGCTTAAGTCCCTTGGGGCTGGAACAGTGGAGAAGGGACAAAGCCAGAGCTGATGTGACGCTTCCTGAAAAGGAATCGCCAGGCGAGAGCCACCAAGGGCCGCACTGAACCGCCTAAAAGGCGCACGCCACATGCTTGGGACTGCTTATCGGTATGGGGTCAGGGTGAGCTCATCCAACATCTCACCAGGAAGCGCTGATAAGATGACAGATCAGACGAGGGGATATACGGACTGATGGTTCCTCTCCTGGTAGAGGGAGAAGAGGAAGAAAACAAGCTCCCCAGGTCAGGGGTCGCTGCACAGGGGCATGGTGGAACACCTGCTGGTCCAGGGCAAGGAGGTAGGTGGGAAAGAATGCAGCTGATCCTCTGAATTGCTCCCAAGTAAGCTGATCCCGAGGGCCCGGAATACCTGGGACTACCGAGGTGGAGACAGAGGCTCGGAGGGCAGGCTCCTGGCAACAGAAGAACGGGTCTCTGTCGGGCAGGAGGCCAACAGGAAACCCTTTGAAGGGAGGGGAACCCAAAGTCGCTGCAGCTAACAGCCGCTCAACCAGACTGGAATGGTCAGAGCTGTGCCCCAAGGAAGAAATCCCCATGAGGTGACCGGACCGTAGAGTCCAGAGGGACGGCACCTGACCTCAGAAGTAGAAGTCCCCGTCCCAGACTCCATAAGGGAAAGGTGAGGGTCTGCACTGTGGCTCCTTCCAGGACCCGTCCCTGAACCCAGAAAGAGCTTGCTGCGCTACCCGCTACATCTCAACCCTTCAGAGTCAGAGAGGGACCTCGTCCTCTTCACCACTAACTGAGGCAGCTGGCATTCCGAGTAGGCTCCGGAGGAGACCACTCAGAGAACCATACCCTCCCTCCTGATGTGCCCCGGCTGCCCCAAACTTGACTGTCCAAACAGGTCAAGGAGGGGGAACCCACTGAAGCAGCAGCCTCCAGAGATCTCAGGCTGCCCAACGGTGGCCACCGACCACCGCTGGCTGGTCAGAACCCTGACCCGGAGGTCTACTGGTGAAAGCTGAACTGCAGGAGGGGAGAGTGGGGGCTGAGGTGCTGGAGACAAAAGGATCCAAGACCCCGAGGAACTGAAGCCAGTCTGGATCAGATCCAGAATCCGTCTCTGAGAAAGTAGACTCGAGGTCCGATGCCAGACCACCCCACGGGTCCCTCCAGTTCCCGGCCCCGAGGTCGGGCAACCTGAGACTCAAAACCCCAACAGTAGCAGAGGACAGTGCGGTACCGTGCCAGTGTGACACGAGCCCAGCTCCACACTGGCCTCCAACGGCGCCGAGAGCCGAATCTGAAGCGGCACTGCGCCCGGTGCCGGCAACCACCCCAGGGCCGCAAGAGACACCGGCAGACCTCGCACTGAGCCCGCGCCACATAACAACCCAGGTGCCGCTGCCAGGATTGACACCAACACCAACCAGCAGCGCTGACTCTGCACCAGAACGCACACAGAGGGAGCCTCACTGCCGAAGTAGCGACTGCCAGGACGGTGCCTCCCGACTGACCCCAAGAGGGCCAGCCTGGCCTCCTGCACCATGGAAGAAACCCCGCCATGGCAAGGCTAGATGAGGCAGGGTTCCTCCTCCGCGGGTCAGATAGGACTGGGAGGGACCCAGAGGAAGGGCTGAGAGTCCTGACCTTTATTTGACGACTGCGAATCTGTCCTCCAAAGTCGGCGGCAAGACATCTGACTTTCCACTTCATAACTTCAATGACACGGTGGTCCATGGAGAAGCAGATATCGCAGTTATCCATATCGTGTCGGGGCCGAGGCAGGAAGCGCAACAGTCATGCTGGTCCGTGCCGGAGTAAAGGTGGCCACATGGGCACCCGGCGCATGAGGACCACCCCTTCCGACGCCTTCTTGCCCCCTGGACGAGACATGACCGGACAAAAATTAAATAAAGACAGTACTCAACGCTTTTAACAAAAAGGAAAGATCTTACCGAGCTGAAGAAGCATCGCGAGCAGACGGTCAGAACCGAGGCAATATACACATGACGGACTTAGGCCGCAAATTTTCTCTTGTCTCACACGAGGATCCTCACTTGATGGCGGAGAGAAAGAACTTGGCTGGGCGAGTCGACAACGGCTAAGTGCCAACCTCTTGAGCTACACAGAACGCTAGTCTCGAGGGTGGCGCCAGCCCGACGCCGACTCCCTTCCTATATTAAAAAAGTCTTCCATGGGGTCCTAGCTCCGGTGAGCTAACCCCAATAGTGATGAATGGTGAAGACTGACATAGATAAGATGCAGAGTTCTGAAGTGAATAACTGCAACTGGCTGCCGGTCAGGTGGAGGGTCCCTTTAATGTGGGCTTGCTCACCTTAAGGCCCTACATGACCTGGGCCCTGGTAACCTGAATGACCTTTTTTTATTTCTTTTTACCAGGAAAGACAAAGCTGAAAGCTTGTTTACAAGTGGGACCTGGGAGCACAAGGAACTTAAGTGACTTGCTCAGGGTCATACAGTATGCAAGTGGGGGCTGTGGGATTCAAACCCAGGTCTCCAGGGTTGCAGCTCAGAGCCTTAAACCACTGCACTATACTGCCTCCTTACACCTGCTGTCTTGGTCCACTCCCTCTGCTCCTCCTCTAGGAGCCTCCTTGCGATTCCCAGGACGGGGTTAAAAACTGCTGGTGACAGAGCTTTCAGTGTCACGGCCCTGCCCTGTGGAATTGTTATCTCCAGCTGTAAGAAAGGCCCTTCAGTAGAGGTATTTAAAGCCTGCCTCAGGGCCTTTCTGTATAATCAGGCCTTCCCAGACTTTGTTTTATAATCTTGTCCTGGCTGACTCCTGTGATTTAATCTTGTCCCACGGTATCTTAACTATTTATTTAGTAATTATTTTCAGTCATTTTATGATTTATCTTTTTAATGTTACTGCGTGACTGAATTTATTGCAGTCAATATGTGGTTGGCTTTGCTGGGTTTTCTTTAATTGTTTTGTTCTTTGTATGGCCCATAACCTCTGGGATGGTTGTCTTTTAAATAAAATTTGCCTTGCCTTATCATGTATTGGGACAATGTCAGATTTATCTTAGGGGCAGGCTGATGAGAGGCCTGTTGGAGAGGGACAAGAGCAAGGAGTACCAGGTCTGCCTGGTCCAGTCTGGAGCTATGAGAATCACTGGTAGAGACTCCCTTATCAGTTTTATCTGAGCAAAAGTGGGAATGGGGAGGGGAGCATACAGAAACTAACCCTGACCAGCTGAGGACTAGAACATCCTCTGGGACTGTACCCACCAAAGGAGGTCTACAATAAAAAGTGGAGCTGGTTGTTCTCCCAGGAATCAAACATATCTACTTCTGGTGTGCCCCAGCATCTGAACACTGATGCCAGCACCTGCTGGTTCAGGATCCACTCCAGATTTCCTGGTTGACCATGTTCAGGCAGTCTGCAAGCACACCGTCCGCCTTTCCCTAGCAGATATACTCGGAAAGCTTAACTTCAGGGAGTAGGCTAGGTTCTAGATCTTCATGGCTTCTGTGCACAGCTTGGAAGATCTTGTTCCTCCCTGCTTGTTTATGTACTACAGTATACTGTTGTGGAGGTGTCTCTTCTGATCTTGACAGACTGACCCTGGATCTGGGAGGAAAAAGCCTGCATTGCCAGGTACACTGCCCTAAGTTGCAGATTTATGTGCTCTCAAGTCTCCTGTACACTCCTCAGGTGCCACTCACCACTAAGGTCCTCTAAGTGGGTGCACCAACCTAGAGAGAGGCATCTATTTTGAGTACAACTGCAGGAGACTGCTGAAGGAGGAGAGTTCCCTCTCTGAGGTGACACTGCTCCTTCCACCACTCATGCCCTTAGCAAGGTTTTTGTAACAAACACCAATTTGGACAGTGTCACCTACTGAGACCAGTGGTCCCTAGGTGATAAGGAACATCTTTCATTTGGAACATGGTCCTTGGTACCACTGTGGTTAAGGAGGCCATATACCCAAGTACAAAATCCCTTGCAGGCCTTGGCTGACCTGCCTCGAAGGATTCTGTGGTTAAAATCAGATTTGCTTAAAGAAGGAATGCCTTGCAGGGTATCCAGCTCTGCACTGATAAAGTGCAGAACTTGAACTGGTTGTGTTTGACACTTTTATAGGTTTACGAGGAAGTCCAGGTTCTGTAATGTGTTTTGTGTCAACAGTATGGAGCCTTAGCTTCTGCCTGAGATCAGTCAGATGTCTAGGCAGGGAAAAAACACCACCCTTTCCTTTTCAAATGCACTGTCACCTCAGCTGGGCGCTTGTGAATGCTTGGAGCTGAGGAGAGACTGAAGGGAGGCTGTGAACTGTACTGGCAGTTCCTCAACCTGAACTTAAGGTATTTTCTGTGACTTGGCCTGACTGGTACGCGAAAGTACATGTCTTTCAGATCCAGTAACCCCAGCCAATTTGTAGAGGTGGAATCACTGAGACTAGTGTTATCACCTTGAATTGTTTTTTTTTGTTTATATGTTTGTTAAGCTATCTCAGATCTAAAATAGGTCACCACTCCCCATTTTTCTTGTTTTTTTAGTTGTTTAACCATGATTAGCACACTAAGCTGAAATCTTTTTACAGGCGCGACCTGGGAGCATAGGGAAGTTAAGTGACTTGCTCAGGGTCACGCTGTATGTAAGTGGAAGCTGTGGGATTCAAACCCAGGTCTGGTCTGCTGGATGTCACCAGATTTGCAGCTCAGAGCCTTAAACCACTGCGCTATACTGCCTCACTCTTGTGGGTTAGGAAGTATGTTTGGCAGGTACCTTTTCACTGCATTTGCTTTAAATAATTTCTTTACCTTGGCAGGTACTTTTTCACTGCATTTGCTTGCAATAATTCATTTACCTCCATCTCCAACAGATTTGTTTTCTGTTGGGGTGTGAGACTAGAAGATCTCTGAGTTAAGCAAACTTGGTAATTTTTCTGAACTGCAGTGACAACCTTTGACTGACTACTTCAAGGACCCACCTGCCTGAGGTGATTTTTGTCCATTCCTGGAAGTAGTGAGCCAGTCTCCCCACTGGCAATGGATGGGAGACCTGGGCAGACTTATCAGGGTTTTGCTTTGCCTGGGGATTGGGGGCTGATGCTGCAGCCGCATGTCTACTGCTCCTTCTACACCTGCCCCTATACTACCCACTTTGGGGGTACTCATAGAGAACAAAAGCAGCGAGGTAGCATACCCTCCCCTACCTCCCCTTCCATAAGGCCTATAGGAAGTGGAGGCCTTTTTTTCTCAGTATTGCTCTTGTAGGTGGTTTTGTACTGGTCCGCTTCATGTAAGCCTCTATTTTGTCACCAAACAAGGTTTTCCTCACAAGGAAAATCTATTGCTTTTGAGTGTTCTGGGATAGATTTGTAGTTCTAAGCCAGGCAAACCTTCTTAAGAGGACACTGCATGGGCCATGACCCTAGATGCGGTGTCATTTGTGTCCACTGCCATATGAAACTGGTATTTTGTGGCATCTATGGATGATCATGCTGTGTTAAGTCTTTGGTAGCTTTTTTGCTCAGTGCCGTTAAGCAACTGTCATCAAGACACAGATCAGGAAGCACTGGAAAACCAGGAGCAGTTATAAAATGCTGAAGTAGCGTTTTATTATTATTATTATCAGTAACAGAATAAACATTTTTAAAATCGTGCAGAATATTTATTTTAACATAGGCAGTTCAAACAAAAAAGTCCTTCCTCTGAGGGTATCTCTAATTCTAAATTTCAGTCTGTCTCTCTCCAACTCCCTCTCCAACAAAAGATTGCTCTCTTTATACATAATATCTTTTCCTGACAATTAACTTCTACATCCTGCCATGTTAAGAGACATCCTGTCTTCACACAAAATGCATCAGAATTGTGTCAGTTTCTTTCCTTGAAGGTAAAACAAAATAGAACACTGTGTCCCCAAATGATCTCCTGTTGACAACTCTCCAAAAGAGTTTGTGGTGTCAAACTGCATCTCAAAGTTAACCATCTGAGTTCCAAATACCTTTTGACAATCATTTCAACAATACAACTATATATGTTATCAAACCAGGGGATCCTAGTTTCACATATAGTTTTATAAACACAGATAAGCAAGTGGGAAGAAAAGATAGAAACAAGTGAAGACTGGGCGATAATGGGAGGGGAACTGTGAAACTGTCAGAGAGATCAGCTTCTGGGTCTCACAAGAAAGTCTGATTGTGCAATCAGACATACAAGAGACAGAAAAGGACAGGATAGAATCGTTTAACTCTTTCTGCAAAACAAATGGGACAGGGCCTTGTTCAACCCTGTCACAGTAATCCCATAAGGTTCTCTGGTACTGATCTGTTAGCTAGGTAAGCTGCTTGCTGGAGGAGCAGGGAAGCGAACGTGTAAACCTTTTGCCCATACTGTCCAGCTTCCTGGAATCTTTTTCAGGAGGCTGTGAGAAAAGATGCACTTTGACTTTATCACAGGCAGCAGTCTGGACAACTCTCTCATGATCAGAGTGGGAGTACAGGTACTCAGTGCCTTGCTTGTCCACCTGATATTTTTCCTCAATTTTCTTTTCAATGGAAGCAGCTCAGGTAGGTGCTGACATGACTTTGAAAGTGGATTTTTTTAGAGTTTTGTCAATGGGTAGCATCAATCTCCTTGTGGGCGCAAGAGCCCATCATATCCATGAAGTCTACCTCATCTTCAGCCTGCTCAGTCTCAAGGGAGGAGATAGTGAGGGTATTTACCATCGCCTTACAAAGGTATAATGGAAAGAGTAGTCCTCTGAAGGCCTAGGAGGAGAGTCAAATTCTTGCTCAGGAGAACCATCTGGTTCTACACATTCTCTTTCCTCCTTGTCTTCATAGTAAATTCAACCTCCTTCTCCACAGGCATTGGGAAATTAACTGGCACCTGGGTGGGGGCATATTCATGAAATTCCCATAGCCTGGAATACCTGGAGGAATTGCCATGCTTTTCTTATGTCCTCTGTTTAGGAAATTTGTCTTTAGTCCACTAGTGGCTCCTTTCCTTCTTCAGGAGGAGAGACAGCAACATGTTTTTTCTTTTTTTTTTTTTGGCAGGCACCGTTCCCAGTGTCTGCTCTGAGGCTGTTTTGTTTTTACTGGATTCATGGTTCCCCATTTCGGACACCCTGAGTTCTGACCAACATTTGGCAACTTTATACTTATTTCCTGTCCTTCTGACAGGGACCGCTGCTACTGTGATGGGTTGGACCCTCCTCTGAGCTTTTTGGTTATGTGCAGGCAGACGAGAAGCCATAAAGTCTTCTAATTTTTAGCCTTTCTTTTATGCTTTAGGGCAAACCTTTACAGAGATCAATTAGCAAAATTGTGGTCTGGACCCAGGCACTTTAAACACAGCTTGTAGCAGACAGCATTTGCCAAGGGCTTGGAAAAAACAGGTTACTCACCTGTAACCATAGTTCTACGAGTGGTATATGGATCACATTCACACATTGGCAGTTCATTCTTAAGAACTTATTCGCTGGAACTAAGCAAGCTTCTCCCAGCCCTGGGTGGTAAATCCCTCTGCTCTGCCCGTGATGTCAAATCTTGCAAGATGGAAGCAGGAGTCCATGTGCACTAGCCAAGAGTGGTCGAGTGGGTGGTGTGGATGTGAACCATGTACCACTCCTAGAAAGTACAGTTACGTAAACTTTTACCATAATACTAGATTTTCGAGGAATGACTCTTGTGTCATTACTTCCGGAGTATCCAGCAGAGGCGCTGTCACACGGCTGTTGAGAAGATGGAAGGTAAGCCTTAGCCTGAACAGAGTCCAGAACAGTTCCGATGTATTGTAGAGTCTGCGTTGGTTCTGGATGGGATTTTGGGCAATTGACCATGATCCCTAGGTCATGAAACAGATTTAGGGTAGCGGGAGAGAGGTCAGCAGAGCTTCTTTGTAGTCTGCTTTGATCAGCCAAGTGTCTAGTTCCAGGTAATCTATTCTCTGGGGTTCTTTATCAGGTGGTAAGGAGCGCATGTGTTTAGTTTCTTAGTATGATCATGAGCGGCAGTAATGACCACTGAATCTGTCTCCGGAATACTGGAGAGGAAAGAATGGTCCAGAGGGATTGGTATAATCTATTGGCTTTTCTGGGAACAGCCGTAATGGCTGAAGACTGATGCCATGCAGTCAGCAAGGCATTCTGATATGTAGGTATTAGTGAGGGCACCGCACATGGCGAGTTCTTTGGTAATTCTAAATAATGTGCCATATCCTTATGTTACGTGAGTCTGTCATGTTCGTGAGTGGAAAAAGCCCATCACCTTTGTATTTGAAGCATCATTTTGCTAAAGGTGGGGTCATCGGAAGGAGAGGTGGCTGGCCGCAAAGGCAAGTCCTCATCCATGGAAGAGATGGCTGAATAAAGAGAACCTGGAGCAGGAAAATCCAGATCAGGGTACTCAGTATACAAGTCATCAAGCATGTCTCCTACTGGGGAGAACGAGACTATAGGGAATCATCCTGGTCACCTGGGTCAGCGGGGGCATAAATTATGTTTTGTAACACCTGCTGCACAATTCTAGTAATGCCTGCTTCAAGGAAAAAAGGGGGGAGAGGGCTGGGAACAATAGGAGCGTGCAGCTTAAGCAGGTTTAGCCCCTGGAGAATATAACCAGGGTCCCTCGTCTCGTTCTGATTTCCCCTGTATGAACCCAGATGTGATGGTGGAGGGGCATGTTGAAGGGCAAAAGCCAGCAGCTTACCCCGAGGTACACAGGACTTAATGGGTGAGCCCGTGAAGGCAGTATCATGCAATATGCCAGATATCGTCGACGGGGAGAAGCCCCCAGCGACTGAGCAACTATGGGTTTAGTTGTAGAAAGATGCTAGTAAGCATCGTCTGACGGAGTATTATAAACCCCCGTCGACGGTGCAGGTATTTCCTGCACAGCCTGTATGGTAGTAGCCACCGACGATTGAGAGAAGGACTCCTGCCAATGAGGATGTATGCAAGGGTCACCTCCAGTGACAAGAGAGGGCTTCCATTGACGAGGAGGCATGCAGGGCTACCCTGTCGGCGAGGGAGGCTCCCATCGACGGGGATGCATGCAAGAGTTGCCCGTCGATGACAGAGTAGCTCCCATCGTCGAGCAGGCATGCACAAGGTGTCCCGGCCAATGAGGGAGGAGCCCACTTTGACGAGGAAGCATATTCAGAACGCCTGTCGATGGGGAACCCACAGAAATTGTGGCCGTTGATGAGCGTCTGGCGGTAGGAAGAGGGATTTACTGGTCTGACCCTAACCTTAGATCACCCGGAATGAGAACCAGAAGTTGGGGAGCCCTTGGAACAGACCCCTGGTTCTCTGATAGAGGCATTTTCTGCCTTGACATGAAAAGATGAAGTGCAGCGACTGTCATCGTCGGTTTGCCTGATTAAAAGCCTGACAATTTCTGCTGGAATTGGTGTTATGGGTTTTCAAAACACCTTCACAAAGTTGATGGTTATCATTTTGAAATTCTTCCTGCCACAGCAGCAAGAACAAAATAAAGCTTGCTTGGTTGTAGAATCCTTAGACATTCATTTTAGAATCCAATTTCTCGTTGATGACTGCTACACGGAAGATGAACTAGCTGCTGTGCGAGCTGAAGACGGCGGAAAAATGAACTGAGGATACCAGGGACCTCCCACTTATATAGGAAACAGGATATGATGTCATGTGGGCGGTCCCTGGTTTAAAACTGCTAGAAGAAGCTGCCGTCGTCCAGCGCCTCTGCTGAATACTCCCAGAAATAATGACTTACTGCAAGAGACCATTCTGTGGAAGATCTACGGTTACAGGGAGTAACCTATTTTCCAGGGCATGAATATTGTTCACTTATCTGCACACTGACAGACTTTCAGCAGTTCTCCAGGGGAGGCAGCAAGGTGTGCAACCCTATTTGGCAAACAATGACTGGAGAACTGAGGTCCTAAATCCACGTACCAATGAGACTCTAGGTCGATGCTGTAATGGGAGATGAAGGTGTGTGCCGACTTTCAGACGGCAGCCCTGCAGATCTCATGGAGAGGGATGTTCCTGAAAGCAGCCACTGAGGCAGTGGTATTGTCTGGTGGAATGAGCCCTTGAGCCCTACAGGAGGCTCCCTACCAGTCAACCTATTGCAGATGTTGATGCAGGATGTAATCCATCTGCCATTCATCCTCTTAGCTACTGGTCTGCCAGGTGCAACTTCAAAGTATATTACAAAGCGCTGGCGAGCTTCACTCCAGACTGCAGCTGTGCGCCATGTAACAGGAGCGCACCTGCCACAGGTGCAAAGTATGTAGCCTATGGCTGGCCTCCAAAGATGGATTCATGAAGAAGACTGGGAGGGTTCATCACCTGTTTAAGATGAAACTTGAGACAACCTTCAGGAGGAACTTCAGGTGGAAGCAATGGACTACCTTGTCCCTGTGGAAGACCAGGCATGGAGGCTCCATCAAGGCCCACAGCCCAGGGATCGACAAATTTCAGAATGGCATGCTAGTCCAGGACAACTAGCCTTGCTCAAAATGGTAGTCTCAGAGTTCCAAGTGGTAGTCCGGCATTTCAATGGCAATTTCAACCAAGTTAATAAAAATAAATTAAATGGTGTAGCAGGGCTTGTATTGTACTATTAGTTAATGAGATTGATGGATGTAGATGTAGAAGAACCTCATAAATCAGGAAAACAATATTTTCCTATACTGTTTGTTAATACAGGGTAGTACAGACAGTACAGGCTGAAGTCTGTATTATAAGAAATTGAGAAATGTTACAGATTGAGTTAGAAGAAGGATTGGCCATTGATTGAGCATAAAATTGGCATTAAGGACTAGGCCAAGAAGAAGATGATGGAGCACTGGGAGCAGGAGTACTAGCATCAGGATCATCAGCAAAAGAAGCAGATGCAGTGGCACCAGCAGATGTAGCAGCAACAGAATGCCCATGAACATGCCGAGTGCCTAGACCAGAGACCAGCCAGTGGTTAACTGCAGGATCAGGGGAAAAGTCATGCAGTTCAGGACCTTCTACTACTATCTGTAGGACAGACTGTAGTGAATCATCAGCCAGACGGTCCTGATTTTTGTTTTGATTAGGTTCTGAACAGAAAAACTCTTTCACATTTGCAGTTGATATACTCATTGCCATGAGTATTTCGACTAGGTCAAGAATCTGCATAATCTGGTGGTTTTCTTTTAGTAATCTGGTATACACCTGCAAACAGGGTTTTTCAACTGCAGACTGCAGTAGTGTTTTAAATGCAGCATACTCTGACATTATATGTTCCTGCTGCTCTTCGAAAAAAGGAAAGTATTCAGCCAAGTCGGCCAGTTCAGAGGTACCAAACACTGCTAGTTGGTCTCTTGGCAGATCAAACTGCTTAAAATCTAAACAGCTGAACTATCTGAGAGGCATCTCTGAGAAATTTTAAATCTGTCGTCAATGTCGTTACTGCTACATCTATTAAAGTCTGCAGTTGTCCATCTGTCACAAAACTGATTTGTGGGCAGTTGCCTCTGAATGGGAAATAAACAGTGTTCTCCTCCCTACCCTCTTTGACACAACATACTCAATACATTTCTGTTCAGGTTTGTAATGGCTGAGGAAAGTTGCCATGTATTTCCCTGGTGTTGTTTTCAGTTCCGTAGCTGGAGTAGGCAGGTCTCAACAAGTTGTGGAACTTCCAGTACTATTATGTCATCTCGTTGAAACTGCAGCGACAGGTTTTAGTATTGGCAGGAAATCTTGCAGTATATGAATAGCTTTACAAACTGCACACTACTTCTTTTGCCGCTCTTTGTTTTTGAACCTTCATCACCAGCAGCTGAAGTCGATGCATGTTCTATGTGTTGTACAACAGTAGGTAGATTAACCTGAACTGCATGTACTGAACGTGACCTACTGGAAGGCCATCTCACTTGTTTAATTGCACTAAAGTGCACCAGATCTGTATCCATGATGTTAGCAATTTCATGGAGTCTCTCATTTATTTAAGACTACAGTGATAAAATTTAAATATTCCCTTGAAAGCACTTTTGAGCTTTGCTATATATGGATTTTTTTAACACATCAAGAACTGCCAACTCTAGCTTATGGGCAACACAGTGCATCGCAATTATCTGAGGACAGTGTTCTCAAGCAACTTGCTATGGTTCCTCCTCTCTCTCCCATCATGACACTGGCCCCATCAAAATTTGCTGAAATAAGTAGCTGCCCTGGATTGTTAATATTTTGTAGGTTACTGAGAGGAAGATTTACTGTCTCCAATGCAGTCGATATTGCATGAAATACACCTTCCGCATGTGCATGTTCCAGTGGCACAGCTTGGATAAGCAGTGTACAAATCTGTCTGAGTTCGGTTCAACAAACCTTAAGAAAACATTTCCCCACTCAGTTACACTGGAATCATCAGTACTGCCGTTAGCAAGAAGTGTCACGTACTTAACATTGGTAAGAGTCTGCAGCTGGGTTCTGGATGTAACTGCTGATATAGCACCTAAAAGTCCCTGGCTCGCTTATCATTAGTATAATTAGAACATAGCTTAATGCCATTTTTTTCTTGTAATTCACAGAGCCACTCCATGTCCGAGAAAGGGTGCAAATTTTGGCAATGGAGTACGCTGTGTTAAACAGATGTCTCATTTTCACCTTTGTTGCCTCTTCCAGCTGTGCAAAAGCTTTGGTAAAGTGGTGACTCACTTATCTCACAGTGTACTACTTGTTGACCACTTTCCAGAATATGTTGGTTCTGGCATAGCACATGTGGATTGGACTTTCCATGTGCACGCAGCGGCTCAATGCAAAAGTTGTTACAGCCTGTAGCAAAGACATTTTTTTTTTTTTTGAAAAGGCTGGAGTTGCAATAGTGGGATACTTTCTCATATACTGTGCAGTATGTAAGTCCCTTTATCGCTATTTCTCAACCATTTATGAATGGACAGCCAATGACACTGACACAGTCTGGCACTTTTTCTTGGTCATATTTCTTGTCTTCATTCTCCCAACTTCCACCTCATCACCAAGCAATAAACTACGTTTCTTAGCAAGTGACACGTGGGCTTTTTCAGATAAGGCTACGACTTCTCTGTTTACATCAAGTGCCTGATCAGCAGGTATATCCGGCACCTCAGATGCAGATTCAGTTTCATGACTTTTGTCTGTGGGAGTAGTACCACTAGTAGTAATGGTAGTAGACTGTGTTTGTCTCATAATAGAAGAGGATGTTGTTGCTGCTACTGAGCAGACAGATAAGAGACGTTGTTGCTTGGCTTTGCTCTTTGTGTATCGTCTGTATGAACTGGTCACTATTTCACCTTAAGTCTGATAATGGAATGAACTAATAAACTTATTTTGTATTGAAAACACTGTGTGTGCCTTTTTATGTTTGCTTCGCAAGAAACATTATGTGACAGCTTAGGGAGAAGCGGGTTGTGGAGGCCCGGCAGTGTTACAGCCAAGGAGGCACTGCATTTGGGGCTTGGCACTGGTGGACCAATGGAGGCACAGTGTGCCGATGACACTGGTCTCCAAAAGTGCACCAAGTTCTAAGCGTTTTGCCGCGGCAATCGGGGCCGCCTTGTCACTGCAGCATCAGTCATTGTGCTACAATGAGGAGCGACCCGTCATTGCAGGGTGGAATGTTACCTAGCTTAATACTGTTTGTGAACATAGCAGGCGGCTTGCCGCCATGTTCACAAACAGTATTAGACAGCCTCCCATGCCGAGGGGTGCCCAATCCCCTCGGCAGCATGTGCCGCCTACCAACGATCTTTTTTGGCAGCAGATCGGGGCCCCAATCCCCGCCAGCTTCAGTGCTGCAATGTTTATTTAGCCAATGGGGGCCACTCCCCATCGGCATGATGTAAACCCCGTTTTGTTGCCTGCCGCCACCGGTGCCCAACCGCCGGCTACAGCTGCCCCCAAAGAGCTCCTGGCAAGCTGGGAGCCCACCCCACCATGCCAAATGCCCTGTAAATTGAAAATCATCCCGCTGTGTCTGTATATTTTTTTCCCTGTAAAGGAAAAAGCGGTCCCTCATGGTCTGACAGACCCCTTCCAGAACCCGCACCCACCCACTGCGCACTCTGCCTCCCACCCCCTCACCATATACTACTCTCCAGAGTCAAGCAACGATCTTCGGGTGGACCGGGAACACATCTGCACCTTCAAAGCCGACCGCGAACTGAGGAAATGCGAGTAAGCTGTAAATGTAATAAATAGGTTTTTCAACTTTGCTGCATATCTCAGCCATTTTTGAATTTTGGCACAAATTTTCAACATGGGGTTTTGGGGCCCTCCTCATGAAATTCTGTCACTGTCATGGTGTTAATGGGCCCGAAGGGTGATTTTGCAGTCACTGTGCTGAAATCACCTTTGGGACCGATGTCAGAATGACAGTGCCAGTGTTCATAAGGTGGGCTCTCAAAAAGCCTATGTTGCAAATTTGGTGAAAAATTCCTAAAATAACTGTTTTATGAGTGTGTTGCACAGTTCCCACGCAAGACGCCGTAAGTTCGCATTTGTAACATTTGCACTCCAGATTTTCAACATTGCCATTTTATCACACCTCCTTATGAACAGTATAGCTGTCATTTTTCACATCCCGCCCAAATGTGTTTTTGCACTTCCGGCGCAAACAAGCACGTGGTTGCTGGGAAATCCGTGTTCGGGACACATTAGGAAAATCACACTGACACTGTTCATTAGCAGAGGTCCTAAAATGGCTATGTTGAAAATTTGGTGACAAAAGTCCATAAGAAAAATTACTCACCTTAGTAATTATGTTTCTTCTATGGAGTCTTGCTGTATTCTGACAAATGCAGTTAGCCCCAGACTTTAAACTGCCCCAGAGAACAAGGGTTAACTTTCTATGCAGAGCATAGAATGCTGAGCTCGAGCTCGGTTGATGTCTCTGTCTGGAGCCCTTTGAAATCCAACCATCAGATTCTTACGAGCAAAAACTCACTAACTATCCTATGTGGAAATTGTAAAATTTTACTAGCAACTGGCAACAAAAGTTTTGGATTCCCAAAGGAAGACTCAAGTCAGGAAACCCAAAACCCAAAACCCAAACCAAATAAGAATAATAATAAAACAAACATCCAAACAAAATGAAGAGGGTGTAAAGGGCACCCCTGAGGTGACAACACTGCCTGCCCACCCACTTCCCAAAACCAGGTTCTGAGAGGGAGGCAGGAGGAGGTCAGAATACAACAAGACTCCAATAGAAGAAACATAATTACTAAGGTGAGTAATTTTTCCTTCAAACAACATGAAGTATTGCTGTATTCTGACAAATGCAACTACCAAGCAGTACCTCCAGGGAGGAGGACAGAACCTACTTTGGGAATAGGCTCAGTACTGTTGTGTTAAAACCGAAGCATCACTCCTAGCCTGGATATCCAGGAGTAATGCTTGGTAAAGGTATGGACTGTTTTCCAGGTGGCTGCTTGACAAATTTCCAAGAGAGGGATGTCCCTGGCAGCAGCCAGGGAAGCAGCTGTACCCCTTGCAGAGTGAGCCTCAGCCATGAAGGTGGAATCTTCCCAGTTTCTCATAGCAGAATTGTATACAAGACAATCCACCTGGCAATAGTTCTCTTAGTGGCAGGTTTGCCCTTCCTACTTCTCCATAAGTGAGGAATAACTGGAAGAATCAAACCTGTGACCCTTGTACGCTCTATGTAGTAGCAAGGGCTCTTTTACATCTAAACTGTGTAGCCTCCTCTCTCCTCAAGAAGAATGATCAGTGAAGAAAACAGGAAGAGAGACAGACTGAGTCAAATGGAAATCTGAAACCAGTTTGGACAAGAACCTGCTATTGGTTCTAAGGACCATTTTATCCCTGTGAAAGGAGATAAAAATCAGGTTCCACTGACAGGGCTTACAGCTCACTGATACGTCTGGCAGAGGTAATGGCTACTAAAGAAAAATTACTCACCTTAGTAATGTTGTTTCTTCTAATGGAGTGTTGCTATATTATGACAATTGCAGTATGACCGCAGGTTAGAACTGCTCCTGAAGTGAAATAGTTAACTTTCCATGCAGGCATGGAACTTAGAAGCATAAGCTCGGTTGAAAACTCTGTCTGTTGTGCTTCAAAGGTAAACTGTCAGATCTTTACGAGCTAAAACTCACTAAGGGTCTGTGTGGAAGCTGTAAACCTACACTAGCCAACTGGCTACTAACATAAACACTCATTTTTGGTCTAAAACAAAGACTCAAGTCAGAGACCCAAAAATGCAAAAACCTAACACCAATTCACCCAAAAGGTGAGGTGAAAACAACAAGGTGGGCATCAAAAAGTGCCAGCCTCTGTACTGCCCACCCACATCCCAAAACAGAGGTTCTGAGAGGGGCAGGCAGGGAGGAGGTCATAATATAGCAAGACTCAATTAGAAGAAACAACATTACTAAGGTGAGTAATTTTTCTTCAAACAACATGAAGTCTTGCTATAATATGACAGATGCGAACACAGCAGTACCCCATGGAGGAGTGACAGAACCTACTTAGGAAATAGGCTCTGAAGCACGGCTGTGCCAAGCCGAGCATCACTCCTAGCCTGGATGTCCAAGGAGTAATGCTTGGTAAAAGTGTGAACTATTTTCCGGGTAGCTGCTTGACATATTTCTAGAATAGGAATGTTCCTGGCAGCAGCCAGAGAAGCAGCTGTACTCTGTAGAGTGAGCCCTCAGGCCTGAGGGAGGAACTTTACCCAACTTCTCGTAGCAGAATTGGATACAAGAGACAATTCCACTAGGCAATGGATCTTTTAGTGGCTGGCTTCCTTTCCCAACTTCGCCATAGGTAAGGAACAGTTGGAGGAGTCAAACCTATGACCCTTAGTCGCTCTTGTAGTAACTAAGGGCTCTCTTCACATCTAGGCTGTGCAGCCTCCCTCCCCAGAGGAGAAGTGGTCAGTGAAGTACACTGGAAGAGATATAGATTGATTAAGGTGGAAATCTGAAAACACCTTAGGCAGGAACTTTCTGTTAGTCCGAAGGACCACCTTATCTCTGTGAAAAGAGGTAAACTCCTGCTCCACTGACAATGCTTGTAATTCACCTTATGTGTCTGGCAGAGGTGATGGCTACCAGAAACACAGTTTCCCAAGTCAAGTACTTGAGCTCAGCTGAAGACAAGGGCTCGAAGGGGTTGCATAAGCTGAGCAATGCAAACATTAAGATCCCAGGCAGGGTCAGGATCCTGAATGGAGGGTTGGTATGAAACAACCCCTTTAAAACTTGGAAAATATAGGATGAGCTGAAAGAGAAGAGGATTTACCTGCTGAAATAAAAGCAGACACAGCTGCCAAGTGCACCTTCAGGTTAGCTGGTCTCAGCCCCAAAAGAATTCAGGTGGACCATATAATCCAGGACTGTGGGTAGATAAGCAGAGACTGGGAAATATGCTTTCAAGCACCATATGGAAAACCTTTTCCATTTGGAATTGTAAGTACCTGGTGGAAGCTTCCTTGCGCCTTCAATATATCCATTACACCTTGGGAAAGGTGTAAATCAGCAAACTCTAACTCTTCAAGAACCAAGCCTTGAGATTGAGAGATTTGAGATTCGGTACCAGACCCTTCCTGGGCACAGGTTAACAGATTGTGATTCTTGGGAAGGCACAGGGAGGATGGACTGCTAAGGACAGCAGAAGGGGATACCAGGGCTGCCTGGCCCAATCCAGAGCTATCAGAATGACTTTGCAGGATTGGGATCTGATTTTGACTAGCACTTTGAACAGGAGAGGAAAGGGGAAGGCATGAGAAACCTCCCTCCCAACTGAGGCTAAGGCATCCAGCAGGAGAGAGCCCAACACTGGGGGCCTGCAGCAAAAAGAGAAGTTGGTGATTGTCTGGGGCTGCAAAAAGATCTATCTCGGGGTGCCCCATCTGGCAATACTACTCCCAAGACCAGGGATCCAGTGACCATTCGTGGTGGCCCTGGGAAATCCTGCTGAGCATCTGCCAGGACATTGTCCTTGCCTGGGAGGTGAACTGCCGTAAGAGAGGTGTCCAGGAGTAAGCCAGAGACCACAATCTCATCGCTCGGTGCACAAGGGCGAGACCAAGTGCCCCTTGCTTGTTGATGTACCACATTGTAGTGGTGTTGTCTGTTCTGACCTGAATACTCTTGCTCTGAACAGATTTGGAAAAACTTGAAGTGCTAGAAAAACTGCTCTGAGCTCCAACAGGTTGATGTGGAGCAGGGATTCCTGGGAGACCACAGACCCTGGGTGGTGAGGTCGCCCATGTGACTCCCCAGCCCAAGAGGGATGCATCTGTAGTAAGGATTAGAGAATGAGACTGAGTGACAAAAGGAACCCCTTGTCTCAGGTTGGTCTGATCCTGCCACCACTGTAGGGCTTGGATCAGAGTTCGAGTTACTGGGATCAACTTGGTAAGAGGATCCTTTCTTTGAGAACAAAAGGCTCTCAAATGGAACTGGATGTCCCTCATCTGAAAATCTTGCTCCTGCACAACCGCTGTGGAAGCAGCCATGTGCCCTAGGAGCTGCACAAAATGCCTTGCTGGCTGGGAGACCTACAGGGTAAATGAGGAGGCCAGGAGACTAGGGTCTTTGCCCTGTCTAGGGAAGGAAAGCCCTGGCTTCCTGTGTGTTCAGCTCTCGCCTATGAAGGTAAGAAGCTGGACAGGCTCCAGAACTGACTTTGAGAGATTCAGAAGGAAACCTAGAGAGGTAAGCCGTTGCTGCGTTATCTGGAGATGTAATTTGACCTGGTCTGGGGACTGGCCTACTATGAGCCAATCGTCCAGGTAAGGAAAGATGGCAATCTTTGCCTTCTTAGGTAGGCAACTGCTACTGCCAGACATTTGGTAAATACCCTTGGGGCAGAAGTCAGGCCGAAGGGCATTGCTCTGAACTGGTATGTGGCCTGAGGCAGTTCGAACCTGAGGTACTTCGATGGGAGCCTCTGATGGGAATATGAAAATAGGCATCCTTGAGGTCCAGGGAAGCTAGCCAGTCCCCTGGCCTTAGAAGGTAGGATAATTCCCAGAGTCACCATTTTGAACTTTGACTTTAAAAGGTGCTTGTTTAAATATCTGAGATCCAGGATGGGCCGCCATTCTCCTGTCTTTTTGGGGTAAGGAAGTACCTGGAGTACAATCCTTTGCCCTGGTGTAGGAGGAACCCTTTCCACAGCTCTGAGAGCCAGGAGGGTAGAGACCTCTGCATCTAAGGCAAGAGCCTCTGATGGAGTTGCAGTGGAAAAGATCTGGTTCTCAGCTTTGGAAATTTTTGAAACTGAGAACCAGTCCCTGGCTTACTACTTCCAGGACCCACTTGTCTGATGTTAAAGAATTCCAGTCCTGGACAAAGTAAGCCATCCTGCCCCTACAGGTAGAGGAGAATCGGCCCTGGCAATCCCATCAGGGTGCCTGTTTGGCAAGGGTTTTGGGCTGAGGGGTGGAAGCAGACCTGCTTGTACCCCGTCTGCCTCTTCCTCTAAAGAACCCCTCTGAGCATAGGCAGAGGAGGAGGAAGCTTGGGCTTGGTAAAGGCCTATGAAAAGGCCTGCCCCTGCCTGTAGGAAGCTGCTTTTGAGGTGGCCTGCCTTTCCTTGGCCTGTGCACTCCTATAGGTGGTCCTATATTCATCCATTTTCTTCATGTAATTCTCTGTTTGCTCCCCAAACAGAGAATTTCCCAACAGGAAAATCCATGGCCTTGGACTGGGTATCCTGAGACAGGGTAGTACATCTGAGCCAAGCCATCCTGCGAAGTGCCACAGATGTAGCCATGACTCTTGATGAAACATCATTAGAGTCCACTGCAGCATGCAATTGCATCTTGGATGCCTCAATACCATCCATAGCCACCTGTTCCAGCTCCCTGGCAAGCTGGTCAGGGACTTGTTTTGCTAAGGCCAGCACAGTATCCCATCTGGTTTCTGGTACCTAGCAGCATAAGCCATATAATTTGCTTGTCTGAGCCCAAAGATGCTGCCATGTACTGTTTCTTTGCCATAGCACCAATCTTCCTGGAGTCCTTCTAAGGGGGTGTGAAGCTAGGGGAATATTAGCCTTGTCATAGGCAGCAGCCTGCAATACCCCCACATGGCTGCATTGCTGAGTCAGGAAATCAGTGTCGAGCCTGATAAGGTATACCTCTTGTCCATCCTTTTATCCACAGGAGGTATAGTGTGAGGAGTTTTAAACTTTTACTGTCTGTTTCCAAAAGATTTATGCAAAGGAATAAGACAGTCTCCTAGACTCTGGAATATCCATCATTTCTACATAGTCTGGCTCCTCCTGGTCATCAACAGCTTCCTCAACAGGGAGCTGGAGAGTTTCAACAACTTTTTATAAAACATGAAATGAGAAGGGACTCAGAAAGTCTGGGAGGAGAAACTCCTAGGGGTCTATCTGGAGAGATGTCCGGATCAATGGGCACATCAGATCTTCAAAATCATATTCACTCTCCTCATATTCCTCTTCCTCCTCCCCAGTTCATAAAAATCCTCAAAATCATAATCTTGAACGGTGGAACTGGCAGACCGAACACTTACCAGAAGGTGTCGGTTCGGTCAGAACTGGAGAAGAGACTGGACAATTTTAATTGCTTTAGCTATTTCCTCAGCAGTTGGGGAGAGAACTTTTGGCTCTAAACTAGCTGACTTTCTAGCCCTTTTGATGGAACCGGCTCCTCAGAACCGGCTTTCGTTTGCCCAAGGAAGTATCGCCCTGGTCAGAGGGCACTTCCTCTCCGGTCCGGATTGGTACCGAACGCGGCTGACACCATCGGGTCAGCGGACTTTTGGCCTCTCCCTTTCCTGAGCCTACCAACTCTCTTATCTATGGTGGCAGCAGGGAAATTGTGACAAATCTGGCAGTCTGAATTGAGGTGGTCAAACCCCTAGACAATAGACACAGCGTGTGTGGGTCACGTTAGCAAAGCTTCCCACAAACACTACAGTGTTGAAACCAAGTGGGTCGGTTTTTCTTTTGGGTTTCTCAGACATAATGCCAGCCTAACCAACTTGCCCATTTATAGCAATCCACCAAGCAAGACACCCTTATAGGTTCCCAACATTATCGCAGTCGATGAAAACGTAGTGAAATCCATTTTTTAGAACCGATAAGAACTGGGAACACTCTAAAACAGGGCTAGTAGATTTAAATACAACCTGATCGGTTCAAACCGAACCGATAAATTACAAGTTCCACACAGAAAAACTAATGTAAAACCTATCTATTACTTACATTACCACAGACAGAGCTTGAACCGACCCGGTTGCGGTTTAATTTCGACTAAAAACCGAAAATTAATACTTTTAAACCGACAAAATGAACTAAGCAGAAGGAGAAATCTCCGGGCGACTGTTCAGTGAGGCAGAGTAAAGAATCTGACAGTTTACCTTTGAAGCACAACAGACAGAGTTTTCAACCGAGCTTAGCTCCTAAGTTCCATGCCTGCATGAAAAGTTAACTATTTCACCTCTGAGCAGTTCTAACCTGCGGTCATACTGCAATTGTCATAATATAGCAAGACTTCATGTTGTTTGAAACACAGTTTTCAAGTCAAGTACTTAAGCTCAGCTGAGGACATGGGTTCAAAGGGAGGTTGCATAAGTTGGGCAATGCAAACATTTAAATCCCAGGCAGGGTAGGGTTTCTAAAGGAGGACTGATATGAAGCAATCCTTTAAAAATTTACAGAACACAGGGTGAGAAGATAGTGACGAAGACTGACAGAAAAGCAGAAACAGCTGACAAGTGAACCTTGAGAGTAGCGGTCTGAGGCCCAGGCCATTAAGATGGACCATATAATCCAGAACTGTAGGCAATTAAGCAGTACCTGGAGAAATATGCTTCTTGGAACACCAAATGCTGAATCTCTTCCATTTGGAGTTATAAGTCTTTCTGGTGGAGGGCTTTCAAGAAGCTTTGAGAATATCCAGAACTCCCTGAGACAGATGCCAATCTGCAAACTCTAACTCTTCAAGAGTCATGCCTTGCGATTGAGAGACTGAAGACTGGGGTACCAAATCTTTCCCTGAGAGGAAGTTAACAGGTTGTAATTCCTGGGAAGAGACAGGAGAAGATGGGACTGCTAGGGACAGCAACAGGGTACCAAGGCTGTCTGGCACAGTCTGGAGCAATCAGAATCACTTTGCAAGGTTGTGACCTTATCTTGACTAAAACTTTGAACAGAAGAGGGAAGGGAGGGAGGAAGGCATACAGAAATTTCCATTCCCAGTTCAGAATCAGAGCATCCAGGGGATTGAGCCCAAGACTGGGGTCTGCAACAAAAGAGGAAGTTGGTGATTGTCTGGGGCTGCAAAAGATCTGTCTCTGGAGTGCCCACCTTGAAAAAATCACTTTCAATACCAGAGGGTCCAGGGACCATTCGTGATGGCCCTGGGAGATCCTGCTCAATGCATCTGCTAGCACGTTGTCCTTCCCTGGAAGGTGAACTATCATCAGAGAGGTTTGCAGGAAAAGCCAGGGACCACAACTTCATGGCTTCTGTGCACAAGGCCATAGACCGAGTGCCTCCTGCTTGTTGATGTACCACATGGTGGTGGTGTTGTCTGTTCTGACTTGAACCACCTCGTTCTGCACACTGAGAGAGAAAACTTGCAGGGCCAGAAAACTGCCCTGAGCTCTAGGAGATTGATGTGGAGAAGGGACTCCTGAGGGGACCACAGTCCCTGGTCAGTGAGGGCCCTGGATGGGCTCCCCAGCCCAGAAGGGAAGCATCCATGGTAAGGACCACTGAATGAGACTGAGTGGCAAATGGGACCCCTTGCCTTAAATTGTCCTGATCCTGCCGCCACTGAAGGGCTTGGATCAGGTCTGAGTCACTGGAATCAGTTTGGTAAGGAATCCTTCCACTGGGACCAAAAGGCCCTCAGATGGAACTGAATGTCCCTCATCTGGAATCTTGCCCTTGGACCACTGCTGTAGAAGCTGCCACGTGGCCCAAGAGCTGGAGGAAATGCCTTGCTGGTCAAGACACCTGAAGGCTGAAGGAAGAAGCTAGTTCTATAAGAACTCTTGCCCTTTCCAGGGAAGAAAGGCTCTTGCTTTGACCGTATCCAGCTCTGCCCCTATAAAAGTAAGAAGCTGAACTGGCTCAGAACTGACTTGGGAAGGTTGAGAAGAAATCCTGAGAAGTGAGCACTTGCTGGGTCACTTGCAGGTCTGACTTGACTTGGTCTGGAGACTGGCCCACTATTACCCAATCGTCCAAATATGGAAAAATGGAAATCTTTTGCCTCCTTAGAAAAGCAACTACTATTGCCAGGCACTTTGTGAAAACCCTTGGGGCTGATGTTAGACCAAAGGGCATAGCTCTGAACTGATAGTGGCCTGTGGGCAACTTGAACCTGAGGTATTTTCCATGGGAGCACCTGATGGGAATGTGAAAATAGGCATCTTTGAGGTCCAGGTAGGCTAGCCAGTCCCTGGCCTTAGAGGGAAGAATTATTCCCAGAGTTACCATTTTGAACTTTGGTTTTAAAAGATGTTTGTTTAGGTATCTTAGGTCTAGGATGGATCGCCACTCCCTATCTTTTTGGGGTAAGGAAGTACCTGGAGTATAGACCTTTGCCCCAATGTTGGGTAGGCACCTCTCTATGGCTCTTCAAGCCAGAAGAGATGAAACCTCTGCCTCTAGGGCAAGGGTTTCTGAGAGACCTGCAGGTGGAAAAGATCTGGCTCTCATCTTCGGAAATTTTTGAAGCTGAGAACCAGTCCCTGGCTTACTACTTCCAGGACCCACTTGTCTGAGGTAATAGACATCCAGTCCTGGATAAAAGTAAGCCAGCCCCCCTACTGGAATAGGAGAGCCGACCGGGCAGGCCCATCAGGGTGTCTGCTTGGCAGGGGTGTTAGGCAGAGGAGTGGATGCAGCCCTGCTCATCACCCTTCTGCCTCTCCCTCTGAAGAACCCCTCTGTGAAAGGGAGAAGAGGCCTGTGCTTGGTAAAGGCCTAGAAAAGGCCTGCCCCTGCCCTAGACTGCTGCCTTTGAGGAGCTGCCTGCCTCTCCTTGGCCTGAGCACTCCTGTAAGTGGTCCTGTACTTGTACATTTTCTTCATGTAATTCTCTGTCTGCTCCCCAAACAGAGAATTACCCACTACAGGAAAATCCATGGCCTTAGCCTGGGTGTCCTCTGGAGAAGCTAGTACATCTGAGCCAAGCCATTCTCCAAAGAGCCACAGATGTAGCCATGCCTCTTGATGACACATCATTGGAGTCCACAGCAGCATGAAACTGTACTTTGATGCCTCAATCCCATCTGCAGCCACTTCCTCCAGCTCCTTGGCTAGCTGGGAAGCCTGTTTAGCCAGTGCCAGTACAGTGTCCCACCTGGACTTCTGGTACCTGGCTGGATAGGCCATATAATTCGCCTGCCTGAGTCCCAAGGAAGATGCCATGTACTGTTTTTTGCCAAGGCGCCAATCTTCCTGGAGTCTTTGGTCTTTGTCTGGGGGTGTGAAGCCAAGGGAATGTTTGCCTTATCACAGGCAGCAGCCTGCACAACCTAACATGGCTGCTTTGCTGGTATAAAAACTCCGTATCTGAGCCTGATAGTGTATACCTCTTGTCCATTCTTCTATCAACAGGAGGTACAGAATTGGGAGACTTTAGGATTTTTGTGTCTGCTTCCCAAAAGATTTGTGAAGGGAACAGACAGTCTCCTGGACTCTGGGATGTCCATCACTTCCACATAGTCAGGCTCCTCTTGATCCTCCATTGCCTCCTCCATAGGAAGCTGGAGGGTTCCAGCCACTTTTCTGTAAACATAAAGTGGGAGGGACTCAGAAAGCCTAGCAGGAAACACCAAGGTCTGTCTGGGGAGATATCCGGTTCCACAGGCATATCCAGACTTTCACCATCACCATCATCATCTTCAAACTCCCCTCCTCCTCAAACTCCGGTTCATAAAATTCTTCTGGGGTATAATCGTGAACCGGGGAGCCGACCAAACCGAACCCCTGCCAAAGATGCGGATCGGTCGGAAGCAGACGAAGCAATTTCACAATCTGAATACGCTCTGGCTATTTCCTCGGTGGTTGGAACATGCACTTCTGGATCTGAACCGGTCGATTTCTCTTTGCGTTTTCTTTTTGCCGAACCGATCCCTCAGGATCGGCTCTCCTTGCCCAAGAAGTATCGCCCTGGTTAGAGGGCACTCCTTCTGGTTCGGTCGGAGCGAACCAGGCTGGCCATCCGGTCCAGCGGACTTCTCGGCCTCCTTTTCCTTCAGTCTATCTAATCTCTTTTCAAGGGTAGATTTAGGAAAACTTTTACATTTGGCAGTCTGAATCGAGGTGGTCAAACTCCAGACAATAAACACAGGTGGTGTGGGGATTGGCCTTGGCAAAGACTTTCCCACACTCACTGCAGTGTTGAAACCCAGTGGGCCCAGTTTTTTCTTGGGTTTCTCAGACATGGCCAACCTAACCAACTTACCTTTTTATGGCAAACTCGCCAGGCAAGACTCCTTATTGGTTCCTAACGGTGTCACGGGTATTGGAAAAACACACAAAACACGTTTTTTTTTTAGAACCGATAAGGACCGTAACTCCACACTAAAGAAAGAAACAAGTATTTACCACAAATGATTGGTTCAGCCAAACCGATCTACACTTTTACAAGTTCCACAGAGAAAAACAGCACAAAACCTATCTAGTACTCACGGCACCACAGACAGAGACTGAACCAACTATGCAGAAATAAATTTGGTTAAAAACCGACACTAACAGACACTTTAACCGACTTTCGAACCGAGCTGCAGGAGAAATCTCCGGGCGACTGTTCAGTAGGTGGAGTAAAGAATCTGACAGCTGGATTTCAAAGGGCTTCAGACGAGACATCAACCGAGCTCGAGCTCAGCATTCTATGCTCTGCATAGAAAGTTAGCCCTTTGTTCTCTGGGCAGTTTAAAGGCTGGGGCTAACTGCATTTGTCAGAATACAGCAAGGCTTCATGTTGTTTGAAACTGTGTTACGGGCGATGCACTGCGCCAGTTTCCACGCATGCTCATAACCGCACATTGCAATATTTTCACGCTATATTTTCAACAGTGCCATTTTCTGCACCTCTTTATGAACAGTACAGCTGCCATTTTGCACATCCTGGCGAAATGTGTTTTGCACTTCCGGCACAGAATAAGCGCGATCGCTGTGGGACATGACTGTTTAGGACACATTACAAAAATCACAGTGACACTGTTCATTAGCAGAGGTCCTAAAATACCTATGTTGAATAGATATTTGATGACGAAAGTCCATAAAATAGATATTCACGAGTGTTGTGTTGCGCAGTTTCCATACTGCAGCTTATAACTTTGCACATTTGTAATATTTTCACTCCAGATTTTCCCATTTTCCAACACCTCCTTATGAACAGTACAGCTGTCATGTTTTACATCCTGGTTGAAATGTGTTTCTGCAGTTCCGGCTAGAATACTGTAGTAGCTGTGGGAAATCAGTGTTCAGGACACAGTAACAAAATCACAGTGACACTGTTCATGATCACAGGTCGTTAAATGCCTATGTTGAAAATCTGGTGATGAAACTCCATAAAATGACTGTGTTTGCGCATGCGTTGCACGTTTCCACGTATGCTCGGATGTGCAAGCATTTTAATATTCCCACTACACATTTTCAACACTGGCATCTCTTCATACCTCCCTATGGATGGTACAGCTGTCATTCTTCACATCCTGCCTAATCTGTGTTTTCGTACATGTGGTGCAGAATGGCACTGTCACTGTTGGAAGTCAGCTTTGAGGACACATTGACAAAATCACATGACCACTGTTCAAGACAAGAGATCCCGAATGCTTTCATGAGGTGAGGTCTAAAGAAGGCCATGTTCAAAATTTGCACTGTGAATACCAACAAATGCACAAACATTCGGTTTTAACCAATCGTCCTACCTGTACAGACAGACAGGCATTTGGGTGTGCCTTTGGATTGCCAACTGTACTGCTCATGCCATCCCACCCCACCCCTGACACGCATCGAGGTGTACCTTGGAATCTTAGTCCTAAGACTTCACACCCCATTCTGCTATGCAGTACCCACTTCAACGTATGTCCTCATGGAATGGGGTGACTATAAAGCCAAACACCCTAAGGCAGCTCAACACATGTCAGTGTCTCAGAACAGGGTGAGGTGACATGGCTTGACCGTCATGGGTGATGACTACCCAAAACCTTACCCCAAATCCTGTCCGTCTCTACAGGATGGAGGTGTGGTTGATGTGAAGTTCAGTGCTTCACTACAATTCCTATTCTGCATCTGTCTAACTCCTGCATTTCTAATGCTAATACCAGCAAGCAAACATTCAGCATTGACAAATGCTTGTTTTCACTGGTGGCTCACTGCAGTCATGGGACGGAATAGACAGATACTAGCTATTAGGTTGTTGCTTAGTAGTTCTACAGTACTACTTTCTATACACTGCTTAAATTAAGCAAAGCACACACAGGGAAGAGCAGGAAGGCAACAGGTAGTGGAATGGGAATGGGTGGGATGAGTTGACTGGGAGTAGGAAGAAATATATCAACAGTGAGTCAGTCAGTCACTGACAGGCGGATACCGACACCAACAGATAGTGGAGTGTAGAATAGATGAATGTATTATTTGGTGCTTAGTGCTTGCTGTTTATACTTTTATTTTTTAAACACTACAAGTCCTGTCAAGCCATCCGGCCACAAGACACTGGTGGGTCAGTGACTCACTCACCCCTTAGCTTCACTCCTTTCCACACTATCTCCTATCTCCCAGTACTAGCCCAGCCCAGACCTCAGCCACACACAACAACACTTTTTATTTTATTTCTTTTACAAGCTTTCTTTTATTTTTGTCTTTGACTTTCTCAAGTCAGCTGGCCTTCTTAGAACACACACTGCCGTGGGTGTCCGCCGTGTCACCCTTCACTCCTTAATTATTCCACACAATCTCCATCCTATCTCCCAACAACTGAACCTCCAGTTAGGATGAAGGCTCCTATCCTCTCTTATTTTCTTTGCAAGCCACCAGCAGGACACTGGGCAGGTCAACTAGAGGGTCACCCACTCATCCTTTTCTCACACCAATCTGTTCTACCAACAACAGCCCAAATTAGGCTGCCTTTTCTTATACTACTTTTCTTCACCACCCTTTTTATGTTGCTTGCGCGCATTGCAAGAAACATAGTGCCATCATCGGAGATTTCGGAGTGTCACCTCCTCCTCCAATTCAGTCAGTGAGCTGGCAGGCGCGGCCCTGTAAGCCAATGCATTTTGGAGCTGTCTATGACACACTCCAAAATGCAGTGGCATACAGCTGAAAGGGGAGCTACGCCAGTGAGCAGAGATAAGGCGTAGCTCCCCCACCCCCGACACGCAGGCGCAAGGCCACCAAGACGCTATGTAGCACGGGTGCCCAATCCCCGGCCGGGCTGAGCTGTGTCTCTCCCCAGTTGCTGAGGTGCCACGCTGGGAGCCCACCCCAGCGTGGCAATCCAGTAGAAGGCACAGGGGTGCCTAATCCTCCGCCGGGCTGAACGCTCATCGTCCTGTGCCACGCTGGGAGCCCACCCAGCGTGGCAAACTGTCCCGCCAAGCTTTTTTTATTTTAACCTGAAAACGAAAACGCTGGAGCGGAGCGCCTCCCGATCCCCCTCCACAACCCGCACCCACCCACTGCGCACCCAGCCTCCCCATACCCCCCCTCACCCCCATACTTACCTCCGGACTCCAGTGCGGCGATCTTGATGGACCGGGAACACGTCTGCACTCTTCAAAGCCGACGCGAGAGCGGAGGAAATGCCGATAAGCTGTATAATGGCCTAGAATAGGGGGTTTCAACTTGTTGCATATCTCAGGCATTTTGGGAATTTTTGCAAAATTTTCAACATGGGGTTTTGGGACCTTCTCATGAATGATGCCACTGTCATGGCGTTATTCCGGGCCTGAAGGGTGATTTGCGCAGTGACTGTGAAATCACCTTCGGGCCCGAATACTGCCATGACAGTGACATCGTTCATGAGAAGGGGTCCCAAAAACCCCATGTTGAAATTTGGTGCAAAAATTCCAAAAATACTGTTTCTGACGTGCATTGCAGTTCCTCGCGAGCTGTAAGTTCGCAATTTCAATATTTTCCTCCAGATTTTCAACATTGCCATTTTACCACACCTCCTCATGAGCAGTACAGCTGTCATTTTTCACATCCTGCCCAAAGCGTGTTTCCACCCATGTAGCGCACAATGAGCGCGGTCGAGTTGCAAACAATGTATGGGACACATTAACAAAATCACAGTGACAATGTTCATGAGCAGAGGTCTTAAAATGGCTGTGTTGAAAATTTGGTGAAAAATTCTAAAAATGACTGTTTTTAAAATACGTTGCGCAGTTCCTCCTTGCGCAGCTCGTAGGATTCCATAAAATTTTCAATATCTCTGCCTCAGAAGCAAGCAACATTCGGCACTGACAAATGCTTGTTTTTATTGCTTTTTCTTCTTTTTTTTTTTGGGAGGGGTTCTTTGTTTCCCAAGCCTATGTAAGTCTGTGAGGCTGAGTCGCAGATCGTAGACTGGGCAGTGGACTGCTGCGGTGCCCTGCTTCACTCTTCTCCAATCCCACACACACAGTCAGGCTTACCACGCACTAACAGGCTTGGCTTCTTTCTCTTATTTTATCTTTTATAATATATTTTTTTTTTCACAAGGCACACACTAGGACAATGTCACCCACTTTGCTTTCCCGGGCTCACAATCCCCAGCCTAAGACCCCCCTTCTCCCACAGCCCACACAAGCTTCTCTTCTTTTTTGTTGTTTGAAATCTTTTCTTTTTTTTGTCTTTCAGCCTCCTTCTTCACTCTCTGTGGTAAGGAAGGAGGGACTGGTCTAGTAGCTTTTTTTTCCTCTTTATTTTCCCTTATGGCACAAAAGCACTAAAATGCTATGTTACACAGACACAGTAGATTATTATTACACACAGTAGGTTTCGTTTTCTTTTAGTTTTGCTTGCTCAGTGCCTACTCAGTTCAGTACTGCACTGTCTGAATCATTCTAATCTGTGGCCTCGATTCTGCCTACTTTTATTTATTTATTTCAGGTCTGTTTTTATGCCTGGGATGCCTACTGCCCATTAATAACACCTTTTGGGCTAAGTGGCTAGGCTAACTTAATTCTTTTTATTCAGATTCTGCCCAAACATCTCCTCGTGTCCCGCGCTTCCCCTCCTCCTGCTCACCAATGCGTGCCTACACGTGCTACACTCTCTGCGACCATCCGTTCGACTTTATTAATTTTTACAGTCACCCACCCAAAATATATTTGCAGCCAAATGCAGTATTTACTGTATTTCTCCTTCAGTTTCTCTCAGATCACACACCACATCTGTTCTCCTCGAGATTCAGAAGCAAAGTGAGCTGCCTTCAGGAGAGGCGAGGGTACAACAATCCCAACTCGGCAATAGATTAGTGGTATGACCTGCCAGTGGAGTCTCCTCTGCTCCTCCCTATATCAGCTCTTGCTCCGATTGAGTCGCCCACTGCCCTTGCCATGCTCTCTCTTAGCTCCTCACACATCAGCAACACACCAGCTTTCCCAGCCCTCCAGTATTGCCCTTCATCACCTGCTCGCTGTTCCTCGATCACCTGACCACCAGCAGAGACAGACATGGGTCTTGTTTCAGTGGCTCCGACTCACCGTTACTCACCCTGCTGGCCAAAAACAGTAAATGCAGCATCACAGGCAAATTTGATTGTACTTGTCCACGGACTACAGGGGACATAAAATGCTTGTCCCTACTTGAGATCTGATAGTCTGGGACGTCAGGCTATTGGATTTGTCGAACCCTGCTGCAGCTCACTAATCCTTCTGGCCAATGTGACAGCCACCATGAAGGCTGTCTTCCATGACAGTGTGACATCTCATACCTGTGCACAGGCTCAAAAGGCTTGCCGTTTAGCACTGCAAGAACCAGCAACAAGTCCCAAGGTGGTGGATGTCCATGCGCCAGTGGGGACAAGTGATCAAGGCCTTTAAAAAGGTGACCAATCACCTTCTCCTGCACCACTGTTGGCATACCAGCCTGCCAAGTGTGCAGAGATGGCTGCCAGGTGCACCTTTATGGCCATAAATAGAAGTCCTAGCTGGGATAGAGACCAGAGGTACTCAAGGAAACTAGCCACAGGGCAGGCAGGGTCTCAAGCTCCTTGTCCTGACACCAAATGGAAAACTGTTTCTATTTACAGGCATAGCATTGGCGCAGTCAACCCTTTCGAGAGACCTCCAAAACATGAAGCACATTCACCAAAACACTCACAGCCTGGAACTCTAGCTGCTCAGGAATCAGGCCATGAGGAACAATGATTGAAGATCTAGGTGCAGAACCTTCCCTGTTGTCTGGTCAGCAGATCTGGGTGAAAAGGCAGCCACCATGGGGTGGGGGCCTCCTGCTGAGGCTGAGAAGATCCAGGTACCAAAACTGGTAGGCCAGTCTGGAGCAATCAGGATCATCCATGCCTTGTCCTTCTGAACCTAGAACACCACCTTGTGGATCAGGGAAAAGGGAGGAAAGGAATGCAAGAGGCCTGGGTCCAGGTCTTAAACATAGAAACATAGAATTTGGCAGATAAGGACACGCTTGGCCCATAGTCTGCCCATTTTCCTACCTAACAGATAAGCTGCAGATCCTAATTAACCAACAGCTTACTTCCTCTTACCCCCCACTAGGACTGCCTTATGCATGTTCCATGCATTCTTGAATTCCCCACTGTTCTTGACTCACGACCTCCTCAGGGAGGCTGTTCCATCATCCACAACCCTCTCTGTGAAAAATACTTCCTCACATTACCTCTGAGCTGTCCCCTCTATCTTCAAATTGTGCCCCTTGTTCTTGCACATCTCTTTTTCTGAAAGATGCCACCCTCTTGGACTTTATTGATTCCCTTGAGGTACTTGAAAGTTTCTATCATGTCCCCTCTCTCCCTCCTTTCCTCAGAGGTATACATATTAAGCTCCTTTAGTCCTTTCTTCAGTTATGTCTTCTGGTGCAGACCCTGCACCATTTTGTTGCCCTCCTCTGGACAGCCTCCACTCCGTCTATGTCTTTGCGGAGATGGGGTCTCCAGAACTGCACACAGTACTCCAGATGGGGTCTCACCAACTGTCTGTACAGAGGGATAACAACTTCCTGTTTTCTACTATTGATGCCTCTCCCTATGCATCCCAGTATCCCCCAGCCTTCCTTACTGCCTTCTCACATTTCTTGCCCACCTTTAGGTCATCTGATATAATTACCCCCAGGTCCCTTTCTATTTTACTGTTGTCAGTATCTCACCCCCATTGTATCGCTTCCCTGGGTTTTTGTTTCCCATGTGCATTACCTTGCACTTCTTTGCATTGAATCTGAGCTGCCATACATTTGACCATTCCTCCAACCTTGCCAAGTCCTTCTCATCCTTTCCACTCCATCTGGTGTATTAACCCTGTTGCAGATCTTTTTGTCATCTGCAAAGAGACATACTTTTCTTCAGTTCCTCTGCAATGTCACTTATGAAGATTAAAAGGACCGGTCCCAATACTGAACCCTGCGGTACTCCACTAGGAACCCTCCTTTCTTCACTGTGGACTCCATTTACTACTGCCCTTTGCATCCTGTTGTCTAGCCAATTTTTAGCCAGGCTACCACCTTGGGACCCACTCCAAGGCTGGCTAACTTGTGTATTAATCTTTTGTGGGACTGTACCAAATGCCTTGCTAAAATCTAGGTAAGCCATGTCCACAACCCCTTCCTGGTCTACTACTTTGGTCACCCAGTCAAAGAAATCTATTAGATTAGTCTGACCCGACCTTCCTATTGTGAATCCATGCTGCCTTGGGTCCTGTGCCCCACTGGACTCTAGGTACTCAACAATTCTTCCTTCAGAAGTGATTCCATCATTTTACCTACCACTGAAGTCAAACTAACAGGTCTGTAGTTTCCTGCCTCTGTCCTGCTCCCACTTTTGTGAAGAGGAATCACATCCACCTCCTCCAGTCCTCAGGTATCACCCCATCCTCCCATGATTTGTTAAAGAGAGTAGTCAGCGGTGTCATTAGTTCTACCCTTAGTTCTTTTAGAATTATTGGGTGAATCCCATCAGGCCCCATTGCTTTATCCACCTTCAATTTTATTAGTTCTTTCAGAACCCTTTCTTCTGTAAATGGACTGGTATCGACCCCGTCTTCAGAGTGTTTCTCTTGTTTGGTTTAGGTACCTCCTCCTCTTCCTTTGTGAATACTGGAGCAGAAATATTCGTTCAGTATCCCTGCTTTTCATTGTCACCCTCTACCCACATCCCTCCCTTTATTAAGCCTCAGTATCCCTCCTTTGGTCTTTCTTTGCTCCTAATGTACCTATAAAGGTCTTATCCCTTAACTTAACAGAGTTGGCTATCCTTTCCTCGGGTTGGGCCTTTGCTATTCTGACTGCCTTCCCATCCTCTTCTGCTTTAACTGATAAAGTTCTCTGTCCTTCTCCTTCTGTGTTTCCTTATATTTCCTGAATGCTATCCTTTTCTTCTTAACCTTCCCTGCCACCTCTTTTGAGAACCATAGCGTTTTCCTTCGTTGTGTTTTGTTGATTTGCTTTACACAAAGGCTTGTTGCCTCTGTGATGGCTGTTTTGATTACTCCCATTGTTCCTCCACCCTCCTTCTTGCCTGTTTGCTAGTGCTTTTCTGAGGCACTCTCTCATTTCCCAAAGTCAGCCCTCCTAAAGTCTAATACTCTTGCTTTTGTATGGCTTGATTGTATGGCTGTCTATCGTGAACCACACTTTGGTGGTCGCTGTTCCCAGATGGCTACCCACTTCTAAATCTGAGATTCTTTCTCCATCCCCATTTGAGAGTACCAGGTCTAAGATTGCTCCTCACCGAGTGGGTTCCAATACTAGCTGTCTGAGGCATGCCCCTGTAGGGCATCAACAATGACCCTGCTCTTGGATGTGCCTGCAGCAAAGGTGCTGCAATTAACATCTGGCATATTCAGGTCCCCATCAAGAATATCTCCCTTTTTCTGCCATTCTAAGGAAGCCTTCTATCATTTCATTGTCCATTCCTCCCCTGAGATGGGGTCTGTATACAACCCCCATGCAGACTGTGTGCGTGCGTTTCCTGTCTCCCAGGGTGACCCAGGAGTGCCTCATCTGCTCCCTGTTTACTCTTTAGTTCTGTTGCTTTGATCCCTTCCTTTACATAAAGAGCTATTCTCCTCCTCTTTTACCCTCCCTGTCCCTCCTGTAGATTGTGTATCCTGGTATGTTGACATCCCAGTCATGGTTCTCTGTGTACCATGTTTCTGTGACTGCCACAATATCCAGGCAACCTCTTCCGTCAAGGCCACTAGTTCAGGGGGCTTGTTACACAGACTACGGGCATTGGTACTCATCACCCTCCACTTCTTGATGGCCTTACCCCTTTTAGCCCCATTCCTGTCCTTACTGCCTTTACTCTTTTTACATTTACTCTGTCCTGCTCCTAATGACTTCTCTATCTTCGTGTTTACCTCACTAATTACTGTTGTTTGTGGGGGAGGCTGGGATTTCCTGTTCTTTCAGTGCCTCCCCTTAGCTAGTTTAAATGCTTGCCAATGCATTTAAACCTCTCACCTAGGATCCTGGTTCCCCCTGGACAGATGCAGACCATCGCACCAGTATAGGTCTGCATCCTCCTGGTGGCTCCCAGTCCTCAATAAAGCTAAAACCCTGAGTCTACACCAGTTTTCAACCATTCATTGAATTCCCTGGTGAGGACCCAAGCATCACCCTTTGCCATAGACAGGCAGCACCTCCGAGAAGGTTACTTATATGCGCTACTTGTCTAAGGCCCCTCCCAACTCTACAAACTCCTCTTGCACTGCTCTGATCCCATTCCTAGCCAGGTCATTTGTCCCTAGATGGACAATGACATCCAGCTCCTCCCTCGCGCAGCTGCTTCCACGATCTTGAGGATTCACTTCCTGTCCCTCCAAGCCGTGGCGCAGGCAGGCATCAACCCCTAATGATTGAGTCCCCACCAGGAGTTGTTTTCTCCCCTGTGGGGTCTCATGCCACCCTCCTGTGGGTCTCCTTGAGAAGGTTCCCAGCATCCTCCTTGGTCTCCACTGCAGGTGCCTCTGTAGAGAACCACTATCCACCAGAAGAGTGAATGAATTGTGGAGGGCTACAACTGGAGGGATGCAACTCTGTTCCACCACCTCTCTCTCCCTGGGCCCACCCTGGTCCAGCCTCGCCTCTTTCTTGGCAACCTCTGAGGTGGTGGCATTGGCTAGTGTTAGTCCCTGGGTGGGGAAGATTTCACAATCCTAGCCAGGTCAGCCTGGAGACGGGCAACCTCCTCCCTCAGACCAGAGAGGTGCCTACAAATAGGACAGCATCGTAGCCTCCAGAATGTCTCCCGGAACACTGCCGCCACAGCCACTGCACTGCACCACTCCTATCATGTCTTATTTTGTGTCCCTCTCCTGTTTCTCTGTATGCTTACTCTCTCCTCTCTTACAACTCTCGCCTCTTCCTGTTCTGGGACAGTAACTTCCTATATTCTTCAGTAACCTCCTTCTTCCTTGCTCAATGTCAGACCACCAGCAGCTGGGGGAGAGTGAGCTTTTTTCCTTTAGGGTTGACAAAACCAATGTTTCTCTATGATCCTTCCTTCCTACTGCCAAACAGGAAGTTCCTGTTGACAGTCAAATCCAGTGGCTATAAAAGTAGAACTGGCTTACGATGGGTGGGATGGAGGGCAATTAGTAAGATAAAAGGCTAGCAACAGGAAGTTGTAATTTGAGTCACCTGCTTTTATAGTGTCTAAGCCACACCTCAATTAAGCTTCTCTCTCTCCTACTGGTTTAGCAAAGTAAACTGATACAGAATCCTTCCAGCACATAACACACACTGACTTTCTTTTCTTTTCTTTTTAACCCTAAATAAGACCCTTCTACTTCTAATAAAGTATCTGTTTGCTTAATCTCAACAGACAGTGACTCCTGCTAAGATACAAGTGTTAAATTAATAAGAAAATGTAGCTTATTTTAGTTAGCTGCTTTCTGCTCTAACAAGCAAGGCTAGCTTCCAGAGCATTGCCCCCCATGTTCCAGACTGTGGGAGAGGTACATAAATGAAAACTGCATACACACCGTAATTCTTGGTCTTCTAGGAATATCTTCATCACTGATTTATACTAATGGGTCTTACCTGAAGGCACTAGGACCCTGTAGGAGCCACAACCTTTTAGAAGGGCAGGAGCCGAGGCAAGCTATGCACATGCACAGTGCCATGACAGTGGCTTATGGCGCCAACTCTCTACCACATCAGTACCTTTTTACTGAGGAGGTGCAGTGTAACCTAACTAGTACTTATGCACTAAACATGGGGCGAAGATACAGTAGCTCTGGTGACCTGTAAGAAGGGGAAACAAGACAGTAACACAGTGTCTTCACAGTCCAAACCAAGAACAAGGGGTGAAGACCAGTCAAGAGACTGGAGTGAGCCTGGGGATGGGGAGTGGCATGTGACTCAATGGTGAAGATATTTCTAGAAGATCAAGAATTACAGCAAGTACATAATTTTCATATCTTCTAGGAATTTGTCTTCACCATTAATTCACACAGTAGGTCAGAGTACAAAGCTCAGATAAAGTCCCCAGGCTAGGGCGGTAGAAGACAAGGGCTCACTCAGGACAGAGGTCCAGTCAGTATAGTCCTGCCAAAGGCAGCATGCTGCTTGTATGGACATCCAGGGCATAGTGTTTAACAAAGTGTGCACTGTGTGGCAAGTCACAACTCTGCAATATATCACAGATATGCACAGAGCGATCTCTGCCAGGGAAGTGACAACTGCACTAGTGGAGTGGGCACATACCTGACCGCCAGCATGACTTGTGCCATGGCATAGCATTGTGCAGACAGCTCACAATCTAGGCACAACTGCACTTGTTTGTAACAAGCTGTCCCTTTGACTGGGATCAAAGGAGAAAACAACTGTTTGGGCTGCCCTGAAGTCCTTAGTTCAGTCCAGGTAAAATGTAAGGCTTTCAGACATCCAGAGAATGGAGAGTGGGCTCTCCTTCATTCTGGAAGTTGGCAAAGTGGTGGGTAGCACAGTGGCTGATTCAGATGGCACTCCCAACACCACTTTAGGAAGGAACTTAGAGTGGCGGACACTACCTTGTCCTTGTGGAAACAGTATATGGGGGATCTGCAACCAAGGCGTGATTTCATTTGCTCTGTGAGCAGAACAGATGGACAGTAGAAAAGCTGTTTCCAAGCTAAAACCTTCAGTTCACATGTCACAAGGCTCACAAGGCTTGCAGGTGAGCATATCCAGCACTAAGTAGATATCTCAGGTGGCCACCAGCTTCCTGATGGGAGGTCTTGCACAAGATGCCCTTAAGGAACCTTGAACAGTGGCAGCTGTGTCAGGTAGTGGGTACCAGTGAGCTCCTGGCATGCAGAAATAGCACACAAGTGGACCTTAACTGTGGAATACTATAGGCCAGCATCAAAATGGTCCAGCAAGTACTCCAGAACCTTGTGAGGTGGGCACCAAAGGGGTCCAGGCAGTTCTGGGAGCACCAGATGGAAAGGCTTTTCATCTAGCTGTGTAGGTCTTCCTAGTAGAAGGTTACGGGCAGCCAAATGTATTTCAGAGACCCTTCGACACCCTGTACCTGTTCACTTCTGTCTCTTCATAAGCCAGGCCTGAAGGTGACGGGAGTGCAGGTTGGATGGACTAGAGTCAATAAGTCCGACATGAGTGCAAGTATCCTTAAGTTTGCTGACTGACAGTCTGTTCAACAGAAGAAACCATATGTGTTGCGATCAGAATGATTCTGCCCTCAGTTTGAGCAATACTTCTGCACTAGGGGATTGGGAGACTGCATATAGAAAACACAGCTTACTCACCTGTAACAGTAGTTCTAGGAGTGGTATATGTTGTTCATCTACACTTGTTAGCATGTCCCTTTCCCTTTAAATCTTGCCAGATGGTCTAAAGCTGGCTCCTCCCACCACCTGGGTGGTATATGCCACGGCTCCACCCTTGATGCCAGATGTTGCCCGCTGGAAGCAGTGGTTACAGCGCCGAGGCTGGGGAGGTCAGGTGGTTCAGTGTGGATGAACAACACATACCACTCCTTAAACTACTGTTACCGCAGTAACCTGTGTTTATAGGGATGTGGACATGTTGTTCTTATCCACACTTGTTGGCAGACTCCTAGCAGTTCTCCGAAGCAGTCTTCCGGGAGGAAGGAGGCAAGGTGCACACCCCTACTTAGGGAACAGAGATTGAGAACTGAGGCCCCAAAACCAGCATACCGCATGAATCTAGGTCAATGTGGTAGTGGGTAATGAGGAGTTTGCTGACTTCTAGGTAGCAGCCCTGCAGATATCCTGGATAGGGACGCCCCTGAAGCAGCCACTGACCAGCAGTATGGCGGTAGAATGAGCTCTATCCTCATGGAAGGCTCCTTGCTCACCAACCAAGTAGAGAAATGAATGCAGGATGTTATCCATCTGCCAATCGTCTGCTTTGCTGCAGGTCCACCAGGTGCTGCTTCAATGTAGATGACAAACAACTGGCAAACCTCTCCCAAACTTCAGCTGTTTGCTCCTTATAATAAGAGAGTGCTCATCTCAGGTCCAAAGTATGGAGCCTGTACTGGCCTCCGAGGTGTAACTGGGGTAGTACACCAGCAGAGTCAACACGTGGTTGAGGTGAAACTCCGCACCACCTTCAGAAGGAATTTTGGTGGGCAGAGGACAACCTTGTCCCTGTGAAAGACCAGATAGGGAGACTTGACAGAGAGCGCCTGTAGCTCCCCAGTCCTTCTGGCTGACGTGATAGCCACCAAGTAGGTGGTCTTCCACAACAGATGTGACATCTCACATTTATGCATCAGTTCAAATAAGCTTGCCCATGAGCTTTGCCAAAACCAGCAGTAGATCACGTGGGTGGTGGGTCATGCACCGGAGGAAATGTGGTCAAGGCCTTTAAGAAGCGCCAGACCACCTTTCCCTGTGCCACCATCTGTTGACCAGCCCGTGCCTGGTAAGCAGAGATGGCTGCCAGGTGCACCTTAAGGGTCGAGACCAAAGAACTCCTTTGGAGAGGGACTAAGCGTAGTCGAGGATGCTAGTCACCAGACAGGATGAAGGGTCCAGGCCTTGCCCTGACACCAAATGGAGAATCTCTTCCATTTGAGTATAGCACCTCCTGGTCGATTCCTTCCTAGATGCCTCAACTACACTGAGTACATCATCAGAGAGACCCAAAGCCTGGGACTCTAGTCACCAGGAACCAGGCTGTCAGATGCAGTGATTGAAGGTCCGGATGGAATACCTTCCCTGATTGATGGAGAGCAGGTCCGGGCGTACTGGAAGATGCCTCAGGAGCCTGTTGCTGAGGCTAAGGAGATCTGGATACCAGAACTGGCGGGCCAGTCTGGGGCTACCAGGATCACCTGTGCCTTTTCCTTCTGGCCTTGAGGAGCACCTTGTGGACCAAGGGAAGTGGAGGGAAGGCACAGAAGAGGCCTGAGGTCCACGGCCCCGAGAAGGTATCCCCCTGCAGTGAGCCCTGCTGATGGGGGGGGCATGAAACAGCCTCAGCTTTGTGTTCTCCTGGAGGTGAACAGGTCCACTTGAGGGGAGCCCCACTGGGAGAACAGGTTGTGAGCTACCTCTGGATGGAGAGGCCACCTGTGGAATGTCTCGCCACATGGCTGAGGGTGTCTGCAACTGATTCGAGGCTCCTGCCACGTGGATGGCTAGGAGATCTGCCTCCCAGTTGGCTCACGAGGGTCCAGACGTGGAGTGCTTCCCTGCACAGAGGCCGGAGTGTGTGCCGCCCCTGTTTGTTGCCATAGTACATAGTCGTGGTGTTGTCCGCCTCTGGACTTGTACCACTTGACCCTGAAGGAATGGAGCAAATGCAGCCAGCACAAGCTGAACTGCTCGGGCTCCAGCAGGTTGATAGGGCATCAGGATTCCTCGGGGTCCAGAGCCCGTGGACTCTGAGTTCCATGTGGGCACCCCAGCCCATGAGAGAGGTGTCGGTCATAAGGACAACTGTCAGCTCAAGGTGGACAAATGGGATCCCTCCTGCAGATGTTCCAGGATGGTCCACCACTGGAGGACATTCAACATCTATGTTTCTAAGTTTCTGTCTTCTGGGTCACAGTAATCAGCTGGTCAAATGACCATGTCGCTAAAACCACTGGCTGGCCAGCTCCCATTGAAGTGGGCGCATATGCCACCAGGCCCATCGGACACAGTGGTGCAGGCTGCCATGTAACCCAGAAGTTGCAGGAAGTCCCCGGCAGAGTGCGACTGCCCAACCAGATATGACTGGGCAAAGGAGGAGAGAACTCCTCACTATGTCCGCCAGAAGCCTGGCTCTGGCTCGGCAAGAATCGAGCTCTGCCCCAATGAAGCAAATCACCTGCGAGGCACAAGTTCCAACTCTGGCGGAGGGAAAGGGCTGTAGAACACACAGGAAAGTAATGCCCGCAAAAGGGTCTTTTCTATGGCCGGCAGAGGGAAGGGCCGTGAAACACAGAGGCAACTGTGCCCCTGCACTGTGGAAGCATGATGGAGCGCTGTCCGTCACGTGCTTTCACAGTGCTAGAAGAGTTACAATGATGGCACTATATCTGGGGAGCTCTGCCCATGCAGCCATAAAATGTCCTTGGAGCTAGCTGGAACTAATCTCTAGTCCTGAGGCACAGCAGTAAAGCCTGGGTCTGAAGAGTCCATGGCATGGTTGGAATCTGAATACGAGTTCCATTGGTGTACCAGGTTCTGATCCAAAGCAAGCTTGCAGTTCTGGAATGCAAACTTACCTCCAGTGGGTGAAAAGGTCAGTTTTCACATTTGTACCACAACAATCCAACCAATAAAGGAAGCATTGCAGCCTTAGTAGGAATCTGTAAACGCCTTTGAGATTGTCAGCAGCTGCAGAGAAAAGCATCTGGAGCAAAGGGCTAGGATTTACTGCACAGCTCAAGAAAGCAATCCAAGGAAGTAATTCCAAGGGAACCCTTGAAAATTAGGTATTAACTACATCACAAAACTACCAACACTGTTGGCATTACTTGAACTCTTAATGGCAGTCTTCCATGAGAGGCTAAGGACTGAATTGCGTGGAGCCTGAACTACTCTTTCATCTGTGGAAGCCCTGAGAGGGGGTGCGATGGTGTGCAGCAAGGATTTCGCAAGTTTTGGAAAAGGAAAGGTTGGGCTCCTCGGTCCGACGGTGATCACTGACACTGGAGGGTGTTGGTGCGAACCCAGTTCCTTAGGGGAGTGGGGGACCACCGAAGGGTGATCTTGCTTGCCCCACGTGGTAGAAGGATCGGGTTGAGCCTAACCCGAGGTGAAATTTATATGCTGCCTGCCTGCCTATCTGCCATCGCGAAGGATTCCTAAGGAAGAAACCACAACGTAGGAAGAAAAGTGACTCTGGACCATTTGTTTGGTGAAGTCTGAATTTTGTTTTGGGCCAGGCGTTTGTAATATCTTTTGTAAAGATCAGAACTGGATTCGATGGGGTTGTTGCCGCCTTGTGAGAGGAGGCTGGCATACTTTAAAAAAAAAAAAATTCACAGTCTAAAGTGGTGAGAGCACACGGCTGTGGACAACAAAAGACCTGGGAACTCTCTTGAACTTTCAAAAGAAACTGTGATGTTGGCTATTTGATAAACATTAAAGCCATTCAATAATACTTTTTAGTAGTTTTAGTGGGTGCTCTCTTCCTGCAGTGGTGAGAGTACTGTGGGGGTAGAACTAGAATTATAATAGATGATTTTATAGTACTGGAATTTGAATAGATGATTTTACAGCACTAGAATTTGTTAGATCTTATTTCATTGTGCGTGTTTTATTGTAGTGCAGAGATGTGCTGGAGTGATTGTAAAGAGCTGATCGGGTATTATTCCCCCCTCTGTTAGGGACCTCCGTGCTCCTCCCCCGCTGCCAGCTGAAGTTTATAGGAGGTGCAGGGCTTTGGGGATTGCGAGAGGAGACGGAGGTCCCATGCTGGAGGGAATGGAAAAGGTGGGGATTGGGATTGTAGGGTCAAGGAGACGCCCTGGGTAAATGGGCATGAGAGAGGGCCTTCCTGTCTTGTGCCCATACCCAAGGGTCCTGGATCGGACCAGCAGGTAGGCCGTCACTATCGGAGGTTTGTCCTACTCGGGCGGTGTTATGCAATGCCAGGTCTATTAAAACAAGACGGCTATTATAGCTGATCTTGTCGAGTCATCTGACTCCATGATGCATCACCGAGACCTGGCTGGATGAAAATGTTGGGCCTGTATTAGCCGTAGGGCACCCGGCTAAGTACTGTGACACCGCCCGAGGCAGGATCAGAGGGGCGGGTGTTGCCATGTGTTTTAAGTCAGAACTGGTCTGTGGAGGTGCCAGCGGAGTCACCAGATCCTTTGAGTACATTGTGGGCGAGAGGTGGGGTGCAGGATACTTCTCGATACCGTCCACCAGGTGACGAATGTTTTTCTGCAGGAAATCGCAGACTTCATTGTCGACCTAATATTGGGGTCCCCAGATGGTTGGTACTGGGGACTTCAATGCCTGGGTCGACGATGAATTCTCTCGGTTTGTTCAAGATTTCCTCCAGGTGATGATATCACTGGGTTTCACAGGTGGTTTCTCCTCGACCCATGTGGGTGGACACTCATTGGACCTGGTGTTCCTTCTGGGGATGGGGATATCTGACTTGGTGGTGGAACCGTTGGATGGTCAGACCATCACTCCATTAGATTCAGTTTTGAGGCCACCCTGTTAGGTCTGCCCCACGGAGATGGTTCGAATACTGCCCTTTGAGGGGTGTATCCCCAGAGGACCTGATGGCGGTGTTGGACCCATCGAGCCTCACCGACAGATTGCATGGATCCAGGTGTTCTGCTACATGCCTATAATGAGGCAGTAACAGGGCCCTGGATTCTATTGCACCATTTCGTGTTCGCCCTTACTCCTTGCCCCAGGTCTCCTTGGTTTGATGAGACCATGAGGGAATTGAGGAGAGTTGGGCAAGGCTGGAGAGGCGCTATGAAAGTCCGGTCGTGATGATGACAAGCTTAGTTTGATGGACCATTATTTGTCTATCAATCCGCAATCTCGTAAGAAGGCAGAATTCCTGTCCAGAGAGATAGCGGCTGCACAGAATAGACCGGGTCAGCTCTTTCGACTGTGAACAGACTGTGCAATCCAGTCTGTCTTCAGCCCAGAAGAGCCTTATCTCAAGAATGGTGTGAGGAGCTCGCTCTCTTCTTTGCAGATAAGGTTGCCAAAATCAGATCGGACATTCGCTTCTCCTCCTAATGGGAGCAGCGGTGGTCGCCAGGAGATGTCAAACACCCAGTTGGAATGGTCTAACTTCAGCCTTCCCATAATCGAGGATGTTGTGATGATCATTCGAGCACTGCGACCGACCTGCTGTGATTTGGACCCCTGGTCCCACGCGCCTTAGTGGGTTGCGTGGATAAGATTGGCCTAGTCCTAGCTTTGATCGTATGGAAGTCTTTGGAGAGGGGATTTTCCAGATCCCCCAAAGAGGCTATAATTAAGCCCCTTTTAAAGAAACCCTCCTTAGACCCATACTGTCTAGCAAATTACAGGCCAGTCTCTAACTTACCTTTGTGGGTAAAGTTATTGAGAAAGTGGTTGCAGTGCAGTTGGAGGATCATCTGACCAACAACAATATCTACGATTCACTCCAGTCTGGATTTAGGAAAAGGCACAGTACCGAGACAGCGCGACGGGTACTAAATGACCTCCTAATGGCAAGAGATCGAGGACCCGATCCATCTTGGTACTACTTGATCTCTCGGCAGCGCTTTGACACTGTTGACCATGATGTGTTATTGGAGTGCTCATGTTAGTCTGTGGACTGTCTGGTACGGTCCTCAGATGGTTTCAATCTTACCTTGAGGGTAGGACTCAGAGAGTGGTGTCGGGAATTTTTCCTCAACATCATTCTCCTGCCCTGTGGGGTACCGAGGGCTCCATTTTAGCACCCATGTTGTTTTCGTGTATATGCTACCATTGGGGTGATTATTAGACGGTACGGTTTGGTTCTCACTGCTATGCTGATGATACCCAGCTGTATATGTCTTTTGTGCCCGGTCAGGACGCTGCCTTGTCGGGTATTTAATAACTGCCTTGAAGAAATCCAAGAATAGATGAATGGAGTTGGCTCAGGTTAAATCCGGGAGAAAACTGAAGTGTTCGTTGTGGATTTAGGTCGCTGTGAGGCGGGTCTGCCAGAGGGATCACCCTCAGGCCTATGGCTTGAGGTGTCCAGCTGACGACCTCAGACCAGGTGCAAAATCTTGGCGTAGTATTTGATGACCGCTTGACACTCAAATCCCAGGTGTTAGTGGTTATAAAGACTTCCTTTTTCATCTGAGGAATATTGCCAGGGTGAAGCACTTGGTTCCTCCAGAGGACCTTCCAACATTAATCCACGCCTTTGTTACCTCCCGGCTTGACTACTGTAACTCCCTATACCTAGGGCTATCGGGGTTGAACTGCCGCCTGCAGCTGGTGCAGAATGCGGCAGCCAGGCTGTTGACTGGAGTCTCTAGATCCAGTCACATAACGCCTGTGCTCCACAGACTGCACTGGCTGCCAGTGTTTTGTGCTAATTACCTTCAAGGTTGGTTTGCTGACCTATAAAGCCCTCACATGATCTGGGACCTGCCTACCTGAAAGAGCTCCTGTGCCCCTATAGTCCCTCTCGCCCCTCCGATCCACTGACGAGGGATTGCTAGACATTCCCAGGGTACGCCTGAAAACATCTGGTGCTAGATCATTTAGTTTTATGGCACCTAACCTGTGGAACTCTACCTCATCAGGTGCTAGATTGTCCGACCTGCCCTTAGTTTTAAAAAGGAGTTGAAGACCCACCTTTTAATATAGCTTTTAAGGATTTCTGTTGATTTGATTTACTATATTTATTGTCATATTTATTTGTACAGGCGCTTGATTTAAGAAAAGCGCCTTTTAAAAATAAAGTTGAAATTGAAATTGAAAATAAGAAAGTCACTGTCACCACCTCGGGAAGATGAGGTCAGACTTGCCTTCCACATCCTCCCCTGGAGGAAGGGGCGTAGGTAGATGCATCACAGGCCCTCGAATTCAGAAACGCAGTCGCGCATAACACTGATGACACTGGCCCCCTGAAGAACAAGGGTCCTGTGCCAAGGGCGGTGCCAGGGACTGGAACTGAATCCGGTATAGTGCTAGGATGGCTTAGTGCTCTAAGGCATCTGGTTTAAGAGGAGAATTTACTGTCTTGTCCACTGTAATAATTTCCTTCACTGTATTCTGTACTCTCCCAGGTCGTGTTTGAAAATAGGCAGGTAATTTGCCTAACACACTTACCTAGTTAACAAAAGCTAATAAATAAAAATAAATCTGGAGATCCCTGGCGCGAAAACCTCCAGCGCAGACCTGGTGCCGACATTACACTGACATGGTGCCGACATGATGTTGACTCAGTGTTGACATGATGCTGACGTGGCACCGACATGACACTGACCCATGCTGACATGGTGCTGACACAGTGCTAACCCGGTGCTGACACAATGTCAACATGGTGCCGACCCGGTGCCGGGCCAGCACTTGTGGTGGTGCTAGGCCAGGCCCTAAGGGCTAGAGAGGGCTGAATCTGGCACCAGGAGATCACGGGACCTGACAATGACATAGCGCCAACCTGCGCCAACATGGCACAGACATGGTGACAAACTGGCACCGGACCATCACTGGGACAAGCGCCAGGCCCCAAGGCTGAGAGGGCTGAATCCAGGACCAGCAGATCCCAGGCAACCTGGCACCGACACAACACTAACCCGTGTCGGCACCAGATCCAGCTCCAGGCCAGGCCCCAAAGGTTCAAATGTGGTGCTGACGCCAGAACCAGACGCACAACACACAGCCAGCACTGAAATGACTGACAATGAGCCTGACCTGTCCCACCAAGCGACATAAGGTGGGGGTGCAGCCAGTGGGACAGAAGTCAGTGGCATGGTCATGGGCAAGGACCGTATCGTACGAATAATGGTGAGTATAAAATAGTGACTACATTTGGGCAACTCAATATGAGCAACACCCATAACAGTGACCAATGCATAACGGGCGATCGGGCAATATTGGCGACTTTGGTGATGCTTGATACCCCAGTGTCAGTGTGTGCCATGAGGACTATTAGAAATAGGGTGGTGTGGGGCAGAGCCCTCACATGATACAGCAGACATGACTAGGCTGATGGAACAATAGGATACACCTGCAATTTTCAGCTACAGGTATGAGCCTGTATTGTAGCTCATTTGTTTGCTGCTGTGGTTTGGTAGCATTGTATCTGTAGTCGCCTTATGAATTCACCCATTTGACATTCGCCATATTAACCTCGCTGTATTGACACAGAACCGCAACAACCAAAGGCTGTTGCCAGAACCAAACACTCCTGAAGTTGTTTCCCAAAATGAAATATGGTGTACTGCCACAATCCCCACCTCCGACTGTGGGGAAACGGAAAAACCTGAAAAGTTTGCCTCTCAGCTCCTAAAGCTTACTGATAGAAAGGAAAGAGCTGTACAAGCAGAGATGCCGATCTAGCACTGGGAAGTGCAGGCACGCGGCGCTTTCTGAAAATGTGCTGTCATTACATCAAGAACCTGCATGCAACGTTGGCACGCCAGAGGGAGACACGACAACATACAGGCACTCCAACAGCACACTAAGGCTAGAGAAGCCTGTTAAAGAAAGCGACACCGGCGGTTAGAGAATGACAGAAAATAGCAGGAAGCTGCGTGGCTCAACGGAGCCTAGAAAACCACCAAACCACCTGATGGGTGGAAAACATGGACTGTTAACCTCCTGAAAAACTCTTTAGAGTGCCCAGAGTCAAAAAGCTCTACTGCGAGCCAGCCCAGTGGTGCTGAGGGTTGAGGTGCCGGACGCCACACTCACAGGAATGCCGGCGACCTGAGTTCGGAACGAGCTCAGATCATCGGGGTCGGGTAGGGAGGGCTAGGATTGAGTGTCGGAGACAGCTCTCCACTCCTGGTGTGGGCTGGGAAACTATATTGCGCCACGGCAGCCCTGGGAAACCCGGAGGCACTGCACATGCTGGTGTTACTTGGGGGCACGGTGGACGCCTGCCACGTATGTCACGGGGGCGTCTGCGCATATGTGCATGGACATCATTGCGTCAGCGCTCCCAATGGGGAAAAAACCTGAGAAAATGGCTGGGCCCGGCCGAGGAGCAGCCTGACGGCCGCACCCTGTAGTGCCAGGAGGACTGCCGTGGGATCGCGCTGGGGGTCTGGGGCTGGCCTGACATGGTAGGGTGAGGGGAACCCTCTGGCAGGTCGTCGATGGCCGTACGGTTCCCCATCATGCGAGTGAGCCTGCTGCTCTCAGAAGGGCAGAGCCAGGGCTGGATGCCTCCGTCAGTTAGACACCGCAGCAGGCGTAAATAGTGACATGATAATAAAAAAAAAACTCTCACTGTAGAATCCTGCTTTTTATTACTGAGGAGAATTTAAAGGGAAATGTCCTGCAAGGCAGAGAGCCAACTTAAAAGGAGAAATATCCCTACAAACAGTAGCAAAACCCACCTGACAGGCATACACCACCAAAAGAGACCCTAAAACTGAGGGGGGCAGGAACTGATGCCTTGAGCTGAGATGAGGAGAGAGAGGAACATGACAGAGACATTCAAATACCTTAAAGGGATAAATATGATGGGGGTAGCATCTATCAGAAAAAGATGGACAAGAACTAGGGACATGACATGAAGCTGGAGGAGATAGAATCAGGGGTAATGTGAGGAAGTACTTCTTTACAGAAAGGGTAGTGGATGCTTGAACAGCCTCCCACAGGGGTGGTGGAGGAATAAAAAATGCATGGAACAGATACAAGGGAACCCTACAGACAGGGATGAGGAAAAGCCACAGATCATCTACAGTCTGCAGCGTAAGCAAAAGGTAGGGAAATGGGCAGAACTAGATGGGCCAGGCAGTCCTTATCTACTGACAAATTCTATGTACTCTATAAGGGAGCCCCCAAGAGTGCCCTAGACTAAACCCCCAAAGAAACAACATGTACTTACCTGAGGCACCCTTTCTGGGTTTTTTGGGGTTTTTTTGAGTGTTAAGAAATTGGAGACCTGTAGAAAATAAAAACCTGAAGTATGTGAGACGTGGCCCCAATCCAAGCACAGGCAGTGGAAATGGGAAGAGCAGGTTAGTCAGTCTGAAAGCTGTGGCTTAACCAGCACAAATTTAATTTAGGGGTGCTCCTGTTACCAGGTAGCTCCAACTCGCTACGCAGAACTGCAGGCCCAGAAAACAAGAAGTTGATTTTTCTTCAGAGAAGCTTTAAGTTGTTTCCCTTGGATGGCACAGCTAGGACCGGAGAGTTGCTGTTGTCCAGAATCCTCATTTGCCCAACATTGCAAGGCTGAGTCACCCTTTGGGCTGAGCCATTTCCATTAGTAGGGTGCATAACACCCAGCTGTAAAGACTACCCATTGGCAATGTGGAGCATTACAGAAGTAAAAGGTTGACATATGAGATGAAGTAAGACACGTGACCAAGCTGGACTGGATATGGGGGTCCCTGTGACTAGTGTTGCTGGGAATCACCAAAATTATAAATCTAGCTGAGACTGTCAGACAGTGCCTGACAACTGATCTTCTCTGGTGTTTAGCTGCATGAAGTGTTCAACGGGTTGTTAGACTCCTGGTAAGAAAGGACCCTTAACAGAACAGTGCTGTTAATTTTGAGAATACTTCAAATGTTCTAGACACAGTTTAGAATCCTAAGTAGACCTCTCAGAGATGCTGCATTTCATTTAAAACGTGGGAGGCTGGTCTGAGGAATGCGATAGCTGGTGCCAGTAGATACTGTTAATGGTCTAACTTCCTGTCTTTCCCTTCAGTGACTGGTCACTGGCAGGAATCTGAAGCTGTACAGACATACACTGAACAGCACAGCAACTGGCAGTTGTTTCTCCTATTTTAAGGTCATAATCTTTTAATGTTTTTCTTCCAATAAAGGTTTTAATATTCAAATATTTTTGCAGGTAATTGCTTTTCATTCATATTTTCCTGTTCCCAGCATGGCCAAATGCCCCAGCCTCCTCAAATGCATCCCCAGCTTTCTGTCTGGACTAACGATCGCACTTCTACTGCGTGACCGGTACTCACTGGGTGCCAGGCGGCAGGTGGCAGGAGACGGCCAGTCAACGGAGACTGCCTGATATCATTCCACTTGGTGAGCGGGTGTATAATGCACCCAAGTAGGCCCAGTGGATGCTCCCATGCACAAGATGTCAGTGGCTGCCACTCTGGTGCGTCTGACGGAAGGTACCTTGCTGCCTAGCTCCCAGCCACCGCTAGGGCCAGGCTTGCACCAGGCACCATGTCCCTCCTTGCCCTGGACAGAAGAGCTATCCTCCAGATGCTCCATCCTCTCCCTCCCAGACCAACACCCTCAATGCTGGACAGCTCCAAAACCAGGGTCGCAAGTATGAAACATAGAAACACAGACTTTGATGGCAGGTAAGGACCACTTGGCCCACCCAGTCTGCCCACTTCTCCCTACCTACACTATTACCGCAGACCATATCCAATCTACAGCTCTTTCTCCTCCCTCCCACTTCCTTTCTGTTATGATTCCTTGTGCTTATCCCATGTATTCTTGAACCCCACCACTGTTTTCACCCCACACCCTCTGCTGGAAGGCTGTTCCAGGAATCTACCACTCTTTCTGTGAAGAAGTATTTCTCACATCTGTCCTGAATCTACCCTCCAGCTTTATAGCACATCCCTTGTTCTTGAGCACCTTTTCTTCTGAAAAATACCTGCACCTTTTACCCCGTGAGGTATGGCGGCAGGTGTGGCTACAGTGCCACAACCTTCCAGCGCCACTGGGCCAGAGATTATTCAAATATAATAAACAATTACAATCATAAAAAGTTTTCAAACACTACTTACAATGGAAGAAAAAATACCGTAGTAATATTGTTTTTTCTTAAAGGAAAACTACATCCTCATATCATTTAAATTTTGTTTTATGCCAACAGACCACTCCTTTCCTGTAGCTGTTAGGGCTATACGTGTTACCGTTAGTTTGTTTTCACTGCTAATGGTAGCCCTTTGACTGCCCTGGGGGTCTCCATTTCATGGCTGTTGAAATCTCACTGTTCATGAGAACTGCATTAGCATATGAGAACATGATATCAGATCAACCATTTGAATCATGTATCTTTATGCTGAAAGAACAAATACCCTGCAAAAACTCTCTGAAACACACAAACTGAATGAAGTTTAAAGGAAAACCCTGCATTACAACTCAGATAGTTTGCAAAAATCACTGAAGGTAAAAGTGGTATTTCATGCCTTCTTGCAGCATTTTTTTGAAGACTAATTAGCAGACAGGCATACTGGGGAGTTAAAAGGCTGATTATGCATCATGTTCTCATATGCCAAGGCAGCACTCAGGATAATGAGATTTCAACAGCCACCAAATGGAGCCTCCCAGAACAGTTACAGGGCCTAGTGTGAAATGTGAAAACAGACTAAGGCAGTTGCATGCATCTCTAACAGCTACATGAACAGAATTGTTTGCTGACATGAAAACAATTAAAGATAAGAGGGTGTAGTTTTCCTTTAAGGGATCCCTCACTATGTTTACATTTTAGCAGGCATCTCAGCAGACATTGACGCCCAGAGGTTAGAACCTATGCAAATGTTTGAATTTGGAATGTAGGTTGAAACTCTGCATCCCCGCTCCACTCCAGCCATTTCTCAGATCTGTTTCCAAGCCAGAGTGCAGCAGTGGCTAGTGAAACTAGCTAAAAAGACTACCAAAAATTTTTGAAAAACATTTTTCATAGAATTTTAAAAACACCAAACAAATTGAAAGCAGACTTGTGAAAAATTATCATATAACAACAACCACAAGCTTATTTGTAGGAACTGCAACAGTAATACTGAAATGAAAAAGGAACTAATTATTGTATGATCCTAATTTAAGTTCTGGAAGGGAGGCAGAGTAAGGAGTAAACATAGTGAGGATCCCTTAAGAAGAAACAACATTACTATTTTGAGTAATATTGTCTCCTAACCCTAGGGATCCCTCACTTAGTGTTTACACTTTACAGACTTCACAGTAGTACCTTGGGAGGCTAGGTCCAGAACCTAGTTAGAACAGGTTCTGGAAGACAGCAGCTCCAAAACAGGCATCCTTTCTGGACTGTATGTCCAAACAGTAGTGCTTTGTGAAGGTGTATACTGTCTTCCAGGTAGCTTATTCACAACTGTCCAACCATGGGATGCCCCGCGATGCTACAGAGAGGCCGAGGTACCCTTGTGGAATGTGTCCTTGCTTCTTAGTGGAATTTTTCCACCCTTCAAAGCAGAACAGAAAGCAACAGACAATCCAGTGAGAGACCGCTTTTGTAGCCGGAATGCCTTTACCAACCTCACCATAGATAACAAAAGCTGAGTACTGTAGACCTGACATCTTTTGTCCGTCCATGTTGACAGTCAGGACTCGCTTAGTTCCACACTATGCAACTTTCCACATGGACTGGAATGCTCTGTAAAGAGTACAGGGAGGGTCACTAACTGATTCAGGTGGAATTCAGCTACCACTTCACCGAGGGTTTTCTGCTGGTTCTAAGAACTATTTTTTACTGTGGTGAATTATGAAGTTTGGCTCTGTGCAGAGGGCCTGCAATTCACCTACCCTCCTAGCAGATGTCATTGTCACCAAGAATATGGTTTTCCATGTGGCAGACTTCAGGTTAGCAGCTTCCATAGGCTCAAACAGAACCTCCAAAAGCTGGTCAAGACATATATTGAGGTCCCCAGGTGGAAGAGGGTCCCTCACTTGGGGGTATAGGTAACTGAGGGCTTTAAACAACCTCTTAAAAGGGCTTATGAGGCCAAAGACTTTCCCTTGCCAGCAGATATGTATGCTGATACTGTCACTAGGCGCACTTTAAAGTTGAAGGCCAAATGCCTATTGACTGTAGGTGTACTAGGTATCCCAGAATTACAGTCAACCCTGCCTCCACTGGGTGTATTTTAGAGGCACACCAATAAGAAAACCTTTTCCACTTGGAGGAATATGCTTTCTTGCTGCGCTTCACTGAAATCCTAAGCACCTTCAGGACTTCCTCTGAGATATCCAATCCTGAATATTCTAACCTCATGAACTATGTCCTCAGGTGTAGGGTCCTGGGGTTCAGGAATGTTATCCTGCTCTGGGACAAAGTCAACAGATTGTGACTGAGTGGCAGGCTGACTGGATTCTTGCTGGACAGGACCAGGAGCAATCAGTACCAGGCCTGTCTGGTCCAGTCTGGAGCTATCAGGATCATACAACTTCAGTATCAAGTTCTTTCCAAACACTTTGAAGATCTTACAGTACCCTGGGTACTAAGAACTTTACAGAAAATTAACAAGATCATAAACCCTGTAGAAGCTTAGTAATGACAGTTACTCTGGTAAGAGCCAATGTAATAACACTGTTTTGCTTTAGTACCTGTTCTTTTGTTCACTTTACTTACGATTTGACACAAACACTTGTTTTCATTGACGAGTTTCTCCAGTGATAAATACTCAATGATGTCTGCTTCTGCTAGGGCACCCTCTCTGTCCTGTTTATTGGCTAATCTAAACAAATCAACACAATAAAACAAGATTAGAAATGGACACAACTTCATCCTGTTGTAACAGTGTTTTGAGAAACAGCATAGTCTACTCTAGAGACTACAGCACAGCTTTGGGAATTGGGAGACCCAGGTTTAAAGAGCCTGTTACACCACTAGGAAAATGGAAATTATGAGTCAAAGCCATCATACTTTGAAAGCCTCTGAAAAGCTCATGACACTGTAGTTAAATAGGGCTAGAAATGAATGGTATTCCAACCTGTTTTGCATACAAGTTTGCAAGGTGAAATACAACTTCTCCATGCTGTCACCACCCTGCAGTTTGAGCATATCCCTCCGTGAGTTCTGCACACGCCAACACCCAGCTACACAGGATGCCATCCACAACTAGTGTGCTTCACTGGTGCATATCTGTATGTTGGAGTAGGGGTGGGCAGAGCTGTCTTGGACTACAGGCATTCACCCCATGGGATGGTCTGCCGGCTGTCAGTGGATCCCTTCATAGGTTTCGAAGCTACGTAGACTTTCATCCTTTATGCCTGCCCTGATATTTAATCTAATATATATTTATTATGGCAAAAACTATCTAACCTATCTTTAAATGACTCCACTGTAACACTAGTGATCACTTCTATTGGAAGGCTGATCCAGAGTTGTACCACTCTCTGGCTGAAGCAGTGCCTTCTCTTTAATAGATTCCATTTTCCCCAGTCAACTGCAGTACATGCCCCTAGGTTCATATACATGGTTCTTCAGCTTTAATCCTAGACCTTCCTTAATGAATCCGTGGACCATATAGCCTCCTGATTCTTCTGTACTGTAATTTATATAGTCCTAAACTTTCTAACCTGAGTATGTGACACCCCCAGACCTGTCACTGCCACTGCAGCTCTTCTTGCACATTCTCTATTTTTTTATCCCTTTTGTATGGTGCCCATACCTGCAAACAATATTCCAGATGTGGCCTTATTAATGCCTGATATAATGGGAGCAAGACTTGCTATCCCTGCTTGCTATGTGCCACAGAATACAATTTAGAGTTTAGTTTGCCTTTTTAACCAAAACATTACAATTTGTGCTAAACTGCAGGGCATTTGTGACCCTGACTCCCAGCAGCCCGTTTGTGAATGTCCAGAGGTCCCGCATGGGTGAAGTGGGAGCACCGTGCATCATGAATCGGCATAACAGCTCCTCCACACAGCCTCTTCTCCATAACAGGAGTTGGTAACCTGGGATCCTCGGTTTCTCCATTCACTAATCCACCAACAGCTTAACCTGATTCAATGTCAGTCAGGTTGCATCTTGGCACCAAGAGTTGGAGAGCTGTTGTGTAGTGTGCTGGCACAGAATGGCTCCATGTTCCACCCCAGAGGTGGCTGCACTTCAGTGACTGGTCCCTGTGAGTTCTGTGTTGATTGTAAGGTGCTTTGAGATGCCTGCATGACCTGGCGCTACATAAATAAGGGATTATTATTTACAGAAACATCTGTATATATTTAAGCATAATAACTAGAAGAGCATATTTTCTATGTTTAATGATTGCACAGATCTGTATTATATCCGAGTGGCCTAACAGAATTTGATGGGTGTTCTTCTGACATAACAATTAACATCACAAGCATTTATTGACCAACAGTTGAGCTACAAAACAATAAGATACATATGAGCCAGCTGAAAAGTACAGCTACGTAAGAACTTACCGTAACGGTAGATCTTGAGAGGCTCTTGCAGTAGGTAATTACATATGGACTGGCGTCGGCGGGCGGCGGGACCCCGCGGAAAAATTTCTGCTAGCAGTCCTTGGCGGGACCGCCTTGACGCTGGTGGACCGCCTCAGACGACGCCGGTATAAAGGGGCGGTCTCGGACACCCGCTTCCAGTTCTTTCCTCGCCACAGGCCCGGAAGGCCCGGACGAGAGAGAAGCAGATATTTCCTCAATGGAAAAGGAGCTGAAAAACCTAGGGGATGGAAGGCGGAAGGTATTACCTACTGCAAGAGCCTTTCTCAAAGATCTACTGCTACGTGTAAGTTCTTACGTAACTGTACTATCTTACTTCGAGAGGGCTCTTGCGTAGGTAATTACATATAGGACAGAATCCCAAGCAGTCTGGAACAAATGAAAAGCACCGGAGTAGGAACTACTCCAAGAAGTAGAAACAACCTTGCAAACCTCAAGATAGGAGGCCTTGCAAGACAGCTAACCAAGCCTGCTCTACGCGAGGCAATGTCCAAACTGTAATGTTTAGTGAATGTATGGACCGGAAGTCCAAGTGGCGGCAGCACAGATGTCTGCCACAGACAATTCTTGAAACAAGCTGCAGAGGCTGCTACTCCCGAGTGGAGTGACTTCTGACTTGACCCGGTAGGGTCTTGTTGTACTTGTCATAACAGAAAGTGATACAATGAGCCAACCACTTTGATAGGCATTGTTTGGACAGCATTGCCTTTCCTTTTGTGAGCAAAGGAGACGAACAACTGATCAGTCTTTCTGAGATCCTTCATCCTATCGGTGTAGTATTTCAGAATCCTGTGGACATTCATGGTATGGAGCAAGTATTTTCCTTGGTTGGAGTACTGCGTGAAAAAGGCAGGTAATTCAATAGACTGATTTAAGGTAGACTCGCTACCACTTTTGGGAGAAACTTAGGATTCATGTGAAGAGCTACTCTTTCTTTGTGAAAAATCAGATAAAGGATTTTGCACATAAGAGCCTGAGCTTGGAAATTCTACGAGCAGAAGTAATGGCCACTAAGAAGAGCGTCTTCCACGAGCCGAAGCCGCAGGCTCAAAAGGAGGAAGGGTAAGTTTCTTGAGGACAAAGTTCAAGTCCCAAGGGGAGCTGGAGTCCAACAGGGGGCTGAGATGAAGGACCCTCTGAGAAAGGTCTTGGATACCTCCAATTAGGCAAATGCTTTATCAGCGAAGGGAACATGGTAGGCTGAAATAGCAGCCATGTGAACCTTCAAAGAGGAGTGACTGAGACCCAGGTCAAAAGATGATGCAAATAATCAAGCAGAACGGCCACAGGACAGGAGAAAGGGTCCACATTCCTGGAGGCAGCCCAAATGGAAAATCTCTTCCATTTCATAGCGAGGTGGACCTAGTGGAGGGTTTTCTGGCCTCCACCAGAATCTCGCCACCTTAGGAGAGACGCCAAACGGGATTGGGCTAGGTCTGCAGGAGCCATGCATAAAGTTGAAGAGACTTGAGTCCGGATGGACCATGGTCCCCTGATCCTGGGTCAGCAATCCTGAGATAAAGGAAGAGGAGGAACCTCTGAGTATTGTTGTAGAAGAGAACCAGATTTGCCTGGGCCAGAAAGGAGCAATCAGAATCATTCTCGCCCTTTCAATGCCAGTTTCTGCAGCACACGAGGGACCAGAGGAATTGGGGAAAACAGAGATGAATCTGTCCTTCCAGTTTAGAGACAGAGCGTCGCCCAGAAAGCACCTGGCTCTGGAGCGAGCGAGCGAAAAGGTTGGAAGTTTTGCGCTTTGGGAGGAGGCAAACAGGTCTATCTGAGGAGTCCCCCAAATCTGGAAGATGCTTTTAGAACTTTTTGGTCCAGTTCCCACTGTGTGGCAACGCTCAAGAACGACTTAGCTTGTCTGCCAGACATTGTCGACTCGGAACATGGATCGCCGTGAGGTGAAGGTTGTGAGCGTTGCCCATTCCCAAACCCTCATCGCTTCCCTGCACAGCGGTAGGACTGAGTCCCTCCCTGCTTGTTGATGTACCACACCACGACATGTTGTCCATTTGGACAGCTAGGTGACCAGGAAGGATGTATTGGTGAAGGGCCTGAGAGCATACAGCACTGCTCGTAGCTCGTAGCTCGAGCACATTCATGTGGAGAGCTAACTCCAATCTGGACCATAAGTCCTGGGTTCGTGATGACCCAGATGGGCTCTCAACCTTCGCCTGATGCGTCCGTGGTCAGAGTCTGGGCGGCGGGAGGATGAAAGAAGGGACCTCCCGGAACAGATTCTCTCGAACCATCCACCATTGCAAGTCTCTTATCATCGGCGAGGAGATCAGCACCAGATGATCTAGGTCGCCTACAAGTTGATCCCACTGAGAGCGGAGAGTCACTGAGAGATCCTCATGTGGAGGCGCGCACTGTGGAACTGTCGGGATGGCAGCCGCCATAAGCCCCAGAAGATGGAGCAACCGACCTGGCCGGAAACTTCCTATGCTCCGAGAGTAGGGAATCTGGGATCTGAGGGAGGCCCCCGTCCGAAGGCAGGAAGGCCCTGCACACTGTCATACTCGAGGATTGCCCGATGAACTGGAGTCTCTGGAGGGGTCCAGATGAGACTTGGAATGGTTGATGGTGATACCCAGACCAGTGAAAACCTGCTGGGTGAGGAGAGAAAATGCAGGAGTTCCTCCTGGGCGGGGCCGATAGGAGCCAGTTGTCCAGGTAGGAAAACCTGAACTCCCAAATTCGCAGGTGGGCGCTACCAGCGCCAGGCATTTGGTAAAACTCGGGGAGCCAAGGAAAGACCAAAAGGAGTGCCCGGAATTGGTAATGGTCCCCTGGAATGCAAACCTGAGGTACTTTGGTGCGGGCTGAATGGGGATGTGCAGGTACGCATCCTGCATATCCAGTGCACAAGCCATTGGCCCGCCGGAGAAGGGCAAAGGGTTTGAAGGAGAGCATCCTGAACCTCTTGTATTCCACACAGAAGTTCAGGGAGCTGAGATAGAGAATGAGTCTGAGATCTCCCATCTTCTTTGGTACAAGGAAGAAATGGGAATAGTAACCCATCCCGTGAAGGTGAGGGGGGACGGGTCTATGGCCTGCTTCGCGAGGAAAGCAGATATTTCTTCCCTGACCAAAGGAAGATGGTCCCTTGAGTAAGAGGAGTTCGGGGGTGACGGGAGGTTTCTGTAGAAACTCTATAGAGTGCCCTCTGCTATGATCTGAAGCACCCATGAATCCAATGTTATCCTCTCCCAACCCAGAAGGTGGAGGAGAATCTCCCTCTTACCGGTTCCTCTGGGAGTCCGGAGGCGTGGGAGAGGGAAGAGTCAGGTGGTGAGAGGTGAGCGCCGCAGCTGGGGCACCCGCTGCTTTTTGGGTGGTGGCGGGGCCTGGCAGCTGTGGGGGCCTAACATTTAGTGGCCTGCCTTCCTGGGGTTTCGCTGCTGAGGCCGACTCGCGCTCTGCAAAAGGGACGGCAGAGGGATGGGGAAGATGCACTGAATCAACAGAATTGAGGCGTCCCTCCTCCTGCAAGTCAGTGATGATGTCCTTGACATCACCACCGAAAAGTGCTTCTGAATTGCTGACTGCACCTCCTGGACCAGAACTGACATACGGAGCCACGCGTGACGTGAAGACTTACGGCGCACGAGAGCTCCGGTCCCGCTGTGTCCACTGCATTGTAGGTCGCCCCTCAGAATGTGACGACTGGCCAAACGAGCAGAACGGACAAGGTCAGCTAACTCCTGCTTGACTTGGGAGTCAGGCAAGGAGTCAATCTTAGATTCTGCCTGGGTAAGGACGGCCTTCTGGTAATCCCCATATGTGCTATATAATTTAGGGCCCTGATCCCAGTGTGGAAGAAGCACAGATCTTCCATACCAACCAGAAGGCGAGATTCCTTATCCGGAGGAGAGCTCAAAATGTTTCGGTGTGCTGACCTGCCGCGGACCGGCGCTAATCACAACCGAGTCTGCACGGGGTGAGAGTCTAAAAGTCTATACCCTCCGGAGCCTGGTATAGCCTGTTGGACTTCCGAGGAAGTGGGGCTAAAGCTGATTGTTGTTTCCAAATGGTGGAAACAAGGTGGGCATGAGGCTCGATTCAGGGTGGCACTAGAGCAGGGGCCGTAAGGGCAAGTCCAGATGTTCAGCGAGTTTAACCGCTGAGGATCTGGTTCTAAGAACGCCACTGATGGACTTCCTGGATCTTCCTGATCAACTCGTGAAGGAAGGATCCTCGAGGAGACTTCGGAGGAGTCTCGGGCTGGCTTGACGGAGAGCGAGGCTCGCCATCTTTATCGGAGCATCCGTCGGAGGAATCTGAGGAGTCAGAGAGAAGAAGAAGAGGAATTTGAAGCAGAGTAAGACTCCCTAGCTCATCTAGGGAGAGACGGGTTCCTTAGGGGATCCCTGGACGCGTGTCCTGCCCCTCTCTGGATCGAGGGGAGGCTCGGGAATCTGGAGGTGGAGAGTGTGCGTCTGGGAACTACGGGAGCCGAGGGTGGTACCGTCGCCGAAGATGGCTCTCTACTTCCTTGGTGAGCTGAGCCTGGCCCAACGCAGGAGGCCAAAGTCTCCTGAAGATCCACTGGCGGCCTGGGGGGGGTGGAGGAGGAGGAGGGGATAGTTGTACGGATGATATCTGTAGGTGAGTATCCGTAACCCGTGCGGGAATACCGGAGCTGGGTATTCTTGGCGCGGGTACTGCGGCGTCGGTGGAGTCGGCGCGGGTACTGCGGGCAGGATACTGTGGACCGGGTAAACGGCGTCCGATAAGGACGGCGGATACCAGGTACTGGAGGAGCAGCCAGAGCAGACGCCCAGTAGGGAACTCCCACAGGGCGGATCAACCGTGATAGGCCCATGGGGTGGAGGCCCGATGGAAGAGGAATATCCCGCCGTTGTCGGAACCTCGTCAGGGCGGGCGTCAGCGCCGGCGACGGGGCCAGCGCCAGATCCGGTTCTGCAGGAGGAGGATCTGAACGGCGAAAGGCATCCCGAGCCTGCCTGGGGATGGAGGAGAGAGTCCCCAGGGTCAGGCAGGGGGACTCAGGCTCCTGGACGCAGCGAAGGCTGCGGGGAACCTGGGACGACAGGCGGTGAAAGGGTCTGTCTAGCAGTTCTGATGCCCGGCGCATGTCAGAGGAGCAGCCAACGTGCGACTTAGGGGCTGAATCGGCAGGACGCCAGAGGAGCAGGCGTCCGACTTGGGGTCCCTCGCCGGAGGCGGGCCGAGGTGGGAAGTGGCCCAGCCTGAGGGGACACTGCTGTGTGCCGCCCAGTGTCGGGCGTCTTAGCGGCCTTCTCCCGGTGGGCGTCGGAGGAGCCGGCGTCCGGCTTATGGGGCGCCTGCACCAGTAGGCATAAGCCTGCAGCAGTACTGGGGCAGAAGCCTCCTTTTGCCCAGAGGCACCGGCGGGCTCGACCTTGAACCCGGCGGGCGGGCGGCGCCTCCTCAAAACCTTGAGACTGCCCGTCAGGCGATCCCCGGAGGGGACGTTACCTTAGCCGTGGCTCCAGCCAGAGCTGTGGAAGAGGAGGCCTTCTCCCGGTGCCTTTCTTTGTCCCGCTTCTTATGTCCTCCTGGGGAGTCGACGCCTGCCTAAGCTTCTTCAACTCCTTCTCTATTGCGGACATCTTCTTTTAAGGAGATGGGCTTCCAAGAACTGCTAGCGTCGTCTCGGGTGGCACTTGAAATGCAGGCAATGCGGGCACTTGTCGACAGCGTGGTCGGGCCTAAACAAAAAAGGCAGAGGAGTGACCGTTTTTGTGAGGCAGTTGGGTGCACTGACTAGTCGCATCTATTTTTGAAGGGACGATATAAACTGACATTCACCTGACGAATTAAATGCAAAATACTGATACTTTCGAAAACGACGAAGCAACAGGGCTGAGCATGAACTTCACCGCGAGGCGCTGCACAAGCTGGACGGGCGGAAAGAACTGGGGGCGGGCGCCGACCGCCCCTTTATAATGACGTCTGCCTGTCGCGGTCACCTGACGGGGGCGGTCCCCGCAGGGACTCAAGAAGCTAGAAATTTTTCCAGGTCCTGCCGCCTGCCGACGCCAGTCCTGTATGTAATTACCTACTGCAAGAGCCCTCTGAATTAAGATCTCTGGTTCACCCACTGCAGAACACTGCTCTGTTGTATGTCACCTGTAAATAAGGGTTACTCACCTGTAACCACAGTTCTAGGAGTGGCATATTGTAGCACATTCACACTTAGGCAGCTATTCCTTTCCCTTTAATACTTGCTGAAAGGTCTTCAAGCTAAGCTCCTCCCACCTACCGGGGTGGCATCTCCTCGCACCATCATGTGATGTCGGATCTTGCACGCTGGAAGCAAGGATCTGTGTGCCACTTGTCAAAGGAGGGTGGTGGGCATGTGGATGTGCACCATATACCACTCCTACAACTATGGTTACAGATGAGTAACCCTCATTTGTCGGGATGTGAATATGGTCCACTATCCACATTTATGCAGACTCCTAGCAGTTCTGTGGGAGGAGGGGCAAGGCGCACATCCCTACTTGGGGAAAAGGGATTGAGATCTGAGGCCCCAAAACTAGCATCTCGGGTGACTCAAGGTTGATGTGGTAATGGGAGATGAAGGTGTGTGCTGATGTTTAGGTAGCTGCACTGCAGATTTCCTGGATAGGGACATCCCGGGAAGTAGCCACCAAGGCAGCAGTATGTCTGGTGAATAAGCCCTTAGCCCAACAGGGGCTCCCTACCAGTCAACCCATAGCAGAAGTTGATGCAGGATACAATCCACCTACCAATCGCCTGCTTAGCTGCCAGTTTGTTATGTATGGCTTCATCATAGGTGACAAATAGCTGGCAAACCTCATCCTGAACTCCAGCCGTGCTCAGTGTAATAAGTGAGTGGTCGCCTCAGGTCCAGCGTGTGGAGCCTGTGCTCAGCCTCTGACTTTGGGTTGATAAAGTACATCAGAAGGTTAATCACCTGGTTGAGGTGAAAATTCTGAAACATCCTTCAGGAGGAACTCTCAGGTTGGGGCAGAGGACAACCTTGTCCATGTGGAACACTAGATAGGGAGACTCTACCGAGAACGCCTGGAGCTCACTGATCCTTCTGATGGAGGTGACAGCCACCAAGAAGGCTGTCTTCCACGACAGGTGGGAGATGTGACACCTGTGCATTGGTTCAAAGGCTTGCCCATAAGCATCGACAGTACCAGCAACAAGTTCTAAGGTGGTGGGGTTCTCACACACCAGCAGGGGTAAGAAGGGCAAGGCCTTAAAGAAGCGCCCACCACCTTCTCCAGCACTACTGCTGGGCATAACGCCCACACCTGTAAGCAGAGATGGCTGCCAGGAGCACCTTGAGGGCCATCAACCTCAGGTCCAACAGAGAGGGACCACAAATAGTCCAGGATACATAGATGTTTTCGGCAGAGAAGGGCCTTGTGGCCCATCCAGTCTGCCCAATTCCTTTCTAATGCTTAAGGAACCCTAGATACTACAAGACCCCTTCACCCCAGCTTGATAATTCCCACGTGCCTATCCCACACATTCTTGAATTCCTGAACTGTGACCATGCTCACCACTTTCTGGGGAGACTGTTCCATCTCTCCACCACCCTTTCAGTGAAGTAGAATTTCCTCAAGCTCCCTCAAAGTTTTCCACCTTTTAGTCTCATGCTGTGCCTCTTGTTCTGCTATTTCCTTCATGTTAAAAGATGCCTCTCTGGTATCCTGTCCCTTTAGATATTTGAACATCTCTATCATGTACACTCTCTCTCTGCTTTCCACCAGAGAGTACATATTAAAGCTCTGAGTCTCTCCTCATATGACTCATGTTGCATCCCGACACCATTTTTGTCGCCTCCTCTGTACTGTCTCCATCCAGTCTATGTCGTTTTGGAGATGGGGCCTCCAGAACCGAACACAGTACTCCATATGAGGTCTTACCAGGAGTTGTACAATGGTACAACCACTTCCTCCTTCTACTTGTTATACCCTTCCTTATGCACTCTAGTACTCTGTTAGCATTTCCAGCTGCTTTGTTGCACTGTTTAGCCACTTTGAGGTGGTTTTCTATGACTACCCTAGATCCCTTCCTCTGTGATGGCCTCCAGTGTTACCCCATCTAGTTCATACTCAGCCCTAGGATTCCCTCTCCCTAGGTGCATAATCTTGCACTTTTTGCACTGAAACCCAACTGCCATTCCTTGAACCAGTTTTCTAGCCTCTTCAGATCCCGCCTCATTTTTCTATACCTTACTGTGTATCTACCCTGTTACATAGCTTTGTATTATCTGCTAACAGGCTAACCCTCCCTTCTAGGCCCTCTACAATATCGCTTATGAAGACATTGAAGAGCACTGGACCCAGCACTGATCCCTGGGGTACACCACTGTTATCCATCCCTCCTGTGAGCTAACCCCATTTACCACCACTCTGTGTGTTCTGTTACTCAACCAGTTTCTAACCCACGTGACCACTTCTGTCCCCACCCCAGATTTGCCAGCTTGTGGATTAGTCTTCTGTGTGACACTGTGTCGAAGGATGACTGCTGCATCTCTGGTGGATGCTGGCCACAGGGCAAGACAGGGCCTAGCTCCTGCCTTGACACCAAATGGAAAATATCTTCCACCTGACAGCATAGTACTGATAACTTGATTCCTTCCAAGAGGCCTTCGACAACATGGAGAACCTCTTCGGAGAGACCCAAAGTCTGGAACTCTAGCCGCCAGGAACCAGGCTGTCAGGTGCAAGGACTGAAGGTTCAGATGTACTGTAGGACCCTTCCCTGAGAGCAAGGCAGCAGGTCCGGATGGAGAGGCAAGTGCCACAGGGGCCTGCTGCTGATGCTGAGGAGACTGGGGTTCAAGAAATGGCACAGAGAGTCCAAAGCCAACAAGAACATCCATGCCTGGTCCCTCCTTACCTCGAGCAACACCTTGTAGATCAGGAAAAGTCAGGAAGGTGTACATGAGGTCTGGAGTCCAGGGTCTCATGAAGGCATCCCCAGCAGAGTCTCGCACTGAGGGGATCAGCACAAAACAGCCTCAGCTTTGCATTCTCCCAGGAGGCAAACTGTTCAACCAGGAGAGTGCTCCACTAGGAGAAAAGGTGATCTCCTCCTGATGCAGAGACGACTCACCCACTTGGCTGTAGGCATTCGCCAGCTGGTTGGAGACACTGGCCACATGGATCACCAGATCATCAGCATTCAGACTGCATGCGAGGGTCCCGATACGAAGGGCTTCCAGACAGTAGCAAAGAGAATGCGCCACGCCCTACTTGTTGTGGTAATATATGGTCGTGGTGTAGTCTGTCTGGACCTGCATGACCTGACCCCCACGAAAAGGGTGAAGGCCGTCAGAGCACAACGATGGCACAGAACCCAGCAGGTTGATATGACATTGGGACTCCTTGGGGATCCAGAACCCGTGGGTCCTGTGGGCCCTGAGATGTGCTTCCCATCCCACCAGAGATGTGTCAGTCATCAGAGTGACTGTCAGCCTGGGCAGATGAATGGGACCTTTCTGCAGGTGTTCCAGGGTTAGCCACCACTGGATGGCATCCCATATCAGTTGCATCATCATGACCTGCTGGTCCAGGTGACCAAGGTGAAGAGACCACCGGCGAACCAGCTCCCACTGAAGGGGGCATCCACTAGCCGACCCACCAGATCAAGCTGGTGTAGGATTCCATGTACCCCAGCAGCTGTGGGAAGACCCGGAAGGCGCAAGAGCCCAACCTGAAATGATCGAGAAAAGGGTGTAAGACCCGCTGCCCAGTCAGCTGAGAGTCAGGTCCTGGCCCGAAGAAGTCGAGTTCTGCCCCAATGAACTGGCTGATATGCGAGGGCGGAGTTCTGACTTGTCCAGATTGACAAGAAGACCCAAGACAGAGCAAGTCTGAGGGCCAGATCCCTGGACCGCTCAACCTCCTCCTGGGACGCAACCAGTGATCAGTCAGTCATCCAGGTAAGGGTACACCCAGACCCCACGGCGCCATGGGAATGCTGTCACCACTGCTACGCACTCTATGAAGACCATGGGGGCCAAGGAGAGGCCTAACAGCATGACCTGAAACCCGTACAGCACCACTTTTGAGCAGAACTGAAGGAACCGCCAGTAGGACAGATGGATCAGGATGTGGAAGAAGGCATCCAGGAGGTCCAGAGAGCAGAGTCACATGTCCCACCCAAAGAATGGAATGATTTGGTGCAGAGGACCATCTAGAGCATGCACTTCCTCAGATACTGGTTGAGATTGTGAAGGTCCAGAATGGGGCGCCAGCCCCAACCTGTTTTGGAACCAGGAAATACCTGCAGATGAAGCTCAGACTGTCCACCTGTTTTGGAACCAGAAAATACCTGGAGATGAAGCTCGGACTGTCCACAGAGTCCAGGACAGGGGCTACAGCACCCTTCTGAAGGAGCTGAACAATATCCTTCCCAAGGCAGACAACATGTTCGGGGACACCACAGCCTCCCAAGGGGCAAGGGCTCAGAAGGGCGAGAGAGTCTCAAAGTCTAGAGGCAAGCCTAGAGCAACCACTTCAACCACTCACTCTCCAATGTTATGATGGACCAGACATGCAGAAGTGGCTGAGCCAGCCCCATGAGGGATCCAGGACTGGAGCGGGATGGGCAGGGGAATGACGCCTGACCTGTCACTGGTCAGGCTTGGCAGAGGGTTCAGCGCCAGCAGCTGGGGCACCCGTGCTCCTGGACTTCTTAGAGCTGGAACCAGCTGGTTTAGTCTTGGGTTGCCAGCACTGGGACCACCCTGCAGGGAGGGCCTGTGGCGGTCAGAGAAGCAGCAGGTAGGGCTGAAACTGAAAGGGCTTATTCTTTGTTTCGGCCCTTGCGGTCCTTCTGAGAGGACATAACAGAATCCAGAATAGTGTTGGATCTCTTAATCCAGGAAAGAAGACCATCCTCCCCGGACCAAACAGGTCAGTGCCCAGGCAGGGATATCCACCAATATATGGTGGGTATCCCATGAAATTCAAGATGCTCAACCACGCCAGACGCCGCATGGTGACTGCCATGGCCACAGACTTAGCAAAGAATCACTGATGTCCAAGGCCATTTGAGCTGCTGCTTGGCAACCAAACTTCCTTGGTCCCAGACCATCTTGACCACCAACTGCAAGTCCATAGGGAGGCAGGAAGAACCTGATCCAAAACCTCATGACAGCATGGGAGAAACTGGCCATTATCACAGTTGAACTAGCTTGATGAAGACCCACGGGGAGAGGTGGCACAGACTTTTCACCACATGGTTCAGCCGCCAGACTCCTTGTTGGGGGCTTACTGATGTCCCCGATGTTGCCCGCTACTGAACATGGAGTCCACCACCAGACCTTCAGCCAAGGGGTGGTCAGTGAAACCAGGCAGAGACGCAGTAGCAACCACATATTTGTGGACCATACTGGCAGAAGGCACCGGTAGGAGGTCGGATGCAGCCAAAGCTCAAGAGCAGGACCAAGGATGGTTTCCACTACAGGAAGGCAACCCTGGGGAGTCATCCCTGTCCAGGATTTCGGTCAGGATATTTCGCCTGCTTCTGGACTGGCTCCAATGGGTTCCCCATGGACTCAGAGATCAAGTGGAGCAATGCCCCAAGGAGACTGGCCCATGCTCAGTGGTAAGTTCCTCAAGGACTCCCTGTGAAAGGTTGGGGTCTGGAGGGAGTGTATGGAGGAGTCCTCCAATGCCGAGGACTCCTCTAACACCGCCCTCAACCCAAACTCATCCTGGACAACTGCAGGCTCACCATGTGTGTGATCTTTATGGAAAGCTGACCAGGAGACCAGAAGCCGGCTTGGCAGCATTGGACGGGCCCCTGCAGAGGCTGGGGAGGCGAGGGCTCCACCCAAATGGGAGGAGAAGCGTCAGGCATTCGGGATAACCGAGGCAGGTCACAGCAAAGGCGACTAAGGATGCACTGGTGGCTGAGATGGAACAGGGCTGTGGCCATGGATCCATTGCTGCCAGATGAGCTCCTCATAATAGCGCCTCAATTTGCGGTGAAGCCTATCATTGTCCGAAAGATGATGAAGGTCATACAGCATCTCCTGGCCGTTGCCGAGAGTGGGAAATCCGAGACTCCTGGATCTCAAGTGCAATCATAATCGAGACCTCGACCAACGCCACTCAGGCAGACAAGGACAGACATTGGGAAGGCACCAATAGTCGCCCAGAGCTGTGCCACATGGAACCCCTCAATGGGTGATCCTCACAGGGAGACAGCTGAGTTGGCCTGTCTGTCTGTCTGGCCCTTCCTGAGGGAGACCTATGAGAACCGGAGTCCTCAGGAGACAGCTGTCCCCATCATCTTCTGACAATGGGTCGGCTTGGTTGGGAAAGATCTCGGCAGGCTGGTCGACTCATCTCAACCAGCAGGCCTGACTGAGACACTGAGGGGCCAGCAGCCAGGACTGGGGCAACTAAAGTGTCGCTGAAAGTCAACGGCTCGACGGTCAATGAGCCAGAAGCAGAATCAAGGGAAGTGAGAGGAGGCGCCTGCTCCCCGGACCCACGTAGAAAACTTCACCCTTGGGAAGGACCCTCCATGAGAGTAGGAAGGAACTGACAAGTCCTAGAACACTACAAAGAACAACACGCCCTAGCCCAGTGAAAGAAATGGGGATCCAAGCTGTCCGTTGTTGCCTGGGCCAGCCTCTTCAAGACGGGTAAGCTGCTGTTGAACCCACTGCCATGGACACCACCTTATGGGCATCCTTGGATCAAATGGGAGGATCCCGCTCATCTGGGCAGCCTAAGAGTGAGCCAGACATAATGATCCTCCAATGTGGAGGGCTAAAGGGACTTGCACAGGGCCCATTAAGTCACATGTTGTGCTGGGCCCTGAGACAATAAACACATGAGGATCGGTGCCTGACATCTTCTGGGAACAAAATCGCTTGAACCCTGGATCATGTTTCTGGTCATCACATTTCATTAAAATTAGCAAAGGCTAAACTACGAATTTTGAAAAGCTGAAGACCAAAATGGGACTACACTGCAAGCACAGCTGTGGAGGAGACCTGATGTTTCCAGCGGAAAGGAAGATCTGATGTCACGGGCCATGCTGAGGAGATACCACCGGTATGTGGGAGGAGCTTAGCTTGAAGACTTTCCGGCAAGCATTAATGGAGAAGGAAGAGCTGCCTAACTGTGGACAGTGCATCATATCCACATCCCTAGAATTCCTTTTATCCTATAGTGCCTTAGGTCATGATGAAACACACACACAAAATATGAAAAGCAGCTAAAAAGCCCATCAATTTGACTTCACTAAAAGAACTCTTAAAGGAAAGAGAAACACTGTAATATTCCCAGTTCATAGTTTCTTACCCTTGTTTCCCTTCTGTACACCTCATTTTTTCCCCCATAAAGCGCTTTTCATTATGGGTTGTGGGTGGGCAGCTGCCAACCACATCCTTGCCCTCCACCAACTGGCACACATCTTCCCCAGCCAACAGGAGTCCCCATTGTAGGGTCAGGAGCAGGAGGCAGTCCTATCCCCACTACACAAATCCAAAATGGTGGCCCGTGTGATGGGTGTGAACCAAAGAGCGTATCACTGCTTAACAAGCCTGCAGCAACCCCTTCCGCTTTTCAGGTCCCACTCCTTAGTTGGGGGACACACCAGCAAGCTTAATGCAGCAGCAACATGCATAAACCACTGCCACCCGCAGGTCCCTCCCTACCTTTGTTTCACACCTGTTTTGCCTTCCACCAGGCCTCCGCCTGAGGGCAGTCATGCAGCAGCATGCATGCACCATGGAGTCACGCAGTTCCTGCCTACCTTTGCTTCTCCTGTCCCACCTTACCTGGGAGACGAGAGCAGCCCAGCAAATGCTCGATCCTCTCCCTTCCCAGCTGGTCCAGTAACCTGAGATCGCTCCCAATCCCAGGTTGCAGGCAAGGTGGGCATTAATGCTACTGGCCACCTGTCTTCCCAGTCTTTGAAACCAACCTGGTTTGTATTCTTCCAAGCACGCCTTTATAATACTCCAACCAGTGTCATCACTGGTTAGAATCGGTCTGTGGTGCCGGACACAGATACTGCTGCTGGTGTGGCTGCCACACTATAGACAATGAAGCAGCTCTCAATGAGTTCAGCATGCATTGACCTGGCAGCATATGCAAGTAGCAGTATCAGCACAGGCACCATGGATTCATTCTAAATTATGATGTCACTGGTTCATGCATTTATTTATTAATTTTTTGTCAAGTGAAGTTTATTCAACATTTTCAAATGCAACTCCAATACATACACAAACATTCATTCTGAAGAGACAGAACACATAATACTAATCTACAAACCATTCAAAGAAAAGCAAAAAGAGAAAGAAAATGTATATACAATCAACAAAGCACATCTCGTCTGGTCAATTCATCAGTACAAAGTTAATAAACAAGACACTGCTCAGTTCACATCACAAAATAAATTTGACTGGCGAGTTGGCCCATGCATGTATATAGTTACCCCACCTTGTATCATTCTGTGTCGAGTTCGCACTAAGTCCCCTTCTGTCTTATTAATGATTAGGGTAAACTGGCTATCTGATCCAGAATTGTTTCACTGGTGATGGTCTCCATATTGCTAAAGTAGGGGAGCCATCTCCTTTCAATTTTTCAGTGATGTGTTACAGTTTAGCCATCATCCATTCCATAATGAGGACAGACTTGTAATTTTCCAGCCAGCCTTGTTTCTGGGGTGAGGATATGGCTAAACAGGGGCACTTCATCCAGAGCTGGTTTTAAAGACAAGGGAGACAGAGTAGCAAATGATGAAAGAGAACAGCAGGAAAGTACAGTTACGTAAGAACTTACCGTAACAGTAGATCTTCAAGAACAGCTCTTGCAGCAGGTTACACCATTAGACTGAAGCCAGCAGGTGCCAGGAACTCACAGAAAATTTAGCTAGCAGTATCCAGCAGGGGACGCCTCTGACATCAGCCCTCCCGACATCAGGCATCACATAAAAGGGTGGTCCCCAGCATCCCAGTTCTCCTGCTGGAGACTCCGGCTCAACTGTGACATCTGAAGGGAGACCGAGGGATCCGCTTCAAAAGAAGGTTCGTAGAAGGCATCAAAGGCGCTGTAGCTGAAGAATTAGGTCAGAAGACTCAACCTCCAGAAGGGAAGATGGGAGGAAACTACCTGCGCAAGAGCTGTTCTCAGATCTACTGTTACGTAAGTTCTACGCATTGTACTATCTTACTTCAAGAAACAGCTCTTGCAGCAGGTTACACCATTAGGACTGATTCCCAAGCAGTAAGGGATCAAGTTGTTATCTCGAGATAGGAGGAATGCTCCAAGCTTCAGGACAAAAGTCCCTGAAGGACCGCAAGCAGAAAGCAGCTCTGGCGCCTAGAGGCAACATCCAAACTGTAGTGCCTGACTTAAGTGTGTACAGTGCTCCAGGTCGCTGCTGTGTGTCTAGAGGCAATATCCAGACTGTAGTGCCTGATGAAGGTGTGTACAGTGCTCCAGGTCGCTGCTCTGTGTCTAGAGGCAATATCCAAACTGTAGTGCCTGATGAAAGTGTACAGTGCTCCAGGTCGCTGCACAGATGGCTGAGGTGGAGACATTTATAAAGCGAGCAAGGAGGTAGCCACCCCTAGTAGAGTGACCCTTCACCGTCCGGTAAGGGTTTACTAAGCCTTGATAACATAACATGATGCACTTTACGAGCCATCTAGAAAGTGACTGTTTAGAAACAGGAGCACCGATCATCCTCTGAGCGTAGGAAACAAAGAGCTGGTCCGATTACGATGGGCTTTGGTTCTGGATAGATAATATCGGAGGCACCTATGCACATCCACAGTGTGCAACAGGGCTTCCCGTTACCATGATTCGGTAATACACTGGTAGGTCTATATCCTGGTTGAGTGTGACAGCCGAGACCACCTTGGGAAGCAACTTAGGATTTGTTCTTAAAGGGAAGTCTCCATAGTTCCACACACCATATTTTCCCAACTCCTTATGTGTAACTGTTGTGTGCCTCTCCAGTTGCTAGCAGTTCTACTGTCCAGATCTATGTTATAAATAAAATATACAGCTCCCAAAGTTATCAAAATGTTTGTCCTCCATTTTACCATCAATTTGCTGGAGGATGCCGGCCAGTGGCGCTGAGGGTTGAGCGCTGGATGCCGCACCTCGCGCCACCCGGCGACCCGGAACCGAGAGCGGACTCTGGTTGCCGGGGGTCGGAGGGAGGAGGAGGATCGGCGTCCCAGGATGCTCTCCTCCTCAGGGTGGAGTTCCTGGGGTGCTGCGCACCCGGCCTCGGGGCGAGCGGAAGCACGGGCACCAAGGGCACAGGCGGCCAAGAGCCGGGAGGACATCTAGTACTGACAAGGCGCAAGGCCAGCACGCTATCTGGACGTCAGTCCTGCTGACGCCCTCAGTGGGTAGAGGAGAAAACGAAATACCCCTCGGTGATCCTAGATGAAGAAGCTCCACCCAAGACCACCAAACTCAGGACAGACCCCAATGTGCAGAGAAGGAGGGGAGAGAGGCACTCTAGGGGCAGATCCTGGGGAGTGGCGTAAGGGGCATGAGCAGTCGGAAGGAGTGGACACCGAGGTAGGAAAGGGGATAAAAAGGAGGGTTAAAAATAAATAAATAAATGTTGCTGGAGGCTGATGTCATCAGAGCAACAGATAATGGTGCTGCACTAAATGCAGTTCCACCAGTAGACCAAACCCACAATGTTTGGTTCCCACTTGAGTAATGGAGGAACCCTTAAGTGTTGTTCACATCCTGAAGTGCAGGTCTATAGGACTAGGACCATGTGAGTGTGATGCAGCACTGATCTGAGGTATATACAGTATATAGTATTCATGTAAGGAAGTGCCTGTATGTGTTGTGTCACTGTTTCTGTTAGCAAAAACAGTTTACCCAATAAATGACTCTGGGTACAACAAGAGTTTTAAGTGGAGTTATGCAGCTGTTGTATTATGGTGTGTTTGTGTGTGTTAACATTCTCTGTTTTGATTGACACCAGCAGTGAGAAACAATCTTGCAAATAGGCCCTTTCCCTCTGTAACTAGGCAGTCAGTGATTGGATGACTGCTGTAAGGCAATAAAGAATTCAGCTATGGCAAGGAATAAGTTACCAGGAAAGCACAGACACAAGCACTGGGGACTCTGGTTGCATCCTACTAGAGTGCCTTACCCTCTAACCCTGAGAAGTTCCCTAACCTCCTTAGAAACTGTGATGGCCCCACAGGTCCATGGTTTAAAAGTGCCCCAATTCCCATTATAAATCATTAGCAGTGATGTGAAAGCTACAGCACTTCACTTTCAAGGTACTAAGGGTAAGCTGTGGCAGCACCCCCTTTGTAATGCCAGCATTTGAAGTAGGATGTCCTCACAAATCAGATGCTACACCTCAGCTGTTGTAGGTAAAGACACTAATCAGTCTCTGTTGTAGTGCTCTGTATTTGCTTAGCTCACTCCACCCATGTCATATGCATTCTGTGTCTTGGTATTTCCAGTCAGAAACTCAGATTTAAGGAGCATTTGAAATGTAAAACAATACACTTTATAAAGTAAATGATCTAGATCTCCACTTTCAGGCTGCTGAAAGGGATGTGTATAAGTCAGTCTTGTGTGATCCTTTGTAAACTGCCCAGGCTCGTCTTGTAACAAATCTTCTTAAGGGTGCTCACCTGGTTCAGTACAGAGTGACTGATTGACTGTTCGATTGATTGGTTGATTGACTGATTCAGCCTACTGCTTTCCTCAACATGTTATAACTGTATCACAGAGACAAATGAGCAGTGCAAAGAAACTGCTTTTGTTTCCTGTGAATGAAATACTATTAGATGTATTATCTGCTCTACACATACAGTATTAAGGCTACAGGTACTACTGCATGACAGAACTGCTTTCGCCATTGCAAACAAACTAAAATCAGGCTAGACAGCATTTACACCCTTATGTTTTGTTCTGCACTGTTGCTGCAGTGACATCAAGGAATGGAGGGCTGTATTACAAGTACTCTCATTTGCATGTAAATGGAGGCTTGCTTGACATTTTACTACTTTGTGTCAGAGCCTCAAACTCTAGATATGTGTTGCAACAGAATAAATGGCTGATCTCTTATTGACATACTCTATGTACAATACTTGATGTAATGTATAATAAATACATCAGATATATCCATATCATACATATACAGGAGTCTTCTCTTTAAGGACACCCTGTCCTTGTGAGAAAACAAATAAAGGATCCTTGCACATGAGTGCATGAAGCTCAAAGTTCTTCTGGCAGAAGTAGCAACAGCAAAAAGAAGTGTCTTCCAAGCGAGGAGATGCAGCTTGCAATCTGCGGCTGGTTCAAAAGGAGGCAGCGTAAGCTGCTCTAGAAAAAGGAAGATCCCAAGGTGGAACCGGGTCTTTGATGGAGGTCTCAAGTGCAGGATCGCGTCACAAAGGTGCAGAAGCTTCTAGTTGAGCTAGAGACCTGTGACCCATCGGAGAATGGTATGCTGAAATAGCGCACAGATGGACCTTAATAGAGGAATAGGCAAGTCCTGCCTCATAGAGGATAGGAGGTAGGTAGAACAGACCTTACAGAACAGTCCAATGGGGTCAATGCTCGAGCCTGAGCCTAAATACAAAATCTAAGCACTTCATGGCATAAGTAGCATGAGTAGAGGGTTTTCTGGCTGCCACCAGAATGTCCGCAACTTCCTGAGAGACCCTTATCTCAGGACTGCTATTCCATGAAGCCAGGCATGCAGGTTCAGAGACCGAAGATCCAGATGGACCAAGGAGCCTGTCTCCTGGGATAGAAGGTGAGAGCAAATGGCAGAGGCACCAGAGGTTCCTGGGCCAGCTGATGTAAAAGAGGAACCAAATCTGCCTGGGCCAAAAGGGTGCTACTAGAATAAAGCAAGCTTGCTCTTGACAGAGCTTCAATAGAACCCTCTGGATCAAAGGAAAGGGTGGGAAAGCATAGAGAAACCTGCCCATCCAAGAGAGGGACAATGTGTCTCACAGAAAACACCAGGCCCTGGATCTAGCTGTAACAGAAATTGGGCAGTTTTATGCTGAATGGAGAAGGAAGAGGTCTAATTCTGGTGTCCCCATCTGTGGAAGAGGTCCTCTGTGACTTCCTGAAGCAGTTCCCATTCGTGGACCCTGGCCTGTGATCGGCTTAGGCTGTCCACACCAGTAACATGTATTGCAATGATGTGTACACTGTGTTGTAATACCCAATTCCAAAACCCTTGAGCCTCCCTGCAAAGGGGTTAGGAATGAGTGCCTCCTTGTTTGTTGAGATAGTACATCACCACAGTATTGTCTGTTTGAACCAGAAGAGTACCACGTGAATCTCCATCTGGAATGTCTGTAGGCATATAGAACGCTCTCATCTCCAGAATATTTATGTGAGCTGGGACCCAGAGTCGCCCAGAAGCCTTGAGTCCTAACCCTATTGGAGGTGAGCTCCCATCCAGACCCCGAGGCGTCCATGGAGAGAGTCGCTGAAGGAGAAGGAGGTGGTGCAGTGAAGGGATTCCCGTGAGGGGTGGTCTGGGACAAGCCACCAATGCCAGTCTTGGATGACTGCTTCGTGATCCAGACTGGATGCTGCAGATGATCCTGCTTTTGATCCCATTGTGTTCTCAGCATCCACTGGGTAACCCACATATGGAGTCGAGATACGGAACTGTCTTATGATAGCCACCACTGTCCGAAAGGTAAGGGCAAAGGACGGTGCGGACGATACAGTATTCTTTTCCTTTATGTCTCTTATGAGGGATCTGATGCGTCCGCCTGTCCTGGGGAAGGAATGCCCTTCCCTGAATTGTGTCCAGAACCGCTCCTATAAAGTGCAAGTTCTGAGACAGAACAAGGTACAACTTCTCCTGACTGATGGTGATGCCCAGCGATAGGAAGAGGGAACAGGTATCCTGTATTGCAGACATCAGGGCCTCCCATGAGGATGCCATGAGGAGCCAGTCATCTGGGTATGGAAACACGTAGTGGCCTCTTCCTGAGAGCTGCTGCCACGACTGCCATACACTTCATGAACACCGAGGTGCAAGACAGCCCAAGGGGGGCTCAGAACTGGTAGCAGCGTCCCAGAAACTCAAAGTGCAGAAATCTGCGATGCGCTCGACGATTGGGAGATGTAGGAAAGCATTCTGCATATCCAGTGACGAGCCATGCGCCTTCTTTGAGCATGGGAATCAGCCCCGCAGAGTCACCATGCAGAAATGCTTGTGCAGCACAAAGTTGTTGAAATCGCTGAGATCCAAAATCGGCAAACTTCATTTCTTAGGAACCAGGAAGAAGTGGGAATAGTAAACCGCTGCCTCTCTGGTTCAGTGGAACATGTTCTATGGCCTCCTGTGTAGAAGGGCAAAGATCTCCTGCTGAGTAAGCAGAGTATGCTGACCCGAGTAACGGACAGCAGGGGAGGTGTGGATGGTGGGTGATCGAGAACTTTGTAGAGGACCTCGCTTGACCAAGTGCAACACCCACCTGTCGGAGGTGATCTCTGCCATCCTGAAAGGTGATGAGAGATGCAACCCCGACCTTCACCCTTGATCCAGGAGGGGCGGGGCTGGGAGTAGTCATGCTGTGGTGGTGTTGGCCCTTGATCTGGGCTGCTTTTGAATGCTTCGGCCCTGGCCCGAGAGGAACCTGGCTTGATTCTGGCGGCCAAAGTTGCCCCTGGGTCGCTGGGTTTAAAATCCATCTCCTGGTTCCTGCCAAAGGAACCAGATTTGGGTCTGTACATGGTTTGTACAGTCCTGACTGCCTTCTCAGCATCCTGCAATTTGGTGATGAACTTCTTGACTCCTCACCAAAGAGGACCACTGATATAAGGGACATCCAGGAGATTCTTCGGATGTCCGGGAAATCTGGAGACCTCAGCCACGAGTGTCTCCAGAGACAAACTCCTGTAGCTGCTCCCTGGCTGCCGAGTCCGCTGAGTCATAAGTGGCTCGGAGAACCTGGGTCCCCACGTCAGACCCAGTCTGGAGGAGGTTTAGCAGCTCCTCCTTCTTTTCGCCATCCAGTAAATCTTTAAGAAGGTCTTGGCCCTGATCCCAGAGGGCATTCTGAAATTGCACCATGTCGCTCAGATAGTTCAAAGACCTAATAAAGCATGTAGCCGTATACACGTGTCTTCCCATGGAATCTAATTGCTTAGATTCCTGGTCCGGAGGCTGGGTGCTCAAATGTTGAGGCCGCTGGGACCGGTCATGAGATGTAGTAATGACCAGGGAATCGGCCAGGGTTGTTGCGCCAATAACTGGTCCTCTGTAGGTGCCCTGTAAAGGCGGTCAGCCTTCTTTGGAACAAGCCGGTGTGGAATGTGGACACTTCCAAGCTGCCTTGGTGATGTCCGTAAAGGTGTCCACCGAAGGTGGGACCACCACAGGCTTTGGGTCTTTCTGCCTGAGGTAACGGCAAGGCATTGTCTCTCAGGGTCTAGTTCTTCAGTCTCCATCCCATACTATCCTGGAAGTGCCTCATGATTTCCGAAAAGGAGGGATCATCCAGAGGCGACCTTGAAGGTCCTGTGGGTCTGGTGATGGTGGACTAAAGAAGATGGAGACCTGGAGATGACAGACATATCTGGTCTGGAGTCATCTCCGATGATCGATGTCTGCCCTGGGTCACTTCGGGCTCGGGCACCCTGAGGGAGAGCGTGATGGTCATTTCTTGTCTTCAATCGGCCCCAAGGAGGCAGAGTTGGCTCCTTGGGGGTCGGGGTCTGTCACCTGGCGCCTCTAGGAGGAGGTGGAGGTGGTGAAGAGGCTGAGGCCTAGGAGAAACCATGTCCTTCTTGATGGTTTCCCACCAGAAGGTGAACAAATCCTTCACCTCCTGGATGTTCATACCTGACGACAGACCCGGCGTCAGTGTGGGCCTGTCGTCTGGTCGAGTCCGGGCCGGTCCGGGGAAGCACTGGATCCGGCTCCCTGGGCAAGCCAGCGTCCTCTGTGTCACCTGTCTGGTCGCTGGTGGCGTGGTAGCCTTCTTCACCTGAGGACCCTGACATCTGGTGTCCACCGCATTGGTGTAGTAGTCGGACTTTTTTCGTGCTGGGTCAGATGCCTTCTTGGACTCAGTCGTCCGCTTAAGGGATGTCAGCTTGGAAGTCGTCCTTTCAGGTGCTTTAGGAAGTTTGGAGATGGATCTGAAGTCGGTGTCCCGCATCGGTCAAAGGCACCTCGCAATTTGGAGGAGGATTTTTGTGCCTGTCCGAAGGAGCAGGCTTGCAGGCATCTGGACGCCCGAGAGGTCTTGCAGCGGTGCAGGAGGCAGAGGAGCCCTGAAGACCTCAAATTCACTGGGAGGCTGGGAGCTTGAGCCCAGGAAGGAGATCTATCGGACCTGGTAGAGCTGAGCTGGTCCTGGACTCTGAGGTCCTGTTTGGGTATTTGCCCTGTCCGAGTCCCAGTGCTTCTCAGATTTATGAGAAGATTCCCTTTCAAGGAAGGTCTTTTCTCCATCTTTTTAATTCTCCTCGAGGAGGAATCCCCAAGGCCTTTTGGTGGCAGATCTGGGTCCCAGAATGAAGGTCTGCAAGGGGATCTGCTTGCTGCAGGCACATTACAGGGATGTCCTTCAGGAGAAGGAGCAGAAGAAGCAGACATGGATTCAAGTTTATTTAAATTAGAGATTTCACGCCGTAACAGCAGAGCAGGCTTCCCGTGGGCCGATGCTGGTGAGTTGATGGTGGAAAAGAACTGGGGATGCTGGGGACCACCCTTTATGTGATGCCTGACGCCAGGAAGGGCCGACGCCGGGGCGGTCCACTGCTGGATACTGCTAGCTAGAATTTTTTCCGGGGTCCGGCGCCACAACTTCAGTCCTAATGAAAATTCCTGCTGCAAGCGCTGTTTCTAAGTAAGATCTGAAAGGTAAGTAAATCTGAACTGGGAATGCTACACTGTTCCTGTTCCAAATCTGAACCCTTTCTCATTATAATCAGCGAACAACATCTGATTGTTTAGAGAAGATGCAAAAGAAAGGGTTTAATATTTTTACAAGCTTCATTTAAGACTCAGGTGAGGCTTCTGTGTAACATGGCGCTTTCTATGTCACAGTCCTTTTGATTCTGACAAAACATTATGGAGCCAGACTAAATAGTTCCTTGATCTAGTCTCAATCGGCTGTGTTGTGTGGTACAAAACGCTGATGATTCCCAACAGGTAATAAAAGAGATCGGTGTTAAAATTATTGGAAATAGTTTCAAACTGCTAGAAACTTCTCTCATGGCTGCCCCAATAATGCAGCAGTAGGTGGATGACCAACATGTAGAAGGCACACTGTCTCGAGGGACCACTGATCCCCACTAGTGGAAAGGAAGGCTTGGGATGCGAAGGCCCTCACTTCCCCTAAGGGGAGCGTGTATGTAGAGTAGTTACATTACTGATGCGAGATAGAGTCTGCTTGCCAGCACTGCAAGTGACAAAGCAACACTGATAGTTCTAAAGAAAACCAGAACATGGAAACACTCACGGGTGTCCTGTCACACTCCCAACTCATCAGATGCCAAGCACTTTATAATGTCCAGTATCACCCCCCATCCCATAACAAGCACTCCTGGTGTCCAGTGACATCCCTCCCTCTCCCATCCTGTACCAAGCACTCCTGAGGTCCAATAGCACCCTTTTCCTCTTCCCATCCCATAGCAAGCAAACTGTCTGATGTCCAGGAGCCCTCCTTCCCTCTCCCCATCCCATAACAAGCACCCTGGTGCCAGTGGCACCCTACCTCTCCCCATCTTGCAATCCCTGGTGTCCAGTTGCACCTCTCCTCATATCACACCAAATGAAGCAGTCCCTGTCATCCAACGGTACACCTTCCCTTACACAGACCCAATACAAGCACTCTCTGGTGTCCAGTGGCATGCTCTCCCTCACCCTGTGCTAAGCAGCCCCCTCATCCAATGGTACCCTCTCCTCACCTGCCCCACTCAAGCAGTCCTTGTCATCCAATTGTACCCATCCATCCCTCACCCTGCCCCAGTCCAAGCAGTCCCTGTCATCCAACTGTACCCCTCCTCAGTCCACCTCAATCCAAGCAATAGAAACATAGACTTTGACAGCAAATAAGGACTGCTTGACCCACCTAGTCTGCCCATTTCCTACCTACAGGATCAGCTGCAGATCCTGGTTAACCAACAACCTATTTCTTCCTACCCCCCACAAGAACTGCCTTAGTCTGTCCCATGCATTCTTGAATTCTCCCACGTTTTAGACTCCACAACCTCCTCAGGAAGGCTGTTCCATGTGTCCACCACCCTCTCTGTGAAAAAATACTTCCTCACACTGCCCCTGGAGCCATCCCCTCTATATTCAAATTGTGTCCCTTGTTCTTGCACATCTCCTTTTCTGAAAGATGCTACCCTCTTGGACTTTGTTGATTCCACTGAGGTACTTATAAGTTTTCTATCATGTCCCCCTCTTCCTCAAGGGTACATATTAAGCTCCTTTAGTCTCTCCTCGTATGGCTTCTCTTGCAGACCCTACTCCATTTTGGTTGCCCTCCTCTGCACAGTCTCCACTCTGTCTATGTCCTTGCAGAGATGGGGTCTACAGAACTGGGCGCAGTACTCCAGATAGGGTTTCACCAGCTGTCTGTACAGAGGGATAACAACTTCCTGTTTTCTGCTGGTGATGCCTCTCCTATACATCCCAGTATCCCCCAGCCCTCCCTACTGCCTTCTCACATTGCTTGCAACCTTAAGGTCATCTGATATGATTAACCCCAGGTCCCTTTCCATTTTGTTGTTGTTACTACCTCCCCATTGTGTAATCTTCCCTGGGTTTTGTTTCCCAGGTGCATTATTTTGCACTTCTTTGCATTGAATCCAAGCTGCCATACTTCTGGCCATTCCTCCAACCTTGCCAAGTCCTTCTCATCCATTCCACACCTCCTTGTGTATCAACCCTGTTTGCAGATCTTTGTGTCGTCTGCAAAGAGGCATACTTTTCCTTCCAGTCCCTCTGCAATGTCACTTATAAAGACATTAAAAGGACTGGACCCAGTACTGAACCTCATGTACCCCACTAGTCACCTCTCTTTCTTCGAGTGGACTCCATTTACAATTACCTTCTGTGTCCTGTTGTCCAGCCAATGTTTTACACAGGCTACCACCCTGGGACCCACTCCCAGGCTGGTTAATCTGTTTATTATTCTTTGTGTGGGACTGTGTCAAATGCCTTGCTAAAGTCTAGGTAGGCCATGTCCACAGCCCCTCCCTGGTCTACTACTTTGGTCACTCAGTCAAATAAATCAATTAGATCGTCTGACATGACCCTCCCTCTGTGAATCCATGCTGCCTTGGGTCCTGTGCCCCACTGGCCTCTAGGTACTCAACAATTCTTTCCTTCAGAGTGATTCCATCACTTTCCCTACCACAGAGGTCAAACTGACAGGTCTGTAGTTTCCTGCCTCTGTCTTGCTCCCACTTTTATGAGGGGAATCACATCCAGCCTTTCTCCAGTCCTCAGGTACACACCATCCTCCCATGATTTGTTACAAAGGGTAGTCAGTGGTGTCACTAGTTCTCCCTTAATTCTTTTAGAATTCTGAGGTGAATTCGTCAGCCCCATTGCTTTGTCCACCTTCAATTGTAGGAGTTCTTTCAGAACCCTTTCTTCTGTGAAAGTACTGGGATGGACCCCCTACCCAGAGTGCTTCTGTTTGATTGGATTAGGCACCTCCCCTCCTCCTCTTCTTTTGTCAATACTGAGCAGAGTATTCGTTCAGTATCCCTGCTTTTACTGTCCCTCTCTGCCCACCCACGTTCATTCCATTCAGCCTCACTATCCTCCCTTTGTCATTCTCGTTCCTGATGTGCCTATAAAGGGTTTTTCCCTTTTGCTTGAGTTATTTATCTTTTCCTCAGTGTGGGCCTTTGCTATTCTGACTTCCCACCCTGCTTCCTTCTGGTTTAACTGGTACAGTTCTCTGTCCTGCTCCTTCAGTGTTTCCTTATACTTCCTAAATGCTATCTTTTCTCCCTAACCTTCCCACCACCTCTTTCGAGAACCATAGTGGCTTTTCTTTCGTTTTGATTTATTTGCTTCACACAAAGGCTTGTTGCCTCTGTGATGACAGTTTGATGTTTCCCATTGTTACTCCACCCCTCCTTCTAGCCTGTTTGCTAGTGCTTTTCTAAGGCACTCTCCAATATTGTCAAAGTCAGCCCTCCTGAAGTCCAGTACCCTCACTTTGTATGACTTGACTCTGTAGCTGAGTTTTTCGTGAACCACACTGTTTGGTGGTCACTTGTTCTCAGATGGCTACCTACTTCTAGATCCGAGATCCTCGCACTGTCCCCATTTGAGAGTTGAGTTCTAGATTGCTCCCTCATGAGTGGATTCCAAACTAGCTGTCTGAGGCATGACACCTGTAGGGCATCGAGAATGGCCCTGCTCTTGGATGTGGCCACACAAGGTGCTCCAGTTAACATCTAGCATATTCAGGTCCCCATCAACAGTATCACCCCTTTCTCTGCCATCCTAAGGATGCCTTCTATCATATCCTTGTCCGTTCCTCTCCCTGACATGGGGATCTGTATACAACCCCGTGCGGATTGTGGTGCCATTTCCAGTCTCTAAGGTGACCAAAATGCCTCCTCTCCTCCCTGTTTACTCTTTTGTTCCATTGCTTTTATCTTTTCCTTACAATCCAATGGTACCCCCTCCTCACCTTACCCCATTCCAAACAGTCTCTGTCATCTGATGGTACCCCCTCCTCACTCTGCTCCAATACAAGATGCCCCTGTCATCTACTGGTATAACTTCTCCTATCCTGCCCCAATCTAAGCAGTCTCTATCATCGAATGATGCCCCTCCTCAACCTGCCCCAATAAAAGCACTTCCCATCATTCAATAGTACACCCTCCCTACCCTCCCTAATATAAGTACTCCCACCATCCAGTAGTACTCCTTCCTTACCTGCCCCAGTCCAAGCAGCCCCTGTCATCTGATGGCACCCCTCCCTTACCCTGTCCCAATACAAGCAGTCCTCATCATCCAATGGTACCTCCCCAACACAAGCAGTCCTCATCATCCCATGGTACAGTCTCCCTCACCCTTATCCAATCCAAGCAGACCCTGGTATCCAGTGACATCCTACCCTCACCAAGCCTCAACAGAACAGTTCCCCTGACAGTGGCACCCCTCCTCTCCACATCATGTACCAAGCACGCCTTAGTTTTCAGTGGCATGCACTCTCTCCCCATCCTGCACCAAGGACTCCTGGTGTTGTGGCACCCTTGCTCTCCCTGTCCCACACCAATAACTCCCTAGTGTCCAGTGTATTCCACACACACTGTATCCCCATCCCATGCTAGGCACTTCCTGGTGTACAGTGTTATCCCCACCCCATCCCAAAAACTCGCTGGTGTCTCAACATGTGTTCCTCCTCCCATATCAAGCACTCTCTGGTGTTGTGGCACCCCTCCCTCTCCTGCCACACCAATCACTTCCTGGTGTGCAGCACCCCCCATCTCACACAAATCACATCCTGGTGTCCAGTGTTACTCCTTCTCTTTCCCTATTCCATGCTAAACACTTCATGGTGTCCAGTGGTACCTTTCACTCCATCACACACCAAATACTCCTTGGTGTCCAGTGGCACCTGTTCCTCTCTGATGCAAGCACACACTGGTGTCAAGTAGTAGCAGCTGCACCTCTAACCTTCCAAAGCTAAGCATTCCCAGATATCCAATGGGCACTCTCCACACCTAATCCATTCCAAGCAGTCCCTGGATCCTGTGGAACGATCCCCCCCTCCTCCTGCCCAATGCCATAAAGTTCTTTTTGTTCACTGGCACACCTCCCTCTCCCAGGTTCATGCCAAGCACTCTCTGGGTCCTGTGGAACCCCGCCTCGCCCTATGCCATGCAGTTCCTTTTGTTCATCACACACCTCCCTCTCCCAGGCTCATACCAAGCACTCGCTGGTGTCCAGCAGTACCTTCCCTCAACATCTCCAGACAAATCAGACACGCTGCGTCACAGAGAGCTGGTTAACAGGTGGTATAGCTGACCAAGGAGGTAGTGGAATCTTACATCGCTCATCATTTTGAAGTAGGGTTAGACAGATTCCTGAGAGAGAGGAAAAATTACTCACCTTAGTAATGTTGTTTCTTCTAATGGAGTCTTGCTGTATTCTGACTATTGCAGTGATCGCCAACCCTTGAACTGCCCTGGAGAACAAGAGTTAACTTTCCATGCAAGGCAAGGAGCTGAGCTCGAGCTCAGTTGAAGCTTCTGTCTGCTGTTGTTTGAACCCCAACCATCAGATCTTTATGAGCTATACTCACTGGGAGTTCTGTGTGGAAACTGTAAACTCACACTAGCCAACTGGCAACTAAATTTGATAAAAGTTTTTCGGTTTCAAGCAAAGACTCAAGTCAGGAAACCCAAAAACAAAACACAATTCACACCCAAAATAAAGGAGGGTGATTAAAAGGCACCTCTAGGTGCCAACACTGCTCCTGCCCACCCACATCCCAAAAAACAGGTTCTGAGGAGGGAAGGCGGGGGTCAGAATCTAGCAAGACTCCATTAGAAGAAAACAACATTACTAAGGTGACTAATTTTTCTTCAAACAACATGAAGTCTTGCTGTATTCTGATCTACTGCAGATTACTAAGCAGTACCTCCATGGAGGAGGGACAGAACCTACTTTAGGAATAGCTCTGAAGTACTACTGTGCAAACCGAGCATCACTCCTAGCTGGATATCCAGAGAGTAATGCTTGGTGAAAGTATGGACTGTTTTCCAGATGGATGCTTGACAAATCTGTAAGATAGAAATATCCTGGCAGCAGCCAGGGGAGGCAACTACTCTCTAGTAGAGTGAGCCCTCAGGCCTGAGGGTGGGATTCTACCTAATTTTCATAGCAGAATTGTATACAAGAGACAATCCACCTGGCAATAGAACTTTTAGTGGCAGGTTTTCCTTACCAACCTCCCCATAAGTGAGGAACAATTGGAGGGAGTCAAACCTGTTGACACTTGGTACGCTCTATGTAGTAGCTAAGGGGCCTTTTTACGTCCAGGCTGTGCAGCCTCCTCTCTCCAGAGGTGGAATGGTCAGTGAAGAAAACAGGAAGAGACATAGACTGATTAAGGTGGAAATGTGAAACCACCTTAGGCAGAAACTTCCTGTTAGTTCTTAGGACCACTTTATCTCTATGGAAAGAGATGAAATCAGGTTCCACTGACAGGGCTTGCAATTCACTGATGCGCCTGGCAGAGGTAATGGCTACCCAAAACACAGTTTTCCAAGTCAAGTACTTAAGCTCTGCAGAGGACAAAGGCTCAGGGATTGCATAAGCTGAGCAGTGCAAACATTAAGGTCCCAAGCAGGAGCAGGGTCTCTGAAGGGAGGATTGGTGTGCAACAGTCCCTGAAGAATTTGCAAAATACAGGATGGGCTGAAAGAGAAGAGGGCTTGCCTACTGACAAAAAGCAGAAACAGCTGCCAAATGTACTTTGAGTGTAGCTGGTCTGAGTCCCAAACCATTGAGATGAACCATATAGTCCAGGACTGTAGGCAACCCAGCAGATTCTGGAGAAATATGCTTATCAAAGCACCAAATAGTGAACCTTTCCATTTGGAGTTGTAAGTCTTTCTGGTGGAAGGCTTTAGAAGCCTTTAGAATATCCAGGACACCTTGAGAGACCATGTCTTGCATTGTTAGTATACTACCTAGAAATGTTCATCATCACAATGTGGTGTTCTCGTATGTATTAACTAACTTGTATTATACGATTACATGCATACATGTTATATTACTGTCTATCATTTAATTTCCATTTATTATTATTTTTCTTATTTATTTATGTATGTTCGTTATCAGTGTATATGTCTCAGGACCTCCTTGTGAATGAGCTTGCTCAATGGAGTTTTCCTGCAATAAACTTGAACTTGAACTTGAGAGAGGTGCAGATCAGCAAACTCTAACTCTTCAAGAGCCAGGCCTTGAGATTGAGAGATTTGAGATTTGGATACCAAACCCTCCCTGAGAGGATGTCAACAGGTTATAATTCCTGGGAAGAGACAGGGGAAGGTGGGCTGCTAAGGACAGCAACAGTGGGTACTAGGGCTGTCTGGCCCAGTTGGAGCAATCAGAATCACTTTGCAGGGTTGAGACCTGATCTTGACTAGTACCTTGAACCGTAGAGGGGAGGGGAAGCATAGAGAACTTCCTTCCCAATTGAGTACCAGAGCATCCAGGGGACTGAGCCCAACACTGGGGTCTGCAGCAAAAGAGAGGAAGTTGGTGATTGTCTGGGGCTGCAGAAAGAAAATTACTCACCTTAGTAATTGCTTTTCTTCTCATGGAGTCTTGCTGTATTAGGACTTAATGCAGTTAGCCACTGCGCTCAGCACTGCCCGGAGAGGATAGGGGTTTAACTCAGAGCAGTCTGGAGTTCCACAGCAAGGAGTGTTCAAAGTTTCTATCTGGCTGGTTTCAAATGAAACTGCCAGGTTCTTTACGGTGTAAACTAATATAGCAAGTCTGTGTGGAAAAGCTCTACACTAGCCATTGGCTACCTACCAGTAGTAGGACAACAAAAACACAACAACAATCATAGAATAATAACAAAATCACCTGTTATTGTTAGAATCACCCATGACAAGCACTAATAGGCCCCCTCCCCAAAAGACTCAAGTCCAGAGGGAGCCACCTATCACTTAACAAAAACAGAATCACCTAGTTCTAACCCAAATGAACAAAGGGGGACTAGAGAGAAATTGAAATGGCATGACAGTGCTTGCACAATTTGATAACCCCATACTCAAGTAGGAGTTCTGAGCGGGTAGGAGGGAGGGTTGTCCTAATACAGCAAGACTCCATGAGAAGAAAAGCAATTACTAAGGTGAGTAATTTTTCTTCAAACACCATGAAGTCTTGCTGCTATTAGGACTTAATGCAGATTATACAGCAGTACCTCCATGGAGGAGGGTCAGAACCTACTTGGGGAATAGGCTCTGAGCACAGCTGTGCCAAACCGAGCATCTCTCCTGGACTGGACATCCAGGGAATAATGCTTGGTAAAGGTGTGGACTGTTTTCCAGGTAGCAGCTTGGCAAATTTCCAAAATGGGAATATCTCTAGCAGCCGCTAGAGATGCAGCTTACCCCTGGTGGAATGAGCCCTCAGTCCTGAGGAGGTTCTCTACCTAGTTTTTGTAACAGAACTGGATACAAGAGACAATCCACCTCGCAATTGTCCTCTTAGTGGCAGGTCTCCTTGCCAACTTCTCCATAGGTAAGGAAGACTTGGAAGGATTCGAACCTGTGACCCTTGGTGTGTTCAAATAGCAGCTTAGGGCTCTTTTGACGTCAGACTGTGCAATCTCCTCTCCCCTGAGGAGGAATGCTCCGTGAAAATACTGGAAGAGAGATGGATTGGTTGAGATGAAAATCTGAAACCACTTTAGGTAAAACTTTCTGTTAGTCTAAGGACTACCTTATCTCTGTGAAAAGAAATAAAATCTTCTTCTACTGACAAGGCCTGTAATTCACTTATCACGTCTAGCAGAAGTGATAGCCACTAGAAAACAGTCTTCCAAGTCAAAAACTTGAGGTCTGCCGAGGACAGAGGCTCAAAGGGGGTTGCATTAACTGAGCAATGCAAACATTCAGGTCCCATGCAGGAGCTGGTTCCCAAAGGGGGTTAGTGTGGTAACCCTTAAAAACTTGGAAAATACAGGTGAGAAGAAAGGGAAGCAGGCTTCCCGCTGACACAAAAGCAGAGACAGCTGCCAGATGAACCTTTAGGTAGCTGGCCTAAGGCCTAAGGAATTTAAATGGACCAAATAGTCCAGTAAAATGGCAGATTAGCAGATTCTGGGATAATCTGCTTCTCAGAACCTCAAATGGAAAACCTCTTCCACTTAGAATTGTAAGTGGCTCTAGTGGAAGGTTTCCTAGAAGCCTTTAAAATATCCAGGACACCTTGAGAAAGGTGTAAATCAGACAAATTCTAACTCCTCAAGAGCCAGGCCTTGAGGTGGAGGGATTGAGGTTCGGATACCACACTCTCCCTGTGCACAGGTCAACAGGTCGTGGGTCCTGGGCAAGCTCAGGGAGGGTGGAATGTCAGGGACAGGAGGAGGGTACCAGGACTGTCTGGCCCAGTCTGGAGCAATCAGAATCACTCTGCAGGGCTGAGTTCTGATTTTACCTAGTACCCTGAAGAGGAGAGGGAAGGGGAAAAGCATACAAGAACTTCCTTTCAATCCAACTGAAAGGCGTCCAGTGGGACTGATCCCAGAACTGGGGCCTGCAACAAAACAGGGAAGTTGGTGGTTGTCTGGGGCTGCGAAAAGATCTATCTGAGGGTGCCCCATCTGGCAAAGACTGACCCCAGCACCAGAGAATTCAGAGCCCATCTGTGATGGCCCTGAGGAATTCTGCTGAGGGCATCCAGAGGACATTGGCCTTCCTGGAAGGTGAACTGCTATCAGGGAGGTGTTCAGGAGTAAGCCAGAGACCACAACATTGCTTCCGTGCGCAAGGCTGATGACCGAGTGCCCCTTGCTTGTTGATGTACCACATTGTTGTGGTGTTGTCTGTCCTGACTTGGACTACCTTGTTCTGCACAGTAGTCGAAAAAACCTGGAGAGCTAAGAGAACAGCTCTGAGTTCCAAAAGGTTGATGTGGAGCAGAGATTCCTGAGGGACCACACTCCTGAGTGGAAAGGTCGCCCAAATGTGCCCCCCACCCCAACAGGGAGGCATCCGTGGTGAGGTGAGGGAATGAAGAACGGTAAGAAGGGACCCCTGAGTTAATTGCTTTGATCCTGCCACCACTGAAGGGCTAGGATCAGGGTTTTGGTCACTGGGATTAACTGGATAGGGGTCCTTCCTTTGAGATCAGTAGGACCTCAAGTGGAACTGGATGTCTCTCATCTGAAATCTTGCTCCCTGCACGACAGCTGTGGAAGCAGCCATGTGTGCTAGGAGTTGCAAAAGTGCCTTGCTGGTCGAGAGACCCGTAGGGTAAGGAGGATGCCAGGGCAATGAGTCTGTCCACTCTTCGGAGGAAGAAATGCCCTGGCTGACTTTGTGTTCAATTCTGCACCTATGAAAGTTAGTACCTGAACTGGTTCCAGAACTGACTTTGGAAAATTCAACAGGAATCCCAGAGAAGTGAGAAGTTGCTGGGAGACTTGCAAGTGGGATTTTACCTGATCTGGAGACTGACCCACTATGAGCCAGTGCTCAGGTAGGGAAACACAGCAACCCCTTGCCTTCTTAAATGAGCCACTACTACAGCTAAACATTTTGTGAAACCCTTGGAGCAGAGGTAAGGCCGAGGGCATTGCTCTGAACTGGTAGTGGCCAGAGGGTGTTCAACCTGAGGTACTTTCGTGAGAAGGCCTGATCAAAATATGAAAATAAGCGTCCTTGAGGTCCAGGGAAGCTAGCCAGTCCCTGGCCTTAGGAAAGCAGAATCATTGCCAGAGTTAACATTTTGAACTTTGGTTTCAAAAGATGCTTGTTCAGGAACCTTAAATCTAAGATGGGCCGCCACTCTCCTGTCTTTTTGGGGTAAGGAATACCTCGAGTACAGACCCTGCCCTGATGGCAAGGAGAAACTCTTCCACTGCCTTGCAGCCCAGCAGAGAAGAAACCTCTGCTTCCAAAGCAAGGGCTTCTGAAGGATTTGGTGGAAAATGTCTGGCCTCATCTTTGGGAACTGTTTGAAACTGAGAACCAGACCTTGCTTACCACCTCAGAACCCATTTGTCCGAGTTAGGGACAACCAGTTCTGGCTGAAATAAGCTAACCTGCCCCCACCAGTACAGGAGATCGGCCCTGGGCACCCATCAGGGTGCCTGCTTGGCAGCAGCTTTAGGCTGAGGAGAGGAGATGGTCTGCCTGTGCCCGTCTACCCCTGCCTCTGAAAAATCCCTCTGTGCAAAGGCTGAAGAGGCCTGAACTTGATAAAGGGCCTGTGGTGAGCCTGCCCCTACCCCTGGGGTCATGCCTTTGTGGAGTGGCATGCCTCTCCTTAGCTTGGGCACTTTTGTAGGTAGTTCTGTATTCATCCATTTTCTTCATGTAATTTTTCTGTTTGATCCCCAAACAGAGAGTTTCCTACTACAGGAAAATCTATAGCCTTTGCCTGAGCATCTTGGGACAGATTAGTGCATCTAAGCCATGCCAACTCACGGAGAGCTACAGAAGTGGCCATGACCCTAGAGGAAACATCATTAACATCAACGCAGTATGAAATTGAACTTTAGAGGCTTCAATGCCATCAGCAGCCACTTGTTCCAACTCACTAGCCAGCTGGCCCTGGGCCTGCTTGGCTAACTGCAATATAGTGTCCCATCTAGATTTCTGATATCTAGCCACATAAGCCATATAATTAGCCTGCCTGAGTCCCAATGAAGCTGCCATATATTGCTTTTTCACCATGGCATCAATCTTCCTGGAATCCTTATCAGGAGGATGTGATGCCAGGAATATAGCTTGTCACAGGCTGCAGCTTGAACAACACCTACATGACTACACTGCTCGGTGAGGAAGTCTGTATCAGGGCCTGATAAAGTATACCTTCTGTCCATTTTCTTATCTACAGGAGGAGCGGAATGAGGATTTTTAAAATCTTTGTTGTTTGCTTCCTAAATGACTTATGCAAAGGAATAGACAACCTTCTAGACTCTGGAATATCCATCATTTCTACATAATCAGGCTCCTCTTGCTCATCCACAGCCTCCTCTAAAGGGAGCTGGAGGGTTTCTGCCACCTTTTATAAAACATAAAATGAGAAGGGGACTCAGACAGCAAAGGGAGATTCTAAGGGTCTATCTGGAGAAATGCCCGGTTCAGTGGGCACGTCCAGACCTTCCCAGTCACAAATACACTGATCAAATTCCTCCTCCCTCCTGTGGTTCTAAAACTCCTCAACATCATAATCCTGAACCACTGGACCTGAACGAGCCACCCTTTTCCCAATTGTAGGGGCTTGACAAGTCCCGAGACAAAGACTGAACAATCTGAATGGCTTTTCTATTTCTGCAGCAGTTGGAGAGACAATTTTGGACTCCAGACCTGCTGATTTCTTTGTCTTTTTTGCTGGAGCTGGTTTCTCTGAACCAGCTTTTCTTGCCGAGGAAGTCTCCCCTGGTCAGAGGGCACCCTCTGGTCCAGTGGGTACTGGACCGGCTGGCCATCCGGTCAGTGGACTTTGGCCTCCTCGTCCTGAGCCGGCCCAATCTCTTTTCAGGGTGGCTGCAGGAAATTTTTACACACCTGGCAGTCTGACAGGAGGTGGTCAGCCCCAGACAATGAACACAAGTGGTGTGTGGATCAGCCTTGGCAAGGCTTCCCCACAGACATCACAGTGTTGAAACCCAGTGGGCCGGTTTTCTTTTGGGTTTCTCAGACATAATGCCAGCCTAACCAACAAACTTGCCTTTAAGCGGCCGTGCCGACAGGAACACCTTATCGGTTCTAACACGTGTCAGGTATTGGAAAAACCCAAATAAAATTAAGGTTTTTAGAACCGATAAGAACCGGTACCGTACTTCTAAAGCCCAAAAATCGTAAATAGTTAAACCGATCGTTCAGACTGAACCGATAATGTATTTCCACACAGACTTTATTTTAGTACTTATGGTTACCAGATAGAGCTTTGACCAAAACGCGTAATTTTAAACACTTGCGTTCAAATGAACCGAGTAAACTCGCTTGAACCGCAAAATGAACCGAGCTGAAGGAGCTGATCTCCGGAGCGACTGTTCAGTGAAAGGAGTAAAGAATCTGGCAGTTTCATTTGAAACTAGCCAGATAGAGCTTTTGAACAGCGCCCTGCCTGTGGAACTCAGACTGCTCTGGAGTTAACCCTATCCTCTCCGGGCAGTTCGAGTGCAGTGGCTAACTGCATTATGTCCTAATAGCAGCAAGACTTCATGGTGTTTGAAGATCTGAATGTCCTTCATCTGAAATCTTGCACCCTGGATCACTGTTGTAGAGGCTGCCATGTGGCCCAGGAGCTGCAAGAAGTGCCTTGCTGGTCGAGACACCTGAAGGGTGAAAGAAGAGGCCAGTTCTATTAGTGTCCTTGCCCTGTCCAGGGAAGGAAGGCCTTTGTCTTATTGTATCCAGCTCCACCCTATAAAGGTGAGGAGCTGCACTGGCTCTAGAACTGACTTTGGAAGGTTTAGGAGGAACCCTAAGGAAGTGAGCAGTTGCTGAGTTATCTGAAGATGTGACTTGACTTGGTCTGGAGACTGACCTACTATGAGCCAGTCGTCCAGGTATGGAAAGATAGAGATCTTTTTCTCCTTATGAAAGCAACCACTACTGCCAGGCACTTTGTGAACACCCTTGGGGCTGATGTTAGACCAAAGGGCATTGCTCTGAATTGATAGTGACCTGAGGGAAACTCGAACCTGAGGTACTTTCTGTGGGAGCACCTGATGGGAATGTGAAAGTAGGCATCCTTGAGGTCCAGGGAAGCTAGCCAGTCCCTGGCCTTAGAGAGGCAGAATTATTCCCAGAGTCACCATTTTGAATTTTGGCTTTAAAGGGTGCTTGTTTAGGTATCTCAGATCCAGGATGGGCTGCCATTCTCCTGTCTTTTTGGAGGTTAGGAAGTACCTGGAGTACAATCCTTTGCCCCTGTGTGAGGTTGGAACCCTTTCTATGGCTCTGAGAGCCAAGAGGAAGAAACCTCTGCCTCTAGGGCAAGGGCCTCTGAAGGATTTGCAGGTGGAAAGGATCTGGTTCTCATCTTGGGAAATTTTTGAAGCTGAGAACCAGTCCCTGGCTTACTACTTCCAGGACCCACTTGTCTGATGTTAAAGACTTCCAGTCCTGGACAAAGTAAGCCAGCCTGCCCCTACAGGTATTGGAGAATCAGCCCAGGCAGACCCATCAGGGTGTCTGCTTGGCAGGAGCTTTAGGCTGAGGGATGGAAGCAGGCCTGTTCATACCCCATCTGCCTCTCTCTCTAAGAACCCCCTCTGAGCAAAGGCAGAAGAAGAGGCCTGGGCTTGGTAAAAGGCCTGTGAAAGGCCTGCCCTGCCCCTGGAATGCTGCCTCCGGAGTGGCTTGCCTTTCTTTGGCCTGAGCACTCCTGTAGGTGGCCCTGTACTCATCCATCTTCTTCATGTAATTCTCTGTCTGCTCCCAAACAGAGAATTACCAATGACAGGAAAATCCATGGCCTTGGCCTGGGTATCCTGCGACAGGCTAGTACATCTGAGTCAAGCGTCCCTGCGTAAGGGCCACAGATGTAGCCATGACTCTAGATGAAACATCACTGGAGTCCACAGCAGCATGAAACTGCACCTTGGATGCCTCAATCCCATCCGCAGCCACCCGCTCCAGCTCCTTGGCAAGCTGGTCAGGGTCTGTTAAGCTAGAGCCATCACGGTGTCCCATATGGACTTCTGGTATCTAGCTGTGTGGCCATACAGTTAGCCTGCTTGAGTCCCAAGGATGCTGCCATGTGCTTTTTGCCATGGCATCAATCCTCCTGCAGTCCTTAACTGGGGGTGTGATGCCAAGGAATATTTGCCTCATCACAGGCAGCAGCCTGCACTCACTAACATGGCTGCATTGCTGGGAAAGGAACTCCGTGTCTGAGCTTGAAAGAGTATACCTCTTGTCCATTCTTCTGTCCACAGGAGGTATGGAATTAGGAGTTTTAAAATTTTAAATGTCTGTTTCCCAAAAGATTTATGGAGAGAACAGACAGTCTCCTGGACTCTGGGATGTCCATCATCTCAACAGAATCAGGCTCCTCCTGATCCTCTACTGCTTCTTCCATAGGAAGCTGGAGGGTTTCAGCCACTTTTGTAAAACATAAAGTGGGAAGGGACTCAGAAAGCCTAGCAGGAAACACCAAGGTCTGTCTGGGGAGATGTCCGGGTCAATAGGCACATCCAGACTTTCATAATCACCATCATCATCATTATCTTCATACTCTCTCCTCCTCCTCCTCCTCTGGTTCATAAAATTCTTCTAAAGTGTAATCTGGAACCGGGGAACCGACCGAACCGAGCCCCTAACCGATGGTGCGGTTCAGCCAGAACCAAGTTAGCGACTGAACTATCCTTATCGCTTTGGCTATCTCATCAGCGGTCGGAGAAAGAACTTGTGGATCCGAACGGATGATTTATCCCTTCTTTTCTTTTAACCGGAACCAACTCCTCAGAATCAGTTCTCCTTTGCCCGAAGAAGTTTCGCCTGGTCAGAGGGCACTCCTTCTGGTTCGGTCGGAACCGAACCGGCTGGCCATCGGGTCAGCGGACTTCTCGGTCTCCCTTTCCCTCAGTCTACCTACTCTTATCCAGGGTAGCTTTGGGAAAACTTTACAAATTTGGCAGTCTGCACTGGGGTGGTCAAACCCCAGACAATAAACACAGGTGGTGTGGGGGTCAGCCTTATAAAAGGCTTCCCACACACACATACTAATGTTGAAACCCAGTGGGGCGTTTTTTTCTTGGGTTTCTCAGACATGGTCAATCTTAACCAAAACTTACCCTTTTTAGGCATTCCACCAGGCAAGACACCCTATCGGTTCCTGACCGTGTTACAGGTCTTGGAAAAAAGCGTTATGAAATCCATTTTTTAGAACCGTCGGGACCGGTTACCATACTCTAATAAAGACAAAAGTTTTTTGATTATAAACCTGATCGGTTCAAACTGAACCGATCCAATGTTTACAAGTTCCATACAGAAAACTGATATAGAAACCTATCTAGTACTTACGGTACCACAGACAGAGACTTAAACCGACAGGTTAGATGCAGAAATTCGGTTGAAACCGGCGAAGAAACAACACTTTAACCGACTTTTTGAACCCGGCGAAGGAGAAATCTCCGGAGCGACTGTTCAGTGAGGCAGAGTAAAGAATCTGGCGGTTGGGGTTCAAACAACAGCAGACAGAGGGTTTCAACCAGCTCGAGCTCAGCTTCCATGCCTTGCATGGAAAGTTAACTCTTTGTTCTCGGGGCAGTTCAAGGGTTGGAATCACTGCAATAGTCAGAATACAGCAAGACTTCATGTTGTTTGAATAACACTCGGGTCACAAGCAGAAGTAGTACGCTGGCTGGATGTGTGTCAGTATCCACATCAGGGTGTATTCAATGTTGTGTGGCAAGAGATGTAGACAACACAGACCTAAGTCCTGTCTGCTGCATTACATTACTTTCTTAGATAATATTACCTTGCAGGAGACGGCCAAGTGCAAAAAGTGGCTTTAAGGCATTCATTCCGACAACATTACTTATTTTTCTTTTCTCAAGTTTTTTTTAAATCTAAGATTCACATTTAATATGCTTAGAACTGAAAACCTCAGTCTGGTTATTAATGTATTTTATTTATTTTAAAAGGTTAACCAGGAAAGACATACTGAGCTAGTAACAGCTCATTACCAGATGCCTCATGGGGTGAAGGGAGGAAGGAATATAGGCTCAAAACAGAAAATACAGTAAGGTACCATTAAAATGGGGCTGGCAGTATAGCCTACAGTTTAGAGTAATGAGCTGTGAATGAACTTGGTGCATCCAGCACAACTAGGTTTGATTCCCACAACCTCCACTTGTATTACTGTGTGACACTGAGCAAGCCACTTACAGAGAGGTTCCAATATTTTTAACAAACTCTGGCCAGAGCCAACATGGCTGCAGCTGCACTCACTGAGCAGAACAGTCCATCGTGCCCAAGATGGCTGCCGCAGTTTTACTGCATGAAGTCACGCATGCGCACTGAGCTCCAGTGGCCATATTGGCCATGGCGGACTGTTCCGTGAGCTCACTGTATATGCATGAGTTCACCAACTGCTTGTGCATGTGAAATGAACTCTGCGACCATCTTGAACATGGCAGGCGATGTGCAGCAAAGCAGTGCTCCCATATTGTTTTGGCATTTTCCTGTAACTCCAGGGTGATATTCCTGTGTTTTCCTGTAGATTACATTATTCCCTATGGAAGCTGAATTGCCCTGTTTTCCTGTATAACCAATGCAAGTCTATGGGAAGAGTTTTCCTGTAGATGCCTCCAAATCCTGTAAAATACAGGAATCCTGTAGATATGGGAGCCCTGCAGTGGTGTGCCTGCTGAGAAAGGGGTGAGTGGAATGTTTCAGAGTTGCGGAATGATGATGCCGCAACTGCAAATTTTGTTTCGTCTGGATCCGTGGGTTGTTTTAAGGCCTCTCACAAGACAGTGGCAGGTTCGCCCACTGCAGCCATAAAATGTTTTTTCAACACAAAACAACATTACCTTATGCTGGTGATGGTCTTTTAGATAAAAACTCTGATATAAATGAAGTCATACTTCAGCTAATAGGGCCCTATAAGTTGAAGTATGGCTCATTATATCAAAAGTTACTATAATATAAAATAGCTCTGAAAAATTCCCCATTGGCTTGTAGAATGTGGCACGCCCCAGCTGTCTCCCTGGTTAGATGTCACAAAACTTCTGAGCGTGGGAGCCGGCCAGCAGATCAGGAAGAGGAAGGGATCAGCTGGCCAGCTGTTTGGCACGATTTGTGATCCCTTCCTCCTATGGTGGACATCTGTAAAACATTCCATTTTTATCTAAAAGACTATCACCAGCATAAGGTAATTTTTTTTTGTATTGAAAGATAATTTTTAAACACTGGAACTTCTCTTTAACAATCTCAGTGTCCCCGGTCATCCCTGAAAACAGGCACTTATGCCTAGTGGGCTTTACTTACCTGGTTACCAAAATAATTAATTAAATAAATACATGAAATCACATTTAAAAGTCTACTGGTATTACAAAGTCAAATACTGATGTTTAGCCTTAAACCATGATCTTTGCTAATGATACAGACTACAGAAAACAATCTGCAAGACGGATGTGTTTTGATAGGACAGCCAACTAATCCTTGAGGCATGCTTACAGAAGGTTCTTCCCCAATAGCTAATATTTACACAGAAAAGTTATACAGCTGTAGATCACAGGAATACAGAAACAAATTTACTTAAGTCACACGCCTTTGTGTTTTCAAGTTTAGGACACATACTGTATTATTAGTTGCAAAGTTTTCAGTGACCAGTTTTATAACAGGATCCAGGCCGGAGTCGGCTCTACATAAGCTGAATACTGGCTGTTTTACAAGGGCGTTCTTGAGCCTCCGTGCCAGCTGCTCAGAGTGTACAACATACAAGGCAGATGTTGCTTCCCTACCCAGAAGAAAGAAAACATGACTCACCGCATTAATGTTTCTTCTAGCGGGGTTATGAACATAGGAATATGTCAGCAGAAGAAAAAGTACGGTCTAGCATGTCTGCTCAATAGGAGCCCATGCATTCTTTACATGTCATGCCACCCACCTGACACTCTTCCCTCCCTTCTGAGCCCACCCCAACAGTTTTCTCGTTCCTTCCTAGGGTAGTCGTTACACCTTGCGCCCATCCTGTTTGTGACAAGTGTCTCCTGGGCTCTTTTGGAACTGACTCCCCACCAGTTTGTAACAGTGTTCCCCTGTGTTTCTGTTTTCGCTGATCCTGAAGAGTTCACTGGGTGAGCCCTGCTGATGCCGTTGAGGTACTAAAGGGCTAATGGAACCAAAACAGGCAGACAGGAAAATGATACAAATTTTAAGTAGTAGTCAGTTGTAACTTTTTATTTCTGAAGCATTCTTATTGTACCTTTGCTCATTAGAAAGTTTTCTATGGGATAATACTGTGCTGGATGTGGAATAGCTCTCAGCTTGGCAGCTGACACATCTATCTCTAGTCCCCCCACTACATCATCAGTGTTGTGATCTCATTGACAATGACATCACAGGCAACTGACCTGGCAGCCACTGGTGGCTGTTCCTAAGGAGCAGGCAGCAGAGTGGCTGTGTGCTACGTGGAGCTCCCACAGATCAGAAAAATTACTCACCTTAGTAATTATGTTTCTTCTAATGGAGTCTGGCTGTATTCTGCCTATTGCAGTTAGCTCCAGCCTTTAAACTGCCCTGGAGAACAAGGTTAACTTTCTATGCGGTGCGTAGAATACTGAGCGAGCTCGGTTGAGGTCTCTGTCTGTTTCCTTTGAAACTCAACCATGATTCTTACGAGCAAAAACTCACTAACTATCCTATATGGAAATTGTTAAATTTCTTACTAGCCAACTGAGCAATAAGGAGTTTGGATTCCCAAAAGACTCAAGTCAGGAAACCCAAAACAAAACCCATCCCAATAAAAGATAACAATATCAACAAAAAAACCCAAACAAAAGAGGAGGGTGTTATAGGCACCTCTAGGGTGCAACACTGCACCTGCCCACCCACTTCCCAAAACAGGTTCTGAGAGGAGGCAGGAGGGAGGTCAGAATACAGCAAGACTCCAATAGAAGAAACATAATTACTAAGGTGACTAATTTTTCTTCAAACAACATGAAGTCTTGCTGTATTCTGACTATTGCAGACTACCAAGCAGTACCTCCATGGAGGAGGGACAGAACCTACTTTGGGAATAGGCTCTGAAACACTGCTGTGCCAAACCGAGCATCACTCCTAGCCTGGATATCCAGAGAGTAATGCTTGGTAAAGGTATGGACCATTTTCCAGGTGGCTGCTTGACAAATTTCTAAGAGGATATCCCTGGCAGCAGCCAGGAAGCAGCTCTTACCACTTGTAGAAGTGAGCCCCTCAGGCATCACGTGGAATCTTTCCTAGTTTCTCATAGCAGAATTGTATACAAGACACAATCCACCTGGCAACAGTTCTTTTAGTGGCAGGTTTGCCTTTCCCACTTCCCCATAAGTGATGAATAACTGGAGGAATCAAACCTGTGACCCTTGGTACGCCTATGTAGTAGCTAAGGGCTCTTTTAACATCCAGACTGTGTAGCCTCCTCTCCTGAGGAAGAATGATCAGTGAAGAAGACAGGGAGAGACATGGACTGATTCAAGTGAAAGTCTGAAACCACTTTAAGCAAGAACCTCCTATTCGCTCTAAGGACCACTTTCTCTCTATGGAAAAAGATAAAATCAGGTTCCACTGACAGGGCTTGCAGTTCACTGATACGTCTGGGCAGAGGTAATGGCTACCAAAAACACAGTTTTCCAAGTCAAGTACTTAAGCTCTGCTGAGGACATAGGCTCAAAAGGAGGTTGCATAAGTTGAGCAATGCAAATATTTAAGTCCCAGGCAAGGGCAGGATCCCTAAAGGGAGAACTGGTATGAAGCAATCCTTTGAAAAATTTACAGAACACAGGATGAGATGATAGTAAGGAAGACTTTCCACTGACAAAAAAAAAAAAAAAAGCAGACAAGCTGACAAGTGTACCTTGAGAGTAGCTGGTCTGAGGCCTGGGCCATTAAGATGGACCATATAATCCAGAACTGTAGACAATTCAGCAGTGTCTGGAGGAATATCGCTTGGAGCACCAAATGCTGAATCTTTTCCATTTGGAGTTATACGTCTTTCTGGTGGAAGGCTTTCGAGAAGCTTTGAGAATATCCAGAACCCCCTGAGACAGATGCAAATCTGCATACTCTAACTCTTCAAGAGCCATGCCTTGAGATTGAGAGACTGAAGATTGGGTACCAAATCCTCCCTGAGAGGAGGTTAACAGGTTGTAATTCCTGGGAAGAGACAGGGAAGATGGACTGTTAGAGACAGCAACAGGGGGTACCAAGGCTGTCTGGCCCAGTCTGGAGCAATCAGAATCACTTTGCAGGGTTGTGACCTTATCTTGACTAGGACTTTGAACAGTAGAGGAAAGGGAGGAAGGCATACAGAAATTTCCTTCCCAGTTCAAAAACAGAGCATCCAGAGGACTGAACCCAAGACTGGGGGTCTGCAGCAAAACAGAGGAAGTTGGTGATTGTCTGGGGCTGCAAAGAGATCTATCTCTGGAGTGCCCCACCTTGAAAAAATCACTTTCAAAACCAGAGGGTCCAGGGACCATTCGTGATGGCCCTGGGAGATCCTGCTCAGTGCATCTGCCAGCACATTGTCCTTTCCTGGAAGGTGGACTGCTATCAGAGAGGTCTGCAGGGGAATAAGCCAGGGACCACAATTTCATGGCTTCCGTGTACAAGGCCGTGAACCGAGTGCCTCCCTGCTTGTTGATGTACCACATGGTGGTGGTGTTGTCTGTTCTGACCTGAACCACCTTGTTCTGCACCAACTGAGAGAAGGCTTGCAGGACCAGAAAACTGCCCTGAGTTCCAGGAGATTGATATGAAGGAGGGACTCCTGGGACCACAGTCCTTGGGCTGTGAGATCCCAGATGAGCTCCCCACCCAAAAAGAGAAGCATCCATGGTAAGGACCACCAAATGAGACTGAGTGACAAAGGGACCCCTTGCCTTAAATTGTCCTGATCCTGCCACCACTGAAGAGCTTGGATCAGTGTTCAAGTCACTGGAATCAGTTTGGTAAGAGGGTCTTTCCTTGGACCAAAAGGCCCTCAGATGGAACTGAATGTCCCTCATCTGAAATCTTGCCCTTGGACCACTGCTGTAGAAGCTGCCATGTGGCCCAAAAGCTGAAGGAAGTGCCTTGCTGGTCGGACACCTGAAGGCTGAAGGACGGCTTGTCCTATAAGAACTCTTGCCCTTTCCAGGGAAGAAAAGCCTTGCTTTGACAGTATCCAGCTCTGCCCTAAAGGTAAGGAGCTGAACTGGTTCGAGAACTGATTTGGGAGGTTGAGAAGAAAACCCAGAGAAGTGAGCACTTGCTGAGTCACTTGCAGGTCTGACTTGACTTGGTCTGGAGACTAACCCCTATGAGCCAATCATCCAGGTATGGAAAAATGGAAATCTTTTGCCTTCTTAGAAAGGCAACTACTACTGCCAGGCACTTTGTGAAGACCCTTGGAGCTGATGTTAGGCCAAGGGCATTGCTTTGAACTGATAATGGCCTGAGGGCAACTTGAACCTGAGATACTTTCTGTGGGAGCACCTGATGGGAATATGAAAGTAGGCATCTTTGAGGTCCAGGGAGACTAACCAGTCCTCTGGCCTTAGAGAGGGAAGAATTATTCCCAGAGTCACCACCTTGAACTTTGGTTTTAAAAGATGTTTGTTCAGGTATCTTAGATCTAGGATGGGTCGCCACTCCCTGTCTTTTGGGGTAGGAAGTATCTGGAGTACAGAACTTTGCCCCAGTGTAGAGTAGGAACTCTCTCTATGGCCTTAAAGCCAGAAGAGATGAAACCTCTACCTCCAGGGCAAGGGTCTCGGAGAGACCTGCAGGTGGAAAGATCTGGTTCTCATCTTTGGAAATTTTTGAAACTGAGAACCAGTCCCTAGCTTACTTCTTCCAGGACCCACTTGTCTGATGTAATAGACATCCAGTCCTGGACATAGTAAGCCAGCCTGCCCTGAGGGATAGGAGGCGTCGACCGGGCAGACCCATCAGGGTGTCTGCTTGGCAGGAGCTTCAGGCTGAGAGTGGATGCAGCCCTGCTCATCCCCTTCTGCCTCTCCCTCTGAAGAACCCCATCTGTGAAAAGGGAGAAGAGGCCTGTGCTTGGTAAAAGGCCTATGAAAAGGCCTGCCCCTGCCCCTAGATTGCTGCCTTTGAGGGTTGCTTGCCTCTCCTTGGCCTGAGCACTGCTATAAGTGGTCCTGTACTCATCCATTTTCTTCATGTAATTCTCTGTCTGCTCCCAAACAGAGAACTACCCACCAGGAAAATCCATGGCCTTAGCCTGGGTGTCCTGTGAGAGGCTAGTACATCTGAGCCAAGCATCTCTCAAGAGCCAGATGTGGCCATGACTCTTGATAACACATCACTGGAGTCCACAGCAGCATGAAGTTGTACCTTCATGCCTCAATCCCATCAGCAACCACCTACTCCAGCTCCTTGGCCCAGCTGGGGAGGCCTGTTTAACCAGTGCCAGTACAGTGTCCCACCTGGACTTCTGGTACCTGGCTATATAGGCTATGTAGCTTGCCTGTCTGAGTCCCAAGGAAGATGCCATGTACTGCTTCTTTGCCATAGCATCCATGTTCCTAGAGTCTTTGTCTGGGGGTGTGAAGCCAAGGAATGTTTGCTTTGTCACAGGCAGCAGCCTGCACTACCCCAACATGGCTGCACTGCTGGTATAAAACTCCGTATCTGAGCCTGATAGTGTGTACCTCTTGTCCATCCTTCTGTCAACAGGAGGTACAGAATTGGGAGACTTTAGGATTTTTGTGTCCGCTTCCCAAAGGATTTGTGAAGGGAATAGACAGTCTCCTGGACTCTGGGATGTCCATCATTTCCACATAATCAGGCTCCTCTTGATCCTCCATTGCCTCCTCCATAGGAAGCTGGAGGGTTTCAGCCACTTTTCTGTAAAACAGAAAGTGGGAAGGGACTCAGAAAGCCTAGGAGGGATACACTAGAAGGTCTGTCTGGGGAGATGTCCGGTTCCACAGGCACATCCAGACTTTCACCATCATCTTCAACCTCCCCTCCTCCTCAAACTCCGGTTCATAAAAATCTTCAGGGTATAATCTTGAACCGGGAACCGACCGAACTGAACCCCTGCCAAGCGGTGCCGGATCGGTCGGAACCGGCGAAACTATTCCACAATCCGAATCGCTCTGGCTATTTCCTCGGCGGTTGGAACATGAACCTCTGGATCCGAACCGGCCGATTTTTCTTTTACTTTCCTTTTGTAGAACTGACCCTCAGGATCGGCTCTCCTCTTGCCCAAAGAAGTATTGCCCTGGTCAGAGGGCACTCCTTCTGGTTCGGTCGGAAACGAACCGGGCTGGCCATCCGGTCAGCGGACTTCTCGGCCTCCTTTTCCCTCAGTCTACCTAATCTCTTTTCAAGGGTAGATTTAGGAAATTTTACAGATTTGGCAGTCTGTATCGAGGTGTTCAAACCCCAGACAATAAACACAAGTGGTGTGGGATCGGCCTTAGCAAAGACCTCCCACACTCACTGCAGTGTTGAAACCCAGTGGCCCGGTTTTTTCTTGGGTTTCTCAGACAGGGCCAACCTAACCAAACTTACCCTTTTATGGTAACCACCAGGCAAGACTCCTTATCTTATCTCAGTTCCTAACCGTGTCACGGTATTGTAAAAACATTCAAAACACATTTTTTTAGAACCGATAAGGACCGTAACAACACACTAAAGTAAAACACACGGATTCACTACAAGTGATTGGTTCAGCCAAACAGATCTAACACTTTACAATTTCCACACAGAAAATCAGAACAAAACCTATCTTGTACTCACGGTACTGCAGACAGAGAATGAACCGACTATGCGGAAATAAATTGGTTTAAAACCGACAACTTAGCCAAGACTTTAACCAACTTTCGAACCGAGCTGAAGGAGAAATCTCCGGAGCGACTGTTCAGTGAGGCAGAGTAAAGAATCTGACGGATGAGTTTCAAAGGAAACAACAGAGACCTCTACCGAGCTCGAGCACAGCATTCTATGCACTGCATAGAAAGTTAACCCTTTGTTCTCCGGGCAGTTTAAAGGCTGGAGCTAACTGCAATAGTCAGAATACAGCAAGACTTCATGTTGTTTGAAGTGAATATTTTCTATATTTTTCCTAGTTTTAAATATTTTTTGTGTACAGTTTACGGACTAAGAAAAAGGTATTGTTGCCTACAGGAAGGTGTGGGAAGTGTGTGTTTATGTTAGTTGGAACAGTATTAGACAGCATGTTTGTTCTGTGGTGAATTATACCTTGTGTAGGTTTCATTTTGTTTATATACAGTAGCGAGGCAGATTGCTTGAGATTTTTGTGGGGGTTCCTTGTCACCAGGATTAGCTGGCTTGTTGCTGGGTGGTGGCATGTTGTTTAGGTGGTACTGTGACTTTGTTTGTCACTGTTTTATGGGATTTCTAGGCTGATGATTTAAAGGCATTTATTAAAATATGTTTTGAGCTAGAATTAGGTGGTTGCTTGAGCAATAGGCACAACAGGGTGTTGGTTATTGGAGATTTTCCCATGCCTTGTGTGGTATGTCACGAGGCACAGCCGGTGACTTAACACAAAGAAGTGGTAAATCCAAAACAACACCCTGTAGTCTTAATATAATTACACCTTGTGTGGTGTGTCACGAGGAGCAGCCGAGTGACTTAATCCACACAAGAAGTGGGTAACTCCAATAACCCACATCCTGGAGTGCCTTACTATGATTATATAATGGACCCATGTGTAGAATAAGTTTTAACTGTGCTGAAGTATGTTTTTATAAATGCCATTTCTTAGTCGTGGTTATTACAGGATATACCACGGTCATGTGATGTGTTTTGACCAATGAGGTTACAGAATTTTCATACCCCATTGTATAATCCTGCATAACTCATGGCTGAAGAATGGCATTTATAAAAACATAATTAAACGATTTTAAATTTATTTTACACATGGGTCCATTGTATAATCACACTAAGGCACTCCAGGGAGTGAGTTATTGGATGATTTACCCACTTCTTGTGTGGTTAATGAGGTTACAGGATTTTCACACACCATTGTATATGTTTTTATAAATGCCATTTCTCAGCCATGTGTTATGCAGGATTTACCCACGGTCATGTGACATGTTTTGACCAATGAGGTTACAGGATTTTCACACATCATTTGTATAATAAGAAACGGATCCTTTTTTTTTTGCTAGAACACTGGAAGTAGCAGCCTACTGAGTTCTAGTTTATTGTTGTTACATTTTGATGATAAAGTGAGATAGAAATTTATATATTTTTGAATTTTAAAGTTATTTTATAGTTATGTTTAACTGGAGACTAGGAGAGGCTGGGCTGGGAGGATGTGGGGAATAGGTGCATGTATGGGAAGCAGGGGACTGGTAAACTGCAATAGCTGTGGGGCAGCAGTCTTTCTGGGGTGTTGTGGAATAAAGGGAGATGTCCTGTGTGTAGAGCCTGGAGCAGCTAAGGGCTCAAATAACGCTGCTCAGATGGGAAGGATGGTGTGGGAAGTCAGAGGAGTAGAGCAGTGGAGGAAAAGGCAGAGGGTGATGCCTAGGGGAGTGAGGGCTTCAGGCAGGGATGGGAGTGGGGTGGAGGAGCACCCAGATACAGGAGTATCTCTTCCTCACAGGACTTGGGAGCCCAGAGTGGAGGAATGGCATGGTAAGGGAAGGGGTGGAAATGTGGAGTAAAATTAGGGTTGGGAAATTCTAAAGGGGTGCCTTTACTGAATAGATTGCACCACTGTCTGGAAGGTGGGAGGGGCAGCAGGAGATGAGGTAGGAGGTCAGGTTGAGCCAGTAGGAGGTCAGGTAGAGTCAGGGCTGAGAGTAGGAGCAGGAGGAGAGAGGGAACTAATCAGGGTGGGCAGGGAAGAGGGGCAGGCAAAACGGAGTGGAGAATGGGGGAGGGAGAGAGGAAAAGGAAGAGGGAAGGGAAACTGAAAGCAGATAGTCACAATGGGAGGGGTAGACTGAGAGATGAAAATAGTTAAGGATAAATGGTGGATGTGGAGATAAGTTCACCAGGGTGCAGAGGGAGCAGTTAGGTGGGAAAGCAGCTAGTACTGAAGGTAAGAAGGGAATGACAGAGGGCACGGGTGCAGGGGATGGAAGGGTAGCAATCATAGGGGACTGCATAATTAGGGTATTCACTGGTGAAGGAAAGGGGACCCAAATGCAAGCAGGAGGGTGGTTTGTATGCCAGGGATGACAGCAGGGAAGGTGGGCCCAAGAATAAGGGAAACAGTAAGGAGGTTGGAGGAAAACCTAATTTAGCTACATTTGGGAACCAACGACCTAGCTGGGGAGGAGGCTAAGGTAGTGCAAAGTAGGTTCAGGAAGTTAGGGAAGATCTGCAGGAGGAAGGAAGTTTGCTGGCCTTCTCAGAGGTGATACCAGTACCAGGGCCAGCACAGCCAGGAAAGCAGAATAAGGATTTTAATGACTGGCTGAGGAAATGGTGCAGGGAGGAGATGTGTTTACCTGTACTGGGACTGGGAGGAGACCTGGTTAAACAAAGCACTCTTTTCACCAGACAGGCTACACCTCAGTGGGAAGTGTTTGAGGGTACTCAGGGACAAACTGGGGAATAAATAACCATTACATTTAATTTAAACTACTGAGGGGGGCAGCAGGCATGCAGGCCCACAGACTCGAGTGAGTCATCAGTTAAACTCCCCACCCCACAGTGATGGAAGAGGTCTGGAGAGAGGAAGTAGAAGGGACGAGAACACAGTTAACAAAGGGTGGAGGGGAGAGGAACAAGTAACAAGGGTTCGTGGAGGGTGCACACAGAGGAATAAATGTGAATAGAAGAGTAGAGGAAAGAGAAGGAAAGTCAGATTCTAGGTGGAGGATGGTGTCTCTGAATGTGCGGAGTTTGGAAACAAGATGGATGACCTGCAGGCACTATTAGCAGAGAGGAGGGTGGACATAGCTGCAGTAACCGAGACTTGGGCAACATCACTCCATGACAGGGACCTTGTGATCCCTGCAAATAAACTATACAGGAGGGACAGGGAAGTCGGAAGGGGGAAGGGTGGCAGTTTATATCAGGGAGGAATAACTTGCATGAGGGAGGAGTCGGAGGAAGGGGGGTGGAGGCATTATGGGTTCAGTTAGGTCCAATAGCGGAGAAAAGTGAGGTTGGGGTGGTTTACAGACCACCCAATCAGGATGAAGAGAAGGACAGGAGCTGAGCGCACAAATATTACTAGCTGCGGGAAAAGATAGGTGATAATTGTGCGGAACTTCAATTTGCCTGCTAGGATTGGAGACACCTTCCACAACATGCACTAGGAGTCAGGTGATCCTGAAGGTCTGCAGAGTGGGTTACTGACTCAGGGCATCACTGAACCAACAACAGCTGATGCAATTTTAATCTGGTGCTCACAAATGGGGAGCATGTACAGGTCATGGAACCACTGGGTGGAAGTGACCACTGCACAGTGTGGTTCCAGTTGGATATGGGCAGTGAAAGCATCCCGACTAAGATGACAATCTTGGATTGCAGAAGAGAGGACTTCAGGAAAATGGACAAAGTACTAAGGAGCCATCTGGCAGGCATCAAAGCAGATATGGGGTGGACCATAGGTTGTCCATCATTAAGGATGGAATACTGAATGCCACAGATGAGTGCATTAGGCTCAGGGTGAGAACACAAGGGCCTAAGCTGGTTCAGTTCTGGGGTTGCCCAGGCAGTAAGGGAAAGAGGTTAGCTATAGAAAATATAGGAAGGTGGCGGCCCGTCGGCGCAGCGTTGGATATCTACTGCGACACCGGTGACCCAGGTTCGGAGCGGACTTGGGCCGCGGAGTGCCAGTAGGGGTAGAAGGCTTGAGCATCCCAGGGACTGCTCACCTTCTCGGGGAGGGAGGATCAAGGCCCAGAGCTTGAAAATTCGAATGATGACCCAGCGCCTGTTAGTTGGTGGATGCAGCTAAAGGACACCAGTCCCAAACCTTTGTAAAAATAATTGATAACTGTACTCCAGAGAGGAAAATATCAGCAACCATCAAATATTTCACATCTGACTATTTTATTACTGAGCCAATTGCTCCACAACTTAAAAGTTGGTCAGTTACACAGGCACAAAACCCAGAGCTTCACCTTCTCCCTAAGGCTTGAAGTGCTGGGTTTTGTGCCTGTGTAAACTGACCGACTTTTAAGTTGTGGAGCAATCTGGCTTAGTAATAAAATACTCTAGATGTGAAACATTTGATGGTTGCTGCATATTTTCCGCCTCTGGAGTGCAGTTATCAATCTTTAACAAAGGCCCATAGCTTGCCTGACCCTGGGTGGAGGCCGGTATAGCAAGTCCCGCAGTAGCGGGTGGGGGTCAGGGAGCTGTGTGGTGGACGCCAACGCCTAGCACCTTGACATCAGGGCTAAACACCACAAGGAAGAAATGCAAGGAGAAAACACCGCCGAGCAACGAGTAGACGGAGCACCAGTGCTGGCCTGATCGCACCTGCCTGCCTGACCACCAGGGACACATGAAAATCTAGAGATATCGAGGTGTAGGCCGGCCCTTATATCCATGTGGTGTAAAACCACGGCTCCATGGGGGAACTTGGGGATTCAAGTAAGGCAGAGTTATGGGCAGCACACGGTGCCTCAAGAAGCGGAGCTCCGGCATGGGAGGCAGGAAAAAGAAAAGAAAATTCAGGAAGACCAAAAGAGAGGTGGATAGGAAAAATTACATAAGGTTGGTTAGTTAGGCAAGTAAGGAAGTCAGGCGAGCAAAGGCACAGAAGGAGTTACAGATAGCTGAAGGAATTAAGAAGGGGGAGAGGCTTTCTTTCACTATATAGGTGAGAAAAGGGACAAGAAGGAAGGGATTGTTAGGCTTAAGAAAGGGTGGAGGATAATGGGGAACAGCAGATACACTAAATGAATACTTTGTTCTACCTTCACCAGGAGAAGGACAGACCAGTGCCTTCAGGAGGGAAAAGAGGAGCAGGCAGGGAGGGGAACACAGATGTAGTGATAGCAAGGACAGAAAGAGGGAGGGGTGCTGGCATTGAAGGTGGATAAATCACCAGGCCCAGACAGAGTACATCCAAGGGTACTAAAGGAACTGGCTGAGGACCTGGCAGGGCCACTGGCAGACTTATTTAATAGTTCACTAGAGTCAGGCATGGTATCAACAGGACTGGAGTACAGTACATGTAGTGCCCTCCACAAAAGTGATCCTAAGGATGACCCAGGGAATTAGAGACCAGTCAGTCTGACCTCCATTGTGGGCACGCTCGTGGAGACCATACTAAAGGAAAGGTTGGTGAAATATCTAGAGGAGCATGGTCTCCAGGATGCGAGGCAGCATTGGTTCATGTAAAGGAGATTGTGTCAAATGAATCTGATTGACTTCTTGACTGTGTCACTAAGACAGTAGACAGCACACAGGAGCCAAGCGGTAAACATCCTGTATCTTGATTTCAGCAAGGCCTTGACTCTGTGCCCCACAAAGGTTGATTAGGAAACTGGTGGATCCTGGGGTTGGGGAAACATGACCAGATGGGTGGAAAACTGGCTGAGGACAGAACTCAGAGGGTGGTTGTGGGGGAGAGTTATCTGGTACCAGAGAGGTAACCAGTGGGTCCCACAGGGCTCTTTGCTGGGGCTGGTGTAGTTCAATGTCTTCATCAGTGACATTGGGGATGGCATTAAGGGCAAATGTGCCTATTCGCGGATGACACCAAGCTCTACGAGAGTGGACACAGCTGATGGGATACAGGACCTACAGGAAGATCTGGAAAAGCTGGGCAGGTGGTCCAGGATCTGGCAGTTTGGCTTCAATGCCAAGAAATGCAAAGTTATGCATACTGGAGCCAAGAATCCCAGGACAGAGTACTACCTGGGTGGAGTCCGATATCTGCATCCAGGCGGAGAAGGACCTGGGAGTGATGAGCATTAGTGACCTGAAGCACTCCACGCAGTGCAAGAAAGCAGCAGCAAGGGCGAACAAGATGCGGGGATGCAGAACAGGATGGGCAAGAGTTGTAAGGGTACATAGGCAGTAGGAAAGTAGGTGTAAAAATAGTAGCATGAGGAGAGAGTAAGCATAAAAGGCAACACGAGAGGGGACCCAAAATAGGTCATGATGGGAGTGGTGCAGTGCAATGCTGTGGCGCGGCAGTGTTCCGGGAGACACTCTGGAGGCTTATGTTGCCCATTTGCAGGCACCTCTCTGGTCTGAGGGAGGAGGTTGCCCATCTCCAGGCTGACCTGGCTGGGATTAGTGAAACCTTTCCCCACCATGGCACCACCAGGGCCACCGCCGCTACCTCAGGGCTGCCAGAAGGAGGCGCGTTGGACCAAGGTGAGCTCAGGGAGGAGAGGGTGGAACAGGGTGCATTCCTCCTGCTGTATCTCACCACAGTTCATATGCTGTTCTGGTGAAGAGTGGTTCCTCACGGAAGCACCTACAGTGGTGACCAAAGAGGATGCTGAGAACCTCCACAAAGAGACCCACTGGAGGGTGGCACGAGACACCACAGGGAAGGAAACAACTCCTGGTGGGGATCGAATCATTAGGGGGTAGAAGTGAGGGAGGAAGGGGGAGGAGGTAAGGTGCCTGCATGGCACCACGGCTTGGAGGGACAGGGAGCGAATCCTCAGGATTGCGGGAGCAGCTGCATGAGGGAGGAGATGAGTGTCATTGTCCACCCAGGGACAAATGACCTGGCTGAGGTGGACAGAGCAGTGCAAGAGGAGTCTGTAGAGTTGGGAAGGGCCTTAGACAAGTAGCACGTACGGTAACCTTCCCTGAGGTGCTGCCTGTCTATGGCAAGGATGATATAGGGTACTCCACACCATGGGATTCAATGAATGGTTGAAAAACTGGTGTTGAGCTCGGGTTTTGGCTTCTTTTGGGACTGGAAGCCACCTGGAGGATGCAGGCCTATACTGGTGCGATGGTCTGCATTTGTCCAGGAGGGAACCAGGATCCTAGATGATGAGTTTAAATGCTTCATTGGCAGTCATTTCAACTAGCCAAGGGGAGAGGCACTGAAAATGAGCAGGAAATCCAGCTTCCGCCCACAAACACAGTAATTAGTGAGGTAAACACCAAGGTAGAGAAGATCTGGAGCAGGACAGGGGTAAATGCAAAAAAGGCAAAGGCAGTAAGGACAGGGATGGGGCTAAACATCTGCTTGCTGGCTGTGGAGAAGATTTCTGTAAGTTTTGCTATCGTTTTTAAACTACAGGAGAGAAGGATTAGTTAATTCTTCTTGCTGTTGAGGAGTTAATGTATAGAGGATTTTGTAAATTTTGATACAGTATTGTTTTCTTTTCTTTCAATTTAGCTTAAAGTGGAATTTAGCTTGAAGGTTTCTGTGGCTACAGTAACTGTATATGCTCCCACCCACCCCTTTCAGCAGCCTTTCTTAAATACTGAAATACCACTGGGGTTGGGTTTGAAGATGTGAGGGAGGAGCTTGGAACTGCAAACTGATCTGAGCCCTCAGAACAGGCCAGGAAGGAGAAACAAGGAACAGCCATATGTGCTAAGTCTTAAGACATACAAATATATAAAACGTATGAGTAGAGCTAAAGTCCTTATAAGTAGGATTGTGGTTTACAGTTAGTGCTGTAGTTGGCTGTCTTATGCTGCATGCAAAGGGCATTTAGGATAACAATTTCTGTTAGAGCCTGAGCTAGTATTAGTTAAACCTACTTGCTGTAGGGAGAGTTGGTGTGGAGGCTGTATAGGTAGTGTGGACCATGGGTAGGATTGTAGAGTGCAATGGTTGTGGGGCAGCAATGCAGATGAACATACTGTGGAGGCTGGGAGGGGTGCCGATATAGCCACAGGCTAAGGAGGCTTGAGGAAGAGGTTCAGTGGCTTGGCAGAGAGCTGAGAGGTGGTGGGATGAGGGAAGGATTGTGTCGGTGGGAGGCTGACATCTGAGAGTATTGTGGGGCACCACAGAGAAGAAACAGTGGGGCAAGGAGGGGCACAGTAGACAGGAAGCCAGCTGATGAAGGGTGGACTCTAGTACGACCTAGAAAAAGAGGAGCAGCAGTAGGCAGGAGGAAACACAATAAGGCAAAGTGGGGAGGGAACATGTTTGCTGTATTAGCAACACATGGTAAAGAGTATGCAGGGAGGAGACTGCACAAGGATAGTACTCATAAAGAGAAGGGAGAGAGGCATTACTAGTGGAGAGGATTGAGTATGGCATGGCAGGGGAGGGATAATAGAGGTGAGAAGGAAAGGAAGGTTGGCAGTCAAACAAGAAGAGGGAGGAGTCTCAATTGAGAAGGGCAGGGGAAGACACTAGGACACATTGTAAAAGCACTGTCTTGAGTGGCCCCAGAAATGACAACCTGGGTGTGGAGGTGGCGACTGGCACAAGGAAGGAGGAGGGAGGTGTACTGGTGTTGGGGACTCCACTCAAGGGATCAGATGGGGCAAGGGAGAGGCACAGTCAGATATGGGTGGAGTCCATATCCGGATTAAAGGCAGACAAGGCAGGGCAGGCAATTTTAAGATGCGTAAGAGGGTAGGAGGAAACCACACATTGTGGTACATGGGGACAAACGACCTAGCAGGGGAAACGGTGGAGGTAACAAAGGAGAGAGATTGAGGAAGTGGGAAGGCTGTGCAAGGAGACTGAGGAGTCTGTGCATTCTCCCGAGGTGCTCCCAGTATCCTCATGCAGCACAATGAGAAAGGAGGATTAGGAGTTGAACACATGGTTGGCAGAATGGTGTCAAACTAAGGAATATGGGGTTGTGGGCGGCTGGGACAGTACCTGGGATAATAACAATCTGTTTGCAAGGGATAGGCTGCACCTGGAGTGGGGTGGAAGGAGGTATTAAAGCAAAGACTGGGAGGTATATTGTGACAAAGGTGGATTTAAACTAGATGGGGGTGGGAAGTGGACAGCAGGTAGGCAAGGATCCGATAGAGTAGAGTCAAAGTCTCACCCCCAGCCTAGCAGGAAAGGACTCGGGTGGCTGAAAAGGAGGGAGTAGAAGGAAGGAAATGGAGGCCAGTGAAGGGAAGAGGGCAGGATGGAAGGTAGTCTCACTAAATGCAAGAAGCATAGGCAACAAATCAGCTGAGCTACAGGCACTCTTAGCAGTGTGGAGGGTGGATATTGCAGCCGTCACAGAAATGTGGGCAACCAACACCAGGACTGGGATCTGGCAATCCCAGGGCACAAAGTATACAGGTAGGACCGTAAGAAAGGGAGGGGTAGTGGGGTGGCAGTCTATGTGAGGGACGGGATGAAATGCACAAGGGATGAGGGTGAAGAAAGGAGAACAGAGGCAATCTGGCTGCAGCTCCTAGACTCAAGGGTAGGAAACTGAGGTTTGGGGTGGTATACAGATCACTGTCCCAGTCTGAGAAGCTTGACAGGGGTAGTAGGGACAAATCAGAAAGGTATGTAGAAAAGGAAGGTGGTCATTGTGGGGGTTCTACTTGCGGGGGTTGACTGGAGCATTCGGTCACCTCCAGTGCTAGCAGCAAATGCTCCTGGACATGATCCAGGAGGGTCTCCTGACACAGTTGGTTAGTGTACCTATTAGGCTAAAGAATACTTCAGATCTGGTGTTGTTGAATGGTGAGGCAGTAAGGGAAATAAAGGTGGAGGACCAGTGGCCGACAGTGATCACCAAACGGTGGTTTAATATCACGTGTGCAGGGAGCCAGAGAAACTCAGTTAATGGGTAGTAAACTTCAGGGGCAGACTTTGGGAGGATGCAGGAAGTACTGAAAGAGAAACTAGAGGGCATAAGGTAGGAGATGAATGCAGAACAGAAATGGGATATTATTAAATGGGGATTACAGAGGCAGCAGAAGCCTGCACCAAGAGACAGAGTAACAGGAGCAGAGCAAGAAAATCATGCTGGTTGAACAGCGAGGTAGTGGAGGTGGAGAGAGCAAAATGAGAGGTGCACCAGAGGTATAGGAGGATGGGAAGGAAGTGGATAGAGAAGAGTATGCAAGATGGTCCAGGAGGTGACCAGAAAAGTGAGAGAAGCCAAGGCTCAGAGGAGCAGAGATTAGCGCAGGGAATTAACTGGGGGGACTTTTCCAGATACATCAGGAGAAAAGGAAGTGCAAGGAGACAATAGTGAGGATAAAAGGGGTGGGGACTGGACAAAAAGGAGGAGCAGGCAGAAGCACTGAATGAATACTTTGCTCAGTGCTCACAGAAGAAATGGGAACTGCTACCACCATGCGCGCGAGGGTGGGGACAGTGGGAGAGGAGGCAACAGTTGGAAGAATTGAGACAAGTAGAATCCTAGATGGACTGAGGGCACTGAAAGTAGACAAGGCACCAGGGCCGGATGGTATCCACCCAGGGTGCTGAGGAGATGGCGGAGGTGTTGCGGACCCACTGGCGGATCTCTACAGCACCTCACTGGAGTCGGGATGTGTCACTGGACTGAGGATGGCACATGTAGTACCACCACACAACAGCGGACCAAGGGATGAACTGGTAATTATCGCTGGTAGTCTCACCTCCATGGTGTGCAAACTCATGGAAACAATACTAAAGACTGGTGCCATACCTGGAGGACAATGGCCTCCAGGATGTGAGGCAGCTTGGGTTTGTTTCAGGGAAGTCTTGTCAAACCAACCTGATACAATATTATGACTGGGTGACAGGTGATCTGGATAAGGGTCATGCAGTGGATGTTCTTACTTGGACTTCAGCAAGGTTTTGATTCTGTGCCTCATGGGCGGCTTGGGGAAGCTAACTGGTGTAAGGATAGGGGCAAAATGATGAACTGGATTACAAGCTAGCTGAGTGGGAGGCTGCAATGGGTAGTGGTAAGAGGCGAGCTCTCAACCCAAGGCCGGTGATGAGGGGTGTCACAGGGCTCTGTGTTGGGACCAGTATTGTTTGGGCTCTTCATATCAGACATTGCACATGGGGTGGTAAGCAAGGCAAGTCTGTGCAAAGACGCACCAAAATCGGGCGGTGGTGGATGAGAGGAAGGATGGAAGCAGCTGCAGGAGGACCTAAACAAGCTAGAGGAGGGTCAGAGAGGTGGCAGCTGGGGTTCAATGCAAAGAGGTGTAAGTTATGCACTTTGCGGTGAAGAACTCAAGAAGAGAATACTGCCTGGGGGGTTAAGCTGGGGATCACCAAGGAGGAGAAGGACCTGGGGTAATGATAACAGGGACCATGAACAACACTGCCCAGTGAGAAGAGCGGCTGCAAAGCTAACAAAATACCAGGGTGCATAGCGAGGGGTTTTTCGTCCAGGCAAAGAGAGGTGATTTTGCCTCCCACAGGTCGCTGGTAGTAAGGCTGCACTTAAGAGTATTATGTGCAGTTTTGGAGGCCATACCTGAAGCGTGATATCAGGCTACTAGAGGAGGCAACAAAGATGATATGTGGAATGGAGGGAAAGACTATGACTGCAGGCTGGGAGACCTGAATATGTACACCCTGGAGGATAGAAGGGACGGGGGACATGATAGGGACATTCAAGTATCTGAGGGGAATCAATAAGGATGGGGCAGATGGGGTCTTAAGTTAAGGAGGGGAGGGTCACCGGGGCATGGGCTAAGAATAGAGGGAGGAAGATTTAGAAGGGAGGTGAGGAGACACTATTTCACAGAGAGGTGGCAGCAAATGGAACACCCTACCAGAATGGGTGGTATCATGTAAAACAGCTTCAAAGGGCATGGGACAGGAACAGGGAGAGTGAGGGTGGGGGTGGCAGTGGCATGACAAAGAGGAGTGGGGTGGGGCAGCTGCAAACTAGGGGTGCTAGCTGCACACTAATAGACTTAGATACACTGGGTGTGATCTGTCTCTGCTGGCAGATCTGTATGTTAGTATGTAAAAGGGTAAGGCCATCAAAAATGGAGGGTGATGAGTACCAATGCCCGCATTCTGTGCAACAAGTTCCCTGAATTAGTGGCCTTGATGGAAGAGGATGCCTGGATATTGTGGCAGTCACTGAAACGTGGTACAGAGAGAACCATGACTGGGATGTCAACATACCAGGATACACAATCTACAGGAGGGACAGGGAGGTAAAGAGGAGGAAGAGTAGCTCTGTATGTAAGGGAAGGGATTAAGGCAACAGAACTAAAGAGTAAACATGAAGTAGATGAGTCACTGTGGGTCACCCTGAGACAAGAAATTGCACTGCAATCTGCATGGGAGTTGTGTACAGACCCCATCTCAGAGGGAGGGAATCAACAACGAAATGATAGAAGGCATCCTTAAAATGGCAGAAAAAGGGAGATATTGTTAATGGGGACCTGAATATGCCAGATGTTAACTGCAGCACCTTGCTGCAGGCATATCCAGGAGCAGGGTCATTCTTGATGCCCAAGGGCATGCCTCAGACAGCTAGTGTTGGAACCCACCGGGAGGAGCAATCTTAGACCTGGTACTCTCAAATAGGGACGGAGAAAGGATCTCTGATTTAGAAGTGGGTAGCCATCTGGGAACAAGCACCACCAAACAATGTGGTTTACAATAAACACAGCCATAGAGTCAAGCTCACAAAAGCATGAGTATTGGACTTTAGGAGGGCTGACTTTGGGAAAATGAGAGTGCTGCAGAAAAGTACTAGCAAACGGGCAAGAAGGAGGGGTGAAGGAACAATGGGAACCTTTGTGAAGCTTAATCAATAAAATAAAATGAAGTAAAAAACACTATGGTTGTCAAAAGAGGTGGCAGGAAGGTAAAGGAGAAAAGGATAGCATTCAGGAAATATAAGGAAACACAGAAGGAGCAGGACAGAGAACTTCATCAGTTAAAAGCAGAAGGAGGCAGGGAAGACAGTCAGAATAGTAAAGGCCCAAACTGAGGAAAAGATAGCCAATTCTGTTCGAAGGGGATAAAACCTTTATAGGTACATTAGGAATGAAGAAAGACCAAGGGAGGTTTACAGAGACTTAATAAAGGGAGAGAATGTGGACAGAGGGTGATAGTGAAAAGCGGAGATACTGAACAATATTTCTGCTCAGTATTCACAACAGAAGAGGAGGGGAGATACCTAGACCAAACAAGAGAAACACACTGGATAGGGGGTCGAGACCAGTCCATTCACAGAAGAAAGTGTTTTGAAAGAACTTTTGAAACGGAGGGTGGACAAAGCAATGGGGCCTGATGGGATTCACCCAGAATTCTAAAAAGAACTAAGGGTAGAACTAGTGACACCACTGACTACTCTCTTTATCAAATCATGGGAGGATGGGTGGTACCGAGACTGGAGGAGGGTGGATGTGATTCCACTTCACAAAAGTGGGAGCAGGGCAGAGGCAGGAAACTACAGACCGGTTAGTTTGACCTCAGTGGTAGGAAAATGATGGAATCACTTCCGAAGGAAGAACTGTTAAGTACCTAGAGGCCAGTGGGGCACAGGACCCAAGGCAGCATGGATTCACAGCGGAAGATTGTGTCAGATGACTCTAATAGATTTCTTTGACTGGGTGGCCAAAGTAATAGACCAGGGAGGGGCTGTGGATATGGCCTACCTACATTTTAGCAAGGCATTTGACACAGTCCACACAAAGATTAATATACAAGTTAGCCAGCCTTGGGTGGGTCCCAAGGTGGTAGCCTAGATAAAATTGGCTGGACAACAGGGGCTAAAGGGTAACAGTAAACAGAGTTCACAGTGAAGAAAGAGGGTTACTAATGGGGTACCACAGGGTTCAGTATTTGGACCGGTCCTCTTTAATGTCTTTATAAGTGACATTGGAGAGCACCTGGAAAGAAAAGTATGTCTCTTCGCATACAACACAAAGATCTGCAACAGGGTTGATACACAAGGTGGGGTGGAAAGGATGAAAAGGGACTTGGCAAGGTTGGAGGAATGGTCAAATGTATGGCAGATTAGATTCAATGCAAAGAAGCAAGTATGCACCTGGGAAACAAAACCCAGGGAAGAGTATACAATGGGGGGTGAGAGACTAACAACAACAAAAATCGAAGGACCTGAGAGTAACACATCAGATGACCTTAAGGTCGGCAAGCAATGTGAGAAGGCAGTAAGGAGGGCTGGGGGATACTGGGATGCATAGGGAGAGGCATCAGTAGCAGAAAACAGGAAGTTATTATCCCTCTGTACAGACAGTTGGTGAGACCCCATCTGAGTACTGCGTGCAGTTATGGAACCCCACCTCCTCAAAGACATAGACAGAGTGGAAGCTGTTCAGAGGAGGGCAACAAAATGGTGCAGGGTCTGCACCTGGACATACAGTATGAAGAGAGACTAAAGCAGATGTATACCCTCCAGGAAAGGAGGGGGGAACGTGACAGAAACTTTCAAGTACCTCAAGGGAATTAAAGTCCAAGAAGGTAGCATCTTTCAGAAAAAAGATATGTAAGAAGAAGGGGGTACAATTCAAGATAGAGGGGGGGACGGCTCAGAGGTAATGTTAAAAAGCATTTTTCACGGAGAGGGTTGTAGATGCATGGAACAGCCTTCCTGAGGAGATTGTGGAGTCAAGAACAGTAGGAGAATTCAAGAATGCATGGGACAGACATAAAGCAATTCTAGTGGGGGTTGGAGGAAGTAAGCTGTTGGTTAACTAAAATCTGCAGCTTATCCATCTGGTAGGGAAATGGGCGGACTAGATGCATAGATTCATAAATTGATACAAGTTCAGAAGGCAAATGCCCATTTATGAACTCGCCACCAGCTAAATTAGCAGTGGAAGGAAAATTTCGTCACCCATATATTTATCAAGGTTTCTCTTAAATTGTTCTATGTTTTCGCTGTTTATAATATTACTAGGCAATGTATTCCAGATTGGAGGAATTCCTGTAAAAATCTAGATTGTTTATTGGTTTTACATAAGGATGATTTTAGTTTTGAACTGTGGGATCTATTGGGATTACTTATTGAAAACTTTTCCAATCCGATTGTGTTTAACAAGTAATCATTATTGTATGCATTGTAAGTATAGATTCAGTCGCTCTTAGTATTCTGTACTTCAAAGAGTAAAGCTCTAAAGATTTAGGTGGACTAGGTGACCAAGCCGTCCTTATCTGACGTCAAAGTCTATGTTTCTATGTTATCAGTAGTAGGAGAGAGAGGTTATACTGCCCTTGTACAGGTCACTGGTAAGGCCGCATCTAGAGTATGGAGCTCAGTACTGGTGCCCACATCTCAAAAAGGACATTAACCTGCTGAACAAAAGTCCAGAGGAGGGCTACAATAAAAATAGTGGGTCAGCAGGGTAAGGCATACGAGGAGAGGTTGAGGTCACTGAACAGGTACTCCCGGAAGACAGGAGAGAAAGAGGGGACATGATTGAGCCCTTTGGCACCGAAAGGATAAATAAGGTTGATAAGGAGAGTCTCTTGCTGCGTAGCAAACATAACACTAGGGGGCACAGTCTTTAGCTGGAGGGTGGGAGGTTTAGGAGGGAGGTCAGGAAGCACTTCTTCACAGAGAGGTGGTAGACACTGGAATGCACTGCCGGAAGAAGTCATCTCATTGAAGACAGTGGGCAGCTTTAAGAGAAACTAGGATAGGCACAGGGAAAGTAAGTATCATGGGTAAGGAGGATGAGATGAGTGGGGAGGATGGGCAAGACATTAGCTGAAGCTGTGGACCCTGCAATAGAGCAGACTTGATAGACTAAATGACCTTCTTCTGCTGGCTTCTTCATATGTTCATATGTCACAATAAGTAAGGTAACAATGCTAATGATATAGTTGGGGGGCAACACAGCTAGATATGTGAGCTGCCGAGCAGAGTGCAGATCCACACATCACACCTTCTAACATCAGGTAAACAATCTTCTGATTAACCAAAGGGATCAAAAAGTACCTCAGATACAAAAGGTAATAGCTGACTGCTTTTAAAAAGTAATATTTGTTTTAGGCTACTTGCTCTTTTAAATGAGCACTGCTCAATGGAGCTTTTTCCTGGTAAAACAAATAATCATGTCTCCACGTTCCCTTCTGTCCTTGAACAAGCACCAATTAAGGTTCTTCAGCCTTTGCTCCTAGGAGAGCACCTGCTGTCCTGGCATCATCTTTGTGGTTCTCCTCTGTACTGCCTCTAGCAGGTTTATGTCCTTCTTATGTATGGGCTCCAGTACTTGAACACAGTACTCCAGGTACAGCCTTGCTATGTATCTGGACAGGAAACATGTCCACCTTTCGTCTCTTAGTGAACCCCGCTCTTATACAGCCCAGGATTCAGTTTGTTCTGCCTCTGTTTTGCTGCATCACATAGAAGGTTTTAGATTATTCAAGACTGCAATCCCATGGTCTTTCTAGTTTACTATTAAATCACACAATCTGCATCATCTCACCCATGAGTTGTTGCCCAGAAATGGAAAATGGAAATTTAGAATTCACTTTTTCAAAATTTCTGTTTATTAAGAGTCGATCCAACAAAACAATAAACAGAGAATCACAAAACAGCAACAACACAAATATCATCCTTCCAAGTACAAAGGTTAATAAATCATTTAGGCTAGTACAGTACTGTCTAATACAGAGACTGCATGATCTAAGCAGTAATAATCATAGGGTGAAATCTGGTCTAACCCATCTTTGCCATGCAGTTCCAAACCAATTAGTTAAGTTTTTAAGTCTGGCCATTACTTTGCCATCATAGATCTGTAGCACGATATCCTGCCAGTGCTGAACAGTGGGGGTCAGCCAAGCAGTTTAGTAAGGGCTTTCTTAGTTGCAACCATGCAACAACATCGGCCACTGAGTACTAGGCCCTGATGACTACGCGGCAGACCCAGGAATAACAACGCTGATCCTGTGAGGTGAAAATGTCCCAAATATAGCACGAAGCTATCAATAATTGTTCCAGAAGGACTGAACAGTGGGGCAAAGCAAAATATGTGACCATGCGTTGCTGAAAAATGTCACAATCTTCCAGCAGATAGTGCTCTGTGTGTGATGGAACTTAGCCACTATCTGGGGAGTACGGAAAAAGCACTAGAGTTTTGCTGGAAAATTCCTTCCGGAATGTGAAGAGGTTGGCTTGTGGCTATAGCTGGGCTATTTGTCCCATTTTTGTAAGTCTATCTGTATCTGCAAACTGATCTCCCTTTTTTTTTCCAATAACATTTTATTGAATTAAAATACAATACACAACAAAAATGCCATAAGTAATCAACAAAACAATACAGCAATAATCAGTCATGCCTCACTTAAAAGATAAACAAACATTACTTTAGTAACTTAACAGAGACTTCTAAAACTGCACACAGTACTCATTAAATTATTAATTATAGACGAATTACCTCCAATAGACGGAAGTTACTCCACTAATTTTAACAACATTCCCTGAAGAAATAAGTCAACATGAGAAATACTGTATAGCAGAAGGGCAGAGGAGAGATCAGGTAAGGTGGGATAAGTTACTGGCAGCCTTAATGGCTTACTAGGTTGGTGAAGAGAAACAATTATAAATTGCGCCCATTTAGAGCCGAATATATGAGCCTGGTCTAGCATTAAGTGAGCGAGCCTCCAATCTCAAACTTAAGCAGTCAGCCTTCCATTCACTGAATGACGATGCCCGCCTCCGCCGTATTCTGACAGTGGCGCTTACCAACTAACACTGAAATTAGAGCAATGGTGCAACACTGTTCTTTTCTCCATATTTTTGTTTCATCAAATAACCACAAGAACGGTCCTTTCATTTAAATTCCCTTTAGCCATGCAATGTCTTTTAAAAATCAGCAATATTGCCTCACAAAGATACCATTTTGGGACACGACCAGAACATATAGATCAAGTCACAATTCGTCACTCCGCCTTTGCCTGGCAGCATCCAAGTTATGTCCTAAAAGCTATGCAAGAAAAGGGCACACACACTGTCTCAATAACCACTTATTTTATGAAACAAAAATGTGCTCAGCATGCCAGACACCCCTCGTAGCACCTCCTTGCAGAGGCTTACTTATGGAGTAGTGCTTGCACGCCAACTGCAGTAATTTATACTCACATGCTAATTACAATTATTATATGGGGTTCTTCAGGCAGTCATTTCACTAGATCTTGGGATAATCCACGTTATCAGCACTGTCAGGGTGATGAGGATCAACTGGGTAAATATCAAGGCGGCGGAATGGTCCCGATTTCTCAATGCCGCTGGAAAATAGCACTATGACCATTTGCAAAACTAGCTAAGTGGTACACACTGAGGACTGCACCAGCGGTGTCTGTCATTGTGCTGTGCTGACTCGTCTCACATTATTCACCCTGCCAGCTACTGATATGTCCTGTCTCCGGTATCATTCCTACAGACCCACAAAGGTAATATCTGTGCCACTATGTCATGTGTCCTGTACCTGATCAGTCCCACAAGCAGTGTCCCCCAATGCATCCAACACCGCAGATCATCTTCCTGGGTGAGGTCCGCCTCACCCACCCACCAGCCCTGCAGACCTCGGAAACCCTATGGAACAGACAGACCTAAGGCGGTAGTACAATCTGTGCCATTCTGAATTTCATACTCAGCTGGCCACTGTGTCTTTTCCCACCCACTGCCCATAAACCTCACCCTCCCCCACAATGCATTAACGAGCGGCACATCATCCTCCCGGTTGAGTTCCAAATGTCCCGCCCACCCGCCCTGCGGACCTCATACACCCTACGGAACAAGGCGGACCAAGGTGGCAGTAAAATCTGTGCTGTTCTGGGAGTTAACATACTGAGCCGCCACTGTACCTTTCCAACCCACCCTCCCCGTGACTTGACGTAGGCGCATCGTATGTAGCTATGTCAGATCACGGACACAGCTGGTGGAGGACAGACACAGAAGCATAGTACGGCACACTGACATCATGTCACGAAACGGGATTGCAGCTGCTCCATCTCTTGTCCCCTGCTGTGACCTACTGCTGTCTCACTCTCACCCTCTGTGTCTCTCCCCCACACACACACACACATTACACCGCACCACACATAGGACTGGTGACCACGCTTGCTCCTGTCTCCCAGAAGAGACCTGCTGTTGTGTGACTGCAGCCCCTGCTCATGTTTGCAGTCCAGCGCTGTGTCAGTCTGTCTCTCGACTGCAGTCCCCAACTGTCAGTCGATATGGATGACCAGGGATGCCCAGGTGGGAGGGATGGACCCACACACACACACACACACACACACACACACACACACACACACACACACATATGGCAACTCTGTGTTTAATCCCATGAATTGACCTCCACAGGTGTACAGAAATGAATGTACCACAAGGACTGCAACTGGACCACACGCTGCTAGCGAGCAGAGACCATCGGGGAAGGGAGCATGGATGACCCTCTCCCGCACCCATGCTGTCTGTGTGACTTTCTCTCAGTTTCTGTCAGGAGGGGTGAAGAGTGGAGCAGCTTGACTGTGGAGCCATTGCAGTAGAACTGCCACCTGTACCTCCCGCAAAACAGTGCTACTGATCGTAGCGATCACGGCACAGTTTCCACTGCCACAATACAGAAACAATGACCCCAGCTCTGAAGAGTTTCCCCCATGGTACAGTGCCACAAGGAGCAGAGCAGACATCAGTCAGTCTAATGATAGTAGTTGCTGCAATCGATACACTGTAACACCCGGTCTCGGCACAGTGAACTTCAGAGCACACATGGCTCAGTCACTCCTGGGAGCAGTACACAGCGGTAACCAGTAAGCAAAGATAACGCTCCAGATCCACAAAATACATTAGTGTAGTACTACCTGCTAACACACTGTATAACACCACATGACAGAGTGTAATGCTACTTCAGAACAGTGTGCAGAGATCCCAAAGAACAGAAGTACACACGGTGTCACAGGCAGCATTACAAATGCATCCATGTCTCCGCAGCAGAACTGCTGATAGTAGCGATCACTGCACGGTGTGCCAAAGTTGCAGTTCACTCTGTCAGCTGGCTTGACAGAGTCTGTTAACGTAGGAGTATTTTGTACAGTGGAGGAACATCCAGTAACGCTACTTATTTCTCCTGAATGAAAAGGTGTTTCCTGCAGTTGTTTAAAATAGATGTTGCACCCCATGTAGTAAGTGCATTAAAGCACACCCCAGGTGCTGCGAGGGCATTCGAGGTGTGCATTAATCCCCATTAACAGCACATCGTTGTGCGTTAATGCTTACTTAAAGCCAGCTGCTACTCAACAGTTAAGAATGTCAGAGAAACCCTGCATTTAAAGTGCCAGTGTCCAAAGTCAATATACTAAAATGTACACTCATGAACAAATCTCATTAACCAGTGACTTACTGGGACGCTACAATTAAATATAGCAAAGAAAAATGTTAAAATGATTCAATGCATAGATATATACGTAAAATAAATGCAAATATCCCATCGTATAAGTTTTGTCACTGTGCAATATAAAATGCAAATACCCTACTTAAAAGTGCTGAGAGGCTATTGTTTCTACAGCTTAACACCATTAGTGATTCTGTGACCATGAATAACAGATGCCAGACATTAAATTATAAGGGACACGGTCGCGCCCTATAGTTAGGGTTGAGTAGCCTGCTTAATGTTAAACCTCAAATTTGCACTTTAATAACTTTGCAACCAATCAATGGATTTCACAAAATTTGGCATGTGCCAAGATCTCCTGATGTGGCAAGTTTTGTTCCAGCTGGATGTGCAGATTCTGAGATCTCAAGAGTGAAAAACTTAAAATTCATAATTTTTGCAGTTTTTCCTCATTGACTTGTGCCCAGATGGTGTGGAATCTTTTCTTTTGGTGCTATTTCTTTCTTCTCCTGATGCTGCGGTCCTCCTCCGAGGGAGCCCCCCAGTCCTGCCTCCCAGCGCTCCACCATCCGGGCGCTGGCCCATACTCCCAGGGCTTACCCCCGCGGGCCGGGCAGGATTCCCCACACCCACCGAGACTGGATCCAGTGTGGCCAGCACCATGGCTAGCCGAGCGCAGCCTCGAGGTGCCCTCCATCATTCGCCGCGCATCCATTTTTCCTGGTTTCTCCCAGGAGATGAGGTGTGCAATGATGCCTGCGGAGAGTGCACGACACGTCGCATGTGCCCCTCCTAGCGCCTGCCCCATCTCATCCTTTTTCTACAGGGTCACAGACTGTCCCCAGCTTCTGCTAGGGACCAGTCAACCACCAACCGCTTGCGACCTCCTCCCAGAGAAGCGAGCAGTCCATCGGATGCGCGATCCTTCTACTCTCCTGCCGACCCACATAGCCAGTGCTCATTCCTGAACTCGGGTCATCGGCATGGCGCATGGTAAGGCGTCCAGTACCAACCCTCAGTGCCATCAGGCCAGCACTACAGTGTGGAATTTTGGTGGAAATTTTTATGTTAGAAACAGCCTGGGTCTCAGAAGTGTCTTGCATTTGTTTTGGTGAAAAATGTTAATCTGTTGCAAAGTTATTCAATTTTAAGTTCCCATTATTTTCAATGTTAGATCACTCTCCAGGATAGAGAATGAATGAAAGGAATTTGGTCTCACAAAAGGATTCTTTTTGTCAGGGGCCAATCCTTTTTCGCCAGAAAAATTCATACTAACATACTATTTGCCAGCAGATTAGGCCTCACGGTTCATCGAGTCTGCTCGAACCTAGATCCTAGTTGGGTGCCGAGACCTCCCATCCCTTGTGCTCCAGAAACTCCTATCATCCATCCCCACCCCCTGGGACAGGCTATCATCTGATGCATCCACTTTCTGTGTCTGTCCCACCTCTTTGAAGCCTCCACTGTGGATCTCTGAACCAGCTCACCAGGCAGTGCATTCCAAGGGTCCACCACCCTCTCAGTGAAAAACCTCCTCCTCTTTCCCCTCACCCTTCCACCTTCCAACTTCCAACCACACCCCTGGTGATACCTCCCTGCTTTAGTCTAAAGATCCCTCCATGTTTACCCTATTTATTCCCTTGAGGTACTTGAAGACCTCAATCATGTCCCCTGTCTCTCTCTCCTCCAATGAAAAAAGGCAGAGCTCCTCAAGTCTGTCCTCATAAGTCAAATCGCCTAGCCACATATCATCTTTGTTGCCCTCCTCTGTACCCTCTCCAGGAGCTGTATGTCCCTCTTCAAGTGTGGTCTCGGTGCTGTACACAGTACTCAAGGTGTGGTCTAACCAGTCCATTGTACAGCGGCAGAATCACTTCCTTGCTCCTAGAGGTGATCCCCCTGATGCATCCCAACATCCTGTTTGCCTTGCTAGCTGCTCTTCTGCACTGCTCAGAGTTATTCATACATGTATCCACCATGACCCCTAGGTCTTTTTCCCCTATTGAGGCCTCCAGCGCCTCCCCTCCCAGGGTGTTCCTGTGTTTAGGTTTCCGACCAAGATGCAACACCTTGCACTTGGTGATATTGAAATTTAATTTCCATGTGTGAGCCCAGCTTTCCAGGGTGTCCAGGTCCCTTGCAAGGCCAGCCTCCCTCTTCTCCTCAACTACTGCTCCCATCTTGGAGTCATCAGGAATAGACTCATTTCACACCCTATACCTCCCTGATGTCCGATATGTATGCATTAAACAGGATCGGACCCAGGACCGAGCCCTATGGTACCCACTACTGCCCTCATAGGGTTCGAGAGCCCCTACAGACCACTACTCTCTGAGTGCGCCCAGCTAGCCAGTTTTCAATCCATCTGACCATCAAAGGGCCTACTCCTAACCCCATCAATTTCTCCACCAGACCATTGTGGAGACAGAGTCAAACGCCTTGCTGAAGTCCAAGAATAATCATCACAGGCTTACCCCTGTCCAGTTCTGATGTTACCCATTCATAGAACTCCACAAGGTTAGTTTGACATGATCTACCTGGCACAAACCCATGTTGCCGATATCCAGACCTCCACCTCCTCCAAGTACACCCCAATCGTTCCTTTAGTATACTCTCCATTAATTTTCCCACCACCGAGGTCAAACTGATGGGTCTATAGTTCCCTGGTACTTCCCTCGACCTCCCTTTATGGATTGGTACCACATGTGCCTCTCTGCCAATCCTCAGGTACCTCCCTGTCTCCAAGTGACCTGCTGAAAAGCTCCACCAGGGGTGCAGCCAGTATGTCCACCAATTCCTATAGCACTCTCGGATGAATGCCATCCGCCCGGAGATTTATCTTTCTTTAGGCCTTGAGGGCTAACCACACCCTTTGGCGGAGATAGCATCATCCGTCCTCCACCTTACTGGTCTTTTATCCTTATCCAGATGTGACACCCTGGGGTACCTTTCCTCCTCTTGCTCCATTTCTGTTGCTCCCTGATCCCACCCTGCCACTTCATCCCTTTTGTGCCTTGCTTTGTAGATTCCATCCCCTCCTAGTGAACACAAAGGCAAAGTACTCGTTAAATACCTCTGCCTGGTCCTCACCTCTTCCACCTACCTCCTTCTGATCTCAATTTGCTGAGATGGCCCTTAGTTTTCTCCGCTCCCCAATGTACCGGAAGAACCCTTTCCCTCCATGTATCCCTGTGCCGCTGCTCTTTACTGGACTTTGCTCCCTCACCATACGGGTGACTTTTCTAGATGCAGCTGGTACATTTCTTATCCCTATCCCCTCTGTTGTTTTATATTTTTGTAGGCGCCTTCTTTTCTCTGACTGCTACCTGTACCTCACTGGACCACCAGCATGGTTTATGTGACCTTGCTCCCTTATGTTTCAACTTAGCGCAGATCCTGACTGCCTCATGAAGTCCCCCGCTTATGACCTCCCATCCTTTCCACATTTGTCGTTGAGGTAATCCCCTTCAAGTGATCCTTGAGAATATTCCCATGCCCATAAAGTCTGCCCCTGAAGTCCACTGCCAGTGTCCTAGATCTCACCCCCACTCCCCCATGCTTATTTGAAACCAGACAGTATGGTGGTCACTCCCAGTCAGGGGTCCTGTACAACCATGTCCCTTACCAGATCCCCATCTGCCAGAACCACATCCAGGACATGCCCCTCCCTTGTGGGCTCCATCACATGCTGTGTTAAGAACACATCCTGAAGCCATCCAGCAGCCTCTGCTCCTTGGCCACTTTAGAGGACATGGTTCCCAGTTTGTACCTGGCATATTAGGTCCCCATCAACACTACTCCTTCCCCTTTGGACCACACTGGGCAATGATGTTGTCCAGCAAGCCATCCTCTAGAACATCACTCATCCCGGGGCCTATGCTACTCCCAGCTTGACCTTATCTCCGCTGGGGATCGTAAGGTGACCCATAAGGCCTCCACGCTTCCCTCTGCCTCTTCTACCATAGCAATTTCTATGTCATCTCTCAATGAACATAGCCACTCCACCCCTCTGCCCTCCTTTCTATCCTTCCTAAGCATAGTGTACCCTGCATATTTAGGGTCCCAGTCATGGTTTTTGTTGGTTCATCGCCCGTGACTGCCGCCACATCCACCCCTTCAACAGCATGGCCTGGAACTCTGGCAAATTTGCTTCCTCCCAAGCTCCTGGTATTTACTAACACCAACCCCCACTCCTTATCCCTGATCCTCTTTGTCTAACCCCACTCAGATTCCTTATACTTCCATCCTCCCCTGCTCCTCCTGAAACCTCCACCTCCAGTCTGTTTCCTCCCCTTGACTTGAAGGCACCCTCATCTGGAGGAGAGGGCTTCTAATCAGCCCTCCCTTATCCCTCCCTACAAGTTTAAACCCCACCTTCCTTGTATGTAGTCAGCCATCCCCTGTTTAAGGACTTCCTTCCCAATGGGGCAAGATGAAACCTGTCCTGGCATATAGTCCTTATCCTCCCAAACTCCATTCCAGTTCCTAACAGCCCAACCCATTCTCTTCACCCCACTTTCTGAGCCAGTCATTAACCTCTGTGAGCTTCTATTTTTTCTCCACTGAGGCCTTTGGTACTGGCAATATCTCTGAAAAGGAAATGTTGCATCCATTATCCCGACAGACTCTGGCAAGTTCTTGGAACCTTGCTTGATTTTCTTTTTCTTAGTCGCCTTTTGTTTTCTTTTCTGCACACAACAGCCTGTCTGCCCACTACAGACACCCAAACATCCATCTTGCTCATCGGAGGCTGACGAGCTTCACTGTGTACTTTTATAGCTCCCATGGTCTCCAAATGTTGTTTTACAACTATTTAAATCCTTTTTCGCCCTCACTAAGTTCTTTTCCATGTATCTTTTTTCATTACAAAAAGGAAATCAGTTGGTGAAAAGGATTTAAAAATCTATATCCCTGGTGTCTGTGGCAGCCCCACCCTCTGATTGCCATCCCTATATTTTTTATTTTGCTTACCTGGTGTCTAGTGGCACCCCACCCTCCGATCACCTCCCTGTTATTTTGTTTTACTACCTGGTGTCTAATGCCCCCCCACCGCCAATCGCTGTCCCTGTTCCTATTTCTTATTTTCCTGAGTGTCTAGTGGCACCCCCACCATACTGATCACCATCCACCTTGCTTTTAGTATTTTGCCTGGTGTCTAGTGGCACCCTGCCCTTCAATCGCTGTCCCGCTTGTCAGTTAATTTTCCCTGGCATCTAGTAGTCCCCTGCCCTTCAGCGTCATCCTCATTGTTTTCTTTATTTTCCCTGGTGTCTAGTGGCACCCCCACCCTCCATCACCGTCCCCTTGTTTTTAGTATTTTTCTTTGTGTCTAGAGGCACTCCTCACCCTCCGATCACCATCCCCATTACTGTGATGTTGTTCCTGGTGTCTAGTGCTCTCCCACCCTCCCATTTCAGGCACAATCCTGAAATTAAGAAAAACGCTGTTCGATGATTTTTTTTTTTTTTTTTTTTTTTTACAAAGCCTGAAAAAAAACAGTCCCTTGTCGATCCCCCGCCTCCCCACTCAGCACTCCCCATACACCCTCACTCACCTGAACAGGTCCCAGGTGTGAGATCCACTCCATCGCAGACACATTTTGCTGCTGGAACCAGCGACTGCATATGAGGCAGTGGTGTTGCCACTATATCTTCCTTGGAGAGACCCCACCTGAAGTACTGTGTCCAGTTCTGGAGGATGCACCTCAGAAAGGACATAGGCAGGATGGAGACAGTCAGAGGAGGGTAACTAAAATGGTGCAGAGGTTGCACCAAAACACTACAAAAAGAGACTAAGGGACCCAACATGTACACCCTGGAAGACAGGAGATTGAGAGGGGACATGATAGAGACGGAAAGTACCTCATGGGGTGAGCAGGGTGTGGGAGGAAGTCCTTTCAAATGAGAAAGAGCACCAGGACCAAAGGGCATGTGATGAAGCTGGGGGAGGTGTTTAAGAGGATGGGAGGAAGTACTACTTCACTAAAAGAGTGGTAGACACAAGGAACAGACTGCCAGCAGAAGTGGTGGAGGTGAGAACAGTAGGGAGCTTCAAGCATGCTCATGACATAACGGAATATTAGGAAATGGACAGGGAGGAGGGAAAGTTGCCACAAACCAGTTAGGAATCATCTGGGCTGACTGGATGGGCCAAGTGGTTCTTTTCCGTTGACAGATTTCTATGTTTCTAAGATCAACAAATATGGTTTTAGGTGTTCATAACCTGGTCCATACCTAAAAGGATGGAGTCAGTGAGCCAGAGGAGAAAGGTGAAGCAGTGGAATTTCCTGAAACATGATTGGAAAGGGTGGATAAGGAGGAGAGTCAAAGAAGGAAGAGACCTGAGAAAGAACAAGGTGTTCCTGTAACTTAGCCAGAGTAGGAAGCGAGAGATAGAATTAGAAGGTATCTGAAGTCATAAATTGTTGATTATAACATCTCAGTTGCCCTCTGGCTGCAGGTTGTGATGTCACAAAACAGCATTATGGCTTCAAGTGGGAACGAACAGCAAGAGCAGAGGAACTCTAAAGTTCCAGGTCCCAGCTTCCATGTCAATATCCTTCAAGAGCAGCTCTGCAATTCAGCATACACGTTCATAAACATAGTGTTTCAGCTCTCACAGTTCACCAGAGAATTTCTTTTCAGGGTTTATATCACATCTTGTTAGCCTGCCTAAAATTAGACTGCCCTCTACTGACCTCATGATGCCTTTGTTTATGATGTCATAATGCTTGCCATGACAACAGACTTTGATGTCACAAACCCTAATTGTGAGATACATAGAGGATAGTCAGTCTTTAAAAGGCACAGTGACCATGGGTACTTCATTTAGGGAGAGGGATGACAGTAGCCTGCTTCCTGGTTTCAGGGACAGTGGCAGAGGAAAAGACAGATTAAGGAGTTGAGTAATAGGAAGAGCGACAGAGGGAGAGGTAGGGAGAAGGGAAAGAGTGAGGGGAAGGAAGGGGAGGGATAGGCTGGAATGAGAGACAGCACAGACAAGCGAAATCTGAGTTAAAAGCTGTAGTGAGAAAGAAATAATGTTACTTACTGGGAAATGAACCCAGGTCCCTGGAATACTGTGCGGTTGCACTAACCACTGAACTACAGCCCCACATGGTTGGACCTGGGGTTCCGGGACACTTCCTTTCTCTGGTATTGCAAATCCTGCAACTAGCAACAATTGGGATAACAATCTGATGTTTCTAGCTCAGTATAGCCACTGCTTAAGAATTAAATCACAAATTGTAGTGAGAAAGAAATACTCTAAATCGGCAGGGAATTGAGCACCAGGTCCAACCTTGTCAGCTTGTGGCTCAGTGGTTAGTACACCAGGACGGTATTCTGGGGATCTGGGTTTAATTCTCAGTAGGTCACATTATTTCTTTCTCACTACATTTGTGTTTTAATTGCTAAGCAGTAGCTAATAATGCACCAAAACATAAAACTGTCATCTAGGAGTTGAAGGAAAAGGCAACAGAAGAGTCAGAGATGAGGGTCACCAACCTTGAGTACAGGAGAAGGAGACTGGATTGGAGGAGAAGAGGAATGGATAACCATCTAGAACTTCTAGAACTTGGAGATGCGATTAATGCTGTTGTGGGTGTGGATGCAAAATACTCAGACTTGAAGCCTGATGGCTATAGTACAGGTATTGCAAAGATGCAGATAGTTGGCCAAAGCAACCGAGGAGCCAGTGACCTGATAGGGCCACCAGGAAAGGTCTCTGGTACAGAGCAAGCTAACATATCAGCTGACATCCAGGAAAATGGGAGCCCTGTACTCTGGTTTCCCTCAAGGGTGCATGATGATCCAATATAGCCATAAATTTTGACTGAAAGTATTGGAGGCATCATTTATATTACTGGCTGCAGAGCACGGGGACCAATCAGATCCCCACACCAGGCACTTGGGTTAAATCCCAGTACTGACACTGTAGTGCAGCATGAGGGGGTGCTGCACCCTGAGGTGCCGCTTTCGGATGACATGTTAAACCGAGGTCCCATCTACCTGTTCTGGTGATAGTTCAGGTGGATGTTAAAGAACCCATGGCACTTCTCAAAAGAGTTGGGTGTTTTATTCAACAAAAACATAACACATCAGCATACATATATATAAGAAAACAGCAAAACTTACAAAATTGTAGAAACAAGATACATATAAACACTTTAACAATCAGAAAATCAAAACACCAACATACATAGCAAAATTTATGACAAATGAAGCAAAATGCCGCTGTTTTAACTGATACATTTATTGTATGATTTTGTATTATAGATGGTGTTGTAATTATGTTGTGACTGGGCACCAGTGCAAATGGGCATTTATGCTCACTGGTCATACAGGAAAAAAATAAACAAACAAACATAGTAAATCCATTACTCAACCTCTGCCCCTACTCCATCCTTCATTCCTATCCTTCCCCAAAGCCCCACTCACTTACCCCCACAATCCCTAGATTACAATATCATATACATATTTTCACATTTTCACTCCCTTTCCTCCATATTGTTACCTTATGTCTGGGTTGTTTCTACCATTCTGTCTGTATACCTCCTTTACAGTTTGTTCACACCTTCTACTAAATTCTTCATAAGGTCTTTCCTGCTACAGCCCTAACAACTGACCTAATTTTGTCACTAAATAGCATTTAAAACACGGCAAACACAATTTGAACTGTTAAGACATATTTCCTAATAGTTCTGGCTTGATCCCTAAAGCTACATTTTAAATTTTTTCCTTGTATTTCTCCAGCCAAGGCATCTACCACCTATTTATTGGAAAGAAACGTATTCATATTTCACAACGTAAGTTAAACCTTTCCACCACATCTCCACCTTCTTCCTTGGGTGGTATTTACAATCATTGATATACACTTCTTTTAATTCTCTACTGCACATTTCTCAATGCCCTCATACAAAATTTCTTTTTGCTGTAGAAGTAACTGGCATCTCCCTTGCCATAGGTAGTATTTTATACAGGCAAAGGACATGTATCATTGCCCAATGATAGGATTCTAAAAGCTCAGGAAGATGTTAGAAGATATATAAAACATGACAGCTAAAGGTGAGGTTCTGATAATTGGAGACTTCAACATGCCAGATACAGAATGGTCAATGCCAGCAGGAACATCTGCCAGAACTAGACACATGGTGGATTCCCTGCAGGGGAGAGCCTCAAACAACTGGTACAACAACCCACAAGAGACTGGGCTATCCTAGATCTAGTATTGACTAACAGGAAAGGATCACAGATCTCCAGGTAGAAGGTTACCTGGGGCAGTCACCATCACATGGTATGGTTCAGTTTGGCCACTACAACTAAATCATCCCATTCCAAGGCAAAAATATGGGACTTCAGAGGAGCTGACTTTGATAAGATGGCCAACAAAGTTAGCTAGCCCTGGCAAAAAGAAATACAGGTGAGGGGTACAGGCAAAGTGGGCAAGCATTAAGGATGCAATACTTGAAGCAACGTCCCACTGTGTTAGAGAGAAAAGGAAGTGCAAAAGAAGAAGGAAACCACTTTGTTCTCAAAAACAGTAGCAGAAAAGGTCAGAGCCAAAAGACTGGCCTTCAGGAAATATAAGGGAATGCAGCGGGATGAAGATAGGAGGCATACAAACTTCCCTAAGGGCAGCAAGGAAGGCAGTAAGGCAGGCAAAGGCCCAAACCGAGGAAACACTAGTAAGAACAGTAAAATAAGATGACAAGACTTTCTATAGGTACATTAGTGAAAGGAGAAAGTCCTGAGGGGTATTACTAAGATCAAAGGAGATAAGGGGCATGTGAGGAGGAGGACCATGTAAAAGCATCTATCCTAAATAGATACTTCTGCTCAGTATTTAATGAAGAGAAGGTAGGGCAGGGCCCACAGCTCAGCACCATGGACACAGAGGGAGGAGGTAAGCACTAGTCCCTTCACAAAAGAAAGGGTCCTACAAGAGCTTGATAAGCTCAGGGTGGTCAAGGCAATGGGAGCTGATGGCATACATCCCAGGGTACTAAAGGAGCTAAGGGTGGAACTAGTAGAGCCATTATCAGAACTGTTTAGTGAGTCTCTGAGCACAGGAGAGGTCCCAGAAGACTGGAGAAGGGCTCATGTGATCCTGCTCCACAAGAGTGGTAGCAGGAAGGAGGCAGGGAACTACAGACCAGTAAGTCTTACCTCAGTAGTGGACAAGATTATGGAGACACTCCTTAAGGAAAGGATAGTGCAACACCTGGAATCCATAGGAGCACAGGATCCAAGACAGCATGGGTTTACAAAGGAAGGTCCTGTCAAACTAATCTCATAGATTTCTTTGACTGGGTAACCAGAGTGGTGGACCAAGTGGGGAGTAGTTGATGTCACCTACCTTGACTTCAGCAAAGCTTTCGATACTGTTCACATAGAAGATTGATTAATAAGCTGGGTAGCTCAGGGTGGGTCAGAAGTTGGTCAACTGGGTGGCAAACTGGTTGACTGGCAAAAACAGAAAGTGGTGGTAAACGGTATACAGTCAGAAGAGATGCAAGTCACAAGTGGGGTACCTCTGGGATCAGTCTTGGGCCAGTCCTCTTCAATATCATCATCAGTGACATTGCAGATGGACTGAAGGGTAAGGTCTGTTTGCAGATGACACCTAGATCTGCAACAGAGTAGATAATCCAGATGGGGTGGGCAGAATGAGAAGAGATCTGGATAAACTAGCAAAATGGTCAGAAAAGTGGCAACTGAGGTTTAATGCAAAGAAGTGCAAGATCATGCACATAGGGACGAGAAACCCTGAAGCCACCTAAAGGCTGGGAGGAGTTGCTGGCAGTCACAAGGGAAGAAAGAGACTTGGGCATCATCATCACCAATAACCTGAAATCATCCAAGCAGACCACTAAAGCAGTAGGTAAGGCTAGGGAATATTAGGGTGTATTAGTAGGGGTATTATAAGTCGGAAGAGGGAGGCAATAACCTCTTCACAAGACACCAGTTAGGCCCCATCTGGAGTACTGCGTGCAGTACTGGAGGCCACACCTTCACAAGGACATTAACCAAACTGAGACAGTCCAGAGAAGGGCAACCAAAATGGTGCACGGACTGCATCAGAAAACATATGAGGACAGATTAACGGAGTTCAATATATATACTTAGAGCAAAGGAGGAGAGAGTGATATGATCGAAACATTCAAACACCTTAAAGGCATTAACAAGGTGAAAGAGTCTAACATGTTTCAATATAAGAAAAATAGCAGGACAAGAGGACACAGCATGAGATTAGAGGAGGCTGATTAAGGGGTAGTGTGAGGAAGTTCTTTTTCACAGAAAGGGTGGTGGATGCATGGAGCGCCTACCTCAGGAAGTGGTGGATATGAATACAGTGCAGGGCTTCAAACAGGCATGGGATAGGCAGAAGAGGAGTAATACAGATGAGTATGAATAGGCCAGAATAGATAGGCCATTGACTGAGCAAAGACCGATGGCACAGCTATAAGGTAGAAAAGAAATGGGGCAGACTGGATGGGCCTTGGTCCTTATGTGCCGTCAACTTCTATGTTTCTAAAATTCCCAACACCACATTTTTATATTTGATCTTTTTCAACCACGGCATCTTCCACTTCCCTGCCAGAAAAAACACAAACCTGCAGCACAAAGACACTGAAACAAAAAATGTTCCTGAGTTTCTAGATCACATCTACAGCCTGTATAAGCAATTTCTTTCCTCCACCGCCTTATGCTTATTATTCCTCTTACCCCACCCTTCCATAAGCCATTATCCATTGCAAATCCTTCATTTTCTTCAGAACCCTAGGGTTATTTAAGCAATATACCGTGACAGGGTGGGTATATTGGTGGATTCTACATGCTGGTGTGGTTCAGTCACGAGGCGCGGCCAAGTGACAACCACACCAGAAATGTACATCACCCATATACCTCCTGTCATCAATGCTATATACAATGTTCAACTTTTTTGTTTTTTATAGTGATATAAAACTTTTACAGTGGGTATACTGGAGGATTTACCACAGTCATGTGATGAGGTTACAGGATTTTCATCCCATTGTATAATTAACATTTATACACATATTTATTTTCTCTCATAGTACTTCCTTTAAACTCTATCTCACCAATTCCTGTTTCCACCACTATTTTCTATACATTACTTTCCTTGGTAGGCTTGACATTTGCTCTCTTATTTTCCATTTCATTATTTTCTTAAAAGTTCCCTCATAATATTTCGTATCGCTTTCCTTTTAAACATCTTAGGAACTCCTTCACCCCATACTTCCCACCATTGCCCTAATACATTTCCCCATTTCTCGATCGTGTTCTCTTACCCTGCAACATTCCCCAATATTTTTATACTAAAAAAGGTGTGAAAGAATACTAATGGATTTATCATCCCTAATCCACCTTGCTTTACTGATTTATAAGTTATCTCTCTCTTGATTGGGTTGAGTCTGCTACCCCACAATAACTGAAAGAAGATCCCTAATATCCTTGTTCCTAATGTTAATGGTAGAGGAAAACTCCTGCGACATATAAGAAACATGGTAGTAAAACTGTCTGGTAACAAATACTCTTATATTTTGACATTTTCCAAGTTTCCATCTGGCCTCTTTCTTCTCCCTGTTCTAGTGCTTCTTTCCAGTTTTCCATCCCCGCACTTTATCCCAAGAATTTTCCTACTGTTAGTCGAGATTTTCAAATTACTACATATTCTTTCCCTTTCGGCTGTCCCTATCCACAAGCCCTTACTTTTCTAAGTTAATGTCTGGCCCAGAAATTTTGGAATACCCTTCTATGTGATTCATTACTTTCTCTGTCCCTTCCTGTGAATCTATGTATACATTCAAAACATCCATAAGCCATTATTTTAACTTCATCCCCATTTGACCTCCTTTAATTCCTACTATGTCCTGATCTCCTTTAATCTTTCTAATTAATGGGTCCAACGCAAATGTATATAGCACAGGACCTCAGGGGCACCCCTGTCTCACCCTCCTCTTTATTTTATACACCTACCCTGGACTACCCATTACTGTTTTTAGGACAGCATTTTTATATAACAATTCCAACCCTGCACAAACTCCTTCGAATTCCATATTCTCCAATACATTTAGTAAAAAATTATGGTCCACCAAATCAAATGCTTTTTTCTGGTCTACTGTTAATATGCATGCCTCCTTTTCTGTCACTGGCAATATTCGATTATGTCCCTAGTTACTATGAGATTCTCCTGGATGTTCTGTCCAGGGATGGCACATGTTTGTGATGATTCAATTAATGGTTTCCACCTCTCTCAGCCTCTTCTGCAGGACCTGTGCTGGTGTAACCCCAAACAAATGGGGTTCGAAAAGTCTTCCTCAAGCTTGCTTAAATGCTCACTGCCTGGCTGGTGTCCTACGTTTTAGAAGTTTAAATGTATTGCCAGAGAGTGCCTGTATAGCCTCTGTGTACTGTCCCTTTAAGAGCTGCCTGGATTGCAGTCATAATTAATCTGAGAGGGAGCTCTGTTAGAGGATGTACTTGTTTGCTGATCATTTGTTAGAGTAATAATAATACTGCAGTTTGTTCTAACCTGCCTTCTTTGCAGCATGGACAGTTCTTTTGTTTCCATCATCTTGGTCCTGGACTGCAGAATGGGCCAATCAGTACATTTGGGACTCTAAGATGGAGCCTGCCTACAGGGGCTTGGTGGGGCCAAAACTTGTAGGAATTGTAGATTTGGGCTTTTGGTGCCTTAAAATAACTCTGGAGGGGAGCCCTTGTTGTGACTGATAGACAGATCAGCCAACCTAACCTGTGGATCTTGGGAAAGTCCCACACTGCTTGCAGTTTCAGTTAGATCTGAGTTGGGAAGTAAGAAGTGACAGCTCGAGACAGTTTGAGCAGCAATCCATAGTGGATTTGCATGTGAGAACTGTGGAAAACCAGTTTGGCCTGCATGCCTGCCTGCTGTTCCTAAGAGGAATTTGTGCTTTTTGGACTGAATCCAAATTTGGAGAATGAATTAAGTCATTGAATCGTGACCAGACTTTAACCTGAAGAAGACCGAAGATGTTCTGAATGCGATCGGCCTGTCAGGACTTCAGCTACCTCTGAACTCCCGGATTGTACAGAGACTCTGTAATTGCAACTGGAGAGGTGGGGAGGGAGGGCAGGGACATTAGCTCAAACTGCGGACCCTGCAATGCGAGCAGACTTGATAGACCAAATGGCCTTCTTCTGCTGGCTTGTTTGTATTTACCTGGTACTTTGGAATTTCTTACATGTAATGTGCTGCGTGCTTATAGTGGGTCATGATTTGGTTCCCCACTGCGTCTCTGAACTGTGTTTTGCTTGCTGGAGGCTGTATCCAGCTCCACGGACTGCATCTGTATGCATTTCCATTTGCCAGGGACCCTGCTACACTGGCCCAGCCAGAATACCTGTTATGCAAAGAAAGTCATCAATGAGAGACCGCCTGTGGATCAGCCGCCTGCTCAACGCCTTGAACAGGAACGACGCCTCTGTGATTCATGTGGGCCCTGATTCTCCGGCACTCCAGCTCAACAGCCTGCAGTCTCGATTTGTCCTGCCTGTGTCCAGTATTGGGTATCATGAGTAAACATGGGTAGCTCCTTGCAACAACAGCTAAATCTAAAAGTGTTGTCATCTGATTGTCTTGTTACCTTTTTTTTCACGAACTGAGCCTTCCGACTCGGATTACAAATAGTGTGTTGTGCATGTTGCTTTCTTCCATCACAGGCCCCCAACCAGCTGCAACGCTTGGCTAGCCCGCCATTTTCCTACCTGGGTACCCAGAGAGTGTGACTGTGTAGGGACTCTGAACTGCATGCATAACTGTCTGATTAATATAGCTTTAAGCAAATCAACCTGATTACGCCCTCCCTTGTTCAAGTCCCTGAATAAATCAGATTTAACTTTGTTTGCATTTAACCTGACTGTGGTTCCAGTTTGTGCCAAAAGTATTGTACTGTTGCTATTTGCTGTGCTTAACCTTGTTTTACAGGGGTCCCAGGGTCAAGCTAGAGGAACCAGCTCTGGCGGTAAGTGCAGTGTGGGTAATTGCCTGGTGAAGAAGGTCATTGCAAAAGTAATTGTGTATATTGTTCAGGCCACTAGAAGGGAAAGAGGGGGTTGCAGTGCCCCAGAGGGCTGTGCCCAGGTTAGCTTGACTACTAACAACTCTGACCTCCAGGTGGAGGCACTGGTTTTATTACCCAGGCTCCCTTAACCTGCTACTAGCCAAGCAGGCAGGGTAGTAGCCCTTTGGATAGCAACACTCTAGTTGCTACTAATATTTTAAAATCCGAGTTTAGAGTCTTATTGGTCTTCAATTTGCAAGCTCTTGCCTGTCTCCATTTTATATAACAAAATCACCATTCCTTGTGAACTCTGTTGGAATATTTTGATTATGTAGCATATTAATAAATACCCTTGTTAAAAGAGCAGCCATGATTTCAGGAAAGGACTTGTAAAACTCGTTTGGAATCCCATCTTCCTCAGGCACCACCCCACCTTTAAATTTTTTATTAAATCACACACTTCTCCTTCACCCATCTCTTTTTTAACAGTTCAATCAAAGTATCCTTCAAAGGGGATATTCAAACCCTGCAAATATTCATCTATTTCCTATTTTTGCAAATTCTTATTTTCTCCAGTAGCTTTGTTAAATGATTTTCTACCATGTCATTCAGTTCTACAGACTTAGTTATAACTTCTCCAGTTTGCCCCTTGAAGAAGTTATTCTAGATCTATTCTTCCTATCTTTTAATGCCTCACAGGGATCCGAACAGGGCCTTCTGGTTCCACAGTTCAATTCATTCATTACAGTTCTTGCTCTGTTGTATTGTATCACTTTCATTTCACCTTGTACTTTTCAATCTGTTTGATACATCACCCCTGCTCACATAAGATGCCTCACATAGCTTTAATAACTGATTTCGTAAACTTAAATATTTCAGGAAATTATTATTCACCGCCTCTTTCCATAATTTTTAACCAAGTGCTCACCTCCTTCTTCACCCCTGCCCACCACAAAAACAAGTCCTCATATAAACCATTTACTGATGAACCGCACAAATATATCCATTGTTTGTATTTTGACTATATCTTCATACAAGGCAGCATTATTCATTTTCCACCTGACTTTCGGCTGTACCACATGGATTCCGTGCTTATCACACTTTTTATACTTAGGTGATCTGAAAAGGAGTTAGGTAACAGTTTTGTGTTCACTATTTCTACCCTATCTGACAAGAAAAATAATCAATCTTCAAGAAATATTTCCACATTTATAAGTAAACTTACATTTATGGTCCACTTTCTCAAATACATTCTTTAACTCAGCCTGCTTTACGGCTTTTCTAAGACAAAAGAATCACAATACACTTTCTTTCCTGCGTTTTTCCTCCATCATATCTAAAGTGCAATTAACAGCCCCAAAATAGATATTCCTAGCTGTGCATAACACGACTGTACCTGTTCAAACAACTGCACTCTCTCGGATTTAATTTGTGAGGCATACAACACAATAAACCTTCTAGGATCTCCATACCATTAACTGTCCACTACCAAGGCTCTTCCTGGGACAATATCAATCAGCATCTGAAATTTCAAACCTTTACGCAAAAGAGAATACCTACCCTGTCCGCCTTTCCATCCCAAAAGAAAAATCTGAAGGCCCCATATCCACTCCCTTTGGACTTGCAACAAATCCCAATGAGTTCAGCCATGTCTCCTGTATCAAAACCACCTCGCAGGCTAATTCTTTGTAATTCACCCCACACTTGACCTCTTTCTTTCCGTTCAATACATTATTCACATTAACAGATGCAATAGAAAACAACACCATTGTTCACATTATTATGCTATAAATCCTCCCCCCTTTTTCCTTTTCATATCTTCTTCCTTCTTTTTTCATTGATGTATTACGTATTCCAAACTGTCCTCTCTTCTTTCTTGTATCTCCATCAAAACTCCCGACGGGCATCAGAATCCTCCCCAACCTACTGTCCTCTTCTTGTTGCACCTCTAAGGCTTTATGGCTTAGTCAAAACTATTCCGGATGTATCTCTTTTCACTTCTCAATGTCATTTTCCTATATTTCCCATGTGCACTTTCTTGCTCCTGCCCTGGGATAGGGAGGGGCCCTGTCCCTCCTGATTTTCTTCCAGCACCTTTTGACTCTTTTCCATACCAGTTCTCACACTCTTTTCCCCATTTTCTGCACCTTCTGTTATCTCTTTCTGGGGTTCTTCCCTACCCAGACACCCTTCCTGTAAACCCTCCTCCATTCCCTGATCTAAGGGTCTTGAATGCCCATGGTGGGGAGGGGGGGTGACTGCAGGGAGGAGGGTGGGGGAGGGAACATCTACTTCTTCCTCTACCACATGTGTTTCCTTCTCCTTCGGCTTCCTCTGCTGAGCTTTGTTTATCAGGTTCTCTGGATTCATACTGCGTGTGTTATTCCTAGCTGCCCATGGACAATCTTGATACATATGCCCACACTCTTCACAAAGACTGCATTTGACATGATTGCAGCATTGTGAATTACTATGTCCTATTTCTCCACATAGCCCACACCTGATGCTGTTGCACACATTAGACAAGTGACCTCTTGACAAACATCTGTACCAAGCTTTGGGTTGGCCTGAGTAGAAAACCACCCCTCTGTCCCCTCCCCAAAAAGAAACTATTGGTATATGTTCTGTACCTGATTCATTTTGGTTTAAACGGACCTTAAACTTCCACCCTCCTGTCCATAAGAATTCCGAGTCTATAATAGCCTCAGGGGGCCCTAACACTTCGCATCTAGAGTTACGCCATTGCTGGATGTCGCCCACATGTACACATTCATTCCAAACAAAACTGTGATCAATTTAACAGTTGGCTTTGTAAAGGGCACAGCCAAGAAAGAGTAGACACTGAAGAAAATTTTAAAGGCTATATTTCTACCAAAACCTTTCTAACCCTCTCATTGTTCTAAAACTGATGTGAAACCATCCTCCCCAGATCGTGGATTACGGCATAAATTTCAGTTGAAATAAACTTCATTGATTCCTTCAGCAAAACTTTACCCACAAAATACCTATCTGGGAAATGCTCCATCCCACACTTGTATCTTAATCTGACTTCAAAACACCTAGGGGGACTTCTATGTAGCTGGGTCTTCATGGGGGGTCCCAGATCTGCCCTATTTCCAGGGGTAAAGGCTTTATCTCCTTGCCATGTCTCCTTCCTCTGCCTCTCAGAACCTCTGAAAACCCTAGTATCTTCCCTCCCAGCCTCTCCTGCCTGCAGACATGGGCTGATTATTTTTATCTCCTCCCTCAGTATCACCTTCCTCGTAAATCTCCCCTCCGTTTCCATCATGCTTCCCACTGTATCACTTTGGGTTTGCAGATCACTTGGTATTGTCCTTGCATCAGTAAAGTCTATTATACCCAGCCCTAATGATAGTAATACGTTACCGCTTCTCCTCACAGGGTCCATTCTTCTTCAGGCTCCCAAGTCCCGTCTTGTAGCTGCTTCCATCCCGCACCACATAAAGCCGGCCCCAATGTCCATTCTCCTCCCTGCTTGAATTCTCCAGTAATCAGAGGCTCTCACCATGACTTCCTTAGTCGAGAGCTGATTACGCCTGGCCCGAAAGCAACTTCCCCCATGCTCTCTGTAGCGGTCCGCTACTCCCTTAGCTGTGGTACTCGGTTCCTGGCTTGCTTGTTTTTATTTTATTTAGTTTTGTTAACCAGGTAGGTGTACTAGCCAACAGGTGACTATTTTCAGGCACGACCCGGAGACACAGTTACAGTACAAGATAGGACAATTTAGGTATACACAATACAGGCAAAGGTACATTGTTTCCTGTACTCACGTCTTCTCTCCTCCATTAGTCACTCATCATCCTCCTCCAATTGCTTCTGCACAGTTTGCCTTTTGCCACCAGGATCTGTTCCAGGTGAGCGATGCTCCGCTTTTATCATTTTCAGAGGTTTGCCTTGTTACTCCACTGCCACTATCTAACTCCTCAGAGAAATCCACATCTAGGAGTCCCTCAGAAAATCAGTGTCTGGAGTCGATTCATACATTTCCTCTTCCTCACTCTCTGAAATCCTGCCGTCAACAGGGTCTTCATTTACAGCTTCCATTTGTCTGTTCTGGTCTGTCGCTTCCTCATCCTGCTCCTTCTTCCTCACCAACTGTTCTGCACTGGCCATCACTTTCGACCAAATGGGGACCCCTACAGCACAGTAGGGAGATTTCCCGTGCCCTGGCCAAATATCCCCATTCACTAAAAAAATACCACCAACAGCTTAATCTGGTTCAAGGTCAGTTGACATTCATCTGTATCCTCCTCCCCGGGTTGTGCCTATAAATAGGCAGAATCTGTCTAGTGCACTTACCGGTCAACAAAAACTAAATAAAAATATATACCCATAGGTCAGCTAGGGGTGGACAAGTAGAGTGTCCTAAAGGACCTGAGACAGATGGATTTAAGGGGGGACTTAGTACTGTGCATCTTGCCACACAGTAAACCACATGATGGTCACGGAGGGCGTCAGGAAGGACATGTGCATCACTATATTATTTATTTATTTAAATGTTGGTAACTGGAAGGCACACTGAGCCGAGGCTCATTTCCAGATCGACCGAGGACAAGGGTACAATACAAACAGGCAAGCCGAACTTAAAAACACAACAGATGCATGACAGGCAGGGAATTACAGAGAACAAAGTGTAATTGTATGCAGCATGAACAGGTTACTCACCTGTAACAGTAGTTCTAGGAGTGGTATATGTTGTTCATCCACACTGTCTGGCATTGTCCTTTCCCTTTAAATCTTGCGGAAGTCTTCAAGCTGGCTCCTCCCACCCACCTGGGTAGTAAATACTAGCTCCATTATGGCGTAGATCTAGCCGCTGGAAGCAGGTTGTGCGCCTCTAAAGCCGGGGAGGTCGGGTGGGTCGCGTGTGGATGAACAACATATACCACTCCTAGAACTACTGTTACAGGTGAGTAACCTGTTCTTCTAGGAGCGTGGATATGCTGTTCATCCACACTGTCTGGCAGACTCCAAGCAGTTCTCGGGAGGAGGAGGTAAAGCGCACACCCCTACTTAAGGAATAGAGATTGGAGGAACCGAGGCCCCAAAACCAGCATCCCGCGTGACTCTAGGGCAATGTGGTAATGGGTAATAAAGGTGCTTGCTGACTTCCAGGTAGCGGCCGACAGATTTCCTGAATAGGGATGTCCCTGGAAGCAGCCACCAAAGCAGCAGTATGGGGTAGAATGATACCTTAGCACTTTGGGAGGCTCCTTACCCGCCAATTCATAGCACAGACCTATGCATGATGTGATCCATCTTGCAATAGTCCGCTTGGCTGCAGGTCTGCCAGAAGCAGCTTCAGCGTGGTGACAAACAGCTGGCGAATCTCTCCCGAATTTCCGCCATCCTCTCCTTATGAGAGGAGAACCGTCTGAGGTCCAGAAATGGAGCCTATACTCGGCGCCTGAGGTGTAATTAGGTAATATACTGGCAGGGTCAACACCTGGTTAAGGTGAAACTCTGACACCACCTTCGGAAGGAATTTCGTGGTGGAGCAGGACAACTTTGTCCCTGTGAAAGACCAGATAGGGAGTCCACTGAAAGCGCCTGGAGCTCCCGTCCTTCTGGCTGACGTGATAGCCACCAAGAGGCCGTCTTCCATGACAAGTGTGAAGGTGCAGACTTGTGCATGGGTTGAATAGCTTGCCCATGAGCTTTGCAAAACCAGCAAAAGATCCACGGGTGGAGGTTCACGCGGAGGGATATGTGTCCAGGCCTTTGAAAAGCGCCCGACCACCTTTCCTGAGCCAAAGTCGCTGACTGACCCGGGCACGGTAAGCCGATATGGCTGCTAGGTGCACCCTAAGGGTCGATGACCCAAGACCCCTTTGGAGAGGGACCAAAGGTAGTCTAGAATGTTAGCCACCGAGCAGGATAAGGGGTCCAGACTTTACTCCTGACACCAAATGGAAAATCTTTCCATTTGAAGGCACTAACATTTCCTGGTCGATTCTTTTCGAGATGCCTCCACCACGGTGTAGACATCCTCAGAAAGACCCAAAGCCTTGAACTCTAGCAGCTCAGGAACCAGGCTGTGAGGTGCAGGGATTGAAGGTCCGGATGAAGGACCTTCCTGGTTCAGAGATATCAGGTCCGGGCGTACTGAGCAGCTCCGGGTCCTGCAGCTGAGGCTGTGGAGATCTGGATACCAGAACTGGCGTGGCCAATCTGGGGCTACCAGGATCACCTTCGCCTTGTCCTTCCTCACCTTGAGTAACACCTTGTGGATCAAGGGAAATGGAGGAAGAGTGAAAAGAGCCTGGGGTCCACGGCCTCGAGAAGGCATCCCCTGCAGCGAGCCCTGCTGAGGGGGCGGGCATGGAACAGCCTCAGCTTGGTGTTCTCCCTGGAGGCAAACAGGTCCACCAACGGTTTGCCCCAATGAGAGAACAGGTAGTAGGCTACCTCTGGATGGAGAGACCACTCGTGGGATGTCTGGCCTAAGTGGCTGAGAGCATCCGCCAGTTGGTTCGCGACTCCTGCCACATGGATGGCTAGGAGATCCGCCTCCAGCCGGCTGACGAAGGTCCAGATCCGAGCGCCTCCTTGCACAGCAGGCGGGAATGTGTGCCGCCCTGTTTGTTGAGGTAGTACATGGTCGTGGTATTGTCCGTCTGGACTTGAACCACTTGACCCCGGAGCTGAGGAGCGAAGCTGACAGAGCCAGTCTGACTGCCCTGAGCTCCAACAGGTTGATTGGCATCGGGACTCCTCTGGGGTGCAGAACCCGTGAGCCCTGTATTCCCCATGTGGGCTCCCAGCCCATGAGAGAGGCATTGGTCGTAGGGACGACCGTCGGCTTGAGGGCGGACAAACGGGATCCCTTCCAGCAGATGATTCGGGACGGTCCACCATTGTAGGGCGTCCACATCCCCTGGGTGACCCGTGACCAGCTGGTCTGAAAAGACTCTGACGCTGAGACCACTGGGCGGCGAGCCCCACTGAGGGGCGTGTGCAGTCTGGCCCAGCGGACCACCGACGGCACGCCGCCATGTAGCCCAGGAGGCGCAGGAAGTCCCGGCAGGGCGTGAGTGCCCAACCAGAAATGACTGGGCAAAGGAGGAGGGAACGTCCGCCGAGCCGAGCTCTGGCTTGACGAGTCGAGCTCTGCCCGATGAAGCCCATCACCTGAGAAGGTACGAGTTCCAATTTGGCCTCGTGATCAGAAGGCCCAAGTGTGAGCAGGTTCAGAGGGTCAGGTCCCTGACCTCTCCACCTCCTGAAGGAGGATCCCGCCAGAGCCAATCGTCCAGGTAGGGGAAATACTAACCCCTGATGCTGAAGATGGGCTGCCACCACTGCAATGCATTTGGTGAAAACTCTTGGGGCGATGACAGGCCGAACGGCATGGTTTGAACCTGCATAGGTCCTTCACCCTGAAGCGGAGGAACCGCTGATGAGACGGACGGATAGGGACGGAAAAGCGCCCTGAAGATCCAGTGTGCAGAACCACATGCTTTGCTCCAGGGATGGTATGATATGATTTAGAGTTACCATCCGAAGGTGCAGACCTGAGATACCATTCAGGTCGTGCAGATCTAGAATGGGGCCCAACCCCGTCCGTTTGGGCACCAGGAAATACCTGGAGACGAAGCCTGGGTCTGAAGGAGGATCCGCACTGGTCACCACCTCTTTGAGGAGGAGTAGCGCAATGTCGCCTCGGAGGACAGACTGGGCGATGAGATCCGCCTCGTGGGGCCAGGCTCGGCTGGGAGGGTACTGCTCGAATTTAAGGGCAGACCCTGCCCGACCACTCTAGGACCCATCTGTCCGTGGTGATGCCGGACCAGGCGGAACGAAGTGGCGGAGCCGGCCCCCACGGAGGACCCAGAGCTGAAGTGGACGGGTACGGGAGGACACCCCGGCCCGTCCACTGGGCAGGCTTAGAGGAGGAGGGGCACGTGGACCAGTGCCTCGGCCTCCTTGTGGGCTGCTGGGGACCTTGCTTGGGCCTAGGGCGCAGCCTGAGCCTGCTGTTGCTGTTGACCCCCTGGAAGGTGGTGTCTGACCGCAGGGGAAGAATGACGAAAAGGCTTCTTCCTGCGCTTCTGCTGGTTCTTACTTGAAGAACCCTTAGCGATGTAGCATCTAAGGTGGCATTAGATTGCCTCGATTCATTGCAGGTGACCTGCCACCCTGGCCCGAAGAGGTCGGTGCCAAGGAAGGGCACATCAGCTAGCTTGTGCTGAGTATCCATGGGAAAGGAGGATAACCTCAGCCAAGCCCTGCGGCGAGTGGATACCGCTGCAGCTAGTGAACGGGCACAGGAATCACCCACGTCCAGAGCAGTCTGGAGTTGTTGTTTAGCAACAGCTCTGCCTGGTCCCTGACCTGCTTGACCGTGGTCTGCATGTCAGCTGGGAGGTGGGGGAGAATCTGATCCAGCGACCCCAAGAGGGCGTGAGAGAAGTGTGCCATAATCACCGCTTGAGCTTGCCTGACGAAGGCCCAAAGATGATGCAGCATAGACCTTCCGGGCCGAGTGGTCCATAAGTTTGGACTCTTTGTCTGGAGGGCGGTCAGTATCGGCTGAGCTGCCTGTCCGCCTGAATACTGAGGCAGTCACAAGGCTTTCCGCCGAGGGGTGCTCAGTAAACCCCGCCAAAGACCCTGTGGGCACCGCTGACATTTGCGTGCTGGCGCGGCAGATGGAGCTGGGCAGGAGGCTGACGCTGCCAGAGTTCCAAGGCCGGACTCAATAATGGCTTCGCAACTGAAATGCCTCCGTAGGGGTATCCTCTTAAGAATATCCGTGAAGGGATATTCCACCTTTTCTGGATAGGGCTGTAGGGCCATCCTCACGATTCAGAAATGAGCCGGAGGATGCCCTGGAAGGAGGAAGGCCCTTCTTCCAAGCCTGACGCCGAAAGCTCATCGAGAGAATGGAGGCCAGTGTTATCGGAATCGGAGGAGTCCCGCATAAAGGCTGCCCACCTAAGTCCCCCTCGACACGCCTAGGGCGATCAGGGTGACCGTGATTGACAGTCTGTGGGGAGACCAAGACTGTCCGGCCTCCTTGGAGGGAAACCCCCTGAGGGGCAGCTTAGGTGGAGGTTCCACCAAAATTGGTGGGAACCTGAAACCGTGCTGGCGCGAAGACGACCGAGCCCCGAAGAGACCGCACCAAGCAACGTGTCTGAGGCGGCCAAGAGGCTGAGGCCAAGAGATAGTCGGGACCATCGAGGAGCCGGCTTCGACCTGCTAGCAGGAATTGCTGCCACATGAGATCCTCGCAGCGCCGGCGAATTTTCGTCGCGCTCTCCTCGTCCGAGGAGGAAGGGGAACGTGGTGGCGCCTCTTATGGGAGTGCTTGTGTCCTTTTGGGTCGATCGACCGAAGAGGACTTGCTCCCTGATCGAGACGACGGTGTCGGGCTTTGTCGATCGGGGAGACTGGGCTCGGTGAAAACCGAGGTTCGTTCTTGTCCCTCGACTGGGAGGCCCGCGGGCGTGGTCTCCTCGTCGGGAAGGAGAATCGGCGTTCTCCAAAGAATCATCGACAGGAGTCAGTGATAACTGCTCGATCGGGTCGAGAATAATCTCGGCCGGATCAGCCGACTCTCGGCTTCTACGCCAGGTACAGACGGAAGGTCTGAAAACCCAGCGGCCGAGGAGGCAATTTCGACCGAAGTCGACATCGGACCACTCCTGCTCCAGGGCATCTTCTTCGACTCGAAGAAGATTTAGGATCCTTTTCTTAGAACGGGATGAGTGCGAGCTCGAGGGGGCTCACCCTTGGTAGGGAGAGACTGGCACAACCCCAAAGGAACCTGGAAAAGGAAGAGCCCAGATTGAGCGGCATGAAGAAACCCCGCTAGCCGAGGCTTGGGCGGCTTCTTCTCAAGGCCGCCATGCGCCGGGCTGCTCGGGCGGATCCCGCGAGTCATGAAACCGCCACCTGGCCTCCTTGGATTTTGCCGCGGGTTGCGGAGCTCCGGTCTACCCAGCTTCAGGCGCCCTGACAATCTTCCAGGGCGTTGGGGTGGAAGGAAGCGCAAATGGAGCAAAGCGAGGTATCGTGAATAGAACCGAGGCAGTAAACGCACGAGGTGGGATCGTGCGCGACATTTTCTGTCCTCAAGGACACCGGGCGAAACCCGGGGACGACTTGTCATCCATGTCCGAATCAGAGTCGGAAACTCTAACGAAGTTTCAGAGCGAGAAGATGCGGTGAAACCGCCTAAATGAATCCAGGGCCTCAACACTACAGAAAGCACGAGGGAACCTGAATCTTCCAGCGGAAAGGAAGATCTGCGCCATGGCGGAGCCGAGGTATTTAACACCGGTGGGTGGAGGAGCCAGCTTTGAAGACTTCCGCAAGATTTAAAGGGAAAGGACAATGCCAGACAGTGTGGATGAACAACATATCCATACTCCTAGAAATATATTTAATATAAAAAATTATAATACATTTCAGGCAGGTTGGAAGGTAGAACATAAGCAAAACAGAGCAACATTGCTGGAGACTTCACGGTATATACAAAGAAATGCCAGTTGAGTCAGGGGAGACTAGGGAGGGTAGGGACACAGCAGAGGAGGAAGAGGGACAGAAGCAAGGGAGGCAGGAGGAGTCGAATAAGTCTTATAAGGGAGGGAAAAGAGGAAGAGTTACGAAGGGTTGGGGGGAGCTGGTTCCAAAGGAGAGGAAGGCAGGAGAAGGCAGACTATCCAGCAGTAGAATGAGGATGAGGATGTGGAATGGAGAAGGAGCCGGGGTCCAAGAAGCGTAATGCATAAGAAGGGGGAGTAGCAGAGTACAAGCGAGAGGAGAGATAAGGGGGGAATCAAGTCAAACCAGCATTTGGCAACAAAGGACAAAGAATGGATTTGCCTTTCTGTGACAGAGGAGCAAGATGGAGAGCAAAATAAAGGGAGCAATGGTGAGCTCGGGAGGAGCTGGTAGCAAAGCAGCAGAAAAGTTTAGCAGCGTGTCAAGTTTAGAAAAAGAGTTAGCATGGGCGGTCATAGTCCACGTCAGTGAAATCAAAGATTGGGAGCATAATTTTGGAGACCAGCTCACAATGAATGAGGAGGAGAGGGAATCCTTATTATGACACAGTATCCCAAGTTTGGAAGTGAGTTTGGAGTTTATGGTGTCAATGTGGGTGGAGAAGTCCAGGTGGCTATCTAGCCAGGCCCCAAGGTATTTGAAGGCAGGAACTAATTCAAGAGGGAGCCGTCTGGTGGAGAATGCCGGAAGGTCTGGAATCTGGTTAGTTTCTGCTTGGAGCTGAACGTCATAGTAACTGTTTTTTTTTTTTTTTTTTGTGTAATCTATTTTCCCACCCCCGTGCTCACTGGTCCTCCACTCCTTTGGGCCCTATCAAGTTCCCCTGACCCCTTCAGTCCTTACCCAGCCCTCTCTGATCCTCAAGTCGCAGCCGACCCCGGATATCTAGGTGTATCCCTTCACGGGGCGGTCCTCTCCTCCGAGGGGAAGGCATGGCTCGCATACTCTTTCTAGGGCCCGGGATGCTGCTGAGGAACAGGAGGCTCTGGGAAGGACTTGGGGCCTTTAGAACAGAGAGCCATCATCCGCGCCAGCAAACAATTTTTCCTGGTTTTTAGGTAGCGTGACATCCAGACGCCAAGGCAACGCCGACATCTGTCACACACCACCCTAATGACCCCGACGCAGTTGTTCCCTACCACTGGCCTTCCACCAGTGGTCGATCAACACCGGGACGCCAAGCTCCTCCCGCCGCCCTCCAGTGATCCGAGCCTGCCTCAACCCAGGTCGCTACGCCGCAGCGGAAACTAACCACCGCGCCTCGATGGGCTAGTTTTTACTTTTAAATTGTTAGTTTGGAACCAAGACAAGACATTGTTGGAGAAATGCTGGAGTGGGATTGCACATCAGCTAGGGAGGGCCCTGAGGCAAAAAGAACAGGGTCTTTAAAAATAAATAAATAAATAAATAATGTAATATAGAATGCCTATGAACTGAACGTTTAAAGAGGACAGGAAATTATTTCTAATTGGCAACTGTTTATAATGTTCCTGCTTCCAGAAACAATATTCATGTGCCTAAATGATCTGTATGTAACTGTACCTGAATAAAAAGCAATGCAAAATAACTATATTTTGCATGGTTTTGTTATGGCAGCAGCATTCTATTATAGTTCTCTTCATGGAATCAGTGATTGGGAGTTTTGCCTGTGCCACAGTCTGTGTGTCACAGAACTCTGAATGCTGTTCTGATAAGGTCAACAACTCATGCTTAGCATCCTATACATAAACCATGACATAGTAAAAACTACAAATTACTGGTTCCATAAAGAGAAGTATGAAGAATGTTGTCCATAAAGAGAAAACAACTGAAAATGTAGTATTTCACATCCGTTTTACTGAGGTGCCGTTAAATAAGGATTATCTGGAGGTATGAATTTCATTTCTGTAAACAGGAATATTACTAACTGCTACCAATTAGCACAGATTTCCTGTCCCTTGGTTTTGGTTTCGAGTACACACTTTAAGTTGCTTCAGTAGTGCTCGAACTGGGCTGATAGATCTTGTAACCCCTCCACACACACACACACACACACACAGAGGGAAAAAGAATTCGGCTCAGTGCCTGCTTAGCACTCTGACGTATTCCTAAGCGTTATTATCATTCATTCAGAATCACCAGGGACAAAACAACTACTCACAGATGAATGCAGGGAACATGAACTACACCGCCAGGAAAGATTTAGGGAGCTAAACATCCAAAAGGGCTGGTCCTTCGTACTAATCATCTCCCTGGGATCTTGGGATATGAACAGTGTTTACAGCCCGGCCATGCAAGGTCACGATAATTACAACCTAAGCTTCCTGTTGATGCTGTTACAAATTATGCTTACTGTATGTAACTTCCAGCTTGCAAAATCCCATGCTATTTCTGTAAGAACCACACGTTCAAGGAAAAGAAGAAAACATTACTCACTGCAGTAATGTCATTTCTTCAAAGGACCCCTCACTAAGTTTAACAAGTGCAATCATTCCCTGGAACGAGAAGCCCCAGAGCTTTAGAACTTTACACAAATTATGGAATTTGGAATGAACTCTGTTCTGTGGTCATGCTCAAACCTGCACTCTAACATCAGATTTAGTTCTAAAGCTAGGTGAGCTGTGACCACTAAAACTAGCTAAATAGCTAAGCAAGAATTCACATTTCTTGTCCCCAAAATGTGTAAAATTATTTAAACAAGGCAGAACAGCATAATTTCTTATGAAAAATAAAGTAATTCAGACCACCAGTAACAACTGTGATGGCGCTGTATCCAAGTAATGCTCAAGCAAATAGAAGAACCGATTCCTGTCTGAACCTTTTACTGAGCTCTGGAAGGGAGGCAGGGATTAGGGATGTTAAACATAGTGAGGGATCCTTTGGAAGAAACAATATTACTTACAGCGCATAATTTTTTTCCTTCAAACCCCAGGAACCCCTCACTTATTTTTAAACAACAGCAGACTCACAGCAGTACGTGGAGGCTGGATACAGAACCTATTTAGGAAAAGGTTCTGCAAGACAGCAGTACCTAAGCAGGCATCCCTTCTGTACTGAATGTCCAGACGGTAGTGTTTTGTGAAGATACAAACTGTTTTCCAGGTAGCTGCTTTACATATTTCTTGCACGAGGATACCCTTTGATGCTGCCACAGAGGCAGAGAGTGCCCTTGTACAGTGTGTCCTAGAAAACAGTTTATCAAGCTTTGCTGAACGAAATGTATGCAGGACACAGTCCAGAGAGAAATGGCCTTGGATGCTGGTTTGCCTTTCCCTCTGCAGAGTAAGTGACAAATAACTGAGTGTTCGTGGACCTGACATCCTTTGTTCGATCCATGCAGTAACTCAGTGCCCTTTCACATCCAAACTGTGGAGCTTTTGCTCCCCAAGTTGGACCTCCCGTAAAGACAACTGGAAGGCAACTGACTGATTCACATGGAAATCAGACACCACTTTTGGGAGGCATTTCCTTTTGTTCTTTAGGACTACCTTTTCCCTACGGAAGATTTTGCAGTTGAGACCTGTGCAGAGGGCATGTAGCTTGCACAATCTCTTTCTAGCAGATGTTACTGCCACCAGGAAGAAAAATTATTTACCATAGTAATGTTGTTTCTTCCAAGGGATCCTGCACTATGCTTACTAGTACATTCAGCCTGCATGTTTGAGCTACCCCAAAGCTTAGAAATGTATGCTAATTACAGCACATTGGAATGAAATTCAAACTCTGCTCTGTGCTCATGCTCACTCCAACATTCTAATGGTAGATTTATTTCTATAGCTGAGGTAAGCAGTGAGCACTAAACTAGGTAAACCTATACAAAAACAGAAAACCCCAAAATGTTCAGTCCCTGCTGGATCAAAAACTACAACAAAAAGCCCCAAAATGCGACTGTAGGTAATGCACAAAGAATGCTCAAGCAAAGTAAGGACAAAAGAAAACATTTTCCAGGTTCTGGAAAGCTGAAAGGAGGTAGGTGGGTTTGTTAAGCAAGTGAGGATCCCTTGTAAGAAACATTACTATGGTCAGTAATTTTTCTTCAAACCCCAGGAATCCCTCACTGTGCTTAACTACTGCAGACTACAAAGCAGTAGCTTGGGAGGTTGAGCACAGAGCCTGTTTAGGATCAGGTTCTGCAAAACAGCAATCATAAATCTGGCTTTCCTCTGGACTGTACATCCAGACTATAACTGCCCTATGAAGCTGTATACTGTTTTCTAGGTAGCTGCTTTACAAATTTCCAGCAAGGTGATATCCCTTGTAGCTGCCACACAGGCAGAAGTGCCATGCATGGAATAAGCTCTGAGGCCTGCTGGTGGTAGCTTGCCAGCTTTGATGTAACAGAGTGGAAGCAGGAGAATATCCAGTGAGCAATGGTTCACTTGGAAGCTGGCTTACCTTTGCCCACTTCACCATATGTGACAAACAACTGTGAATGAGAGGACCTGGCTTCTTTAGTGCGGTCCAGGTACAGTATTAACCGGGCACCAACATCCAGACTGTGCAGGCTCTGCTCTCCAGAGCTAGATTTTGCTGTAAAGAACAACGGAAGGGTAATGGACTGGTTCAGGTGAAAGTTGGACACCACTTTAGGGGGAATTTTCTGTTTGTCCTTAGGACTACCTTGTTCTTGTGGAAGATGATGTAATTTGGGTCTGTGCAGAGAGAGCCTGCAGCTCGCACACCCTTCTGGAAGAAGTAATGGCCACAAGGAAGACTGTTTTCCAAGTAACATACTTTTAACTTCTAAGCGGAGCCCCAGCGGATGAAGCGGCTGCCATCCCGGGCACAGCTGCTCTCTGACCACTACCCCTCCTCCCAGCTCCGGTCGTTTGGACTGCAAGCATAGCCCCAACCCAGTCAGCGGCTGCCAAACCATCCTAGAGCGCAGCTGCTCTCTTGACCACCGCCCCTCCTCTCGGCTCTGGCCATCCTGACTGCAAGCAGAGCCCCAGCCCGGGTGAAGCAGCTGCCAAGTCATCCGGTGTGTGACTGCTCTCTTGACAGCCGCCCCTCCTCTCAGCTCTGGCCATTTGGACTGCAAGATAATTCTCGCTCTACCCTCTGAGCTCGGTCTGATTCACCAGAGTATGGCTCCTGCCCTCATTGGCCAGCACTTGGCACCTCTGCCTCACTGCTGGTTTATTCCTGGACAAGGTTCCTAGCGACTGACTGCGCTGGAAACCCTTCAAATTTAACAAGCTCAGTTCTCTTTGTTAACTGTAGGTGGGACCGCGTGGCTTTTCTGCTGCATCTCTTGACACAAATTTTCTCTCACGCACCGCCTCCAGCCTCTGTTAAATCCAGCTAAACTTCACTCCACCCTCCTCCCACTTTCTACAATTGGTTTCTTTTCACACCACAGACCTATCTTTTACTGCAGTGCGTGACACATAACTTATCTACGAATATCTGAAAGCAGCCAGCAGAAGAAGGCCATTTGATCTATCAAGTCTGCTTGTACTGCAGGGTCCACATTCTGAGCTAATGTCCTTTCCCTCCTCCCACTCCTCCCATCCTCCCTACCCATGATTCTTACCTTCCCCATGCCTATCCAGCTTCTCTTAAAGCTGTCCACCGTATTCAACTAAATGACCTCTTCTGGCAGCGCATTCCAAGTGTCCACCACCCTCTCTGTGAAGAAGTGCTTCCTGACCTCCCTCCTAAATCACCACAGACCTATCCCTTGCTCTGGGACTGTGACACATAACTTAATCTACTGTCAAACATTTCTCTTCACCCTTGCGCACTTTGCCACATATATCTCATCCTCTAATATAAACACCCCACTTCCCTCCTAGCTTTACATGTAACCTGCTCATAGCGTTTTATTTAGAGAATTCTCTGAAGTCCCCAAGCCTAGCAGCACTACTTCTGTTAGCACTTGCTAGCTTTTCCTGTAAACCCCTACCCCAGCTCAGGTAGCGCTTCTGTTCTCTACCGACTGCTGCTAACACAATGCTCATCTTAAAACAATGTGCTTTCTAGCGCAGCCAATTACTGCCAAAGTCACCTGACTCAAACCTAAATTATACAACAACAATTAATATCTCACACCAGCACAGCCCCAAATCAACCTCCTCTCCTGGGCTAAATCCATTCTGCAATACAGCACCACACCTCAGTTTGGGTACAACAAAGGGCACACTGTGTACCCCCGGACACTAACATGGCAATTACCAGTTCTAGAGTGAAGCACCGCTATTGAACAACAGAACAAGACGCTGCGGTATTGGTGCAACTAGTGGCAAAGTAATTCACTTGGCATGGCTACTTACTCCTCTCTGGGAATATCCACCCAACACTGGCCCCATAGAAAAAGCCGTGAGCTCAACAAAGTGCAACAGCCCTCCTGGCAGGCACAATGGCTTAACTATCACCTCTGTTAATATCTGCAGCCTCCAGGCAAAAATGAATGCACTACAAGTCTGGCTACTCAACACCAGCGATATTTTATAAGTAGTTGAAACCTGGCTTACCCAGAATACAGTCAGATACAGCCATTTAGATCCCAGGATATACATCTTTTAAGCTTGATAGGGTAGGCAAATGTGGGGTGGTTGTGCCTCTATATAAAGGAGCACATCAAGACCCAAATGCTACTACCATGGATTCAAACTGCAAACCCAGCTCCTAGCAATGAAAATCCTACTTGGTGTGAATGACAAAACAATAACATTGGCATTGGTCTCACCTCCTCCCCGAGGATCAGCAATGTCATCCACACTACCTTACTGACCACCTTGAGAGCTCAGAACTAGCAACAGCGGGATTTTAACATTAATTGGTTATACCCTGATGCAGCAGATTATAAAGAAGCCTTATCCATGCTCAACCTGATGCTTAAATTGTTGCTTAACGCTAAGAAAACCAAAGTCATGTTATTCTCCCTCAAGACAACCTGAGTGGCCTTAAATCCCTCCCACCTGCCCTACAGATTACCACTATCCTGGTGAAGCTATACAGGTCGTTGACAAATTCAAATATCTCGGCTTTTGGTTGGACCACAGACTCTCTTTCTCTCTTCATATTGATGAACTCACTAAAAGCTAGACAAAGACCTGGTATCTTTTTAGAATCCGACATCTACTCACCTTCAAAGCTAAATTAAGACTTGTGTCTTCTACATTTCTACCCGCATTGACTATGCTGACATATTGTGTAGTTATGGGACTAAACCCCCTAACCAAAACTGACACTCTCTACTACAGGGCTATCAGATTTGTCACCAATGCCTCCTTGAATCACGCACCATTGTCTCCTTTATACACAAATAGGGTGGGTATCTCCAGCTGTCCACAGATATCAGCACACTGCCCTGAGGGCATTCAGAGCCTTAACCCTAAAGCTGCCTCCATACATCTGCAACCTTCTTAAACCACTCCTCGCTTTTATTCCTCATGGGCTATTACTGTATCTGTCTGGTCACTCCTAGAGTCTGGTCTCGGTTTGGTGCTGCTTCTCTTAGCTATGCCATTCCATTGGCATGGAATTCCATTCAAGACTCCTTGAAACTGGCCCAATTAGTCTAAACTTCTTCAAATCAAGGTTAAACTCTGCTCTGTCTGAAAATGTCAATGTTACACCAATTAGTACTTAGACTCTTGACTCTCCATTTTCCACCAGAACATCATAGCACTTTTGCCTCCCTTATCACTTGTTTTTGTAATCAAATTCTTTCTGTCATCTATGCTCTCTATCTCCTACCTTACCTCCCCTCTTCATGCTCTACCTGCTTCCTATGAGCTCCTTCTTATGCTCCTGACCTCGTGCCCTGCCCTGCTACCCTTGCCCTACCCTACTCCCCCAGCTTTATCAACTCCAATACCTATGTTCATCTCCATTACTCTTCCGTTCCATTCCCTGCCCTTAGCTCAACCTACAGCCCCTCTCAGCTCCTGCATCTCTGTTAATTATAGGTTTATACTGTATATTACTAAATATTGTGCTTCTATTTCGAATATCACTTTATCATGTGCCTGTACTGCATCCTGTTGTTATGTACCCTATAGCAACTGTACAGTGGGTCTCCTAGCTAATTTATTGTCATACAATGCCGTAGCTATGTGTTCTTGAACCGAATGTCGTTCTGTTCCTCTGATGCTCTCCTGCTGTCATGTTGCTTACGTTATTTGCATGTATCCTTTGTCCCCAGGACCACTTTGTAAATGAGTTCTGCCTCAATGGTGCATTCCTGGTTAAATAAATTAAACTGAATTAAAATACTGGTTTGGGACACTCCCATCCTACCTCTCCATCTCTCTCTCTCTCTCTCTGCTCCTCCCACCATCTCAGATCCACTGATGCCGCTCTCTAGCTATCCCTCGTCGCTCTACCTCCACTGGACAGGACGCTTTCTCCTACCATTTCCCAAAGCGCTGGAACTCCTGCCACCTCCTATCCAGCTCTCCTCGTCCTCAAACTCCATCTCTTTAGCCCTACATAATTTCTATTTCCTCAAACTGCACTTGTCTCCAACCTCCACCCCTCCTCCCAAAGACCGAATTCACCTTCTACCCTACTTAACTGCTTTCCTCTACCTATACCTGTCACATGGTACACCCTTTCCATCCCCCACCCTTGTACTTCTCCCTACTCCTCTCCTCTAGCCTCCTATGTTGAATTCTCCCTCTCTCTCTTCCTGCCCATGTCCCAACCCCTGCAGGGTTCTCAGCATCCTGAAGGTGAGTAGGTCCTGGCCCTCTCCCTTGCCCTTTCCCCAGCTCTCTAATCCTAGTCCCCTTGCAGGGTTCTCTGCATCCTGAAGGGACTAGATTAGATTAACTAGATCAGCCTCCTCACCCCACCTCCTAATCCTTTGCCCTCCCTCCTTACTTCCTCCTCAGTTCCCTGCCCTCCTGTTTCCCTCACCCCTTCTTCTTCACCTCCTCCTTTTATTCTCCCCTCCCTGTTACCTACACCCATTTCCCTTGCAGGGTTTCTCTGCATTCTGAAGGGAATTGATTCTGAGAGCTGCCCCCCTCACCTTTGCTTTACTCTCCCCCACCCTCATATCTTCGCCTCCCTACTCTCCACTGGTCTCATTCCTGCCTTCCCATGGGCCTCAAAGGGTGTGCCTCATCAGCCACACCAACACAGCAACCCAAACCTGCCAACAAATCAACAGGTTGCCGACAGGTCACTGTGTTGTTGCACCTGACACAAGGACACGCTGTCTCCTGGTCCAGCACACCATCCCCAAATCAGCTCTGACTGGAGTTGTAATCTAAAGTATGGGGAGGAGAAATTTTGTCAACTGAAGACATATGAAGAAAGACTAAAGGAGCTTAATATGTATACCCTTGAGGAAAGAAGGAGAGGGACATGATAGAAACTTTCAAGTACCTCAAGGAATCAACAAAGTCCAAGAGGGTAGCATCTTCCAGAAAAGAGATGTGCAAGAACAAGGGGCATAATTTGAAGATAGAGGGGACGGCTCAGAGGTAGTGTGAGGAAGTATTTTTCACGGAGAGGGTTGTGGATGCATGGAACAGCCTCCCTGAGGAGGTCGTGGAGTCGAGAACAGCGGGGAATTCAAGAATGCATGGGACAGACATAAGGCAGTCCTAGTGGGGGTAGGAGGAAGTAAGCTGTTGGTTAACTAGGATCTGCAGCTTATCTGTTAGGTAGGAAAATGGGCAGACTAGGTGGGCCAGCGGTCCTTATCTGCCGTCAAATTCTATGTTTGTAACTGCAATTTGCGGTCAGCATCAATCCTGTCGATGTGATGCCGTCAACAAACTGTTGTAGAACTGGCAATGTAGAGCTGCCTCCAAGCATTTCCCATCTCATGCTCAGCCTATACCTACAGCACTTCAACTGTGTCTGCCTCCTCTGGGGTTCTCCTGCTCTCAGGCTGCTGCAACACTGGTTTTTTTCTGATCTAGAATTGTTGCCCTGTCCGTTGGTCATTCGGCTCAGTCCCGTACCACATTGTTATGTTACTGCTAATTGCTCTGTAATGTATTACCCGTTTTGCATTGCCCCTGAATTGTCATTTGTTTGCTGCTCGCTGCTTTCTCTATCTGGGATTGTTTCCTGACCGGTTGTCTGGGTCATTTTGCCTGTACCGGTACCACATTGTTATGTTTTGTAATTTGTGCTGCACTGTATTGCTCCTGTTTTATATTGCTCCTGTTTTATATTGCTCCTGTATTACACTGCTCCTGTATTGTATTGTTCCTGTATAGTATTGCTCCTGTATTGTATTACTCCTGTACTGTAATGCTCTGTACTATGTGCTCCTGTATTACACTGTTCCTGTACTGTATTGCTCCTGTACTGTATTGCTCCTGTATTACTCTGCTCCTGTATTGTATTGCTCCTGTATTACACTGTTCCTGTGTAGTATTGCTCCTGTACTGTATTGCTCCTGTATTACACTGCTCCTGTATTGTATTGTTCCTGTATTACATTGCTCCTGTATTGTATTACTCCTGTACTGTAATGTACTGCCCTGAATTGTTATTTGTTGCTGCCTCCCAAAAATGTAACCTCCTCCCACACAGATGCTTCTGGAAAACCAGCTATTCACAGTTCATGTTGTCTTTCCTGGTGACCATTTTCCAAATACAATACAAAACTTGCTAAAACCCCAGCAAGGGGAGATGCTATTCTTGACGTGGGCTCTCACAAACACTGAGAGAGTTAAGGAAACTGATGTAGGTGTGTTATGGAAACAGCGACCATCGTATGGTTAGCTTCAAAGTAAACATAACAGAGGACACCTGTCACTCAAAAATAAAGGTGCTAGATTTTAAGAAAGTCACTTTCAAAAGATGAGAAACAGTATAACAAATTACTTAACTGACGACAAGAGGAGGAGGTTGAGGTCAGGTGGGAGAGGCTTAAGAGAGCAATCAAGATAGCTACAGACCAATGTGCCAGGAGGCCAGCGTAGTGAAAAGAAGAAAAATCCTCTATGATTTTCCAAAGAAGTGGCAACCATAGTACAAGAAAAAAAGAAGGCATTTAAGATATACCAAGAAACTAAGACAGAAAAGACTGGGGTTAGTACAAAGAAAATGAGAGAAGCCAGCAAAAGGATAAGACAGGCCAAAGCCCAGACGGACGTAAAGACAGCAGAGGGACAAGAGGGTGACAAATCCTTCTTTAGGTACATCAGGGAAGAAGGAAGGCAAAAGGGTATAGTGAAAGATTGCTACAGAGGGCGACTCAGAGAAAGCAGAAATTCTAAACAAGTACATCTGCGCTGTGTTTACTGAAGAGGATCCAGGAAAAGGTCCAGCACTTATAAAACACAGCACTCCTGGCCCAGGGGTCGACACCAGCCCCTTCCTGGAGGCCAAGTACTGGCAGTGCTGAATAAACGGAGGGTGGACAAGGCCATGGAACCAGACGAAGCACATCCCAGAATCTTAAAAGAACTGGGGTTAGAGTTGGCAGCTCCACTGACAAAACTATTCACCAAATCCTTGATGAGCGCAGTGGTGCCTGAAGACTGGAGAAGGGCAACAGTAGTCCCACTTCACAACTCAGGCTGCAGGGAAGAGTCTGGAAATTACAGACCAGTAAGCCTCACGCCTATTGTAGGAAAACTGATGGAGACACTACTCAAACAGAGGACTATAGCATTCCTCAAAGCTAGCGGTCAGCAAGACCACAAACAGCCGGATTCACAGCAGGAAGGTCATGCCAAACAAATCTAGTCGAGTTCTTTGACTATGTTACAAAGGTTGTGGATGACTGGGGGCAGCGGATGTGGTCTACCTGGACTTTAGCAAGGCCTTCAACTCGGTCCCACACAGAAGGCTGGTAAAGAAGTTAGACTACACAGGGGTTGGCCCAACGGTGGTCAAATGGGTACAAACTGGCTACAGGGAACAACCCAGAGGATACAGGTAAATGGAGCACTATCGTCAAAATGTAGGGTAACCAGTGAAGTATCCCAGGGCTCAGTACTGGGGCCTCTATTCTTCAATGTTTTCATAGCAGACATCGCTAATGGTCAAGAGGAAAAGGTGGGTCTCTTCAAGACGACACCAAGATATGTTTAACAACTTTTTATTTTTTTATTTGGTTGTTTAGCCAGGTATAGCACACTAAGCTGAAAGCTTTTACAGGAGCGACCTGGGAGCACAAGGAGGTTAAGTGACTTGCTCAGGGTCACACAGTATGCAAGTGGAAGCTGTGGGATTCAAACCCAGGTCTGGTCTGCTGGATGTCACCAGATTTGCAGCTCAGAGCCTTAGACCACTGCGCTACACTGCCTCTTCTGGGTCAACACCATCGAGGGAGTAGTTAAGATGGAATCAGACCTCGGAAACTTGAAGAATGGTCCGGAGCATGGCAGCTGAGATTCAATGCCAAAAATGTGAAGTCATGCTCATGGAAAAAGGAATCCAAAGAAGGAGTAACATTAGGAGGGGCAGGACTAGCTGCTCCAACCAGTAGCGCGATCTGGGAATCATGATCTCAGACAACTTGAAAGTGAGAAAACAGTGCGAGAAGGCAGCACTGAAGGCCAGTGGAATGCTGGGATCCATTGGGAGGGAATCACAAGTAAGAGGGAGGTGGTCCTACCTTTGTACAGATCGCTGGTCAGGCCACACCTGGAGTATGGTGTCCCGCTTTGGAGGCCTCACCCAAAAAAGACAGTGACTGGATTGAAACGATGCAGAGAAAGGTGACAAAATGATTTGGGGATTGCACAAGATATCCTACAGAGAAAGACAAAGCACTGAACATGTATTCCCTGGAACAGAGAAGGGGCGGATGACATGATCGAAACATTCAAATACATAAAAAGAGTAAACAAAGTGCAGATTCAGGAACTTTTAACTTCAAGGAGGCAGCAGAACCGGGGACATGATCTAAGGCTGAAAGGAGGGAAGTTCTTCACCAATGTCACAAAGGTTTTCTTCACACAGAGGGTGATGGACACCTGGAACAGCCTGCCCCGGAGGTGGTGGGAGCAAACACGGTTGTGGGATTCAAGCATGCATGGGATAGACACAAGGGCAAGGCAAGGCAATTTTTATTTAAAAGGGAACTCTCACACCAAAGGGCAGCTGGGGTAGAAAAGACAAAACACAGGGCAGACCAGATGGACCCAGCGGTCTCCTTCTGCCGACACCTTCCATGGTTACCACCTTCGACCCATCCCAAGCTACCCAGCTTGCTTACTAGCCTCTAAGTGGAACAGTGTTGAAAGCCTTACTGAAATATAGGAAGGCCATGTGCACCATTCCACCCTGATCTAATTCTTTGATCATCAAGGCAACGAAATCAATCAGATTCCTTTGACATGACCCCTCTCCTCTGTGAAACCATGTTGCCTCAGGTCTTGTAACCCACTGGATTCAAGATATTCTGCAATCCTCTCCTTCAGCAGTGATTCCATTAACTTTTCCCACACAATGTCAGGCTGACTGGCCTGTAATTGCCAGACTCTTCCCTGCTACCACTTTTGTGAAGGGACTATATCTGCCCTCTTCTATTCCTTTGGAACCCTCCTGTTTCCAATGAGCTGTTAAACAGGACTGTCACAGGTGCAGCCAGTACCTCCTAAGCTCCCTCAATACCCTTGGATGCACCCCATCTGGCACAATTGCTTTGCCCACTTTCAGATTCACAAGTCCCTTTAGGACACTCTCTCAAAACAGGCTAGTGTCCACCTGCCTCCCTCCTATGCTGCTGTTACCTCTTTGTGGCCCCTCCCCTCTCCTTCCTCTGTGAACACTGAACTAAAGTATTTGTTCAGGATGTCTGCCTTTCCTGGTCCCCTCTGCACGGCACCCCCTTTTTCCCTTTTAATCTTACAATCCCACCCCTGGTCTTCTTCCTTTCACTTACATATCTAAAAATGTCCTCCCCTTGTCACCACCTGGCAATTCTCTTTTCAGTTTGTGCCTTCGTAATTTTACTTCTCCCTATTTCCCTCTGTTTTCTCTGAAACACATCCTTATCCTCCTCTCTGCTCTTTTATACCTTCTGAATTAACTGAAAACAAACTGCACAATTTTTAAAACCCATTGATACTGTCTTCTTTTGGATCTGTCAGTCATGCCAAACACTGAAGACCCTGGAAAACGTTTCCAGTTCCCAATAAATCAAAACCAAAAAGTAATAAGCCCAAGTAATGTTAAAAAGGGTGTTTAATCAATAAATGCAACTGGGATCCTCAAAAAGAACCTCAAGTTAAGAGTTACCTCAAAAGAGGTCAAAATAACTAGAACAGAACAAATCGTCATCTCGGTCTGTGACAGGATGGAGTAGGACCCTGTTCCATTTGTTAGAGAAAGTGTTTAAAATGCAAGGCTCTTTCCTTTTCTGTCTCTTCTCTGTCTGATTGCACAACCTAATTTTCCTGTGAGACTTTGGATTTGATCACCCGACAGTCTCGCAATCATTTGCCTCTCACTGTCTCTCAGTTTCTCTTGCATATCTTCTAATATAAAAGTATGTACAAATCATTGTACGAAAATGTAACTGATATTGGGAGTTTACTTTTGTTTAGAAAATATATAGCATACTATTGAAATGTATATAATTATAATTTGAGATGACTGTAAAAGCTAATGGAAAACTCCAGAGGTTACTTGAGTGCAAATCTTCCAGCCTTTTGCAAAGCTGTAGAGGCCTCAAGAAGCACATTGGTTCTAGCAGCTCCTGAAACTTACAAGAACAGAACACTAACAAAAACAGGACGTTTGTCAAGGATGGGGTTGAAAAGACTTATAAAAGAGCTGAGCTGCAATTGCAAGAAAGATTTGGAGAACAAGGGACACAGAGACTGAAATAAAACTTTATTTTATTTTGCCTTTGTAAATAGTTATACTGAACAAGTTTATTTATGATGTGCTAGTGTAAATAAATAATTTTGGGTGAATTCTACAACTACTCCTGGTTTTCCTATGCTTCCTGACCTGTGCCTCCATGACAGGGTCCCAAAACATAGAACTAAGAATAATTTACAGTAAACCACAAAAGTGGTACTTTTGAAAGTGTTAAACAGCGGTTCCCTTAGAGTGGGAACCAAGCTGAAAATGGCTTCTCTGGTTCCTGGCAACTGATCAGGAACTAGCGATAAACAGAAATGAACTAAAACAACACCCTAACTAACGTAGAGTATCGAGAATTAACTATAGAACTAAAACACTGTAAACATTTAAAATAATAAACCAGTAACTGGCCAGAAATTTTGAGAAGACTTTGGGGTGACTGCTCTCTTTAGGTGGAGAAATAAATCTGATGCTGGAGTGCAGGGGACAGCATGCCCACATAGAAGTTTGAATTTCATTCCAAATTCCACAATTTGCATAAAAGGCTAAGGTGCCAGGGTTGCTCACTGCAGAGGAGAAATTTGTTAAACATAACTGAGGGATTCCTGGGCTTTGAAAGATTGCTGTCCTGAACTCATAACCTCAGGCACATTACAGTTAAAAAGGCAGAAAATATGCCATGCTATTCGAGTCTGTTTGGAGGTGGTGGGGATACTGATCATACATGTTCACCATCAATTCAGATTTTGACAATATATGGCTGGACAGACTTTTATTATGACTGTTTGAAGAGAGGTTTTCTACTGTATAAAGGACCCCTGTGCACCATTAAATGTTATACTTTTTTTCTCTTCAGTGGAAAAACGAAACCGAGGCTATCTTCCCATACTGCATTTATAGTATGTAATTGCACTGGAACCAAGCCTTGACACAGTGTTGGTTGCTCCACTGGGTCTGATGTCTCTTTCAGTGATTCCCATAGATTTGGGCTACATAAAGGAGACAGCCTCAGAGAAGGTTTGAGTACTATGTGCAGATTTTGAACAAAAAGCCTTGCTCCTTGCTTATGTCTTGCTTCAGATCTGTTGCAATTGTTTCAAACTAGTCGAGTTTCAGTGCGCCCATTTGAGTGATTTTTTTAATTTGTTTACCAAGAATAGCACCACTGAGATAAAACAACTTTTTTTTGTGGTGGGAGTGGGTTAGAAACATAGAAACAAAGAATTTGATGGCAGATAAGGACCGCTTGTGTTTTAGAATTTGTTTACCGGTACAGCACAACTGATATGCAACATCTCATTTCCAGTAGGGGCCTGTTTTACCAATGTTTTACAATTTATTTACCCAGTACAACACAGCTAAGGTGCAACAACCGCTTACAGTAGTAAGGACTGCTTTTACTTGTTTCCACAATTTGTTTACTTGATACAGCACAGCTGTGGTGCAACATCTTGTTTACAGTAGGGTCCTGCTTTTACCCGTTTCTTGTTTCTACAGTTTGTTTACCTGGTACCTTACAGCTAAAGTTGCAACATCTCATTTACAGTAGGGTTCTGCTTTTATCCATTTCTATCATTTGTTTACCCAGTACAGCACAGCTGAGGTTCAACATCTCATTTACAGTAGGGCCCTGCTTTTTACCCATTTCTCATTTCTACAGTTTGTTTACCTGGTACAGCACAGCTAAGGTGCAACATCCTCGCTTACAGGGGCCCTGCTTGTACTCATTTCTACAATTTGTTTACTCAGAGGAGCACAGCTGAATTGCAATATCTTGTTTACAGTAGCAGGATCCTGCTTTTATCCGCTTCTACAATTTGTTTACTCGGTGCAGCACAGCTCAGTTGCAATATCTTGTTTACAGTAGCAGGATCCTGCTTTTATCCATTTCTACCATTTGTTTACCGGTACAGCAAAGCTGAGGTGCAACATCTCATTTACAGCAGGGTCCTGCTTTTCCCCATTTCTACAGTTTGTTTACCCAGGATAAACCAGCTGATTTCAGTGGGGTCGTGCACCTTCTTACTTTTATGGCTAGACTGAAGCACTGAGAGGAAGTAACTTGCTCAGGGTCACACATTAAGTAAGCTACATTTTACCTCCTGTATTCACTCCTCCTCTCTACTACCCCTCCCATTTCCCCCTCCTCCTCCTCTCACACACCGCCTCCAGCTCCCTCACTTAAGACCCTCCTAGCTCTTAATGCCCTTATGGTCTGAGCCCCATGGCCTTGACTCTAAGCTCCTTTGCCTGTCTGCCCTCGCCACTGCTCTACCCAGTGCTACTATCCTCAGCTTACCTTTCTCCTTGCATCTGTCTCTGATGTTTGGAAATGGGCAACAGTCATCTACTAAGATAAAATGGTTAAAATTATAATTACAACTATCTTTAACTTTTGTGTTTTCTATTTTTTTTTTTTTACTTTCACCTGTTGTAGTCTATTAAATATTCCAGGTAATGCAGTACTTATTTCACGGTGCCTTTCAGAAAGACTCTGACTGTCTTCTATGTACCTCACAATTAGGGTTTGTGACATCATAGTCTGTCGTCATGGTAAGCACTATGACATCATAAATAAAAGTTATTATGAGGTCAGTAGAGGACAGTTAAATCATTTTAGACAGGCTACTAATATGCAGTATAAACCCTGAAAAGGAAACTTAAAACTAAAACTGTATTCTCTAGTGAACTGTAAGAGCTGAAACACTGTGTTTAGGAACATGTATGCTGAAGTGCAGAGCTGCTCTTTAACTCACCCCAGGCCCATAGGCGCATGTATGCGTCATCAGGAAAATTCCTCTAGTCCCCATAGCAAGACATATGGTCAGGTATTCACTTCCTCTCATCCCCAGAGCGCATATGTGCTCCCAGATTCTTATGCACTTTCTGGATCAACCAATCAGGGATAAGGTTATTGGAAAGTGCAGGTCAGTAGGAAACATTCCTATCTACCAGAATACCGACTTTATATTGGACACATTTGCTACCTTTCAGATTTTTTTAGGTTTTAATTTGGGTTAAAGTGAAGAAAATGCTATTTTTTCCATTGTAGGTAACGTTAAAAAAATTGCAAATGCTAGAAACGTGTGATCCCTGATTTGAAAGCTCTTTTCATTGTGAAAAATTAGTATGCTGATGTCTGGGAGCTAGAGATGTACTTTTTTTTTTTAGTTTTTTGATTAAAAAAGTGTAAAATTGGATTTTCCTACTTTTCAGATACTGTAGAAAAAACTTTAAATGCTAGAAACATTTGTTACCCATCATTTGAAAGGTCTCTTTAATGTGGACAATTATTATGCTGGTGTATTGGGTCTAGGAGATGTACTTTTTATGATGCAGATTTTTATTTGGGAACAAAATGTAAAAAAAATGTTTTTTATCATTTTAGGAACTGTAAAAATATCTGCAAATGCCACTAACATGAGTGACCCATCATTTTAAAGCTCTTGTTATTGTGAACATTTTCCGTGCAGGTGTCTAGGGGCTAGGAGGCATACTTTTCAGTTATCATGGTTTGTGCGTCATGTGGGCAGTTGTGCAGAACATTTTTCCGAATTCAGTCGGTTTACTGGCGTTATGTGTTGGCACATGCCTTAGTTTATGGTCTGTTTTATTATGTAAAACAGCTCAGAAATACTCTAAACTGTGACAGTGTAATGCATAGATGTTGGTGTGATGGAAAACCATCACACATCAGACATTTGCCACTTCTAAGGTGTTTCGTATTTTTTTTTTTAAAAGAAAAAATGTACATTTTCATTGTTAAATGCTCTTTAAAAACGTTAATGCTACTATCATGTGTGACCCTCATTTTAAAGATTTTTTGTTATAAACAAACTTCGCGCTGTAAGTTTTGTGATCGGAGTTATACTTTTTAGTTATTTATACTCCAAGTCGGAGTGTCACCGTTTAGCTCCGAACATTCTAACTGCTCAGGACAACAGCCATTTTACACAGAAATACAGTACTCACTCAAGATTCCATTCTAGAGCCGAGTGAGTTAAGGATATTAAAGAAGCTGGAACCTGGGACTTTGAGAGTTCCTCTGCTCTTGCTGTCACGTTCCCACCTGAAGCCATAATGCTGTCTTTGTGACATCACAACCTGCCGCCAGAGAAGTGACTGTGATGTCATAAGCAAGAATTATGACTTTGGGTGGAAATGAGCTCACAGCAGATGAAGTTTAAGGAACAAATGTCCTGTTTATATGCAAATATCCTCAAGTAAACACCACATTTCAATGAATTTAAAAGGGCTTGAAATTTAGAAACAACTGAAAAGTGTGTAGGTTTTCCTCAATATGTGATGTCTATTTTATGGTATGTAAATTTACTCAGTGTTTGTATTTATACATTTTATTGTGTTTTTTAACTTTGTTACACAGCAATAACAGGACAACTTTGTAAACAAGGCCAAATGGTCCCAACAGTTTTATCCAGACAAAACAATAAAGGCTTTTACTACTACAGTAAGAAGGAACAAAGGACTGAGGAAGTGAAAGAAATGTTTGAAACAGAAAGGATTGCGTCTAAATACTAGGGTTCTCAAAAGTTTTTGTCAGAAGTTCATTGAAATGTTACTCCTCCTGTCTTGTACTTTTAGGAGCACAGCTTCAAGCTCTCAGATATGCCATGCAGACAGAGTCACACACTCAATGTGCCTATGGACAGAGGAATGGTGCCTTTCTAACAGTGGGGATGGGCCAACAACAGGCAGAGCCAGATTCCCAGAAACTGAAGAAACCTGTTTACTCTCCTCACGTCGCTTACAATAAATTCAAGCATGTGTATGTATTGTGTATTTTGTTCTATTGTTCGTTGGGCTGCCATTGTAATCGGAGCATGTTTATTACAGAGAGCAGATGAAGTTCTTTAGCTATGCACCTGTTTCAAGTTGATACAGTCCTCCAGATTCCCTGAGAAAGCTGCATGTTAATTCCATTTGCCAATCAACTGAAGATGCCAGCTTTCATTTATGACTAGAACCTGAACTGGAAGCTCAAGGTAAAGATCACTGCTGCAGCATATTAAATGTATGTGTTTTGTACAACAGTGTGTTATCTAAATGACTCAGAACTCATTTGGATAATGCACTGATCCAACTCAGAAGTCACATGGCTCAGTAATTGAAAGTGCATTTTGCAGCAAATGGCTAGTGGTTAAAAAATTCCACAGCCACGCAGACATTACACAGGACCAACCAGGATGCTTGTCAAAATGTAAATCAAAATCCTCCAAGGAAAATGTGTACTGGCCCAAAACAAAACCTACCAATGTTTGGCCAGCAAGTCAGTGCCTGTGCTAGTTTTGATCTCTGTGGCAACTCTGTTTTCTTTTCAGTTTATTTCCTGGATAACCTGTGCCTAGATGCAACATCTCAGTTTCAGTGGAGTACTGCTTCTTCCTAGTTCCACAACTGGGTGTGCTGGGCACTGGAAGGTTTAGTGACTGGTACAAGGTCATACAGTCAGTACAGAGTATAGGGTTTTGAACCTGAGGTTCCTAGTTACAAGCAACTGCTTTAACAATGACACCACACTTCCTTAATTATAAGGGTTTGTCTTACAACAGCTGTTGGACTTTGTGGTGTGCACTCAGTTAGTTTGGCAGTGTCTGTATGAAGGGTAATCCCTTTGTTTAGGATCAGGAACCTAACAGGAGGATCACCATTTAAAAAGCCTAGTTGCCTGACAAAAAAAAACAGCTGTTTGAATAGGACATAAACAGGATACTGACTGACTGATTCTAAAATGTGTTCAAGATCAAGATCTTAAACACATTGTAACCTAAGAGCAAAAACTGCTTTGGCAAAGAGTTGGAATGTTTAGACACTTTGTAGATAAATGAATGCTGACCAGTGCACATTATAGGGTCAATTTATTTCAGGTGTGGGCTAGTAGCAGGTCAAACGCTTGGTTGAAGTGCTGAGAGTGGGTCAAGAGACACTCATAAAATCTTTCAATTTTAAACAAGCAGTTGCAAGAGCCTTTAACGTCTGTCACATTTTGGAAAAGTCTGAAAAGCATTGTAATGAGACAAAATTCTGTTTAGAGACTATGTTAGGGTAAAGAAGTCCCCTGAGCCTTGGTGAATCTTTGTTGTGGTGCTTCTCTGTCTTTGAGTGAATGCTGCTGTTGCTCCAATTTCAACACGGAAAATACTCACACATCAATGCTAGAGGGTGCTGAAGTCCGAGTTGTTGCCTAAGAAATGCCACGCCGCAGATCTACCAAGGCTTAGGGGACTTTCTCACACCAATGCTGCATTTCTTACTTTTGTGGCGTTAAACCAGCAGTGCAGCAAACTGGGCAAACAAATATGAGCCTACCTTTTTCACTATAAATGATTCCAGGCAACTTCAGGTTTATTTGGTGGTAAAATGTTCTAGTTTTACTAAAATGTTGAGTATTTAATAAATATTTTAATTTAGTTTTCTCTCAAGAAAAAAAAAGGTTGCCATCAAATTCAGATTACAAGTAGTCCTGTAGACCTGGCAAGGTTAGGACTGAAAACAAAACACTGTCTGCGCCAAGGAGGTAACTAGAACAGTAGATTTGACAGGTATAGTTGACATGTGTATTAAATGTTGCTGAAACTAGCTTTCTGGAAAAACATTTTCATTGCACTGCTGCTTAGGGCTCAATCCTAATTAATGCTTTAATGCAGGTTTTCAACACGCTTCCTTATATTTTTCTTTCAGTGGAAATCAGTAACAGATTTACATTACTTTGTACTGTCATCACTAACCAAATTGTTTGAATGGAAAGTAGTACCTAGTCACAATGCTACTACTCCTGTACCACACTGTTCTAGAAGCACAGTGGTATCCAACCTCCCTCTCCCACTCCTGTAATGAGTAGTCACTAGTGTCCCTGGTACCCAACCTCCTTCTCCCCAACCTTGTACCAAACAGTCCCTAGTGTCTGCTGGTAGCCAACCTCCCTCTCCCACCCCTGTCCCAAACAGTTCTTAGTGTCCACTGGTACCCAACCAGTTTCTCTCCACTCCTGTACCAAGCAGTCCTTAGTGTCCACTGGTACCCAACCTGCCTCTCTCCACTCCTGTACCAAGCAGTCCTTAGTGTCTGCTGTTATCCAACCCCCTTTCCACACTGTGTACCAAACAGTCCCCAGTATCCACTAGTACCCAACCTCCCTCTCCCCACCCTGTACCAAACAGTCCTTATGTTCACTGGTGCACAACCCGCCTCTCTACTCCTGTACCAAGCAGTCCCTAGTGTCCACTGGTGACCAACCTCCCTTCCCCACTCCTATACCAAGCAGTCCTTAGTGTCAACTGGACCCAACCACCCTCACCCTGACCCTGTACTCAAGCAGTCTCTAGTGTCCACTGGCACCCAACCTCCTACTCCCACTCCTGTACCGAGCAGTCCCTAGTGACTACGGATACCAAACCTCCTCTCCCCACCCCTGTACCAAGCAGTCCCAAGTGTCCACTGGTACCCAACCTCCCTCTGTCCATTCCTGTACTAGGCAGTCCCTAGTATCCACTGGTACCCAACCTCCTCTCCCCACCCTTTACCATGCAGTCACTAGTGTCCGCTGGTACCCAACCTCCTCACAACCGATCCTGTACCAAGCAATCCCTACTGTCCACTGGTTCTCAACCTCCCTTATGCCACCCTGATACCAAGCAGTCCATAGTGTCCACTGGTACCCAACCTCACTGTCCCCATTCCACATTCTATGAGCACTCTTGTGAGGTGAACTGCAAGTCGCCACACTGATTTCAAAAAGCAGTCATGTTGCTACTCTTTATCCTCTCTTGCAACCCAACCAAACTATAATTTTCCTGTAGCTAAAATTTGTTAAACTGTCCACTTTTGCCTGAAGTTGCTTAACTGATTGGTGCAGCAAATCTTTTTCACCCCAAAAGCTTTCCCTCCAGTCCTTCACCTCGAGGTTCGTTCTCTGCTTCAGCAACCTGGGAGGTGGGTCCCCACAGACTGACTCAGTCTTCACTGTTAGAAACATAGAGGATGATGGCAGAAAAAGGCGGATAGTCCATCTAGTCTGCCCCTATTACAATATCTACTTATATACTGTTATTGATATACAGCATACAAGTCTTGTACACTCTCTTCCTCCTGCAATCTGCTAAATACTTAGCCCCCACTGTAGCGCCCCTCAAACATGTCCACAGTCCCACTGTTCTCTTTATCTCCTGTTATGGCTTTAGCCTCTCTGGACACTCATCACTCTCCTCCTTGCTTGTCCTCTCTCTCTCTCCCCCAATCCCTCCTTCACCCCCAATTCCCACTAACTTCTGATCTCTGCTGTTTCTCTCTCTCTCTCTCTCTCTTACAGACTATGAGCCCCAGACTGGGTGCTCTCTCCTGTGGTGCAGCTTTTCTTCCTACCACCTCCGCCTTACCCATCACCAGAGTCAGCCGCAACAAAGCAAGACTCCGAGCCCCCGACCTGGGCGTGCTCCCTGGTGCGGCTTTCCTGCTGCTACCGCCCACCTTACCCATCACCAGAAGCCAGCCACAACAAAGCAAGACTCGAGCCCCCAACCCCAGTACACTCTCCTGTGGTGGCTTTCGGCTACCGCCGCCTGGCACCTACCCGGGCCAGCTGCAAGAAGCAGACTCCAAGCCCCCTGACCGGGTGCGCTCCTCTGTGGTGCGCTCCTGCTGCTGCCGCCCCCTACCCACCACACTGAGCAAGCTGCAATGAAGCAAGAATCCGAGCCCCTGACTCAGGGTGCGCCTCCCGCATCATGGCTTTCCCTGCTGCCATCACCCGCTTTACCCACCACGGAGCCAGTCGCAACACAGCAAGACTCAGAGCCCCCCACGACCCAGGTGCGCCCCCTGCGGTTCGGCTTTCCCTGCTGCCACCAACTGTCTTACCTACTACAAAGCCAGATGCAACAAAGCAAGGTACAGCCCGTTAAAGATCTTCCTGGGAATCCTGAAGCTAGGCATCCGTTCCTGCTCACCCTTGACTGGACACTTGGGGAAGGGTACTGCCTTGATTGGCTTCTAGAATGAGCCGACAGAGCACTGAGCTCTCTGCAGTTGTTAACAAACAACCCGCTCCTCTCCTCCTAGCTGCTAATTTCACTGAATTTTGCTAATTTAGCTGAATTTTTTATTTTAAGGGTAAATTTAAAAGTTCATGTATCTGCTGGGTCTGTTACCTGTTAGCGAGCTATTTGGGTGCATGCTATTTAAAGTATTTGTTTTCTACTTCATTTTCTGCATGTAAAATCTGTATTTAAAGTTTCAGTTTTCTATTTGCTGCATTTATACTGGCTTTTCCTCGCTTTCCTGCTTTAACTCTTTGTGCAGCTACAGAGCCCAGCCACCAACTGTAGCTTAATTGTTTGTTGGCTAATTTTGTTTAATATCTTGCCCTAAAGCCGAAATCTATCCTCTGTGTGCTTCTCCTCTCGGTTTGTCTCTCATTTTGCCTTTTATCTTTCTGACTACCTGCCCTCTCCCAATTCAGCCTCTCAATTTTCTTTTTTTTTTTTCTCTTCCAAACTTTCCCTCACGCTCCAGAGCTGACCTGCCCAGCTAATCATCTCCTGATGCCCCGCCCCCCTGCAGCTCAACTGTCTGGCTAGTGTCTGCACCTCTGCCCCAATTCCACTTAACTTCCAACCTATGCCATTTCTCTCTTACAGACTCGAGCCCCCCGACCTGGGTGCGCTCCCTGCAGTGCACTTTCCTGCTGCTGCTGCCCATCTTACCCACCACCAAAGCCAGCCGCAATGAAACAAGACCGAGCCCCGGTCTGGAACGCACTCCCCTCTTGATGCGGCTTTCCCTGCTGCTACCACCTGTCCTATCATCCGCCATAGCTATAACAGCGAAGCAAGGTACAGTCTTGCTAAAGATCTTACTTGGAATTTTGAAGCTAGCCATCCATTCCTCGCAAACTTGATTGGACACTTGGGGAAGGTACTGCTCTTGACTGGCTTCCTACTGTGAGCCGCTTGGAGCACTGAGCTCTCTGCAGCTGTTAACAAGCAACCCGCCTCTCCTCCTAGTTGCTAATTTCACTGAGTTTTGTTAATTTAGCCGAATTTTTAATTGTTAAGGCTAAATTTTAAAAGTTCAATATGTATCTATGGTTTGTTACCTGTTAGCCAAGCTATTTGGTGCATGCTATTTTAGAGTACCTGTTTTCTACTTCATTTTCTGCATTTAAATTTGTGGTTTAAAGTTTCAGTTGTCGATTTGCTGCATTTGTACTGGTTTTTCCTTCGTTTCCCTGCTTTAATCTCCCTATGCAGCTAGAGCCCAGCCACTAGCTGTAGCTTAATTGCTTGTTGGCTAATTTTGTTTAATATCTGCCCTGAAGCCAAAATCTATCCTCTCGCCTCTCCTCTTCCCAGTTTGTCTCTCATTTTGCCTCTTCCCTTTCTGCTTCCTCTCCTAATTCAGCCTCTCAATTTTTTTTTCCTTCTGTTTCCAAACTTTCCTTGTGCTCAGAGATTACCTGTCCAGCCCGCTCAGTTGTCTCTACTCTCTGCTCTTCTTCCCACCTGATTAGCTAATCCTCTCCTGATGCCCTGGCCCCCTGCAGCTCAACTATCTGGCTAGTGTCTTGCCCCCACCCCAATTCCCACTTCCAAATTCTAACCTCTGTCATTTCTCTCCTACAGACTCAGTCCCCCCAACCTGGGAGCACTCCCCTGTGGTGTGCTTTCCTGTGCTCCTTACCCACCACCGCAGCCAGCCACAATGAAGCAAGACCCGAGCCCCCAAACTGGGTGTGCTCCTGTGGTGCGGCTTTCCTGCTGCCGCCTCCACCTTACCCACCACCAGAGCCAGCCACAATGAAGCAAGGTATGGCCCCACTAAAATCTTCCTGGGTGGTCGGCCTGTCGGCGCAGCGGTTAGATTTCTGTCTGCAGCAGTGGGCAGGTTGGGAGCGGACTTGGGTGCCGGAGGGCCGACCATGGGGAGAAGGATGGAGCGTCTGGGACAGCCTCCTTCCGGGGAGGGTGGGATGCGTATCGGGCGCATACTGACTCCTGTGAGTTGGGAGCACAGCAGTGACGGCCAGCCTTGGTGTTCAAGGGGAGTGACAGACGCTGTCGATGCCTTGACATCAGGACATCACTCCCCACAGAAAACCAGGAAAACATTTCTGGCTGGCCAGATGACGGTCTCTCTGTCCTCCACTGCAGCCGATCCCATGACCAACACACCTCAGCGGTGACCGGGGCCAAAAAATAGCGCACTGGCTACCCCCACTGGTGCCTTCCCCTCGGAGGAGGGGACCCATCTGGCGAAGGGATATGCCGGGTTACTCAGGGGACTGCCATATGAGGTTGGTAGCCGGTGAGGGAGTCGGGCAAGCAGTCAGGGGTAATGGAGACCTGAAGGGGGCAGCCAGGAAGAAGGGAGGCGCAAAAAAAAAAAAAAAAAATCTTCCTTGGAATTTTGAAGCAAGGCATACATTCCCGCCACCCTTGATTGGACACTTGGGAAGGTACTGCTCTTGACTGGCTTCTAGAGCCGAATCCAACAGAGCCCACGCCTCTGTAGTTGTTAACAAGCAGCCCCGCTCTCTCCTCCTAGCTGCTAATTTCACTGAATTTTTATAATCTAACTGAATTTTGTCCAGCCACCTCCCCGCCCGCCACTCTTTAAATCTACTTGCTGCACCTCCAACTCCTCCCCCAGTGCAGCTCACCCAATCAATCTCTCAGTATTCACCCACTGGTTTTCACCTCTTCCTCTCCTCCCTGCATTCACCTGGTCAATGGCTGCCTGAAACTAGATCAAGTAGCACACTCCTCTTTCCATTCACTAGCAACTAAACACCACCATTGGTGCTCCTTTCTGTCTACTTCACCTTATCGCTTTTTACCCACCTGCCTGTAATCAAAACCAAGTAGCAAAGTCCTTTGTTCTCTCTCCCATGCTGCAAGTCCACTTCCCATTTGCCGCTCCTCCTCTCCTTTACATCTTTTTCTCTATATTTTCACCCTGTTGCCTCCATCTCCCATGCAGTCTTTTCTGCCCCTCCTTCATCCCCTCCTGTTTTTCCTATTTATTCTCCTTCCTTCCACCCCCAATGCCCCTCCATCATGCCAACTCCTTCCTCAACAGCCCCAACCCCTCCCTACCTCATTCTCTCATCCTTCCCTTGCCCTCTCCTCCAGCTGCTCCCCACCCCCCATGGCCTGCCTCCATACCCCCAATTCCTCTACCCTTCCCTTCTCCACCCGTCCCACCCTTCTCCCTTCCCCTCCTCATTCACCCATCACTGCTCTCCTCCCCTCCTGAACCTCAAGGCTCTTTATCGCTGCCTAAACTTCCATGTACTGCCCTCTTGCTGAGCTCTGCCAAATCAAAACTCCCCTTCCTTCCCCTCTCCCTCCTCTTCCTCGCTGGTGACATTTAACCCAACCCTGCCCCCCGTCCCAAGCCACCATCACCTAGTCCACCACCCTTCCAGGATTGCCCCACCTCAGAATTCGTCCTCTCTCCCCTTTGTATCTATCACCTCAATGCCAGGAGCCTCCTCCCTATACTTGACGCCCAAAATGTTTGGGTTACCCAATATCACCCTAACTTACTCTGCATATCTGAAACTTGGCTGCCTGCCAAAATCCCTAACTCCTCTCTCACCATTCGTGACTTTAACCTTTTCTGTCAGGACAGAGGTAAGTGAAGCGGGGGGACCTTGTACATCAGGCAATCCATCTCGAGCTCTGTCTTCCTTACAGCCCTTCCTCCCACGAGACTCATTATTGCCCATATATCCCTTTCCTCCTCCCCCCTCCCTTATCGGTGCTTTGTATTCCCACCCAAGGTCTTGCCCAACTCAGTTATCAAAGCCATCTTCTCTATTTCCACCCTCACATGCAAGGTGAGCTTCTGCTGCTAGATGACTTCAATATCTACTTGTTTTCCCCTTCTGCCAAGCCTACCACCCTAACTATTGAAGCCCTTCACTCTCTCAACTCATCCAGGAACCCACCCGTCTAAACCCTCGGTCCCAAAACTACTTCCTACTAGACTGGTTTTATCCTCCCACCCTCACCACATCAACGCCTCGGGCATCCTCTCTGATGCCCTCAGTGATCACTGTATTACTTATTGCATTTGTAAAATCCACACTCCCACTCCCTCCCAAATTCATATGGACCTGCCCTCCAATACTTACAATTGCTGACTGGCAACCAGTCTTATCAGCCCCAGATGTAGATCTTGCCTATTCTCATTTCTATGACATCTTCAGTCGCATCTGGGACTTGCACGCACCCTCAGGAAAGCAAAGGTGAAGTGCTACCACCCCTGGATCACTTCAGACCTCATTGCCTTGTGCCGAGCCAGGGACAAAGCATCAGAGACGTTACAAGCATCCCTCACCATATGCGGTAACTCAATCTTATAAACAACTAAGAAACAACTGCACCAGGGCCATTCACCTGTCTAAGGTTTCCTATTTTAAATCCGAGCTTGACCAGAGCAACAGCTCCCCAGCCTCCTTCTGGAAAGTGAGTCACTCCCTCATAAATCCCCTCCCAGCAAACCTGCCGGTCCTTAAAATCAGTGGCTGCCCAGTCTCTGACCCAGCCTCAGTAGCAGATACTTTCAACAGTTCTTCATCCCTTGTGCCCTGCCAGACTCCCCTCCTTCCTGGCATATCTCCCCTCCTCCCGAATCTCCCCCTCGTCCATCAGCTTCTTCTTTCCTCCCTTCTCTCCTCAGAAGTTTACTGCTCACCTCTCTCGACCCTCCAAATCCAGCCATGACAGCCTCCACACTAGACTACTCCGCATCTCCACCCCTGCAATAGTCGCCTTGACTTACATACTCAACCTCTCTCTCTCCACAGCCTCTGTTCCCAATGCCTGGAAATCAGCCAAGGTCCTCCCATTGCACAAGGTGGGTGATCCATCATCCCCTCGCAATTATAGGCCCCTACTTCTCCCCTCCTTGCTAAAGTCAGGAATCCCTCATTCTGGCCAAACTCTGACTTCCTCTCCTCAAATAACTCCCATCACCTGTGCAATCTAGTTTTCAGAAACAACATTCTACTATCACCTCCCTGCTGTCATCACCGACTCCATCTTCACCGCTATGGACCACAGCCATGTCACTTCTCCAATCATTACTGACCTGGCAAAAGCTTCGACTCTGTCTGTCACGTCTCCTTCTTCATAAACGTACTTCTTTCAGCCTTGCCAAACCTGCAGTTGACTGGTTTCATTCTTATCTCCGTAACTGACAACAATCAGACAGGTGATTATCTCTCCACCCTCTCCCATCCTCTCCAGGGTTCCTTAGGGCTCTATCCATGGCTCCATCCTCTTCTCTCTTTTTTTTCTTTTAACATTCTGTTTATCCCTCTACCTGCCCTTGGTGCCCACTCCTTGAGACCCATTCATCCCATGCCAGCCTACTCTGCTCAGGATCTGCCCTTAAGAGTGCCTTCTTCTTCTGCCCCACCTGCACAGCTGGGGTCTGTCCCGAATTGGTGGCTTGGGCAAGGTTCGGGCGGTCATCATCTAGGACCACCAATGTTTTTCCCCGTTTTCTGTTGTCCCTGACCCTTAACCCTCCGAGATATCGCACGAGGACACATGTCCAGAGGCGGCGTGCTGGCGCATGTCTCCCCAAGCACCCAACAGTGTCTCCCTCCCCGACTCTGGCAGACACAGCCCTAACCCCTCACGAGGCCCGCGTTTCCACTGGCTCTCTTAGGGCGTCAGGTGCATACAGCACCCTGGTATCCCACCCCAGAGGGAAGAGGCATCCATTGGGATGCTCAATCCTCCCTCTTCCAGCCGACCCCCACCGACCAAGAGTCCGTTCCGAATCCGAGTTCGCCAGCGTGTAGCGCAGGTGTGGCATCAGCACCTCAACCCTCAGCACCACCAGGCGTCTCTCTTCTCTTTTTATAAATGACCTCTCCACTGTCTGTCTTTCTCTAATATTCACATGTATGCGAAGCGCTGTCATCTTAGCCTCTGACCATCCCACAACCCGTGCTCTCCCTGATTTCCAAGATGACTTTAACAGGGTACCGCCTGGTTCCAATCAAACCAGCTTAAACTCAATGCCAAAAGACGGTCACCATGTTTGTTGGCTCCAGACAGAAGCTAACCTCCATCCCTGCCCTCTCAGCGATCACTGCCTTAGACAGGTCTCCCTTGAGACAGTCCCGCTTTCAAATATCTGGGTGTCTGGCTGGACAGTCACCTTTATTTCATCTACTCATGTTGGCGCCATCTGCACCAAACTCCGGCCCAAACTTGCGTCCTCTACTGCCACAAGCCAGCCTCCCCTCCCAACTCAGCCTGAACTAGTACTCAAAACAATTTGACAGTCCTGGACTATGCAGGCGTTGTCTGTGGCTACCCTGCCTCCAACCTCTGAAACTTGACACCCTACTCAATTCTTTTTGCCACTTTGTCACTGCCTCTCCTCCTCTTACCCATCACTGTCTCCTCTATGATCCTCTATCCCTAGCTCTGCTTTCCATAGGAGGTTGCTCTACTGTACCTCTTTCATTGCTAACCTTTGGTTCATCTCCCTCCCCTACCTACCTTCCTGCCTCACTGAGCCAAACCCACAATCTACTCCCTCTGTCATAGGACTCATGCACCTTCTCCATTCCCCATCCTCACTCCTCTGCTGGTCAGTTTGCCTTCTCATACTGGCTCTCCCTACTGTGGAACAACCTTCCATCCAACCTTTGCCTTGCCTCCCTCTCTCACCCCTCAAAAGACTTCTCAGACTTCTCCCTCCCTCTGTGCCCCAATGTTCCTAAATCACCCTTAACCCCACTCCTTCTCTTTCTTCCTTCCTTCCTCAGTGCCTCCTCTATAAGTCTCCACCTGCAATCACAGGTCTACTCAGCCTGAGTCAACTTCCCTCCTGATCTCAAACTCTTTTACTGCCTGCTCCAGGTCCCTGTTAGGGACCCTAAAGTGTCGAATTATGCTACTACTTGTCATACACTCATCCTTGCCTAATTTAGTTATTCTTTTTGTGTGACCTACCTTGAATGCATCATAATTTACTAAAGCATCCTACCTTGTTATCCTTTGTACCCAAAACAGTTTAATTCTCCTGTAAACAATTTTACCGATTGTATTGTAACATTTTTTACTCCTGTATGTACTTTGTACCAGGTAGCACCTGGAAAAGGAGCCTTGGCTCAGTGTGCCTTTCCCAATCACCGATTTTAAATAATTAAATAAAATAAAATAAAATACTGCCCTCTCCCAGCTACCCTACCTACTCCACCCTCCGGTGCTCAACCTTGTGGTGACATCCTCTCCCACCCTTATTACTTAGCAGCACTATCCACTTCGTCCTTGTGCTTACTTCTTCCTACACCAACCTATTACTCCTGCTGCACCTATTAAAATTACACCCCCACTACAAGTGTATTTAGACCAGTGCCCTGGTATAAGAGTGCAAAATTCACTTCACCATTCATCGCACTCCTACTATTATCCACGGTGACATTAATCCAAACCGGGGCCATGCCCTCTAGCTACCCCAGCATCTGCTTCCACAGCTGATGGCCATTCCATAAACAACCCCTCACCCTTCCTCGTGGTTTAAAAATTCTACACTTAAATATACACAGTCTGCTCCCAAAATGAGACCTACTCCAGCCACTAGCTGTTTCACTTGCAGCAGATAGAATCCTTTCTGAAACATGACTTAACAATAAAGAATCTGACTCCTCTCTCTCCATACCTAGTTATACTACAGCCAGGCAAGACTGTACTAGTAGGGGTGGAGGACTCTGCTACTACTGACCTCATCTTAACCATAGTTTCCCCACACGCCTTTGGGTGAGTTTACATTTTAGGCAACTTCAATCTAAGCGGTTACACCCCTCCAGTAATAAAGCATGTAATGAAATCAATGCCCTTAACTCATTACAACTCATTATCGAGCCTACCCGTCTGAACCTTAAAACTGGTAACCACTCCTAAAAGACTGGGCACTCATCCCATCCCCACAGAGTGATTAAGTCAGGCATCCTACCAGATGCCTTGGTGACCACTGTATGACCTTCATAGTATGCAAAATACACAGGCCAAAGGCCCCTATAAAATCCTATTAATCTGGTCATATAAATCCTGAACCTCACTCCCCTCCTCTATGACCTGGCACACATGAACTGGGAACCCATAGCCTCAGCTAAATCAACAGCGATGCTGCCAACTATTTTGGTGATAAATTCCTAGAGGTTTGGAGCAGGCATGCCCCACTGCAGTGCTCCAGGGTCAGGGGTAACCATCTCCCATGGTTCACCCCTGAATTCTTGGCATGTGAAAGAGCCCAGGATCTAGCGTGGAAAACTAACAAAGCCACCAAGCTCCCTAAAGACCTCAATACCTACCGTTCTCTATGCAATATGTGTACTAAGGCCACGCCATTAGCTAAGGCTGATTATTTCTGCTTGACCTTCCAGAACAACATTCATTCAACCTCCAAATTCTGTTCTCCCCTTCCTCCCCATCTACTCCTCTTCTTTCTGACAACCTTAGTATCGCTACAAATTTAATTCTTATTTTACCTCTTGTGCCTCAGTTCTCCTGTCCTCCCTACCCTCTCCATACCTGCTGACCCCCTGTCCTCTCCCGGTTTTCCCACTCTAATTCCTTCTCCTTCTCAGAAACTTCTCCCACTAATACCATGAATGCTTTGTACACCTAAACCCCTCAAAGGCAGCTTGCCTGATGGACTGGACCCCAAGCTGCTTTACCTTTCCGCTCCTGCTATCTCTGCTCCATTTTCTGTCCTTCTCAATCTGTCTTTCACAACTGCTTCTATCCCATCTGTGTGGAAACATGCCGTTGTTCTCCCCTGCCTATGGGTGGTGACACCACTGCTCCCATAAACTATCGTCCTATGTCTCTCCTGCCTATTCTTGCCAAGCTTAAGAACATCTGGTTCTCTCACAACACTCTTCCTATTGCTCAGATTCTAATTTTTTCCTCCGTCCAATCTGTGTTCTTGAAGAACCATTCTACTACTACCTCCTGATTCAGCTCACTGAGCTATCCTCGCTGGGATGGTTAAATACCTCTGCTATCTTTGTCAACCTAGCTAAGGCTTTCAGCACTGTCTCCACATCTTGCTACTGAACACCCTCTCCTCGCTGAGCTAACCGACTCCGCCATTAACTGGTTCAGAGCCCACTTGGTAGGCAGGACCCAGTCCATCAGGGCAGCTGACTCCATACCGTCTCGTTCCCCATAACCACTGGAGTCCCTCAGAGATCTGTGTTGGGCCCTATATTATTCTCTATTTTTCTTAATGACCTTCAATCAGTCTGCTCTTCCACCTCTATCACATGTATGCAGACAACGGTCCTCTTCATCTCAGATCAATCCCTGTTGATGCTGCAACCAGCCTTCAGCATGACTTCATAAAGTTCATAGAAACACAGAGTTTGACAGAGATAAGGACCACTTGGCCACCCAGTCTGCTCATTACCCTACTTGATGGATAAGCTGCAGATCCTAGTTAACCAGCAGCCTACTTCTTCCTACCCCCACCCCTGGAATTGCCTTATGACTGTCCCATGCATGCTTGAATTCCACCACTGATTGTGACTCCACAGCCTCCTCTGGAAGGCCGTTCCATACATCCACCACCCTCTCTGTTAAAAATACTTCCTTAAATTACCTCTGAGCCGCCCCTTCTATCTTCAAATTGTGCTCCTTGTTCTTGCACACCTCTTTTTGAAAGATGCTACCCTCTTGGACTCTGTTGATTCCCTTGAGGTACTTGAAAGTTTCTATCATGTGCCCCCTCTCCCTCCTTTCCTCGGGGCTATACATATTAAGCTCCTTAAGTCTCTCTTCTTATGTCTTCCAGTGAGACCCTGCACCATTTTAGATGCCCTCCTCTGGACAGCTTCCATCCTGTCTATGTCTTTGTGGAGATTGGGTCTCCAGAACTGCAGAGTACTCAGATGGGGTCTCACTAGCTATCTGTACAGAGGGATAATAACTTCCTGTTTTCTACTGGTGATGCCTCTCCTATGCATCCCAGTATCCCCCAACCCTCCTTGCTGCCCTCTCACATTGCTTGCCCACCTTTAGGTCATCTGATATGACTACCCCAGGTCCCTTTCCATTTTGTTGTTGTTAATATCTCACCCCATTGTGTACTCTTCCCTGGGTTTTGTTTCCCAGGTGCATTACCTTGCACTTCTTAGCATTGAATCTAAGCTGCCACACATTTGACCATTCCTCTAACCTTGCCAAGTCCCTTCTCATCCTTTCCACTCCACCTTGTGCTCCAACTCTGTTGCAGATCTTTGTGTCGTCTGCAGGGAGACATACTTTTCCTTCCAGTCCCTCTGCAATGTCACTTATAAAGACATTGAAGAGGACTGGTCTAATACTGAACCCTGCGGTGCCCACTACTAACCCCCTTTTTTCAGAGTGGACTCCATTTACTATTACTCTCTGTCCTATTCTCCAGCCGATTCTTTACCCAGGCTGTCATCTTGGGACCCACTCCCAGGCTGGCTAACCTGTATATTAATCTTTTGTGTGGGACTGTATCAAATGCCTTGCTAAAGTCTAGGTAGGCCATGTCCACAGCCCTCCTGATCAACTATTTTGGTCACCCAGTCAAAGAAATCTATCAGATTTGTCTGGCATGACCTTCCGCTGTGAATCCATGCTGCCTTGGGTCCTGTGCCCCTCTGGCCTCTAGATATTTAACAATTCTTTCCTTCAGAGTGATTCCATCATTTTCCCTACCACTGAAGTTAAACTAACAGGTCTGTAGTTTCCTGCTTCTGCCTTGCTCCCACTTTTGTGAAGGGATCACATCTGCCCTCCTCCAGTCCTCGGGTACCACCCCATCCTCCCATGATTTGTTAAAGAGGGTAGTCAGTGGTGTTAGTTCTACCCTTAGTTCTTTTAGAATTCTGGGATGAATCCCATCAGGCCCCATTGCTTTGTCCACCTTCAGTTTTAAGAGTTCTTTCAGAACCCTTTCTTCTGTAAATGGGCTGGTATCAACTTCTGTATCCAGAGTGTTTCTACTGTTTGTTTAGGTACCTCCCCTCTTCCTTTGTAAATACTGAGCAAAATATTTGTTTAGTATCTCTGCCTTTACAGTCACCCTCTGCCCACCCTCCCTCCCTTTATTAAGCCTCACTATCCCTCCTTGGTCTTCCTTGCTCCCGATGTACCTATAAAGGTTTTATCCCCCTTCTTAACTGAGTTGGCTATCTTTTCCTTGGTTTGGGCCTTTGCTGTTCTGACTGCCTTCCCAGCTTCCTTTTGCTTTAACTGATACAGTTCTCTGTCCTGTTCCTTCTGTGATTCCTTGTACTTCCTGAATGCTTTCTTTTCTCTTGAACCTTCACTGCCACTTCCTTTGAGAACCATAGTGGTTTCTTACCTCGTTCGTTTTGTTTATTTGCTTCACACAAAGGCTCATTACCCTGTGATGGCAGTTTTATTATTCCCATTGTTCTTCCACCTCTCCTTCCTGCCCATTTGCTAGTGCATTCCTTAGGCACTCACCCATTTGACAAAGTCAGCCCTCTAAAATCCAGTACCTTTGTCTTTGTATGGCTTGACTCTATTGCTGTGTTTATTGTGAACCATACTGTTCGATGGTCGCTAGTTCCCAGATGGCTACCCTTCTCGTCTGTGATCCTCTCTTCATCTCCATTTGAGAGAACCAGGTCTAAGATTGCTCCCTCTCGAGTGGGCTCCAATACTAGTTGTCTAAGGCATGCCCCCTGTAGGGCATCTAGAATAACCTCACTCTTAGAAGTGGCTGCTGCAACTGCACTCAGTTAACATCTGGCATATTCAGATCACCCATCAGCAATATCTCCCCTTTTTCTGCCATTCTAAGTATACTTTCTATCATTTCCTTGTCCATTTCCTCCCTGAGAAGGTCTGTATCTAACCCTGTGCGTGCTGTGGTGCCATTGCGGTCTCCAAATTTACCCACAGTGCTTCTTCTCCTCCCTGTTTACCCTTTTGTTCTGTTGCTTTGATTCCTTCCCTTATGTAGAGCTACTCCTCCTCCTCTTTTACCCTCCCTGTCCCTCCTGTAGATAGTGTATCCTGGTATGTTTACATCCCAGTCATGGTTTATTATTGTACCATGTTTCTGTGACTGCCACGATCCAGATGTTCCTCCTCCATCAAGGCAAATAATTCAGGAAGCTTGTTACTCAGACTACGGGCATTGGTACTCATTGCTCTCCATTTTTTGATGGCTTTACCTTCTGTTGCAGCATCCCCACTGACCTTTCTACCTTGGTCTTTTTCTGTTTAGTACCCTGTTTTGTAGGGAGGCCAGGATTTTCCTGCTGCTTATCACTGCACTTCAGCACTGGTTTTGCTCCCGTCAGCGTTTCCTAAATGCCAAGGAGACAGTCTCAATTACCTTTGGCACTAGGTAGAGGGCTCTCAGGCTCCCTCCCTACCCTCCTTCCACACTCCCTTGAAGGAAAGTCCTGAGGACACCACTTCCTTTAGGTACCTTGAGTTTGGCTTGACCAACACCTCAGCTTCTCTGGTCATGGAGCATGATCCTGAAGAAACTGTGCTCCAAGCTTGGCACCCTATACAGGAACCATAGCAGCCTTCTGCTACTGGCTGAACATGAACTTATTTATTTAAAAGTTTTACCAGGAAGGCATACTGAGCAGAGTACTGCTCGATTCCAGATCGTCCTGGGGGTAAAGAGCAATGAGAAATACAACTAATCAGTATTACAGAAAGGCGATCACGTAGCTGATTAGAACATGAACATACAATACAGCAGTAGATAATCAATACATATTACTACATGGTAGAGTGGACACTCCATCAGTTGATTAAGGAAATGACCTACAATTATAGAGGGGGTAGTTGTGCTAGGTGCAAAATATATACTGGTTCACTTACTACACAAATAATACTAACACAGGAGAGGCAAGGCTATGGACATTAGACACAAGTGCAGGCAGAGGTGAAGTGTACTGAGAGGGGAGCTGAGGTGCTGAGTGGAGAGGCAAACTGAACTTCCGTGGGAAGGGTTCCACAGCTTAGGTATCCGATAGTTAAAGGCTGCTTGGCCTGCCACAGTGGATATGTGGGACAACCAAGAGCAGGAGTAGAAATGTCTGAGAGGGTGCAGGGAGGAGAAGCTGTTAGAACTGAGGTGAGGTGGGGGCAGGACTGGGTCCAGAACTTAGCTGTTAGCCTAGTACTGTGGGCTTGTCTCTGAGCCTGGAGCAAGGGAAGGCAGAGGGTCCAGTAGAGCACGAGTGATGGGTGGAGGAGGACAGTCAAGGGTGAAACAGCAGAATGAGTGGAAGAGGGGTCCAGCCTGGCAAGGTGGACTTGGGTGTGGCACTGTAGACTACATCACCGTAGTCAAAATGGGAAATCACTTTCTGCACAATTGCTTGACAAGCCGGCAGCGGGATGCATCCACGGTTGCAGTATAGAGCACTCAACTTGGGGTGAAGCTTTCTGTGAATGGCAGCGATATGTACAGAAAAGTTGAGATGCTGGTCAAGCTAGACCTCAAGGTATCAAAGGAAGTGCAAGCCTCCAGAGGAGTCCCATCCAGGGTGTGAAAGGTGGGGGTGGAGGAAGCTGAGAAAGTCTCTGCCTTGTGCCAAAGGAAAGTAAGACAGTTTTCTTGGCGTTGAGGAAAGCTGATTTGCGTGAAACCAGAGCGGAACATCATTGAAGTCCGCTGCAGTCTGGTCGCCATATCAGTTGGTGAATGGCTGGATGTATACAGTACCGTGTTGTCCGCATACATGTGTATGGAAGTGTGGGGCAGGCAGTGGGCAGGTCATTTAGGAAGATGGAGAACAAAAGCAGGCAAAGACCAAGCCTTGGGGACACCACTGGTGACTCGTGGGGGCAGAGATCGAGTTACCAATCCTTACAGACAGGTACCTGCCTACCAGGTAGGAGTGGAACCAGCTGGTGGCATCACTAGAAAGCCTGCAAGGAGCCTTGGACAGGAGTAGTGGGTGTGAGACTGTGTCGAGCACCACTGCCTGATCAACAAATATGCTGAGGTGATGTGGCCTTTATCCATACCAGTAAGAATGGAAACAGAGAGCCTTAGGAGGAAGTGGTGGTGGAGTGGGACTTCATAAAACCAGACTGGTAAGGTGAGAAGAAAGAGGAAGAGGAGGAGTCGAGATAGGCAGAGAGTTGGGAAAGGGAAAGGGAACACTGTTTAACCAGGAGTAGCACACTAAGCTGAAACTTTTTCCAGATGTGACCTGGGAGCACAAGGAGCTAAGTGACTTGCTCAGGATCACACAGTATGCACCTAGGCGTATGGTTCAAACCCAGGCCTCCAGATCTGCAGCTCAGAGCCTTAACCCACTGCACTATACTGCCTCCTCGAGTTGTGAAGAGGACTAAGTGCTCCCGGAGTTTTGCTAGAGCGGGAAGAAGGGAGATTGGACGTGTAGTTACCAGGGATGGAGGATCACCACCTTTTGGAAGGGGATGACAGTGGCGTGCCTCCCCAATGATGGAACAGAAGCGAGGGTGAAAGAGAGGTAAAAAATGCTGCCAGGAGAGAGGCAATTGCAGGGACGGACAGGTGGAGCATTTTGGAGCCCAGCCTTGAGGGGCATTTGCCCTTGGAGGGATTAAGAGTAAGCAGGGCGTTGTATACTTCAGCCAAGGAAATCTGATGGAAGGAAAAAGGGGTAGGTAGGTCAGAATGGGCAGGGAGGAAGCAGGAGAGGGACTGAGAGGGGTAGTAGGAGAGTGGTCAGCAGTGACGAGGTACAGTTTGTGAAGGAGGAGTTAAATTCTGAGGCCACTGTGAGAGGTGTCATTACTGTGGTGCCGCCTGTAATTAGAACAGGGGTGGGGGCTGTGTGAGTGGGAGAAGAGGCGGTTTGACCACCTTCCAGAACTTAGCAGGTGGCTTAAGTTGGAGTAGAAGGTGGCTTTGAAATAGTTAACTTTGGACTGTCGAAGTAGTCTTGTGCAGGCATTATGTAATGTGCAATACTTTACATGGGTCTGGGGTAACCAGAGGCCTGAAGGACCTCCATGCTGGTCTCTGGCTCTGAGGTGAGCCAGGATGTCAGCTGTGAGCCAAGGCAGGTGTGCGCCCTCGCATGAGCACATTTGAGTGGGGCATAAAGTCCCAGACAGCGAGAACCTGGACTGGAAGAACTCCAATGCAGAATCAATAGAGGGGTCAGGAGATGAAAGACCAGTCTGTGTTAGCCAGGTCAGTAAGGAGAGAAGCAAGGTCCACAGATTTGTAGGATCGGGCCAGAAGGATTTAGGGTGGAGGTTGCTTGGGTTGAAATACTTTCCTTATAGAGTATATCATGTGGTGATCGCTTAGGGAGTCAGGTAAGAGGCCTGAGGGCAATTATCCAGTGCAGGTGCAAAGTGAGGACCAGTCTAGGAGAGTGGTTCTGCGAGTCGAGTTGAGGCAGGTAGGGATCAGTGATCAGCTGGGACAGATTTAAGGCGGCCACCTGGCTGAGAAGCTTGAGACTGGCATCGGATAGCCAGTTCTGATTAAAATCCCCAAGGATGTGGCTCACCTCCCATTGCGTGAGATTTTAGGATGCCCAGGTGATCCATGATAGGGCACAGGGGAGTCAGGAGGTCAGTAGCATCCAGCTACGAATAAAGGAATGGTGTGAGGGAGGAAGAGTTTTATCAGTAGGGCATCAATGGACTGGGTTGTCAGTGAAAGTGTGAGGGGTAAACTGAAGGAGGATGACATGTATACCTATCCACCCTTTTGTTGCCTGGGTGGTCCGGTGGATGTCTGTATAACTGATGATAGAGATTTCGACATCCTGATTGTGGGGCTTCAGCCAGGTCTCTGAAATGATCAGAATGTCAGGTTTTAGGGATAGGACAGTTGGCTGCAGCAGGGTTAATTTATTTAGTATGCTGCAGATATTTAGGTGCTAGCTTTAAGCCCCTTGGGAGTTTGGGAGGGAGATGGCCCAGGTTGGGCTTGGCATGCCAGCTCTTAGGAGCAATAACAGTAGCATAAATTTGGTTATGGGCATGTGCCACTGATGCTTGTGAGGGAAGCAGGTGGCTAGATGGTGTACGTTGAGGCAGCATTAGCGGGGAACTTTAGTGCTAACAGCCCAGCATGAAAGTTGGGTGGAAGTATGGAAGAGACAGATAACCAGCTACTTTGACAAGCTAGGGCGGTGGGCTGATGGATGAGGGTCACGGAGGGTGATGGCAGGGGCAGATAGGGAGCTATAAGGCAGGTGACATGGCTGCAACACTGGGTAGGAGAAGGGTGGGAGAGCCACCAAAGGGACAAGCACAGAGAATAAAGTCGGAAAGAGGAAGCATAGTGAAACTGACTGAGGGAAGGAACAAAGGAAAATGTGCCACTAGTGCGTGACGGCGATCAGCTGCAGAGGGAAAGTAGGCTGATTCCAAGGGTGGTGGCAGGGTCCTCTCTTCAGTTTGAAAGTAGCAAAGATCAGCACTTCTCTGGTACCTGTGTCGTGGGGTGCAGCGGGGGTAAGGGAGCCTGGGCTAAAGCAGGGGAGGAGGACTGAAAATCATGGTTGCGCCAATAATGAATGGAAGCAGGCACAGTACAGCCCACAAACACTTCGGTATGACCACATGACTTGGCAACCGCGCAAGTACAGCTTAGCTAGTACCAATCATACAAAGTAGAGAGCTAATTCGTAGTACAGCCACAGCTCTAAAACACTCTGGAGTGCTAGTCCAGCATGCAGAAACAGCTAGAAATAAATTAAAATCGAGTAATAGCAATTGGCTAGGATAAGGCTAAACATATTAAGGATTCAGAATTAATTTATGCCATTGATCTGATTAAAATTGCTAAAAATCAAATTGATTTAAACTGAGTATCAAAGCATGCTATTTTCAACAGTAGTTTAAGGTGGGTACAATGAGGCACTATAGCGCAGAAGGTTAAGGCTCTGAGCTGCAAATCCAGAGACCTGGGTTTGAATCCCACAGTCGCCTAAGCGCATACCACGTGATCCTGAGCAAGTCACTTAACTTCCCTGTGCTCCCAGGTTGCATCTGAAACAAGCTTTGACTTATTGTGCTACTCCTGGTTAAACAATGTTCCTTTCCCTTTCTTAAAGCACAGCACAGAAGTGGGCTAGTCCACGTACAGGTTATAGTTAACTTAGAGCACATTACTGCACAATTCTAAAATTACATTTAAATTAAGGCAGCTACTACAGGGGTACAAGCCAGGGATTTTTAGGCTAGCTGCAGAGAAAATAAACTATCTGCTCTGCCGATAATATTAAAGAACAGTGTAGCAGTCTGTAAGTCAAGTTTGAATTTGGCCAAAAGCACCAATGGTTCTTCTCTTCAGTTTGAAAGTAGCAAAAGATTGGCCTTCTCTGGTACTTGTATCTTGTGGGGATGCAGCTCAGGGAGGGCAGGCTTCCTCCTGGGGTCCTGGCGACCACAACTTCAGGGAGCTATATGTGGTGGGGTGCAGCTTGGGGAGGGCAGACTTCCTTCCGGGCCCTCGTGACCACAACCCGGAGAGCTGTGTCTGCGGTGGGGTGCAGCTCGGGAGGGTAGAAAGCTTCCTTCTCAGGCCCTCGCAACCACAACTTGTCCAGAAGATGATCTTACCTATCTTCGACTACTGTGACATGGTGTATAGTGCTGCTCCCAAATCTTCCTTAACCATGTTGGACACTCTTTTTAATTCATTATGTCACTTTGCTCTTGACCCCCACCCCCACCCATCACTGTGACCTCTAACGCTCACTGGCTTTTCCCTCTTTAGAAAGTTGTAGTCACCTCCATTATGCAAATTTGTGTAAAAACTTTGGTTTCGTTACACTCCCTATCTTACCGCCTCACCTGAATCCTCCCTCCACCTGCCCATTCCTTACATCATATGACTTATGCTAATAGCAGTTCCTCGTCAGAGAAACTCTACAGAGCCTATCTGCCTTCTCATACCACTTCCTCAAACTATGGAATGTGCTTCCTCATCAGAACCACCACTCATTGTCCCCTTACTCCATCTCTTCTACCCTTTATCATTTCCTCTCAGTCAACTGTACCTGTGGCTAATCCTGTTTTCCCCTCAACTCCTCTAGGATGATTCGTGTGCTGTAACTCTCTCCAAGCCTTCCACTGTTTAATTAATTACCCTACCGAAACTTCACCTACCCCTACCCTCTTGCCCTTACTCCTTCTCATTCCTATTTGCCCAAGTTGCCCTCTAGGTCATCCTATTTTCTGTCTGTCTCTCCTCTTAAGTTTGTCCATGACTTAACTGGGCCTCACCTGGCACCCTAGAAATTGCACTTGCTAGTTCCTCAGAGTTTCCACTGTTAATTTGCTCAGGCTGCACTTTTTTTGAATAGTTATTGTGTCAATGTATTTACTGCTATACTGTTATTGTGTCAATGTATTTACTGCTATACTGTCATTGTGTCACGTGTTTACTGCTATACTGTTATTGTGTCAATGTATTTACTGCTATACTGTTATTGTGTCAATGTATTTACTGCTATACTGTTATTGTATCAATGTATTTACTGCTATACTGTTATTGTGTCATTGTAACATGGCTCACTGCAGACCGCCCGGAATGGAGCCTCGGAATCGCCAGTGGCACAGCTGACTGAAACCGAGCAGGTATTAACCCACTGGTAACGCCCGGCTCGGTCAGTACAACTATGCATGTGGAGAACACCAAATAATATACTCGTCACCACGAGCCCCACCAGCAGCGGGCTGCAGAGCCGCCACCCTGCTGTCCTCTGTGGCAGCAGGAGTGCCGACCCTAAGCTGCGATGTGTTCAGCCGCTCGGGAGGCATGCATCGCCGCCTCCTGGAGCGGCGCCGGCCGCAATCATTGAGCCTTCCACTGTCCCAAAGTCCCAGCACCCGGGGCCTCCGCAGCGGTGTCAGCAAATACACCTGAGCACATGTCGTTGAGCAGTGCTCCGCGGCGATGTTACTTATTCACCTGTACCTGTAAGTGAAATAAGTACCCTGTACTGCCGCGATCTGTCTCCGTGTCCATGCTGCTCGCGGTGATGCATTAACATAGGCTGATGTTGCAAGGCGCATTAATCACTTCAGCGTCGGGCTCTACTGGGATTAATGCCCGCTGAGCAGTAGGACCCCTCGAGGCTGCGCCCTGGGCACCAACCTAGCGGGCATTCATCCACGGCAGAGCCCTCCTCTGTCGGTGATTAATGCTACATGTACTGGTTTGACTGTAAGTTATGTTTTTCCTCTGTTACCCTTCCCCAAAGATGCACCTTGAGACAAGCAACTTGTTGCTCAGTGTGCCCTTCCTGGTGAAACATTTCAATAAATAAATATCTTGGGACCTCGATCTCTATGGGGGTCTATACATAACATTTTCCGCTTCTGTTCTATGTGTTTCTGCCTCCCTCATCCTTCTGAATAACAACTAGACCCTTAGCTCTCTTCCTGCTGTGAATGAAGCTGTGCCGACAGACCTTTCCATGACTCGGTCACTCCACAAAACACTGATTCCACACATCCTTTTAAACCTTCCTATTAACCATCATTTGTGACCTTGTGTCCTAACTTCTTTGTTCCTAGTAAATAGCTCTTCACAGTTCACCATGTTTATTCCTTTCAGGAACTTAAAGGTTTCAATGATATCCCCTCTGTCATCTGGCATCAAGTGAATACGTTCAAGCGCTTTAACCGTTCTCATAGGATCTTCCTTCCTGGCCCTGCATCATCCTGGTCATACTGTGTTGTACCGTCTATAGCCTGTCTCAGCCCTTTCTTAGGCTGGGACCCCAGAACCAGACACAGTACTGCTGGTGTAGCCTTACCAGTGACCCTCTGAAGAGGTAACAGTAACTCCTGCCTCCTACTGTGGAACCCTCTCCCAATGCATCCTAGCATCCTGTTAACCTTTGCTGAAGGTCTTGCCACACTGGCTGGTTTGTTTAAGGAGAGACTGATGATAAATCTTGGGTCCTTTCCTCTTCTGTTGTATCCAGCTGGCGCCACCCATCGAATACTCTGTTCTAGGGTTTCTCCCTCAGTGCATCACCTGCACTTCTTGGAACTGAATTTCAGTTGTCAGACTTGGATCAATTTTCCAGCCTCTTCAGGTCTCTCTGCATTTCCCTTACCCCTTCACATTGTCAACTCTAACACAGTTTTGTGTCATCTGCAAACAGACACAACCTGCCCTGGATTCCCTCTCCTCGTCAGTAATGAACATATTGAAGAGGACTCGCCCAGGACAGATCCCTGTGCTACTCTGCTGGTGACCTCTCTTTCCACCGATCTGACCCCATTCACCCCAGCTCTCTGTCAGGACAGATCCTTGTGCTACTCTGCTGGTGACCTCTCTTTCAACCAATCTGACCCCATTTACCCCAGCTCTTTGCCCAGGACAGATCCTTGTAGTACTCCCCAGGTGACCTCTCCACTGATCTGACCCCATTTACCACAACTCTCTTCTGCCTCCTCCAACTAACTCCTACCCTCTTTACTATTTCCCTGGCTGTATCAAATATCCCATCTTTTCCAGCAGCCTTGATTGTGGCACCGAGTGAATGCCTTGCTGAAGTCAAAGTACAGTAACTGTACTGCTTGCCCCTTGTTGTTTTTTTTTGTGCCTCCCCTCCCCCAACCGGCCACTCCTTTGGGCCGCCTAGGACCCTATGGCCACCACAACCACTATCCTGGGCACCATCTGCGCCTCCATCTTTGTTGGTTACCCAGGTAACCCGGCTGTCCCCTTCATCAGGTGGATCTCCCCTCCGGAAGAAGTGCCCTTAGAGCTGGCAAGTATCCTGGGACCAGGGAGTCGCTCGAGGAGCTATCCGGGCCACCGGAGAACGGCGGCTGTCATCCGGCCAGTTAGGAGGCATTTTCTGTTGCTGGCACTCCCACTCCACCTTAATTGTGCCAATGGCAATGGGGAGGCGGCAACCTGGGGCAGGGACATGTGGGCGGTCGAACTTCACCCTCCTTGCACTTCGCCCAATCCACCTCAGGTGCTGAGGCTCTATTCCCCCTCCCCAGGAGGAAGCATCAATGGATGCTCTGGAATCGCTCCTGCCAGTCTCTGCTCCTGGCGCCCAGGCTCAGGCGTGAACCGGGTTGCCAGGCGTGCTGAGTAAACCCCTTCACTTGGTGCCGCAGACTGGCCCCTCTTGTTGTTTTAATCACCACCAGCTCCACTGATAATGAGGCTATACATTTCTTTATAGCTATGTCTGTCAAAGCTGATTAGGAGATAAGGGCACCAGTTTTGGGGCTCATACCCATCGCTGTGGTGGGGGCGCTCAGAGTCCTGCTCTTTTGTTTCTGCTACAGTGCCAGTTTACCTAAACAGGCTGGAATCATTCCTGCAGACATAAACCTTACTGAAGTGAAACTGCCCGGCTCAGAAATATCACACCTGCCAGCGGTGTCTGGGGAATTTCTTGTTCAGCCCTTGGGCGAGACAGCTAAGCAGCCATCTTGTTGATGCTCAATCATAAACCCCTACCCCGAGGTCCCTTCTCTGTCACTTGGAAGGAAAGGCCAGAGTGGGCCTGCAAACTCACATACTGAAACATACAGTCTGGCAGTATAGCCTAAGGTTAGAGGAACAAGGTGTGAACAAGCTTGATACATTCAGCATACCAGACCTGGGTTTGATTCTCACAACCTCCATTTGCATACTGTGTGACCCTGAGCAAGTCACTTAACCGCCCCTGCTCCCGAGTCGCTCCTGAAAACAGGCACTTGTGCCTAGTGGCCTACTCAGTTACCAAAGACTGAAATAAATAAAATAAAACATGCGGGTCCAATGAAAGGTGCACCCCTTATTTTGTCCAGCCACCTGGCTTGCGTTTAACTGATGTCTAAATAAACCCTGTGTCTACTGTTGCTACAAACAAAGTCTCTGACTTGAAGAGTCACAGGATTTGTAATTGGTCAACACATCTATGGCACAGCCAGATTCCTGTGTTACACCATCAGCAGTACAGGCATCCATGCCTTCATGCTTCAGGAATGCAGACACGGCAGTTAACCTCTGCCTGCTCAGCTGCATTAAAACAATCTCTTATAATGGGATACCTGAATTCCTAACAGCCCCAATCGGTACATCGTAGCCTGTGAGGAGCATGCAAAACCTACCGTTACCTTTAAGTTTGTTGACTTTTTCTTTATCGCATTTACGATTCAAATTTATGAAAACTATGTTTATTTGCACACTGGTTTATGTTGGAAAGTCAAGCCCCATCACAAATTATTACTGTGCAGGACTCCAATGTCCCCAACAGTCATGTGCAGCAGCCAGGATGACAGAATTCAGACACAACGCTTTCCATTTACTAACAAAAAAAAAACAATGAAAGGTTTGCTAGCTCTCACGGAATAAAAGGGTTAACAAAGCATTGCCAAAGCTGTCTAACCAGCGAGGCAACATCTGTGTATTCAGACCTGGGTGAAACACATCCATCATCTCACTTTTGTTTCAGATTTCAAAAAAGAAAGGGCTGAGGAAACTACTGTACGACATTGTATTTTAACGACAAGAGGTCCTCCTAACTAGATCTACTAACCAAAATCCATCAAAACTCTTTAAGTAAAGAAAAGAAGGAGCTTTTAGTTTTAGGGGTGTGTAGCAGGGTTGGATAACGGATACAATCACCAGGCAGACAACCAATTTTCGTGCATAAAAAGCACTGGCAAAGCACTTATTTTATTTTCTTATTAAAATGATAGTTCACAGAAATAATAAAAGAGATTAGTTCATTCACTTCATAAATCCAACAACATAAACAAATTAAATAGTCTCAGAGAGGGCCAATGCTCTGCCCAGCAATGGCACCAGGCTACCTCTGAGCCTGCTTCACATCGTTGTGTGAGCTCCAGCGATCCTTCACCTCTAGCAGTCAGTTCCAGTTGACTCCCTATCTGAAAAATATCTGCCCCAGTGGAGGCTTTTATATCCCTAGTGATTACATCATCATACTGGGAGTGTTCCTATTGGCCGTGACATCAGCAGCCTCTTTCCTAAGTAGGTTCTCTGCCCTCCCTCTTGGTACTGCTGGGTAGTCTGCAAAAAGTTACTAATGCTAAAGGACTCCTGGGGAAGAAGAAAAATTACTCACCACAGTAATCTTCTTTCTTCCAAGGGTCCTTTAGCATCAATAAGCTCCACCCTTCCTCACGGTTCACCTGTCGGAGAAGGGCTCTTATATCACCTTTGTCAAATTTGGAGTTTCTTATTGATGAGTTTTAAGCTCATGTCGCTGTTGTTTCTATTTCCACTTTTGTGGACATTTGCATATTTTCTGAATCCTGTTGATTCTTTTTCAGGAGATTTGCCCTCGTTTTCCTTGAAAAATTCTGAAGCATTCAACAGCTCTCACTCAGCTCACACCCCTCCTGTATTTTGATTGGCTTGGCCCTCGCTTATTTAAATACCTCTTAATGGCACACCTCAGGGCAGTTGCACCTAGCAGCTTCTAAACATATAAATAGGGTTAGTGTCAGGCCTGCAAGCCCTATAAAACACCTTAGCTGTACAGCTCCCCACAGGTAATTACACGATATTTAATACTTATGTTTCTGCATATATCTCCTGGTTGGCTAGGGAAGAAAGCATAGAGCCGCTCCCTATCTTCTTTCTCCTGCCAGCCTAGGAGACCTGAGAAGAAAAAAATTACTCACCATAGCAATGTTGTTTCTTCTAATGGAGTCTTGCTGTATTCTGACATAATGCAGTTAGCCCCAGCACTTGAACTGCCCTGGAGAGGACAGGGTTAACTGTATGCAGCAGCATAGAGCGTTGAGCTCGAGCTCGGTTTTCAAACCTCTGTCTCTGGTACTTCTCAGTGTAACCGTCAGATTCTTACAAGCACACTAACTAAGTACTAAGTATGGAAATTGTTTACCTCTAAAGCCAAAAGGCAACAAACTGGGTCCAAAAGACTCAAGTCGAGAAGCCAAGAAAAAGCTAGTGACAAATGTATAACATAAAAGCAACAGCAATGAAACTACCCCACCCTTAAGGGGGTACAAAATACACCTGAGGTGCAACACTGTACCTGCCAGCCCATTTCCCAAAACTAGGTTCTGAGAGGGAGGCAGGAGGAAGGTCAGAATACAGCAAGACTCTGTTAGAAGAAACAACATTACTATGGTGAGTAATTTTCTTCAAACAACATGAAGTCTTGCTGTATTCTGACAATATCTAAACTACCAAGCATTTCCCAGGAGTAGGGAATACAGAACCTACTTTGGGAACAAGCTCTGTAGTACTGCTGTACCAAACCTAGCATCACTCCTAGCCTGGATGTCCAGAGGTAATGCTTGCTGAATGTATGGACTGTTTTCCAGGTGGCTGCTTTACAGATTTCTACCAAGGGTATATCTCTGGCAGCAGCCAGAGAAGCAGCTGTAACCCTAGTGAGTGAGCCCTCAGGCCTGAAGGGGTGCTTTGCCCAGCGTGTCATAGCAGAACTGTATACAGAGACAATCCACCTGGCAATAGTTCATTTAGTAGCAGGCTTACCTTTCCCACTTCACCATAAGTGAAATAATTGAACACAGTCATTTCTTGTGTGCCTTAGTGTGCTCTATTAGTAGCTAAGTGCCCTTTAACATCCAAACTGTGTAATCTTCTTTCCCTGAAGAAGAGTGGTCAGTGAAAAACACAGGTAGAGACATAGACTGGTTCAGATGAAAACCTGACACCACTTTGGGTATGAACCTCCTATTGGTTCTCAGGACCATCTTATCCCTATGGAAGGAGATAAAATCAGGTTCAACTGACAGGGCGGTAATTCACTAATCCGCCTGGCAGAAGTGATAGCTATCAGGAACACAGTTTTCCAGGTCACGTGTTAAGCTCGGCCAAAGCCAGAGGTTTAAAGGGTAGCTGCATAAGCTGAGCAATGCAGATATTCAGATCCCAAGTCAGAGTAGGCTCTCTAAAGCAGGGTTTTAAATAATTGATTAGCAGTTTTTCTCCTGGGACTATACTAACTGTACAGAAAGTATTTATATAGATTTTCTAGAACTGCTGTGTTTGTTAAACACAGTGAGGCAAGAGCTATGCATTTCACAAAGATTTAGCACTTTTATGAGCAAAAGCGCTAATCAATTTTTAGAGTTAAATAAATCCCTGTAAAGGGAGGGTTGATATGAACCAGACCTTTGAAGAACTTACCGAAAACAGGATGAGATGCCAGAGAAGAGCCCTTCCCTGCTGAAAGGAATGCAGACACAGCTGCTAGGTGAACCTTCAGAGTTGCAGGCCTAAGGCCTAGGTCATTAAGGTGAACCAGATAATCTAAGGCTGTAGCAATACCTGCAGTATCAGGCAGAATGCCCTTCTGAGAACACCAAATGCTGAATCTTTTCCATTTGGAATTATAAAGTTTTCTGGAAGAAGGTTTCCTGGAGACCTTCAGAATATCCAGAACTCCTGAGAAAGATGCAGGCTTGCATATTCGAACTCCCTCAATAGATAGGTCTTGAGATTGAGAGACTGGAGATTGGGGTACCAAATTCTCCTGAGAAAAGTTAGAAGACTGTGTTTCTTGGGAAGAGACAGGGGATTGACACTGCCAGGGACAACAACAGGGGTACCAAGGTTGTCTGGCCCAGTCCGAGAGCCACCAGTATCACTGTACAGGGTTGAGACCTGATCTTGACTAGAACTCTGAACAACATGGGGAAGGAAGGAAGGCGTAGAGAATCTGCCCTTCAATCCAATATGAGAGCATCCAGAGGAACAATCCCTAGGACTGGAGGTCTGTAGCAGAACAGGGGAGTTGATGATTGTCCAGGGCTGCAAAGAGATCTATCTCTGGAGTGCTTCATCTGTTGAAGATTACTTTCAGGATGAGAGGATCCAGGGACCATTTGTAATGTCCCTGGGAGATTCTACTCAAAGCATCTGCTAGCACATTGTCCTTCCCTCTGAGATGAACTGCTGTCAGGGAAGCCTGAAGGAAATAGGCTAAAGACCGAGTGCCCACTTGCTTACTGATGTACCACATTGTGGTGGTACTGTCTGTCCTGACCTGCACCACCTTGTCTCTGACTGAGTCCGAGAAAGCCAGAAGGGCCAGGAATACTGCCCTGAGTTCCAGGAGATTGATATGAAGGAGAGACTCTTGTGGAGACCAAACACCCTGAGCTGTGAGGGCTCCCAGATGGGCTCCCAGCATAGGAAGAAGCATCTGTGGTTAGGACTACTCAGGAAGCTTGACAGAGGAATGGGATACCTTGTCTGAGATTGTCCTGATCCAGCCACCACTGGAGAGCTTGGACCAGAGTCTGAGTCACTGGAAGCAGTTTGGTGAGAGAGTCTTTTTCTGAGACCAAAAGCACCTTAGGTGGAACTGAATGTCCCTCATCTGAAACCTGGCTCCTTGTACCACTGCAGTGGAAGCTGCCATGTGGCCTAGGAGTTGAAGAAAGTGTTTGCTGGGTGAGAGACCAGGCGTCGAAATGAGAAAGCGAGATCTGTAAGGGTCTTTACCCTTGCTAATGGAAGGAAGGCATTTGCCTGAACAGTATCTAACTCTATTCCTATGAAAGTAAGGAGTTGTACTGGTTTGAGAACTGACTTTGGAAGATCAAGGAGAAACCCCAGAGAACTGAGCAAATTCTGAGTGATTTGCAGGGCTGACTTGACCTGGTGGAGGACTGACCTACAGAGCCAGTCGTCCAGGTGGGGAAGATAGATATATCCTGCATTTTGAGAAGGTAACTACTACTGCAAGGCACTCTGTAAACACCCCTGGAGCTGATGTTAGGTCGAAGGGCATGGCCCTAAACTGATAATGGCCTGAGGGCAACTCGAGCCTGAGGTACTTTCTGTGGGAGCACCTGATAGGAACATGGAAATAGGAATCCTTGAGGTCCAGAGATGCTAGCCAATCCCTGGCCCTGGAGAGGAAGAATTATTCCCAGAGTCACCATTTGAATTTTGGTTTTGTGAAGTGTTTGTTGAAATACCTTAAGTCTAGGATGGGTCGCCACTCCCTGTCTTTTCAGGGTAAGAAAATATCTGAGTACAGAACTTTGCCCTGTGCTGAGTAGGAACTTTCTCTACAACCCTGACAGCCAGTAGAAGAAACCTCTGCCTCTAAGCGCAATGATTTCTGAGATGGCTGCAGGTGGAAAGGCCCTAGCCCTCATTTTAGGAACCTTTTTGAAACTGAGGCCAGTCCCTTACTACCTCCAGGACCCACTTGTCTGAGGTAACAGACTTCCAGGCCTGGTAGTAGTAAGCCAGCCTGCCTCCTACTGGAATAGGGCAGTCGACCGGGCTGACACATCAGGATGTCTGCTTGGCAGGAGCCTTGGACTGGGAAGAGGATGCAGCCCTGCTCATCCCCTCCTACCTCTCCTCGAAAGAACCCTCTCTGTGGGAAAGAAGAAAGTCTGAGCTTGGTAAAAGGCCTGTGGAAAGGCCTGCCCTGCCCATAGACTGCTGCTTCTGAGGAGTGCTTGCCTTTCTTTGGCCTTTGTACTCCTGTAGGTGGTCCTATACACATCCATTTTCTTCATGTAAGCCCCTGTCTACTCCCCAAACAGAGAGTTACCCACCACCAGGAAATCCATGGCCTTAATCTGGGTGTCCTGGGAAGAGCTAGTACATCTGAGCCAAGCATGTCTCCTGAGAGACACAGATGTAGCCATGACTCTTGATGCCACATCACTGGAGTCTACAGCAGCATGGAATTGTACTTTGGATGCCTCAGTTCCATCAGCAGCCACCTCCTCCAGCTCTTTGGCTAGCTGGGGGAGGCCTGTTTAGCCAGTTCCAGAACCATATCCCATCTGGACTTCTGGTACTTGGCTGTGTAGGCCATATAGTTAGCCTGCCTGAGTCCCAAAGAGGATGCCAAATATTGTTTTTGGCCATGGCATCCACTTTCCTGGAGTCTTTGTCTGTGGGGTGAAGCCAAAGGAATATTAGCCCTGTCACAGGCTGCAGCCTGCACTACCCTCAACATGGCTGCAATGACTATATAAAAACTCCGTACCTGAGCCTGATAACATGTACCTCCTGCCCATTCTCCTATCTACAGGAGATAAGGAGTTAGGTGTTTGCAATATCTTTTTGTCTGTTTCCCCAAAGATTTATGAAGAGGACAGACAATCTTTTGGACTGTGGGATGTCTATCATCTCAACAAAATCAGGCTCTTCCTCCTCCTCAACAGCTTCTACCATTGGGAGCTGGAGGTTTCACCCACCTTCTTGTAGAACAAGAAGTGGGAAAGGACTAAGAAAGCCTGGGGGCATTAGAAGGCCTGTCTGGGGAGATGTCGGTTCAACAGCCTCCTCCCTCCTCCTCCTCCTCCTCCGTCTCCCTCCCACTCCACATCATAATGAGCATCTGAATCATAATCCGATGGAGTCGGATCTGACCGCTAACTGGCGGTGCCAGTTCGGACAGAACCAGGCGAAGCGACTGAACTATAGTGATTGCTTTGGCTATTTACGTCAGCGGTTGGAGTATGCGGTGCTGGATCCGAACAGCTGACTTCCTTTTCCTTTTGCGGAACTGACCCCTTGAGTCGGATCTCCTTTGCCCGAAGAGGTATCACCCAGGTCAGTGGGTACCAGGTTCGGCCGCGAACCGAACCGGGTTGGCCATCCGGATCAGTGGACTTCTCGGCCTCCTTCCTTTAGCCTACTCAACCCTTTTCCAGAGTGGCTTTAGGAAAATTCTTGCAGATTTGGCAGTCTGTTTTGAGGTGGTCAAACCCCAGACAATAAACACAGATGAGGTGGGTATTAGCCTTGGCAAGGCCTCCCCACACTCAGTACAGTGTTGAAACCCAGTGGGATCAGTTTTTTCTTGGGTTTCTCAGACATGGCCACACTAACAAATTACTCTTCACAGCTTTCAAGCCAAGTAATACTCCCACCGGATAACAACTGTGTTATGGGCTGTGGAAAAAACAGAAAAAGTCTTTTTTTTTTTAAACTGATGGACAGCTGGTTCTGATCCCTGTATCATTTTTGTAAATATAAAAAATGTGTGATGGGCTGTCTGGCAGGAGGAAATGCTGGCTTGCTGAAATTGACACATCAAACCCCCAGGGATAAGTTCAAAGGACAGGAGGTAGCTTAAACTGCAGATATCTGAGGTGCAGTTATCTTGTTAATTTGCTTTGAAGGCAGGAACCAAGATATCAACTTTTATAATGCCCTCAGGAAATCCTTTGATTTGCACTAGGTGTCATGAAAAGGACATATGCATGTGGTTGGACTTTCTTAAAAGGAAGCCAGCTAAAAACATCAAAAATACTTTGATGTCTGGGTAAAAGCAGGTCCCAGACTAAATTAGGAAAGTCCAATAAGCATTTTGCTTGCGTATACAGTGAACTACATCAAAAGACTTTTGACGTCTGGGTAAAGCAGACCACAGACAGTTTTGACCAGAGTCATAAAAGAAGGCGATTCATTATGTCACCTATTATTTTTTAAATATCTTAGTAGGACATCCTGTGTTATAAAATATAAATTTTAATACACCAAGGTGGAGTTAGGTGACCTCAGAGAAAGGCCGGCTCAAGACTGCTTTAAATATACTGAGCAGACCTTACAGAGATGACATTCATCTTTTGACTGAGAAGGAGGAACATCAAAGTACTGAAAGATTAAGAAAGTAAGACCAGTCTGAATATATGGATTGTAGGTATTTGCACTTTTAAACCTGTTTGTTTTAAGGCTGTATGTGTGGGATATTTTGTTCAGTATTTTATTGTTTTCCAATTTTACCTATTTTAAAGTAAAGATATACATTTTAAAACAGAAACTGCTTGGTGTGCCTTGAAACTTCTTTTATATAAGTGAAGCTTAGATGGTTATAGTTGACACTGTGCATGTGCTTATTGTGATACCAAACTGGGAAACAGATAAGAGTTCTCTAAGGTCTTGCACAGAGTTCTAAGGTTCATTTTGCAATGCCGATTAGGTGCCCGTAGGAAAAGATATCTGGCTCCCCGAAGACAGAATTATCCGAGCCTGACAATTGAGTGCGCTAACAAGAGGTTATCAGTTTGAATCCCTCCAGAACTTGGGACTAAGGTGACTCGGATCCACAAAACAGGCAAGAGGGTTACCTTGTTCTATTAAACTGTTCACAATTCTACGCTCAGAGGTTGGCACTTTGGGAGTACAGGGCTGACCTGCTGAGTGGGTTTGTGACAGACTGGTTAGCAGCAGTGGCATATACAGTTTGGTGGTATAAGCTTTATTGTACAGTGTGTCAGCTTGAGACTGTTCAGCTCACTTGGAAAAAGAAAGGCAGTGTTTTATTTCAAAAGGAAACAGAACTATATCCTTTGGCTACAGTCAAGTTCCTACCCATTTTATTTTTTTCAAAGTGCCAGTCAGATTAGCAGTAGTCAGGAAAGATAGCTTCCAACTACAGCAGGCACACTGTAGAATACTTAAAGCAGTTGTGTGGGGACAGGAGCCCTGTTAGAGGTAACAGCCAAAAGCAGAACCTCATACAGGCTCTGATGGTATGAATACCCAGAGAGCGAGTCACCGGCCGTGACTGAAAAGGACAGCAGGGCCAATGTCAGTGAAGGGCCACAGTAGCAGGGGATAGTCACCAGTATCCTGAATCCAGAGGTACTGGACTGCAAATTGAGTTGCGCAGGATGGAACTGGAGGCAGAGCGAGAACAGAGGGAGGCAGACCATGAGGAGCGTGGGCGCCAGCGAGCTGCAGAGGAGAAGGGAGAGAGAGCTAAGAGGCAGAGTGAGAATGCAGAGAGGCAGAGTGAGAACAATGGAGCTGCAGAGGAGAAGAGAAAGCGCCAGTGGCAACACGAACTGGAAGTGACGACTCCAACCAGCGGCACCAGAGCAGGTAAGTGGTTTGGTTTAACTGAGACTGCAGGACTGGGTTACAAATTGAACTCCAAATTAATAGTCAGATTTAAAGGGAGAAGATATGGATGTCTTAAATTCTTTTGAAAAAGTTTGTATTCAGGCTAAAATTCCTAAAGAGTCCTGGAACTTCCAGCTATCCTGCTACTTACCGGAAAGCTTGGGATGCACTGGGTCAAGTGGACAATGAGGACAGTAATAATTACAGCAAACTAAAAGCTGCACTGTTAAAAGTTTGAATTAACTGCTGAATCATACAGAGCTAAATTCTGTAAGCTCAGGAGAAGCCCTGATATGAGCTATGAGGAGCTAGCCACGAAACAACGTCAGTTTTAAAGCGTTGGTGGGAAGAAACTGAGGCAAACTCTGTTAATAAAACTAAAATGTGATTTTATTAGAACAGTTTTATTGGGCATGCCCAGCAGAGCTAAAAACCTGGCTAGAGGACCTAGATTCAAAAACAGTGCAAGAGGTTGCTGAACTCTCGGACTGCTATGCCAAGAGCAGACCTGCTCTGAAGCGAATGGGACAGGCGTGGCAGCGCAGAAAGGGAAATCGTGCCTTCAGAGCAGCTAAAACCCTCACTGCCTCCACAAATCAGTTAGCCCAGGTTTCAGAGAAAAGAATTCTCTGAGAGAAGAACTGAATGTTGGTTGTGTAAGGAAACTGGGCATATTGCTATACAGTGTCCCAAAAATACGAGCCATAATACACAACCAAGGTGCCAGGAAAAGAAGTGGGTTGTTTGTGTGTCCCTGGAAGCATGCCAGTGAACGTAAGGGAACACATGCACCCAGTTATGGTGAATGGTGTACAGACACAGGGGTTAAGGGACACAGGGCATCCCTGACATTGGTAAAGGAGGATCTGGTACAGCCGAGACAGCTTATACCCAATAAATAAGTCACTGTACAGGACTTTGCGGGGGGAGAAGACATTGCCCTCGCTAGTGTTCTCCTAGACTGTGGTGAAACAGGGGAACTGTGCAACAGGTGGCTGTAGCAAAACATTAGCAGCGGATGTGATCCTAGGTAACAATCTCCAGCAGGGATGCTATGTGCAGTTACCTGTAGCCAAGTGGCATGGGAAAAGTGTAGTTCCTGAACCCACAGAAACCAGTGTGGAAACCACTGAGAGGCTGGTTCCCAGCCTGTGTCTACAGATGGGAGACTGACAAAAGGGGTAGAAATTTCCCAGTAGCCAGTAACCACACAGCGACAGAGGGTTACTCCAAGAGGGAGGGTGACCCTTGTCAGATGGTTGGGATTGACAGTGATCCTGAGGGCCCTGACGCTAGTGCTAGGGACCCTAGTTTAGCGACTGAAGGGACCTGTCCCATGCATTGGGAATGTGTGAGGGGTTTGCAGCTGCTCAGAGGAGTGACCTAGTTTAGAGAAGCTGAGGGCTTGGGCAGACTCTGACGGAACTCAGGGAGGTGACAGCAGACATTAGGTTTATTGGAGAAATGGACTTGCGTATACTCAGGCAGTACAGACAGAGGAAGGGATGCTAGGCAGGAAAGCTTGTCGTTCCCCAGGGATATCGTGAGCAGTTGCTCAAATTGCACATGATATTCCCTTGTCTGAGTCATCTGAGAATCAAGCGCACTACATGGCGGTTAGCCCAGAATTTCTACTAGCCTAACTTCACCCAGCAGGTGAAGGACTATTGCAGGTCTTGTCACGGTGCCAAGAAATAAGGAAGGCGGCAGGAAAACCCAAGCTGCCCTGATTCCATTGCCCATAGTGGAGGAGCCATTCCAGAGGGTGGGAATGGATATTGTGGGACCTTTAAATACCCCCTACACCTCAGGGAAGAGATTCATCCTGACTGTGGTGGATTATGCCACCGGTACCCAGAGGTAGTAGCCCTATCCTCACTGAGGAGAGACAAAGTGTCAGATGCCTTTCTTGGGATTTTCTCCCGTGTTGGGTTTCATGGAGGTAATCACTGATCAAGGGGTTCCTTCATGTCTGACCTGATGAAATGTTTATGGGAGAAGTGTGAGTGGTGCAGAGATGCAACACCGTATCACCCCAAGCCAATGGACTTGTGGAGCGATTCAATGGTACCCTAAGTCAATGCTCTGGGCGTTTACTGAACAGCATGGAGGACTGGAAGAAATACCTTCCCACCTGTTGTTTACATACAGGAGGTGCCCAAAGAGTCGTGCAGATTTTCCTCATTCCAACTCCTATATGGACGCGGTGCGTGGGCCCTAGACTTCATCCGGGAGGACTGGGAAGGCAAGCCGCCACCCAGAGAAAGTACAGTTACGTGGGACTTACCGTAACAGTAGATCTTCGAGAGAGGCTCTTGCAGTTGGTAATTACATATAGGACTGGCCGTGACAGGCAGCAGGACCCCGGAAAAATTTCTAGCTAGCAGTCCCTGAGGGACCACCCCATGTCAGGTGACGGCGTCAGGAGACGTCCGGTATAAAGGCGTTCCCAGGCGCCAGCCTTCCAGTTCTTTCCATACAGGCCAAAAGAGGCCGGACGAGAGAAGCAGATATTTCTCTATATGGAGAAGGAGCTTAAAAAGCCTAGGGGATGGAGGCGGGGAGGTGGCACTACTGCAAGAGCCTCTCGAAGATCTACTGTTACGGTAAGTCCTTACGTAACTGTACTATCTTACTTTGAGAGGCTCTTGCAGTGTAATTACACATGGACTGAATCCCAAGCAGTCTGGGATAAGAAAGGCACCGGGAGGAGAAACTACTCAAGAAATAGCTCAGCCATGCAAGCCTCAAGACAGGAGGCCTTGCAAAACAACTAGCCAGAAGCCTGCTCTGCCCGAGAGGCAATATCCAAACTGTAGTGTTTCGTAAGGTATGGATGGAAGTCCAGGTGGCGGCAGCGCATATGTCTGCCTAGACACATTGTTGAAACAAGCTGCAGAGCAGCTACTCCTCTTGTGGAGTGGCCTCTGACTTGACCGGGAGGGTCTTGTGGTACTGTCATAACAGAAAGTGATGCAATGAGCCAACCACTTAGACAGGCATTGCTTGGAAACAGCATTGCCTTCCCTTTTGTGAGCAAAAGAGACGAACAACTGATCAGTCTTTCTGAGATCCTTCGTCTGTTGGTGTAGTATCTCAGAATCGGTGAACATCCATAGTATGGAGTAAATTTTCCCATTGGTTAGAGTACTACGTAAAAAGGCAGGTAGCTCTATGGACTGATTTAAGGTAGACTCTGCTACTACTTTAGGTAGAAACTTAGGATTCGTGCCAAAGTAACTCGTTCCTTGTGAAAAATCAAGTAGGATTTTACACATCAGGGCCTGGAGCTCAGAGATTCTTTCAAGCGTAATGGCCACCGAAGAAGAGTCTTCCACGAAAGAAACTTCAAATCTGTAGAAGCTGCAGGTTCAAGGAGGAAGGTAGCTTCGAGAACAAAATTCAAGTCCCAAAGGGGGCAGGAGTGGATGGGGGCCTCAGATGGAGGACCCCTCTGAGAAAGGTCTTAAGAGACCTCCAGTTGAGCTAAGCTTTGTCTGTGAAGGAACATGATAGGCCGAGATAGCCGCCATGTGTACTTTCAAGAGGAGATAGCTGAGACCCAGGTCGAACAGGTGACGTAAATACTCCAGCAAAGCCCCACTGAACAGGAGAAAGGCTCCATGTTCTTGGGCGGCCCAAATAATGAATCTTTTCCACTTCATGGCATAAGTGGACCTGGTGGAGGTTTTCTGGCTCCACTAAAATCTCTGCCACTTTGGGAGACACCAAAGCGGATTAGGCTAGGTCTGCAAGAGCCATGCATGCAGTTGAAGCGATTTGAGGCCTGGATGGACCAGGGTCCCCTGATCCTGGGTCAACAAACCTCGAGATAGAGGAAGAGGAAGAGGAGGATCCTCTGAATATTGTTGTAGAAGAGAGAACCAGATTTGCCTGGGCCAGAAGAAGCTATGAGAATCATTCGTGCTCCTTCTAAGCTAGTTTCTGCAAGACTCATGGGATAAGAGGAATTGGGGGAAAGGCATAAGCGAATCTGTCCTTCCAGTCTAGAGACAGGCGTCGTTCCAGAAGAAAAATTACTCACCTTAGTAATGTTGTTTCTTCTAATGGAGTCTTGCTATATTATGACAGTAGCAGTTGGGTCCTCCTCTAGAACTGCCCGGAGATGAAAAGAGTTAACTCCATGCAGGATGGAGTTCTGGTAGCACTCTGCTTTCAAGCTCTATCTGGTCAGTTTCAAATAGAAACTGTCAGATCTTCTGAACAAAAACTCACTAAGGGTCTGTGTGAAACTGTAACCTATACTAGCCCATTGGCTACCTACTAATAACAACAACAACCAGTATCAATACTGACAAGCACTGCTGACCCCCAAGACTCAAGTCAAGGGCGAGACAAAAAATACCAATTAACAATAGAAACAACACTCCCCAAAACCCCAAAAAGGGAGAAACCACCTATAATGGCATGACACAGTGCCTGCACCAATTTGCCCACACCCTACCCAAGTAGAAGTTCTGAGAGGGCAGGCTGGGGGTGGTAATAATATAGCAAGACTCCATTAAAAGAAATAACATTACTAAGGTGAGTAATTTTCTTCAAACAACATGAAGTCTTGCTATATTATGACAGTAACAAACACACAGCAGTACCTCCGAGGAGGAGGACAAGAACCTACTTAGAGAATAGGCTCTCAAACACGGCTGTGCCAAAGCCGAGTATCTCTCCTGGCCTGGATATCCAGGGAGTAATGCTTGGTGAAAGTGTGAACTGTTTTCAGGTTGCAGCTTGACAGATTTCCAAAATAGGAATATCTCTAGCAGCCGCTAGAGATGCAGCTTACCTCTGGTAGAATGGGCCCTCAATCCTGAGGGGCTCTCTACCCAGCTTTTGGTAGCAAAATTGGATACAAGAGACAATCCACCTGGCAATTGTCCTCTTAGTGGCAGGTTTTCCTTTGCCAACCTCACCATAGGTGAGAAAAGTTGATGGGATTCGAACCTGTGACCCTTAGTACGTTCCAAATAGTAACTCAATGCCTCTTAACATCCAAACTGTGCAATCTCCTCTCACCAGAGGAAGAATGCTCAGTGAAAAATACTGGAAGGAGATGGATTGGTTAAGATGGAAATCGAAACCACTTTAGGTAAAAACTTTCTGTTAGTCCTGAGGACTACCTTATCCCTGTGAAAGAAATAAAATCATTTTTCCACTGAAAGGGCTTGTAACTCACTACGTTTAGCAAGTGATAGCCACTAAATACAGTTTTCAAGTTAAAAACTTAAGCTCTGCCGAAGACAGGGGCTCAAAGGAGGTTACATTAACTGAGCAATACAAACATTAAGGTCCCAGACAGGGGCTGGGTCACGAAAGAGTTGGATTGGTATGGGTAACCCCTTAAAAACTTGGAAAATACAGGGTGAGCGGAATGAAAGGAAAGGCTTTCCTGCTGAAATAAAAGCAGAGACAGCTACCAAATGAACTCTTAAGGTAGCTGGCCTGAGGCCCAAAAATTAAGATGGACCATGGTCCAACAAAATGGGCAAATCAGCAGATTCTGGAGGCAATATGCTTCCCAGAACACGCAGATGGAGAACCTTTTCCACTTGAATTATAAGTGGCTCTAGTGGAAGGCTTCCTAGAGCCCTTAGGATGTCAAGGACACCTTGAGAAAGATGCAAATCAGCAAATTCTAACTCCTCAAGAGCCAGGCTTTGAGGTTGAGGGATTTGAGGTTGGGATACCAGACTCTCCCTGGGCACAGGTCAGCAGGTTGTGATCCTAGGAAGACACAGGGAAGGTGGACTGCCAGTGATAGCAGGAGTGGGTACCAGGGTTGCCTGGCCCAGTCTGGTGCAATCAGAATCACTTTGCAAGGCTGGGATCTGATTTTACTAACACCTTGAATAGGAGAGGGAAGGAGGAAAGCATACAGAACTTCCTCCCAATCCAAGGAGAAGGGCGTCAGGGGACTGGAGCCCACCACTGGGGCCTGCAACAGAACAGTGGAAGTTGGGCGGTTGTCTGGGGCTGAAGAGGTCTATCTGAGGGTGCCCCATCTGGAAAACTGTCCCCAGCACTCAAGTTCAGGGACCATTCGTGATGGCCCTGAGAAATCCTGCTGAGGGCATCCGCTGGGACATTGTCTTCCCTGGCAGGTGAACTGCTATTAGAGGTGTTCGAGGTAGGCCAGAGACCACAACTTCATTGCCTCGGTGCACAAGGCCGATGACCGAGTGCCCTTGTTGATGTACCACATTGTTGTGGTATTGTCTGTTCTGACCTGGACCACTTTGTTCTGGACAGATGCAGAAAATGCTTGAAGAGCTAAAAGACAGCTCTGAGTTCCAGCAAATTGATGTGGAGCAGAGATTCCTGGGGACCACACTCCCTGGGTGGAGATCGCTCAAGTGTACTCCCCACCCCAGGAAGGAGGCATCCGTGGTGAGGGTGAGGGGTGGGAAAGAAGGAATGAGGACCTCGTCTTAAATTGCTCTGATCCTGCCACCACTGAAGGGCTAGGATCAGGGTTGGGTCACTGGATCAATTTGGTAAGGGGTCCCTCCTTTGAGACCAAGAGGCCCTCAAGTGAAAACTGAATGTCTCTCATCTGGAATCTTGCTCCCTGCACCCACGGCTGTGGAGGCAGCCATATGCCCCAGGAGCTGCAAAAGTGTCTTGCTGGTCCGAGACCTGCAGGGTGAAAGAGGAGGCCAGGCAATCAACTTCTCTACCCTTTCCAGGGAGGAGGCCCTAGCCAGCTTTGTCCAATTCCGCACCTATGAAAGTGAGTACCTGAACTGGTTCTAGAACTGACTTTGGTTGATTTAGCAGGAATCCCAGGGAGGTGAGAAGCTGCTGGGTGACTTGCAAGTGGGATTTCACCTGTTCTGGAGACTGTCTACAATGAGCCAGTCGTCCAGGTAGGGAAAACAGCAATCCTGCCTCCTTAAATGAGCCACTGCTGCACGCTAGACATTTTGTGAATACCCTTGGGGCAGAGGTAAGGCCGAAGGGCATTGCCTGAACTGGTAGTAGCCTGAGGGCAGTTCGAACCTGAGGTACTTTTGGTGAGAAGGCCTGATGAGACATGAAATAAGCATCCTTGAGGTCCAGGAGGCTAACCAGTCCCTGGCCTCAGGGAGGTAAAATCATTGCCAGAGTTAGCATTTTGAACTTTGGTTTCAAAAGGTGTTTGTTCAGATATCTTAGATCTAAGATGGGCCGCCATTCTCCTGTCTTTTTGGGGTAAGAAGTATCTGGGTACAGACCTTTGCCCTGGTGTAAGGAGGAACCCTTTCTACAGCTCTGAAGGTTAACAGGGTAGAGACCTCTGCTTCCAGATCAAGGGTCTCTAGGGGGCTTCAGGTGGAAAATGCCTGGTTCTCATCTTTGGGAATTTTTGAGCTGAGAACCAGGCCCTGGCTTCTACTTTCAGAACCAATTTGTCCGAGTTAGGGACACCCAGTTCTGACTGAAGTAAGCCAACCTGCCCCTACTGGTACAGGAGAATCGACCCTGGGCACCCCATCAGGGTGCCTGCTTGCAGTTGCCTTAGGCTGAGGGGTGGGGTGGGTTTACCTCGCCCGTCTGCCTCTGCCTCTGAAAAAGCCCCTCTGAGCATAAGCAGAGGAGGCTTGGGGTTGATGAAAAGGCCTGTGGAAAGGCCTGCCCCTACCTCTGGGTGTGTGCCTCTGGGAGTGGCTTGCTGCTCCTTGGCTTGGGCACTTTGTAGGTAGTTCTGTATTCATCCATCTTTTTCATATAGTTCTCTGTCTGCTCCCCAAACAGAGAATTCCCCACCACAGGAAAATCCATAGCCTTAGTCTGAGTGTCCTGTGACAGATTAGTACACCTGAGCCATGCCAACCTTGAAAAGCTACAGAAGTGGCCATGACCCTGGAGGAAACATCATTAACATCCACAGCAGCATGAAATTGAACTTTAGAGGCTTCAATGCCATCAGCAGCCACCTGTTCTAATTCACTAGCCAGCTGGCCATGGGCCTGCTTGGCTAACTGCATAACTGTATCCCATCTAGATTTCTGCTATCTAGCCACATAAGCCATATAATTTGCCTGCCTGAGTCCCAGAGAGCTGCCATATACTGCTTTTTGCCATGGCATCAATCTTCCTGGAATCCTTGTCAGGAGGATGTGAAGCCAGGGAATGTTAACCTTGTCACAGGCTGCAGCCTGCACTACTCCTACACAGCTACACTGCTCAGAAAGGAAGTCTGTATCAGGACCGAGAGAGTATACCTCCTGTCCATCTTTTATCGACAGGAGGTGCAAATTAGGATTTTTCAAAATGTTTATTGCTTGCTTCCCAAATGACTTATGCAAAGGAATAGACAATCTCCTAGACTCTGGAATATCCATCATTTCAACATAATCAGGCTCCTCTTGCTCATCCACAGCCTCTTCTAAGGAAGCTGGAGGGTTTCAGCAACTTTCTTATAAAACATAAAATGAGATGGGACTCAGACAGCATAGGGGAGATTCTAAAGGTCTGTCTGGAGAGATGTCGGTTCAATGGGCACATCCAGACCCCCCAGCCACATACATACTGTTCATAATCCTCCTCCCTCCTGTGGTTCATAAAATTCCTCAACATCATACTCCTGAACCACTGGGACGGACGAACCAACCTTTTGCCAACTAGTGGTGGTTGGACGGCCCCTGAGACAGTGACTGGACAATTTGTATGGCTTTTGCTATTTCTGCAGCAGTTGGAGAGGAAATTTTGGACTCCAGGCCTGCTGATTTTTAGATTTTTTACTGGGGCTGGTTCCTCAGAACCAGCTTTTCTTTGCCCGAGGAAGTATCGCCTGGTCTGAGGGCACTCCTCTGGTTCAGTTGGCACTGAACCGGGCTGGCCATCCGGTCAGCGGACTTTTGGCCTCTCGTCCCTGAGCCTGCCCAATCTTTTTTCCAGGGTGGCTGCAGGGAAATTCTTACAAATCTGGCAGTCTGACTGGAGGTGGTCAAACCCCAGACAATAAACACATGTGGTGTGTGGGTCAGCCTTGGCAAAAGCTTCCCACAAGCATCCTGATGTTGAAACAGTGGGCCCGGTTTTTCTTTTGGGTTTCTCAGACATAATGCCAGCCTAACCAAAAACTTGCCCTTTTAATGGCAGTGCCAGGCAAGACACTTATCAGTTCCTAACGTGTCACGGGTATTTGAAAAACGAATGAGATCCGGTTTTTAGAACCGATAAGAACTGGAACCGCACTTTAAATATATTTTAAAATGTTTAAAATGAGTTTTAAAACAAACCAATCGGTTCAAAACCGAACCGATAATGACAATTTCACACAGACTAAAACCTTGTACTTATGGTTACCAGATAGAGCTTGAACCGAAATGCGGTAAAATAAAACACTGTTCTCGGTTAAATTTAACCGAGAATACTAAATGAACCGAGAAATGAACCGAGCTGAAGGAGAAATCTCCGGGCGACTGTTCAGTGTGAGAGTAAAGAATCTGACAGTTTCTATTTGAAACTGACCAGATAGAAACTTTGAAAGCAGAGCGCGCGCTCAGAACTTCATCCTGCATGGAGTTAACTCTTTCATCTCGGGGCAGTTCTAGAGAGGACCTAACTGCTACTGTCATAATATAGCAAGACTTCATGTTGTTTGAAAGTGCCTCGCCTGGAGCGAGCGAGCAGAAGGTGGGAAGTTTTGCATTTTGGAGGGATGCTAACAGGGCAACCTGTGGTGTTCCCAAAGTTGGAAGATATTGTCTAGGACCCCGTGGTCCAGTTCCCACTCGTGAGTCAGAGCAGAAGAGTGACTTAGCCTGTCTGCCAAGGTGTTGTCAACTCCTGAAGCGTGAATCGCCGTGAGGTAAAAGTCGTGTTGTGTTCCCAGTCCCAAACCCTCATTGCCTCCCTGCATAGAGGGTAGGACCGAGTTCCTCCTGCTTGTTGATGTACCACACCGCATGTTGTCCATCTGGGACGGCTAGGTGGCCGGGAAGGAGGTACTGGTGAAGGGCTTGGAGAGCGTACAACACTGCCTGAAGCTCAGAGCACTGATGTGAAGAGCTTGTTCTAGCCTGGACCAAGAGCCCTGGGTCCAATGAGGGCCTAGATGGGCTCCCAACCTTCGCCTGGCATCTGTGGTTAGAGTCTGGGAGGGGAGGATGAAAAAGGGACCCCAAACAGGTTCTCTCGAACCATCCACCATTGCAGGTCTCACATCATCGACGATGAGATCAGAACTGAGTGATCTAGGTCGTCACTAGTTGATCCCACTGAGGCGTACAGTCCACTGAGAGACCCTCATGTGAGTCGAGCACAGGGACCGTCGGTATAGTGGCCGCCATGAGCCTGAGAAGGTGAAGGACCGACCTCGCTGAGACCATCCTGCGGTCTGATAACAGACATATCTGGGTCTGAAGGAGGCCGCCCTGTCCGGAGGCAGGAAGGTCTTGCCCATGGTTGTATCGAGGATCGCCCGATGAACTGTAGCCTCTGGGAAGGTCCAGATGAGACTTGGAATGGTTGATGGTAATACCCAGGCAGGCAAAAACCTGCTGGGTGAGGGAAAGAAGCAGGAGTTCCTCCTGGGCAGGCCGCCAGAGCCAGTCGTCCAGGAAGGGAACACTGTACCCTTGGTACGCGCAGGTGGGCCGCCACCACTGCCAGGCATTTGGTAAATACTCGGGGTCGAGGATAGACCAAGCAGGAGCACCTTGAACTGGTAGTGGTCCCCTTGGAATGCAAAACGAAGGTATTTGTGATGGGAGGGGCAAATGGGAATGTGCAGATAGGCATCCTGCATATCCAGGGCACAAAGCCATTGACCCGGCCAGAGGAGGCAGAAGGCCTGCAGAGAGAGCATCCTGAACCTTTTGTACTCTACATAAAAATTCAGGAACTGAGATCTAAAATCGGTCTGAGATCTCCGTCTTCTTTGGGACCAGGAAGAAATGGAATAGTAACCCGTCCCCTGAAGATGAAGGGGACGGGCTCTATCGCTGCTTCATCAGAAGAGTCGAGATTTCCTCCTGGACTAAAGGAAGGTGTTCCCGTGAATCGACACAACTTCAGAGGGGGTGGCGGGGTGGTTTCTGAAGAAACTCTACGGATTGTCCTTCTGCTATGAACTGGAGCACCCAAGAATCCGTGGTTATCCTCTCCCATCCCGGAAGGTGGAGGAAAACCTCCTCCTCTCGGTTCCTCCGGGAGTCCGGAGGCAGTGGGAGAGGAAAGGAGTCAGGTGGTGTGGGGCAATGCCTGCAGCTGAAGCACCCGCTGCTTTTTGGGCGGAGGGGATTAGCAGCTGCGGGCCCAACGCTTTGTGGCCTGCCTTCCTGGGGTTTCGCCTTTGGCCAATTCCGCTTATGAAAGGGACAGCGCTGCTGCTGATGGGGATGGTACATGGAATCAACTGATTTCAGAGCCGCTGCCTTCTCCTGCAAAGCGGTAATGATGTCCTTGACATCACCCTCAAAAGCACCAACTCCCGGAAAGGTGCTTCCTGGATAGCAGATTGCACCTCCGGGGCCAGACCTGACAGGAGCCAAGCATGACACCGTAGGCCTCACGGAAAGCAGAGCTCTGCCCAGCAGTGTCCACTGCGTCGTATGTTGCACATAGCATGTGGCGCCTGGCCGAATGAGCAGAGTGGACGAGATCAGCCAACTCCTGTTTGACTTGGGAGTCAGGCAAGGAATCCAGCTTGGCTACCTGAGTAAGGATGGTCTTCTGGTAGTCCCCATGTGGCCGGCGAGTTCAGGGCCCTAACCCCAGTGTGGAGGGCGTAAATCTTTCTCCGTACTGGTCCATAAGGCGAGATTCCTTATCAGGAGGTGACAAGCCAAGATGCTTTGGGTTCGCCGACGGCCGTGGCCGCTAATCACAACTGAGTCAGCACGAGGTGAGAATCTAGGAAATCAACACCTCTGGAGCCTGATATAGCCTGTTCGACTTCCTGGGAAGTGGGCTAAGGCCGACGGCTGTTTCCATATCGTGGTGACAAGGTCGACGTGGAGGCTCTATCCAGGGTGGCACTAGTGTAGGAGCTGTCACGGGCAGATCCAGATGTTCAGCGAGTTTCAGGCGCTGAGGATCTGGTTCAAAAGCGCCACTGATGGACCTCCTGGATTTTTCTAAGCTACTCCATAAAGAAAGATCCGCCTGAGGAGACTTCGGAGGATTCCTCGGCCGGGCTTGACGGAGGCGAGGCTCATCGCCTCACTGGGCAGCTGTCAGAAGAGTCTGAGGAGTCCAAGAGTGAAGAGGAGGAAGAAGAAGAGTAAGACTCCTTTCCCGACCGGGGAGGCAGGTCCCTTGGGTAGTCCCGGGACGCATGTCCTACCCTCTCTGGATCCAGGCGGATGAACCCTGGAGTCTGGAGGTGGTGAGGGGCCGCCTGGGCGTGCAGGAACCTGGGATGGCACTGTCGCCGGAAGCGCTCTCGACCTCTTTGGTGAGTTGAGCCTTGGCCTCAGCCCACCAGGAGGCCAGAGTCTCCTGCAGGACCACGGCGCGCGAGGGGCGGTGGAGGAGGCGGATAAGAATATGGGCTATACCCATATGGAGTGTATCCAAAACCGGCCGGATTTTGAGGCGTTGAGTACTGCGGCATCGGGAAGCATGGCACGGGTACTGCGGCGTCGGATATGGCGTTCCCGGGTACACGGTGTCGAATAAGATGGCGGGTACCTGGAAGCCGGGGCTGCCTGCACAGACGGCTCGGCTGGAAACTTGCGGGCGGGTCCGTGAGCGGAGAGCCCAGGAGGAGGCCCGATGGGAGCAGGAACTCTCCTGAGTCGGTGAGGCCGGCGTCCAGGGCTGGCGGAGGCCCTGACGCTGGAGGTACCGACGTCGGAGGGGCCGGGTGTTCCGGGGAGCCGACGCCAGGTCCGTCGCTCCAGATGGAGGAGGGACTAACGGAGGCAAAAATCTCCAGCTGCACCGGGGACGGGGGTCCCTGGGGTCAGGATGGGGGACTCTGGTTCCCAAGACGGCAGCGAAGGCTGCAGTGAACAGGAACGACGGACATTGGGGGTCCATTGTGGTTCCTCGCCAGCGGACGTCAGATGAGCCGGCGTGAGGCATGAGGCGAGCTCTCAGCGGGCGCAGGAGGAGCCGACATCTGACTACGAGCCTTCACCGGGGCAGGTCGAGAGGAAGGTCGGCCTGGTCCAGTGGGGAAGAAGCCGTGCGTCGCCTGAAGGTCGGACGTCTTACCAGCCTCTCTGGGCGGACATCAGAGAACTGCGCCTGGCTTACTGGAGTTGCCCACGATGGTAGGCCGCAAGCCTATGGCTGAACCAGGGCGGAGGCCTCCAACTGCCCGGAGGCGCCTCGCAAGGCCCGAGCACGAGCCAGACGGGCGGGCCGACGCCACCTCAGAAACCTCGAGGCAGCTGTCAAGGAGCAACTCGAGGGGATGTTACCTGTATGCCCGTGACTCCTGAGGAGATGTGGTGGAGGAACCTTTGTCCCGGTGCCTCTCCTTGTCCTTCTTCTTCGATGGCCTGGGGAAGTGGACGCCTGCCTTAAGCTTTTAAGCTCCTTCTCCATGGAGCTCATTTTCTTTTTAAGAATGTGGGCCTCCAGGGATTGCTGCCGTCTTTTCGGGTGGCCATGTTAAAGCTAAGGCAATGCTGGCACTTCTCGACTTGATGATCCGGGCCTAGGCAGAACAGGTACAGGAAGTGGCCGTCCTTGTGCAGTAGTTGGGAGCCGCATGTATCGCACTTGTTCTTGTGCTCAGAGGGTGTAGGAGAGCACATACACCGGCGTTAGTACTGACATTGTCGAAAAACAAGATTTTCGGTAAAATAGCCGAGCGTAGGGCTGACACGAACTTTTCATGGCGCTATGAAGCTAACGGCGGAAAGAAACTGGAAGGTAGGCGTCCGGGACCGCCTTAATACCGACGTCAGGCCGGGTCCCTCGCCAGGGACTGCTAGCTAGAAATTTTTCTGTGGGGTCCTGCCCTCGCGGCATCAGTCCTATATGTAATTACCTATATGTAATTACCTACTGCAAGAGTCCTCTCAAGGAAGATCTCCCATTGTGGATTACGTCCTAAGATTTAGGAAAGGCTGAAGAGCTTATGCGGACAGCCCAGAGCAACCTGGCAGCTGCTCAACAGAAACAAAAAGTGTGAATGACGACCGCAGAGCCAAAGCTCGCTCGTACATGGTGGGTCAGGAAGTCATGGTCCTTATTCCGGTCCGGAAAGACAAGCTGCAGGCTGAGTGGGCAGGATCGTACAAAGTGGTTAGGAAGGTAAATGATGTGAACTACATTGTGGAGTTACCTGACCAAAGACAGACAGAAAGGATGTACCATGTCAACACGATGAAGCCATATGCAAATAGGGCTGACATGGTGTTTGCAGTGTGTAGTCAGGGGAGGGGCGGACGAGGAGACCCCTTCTGGACTTGCTGGAAGACAGTAAGCGGGGTCCTCTGTGGAGGCAGTAAAATTGTCTCCCGGCTGACCCGGCCAGATCCAGAAAGTAAGGGAGGTTTTAGCAGACTTTGCCCCTTGTTTAGCGCCAAGCCTGGACTAACCTCCTTAGCGACACACGATGTGGAGACAGGACACAGACGCCCATACCGCGGACAGCGATCAGCCAGAGGCTGTCCAAAATGACATTAGGAGGAAGTGGAGTAGATGCTGGATTTAGGGTAATCCAGAGATACCACAGTCTCTGGGCCTCACCCGTAGTCCTTGTACCCAAGCCAGATGGCTCGACTCGTTTCTGTGTAGACTATCATTGACTGAATGCAGTCAGGAAGTCAGACGCCCACCCGATGCCCGGATGGATGAACTCCTGGACAAGTTGGGAGGCGACCTACCTTACGACCATTGACCTGACAAAGGGTATTGGTAGGTAGAACTGACAGACAGAGTTAGGGAGGTCAGCCTTCATCACTCCAATAGGCTTATTTGAGTTTGAAGTAATGCCTTTCAGAATGAAGAACACCCAGCCACTTTCCAAAGGTTGGTGAACCAGGTGTTAAATGGTGCTGAGGAGTACACCGTGGCATACCTGGATGACACTGCCATCTTTAGTAGCAGCTGGGAGGAACATCTATCCCACCTTAGGGAAGTGCTGGACAGGATACAGAGGGCCGGGCTCACTGTCAAAGCCGAGAAGTGCCAGATGGCCATGGGAGAAGTGGCATACCTCGGCATGTGGTAGCCAGGGACAGCTCCGTCCTAACCAAATAAAAATAGAGGTAATCCAGGCATGGCCCAGACCAGAAACTCAGAAGCAGGTCAGGAGTTTTCTCGGGACAGCAAGGTACTATAAATTGTACCCAATTAAAGTGCCTGGCTGCTCCCTATCTGACCTGACAAAGAAAGGATGCCCAAGAAAATTATCTGGGGCCCAGCCTGTGAGGAAGCCTTTCCAAACTAAAGGAGGCACTGTGCAGTGCTCCTGTTTTGACAAGTCCTGACTATAGTAAAACCTTTATGGTTCAGACTGACGCCTCAGGCGTGGGGATTGGGGCAGTACCGAGTCAGACATCCAGCCAGGGAGGGATCAACCAATAGCCTACCTGAGTAAAAGTTACTTCCCAGGGAGCAGGTATACTCCACGTGGAAAAGGAGTGTCTGGCCATAGTGTGGGCCTTAAAGAAATTGAAGCCATACTTGTATGGGCAGCATTTTGTGGTGCAGACTGACCACAACCCCTAGTTTGGCTGGCGATGGGGAAAAACCATGGTCAATTGCTAAGATGGAGTCTTGCTTTGCAAGGATATGATATGATCCTTCTACATAGGGCTGGAAAACAAAATCAGAACTCAGATGGGCTGTCCAGGCTCTATGAGGAGTGAACTGATTTGAGAAGCTCATCCCATGCAGGAGGATAGAGCCCCAAATTCAGTCTAGGTGGGGAGGAACTGTCACACTTGGACAGCTGGTTCTGATCCTGTATCATTTTGTAAATATAAAAAATGTGTGATGGGCTGTCTGGCAGGAGAAATGCTGGCTTGCTGAAATTGACACATCAACCCCGGATAAGTTCAAAGGACAGGAGGTAGCTTAAACTGCAGACATCTGAGGTGCAATTATCTTGTTAATTTGCTTTGAAGGCAGGAACCAAGATATCAACTTTTATAATGCCCTCAGGGAAATCCTTTGATTTGCACTAGGTGTCATGAAAAGGATATATGCATGTGGTTGGACTTTCTTAGAAGGAAGCCAGCTAAGTACATCAAAGAGACTTTGATGTCTGGGTAAAGCAGGTCCCAGACTAAATTAGGAAAGTCCAATAAGCATTTGCTTGAGTATATAGTGAATTACATCAAAAAGACTTTTGATGTCTGGGTGAAGCAGATCACAGACCGTTTTGACCAGTCATAAAGAGAAGCGATTCATTATGTCACCTATTATTTTTAAATATCTTAGTAGGACATCCTGTGTTATAAAATATAAATTTTAATACACCAAGGTGGAGTTAGGTGACCTCAGAGAGAAGGCCGCTCAAGACTGCTTTAAATATACTGAGCAGACCTTACAGAGATGACATTCATCTTTTGACTGAGAAGGAGGAACATCAAAGCACTGAAAGATTAAGAAAGTAAGACCAGTCTGAGTGTACGGATTGTAGGTGCCGTACTTTTAAACCTGTTTGTTTTATGGCTGTATGTGTTGGGATATTTTAAAGGAATAATGCCTGACAGGGTGGGTGTTATGCTGGGATAACATCCCACCTCAGGTGGTGGACCCGGGCCACCCGGCGGCGTCAACACCGAAGGGATGTTATCACAGCTTATAAAATGGGTAAAATAATTCTCGAATCCTGATTGGCTGGAAGCCCTCTCCAGCCGATGTCCTTATCAGGACATATTCTTACAACTGGCACTACTTGTGCCAAGCACGACACACCACACAAAGAAATCAGTCCGTGCCACCGCTTCCTAATTCAGCTGGTCAGCTAGCAGCCCACGGAAACACAGCTGCTACACTGGTAACGCAGAGCGCTGGCAATGATGAAACTGCAGAGAGAGCGCAACAAGAAAAATAACTAATGACTGTCCAATATCCCAGTCCTGCAGAATAATGTCATCATTTTACTTTTTCTTTACTCACTCGCAGCTCCAGGTTTCAGCTGTCACTCTGAATCCAGGCTTCTGATGCACCAGACAGTGTCCAATACACAGGGCTGTTTCCCAGGACTGTTTCTTGATCTCCTGAATCCATCCCGCCCAGAAAGTCCGATTACAACATACCATGAGTACTTTCATCCTTCAAAAACCCACAGACATTACTTTTCTGCTTCACTTCAAGCTGCCAAAACTGTCATAATTTCAAAATGCAAGCAGAAAAGCAGTCTGTATGGCGGCCGCTGTGGGACACACTCGCCCTGGTCAAGAAGCTGCTCAAATTATACATAAACACTGAAATTGCAGATAAAAAACAAACCAAATACACATAAAAAGCTGTATATGTCTGTCAGTCTCGGAGGAGGGGGCACCCTATAATGCCAATGAAACAGTTCTCTTGTCAAACAAACGGTCGCTACCGCTGTCCTAGTTCTCGTCAAACGTCGCAACTGCTGTCCCTGCCTCACTACCACAGGCATACCTTTATCAGAATGGCTAACTGACAACCAGACATCTAAATTAATTTAATACAGTGTGTAGGAAATGGCATGGGAAACACAACCTCAATAGTGCCTCTGTTGGGGGGCATTGCTGCAATCAAACAGTTCAGAAATGTCATCAACAGAGGGACTATTTTTACTCCTTCAGGATATTAAAACCTTACAGTTTTAATTTTCTTGACATATTTTTATTACTTTTTTTTCATAAATACTAATTTAAGGGACCCATTTATAAAGCGGCAATAAGACACTCCGGTGTGGGTTGTGGCCTGATAAAACACTCCAGGTGCTAAAGGCACTTGGCGCAAGCCCTGCGCTCATAACGCACCTGGCGTGCTCTTATCAGGCCATAACCCACACCTCATCGTGTCTTATTGCTTGCATAACACCCACCCTGGAGGGCATTATTCCTATTATACAATGGCTTATTGTTTTATAGTTAAAAAATAATTTCAAAAAGAATGTTTTGTTAGTGTGTAAAAATATTTTTGTTTCTCAAGAGAAAAAAGCTCAGCATCATGATCCATATCCTACAAACAAGCAACAGGGATGTTATGCCAGGATAACATCCCTGCTGTGACAGGCAACTGACCAATCAGAAGCCAGGATTCTTTCTTGCCATTGTATAATGTTCTATATTTTACTGTTTTCTATTTTACCTATTTTAAAGTAAAGATATGTATTTTAAAACAGAAACTGCCTGGTGTGCTTGAAGCTTCTTTTTATATAAGTGACACTTAGATGGTTATAGTTGACACTGTGCATGTGCTTATTGTGATACCAAACTGGGAAACAGATAAGAGATCTCTAAGGTCTTGCATAGAGTTCTAAGGGTTCATTTTGTAATACCGAGTAGGTGCCCGTAGGCAAAAATATCTGGCCCCGAAGACAGAATTATCTGAGCCTGGGACTACGTCCCAATCTGGGTCAATTTAGAAGTTAGTTTAATAAAGAGTTTGGGTCTTAACCCAGAAGCTTTATACAGTTGTCCCTCGTTATAATGAACACCTTGGGATCCATTAGCATAGTTCGTTATAGCGGTATTCAATATAATGAAAAATGAGAGACAACAAATAAAATTTGCAATGACTTTAATTGCGCTATTCCGTTAAATACCCTAACAAAATTTATTATATGGAACATACTGTATAGAGCTGTAGTATACATTCTTTATCTATTTAAAATAGCAGTCCAATTTTTTGTGTTAGACCGTTGTTTAGAACATCCTTGTTACACAGCAATATGAGCTGTCTTAACTGCAGCAGCTGTAAGGAGGACACAAAGGACTGCTGCTCCAAATACCACAACCCTGTCTCCAGTCCTGCTATTCCTCGGCAGAGCTTACTTTTATTTCATCATTGCCTGTCGCCTTCTCGCCTGGATCTTCACTCTCTGATAGAGCGCCGTCTCGATTTTTACTTCAGCCACAATGTCTTCGCCTGTTAGCGCACTCCAAACAGCCACAGTGTCATCCTGAGCAAACCACTGCTGAAGTTGAATGTGGGACACCAGCGGCTCGCTGACTCTCAAACCATATTTTTACAGCTTGATCAACCTCAGCATTGCCAGCTAGCCTTAATTTCTTTTGCTGCATACCCTCCTTCTCTAAGCAATTGTCAGCGAAAGCCCTCAAAGACTCCTCTTGTTTACGGAAGGTGCAAATAGTCGACTTGGCTAGTGAAAATCGGAGGCAAGTTTGGCAAGTCCTCTCCATTTTTAACCTTTGTATGATGGCAAGTTTGGTATTGACATCCAGTGCCTTCCGCTTTTTATCTCAGCCATGAAAGTTAGGACCAGGGTTGTTGTCGAGAGCTGCAGTTTGAATGAGATTGTATGCCCTAAAAGCCTTAATAACTTAATTGCAATGATTAGTAAAGTCTGAAGCTAGTTACAGCTACTAGAGGTACAACTACAATTGAATGATTGATAGACAAGAAACATCTGCGATCGTTTGCTCATTTATGAATTGACAGTTTGTCAATTTCACACTAGCGGAGTAAATGCATGTATTGCCGGCAAAGCTAAAGCTAATTACAGCTACTAGAGCTAAACTACACTAGAGAGCTTGCTAGCTAAATACCATCACTGATAGTTAGCTCGTTTTTCATTTATGAACATACAGATTGCAAATTTGAAAATGACTAGAGCGAAATGAATGTATTCTAGCGAGCCATAACTTTGATTCGCTTTTAAGCGGGATTCGCTACGCCTCTAGACTGCACAACGAGGGACAATCATTACAGTACCCTAGGTACTTTCATCCTTGGGAGATTTGCCTATTGGCGCCTCTTTAAGGATACACAATCAACTCTGTAATTTTCTAAAATATGAGCACAATAAAGATAGCACTCAACCAATTGTGGGTAACCCGCATCTGTTGATTGGACACCAAAGTGTTAGGCAGAGTTGGCTACCCAAGCTTGAGGACTGTAGGATGCGGATTTTCTGGATGAAGATGGCAGGCTAATGTCAACCCTCAAATATTAAGTAAGTTCAATCTACCTACCAAAGAGTGCTTCAGGATCTATCAATTGCGCCATATGCTCACTCAGAGAATAGGGCCAAGTGGGCTCGCTTCTACCGAGTGTTGTTTTGGGATACCGCTCGACCTTTGATAGGAACTCCCCATGCTATTTCAAAACTATACCAGGTGCTCCTTCAGTGGGCATCCGCTGAAAGACTGGCTATGCTGACTTATTGGATTAGGGCCTTTCCTGATATTAGGTTGGAATGATTGCAGATTTGGACCAATTGTCACAGGTTTCTTAAACAAGACTCCTTAGGTTGATTCAATTCAAAATCTTGCACAACATCTACTACTCCCCCAAAATTATCAGATTTAAAGATTTTATCAGATCCAAGGTGCTCTAGATGTGGTTCTGGGGTGGGAGACCTGCTCCATATCTTCTGGGAGTGTCCAAAAGTAGCGCCTTTATGGAGGGAGATAAGGAGAAGGCTAGCCCATTATTAGGTATAGAAGAGATGTTCAACCCAGAGGTTTGCTTACTTGGAGTTATGTCAGACTTTCCGTTAAACTTAGGAAATATCACATGTCTCTGATTTCAATTACAGTGAAAAAGTGGTTCTCAGACATTGGAAGGATTCTACAATTATTCCTTACTCTGAGTGGTTGGCTGAGCTGCTTGCAAGTCTTAGGGTGGAGAGGATGATAGCCATCCTCCATGACAAGTTGCCCTTTTGAGAAAAATCTGGTCCCCGTTGTTAGTGGTATATTCTTAACGAGTATGCACAATTTCCTATGCTAAATAGCGTATCGCTACAGCACCTTAGAGGAGGAGGGTTTCTGGGAGGGATGGGTGGCGGGGTTGCAGAGACTTATGTTCTCAGTGATGTCTCCTGTCCTTTCTGTACCATGTAGAATTGCTACTATCTGTACTCCAAGGGATGTACCTTTTCCCATTGTCTCTGTATTAATTTGAAAATGTGAATACAAAATGAAAGAAAAAAAAAAGAATTATCTGAGCCTGACAATTGGGTATGCTAACAAGAGGTTATCACTTTGAATCCCTCCAGAACTTGGGACTAAGGTGACTCGAACCCACAAAACAGAAAAGAGGTTACCTTGTTCTGTTAAACTGTTCACAATTCTACACTCACAGGTTGGCACTTTGGCAGTAGAGGGCTGACCTGCTGAGTGGGTTTGTGAAACCACTACTAAATCCCAGAAAATACAAATATAAACAAAGGTCGGTTTCCAACTGGGCCAACCAATCAGAAACCGAGGAAACAAACAAATTCCACAGAAAATAAATCACTACCTATCTACAACACTACCTGTACCGTGAGACGGAGACTTGAAACCGAAAAATAATGAATCGGTTGAACAGCCGAACGCTATTTTAAACTTAACTGAACCGATCAGAGGAGAAATCTCCAAGCGACGTCACTGTTAGGCAGAGTAAAGAAACGGATGGTTACCGAGAAGTACCAGAGACAGAGGTCTGAAAACCTAGCTCGAGCTCAATGTTCTATGCTGCGGCACAGAGTTAACCCTTTCCTCTCCAGGGCAGTTCAAATGCTGGGGCTAACTGCATATTGTCAGAATACAGCAAGACTTCATGTTGTTTGAATATATCTTCTCATCTATTTATTAAATGCATTTTATAATTAACACAAAACCCATAAAACTCTTTCTACAGGCTTTCCTAAAGTACACACATTTGCACCCTGAATTTTAACCTGCAGGGGCTCTGTGCTTAATCTCCTGTATGAGCCCCTGCTATTACCACCAGTTTTCTTATTTTGTCCCGGCGCTGAAATGTCAAGCCATGGTCATCATTCATTGGGCTTATATTTGCCCTATAGATCCCGTCCATTTATTTCATTTGACAGACCCAGATGGGACACTACGAGGCTTAGTGCCTCATGCTCTTCGTGTCCTTCAGTCGACAAATATGTTTAATTTTACTGCCCTGCACGCGCTCTCTCAAGCGCTTCAGAGCATGTCCTGCTCCGATCAAGCTTTTCCTTCTTGAGTCGCACCTTGTGACTAGGGATACAGCATTTTACAAAGAAGCTGCAATCTACAGCAATGGATCCGGTGCTAGGTTGTGCTTGTACGGACCATTCAAACACCTAGCAACACCAGAGAGAGAGAGAGAGAAGCGAATGCAAGTGTAGCAAACTCCTACGTCATACCTTCTTGGGCAGGTGGCTGCAATTTACCAATGCTGTCTAGCCGAGATGTAAAACTACAGTCTGTCTTCTCTTTTGCTATTGAAGGGCAAAGCACCTTTCCTTCTAATGCTGGGTGCATGTTACCAGGTGGGTGGCAGAATAAACTTATTTGGTACTGTGTCAGCCACTCACGCCTGCTTTACAAACAAAGGGGAGAGCAAGCATGCTCCTATTTCTTATTAACTACATACCTCTCTCTCACTTTTAGACCCCACAGGATCTTTTCTTTTAGAAGGGCACGAAGAGAAACAGAGACACACAGAGCTGTGGGAAAGACATCAGTTCTGGCACTTTGCCAGCTGTTTGCTCTTGTCCAGGACAACATTTTGTATTCAAGCTGTCAGGAGCATTGCAGCTCCCTTTGCATCGTTCATGGGTCTATTTCCTCTTATTTAATGTACCAAATAAAAGGAACAAGGAGGTAAAATATATTTTAGGAGCAAGTATTACTATAGAGCAACAGAGAGTGAACGTTAAATAAACTGCTGCTCCGTTCTAAACCTTGTTCTCTCGACTTGCATTCAGGGTACAGTATTTATTTTTCTTACTAGCGGGTACAGCTGAATGACTGTCAGCATATGCACCTTAGTCCATTTAAGGCACACAGCTCTTTGCTCTAATACACACAATATGCACTTTAATACAGCATTTTCTGAATTAGACCAAGAACATTTCTGGGAAGTAAGGGCCCTCATCTTTCTTACTGGGGCACCCATCCTTGACAAGGGTCACCTGTCACAGGGTGAGCCTCAGTATCCAGCTGAGGAATGAGACCTTGGAGCTATCAGTGACTCCTCAAAGAAAACGAGTCAGTGCAACAAGACTTATAGCAAGGCAAATAGGATGCTTGGATGTACTGGGAGGCATACTAACAGCAAAAAGGAGGTAATACTTCCCTGTATAGATCTTTGGAGAAGACACACCTGGAGTACTGAGCACAGTTCTGGGGTCCTCACCTCAGGAAGGGTAGGGACAGGCTTGAGATGGTGCAGTGCAGGGTAACAAAATGACTGGGGCCAGCACAGCATGTTCTAGGAGGAGTGCCTCAAGACTCTGAAACATGTACTTGCACTCGCTGGAGGCCAGAAGGGTGAGCTGACTACATATGTCTAATACTACTGGGAGATTCCTGGGGTTTGAAGGGAGAGGGAGATATGACACAGACCTTCAAATTCCTAAATGGAATTAAAAGGGTGTACTGCACTGCAGGGAACTACTTAACTTGAATACCAGCTCGGTCACGTGGTCATTTATTTATTTTGTTTTTATTGACCGAATGAGGACTAGGCAATTCTGCCTATTTTCAGCCTCGTCCCGGGAGAGGGATACAGATGGATGCCAACTGACATTGAACCAGATTAAGCTGTTGGTGGTATTTTTAGTGAATGGGGAGATTTGGCCAGGGTACCAGGAAATTCCCTACTCTTTTCGAGAAGTGCCATGGAATTTTAGCATCCACCTGAGCAACGAGAATAGGCAGATGGGACCTTGGTTTAACATCTCATCCGAAAGACAGCACCTCAGGAGTACAGCACCCTTCATGCTGCACTGCAGTGTCAGTATTGGGACTTAACCCAAGTGCCTAGTGTGGGGATAGAACCCACAGCCTTCTGTGAGGATAAAATACAAGTACCTGGCACAAATTGGGCAGACAAGATAGGCATAAAGGTCTCCTTCTGCCTACTACTTATGTTCTTATGTTCTAATCTTCTGGCCTCAGAGGCGAGAGTGCAACCTGCTGAGCCACTGACATGGTCTTGAGTGGAAGCTAACTGGAGGGAGGTTCAGGAGGGATGTGAGGAAATACTATTTTACAGAAGGGTGGTGCAGCTGTGGAACAGGCTACTGGCTGAGGTGATGGAAGCAAAATGTGTTAATGGTTTTAAGTATGGCAGAGGCTGTTTTAAGGGTATAATGGTTACTCAGGGTATCAGAATCAATTGGGGAGGAGAATGAAGGTTGGGGGGATGGCTAGGACCCTGAAGGAACAGTAGAGCCTAGGGCTAAATAGGTTACTCGAGCAGACTGGATGGACCGTTAGTCTTTTTCTGCCATCAACGCCTACATTTCTATGTTTCTACTTAGGAAATGGGCAATTTGAATACTGTATTCTTATTGGCTGTAGCCATTCCATTAGCATATGTTTATAAGAAATACATCCTTCCATAAAAGGGCCAGCATGTAAGAAAAATGGGCAGACTGGATGGGCCAAGTAATCCTCATCTGCTGTCAAATTACTATGTTTCTAGGTTTCTATGTGATCTGGAATTTGGACACATCACATACGGAATTCAAGAGCCACTTCCTACATTCTTGATTTCTATCACACACATGGCTACCACCTTTACTCTTACATAAAATCCCTTCAACTAGGCCACAAAATATAAACTCCCTTAAATTAAAAAAGCATAAGTAAATACTCTTTCTATTCATGATCTCTTTCATATATATGTATATATATATATATATATATATATATATATATATATATATATATATATATATTAGAGGCAAAAACTCTGTTTAATGCATTAGTTAGGGTTGTTCCACAGCGACAAAGTGAGGAAATTCGCTGTTGGGTTGAAACCCTGGACCCGCCCACCCCCCAACTGGCATTGGGGTGCGCATTGGATCGTCAGCCCTAACTCTCACCCCATGACATGTGTAAAGCAGCAGAAGTATAGGAGAGTGGGTGAGAGTTGGACCCACGATCCCAATGCGCACCCCAATGCCGGTTGGGGTGATGGGGTGCAAGGGGGTTCAACCCAACAGCTTAATTTCTCACTTTGTCGCTGTGGAACAACCCTAACTAATGCATTAAACAGAGTTTTTGCCTCTAATTTCCTTCTTTTGAGAATGATAACAGAAATAGTGAATGTAATGCTACGGGAGCGCTGGGCCCAATGATGTGTTGTGGCATACTAACAGGGACAGCAACGCCAACAGAAATGCTAACAGTGGCACACATGGTAACACAAGCACGAATGAGAACAGAAAGAGTAACGCATTGGTGGCGACGGAAATGGTCTGCCACGTGATGTGTTGTCACATAGTAACATGGTGCCTGCAAACAGAAATGTCAATGGGCATGGTGATGTAAAGTGAAACAGTAAGATAAACAGTACTGTAGACAGAAATGGCAAAAAATAACAGAAACGCAAGCTAAAATGAAAACGAAAGGATAACGCATATGGTGGCTAGGATGTCACAGTAAGTTAAACGGTAATGGATCCGCAAGCCGAAAGGGCAACAGTAACAGTAATGTAAGCTACAGGCTGGTTTTCCCAAAACCTGCATTGAGAAAGACAGTGAGTACAAATAATGTAAGCAAAATAATGAGTATCGAAGAAAATGAGATCTTGGAATACTAAATACATTATATCTCAGGAACCGTATGACGAGAAAAAAATTTAAAAGTCATATTATTTACAACTGTTCTGGCTAATTTGGATCTTAGCCCCATTTGGGGGCTAAGGAATTTTCCGACGAAAGTCCATATCTCGCACCGCTTCCGGAGATACAGGCCCTGAAAGGCGCGGTGAACGCCGTAATGTTATTCTATGGGAAAAAAAGGTTCGAGCACCATAACTTTGCCTCCTGTAATGTTTTTTCACCAAACTACTGAAAGGCACATCTGTGGGCTGTTGGCTGTCTTCCTCCAAATTTCAGGAAAAAGACCAAACCGTTATTTTGCAGCAGGGCTCCAAATGATTTCTGTTAAGTGTTGGCGCCGTAATGTTATCCTATGGGAAAAATGTCAATTTTGAGTGCCGTAACTTTGCCACCATGCATATTTTTCACCAAACTACTGAAAGCACATCTGTGTACTGTTGGCTGTCTTCCTCCAAATTTCAGGAAAAAGACCAAACCGTTATTTTGCAGCAGGGTGCCAAAGGATTCCTGTAATGCTTGGGCACCGTAATGTTATCCTATGGGAAAACTGTCAACTTTGGAGTGCCATAACTTTGCCGCCATGTAATATTTTTTCAATACAACACTGAAAGGCACATCTGTGAGATGTCGGCTGCGTTGCTCCAAATTTCATCCCAAAACACCAACGGTTATTTTGCAGTGCAGTGCCAAAGAATTGCTGTCATTTTCCACAGACTAGAAAATTACTGTCCATTTATGGTAAAGTCATAGTGGCCTTTCATGACACTTTCTCGTGAGCACCAAAGTAATTTGCGAAAGTACATTTTCCAGAAATTTGAAAACATATCTCTGGGGTGTTTTACCACAAAATAAAGACATGGCAAGCATCCTCAGGGCCCGACTAGGTGAATACAAAAAATTAGGTTGCTAGAGGGTCCCAAATTTAAATGCCAACCATTTTCTGATCACCAACTGAAAACAAAATGGCTGATTTTGAAAGTAACAGGCCCATTTGTGAAAGTAAAATGCGTTTCTGAAAGTGTTGAACTTTTGCTAACTTTCCCATTGACTTATAATGGAAACTGTTTTTGAATAACTTTTGAACCGTTTAATATTTTTGCAAAATCTTCGAAAGGCACATCGGGGTCCTGGCTGCATTCCCTGAAAATTTACCGGGCCGGTCACATAAACCGTGCGACCTGTGAAGTGCGACCACAGAATTCAGAAAAGCGAATGGCGCAGATCACACTTAATAACTCCGCAGCAGTATATCCGACCAGTACGAAACTTGGCAGATCCCAAGGCCTATAGTTTTGATCACAAATTCCAAATTTCAGGCAAATTCATCAAACGGTTGCAAAGTTATTAAGGTGCAAAGTTTTGTGGTTTAACATAGAAATGGCTCCTCAACCTAAATATGGTAGCACTACCGTACTACCATAATGTATCTATATATATCTATATATATATCTATTAGTGTCAGTGGCTCAGTAGGTAGCACACTCGCCTCTGAGGTCGGGATATCAGAGGGCTGTGGGTTCAGTTCCCACATCTGGCACTTGGGTTAATATCCAGTACTGACACTGTAATGCAGCATGAGAGGGTGCTGCATTTCTGAGTGCCGTCTTCGGATGAGATGTTAAACCGAGGTCCCATCTGCCTGGGTTGGTGGTAGTTCAGGTGGATGTTAAAGATCCCATGGCACTTATCGAAAAGAGTAGGGAATTTCCGTGTCCTGGCCAAATTTCCTCATTCACTAAAAGAAAATACCACCAACAGCTTATCTGGTTCAAGGTCAGTTGGCATTCATCTGTATCCCCTTCCCGGTCGTGCCTGAAAAAAGGCAGGATTTGTCTAGTGCACTTACCGGTCAACAAAAATAAATAATATATATATATATATATATATATATACACATACACAAATAAAAAGCACTGTTTTTCTGGTGTTTCTTTGATGACCATGAAAAATCCAACCAGCTTGACAGAGCGATCTCTGCTGCTAAACCTCCCCAGATAAAATTGAGCCTCTGGCTCTATATGGGGCCATGCATGCCTGTGTGAGTTTATGTCAGTGGAAATCTGCAGAAGGAAAAATTACTTACCATAGTAATCTTGTTTCTTTAAAGGATCTTTACTGTATTCTGACATATGCAGTTAGCCTTCACCATTCAACTGCCCTGGAGAAGAAAGAGTTAACAGAACCTATGCAAATAGTGGAACGTTGATAGCCTCGAGCTCGATTTTCAAACTACTGTCCCTAGTGCATTCTATGTAACCACCAGATTCTACGAGCATATACAAAACAATGCTATCTATGCTATCCTAAGAACTAATTTTCCCTTAAGAACAACAATCCTTCCCTGAATAGAGCATCTGAAAAGACTCAAGTCACAGATGTCCAAAACAACCAACCTACACAAGTTTCAACAACAAAACATGAACAGCTGGAGTACAGTGCCCACCAGGTTCTAGTAGGGTGGGAGCTCAGAATACAGTAAAGATTCCTTGAAGAAACAAGATTACTATAGTAAGTATTTTTTCTTCAAGCCCCAGGAAATCTTTACTGTATTCTGACATATGCTGAACTACCAAGCAGTACCTTTGAGGTGGGCATACAACCTATCTGGGAAACAGGCTCTGCAGTACTGCTGTGCCAAAACTGGCATCACTTCTGGCCTGGGTGTCCAGGCAACAGTGTTTAGTAAAGGTATGAACAGTTTTCCAGGTGTCTGCTTTGCAAATTTCTAGCAAAGGAATGTCTCTTGCAGCAGCTACAGAAGCAGCTGTACCCCTAGTGGAATGAGCCCTGTGGCCCAATGGGGCTCCTTGCCCAGTTTGCTGTAGCAAAACTGAATACAGGCAACAATCCCCTACTAGAACCTGGTGGGCACTGCTCTGGATAGGGTGGCTGATACCAGTCTATTCACAGAAGAAAGAATCCTGAAAGAACTCCCAAAACTCAAGGTGGACAAGGCAATGGGGCTTGTGAGTTCACCCTAGAATTCTAAAAAGAGCTAAGGGAGAACTATTGACACCAATGACTGCCCGCTTTAACAAATCATGGGAGGATGGTGTGGTACTTGAGGACTGGAGGAAGGCAGACATGATTCCCCTTCACAAAAGTGGAGGAAGGCAGAGGCAGGAAACTACAGACCTCTTAGTCTGACCTCAGTGGTAGGGAAAATGATGGAATCACTTCTGAAAGAAAGAACTGTTGAGTACCTAGAGGCCAGCCAAGCACAGAACCCAAGGGAGCATGGGTTCACAGTGGCAAGGTTATGTCAGATGAACCTAACAGATTTCTTTGACTGGGTGACCAAGTAGTAGACCAGGGAAGGGCTGTGGACATGGCCTACCTAGACTTTAGCAAGGCATTTGACACAGTCCCACACAAAAGATTAATAAACAAGTTAGCCAGCCTGGGAGTGGGTCCCAGGGTGGTAGCCAGGGTAAACACTGGTTGGACAACAGAACACAGAGGGTAACAGTAAAGAGTCTACTCCAGAGAAAAGCGGGGTACCATAGGGTTCTGTACTAGAGCCAGTCCTCTTTAATGTCTTAATAGGTGACATTGCAGAGGACTGGAAGAAAAAGTATGCCTCTTTGCAGATGACACAAAGATCTGCAACAGGGTTGATACAAAAGGCGGTGGGGGGGGCTGGAATGGATGAGAAGGGACTTTGCAAGGTTGGAGGAATGGTCAAAAGTATGGCTGCTTAGATTCAAAGCAAAGTGCAAAGTAATGCACCTGGGAAACAAAAAACCAGCAGAAAAGTACACAATTGGAGAGTACTAACAATAACACAAATGGAAAGGGACCTGGGGGTAGTTATATCAAATGACCTAAAGGTAGGCAGGCAATGTGGGAGAAGGCAGTAAGGAGGTCTGGGGGGATATTGGGATGCATAGGAGAGGCATCACCAGTAGAAACAGCAAATTGTCATCCATTTGTACAGACAGTTGGTGAGACCCCATCTGAGTATCAAGTGCAGTTCTGGAAACTCCATCTCTGCAAGGACATAGACAGGATGGAGGCAGTCCAGAGGAGGGCACTGAAATGGTGCAGGTCTGCACCAGAAACCATACAAGAGAGACTAAAGAAGCATAGTATGTATACCCTCAAGGAAAGGAGGGAAAGTGGGGACATGATAGAAACTTTTAAATACCTCAAGGGAATTCAACGTCCAAGAGGGTAGCATCTTTCAGAAAATGAGATGTGCAAAACAAGGGGCACAGTTTGAAGATAGAGGGGGACGGCTCAGGGGCAATGTGAGGAAGTATTTTTCACGGTCATGGTGGTGGGCGCATGGAACGACCTTCCTGAGGAGGTTGTGGGTTCAAAACAGTGTTTGTGGTGGCAGTCACTTCAGCCGGAGAATAAGAGAGCTCCAGGCTTTATCCATAGAACCCAACTGCATTTCAGTCCATAGGGACAAAGTAGTCCTCAGAACCAATAGGAAGTTCCTCCCAAAAGTTGTGTCTGAGTTTCACCTCAACCAGTCTACTACCTTGCCTGTCTTTTCACTGATCATTCCAGTTCAGGTAACACAGGCTACATCGCCTAGATGTAAAAAGGCTATTAGCTATTATTTGGATCACACAAAGGGCCATAGGCGGGATAACACTCAGCTCTTCCTAACCAATGGAGAAGTGGGGAAAGGCAAACCAGCTTCTGAAAGGACTATTGCATGCTAGATTACATAGAAGCATAGAATCTGATGGCAGATAAGGACCATTTGGCCCACCTAGTCTGTCCATTCCCTACCTATTGGACAAGCCGCAGATCCTAGCTGACCAACAGCCTACTTCCTCCTACCCTCCCCCACTATAACTGCCTTATGTCTGTCCCATGCATTCTTGAATTTCCCACTGTTTTTGACTCCACAACCTCCTCCGGAAAGCCATTCCATGCATCCATAATCCTCTCTGTGAAAAAATACTTCCTTAAATTACCTCTGTGCACGCCCCCATTATCTTCAACTTGTGCCTCTTGTTCTTGCACACCTCTTTTTTTGAAAGATGCTACACTCTTGGACTTTGTTGATTCCCTTGAGGTACTTGAAAGTTTCTATCATGTCCCCTCTCCCTCCTTTCCTCGAGGCTATACATATTAAGCTCCTAAGTCTCTCTTCATATGTCTTCCAGTGCAGACCCTACACCATTTTAGTTGCCCTCCTCTGGACAGCTTCCATCCTGTCTATGTGTTTCATGGAGACTGGGTCTCCAGAACTGCACGAGTACTCCTGATGGGGTCTGACCAGCTGTCTGTACAGAGGATAATAACTTCCTCTTTTCTACTGGTGATGCCTCTCCCTATGCATCCCAGTATCCTCGCTACCCTCTCACATTGCTTGCCCACCCTTAGGTCACCTGATATGACTACCCCAGGTCCCTTTCCATTTTGCTGTTGTTAGCATCTCACCCCCCATTGTGTACTCTTCCCTGGGTTTCTGTTTCCCAGGTGCATTACTTTGCACTTCTTAGCACTGAATCTAGCTGCCATACATTTGACCATTCCTCTAACCTTGCCAAGTTCCTTCTCATCCTTTCCACCCCATCTTGTGCATCAACTCTGTTGCAGATCTTTGTGTCATCTGCAAAGAGACATATTTTTCTTCCAGTCCCTCTGCAATGTCGCTATAAAAGACATTGAAGAGGACCGTCCTAATACTGAACCTCAAGTGGCACCCCACCAGTAACCCCCTTTCTTCAGAGTGACTCATTTACTATTACTCTCTGTGTCCTATTCTCAGCCAATTCTTTTACCCAGGCTGTCATCTTGGGACCCACTCCCAGGCTAGCTAACTTGTATATTAATCTTTTGTGTGGGACTATGTCAAATGCCTTGCTAAAGTCTAGATAGGCCATGTCCACAGCCCCTCCCTGATCTACTACTTGGTCACCCAGTCAAAGAAATCTATCAGATCTGTCTGGCATGACCTTCCGCCTGTGAATCCATGCTGCCTTGGGTCCTGTGCCCCTCTGGCCTCTAGATACTCGACAATTCTTTCCTTCAGAAGTGATTCCATCATTTTCCCTATCACTGAGGTTAAACAAACAGGTCTGTAGTTTCCTGCTTCTGCCTTGCTCCCACTTTTGTGAAGGGGAATCACATCTGCCCTCCTCCAGTCTCCGGGTACCACCCCATCCTCCCATGATTTGTTAAAGAGGGTAGTCAGTGGTGTCACTAGTTCTACCCTTAGTTCTTTTAGAATTTGGGATGAATCCCATCAGGCCCCATTGCTTTTGTCCACCTTCAGTTTTAAGAGTTCTTTCAGAACCCTTTCTTCTGTAAATGGGCTGGTACCAACTTCTGTATCCAGAGTGTTTCTACTGTTTGTTTTAGGTACCTCCCCTCTTCATTTGTAAATACTGAGCAAAAATATTTGTTTAGTATCTCTGCCTTTTCACAGTCACCCTCTGCCCACCCTCCCTCCCTCCCTTTATTAAGCCTCACTATCCTCCCTTGGTCTTCCTTCGCTCCCTGATGTACCTATAAAAGGTTTTATCCTTCTTAACTGAGTTGGCTATCTTTTCCTCGGTTTGGACCTCTTCTGTTCTGACTGCCTTCCCAGCTTCCTTTTGCTTTAACTGATACAGTTCTCTGTCCTGTTCCTCTGTGATTCCTTGTACTTCCTGAATGCTTTCTTTTTCTCTTGAACCTTCACTGCCACCTCCTTTGAGAACCATAGTGGTTTCTTACATCGTTTTGTTTTGTATTTGCTTCACACAAAGACTTGCTACCTCTGTGATGGCAGTTTTATTATTCCCCATTGTTCTTACCCCTCCTTCCTGCCCATTTGCTAGTGCATTCCTTAGGCACTCACCCATTTTGGCAAAGTCAGCCCTCCTAAAGTCCAGTACTTTTGCCTTTTGTATGGCTTGACTCTATTGCTGTGTTTATTCTGAACCATACTGTTCGATGGTCGCTAGTTCCCAGATGGCTACCCACTTCTACATCTGTGATCCTCTCTCCATCTCCATTTGAGAGAACCAGGTCTAAGATTGCTTCCTCTCGAGTGGGCTCCAATACTAGTTGTCTAAAGCATGCCTCCTGTAGGGCATCTAGAATAACCCCACGCTTCAAAGTGGCTGCTGCAACTGCACTCCAGTTAACATCTGGCATATTCAGATCACCCATCAGCAATATCTCCCTTTTTCTGCCATTCTAAGTACACTTTCTATCATTTCCTTGTCCATTCCTCCCCCTGAGAAGGGGGTCTGTATGCTCTAATCCTATGCGGATTGTGGTGCCAGTGCCTGTCTCCAAATTTACCCACAATGCTTCTTCTCCTCCCTGTTTACCCTTTTGTTCTGTTGCCTTGATTCCTTCCCTTATGTAAAGATACTCCTCCTCCTCTTTTACCCTCCCTGTCCCTCCTGTAGATAGTGTATCCTGGTATGTTTACATCCCAGTCATGGTTTCTGTGTACCATGTTTCTGTGACTGCCATGATATCCAGATGTTCCTCCTCCATCAAGGCCACTAATTCAGGAAGCTTGTTACTCAGACTACGGGCATTGGTACTCATTGCTCTCCATTTTGATGGCTTTACCTTCTGTTGCAGCATCCCCACTGACCTTTCTACCTCGGTCTTTTCTCATTTAGTACCCTGTTTTGTAGGGAGAGGCTGGGATTTTCCTGCTGCTTATCAGTGCCTCCCCTTGACTAGTTTAAAAGCTTGCCAATGAAGCATTTAAACCGATTGCTCAAAAGACTTGTTCCTTAACCTCTTCTTCCTCCTCAGTGGTCTCTTGGGTGGGAAGATCTAGAGTCTCTGCCATCAACGTCATAAAAGAAAATGAGAGGAATAATCCTCCGGATGCTGAGGGAGATGCAAACTCCTGCTGTTCTGAAGAAACTCCAGGTTCGATTGGTTCCTCCAGATCATCTTCATCCTCTTCATCTCCTTCATAAATGCGGATCTGGTTCGAAAGTACCAGGAAGCGAAGGAGCCGCCAGCTGAACCACAGTATGAACCACGGTTGTTGAGGAGCCTTCTGAGTAACCGGGACTGAAGATCCGGGGATACTCTGCAGTAGCTGTATTATTTTTATCGCATTTGCAATTTCTTCAGCGGTTGGAGAAGCCAAAACCTTAGGTTGCAGTTCCTTTCCAAATGCTTCTCTTTTTCTTCTTTTTAGCAGTGGCGGTTCAGTGGCCGATTCTCATGGTTCTTTGTGGTCAGGGAGGTTTCGCCTCGTCAGAGGTTTTCTCTCGGTTCCTTAGGTTTCTCCTTGTCAGAGAAGGGAACCAGTTTACCAGAAGCTGGGTCAGCAGCTTTTTCAGCCATTTTCTCTCAGTCAGTTAAGTCGCCATCAAGCACAGACTGAGGGAATAGTCTACATATTTCACAGTCTGAATTAAGGTGATCAAACCCTAGACAGACAACACAACTAGTATGGGGACTGGCCTTGGCAAATGGTTCACCGCACCCAGTACAATGCTGAAAACCATTAAGACAGTTTTCTTTTGGGTTTCTGTGACATAATCTTTCACCAAAACTTTGCCAGTTGTATGCCAACTTAGCCAAATAGTAAAGTAACACCAGTTCTTTTTTCTTTACTTACTTTTTTTTTTTGTCGGTTCAGCCACCAAAGACAAAATGTGGACCTCCGTTTAAAGCACAAAAACAAGGCACAACTGGCTACTTATAGAATTTAAACTAAAGAAAAAACTTTTCATGAAATAAAGTATATAAAATATAAATTGATATATATATATATATATCTATCAAAGATATACAAATCACACATGCCCCACAATGCAAAGCATCATGGGCTGTATATGCAAATCACCACAGAATATTATGCTGGTTCAACTTTAAGCAGAAATGCGCGTGACAAAAGGCCTCTCTCACACAGTTTGCAAAGGGTGCCAACAGAAGACATGAACCGTGTTTCGTCCTACTAGGACTCATCAGTATGCCTCGTCCTGTCTGACACCCCAGTGTAATGAACCAGCTACCCTAAGATGGTCTATCTAGGTTATGTTGTGGTGAACCCGATTAAAACAAAAAATAATTTAAAAGACAAAGAACTTCTGTGCGCAAGCACTGAGGCAATGGTTACCCCAAAGGGCATTTGGCCGAAGCCAAGTTTCAAGATATACAAAATCATACAAACCCCAACAATGCAAAGCACCATGAGCTGCTTATGCAAATCACCATAGAATATTATGCTGGTTCAACTTTAAGCAGAAATGCATGGTGCTGAAAGGCTCTCACACAGTTTGCAAGGGTGCCAACAGAAGACATAGACATGTGTGACATAGACAGACGAGGCATACTGATGTCTTCTGTTGGTTACTAGAAGGAGTAGTAGGATTACTAAGGCTCTAACCATAGGGCGCAGGTTGTTATATTTTTGGGAGTATGTTTGGGGGAGGATGTAGTGGAGCAGGAATGGGCAGGGTTTGGAGGGATGGGAGGACGAGAGGGGTGGAGCCGGGGAGCAGGGATGGATGCTGGGGTTGGGGCTGCTGGTGGGAGGTGGATGCAGAGGTCCAGTGTGTGACAACAAGGATAATACTTTAGCAGACTAAAGGGTTAGAAGCTTTGAGAGCCTTAAAACTATATCTAAGAATAGTCTGATATGATGGTTGAGTGGCAGAGCTGCTGACTCAGGCATCAAAGGCCCAGGGTTTGAAGCCAGCAGTGGTATCAAGAATATTATTTTAGCAGACTATGGGAGTCCAAAACTATGAGAGCCTTAGACAGTAAGAATAAGATAGCCAGATATGATGGTTAAGTGGTAGAGCTGCTGACTCTGACAGCAAGGGTACAGGATTTGAGACCTGCAGTGGACAGAGGATAAGTATTTTTCTAAGCAGGGAGAAAGGAAAGGTTAAAGTCTTTGAAATAGAGATAGACATTGGCCTGATTCGTTGGCTTAGTGGATGGGCTGCAGACTTTGGAGTCGGGGGCACAGAGTTTGAGGCTTGCAAGAGGACTATGGTGGGACAATGGGCAGGGAAATGGAAAGGAGGGAGCAGAGATTAGAGAAGAAGAGAAAGGCAGCAGAAAGGGTTAGGAGAGAACTCTAGTGACTTCTAGTGGACAGGGGTTGAATTAGTTGCCCTTAGAAGACTGTGGACGATATATACGTCCAGAATCTATATATCGCTCACACATATTCAGTTCTCAAAGGGTTAAGAAGGAGTGGAGATGGGGAGTGATGATAGTGCAGCAACCCCTAGTGGTTGGAGAGTATAAGCTACAAATGGGAAAGTGGGCACTTAGTAAAACAAATGGTAAGCAGCAATAAATGGAGTGCCGCTCTGGGTGGCTGGGCGGGGTAGTCCATGGTAAGACCTCTCCACAAGCAGGCTGGAAGGAAGGAGGCTTTACTCTTAAGGCTCTCTGCAGCTCCTCAGCTGGGCAGTGTGCTATCTATAGCTCTGCAGTCCCTTATTGGAAATTGGGTACCATAAGCACTTGTGCAAATAAATGGTTTTGAAATAAGATATTTAAAATATAAGGAAAAATACATTTAATTTGGATTTATTTGCAGAAATATATTCAATGAGGAGAATTACAAGGCCAACAAAATACAGGTGAATTTCTAATTTTATAAATCTATAAGGACTACCTGATCTAAGTATAAAAAATAAATATATGTTATGTATTATTTTTATTAGGATTAAATTTGGATGTCTGGATTAAAAGGAACCAGACTGTTATGTTATATGGGATAAGAACAAGTCACTAGTTGAGGTATTACTGCACATATCTAGCCCTTATTACTTACAGGAGAAAATATATATACACCGATTTTTAAAGTAGTACCAGTCTCCTGAGGAAGGGGTTTATATACCATGAAACACTGGCAAAATATGTTTGATTGGATGTAAATATTAAAAAACTTGCATTTTAATATTCGTAAGTGAGCCTGGAGATTCAATGTGTTGTGCTGCTTACTGGGCCATATTGGATATGTGCTCCTTCAGGATTTAAAAGTGTTTTTCTGTTTCAGCCGAGGTGGGCTAGGCCAGAGTCTTTTGTATATATATATATTACATTAAGCAAGTAATGAAGAAAAAAAATTCTTTGGTGGGCATGGGAGGTTGCCTAATCAGGACACAGAAGGATGATAGCCGGTCCATGGGACTCAATCCTTCTTTCCCTGGCTGCCCTCTATGAGCCGAGCTCATAACCAAACTCGGGTCTCCGGGTCGTAAGTCATTTTCATTTCATTTCTTCTTTTATGTTTGCTTGCATGCATGTGCAAGAAACATAGTGCCATCATCCGAAGTTTTCAGAGGTGTGTCACCCATCTTCCAATTCAGTCAGTGTGTTTGCGGCATGGGCCGCAGTTCTCCAATGAATGCTGCAGCTGTCTATGACAGCAGTTGAAAATGCAGTGCCATTACAGTTGAAAGTGAGAGCTATGCTTCAGTGAGCAGCGCCCCCTCCACCACGCACTAACGCATATTGCTTGCTCATGCATCCCCCATACACACTGTAAGGCCAACGGGAGTTCCCTAATCCCCGTTGGCTCCCACCCTCCCAAAAAAGCTTGCTATTAAAGAACTGCAGAAGACCGATTGTTGCTAGCGTAATAATAACTATATTCCCCACATAAAAAAGCAAATTTTATTTCTATGGACCGCTGCTATGACCTGTGGGTGTGGGGTGGAGCACCCCACAGAAGAAAGATGTTAATGTAGTTCTTGCTAGCATAATAATTATATTCTTCACATAAAAGAGCAAATTTTATTTTTGTGCACCGCTGAGGACCGGAGGTGTGGGGGAGCACCCCACAGAAGAAAGATGTCAATTATTCAGACTAAATGAGGTGAGGAAGACCGAAATAAAACAGCTGTGCAGGTGAAGTACAGACTCAATATCAGAATGAGTGCGGTGACAGTAATAAAAAAAACGTTAGACCCCATTAAATCGCATTTTGGCTTTTATTTACTTTATTTTAATAATGTGTTATTTCTGAAGCTAGTATAGCAGGTGGGTGTATCCGCTGAGTCAGTGAGGATAACACTACCGTAATCCATGAAAAAGGGAACGGGCACTGTATGTCCCCTAATCTAAATAAATGCTAAGTTGATGTGCCATGCTGGGAAGCCCACCCCAGCATGGCAAAAACTGTTATGGCCGACGGAAGTGCCTAATCCCCTGTTGGCTCCAGGCCCCCCTAATATAGTTTTTCAACTGCCACGCTGGGAGCCCACCCCAGCGTGGCAAACGCCCCGCGCTATCCAGGGATTTATTTAACTCTAAAAATTGATTAGCGTTTTGCTCATAAAAGTGCTAAATCTTTGTGAAAATGCATAGTCTTGCCTCACTGTGTTTAACAAACACAGCACTTCTAGAAAATCTATATAAATACTTTCTGTACAGTTAGTATAGTCCCAAGAAAAAAACTGCTAATCAATTATTTAAAACCCTGTCATCTAAGTAAAAAAAACAAAAACCCTGTAAATAAAAGCGTTCCCTCGGCGGTCTCCCAGCCCACCTGGCCACCCACTGCACCCTGACTCCCATACCTCCCTCACCCACACTTACCTCCGGAGATCGGAGCGATGATCTTTGGTGGATCGGGAACACATCAGCACTCTTCAAAGCCGACCGCGAACTGAGGAAATGCCGGTAAGCTGTATAGTGCAATAAATAGGTTTTTTCAACTTTAATGCATGTCTCAGCCATTTTTAGAATTTTACACAAATTTTCAACATGGGGTTTTGGGACCCTCCCTCATGAATTCTTGAATTGTCATGGCGTTAATCTGGCCCGAAGGGTGATTTATGAGTCACTGTCTGAAATCACCTTTTGGGACTGATTAACAAAATGACAGTGTCTATAAGGTGGCTGTCAAAAGCCTATGTTGCAAATTTGTGAAAACATTCCTAAAATGACTGTTTAAGAGCATGCGTTATGCAGTTCCTACGCGACGCTCGTAAGTTCAAAATTTTAATATTTGCACTCCAGATTTTCAACATTACCATTTTACCACACCTCCTTATAAGCAGTATAGCTGTCATTTTTCACATCTCCTAAAATGTGTTTCCGCATGTAGCGCATAATGGCAGGCTCAAATGTAAATCAATGTATGGACATATTAAGAAAATCACAGTGACACTGTTCATGAGCAGAGATCTTTAAATAGCTATGTTGAAAATTTAGTGACAAAAGTTCATAAATGATTGTGTTACGAGTGAGCATTAGCATTTCCTACGCACCCTCGTAAGTTCATGAATTTGTAATATTTTAGTCCAGATTTTCACCAGTGGCATTTTTCCACACTTCCTTATGAACAGTACAGCTGTCATTTTTCACAACATGGCCGAAATGTGTTTCACACTTTCAGCGCAGAAATCTGATAGCTGTGGGAAATCATTGTTCAGGACAAATAAAGAAAATCACAGTGACACTGTTCGTGATCGGAGGTCCCAAAATGCTTGTGTTGACTATCTGCTGTAAAAAATCCTCAAACTATTTAAATTAAATTACTGATGTCGTTGCACAGTTTCTCGCATGCTCGTGACTTCACCAGTTTTTAAATATTTTCACTGCAGATTTTCAACATTGCCATTTTTACACCTCCCATGAAAAGTACAGCTGTCATTTTCACATCCTGTTCGGAATGTGTTTTGCACCTGTGGTGCTAAATGCGTAGTCGCTGTGCAAAAGCAGCTTTCGCTAACAAACTGATATTGCCACTGTTCATGAGGTGGGGTCACAAAAGAAAAATGCTGAAAATTTGGAGTGACAATACTAGCGAATGCCTGAGGCGTTAGGGTTTCCGACCATAACGCCCCCTCTATAGAGAATGACAGGCATCAGGGGTGTGACCTGGGATTCTCACCTGTAATGCTCATACTATTCCACACCCTGCAGCCAGTGAGAGGCATCGAGGTGTGCCTTGGACTCTTCAGCCCCAAATTTCACCCATTCTCTATACGCACCATCTCACCGTATTTCCTGATGGAATGGGGTGCACATAAGAGCCCAAGACCCCAAGGCACACCATGACACTTGTCGGTGTCTGCAGGTAGGGTGTGAAATGGCGTGGCCGTTATGCCCGATGACCCAAAGGCACACCCAATGCCTGTCAGTCTCTGCAGGGTGGTGGTGGGGTTGGCTTCAGTTCAATACTTCACTGCCATTCCTATTATGCAGCTCTGTAACTCCTACACTACCAATGCCAATGCCAGCAAGCAAGCATTACGGCATTGACAGAAATAACTGTTTATACTTGAAAGCGAGATGATCATTACTGCCCGTTTACATGGCGTCATATGTGGTAGCATAACCCTACAGTGACAGGCAGGCATATCATGGTATGCCCTTGTTTACTAAAACAACTGCAGTCACAAAAGAAGTATCAAATTATCAGAAAGCACTGTTAGTAAATCAGGACAACTGATCTGTCAAAGTTCAGGGTTTATCGCCTTGGGCGCCAGAGTCCAACTTTAACCATAATTTCTCCTCAATCATCTCTCCCTTAACTAAAAAGGGAAGCAACCAGAAGCAAGAAAACAAAAGCCTCACAGTTTACTGTAATATCACTTGTTCTTCAAGTGAAGGTCTTTCCATACTCCAGCCTCTAAAAGGGCTGGTGCGCCTCGGGGTTGGAGGGAGTTACAAAACAAACTTTAGACACAACTTCGCTAGTATTTCATATGTTCTATATATTCCCTTCCCTATTAATTACTACAGAGAAAAGGCACATGCTGCTGGATTGTTATCCTCTGACCCTGCTGCCCATTCCTCATGTGACATCACAATCCTCCACCATGGGAATGACTGTGACATCAACAAATGGAGTGGTATGATCTCAGGAGGAGTAAGCAGCAGGAGCAGATGAACTCTAAAAGACCAAGAGCCAGTTTCATGAAATGGCCTCAGCAATGAATACTTGGGTGGACAAATACAGGGCTAATTAAGCAGTAACGCATGACAGGGTGTGCTTTGTGCAGGGATAACGGCATGCCTTGACTGGGCTGAAGTGCGAGACTGAGGGCCAAGGGCTTCTATCGTCAAGAAGTACTGTTATCCCAGCACAATGCACACCATGGAGTTCCTTACTGCAGTTATAAATAACCCCTTTAGGATTAGTAAAGAACTGTATTTTATAAATTAATTTAAATAAGTAAACTTTTTAAAAAGGTTAAACGGAAAAAAGAAAAGAAAAAGTAGTCATTTTGAGCCACTGTAATTTTGCCGTTTGGCCAGTAGATGGCAGATGCTGATTTATTTATTTATTTTTGCTAATACAAGTGAATTAAGATGTACTGATACATCTATACGGCTTTATCTAAAACAGGTAAAAGAGGTGCAAATCTTTTTCAAATGCTGTTATGCTGGTATATCAACACTGGTTCTGAGGTCCTCAGTTAATCAGGTTTCTGGATTTTTGCACCCATTTAATAATATCAAATATAAGCTCAGCAGGTGCGAGGCCTTGGCAGCTCTTTAACTGATAGACAAGCTCTACCCTGCAAGGTACTGCTAACCAGCAAATCCTGTGCCAGTGATCTGCCACTGTTGAATACAGCAGATGCAAGAATAAGCCTAACTTATTTGAACAGAATCTGTACTTTCTCACTTGTCCTTTGTCACCAGTTCTGCTGCCACCTAATTTAGCCTAGCCTTATGAGGAACAAACAGAACATTAAAAGCAGCTGCAAATTCACATAAATGACTTGTCCCCATTAACAGGTTCACGGACACTTCTCAGTGCTTACATGACTCTTATAATTTGCTCAAAGTCTTCTTGGGAGAGATCAAAGTAAAGGTTTTTGTGTTGATGTATAATTCATTAATTTATTTAAACAAAGTTCTATGGACAATATTGCCTATTTTCATAGGCAACCGTACATAAATACATGAAAACAGAACAAAAATTAACATTATGGGCACAAGTTCAATTGAAACAGGTACACAAATTCTAAATATGAAAGGTTTAGAATGAAAGAATGCAAACCTACTGTTTAAAACAGTACTGTTAACTGCAGTTTTCATCTTTTGCACAGCTAATGGCAGAATGTAGTGAAGAAAAAGAATGCAACCAGAGTAAGAACACGTGACCACTGGAAGGGAAAATGAAGACCGTCTTCAGGAATTTAAGCAGACCGCAAAGGATCTGGAGCTTTCCAAACAAGTACCCTTGCCCCAGATGAAGTGCCACAGGATGAAGAAGACTTTCCGCAACAAGCTGTTATCTTTGAGAAGGAGCCCATCGTTGACTGCTTCTTACATGACGTCAGCTGCTTCAAAATGAAATCCACGATTTGGCAAATGATGTCAAAATGTTTGGTCAGCAGCAGAAGAGTTTACTGGCTTCAATGAGACGATTTAGCGTCATCAAAAAAGAAGTGAACAGTACAAGGAATATTAAGATTAAGGCAGAAAACATCAAGAGGCGCTTGGATGCATTGTCAAGAGATGCAAAGAAGTCAGAAGCGAAACTGGGCTAATGTCAGCTGTCAGCGTAGAAAGACCCAGCATTCCATGCTGTTCAACCAGTTCCAGGAAATCATGTTTCAGTACAACAGCTTATTGTCAGAAAAGCAGGAAAAATGTAAAACATTCATTGTGCGTCAGCTGGAAGTTTGTGAAAGGAAGTATCAGAAGAAGATGTGGAGGATATGGTTGAGAAAGGCAAGTGGGACATATTCAGTGAGAACTTGCTTACAGATATCAAGATCACCAAAGCACAGCTATCCGAAATAGAACAACGCCACAAGGAGTTGATCAACCTAGAGACCCAGATGAGGGACATGAAGGAACTTTTCTTTCAGATCTCCATTTTGGTGGAAGAGCAAGGAGAGATGATCAACAACATCGAAGCGACAGTGGCTAGCACAGAGGACTACGTTCACAAGACAAAGAGGAGTTCAGGTCAGCCAAGTACAGGAGGAGAAACCCTTGCAGAGTACTGTGCTGTTGGTGTTGCCCTTGGTATTAAGCGCTTGCACCAAAGTCCAAACCGAACTGTAGCAAGATACTGCTGCAAGAGGACAGCACAGAAATTGAGAAAGACTCTGTTTGTGATACTAAGCTGATCAGCATACTTTGACAAAAACAGTTTCTGAACAATTTGATGCTTCCAATATGGACTATGTTCTTGAGTCTATTTTCCAGAATGTGATACATTTTAGATTTTTCTATGTATTACCTATTTGGATTTTATTTATAGCTTTGCCCTGTATCATGTACAAGACTTGAGAAACTGCAGTTACGTAAGAACTTAACGTAACAGCAATCTTGAGAAGAGGTTCCTGCAGTAGGTCTTCACATATAGAAATGCATCCATTTTTTCGCCCCTGGCGCCAGGTCGGCACGGCAGAATTGTAGATAGCAATCACAGCGGGACCGCCCCGACGCCAGGGGCGGACGCCAGCCAGACTATAAAATGGGCAGTCCCGCACCGTACTCCAGTTCTTTTCCAACAGAGACCTATAGAAAGGTTAGAGTAAGAGTGGAGTAAAAACTACTCAGAGCCTGCTTCCACTCTAGTCCTGAAGGACTAGATAAGATGGAAAATAAGGATAAAACATCCAAATACTGGGGGAAGGAGGGTGGGAAACTAGACCTATTGCAGGAACCTCTCTCAAGATCTACTGTTACGGTAAGTTCTTATGTAACTGCAATATCTAACTTTGAGAGGGTTCCTGCAGTAGGTCTTCACATATAGGACTGAATATCAAGCAGTCCCAGAGAAAAAACAAAACATAGGTGCTTCCGGGAGGAGGAGAGAAGTACGCCATGAGAAATCCGACAGGAGGCCTTGCAAGCACTGCAAGACCAAAGCCAGTTCAGCGCCAAGAGGCAATGTCCAGACTGTAATGCTTAGTGAAGATGTGAACAGCGACTATATGGCAGCTGCATAGATCTCTGCCATGGACACATTCCTCAAAAAAGGCAGTAGAGATCACCACACTGCGGGTGGAGTAGCCTTTAACTGCCCCCGGAAGGACTTCCCATATTTTGTAAACGAAAATGGATGCATTTCTATATGTGAACACCTACTGCAGAAACCCTTCTAAGTAAGATCAGTCCTTAATCCCCTTTGTCCTTTGAACAGGCACAGCTTTTCATGCAGATCGTTTCATGCTGTTTGCCTCAAAACTTCTGTAACATGCAGAAATAGATAACATCGTATTTAAACAATGCCAGTGGTGGTGAATTTTCCTGATAAGTTTATCATGCTACCTAACCTTCAGATAAACTTTTATCTTGAAGTTAGATTATGTCACAGTCACGCTCCTTAAAATTTGCACAGACCAGAACCAATCAGAGAGTAGCTATTGCAATGCTGATGACACCGTAACAGGCCTAGGCAGCACAAGCCAGCAGTCCAAATCATGGAATTTATCTCCACTTGTGAGGAGGCATACAGAATAATAGACAGGGACGTGTGCACTACAAGGCTGTGTTTCCTTAGAGGGATTCTATGACATTGTAGACTTGAGTGTGAAGTTCAAGAGGTCTATGATGTCACAGAATCCCCAAGATGGAAACTAGCTTGTTCTGTCACTCACCTATCTGTCATTTTATATTGTAGATAGTGAGAGGCTTGTAACAGCAGAGGTGGTAGGAGGCTGCCATAGAGAGAGCCTACACTTACTGGCTAGAAAAGCTCCCAGTCGAGAGCGGAAGGAAGCAGGAGTCACCAGCAAGTGAAGCAATTCTCACAGCTAATTTTTGAAGTCCCTGAGGGGTGTGATGCAGATTCAGGGGTGGGTGGCAGGAGCTGCTAGACAGCTGAACCGCACTGCAGCTGAAAATTAAAGTGCCTCAAGGGGATTTATACAGTGAATGGGGTGGGAGGATGGCTGCAACATGTGCTGTGGAAGCCAGAGGAATTTAAAACCGTTCAGCTCTGGCATACAGGTAGTACAGCAGCTCAACACAAACAACGGAAAAGTTGCTGTAAAGCAGTGAGGTAGCTACTATACTACTACAATGTTTTTAACCTTTGAACTGTAGAACAGGATTTGAGGCTTTTATCGTTTTCCATACACAGTAAGGGCTCACTATTTACTATAAGACTTTTAAACCTCACTTGTAGCTTCACCACTGTGAGTTATGGTCTTGCACCCGCTTCCTTACCAAAGATAAATTACATATTTTGAGTTAGACCATTATGTATCCTCTATTTATACAACACCAGTTTAAATAAAAATTACAAGACAAAAAGAGATTCTTTATAACCAGCTCACAAGCTATCATGCTATCTTGTAAGCTACTGTAGGTATGTCAATGGATGCTATCTTGCCAAGCTCGGTACATCACAGTATAATCAGTCAGACAGCAAGCTTAACAATGCTCATGACATCACAACAGTCATACACAGCGCCATAGCCAACAGCTGAAATTAAAGAGAAGCAGTTAAATCTTCATATAAACTGCAGATTTCAACGCTATAACTAGTAAACAGACAGATTTTGTATACATCAAATATGAATCAGTCCGACTCAGAATATGCAGCAGTCTATAATCACTAGTGAGGATGCAGTACATTCATGGCACACTCGGGCCTCCGCCACTCATGAGTTATGGTCCCTCCCTCATTCTCTGTAAAGCTACATTGCACATTTTCAGTCACCCTAGTGCAATAGTTCTTAGACTTTGTCACAGTGAGCCTCCCCAAATCCATGGAAAAGATTTTGAGCCTCCCCAAAAACTGAAATAATCTTGGGCCTCTCAAAGAAAAATAACATACTGTACTTTGTGTAGTACACCATAAATACATTGAAACCCCTTGAGTACTTGGCTCACATTAGGTTCTTTGTCTTATACTGATGTGGAACCTTTGAAAAGAGCTGTGCTCAAAGATGCTATCTAAATAACAAATAAATATTATTATTCAGCTTATTGTAACCCCCAACAGGCTTCATTCCTGAACCATTGTTACCCCTTGTTGCAGTTACCTTCATGGATCAGACTACTTGCTGCGTTTCCTCTCTATATGAAATAACCTTCCTACATACTTTGCCTCTCCCCTCCTAAGCAACTTACTTCTCTGGGATTACTTTGCTCCTTCCTGCTATTACTCTTAGCACTTCTATACTCAACCCTTGCATTTGGGCTGTTCTGCCATCGGTCTACACACTGATCAATTACCACCACTCATTATTAGTTTATTGTTCATATCTGTTTGCATTGTTGTGCATTGTGTATTTCCTGATTGTTTTGCAGTTACCTTTTGAAATCTATTCACTCTCTACCCTTCCCCACGTACACCTGAAATGAACCATGGCTCATTCACCTTCCCTTGTCACCTAATAGTAAATAAATACATACAATTCACCTACTATTATCCTCTTTCAGTTTGCTTCATCTCTTCACACAAAATACTTAAAACTCAAAATTTAAATACAGTACTTTTTCAGACTTGCTTGAGCCTCCCTGGAACAGGTTGGGGCCTCCCCAGGAGGCTGGCCTCACCATTTGATAACCCATGCCCTAGTGTATATCCTCTATGTATTAAGCCTTCCATGGGATCTTAAATGCTAATCCTGTTACTATAAACATTCTGCAGCTATGTCTTCTCATTCGTTTTAGGTTACCCTTTCTCTTCTGTGTTGCAAGATGCCCTTAACCCATAATTAGTCTTTTTAGCAAAGCTGGGTCATTCAACAGGAGCATGTCCACTGGGAGAGAAACGGTGAAGGGCTATGGGGCACACAAAATGGAGGACAGACTTGGGACAGATGGTGTCCCTTCATCTTGGCATGCTCAACTGGGCTGCCTGACCCGTCTCTGCTCACCATCTCCTCCCATGGATTTCTCTTCCAGTAGAAGGTCATATGCCCTGCATGCCTTGGTCTCACCTCCAGGGTCCAACCTGTGGGGATAAGCCAAGGGTTTCTGGTTCAGGGACACAGTAAAGAGTGATTAAAGGCAGGAAAGGAATGTTGGTTACCACATGTTCCAAAACAGCAAATGGATACCAAGGGAGACGGAGATATGTTCTCGGGTCAGGACTAGGTATACTAGAAAATAAAGTAAAATAGTACATTTGTTTGGTCAGCTTAGAACATTAGTTCACAAACAGTGCCACAGTGAGCCTCCCCCAAGACATGGAAAAAGTCTCTGGTCTCCCACAGAAGCAACACAATACTTTGTCCTGTACACCAGAAATAATATGAAATTATATTGGATAGATGACCGAGTTTTATTATCTGGGACATTTTACATTTAGTTTTCCAATTTCTTCATAAAACGGCAACTATTCAAAATATAAAGCAGCAGGAGGTTACTTTAAAAATATTATACCTATTCCTTTTATTCTATTTTAGATCACCCATTTCTCCAGTCTTGTAAGAGCTACTCACTATCTATTGACTTCAGAATATTGGGAGATTAGAAATAATAAAATGAGAACCCCTTTTAAATGGCTGTTCCCAGGTTTTCAGGACTATTCTTAGCTTTTTTTTTTGAACATCCATCATTTAACATCACTTTTCTTCGGACTGTGGTAAACTTGCAAGCAACAGACTCTGCTCTAGGACCTTAAAGGACAATGGGTGCTCAAAGATCACTGTGAAAACTGATAAAAACATGGGGCTAGCTGTATTAAAGGGACACTGCCAGATTTTAGCTGATTTTTATACCCCAGTGGAAAATGATACCCGTACATATCTGTGTTGCTGTAAATACTATAAGTTGATCTTTTATTTAAAATATCATTTTGTACCTTTATTTTGCAAATATTTGCTTCTGCCCTCCAGTGAAATCCTTGGTAGTCCAAGGGTGCGGCATGTGCACTTCTAAAACTTGTGCATGAGTGAGTTTGAATTTTATCAGGCCACGTAATACAAAGGTTTGTTCTACTAGTGGGCACTGTCCTGAGATTGAGAGCATCAATGAGCTGCTGAATTGAGCACTCTAATATATTACATTTTTATTGGAACTATAAAGCCATGACTCAGCATGCACATTAGCATCAATGCTAATGGCACCTATTCAATTCAAGTCTTGGGTCCCACACATTTTCCTTGTGTCCCTAAATGTACCTATAATTTATAAGAGTTCCCTGTACATTTGCTATATGCCCGTAAGTGTGCCAATTTAAGTTCATTCCATGAATGGGGTGCTTGTCTTATCTGGCCTTGTGTTCTAGTTAAGGTACCTAATTAATTATGGCATCTTGGGTCTAAGGGTACCTATTTTAAATTCATTCCATGACTGGGGTCACGGTCTTATTCTGCCTTCTGTTCTAATAAGGGAACCTAATTCGATGTCTTGGGCCCAGAGGGTCCCTATTTTAGCTTCATTCCATGACTGGGGTTCTTGTCTTAGCCTACTTTGTATTCTAATTAGGGTACCTGATTAATTACGACATCTGACTGCCTTGCCCCTCTTGCTCCCCTGCTTTATTAAACTGCTGCAATGGGTTGCATTATCCCCACCTCTGCATTCAGGTTATTTTTCCTTTCATACTTTTCATCCTTCTGTCCTTCTAGTGTGCCTTCTATCTCTGATGCTCTGTTTCTCCTAACATTATCCCTCCTTCCCACCTCCCTTCAGCTTTCACCCCCATCTTCCGCTGTCCTATACATCAGCCTCCCCTCTCTTCTCCTACTCTACACTCTTCCTTCCTTCCTTCCATCTCTGTCCTCCTACCCCTGGCACCCTGGCTGCAGCCTCCCTCGATTTCCACTGCAACACCTGACAGCCCCCACATCCCCACCCTCCCCATCCCACTCCCATCATTTCTCTCCCAGCAACTCAAAGGCTCCCTTAGGATCTCATTAGGATAGCACCGCTAGTGGAATGGGAGGAGGGGAGAAGCATGAATGACCAAGAAGGGTGAAATTGTCAGAACAGGCAGGAATAATTAGACCCGAACTAGACAAGCCAATCAGTCCTTTTTCTGGTAGCAAAATCTATATCTGTAGATGCGCCCTGTTCCTTCTTGTGGCTGAAGATGTTGAGCTTAAACCTGGCCCTACCCCACATCCTAGCCTCCTCCCTAAGTTGGATCAATTGCAGCAGCACCAACCAAGATACAATAAGTACCTTGCAGTATTACCTAAACACAGGTACACACTGGGAGGGGCGCTGGAGGCCTCAATAGGGGAAAAAGACCTAGGGTCATGTTGGATACATGTATGAATAACTCTGAGCAGTGCAGGAGAGCAGCTAGCAAGGCAAACAGGATGTTGGGATGCATCGTGAGGGGATCACCTCTAGGAGCAAGGAAGTGATTCTGCCACTGTACAATGGACTGGTTAGACCACACCTTGAGTACTGTGTACAGTACTGGAGACCACATTTGAAGAGGGACATACAGCTCCTGGAGGGTACAGAGGAGGGCAACAAAGATGATCTGAGGGCTGGGGATTTGACTTATGAGGACAGACTTGAGGAGCTCTGCCTGTTTTCATTGGAGGAGAGGAGAGACAGGGGGACATGATTGAGGTCTTCAAGTACCTCAAGGGAATAAATAGGGTAAACATGGAGGGATCTTTAGACTAAAGCAGGGAGGTATCACCAGAGGGCATGGTTTGAAGTTGGAAGGTGGAAGGGTGAAGAGAGGAGGTTTTTCACCGAGAGGGTGGTGGACCCTTGGAATGCACTGCCTGGTGAGCTGGTTCAGAGATCCACTGTAGAGGGCTTCAAGAGAGGGTAGGACAGACACAGAAAGTGGATGTATCAGATGATGCCTGTCCCGGGGGATGGATGATAGGGGTTTCTAGAGAACAAGGGATGGGAGGTCTCGGCACCCAACTAAGGATCTAGGTTCGAGCAGACTCGATGAACCGTAAGGCCTAATCTGCTGGCAAATAGTATGTTAGTATTACTGAAAAATGCTAAAGTATGTTGCAATGAACTGTGTAATTCAATAGCAATTATGACGTTTGTCATGCAGTATTCTATAGCGTAACTGCATTATATCCTGGCTGGCTCCGCTGTACATCTTCTGGGGCTCGATAATCAAAAGGCGCCAAAGCACAGCACAAGCATTAGTGCTGTGCCTTGAGTTCCTGGGTGTCCAAAAGGCTATATTCAGTGGAATAGCATACTAGCACTATTTCACGAATTTAGAGGCTATGGCTGCCAGCGTATAAACCACATCAGCTCTGGACCGACATGGTTCCCTAAATAAGGCGCCACAAGCTTCGCTAAATTTCCCATATTCAAACTGACCCATGCAAATTAGCTCATTAAGCACATAAAGGCACTAAGAAGCCATTTGCATGCCCATTATAGAGCTCACTTGCATGGGTAGCAAGGCAATTTAACCTGGCCGCCTCCCATTTGCCAGCTCTTAGAGAGCTATTCCTGGTGCTAGTGGTCTCTCCCCTGCCGATCACCATCCCAGAGTTGAAAAGAAAGTTTCCCAGGTGTCCAGTGGTCCTTCCCCGCTGATCGACATCCTGAAGTTAAAAAGGACAGTTACCTTGGTGCCAGTGGTCCACCTCCCTCCCGCTGACCCGACAGCTGAAGTAAAGTCACACTCACCGAGTGCTCAGTTGGCGGCTGGTCATGGTGGCGAGCAGAGGGCTGTGCCAGTCGCCAGCTCAGGGAAGGGATGGGGGACCAGGGTGGTGGACCAGTATCTGCTGTGGTGGACAGGGTGGGGGTCTACTAGATCACCAGGGACAAACCTATTTAGTATATGGGTGGATTGGGATAGGAGGAGGTCCACTATACCACCAGGGACAGATCTCTTTTAGGAAGGAGAGCGTTAGCCATGCCACCACGGGTTTGTAGCACACAGACAAGGAGTGCAGATGGCAAGGGGGCACTGGATAACCCTACTGATACCCCCTAACATCCCCTAGCCTTACCTACTGCTTTAGAGGTCCGCTTGGATGATTTCAGGTCATTGGTGATGATGATGCTTAAGTCTCTTTTTCCTTTGTGACTGCCAGCAACTCCTCCCAGCCTATACTGTAGGTAGCTTCAGGGTTTCTCTTCCTTATGTGCATGATCTTGCACTTCTTTGCATTAAATCCCAGTTACACAGAAACATAGAATTTGACGAGACAAGGACTGCTTGGCCCACCAGTCTGCCCATTTTCTACCTAATGGATAAGCTGCAGATCCTAGTTAACCAGCAGCCTACTTCTTCCTACCCCCACCACCTAGAATTGCCTTATGACTGTCCCATGCATGCTTGAATTCCACCACTGTTTTGACTCCAAACCTCCTCCGGAAGGCCGCTCCATGCATCCACAACCCTCTCTGTGGCCACTCTTCTGACCATTTTGCTAGTTTATCCAGATCTCTTCTCATTCTGCCCACCCCATCTGGATCATCTACTCTGTTACAGATCTTGGTGTCATCTGCAAACAGACAAGCCTTACCCTCTAGTCCATCTGCAATGTCACTAATGAAGATATTGAAGAGGACTGGCCTCAGGACTAATCCCTGAGGTACCCCACTTGTGACTTGCATCTCTTCTAACTATATACCATTTATCACCACTCTCTGTTTTCTGCCCGTCAACTAGTTTGACACCCAGTTGACCAACTTCTGACCATCCCAAGCCTACCCAGCTTTTTATCAATCTTCTCGTGGAACAGTGTCGAAAGCTTTGCTGAAGTCAAGGAGGTGACGTCAACTGCTCCCCTTGGTCCACCACTCTAATCAAAGAAATCTATAAGATTATTTTGACAGGACCTTTATTTTGTAAACTCATGCTGTCTTGGATCCTGTACCCTATGGATCCCAGGTGTTGCACTATCCTTTCTTAAGGAGTGCCTCCATAATCTTGCCCACTACTGAAGTGTAAGACTGACTAGTCTGTAGTTCCCTTGCTACCACTGTGTGTGAGCGGGATCACAGAGCCCTTCTCCAGTCTTCTGGGACCTCTCCTGTGCTCTGAAACTCACTAAACAGTTCTGCTAATGGCTCTGCTAGTTCCACCCTTAGAGGGAGTCCTATATTCCCACCCCCACCACAGTGTGGAAGTTTATGCTGTCAGGACACCCTCAGTGAACACTGTATGGCTCTACCTGTGTGTTATAAAATTCAATGGTCCAAAGTCTCCTTGAATTATCCAAATCTGCTCCTTAAGATCGCTGGATCAGTCTGCTCTCCTGCTGAATTGTCCTACATGGACTGGTCTTTCATCCCAGCCATCAACATAAATTGCCCTCCTGAACTTCCCCAAAAATTAATGACTGTCTGAGACCCCGTGCTCCTTATACAAAGACCAAGTTCAAGACTCTCAGCTTCCCTTAATCAAAATCGCTCCCTGATGACCTTGCTACATACAGGAACCTCTGGAGCAGAATGCACCAAAGCAACACGACTTGCCAAGGCTGAATGTTTCACTCCATGATCAAAATAATCTTAATCACCCTCTAAGTTCTGGAAAGCCATCCACTCCTAGCCACTCCTCCAGCTCAGCCACCTCCCAGTCTTCAAACATAATAACTCAACCATCACTGACCCTGCTGAGTGACTTCTCTTTCAACACCTTCCACATCTCCTGTCGTTCCCATCTATCCTTCTCACCCCTCTTCCCCTGCCTCCACCCTTTCACTCATTTCCCCTCTCTCTTTCTCATGTACCATACCTTCTGCCTCCCTCAAGGCTCAGCTAGCCCCCCAAGAGACTCAGCCCTCATGGCCAGCCCGAAACTTCTTCAACTGTTTGCACCCATTATTGCTGCTCCTATCAACTGCATTCTCAACCTCCTAAGGCACAGAAGCAAGCAATGATCATCTCAAACCCCTTCTGGACCAACTGAAAGGTTGGGACTCTCCGACAATTCAATAAGGTGTTCCACTCCTACTGTGAAGACAGGTTCTATTTTGTCCACGTTCAGTGAAGCCCACCAGGATGAAGCTGCAGCAAACAATTTCAATAGGAGTTAATATCTTTTGTCATGCAGTAAACCTGTGACACTGCGCTTCATCCTGGTGGGTTTCACTGTACGTGAACCACTCTCCCCTTCTCCGTTAGCTCAGGTGTTCCCCAGGCTATGTCCTTAGCCCCATCCTGCTGGAATGCACCATGCAGTCTTTTTCTGCTGACAAAATCTAATTTTCCGTTCCATTTTCTGAATGACCTCCCAAGGCCTGTATCTCCCCAAACATGCATACGTACACAGATGACACTGTGCTTTTAACTTCTGTTTCATCCGTTCCTGACCAGCTGCTAAGTTCCAGGTGGATTTCATAAAAATTCAACTCTGGTTGTATGCCAAGCAACTGTTCTTCCGATGCAAAGAAGCCTGTATTTATGTCCTTTGGCACCCAGCAGCCTCTGACCAAATCAATACCCTGCCCACTAGAACAGTCTGCCAATTTCCCTACACTCTCTAGACACAACCTCCTACTTTCTCAGTCTGCAAATGCCCCCAAATATTAAGATCCGCACCCATGGTTCAGTTTAACCAATGATGTTTTTTCTTTTCTCATTTCTGTGGCACTGGGATGATTTTGTATCTTCTGCAAATTGTGTAAAATGTCTTATTGTTTAGATTTCACTCTCATAGCTATGGTACATCAACTGCATCTTGTCCTGGAACTTTTGTATTTATTGTTCCAGAACTTTATTTTCAATGCCTGGTCAATCAATTGTATTGTATTGTATCATTCTAATGGCCTCCTGGCCTGTACTGTATGTGTGTTCTGCTGTTACCTGTTATGTGCCATCTTGACTCGAGTTGTGTCTGAAAATGGTTCCTGAGACCAGTTCACCCACCTGGTTAACAAACACATGCGTAGATAAATAAATAAATAAAAACCTTGATGGTGTTGCAGCTGAGGAGGTCTCTTCCTTCAAATACCTCGTGGTTTGGGTGGACCATCACCTTGACTTCTGTAGTCATATGGATGCCATTCATCAAATCCTGCACCCCAAACTTGGTGTAACTAGGATCAAAGCATGCATCCCACTTCTCAAGTGTGGAGAGATGGTTCTTAAACTGATCCTCCCAATCTTTGACCATGGCGATGGTATAGTGCTGTGCACAAATCCACCCTGACCAGATCGAACCCCTCTTTCACAGGGGTCTGGAAAACTATCATACACTATTTTATTGTATGCGTTGTTCTGTACTTATTTCTTATTACTATGCCCTTACATGTTATATTTTCACTTGCACGTCATGTATTGTATACTCCCCACCGCACGGGTCATAATGTCATAAAGACATTATGCCACATGCAAAGACGCTGCCAATACAGTGCAACTTCTTTGCATGCAGCATATTCTTCATACACCCCGCTACAGGGGCTGTGCTGAATCCCCCATAAGGATTCTCGACTCGGTGGGGATCAACAAGAAATTCGCACAAAGTGCAAAAAATTAAAGTTTCTGGGACCAGGAATCAAAACCGATCCCAGACACAGTGCCTGGGTTCCTTGTTGCAGTAGCTCAGTCCATTGAACCATGGTAGCTGCTCGCTGAACCCCATCCCAGCAGAGGTCTTATCCTTGGTCTGGGACAGTGCGAGAGTGGTTCAATACCACGTACAGCAGTATTCGTGATATTGCACCACTCACTGTCTCGTACAAGCGCTATTCTGGGTTAGTTATAAAATAGTGTACTTATATTATGACTCGGTAGGTACTCCTTCCATACCGCCAGGATGCAACAGATATGAGCTTTTACAAGGTCAGTATGTCTTTCTCTGTGAAACTTTTGAACTAAATAAATAAACAAACAAATAAATAAACAAATATTTAGACAGTTTGATATGTGTCAGCTCCATCCGGAGCTACTTACATTTCTAGGATCCACCCCATGCTTTTGGCCTATGTGCACGGATTCCTTTTCATGCTATCCAGTCAAACTGATAATAATATCAAGCACGAAGGAGTGGGCGGGGCGAAGTAGAAGTTGGTGTTTCGGCTCACAAAATAATTCCCAATGGTTCCCAACTGCAGCATGGCAGCCTGAATACTTCGAGAGGCAAAGTGCTTGCTTCACTTCACAAAACTGCAAGTAGTAACAACACGCCAGCAAAGCTCATTACCTTACTCTATGATCTGTGACTTAGAAATTGCCTGTGTCACTGAATATAGCCAACACCCGTTAAGGCCTGCCATCAATTACCAGCCTAGTTTGTATGTTCTCCTTAGGTCTACTCTCCCACCATTCGGGTTAGATTAACAAGGCCCAGCAAAGTTCACCTGGCTCTCAAATTACTACTGACCCAGCTAACCCCTTTACATGTGATCCCTATCTGGGTACAACATCTAAACTATTTAACTATGTTCCCTTAAAGGTTTATCACAACAATCAGTCTGTCTCCCTGATTTCCATGGACTTAATTTTCTCACTACATCCTATTCCAACTATGACCGGCTCAAAGATCACCACTGTCCCATGAGTACTTGTCATTCCTCAACTGGGTACTTACCTACCATGCGGATACTCCATGGTGTCAATACAAATAGCAATTGCTATAAGATTGTATCTTTTTAATGCATACCAGGCACGCGCCTCGGCTGTACACCCTCGCTCTATTCAAAGTGAAATAAAGCTCATCCGCCCCTCCTCTCAGAAGGTACTGAGACCAACCCTGGGCCAGAAACTTGCAGGATCTCCTTCCTCTCAGAGCCTGTCTGGAAGTGCACCAGGGCCAACAACTGGTGCCAAGGCTCTAGATAAGATTTCTGGGGATGAGTACTGTATTTCTCATTTTGAAAATGAGGTGAGCAAAACCAAGCTTAGATGCATACAAATGTCTGGATGGAGTGGTGTGAGAAGTGCATTTTAAAAACAATGTAGTTTTTGTTTTCTAGATAAGAACTGATCGGGTGCCAGCAGTGCCCGAATAATAAAGGCAGGCAGGAGTACTACTTACCAGTCTTTAAATATAGTGAGTAAAACAAAATTGGGATGCACACAAGTGCTGTAAATCTGGAAAACAAACTGCTCCATTTGAATTACTAGTTATGTTATGAAGCACTGTTCTATGGAAGTGGTGCATTTACAAATGTTGGGTGAGCAGTGGAACTCATTAAAAACATTTCTGAAGAGTATTTCCTAGAATGAGGTAAGTAAAATAGATTAGGTACTCACTTTATCTGGAGCCCAGTCTGTTGCACATGAATGTTTGCAGTCTCCAGCCCAAATTTCATGAACTTAAGGCCCAGGCAAATCTTTATCCCCCCACCCCACCCCCGACTGTCTTGGCCTCACTGAAAAGTGGCTGAAACCGCATACCCTAAACCATGAAATTGATCTCCCAGGATACAGCATCTACCAAAAGGACAGGTTTGGTAACAAAGGTGGAGGTGTACTAATTTATGTAAGGAGATCCCTCAATGCCATGAAATTTAGTCCTCCTATCCAGAGTAATGAGCCCTCTGAGTGGTTACTAGTTAAACTGTTGTTTGGTGTGACAAAGCCCTCGATGACAGGCTGTACCTATAAACCCCGCCCAACACACACACACACGGTCTAAGTCTCACTGGCCTCTCTTAAACTGAGTGGCAAACAATCCCTTGGAGAACTAATTATTTAAGGGACTTCTATCTCAACTGGTTGAGTGATGTTGTGAGAAGACTGCCCTAACAGATAGGTCTCTCACCCAGTTAATTAGGGATCCCACAAGGCTGAATCTCAAGTTGTGTAACCACTCTTTACTAGACTGGATACCAGTCACCAGCCTGCCAGGATAAAAGCGTAGGTTTACTGCCGGACTCTCTCAGTGACCACATTCCAGTATTTATGGCTGTGAGGGAACCTACAGCCATCTTGCTTTCCCTTGAAAAGGTGTTTCTGGAACACGTCTTTAGGAGTTTTCAGTATATCCTTCCATTCTGCAATTCTCTATGGCAGTTAAAGAAATACTTCTTCTTTCTGCTAAACTACTATTGCATTTCAGATTCAAACAGCCTGCTTTGTGAAATTACTACGCTGAGACCAACATATGGTTTATATCTTGTCATGCCTAATTTAACAACAGATCCTGAGTCATACCTTTGAGGTTGGCTGGCTGGAGGAGAGTTTATGACTGTAATTAATCAGCCAGTTGCTAGTCCTTCGTAATAGCTGTCAAAGCAGTCCAGCACATTGTTAACAGGTGACCGTCTTCATTTTCATTTGCTTTCTCAACTATTAACCTGTGTTTCTTTTAAATAAAGCTTTCCCCAGTAGCAATATGTTTTTCTAAAGTTAAATTAATCAAAACCCAACAAATGCAACCATGAATGGTGCATTAATAAATAAATACACTTATTGAATGGGTGTTTTCTGACATCTCCACCATGATTTTTGCTGCATTAAAAAGCCATATGGTTGGTACTGAAAATGAGATCCAGTGATGGTTTACTTTTGATATAGATGTAAAAAAATTCCTTTGTGAAACAGGAAAATGTCAGCTTTATAAGACCTTGTAATTACTTTAATGTTTTTAGCATGAATGACAACAGAACTATATCTGCAGCACTTAATATTATACACAATCCGATGCACTTATTTTCATTCAAATGTGGCTGCCTCCAAACTCACTTTATTTGCCATCTTTCTTATGCATACCAGCTTCCTGATATAACCCCGACAGTTATATGGAAAGCAAAGGGAAACTATTTAACCAGGAAAGGCACACTAAGCCAGAGTTTGTTTCCAGGTGTGACCTCGAGCACATGAAGTTAAGTGACTTGCTAAGGGTCACACAGTATGCAAGTGGAGGCTGACAGGATTCAAACCCAACTCTCCAGGTTTGCAGCTCATTGTTTTTCTTAACCACAACACTATACTGCATACTTGTATAGACAATATACAGTTTCTGTTTTGGTTCAGACATGGGTGTAGGGTCTCTGACCTTCCCTACTAGTGAAACATACTGTGATCAAAGAACAGTTTGTATGTTAGATCCCTCCCGGCTCTACTGTAGCAAATTGTGCATATGCCATTTGTTCTATTCCTCCGGTTATTCAATGGCCTCCTATCCCCTTTGAAATCTGCTTGACGACTCTACAACCCCTAGCCTGCAAAACCTGTTGCCTGTTAAACTCAGCTGACTGCCTGCCTCCTTTGTACTGTGATTTATCTTCCTCCCACTGGCTAGGTAAATGTCCCCTGATGTTGCTGCATTGACCATGTTTATGACTGTTGCCCTTACATTGACCTGCTCTTATTGTCTGCATGCTGTGCCTGAATGCATCTCTGTAATCTTGAATGTATCTCTGTAATCTCCTGGGTTGCACCTGAAAATAGGCACTTGGTTGTCTAGTGTGCTTACCCGTAAACAAAAGCAAATAAATAAATAAATAAATGTATCCACTGCATCAGCACTTCTCTTGCAAAAGTTTTTTTTCAATACACTATTACACTACATTATGTCCTGAATGTCCAAGAAATACAAGTTACTCATCTGTAACAGGAGTTCTAGGAGTGGTATATGTTGTTCATCCACACTTACTGGCAGGTTCCTTGCCACTTTAAATCTTGCGGAAGGTCTTCAAGCTGGCTCCTCCCACCCACCCAGGTGGTAAAACTCTTGGCTCTGTCCCATGCACCAGATCTAGCCCACTGGAAGCCAGGTTGCATGTCGAGCGGGGAGGTCGGGTGGGTTGCGTGGATGAACAACATATACCACTCCTAGAAAGTACAGTTACAAGAACGCATGGGACCCCAGGAAATTTTCTAGCTAACCCATTTCAGCAGGGACCGCCTCCGATGTCGGTCCCACCAATGTCAGGCATAGTACATAGGAGGCGGTCCCCCAGAACTCCAGTTCTCCGCCCCAGAGACTCCCCGCCGCTGGATGACATCAGAAGAGGAGTCTGAGGATCCGCCATCAAATGGCAGTCAGAGAGATGCTGAGAACACCTGATCCTAGGAGAAGGATGTTGGAATAAGATCTACCTCCAGTGGGGATGGTGGGAGGAAAGTACCTGCTGCAGAGCTGTTCTCAAAGATCTACTGTTACGGTGAGTTCTTACGTAACTGTACTATCTTACTCGAGAAACCGCTCTTGCAGCAGGTTACACCATTAGGACTGATTCCCAAGCAATAATGGAAATCCTACACCATTGGGAGGAGAGAAGGTAGAAATCCTTAATGGAACCTAAGCCTAGGACAGAAGTCCTTGAAGGACTGCTAGTCCAAAACCTGCTCTTCACCTCGATGCAATATCCAGGCTATAATGCCTGATGAAAGTGTGCATAGAGCTCCAAGTAGCTGCAGCACAGATGGCTGAGGTGGACACATTTTAAGGGCCACAAAGAGGTAGCCACCCCTTTGTGGAATGACCCTTAACCGCTACTTCAGTAAAGATTTGTTGCTTTCTTCTGGTAACAGAACATGATATTACTGAATGAGCCACCTGGACAGCGACTGTTTGAAACAGGAGCTCCCATCATCCTGTGAGCAAAGGAGACAAAAAGCTGGTCCGATTTTCGGTGGTGTTTTGTTCTGGTCAGGTAGTATCAGAGACACCTATGCATCTAAAGTGCAACAGGGCCTCTCCTTGATTAGAATACTTAGGAAAATACACTGGTAGGTCGATGTCCTGATTAAGGGTGAGAGCTGAGACCACCTTAGGCAGAAATTTGGGATTAGTCCTTGGGATACCCTGTCTTGGTGAAACCAAATAAGGTTCTTTGCACATGAGTGCATGAAGTTCAGAAATTCTTCTGGCTGAGGTAACGGCAACTAAAAAACAACGCCTTCCAAGTAAGAAGACGAGCTCGCAATCCGAAGGGCTGGTTCAAAGGGTGGCACCGTAAGCTGCTCCAGGACAAAAGGAAAACCCCATGGCGGAATCGGATCCTTAATTGGAGGTCTAAGGTGGAGAACACCTCTCAGGAAGGCTGTGCTGTGTCCAACTGAGATATGGTGTGTTGGCCTATAGGAGTGTGATAGGCTGAGATGGCACAGAGATGTACCTTAACCGAGGAGTAGGCCAAACCTGTCTAAAAAGGGAAGAACGTAATCCAAGACCAACCTTTCTGACAGTCCATGGCGTAAAAACCGCGTTGCGAACCCATATACAAAATCTGCGCCATTTCATGGCATAAGTAGCTGGGTAGCCAGATTCCTAGCAGCAGCAAGAACATCTGCTACCTCTTGTGAGGACCTCAGATAGCATCATGGCTATGTCTCTAGGAGCCAAGCGTGCAGGTTCAGCGAATGAAGGTCCGGATGAACCAAGGAACCCGCCCTGAGACAGCAAGTGGGAGCTGATTGGTAGAGGCACTGGAGGTTCCAGGAACAGCTGATATAGTAGAGGGAACCAGATCTGCCTGGGCCAAAACAGCGCGATAAGTATCAGCGTCACTTGCTCTCTGCGAAGTTTCAGAAGGACCCTCTGGATCAACGGAAGGGGGAAGGCATAGAGGAATCTGCCCGCCCAGGAGAGGGACAACATCTCACCAGAAAACACCAGGCCCTGGATCTAGCGAAGCAAAAATTGGGCAGTTTTGGGTGGATGGGGACACGAAAGGTCTAACTCTGGTGTATCCCATCTGCGAAACAGATCCTCTACTACCTCCTGGAGTAGTTCCCACTCGTGGACTCTTGGCTGGGAGTGGCTCAGGCTGTCTGTGATGACGTTGTCCACTCCTGGGACATGAACAGCAATGAGGTTTGCGCGCGTTGCAAACCCTCATGGCCTCCCGCAAGCGGGTAGGGAATGGGTACCACCTTGTTTGCTGAGGTAATACATCACTGTGGAATTGTCTGTTTGTAACAGAAGAGTACCCGTGGAATCTCCGACTCAAGACCTGCAGGGCATAAAGAACTGCTCTCATTTCCAGGATATTTATGTGGAGATGAGTCTCTTGGGCTGTTCACAGGCTCGAGACCGGACACTGTCGAGGTGTGCACCCCATCCAAGTCCTGAGGCATCTGTGGAGAGTGTCACAATCAGAGGCAGGCGCACTGAAGGGTACTCCTGCTGATAGGTTCTTCTGATCTAGCCACCATTGCCAATCCCAGATTACGCCTTCGTGATCCGGATTGGGAGATGCAGATGGTCTTCACTTTTGATCCCATTAGACCCGTAACATCCACTGGGTCACCGCATGTGGAGACGGGGCTAGCGGACTGTTGCAATGGCTGCAGCAATGTGTCCGAGCAGGCAAAGGACCAATCTGGCAGGAACGGTCTTCTTCTCCAAAATGTCCCTGATGAGGGATCTGATGTGTTCCGCCTGTCCTCGGAAGAAAGCTTCCCCTGGACGGTGTCCAGAACTGCGCCTATGAACTGCAGAGTCGGTGACAGAACCAGGCGTGACTTCTTGATTGATGATGATGATGCCCAATGTCTCGAACAGAGACTGAGTATAATGAATGGCGGACATCAGGGCCTCCCGAGGCGCCATGAGAAGCCAGTCATCCAGGTAGGGGAACACATAGTGGCCTTGTCTCCTCAGAGTCACCACTCGACCACCATGCGCCGTGAATACCCGAGATGCCGATGACAGTCCGAAGGGAAGGGTTCGAACTGATAATGGTGGCCCTGAAACTCCGAAGTGCAGAAACTTCCTGTGCGCTTGAGCAATGGGTATATGCAAGTAAGCATCCTGCATGTCCAAGGGCGCTAGAAGAAAAATTACTCACCTTAGTAATTGTGTTGCTTCTATTGGAGTCTTGCTGTATTCTGACATATGCAGTGATCTCCAACCCTGAACTGCCCCGGAGAACAAAGAGTTAACTTTCTATGCAAAGCATAGAATGCTGAGCTCGAGCTCGGTTGGAGTCTCTGTCTGGAGTGTTTCAAACTCAAACCGTCAGATTCTTATGAGCCCACTAACTGAAAAATTCTATGTGGAAACTGTAAAATTCCTACTAGCCAACTGAGGTCAAAAGTTTTGGGTTCCCAAAGGAAGACTCTAGTCAGGAAACCCAAAAATCAAAACCCAATTTAATACAAATAACAGTAATAAATCAACACACAAACAAAAGGAAGAGGGTGTAAACAAGGAGCACCCTGGGTGCAACACTGCACCTGCCTGCCCACCCACTTCCCAAAAACAGGTTCTGAGAGGGGAGGCAGGAGGAGGTCAGAATACAACAAGACTCCCAATAGAAGAAACACAATTACTAAGGTGAGTAATTTTTCTTCAAACAACATGAAGTCTTGCTGTATTCTGACATATGCAGACTACTAAGCAGTACCTCCACGGAGGAGGACAGAACCTACTTTGGGAATAGGCTCTGAAGTACTGCTGTGCCAAACCGAGCATCACTCCTAGCCTGGATATCCAGAGAGTAATGCTTGGTAAAGGTATGGACTGTTTTCCAGGTGGCTGCTTGACAAATTTCTAAGACAGGAATATCCCAGGCAGCAGCCAGGGAAGCAGGTGTACCTCTCGTGGAGTGAGCCCTCAGGCCTGAGGAGGAATCTTTTCCAGTTTTTCATAGCAGAATTGTATACAAGATACAATCCACCTGGCAATAGTTCTCTTAGTGGCAGGTTTGCCTTTTCCACTTCTCCATAAGTGAGGAAACAACTGGAGGGAGTCAAACCTGTGTCCCTTGGTACACTCTATGTAGTAACTAAGGGTTCTTTTAACGCCTAAACTGTGTAGCCTCCTCCTCACCTGAGGAAGAATGATCAGTGAAGAAAACAGGAGAGACAGACTGATTCAAATGGAAGTCTGAAACCACTTTGGGCAAGAACCTTCTATTGGTTCTAAGGACCACTTTATCCCTGTGAAAGGAGATAAAATCAGGTTCCACTGACAGGGCCTGCAGTTCACTGATCGCCTGGCAGAGGTAATAGCTACCAAGAACACAGTTTTCCAAGTCAAGTACTTAAGCTCTGCTGAGGACATAGGCTCAAAAGGAGGTTGCATAAGCTGAGCAATGCAAACATTCAAATCCCAGGCAGGGGCAGGGTCTCTAAAGGAAGGATTGGTGTGAAGCAATCCTTTAAAAATTACAGAATACAGGATGCGATGATAGTGAGGAAGACTTTCCCACTGACAGAAAATCAGAAACAGCTGACAAATGTCGTTGAGAGTAGCTGGTGGAGGCCAAGGTTATTAAGATGGACCATATAATCCAGAACCGTGAGGAATTCAGCAATGTCTGGAGAAATGTGCTTCTTGGAACACCAAATGCTGAATCTTTTCCATTTGGAGTTATAAGTCTTTCTGGTGGAGGCTTTCGAGCAGCTTTGAGAATATCCAGAATCCCTGAGAAAGATGCAAGTCTGCAAACTCTAACTCTTCAAGAGCCATGCCTTGAGATTGAGAGACTGAAGATTGGGGTACCAAATCCTCCCTGAGAGGATGTTAACAGACTGTAACTCCTGGGAGAGACAGTGGAAGATGGACTGCTAGGGACAACAACAGGGGTACCATGGCTGTCTGGCCCAATCTGGAGCAATTAGAATCACTGTGCAAGGTTGAGACCTTATCTTGACTAGAACCTTGAACAGTAGTGGGAAAGCATACAGAAATTTCCTTCCCAATTCAGAATCAGAGCATCCAGGGGACTGAGCCCAAGACTGGGGTCTGCAACAAAAGAGAGGAAGTTGGTGATTGTCTGGGGCTGCAAGAGATCTATCTCTGGAGTGCGCCACCTTGAAAAATCACTTTCAACAACTGAGGTCCAGGGACCATTCGTGATGGCCCTGAGAAATCCTGCTCAGTGCATCTGCTAACAAATTGTCCTTCCCTGGAAGGTGAACTGCTATCAGAGAGCCTGCAGGGAATAAGCCAGGGACCACAACTTCATGGCTTCTGTGCCCAAGGCCATAGACCAAGTGCCTCCCTGCTTGTTGATATACCACATGGTGGTGGTGTTGTCTGTTCTGACTTGAACCACCTTGCTCTGTACTGACTGAGAGAAGCTTTTAGGGCCAGAAAACTGCCCTGAGTTCTAGGAGACATATGGAGAAGGATTCCTGAGGGACCACAGTCCCTGGGCAGTGATAGCCCAGATGGGCTCCCCAGCCCAGAAGAGAAGCATCTGTGGTAAGAACCACTGAATGAGACTGAGTGGCAAATGGAACCCTTGTCAGAAGTTGTCCTGATCCTGCCACCACTGAAGGGCTTGGATCAGGGTCCGAGTCACAGGAATCAGTTTGGTAAGGGAATCCTTCCTTTGGGACTAAAAGGCCCTCAGATGGAACTGAATATCCCTCATTTGAAATCTTGCCCTTGGACCACTGCTGTAGAAGCTGCCATGTGGCCCAAGAGCTGGAGGAATGCCTTGCTGGTTATGACACCTGAAGGCTAAAGGAAGAAGCCAGTTCTATAAGAACTCCGCCTTTTCCAGGGAAGAAAGGCTCTTGCTTGACAGTATCCAGCTCTGCCCCTATAAAGGTAAGGAGCTGCACTGGCTCGAGAACTGACTTGGAAAGGATGAGAAGAAATCCAAGAGAAGTGAGCACTTGCTGGGTCACTTGCAGATCTGACTTGATTCTGGTCTGGAGACTGGCCCACTATGAGCCAGTCGTCCAGGTATGGAAAGATGGAAATCTTTGCCTTCTTAGAAAGGCAACAACTACTGCCAAGCACTTTGTGAAAACCCTTGGGGCTGATGCTAGACCAAAGGACATTGCCTTGAACTGATAACGGTCTGAGGGCAACTCAAACCTGAGGTACTTTCTGTGGGAGCACCTGATGGGAATGTGAAAATAGGCATCTTTGAGGTCCAGGGAGGCTAGCCAGTCCCTGGCCTTAGAGATGGAAAAATTATTCCCAGAGTTACTATCTTGAACTTTGGTTTTAAAAGATGTTTGTTCAGGTATCTTAGGTCTGGATGGTGCCACTTCCAGTCTTTTTGGGAGTGAAGTACCTGGAGTACAGACCTTTGCCCTGTGTGGGTAGGAACTCTCTCTATGGCTCTTAAGGCCAGAAGAGATGAAACCTCTGCCTCTAGGGCAGGGTTGCTGACAGACCTGTAGGTGGAAAAGATCTGGCTCTCATCTTCGGAAGTGGGGCTACCACCTTTTAAGAAGCCCAAAGTGGGACATTTCTTACTGAAACATGATTTTTGCAGGACAGTATGTAACCTCAACCAATACAACAGTCTTGTTTTCCTATATAATCAGAATTGAGGCTAAGTATTGTAGTTTCTTAGTTGTTTCTATTGTTTCTTATCATTTTAAGGTATTGTAGATAATTTATTGTAGTTTTCTAGAACATTTAGTGGAAGTTAGAAAATATTTTTCTACTATAAAATCAGGACATTTGGCATTTTTCATGTTTTTGCAGGACACAGCTGCCCAAATCAGGACTGTCCTAAAATCAGGACAGGTGGTAACCCTATCGGAAATGTTTTGAAGCTGAGAACCAGTCCTGGCTTACTACTTTACTTCCAGGACCCACTTGTGTGATATAATAGACCTCCAGTCCTGGACAAAGTAAGCCAGCCTGCCCCTACTGGAATAGGAGAGTCGGCCCTGGCAGACACATCAGGGTGTCCGCTTGGCAGGGGCCTTAGGCTGAGGAGGATGCAGCCCTGCTCATCCCCTTCTGCCTCTCCCTCTGAAGAACCCCTCAGAAAAGGAGAAGAGGCCTGTGCTTGTAAAAGGCCCAAGAAAAGGCCTGCCCCTGTCCCTAGACTGCTGCCTTCGAGGAGTTGCCTGCCTTTCTTTGGCCTGAGCACTCCTGGAAGTGGTCCTGTACTGTCCATTTTCTTCATGTAATTCTCTGTCTGCTCCCAAACAGGGAATTACCCACTACAGGAAAATCCATGGCCTTAGCCTGAGTATCCTGTGAGAGGCTAGTACATCTGAGCCAAGCCATTCCCAAGAGCCACAGTTGTAGCCATGACTCTTGATGACACATCACTGGAGTCCACAGCAGCATGAAACTGTACTTTTGATGCCTCAATCCCATCTGCAGCCACCTGCCCCAGCTCCTTGGCTAGCTGGGGTGAGGTCTGTTTAGCCAGTGCCATTACAGTGTCCCACCTGGACTTCTGGTACCTGGCTGTATAGGCCATATAATCCTACTGCCTGAGTCCCAAAGAAGATGCCATGTACTGTTTCTTGCCATGGCACCAATCTTCCTGAGTCCTTGTCTGGGGGGTGAAGCCAAGGGAATATTTGCCTTGTCACAGGCAGCAGCCTGCACTACCCCAACATGGCTGCATTGCTGGTATAAGAACTCTGTGTCTGAGCCTGAAAGTGTATACCTCTTGTCCATTCTTCTATCCACAGGAGGTATAGTGTTAGGAGACTTTAGAATTTTTGTGTCTGCTTCCCAAAGTTTGTGGAGGGAATAGACAGTCTCCTGGACTCTGGGATGTCCATCATCTCTACATAATCAAGTCTCATGATCCTCCAATGCCTCCTTCATAGGAAGCTGGAGGGATTCAGCCACCTTTCTGTAAAACATAAAGTGAGAAGGGGACTCAGAAAGCCTAGGAGGAAACACCTGAGGGTCTGTCTGGGGAGATGTCTGGTTCCACAGGCACATCCAGACCCTCACTTTCACCATCATCATCCTCAAATTCCCCTTCCTCTTCAAACTCCGGTTCATAAAAATCTTCCAGCGTATAATCTTGAACCGGGGAACCAACCGAACCGAACCCCTGCCAGAAGGTGCGGATTGGTAGGAACCCGAACAAGCGATTCCACAATCTGAATCGCTTTGGCTATCTCTTCGGCCGGTTGGAACATAACCTCTGGATCCGAACGGACGATTTTCTTGCGCTTTCTTTTGTCGGAACCGATCCTCGAATCGTCTCCTTTTGCCCGAAGAAGTATTGCCCTGGTCAGAGGGCACTCCTTCTGGTATGGTCGAACTGAACCAGGATGGCCATCGGGTCAGCGGACTTCTCTGCCTCCTTTTCCTCAGTCTACCTAATCTCTTCTCAATGGTAGATTTTGGAAAATTTTACATATTTGGCAGTCTGAATCGAGGCGGTCAAACCCCAGACAATAAACACAGGTGGTGCGGGGTCGCTTAGCAAAGAACCTCCCCACACTCACTGCAGTGTAGAAACCCAGTGGGCCCAGTTTTTATCTTGGGTTTCTCAGACATGGCCAACTAACCAACTTACCCTTTTAGTGGCAACATGAGCAAGACACCCTTATCGGTTCCTAACTCGTGTCACGGGTATTGGAAAATGTAGTAAAACACGCTTTTTTAGAACCGATAAGAACCGAACCACACACTAAATAAAACACTAAATTTCACTATCAAATGGTCGGTTCAGCCGGACCGACCTGCACTACAGGTTCCACACAGAAAACAGAACAATTCCTATCTAGTACTCACGGCACCACAGACAGAGACTGAACCGAGTATCACGGATACTTTTTCGGTTTAAAAACCGATGAAAACTGAGACTTTAACCGACTTTCGAACCGCTGAAGGAGAAATCTCCGGGCGACCGTTCAGTGAGAGGAGTAAAAATCTGACGGTTTGAGTTTAAAACACTCCAGACAGAGACTCCAAACGAGCTCGAGCTCAGCGTTCTATGCTCTGCATAGAAAGTTAACTCTTTGTTCTCTGGAGCAGTTCAAGGGTTGGAGATCACTGCATATGTCAGAATACAGCAAGACTTCATGATGTTTGAAAGGCGCCTGCTTAAGCATGGGAATCAGACCTGGGAGGGTCACCATGCGGAAGTGTTTGTACAGGACCAACTTGTTGAGGTCACTGAGGTCCAGTATCGGACAGAGGTCCCCTGTTTTCTTGGGAACCAGAAAAGTGAGAATAATATCCTGCACTCCTCTGTTTCCATGGTATGTGTTCTATAGCTTCTTTTCCCAGAGCGCAAGCACCTCCTGCTGTATGAGCAGGCGTGCTGACCTGAGTAACGGGAAAGCAGAGGCGGTCTTGCCGGTGGGTGGTCAAGAAATTCTATAAGTGGCCTTTCTTGACCAATTAGAGAACCCACCGCGGCGGTAATTGACTGCCACCCTAAAAGTGGTGATCGATGCGACCCCCGACCTTTGTGCCCGTTGATCCAGAGGAGGGACGAGGCCAGGAAGGAGTCATGCTGTGGCAGCACTGGTACCTGCAGGCTGGGCCGTTTAGTGTAGCGTTGGGATCTGCCTGGGGATGACTTAGCCTGGGCTTTATGCTGAAAAGTGCCCTTTGTTGCTGGGACGGAGCGTGGCTGCTGCCTGTTGCCTGCTGTGAAAGCGGTTCTGGTTCCTATGAAAGGAACCAGGCCTGGATCTCTACATGGCCAGTACAGACCTGACTGCCTTCCCAGCGTCCTGGAGTTTGGTGATAACCTTCTCTGAGGTTCACCAAAAGTATCGCCGTTGTAGGGACATCAAGAATGTTTTCTGTATGTCCGGGTGAAGCTGGAGACACAGAGCCAAGAGTGTGGCGGAGACAGGCGCCTGAGCTGCAGCTCCGGTAGACGAGTCCGCAGAATCGGATGCGGCTCGTGGTACTTGGGTACCCACATCAGACCCCTGCGGAGAAGGTTTAGGAGCTCCGCCTTCTGATCGCCATCTGGAAGTTTATTGACCAGGTCCTGGCCCTGTTCCCACAGGGCATTCTGAAGTGTACCATGTGGGTTAGGTAGTTCAGGGACCTGATGGAGCATGTAGCAGCCGCGCACATGCGCCTCCCAGGGCATCAAATTGTTTGGATTCCTGGTCCGGTGACTGTGTGCTCATGTGTTGCGGTCTTTGGGACCGGTCATGTGAGCTGTAAGGACCAGGAGTCTGCCAGAGGTTGTTGAGCCAAGTACTGATCCTCTCAGGGCCTTGTACAGGCGGTCAGCTTTTCGGCACTGCGAGAGTGAAGTGTGGACACTTCCACGCAGCCTTGGTGACATCCACAAAGGTGTCCACCAAGGGTGGCACTACAGAGGCTTTGGGTCTTTCTGCTGAAGATTACGGGCAAGGCACTGCCTTTCAGGGTCGAGGTCTTCAGCATCCCACCCTATGTTGTCCTGGATGTGCCTCATGATCTCAGAGAAGAGGAATCATCCGGAGGAGACCTGGGAAGGTCATGTGGGTCAGGTGATGGAATGCTGAGTGGAAGAAGATCTGGAATAATCCAGTATCCAATCTAGAGTCATCCCTGATGGAGTATACCGGCGACGTCTGGGTCAGCTTGGGGCTGGGGACCCTAATGGAGATCTTGAGGGAGGCCTTCTCCGGTCTTGGATCTACCCCTAGGAGGTGGAGTCTGCTCCTTAGGGGTTGGTTGTCGTCCTACTGGCCCCTTTGGTGGAGGAGGAGCGTGGGAGGTGAAGAAATGCGAGGGAGGAGGAGGAGGTTTCAGGGACCACATCCTTTTGGATGGTGTCCCAGAAAATAAAGATATACTTTACTTCTTGTAGATTCATGCCCGACAGCAGGCCTGGCACCAGTGGTCTGTCACGGGGTCAGGCGTTGGGTCCATGGATGTCTCGGGGTGGCGAAGGTTCCTTGGGAGCCCAGCATCCTCAGTGTCACCTGCCTGGTCTTGGGCAGTGTGTGTCCTCCTCCATTGAATCCCTGTGACCGGTGTCCACGGTGACTGGGCGGTTCGCTCCGGTGAATGCGAGGCCGACGTTGGTCACTTTGCCGACACCTTCGGTCCGCTAACGCCCAGCCGGGTGTCTGGTGCCTGGCTGGTGTCCGCGTCCGACGAACGCCTGGCCGACTTCATATGCTTGGCCGACGCCGGGTGCTAGCCGACATCAGGGTCCGACGCCTGCTTTAAGGACGCCAGGTCTTTCGCTCTTCCTGGGTGGTGGATCCGACTCTGGGAGGCTGGGAGACCGATCTGAGTCAGGAGTCCTGACGGCCGGGTCGATGGCAGAGACTTGTGGCGCTCGAAGACTTGGAAGAGGCCCGAGAGGGAGTGGAGGCAGCGAGCCTTGAAGTCTTGATGGGCTGGAGAGTGAAGAGCCACCTGAAGCCCAAACTTTGACCAGAGGGGCCGAGAACGAGCCTGGGGGACAGCGGTACCACCTGGTGGAGCATGAGCACGGAGTCCAACCTGCTTTCTCCGGTCTTTGTCCTGGTGTTTATGGGCCTTGGAAGAAGAACTGCCTCTAGAGGAAGGTTCTTGGTCCATCCTGTTGAGTTTTCTTCCAGCAGATAAGCCTGAAGTGCCTTCTGACGGGCGGATCCTGGTGCGGCTGTTGAACCCTTGGCAGAAGGTGCAGGCCTCGGTAGCCGTGGTCCGGGCCTAAGCACTGCACAGGAGGAATGAGGATCCTTAAAAGGATCTGTTTTCCATGAGCACACTTGGAAAGGTGACCCTCAAGTGAAGGAGTTGAGAGGACATTAGTTTGGAGAAACTCTTGAAGTTCTAAGTCATAGAAACATAGAATCTGACGGCAGATTAAGGACCACTTGGCCCACCCAGCCTGCCCATTTCCTACCTAATGGATAACCTGCAGATCCTAGATAACCAGCAGCCTACTTCTTTCTACCCCACCCCTAGAACTGCCTTATGGCTGTCCATGCATGCTTGAATTCAATCACTGTTTTGACTCACAACCTCCTCCAGAAGGCCATTCCATGCATCTGTGAAAAATACTTCTTATATTACCACTGAGCCGCCCCCATCTTTAAATTGTGCCCCTTGTTCTTGCACACCTCTTTTTTGAAAGATACTACCCTCTTGGACTCTGTTGATTCCCTTGAGGTACCTGAAAGTTTCTATCATGTCCCCCTCTCCTCCTTTCCTCGAGGCTATACATATTAAGCTCCTTTAGTCTCTCTTCATATGTCTTCCAGTTGCAGACCCTGCACCATTTAGTGCCCAACTCTGGACGCTTCCATCTTGTCTATGTCCTTGCGAGATTGGGTCTCCAGAACTGCACAGTACTCCAGATGGGGTCTCACCAGCTGTCTGTACAGAGGGTAACAACTTCCTGTTTTCTACTGGTGATGCCTCTCCCTATGCATCCCGTGATCCCCCAGCCCTCCTTACTACCCTCTCACATTTGCCCACCTTTAAGTCATCTGATATGACTACCCCAGGTCCCTTTCCATTTTGTTGTTGTTAGTATCTCACCCCCCACTGTGTACTCTTCCCTAGATTCTGTTTCCCAGGTGCATTACCTTGCATCTTAGCATTAAATCTAAGCTGCGATACATTTGAGCATTCTCTAACCCTGCCAAGTCCCTTAACATCCTTTCCACCCACCTTGTGCATCAACTCTGTTGCAGATCTTTGTGTCATCAGCAAAGAGACATACTTTTCCTTCCAGTCCCTCTGCAATGTCGCTTAAAAGACATTGAAGAGAACCGAGTCTAATATTGAACCCTGCACCCCACTAGTAACCCTCTTTCTTCAAGTGGACTCATTTACTATTACCCTCTGTGTCCTATTCTCCAGCCAATTCTTTACCCAAGCTATCATCTTGGGACCCACTCCCAGGCTGGCTAACGTATATTAATCTTTGTGTGGGACTGGTCAAATGCCTTGCTAAAGTCTAGGTAAGCCATGTAACAGCCCCTCCCTGATCTACTACTTTGGTCACCCAGTCAAAGAAATCTATTAGATTTGTCTGACATTACCTTCCTGCTGTGAATCCATGCTGCCTTGGGTCCTGTGCCCTCTGGTCTCTAGGTACTAGACAATTCTTTCCTTCAGAAGTGATTCCATCATTTTCCCTATCACTGAGGTTAAACTAACTGATTTGTAGTTTCCTGCTTCTGCCCTGCTCCCACTTTTATGAAGGGGAATCACATCGGCCCTCCTCCAGTCCTCAGGTACCAACCCATCCTCCCATGATTTGTTAAAAGAGGGTAGTCAGTGGTGTCACTAGTTCTACCCTTAGTTCTTTTAAATTCTGGGATGAATCCCATCAGGCCCCATTCCTTTGTCTACCTTCAGTTTTAAGAGTTCTTTCAGAACCCTTTCTTCTGTAAATGGGCTGGTATCGACTTCTGTATCCAGTGTTTCTATTGTTTGTTTTAGGTACCTCCCTCTTCGTTTGTAAATACTGAGCAAAAATATTTGTTTAGTATCTCTGCCTCTTGGTGCATCATGCGCTGGGAGAGGCCGATGCTGGCGAGTCGGCGGTGGGAAAAGAGCGGGGGATTCTGGGGACAACCTCCTTATGTACTATGCCTGATGTTGGGAGTGGGACCGGCGTCCGAGGCGGTCCCGCTGAATACTGCTAGCTAGAAAATTTCCAGTGGGGTCCTGGCACCTGCCGATTCCAGTCGAATGGTGTAACCTGCTGCAAGAGCTGTTTCTCGAAGTAAGATCTCCTGTTACAGGTGAGTAACCTGTATTTCTAGGGGCGTGGATATGTTGTTCAATCCACACTTACTGGCGGACTCTAGCAGTTCTCCGGAGGAGGGAGGCAAGCTCGCAACCCCTACTTGGGAATAAGAACTGGAGAACAGAGGTCCAAAACCAGCATTCCGCGTGATTCAGGTCGATGTGGTAGTGGGTAATGAAGGTGTGCTGACTTCCAGGTAGCAGCCCTGCAAATTTCCTGGATAGGACGTCCCTGGAACCAGCCACCGAAAGCAGCGGTATGGTGGGTAGAATGAGCTCTTAATCCTTTGGGAGCTCCATGCCTGCCAACTTATAGCAGAGATCTATGCAGGAGGTGACCCACCTGCCTATAGTCCACTTGGCTGCAGGTCTGCCAGGTGCTGACTTCAGCGTGGGTGACAAACAGCTGGCGAACCTCTCCCGAACTTAAGCCGTCCGCTCCTTATAATAAGAGCGCTCTTCTAGGGTCCAGAGTATGGAGCCTATATTCGACCTCCAAGGTGTGACCGGGTAGAAGACTGCAGAGTCAACACCTGGTTAAGGTGAAACTCTGACACTACCTTGGAATGAATTCGGGTGGGGCGCAGGACAACCTTGTCCCTGTGGAAGACCAGATAAGGAGACTCGATGGAAAGCACCTGGCGTCTCCCATCCTTCTGGCTGACGTGATAGCCACCAAGAAAGCGATCTTCCACGACAGGCGAGAGATGTCACACCTGTGCAACAGTTGAATGCTTGCCCATGAGTTTAGCCAATATCAGCAGAAGATCCCATGGAGGTGGAGGTTCTGCACCAGAGGAAATGTGATCAAGGCCTTTGAAAAGCGCCTGACCACCTTCTCCTCTGTCGACTGCTTTCCGGCCCGCCCGGTAAGCAGAGATGGCTGCCAGGTGCACCTTAAGGGTCGCCGATCAAGCCCTAGCTGAGAAAGGGACCACAGGTAGTCCAGAATGCTACCCAAAGAACAGGAGGAAGGGTCTAACCCCTTATCCTGATACCAAATGGAGAATCTCTTCCATCTGAAGGCATAGCATTTTCTGGTCGACTCCTTACGGGATGCCTCAACAATGCTGAGGACCTCATCCGAAAGACCCAAGTCCTGGAACTCTAGCAGCTCCAGGAACCAGGCCGTCAAGTGCAGGGATTGAAGGTCCGGTGAACACCTTCTCCTTGTTGACTGAGATCAGGTCCGGGCAGGCTGGAAGCCGCCTGGGAGCCTGGAGCTGAGGCCGAGGAGATCTGGATACCAGAACTGACAGGGTCAGTCTGGTGCTACCAGAATCACCTGGCCTTGTCCTCTTCACCTTGAGAAGCACCTGGTGGATCAATGGAAATGGAGGGAAGGCGTAGAAGAGGCCAGGGTCCAAGGCCTCGAGAAGGCATCCCCTGCAGCGAGCCCTGCTGAGGGGAGGGCATGAAACAATCCAGTTTCGCATTCTCCTGGAGGCAAACAGGTCCACCTGAGGGGTGCCCCAGTGGGAGAACAGATCTTGTACTACCTCCGGCAGGAGAGACCACTCGTGAGATGCAGCGCCTATCCGGCTGAGGGCATCGGGCCAGACTGTTGGAGGCTCCTGCCACATGGATGGCCAGGAGATCCGCCTCCAGGCTGATCATGAGAGAACAAGTGCAGAGAGCCTCCTTCCACAGAGGCAAGGAGTGCGTCCTGCTCTGTCGGTTTAGGTAGTACATGGTCATGGTGTTGTCCATCTGGACCTGGACCACTTGACCCCGTACAAACAGCGAAGGCGGTGGTGAGGGCTAGTCAGACCGCTCAAGCTCCAGCAGGTTGATGTGGCATCGAGATTCCTGGGGGACCAGAGGCCGTGAGCTCTGAGCTCCCAGATGGGCACCCCAACCCATCAGAGGCACGTCGGTTGTCAGAGTGACTGTCGTCTCGGGGCAGACAAGCGGGATACCCTCCTGCAGATGAGCTGGGACAAGCCACCACTGGAGGCCGTTCCACAGCTCCTGGGTCTGATCACTGGCTGGGCCAAGGAACGGCAGCTGTGACCATTTGTGGGTCAACCCCACTGCAGGGGATGCATATGCCAGCGGGCCCAACGGACCACACTGGTGCAGGCCGCCATGAGGCCCAGAAGGCGCAGGGAGGTCCGGGTAGGCGCAACTGCCCAACCAGAAATGACTGGGCAAAGAAGGAAAGGACCTCGGTCCTGTCCACCGGGAGCCATGCTCTGGCTCGAAGAGGTCGAGCTCTGCCCCGATGAACTGAATCACCTGCGATGCACGAGTTCCAATTTGGCCTCGCTTGATGAGGAGGCCAATCTGAAAGCAGACCTGGAGGGCCAGATCCTGGACCGCTCCACCTCCAACCTGAAGGGGCTGCAATCAGCCAGTCATCCAGATAAAGGTACACCTGGACCCTTGCGCCGCAGAAATGCTGTCACCACTGCCATGCATTTGGTGAAGACCCTGAGAGCTGGAGAGAGGCCGAGAGCATGGCCCGAACTCGAAAGGGATTCCTTTGCCCTGAAGAGGAGGAATCGCTGGTGAGATGGACGGATTGGGACGTAAAAGAATGCGCCTGAAGGTCCAGAGAACAGAACCACATGCCTCGTTCCAAGGATGGAATGATCTGAGCCACAGTGACCATCCTGAAGGTGAGAGACCAGGAACTTGTTCAGGTCACGTAGATCGAGAATGGGGCACCAGCCCCCATCCGTTTGGGACCAGGAAGTACCTGGACACAAACCCTGGATCTGGAGGAGGTCCGCCACCTCCTTGATCACCTCCTTCTGGAGGAGCAGAGCAATGTCGGCTCGACAAGCTGACAGAGAGGCTGCGGAACCCGTAGCTGCCATGGGGCAGCGGCTTGATAGGGTGGGGGCTGCTCAAATTCCAGATGCAGACCTTCGCCTACCACTTCCAACACCCAGCGGTCCGTGGTGATAATGGACCAGGTGGAAAGGAAGTGGTGGAGCTGTTCCACGGGGAACCCAGGAGGAGTGACGAGGTTAGGGGAGACACCCCACAACCCATCACTGGGCAGGCTTGGAGGAAGGGCAGGCCGAGGAGCCGCTAGAACCTTTCCTCACGGCTTTCTGCTGGAGGAAACAGCAGGCTTGGCTGGGCCGGACGTGCCACAGGAGCTGAAGGGACGAAGGGCTTACGCTGCTGCTGGCAGCCTTGTCCTTCTGGGCAGGCGTGACCAAGTCCAAGGTGGCGCTGGACTTCTCGATCCGTTGGAGATGACCCTCCACCCGGGACCGAACAAGTCAGTACCCAGGAAGGACGTCTGCCAGCTTGTGCTGGGTATCTGTCGTAAGGTGGAGATCCGCAGCCAAGCTCTGCAGCGTATGGCCACTGTGGCCACTACTGACCGGGCACATGAGTTCGCGATGTCCAAAGAAGTTTGGAACTGCCATTTGGCTACCACCTTCCCTGGTCCTGCACCTGCTTGACCGTCATTTGAAGGTCAGCTGGGAGATGAGAATCACCTTATCCAGGGAGCCCAAAAGGGCATGTGAAAAGTGTGCCATCAGGATGGCCAAGCTAGCCTGATGAAGGCCTAGGGAGGAAGCAGCATAGACTTTCCGCCCGGAGTAGTCCAATTCTTGGACTCCTTATCAGGTGGCTTGTCCACATCCCGAGCATTCCCGAATGCCAGAAAGCGCTGTCGGTCACTAACCCCTCCGCAGAGGGTGCTCCGAAAACCAGAGAGTGAACCAGTAGGGACAGCATACTTCTGAGCCATCCTGGCCGAAGGTGCTAGACAATAAGCTGGCTGCTGCCACAGCTCCAGGGCAGGGCAACAATGGCTTCGGCCACGGGAAGACCTCCGTGAGGGAATCCCCTCGGTCCAGTATCTCCGTGAGAGGATACCTGGCCCATTTTGAAATGGGTTTGAGCTTCATCCCAGTGGATTCTGAGATGAGGCGAAGCATTCGAGAGAACGAGGATGGGCTCTCATCCACCGACTGACCCTCAGTGGACTCCAGGTCAAGCGGCCTGGAGAACAAGAAGTAGTCATCAAACTCCAAGGAGTCTGCGAACAGCTGCCGAGTGCCTGAGCCATCCTCCATATGCCGAGGTCGATCGGGAGTGAGGGTGACCGACAACCTATGGGGCAAACCCTGACCAGACCGAGAATCCTTGGTAAGGGCCCCAGTCTTTGGTTGTGGGCCGGAGGTTCCACCACAATGGGGGTGCAGTCGGTTTCGGCCAAACAACGGTGCCGGCTTGCTCCTCGACCACTACGAGGTTGTTGGCCACTCGGTGACGGCCACTTAATGGCCGGAGAAGGCGACGGAGTTGGCTTATTCCCGGACAATAAGAGCTGCTGCCACATTAAATCCTCGTGGCGCCGGCGCAACTTGCGCGAGCCTATCCTCAAAGAGGACAACGAGGATGAGCAGCGCCGCCGCTTTCCATGGTGCCGAGACCGCCGGACGGTGGGACTGGCTGGACCTGGAAGAGGTCCAAGACCTTCGGGATTCAAGGGTGGGTCTGAGAGGGTGGGGAAACCCGCCTCCCTTGGTTCATGGACCTTAACCAGGGACTCTGGCACAGGAGGCACAGACAAGTCTCAGTTTCCACCGGGGAACCGGTGAAGAAGGGTGTCTGCTTCTCCAGTCGACAAACAGTCAGGCGGGTCGAGAAAATCTCGACCGCCGACGGCTGTCTCGGCCGACTGACCTGACGAGAACATCAGAAGCCAGCGCCTTACACGAATCTCTTGACCAAGTCGACTGCCGACTATCCAGAGAAGGGACCTCCCTCTCCCCGCCTCCCATGAACGCCGACGGTGGGACTTACCTTTGGAGTCCTCCTTTTGGACCGATAGGAATGTCCCGATGGCCCTTCTCCCTTGGTGGAGAGGGATTGGCAAAGCTCCTTTAAAGAAGCTGTATAGGAAGAGCCCAAGGACAGCGGGATAAATACCGTGACCGAGGAAGATGATGATGCGCATGGGCTGCCTTCTCTTGAGGCGATCATCTGCTCCAGCTGTTCTTCCGGAGCCTGCCACCACGGACACCGCCCAGCAGGCCTCCTTTGACTTGACCGGAGGATAACATTTTTCAGGTCGCCCCAAGAGTAATCAGCAGCACGGTCCTCCAAGACCGTCAAAGGATTTACATAACTCACAAGCCTGTGAGTCATGGCTGAGTCCTAGGCAGTAAACGACGCGGAGTGTGGATAGGTCCGGGACATCTTCTGCCCACAGGGCACCGACAAAAACTGGGAGTCGATCTGTCCATCGTAGCCGCTGAGGAAAAGAAGACTGAAGTCTTTTAAACTTTAGAATGAGTTTTGGTTTAACCAAGAGTTTGGATCCAGGCCTAAAAGTCAGGCGCTAAGGAGGAACCTGAGCTTCTAAGCGGTAAGGAAGATCTGGCATCATGGGGTGGATCCGAGTTTTACCACCAGTGGGTGAGAGGAGCCAGCCTGAAGACCTTCCGGCAAGATTTAAAGCAGCAAGGAACCTGCCAGTAAGTGTGGATTGAACAACATATCACATGTCCCTAGAAAGAGCTCTTATTTGTAGCCAAAATTCATTTAGCAAGCCAATGTACAATAAGGGGGGCACTTGTTTAATCAGGAAAGGCACACTAATCCAGAGCTGGTTTCAGGTGCAACCTGGGAGCACAAGGAAGTTATGTGACTTGCTCAGGGTCAGACAGTATGCAAGTGGGAGCTCATGGGATTCAAATCCAGGTCTCTAGCTTTGTAGATCAGTGCTCTTAACCACTATGCTATACTGCCTCCTAGTAAAAGAAATACAGTCTTTCTGCCTGAATCTAAAAGAAGTCACATTTGTCATAACAAAAGTAGTACAATGTTGTAAACATGCCCTCCAGCAATGTCATGTTGTGTGATTGCGGTGAGATTTAAGATAGCCTACTGTATTAATTTTCACTAAGTCTTTATACGTTACTGGACTAGGGACACCATATCCATTTCACACCTCAGAGTAAAAGTTCAAAGCATAGCTCATATTTGCTAAATACGTGTGTGTGTGTGTGTGTGTGTGTGCGGCGTGTGTGTGTGTATCAGACACACAGATTGTCCAGCTGAGATGCACCACCCTGTTTTCAGTGGAGTAATGCTTCTTATGTTATAAAGTTTGAATAACACATGAATGGTAATCATTTCACACTTTTAAAATCTGGTACTTCCCATTTCTGCATATTTTTTCCATGAAATTAAGCTAGGAGTTTGTTTACCTGAAGCAGTATTTGTTAATCAACATTAATTTTATTTTTCAGCAAAAGATGCATTGCAATCATAACCAGGTATTTCTAACTATCTCACATACTTAAAAGAAAATTTTATAACTATACAGTATTTGCAATTAATTGCTCAAGATATTAGAATAGCTGCCACTGGCAATACTTAATCCCTTTGGTTGACAGTATCTTATACTGTTGTATTATGGTATATATCGAAAAATGGTCTGTAAAAATGCCCTTCCAATTTTCAGCACCCCCATCTATTTCAGTCTTCTGGTAGCATTGCTATCTGTCAAAGATGCTCTTCCAGCTTAGAATTTCCCTGGTCAGCAACGGTAGACTGGATTACATTCAAATATACAGCACAGAGCAAGATGAATTATACTAAAATGTTTAGTGACTGCAGTGTACAATCAGAGATTATGTCTACATCTCAGTTAGACTACTAGAAGCCGTTATAGATAACAAAAAACAAACGCAAATGATGCTGAAGGTTTCCTTGCATGGTGTATGGGTAGCATTCAGCGGTGCCCATGGCGCTCGTTACTTGTAGCTTCTTCCAAGCTCACCACAGCCAATCGGTTTGGCTAGAGCGTGTCTGTATTGGAAGAACAAATCCCCAAATCCCCAAAATTCTGGTGGCTCACAACCTCTCCAAGTTTGAAGTAGCTGCTTTTCTTAACAGCCTGGCAGAGATACATTGGAGTGATTTAAATAACCTGCCCAACATTGACAGCTCTGGACTCCTTTATCTTCAATTGCCTTAGCGTTCTTAACAAGCATGCTCCCTTGAAACAACGAAGGGTCAAAGTCATTGCTCTAAATGGCTGGATCAAGACCTACACAAAATATGAAACTCAGATAAGGCCTGGGATCAATTTAAGCATTCTGGTGAAAATGAAGACTGGCTTAAACACAGGACTCTGAGAACTCATGCAAGCAGAATCTCAAAAATACCAAAAGGTCATACACCTCAAGAATCTCCAAGCCAAGAATTCAAGACCAAAAAAACTTTTGAAAGCAGATCAACTGTCTCTTGAAAGGGCATACAATAGCCACTGCTTAGAGCATCACAGCCGACAGTCAACTGGTATCGGAACCGGCTGCTTCAACCAATGCATTCAATAACATTTTACTAACCTAGATAAACACATAGACCCTAGTGCAGAGAATATGAGCTGCTCCTTCCTCAAATCAACCCTCCTCTCAGTTTTACTTCTGGCTTGTTGCCGGGAAAGAAGTTCTCACTGGTTACCTTACTGAGAAGGATTAAATCAAATGGCACCCTAGGCTTTGATAAACTACAACCTAAATTTTTAAATATAGCGGCTCCAGTTATAGCCACACCTCTCAAAAACCTGTTCAACAGATCCATACTACTTGATCACTTTTCCGCCAGATGGAGAACAGCCATCATGGTCGCATCCATAAAGGGGTACTAAAGACCCGTTGAAGATTACAGACCCATATCTAGTCTCAGCACACCAACAAAATACTAGAGAAGTTGGTGTATAACCAACTCAGGACTATCTGGAGCTACACTACTCTCAGATGTGCAACATGGCTTTAGAAAACATCATGGCATTAATAAAGCTCTTGTCGGCTTCACTACAGATGTATTTGGGCGATGGATCATGGTCACATCGACAGGTGTCATATTTATAGATCTAACCAAAGCATTTGACCTGGAAAAGCATGAGCTCCTTCTTACCAAACTGTGGGAGGACAAGATGCAACTACAGTATATGTCAATGATGTTGTTTTGTATAGAAGCTCAAGACTAGGTTTGCTGGCAAAGGAACCTAGCTTCACCTGAGCTCTTTTCTTCTAGGTTTGCTTGTAAGGACAGAGCAAGGAACATTATCAGAGCAAGGAAAAAGATTAAGGCTTCTTTTGGCTAGGCAGATTTACTGTGTGTTACTATTTTCTTTTGTGCTCACAGGGTTTGTTACTGTTTTTGCTAACATTTTACTGCTTTATTGTTCTCTGATTCAATTGCTGCTGCAGGGTATACTTTCTGATACATTATTACAGGGTGTGCCTACAGGTTTGTTACTGTTTGTGCTTACAGATTACTGCTGTAATCTCTGATTCAAATTGTTTCTTGCACGGTATATTTTCTGTTACTGCTTTTTTTTCTCTGTAGCAAAGTGCTTTTGCAGGAGTTATCTTCTGTGAAATTATTACAGGTAGTGCTTAACAGGTTTTAACGTTTTATCTATCATTAGGCTAAGCTTTCAGGGCTACTGCATTTGTTGTTGGTTGATTGTTTCTGCTCTTACCTTCTTGTTTTTTCGGCCGTGGTTGTTCTTTTTCAGCAGGGAAGGGCCCAGCCAGCCACCCACCCACCCCTATCCCCAACCACCAACGCTACACTCCTTTTATAGAGTAGCACAGTCGGACATTTCCTGTAGCAAAGCAGGAAGGGAGGATCAGAGGGTATCCATAAAGTGACCTCACTTACAGGGGCACAAGTAATTTAACTTATTATAACAAGTTATACAAAACAAACAAAACAAAAACTCAAACTTTGCTTTCATTTCCTCCTTCTAATTACTTGGACCAGGTTATAAATCCAGCATCTCAGCTGGAATGGATATTAACTGCAGGTACTGTGGGGCACTTTCAAAGGGCAGTTAAACAGGATTTAGGATGCTGTCCTACATGCTGGACCACTGGAGATCTAAGAGCTCAGCTCCAGGCAGCATGGGCAGAGACTGTGCACCTCAAATCACATATTCAGGAGGAAAAAATTAAAAGAACCACCCACAATTTCACCAACAACCAACTGAAGCACCTTGGCGTAAACTACTATATTATGCAACCTAAGTGTATCTATATTAAATGTTCCTTTTACTGCACCTGTAATGTTATCCTCTGTTTTAATCTGCACTGTAATAACTGTCTTGATGTTTGCCTTCCCTCGACGAAGTGCCTTTGTAAATGAGTCTCTGACTCAAAGATTGTAAACCGATTTGTAATGAATAAAGAATGAATGAATAAAGAGGGTAGTAGGTCTGAGCGCTGGCAGGTGGTTAGGAGGGAAAATCGGTGCCCCATCACTCAGTGCTCTCCAACGTTATCACCTCCACAAACCATACAAAAACTACTAACAGTATCTGCCTCTATCTCCGAAATCAAAGGGCAGAGGACACTGCACAAGCAGGTCACTGCAGCACAGGTGCTGACGAACAAAACTCGCCCAAAACAGGGACCAAAACAAAAAGCAAAAGGAAATCCAAAACACTTCTGATCATAGGAGACTCTATGATTTGGATTGATTGATACCTACCTTCAGCCGAGAATGGTCAGATGTCTCCCAGGTACATCAGCATAGAGAGACACTGACTGCATTGCTAAAATCATGCAGAAAGCAGGCGAAACATTGATGACCTGGTAAAACATAGGGACTAACGATCTCGCCAGCCGGGTCAGTTGTGGAGACCAAGGAACACCTGATCAGGCTGGAAGACAAACTGTCATCCATTTCATCTGGCATCTCCTTCTCTGAGATCCTGCCGGTCTGGGAGAGGGGGCAGATGGACGGAAGGTCAGAGAAGGGGAAATAGGGGAGCTAAACATGTGGATCAAGGGCTGGTGCCAGGGAAAAGGACACAAATGTGTAAGTAATTGGCAACAGCTTTGGGAGCGAAAGTTCTTTAAATTCGATGGACTGCGCCTGACTAAGGAGGAGTCAGTGCATTGGGGCATCGTCTGACATCTTTGCAGAATATTTAAACTAGCAAATGGGAGAGAGGTGCAGCACCGCACACATCGAACAGGAAGAACACCCTCCCCTCAGCTAATTGATCAAACAGGAGTTCAGCATGTCTGTAGTTCATTTGCATCACCAGGTAAGGAAAAAGGTCCGGCTCTCCACATGTCGCCCAGGGAAACGCTGGACCTCACCCAACAACTAACACACCAAATCTGGCCAATGGAAAATCATAATGTTCGTAGTCTGGGAAACAAGATCCCAGACCTGCAGGCAACAAAGACAGAGGCTAAACTGGACATAATAGCCATTAGCAAGACATAGTTCACTAGTAACCACACTTGAGAGACTTTAGTACTGTGGGTCACCCTGGAAACAGGAAATGGGACAGCCATACGAACTGAGGTTGTCTACAGGCCTCCAGACCAGGGGAGGACACAGACACATTACTGTTAGAAGACATACGAAACATGACAGCTAAAGGGAGGTTCTGATAATGGGAGACTTCAACATGTCATATACAGTTTGATCAATACCTGCAGGATCTTTCACCAGAACTAGACATACAGTGGATTCCCTGCAGGGTAGGGCCTCAAACAACTGGAAGAACAACCCACAAGAGACAGGGCTATCCTAGATCTAGTACTGACCATCGCATGGTATGGTTCAATTTGGCCACTAGAACTAAATCATCCCATTCAAGGCAAAAATGTGGGACTTCAGAGGAGCTGACTTTGATAAGATGGCCAACAGAGTTAAGCTAGCCCTGGCAAGAAGAAATACAGGTGAAGGGGTACAGGTAAGTGGGCAAGCATTAAGGATGCAATACTTGAGGCAACATCCCATTGTGTTAGATAAAAAGCAAGAGCAAAGGAGCAGAAATCACTTTGGTTCTCAAAAACAGTAGCAGAAAAGGTCAGAGCTAAAAGGCTGGCCTTCAGGAAATATTAGGGAGCAGCAGGGCAAAGATAAGGCATACCAAACTTCCTAAGGAAGCAGGGAAGGCAGTAAGGCAGGCAAAGGCCCAAACCGAGGAAACACTAGCATGAACAGTAAAAGAACGGGAAAAGACTTTCTATAGATACATTAGTGAAAGGAGAAAGTCCAGAGGGGTATTGCTAAGATCAAAGGGGATAAGGGAGTATGTGGAGGAGGACCAAGGAAAGGCATCTATCCATTATAGATACTTCTGCTCATTATTTACTGAGGAGAAGGTAGGGCAGGGCCCACAGCTCAGCACCATGGACACAGGGGAGGAGGTGTGCACAGGTCCCTTCACAAAAGAAAGGGTCCTACAAGAGCTCGCTAAGCTCTGGGTGGACAAGGCAATGGGACCTGATGGCATACATCCCAGGGTACCAAAGAAGCTAAGGGTGGAACTAGCAGAGCCATTAGCAGAACTGTTTGTGTGTCCCTGAGCACAGGAGAGGTCCCAGAAGACTGAAGAAGAGGCTCGTGTGATCCCGCCCACAAGAGTGGCAGCAGGGAGGAGGCAGGAACTACAGACCAGTCAGTCTTACCTCAGTAGTGGGCAAGATTATGGAGGCACTCCTTAAGGAAAGGATAGTGCAACATCTGGAATCCATAGGAGCACAGGATCCAAGACAGCATGGGTTTTGCAACGGATGGTCCTGTCAAACTAATCTCATAGATTTATTTTACTGGGTAACCAGAGTGCTGGACCAAGGGGTGCAGTTGATGTCGCCTACCTTGTTTTCAGCAAAGCTTTTGATACTGTTCCACATAGAAGATTGATTAACAAGCTGGGTAGGATCAGGGTGGGTCAGAGGTTGGTCAACTGGGTGGTAAGCTGGTTGGCGGCACGAAAACAGAGAGTGGTTGTAAACGGTATACAGTCAGAAGAGATGCAAGTCACAAGTGGGGTACCTCAGGGAGCAGTCCTGGGCCCAGTGCTCTTCAATATCTTCATCAGTGACATTGCAGATGGACTGGAGGTGAAGGTTTGTCTGTTTGCAGATGACACCAAAATCTGCAACAGAGTAGATGATTCAGATGAAAAATTACTCACCATAGTAACGTTGTTTCTTCTAATGGAGTCTTGCTGTATTCTCACTAATGCAGTTAGCCCCAGCACTTGAACTGCCCCAGAGAGGAAAGAGTTAACTCTGTATAGAACGTTGAGCTCGAGTCTCGTTTCAAACCTCTGTCTGTGGTACTTCCCAGTGTAACCGTCAGATGATTACGCCGCAAACTAAGTACTATAGTACAGAAATTGTTTAAACATACAGTATAGCCAGGCAAAAGATTTTGGGTCCAAAAAGACTCAAGTCGAGAACCCAAAAGGAAAGGCAGTGGCAATATTTAACTATAAAACACAAGAAAAGTAACAATAACAGCTACCCCACCCTAGAGGAGGATACAAGGTACACCCCTGAGGTGCAACGCTGTACCTGCCGACCCACTTCCCAAAAACTAGGTTCTGAGAGGGGAGGCGGGGAGAGGTCAGAATACAGCAAGACTCCATTAGAAGAAACAACATTACTATGGTGAGTAATTTTTCTTCAAACAACATGAAGTCTTGATGTATTCTGACATAATGCAGAATGCCAAGCAGTTCCCTATGGAGGAGGAAAAGCAGAACCTACTTTGAAACAGGTTCTGCAGTACTGCTGTGCCAAACCTAGCATCACTCCTAGCCTGGATGTCCAGGAGTAATGCTTGGTGAATGCATGTACTGTTTTTCAGGTGGCTGGTTTACAGATCTCTAACAAGGGTATATCTCTGGCGCAGCTAGAGTAGCAGCTGTACCCTAGTCGAGTGAGCCTTCAGGCCTGAAGGTGTTGTTTTACCTAATTTGCAACAGTAGAATTGTATACAAGAAACAATCTACCTGACAGTTCTTTTAGTGGCAGGCTTACCCTTCCCCACTTCACCATAAGTGAGAAACAATTGAAGACAGTCATTTCTGTGTTCTTAGTATGCTCTGTGTAGTAGCTAAGAGCCCTTTAACATCCAAACTGTGTAATCTTCTTTCTCCTGAAGAAGAATGGTCAGTGAAAAACACAGGAGAGATATGGACTGGTTCAGATGAAAATCCGATACCACTTTGGGCAAGAATCTTCTACTGGTTCTTAGGACCACTTTATCCCTATGGAAGGATATGAAGTCATGCTCAGCTGACAGGGCCTGTAATTCACTAATCTGCCTGGCAAGTAATAGCTACCAGGAACACAGTCTTCCAGGTCATGTACTTCAACTCTGCCAAAGCCAGAGGTTCAAAGGGTGGCTACATAATCTGAGCAATGCATACATTAAGATCCCAAAGGAGTAGGTTCTCTAAAAGGAGGGTTAATGTGAACCAGACCTTTGAAAACTTTCTGAAAACAGGATGAGATGCAAGGAAAGCCCTTTCCTGCTGAGAGGAATGCAGAGACAGTTGCTAGATGAACCTTCAGAGTAGCAGGCCTAATGCCTAGCCTATTTAGATGAACTAGATAATCTAAGGTTGTGGAAATGCCTGCAGAATCGGGCACGATGCCTTTCTGAGAACACCAAATCCTAAACCTCTTCCATTCGAATTGTAAGTTTTTCTAGTGGAAGGTTTCTGGAGACCTTCAGGATATTCAGAACTCCCTGAGAGAAGTGCAGTGCTGCATATTCTAACTCTTCAAGAGCCAGGCCTTGAGGTTGAGAGACTGGAGATTGGGGTACCGATCCGCCCCGGGAAGAGGACAGGACAATGTATTTCTTGGGAAGAGACAGGGTCGTGACACTGTCAAGGACAGCAGTAGAGGATACCAAGGCTGTCTGGCCCAATCAGGAGCCACTAGCATCACTGTACAGGGCTGAGTTCTGATCTTGATCAGAACTCTGGACAGCGGAGGGGAGGGAAGGGAGGGAAGACATAGAGAAACCTGCCCTTCCATTCCAAAATGAGAGCATCCAGGGGTACTGTCCCCAGGACTGGAGGTCTGCAGCAAAACAGCGAAGCTGATGATTGTCCGGTGCTGCAAAGAGATCTATCTCTGGAGTGCCCCACCTGGAGAAGATGACCTTCAAGACGTGAGGATCCAGGGACCATTCGTGATGTTCCTGTGAAATTCGGCTCAGGGCATCTGCTAGTACATTGTCCTTTCCTGGAAGGTGAACTGCTACCAGGGAAGTCTGATGAGAATAGGCCAGAGACCACAGCTTCATGGCTTCTGTGCGCAAGGCCATGGACCGAGTGCCTCCCTGCTTGTTGAGGTACCACATTGTGGTGATGTTGTCTGTTCTGACTGGGACCACTTTGCCCTTGACTGAATCCGAGAAGCTCTGAAGGGCTCGGAAACTGCCCTGAGTTCCAGAAGATTGATATGAAGGGAGACTCCTGTGGAGACCAGACCCCTTGAGCTGTCAGGGCTCCCAGATGGGCTCCCCAACTAAGACAGAAGCATCCACAGTTAGAACTACTGATGGACTTGAGAGAGAAATGGAACCCCTTGTCTGAAGTTGTCCTGGTCCAGCCACCACTGGAGAGCTTGGACCAGAGTCTGAGTCACTGGAATCAGTTTGGTGAGAGAGTCCTTTCTCTGTGATCAAAGGGACCTTAGGTGGAACTGAATGTCCCTCATCTGAAATCTGGCTCCCTGTACCACTGCAGTAGAGGCTGCCATGTGACCCAGGAGTTGGAGGAACTGTCCCGCTGGACGAGAAACCTGTGGTTGAAAAGAGGAAGCAATATCTACTAGGGCCTTCACCCTTGCCAGAGGAAGGAAAGCTTTGCTTGGACAGTATCCAATTCTACCCCTATGAAGGTGAGAAGCTGTACTGGTTCGAGGACAAATTTTGGAAGATTGAGAAGAAACCCTAGAGAACTGAGCAAGTCCTGGGTGGCTTGCAGAGCTGACCTGACCTGGTCTGATGACTGACCTACGATTAGCCATCATCCATATATGGAAAAATGGTGATACCCTGTCTTCTGGGGTAAGCCACCATTACTGCAAGGCACTTTGGAACACCCTTGGAGCTGATGTCAGGCCAAATGGCATGGCCCTGAACTGATAATGGCCTGAAGGCAACTCAAACCGAGGTATTTTCTGTGTGAGCACCTGATGGGATATGGAAGTAGGCATCCTTGAGGTCCAGGGATGCTAGCCAATCCCTTGGCCTTAAAGAGGAAGGATTATTCCCAGAGTTACCATTTTGAATGTGGGTTTTGAAATGTGTTTGTTCAGAAACCTTAGGTCCAGGATGGGCGCCACTCCCCTGTTTTCTTTAGGGTAAGGAAGTACTGGAGTACAGGTCTTTTACCCTGTGTTGGGTAGGAACCTTCTCCATAGCTCTGACAGCCAGGAGAGAAGAAACCTCTGTCTCTAGGGCAAGGGTTTCTGAGACTGATGCAGGTGGAAAGACCTGGCCCTCCTTTTTGGAAACCTTCTGAAGCCAAGGGCCAGTCCCTGGCTTACCACTTCAGGACCCACTTGTCTGAGGTCACAGACTTCCAGGCCTGAAAGTAGTAAGCCAGCCTGCCTCCTACTGGAATGGGGAGTTGACCGGGCTGACCCCTCAGGGGTGTCTGTTGGCAGGAGCCTTAACCTGGGAGGAGGAAGCAGACCTGCTCATCCCCTCCTGCCCCTCCCTCATAAAAAAAAAACCCTCTGTGGGAAAGGAGAGACCTGGGCTTGGTAAAAGGCCTGTGAAAGGCCTACCCCTGCCCTGGACTGCTGCTTTTGTGGAGTGGCTTGCCTTTCCTTGGCCTATGCACTCCTGTAAGTTCCTGTATTCATCCATTTTCTTCATGTAAGCCTCTGTCTACTCCCCAAACAGAGAGTTACCAACTACAGGAAAATCCATAGCCTTAGTCTGGGTATCCTGTGATAGGCTAGTACATCTGAGCCAAGCATGTCTTCAGAGACACAGATGTAGCCATGACTCATGATTGTACATCACTGGAGTCCACAGCAGCGTGAAATTGTACCTTAGATGCCTCAGTTCCATCCACAGCCACCTCCTCCAGCTCCTTGGCTAGCTGGGGAGGCCTGATTAGCAATTCCAGAACAGTATCCCACCTGGACTTCTGGTACCTGGCTGCATAGGTCACATAGTTTGCCTGCCCGAGTCCCAAAGAGGATGCCAAATATTGTTTTTGGCCATGGCATCAACTTTCCTGGAGTCCTTGTCCAGGAGGTGTGAAGCCAAAGGAATGTTAGCCCTGTCACAGGCTGCAGCCTGCACTACCCCAACATGGCTCCTATGAGTAAAAGGAACTCCGTGACCTGAGCCTGATAACATATACCTCCTGACCAAAGTAGTAGATCAGGAGGGGCTGTGGACATGGCCTACCTAGACTTTAGCAAGGCATTTGACACAGTCCCACACAAAAGATTAATATACAAGTTAGCCAGCCTGGGAGTGGGTCCCAAGATGACAGCCTGGGTAAAGAATTGGCTGGAGAATAGGACACAGAGAGTAATAGTAAATGGAGTCCACTCTGAGAAAAGGGTTTACTAGTGGGGTGCCGCCAGGGTTCAGTATTAGGACGGTCCTCTTCAATGTCTTTATAAGCGATATTGCAGATGGACTGGAAGGAAAAGTATGTCTCTTTGCAGATGACACAAAGATCTGCAACAGAGTTGATGCACAAGGTGGGGTGGAAAGGATGAGAAGGGACTTGGCAAGGTTAGAGGAATGGTCAAATGTATGGCATCTTATATTCAAAGCTAAGAAGTGCAAGGCAATGCACCTGGGAAACAAAACCCAGGGAAGAGTACACAATGGGGGTGAGATACTAACAACAACAAAAATGGAAAGGGACCTGGGGTAGTCATATCAGATGACCTAAAGGTGGGCAAGCAATGTGAGAGGGTAGCAAGGAGGGCTGGGGGATACTGGGATGCATAGGGAGAGGCATCACCAGCAGAAAACAGGAAGTTATTATCCCTCTGTACAGACAGTTGGTGAGACCCCATTTGGAGTACTGCGTGCAGTTCTGGAGACCCAATCTCGCAAGGACATAGACAGGATGGAGGCTGTCCAGAGGAAGGCGACTAAAATGGTGCAGGGTCTGCACCAGAAGACATATGAAGAGAGACTTAAGGAGCTGAATATGTATAGCCTCGAGAAAGGAGAGAGAGAGGGGACATGATAGAAACTTTCAAGTATCTCAAGGAATCAACAAAGTCCAAGAGGGTAGCATCTTTCAAAAAGAGGTGCAAGAACAAGGGGCACAATTTGAAGATAGAAGGTGGCGGCTCAGAGGTAATTTAAGGAAGTATTTTTTACAGAGAGGGTTGTGGATGCATGGAATGGCCTTCCAGAGGAGGTTGTGGAGTCAAAACAGTGGTGGAATTCAAGCATGCATGGGACAGTCATAAGGCAATTCTAGGGGTGGGGTAGGAAGAACTAGGATCTGCAGCTTATCCAATAGGTAGGAAATGGGCAGACTGGGTGGGCCAAGCGGTCCTTATCTGCCGTCAAAATCTATGTTTCTATGTTCATTCTTTTATCCACAGGAGGTAATGAGTTAGGGTTTGTAAAATCTTCTGTGTCTGTTTCCCCAAGGATTTATGAAGAGGATAGACAATCTTTTGGACTTTGGGATGTCCATCATTTCTACAAAATCAGGCTCTTCCTCCTCCTCAGCAGCTTCAAAGATAGAGAGCTGGAGGGTTTGACCACCTTCTTGTAAAACAAGAAGTGTGAATTGGACTCAGAAAGCCTGGGAGGGTGACATTAGAGGGCCTGTCTGGGGAGATGTCCGGTTCAATGGACACATCCAGACCCCAGTCATCATCTTCATCAACAGGATAGTCTTCGTCTCCTCCCACTCCACATAAAAAGCACCTGGATTGTAATCGAAGGAGACAGATCCGCTGAACCGACTGTTTAACTGGCAGTACCGGTTCGGACAGAACCGACGAAGCGACTGAACAATACTAATCGCCTTAGCTATCTCGTCCCCACGGTTGAGTATGCGGTACTGGATCTGAACCAGCAGACTTTTGTTTCTTTCTTGATGGAACCGCCCCTCAGATTCGCTCTCCTTTGCCGAGGAGGTATCGCCTAGGTCAGTAGGCACCTCCTTAGGTTCGGCCGCAAACAAACCGGGCTGGCCATCTGAATCTATGGACTTCTCGGCCTCACTTTCCTTCAGCCTACTCAATCTTTTTCTAGAATGGCTTTGGGAACATTTTGCAAATTTGGCAGTCTGACTTGAGGTGGTCAAACCCCAGACAATACACACAGATGAGGTGGGGATTGGCCTTGGCAAAAGCCTCCCCACACTCCAGTACAGTGGTGAAATCCAGTGGGACCGGTTTTCTTCTTGGGTTTCTCAGACATGGTCAACCTACTAAATTACCCTACAGCAGCTTTCAAGCCAGGTAATAGATAACCGATCGGGTTACAAACCGTGTCACGGTTTTGAAACTGAACAAGAAAAAGGCCCAGTTCTTTGAAACCGATCGGTACCAGAACACCACTCCAATCCCAGAAAAATTCACAAAGTTGAAATAAGGTCAGTTCCTAACCGGACCGACCGATAAGAAACCGAAGAAAAGAATGATTTCCACACTTTTCCCACAACAAAACACAGTGACTATCTACTACACTACCTGTACAGTAGACAGAGCCTAGAAATCTGAAAAATAAATAGAGCGGTTTAAACTGAACACTTTAAACTTTACCAAACCAAGCAGAGGAATCTCGGAGCGACTTGACTGTTAGGCGGAGTAAAGAATCTGACGGTTACACTGGGAAGTACCACAGACAGAGGTTTGAAAACCAAGCTTGAGCTCAACGTTCTATGCGCCTGCACAGAGTTAACTCTTTCCTCTCCAGGGCAGTTCAAATGCTGGGGCTAACTGCATTATGTCAGAATACAGCAAAGAATTCACGTTGTTTGAAGGGTGAGCAGAATGAGAAGAGATCTGGAAAAACTGGCAAAATGGTCAGAAGAGTGGCAACTGGGTTTAACACAAAGAAGTGCAAGATCATGCACATAAGGAAGAGAGACCCTGAAGCCACCTATAGGTTGGGTGAGAGTTGCTGGCAACCACAAGGAAAGAAAGAGACTTGGTATCATCATCACAGATGACCTGAAATCATCCAAGCAGACCACTAAAGCAGTAAGAAAGGCTAGAGGGATGCTGGGGTGTGATTAGTAGGGTATCACAAGTCATAGAGGGAGATTATAATCCCTCTTTACAAGACACTGGTTAGGCCTCATCTGAGTACTGCGTGGAGTACTGAGGCAGTACCTACACAAGGACATTAACAAAATGAAGGCAGTCCAGACAAGGGCAACCAAAATCATGCAGGGACTGCATCAGAAAACATAAGAGGACAGATTAACAGAGTTCAATATGTATACCCTGGAGCAAAGGAGGAGAGAGGTGATATGATCGAAACATTCAAACACCTTAAGGGCATTAACAAGGTAAAAGAGTCTAACATGTTTCAATACAAGAAAAATAGCAGGACAAGAGGACACAGCATGAGATTAGAGGAGGCTGATTAGGGGTAATGTGAGGAAGTTCTTTTCACAGAAAGGGTGGTGGATGCATGGAATGGCCTACCTCAGGAAGTGGTGGACATGATTACAGTACAGGGCTTCAAACAGGCATGGGATAGGCATAAGGGAGCAATACAGATGAGTATGAATAGATAGGCCATTGACAGAGCAAAGGCCTATGACACATACATAAGGTAGAAAAATAGGCAGACTGATGGGCCTTGTGGTCCTTATCTGCCATCAGTTTCTATGTTTCTATGAATGATGTTGAGCAGATAAACCTGGATCTCAACACTGATTTCAGGATATTAAAACAATGGCTAACAGATAACAAACTTGTCCTGAACCTTGAAACAAAGACTATGCTCTTTGGTGCTAGGCCCTTGGTAAATGGAGAAGAGGCACTTAGGTCCTCAAAAGCTCACTTCTGGAGGTTTCACCGCCCAGAACCTGTGATGGTGGCAAGTCCTTTGCTAGTTCTGCCCACCCTTTGGAATAACCAACCGCGAGAGATGTTAAACTGTCTTTCTCTAGCTGCTTTCAAAAATGTCCTGAAAACTCATCTTCTAGTCATAGTTGTAGCTGCAACTGATGACTGGCGATCCTATCTCCCTAGTAGGTGGCTGCCAGGGGACCAACAAGCTGGCACTTATTACTCTCTTTCTTCTACATTTTGCCAGTTTTGATCCTAATGCAGTTTAACTCCGATTTTATATCATAACTCATGCACCTGCTTTTGTACTCATCATCTATGATCATATTCTAGTTGGCTGTACCCATCATTATTTAACCCTGTGCCTATTTTTACATCTTGTCCTTGTACTTCTGTTCCTGTTTCAGAACATTTATAGTGTCGTGATCATATGCTATATATTTTATTTGACTCTGTATGTGTTCTTTGTTATTAAGTGTAATTAATTGCAGGTCATCCCTGAAAAAGGGCTATTTTTTCTCAGTGGGCCACCCAGTCAACAACATAAGCAATAAAGTCTCTGGCAAAGTGCCACTTTGCATTGTCTTCCTAGAACTATGGCTGAGTACCGTTCCTGTAACAAAGAAAACTGTCCCACTGAGCAGACAGTCTGCTTTGTTATATGTAAGTATCAGTATGGCATAAATGAGTGGTGATGTCACTGCTATAGTAAAACCCGATTGGCTTGAGGTTCAGCCAATCAGGTTTTGCATTACAGGAAAATATGTCACCATGCATTCATGCCACTACCAATGCTCACACTGAACAAAGCGGCACTCTGCACAAGGATGGTGTTCTTCTTTACATGTCAATTAAAATATGAGTTTTGGGGCACTGGGGAGGGAAGAGAGGGTGCGGACTACTGGGGGTGGCTGGATGAGGGGGCTTCAATTAAACATAAGGGTCTGGTCGGGTGGGGGACAGTGGGTTTTGGGACATGGGTGAAAAGAAGAAAAATTTCTCACTGCAGTAATCTTGTTTCTTTCGTGTACTCTTGAGTATTATTAACTGTAGCAGTCAGCCTCCAGTGTTGAACTGCCCGGATAAATTTTGGAATGGTATGCAAATGATGGAACATCTATTGGCTTGTGCCATCATTCAAACGCTGCCCTACCAACTGCTGCATTCTAGAATGCTCAGATTACCTTGGAGACTGCTTGGAGAGACTCCCAAACTAAGCTATCCTAATGAGATAAAATAATGAACAACAAATCCCTTTACCTTTCCCTGGCAATGTCAGATAGGACTAACCAGAGGAAACAAAGAGCCATCCTGTTTAAAAAAACACTAAGAAATCAGAAATGACCATGACAGTATGCAAAATCGTCTACGATGCACAGACCAACTGGTTCTGGAATGGGGAGAGAGTTAATAATATTGAAGAATACCTAGGAAGAAACAAGATTACTGCAGTGAGTAATGTTTTCTTCTAACCTCGAGGACTCTTCAATATAATTAACTGTAGCAGTCTATGAAGCAGTACCTTTGGAGGTGGGCACAGAACATTACTTAGGAAACAGGCTCTGCAGCACCGCTGTGCCAAACCTGGCATCACTCCTGGACTAGATGGCCAAACTGTTGTGCTTTGTAAAGGTGTGTACTGTTCTCCATGTAGCTGCTTTACAGATTTCCAGCAAGGGATATCTCTGGCAGCCGCATCTATAGCAGCTGTACCCCGTGGAATGTGCCCTAAGACCTACAGGGTGCTCTTTGCCCGCTTTGCTGTAGCAGAACTGAATACTGAGTTACTATCACTGTGAAATGGTTCTTTTAGTAGCTGGTTTCCTTTCTCACATCCCCATAAGTCAGGAACAACTGCTGCCTGTCCTGCCTATGGACCTTAGTGTGGTCCAGGTAGTACCCAAGATGCCCTCTTAGCATCCAGGCTATGTAGCCTCACTCCCTGAAGTAGAATGATCAGTGAAGCAGATTGTCAGAGTAATGGTCTGGTTCAGATGAAAATCAGAGACAACTTTAGGAAGGAATTTCCTGTTAGTTCTGAGGACTACCTTGTCCCTGTGAAAGGAGATATAGTCTTGCTCTATGCACAAAGCTTGCAGCTCACTTATCTATCTAACTGAGGTGATAGCCACTAGAATATGGTCTTCCAAGTGACGCATTTCAAGATGTGCTGAAGCCATGGGCTTGAAAGTGGGTTTGAAAGGGGTCCCATGACCTTGGCAATGCAGACATTAAGGTCCCAAGTAGGCTACAGGTTCCCTGTGAGGTGGGTGCAGATGGGCCAGTCCTTTGAAGGATTTCTTGAATAAAGGCTTGGCAGTTAACAAACACCCTTGCCAGCCGAGAGGTAGGTGGAGACTGATGCCAGATGGACCTTATGGGTTGCAGGCTGTAGGCCCAGAAAGAGAAGGTGGTTGAGATAGTCCAGTAGGACTGGTAAACCAGACTGTGAAGGCAGTAGTTTTATTAGTGCCACACCAGCAAGAGAATCTTTTCCATTTTGCAGCATAAGTTTTCTTTGCAGATGGCTTCCTAGAACCCTTTCAGAGTTGCAAGTTAGTGTACTCTAGGTCTTCCAGGGCCAGGCCCTGAGCCTGAGTGACCTGAGGTTCGGATACAGGATCATCCCTGTGAAGAGGTCAGAAGGTTGTGCCTCTGAGGGAGGTTTACTGATTGTGCTACTGACAGAGAAGTAGGGAGCACCATGGCTGCCTGGTCCAGTCTGGGGCTATCAGGATTATGGTTGGTGGCTGAGACCCAAATTTTATCAGGACTCTGAGAAGTAGTGGGAATGGAGGAATGCATAAATGAGCATCCCTGTCCAGGCCAACACTAGTGCATCTAGAGGCACTGTGCCCTTCGCTGGGGGTCTGCAGAATTTGGGCAACTGATGATTCTTTTCTGAGGAGAAGAGGTCTATCTGTGGGGTTCCCCATCTCCAGAACACCACTCCCAGCACTTGTCTGTTGAGGACCACTTCTTTGTCTTTCCTGGAAGATGGATGGCCACCAGGGACACCTGCAAGGAATAGGCCTAACTCCATATCTTCGTTGCTTATTTGCACAAGAAGTCGGACCTTGCCCTCCCTGCTTGTTGATGTAGTACATAGTGGTGGTACTGCATGTTCTGACTTGCACCACCTTGTCCCTTATCAGGGCAGTGAAGAACTGGAGTACTAGCAGCACTGCTCTGAGCCCCAACAGGTTTATGTGTAGCAGTGATTCTGTTGGGGACCATGTCCACGCACTGTATGCTGTTTCAGATTTGCCACCCAACCCAACAGGAAGGCATCTGTTGTGAGTACCAGGGTAGGGGACTCTGGTCTGAATGGAACCCCCAGCCTGAGATTGCTGCTGTCCTTCCACCACTGCAGGGCCTGCAACAATGTGCTTTACACTGGAACTAGTTTTGCTAAAGAGTCCCTTCTTGGTACCAATGTGCTCTGAGATGGAACTGGATGTCCCTCATCTGGAATCTGCATCCCTGAACTGTTCCTGTTGTGCTGCCATGTGCCCAAGCAGCTTAGGAATGCCTCGCTGGCTGCGGCCTGTTTAGTGTGAAAGACCTTGCAATCTGAAGAATATTGTCTACTCTTTCCTAAAAATGAAAGCCCTTCCTGTCGAGTATCCAGCTCTGCCCCTATGAAGTTCAGCACCTGAGTGGGATGGAGGACAGATTTTGAACATTTGTTGGGAACTCCAATAACTCCAGGGTTTCCTGGGTGAGCTTCAGGGCATCTTTTACGGTACCATGTGAATACAGCACTTGAAAACAGTTCAGGAAGAACCACGCTGTGTGAAGTGAGAGCAGTTGAAGCGACAGGAGTATAGGCGGAAAGCAACTACCACTATCCCTATTTGCTGACGTCACATTTAGAAGGAGTCAAGAAGCCTGTGCTACTGTGCCTGGCTGAGTCGCCTCATGGTGGAGTGGCTAAGTTACCAGGACACAGCAGCACTGAAGACCACAGACTGTAGTTCAGTTCCGCCCCAGAACTCCTGGTGCTGCGGGTTTTAATTAAAACTATTTTACCCCTCCCAAGTTTCTCTCCATCCCCAAAGTTCACCCCCTCCCCAGAGTTGATTACTTAAAGTCCAGGGTGTGTGGGAAGTGATACCCCTGCATAAAGAAAATCTGATTGTACCTAACGTTATGTCGAAGCACAACATTTTGTCTGGCATTGTTTGCTGCACTGTTTTGGTTACAGCGACATGACCATCTGCCTCTTTACCTGCTGTGGAAACTGACCTACTACCAGCCAGTCGCCCAGGTAATGGAACACTGTTATGCCCTGCCTTCTCAGTGTGCCATTACCAGGCACCTGTGAAAGCCCTGGGAGTAGAGGTCAGGCCAAAAGGTGGAGACGGAACTGGTAATGCCCTGAGTGAAGTCTGAACCTGAGATATTTTCTTGCAATTTCCTGATTGAATGTAAGTAAGCGCCCTTGAGATCCAAGGATGCCAGCCAGTCTCCTTCCTGAAGAGTAGGGAGAATCATTGCCAGAGTTACCATCCAAAATTTTGGCTTTGCAAGTGCTTTTCAGAGCTCTTAGATCTAAAATGTGCACCACTTCCCATTCTTTTTAATGTGATAAAGTACCTTGAGTAGAATTTTTTCCTCTCTGTAAAGCTGGAACAGGTTCCAGTACTGCCCTTGCTGTGAGCAAGTTTGACACCTCTTTTTCTAAGAGAGTCCTTTCTGCGACAGATGCTGGTCTGAAGGACTTTGACCTTATCTTGGGGAAGGATTTGAAGCTGAGGGCTAGGCCCTGGCTCACTACCTCCAAAACCCACTTGTCTGTGGGGACTGTTTTCCAAACTGGGAAGTAGTGAGCCAGCCTGCCCCTACGGTAGTGGGAGGCGACCTGACCTGTGGATCAGGAGTCTGCTTTGTCTGAGCCGCAGCCTGAGTGGCCTGGTCACCACATCTGAGCCCCTTCTGCCCTTGTAATATCCCTCTGTTGCTGATAAACAGGGGTGGCTTTGGGCCTGGAAAAAGGTCTACCATACCCTGACCTTCCTCTACCTCCCTTCCCTGCACCCTGTAAGAGGTGAAGCCTTTTCTTGGCAGCATTACTCTTGTACTCATCCACTTTCTTTATATAAGCTTCAGACTTATCCCCAAACGGGAATTGTTTTTGCAAGGGAAGTCAATGGCCTTATTCTGGCTATCTTGGGTCAAGTTTGTGGTTCTGAGCAAGCAAACCTCCTTAGTGCTACTGTTAGTGCCATCCATCTGGTTGCAGTGTCATTAGAGTCCACTGCCATATGGAACTAGTTGAGGTGGCCTCTAACCCCAACCTGGACGCCTTAAATCAATTCAGTAGCCAACTGCAGATGGTGCGCTTCAGCCATGGCCATCATAGAATTCCAAAGGATTTCTGATACCTGGCCACATATGCCATGTAATTTTCTTTGCCTCATGGCCAAAGAAGCAGCCAAATAACCCTTCTTTGCCATGCTGTCCAGCTTTCTTGAGTCCTTTTCAGGTGGATGAGAAGACAGTGGCACACTTGCCCTATCACAGGCAGCCGCCTGCACCACCTCCTCATGGTCAGGTGCGTAAACAAGAATTCTGCCCTTACCTATCCAGCTGATATTTTGTCAGCCTTTTGTCAACTGGAGGAACTGAGTTGGGTGTCTGCAGCACCTTCATAGCATGTTTCTTTATATATATATATATATATATACACACACAACACACACACAGTGTTTGTTATGTTTTTGTAGGTTTTTCCCGCCTCCCACCCGAGGCCCCGGAACTCAGCCATGCTTGTACGTGAGGCACACATGCACACTGTGGCGCCAGCTCAGCCCTTCTGCCCACCGGTAACAGTGCCGCCCCTCCGCCTATGCTACCCACCAGACGGCCACCCTGGGGAGCGAATCCACAGGGGGGTTTATTAACCCACCCTGACTACCCCTGGGAGAGTGAGAGCAGCCTGCCAGCTTGCTCAATCCTGTCCTCCCAGGCCAGCCAGGTCGGGCTGAAGGTTGAGGAGCTGGATGCCACACCTGCGCCACACTGGTGACCCAGGTTCGCTGACAGACCCTGGCAACCAGGGGTCAGCATGGGAAGGAGGAATAGAGCATCCGGAGGACAGATCTCCTCTCCTGGGAGGGATCCAGGGTTGCTCAGTGTCCTGACGACCCTGGATGGAGATCGCGAGCACTGCAGGTACACCAGCCGATGGGCAAGTGGAGTGTTGCAGACGCCAGCAGGGCAGCCGTGCACAGGCATCACTGCATGCTGCACCCAAGGAACAAAAAACAAGAAATACCTCCGCCCAGGACAGGCGACGGCGCCTCAGGCTCCCCTGCCATCACACGCCCAATGTTGGGCTCAACCTCCGTTCTCCCAATCCTCTGACCTGCCTTGGTCCGGCAGTGGCTGCCCCAGGTCATCAGATCAAGTAGGAAGGAGAGGTCTGTCCCGATTTCCTGGAGGAGAGCTTCAGACTGGGAGGTACAGGGTGGAAGGTGTGAGAGGAAACCTCGAGAGAGTTCCAGGATAGTGGGAGATAGAACTAGTTAGCAAAAAAAAAAAATCCTGTCCTCCCCAGTGCGGCACCCAGACAACTGGTCTTTCCGAATCTGGGTCACCAGCATAGCGCAGGTGTGCATCCAGCGATCAACCCTCAATACCACCGGGCCAGCCTTCATGGCATGTTTCTTTAGGGATTTCTGGATGGGCAAGAGAAGCCTTTTGTTGGAGCCAGACCCATCATGTCCAAAAATCCGCCTCTTCTTCCTCCTACTGTCTCATTGGTGGGTATGTCCAGAGCCTCCACCATCTGCTTTACAAAGTAAAGTGTGAGGAGTAGTCTTCTGGTAGTCTTGGAGAAGACTCAAACTCCTGACCTGGAGAAACCTCCGGTTGAAGGGTTCCACCTCATCCTCATCCTTGTCATACCTCGTATGGGAGGTCTGGACGCTGGAACCGTCCGAAATGTTGTTCGAACCGGAGCCGAATAGAACATGGTTCCGGCGGAACCAGAGTTACCAGCTGTGGGACCAGGACTAAGCCCAGTAAAGCCTGCAAAATCTGGCGAGGCTTGAGCTATGGCATCAGTCAAGCCATACTTAGTTTCTGCACTGAGGGCTCCTTTGGCTTTTCGCCTGGAAATTTAGTGCACTTCTTTTAGGCTTTTCTTGGCTGGAGACGGTTCAAGAACCAGTTCAGCGGTTCTTTCTGATTTTGAACCTTCACCTTTGTCCAAGGCTTCAGTCTCCGTATTTTCATCTTTATCTTTTGGAGAAGAAGACAGTTGATCGAATCAACTCACTGGTTCCTGAACAGAAGCCATTCTCTTTTAAAGCATTCTGGGCGCTTTTCACGGTTTTTAGCTGGGAAAGTCTTACATACAACACAATCAGCCTGAAAATGTGAGTAGCTCAAGCAGATCAAACACAGGTCGTGTTTATCTGCTTTAGCAAAGACGCCCCACACAGTGCAGTTTTTAAACCTATAGGCCCCGGTTTTATTTAGGCTTACATAACCAAAGATAACCCAAAACAAGCACAAAATCAGACTTGTACCACACAATTTGATTTAATACACAGAAAGGGAAGAAACTACCTTAGTAATGTGGTCGGTTATTAAACCCAATAAAACGCAAAACCTTCAGAATTCACTGAAGACTTTAAATAAGGACTTCACTAGAGTCCCTATACAATTTAACTAATAAAAATGGAAAATAAAGACAGAAAGACATGGTTCCTCGACACTTCAAAGAACCACAGAGGAACCAAAACTGAGGTAAAACTACAAAATATTATAATTAAATATGCATTAACTAAAAGTAGGAAGTAAAGGCGGCAGTTCTAATAGTAAATAAACACAGAATACTTACATTTTCACAAAAATAAAGTTGTCAAAAGCGCTGAGCAGCGCTGGCGTCTCGGAGGGTTATAAAGAAGATTTTAAAAAAGGCGCTGAGGAGCAATCTCTGGGCATCCTAACAGGCAGGCGGACAAGGAAATCTGAGGGTTATAGAACGCAGCAGTTGGTAAGGGCAGCAGTTTTGAATGATGCACGAGCTAATAGATGTTCTATCATTTGCATACCATTCCAAAATTTCTCCAGGGCAATTCAACACCGGAGGCTGACTGCTACAGTTAATCATACTGAAGAATTTCTGGGGTCAGAAGAGAAATTATTTATATAATACACATATCGACAGTGGCAAATTTCATTAGATGGGGGAGGGTTTTGCTGCAGGGCTGGCAGGGTAGTTTAACCACATGGAAAGGCAGGGGCGATTGCTGTAGATGCAGCACTACGGTGAGGGATTTTAAGTAGTTAAAACACGGTTATATTAAAAAAAAAAAAAAGAAGCGCAAAAGTACTGTAGGTGCAGCTGCCAGGAACTTTGCATCAAAACTTCACAATATCTCTAAGGATCAGAGCACTACTTAATGCACTTCAGTGGCTGCCAACTTACATGTACCACAGATCTGATCAGGCTACCAACTTACACGCATTCACAGATCTGATCAAGCTGCCAACTTACATCGCATCACAGATCTGGATCAGGCTACCAACTTACACGCACTACAGATCTGATCAGGCTTCCAACTTACACGTACCACAGATCTGATCAGGCTTCCAACTTACATGTACCACAGATCTGATCAAGCTGCCAACTTACACGCACTCACAGATCTGATCAGGCTGCCTACTTACATGTACCACAGATCTGATCAGGCTGCCTACTTACATGCACCACAGATCTGATCAGGGTTGCCAACTTACATGTGCCACATGTCTGATCAGGCTGCCTTTTTGCTCAGAAAGGCACAGGTCTCATAAGCTTTGCTTCCTGGCACGGAGTGCTTACAAGTTTACACTGCTTAACAACCAAACACACCAGTCGTAGCACTCCTTTCCACAATGAAAGACAAAAACGTCCAAATTAGAAAAACTCTCAGTTTTATTTTCAGCAGTACACAACTGAGGAAGCACAGACACAAAATCCGTGCTTCTGGTCTGATCAGGCTACCTTTACTGGGCCTGTCCAGATCTCACACCCACTATCTTTTCAAGCTCTGTTCACAAGACTACTGCGCTTATTCACAAAAACGCATAGCTCTGTCTCCAAAAGAATCCCTTTAGAAACAGTGATAAAACAGCTTCAGGACAAAACCTGTTAGTACTGTGAAAGGCCCCACATTGGGACTCCCTAGAGCACAATGGCAGAAATAAAGTTAAAAATAAAAGTTGTGCTTTATATTTTTCAAAGTAAGAGCATATATCAGGACCAGTTCTTTTGGGACTGTATCAAGGCAGACAAGTCCTGCATATCCTAAGACAACATCTACTACTACCACCTGTTCTGCACTTGGGAGTGGTTTTGCTTTGGTCCAGACATGGTGGGTGTCTTGACTATGGTCCTGAGTTTTCTTTTCCACCTGTACTATGCAAAACAATGACTGGGCACAAGTTAGACAATTTTTTATTTCAATTACTGCTGGAGATTTTTCACTATAACAAAAAACAAAGACCACATCATAACTAAAAAAACCAAAACAAATCCTACGCCTAAAACAACAGCAGTAATGTAGCTTCAAATAACATCACTGGTCCCAGTCCAGATTCAGTTCAGCCTGGTTTGGTTCTGGTCACTCCTAGTACAGGACCAAGCAAGTGGAAATTGAAACCAAAAGTGAATTAGGGACTCATGCCATAAGACACCAACTGGAAAACAGGTATACTGGTAACACAATTAACCCGACTTTTCATCCTGAAATTAGTTTGAAAATTGGATAATTTTCAGCTTGCATCCACAGTCACCAGCAAAGCAACATTCAAGAATAAAGAGGAATACATTATGGGATACAGTGGCTCAGATGGTAGCACATCCACCTCTGGGCCAGAGGGCCACAGGTTCTAGTCCCATACCAGGACTGAGCTTATGCCATAAATGTTGGCACTAGAGTGTGGTACTTAGGGGTGGTGTACAGCCAGGTGTGCCGCCCTTGGATGAGACATTAAACTGAGGTCCCGCCTGCCTTTTCTGGTTGTAGTTCAGGTAGATGTTAAAGATCCCATGATACTTCTCAAAAGAGATGGGGAATTTTTTCGGTGTCCTGGCAAAATTTCCTCCATTCACTTAAAATACCACCAGCAGCTTATTCTGGTTCAATTTCAGCTGGTTTGCCTGTATCCCCCCACCCCCGGTCAAGGCTGAAAGAGCACAATAGGACTGGCAGTGAAGTAGTAAACTGACGCCACCCCAGACCCACCCTGCAGAGAGTGAGAGGCACTGGGGCGTGCCTTTGGGTTGCTGGCCATAACACTCATGCCATTTCACCTCCACCATACCCGATGACACCGACATGTGCCGGGTGTGCCTTGGGGTCTTCGGTCACTCTCACCCCATTCCATAAGGAAATATGCGAGATGGGTGCAGTATAGGAGAATGGGGTGAACTTTGGAGTGGAAGAGTCCAAGGCACACCGATGCCTGTCACTGGCTGCAGGGTGGGGTGGAATGGCGTGAGCATTACAGCCGACAGTGACAAGTCATACCCCTGACACCCGGTCACTCTTCACAGGGTGGGCATTACAGTTGGAAACCCTAATGCCCTGGGCATTTGTTGGTATTTTCACCCAAATTTTCAACATGAGCTGTTTTGACCCCACCACATGAATTGTGGCACTATGAGTTCGTTAGCTGAAGGTGATTTTGCACAGCAACTGCATTTGGCGCCACAGGTGCAAAAACACATTTCAGGCAGGATGTGAAAAATGACAGCTGCACTGTTCACGGGGAGATGTACAATGGCACTGTTGAAAATCTGGAGTGAAAATATGAAAATTGGTGAAGTCACGGCGTACATAGAAGCTGTGCAACACATGCTCGTAACGCAATTATTTTGGGATTTTTAACCAGATTTTCAACATAGGCAGTTTAGGAACTCCAGTCATGAACAGTGTTGCTGTGATTTTGTTAACGTGTCCTGAAATCATTTCGCACAGTGACCATGCCACTGTGCACCACGTCATCTTGAAAACACATTTCAGGCAAGATGTGAAAATGACAGCTGTACTGTTCATAAGGAGGTATGAAAAAATAACAATGTTGAAAATCTGGAGTGAAAATATTAAAAGTTGTCAAAATTCTGGCGTGCGTTGAAACTGCATAGCGCTCGCTCATAATACAGTCATTTTTGGAATTTTCCACCAAATTTGCAGGATAGGCTTCTTGGGACCCCACCTCATGAACAATGGCACTGTCATTTCATTAATCGGTCCTGAAAGGTGATGCCACACAGTGACCACAAAATTACCTTTCAGGACCGAATAACGAGATGACAGTGCATGTGTTCGCGAGGTGGGGTCCCAAGCGACCCTATGTTGAAAATCTGGGGCAAAATTCAAAAATGACTGAGATATCCACCTGTTGAACCGCCCTCCCCCAATTTACGCCATTATACAGCTTACCGGCATTTCTTCAGTTCATGATCGGCTTTAAGAGTGCAGACATGTTCCCACTCCAACGATGATCGCAGCACCGACATCAGGAGGTAAGTATGGAGTAAGGGGTGTGGGTAGGTGGGCTGTGCACAGGGTGGGTGCAGGTTGAGGAGGGAACCCGACAGCGAGGGACCGTTTCTTTGTTTCAGGTAATTAAAAAAACACGAACACTGCGGAGTTTTCTTTCTACAGATGTAAGAAAAAATGTTGTGCAAACTGGGGTGGGCTCTCAGTGTGCCCCATAACTTTGGGAGGGATGTTGGCCACACTGGGTGGGCTCCCAGTGTCGCACACAATGTGGCTGGGGTGAGGGCAGGAACATGCCGCGGCGGTCAGCTTTCAATAATATGGAGGTACACTGAGGGCTCCCAGTGTGCCACACAATCTTGGGGTGTTATTTAACATGCAGACAGGGACTGGGCCCTCAAGTCGGCTTTGTGGGCACTGTGTTGCAGATGGCGCAGCCACCACCATGTTTATTTAAATGCTTCACCAGGAAAGGCACACGTCGAGGGATGTCATCAGTGCCGCTGCATGACAAGCTTCTCTCTGATTGTAGCGGCACTTTTCTTAGAAGTTGTATCCATTTTGCATAATGCGTTGTCAGTGCTAGTATGCTGGCTAACTGCTGAATGAGGGATGCACCTACTAAAGCGTGCCCCTGCATTCGCCAACACTGACACACCTCTGAAATGTGCTAATAGCACAAGATGTTGGCTTACACGCATGCGGCAAGCCAATATAAAAATTACTCACAGTAGTAATATTCTTTCTTCTTAAGGGATCCACATCAGTAAGCTTTACAACAGCAATCAGTCAACTGGATTTTGTTGCCCTGGAGATAAAACTTGCACTAATTTTAGAATCATTACCATGCTTTTCTGATGACTGTGGATGGGAAGCAGCAACCTCTGTGAGAGCCAGACCCATCATTTCCATGAATTCAATTTGCTCTTCATCCTCCACGGTTTTATGGGAGGGGACTTCATCCTCCATAGTTTTATGGGAGGGGACTTCATCTTCCATAGCTTTATGGGAGGGATACTGAGAGTGTTTACCATTTGCCTAACAAAGGAATAGTAGGGTATGTAACCTCTGAATACCTGAGAGAAGAACCGATTCCAGCTTTGGTGAACCATGTGGTTCCTGGGCTCACCCTCCTCATCATCGTCATAATGCATTTCTACCTCCTCTACTGGTATGCAGAACTGGAGCCGGGGTGGGGAGGGGCAGGCATATTCACAAAATTCTGCATAGCCTGGAAGGCCTGGAAATATTGCATGCCTTGTCATGTCCTCTGCTGAGGACATCGTCTTGTGTCCACTGTCTGCTCCTTGCTTTTTCAGGAGGAGCGACAGAGAGATTTTTCTTTTAGACCCTGTCTCCAGTGCCTGCTCTGAGGCTCTTTATTTTTGCTATCACTGAACTCAGGGTTCCCCTTCGGACACCCTGGAGTCTGAACCACCATTACCATGCCTTTCTGGCAATCTGCAGATTTACCTTTTTTATATGTGCCCTTGACAAGGACTGCTGCTGATTCACAGATTCTGTTGGCAGATAAGGACTGCCTGGCCCATCCAGTCTGCTCATTTGATTCTGAGGGAAGAGTCCTCTTCTGAGCCTTTACTGTGTTTTAGTGACACGGAGATAAACTGAGAAGCCACAAAGTCTTCCCTTGTTTTTCGTCCTTTTCTTTTGTGTTTTAGGGCAAAACTTTTACAGAGTTCACAATTTATGAAACTGTGGTCTGGACATAGGCTACAGCAGACGCCTTCAGGACAACTTTAACAAAACATAACATTTAGACACAGTTCAGCTTGTATATCATGTTAGTTCTATATTTCTCCTCCACATTATTTACCACTGAGGTCATCTGCGTTAAAATAAAATCTTTGTTACCGAAGAGTTCAGCTGTTCCTGTTGCTTTCTCCTACCTGAGGTCATAATGCACTGCTTGTGACATCACAGTTACCTCATGCTAACAGACTGTTATGTCACTGTGGCGATCTACCCCGCTGCTAGCCCTTATATGTAGATATTATTTTGTTGTATATATGTTTTTTATGTAATTCTATGTACATGCCAGTGTCAGCAAAAGCACACACAGAAAAGACTGGATTAAAAAAAGGGGGGTTCACCTTCCTATCACCTACAAGGCCAGCCTTGCTTAAAGGAATCTGACAAGTTCTTGTCAGAAAGTATTCCTCTAATGTTAACTGGCCAAGGGAAACAGAAGTAATAAATTAGCTTGTATTATCATACAAATTACAGGACCTTCCTTATAACTACTTAAATTAGCGAGGATGAGAGAAGCTATTTCCACTGTTGTAGACTCTTAAGCTCAAAAGGAAATGGTCTTCAAGGTTTTAAATAAATGATTAACAGTTTTTTCTTGGGACGATACTAACTGCACAGAAAGTATTAATACAGAAATTCTAGAAGTGCTGTGTTTGTTAAATACAGTGAGGCAAGAGCTATTAATTTTCACAAAGTTTTAGCGCTTTTATGAGCAAAACGCTAATCCATTTTTAGAGTTAAATAAAACCCTGGTCTTAGACAAAAGGTGACAGAAATATTCCCAAAGTACACTGACATTTTTTTATAAGTGCCAGGAAACATCCTTCTAACAGGCCTGTGTGAGACTGTAATGTCAGGGGAAAGAAAGGTTCCCATAATACAATGACATTTTTCTAAATGCCAAGACTTTGGGAAAGCAAAGACGGACACCGGTGGCCTAAAATGGAAGGACCAGCCTTTATTCACAGAAGAGCCAGTGTTTATTCACAGACTTTTTTTGGGGGGTGGTCTTCTACATAAATTCTCCAGCACAGACACGCTGGGGCCATTTTGCCATTCTATTTGAACTCCTTCCTCCGACCACAAGCGAACACCTGTCAGCACAGCGACTGCCTAAGAACCAAAGGTGCCAACAGAAAGACTGAAATATTTTGCAAACCAGCGATTCTCTGGACTTCTAAATCTTCATCCTCAGGTAGACTAGCTAACAGTGTTAGTGCATCTTCATTGCACATTTTCCATTTTTCCCTGTATACTGTAATCCAAATTAGTATTCTTTTAGTTGTAATTGCAGTTATTTTAAGTATTTCAGTAAAGCATTTGTTTTCCCAAAGAATTCTGCCTGTGCTAAGATTTCTTAAATTATATATATGACTGTAGAAGGTGTATTAATAATCTATGAAAATTGTTATTGCAAAAGAGCTACAATAAGCAATCACATTTAGAAAAGGGTCTGTAAGTGATCTGGAAGTATGGGAAGAATGCCAGAGTCTACAAAGATTTCGAACCAGGCTGTTGCATGTCCAGTAGGAGAAGGCCAAAGAGACTGTGATGCCTGGGTCTTCCTCCTTTGTGTGATAGCCAAGGAAGGGTTCATATTTGGCCACAAGACTTGAGACTGGTATTGTGCCCTTATCCAGAGTTAGAAGGATACCCTGGATCCTCGTGGCAGAGGTGCAGTCATGACCTTGGCGAGTATTCTAAAAGCATGAGGAGGTATCCCTGCACCCCATCACAGATTGTACTTAAGGGTGGGAGCTGTGAGCTCAGGGGGCCTGACCCCAGGAGTGGGTTTGTGACAGTCACAACAGAGGATTATGACTTGAAGTAGGAGTCAGCTATGGAGGCAGATGAACTGCAAGGGCACTCTAAAGGATAAAGATCATGTATTCATGCAAATTTACTCAGCAATAAATAATGGTGAAGAGAAATCTATAGAATATACCGCTTATGGAATGCAAACTGAATTTTATCTAATTGTTATGTTTTTCAAAGTTTTCCTTGAGGCATCAGTAGCTCTTTAAACAAAGGTTGTGACAGTCTGCCCTTGCCAGGAGCTGAAAGAGGTTGGTACAGTTTTAAAGTTTATAGGTCCTGTTTGTTTCTTCCTTGGTCTGTCAATCATGCGAACACTGACAGACCACAGATATTTTTATTGGTTCCCAAAACAGTCAATAAATTGAAACAGAGCCCCAAAAATGTTAAAAAGGGTCTCTTTACGAAGAATGTGTCTGTCTGCTTCCCATAAAAACTGGAACCCATGATACATTTTACCTCAAACCAGGTAGTTTTAAAATTAGAGTATGTGGTTTTCAGTCAGTTTCAGATTTTGTTGGTAGTAGAAGTGGTTTCGCTCCTCTGGGTAGGAACTGTAACTCCAGTATTGAAAACCACTTGTAACAAAGAAAGATAAGCAGTTATAACAAATAAAATATATTTACAAGTCAAGAAAAGTGCTTCCTAAAGGTGGGAACCACATTAACTTGGGACCTTCTCCAGTTCCTGGAAATTATCAGGAACTAGAGAAATTGCAGAAACTACAATGATCAAACAAAAGAACAACCTAGCTAACGAGAGTATAGAGAAAGTAACTAAAATAATATTTAAAAAGAAAATGAAATTGAAAACCGCTTGGAGGCCAGAAGAGTGGAACTGTACTTCAGTGCAACAGCTCTTTTCAAGCAAAGAAACAAATCCGACTTCTGGGGAGTGTGAAACAGTGCAGAGTCTGAACGCAGTTCTAATTCTAAGATTTCAAAATTAACATAACATCTGTCTATGAGGCAACTCAATGCAGTGGACCAACTGCTACTGTAAAGCCATACTGATAGATTCCTAGGTTAGAATTTACTATTTTAAATTGCATAGGCCCATTTTGCAGGCTTATTTAGTCATGCCAACTTAACTGCAAAAGCCTTTATTAGTGAAGTTTGTTTTGGTAGCAATTGTGATAAAAACTACTAACAAAATGACTAAAAAGATTATTTTATACAATTTTGAACAGTATTAACTGTTCCACACAACAGATCGGAACCACTCTGACCTACAATTTCTCCGGTTCCTGGAACCAACTGAGAATTGGGAGGAAAACATGAAAGCGATTTACAAAAATTAAAATAAAAAATAAATAAAACTAAACTCACTAACGCAGGGTATCACAAAACTACCTCAGAATTACAAGTTACAAACAACACTTTAAAACTTTATAAAACAGTGAACAGCCTTGAGGGCTGGAAGAGGACTCCAGTGCCTGCTCTCTTCAGCACAGAGAACAAATCTGAGCTGGCAGAGGCAGCGTTTCACTACTGCAGGGTTTGAAATTAGATTCTATATTCTAAAATCTAAATTCTAGTCTCCAGAACAGCATCTCAGGTTGGAGGAATGCAACCTGTGGACATCACTATTGTACTCTGTTGTTAGAATAAACATTTACCCCAAATAACATGATATAATTACTGGCATTCCATTTACTGACTGGACTGACACCATTTTCTAACGCCATAATAACGGGTTCCATTCCGCAATCTCTGGCAGGTTATTATGGCATGGATGTCAGCCAGTCAAACTGAAAGTGAAAGCCTCACACAGATGAAATGCCACAGAAAGGACAATGCACTCTTATTTTTTGTTTGTTGTCACACAGCACTAAACTGACCCGCAATTATATAAAATGATATAAAATAAAGAATAGGGTGTCACATTGTTTTTGTTTTTTAAACACACAATCGGTGTATTATGCCATCACAAACCACTCAGGCTTACGCTCGTGGTTTCCTGTGGAATCGCATGCTGGGTGTGTTAAAAAACTCATAATATACAACACCAATGCATAATTCTCTTTATTTACCCAATTTATTCACCACTGGAGTGATCTATAACTGAATTTGAAGCTATTTTTCTTTAATAATGATAGATGTAAGCCGGCCCCCACTGGAGCAGCAGTAGGACAACAGCTCATGATAACGGGACCCAGGTTCTGGAACAAGCATGGATCTCCATATGCCAGCTTGGGGGGACAGAGCATCCCAAAAGACACTGCTTCACCAAGGAGGAGGGCTGCCATCCTCGTGGTGCTATTGCCACCTGTGTGGCAACAAGGGCAGTGCAGCTGAGGCCAAGGAATGGGAGTTGGAAGATGTCCAGGGACACACGCAGTGTGCATGCATGCACACTGGTCCCCTAGCATCCTGACATCTTCCAGAGCTAAGGAATTGATTGTGATTTCAAAGCATATGATTACTACCTCTGCTCCTGAACAGCAACAGAGAAAATAAACCTTAAAAGGAAATGTATCATATTTTGATGCACATATCATTTTAAAAACTGAATGGCTTGCCGGTTTGTTGGTGCAGCGGTGGGGCCATCACGTCACCCCGCTACCTGTGGTAGGGAAGGAGCATGGGTTGTGGGGCCGGGGGCTGGCCAGGGAGAGAGGATCGAGGTCAGGTGATAGCTGACGAGCACAGCAACAGGTGCAGGGCTGACAACGGTACTGGCACGCAAGCATCCTGATGAGAGCTCTGACATGCAAGCCAACCGACACATTTGTGCTAGTAATTGCACACTGACACCCTGATGAGGAAAAACACCAGAGGAAAATGCCCATGCCCTGTCCAGCACCCCCACAGGCAACGCAAGCCACCATAACCATGTGTGGTTCAGGGCAAGCGGAGGTTTACCGTAAGTCCACAAGGTCAGCGATAGGATGGGGTTGCCGCGGGGACCAGGGGATGTGGGAGTACAAAACAAACAAAGAATAAAAGTCCCAGAATGGCTTAATATACTACTTTACTTCAGACTGTCGCACAACTAGGATCTGCTGATGTCAGCTGTGTCTGGGAACAAACAGAAAGCATGTTTCAAAATGGTACAAAGGCACAAAGGAAATGCTGAAAGTTCAGGGCTATTACTTACACCAGCACTGGTTTTCCTGCTATCCTAGGGTGCCTCAGGACCTCTGTAACAGTCTCTTTGGCCTCTTCCATTCTCTCTGGGTCACTAGAGTCCACAACAAATATGATACCGTAACACTCAGCATAGTAGTTCTTCCAGATCCTCGGATCCGCTTTGCCACCACCAAGGTCAAAGAAGGTCACATCGAACTTGCCCTTTTGATTTCTGTCTTTGAAAATCCAACTGTCGGAGCTGCATCCTCAGGGACTCTGCATCAAAATGAAGAAGCATGTTATTTATGTTTTTGTAACCAAGGTCACACCTGCCCTGAAACTTCAAGAGCTAGCAGCATCAAAAACAGCAAAAGTGACAGGAAATGTCATTCATTTTATAAGTAGCCAGCTATTTTTAATTCCTGAATTGTTTTTCTTTCCTTTGCCAATCTACCCTGAGAATAGGAGGCTAAGGGGAATATGATCCACATATTCAAGGGTATCGGAAATGTCACACAGATGGAGATGCCTCATCTGGTGTGCTTCAGAAGGATGCAGGGACATGCCGTGAAGGTCCGTCGTGGTACTAGGGTGGGACAAGTCAGTTTGACCACTAGCTTTCAAAATCTGGATTCCAAATCAATATTTTAAGTGGCTATCCTTTTAAGGGCTCAAAATCACTTTGTAGGAAAGTAGCCAGTTGTCGGTAACTTTCAACATCTAGACGCCAACCCAGTTTTTAGTGGCCACTGGCCACCCAATTTGTCCCATCCTGGTAGTACATTTAGAAAAACAAAAGAAGGCATTTTCGTCCCAGAGGGTAGTTATTCTATGAAACAGTCTACCAGCAGACAGTGGATATGAAGACAGTACAGGCCTGTCACCCATGGTGTGACGCTATGGTGCTATACTGCACGCCTCAGGTGTGATTTAATGGCACTCTCGCTGCACTCGTGCCTAAAACCATATTCCGAGTGTGTGATTATATCAACACTATGCACACCTTGTCCAGTCTTGCTGCCCACCTATTACATATCCAAAATTCCTATGAGAGAATCTCCTCGGCACTGATGGACTGGTCTACAGTGCTCACATCTCAGCTGATTTATTTACAAATTCTTTCTAAAAACAAGGAATGAAGAAAATGCCAGTAAGAATGCAGTAAAACCATAAATGACTTAAGACTTTTGTGGGCGTTTGAGGGAGTGCACTGGACTCTATGTCTAACTGATACTGGTCACACACCAGTAGCATCCCTACAGGCATGAAATGAAGAAACAATGTGAGTAGGGCAGTAGAGTAAAAGTAATGATAGTACTGAGCAGGGCTTAGGTATGGATGTGTCACTTACAGTATCTACAGTAAATGACAAACTACTCATGAACACATTACTCTGCCCAGTCACAACCTAAGCAACAGTGCAGACACTCCACTATACTGCATATGCCAAACTCTTTACCCAGGATGGTTATTTTTGACTGTCATATGTGGAGTTCTAGTGTTAAAATTATTCCTTTGGTATCGGTTCTGTGCTCTTAGGAGCCCCACCCCTTTTATTATTCACAACTGTATTATACTCTGTATCTCATGTTTTTGTGTCACATTGTTTGCCAAGTCTGCTGGTGCCTACTGATCTCCGTATTTGAATAGTGCATATATTACTATATCATGTACCTCCTGGGTTGTATCAGTAAATACCGTAGGTATATACTTGCCTAGTGTACCCTACCTGGTAAACAACCCACATAGCACCTGGAGTAATACAGAAGTCTTTTGCCCTCTACCGGTTTCATCCTCTAAATAACTGGACCCTCCCTTTTTACCAACCTCCCATCCCCATTTCCCACTCTTCCTCCCACCCAGGCACCTCATCATTGGTTGCAATCCCAGACAGTGGGAGGCAGGTTTTGAACCCGAGAATCCAAAATTAGACCGCACACAGCCAGGGAGGGTGCCCACAGAGGGCAGCAAGCCCTAAATGCGTACAGTCCAAAGTAGTGAGTACTCTCATGAGAGTAAACTACATTAAACTGGTCATGAACTACAGCAAACAAAGGTTCTGACCTTCTACACTGCTTGTAGTAAGTACAAATCCGTGACCTCACCATCCTAAACCAAACAGGGACCATACTTGAACACGCTCCTGAATTTAAGTACCCAGGTGTTACATTGGACAGCTCACTCTCCTCACCATCGGCACATACATTCTGTCGCCAAAGCCACCAACATCCGTATAGGCCTGCTCTCAGGCACAAACACTGCATGACTCCTGACACTCTCCGGTTGGCTATCAACAGCTCTGTCACTTCCATCATCGACGGGCTAGCAATCACGGCTCTTCCCTCCGCAGAATTACAGTAGCACTCAACAAAGCATGCAGGCTTCTAACGGGGGCTGACCGACTATACACACTTGTGACCTGTACACTGGCAAGATGGCTTCCTCTCATTAGCCAGATACAGTATCAAACCTGCCTCTTAGCCAAAAAGTCCTCCTTGGGGTCATGCCCAGGCATTGAAAAGCTCCTCATTGACCACCACAGTACCCAGTGAACTATAAGTTCACAACAACTAACCTTCCTTATCCCAGATGCCGGACTACCATGGCCAGAGGGCCTTTGCCCACAGAGCGCCACAGTGGTACAATACTCTCAACAAAGAAACTCTTACTGCTGCTGCTCTTGGCCCTTTTAGAGACAACTCCGACTTCATCTCATTTCAACTAGTCATTGTGACTGCCTCCGCCTAATCTGGGGCCCCACGCCACTGCCTCCTCTTCAGTCTGGACAGCTACCTCTCCCCGCCTTGTCCTCCTTCTACCTGCCTCATCCTGCCCAACCCTCGCCCCTCTCCTTTCCTCACCCCCGCACTTACTGACTTTTATCCTTTCCTCCTCCCTTGAGTGCTCTTACACGCACCCTTTACCCCCGATAACAGCCTTCCTGCCTGCATACCCCTTCCTCTCAGCAGCAGCTTTATTTCTAAGATTGCCCTTGGCTGGTATGTCATGCTACCCAACATTAGCAATACTTTGAATTACTGGAATTTCCTAAGCCTCAGCCTCTTGCTTCTTTTATTGTGTAACTATGTATTATTATGTCAACCTTTGTATGTATGTATACCCCATTTCTTCAACGTGGAACCTTGTAAACGAGCAGTTCCTGCTCAAAGGTATTTGTAATCCCAGATTTCAATAAAATAAAATAAAACAAAAAGAGAGACTCTCAATGTAATCACAATAAATGTGAAATTTTATTACGCCTGAGCTGAGTAAGTTACCCCAGTGCTTGATTATTTCAAGCCTTCATCAGGGTGTGGCAAGGAGCCCCATGACAGTTTAAATACAGATAATCTCCAGTGACATCACAAAAGTGCTGTGTGTAAAGGTGAATACATTATATACACATATACACAAAACACTAACATTTTGAAATAGATGGTGTTAATACAATGTCTAGCTTGATGTAGATCTTTAAATATTACCAATATCAACTTAATTTTTGTTTGATACATTTCTGTAAGATATATCAGAGATCTTAAACAAAAAGACATGGCACTTCCTTACAAAGAAACATTTTTCGAGAAAGTTGTTAGACCTAAAAGTTACACTTCAAAATTACCAGGTAACATTTCATAGACAGAGTTTCAGACGGAAACTAGAGGAAATAAAGATAAGGATGGGAATTGAGGGGGTATGGGGAAAGAGAAAAGTTTGTGATCTAAGAAGGGGTGCATGGGGGAGGGAAAAGGGTGGAAGGTTAAGGCAAAAGAGGGAAGGGATGGGGAAAGGGGATGCAAATAAAAGAAAAAAAGAGAAAGTGAATACAGAAGGCTGAGCTGTAGTTACGATCACCCAGTAGCCCATAGAAGGTTAAGTTCCATGACATTTCTGAGGGATCCACAATATCACAGATCTCATCTGGAGCTTCTGAGGAGAAACAAAGAAAGGAAAAAGATGAGTACATATTTCATAATTCAGTATTTTTTAAAGTTAGCAATTTTCTAGACATCAAAGTTTCATTTCTTTCTCAGAAATGGTTTCAAATCCCATTGATCACTGAGCCCATCAGGTTTCACACTGTGTAGTCTGTATATCCACCACTTTCCTTTTTGAGGAGCTCATTCACCATATGTCCCCCATAGGGTAATGGTGGCTGCCAACCAATCCCATAAACCTGACTGTCTTGGGGTTGGACCATAGTTAGACACTGCTAGTAATTCACTATTAAGGGCAGACAGCGCACACCCAAAACTGAAAGATTCAATTCCATATGGCCAGTTTCTGTGTAACCTGACGGGCTCTATGATCAATGGAATTTGAAACAATTTCTGAGAAAGAAATGAAACTTTGATGTCTAAAAATTGCTAACTATAAAAAATACTGAATTATAAAATGTGTACTCGTCTTTTTCCTTTTTTGTTTCTCCTCAGGAGCTCCAGATGAGATCTGTGATATTGTGGATCCCTCAGGAAATGCCATGGAACTTAACCTTCTATGGCTACTGGGTGATCGCAACTACAGCTCAGCCTTCCTGTATTCACGCTTTCTCTTACTTTCTTTTCTTTTCTTTGTATTTCTCCCTTCCTCCTTAACCTTCCACCCTTCCTCCCCCACATGCCCCCTTAGATCGCAAACTGTTTTCCCTTCCCCAACCCCCGTGGCCTCCCTCCCTCCAATTCTCATCCTTATCTCCTATCTTTAGTTCCTCTAGTTTCTGTCTGAATCTGTCTATGAAATGTTACCTGGTAATTTTGAGGTGTAACTGTCGGTCTAACAACTTCTCTTGAATAATCGTTCTTTGTAAGCAAGTGCCATGTCTTTCTTTTTGAGATCTGTGATGTATCTTACAGAAATGTATCAAACAAAAATTAAGTTGATATTGGTAATATTTAAAGATCTACATCAAGTAAGACATTATAGTAACACCATCTATTTCAAAATGTTAGTCTTTGTATGTATGTGTATATAATGTATTCACCTTTGCACACAGCACTTTTGTGATGTCACTGGAAATGATTTGTATTTAAACTTTCACGAGGACTCCCTGAGCTCATACCTTCTGATGAAGGCTTGACCAAGCGCTTGGGGTAACTTACTCTGCTCAGGCTTAATAAAATTTTCACATTTATTGTGATTTCATTGAGACTCTCTCTTTTTGTTTAATCTAGTTTAGTCTCATGAGAGTGCTCACTACTTGGACTATAGGTTTTGAACCTGCACTACTCTACACACACTACCACAGTCTGAAGCCCTAACCACTTGCTCAATACTGCCACAACACTTGCTGGTCAGCAGCTGTTATAACACACATAGATGAAGCAGTTCTTGCTCTCCTGCTGGCCGCCTCTATGGCGGGCCTGCAGTTACGCCTCCGATTTCTGTATCTCTGTGCTTGACATCGACCAGCAGCACCTATCCTCCTTTATTCATCTTCCCTGTAGGCCTATGGTGCCTTCCTCAATATGGTCAGATATAAATTGACTTCCTGGGACCTGCTCTCCTTGCCCTTCTCTCTAACACTGAACGTCGCCTGTTTGGCCTTTTCCTGTTTTCCCTCACCTTCTCACCCTCCTCCTGGCTCTCCTACCATCCTTTCTCTCCCTTCTACTCCTTGCCGCGACACTGAATGTAACCCTGGTCCCATAAACACCCTCATGGACCACACCAATGCTCCTGGACAAAGAATACTGGTTTGAAAGTGGCATATTTAAACATGTGTAGCCTCCGAAGATCTCTGACCTCGAGGCCTAGATGTTGCTCTACAAGCCCGTGTTAGGGCTCACTGAAACCTAGATGAAACCCCATAATGCCACCACCTCGCTCCAGCTTCCTGGCTATGCCCCTTTTCCCCAACAGACCTGGGAAGAAGAAAAGTGGTGGGGTCACACTGTATGTTGAGGAACACATATCAGCCACCTTTGTGCGCTACTCAGATCCCTCTCCCAGTGAATGGCTCCTGTCGAGCTAACCCTGGGCCCTGTAACAAACTCTACCTGGGTTGCTGCTACAACCCCCAATGGAGGTATCCCATGCTTATCAAACTTTCTGGATGGGCTAAGCGACAAACACCATCTAAAGACACAATACTAGTTGGGGACTTTAACCTTAACTGGATAAGTGCCCAGGAGACCGACTATACTAACCTCCTAAAAATCCACAACCTTGAGCAAGTCATCTCCTCCCCATTAGGCACAACATCTGAACACTAAACCGCACCCCATTCGACTGGTGGCCACAAATCAGGTGGACATGGTCCTCCAGGTGGGTATTCTATGGATTTTTTATTATTTTGTTTTCCCACCCGAGCCCGGGCAGGTGGCTCTGACCCTCCTTGTGGAGGGACTGTCTCTCTGGTCCTGCTCGCTCCCACTTCTGCCATCCCTGGAAATTACCCCACAGCATGCCCTGCGGTGCGGCAGGAGGAGGGTGCCGCCCCCATCCAGAAACCAGGAATGGCCATCGGGATACGCCACACCATTATGGAGTCTTCCAGGCTTTTTTCCAACATTTTCTCCTACCCCGCCTCCCTACGGACACAAGGGCATCGGTATGTGCCTCCCAACCCATACTGCACCCGGGCAATCAGTGAGTGGGACGACAAACCCTCCCTCCCTGAGAGGAGAGCAGTCCTCCGGATGCTCACTTCTCACTCCCAGCCGGGTTTCGGCGACTCCAGGTCATCTCCCAACCTGTCACCGCGTGGCGTGAGGTGCAGCGATCAGCGCCAACTCCAGTGCCATCGGGCCAGCCTGTATTCTATTGGATTCTATAAGTGACCACTCCCCTACTTTTATCAGGAGGCAGTAAGCGCAGTGGTCTAAGGCTCTGAGCTGCAAATCTGGTGACATCCAGCAGACCAGACCTGGGTTTGAATCACAGCTTCCACTTGCATACTGTGTGACCCTGAGCAAGTCACTTAACCTCCTTGTGCTCCCAGGTCGCTCCTGTAAAAAGCTTTCAGCTTAGTGTGCTATACCTGGTTAAACAACTAAATAAAAAAATCATTCTGACCAAAGTTAAATGCCTCCAAAATCTCTCTCTTCTGTAATTTCAGCTGCCCAGACCCTACAAATCTTCTTGAGGATGTACAGGCAATAAACTGGACTGCCATATAACTCATGGATAATGTGTCATCTGCAGGAAGCTTTTCTACCAACGCCTCCTTCAGGATAAGACCCCACTTCCAGCTGACTACTCGAGGTGGGGTGGGGTGGGGGCCTGCACCGTTGGATATCCAAGGACCTACTAGCCCTAATGAAAGACAGGGACAGCATGTGGAAGAACTACAAAGCATCCTCTCCCCCAACTCTGAATGTCTGCAGGCGCTTTGCAGCACCTGTAAGCCAACAGCCAAAACACTAAAGCGCAATTTCTACCTCAACATGCAAAGGAACAACCTCAGCGAACTGCAGCATTTCTGGGCCTCGACTGGGTCCTTACTCAACCCTAAGACTCACAGCCACGCACTCAAGCAACCTCCCCATCTGGCCTCCTGGCTCACCCCACTGAAGCTGCACAGTTTTAACAAAAAAATATACTGACCTCACTGCCCACCTCAGCAGACTCTCCCCAAGTCACCATCCAGCTCTGGAAACAAGGGCAACCGCCCCTGCCGTCTCCAGCCACCTTTCTACTTTAGAGCCATAGGCCCAAATGCTACCTCTAAGCTCCTAAAGTTTCTCCCTACCTGTGGCATCCCTGGCAGAGATAGGTTGTTCCTCTCCTTCCTCAAGCTCATCTCCTGCAATCATCAAGCCCCTCACCTTCCCATTCAACCTTGTCCTCTCTACGTCTACCCTGTCAGATTCCTGGAAGCACTGAATGTAGTCCCTATTTTCAAAGCTGCCAATCCCCTTCTGTAGATAACTATAGGCCCATCACCCTCATCCCCATCAGAGGAAACTGCTTGAGAGAACTGAGAGAACTGTGTACTCCCACCCTCTGAGCACCTTGAAAATGTGTGTTGCTGTGTCCCCAGCAGCATGGTTTCTGCAGCCCACAGCACCACATCGGCCATAGTCCAGTTCACAGACCATGTCCTACAAACATGGATTCAGGCAGGCAGCTGGCGCAAGTTCATGGTTCTGACTAAGGCATTTAACCAGTCCACCACGCCTCCTACACTCTACTCGCTACCACTTTGGCTGCTCCTCTGAGACTTCCTCATGGTTTTGGAGCTATCTTGAGGGCAGGTCCCAGTCTGTAACTATTGGAACTGCCTCCTCCCCTGCCCTGCCTGTCTCCACTGTGGTCCCCAAGGCTCCATCCTTGGCCTGTTAGTATTTTATATTTTTATTAATGCACCCCGGATGACAGTCTCCTGTGAGGCACTTCTTTATGCAGATGACCTTGTTCTACACCACAGAGACAAGTAACTTACGAACATCTTCTCTCCTTACCTTAACCTATAGTGCTGCATACAATCTATTTACTTCCAAAAAGCTTGTGGTAAATGAGAAGAAGATCAAATCATTCCTCACCAAGGTCTCTAAAGCGATTCTTCTCTGTTTGTGTTCACATCTGCTGGATCCCCTCAAAAATGTCTCCAGATTTAAATATCTGGGGTGTTACCCTGGACTCATCCTCACTTTCTCTAAACATGGTAATATTTCTGTGCGTAGTATTCATCAGAAATTAGGGGCTGCCATCAGCAGACAGTCCCTGTTCCAGAGGCGCACCTAGCAATCATGCAAGGCAACTCTTCCCCTTATTGATTACTGCTCCCCATCTATTCCCATGTCGCCTGACCTATGCTCCAGATTGACATCAGTTTATAACAGCATCTGTCACTTCATCCTCCTCGTGCCCTTTTCTACTCATCACTGGGACTTATACAATCACTTGGATGGCTCCCGCCTCTAGAATGTTTTGACCACGCCCTTGGCTATCTAATAGACAAAGCGTCAGAGATGGTCCGCTGTCACCATATTCATCCCTTCCCACCGGGCAATGTGGCATCTAGGTGCCTCCATGAATCATCCGTCCACCCCTGGTAGTTCCTAGATTCTCCACTACCATGGGCAGTAAAGCTTTTCCATCTCTGTGGGTTAAGGCTCTGAGCTGCAGATCTGGAGACCTGGGTTGAATCCCACAGCTGCCCAGGTGCATACCGTAGGATCCTGAGCAAGTCACTTAACTTCCTTGTGCTCCCAGGTTGCAACTGGAAACAAGCTTCAGCCTAGTGTGCTACTCCTGGTTAAACAATGTTCCATTTTCCCTCTGGAACAAACCCCTATATCACTACATTCGTCCACCTCCCACTTATCCTGGTCCAATAACTTATTGTCCTCAATGCATCTGGGATCAAGCGCATTGACACTGACTATGGTCCTCCTCCTACTTCCTACACCAGCCCTACCTTATTTAGGACCATCACCCTCCACATAGTACCCCCTCTTATCTGCAACACCTCACCAGACCCCCGACGCCGATCACCTCCCCTTCGGTACCCCCACACTTCCACCCCTGCTACCTCTTACTTCCCATTCCTACCTTGGTCTCTTCTCCACGATGCCTTTCCCACCCTTTGTACTCTACCCACCCTTGCACCAGGCCCCCATGTACAGTAAGGGGCGATGCACCATTACCATGCTTTGGTGCGCCTAATCACCTCCTGTTGCTTCTATCAGGTAACATTCATCCAACCCCTGGCCCAGTGCCCAACTCTATGACAAGCCTGCCCAGGCTCAAGGCCTCCCATAGCTTCTATGAATATTTGCAGCCTCCTTAAGAAGGCTGCTGCATTCCATTGCTGGGTCACTCAGCACCAACCTGACACTGTCGCACTTCCGAAACCTGGTTATCCACATCCACCCTTGGCCTCCTTCGCCCTCCCTGGTTACCCCTTTCAGGGAAGATTGGGTGCATAGCGAGGAGGTGGTTGTGCTGTCTATATGTGTGACTCCTCCTTGACATGCACTTTCACCACAGGCTTGATAACGGCCACAAGCCCTCACACTAAAAATATCCCCAACCCTGGTAAGGGCCCACTCTTTCTCACTGTTGCCTATGTTCCCCAGAAAGCAAGACCTCACCATTCAAGTGTTTGCTGACTAAATTTCCTGCCTACACCCAAAGTGGCCCAGATAATTGTTAGTGACCTGAAAATCAACTGGCTCTCTGCCATGGCCTCCCAAACCAAAGATATCTTTGCTCGTCCCTTGACATATCCCAGCTTGTCACCACCCCAACTAGATTCAACCTCTACTGGCTCCAGCACCCTCCTGGATATCACCATTACCAACCGCCCCAGAGGGCGCCAATATCAGTGTACTTCCCAACTCACTCAGTGACCACTCCAGATCGTATTCTCCTGGTCCGCTGCCAATAGCAAACCTGCACCAGAAACCACCCAGTGACGACGCCTACTCCCAGGCTACTCGCTACTCCCTGCATCACCTTAAACTATACCTCTCACAACTGGATTGGTCCCCAATCAGGCTTGCACTGTCCATAGACGAGGCACTGGATTTTTCACTCGCACTTTTAACACTGCCTGTGACTTCTATGCCCTTCATTAGAAATCGCACCAAAAAGCAAAACATGCCCTGGTTACCCCCTCCCTCCTTCGCAAACTTAAATGAGGACAACCTATGGCACATTGCCATGGAATCTGGCAAGTCAGCTGATAGGCAAGCATACAACACCAAATGCAATAAGTGTACTTGGGCCATTCGACAGGCCAAAGCTCAGTACTACTAATCCAGCTCTTTTCTCCTCCTAGAGTCGGCTAGAAACTTTGGGATAATGTAAAGGAACTGAATGGGAAATCTCCCTCACCCCTCTCAACTCTCCTTTAATGGAACTACCTGCTCTGACCCCTTGGCATTGCAGACTGCCTAAACCACACTTTCTCAGACCCAAGTTCAGTCCTGCCCAGTAACTTCTTTGACCCCATCCCAGTAGCACCCTGCCCCTCTCCAGAGAGACCTACTTTCACCAACGCACTATCTCCGCTGGAGGCTAGACCCTTCTGCAAAAAGACATTAGTAGTAACAACCCCGCACCGACCTACTGGACACTAGGCTACTTTGTCTGGTGCTGGATGCTATCCTGGTCCCACTTACGAGCTGCTCAACTGCTCTTTGTGCCTGGGGCAGTTTCCCAGCACAGGAAAAACCGTCATCATCAGTCCTATCCAAAGAGCGGCACTGAGTGACCCCGGTAACTATCGACCTATCTCCATCCCCCCCACTCTCTAAGGCCCTTGAAAAGTGGTTGCCAACCAGCTTGCGAATACCTGGCCATGCACAATATCCTGTGCCCTGAATAGCATGGCTTTGGTGCAGGTCACAGCACCACAACCGCGCTACTTGAATTCTCCAACTTCCTGCACTCTGCTCTGATGCGGAAGTCCTGCTGGTGCTGTGTTCATTGACCTCTCAAAGGCCTTTGACACGGTTTGCCATCCTCTCCTGCTTGACTCCCTCAGATGCCTTGGTTTCTCCCTGGCCTTCTTGCATGGTTCATCAGCTACATCTCTGCCCAGAACTCAGTGTGTAAAATCAACAGCACCCTATCTGACACACAACCTGTCCGCTCTGGGGTTCCCCAGTGCTCCATTTTAGCCCTCTCCTCTTCAGTCTCCACCTCAACTCCCTCCCTTGGCCTGCCCAAGTAAGATCCTCCTCTACACGGAAGACTCTGTGCCCTTCACCTCTGACCCCAACTCCAACACACCCAGGCCACCTTCCACCCAGGCTTTGATAGTTTTGAGCATTCTTTCACATCACGAAGGCTAGTCCTGAACCTAAAAAGACCAAAGATATGCTCTTCTCGCACATTGTAAGCCAAAGCCAGTGGTGCCCTCTCGTGATACTGCCCAGCACACTCAAACCCCACTGAGCAGGTTTCCTCCTACAAGTATCTGGGCATTACCTTTGATTCAGCACTCTCCTTCCATTCGCATGTCAATGCCCTTTCTGCTGCCACCAATATCAGGATTGGACTGTTGTACCACCATAGGGACTGCCTACCACAAGAGGCCCTTAGATTAGCAATCACCTCCTCTGTCCTGTTACTAATTGACTATGGGCTGCCCATCTATGCTGCAGCTGACAACACCAAGCTTGCAAGAATCCAGCTCTCTATAAAAAAGGCCTGCAGGCTAACGCTGGCAGCCCCTAGGTGCACCCATACATGCCTGCTTGCTCCACCACCAACTTGCTCAACCTTGAAGAAAGACTCCGCTCCAAACCTGCCTTCTTGTAAAGACCCTGCTAGGGTTCCACCCCCGGGTTGCCACCTCCTGCAGCGTGCCTCCCCTCAGTCTCCACCCACAGCACTGTCAAAACCTCCTTATTGTCCCCAGTTTAAGGACCTCTATGGCCCAGAGATCCTTTTGCTATCGGGTCTCCCTCCTGGTTCAATTCCCTCCCAGCCAGTATAGCTGACTCCACTAAGCTTGGTCCTTTCAAGGTCTCCTCAGAAGCCATCTGACAAGCACTCGCTGCTGCAACTGCACATAATCCCCACCTGCCCCTTACTTTCACCCCTAAGCTGGGTCTGCCCTGTCTCGTTTGCTGTATATACCTGGGGTCTCATGCAACATCTGCTGACTAATGTAATACAATATCTCTGGTTGCTACCTGATGTGGTACTCATGTACCTATATTATAACTATTACTGTGATCTACCTATTACCAAGTGTGTACCACCAATGAATGCCTGCAACACTGGTTGCTTTTTAATCTAAGCGTTATGTACTGTACTGTTTGTTTGCTGTGATGTATTGCTCTCTTTGACGAGGTGCCTTTGTAAATGAGTCTTTGACTCAAAGGTCTGAAAACCGATGATCTAATAAATAAATAAAAAATAAATAAATAAATCCTTCAAAAAAAAAAAAACATTTTAATGACTGGCTGATACTGGAACCCAACTGCCGCTGTCCATCAGGGTAGGTCTGGAGTCCCCCGCCAATCCCCCACTATCTGCAGTTTTCCACCCATCTTTCTGACACCTCTTCCTCATCTGCTCCTTTCTCACCCCTATCTGCTCCTCTCCTTTCAGTCTACTTCACTGCACTTTGTTTATTATGGATTGATGCACTGCATTTCGTTTATTATGGATTGATGCACTGCATTTCGTTTGTTGTGGATTGATGCACTGCATTTTGTTTAGATACCCAATTGCTCCTTGATATGCCACTGGTGTACCTATTTTAAACTTACACTTTATCTGTTGTACTCTGGTAATGTATCACTGTACTGTATTGTTCTATATGATCCTGAGACTATACAGTTGGACTTGTCACTGGACTACAACACCTTCTTCTACCTCATGTTATCTCAATTTAATAATTAACACTGTACTGTAATTTACTACACCTCCTTGTTAAGGCTTACTATGTGGCCATGGTTTAATTTTCTGCCTGTATCTGTACTGATAAATGTGCCACTGTTTATGGCCCAGGTTGGGCCTGAAAATGCTCCCTCAGATCAGTGCACCTACCCGTTATCAAAGACATAAATAAATAATTAATAAATGACACCTAAATAAATAAAAAGGCACACTGATGCTATGAAACACACACCTCTCACCGAAAAACTACATACTCAACACAATACATAAACTCTGAACTTTTAACCTGATCAGTTCCAGCAGTTCCCATGCTATAGGGCCTCTGGAGACAGCATGATGTTTTGTAACAAAAATAAAAAAAAGTCTCAACAGCTGTGATTGATGCACTTCCCAACTGCTCCCTCTTATGACTGATTAATCTTGAAACAGCTGGACAGTTAACATTTCCATATTCCTGGGTCACTATGACCCTCAAAGAAACACAGACTTTGTCAGCAGAAAAGGAATGACTGACACATCCAGTTGGCCTAGCTGTTCCCTGCCTAATCTGTCTCCACAGACCACAACCGATCTCCTACCACCTCCCACGACCTTCTCTTCCAGCCTATATTTACTAATATACTCCCATGTCTCATCCCATGCATGCCTGAAGACCCCCACTGTTGTTACCTCCACCACTTCTCCTGGCACTCTTCCTGGTGTCTACAACCCTTCCCTGAAGTATTAGTTCCTCATATCCTCTTACATTTCCACCCTCCAGCTTCACTGCCGCCCCTGGTCATGGTGCTCTTTCTCAAGTGAAAGAGACACCCCTCCTGCACCCTGTTCACCCCTGTGAGGTACCTGTGGGTCTCTATGTCACCTCGCTCACCTCTCTTCTAGGTGTACATTTTGAGATCCCCCATCTCTATTTGTAGTCCTTCTTGTGCAACCCCAGCACCATTTTAGCTGCCTTCCTCTGGACTGCCTCTACCCCATGTCCCTTCTGAGGTGCGGCCTCTAAAACTGGACATGGTACTCCAGGTGGAGTCTCACCAATAAGCAATACAGTGGCAACACCACCTCTCTCCTTCTGTTGGATATACCTCTTTCTATACACCCCAGCATCCCACTATTACTCCCCCACTACTTTGCCACACTGCCCTGCCATTCCTAGGTCAGCTGTTATGATAACCTTCAGATCCCTTTCCTGCTTAGTGACTGTCAGTACCCCCATCTCATACTTAGCTCCTTGATTTCTAAGCGCTAGCTGCATGATTTCGCTTTTGGCACTGAACCCTAACTGCCAAGCCATGATCACGCCTAAGTTTCTCACCCTCAGATTCTTCTCAAGACTGAAGAATTGTTCTGACAGAGTGGACAGCCTGTACATTTTATGGACTGTTGAGACACTGTCATGCCACCCAACAGATCCTGGAGACTTGAGATGGACCTGACAGAGCAAGGCAATGAAAGTGAAATATGCTATTACTCCCTAGACATGATAAGCCTCCAGAATGCCCACTTCTGTTGTACTGAGCAAAGACACCTGTTCCAGTACCCTGACACCCATTAACTGCTCGTGGGATAGCAGCAATGCCCCAAAGGTAATGGGTAGTTACATTTCTCAACTCTTGTGAAAATGTGCTCTCGGATTGCTTTCTGGACAGGGTGTGTCATTACAGTGAAGGGCAGTTAGTTTTCATGTTTCCCACCAGGGAAAATATTTATTTATTAATTTAGTTTTTGTTAAACGGGTAGGTACACTAGACAGCATAGCTGCCTATTTTCAGGTACTACCGGAGATTACAACAAAGGGTATGCAGACAATAGTAGATACAAGAAAACATCATGGGAACAAGTAGAAGTGAGACACAGTACACTTATACAACATTTTCAGCAATGACAGTACATTTGCAGGAATCTACATGTAGTAACAAAACAGAAATATAAGTGCAAATAACTAACAGTCTTAAGTCATACAACTAGTGAGTAAGTGCTAGAAGAGAGGAAATAGCAAAGATTTCAAGGCGGGTTTGAGAGTAGTAAAATTTGGAGCTGGTAGGCAACTAGGAGGAACCAGTGCAGGAGTGGGTGGATAGAGAACAAGAGCAGGGTTCAGAACTTAGAAGAGCCATATGAAGTCTGCTTGAAGCTGTGTAGAGAAGGAGATTCTAGACTCAGTGGAAGGAGTTCCATAGTTTAGGGGCCCAGATAGAGAAAGTATTCTCCCCATTTTGGTTTTATATCTTGGTTGGACAAGAAGGGATTTGTCAGCTGATCTCAGTGGGTAGGCAGAGGTCACAGGTTTGAGCAGTACAGCCAATTTGTCAGGTATCTGGGAGGAGATTATATTCTTTATAAAACAGTAGAAAGTAAACTGTCGGAAGGCTGAGGGGTAAACCATACCAGACTGGAGTATAGTGTGCATCAGTGAGTAAGTTTAGGTAAAGACAGAGCAAACGGCAAATGCTGTTGTAGCAGACATCCCACTTTCGAGGAGCCTCCAGTAGCTGCCAGAAATGCTATTAACCCATACGCCAATTTGGGTCTCAGGATCCCCTGTGCAATGGCCATCCTCGTCCAAGATGTTAGGCTATGTCTCACCTTATATGCCAGCCCAAGTTGAATATTGACCGGATTTAATGACTGAGGCTAGGTGCAGGTCAAAACCAAGGCAGGATCAAGGGTTACTCCTAGGTATTTAAAAGAGGTAACTGTGTTAAAGGGAGAGCCATCAAGTGCTCTGGTACTTAATGGTTGTGTGCAGGACCGAATTTTTGAACCTGAACCGAACAGCATAGTCACCATTTTATTTTTATTTAAGACAAGCTTGTTTTGCAATAGCTAGCTCTGAAAGGTATTGAAGTTACTATTGAGATTCAGGTTGATATCTGAGAGGTCTGAGGAGGATGAGTAAAGAACAAGCTAATCGGCATATAGCAGACCTGAACAAGCACCAGTGAGCGTGGAATATCGTTTATGAAGACTGTAAACAGGAGAGGACCAAGAATCGAACCCTACGCACACCAATCCAAGTAGGAGCAAGAGGGTATTTAGCCTTGTTGCCGCTTTGAAAGATAATTTTTCAATCAGGCGGACAGAGGTACCAAGCCTAGGAATGAAAACTTTGATAGGAGCAGGGTGGTCAACTACATAAATGCTTCTAGATCAACAAAAGTAGCCCCAGTGAGAGCCTTTGTCCATAGCTAGTCTGACATAATTTGTAAACTGTATGAGAAAAATTGTTTTTCCATTGCTTCCTGGATGAGACTAGTGCCCAAGGTATCATTTTATGGAACTCCCTAAGTCCCAGGAGTGAAAAACAAAAACATTCAGGCAACAAAGCATTTCTCATTTCTTCATGTCTATGGTAACAATTTTGTAGCAGCTAAGCATGTCCCAGGCAAGGGTCTATTAAAGAGCTGGTAACACGCTCAGGAGAACTTTAACAAAACATAATATTTAGGCACTGTCCAGCTTGTATTTCCCATTAATTCTGTAGTCCTCCTCCCCATTATTTAGTAGTGAGGTCATCTGCATGAAAACAGGATCTCTGGCACCGCCTGGTAGCGCTTGAGGGTTGAGACGCTGAACGCCACACCTTGCGCCATGCTGGCAACCCAGGTTGGGAACAAGCCCAGGCCGCCGAGGGTCAGCAGGGGAGAGAGGATTGAGCGCCAGAGGACTGCTCTACTCTCTCGGGAGGGAGGGAGCTGTCCCGCATGTTGATTGCGCCTAGTGACGGCTGGGGGTAGATAGGGTCAGAAAGTCGAGCTGGACGTATTAGAGTCGGCGGAGAGGGGAGGAGAAAACCAGGAAATGGAGCTGGCAGGCTCCATGATGGCCCCACCAGCGCCTGTCCCGACACCCAGAATCTGGATTTGTATTCTGGGGTGGGGAAGCTGGCACACCCGGCCGCGGCCCTGTCACGGGAGGGCAACCTGTGGGGATCACCGGATAGTAGGGGAGGAAAAGTGAGGCCTGAGACAGAGTCCTCCAAAGGAAGGACCGGAGCCGCCTGCCAGGCTCCCCAGAGGATAAAATGCATACAGGGAAAAAAAGAAGAAGAAACAGTATCTTTGCTCCTGAAGAGTTAATCTATTCCTGCTGCTTTCTCCTACCTGAAGCCATAGAGCACTGCTTGTGACCTCACAGTTACTCCATGGCAACAGATTCTGAAGTCACAACAGAGGATTATGATTTGAAGTCAGGAGTATGCTATAGAGGCAGATGAACTCAACATTTTTTTAATTTATTTGTGATCTTGGATAACACCAGTGAGTGGAGGCTCATTTATAGGTTCCACGTCAGTTTACAGAGACAATACAGAACAGATAACAGGACTGCACATGGTACAGGTTACTTACAATAAAGATTCAACAGACTTAAGCAGCTTAGGCAGTATAGCACTTTGCCAGTGTCTGAACTTAGAACACCCGACTGGGTTGCAAACATTAGGTGGAAAGTAGGAGGAGTAGGGTTGGGGGATGCACAGGGGGAAAGGATGTGGGAGAGTGTCATAAATGGGAGAGGAGAAGGAGGTACCGAGTGAGAGATAGGTGTAACCTATAGTGCTGAGGTTGGAATCTGTCAACATGCAGAGTTGACAGGAGGCAAGTGCAAGTAGGTGGTCGTTGTTAAGAGACGGTGCTACCGGCTGTAATTAGGTGCTGCCAGAGTCTGCCTTTGAATGAGCCAATAGTTGTAGCACCGACAACGCAGGAAGTAAGGCATTGGTCCAGAGAGGAGCCCAATAGTAGAAGTGACATTGTGCCAGGAAGTGTAGCATCTAGGAACTTTGTAGATCTGAGGTGGAGGTTCCTTGTGTTTCGGGTGCTCGAGTGCAGGGTTAGGAGGTTCTGGACCCCTGCAGGTAGTTGACTGAGGGAGTATTCCGTGGTGAGGAGGCAGGATTGGTAATTTATTCTGTTCTTCAATAGGAGCCATCCTGCCTGGGTGTAGAGTTCACACGCGTGCATTAGCTTTGCAGTACCTGTGAGCAGGCAGCAGACCTTGTTTAGTGCAATGGAGACATGGTGCAGGGCCATGTCAGTCGCTGCCCGCAAATCGCCAGGCCACAGTCGATGAGGGAGACTACTGAACAGTTGATGGCCAGGTTCGGTGCCTCAGGAGTTAGATAGTGCCTGTGCTGGTAGAGGAAGCACAGTTACGTAAGAACTTACCGTAAAAGTAGATCTTGAGAACAGCTCTTGCAGCAGGTTACACCATTAGGACTGAAGCCAGGCGCCAGGACCCCGGAAATTTTTCTAGCTAGCAGTATCCAGCGGGGACCCTGACGCCGGCCCGCCAACGATGTCAGGCATCATACATAAGGGGGCGTCCCCAAGAATCCCCAGTTCTCCCGCCGAGACTCCGGGCCACTAGATGACATCAGAAGTGGGGACTGAGGATCTGCCTTCAAGAAGGTGTTCAGAGCGGTGTTAAAACACCTAATTCTAGGTAGTGAGATAACGGAACAACTCTACCCAGAGGGGATGGTGGAATTATTTGCTGCAAGAGCTGTTATCGAAGATCTACTGTTATGGTAAGTTCTTACGTAACTGTACTATCTTACTGAGAAACAGCTCTTGCAGCAGGTTACACCATTAGACTGATTCCCAACAATACTGGAAATCCTCTCAGGTGGGAGGAGGCTAGGTAGAGATTGTGAGTTGGACCAAAGCCTAGGATAGGACTCCCTGAAGGACTGCTAGACCAAAACCAGCTCTTCGCCGTGATGCCAATGCCCAGGCTATAATGCTTTGATAAAGGTGTGCACGGTGTTTCCAAGAAAGCTGCCGCGCAGATGGCTGAAGTGGACACGTTTTTCACAGCCACAAAGGAGGTAGCTACCCCCCTTGTGGAATGTCCCTTAACCGAGCCCGTAGGGGTTTATTACGCTTCTGGTAACAGAACGTGATACAATGGATGAGCCACCTGACAGCGATTGTTTAGAAACCGCAGTTCCCATCATCCTATGGGCAAAGGAGACGAAAAGCTGATCAGATTTACAGTGGTGCCTGGTTCTAGTCAGGTAGTATCTTAGACACCTATGCACATCTAGAGTGTGCAATAGGGCCCACTCCTCTATTAGAGTATTTAGGAAAATACATTGGTAAGTCGATGTCCTGATTGAGGTGAGGGCTGAGACCATCTTACGTAGAAACTTTGGATTTGTCCTCAGGGACACCCTGTCCTGGTGAAAACCAAATAAGGCTCTTTGCACATCAGTGCGTGAAGTTCAAAATCCTTCTGGCCGAGTTACGGCATTCAAAAATAACGCCTTCCATGTTAGGGACGTAGTCGCAATCCGGCTGGCTGGTTAAAAGGTGGCAGCGTGAGCTGCCCCAGGACAAAGGGTAAATCCATGGAGGAATAGGATCCTTGATCGGAGGTCTAAGGTGGAGAACACCTCTCAGGAAGGCTCGCTGTGTCCAGCTGAGTTATGGGGCGCCGGCCCATAGCTGTATGATAGGCTGAGATGGCACAAAGGTGTACTTTAATAGAGGAGTAGCCAAGCCTGCCTGGAAGAGAGACAGGAGGTAGTCCAGAACCGACCTTCCAGACAATCCATAGGGGAAAGTCCTTGTGCTTGAGCCCAAAGGCAAAATCTGCGCCATTTCAAGGCGATGTGGCATGAGTGGCCGGTTTTCCAGCAGCCGCTAGAACGCCTTCTACCTCTTCAAGTAGACCCCGCACTGCATGATAGCTATGTTTCTAGGAGCCAGGTGTGCAGGTTCAGAGAGCGAAGGTCCAGATGGACCAAAGAACCTGCCTCCTGGGACAATAAGTGTAAGCTGATTGGCAGAGGCACTGGAGGTTCCCGGACAGCTGGTGCAATGGGGAACCAAATCATTCTGGACCAAAACAGCGCAATAAATATCAGCCTCCTGCTCTCTCGGAGTTTCAAAAGGACCCTCTGATCAACGGGAAGGGAGGAAACGCCAGAGAGATTCTACCGGTCCAGGAGAGGGATAAACATGTCTCGCCAGAAAACACCAGGCCCTGGATCTAGCGAAAAAATTGGGCAGTTTTGCGTTGGATGGGGACGCGAAAAGGTCTAACTCTAGTGTGCCCCATCTTGAAACAAATCTCTACTACCTCCTGGAGTAGTTCCCACTCGTGGACTCTGGCCTAAGATCGACTCAGACAGTCTGCGATAACGTTGTCCACTCCTGGGACATGAACAGCATTGAGGTTTGCACCGTGTTGCAAAACCCAATCCCACACCTCATGGCCTCCCTGCAAAGTGGGTAGGAATGGGTGCCTCCTTGTCTGTTGAGGTAATACATCATCTGGTACTGTTTGCAACAGCAGAGTACCCAGTGGAATCTCCGACTGGAAGGCCTGCAAGGCATAAAGGACTGCTCTCATTTCCAAAATATTTATGTGGAGATGAGCTCTGGGTGTCCACGAGCCCTGAGACCTGACCCCATCAAGGTGTGCTCCCAACCGAACCCTGAGGCATCCATGGAGAGTGTCACAATCGGAGACAGCGCAATGGGCCTGATGAGACTGGATGGGCCTTATGTCCTTATCTGTCGTCAACTTCTATGTTTCTATGTTTCTAATGAAAGGGACCCTCACGACAGGTTCTTTGAATCTAGCCACCATTGCCAATCCCAGATGACGGCTCGTGATCCAAACTGGCAGCTGCAGATGGTCTTGCTTCAGATCCCATTGTACCCGTAATATCCACAGGGTCACCCGCATGTGGAGACGGGCTAGCGAGACTGTTGCAATGGCCGCAGCCAAGTGTCCGAAGCAGGCAAAGGACCAGCCTGGCTGGGACCGCCTCTTTGCCAAGATGTCCCTGATGAAGGATCTGATGTGTTCCGCTCAGTCCTGGGGAGAAAAGCTCTCCCCGGAAGGTGTCCAGAACTAAAAGCTCTCCCTGAAGGTGTCCAGAACTGCGCTCTGAACTGCAGATTCTGTGACGGAACCAGGTGCGACTTCTCCTGATTGATAATGATGCCCAGCGTCCCGAACAGGGACTGAGTACGTGAATTGCGGACATCACAGCCTCCCAAGAGGGTGCCATGAGGAGCCAGTCATCCAGGTAGGGGAACACGCAGTGGCCTTGTCTCCTCAGAACCGCCGCTACGACTCGCCATGCACTTCACAAACACCACGGTGCCGATGATAGTCCAAAAGGGAGGCTCGAACTGATAATGGCGACCTAGAAATTCAAAAAGCAAGAACTTCCGTACGCCGAGCTATGGGTATGTGCAGGTAGGCATCCTGCATGTCCAAGGACATTAGGAAGGCACCCTGCTTGAGCATGGGTATCAAACTGGGAAGGGTCACCATGTGGAAGCATTTGTAAAGGACCGCGTTGAGATCGCTCAGATCCAGTATCGGACGGAGGTCTCCTGTCTTTTGGGAACTAGAAAGAAGTGGAATAGTGAACTGCACCTCTCTGGTTCCTCGGCACGTGCTCTATAGCTTCCTTTTCCAGAAGCGCAAACACCTCCTGCTGTATGAACAGTGCGTGCTGACCCAAATAACGGAAAGCAGGGAGGTCTTGATACTGGGTGGTCGAGAATTCTATAAAGTGACCTCTCTTGACCAGCTGAAGGACCCACCGTCGGCGATAATCGACTGCCACCCTGAAAAGTGGCGGCGATCGCACCCCCGACCTTTTCTGCCCATTGATCCAGAGAGGAGGGTGGGGCCGGAAGGAGTCAAGTTGTGGCGGCATTACTCCCCGCAGGCTGGGCCAGTTTGGTATACCTCTGACCTCGGCCTGGGGAAGACTTGGGTTGGGCCTTATGGTGGAAGGTGTCCCTTTGCTGCTGGCGGAACGTGGCTGCTGCCGTTGTTGTCGGCCGTGAAATGGTTCTGGTTCCTACGAAGGAACCAGATTTGGGTCTGTACATGGCCTGTACAGTCCTTACTGCCTTCCCGCATCCGACAGGACCTCCGTTATAAGGGACGCCCAAGATACTCTTCTGTACGTCCGTATATAACCGAGACACAGAGCCAGGAGAGTCTCCGGAGACAGACGCCTGAAGCTGTGCCCTGGCAGACAAGTCCGCAGAATCATATGCGGCTCTTAACACTTGGGTCCCCACGCCTGACCCTGTGTGGAGGAGGTTCAAGAGCTCTGCTTCTGTTCGCCATCTGGTAGTTTATCAACCAGGTCCTGACCCTGTTCCCACAAGGCATTCTGAAACTGAACCATATGAGTCAGATAGTTCAGTGACCTGATGGAGCATGTAGCAGTCAGACATGCACCTCCCCAGGGCATCCAATTGCTTGGATTCTGGTCCGTGGCGTGTACTCAGATGTTGTGGTCATGGAGACCTATCATGGGAGGCACGAATGACCAGGGACTCAGCCAGGGGTTGTTGTGCCAAGTACTGTCCCTCTACAGGGGCCCTGTACAGGCGGTCAGCTTTCTTGACAGCACAGGGTGAAATGCGGATGCTTCCACGCAGCCTTGGTGACGTCCCGCAAAGGTGTCTACCAAGGTGGTACCACCACAGGCTTTGGGTCTTTCTGCCGAAGGTAATGGGCTAGATGCTGTCCTCGGGTCGAGATCTTCCGAATCCCATCCATATTCTCCTGGATGTGCCTCATGATTTTGGAAAAGAGGGATCATCCGGAGGCAACCTGGGCAGGTCTCGTGGATTGGGTGATGGGATGCTGATCGGAGAAGGAGACCTGAGGTATCTGAGGTGTCAGGTCTGGAATCACCCCTGTGGACTGGACCGCCGACGCCTGGGTCGCTAGGACTGGGAGACCCTGAGGGAGATCTTGAAGGGGGCCTTCTCCGTTTTGGATCTTCCCTAGGAGGTGGAGTAGGTTCCTTGGGGGTCGATGGAATTCTGCTGGCCCCGCAGTGGAGGAGGGGAGTAGGAGGTGAAGCAGTAGGAGGAGGAGGTTTGACTGGGATCACATCCTTCTTTATTGTGTCCCACCAAAATGTAAAGAGATCTCTGACCTCCTGAATATTCATTACCAGACGACGGACCTGGTGCCGTGGTCTGTCGCCGTAACAGGAGTCGGGTCTGAGGGCATCGCCGGGTTCGGCCAAAGCTCCTGTGGAAGCCTGACATCCTCACTGTCGCCTGCCTGGTCATCAGGCAACATCAGGTCCTCCTCAGTAGAGTCCCGCGACCGTGTCCACCAGTGACGGGAGGCAGTCTTCGCTCTGTGAACATCTCACTGACGCGGTGCTTAGCCAACGCCTGGTCCGACGGGCGTTAGACGATGGAAGGTCAGAAGCTCGCTCGGGTCTGTCGCCCATTTTAGGGACGCCAGATCCTTAGTCTTCCTGGGAGGGGATCCGGACCCCTAGAAGGCTAGGAGGCCGATCTGGTGTCGGAGTCCCGCGCCTGTCTGAGTAAGCCTGTATAGAGGAGGACTTGGACTGGTGACAGTCTGAAGATTCGAGGAGGCCCGAGACAGTGTTGAGGAAGCAAGGCCTGGAAGTCTTGATGGGATGCAGAGAAGCCAGTGCTGCCTGAAGACTTAACCTTTACTGGAGGGGTCTGAGGCGGGCCCGGAGGGAGAGCGGTCTGAGCACGGGAGCCTGAGCTGGTGCGTGAGTTCAAGGCCGGTTGGGGATCTGGACCTGGCCTTCTCCCAATGCTTGTCCCGGTGCTTATGGGACTTAGAGGTAGACTCACCTCTGGAGGCAGGGTCTTTATCCATGCTTTTTAGCTTTTCTTCCAAGAGGAACCCTTGAAGTGCCTTCTGGTGGCAGATCCTGGTGTGACTGTTGAACACCTGGCAAAAGGAGCAGGCCTTGGTTTCGTGGTCGGGGCCTAAACACTGCAGGCAGGATGAAAGTGGATCCTTGAAAGGGATCTGTTTGCCACAGGTGCACTTGGAGGGATGTCCTTCTGAGGAAGGAGTTGGAGATGCCGACATTGAGTAAGTAAAACCTAAGTTCTAGTCGTCGTCAGCTAGAGTGGGACCGTGAGGCCAATGCTGGCGAGTCGACGGTGGATAAGAATCGGAAATTCTGGGGACCACCCTTTATATGATGCCTGACGTCGGGGCGGGCCGACGCCAGGGGCGGTCCCGCTGAATACTGCTAGCTAGAAATTTTCCGAGGGTCCTGGCGCCTGCCCGCCTCAGTCCTAATGGTATAACCTGCTGCAAGAGCGGTCAAGTAAGATCTGCTGAACCAGCATACTGATTCCGGAAAGAGCCCTGTGGCTGACAGCTGGTCCAGTAGGAGCTCGTAGTGCACAGTATCAAATGCTTTTGATAGGTCAATGAAAGTTGCCCCTACCACAGGATTATGACTAGAAGTAGGGAGTCAGCTATAGAGGCAGATGAACCCTGAGGGATAACGATCATGCATTCATGCAGATGTCTTTAGTAATAAATACTAGGGCCCAGATATTCCAAAGGTTGCACATGGCGCAACAGTGCTGCGCCATGCACAACCACTGATGCGCCCGGCGATATTCAAAAGGAAAAAGTGCGCCACACAAATCCCGATGCACCGGAGAGCATCAGTAATGTATGCAGGCACAGGTAGAGGGGCATGCCCATGCATAACCTGCACAGCCCGATATTCAGCCTGGGATGTGCAGAGCCATGCATGCGCAACCCCTCACGGCGCCCGCACAAAGTTAAGCCAAAAAAAAAAAAAAAGGAATGAAATGATGACCACCGCAGGTGAGCTGCCGATTGCAGGGCGCAACAGGCAGCCGCCACCTGTGGGGTGGCCACCGAAAGTTCCTGCCGCATCTGGCGGTGCCCCCATGCCCCATCGCTGGCATCTGTGTAAATAAACCCCCTCCAATATCCCTGGTGGTTCAGTGGACCGACTACTGCCCGACTGCAGGCATCTGGTTAAATAACCACCCCCATCCTATATCCCTGGTGGTCCAGTGGACCGCTATATTTCCCGATCGCGGCATTTGTCTCACGAAAAAATCCTTGTCTAATATCCCTGGTGGTCCAGTGGACCACTATGTGCCCGATCGCGGGCATCGGTATAATAACCGCCCCTGTCCAATATCCCTGGTGGTCCAGTGGACCGCTCTGTTCCCATCGCGGCATTTGTCTACAAAAAATCCTCATCTAATATCCCTGGTGGTCCAGTAGACTGCCCTCTGCCCAATCGCAGGGCATCTGTAAAACATAAAAAGGACTTATTACCCTGGTGGTCTACTGTACCCCTCCCCACCCGCCCACTGAGCCCCACCGCCGCCTCCCCAGTCAGCCGGCAGCACCCCACCCACCTGCTGCCCCACCGACTGACAGCTGGTAGGGCTGCACACCCATTGGTTCACAGCATGAGCCAATGGGCATGCAGCCCATACCGTATCATAGAGAGGACCTGCCTGTTCCTTTTGGAAGCTGAGAAATTGGCTATACTGCAGAGAACAAACTAGAACGCATTTGAGGAACTGGTAACTTGGTAAAACATAATATTGTAGGGACTAGGAAGGTAAGCTACACTTTCTACAGAAAGTTTCATTATTTTCTTATTGGCATTAAGAATTGCAGGATTCCATTAAAGTGTAGTAATTTTATAACCAGAGGGGTTGTAATACAACTGAAGTTGCTTGATTTCTGTGCTGACACATAGGATTTGGAAGGATATTTGTGCAATATTTTGAAGTGTCCTGCTGGCTGAACAGTGAGTTTATCCCTGGTTTCAGATAAAGGGTTTGTGTGTGTATTAGAAGCAGACATAGCAAATTGTCTTCACTGAAAGGCCTGCTTACATCACAGGTGTCACTAGTCAATCAATTGATTCTGGGTGGGCTTGTATCACTGTTCTGTTTAGGCATACTACACAGAGTAAAGTCAGTCAGAGGACCTGCCTGTTCCTTTTGGAAGCTGAGAAATTGGCTATAGTGCAGAGAACAAACTAGAACGCATTTGAGGAACTGGTAACTTGGTAAAACATAATATTGTTGGGACTAGGAAGGTAAGCTACACTTTCTACAGAAAGTTTAATTATTTTCTTATTGGCATTAAGAATTGCAGGATTCCATTAAAGTGTAGCAATTTTATAACCAGAGGGGTTGTAATACAACTGAAGTTGCTTGATTTCCGTGCTAGACACATAGGATTTGGAAGGATATTTGTGCAATATTTTGGAAGTGTCCTGCTGGCTGAACAGTGAGTTTGATTTTATCCCTGGACCCAGCAGAGTGGTTTGTGTAGAGCAGTGGTCTAGTACATTGTGGTGTTGGTTGACTTACTATAAAGGGCAGTACTCACCAGGGTGGTGGAGCAGTGGTGTAATTGATTGTTTCTAACAGTCACCAGTGGTTGTGGCATTTCCTTTATACCCAAGGTTCTGACATCACTTCCTCAACAGGTCTTGAGCAGAACTGTCATATTCTTAATTACACCAGCACAGTGCATAAAGTGTAAGTATACACACACACCAAAAAAATTGTGTATTACTCACTGTATATTACAAGGAAGAGGGACATGGGGAGTGGTGCAATGCACTGGCTGTGGGGCAGCAATTTTCTGGGAAACATTCTGGAACCTGCGTTGCTGCCTATTTGCAGGCAACTGTCAGCTCTGAGGGAGGAGGTTGCCCACCTCCAGGCTGAACTGGCAAGGACTAAGGAGGACTCCCCACCCAAAGAGCACCAGTTCCACAACCACTGCCTCAGAGGTTGCCATGTGTGAACAGCAGATGGACCACAGTAGGTTCTGGGAGGGTGAGGGTGGCGGAACAGAGGCATAGCCCCCCCACCGAGCTGCACCTCTACACAAATCATATGTCGGTCTGGCAAATCAAGGTTCCTCTATGGAGACCAAGAAGAATGCTGGGGACATCCACAAGGAGACACACAAGAAAAATTACTCACCTTAGTAATGTTGTTTTTCTAATGGAGTCTTGCTATATTATGACAGTAGCAGTTTGATCCAGCTCTAGAACTGCTCCGAGGTGAAATGGTTAAAACCATTCCAAAATAGAGTTTTGGCCATGAGCTCTAAGAAGCAGCTCTATCTGTGTTATTTCAAACCTGAACTGTCAGATCTTTTCGAGCCAAACTCACTAAGGTCTGTGTGGAAGCTGTAACCTACACTAGCCAAATGGCTACCTAAATAATAACAACCATTGCTGGTCCCAACACCCAAGACTCAAGTCGGGGACCAGAAATACTAACACAATTCTAATCATATGAGAATAAAACATAAGTATAATAAAACACACACACACCCCAAAGCCCCAAAAGGGACAAAAATGCTAACAGGGCATAAAAAGGTGCCCACACCAAGTTGCCCACACCCCACCCAAGTAGAGTTCTGAGAGGGCAGGTTGGGAGGGTCATGATATGCAAGACTCCATTAGAAAGCAACATTACTAAGGTGAGTAATTTTTCTTCAAACAACAATGAAGTCTTGCTATATTATGACAGTAGCAGAATACACAGCAGTACCTCCATGGAGGAGGGGCAGAACCTACTTAGGAATAGGCTCTGAAGAACAGCTGTGCTAAACCGACATCTCTCCTGGCCTGGACATCCAGGGAGTAATGCTTGGTAAAAGTGTGTACCATTTTCCAAGTAGCAGCCTGGCAAATCTCTAATATAGGATGTCTCTGGCAGCAGCTAGAGACGAAGCTGTACCCTGGTAGAATGAGCCCTCAAACGGGGGGCTATGCCCAGTTTCTGATAACAAAATTGGATACAAAGACAATCCACCTGGCAATTGATCTCTTAGTGGCAGGTTTGCCTTCCCAACTTCACCATAGGTAAGGAAAAGTTGGAGGATTCAACCTGTGACCTTGCACGTCTATATAGTAACCAAGAGCTCTCTTAACATCCAGGCTGTGCAACCTCCTCTCACCAGAAGAGGAGGATCAGTGAAAATACTGGAAGGAAGATAGATTGATTAAGATGGAAATCTGAAACCACCTTAGGCAAAACTTCCATTAGTCCTAAGGACTACCTTATCCCTGTGAAAGAAATAAAGTCAGTTTCCACTGACAAGGCTTGCAACTCACTTATGCGCCTGGCAGAAGTGATAGCCACTAGAAAAACAGTTTTCCAAGTTAGGTACTTAAGCTCTGCAGAAGACAGAGGTTCAAAAGGGGTTGCATTAACTGGGCAATGCAAACATTAAGGTCCCAAGCAGGGGCCGGTTCCGAAAGGGTGGATTAGTATGGAGTAATCCTTAAAAACTTGGAAAACACAGGATGAGAGAAAGAGGGATGACTTTCCTACTGACACAAAAGCAGATACAGCTGCCAAATGAACTCTCAGGGTAGCTGGTCTGAGACCCAAGGAATTAAGATGTACCATGTAATCTAACACAATGGGCAAATCAGCAGATTCTGGAAATATTTTTCCAGCACATCAAATGGAAAACCTTTTCCATTTAGAACTATAAGTAGCCCTAGTGGAAGGCTTTCTAGAAGCCTTTAGGATCTCAAGAACACCCTGAGAGAGGCGTAAATCAGCAACTCTAACTCCTCAAGAGCCAGGCCTTGAGGTTGAGGGATTGAGGTCGGATACCAAACCCTTCCCTGGGCACAAGTCAACAGGTTGTGATTCCTGGGAGGCAAAGGGAAGATGGATTGTCAGTGACAGAAGGAGTGGGTACCAGGGCTACCTGGCCCAATCCGGGCAATCAGAATCACCCTGCAAGGCTGAGATCTGATTTTGACTAGTACTTTGAATAGGAGAGGAAGGGGAAAGCAGAGAAACTTCCTCCCAATCCAGAAGAAGGGCATCCAGGGAACTGAGCCCAGCACTGGAGGCCTGCAACAGAACAGAGGAAGTCTGTGATTGTCTGGGGCTGCAAAAGATCTATCTGAGGGTGCCCCATCTGGCAAAGACGATCCCAGCACTTGAGGATCCAGGGACTATTCGTGATGGCCCTGGGAAATCCTGCTGAGAGCATCCGCTAGGACATTGTCCTTCCCGAAGATGAACTGCTATGAGGGAAGTGTTCAGGAATAGGCCAGAGACCACAACTTCATTGCCTCGGTGCACAAGGTCAAGACCGAGTGCCCCGTTGTTGATGTACCACATTGTTGTGGTGTTGTCTGTTCTGACTTGTATCACCTTGTCGTGGACAGATGCAGAAAATGCTTGAAGAGCTAAAAGGACAGCTCTGAGTTCCAGCAAATTGATGTGGAGCAGAGATTCCTGGGGACCACACTCCTGAGTGGAAAGGTCGCCCATGTGGGCCCCCAACCCAGAAGAGAAGCATCTGTAGTGAGAGTCAAGTCGTGAGTAGGGGGAATGAAGGGACCCCAATCTTAAATTGCTCTGATCCTGCCACCACTGGAGGGCTAGGATCAAGGTTCGAGTCACTGGGACCAACTTGGAAAGGGGTCTCTTCTCTCAAACCAATAGGTTCTCAAGTGAAACTGAATGTCTCTCATCTGAAATCTTGCTCCCCTACACAACAGCTGTGGATGCAGCCATGTGCCCCAGGAGCTGCAGAAAGTGTCTTGCTGGTCGAGAGACCTGCAGAGGAAGGAGGAGGCCAGAGCCACTAAATTCCTTACCCTTTCTAAGGGAAGAAAGGCTCTGGCTAGCTTTGTGTCCAATTCTGCCCCTATAAAGGTGAGTACCTGGACTGGTTCCAGAACTGACTTTGGTAGATTTGCAGAAAGCCCAGGGAGGTGAGAAGCTGCTGGGTGACCTGCAGGTGAGATTTTACCTGTTCTGGGGACTGGCCTACAATGAGCCAGTCATCTAGATAGGGAAAACAGCAATCCTTTGCCTCCTTAAGTGAGCCACTGCCACTGCTAGACACTTTGTGAATACCCTTGGGGCAGAGGTAAGGCAAGGGCATTGCTCTGAACTGGTAATGACCTGAGGCAGTTCGAATCTCAGGTACTTTGATGGAGCTCTGATTAGGACATGGAAATAGGCATCCTGAGGTCCAGGGAGGCTAGCCAGTCCCCTGGCCTTAGGGAGGGTAAAATCACTGCCAGAGTTACCATTTTGAACTTTGGTTTCAAAAGATGCTTGTTCAGATATCTGAGATCTAATATGGCCGCCATTCTCCTGTCTTTTGGGGAAGGAAGTATCTGAATACAGACCCCTGCCCTGTGCAGGGAGGAACCTTCTACTGCTCTGAGAGCTAACAGGGATGAGACCTCTGCTTCCAGAGCAAGGGTCTCTGAAGCACTTGCACGTAGAAAAGTCTACTTCTCAACTTGGGAAACTTTTGAAGCTGAGAACCAGACCCAGGCCTACTACTTCCAGAACCCACTTGTCTGAGGTTAAAGAAGCCCAATTCTGGCTGAAGTAAGCCAGCCTGCCCCACCGCACAGGAGAATCGGCCCTGGGCACCCCATCAGGGTGCCTGCTTAGCAGGAGCTTTAGGCTGGGGGTGGGAGCAGGTCTGCCCACCCCTGCCTGCCTCTGCCTCTGAAGAAGCCCTCTGAGCATAGGCAGAGGAGGCCTGAGTCTGGTGAAAAGGCCTACCCCTACCCCTGGGGGTATGCCTTGAGGAGTGGCTTGCCGCCCTTAGCCTGGGCACTCTTGTAAGTAGTCCCATATTCATCCATCTTTTCATGTAGTTCTCTGTCTGCTCCCCAAACAGAGAATTCCCCACCACAGGAAAAATCCATAGCCTTAGTCTGGTATCCTGTGACAGACTAGTACACCTGAGCCAGGCCAACCCACAAAAGCTACAGATGTGACCATGACCCTAGAGGAAACATCATTAACATCCAGTATCCCATCTAGATTTCTGATACCTAGCTACATAAGCCATATAATTAGTTTGCCTGAGTCCTAGAGAGGCTGCCATATACTGTTTTTGCCATGACATCAATCTTCCTGGAATCCTTGTCAGGAGGATGTGAAGCCAGGGAATATTAGCTTTATCACAGGCAGCAGCCTGAACTACCTCAACATGACTGCATTGCTGAGAAAGGAATTCTGTATCAGGACCTGACAATGTGTACCTTCTGTCCATCTTTTATCTACAGGAGGCACAGAATTAGAGTTTTAAAATTGTTATTGTTTGCTTCCTAAAAGACTTATGTAAAGGAATAGACAATCTCCTAGACTCTGAATATCCATCATTTCAATCAATCAATCAATCAATCAATCAATCAAAATCTTTATTTATTCAGGTAACATCATTGAGCAAAGCTCATTTACAAGATGGACCTGAGTGGTCATACAAATGAGGATACAAGTATTATTACATAGACAAGAATAGAATAAATAGCAATACAATGGCATGAAATGATTATATACAACAATTTACATATATACAAGTAACAATAGAACCATTTAGCCTGTAGGAAAAAAAGAGGACAAAGGGTATAGCAGTCCTAAAATATAAGTTATATGGTCTAAACTAGTTTTAAGTGAATATAATAGGTGATTCGGAAGAAAGAAATTGAGTTAATATAATGGATAGAAAAAGGGAGGTTTAGTTGGGTCAGATAGGTGGGGATTATGCTTTATAAAAGCAATTGCAGAGCTCTGGAAAAGGGCGGAGAACAATCTTTGAAGGATGCCAGAGGTAGTAGGCTATCTAGCTTCATGGATTTTTGAGAGAGTTCCATGCAGCTGCTAAGGAATAGCTGAAAGCAGCCTCCCATACCGGTGCAGGCATTGGGGACCTTTAATGTGATGAGTTTACTGATCCTTAAGGTGTATGGCCTGGTTGTAATTTGGGTAAAGCAATCAGTGATATAGGTCGGTAGTTTGCCTGTTAACGCTTTGAGTATCCAGATAACAGCATTCCTATTTCTTCTGTGTTGCAATGATGTCCAGTTGACTGCCATATAAAGGAGCAATGATGGGTGTTGGAGGGAAGGTCAGTAATAAATCTTATGGACCTGTGATACAGGGTGTCCAGCTTATGTAAGAGATGACTTGAACAATGGCAGTAGAGAAAATCAGCATAATCAATGAGGATAGGAATGAGGCCTGAATTAACCTTTTTGGAATCACTGTTTAGGTAATGTTTTATTCTAAAAATAGTCCGAGCCTCTGTCTTAGCTTTTTAAGTAACTCTTCAATATGGACAGAATAGTCAAGCCTGTTATCTATCCAGACTCAAGGTATTTGAAGTTATCAACAAATTCAAGTTTCTCTCAAGTAAGGTGGATATATGTAGGGTGTTGGATGCTGGGGTAGTGGTAGTACAACTCTTTGTGGTAAAGAACATAGCTTTTGTTTTTTGCATTTAAGTAGTTTTTGTCAAGTAGATTGTGCTGCAGAATGGAGAATTCGGATTGTAGAAGTTCACAGGCTTTGGAAGGTGAGGGATTGCTGACATACAATACAGTATCATCAGCAAACAGATGAATGTTAGATTGAGTGAGGTTGGCATCAATATTGTTTATATAGATAGCAAGAGGATAGGGCCAAGAATAGAGCCTTGTGGTACACCCTTAGCAGAGGTTTTGAGGTGGATGGGTAATTTCCATTTCTAACCAGTTACGACCTATCTGAAAGGTAATCCTTAAACCAGTTGAGTGATAGGGAATCCAGGCCTAATGAGTTAAGGAGGTGAGTAATAAGTCATGATCCACTGTGTCAAAGGCTTTACTCAAATCCAGAAACACAGCACAGGTAAAATTTTTTGTCCAAATTAGTCTGCCAATCGTTGGTTACCTTGGCTAAGGCAGTAATGGTGCTATGCTTTGATCTAAATCCAGATTGTGCAGAATTTAGAAGGTTATTGTTATCCAGATAGTCCCTTAACTGCGAGTTTACTAGTTTTTCGAGCATCTTAGATAGTACTGGTAGGATGGAGATAGGTCTGTAATTGTTGAGATCCCTAGTATCACCAGATTTGAGTAATGGAACTACTTGAGCTGTTTTCCAAGTAGATGGAATGGATCCAGTAGTTAGGGAAAGATTGAAGAGATGAGTAGGGGGCAGATAAGACATGTGAAGCAATTTTCAGGAAATAGGGATCCAGGAGTCTGCACCTGCACTTTTAGTTGTGTCTAAATTAGAGAGGAGATCTTCCACTTCTTTCACGGATATTGGGATGAAGGAAAAGTTGAAGTGGCCATTTGTCCCACAGTAGTTTGCAGGTTCAAGGAAGATCTCAGGATATTTGCAGGTGATGAGTCAAATGCTAGGCCAGCAGTGGTGAAGTGAACATTGAAGGTATTTAAGATTTCTTGTTTACCTGTAATTTCTGTGTCATTTAGTAGCAATTTGGTGGTTAAGGCAGGAGTAGAATTCTGGCCCAGAAGTCCTTTTATTGTACCCCAGAGTCTGGATGGGTTATTGTAGGAGGCATCCAATTCAGCTGTATAGTAGGCAGTTTTGGCAGTTCTTATTTTTTTGTACATGAATTCCTTGCTTTTCTGAAATTTAGCCAATCACTGGTGTCCTTTGTTTTTCTTGCCTTTTTCCACAGCTTGTCTCTGGTTCTCAAGGCTGCTTTAAGCTCAGAGGTGAACCAAGGGCAGGATTTACCTTAGTTCTGATACTGGTGATAGGTGCATGAATATTGAGAACATTGGTGATAATATCCTTTAAAGTCTGGAGTGCTGTTTCAACAGAGGTCATTTCTACAAAATCAGGCTCCTCTTGCTCATCCACAGCTTCTTCTAAGGGAAGCTGGAGGGTTTCAGCAACTTTTTGTAAAACATGAAATGAGATGGGACTCAGACAGCATAGGGGAGATTCTAAAGGTCTGTCTGGGGAGATGTCCAGTTCAATGGGCACACCCAGACCTTCCCAGCCACATTCATACTGTTCATAATCATCCTCCCCTCCTCTGGTTCATAAAATTCTCAATATCATATTCCTGAACCACTGGGACCGGACGAACCGACCTTTTGCCAGATAGTGGCAGTTCGGATGGACCCTGAGACAGTGACTGGACAATTTGTATGGCTTTTGCTATCTCTGCAGCAGTTGGAGAAGGGTTTGGACTCCAGACCTGCTGATTTTCTTGTTTTCTTTTACTGGAATTGGTTCCTCAGAACCAGCTTTTCTTTGCCCGAGGAAATCTCGCCCTGGTCAGAGGCACTCCCTCCGGTTCGGTTGGCACCGAACCGGGCTGGCCATCCGGTCAGCGGTTCACTGAGGCGGAGTAAAGAATCTGACAGTTCAGGTTTGAAATAACACAGATAGAGCTGCTTCTTAGAGCTCGTGGCCAAAATTCTATTTTGGAATGGTTTTAACCATTTCACCTCCGTAACAGTTCTAGAGCTGGATCAAACTGCTACTGTCATAATATAGCAAGACTTCATGTTGTTTGAAAAGAGTGGCAAGAGACAACACAAGGGAAAGAAACAGCTTCTGATAGGGGACTCAATTGTTAGGGGTGTAGACCTGGGAAGGGAGAGGAGAGGGAAGTAAGGTGCCTGCCTGGTGCCATGGCTTGGAGGGACAGGAAGCGAATCCTCAGGATTGCAGAAGCAGCATCACAGGAGAGGAAACCAGATATCATTGTCCACCTCGGGACAAATGACCTAGCTAGGCATGAGATCAGTGCAGTGCAGGATGAATTTGTGGAGTTGGGGAGGGCCTCAGACAGGTAGCAAGCACGGTAACCTTCTCAGAGGTGCTGCCAGTCCATGGCAGGGTGAGGCTAGGGTACTGCACACCATGCGTTTAATGAATGGTTGCAAAACTGGTGCAGAGCACAGGGCTTTGGCTTCATTGGGACTGGGGTCCACCTGGAGAGATGAAGGTCTGCATCTGTCCAGGAAGGGAAACACGCACCTAGGTGACAGGTTTAAAGGCTTCCTTGGCAAGCTTTTAAACCAGCCAAGGGGAGGTGCTGATGGGAAACAGGAAAGTTCAAGCCTCCCCGCAAAGCACGGCAGGTAGTAGGGTAAACACTGAGGTACAGAGCTTGACAGAGGCAGGACAGGAGTAAATGGAAAAATGGACAAGGGCAATAAGAGCAGGGATGGGGTAAAAAGGATAAAGCCAACATTAAATGGAGGGCAATGAGTACCAATGCCCGTAGTCTGGGAAACAAGCTTCCAGAGCTAGACCCAGTAGCCCTGATGGAAGTGGAACACTTGGATATTGTGGCAGTCACAGAAACATGGTACATGGAGAACCATGACTGGGATGTCAACATACTAGGTACACAATCTACAGAAGGGACAGGGAGGGTAAAGAGGAGGTGGAGTAGCTCTCTATAAGGGAAGGGATCAAAGTAACAGAACTAAAAGGTAAAGGGGAGGACAAGAGGAACTCTGGGTCACATTGGAGACAGGGAATGGCATCACAATCCGCACAGGGTTGTATACAGACCCCGTCTCAAAGGGAGGAAATGGACAAGAAAATGATAGAGGCATTCTCAAAATGGCTGAAAAAGGGAGATACTGTTGATGGGGGACCTGAATATGCCAGATGTTAACTGGGCAACATGGACTGCAGCCACATCCAAGAGCAGGGTCATTCTCGATGCCCTACAGGGAGCATGCCTTAGACAGCTAGTGGTGGAACCCACTCGGGAGGGAGCAATATTAGACCTGGTACTCTCAAATGGTGAGAGGATCACAAACTTAGAAGTCAGTAGACACCTGGGAACAAGTGACCACTGCACAGTGTGCTTCACAATAAACACAACCATGGAGACAAGCCATACAAATACAAGGATACTGGACTTTAGAAGGGCTGACTTTGGCAAAATGGGTGAATACCTGAGGAATGCATTAGCAAATGGCCAGAAAGGAGGGTGGAAGAACAATGGAGAAAATCAAAACTGCCATCATGGAGGCAGCAAGCCTTTGTGTGAAACAAATAAAGAAACAAAGGAATAAAAACCACTATGGCTCTCAAAAGAAGTGTCAGGGAAGGTTAAGGAGAAAAGGCGCATTCAAAAGTATAAGGAATCACAGACAGAGCACGACAGGAACTGTATCAATTAAAGCAGAAAGAAGTGGGAAGGCAGTCAGAAAAGCAAAGGCCCAAACCAAGGAAAGGATAGCCAACTCAGTTAAGAAGGGGATAAAACCTTTATAGGTACATTAGGGAACATAGAAAGGTTAAGGGAGGGATAGGGAAGATTAATAAAGGAGAGGGAGGGGGCAGAGGAGACAGTGAAAAGGCAGAGATAATGAATGAATACTTTTGCTCAGTATTCACAAAAGAAGAAGAGGAGGAGTTACTTAAACCAAACAGTAGAAGCACTCTGGATAGTGGGGTTGATACCAGTCCATTTAAAGAAGAAAGAGTACTGAAAGAACTTCTAAAACTCAAGGTGAACAAAGCAATGGGGCCTGACGGGATTCACCCTAGAATCCTAAAAGAGCTAAGAGAGGACCTAGTGACACCACTAACCACACTTTTAACAAATCATGGGAAGATGGGGTGGTACCTGAGGACTGGAGGAGGGCAGATGTATTCCCCTTCACAAAAGTGGGAGCAAGGCAGTAGCAGGAAACTACAGACCTGTTAGTTTGACCTCAGTGGTGGGGAAAATGATGAAATCACTTCTGAAAGAAAGAATAGTTGAGTACCTAAAGGCCAGCGGGTACTGGACCCAAAGCAGCATGGATTCACAGCAGGAAGGTCATGTCAGACAAATCTAATTGATTTCTTTGACTGGGTGACCAAAGTAATAGACCAGGGAGGGGCTGTGGATATGGCCTACCTAGACTTTAGCAAGGCATTTGACACAGTCTCGCACAAAAGATTAATAATCAAGTTAGCCAGCCTGGGAGTGGGTCCCAGGGTGGTAGCCTGGGTAGAAAACTGGCTGAACAACAGGACACAGAAGGTAATAGTGAATGGAACACATTCTGAAGAAAGGGGGTTACAAGTGGAATACCTCAGGGCTCAGTATTGGGTCCAGTCCTCTTTAACGCCTTTATAGGTGAGATTGCAGAGGGTCTGAAGGAAAGGTATGCCTCTTTATGGATGACACAAAGATCTGTAACGGAGTTGATACACAAGGGGGGTAGAAAGGATGAGAGGGACTTGGCAAGGTCGGAGGAATGGTCAGACATATGGCAACTTAGATTCAATGCAAAGAAGTGCAAAGTAATGCACCTGGGAAATAAAAACCAGGAGAAGAGTACACAATAGCAGGGGTACTAACAACAACAATAATGGAAAGGGATCTGGGTGTAGTCATATCAGATGACCTAAAGGTGGGTATGCAATGTGAGAAGTCAGTAGGGAAAGCCAGGGGATACTGGGATGCATAAGGAGGGGCATCACAAGTAGAAAAAGGAAGTGGTTATCCTCTATACAGACAGTTGGTGAGACCCCATCTGGAGTACTGCATGCAGTTTGGAGACCTCATCTACGCAAGGACATAGACAGGATGGAGGCAGTCCAGAGAGGGCAACTAAAATGGTGCAGGTGTACATCAGAAACCATATGAAGAGAGACTGAGAGAGCTTAATATGTATACCCTTGATGAAAGGAGGGACGGGGGACATGGTAGAAACTTTTAAGTACCTCAAGGAATCAACAAAGTCCAGGAGGGTAGCATCTTTCAGAAAAAGAGATGTGTAAGAACAAGGGGCACAATTTAAAGTTAGAGGGGACGGCTCAGGGGTAATGTGAGGAAATTCTTTTTCACGGAGAGAGTGGTGGACGCATGGAACCGCATTCCTGAAGAGGTTGTGGGGTCTAAAACAGTGGAGGAATTCAAACATGCATGGGACAGACATAAGGCAATTATAGTGGGGGTTGCAGGAAATAGGCTGTTGGTTAACTAGAATCTGCAGCTTATTCAGTAGGTAGGGAAATGGGCAGACTGGGTGGGCCAATGGTCCTATCTGCCATCAAAGTCTATGTTTCTTTGTACTACACAGACCAGGCTGGAAGCCCTCTGGAGCCTGGAGCTGAGGCTGAGGAGATCTGGATACCAGAACTGGTGGGGCCAGTCTGCATGCTACCAGAATCACTCGCCTTGTCCCTCTTCACCTTGAGAAGCACCTTGTGGATCAAGGAAATGCAGGAAGGTGTAGAAGACTCCCCGGGTCCACAGCCTCGAGAAGGCATCCCCTGCAGCGAGCCCTGCTAAGGGGGGCGGGCATGAAACAGCCTCAGCTGCATTCTCCCTGGAGGCAAACAGGTTCACCTGAGGAGTGCTCCAGTGGGAGAACCGATCTTGTACCTCCGGCAGGAGAGACCACTCGTGAGATGCAGCACCTGTCTGGCTGAGGGCATGGGCCAGAGTGTTGGAGGTTCCTGCCACACGGATGGCTAGGAGATCTGCTTCCAGTCTGCTCATGAGAGACCAAGAGCGGAGAGCCTCCTTGCACAGAGGCAAAGAGTGCGTCCGCCTGACTTTTTAGGTAGCATGGTCGTGGTGTTGTTCAATCTGGACCTGGACCACTTGACCCCGTACAAATGGAGCGAAGGCAGTGAGGGCTAGTCGGACCACTTGAAGCTCCAGCAGGTTGATGTGGCATCGAGACTCTGAGGGGACCAGAGGCCATGCGCTCTGAGCTCCCCCAGATGGGTACCCCAACCCATCAGAGAGGGTGTCGTCAGAGTGACCGTCAGCTCTGGGTGGACAAACGGGATACCCTCCTGCAGATGAACTGAAAAGAGCCACCACTGGAGGCCTTTCCACATCTCCTGGGTCACTGGCACTGACTGGTCCAGAGGACCGGAGCGCCAGACCAGTGGCGGGCCAGCCCCACTGCAGGGGATTGATGTGCCAGCGGCCCAACGGAGCACGCTTGCAGGCTACCATGAGGCCCAGGAGGCGAGGAAGTCCCGGCAGGTGCAACTGCCCAACCAGAAATGATTGGGCAAAGGGAAAGGACTTGGCCCTGTCCACGGGAGCCGTGCTCTGGCTCAAGAGAGTCGAGGCTCTGCCCGATGAACAGAATCACCTGCGATGGCACGGGTTCCGATTGGCCTCATTGATGAGGAAGCCAACCTGAGAGCAGACCTGAGGGCAGATCCTGGACTGCTCCACCTCCAACTTGGAGGGGCTGCAATCAGCCAGTCGTCCAGGTAAGGGAACACCCGGACCCTTGGGGCTGCAGGAATACTGTCACCACTACCATGCATTTGGTGAAGACCCTGGAGCTGAAGAGGCCGAAGGGCATGGCCTTGAACTCAGTAAGAGGATCCCTCTGCTCTGAAGTGGAGGAATCACAGGAGAGAGACGGATTGGGACGTGAAAGAACACGTCCTGGAGGTCCAAAGAACAGAACCACATGCCTCGTTATAAGGATGGGATGATCTGAGCCAGAGTGACCATCCTGAAGGTACGAGACCTTAGGAAGTTGTTCAGGTCGGTAGGTCTAGAACGGGTGCCAGCCCCCATCCGCTTTGGGACCAGGAAGTACCTGGACGCAAACCCTGGTCTGTAGGAGGATCCGCCAACTCCTGATCACCTGCTTCTTGAAGAGCAGGGCAATGTCGGGCTCGACGAGCCGACAGAGAGGCTGGGTGATCCGGGAGTTCTCGTGGGTGACAGCTCGACAGGGTGGGAAGGCTCTCAATTTCAGAGGCAGACTCGCCTACCACTTCACACCCAGCGGTCCGTGGTGATATCGGACCAGGCGGAAAGGAAGTGGTGGAGCCGCCTTCCATGGGGAACCCGGGAGGAGGACGAGGTTGGGGCAACACCCTCAACCCGCCACTGGGCAGGCTTAGAGGAAGGGCCGGCCGAGAGAACCATCTGGACCTTCTCCCGGCTTCCTGCTGGAGAAAGCAGCAGGCTTTGGTTTCAGGGTGCGAGCCTGCTGGCCCTGATGCTGGTGCTGCTGGCCGGACCTGCCGCGAGGGGCCGAAGGACGAAAGGGCTTACGCTGCTGCTGGCGGCCTTTGTCCTTCTGGGCAGACGTGACCGAGTCAAGGTGGCGCTGGACTTCTCGATCCGTGAAGATGATCCTCCACCCGGGACCAAACAAGTCAGTACCCAGGAAGGGAACGTCTGCCAGCTTGTGCTGGGTATCCGCCGTAAGGTGAGATCGCAGCCAAACTCTGCGGCGCATAGCCATTGCGGCCACTGCGGCGGGCACCAGTCAGCGATGTCCAAGGAGGTTTGGAACTGCTGTTTGGCCACCGCCATTCCCTGATCCCACACCTGCTTGACCGCCGCTTTGAAGGTCAGCCGAGATGAGGAATCACCATCCAGGGAGCCCAAAAGGCGTGTGGAAAAGTGTGCCATCATGATGGCCGAGCTACCCTGATGAAGGCCTAGGAGGAAGCAGAATAGACTTTCCACCGGAGTAGTCCAATTTCTTGGACTCCTTATCGGGTGGCTTGTCCACATCCTGAGCATTCCTGGAACGCCGGAAAACGCTGTCGGTCACTAGCCCCTCCGCAGAGGGGTGCTCTGAGAAACCGGAGAGTGAACGGTAGGGACAACATACTTCGAGCCATCCTGGCAGAAGGTGCTGGACAAGAAGCTGGCCGCTGCCATAGCTCCAGGGCCGGCCAACAATGGCTTCGCCACCGGAAGGCCTCAGGGAGAATCCCCTCAGTCCAGTATCTCCGTGAGGGATACTGGCCCATTTGAAACGGGGTTCGAGCTTCATCCCAGTGGACTCAGAGATGAGTCGAAACATTCCAAGGAGCAGGATGGGCTCTCATTCACCGACTGGCCCCCAGTGGACTCCAAGCAAGCCGCCCACAGAACAAGGAGTTGCCGGCCATCAGACTCGAGGAGTCTGTGAATAGCTGCCGAGCGCCTGAGCCACCCTCCACCTGCCGAGGTCAATCGGGAGTGAGGTGACCGACAACCTATGGAGCAGACCCTGACCCCGACTGAGAATCCTTGGTCGGGGCCCCAGTTTTCGGTTGTGGAGGCGGGTTCCACCACAATGGGTGGCGGCCGGTTCGCCAAACAACCGGTGCTGGCTTCGGCTCCTTGACTACTAAGAGGAGTTGTTTCAGCCGCTCCAGTGACAGCCACTTAATGGCGGAGAAGGTGACAGAGTCGTCTTATTCCCGAACAATAAGAGCTGCTGCACATTAAATCCTCGAGGGCGGCGAGGATGGGCAGCCGCCACTTTCCATGGTGACAAGACCGAGACGCCGACGTCGGCGGCACCGGCTGGACCTGGAAGAGGTCCGAGACTGAGACCTTCATGGAGTCCGAGGGTGGGTCTGAGAGGGGCAGGGAAACCCGCTCCTCCTCAGTTCAGGGACCTTAACCAGGGACTCCCTTTGGGAGGCACAGGCAAGTCCTCGGTTTCCACTGGGGAACGGTGAAGAAGGCTGTCTGCTTCTCTAGTCAACAAACTGTCCGGGTCGAGAAAAATCTCGACCAATGCGCCGACGTTGTCTCAGCCGCTGACCTGACGGGGACACCATGAAGCCAGCAGCCTTAGCCGCACCTTTGACCGGTCGACTGTCGACTATCCGAGGAAGAGGACCTCCCACTCCCATGAACGCCGATGGTGGGACTCTACCTTGGAGTCCTTCTTTGACCGAGAGGAATGTCCCAAGGCCCTTCTCCCTTGGTGGAGAGTGACTGGCAAAGCTCCTTAAAAGAAGCTGTAGGAGGAACCCAAGAAGGCGGGATAAATGCCGCGACTGAGGATGATGATGATGATGCGGCCTGGGCTGCCTCCTCCTCAAGGGCGATTATCTGCTCCAGCTGTTCAGCCGGAGCCGCAGCTGCGGACAACGCACACGAGCCTCCTTCGACTTGACCGAGGATAACGTTTCTTGGTCGCCCAACAGCAATCGGGCAGCCGGTCCTCCAAGACCATAGTCGAAGGAGTTGCATAACTCACAAGCCTGTGAGTCATGGCTGAGTCCAAGGCAATAAGCACGTGGAGTGTGGATCGGTCCAGGACATCTTCTACCCACAGGGCACCGACAAAATCCGGAGTCGATTTGTCCATCGCAGCCACGAGGAAAAGGAAGACCAAGTCTTTAAACTTAAGAATGAGTTTCAGTTTGACCAAGAGTGTGGATCCAGGCCTAAAACGCAGAGTGCTAAGAAGGGAACCTGAGCTTCAAGCGGTAAGGAAGATCTGGCGTCATGGAGAGGAGCCGAGTTTTACCACCTAGGTGGGTGGGAGGAGCCAGCTTGAAGACCTTCCGCAAGACTTAAAGCGGCAAGGAACCTGCCAGACAGTGTGGATTGAACAACATATCCACGTCCCTAGAATTAATACTTTGAAATTACATCCTGTGGTTGTATAAAATATATTTTTGTTAAGATATTTGACCAGAGGAGGGCTGGATGACTTCATCAAAAAGGAGTTGGCCAATACTGCTTGAAAAGATTATTCTCTTTCACTATAGAGGGCATTTTGTATCTGACACTGACCAAGAAAACAACTGAGCACTGAAAAGCGGTATTTAGAAAGCTAGACACATCTAAATATATTTGCAGGAACTGCACTGTTTTAAACCTTGTTTTGTTTAAAGATATGTACGTCTTGTGATATAAGAGTTCTGTATTGTATGTTTGACATATTATTATATATTTTAGTAAAAACACTCTAATTTTAGAAAACCTGGTCTGTCTTTAAATTGCTTTCTTTTGCTAAGAAATATTTATGGTTCAACAGACATATAAGCTTGTATGGTGGTATCAAACTGGAAAAGAAGAGTTTTAAACCTGAGGTCTTTATAAAAGTTTTAAAGGGTTCATCTCTGAATACCTGGTTAGGTACCTGTAGGCAACGATATCTGGCTCCCGAAGACAGATATGTCTTGCATTGGGTATGCTAGCAAGAGGTTAACAGTTTGAATCCTCCAGAACTGAGACCAAAGGTTGATCAACTCAGAAAAACAGGCGAGAGGGTTACCTTGTCTCTTACACTCTTCACAAGACTGCGCTCGGAGGTTGGCACTTTGGGAGTAGAGGCCTGACCTGCTGAGTGAATCTGTGACACTCCTCACCAGGTAATTCAATGAATGGTTGAAAACTGGTGTGGAGCTCAGGTTTGGCTTCACTGGGGACTGGGATCCACCTGGAGGGATGCAGACCTATACTGGCGTGATGGTCTGCATCTGTCCAGGGGAAGCCAGGATCCTAGGTGAGAGGTTTAAATGCTTCATTGGCAAACATTTAAACTAGCCAAGGGGAGGCACTGAAAAGGAGCAGGAAATCCCAGCCTCCCCACAAAACACAGTAATTAGTGAGGTAAACACCAAGGTAGAGAAGTCATTAGGAGCAGAACAGAGGTAAATGTAAGAAAAGGCAAAGGCAGTAAGGACAGGATGGGGCTAAAAGGGTAAGGCCATCAAAAGTGGAAGATGATGAGTACCAATGCCAGTAGTCTATGTAACAAGCCCCTGAACTAGTGGCCTTGATGGAAGAGGGTTGCCTGGATATTGCGGCGTCACAGAAACATGGTATACAGAGAACCATGACTGGGATGTCAACATACCAGGATACACAATCTACAGGAGGGACAGGGAGGGTAAAAGAGGAGGAGGAGGAGCAGATCTCTATGTAAAGGAAGGGATCAAAGCAACAGAGCTAAAGAGTAAACAGTGAGCAGATGAGGAAGCTCTGGGTCACCCTGGAGACAGGAAATGGCACCACAATCCGCATGCAGGTTGTCATACAGACCCCATCTCAGGGGAGGAATGGACAAGGAAATGATAGAAGGCTTCCTTAGAATGGTAGAAAAAGGGAGATATTGTTGATGGGGACCTGAATATGCCAGATGTTAACTGGAGCACCTTTGCTGCAGGCACATCCAAGAGCAGGGTCGTTCTTGATGCCCTACAGGGGGCATGCCTCAGACAGCTAGTACTGGAACCCACTCGGGAGGAACAATCTTAGACCTGGTACTCTCAAATGGGGACAGAGAAAGAATATCAGATTTAGAAGTGGGTAGCTATCTGGGAACAGCGACCACCAACAGTGTGGTTCACGATAAACACTGTCATACAATCAAGCCATACAAAAGCAAGAGTATTGGACTTTAGAAGGGCTGACTTTGGGAAAATGAGAGAGTGCCTCAGAAAAGCACTAGCAAACAGGCAAGAAGGAGGGTGGAGGAACAATGGGGAGTAATCAAAACAGCCATCAGAGAGGCAACAAGCCTTGTGTAAAGCAAATCAACAAAACACAACGAAGGAAAAACGCTATAGTTCTCAAAAGAGGTGGCAGGGAAGGTTAAGGAGAAAAGGATAGCATTCAGGAAATATAAGGAAACACAGAAGAGCAGGACAGAGAACTTTATCAGTTAAAGCAGAAAGAGGCAGGAAGGCAGTCAGAATAGCAAAGGCCCAAACCGAGGAAAGGATAGCCAACTCTGTTAAGAAGGGGATAAGACCTTTATAGGTACATTAGGGAGCGGAGAAAGACCAAAGGAGGGATACTGAGGCTTAATAAAGGGGAGGAATGTGGGCATGGGTGACAGTGAAAGGCAGGGATACTGAACGAATATTTCTGCTCAGTATTCACAAAGGAAGAGGACGGGAGGTACCTAAACCAAACAAGACAAACACTCTGAAGACGGGGATCGATACCAGTCCATTTACAGAAGAAAGGGTTCTGAAAGAACTAATAAAATTGAAGGTGGACAAAGCAATGGGGCCTGATGGGATTCACCCAAGAATTCTAAAAGAACTAAGGGTAGAACTAGTGACACCGCTGACTACTCTCTTTAATAAATCATGGGATGGCACCTGAGGCCTAGAGAAAGGCGGATGTGATTCCTCTTCACAAAAGTGGGAGCAGGACAGAGGTAGGAAACTACAGACCAGTTAGTTTGACCTCAGTGGCAGGGAAAATGATGGAATCACTCTGAAGGAAAGAACTGCTGAATATCTAGAGGCCAGTGGGTCACAGGACCCAAGGCAGCATGGATTCACGATGCGAAGGTCGTGTTAGCGATCTAATAGATTTCTTTGACTGGATGACCAAAGTAGTAGACCAGGGAGGGCTGTGGACATGGCCTACCTAGATTTTAACAAGGCATTTGATACAGTCCCACATAAAGATTAATACACAAGTTAGCCAGGCTTGGAGTGGGTCCCAAGGTGGCAGCCTGGATAAAAGTTGGCTAGACAACAGGACGCAAAGTGTAGTAGTAAATGGAGTCCACAGTGAAGAAAGGAGGGTTACTAGCGGGGTACTGCAGGGTTCAGTACTGGGACCGGTACTTTTAATGTCTTTATAAGTGGCATTGCAGAGGAACTGGAAGGAAAAGTATGTCTCTTTGCAGACAACACAAAGATCTGCAACAGGGTTGATACACAAGATGAGTGGAAAGGATGAGAAGGAACTTGGCAAGGTTGGAGGAATGGCCATATGTATGGCAGCTCAAATTCAATGCAAAGAAGTGCAAGGTAATGCACCTGGGAAACAAAAACACAGGAAGAGTACACAATGGGGGGTGAGATACTGACAACAGTAAAATGGAAAGGGACCTGGTGGTAATTATATCAGATGACCTAAAGGTGGGCAAGCAATGTGAGAAGTCAGTAAGGAAGGCTGGGGGATACTGGGATGCATAGGGAGAGCATCAATAGTAGAAAACAGGAAGTTGTTATCCCTCTGTAAACACAGTTGGTGAGACCCCATCTGGAGTACTGTGTGCAGTTCTGGAGACCCCATCTCCAAGAAGACATAGACAGAGTGGAGGCTGTCAGAGGAGGGCAACTAAAATGGTGCAGGGTCTGCACCAGAAGACTACTGAAGAAAGACTAAAGGAGCTTAATATGTATACCCTTGAGGAAAGAAGAGAGAGACGGGACATGACAGAAACTTTCAAGTACCTCAAGGGAATCAACAAAGTCAAGAGGGTAGCATCTTTCAGAAAGAGATGTGCAAGAACAAGGAGGCACAATTTGAAGATAGAGGGGATGGCTCCAGAGGTAATGTGAGGAAGTATTTTTTCATGGAGAGGGTTGTGAATGCATGGAACAGCCTCCTGGAGAAGGCTGTGGAGTCAAGAACACTGGGGAATTCAAGAATGCATGGGACAGACATAAGGCAGTCCTAGTGGGGGTAGGAGGAAGTAAGCTGTTGGTTAACTAGGATCTGCAGCTTATCTGTTAGAGTAGGAAAATGGGCAGACTAGGTGGGCCAAGCGGTCCTTATCTGCGTCAAATTCTATGTTGCTATGTATACAAGAAAAATGCAGTTCAGGAATGAGCCAGCGTCAGAGCCAGGGGAGGTTGGATGGCGTCCATTGGACTGCACTTCTCCTGGGAAGGTGGGCTGTGGAGCCTGATGCCATGCTGACTCCAAGCAGAGGCTAGGAATACAGCAGCCAGGATCACAAGACTTGGGCAGAGATGCAGCAGACATTGGCACATGCAAGACAGTGACAGGGCGTCACTGCATGTTTGCATCTCCATGGAAACAAAGTGTACAGCCACACAGCTCGGCGGCATGATGCCAGCAAAGCTCCTTTGAACTTTGCCCACCAAAATGACACCCAGAACTGCTGGCCAGGAGGATGATCTCATCTTCCTCTGAGCCCTACAATGGGGTTAAGCTAGGACTGGTACCCCGAGTTGGCAAGCCTGAGGGATGCAGAGTAGGGGGTGAGGGAGCCAGCTGGGCTGATATGGAGTAAATCCCAAGAGCATGTGGAGCAGAAACAGAGTTAAAAAGGAAAAGAATATGAGAAAATCAAACCAATGTGAAGAATGAAGGACAGAGGGGAAAGGGCAAGACACTGGTCTCAGGCATTCACTCATTCCTCACCTCCTTGTATTCCTTTAACTGTTGCAGTTTTGCCAGCATTGTCCAGTCCTACCATCACCAGGGTGATCTTCCTGAAAGAAAAACAGATCATAAAGTTTTCATAAATTACTGAAAAATTGAAGAGCCATTAAAGAAGTTACTTTATCAGATTTATTGTAATTTTATGTTTTGTTAGTTTCAACACTGGCACTGGTATTTATGTATTAGGTTGCACATGCTCACCAACTAGGTAAAAACAGACTCCAAAGCTGAGACATCACCACAGAACCCTGGCTCCTCACCATTCTGAGGTAGCTGGCTTTGAATCCTCAGTTCTAAGTCTAACACAGCAACATAATATCATGGTCAATTTATCACGTAAACAAGTAGGACATGAAGGGATGTGGGCTGTTGTCTGACAAAGCGATACCCCCAGGTGCATAGTGCTGTATGAACTGCTTGCTAACGTGCCTTCGGCACCGGGAAGTGCATTTATCAATCAACTTACATCCCCAGAGTGCCTTACTGCTCTTAGAAAATGGGTTCCACAAGTAAATATTTTAAGATAAAAGGAAACAGAAAAGATGCAGAAAGTTTTCAAAGTGAGTTTGTGTTGTTGTTTTTAATATAAAATTCACTAGCATGATTCCCAGGGGAAACCTGCATAGTGGTTGGTGGCCCACTTAAGGTACAGGGCAGACTAGGCATCCCTCACATATTAGGGCAGGAAATGTCCTGCCTGAAAGCATCCAGGTTGGGGTTTCCCTCCCCAGTACTAAATGGACTAAGGGATAGTGGCGTGGTCTCCTCTCGCCTATTTGTTGACTCGGTTGAATCACCATAACAAGTTATCAAACATCTGTATTAACCATTTTAATAAAGATAAGACCTGAGAACATAAGACCAGACCTGTATACAGGTGGCAATGGAAGAAATCAAGTTTGGTCAATGCAGAGGGCTTTGAACTAAACGAAGGTCAGGATGGACTTAGGCACCTACACTGAAGGTGATTATCTGGTACCATAAGGTCAAGGTTCATAAGGTATGCACAGTATGATAATGCTTAGCGGTACAGATCAATCTAAATGTATTGTCTAAACTGCAAGTTAGTCCATGAATGTATCTCAACATTTGCCTTGGATTTTTCTTGGGGGTTGAGAGAATCTCACTGCAGTGGTCACCCCCTTCACCGTGCCGCAACGGAAGAATCTCCTCGAGGTCGAGGTGCTGGCAACTGGCAAGCGGACCTTCCCGAAGCCTGCATCACGGAAGCAAATTTGTCTTGATTACTGGAACAGAATTCCATACTCAGCGACCCTACTAGCTCTCACTGGACCAACGCCAGGGACTCAAAGTGGTACATATGAACACAGGTAGCCTAAGGCATAAAATCCATGACCCTGAAGCCTGGACTCGCTCTACAAACCCAATATACTTGTGGTGACTGAGACCTGGCTCAAACCCCACATCCTTACTCATGAGGTTGACCTAGTCGGCTATAATGCATTGAGGAAGGACGAGTAGGGAAGAAAGGCGGGGGGTCTCATCTATACCGTAGTAGTCTTAATGTTATGCAGATTGACCACTCTTCCCTCTGCGACTCTGTGAATGAGACAATCTTCTCGAAAGTGCTCCTCAGAGACACTAAACCCTTGTACATAAGGTGTGTCTACCTCCTTCCAAACAGCTACATCTTCCTTGAATCTCTAACTCATGCCTTGGCAGAACACTCCCTGGGGAGATGATTCTCCTGGGGATTTTAACCTGAATTGGCTCACACTGGCGGCCTCCATCTGTAAGGACCCAGTACTCGATATCAATCTGACCCAAGTTATCGCCCTGCCCACAAGGCACAACGCTAGGTCTGGAAAGCATTCATTACTTGACTGGGCCCTAGTATTAAGCCTGGACCGCACATAGTCGGCTGCGGTCATGGCAGACTCTTTGGCGATCACTCACCAATTTTCTGTATCTGGTCAATAGGCTTCCCAAACTGCCTGCCAGGGTAACTGAAGCCAGAAACTATAGAGATTCTCTCCGGAGCTTTTGCTCTGACCCATGTGCTGTGAACTGGGATCCCTAATCTCCTCCTACCCTGGATGTGGCGCTTGACTTTTTACCAACACTTTTTATTGTGGACTGTCTGGTACAGTTCTGCATTAGTTTCGATCTTTCCTCACGGGTCGGAGGCAGAGGGTTGTCACTGAATTTATTCCTCTGGCGCCATCTCCCGTCTTGTTAGGTGCCATGAGGGCTCCATTTTGGCACCCATGTTGTTCAGCCATATATATACTGCCATTGGGAGACATCATTAAGCGATACAATCTGGGTTTTCACTGCTATACAGATGATACCCAGCTGTATCTGTCCTTCAATCCCGGACAGAAAGATGCGATCTCACGCTAACAGCTGTCTATCCAAATCAAAGACTGGATGAGTGCCAGCTGGCTGAGGTTAAACCGGATAAGACTGAGGTGCTGGCTGTGGACCCTGGTCGCCTTGAGGTGGGTTGTAGGGCTGGGGTTCCATCGGCATATGAGCTTGTGGTGTCCAACTCCCAACCTCAGACCAGATGCGTAATCTGGGCATTATTATAGGCAGCCTGACCCTAAAATCTAAGGTGTCGGCCATTGTCAAATCCTTATTTTACCATCTTAGGAATATCGCTCGGGTGAAACACCTGGTTCCTCTGGTTGACCTTCCTACCTTGGTCCACGCCTTTGTGACCTCTCGCCTTGATTACTGCAATGCCTGTACTTAGGGCTACCAGGGGTTGATATCCGCCACTTGCAGCTGGTGCAGAACACAGCGGCCAGGCTTTTGACTGGGACATCTAGAAATAGTCATATTCGCCTGTGCTGCGCGGACTGCACTGGCTGCAGTTCAATGGCAGATCACCTTTAAGGTCGGGTTACTGACCTATAAAGCCCACTACGAACAGGGACCGGGTATTTATAATATCTCCTTACTCCCTACTGTCCCTCTCGCTCCTCCGATCCGCCCGACGAGGATTGCTAGAGATTCCCAGGGTTCATTTAAAGACATCTGAGGCACGTGCATTTCTTACTGCCCCACCTGTGAAATTCTCTACCTTGCGGATCGAGGCTGCCTGAGCAGTCGAGAGTTTCAAATCTGAGCTTAAAACCTTTTGTTTTAAAAGCATTTGAAGAATGATTTTATTGTTAATATTATGTTTGTTATTTTAAATGTTGCTATTGTACAGGCTTTGGTTTTGAGCGCTTAAAAATAAATTTACTTACTTACTTACTTTTATGTCTGTGGCCAGTGTGCCGCCCCCATAAGAAACTAAGAGTACAGGGTAAATGCCATAAATGGCTTAACCTAGCCTCAAGCGTAGCATGCTGCTCCATGACCGGCCCTGGGGACATTTCAAATCCAGTGGCCTGAAAACCGACAGGAAAGATATAGAGAGCTGAGGAATCAGTGCAAAAAGCTTCCAAACTGGCTAAATCTAAATACCTGCGAGATCTCCTGTCTAGACACCTCACAGGATCCAAGGAGATTCTGGGGCCAAATAAATCTGCTGTTAAAGGGTGCCTCTAGTGCCCACCAGGGAGCCTCCTGGTTGGTGATACCCCAACCAATGATCCTCTTAGTGGCTGAGGCATTTAGTGCCACTTTCTCCAATCCCTGTGGACCCAAACCCCCATGCCCTCTGGTGCCACCAGCAGCAGAGGCTCTGCCTGGAATCACTCTAGACCTCAGTTTCACTTGAAACTGGTCAAACCCTAGAGGTTCTTCCCCTTCTGTTACAAATCAACCCTGACTCCTCTCCGGGACATGACCTGCTTGAACCAAGACTTCAGGGCCGCTGCCCCAGTTATCTCCCGCCCTGTCACCATGCTCATCAACAGGTCCCTCCTTGAAGGAACAGTCCCAAGTAAATGGAAGGTAGCAGCTATTGTCCCCATTCACAAAAGGGCCCAGGGACCATGTGGAAACTACAGGCCCATCTCTATTGTCTGCCCTCTCTGAAGGTGCAGGAGAGATTGGTCTACAATCAAATACAGGACTACCTCGAAGGCACCTACTTCTAGCCGACATTTAACATGGCTTTAGGAAGGCCACGGCACAGACACAGCCCTACTCCGGCTCACATGGACATCCTCGTTGCTATGGACCAGGGCTCCCCAACAGAGGCTCTATTCATTGACCTATCCAAGACATTTGACTTGGTCAGCCATGAACTTCTCCTCTCTAAACTTCACCTACTAGGACTGGACGGGCTCTCTGTCTCATGGTACGAGAGCTACATGCTCAACCGAGCCCAAAAGTCCTATGGAGGGGAACCCAGTCTAGTGCTAAACCTGTAATCTCCGGGTACCTGAGGGTTCAATCCTGGGTCCCCTGTTATTTATCCTCTTTGTCAATAACATAGAGGGGTCTGTGGGCGAAGAACCTCATCTTCTATGCAGATGACACTGTAGATCTACTGCAGTGATCCACTTCCTAGCATAATCAATGCCAACCTCCAGACCAGTCTAGTTGCACTTGAAGCCTGGTTCTCCTCCAACTCACTTGTGCTGAATGAAGAGAAAGCGAAGGCAGTCATGTTTGGGTCTAGACACCTTGGAATGGACAGGCACGGCATGCTTCAGCTTCACACAGCCCAAGGGAAGAGAGTGGAGGTCACGGACAAGATCAAGTACATCGGATCCTGCTTGATCAGGAGATGTCCTACCAACCTCATATTGTCTCTGTAGTAAAGTCCACCTACCAGAGAATTAGGACTGCTCTACAGGCTGGGTAACTCTCTCTTTCTATCGAGGCTTGGTATGCCATAGCCAACTGCACCCTACTCCTCCCTTCTTTATGGAGCTGAGGGCGAACTAAGAAAACTAACTACGCTCTATCCTAGGGTTGCTCATTTTGCTACCAACTCCCTCCTAGGAGGCACTACTGTGAGGTCCTTGCTGATCTCCACTGGCCTACCATACGACACAAGAAAAATTACTCACCTTAGTAATTGTGTTTCTTCTAATGGAGTCTTGCTGTATTCTGACATTATGCAGTTAGCCCCAGCACTTGAACTGCCCCAGAGAAAAGAGTTAACTCTATGCCAAAGCATGAGCGTTGAGCTCAAGCTCGGTTCAAACCTCTGTCTGCTGCACTCTGAAGTGTAACCGTCAGATTCTTCTGAGCTAACACTAACTACCCCCACAATGTGGAAATTGTAAAATTTACTAGCCAAAAGGCAACAAATATTTGGATCCCCAAAAGACTCAAGTCGAGAAATCCAAAACAAAAAAAAACTAGGTAGTAAACATACATAATTATCAAAACATATAACATAACCCTCCTCCTCTCTAAAAAGGAAGAGTGCCAAGTACACCCTGAGATGCAACACAGCGCCTGCCAGCCCACTTCCCAAAAACAGGTTCTGAGAGGGGAGGCAGAGGGAGGTCAGAATACAGCAAGACTCCATTAGAAGAAACACAATTACTAAGGTGAGTAATTTTTCTTCAAACAACATGAAGTCTTGCTGTATTCTTGATATATGAACTACCAAGCAGTACCTCCATGGAGGAGGACGAACCTCTTTTGGAATAGGCTCTGCAGTACTGCTGTACCAAACCTAGCATCACTCCTAGCCTGGATATCCAGAGAATAATGCTTGGTGAATGTATGGACTGTTTTCCAGGTGGCTGCTTTGCATATCTCTAACAAGGTATATCTCTGGCAGCAGCCAGAGAAGCAGCTGTACCTCTAGTCGAATGAGCCCTCAGGCCTGAGGGGTACTTTGCCTAGCTTTTCATAGCAGAATTTTATACAAGAGACAATCCACCTGGCAACAGTTATCTTAGTAGCAGGTTTACCCTTCCCACTTCACCATAAGTGAGGAACAACTGAGGAGTCAAACCTAAGTGCCTTAGTACGCTCAATGTAGTAGCTAACAGCCTTTAAACATCCAAACTGTGTAATCTTCTCTCTCCTGAAGAAGAATGATCAGTGAAGAACACGGAAGAGACATGGATTGGTTCAGATGAAAGTCTGAAACCACTTTGGGCAAGAACCTCCTGTTGGTTCTAAGGACCACCTTATCCCTATGGAATGAGATAAAATCAGGCTCCACTGACAGAGCTTGTAATTCACTGATATGCCTGGCAGAGGTAATAGCTACGGAACACAGTTTTCCAAGTCAAGTACTTAAGTTCTGCTGAGGCCAAAGGCTCAAATGGGGGTTGTATAAGCTGGGCAATGCAAACATTAAGATCCCAAGCAGGAGTAGGATCCCTAAAGGAAGGACTGGAATGAAGCAATCCTTTGAAGAACTTAAAGAAAACAGGGTGAGATGCCAGTGAGGAGGGCTTTCCACTGACAGAAATGCAGAAACAGCTGACAAGTGTACTTTGAGGGTAGCTGGTCTGAGGCCTAAGCCATTAAGATGAACCATGTAATCCAGAACTGTAGACAAATCAGCAGCATCTGGGATGATAGCTTATTGGAACACCAAATGCTGAATCTTTTCCATTTGGAGTTATACGTTTTCTGGTGGCAGGTTTTCGAGAGGCTTTGAGAATGTCCAGAACCCCTTGAGACAGATGCAAATTGCATATTCTAGCTCTTCAAGAGCCATGCCTTGAGATTGAGAGACCGAAGGTTGGATACCAGATCCTCCTCTGAGAGGAGGTTAACAGGTTGTGATTCCTGGGGAGAGATAGGGGAAGATGGACTGCTAGGGACAGCAACAGAGGATACCAAGGCTGCCGGCCAGTCTGGAGCAATCAGGATCACTTTGCAAGTATGTGACCTTATCTTGACCAGAACTTTGAATAACAGAGGAAAGGGAGAAAGGCATACAAAAATTTCCCTCCCAATCCAGAAGTAGAGCTACCAGGGGACTGAGCCCAAAACTGAGGGTCTGCAACAAAAGAGAGGAAGTTGGTGATTGTCTGGGGCTGCAAGAGATCTATCTCTGGAGTGCCCCATCGTGAAAAGATCACTTTTAACACTAGGGGATCCAGGGACCATTCAGATGTGGTAAAATCTAGCTCAATGCATCCGCTAGCACATTGTCCTTCCTTGAAGTTGGACTGCTACCGCAAAGAGACATCTGTAGAGAATAAGCCAGGACCATAATTTCATGGCTTCCGTAGTACAAGGCCGTAGGACCAAGTGCCTCCCTGCTTGTTGATGTACCACATGGTGGTGGTGTTGTCTGTCCTGACCTGAACCACCTTGTTCTCTACTGAGTCCGAGAAGGCTTGCAGAGCCAGGTACACTGCCCTGAGCTCCAGAAGATTGATGTGGAGAAGAAACTCCGAGGGGACCACACTCCCTGAGCTGTGAGGACTCCCAGGTGACCTCCCACCCCGAAGAGAAGCATCTGTGGTTAGAACCACAGAATGAGATTGAGTGATAAATGGGATCCCTTGCCTGAGGTTGTCCTGATCCAACCACCACTGGAGAGCCTAGATCAGAGTCTGAGTCACTGGAATTAGTTTGGTTAGAGGATCTTTTCTGAGACCAAAAAGCCCTCAAATGGAACTGGATGTCCCTCATCTGAAATCTGGCCCCTTGGACCACTGCAGTGGAAGCTGCCATGTGGCCCAGGAGTTGAAGAAAATGCCTTGCTGGTCGAGACACCAGAAGGTGAAAAGAAGAGGCTAGCTCCATAAGGGCCTTTACCCTTACCAGAGGGAGAAAAGCTCTTGCTTGACAGTATCCAACTCTACCCCCATGAAGGTCAAGAGTTGCACTGGTTCGAGAACTGATTTTGGAAGGTTGAGGAGGAATCCTAGAAAGTGAGCACTTGCTGGGTCACTTGCAGGTTTGACTTGACTTGGTCTGGAGACTGACCCACAAAGAGCCAGTCATCCAGGTATGGGAGTATGGAAATGTTTTGCCTCCTTAGAAAGGCCACTACTACTGCTGGCATTTTGTGAACACCTTGGTGCTGATGTTAGGCTGAATGGCATTGCTCTGAACTGATAATGGCCTGAAGGCAGTTCGAACCGAGGTACTTTTTGTGGGAGCACCTTATGGGAATGTGAAAATAGGATCCTTGAGGTCCAGGGAGGCTAGCCAACCCCTGGCCTTAGAGAGGAAGAATTATTCCCAGAGTCACCATTTTGAATTTTGGCTTTACTAGGTGCTTGTTTAAGTATCTTAAATCTAGGATGGGCGCCACTCCCCTGTGTTTTTCAGGTAAGGAAGTATCTGGAGTACAGACCTTTGCCCCTGTGAGATGTAGGAACTTTCTCTATGGCTCTGAGAACCAGCAGAGATGAAACCTCTGCCTCTAGGGCAATGGTTTTGGAGGTGTTTGCAGGTGGAAAGACCTGACCCTCAGCTTTGGAAATTTTTTAGCTGAGGCCAGTCCCTGGCTTACTACCTCAGGACCCACACATCAGGGTGTCTGTTTGGCAGAATCCTTAGACTGAGAAGAGATGCGGCCCTGCTCATCTCCCTTCTGCCTCTCCCTCTGAAGAACCCTCTGAGGGAAAGGAGAGGAGGCCTGTGCCTGGTAGAAAGGCCTGTGAAAAGGCCTGCCCCTAGACTGCTGCTTTTGAGGAGTTGCCTGCCTTCCTTGGTCTGTGCACTCCTGTAGGTGGTCCTGTACTCATCCATTTTCTTAATTTAATTCTCTGTCTGCTCCTCAAACAGAGAATTCTCCATGACAAGAAAATCCATGGCCTTAGCCTGGGTGTCCTGTGATAGGCTTGTACATCTGAGCCAAGCCAGTCTCTGAAGAGCCACAGATGTAGCCATGAGTCAAGATAACACATCATTGGAGTCCACAACAGCATGAAACTGGATTCATTTTGATGCCTCAATCTCAGCAGCCACCTCCTCCAGCTCCTTGGCAAGCTAGGGGAGCCTGTTTAGCCAATTCAGAACAGTATCCTATCTGGACTTCTGGCATCTGGCTGTGTAGGCCATATAGTTAGCCTGCCTGAGTCCCAGGGAAGATGCCATGTACTGTTTTTAGCCATGGCATCCAACTCCTGGTCTTTATCAGGGTGTGAGCCAAGGTATATTAGCCTTATCACAGGCTGCAGCCTGCACGACCCCAACATGGCTGCATTAGGGTACAAGTACTCCGTACCTGGGCCTGACAACATATACCTCTTGTCCATCTGTCTGTCCACAAGAGGTAAAAGAATTTGGAGTTTTAAGTAACTTCTGTGTCTGTTTCCCAAAAGATTTGTGAAGGGAACAGACAATCTCCTGACTCTGGGACGTCCATCATCTCCACATAGTCAGGCTCTCTTGTTCCTCGACAGCTTCATCTAGTGGGAGCTAGAGGGTTTCGCCACTTTTCTGTAGAACATAAAGTGGGAAGGGACTCAGAAAGCCTAGGAGGGGAACACCAGAAGGTCTGTCTGGGAAGATGGCCAGTTCTATGGGCTCATTCAGACCTTCTACACCATCATCACCATCCCCATCGTAATCTTCATCCCCTCCAGATTCGGTTCATAACTAATCTTCTGAAGAATAGTCTTTAACCAGAGGAACCCGACCAGGCGAGCGCCTGCAGGAGGCATCGGATCAGCGGAACGAACAGAGCAATTCAACTACATACTAATCGCCCAAGCAATTTCCTTGGCTTTTCTTTTCCCAGAACCGACCCCTCAGGATCGGCTCTCCTTTTGCCGAGGGAGGCTGCCAGGTCAGTGGAACTCCCTCAGGTTCGGTCGGAACCAAACCAGGCTGGGCATCTGGGTTAGCGGGACTTCTCTGCCTCCTTTCCCTAAGCCTACCCAATCTTTTATCCAGGGTGGCCTTGGAAAATTTTACATATCTGGCAGTCTGAATCAAGGTGGCCAAAACCCAGACAGTAAACACAGGTGGTATGGGGATCAGCCTTAGCAAAGGCCTCCCACACTCACTGCAGTGTTGAAACCCAGTGGGCCCGTTTTTCTTTGGGTTTCTCAGGCGAAGCCATCCTATAAACTAGCCTTTGCTCGGCAAAGTGGAGTAAGACCCCCTATCGGTTCCTAACAGTGTTACGGGTATTTGAAAACTTTAAAAATATCGGGTTTTTTTTTTAGAACCGATAAGGACCGGTACCTCACATGAAATTTAGAAACCAAAAACTTAAGAAAGAAATACAGACAATCGGTTCAGCCAAACCAACTGAAATACACTACCGGTCAAAAGTTTTAGAACACCCCATTTTTCCAGTTTTTATTGAAATTCACTGAGTTAATGTCTCAGTGTACTCTGAAATTAAAGCATAGAACAAATAAACAATTGGAGATAAAAAGAAATCATAGAATCATTTTGTTTAACAAAATTTAATCTAAATTCTGACTCATCAAAGTAGCCACCTTTGCAGATATACTGTAACTGCGAACACACTAGTGGCATTCTTCCTACAATGGACATCAAATATTGTTCGAAGTTCTTCCCAACACTGTTGCAGAAGTTCCCACAAATGTGTTACTTGTAGGTTGCTTTGCTTTCACCCTTCTGTCCAGTTCATCCCAAACCAGCTCGATGGGGTTTAAGTCTGGAGACTGTGCTGGCCATTCCATGATTTGAAGCCTACCGGCCTTGTTATTTTCTCAAGGTAGTTCTGACATAGCCTGGAGGTATGTTTTGGGTCATTATCTTGCTGTAGAATGACCCCTGACCAGCTAGGCGTAGACCAGAGGGTATTGCATGGCGCTGCAAAATGCTGTGGTAGCCCCTTTTGGTTCAGGTGCCAGGAACTCTGTGCTGTTGTCCTGTGTGCCGCCTATCCATAGCTGTTGACTCTCAGAAACTTGTCTTCTGATTCTGTTGTAGCTTTGGGTCTGCCAGACCTCTTGCTGTCAGAGTTTCCTCCAGTTTCCAAGTGCCTTTTGATGGTGTAGGAAACTGTACTCACTGACACCTTGGCTTTCTTTGCAATTTCTCTAAAAGCAGTTTTGCTAACCTAAACTTTTTTTTTTAACCTCCAGCAGTTTACCACTTACCTTGTACCATTTCAGGTTATTCACTGGACTTGAATTGCTTAAATTTCAATAAATACTGGAAAATGGGGTGTTCTAAAACTTTGACCCGGTAGTGTATATGTTTGACAATTTCCAAAGAATAGCACTATTCCACCACCTAAAGTACTTACTGTACACAGACAGGGATCTGAACCCGAAATAAAAAATAGCGGTTTAAAAACTACACGCTTTTACTGTACCGAACAGAGGCGGAGAGAGATCTCCAGAGCAACTGTTCAGTTAGGTGGAGTAAAGAATCTGCGGTTACACTTCAAAGTGCAGCAGACAGAGGTTTGAACTGAGCTCGAGCTCAAGGTTCTATGCTTTGGCATAGAGTTAACTTTTTCTCCAGGGCAGTTCAAGTGATAGGGCTAACTGCATAATATCAGAATACAACAAGACTTCATGTTGTTTTGAAAATGGCCTACTCCCTCTCTGTGTTTGACCTTTAAATTTACCACTGCTGGCCCTCCCTCCTCACCCTCGTGGTCTGCTCCAACCCCAAAGTATGGGGCCGGGGAACAGATCCTCCACAGGCTGTCCCCTTGACATCCATCGAGTCCCAACAAACCACGGCAAGTGCTCTTTTCATTACGCTGCCTACTTATGGAACCCTTTCCCTGCAGACCTGGGAAACTGTCCCACTCTTCATGGATTTAAGTCTGGCTTGAAAGTATACTTGCTGGAGCTTAGTCTCTGTGGCTGTAATCATTAGCTCCCACTTTATGATCCTATGGTGAGATTATATTATCCTGCTTACTGCTGTTACTACCCCACCCTCTAATGAATTTTTGTGTTAAGCTGCTCACATGTATGATGTAACCCTACAGGAAATGTGTATGTAACTGTCACACTCTGTAATGTACTCTATGCTTTATCCAATGTATGCTTAATCTGCTGTATACCAATGCCAATGTATGTAATCTGTTGTTTGTAACTAATCGCTCCTGAAAAGGGACCTCCGGTCTCAGTAAGCTTACTAGATTATCAAAATCTAAATAAATAAATAATTTACTCTTGGCGCTCAATAAACAGGAGTTTAAAAAATGTATTCTTGTGTAGTACTGACTAGATGCCACTAGATGGCTCCTGTGCTATGTACTGTATATTTTGTGGAAATGACAGCTCTTCCTCCCACCTCCACCCCAACACTCACACTGTGTCTCTACATGTCTCTCCACTACTGTCCCTTCCCAGCACCCCCCAGTGCTTTCTGATGGCAAGCTTTTATAAGGTGAGTTTAGAGTAGGAGCATGTTAGGGAACAGGTGAGCATATCCATGGGAGTAACCACCAGCTTTTAATGAACAAGCACGTCAGTGAGAGTATGTGAGCAGCTTTAGTAAGCTGTCTTTTAGAGGAGTGACTGTATCGAAGCAAGTGAGCATCCAAAACACTTTTGTTTTGATTAATTCTATTCCTGGTTTTGGAGGTAGGGCGTTGGTGGTATATGCAATGCTTCCGGGGCGGGGTGAGCAGACAGCGAGTAAGTGAGTGGGAGGAAGGGGGCACGGTGTGTACCTGCACTGAGAGGCAATCAGCTTGGGAATTGAGGATTAAAGACCTGTAAAAAAAAAAAACTTTCACAAAAGAAAATGAAACCTGAAGTAAGATAATGGGTTTTACATATTTTTACATTAAATTTCTGTTGAGTTTGTCATGGTGTTGGGTGTGGACTCGGAGGGATTCTAAAGTGTTAAATATGTTGTTTTATATTGGCGTGCTTGCTTGGCCAAAATCTTAATAGTGCAGCTTTGGAGCAGTGATGCGCTGTTGGGCGAAGATGCAAGGCATGCACCAGTAGGTCGTCCCTCATTCCCAATCAGCCTGCATGCAGCGCCACACCATGCATATATAATGTGGTGAGCACATCTAAGAAAGGTCCGCTGCAATCCGAGTAAAGCTCATCAGATGCAGCGGACCTTCCCTGAACGTGCTCGCCAACGCTGTGTATGGGGCCATCCAACTGCCGACTTCGGGTGCCTAATCCCCTGCCGCTTCCGTGCCCCAATGTATAGGCAGACGGGGAGCCCACTCCCCGTCGGCATAAAGCACTCCCCATTTGTTATATGCCGAGGGGTGTCCAACCCCTGGCGCCTCCCTCCCTGACTTTCCTTGTGTGCCGACGATGTGCCCAATCCCGTTGGCATAAATTACCCCTTGTGTTGTGTTAGCGAGGGTGCCCAATCCCCATCGGCTGCAGCAACCCCAAAACAGTTAGGTGGCACGCTGGGAGCCCACCCCAGCGTGCCAAATACTACAAAAAAAAAAAAACTGTCCCACGATGTTTTTCTTTCTCCTAATAAGACAAAAGCGGTCCCTCGTAGTCTCCCTACCCACCACCAGCACCCACTCACCGCACCTGCCTCCCCACACCCCCTCACCCCTACTTACCTCCGGAGTCCGGCCAAGGATCTTCGTGGACCGGGAACACATCTGCACTCTTCAAAGCTGACCATGAACTGAGGAAATGCCGGTAAGCTGTATAACGTAATATATAGGGTTTTTCCACTTTGGCGCAGATCTCAGGCATTATTGGAATTTCTGCACAAATTTTCAACATGGGTTTTGGGACCCCTCCTCATGAATTCTGTCACTGTTATGGCGTTAATTAGTCCCAAAAGGTGATTTGCAGTCACTGCGTGGAATCACCTTCGGGACCCGATTAACAGAAGGACAGTGGCAGCGTTCATGAGGTGGGCTCTCAAAAGCCTATGTTACAAATCTGGTGGAAGAAATCAAAAATTGCTGTTTCAGAGTGTGCATTGTGCAGTTGCTATGCACGCTCGTAACTTCATGAATTCGCAATATTTTCATGCCAGATTTTCAACACTGTCATTTTTCTACACCTCCTTGTGAACAGTACAGCTGTCATTTTTCACATCCTGGCCGAAATGTGTTTCTGCAGTTCCAGCGGCATAACAGCGGGGTCGCTGTGGGAAATCAGTGTTCAGGGCAGATTACGAAAATGACAGTGACATTGTTCATGAGCAGAGGTCCTAAAATGCCTATGTTGAAAATTTGGTGACGATACTCCATAAAATGACTGTATTCGCGAGTGTCGTTAGCATGGTTGTTACACACACCCAAAAGTGACCCATGGTCGCAATATTTCCTGAATTTTCAACATTGTCATTTTTCTATACCTCCTTGTGAACAGTATAGCTGTCATTTTTCACATCCTGGCGAAATGTGTTTCCGCACTTCCGGCGCACAATAGCGCGGTCACTGTGGGAAATCGGTGTTGGGGCAGATTAGGAAATGACAGTGACACTGTTCATGAGCAGAGGTCATAAAATGCCTATGTTGAAGATTTGGTGATACTCCATAAAATGACTGTGTTAGGAGCATGAGTTGTGCAGTTTGCACGCTTTCATAACGTGCATTTGTAATATTTTCACTGTGGATTTTCACCATTGGCATTTTCCACACCTCTTGATGAGCAGTACAGCTGTCATTTTACATATCCTGCCCAAAATGTGTTTTCGCCGTCCGGCACAGAATAGCGGAATCGCTGTGCGAACTCACTTTGGGACAGTCTGAGGAAATCACAGTCGATTGTACATGAGCAGAGGTGCTAAAATGCCTACGTTGAAAATTTGGTCCCAAAGTCCATAAAATGACTGTGTTACAAGCGCTGCATTACGCATTTCCCACGCACCCTTGTAACTTCACAAATTTGCAATATTTACATGCCATATTTTCAACAGCCATTTTTTACACCTTCTTATGAACAGTACAGCTGTCATTTTCACATCCTGCCCAAAATGTGTTTCCGCACTGCACTACAAAGCCAATGCCAGCGCAACAACATTCAGCATTGAGAAATTCTTGTTATATGGTAGGGCAAGTACCTGGTGTTCAGCGTTTTACAGCACTAACATGGCTGCCAACATTTTTGTTTTCAAAAGTTTTTGGCAGGCGTGGATATGTGCCATCGCTGCATCCTGGTTGCCAGTAAAGTACCACCCTCTGGGTTGTCACTCTATGAATGCACACTTGGCGGTAATTCCTGACCAATCAGGAGGCAGTATTTTCCCTACCCACTTTATAAATGCCTTTAAAGATAAAAATGAAATCACAACCCTACCTTGGTAATGTGTAGCAGCACCGGACTCAATAATTTTTGTGTCTTAGTGAAAGAATCTGTGTTAACGGTCTGTGGCTAATATAACTTCATTAATTATCATTTCTGCAACAGAAGCTACAGAAACAGTTGGGGTCTGGCATAAGTTGTCTGAAGAACCTGCTTTTGCTAAGAAGTTGGGGAAAGGATTTTAGTTGCTGGGTAAGCTTTAAATTCTTTATCAGTCTGTGGATTTTAGGGCAGGAGGGCTGACTTGTTTAATACAGTGTTTGTGTGGGACCTTCCTCCGGAGAAGGTTGTAGTGCTTGGAGGTGGAGTGAAGGGCAGATACAGGGCTGATACACTCTGTGAGAGTCGGGTGTGGCCCCTAATCCCACCTCCCCGAGCACAGCTCATTTACAGGGGAACACCTGCCCTGCAATTGGAGGAAGATGGTTCAGGTGCAGCTCATGTAGTTCTATCCAATACTTCAGCCACGGGGCAGGGAAAAGGCATAATAGGTCTCAAATAGAGTGCAGCATCCACAATGAATTGCTGATTAGTGTGATAGGTGGATATTGTGGAGTGCCTACAACTGGAATACATCAGGTAAACTTTCTGTTACAAGCTGGGCTAGGATTAGTTCATTCTTAAAGGAAGCGTCCACATACAGTCGGGCCCCCACCTCCATGTGAAGTGGGGACCGATTAACAAATGCAATAGAAAAAGTTAAAATAAAGTTACTACTTCACATTTATTTGAAATTATATCTAGATTGATCCTAAGCCCCCATTGCCCCGGCATTTTAAGATGCAGAACCCTCCCGTCCGCCCCTAGCGCCCCTTGTCCCTGTGTTGACGTTTCGAGGCGGGGAGCAGCGGGGAGCATCTATATACGTAATATGAGACTCATTTTAACATAGCTCCGGTTTGGAAGCCTGGACATTCTTAGGCATGTTTCTTATAAGCAGCTGATGACCAGTACCCTGCCAGTTGATACATGGTCTCGGTGTAGCCGGACACTCATAGATTCTAAACTGGAAAGCTCAGGTTTAGGAATTGTGTGTAGCTCGACATTCATAGATTCTAAACTGGAGAGCTCGGTTTAGAATCTATGCATGTCCAGGCAATCGAGATCACATATCAACTGGCAGGGTACTGGTCATCAACTGCTTATAAGAAACATGCCCGAGAATGTTCAGGCTCCAAACCGAGCTATGTTAAAAATGAGTCTCATATTACTATACAGATGCCCGGCTGCTCCCCCGCCTGAAACGCTATCACTGGGAGCAATGGATGCTTGTGGGCGTGACGGGAGGGTTCTGCATCCTAAAATGTCAGCAACGGGGGCGTGAGGATCAACCATATATAATTTCAAATAAATGTGAATCGAAAGTAAGTTTATTTTAACTTTTTTCTATTGCATCTGCTAATCGGGCCCCACTTCACATGGAGGTGGGGCCCGACTGTATGTGGATGTTTCCCTTTAAATCTTCTTGCTGTGGGCAGAGGTAGCAGTGGAAGTTTGAAGATGTGGTGAGGTTCTGGAGAGCTAACTTATCTTTGTCATAAGTTTTTGTAAGTTTTGCTGTTGTGTTTTAAATTTGGCCTAACTCTTTAAAATCTTTCTGGGGAAGCTCTCCCACCCACCCCTTGTATTAGCCTTTCTTAAATAAGGAAGAGCCACTGGGGGTTGGATTTAAAAGCTGGGAGGAGGAGCTTAGGAGTTGTAAATTTCCCCTATAAGATAACTCTTAACGCTAATAGTCAGGCGGGGAAAAGTTCAGCCACTCAAGAGTTGTAAGTTTAAAAGTCTGCATGCTGTATGGGGGGGGGGGGGGAATCGACTAGGTATAGGTATTGGTAGCTCAAGAAATTGTAGAACCACTGCGTTGGTAATTTGGCCTAGAAAAGACTGCTGTGATGATGGGGAAGGGACCGCATATCACTAGAGCAGGTATCTTTGGGCGGGTGGTTGGGTGCACAGGGTGTGGTGTGGCCATGATACTGGACTGGGCTTGGAAGTTTGTAGGATGCCCAGTGTGCTACCAGCTGACACAGCTTGGAGGAGGCAGAGGGATCCGAAGGCAGCTGGGGGAGGTTGGAGAGGTGGGAGGCAAGAGGTCACCTACATGGAAGCACTAGGTGCTGGGGCCTCCCAAGCTGGGGGAGGAGCGACGAGAAGTGCTCATACTAGGACAGGAGGGAACACGGGTACACGGGGGGCTCAAGGGGACCCTGGCAGGTGGGGCCCAAAAGGTGGAAATTTCCACAGCAGTAGGAAAGAGTTTGGACGTGTCCAAAGGAAACCAAGAGGGGCGGTAGGGATCGACGGGCATTGGGGGATGGGCTTAGGCTCACAAATTGTTTTAACCCTCTATGTCCATTGGTAGAAGAGGGGTGTGTGGGGGAGGAGGATGATGATGATGCTGCTGCTGCTGCTGCTGCTGAAGAGGGGGCAGGGACGGATAGAAATGGTGAAGGGGCAAGAGGCAAGGGTGCAATACAGGGGGTCCCGGACAGGATGGGGGAAGAGGGGTAGGAAGGAAGAAGAAAAAGGAGGATAAGGGGAACAAGGAGGAGGCTGATGGTATGGAACAGGGGAGCACGACAGGCAGGAAGGCACAGGACGCAAATGGGATGATAACGAGCAGAAAGCCAAGTAGGCAAACGGATAGGACGGATGGATTAGTAAGGATTGGGGAAAGAGATACAGAGAAAGATACTCGGGTGGGGGGGATAAAGAAGACACTGGTAGAGGAAGTGACCAGGGACAACAGTGAAGGGGCTACCTTCGACACCCAGATTGTGGGAGGTGCGAGGAGCCGGTTGGGTGAGAATCCGGATGAAGGGATGAGGAGGGGCATGGAAGGAGAGGGAACCAAAGGGGTAAACAGGGAGGCAAGGGGGAGGTTAGAGTACTGCTATTGGGGGACTCCATGATCAGAGGCATGCAGTGGGAGGGGCAGGGGGAGGGTAAAACCTGTCTGATCAGAACCAAATGCCACCCAAGCCTGACAGTGCACAAGACCAAGTATGAGTTGTATTCACTGGCAAGGGAATCCGAGGGGACCCTGGACATTCTAATGCACTTGGGGACAAATGACATAAAGGGTAATAGTGAACTAGAAATTCAGACAAGGTTCTGGGAGTTGGCCAGGGTATGCCTTTCCATAGGCTGTAAGATCTCCTTCTCAGAAATCCTGCCGGTGCCAAGAGCTAGTGGGGAAAACAAGATGAAGATTAGGGAGATAAATCAGTGGCTCAGGGAGTGGTGTGGGGAATTGGGGTATGGCCTGGTGGGGGACTGGGGGGAGACCTGGGAGGATAAGGGGCTGTATGCTGGGGACAGGCTCCACCTTAATTTGGAGGGGAAGGAAATCCTTAAGCTCAAACTAGCTGGGTTCATCAATGAAAGGTGGGGTTTAAACTTGTGAAGGGGGGAGGGATCAAAAAAGGGGCAGTGCCAGCAGGTACGATAAATGAGGGATATGGTCTCCACTCCTCTAGGGGGCTAGGGAGATATGGAAAAGGGTCACCAGGTAGGGTGCAGGAGCTGAGAAATGGGAGCTCAAGGGGGAGAAAGGAGAGGAGGGAAAAGGGGTGGAGAGTGGTCCTGATAAATGCCGGGAGCTTAGGAAATAAAATGCCTGAGCTCCAGGCAATGCTAGTTGAGGGGGAGGTAGATATGCCAGCAGTCACTGAGACCTGGGCCACTCAAGGGCATGAGTGGGACCCAAATCTGGAGGGCTACACTATGTTCCGGAAAGATAGGGGGAGGGAAAGGGGGTGGTGGTGCAGTGCTGTTAGTCAGAAATGGCATGGGTATTGGAAGGGTAGAGGAGGCAGAGGGGAACATGGAGGCTATTTGGGTCACCTTGCTGACAAAGGGAGGCAAGAGAGTAAAGGTCGGAGTGGTATACAGACCACCAGCACTGACGGAGGTCCTGGACGAAAGTTTGGTGGCAAATATCGAGGGACACTGTAGATTGGGAAAAGGAAGGGTAGTGGTAATGGGGGACCTCAACATGCCAGGAACAGAGTGGGGGGACTATGACATCACCAGTGGCCAGAGAGCAGAGGCTGCTGGATGTCTTCCAGGATGCGTCTCCGACACAACAGGTGGGTGAGCCAACTAGGGAGGCCTGGACACTGGACGTGGTCCTGGCAGACAGTGATCAGATCAGGGGCCTAGACGTGAGGGACCCTTTGGCGGGGAGTGATCACGCCACAGTCTGGTTCTTCCTGGACCTAGGGGGGGAGGAAAGCCAAACAAGGACGGTAGTAACAGACTTTAGGGGTGCAGACGTTAGGGAGATGGGAAGGATCCTTAAAGATCGTCTGGACGGGATAAGGCCGGACATGGATGCTGGCAGCAGGTGGGGGATCATTTGGCAGGCAGTATAGTGCAATGGTCTAAGGCTCTGAGCTGCAAATCTGGTGACATCCAGCAGACCAAGCCTGGGTTTGAATCCCACAGCTTCCACGTGCATACTGTGTGACCCTGAGCAAGTCACTTAACCTCCTTGTGCTCCCAGGTCGCTCCTGTAAAAAAGCTTTCAGCTTAGTGTGCTATACCTGGTTAAACAAATTAAAAAAAAAAAAAAAGGAGGGGAATACAGGAGGTTACCAGATCCTGCGCAAGGGAAAGGAGTAAGTTTGGTAAGGCCAGAAAATCCTGCTGGTGGACCCGGGAGGTACAGGAGGTGGTGAGGGAAAAGAAGGCGGCCTATAGGCGCTTCAAGTGCACAAGGAATGAAAGGGATCAGGAGGAATATGAGCAGACAGCCAAGAGAGTCACCAGGGTAGTAAGAGAATAACTTGTATCATACTGTATTGTCTTCAATACCGCAGTGTGATTTATTCTATGTTATGTAATCCCGGGTCACCCCTGAAAAAGGGACCTCCAGGGCCCAGTGGGCTTACCCGGTCACCAAAATTTAATAAATAAATAAGAGCAGCTAAAGCAAAAAAGGAGCAGTCCTTGGCCAGTGGGATCTGGAGGGGGGACAAGGGGTTCTTTAGATACACAGAGGAAAAAAGGAAAGGAAGGGGGCAGATCAGCAAGATAAGGATAGGAGATGGTTGGGTACAGGAGGTGGGGGAACAGGCAGAAGTCCTAAATGAGTACTTTGCCTCAGTTTTCACCAGGTGGGATGGAGGGGCTATGTCTTGCAAGGGGAGCGGGGGCAAACCTGAGGAAGGGGTGGGACTGGTAGAGACCAGAGGCCCTGATGGGTCTCTGGGAAAAGGGAGTGGCCACCACAGTCAGGTGGGAGCCCAGCAGTGCAGAGTGAAAAGGGGGGAGGACATGGAGGCTGAAATCCCAGTAGAGAGAGTAAGGGAAGCCCTCAGGTCCCTTCAGACAGAGAAAGCACCTGGGCCAGATGAGATATATCCCAGGGTGCTGAGCGAACTGGCAGATGTCCTGGCAATCCCTCTAGCAGAGCTTTTCAACATCTCTCTGAGGACTGGGTGGGTACCCAAAGACTGGAGGGTGGTCCATGTTGTGCCGATCCACAAGAGGGGAACAAGACAGGAGGCGGGAAATGACAGGCCCGTTAGTCTGAAGTCGTGGTCAGCAAGGTGATGGAGTGTATTGTCAAGGAAAGGCTAGGGAGGTTACTGGAGCAAACTGGGTACTTGGACGATAGGCAGCATGGCTTTGTCACTGGAAGATCGTGCCAGACAAACCTTGTTGAGTTCTTTGACTGGGTGACGAGGACCCTGGACCAGGGTAGGCCAGTGGATGTCCTCTTTCTGGGCTTTAGCAAGGTGTTTGATTCGGTACCCCACAGTGGCCTGCTGGCTAAGTTGAAGGAAATGGGGTAGGGAGACAGTTGTTAAGATGGATAGGAAGTTGCCTCTCTGAGCATACTCAGAAGGTGGTGGTTGGAGAGTTAGCCTCATCCCCAAGGGGGGTTACTAGTGGGGTTCCCCAGGGGTCAGTGCTGGGGCCACTCCTGTTCAATGCCTATATCTCGGATATCAGGAGTGAGATGAGTCTCTTTGCAGATGACTCAAAGCTGGGTGCAGTGGTGGATGAAGAGGAGGGGAAGGTGGCCTCGCAGGAGGACCTAGAGGCTCTGGAAAGGTGGTTGGGGAAAATGGAAACTAAAATTCAATGCAGGGAAGTGCAAGGTACTGCACCTGGGAGTCAGAAATCCAGGCCAGGGGTATACCCTGGGAGAAGACATGATTCAAGTCACGGAGGGCGAGAGGGACCTGGGGGTAGTGGCAGATGTCAAAATTAACAACTCAGAGACCTATAGCAGGGCAGCGGCAAGGGCAAATAGGATGTTGGGATACATCGCCAGGGGGATTACCTCCAGAAAGGTGAAAGTGACCCTTCCACTGTACAACTGCTTGGTTAGGCCACACCTCGAGTATTGTGTACAGTTTTGGAGACCACATTTAAAGAGGGACATTACACTCCTAGAGAGGGTCCAAAGGAGGGCAACCAAAATGATCTGGGGCCTGGGGGACAGGACCTATGAGGAGAGGCTCAAGGAGCTCAACACGTACACCCTGGAGGAGAGGCGGGACAGGGGGGACATGATAGAGGTCTTTAAGTACATGAAAGGGATCAATAAAGGAGGCCCAGTCAGGGTGCTCCAAAGGAAGGAGGGCCGGGCAACGAGAGGTCACGGGTTTAAGCTGGAAGGGGCAGGCTCAGAGGGGAGAAGAGGAGATGTTATTTCACTGAAAGGGTGGTGGAGCCATGGAATGCACTGCCCAGGGAGCTGGTAGAGGTGGAGACTGTGGACGGGTATAAGAGGGGATGGAACAAGTACGGGGGAAGGTAAATCTGACCAGGCCCAATACAGGTGGAACATCTGGGACTGGGGACAGTATAACCCAAGGGGGAAGGGGGGACACCAAAATTGACCCTCAGTGCGGATGCTGAAAATCGAGCAGACTCGAGAGACCGTTAGGCCTATTCTGCTGGCATTTTTGGATGTTTGTATAAAAGAACTCACTCCTGAGAACCTCCAACTATATGAACAATGCACTACCGAGAACAATAACACCAAATGTAACTGATGGACATAACAGAACTCAGTACAAACCTCAGTTGCAGAATATTCTCTGTCGAGTCACATACTCTAAGGTGGGTCCAAGGGACAAACTAACAAAAAAGAAATTAAGTCTGATACAAATGTTGTTCCCTCTTACCTCTGGGCATTTACTTACTTCTAGGATTTAAAAAGCAGTCATCACCATATGTATTCAGAGGAGAAAGAAAAATCTTTCAGTTTGAATTGTCTATAACATCATAGGCCCTTGAAACACCTTTTGAATGAAAGCCATGCCAGCGGAAATTCTGAGTATCCAATCTCTAATGGTAAAATGCATTTTGATTAAAGCTGGCAACTTCAATTTTGCCACCACATAGGCCCCTGCTAAGAATGTTCTGACCCACTGATCAGAGGTCAACTTGGAAGCTTTCTAACAAGTTTAAGCTGCACCACAAAGTACAAAAAGACTTATCGGATTTTCCTAAAGGACTCCGTTTGTGTAACATATGTTACAAGCAGTGTCAGTGGCTAAGTAGGTTGCACACTCGTCTCTGAGGCTGAAAGATCAGAAGGCCGTGGGTTCTATCCCCACACCAGGCACTTTGGTTAGATCCCAATACTGACACTGTGGTGCAGCATGAGGGGGGTGCTGTCTTTCGGATGAGACATTAAACCGAGGTCCCATCTGCCAGTTCAGGTGGATGTTAAAGATCCCATGGCACTTCTTGAAAAGAGTAGGGGAATTTTTATTGGAGGCAAAGACACATTACATCACAGGGTACAACATGATTTTTGTTTTTTTACACCAAAAAAAAAAACTAACAATAAACACAAATTCACATAATTATACAGCAACGTTGCGTTACTACAATCCCTCTGCATATAGTGCAGTCCCTCTGTACTCTGTAATATTATTTCTTACATCAGTAAAGTAATAATTCTTACTTTATTAAATCATCACACCCCCAAAATTCTTCCCCTTCTTGGTAGAAAATCAAATATGGCTCCTAGCGTGACAAAACAAGCTCTCCGATCCGCTTAGCTGAGCAAACTGCGACTAGAAAACATGTCTTAATGGAAAGGAGGTCTTCTGATACTTGTGACAGAAGCTCAAAGAGTGCACTGAGAACCATATTAAGGTCCCAAGATGGAGCTCGGGATCTACACACCAGAAGTCAAAAGGCTGGCACTGAGGAGATGTGGGTGCACCATTTAAAGTAAAAATCTTCGGGAAAAAAAAAAAGGCCATGCACAGTATATACAGGTTACTCACCTGTAACAGGAGTTCTAGGAATGGTATATGCTGTTCATCCACACTGTCTGGCAGGTTCCTTGCCGCTTTAATTGTTGCCGGAAGGTCTTCAAGCTGGCTCCTCCCACCCACCCGGGTGGTAAAACTCTCGGCTCCGCCCCATGACGCCAGATCTAGCCCGCTGGAAGCCAGGTTGTGCGTCGAAGCTGGGGAGGTCGGATGGGTCGTGTGGATTCAACATATACCATTCCTAGAACTCCTGTTACAGGTGAGTAACCTGTATTTCTAGGGACATGGATATGTTGTTCATCCACACTGTCTGGCAGACTCCTAGCAGTTCTCCGGGAGGAGGGAGGCAAGGCGCACACCCCCGATACTTACTTGGGAAATAAAAACTGGAGAACCGAGGCCCCAAAACCAGCATCCTCGGCGACCCAAGGTCGATGTGGTGGGTAATTAAGGTATGTGCCGACTTCCAGGTAGGAGCTCTGCAGATATCCTGGATAGGGACATCCCTGGAAGCAGCCACCGATGCAGCGGTATGGCGGGTAAAATGAGCACTTATCCCTCTGGGAGGCTCCATGCCCGCCAATCTATAGCAGAGATCTATGCAGGAGGTGACCCACCCGCTCCTCGTCCGCTTGGCTGCAGGTCTGCCAGGTGCGGCTTCAGCGTTGATGACAAACAGCAGGCGAACCTCTCCCCGAACTTCAGCCCTACGCTCCCTAAGAAGGCGCATGCTCAACTAGGGTCCAAATGGAGCCTACATACGGCCTCCGAGGTGTGATTGGGGTAGAACACCAGCAGAGTCAACACCCGGTTAAGGTGAAGCTCCGACACCACCTTCGGAAGGAACTTCGGGTGGGGCACAGGACAACCTTGTCCCTGTGGAAGACCAGATAGGGAGACTCGAAGGAAGCGCCTGGAGCTCTCCCATCCTTCTGGTTGATGTGGTAGCCACCAAGAAGGTGTTCTTCCACAACAGGTGGGAGAATCGCACCTGTGCATTGGTTCGAATGGCCTGCCCGTGAGCTTAGCCAATTCCAGCAGTAGATCCACGAAGGTGGAGAATCTCACACCGGGGGGGGGGGGATGTGATCAAGGCCATGGAAAGTGCCAGACCACCTTTCCTGCACCACCGACTGCCTTCCGGCCCGCGAACGGAGGGCAGAGATGGCTGCCAGGAGCACCTTAAGGGTCATCGACTGAAGCCCTTGCTGAAGAAGAAAGGACCACAGGTAGTCCGGAGTGCTCGCCGAGGGACAGGAGAAGGGACCAGGCCCTTCCCTAACACCAAATAGAGAAACTCTTCCATTTGAAGGTGTAGCATTATCCAGTCGACTCCTGACGGGACGCCTCAACGATGTTGAGGACCTCGCCGGAAGACCCAAGGCCTGGCAACTAGCCGCTCAGGAACCAGGCCGTCAGGTGCAGGGACTGAAAGTCCGGATGGAATACCTTCCCCGGATAACAGAGATCAGGTCCAGGCGCGCTGGAAGCCGCCTCGGGAGCCTGGAGCTGAGACTGAGGAGAGCTGGATACCAGAGCTAGCGGAAACAGTCTGGGGCTACCAGAATCACCTGCACCTTATCCCTCCTCGCCTTGAGAAGCACCTTGTGGATCAAGGGAAATGGGGGAAAGGCGTAAAAGAGGCCCGGGGTCCATGGCCTCGAAAAGGCATCCCCCTACAGCAAGCCGTGCTGAGGGAGGTGGGCATGAAACAGTCTCGGCTTCGCATTCTCCCTGGAGGGAAAAAGGTCAGCCCGAGGGGTGACACAGAGGGAGAAAAGATCTTGTGCTACCGACGGCAGGAGAGAACCCCTCGTGAGACGTAGCCCCTATCCGGCTTAGGGCATCAGCCAGGGTGTTGGAGGCTCCTGACATCCAAATGGCTAGGAAACCGCCTCCAGGCTGCGCACGAGACCAATGTGGAGAGCCTCTTTACATAACGGCAAGGAGCGCGTCCGGTCCTGGTGGGTCAGGTAGCACATGGTCGTGCTATTGTCCGTCTGGACCTGAACCACTTGACCCCATATAAATGGAGCAAAAGCAGTGTGGGCTAGGCGGACTGCATGATGCTCCAGCAGGTAGAAATGGCATCGGGACTCCCGAGGGGACCAGAGGCCGTGCACTCTGCGCTCCCCCTAATGGGTACCCCAACCCATCAGAGATGCATCGGTCGATAGAGGACCGTCAACTCGGGGCCGACAAGCGGGATACCCTCCTGCGGATGTGCTGGAAGGGTCCACCATTGGAGAGCGTTCCACATCTCCTGGGTCACTGTCACGGGCTGGTCCAAAGGATCGCAGTGTTGTGACCACTGGCTGGCCAGTCCCCATTGAAGGGGTGCATGTACCAATGGGCCCAACAGACCACGCTGGTGCAGGCCACCACGAGGCTCAGGAGGCGCAGGAAGTCCCGGGCAGGGCGCGAATTCCCAACCAGACATGGTTGGGCAAAAGAGGAAGAACCTCGGCCCTGTCCACGGGAGCCGAGCTCTGGCTCGAAGAGTAGAGCTCTGCCCCGATGAAAAGAATCACCTGCTTCGGCACAGTTCCAACTTGGCCCCATTGAAGAGGAGGCCCATCTGAGAGCAACCTGGAGGGCCAGAACTCTGGACCGCTTCACCTCCTCTCTAGAGGGGGTTGCAATCAGCAGTCATCTGGGTAGGGGTACACCCGGACCCTTCGGCGCCTCAGGAATGCTGTCACCACTGCTATGCATTGGAGAAGACCCTGGGAGCCGGGAAGAGGCCGAAGGGCATGGCTCGGAACTCGTAAAGGGATCCCTCCGCTCTGAAGCGGAGGAACCTCTGAAGAGATGGATGGATTGGAACGTGAAGGAAGCGTCTTGGAGGTCCAGGGAGCAGAACGACATGCCTCGTTCCAAGGATGGGATATCTGAGTCAGAGTGATCATCCTGAAAGTCTGAGACCTTAGGAACTTGTTCAGGTTGTGCAGGTCAAGAATGGGGCGCCAGCCCCCCGTCCGTTTGGGGACCAGGAAGTACCTGGACCCGAGCCCTGGGTCTGAAAAAAGGATCCACACCTTCCTGGTCACCTCTATCCCGAGGCACAGGGCAACGTCGGCTCGGCGGGCCGACAACAAGGCTTCGGACCCCGTGGTCCCCCCGGAGGGCAACGGCTCAAAAGGGAAGGGGCCCGCTCGAAGACCAGAGACAGGCCATTACCTTCCACCTCCCACACCCAACGGAAGGGAAGTGGCGGAGCCGTCCCCCCGGGGGGGGACCCAGGTAAGGGTGACGAGGTCGGGGGTGAGGCCCTCAACCGGTCACTGAGCAGGCTTGGAGGAGGGACTGGCCGAGGGAGCCCCTGGGCCTTTACCTCGTTTCCCATTAGAGGAAGTGCAAGCCTGCTGGCCCTCCTGCTGGCTCTGATGGACCGGTCGTGCCGCAGGGGCCAAAGGACGAAAGGGGCTTATGCAGAGGTTGCCGGCGGCCCTTGTCCCTCTGGACGGAGGTGACTGAGTCCAGAGTGGCATTAGACTTTTCGATCCCCTGGAGGTGTCCCTCCACTCCAGGGCCGAAGAGGTCAGTCCCCAAGAAGGGGATGTCTGCCAACTTGTGCTGGGTATCCACCGAGAAGGTGGATATCCTCAGCCACGCCCTGCGGCGCATGGCCACCGCGCGCCGCTACTGACCTGGCACAGGAATCGCCTATGTCCAGAGCAGTCTGAAGCTGCTGCTTAGCCACCGCCTACCTGGTCCCACACCTGCCGGACCGTGGTCCTGCAGGTCGACTGGGAGATGAGGGCACCCTCATCCAGGAGCCCAGAGGGCGTGGGAGAGGTGTGCCATCCACGCGGCCGAGCTGGCCTGTCGGAGGCCTAGGGAGGACGTGGCGTAAACCTTGCGCCCGACGTAGTCCATCCTTTTGGACTCTTTGTTGGGAGGCCTATCCACATCCCGAGCGTTTCCGGAACGCTGGAAGACGTCATCGGTAACTAACCCCTCTGCAGAGGGGTGCTCAGAGAATCCGGGCAAAGAGCCGATAGGGACTGCATACTTCCTGGCCATCCTGGCCGAGGGCGCAGGACAGGAAGCAGGCCACTGCCAAAGCTCCAAAGCTGGGCCGACAATGGCCTCAGCCACAGGGAAGGCCTCTGAGGGTGAATCCCCTCGGTCTAGGATCTCCGTCAGGGGATAATAGGCCCGTATGGACATGGGCTCGAGCTGCATCCCGGTGAACTCCGAGATGAGCCGAAGCAGACCCAGGAAGGACGATGGGCTGTCGTCCAAAGACCGGTCCCGGGAGGACTCCAGGCCCACCCGCCTGGGAAACATGGAGGAGTCGTCGGACTACGAAGGGTCTGCAAAGAGCTGCCTCAGGCCTGAGCCACCCTTCACTCGCCGAGGGCAGGCGGGAGTGAGGGGGACCGACAACCTGCGGGACATGCCGTGACCTGACCGAGGTTCCACCATGATCGGTGGGGCAGCTAGATTTGGTCGAACGACCGGCCCGGAAATGGGCATCTCGACTACGGCGAGCGGTTGCGTCGGCCGTGCAGGCGGCAGCCGCTTGGTAGCCGGGGAATGAATCAGAGTCGATTGATTCCCAGACAACAGCAACTGTTGCCACATAAGCTCCTTGAAGTGTCTACGCAATCTGCATCGAAGCCTCTCCTCATCCGAGGAGGAAGACGAGGAGGAACGGTGTTGCCACTTAACTCGGTGCCCCGACCGAGACTGCCGAAGTCAGCGGGAGCAACTTGACCGAGAAGAAGACCGAGACCGAGATCCTCGGTGAGACCGAGGGTGGGTCTGGGAAGGAGCCGGGGACACCCGCTCTTCCCTCGGCTCGGACGCTTTGACCGAGGACTGCTGCCCCGAAGGCGTGGGCAGAACCTCAGCCTCCACCAGAGAAACCGGCGAAGGGCTGACGACTCTTCCAGTCGACCACCCGGGTGACGGGTTGAGAGAAAACTCGACTATGTCAACGGGAGTCTCGGCAGGCTGGCCTGACGGGGACACCGTGAAGCCAACGGCCTGAGCCGCAACCTCGACCGAAGTCGACGGTCGGCTGTCCGGGGAAGGAGACCTCTCCCGCTCCCATGAACGCCGACGGTGGGACTTACCCTTCGACTCCTTCTTCTTGGACCGAGAGGAATGTCCCGATGGCCCCTCTCCCTTCGTGAAAAGGGACTGGCGAAGCTCCTTGAAAGAAGCCAAATGAGAGGAACTCAGAGAGAGCGGGATAAATGCCGCGACCGAGGAGGAGGGGGGGATGCGGCCTCTTCCACGGCGATAGAGTGCTCAAGCTGCTCAGCCAAGTCAGCCGTTGCGGACACCGTAGCGAGCCTCTTTGGATGTTACACGGCAGGGAAAACCCTCGGGCCCGAGCCTCAATCGGGCAGCACGATCCTCCAGGACGTTAGTAGAAAAAGCGCGGCACAACTCGCAGACCTGCAGGTCGTGGTCCAAATCGAGGCAGTATATGCATGTGGAGTGCGGATCAGTCCTGGAGATATTCTGCCCGCCAGGGCGCCTCCGAGAGCCGGGAAACAAATTGTCCATCGCAGCTGCGAGGGAAAGAAGACCGAAATTTAGAAAACTTCAAAACTAAATTCGGACGAACCGAAGAAGAATCAGGAACTAGTCGAAAGCATAAAGCGCTAAGGAGGAACCTGAGCTTCAAGCGGTAAGGAAGATCTGGGGTCATGGGGCGAGCCGAGAGTTTTACCACCTGGGTGGGTGGGTGGTGGGAGGAGCCACCCTGAAGACCTTCCGGCAAGATTTAAAGCGGCAAGGAACCTGCCAGACAGTGTGGATGAACAACATATCCATGTCCCTAGAACCACTCCGCTGCTGGCGACCCTTTGCAATAAAGGACTTCTAAACTGCTGAGATAAAACTAAAGTTGCGCGTATTTTAAACCAAAGGAAGTCTGGACTACCAACACTGCAGATACGGAGAACAGCACTTCCCACCAATGTTTCACATTACACTATGCACACTTTGTCACTTTGGTCTTATCTCACTAGTTCATAAGTCCTTTATTGTAAAGGTTTGTCAGCAGCAGAGTGGTTACTGTGCATGGCATTTTTTATTCTCTGAGGATCTATAGACCGGCTTGGTGCTGCTGTTCGCTCATAAGAGCCAGCTGATGTCAGAGTACACACCAAAGGCATGCCACTCGCAAGGAATGAGCACAGCACCCAGTGCCAAGATTTGCTGCCTACTTATGAGGGGGGAGGAAAGGGATCTTCGCACCAAGACCTTCAACTCATGGTCGAAGGAATGGTGCTGAGAGGAGGGGGTTGGTTACACTGGGGACTGGGGATCCACTTGAAGAGATAAGGGCCTTTACAGAGGTGATGGCCTATACCCATCTGGGAGGGGAAGTGCAGTCCTCGGTGGACGGTTTAAATGTTACTTTGGTGAACATTTAAACTGGCTGGGGGGGGGGGGGATGGAAGAAATCAGGAAGGCAGTAATTGCCCCACTACAGGCTTAAGTAGAAAGTAGGGCGATCCCAAGGGGAATGGAATCCCCCAGAGTGGAAATTAAAAAAGGAAGCAGTGTGGTAGAAATGAAGAGGATGGCAAAGGAAGTATAAAAAAGATAGGAGGGAAGGAGGGATGGCAAAAAGGAAAGAAGGGAGGTTAACAAGCAGAGTGGTAACAAAATCAGGAAGACCATATGTGCGAATGCTAGAAGTCTAGGAAATAAGATTCTGGACCTATATTGTGGCTTTATCAAGTCATGGTGTACTGAAAACCATGATCAGGACATGTCAGTACCAGACTATACTCTGTTCAGGAGGGGCAGGGTGGGATGGAAAGCAGGGGATGTGGTGCATCATGAGAGGGAAGGCATAAAAGCAACAGAGATGCAGGAAATACAGGGCAGAGCAGAGGTACTGTGGATTACCCTAAAGATGGGGAATGGAGCATCTGTTCGAACTGGCATGATCTACAGACCTCCAGTACAGGGGGAGGAGCTAGATAAGGTACTGGTGGAAGCTACTGGTAAGATAGCAGAAAAGGAGGAGGTGCTGCTGGTGGGGACTTCAATTTAGAAACATAGAAACATAGAATTTGACGGCAGATAAGGACCGCTTGGCCCACCCAGTCTGCCCATTTCCCTACCTACTGGATAAGCTGCAGATCCTAGTTAACCAGCAGCCTACTTCTTCCTACCCCCACCCCCCAGAATTGCCTTATGACTATCCCATGCATGCTTGAATTCCACCACTGATTTTGACTCCACAACCTCCTTCCGAAGGCCGTTCCATGCATCCACAACCTCTCAGAAAAATACTCCTTAAATTACCTCTGAGCCGCCCCTCTATCTTCAAATTGTGCCCTCTTGTTCTTGCACACCTCTTTTTTTGAAAGATGCTACCCTCTTGGACTTTGTTGATTCCCTTGAGGTACTTGAAAGTTTCTATCATGTCCCCCCTCTCCCTCCTTTCCTCGAGGCTATACATATTAAGGTCCTTAAGTCTCTCTTCATATGTCTTCTGGTGCAGACCCTGCACCATTTTAGTTGCCCTCCTCTGGACAGCTTCCATCCTGTCTATGTCTTTGTGGAGATTGGGTCTCCAGAACTGCACACAGTACTCCAGATGGGGTCTCACCAGCTGTCTGTACAGAGGGATAATAACTTCCTGTTTTCTACTGGTGATGCCTCTCCTATGCATCCCAGTATCCCCAACCCTCCTTGCTGCCTTTCACATTGCTTGCCCATCTTTAGGTCATCTGATATGACTACCCCAAGTCCCTTTCCATTTTTTGTTGTTAGTATCTCACCCCCATTGTGTACTCTTCCCTGGGTTTTGTTTCCCAGGTGCATTACCTGCACCTCTTAGCATTGAATCTAGCTGCCATACATTTGACCATTCCTCTAACCTTGCCAAGTCCCTTCTCATCCTTTCCACCCACCCAGTGCATCAACTCTGTTGCAGATCTTAGTGTCATCTGCATACTTTTCCTTCAGTCCTTCTGCAATGTCGCTTATAAAGACATTGAGAGAGGACAGAATCCTAATACTGAACCTAAATTTCCCACTAGTAACCCTCCTTTCTTCTGAGTGGACTCCATTTACTAGTACTCTCGTGTCCTATTCTCCAGCCAATTCTTTACCAGGCTGTCATCTTGGGACCCAATCCCAGGCTGGCTAACTTGTATATTAATCTTTTGTGGGACTGTGTCAAATGCCTTGCTAAAGTCTAGGCAGGCCATGTCCACAGCCCCTCCCTGATCTACTACTTTGGTCACCCAGTCAAAGAAATCTATCAGATTACGTCTGGCATGACCTTCCGCTGTGAATCCATGCTGCCTAGGGTCCTGTGCCCCTCTGGCCTCTAGATACTCGACAATTCTTTCCTTTAGAAGTGATTCCATCATTTTCCCTATCACTGAGGTTAAACTAACAGGTCTATAGTTTCCTGCTTCTGCCTTGCTCCCACTTTTGTGAAGGGAATCACATCTGCCCTCCTCCAGTCCTCGGGTACCACCCATCCTCCCATGATTTGTTAAAGGGTAGTCAGTGGTGTCACTAGTTCTACCCTTAGTTCTTTTAGAATTCTGGGATGAATCCCATCAGGCCCCATTGCTTTGTCCACCTTCAGTTTTAAGAGTTCTTTCAGAACCCTTTCTTCTGTAAATGGGCGGTATCAACTTCTGTATCCAGAGTGTTACTACTGTTTGTTTTATGTACCCCCTTCCTTTGTAAATACTGAGCAAAATATTTGTTTAGTATCTCTGCCTTTCACAGTCTCCTCTGCCCACCTCCCTCCCCTTTATTAAGCCTCACTATCCCTCCCTTGGACTTCCTTGGCTCCCTGATGTACCTATAAAGGTTTTATCCCCTTCTTAACTGAGTTGGCTATCTTTTCCTCAGTTTGGGCCTTTGCTGTTCTGACTGCCTTCCCAGCCTCCTTTGCTTTAACTGATACAGTTCTCTGTCCTGCTCCTTCTGCAATTCCTTGTACTTCCTGAATACTTTCTTTTCTCTTGAACCTTCACTGCCACTTCCTTTGAGAACCATAGTGGTTTCTTACATACGTCTTGTTTTGTTTATTTGCTTCACACAAGGCTCGTTACCTCTGTGATGGCAGTTTTATTATTCCCATTGTTCTTCCACCCCTCCTTCCTGCCCATTTGCTAGTGCATTCCTTAGGCACTCACCCATTTTAGCAAGGTCAGCCCTCCTAAAGTCCAGTACTTTTGTCTTTGTATGGCTTGACTCTATTGCTGTGTTTATTGTAGACCATACTGTTCGAGTGGTCGCTAGTTCCCAGATGGCTACCCACTTCTACATCTGTGATCCTCTCTCCATCTCCATTTGAGAGTATCAAGTCTAATATTGCTCCCTCTCGAGTGGGCTCCAGTACTAGTTGTCTAAGGCATGCCCCCTGTAGGGTATCTAGAATAACTGCACTCTTCGAAGTGGCAGCTGCAACTGCACTCCAGTTAACATCTGGCATATTCAGATCACCCATCAGCAATATCTCCCCTTTTTCTGCCATTCTAAGTATACTTTCTATCATTTCCTTGTCCATTTCCTCCCCTGAGGAAGAAGTCTATGCTCTAACCCTATGCGGATTGTGGTGCCACTGCCTGTCTCCAAATTTATCCACAGTGCTTCTTCTCCTCCCTGTTTACCCTTTTGTTCTGTTGCTTTGATTCCTTCCCTATGTAAAGGCTACTCCTCCTCCTCTTTTACCCTCCTGTCCCTCCTGTAGATAGTGTATCCTGGTATGTTTACATCCCAGTCATGGTTGTATGTGTGTACCATGTTTCTGTGACTGCCACGATATCCAGATGTTCCTCCTCCATCAAGGCCACTAATTCAGGAAGCTTGTTACCTAGACTACGGGCATTGGTACTCATTGCTCTCCATTTTTTGATGGCTTTACCTTCTGTTGCAGCATCCCCCACTGACCGTTCTACCTTGGTCTTTTTCTCATTTAGTACCCTGTTTTGTAGGGAGAGGCTGGGATTTTTCTACTGCTTGTCAGTGCCTCCCCCTTTGACTAGTTTAAAAGCTTGCCAATGAAGCATTTAAACCGACTGCTCAAAAGACTTGTTCCCTTCCTGGACAGATGCAGACCATCCTGCCAGTATAGGCTGGTGTCCCTCCAGGTGGAACCCCAGTCCCCAATGAAGCCAAACCCCTGTGCTCCGCACCATTTTTTCAACCATTCATTAAACTGCATGGTGCCAATTACCCTCGCCTCACCCATGCCTTTGACAGGCAGCACCTCTGAGAAGGATACTGTGTGTGCTACTTGTCTTAGGCCCCTCCCCAACTCTGCAATGTCCTCCTGCACTGCTCTAACCTCATGATGAGCCAAGTCATTTGTCCCTAGGTGGACAATTACGTCCAGCTCAGAATCCCTTGCAGCTGTTGTCGTGATCCTGAGGATGCGCTTCCTGTCCCTCCAAGCCATGGCACCAGGCAGGCACCTTACTTCAGTTTTCCCAGCTCCTCCCAGTTCTATCCCCCTAATAATTGAGTCCCCCCACCAGGAGCTGCTTCCTTTCCTTGTGGTGTCCTCTGCCTCCTTCCTGTGGGCCTCCCTTGTGACAGCTGTCCTCAGCCTCCTTAGTCTCCTCTGTGGGTGCATCCATAGGGGAGCTATGCTCCCCCAGAATGGTGTATGGATTGTGGAGTGGAACAACTGACTGGGTGTGCCTCCGTTCCACCATCCTCACCCTTCCTGAGCCCACTGTGGTCCAACTGCTGTGTTTTCTTCGCAACCTCTGAGGTAGTGGTGGTGGCTGTGGTGCTCCCTGGATGGGGGAGGTTCCCTTCCTACTGTCCAGTGTGGCCTGGGGGAAGGTCCCCGTACTACTGTCCAGTGTGGCCTGAAGACGGGCAACTTCCTCCCTCAGGGCACAGAGTTGTCTGCAAATAGGGCAGCATCTCAGCCTCCCGGAAGACTGCTGCCCCACAGCCATTACATTGCACTACTCCCCACATTTTTTTTTTTGTGTGTGACTGGTTTGTAATATAGAAATATATATTTATAATATACAATGTGTATGCTTATATTGTCAGTGCAGTGTGCTAGAGAGGATATGACAGTGACAGTTTGCCAGATGTGGACTGGAACTTCACAGCTGCAGCTTCAGCTAGAAGCAGGGACATCCTGGACTCCCTGCAGGGGGCGTTCCTCAGACAACTAGACAGTGAACCCACTCATGATGGGGAAATACTGGATCTAGTACTCACTAGCAGGGACAATGTTGCAGATGTCACGGCAGGAGGCTACCTGGGGAACAGCGATCATCGTATTATAGGTTAATAAAATTATAGGAAAGTAGACAGGTATGGGATACCACCAGGTAATCTAGGGCACACACTTCATGGCAAGGTCATCTAGGGGACACACTTCATGGGACTTCTTTATCTCCTCACCTTGGATAATGTCCAGAGTTGCACCTTTATACAGTAAATGTCTCCTAATCAAAAGGCTTTGCTTTAGACTTGGAAATGGTGAAATCCAGTTCTGGGTCTGCCACAGTGGGAACCACAAAAGGGTTTCTTATGACCTTTAAGAAGATGAGCTGAAATTGGACAAACAAGAGTTGTAAGCTGGAGAACCAGCACATGAACTGGAGGTACAGGGCTGAGGTACAGTCGAAACACAAAAGTTAGTCCAACATAAATGCAAACTGAGCCAAAAAGGATGGGTTTGGGGGCTCTAGAAAGCACTGGGAAGTGGTTGTAGGATCCTGGGTCAAAGGAACCATGAAGCCAGGATCAGGGAAACCAGAACAAACAAGCCTTAAACAGATACAAGATGAGCCAGTGAAAGGAAAGCAGAGTAAGGGGGAATCAGTGGGAAACAAAAATAATAACAGTAGTACCCGCCAGTATTAACAAATGAAGAGGGGGGGTACCTAAACCAAAAACAGAAACACGCTGGATACAGGGGTTGATACCAGCCCTTTCAAAGAAGAAAGGGTTGTGGAGGAACTCTTAAAACTGAAGGTGGACAAAGCAATGGGGCCTGATGGGATTCATCCCAGAATTCTAAAAGAACTAAGGGTAGAATTAGCGACACCACTGACTACCCTCTTTAATAAATCATGGGAGGATGGGGTGGTACCTGAGGACTGGAGGAAGGCAGATATTATTCCACTTCACGAAAGTGGGAGCAGTGCAGAAGCAGGAAACTAGAGACCTGTTAGTTTAACCTCAGTGATTGGGAAAATGATGGAATCACTTCTGAAGGAAAGAACTGTTGAGTACCTAGAGGTCAGAGGAGCACAGGACCCAAGGCAGCATGGATTCACAGTGGGAAGGTCATGTCAGACGAATCTAATAGATTTCTTTGACTGGGTGACCAAAGTAGTAGATCAGGGAGGGGCTGTGGACATGGCCTACCTAAACTTTAGCAAGGCATCTGACACAGTCCCACACAAAAGATTAATATACAAGTTGGCCAGCCTGGGAGTGGGTCCCAAGACGGTCGCCTGGGTAAAGAAAAGGCTGCAGAACAGGACACAGAGGGTAATAGTAAACAGAGTCCACTAAGAAGAAAGGGAGGTTACTAGTGGGGTACTGCAGGGTTCAGTACTAGGACCGGTCCTCTTTAATGTATTTATAAGCAACACTGCAGATGGACTGGAAGGAAAAGTATATCTCTTTGCAGACGACACAAAGGTCTGCAACAAAGTTGATACCCAAGGTGGGATGGAAAGGATGAGAAGGGACTTGGCAAGGTTGGAGGAATGGTCAAATGTGTGGCAGCTTAGATTCAGTGCTAAGAAGTGCAAAGTAATGCACCTGGGAAACAAAAACCTAGGGCAAGAGTACACAATGGGGGGTGAGATACTGACAACAACAAAAGTGAAAAAGGACCTGGGGTAGTCATATCAGATGACCTAAAGGTGAGCAAGCAATGCGAGAGGGCAGTAAGGAGGGCTGGGGGGATACTGGGATGCATAGGGAGAGGTATCACCAGTAGAAAACAGGAAGTTATTATCCCTCTGTACAGACAGCTGGTGAGACCCCATCTGGAGTACTGAGTGCATTTCTGGAGACCCAATCTCCGCAAAGATATAGACAGGATGGAGGCAGTCCAGAGGAGGGCAACTAAAATGGTGCAGGGTCTGCACCAGAAGACGTATCAAGAGAGACTTAAGAAGCTTAATATGTATAGCCTCGAGGAGAGGAGGGACAGGGGAAATGACAGAAACTTTCAAGTACCAAAGGGAATCAAAAAGTCCAAGAGGTAGCATCTTTCAGAAAAGAGGTGTGCAAGAACAAGGGGGCACAATTTGAAGCTGGGGGGGGGGCGGCTCAGAGGTACTGTGAGGAAGTATAGAGGGTTGTGGATGCATGAAACAGCCTTCCTGAGGAGGTTGTGGAGTTAAAAACAGTGATGGAATTCAAGAATGCATTGGACAGGCATAAGGCAATTCTAGAGGGTGGAGGCAGGAAGAAGTAGGCTGTTGGTTAGCTAGGATCTGCAGCTTATCCATTAGGTAGGGAAATGGGCAGACTGGGTGGGCCAAGCGGTCCTTTATCTGCCGTCAAATTCTATGTTTCTATGTTACTTCCCAAGCAGAAAGCTCCCAGAGGGATCTAACCAATTCAGATGAGACAAAGATTAGATAAACTGGAAGGACTCAGGCATGAAGCATTAGGTGAGTGTGTTTGAAACTGATAATGTTCCAAGACTCCTGCATGAAGGGCCCCATATTCAAAAGATTAGCGCTGCCGCGAATGAACTAGTGCACATGCTAACCTGGGCTTGCACCAGTATAATGGGTGGGACCACATTCAGAGGTCCCCCGAGCGCGACCCAAACCCGCCAGCGCAAACTAACTTAAGCTATAAGGCATGACACAGTGTGCTTTGTGCTGGGATAATGGCACACCTTGGGTGGGTTGAAGCACAAGGCCAAAGGCAGAATGCTTCTTTTGTCCAAGAAGTGCAGTACTCCCAGCACAAAGTACATCCTGTAATGCCTTACAGTGATTTTGAAATGGGTCCATTAGGATCAGAAAATTAATAATAATAAAAAAAAAAAAAAAAAGGTAAGAAAAGAGAATGGAAAAAAAAATAATCCTAGTGAACCACTTTATTTTCACTGTTTGGCCAGCAGATGGCAGTTGCTGCATTTTTTTAATGTTAAAAGGTTTTACTTTTTTTCAGAACTCAATACCAGCAGTGTAGTGGATAAAAGTAATAGCCACATTGCATCTCTATCGACATGTGAAAGTGGTGAAACCGAAGTGTCCATAAGCATTAACAACGGACTCTGAAAAAAACAGTGCATTGCATATAACAATGGTAATATAATAATGCCTGTACAAGTGTGTGTTATGAGGATTTTTCCACATACGAGAGGCACTCTGTCTATTAATGCTAGTACAGAGTTCCAAAGGGCTTTTTGATATTGTGCAGCATATGTCATATAAAAAACTATTTAAAAGACAAAGAACCTCTGCGGCAAACACTGAGGCAAGGGTTACCCCAAAGGGAATTTGGCTGGGAAGCCAAGTTTCAAGAAAATACAAAATCACACATGCCCACACAATTCAAAGCGCCATGGGCTACATATGCAAATCACCACAGAACATTATGCTGGTCCAACTTTAAGCAGAACTGCATGGTGCCGAAAGGCCTCTCGCACAGTTTGCAAAGAGTGCTAACAGAAGACATAGACACGTGTTTCGTCCTACCAGGACTCATCAGTATGCCTCGTCTGTTTGACACCCCAGTGGAATGGACCAGCTACCCTAAGACAGTGTGTCTTGGATATGTTGTAGTGAACCCATTAAAATAAAAAACTATTTAAAAGACAAAGAACCTCTGTGCGCAAACACTGAGGCAAGGGTTGCCCCAAAGGGCATTTGGCTGGGAAGCCAAGTTTCAAGAAAATACAAAATCACACATGCCCAGACAATGCAAAGCATCATGGGCTGCATATGCAAATCACCACAGAATGTTATGCTGGTCCAACTTTAAGCAGAATTGCATGGTGCCGAAAGGCCTCTCACACAGTTTGCAAAGGGTGCTAACAGAAGACACAGACACGTGTTTGATCCTACCAGGACTCATCAGTATGCCTTGTCTGTTTGACACCGAGTGGAATGGACCAGCTACCCTAAGACAGTGTGTCTTGGATATGTTGTGGTGAACCCATTAAAATAAAAACTATTTAAAGACAAAAGAACCTCTATGCTTGCTGGGGTGTCAAACAGGCGAGGCATACTGATGAGTCCTGGTAGGACGAAACACGTGTCTATGTCTTCTGTTAGCACCCTTTGCAAACTGTGTGAGAGGCCTTTCGGCACCATGCAATTCTGCTTAAAGTTGGACCAGCATAACATTCTGTGGTGATTTGCATATGCAGCCCATGATGCTTTGTACTGTGTGGGCATGTGTGATTTTGTATGTCATATAAGCTGCTTGTCTGATGAGAAGGAAGGAGGCTAAATAACTCTTCTTCCACATTGTGTCAATTTTCCTCAAGTCTTTATCCGGAGTGTGAAATGACAGAGGCAGTATAGCGTAGTGGTTTAAGGCTCTGAGCTGCAAATCTGGAGACCTGGGTTTGAATCCCACAGCCCCCACTTGCATACTGTGTGACCCTGAGCAAGTCACTTAACTTCCTTGTGCTCCTAAGTCGCACCTGTAAACAAGCTTTCAGCTTAGTGTGCCACTCCTGGTTAAACAATTAAAAAAAAAAAAAAATTTGAGGGACTTTAGCTTTATCACAGGCAGCAACTACACTACACCCTCGTGGTCTGGATGAGAATATAAATAATCGGCAGCAGACCTATCCACTTGATATTTTTTCTCAACCTTCTTGTGCATTCCAGGGACAGAGGAAGGTGTCTGCAGAATTTTTAAAGTGGCTTTTTGAAGAGAATTATGGATAGGAAGGAACTTTCTTTTAGTGGAAACCAGACCCAACATATCTAAAAATTCTGCCGTATCATCATCTTCCATATACTCCTAAGAGGTGAGGCCCAAAGTGTCAGCCTTCTGTCTGACAAAGGAAAAGTGGGCTAAAAAATCATTATGCCCATGAGGAGGGGTACCAAAATCTTGTTCTGGGGATACCTCTGGCTCAATGGGTTCTCCTAAATCCGGATCCTACTCTTCCTCCTCAAAGTAAAAACATAGAAACATAGACTTTGACAGCAGATAAGGACCGCTTGGCCCACCTAGTCTGCACATTTCCCTACCTACAGGATAAAGTACAGTTACATAAGAACCTACCGTAACAGTAGATCTTCGAGAACAGCTCTTGCAGCAGGTTACACCATTAAGACTGAAGCCGTCAGGCGCCAGGACCCCACAGAAATTTTCTAGCTAGCAGTCTTCAGCGGGGACCGCCTCAGACGTCGGTCCCGTCCCCGATGTCAGGCGTAGTACATAAGGAGGCGGCCCCCCCACAATCCCCAGTTCTCCCGCCGGAGACTCCTGGCCACTGGATGACATCAGAAGAGCAGACCGAGGATCTGCCACCAGATGGCTAAGACTAAAAAAGAACTTCCCATCCCCTAAGATGGATGTTTGGCTACTACCTACCTCCACAAAAAGGGGGAATGGTGGGCGGGAAGGTACCTGCTGCAAGAGCTGTTCTTGAAGATCTACTGTTACGGTAAGTTCTTACGTAACTGTACTATCTTACTTCGAGATACAGCTCTTGCAGCAGGTTACACCATTAGAACTGATTCCCAAGCAATAGTGGCAATCTTATGCCACAGGGAGGAGGAAAGGTAGGGATCACAACCCTACTCTAGCCTAAGACAGAAGTCCCTGAAGGACGGCTAGGCCGAACCCTGCTCTTCGCCTCGATGCAATGTCCAGGCTGTAATGCCTAATAAAGGTATGCACCGAGCTCCAAGTGGCTGCAGCTGAGGTGGAAACATTCCTTAACGCCGCAAAGGAAGTGGCCACTCCTCTCGTGGAATGACCCTTAACCACGCCCGGTAAGGGTTTATTGCGCTTATCATAACAGAAAGAGATAAACTGGATGAGCCACCTCGAGAGAGACTGTTTAGAAACAGGAGCTCCCTTCATTCTAACCGCAAAGGAGACAAACAGTTGATCCGACATTCGAAACGGTTTGGTTCTGGTCAGATAATATCTGAGGCAGCTGTGAACATCAAGGGTGTGTAGAAGGGCTTCTCCTCGGTTGGTGTACTTTGGGAAATACACTGGTAAGTCGATATCCTGATTAAGGGTGAGGGCTGAAACCACCTTAGGTAGAAACTTTGGGTTTGTCCTCAGGGATACCCTATCCTGGTGGAAAACTAAATAAGGTTCTTTGCACATCAGTGCATGCAATTGAAATCCTTCTTGCAGAGTAACTGCAACTAAAACAATGTTTTAAGCGACGAAAGCGTAGCTCGCAATCGCAGCTGGTTCAAAGGTGGCAGCTAAGCTGCTCCAGAACGAAGAGGCAAGTCCCAAGGAGGAATCGGATCCTTGATAGGCGGCCTAAGGTGGAGAACTCCCCTTTAAAAGGCACGAATAGTGTCCAACTGGGCCACCATCCGGTGGCCTATGGGGGCATGGTAAGCCGAAATTGTGCAAAGGTGCACCTTAATGGAGGAGTAAGCCAGTCCAGATTGAAAGAGTGAAAGCAGGTAATCCAGAACCAGCTTTTCGGGACATTCTAACGGCGAAAAGCCACACGCTTGAGCCCACAAGCAAAATCTACGCCATTTCATGGCATACGTTGCATGGGTTGCCGGTTTTCTGGCGGCACACAGTACATCTGCCACTTATTGAGAGACCCCGTATTGCAACATGGCTATGTCTCTAGGAGCCAATCATGCAGGTTCATAGAACGCAAGTCCGGATGGACTAATGAACCCTCCTCCTGAGACAGCAGATGGGAGCTGATTGGCAAAGGAAGTGGAGGTTCCCGGGATAGCTGGTACAGGAGCGGGAACCAAATTTGTCTGGGCCAGAAAGGCGCTATCAAAATGAGCGTCGCCTGCTCCCTGCGAAGTTTTAAGAGGACTCTCTGGATCAGCGGGAAAGGAGGGAAGGCATAGAGGAATCTGCCCGCCCAGGAGAGGGACAACGCGTCTCGCCAGAAAACACCAGGCCCAGGATCTATCGAGCAAAAATTGGGCAGTTTTGTGTTGGATGGGGACGCGAAAAGGTCTAACTCTGGAGTGCCCCATCTGTGAAACAGATCCTCTGCCACCTCCTGTAGAAGTTCCCACTCGTGGACTCTGGCCTGAGAGCGACTCAGGCTGTCTGCAACGGTACTGTCCACTCTGGGGATGTGTACTGCAATTAGGTTTGTGCTGTGCTGCACTACCCACTCCCACACTCTCATGGCCTCCCCTGCAAAAGCGGGTAGGAGTGAGTGCCTCCTTGTTTGTTGAGGTAATACATCACCGCATTATTGTCTGTTTGTAACAAGAGAGTACTCGGTGGAATCTCCGACTGGAAGGCTTGCAGAGCATAAAGAACCGCCCTCATCTCCAAAATGTTGATGTGGAGATGAGATTCCTGGGCTGTCCATGTGCCCTGAGACCTTACTCCATCTAGATGTGCTCCCCACCCGAGCCCTGAGGCGTCTGTGGAGAGAGTCACAGTCGGAGACAGCGCTACGAAGGGAACCCCTTGCGGAGAGGTTTCCCGGATCTAGCCACCATTGCCAATCCCGAATCGCAGCATTCGTGATTCGGATTGGCTGCTGCAGATGGTCCTGCCTTTGGTCCCATTGCACCCTTAGCATCCACTGAGTTACCCGCATGTGGAGCCTTGCCATTGGGACTGTTGCAATGGCCGCAGCCATGTGTCCGAGCAGGCGAAGGACCAACCTGGCCGGGATGGTCTTCTTCACCGACAGGTCCCTGATGAGGGATCTGATGTGCTCCGTTCTATCCGCGGGAAGAAAAGCCTTCCCTCTGACGGTGTCCAGAACTGCCCCTATAAACTGCAGTTTCTGGGATGGCACCAGGAGCGACTTCTCGTAGTTGATGAGAATACCCAGTGACTGAAACAGGCCTGGGTACGATGAATGGCTGTCATCAGTGCCTCCTTGGAGGGAGCCATGAGAAGCCAGTCATCCAGGTATGGGAACACGTAGTGGCCTTGTCTCCTCAGAGATGCCGCTATGACCGCCATGCACTTCATGAAGACACGAGGTGCTGATGACAGCCCGAAGGGAAGCACTCGGAACTGATAATGGCGGCTCTGAAACTCGGAGCGCAGGAACCTCCTGTGTGCTTGAGCAATTGGGATATGCAGGTAGGCGTCCTGCATGTCTAATGACGCTAAAAAGGCGTCCCGCTTCAGCATGGGGATTAGGCCCGGAAGGGTCACCATGCAGAAGCGTTTGTAGATGACCGACAAACTGAGGTCGCTGAGGTCCAGAATTGGATGGAGGTCCCCAGTTTTCTTTGGAACCAGGAAGAAGTGGGAATAATAGCCTAACCCTCTCTGGTCCTCTGGAACGTGCTCTAAGGCTTCTTTCTCCAGAAGCGCGAGCACTTCCTGCCGTATAAGCAGGGCGTGCTGACCCAAGTAGCGGGAAAGTAGAGGAGGCCTTGTAGGTGGGCAGCCTACGAATTCTATATAGTGGCCTCTTTCGACCAATTGCAGCACCCACCTGTCAGTGGTGATCGACCGCCACCCTGGCAGGTGACGTGCGATGCGACCCCCGACCTTCATTTCCCGTTGATCCTGAGGAGGGGCGGGGGCCGGGAAGGAGTCATGCTGTGGCAGCGTTAGATCCCGCAGGTTGGGCCGACTTTGCAACTTGGTGGCCCCTGCCTGGGGATGACTTGGCCTGGGCTTTTCGGTAAAGGAGCCCCTCTGCTGTTGGCCAGAGCGCGGTTGTTGCCTTTGTGCCCGGCCACGCAAACGGCTCTGGTTCCTATGAAAGGAACTAGGTTGAGATCTGTACATGGCCTGAACAGATCTAACTGCCGGCCCTGTGTCCTGAAGTTTGGTGATCACCTTCTCAGAGGCTTCACCAAAGAGGACTTCCCCGTTGTAAGGGACGTCCAGGATGTTCTTCTGGACGTCCGGGGTAAAACCGGAGACGCGGAGCCAAGAGTGTCTCCGGAGACACCGCCTGAGGCTGCAGCTCTGGCTGAAGAGTCCGTAAAACTGAGCAAGCGGCTCTTGAGCACCTGGGTCCCCACATCTGAACCCGTACGGAGGAGATTTAAAAGCTCCTCCTTTTGACCACCATTGGGCATCTTTTCAACCAGGTCCTGTCCCTGTTCCCACAGTGCGTTCTGGAATTGCACCATGTGGGTGAGTAATTTAGAGACCTGATGGCGCAAGTCGCAGCCGCGTACGTGCGCCTACCCAGGACATCCAACTGCTTGGATTCCGGGTCCGGTGGCTGTGTGCTCAAGTGCTGAGGTCTCTGAGACCAGTCATGCAAGGCCATGATTACCAGAGAATCAGCCAGAGGATGGTTCGCCAGATACTGGTCCTCCCTCGGGGCTTTGTATAGGTGGTCAGCCTTCTTCAGCACTGCCGGAGTTGAATGCGGACGCTTCCACACAGCCTTGGTGATGTCCGCAAAGGTGTCCACCAAGGGTGGCACTACCACAGGCTTTGGGTCTTTCTGCCGAAGGTAGTGGGCAAGGCGCTGTCTCTCGAGATCCAGTTCTTCAGCATCCCACCCCATATTCTCCTGAATGTGCCTCATGATCTCCGCGAATGAGGGGTCATCTGGAGGAGACCTGGGAAAGTCGTGTGGGTCTGGGGAGGGAATGCTGATGGGAGAAGGAGATCTGGAGCACCCTGAGGTGTCAGATCTAGAGTCCTCCGAGGACGAGGTGTACCGGCGTCGTCTGGGTCTCTTAGGGCTGGGTGACCCTGAAGTGGATCTTGAGGGAGGTCTTCTCCTATCTGAGGATCTGCCCCTAGGAGGAGGTGTTGGCTCCTGGGGGTTGGTGACCGTCCTACCGGCCCCTTGGGTGGAGGAGGGGGTGCAGGCGTTGAAGGAGTAGGTGGAGGCGGAGCCGGAGTAGGAGGAGGGTGTGTGGCGACCACATCCTTCCTGATGGTGTCCCACCAGAAGGTGAAGAGCTCCTTCACCTCTGCCAAATTCAGGCCCAACGACGGGCCGGGTACCAGTGGCCTGTCGCCGGGGTCAGGCATCGGGTCCCCGGGGCTCTCCCGCTCCGGGGAGGGTTCTCATGGGAGCCCAACAGTTCCGGAGTCGCCCGCCTGGTCCTCGGGCTGAGTGGTGTCCTCCTCCAATGATACCTTCCGACCGGCGTTGGTAAGCGGCGGTGGTGCAGTCCTCCTCTGGTGCAGCCGTCGGTCCCAGGGCAGCGGCCTTATGGGAGAAGCGCAACGCCTGGCTGGCAACTGGTGGCTTGCTGTAGCCGGCTCTTGGGAGTACGTGTGATGCTTAGCCGATGTCGGGTGGGCCGACGTCGGGTCCGGCGTCCGTTTTAGGGACGTCAGGTCCTTAGTCTTACGCGGGACCGGGTCCGATCCACGGGGAGGCTGGGACACCGACCTGGCGTCGGAGTCCCGACGGCGGGAGGAAGACTTGTGGCACTCCCCAGACTTGGACGAGGCCTTAGAAGGAGTAGATGAAGCCGATGGCCTGGAAGTCTTGATAGGCTGCAGGGAGGAGGAGCCGCTGGAGGATCTGACCTGAACCGGGGGAGGCTGAGATTGAGCCCTGGAGGGAGGAGAGCGGTCTGACCTGGAGCCGGAGCTTCGGGAGGTCGAGGCCCTCGGCGGGGACCTGGGCCTTTCCTTCTCCCGGTGTTTTTCCTGGTGTTTGTGGGTCTTCCCTGACGACTCCCCCCTGGAGGAAGGTTCCCTATCCATGGCCTTGAGTTTCTCCTCCAAGAGAAACGCTTGAAAGCCCTTCTGGCGGTGGATCCTGGTGCGACTGTTGAAGCCCTGGCAGAAGGAGCAGGCCTTGGTGTCATGTTCTGGGCCTAGACAACGCACGCAGGCTGAGTGAGGATCCTTTAAGGGGATCTGTTTGCTGCAGGCACACTTCGACGGGTGACCTTCCAGAGAGGTGTTTGGAGAGGACATCAGATGAATCCAAGTTCGTATGAGAAAGAAGAACGTTGTGGTTCCTAGTCATCGCACGCCAGAAAGTGACTGAGAGGCCGATGCTTGCGATGTCGACGGCGGGAAAAGAACTGGGGATTGTGGGGGGACCGCCTCCTTATGTACTACGCCTGACGTCGGGGGCGGGACCGACGTCGGAGGTGGTCCCCGAAGAAGACCGCTAGCTAGAAAATTTCCGTGGGGTCCTGGCACCTGACGGCTTCAGTCCTAATGGTGTAACCTGCTGCAAGAGCTGTATCTTGAAGTAAGATACTGCAGATCCTAGTTAACCAACAGCCTATTTCTTCCTACCCCCTCTAAGAAGTACCTTATGTCTGACCCATGCATTCTTGAATTCTCCCACAGTTTTAGACCCCGTAACCTCCTCAGGAAGACTGTTCCATGCATCCACCACCCTCTCTGTGAAAAAATACTTCCTCACATTGCCCCTGAGCCGCCGCCCCCCCCCCCCCATCTTCAAATTGTGTCCCCTTGTTCTTGCACATCTCTTTTTCTGAAAGATGCTACCCTCTTGGACTTTGTTGATTCCACTGAGGTACTTAAAAGTTTCTATCATGTCCCCCTTCTCCCTCCTTTCCTAAAGAGTATACATAGTAAGTTCCATTAGTCTCTCCTCGTTATGGCTTCTCTTGAAGACCCTGCACCATTTTAGTTGCCCTCAACTGGACTGCCTCGGGCTCCATCCTGTCTGTGTCCTTGCGGAGATGGGGTCTCCAGAACTGGAGACAGTACTCCAGATGGGGTCTCACCAACTGTCTGTACAGAGGGATAACAACTTCCTGTTTTCTACTGGTGATGCCTCTCCCTATGCATCCCAGTATCCCTCCAGCCCTCCCAACTGCCTTCTCACATTGCTTGCTAACCTTAAGGTCATCTGATATGATTACCCCCAGGTCCCTTCCTGAACTTGTTCTGTGGGAACCAGTGGTGGGATTTGAACCACTGAACCCAGAACATAACCTGCAGTTTGTAAGGCTTGAATGACCTGCAGGGCTTTAGCAATGTCCTCAGCCGAGGGCATTTTGTTTTTGTCTGCTGGCAGCTCCCTTGCTCCTTCAGCGGGAATTGCAGTGACATGCTTTCATGTTTCTTTTTAGCAAGTATAGACTCTGTAGCCTGCTCATAGGTCTTCTATGTTTACTTGTTCAGACCTCTTCTGCGTACTTTTGGGGGCTGAAGAATCTTTTGAAGGTCTCTCCTTTGCTTTAGAGTGAGAAGAAGAGGCCTCTTCAGGGTACTTAAGTGACACTGAGGTGGGAGCTGAAGCCATTTCCTCTTTTTGCCCTTTTCTTAAAGGTTTTATGACAAAATGTACTGCACACTTTACAGTTAGAAAAAATATAGCTGGGACCTAGGTACTCCAAACATAAACCTTGGCGATCCGCCTTAGCAAATATTTGAAAACACCTTATACAGTTTTTAAAACCTGTAGGTCCCATCCTCTTTTTAGGTCTTTCTGACATGCCAAATGTCAGCAGACAAAGAACCTCCCACAAAGGGAAAATGTATACAAATTGCGGTCGGTTCCTGAACAGAAAAGGAACCACAACTAAATAAAAACTTTATTTTTGAAAAAAACGTGATCGGTACCTGACAAAAAAAGGGAACCGAATGCAAATAAAGTAAATTGCTGCCTAAATAAATAAAAATAAGGAACTTTAAAGCAAAAAATGTGTTGAATAAGGTGGCAATAAAACTGCTAAAAATGAGAAGGCCTCAGTTCTTGGGAACCGCTAGGAACCAGGAAAGAAAACCAAATAACGCTAACTTTAACAAAAAAAGCTACTAGAGGCAGAGATGTAAACAAAATAGTGAAATACTTTTTTTGACAGTCATAAACTTGCAGCAAAGTTGCTGAGGGAAGCTCTTCGGGGCATCTAGATGTCTGAATGGAGAAAATGAACCTGCCTGTTAGATGAAACACAGTCCACCTAGAGGCAGCAGTTTCAATATGGCATTCTAGTTCCATTATTTGCATGCATTCCACATTACATCATTACAGCAACGGGGCAGTCAGAGATTCTGGGCTGACGGCATACATCTAATCATACTGAGAGATTCCTAGGGTTTGAAGGACCATGTGGCCCAACTAGTCTGCCCCTTTTCCCTGCCTAATGCAATACCGCAGATCCTAGCTGATCTGCGGCTTACTCTCTCTTCCCTATTGCGAGAGTACTCTTATGTTTATCCCACGCATTCTTAAATTCTCCTACTGTTTTGGCCACCACCACCACCTCCGCATAGAGGCTGTTCCCTGCATCGACTACTCTTTCTGTGAAAAAGTACTTCCTCACATTGCCCCCCAGCCTACCCTCCTCTAGCCTCATATCATGCCCCCTTTTCCTTGTACGCCTCCTTTTCTGAAAGATACTACCCTCCCGTGCCTTGTTTATACCCCTAAGGTACTTGAATGTCTCCATCATATCCCCCACTCTCTCCTTTTCTTCAGGGAATACATATTGAGATCCTGTAGTCTTTCCTCATATGACTTTTGGTGCAGTACTTGCACCATTTTTGGTGCCCTTCTCTGGACTGCCTCTATTTTGTCTATGTCCTTCCATAGATGCTGCCTCCAGAACTGGACACAGTACTCCAGATAAGGTCTCACTTGTGACCTGTACAGTGGCATACGCCTCCTTTTTTCTGATGGTGATACTTCTCACTAGCATCTCACTGGCTCTCCCCACCGCCTTCTCACATTGTTTGGTTACTTTTAGGTCATCAGATATGATTATCTCCAGGTCCCTTTCTTGATTTGTGGCCATCAGTACCTCTCTCGCCATCCTGTACTCCTCCCTTGGATTTCTGTGCCCAAAGTGCATGATTTTGCACTTCTTTGCATTGAATCTTAGCTGCCACACTCTCGGCCCTCCTCAGGCATGTTTAGGTCCTTTTAATTCCCAGTGTTGATCCTGTTGCAGATCTTAATGTCATCTGCAGAAAGGCATACTTTCCCTCTAGACCCTCTGCAATGTTGCTTATGAAGACATTTAAGAGGACTGGCCCCAACACAGATCTCTGTGGCACCCACTGATCAGTATGAGTTTTATGTGATAAAGGCAAGTTTTAATCTGCTGACCAAAAGCCGATCAAAAGGGCTATCAATATCAGAGTGACCACGCACAGCGATGATCGCTTACATTCACAAGGCAGACAACAAAACTATCATTTTTATGGAAGCCCCATGCACACCCCAAAATTAATATAATCAATCTCCACGGGGCACAAGGCCACAGGGGGAAAAGAAGAACAATAAAAGAAAAATATTTTCCCTACAGACAGACCCGAACATGGATCCACCAGCTCCAGGATATGTGGCTCACGCCACTATGCTAAATGGCCAGCTTGGCAGGGCTTGGCCAAACAAGCCCCTATAGCCTGTTTTAGTGAGTGTAGCTCGCTGCTACACTACCTCTACAGGAGTCATCATTCTTATTCAGCACTCGCTCTAACTACGAGTGGTTTTATTGAGTCGCTCAAATTGAAATGCTCAATAAAATTCACTCACATCACTGCACACCCTAAGTATGTGATCCTCTCTCAGACGCCCCCACCAGGGTATGCTGGGTACATAGTGGGTTGAGGGGGAGCACCTCTGATTTAGAGTGGTTTATGTGAAGGCCTGAAACCTGACAGAATTCCAAAAGAAGGTCTGCAGAGGTACCACGGATGGTGGGACTTCAGCCAGAACAATAAGGATATTATCTGAATACAGCAGATCACTGTGTTCCTCGTCCCTTTCCTGGATCTCAGAAAGTTGTGGGTGGGCCCTCAAAGTTAGTGCCAGACACTTGATAGCAAGAAGGAAAAGCAGGGGGAAAGAGGGCAGCCTTGTCTTGTGCCTCTGTGGGGGGAAAGGAGTCCAATACAGTGCTATTCATCAGCACTCTGGCCCAAGGGAGTTGGTATAGGGTGCCCACTGCCTGGAGGAAGGTTGGCCCAAATACCAAATGTCACATGATCTCAAACAGGTAATTCCACACCACAGAGAAAAACGCCTCCTCAAAATTGATTGCTAGGGCTGCAAAAAGGGTAGTTAGAGAGGCAGCAAGGTACTGTAGATTTAGGATGGACCTGAGATGATCTGAACCCATCCTCCCTTTCATGAACCTGGCTTGAGAAGGCAGCATCAGATGTCAGAGAACAGGCTCCAGTCTACTTGTCAGTATTTTCGCCCGGACCTTTGTGTCCATATTTAGAAGAGAGATGGGGCAGTGGCTACCAAGTTTTGCAAGGTCTTTTCCTTTCTTGGGGAGGACAGTGATTACAGTCCCAGTGATTGTCTGTGGAAGGCTACCTTGCCCTATAATGCCTTGGAAGGCTCATGTCTGTGGAAGGCTACCTTGCCCTATAATGCCCTGGAGGTTCTAACCATTGGAGGGGCTACTTCGTCAATATTTCCCTGGTAAAGGTCTACAGGGAGCCTGTCCCTACCTCCAAGTGACTTGTTCTTATTCACTGCCATGGCTGCCAGTTTGAATTCCTCAGGGGAGAATGGGGTGTACTAACTGTTGAATCATCTCTGAGGGCACCTGTAGGAGGTGCAGGCCAGCCAAAAAACACATGGATTTTGTCTACAGCGGGGAGGTGATGGGCAGCAGTAGAGCTTTAAGTAGAAGGCTCTCACTACCTGGTTGAGGGTTCTGGAGGTGGTACGTAGGATCAGATCAGATCAAACTTTATTTGTAAAAAAGGCACCTTTCCAGTGATCAAGGTGCCTGTACCTAAAATTAACAAACCACCAACATTTAATACAATAAATAAAACCATTAAATTTTAAAAATTACAATAAAATCCATAAACAGGATCCCCTGCAGGGTCTCATAACCCACGAATATTCCTCTCCACTGGCTGCTTCCATAGTCTGTAGGATGGGACCTTGCTAGGACTTTCCTTCCCTCACAGAATTTATGTTGAGATCCAAGAACAGCAAGCTCGGCTTTGGAGAGTACATGTGGTACAGCCCATCATGGAGCTGGAGGACCTGGTAGAGACTGGATTTTGGGTCTGCTTTAAGGGTCACCTCGGCTGCAGCCAGTTGGGATTTGAGACTTTTGACCTCAGCTTCCCTCTGCTTTAGTCTGTCAGCCACATAACCAATTACTCTCCCCCCCACAAAATGGCCTTCTAGGCCTCTCACAAGGTAGAATGGGACACCTCTCCATCGTCATTATGTGTCACGTAATCCTGCAGTTCTGAGTTCATCCAAGGAAGGAACTGAGGATCTTTCAGGAGGAGAGGGTCGGGTCTCCAGGACACCGATTTGGGAAGAGGAGGGCCCCATGGAATATTAAGAGAGACAGTGTATGCTCAGATATGACTAGAGGATGTATCAGAGTATCCACAAGTATCCATGTTACCTGAGGTGAGGACAGCCAAATCTAGTCTACTGAAAGACTGGTGTACCTGGGAGAAGTAGGTATAGTCCCTCACTCTTGGATAAACCAATCGCCAGGCATCAGATATAGCATGCTCTTGCATAACGTGGGTGAGGGCAACCTAGGACCAAGTATTCAGTTCTGACTGAGAGGAGGGTATATCCAGGGCTGGCTCTAGGGTAAGGCTAAAGTCCTCCCCCAAAGTATTGGGGTGGTGGGCAACCTCCATTCAGCTAGTCTCTGCAAGAATTGCAGAAAGAAGTCAGTGGTATCTGCATTTAGAGTATAACAGTTGACTAAAATGAGTGGCTTCTGTGGCATGGAGAACTTTCCCATAATCCAGTGGCCATCAGAAGTCTGACTGGGAATTCAGGAGTTGCCATGGCAGCACTTTATGCCAAAGGACTGATATCCCACATTTTGTTGTCTAGACTGTGCTATGAATTTCTCCACCAAACAGTTCACATTTTTGTTTAACTAGTTTGCTGCGTACTAGTCTAATTATTTATTTATTTATGTACTTTATTATTTATTTCAATTGTCACCAGGAAAGACATACTGAGCCAAGTATCAGCTCATTTCCATATGCTTCCTGGGGGGCGGCGGGGTAATGGGAGATATGTACATAGTAATTACAGCACACAATCAGATAACAGTACAAAGAGGAGACAATTAAACATTCAAAGCGTAATATACAAAGCAAAAACAACAGTAGTGTAACAGTATGCATACCAAGGTGCAGTATATACAACAACCATAAGAGAAAAACCATCAAGGCAGAAAGCACCGCAAGGGCATGCAGTGGTAGGGTAGAGGAATAGAGTAGACAGTGAGTGGGGTGGAGTATTACAGGAGGTAACCACGAGACAGTGGTTAAGGTAGTGGAAGATGGGGCGGGGGAGAGAGAAGGTAGAGCAGAGGAGTAGGGAAGGAAAGCTTAAGTGCAGTTGCAGGAGGGGGGGCGCTGAAGTTTTGGAGAAGAAAAAAAAAGGGAGCGGATGTAGGAGGCAGTACGGATGGAGAAGGCGTTCAAGGGCTTAGGGAGGCAGAAGGAGAATGCAGCTTGGCCGGAAGTAGACGACTTAGACGGGAGTTTCTTGAAGAAAGACGACCCTTGCTCCCAGCTTCTTGAGATGATTTAGGACCCTCTTTCTTTTGATAGGGGAAATGAATCCACAGACATTCCACGACATAAAGGTGGGGTCAGCCACTGAGGAGGGTAGCAGGGCAGTGAAGGATTGAAGTGATATGATATGTAGGCATACCCCCTCCCTCCCCACCCTCGGGGAACCTGTATTATCGAGACCTGTTGCATAGGAGTAGGGAAGAGTATTCTACCAAGAATAACACCTTGTAAAAGTTAACCTGTTGCAAAATCTAAAGGTACTGTAATTAAACCAATGTATTGCACCAAATTAAGAATTAAAGCACCCAACTGGGGCAACCCACAAACAATTCCTAATGCCAAACACAGCTTTCAAAGCAGTATACTGAATAAAACGGTGAAATGTAAAAGACAAACATGCCAGTACCTACAGAACTATGATCCGGCATTCCTCAGGCTGATCGCTCAAGTGGCTGGAGCTAGTTCTAAGAGCGAATGGGTCTCCCCCAACCCACAACACTTTCTCTACCATCATTTTTTTTAAATAATTGTACAAATACATGAACTGGGGTGTACTGATACAACTATTTAAGCAATAAGGCATGGCCAAGGGTTATGTTAATGATCTGTTAATCACCTTCTAGGGGTGTACTGTGGCACAAGGTGTAGCCGAGTGCCACATGCCCCTAGAGGGTGATTAACTGATTATTAACATAATCCCTGGGAGTGCCTTATTGCTATTATAATAAAAAATGTTTTTAAACAGTGTTAAACCTTGCTCAGCATGTGGCTAAACTCTACATGTATGTTAATAAAAGATTAACCATAAGGCTGTTAGAATGTTTGCAGCCAATCAGAAAGCTCCATTCCTCAGACCCTTTTTATAATCCTGCTTAACATGTACAGGTCAGTGAAGTTATGGATCTTTTGCCTGTGCTATGGGCTGGGATATCAGCACTGGGTTCCGAGCTCCTCAGCCAATCAGGTTTCTGAATAATTTTATACCCATGTCATAATTCCAGTTGCAGCATTCCATCAGGTTTATTCTAACTCATGCAACATCATCATTATTCCTACCTGACTGGCTGTCGACACCGTTTCAAGTAATCCCAACAATTCGCCATCAGACTGAACATACTAGTCGCCGGTCATTCAGTGCGAAATCATCAGGGTTCGACTAGGAGAGAAACTGAAAGAGAAGCCAGAGTAAAAACCTGTTTATTTGAAAATAAATCACATCCAACAGTCCTAATCTGTTGCACATTCTTTTGTGTAATACTGCAGCCTACTTTTTTTTTTTTTTTTTTTTTTATAAACCAACATGTCCTTCTTCCCAGTTAAAAGTGCCACACCCAATTCCAGTGCTTTTCAGCTATCAATTTTAAGTTAGTATCAACACTTATTATTCCAGGAGGACCCAAAGCTGGGAACGCATCTGCTGGATCTTAGTCGCCTCCATTCTCATAGGTTAGTTTTGGCTTCCACTAGCTAACTTTTTTTTTTTTTAGTTGTTTAACCAGGAGTAGCACACTAAGCTGAAAGCTTTTTTACAGGAGCAACCTGGGAACACAGGGAAGTTAAGTGACTTGCTCAGGGTTACACAGTATGCAAGTGGAAGCTGTGAGATTCAAACCCAGGTCTGGTCTGCTGGATGTCACCAGATTTGTAGCTCAGAGCCTTAAACCACTGCGCTATACTGCCTCCCCGGCTATAGCTAGCTGAAAACTTAACTATTCAAACTGTTTTGTTGAAACATGGCTGTATGTAACTATAATCAGGTACTACTGCTTTTACTATAATCTCGTGTGTGTGTAACCCTAATGTACTTCCATCTTGCTGTAACTATGTATTCTGTATGTTCTGTTTTCTGTACTCTGACGCGGAGCCTGTGTAAATGAGTCCCTTACTCACAGGTTGTAATCCTAAAGTATGTTAATTAAATAAATAAACCGGTTCCTCCATTACACTGTTTGAACTTCTAGCCCTAGCAAAGTTGCAGCATTTTCTGGTAAATACTTTCTTTCTCAGAAGCAGTTCAGTTTCTACCTTAGACAATGAATCTATTCAATTCCATGTTGAGAAGTCTGGAACAGTACTTCACCGCAAAATGCAGGGGTGAAGAGCTCCAGCACGTAACGCCCTACATTTACTTGTTCCACACAGACAGAAACTGGTGCCGGCATTTCTTTTTTAAGGCAACTTTGTTTAGTTGTTTTCACACTAGCTGCTGCTGCCAACAGTTAAACAAATTCTGGCCAGAGCTAGCACGGCTGCACCCAAAGTCACGGAGGAACATGGCACTGTCTGCCATGTCCAAGATGGCCACCGGAGTTCTCTGCACGTGTGATGACTTGCGCATGCGCACTGGGCGCCAGCAGCTATTTTGAACATGGTGAAGATGTTCTCTGAGAGTTCACTGCCATGGCTGAGTCGCCGCATGTGCAGAGAACTCTGGTGGCCATCTTGGACAAGGTGGACAGAAACATATAACATAGAAACATATAAACATAGAATCTGACGGCAGATAAGGACCGCTTGGCCCACCTAGTCTGCCTATTTCCCTACCTAATGGATAAACTGCAGATCCTAGTTAACCAGCAGCCTACTTCTTCCTGCCCCCAACCCCTAGAATTGCCTTATGTCTGTCCTATGCATTCTTGAATTCTCCCACTGTTTTTGACTCCACAACCTCCTCAAGAAGGCTGTTCCATCCATCCACAACCCTCTCCATGAAAAAATACTTCCACACATTACCTCTGAGCCATCCCCCTCTATCTTCAAATTGTGCCCTGGTGTTCTTGCACATCTCTTTTTCTGCAAGATGCTACTCTCTTGGACTTTGTCAATTCCCTTTGAGGTATTTAAAAGTTTATATCATGTCCCCCCCTTTCCTCGAGGGTATACATATTAAGCTCTTTTAGTCTCTCTTCATATGGCTTCTGGTGCAGACCCTGCACCATTTTAGTTGCCCTCCTCTGGACACCCTCCACCTTGTTTATGTCTTTGCGGAGATGGGGTCTCCACAGAGGGATAACAACTTCCTGTTTTCTACTGGTGATGCCTCTCCCTATGCATACCAGTATCCCCCCAGCCCTCCTTACTGCCTTCTCACAGTGCTTGCCCACCCTTAGGTTGTCTGATATGACTACTCCCAGATCACTTTCCATTTTTGTTGTTGTTGTTAGTATCTCACCCCACATTGTGTACTCTTCCCCTGGTTTATTGTTTCCCAGGTGCATTACTTCTTTGCGATGAATCTAAGCTACCATACATTTGACCATTCCTCCAACCTCACCAAGTCCCTTCTCATACTTTCCACCCCACCTTGTGTATCAATCCTGTTGCAGATCTTTGTGTCATCTGCAGAGACATACGTTTCCTTCCAGTCCCTCCGCAATGTCAATTGGTGTTCCACTGGCACCAGAAAAAATAGTTTGGTGAACACGCAGTGACTGCCATTCACCTCCACTATTTAAAAAGTCTGTTCAGTATCCAGTAAGAAGAAGTATTCACCATAGTAATCTTGTTTCTTCCAATGGATTCTTTAATACGATTAACTAATGCAGTCAGCCTCCTGTGTTGAACTGCCCCAGAGATAATGGAAAGTACGGTTACATAATAGCTTACTGTAACAGCAGATCTTCGAGAGAGGTTCCTGCAGTAGGACATAACATGTGGGACTGCACCCTCTGGCATCAGGCCCACATGGCAAACTTTTGCTAGTAATGTCTGGCAGGGGACCGACCACCCGATGTCACGTGACTGATGTCAGCGTGACGATATAAGTGGGCAGTCCCCGCGCCCGCCTTCCAGTTCTCCCACCGAAGACCCAATAGAGTGTGACAGGAGAAAAGGATATCATCCCTGAAGCCCAATCCAAAGAGGCCTGCAAGAGCAAACAGAAGACTGGAGGAAGGAGGGAAGGAGGTGAAAAAGATGACCTACTGCAGGAACCTCTCTCGAAGATCAACTGTTGTGGTAAGTTCTTACATAACTATACTATCTTACTTCGAGAGGGTTCCTGCAGTAGGTCATAACATGTAGGACTGAGTGCCAAGCAGTAAATTGATCAGGACAAAACTGAAGCACAGGAGGAAGGAAGGTCTGCAAAAAGACTAAAGCAGGTCTATGACAGAAGGCCTTACAGAACAGCTAGGCCAAAACCTGCCCTACGCCTCGAGGCAATGTCCAGATTGTAATGTTTAGCGAAGGTATGGACTGAACTCCAAGTGACCGCAGCACAAATCTCCACTGTGGACACATTCCTGAAAAAGGAGGGAGGGATGGGAGAAAAGGCTGTCGAGGGGGGTCTGATAAAGGAGGGACTCTGTCTCCACCCCCCTGGGAAGCTGGAGGATAACGCAGGAAAAGGCCGACTGGTAAGGTGCAGACCAGGGGAAGACAGAATCCCCACAGGAACACAAGCAGGGGAAACAGAAGTATAGGGAAAGGGTGGAAGGTAGTCCTGCTAAATGCCAGGAGCTTGGGCAATAAAATGCCTGAGCTCCAGGCAATGCTAACCGAGGGAGACGTGGATGTGGCAGTGGTCACTGAGACCTGGGTCACTGCAGGGTACAACTAGGACCTGAACCTAGAGGGTTACACCATGTTCAGGAAGGACAGTGGGGGGGAAGGGAGGAGGGGTAACAATAATAATCAAAAACTGCATTGCCATAGGAGGAGTGGAGGAGGGAGGGAACTGTGGAGGCGATTTGGGACACCTTGACTGCAAGGGGGGGCAAGAGAGTAAAAACAGAAGTGGGGTATAGACCCCCTGTGCTGGTGGAGGAGCTGGAAGAGAGTCTGGTGGCAGATGCTGGGAGACACTGCAGATTGGGAAGGGGAGGGGGGTGGTGTTGGGGGACTTAAACATGCCAGGAACAGACTGGGAGACTATGACATCCTCGGTGGCCAGGGAACAGAGGTTGCTGGATGTCTTTTGGGACGTGTTCCTAACTCAGCAGGTGGGAGAACCGACCAGGGAGAAGCAGATAATGGATGTGGTCCTGGCAGACAGTGACCAGATTGGGGGCCTGGAGGTAAGGGACCCGTTGGCAGGGAGCGACCATGCCACGGTCTGGTTCTGCCTGAACCTAAGAGGGGTAGAAGGTTGCACAAAGACGGAGGTAACTGACTTCAGGGGGGCGGATTTCAAGGAAAGGGGAAGGATCCTTAAGGAGCACTTGGATGGGATTGGGCCAGACATGGACGCTGACAGTAGGTGGGAAATCATCGGGAGGGGGGTGCAGGATGCTACCAGCACCTGCGCAAGAGTAAGACGAAAATACAGTAGGGCCCAAAAACCCTGCTGGTGGACCAGGGAGGTTCAGGAGGTGGTGAGGGGAAGGAAGGCGGCCTATAGGCAATTGAAGTGCTCAAGGAGTGAAAGGATCGAGAGAGTACGAGCTGATGGCCAGAAGGGCCACTAAGGCTGGGAGGGCGCCAAGGCAAGGAAGAAGCAGAACCTGGCTAGGAAATTAGGAGAGGAACAAGGGGTTCTTTAGATACATTGGGGAAAACGAAGGGTGAAGGGGCAGATTAGCAGGATTAAAACAGGGGAGGATGGGCATAAGACCAGGGGAGCAAGCTGAGGTACTAAATGAGTACTTACCTCCAGTTGTCAGCAAGGAGAAATGGGGGCGGCTGCATCAAACATGGGAGGAGACGGTGAAACTGAGGAGGGGATCCTTACAGATCGGTAGGTCTCTGGGGAGGATGAGGCATCACTGGCAGGTGGGGAGGAGGCAAAGCAGAGGCAGGCAGGGAGGGAAATCATGGCAGAGAGAGTGTGAGAGCCCTCAAGTCCCGTAAGAAAAAAAGCACCAGGGCTGGATAAAGTACATCCCAGAGTGCTGAAGGAACTTGCGGATGTCCTGGCAAAACCCCTGGCGGAGCTTTTCACCATCTCTCTGAGGACAGAGTGGGTGCCCCAGGACTGGAAGCTAGCGCGTATAGTGCCTATCCACAAGGGGGGAAATCAAGGGAGGTGGCAGGGAACTACAGGCCTGTCAGTTTGACATCGGTGGTGGGCAAGGTGATGGAGGGCATTGTCAAGAAGAGGCTGGGGGGGACCTGGAAAAGTCAGGGTGCCTGGACGATAGACAGCATGGATTTGTCCCGGAAATCGTGTCAGACAAACCTGGAGTTCATGATTAGGTGATGAGTGCCTTAGACCTGGGTAGACCAGTGGACGTCTTCTTTCTTGACTTCAGCGAGGCGTTTGACTCTGTTCCTCACGGAGGCCTGTTGGATAAGCTGGGAGAAATTGGGGGTTGGGAACCAGATGATCAGATGGATAGGCAACTGGCTCCAGGGCCAGACCCAGAGGGTCATGGTTGGCGGGATAGTCTCATCCCCAAGGAAGGTCATTAGTGGGGTCCCTCAGGGATTGGTCCTTGGGCCCTCCTGTTCAACACCCACGTCTCTGACATAAGGAAGGGTATCAGGAGTGAGATGATTCTCTTTGCAGATGACTCAAAACTGGGGGCTGTGGTGGATGGGGAGGAGGGGAGGGTGGCCCTACAGGGGAACCTGGAGGCTCTGGAAAGGTGGTCTAGAAAGTGGAGGCTGAGGTTCAATGCAGGGAAAAGCAAGGTACTGCACCAGGGAGCCAGAAACCTGGGCCAAGTGTACACCCGGGGGAATGCTACAAGTCTCGATTGCTGAGAGGGGCCTGGAGGTGGTAATGGATGTCAAGATGAACTCTGAGACTTGTAGGAGGGCAGCGGCAAAGGCCAACAGGATGCTTGAATGCATCACTAGGGGGATCACCTCCAGAAGGAGGGAAGTGATACTCCCTCTGTAAAACCGCTTGGTGAGGCCGCACCTCGAGTACTGCATGCAGTTTTGGAGGCCACATTTAAAGAGGGACATTGAACTCTTGGAGAGGGTCCAGAGGAGGGCAACCAAAATTATTTGGGGCTTGGGGGATAGGACCTATGGGGAGAGGCTTGAAGAGCTAAATATGTACACACTGGAAGAGAGAAGGGACCAGGGGAAAATGATAGAGATCTTCAGGTACATGAAGGGGGTAAATAGGGGAGGAGCAGTCAGGGTGCTCTGAAGGAAGGGTGGGGCAACTAGAGGACATGGGTGGAAGCTGGAGTGGGGAGATTCAGGGGAGAAAGGAGGAGATGCTACTTTACTGAGAGGGTGGTGGAGCCATGGAATGCGCTGCCCAGGGGGCTGGTGGAGGCAGAGATGGTGAAGGGGTTCAAGAGGGGGTGGGAGAGGTACAGGGGAAGGGTTCTGGAAGCAAAACCAGGGCAGCGAGAATATCTGAGACTGGGAAGGGAAAAGCCGGAGAGGGGGGCAGCATGGTCAGCTCCCAGGGTGGGGGCTGACCAAACAAGCAGACACGAAAGACTGTTAGGCCTATTCTGCTGGCATTTTAGTATGTTAGTAATTCACTCCCAAGATTACTGAGTGAGGCCCGTATGATACAGGTGTTCAGGAAGGGCCTAAAGACTCAACTCTTTAACCTGCCATTCCCTATCAACATCTTTTAAAATGCCTGTTGATACATTTTAAAACGCCACTTGCTGACATTTTTTATGACATGATTTTAAGTATGTAATTGTATTGTTTTCTTTTATTGTACTGCACCCACAGCCTCTGAGATTGAGTGCCAAATAATAAACTGACTGATTGATACCGTTAGTGCTGAGCCTTTTGACATCCAAATCAGAACCCAGGCCCCTCAACCTGCATTTTGGGCCACAGGCAGGGGTACTAATCCATTAGGACACGGCGTCCAGGTTACATCTTTGGAGGCACCGCTGGGATCTCCTGTTTGCCAGTTGGGTCCCTCATGGAGTCTACTACTTGCACGGGCAACCACATGCAGCCTGCCACCAGTATGGACAGTGTTACTAACACCAGTTCTGAATCTCTCTCTAGTAAAATGGCTATGCAAGATTTGCTTGGCTGGTGTGGGGCAGAAGAGGATGACCCCCCCGAAAGCCCTCTTACTCCTAGGGATACCCCTGGGTACTGATAGAAGTACTATATAAAAAGCCCTTTCTGGAGTAAAATGCCTTGGTAGCAATGTTATAAAGGACTAAAATACTGATTGGACAACATAAACTTTAACTGCATTGGTGGAATGTAGCAATCCTGTGGATGCCACAGGAGTAACAAGGGCAACTGTTGCAGAAGGGTTCCCAGTAGCATGGAAAGTGGTAACCAAGGACAGTGTGGCTCCCTCAGAGCCCGAGCAACCACCCCTCTCTGACAGTTTTGATGAGAAACTTGCCAAATTGTTACTGGCTGAAGGGAAGAGGTGAAAGTGCTTCAGATGCTACTGGGCTCTGGAGGGGGTGCCCCTGCTCGGGAGGAAGAGACCAAGCCCATTTATGCCCTTCTCCCTTCAGACTCATACAGAAGGTTAAAAATGTTTTCAGCAGGCCGGCCTGGTGGCACTGAGGGGTGAGGCATTGGAGGCCACACCTCGCGTCACACTGGTGACCCGGATTCGGTAATGACCTCAGGTCATCGGGGTGCCGGCACAGGGAGGGAAGGGTGGGAGCAGGATTGAGCAGTGGCTCTCCTCTCCCAGAAGGGGGGGGGGTCGCAGTCTCACTGCCACCAGGTTGAGGCCCAGTGGCAGCCGCAGGCGGTTCGGGCAACTGGTAGGATGGGGCATCCTGCAATACGTGGCATGTGCGTGTCTCCACACGTGTACGCTTGTGCCAAGGACGCGGGGGGGGTGGGGAATGGGAACATGGAAAAAAGCACCCTAAAGAAATAATAGAAAAAACATTTTTTTCAGGGGTGATACCTACTTCCACCAGAGAGGATGAGTAGGAAACTCGGACAGATTATGCTGCTCCCTTAGTACAAGAATGGCAATGTTCAGAAGCAGAGAAAAGAAAAAGGCTTAGCAAAAGCCTTCAAGGTCTAGCTCTGGATACTATTCACTTGGTGTGAACTGATAACCTAGGGGCATCTGCACAGGACTATTTGGCTGCATTGGAAAATGTATTTGGGAGCCCTGAATTGGACGAGGACCTTCTGTGGAGGTTTAAGACAACCCAACAATGGCAGGGAGAGCTCCTTGTCTGTGTATTTATCTCAGCTCGAGAAAGCTCTCTGGAAATGCTTTAGGAAATGGGGTGGTGGCCTCGGGTAAAATGAACTGGATTAGGTTAGATCAGATACTTAATGAGCCCCTGACACCGATGTGACAACTTTGAGAAAATCTAATGTTTAGCACAAGTGTGCTTATATTTTAATATTGTTTCTGTATTTCTTATTCTCTTTTATTACGGAGAACATTTACATGTAAACAGGACCACTGCCCTATCTGTTCTGGCTGCTTACCTACATATGACATCACAGTTCTGTTTATGACATCACATTGTTGCTGTGGGGATAATTACGATGTCATAAAAGGGGGATTATTTATTTTATTTATTTAAAAGTTGATAACTGGGAAAAGCACCATGACCAGAGAAGCTTGTTTCCAGGTGCAACCCAGATTATGATGTCATATGTAGGATAGCAGAAAGAGCACATAACGTCTAAGGGAAAGTACGCCACTTTCGCACAACTGTCCTCATTAATTAAAAAAAAGGTAAATAATTATAGAAAATACATGAAATATAAACTGAACTGTCTAAATCTCAAATGTTTTCTAAGAGTTTCTAACGGTGTCAGGGGCTCTTTAAGTCTGCTTATATTCTGACTTACTGTTGCTCAAGTTGCGGCTACCAGACCAAAGGGATTTGCCTCCCTTTTATAGCTTGTTGATGAAGGAAGTTTGGGAGGTCAAACAAAGAAGGGCACAGCGAGGGCCACCTCACATGTCTGCAGCTGTCACCCAAGTCACTGATAGTTTGCAGTCAGCTGAAAGTCAAGGGTTGAATGCAGTGCCAAGGGAGCACAAAGACACTGTTACTGACTCTCAGCAACTTAAAATGACTTACTGAAAGAACTGAGAGAGCTAAAGATAAGTGCTCAACATGATTTAGAGATGGTAAAAGGTCAGACTACAAAGGCAAGTTCTGCTGAACCACCTAGTGCAGCCCACCCACCTGTAAGAGGTGCCAATGCTCAAGTCCCTAGTGGAGAACCCATCGGTGACATGTTAAGAGATAGAGAGAGATGAGTAAATTGAAATCTTTAGTAACTGACCTTGCCAAGTCCATTAACCAGCCTCCGCCTTGGAGAAGGCCTGGTGGGAATTTCCGCAACTATAAGTCATCAGATAACTCTAAGCCTTACCAGTCAATTAGTGCCAAACCTGTTGAAGAAACGGTTTGTTCTTGCCCTCCTAGACCTGATATTTTCTGCTACTGCTGTGGGGAAGATGGTCATACCAAGAGAACGTGCCAATCCCACGAAGATTTAAGAAAAGTGACTACTAAGCTACTCTACCAAGTCAGGCAAAACAATGAAAGCCTGCTGCAAAGCCTTCCTACAAGCCTTCTGTGGCCAAATTGTCTGTTAAAACCTCTGCAAATGCAAATACTTCTCTGGACTGGTCAGAATTGGTAGGCCTCTCCATGGAGACTACTGTGCATGCAGAAGGAATTCCTGATAGATCAGTGCTAAACAGTGGTCCACAAGTAACCTTAATTTTCAAAGACTCACTACCCAATGCAACCCCGTGATGGCCTACATGTGTGGGCCTGAGTGATAAGGCTTATGCTTATCTTGGCTATCTTAAAGGTGACAGGAAACAGTTTTTATACTTCTAGATGCCCTCTGGTTGTTCTTTTATTGGCTACCCAGTATTTTGATATGTTTTTGACAATTTTTGGTAAGTTAATAATGACATTTTGCTGCCTTTTTAAGGACCCTGAATACCTCTCTCCTCAGCAGTTGCTACTTTCTCCTTTCATACTGCCTAAACATTCTATGACATCACAGACACCTTTCCATGCCATTCAGATGAATAGCATGGAATGGGACTTTCTGATGTCATAGAATGTCTCAGAGATATGAAAATCAAGAGCAGTAGTGAGTGACGAGAGCAGAACTCAGTGTAGATCTGAAGGCACCCTAAAGCTACTGTAGATCATTTATTATCATCAAAAAAAATCATCAAAGCATATCAGAATACATAACTGGCATGGAAAGGAAGCTGGAAGGGCAATTACCTATGTAAAAATAATTTCCTATCTCCTTTAAAGTGTGGCTTTCATTGCCGTCCTCTGTTGCTGGTGTGGGAGATCCTGCAGAGACTGTAGCTCTGGTGTGCCCGCCCCCTGGAATGTAGGATGGCATACCAGTGTTATTTGGCACCAGCGCCCACATGTTCGGCCGTCTGGCCCAATTATGTCAAGAAAGACAGCACAAAAGAAATGGCAGAGCAGTACATATTCACGCCCTGGTGTAAAAAGCCTCTGAGTTATAGATGCAACCTAAAGAGACTGACACAGATGAACCCGCAGGAGCTGTATGGAAAAAAGGACCTTCTACTATTGTTCTTCCTCCAAATGCTAAGTGTAGCATCAGTGGGAAGGTTCAACTGAAGAAAGATGCGACTAACCAGATACTTAAGTTACATGCTCCTGATGAAGGTTTACTGCTTGAAGGTCTATAGGCCAAGCCTAGTGTGCTCCCTGTACGTGCCCATGTTTATGCCTGGCAAGTGGTGGTTCAAGTACAAAATTTTACAGACAGAGACACTGAAGTCCCTAGAGGATGTACTCTGGCCAAGGTTTATTGTGCAGACACTGCAGTGCAGCTTTCTGGAAAGAAGAACGGAGAAGATGGTGAAGTATCTGCAGATGTAAAAACACAGAATAAACAGTGGCTCAACGAATAATACTGTTATTAGCAAGCTCAGGGTGCACTTACTGTACCAAGCTGAGGTAGTTAATGTAGACACATAGCTACAACAGTGGCAGAGATGGTTAGCACTCCAAACAGCCCAATTGTAGAAATTCGAATAATCCAAAAACGACATGCGTCACAAACAGGCATCAAGATAAATATTATTTAAACAGCAGTGTTTTTTTTTTAATTTTAATAGAACACAGCAGCAAAATGGGTACCTCTTCTCAGGTGAAACAGGTCAAATAATTTTCAAGCATGAATAACGCAAAGAGGTAAGTTTAAAGTCTGTATATGCACCTTTTTTTTTTGCTACCTGCTACCTGTCAAGGTTTGTGACGCATGTCGTTTTTGGATTATTCGGATTCTTACAATTGAGTTATTTGGAGTGCTGACCGTCTCTGCCACTGTTGTGGCTATGCATCTGAAGATATGTTTGATTTGGGGGATCCACCCATTCCAAATGGCTGGAGAGACCTAACGTTTTTTCTCTCTTAAAGAGTGGGCTGTAGGATGTTACTGGTGCTGATCATCACATCCGAATGCACGTTGAGCGCCCATTCTGCGAGAGATCCAGAAGACTAGCACCTGCTGATATAGAGGACGTGAGGCATCACCCGCAAGAGATGCTGGCTGCAGGAATATTTCAAGAGTCTTGAAGCCCTTATGCTTCTCCAGTCAGGATTGTACAGAAGAAAAATGGAGCAGTAAGGATGCATGTTGACTACAGAACACTAAATAAAAGAACCATCCCAGACCAGTACACTATGCCTCGTGTAAAAGATGCACTGGACTGCTTGAACGGCAGCAAGTGGTTTTTCGTCCTAGACATACAAAGTGAGTATTACCAGATTCCAATGGCACTTAAAGACAGGGAGAAAACTCCTTTTATTTGCCCACTGGGGTTTTATGAGTTTTTCCGCATGCCACAAGGAATTTCAGGAGCCTCTGCAACCTTCCAAAGACTTACTGAATGAGCAGCTGAAGACATGAATGAATCTCCTTGAATGCCTTATTTACCATTATGACATCACTGTCTTCAGCAAAACACTCAAGAAGCATGAAGTTCGCCTCTTTAAAGTGCTTGACCATCTGGAAGAATTCAGCCTTGAGCTCTCAACAGACAAATGTCAATTATTTTAAAGTTCTGTAAAGTATGTGGGTCATATTGTATCTTCACAAGGCATCCATACTGACCCTAGTAAAGTAGAGGCTTTAACTGACTGGCCCAAGCCCAATAATCTTAAAGAACTACAAAGGTTTCTGGGAATTTGTGGCTATTACCACTGATTTGTTAAAAGACTATACTAAAGTAGTGTGCCCTCTTCTGAACCGGACTCTATGGTATCCTCCCACACACAAAAGGTTTAAAACAAGCAGTGATAAAGAGATTGCTAAGACTTATTTCAAGCCTTATGAACCTTTCGGTCAAAGATGGACAACCGAATGTGACGCTGCCTTTGAAGAGATTATCTATCAGCTAACCCATGCTTGTCTTTTGGCATATGTTGCCCCACCTATATCATAGGTGCTTCACACAGATGCCAGCCAAAGTGGCTAAGGGGCTGTACTCTATCAAGAATATCCTGAGGGGATGCGCCCAGTTGCTTTTGCCAGAAGAAGTTTGTCTCCACCAAAAAAGTAATGCCCTGTTCACAAACCTGAATTTTTGGCACTTAACTGGGCAACAGTGGAGCAATTTTATGAATACTTGTATGGAACCAAGATCCTTGTTAAAACTGACAATAACCCATTAACATATGTCCAGACTTCAGCAAAGTTAGATGCCACAGGACACAGATGACTTTCAGCTTTGTCTACATATGACTATGCAGTAGGATATCACCCAAGTCTGAAGCATACTGATGCAGATGCCCTTCCCGTTGACCTGTCTCTGATCGAAAGTGGGTGCATATTCCTGAACAACCAGTGAAAGCCTTGTGCCAAATTTTGATGAAGATGGGTCCTCACCTGTAGAAGAAACCTGTCACCTGGCAGTTTGCCTTGGACTGTTTGATATCTGTGTGCCAACAGCTTATTGCAACCTAGCTACCTTAGATTTGAGTTCTTTGCCTCAAGTCACCAGAGCAGATGTACAGAGAGAACAAAGTCTTGATCCTTTATTAAAAAAAGTCATTGCTATCTTAAAGAAAGGAGGTAATGCCTCTCAGTTGCAACCCAACTCTATTGCTAGCCTACTACTTAGAGAATGACCTAGACTTAAGCTGCACAAACAATTGCAATACAGAGAGATAACTTATAGCCTGGAAGGGCCTGTCAAGTGACAACTAGATTTGCCAGCAAAATTCTAAATAGTTGTACTAAAAGCCTTACACAATGACATGGGACATTTAGGCAGTGACAGAACCCTAGATTTGGTCTGGCCACGCTTTTATTGGCCTAGGATGGCAAAAGATGTTGAACAATAGAAACATAGATGTTGACGGCAGATAAGGACCACAAGGCCCATCCAGTCTGCCCATTTCTTTTTCTACCTTATAAATGTGCCATCAGCCTTTGCTCTGTCAGTGGCCTATCTATTCATACTCATCTGTATTGCTCCCTTATGCCTATCCCATGCCTGTTTGAAGCCCTGCACTGTATTCAAATCCACCACTTCCCGAGGTAGGCTGTTCCATGCATCCACCACCCTTTCTGTGAAAAAGAGTTTCCTCACATTACCCCTTAATCGGCCTCCCTCTAATCTCATGCTGTGTCCTCTTGTCCTGCTATTTTTCTTATATTGAAACATGTTAGACTCTTTCACCTTGTGAGTGCCCTTAAGGTGTTTGTATGTTTCAATCATATCACCTCTCTCCCTCCTTTGCTCTAGGGTATACATATATTGAGCTCCATTAATCTGTCCTCATATGTTTTCTGATGCAGTCCCTGCGCCATATTGGTTGCCCTTCTCTGGACTGCGTCAATTTGGTTAATGTCCTTGTGAAGGTGTGGCCCCCAGTACCGCATGCAGTACTCCAGATGGGGCCTAACCAGTGTTTTGTAAAGAGGGAGTATTACCTCCCTCTTCCAACTTATGATACCCCTAATAATATACCCCAACATCCTCCTAGCCTTACCTACTGCTTTAGTGGTCTGCTTGGACGATTTCAGGTCATTGGTAATGATGATGCCCAAGTTTCGTTCTTCCCTTGTGACTGCCAGCAATTCCCCTCCCAGCCTATAGGCGGCTTCAGGGTCTCTCTTCCCTATGTGCATGATCTTGCACTTCTTTGCATTAAACCCCAGTTGCCACTCTTCTGACAATTTTGCTAGTTTATCCAGATCTCTTCTCATTCTGCCCACCCCATCTGGATCATCTACTCTGTTACAGATCTTGGAGTCATCTGCAAACAGAAAAACCTTACCCTCCAGTCCATCTGCAATGTCATCGATGAAGATATTGAAGAGGACTGGCCCCAAGACTAATCCCTGAGGTACCCCACTTGTGACTTGCATCTCTTCTGACTGTATACCATTTACCACCACTCTCTGTTTTCTGCCCAACCAATCTGCCACCCAGTTGACCAACTTCTGACCCACCCCGAGCCTACCAGCTTATTAATCAATCAATCAATCTTCTATCTGGAACAGTATCTAAAGCTTTGCTAAAGTCAAGATAGGAGACATCAACTGCTCTCCCTTGGTCCACCACTCTGGTTACCCAGTCAAAGAAATCTACGAGATTAGTTTGACAGGACCTTCCTTTTGTAAACCCATGCTGTCTTGGATCCTGTGCTCCAGTGGATTCCAGGTGTTGCACTATCCTTTCCTTAAGCACTAGCAAACAGGCTAAAAGGAGGGGTGCAGCAACAATGAGAAATCATCAAAACTGCCATCACAGAGGCAACAAGCCTTTGTGTGAAGCAAATAAACAAATCAAAATGAAAGAAAAAGCCACTACGGTTCTCAAAAGAGGTGGCTGGGAAAGTGAGGGAGAAAAAGATAGCATTCAGGAAGTATAAGGAAACACAGAAGGAGCAGGACAGACAGCTGTACCAGTTAAGGCAGAAGGAAGCAGGGAGGAAAGTCAGAATAGCAAAGGCCCAAACTGAGGAAAAGATAGCCAACTCCGTTAAGAAGGGGAATAAAACCTTTTATAGGTACTTCAGAGAGCATAGAAAGACAAAGGGAGGGATAGTGAGGCTGAATAGAATGAATAGTGGGTGGGTGGAGGGGGACAGTGAAAAACCAGGGATACTGAACGAATATTTCTGCTTAGTATTCACAAAAGAGGAGGGGGAAGTGCCTAATCCAACTAACAGAAGCACTCTTGATAGGGGGGTCGATCCCAGCCCTTTCACAGAAGAAAGGGTTCTGCAAGAACTCCTAAAACTGAACAAAGCAATAGGGCCTGATGGAATTCACCCCAGAATTTTAAAAGAATTAAGGGGGGAACTAGTGAAACCACTGACTACTCTTTTTAATAAATCAAGGGAGGGTGGTGTGGTACCCGAGGACTGGAGGAAGGCGGATGTGACTCCCCTTCACAAAAGTGGGACCAAGACAGAGGCAGGAAACTATAGACCTGTCAGTTTGACCTCTGTGGTAAGGAAAGTGATGGAGTCACTTCTGAAGGAAAGAACTGTTAAGTACCTAGAGGCCAGTGGGGCACAGGACCAAAGGCAGCATGGGTTCACAGTGGGAAGGTCATATCAGACGAATCTAATAGAGTTCTTTGACTGGGTGACCAAAGTAGTAGACCAGGGAGGGGCTCTGGACATGGTCTACCTAGACTTTAGCAAGGCATTTGACACAGTCCCACACAAAATATTAATAGTCAAATTAATCAGCCTGGGAGTGGGTCCCAGGGTGGTAGCCTGGGTAAAACATTGGCTGGACAGCAGGACACAGAAGGTAATTGTAAATGAAGTCCACTCTGAAGAAAGAGGGGTTACTAGTGAGGTACCGCAGGGTTCAGTACTGGGTCCACTTCTTTTTAATGTCTTCATCAGTGACACTGCAGAGGGACTGGAAGGAAAAGTATGCCTCTTTGCAGATGACACAAAGATCTGCAACAGGGTTGGTACACAAGGAGGTGTGGAAAGGATGAGAAGGGACATGGCAAGGTTGGAGGAATGGTCAGAAGTATGGCAGCTATGATTCAATGCAAAGAAGTGCAAAATAATGCACCTGGGAAACAAGAACCCAGGAGAAGATTACACAATGGTGGGGAGGTAGTAACAATAACAAAAAAGGACAGGGACCTGGGGGTAATCATATCAGATGACCTTAAGGTTAGCAAGTAATGTGAGAAGGCAGTAGCAAGGGCTGGGGGTATACTGGGATGCATAGGGAGAGACATCACCAGCAGAAAACAGGAAGTTGTTATCTCTCTGTACAGACAGTTGGTGAGACCCCATCTAGAGCAATGCGTCCAGTTCTGGAGACCCCATCTCCGCAAGAACATAGACAGGATAGAGGCAGTCCAGAGGAGGGCAACTATTTAAAGATGGGGGGGGTTCCGGGGCAATGTGAGGAAGTATTTTTTCACAGAGAGGGTAGTGGATGCGTGGAACAGCCTTCCTGAGGAGGTTGTGGGGTCTAAAACTGTGGCAGAATTCAAGAATGCATGGGACAGACATAAGGCAATTCTTGTAGGGGGTAGGAAGAAATATGCTGTTGGTTAACTAGGATCTGCGGCCTATCCTATAGGTAGGGAAATGGGCAGACTAGGTGGGCCAAGCGGTCCTTATCTGCCATCAAAGTCTATGTTTCTATGTTTAAGGAGTGCCTCCATAATCTTGCCCACTACTGAGGTAAGACTGACTTGTCAGTAGTTCCCTGCCTCTTCCCTGCTACCACTCTTGTGGAGCGGGATCACATGAGCCTCTCTCCAGTTTTCTGGGACCTCTCCTGTGCTCGGAGACTTGCTAAACAGTTCTGATAATGGCTCTGCTAGTTCTACCCTTAGCTCCTTTAGTACCGTGGGATGTATGCCATCAGGTCCCATTGCCTTGTCCACCCTCAGCTTATCGAGCTCTTGTAGGACTCTTTCTTTTGTGATGGGACTCGTGCACACCTCCCTCCCCCGTGTCCATGGTACTGAGCTGTGGGCCCTGCCCTACCTTCTCTTCAGTAAATACTGAGCAGATATATCTATTTAGGATAGATGCTTTTACATGGTCCTCCACCTCACATGCCCCCTTATCCCCTTTGATCTTAGCAATACCCCCTCTGGACTTTCTCCTTTCACTAATGTATCCATAGAAAGTCTTGTCACCATCTTTTACTGTTTCTGCTAGTGTTTCCTCAGTTTGGGCATTTTTCTGCCTTACTGCCTTCATTGCTTCCCTTAGGGAAGTTTGGTATGCCTCCCTGTCTTCATCCTGCTGCATTCTCTTATATTTCCTGAAGGCCAGCCTTTTAGCGCTGACCTTTTCTGCTACTGTTTTTGAGAACCAAAGTGGTTTCCTTCTTTTTTTGCACTTCCTTTTCTCTCTAACACAATGGGATGTTGCTTCAAGTATTGCATCCTTAATGCTTTCCCACTTTGCCTCTACCCTTCACCTGTATTTCTTTTTGCCAGGGCTAGCATAACTCTGTTGGCCATCTTATCAAAGTCAGCTCCTCTGAAGTCCCATATTTTTGCCTTGGAATGGGATGGTTTAGTTCTAGTGGCCAAATTGAACTATTCCATGTGATGGTCACTGGCCCCAAGGTGACCTTACATAGAAACATAGAATTTGACGGCAGATAAGGACCGCTTGGCCCACCCAGTCTGCCCATTTCCCTACCTAACGGATAAGCTGTAGATCCTAGTTAGTCAGCACCCAACTTCTTCCTACCCAAACCCCCTAGAATTGCCTTGTGACTGTCCCATGCATGCTTGAATTCCACCACTGTTTTTGACTCCACAACCTCCTCCCGAAGGCCGTTCCATGCATCCACAACCCTCTCTGTAAAAAAAGAAAAAAATGCTTCCTTAAATTACCTCTGAGTCGCCCCCCTCTATCTTCAAATTGTGCCCCCTTGTTCCTGCACACCTCTTTTTTTGAAAGATGCTACCCTCTTGGACTTTGTTGATTCCTTTGAGGTACTTGAAAGTTTCTATCATGTCCCTCTCTCCTCCTTTCCTTGAGGTCTACATATTAAGCTCCTTAAGTCTCTCTTCATATGGCTTCGGTGCAGACCCTGCACCCTTTTAGTTGCCCTCCTCTGGACAGCTTCCATCCTGTCTATGTCTTTATGGAGATTGGGTCTCCAGAACTGCACACAGTACTCAGATGGGGTCTCACCAGCTGTCTGTACAGAGGGATAATAACTTCCTGTTTTCTACTGGTGATGCCTCTCCCTATGCATCCCAGTATCCTCCCAGCCCTCCTTGCTGCCCTCTCACATTGCTTGCCCACCTTTAGGTCATCTGATATGACTACACCCAGGTCCCTTTACATTTTTGTTGTTGTTAGTATCTCACCCCCATTGTGTACTCTTCCCCTGGGTTTTTGTTTCCCAGGTGCATTACCTTGCACTTCTTAGCATTGAATCTAAGATGCCACACATTTGACCATTCATCTAACCTTGCCAAGTCCCTTCTCATCCTTTCTACCCCACCTTGTGTATCAACTCTGTTGCAGATCTTTGTGTCAAGAGACATAATTTTCCTTCCAGTCCCTCTGCAATGTCACTTATGAAGACACTGAAGAGGACTGGTCCTAATACTGAACCCTGCGGTACCCCACTAGTAACACCCCTTTCTTCAGAGTGGACTCCATTTATTATTACTCTCTGTGTCCTATTCTCCAGCCAATTCTTCACCCAGGCTGTCATCTTGGGACCCACTCCCAGGCTGGCTAACTTGTATATTAATCTTTTGTGTGGGACTGTGTCAAATGCCTTGCTAAAGTCTAGGTAGGCCATGTCCACAGCCCCTCCCTGATCTACTACTTTGGTCACCCAGTCAAAGAAATCTATCAGATTTGTTGGGCATGACCTTCCCACTGTGAATCCATGATGCCTTGGGTCCTGTGCCCCTCTGGCCTCTAGATACTCGACAATTCTTTCTTCAAAAGTGATTCCATCATTTTCACTACCACTGAGGTTAAACCAACAGGCCTGCAGTTTCCTGCTTCTGCCTTGCTTCCACTTTTGTGAAGGGGAATCACATCTGCCCTCCTCCAGTCCTCAGGTACCACCCCATCCTACTATGATTTGTAAAAGAGGGTAGTCAGTGGTGTCACTAGTTCTACCCTTAGTTCTTTTAGAATTCTGTGATGAATCCCATCAGGCCCCATTGCTTTGTCCACCTTCAGTTTTTAAGAGTTCTTTCAGAAACCTTTCTTCTGTAAATGGGCTGGTATCAACTTCTGTATCCAGAGTGTTTCTACTGTTTGTTTTAGGTAACTCCTCTCTTCCTTTGTAAATACTGAGCAAAATATTTGTTTAGTATCTCTGCTTTTCACAGTCACCCTCTGCCGCCCACCCTCCCTCCCTCGCCTTTATTAAGCCTCACTATCCTCCCTTGGTCTTCCTTCGCTCCCTGATGTACAGTACCTATAAAAGGTTTTATCCCCCTTCTTAACTGAGTTGGCAATCTTTTCCTTGGTTTGGGCCTTTGCTGCTCTGACTGCCTTCCTAGCTTCCTTTTGTTTTAACTGATACAGTTCTCTGCCCTGCTCCTTCTGTGATTCCTTGTACTTCCTGAATGCTTTCTTTTTCTCTTGAACCTTCACTGCCACTTCCTTTGAGAACCATAGTGGTTTCTTACATCGTTTCGTTTTATTTATTTGCTTCACACAAAGGCTTGTTACCTCTGTGATGGCAGTTTTTATTATTCCCCATTGTTCTTCCACCCCTCCTTCCTGCCCATTTGCTAGTGCATTCCTTAGGCACTCACCCATTTTGGCAAAGTCAGCCCTCCTAAAGTCCAGTACTTTTGCCTTTGTGTAAGCTTGACTCTATTGATGTGTTTATTGTGAACCATACTGTTGGATGTGTCGCTAGTTCCCAGATGGCTACCCACTTCTACATCTGTGATCCTCTCTTCATCTCCATTTGAGAGAACCAGGTCTAAGATTGCTCCCTCTCGAGTGGGCTCCAATACTAGTTGTCTAAGGCATGCCCTCTGTAGGGCATCTAGAATAACCCCACTCTTCAAAGCGGCTGCTGCAACTGCACTCCAGTTAACATCTGGCATATTCAGATCACCCATCAGCAATATCTCACCTTTATTAGCCATTCTAAGTATACTTTCTATCATTTCCTTGTCCATTTCCTCTCCCTGAGAAGGGGGTCTGTATACAACCCTTGTGCAGATTGTGGTGCCATTGCCAGTCTCCAAATTTACCCACAGTGCTTCTTCTCCTCCCTGTCTACCCTTTTGTTCTGTTGCTTTGATTCCTTCCCTTATGTAAAGAGCTACTCTTCCTCCTCTTTTACCCTCCCTGTCCCTCATGCAGATAGTGTATCCTGGTATGTTTATGTCCCAGTCATGGTTTTGTGTGTACCATGTTTCTGTGACTGCCACGCTATCCAGATGTTCCTCCTCCACCAAGGCCACTAATTCAGGAAGCTTGTTACTCAGACTACGGGCATTGATACTCACTGCTCTCCATTTTTTGATGGCTTTACCTTCTGTTGCAGCATCCCCCACTGACCTTTCTACCTCAGTCTTTTTTTCATTTAGTACCCTGTTTTGTAGGGAGAGGCTGGGATTTTCCTGCTGCTTATCAGTGCCTCCCCCCTTGACTAGTTTAAAAGCTTGCCAATGAAGTATTTAAACCATCTGCTCAAAAGACTTGTTCCCTTCCTGGACAGATGCAGACCATCCTGCCAGTATAGGCTGGTGTCCTTCCAGGTGGAACCCCAGTCCCCAATGAAGCCAAACCCCTGTGCTCCACACCATTTTTTCAACCATTCATTAAACTGCATGGTGCAAAGTACCCTCGCCTCACTCATGCCATTGACAGGCAGCACCTCTGAGAAGGATACTGTGTGTGCTACTTGTCTTAGGCCCCTCCCCAATTCTAGAAAGTCCTTCTGCACCGCTCTAATCTCATGATGAGCCAAGTCATTTGTCCCTAGGTGGACAATTACGTCCAGCTCAGACTCCCGTGCAGCTGTTCTTGTGATCCTGAGGAAGCGCTTCCTGTCCCTCCAAGCCATGGCACCAGGCAGGCACCTTACTTCAGTTTTCCCTGCTCCCCCCAGTTCTATCCCCCTAATAATTCAGTCCCCCACCAGGAGCTGCTTCCTTTCCTTGTGGTGTCCTCTGCCTCCTTCCTGTGGGCCTCCCTTGTGACAGTTGTCCTCAGCCTCCTTAGTCTCCTCTGCAGGTGCATCCATAGGGGAGCTGTGCTCCCTCAGAATGGTGTATGGATTGTGGAGTGGAACAACTGACTGGGTGTGCCTCTGTTCTACCATCCTCCCTGAGCCCACTGTGGTCCAACTGCTGTGCTTTCTTTGCAACCTCTGAGGTAGTGGTGGTGGCTCTGGTGCTCCCTGGATGGGGGACCTACCATCCAGTGTGGCCTGGGGGAAAGTTCCCTTAATACTGTCCAGTGTGGCCTGAAGACGGGTAACTTCCTCCCTCAGGGCAGAGAGTTGTCTGCAAATAGGGCAGCATCTCAGCTTCCAGAAAGACTCCTGGAAGACTGCTGCCCCACAGTCATTACATTGCACTACTCCCCACATGTTTATCTACTTTTTGTGTGTGTGTGTGTGTGTGAGATTGGTTTGTTATATACAAATATATACATTATACAATGTGTATGCTTATATTGTCAGTGCAGTGTGCTAGAGAGGATATGACAGTGATATGTACCTTGCACTCTTGAGGAAATGATGTCAGAACCCCAGGTATAAAGGAGCTATTTCCAGGGGTGGGTGGGGTGAGGGGTGGGAAGGGGTTGGGCCTAAACTGTGCCCTCACAAAACAATCAGCTAAAAGCTCTGACCCACCGCTGCGATGAGTGCCTTCCTGTCAGCAAGATGCCCTACACAACAATTTGACAGAGAAAATACCCAGCTAATCAAACAAGAGAAAAATCCAGACATTCAAGTCAGACACAGGTAAACCTCCCCAGCCCCAAAACAGTCTGGTGGTTTGTGCTCTGAAAGCAGTCAGCCCCAAAATAAGTCAGCTGTGCTTTAAACTCTTCCTGCACTGAAAATCTTAAGAATTGTAACAAAAGTAAAGCTAGATCCACCTCCCTCTGTTGCTTGAAAGACTCTTTTTTCCCTGATAATTCTAAGTTCCTTATTTCACCTTTCAGTTAGAAGTAGCCTCCACCTGCACAATATCTGCTACAAACCAAAGACAATTGTAAGGTTCACCTCCCTCTGTTGTGAGCACAATTCGCTTTCTTGCAAATCCTATGTTCAGTATTGCAGCTTCCAGCCAGAGGTAGTTTCACTTAAAGAATATTGGCTGTTCTGAATGGACCTGGAGATCTGAGATCCTTTCCCCTGTTAGTCAGCACTTGATCTAGGATAGCCCTGCCTCTTGTGGGTTGTTGTACCAGTTGTTTGAGGCCCTCTCCCTGCAGGGAATCCACCATGTGTCTAGTTCTGGCAGATGTTCCTGCTGGTATTGACCAATCTGTATCTGGCATGTTGAAGTCTCCCATTATCAGAACATCCCCTTTAGCTGTCATGTTTTATATATCTTCTAACAGTAATGTGTCTATGTCCTCCCCCCCGGTCTGAAGGCCTGTACACAACCCCAGTTCGTGTGGCTGTCCCATTTCCTGTTTCCAGGGTAACCCACAGTTTTTCTGGCTCCTTATGTGTATTCTCAATTTCTGTAGCTTTGATATTTTTTCATTGACATACAGGGCCACTCCAGCCATCTTTTTACACCTCGGTCTCTTCTGAACAGTACATAGCCAGGTACAGCCATCTCCCAAGTGTGGTTACTGGTAAACCATGTCTCGCTAATGGCTACTATGTCCAGTTTAGCCTCTCTCATTATTGCCTGCAGGTCTGGGATCTTGTTTTCCAGACTGCGACCATTGGTGTACATGATTTTCCATTGGCCAGATTTTGGTGTGTTAGTTGCTGGGCGAGGTCTGGTGTTTCCCCTGTGTGTCGTATGAGGAGCCAGACCTTTTTCAAGTTCAAGTTTATTGCAGGAAAACTCCATTGAGCAAGCTCATTCACAAGGAGGTCCTGTGACATAAACACTTAAAGTACAAACATAGATAGGTAATAACAGTATATACATGAAATGCACATTAAATGATACAGGCTGGATATACATACAAGGGCACCACATAGGGTGACCGCAGGTGGTAGACATTGATATGAGACAGGGAAGCGACTTACAGGTTGCATACTGATAAATGAAACATGATGACTGGTGTGTGCAATATATATATTTGGCAGCTAGAACAAACAACAGACTACAACTGATATGGGGGGGAGGAGTGATTTGATAGAGTAGCAGTGGAGCATAAGCATAGATAAAGCCAGGAGTAGAAGGGGAAGGGAAAGCAGTTAATATGACAAAGCAATTATACCTTACCAGTGGATAAATATGGCACACATGGGGAAGAAAGAGACTTAATGACAGTTACAGGTGTCTTTTATTTTGGCTGAACTTAGCGATTTGTAGAAGTTTATTGAAACTGTGCTAGTTAGTTTCAGTACGGTTTGTAATTGGTTTCAAATGGAGGGACGGGCATATGCAATAGCAAGTTTACCAAAGAAGGTCCGCGTCCTTGGTATGTCAAGCATAATATAGTCAGATTTTCTTAACGAGTATGCACTATGTGAGATACTAATAAGGGAAGAGAGATAGCTTAGCAATTTCTGCAGGAGCAGTTTAAGAGTCCATAGCCCAGCATGGAGCAGGTGTCTAGTAGTAAGGGATGTCCAACCAACAGCTGCATATAAGTCACAGTGGTGCGAACGGTAAGGGGAGTTGGTAATGAACCGTAACGCACGGCGATAAAGGATGTCCAGTTTACTTAGATTTGCAAGAGTGGTGGAGGAATAGATTTTTTTTTTTTTTTTTTTAATTAAATTCTCGGATTACAAATACCTTTGAGCAGAAACTGCTCGTTTACAAAGGTTCCACGTCAAAGGATGAGGGTCAACATAAATACATACAGAGGTAGTAAAAGAATGCACAATAAACAACCAAAACAACTAAAAGAAAAAATAAAGATACTCAGTTATAACATACTTTGAGATAATATTCATAAAACGAGCAGCTTGAGTAGGCAGCTGGCTGCGGTAACAATAAGAGAAAGAGGGCACCATAGGCAGTTAGTATTGCAGGCATGCGACCGGGAGAGGAAGTTGGCAGGCTAATGAGCCACTGTCCGACAGTAGTGGAAAATGTCTTGTACCAGTGGAGATGTGAAGCAGGAAAGGAGTCACAAGGAAGGCCCAGTGCCAGAGGGAATGAGACTGGGAAAGGGCAGGCTGTGAGACATGAGTGAGCTGGGAGTTGTTTAGAGAGATCTCTGTTCAACAAAGCAGTCACATTGAGTGGTAGAGGTGAGGTAAAGTTTGAGATTCCTTTTGAAGGGTCCAAGTGTAGTAGAGGAAAGTGATTCTTTATTGAGGGAATTGAACCATTGAGCAGCTCTATAGATAAAGGACCGCTGACCCATGGAGGTACGACATCTGGGAACCTGAAAGGTTAGAGATTGGGCACCATGTGTTTGTTGAGTGCCACTGTAGGTAGTAAGGAATGAGCCAACACCAGGTGGCATGAGACCAAGGAGAATCTTTTTGGTAAGTAAGCAGGTCTGGTATTGTATTCTGCTGCGTAGGGGTAGCCAGCTGGCCTGTGCATAGAGGTCACAGGTGTGAGTTAGTCGGGCTGCACCTGTCAGTAGTCTCAGGCTTTGTTGAGAGCAACTGAGATCCTGCAGAGGGCACTTGTTGGGGCAGAGCCATAGATGGCAAGGCTGTAGTCAATGATAGAGGTGACAGAGCTGTAGATGGCTAGTTTAAGGGCATCCGCAGGCATACAGTGCTTGTGTTTGTGTAGTAGTCCAATCCGTATATTGGCGGTCTTGGCAACAGTGTCAATATGCCGAGTGTAGGAGAGGGTACTATCCAGGGTAATACCAAGGTACTTGAACTCCTTGACATGTTCGAGTGGGTTCCAGCGTGGTTCTTGATGGTGAGGGACAGAGAGTTGTGCCTGCTCTGTCGGTTACAGAAGGACATGGCTTTAGTCTTGCTGTAGTTCAGCACAAGTTTATGAGAATTGAATCAGTCTTCGATGCGACTGAAGTCGAGCTGCAGCTGGGATTCAAGGACTGTAATGTCATGGTGGTTGGAAAACAGGACTGCATCGTCTGCGTATAGTAATATTTTTTGGTGGCAGGCACTCTGGAGATTGTTGATGAAGAGGGAGAAGAGTAGAGGGCCCAGAATAGACCCCTGGGGGACTCCGGAGCGGACCGGTTTCTCATCCGAAGAGATCCCTGCAATCCTTACATGTTGGATCCGATTATCAAGGTAGCTGGTGAACCATGGAAGGGCATCGCCGGAGATCCCAATGGAGGACAGTTGCTTGAGCAGAAGGGGGTGGTTAACTGTGTCGAATGCCTTGGTAAGGTCTATAAATACTGCCCCTCCACAATTCCCTTTGTCAAGCGTGGCATGGATGAAGGTTGTAAATTCCAGTACTGCAGTGGTGGTGCTGTGCCCTTTTCTGAAGTCATGCTGCTCTGGGCACTGTACATTGTACTTATCCAAGAATTCAACTAGTTGGTCCGACACTATTCGCTCCAGCGCTTTGGATAGTGGGGGGGAGGAGTGAGATAGGTCTGTAATTGGTGTGCAGTGTCCTATCTCCGCTTTTGTGAACCGGTGTGACAGTGGCTTTCTTCCAGAGAGAGGGGAAATGGCCCAAACTAAGCGAGAAATTAAAGATCTTTGTAAGTGGTTCTAAGATTTCATCGAGGACTTGTGCCAGCAGTTTCAGGTCAAGGAGTCACCACTGTACCCTTGTTTGCTGATGGCCTTTGAATGTATTTCCTAGCTACTTGTGGTGGACCCATAAAAAAAAAACTTTGGGGGTTGTAATGCTCTAGTTGGGGTAACTTGGGAGGAGCTGGATGGGAGGTCTGAAAAAATTTGGTGGAAGGACACTGTCCAGGTTTGTAAATGCATTATTAAAAGTGCTGGTGATGATACCTAGGTCGGTGTGGGAGTGCCATGAAGGTTGAGCATAGTGGGTGGTGCTTTAGGATCCTTGCCTGTGAGTTCTTTCATGTTGTTCCAGAATTTGTTTCCCTGGCCCCAAGAGTTGGTCAGAGCCTCTTTGTAATAGCTGCGTTTAGCATTCCTTATTCTTCGAGTGCAATCATTTCTGGCTGCTTTGTATAATTGTATGGTTTACTTGCGTCAGAGTTGCACGAGCACAATGCCAGAGGTGGTCTCTGTGCTTGAGCAGAGTTAAAAGGTCAGTAGTAACCCAGGGGTTGGTCTGTCCTTTGACCTTCATCTTTTTCACTGGTGCATAGATGTCACAGGCTTCGTTGAAACGTTTGATAAATAGGTCCAGAGCTTTGTTGGTGTCATTGAGGGAGTCAAGCACTGCCCAGTTCAGCCTGGTTAGATGGGATTTCAACAGCTGGAGGTGCCCTTGTTTGATAACCCTGGCATAGATAAGCTTGGGAGGGGGCTTGTGGTATTTGACCAGGAACAGATGACAGGTGAGTGTTCACTTATTGTATCCGGGAGTACAGAAACATTGGAGATGCATTCTGGGTGGTTAGACAGAATCCAGTCTAGAAGCATAAGGGAGCCTGTCCTATAGTTACACCTAGTGGGGGCATTGACCAGTTGAGTGAGGTGATGCGCCGTGGCTGCATTCTTATAGGTAGCGGCCTCAGCGGAGAGCCAGTTAATGTTAAAATCACCCATGATTATGGTTTCAGAATTATGTTGCTGGACCCTTAGATATTCGATGATGCTATGGAAGCCAGCAGCCTGGTCTCTTGGGGGTAGGTAAACTGAGATGACAGTGAGTTCCTTGTTATGTGCACCAAGGAGGATTTTGATTGTGAGGACTTGAGAGGAGTTGCTCAGGCTGGGGGATGGGATGATGTGACCCATAAGGGTATCCTTAAGATAGATGGCTAGCCCCTCGCCTGCTTAGCAATCCTGTCTTGCCTGAAATGCAGTAGCCAGGGATAGAGACTGAGGTATCAGGGATTTTAGGGTTTAGTCATGTTTCCACAACTGAGAGGACATCAGGGTTGTGCTGTAGGATCCATGTTTGGAAGGAGTCAAGTTTGTTGAGGATGCTGCAGGCATTGATGGATGCCATGGTGAGTGTCCCTGTCCTTCTGCTTGGTGCGATTACATCGCCATAGTCGAGTAGAGGGAGAAAAGTGGCCTGTACAAGCTTGTTTCGAGTTTCAAGGGAGAAAAGGGGCCTATTTCTGTAGAAGAAACCTAACCTTGCTTTTAACCTTCTAGAGACATCTTCGACGTGGTCATTGAAAGATAATTTATTGTCGATCCAGATATTTAAATTTGGTTACAACTTCCAGAGGCTCGTTTAGCGTGGTGACAATGAAGTCTTGGGCAAGGGTATTGGGGGGGTCCTGTGACAGCATTGAGGGAGAATATCATCGCTTTAGTCTTCTTAGCATTGAGCAGAAGCTTACCTTTTATTAGATTATGCTCAAGTTGTGCTAAGTCCACTTGAAGACTCCCTTGACTTCAGATAATGATGAGCCAGAAGTATACAACACAGTATCATCTGCAAAAGTGCAGATTAGACATAGATATGTTAGCATCTAAGTCATTAATGTACAAAGAAAACAAGATAGGGCCTAAGATGGATCCTTGGAGACTCTCTCTACAACTGGCAAGGCAGCAGAAAAAAGCCTTCGCCTTTACTTTTGGAATCTTCCAGTTAGGTAGCTAGAGAACCACTGGTGGTATGGTATGTGGCACCCAACTTTGCAAGGCAATTGACTAATAGTTTGTGATCAACAGTATCAAAAAGCTTTGCTTGAGGTCCAAAAAGACTGTGCCAGTTACCTACTTAGCATCTATAGCAGAGATCCAATCATTGGTTACTTTTTCTAGTGCAGTGATTGTGCTATGATTAGCCCAGAAGCCGGATTGAGCTGGGTTAATGAGAGAGAAGGTTTCCAAGTAAGATTTTAACTGAATATGGATCAGTTTTTTGAGAACTTTAGAAAGGATAGGCAATATGGAGATAGGCATATAGTTGTTTACATTGCATGGGTCACCAGATTTAAATAGAGGGAGGATATGTGCTGATTTCCAGCAGGACGGCACAGTAGCAGATGTAATGGAAAGACTGAACATGTGGAGAATTGGGGCAGTGAGATAGGCATAGCCTGACCTTAGGAAAAAGGATTCCAAGCCATCGTCCCCTGCGCTTCTTTTGGTGTCTAAGTTAAGAAGAGAATCTTCTACTTCTTTATAAGTTATCTTGCGCAGTTGGAAGGGGCTGGGTGCAGGACTAGATGTAGGGGGAGGGGTATGCTGGCTCACCGCAGCACCAGCATAAGGTGATGAGTCAAAAGCTAATCCAGCTGTGGCAAAGTGGGAGTTAAGTTCCTCCAGGATTAGGGACTTGTTTTCCACAATCTTGCCACTTGCAACTATATTTGTTGGGACAGAGGGGGCCATGGGCCGTCCTTCTATAGCTTTGATAGTTTTCCATATTTTATGAGGGTTACCTTTAGCTTGTTTGAGAGTAGAAATATAATAGTTAGCTTTAGCAGAGCAAAGTTTTTTCACACAGTTATTCCTGGCTGTTCTAAAGGCCTGCCAATCTGAAGATTCTTTGGAATGTTTAGCTTTAGCCCAGAGCTTATCTCGAGCCATAAGGGCTGCCTTGAGATCCGAGGGTGAACCAGGGTTGAATTGTTCCGCACCTTACTTTGATGAAAGGGCATGCTTATTTATTATTGTAGTGAGTTTGTCATTAAGTATGAAAGCTGCCTTGTTGACATCTTTGGCTAGGTAGAGATCTTGCCATCTGATCATGCTCAGGTCAGATAGGAAGTTTACTGCACTGAATTTGCGAAAGGATCTTTTTGTTATAAAGATGGGTTGCGGCCGGGCCTTAATTTGAGATCTTATACAAACAACAATTCCATGATTGCTCATGTCGTTGTGAAACACTGCCGAATGAGATATTTTATGTGGATGGGTGGTTAGTACCACATCTAGAATGGAACTGTTGACAGAATTTAGAGTGTTGTTCCCAGTGAGTTCACGGACTAATTGCCCAAGACCTAGCTTGTCACAAAGGGATTTGAGGCCGTGTAATTTAGGTAACAGCCAGTCCATATTTAGATCTCCTAGAAATATTGTTTCAGTTTTTGCATCTACGAACATGGATTTCAAAAGATTAAGGACTTCATCACCACCAGACAGGGGTCTATCGCCACCTAGGACAGTGATACATTCCGAGGAGGGGAGATGAAGGCTCAGCGAAACTAACTCAAATTCCTTGGCTAGAGATTTGCAACTAATATTGGTGACCGAGTACTTAGATTTGGCATAGATAACCACACCCCCGCCACTAGACTCCCTATCTGCTCTAAATAAATTGTAGCCCTGCAGTGATATTTGTTGATCAGTGTTCATCTCTTTTAACCATGACTCAGTAATTATGATAAGGTCAGGGTTAATGTGTGCAGCCCAGGCTTGCAGCTGTACAAGTTTTTTAGGCAGGCTTAAAATGTTGACCATAATCATTTTGAGACCTGTGGCCTCAACAAAATCGACAAGGAATAAAGTTGTGTGTGTGTGGGGGGGCAGGGTTGAGCTCCACATTTCCGGAGCAGAGAAGAAGAAGTATAACTTTCTTTAAGGAGCTTATAAGAATGGAGACTGCTTTTTTATTTCTTCGCGACAACCCATATCGTGCTGCACAAGAGGTGGCACCACTGTAATGACAGTCGATCGTGATCAATGTAAGTGCTTGAATAGACATAGGTGAGGACAGTAGCAAGGGGGTGTAGGCTAAAAGGGGAGAGGAGAATGACATAGTGTCTGCACGGTAGACCGTTATAACATTAGGTATTGATAAGGTACATTGGAGAACTGAATTGCATTGAGGCACTTTGAATTGCACTATACTGCTGAGAACTCTGCACCTTAGGAGCAATAAAAACACAATAAGGAGAGCCATGGTCCCAGATTGAGTGGTCTCGTGATTTGTATTAGTGCAATATTTTCTAGGCAAGTAATTTGTCCACCTAGGTACTCACTTAAAACCTAGATGAGAAAATACAGCAGAAAGGGGAACAAGGAGAGCAGGAGCAGCTTAATTAGTGACGGGGCTCAAGAGATATTCACACGGGGCAGTCTTATTGGCCACACTGAGATACCAGTCGAAGGTTGGCAGCAGTCAAAACTAGGCCAATGAAGCAGTAATAGGATATAGGAGGCGGATCATGAGTGTATTTAAAGGAGGCCTGGGAGAGGGTGGGAGAAAATTTCAGGTCAGAGCGAGAGCTGAGAAGTCAGAATTAAGAAGGAACACTGTAACAGGCTATAGAGAAGGTGCCCCAATCAGAGCAAAGCAGGCAGGGCGACCAATCACAATCCCCTATGGCAGTGCCGCACTAATCAAGGTGCCCAAGCGTGCTGGGTCTCTGCAGAAGATTCTATCGGTATCTCATCGATATGACAGCGCAGCGTAGTAATAATAGGGTGCTCAGCGCCTATCTGACTTGAGTCTGAAGGGGGTGGATGGCGGACACTGAGGGCTTCCTGTTTTCAGCTGCAGAGCTGTCACACAGGCAGTTTTAAGGAAGTTGTCAGCCTGTTGAGTGAAGCTTGGGGAACATCAACTACAACACACCCCTTGTAGCAGCACCGGGAAAGAAGTAGAATGATAATGCAGGCCATTTTGCCCACAAATGAGTACAGTGATTTAAGTAGAAGACCAAGAATCCCTCTAGTGGCAGGTCTGTATAACCTGCTAATGGAAAAAAAAAGGTAGTTAGACTTATTGGTGCCAAGGCAGAGTGCTTGGATGGGGGGGGGGGGCGCTGCAGGAAGAGCAGTGGGACAGTAGAGGTGAAAGCACTTTAAAACAGTAGTAGAAATTACAATCCAGTTAATACAGTTGAAAAACTTCTAATTACACAGTTGAAATGTGTTTAGTTCTATCGAAAATCTAACAAAGTGCCAGGTGTCTACAGCAGGGGGAAAGTCCTGGCCAATCCTTACCTAGTGATGCAAATGAACTGCAAACATGCTGAACTCCTGTATGACCTCTAGCTGAGGGGGGAGGGGTGTTCTTCCCAATCGACATATGGGGTGCTGCATCCCTCTCCCCATTTGCTAGTTTAAATGTTCTGCAAAGACATCAAACTTCTGCCCCAATACACTAACTCCCTCCTTAGTCAGATGCAGTCCATCAAATTTAAACAACTTTTGCTTCCAAAACTGTTGCCAGTTCCCTACAAATTTATGTCCTATTTTCTGGCATCAGTCCTTGAGCCACATGTTCAGCTCCCCTATCTCTCCTTCTCTGACCTTCCAACCATCTGCCCCCCTCTCCCAGACTGGCAGAATCTCAGAGAAGGAGATGCCAGACAAAATGGACGATAGTTTGTCACCCAGCCTGGTCCGGTGTTCCTTGGTCTCCACAACTGACCAGCTGGCGAGATCGTTAGTCCCTATGTGTACCAGCATGTCAGTGTTTTCTCCTGCTTCCTGTACAATTTAAGCAATGTGGTCAGTATCTCTCCTCGCTGATGTACCTGGGAGACATCTGATCATTACCCCTGGCTGGAGATAGGTATCAACTCCCCGAATCATGGATTCTCCTATGATCAGATGTTTTTTTGATTTCTGTTTTGGTTCCTGTTTTGGGCAAGTTTTGTTGTGCTAGCTTTTGTGCTGCAGTGTCCTGCTCTGCAGTGTCCTCTGCCCCTTTGTTTGATTTCAGAGATAGAGGCAGATACCTGTTTGAAGTTTTTATATGGTCTGTGGACGTGATATGTTGGAGAGCACCGAGTGATGGAACACCCCGTTTGCCCCTCCTAACCACCTGCCAACCTCCCGGACCAACTACCCTCTGCAGTCGAGGTGCTTCTGCTGGATGTTAGGGAAATGGCGGGTGGTTCTTATAATGTATTTCTTCTTGAATATGCAATTTGAGGCACGCAATCTCTGCCCATGCTGCCTGGAGCTGAGCTCTTAGATCTCCAATGGCCCAGCCCATAGGACAGTGTCCTAAATCCTGCAAAACCACCCTTGTAAAAAGTGTTCCACGGTCAGTACCTGCAGTTAATGATATCCATTGCAGATAAGTTGCTGGGTTTATAGCCTGGTCAGAGTAATTAGAAGGAAGAAAATGAAAGCCAAAGTTTGATTGTGTGTTTTGTTTATGTACAACATGTTATAGCAAGTTAAATTACTAGTGCCTCTGTACCGTGTGGACATCCCTCTGATCCGCCATTTCCTGCTTTGCTACAGGAAATGTCATGACTGTGCTACCCTATAAAAGGAGTGTAGTGTGGGTGGTTGGGCCCTTCCCCTGCCAAAGAAGAAGAACCACGGACGAAAGAAACAAGGAGGTAAGAGCAGAAACAATCAGCCAGCAACAAATGCAGTAGCCCTGTAAGCTTATCCAAATGATAGATAAAACTGTAAAACCTGTAAAGCACCACCTATAATAATTTCACAGAAGATATACCCTGTAAGAAACACTTTGCTACAAAGAAAAATAAAGCAGTAACAGAAGATATACCTTACAAAAGACAATTTGAATCAGAAGATTACAGCAGTAATCTGTAAGCACACACATGTAGGCACACCCTGTAATAATGCAGCAGAAGGTATACCCAGCAACAATAATTTGAATCAGAGAAAAATAAAGCAATAAAATGTTAGCAACAAACAGTAACAATCCCTGTGAGTACAAAATAAAAATAACAACACACAGTAAATCTGCCTAGCCAAAAGAAGCCTTAATCCTTTTCCTTGCTCTGGTAAGGTTCTTTGCTCTGTCCTTTCAAGCAACATAGAAGAAAAGAGCTCAGGGGAAGCTAGTTGCCTTGGCCAGCAAACCTAGTCTTCCACCTATATTCTAAGTCATGCAGTCGGTGCATACAAAGAAACGCCCAACCTCAGAGAGCAGCTCACTTGGTCAACACTGCAACAAGTGAACCAATGGAACTTGTTTGTACAGCCATTCTTAGCCTGGAGCCAGATTCCAAGAACATTTAAAATATCCTAGCAGTGATGGATCATTTTACCAGATACACTCAGGCCTATCCCACCAAGGACCAAAAGACATCCACAGTTACAAAATTGTTGGTGGAAACATTCTTTGCGCATGCGTTATGGGGCACCTAAATACATTCACTCTGATCAGGGCCGTGATACTGAAAGCAGATTAATCAAAGAAATATTATCTCTCTGGGGTGTCACAAAATCCAGAACTACCCCCTCATCATCTGCAACGTGACCCACAACTGGAGAGATTAAACCACACTTTGTCGGATATGTTTGGCACCCTTGATCCCAGAGACAAAAGCAGGTGGAACCAATAGGTCAGTGCATTGGTCCATGCCTGTAATTAATTGTACAAAGAATGATGCTACTATTTTTCCTCCATACAGTCTCATGTTTGGAAGAGAAGAAAAAAATTTCTCACCATAGTAATCTTGTTTCTTCAACGGGATGACTCATTATGATTAAACTAATGCAGTCAGCCTCCTGTGTTTGACTGCCTGGAGAGATGGAATTATATGTAAATGATGGAACTCTCAATTGGCTCATGCCAATTTTAAACTGCTGCCCTAGCAACTGCTGCACTCAGAGTGCTTCAGATTCTCACATAGCCTAAACTGGGTATAAGACCCCCTATCTAGAATATTTCTATAAAATAACTTTTTGTCCTCTCTCAGGTAAAAAAACCACAAGAAGTAAACCTAAAAAACTTGAGACCACAAGGGAACCAACTGGTTAACAAAAGGTGATTCTCTAACCTTACCTATATGGAAAAACATCCTAAAACGGAGATGTAGAACAACTTTCATAGGTTTTAGTAGGGGAGGCAGGGTGGGTGCTTTAACCATAATGAGTGATCCCTTTGAAGAAACAAGGTTACTATGGTGAGTAATTTTTTCTTCTAACCCTAGGAATCACTCATTATGATTAAACTGATGCAGACTACCAGGCAGTACCTTTGGAGGTTGGGCAGAAAACCTATTTAGGAAACAGGTTCTGAAGCACTGCTATAGCAAACTTGGCATCACTTCTGGACTGCAAATCCAGGCTGCAATGCTTTGTGAAGGTATGTACTGTTTTCCATGTAGCTGCTTTGCAGATTTCCAATAGTGAAATCTCTCTTGAAGCTTCCACTGAATCAGCTGTGCCTCTGGGGGAGTGTGCCCTCAGGCCCAGGGGAGCCTGTTTACCCACTTTACTACAGCAAAACTGTATACATGCCACTATTCAGTGAGCAACTGTACGTTTTGTGGCAGGTCTGCCCTTACCTACCTCTCCATAGATAAGAAAGAGCTGTGTCTGACCTAGTCTGTAAGACTTAGTTCTGTCCATATAGTGGCTAAGTGCTCTTTTGATGTCAAGAGAGTGAAGCCTCCTTTGTGGAGAACTGGAGTTCTCTGTAAAAAAAGACATGTAAAGTGATGGACTGATTTAAATTGAAATCAGACACCACTTTGGCAAGGAATTTTCTATTGGTCCTGAGGACTACTTTATCCCTGTGGAATGAGATATAGTCTACATCCGTGCACAGGGCCTCTAACTCACTGATTCTTCTGGCTGAAGTAACAGCAACCAGAAACACAGTTTTCCAAGTGATATCTTAAATCTGCTGTTGCCATCAGTTCAAATGGGGCATCCACGAGCCTGGCAATGCAGATAGGCCGAAACTGGTTCCCTCAAAGGAGGAAACAAGAGGTTAAGGCCTTTAAAATACTTCCTGAAGACTGAATGAGAGACCATGGATCTCTCTTTACCAGCTGACAAGCTGAAACTGAAACCCAAATGAACCCTAAGTTTCGAAGGCTTCAGACCTAAAGAATGCAAATGTGTCAGGTAATCCAGGAGAATGGCTAGGTCAGCCCTGGATGGGTCAAGACCCTTACCTGTACACCATATAGAAAACCCTAGCAGAGTATGTCTTTTTAGTGGAAGGTTTCCTGGAACCCCTAAGTACTGTCAGCCCCATAGGTTCATAGGTAATTTACGAGTTCGAGGGACATGTCCACGTAGAACTCGTCGCCTAAAGGCGACATAAAAATTTTCTATGTCCCATATGTTGGTCAAGTTTATACTTAAAAGTTGTCAGATCTTTACTTGTTACTACATCAATTGGCAAGGAGTTCCAAATTGGTGGTAAACGCCGCGGGTTAAAAATTCATCCCTTTTCGATGTTTTGTTTACACTAGTTTTAAACTTTAATTTATCTGAACGAGTGTAACAGCTGGGTGTAGTAACTTCCAGACAAATGGATTCGCACAATGCTGGATCAAGCAATAGCCTATAAGCCAGTCATAAATCACCCCTCAAAGATCTATATTCTAATGAACATAACCCCAGAGCTCTAAGTCTGCTACCACATTCCATATTTTTTAAACCTGTAACTTTGCGCGAGAGTCTTCTTTGGACCTTTTCAATGGCTATTTTATCCCCAATAGAGGTGAGTGCACAGAACGGGGCACAAAAGTCTATATGGGACCTTACTAGGCTGGTATATTGTGGTATTAATACCGCAGGGTCTCTACTTTTTATACGCTTGAAAATACAAGACAAAATTCCCTGACACTTCTTAACTACACTGGTAGTATGGGAAGTGAATTTTAAATCATTGGTAATAGTGACTCCTAAATCTCTTTCTGACGTAACTATTTGTAACATGGTATCATTAAGTATATAATTGGCTAACGGATTATTCTTACCTAAGAGCATAACCTTACACTTGGTAGCGTTAGAGATCATTTTATATCTAACTGACCAGTTAGCTAAATTATCTAAGTCTGACTGTAAAGCCAACACAGAGTCAGGATCATTAACAATACAACAAAGCTTACTATCATCAGCATATTTATGTATCCAGACCTCTTAAAGGTCTGCATGCTGGTTATTAGAATATTAAATAGTATTGGTCCCAAAATGGATCCCTGAGGGACCCCGATATTCACCAACCCCCACACTGGCAGTTGCCATTTAATACTGACTTCTTGTTTCCTACCACTAAACCACAAAGTTCTTCAATAAGTACTTTATGAGAAACAGTATAAAATGCCTTCTCAAAATCAAGGAAAACAACATCAACCAGAAGATCATTCTCCAATGCCAAACTAATTGGCTCAAACAAATTAATTTAGTTATACTGGCACGCTCTGCCCTGTGAGAATCCATGTTGTGAGATATCAATGATTTCCATATTTTTGAGGTGTGAAATCATTTTATGTTGTAATACTCTCTCCATTATTTTCCCCAAACAGGAGGTAAGACTAGGGAACATTTTTTAACCAGGAGTAGCCCACTAAGCCGAAGCTTGTTTCCAGATGCGACCTGGAAGCACAAGGAAGTTAAGTGACTTGCTTAGGATCACACAGTATGCACCTAGGCGGCTGTGGGATTCAGACCCAGGTCTCCAGATCTGCAGCTCAGAGCCTTAACCCACTGTGCTATACTGCCTATAATTTGTTACATACTGTTTATTACCTCCTTTATAAACTGGTACCACTTGTTCTGACAGTTTAAGATTAGCTTACTCTAAGTCCTCAAGAGCCAGGCCTTCAGCCTTAGTGATTTGAGGTTGGGGTACGGTATCCTGCCCTGAGAGGATGTCAGCAGATTGTGCCTTCAGGGCAGATGGATTAGAGTTACTACTGATAGAGCAAACAGAAGTGAATACCAGTGTTGCCTTGCCCAATCTGGTGCCAGCAGTATCACTGTAGCCGACCGGCACCTCAGTTTCAGCAGGGTCCTGAATATCAGTGGAAAAGGAGGCAAGGCATACAGAAACTTCCCCATTCAATCTACTGCCAATGCATCCAGGGGTATTGTGCCCTGAGAGGAGGCCTGCAACAGTATACTGGTAACTGGTGATTTTCTACAGAGGCAAAGAGATCCATCTCTGGAGTGCCCCATCCTCTGAAAATCAAACTGAGTATTTGAGGATTCAGGCACCACTCGTGGTGGTCCTGACTATCCTGCTGAAGAAGTCTGCTGGCACACTGTCCTTTCCTGGAAGATGTATGGCTAATAGGGATACCTTCGTGGAGTAAGCCAGAGACCACAGCCTCATTGTCTCTGTGCACAGTGGGGCTGACCTGGTCCCTCCCTGTTTGTTGATGTAATACACAGTAATGGTGTTGTCTGTTCTGACCTGCACCACTTTGTTTTGAAGATGTGGAGCAAATGCCTGCAGGGCTAGGCACACTGCTCTGAGCTCCAGCAGATTTATGTGCAACAGGGATTCTTGAGGAGACCATGTGCCACTTGCTGTATAATCTAACATGTGTGCTCCCCAATCCAGAAGGGATGCATCTGTTGTAAGAACTAAGGAAGGTTGTTCCTTAGTGCAAGACACACCTACCCGAAGGTTGTGTTTGTCCAGCCACCACCACAGTGCCTGTAGCAGGCTGTGGGTGACTGGGACCAGTTTGGACAGAGGATCTGTCCTCTGCGACCAATACTGTCTCAGGTGGAGCTGGATTCCTCTCATTTGGAATCTAGAACCTAGTACCACTGTGGTAACAGCTGCCATGTGGCCTAGGAGTCTGAGGAACTCTCTGGCTGGTTTGGGTTTTCTTAGCACAAATGAGCTTGCGATCCACAGAATGCCGTTTACTGTCCTGTGGAAGAAAAGCTCTGCCCAGACTGGTGTTTAGTTTTGCACCAGTGAACTCGAGTACCTGAACTGGTGTTTGCTGAGACTTCTGTTTGTTTATGAGGGAACTCAGGGATTCCAGAGTAGACTTTGTTAGTGCTAAGGCCTGCTCTGCAAGCTGTAGAGCTGGATCCACTACTAACCAGTCATCCAGGTAGGGAAAGACTGACACCCCTTGTTTTCTCAGAAGCTCCACTACCACGGCCAAACACTCTGTGAAGGCCCTTGGGTCAGAAGTCAGACCAAAAGGAAGGGCTGTAAACTGATAACGGCCTGAGACCAATGTGAATCTCAGGTACTTTCTGTGAGAAGGTCTGATGGGGAATGTGAAAATTAGCATCCTTTAAATCTAGGGTCGCTAGCCAGTCTCCCTTTTGTAAAGTGGGAATGATTAGTGCAAAAGTGACCATTTTGAATTTTGGTTTCAGAATGTGTCTGTTTAGAAGTCTTAAATCCAAGATAGGTCGCCAATCACCATTTTTTTTTTGTAAGAAAGTGCATAGTGTAGAAGCCTTTGCCCTGCTGGTTTAGAGGCACTGGCTCCACTGCCTTGATTGCTAGCAGATGTTTTACTTCTGCATCCAGTAAAATTCTGTCTGCAGATGTAACTGGTGCTAATGTTCTTGCTCTCAGCTTACGGAGAGATTTGAAGCTGAAGACCAGACCCTCGCTCACCACCTCCAGGACGCACTTGTCTGTGGTGATGGTATACCAGTCCTGGAGGTAATGAGCCAGTCTGCCACCCACTGGTGGATTTATGACAGGGGATGCGACCTGTACTAGCCCGTCAGGGGTTCTGAGTGGGCTGTGCTTGAATCACAGGGGAGGGAGAAGCTCTCCTCATGGCTCTCCTGCCCCTGCCTCGAAAATATCCTCTAGGCTGCTGTTGCAGCTGAGAGGTCTGTGCCTGGAAAAATGGTCTGGGAAAGGATCCCCTACCCCTACCGCCCCTAGTTTGGGCCCTACAGGATGTGGAAGGCCTCTCCTTAGAATTACTTCTATAGGTGGCCTTATATTCTTCTACCTTCTTCATATAGGCCTCTGTTTTGTCACCAAATAGCAAATTTTTCTCAAATAGAAAGTCCATCGCCTTGGCCTGGGTGTCCAAGGTCAGGTTCGTGGATCTGAGCCAGGCAAATCTCCTAAGGGAGACAGATAGTGCCATCAACCTGGCTACAGAATCGTTAGTGTCCACAGCCATGTGGAACTGGTATTTTATGGCATCTACAGCAGCTCTTGCTGTATCCTGCAGGTCCACTGCCACCTCACCTGGCACTCTGTCAGCCAAGGCTAACACAGCATTCCAGAGTGCCTTCTGGCATTGCACTGCATAAGCCATATAGCCAGCCTAAGTATGAGAGAATCAGCCATATACCCTTTTCTCCCCATTACATCCATCTTCCAAGAATCCTTGTCTGGAGGATGAGTAGCCAAGGGAATTCTGGCTTTGTCGCAGGCAGCAGCCTGCACAACTCCTTCAGGGTCTGGGTGGCTGAATAGAAAATCAGCTGTTGTCCTATAAAGCTAATATTTCTTATCAGCTTTTTTGTCAACTCCTGGAATAGAATTAGGAGTTTGCAATATCTGTAATGCTGCCTTTTTCAAGGACTTATGCATAGGCAGTAAAAAACGTCTTGTGGGGGCTAGCCCCATCATATCCAAAAATTCTGCTTCCTTCACATCCTCCTCTGTCTCCTGCAGAGGAAGATTGAGTGTTTCCACCATGCTTTTAACAAAAGCATAATATGAGGTATAATCCTCGGGACCCCTGGGGGGAACTGAACTCCTGTTCTGGAGAAACCTCTGGATCCATCTGTTCCTCCTCAAAATCCTCCTCCTCCTCCTCAGGAAAGGAGGCCTGCAGTTCCTGAGAAAGTGGAACTGGCACAGGAACCGGGGCAGTCAGTACTGTAACTGGGACTGCAGCTTGCAGTGCTTGCAAGACCTGTAAGGCCTTGGCAATGTCCTCAGCCGAGGGCATATCAGTTTTGTCAGCTGGGAGCTCCTTAGCCTTCTCGGCTGGAGGCGTAGGGACATGCTTTTCCTTACATATTTTCTTAAGTGGAACAGGTTCAGTCCCAGAGTCCACAGTCCTTTTTGACTTACCTTGCTCAACTTTATCAGGATCCTTAGCTTTACCTCCATCCTTTCTTGTGCCACAGGTGGAGGAACTACTTTCACCAGTATTAGTAGAGCAGAGACCATTTCTTCCAAAATGTTGGCCCTTTTCTTGAGAGTTTTAGGACAAAATGTTTTACAAATATCACAGTTTGCAAAAATATGGCTAGTGCCCAGACAAAAAAAAAAAAAAACACGAGTGTCTGTCTGCTTTAGCTATGATCTGACCACAAGACTCACACAATTTGAAACCAGTGAGTCCTGTGCATTTTTTTAGGCTTAACAACAGGAGTCTCTGACATTGAGCAGGAATCACTAAAGGAAATGTATCAAATTATCGGTTCCTTAGAACCGAATATTTCAAATATAAATAACCACTAACGGTTACGGGAACCAGGTGCTACTCAGTTCCTGACAAAAAAGGGAACCAAGAAACCAACAAATTTAAATAAAATTTAAATAATTATATACGTTTAAGGAACTGACCGCAAGAACTAACAATTGTAGCAAAACTGAGGTAAAAACCTCCCAAGAAATAGCGGAACCCTCGGTTCCAAGGAACCGTGGAGGAACCACTAATCACACCACATATTCACACAATTTATAAAATAAAGTAAAACTAAGGCAGCAATCTGAAATATATATAAAAAACACTACTTATCGACCAATAAACTTATTTTGAAAAGGTTGAAAGAGAGCTCTCTGGGACGTCTTCACTAGGCAGGCAGAGTGAAGAATCTGAAGCACTCAAAGTGCAGCAGTTGGTAAGGAAGCAGTTTGAAACTGGCGTGAGCCAATTGAGAGTTCCATCATTGGCATATAATTCCATCTCTCCGGGCAGTCAAACACAAGAGACTGACTACATTAGTTTAATCATAATGAGTGATTCCTGGGGTTAGAAGCACGTCTGCCTGTTGACATATGTTTGATGTTTTACCTGATGGCACCAGGCCTGAAAGTGATCTTCAGTATGTAAAGAAACTAAAAGAACAGTTGAATCATGCTCACCAATTTGCAACAACAATGGCTGCTAAAAGGAATCAAGTGAATAAGACCCACCATGATAAACAAATTCAGGCTCAAGAATTTCAACCTGGAGACCATGTACTAATGCACAACCTTGGGCTCCAAGGCAAGCATAAAAATCGCTGATCGACGAGGCCATACCCTTTATGTGGTGATAGCAAAACTTGATGGGCTACCAGTGTACAAAGTGCGACCAGAGGGAGATACTCATGCTGTAAAGACTATTCATAGGAATCACTTATTACCAATTAGGCAAATAGCGTTAAATGAGGTTCAAGAAACTGAAACTTCTCAATGCCCTGTGACCAGGTCTGTTACATGAAATAAGTCACGGAATCAACAAGTCTTTGCTACTCAGCCCACTGTCTCTGTGAGTAATGTGGATAATTCTGAGGAGATTAAGTCTGAAAGTGTTGATGAAGAGTTCTGTGCCATGTATTATCCAACTCCTGAACTTGTGAGATTGTTTCAGGGGTTTCCCCCCTCTTCTCAGTGCAATGTCCCTGAACGCCCAGTGCGCAATAATGGCTCTAATCTATCTGTTGTGCCTGAACCACCAAACAGTGATGCAGCCAGCCTAAGTTCTGAAATCAGTGAACCCAGTGTTGAACCAGTGTTGAAATAAGCATTGAACCAAGTGAATCAGGCAGTGGAACCGAACAAGATAGGCTAAGTAATTTGTGTCACTCCAGTGACAGCACTGGTAGTCTTGAACCTGAAAGACGTGTAGTAGATGATTCGGAATTTGTTGATGTACCCCTTCATGATGAGGATGAGCTTATAGAGCCTGACAGTGACAGTGATAAATCAAGAGAAAAGAGTTAGCAAGTCATAGTGAAAATCAAGAAAGTGCAGTGATGCCCATTTCTACCGAAGCTGTTTCACTGGTGGACAATGAACTGGGAGTAGTGACACCGAATGTTGAAGGAGAAGTGTAAGTGCCAAAGCCAGATCTTCCCCGTTGCGCTGAAAGAACTATAAAACCTGTGTTAAAACTCACGTAGGACACTCCAGGCAATCCTGTTGATCTTCCTATGAATGTTGTGCACAAAGGAGTATATATAATGCCCAATTCACTGCCAAAGCTTGTTTTCACTGCCTCAAATAAAATAAAAACCTCCACCAAGTATAAAGGGGCTATACAGGTAGAAAAAGGGGGGATACGAAAAGTGTGGGTAACCTGTGCCAATTAACCACTATGTAAATGAGACTATAAAATGTATTTGAATTCTAAATATTATCGCAATTACTATTGAGAAAATGTAAGGCCTTCCTAATATCTATTTTGACATCAGAAGATAGATAGTTATTAAATGTCTAGCTAGACTTTGTACATAGCAAATGCTATTATTAGTGACTGCCAGTTTACAATGGACTTGGCGGGATGCCAAATTTTCCTAGTCAGGGGAGAGTGTAAACCTCCCCCCACCAAATGGTGGATCTTGCCTTGAGATGTCTCCCTGGGCACCACTACAGCTCTCCGCCTGGCCATTTTAGAGCCCGTGTTCTGCCTCTAAATCTAGGCTAATATCCAGTGATAAGACTGTAAATCCTTGTGAAGTAATGCTGTGTTAATAGTTCCAGCATGAATGTGTGAATCAATGCCGTTGCACTATAGCTTTAAGAAGCTCAGCCCCTGTATATACTGTGTATAGCCTGGGCTGAGACTGAGATGCTGGAGCTCGCGACCGGCTGGGCAGCAGTCCTTCCAACTCCATTCTGCAGTCGCTTAATAGTGCAGAGGGAGCTCTATCAAATGCTGTAAATGTTTTTTTCTAAAACTGAACTATTTGTATATAAAATGGACTTTAAAGTTTGAACTGTTTACATATCTGCTATCCAGCAGCCCTGTCTGTTACTTTGACCTTGTATTTAGCCAGTCGGAACTCAAAGAGTCCTGGTTAGGGTCCTTCTGCTACGGCTGCTGGGAGAAATAAGGAACTGAATTACTGGCACCCATTTTGGCCAATCGGGATGTTAGAACTGTGACTGACAGCCTGCTCCACCAATCAGATTAAAGTATTTTTTTTTCTTCAGTTAACGGAGGACAGCTGAACTGGGCAGTTCTCAGGGAGCTCCCAGAGATGTAGGGAGCTCAGACTCTTGCTCGGAGGAGAAAGTGGTGAAGCCTGCTTACCTCTCCACAACCTTTCAGTCTGAATTGATTTGTTTAGAGCTGCTGAAGCTGCAGATTACTTCTCTTCAGCTCCCAAGCTGAAAGGGAGTGCGATTTTTGCCAAGACTGCCAATTCCGTTAAACTGCATCAGAACCTGTTAGCGAGTGGAAATGTTGAACAGTAAAGCTGAACTGCTGTGAAGCAAGGAAACTGCCTCAAAGACTGCTGTTTAAGATTAAAGCCTGTGGCTGCAGAAGTTGTCTCCTGCCTAACTGTCTAAGGGGGAAGACTTGAAGATAAGTTTCTCAGTGTCCTGCTTGAGACTTCGACCTGCCATTTGGGTAAGCTGTTTGCTCTAATTGAGAACTCTGTCAGAGACTGTGTTGCCTATGCAAAGCCCATCATGCGGGTTCCAAAGCCTGATGCTGCATTCAGACTTCAAGTTGCTTCTGTCTTCACGCCAAGCCGGGGACTCAGCCACCACTGCAACATTCTGCGTGGGTTTGTGGCCACCTCGGGGGATATGCATGGATGTGGAGGTGAGCTGTGTTAGCCCTGGTCCTGTATGCTGGGCTTGTTACAGAAGATAGCTATCTGCAGCCAAGAGCCAGAGGATCGAATCCAGCTCCAGGACAAGTCAGCCTGACCCACTATCTGCTCGAGAGGTCACGGTACTGTGGTAACTTCAGTGCCTGTCCCTGCAACCAAGCTGCTTCTGCTGCTTTGTTGTTTGCTCCAATTGCAAGTTTACGGTTAAATTGTTGTGCAAGCCATCGGGCCTGGGATTACAAACAACAAGACTGCCAAAGAGTTGGTTATGTGTTTCCTCAAGTGTTAAACTGTTCTGCACGATAAAAAATTAATCATGTCGTTTATTTAAAGGCCCCAGTGCCGGCCAACCAGCTGCAACACGCCAGGCCTGCAACAGTTACAGTCTGGGCACCCAGTGAAAATTACGGGGACTGTCAATGTGGACTGCTAATTGTTGCTTGAATGTTTTGCCAAATCCAAATAAAACAAAACTACCCAGCTTTAATTTGCATTCCCCACACCCCAGTGTTTATTCGTCTAATAAATGAGGTTTATTGTTAATGTTAACACTGTCCATGAGCATATTATTACAGAGCGCCAGGTTACTGTGTCGAACTATAAAGTGCACTGTTAGTGCTGCTAACTATTCCTTGTAGATACCAGGGGTGTATAGAAGAGGTCAGAACCCTGTTGGTAAGTGTGGTCACCGTGAGCATACTATTAGCACTCACCATTAATTGTGCTACTGAATGCAAGGTAAACTGTTTTATGGGAATCCATGTGTGGGACCAGTGGTTGGGGTAGTGGGTAGATACAGCATCCCAGGGGTTGTACTAGTTTGTCATCAGACCCACTAAAAAGCTACTCTGTGTGGAGGCACCGCACAAATAGTTCTACTGCTGGTACTGTGCCCCTTTTGACATCTAGGCCTCTCAACCTGTATTTTGGGCCACAGGCAGGGGTAGTAGCCCACTGGGACACGGCATCCGGGTTATACTAGACTGACAGGATAAATATTACAAGTGATTAAACAGGGAGTGGGCGGGGGATACTAGACTATGATAAATATTAAACATGTTTGAAACAGTGACTGAAGGTACCAGTAGTAGGACAAGAACAGACAGATCTTACTGCAAGTCTGCTACTTGTGGATCTCATGATGGGGTGCGCCCAAGATTCTACAATGCCTCTGTGCAGTAGTGCACATGACCACACTGCGCCTTACATGAAACGTGTACTCATTAGCATGGCAGCTGCTGAATACGACTCACAGAAGCAAAGGCGCTGTCCCTTTTAAAATGCACCATCTCCCTTTGCTCCTGTTAGTCAATGTCCTGCAGGGCACAGAGTATCTATGTATGGCAACAACTCTACAATCAGATAGGGAGCGGACACCATACAGAGCGCACTCCCTATTTAAATAGGACTCCTAAGCCAGCCATGAGCTATCTCACACACACTGTTAATGAGTCTTAGTGGTGGAACTGGACAGCTTTGGAAATGGTGCCCCTCGAGTTTTACTCAGAGGGGTACCTCAGGGATATATATTAGGACCTATGCTCTTTTCATTATTTATATGTAATTTATCAAACTTTTTAAATATAAACCATTAAATTTTTTTAAAATATTCAATATCATAAAAGGAGAAATAGTTTAACCAGGAAAGGCACACTAAGCCAGAGCTTGTTTCCAAGTGCAACCTGGGAGCACAAGGAAGTTAAGTGCCTTGCTAAGGGTCACACGCGGTATGCAAGTGGGGGCTGCTGGGATTAAAACCCAGGTCTCCAGGTTTGCAGCTCAGTGCCCATAACCACTATGCTATACTGCCTCCACAACAACATGTCCCCTACCAACATCCTAAGTAAGGTATGTTCTTAATTTCATTCCCTGGTGTATGCCAACGACACGGTTCTCTCCACCAGCTCACATTAAACATATAAATAACTCTCTGAACAAAGATTTTTTTTATTGGGAAATTCATAGCTGTCAGAACACAATCTTCTTTTAAATAGCAAGAAAACAAAAAGGTATGCTGTTTGGTTCCAAAATGTACTAATCTTTCACTATAAATACCACCAACAGCTTAACCTGCTTCAGTATATCAGTCTGCATTTGTATTTGCCACCCACCATGAGCAGAAAACAGGCAGATTTGCCAAGCCCTACTTTACCGATCAACAAAAACGAAATAAAAAATAACCAAAAAATAAAAGCTAAGCAGAGTTTCTATATGCCTACAGATTGCAGACACTAACAACATTTTTCTTCAGCAAGTTGAGACCTTTAGAATCTCTCTCAGAAACACAGAAACATAAAAAAAAATCTAACTGCAGATAAGGACCTGTAAGCCCACCCAGTCTGCCCATTTTTCCCTACCTATACTGTCACTACAAACCATACCTAATATCTGGCTCCCCACCCCCTGCTTTTTAAGATTCCCTTGTGCCTATCCCATGCATGCTTTAAGTCCACCACTGGTTTCACACCCACCACCTCTACTGGAAGACCGTTCCAGGCATCAACCACTTTTTCAGTAAAGAAGTACTTCCTTACATATTTTCCCTGAATTCTCCCCACTCTAGTTTCACTGCATGTCCCTTTGTTCTCATGCATATTTTTCTCTGAAAAATACTCCCCTCCTGTACCTTATTCAAGCTTGTGAGGTATTTATAGGTCTCTTATTTCCCTCCTATCTTACAGGGTGTGCATACTAAGTTCTTTCTGTCTCTCCTCATAGGGCTTCTGATATGCCCGCTGCAGCATTTTAGTTGTCCTCCTCTGAACAGCCTCTACCCAGTCACTGTCCTTCCTGGGATGTGGCTGCCAGAACTGGACACATTGCTCCAGGTGGGATCTCACCAATGATCTTTTCAGTGGCAACACCATCTCCCACCTTCGGCAGGCGACACCCCTCCCTATGCACCCAAGCATTTCACTGGCCCTTCCCACTGCCTTGTTACGCTGTCTCGCCACCCCGAGGTCAACGGATAGGATTACTGTCAGGTCCCTTTTCCGTTTGGTGATAGTCAGTACCTCTCCTCCTATTTTGTACTCAGTCTCTGTGTTTCTGTGCCCTAGGTGCATGATTTTGCACTTTTTCACAGAGACTCAGTTGCCAGACCCTCAACCACTCCTTGAGTTTTCTCAAGGCTCTGTACATTCTTTCCACCTCCTCCAGAGTGTCTACCCTACTGCAGATGTTGGTGTCATCTAAAAAAGGCATATCTTCCCTTCCAGTTGACCTGCAATGTCACTTATAAAGTCATTAATGAGGACTGGTACCAGTACCAAGCCCCGAGACAGCCCGCTGGTCACCCACACTTCCCCGGAGTGAATTCCATTTACCACCATCCTCTGACACCAATCCATTAACTAACTTCTTACCCGGTTTACCACCTCCCATGTGGTACGGTGTTCAATGTCTTACTAAAACCTAAGTGGGCCATGCCCACCACCCCACCCTACTCTATTTCCCTGGTCACCCAATCAAAGAAACTACCCAGATTTGTTTGATATGATCTCCCACTTGTGAATCAGTGCTTTCTCGGGTCTTGTACCCCACTGGATTCAAAATATTCCACAATCCCTTCCTTTAGTAGTGACTCCATTAAAGATCAAATGCACCACTTTTTCGATATTTTTAATAAAAGCTTGACTTCACATGAATTCAGGTCCCCATGTCATGATTAGTGTTTCCTGAAAATTCCATGCTATTTGGTTCTGTAGTTTTCTTTAAATCAGCATTTGTTAATGTGCTCTGCCGTAACTGAAAACAGTGAAGATTTTTCTGTCCCTAGCAGTGAGTGATGACATCATATTGGTCTTGCCTGCAGCTTCAGCAATTAAGTCCCCGACTGGCTGAAAAGGATGGAGCACTTCAAAGTCAGACAGAGATAATTGTTTTCACTCCAAGGTGTTTATTAACCTATCTGGTTTGTGTTTAGATAAATCAGCTTAAAATCTATCATTCTGTTCTCATAAAAAATGATCATTTTGAGTTTCAGTGCTGAACTGAAGTGGTGTGAATGTTTGTGAGAATTCACTGTGTCTGCATAGTACCTAGGTACTAATGACTTGGCAAATGGGGAGCCAAAGGAAGTTCAGGAAGAGTTTAGGAAACTGGGGAAGGGTCTCAAGCAAGTAGCTACTTCTGTCACTTTCTCAGAAGTACTACCTGTGAGAGGCAAGGGAGAGCATAGGAGTGCATGCACCAGGAACTTTAACTCATGGTTGAAGAACTGGTGCTGTGAGGAAGGGTTTGGATTCATTGGAGACCCACCTGAAGGGATGGAGGTTTGTTCAAGCCTGACTGCCTGCATCCATCCTGGAGGGGAATCCAAGCACTCAATGATAAGTTTAAATGCTACATTGACAAGCATTTAAACTAGCAAAGGAGGGGTGGCAGGCCAGCAAGGAGGGTACCTACTTGCTCAACCCCCACAGCTAGCAGTGGAACCAGTAAACCAGAGGAGTGGCTATCTCTGCAAAGCAGTGTGCAAAAGATGGAGATTAGTGCCCAAAAGGTGGATAAGCAGAAAAGGGGCAAAATTCAGATTCAGCAGAAGGGCAGACAGCAAGGAGAACCAGGGATAAATGACAACCAAAGAAGGGGCTGGAGTAGAACAGTGAAGCAGGCTAGGGAGGTCAAATCATGGAAAGCCACGTGTGCAAATGCCAGGAGCCTTAGCAACAAGATGGAAGATCTGGAGGCTGTCATGGTACAGTCAGACCTGGCCATTGTGGCCATCACTGAAACCGGGTGTAATGATAACCATGACTGGGAGATGGCCATACCTGGCTACAACATATTCAGAAGAAACAGAGTAGGCAGGAAGGGAGGAGGTGGCACTGTATGTGAAAAATGACATAAGGGCCACAGAGATCCAGGAGGAACAAAATGGGGAGAGATACTGTGGGTTAAGCTGGAAAGGAAAATGGGACAGCCATCTGCACAGGTGTGGTCTATAGACCACCAGCCCAGGAGGAAGAAACAGATAGGAGCTGATGCTAGCCATCCAAAGGATGGCAGACAAGGTGAGGTAGTACTGGTGGAGACTTCAATATTCCAGACGTGGACTGGAGCATCCCAGCAGCAGCATCAACTAGGAGCAGATTTATCCTGGACCCCTTCAGGGTGCCTTCAGCAACTGGTCATGGAACCAACTCGGCAGAAGGCAATACTGGACCTTCTGCTCACAAACAGGGACAGTGTGATGGGGGTAACAGTGGGGAGCACCTGGGTAACAGTGACCACCAGTCATTGTGGTTTGAAATCACAGAAAGAGCAGAACCAAACCACACAAAACATGTATCCTGGATTTTAGGGGCAGACTTTGGGAAAATGGGGAGATACTTGAAAGAAGCATTAAGGGAATGGGACAGGAATCAGGGGTTGAGGAACAGTGGGCAGTATTTAAAATGGGGATTATAAGAACAACAGAATTATGCATTAAGCAGGTTAGCAAGAGGAAAAGGAAGAGGAGACCATTATGGTTTTCCAAAGAGGTAGCAAAGAAAGTGAAGCAAAAAAGATTGCATTCAGGCAATAAAAAGACACAGCAGAAGGGGATAGGGAAGTACCAGGAGAAACAAAGGAGGCAGGGAAGTCAGTAAGGAAGCCAAAGCCCAGACAGAAGAACACATTGCAAAAATCAGTGGTTAAAGGGGACAAAACCTTTTACAGGTACATAAGTGAAAAAAGAAAGACAAAGGGAGGGATAGTGAGACTGAAGGGGAGGATGGAAGTCGCGTGGAGGATGACAACAGTAAAGCTGACATATTGAACAGGTATTTCTGTTCAGTCTTTACTGAGGAAGGGTAATGGGTCTGAAGGGGTACAAAGGGGTGAGAATGGTACAGAAATGGACACAAGTCCCTTTACATGAGAAAGGGTCCTGAAGGAACTGGAAGTAATAAGAGTTGACAAAGCAATGGGGCCAGATGGGGTGCACCCCAGGGTCCTTAAAGAACTAAGAGAGGTGGTGGCTGAACCTCTGGCTATCCTGTTTAGCCAATCACTGGAAACAGGGGAGGTACCCAAAGACTGGAGGACAGCAGATGTAGTCCCCTTATACAAAAGTGGGAACAAGAGGAAGCAGGAACTACAGACCAGTCAGCCTCACCTCGAGTAGTGGAAAGATCATGGAAGCACTACTGAAGGAGAGATTGGTGGAACATCTGGTTGTCAATGGACTACAGGACCCAAGGCAGCATGGTTTCACCAGGGGAGGTCATGCCAGACCAACCTCATTGAATTTTTTGACTGGGTGACTAGGAGGTGGATCGGGGAGGGCAGTGGACATGGCCTATCTGGACTTCAGCAAGGCCTTTGACATTGTGCCACATAGAAGACTATTACATAAACTGGGGAATATAGGGTGTGGGCAGGATAGTAGTGTGGTGGGTAGGTAACTGGCTGGGTGGCAGGACCCAGAGGGTGGTGGTAAATGGCTGTCACTCCACAGAGGGAAGAGTGACCAGTGAGAAACTACCACAGGGATCAGTGCTGGGACCGGTCCTATTCAACATCTTCATCAGTGACATTGCACAGGATCTAGAAGGCAGAATTTCACTGTTCACTGATGACACAAAGCTCTGTAACAGAGTAGACACACCAGAGGGTGTAGACAGAATGAGAAGGACCTGCAGAAACTTGAAGAATGGTCAAGGGTTTGGCAGTTGAAATTCAATGCAAGAAGTGCAAGATAATGCATATAGGGCACAAAAACCCTGGCACAATATATCAGTTGAGGGGGTAAGGATATAGCATGCACCAAGCAGGAAAGGGATCTTGGGGTTGTCATCTCTGATTACCTCAAGGTAGGAAACAGTGTGACAAGGCATCAGGTAAAGCAAATAGGATGCTGGGATATATAGGCAGGGGCATCACCAGCAGGAAAAAGGAGGTCATAATTCGCTATACAAGACACTAGTGAGGCCCCACCTGGAGTACAGTGCACAGTTCTGGAGACCATACCTACGTGAGGACATAGACAGGGTAGAAGGTTCAGAGGAGGGCAACAAAGATGGTGCATGGATTGCATCACAAGTCCTATGAAGACAGGTTGAGGGAACTGAACATGTACTCCCTGGAGGAGGAGGAGAGAGGGATATGATAGAGACATACAAGTATCTTACAGGGAGGAACAGGGTGCAGGAAAACACTATTTTTAAGCGAAAAAGATGTTCCAGGACTAGAGGGCATGGGATGAAGTTGGAGGGAGGACGATTCAGAGGAAACATGAGAAAGAATTTCTTCACAGAACAGGTGGTGGACAAGTGGAACACCCTGCCAGAGGAAGTGGGGGGGGCTGAAACAATCACGGGATTTAAGAATGCATGGGATAGACATAAAGGAATTCTAGAGGTCAGGGGTAAGGGGAAACAGACTTCTAGGAAAACAAACTGAACTTACAAGCTCAAATGGGCAGACTGGGTGGGCCATAGGCCCTTATCTGCCAACACTGTCTATGTATCTATGTATCTATGTATGCATTACAGCTGTCAGTTCTGTCTCATCAGAATTCTGTATTGTTTACTGGCTATATGACACAGAGTAGTTTAATGGATATAAAATAAATGAAATTTTGTTAATTCAAAGAAGTAGTGTGTCTTTGATGCAGCCTCCATAAATGTGTTCATGTGAGAACAATGTTGCTTTATTTCAGATTGACAAAAGAGGTTTCTGCCACACTCTGCTATTTCAGGAACATGTACTATATGAGCACACAAAATTCAGTTCTTTGAGGGTTCCTGTATCTATATACATCATGTATGTGTATAACTAGAAATACTATATTGCATCCTGATGCCTCTGTCTCCTGCACCCTGCTTCCCTCTGTTTCCCACCTGTGACAGGGTAGAAAAGGACCCTGTCCCATTTGTTGGAGACAATGTATAATTGCAAGGATCTGTATTCTTTCCTTTTCAACCTTCTCTGTCTGGTTGCACAACCAAATTTTCCTGTGAGACCTCGGACTTTATCAACCCGAACAATTTCACAATCCACTGCCTCTCACCGTCTCTGTTTTCTTTTCGTGTTTTCCTCCCTTGCATGTTTATATCTGCTAATCTAAAATATATAAGAATCAGTGTATATAAATGTAGCTGATATTGGGATCTCTTTTGTTTAGAAAATATGATGTTACTCTTGAAATGCATATAAATTTATAATTTGAGATAACTGTAAAAAAAAAAAACAGAGGTCATCTGAATGCAAATGCCTGAGCCTTTTGCAAAGGCTTTGGGGACCTCAGGAAGCTCTAAATGTTCTAGCTGCTCTTGAAATTTACAAAGGACAGGATGCTTGCAAAGGATGGGGTTAAAAAGAGTTATAAAAACAGCTAAGCTGAGCTGCAAGAGAGATTCTGTTTACAAGATATTTTATTTTGCTTCTGTATATAGTTATTCTGATCAGTTTATTTTATGTTACTACAACTACAAATAAACAGTTTTACAAATAAACAGTTTTATGGAATTTTACAACTGCTCCTAGGTTTTCTCTATGCTTCCTGACCTGTGCCTCGATGACAGATGGTGTCAAGCGTGGGACTTAAGCCGTGCATACCCTAAGACAGAAGATATGTCCGTGGGTACTGGACCTAATACCAGGGAAGCACAGAGGAAGGTATGGATTCTGCAGCTGAAGTCCAGTCTGAGATTGTACAGCCAAGCACCAGTAAGAAACTCTTTTTCCCATTCAAATTCCAAGCCTGATAAGAATGCTGGTGGGGGTAACAAATATGTGCCAAATGACAGTATCTACTATAACTGCAATAAGCCAAGCCATTTTGCAAGAAACTGCCATAATAAAGAGAGTGGCACTGGAGCAGATTTGTCCTTGGCAAACTGAGGCAAGTACCTAACAGATGTGAAGATAGGGTATAAGACCGTAAAGGGACTCATTGATTCGGGAAGCAGACAGACCCTAGTGCATGTTGAGGTGCCAAGAAAACAGTGCAAAAGGACCAGGTACTGGTGTCATCTGCCTCCACGGGGTCTCTTGACACTATACCACCACCCAAGTGACTCTGACTGTTGAGGGTGTGTCGCATCAAATGAAAGTGGGGGTAGTATCAAAATTACCGTTACCTGTGATTATTGGAAATTACTTTCTTAGGATTTATTGGGTTAATCTCAGAAGAATGGAACCTTCCAGGTTCAGCAGCACTGGTGACAAGAGCTCAGGCAAAGAAAATTTCAGACAATGGGGACTTTCAGTGATTTTGATTCAGACTTGTTTGAGCACAGTTCCAAGACCTGGAAATCCAGGAAAGAAAGACAAAGCTTGAAAAAACTGTGGCAACAAACGACTGATGGACATGAAGGGTTAAAATATGAAAATGCTGAAACTAAATTGATAACTGACTGTGATTTTCTTTCACAGCAAGCTAACAATGTTTCTCTTCAGGGTTATTTCAAACAGCTAGGGGTAAAACCAAAACAAGGTGGACCAATATTTAAAAAAATGAATGGATTACTGTACAGAGTTTTAGTTAAACCTCAGACACAAGAAACAGAACAATTGGTTATACCACAGAAGTACAGAACAGAATTGTTACAGATAGCACATGATAGTCCTATGGCTGGTCACTCATTACCAAACTGCTGTTATAGATTTTACTGGCTGGGAATTCATGAAGAAGTTGCTACCTATTGTAATTCCTGTGCCGAGTGTCAGAACGTAGCCCCAGTCACTAGAAAAGACAAGGTGCCCCAGTATCCCTACCCTTAATAGATGTGCCTTTTGAGAGAATTGCAATGGATGTGGTTGGTCCTTTAGACAAAAGTAAAAAGGGTAATAGATTTATCCTGGCAGTATGTGACTATGCTACTCGGTACCCAGAAGCACTTTCAATGTATACTGTTACAGCCCCAAAAGTTGCAGCAAAGCTAGCCAAAATTTTCAGCGGAGTGGGCATACCTAAAGAAATTATTACTGATCAGGGTAGTAATTTTGGTGCTGCACTGCTTAAGGAGCTGAACAGACTGCTAGGTATCACTGCCATAAGAACCTCCCCCAATCACCCTCAGACATATAGTGTTGTTGAGCGTTTTAACCAAACCCTAAAACACATGTTAAAAAGGTTTGTAAAAGAGGAAGGGAAAGACTGGGACCAAAATTTACTTTACCTACTTTTTGCTTACAGAGCAGTGACACAGGCATCAACAGGGTTTTCACCATTTGAAACGCTGTATGGTAGGCAGCCAAGAGGGTCACTGGTTGTGATAAAGGAAACGTGGGAAGATAACCCCACTCAGAAACAATCTATATTTTCTTATATGTGTGCCCTAAGAAAGATACTGGCAAAATATGTTGAAATTGCCTATAGTAATCAGAAACAGGCTCAAAACCAGCAGAAAGTATATTATGACCATGGGGTAAAAGAAAAAGTTTTCGAGCCAGGTGAAAAGGTTTTGCTACTGTTACCCACAACAGAAATTAACTTGTTAATGAAGTAGCAAGAACCATATAAGGTTCTTAGATGTACTGGAACTGTTAACTACGAGACTGAGACCACTGACAAGAAAAATCCTTATAACATATATCATGCTAACCTCCTCAAGAAATGAGTTGAAAAAAATGCCAAAACTGCCTTGCTAGTTTTACCAGAAACTGATAAGGAAGATATTGATGAAGCTTATGATATAGGCTAGAACAAACTGTAAATGTTGATGCTGTAAAGGTGAATGTTTCCTTAACCTCAGAGCAAACTGTAGACATTTATAATGTGCTAAAGACATTTAACATTACTTTTATCATGGTACCAGATCGAGCAAAAGGGGTTGAGCACATAATAGTGACAAAGAATGCTCGTCCTGTTAGGCAAAAGTCATACAGGTTGCCAGAGAGGTTAAAAGCTGATGTGGTTAAGGAACTACAAAAAATTAAAGAATTGGGTATCATTGAGGGGTCGAGGATTTTTTTGTCGTCTCCCATGGTAACTGTAAACAAAAAAGAAGGGGGTGTTAGAATATGCCTTGATTCCAGAAAAACGTAATCAACTGCAAGAATTTGACAGTTGTCCCATGCCCAGAACAGATGATTTGGTGGACAGACAGACTGGGGAGTGCAAAGTACACCAGTACCCTCGAGCTCACCAAGGGTTACTGGCAAATACCTTTAGCTAAAGAATCCAGAGACAAAACTGCATTTGCCACCCCTACAGGATTCTGTCAGTTCACCACCCTGACCTTTGGGGTTTATGTGGTGCGCAAGCTACATTTTAGTGGTATGTAAGCATTAAGCCACTCCGAAGGTAGCATCTAATGGGGAATTAATGCGGCCCAACCATGCATTAATTCCCCATTATATGCCACCTTCGGAGTGGTTTAATGCGCTTGTAACATGGTCTGTGGATTAGAAGGACTGTGTCGCATCACTGTGCAGTTTTGAAATAAATGAGTGCCTCACTGTGTTTCTGTTGGATAGAAAGGTTTACTGCACTTCTGACAGTTACACCCAACACCTTCTGATATACAGATGTGTCCATTTACAAATTTGGTATGCAACAATATGAATGCCTAATTTAATGAAAAATGTTATTTCTTTGAAAATCGAGATGGCTATTACTGTTGCAGCTCGCTCAGCAGGACCCTAGGTTCTCACTTCTCTTCAGTCGGCTTCCCCATCTTTGCTTAATTTGCATGGGACATACCCCACATTCCTGTGCTGTTTCACAACAACTGATGGTGTTTAAATGCTGCTTTATTTTGACCTTGCTCTATCGCTCATGCACCTCTCGGATTCAACATTTACTTCTTTGTTTCCATCGCAGTCGATGCTCCGTACTACTTACAGTTCACGGTCCTGTGAATGACTGAAAATGAAACGGATGTCTGGCTCCTTCATCTGAGACTCGACGACTACCTACTGGTGTGTGTGTGTGTGTGTGTGTGTATACTGTGGCTATTTGGCTGGGTAGGTAGGATAGACAAGACATTTCTCCTGGTGTGCATTTCTACTTCCCAGACAGTGCTTGTTTGTCATCCATGGCTCCTTTCTGTACTTCACAAGCAACACTGCATTACTGCTGGAATAATGCCATGTTGCTCTCGTACCACCTGATGCACTTTGACCCATCGATTCTTTTGCTTCTCGTTGTGTTATTTTTGCCATGTTACAAATAGATGTAATTTTAGCCCCTCACACTGGTTACTGTGCCGCGTACCTGGATGATGTCGTGGTGTACAGTTTCAACTGGAAAAGTCATGTGGAATACTCACGAGCAGTTATTCAAGCTATCAAAAATGCAGGTCTATTAATCCTACCAAATGTGCACTGGGCATGCAGGAAACTAGATATTTGAGCTATGTGTTGAGAAATGGAGAAGTCAAACCAGAGATTTCTAAAATAGAAGCTGTAGCTACCAGCCCTGTACCTAAAACAAAGGAATATGTCAGGTCATTTTTAGAGCTGTCTGGTTATTATCGGAGATTTGTTCCCAATTCTGGGAGTTAGCTACTCCTCTCACTGAACTGATGAATAAACAGTACCCAAATAATGTGAAATGGACCCGTGTGTGTGATGAAGCTTTTCAAGCCATTAAGGCTGCATTATATTCAGCCCCTCTTTTAAGAAGCCCAGACTTTGAGAAACCGTTTCTATTACAGACAGATGCATCTGAGGTAGGCCTAGGTGCTGTCTTAAGTCAAAATATAAATGGGAAAGAACATCCTATTCTGTATATAAGTAGGAAGTTGCATGACAGAGAGAAAAGGTACTCCATCGAAAAGGAGTGTTTAGCAGCAAAGTGGTCTATGGAACTGAATTTGTTCTTGTAACTGATCACAATCCTCTCTGTTGGCTTAACCAGATGAAAGATAAAAATTCCAGAATACACGGTGGTACCCGACACTGAAGCCATTTAACTTCTCTATGATTCACAAATCTGGTAACATAGAAACATAGAATTTGACAGCAGATAAGGACCGCTTGGTCTACCCAGTCTGCTCATTTCCCTACCTAATGGATAAGCTACAGATCCTAGTTAACCAGCAGCCTACTTCTTCTTACCCCCACCCTCTAGAATTGCCTTATGACTGTCCCATGCATGCTTGAATTCTACCGCTGATTTTGACTCCAAAACCTCCTTTAGCAATGCTGATTTTCTGTCAAGATATGGATCAGGAGTTGAGGGTTCTGATGGTTAAAAAAATGTATGGGTTTGAACTATAATTTCTGCTGTTCTGGTAAAAAAACAGATGCAAATGTGCTTAATTTATGAAACTAGAAAATGTTAGAGAGTAGAAGGTTTTGAAACCTGTTTAATAAAAACAGGTTCCCTCTTAAAGAGGGGGGGTATACGTGACCAAGTAGAATAGGACCCTGTCCCATTTGTTGGAGATAGTGTGTAAATGCAAGGATCTGTATTGTTTCCTTTTTTCTCTTCTCTGTCTGGTTAGGCGACCAAATTTTCCTGTGAGACCTCAGATCTGATCAACCCGAACAGTCTCACAATCTTTGCCTCTCACTGCCGCTCTGTTTTCTCTTCTTGTCTGTTTTCATCCCTTGCATATTTATATCTGTTAATATAAAATATATGAGAATCAGTGTATGGAAATGTAGCCGATATTGGGATCTCTTTTGTTTAGAAAATATGGTGTTACTGTTGAAATGTATATACATTTATAATTTGGGATAACTGTAAAAAGCCAGAGGTTATTTGAGTGCAAATGCCTGAGCCTTTTGCAAAGGCTGTGGGGACCTCAGGAAGCTCTCAATGTTCTAGCAGCTCTTGAAATTTACAAAGTTGTTTTATGTTACAACTACAAATAAACAGTTTTATGGAATTTTATAACTGCTCCTGGGTCTTCACTATGCTTCCTGACCTGTGCCTCGATGACACCACCCCCACAGTCAGGGCCAATGCACCCTGTTCCCTCTGTTCCCGTCTCCACTGACAGGGCTGTTGTGCTTTGCTAAACTGTAGAGTCTCAGGGGCTCTGCCTCCAAAGGGCTGCTACACCATGCTGCTCCAGGTCACCAAAGGTGGGGCTTCTGTTGCACCCTGCTACCCACTTCCATTGCCCTGAATGGGCCGGCCTGCTGCACCACACGCACCCCATCTCATAGTCAGGGCTGTTGTACCTTGATGCCCCACTGTGTCCTGCATCACAGTAAAGTCTTCTTCACCATGCTGTCATCTGTCCCCTGCCACCACTATGCCCTGCAACACCACAGAACCTCTTGCCTCCACAGTTAGGGATGTTGCACCATGCTGCTCCCTGCCACTAGTGGTAGATCCTTTGGTACACTGCCCAAACTGCTTGAAAGAAGAAAACAAATATACTTTCATCTTATGTTATAGGGTAGGTGACAGAGGGTAGCAGGGTGCAGCAGCCCTAACTGTTCTGATAGGAGATAGGGGAGGCATCAGGGTACAGCAGCTCAAACTGTGGAACAGGGTGCAGCAGATTCCCCCATTTGGGACAAGGGACATGGGCAGGAGGGTGTAGCAAAGGATCCGACTCTGGTGGCAGGGGTCAACAGGGAGAGAGTGCCCTAACTGAGAGGCAGGGGACAGGGTGTAGCACATGCCCTGCCTTATCGCATGGCAAGTGGCAGGAAGGTGCAGCAGCCCTGACTGTGGAGGCATGGGGCTCTAGGGCACAGCAGCCTTGACTGTGTAGACAGGTGCAGCAGCCTTGGATGTGGTGGCAGAGACAGAGGAAAGCATGGTGCAGAAGCTTTGACTGTGTGGCAGGACACAGTTGGACATCAGTGTACAGCTGCCCTGACTGTGTGACAGGGTGCATGGTGCAGCAGCCTTGCCCAACTGGGGCAATGGAAGTGGGCTGCAGGTACAGCAATTACCCCACCTCTGGTGGCCTGGTGCAGCAGCCAGAACTGTGAAGGCAGTGGACCTGGGACTTTAGTCCTTAGCAGAGCACAGCAGCACTGACTGTGGAAACAGGAACAGGGAGCAACGGGGTGCATTGGCCCGGACTGTGAAGGAGGGCAGAGGGAAGCAGGGTATAGCAGCCTCAGCTGTTTATGCAGAAGGCAGCGGGGTGCAGCAGCCTTGACTATGTGGAGAAGACAGTGGGTAGCAGGGTGCAGCAGCCTCAAATGGAGAAAGGAGACAGGGAGCTTGTGGGGTAGGGGAAATGGGGCAGCAGAATGCTGCTACCTCAACTGTCGTGCATGAGACAGGGCATCAGGATGTCAGACAGTATTTCTGTTAATACACATACGTAACGTAGCGTCACACAGAAACCCTCAAACAACTCAATTTTGTGTGTTCATATAGTACACGTTGCTAAAACAGCAGATTGTGGCGGACAACTCTTTGTCAATCTGACATATAACAAAACTGTTCTCACATGAACATATTTACAGAGGATACAAAGACATGCTACTTCTTTGAATTAACAAAATAATTTATTTTATATCCATTAAACTACCCTGTGTCATATAGCCAGTAAATAATGCAGAATTTTGATAAGACCGAACTGACAGCTGTAATACAGACACAGTAATTTCTCACAGACATTCATATCACTTCAGTTCAGCACTGAAACTTCAAAATGATCAACTTTTTATGAGAACAGAATGGTAGATTTTAAGATAATCTATCTAAACACAAACCCGATGGGTTAATAAACACCTTGGAGTGAAAACAATTAGCTCTACAGACTGCTCTGACTTTGAAGTGCTCCACCCTCTTAAGTCAATCAGGGACTTAACTGCTGAAGCAGCAGGCTAGACCAATATGATGTCATCACTCACTGCTAGGGACAGAAAAATCTTCACTGTTTTCAGTTACTGCAGAAGACATTAACAAATGCTGATTTAAAGAAAACTACAAAACCAAACAGCATGGAATTTTCAGGAAACAGTAATCATGACACGAGGACTTGAATTCATGTGAATTCAAGCTTTTATTAAAAATATGGAAAAAGTGGTGCATTTGATCTTTAACTTCCGCACCACTGATGTCAGGCTGTCCAGCCTATCGTTGCCAGCCTCCTCCTTGTTATGGCTTTTATGAAGTGGGCCAACATCTCCCCTCCTCCAGTTCCCTGGAACCACAGTTTCCAGTGAGTTGTTGATTTGGGCTGTCAGAGGTGCAGTCAGTACTGTACTTCCATGAGTTCCCTCAATACCCTTGGGTGTACTCCGTCTGGCCCTATAGCTCTGTCCACATTCAGATTTGCGAGTCCCTTCAGGACTCTCTCCTCTGTAAATGTATTTGTATCTACCCCCTCCTCTCACTGATCTTGCTGCTTTTATGTGGCCCACATCCTCTTCCCATTCCTATGTGAAGAATGAACAAAAGTATTCGTCCAGGATATCTGCTTTCTCCTGATCTTACTCTGCACAGTCCTCCCCCTGCACTTCTTAATCTCACAATCCCTCCTCTAGTCTTCCTCTTTACAAATATGTACCTGAAAAATATCTTGTCACATTTTGTTACCCATGGGCCTATTCTTTCCTCAGTTTGCGTCTTTGTACTCCTAATCAGCGGGCTCAAGCAGGGTTTGTTCTCGCAAATGCAGTCTGAGTGGAGATCGAAGTGGAGATCTGTTTGAATATTATGGAAGTGACCGCCGCCGTTTTGGTCTTCGACCGGGCAGGAGTCGCCTCGGTTTCTCCCTAGGGAGCTGGGGGGACTGGGGCTTCTCCTAAGCCGACTTGGGGTTCACCTGTTGGGCTGACTGTCGAGGCGTCTGTAGCCACTGGTCATCGATCGGCTGGGGGTGTTTGCTTCCCTTAAGTGGATGGGCTGGCGTGCTTGACTGTGACTGTTCCCCTGAACAACTGCCTGCCTGGAGTTTTTCGGCTTTTGGATCGTGCTGTGAAGATCAGCTGCCCAGGGATTGTACTGAGAGCTGTCGGGCCTCCCCTGGATTCGATTTGGATCCCTGCTATATGACTGGATCTGTTAGAGTAACTAACTAGCCTTTCCCTTGTTTAGATTTGATCTCGACTTTTGCCTGTGTTTGGATTTGCTGGAGAACTGACTTCCTTGTTCTTCCCTATTCCTGGATGTAGGGGTGGTGAGAGTGCGGTGCACATTTATTTTCTCTATAATTATGGACTAATGCTTGGATTCATTTTATGAATGGTCCCCCACCATGTGAGAGGTCGTACTGGGGGAGTATACAACATTTTTTAATATAATGACGATTTGCTGGATTGTTGCATGTGAGAGGTGCTGCACTGAACTTCAAATTATAAACTTTGTTTTCTTTTGTCAGTTATTAGTTTGGGTTCAGTATTCAGTAGCATTTGATTACACTGACACTGTGCCTTTTTGGATATTTTAATATTACTGTATTATTATATTTTCTGTTACCTGGGTTATTTTTTGGTTGGGCTTTAATTTGTGATTGGGTGGGTTTTATTTTATATTTTTATTATATTGTTTGTTTTATTCTGCTCCACCTCTGTGAGAGAGAGAGAGAGAGAGAGAGAGAGAGAGGAGAGTATTTTTGTCAATAGGTTTGATATTTATAGGTTTTTGTTTATTTTTGGTTTTCATATTTGATTTGATTAATTAAAATGTGTTGGGCTGGCGTAGAGATGGTTGGGCATTATTCCTCCACTAGGCTCAGAATTATGTCCTTTTGAATGCCCAACACTGTCATCCGACACCTATTTTAGGTGTCGTGCATTGGGCATCTTGAGGAAGCGTGGATGAAGGTGGAGAGCCGGGCCTGGTGGGGGACAGGCAGGGGGAAGACGGATTGGGGTTTTGAGGTCCAGGAGATGCCCTGGGGCGAAATGGGGTCAGAATAGAGGTTACTCTTGTCTAGTCCCCATACCAGAGGGTTCTGAAGTAATTGGACCGGTGCCGAGGTCTTCCCCGACAGCTCATCCCACCTTGGCGGTGTTATGCAGTGCCAAATCAATTAAGAACAAGACAGCTATTATTGCTGATCTTGTTGGATCATCTGATCTGACTTACATTACTGAGACCTGGCTGGATGAAAATCCAGGCCCTGTACTGGCCTCGGCAACTACAGCCGGGTTCTCGGTGACACACCGTCCAGGGCTAGATAGTAGGGGCGGGGGTGTGGCCTTATATTTAAATCTGAGCTGGGCCTTGTGGATGAGCCATGGGATAACACCAGTTCCTTTGAACATATCCTGGAAGAGGGTGCAGGCTATGGGATTCTCCTCGTTTACCGTCCACCAGGTGACGGTGGAGTATTCCTGCAGGAGATAGCAGACTTCATCATTGACCTGGTGCTGAGGTTTCCCAGACTGATACTTCTGGGCAACTTCAACGTATGAGTCGACGATGAACTCTCTCATTTTGGTCAAAATCTCCTCCAGCTGATGAATATGCTGGGCCTGACACAGGTCATTACCTCCTCTACCCATATAGGGGGTCATTCACTGGATCTGGTCTTTCTCCTGGGTATGGAGGTCACTGATTTGGGAGTGGAACCTGTCAGCTGGTCTGACCATTACACCATAAGGTTCAGCTTCAGGGCCCCCCCCAATAGGTCTGCCCCTACGGAGCTGGTTCAGTACTGCCCTTTAAGGGCTGCCAACTAGCGACCTAATGGCAGTGCTGGATCTGCTCGAGCATGTCGGTGAATGCATGAGTCAGATGATCTTGTATTAGCCTATAATAAGGCTGTGGGAGGCGCTCTGGACAAAATTGCTCCTGTTGTGTTCGAGCTCTCCAACCTCCGGCCCAAGGAGCCCGTGGTTTGATGGCTCCTTGAAGGAGTTATACAGTTGGGCCAAAGGCTGGAGAGAGCCTGGTGGAAGTGTCGGGCCTTGATGCCGACAGGCTTAGATTGATGGCACATTATGATAGCTATCAATCAGAAATCACTCGTAAGAAGGCAGCATTCCTGTCCAGAGAGATTTCTGCTGCACAAAATCAACCGGCTCAGCTTTTCTGGACTGTGGACAGACTGTGCAATCCAGTCTGTCTTCAGCCCAGAGAAGCTTTTTCTCAGCTAAGATGTGAGGAGTTTGCTCAGTTTTTTTTCCGGTAAGCTTGCTGGCATCAGTTCGACCTCTCCCATGGGGGATTGCGGTGGTCGACTAGAAGTGTCTTGTCCTCGATCTGTCTGGTGAGATTTTCACTGGCCAGAATTCGGGGACATTGTGAAGATCATCCAAACAATGCGACCAGCTAGTTGTAGTTTGGATCCGGGTCCTAAACCGCTTTAAGTAGAAACATAGACTTTGACGGCAGATAAGGGCCGCTAGGCCCATCCAGTCTGCCCATTTCCCTACCTACAGGATAGGCCGCAGATCCTAGTTAACCAACAGCCTATTTCTTCCTACACCCCACAAGAATTGCCTTGTGTCTGTCCCCACAACCTCCTCAGGAAGGCTGTTCCATGCATCCACTACCCTCTCTGTGAAATAATACTTCCTCACATTGCCCCTGAACCGCCCTCCTTCTGTCTTTAAATTGTGTCCCCTTGTTCTTGCAAGTCTCTTTTTCTGAAAGAAGCAACCCTCTTGGACTTTGCTGATTCCACTGAGGTACTTAAAAGTTTCTATCATGTCCCCCCTCTCCCTTCTTTCCTCAAGGGTATACCTATTAAGCTCCTTTAGTCTCTCCTCATACGGCTTCTCTTGCAGACCCTGCACCATTTCAGTTGCCCTCCTTTGGACTGTCTCTATCCTGTCTATGTCCTTGCGGAGATGGGGTCTCCAGAACTGGACACAGTACTCCAGATGGGGTCTCACCAACTGTCTGTACAGAGGGATACAACTTCCTGTTTTCTGCTGATGATGCCTCTCCCTATACATCCCAGTATACCCCCAGCCCTCCCTACTGCCTTCTCACATTGCTTGCTAACCTTAAGGTCATCTGATATGATTACCCCAGGTCTCTTTCCTTTTTGTTGTTGTTACTACCTCCCCACCCATTGTGTATTCTTCCCTGGGTTCTTGTTTCCCAGGTGCATTATTTGCACTTTTGCATTGAATCCTAGCTGCCATACTTCTGACCATTCCTCCAACCTTGCCAAGTCCTTTTCATCCTTTCCATGCCTCCTTGTGCATCAACCCTGTTGCAGATCTTTGTGTCATCTGCAAAAGGCATACTTTTCCTTCAGTCCTCTGCAATGTCACTGATGAAGACATTAAAAGGACTGGACCCAATACTGAACCCTGCGGTACCCCACTAGTAACCCCCCTTTCTTCAGAGTAGACTCCATTTACAATTACCTTCTGTGTCCTGTTGTCCAGCCAATGTTTTACCCAGGCTACCACCCTGGGTCCCATTCCCAGGCTGGTTAATTTGACTATTAATCTTTTGTGTGGGACTGTGTCAAATGCCTTGCTAAAGTAGGTTGTGTAGAAGTCATCTACCCAATCCTTGCAGACATTGTCTGGAAATCTTTGGAGAGGGATGTTTTTCCTGATCCCCTTAAGGAGGCGGTAGTTCGACCACTCCTTAAAAAATCCTCATTGGATCCCGACTGTGTAGCTAACTACCGGCCTATCTCTAACCTGCCATTTGTTGGTAAGGTTATTGAAAAGGCAGTTGCATTGCAATTGGATGATCACCTTATATCTCACAATGTCTATGATACTCTCCAGCCTGGTTTCAGGAAAAGGCATAGTACAGAGACTGCCCTTGTCCGGGTATTGAGCGACCTCCTTATGGCCAGAGATCGAAAGGCGCACACCATCCTGGTCCTTCTCGATCTACCTGCTGCATTTGACACTTTAGACCATGGAGTGCTATTGGAGCACTTGTGGGTCTTTTGTGGGCTGTCTGGTACAGTCCTCAAATGGTTTCGTTCTTACCTCATGGACAGGTTTCAGAGAGTTGTCACTGGAATTTATTCCTCTGGCGCTCACTCCCTGTCTTGTGGGGTACCACAGGGCTCCATTTTAGCTCCCATGTTGTTTGCAGTGTATATGCTGCCATTGGTAGAAATCATCAGGTGATACAGTCTGGGTTTTCACTGCTCTGCAGATGATACTCAGCTGTATTTGTCCTTTCTCCCCAGTCAGGGTGATGCACTCTCTGTACTTAATAACTGCCTCGATGAGATCAAACTTTGGATGAGTTTGAGCTGGTTAAGACTCAATCTGGACAAGACTGAGGTACTGGTGGTGGATCCAGGTCATCCGGGGATGGGTGTGGGAGCTGGACAACCATCAGGTTTATTACTTGGTGGTGTACTGCTCTCTACCTCTGAACAGGTGTGAAATCTGGCCGTTATTTTTAATGATGGTCAGACCCTGAAATCTCAGGTGTCAGCTGTTGTCAAATCCTCTTTTTACCATCTGAGGAATATCGCCCGGGTGAAACATCAGATTCCCCAGGTGACCTTCCAACAATGGTCCACTCCTTTGTCACTACTCGTCTGGAATACTGCAACTCCCTCTACCTAGGGCTACCCGGGGTTGATATCCGCCGCCTTCAGCTAGTGCAGTACGCAGCAGCCAGGCTTTTGACTGGGACTTCTAGAACCAGTCATATTACGCCTATGCTCCGCGAATTGCACTGGCTGCCTGTTTGGTGGCGGATCACTTTTAAGGTTGGTTTACTAACCTTTAAAGCTCTACATGATGAGGGACCCGGTTACCCGGAAGATCTCCCGATTCCCTACTGCCCCCTCCATTCTCTCCGTTCCGCCAACGAGGGATTGCTGGAGATTCCCAGGGTCCGACTTAAGTCATCAGGATTTCGTGCCTTTGCTTTTTCGGCACCAACCCTGTGGAATTCTCTACCTCGTTGGTTGAGAGAATGTCCAACCATTGATAATTTTAAGGCTGCCCTAAAAGAAAAAATTACTCACCTTAGTAATGTTGTTTCTTCTAATGGAGTCTTGCTATATTATGACAATTGCAGTTTGTCCCACCATTAGAACTGCTCCGGAGGTGAAAGGGTTAACTATAATTCTAAGAATGGAGTTTGGAGCGCGAGCTCGGTTAGAGAAGCTCTGTCTGGATAATTTCAAACTGAAACTGTCAGATCTTTACGAGCAAAAACTCACTAAGGTTCTGTGTGGAAGCTGTAACCTACACTAGCCAACTGGCTACCTAAATATTAACACATATTCCTGGTCCCAACACAAAGACTCAAGTCAGGGAACCAGAACACAATAAAATAAGGTAGAATAAAACACCACACCCCAACACCCCAAAAGGGGTGAAAAACAAATAATGGGCATAACCGGTGCCCACACTGGACTGCCCACCCACACCCAAGTAGAAGTTCTGAGAGGGCAGGCTGGGAGGTCATAATATAGCAAGACTCCATTAGAAGAAACAACATTACTAAGGTGAGTAATTTTTTCTTCAAACAACATGAAGTCTTGCTATATTATGACAACTGCAGAATACACAGCAGTACCTCCATGGAGGAGGGACAGAACCTACTTAGGGAATAGGCTCTGAAGCACGGCTGTGCCAAATCTAGCATACCTCCTGGCCTGGATATCCAAGGAGTAATGCTTGGTGAAAGTGTGCACCGTTTTCCAGGTAGCTGCTTGACATATCTCTAAAATAGGGATGTCTCTGGCAGCAGCTATAGACGCAGCTGTACCTCTGGTAGAGTGAACCCTCAGGCCTGAAGGGGGAACCTTTCCCAGTGTTTGATAACAAAATTGGATACAAGAGACAATCCACCTGGCAATGGATCTCTTAGTGGCAGGTTTACCTTTACCAACCTCACCATAAGTGAGAAAAAGTTGGAGGGATTCGAACCTATGACCCTTGGTACGCTCTATATAGTAACTAAGGGCCCTCTTAACATCTAAGCTGTGCAGCCTCCTCTCACCAGAGGAGGAATGGTCAGTGAAGAACACTGGAAGGGAGATAGATTGGTTAAGATGGAAGTCTGAAACCACCTTAGGCAAAAACTTCCTGTTAGTCCTAAGGGCTACCTTATCCCCTGTGAAAGGAAATAAAGTCAGTCTCCACTGACAAGGCTTGTAACTCACTTATGTGCCTGGCAGAAGTGATGGCTACTAGAAAAACAGTTTTCCAAGTCAAATACTTGAGCTCTGCAGAAGACAAAGGCTCAAAGGGGGGTTGCATCAACTGAGCAGTGCAAACATTAAGATCCCAGGCAGGGGCCGGGTCCCTGAAAGGTGGATTAGTATGAAGTAATCCCTTGAAAAACTTGGAAAATACAAGGGAAGAGGGCTTTCCTGCTGAAATAAAAGCAGAGACAGCTGACAAATGCACTTTCAGGGTAGCTGGTCTCAGGCCCAAAGAATTAAGATGGACCATATAGTCCAAAACAATGGGCAAATCAGCAGATTCCGGGGAAATATGCTTCCCTGAGCACCAGATGGAAAACCTTTTCCATTTAGAATTATAAGTAGCCCTAGTGGAAGGCTTCCTAGAAGCCTTCAGGATGTCGAGAACACCTTGAGAAAGGTGTAGGTCAGCAAACTCTAACTCCTCAAGAGCCAGGCCTTGAGGTTGAGGGATTTGAGATTCGGATACCAAACCCTCCCCTGGGCACAAGATAACAGGTTGTGTCTCCTGGGGAGGCACAGAGGAAGATGGATTGTTAAGGACAGAAGGAGTGGGTACCAGGGCTGCCTGGCCCAATCTGGAGCAATCAGAATCATCCTGCACGGCTGGGATCTGATTTTGACTAGCACCTTGAATAGGAGAAGGAAGGGAGGAAAAGCATATAGAAACTTCCCTTCCCAATCTAGGAGAAAAGCATCCAGGGGGACTGAGCCCATCACTGGGGGCCTGCAACAAAACAGTGGAAGTTGGTGATTGTCTGGGGCTGCGAAAAGGTCTATCTGAGGGGTGCCCCATCTGGCAAAAACTATCCCCAGTACTTGGGGATCCAATGACCATTCGTGATGGCCCTGGGAAATCCTGCTGAGAGCATCTGCCAGGACATTGTCCTTTTCTGGGAGGTGAACTGCTATGAGGGAAGTGTTCGGGGAATAAGCCAGAGACCACGACTTCATTGTTTCGGTGCACAAGGCCGAAGACCGAGTGCCCCCTTGTTTGTTGATGTACCACATTGTGGTGGTGTTGTCTGTTCTGACTTGTACCACTTTGTTCTGAACAGATGCAGAAAACACTTGAAGTGCTAGAAAGACAGCTCTGAGTTCCAGTTCCAACTGATGTGGAGCAGAGATTCCTGAGGGGACCACACTCCCTGGGTGGAGAGGTCGCCCATGTGAGCTCCCCATCCCAGAAGGGATGCATCCGTAGTGAGGGTCAAGGAATGAGACAGAGGAATGAAGGTGACCCCCAGTCTTAAATTGCTCTGATCCCGCCACCACTGAAGGGCCTGGATCAGGGTTCAAATCACTGGGACCAACTTGGAAAGGGGATCTTTTCTCTGAGACCAAAAGGCTCTCAAGTGAAACTGAATGTCCCTCATCTGAAATCTTGCTCCTTGCACTACAGCTGTGGAAGCAGCCATGTGCCCTAGGAGCTGTAAGAAGTGCCTTGCTGGTCGAGAGACCTGCAGAGTGAAGGAGGAGGCCAGGGCCACCAGGTTCCTTACCCTCTTTAAGGGTAGGAAGGCTCTGGCCTGCTTTGTGTCCAATTCTGTACCTATGAAGGTGAGTACCTGAACAGGTTCCAGAACTGACTTGGAAGACTGAGCAAGAAGCCCAGAGAGGTGAGCAGCTGCTGGGTAACTTGCAGGTGAGATTTGACCTGTTCTGGAGACTGGCCTACAATGAGCCAGTCATCTAGATAGGGAAAGACAGCAATCCTTTGCCTTCTTAAATGAGCAACTGCTACTGCCAGACATTTTGTGAATACCCTTGGGGCAGAGGAGAGGCCGAAGGGCATTGCTCTGAACTGGTAGTGACCTGAGGGCAGTTCGAATCTGAGGTACTTTCGGTGGGAGCTTCTGATTAGAACATGGAAATAGGCATCCTTGAGGTCCAGGGAAGCTAGCCAGTCCCCTGGCCTTAGAGAAGGTAAAATCACTGTCAGAGTCACCATTTTGAACTTTGGTTTCAAAAGGTGCTTGTTCAGATATCTTAGGTCTAAAATGGGCCGCCATTCTCCTGTCTTTTTTGGGGTAAGGAAATAATCTGGAGTGCAGACCCTTGCCTGGTGTAGGGGGGAAACCCTTTCTACAGCTCTGAGAGCTAGGAGGGTTGAGACCTCTGTTTCTAAGGTAAAGGTCTCTAGAGGGTTTGCAGGTGGAAAAAATCTGGCTCTCATCTTTGGAAAGGTTTTGAAGCTGAGAACCAGACCCTGGCTTACTACTTCCAGGACCCATCTGTCTGATGTTAGAGACTCCCAGTCCTGGGCGAAGTAAGCCAGCCTGCCCCCTACAGGAAGTGGAGAACCGGCCCTGGGTACCCCATCAGGGTGCCTGTTTGGCAGGGGCTTTAGGCTGAGGGGTGGCAGCAGACCTACTTGCACCCCGTCTGCCTCTGCCTCTGAAGAACCCCCTCTGAGCATAAGCCGAAGAAGCCTAGGTTTGCAAAAGGCTCATGGAAGGGCCTACCTGTACCCCTGGGGGTCTGTTTCTGAGGAGTGGCTTGCCGCCCCTTGGTTTGTGCACTCCTATAAATTGTCTGTATTCATCCATTTTCTTCATGTAATTCTCTGTTTGCTCCCCAAACAAGAATTCCCACCAGGAAAATCCATGGCCTTAGTCTGGGTATCCTGTGACAAGTTAGTACACCTGAGCCAAGCTAACCTACGAAAGGCCACAGATGTAGCCATGACTCTAGAGGATACATCATTAGAAACCACAGCTGCATGGAATTGCACCTTGGAAGCCTCAATACCATTAGAAGCCACCTGCTCCAGCTCCTTGGCAAGCTGGCCAGGGGCCTGTTTAGCCAAAGCCATGACAATGTCCCATCTAGATTTTTGGTATCTTGCCACATAAGCCATGTAATTTGCTTGTCTGAGTCCCAAGGACGCTGCCATGTATTGTTTTTTAGCCATGGCATCAATCTTCCTGGGAGTCCTTGTCAGAAGGATGTGAAGCCAGGGGAATGTTAGCTTTATCACAGGCTGCAGCCTGAACTACCCCAACATGACTGCATTTCTGTGAAAGAAAGTCTGTATCAGGACCTGACAAAGTGTACCACCTGTCCATCTTTTTGTCAACAGGAGGTACAGAATTAGGGGCTTTTAGAATTTTTATTGTTTGCTTCCTAAAAGACTTATGTAAGGGGATAGATAATCTCCTAGACTCTGGGATATCCATCATTTCCACAAAATCAGGCTCCTCCTGCTCATCCACAGCTTCCTCTAATGGAGCTGGAGGTTTCAACAACCTTTTATAAAACAAAAATGAGAAGGGACTCAGAAAGCATAGGGGAGATTCTAAAGGTCTGTCTGGGAGATGTCGGTTCAATGGGCACATCCAGACTCTCAAAGTCACATTCACACTGTTCATAATCCCCCGGTTCATAAAAATCTCCAATATCATATTCTTGAACCGGTGGAACCGACCTCCTACCAGACAGTGGCGGTTCAGACAGAACCGGAGAAAGTGACTGTACAATTTGTATAGCTTTTGCTATTTCTGCAGCAGTTGGAGAAGGAATTTTGGACTCCATACCTGCTGATTTTTTAGTTTTCTTTGCTGGAACTGGCTCCTCAAAGCCAGCTTTACGTTTGCCCGAGGAAGTCTCGCCCTGGTCAGAGGGCACTCCCTCCAGTTCGGTTGGCACCGAACCAGGCTGGCCATCCGGGACAGCGGACTTTTTGGCCTCTCGTTCCCTGAGCCTGCCCACTCTCTTATCCAGGGTGGCTGCAGGGAAATTCTTACAAATCTGGCAGTCTGAATTGAGGTGGTCAAACCCCAGACAATAAAACACATGTAGTGTGTGGGTCAGCCTTGGCAAAGGCTTCCCCACAGACACTACAGTGTTGAAACCCAGTGGGCCCGTTTTTCTTTTGGGTTTCTCAGACATGATGCCAGCCTAACCAACAAACTTGCCCTTTTAACGGCAGTGCCAGGCAAGACACCCTTATCGGTTCCCAACCGTGTCACGGGTCGTGGAAAAAAACGTAATGAAATCCAGTTTTTTAGAACCGATAAGAACCAGGAACCGCACTCTAAAAGCTTTAAAATGTTTATACTTTAAAGTTTTAACCAACCTGATCGGTTCGAACTGAACCGATAAACATTTACAAGTTCCACACAGAAATAAAAACCTGTCTATACTTACAATACCACAGACAGAGCTTGAACCGATCAGTTTGCGGTTAAAAATAATAATAGTCGCGGTTAAATTTAACAAAGAAAATACTGTTTAAACCGAGAAATGAACCGAGCAGTAGGAGAAATCTCCGGAGCGACTGTTCAGTGAGGCGGAGTAAAGAATCTGACAGTTTCAGTTTGAAATTATCCAGACAGAGCTTCTCTAACCGAGCTTGCGCTCCAAACTCCATTCTTAGAATGGTAGTTAACCCTTTCACCTCCAGAGCAGTTCTAATGGTGGGACAAACTGCAATTGTCATAATATAGCAAGACTTCATGTTGTTTGAAACATATCTTTTTGACTTAGCATACTCTTGTTAGTTGTGGGTGACTTTTAAATGTTTGGATTTTATTAATTTTAATGTTTTTGTACAGCGCCTTGGTCTTGAAAGGCGCTTTATAAATAAAACTGAATTGAATTGAATCAAATCACTCTCTCCACTTCCCTCTGCCACCGCTCTCATTGATCTCCAACTGGCTGTCTTTCGGATAAGACGTTAAACTGAAGTCCTGTCTGCCTGTTCTGGTGGTTATTCAGGTGGATTTTAAAGAACACACGGCACTTATCCAAAACAGTAGGGGAATTTTATTAGCAAATATAGAGATATTATAATCACAAAAATACACATACAATTCATATTATTTCATACACTTTGAAAGTAAAATAACCTAAAACAAAAAACAGACATTTTGTCCAAACGAAGGCTCCTCAAACAAAAACAAAGTAAAATTGTCACTTATCCTACTAACTGTAATACATTTCGTTAGGTAATAAGTGTATCAGAGGTTGTGAACCACGGCAGCCTCCTGTATTTTTCTTCCATCTCCTGCATACTTAACTTTTTTCTTCCTTTACAGTAAATTTTCCCAATATCACTTGTTACTTTTTGTAATAACTCTGTGTGCGAGCATTGCTTCTGCTGCAAAGTGAACAGCAACAATTAAACTCAGTGTACTCTTATTCCATATATTCCATTTCCTGGGAAGCTCCCATAAATTATATTTCATAACCCACCTTAGCAAATAAAGGTTGTGCCCATTCTTGTGCAGCGTAAGGCCAGAAATCTGTCATGTAGGAACAATCAAAACCTAAATGCTCCTTCGTCTCAATCTGTGTAATACACGCCGGTCTACTACATAATCTTTCCTCTATTCTTTTGTGTTTATGATTTGACTTTACATTCAGTTTCTCGTGGCAACTTAGCCAGTATGTGTCCCACATATGTTGTGGTATCCTGGTGTCTGCTAACAACGCACAGTATATAATTAATTTTTAAAATTTGGGGGACATTTTGGAAATACTTCCGATTCATGACATGTCTGTTCCAGTACTGAATTATACAAACTTTTCCCATGTAATTAATATAAGAACCTGTTGGCTTGTAACCTGCCATTGTCCGAGCCTCATGAATGTTCCCATCATGTAAGAAGGTAGTAGGGGTATATTTGCCACCTTTTTTAAAGTACCTGCCTCCCATTGCCGAAACCACTGTTTACAGCTTTTATATACCCAGGATTCCCAACCTCTCTCTAAATTTATCAACATAGGTTTTAAATTTGAGGTTAAAAAAAAAAAAAAAAAGACACTACTGAAAAATATTATAGAATTAACCATATCTAGTCTACCTGATTTAAATGATAAATGGGTATTATTCCTTTTCACAGGACTTAATAAATACCCCATAATGCTTGGAAAAACAGACTTAAAAGGGAGGTTTCTAAAGCCCTGTTGACACTGCAGGGGTGTTTTACTTATGCTCCACTGTCATCCCGCTGTGCTCTACTGTAAGTCAGCAAAAATGGATTTACACCTCCAGATGGTCTAGCGCCACAGATGGCACCAAGAGGAGTGCCCATGCTAGGTGGGTTGGGCATCCACCTGTGCTCAGAAATACTGGACCATAATGGATCGAGTGCATCAACAGTTTACACTACTGGATGATGCGCTCAATGCCGTATGTTCCACAAGTTGACTGTCACAGAAACGGGAGCTGAGCGACGGTTAACCCAATGCAGTGAGTGTTCATAAGGTGACTTTCCAGTGCACCAACGGGAACACACGGGTTGATGCACTGCAAAGAGGGAAATTGTAAACGGGGCATAACACTCGAGGGGGTGGAAAAACATAACTGATGTATAGAAATAAGGATATTAAAACACTTTTTATCGATTTTCCACTTGTTCCAAGTTGTAACTTTGTTTCCCCTGCTCAATTTTTCATTCCCAGTTTAATCTGTCCAAGTTATCACTTCCACATAATATTCCTACAACAGATATGGGTTCTTCGGATATCGTAATCCCTGCTACTGCTGAGGGTGCCGTTTGAGATATATCTAAAGTTTTCCCTACGCATTCGTCTAAATTTAAGGATGCTCCTGAAATATCTCCAAAATGTTTACAAATACCCACTGCATGTTGAACAGCAGCTTCAGTCTGAACTATAAGACTAATAACATCCACATATGCAAGTAGAGTGTATGGGATGACACCTTCTACACGTCTGATGGGTTTTAGCAGAGGTGAAGAATTCCGCATTCTATGTAAGGGATCCAGACAAATGACATACAGTGTGGGGCTAAGTGGACACCCCTGTCTTAACATCTCCTTTTATACTAAGATGGTGTATAGGCATTTTATCCAGTCTATCAGAGCATATGGCACATGGAACTGTTTTAGTATATACCATAAAAAAAATTATGGTTAATCGAATCAAATGCTTTTTTTTTTTTTTTTTAATCTAAACGAGAGCAAAAAGCCTTTTATTTTACCAGCTTTACCTCTTGTAACTATTTCCCTTTATAGTATTAAATGATCTGAATGGCCGCTCCATGCTCTGTCTGCGCAGTCCAGCGTTTTGGGTGCCTTGAACGTTTTAAACATTTAAAATTAGAAAGCTTTCGAACCCACACATTTCGAGTTCTGATGAATGAAACCCACTTTTTTTTAGCTTTATTTGTGGAATCGGGTTCCTTTTTCCCCGTTTAGAATTAAGAGTTAAACAGTACCTAGTACCATTCCACTGATCATCCTGAGCCCAGCGTGGTTGCATCTGTCGGGCTCTGAACTGCTGGCCTGAAGCCTGTGGATTGGTAAAAGAGTACTTGGTGAGCCATGACTGCTGATTTGGTGTCACGAGGAAAGCTGACCTGCTTAGGGAGGATTCTCGACACTGCAGCAGCACCGAGGGTGCTAACAGGCTCGTTAAGTCTTTCAAAAGGAATGCTAGTGTTGCCTAGGGGCTATCAGGGGTGAGCTGTGGATCACACAGTTACTACACTTAGCAGAGCACCTTCTCTTTTTTATTTTTTCAGGTGATTACGGGAGTATAATGCAGGAGTTGGAGTGAGGAGAATCCTGGAGGAGATCCTGGAGGAGATAACTACGGTGAACTTTGGAAAAGCATCCAGCAACCCCCTGAGATGGTAACAAACTCTTTGGTGAAGAATGACACGTGATGATAACTGGAAGGCAAATTCATGCTACTCGTGCTAGCAGGTTTGAAAGACTGCAATGTTGGAGAAAAGTAATGCCTGTAAAAGTGATGCCTGTTGTATGCTGGGAATGCAAATAAGTAAAGTTTATTGACTATTACAATCCACATGCTGGGAATGTTGAGACTTACTTGCTGTATCTGAGAGGCTGTTTTTCAGCGACAATAGTGTCTACTGTTTAGAACAGAGAATTGAACTGAATATTACCCAGAGCTGGACAGTGCTGTCACTGTTTTCTTACTGGAGTTTTGTGTTTTAAAGACCTTAAAACTTTTAATAATGAGTTTATATTTTGCTCCTGCCTTTGTACTTAATGTTTTAATCACTATAGCTCCTACTGTAAGACTTCCGATTCAATGTAGCCTTCAACATCAGGCCAAAAAAAGAAACAAATCAAGATGAATGGACTTCTGAATCCCAAGGAGCCATAACTGTGTATGGATTTTTATTTTTCTATTGGTTTTTACTGAGAGTTGTTTTATCTAAGGAGATGCTACTTCGGATTTTCCTAGGCAGGTGAAGAAAGTTTAGATAAGCGTGCTCAAGAATATAATCAACAATTGTTAATTGTTACTATATGCTGTTATTCAAGAAAGTGCTATTAACCCTGCATCTATTTAGGGTGTTCTCGTGGACAGTGTATACGTTACTAATGTTACCCAGAGTTTTTGTGAACTTGTGAACTTAAATTGAAATTTGTCATGCCCTTAGGGTTGACCGAATAATCCCCATTCCAGATATCAGTGTTGGCCAATGAGTCCTTAGGACCGACCTGTGGCAGTTTGGTACTAGGCAGGACAAACTGACCCCTTATGGGTGGCCCCACCAATGACAAGGAGCCCCATTAAGTACCTAAGGAGCAGTTAACAGGAGTGGCTGGATTTAGGGCAATCAATGGGGCACGGAGCGGCATGCATTGCATGGTGCCCCAATGGACAAGCCTCAAAGCTGGCATCTCCAACCGGCCAACCGGGATGTGCTAATGTGACATGATGTGGACGGGTGGGACTGAACTGTAACATGGAGTTCTGTTGTATTCCTGAACAGTAGCCAACAGGAATAGCTGGACGGGGTGTGACTTTCGGGACATGGAGCAGCAGTCCTGCATGGCACCCCTAGTGGACACACCCTCATTGCCAGCAGGTCCAACAGGCCTCTAGTAGGATCGGGGATACACGGTGTGGTCAGATGGGCCCCCAATACATGTAGTCCTTTAATGCTGGGTATGGCCAACAGGAGTGGCTGGATAGGAGGTGGTCCGCAGGGTATGGAGCAGCATACACTGCATGGTACCTTTGATGGCTGCCCTTTAAACGTAGCATGTCCATTTGGCTACCAGATGGGTACAGATGGGACACGATGTGAGTGGATGGGACAGATTGAACTGAAATGGTTCCATCTGGCCTTAATGCTGGTTTCTGGCTCTACTTCTAGAATGCTGGTTCGAACTGATTATTAAGACTCCCTAAATTTATTAGTTTGAATATGGAGAGGCATATAAGAACACTCTAAGTTTCAAAACTTGTGATCTAATAAGGTAAACTGATAAAGGTAAATCCTGTTAATATATTACAGCATAGATTACATATCTTTTCTAAATATTATAATAATCATTACAAGGAAAAAAAACTGAAATGCCTATTCAAATAATGGATTGATATTTCAGCACTCTTTTTTTGTTAAAATGGCATTAAATGCCGGTAGATTACTACTATCACAAGTAAATTACTTGATGTAAAGTAAATATTATGTGTTAGAAATCTATTAATATTGTAATGGATGTGTTTTTTGCGTTTCTTGTATTTACAATTAATAATATATTTTTAAATGTATTATGTTTGTAATGACTTTTTATGGTCAAACAGATAAACTACTACCTGGAAAAAAAAAAAAAAAATCTGAAATTTGACATCCAGGTATGGAGAATGATTGTGTTTTAGAAATTATTGTTTGTGTGATTTTCAACAATCTGGCTGCTATTATTTTTTACATATAATTTTAAAACCAGTATTTAATAAACAAATTGGTCTCCAGTTTTATATAAAGGCTGGGATATTCAAAGGGGTTGCACATGGCGCAACCCACTGATGTGCCCAGCATGATATTCAAAAGGGGATGTTGCACAGCGCAAGTCCCAATACACCAGGGAGCACTAGTAATGTATGCAGCACAAGTGCGGGGGGCGTGACCATGCATATCCGGCACATCCTGATATTCAGCCCAGAATGTGCAGCGCATATGCAGGCATATACCCGCCTTGCCCCACACAGATGGGGCACAAAGATGTGCCCCCCAAAAAAAAGAAAAGTCGGGGGACACCCACAGGCTGGCCGCCATACTACTGGGCGCAACACAGCAGCCGCCTGCTGTGGATAGCCACCCCAAGTCACAGTCCGGGTGTCAGGGGGCTCCCAGCACGCCCGATTTACGGGCTTAGCAAATAAAATAGAATCCCTGGTGATCCAGTGGACCTGCTCCCCCACCAAATCGCAGGCTTAAATAAATAACTCTATTCCCTGATGGTCCAGCGGACCTGCCCCCCAGCCTGATCGTGGGCTTAGTATAGTGAAACGTATCCCTGGTGGCTCAGAGGACCGAATCCCAGCCCGAAAGTGGGCTTAGTGTAATTAAATGATTCTCTGGTGGTCCAGTGGACCTGCCCCCAGCCCGATTGTGGGCTTAGTAAACTGAAAAGTATCCTTGGTGGTCCAGTGGACCGAATCCCAGCCCGATCGCAAGCTCTGTAAACGAAGGTATATCCCTGATGGTCCAGCAGTACCCACCTCCCCACCCGTCCCTCCAGACCTGCCAACTTCGCTCCCCAGTCAGCGGCAGGCGCAGCTCCCCACCATAAACAGCGCCCAGCCGCCAGCCAACTGACAACATACAGTACAACTGTCGCCCATTGGTACTGTGTGGGCCAATGGGCATACAGATTATATTACTAGCATACAGTCCGCAATATGTGAATGAATTCCTCTCATATTGGGACTGTGTAATACAGTATGTTCTGTATGCCCATTGGCCCACTGTCAGTCAATGGGCGGCTTGTGGTGGGGAGTTGCCACCCACCACTGACCGGGGGTAGCAGGATGGCAGGTCTGAGTGGGCGGGTGGGAGGGGGTTATCGCTGGACCACCAGGGATATACCTTCATTTATGGAGCCCGCGATCAGGCTGTGATTCAGTCCACTGGACCACCAGGAAAACATTTAATTACACTAAGCCTGCGATCAGGCTGGGATTCGTTCCACTGGACTACCAGGGATACATTTCAACATACTAAGCCCGCGATCGGGCTGGGGGCAGGTCCACTGGACCACCAGGGAATAGCTTCATTTATTTAAGCCCACGATCGGGCGGGGGAGCAGGTCCACTGGACCACCAGGGTGTTTACATGTTTTATGAAGCCTGCAGGGCACCAGGTGCAAGTCACCGGGGATCGGCACACCTACATGCAAATGGGGCCATGATGACATGCAAATGGCCCCATTTGTGCCTTTCATGCATAATGGTCCCATTTGCATATCCACCATTGAATACTGCGGTTCCTGCACCTAGCGCAACCACACTTGTGCTGGTGCATCCCCCTGCTCCTCTCTTGCACTTGCGCAGTGCCACTGCACCATGCGCAATGCGGGCAGCCATGGTGCCATATTCAACGGTGCTGAGCCATGGCGCAGCACCATTGAATATCGCCCAGGCTACACCATGGCGCATCTCAGTTGCGCTGCTCCCAGGCTTGCGCCCCTGCCAGGCGCAGTCTGAATATCCAGCCCATTGTGTTTATTCCTTTTGTATAAAACGATTACACTCTCCATATTCATGTACAATGGCATCCCATTCAACTTTAAAATATGATTATATACTTCTTTTAATTCATATCTAACCTCTGGCCCTATTAATCTGTAAATCTCTCCAGGTATCCCATCAGGGCCCAGTGCTGTTCCTTTTTTATGGCTAGAATAGCTGCCCTTACTTCTTCTACCCGAATCTCCTGAATCAAAGCTTTCTTCATATTGTCAGGTATTTCAGGTATAATAAGCAACTGAAAAACAAATTTGGCAATCATCCACTTAACTAGGGAGTGGTTACACATTTTTTTTTAGAATTGTGTGACTACATTAATAACCCCTTCTTTGGTATTATGCATGATCTTGTTTTCATCGAATAAAGTGTCCATATCTTTCCTTTTTATCTGTTCTGAACAGCTTTCATACGGACAGATTACACCGTTTTTCCACTGGGTGCCAAACTGTCAATTTTGCTGTAAATTCCTGGCTTTTTGAGCATTGAATGCTAGTAGTTCTCTTTTTATGAGAGAAATTTGTTTTGAAAAACTCTGATTAGTTTCACATGTCAGAGATAGGAGTCTTTGGAGCGGGTGTCTTTTGCCAATATATTCTATATAATTTTTCCTTTGGATTATTTTACTTAATTATTATAGCAATTTAACTAGTTTGTGTTTTGTATCTTCCCACCATAAAGTCAAATTGTCATACATAATTAGGAATGATTTCCTTGCTTCTATAAAGCTTTATGACCTGTAGCGTGTCTTCCTTTTCTAAATGAGAAGAATTAAATTGCCGTGTCCCTGGGCCCCCATTAAATGATGTCTTATGACCAATTTGTATAGAGAAGAAGTTATGATCTGTAAACTCTACAGGAATTATCTGAACTTGTTTTACGGGAATATGTTTTGATACAAATAAAAAATACATTCTGGTTATTAAATTTCCTTTACGGAAGGTTGGACTAGGTTTTCCCTGTGCAACTAAAATAAGCATCCTTCATACCAGATGTCCCTATTACTGACTGCAGATAATCTGAATCGCAAAAAAGTTTCTTGGTTTTACTATGCTGGCTCTTATCCTATATAGACAGTGTTCAATTAAACCCCCCAAATAAAATAATTTGGTGCAAGTAAAATAAATATGGTTGAATTGCTTTTAGCATTTCTATTCTATCTGTTTTTATTTGGGGTGCGTATATATTGATAAACCAGAGAAGGGTATTTTGGGTTTTCGTATCGAATGTCAGAATCCCTCCTGGAACTAAATCTATTAATTTTTATGACAGTTACATCTGGGAGTCTAATTAAAATGCCTATTTCAGAACAGGTTTCCTGACCAAAAGTCCAAAAAGATGGGCCAAAAAAAAAAAACAACAGTATCTGTGTGCCTGTATTGTTTCTTGTAATGAGTAGATGCAACCATCCTGGAGGAAAATAGTATCACCCTGTGTGTGCTGTAAAAATGAAAACACAGCATTTTTCTTCTCGTTTTTTTATGCTATTAATATTTAGGGTACTGAGGAAAAATGTGGAACACATTTATTTTGTGGAGCGTAATCACCTGGGCCTCCCTTCCCTGATTGCACAATCTACGTGCTTGCGTTTGTCTGCGGCCTGCTTTTCCTGAGACCCTGGCTCTTCTACTGCATCACAGCCTGTTGTTGTTATTTCTGGTTGAAAGGATATTACTGAGGAGGTGTCAGAATCCTTAGATTCCTCCGAATGGCTTTGTAACAGGTCATATTTATTTCTGGTTTGAATGCTATTTAAAGTCGTTTAGGATTTGGGAGTTTCCCTGCTTGGCGTTTCCTAGTCCTGGAAGTGGTCTATGAACGGGGCATACTTGTACCAGAATTTCCTGAATCTTCATTTTGTCTAGACATTGGTACGCTCCTGTTCCTGTCCTGTAGTCATCACTTTTGTTTCTTGTACTTTATCTTCTCTATCTGGTACATTATCAGACGTTTGTTGTTCTGTGTTTGGGAGGGTGGGGGATTCTCAGTCTCCTGTAATCTGCTTTGAACTGGCCTCAAGGGGTTCCTACCTTCACTTTGAGCCTATTCCCTAGCTACTGGAGCACTGTTTGTTTTCCTCTCTAAAATCTTGCTGCTTTGTGCCAAAGTCACATATAACCTTTGTTCTGTTCTGCTTGCCTGCTTGGGTTGGTTGCGTTCCGCCCACTGACAACTTTGAAAAGTATGGCCCATTTCACCACATAAATTACACTTCCTCCTCGCACCGAATACTAGTATGGCCCACCTGGTTACAAAAAGTACACCTAACTTTATTGCAAATGCTGCTCAAGTGTGAGACTGACCCACACTTGTAGCAGGCTTTTGGCTGCCCCGGGTAATAAATTACCCCCTCATCCCTTCTGAGAAAAAAAATGTTTGGGAGATATTGTACTCTAGTAACCATGGTTCTAAAGTAACATTTTTGCTTTCCAACTCCCTGTCCAGATGCTCTCCAAATTCAAAATAGCTTTTGTTTCACCCAATACTGTACATTTTTGCTTTAACCAGTATGTTAGATTATTCACACTAACCCCCTCATTCCTAAAAAGTACTGTGATAGTTTTTTGTTCAGGTTTTGTCAAAGGTATGGCAACAAAAGTTGCCCACATATGAGATTTTTTTTTAAAGTATTAAATTGTACCCACAAGCGCTCTAATCCACCCATAGTTTTGAAACTTCTATCAAAATTGGTTTTCCCTGAGACATTGTATTAAAGGAAAGCAGCCCCAAAACGTGGTCTCCCTTCCCTGGACAGCTTACCCTCCGGTTTAGCTCTGACCAACAAGAGCGGGATTTTTGTGTGCCGCAACTTGCTGTACTTACATTTAGAAAACTCGGGAACTTGGAAGTATGGAGGAGGCAGGGACGCTCCATTTGCTGAAATGGTGAGGCGACGCACTGCTCGCTTCAGTACTTTTCTATTGAAGCGAGCGGTGCAGCGCCACACCGTTCCAGCAAACGGAATCCACCTGCCTCCTCTATACTTCCGGGTTCCCGAGTTTTAAAATTGTAAATACAGCAAGTTGCAGCGCATGAAAATCTCACTTTTGCTGGTCAGAGCTAAACCGGAGGGTATGCTGTCCGAGGAGGAAGCCAGCTTTTGGCCGCCTTTCATTTACAGAATTTTGTTGGCAAAAATTTCACTGAGTCGTTAAGTAACTTTTGCTACAAAAATTCTGTGTGGAGGGCTCTTCCATTCCTTCCACATACCGTAAGCGCACTGCATTATGTCTCTTTGCTGGAAAGATTGGGCTATGAAAAAGAGGAATAACATCTGGAGGGACCTTGACCACTTTGTCTTTGTGGAGTACTCCTGTTCTGAGTAACAGATATGTTGGGGCCTGCTTCCATTGTTAAATCCTGTGTGGTTTGTGAAACAGTCTGTTGTATTGTAGCCTCCGTACTAGTACTTAAGACATTTACCTCCAAATTTGATCTTGAAACTTTTTGCTTGCGTTACCTTAAGGTACAGCACTGGATTTTGAGTTAAAACACAGTTCAGGAGGTAAATCAGTTAATGAGACAATATCCTGTGCACTACTGATACTTCGGGAAGTTTGTGAAGCTAATAATTTCTCCGTACCCTTCTCCCCAAAATCCTCAGGTTCTGGAATCCATATTGGGGAGGCTCCGGACACCCAATGACCACCTGTGTTCTCCCATCCTGCCGCTCTTAATGCTCCTTCCACTGTCCAAACATTCTTGGTTGAAATACTTTGTTCTGCTAGTTGAGGTTGCCTTAGACTGAGCTCCGAAGAGCCCATATGTGCCATTCCAAGTTTGTTTACTGTTTGCTTTTTTCCTCCTTTCTCTGGTATAGTATGCAGCTGTTCGTTAACTTGTGAAGAAGTCGGATCAGTTGGGCAAACATTTTTATGCAGCCTTGGCGTTTCATTTGTCAGTGCCGCCTTTGGTGCTTCGGCCTCAGAGTCTCTAACAAACAGCTGAGAGCTACTAACAGGGCGTGGTATGGACAAATATGCTTTCCTTTTTAGCTGTGCTAGTTAGTCCTGTAACTGCTTTTTCCGAATATATACTGTTGTTCTTCTAAAAGAAGTACTTTTTTTAAGGCTTCCATTTAAACAGGTAACTGTTTATCTGTTTGTTGCTGTTCCCTTGTATTTTCAAATATTTTTTCTTTGGCAAACCACCTCCGTTTCCACTCATCTTGTTGTTAATGTCCATGGTCTCATTCTGTTGTGTACACTGGGCTACACCATCTTGGTCTGATTTTTCTTCACAAAATATCCATTCCTTCTGATTATTTTTGGTCTCTAGAGTTGACACGGCAGTGTAGGAGACCTGCTTCTCTACCTCCATACAATCCATCCTCTCTTCCTGGTTACCGGTGGCTGCCAACTTGGCAGAATGCCAAGATGACAAAGGTTCCCCTACTGGACAGGAGAGGAAGTTCCCCAGTGTCCCGGCCAAATGTCGCCCATTCATTTAAAATACCACCAAAAGCTTAATCAGGTTCAGTTTCAGTTGATTACCCTCCGTTATCTCTATCTCCCAGGGATGGGGATGAAAATAGGCAGAATTGGCTAGTCCTGCTTTCCCGGGCAACAAAAAAATAAATAAAAAATTATGTGTAAAAATGCTGTTGAGATGGCGCCCCACTGACTTCAAAGGGACTTGCCCTTGCGCTGTCACTGGTCACACGTCATTAAATGCCTGAGTGTAAGGGTGTGAAAGACCTAAATTAGGAAGTGAAAGGGATTGGCTGGCCACCTCGTTGAGGCCAAACTATTATCCCTTCCACTGAAATACCGATGAACAACAACACTATAGAAATTACCTGAAATGACTATCCTCAGCATCAGCTATAAAATCAGTGAGTAACGACAATATCCTTGTAAATCAGTTTAACATCAGTGAGAGGGAAACGCAACACAAGTACAACCATGAACAAAATGAACTGGTATCAATCAGGAGCGGTCACAATGGGGTGTAATTCCAAGCTTATGCAACTGTTCGGGAGAGAAGATACTAGTGGTCGGACAGCTACTGTACAACGGAAGGCATTCCAAATCTTCTATCACGAAACCTTAGTTGCTTAAGCCAAGTCTGTAACTAAAGGCAAGTCGACCAGATTTTTGTGTGCACCTAGGAATAATTCCCCTTTGTGCTTGCCCTTCCTGCAACCCTTCCACGGATAGAGTTTCTTTGGAGGAAGTTTCAACCCTGACTTCACATACACAAGCGAGGCCTAGGGGCAACAGATCAAGGCCTGCTGTGAGGGGTGCAGCTCTCTTGATCATACTGACAACACAAGGGGAATGTTTCCACCAACTTGGCCAAAATCTGACGGATAAGATCAACAGCTCCCACCACCACCCCCAAATGTCATAAGCAAGATTGGTTAGATTAGACTAGAACACATATCAACCTGGTCTATCCTCTCCGCTTCCTACCCTCTCTGCAGCCATGTTTCCCATTCACTTTCTGATCCAACCAGAAAATCTACACCTGGTCAAGCTGCCTTCCCAAATCCCTTTCCTAAACTCCAGTCCTCTCTTCCATTGTCTGTCTACTCTACCTCTTCACCCTTAAGTCTCTTCTCAGTGACTTTTCTACTCCCACCTGCAACTGTTCACGACCTTAACTGATCCTTCTCCCCCCCCATACACCATGCCCTGACCATACTGCTACAACCCCCCCCCCCAGTTATGCCTGGATGAGGTAATTCTCCTTGAATCCAATATTTTTTTTAGAATCACATGCACCTTGTTACTGTTTTGCCTTACAAATCTTTATGATCATGTACCTTCTGATGTACTGTTCTGCTTGTACAGACTATTATTTGGCACATCTGTTAATTACTATTTATATTTTCTACTTCTGCAGTATCTTCCATTGCGCTACCCCTAGAACGCACGTGGAAATGAGTTGCTATCAGCTCAGCATGTCTTCCCTGGTAAAACTTTTGAAATAAATAAGCGGAGCCAAATGAACTGTTTCCATCACAGCCTGGTGCCAAGGTAATCACTGTGATGTCAGAACTGTGAAATCAGAAAATTATGTGAAAGGTTTTTTTATAGCGGACTTCATGGACAACCTAGCAGAAAAGTGCTGAAAACACTTGGAAAAGATAAATATTTCAAAAGCTGTTATCACTGGCAAGCTGCAATAGCATAGAGAATGTCTGACAAAGTGTACACCAGATCCCTGCTCTTTTAGTAAAATACACTGTATTCACTTTTTTCTTTATAGCACATATCGGACGATGACCTACTAGCCAAAATGTTTACGTTCTAACTTTTCTATAGTTACCTTACATTTCATAGACTTTTTATTTGCAACATTCCTGTTGATACAGGCTTGTCTTTTGTTCCATCTTCTTGCAAAGCTGGGAACCCTTCCGCATACCTGCATCTAACGAAAAAGATTGTCCTGATTTCACCTTTGTAATGCACACCAAACTTGCTGATCAGCTTACAGCTTTACATGCATACATAGTTACATAGAACTGTTGACAGATAAGGACCGCCTGACCCCTCTAGTCTGCCCATTTTTTTCTACCTTTAACTTATGCTGCAGACTGTGGTTGATCTGCGGCTTGCCTACTCTTCCCTTTTTCTAGGGTTCCCTTGTGTGTGTCCCATGCAGTTTTGAATTCCTCCAATGTTTTAGCCCCTACCACCCCTGTGGGGAGGCTGTTCCAAGCATCCACCACCCTCTCTGTAAAGAAATACTTCCTCATATTACCCCTGATTGTTCTTCCTCCAACTTCATCTCACGTCCCCTAGTTCTCATCCATCTTCTTTTCTGAAAGATGCTACTCTCCTGTACCTTATTGATCCCTTTAAGGTATTCATACATCGCTATCATGTCTCCTCTCTCTCTTCCGCATATCTAGAGAATACATATTGAGGTCTTTCAGCCTCTTCTCATATAATTTCTGGTGCAGTCCCTGTATCATTTTTGTAGCCCTTCTTTGGACTGTCTCCACTCTGTCTATGTCCTTCTTGAGATGCGGCCTCCAAAACTGGACAATGTACCCCAGATGAAGTCTCACTAATGATCTGCATAGTGGCATCACTACCTTCTTTTTTCTGCTTGTGTTGCCTCTCCCTATGCACCCCAACATCCCGCTGGCCCTTCTAACTGGCTTCTCACAGTGTCCAGCCATCTTTAGGTCCTCAGATATAATTATTTCTAGATCTCTCTCCTGTTTGGTTGCCGACAGTAGCCCCCCCATTGCAATATCTTGATATTTTTTTCAAGCCCAACATTATAACTGGAAAAAAAACTATATAGTGACCAACAAATGTTGCTAATCTAGAATTAGTTAAATCTCTGCATTCTTAGCTGAATTGGAATTTCCCCCACAGCAGATTAAGAATCTTTTTCCATTTTAGAATTTTTTTTATTTAGTTTTTGTTTACTGGGTAAGTGCACTAGACAACAAACATCATCCCTGTTCAGGCACAACCCGAGAGAGTTACAGACAAGATCAGCATACATCCTATCATGAGAAGTTTCAGCCAACAAAGAGCACAACAAAATCAGTGCGATTACAGGATTATCGCATCGCATACAGTGGGCAGACCAGTGAACAAGAATTACATAGAGTACAAAGATGCGAAACAGGCAATTATTACAGAAGACAGAACCTATCCCATGTAAGTACTGAGGGCATGTAACGGGCAAAAAGAGGGATAACATCCCCCAAAGGACTAATGGGGGGGATGGAGGCAAACACCTGAGCATTTTGGATCTTAGGGCAGTGAGCTGGGGCAGGAGAGCCCTAGAAGTGCTAAAGGGACAAAGGAGAAAGACAAGGGCCAGATTCAAAATCGAGTGTCATTTAGAAACAAGAGCACTTGTCCTTGATTTGTAGATGACTTTTGAGGCCGTTTTTAAGGATTTTGAGGGACTGAGTGCATTTCAGCTAGTTTGGGAAAGAGTTCCATAGTTTTGGTCCAGATACTGCAAAAAGCAGTCTCACTCATCCTTGTACTGCATTTGGGAGTATCAAGCAAAGAACTGTCCATCGATCATAGGGAGTAGGTCTGTGAAGAAGGTTTGATCCAGCAAGCAACAGTTTCAGAGAGGCCCTCTCTAATTATTTTGTCGATGAAGCAGCCCACAACATATGACTGGTATGAGGAAGGAGAGAGAGCCAGCCAAGGTCGGCTTAGAGCACACAGTGATGTGTATGCTTTGGCCTAGATAGAGCAAAGCGACCGATGCGGTTGTAACAGGTCCCCCATTTGCTTAGAGCAGCTGTACCCATAAAAGATAGGAGTTCATATGTGAGGCCAGACCTTACTACACCCTCTGCGGGGGCAAGTCTCGCAGTGGTGGTAAGGTTGTAATGTGTTTTATATGCAATGCCCAGCTTAATATGGACTGACTTGCATACAATTTATATATGGAGACAGAAATCAACAGAAGGGTCAAGAGTGATACCCAGGTACTTGAAGGAGTCCACCATGTCAAGGGAGGGGCCTCCAGTCCCCCTGATAGAAAGTGAGGAAGGGCAGGCTCCAAGTCTGTGTGCTGAGTCAAAGTGCATGGTGACTGTTTTTTTGGTGTTGAGAAAGAGCTTACTGTGAGACAACCATGAATGGATGGTGGCAAAATCCAAGTTGAGCTTACTGTTGATGTCGGTGACATCGGCTGCATTGGTATATAGGACCATATCGTCCACATACAGGAGTGCATTGCATGAGCTAAGAGACTTGTGCAGATTGTTGACAAATAGAGAGAATAAGAGCGGCCCAAGGATAGACCCAAGGGGGACTCCGACCCCTATGCAGGCAAGATCAGATGTGGATCCACTTATTTCGACAAACTGTCATCTTTCAGCCAGGTAACTTTTATCCCAAGACAGCAAGAGTGGCAAGAAAGCAAAGGCGAGCAGATTATCAAGCAGTAGGGAGTGATCAACCAGGTTGAATGCTTTGGTTAAATCTATAAATATCGCTCCTCTAAGCATTACCCTGTCCATGGCAGTTCTAATATCGTTTGTCAGTTTTACGAGTGCTGTAGTGGTACTGTGGCCACTCCTGAAACCATGTTGGCATGGGGTAAGCCATTTGGTTTGTTGAAGGAAGTCTGTGACCCGAAAAGCAACAAGTTTCTCAAGGAGTTTGTTGAGGGTGGAAAGTATTGCGATGGGCCGATAATTATCTATACATCTAGCATCACCTTTTGTGTGTATGGGGACAATCTGCACAGTCCTCCAGAATGCAGGCATGGACCCTGATGCGAGAGACAGCTTGAACATTCTGGTGACTGGGGCCACAATGAGGGGGGCAGCTAGTTTGAGAAACCTTGGAAGGAGCCCATCTGATCCAGCAGAACCATAGTTGGCGATGGATCTGAGAAGCTGAAACACTTCTCTCATGGTAATCGGCTTAAGGTCGACGTGAGAGGAGCTTGGGACCCATGGATCCAAAGAAGAGTGTGGATCCTGATCAGATTAGCAGGAGAAACAGGAGAGGTCCCAAGAAACGAATATTTAGGACATTAGCAATGGTAGTCAAGTTGTTGTAGTTGGTACCATCCAGGGTCATGTCAGTTATTGGTGAGTTATTACCCTGACCCATGCTGGATTTCACGTGGTTCCATAAATTGCGGGGATCATGCGTAGATGAGCAGAGGAGCTATTTGTAATACGTGCTTTTAGCTTTGCGGATGGCTATCTTGCACTCCTTTCGCAGCTGTCTGTATGCAGTTTAGTGGGCGTGAACCTGGGTGCATTTAGCAGTGGACCATACTTTATCCCTCTTCTTCATTAATGCTAGAAGCTAGCTGTTAATCCACCTGGTCATGGAGTCTCTGATGCGCCACTTTTTGAGAGGAACAAACGCATCTTGCTTATTAAGAAGGGTGGTATGTAGGAAGTTGAAAGCTTCATCTACGTCAGACGTCTGATAGATTGGGGACCAGTAAATGTACTGGGCAGCTAGAGCCAGGGATCCATAGTCAAAGTTAGAGAAGTCCCGGAACTGGATTTCCTTGGGAGGAGGTTTTTGACAGCATGCACTCCTTGTACAAAAGGCTGTTGGGTGGTCACTGATCGAGTCAGGTGACATTCCAGCATTAGTGATCCTATCCTTCCTATTTGTGAAAATCCAGTCAATAAGCGATTTATTTTTTTTGTTGGTCGCAACTCTGGTCAGACTCGTTACCATTTGAGACAGATGAAGCTTCCCTAGGACTTCCTCCAATTGACCGGTATTGCTCCCTAGCCAGTCTAGGTTAAAATCCCTAATGAGTAGTAGTTCTGACTTCCCCTTTAGTGCTGTTAGGTACTGTGTGACATCCGTTAAACCTTTAAGTTTATTCTTTGGAGGGTTGTAAACACAGAGGATGTTCAGTTTCTTGGAGTTTCCCAGAAGAAGCACAGCATGAAGTAGTTCACAGCCTTTAGGAGGTGAGTCAGGTGAGGGATGGCTACAGAGGTGCTCTTTATAATAGAGTGCCATGCCTCCCCCACGTTTAGATGTAGTACAGCAATCAATCCTCAATAACTTGTACCCTCCTAGAGCACACAGGGAGTCAGGTAAGGTTGGTCTGAGCCAGGTCTCTGTAAGGCCTAGTACTGTATGTCTGAGGAGTAATGGGTGACCCAAGCTTCCAACTCGGCAAAATTGGTGGTGCGGCTGTGAATATTCACATGCACAATTTTAAGACCCTTTGAGGAGAACCATATGGGGGTATAATGTGGCGAAGATAGAAACGGAGGGCCTGGGTATGATTCACCATCCCCGGCCTGAGCAACACATAGTAGGTGGAGCCAGATTTCCCTGTACCATCCCAGATGGGAGTGTCTCCGAGAAGTAAGCCGTGGGGAATTGGAGAAACAGTACGATATGTGAGCAGGATTGATTAAGCACAGGACAATATGATTGCACAGGAGGTAAGATTTCCCCAGTAGAATGTCTGAGAAAGTAAAAGAGGTCTCTGCAGAGTTCACTCGTGATGCACTGCAGTCAACAGGGGCCACTACGAAGTCCACACAGGCAAGTACCACTGCGTTAGCCTCAACTCTATAGCAACACAGGAGCCAAGCAGCTTCATTTTAAGGGCCAAGCTTCAATTTCCTAGTGGCCTGGTGGAGGCAACAGAAAAAGTTGTGGAACTAGGTACAGGCTTGAGGACTGGCCACAGTTCTCTCTTCAACCAGGCACAGTCTCAGGGGCTCAAAGAGATCCCTCTGCAAAGCCACCTTCTGTATACGCAGTATTTACGGTATCCCATAGTTACATTTACTATACACCACCACACTGATCAGAAAAATGCTGTTAATGCAAGATCCTAACCTTTAACAAAACAGCTGCACCACTATTCCTAATACTGAGCAAGCCAAAATCATTTGAGTCCATCCCAGTATAAGATCCTGTGTAACTCACTAGCCACAGACAATTACATTTTGGCACGCTGTAACTAAGGTATAGCAAGGAAATAAAAAGCAGTTGATGAAACTAAGTTGTGGCTAAGAAAAAACAACATACTCATGTAGGTCACGACTAGGCAGTACCAACTATTTGCAGAGTTAGTCTACGAGTCTATAAAGCTTAGACTATCCTAATTAGCTGTTGGACAATAACTACCATTATAGTGAACTAAAAGGTGGATTGCCCTCTAATTTCTCAATAATAGTTCCAGTGCAGTGACTCAGCTTGTAAGATCAGGAGCTTAGAAGCCCTTAGAATAAAATGACTGTTTTCAATTTCTTTCTTTGTCAATTCGAAGATTGGCACATGTCACTAAAGCAAATAGAAGAAACCAGGGACTTTTATCACTAGTTTTCAGACAGCAGGCATGTCCTCCAATGCTCAGCCTATAAGCTGAGGTTATCCCCGATTATTTAAAAGATTGCAAGGGTTGGGGGCGGGTGGGAGAAAAAAAAATCCTCTGGGATGTCTGACTTCAGGAGCAGGTTTCCTGAGGCTTAATTTTGTAGAAAAGTTTGTGGCTGGCTATCTGGCCACCACAAGAAAAAAATTACTCATCATAATAATCTTGTTTCTTCCAGGGGATCAGACAGCATTATTAAACCAATGCAGCCAGCCCCCAGCGCCAAACCATCCGGAGAGATGGATTGCACACCAATCACAGAACTCTCATTGGCCCGCGCCAACCCCCGAACTGCTGCCTCCTGCAGTCACTACTTTACTAGCGACGTCACGCAACCTTAACTATTAACCAGATTCATAGCCTGTCAAAACAGCCTGGATTTGTCAGAAAAAAAAGCAAAAAAAAAATTGATAACCACTACTCAGCAAAACGGAGTACTTAGCAATCTTGAATTATGGCTGTATGATGCAGACTGCACGTGATTCTTGGAAAGCTAATAAAAAAGCAAAAACCTCTTTCTCACAACATGCAAGCAACACTACATAAAAGAGTGTGGATTAAGACAGTTTAATGCATGGTCAGGTGACATGTTTTAGCCAATCATGTTTATGGATTTTTCAATACCATTTTATAAGTTTAACTTCAGCCACATACAGTACCAGTGATGCTCCAAAGGATCAGCTTACAATTCATAACATCCTCCTTCTTAACTCAGTATGATTGGCTCATCATAATAAAACAAACTGCAATACTTCATCATGTTTTAAGTGCACCAAGATTGTGCAGGCATGTTATGTCATAATAAATCAGCCCTGTCAAGTATGCCTCAGCTGAAGGGGATCCCTCTGGCATGTTTAGGCAATCAACCTCTTTCTTCTCGAAATCCCCAAACATCGTGAATTTATATCAGCTCTCCCTCATACAACTCGGTCATCATTTCATTAAAACTACATCTCTTCTCTTGTTTTTTTTTTTTATTCTATTTTTAATTACTTTATGAACAATTAGAAACTAACAGTAAGAACAATAAACAGTAAATACACACAAATAGACACAGACACTAAACAACCAATGAACAAACAGCAATTATACAATGGGGTATGAAAATCCTGAAACCTCATTGGTCAAAACACATCACGACTGTGATAAATCCTCCAGTATACCCACTGTAAAAGTGTGATATCACTATAAAAACAAAAAAACAAGTTGGACATTGCATAATAGCAATATACCAGGGCAGGGAGTGAGTATATGGGTGGATTTACCACTTCTGGTGTGGTTAAGTCACTCAGCTGCGCCTCGTGACCGAACCACACCAGGCGTGGTAAATCCACCAATATACCCACTCCCTGTCATGGTATATTGCTTAAACACTGAACAAAACACCCACCCATCCCAAGGCAACATGCCAAGCCACCCCACCCCAGGCAGTGTCTGAATTACTCTTTATGTGCTAAAGAATCTTCAAGACACATGGAAGCCCTATCTTAAAACAAAGCCCCCACCAAAAAAAAAAAAATGCAGTGGCAAATAAACCCCTTTAAGCACTTACATAATTCCAACACTGCCCCAGTGATTAAAGCAATATACCATGAAAGGGAGTGGGTATATTGGTGGATTTACCACGCCTGGTGTGGTTCAGCCACGAGGCGCAGCCGAGTGACTTAACCACACCAGAAGTGGTAAATCCACCCATATACCCACTCCCTGTCATGGTATATTGCTATTATACAATGTTCAACTTTTTTTTTTGTTTTTATAGTGATATCAAATGTTTACAGTGGGTATACTGAAGAATTTATCACAGTCATGTGATGTGTTTCGACCAATGAGGTTACAGCATTTTCATACCCCATTGTATAATAAATTATGAGCCTGCAGGATTCAGTACCCTCTGCTCTTAACAAACCTTTACTAGCTCTACTGCTCCTGAGAATGATGTACTATATTTCCACCTCCTAGAGATGAATTCTGTCTTCTGTAGATTTAGAACGGACACTCCCCAATGCTACACAAGCTCCCCACTCCTAAATGTTTCCAGTTTAAAGACTGCATTTCCCACAGTCACTAGATTTTGATAGCCAGGCAGGTGTTAGTGGAGAACAACAATGAACTAGTGTTAATAGCATAGTTGTGAGAGCCATCCCTCATTTTACCTCAGTGCGGTTTGATATGGTAAACTCAGACCTAAAAGCAAAAGTGACATAACTAGAGAACAAAGAACGCTTTTAGTTTTTAATGCTACACAACTCATCAACAGTGTATGGGAAACTTAGTAGCATACACTGCGTAGCGATGGTAGCGTAAACAAACATGCTTCATGTTGAATTAGAAAAGAAAATCAAAGGCGTGGGTGTGGGGGGCAGAGCCCACTCCCCTTCCCAATGCTTAACAAAACCAGCTGATATTTAGGCTTTTGATAAATGGGATGGCTTCAAGCTCCCCCACCCCCACCCCATTATTTGTTTCAAGTTTCTGGAGAAGTCTCGAAGCGGTACACTAAAAACTAGCATAGTACTCTTTTGCTATACATTTTACAGTGGGGTCCTTAGCCCTCCACTTACACAACAAAATTCATATTATCATCATAGAATATTGTGAGTTATGTTTAAAAACAGAATTCATAACATCCTTTGATGCTAAATCAAATGTAACCACTGCAAAATTAAAATCAATGTCTTGTGAGTATAGAGCCCTGTATGAAGGTGTGACCCCCATTTTGAGGGTCACTGTCACTCATTTTGAGTGTCAGCATGTCAAATTTCATTGATAACATTTTGAGACGTCTAGGGATCATCTACTAGATACTATATCAAGCAGTACGCAGTAGTTTTTTTTTTACGTAGCAAAAACAACACTTTATGGTGCAACACCGATGCTTTCCCCTGCTCCCCCACAATGCGCCCCCCTAAAATCCCCTCTTGTTATTACCCTAACCACCCCCACCCCCAATATGTCATTTCTGTCCAGCCCTCTCATGTCAGCCCCCAGCAGCGGCAGGGCTCGATTTCTAATCCCTATAACTGCAATTATCTGTACACAGGTGAGACCATATTGCCCCATCCCGAGTCCCGTTACCTGGCTCCGGCCTCTCGGACTCCCTCCTTCGGGCTCAATCCCTGCCAGCGTCTACGGCAGCCATAGAGACAGCAACAAAACAGAGCGCGCGCGCCACCGTGAGCCGAGCGTCACGCCAGGAGTACCCCCGCGGAACGCTGGGAGGCTGCGGGGCGGAAGCGGAGCCCTCCTGGAATGGCCGTATATCGGGGCTCGTGCGCGGGAAACGCTCAGCCATATTGTGTAGGTCAAAACCCGGAAGCTGGCTTATTGACATCCACACGTGTGTGGCGGCGTGCTTACTTCAGGTAGCATTTTTCTTTAGCAATTAAAAAAAAAAAAAAAAAAAAAACATGCGTTCTTTAAGTGGCGGGGGAGTTCTATGGACCGGACTATTTTTATTCATTGACAGTGTTTTTGTGGGTGGATCGATGTGCATTTTGGAGGTTCTACGAATGCCACTGACGCCAGAAGTGCTAGATTCACATTGCAGAATTAGAATAAGCATACCCCCAATAAATCTCACGCCAAAAACTAGAGTACTACCTTACTTTATTTTAAAGTTATAAACCATTTTGTGACCCTGATTTCACTACCTCTACAAAAATAAGCATATTTGTCAATGCCAAATGTTGCTTGCGTGTATGTGCTGTTTAGGTATTTGGAAGTCATTGGAGTGCAAATACTGCAAATTTAGGAGTGTGTGTAGGAACTGCGCAACCCACTCTTGGTAAACAGTCATTTTTAGGAATTTTTTCACAAAATTTTCAACATAGCCATTTTAAGAACTCTTCTCATGAACAGTGTCACTGTGATTTTCTTAATTTGTCCCGTACATTGATTTCGCACACCGACTGCGCCATTGTGTGCTACATGGGCGGAAACATGTTTTGGGCAGGATGTAAAAAATGATAGCTGTACTGCTCATAAGGAGGTGTGGTAAAATGACAATGTTGAAAATCTGGAGTGAAAATATTGAAAATTCGCGAACTTACGAGGGTGCATGGAAACTGCGTAATGCTCACTCTTAACACAGTCATTTTTAGGAATTTTTTCACCAAATTTTCAACATAGCCATTTTAAGAACTCTTCTCATGAACAGTGTCACTGTGATTTTCTTAATGTGTCCCATACTTTGATTTTGCACACAGACTGCGTCATTGTGCGCTACAAGGGCAGAAACATGTTTTGGGCAAGATGTGAAAAATGACAGCTGTGCTGCTCATAAGGAGGTGTGGTAAAATGGCAATATTGGAAATCTGGAGTGAAAATATAGAAAATTTGCAAACCTACGAACGTGCTCGTAAAACAGTCATTTTTAGGAATTTTTTCACCAGATTTTCAAAATAGCCATTTTAAGACCTCTGCTCATGAACAGTGTCACTGTGATTTTCTTAATGTGTCCCTCGTTGATTTACACATTGACTGAAGCGCCATTGTTTTCGCTACATGAGTGGAAACATGTTTTGGGCAGGATGTGAAAAATGACAGCTGCTGCTCATAAGGAGGTGTGGTAAAATGGCAATGTTGAAAATCTGGAATGAAAATATTAAAAATTTGTGAACTTACAAGCATGCGTAGGAACTGCGTAATGCGCGCTCCTAAACAGTCATTTTTAAGAATTTTTTCACCAAATTTTCAACATAGGCCTTTTGAGAGCCCACCTTTTGAACACTGGCAGTGTCATTTCATTAATCGGCCCCCAAAAGGTGATTTAGCGCAGTGATGGCTAAATCACCCTTCGGGCCAGATAATGCCATGACAGTGCAAGAATTCAAGGAGGAGGTCCAAAACCCTATGTTGAAAAATTTGGGCCCAAAAGTCCCAAAAATGCCTGAGATATACAACAAAGTTGAAAAACCCTATTTATTCCATTATACAGCTTACCGGCATTTCCTCAGTTTGCCGTCGGCTTTGAAGAGTGTAGACGTGTTCCCGGTCCACCGATGATCATCGAGCCGAGCTCCAGAGGTAACTATGGGGTGAGGGTGTGTGTGGGGAGGCAGGGTGCGCAGTGGGTGGGGGCAGTGAGACTGCGAGGGACTTTTTTTTATTTACAGGGTTTATTTTTTTTTTAAATTAAGAGGACACAGGACGTTTGCCACTCTGGGGTGGGCTCCCAGCGTGGCAGCTGGAAAGGTTGTTTGGGGGCCTGGAGCTGATGGGGATTGGGCATCCCGTGGGCCATTCAGTGTGGGAGTGCATCCAGCTGAATATGCATGCTAACGTGCGTGTGGAGAGAGCTCTGCTAATTGAGTGGGCTCTCCTTTCAACTGTTTGCCACTGCATTTTCCACACTGTCATAGACAGCTGCAGCAGTCATTGGAGAACTGCGGCCGCACCTGCAAACTCACTGACTGAATTGGAAGACAGGGTGCCACACCTCTGAAAACTCGGATGATGGCACTATGTTGCTTGCACATGCGTGCGAGCAACATAAAAAGCCTGTATCAGTGAAGAGCTGCTGCTGATGTCATCTTGGGAACTAATTCTACTATTCTTTCAGCAAGCTTATAGAGCCTACTGTGTCTCCAAAGTTGTAAAGATCATGTGCAATGGGTTTCACATATAAAACGAGCAGCACCATTCAAAAAACATTGCTTAAAAAACTATATGAGTTTCAGGGTTGTAACAAAGTTAATTGCACAGCAGAACAGTGCTCTGGCATGGTATTATGTGCCTGTAGTATGCAAGTGCAGAAACAGGGACTTATGCTTTGTAAAACACTGGAACATGACATCCTATATTGGCAAGTATAATAAAACAAAGGTACAGACAGAGTGAAATCATTTCTGCCTTTCTGCTGTGTTTGCTGTTTGGGAGTTGGCTGCTGTGCATTATGGGAAATGCATATATTTACTTGCATTTTGTATATTGTGGGTGCAATGGTGAACAGTCATTAAATTACTGAGTACACATAGATGTGATCAACATTTCAGAATATTTATTTATTTGTACATTGGTTTACAACCTTTGAGCCAGAGGCTCATTTCCAAAGGTACCTCGTCACAAAGAGGACACATACGGTACAACATTTAGATTACACATTGCAGTTAGAGTATTTTCAACATTGTGGTTACAGTCTTGGTAGGTAAATGCAGTTATCTATTTGTTACAATATGAGTGTTACAGGTTTGGTATTCACAGGCTATTGCAGAACTTGGTAACAGGTTTGAGATAAGCATACATAGATAGTGCAGACCAGGAGCCTAGAAACGGAGACAGCAGGAAGTAAATAATACAGGTGGTGAGGGCACAGCTGGTGATAAGTTTGGGCAGGGAGCCACTCAGAGAGTGTTGTCAAATAGTTTGTTGAGGAGCCACTCAGGGAGTTTTGTAAGGGCACGGTGTGCTAGATCACCTACGGACAGGCACAGCTATGCATGCTAAATAGCTGACTCTGAAGTGCGGTTTTGAAGCGGGCGATTGTAGGTGTATCGGAGATGGCGGGGGAAAGAGTATTGTACAAGGAGGGAGCTCTGTAGCAAAAGGACCTTTGACCATGTGTGGTCCTAGACCTATGGACTAGCAGGGTGGTCTTAGAGGAGGTACGAGTTTGGACTAAGGGCTGTGCAAGATGGATAGAGTCTGTCAGTCCGGGCGGGGAGACTCCAAGGAGTATTTTCTTCGTTAAGAGGCAGGTCTGGTACCTGAGCCGTTCGTCCAGATTAAGCAGCCTAGCCTCATCATATAGTTGGCAGGTATGAGTGAGCCTAGGGTCTCCCGTAATTAATCTACAGGCCTTATTCATGGTGAGTTGGGTTTTATTAAGGGCGGTCGTGTCTGCGACACCATAGACTGGCAGGCCATAGTCCACAAGGGACATTATTGAGGAGATGACTGCTAGTCGAAGGGCATCGGGGAGGAGGCAGTGCTTGTAGCGGTAGAGGATACCTAGCTGTGCATTTGTTGCTGAGGCTAGGGTATCAATGTGGTCATGAAAAGTGAGTGCCGAATCAAAGGAGACCCCGAGGTACTTGTACAAGCGGACTTGATCGAGAGGATGCTTAGAGCTAGGAGGATGCGGGCGGGGAAATTACTGGATTTGCTTTGGGGATGGGTGAAGAGCATGGCTTTTGGTCTTTTAGATTGATTAGTCGGGTGCTGTCTGAACCAGGCTTCAGCATCATTGAAGGCTAGTTGCAAGTGTCTTGAAGGGAGATGGGGTTACGGTGGGAGGCAAAGATGACGGCATCATCAGCATACAGCAGGATTTTACCAGAGCAGGCTTTGGGCATGGTGTTGAGGTACAGTGAGAAGAGAAGAGGACCAAGGATAGAACCCTTGGGGACACCAGATTGGATGGGACATGTATTAGAGAGGGTCCCAGTAATTTTAACACGCTGAGACCGGTCAGACAAGTAGCTGGAGCACCAGGGGACTGGGATGGTGGCAAAGCCAGTGTGTCTGAGGGCATCCAGCAGGAGGGGGTGGGAGACAGTGTCGAAAGCCTTCGAGAGGTCAATAAACACTGCCCCAGCTAATGAGCCCGAGTCCAGGGAGGAGTGCAGGAAATTTGAAAACTCAATTAGGGCAGTGCTGGTACTGTGACCTGCACAGAAACCATGCTGTTCATGGCAAAGGATGTTGTATTTGGTCAGATAGTCCAAAATCTGGATAGCCACCAGTTTTTTCTAGGGCTTTGGAGAGGGGAGGGAGGATGGAGATTGGCCTGTAGTTACCAGCTGTGTACCTGTCACCACCTTTATGTATGGGCGTAACTGTAGCCGTTTTCCAAGCGGAGGGGAATTGCCCCAGGCAGAGGGACTTTATTGAGCAAGCTAGTTAGTGGGATAAGGACCTGATCCAGAACCCGGCGGAGGATACTTGGGTCCAGGGAGTCACTGCAAGAGTTATTGCTCTTTAGCGCTTTCAGCAGGTGAGACCTGACCTCCTGGGGAGTTACCCTGCATAAGTGGAAGCTAGGATATTGAAGGACCGGGGCAGGGAGGGAGGGGGGTCAAAGAAGTTTTTAGGGAGGACCGAACTAAGGTCTGTGAAGGATGAGTTGAGGAAGTTGGCTATGCGGGCAGGGTCAGTGGAGATACAGCCATCAATGGTGATCTGAGAAGGGGGTTGGGAGTGCACGCTCCCATTCAGTTGTTTTATGTTGTCCCAGAAAGTTCTCGCATTCCCCCAGGAGGAGATAAGCGTGTCCTGATAATGATCGGCTTTTGCTTTCCTGATGGCTCAGGTGCATTTGTTTCTTGTGGCATTGTAAGCCTGTCTGTCTGCTGAACGGCCTGTTTCGGAGGCCAGGTGCTACAGGTTATCCCTGTGTTTGAGCAGTTGCAGCAGGGATGGGGTAATCCAGGGGGCATTACGAACTTTGGTACAGACTGCTGTAATAGGCGCGAAAATATCACAGGCTTTGTTGAAGGTTTGGGAGAAGAAGGTAAGGACAGTATCTATATTCAGGGCATGGTGTATAGGGGACCAATTAATTTGGACAAGAAGCTGCTTAAGGCCTTTTAGTCCACCTGGTCTGAGGCGCCGTCGTAGAGTGGGAGGGGCCTTGGGTATGGGTGTGGGGGTCGCCCAACAGAAAAGGATAGGGGAGTGATCACTAAGAGAGTCAGGAAGGACCTGGGAATCATGAATTTGTTGAGGGCGGTTGGTGATGACCACATCCAGTAGGGTGCCGGTACCCGTCCTTCTATTAACTCTGGTGGGTTGGGAAATTAGTTGGGACATGTCAGTGGCTGCGAAGGTGTCACGGGTGGTATCAGCAGATGAGCTGAGCCAGTTCACATTCAAGTCACCCACAATAATTTGGTCAGTTGAGTGAGGGAGGGTTGAGAGATAATCAGAGAGACCAGTGCCAGAGTTTGGTTTTTAAGGGGAATGTATGCAGTGGTGAGATAGAGGGGTCCCCTGGAGGGGTCAGAGGTCAGTTTGAGGGTTAGGGCCTGTGCCCCAAAAGTGAGGACAGGGGCAGGGAGTGTCTGTCCAGTGAGAGAGTCCCTGGTGTATATCGCACAGCTCCCCCCTTTACCTACACGATCCTCCCGGGCCAGGGAGTACCCTGGAATGAAGACATAGGAGTCTGAAATGGATTTTGACAGCCAGGTCTCCACCAACGTGATGATATCTGGTCTATGCAAAGAGACCCAACATTGGAAGGAATCACATTTTTTCAGCAGGCTCCATATATTTATAGATGCTATGCAGAGCCCGGGTGACATTGTAGGTGGGCTAGAGTGGGTTGGGCCAGGGTTCGGATGTATATTTCCTGTCAGGAGTAGCAGTAAAACCACGACCCTGGCCAGGGGATGGTAGAAGGTGAGCTTTCGATAAGTATGTCGAGGGGAGGGGGGGTGCTTCTGGGCACAGGGGGTGGGCAGGGTTTTCCAGGCTGTGAAGGTGAGGATAATAAGTCTCCAGTGAGCACCTGGGGAGACTGTTGGGGGCTGACTGGGGGGAGAGTGTAGAGGGCTGGGGTAGCTGATGAGAGTAGGGTGGGAGTGTACTAGCTCCAGAACAATAGTAGGATCAGGTGCCATGTGCTCATGTTGGCTGACTTACTTTTGTGAACTGTCAAATCAACTCAGTTTTTCTGCTGTGTTTGTTGTTTGGGATATGGCCGCTGTGCATTATGGGTAATGCATATTTTTAACTGCAGTTTGTATATTGTGGGTGCACTGGTGAACAGTCATTCACGTACTGCTTACATGCAGATGTGATCAACATTTTACAAGATGTGTTTATTTTGGCTGAATTACGTTTGTGAACTGCAGAATCATCTTTGTTTTTCTGCTGTGTTTGATGTTTGGGATTTGGCTGCTGTGCATTATGGGAAATGCATATACTAAGGTGCACAGGAGTATTCAGCTCTGGTAATTGTTCCTGCAATTTCCTTGGCAGGCCAACAGACGGCTGTGAAACAATGCTACAGCCATATTTAGATCAATTTTTCACATATACTGAATTGAGTCACTCAGAAAATAACTATCATAGCCCGAGTAAAAAACAAAAGAGCCCACATAGTTTGCAGACTGATGCTGCCTGTTTTACTTGTGAAAATCATTGCACATAATCTTTACAACTTTGGAATAACAGCTCCTATAAGCTTGCTGACAGGGAATTCTAGACTGTGAGTTCCCAAGATGACATTGTCATCAGCTCTTCACTGGTACAGGCGTCTTTATTTTTTGAACTGGTAGTGACATCAGGGTTACAAAATGGCTAATAATATTACAATAAACAATAACAGACATCTAGTTTTTGGTATGGGATTTACTGGGGGAATGCTTATTCTAATTCTGCAATGTAGCTCTTTTGGTCAGATGGTGTCAGTTGCTCTTTAACTCAGCTCTGACTTGGGCTGTGCAGAAGGGGAGATCATTTCTGCTGCTCATTATTCGCTTGCTGATAATATACCTCAGATTGGGCATTTTTGGAACATTTATTTTTTTCGTACTTTCTGTTTATTGACTTTGCACACAAACAGTACAGTAACAGTAACAATATTTATGTAAGAGATATAACAGTATTGAAATAACAGGAAAGATGAAGAAGCTTGCAGGACCTTTGGCAGACCTATTTAATGCCTCACTACATTCGAGGTGTGTACCTCTGGACTGGAGGATGGCTCATGTGGTGCCCCTTCACAAGAGTGGCCCCAAGGATGAACCGGGAAACTACAGACCAGTGAGCCTCACATCCATCATGGGTAAGCTAATGGAGATTATCCTGAAGGAGAGGCTGGTGGCCCTCCTAGAGGGCAAAGGACTACAGGACAGCATATAGCATGGCTTCATATGTGGCAGATCCTGCCAAACCAACCTGATCAAGTTCTATGACTGGGTAACTAGGCAACTAGACAGGGGCCATGCAGTGGATGTCCTGTATCTGGACTTCAGTAAGGCATTCGACTCAGTGCCACATGGAAGACTGGGGAGGAAGTTACTAGGCACAGGGGCGGGTGCAAAGCTAGTGAGATTGGTAGAAAACTGGCTGCAGGGAAGGCAACAGAGGATGGTGGTGGGTGGGGAGCTCTCACACCCAAGGGCAGTGACGAGTGGTGTTCCACAGGGCTCGGTGTTGGGACCAGTGTTGTTTGGGATATTCATTGCAGACATACCATGGGACATCAAGAGCAAGATCAGTCTGTTTGCTGATGATACCAAGGTAGGCGCAGTGGTGGATGACATAGGGGGATGGCAGGGGTTGCAGGATGACCTGGCAAAGCTTGAAACCTGGTCAGACACCTGGCAACTGGGCTTTAATGCCAAAAAGTGCAAGGTGCTGCATTTTGGGATGAAGAACCCAAGGAGGAGTTACCAGCTGGGGAAGGGAGTGCAGCTAGCCCAGACAGAGGAGGAGAAGGATCTGGATGTGCTCATTACACGGTCAATGAACAACTCGGCACAATGTATGAAGGCAGCTGCAAAGGCCAACAAAATGCTGGGTTGTGTTGCAAGGGGGTTATCCTCGAGGAGGGAGGAGGTGATTCTGCCACTGTAGGTCATTAGTTAGACACACCTAGGTACTGCGTGCAGTACTGGCGTCCGTATCTGAAGAGGGACATTAAGTTACTGGAGGGTGCAGTGCAGAGCAACAAAGATGATCAAGGGGCTGGGGACTTATCATACAAGAGGAGGTTGAAGGAGTTGAACATGTACTCACTGGAGGAGAGGAGAGACAGGGTGACATGATTGAAACCTTTAAATACATGAAAGGAATAAACAAGACAGGTACAGAGGGGCTGTTCAAAGTAAGGGAGGGGAGGGCCACCAGGGGCCATGATATGAGACTGGAGCGAGGAAGGTTCAGGAGGGAGATGAGGAGACACTTTTTTACAGAGAGGGTGGTGGCTGGGTGGAATGCGTTACCTGCTGAAGTGGTATGCAGTAGAACAGTGGACTGCTTCAAACAAGGATGGGACAGGACAAGGGGGAGGGTTAATGAAGGGGAAGGGTGGAAGGGAGGGGCAGCTGCAGAATAAGGAGTGCTAGCTGCACATTCGAGCAGACTTGATAGACCTCTAGGCCTTTATCCAGCTGGCAAATTTTGTATGTTCATGTGGGATAGAATATATGTCCTCTTACAATGTAGCACAGTAGGAGATGGGGTGGGGGTGGGATTCAAACTAGTAAAAGCACAGTAGTAATTTATAGTTCCAAAATTAATGTCCAAAAATTCCAGCTGCTTCAGAGGCTTTGGTGGAAGTTCGTAGGGATATATCAAAACTAGATGAGCGCACTAAACAAGTAGTGCTGTCAACCTAAATCAATTAAAGTATAGACATTTTAAATACCTCCCCTCAGTCCTCCGACAGCTCCAATTCAAAAAATAATTTCCAGCTTATCTGAGAAGGTCCCAAATCAAAATAGCAAGCCAATTAACAATCCCCAGAGTCAGAAAGTTTTTGTAAAGATAACTAGGGAAAACAACCATATTAAGTGTATTGACACAAAATTATTTTAAAACACATCTCCCATTTTGATAGGCATGTTTATCCCCCTCTTTGAAACATAGAAACATAGAATTTGACAGCAGATAAGGACCGCTTGGCCCACCCAGTCTGCCCATTTCCCTACCTGATGGATAAGCTGCAGATCCTAGTTAACCAGCAGCCTACTTCTTCCTACCCCCACCCCCTAGAATTACCTTATGACTGTCCCATGCATGCTTGAATTCCACCACTGTTTTTGACTCCACAACCTCCTCTGGAAGGCTGTTCCATACATCCACAACCCTCTCTGTGAAAAAATACTTCCTTAAATTACCTCTGAGCCCCCCCCTTCTATCTTCAAATTGTGCCCCCTTGTTCTTGCACACCTCTTTTTTTGAAAGATGCTACCCTCTTGGACTTTGTTGATTCCCTTGAGGTACTTGAAAGTTTCTATCATGTCCCCCCTCTCCCTCCTTTCCTCGAGGCTATACATATTAAGCTCCTTAAGTCTCTCTTCATATGTCTTCCGGTGCAGACCTTGCACCATTTTAGTTGCCCTCCTCTGGACAGCTTCCATCCTGTCTATGTCTTTGCGGAGATTGGGTCTCCAGAACTGCACACAGTACTCCAGATGTGGTCTCACCAGCTGTCTGTACAGAGGGATAATAACATCTTGTTTTCTACTGGTGATGCCTCTCCCTATGCATCCCAGTATCCCCCCAGCCCTCCTTGCTGCCCTCTCACATTGCTTGCCCACCTTTAGGTCATCTGATATGACTACCCCCAGGTCCCTTTCCATTTTTGTTGTTAGTATCTCACCCCCATTGTGTACTCTTCCCCTGGGTTTTTGTTTCCCAGGTGCATTACCTTGCACTTCTTAGTATTGAATCTAAGCTGCCATACATTTGACCATTCCTCTAACCTTGCCAAGTCCCTTCTCATCCTTTCCACCCCACCTTGTGCATCAGCTCTGTTGCAGATCTTTGTGTCATCTGCAAAGAGACATACTTTCCTTCAGTCCCTCTGCAATGTAAACATAAAGACACTGAAGAGGACCGGTCCTAATACTGAACCCTACAGGTCCCCACTGCTAACCCCCCTTTTTTCAGAGTGGACTCCATTTACTATTACTCTCTGTGTCCTATTCTCCAGCCAATTCTTTACTCAGGCTGTCTTCTTGGGACCCACTCCCAGGCTGGCTAACTTGTTTACCCAGGCTGTCATCTTGGGACCCACTTCAAGAAAAGGGAAAATCCATATTCTGTCTCTGAGACTATGAAGGAAAACTAGAACTCTGCAAAATATAATAACTGAGCTACTCAGCCTGTTTCAGAGTCAGATTCTCCCGAGACACTGTCCAGAGTGGGCTTCCTTTGGAACTCTGCTTCCGTCTTCTTGAGCCAACGACCCACGTCTTTCAGGTCAGACAGCTGCCAACTTTTCCCGCCATACGAGACTCGCAGGCTTGCAGGGATCAAAAAAGAGTGAATGATTCCTAGTGAAGAGAGCTTTTGCCATATCGCATCAAACTGTTTCCGTCTGGCTCTCGTTTGGAAGGAGAGATCAGAGAACAGTTTTACATCATGCCCCTGAACCTCCAATGGGTACGTTGATCTTGCTGCTGAAATAAGGATATCCCTCACATCTGGTCCCACAGTTCGCATAAGCACAGTCCTGGGTTGAACTTGTGCAGGTTCTGCAGATCGCACCCTGGAGTTTACCCGATATGCCTGATGAATGGTATCCCAGTTGAAGTCCTCCGATACTTGCAGCACATCTGCCATCCAGTGTTTCGGGTAATCAAGTAGCCAAGTGCCCTCCACTCCCTCAGGTAGGCCCACTACACGAATATTCCCCACTCTTTGGGAATTCTCGAGGGCTTCTAGTCTATTTCTCGGTTGCTGTTTCTCTTTAGTTATTAACGCTGTTGTAGCCTGTACAGACAGCGATTGCTTTCCCACATCAGCTACAATGTCCTTAAGTGAAGTTAAAGCTGCATTATAAGCCTTCAGTTTGATGAGGGCTTTCTCAATTTTTACATCCATGGCTCGAACTGATTCAAGTATAGCCTGCCATGGAGGCTCTGAGGGTATGTCCTGAAGTACAGGCCCCAATACCTTGCCAGTAGGTTCCACTGGCGTCCGGGATGATGAAGGCTTCAAAACTCCTGTCGCTGAAGGTTGGGTATGTTTGGTGTGACCCATGCTCAATCTGAGATCCCCAGAAAGCTCTGAACTTGCAGAATTGGAATCCATCGAAAATCTTCAGCTTGGTGACCTTTAAAGCAGCAGTGCTACGAAAAAAAAATTGCGCTTTTTTGACAGTTTATTCCCTGTGCTCTGCTAATCATATACCTGATACTCTTTCCCGCCGGCATTGTACTACCGCTGAGTAATTTGTTCAGTTATTCTCTGCTTTTGTTTACATTTCTGCCACTAAGCATGTTGAACTGGAACCCCCTCAGCTGCCAACTGCACATGTGAATGACTTGCAGGAACATTGGGAATGGTCAGCAGAGGGTTCCAGTGCTGTAGTCAAAAGACATGATGTGACCTGAAGAAGAAGCACAGCTGAAAATTAGTCAGCCGCCATATTTGTTTTAGCACTACAACACTTCAAATAAATTGCAAATATCTAAAAAACTAAAGGTGACTGGGAAAAACATTTACAGGTATGGAAACTGGAACTTTGGCCACATGCTTACAGCCGAAAAACAGAATTTTGATAGGTCGCTTCCTGATTTCGTAGTACTGTGGCTTTAAATTGCTGATTTTTTTGTTTTGTTAAGAGCTGTAGGTAGGAGCCGAAAAAAAAGTATGACCTGCCTGGAAGCTAGCTCTCTGGCGCCCCCCCTTGGAACATTTATGCATAATACTTGGAATGTATTTATTTATAATACTAGGAATGTAATACCCATTGCACTAGCAGTTCCATTTTCACCATACCTCTCAGCCTCCTGGATTGCAAATTAGGGACAAGTGGCCAAAATCAGGGAGACATCTTAAGAAATTATAATATTAGCTCAACATTTCTGCCATAATGTTTGACTTAGTGTAAAAGGCATTTTCTGAAGGAGAGCTAGACTATAACACAAAAGTCTGAAATTTTGTGTTTTCAGTCTTTATTTTGTTACAGAGATCCCAAATTTGGAAGGGACAGTACAAATGTTGAGGCAAAATTAGAGACATCCCTGAAAATCCAGGACGATTGCAAAGTATGGTTTTCACTTGGAGGATTTTGCTTAATCTCCACCCTCCAGGTTTATTATATTTTTTTCATGATAATAGTCTTCATGATAACTGGGGATAATTTTTTTACTAAGGGAAACCAGGTTATAATTCACCATTATAATCCACGAGTATAACGGCGAACACGAGCGCAGTTTCCCCTGTGCGCATGCCCCAATAGCAGCTCTTCTTGATTCACGGTCAGCCACCAGCCCTTCAAGACAGACGCTGACACTCGGCGGTAAGTTAATTTTCAAAAAAAGAAGCAAAAAATGAGCACTTCAGTCCAAAAACATAACAGTTTTTACAGAAAAAAATAAAATAAACACAAGGGAAATCTTTCTCTTCGTAAGCCGCTTCCGGACCGCGTGAATGCTGAAACCTGACTGGACAGCACAGCACAGGAAGGATTTATTTTTTATTTTATATGGTTGCTGTAGCAAAAAAAACGATTCCCAGCAATTATATAAAATAATGCATGGGGTGGTGTGTTTAACTCGAGATTTTACACACACCCCTCGGTGTTAGATGCTTAAATAAACCCCTCGAGCTTCTCTGTCAGGGTTTATGTAGCATCCAACACCTTGGGGTGTGTGTAAAATCTCGTTAAACACACCACCTCATGCATTATTCTATATTTAATTGATGTATGTCTCGCTATTGGTTACTACTAATGTTGCAAAATACCAGTTTAAAAGTGGTAGTCGTATCATGTAAAAAATGTGAGAAATAGGTATCCACAGTATGTGGCACATGCAACTGATGTTTTAAAACTGAGCTGATATATGCAGCATACTGTATATAAAATATATTATAGGTTCTATATGAGGAATTAGCCAATCGGTGTTTTCCTTTACCTAGCTCGTGAAGCACTCTTATAGAGTGAATAGTGTTTCATAAGCTATGTAAAATGTGCTGAACGCTCTAAAATCCAAGTTCCACAAGCACACTGTACTCACTTACTGCAGTTTTCAAAGTTAACTGTAAACAGATGCTACAAGGCACGTAACCTACAAGGGACAACATCCAAACAAATAGACAAACCACAGAATAAATACTGTATATAAATAAACAACTTGGTGACGGTCACTATTCCGAAGTCATTTCTCTGTGTCAGTTAGCCCCAATCACATTAGGTGACTTCAACGCACAGTGAAGCTTGTACGCGGCGGTACAGTGTGCTTATGTGAACGAAGCTGAAGTATGGTCTTACTGGATTGCTTAGCAAGTTAAAATCCTGTCACGGCAGTTAAATATATCCAAACACGGAGAACAGGTTAGAGAATGAGCTCTTGTGATTAATGCTGACTCCATATTGCTTCCTGTATGATGAGTCACACATGACATCCTCGACCAGGAAGCCCTGTAAAACAAAAATAAAAGACAAGACCAGCGGTAGTCATGCAAAAGCAACACACAACTCATCGTCTTTGTGATCAGCCATAGAACACAGCTAGAAAAAAGACACATAAAAAAACGCTGCCCGCCTACGTCTTTTGGGAGCACATTCAGCCAAAACAGTAAGTAGGCATTGACTACAATAAGCAACGTTTAAAAAATTACTAGTTTTTTTCCCCACAGAACATCAGGTTTTGTTTTAAACTTGTAGTTCCTATAATGTCTTTATATGTACCACGTCACCACTCATTGCTGGATAAGAGTGGTTTCACTTGCGTCCTGCTCATATCAAAACAGCTCAGCTTTGCTTCACTGTTTTCTCAGGAGTAGAATGCACATGAAATCACTCTCATCCTGCAACAAGTGGCTCCGTGGGACATATAAATATATAGAATAATGTATGGGTGGGTGTGTGTAACTAGAATTTTACACACCTCCGAGGTGTGAGATGCTACATAAACCTCGAGGGCGAAGCCCAAGGGGTTATACAAGCATCGCATACTGAGAGTGTGTGAAAAATTCTGGTTCACACACACAAACCCATATACTATTTTATTTAATTTACAACCAGCATTTTTTATACAGCGGTTTTGCAAGGCTTTGCATCATTTTCTGGCTGAGTGTTTTGTATGTCAGGAAGTCAGTTCAGGTGGTTCAGAGCGGGTTGCTTAGCTTGCACTAAGATAAGTGCGAGCTAGATTGACAGGTGTCAATTACAACCTCCTGGATATAATCAAAAATATCAACTGGGAGGTTGTAATGGGGAATAAAACTAACGTTATCTCTGCATAAAAAAATGCTGGCTGGTTATTATAGCTACATGGTAGTGCAGCTATAGTTAGGACTGCCGGCCACTCCTATGTTAAACCCAAAAGTTTTCACTTTAATAACTTTGCAAACGTGATGGATTTGGCTGAAATTTTGCATGTGTGGTCTGGTACCATAGATCTCTGGATCTGGCAAGTTGTGCTATGGTTGGACGTGTGGTTGTGAAGCTGCGGAGCACAACAAATCCGTAAAAAAAAACTGCACTTTTTGGCCATTTCTTTGCTCTGGGCTACTGCCCAAATGGTTTGTCTATCTGGTTTGAAATTCTCAGAGAATATGTAGTCTGAGTCACTAATGTGCCATTTAAAGATTTGGTGAAAAATATAAATCCATGCAAATGTTATTCAAATTTAAAGTTTCCCATTATATCCTATGGGAAAAAAAATATGTGCCTCTCAAAAGCTGCTGCCAGTACATTTTACTGTTGCAAGTGCCCTCTGTACTGTTGTGCTGCTGCCATCTTGTTTTCAGTTAGCGGTGGAGGAAAAAGGGCTGTAATGTAAAACTTACTGGCCCTAGGTAAACACCAACAGTTGTGTTTACCTAATCGGGGGTTGAGGAATATGATCCTGCCTTTAGATTAAAAAAATAATGGCTGGAAATATGTTTTTGCACTTCGGCTGTTAGAAGTGTCACAAATTTGTTAAAGTCCATTTGTAAAACTTTCACAAATTTGTGAAAGCTCCTTTGCAAAACTTTCACAAATTAATGACATGTGTCCTCTTTTCTGACCATTGTTTTTAAAAACTAAGTGCAGGATCATCTTCCTCGGCCCCCATTAGGTGTTTACCTAAATAAAGGAAATTTTTATCCTTTAACTACCTCCAAGGGGCCCGAGGCATAGTTGTATTTTTTTAAACATCCCTTCCGCTCCCTCCCTCTGTGTGCCTTTCCACCCTCCACTGTCGGTGTCCCTGTCCCACAGTGATATAAAACCCCTCCCACTACCTCCCTCTGTGCAATGGCCCACCCTCCACCCTCCATTGACTGTGCCCCATCCCCGATGAAGCAAAGCCCTCCCGCTCCCTCCCTCTGTGTGCCTTTCCACCCTCCACTGTCGGTGTCCCTGTCCCACAGTGATATAAAACCCCTCCCACTACCTCCCTCTGTGCAATGGCCCACCCTCCACCCTCCATTGACTGTGCCCCATCCCCGATGAAGCAAAGCCCTCCCGCTCCATCCCTCTGTGTGCCTTTCCACCCTCCACTGTCGGTGTCCCTGTCCCACAGTGATATAAAACCCCTCCCACTACCTCCCTCTGTGCAATGGCCCACCCTCCACCCTCCATTGACTGTGCCCCATCCCCGATGAAGCAAAGCCCTCCCGCTCCCTCCTCTGTGTGCCTTTCCACCTCCACTGTCGGTGTCCCTGTCCCACAGTGATATAAAACCCCTCCCACTACCTCCCTCTGTGCAATGGCCCACCCTCCACCCTCCATTGACTGTGCCCCATCCCCGATGAAGCAAAGCCCTCCCGCTCCCTCCCTCTGTGTGCCTTTCCACCCTCCACTGTCGGTGTCCCTGTCCCACAGTGATATAAAACCCCCACTACCTCCTCTGTGCAATGGCCCACCCTCCACCCTCCATTGACTGTGCCCCATCCCCGATGAAGCAAAGCCCTCCCCGCCCATCCCTCTGTGTGCTCTTTCCACCCTCCACTGTCGGTGTCCCTGTCCCACAGTGATATAAACCCTCCCACTACCTCCCTCTGTGCAATGGCCCACCTCCACCCTCCATTGACTGTGCCCCATCCCGATGAAGCAAAGCCCTCCCGCTCCCTCCCTCTGTGTGCCTTTCCACCCTCCACTGTCGGTGTCCCTGTCCCACAGTGATATAAAACCCTCCACTACCTCCCTCTGTGCAATGGCCCACCCTCCACCCTCATTGACTGTGCCCCATCCCGATGAAGCAAAGCCCTCCGCTCCCTCCCTCTGTGTGCCTTTCCACCCTCCACTGTCGGTGTCCCTGTCCCACAGTGATATAAAACCCTCCCACTACCTCCCTCTGTGCAATGGCCCACCTCCACCCTCCATTGACTGTGCCCCATCCCGATGAAGCAAAGCCCTCCCGCTCCATCCCTCTGTGTGCCTTTCCACCCTCCACTGTCGGTGTCCCTGTCCCACAGTGATATAAAAACCCCTCCACTACCTCCCTCTGTGCAATGGCCCACCTCCACCCTCCATTGACTGTGCCCCATCCCGATGAAGCAAAGCCCTCCGCTCCTCCCTCTGTGTGCCTTTCCACCCTCCACTGTCGGTGTCCCTGTCCCACAGTGATATAAACCCCTCCACTACCTCCCTCTGTGCAATGGCCCACCCTCCACCCTCCATTGACTGTGCCCCATCCCGATGAAGCAAAGCCTCCCTCCCTCCCTCTGTGTGCCTTTCCACCTCCACTGTCGGTGTCCCTGTCCCACAGTGATATAAAACCCTCCCACTACCTCCCTCTGTGCAATGGCCACCCTCCACCCTCCATTGACTGTCCCCATCCCGATGAAGCAAAGCCCTCGCTCCCTCCCTCTGTGCCTTTCCACCCTCCACTGTCGGTGTCCTGTCCCACAGTGATATAAAACCCTCCCACTACCTCCCTCTGTGCAATGGCCCACCCTCCACCTCCATTGACTGCCCCATCCCCGATGAAGCAAAGCCCTCCGCTCCCTCCCCTGTGTGCCTTTCCACCTCCACTGTCGGTGTCCCTGTCCCACAGTGATATAAAACCCCTTCCACTACCTCCCTCTGTGCAATGGCCCACCCTCCACCCTCCATTGACTGTGCCCCATCCCCGATGAAGCAAAGCCCTCCCGCTCCATCCCTCTGTGCCATATCCCACCCTCCACCCTCTGTTGCCAATTCCCCCGTGCTAGCCCGTTGTTGTATTTTATTTGCCAACATCAGGGTGTCCATTTGTAACCTCCCTCATCCAGTACACAGGGACACTGGTAGCCCACTCCCAGTTTCCCGAAATGTCACTTATTACTTAAAAAATTGTTTGTTTGTTTGTTTATACCTGGAAAGAAGAAAATGGTTCTTTGTCATCTCCCATTCCCCATCCCCACCATCCCTCTGCGCACCCACCTCCCTGCATCCCCCCTTACCCCATACTTACCTCTGGAGATCAGGCGCTGTCATCTACTGTGGACTGGGACACGTCTGCACTCTTCAAAGGTGAACCGCAAACTGAAGAATCAAGGTAAGATCCGTATAATGGCAGTCAATGCGGTTTTCAACTTATTTTGATATCTCAGCCATTTTTAGGAATTTTGACCCCAAATTTTCAACCTTGGGTTCTTGGGACCCTTCCTCATGAACACTGACACTGTCATTTCGTTAATCAGAACCAAAAGGTGATTTTGCGGTCGCTACATGGAATCATCTTCCGGGACCGATTAACAAAATGACGTTGACGTTCATGAGTGAGTCTAAAAAGCCATGTTGAAAATCTGGTGCAGAAATTCCAGAAAATGAATGTGTTACGAATGTACATTGCGCAGTTTCTACAAATGCTCATAACTTTGCCAATTTTTAATATTTTCAGTCCAGATTTTCTACATTGCCATTTTTTCACACCTCCTCATGAACAGTACATCTGTCATGTCTCACATTGTGCCCAAAATATGTTTTCGCACCTGTAGCACAGAATGGTGCGGTCGCTGTGCAAAATCAACTTTCATGACAGAGTAATGAAATCTCAGTGCCACTGTTAATGAGGTGAGGTCCCATAAAGCCCATGTTGAAAATTCGGTTAACAAATTCCAAAAAATGGCCGCGTTATGAGCGTGTGTTGTGCAGTTTCTACACATGCTCGTAACTTTGCCAATTTTTCAAATTTTACCTCCAGATTTTCAACATTACAGATTTTCACACCTCCTTATGAACAGTATACAGCTGTCATTTTTTACATCCTGCCCGAAACATGTATTCACACCTGTGGCACAGAATGAAACGGTCACTGTGCGAACTCAACTTTCAAGACAGATTAACAAAATGACAATGCCATTGTTCATGAGGTGGGGTAACCAAAAAGCCATGTTGAAAACTGGGTGAAACAAATTTCCAAAAATGCCCGAGTTATGTGTGTCTGTTTAATTTATTCTATGCATGCGCATAACTTTGTGGGATTGGAAGACCCTGTGCTCCCACAGTAAAATAATGATACTATTATACTATCTGGAAAAGAAGGGAAATTCATTGCAAAAACTCGGTTAGGGTTGATAGCAAATGGCTATTTTGTAAATGTGGAGTAAAAATATTGAAAATTACCAAAGTTACGAGCCTGCGTTTGCAAAATTCAACATAAGTTTATAACTTTATTGTTTTTAAATATTTTTACACCAAATTCTCAACATAGCCTTCTTATGACCCCACCTCATGAACAAGGGCAGAGAAAATTTTCAGCTCCTGCCTGAAAGGTGATTTCACGCAGGGACCGCAACATCACCTTTTGGGATGTAAAACAAAAACATATTTTGGCCAGGATTTGAAAAATGACAGCTGTCACACTCATGAGGTGCTGTAAAGATACGGCTATGTTGTGAATTTAGGGGGAAAATATTGAAAATTACCAAAGTTACAAGCCTGCATTCGCAAGATTCAACGTAGGCTCATAACTTTGTTTTTTTTTAATATTTTACACCAAATTATCAGCACAGCCATCCCACCTCATGAAGAAGGGCAGAGAAAATGTTCAACTGCTGCCTGAAAGGTGATTTCGTGCAAGAACTGCAAAATCACCTTTTGGGACAGATCTTCCTAATGACAGTCCAGTTGTTCATCTGGTAGGGTCCCAAAGAAGGCATGTTGAAAATTTGGGCCAAAAATTTGCACAGAATGCCCAGGTTATGCCACTAAGTTCAAAACTCCATTACAAACATACGCAAATTGCCAGCAGCAAAAGGCCACCATGGTCTATCTAGGCTGTCCGAGATTGCAGCTAGCTCCCTATTCAGCAGCTGCCCCAACCCCTCCCCTTACGTCCCTTTGCCCTTCCCTTTATCCTGTCCCACCCCTTCTTGAAGCATTCCACTGAGTTACGTGCCACCACCTCAGCTGGTAGTGCGTTCCACTTTGCCACCACCCTCTCCATAAAGAAATGCCTCCTCACCTCCCTCCTGAATCTACCCCGCCTCCAATCTCTTGTCATGGCCCCTAGTATCTCTCCCCACCCTCCTTCTGACTAGACCCTCTGTGTCTGTTTTGATTATCTCTTTCATGTATTTGAAGGTCTCAGTCATGTTCCCCCTGTCTCTCCTCCCCTCCATTGTGTACATGTTTAACACTCTTAGTCTGACCTTAAATGGCAATTCCCCCAGGCCCTGAATCATCTTTGTTGCCCTATGCTGCACCCCCTACAGCAGCCTAATGTCTTTTTCTAGGTATGGGCACCAGTACTGCACGCAGTATTCCAGGTGGGACTTAACCAACAATCTGTACAACGTTAGAGTAACCTTCCTTCTTCTCGAGGTAATGCCCCTTGCAGTGCACCCCAGCATTTTGTTAGCCATTGCTGCTGCATTTTTGCATTGTGTGGAATTGCTTATTGCTCCCGTGATGAGCACCCCCAGATCCTGCTCCTCTTCTGTTACCTCCAGCTGCACCCCCCCCCCACAACGGTATCTTCTCCTCAGATTTTTTGTTCCAAAGTGCAGCACCTTGCATTTTTTGCATTGAACCCCAGCTGCCAACTGTCAGACCATGCCTCCAGCCTTGCTAGATCCTGCTGTAGCCCCCGCCACCCCCGGTCATCCACCACCGCTCTCATCTTGGTGTCATCCGCAAATAGGCTGATTTTGCTGCTGATGCCATCTGAGATGTCGGCAATACATATGCCAAACAGCACTGGGCCCAACACCGACCCCTGTGGAACACCACTTCTCACAGGCTTAGGGGCTGAATATTCCTCACCTACCACCACCCTCTCCTGCCTATCTTTTAGCCAGTTCTCCACCCACCCCACCAGTTTTGCTCCTGCCTCTGTACCCTGTAGCTTGCTTCCAAGTCTCCCATGTGGTACTGAATTGAAGGCCTTACTGAAGTCTAAGTACAGGACATCCACAACATGGCCCCCATCAATTTGCCTAGCCACCCAGTCATAGTATTCCTCCAGGTTGGTCTGGCATGACCTGCCCTTGACAAAGCCATGCTGCCTCCTGTCCTGCACCCCCTTCAACTCCAGTAGTGCCACTAGCCTCTCCTTTAGGATTGTCTCCATTAGCTTCTCCATTATGGACATTAGACTTACTGTTCTGTAGTTCCCGGGTTCATCCTTGGGTCCACTCTTGTGGAGGGAAACCACATGAGCCAGTCTCCAGTCCTGCGGTATGCATCCTGTGTCTAGAGATGAATTAAATAATTCTGCCAATGGTCCTGCCAGGACCTCTGCCAGCTCCTTCAGCACTCTCGGATGTACTCCATCCGGTCCTGGTGCCTTGTCTACCCTCAATGCCCTTAACCCCTCCAGCACCCTCCCCACTGTGATTTCTCCGTCCATTACCTCTCCCCCATCTCTTTCTGTCCTCCCTCCTACTGTGGGTAATGACCCCTCCTTTTCTTTCGTGAAGACTGAACAGAAGTAGTCGTTTAGCACTCTTGCCTTTTCTACCTCCCTCTTCCACCAATCCCCCCTCCTTCTTAATTCTTACAATTTGGTCCTTTCAGCTTCTTTTCTCCCCGATGTACTTAAAGAAGTCTTTCTCCCCTTTTCTTATGCCCTGTGCCAGCCTGAGTTCCCTTGCTGGCTTGGCTGCCCTTACCCCCTGGCCACTTCCTTTGCTTCTTTCAGATATTCCTCCCTATCCTCCTCCCTCCCCGATTTTCTGTATCTCCTGTAAGCTGCCCTTTTCTTCCTCACCCTGTCTAGCACCCCTTTACTTATCCAGCTGGGTTTCTTTCTCCTAGCCTTTTTAGTCTGGGGCCTACAGCAAGTTTCTGTTGCCTCCACTATCCCCTGTCTTATCAGTTCCCACCTTTGTTGTGTGTCTATACACGGTTGAATTTTGCACAGGAACCCATGTACCACTTCTCTCATCATCTTAAAGTTAGCATTCCTGAAATCCAGCACGCTTGTGCCAGATGCCACCCTCTCTTTAGCCATCTGTAACTGGAACCATCCTAACTAGTGGTCACTCCCTCCCAGTGGTTCCTCCGCCCTCACATCCCTCACCCATTCCCCGTTCATCAGTACGAGGTCAAGGGTGTTCCCTTGTCTAGTTGGTTTCTTGACCAACTGTACTAGAAAGCTGTCCTGGAAGGCATCCAGCATTACCTGCTCCCTTCTGTTCTTTATGGTGGGTGTGTCCCACTCCACCCCTGGCAGGCTGAAGTCCCCTACTATCACCACCACCCCTTTCCTGCAGTTCCTCCTGATCTGATCTGCCAGTACCCTGTCCATCCCTTCAGATTGAGAGGGTGGCCTGTACACCATCTTCAGTCTTAGTGATCTATTTTTGGGATCCTGTAGTTGCACCCACAGTGCTTCTGTATCTCTCTCGTCTCCCTCCTCTCTTACACATTTTAATCCCTCTTTAGGTAGAGTGCCACCTCCCCCTCCCTCCCCCTTCCCCTTTTCCCTATCCTTCCGGTGTAATCTGTACCCTGGAACCGTCATGTCTCAGTCGTGGATTTGGGTGGCCCATTTCTCGGTTATAGCTGTCAAGTCCACACCCCTCTCAGGAGAGCCTGCAGTTCTACCCTTTATTCCCCAGCATCCTAGCATTATATGCTACCACCTTCCAACCTTGTCTCTGCCTCCCCTCCCCTTATGTCTGCTCCTTAGTAGTTGCCTTCCTCCTTACCTTCCTGTCACGGGAGATAAGTCCATTTGGTTTCACATCACTAGGCCTTTGAACACCTCTATTCATCCTGCTACCCCCCTCTCCTAGTTTAAATGCTCCTCAATGTGTTTCCCTATCCTTGCCTTCAGTACATTTTTTCCTTCCTCATTTAGGTGCAGTCTATCTCTTGCATACAGACTGCTGTTCTCCCGGGTCCCCCATCCTCACCCTCCTACCAGCCCATACTCCTTTTTCCAACACCAGTCCCCCAGCCATTCATTAAACTATTGAATTCTCCCTTTTCTTGCCATGCTTGCCCTGGAATGGGAAGTACCTCCGGAAAGGTGACAGATCTGCCCGCTCCCTCACACAGAGGTCCCAGTTCCTAGGGACCTTCTCTTAACCTCCCCTGCCATCCCATCAGCCAGGTCATTCATCCCCAGGTGTATTATTAGGTGAGGCCTTTCCCTTCCCCTGCTTGCATACCTTGCATTGAAATACACTGAACCACATACCTGTTTCTTCAGTTTGTGGTCTGACTTTGAAGAGTGAAGACATGTCTGCGATCCAGAGAAGATTAAGTTGGACTTCAGATGGGAAAGTAAGGGCTTAGGAGGTGCAGGGGTGGGGTGGGTGCAGGGTGGGAGGGCGGCAATGGCGCAAAAGACATCGATGGATGGTTTCTTTACAGGTTAAAAAAAAGAAAAGAAAAAAAAATGACGAAGATTCCCAATCTCAACACTGAGTTAGGCACTGATCATCATTGTTCTGTTTCTGGGTGGGGGTGCTGAGAGGAAGGAGGATTGGGTGAGGGCAATATAAATAATTAATTTACAAAAAGAACTCATAGTTCTCATCACAAACGCGACACTGGGATTCTTGCACCCCAGTGTCACTGTAATGTTTCTGGGGTGGGGTGCTGAGAGGTAGGGTCAGGTGGGGGATATGAATAATTAAAAAAAAAATGGAAATTGGCGGTTCTGACCAAGATTGAGACACTGGGGGATTGGGCACCCCCAAAGTCATTGTACTGTTTCTGGGGGGAAGGTTGTGAGTGCTGAGAGGGAGGGTCAGGTGGGGGATATGAATAATTTAAAAAAAGGAAATCAATGGTCGCACATGAGCTGTTTAGTTTGGCAGTCATCTTGGACACAGCGGAGTGTGCCGTGTTCTGACATTACAGCCCACAGACAAAGAAAGTAGTGCGGTACGACTGCCATTGCCGACAGCGAGTGGAATGGTTCACCGTCACGGAGGCAACTATGCTGCAACTCTAAGAAGTTGTTTGTTCGCAAGGAATGCGCTGCCAAATTTTTCCACAGCAAGAGATCTACAGGGCTCCTCCCACTGCAGCCCTAAAAAGAAGGTCATAATACTAAGCAGTACTGGGGAAATCTCAGTCTCCAGGATTAGGCAAAGAATCTCAGTGGCTGCAGGCACCCAGTGGGCTAGAGACTTGGTTTAGAGGTGGTGATGGTGGTGGGTGGGTGGGTTGGAAGCAAGGAGTTTGGGACAGTTCTGTAAACAGCATTACTGTCATTAAAAGATGAAGATACTACCTCATTGAAAAAGCTAGCAGTAAATGCTTCCCAGCCCTAAATTATCTACACCACTGGTAAATGTACTTTCATGAATGGTTGCTAGAGTGCCTCCCTGTACACACTCACACACACACACACTGTCCAGCAGTGGGCCAGTCACAGTAATAACACAGAGATGTTGCTACTGTCCATTAAGGTGATGTGAGTGATTGATAGCAGGCACTCCTAGTCTAAATCCCCACCACCCCATTGCCATGATTGGACCTGGTGTGCTGCAACTCATCCCCTCTCTCCTCCCCTCCCCCCTTTCTCCCCCGTGCTCATCACACTGAGTGACTTTCCCTAGCAATGCAAGCAATCTTAAACACAAACAAAAAAGAAAATCAAAGCTTAATTCACTCCAGGCTTGACCACACCACCACCTCCCCAGGCCCCGACTGCAACTTATGTGTGGTAGCATTCTGCAAGTCTGTGTGCTTAAAAAAAAGTACTCACTCCAGCATTCTCCCCAGCAATGCAGTGACTGCCAGCAGTGCCCCACAAGTCTTATACACCAGGGTCAGTGTTATGTGCACTCTGGTGCTCTCAAGGGACAAAACTACATGCGCTAGCCTGTTCCCACTTGCACAGAAAACATGTTTTGTTTGTTAATTTAGATGCCCTTAGTGATTTTAGGTTACAGTGCCACCATCCCACATGGTGTAAGAGCGTCATGGAGGGCTCTTTGATTCCCCCAGGTGAACCATGGAATGGGTGCCGTTGGCCTTTAGAATAGGCTTTGATTTTGAATTTCACAGCATCATTAAATAATTGCCATGCTCAGCATATTATTAGCTGTGTTTTGAAAAGATTTCTGCAATGAAGAAGCATGTGTCCATGTAATGTTATTAGAATTTCTTAGGAGCTGGTCAAAAGCCGGAGGAGTTGTAACTTGTTGTGGACAGTTTCTGACGATTTTCAACAGTAAACGTAAATGAAAATGCCATGAATAGTAACACATTATTTGACCATATAGAAGATGTTCTTATGAAATGTTGCTCTGCCAATGAACTCGTCAGCTATTTTGTCAATGTGTAGTGAATCAGTGTGGTTGTGATGAAGCAGAGCCACACTGTTTAACCGCTGTAAGGTACAGTATGTTTGCAGTCCACTTAGTACCGAAAAAGAGCGATCAGCTGTGCAAGTTGATACTGGGACTGTCAGTAAGATCTGAATCAATTTTGTTAACTCTGGCAGTAAATCACGAATGGATTCTTTATGTGTGATGACATAGAACCCATCTTGCAGTGAAGCAACAGTTTGCCCACTTGCTTTTGCCGTGTCGGTGAACATGTCGCGGTGTAGCTGCAGACACCTTTCATCCAAATCATTGCCATAAAAATCAGATCTGATATCTACTGGTCCTTTTCCTGCAGCAAATTTTTGTGCTTCTAACATGAGCTTCTGAGCTGGAGACTGAAATCTATCTTGAAGAGAAACAACAATCTGATCAATAACTTGGAAAAATGTTCTCTTGAAGTGGTCTCTTACGGATGCATAGGTAACTGATTCTGAGCCATCTTCTATATGTTGTGGAACTTTGCATTGATGAGAAAGAACAGGTTTGTCTAACTGTAGTTCCTCCACTCTTCCTTCCGCTATACTCCAGTAGTTGTCAAACTGCCCTCTGTATTGTTGTATAGTATCAAGAAGAGTTTATATCATACCATTTGCTTTTAGAAACTGAAGAGAGCTTGCCTGAAGGGCTATGTTTATGCTGTCACAATAACAGAAACATTGTAACAGAAGACTCAAGAAGAAAAATCCTTTAAATCATCATAGCTGTGCCAAGAGTTCTCCTGCTTTTGCCCCACACTTGCGAGTATGCTCTGAGGACACATTGTCCAGAAATTCCAATATTACAGTATAGTTTTCTAGAATCAAATTTAAGCTAGTTGCCCAACTGTAAATCTTGTCGGAGCAAATGGTCATAAAGAGCCAGGCCGAATGTTTTCCATACCACTTTGTATGTTTTCACAAAAAGCTAGCCACTTGGGCGCATCTCTAATGAATTTTATGAGTTCCCGTAACTTATTTAGCATGTCTCAGCACTGATGTGTTTTGCTGATGCAGTCCTGTACTACGAGGTCTCACAGAAAGGGTGGTGGATGCATGGAGCAGACTCCCTGCAGAGGTCGTGGGGGCAAAAACAGTCGGTGAATTCAAGAATGTATGGGATAGGCAGAAGGCAACCATAGTGGTAGGACAGAAAAGTTATGCTGCAGATCAAGGGTCTGCTGTTTTTAGGTAGGAAAGGAAATGGGCAGATTTGGTGGGAAAGGCGGACCTTATCTGCTGTCACATTCTATGTTTCTGTGTCTAGCATTTCATTCATTATGTCATAAGACAACCACCTGTAGCTATCCCTTAGCAACCACTGCTGCAACTGTGGACTGTCACTGTCTCGCACTTTCAGCAGCTGCATATAATCTGAATTGTCCTGTGTGGCCCCTGAAAGCAAGTTCCTGTCAGGCTAAGAATTTTAAAGATTCAATTCAATTTTATTTTACCAGGAAAACACCATTGAGACAGCCCATTTGCAAGGAGGTCCTGGGGGGACATATACATATACAGATATAACTTTAAGAACATACACTAAAACAGGAACAGGAATACAAGGAGGATAAACAGTGGTAAGAATAAACAAGCATTTGTCAATGCCGAATGTTGATTGCGTTGGTCCATTGAGCTCACTCACTGCCCCTCTGTCACTCCCTCATTCTGTTTCTCCCAGTGCTACAGGATGCTCTTTTGTACTGGATTCCTGCCTACATTGGCATATTTTTTTTTTCACTTTATCTTTTTATTGAAATTTGAGTATATAAGAAAGCACACATAGAAACATAGAAACATAGACTTTGACAGCAGATAAGGACCGCTAGGCCCATCTAGTCTGTCCATTTCCCTACCTACAGGATAGGCCGCAGATCCTATTTAACCAACAGCCTATAACCTCCTGCCCCCACAAGAATTGCCTTATGTCTGTCCCATGCATTCTTGAATTCTCCCACATTTTAGACTCCACAACTTCCTCAGGAAGGCTGTTCCATGCATCCACTACCCTCTCTGTGAAATAATACTTCCTCACATTGCCCCTGAACCGCCTCCTTCTATCTTTAAATTGTGTCCCTTGTTCTTGCAAGTCTCTTTTCTGAAAGATGCTACCCTCTTGGACTTTGTTGATTCCCTTGAGGTACTTGAAAGTTTCTATCATGTCCCCCTCTCCCTTCTTTCCTCAAGGGTATACATATTAAGCTCCTTAAGTCTCTCCTCATCGGCTTCTCTTGCAGACCCTGCACCATTTTAGTTGCCCTCCTGTGGACTGCCTCTGTCCTGTCTATGTCCTTGCGGAGATGGGGTCTCCAGAACTGGACACAGTATTCCAGATGGGGTCTCACCAACTGTCTGTACAGAGGGATAACAACTTCCTGTTTTCTGCTGCTGATGCCTCTCCCTATACATCCCAGTATACCCCCGGCCCTCCCTACTGCCTTCTCACATTGCTTGCTAACCTTAAGGTCATCTGATATGATTACCCCCAGGTCCCTTTCCTGATTTGTTGTTGTTACTACCTCCCCACCCATTGTGTATTCTTCCCCTGGGTTCTTGTTTCCCAGGTGCATTATTTTGCACTTTTTTGCATTGAATCCTAGCTGCCATACGTCAGACCATTCCTCCAACCTTGCCAAGTCCCTTTTCATCCTTTCCGCCTCCTTGTGTATCAACCCTGTTGCAGATCTTTGTGTCATCTGCAAAAGGCATCTTTTCCTTCCAGTCCCTCTGCAATGCCACTGATGAAGACATTAAAAGGACTGGACCCAATACTGAACCCTGCGGTACCCACTAGTAACCGCCCTTTCTTCAGAGTGGACTCCATTTACAATTACCTTCTGTGTCCTGTTGTCCAGCCAATGTTTTACAGGCTACCACCCTGGGACCCACTCCCAGGCTGGTTAATTTGACTAATAATCTTTTGTGGGACTGTGTCAAATGCCTTGCTAAAGTCTAGGTAGGCCATGTCCACAGCCCCTCCTGGTCTACTACTTTGGTCACCCAGTCAAAGAAATCTATTAGATTCGTCTGACATGACCTTCCGCTGTGAACCCATGCTGCCTTGGATCCTGTGCTCCACTGACCTCTAGGTACTCAACTGTTCTTTCCTTCAGAAGTGACTCCATCACTTTTCCTACCACAGAGGTCAGACTGACAGGTCTGTAGTTTCCTGCCTCTGTCTTGGTCCCACTTTTGTGAAGGGAATTACATCCGCTTCCTCCAGTCCTCGGTACCACACCATCCTCCCATGATTTATTAAAAGAGTAGCCAGTGGTTTCACTAGTTCCTTCCTTAATTCTTTTAGAATTCTGGGGTGAATTCCATCAGGACCCATTGCTTTGTCCACCTTCAGTTTTAGGAGTTCTTGCAGAACCCTTTCTTCTGTGAAAGGACTGGGATCGACCCCTATCAAGAGTGCTTCTGTTAATTGGATTAGGCACTTCCCCCTCCTCTTTTGTGAATACTGAGCAGAAATATTCATTCAGTATTCCTGCTTTTTCACTGTCCCCCTCTGCCCACCCACCGTTTATTCTATTCAGCCTCACTATCCCTCCCTTTGTCTTTCTACGCTCGCTGATGTACCTATAAAAGGTTTTATCCCCCTTCTTAACTGAGTTGGCTATCTTTTCCTCAGTTTGGGCCTTTGCTATTCTGACTTCCCTCCCTGCTTCTTTCTGCCTTAACTGGTACAGCTCTCTGTCCTGCTCCTTCTGTGTTTCCTTATACTTCTAGAATGCTATCTTTTTCTTCCTGACTTTCTCAGCCACCTCTCTTGAGAACCATAGTGGCTTTTCTTTCGTTTTGATTTGTTTATTTGTTTCACACAAGGCTTGTTGCCTCTGTGATGGCAGTTTGATAATTCCCCATTGTTGCTCCACACCTCCTTCTAGCCTGTTTGCTAGTGCTTTTCTGAGGCACTCTCCCATCTTGCCAAAGTCAGCCCTCCTAAAGTCCAGTACCCTCCCTTTTGTATGGCTTGACTCTGTAGCTGAGTTTAACGTGAACCACACTGTTTGATGGTCACTTGTCCCCAGATGGCAACCCACTTCTAGATCTGAGATCCTCTCACTGCCCCCGTTTGAGAGTACGAGGTCTAAGATTGCTCCCTCACGATTATACAATAGAAGAACATTCTCCATATACGGTATAAAATATCACTTAAACACAGTATTTAGGACAAACAATATTGGAGAAGCCTTATATACATGTATTGATAATAAAATGCAAACCTAGACAGGTTATAAGTGGAGAGCAGAAGGGTTACAATCAATAGAGTATTATAAAATCAGGAATGGAAACCATGTACGAAATAATTGCTAGGGCAGACTATGGCAAGGCATTCAATAAATTGCAAAAAGTGATAAATGTGGTAATATGAACAATGTTTAGTAATGGAGAGGTGAAGATAAGGGAAAAGTGTGCAAGGAAAGAAAGAAGAGAAAAAAGCAAGGAAGAAGGGAAGGAGAGAGGGAGAAAATAGAGAAGGAGACAAAAAGAAGAGATATCTGTGCACAGAAGTTTCGGGGAAACCTAATATGAAAGCAAAATAAGAAGAGGGCTAAATATCCCTAAGAATTAGGGTCTAAAAGAACTAGGTTCAATGTACTTGAAGCAGCCTGCCAACATCTGTCATATACAGTGAATCGGTTATGAGTAACATGAGATAATCGGTCTAGGGAGGAATACTGAGAGAGGCTTTGATGAACATCTGAAAGAGAAGGCACCCAAACTGATTTCCATTTCATAAGAATTAGACATTTGAGCAGAAGAGAAAGTATGTCTAGCCATCTAAAATGTGTATGTGAGAGGAGAGAGCTATTGGGGATAAGGATGCCTAGAAGGAATAGCTTGTGGTCGAAAGGTAGTTTTTGTCCTGTTACTCTGGAGGCAAGTAAATAGACTTTATGTCAGAGCTTATTAATGGGAGCACACGACCACAATATATGAAGTAGATCCCCATTGGCCAAATTGCAGCGCCAGCAGTTATTATTATTTAATAGGCCCATTAGTTGAAGCACAGAGGGGGTTCTATACCAACGATGTAGGATTTTAGTTTGTATTAAAGAACTACAGGCATCTTTAAAGATATTATGTGCAAGACGCCAACAATTACTCCATTGTGCGTCTGAAATATTATAGTTAAGAAGAGTACTCCATTTGTTTTTGGCCTGTATAGACTGATCAGGTATATTATCAATAAAGTCTTTGTAAATGGAGCTATTCAGTTTTACTAATAAATTAGTTCAGTGCAAAATTTTTGGGTTTAGAAGAGTATGCTTATACTCTAAACTAGAAAGAGAGTTATAAGCTGCCTGTATTTGTAAAATCTTCCAGAAGTCCCGTTTAGGAAGTTTCCATGTAGCCTGCAGGTCCGAGAATGATCTAAGAATGAGTGAATTCTGGTCCAAGATATCACCAAAAAAGAAAATGCCTTTGTTCCGCCATGAACGACAGAAAATTAAGTGATCTTCTAGAGTGAGCAATGGATTACCTCATAAGGGGCATAAAACCAGGGTGTTGGATTGGATTTCAGGAATTTGTGGGTTAGTTTCCAATAAAGAACTGAAGATGATATAGTCGGGTGAGATTTTAGTTTAGAGGACATTGGATTAAAAATGAAATGAAATAAGTAGGAACTCCTCTTGGTTACAATGCAGATTCCATTGCAACCCACAGTGGTGACTGAGGGGAGGATTTCTAAAACCATTTAATATTTTGGGCCATTCCAAAAGCCCAGAAGTAGCCTTTGAACCAGGGGAGTCCGAATCCCCCTTTTTTCCAATGTGATCGAAGTTTGTTGCGGTTAAATCTTGCTGGTTTCCCAGCCCAGATAAAGTTGCCTATTAATTTATCAATTTTAGCAAAAAAAGAAGGATGGTAAGACTAAAGGAATATTGGCAAAGAGGTAAAGAATCTTGGGAGATATAGAAATCTTGATTGCTATGATTTTCCCCATGAAGGATAGATCAAGAAGCTTCCATCTGTCCAGAACTGTTTTGATGTTATCTAGTAAGTGATTAAAGTTAATGTCCCATATCTTCCCCAAGTTACTAGTAATTTTGATTCCTAGATAAGTTATACCCTGTAGTGCCCAGTGTAATCCAAGAGGTATATTCATAAAGGCTTTACAGTGGTCATTAAGGGGCAGAGTTTGTGATTTACCATAATTCAAAGCAAGGCCAGAAATGTTAGTAAAATTATTAAGCAAATCAACCAACAGGGGCCCAGCCTCATTAAGGTTTTTGAGTAAGATTAAGAGGTCATCTGCATAGGAGAGGGAGACATATCTTGAATTGCCCACAGGTACGCCCATAATGCCAGAAGAATGACGTTAACAAGCAGTCAGGGGCTCCGTGGCTAAAATAAATAGGGAAGGTGACAGGGGACAGCCTTGTCTAGTTCCCCTTGCTAGATGAAAGTAAGAGGAAAAGGTGTTGTTAGTAAGTACTTTAGCAACCAGGAAATTATATAATAGCTTGATCCAGGAGCAAAAGGTATGAGAAAGACTGAAATGAGATAAAACTTGATGAACATATTCCCAGTTTAAGGAATCAAAGGCCTTCTCAAAATAAATAGCTATGGCTGCAGCAGGTGTCTTGAGGGATTTACCTTTGTGAATTAGATTAAATAAGGAACGTAGGAGATCAGAACCAGATCTATGTTTAATAAAACTGGCTTGTGAATGATGAGTTAGCTTGGCAATCAAGGATTCAAGTCGAGAAGTTAGTAGTTTAGCAAATATCTTCCCATCCATGTTAAATAAAGAGATGTGCCTGTAACTAGTGGAGTGAGTGGGGTCTTTTTCCTTCTTAGGGATTAGGGTTATGATTGCTTTGGTGCAACATGGGGGAAGTTTGCCAGTATTGGAAGCTTCCTGATAAACATTAAGAAGAAGGGGACATAAAGTATTGGAAAACATTTTATAGAAATCAACAAGGAATCCGTCACCTCCGGGGATTTGCCGGACCTCAAGGAAGTCAAAGCATCCTGGATTTCCTGAAGCGAGAAGGGTTTATCTAAAGAATTTGTTTCAAGAGTAGAAAGATGAGGAAGATGTAATGATTTAAGGAACTGTTGAGATTGTAAAGTAGATGGAGGGTTTGTGTTGTAGTATAGTTTTTCATAAAAGGTTTTCATTATATGGTTTATAGAGGGGTTCTCAGAGTGAATTTTACCCTGTTCATCTTTTAGGCTTAGGATATGTCGTTCCATTTGTTGTGCCTTGAGCTGGTTTCCCGGTTTTATCGCCGTGTTCCCAAAACTTAAGTTTAAACAAGGCCAGTTCAGTTTTACGAGAAATTAATTCATTTATTTCAACTCTTAAGTTGAAGAATTTCAAGATGAAGTTGGGAATCAGGACAGTGCTTCTTAGAGGAATTGGCATGTTTTTCTGCCCACAAAGAAATTTGCAGCTGTCCTGACAGAGCTCTGTTGAGGTGGCTCATTCTCCCTCTCTCACTCACTCATTCTGTTTCTCCTGATGCTGCAGGCTGCCCTTTTGTACTGGGCTCCTGCCTCTGTTGGCAGCTTTTTCTGCCCACAAAGAAATCTGCAGCAGTCCCAACACAGCTCCGTTGAGCCTGCTCACTCCCCCTCTCTCACTCACTCTTTCTGTTTTTGCTGGTGTTGCAGGCTGGCCTTTTGTACTGGGCTCCTGCCTGCTTTACCGCCTTTTTGTGCCCACAAAAAAATCTGCAGCAGTCATGATAGAGCTCCGTTGAGCTCGCTCACTCACCCACTCTCACTCACTCATTGTGTTTCTCCTGGCACTGCAGGCTGCCCTTTTGTACTGGGCTTCTGCCTGCGTTGGCACCTTTTTCTGCCCACAAAGAAATCCACAGCTGTCTCGACAGAGCTCTGTTGAGGTCGCTTACTCCCCCTGTCTCACTCGCTTATTCTGTTTCTCCTGGTGCTGCAGGCTGCCATTTTGTAGTGGGCTCCTGCCTCTGTTGGTGTCTTTTTCTGCCCACAAGGAACTCTTCAGCAGACCCAACAGAGCTCTGTTGAGCTCTCTCACTCCCCCTCTCTCACTCGCTCATTCTGTTTCTCCTGGTGCTGCAGGCTGCCTTTTTGTAGTGGGCTTCTGCCTCTGTTGGTGCCTTTTTCTTTCCACAAAGAAATCTGCAGCAGTCTCGAGACAGCTCCATTGAGCTCGCTCACTCCCCCCTCACTCACTCATTCCATTTCTGCTGGTGCTGCAGTCTGCCCTTTTGTACTGGGCTCCTGCTTGTGTTGCCGCCTTCTTCAGCCCACAAAGAAATTTGCAGCAGTCATGATAGAGCTCCTTTGAGCTCGCTCTCTCACTCCCCTCTCTCACTCGCTTGTTCTGTTTCTCCCACCGCTGCAGGCTGCCCTTTTGTACTGGGCCCCTGCGTGCATTGCTGCCTTTTTCTGCCCACAAAGAAATCTGCAGCAGTCCCAACAGAGATCTATCGAGCTCGCTCACTCCCCTCCTTCACTCGCTCGTTCTGTGTCTCCCGCTGCTGAAGGCTGACTTTTTGTACTGGGCTTCTACCTGCATTGGTGGCTTTTTATACCAACAAAGAAATCTGAAGCAGTCCCGACACAGTTCCGTTGGGCTCGGTCACTCCCCTTCTCTCACTGGCTCATTCCTTTTCTGCCAGCGCTGCAGGCTGGCCTTTTGTACTGGGCTCCTACTGCGTTGGTGGCTTTTTCTGGCCACAAAGAAATCTGCAGCAGTCCCAACACAGCTCCGTTGGGTCACTCACTCCCCCTCTTTCATTCGCTGGTTCCATTTCTGCCAGCGCTGCAGGCTGGCCTTTTGTACTGGACTCCTGCCAGCATTGCCACCTTTTCCTGCCCACAAAGAAATCTGCAGCAGTCACGATAGACCTCCATTGAGCTCACTCACTCCCCCTCTTTCACTCACTCATTCTGTTTCTCCCTGTGCTGCAGGCTGCCCTTTTGTACTAGGCTCCTGCCTCTGTTGACACCTTTTTCTGCCCACAAAGAAATCTGCAGCAGTCCTGACAGAGCTCCATTGACCTCACTCACTCCCCATCTCTCAGTCGCTTATTCCGTTTCTGCCAGCACTGCAGGCTACCCTTTTGTATTTATTTATTTATTTAAGCGTTTAACCAGGAAGGCATGCTGAGCAGTCTATTGTTCGTTTCCAGATGCGCCCTTGCGGAAAGGGGTACAGATACATAGTTGAAAGATGGACATAAATACAGTTGTGGTTACATAATGGGAATACCTGCTAGCACAATAGGTCCATGTTTAAATACAAAAGGATTTGAGATAATAAAAGAGTGCGGGCATAAACTAGAATCAGTACCATATAATATAGACAGACAGGTAGAACATAGCAAAATGTATACACAGCTTGGGTGCATAGCCCTGCCATTTTGTGACCCGTAAACTGTCTAGACACATGAGCAGGTAGCTGAGAAATCTGATTTGAGCATGGAGTTAAGGAGTGGTGGGGGGGAAGAGAAGTGGCGAATGTTTGCTGGGAGGGAATTGCACAACAGTGGTAGGCAATAGCTGACAGCCACTTGACCTGCAGCAGTGGACCTATGTGGGACAGCTAGGGACCGAGAGTCAGAGTTTCTGAGGGAGTATGCTGGGTGCTGGGGTTGACAAGGGCAGTGCCGAGGTAGGAGAGGAGCAGCTTGGACCAATATTTGGCTGTGAGCTTAGCACAGCGGGACAGTCTTGAGTTGTCTAGAGAGGGGAGGTTCGTTGATTGGTAAGGGATACAGTGGTGTGTGGAGTATGGACAATTCAGGACAAAGCGACAGAAAGAATGGAAAAGAGAGTCCAGTCTGGCTAGGTTGGACTTAGGACCGGCACTGTAGACTACATCCCCGTAGTCAAAGACAGGGAGGATCATTTTCTGCATAATGGCCCTGCGGGCAGAGACTGGGATGCAGTCCCAGTTGTGGTAAAGTGCCCCGAGCCTGGGGAGCAGCTTTTTGATTATAGAATCAACATGGGCAGAGAAGTTGAGGTGCTGCTCCAGCCAGACCCTGAGGTATCTGAACGAGGTACTGGCCTCCAGGGGTGTTCCAGCCAGGGTGTGGAATGTGATCAGGAAGGGGAGCCTCGACAGTCTCTGCCTAGTGCCAAAGGTTACTGAGACTGTTTTCTTGGCATTGAGGAGGAGTTGACTGGAGTAAAGCCAGTGCTGGACTGCTATAAAGTCTTGCTGCAACCTAGTCGTAACCTCTGAGGCAGATGGGCCAGATGTATACAGCACAGTGTCGTCTGCATACACGTGGATTGAGGTGTGTGGGCAGGCAGAAGGCAGGTCATTCAGAAGGATGGCGAACAGGAGTGGGCCAAGGACAGAGCCTTGCGGTACCCCTTTGGTGACTGGGAGGGGGGCCGAGATGGAGGAACTGATTCTGACGGATTGGGACCTGCCTGTAAGGTACGGGTGGAACCAGCTAATGGCGCAGCTGGATAGACCAGCGTTGGCAAGTTTGGACAGGAGGAGAAGGTGTGAGACAGTGTCAAATGCCTTGGCCAGGTCAATGAAAATGGTTGCTGTGATGTGGCCAGCATCCATCCCAGTGAGGATGGAATCAGTGAGCCTGAGAAGGGAGGTAGTGGTGAAGTGGGATTTTCTAAAGCCAGACTGGTAGGGGGTGAAAAAGTAGGAGGAATCCAGAAAGGGTGATAGGCGAGAGAGTACTAGACATTCTTGCAGTTTTGCCAGAATAGGTAGAAGGGAGATGGGTTGGTAGTTACTCGGGTTTGAGGCATCCCCACCCTTAGGAAGGGGGATTACAGTGGCATGTTTCCATTCAGAGGTACCTCAGCAAGGGACAAGGACAGTTTAAAAAGGGGGGCCAGGGGTTTGGCTATGGCGGGGACCGAGAGAAAGAGCATCTTGGATTCCCTCCTGATGGGGCATTTGCCCTTCCTAGGATTAAGGGCAATCAGTGTCTTATAGACCTCATCTGGAGTGACCTGCATGAAGGAGAAGGGGTGAGCTAGTATTGTGGTTCTGACTGTGGTGGGGGGGTGTACTGTGCAGGGTGACGTGAGGACTGTGGAGTGACATTGTTATTTGTGAAGTGGGAGTTAAACAGTGGGGCCACTGCAGGGGGTTCAGTGTTGTTGAGACCTCCTACCACCAGGGTAGGAGTGGGAGGCTGTGATGGAGGACTGAGAAGTGATTTTACCACTTTCCAGGATTTGGCTTGGTGGTGGGTGTGGGGTGTGGGTATCAATAAGAAGGATGTCTTGCCACAGCAATAGGTGCTTCACACAAAAGTTTATTTATAAGCACAAAATAAAATAAAGCCAAACTTCAGGCGTAACAGAAAGAAAATAAAATTGCAATAACCAAGGCTGAAAAACAAACACTAGAATACCACTAGTGTAAGTACATACTATGAGGACAGAACAGGTCTGCACCTCACCAGACTATCTGCTTAAATGAACCAAAAGATTTCTTTACATAGTCTTTCAATCATGTGATATCCAAGTCCCTCCCTCTTTAGTTAGTTTAAACACATTTTGATTATAAAACAAACAATAATTTTGTACCTAAACACATTCACAATGCAATTTCTACATTTTTGAGCATAACTCTGGTTTCAGATTTAAATATAGAAAGATAATTTTAAAAATAAATTCTAAAGTATCCCAATAGAGCTCCACCCCCTAGTGTATACCTTTAAATATAGACATTGCCCAGTCGGCCAGCTCTAAAGAAAAGGCTAACTTAAAGGCTTAACATTGTGGAGGGACTGTTCACCTAAACACTAAGGTAAACCTAAACTGTAATAAATATAGAGCATTTTTAATAAAAGTACTGCATAGAGAGTTTACCAGACTGAGTTTATAAGAAGGTTTTGTACAAGGAGCTTAGTTAAATCCAAGGGTGTCTGAGGTTTTACAGCTTTACAACATGAATTTCAGTTCACCAAAGGCTGCATGGTTCTACAGATGTTTTAAAGCACCACACTAGCTATTAGAGCAATTTAGAACTCTGAATTAGTGTGCATTTTATGAGACTACATGATTTCTAAATGCCAGGCCAAGGAAGCAGCATTTTAAAATTACCCCCAAACGCCAGCGCTTACCAGCACGGCGCTTTTGTTACCTAAAGACGGCTAAGGCAATGTACAAACCAGTACGAGGAGCAGGAAGAGCGTACTGAATTGTAAACTTAACTTTACCACTCTACTTCCGCTATTAAAGGCATTTGTTTTGCAAGAGGGATTTTACCTTAGTTTGCACAGCTTCCGAATTCATTCTTACACAGATGCCAAAGGATACTGCTATGAAGGGAAAAGGGGGGGGGGGTACTACAGCTCGCAAGAACGCGAGGAGGATTCGCACATTCGTGCAGTAATAAAGCCTCTCAAATGTAAGAGGCATACTGCGGAGTGCAAATTCCAACAGACAAGGCGTTTACAGAACAACACGCTTAAAAGGGGCGGAATTCAATAATGTTAATTCAAGAAGAAAACGCTAGTTAACATTACACTAGCGTGACAGTTTATTTAGACAAGGCATTCAAGTGAAAATGTTGTTTTTATACTTCTGAACAGCATAGTACGCCACTGAACAAAACCTCGGGGGATTACCTTCACATACCAGAAATATGGAAACAAAGTAGAGATAAAGAGAGGACTTAATAACTGTATTATATAGGTGGCCAGCCTATATAACGTTATATATTAGAGAGAAGAGAAAAGAGCAGAAAAGTAAGGAATGCTGTTGCAACAGGCTTTAAAAAAAAATTCTGGTAGATGAATTTAATTCCCTACAGTGGGAGGTTGAGTTGAATGTGACTTTGAAGTACTTGTCTTTTGCTTGGCGGATGTTACTAGTACTGATATTGAGTAATGTACGGTATTGCTGTAGGTCAGCTGGTAATCTGGAGGCCTTGAAAGATTTCCAGGCTTTGTCCCTGGTTCTGAGGAGGGTTAGGATTTCAGTTGAGATCCATGGGAGGTGAGCACCTCTGACTCTGGTTCACCTGAGGGGGGCTTAATGTTCCCAGACGGCAGTGAACTTGGCCTTAAAGAACTCCAGGGCCTCATCTAAGGAGTTTGATTGACTGATGCGTGACCAGTCAGAGTTGTCCAAGTCATTTAGTAAAGAGGTGAGGTCCAGTGATTTGAAGAATCTAACCATGAGGATTCTGGGTGGGTAGGGTTTTGGTCTGCAGATATTACGCACAGTGTAGATTCCATGGTGGTCGCTGAGGGCATCTGAGAGGAGGCCTGAGGCTATGATCCTGTGAGTGTGTGAGGTGAGGGACCAGTCTAGAAGGGTGTGATTCAAAGTTTTGTGATTTAATCAAGTGGGCTCGGAGATTAGTTGAGCTAAATTTAGGGCAGTGACCTTGCCCTGGAGCTTGGAGCTGGCCCCAGGGAGCCAGTTCAGGTTAAAATCCCCAAGTATATGGAGCTCGCCTCCTAAAGCCAGGGAGTTTAGCGTACGCAAGAGATCCAGTATAGCAGCTGTGGTGGTGTCAGGTGCACAATAGGTACCTACAACATAGATTGGAATTGAGTGAGGGAGGGAGAATTTGATCAGAAGAGCATCGATGGACTTTGAAGGCAGGAGTAGGGTGACTGTGGAAAACTGGATGATGGAGGCAATGTACCTAGCTAAGCCACCCCCCTTTTTTGCCCATACGATCATGTTGGGTGAGTGTATAGCCAGGAATAGAGAATTCAGAGTCCGGGCTGTGGGGCTTTATCCAGGTTTCTGAGATAATCAGGATATCCCGGCTGAGGGACATGGCGAGGGGTTGAAGCTGGGTTATTTTATTTAGTAGGCTACATATATTTAGATGGGACAGTTTTAGGCCTGGGGGGAGTTGGAGTGGTAAGGAGGGGTTAGGTGAGTGGTGGTTGGGTCTGGGGTTTGGCTCAATATCACCTGCTACGAGTAGTAGTAGTAGTAGGGTGATCAGGAGTTTGGAATTATGTGCAAGCCAGTGCAGCTTCTTGGGGGGGGGCATAAAGCCTGGCTCTATCAGGTGTTGGCTGACGATCATGGGGCGGAAGGGCTAGGTGGCTGGTTGGGAAGCTGGGTGGGAGTATTGCAGGGCCAAGTGATAGAGTGTGGAAGTGGCACCCAGGGTGGGTGTCAGCTTTTGTACCGGAGTGAGCAAGGTTAATTGGGATCATGATGCATGGGACCTGACAGACGAGCAGATCAGGATAGTTAGATGGGGGGAGGGACACCAATGGGATGAGGATGAAGATTGTTAAAAGAGCTAGAGGGACCATCGTGCAGAGGCAGCAGTGCAGGAGTTAAGTTTCTGTATTGTTGAATGTTAGAATGGAGGCTACTAGTGGTTGAAAGGTATAGCCTGCAAATGGGAAACTGAGCTGACTGGTTTTGTTTTCTCTTAGTACCATGTGACCATGGGTATATAAGTAATAGTTTGCCAAGGGTGGTGGTGGGAAGCTGAGGCAAAGCGTCAGTGGGGCTTAGCTCTCTGGTGCGCTGCCAAGGAGCGGGTGACTGCGTCCCTCTTTGCTGTGAGCTGATGGGGGGGAGGGGTGCACGCAGCTCTCCAGTTCAAGGGAGGGCTTCAGAACCCTCGTGACCACTAGGGAGGACAGAGAAAAAGACAGGGTTTAAGTAGGTAAAGGAAATGAGAGGAGGGACTAACCTGCTCTGCAGTACAGAGATTACTCTAGAAATAACTTCTAAATTAAGCACAAACAGAGCTTTACATCGGGACTGGGCTCACAGGATTAAGTTCATTTAAACAGTAGATGCACAGGATTGTAACCAGGAGCAGCGTGGTTAAACAAAGAAACTTGCTTGAACAAACAGTAAATTCAAATTTAGAGCAACTAAAACAGCTTCACTTCAACAACTTTGAAATGGGGAGCAGCAGCGTTAACTAGAACAAGCATTTGCTCAGTTGCAAATTAAGGCACCCTGCTGTTATGCTAAAATATCCTCCCATTTCTTAAAGTACTTTTCTGTTTACTTTTATGATTGAAGGCAGCAGCAACTGCCAAATTAAAATGTCCGACTGTACTGGACTGGGCTTCTTAGTTCTGCCTGCGTTGGCAGCTTTTTCTGCCCACAAAGAAATTTGCAGATGTCCTGACAGAGCTTCGTCGAGGTTGCTCATTCCCCCGTCTCACTCGCTCTTTCTGTTTCTCCTGGTGCTGCAGGCTGTCGTTTTGTAGAGGGCTTCTGCCTCTGTTGGTGCCTTTTTCTGCCCACAAAGAAATCAGCAGCAGTCCCAACAGAGCTCTGTTGAGCTTGCTCACGCACCCCTCTGACTCACTAGTTCCGTTTCTGCTGGCGTTGCAAGCTGCCCTTTTGTACTGGGCTCCTGCCTGCGTTGTCATCTTTTTCTGCCCACAATGAAATCTGCAGCAGTCACGATAGAGCTCCATTGAGCTCACTCACTCCCCGTCTCTCACTCATTCGTTCTGTTTCTCCCACTGCTGCAGGCTGCCCTTTTGTACTGGGCCCCTGCTTGCACTGCTGCCTTTTTCTGTCCACAAAGGAATATGCAGCAGTTCCAACAGAGCTCCATTGAGCTCACTTACTTTCCCTCCCTCACTCGCTCGTTCTATGTCTCCCACTGCTGCAGGCTACCCTTTTGTGCTGGCCTCCTGCCTGCATTGGCAACTTTTTCTGCCCACAAAGAAATCTGCAGCAATCACGATAGACCTCCGTTGAGCTCACTCACTCCCCCTCTGTCACTCACTCATTCTGTTTCTCTCAGTGCTGCAGGCTGCCCTTTTGTACTGGGCTCTTGCCTGCATTGGCACCTTTTTATGCCCACAAAGAAATCAGCAGTTGTCCCATCAGAGCTCCACCGAGGTCGCTCATTCCCCCTGTCTCACTCGCTCATTCTGTTTCTCTTGGCGCTGCAGGCTACTCTTTTATACTGGGCTCCTGCCTCTGTTGGCATCTTTTTCTGCCCACAAAGAAATCTGAAGCAGTCCTGACAGAGCTCCGTTGACCTCACTCACTCCCACTCCCTCAATCGCTTATTCCGTTTCTGCCGGCGCTGGAGGCTGCCCTTTTGTACTGCGCTTCTGCTTATGTTGCCATCCTTTTCTGCCCACAAAGAAATCTGCAGCATTCACTATAGAGCCCCATTGAGCTCGCTCACTCCCCCTCTCAGTCACTCGTTCTGTTTGTCCCACCTCTGCGGCTGGCCTTTTGTACTGGGCCCCTGCATGCATTGCTGCCTTTTTCTGCCCACAAATAAATCTGCAGCAGTCCCAACAGAGCTCCGTTGAGCTCACTCACTCCCCCTCCCTCACTCGCTCATTCTGTGTCTCCCGGCGCTGCAGGCTGCCCCTTTGTACTGGGCTCCTGCCATTATCCTTTTTCTGCCCACAGAAATACGCAGTCCCAACAGAGCTCAGTTGAGCTCGGTCACTCCTCCTCTCTCACTCGCTCAATCCTAATCTGTTTTAAAAGCTAATTTCTGACAGCAAATGTGGTATTCTGCGCTGGAAGCATGAAAACACATTTCAGCCAGGATGTGAAAAATGACAGTTGTATTGTTCATAAGGAGGTGTTAAAAAAATGGCAGTATTGAAAATCTGGCGTGAAAATATTACTAATTTGCGAACTTAGAAGGGTGCGTGGAAACTGCACAATGCACACTCATAACACAGTCATTTAATGGAGTTTCATCACACAATTTTTAATATAGGCATTTTAGGACCTCTGCACATGAACAGTGTCAGTGTGATTTCCTTAATATGTTGAAAACCTACAGTGAAAATATTGCAGAGTTGCGAAGGTACGAGCTTGTGTGGAAAATGCGCAACGCACATTTGGAACACACTTATTTTATAGACGTTCATCACCAAATTTTCAACATAGGCATTTTAGGACCTCTGCTAATGAACAGTGTCACTGTCACTTCCATAATGTGTCCTGAACCCAGATTTCCCACAGTGACGGCGCTATTCTGCACCTGATGTGCGAAAACACATTTTGGCCAGGATGTAAAAAATTACAGCTATATCGTTCACAAGGAGGTGTGAAAAAATATCAATGTTGAAAATCTGGCATGAAAATATTGCAAATTTGCGAAGTTACGAGCGTGTGTAGCAAATGCTCAACACACACTCATAAAACAGTCATTTTTGGGATGTTTTCCATCAAATTTGCAACATAGGCCTTTTAAGAGCCCACCTTATGAACACTGACACTGTCATTTTGTTAATCAGTCCCGAAAGGGGATTCCCCGCAGTGACCGAGAAATCACCTTTCTGGGCAGAATAATGCCATGACAGTGGCAGAGTTCTTGAGGAGTAGTCCCAAAAACCCCATGTTGAAAATTTGGAGTCAAAATTCCAAAAAGTTCCTGAGATATTCATCAAAGTTGAAAAAGCCCCGTTCATTCCATTATACAGCTTACCGGCATTTCCTCAGTTCATGGTCGGCTTTGAAGAGTGTAGACGTGTTCCCAGTCCACCGGAGATCATCGCACCGGACCTCAGAGGTAAGTATAGGATGAGGGAGTGGGGAGACAGGGTGCACAGTGGGTGGGCGCGGGTTGTCGGGGGGGGCAGGAATACTGCAAGTAACCTTTTTTTTTTTTACAGGTTAAAAAAATTGCAGGACTTTTTTTCTTTACAGGGGCATTAGGCACGCTGGGGTGGGCTCCCAGTGTGCCACCTGAATGTTTTTTGGAAAGGGTGTGCAGCCAGTGGGGGATTGGGCACCCCCGTCAGCACAAAAGCGGGGGGCCACAAGAGCCAAGGGGGACTGGGCACCCCCTCGGCACAACTCTCACTACTCTTTCAAGGGTGGGGGTCTGATGCCGGTGGGGAGTGGGCTCCTCCCATCAGCAAATCGACTAGTACCGGAGAGGGAAGCTGACAGGGACTGGGGCCCTGTCGGCAAAACACACTGCTGTGGGAAGGGCACATACTGCCCAGGGGACTGGGCACCCCGCACTGGGTTTGCTATTGTTTGGAAACATGGCGGCAAGGCACCCCCATGTTCACAAACAATATTACAGTAACAAAGTTCCACCCTGCAATGACTGGTCATTCCCTCATTGCAGTGAATCACTGACGCTGCAATGACGAGGCAGCCAATGATTGCAGTGGCTAAATTTTTACAAGTTGGTGGCACGCTGACTGAACTAGTGTCAGCAGCAGCATGCCACGGCATTGGGGAAAGTGGGCCAAGCCTTTAAAGGCTGTGGGGGCATTGACCACAACAACATCGCACCTCCACAACCTGCTTCTGGAGAAAGGTGCTGTAATATGTTTCTTGTGCTTGCGCGCAGTCAGCATAAAAAATGCTAGTCTAAAGTACATGGATACAAGAATAAAACAATGGTAGATATAAACTAATGAGTCCAAACTGCTGATTTAAAGTACATAAATTCACAGGTAGTAGACAGTGCTAGGAATAAACCATACTAGTCAAGGTATGACTATAACTTGGGATAACAAGGTTCAGTAACAGAGAAGCACCAGATAAAGGAAATATTGGAAGAGAGGAAGAGGGTGATAAGCTAGACACCGAAGGAGGTAATAAAAGGGGTGGAAGGAGTCTCAGAAAGAGAGGAGGTAGATGATACTGTAGGTTAGAGGATTGGTGGGCCAAGGGGAAGAGAGGGATGGGTGGTAGATATGGTAGGGTAAGGGAAAGGGGGAAGGAAGTGCTGTGGAGCGAGAGGTATAAGTAAAAGGGACATCATACAAGTTCAGATATAGCAGTTACATTCTTCCTTCAATGTAAGATTTAGCATAGCATTAAAAGTACAGAGGTCAACTATGTGCCTGAGTTTGAGTGTTTTTTTGTAAGGAATTGTAGAGAGAAGGCAAAGCATGACTTATAGATGAGAAACCAAACCTGGTTCAAATCCGGGGAATGTCAACAGTGATATGGGAGAGTTTTCTGAGAGAGTATACACAAGGGGTGCATGTAAACAGGGTGCAGATATAAGGTGGATGTTTCCTGGTTAAGGCTCTGAAAACCCAGAGAGCTGCATTGCGCCATCATCTAGAGCTAAGAGATGGCCATCCGATCTGCATGTAAAGGGAACAGTGGTGTGTGTTAAAAGGGGCATTAAGAACAAATCTTACAGCCCAGTGGTAAAGTGTGTTCAAAGTAGATAAGGCTAATTTTGAACTGTGACTATAAAAAAAAATCTGCATAATCAATAAGCAGGAGAAAGGTTGCTTGGACCAGTCTTAGCTTGGCATCAAAGGTAAGTCAGTGTTTTATGCGGTGAAAGAGACCAAGCCTTTGACGCAATTTTTTAGCTATTTTTTCTACATGCATGACAAAGGATAGCTTGCTATCAAGCCAAAATCTGAGATATTTTAATTTCTCAACTAGCTCAAGTATCTCACCCAGGGGAGTCTTAATGTGGTAATTTGCATCTGACAGGTTGATGGGTGCATCTTTAGTTTTGGGAGAAAGGAGCATTATTTGGGGGGGGTTTCTTTGCATTAAGAATCAATTTTAGGCAGAGCAAGTTATGTTGTAGCAGGTCAAATTTGTGCTGCAGATCATGGCAAGTGAGTTGTAAGGAGGGCCTAGCAACATATAACACAGTATCATCTGCTGTGAATAGATGAACACTCGCTGTGCTAATATTGTCGTCAATATTATTGATATAAGTGGCGAATAACAGAGGTCCCAGGATGGATCCCTGCGGTACTCCTCTCAAGAGGGGTTTTAAGGGAGAGAGCACACCGTTGGCTTTAACTTGTTGCTGCCTGCTGGTAAGGTAGTAAGAAAACCAATTCAATGAAGTCTCGTCCAGACCGATATTGTTTAGCATGCCTTGTAAGATGATCAACAGTGTTGAAGGCCTTGTATGAATCTAAAAAAGGGCACAAATGTGTTTTTTTGTGTCAAGGGATGTTAGCCAATTGTCCGTAACTTTTGCTAGGGGCGACACAGTACTGTGTTTGGGCCATGTGACAGGGTTGAATAGGACCCTGTCCCAGTTATTATGGAGAGTCTGAATGCATGGATCTGTTCTGTTCTTTCCTTTCCTGTATCTGGTTGCGAAACCAAATTCTCCTGTGAGACCTAGGATTTCATCACCCCAACAGTTTCGCAGTTCTTTGCCTTTCACTGTCTCTTAGTCTTCCCTTGCTGTTTCTGTCTCCTCCCCCCCCCTTGCATATCTGCTGGTATAAACATATATGCAAATCATTAGGTGGAAATGTAACCGATATTGGGGTCCCTTTGTTTAGAAATTATATAGTGTTACTGTTGAAATGTATATAATTATAGTTTATTATTGCAAAAACTTATGGGAACTCAAGGGGTTAATCTGAGAGCAGTTTTTAAGCCCTTTTTTAGAAGCTGTAGAGAAAAATTTACAAGCACATTTTAGGAAAAAACAGGATGCTTGTTAAGGAAAGGGGTTGCAAGGACTTAGAGAGCTGCAGTGTTTTGGGGGGACACACAGAGATTGATGAAAACTCAGTTATTGTGAACGGTTTATTATGTTTGCTTTCACGCATGTGCAAGAAACATAGTGCCATCATCGGAGATTTCGGAGGTATGTCACCTCCTCCTTCAGTTCAGTCAGTGTGTTGGCAGGTGCGGCCCCTGTAAGCCAATGCATGCTGGAGCTGTCTATGACAAGCTCCAAAATGCAATGGCATACGGTTGAAAAGGGGAGCTACGCTTGAGTGAGCAGCGATAAGATATCGCTGCTCATGCGCAGCTCCCCCTACACACACACACACACACACACGCAGCATACCGCGTGCCCCCACACTCTATAGCAGACGGGTGCCTTAACTCGGCCGGCTGTGCTGCGTCCCCCCAAAGTTTTCTAAATGCCACGCTTGGGTGCCCACCCCAGCGTGGCAACACGGAATAGCCGACGGGTGCCCAATCTCTCATCAGCTTCTGTCTCTCCTTCCCCATGCTGTCACCGACAGAGAGTGCTCAATCCTTGACACCCCCCAAATACAAGTTGCCAGCGCTGAAGCCACCCCAGCATGGCAAGTGATGCTTCGGCCGACAGGGTGCCCAATCCCCGTCGGCTGAACACCCCACAACCATCCTTGTGCCACGCTGGGAGCCCACCACAGTGTGGCAAATGTCCCGTGTCGTCATTAAAAATAAAATAAAAAAACCTTTAAAGAAAAAACGGTCCCACGTAGTCTCCCTGGCCCCCCTTCCACAACCCGCACCCATCCACTGCGCACCCTGCCTCCCCACACCCCCCTCACCCCATACTTACCTCCGGAGCTCGGCATGATGATCTTCGGCCGACCGGGAACACGTCTGCACTCTTCAAAGCCGACCGCGAACTGAGGAAATGCCGGTAAGCTGTATAATGGGATAGATAGGGTGTTTTCAAATTTGTTGCATATCTCAGGCATTTTTGGGAATGTTTGCACCAAATTTTCCACATGGGCTTTTTGGGACCACTTCTCATGAATGATGTCACTGTCATGGCGTTATTCGGGCCCAAAGTGTGATTTCGCAGTCACTGCGCAAAACCACCCTTTGGGCCTGAATAACGCCATGACAGTGACATCATTCATGAGAAGGGGTCCAAAACCAAGTTGAAAATTTGGCAAAAATTCCAAAAGATGACTGTTTTACGGGCGTGCGTTGCGCAGTTCCTACGCAGGCTCATAAGTTCGCAAATTTTCAATATTTTCACTCCAGATTTTCAACATTGCCATTTTACCATACCTTCTTATGAGTAGTACAGCTATCATTTTTCACCTCTCACCCAAAATGTGTTTCCGCCCATGTAGCGCACAATGGCGCAGTCGATGTGCGAAATCAATGTACAGGACAAATTAAGAAAATCACAGTGACACTGTTCATGAGCAGAGGTCTTAAAATGGCTATGTTGAAAATTTGGTGAAGAAATTCCTAAAAATGACTGTTTTACGAGCGTGCGTTGCGCAGTTCCTATGCAACGTAAGTTGGCAATTTCAATATTTTCACTCCAGATTTTCAACATTGCCATTTTATTACACTTCCTTATGAATAGTACAGCTGCAATTTTCATATGTCGCCTAATGTGTTTTTCGCGACATGTAGCCACAATGGTGCTCTTGGTGTGCGTAAAGCAATGTTTAGACAGATTAAGAAAATCACAGTTACACTGTTCATGAGCAGAGGTCTTAAAATGGCTATGTTGAAAATTTGGTGACAAAAGTCCTTAAAATGACTGTGTTACAGTGAGCATTGCGCCAGTTCCACGCACCATCGTAAGTTCATGACTTTGTAATATTTTCAGTCAGATTTTCACCAGTGGCATTTTTCCACACTTCCTTATGAACAGTACAGCTGTCATTTTCACAACATGGCTGAAGTGTGTTTTCACACTTTCAGCGCAGAGATGCGTGGTCGCTGTGGGAAATCATTGTTCGGCACAGATAAAGAAAATCACAGTGACACTGTTCATGATCGGAGGCACCAAAATGCCTGAGTTGACAATCTGCTGTAAAAATCCCCAACCTAATTATATTACGGTGTCGTTGCACAGTTTCTATGTCTTCCGTGACTTCACCATTTTTTTATATTTTTACTGCAGATTTGCAGCATTGACATTTTTTACACCTCCCCATGAACAGTACAGCTGTCATTTTTTACATCCTGTTCGGAATGTTTTTACACCTGTGGTGCTAAATGCCGTAGTCACTGTGCATAAGCAGCTTTTGGCTCACAAACTGATATTCCCCCTGTTCATGAGGTGGGGTCACAAAAAAAGCATGTTGAATATTTGGAGTGAAAATACCAACGAATGCCTGAGATATTAGGGTTTCCAACCATAACGCGCAACCCTGTAGAGAATGACAGGCATCAGGGGTGTGACTTGGGATTCTTGCCTGTGATGCTCATACCATTACACACCCTGCAGCCAGTGAGAGGCATCGAGGTATGCCTTGGACTCTTCTGCCCCAAAGTTCACCCCATTCTCCTATATCGCACCCATCTCACCGTATTTCCTAATGGAATGGGGTGCGCATAAGGGCCAAAGACCCCAAGGAACACCGTGACACTTGTCAGTGTCTGCAAGGAGGGGTGTGGTGAAATGGCGTGGCTGTTATGCCTGACGACCCAAAGGCACACCCCAATGCCTGTCACTCTCTGCAGGGTGGTGGTGGGGTTGGCTTCAGTTCAATACTTCACTGCCATTCCTGTTATGCAGCTCTGTAACTTCTACACTACCACTGCCAATGCCAGCAAGCAAACATTCGGCATTGACAAATGCTTGTTCTTTTTATGTTATAGCTAGTACTAATAAACACTTTTTGTGAATTCTACAACTGCTTCTGTTTTTTTCTATGCTTCCTGACCTGTGCCTCGATGACAGATAGTGTCAGCCAAAGTGGGATTTATGCCGTGCATATTCTAAGCCAGGAGTTGTGTGTGCGGGTACTGGATCTGGTACCAGGGAAGCATAGCAGAGAGGTATGGATTTTGCAGCAGCAAGCCCAGGAGTGGTTACCAGGAGTATGGCAGCCAAACTAGCAGAGACTGAAGTCCAGTCTGAGATTGTACAGCCAGCACAAGTTGTGGAAAAAGAACAGGCAGTGACAGAACCTGAAAGCCTGATGGACATTTTCAAATGGTGGGCTATACAACAAAAAGAGATGGAGAAACAGAGAAAAGAGGAGATACAACAGAGAGAACAAGAAATTCAATGTTTAGAAGCTCCGAGGAGAGAAGAGATGCAGCAACAGGAGCAGCAGAAGAGAGAAGAGAAATGGCAGAGAGAAGAGATGCAGCAACTGGAGCAGCGATGGCTGGGTGCCTTGCAGATTATGAAAGGCAGGGGATCTGGCTCAGATCCTGACGAGCAACAAAACACAAGCAATTTAAAAGCCATTAAACTTACAAAGTTGTGACCCTTGAATAATATTGAGGCATACCTGACAACTTTTGAAAGAGTTGCCACAGCCTGCCAATGGCCAAAGCAGCAATGGACAATCAGACTGGTACCCTACCTGACAGGGAAAGCCCAGCTTGCCTACAGCAGTATGGACACTGCACAGTCAGAAAATTGACACGGTGACAAGCGAAATACTGAAAAGGTATGACATCTCAGGAGAGACCTAAAGGCAGACATTTCGATCTCTGAAGTACAACTCAGTTGACAATCCTCACAAAGCCTTCACACGACTCAGAGAACTACTGATAAAATGGTCCCAACCAGAGGGCAAAACAGTCCCACAGATCATCGACACATTTGCAATGGAGCAATTCATCAACATCCTGCCTACAGATGTGCAGCTTTGGGTAAGGGAACACTGACCAGAAAGTGAGGAAAAGCTGTTTCTTTGGCCGAGAACTACCAAATGGCCAGACAGAGGCCACAGCAGTGAGGTTACAGCCAAGCACTGGTAAGACACTCTTTTTCTCATTTAAGCTGCAAGCCTGATAAGAACTCTGGTGGGGGTAACAAATCTGTGCCCAAAGATGTTGTTTGTTATAACTGTAATAAGCCAGGTCGTATTGCAAGAAATTGTTATAAGAAGAGTGGCACTGGAGCAGATTTGTCCTTGGCAAATTGTGGCATGTACTTAACAGATGTGAAGGTGGGGGATAAGACTGCAAAGGGACTCATTGATTCAGGAAGCAGACAGACCCTAGTGCACGTTGAGGTGCTGGGGAAAGACTGTGCAAAAGGACCAGGTACTGGTGTCATCTGCATCCACGGGGTCACTTGATACTATACCACCACCCAAGGGACTCTGATCATTAAGGGTGCATCGCACCAAATGAAAGTGTAGGTAGTCTTTAAGTTACCTGCACCCGTGATTATTGGAAATCACAGTCCAGGATTTACTGAGTTAATCCCAGAGGAACTGAACCCTGTAGTTTCAGCAGCGGTGATAACAAGAGCTCAGGCAAAGAAAATCTCAGATGATGGGAACTCTTCCTTTCGCTGATTTTGATTCAGACTTGTTTGAGCACAGCTCCAAGAACCAGAAATCCAGGAAAGAAAGACGGTGCCTGAAGAAACTGTGGCAACAAATTACTGATGGACATAAGTGGTTAACATATGAAAATGATGACACTAAACTGATCACCGATTGTGATTTTCTTTCGGAATAAGTTAACAATGTTTCTCACCAGGGTTATTTTAAGCAGCTGGGGTAAAACCAAAACAGGGTGAACCTATGTTTAAAAAATGTAATGGGCTACTGTACAGAGTTTGGGTTAAATCTCAGACACAAGACCAGATAAAACAATTGGTTATACCACAAAAGTATAGATCTGAGTTGTTGCAGATAGCACATGATGGTCCTATGGCTGGTCACTCAGGAAGGGATCACACCCTTTATTGATTTATTTATTGAAATGTTTCACCCGGAGGGCACAGTGAACAAGAAGTTGCTCATCTCACAATGCGAACTGGGGGGAGGAGTTACATAGGGTTGTGAAGAATGATCAGTTACAATAGTGTGTAGGTGGTACAAACAATACAACATTGTAAGATTGTGCAACAGTTGGAACACAAGGTATTGTACAATAAACGATAGTGGAACATTGGGTAATATACAATACATATCCAAAATCATACAAAAGAACATATAAATGTACAAAACAGTAATAATTCAATAGAACCATTTATAGTGCATGAGTGACCAGGAGCAGGCTCGAGGTAGTATGCAAGTGCTGTTGGAGTAAAAAGGATAGGGTTAGGTTGTGCACCCTGGTGACCCAGAAGGGCAGGTGGAGAAGAGAGGGGGGAGAGGCAAGAACTGAATATGAGGAGAAGGGGTAGCCGTTTCCTGATTTCCCCCTTCAGGATGTTGAGAACCATGTCAAGGAGTGGTCATGGTAGGAAGGCAGATTGCTGTACAGATTTTACTGGCCCGAAATTTAAGAAGATGTTGCTACCTATTGTAATTCCTGTGCGGAGTGTCAGAAAGTAGCCCCAGTCACTAGAAAAGACAAGGTGCCAATGGTGCCCCTACCCTTGATAGATGTGCCTTTTGAGAGAATTGCAATGGATGTTATTGGTCTGTTAGACACAAAAGGGTAACAGATTTATCTTGGTAGTGTGCGACTATGCTACTCAATACCCAGAAGCAGTTCCAATGAGCACTGTCACAGCTTCAAAAGTGGCAGCAGAACTTGCCAACATTTTCAACAGAATGAGCATACCTATAGAAATGATTACTGATCAGGGTAGAATTTTGATTACTTAAGGAGCTGTACAGACTACTAGGTTTCACTGCCATAAGAACCTCCCCCTATCACTCTCAGACAGACGGTCTTGTTGAGTGTTTTTAACCAAACCCTAAAACGCATGTTAAAAAGGTTTGTAAAAGGGGAAAGGAAAAACTGGAACCAATACTTGCCTTACCTACTTTTTGCTTACAGAGACGTGCCAGAGGCATCAACAGGGTTTTCACCATTTGAAATGCTGTATGGTAGGCAGTCAAGAGATCCACTGGATGTGCTAAAAGAAATGTGGGAAGATAACCCCACTCAGAAACAATCTATAACGTCTCATATGTGTGCCCTAAGAAAGAAGCTGGCAAAATATGTTGCAATTGGCCATAGTAATCAGGAAGAGGCCCAAAACCAGCAGAAGATATATTATGACCATGGGGTAAAAGAAAATGTTTTTGAGCCAGGTGAAACATTTTGCTGCTGTTATCCACAACAGAAAATAAACTGTTAATGAAGTGGCAAGGGCCTTATAGAGTGCTTAGATGTACTGGCACCATTAACTACAAGGTTGAGACCCCTGACAGGAAAAATCCTACTAAGATATACCATACTAATATCCTCAAGAAATGGGTTGAAAAACTGCCAAAAGCTGCTTTGCTAGTTTTACCAGAAACTGATAAAGAAGATATTGATGTAGCTTATGATAGACTGGAACAAACCGTAACTACTGATGCTGTCAAGGTGAATGTTTCCTTAACCCCTGGACAAACCGCAGAAATTCGTAACTTGCTAAAGACATTTAATATAACTTTTACCACAGTACCTGTCCGAGCAAAAGGGGTCGAGCATGTAATAGTGCCAAGGAATGCTCACCCTATTAGGCAAAAGACATACAGGTTACCGGAGCAGTTAAGAGCTGACGTGGTTAAAGAAATACAAAAAATGAAAGAACTGGGTATCATAGAAGCGTCGAGTGCTTGGTCATCTCCAATGGTAACTGTAAATAAAAAAGAAGGGGGTGTTAGAATCTGCCTTGATTTTAGGAAACTTAAAGAGCCCTGCCAGTTTCAGCCCCTGTACCCAACATTTAGGTGCCTTACCTCCACGGCATGCTGTTAGTGTGAAGATGGCACTAAATAATCCAGGCAGTAAAAAACTGTAACGCTCGTAAAATTAATTAAAACGGATTCTGAGGACTTCCCATTTTTTTCCTGCCACTCATGCTCTGCTCTCTAATGTGATGATGAGATGCTAGGGAGAGCATGGGGGCGTGCCCCATTATAGTCAAGGGGCAGCACCTTTCCGATCAGTTTCTAATATTATAATGGCACTTGATAATGAAATGTGCACACTGGTCAAATCTTTCTATTGGCTTATGTCATGCAGTGTAACCAGTAACTGTGAATACTTCTTCGGCTTCTGTGGAAAATGGCAGCAGTTTTTTCTCTCTTGCCTCTTTACACGCTGAGCAGGCCTTTTTTTGATTTGAGTCATACATTAACCATTTGAAGCGGTCATGCCAACTCTCTTGAAAGGTTCAGCCTTTTTTCTTGGAGATTGCTACTGATTCATGTCTGGAGTTTTCTTTTCGAGATGGAGTACTGCTGCTGCTGCTACACAGCTCCTCAGCCACATCCCTAGCAACACGAACGTGTGCTGCTGCTGTTTCCTCAGCTTTAGATTTTAAGTCTGCTACAGTCGCATCAAGTCCTGCTAGGTCCCTTGTTGCTGCTGTACTGCCGCTTGCTTCTCTTTGTTTTGCCCATTTTTTAATAAACTTGTCCATTTTAAGTTACAATGTGTGTTTCTGTCTGCTAAGCTGGTCTCTGGGCTTTCATACTGATGGGCTGTACCTCCCAATGCTGTCATGCAGGTAGGAACCAAAACTTTGCAGCCTGGATATCCTCCCCTCCACTTCCTGTGCACACCAGTTAACTTCCTGCCTTCCAAAAGGCAGGTACTCTGTAGCAGAGCTCTGTCTCCTCATGGCAGGGCTGAAGATATCAGACTGTAAGTCTCATTTTTAATTTTCTCTTTGGATATCCTGAGCGTTGGACAAGAGCAGCATTATCAAAGCTCTTTTTTCTGTTTGGTTCCAGTCTCAGCCTTGCACGCTGTACAGACTGGCCCACAATGTCTCCTCATGGCAGGGCTGAAGACATCAGACTGTAAGTCTCATTTTTAATTTTCTCTTTGGAGATCCTCAGCGTTGGGTAGAGCAGCATTACAAAAGCTCTTTTTCTGTTTGGTTCCAGTCTCAGTCTTGCACGCTGTACAGACTGGCCCACATTTCTAGCAGAGTTTTCCCCACGATTTGAGGCACAGCCGTGCTGCTGCACAGCACTCCTTGAAATTCCCCTCAGCTCTAAAAAGCCGTTGATCGACATCACGGCCTCAGAAACAGGGATATATAAATATATATATAATATATATATATGTGTATATTGGGTTAAAGAGAATACTCCCCGTTGACGGCAGTATCTGGCAGTCTCCTTGTCAACAGCTGGAAGCATTCATACAGCCGCTTGTCGACTCTAACAGCCCCAGTAACTGGTGATCTCCTTGTCGATGGCTGGAACATCATACGGCCACTTGTCGACACTAACAGCCGCAGTAACTGACAATCTGGTCAACAGCTGGAAATGTTCATACAGCCACTTGTCAACGCTAACAGCTCCTTCGCGCTTCTTGTTGTTGACAATGCTTCTCATTGATAGCACCATAACCCCCCTCCCAGCAGCAATTGAGGGGCTAGCAATCAGCTTTTCTTCCAAGGCTTGCATAGCTATAACATTTCACAGGATCAATTATGAACAGCATTTAAGGGGCTAGCAAGCAGCGTTTCTTCCAAGCACAGCAATAAACTCAGGAAGCCTCTCGGGAGAGAGGTCCCCAAAGAATAACTCGGAAGGCCTCCAATTGACGACAGTGCTGGGACATAACAACTTACAGAAGCCCCAGTTCTTAGGAACGTGGTGATCCTCAAGGGCATTGGAATCAAAATTCCTCCTTTGTCCACCTTTACAGGCTTTCACACTGGGGCTTGCTCCCCAAACTCAAGGGGGAAGGGAACCCATTCCTCAGGGACTTTGAGAGTAGGCCACACTGTGTCAGTGGACAAGCCTCCGAAGGGCAGGATATACCAAGAAAATGCAAATTGCTCCTTTTTGGCCACCTCTGTTTAGATGTGCTAGAAGGGAACGACCATGAGGGTGGAGGACCTGGTGGAGGCCCCCTCCTCATCTGCTCATTCGGCTCAGTGGCAGGCCGCTTGGACTGAGGTGCATGCGTTCGCACAGGAGGGCCAAAAACCAGCCACGCCTCGTTGGCCCCAGATCTAATAGAATCACTGAACAGAGCCCTGGGCCTTCCATGCTCTGAATTGCAGCTTCCGAGACCCTGGAGTGGAGGGTGTACAGAATGGTGACTCAAAAAACAACCAAGTTCCCGTTCTCTGATGAGGAGGAGCACCTCTCTTTGTATCTTGCCAAGACAAAGAAAACCATTAGTCCAGCAGAGGGAGAGGCCACTCTATGAGACCCGATGGTCAGGAAAGTGGATGCATCTTAAGAAGGCCTCCTAAGCTTTAGTAACTTAGCTCAAGGCAGCAACAGCTAATCCTTTCTTAGCCAGAGCCCCTCTTTCATGGGCCAAGGTCCTAGCTTCCAGCTGGTGGAAGATTCTGAGAAAAACAAAGTAGCACAGCAGCAGCTCCAGCTCTTTGGGCTAGCCTCCGTTTATCCAGCAGATGTGTCGGAGGCAGCAGCCAGATGCACTGCTAGAACCATGTTCTATCAAACTTCAGTGCGGCACAACCTCTGGCTTCAAGTTTGGCAAGCTGATTCTTCTCTAAGATTCCCTTGGTCAGTGCTGCGTACGAAGGTTATCTACTGTTCGGCTCCACTCTCAAAGAAGCAGTGTATAATCAGGGGAAACCACTATGGAGCGCAGGCTGCAGATAAAGACCAGAGATAAGTCCTGGTCAGCAGGCCCCCGGCGGCATTAAGGTTATCCTCTGCCTGGCTCCACCTTCAAAGAAGAGGTGAAAGAATCAGTAGAAACTGCTATGGCACAACTGCAACAGTCTAAGACCAAAGAAAAGTCTGGGTTAGCAGGTCACCAGAGGAATTTTTCGTGCTGAAATTACATGAAAGGGCAAAACAGAACTTCTTGGGCAAGCAAATGGGGTTCTTCTCCCAGAACCAGCGTAGCTTCGGAGGAGGAGGACATGCCACCTGACAGGCCTGAGGGAGCTACAACATCAGTGAAACACTTTGAACCTGTCCTTGAATAAGACTCATCACTGATGGGCTCCAGGCTCAGCCTTGCATGCTGCACAGCCTGGCCCCATTCCCGCTACGGGACCGGCTTTCCAATTTTCATGAGGAATGGGTCCATACCACAATGGACAGATGGGTTTCAACATCATGCACAAGGAATACCTAATCGAGTTCGACTCGGAGCCACCATTACCTCATTTGGTACCCTTGCCCATTCTGGGCAACTCAGCATAAAATGTGCACTGTTCCAGACAATTACAAACCCTCTACCACTAGGGGCTATCAAGCGGGTTCACCAACGCAGAAGTCAACCAGGGCTTCTTCTCGCTTTTCTTTATTATTCCCTAACTCACAGTGGGATTCAGACTAGTTTGGGACCTGAGATTTTTAAACCGCTTTGTGTGCAGCAAATCCTTCATTTGGAGATCCTGCCATCCATCATCAGGAAGCTCCGTCAAACCGACTGTTTGGCATCTATTGACTTGCAGGACACCAATTTATACATTCCCATCCAAGAGGCACACAGGCAGTCTCTCAGATTCAAAGTGGAGGGACATCTCTTCCCATTTAAGACTCTTCCATTTGGGTGTTCATCTGCCACAAGAGCTTTCTCCAAGGTCCTAGTGACAGTCATAGCTTGACTTTGGAGCCATTGGTTACAGCTTTTCCCTGATCTGCACATTATTCTCATCAGAACACTGCATTTTGGCAGGTGGTACAAGCAGTGACCGAGGTTGTATGGTGCCTCTTGGCACTTGAGTTGGTCACAACCGGAAGAAGAGCTCCTTAATTCCAATGCTGACCTTGAACCATCAGGGGCAGATTTCAAGACACAAGTGAACAGGGTGTTTCCCACGGAAACAACATTCAAGGACCTGCAGAAGCTTATTAGGAGATTTCAGATGGCCCACCAGCTGCTGGCTCAAGACCTAATGCAGCTCATGGGGAATATGGTTTCTCTGGCCAATACAGTCCCCTGGCCACTAATTCACATGCAACCCATCCAGGCAAACCTCCTCAGACTGTGGTCCCAGTCCAGACACAACCAGGACCAAAAGATACCAGTTTTTCACCAGATGAGAACCTCTATTTATTGGAGGACTGAGAACCAATATCATGAGAGGTAGCAAGTTGGAGCTTCCATGCCAAATGAGAATCAATGGCGTACGTCAATGACAAGGCAAGTTTTATTTAAAAAAGACACCCAATCCCAGAGGCTCTGGGCACCGTACAACATTAAAACATAGCATGATTTATAATACATTAATACAACAATAAGGAAGTAAACTAAAAATAATAAATAGATTAGAAAACAATTAAAAACACAGAAGGTCAGGAACAATTCTTATCTGGTGGTCAGGCAAAAGACGTACAGAATACTGAGGGAAAGCCTGTTTTTATTTATTTATTTATTTTTACCAGGAGAGACACACGAAGCCTTAAACCACTGCATTATACTGCCTCTTGAGTGGACAGGAAAGCCTTGAGGTGGGCTTTGAATACCTCCACTGAAGGGGCCTCCTTTACTGATGGTGGAAGTGAATTCCACAGGATGGGGCCGGCAACACTAAAAGCTCTGTCGCTGGCCGGTTTTAGCCTCGTCTTGGGAATTGCCAGGAGGCCCCTAGAGGAGAAATGTAGGGAGCTGACTGAGGTAGCCGGTGTGAGAAGATCTGCCAGGTAGCCAGGGCCCTGTCCGTGTAGGGCCTTAAAAGTGAGCAAACCAGCCGGCCCAGTGGCTTTGAGGGTTGAGGTGCTGGACACCACACCTTGCATCATGCTGGAGACTCAGGTTTGGGAATGAACTCGAGTTGTCGGGGGTCGGCGGGGGAAGAGAGGATTGAGCATCCAGAGGACTGCTCTCTTCTCCTGGGGAGGGTTGGTGGATGAATCCCCGGCATGAGCATCTCCCAGTGGAGGCTGGGAGCACTACAGTCTGCGGATCACGCTGGTGCAAGGGGAGGAGCCTCGGCAGGCATCCGCTAGCTGGGTGTGGGAGCGTGCCCAGCTGCACTAGAGTCATTGCACATCCGGGTGCCTGGGGGGAGATCTCATGAACAGGGAAAATACCCGTTGGCTGGGGAATAGACGTCACCTGCCCCCACCTCCAACATTGGATCCTGCCCACTGTGGACCTCATCTCATTGTCACCTCCACCTGTGAGCACTGGAAGAAAGCGCCGAGGAGCAGAAGGCGGCCCCACTCAGGGGGGTGGATTCCGTGGCAATTGCTTCATGAGTATGTCCCGGATGAGTAGAGATCAAGGTGCAGATGGGAGGATTTTAGGTAGGAGGGGAGCAGGTAGGTTGACTGAAGGGGCTCCAGCCAGCAGTGATGGGAGGGAATGATAATGGGGGGGGGAGTGAGCAAACCCACTTTAAAGGGGATCCTCCACCTGACAGGCAGCCAGTGTAATTCCCGCAGCACCGGGGTGATATGACAGTACTTTGACTGGTCCGTTAATAATCTGGCAGCTGCGTTTTGCACCAGCTGAAGCCGGATGAGGGTACCCCTAGAGACCCCGAGGTAGAGCGCATTACAGTAATCAAGCCTTGTCATCATGAAGGCATGCGCCAAAGTTGGGAGGTCCTGAGACAGAACTAGGATCTTAACCCTCGCAGTATTCCTCATGATTAAAACTGACACAGACAGCGGCTAACACCTGAGCCTCAAGTGTCAGACCGTTGTCTAGAATAATGCCTAGGTTTCACACCCCAGAGGAGGCCCACAAGGGTACAGATCCCAGAAATAATCATCATCAGGGTGGCACAAGAAGTTTGCGGATGCTCAGGGAATCTATTCTGCTGTTTCAATGGGCCAGACATCACCCTGCAAGCCTGAGGGCGGTGTGCATTCCAAGTCAGGAAAACATCACGGCATACTGGCTCAGTCACAAGGACGTCCTACAGGGGGAATGGGAGCTGAAGGCAGAGCCTTACAAGTCCTCACAGAACGTTGGGGCTGTCCTCAGGTAGATCTTTTCGCCTGCTGGCAAACCTCCAAGGTCGAGAAGTTCTGCTCCCTAGCCAAGACAGAACTAGTGGTGGCTCAGTATGCCTTTTGCTTAAACTGGGGTCAGTATGGTCTCCTGGATGCCTTCTCCCACATACCACACCAATCCAGAGTTCTCCACAAAGTAGCACTTGATCGAGCAGAGTTAATACTAGTCTGCTCGCACTGGCCCTGTCATCCATGGTTCCCCTTTCTTATTCACCTGTCAAGACGACCACCTCTAATTTTTTGAATCAGCCCGGACCTTCTTCATCAAGGCCCTGTGCTACATCCCAGTCTGCACAACTGATCCCCTTTGGCCTTGAGATTGAGCGGGAAACTCTCAAAGAGCTAGGATATACAGTAGTACAGTACAGTACAGAGGTACAACCTCCTGCTGCATACTAATAGGCCTTTTGTGTTTGTTATCTCTTATAGGCCTCCCTGCTATCCCCCCTTCCCCCACAGTACTCACAGCAGCCGCCTCCTGCAGCATCAGCGTTGGCCTGGGACAACACTGGAGGGGCACAAGCGGTAATACACAGTCCCACCTCCTTGCACATCTTTGCTGAGGGTGTTAGCCCATCAACGCTCGCCAACCTCCCCCATAAGTCCGAACAGATACTCCTTGGTGACCTCAGCCTAAACTGGATGAGTACCACAGCCACCTCTTCCTTCGATGCACTTGCAGCCCTTGACCTGCATCGGTTGGTAACGAAGCCAACCAGGCACAACCTGGCCACTGGCAAACACACCCTCCTGGACATTATTCTCACAAACAGGATCCATAAAATAACAGACATTGAAGTCCTACCAAACTCCCTCAGTGATCACTCCCCAGTGATGTACTCATGGTCAGGTCAGCTACCAGCTCCACCCCCTGCCAACACACTCCGGCGTCGCCTACGTCCAAGAGAACTCCCCAACTTTTCACAGCACCTGGTCCAGTGGGACTGGTCCCTAATATACCACACCAAAAGTGTAGACGCTGCACTCACATACTTTCAGGACTCTTTCACCTGGGCCTGTGACAGCTTTGCCCCCCTAAGAAGGACAACAACTATCATGCTATCCCTCCTCCAGCAGCTCAAAAGTCGTGATAACCTATGCTACAAGGCTGTTGACTCAGGTAAACCTGCAGACAGGCAGGCATACAGAGCCGCTTGAAACAGTTGCACATGGGCTATTCACAGGGCAAAAGCCAAGCACTACAGAGCCAGCCTAACTGCCTCCTGGGGCTCATCATGGAAGTTTTGGGACAATATAAAAACCTTAATGGGCAAATCTCATGTGCCACCCCCTCCCAGATAGCAACTGAGGAATTGGTCACCATAGACCCAAAGGAAATTGCCAATATACTCAATAATAGCTTTACTGACCTTAGCTCGGTTCTCCCTCCCAACTTCTTTGACCCTGTACCCACCAATAACCCATCTCAGCTGCCATGGCCTCCTTTTTATCTCTGAACTATCTCCACTATTGAAGCTAGGCCCTATCTCTCCAAGGCCTTGAATGGAACCAGCTCCCTGAATGATCCAATTGATGTCAAACTCCTTCGCCTGGCCCTGGATGCCCTGCTAGCCCTACTCACTGGTCTCCTGAACTGCTCCCTCTGCCTAGGCCAGTTCCCAATGGCCTGGAAGAATGCAGTCGTCACACCCATCCACAAAGGAGGTGACCCCCTAATGCCCGGAAACTACCAACCTATCTCTATCCTTCCCCCATTGTCTAAAGCGCTGGAAAGAATCGTGGCTAATCAGCTGACAGAATATCTGGGAACACACAACTTGCTCTGCAAAGAGCTGCATGGTTTCCGTGATGGGCACAGCACCACCACGGCTCTTCTTGAGTCTGCAAACCGCCTACACTCTGCTCTCGACAGTGGCCATGCCATGGGGGCCATGTTCATAAACCTATCAAAGGTCTTTGACACGGTCAGTCACCCATTCCTGCTAAAATCTCTCCACAGCCTTGGTTCTCCCAAGGACCTCTGAATTGGATTGCCAGCTACCTGGCAGACAGGGCTCAGTGTGTACGAATAAACAATACAGTCTTCTGCCTGTGCCCCATCCACTCCGGGGTTTCACAGGGGTCCATCTTAGGGCCCATGCTATTTAGCCTATTCATAAACAGAGTCCCCACCGAATGCACCGAGAAACTTCTATACGCAGATGATGCTGTCATCTGTGCGTCCCACACCAGCCCCATTGAACTGCAGGCTGCCCTGCAAAATGCTTTCTCCCAAGTGGAACACTGGTTCACTGAACATAGGCTAATCCTGAACCTAAAAAAAACAAAGATCCTCCTATTTGCCCATCACCAGTGTAAGCTTAGAAATACCCAACTGCAGATCCAATCAAAGTCACTATACACCCTGGAGTAGGTCACATCCTACAAGTACCTTGGAGTTAAGAAGCACAAGGGGGTTATAAGAATTGAATAATACACAAGCAGTTAAACTCTGTATTGTTCATATAGGTGAGAAACAATGGAAGGTACCAAAGAACCAGCAATTTAGAAGGCAACAAGCTCACCAATTTTTAAATTGAGGTATGTGCACTTAAACTAATTACTTAAACTACCAAGTGGTGTATTGAACCAAAAGAAGGGAACAGGGGAGACAAAGCAAGCATACTAGAGGGAATATTAGCATGGTGAATGAGAAATTATATCAATAGGATAATGATGTGAGGGGTTCCAGAATGCTGAGTGAAAAAGTGGAACAGGCCTATAGCAGTAGTATTTTGAGGCAGGGAAGGCAGAATGTAGCACTTTTGATGATAAATGCAAGTATGATTTGTGTAGAAAAAAGATAGAATATGCATAGAAAGCATCACTAGTGCTAAGATATCATGGTGGTAAGTGTGTATAATAGATATGATTATAAAAACTGAGTCAAAACTGAATGTTAAATAATGAGATAAATATTAAAAAAATATGTATTTCTTTGTAGATTAATAAAAAAGAAGAAGCCCTTTGAAAAAGCACATAATGTGCGAAACGTCAGGGCAATTAAAAGGAATTTTAATAAAGCTTTGAAGAGTAACAGCCCGAGTGGAGTATTTTGTCCCCCTTCCAACTATAATTGAGAACATAAACTTAGAAATACCCAACTGCAGATCCAATCAAAGTCACTATATACCCTGGAGCAGATCACATCCCACAGATACCTAGGAGTTAGCTTTGACACTGCCCTCACATTCCACGGACACATCAATACCCTCACCTCTGCTACCAATACACGTATTGGCCTACTTTATCGCCACAAGGATTGTCTTCCACCAGAAGCCCTCAGACTAGCCCTCACTGACTCAGTCATGTCCCTTATTGACTATGGGCTGCTTGTCTATGCTGCTGCCGATGTCACAGCCATCAGTAAAATAAAAGTGGTCATTAACAAAGCCTGCAGGCTCTTAACTGCTGCAGACCGCACAACTCACATGTGCACACACTACTCCCTTGCCCAGACACTTAACTTTGACAAGAGGGTCCAATTCCAGGCCTGCCTCATAGCCCAAAAAAATCACTCCTTGGTCTGACACCACCAAGGCTAACTGCCTCCCTAACACTAGTCACCCCTACTGTGAGCACGCACGGCGTGACTAAGGCTATACTGGCTACTCTCAGAGTCAGGACCAAATTGGCACAGAGGTCATTTATTGTAAAGGCCTCCACCCGGTATAACTCCCTGCCCTCTGAGATAACTGAACTTGCTACACTTAGACCCTTCAAAGCAGCCCTTAAAACTCACCTCCTTGCTGCCCGCACCTGCCCAATATAGGCTCACATCACTTGTCCGTGGTGGCCTCTATAAAACCCAACACACTCCATTACCTGGCTGATCACTTCAGCCAAGACCACCCACATTGACAAGGTCTCCTCAGACGGCTCTGCAACCGACTGTGCCCTGACCACCTATTCTTTTCCGCTTGGCTTACCCTTTCCACTCTGTAAGCCCTATTTTTTCTTTTTCCTCTCTGTACTCACTATCTAGCTGAGTATTGTCTCGCACCTATGGTAGTTTCCCATATTTTTGTACCTGCACTGTACCTGTAGTTCTTGTACCTGCACTGTTCTCAGCTATCACTCTGTATAGTATCTGCAATGTCATTAGCTACTGCCTTGTATAGTATATGCACTGTATTAGCTGCTTAGCTACCAAATTGTATAGGTCCCGCTATTTTTTCAGACATGCAGCGTGATGTCTTGTATATAACTTATCCCTGCATTCAGCTCTGTGGCAGTCCTATGTACAATATGTTGATGCTGACTTTTTTCATTTTCTATGTATGTTTAATTTGTTGCTTTGACGAGGAACCCTTGGAAATGAGTCTCTGACTTAAAGGTCTGTAATCCGATCGACTCAATAAATAAAAAAAATAAATATACAGCTCCTGTGATTGAGATGATGGTTCACTTGCATTGCACATCTTTCTCCCAATTGTACTGTCATTGCACATCTTCCTCCAAAGTGTACTACATGATTTGGCAGAGATTCCTGTTCAGGCTTCAATCCCAACAAACACCAAAAAAGCCAATATTGTTACCTGTTCTGCTCCAATCCTTCAAGAAGGATTCGTCAAAGGGGTGCAACTGGTCACCTTGCAAGTTCAGGTTTCTGCACTGGGGTGGTCTAGTTAATAGATTCAGGGGAGTCTCTGGGTTTTCATCCCCAAGTTAGAAGGTTTCTGCAGGCAACAACTCTAAAACACCCACCAGTTAGGGAAAATTGTTTAACCAGGAGTAGCACACTAAGAAGGAGGAAAAGATGGCGGCCACGCTGGGCAGCTATCTGTGAGCTCTTCGTTTGCTCCTTGTTCCTTTGGCTCTAAAATTGTTTAAACTGTTCTTTTTTTTGGTCCGTTTGCCCGCTTACCATTTATACTATATCGTAATTTTATAGTGCATCACCGTGTAATTGTATTGTTCAGTACCGTCTGAGCTTAGTTATTTGGAACTCAAGGTAACAGAAAAGTGATCAAGAAACTGAGAGGACTTGCCTGTGTGGAGTCGTGGTTAGCTGGCGAGAGGTCGTACTGTTGGATATTGATTGTTTCGCTGGGAACAGTGTGTGGGGCCTGATTTTCGTTGTTGCCATTTTGGAAGTCCTGGTTGCCGACAGTCCGTTGATAACTGACTGTGTGCTGGAGGATTGGAACGCTTAGCGGTGGCGCGCCGGTTTCGATCCGAGAGGAAATTCTGTCAGACTGCAGGAAGAAAGGTGATCGGTTCCAGATTGTGACTGGACTTATTGTGGAAGGAAGCATCTGTGGAGCAGTGGGACAGTGGAAACTGTCGATTACCTGGAACTGAGTGTCCAGATTCCCTGGCCCAGACAGGGCAGTGGGTTTCTCTGCCTCCGGATGGCGGCAGGGTTAGCTTTGCTTCCTAGCTGAGACAGGGGAACCACCGAAGGGTGATTCAGCCTGCCTCATCGTAGCGAGGGCTAGGTTGAGTCTGGACTGTTAGCTGGAGCTGGAGCTACTACTGGAGCTTTTTTGCTGGGTGCCTATAGGATTTTGGCACTAAAATTGGATCTACGAGGATCGTGGTGTTGACTTGGTGATGTATACTTGAACCTTTGGTTGGTTTATGATACTTTGGGAAAACGACTTGGAAAGACTAAAACTTGAGTTTATTAGTTCAGTCTTGTGAGAGGAGACTGACTAAAACTTTGGGCCATACTAGTGGTGTGGGCACAAGAAGTGTGGACATCCAAAAAAAAAAAAAAATCTTGAACTCCTGTTTTTGTTTTTCCTTTGGGTAAATGAGAGCATTGAATTTATGATTACGGGAGATTTAAACTTTGAGTCAAAATTTTATAATGGGGGGTTTTGTATAGGTGGAAAGCTCCTTCCTTTGCAGTGGTGAGAACACTGTGGGTGGGGGCAGATGGATAAGTGCTTCTGATAAAATTAATGTGTAAGCTCTGACACATTGTTAGGAAAATGGTTTTGTTTTGTTTTTAATTATTGTATTTATATTTATACTTTGAATATAGTGTGGTTAATTTATTTGTATTGCTAGGGCATAATTTTGTTCTGTAGTATTTATATTTTATTATTTGGGTGTGGTGTCTAGAATTTCTGTTATTTATATAAACCGGTGGGGTTTATTGTAATTAGTGTGCTATTCATTATGTGTTGGAGTGAAAATAAGACAGTCGGCTATTATTCCCCCTCCAGGCTCAGGGAGCTTCGTCCTTTCTCCTGTCCCCCCCTGTCACCGGGAACCTACAGAAGGTGTAGGGCTCTGGGGATTGTAAGGGGGAGGAGGAAAAGAGTTGGAACTGGGCCTGTGGGGTGAATGGAAAGGAGCGGGCGGATAGGGATAGTGAGGTCAAGGAGACGCCCTGGGGCGAAATGGGCACAGGAGAGGGGTTTTTCCTGTCTTGTGCCCATACCCAAGGGTTCTGGTTATCAGCAGGTAAGGCGGTCATCATCGGAGGTTCATCCTGCTCGGGTGGTGTTGTGCAATGCTAGGTCTATTAAAAACAAGATGGCCATTATAGCCGATCTTGTTGGGTCAACTGACCTAGCATGCATCACCGAGACCTGGCTGGATGGAAATGCTAGGCCAATTTTAGCTGCAGCAGTTCCATCCGGGTACTCGGTGATACACTGCCCGAGGCAGGATCATAGGGGCCGGGGTGTTGCCATTTGTTTTAAATCAGAATTGGGCCTGGTGGAGGTACCGGTGGAAGTCACCAGATCCTTTGAGTGTGTTCTAGGCGAGGGTGTGGGGTGCAGGATACTTCTCGTATACCGTCCACCAGGTGACGAGAATGTTTTCCTGCAGGAAGTCGCAGATTTCATTGTTGACCTGACGTTGGGATCCCCCAGATGGTTGGTTCTGGGGGACTTCAATGCTTGGGTCGACGATGAACTCTCACACTTTGGTCAAGACTTCCTCCAGTTGATGTTATCACTGGGCTTCACACAGGTAGTTTCCTCCTCGACCCATATTGGTGGGCACTCATTGGATCTGGTGTTCCTTCTGGGGATGGGGATATCTGATTTGGTGGTGGAACTGGTCGGATGGTCTGACCATCACTCCATCAGGTTCAATTTTGAGGCCGCCCCTATTAGGTCAGCCCCTTTGGAGATGGTCCGGTATCGCCCATTAAGGGGAGAGTCCCCAGATGACCTGATGGCGGTGCTGGACCTATCGGACCTTCCGATAGGTTGCTTGGATCCTGGTGACCTAGTACAGGCCTATAATAGGGCAGTTACGGGGGCCTTGGATTCTATTACACCTGTTCGTCCTCTCACTCTTCGCCCAGGTCTCCATGGTTTGATGAGACCATGAGGAGTTGAGGGGGGTTGGATCAAGGCTGGAGAGGTGTTGGCGGAGTCTGGTCTGGATGATGACAGACTTAGTTTGATGGACCTTTATATGGTTTATCAATCCGCAATCTCTGAAGAAGGCAGAGTTCCTGTCCAGGGAGATAGCGGCTGCACAGAATAGACCAGCTCAGCTCTTTCGGACTGTGGACAGACTGTGCAATCCAGTCTGTCTTCAGCCCGGAAGGGCCTTTTCCACAGAACGGTGTGAGGAGTTTGCTCTCTTCTTTGCAGATAAGGTTGCCAAAATCAGATCAGACGTCTGTTCTTCCCTCTCCAATGGGAGCGGTGATGGTCGGCTGGAGATGTCGAACACCCAGTTGGTATGGTCTGACTTCAGCCTCCCCAAAATCGATGATATTGTGATGGTCATCCGAGCATTGCGACCAACCAGCTGTGATTTGGACCCTGGCCCTACACGCCTTTTAATGGAATGTGTGGATAAAATTGGCCTAGTCCTGGCTTTGATAGTCTGGAAGTCTTTGGAGAGGGGGATCTTTCCAGATCCCATTAAAGAGGCTATAGTTAAGCCTCTTTTAAAGAAATCCTCCTTAGACCCAGATTGTCTAGCAAATTACAGACCAGTCTCTAACATACCCTTTGTGGGTAAGGTTATTGAGAAGGTGGTCGCAAGGCAATTGGAGGATCATTTGACCAACAACAATATCTACGATTCTCTCAATCTGGATTTAGGAAGAGGCATAGTACGAGACAGCACTTGTTCGGGTACTAAATGACCTCCTAATAGCGAGAGATCGAGGACCTGTTCTATCTTGGTACTTCTTGATCTCTCAGCATTTGACACTGTTGATCATGGTGTGCTGTTAGGCGCTCTGCGGTCCATCTGTGGATTATCTGGTATGGTCCTTGGGTGGTTTAGATCTTACCTCGAAGGTAGGACTCAGAGGGTGGTGTCGGGAATTTTTTCCTCGGCATCAGTCTCCCTATCTTGTGGAGTACCGCAGGGCTCTATTCTAGCACGTAAGTTATTTGCGGTGTATATGCTGCCGTTGGGAGAGATTATAAGACGATATGGTCTGGGTTTCCATTGCTATGCCGATGATACCCAGCTGTATATGTCTTTTGTACCCGGCCATGATGCTGCCTTGTCGGTATTTAATAACTGCCTTGCAGAAATCCAAGATTGGATGAATGGGAGTTGGTTGAGGTTAAACCCGGAGAAAACTGAGGTGTTGGTTGTGGGTTTGCCGGCTGGATCGCACTCAGGCTTAAGGCTTGCAGGCGTTCATCTGACGACCTCAGATCAGGTGCGGAATCTTGGCGTAATAATTGATGACCGCTTGACACTTAAAGCTCAGGTGTCAGCAGTGGTCAAAACTTCCTTTTTCCATCTGAGGAATATCGCCAGGGTGAAGCATCTGGTTCCTCCAGAAGATCTTCCAACACTGATCCACGCCTTCGTTACCTCCCGCCTTGACTATTGCAACTCCCTGTACCTAGGGCTATCGGGGGTTGAGCTTCGCCATCTTCAGCTAGTGCAGAATGCGGCGGCCAGGTTATTGACTGGTTCTTCTAGATCCAGCCATATAATGCCTGTGCTCCGCGGACTGCACTGGCTGCCAGTATTTTGGCGAATCACCTTCAAGGTCGGTTTGCTGACCTATAAAGCCCTAAATGACCAGGGACCTACTTACCTGAAAGAGCTCCTTTGCCCCTACTGTCCCTCCCGCCCCCTCCGATCCACTGACAAGGGATTGCTGGAGATTCCCAGGGTCTGTTTGAAGACGTCAGGGGCTAGATCATTTAGTTTTATGGCCTCGACCCTGTGGAATTCTCTACCTCGTCAGGTGCGAAATAGTCCGACTGTCCTGAGTTTTAAAGAAGCCTTGAAGACCCACCTTTTTAACATAGCTTTTATTGATTTATAATAGTTTTAGATTTTGTTTATTTATTGTTCTATGAAATTGTACAGGCGCTTTGGTTTTAAGAAAAGCGCCTTTTTAAAAATAAAGTTTGATTGATTGATTGAAGCCAAAGCTTGTTTCCAGATGCGACTTAGGAGCACAGGAAAGTTAAGTGACTTGTTCAGGGTCACACAGTATGTACCTAGGTGGCTGTGGGATTCAAACCAAAGTCTCCAGATCTGCAGCTCAGAGCCTTAACCCACTGCACTATAAACCAAAGGTACTCCCTTGGAGACTCAATTTGGTCCTCAAAGCATTGACCAAGCCTCCCTTTGAACTTCTGAACCTCTCCCTTATACATCTCACAAGGAAAGTCGCCTTTTTCATAGCCATTATTTCAGCCAGAAAAATCAGCAATCTGGGAGCTCTGTCAACTAAAGAACCTTATACTGGATTTCGTCAGGACTCTGTAGTCTTCCAAACAGATCCAGGTTTTTTACCTAAGGTACTGTCTCCGTTTCATTGTAACCAGGAGTTGATTCTGCCTTCCTTCTGTCCTTACCCAAAAAAAAAAAATGACAAGAAGAGGGAATTTCACTCTCTGGAACCCAGAAGAGCGGTAAAGCTTTACATTAAAAGATCAGAGTCCATGCACAAACCTAGTTTTTTCATTCTCATTGTGGGTAAGAATATGGGCAAAAAAGCTTCTAAAGATTCTATAGCTAGTTGGATCCGTTCAACAATCACCACTATCTACAATCAGGCTGGAGTACCTTTACCTGGGCCAGTGAATGCCCACTCAGCCCAGGCTATGGCCACCTTGTGGACGGATTTCGGAGAAGCTTCTCCAGCAGACATATGCAGGGCAACTACCTGGTCATCTGTTTACACAGTCACCAAGTTTTGCAAACCGAATGTGATGGCCTCGGCTGAGGCGTCTTTTGGCCACTGATTTCTCTAGGTGGTGGAGGACCCTTAAGGGCAATTACATTCTTCCCACCCTGGATGTCAGGGGATGTACTGCTTTCGGAAATCCCATCAGTGTGGAAGCCCAGAGACCAGTTTAGGAGAGAGAGAGAAAATGAAATTTAAATAACTGTAAATTTTCTTGCTCCAACGGCTGGTCTCTGGGCTTCTTCCCTCCCAGAATGTACAAATGTGGCCAGTTGACTGAATGTTTGTATAATATTTCTCATTTTTGTTTCCAAGTTTATATATTACTATCAGATTTGGATTGCTTTGGGATGAACTGGTGCGCACAGGAAGTGGAGGGGAGGATATCCAGGCTGCAGAGTGTTGGTTCCTTCCTGCATGATAGCATCAGGAGGTACAGCCCATCAGTGTTGAAGCCTGGAGACCAGCCATTGGAGAAGAAAATTTTACAGGTATTTAAATTTAGTTTTTTCCTGTGTTGTTCTCAGAACAGACTAGACAGTTGGTTGCTGGACAGGTTGTTGATTTTAATAATACCGAGAGTCAGTATAACGCTCGATAACCAGTTTTAGGCAGTAGTAATGATGGGGCACTGTATGGCGACCGGAGCGGGAATGGGACACGTCTGTGATTCCTTCATTTATACCTCACATACTGACTGGTGTTTCTGTAGGCAGCAAGGATAGGGAGCACAGTCCTTTATAGAAAGGGGTGGGCACTATCGGCTGACAGAAAACAACGATGTTCTGTGGCTTAAGTACCAAGAATTGTTTTTCTTGTTATTTTTCTGAATGTTAATTTGCAAGGAAGCTAACAGAATTGGTCAGCCTCAGGGTGGGTCACACAGTAGTATGTAAGGCCCCGTCCACACTACACCGCTCAGACCCTGTAATGGACAGAAACCGTTACAGCCGGGGAGCGGTACAGTGTGTCCACACTGCAGCGGTGACTGGTATGAGACTGGTACCACCAGTCCACACTGCGGGAACTGGGCGACCGTTACGGTGGCGCCCAGTCCTACAATGCAGCTCGCACTGCGCTACGGGCCCTGCAGGGGACCGTTACCGCCTATCCACACTACCGACGGTACTGTTACCGAGGCGGGACCAATTTCATAACCGTTGTTGAAACCACCTCATATGTGGTTTCAAAAACGGTTACGAAAATGCCTTCTGTAACATTACAGGTGTAAACGCAAACAGTTGCGGTAACAGTTTGGGCACTCTGTAACGTTACAGAGGCATAGTGTGTGGACAGGGCCTATGCAACTGGAGATTGTGGGAATTAAATTCAGGTCTGTTGGATCTACCAAGCTCTGATGGCTCTGTTGTCTGCGCTGCTCTGTTTCCTGAGATGTCACAGACTGACCGTTTCTTAATGCTGCTGGCGAGTGGCAAGCAAAGTAACCTTCCCCCAACACAATGCTTGCCCAATACAGCTCACACACACAACCAACCACAGACCTCTTACAATCCACAATCTGAGTTTATTTGTATTTATTTCTGTTGTTCTTGTTTTGATTTTAGGATGGACAGACACTCTATGTACAAGACTGAATGACTTGACAACTGCTCACCCTCACACACAGTTCATAGGCAGCCAAAGACAGACCACTGCTGCCAAATGTTTCTTTTTATCCCCCCGTCCTATTCTCTTTCATTTTGCCACAACAGACAATCAATCCACAGTCTATCTGGGCAGGTTTCTTTAAGGCTCAGCTGCTCACCCGCACATACACAGCCACAGGCAGACACATACTACAGAACAGACAGACCACTGCTGCCAGATGTTTTTTTGTATTCCTTTAAAATCCTAGTACTAACTTTTTATATATATATATTTTAATTTTTGTTTGGTTAAGGTGGCGACTGGACACACTACAGAGGAGAATTTGTCTGCAGCCTGTCATCAAACACTGACTGTTCAGTCAGTCAGCAGCCCTTCCCCTTCCCCAATGGCTACCTAGGTCCAGCCCCACAGACACACTGGACAACACGAGGACTGGTGGGACGGTCAGAAGTGAGTCAAACAACTGTTAAACCCACTGATGGAAAGACTTAGTAAAGAAAATGTAATTGCTTCGGTGACAAAGTACAACAGTACTATGTTGTACTTACTAACACGCGCGCTCTCTGGCTCAGTTGACAGTGCATGCTAATGCTTCCTCCACACACTGCAGCTGTTGCTCACTGACTGAGTAGGATGTGTCACAGCTAGAGAGCGATCCTGATGTGTGCAGCGTGCATCTCGCACCACATGACCCGTTCTTGTCTAGTCATATGTCTTGGGTCTGGATCGTGGCACAGGATTGGAACACAGGACACGTTCACCGAAGGCACTGTGTGGAGTGAGTGCGTGCACATTGTTGCCATCCGGGAATCTTACACTAGTGTCCAGTTTGGCTTTGGCCACAGGGGGAGCCAAAGCAAGAGGAGGAGATGGCACAGGAGGGACTGTCACTCATGGACTCACAGTCTGACTCCAGTCAGATAAAACGTATTGGATAGTGCATGGGGGAACAGTTGACAACAGGGCTATTCTTTCACCTCGTTGGCACTATGATGATGGATTACCTCTCGAGCTGCGCTCTCGAGGTAATCCGTCGTCATAGTGCCAACTCGTTGAAAGATTAGCCCTGTTGTCAACTGTTCCCCATGCACCTTTCTTTATAGTGTATGGTGGAACGTCATTTTTTTGGGGGGGGGAATCACTACAGCATTTTCTACTTCAAAACATTTTTACTGGGTTACTAGAAGGAAAAAAAGAACTTTACATTTTGAATGTTTTCATGCTTGACATTTTAACTGTTTAAGAACTTTACATTTTGAATGTTTTACCGCTAAACATTAGTACTGCCACCGACATTGCTGCTTTTGCTATGTGTCCTGTCTATGTGCGCGGTGCAGTAGAACAAAAATCATTCTGCTGCACTGCGAACCTCACTAGTGTAGGAGAACAACATTTCAACAGTGATGGATTTCAGTGGAGAACGACGTTCCCCCATACACTATAAAGTGAGCGAATGGATGCTGTGAGCAGGGGTGGGGGTGGTGCTGAACGGGCTAGAACGGGTCGGGATGGAAAAGGAAGGACCGGGGGCGCTGAATGGGTGGCTGCAGTGTCGTTAATGTCTGCTGCCATTTGAAACAGGTACTTGGCTACATTAAAAACCTGACTTCACTGGCTGAGACAATTGAAGTGTCTCCTGCTTAGGTAAAGCTGTTGAAGAGTTTTCCAGTAAGGTTTGCTGATAGTGAGCTGAGTGGCTCAGAATAACAGCTTGTCTTTGAATTAAGGTTGATGAAGAATAGTTATTTTCACCTAAATGTTCTTTTCTTTTAAAATCTTAATCGGGGGGGGCAGGGGTCACCTAAAATTAATCATAGCTTTCTCACATGCAGCCTCTTGGATTAAGCGTTTAGGATTTGGGTGTGAATGCACAAATTCTGAACCCTCTTTCTGAAAAAGAAAAAGCCTTTCATCAGTTTTTTTTATCTAAAGGCAAAATTGTAGATGGGTGTTCTAAAATATATCTTGTTCTTTTTTTTGTTTAGAAGATTTATTTAGTTTCATACAATACAGATATACATAGAAAAGAACAAAATATGAAAGTCTTGTGTATAGGAAATGTAATTTGTTTGTAGAATGTATTCATAGGCCTGGATATTCAAAAGGGTTGCACATTCACATATTGGGCCTGTGTAGTGCAGCATAGTCTGCCGCCCATTAGTCCACGCAGTGAACCAATAGAAATACTGAACCGTACTGTACTACGGTCAGTTGGCGGGCAGCATGTGGGCGGGTGCCGCCATCCACCGCTGACTGGGGGTGCTGGGTGGCAGGGACCCCAGTGGGCAGGTGGGGAGGGGTACCACTGGACCACCAGGGTTTCTCTTGCTGTTTCCACCTACGATCGGGCAATGGGGGGTTTCCGCTGGACCAACAGGGACTTTATATATACATATGCCCATGATTGGGCAATGGAGGGCATTCCACTGGACCTCCAGGGAATTTATATTTACTTATCCCTGTGATAGGGCACTGGAGGGCAGTCCACTGGACCATGGGCGAACGGGAGCGGGGACCACCATGGGACTGCAGGGCATCGGTCCTCGACGGCTGCAGCCTGGCAGGGTGCCAGGTGCAAGTCACTGGGGATCAGCGCACCCGCATGCAAATGGGGCCATAATGACATGCAAATGGCTCCATTTGTACCTTGCATGCATAATGGCCTCATTTGCATGCCCAGTGCTGAATATCACGGGTGATGCACCTAGCGCAACTGCACTTTCGCTGGCGCATCCTCCTGCTCCCGTTCTGCCACTTGCGCTGGCGCAGTGCGTGCGCCCTCAGTGCCATATTCAAGCGGTGCTGAGCAATGGCACTGCTCCGTTAAATATCGCTTGGTCCATGCACTAGCGCAGCCCAGTTGCGCTGCGCCCAGGCTTGCGCCCCTGCCCAGCGCAGTCTGAATATCCAGGCCATAATGTATTACCTGCGTGTTCATGAACTGAGATTCCTCTTCATAACCCTTTATTTCTGTGTATGTATTTTCAGCATTTCTTTCATTTGTCTGATAAATGATGAATAAGTAATCTTCCGTGGGCTTAGGATTTGAACCTATGCCTTCCTCACCTTCCTCATCGGGTAAGGTTGGTTGACACTGTAGGACTGATTGATCCTCATCCTATAGTGGAGCACAGTCTGGCTCAGCCTCTGATTAGGGTTTCCAGCATTATTTAAAGGGGAACAGTCAGTACTAAGAGCCCCACTACCAAGTGTTGGGCTGGTCCCAGTTTGCACTTTGTGTGCAAAAACTTTCTTTTTACTTACAGCAGAATAGTAGATTTGTTTCTGTTGACATGCAAGCTGACATTTTCTGTAACTACAAATCCCAGAATCCTCTGCAGCTCACATCAGAGGAGGGTTGCAGAAGTGGGAGGTTCACTAGTCTGCAGTGCATGTTAGAGTTTTTATTTATTTTTGATTTATTTAGCTTTTGTTTACCGGGTAAGTACACTAGACAAGTATTATGCCTATTTTCAGGAACGACCCGGGAGAGTACAACATAATGGTACAGAGACAACACATCAAATACAAATTGACAGCATGGGCATAATGGTTCAAAGACAACATATCAAATACAATTGACATCATGTGCAATATAAAAGGAAATACTAAGGACACAACCGCATAGCAACAGCAAGGCAAGGTGAGGGAATACAGTTGGCACAATTTTACAGAGAAGTAGGAAGCAAAGGTACAGTAGGCACATATTACAAAAAAGTAGAAAGCAAAGGTACAGTTATGGTCATTAGGTTAAGAGTATGATGAGTCAATAACATATGATAGGGATTTAAGTTTAACAGGGCCAGGGGACACCAGGCCAACGGTTCTATCCAGATCAGGTGGTGGTAGTGGAGTGGGGCGGGCAGCAGTAGAGTCCAAGCAGCCCTGAAAGAGACTAAGAGGCCCTGGGGAGGCAAGAACAGTCACAGACTGAGGCTTGTTTCAAGTAATCCCACATGGATTTTCGGAGGCACTGTTGGGAGGAGGCTAGGCGAACAGACTCAGGGAAGGAGTTCCAGAGTTTAGACGCACACACAATGAAATCCCTAGCTTATGACTCTGATATTTTGTTTGCGGGTCCTGTTATCAGCCTTGGGCTAAGTATAGTCCCAGAGGACTGTGCTTTAAGCCCTGACCGAACATCAGGACTTGCAAATATCTGATCGTATCTTGTAAAAGCTGTAGAATGCACTGCAGGCTATTGAATCTCTTATTGCTTCTGCTCTCCTCTGATGTCAGCTGTAGGGGATTCTGGGATTTGTAGTTTACAGAAAATATCAGCTTTCAAGTCAGCAAAAACAGTCTGATAATAATCTACTGTACTGCAATAAACTGTAAGCAAAAAAAAATGTTTTTGCACACAACGTGCGAACTGGCACCAGCCCCACACATGGGTGTGGGGCTCTTAAAGCTGACAGTCCCCTTCTAAGGATTTGAAAAATTGTCAAATCTGTTCTCTATAGAAGGCAAACCTTTCTCAGGAGTTTCTGTGTCATCTCCTCCACTGTCTGACTTTTTTGGTGTGTGTGTTTTTTTTTTTGGGGGGCTTTAGATGCTCTTCTTTGCAACAGTAAATATCCGCTGAGTATCAGCCCACCTCTTGTGCTTTTCCTCACCGGCACTAGAGACTCGTTTTTCAGTGTCCCTGCTGAAGAAGCACTTGCAGTAGTCCTGCTATCAGAGTCATCACCACCACGGTCACTGTGCACTTTAGCCAATTCACTGCAATCAGAGTTGTCCCCCCCATCACCACCACCACCACCTTCCAAGGGGTCTCTGTGGAATTTTGGAGACTTAACAGCAGAGTTACCCCCCAGAGGTGAAAGGGATAAGAACTCACTAAAAAATTGGAAATATTTAGATGAAGAAACTCTCACATCTAGATTTCTAGGTGGCGGAACTTTCCTGTAGTAGTGAATGAAGAAAGGTGACAAGTGGAGGAACTGTCATACAATTTTTTAAGAGGTGGTGGAACTGAGTTTCTGTGGGCACCGCCCAGTGTAACCCCTGGTTGCCCCAGCTTTCTGAGAGATCTCTGTGTTAGGCTGTTGGCTGGATAATAAATAGGTTTTTAAAATGTGTAAAAATGCACTGGTGCCTCTGCTCTTAAAGTGGAGTCCTTGAAGTATAATGTCTACGTCAGTGTGCCAGCGCTTCAGAGGAGCTAGTCCAGCAATCACCTCTCCGTTGTACCGTAGAGTGTGATAATTCTTATTTTTTTGTACTTTACGTTTATTAAGTTTCTGAATAAACAGACAAGTAATATCTATATTTCTCATACATGGCATAGAGATTTTGTAAATACATCACAAACAAAGTACGACATAGTATATTCAAGTCCATGTAATCTTGTACAGTTGGACGTGGGAGTCCTGGACTTATGTCCCTTTAATTTACAGTTTCAAAAGGTTCAGAACATTGCTAGCCTCTTCAGCAGTTAAAGGTGTATCCAGTAGGGAGAATTTCAAAGTATAAGCACACAGTACAAAGACTGCTATTAAAAGCTGTTGCTGAACTAGAGAGAAAACATTAAGTAAAATTACACACCTCCACTTGCCCCTCTTCTTACACATGTGGCAAAAATTCTAAATATATATATATATATATATTTTTAAACAATTTTATAACATCTCCAAACTATTATGCAGAATCCCTTACAAATGTAGGCTCTACACAATATTATAGAACTTGTGATTCAGGAGCTCGATTAAACATTCCCCACTACGGAGCACAATATGTAGAACGTTTGCAAATTAGCAGGGAAACCCTGCCAAAATCCACGTGGCCTGTAAACCACTAAAATATCCACAATGGAACAAAACAGTTCTTGTAATTATGCCCTTATCAATTAACTAGTGTACGGGGGGGGAAGGGGATTATCCCCTTCTGATACCTATCCCCACAATCAGAACCTTACAACATTAGGAAGTTATGCTATGCAGTCAAAACATTTTATTATAGTGCCTGACTCACTGTTCAATCCTCTGAGTCAGAACTTTGGGGTTCAGACGGCTCTCGCAGAGCTTCGAACTCCTGCTCCACCTTCTCCATCCAGCAGCTATCATCTTGTGGGCTTGTAAACCGCCATGTTTTCCCACCGTAGACTATTCGCAGGCGGGCAGGTAGCAAAAAGGAGTGAATAATTCCAAGGCCCCTCAGTCATCTGCGCACCGCTTCAAAACTTTTAGGCTTGGCTTGGGTTTGGTATGACAGGTCTGGGTAAATCTTGATGTCAGCCCCATTGATTTCCAAGGGCTACACTGCTCTGGCTGCTGCAGTTAATGCATCCCTTATCTCTGAGCCTCTCGATTTCAGAAGAACAGTGTGTGACTGGGTGATATCTGCTGGGGGCACTCGAGGGGAAACGTGGTAGGCTTTTGTGATGGTGTCCCACGGGATTCCTTCATTCAACTGGAGAGTTTGTTTTAGCCAGTCCAGTAGATAGGCAAGTAAAGATGTCCCCTCGCAGCCCTCAGGGAGTCCCAAAATTCGGACATTACCTGCCTGAATCTCATTTTTCAAGGGTCTCCATATACCCCTGAAGCTGGCCATTTTCTTTACTTAAAGTTGCCACGGCAGCCATGGTGGTCACCGCCCGCTTTTCCGACTCTGCAACGGTGCCCGACAGGTTCTGGATGTCAGCATCATGTTGCTATAATTTTTTGCAGTTTTTTCAGTCTTCGAGTCCATGGCCCACATGGACTTGAGCATAGTATGCCAAGGAGGTTCCGTCAAAAGTTCAGAGACACCAGCTCCATTATTGCTTGAAGAGCCCACAGCCTTGTTGGGCTGGAGCGATGGAGGCCTTTGCATTCCCTGTTGTTGCACCTTCATTCCACCCATAACGAATCTGGCATCCTTTGATTTGGGACAGCTTACTGTACCAAGTTCTAAAGTTCATTTTTTCATAAAATCGCTTTAAATTCTGCTTTTTTCCAATATTCTCCACCTAGTATAGAGGAGCTCATGAAAGTGCTTCCAACCTGGAAGATGGCTCTCTAGTGCGCCCTGGAGTGTGATCATTCTAATGATGCTTTCTTATATAGCTGTAAAATATAACTACAGCACAAGTAAGAACTTTAACTTTTGTAACAAGAACAATTTTACATCTGCTTGATTATGGTCAAAGTCAACTTATTACCTGCTGCTGACCTTAAATTGCTCTCTCAGACCAAGGGGGGACATGTCTGTCCCTTTTGTGGGCTATGATACATTTGGGGAAGAAGTACCACATCATGGAGCAAACACCATATTGAAGAACCCAAAAGGACTAACTAGAAAACATTTCAGCACAGTCAGTCCCTGGAGCCCAAGTACAGTATGTGGATCCGCTGCTCCCAAGCCATATTCTTGATGTGCTCTAGCCTGGGCCTCAGCAAATGTTCTTGTACCAAAGATGTGGCCATCACCTATGCTCTTGATGCCACAACAGCGACCTCATATGCAGAAAACTGCATTGTCTCGGCCCCTTCCCCCCAACCTCCATTATCCATTGATTATCCTGGTACAGTTTGCAGTCAGTATCCGCTTCTGCTTTCGTAAAGACCTTCAGACTATGGCGTACTGCTGGGAGAGCGTACTCTGGAGAATCAGTCAGCGATGTCTCAGCCCCTATGGGATCTGAGTGGTCTGCCACAGCTTGGCTGCCTTTTGGCTTGAAAATGCGATTACTGGCTGATTTGTTCACCAGTTTCTTTATAGTTAGTCTCTTTTGATAGCTAGGTGCATTGGAAATTAAATTAATTAATGCAGAGGTTCTGAAAAAAAACACAAATGAAAGACAGTTAACAAAGATTGCTGGCAAGAGCCCCTCTGCAATATGTCTATCCAGGCTGGCTGCTAGCACCGCTCCATTGATATTCCACTTTAACAGCTCTAAATCCTCATGACAAAAGGATAATTATAATTTTATCTACAGTACAGGATACCAACATTTTTTTAAACATAGCATTAAGGCATTCCACTCTCATCTTAGGGCCAAAAGGTCCTTGGCTGCGCCTGGGGCCCCGCTGCCCCCTAGGGATAAATTAACTACCCATATTAATTTCCTGCTTATGCTTTATTGCTTCATTAATTTACTGAGTCACCCCAAGCCCCACAAGGGATGTCCTAAGCCCCCGTTCCTGACGCCGAACATTTTCTTAACTTTCAGGACCCCACGCACCCCCACTTGACATCCTGGTCTCCTCCCAGCTGCTAAACATCACACTAATTTTCACCCCCCCAGCACACACCAACATAACATCATAAGCCTCATTCCCAGCTGCCAAATGTTACCCTAAGTTTTAGACCCCCCCTGCAGTGCCCTCACAGCCTCTCCTCCCCACATGTGTCATCCAAGACCCCCTCTCAGACTCCACTTTGACTTGTATTCCTCCAAGGGATAGCCAAGACAACTCCCAGCTACTAACCACTGCCATTACTTTCAGATCTCCCACCCCACAACTGCTATCCTAGGCCCCCCTCTCAGATGCAGATATCCTACCCAGTCTTTCATCCTCCCTCCCAAGTGACGTCCCAGACCCACTTCAAATTCCCGTCCCCCCATCCTGCTGCCCAACCCTACCCTGACTTTCAGATGCCCCCTCCCACATACACAGCTGCCATCTTAGGCCCCATCCCAGAGTCACCCATTCTTGCAGACCCATACCCTCTTATTGACTCCCCATGCTTCCGCTGTGCTGCCAAGCATAACTCTGACTTTCAGATCACAAGCATATTCATCTTCATTCTCCCAGTACAACAGCAGTGACCACAATCACATCTTTCCCAGTCCTAGTACAATCAGTCAACATCTATCCCACTGTCAACCTTCCCAACCCATAGCAAAATAGGCCCAGCCATCAGTCCAATGCTTCCTTATCTGCAGAATGTCAGAGCCCCCCCACCAAATCCTCACAATTGAGTTCCCCAGCCCAGTCCCAGAAGATGGACAGTTCTCAGTGGGAACGAGAGACGAGCAATTACCTTACATTTGACCCCTCACTAGACTTCTCTCTGTCTCTCCCTCCCTCTCCCTCTCTGTCTCTCTCTCTTTCTCTCTGTCTCCACATTGCTGCCATCTGAAAATTTGTAAATGCTAAACTTGACATGGCCTATGTGATCAAACATTGCCTGTCTCCTGCTGCTCACCTAACCATTGCTCAAGGGATGCTGTTAGCTGGTCTCATTTATGGTCTCTTTGCATTCCTGGCACCAGCAAAACCATCCTCTAAAAGTGGGATGTAACATCCAACAATGTCTTTTGTTTTGCTCTGGCCACCCCTAGACTCACCCGACACCGTCACCATTCTGCTGTCCTGGGCTGGCCCTCCCCTGCTGGACAGTGTTCCTTCTTTCTGGATTGATTTATTGATATACTCCTGGGGTTTGGTTCCCCATCTTCCCTGATCGCCTACCAGCAGCATCCTCCCTCTACTTGACTCTCTGAGATTTGCTGACTCTCAGCCTCTCCAGGAATGCAGATGTTACCTGCCTCCAAATATGTGATGTTTTCCCAGTTGCTTGCATTGTGGAGCTCTGAAGGATTCCCTGTTCCTTGTTCTTATTTCTGCCTCTGTCTTACTATGGTAGCCATTCTGGCCTAGTTTATGTGCCTTTATTGCTGCTAAGTTGTTTGGTGTACCTCTTTTGGCACTGTGCACTTTCTTATTAGTTTTTGTAAGTTTTCACACATGTTACTGCAGTGTTTATGTTGAACAGGTTCCACGTCATAATAACGAAAATTCTTGGGTGACTAACAAAACAGCAAGTACACCCTGCCGAAAACCAGTCTGGCACATAACAGTAAACACTGAAGACCAATTCGGTGCACATTTAAAATAATGTTTAATAGCTCCCCACACCCCCCACATACTTATAGAATCATCTCCAAGTCGGGGCAGACACTGGAGGATAGAAGAGGGACTGACGACCGCAATAACTATCCATTCTTCATTACTGATCCTGAAAGTGACCAAACTGAAGCGCTAATTTCTGAGTCGCTCAATTTGGTTCGCTATTATAACATGCTACCTGTTGACCATCTCCACAGTGTCGAAAAAGCTAATTAATATTTCTCAGATTATATTTGTCTAGTACCCTCGGTTGCTACCACCTATGCATGGCATTGCTTTATTTTATATAAATTCCTAGAGTTACATTGCCCTGTCTGCCCTTGTTTTACTTTACTTCCAATGACGTTTCTTGCTGCTGTTTTTATGTTTGCTTGCATGCATGCGCTAGAAACATTATGTGGCAGCTTAGGAGAGAAGCGGGTTGTGGAGGTGTGGCACTGTGGCAGTCAACGGAGGCACTGCATTTGGGGGCTTGGCACTGGTGGACCAATGGAGGCACTGTGTGCTGATGACACTGGTCTCCAAAAGTGCCACCAAGTTGAAACGTTTTTGCCGCAGCAATCAGGGGCCACCTCGTCATTGCAGCATCAGCCATTCCACTGCAATGAAGGGGCGACCCGTCATTGCTGGGCAGAATGTTACCTATTGTAATATTGTTTGTGAATGTGGTGGCAGGCGCTGCCATCTTCACAAACAATGGCCCCACCCTAATGCCCGGTGCCAAATCCCCACCGGCATCATCTTAAAACTTGCCCGACCAGGGGAGCCCAATCCCCATCAGCTTCATTTCCCTCTCCCCAGTGTAATTTGCTGATGGAGAGTACTCCCTGTCAGCATAATGTCTCCCCAAGCATTCTGTTTGTGCCGAGGGGGTGCCCAATCTCCCATGGCTCTTGCCCCCCCCGTGTGCCGACAGGGGTGCCCAATCCCCTGTCGGCTACAGCCTCTCCCCAAAAAAATCACTTGGGTGGCACACTGGACATCCACTTCTGTGTGCCAAATGGCCCTGAAAAATAAAAACTGTCTCGCAATGGTTTTTTTTCCCCCTTAAACCTGCAAACCAGAAAACAGTCCCTCATTGAGTCCGGTGGCCCTCCTGCAACCCGCGCCCACCCTGCCTCCCCACACCCCTCCCTCACCCCATACTTACCTACGGATGCTGGTGCAATGATCTTCGGTGGACCGGGAACACGTCTGCACTCTCCAAAGCCGACCGCGAACTGAGGAAATGCCAGTAAGCTGTATAATGGCATAAATAGGGTTTTTTCAACTTTGGAGCATATCTCAGGCATTTTTGGGAATTTGGGCACCAAATTTTCGACATGGGGTTATTGGGCCCCCTCCTCATGAATTCAGCCACTGTCATGGCATTATTTTATTCCAAAAGGTGATTTTACGGTCACTGTATGGAGTCACCTTTCGGGGCCTATTAACGAAATGACAATGTCAGTGCCAGTGCCAGTGTTCATCAGGTGGGCTCTCAAAAAGTCTGTGTTGCAAATTTGGTGGGAAAAATCCAAAAAATGATTGTTTTACGAGCATGTGTTGCACAGTTGCTACACATGCTCGTACCTTTTGCGAATTTGCAATATTTTCACTCCAGATTTTCAGCATTGCCATTTTTGTACACCTCCTTGTGAACACTGCAGCTGTCATTTTTCTCATCCTGGCCAAAATGTGTTTTCGCACTTCCGGTGCAGAATAGCGCGGTTACTGTGGGAAATCAGTGTTTGGGACACATTAAGAAAATCACAGTGACACTGTTCATGAGCAGAGGTCCTAAAATGTCTATGTTGAAAATTTTATGATGAAAGTCCTTAAAATTAGTGTGTTATGAGTGTGCGTTGCACAGTCTCCACGCAAACTCGTAACTCCGCAAATTTGTTATATTTTCACTCCAGATTTTCAACATTGCCATCTCTTCACAGCTCTCTATGGATGGTACAGCTGTCATTCTTCATATCCTGCCTGATCTGTGTTTTTGTACATGTGGCGCAGAATTGCACAGTCGCTGTTGGAACTCAAAGTTCGGGACACATTGACAAAATCACACTGCCACTCTTCATGAGAAGAGGTCCCAAATGCTTTCATGAGGTGAGGTCACAAAAAAGGCCATGCTGAAAATTTGTAGTGCAAATACTAACAAACACCCGGGAAGTTAGGGTTTCTAACCATGATGTCCCGCCCTGTACAGACTGACAGGCATCGGGGTGTGCCTTTGGATTGCCAACTGTACTGCTCATGCCATCCCACCACTAACCCCCACCCAGTGACAGGCATTGAGGTGTACCTTGTACTCTTCGGCCCCAGATTTCACCCCATTCTCCTATGCTTCACCCATTTCAGCGTATGTCCTTATAGAATGGGGTGACTGTAAAGCCAAAACACCCCAAGACACACCTCAACACGTGTCGATGTCTGCAGAATAGGCTGAGGTGACATAACATGAACGTCATGGGCGATGACCCAAACACTTACCCCAATACATGTCCATCTCTACAGGATGGAGGTGGGATTGGCATGAAGTTCAATTCCTCACTGCCATTCCTATTCTGCATCTGTCTACCTCCTGCATTTCCAGTACTAATACCAGCAAGCAATCATTCAGCATTGACAAATGCGTGTTATATAATGTCATATTACTTGTTCATTATGTAATTGTTTCTGTTTTTTGTATAATCTTTTTATTAAGTTTCAAGATGATGACAACTCATAAAACACGTACACTACAACAGACAAACAGGTGCAATCCATTATACAATCCATTTAAAGATAGTTATACATTATTAAAGCTACTTTCTTCCAGTCAGTTTCATGCATTTACAATTTCCTTATGTTTTTAGCATTCCTAAGTTTATTTTCATTTTTGGTTTTACACAGGCACTCTACAATTTGCATCCTTCACACTCCTAGGCATTTTCTCCCGGCGCCACCCTGTTCTGTTCCCAGCCCCACCCCTGCATGGGGTTCTCCGGTACCCTAGTCTAGGCCCATTTGAAGGGTCATCTCCTCTTCCTTGCTTAATGAGATCAGAAAGGGAGCCCACTCCCTATAAAAGACTTCTTCTCTGTCTCTGATCATCAGGGTTAATCTCTCCAGGGCTAATGTTTGAATTATCATTCTGTGCCAGTGCTGAGTTGTAGGTACTACATGGGAAACCCATGTGTTCTGAATGCAGTGTTGGGCCAATACCAATAACACCCTAATCCACCTAGGAAATAGCTCCCACCCCCCCCTCCTCCTCCCCCAGAGTCATCCCAAACAGACCTACGAATGGGTCTACTTGAAAAGAAAACCCAGCCATGCTGGAAACGTCACCTATCACTTCCCCCAAAAGATCTGTACTACCCTACAGGTCCAAAAACAATGAATATATGTCCCTTTCTCCTCTCCACACAGGCCACACATAGGGGAGATAGAGGGAGGTGCTTTGTTTACTATCACGGGAGGGTAGTAAAGCCGGTATAGAACTTTATAGAAAGCTTCCTTAAATCTATTGCATATCAATAGGCCTGTATGCATTTCCAACATTGCCTGCCAGTTCTCTTCCATAATTTCCCTCCCCATATCTTTTTCCCATAACTTTTATTTTTTGGGTTTGATCCGGGTAATCCTGTTTCCCCAACTTCACTGCTTTTCGAATGACCCCATTAGGGTCTTTTTTTTAGCTTAGTATACTAAGGCCTCTGTCGAGTACCACCCATGATTCCAGGTCCTTCCTCTGCCCATTTTAAGCATAAAGGCTCGCAGCTGCATATACCAAAATAACTGCTGCCTGCCCAGTCCCAGTGTTTGGATAATATTCCCAAACGGGCTTAGTACACCATCCTTTAGCAGGTTCCCCATACTCTGTACCCCCTTCATTTCCCATCCTTGAAATCCTCTGTCCTCCATTCCTGGAAGGGGAAAGGGGTTCCTTGTCACGGGCAGCAACAGGGTGGGTCTTACCTTCACATATCTCCTTTCACTTTCTAAGGCGTCCCTACGCCTCCAACACTGTCCTCACTAGAGGGTTACTCCTGCCCTCCGTACAGTATGCTTTAAGGCCTTTACTGTGCAAGTATGCTGAAAGGTGGCCCAGGCATTCCCATTGCTCTAGATCAACCCAGCTAGCCGCACCCAGTCCGCAATATAATGTTGTTGAACCAACAGATAGTAATTAGTATGATCCGGGAAGTTGAGGCCCCCCCCCCTTATCACTTCTGCCTTCAGTCTTTGAAGGCAGGCTCACAGTCACTTTTCCCGCCATATAAACTGGGAGAGTTATTTCTCCACCCTTTTAATATTCCCCTTCGTTAGGCCCATAGGCACCATCTGCTATAGGGTGTAAGATTCTGGGGAGGATATTCATTTTAGTCAAGTTGATTCTACCCAACCATGAGATGGGTAATTGCATCCTTCTCAGGTCCGCTTCGATTGTTTTAATTAGTGGGGAATTGTTTAACCCATACAAGGATTCTGTCAATTTACCCACTTTGATACTAGATAGGTGATACTTGTGGGTGCCATCTGAATTCCCCACCGCTCATCCTCCTTCCTGGTTTCTGGAAAGCAAAGCATTTCTGATTTACTAAGATTTATTTTATATCCAGAGAATGCAATTGTAACGCCCGGTAGTGTGCTGTTTGAATCTGACAGCAATACCAGGTGGGCTGGGTTTGGGGAGGAATAGGTCACGTGGCACAAAGGCTAGGTTTGGCTGCTCTGCTCAGGGGCACCCAAATAATTCCAAATGCAGGAAGCAATAACTGTAATGTCCAATACCAGAAGTGGGATTCTAAAGTGTGACTTTATTCACATCCAAACAGAATAAACAAAGCATAGATGGACCCCCACGGGGCTACACTTCTGGTAATGCAGATTAAAAGAATCAAGAACACTTCCTCAACACATTAGCCCTCAGGCTCTGAACCCACCGGGTACACAGCCCGGACTTGCACGCTGCTTTGGATATACAGCCCAAACTTGTACACTGTTCTGGGATTTCCCAGGCTCGGCTCCTTTGCCAGCCACTTGGACACCTTCCATATGTCATGGAAACATTTTCTGGTGGCTCCCTAAACCACGTAAGAGCACCTCAGCTCTGTCAGGGAATTCTCCTTTTAATCCCATGTCTGGGTACTTTCCTCAGGCACTGGCCAAGTACCTGAGAGAAAGTAAAGTTGCCACAGAGCAAATCCGTATAGGTGAATTTGGTTACTACAGATGGGGGGGTCTCCCACCTCTCGCTTCCACAATTCATACCAGGCCATTTCTCTGGACAGTAAACACCTCATACTGTAAGGCTTGGCAATGTAGATTATTGCTAAATGTATGTCACATTCCCCCTGTTTGTCTTGCTTTCCCTTTGTGCTGGACTTGAACATACTTTTAATTGGCATAGCCCATTGCTCTAGGCCCCTAACTGATTAAGCAGTCCAATCCCCACTTTACAACTGTATTTGGCTGTCTTTTCCTGACCCAACAGTAACAGTCCCTTTAGTTTCCTTCTGTTAAGGTGAAAAAAAACACTTGGCCCTCTTTCAGAGCGAACTCACCCTTTGGTTGCAGGTGCTTCACAGGCGATTCCTCCACAAGAATTTCTCTCTCAGAGCTTTTGGTGCTGCAGCACAACTTGAATAGGCAGCTTCTTCCCTTGCCCCTGGAAAACAGGCAAACCTTTCCCCCCCAGACCAGTAACAGCGGTCTCCACCACTTCAACTACTAGTTTTTGTGTTCCTCTTAACGGTGGAAACACACACCTTCCTAATCGGCTCTAAAACAGAGCTTAAAGCTCTGAGAGCCTGCACAACAGACAGCTGTACTACTGTCTCTCACCAAGACTGCACACAGATTGAATTCAAAATGGCCAACATTCTATGCTGACCACCAACTGCAACATTCCAGTGTGGCTTATGCAGCTGTGAAAGTTCTATGGTGATGTCATCCCTCAGTCTCAGCTGAGACGGAGAACAGAGTGAGACAGTGTGAAAACCATTTAACTGGAGTTTCACAAGCTGCCTTCCCTGCCTACCACTAGGGCTTACTGGGATTCTAGTAACTCTGGCTAACGGGGGGGTTACACGATAAAGGCTTCTATCAGTTCTAGCAGGGGCGGCATTGAATCCTGAGGATTCTTTACAAACAGGAGCATATCATCCACATAGAGGGAGATCTTGTGCATGGTTCCCCTTACTGCCATGATACCTTCAACCTCCTGCACTGCCGGATTGCAACAGCCGACAGTTCCAGTGCCATTGCGAACAGCAGGGGGAGAAAGGGGGCATGCCTGCCTCATCCCACATTCTAAACTAAAGTAGTTAGTGGCTACCCTGTTAACCAGCACCTATGCTCTGGGGACTCCATACATGGCTCAGAACCATTGGATATACGATTCACCCTGATCAAACCGGGTCAGCACCTCAAAAAGGTACTCCCACTCCACCCTATCAAATGCATTTTCAGCATCCATAGAGATGATATAAGTTTTCTCCGTCACCTGACCCGCTGTCCACACTACATTGAGCAGGCGGCCCATATTATGATCGGAAAACCTCCCTTTTATAAACCTGTTCTTGTCTGGGTGGATCAGAACAGGGAGGATATCCTCCAACCGTGTGGCCAGTATCTTAGCCAAGATTTTAAGGCCAATATTTAAAAAGGAGAGTGGTCTGTACAATGCACACTCTGCCTCATCTTTCCCTGGTTTGGGGATTAAACAAACCACTGCATCATAACAGGTTTTGGGTAATCGTGGGAGTTCCTCCCCTTCATCCTTCTGGAATACCCCACTTAAAACTTCTGCCATTTGTCCCACTAGGACCTTACAGAATTCTGCAGGGAGTCCATCGGGACCACTCACTTTTCCCCGTTGTAATTTCCGTATAGCCTTTAAGATCTCCACCTTAGTAATAGGTTGATATAGCTGCTCCTCCTGGACCATCGTGAGCCTTGGAAGCCCCACCTTATCTAATAACTCTTTGATCATGAGACCCTTACCCCTACACTCAGCCTTATATAACTGATTATAAAACTCCCAAAAATGGTTTATCTATAGTGCTTCGACAGAGCTAGCGCCAACATCCCCTACAGTGACAGCTACAATGCTGACCCTCAGCATTGTAGCTACGGATGTCAGCACCACAATAATATGCCTTTCAAATCCCCCGCTCTAGGATTCTCTAACTCTGAGTCGGGTTGACCGTGGGGGGGCGCAATCACGTAGCGAGGCAGTCCTGATCGGCACACTGTCCACCACAGTGACCGGCAGATTTTGGCTGATTCCTGCCGCTGTGATGGTGTTCGCCATCGGGGTTTTGCTGCGGTGATCGTTTGCCCCCAAAAACAGTCTCTTATTTTCCTGGGCTCTCTATGCATCACACCCCGTCTATCCCTGATTCCAGTCACTCTGGTGGGGCACTCGCCCCCCTAAATTAATCTTACTAATAGGGGACCAGGTTTATTAGACCATTTGTACATCTGGCATTTACAATAAAACCATGATACCTGTGCCTCCCCTCGCACCAAAGCATTCAAGGCCTCCCTGGTCATAACCAGGAGTCGCTGTACTTCTCCCTGTTCACCCCTAGCCATTCTTTTCTCTAAATCCTTAAGCTGTTTCTCCAGTTCGAGCCTCTTATCTCATTTCTCTTTTTTAACCCTAGCCATGAAATCTATTATAGCCCCCCTCATGAAGGCTTTCCCTGCTTCCCAATATGTGTCTCTGGAGACTTCAGTCCCTTCACTGGTTTCCTTATACAACCTCCATTGATCCACCAAGTGTTCTTCAAACTCCTTATTAAGAAGCATATAAGAAGGGAATTTCCACTGGGGTGGGAGCTTCCTCTCCACTCCCATTTTTACCCGCGCTACTACCATGGCGTGATCTGATACGTGGATGGGGCTATGGGCCACATCTGTCAGTCTATCATTCCACCCACGTGGTAGATGGATATAATCGATGCGGGACCAGGTCCCATGGGGGTTAGAAAAGAAAGTGTACTTTCTTGCCCCAGGGTTTACTATCCTCCAGCCATCTACCAGATCCATGTCTGCCATGCCTACCTGCCACTGGCACAGCCCCTCTGTCATCTTACCCCTACTCTCGGAATGATCCATAGCCGGGTTCATGGTACTATTCAGATCTCCTTACAAGATTAGCCCTGGGAATTGTTCCCTAGTAAGAAAGTCCAAAAGATCAGGAAAAAACCTTGGGTCATATACAGATGGGACACAGACACCGCCAAAGGTGACCTGTTCTCCATAGAGCTGCCCCACAATAAAAATATACCCGGCCTCCCTATGGTCCTTCACCACCCTCTTAACCTCCAGTGACAGGTGTTTATTTAAGGGAATAGCCACTCCTCGCTTACGTGAGTAGTGGGATGCTGCAAATTAGTTACCAACCCAGCCCCATAGTAAGCTTAGCATGTTCAGTATCAGACAACTGGGTCTCCTGGATTAGTGCCACCTGGCTTCTCTTCTCTTAAGAGCCGTCAGGAGCATCGACCATTTAATTAGGTTAGCAATCCCATGCATATTCCAGGAGACCACCGTCAATTCCTGTGCATTAGCCATGATATGCACCCCCCCTTCCCTCGACTCACATCACCTGGTAGCATTCGTTTGATTAGCTTAATTAAGGCGCCTGTACATTTGACTTTCTGGAAGCTTTGTTAAACTATTTTCAGTATAGGATGCACCACAAAAAACAGAGTAACCATAATAAAATACGGTGAAAACAGTAACAGTACCCCACTTCCCCCCTCCCTCATCCATTCATGTCCTTTATTAACATTATCATCCATCCCCTCCCCTCCCCTCTGTCCCCCAATGTCCCTCTCCCCCACCACAACAGAACATCCCACATATAGATTTCCTTCCTCCCTCCCTTCGTCACCCCCAGCAGAATTAACACTAGTTGTTCGAATGGCATGAGTGTCTATTTCCCCTGTTGATATGTATAACCTGCTACTCCTGCAACAGCTGGTATGTGAGACAACACAATCCCCTGCAGAACCAACAGCCTAGCTTATAGCAATATAATAGGCAACTTTACAGAATTTTGAGTTATATATCTAATACGTGAACCACCAAAGTCTAACAGAGAGCCCCCCTCCCTCCTATCCCCACAGAAAAACATCAGAAAACACAACATTGTGAGGCGTACCTCAGAAAACAGTAGGTAGGCAATGCCCAAAACGTAACTTGTCAGAGAACATGTAACTCAGAGTGCCAGGGTGTGTCCTTCCACCCCTCCCAGTCCATTGTCTTTTCCCCACCGTAGGCAGAGGCCATCCACTCGCCCTGATCTGTGTTCCTGTTACCGTAAGCGATATCAATGACTGCGAGGGAGAGAGCAGGCTGTGCCTTTTACACACATGCTAAGCCCCTCCCCTCCGACCTCCTCTTCCCATCGCAAGTTTAAGCAGTAGCAACAGGCCTACAAACTCCAAGTGGCCCATGTAAATCCACAAAAAAGTCTCACCCTTGTGAGGCAATCAGCTTCCCTGCAGAAGCCGCGTAGAAGCGGCCAGTCTTCCACAGATGTCTCCCTTTAGCTGCCTTGCACCTCAGTCCGCCTCAGAACCCCTAACAGTTAACAGCTCTCACCATATCCAGTGAGTCTCCTCCTTCACGGGGGTTGTAGCTGCGATCCAGTTTGTACAGTTATAACAAGCCACACCATAGCGTCTTCATGCACAGTCTCAGAGGGTGGAACAGTCACGTATGCCGTGGCACTTCCAAACTATAGCTATAATGCTCAACAACGAAAACATGCAAACTGGGTAACTGCTTTCAAAATCAGGGACAAACTGCTTCCCTTGTCCAGCTTCTTCTGCAGCTCACTTACAAACTGCTCTGCTTTGGCTATCTCCCAGAAGGAGAAGGTCACCCCCTCATGACAAATCTTTTAGGTCACGGGGTATATCAGAAAATTCTCAACTTTTAGGCCCCTCAGCTGACTCATTAGTGGGTTAAACAGCTCCCGCTTTTTAAGTAGTCGAGCGGAACAGGCCTCTGATTAAAGCAGCCATTTTCCTTCATACTCCAGGGCGCCTTTCTCCCGATACACTTTTAATATTGCCTCCTAGTCTTGAAATGCATGGAACCTCATGATGATTTGTCTTGCCAGTTGATCTCCTTGGGGGGCGAGACATTACTGCCCTATGGGCCCTTTCTGGCTTTAAGCGCCCATTTTTAGGCTGCAGTCCCAGCAAATCAGGTAAGGTTTTCGCACAAAAATCCAGCACATTACCCCCTTCCATGCCCTCTGGGAGTCCTCTCAAATTGAGATTAAGTTGTCTATGGTAGTTTTCCTGATAGTCAAACGCTTCCTTGAGTTCCTCAAGCTTCTTTTGAAGGGCAGTCACTTGCTCGGGGACCTCCATTGTCTCGTCTTCCAATCTGGAGATTCGGCCCTCTGCCTCCGTAATTCTACTAGACTGCAGTGTTTGTTGCTCTAATACCTCTCGTACTTTAAGGTCAGTCTTGCTCTCTAGTTTAAGTAGCCTGGGTTTGAGCACCGCAGTCACTTGCCCAATCACTTCGAGGCCTAGTGCATTCATTTCCGCCACCGAGAGTGAAATTATGCCCGCGCTTTCACCCGCCGTTGAGGCCGTTGGCTTCTTTCCCATTTTATTAGCCAGGCACTGACTTTTCCCCAGATTTGGAATTAAATATGCTTCCATGTTGCCTTCCAACACCTTCTCAAGCCGTTTGCTGTGCACAAAGGTTTTAAAGCTTTTATTTTTAATTTTACCAGCCACTGACATGGAGCAGTATTCAGGCACATTTGTCTGGTTAGCTGCTCATCAGTGTCCCCTCTGTAATTGTTTCTTAACGTTTCGGAAACTCTCCCGGATTCTGCCTGTAAATGGTCATCTGTATGCCTACAGTATTTTACCTGGTAATCAAAAAAATAAATAAAAATAAAGAGATAAAGAATAGAAACTGTGTATGATGTAATACATCTTTTCCTTTTAAAGAGCAACTATCCCAGTATGTTTCAAATTCCACCCCCCCAGGAAGCATGCAGAACTTTTATCTGCCCCCGATGTATATGCTGCTAATAATCCAATTGAAAGTGCCCCTGTTTTGGAAGAGAATGGATTGTATTTTGGCTACATGGAGCTGAGCCGCGCCCATCCCTTCCACTTTCTGGTACCTCTTCAGACTGCGATCCGCCCCCATGGTAGTACGTTTTGTGAAGCCCTATATTGAGTGCGTAGGGGCGTGCTCCACAGACATGAATGGGGCCATTTTTTAAAGTTAGTCATTGTTAGGATGGCCATTCAGAACAAATCATGGCCACTGCTTAATTAAGAAGGACCACTTAAAGGAAAGCAGACCAAAATGTTGGCTCTCGCTCCCGAACAGTTTACCCTCCAGCTTAGATTTTAACAGCAGGAGCAGCACTTTTTTAGTGCCGCATCATGCTGTATTTTAATTTTAAAAACTCCAGAATCTGGATGTATGGAAGAGGCAGGGGGCACTCCATTTGCTGAAGAGGTGCGACGATGGACCGCTCACTTCAGTACAAAAGTATTGAAGCGAGCGGTGTGTCGCCACACTTTTGAGCAAATCGCGCATCCTCTGCCTCTTCCATACTTATGGGTTCTGGAGTTTTTAAAATTAAAATACAGCAAGTTGCGACACGAGAAAAATGCCACTCTTGCTGTTAAAATATAAACCGGAGGGTAAGCCGTCCGGAGGCAGGAGCCCACATTTTGGACTGCTTTCTTTTAACTAACAAGGACCTTGTTAGTTAAACAGTGGCAATGATTTGTTCCAAATGGCCATCTAAACCACAACAAATTAACTTTCCAAAACAGCTCCATTCATGTCTCTGGAGCGGCCTTCCAGAGGAGGTTGTGGAGTCAAAAACAGTGTTGGAATTCAAGCATGCATGGGACAGTCATAAGGCAATTCTAGGGGGTTGGGGTAGGAAGAAGTAGGCTGCTGGTTAACTAGGATCTGCAACTTATCCATCAGGTAGGGAAATGGGCAGACTGGATGGGCCAAGCAGTCCTTATCTGCCGTCAAATTCTATGTTCTATGTTTCTATGCCTCCGGCGCTCTCCATATAGTGACTTCACAAAACATGCTGGCGCCGGGATGGATCGGGAGCAGATCGCAGTCTGAAGTGGTACCAGGAAGTTGAAGGGATCAGTGTGACTGGGCTCCACGGAACCCAATTACAATCCCATCCCTTCCAAAACAGGGGCACTTTGGAATGGAATTATTAGCAGAATGTAAATTGGGGGCAAGTAAAGGTTTCTGTGCTTCTTGGGGTGAACTCCTATAAAGTTGCTCTGTAATGGCTGTTCTTACGCATCTGTCCTTAGAGACCTTCATTAGCAACAGCATATGCAAATTTGTTTCTCATTTTCCATTCTCCTAATTTTTATGTTTTCCTTATCATGCTGATTAAAGAGTGAGTGAGGACACTAGCAAACAAAACAGCCCTAGGGTTCAGGTGCCGCCATGTCAGGTATAAAAGGAGTTTCATTCAGATGGCTTCACCTGCTTATCTTCACTTTGATATGGAGGGGGCCTGGTGAGAGGGACTGGGGACCTTTTATCTGTCCAAAGGGACAGGGACAGTATGGGAACTGCAGGGTGCAGGCATCTCTACAAACTGTTCTACCAGTTCAAAAAGGGGGCCACTACAGGGTGCGATGAAGAAAGTGGGTGGAGGGAGAAAACCGCTGTATAAAACATGGCTGCCATCTCCATGATAGCTATTGCCAATTCCCTTTGGCCCCGTGCCACAAAGGCTGCGTTAAAACAGTCGTGAACCATTCGTGAATTATTTACAAACTGTTAATGAATTCAGCACATGAACATTCAGTAATACATCAAATTGTTTATGAATTTTGCATGAACATTAAATGGCACTCCCGTGCTTATGAACGCTCATGAACACAAAGCTTCATAAAGGTCCATGAAAGTTCATGAAACTCCTCTGCTGAACTTTTCATAGACGCAGCGCATCAATATTTTGGTGACCATTGATACCCTGCTTTTATAATATTAAAAATTAAAAGTGTAAGCACTTAATTGTTTAATTAATGTATATGTGTGTTAGAAGAGAAATATGAGGGCAAATAACATTTATTTATTTATTTTTTATTTAAGGAAAATTTATTTTTGGGGCCTAGTTGAAAGTTTTTCGTAAGTAACTGTGGCAGCCATGTTACTGATGGCTATCAGGGATGCACGGCTAGTATTGATTTTATTGTGAAGAAGCTGCTGGATCTTTATCCAGTGCTGTTGCGCTGAGGTAACAGACAGCATGGGTAAAGGTTCGGTTTCATGATTTTTGAAACCCATTTTATACAGTAATTGCTGGGTGCACAGGCTCAGAACGATTGCAGGCCACAAAACCCCAATAAAGGTAATCCCAACATCCTGGACTTCCACTTCAAATTAATTTCAAGCACAGAAGTCCTGAAACTACTAAAGGGGATTAAAACCTACGGAACAGCAGGGTACGATAAACTAGAACTCAAGCTTCTAAATATTGCAACCACTGTCATTGCTACACCAATTTCATGGCTAATTAATGGGTCCCTCCTAGAGGGGAAAGTTCCCTCTCTCTGAAAAGTGGCACTGGTTACACCAGTCCACAAAAGTGGATCCCAAGAGCCAGTAGAAAACTATTGCCCAATATCCCTTCTTTCAATACTAAGTAAAGTGATGGAGAGGGTGGTGCACAATCAGGTGATGGAATATTTTGAGAGAAACAACTTCATTGCACACGACATGGCTTCAGAAAGAACCATGGAATGGACACAGCCTTAGTTAATCTCACCACGGACATATTTTCTGCTCTTGATAAGAGAATGCTCATTGGTGCAATCTTTATTGATCTCACCAAAGCATTTGATCTGGTAGACCACCAACTACTCATTGCAAAATTAAAGCAGATTGACCTGGACTGCCTGGCAGTGCAATGGTTTACTGACTATCTCCAGGAAAGGTCCCAATTAGTCAGATGGCAGAGTGAAACATCTGATAAGTACCCAGTAATGGATGGCGTCCCACAGGGATCAGTCCTTGGGCCACTGCTATTCTTCTTCTTTATTAACGTATTACCTACTTTCTGTAATGGTGTGAAGGTCACCTGCTACGCAGATGGTGTAGTGTTATACAGGTCCACAGAGGACTCTGATGACCTAAACAGAATGTTATCCTATGATCTCCTGGAATTGGAAGGATGGCTGAGTAATAACAAACTTGTCCTAGATAGCAAAAAAAAACAAAGGCGATGCTATTTGGGCCTAGAAGCCTTGGGACAAACAGATTGAATAAATTAACCCTCTCTCTATCTATCTCTCTCTCTCTCTGTCTCTCTCTATTGACTGGGTCAAGGGTCGAGGTAGCTGAGTCCCTAAAGTACCTAGGACTTATCATTGATCAGGACTTCACCTTCAAGGACCATATTGATCGGCTAACAAAAACACTAAACCAGAAGATTGGACTCCTGCACTGCCTTAGTCCATACCTTACCCAGGACTCACATGTTAACATTGTCCAAGGTACCCGCCTACCCACACTATTCTGTGGTTCCCCTGTGCTGCTCATGGTTAAAAACACGGAGATACAGAAACTCAGAACCCTGTACCATAGGTTCTGCAGGTTTGCGGTCCACCAGAGAACATCACTGTCAGGTTCTTCATGCCCTTTTCTGGCCACCTTGGAAGGTGGATTAGAACATCCATCTCTATGCCTAGCCTGTACATTCAGGCTGGCTACTGCCCCCTGCAGCCTGGGGGAGTTGCTGCAACCAAAAAAGAATAGCAGGACACTAAGAACCTCAAGCAGACAGCTTGTCGAGATTCTCCGGACGATGTCCACCCAAGGATCTTGGGCCTTCTCAACCCTCATTGCTCCCTTGTGGAATGTGTTGCCAACAAAGCTCCAGGAGTGCGACTCACTAGGGGGAATCAAAAAGGGATTAAAGGCCCACTTGCTGGAGTTAAATCAATGCACTTGTCCCTGTTGATATCTCTACTGTGGTCCTGCTGACTCTAGAATTTATGCCAGGGAGAGGGGATGTTTGTTAAATGTTTATTGGTATATTAACAATAATGGCTATATGCTGTATGTTGAAAACTCTCTGTCCTCCTTTACATGTGATACGTAAGCAACTGTACACTGTCATTTCTGCAACTGCTATGTTATTGTTGTATATGTAATTAATTTTGAGTCACCCCTGAAAAAGGGACCGTTACTGGTCCCAGTGGGCCTACCTGGTTACTAAAATTAAATAAATAAATAAGTTGCTGCAAGTGTGCCAGCCATGGTGCACTTTAAAGCAGCAGTACAATGAAAAATGTTTTTCCAAAAAATCTAGTTTCAGCTATGATAAAGAAAAATATCGTACTTGCCTCTGTGCCTTCTATGCTGCACAGTAGGCGTCTTTTTTTTTATTTTTTCAAAACTGAACTTTTTCAGGTCCACAGTGCTATTTCTATGGAAAATGTGGCAGGCATCTTTTTTTTTTTTGAGAAAAAATGTAATTAAAATAGTCACATTTTGATCAAATAGAAAACTGTACCACCAAATAAAATGGGAAGATGCCTAGAATCTTTTATAGTGAAAAAAAAAGGTAGGGTTAAATATTTTCACATTTCCGTTGCACTGCTGTTTTAAATTATTGTTAATTTAGGATGAAGCTAGCTGTAATCAGCACTAGAGTTTCTTTGGTATCACGTTGCAACAGTGACGGGAATACAGTGAAGACCATCATAGCGACATTTTTGGCGGTTCGCTGTGATGGTCCGCTGGGTTCCCAACACTGTTGCCTCCGGGGTGTTCTCCCCCCTCCCCGGACCAACTCTGACTCTGAGTTAGTTAGTTTAAGTGTGGGGGCAGTGGGAGGCAGAGCAGGGAGCAAAGCCCCCCACAGAAAACAGAAGTTCCCCGGCGAAGGCAGAACACCGATTGGCGGCAGTTGGCGAAGTCCTTGAACCATTTCTTTCAGACAAAGCTCTTTTTTTTGCAATGAAGGGAACCTGCAACTAATATAAGACATGCTCACACATTGTTGCCAGCTCTCTTGGCTCAGCTCTGACATGACTCTAGTTGAACTGTGCCTGGCTTGCCCATCTCTACCTTTTGCTGCTTTGTCAGTGGTTACTGGCCATGCTGCTCCATCTAAGCACTCAGATATCCTGTGTTTATATTTCTGTTGAAATTCCTGTAATATTTATTGAGACACCACTTGGACTGACTGCAGACCCGGTAGTCTACTGCATATATATCACCCCATTTTCAGTAAACAAATGATTAATAATTACATTGATTCAACTTAATTTGGAGGATACAGTCACTAGTGTATTTTGTGTCAAGGAATTATATAGTTACATAGAAATGTCTATCTGTCGAAAGTTTGTTGGCCCATATAGGCCTACTGAGCCAAAGTTCATGTCCTAATGCAACCCATTGGGGGTTGGATTTAGAATGAAGGGATACAACCAGGGCTCCAGAAAATGTTTTTTTGGGATGAGTACTGTACTCCTCATTTTGAAAGTGAGGTGAATAAAAGCAAATTCAGACACGTACAGATGTCTAGACAGAGTGGAGTGAGGGATACATTTTAAAAAACAATGTCGTCTTTTTCCAGATAAGAATTGATCAGTTGCCAGCAATGCTGCAGAGAATGTTGGCAGGTAGGAATAATTTACTCACCAGTTTTAAAATATAGTGAGTAAAACAAAATTGGGATGAGTATGAGTGCTGCAAATCTGGAAGAAACTGCTCCTTTTGAATCACCAGATATGCTATAAAACACTATTCTGTGGAATGTGCAGCATTTACAAATGTTGGGTGAATTTTAGTAGTCATTAAAAAAATTTTCTGAAGAGTATTTCCTAAAATGAGATGAGTAACATAGGTCGGTACTCACCTTAGCTGGAGCCCTGGATACAATACAAAAAAGAGTGCATTGACATAAGTAGGGCAGCACTCATGGAATAGAACATTGAACAGACTAGATATTGGTGCCATTTCTCATTTCATACAAATTATACACCGTGAAATATAAATGATCAGGAGGAGGTGCAAGGGCTGGTAAAATTTTCTTAAAGGGTCAGATTTTCGAATGAGGTGTATCCAGATTGATCAGGGAGGAAGGCTCTGAATTAAGTTTTCTAATTTATACTTATTGGCTAGATGGGATTGCAAGCCCACCCTGTCTGTCCACCACTTCATAAACAGGGATGAAAAATATGCTGTGCAAACATACACTAACTAATAGGGATTTCCCTACGCTACCTAGGGCACTAGTTTGCAAGGCCCAGAATTTACTGGTGGCCTCGGCTCTTATTTTGTTCACCTCAGATCCCCCTGATGTACCCCACCCCTGTTATATAACACATTTTGTTTCACACAGTATACAATAAATCTAGTCTGTGATATGTTCCCACTTGAACTGTGTCTCCCAAGTGTTTCTAAAGGTAAGACGTTGTCCATTCCATTACCCATATACTTTGAGCTGTAAAGAGCTCGGTGGCCACAAAAAACTGGGCTGGTGGCTGCATACAGCCGTGGTGGCCTCATTTGAAAAACACTTACCTAGGGTACCCTGTGACTGTTGGTCCCAGTGGTGGTACCATAAATATTGTTTCCCAGAAGGAAATTCTGATGTACACATTTTTTAAAAACACAGAAACATAAATTTAAAAAGTTGCATTGCGGCATAGTCAGGTGACCTCGGTGTCAGTTTCATATGGCGATATCCACATATAGAAACACAGAAGCATAGAATTTCATGGCAGATAAGGACTGCTTGGCCCACCCAGTCTGCCTAGTTTTCCCTACCTACACTATTAATGCAGACCATTCTTGATCTACAAGTCTCTCTTCCTCCCCGCCTTTCTTTCCACTATGATTCCCTCATGCCTATCCCATGCATTCTTGAACCCCCCCCCCACTGTTTTCACCCCCACCAACTCCGCCAGAAGGCTGTTCCAGGAATTCACCAGTCTTTCTGTGAAGTAGGACTTCCTCACATCTTTCCTGAATCTACCCTTCTTCTTGAGCTCCTTTTCTTCTGAAAAATACTCCCCTCCTGTACCTTATTTACCCCCATGAGGTATTTAAAGGTCTCAATCATATCCCCCCCTCTTCCAGGGTATACATATTAAGGTTCTTTAGGATATGTGAGGAATACTATTAGTAGTTTATTTAAAATATATATAAGCTAAAAAGATAAGGGGATTATCCCACAGTAGCCTGTTTCATATCCCCTATAAGCCTTCTAGTGTTTTCCATGGTGGGGTGTGAATTTGTTCCCTGGTGCTGTTTTATGTGTTGGGCCCATGAAATGGCTGGTCAGAAGACTGAGGAGTTGCCTCCCTATTCACCTGGTCAGTGGGAAAGGAATTGACAAGCAGATGTCTTATAATGATTTGATTGTATTTTACTACAGTACATCATGGTTTTTATCTCTATTGGGTGTTATTTTCATTAGTCCTTTAGGAGTTTATTTAATCCATGTAAAAATGTTTCTAATTTTACTTTGACCCAGCAAATTATCTGAGCAGCTTTGAATGAAGGATGATAAGTTACACCGACAGGGCACAGGTGTTGTGCTAGCAGGTGTGAGGCAAGCTTTGCTTGCTCCATTCAAATGAGATTTTTTTTTTATTTTGTTTTTAATTTTTGTTGACCAGGAAAGGAGGACTAGATAATGCTGCTTATTTCAACCTCGTCCTTGGGAGAGGGATACAGATGGATGCCAACTGACACTGAACCAGATTAAGCTGTTGGAGGTATTTTTAGTGAATGGGAGAACTTTGGCCAGGACACTGGCGAAATTCCTCTGCTCTTTTTGAGAAATGCTGTGGGATCTTTAACGTCCACCTGAACTACCAACAGAGCAGGCAGATGGGACCTCGGTTTAACTTCTCATCCAAAAGATGGCACCTCAGGAGTGCAGCATCCCCCTCATGCTGCACCACAGTGTCAGCACTGGGATTTAACCCAAGTGCCTGGTGTGGGAACAGAACCCACAGCCTTCTGATCTTCCACCCACAAAGGTGAGAGTATAACCTGTTGAGCCACTGACACATGTTCAACCAAGGTCCTATCTGGTTGTTCAGGTGGGCATTAAAGATCCCATGGCACTTCTTGGAAAGACACGGGGCTGTTTTTATTAGCACAATAAAGTATCATACAGTGTACTCTACATACAACCAAATTTGTAGGCAGTATAGTGCAGTGGTTTAATGCTCTGAACTGCAAACCGGGAGACCTTGGTTTGAGTCCCACAGCCCTCACTTGCATACTGTGTGATCTTGAGCAAGTCACTTAACCTCCTTGTGCTCCCAGGTCGCACCTGTAAACAAGCTTTCAGCTTAGTGTGTCTCTCCTAGTTAAAAAAAAAATTCATACAAAATGTTATGAAAACATACACAGATACCAGTAACACAATAGAAAAGCATCATGCCTATATCTTAAAATATCCGTGCCCCCTTCCTCTTTTTTTTATAAGTGAGTAAAAATGAAGATAGATATATAAGAAAACTAATTTCAGGAAACACTGACAATTTTTTCATAGTTCCTTCATTTTATGTTGTGAAAATCTAGTGCTGTCATTCTCATAACAGGATACTATGACTTTTTATAGCAGTTACCAAATCAATCTGCTATAAACATTCTTGATAAAGGACTCATTTGCAACAGAACTGCCAGATTAAAGATTTTTGATTATAGAGAAAAGTATCCCATTATCAATACTTAATATGTTATTACACCAAAATCAAGGAAGCCACTAATCATAGCCAGTGCATTCCAAAACATAGTAACGGAAGGACATCCTAAAAATAAATGTGCCTTCGTTCCTAAAACTGCACCACATGTATTGCTGGGGCAGAATCTTTCAGCTATGCTTTTATGCTTATGAGAATTCTGGACATCCCTTCTCTCATGGCAGCTTAACCAAACAGTATCACAGAATTTGATGGCAGATAAGGACCACTTGGCCCACCCAGTCTGCCTATTTCCCTACCTAATGGATGAGCTGCAGATCATAGTTAACCAACAGCCTACTTCTTCCTACCCCCACCTCCTAGAATTGCCTTATGACTATCCCATGCATTCTTGAATTCCACCACTGTTTTTGACTCCACAGCCTCCTCCAGAAGGCCGTTCCATACATCCACAACCCTCTCTGTGAAAAAATACTTCCTTACATTACCTCTGAGCTGCCTCCCCCAACATCTTCAAATTGTGCCCCCTTGTTCTTGCACATGTATTTATAGCCCTATACTTTCTAAGTAACCACTGTCCAATATCTGGTTAGTTGACAATGGCGACAATAACTTATATGGCATTCTTTGAAACAATACAGTCTATTAGAATATACCTGAAAAAGTTTCTAAAAACTTTATCAAGGAATATCCTTTTTGGACAATTGGTAGATAACTGCTTAACATGCCAGTGAAACAGTAGCCTACAAAATGTCCAGATCCACTTAACACAATCAAATTATAGGCTACATACCCATCTCAAAGAAGGTTTAACAACTCGTTATTGACAAGGAAACATCCGTTCTTTAATACCATGCCCTGATTTACTCACAGCACGTTTCCTATGTAGTTGGTGTGAAACAGCAGAGAGTAACAGCTAGAACTCATCACATAACTGAAATCACAGCTTTATAAATGTAGCCATTTCACTGACAACTATTCATATGTACACTTATTTCAAACAAGGATTTAAAAACAGCAACACAATAATACGATTAAAAAAAGATATAGCTAATGCAGTTGAGAGCATTAATAAATAGCACTATTCAAATGTGAACTTGATATTAAGGCTGCAGAACAGCAGAGAATCCTGTACTACCCAAAACACATATCTCTCTTCCTTTAGAATGTACTTGGGGATTTCTTCCATTTCCTAACCACTGGGTGTAGAAGTATGAATTTTTACATGAAAGAGATCTGATGCATAAATATACAATCTTCTACACAGATATTGTTTCTCTCCAGACATTGTACAATGTACAGTGAAGGAGCTCAAATTACACCTGGGGTATCCCAGGTGTAATTTGAGATTTAGGGGTCTATCAGTTGTTTCAGAGTAATTGCCATATTTACTGAAGTACCCCCAGGAAGTATCAATTATTCAAAGAAACCATTTGGCAGTCCCTGTCATATAATCGTCTCCTTGTCAAAATCCTAAAATAGTCAGGTGTCAGTTTCTACATTTAAATTTTTTTAGAGCCACCAAAACATACTCAAGGATGAGAGATGCTCTAAGTACTGAATGTACCATTAAACGACCCCGCTCCCACTTCACATAGAAAGGAACCCACTCTCTGATAAGTGAAATTCCAAGAGATTCTGGATTTGAGAACATATAAGCAATATTGTATTATAAAAAAACATAGAAAAAAAGAAAGTTATTGGATTTACCATTGCTAAACTTCCATGTTTAATCAGCAAATATGTTTTGTAAAAAGAGATTTCAGCCGTATTGGTCCTTGCAAAACAGGAGAAGATGGAAGGTTTGATACCTTTTATTGGACCAACAAGTGTCTTGTACAAAGATGAAATTATACACAAGCTTTTGGGGCGACACAGGTCCCTTCTTCACGTGAGTAGCAAAACTGAGCAACAAGCAGTGTTTATATCCACTGTGGAACAATTAAAAATCAGGAAGTGAAGTAGGAAGGTGATAAAGGGGGCTAGAGATGAAAGTCTAAGATGCAAAAAATTAAAACGTGAGAAGAAATGGGGAGGGGGCATAGTAGGAACAGGTCCGTAGGAGATCAAAGGAAGCTAAAGGGAAGACAAAAGCATGCAGATAGGATCTGGGATCAGAGGCTGGCTGAAAGAGTAGAATGGACAGGAGATGCCTACTACTAACATACTAACCTACTACAATGCCAGCAGAATAGGCCTAGAGGTCTTTCGTGTCTGCTCATTTGATCAGCCCCCACCCTGGGAGCTGACCTTGCTGCCCCTCCCCGCCCTCTCAGGCTTCTCACTTCCCAGTCCAGGGTATTTTTGCTGCATTGGACTTTGCTTCCAGCACCCTTCCCCTTACCTGTGCCACCCCCTCTTAAATCCCTCCACAGTCTCTACCTCCACCAGCCCCCCTGGCAGTGCATTCCATGGTTCCACCACCCTATCAGTGAAGTAGCATCTCCTCCTTTCTCCCCTGAGTCTCCCCCCTCCAGCTTCCATCCATGCCCTCTAGTTGCCCCCCCTTCCTTCTGAGCACCCTGACTGCACCTCCCCTATTTACCCCTTCATGTACTTGAAGACCTCTATCATGTCCCCCGGTCCCTTCTCTCTTCCAGTGTGTACATATTTAGCTCTTTGAGCCTTTCCCCGTAGGTGCTTTCCCCCAAGCCCCAGATCATTTTGTTTGCCCTTCTCTGGACCCTCTCCAGGAGTTCAATGTCCCTCTTTAAGTGTGGCCTCCAAAACTGCACGCAGTGCTCAAGGTGGGGCCTCACCAAGCAGTTATATAGAGGGAGTATCACTTCACTCCTTCTGGAGGTGATCCCCCTAGTGATGCATCCCATCCTATTTGCCTTGGCTGCTGCCCTCCTACAAGTCTCCGAGTTGTTCATCTTGACATCCACCACCACCCCCAGGTCCCTCTCAGCCACTGAGACTTGTAGCATTTCCCTACTCAGGGTGTACACTTGGCCTGGGTTTTTGGCTCCCAGGTGCAGTACCCTACATTTCCCTGCATTGAACCTCAGTTTTGACTTTTTAGACCACCTTTCCAGAGCATCCAGGTCCCCCTGTAGGGCCACCCTCCCCTCCTCCCCATCCACCACCGCCCCCAGCTTTGAGTCATCTGCAAAAAGACTCATCTCACTCCTGATACCCTTCCTTGTGTTAGAGACATAGGCGTTGAACAGGAGGGGTCCAAGAACCGATCCCTGAGGGACCCCACTAATGACCCTCCTTGGAGAAGAGACTATCCCCCCAACCATGACCCTCTGGGTCTGGTCCTGGAGCCAGTTTCCTATCCATCTGACCATCTGGTTTCCCACACCCATTTTCCCAGGCTTATCCAACAGGCCCTCGTAAGGAACAGAGTCAAACGCCTTGCTGAAGTCAAGAAAGAGGATGTCCACCGGCCTACCCTGGTCCAAGGCACTTGTCACCCAATCATAGAACTCCACAAGGTTTGTCTGACACGATTTCCCTGGGACGAAGCCATGCTGTCTATCATCCAGGCACCCCAACTTTTCCAGTTCCCCCCAAGCCCCTCCTTGACAATACCCTCCAACACCTTGCCCACCACCGATGTCAGGTTGATGGGCCTGTAGTTCCCTGCCACCTCCCTTGATCCACCCTTGTGGATAGGCACTATATGGGCAACCTTTCAGTCCTGGGAAACCCACCCTGTTTTCAGAGAGATGCTGAAAAGCTCTGCCAGGGGTTTCGTCAGGACATCCGCCAGTTCCCTCAGCACTCTGGGATGTAATTTATCTGGCCCTGGTGCTTTCTCCATCCTAAGGGACCTGAGGGTTTCCCTCACTCTCTCTTCTGTGATTTCCACCTCTGCTTCCTCGTCCCCCTGTTTTGCCCTCCCCCTCCTGCTAGTGATGGCCCCCCTTCCCAGACCCGCTGATTTGTAAGGGTTCCCCCTTCCTCAGTTTCACCGTCTCCTCCCATGTATGATGCAGCCCCCCCATTTTCCTTGGTAAAAACTGAGGCAATGTACTCATTTAGTACCTCAGCCTGCTCCCCCAGGTCTTGGGCCCATCCCTCCCCTGTTTTAATCCTACTAATCTGCCCCTTCACCTTTCTCTTTTCCCCAATATATCTAAAGAACCCCTTGTTCTCTTTCCTAATCTCCCTGGCCAGATTCTGCTCCATCCTTGCCTTAGCTGCCCTCACCACCCTAGTGGCCCTTCTGGCCATCAGCTCGTACTCCCCTCAATCCCTTTCACTCCTTGAGCGCTTGAAACACCCATAGGCCATCTTCTTTTCCCTCACCACCTCCTGAACCTCCCAGGTCCACCAGCAGGGTTTTCGGACCCTACCACATTTGCGTCTCACCCTTGCACAGGTGCTGGTAGCATCCTGCACCCCCCTCTTGATGATTTTTCCCGCCTACTGCCAGCGTCCATGTCCAGCCCTATCCAGTTCAAATGCACCTTAAGGATCCTTCCCATTTCCTTGAAATCCGCCCCCCTGAAGTCTGTTACCTCCATCTTTGTGCAGCCTTCTACCCCTCCTACATCCAGGCAGAACCAGACCGTCGCATGGTCAATCCCCACCAACGAGTCCCTTACCTCCAGGCCCCCAATCTGGTCACTGTCCGCCAGGATCACGTCCAGTATCTGTGCCTCTCTGGTCAGCTCCTCCACCTGCTGGGTTAGGAACGCATCCTGAAAGACATCCAGCAACCTCTGTTCCCTGGCCACCGAGGATGCCATAGTCTCCCAGTCCATTCCTGGCATGTTTAAATCACCCAACGCCACCACCCTTCCCCTGCCCAATCTACAATGCCTCCCATATCTGCCACCAGACTCTCCTTCAGTTCCTCTACCAGCGCAAGGGGTCTGTACACCACTCCTATTTTTACTCTCTTGCCCCCCCCCCTTGTTATCAAGGTGACCCAAATCACCTCCACGGTCCCCTCTGCCTCCTCCACTCCTCCTATGCCAATGCAGTTATTTACTATTAATGCTACCCCCCTTTCCCCCACCCTGTCTTTCCTGTACGTAGTGTAACCCTCAAGGTTCAGGTCCCAGTCATGCCCTGTGGTGGCCCAGGTCTCAGTGACAGCTGCCACATCCACCTCTCCCTCAGCGAGCATCGCCTGGAGCTCAGGCATTTCATTGCCCAAGCTCCTGACATTTAGAAGGACCACCTTCCAACCCTTCCCTGTACTCCCATTTCCCCTGCTCACGTTTCCATGGGGCCTCCGTCTCCCCCCAGTCTGCCCCTTACTAGTCGGCCTTATCTCGCATTTCTCCAGCTCCCTAGGGGGTGGAGAAAGAGTCCCTCCTTTTTATGACCCCCCTCAACAGCCTCTTTCCCCATCCCTCCCCCCTTCACAAGTTTAAACCCCACCTTTCACCAACGAACCCCTCTATTTTCAGCTTAAGGATTTCCCTCCCCTTCAAACTGAGATGGAGTCTATCCCTAGCATACAGCCCCTTATCCTCCCAGGTCTCCCCCCAATGCCCCACCATCCCATACCCTCTGGCCCCACACCACTCCCTGAGCCACTGGTTTATCTCCCTAATCTTCCTCTTGTGTTCCCCACTAGCCCTTGACACCGGCAGGATTTCCGAGAAGGAGATCGCACATCCTATGTCATGACAAACCCTGGCTAGCTCCCTGAACCTTGCCTGTATCTCCAGCTAACTATTTCCCTCAACATCATTGGTACCCAAGTGGACACAGTCCACAATCCTTTGCCAGTTGATACACCTCATGCTTTGCCCTGTGCACCGTTAGTCCAGGAAAGCATTTTGTTCAAATAGATGCAAGGAAATTAGGAGAAACAAAAGAACAAAGGCCTAGATAAACAGAGGTGTGAAAACAAGAGGGAGTAGGTGGGACTGAGCTCAGGAGTTAATAGGAGAGACAGGGAGGATGTGAGGTATAGTTAAAAAAACAGAACAGGCAGAATTTAGAGGAAAAAATATAATAGTCAGAAAGATACAGAACCAAAGTGTGATGAACAGAGACATAATTTAGTACACAATAAAAAAGAATTACAGTTTACCGTAGTGGGTCATGAAACCGATGTCCCGATTCAGTCCAGAAATGTTAGATTTAAATTATTTTATATATTTCAATTCCCATGTCCTTCTGTCCTGTGTGTTTCTGAAGTTGTCTCTTAGTATCAAGACAGATAAATCCAGGAGAGAGTGATCTGTTTGTGAAAAATGGTTTCCTACTGGAGTGCTGATAATCTGGTTTACTATAGTGTGATGATGGTGATTCATCCTTTTTTTCAGTGGTTGGCTAGTTTCCCCAATATAGCAACCGTCTGTGCACTTCTTGCATTGAATTAGGTAAACCACATTGCTGGAGTGACATGTGAAGGATCCATTAATTTGTATTATGTTGTTCTGGCTTGTCTTAATGGTGGCCTGTGCGCATATGTGGGTGCAGGTCTTACATCTTGCCATGTTGCATGGTGTTGTCCCTCTTGTTTTCTGGTTATTTTGGTCTGCTGGGAGTTTGTTATGAATCATTATATTCGAGAGACTGGGAGGCTGCTTATAGGCAATGACAGGTGGTTCAGGGAAGATGTCTTTCAGTGTTTCATCTTCTCTCAGCATGGGTTGTAGCTCTTTGATAATTTCCTGAAGGGGTTTTACCATGGAGCTGTAAGTGACCACTAGGGGTGTGCGGTCAGTTTGATGTCTTTGCCTGTATTCCAGCAGATTGTCTTGTGGTATTTGTATGGCACATTCAAATTCTCTGTCAATTTGTCTTGGAGAGTGGCCCTGTTGAATTAGGGAATTCCGAAGTGTGGAGAGCTGTCTGTCTCTTGTTCTCTCATCAGAGCAGATTCAATGGTAACAAATCACCTGACTGTAGATTACAGATTTTTTTGTATGATTAGGGTGGAAGCTGGAATTATGCAGGTAGCGTTGTCTGCCAGTGGGTTTTCTGTAAAAAGCAGTTTGTATATGTCCATTTTTAGTGATACTGACTGTGGTGTCAAGAAAATGTATGCTGGTGGTGGAATATTCAATAGTGAGATTTATGGAATGATGAAAGTTGTTAAAAACATGATGGAATTTTTTGAGAGAATCTTCATCTTCTATCCAAATCAGGAATATGTCTTCAATAAAACAGAGGTAGACAGATGGATTATAAGGGTGGCGTTTAAAGAAATCATCATCTAAGCAGGCCATGAAAAGATTGGCATATTGTGGTGCCATTTTAGTGCCCGTGGCTGTCCCCATGACCTGTGAAAAATGCTTGCCATTAAAAGTGAAGTTGTAGTGTGTCAAAATGAATTTTATTAGGGTGCTGATGGTGGTTTCTGGAATGTCTCCTGTGGATGTGTTTTCCTTTAAAAATTTCTGACATGCTGCTATGCCACTTCATGTGGGATATTGGTGTACAGAGCAGTGACATCCATTGTGGCAAGGATAGTGTTCGGTGGCAGTTGTCCAATTTGTTTCTGTTTCCTGAGAAAATCGGTGGTGTCCTGAATAAAACTGTTAGTAGCTCTTACCAGTGGTTTTAACACGGATTCAATAAGTCCTGAAATGTTTTCAGTGAGTGTGTCAATGCCAGAGATGATAGGTTGTCCTGGATTCACTGGTTTGTGTATCTTGGGTAGCATATAGAATGTCCCTGGAGTAGGTTTGTTTGGAATTAGTATTTTTAACTGTTCTTGGTTGTTGTTTGGTAGAGACGTGATGATTTGTTTAAGTTCTTCCCTAATCATACAAAAAAATCTGTAATCTACAGTCAGACGATTCGTTACCATCGAATCTGCTCTGATGAGAGAACAAGAGACAGACAGCTCTCCACACTTCGGAATTCCCTAATTCAGCAGGGCCACTCTCCAAGACAAATTGACAGAGAATTTGAACGTGCCATACAAATACCACAAGACAATCTGCTGGAATACAGGCAAAGACATCAAACTGACCGCACACCCCTAGTGGTCACTTACAGACCCATGCTAAAACCCCTTCAGAAAATTATCAAAGAGCTACAACCCATGCTGAGAGAAGATGAAACACTGAAAGACATCTTCCCTGAACCACCTGTCATTGACTATAAGCAGCCCCCCAGCCTCTCGAACATAATGATTCGTAACAAACTCCCAGCAGATCAAAATAACCAGAAAACAAGAGGAACAACACCATGCAACATGGCAGGATGTAAGACCTGCACCCACATATGTGCACAGGCCACCATTAAGACAAGCCAGAACAACATAATACAAATTAATGGATCCTACACATGTCAATTCAGCAATGTGGTTTACCTAATTCAATGCAAGAAGTGCACAGATGGTTGCTATATTGGGGAAACTAGCCAACCACTGAAAAAATGGATGAATCACCACCATCACTCTACAGTAAACCAGATTATCAGCACTCCAATAGGAAACCATTTTTCACAAACAGATCACTCTCTCCTGGATTTATCTGTCTTGAAACTAAGAGGCAACTTCAGAAACACACAGGACAGAAGGACATGGGAATTGAAATATATAAAATAATTTAAATCTAACATTTCTGGACAGAATTGGGACATTAGTTTCATAACCTACTTTTAACTATACCGCCCATCCTCCCTGTCTCTCCTATTAACTCCTTAGCTCAGTCCCACCTACTCCCTCTTGTTTTCACACCTCTGTTTATCTAGGCCTTTGTTCTTTTGTTTCTCCTAATTTCCTTGCATCTATTAGGCATCTCCTGTCCATTCTACTCTTTCAGCCAGCCTCTGATCTCAGATCCTATCTACATGCTTTTGTCTTCCCTTTAGCTTCCTTTGATCTCCTACTGACCTGTTCCTACTATGCCCCCTCCCCATTTCTTCTCATGTTTTTATTTTTTGCATCTTAGACTTTCATCTCTAGCCCCCTTTATCACCTTTCTACTTCACTTCCTGATTTTTAATTGCTCCACAGTGGATATAAACACTGCTTGTTGCTCAGTTTTGCTATTCACCTGAAGAAGGGATCTGTGTGGCCCCGAAAGCTTGTGTAGAATTCCATCTTTGTACAAGACACTTGTTGGTCCAATAAAAGGTATCAAACCTTCCATCAGCAAATATGTATAATTTTTTTTCACAGGATTCAATCTACTTCCCAACAGTAACTAAAAAAACAGATTAAACAATCTAACTTCCAGTCTTGGGGGGAAGGGGCAGAACTCAAACATAGAAACATAGAAACATAGAATTTGACGACAGATAAGGACTGCTTGGCCCACCCAGTCTGCCCATTTCCCTACCTGATGGATAAGCTGCAGGTCCTAGTTAACCAGCAGCCTACTTCTTCCTACCCCCAACCCCTAGAATTGCCTTATGACTGTCCGTGCATGCTTGAATTCCACCACTGTTTTGACTCCACAACCTCCTCTGGAAGGCCGTTCCATACATCCACAACCCTCTCTGTGAAAAATACTTTGTAAATGACCTCTGAGCCGCCCTTCTATCTTCAAATTGTGCCCCTTGTTCTTGCACACCTCTTTTTTTGAAAGATGCTACCCTCTTGGACTTTGTTGATTCCCTTGAGGTACTTGAAAGTTTCTATCATGTCCTTCCTCTCCCTCCTTTCCTCGAGGCTATACATATTAAGCTCCTTAAGTCTCTCTTCATATGTCTTCTGGTGCAGACCCTGCACCATTTTAGTTGCCCTCCTCTGGACAGCTTCCATCCTGTCTATGTCTTTGCAGAGATTGGGTCTCCAGAACTGCACGCAGTACTCCAGATGGGGTCTCACTAGCTGTCTGTATAGAGGAATAATAACTTCCTGTTTTCTACTGGTGATGCCTCTCCCTATGCATCCAAGTATCCCCCCAGCCCTCCTTGCTGCCCTCTCACATTGCTTTCCCACCTTTAGGTCATCTGATATGACTACCCCCAGGTCCCTTTCCATTTTTGTTGTTGTTAGTATCTCACCCCCCATTGTGTACTCTTGCCCTGGGTTTTTGTTTCCCAGGTGCATTACCTTGCACTTCTTAGCATTGAATCTAAGCTGCCATACATTTGACCATTCCTCTAACCTTGCCAAGTCCCTTCTCATCCTTTCCACTCCACCTTGTGCATCAACTCTGTTGCAGATCTTTGTATCATCTGCAAAGAGACATACTTTCTTCAGTCCCTCTGCAATGTCGCTTATAAAGACATTGAAGAGACTAGTCTCTGAACCCTGCGGTGCCCACTACTAACCCCTTTTTTCAGAGTGGACTCCATTTACTATTACCTCTGTGTCCTATTCTCCAGCCAATTCTTTACCCAGGCTGTCATCTTGGGACCCACTCCCAGGCTGGCTAACTTGTATATTAATCTTTTGTGTGGGACTGTGTCAAATGCCTTGCTAAAGTCTAGGTAGGCCATGTCCACAGCCCTCCCTGATCAACTACTTTGGTCACCCAGTCAAAGAAATCTATCAGATTTGTCTGGCATGACCTTCCCGCTGTGAATCCATGCTGCCTTGGGTCCTGTGCCCCTTTGGCCTCTAGATACTCAACAGTTCTTTCCTTCAGAAGTGATTCCATCATTTTCCCTACCACTGAGGTTAAACTAACAGGTCTGTAGTTTCCTGCTTCTGCCTTGCTCCCACTTTTGTGAAGGGGAATTACATCTGCCCTCCTCCAGTCCTCGGGTACCACCCCATCCTCCCATGATTTGTTAAAGAGGGTAGTCAAAAATAGGAAAAGTGGTAATAACCTAGATTTTGTGACAGATTTCCATTTCTTTTTCGAGAGTATCAAACATTTCCAAATTTAAAAACATTTCCCATTCTGCAAGTCTTTGTTCCCACTGAATCGTAGCCATATTAGGGTTCCAAAAATGATACCTAATAACGAAGTAGGTGTTCGTGACACCGTTATGGAACCTATATGCATCAATCCCAAATCTCTATTTTCCCCCAAACACTGAGCTTTACTTCTGTGTAAGTTTATCCTAGCCCAAGACCTCATCAGGACCTCAGGACTGCCCTGAGTGGGCAAGCTCTCCCTCTGTAACTGGCGGGAATAAGCTGTTGTCCACAACCATCTCCCCAGCCCACCAGCACAGAAGCTCTGCCAGAAAGCGTTCAGGACTGCCCTGAGCGGGCGAGCACTCCCTCTGTGACCGGCGGGAGGAAGTCGTCAGCCGCATCCATCTTCCATGGCCACCGGCACAGAAAGATTCACCAGAAAGCATTCACGACTGCCCTGAGTGGACGAACTCTCCATCTACAACCGGAGGGACCAAGCCGTCAGTCGCATCCGTCTCCCCAGCCCACCAGCACAGAAGCTCCACCAGAAAGCATTCAGGACTGCTCTGAGCAGGCAAGCTCTCCCTCTGCAACCCGGCAGGAGGCGCCGTCGACACATCCATCTCCCAGCTCACCGGCTGGAAAGCTGCAAGCTTGTTCAGGTGCTGACCACTCTCAGACAGGAGACTGGGATTCAAAGCTTAAACATAGAAACATAGAATTTGACGGCAGATAAGGACCGCTTGGCCCACCCAGTCTGCCCATTTCCCTACCTACTGGACAAGCTGCAGATCCTAGTTAACCAGCAGCCTACTTCTTCCTACCCCCAACCCCTAGAATGGCCTTATGACTGTCCCATGCATGCTTGAATTCCACCACTGATTTTGACTCCACAACCTCCTCGGAAGGCCGTTCCATGCATCCACAACCCTCTCTGTGAAAAAATACTTCCTTAAATTACCTCTGAGCCGCCCCCCTCTATCTTCAAATTGTGCCCTCTTGTTCTTGCACACCTCTTTTTTTGAAAGATGCTACCCTCTTGGACTTTGTTGATTCCCTTGAGGTACTTGAGCGTTTCTGTCATGTCCCCTCTCCCTCCTTTCCTGAGGCTATACATATTAAGCTCCTTTCATCTCTCTTCATATGTCTTCCGGTTGCAGACCCTGCACCATTTAGTGCCTCCTCTGGACAGCTTCCATCCTGTCTATGTCTTTGCGGATTGGGTCTCCAGAACTGCACACAGTACTCCAGATGGGGTCTCACCAGCTGTCTGTACAGAGGATAATAACTTCCTGTTTTCTGCTGGTGGTGCCTCTCCCTATGCATCCCAGTATCCCCCAGCCCTCCTTGCTGCCCTCTCATTGCTTTCCCACCTTTAGGTCATCTGATATACCCCAGGTCCCTTTCCATTTTTGTTGTTGTTAGTATCTCACCCCCCATTGTGTACTCTTGCCCTGGGTTTTTGTTTCCCAGGTGCATTACCTTGCACTTCTTAGCATTGAATCTAAGCTGTCATACATTTGACCATTCCTCTAACCTTGCCAAGTCCCTTCTCATCCTTTCCACCCCACCCTGTGCATCAACTGTGTTGCAGATCTTTGTGTCATCTGCAAAGAGACATACTTTTCCTTCCAGTCCCTCTGCAGTGTCGCTTATAAAGACATTGAAGAGGACCGGTCCTAATACTGAACCCTGCGGTACCCCACTAGTAACCCTCCTTTCTTCTGAGTGGCTTCCATTTACTATTACTCTCTGTGTCCTATTCTCCAGCCAATTCTTTACCCAGGCTGTCATCTTTGGACCCACTCCCAGGCTGGCTAACTTGTATAGTAATCTTTTGTGTGGGACTGTGTCAAATGCCTTGCTAAAGTCTAGGTAGGCCATGTCCACAGCCCCTCCCTGATCTACTACTTTGGTCACCCAGTCAAAGAAATCTATCAGATTCGTCTGGCATGACCTTCCTGCTGTGAATCCATGCTGCCCCTCTGGCCTCTAGATATTCGACAGTTCTTTCCTTCAGAAGTGATTCCATCATTATCCCTATCACTGAGGTTAAACTAACAGGTCTGTAGTTTCCTGCTTCTGCCTTGCTCCCACTTTTGTGAAGTTGAATCACATCTGCTCTCCTCCAATCCTCGGGTACCACCCCATCCTCCCATGATTTGTTAAAAAGGGTAGTCAGTGGTGTCACTAGTTCTACCCTTAGTTCTTTTAGAATTCTGGGATGAATCCCATCAGGCCCCATTGCTTTGTCCACCTTCAGTTTTAAGAGTTCTTTCAGAACCCTTTCTTCTGTGAATGGGCTGGTATCAACTTCTGTATCCAGAGTGTTTCTACTGTTTGTTTTAGGTACCTCCCCCTCTTCATTTGTAAATACTGAGCAAAAATATTTGTTTAGTATCTCTGCCTTTCCACAGTCTCACTCTGTCCACCCTTCCTCCCCTTTATTAAGCCTCACTATCCCTCCCTTGGTCTTCCTTCGCTCCCTGATGTACCTATAAAAGGTTTTATCCCCCTTCTTAACTGAGTTGGCTATATTTTCCTCAGTTTGGGCCTTTGCTGTTCTGACTGTCTTCCCAGCCTCTTTTGCTTTAACTGATACAGTTCTCTGTCCTGCTTCTTCTGCGATTCCTTGTACTTCCTGAATGCTTTCTTTTCTCTTGAACCTTCACTGCCACTTCCTTTGAGAACCATAGTGGTTTCTTACATCATTTTGTTTTTTTGTTTGCTTCACACAAAGGCTTGTTACCTCTGTGATGGCAGTTTTTATTATTCCCCATTGTTCTTCCACCTCTCCTTCCTGCCCATTTGCTAGTGCATTCCTTAGGCACTCACCCATTTTGGCAAAGTCAGCCCTCCTAAAGTCCAGTACTTTTGCTTTTGTATGGCTTGACTCTATTGCTGTGTTTATTGTGAACCATACTGTTCGATGGTCGCTAGTTCCCAGATGGCTACCCACTTCTACATCTGTGATCATCTCTCCATCTCCATTTGAGAGAACCAGGTCTAAGATTGCTCCGTCTCGAGTGGGCTCCAATACTAGTTGTCTAAGGCATGCCCCTGTAGGGCACTCTTCGAAGTGGCTGCTGCAACTGCACTCCAGTTAACATCTGGCATATTCAGATCACCCATCAGCAATATCTCCCCTTTTTCTGCCATTTTAAGTATACTTTCTATCATTTCTTTGTCCGTTTCCTCCCCCTGAGAAGGGGGTCTGTATACAACCCCTGTGTGGATTGTGGTGCCATTGCCTGTCTCAAATTTACCCACAGTGCTTCTTCTCCTCCCTGTTTACCCTTTTGTTCTGTTGCTTTTATTCCTTCCCTTATGTAAAAGCTACTCCTCCTCCTCCTTTTACCCTCCTGTCCCTACTGTAGATAGTGTATCCTGGTATGTTTCGTCCCAGTCATGGTTTTGTGTGTACCATGTTTCTGTGACTGCCACGATATCCAGATGTTCCTCCTCCATCAAGGCCACTAATTCAGGAAGCTTGTTATCCAGACTACGGGCATTGGTACTCATTGCTCTCCATTTTTTGATGGCTTTACCTTCTGTTGCAGCATCCCCCACTGACCTTTCTACCTCGGTCTTTTTCTCATTTAGTACCCTGTTTTGTAGGGAGAGGCTGGGATTTTCCTGCTGCTTATCAGTGCCTCCCCCTTTGACTAGTTTAAAAGCTATGATAGTGATTGGCTGGCAACCCTTTGCTGTGGCCACTGATTGGTTGTTCTGCCAGCACAGCCAGCCTCTGATTGGTGGCCAGCTTTTTTGCACTTTTTGCTGTCCTGTCCCAGCTCTCTTGCTGCGACTTTTATGACTACTCGGCTGCTTCTAGCCTCTCATAGGGAGCAGTTATTTAGAAGTATTTTCTCCCACCCCCACTCCCTCCCCCATCCTTCTTAAATACACCTTATTCCTGCCCTCATTATCAGGTAAGTTGTCCATTGGTTGAACCTTGTCTGCACCTAGCTTAAAGGGGAAAACACTAACCTTATACTATTGCTAAGGATCTCACCAAACAGTACTGCTGACGGACTTAAGACTCAAGTTTCATATGCATTACCCTTCTATCCTTACTGCGATGCCACGGCAGCTGGAAATGCAAGTCCTTTTTTTCTCCTGCTGTTTAGCTGGTCTCCTAGTCTGTTCCTCTGTCCCGAATTCCAGTATACCTCATGTGTTTGAATCTGCCACACTAGGTACGTAACGAATCCCTCTCCTTAGTATACAGGCTTCCATCCTTGGAACATGCTGTCCAGCCTTTCCGGCAGTTTGGGCCCATATTTACACTGCTCACGTGGCGTTATATCCCAGCCACACCCCTTTCACTCAGCAACATTATCCTATAAAGTCAGGGCGCTCCTCTATGCTACCTTAGACTTACTTGACTATCATTTCAGTTATTCTGTGTCCTGCCTGTTACCCTGCTGCAAACGGGAATGTACTCTGTCCTACAGAATGCTGCTGAGTGCTCTTATAAAGCTCCTACTGCTTCTATGTCTTTGGTCTGGTAACGTTGAGTTAAACCCAGGCCCTCCCTGTCCAGTCTCTGCTCCTGATCTGGCCCACCTCAAAGGAATAAGCCTTCTCCATATAAATGCGTGTAGTCTTTTAAAAAAAGTTTGACTCTGTTCAGGCCTGGATTTGTCACACTAAGCCAGATGTTTTGGTAGCCACTGAATCCTGGCTCAGACCTTCCACTCCGGATTATGATGTAAACATCCCATCTTACAATATCTTCAGATCTGATAGATTGGCCAGAGGAGGAGGAGGATGACCATTTATATCCTTGACAAATTTACCATCTCTGTCACGACTCCACTTCAATCTCTAAGGAATTTGAAAGCCTAACACTTAAGGCCCAGCTTCCTTCCTCCTCATCCCTTTGCATCATAGGATGCTGTAGGCCTCCCTCTGTGGTGTTACAGATACTGAACCATCTGTCCAGCATGCTGAGTACATTGTTATCAGAGGTCATCATATGGGAGACCTCAATTTGGAGTGATTCTCTGATTGTTCCAAACCTCTCAAAGACCTATGCGACACCTTCGGGCTTGTACAACTCATTGCAGAGGCAACCCAACCTAATAAGAAAAATCCAGATAAGAGTTCACTACTCGATCTTCTTTTAGTAAACAAACCTCTTCAGTATACTCATGCAGGTGTCCTTTTCGCTGACCTCAGCGACCATCGTTTCATCGTTTCCTTGAGGTCTGCTCCCAAACCTATATCCATGTCCAGGTATATTCTTAAAAGATGCCGACTCAACTTTGACCCTCCTGCATTTCTTTCAGACCTGCGGAATTCATTGTTTTGGCAGGATTTCTACCTGGCCAAGACTGTAGACAAGGCATACAAGTTCTTTCTGAATATTGTTCTTGGGGCCTTAAATAAACATGCTCCCATGGTCAAAATTCGTACCAAGAAAAGATTGTGTCCCTGGTTTACTGCCAGTTTGAAGTCAGCTCTGTGTAACAGAGACATACTTTGGAGAAAAGTGCAGAAATCTAAACTTTCTGCTGACTGGTCGGCCTTCGGAATGGCCAGGAACTGTTGCATGAAGCTGATCAGAGCTGAGAAAGCTAGTTATTACTGCAAAGTATCGGACTCCACTAGTTCCTGCTCTGCTAAATTCTGGAAGACCCTTAAGGCCATTGAAGTGCATGCTTCATCTAACTCCCTCCCTGCTAAAATCTCTTCTGGTGGCTCCTCCACTACTGAAAAGCAAATTATTCTCAACCTCCTTAAATAGAATGCTGGACAGACATGTTGGTAATGTAAAAACAGACAAGAACTCTGAATTGCTATAAGTTTGAAGAAGTCAAAGAAACCTTTGTAAATCAATCATAACTACAACATTTAACAGAGAGAGCCACACTGTGATGAAAAACACAATTTTCGGGTGTTTACTGACATTTATGTCGTCTAATTACAGATTGGAAATTGTAGGCCACCGATCCTCAGTGTAGCAGTAGTTCCTTTCAGCATATATGTCTCATCCACCGCAGCTGAGCGAGTGCCCGCCAGTTCCGCAAGCTGCAGTGCCATCAGAGTTGCATGATCAGCCGCAGTGTTCTTTAACCCACTCTCCAACACCTGGCAGCCTCCTGCCCCACTGTTTTGGCTTCATTGTAATCTTCTCCCCATCCCACCACTATGCAAGCACGCAAGAAACACCGTGATTATCTGCAGCACTACCTCACTGTCGGTCTCCTTACCAGTGATGGGCTGCACACAGATGTTCGCTGTTTCCTTGTTAGGGACTGGACGCTTAGCACTCTCTGGTCCTGTCACTTTACCAGTAACCGGTGATGTAGAAAATGATAATGGTCATCAGCATTTACACTGGCTGCACATTGCTTGAAATTTATGTGTTTAAACCGCCAACCAGACTTCCGCTGAAGCTCAATACGGGATGACAAGAAACAAAACACGGTATCGGAAATGGGGGGGATTTAAAAGTGCATGAAAGAAGTCGTCTGCTCATATTTAAAAAAAAATAATTAAGTCTTATCACCCACTGCTGCCAAACACGTCCTAGTAGGACATCCCACCTAAACCTGACAGGAGCTGCACAAATGTGCACACTGACCGTGACAAAAGAAGCTAATAGGCTCTGCACGAATGTGCAAGCTGACCGTGGCAAAAGGAGTTAAAAGGAGCTGCACAAATGTGGGAGCTGGAGTGCTATGGCAACTCCTTGACAATCGTGCAACTTTTGCTAGACTATTGTGAAGGTATTGAAGCGTTGTCAGCTCATCACATTCATGCAGCTTGTTTCACAGTGAGATGAAATATTACAGCAGTGTTGAAAGTGACCAGTGGCCAAGGTTTTAGTGACCAGTGGCCAAGGTTTTATACAAGTTTACCAACAACATTTATATATATATATATATATATATATATATATATATATATATACACACACACACACATAGTTGGCTAACCAAAAGGTTGAGAAGATAGAAAAGGTGCAAGTGGCTAGTGAAAGGTTAAAGTGGCAAGTGAATAACTAAATGCTACCACCATGTCAATTAATGCAAGTGGCTAGTAAAGGGCTGAAAATGGCTAGTGAATAACTAAATGATACCACCATGTAAATTAATGCAAATGGCTAGTAAAGGGCTGAAAATGGCTAATGGATATATAATAATTATATTCTTGCTTTGGCTACTATCTACTAAAAGGCTGTTTGTAGTAAAAGGTTCTTTTTGCAGTTCTAAGGAATTTATTTTAAATAGAGTGAAAGCCTTTTTTTTTTGTTTCTTGTCTCCTAAACGTGTTATTTTTAATAATGTAAAATCCCCTGACCACCTGTTTTTCCATCCAAGGATGTTGATAAATGAAACTCCCCTGTCTCTGCAAAGTGTCAAATGTATCTTATGACCAGGGGTTGACCTTAAGTTTTTTTGCACTAGCCAGCAGGACAAGTCAGTGTAAAATTGCACTAGCCTGCAGTGGTTTGCACTAGTCCGCACTCAATGTCACCATGTGCTTTTGACCCACAACACAATGAATAACCGATGAAAGCAGCGCAATTTGAAAATGTATTTACATTTTTATAATGATGACATAACACTCAAAATGACCACTTGTTTCAAAAGATAAGCAATCAGTAACTCATAAATATAGAAAACTCTTCCCACCAGAACCAGCCTCCTTTGCAGGCAATGAGGTTGGATTCATCAGACGTAGGCGGGTAGTACAGATGTGTTCTTCCCTCCCCAAACACCACCACCACACACTAATAGTTTACACACACCCAGCCCCCCATAGCAATGAGGTTGGATTCACAGAGGTAGCCAGCAGGCAGTACAGTGTTGTTCTTCCCCTCCCCAAATACCACCACACAGTTTGCAGTTTGACACACACCCATCTCCCCCATTTTGCAGGCAATGAGGCAATGAATGAACAGAAACAGGAAGTAGAAAACGCAGGAGAATTTTTACACTGTTTTACCCCCACCCACCCACTTTGCGGGCAATGAGGTACTGAATGAATAGAACACAGACAATGAATGAACAGAACATAGAAAACAGAAAACACAGGAGAATTGTTAGTTTTACACACATCCAGCCCCCCTCCAAACACCCACACACACTTTGCAGGCAATAAGGCACTGAATTAACAGAACACAGACTATAAACAAACAGAACACAGAAAACGCAGGAGAATTTTACACTGTTCACACAAACCCAACACCCCACCCTTTTTTTTTTGCAGTTACTCTGTCTTTAATTGCAGCAAGTCTGATTCAACAGCAAACTGTTCGCTGCAAACAATGTATAGGAAAATGAGGAAACCCAAAGATTAAAGAAGCACCCAGTCAGTTAAGACACAGACAATATTTTTGATAACACAGTGACTGCCAGCAAACTCGGAAGAAGGCACAGCACCCCCCCTGCCCCCACACAACCTCACAACCATCCATTCAAAACATCGACTGTACCTGAGAGTAGCGTTGTGGCAAGTGCAGGCGTTGACCTTACTTTTTTTTTGCACTAGTGACTAGCTCCAAAGATTAAAGAAGCACACCACCAGAGTAAGCCACCGAAAACATTTTACATCATGAAACAGCCAAACTGAGAAGGAACAACATTTCCCTTTCCACACTACCTCGCAGTAATCCAGACCATTACATTTTAAATTCAGAACCATCAACTGTACCTGAGCATGGCGTTGTTGAGTGTGTTTCTTCCAGCCTCCAGTCTGCTTGTCTCAGAGAAGTTCCGCAAGTCCGACTCTCACCAATGCCTTGGAGCGGCATTCTGCCACACTCTCGGTTCTTCTGAGTGCAGTAAGCACCACAGTCGATGAAAAAGCCAGTCAGTCTTCACTAGAGCTCCTCAGATGCCAAACACAAACACCCTGAAGTCCTTCGGCACTTCCTCGTTGTCGGGTTTTCAAATTTTCCGGGCTTTGTTGCCTTTAAAACACCTGTTTATAGCCCTCCTTCTTGAACAGTGAAGCCCTGCCCCACTCCCACTAGCTGCCATTGACCACCGCATGCTCACACAATGGGCCAATCCAGTTGTCAGTCTTGTGCTGTGCTCACCCATCACCAGATTTACTGCGCTCTTCTGAACTTCTGTCCCTACTCCTGCTTGCCACTGCAGCTAAGCTCATTCATTTGTGGCCTCCCCTGTGATGTCGTACCAGAGCTGTTCCCACAGCCACTGCTTCCCCCTACCTGCTGGCTTGCAAAACATAGGGCTAGCCAACAGAATGGCATCATACTGCTGAGAAAACTTTGCTGACCAATAGACTGCCATATTACAAACACCTGCAAGGAACTTTTGGCACTACCGCTTGTTTGGGTCTCCCACCGCTTACTTGTCTTACTTGTAGCCGATCTAGGCTCCAGGCGTTCGGTACAGTTTTGCTACCTTGAACTGCTTGCGCTCTGAACATAATTGCAGACTCTGCCGTCAGACACAAACTGCACTAGCCTACATGGACAGGTAGGGAAGCATCTGCACTAGTCTGAGGCAATCTGCACTATGTCCCGGACTAGTAAATATATGTTAAGGTCGAACCCTGCTTATGACTGAGGTATCTTGTGGCCAATGTACTTTCACACCCTTGTTTCATAACCCTACCCTCTTGCCTTTTATGGTCAGAGTAATGAAAACTTCCTTTGTTTTGCATTTCTTGTCACTGTGTAAGTATCAGACAGACTGTATGTCCAGTGTGTTCAAGAGGAATAGCCATATGGCTGCTATAGATGCTTGACACCCAGAAAAAGGGAGCAATTTTGATTAATTTTTCTGTACGCCTGTAGTCCTGGTGGTAAAAAGCCATCAGCTGTTCAGAATTAATCATGTTAGAGGTAAAATTGTTAGGGCTTATTTGGGTATTAATAAATTGCAACTAATTTAAAACAACATCTGGTGTCAGGTGGTTTTGTTGGATTACTGGGGACCACTAACCACGAACCTTTTTTTTTTTACTGCCTCACTGTCATCAGTGTGGTATAGTTTCTTTATTTACAAATTGGCCGAGCCAGCGAGGAGGTGGTTTTGGTTCTGGTCTCTGTAAATCTGGGAAAGCCTAGTATTTACTCTAAACAGGGTCCACGCAGGTAAGGGTCATAACTTAACTGTGGGGCTGGGAAAAAGAGTCTAATAGACTCTGAGTGTTCGAGTGGAATTTGAACCTTCAGGAAAAGGTCTGTGGAGCAGCTGAAAGCTGGGTATGGGTAATGTATATGTATGTGGAGGGTCTGAGGACCCCAAGTTTAGGGATATGTGGAGAGATGTATTAAGGAAAAGTCTCTCAAACAAACAAGGGAAAATGCCCTTGTAATTTGTGCCTGCCAGATAGCAGGTCAGTGAAAGTATACACTGTTAAAGCTGATGCTGGCTTTCACAGTTCGGCAGCCTCTAAAGCAGTGGCTGATTAAGTGACATTAGATAACACACATTTAGAGAAAGAAAAATAAACCACTTTGGATGCATACAAAGTAGGTGTGACTGCAGACAGGTTGATTTGAAAATCCTCCCCCTTCCCAGTGTTCACTGTCTGTGCAGCTTTAAGTTTTTGGTATCAATTTCAAGTTTCCTTGCCTCCTATCGTGACTGAAACATTTGATCCCAAACCCAGGTACTGGGGATCTCCACCAGTTGGATTTTTATTGTTGAACTGCAAACCAGAGCTCTGGGAAAAGACTTGGCTTGGCAGGTTACTGAAATGGCCAAAAGGAAACCTTTGAAAGGGTTAATAGCTGCAGCACTTGGAAGTTATCATGAAGGTTTTGCGGTTGTTCTTCTGGATTGGACCGGTGTATCAGGACAGAAGAAGGAAAATACCTTGGCACAGGGTAAGTCTGTGTATTTTGTTTTAAAAGTTTTTTTAATTGTTGTCTGTCTGTTTCATTTTTGCAATATGCACACTGAACAAGGTGATGCTCTCTCTTTCTCTCTCTCTCTCTCTCTCTCACTCTCTCATTTTCCAGTGTATATCTGTGTTCTGTAATTATGTTCTGTTGTCTAGGTTGCTCTGAAGATAACATTGGCTGCCTTCGGAGCAGAGCATGTGTCCAAACACAATCAGTCAAGGAGTCCTCTGGCAGTGGCTCCTCACTCCACTTACTGTGGTCCAGGCACAGCCAATTACAAACACACAGTCACAAACTTACGAGCTAGAATCCCTCAATCCTGCCCAAACTAAATAGAGAAGCACACTGAAATGGCAGTTAAGAAAAGACCTCACATTCAAACTACACTGATCCCTGTAATATGACGCCTGCACTTAAAGTTCAGACAAAGCCAATTACAAACACACAATCACAAACTTACCAGCTAGAATCCCTCAATCTTTCCCAAACTAAATGGAGAAGCATGCTGAAATGGCAGCTACGGAAAGACCTCACATTCAAATTACACTAATCCCTGTGATATGATGCCTGCACTTAAAGTTCAGACACAGCTAATGATGATCACCATCCCTTGGCTTGGCTATGGTGGCTGTTGTAGGGTCTGTTTCTCTATTGACGTCTTCCATTTATCATTTATGCCTTGAAAGTGTGAAAAGACCTGCCTCTGCTGCTGGTGGTGCCTGCTACTGTTCAGGATAGTTACAAAAAGACTGTCTACATGGCCTTTTTGGACTGCTGTTTATCCTCTAGGATACCCTCCACCTGGGGGCTCAATACAAAGACTTAACTAAGTGGTGCTCCAAAACCCTGCACTGGATGTCCTGTATCAAGTGAAAGGAGCACAACCAATTGTGCCTCCTAAGTGCCAGGTCCATGGTGAGCTGCAGATGGTGCACCACCACCAGGGCACACTAAATGACCTGAGACACCATCTCCTGATGCTCGGGGGGAAGAGCATCTCTCAGTTCCCTTGCCACCGTCCACAAGGCATGATGATAGTGGCTAAAGTAACCAATGTAACTGGCCTGTCCCACACCCAGTGTGTGCACTGAGTACAGTTGGAGGTCCAACAAGGTGAGGCGCAACCTGCTTATTAGGAAGTAGTGGGGGCCCTAGCTGTCTTGCATTTACACTAGACAGAGTCAATTATCAGACCAGAAGCTTCCAATTCTGAGAAGGCCCTGAAGCACTTTGCATGACCACATACTCAGAGTCTCCACATTGACAAGTTGACCTGGCCCAGGTAGGATGAGACCACACTACCTTTGCTGGGTCAAGTATAATGTCACCAGTTGGCATAGCAAGGAACCAAGAAGCCACCTTTGATAGAATTTCCAGGTGTCTGTAATTCCCAGTGGCGGCTAACACCTTGAGGAGGACCTCGTCTGATCTAGGGTAGGGGCGGGCATTAGGGTTGACAATCCCAAGTAAGGCCCCACCACTGATTCACCAGTACTCTAGAGACTCAAATCCCTAATCCGTTTTCATTTCCCATCTTTGTGCACTTTGCATTTTTTACAACCCTAATTTCTGCATTAACATAATTTTTTGCAAAGAATTTCCCTTCGTTTTGTGATAGTGGAACTGTATGCTCATTTGCGCAGGTCCTGCAAAATTAGATAAATACAATATTGGAGACAGTCCCTGAATTGTATGCTCAACAGGACCTGCACAAAATGGGATAAATACAATACTGGAGGCAGTCCTGACACAATGCATGGGCCCAGCATACCCCGGCACACATGTCGGTATCTTGTGGGTGAGGTTCCCTGACCCAACACGGGGTGTGGCGTCTGTGCCCAAACACTGCTCTGTCCCTACCCAGGCTGTGACTGGTGCTGCATGCTGCAGCACCTGCCCCATCAGCCTGGTCCCAGTAAACCAGCTCACTGAGTTCACACCTGAATTCAGCTCACTGGCACGGTAAGGCAGCGTGTTCTCCAGGGGTACAGCCTTGCAAACAATGTTACTTAATAAATTATTTGTTTTTAATATTTTGACCCCAAACTTTCAACACAGTCTTCTTATGACCCCACCTCATAAACCCCGTAGGTGAAAATGTTCAAATCTGTGCTGAAACGCCATTCTGCACTACAAGTGCAAAAACACATTTTGGACAGGATGTGAAAAATGACAGCTGTACTGTTCATGAGGTGGTGTGAAAAAATGGCTATGTTAAATCTGGAGTCAAAATATTGTAAATGAACAAAGTTATGTGCCCGCATAGAACATTTTCAATACACGCTCATAACTCAGCCATTTTTTTTCACCAGGTATTAGACATGGGCTTTTTGGAGCCCCACCTCATGAACACTAGCACTGTCATTTTGTTAATCAGTCCTGAAAGGTGATTTGTGCAGCGACCGAGAAATCACCTTTCGGGCCCGATTAACAAAACAACAGTGACAGTGTTTATGAGGTGGGGTCCCAAAAAGTCCATGTTGAAAATTTGATGAAAAAATACCAAAAAAATGGCAACAATATCAACATAAGTTCAAAACGCCATTGAAATACATTATATAGCACTTACCTTTATTCCTCAGTTCATGGTTTGGTTTTGAAGAGTGGAGACGTGTCTCGGTCCACAGAAGATAACGTCATACAACCTCTGGTGGTAAGTATAGGGTAGGGGGATGGGTGCTCAGTGATAGGGTCAGAATGGGGAGGGGGAAGGGCGATGAAAAGGGACTGTTTTCTTTTTTTCAGGTTTAAAAAAAGAGATTGCAGGACTTTTTTTTTCAGGAAGTTTAGTGAAACTGTTTCAGGACACTGGGAGTGGGCTCCCCAGTGTCCTGCATTGCTGGGGGGGGTTATGAATGCCAACACGAGGATTGGACCCCCTATGTCGGCCCTATTATTCAAACTAGGGGCTTGGGGTAGACATCCAACACCGGGGGATAGGCATCTCGGTGTTGGAATATAGAGGAAAAAAAGTATAATTAAACTATTTCAGTACACTGGGGGTGGGCTCCCCAGTATCCCACACTGTTGGGGAGTTGTAAATGCCGACACAGGGATTGGGCCCCCTGATGTCAGCACTGTTAATAAAAGAAGAGGCTGCACAGGGTGGGAGGCATCCAACACCAGGGGTGGGCATCCCGGTGTCAGATTATTATAAACAAAATAAACAACTTAATACTCTACCATGGGGGATCGAGTCCCTGGTGTGCAAAGAACAGTTTAAGGCACAACAGTCCGGATGGGTGCTAAAATGACAGTAGCCCCTCACTGATAAACCAGTCACGACACAGCAGGGATTACACTTTACGACAGAGCTGTCCTTAGTTAAAGACAGCTGTGTCATATAGTGCAACCAGCTGTTAACTGCGAAATGCATGATACGGCAGTAAGAGTTGCACTATATGACACAGCTGTCATTTGTTAAAGAGATCTGTGTCATATAGTGCAAATAGCTGTTAACCTCAAATACATTATGCAAAAAGCTGTATTTTTTACAGATTTAGGGACCCATGCCCTGAAATACTGTATGCTGCTGTGAAATTCCCCAATTGTGTACAATTGAAGTGGCAAGCTCCCTGACTTGCTGTCCTGCTGCAGAGACTTTTCAGATCTGCTTGGTGCCAACACTGGGGGTCCCAATCCCTGTGTTGGCATTCATAAGCACCCCACAGCAGTATGGGACACTGGGAAGCCCACTCGCAGTATCCCCAAATACTCTTATTATTTTGCCCCCCCCAACAGTGTGGGACACTGGGGTACCCACTCCCAGTGTCCCTAAATGCTCTTAATATTTTGCGGGACTGAAACAGTTTAATTAAACTTTCTGACCCAAATTGGTTAATCAGAGCTAGCAGGCTCAGTTCATACAGCCAGTGGAGCAACCAGACAGATCTTGCCCTTGCTGTAAACATCGAATAGGGAGCTACCCTGAGTTAGTACTCACGACTCCTGCAGAAAGATCCCTCTCACACCACTTGCAGGACATAGCCTGTGATCCAAACACTTCTCTACACATTTATATGTAGAACAGAGGGGTACCATACCAAGCAGCTGCTTTAGACTCCCGATGACTTTTACTGCACAAACCAGGTGACGCTATGCAGATTCACTTGTCCTGACAGACCGAGCGCAATAGAAGCCGATTCTCCAGTCCTCTACAGGGTGTGCCTGGTAGGTAGCTGTAATCATACAGCCTCCTCTGTCTGCACTCCTCCACGGATCTTTTCCGCTCCTTACGGTGATTCGACCGCCCAACTTCTTGGCCTGCACATGCACTTCCTGCGCGAAGACTTGCCCAGTGCAGGAGCCAGAGCTCCTTCTACCTTTACGATCACCAGCGACTCTGCCCCTTGGCAGTTTGGGCAAAGAATCATAGTTCAGGCGCCACCCAATCCCATTGGAGGGCTGCATATGCCAGTCACTCAATACTGCCCTCATTGATGCAAAAAGGCGCCATAGTTCAGAACTTCACTTCCCAGAATTACTGGCCGTATCCCTTATGGCCAGCCGGCTCCAAAGAGAGTCCTGATTCTGGTTGGTCGCTCAATACTCCATTTTAGGCCCCCCCTTCCGATTGGATCCAAGAGGCAGTTCTGATTCAAAATGGAGGGGCAGAATACACAAAGACCCAGCTGCAAGGGAAACAGGTTAAATAAACAACAATTTTACTGCCACGCTACATTCGTTCCAGAAAACAGTTACATCCTTCAATAATGCTTCCTCTGCTTGCTTAGCGACGGCAGAAATGGAGCGATTCAAACAGCAGCTCAAGTGGGAGTCGAGCAGTAAACCCACAGCCCCCCCTTGCAAACTAACAAAGCCTGCAGGCAGGCAGCTCTTTAAGAGACAGTACCAGAGGCTCTAAAAGCACTCACAGCGCCCACATTAAAACGTCATTACGCTGAATGCCAGTTAGGCAGGGAGCCTTAGGCAAGCTCTGGGAAGGCTTTTAGGAACCCCCATTTGTAGGGGGGGTTACACCCTTCCTGGCCTGGAAAGAACTTGGCGTCCGCGTCAAGTAGTTACCCTTAAATCACTTTAAGGCAAAACAGTTTAAACTGACAGCACATCAAACCTTTTGTTACATACACTAGTACTGCATTACACAGTTTGCTATTTGGTCATACAATATTACACATACAGACAACCTTGTTCTTCTTAAATCAGGTCATTACTTCCTGCCCATGACACCTGGAAAGAGGGTGCTCTTCCCTATCAGCTACCTGCGGACTAACTGGGGCAGGGGTACCATACTCAGAAGGCAATACTAGCAGTCTGGTATCATCCCCCAGGGTTAGTTTGGGCAAGGAGCTCGGGGACATGTACACCCCTTTATGGACCACATTCAAAGGCAGATCCACAGGCTGGCCCAAGGACTCATAACTCAATCTCACTACAGGCCGTACTTCTTGGCCAGTCTGTCTAGGAGTCTCGGGGGGGGGGGATTTCTGAATGCTCAGACTCCATTCCAGCCCTATTTGGGATGGCCGGGGAAACCTCTATAGGAGCAGGGGACCCAGAGTCCATGGTACCTTTGGGGACAGGGCCCTATATTTCTGAACTCACCCCCACCCGGCTCAGCTGGGGACATTTCTGGTACTGGTGGGGAACTATCAGAGCACTCAAAATATTCTTCTCGCTCTGGCATTTCCCCAGTTGCCTCCCCCACGTCACTTCCTTCATCTGAGAAATCAGACAGTTCAGACAGTCCCAATGAGCTCATATCTTCAGATTTAATACCACTCACTTCTCCCTCCGGGAGCATTGGCTCCAAAGACAAAGCTGGGGGCTCAGACAGTCCAGGAAGCCCTGCCTCATCCCCAGGGTTGATCAGGGGATTGCCCCTAAACAACTGACTCAGTTCATAAGAGGGGTAATATTCAGGATTACATTCACTGTCCTCGGACACAGACTGGCAATCAGCTTCAGCGGAGGGTGGTGGAGAAGGCCTCATTAGTTTGATTTCTGGGGAATCAAACGGTCTTAGATTTTTCTTGGCAGTGGCTGTAGTCACAGGCCCGGGGGGGTGGCATTTGGTGATTTGGCCTCTATCAGGATATGTCCGATTGGCAGCAGATGATTTCTGTGTATAGTTTTCACATCTTTTGAGTTGTTCTCAGGCCGCACTTTGTATACAGGTAAATCTTCCAACTTTCCCACAACAATATGAGGAAGGTGATGCCATCTGTCAGCAGTCTTATGCTTGCCTTGCAGTCCCAGATTTCTCAATAGCACTCTATCTCCTTCTCTAAGCTCCATTGCTTTCACTTTTTTGTCATACCTTTCTTTATTGGCTAAATTTCGTTTTGCAGCCATGGTCTGGGCCAGTTGGTAGGCATGGTTTAGTTGGGCCTTCAGCTTCTGCACATACTGTAGATGATTAGCTGCTTGAACCCCATCAGGAGAAACCCCGAAACAGACATCTACTGGCAGTCTAGCCTCTCTCCCAAACATCAGCCTGTACCGGGAAAATCCAGTGGCATCACTTTTGGTGCAGTTATAAGCGTGTACTAGAGTGCTAATCTGCTGGCTCCATCTAGGCTTATCTTTAGGCTGCAGGGTGCCCAACATGTCAAGCAACGTGCAGTTAAACATTCAGGCTGAGGATCTCCCTGGGGATGATAAGGAGAAGTTCTTGACTTTCGTACCCCCCACAAGGATAGCATTTCTTTAATCAAGCGGCTCTCGAAATATCTCCCCTGATCGGAATGGATTCTTTGAGAGGCCCCATAGTGAACAAAGAAATTCTCAACAAGTTCTTTAGCTACCGTGGTTGCCTTCTGGTCTTTAGTGGGGAAAGTTTGTGCATACTGGGTGAAGTGATCAGTAACTACCAATATATTGCTGATGTTCCTCTGATCTGGTTCTAGACTCAGGAAATCAATGCAGACCAATTCCATGGGTGCACTAGTAGTGATGTTAACCAGGGGGGCAGCCCTCTGGGGCAGGGTCTTTCTTTGTAAACATCGGCTACAAGTCCTGATATGCTGTTCCACATTAGCACCCATTTTGGGCCAATAAAACTGGGATCTCGCCAAGTCAAGGGTTCTGTCTATGCCGGGGTGTCCCATGTGATTGTGTAGGGACCTCAACACCAGTTCTCTAAAAGCAGTGGGCAGCACCAGTTGTTGTTTGTCTACTCGCCCCTCTTTCTCTACTGTCTCTCTGTATAATAGTCTATTAATCAGTTTCAACTTGGGACCTTCTTTGTATAGCAGGGCAGTTCTCAAGTCAGGGGAATGCAGTGTTGACACATCTTTCCCCACGTGCAGAGCCTCCAGAGCAGTTTTTATCGTGGAGTCTCGGGATTGAGCCAGCCGGAGACTATCATTATTGAATTGGGGCAATGCACTAGTGTCTAATGCAGAGAAATGACAGTAAGCAGCAGGTATACAGTTCTCAGATGGCCCAGACAGTCCACCATGCAATCCACAGTATAAGGAGAAACCTGTTCCTCCTTGTCAAATTTTTGGCAAAGCGCTCTAATGGCAGGTTCAGACAGCCTGACCCAGTTGTCTCGGGACACAGGCCTCCGGGAGAGAGCATTAGCGTCTATGTGGTTCAGGCCTACTCTGTATTCAACAGCATAATCATAGGTAGACAACGAAGAAAGCCACCTATGGCCAGTGGCATCCAACTTAGCTGAGGTCTGCACATAGGTTAGAGGATTATTATCAATCTTCACCAGTATCTTAGCACCATACAGGTAGTCATGAAATTGATCAACAATGGCCCACTTCAAGGCCAGGAACTCTAGCTTGTGTACTGGATAGTTCTTTTCTGAAGGAGTTAGGCTCCTGCTGGCAAATGCTATGTGTCTTAGACCATTTGTGTGCTCTTGATATAAACACGACCCCCAATCCTTGTAGACTGGCATCAGTATGAAGAATGTATGGCCTGGCAGGGTCAACATAAGCGAGCACTGGGGCATGGGTAAGTTGATATATATTATCATGAAAGCTACCTCACAATCAGCAGTCCAGCTGGTCCCAAACACATCATTTGGACGGAAATATTGTTTCTCAGTCTCAGAGGGCACAGCTTTCTTATACTTTTTGTGGGTTGGAGGATACCCTTGAGTAAGGTTGAGTAGAGGGTGGATCACTTGAGAATAGTCTTTGATAAATCTTCTATAATACCCACAAAACTCCAGGAACCTTTGCAGTTCTTTCAAATTCTTTGGCTGAGGCCAGGTAGTCAAAGCTTCTGTTTTGCTGGGGTCAGTCTCTATGCCTTCAGTGGATACTATGTGCCCCACATATTTCACGGATGTTTGAAAGGATTGACACTTATCTATAGACAATTTGAGACCAAAATCTTCCAGTTGATCCAGGACTTTGAACAACCTGCTTTCATGTTCCTCCAAGGAGCTGCCAAATACTATGACATCATCCAGGTAGACTAAGCACTCGAGTAAGTTCATATCCCCCACAGTATGGTACATCAAGCGCTGGAAGGTAGCAGGGGCACCTGAAATCCCTTGGGGAATCCGCATAAACTCGTAGAAGTCTAATGGGCAGATGAAAGCAGTCTTCTCTCGATCCTCCAGAGCCATCAGGATCTGGTAGTACCCACTGAGAAGGACTAGCACTGAGAACCATTTACTACCATTTAGACAGTCCAAGGCATCCTGAATGCATGGCATGATATACTGATCTGGTATGGTTAGCCTGTTTAAAGTGCGGTAATCCACACACATCCGAACAGTTCCATTCTTTTTCCTCGCTACTACAATAGGTGAAGCATAGGGGCTCCTAGACTCTTGTATCACCCCAGCCGTGAGCATCTCCTGCAGGTGTCGTCTCACAACATCTATATCAGCAGGGGCCAGGCGGCGAGATCACTCACAGAAAGGTCGCTCATCCTGTAGCCGAATGTGGTGCTCAGTTCCTTGCACACATCCTACATCTCACTCCTTCAAGGAAAACACCTACTCCCTCTGAGCGAGCCTTTCACTAATCCTTTTCTTCCATTCTGCTGGCATTGGGGAATCACTGAAATCAAACAAATCGGGGGTCACTCGGTCACTCCTCCCGGAAGTCTTGTTGCTGGGCAGAACAGCAGTATCCGCACAGTGCACTATAGCCAGAGTGCAACCTCGCTCCTCGAATCTCTCGATCAGATACATTGTGCACTTGAACCATTACTCTTCTGGCAAAGCATGGCTCTAGCAGGCAAATGCTGGGTTTAACCAGCAACCCCTCTGGCAATTTCCCATCGCCTGGTGCATCCAGCATCAATATTTTATTCTTCACATCCTTCTTAATCCGGACCTCTCCTTGGAGAACACACTGGGCATTTGGGGCTAGCAGCAAAGACTCTGGATCCTTCTTCCAGACAGTACCCACGAGGCCTTCGGGTTCCACCTGGCTGGCCTTTCTCTGGGTCTCATAGGCCTTCTGAATCAAGGCTGGAATTCTGAGAGCTTGCCCAGTCCTGGACCTCTGTTTTACAGAGCACAGCTGCGCTAAACGACCAGACATATGAGCATTGTTTCCGATCAACAAGGGCACCCCATCATATAGTCCAGTAGGGGGACACACTAATGCCAAGGTCTCCACTTGCTCGGCCACCCCAGCCACAGAAGTAGGAAAAGATAACCTGATCCGGATATACCCGGAGTAGGGGTAGGCCTTATCACTCAGTCCCCAAACATGTAGTCCATCTAACGGCTGCAGGGGCACTTCAGGCAAATGCTTCTGATACCAGTTCCAAAACATAATGGTCACTTGAGAACCACTGTCTAACACAGCCAGGGTGGGTACTCCATTCACTCTCACTGTGATTCCCATCGAGGAACCCACCACATCAGACCATTCTGGTGGCATGGTTTTGGAGGTTACTTAGGCATTGGCCCAGGTGACAAAACTCTTCCGAGGAGGCCCCCCTTGAAGTCAGGTATAGGCCTTGCGATGCCAGGCTACTAGCCTGCTATTGACCCTCCTCAAGTTCTCTGGTAACCTGCACTCAGTCTGAAAGTGTCCATCCTCCCCACAATGGTAGCAGAACTTAGTATCTCGGGGGTCTTTGTTGGGCGGGAGATATCTTGCCTGCCTGGAGGTGTCAGGGGTTCTGGAAGGCTCCTCTTGACTAGGTCATTTGTTTCTGTCTAACTCAGGCTCCCCAAATTTGGAGGGGTGGGCAGCAGTTTGTTTCAATTCTCTCACCATTTCCCGTAAGTCTTTAATCTTGGCCTTCAAATCACTCTCCACCTGGGGATCAGAGGAAACAGCATGTACCCCCACTCCACCCTGGGCCTCTGGGGCACAGGAAAGGCATCAGGTCCCTTGTTCAATCCTCTCAAGGGGTGGGTCTCATCGGGTTCACTGGGCTCAGGGGTCTGGCATATATTCACGACCCTCACATAGAGTTCCCACCCCTCTTCATCAGTCTCAACTTCTCGAATCTCTCTCATCAATTGGCAGTATACAGGAGGGGCAGCCCGTCGGTCATTTAGTTTGAGCTTCAACAATATCACACTGGAAAACCTGGCAGATTTCAAGATATGATCTAGGCGGACCTGATTTAGAGCGGGGGCAGTTACTCCCCCTTTTCAATAAGCTTTTTGCAGTGCCCTTTCCATTCTGGTAACACAGGCTGACAGTTTCTCATTCCTCCACTGTTTAGCTGGCTTGAACTTCCAGAACAAGTCTTCCCCAGTTTCTGTACTCCCAAACACCCCCTCCAAGGCAGAAAGGTACTCTACTGCAGTGGCTTCGGGGCTAGTAGCCCGCAAGAAACGGATGGCTTCCAAAGCTGGGCCCCTCAGGCTCTCCATCGAGCCTCTTTCGTTTCTCCCCCTCAGAGCACTGCTACTCTTGGACTAAAGGGGTAGCATAGTCCATCCAAGTCTCCAAATCATCTTCTCCTGAGGGCACAGGCAAAGTTTCAATCTCCGAAAGGAGTCTAACTGTATGAGGGGAACAACTATAGGTGGTGAAGCCAGGATGGAACTCTTGGAGGACCCGGGAGATGTACCCGGGGATGATGGGGGGGGGTGGGATTACTGGAAAGGTCTAACACCTGTAGTAATTCCTGAGTGGTCCTCCCTTCTGCAGCTAACAGTTTAAGCAATTTAGCAATTTATCTTTGAAGCTATTAGTCTTGGGGGACCCCCCCCCCGGGTGACTGAACCACTCTGGACATGAATGACCCTCAACCCCTTTGGAGCACCTTCTGGGTAAATCACTGGGGGCACCCTCTCTGGGTCTATAATTATACTGCATAAAAGCAGCACCTGTAAGGTCTGGTCAAGTAGATCGGCCATTCGCCCCTTCACCTCTACCTTGCCTAAACATTTAACACGCTCAACTGCAGACACAAGGTCAGCGTTCTTTATCCCCAGCGATACATCCAGTAGTAACACAATTTTCTGGGAATCCAACTCTTCAGCTTCACCCCACCCCATCAGTTTATGCACCATCGTCTTAACAGGGTCTAACTTAATTTTAGTCGTGATATCCCCCTCCAGTTTTTCCTTTGGTTTGGCCATGTTGGGGTAGTTCGTCTGTTCGGCCACTAGGGGATGCTAATCCCAGCGGTGCCTCAAAAATGTAACCCCCAAGGGGTGCTATCCCAAGGGCTACTACCCTGCCTGCTAGCCACTACTAGGGTTGAGGGACCTGGATCCAATGGCGGGTGCCTCCACCCAGAGGTCAGGGTTGGAACTGTCAAACCAGACTTGGTCACAGCCCTCTGGGTCACTGTAACCCCGCTTCCTTCCGCTAGTGGCCCACAGCACTTCTCACCCAATGGTTACGACTTACACTTACCCCAAAGTGGAATGACCAACTTGGTGCCGAGGACCCCTGTAAAATAAGATACAGTGACACAATAACCCATGCACAAGAGGGGAGCACAAATATACAATTCAGACAGTTTACCTTGCAAACAACAAATCTGATTTATTGAAGGGGCAGTAACAAAGGTGGGGGAAATCAGGTTGATTAGCTTAACACTCTACTATATCAGGGCACTGTGCACAGGCCAGACCTATAAGTCACTGTCTCTGGGTAACCAGGCAATAAGAGGCTAGACTATCTGGTGCAGCTGGTTGGGGCCCTGATGGAGAAAGCAAGTATTCAGGACCCAAATTGGTTAATCAGAGCCAGCAGGCTCAGTTCATGCAGCCAGTGGAGCGACCAGACAGATCTTGCCCTTGTTATAAACATCTAACAGGGAGCTATCCTGATTTAGTACTCACAACTCCTGCAGAAAGATCCCTGTCACACCACTTGCAGGACATAGCCTGTGATCCAAACACTTCTCCACACATTTATGTGTAGAACAAAGGGGTACCAAACCAGGCAGCTGCTTTAGACTTCCGATGACTTTTACTGCACAAACCGGGTGACGCAATGCAGCTTCACTTGTCCTGACAGACCAAGAGCGATAGAAGCCGATTCTCCAGTCCTCTACAGGGTGAGCCTGGTAGGTAGCTGTAATCATACAGCCTCCTCTGTCTGCAGTCCTCCACGGATCTTGTCCACTCCTTACAGTCGCCGACTTCCTTGACTTCTTGCTACACACACGCTTCCAGCGAGGCTTGCCCAGCCAGGAGCCAGAGCTCCTTTACCTTTCGATCACCAACGACTCTGCCCCTTGGCAGTTTGGACAAAGAATCATAGTTCAGGCGCCACCCGATCCCATTGGAGGGCTGCATATGCCAGTCACTCAATACTGCCCTCATTGGTGCAAAAAGGCGCCATAGTTCAGAACTTCACTTCCCAGAATTACTGGCCGTATCCCTTATGGCCAGCCAGCTCCAAAGAGAGTCCTGATTCTGGTTGGTCACTCAATACTCCATTCTAGCCCCCCCTTCCGATTGGATCCAAGAGGCAGTTCTGATCCAAAATGGAGGGGCAGAAATACACAAAGACCCAGCTGCAAGGGAAACAGGTTAAATAAACAACAATTTTACTGCCACGTTACATTTGTTCCAGAAAACAGTTACATCCTTCAATAATGCTCCCTCTGCTCGCTTAGCGACGGCAGAAACTGAGTGATTCAAAGAGCAGCTCGAGTGGGAGTTGAGCAGTAAACCCACAGCCCCCCCTTGCAAACTAACAAAGCCTGCAGGCAGGCAGCTCTTAAAGAGGCAGTACCAGAGGCTCTAAAAGCACTCACAGCACCCACATTAAAACGGCATTGCGCCGAATGCCAGTTAGGCAGGGAGCCTTAGGCAAGCTCTGGGAAGGCTTTTAGGAACCCCATTTGTAAGGGGGGTTACAATAGCTTTGAGCATTTCTGCCCATTGTTGTTCTTTAAATTGATCTTTCCTGAATTTTAAAAGTTGTTTGTACTCCTTCCTGTTTTTATTTAGAAGCATAACATTACTTTTGGTTGGATTTTTTTTTAAAAGTGATTTTTTTGCATATATATATATATATATATATATATATATATATATGTATATATAGAATATTATTATTTTTTTTTTCTGTTTTGCAAGAGTCGTTGAACCGTTCCCTGTTTTTTCTAGGGCTACTTTTTATATATATATTTTCTTTGATCCATTCATATGTGTTGGATAAAGATTCCTCAGGTTTAATTGGTGACAGAGTAGGGAGGTCATAAATATCTAGGGAAAGAATAGGGTCAAACATAAAATAAATAAATAAAAATGATCTTATCCACTGTGTCCCAGGTTTTAATGATGAGTCTGAGTTTAGCTTTACCTACTTGCTCTAGAGCTAGAAATGGACTATAAACATCATCCGCTTCAGATCTGTTTTGTTTGGGAGTAAAGATAAGCATTAATGGTGTATGGTCACTTTCAGGACGCATGTGAATAAACATGGAAGTAAAAAGTTGATAATTTTCAGGGGAACATAGTGCGTAATCAGTTGTCTTTTGGCCATTTGGTGAAAAGTAAGTCGTTTTACCATCTTCATCCCCCTGCATACTACCGTTTAAAATCAGTTGGTTATTATTTTCTGTGAACTGCATAAACATTCTACCAGTTTCATTTATCTTACAATCAGAGCTGAAGCATTTTTCCAGATTTCCCAGGTACATGAATTCTTGTAGCAGTTTCCGATTATCACAGTCAGCTATTCTAACATTGAAATCTCCAGCAATCAAGTGCACACTTCCTGGGAATTTATTTATTTAGTTTTTGTTTACCGAGTAAGTGTGCTAGCCATAGAGATGCTATTTTCAGGCACGACCTGGGAGAATTACAGAGCAATTACATAGATAACAAACAGTGGCAAATACAGAAATGGTTCAAAACAAACAAGGCATTTTACATCCAGGTTGCATCAAGGTACAGTGTATAGAGTAGGTTACAGGAACAAAGTTACAGTGGTTGGCACAGAAGGTTCATACAAAGATGGTAATTTATGTCAAGTAAAAGTAATAATTTAATTAATTATTTGGTGTCTTGTTTACCAGGTAGGTACCATGGCTATGAGATAACTATTATCGGGCATGACCCAGAAGATTCTAGTAGGTAGACAAGGAGTTAACATTATGAGAACAGGTAGAACAAACTACAGGGGAGACAGGATTTCACAATAATTGAGTAGGTACACAATTAGGCAATATCAAGGGTAGGTAACGGGCTGAGTTAGAGTTTACACACAGTAACAAAAGTTCAGTAGAATAACTATTTCATGACTCAAGCGCGACTAGGTTTAGACCATCTAGAGACAAAGCTAATGGAGATATATGTGCTAAAATCTATCTGGGTAGTATAGGAAAAGTGGAGAGAAGTTTGCAACAGAGGATAAGTGAGACAGGGTCTGAGATGCAAATTCAAGGTGGTTTGAAATAGGCACAGGAGACCTGGCTAAAGAAGAAGGAGCAGTAGTTAGTTTTAAACTGAGCATGACTAGGGGCTAGGCGAATGTTGAGAGGCAGGGAGTTCCAGAGTTTAGCCGCTGAGTGAGAGAAAGCAAGGGTAGCTTTGTTTGATATACATCTAGGTGTTTGTAGCAGCAATTTGTTAGTAGATCGGAGAACATGGGAAGAGGACAGTGGACTAAGTAGGGAGGCCAGCGAGACAGGGATTCCTGATCCAATTACATCATCAGAGAGAGAGAGCCAAGAGCAAGAGTTCGAGCTGAGGCAGGGGGTAGTCAGTTTAAGTCAGGATAGAGCTGACAATGGTGTTTTGACCTAGGAGAGGCCGAAGCATACCTGTAGATGCTGTTATAGGTTGTATCCCATTTCCTGAGGAGAGTAGCAGATGAACTAAGATAAATGACTACCCCATAGAATAACGACGGTAGCAAGATCCCCCGGGCCATAGCTAATCTAGCCATCTGCTTAAGGACGTAGCTGGTTTTGTAGGCAACTGCAATTTTAGCATTAACTGATTTACATGTAGACATAATATGCTCATCAAAGTTTAGATTTTCATCGAGGAGTACTCCCAGATACTTGAAGGAGCATACTGGTTTGAGGACTAAGCCACCTAGACCTGAGAATGAAAATAGATCCCGTTTTTTGTTTAATTTGACTCCTGAACCAAACAGCATTGAATGCATTTTATCCGCATTACGGATTGGCTTATGATGGAACAGCCAGGACTGAATAGACTTGAAAGCAGCAGTGAGGGTTAGGTTTATGTGGTGAATGTTTCTATCATGACAGTACAAGACCAGGTCATCTGCGTAAAGGATGGCTGAGCAATCCGGGCTAGTTGACAGGATACTATTTATAAAAATGGAGAAGAGCAGGGGTCCTAATATTGAACCCTGGGGAACAACTAGGTTAATGGCCATTGGGCTAGACATAGCAAAATTGACTCTAACAATTTGAGTTCTGTTAGATAGGTAGCTATTGAACCAGGTCACAGAATTTGGTGAGAAACCAAGGGCTAGGAGACTGTCTAGTGGAAGAGGATGATCAACAAGGTCAGATGCCTTTGTCAGGTCAATAAAAACTGCCCCCATGAGGTAGCCATTATCCATAGCAGTAAAAATATCATTTGTAAGGTGGAGCAAGGCCATGGAGGTGCTACGACCTTTGTGAAAGCCGTATTTAATTGGGGAGAGAAGTTTATATTTAGTCAGGTACTCTGTAACTTGTATTGATACTAGCGTTTCCATTATTTAACTTAGCACTGGTAGAATAGCTATGGGCCTATAATTCGACACATCACTTTTGTCACCCTTCTTAAAAACTGGGGTGATTCTAGCCATTTTACAAACATCTAGGACAATTCCCTGAGAGAGGGAGCAGGTATAGATCCGAGATAATGGCTGGGCAATGAATGGAACAGCCAGCTTTAAAAGTATGGGTTCTACACCATCTGAACCTACACTAGTGTATATTTAATAGCCAATTCAGTTGGAATGTCATTCATTTGTGAGGCTGGACATTTTTTAGCCAAATAAATATTTACTAGTAATACTATTGTTAGTGTCCATTTGATCATTACTAAAATATAATTTTGTTTAATGATTTGTTGTTGTCCTAATTTAAACTCCTTATTTATTTTAATATATGTTATTATTCCACCTTTACACCTCCCAAATTTGGTGATCCTGATTGCTGGAGAATATATAGGAGAAGCCCCATTTAAATTGACAATTTCTGATGCCCATGTCTCTTGAAACATTAATATCTCAAATTTATTAATAAAGGAATTCCACTCTATATCAGCAAGTTTTGGGGGCAGTCCTGCTATGTTCCATACTAAGATATTAGAAAGTGGGAACACAGTATCGGAAGATGCATTACAGGAATTAATTATAAATTGTCTTGTGGATGTGCCATTTGGAAGTACCAGATCCTTCGAATATATCCTGGGAGAGGGTGTAGGCTGTAGGATTCTCCTCATCTGCCGTCCACCAAGAGATAGCGGAGAATTCCTGCAGGAGATAGCAGACTTCATCATCGACATGATGTTGGGGTCCCCCAGATGGATAATTCTGGGGGACTTCAATGCCTGGGTTGATGATGAACTCTCGCAATTTGGCCAAAATCTCCTCCAGCTGATGACGGCGCTGGGCTTGACACAGGTAATTACCTCCTCGACCCATTTTGGGGGTCATTCATTGGATCTGATCTTTCTTTTGGGTATGGAGATAGCTGACTTGGGGGTGGAAGCAGTCAGCTGGTCTGACCATTACACCATAAGATTCAGCTTTGGGCCCCCCCAATAGGTGTATCCCTATGGAGATGTTCCAGTACTGCCCTTTAAGGGGGGGTTAACCCTAGAGACCTGTTGGCGGAGCTGGACCTATCAGGCTTGTCGGGTGAATGCATGAGTCCAGATGATCTCGTACTAGCCTATAATAAGGCTGTGCGAGATGCTCTGGACAAGATTGCTCCTGTTCATGTTCAGCCTCTCACTATTCGCCCAAGGAGCCCTTGGTTCGATGGTTCCTTGAAGAAGCTGAGGCGAGTTGGCTGAAGGATGGAGAGAGCCTGGCGGAAGTCCGACCTTGATGCTGACAGCCTTAGGTTGATGGCACATTACAAAGGCTGTCAATCAGAAGTCTCCTGTAAGAAGTTAGAATTCCTGTCCAGGGAGATTTCTGCTGCACAGAATTGACCAGCTCAGCTTTTCCAGACTGTTGACAAATTGTGCAATCCCATCTGTCTCAAGGCCAGGGAAGCTTTTTCTCAGCTGAGATGTGAGGAGTTCACTCGATTCTTTGCAGATAATGTTGCCAGCATCAGGTCTGGCATCGGTCCAACCTCTCCTTTGAGGGACTGCAATGATCGACAGGAGGTGACATACTCTTGGTTGAGCTGGTCAGACTTTAGCTGGCTGGAATTCATGGACATTGTGAAGATCGTCCAAATATTGTGCTCAACCAGTTGTAGTTTGGATCTGGGCCCTACACCCCTCTTGGCGGGATGTGTAGATGTTATCTGCCTGATTCTTGCTGAAATCATCTGGAAGTCCTTGGAGAGTGGGGTCTTTCCTGACCCCCTGAAGGAGGTGGTCGTTTAACCACTCCTTAAGAAAGCCTCCTTAGATCCAGACTGTCTAGCTAACTACAGGCCTATCTCTAACCTGCCATTTGTTGGTAAGGTTATTGAAAATGTGGTTGTGCTGCAATTGGACGATCATCTTACAATTCACAATGTCTATGATACTCTCCAGTCTGGTTTTAGGAAGAAGCATAGCATGGAGACTGCTCTTGTCCATGCATTGAATGATCTCCTAATAGCTAGAGATTGAAAGGCATGTACCATTTTGGTCCTTCTTGATCGCTCTGCTGCATTTGACACTGTAGACCATGGGGTGCTATTGGAGCACCTGCAGCTTTTTTGCGGGCTGTCTGGTACAGTCCTCAAATGGTTCAGTTTATGCCTCATGGGCAGGTGTCAGAGAGTTGTCACCGGAATTTATACTTCTGATGCTCACTCCCTGCTCTTTGGGGTGCCACAGGGTTCCATTCTGGCCCCATGTTGTTTGCAGTGTACATGCTGCAATTGGGAGATATCATCAGGTGATAGTCTGAGTTTTCACTGCTATGCAGATGATACTCAGCTGTATATGTCCTTTCTGCCCAGACAGAATGATGCACTATCCGTGCTAAATAATTGCCTTGCTGAGATCAGTACTTGGATGAGTTTAAGCTGGCTAAGACTGAATCCAGACAAGACTGAAGTGTTGGTAGTGGACCCAGGTCGTCTGAGGGTGGGTTTGGGGGCTGGACAGCCATCTGACTTGCTGCTTGGTGGTATACCGCTACTTACCTCAGACTGGGTGCATAATCTGGGTGTTATTTTTGATGATGGTTTAACCCTAAAATCTCAGGTGTCAGCTGTCATCAAATCTTTCCTCTACCATCTGAGGGATATCACCCAGGTGAAACATCTGGTTCCCGTAGATGATCTTCCAACACTGGTCCATGCCTTTGTCACTACCCGTCTTGATTACTGCAATTCCCTATACCTAGGGCTACTAGGGATTGATATCCGCCACTTGCAGCTGGTTCAGAACGCGGTGGCCAGGCTTCTGACTGGGACCGCTAGGACCAGTGATATTATGCCTGTGCTCTGCGGGCTGCACTGGCTGCCTGTTCAGTGGTGGAACACCTTTAAGGTTGGCTTGCTAACCTTTAAAGCCCTACATAAACAGGGACCCGGTTACCTGCAAGATATCTTAGTACCCTACCTCCCCCTCTGTCCTCTCCGATCCACCGACGAGGGATTGCTGGAGATTCCCAGGGTACGCTTGAAGACGTCCAGTTCTCGTGCCTTCTGTTTTTCAGCTCCGACCCTGTGGAATTCTCTATCTCGTCGGTTGAGAGAATGCCCGACCGTTGATCATTTTAAAGTTGAGTTAAAGACTTATTTATTTGGTTTAGCCTTCCCAAAGTATGGATGATTTGTTTTTACTGTTCTTGTTTTAGTTTTTATTTGATGTAATTGGTTTTATGTACAGCACCTTGGTTTTGAAAGGCGCTATAAAAATAAAGATGATTTGATTTGAAATATGTCTCATTTAGTCATTCCTGTAAACTTAGTACAGATTTGTTGATGTTGTCAGAATTCAGCATATCCATATCTACCAGTAATATGTTTGCCTTATCCAGTTTGTAGGAATTGTTAATCAGATCACGGTAGAGTTGGTCTGACGTTATTGCTATAAAGATTTGTGATGCATTATGTTCATCAGCTCTATGTCCTTTTGATCCATTTTTACATTTAGGGCGGTCGCAAACAGAGCCGTGATCTGGGAGGTCAATATCCTTTCTGATTCTTCCTGCAGATGGTCAATTCCAAAAAATGGAGAAAACTTTTTTTTTTTTTGGATATTATTAAGGTTCCGCTGCACATTTTTAAGATGTGAAATGACGTGATCTTGTTTCAAAGTACCACAAGAGTCTACTTTATTTCCTAGGCAGCCACAAATTGTAGCCCATGTAACTGGGGCTGAGATTTCAAGTTCTAAGTCACTTAATCTTTGTTGTTTGTACCACACAAGTTTTGCAGCATCCATGCTGTCTACCATGATGTACACTGATAACACAGTGTCTGATCTGTATCTAAACACAGTTACTATATTCCTATTGGCTAAAGAAGTTTGGCATTCAACTTTTATTAAATACTGCATTAATTCCAGCAGTGATTCCTTTGTTTCATAGTATATTTTTTTGGGGGGGGTAAAGTGAACTTTATATATGTTTTTTCTACCACATCGCAGGATCAACCAGGTACCATTTTATAATTTATTTATTTAAACATAATGGCAGGATCAACCAGATAGATGTCAGAGGCATGTCTGTTTGGGGGACAAGAGAGACGGCTGTAAGAGAGAGTGAAATACTGTGCTTTCACTTTCTGTTGATTGATGTACAGAAACATAGGATATCACCATGACATATAGGAATATGGAGATATCAGTGATATCTCCATTGCCTGATGGAGATACTATGTTTTATCCTGGCAATTATCTCAAAACACATGTTGTATATAAATATAGCTATATATATATATAGATATATATATATATATATCTATATATATACAGTATATAGATATCCGGTGGTTGCCGGGGCACAACTCCTATGCGTGGAGGGTACAGGGGCAAAGTCCCTCTCAAACAGACTTAAGTATCCCGTCACGCTGTGGTTCCTTGACACATTTGCTGGGTGATATGATTGCTGTCTGCAAAATGTTGTCGATTTAAAGTCTATTGACAACTTTGTTGTTGATGTGACTTGGTGTAACTGTAGTGGAGGCCGTGGAGGGGGACACTGGTGAGGGTGCAGTGAAGTATAGCCATCTGCCCAGCCCCCCAGCACCTGCCACAATTGGCTATCCCACTGGCAGAGGGAGACATAAAGGACAGGGAGTTACAACTGGTGACCCCCCAGGGTCCGGGGGTCAGAACAAGTCCGCTACCTGATAACGGTGGCTCTTTGGGTACCAAACTTGAGGAGACCTCAGCAAGGTACCCCCAGCCATTCAGGGGTGGAAGAACAAGAGAGTGAGATTGTGTGGGAGGGGCCAGCTGCATTCCTCCTGGACAAGCTCCTCAATCGTACCAGTTTGCAGATCAAGAAGTGCACCATGCCTTCCCTGACCCCTATGTGAGTCCTGTGATATCATTACCTGATAACGTTCCATGCCTGCCGGTGCTGTCCAAAGCAACATGCGTAAGAATGGATGGACTGCTCAGTAATAACCCTGTGAATCTTCCCTACTGGACTAGAGTGTGGTTGGAGCCTGGTCAAGCCCACCAAAACCAGTGTCCGGGATCTCCCAGAGCGGTCACAGGCTGAGAGGTGGGTGCATCACTGAATGCAAATACAATACCCAAATGCTGACTATCCATACATATTGTAGAGGCTCTGGGATATTGTGGAAGAGAAGCACCCAGACTGGGTATTCCATGGGATGGGTCAAAAGCTACAACTTCGATCTGAAGGATCTGGCCCACCGATGGAGGAAGTCATTAGAAGAGCCAGGTCCCTGTGCTTCTCGCTGCCCATGGCAGGACTCACACTTTCAGGCATTATGTTTTGGTACAGGATATTGCTGGCTATAGAATGAAGTACTATATCATGTCCATTTGCAGAAGAGAACACCAGACTGGATCCTGCCTTTTATTTTCCCCCCGGCAAGGGGCCTACATTGTAGGCTCAGCAGACCCATGGTTGTATTTTGCCAAGACTGTTAACATTACCTCGGTTACAGGTGCTGTTTACTATTTAATGTTTGAACCTTGAAACCTAGTGCCCAGAGGAGGTCGCTGCAGGACTGTTTCCTGTATTTGGAAAATGAGACTGAGTGGACTAAATCCACTGTGACTACTGATCGAAGTTTAAAGCGTAACAAGTTCATAACGAATTATTGCTTTGTCCCTTTGGGAAGATGTAAAGATTACTTCAATCCAAAACAAAAAATTTATGAATGAAAACAATGATGCTAATGTTCTTGGCCTGAAATGAGACTGTGAGGTGTGGGCTGAAAGGAAGTGTAGTTGAGGTGCATAAGATTATGAAAGGTATTGTGTGTTTGGTTGAGTGAGGTGGGTGAGTGTGTACTGTATGTGTGGCATTTCCCATAAGAAAAGCAACAAATGTAAAAATGTTAAATTATTGTTATGAATGTTTAACCTTGTTTAACAGCCTGGCAATGCTGTGTTTGTGGTCAGAATTCTGTTTTGTACCATTTTGGGTAGTACTGGCTCCATGCAGTGTTTTTTTGCATGGCACCCCTGGGCTTAGTATCACTGGCATGCCGTGGGAGGCCTCGCCGTATGGGGAGTGCACATTCTCGTGCAGTCAGTGTTTTCCCATTAAAGGCAGGTTGTCCTATTCCCAGGAGGAAATGGAATTTAAAGGGGGGAGAGTGTAAGCCACCCCTCTCGGGGCGGCTTACTAAAATCGCTCCTCTCCCTTTGGTTAGGCGGTGTTTGGTCAGCTTGGGTCCACCCCCTTTTGGGGTGTTTTCTTCTAGGCCCCCTCTGCCATTTAAATTTGGCCCTCTAGGAGTGTTTCTGGGAGAGTCCGGTGGGTGGTACCTTGGCAAGTGGGCCGGGGTCTCGAGCTCCGGCCCGAGAGATGCTGTATCATAGGTATTGCACAAGCCAAGAGAGCCAATGACCCATTTAGAGGCCTGCCCTTTACACTAAAGGATAACCCAATATACTAGTTGTTTTAAAATTACTAATCTTGTTTTAAATACAGATACTGAACTGCTGCCAACAACCTCTGGTGGCAGTCCACTCCAAATAACAGCCATCCTTTGATTGAGCCATCTATCTCTTCTTTAGGTTACGCTGATCTCCCCTTTAAGCTGTAAGTTGTGTGGCCTTTTATTGTGATTATGGTCCTTGAGTTCAAAACCAAGGCAGTTCCATAGGTCGTCATTGATAAATGATTTGAAGAGTAACAGTGTTGCACATTGCATGAAAATATAGAGCGGTGGTAATGGGGAGGAGCCACAGGGGGTGGGGTTACCAGGGGCTGAGCTACCAGTGGGCGGAGTCAGTCGGGATGCAATAAATGCATAAGAAACAAGAAATAAGAGTAATATGATGATCTGGAGGCCTCTGTAGTGTGCAGTAGCAAAAGAAAATTGTGATAAAACATACTGAGAACCTCTGCATTCTAGTTGCAGGCCAGGCAACAGTTTGTGAGAGTCTTGACATTTTGGTGCGGCCATACTATATCTCTTTACTAGTGCCTGCAAGGCCAAGATCTAATCTTCGGTTTTGCAGTCCTGCCCAATGAGCTGCAGCTTCCAAATAAGAGAAACTGTCAACATCAGGGCCCTCAATTGAGATAAGCATAAGTGCATTTAGCACACTGGCACTTAATCTATTTCATTCTTTTGTTTTTATTCGATTCAGTGCAGAAAAAACCCTCTCACAATCTGCAGTTGACATTGGTATTATCATTGCGGTTCTGCCAAAGTAGATATGTTTGGATACAGGTCTACATACTTAGTAGTTAGAGCGTGCAGCACATCAGAAATAGTCTTAAAGGCCATCTTTTCCGTGAACATGAGACTACGCAGGGAAGCCCATTCCAGTGCAGAAGCATCTACATCCATAACAGTAGCATACTGACCAAGAATAATCTCAAGGCTATCACTACCATACCCTTTCAACTCTTCAGTATCACCTTCCGGTATCATGCTGGGGTCAAAGATACTGAACGCATCCAAAAGTTCTGTGCTTGGAAACCTTTGCTCAATTTGAGCAATTAGGGCCCTAATAAAGTTGTCATGCACAGAGGTTCTGAAATTATGTAACTGTGGTTCGCTAAATGGCAAGTTCAGGCCAATATCATTCAGGAGTACTAGTTCAGGCGAAACGGAGGAGAAGTACTGACCAGGTACCAGTAGGCGTGCCCTAAGAATCTCTAAAGTGGAATGTAAATGTCTCTTTATATCAGTAAAATTCAGAGCTGATGTTTGAAAGCATTTAAATAAGATGCTAAGGTGTGGAAGTATGTCACACATCATGCATAAAATAGAGAGAAACTCCCAGTTTTCCACCATTTTTACTAGGCCCACAGCTTGGGGATCATGCCTTTCAGAGGCCTCTCTATGCAAGGACGTAACAACGGATGGGAAAACCTTCCTTAGTGTGTCACATGCTGCATCATGGGACAACCACCTAACTGCTTTTGCCTGTTTAGGCTTTAAAACAGGGTTCTCCATTGCCTGCTGAATTTCTTTCAGAGCAGCCATGCGAACAGCAGAGTTTTCATAATATCTGTATAAGTGATCTAGTGTTTGATTAAACTTTTTAATGGCGTTCACTTCATTTGCTGCTGCCTTTACAGCCAAGGCCTCCCGGTGAGCCATACAGTGATTTTCAACAAGAATTGGGCTGCTTCTTTCAGATTTTGCTTGCCCGTTTTTGCCTGCCCAGCATAACGGCTGCTCCATCACTGCCTAACCCTGCAAGGTGATCAACCGAGATTTGATTGTTATCAGAGAACTCCAGCATTTTTTTAACAATTGTGTCTGCCTTTCCATCAATTAGTTCCTCAAGTCCCATGAAAGAAACTCTGGGTTTCCCTTCTTTGCAGTACATACCATACAAAATGAGCTGCTTCATAACAGCCATAACAGTTGTTTCGTCCACCAAATATGAAAAAAATTTGGCAGCCTTCAAATCTGTAAGAACTGATCTCCTGACCACCTCACCCAGACAGAGAACCATTTCTCTGACAGTTCGATCAGAACGATATTTACAGCATCAATAATCATTATATTGTCTAGGTATTTGCATCCCAATGATTTGGCGAGATCCAGCAGTGAGCCATAGTTCGTTATGTGTGAGGCAGCTCATTTTTTATTAGCCAGTACATACAGCGAAGGGATGCCTACAAAGCTTCTTGTTCCAGGGTCAGGGCCTGCTGCATTGCCTGCTCTATTCCACCTTTTGAAGCTGAAATTCTGCAGTTTGCTTCCAGTTCAGAAGCGACAACGTGAACTGAACTGTTCTGATGCCTTTTTATAGCATCTTCTCTGAATGTCTTACACCCACTGAGTACCCAAACTGTTCCTGATTTGGGCATCTGTTTATGTTTTATGCAAAATGCACAAAACATGCCTTCATTTTGTTTGTACTGTAACCAACAGTATTTGTTAAGCCAGCCAGTATAAAATCCTGTTGCTCTATGCTTAGAGGTGTTTTTTTCTGTATTACAGGAGGAAGTGCAGGGAGTCTTTTGGACAATGACGTCGATATCAACTGGACCAACTGGCATTGTCCCAATCGACTCACAATTGTCATCTTGATCAGGATGTTTCTGTTTTTGAGTTAATTTGAAACCAAAGTTAGTTAGTTTCTGCATTGTGTACAATAAAGCTTTTTTCCCTAAGTGTTGTCGTGTGTTTATTGTCAATACAGAACGAGAGTTTGGTAATGCTGGTTGAGCCCCAAATATTTTTTCTCACACAAATATTTTTTTGCTCCCTGAATCAGGGTTCAGAACAAGTGACCACTGACGAAGCAAGACTGCACAACCTGACTAGTGGTACAGACCCCCTGGTGGCACAGTTAAGGAGACCAGAATTTTTTTTTCTCACACAAATATTTTTTTTGCTCCCTGAATCAGGGTTCAGAACAAGAGACCACTGACAAAGCAAGACTGCACAACCTGACTAGTGGTGCAGATCCCCTGCTGGCTACAAAACAAATCTCTGGTGGTCAGGTTTATTTTTATTTGGTTTAATTCAGGCTAAGGTCCTTCCAGTGTCGCCTATCAAAGGGCTGTAAAGTGCACCAAAACATTGATCTTCTGTGCAGTCACTGTGGTTTTTTTTTCTTACTGTCAGTATTTTTTCCTACCCTTCAGCAGTTCAAATAAAGCTGCTGCCCAGGTCCGCTGTGAAGACCACACAGTGATTCTGCTCCCCTCTCAAATCAAGCCAAATAGTTCCGCCTCAAACATTCAGATCTTTTTTTATTTAAGTAAAATTGCCTACTCAGTCAGTTATTAAACACAGCCAACACTTCTCTAAGAGTCATTAACTCACAGGCAATCTGTATTTTTTATTCCAGTCACTGCAAATTATTTTTCAGCTGCGATCAAATCAGTGAAAGCTGCTGCTCTGTGGAGTCCACACAATGATCTTTCCCTCCCCTGCCCACCTCACTCAGCCAACTTCAAAGCAGTAAATTAACAACAAAGTTAAGTAAAATAGTTTTCACTGTGATCAACACTGCAGTACTTCTTCAACACAGATTTATGGGTTTTTTTTTTTGGGGGGTTTAGCTGCCTGCTGTCACAAATCAGTATAACCCCGACTTCCACATGCTACAAAACAAAACAATCATCTCAATCCTTGGAAGACACACAGTCACACTGGCAAAAACCCTCGAGTGGCAGCAGACTACTTTAGTGGGACTTAACCCTAAGTGTTGTAGCTGCTCCACTATAGGGCTTCTTGGCTGTCACTCTCCTGCTTCCTCCGTGATTGGTTCCACGATTTGGCACCTTGCATGGTCTGCTGACTGCTAGACCAACAACCCCGTGATCACCGATGGTGTAACTGACTGCGATTGTGTGATCAATACCTCCGTGACCGCTCAGGATGCTGGAATCTGCTGCTTGCATGCGCGCTCCTAACGTGCACGCTCCTAGTGCGATCGTGATCATTTAAAGGGACAGTAGCGCTATGCGCTACTAGGGCAGCACAATCAAGCAGGAAAGAGTGGCGGCAATACAAAATGAGAGGCGGACATTCAAGATAGCATGGCGGCCCGCCTCTCAGTTTTAATGAATAGGGATCACTGAGTAAACAGAGGTCCCCGTGAGTCTTCTGTACTCAAGTGGGAACATGTCCAAATTAGTCAATCTTTCCACATAGCTCATATGTTCAAGGCCCAAGACCATCTTTGTTGCCCTCCTCTGTACCCCCCCCCCAGAATCCCTGTCCTATCATCCTATCTTTTAAATCACAGAACTTTAATATGACAATCGACTTACACCCTCTCGTTCCTGTCTTTCGCTCCGGTCTTTCATTATTTACTGTTCCTTTCTAATAGTAAATTTACTTATGAAACTCCACAGATTCTGATTGTATTTCCATATATAATACTGTCTTGCTATTGCATTGTATATTAACTACTGTATATAGCATGTTCCCTACTATGTTGTATTTATGTGTTCCGAATGCTCTCTCCCGTGTACCTGTATGCAATCAAACTTTATGTTATAATCTGTGGACTGTATTGTTAGCTGCTACTGTTGATGCTTTCTCTTGTGTACCTGTTTGCAAATGAATCTTTGTTCTGAATCATGGATTGTATTGCTTACCCGATCATCAAATAAAGAAATAAATAAATGAGTGAATAAATGAAGTCTTAATCTCTGCCTTATTAATTGGAGACCAGTATTGTGAGCAGTACTCCCATCTGCTCAGTTTTTCTTTCTGGCACTGGTTGCATGGCTGGGTCTTTCATGGGGGTGGGGGGAGTTGTAGGAGCAAGGCGACCATAGGAGTGGGGTCCCTGGGGAGTTGAAGAGTCAATGTTTGGACCGGAGAGATGTAGGTAATCCCCACTGCATGCGGGGTGGGGGGTGGGACTACATCCTGTTTCACATTTTTTGAAAGGTATGGCAGTGGGGCTGTTACAGTCATGGCTGGGCTGTGACAGGGCTCCTTGGTGGTGGTGGCAGTGCTGAGGAAGCCATTACCCAGTGTGGCACACTGTTGGCGTTAACTTTGGTGGCCTGCAGGGATCTTGCGATATTGGACCTGCCGTGCCCATGTCTGGGGCAGGTTCCGATTTAGACCCAAGAAATGCAGGATGGTGTGAAACTGTAAGGAGAGAGCCATGTTTGTTTTGCTGCTTTTTTATAGCTGCAACTGTTTTCCCTGGAAGGGTGGCTTGGGATGGAATTGATCTTCAGCAAGGTTTTCAGGTCGGCTGTGGTTACATAGGCCAGTACCCGTTCTGGGGGGTGTTCTTGGGAGGAGTAAGTCACTCCCCCAATGTGAGTAGGCAACATACCATTTTTACCAGTCTGAGCTTGTTCCGTCTCAAGGTATCTGATTGAAGCCCATATCCAGCCCAATTTTCAGCCTTTTTGGTACGTACATCCATGTCAGCCTAGTGCTGCATTTCAGTCTCAGCTTATGTGGCTATATGACCTGTCTGACCCTCCGCTCCATGGAGCTATGCACTTTGTATTGCTTTAGCGATTAATTAAATTATTTTATTTATTTTTACCCTGGAGTGTGCTGAGACTATTTTTGCTTTTAACTATGCTGCTCCCTTCCTAAGAGAAATTAGCACCTGTCCACCCGGTCCTGGCCTGGAAGCGCTGCAGCCTGTTGCTGATTGTTCCAGCTGACCAAGTAAGAGCCATGATTTCTTGCCTTATGAGATCCTGCAGGCAAGGCCATTTTTAAAGGCTGCATTTCCAGGGAGGTTTCTGGTTTGGAGCCCCCTCCCCATTTTCATCATCAGGACCCCTAGACACTGGGAGGGGGGCTTGCAATAAAATACTCAGATTTTGGTGGAACTATATCAAATTTCCACTAAATAAAACTTAATGAATTCTGCAATCTGTTACAGTGAGAAAAAGGGTGGTCAATTTATTTGCTGAGTTTCGTGTGACTGCTGCATTAAAATAACCTTTAACGCTGATTCTCATTCTTTCAGTCTCATTACGATTCCTGCATGTCAACATCTGCATCTTGCTTTTTTAACCATCAATCATGGCTTATGATGCAAATGGATGTATCTTTTGAAAATTGTAGTGAGGCGGTTCAGACGGACGTTGGCAGACATAGATGCAGGTGGATCTCATGTTTGCGCCTGTGTCCAACCCATTTGAAAATCTCACCCTGTGTGTTCAAATGCAGCTGAGTATGTGGATTAAACACCATGGGGCAGCCATCTTTAATGGAGATCTTTTTTAAATATTTCACAGAACAAACAAAACTTTAGCAAACCTGATTAAAAATAGGGAAAATGGCATCTTACAAAACAGAAAACATATGACAGTCATAATCTGAATAAAAGCGTGCAGGTACCTGACTTTTATGTAATTTGAATAGCCATTTTAAATACTCTTTGAAAACAGCAAACATTTATTGCAGAATGTAAATCAGTCACAGCTTCGGTTTTTGTTTTACTGTTTTAAATGTGTTTCCACAGAAGTGCAAAAGTGTTCTTTTTAACGTGGCTTTTCCCAAGTCTTCATCAGTATTTCCAGATGTTTTTATTTTTAACACCAGTTATTTAACATCTGTTTTCTTATAATATGAACTAGTGTGCAACAGATATTGCTCCCTGCTCTTATGAGACAAATATTTTAATTTAATTTAAATTATTTATTTTTGGTTGACCGGGTAAGTGCACTAGACAATTCCTGCCTATTTTCAGGCACGAGCCGGGGGAAGGGGATACAGATGAATGCCAACTGACTTTGAACCAGATTAAGCTGTTGGTGGTATTTTTAGTGAATGAGGGAAATTTGTCCAGGACACCGGGGAAATTCCCCTACTCTGCTTCCTGTTAGCAGGGGGGTCCCATTTTCATGTGGGACCAAGATGGCTGCCGCTGGACATGCTGTGGAGGACATGGAGGTGTTGGAGGCAGTGGAGCTGGTCTCTTCCCCTGGCTCTGCTCTGAGAGAGACCCCATCTTCTATGCCTACTGTGCTGCAATCTACTGAACATGGTTCTTCTGTGCCTTTGGATACTTCCCCTGCTGCTGTTGTGGATACTTTTGTGCAGTGTTTGCCTGTGGATCCTTCATTTATTCCTCAAACTGTGCTTACAACGTCTTCTAGCCCTGCTACTATGGATATATGTGAGTCTTCTCCTCCTGTTTCTATGGATGTAGATATGTTACTTAAAATCGAGGAACAGCATTATTTCACTGCTAGACAGCATTTGTTAGCCCTTAAGCCTCAGTCTGGTTTTGTACCTGCTGCTACTGACTCACCGTCTGGGAAAGATTGTTTTACTGTCTCTTCACCGATTTTGACACTTCCGCATTCTTTGCCTGTTGCTACAGACCCTCCTCACTCCCTACCGCCTGTACTGCCTGCACCTCTTGCTCAGTTTTCTCCAGAAATTTCTTCTGTACAGGTGCCTGCTTCTGCTCTCCCTGATGCCTTGCACATGACGGACTGGTCTGTTGAGTCGGCCCTGGAAGCGGCTGGGTGGGAGAAGGATCCTACCGTTGGGACTTGGCGTTCTGGTTCTTCCCTGATCATTACTAGGCCACCTGACACTGACAAACTGCTGCCCTCTCCTGTTTTGAAAGACTCTGCTGTCTTGATCTTTCTTTGCCAACTGAACTTCTTCTGACTCAGAACCCGACTTTGCAATTTGGTCCTGCTTCCTCGACGCCTCAAGAACAACGGACTCTTCGGGACCCTGTGTCTCGTCCAGTTCCTGCTACTTCTACTGCTTCGTCCCCTAAAACTTATGCTGCATGCTTTCAACCCCCTGTACATTAAGCTAAAAGACACAGTGCTGTTCGGCTGCATTATTTGGGGGGCTTACCTGACTTTCCTGACCAATTTTTTGTAGGTCGCACTCTTTTGAAGGATTCTATGCAATTTGCTGCTTTTGAGATTCATGCCTTAATTCATGTTTCTTCAGAGTCTCATTTTGATATTAGTTTTAAAACTATTACTGGTTTAGAAAAGTTTTGGAGAAAATATCAGGAGCTTAAAACTTCTCCTTTATGGTCACCGTTTAATGCCGTTCCCTTAACTAAACCTACACAGAAAACTGTTACTATATTATTTCGTAATGAAGGTGTCAGTCTTAATGATATTACTGTTTGGTTAAAGCAAAGATGTACTGTCCTTTCTGACCCAGAGGCTATCTTTGATTCTGAGAATATCTGGACAGGTGGGTGGAGGCAGGGTTATGCTTAGCACTTGAGGTTGAATACAGCATCTCCCGAACAGCTTTATGCTTGGGAAAGACAGGGGAGTTCTTTTTTACCCCGGCCAGCCTAATGCTTGCTACAGATGTGGCTCTCAGAATCATATCAGTAGTGTCTGTGACGAGATTAAATGCTCTGTTTGTGGTAACATTGGCCATGCAGGTTCCCAATGTGTGGATGAACCTCTTTGCGTCCTTTGTGACGAACTGGGGCACACTTTCCAGACTTGTACTTGGGCAGCTCACAACTCCCCGACTCTTGCTGATGGGGAAGAACAACGTTTGATTATTACTGTTGCACAATGTTCTCGTTTATCTGACACTCTTTCTAGACCTCAACGCGCACCCTTCCTCACCCTGTTGTACCTGCTGTTGACCCCTCTTCTACTTTACTTGAATGGTCTGCTCCTGTTTTGGAATCACAGACCTTTACTACAGCTCTCCCTCCCCCTTCCTCTGATCTTGCTATTCCTACCTCGGAAGAGGTCCCTATTCCTGTCTTGCCTAGTATTTCTGGGTCTTCCATGGACCCTCCCCGAACCTTTTGTTAGAGTTACACGAGGATCTAAGAAGGGGACTTCTCCCTCTTCTAAAGCCTGAAATCCTCTACTGTGACTCATATGAATAAATTGACGTTTACGCCACCCTCAGGACAATACGGACTCTTATATGTCCTCTGTTCTTCCTCCCACCCTGATGTGACTACTGACACTGAAGTACCCATTGATAATATTGGTTCTCAAAAGGAAAGCTAAGGCAAAACTCAAACATAGGGAAGGTACCCCTAGGAAAGGTAGGCTAAGGTGACTTTTGTGTTTTTGTTTTCACTTTCCCATTTCATGTCTTCTGCTTTCTCAGTGCATACTGTTAATGTTAACAGTATAAAGAAGCATGCTAAGAGAGATGCAGTTTTTTCCTTTTTAGCTGGCTTGACAGCTGGTCTCATCTTTTTGCAAGATGTACATTACCATGCTGTTCCAGAAATTTCCAGGGCCACTTGTGCCTGGACCTCTGGGCTCTCTTTTTGGTCCTTTGGACAGGACTCTTGTTCTGGTTTGGGTATTTTATTTAGTATACCTGATGTTACTGTTGTTAAACTGTTGGATGTCTACCCAGATCGGCTTTTGTTGTTAGATATTTTGATTTCTTCTGTCCCTTTCCGGATTATTAATATTTATGCCCCTCAATTAAAATCCCACAGAATTGAACTACTGAAACTGATTCAACCCTATTTATACACATCAATGCATGTGATTTTTGGGGTGATTTCAATTGTGGGTTATCCACTAAAGATAAGTCTTCTCGTCAAAAGACTACTAAGTTGTTTTGTGACACAGATTTTCTGAAACAATTGCTCCATTCCACAGGTTTACAGGATGCATATTTATCTTTTCTGGTCGGCATACTCCTACTTTTCACAAAGGCCCCTTGCAACCCGTATTGATTTTTTTATTTCTTCCCACCTCCAGCTTTCTGATGCTGTAATTCAAGTTATGGAATTTTCAGATCATAATTTATTATCTATTTCTTTAGGCCCTTCCTTGACATCTCGTTTTGGCTCTGGCATTTGGAAACTGAATGCTTCCCTATTATCTGATTCACGTTTGTTAAGTCACTTAACTGAGTATATTCATAATCGAAAGACTGTATTTTTTTTATCTGATGCCCCCTGGGATTGGTGGCGGAATACGAAATCTGGACTCCAAACTTTATTTAAAAATTTTAGTAAACATCATCATGATTCATTGTATTTCCTTTATCACACTAACAGACGACAACTTCAAAAATGACTTACTTTATCTCATGAAACTGGCCATGATTTTTCCATCCGAATAAGTACTCTTAAGGAGCGCATGATGGATTATCACCTTCTGAAAGCTACTTCTGTTCAACATCAACAGTGTTTTGGGACCTCTGGTACCCATGACACAGTATGTCCATATGCTTCTATTCGGCGAACAGTAGAGAGTAAAACCTTTACTACGCTGTTTGATGACAGTTTCACCGAGCTCACTGATATTTTGGATATCAGGCACCGTGTTACCTGTTATACACAAAAACTGTTTGGTCCCATGCCTCCCATCTGTATCCATAATGGACTACTTTTCCTTTTTACAACTTCCTGATGTACCTTCTTCTGTTGTAGATATGTTAGATACTGAGATACAAGCACATGAAATTGAAGCAGTAATCAAGTCTTTACGTCCCAGAGTGACACCGGGCCTGGATGGTCTCTCCAGTGAGCTGTATAAATTGTTTTCTGCTGAGTTCTGAATTGGCTACAGTTTATAATTCTATTCTACAGTGCGAACATCTTCCTTTAGACTTTAACATGGGTTGTTTATTTTACTTACATAAAAAAGGGGATAGAAGATTGCTCTCCAATTGGAGACCTTTATGCCTCTTAAATACTGATTTTAAAATATTGACCAAAATGTTGGCCCTCAGACTTTCTAAATTGGCCATATATGTGATTTCTACCGCACAATCTTGCAGTGTCCCTGGGAGATGTATTCAGGACCATCTAATTTACTTAGAGAAATGATTGAACGTAGAAATTCTAATGTTTTACATGGTTTCATATTCTCACTGGACCAACGGCAGCTTTTTGATTCCGTACATCATGATTTTTATGGTCTACTCTTCGATATTATAAAGTACCTGATCATACCCTGACTAGACTCCGGTTGCTATATCGGTCTGCAACTGTTGTCCCACTGGTCAATGGATGGAAGGGCCCTATGCTTCCTCTACACAGAGGGGTTAGACAGGGCTGTCCCCTTAGTCCACTTTTATATGTTTTTTTTTTGGATCCTTTACTTCGTTCTATTACTTCGGCCCCTACAATTATGCCACTTCCCTCAGCTCCATATTCCGTGTTGGCCTATGCAGATGATATGAGTCTCATGGTGGCTAATGTTGCCTCTGTGCGTTTTGCATTATGGCATTGTTCCAAGTTTGGGGCTGTTTCTGGTGCAACCCTTAATCTTGATAAATGTGTAGGCCGTAGATTAGGTTCCCCTTTTGTAGATGAGTCTTCTGTTGACATTAGACTTTGTGATGACCCTATTAGGATTTTGGGCATTTTATATGGTACTGGTCCTTTAGATGTCCTTAATTGGACTCCCAAATTAGATTATGCTCAGACTATAGTTGCACGTTGGAATTCATGGCAGATGAGTAAGAAAAAAAGGATTTACATGATTAAAACCTTTCTGCTTCCCCTTTTTCTCTTTCTGGCTTATATTTTCCCCCCTTCCCGGCAATTTGAAACCAGATTGCTTAGTCTCTTTTTTCAAGCCCTATGGGGTAGCCGCCTGAACCCCATTTAACATCAGATCACCTATCTCCCTGTGCGGGATGGAGGCCTAGCTATGGTCCAACCTGTTTTTTTTTTATACTAATTTTTTCTTGTTTCATAATATTAGACCCCTGTTGGTTAACCAAGATCGAGGCTGGGAACCTTGGTTTCTTGAATCCTGTAGTCCTTGGTTTCATAAATGGGAACTTAACAAATTGATGGTTTTAACACATTCCCCCCAGAATTCTGCTTATATTAGGGATAGTTTTTTTTCGTTTGAAACACTGGCAGATTACTAGTCATATGCTAATAACTGCCTCCAGAAAATCATTGTATAAGTATTTAGTGGACCGTGTATGTTTGGAGATTGTTGTTTTTTCCCAAATGTCCTACGCAACATCTCCCTGCTTTGCTCACTTTACTTTGTAATTCTAGGGTTCCCCAAAAGATGTGGGACTTGCATTGGCTTAGCTGCCATGAACGTATCAACATCAAATGTAACCATAAACACAAATCACTACAGGACAGATTTTGTTCCAGACCTGAATGTCAGCAACAAGAAGAAACTATTTCACACCTTTTTTTTTCATGTACATTTATTGTTTCTTTTTGGACTCTATTAACTGCCAGATGGCGTGAACCCTTGTTTGCTCTCACTACTTATGACAATTTGATGTATGTTTTTTTTTCCCCTCACTTGGTCTCATTGGAATATTAATACGTTAAATTTTATTTATTTTTTTTTTATTCTATTTAAACAGCAGTTTGGAAAACCTTTGAGCCATAGGCTCATTTACAAAGGTACCTTGTCACAATTTGATTTTTTGTAATAATCAAATGGCATGTGTGGAATGCTCGTTGTCTGTTTAATTTACAGAATCAGGATGCGCCTCTTCTTACCGTTATTCGAAGGATCGAACATGATTTGAAGGCCGTATATTTTTCAGAGGCAGAGCGTTTGCCATCTGACTCTTTGTTGGAATTATGGACACTATTACCTTGGATAACTGAATCTGATTTTCCTGTTACTTAATTATTTTGTGTTTTATATTTTTCTCTGTATCATTTTCGGTTTTCTTTTCTGTTCAGTTGATGTTCAATAAAAACTTCCCCTACTCTTTTCAATAACTGCCATGGGATCTTTAACATCCGCCTAAACTACCACCAATCCAGGCAGATGAGACCTCGGTTTAACGTCTCATCCGAAAGACGGCACCTCAGAAGTGCAGCACCCCTCTCATGCTGCAGTACAGTGTCAGTACTGGGATCTTAACCCAAGTGCCAGATGTGGGAACTAAACCTACAGCCCTCTGATCTCCCAGCCTCAGAGGCCGGGAGATCAGAGATCAATATAGCAATGAGGTAATTAAACAGCACCAGGTAATGATGGTGGTGCTACCAAACACATCAAGACATGAGCAGCACTAAGTTCATCACCCACCGCAAAAAGAGACTCTCACTAAAACGTTCATTAGAAATACTGCCATATTTAATGCAGAAACAAGTGTACATCCACACCACGTCAAAAGGGACATTCAAGCTGGCAGGTGCTCACAGGTTATGTTTCACTCAGGTACTACTGAGTTTCATCAGATCAATAGCATGTGAACAAAGTATTTAGTACAAGAGTCAGTCAAGTGCTTCACCAATCAGTGCTTAATTCAATTAGCTACACTTTGTTAAAAACATTTGGAGAACTACACAGTGTGCATTTTCTATCAATTCCATTTCATTTAGGCACCACTGAAGCAGTTACCAGGCACATACTGATTCATTTGTTCATTAACTAAGTAATCAACCTAGATTTTGTAACACTAAAAGAGTGATTCAGTATGTGCAAAATGTACATGTAAGCACAAGAACCCCCACAAGGCATAAAAGTAGCAAACCTCGGGTACTAAACGTTATAATCTTACATTAGAGTTGCTTTCAAAAAGCAGCTCGGGGAGCTGCTGTGCAGCCATGTGGGAAGCAGTGTTTTGTGCAAGTTCTGATTATTAACCTCTAAATTTATGTATTATAGTTATAATATATGGGATGTTTTCAGTCTTACATGCTCCATTTATGTTGTGGCATTGCTCCGGAGGGAGACATAGGTAAATCCAAAGAGACTACTGCTGCTTCTCACGATTTGTTTCAGCCATGCAGCAGGCAGGAGGCAGGGCCTACACAGGGTGGTACAATAGGGATCTCTGGCACTGCGGCACCTGAAGAAGTGTCCCTGGCTACAGTGAATGCATTAAGATACATGATACCAACTCCACAGCCATGGCAACAGCCCTAGCAACCAAGGACTATTTTTTTTCTGGCGGAGTAACAAATACAGTAAAAATAAATTAAAACGCACACAAAAAAATGTATTTTATTTTTTTCTATCTCAAAAAAAGCGGGACCATTGTATAATAATAATAAACCACTCCAGGGTGTTGGTTATGCTGGAATTTATTGACATCTGCATGGTTTGGTCATTCGGCCTGTGACTTCGTGACCAAACCATGCCAGGCATGGGTAAATCCCAACATAACCCACATCCTATTATGTTTTGTTTGCTTAAACGTTCCAGTATTCTCATAACCATAAGAGGATGTATCATGCAAACATTCTAAATGTCTAAACTTCTACGTTCAGGTGGCATGGTTCATTTCCTACGAAGGGGAATCTCTTGTATTTTGTGCAGTAAAACAGTTTGATTTTGAATTCAAGTTCCATTTCTTTAAACAACAGTGTTCAACATGATTTATAATTTATTTATATATTCAGTACCTGCTTCTCTTATGGCTATTAAGTCAGTTTTATGCCTTTAGGGGGACAGAGTTTACACAAAAGCAGCCCTTCCCCATTTTACTCCTGGAACTGAGTCAGACTTTTAATTTGACTCCTGAAGTCAGGTTTTCCCATGTTCCACTCCATTTCCACCATTTGCTTATAATCACAGTAACAGTACATGTAAACATTTACGCAATAGGGTGGAGATAAACAGAGTGTGATAAATCCGTTTATCTGAGTAACTGTGTACATAAATTTCATTTATGTATACAGTGCTTGTGTCATCAGCCATTTATCCACACTTTGCTTATGTCATTTAGAATGTTCGGCCTCAGTAGCAGTATATTCAAATGCAAATAACTTTAAAATGAAAAATTATAGCTTGACACTGTGAGCACGAAAGTTGTTCCGCACAGAAATATCTACAAAATGAGTGGTGTTTCATTTATTGATACCTTTTAGATTTTTTTGATAATTAGCAAAAAAAAACAGCAGGAAAATTCTTTTTTTTTTTCATCAGCAAACAAATGTAAATAGCTATAAAATGAAAAATGATAGCATGGTACTGTGAGCACGAAGTTTATTCAGCACAGAAATATCTACAAAATGAGTGGTGTTTCATTTATAGATACTTTTTAGTTTTTTCATAATTAGCGAAAAACGGCAGAAAATTCCATTTTTGTGCACTTTTTCATCCAACAAATGCAAATAACTTAAAATCAAATAATGATAGTATGGTACTGTGAGCACAAAAGTTGTTCAGCATAAACATATCTACAAAATGAGAGGTGTTTCATTTTTAGATTCCTTTTGGATTTACTTTAATCAGCAAAAAAAAGGCAGAAAACTACATTTTTATTCACTTTTTTGACTAACAAATGCCCCCTTCAAAAGCAAATAGAAAAGAATTGCATAAATGGAATATGCAATGGAAAACTCGTGTAATAAATGATTTATCTACACTCAAGCACTTTGACCTTGGACATCTCACTCGTGGCTTACGCCACTCGTGAGGTTACCTGAGGTCAAACTGCTCTTGTGCAGATAAATCATTTATTACACTTGCTTCCATTTCATATCCCTTATATAAGAGTATTTCAAAACAGCTAAGAATAACAATGAAAACATGGATGTAGCCATGTTAAAAGGAGTGCTCCCTTTCTTATTTCAAATGTAAAATGAATAGCAAAACACTGCTGAGGAGAAAAGGGTATGTTACAGAGAGGTAGAATGGGGCAATGTAAAACACAGTAAACAAGCATTTGTCAATGCCGAATGTTTGCTTGCTAGCATTACCAGTGGAAGTGCAGGAGTTAGACAGATGCAGTTTAGGAATGGCAGTGATGTACTGAACTGACGGCAACTCACCCCCACCCTGTAGAGATGGACAGGCATTGGGGTATGCCTTTGGGTCGTCACTCATAACGGTCATGACATTTCACCTCACCCTACCCTGCAGACACTGACAAGTGTTGAGGTGTGCCTTGGGGTGTTTGGGCTTTACACTCACCTCATTCCATTAAGGAATATGCTGAAATGGGTGCAGTATAGCAGAATGGTGTGACCTCTGGGGCCAAAGAGTTCAAGGCGCACCTCGATGCCTGTCACTGGCTGCAGGGTGGGGGTGGGGGTGGAATGGCATGAGCATTACTGTCAACAATCCCAAGTCACACCCCTGACGCCTGTCAGTCCCTACAGGGTAGGGCAGATGCCTGTCAGACCCTGCAGGGTAGGGCATTATGGTCAGAAACCCTAAGGCCCTGGGCATGTCTTGGTATTTTTACTCAAAGTTTTCAACGTGGGCTTTTTGTGACCCCACCGAATGAACAGTGACACTATCAGTTTGTTAGCCGAAAGGTGATTTTGCACAGTGACTGCACCATTTAGCACCACAGGTGTGAAAACACATTTCCAACATGATGTGAAAAATGGCAGCTGTACTGTTCATGAGGAGGTGTTAAAAAATGGTAATGTTGAAAATCTGGAGCAAAAAATATGAAAAAACTGGGGAAGTCACGAGCGTGCATAAAAACTGTGCAATGCACATTCATATTGCAATTATTTGGGGGATTGTTTGCACCAGATTTTCAATATAGGCATTTTGGGACCTCTGCTCATGAACAGTGTTACTGTGATTTTCTTAATCTGTCCTGAACACTGATTTCCCACAGCGACTGCAGTATTCTGCGTTGGAAGTGTGAAAACACATTTTGGCCAGGATGAGAAAAATGACAGCTGTACTGTTCATAAGGATGTATGGAAAAATGCCAGTGTTGAAAATCTGACGTGAAAATGTTACAAATCTGTGAAGTTATGAGGATGAGTAGAAACTGCGCAATGCACGCTCGTAGCATAGTCATTTTATGGACATTTGTGACCAGATTTTTGACATATGTATTTTAGGACCTCTGCTCATAAACAGTGTCACTGGGATTTTCTTAATCTGTCCAGAACACTGATTTCCCACAGTGACTGCGCTATTCTGCGCCGGAAGTGCAAAACACATTTAGCCAGGATGTGAAAATGACAGCTGTACTGTTCATAAGGAGGTGTGAAAAATGCCAATGTTAAAATCTGGAATGAAATATTACAAATTCACGAATTTGCGGTGTGTGTGGAAACTGCACAACACATGCTCATAACACAGTAATTTTGGGAATTTTTCACCAGATTTGCAACATAGACTTTTGAGAGCCCGTCTCATGAACAGTGACACTGTCTTTTCGTTAATCAGTCCCGAAAGGTGATTCCATGCAGTGACCACGAAATCACCTTTCGGGACCAAATGACAGTTGCTGAATTGGTGAGGTGGAGTCCCAAGAACCCCATGTTGAAAATTGGGTACAAAGATTCAAAACAATCACCTAGATATACATCAAAGTTTAAAAATCCCTATTTATGGCATTGTACAGCTTACTGGCATTTATTCAGTTCACAGTTGACTTTGAAGAGTGCAGATGTGTTCCTGGTCCATCGAAGATCGTTGCACCGGCCTCCGGAGGTAAGTATGGGATGAAGGGGTGTGTGGGGAGGTGGGGTACGCAGATAGTGGGCGTGGGTTGAGGGCAAGAGAGTCAACGAAGGACCATTTTCTTTTGTTACAGGATGTTTTCATTTACATAGACAACATGGGACTTTTGCCACGTGGGCTCCCAGCATGGCACCTGGAAGTTTTGGGGGGCAGTGGAGCCAATGAGGATTGGGCATCCCGTTGTCCATACAATGTTGGGGGACCATGAGGATGCTGGACTTATGCCGCTGGGGTGGGCTGCCATCGTGGCACCTGGAAGTTTGTGGGGTTTTTGGAGGCCACAGAGATGATGGGGCTTGGGCACCCCGTCGGACCTCTGATTGTGCTTTTGGGGGGAGTGTGCATGAGCCGAGGGATTAGGCACCCCCTCGGCACACAACAATTGGAGGTGTGGTGTGCATACAACCACCGCTACAATCAGCGGTGGTGACATGTGGTTCAATTTGCATGCTGCTAACGGCATGGAGGTATGCTAAATGCCTACACATTACCACCGCTGATTGTAGTGGTCGTTTGCTTTCAACCATACGCCACTGCATCTGAACTGCTGTCACGGACAGCTGGAACATTCATTGGTGTGGTTGGGCTGTGCCTGCAAAAACGTCAGGAGCATTAGAAGCGGTGGTGCCACACCCACGAAAACCTCGTATGGTGGCACTATGTTTCTTGCACATGCATGCAAGTAAACATAAAAGCATAGATTACAATGTTCACTATAACATGCACTGCTGCTTTCATGCCCTTTGCACACCGTGTTTATGCATTAACTAGTTCTTGAATTTGTATCTGGGTGGGTAAAGTGAAAATGCATGTTAAAAGTTTTGCTTTACGCAGTGGGGAGGGGAACTGTAAATGACAAAATGCCCCCCTCTACATATGAATTATGTGAGCAGGATCTTGTCTCAGTCCATGAAAGGCATTCAGGTGTCCCCCTCTCCATTAGAATGGCATCATAATGTAGCTAAAGTGAGAAAGAGAGAGAGAGAGAGAAAGAGAAGGGGTAGAGATTGGTGATAACAAGAACAAGATTAGGAGAAAATAATACAATTTTTTTTTTGCATCATATGTTTATTCAATATTGTAACAAGATTACAAACAATACAAATAAGCCAAAGACAAAACGGTAATAAACAACTTTAAAACATAGCATATACAGTCAGATCCAAGTCCATCCTTGCTATATTTAGATATATTATACCAAATCATCAGTTCACTTACACAGATTTAGATTCATCTAAAACAAACCATTAGTCTCATTTTATCAATCAATTATGCAGCATTAGTCCCTGAGAGAGAGAGAAAGAAAGAAAAAACACAGTTCAAAGTCCAGGCAAATGAATTCCTTTCTACCCTATCCCACCCATCCCTCCCCAATGTCAGGGCCTCCTAGATGCAAAGCAACTAGATACGGTTGCCAGGCATTATAAAATTGTTCCCTCTCCCCGCATTCGTATGTTAATCTCTCTAGGGCAAGGGCCTGTAATATCAACGTCTGCCATTGCTGGCCAGTGGGTTTAAGTGCAGAAACCCATGTATTGAGAATGCAATGCCTGGCCATGATTAACAAGACTCTAAGCCATTAGTTCTCAGACATTGTTATAGTGAGCCTCCCCAAAGCTGTGGAAGAGGTCTTGAGCCTGGGAGGCTGGCTGCATCCTCCATCCCGAACAACATTACCATCGGTATCAGTGGTATCGGCCTACCTGCGATTGTCTGCACTTCCCGGTTCATCTCCTTCCAAAACTCCTGTAAAACAGGACACGTCCAGAGATAGTGATAGTACGATGCTACACCACTCGTACACCTCGGGGAGACTTCAGAATTAAATTTACTAACTATTAGTGGGGGATAGTATAGCCTCTGGCAACACTTATAGAAGGACTCCTTATATTTATTGCACACTAAGATGCCCTGGTGTAGTCGGGACATGACCTTCCAGGTGTCTTCTGTAATAGAGACTCCCATATCTCTTGTCCATAACTGCCTAGTTTTCTGTGACACTTCTGGAAGTAGCTGCCTACCCACCTTGGATACCCGGCGTATAGTACCTTTAGGGTTTTTCCAGCCGTCTTGTATCATTTGCTCTATCTGACCCATTAAGGACTTTGTTTCTAGGGTTCTCTCTAGTGTTTTGCAGTATGTCCTGACTTGTAAATAGCGGAAAAATGTTGCTGCCCACACCTGTCCTAATCCTGAGATCCTGAAGTGATCACCCCTCTCTGTTGCATAAATCTCTCAAGCATCTTATGCCTCCAGCCTTCCATTCTTTAAAGCCGAAATCATCTATGCCTGGGGAAAAAAAAGGATTACCCGCCACTGGTAGAAGCAGAGTCTCTTCCTGCACTTTCCCCATCTGCCACATCATTCACCCCCAAGGAGTCCAAGACCGATCTAACCAGTTGGTTCAGTTTAGGTATTCCTGCGTAGGCCCTCTGCCCTCTCACTAATAAATAAGCAGAAACTCTACCAGGGCAACCCCTCTCCTCGAGATCTAACCATCCTGCCTCCCGTGGCATACCAACTCAGTCTTGTAAATAGCAACATTGTATGGCCATATGATAAACCCCTAAATCAGGAAACTGGAGTCCGCCCCCTTCAGCCATAGCCTTTAGATGAGTAAGACTCACCCTAGGCCGTTTTCCTTGCCACTAAAAATCTGAAAAGGATTTTTCTAAAAGTTTAATATCCCCTCTCGTCAAACCCAGGTGTATCATTTGCATTACATACAAAACTCTGGGAAAGACATTCATTTTTAGCAGGTTTATACAACCCAGCCACGTTATAGGCAGCTCCCCCATCTATCCAAGTCAGCCCTGATTTTCTGCACGGGCGTATAGTTCAGGTCATATAAGCTCCAACCCGATCCTCCAATTCTGATTCCCAGGTATACAAAATAATGCCGCACTCTCTGTAAATCCCAATCCTGTATTAGATCACCCCCGCTTCCTAGATCCCCCAGACACATCTCTTTTGACTTGTTTAATTCAGTCTATAGCCGAAAAGTCGGAAAAGCGCTCAATCAGTCTCAGCAGTGGGGACATGGACTGTTCGGCTTGATCACATATAGCAACATGTCATCCACATAGAGGAGAGACTTAGCGCTCTGCCTGATTGACCTACAACCCTGCTATGTCCGGATGTTTCCTGATTGCCACTGCCAGAGCTCCAGCACTAAGGCAAATTGGAGGGGTGACAGCGGGCACCCTGCCTAGTCCCCTCTCCAGTCAAAGCTGTCCGTGGGTGTACCATTAACCAACACTCATGCTGTGGGGCCGTATACATTAACCTCACCAACCCAATGAATTCGTCATCCAGACCAAACCGGGTCAGAACCTCCAACAAATACTGCCACTCGACCTGATCAAATGCTTTTTCTGCATCCATTGATAATGTGTGCATGGGTTCATACCCATTGGAGGCCCCTCAGTTCACATTCAGAAGTGTCTGCATGTTATGATACGAGTATCTGTTCCGGATAAACCCGGTCTGGTCTGGGTGTATCAATTCTGGTAAAAGTTCGTCTAGTTGGTTAGCCAGTATTTTAGCGTCACAGTTGAGAAGAGAAATGGGCCTGAAGGATGCCCATTCGAGCAAGTCCTTACCCTCCTTAGGTATCAGACAAATCATTGCCTCCCTCCACGTCTGTGGCAATGTCTCCCCCTCCTCCCTCGCAGTATTGAGCACTACCTCTATGTGCACTACTATGTAGGGTTTCATGACTTTGTAATATTCTTCCGCAAAGCCGTCGGGGCCACTAGTTTTCCCTCTCTTCAAACCCATGACAGCTTTGGCTATCTCTTCGCTTGTCAGCTTGGTTTCCCCAGCCAGTCTCTCTGATGCTGAGATAGTTTGGGAGATCTAACCCTTCCAGGAATTCCCACATTGCAACTTGTACATCCCCACATTGTGTTTTATACAATTCTTGATAAAATTCTCTAAATCTTTCCCTTATGCGGCTTTCAGCCGTCTGCAATGTCCCCGCTGAGTCTCTAACTGCCTAGATCAGGTGTGGACCCTTCCTCCTTCGTATTAAGCATGCCAGCATGGTACTAGGTTTGTTTCCCCATTCATAAAATTGTTTCCTAACAAATAAACACGTCTTCAAGGCACCTAGTAACAAGCTGTTCAGTGCCTATCTAGTCACCGTGAAGCTGATGGACAGCTTCTCCTCCCACCCTCTTGCTATCCATGTTTCCAGTATTTTGAGATGATTTTCTAAATTAATTCTCCTCTCTTGAACTTTCTTCTTATGATAAGATACGAAGCCAATAATGGAGCCCCTCATGACTGCCTTTCCCGCATCCCAAAATACAGCCTTTGAAGGGGCCGTTTGCTGATTAGCCTGCACATATTGTTTCCACTGCTCCTTCAAGAAATTTCTAAAATTCCTTATTTGCCAGTAAGTAATTCAGAAATTTCCAGGTTCGGGGGGTCTTGTTTGCTTTTCCTATTGACACTGTTAGTAGTACCATCGCATGATCAGATATCTGTATTGTACTATGCTTGATCTGTGTCATATGTGGAGTACCATAATGGAGAAGATACATAGGCCCAGATATTCAAAAGAGAAAAGTGCCCGGCACAAATCCTGATGCGCCGGGGCGCATCAGTGATGTATGCAGGCACAGGTGGGGGGGGGGGGCGTGCCCATACGTACTCTGCACAGCCCAATATTCAGCCCAGGATGTGCGGAGCCATGCATGCTCAACCCCTACCTGCACCAGCACAAAGTTGATCCACAAAAAAAAGAAACAACGGATGGCCACCCACAGGTGAGCTGCCACATTGCAGGGCCCAACACAGCAGCTGCCACCTGTGGGTGGCCACCCATTCACTGCACCTGTGGCGCCCCCATGTCCGATCGCGGGCATTTGTAACAGAAAAAGAAAATTACGTCCAATATCCTGGTGGTCTGGCAGTACCCCCTCCCCACCGCCCACTGGGCCACCGCCCGCTCCCCGGTCAGCTGGCGGGCGGCAGCACCACCACCTGCCGCCTACCGACTGACACCGTGGGAGGACTGTCGCCCATTGGTCCACAGTGTGAGCCAATGGATGTGCAACCTGTGCCACTACTACATTCCAGATATGTGAATAGATCCATTCACATATCTGGAATATGTAGTATAATGAGAACTGCAGCCATTAGCTCACGCTGTGGACCAATGCGTACTCTCGAGTAGTCGGCGGCAGGCGCGGTGGCAGGTGGGTGGTGCTGCTGCCGCGGCTGACGGGGGCGGGGCGGTGGGGCTCAGTGGGCGGGTGGGAAGGGAGTCGCTAGACCACCGGGATATTGGACGTAATTCTCTTTTTCTATTACAAATGCCCTGATCGGGCAGACAGCGATCCACTGGACCACCAGGGATATTAGAATCTACTTATTTATACTTGAGCCCGTGATGGGCTGACAGCGTCCACTGGACCACCAGGGATATTAGAATATACTTATTTATACTTAAGCCTGCGATTGGGCAGACAGCGGTCCACTGGACCACCAGAGATATTGGATTTTTTTTATTTATACTGAAGCCCGCAATCGGGTTGTGGGGCACATTGCCGCGCTGTGCAGAGGGCGTCAGTCCCCAACAGCTGCTGCCTGGCAAAGCACCAGGCGCAAGTCACCGGGGATCAGCGCACCTGCATGCAGATGGGGCCATAATGACATGCAAATGGCTCCATTGCACCTTGCATCATTATGGCCCCATTTGCATGTACTGAATATATATCCGGTTGCTCGCGCATAGCGCAATGGAACTTGTGCTGAGCGCATCCACCTGCCCCACTCTGGCCACTTGCGCTGGTGCAGTGCCACTGCACCATGCACACCGCGGGTGGCCAGGGTGCGATATTCAACAATGCTGGGCCATGGCGCGCGCTCCGTTGAATATCGCCTGGTCAACGCCCCTGTACAGCCAAGTTGAACTGCGCCCAGGCTTGCGCCACAGCCTGGCGCAGTTTGAATATCTGGGCTCTAGACTAATCTGGACCAAGTTCTATGTGGGTGGGAGAAAAAAGTATACTCTCTAGAGGTAGGATTTGCTGCCCTCCAACCATCTATTAAGTCCAGGTCAACCATCCCAGCCTGCCAACTACGAATGGCCTCTTTGACAGTGCCCCTGCCCTCTGAGTGATCCAATACTGGATCCATCAGGCAATTCAGGTTGCCCCCCCCAACACTAACCCTGGAAACTGTTCCTCCATTAAGAGTGCAAGGAGGGATTTATAAAAGACTGGGTCATGCATTGCCAGCGCATATACACTTCCAAAGTTATCCTCTCCCGCAAGATGTCACCCACCATGAAAACGTAGCGGCCACTAGTTGGGTCCGCCACCACTCTTTCAACCATGAAAGGTAGCCTCTTGTGCAGGAGTACTGCCACCCCTCTCTTATGGGAGTCGTATGATGCCGCATAACAGTCCCCAACCCACCCCTTTTTTTGTTTGCTTGCACGCATGTGCAAGAAACATAGTGCCATCATCTGAGTTTTCGGAGGTGTGTCAGCCCTCTTCCAATTCAGTCAGTGTGTTTGCAAGTGCGGCCGCAGTTCTCCAATGCCTGCTGGAGCTGTCTATGACAGCTCCAAAATGCAGTGGCATACAGTTGAAAGGGGGAGCTACGCTTCAGTGAGCAGCGATCAGATATCACCTGCTCATGCGCACTCCACCCACACACACACACACACATATGCTGCTGCTGCTCCCCCCCCCCACCAATGCACACACTGTATAGCCGATGGGGGTGCCCAATCCCCATTGGCTGTGCTGCCCCAGAGCACAGTTTCATATGCCGCTGGTGCCCACCCCAGCTGTGGCTACGATATATAGTCGACGGGGTGCCCAATCCCGTCGGCTCCTGTGTCTCCCAGTACAGGGTGCCCGCTGAGAGCCCACCCCAGCGTGGCAACAGATGCCATGGCCAGCGGGGTGCCCAATCCCCTGTCGGCTCCACACCCCCAAGCCATCCTTCTGCCATGCTGGGGCCCACCCCAAGCGTGGCAAGCGTCCGATGTCGTCATAATAAAAAAAACAAACCTGAAAATCGAAAACGGTCCCTCGCTGTGTCTGCCTCCACCCGCGCCCACCTACTGCGCACCCTGCCTCCCCACAACCCCCTCACCCCATACTTACCTCCGGAGTCCGGTGTGATGATCTTCGGTGGACCGGGAACACGTCTGCACTCTTCAAAGCCGACCGCGTACTGAGGAAATGCCGGTAAGCTGTATAATGGGATAGATACGGGTTTTTCAACTTTGTTGCATATCTCAGGCATTTTTGGGAATTTTTGCACCAAATTTGCAACATGAGTTTTTGGGAACCCTCCTCATGAATTATTGCACTGTCATGGCGTTACTCGGGCCCGAAGGGTGATTTCGCAGCCACTGCGTGAAATCACCTTTCCGGAATGATTAATGAAACGACACTGCCAGTGTTCATAAGGTGGGCTCTCAAAAGCCTATTTAAAATTTGGTAGAAAAATTCCTAAAGTGACTGTTTCTGACGTGCATTGCGCGGTTGCTCATGCGCTAATGAAGTTCGTGAATTTTCAATATTTTCCTCTAGATTTTCAACATTGCCATTTTACCACACCTTCTTATGAGCAGTACAGCTGTCATTTTCACATCTCACCCAAAATGTGTTTCCGTCCAGGTAGCGCACAATGGCGCAGTCGGTGTGCGAAATCAATGTACGGGACACATTAAGAAAATCACAGTGATACGGTTCATGAGCAGAGGTCTCAAAATGGCTATGTTGAAAATTTGGTGAAAAAATTCTAAAAATGACTGTTTTATGAGCATGCGTTGCGCAGTTCCTACGCACGCTCGTAAGTTTGAGAAATTTCAATATTTTCACTCCAGATTTTCAACATTGCCATTTTAACACACCTCCTTATGAGCAGTGCAGCTGTCATTTTCACATCTCACCGAGGCGTGTTTCGCCCATGTAGTGCACAATGGCGCGGTCGGTGTCTTGAAATCAATGTATGAGACATGTTAAGAAAGTCACAGTGACACTGGTCATGAGCAGAGAGGTGTTAAAATGGCTATGTTGAAATGGTGAAAAATCCCAAAATGACTGTTTTAGGGTGCCGCGTTCGCAGTTCCTCGCATGCTGGCAAGTTTCAATTTGTACTATTTGAACACCAGATTTTCAACAGTGCCATTTTACCGCACTTCCTTATGAGCAGTACAGCTACAATTTTCACATCTAGCCCAAAATGTGTTTCCGCACATGTAGCGCACAATGGTACAGTCGGTGTGCGAGAAACAATGTTTGGGACAGATTAAGAAAATCACAGTGACACTGGTCATGAGCAGAGGTCTTAAAATGGCTATGTTGAAAATTTGATAACAAAACTCCATAAAGTGACTGTGTTACAGTGAGCATTGCGCAGTTTCCACGCACCCTCGAAGTTCATGAATTTGTAATATTTTCAGTCCAGATTTTCACCAGTGGCATTTTCCTCCCCTTATGAACAGTACAGCTATCATTTTCCACAACATGGCCGAAATGTGTTTTCACACTTTCAGCACAGAAATGCATGGTAGCCGTGGGAAATCATTGTTCAGGACAGATAAAGAAAATCACACTGACACTGTTCATGATTGGAGGTCCCAAAATGCCTGTGTTAACAATCTGCTGTAAAAAAATCCCCAAACTAGTTACATTATGGGTGTGAGTTGCCCAGTTTCTACGCACGCTCGTGACTTCACCAGTTTTTTTAAGATTTTCACAGCAGATTTTCAACATTGCCATTTTTTACACCTCTCATGAACAGTACTGCTGTCATTTTTCACATCCTGTTCGGAATGTGTTTTTGCACCTGTGGTGCCAAATGCCATAGTCGCTGTGCAAAAGCAGTTTTCGGCTAACAAACTGATATTGCCACTGTTCATGAGGTGGGGGTCACAAAAAAAACATAATGAAAATTTGGAGGGAAAATACTAGCGAATGCCTGAGGCGTTAGGGTTTCCGACCATAACGCCCCACCCTGTAGAGAATGACAGGCATCGGGGTGTGACTTGGGATTCTTGCCTGTCATGCTCATACCATTCCACCCCCACCCACACCCTGCAGCCAGTGAGAGGCATCAAGGTGTGCCTTGGACTCTTTGGGCCCAAACTTCACCCCATTCTCCTATACCGCACCCATCTCACCGTATTTTCTGATGGAATGGGGTGCGCATAAGGGCCAAAGACCCCAAGGCACACCGTGACACTTGTCGGTGTCTGCAGGGTAGGGTGTGGTGAAATGGCGTGGTCGTTATGCCTGATGACCCAAAGGCACACCCCAATGCCTATCACTCTCTGCAGGGTGGTGGTGGGGTTGGCTTCAGTTCAATACTTCGCTGTCATTCCTATTATGCAGCTCTGTAACTTCTACACTACCAATGCCAATGCCAGCAAGCAAACATTCGGCATTGACAAATGCTTGTTTAGTTTGAGATGTTCTTTCTCAGTAAGATGGGTCTCCTGTAATAAAGCAACCATTGCAGATTGTCGTTTGAGGGCAGTCAGTAACATGGTCCTCTTGACTGGGTTAGATATCCCTCTAACATTCCACAAACTACCACTAAACCCACTGGGCTAGCCATATTCCTTACCCCATTGTTCTCTCAGGACCCTGTATTCCCAGGCCCCCTCGTTTTCAACATTCAGTGCTGCATAGAAACTAATTTCCTGATATGACTGGATCTGTGATACAATAGTATGAGAATCAACAAACAATGACCATTAACTATGTACATGTCCCATCCCTCCCCCCGTCCACATTTTCCCACTTCAATACCTTGTATAAATGTCCCTCCCCTTTGTAACAAGAATTGCGTATAGCAAGCATTTTACAATCCCACTCCCAAACTCAGCAAGGACATACCCCCGCCCCCCATCCCACCACAAACTTCCAAATATGTTTAGTTTTCTCACACCAACCTCCTGCCATTGATAGAGCTCTCTATATTTTGGATACTGTCCTTACTTTTCCCCATCCTATTATACATCAAGTCTTCATAAGGAAATCTAAAATTGGTGCCCTGTAATTAAGTATATATAGCAAAAAAAAAATGAAAAAAATTATCCCTTGTTCAGAGTAGCTGATATCCATGACAAAAACAAAAAACAAAAAAAAAAGGAAAATTTGCTGGTCTTCAATTGTTCATACATCACAGATAGTTTCTCCTCCACGAGTGGCATCGTGCAGCCAGTCTCACAATTTAGAGTTTTAGTCACTCACAGTTCCAAAAAGTAGAATTAAGCAGTGTTTACACCACAATTTTTAAACAGAATAGTAGGGTTTCAGGAAGCAGAATCTGTATCTAAGCTATTCAGTGGTATGGAACTTTTCAATTAAATACATGTAAAAAATATAAACTGTCACTCTGCTGATTCTGTTCTTCCATAAATGACAGCTTTTCTTTGGTTTTAATTTAGAAATGTAATGGTTTTAGGAAATGCAATGGAAAGTAAAAGAGATACCTCGAGTCAGCCAGCCTCTTTGCTGTTAACACAGTGGCAGAGTCGTGCACACATCTTTCTCATCTTAGTGTTACCGTAGATGAGTAGGCATGAGCCAGTCATGGGACAGAGTACTATGACGATGCATACCAGAAGATTTGTAGTGTTTGGTGGAAGTGTGCTAGTAACTGACAAGTACAGCATGGAGAGGACATAAAGTACATAGTTCAAGATAAGACAGATGATCATTTTTGCCGAATGAACTGTGGAGCGAGGCTGCTGAAACCAGTTGAGCTGCTCTTCATCCTCCTGGTGTGTTTGCAGAGGGTGATGATGATGATGAGGGAGCTGCTGGCCACCATGATGATGAAGGGCAGAACGGTGATGAGGATTATATGCACACCAAGCAAAACTGGTTTCTCATTCCCTGTGCCGTTCTTACTGAAAGTTATGTTATCTGCTCTGGCTGAATATTGCTGAGCTGTCGTAATTCCACTGAGGGTGCTACTGATCACCACAGTACCGAGGATCAGGTAGGGCACCATGTCAGAGATTCGCTGTTTGATCCAAATGAAGAACCTTTGTGTGCTGTTGATGATCTTCACACAGTAGAAGATGGAGAGCCAGGTCAGTAGCCAAGGGCTCAAAGAAACGCCCACCAATTGAGCAAAAAAATATATTCCACCAAGGTAACAAAGGATATCCAGAAGCAAATACACAGAATTGATGTACACTGTGCTCTGGAAAAGGACATTGGAAGCAGCCAGGCTTGTCATGATTAAATCACTGGGTGAAAGACCTTGATTATTTTGGAAGTCATGAAGCATGGTGACTATGATGAGAAAGTTTCCCGCAAAGCCAAGAACAGCTATCAGTGTTATAGACGCCAAAAAGATAGCACCCCCATCTGGAAGCATCACTGAATCTCTGCCAGGGTTTTTGCAATGTTCTCAGTATATCCTTGTGTGTGTCAGACACATTCAAGTGACTCAGCCTTTTTATAGGCTCCATCGTTAAAGTCTGTCTGCTAACTATGAAAAACACCTGCGTGTCTTTTTCTGTGTGCAGAGTTAGTAATGGATAATGCAAATCTTTACAGAAGTATTGGATTCCAGCTTGAGCGTCACCTTCACCAAGACTATATTATAACCTCAGGTGATGAATAAGCAATAGGAGTTAATGAACGCTCAAGGAATGGAGATCTAATTTTCAACGTATGATCTCAACAATGAATAATGGGCGAGGACATACAGAGCTAATGTGAAACATAAACAAAACTGTCTGCAAATATTATGCTTTTAAAGTTCTCCAGGATGCATTAGAAACATAAACAATGATGGCAGAAATAGACTAATGGCCCATCTAGTTTGCCTATGGCTGCCTTCCTAACCCTGTGACAAATGTATATCCAGGATCCCATCCTCCCATCTACCCATCCTTTCCCTCCTGCACATGGTGCAGAACTTGCTACTGTTTCCTTTATTGTGTCCCAGCCATGCTTGAAGCCCATCATGGTTTCAGCACCCATTGCTGCAGTGGGCAGACTAATTTATGGTTCCACCACCCTTTACGTGAAATAATACTTCCTCAAGTCCCTCCTGAAATTCCCTTTTATCAGTTTCCAGTCATGGCCTTGTGTCACTGAACTGGTGTTCTTGGTAAATACTTCACCCACCGGTGTCTTGAATGTTCTGGTGGTCGGGAAGCACAGTGCTGCTGTCACCTTGAGCTTTACGGACATTGCATGGCTGCGGTGGATGTCTGTCCAGAGCTGCTCGTGCTTGGAGCATCTCACACAGCTGCATGAGCATGGGACTGTTGCGCCAGTACCAGCACATGATCTGGTCATCACTGAGGACTTCAGATGTTACTTGTGGAAAGTACTGTCTGTTTACAGCTTTGCACCTCTGGGGGGGAGGGGGGCAGTCTCCATTATGTAGGCAGTGTGGGCTGTTGCTGTTGTAGCAGTTCATGGTTCCATCTCAGGGTTTGCCCCAGTTAAGACCTGCTTCTTGTAGTCCTTAACCTGTGCAACACTAAGTCACACTAAATGCCATTTTCTGTGCTGACTGTATTGTGTTCCTGCACATGTGCGATCGCCACTGGCCGGTGCAGCGCTAACAGAAGAATATTGCATTGTTGCACAATTGGCCATTTGTCCTAGCGCACATCTTTTGAATATGGAAGCCTTAGTATTTTATCTTATATTATAGTTTCTGCAATTAACACTGGGCCATCTCTCAAAAAAGGACTTTGTCTCAGTGATTCAACCAGTTATCAAAATTCAGTAAAATAAATAACAGGAGAGGATCTATGGCTCTGTTCCACTGCGGGATGCTGGAAAACAATTCTTTAACACGTTATCAGAAACGGATTAAAGCTTACCATTTCAAAGTGTCCGCACTGTGTAACCCGATTTTAAAAACGTGTTGGTACCTTGCGAAATCACTGTCAGCATGTTCTCACTTCAATAGTGTAGTAGTGTGTTTTTGTCTGTTTTCTGGCACTCACAGCAGCCAAAAGCCGCTTACCATGATGCTTTGCGGTCATGGATCTGACCCAGAAAACAGCCGAATCGTGCTCCAGGATCCATGTTGCCCTGCTCTCACTGACGGTGTGTTAGATTTAGAATCTGAACCATTCTGAAAACCATGCTCAAGCCTACCTCGAAACAGGGTTTGAGCACGGTTCAATAAAACCGTTCACAAGTCGTGCTATGTGTGAACGCAAACTGTGCTAGCAGCTATTTAAAACGCTTTACCACTGATAAAACGTTTTAAATAGCACAGTGTTATAGGAAACCGTTTTTTAATTCTGTAGATGCTCTCATGTTTTCCTTTCAGTGTTGTTTGTCCAATATTCTGATATGTTTCAACCTTTTTTATTAATTAAATCATTCACATTTTTTGCCTATGTAAGTACCTGATTCAGCAGTTGCTGCTGTCTCTGTTCATACTCCCTGAACACTCTGTGATATCAATAAACACCATTCCAGACCATTCAGATGAGTGACCTGGAATGGTGTAACTGATGTCGTGAAATATCTTGGAAATACGTAAAGAAAGACCAGTAGCTGCTGAGGACAGTGGAACTCTATTTGTCTCAAACGTTTCACCAGGAAACACGTATTGAGCTAAAAGTAGTTTGTTTCCAGATGCCTGCCGGGGGAAGGGGATGAAGGACGAGTACAGAACAGAACGATACAATAAATTATGCAATAACACAAAACATCGTACAGAGATTTAAATTAAAGTGATTTTGTGAGGTTTCGCAGATGCCTTTTTCACACAGTATGCCATTGTCACCCATGCTTCTGATGTTGAAACTGCAATCTGTTTGGTTAAAAATTGGTCATAGTCATTTTATTCATGTTGTGTCAGTCTGTGCCCTCCAGTCTTCTGTCTGCCGCCACACCCCCAGAAACGATGTCATGCAAGGGAACTGTTAATGTTTTACATACAGAACCAAGCATTCTGGGTAAATTATCATGTTGATGTAAATATTAATTACTCAGAGGTACAGTCCCTTATTTTGGCGGTGGTGACTGCACCTAATATGTAGATGTATATAGCAACGCATTGTGGCTACAATAAGTTTTTTTTCCCACTTCCCTTATTGTGAGGTGCAGTCTCATATCTCTGTTGCGTCTTCAACAATAAAAGCGCTCATATGTTTATTTTCCAAACAAGGCATTGTGCATATAGTATCTAGCTGAGAAGCTGTCTTTACTGAGAGATGTTGTAGTCTCCTATGTCGGTAGTGTAGATTTCTGCAATTCCAAGACTGACCACCAGAGGCCTCTGTTTCAAAACAGTGCTTATAAACTTTGTTTCCCTTGCATGATGTCACGCTTGGGGTTGCAGCACTGAGAAAAAAAGGGGCAAGCTATGCAAATGAGGCAGAGCACAGAAATAATAGCATTTATTGCATGGAAAAAGTAGTTTTGGCAGTGTGAATGGTAGGAGACTGAATCAGAACTCCTACAGGTTACTACAGTTTACTACTCCCATTTGCTATGGCAAAGCTCGCTAAATCACTTTAAACAGTGCAAAACTTTGTTCATTAGGAGTGTATAGAAAATCAATATCAATATTACAGGCCAGAAGGCCATCCCGGTGGCACTGAGGGCTGAGTCGCTGGATGCCCTCGCTCTACACCAGCGACCTGAGTTTGGGAATGAGCACGGGTCACTGGGGTTGGCAGGGTTGGAGAAGGACTGAGTAGGACTGCTCTTCTTCTCTGGGGAGGGGGGACATCAGTGTTTGATGCTCGACTGGTCCCCCGGTGGAGATGGGGGGGCAGAGCGCCGACGCTGCAGTTGAGGGTCGGAGATGGGACAGAAGCCTTGGAGGAGCATGTGTGGACGTGCACGTGCCCTCTCCATTGGCATCATTGCACGCCACTTCCTGCAGAGGAGGAAACTAAGAATACCCTCAGCAGCATGACGGCTGCCCCGACAGCACCACCACAGATGCGCCCAAGTTAGCTCCCTCCAGGGCCCTCCCTCCAGGTCTCTGCAGTGGTGGGGTAAGTACCCGCTGTGCTGCGGGCTAGGAGGGCTGTGGCGGGGAGGTTGGAGCTCTGGCAGCGTCCCGGGCAGCAGTCAAGAAGGCTGGCTGAAAGGGGGAAGGAACCAAAGGCACCACCCCCAGCCGAGGTAATAAATAAATAAGTAAAAAAAATATATATTACAGGCCAGGGCAGCAGAGAACAAACTGTATATCGATGAGGACAGTAAAGAATAGAGCGTAGAGGAGAAGAGCACAGGGAGGAACAAGGAAGTAGAGAACTAGTGTAGAAGGGATTAGGAGAGGGAGGCTGTTCAAGTTCAAGTTTATTGTAGGAAAACTCCGTTGAGCAAGCTCATTCACAAGGAGGTTCTTTGGCACAGACAGGTAGTTACAGATTGTATAATCGAAAAAACAGTACAAATTCAAGTACAGAATTATGGGCAAGCATAAACATGTTGCATAAAAATAACAATGACATAGAAAAATACAAGTACAGAAAAAAAGGTACAAAGCGCTTGTTTCAGAATGTCAAGGCAGCTGATTTCTAGGTAAGTAAGAGAAGAAGAATCAGCATTTATATAGCACTTTTCATATATCCAAAGTGCTTTACAAGCAATGCTAGACTGGTAGTGAAGTGACTGAATTTGTGGTGGCGGCCATATTGCACATCATCACACACACACAGCCTGGGAATTGCATGAACCGGTTTTATGGGAAGGGGAATGTTAGCCAGGACACCGGGAATGTTCCCTACTCTTTGGGAAGAGTGCCCTAGGTTCTTTTACTTCCACCTGGACACCCACCAGGACAACACCAGGATGGGCAGAAGAGACCTCGGTTTAGCATCTTATCCGAAGGATGGCACACTCCAGCAGTATAGCACCCCCCAATACTGCACTCGGATGCCAGCGATTTTTAGGTGCAAGTCCAATCCCGGTGTGGGACGAGAGCCCACGACCTTCTGGTCCAGAGGTGGATGTGCTACCAACTGAGCCACGCTGACATTGAGGAAGAGGAAGCAGTGGGCTAGGGTTAGAGCAGTGAGCTAGGATTTCAAAGCAGCTGCATGTATATTTTATTTTTGCTGCAGCCAACCTTTTATATAGGCTGACAGTGACAGTACCGGGAAGCTTCAGTATGTCTTGGAGCTGGTTCCAGATAGTTGAGAGTACACTCAATATGACCCACTTGCCAAGTGAGGTGTGAGTTCTTGGTACATCGAGGAGGAGGAGGAGGTCATTTTTCCTAAGAGAGTAGGCGTTATGGGAAATACGGAAAAGGGTTGTGAGATAGTTTGGGAGCTTGTTCAGGAGTAGTTTAAGAGTCCAGATACCAGCATGAAGCGTCCATCTAGTTGAGAGTGATGTCCAGCCAGCGGCTTGGTACAAATCGCAATGGTGGGTTCGGTAGGTAGGTTTGTCATGAATCATATGGCACGGGTGGTAGAGGATATCTAGTTTGTTGAGTCCTGAGGCCGCTGCGGAGGAGTAGATTACATCTCCATAGTCAAGTGAGCAAGAAAGTTGCCTGGACCAGCCTAGTTCTGGTATCCAGTGGAAAGAGGAACTTGTTACAGAAGAAGAAACCTAGCCTAATTTTAGCCTTTTGCTAGATCGTTGAGGTGGTCGTGAAAGGAAAGCTGTTGTCTAGCCACATACTAAGATATTTGAATTTGGAGGTGATTTCAAGGGGTTCACCTAGGGAGGTAGTGATGAATCCTTTGTGCATGTTTGCAAGGGAAGTGGAGGTAGTGTTTGGGGCAAAGATCGTGGCCTTAGTTTTCTTGGCATTGAGGAGTAGTTTGGCATTGATTAGGTTGATTTCTAGTTGTGCAAAGCTGGCTTGGAGTACATCCCTCACTTCAGCCAGTGTAGGGCCTGATGTATACAGCACAGTGTCATCAGCAAAGAAATGCAGATGATGTACAGGAAGAAGAGGATGGGACCTAATATGAAGCCTTACGGGACTCCCCTGACAACTGGGAGGGATGCAGAATAGAGGCCACCAGCTTTTACTTTCTGGGTCCTTCCAGATAGGTAGCTGGTAAACCACTGGGCAGCAAGAGGGGTGGCGCCTACTTTTATTAGGCTTCAGACTAACAGATTGTAGTCGACAGTGTTGAACGCTTTGCTGAGATGTAAAAATACTGCACCAGTAACTTTATTGGAGTCCATGGCTGTGATCTAGTCATTGGTAACTTTGGCTAGAGCAGTGACTGTACTATGGGTGGGCTGGAAGCCGGATTGCGCAGGGTTGAGGATTGAAGGTGATTCGATATGGAGTTTCATTTGGGAGTTAACTAGCTTTTCAAGGACTTTGGAGAGAACAGGTAAGACTGAGATAGGCCTATAGTTGTTTAGGTCACATGGGTCCCCTGACTTGAATAATGAGAGGATGAGGGCAGATTTCCAGCAGGAGGGAACAGTGGCAGTGGAAATGGAAAGATTGACTATGTGGAGGATAGGGGTGGTGAGGTCAAGATAGCCTAGTTTAAGAAAAAAGGATTCTAGACCATTGTCCCCTACACTTTTTCGAATGTCTATGTTAAGAAGTAAATCTTCAATTTCTTTATAGCTAAGCGGGCACAACTGAAGCAGGCGGGTCACAGTTTGCATATCAATGTTATTACAGTCTTGGTTGCTACCACAGGCTACATGAGGTGAAGAGTCGAAAGCTAGGCCAGCAGTTACAAGGTGATTGTTGATTTCCTTGAGGATTAGACAGCTGTTTTCCACAGCTCTACCATTGCTGAGGATCTTCAGAGGGATGGAGGGGGCTACAGGCCTACATTCAGTGGACTTGAGTGTCTTCCAGATTCTTTTGGGAATTCCCTTTTGCCTGTTCAAGGGTGGAGACAAAATAGTTGGCTTTGCTTGCGCAGATTTGTTTAATGCTGGCGGTTATAGCTGCTCTGAATGCTTGCCAGTCAGCTGGGCTTTCGGATGTTCTAGCCTTAGCCCAGAGTTTATCACAGCATAGGAATGTAGCCTTGAGATCTGATGTAAAACATAGGTTGGATGTTTTACGCACCCTGACTTTAATCAAAGGGGCATGCTTTTTGGCCAGTGCGGTGAAGTTGTCGTTAAGGACAGTGACCTCCGCATCAATTGTTTTACGGCAGGTAGAGGTCTGCCATCTAATTTTGCTCCAGTTGGATAAGTTGTCCTATGCATTAAACTTGTGAAAGGACCACTTAGTTATGAGTGTTGGTTGTTGCTGGGCTATAATTTGTGATCTTGTAAAACAACCACCCATGATCACTCATGTCATTGTGGAAGACTGCAGAGTGAAGAATTTTGTGGGGATGTGTAGAAAGTATGACATCAAGGAGAGAACTGTTGTCAGGATTGGATGTATTGGTTCTAGAGGGTTCACCGACTAACTGGTAGGATAGGTAGAGGAATAGGAGAGGAAGGGAGGTAGAGAGGGAGGGTGAAGGAAAGGGTTTGAGTGGGGAAAGGCAAGGAGTAGGAGAAGGGAAAAGTGGATGGGGTTTGGGCTCAGACTAAGTGCATTTACAAGAAGCAGCAGAGCGGCATGGGATAGAGAGGGACAGAGAGTGTTTGGATGATGCAGAGTGAATGTTTCTTCTTGGCAGCTGCAATGCTAAGTGTCCAGCCAGCGGTGCACTGATTTTGGGTCGTCCCACCATATAGCATCTGTGGTGGCCCCCTCCCTCCTATGATTACAGGCCTTGCATTCCTCTGTGTATTCTTCCACCATTACAATATATTCTGGGTCATTCAATAATGGAGCATTTAGTCTCCAGCATGAATTTTTGTGAAGTGGTGCGACCAACAAGTCCAATAGGAATGGGACGTGGTCCGATTGCATCAGGCTCTTGATTTCACACCGCTTCACTACGTGTGCCAAGTTGAGGGACAGCACTAAGTAGCCATTGCTTTTTTATCAATCTCTGGCTCTCCCCTCCCTCAGTGATCGTCGTCTGGCTCATTGTGCCAACTTAACTGGCAAGGTCTGGTTCGGCGCACTCCTTTCTTACCTATCGGCCTCCCTTCCCCAATCACCTCAGCTTGCTCCCTCAGGAGCAATGATGCACAGGCCCTCACCATCTCCTTCAGGTCCTCATCAACCAGCCAGGCATCCTTCTCCTATCATTTCCCCAAGCTCTGGAACTTGCTCCCCGCCACCATTCGTAATGCCCCCTCGCTCCACGCCCTCTCCTCCCTCATGCACTCCTTCATCTCCCACACCTGCAAATGTACCTAACTCACTCTTCACCTCTTTTCCTATAATTGGCTTGCAAATTCCTACTCACTCTATGCTTTTCTTCCCTCACTAACTCCTCGCTGGTTCCCGCTCCTTGTCTCAATAGGGGAGTCAGGCTATCTCCATTATCTCGAGCACTTACCCATCATTCTCTGCCAAGGTTCCCCCTCCTGTCTTTCATGGGAGCAAGCTATGGTCTGGTATCTCAAGCACTTCCTTCTGCTGCTTGTTAACAATGACATGGTTTACTGTAATCATATAATCTTGTATCCTGCTGTATTGTCCGCACTGTTCATCACTATACCTTGTGCCATTGCATTTTGTTTCATATTGTATTTTTTTGCCTATTGTACATAATTCCCTATTGATACCCTGCACTCATTACTGTACCTCCATTTTTCTTCCTCCAGCACACATCTGGAAATGAGCAATTTGCTTAGTAAGTCTTCCTGGCCGAAATAAATAAATAAATAAATGTAATCAATACATGAGTAGGCATTGTTGAGGGCGGGGTTGGCCAACAGGTGTAATCAGTCAAGGGAATGCCAGATCTCCACCATCCCCAGTTCATGCATAAGTCTCAGAATATAGGTGCCCACTCAGGACTCCTCTGATCCAGTGTGCTGGCTGTGTCAAGGCGGGGTTACATGACCACACTGGACTATTCACCTACTGTATTCAGCCACCAGGTAAAACTCAGTGGGAGGAGGTACCCATGAGACCAGTTTGTCTTTCAAAAAGGCCACATTGTCCCCCTCCTGATTTGGTGGCGATATGTTGACCAAAGTACTGGGAACTGAGTGGAGAGTGCCTTTAATATATATAAAACACCCTTCCAGGTCCTCGATGAATTTCTCTACCTCCAAGAGGCAGGATCTGTGCACCAGAACTTCAACACCTTGCCAGTGTGGACGGTCTTGGAGAAAGAAGTACATTGAGCCCTCGCAAGACCGCTTTAGCTAGATGTGTTCGCTCTACATCAGGTGCATTTCTTGTAAAAACTCAGTCATTGCTCCCAACCTCTGTAACCCCTATAGCACTCTGTCCCACTTCATGAGGCTGTTTAGATTCCCAGACATTGTACGTCACTATGCAGCCAGAAGCCATGTTATAGTTTGTGGGCTAGTACCCAGGGCCTCCTTCCCAGGAGCTCCTCATCCAGCTTGCACCACAGCACCCAGCAAGCTCACTGCAAAACAACAAAAACTGTATACAGTAGGTAACCCTGGTATCAGCAAAGGCAAAAACAGCACTGCTCCACTATTTCTTTATTTATTTATTTATTAACGAGATTTACCAGATAAGCAGACTGAGTGGGAGAAAACCACTCGTTTCCAGATGCGACCTGGGTGTACATAACATTACAATACATAGTAGTGCTGCAATAACATTTGGTGCAGTAGGCATTGTTACAATAGGATAGATGCATAAGTACACATAGCTTGATACAGTAGGATTCAGCAAAGGTGAAAAGCAAAACAGTCCAAGGGTGATTTAAGTCAGGACATTACGCCCATTGAAAGATATTACAATATGTTTACTTAGTACAATGCAGTATGAAAGTTAGCATGTGTCCCTAGGTGCCAAGTGGATGCTTAGGTTTAGCCTCTATCCGAATGTTACAGTTGCAGGTGTCAGAGAAGTGCCTGAAGGAGAGTGGTGATGGTCCGAGGAGGGGAGGCCTGCTTGATTACACTTGGGGATTATTCCAGAGGGAGGGCATTCTGTATTTGAAAGCTGACTGGCCTTTAGAGGTGCGCATGAAAGGAATGTGAAGTAGATAAGAGTCAGAGCCGCGCAAGGGGTATGCTGGTGATAGTTGCGATGTTAGAGTGGAGCTGAGGTAGGAGGGGAGGGAATTTGACCAGTGCTTAGCTACGAGATTAGCACAGCATAGCTGTTGCCTGGTATGCAGCGAGGGGAGACCTAGGGCGGTATATAGGTGACAGTGGTGGGTGGTAGGGGGGCATTCTAGGACAAGGCGGTAGAAGGAGTGAAAGAGGGTGTCTAAGAGTGCTAGGGTGGATGGAGAGGCTGCTCCGTAGACCACGTTGGCATAGCCAAATATAAGGAGAATCATTTTGAGTACAAGCTCTCTCCTGACGGGGGTGGTTAGGCACCCTTTGTTATGGTAAAGGGCACCTAGTTTCGGGTGCAATTTTTTCTGAAGGGAGTCTATGAGAACAGAGAAGTCCAAGTGATGATCCAACCATACTCCCAGGTACTTAAAGGAGGTGCAAGCTTCCAAGGTGGAGCCGTCCAATGTTTGGAAGGAGGACAGCTCAGCTATCCTGGAGAGTCTATGTGGTGTGCCGAATGTTAAGGGTACGGTCTTTTTGGAGTTTAGGATGAGTTGATTTGAGCTAAGCCAAATTTGGACAGCATTGAAATCCTGCTGGAGAGTAGATTTCAGGGCCTCAGCTGAGGGACCGGGGGCGTACAGGACGGTGTCATCCACATACATTTGAATAGCTGAATTAGGGCAGGATTGCGGGAGGTCGTTTAGGAAAATTGAGAAAAGAACTGGGCCTAGGACGGAGCCCTAGGGGACCTCCATTGTAACTGGGAGTGGGGGGGGGGGATATTTGGTTGCCAATCTTGACTGATTAAGACCTGCCAGAGAGGTATGCATGGAACCACCTGATGGCTTGATCAGAGAGGCCAGCATCTTGCAGTTTGGCGATGAGCTTTGGGTGGGAAAAGGTATCGAAGGCTTTTGCCAGGTCTATGAATATGGCCGAGGTGATGAACCCTTTGTCCATACCTGAGATACTATAGTTGGAGAGTCTAAGGAGCGTGGTTATGGTGGAGTGAGATTTCCTAAATCCTGACTGGAAGGGGGTGAAAAAGGAGGATGCGTCAAGAAATTGTGTGATTTGAGCAAGGGCTAACTTTCCTTGTAGTTTGGCCAGGGTGGGGAGGAGGGAAATCGGGCGGTAGTTCTCTGGATCAGCTGGGTTACCTTCTTTGGGCAGTGGTATGACTAGTGCCTCCTTCCTGGCTGCTGGGATTTGCCCTGTGGAGAAGGAGCGGTTTAGGAGGTCGGCAAGGGGGGCGGAAATGGCCGGGGCAGAGAGATATAAGAGTTTAGCGTCCAGGCCAAGTGGGTATTTCCCTTTGTTGGGGTCAAGGGAAGTGAGGATGGCTAAAACTTCAGGTGGGGAGACCAGTTTGAAGGAGAATAAGAAGTGCAGAGGGGAGCGGGGGGGTGTGTGCGAGGGGTTCAGGTATTGGTGGCAAGGTTGACATGTTAGGGATTTAGCGCAGCTGGTAAAGAAGTGGTTGAAAGTAGAGGCAACTGTGCTTGGCTCGGATATGTTTTTGCCCTGGCTAGTGAGGGAAAGGGATGGAGGCTGTATGGGGGATTGAGCAGGGTTTTAATAGTTTTCCAGAAGTTGGAAGGGTGGTTAAGATTGGAAGAGAGGCCGTCTGGAAGAAATGCTTTTTAGCCTTTCTTATGGCTTTGGTACATTTATTGAGGAGGGTCCGGTATTGCTGCCAAGAGGCAGTGAAGCCTGTTTTCCTATGGTTTTTCCAGGCTAGTCCCTGGCACGACAGCTGGAGATAATGTCAGCAGAGATACAGGGGAGGTGGGCTACCCTTACCCTTTTGGTTTTCATAGGAGCGTGGAGATCCCATACTGCAAGAAACTGCTGCCTGAACAAGTCAAACGCTTGATCAATGGTGGGCGCCAGATTGATGAAAGACCAATCGGCAGAGGCGAGATCAGTTAGCAGTGAGGAGTGGCAGAGGGACTTGTAAGATCAGGAGCTGACTGACCTGGGTGGCAAGCTGTTAGTAGGCCGGTGCACTTTTCTGATTAAATATATCGGGTGATGGTCGCTCATTGAGTCTGGTAGTAGGCCAGCTTTGAGACCCTGTCTCGGGTGGGTTGTGAGGCCCAGTCCAGGAGGAGTGGTGCTGGAATTTGGTGTTGTGGCGTGTGGGTTCCATGATCTGCTGAGAGAGGTTTAGGGCATTGACCCTGCTACATAGTTTTGAGCAGCTTTTGTCTAACCAGTTGTAGTTAAAATCCCTGAGGATGTAGAGCTCACCAGCTGTGGCCAGGTTTTTGAATGTGGCCAGGAGGTCAGAGATGTAACTTGCTGGGGTTGCGGGGGCGCTGTTAAGTTGCGACATGTGCTGGCCTCTATTCCCACGGTGGTGCGTTATTCTTTCTCCTCTCTTCGCGCCCTCCGTCCCTTTTATACTTCTCCCTTACAATTTGATATTTATCAGTGTTGTAGAGCATTAGGGATTGGTCATGGGAGAGTGAGGGGTGGGGTTCACGAACAGGGGAGGATGAGCAGCGAGGGCCATCTTCGGGTTATTAGTGCAGAAGCGCCTGGGGTGAAATGGAATCCAGATCGGGTCCGCCTTGTCTGGTATCCATACCCAAGGCACTACTGATTTCAGTAGGCAGATGGGCCGACAACCTCCGAGGTTGTCCAACCGGGCGGTGCTATGCAATGCCAGGTCTGTTAGGAATAAGACTGCCATTATTGCCGATCTTGTTGGCTCGGCCCGACCTGGTTTGCATCACCGAGACCTGGCTGGATGAAAATTCTGGCCCTATAGTGGAGGCCATGACTCCGGCCGGGTACTCGGTGATACACCGCCTGAGATTGGACCACAGGGGAGGGGGATTGCAGTCTGTTTTAAGACTGAATTGGGCCTCACGAATGTAGTAGTGGGTGAGGCTGAGTCCTTTGAGTGTACAGTTGTAGCAGGTGTAGGTGTTCGAATGGTTCTCATCTACTGTCCACCCGGAGATGGGAAATGCTTCTTACAGGAAGTAGCAGACTTCCTTGTCGACATGTTGTTTGAGTCGCCCAGATTGATGGTGCGGGGTGACTTCAACGCCTGGGTTGACGACGAACTCTCACAATTTGGTAAATACTTTCTTCAATTAATGTCTTCTTTGGGCCTTACACAGGTAGTTTCCACTGCTACGCATAAATCTGGACACTCTTTGGACTTAGTCTTTCTTCTAGGGATTGATGCATCCGACATGGGGGTGGAACCAGTCGCTTGGTCTGATCACTACACCGTGAGGTTCAATTTTTGCACCCCCTGTGAAGGCCATCCCCTGTGGAGATTGTCAGGTACCGCCCATTATGGAATGTTACTTCACAAGGCCTAGCGGTGGTCCTTGACCTATCATCCCTCGTGTTGGTGAGCAGTAATCCAGAGGCACTGGTGTTGGCCTATAATGAGGCCATCACGGTTGCCCTGGATTCTATTGCTCTTGTTCGTGAGCGCCCTCTATCCCTTCACCCCAGGGCCCCTTGGTTTGATGGGACTCTGAGGGAGATGCGGAGACAAGAGCGAAGGTTAGAGCATTGTTGGCGTAAGTCCGCCCTTGATGCCGACCGCCTTAGATTGATAGAACATTATGCTAGCTATCAATCTGCAGTCACCCATAAGAAGGCAGAATTCCTGTGCAGGGAGATTGTAGTTGCTCAGAATCAACCGGCTCAGCTGTTCTGAACTGTAAATAGACTGTGCAACCCAGCCTGGCTGCAAGTTCGGAAAGCCTTTTCGCAAATAGAATGCGATGAGCTCGCTCGATACTTTGCAACTAAGGTGACTGACATCAGGGCGGACTTGTGTCCAATAACCTCTAAGGGTGAGGTTGTAGGAGCGTGCGAGAACACAGTGCCTCAATTCTCTTGGAGTTCCTTTTGTCGACCCGAGTTCATGGATATTATGAGGATCATCCACAGTGTGCACCCCACAAGCTGCGGCTTGGATCCTGGATCGACTCCCCTAATTTTGGGATGTGCTGATATCATTGGTCCAGTTTTGGTGCAAATAGTCTGGTGCTCCTTGGAGTCAGGTGAGTTTCCTAGCTCCCTGAAAGAGGCGGTGGTGACACCTCTCTTGAAGAAAGCTTCCTTGGACCCAGACTGTTTCTCAAACTACCGACCTATCGCTAACCTTCCCTTTATTGGGAAGGTTATTGAAAAGGTCGTAGCTGCTCAATTGGATGACCATTTAACCATCCATAGTATCTACGAATCCTTCCAGTCTGGTTTCCGTAAAAGACACAGCACGAGACTGCGCTGGTTCGGGTGCTTAATGATCTTCTGAGGGCAAGGGATCAAAAGAGACATTCCATCTTGGTTCTCCTTGATCTCTCGTCAGCTTTTGACACTGTGGATCACGTGGTGTTGTTAGCACACCCCAGGGCAAATCTGTGGAATGTCTGGAACCGTTTTCAATGGTTCACTTCATTTCTTACTGGAGATCACAAAGAGTTGTGTAGGGATTTTTCCTCCGGCCCAGTCTCTGTGTTGTGTGGAGTGCCTCAGGGTTCTGTGCTGTCACCCACGTTATTTGCAGTGTATATGCTGCCCTCGGAAACATTATAAGACGGTATGGGCTGAGGTTTCACTGCTATACAGGATACCCAGCTATATCTGTCTTTCTCACCCGACCAGGATGGAGCTCTCTGGTGTTTAATAACTGTCTGGGAAATCGAAGAATGGATGGATTCTAGTTGGTTAAAGTTGAACTCGGAGAAGACTGAGGTTTTGGTGGTGGACCGGGTGGTCAGATTGAGTCGCATACTAGCCTTCTGGAATTTTCTTGGCGGCGTGTCACTACGGCCTCTGAATGGGTGCACAACCTTGGGGTGATCCTTGACGATAGGCTGACTTTTCAATCTCAGGTGTCGGCTGTCGTCAGGAGTTCCTTTTACCATCTTAGGAATATTGCCAGGGTTAAGCACCTTGTTCCGTCTGACTCTTTGCCAACGTTGGTCCACGCCTTTGTGTCCTCGCGCCTAGACTACTGCAACGCCCTTTACTTTGGGCTTTCTGGGGTTGAAATCCGCCGCCTACAGCTGGTGCAGAATACGCGGCAGCCCGGGTTTTGACTGGGACAAGTAGGTCCTGTCATATTACCCCGGTGCTGCGCGAACTGCACTGGCTTCCTATATGGTGGCGGATCACCTTTAAAGTCATTTTATTGACTTTCAAAGCCCTTCGCGATCAGGGTCCGTCCTATCTGAAAGACCTACTGGTTCCTTACTGCCCTGGCCGATCACCCACCTCGGCCGACATGGGTTGTTGGAGATTCCAAGAGTGAGTTTAAAATCTTCAGGCAGCAGAGCATTTTCTCATGCTGCACCACTCTTTGGAACGCTCTACCATGCGGTTCTGGGACTGCACCTCCGTGGAGATATTTAAGAAAGAATTGAAAACATATTTATGGAGAATGGCCTTCTTAGATAGTTAAGTGAATTGTAATATGTTTGGAATTTTATTGTAATTTATTATGTTTACGATGTATTTTAAGTGTTTTGATGTTGTGTATTGAAATTTGAATTTATGATTTTAACTTGTTCAGGCCTTTATATATTGAAAGGCTATATAAACAAAATATTATTATTATTATTATAACTCTGCCACATACACAGGGCGGTGTCGGCAGGACGAGTTTGAGCATCCTGGCCTCGATAAGTGGGGGCATGGAAGCTGGACAGGGTGAAATGTACCGTGTTGGATATGAACATGGCAATTCCCCCAACCTTCTTTTTATCTATTCTGTCGTGCCGGAGGACTGTATAGCCAGGCATGGCGACTTCCGAGTCATTATGCTGGGGTTTTAGCCAAGTTTCGGACACAACGCAGATGTCAGGTTTGAGTGCATGAGTGGTAACTTGCAGCCCTGGCAATTTATTCAGGAGGCTGCGGATATTATGGTGGATCATGCTGAGCCCCTTAGGCAATTTTAGATGGGCAGGGTGGGTCTGAGGTCCTGGGCTGGTTTCGACGTCACCTGCCAACAGGAGTATCAAGGTAAGGTATCGTAGGGCGGTGGTCCACCTGTTTTTAGCTTTGGATTTGGGGATGTGCCGACACAGGGAGGTGGGAGAGGTAGACATTGTAAGTCTGCTTAGGGCATCTGAGTGCAGGCGAAAGATGGCGGGGGAGATGGATGGGCACTCACGACCCAGCCAGGGTGCTGATTGCTCGAAATGCTCTGGGGGTATATAGGGGGCTGGGGAGGTCGAGTCAGAGCTGCAAAATAATAATAGGCCGGGTCGTTTTGGGGAGGCGTGGTTGGTGGGAGTGACACAGGGGATGACCATCGTTATCAGGGCCAAAGTAAACAGGAGCATAACTTTTTTTTTTGATACAAGGCAGAAGAGAAAAAGAAAAATGCTAGTGGCCACTAGTGGTGAGACCTTATAATCTGCAGATCAGAAAGTGGGCTGATAGGTTTTACAGCATCACCTGACCTCTCAGATTCCTATAAGTGCGGTGTCGACCAAGGGTGGTGGTGGGGGCGAGGTGGGGAGCAGGCGGGCATTGGCGAGGGCAAGACCTCTGCAGTCCCAGCGGCTCCACGAGACACGGTGCAGGGCCAGGTGGCAGTTGCAGTCCCAGAAATGGCCTCAATTATCTGCCAGTCGAGTTGAAGAGATTCCGGGGGAGGGGTTCCTTCTTTGTCCTGAAAGCTTGGGAGAGTGTCTTGAGCCCCTCACAACCACGTGGGGAAAGGCTGGGGAGGGCGGCAGTCCCCTAGCCTTCACGGCCCGCTGCGAGGAGAAAGAAAAATGGACAGGTAAGAGGATTATATATACAGCTAGTTTGTAACTTGATATGTGCAGCAGCTTAGTCTGCCACAATGAGTCAGGAACTTGTATACTTGGTAATTTGAACCCGCTTGTGGATTTACAGTTGTACCCCCTGTCCAATTAGTAAAAGCTCTATTGAGAAGTTTGCAGGATAGTGAACCCAGGGCAGGGGTAGATTGCGCAGCTCAGGTCCTTCTAAAAGGGACACCTTAGCTTGTTACTATAGCCTGCGCTGCTGAGAGCTTTTCTGGAGCATACAGAACCAAGCCGCTCTGGGTAAATGATCATGTTGATGTAAATGTTAATTACCAGAGGTACCGTCCCTTTTTGGCCGTGGTAACTGCACCCAGTATGTAGATGTTTATAGCAACGCATTGTTTTTCAAGTTCAAGTTTCAAGTTTATTGCAGGAAAACTCCATTGAGCAAGCTCATTCACAAGGAGGTCCTGTGACATAAACATTTAAAGTACAAACATAGATGGGTAGTAACAGTATATACAGTGGCTACAATAAGTTTTTTTTCTAATTCCCTTATTGTGAGGTGCAGTCTCATATCTCTATTGCGGCTTCAACAATAAAAGCGCTCATATGTTTATTTTCCAAACAAGGCAGTGTGCATATAGTATATAGCTGAGAAGCTGTCTTTACTGAGATGTAGTCTCCTATGTCAGTAGTGTAGATTTCTGCAATTCCAAGACTGACCACCAGAGGCCTCTGTTTCAAAACAATGCTTATAATCTTGGTTTCCTTGCATGATGTCACGCTTTGGGGTTGCAGCATTGAGGAAAAAAGGGGTGATATGCAAATGTGGCAGAGCACAGAAATAATAGCATTTGTTGCACAGAAAAACAGGTTTTGGCAGTGTGAATAGTAGGAGACTGAATCAGAACTCTTACAGGTTACTACAGTTTACTACTCCCATTTGCTACGGCAAAGCTCGCTAAATCACTTTAAACAGTGCAAAACTTTGTTCATTAGGAGTGTATAGAAAATCAGCATCAATATTACAGGCCAGAAGATCATCCCGGTGGCACTGAGGGCTGAATCATTGGATGCCTTACCTCACTTTACACCAGTGACCCGAGTTTGGGAATGAGCACGGGTCACTGGGGGTTGGCAGGGTTGGAAAAGGATTGAGCATCTGTAGGACTGCTATTCTTCTCCGGGGAGGGTGGACATCAGTGTTTGGTACTCGTCTGGCCTCCTGGTGAAGATTGGGGGGAGAGCGCCAATGCTGCAGTGAGGGGCGGAGATGGGACAGAAGCCTTAGAGGAACACGTGTGGACGTGCACGTGCCCTCCATTGGCATCATTGCATGCTCCTCCTACAGAGGAGGAAACTAAGAATACCCCTCGTCAGCATGACGGCTGCCCCACAGCTCCACCATGGATGCACCCAATTTAGCTCCTCTAGGCCCTCCCCTAGGGCCCTCCCTCCAGGTCTCTGCACTGGTGGGGTAGGCACCCACTGTGCTGCAGGCTAGGAGGCTGTGGCGGGAGGTTGGAGCCTGGCTACATCTGGGGCAGTAGCTATGAAGGCTGGCTGAAAGGGGAGGGAACCAAAGGCACAACCCCCCCCCAGCCGAGGTAATAAATAAATAAGTAAAGAAAATATATATTACAGGCCAGGGCAGCAGGGAAACAAAGTGTATATCAATGAGGGCAGTAGGGGATAGAGCATAGAGGAGAAGAGCACAGGGAGGAACAAGGGAAATAGAGAACTAGTGTAGAGGGGAATAGGAGAGGGAGGCTGTCCAAGTTCAAGTTTACTGTAGGAAAACTCCATTGAGCAAGCTCATTCACAAGGAGGTCCTTTAGCACAGACAGGTAGTTACAGATTGCATAATCGAAAAAACAGTACAAATCAAGTACAGAATTATGGGCAAGCATTAACATGTTGCATAAAAATAACAATGACATAGAACAATACAACTACAGAAAAAGGTACAAAGTGCTTGTTTGGAATATCAAGGCAGCTGAGGGTGAGAGCAGGAGTTAGGATTTCAAGCAGCTACAGGTATATTTTATTTTGCTGCAGCCAACCTTTTATATAGGCTGACAGTGACATTACCGGAAGCTTCAGTATGCCTTGGAGCTGGTTCCAGATAGTTGAGAGTACACTGATATGGCCCGCTGCCAAGTGAGGTGTGAGTTCTTGGTACATCGAGGAGGAGGTAATTTTTCCTAAGAGAGTAGGCACTGTGGGAAATACAGAAAAGGGTTGTGAGATAGTTCAGGGGCTTGTTCAGGAGTAGTTTAAGAGTCCAGATACCAGCATGAATCGTACGTCTAGTTGAGAGTGATGTCCAGCCTGCGGCTAGGTACAAATCGCAATGGTGGGTTCGGCAGGGTAGGTTTGTCATGAATCATATGGCACGGTGGTAGAGGATGTCTAGTTTATTGAGTCCTGAGGCCGCTGCGGAGGAGTAGATTACATCTCCATAGTCGAGTAGCGGCAAGAAAGTGGCCTGGACCAGCCTAGTTCTGGTATCCAATGGAAAGAGGGACTTGTTACAGAAGAAGAAACCTAGCCTAATTTTTAGCCTTTTGCCAGATCGTTAAGGTGGTCATGAAAGGAAAGCTTGTTGTCTAGCCACATACCAAGATATTTGAATTTGGAGGTGATTTCAAAGGGTTCACCTTGGAAAGTAGTGATGAATCCTTTGTGCATGTTTGCAAGGGAAGTGGAGGTAGCATTTGGGGCAAAGTTCATGGCCTTAGTTTTCTTGGCATTGAGGAGTAGTTTGGCATTGATTAGGTTGATTTCTAGTTGTGCAAAGTTGGCTTGGAGCACATCCCTCACTTCAGCCAGTGTAGGGCGTGATGTATACAGTACAGTTTTATCAGCAAAGAAATGCAGAGGATGTACAGGAGAAGAGGATGGGACCTAATATGAAGTCTTATGGGACTCCCCTGACAACTGGGAGGGATGCAGAATAGAGGCTTAGCTACTTTCTGTGTCCTTCCAGATAAGTGTCTGGTAAACCACTGGGCAGCGGGGAGTGCAGACTAACAGATTTTGGTTGGCAGTGTTGAATGCTTTGCTGAGATCTAAGAATACTGCACCAGTAACTTTCTTGGAGTCCATGGCTGTGTTTCAGTCATTGGTAACTTTGGCTCGAGCAGTGACTGTACTATAGGTGGGCCGGAAGCTGGATTGCGCATGGTTGAGGATTGAAGGTGATTCGATATGGAGTTTCATTTGGGAGTTAACTAGCTTTTCAAGGACTTTGGAGAGAACAGGTAAGATGGAGATGGGCCTATAGTTGTTTAGGTTGCCTGGGTCCCCTGACTTGAATAATGGGAGAATGTGGGCCGATTTCCAGCAGTAGGGAACAGTGGCAGTGGAAATGGAATGATTGACTATGTGGAGGATAGGGATGGTGAGGTCAAGATAGCCTAGTTTAAAAAAAAAATCTAGAGCATTGTCCCTACACTTTTTCGAATGTCTATGTTAAGAAGTAAATCTTGATTTCCTTTATAGCTACACAACTGGAGCAGGCGTCGCAGTTTGCAAGTCAATTTATTACAGTCTTGGTTGCTACACAGGCTGCATAAGATGAAGAGTCAAAGCTTAGGCCAGCAGTTGCAAAGTGATTGTTGATTTCCTCGAGGATTTGGCAGCTGTTTTCCACAGCCCTACCATTGCTGAGGATCTTCAGAGGGATGGAGGGGGCTAAAGGCCTACCTTCAATGGACTTGAGTGTCTTCCAGATTTTTTTGGGAATTCCCTTTTGCCTGTTCAAGGGTGGAGACAAAATAGTTGGCTTTGCTTGCACAGATTTGTTTAATGCTGGTGTTTCTAGCTGCTCTGAATGCTTGCCAGTCAGCTGGGCTTTTGGATGTTCTAGCCTTTAGCCCAGAGTTTATCACAGCATAGGAGTGTAGCCTTGAGATCTGATGTAAAACATGGGTTGGATGTTTCCACGCACCCTGAGTTTTATCAAAGGGGCATGCTTTTGGCCAGCACAGTGAGGATGTCATTAGGACAGTGACCACCTCATCGATTCTTTTGGCAAGGTAGAGGTCTTGCCGTCTAATTTTGCTCAAGTCGGATAAGTAGTCCGATGCATTAAACTTGAAAGGACCACTTAGTTATGAATGTTGGTTGTTGTTGGGCTATAATTTGTGATCTTGTACAAACAACCACCCCATGATCACTCATGTCATTGTGGAAGACTGCAGAGTGAAGAATTTTGTGGGGATGTGTAGAAAGTATGACATCAAGGAGAGAACTGTTGTCAGGATTGGATGTATTGGTTCTAGAGGGTTCACCGACTAACTGGTAGGATAGGTAGAGGAATAGGAGAGGAAGGAGAGGTAGAGAGGGAGGGGTGAAGGAAAAGGGTTTGAGTGGGGAAAGGCAAGGAGTAGGAGAAGGGAAAAAGTGGATGGGGTTTGGGCTCAGACTAAGTGCATTTACAAGAAGCAGCAGAGCGGGCATGGGATAGAGAGGGGACAGAGAGTGTTTGGATGATGCAGAGTGAATGTTTCTTCTTGGCAGCTGCAATGCTAATTGTCCAGTCAGCGACTACTGATTTTGGGTCGTCCCACCATATAGCATCTGTGGTGGTCCTCTCCTTCCTATGGTTACATGCTTTGTATTCCTCTGTGCATTCTTCCACCATTACAATATATTCTGAGTCATTCAATAATGGAGCATTTAGTCTCCAGCATGAATTTTTGTGAAGTGGTGTGACCAGCAAGTCCAATAGGAATGGGACGTGGTCCAATTGCATCAGGCTCTTGATTTCACACCGCTCATCACGTGTGCCAAGTTGAGGGACAGCGCTAAGTAACCATTGCTTTTTATCAATCTCTGGCTCTCCCTCCTCAGTGATCGCTGCTGGCTCATTGTGCCAACTTAACTAGCAAGGTCTGGTTTGGCACACTCCTTTCACCATCGGCCTCCCTTCCCCAATCACCTCAGCTTGCTCCCTCAGGAGCAATGATGCACAGGCCCTCACCATCTCCTTCAGGTCCTCATCAACCAGCCAGGCATCCTTCTCCTATAATTTCCCAAGCTCTGGAACTTGCTCCCCACCACCATTCGTAATGCCCCATCATCCGCACTTCTCTTACCTCATGCAGTCCTTCATTTCCCAACCTGCAAATGTACCTAACTCACTCTTCACCTCCTTTACTACAGTTGACTTGCAAATTCCTACTCACTGTATGCTTTTCTTCCTCACTAACTCCTCGCTGGTTCCCGCCTCCTGCCTCAATAGGCTAGTCAGGCTATCTCCATTATCTCAAGCACTTATCCATCATTCTCTGCCAAGGTCCCCCTCCTATCTTTCATGGGAAGCCAAGCTATGGTCTGGTATCCCAAGCACTTCCTTCTGCTGCTTGTTAACAACAAAATGGTTTACTCACTGTAATCATATAATCTTGTAGCCTGCGGTATTGTTTGCACTATGTCGTCACTATACCTTGTGCCATTGCATTTTGTTTCATATTGTATTTTTTGCCTATTGTATGAATTCCTATTGATACCCTGCACTCATTACTGTACCTCCATTTTTCTTCCTCCAGCATACATCTGGAAATGAGCAATTTGCTTAGTAAGTCTTCCTAGCTGAAATAAATAAATAAATGTATGGAATCAATACATGAGTAGGCGTCATTGAGGGTGGGGTTGGCTAACAGGTGTAATCAGTCAAGGAAACACCAGATCTTCATCATCCCCAGTTCATGCATAAGTCTCAGAATATAGGTGCCCACCAGGACTCCTCTGATCCAGTGTGCTGGCTGTGTCAAGGCGGGGTTACATGACCACATTGGACTATTCACCTATTCACCCACCAGGTGCAACTCAGTGGGAGGAGGTACCCATGAGACCAGTTTGTCTTTCAAAAGGCCACATGGTCCTCTCTTGATTTGGTGGCTATATGTTGATCAAAGTACTGGGAGCTGATCAGAGAGTGCCTTAAATATATATATAAACACCCTTCCAGGTCCTCGATAACTTTCTCTACCTCCAAGAAGCAGGATCTGGGCACCAGAACTTCAACTCTTTGCCGGTGTGGATGGTCTTGGAGAAAAAGTACATTGAGCCTCAAGAGACCACTTTAGCTAGACATGTTCACTCTACATCGGGTGCTGCTTCTTGCAGAAACTCAGTGATTGCTCCCAGCCTCTGTAACTCCTATAGCACTCTGTCCCACTTCATGAGGCTGTTTAGATTCCCAGACATTGTACGTCACTATGCAACCATCAGCTATTTTATAGTATGTGGGTTAGTACCCAGAGCACCCCATCCAGCTTGCACCACAGCACCCAGCAAACTCACTGCAAAACAACAAAACTGTATACGGTAGGTAACCCTGGTATGAGCAAAGCCATAAACAGCATTATTCCAATATTGATAGTACAAAAAGCTTTTCTTGAATATATTTTAAAAGGCAACATACCCAATTGAATCAGCTGAATAAAGTGAGCCCACTTTATACCAAACCCTGCCTTGGCTGCATCAGCTACCAGCAGGGTCATCAGCCATTGCTTTGCTACAATAAGGGCAGGGGGGGCAGCACCAACAGGACATCTCTCAGACTGCACCAACATCCACAAAAGAGCTGCTGTGTCTACCCAGGGAGGAGGGTCATTGAACTCAGTTATGAGCCACCCTTTGAGGTAACCACCTTATATTACAGGGCAGTTTCTGCCGGCAAGGACAGGGTTCCCTGCATGGGGCCTCAGAATAAGGCCCACTCCTACCACAGTTCCCCACCCCCAGTAGTGCTTGTTTTGTCTGCCAAAACCCCTGAGGGCTTAGGACCAAATGCTTAAGCGGGTTGCTCACATATTAATGCCCCAAATTTGAGTTTGCCTCTGCTCAGAGAGTGGCTTGAACACCTTGCACCGTAACATTGTCCCTGCTGTATGGCCTCATCATCCCCACCCCGGTACAGTGTATATAGCCTGGGGAGTCTCAGTTTGGCTCCCTATTTATCTGAGCAGCCTAGGCAGTCAGAAACCCCTCTCATAATTTAGTAGGTTTAGATGTGGTTAAAATTTAGGCAGGTCCCGGTCACTTTCACCTCCATAAGGATGCCCAGAGGATATTAAGCCCACCCACTTGGAAGCCATGCGATTCCAGAGCAGCCCACTCCCCCAACCCCCAGGCAGAGCACTCTCTCCCACTGGCGGCAAGTCCTGAGACCTGCACTGTTCTGGCTCAGCCTCCCCTCCCACCACGTTGGTAACAGTAATACATGTATCAGGGGTGCCCCAACACCTCAAGGAGAGAGTGGATTCCCCCGTCCCTCAAAACAGTCCAGAGAGGCTTACCACCCGTAAGTCCAAGTTAGCATAAATTGGAGTCCTGCTTTAAAGTTGGCATGCTGAGTCAGCCACCCAAGTACATATAAAGTTAGTTTGGGTCTGTAGTGGAGGCAGTAGCGGCTCTAGCCACAGATGGTTACCAGGGCACAGCTGGGGCACAACAGATGGCAGCTAGGGCACTGATATATTGTTACAATGGGGAACTCTGCACCATATGGAGCACCAACTGGGGCACAGCATTTTTTACCAGGGCACTTGCCCTGGCGAGCCCTGGTGTAGAGCCGCCACTGAGTGGAGGTAGAAGCACATGGGGAGCATCTGATGGTGTTGCTTCGGATCTTTGACCGTCCAAGTAAGCATAAAGTGGAGTTCCCACAGAAAAGTCGGCTTACTTATAACTCTTTTGTGTTGGTAGATTTATCTTACACTGGTTTAGCTCAACTAACGAGATCATAATAGTATCACAGTAATGTGTCAGCATAAAAGGACCATCCTAGTCCATTTAGTCTGCCCATTTCCCACCCACCCCTACTTGTTTCCACGTCCCAGGTATATATTCCTCTGCCCGTTAGCCAACCCTTATGTCTGTCCAACGCTGAGGATTTTTCCTTAATTTATTACAATTCTGAGGTTCCACACTTTCTTTTCAGCTCTTTGTCTCCACTCTTTTACCCTCTGAAGAACATTTAAATAGACCGTAAAGGTCATTGGTCTTAGCCAGAATTGATTGTATCTAAAAATGTGGCAGGGTGAGAGAGCTTTTAATTGTGTTCCTCTAGCATGTTTGTCTTGTAAATAAGTTATTTATTATATTTCTCAATTTAGCACTTTATTTTTCACTTTATTTATAGTAACGTCCTTTGGGACACTATAGAGATTAAGATGTTTTGCACTTTTTTTGTACTATATCACTTTTAGAGATCTTTGATCATGTGATAAGATTATGTGCTATAAAAGGGTAAATGCACTAGGGGCGCTTATCTTTGAAAAGCCTCTTGAAGGTGAAACGTCAGAGCTCATTTGTTAATCTTGTTGACCCTGCCAGGTCGCATGTTCGTTTGCTGGCTACTCAATGAAACCGATATTGCTGTACTACTACAGGTTGGACTCTGTTGGTAAATATGTGCTTTGGTGAGTGCTGTGACTGTTTTTCCTGCAAAGTAAATAAATTAGTTACCCAGTGAGTCATGGTAAGTCCCTGTAAAGTCAGTGTGGGTCAGTGAGGTGGAAGCACATGGCACATCTGATGGCGTTGCTTCAGATATTTGACCCTCCAGCATAGGTGATCCTTTGCATTGCTATCTGCTTCTCTTCCTTGCCTTGAGACTTGATGGCACATGCCAGCTTCAGGCAGGTTTTCCAGGTTCGAGATCAAGCCCATTGGAACTCCCATGTGCTTCTGCACCAGATCATCATGCTTTTCAGTCAGCTCCTGCTCCCAGCAAAACAGGAACTGCAGGGTCATAGCATCCTGGCCAAGGGTTGTGGTTGCGACTCTCAGGCCCTCCTCGAGGTCAGCGGTGCATTTAGTAACCTCTGTCAGCACTTCAGCTGTCTCCCTAGCAGTTTTGCCCATTGTGCTGCCAAGCTTTCTCAGCTCATACAAGAGCTGTTTAGGTGTGATGGTGAGCTGTTCCTCGTTTTCATCTTCACCAGGCAGGCTGGCCAGTTCAGATGGGATGGATGCAGAGCAGCTATGCAAGCGGGAGTCTCGATCATCCTTGGCTATCTGAGCAACAGGTAAGTCCTTTGGTTTATTTTTTTTTTTTTGGGGGGGGTATCTTTGTGCTGGCACTATCTATTACTTGTGCAGGTTGGTTTGGTTACGAGAACAAAATGGAAAAAATCATCTTGCTGAGAGGAGGAGTCGATTGAAACTAGGTGTCCATTACAGGAAGGCAGAACCAGAGTCTAGTTCCCTGCTAAGTGGGAATAGCGCAGTCAGTGCCTGTTAGCATGGCTGCTGCTGTAGTCAAAGTTAAGGGACTGACAGTATGCTGCAGTCTTGTTTTTATATATAGGACCTTGCACTAAATTGTGCCCAGTATAGGGACTTTCTGCAATGCAAGATCAGAGCTTTAATATGGGGCCCCTGATGGCTAACGCTGTATGAATATGAACCTCTGAGCATTTTGTGATTGTGCTGTTTGCAGTAACTCTTATGACCCCATATTCAAAAGACTTGCACGCATAAAATAGAAATGAGCAGCACATCCTGGAAATTGCGTGACAGTGCAGAGTTCAAAGGTTGAAATGCATCGCATATCCGATTGAGTGATTCTCATAAATAATGTATGCCATGCGGAAGAAGGGGGCGGAGATCTGCATATGCCTTGCATGTGTACATTCAGAGGAACTGTGTGGCGATGAGTCATGCATCCCATATTTGTGCAGTGCAAACTTAGAGAAGGAAAGGGCTGCTGTAAATCAGCCAGACATACACAGGCAGGCTGCTGGACTACAGGCAGGATATCCTGAGATAGCCTTGTGAGCTGCTCCAGGATCAGCTCCAGACATACACCGGCAGGCTGCTGAACTGCAGGCAGGATATCCTGAGATAGCCCTGTGAGCTGCTCCAGGATGAACTCCAGACATACACAGGCAGGCTGCTGAACTGCAGGCAGGATATCCTGAGATAGCCCTGTGAACTGCTCCAGGATGAACTCCAGACATACACCAGCAGGCTGCTGAACTGCAGGCAGGATTTCCTGAGATAGCCCTGTGAGCTGCTCCAGGATGAGCTCCGGGCATGCACCGGCAGGCTGCTGAACTGCAGGCAGGATATCCTGAGATAGCCATGTGAGCTGCTCCAGGATGAACTCCAGACATACACAGGCAGGCTGCTGAACTGCAGGCAGGATATCCTGAGATAGCCCTGTGAACTGCTCCAGGATGAACTCCAGACATACACCAGCAGGCTGCTGAACTGCAGGCAGGATTTCCTGAGATAGCCCTGTGAGCTGCTCCAGGATGAGCTCCGGGCATGCACCGGCAGGCTGCTGAACTGCAGGCAGGATATCCTGAGATAGCCATGTGAACTGCTCCAGGATGAGCTCCAGACATACACCAGCAGGCTGCTGAACTGCAGGCAGGATATCCTGAGATAGCCCTGTGAGCTGCCCCAGGATGAGCTTCAGACATACACCGGCAGGCTGCTGAACTACAGGCAGGATATCCTGAGATAGCCCTGTGAGCTGCCCCAGGATGAGCTCCAGACATACACAGGCAGGCTGCTGAACTGCAGGCAGGATATCCTGAGATAGCCCTGTGAGCTGCTCCAGGATGAGCTCCAGACATACACAGGCAGGCTGCTGAACTGCAGGCAGGATATCCTGAGATAGCCCTTGAGCTGCTCCAGGATGAGCTCCAGACATACACAGGCAGGCTGCTGAACTGCAGGCAGGATATCCTGAGATATCCCTGTGAGCTGCTCCGGATGAGCTCCACACACCCACACACAGAAGAGATGCCAGGACAGTAGCCTAAAGCCAAGCTGTGCTGTGCCTGCATGCCACAGGCACCTGTCAGATACTGGTGGGAGACACCACCGGCAGCACCCAGGCACCCACCCAGGTCGTAGACACCGGATGCCGTGGTGCTAATGAGGTCAGCTGCACAGTAGCATGCACACCAGCGTGCAGAGAGCTACAATATAGTACATGTGTGAGGTGCCATTGCCTGCACTCATGTGGCCATCAGAGCACCACCCAGTGGTGACGTGCACCCATGACCATGTCTGGGATGCCAGATAATAAGAATGCATGGTGGTACTGGTGGTGGGTTGGCATGGGTCAGGGACAGACCGTTAGCCCAAACCCACGGTGGTACACCACAGGCGCACTCAGCATGCACATATCAGTCCCTCGCCACCAGGAACCACATCCATGTCCCAGATGCCAGCCATGCATTGTGACAATGCCACAGGGGCTGTATGGTGGGTCAGTGTGGTGTACTGGATGTGGGCATAGTGCAACTGTAGGAAATGCAGGGCAGAGGTAGCACCACCTGCAGCCTGGAGGTGGCACGGTCATGCTGTATAGACCCCACACTTTACAGTGTTGTGCATGCAGACACCACAGGCATGAACATGGCCATGGGTAACAGCACTGTACACAGACCAATGCATTACACACACACACACACACACGCCCCTCACCTGCCTGCTAGGCTGCAGTACTCGTGGTCACCTCTGTGGAGTGGTGGCGCTACCCTGCATATCTGCAAATGGCCTGAATACATTCTAGTAATGAGAAGTAAATGTGCTGTTTGGGCACAGATTGTGTCATGAGGCTATTTGCATAGCCTGGCTGACTATTGTATTTGTGCATGCCACGCAAGTGGCTTCCCATCTCACAGTTCCATCTGCTCCATGCTGGTCACAGGTCACCGGCCGCGTCATGCATCTCTCGCTGGGCAATCCTACATACCCAGGATAATCAGCCATATTTACGCAATCGCATTTGTTGGTGCACTTTCTGAATATCCTGTTCTTTTGTGCTGGTGCAAGTCAATGTGCCGTGCATTCACTTGCGCAGTGCACCCAGCCACTTCTACATATGAGGTCCTATATCACCTGTAACAGCATTATTACATACTATATTGTACACAAATTGAATAAACTGGGAACAATGATTAGCAGTTATGAGCATGAAATTGTTAATTATTTGTGGCAATGCATAGCACTTTGCCTCAACTGATAAGAAGAAATATAAATGACCAAATTGCTAATTTTTTATATGTTTGAATATTTTGACTGGAATAAAGTCCCATATCAAAATCTACTTTGTGTGTGCTTTATCTGTTTCAACATCCATCCTCTCCTCATGCACACACACTGATCTCTCGGGGAACTGAAAGCTGGCTTCCTGTAACCCCTCCAAACAAATCTGGCAAGTTACCAGCTTATTACTATAACAATTTCTGATGCCGTCTTATGAAATGGCCAGGAAATTTAAAGCAATTTGATTGGCCAGCAGCCATGTGCTGAAGTGTCTAACACACAGAAATGAGTCAAGCACTGTCTCAGCTGAGCATTGATACTGGTGAGACAGCCCCCCAGAACTTTCACTGTTGAAACAGAAGCCATGTTCTTTTCACCACGGTAGCCGTAAGTAAAGCAAGCTATTTGGTAACAGCACAACGTCATGTATGCCACACTCCAGCTTTCACCTAGCTGTAACAGAACACAATGTAAAGTAATATTTACAGAAGGAAAACGTGAACTGAGAACAATGAGAACAGCAGACACATTCCATTAGCCAGCAGTCCCATGCTGTCACCTCAGCGGCACCCCTGCTTGCTTTAGTTCTTAACAGTCAACCTGTTGGCTGCTCAAACACCACTCCCTCGCTACTTCTATCTTTTACTGTACCATCTTTCTAATTTTTTTTCTACTTAATAATAGGCCTAATGCACAACACACAAAACAAAAGGCATGCAAGGCACAGTCTCTCCTCGTCCAGCAACCCACTCACTTTCTCCTCACAGACTAACGATCTGCATGCCCTTGCTATTTCCTCCCTTAACCCTCAGCTCATTGAAATTATCATTACACAGTACAGCTGAGCGCATACGATGTACAGTACATGCTGACACAGAGCTCAGTTGGCGGCTAGCCACGGTGTGGTTAGGGGGGGCTGTGCCAGTCGTCGGCTGGGTATGAGTGGGAGTTTTAGTCCACTAGACCACCAAGATGATTTGGTACATGGGGTGTTGGCAGTATTACTGCAGGAACGTGCGGTGTTGGTTGGTACCTTACCACATTACTGGGCATTGGACTGGGGACCTTCCAGGATTGCCGGGATCGGGTGGGGGGGTCCTATAATGCAATAGGGGGGAGGGGGGTGTTTTACTGCCTTGTGCAGGGTTGTGGCTAGGTGGGGGGCTTCAGGGTCTTGGGCACGGCAGCTGGCAAAGTACGGGTATGGCAGCTCATAGCTGGTCTAACTGTACTTTGCCGGTTGTCCTTCCCGGGACTTTTTGGAATAGCAGTTTGGGTTACAGCAGCCGCTCTTTTGGAATAGGTTGCATATGCTGCTGTAGCCCCCCCCTTCCGACATGCTGATGGGCAAACAGGTGGCATACGTCCACCTGGACGCAGGCAGACTGCGTGTTGTCACAGGCTGCCTTTCGAATAGGGATTGTCGCACCCTCGTCAGCAAGGTGCTACTTGCATCCGTGCCCTGTTAGATGCAAGTGCCCTTGCGATAGACAGAGGCTTTTGGAATCTGGCCCTATGTTTCTATGTTGTGTTTTTAACCGTGAGTCATAAATTTTGATGTAAATGGATGTATATACCACACCAGTGGTGAAATAAATGGGTAAATAAATCAAGTTATTGTGGGATAAATATTTATTTTCACTTAGAACACCATTTATTTCACTTAGAACATGTTATTTCCACTTAGAATCTGGAAATAGAACACAGAGAACAATGAGCCAGATAGAGAACGTACAATGGAAAGAAAGGCAGTTTTAAGTTAAAACAAGGTAAAACACCATTAAAAACATTATAAATGGTGTGGCACATATCAAATACATAATGGGTTGCAGTAGATTATATAATGACCTGCAAGAGTCTGAGGACCTCATTGGCTGACTGGCACTTTGACTGTGGGTAAATCCTATGATAACCCACGCAAAGCGTGCCAGCCAACCGCATCTGCATTCCTCAGATTGTAAAACAGCCTGACCTCTGAAAAATAAAATATCCAGCCACCATGTTGGATTCTTCGTGAACCGTGAGGAGAACCCAACCCTGTAAAAGATGATCACTACTGCCCTGAACAGACACAAAATAGTGTAAACCCCTCCCTCTCCAAACTCGGGACTTACCAAAATTAATTCCTGGACCCTGTCTCCCAGTTATCTTCAACCTCTGCTGCTTCTGGTCCCTGCACTTCCAAACAGAAGACAGGAAGAGCATTCATTGCCAAGCTCCATAGTTTAGGCGTACGGCCCTTGCCGATCAACACCCTATTACCGCAAACCCTCTGCAGCATTCCGGAGGCCGAGTGGGAGGATGTACAAAAAACGATGGCAACTTCTTTCCCTCTGCACAGAAGCCCAAGAAATCCTGTTAACGAGTATAATGAAGTACGGCATGTGCACAAACCAGAAAAAAAATGGAGCCAATGCTTGAAGCGTGGCATGTGCACAAACCAGAGGAAAAAAAGGAAACAATGCTCCTTACTTTTTTTTCACTAATTGTTTAACCAGGAGAGACACACTAAGCTGAAAACTTGTTTACAGTTGTGACCTGGGAGCACATAGTTGATTGTGTATGAGCAAGCATACACAACAAGGCAGTTGTGATCGAGAGGTTTCCGTGGTAACCAGAGACCTTGAGAGAGTAGCTCGAGAGGTCCGTTACTACAGAAACCTCAAGCTCTAACAACTGCCTTGTTTGTGTATGCTTGCTCATACATAATCTTTCATAGTGTATGGGCAACCTTACGCAGTACTCGTTAACACAGAAACAAGTATTTTAAAAGCTTACTTGTTTCTGCCGCCGCATGCTTACTTCCGCGTTGCCGTGCGGTGCTCAATTGCGCATGCGAATGTGTTTGATCTGTGCTGCACCAGTGACATACCTGCAGCACAACAAGATCGTGACGACCGAAAGTGCAGGAAAACAACGCTGTTCCAGGCATGGATTTCCATGCGGAACAGCATTCCACCATACACTATAGGGAAGTTAAGTGACTTGCTCAGGGTCACACAGTATGCAAGTGGGGGCTGTGAGATTCAAACCCAGATCTCCGGATTTGCAGCTCAGAGCCTTAACCCACTGTGCTATTCTGCTTCCCCAAACTACTAGTACTAGAACTAACCTCCACAACCAACTTCAGGAGGTTATCCCAGCTCCTATAAGAAAAATGGAGCTTGGGCACGACATAGTGGAGTTGCACATCTGGAATTTGTTTAAAGTTTCCTGACCCCAGGGAAAGAATCGAGCCAGGAATGAAAAACAGTACTGCACATGCACAGTAACACCAGAGCTTAGCAACCCAGGACTATTTTTGCTGGTGCAGCAACAAATCACAGAAAATAATTTAAAATAGAAAAGAAAAACTTTTTTATTATTTCTGACACATAGATAAAGGGGGTCATTGTATAATTGCAATAAACCACAGCACCTCTACCCAGGATCAGATGAGGTCAAATGTGATGTCTTCACGAAGGGCCTGTAGCAAGGGGTTGGGGGTGGGCATTAGGTATGAAACCACAAGTAAAAGATGGGGAGACAGCTAATGTTACACCACACCAGGTCACTACCAGGGGAAAAAGTGTTGGCATCCTTTCCATCGAACATAGAAACATAGAAATTGTTGTCAGATAAGAACAGCTAGGACCATCCAGTCTGCCCTTAGGCCCTATACATTGTATGTGGCCACTGACACTGTGTGATCAATTTCTTTTCATCACTCCCTCCCTTTCAAGCTTCCTTGTGCCTGTCCCAGGAATGCTTAAAGCCCTCCACTGTGCTGGCCCCGACTACCTCCTGTGGCAGACTATTCCAAGCGTCAACTATCCTTTCTCTGTAGAAAAATGTCCTCACGTTACGTCTTAATCTACCCCCTTCCAATTTCATGTTGTACCCCTTGTTCTAGTACTGGTCTACATTGGAAAAGGTCCCCCACCTGCACCTTGTTTATGCCCTTGAGGTACTTGAAAGTTTCAATCATGCCCCCCCCGCTCTCTCCTCTTCTCCAGTGAGTACATATTGAGGTCCCTTAGTCTCTCCTCATATGTTTTGTGCTGTAAGCCCTGCACCATCTTTGTTGCCCTTCTCTGGATAGTCTCCACCTTATCTATGTCCTTGTGCAGGTGTGGTCTCCAGAACTGCACGCAGTACTCCAGGTGAGGCCTTACCTATGTTTTATACAATGGCATCACCACCTCCTGCCTCCTGCTAGTGATACCCCTGCCTATGCACCCCAGCATGCCACTGGCCCTCTCTGCCACCTTTGTACACTGCTTTATGCCCTTAAGTTTATCAGTGATGGTAACCCCTAGGTCTCTTTCCTCTTTGGTGATAGTCAGCGTCTCCACCTGTAGCTGTCCTCAGGGTTCCCTCTACCCAGGTGCACTATTTTACACTTCTTTGTATTGAACCTCAGTTGTCACATCCCTGACCATTTTCAAGCTTTTCTAGGTCCCTCTTCATTTTCTGCACCCCTTCTGGGGTATCCATTTTGTTGCAGATCTTGGTGTCATCTGCAAACAGGCAGACCTTTCCTTCCAGCCCTCTGCAACATCACTAATGAAGACATTAAACAGGACTGGTCCTAGTACTGATCTTTGTGGTACCCCACTGGTCAGCCCCTCTGCATAGATTGTACCCCATTTAGTACCTCATTTACCACCACCCTCTGTCTGCTGTCTGTTAACCAGTTCCTAGCCCAGTTCACCACCTTGTCCCCCACGCCCAGACTACCCATCTTGTTAATCAGCCTTTTGTGTGGGACGGTGTCGAAGGCTTTGTTGAAATCTAGGTAGGCTACATCAACCACCCCTCCCTGATATCTTCCCTAGTCACCCAATCAAAAAAATATATTAGATTCGTTTGACATGCCCTTCCTGCTGTGAATCCATGTTGCCTCAGATCCTGAGCACCACTGATTCCAGTTGTGCCACTATCCTTTCTTTCAGCAGTGTCTCTACATGATCTTTCATACCACTAGGTGAGGCTGATTGGCCTGTAGTTCCTTGCCTCCTCCCTACTGCCACTTTTGTGCAGTGGGACTGCATGTGCCTCCTCCAGTCCTCTGGAACCACACCCTAGTTGGAGTGACTCTGTGAACAGGGCTGCCAGAGGCACTGCTGGTTCCTTTGCAGCTCCTTTAATATCCCTGGGTGGATGCCGTCTGGCAACATGGCCTTATCCACCTTCAGCTTTGTGAGTGCTTCCCACAGCTCTCTCCACTGTGAATGGACTGGTGTCCATCTCTCCCTACCCATTGCCTCTGCAACCCAACTGTGGTCCTGACCCTTCCCTCCTTAGTGAATACTGAGCAGAAGTATTTGTTCAGTATTTCTGCCTTGTCCAGATCCTCTTCTTACACTCTCCTTCTCCCTTAGAGCCTCACAACCCTCCCTGTTTTTTTTCTTTCACTGATGTACCTACAACATGCTTTATCGGTTTATCCCTTTGTTTACAGACCATGCTAAACCCTCTTCTGTCTGCACCTTCGCCCTCCTAACAGCCTTCCCTGCTCCCCTTAGACATTCAAGGTACACCTCCCTGTCCTCTTCCATTTGGTTACTCTTATATTTCCTGAAACTCAGCCTTTTAGCCCTGACGTTGTCCCTCATCTCTTTAGAGAACCATAGTGGTTTCCTTCTTCTTTTCCCTTTGGCTACTACCTTAATGCATTGGTTTGTTATCTCCACTATGACTTCTTTCAGTTTCTCCCATTGTTCCTCCACCCCTTTATTACCCCTCCTTCCCCAGGACTGCCTGTATACATCCACCCACTTCAATGAAATCCACCCTCCTGAAATCTAATACTCTTGCCCTTATGACTTAATTGAGTCCATGTCTCCATGCTGAACCACACCTACGCGGTGGTCAGTGGACCCCAGCTGCCCTTCCATCTGTATTTCTTTAACTCTGTTCCCATTGGTCAATACCAGGTCCAGAATCGACTTGTCCCTGGTTGACTCATGCACCAGCTGCCTGAGTCCAACCCCCTGCAGGGATTCAAGGATGGCTGTGCTTCTGGCTGAAGCAGCCACCTGGGTGGCTCAATCCACATCCAATATATTAAAATCCCTCAGTAGCAGGATTTCGCTTTAGCTGCCATACCATGTGCGTTTCCTACTAGTTCTCTGTCTACTTCCTCCTTCAGTGTTGGAGGTCTAGAGATCACCCCTTTGCATATTGCTGTTCCATTCCCTTGATTCAGGGTGACCCACATTACCTCGGCCTCCCCCTTCCTTCTCTAAACTTCTGTAGCCTTTATACCATCTCTGATGTACAGGGCCACTCCCTTACCCTTTTTACCCTCCCTGTCCCTTCTGAACAGTGTATAGCCTGGTATACTGACTTCCCAGCCATGACTAGCAGAGTACCACGTCTCTGTTATTGCTGCTATGTCAAGGTCTGCATCCACCAACAAGGTTTCCAGGTCTGGAATCTTATTTCCTAGGCTACGGGCATTTGTTAGCATGACCTTCCATATTTTACAGTCTGCCCACCCTCTGCTCTTGTTCTCCGTCTCCAGCATCTTCCTCCACCCCAGTTTCCTTTCCTATGTACACCCCCCAGATTACTCATTGTACATTCCTCGTCTGCCTGCTTTACCTGTTCCTGTAGTCAATTATTTTCCTGCATGTTCCCATGGGGATGTTCCTAAGCCTCCTAACCTTCTGGCTGTCCTCCCAGGCCAGTTTAAATGCTCAAAGCTGAAGTATTTAAATTTCTCACTAAGGACCATGGTCCCTTCTCCGACAGATGCAGGCCGTGCTCCTTATATAAGCTCGCATCTGCCCAGGTCAGGCCCCAGTCCCTCTGAATCCAAAACCCTCCCTTCCACACCAGTCCTTCAACCAGGAGTTGAAGTACAGATGGAGTGCCCTAGCTTCCCTGTGCCCTGGACAGGTGGTACCTCTGAGAATGAGACTGAGCATGCTATCTGCTTCAGGTTTTCCCACAGCTTCCCGAAATCCTCCTGAGCTCTGGCTAACTCCACCCTTCTCTTGGCCAGGTCATTGGTTGCCAAGTGGGCAATGACATCCAGCTGCTCCATCCTAGCTGTTGCCCTAGCGATCCTATGGATCTGCTTCCCATCCCTCCATGCAGTGCTTCCTGGGAGGCACTTGACCTCCCTTTCTCCCCTACTAGGTGACCCTAACTCCACTCCCTGGACAATAGAGTCCCCTACTAGGAGAAGCTTCCCCCACCTCCGTGGTCCCCTACCTCCCTTCCCTCAGGCTCCCACTTGGAGGACCCTCCCATCCTCCCTGATCCCAGTCTCAGGTTCCTGAGTGAGGCTTTCCCGTTTCCCCAAAACAGTGTAGAAGTTACTAAGCGGGACTGGTTGGGGGATGTGCTCTCTACTCACCCTCCCTGAGCCCACTGTAGTCCAATCACTCCTCTTCCCTGGCATCCTTTGAGGTACAGGTTGTGGACCTGGTGGTCTCTGGGTGGAGGAGGAGGATGCTGCCTTCAGCTTAGCCAACTCTGCTTGGAGACAGGAAACATCCTTCCTCAACCCAGAGAATTGCCTGCAGATAGAGCAGCATTGCAGCCTCCAGAACGTCTCCCTGAAGACAGTTGCTCTACAACCACTGCACTGCACCACTCTCATCACGTCAGTTTCCCTCCTCTATCTACTGACTGCTTAAGATGGCTGTTTGTTATCTCTCAAATATTTGTGTTTTTCTTTTGTGTTTTTGTTATGCTTTCTCTCTTTGCTACTTCCTGTACAGATTCAAGATGTTGCACGGCCCTATGGGACCCACCCTATAAATGTAGGCCGAGCCCTGGGGTGGGCTGGTTACAGGGTCGGAGGGTGGGACTACACCACAGGCTGTGTCCAAAAATAATCAGACAAGGAGTCCTCTGGCAGTGGCTCCTCACTTCACTCACTGTGGTCCAGGCACAGCCAATTACAAACACATAGTCACAAACTTACCAGCTAGAATCTCTCAATCCTGCCCAAACTAAATGGAGAAGCACACTGAAATAGCAGTTAAGAAAAGACCTCACATTCAAACTACACTAATCCCTGTAATATGATGCCTGCACTTAAAGTTCAGATAAAGCCAATGATGATCACCATCCCTTGGCTTGGCTATGGCGGCTGTTGTAGGGTCTGTTTCTCTATTGATGTCTTCCATTTATCATTTATGCCTTGAAAGGATGAAGAGACCTGTCTCTGCTGCTGGTGGTGCCTGCTACTGTTTGGTGAGTTACAGATAAGACTATCTACATGGCCTTTTTGGACTGCTATCTCTGCTGCTGGTGGTTCCTGCTACTGTTTGATGAGTTACAGACAAGACTGTCTACATGGCCTTTTTGGACTGCTATCTCTGCTGCTGGTGGTGCCTGCTATGGTTCAGGGTAATTACAGACAAGACTGTCTACATGGTCTTTTCGGACTGCTATGTATCCTCTAGGATGCCCTCCACCTGGGGACTGAATACAAGGACTTAACTAAGTGGAGCTCCAAAACCCTGCACTGGATGTCCTGTGTAACCCCCCCTGCAAATGGGGGTTCCCAAAAGACTTCCAGGAGCTTGCTTGAATGCTCCAAGCCTGAATGGTGTTTGGCGTTTAAGCCATTTATCAGTGAGTGTTTTAGAACCTCTGGTACTGTCTCTTTAAGAGCTGTCTGCTTGCAGACATAATTAGTTTGTATGGGGACTGTGTGTTTCTTTGATTGAGTACCACTCAAACTGCTGCCAATTCACTCCATTTTTGCAGTCACTAGGAGTGCAAAGGGAACCTATCTGAAAGATGTAACTGTTTGCCAGAAATCATTTACAGTAATAATGAAATTACAGTTTGTCTAACCTGTTTTCTTTTGCAGTCAGAACAGTGTCTGCCTAGTTCCCCATTCTGGTTTTGAACTGCTGACCTGGACCAATCAGTGTGGGGTAAGCTAGCTCTAAAATGGTGCCTTGGACGAATCAGAACTTGGACTCATAATCTGAGCCAGCCACAAGAGGATTGTATGGGCAGTGACTCTGGAGATGTAGTTTAGACTTCAGCACCTTTTGGACCAACAGCAGCAGTCTATTGTGAGTGACAGCCAATCCAGTCAAGAACTGGGAGGAACTCAAAGGAAGTGCCCGGTTTTGTCGGTTGGAGTTTCAGTTGAGCTTTGGCAGTGAAGAAGGAAGGAGCCCTGTGCTTTTTCAGTGTGCAGTTTTAGTCAAAAAACGTGTGTAAGGCCCAGAGTTCCGGTCTGCAGCTTGTTAGGACTGAATCCGTCCAGTGAAGAGAATCAAAGGATATCTGAAGAGTAGAAACCAGGCTCACCCTGTAGAAGACTGGAGGAATTGCTGAAAATTGCACTCGGTCTGTCAGGAACTGAATCTGCTGTGTGTTCTCCCGGGTATTGTGCAGTAATTGCGATCGGGATACAGCTGCAGCCTGCCTGGTATAGTGCTTTCTTTTATATAAATGTGTGAAGAGGTTTGTGTACCTCAAGTGAGCCCTGCTGACATTGAAGGACCCTATCTTATTGGAGGTCGTGAGTACTAATTCAGGGTCGCCTCCTGTTGAATTGCCACATTAAATCCAAATGGAATTACTGTACTGCTGACTGTTTAATTCTCCTTTTCTCTGTGTGAAAGGGCCCCTACCAGCTGTCACTGTTTGACTAGCCACTAGGGCTTGGGTACCCAGGGACAGTAACTGATAGGGATAGGCCTGTGCACAGAGCCATAGATAGATGAGTAAGTGATAAGCTAATTAACCTGATTTCCCCCTGTCCTTGTTATATCCCCCTAAATAAATCAGAGCTGCTTGTTTCAGCAAAGTTATACTGCCTGAGGTATTTGTCTATGTTAAAGTACTGTACTGTGATTGTTGCACTGTATCTTATTTCACAGGAGGTCCCAGTGCGGAACCAGTCCTGGGGGTAAGTGTATACTGTAAAGGTAATTCTGATGTATTGTGTGGCCACTAGTGGGAAGAAAGGGGTTGCAGTGTCCCAGAGGGCTGTGACCTGCTAGTTTAACTATTGCAAACCCTGACCTCTGGGTGGAGGCACCGCCATTGGATCCAGGCCCTCAACCTGTTAGTGGCAAATCAGGCAGGGGTAGTAGCCCTGGGATAGCGCCATCTAGGGGTTACATCTTGGAGGCTCACCGCTGGGATTTTGTGTCCTCTAGTGGCCATATTTACGAACCACTGTTAAGAAAAAATGGGTACCCGACAGAAGTGGCTGTGCACCGGCTGGTGGAGTGGTGTACTGGGAGGAGATCGACCCCAAAATGCTATGCTTATCCTGGACATCCCCTGGGTATCAATACGGACACTGTGCAGGAGTACTTTCCAAGGTGGAAGGTTTACAAAACCCTGTGGTGGTGGGTCGGCATGCTAATCTGCTCACCCACACTTTCCTGGCCCTAGTAGAGTTTAAGGATCCCATAGATAGCTCCAAAGTGCCACAGACCATTACCCCAGAGGGAGCCCTCACTGCTTGGAGAGTGATAACTAAGGACAGTAAAGACCTGGGGGAATGAGCCCCACCACTATCTGAAACTTTTGAGGAGAAATTTTAAAATGGTTGCTGGGGAAGGGAAAACTGTGGAGACTTGAAGAAACTATTCTTGCCACCTGGGGTGTTCCTCCCCAACACCTTCTCCCGCTCCAGTGCCGTAATGGTGGCTGAACCAATGCAGACTCCAATTTCTGCACCTGCCATTAGTCACGACTCTTACCGAGGTTGAGGATCTTCTCTGGCACCCTCCCACCCCCAAGGGAGGATGACTGGGAGACCTGGATAGACTATGTTGCCCCCAAGTGCTAGAATGGCAATGCTCGGAAGCGAAGCTTAAAGAGGGTTAGTGAGAGCCTCCGAGGTCCTGCCCTGGCTACCATTCGAGCTAAACGGGCCAGTAACCCTGAAGTGACTGCACAGGCTATCTTGAGGCCCTAGAGAATGTGAATGGGAGCCGGATTCTGATGAGGACCTATGGTGGAGAGTAAGAGATGCACAACAGTACCAAGGGAGTTGTTGTCTGTGTATGTATCTCGGCTGGAAAAATTGTTGCAAGAATGCCTCAGAAAAGGTAGTTTGCCAGCGATTGAACTGGACCCGAACCAGGCTGAACAGGATCCTTAGTCTGCCCCTTCTCAGAACTGCTGTTGCTTCAGTTACGCCTCTTCAGATCGACTGGAATCCCCACCCTCCTATGATGAGTTAATGAGAGAAATTCGAGGAGTTGAGAAAAGACAACCTCGGAGGACCTGCACCAATAGCTGCGACTACGACCGGTGACTGAGGGTGACCCATCAAGTGAAGTTCAGGGGCAGAGGTTGGCAGTCAATAAGTGCTCTGACAAGGAAAAGATATGCCACAATGGGGCAAACTGTTGAGAGAGATCCGGAATTCAAAAACAGTCCCTTTATGAAGGCCACGCCTGCAAGCACGGGCCCTGACCTATATTCGACTGCATCTGCATGGGGGTGGGGTACCCACCCATGTATCTCCTGCTGATAACAGCTCCAAACTCAATTCCTTGACCATGGAAGTGGAGAAACTGACGAGATGTCTCCAAATGCTTATCACCGCGAGACAGAGATGGCACCAGGTTTCAGTTAGTAATACCCCCGCCCTGGCTCCCAGTGTGGCGCCTCGGCCAGCTCAAACTCCAGAAAGTATGTTTTGCTATAATTGTGGGAAAGATGGGCACATGAAAAGGGAATGCCAGTCCCCAAAAGACACTGACAAAGTTGCATATAGGCTACAAGGAGAGCTTCGGAGAACAAATCAGTGGTTAAGAGGTGCACAAAATGATCCCAGTGAGGGCACCAAAAATGCTAACTCACGTCCTTTTGTGGCAAGGTCAGTTGCCCAGGCCCCCACTATCGCCTCTCCAGACTGGTCCAGAATAGTGGGTCCCTCCATGGAGACCACTGTAAAGGTGAATGGAGTGTCTACAAGAGCTGTATTAGACAGTGGCTCCCAAGTGACAATTATGTTCCAAGATTGGTATCAGAAGCATTTGTCAGACGTACCCTTACAACCATTAGAAGGACTGCATGTATGGGGTTAAGAGAAGGCCTACCCCTATTCGGTATATCCGAATTTGGCTGTCTTTCCCCACCTCCGTGGCTGGAGTGGCGAACAAGTAGAGACCTAGCCTTAGTGTGTCCCCCACTGGACTGTATGATGGTGTCCCTTGTTGATTGGAACAAATGCTCATATGTTCGAAGGCTGGCACAGTTGTGTTATGAAAACAGGGGTCAAAGACTAGTAGAGCTTTAAGAGTTCCGGCTTTAATTAAGAAGGCCTATGAGGCACAGAGAGATGCTGAAAAATAGAACCAGAGGAACCGGTCGGAATTGTATGGAAGAAGGATCCTGAGTCTCTGATCCTGGGCCAAATGCCCAGTGTACCTTACAGGGAGAGGTCCGTATCAGAAAGGATGTTAAGAATAAAATATTAATGTTGGATGCACCAGGCGATGGAAAATTGCCAGAGGGACTGCTGGTCAAGCCTAGTATTTTGCCGCTAGAGCCCATGCTTATGCCAGAAGGGTAATGGTCCAAGTTCATAATGTGTCTGAAAGAGACATTCGAGAAAATAGAGGTTGCATCCTGGCTAATGTGCATTGTGCAGACACTGCAGTGCTACCCAGCAGCAAGAGTTCAAGGAAGAATGACAGAGTAACGCCTGACTTGTTTGATTTCGGCGACTCCCCGCTGCCAGCTGAATGGAAAGTGAGGATCAGTGAGAAAATTGCCCAGAGAGACCAGGTGTTTTCTTTAAAGGAATGGGACGTAGGATGCATGCAAGGAGCTGAGCACAATATCCGGCTGCATGACGAAAGACCATTTCGTGAGAGGTCTCGACGCCTGGCACCTGCTGACATAGATGATGTGAGACGGCATCTGCAAGAGATGTTAGCTGCTGGTGTAATACAAGAATCCAGAAGCCCTTATGCTTCCCCATTGTGGTAGTGAGGAAAAGAATGGAACAGTAAGGATGTGTGGATTATCGCACCTTAAACGGCGGACTATCCCTGATCAGTACACAATGCCCGCATTCAGGATGCTTTGGACTGCCTAAATGGGAGCAAGTGGTTCTCTGTGCTGGATCTCCGCAGTGGGTACTATCAGATCCCGATGGCCCCAGAGGACCGTGAAAAGACAGCCTTTATCTGTCCGCTTGGCTTCTATGAATTCAGGAGGATGCCTCAAAGGGATTTCAGGTGCCCCAGCCACTTTTCAACGACTGATGGAGCGTGCAGTGGGGACATGAACTTACTAGAGTGCCTGGTATACCTAGATGATGTTATTGTGTTTGGCAGCTCACTGGAGGAACATGAGAGCAGATTATTTAAGGTATTGGACCGACTGAGGACTTTGGCCTTAAACTGTCCATTGATAAGTGTCAATTCTTTCAAACATCAGTAAAGTATGTGGGACATAGTATCCACCGAGGGAATAGAGACCGACCCAAGTAAAGTTGAGGCCTTGACCACCTGGCCGCAGCCCAAAATCTAAAAGAACTGCAAAGATTCCTGGGATTCTGTGGTTATTATCGGCGTTTCATCAAGGACTATTCAAGAGTGATCCGCCTTTACTTAACCTTACTCAAGGGTGTCCCCCAACCCACAAAAAATACCAAAAGTCAGCGTCCCTCAAGACTGAAAGAGTGTATTTTCATCCGAGTGAAGTATTTGGGGCCCGCTGGACTCCTGATTGTGAGACTGCTTTTCATGAGATCATTTATCAACTTACCCATGCTCCAGTGCTGGCCTATGCCGATCCAAGAAAACCTTATGTCCTGCACACTGATGCTAGCTTGCAAGGGTTGGGGGCTGTGTTGTACCAAGAGCACGAGAATGGCCTGAGACCAGTGGCCTTTGCCAGTAGAAGTCTGACCCCATCTGAAAAGAACTATCCTGTACATAAGTTAGAGTTTCTAGCTTTGAAGTGGGCTATTGTTGACCAATTCCATGAGTACTTGTATGGGGCTAAAATACTAGTAAAAACTGACAATAATCCTTTAACCTATGTGCAGACCTCAGCTAAGTTGGATGCCACTGGCCATAATTGGCTTTCTGCATTATCTACTTACGACTATGCTCTCGAATACCGAGCAGGTCTGAACCACATAGATGCTGATGCTCTCTCCAGGAGGCCTGTTCCTCAGAATGATTGGGTCCGATTGGCAGAACCTGACATTCGGGCACTCTGCCGGAAGTTTGACAGGGAGGAACAAATGTCCACGGACGCAGTGGACTGCATGGTGGATTGCTTGGGACCTCTGAGAATTGCATACCTGCCGCTTATTGCCACTTTTCTGCAATAGACATTGGTGCACTGCCTCAGCTGGACAATGACAGTATTCAGTGGGCTCAATCCTGCGATCCCATGATCAAAGCAGCTTTAGCCCTCTATGCAGGAAAAGATGTGTCCAAATTACGCCCCACTGATTTGAGAACTGCACTGTTATACAAAGAAGGTCCTAAATTGAAACTGATCAATAAACTGTTATACAGAGAAACAGTAGACAGAGGGGGACAAGTAGACAAACAACAACTAGTGCTGCCCACTGCCTTCGAGACTCAGTATTGAGGTCCTTGCACAACCACATGGGGCACCTTGGTATAGACAGAACACTTGACTTGGTGAGATCCAGATTCTATTGGCCTAAGATGGGGGCTGATGTGGAGCAACACATTCTGAACTTGTAGTCGCTGCTTACAGAGGAAAGCTTTGCCCCAGAGGGCTGCCCCTTGTTAACATAACCCCAGTGCACCCATGGAGCTGGTCTGTATTGATTTTCTAAGTTTGGAGTCAGATCAAAGAAATATCAGTAATGTGCTGATGGTCACTGACCATTTCACGAGATATGCCCAAGCTTTCCCACCAAAGACCAGAAAGCATCCACTGTAGCCAAGTACTTGTAAAAACTTTTTGTTCACTATGGGGCTCCACAAAGAATCCATTCTGATCAAGGGAGAGACTTTGAGAGTCGTCTGATCAAAGAGATGCTTTCTCTGTGGGGAGTGCAAGTCCAGAACCACCCTTACCACCCCCAGGGGACCCACAGCCTGAACGCTTCAACCACGACTTTGCTAGATATGCTAGGCACCCTGCACCCAAAGGACAAGCCTAGATGGAGCCAACAAATTAGCACCCTGGTACATGCTTATAACTGCACCAAAAGTGATGCCACTGGGTTCTCCCCTACCACCTGATGTTTGGAAGAGAAGCTCGACTACCAGTAGATGTGTGTTTTGGGGTCTCTCTGATGGGGTTCAAGCTGACAACTATTTACAGTATGTGCAAAGTTAAAGGCCCAGCTAACTCATGCATACCAACTGGCTCAAACCATGGCTGCCAAAAGAAATCTGGCCAACAAAGAAAGGTATGATAAAAGGTGAGAGCACAGGAACTCCAGGAGGAGATTGGTATTGCTAAGAAATCTGGGACTGCATGGCAAGCACAAGATTGCTGACAGATGGCACCATCTCCTCACATTGTAGTGGGCAAACTAGATGATCTGCCAGTGTACAAAGTAAGGCCTGAGAATAATTCAAAGATGTAAAACAATGCATAGAAATCATTTACTGCCCATTGGACAAATCCTGATTGAGTCTGAGCCCCCAGAAGATGCTCCTCTGGACCAGTGACTAGAGCTGCTGCTAAGAAAAGATCAAGGAAGTCTGCACCTACAGAAGCAGAGTTAAAGTGTTCCCCTGCACAAGTCCCAGTTGAGCATGACTGTCAGTCCATATCAGAAGAAAGTGAGAGTGACTTTGAATACTATCCTTCTTACGAACTGAGTCAATTGTTTCGGGCAATCCCCTAGTCAATACTGGAGACAAAGCTGGGCCTTCTGGACTGTCTAAGCCCCCAGCTTCATCCCTGGAGCCATTGCTCCCAGAAAGTGAAGTGCAAAGCATCAGATCAGATGAAATAGAATCATTGTGCATGGTTGAACTGTTTGAGTTTTCAGGGAGGAAAATGATAGATTGGGGCAGACTCGTGATACACCAGAACAAGAAGAGTATTTTGAGTGTCTCTGACAGTCCACTGCCAGTGTCCGAAAGCTCTCCATGCGAGCCAAATGTTGTGGACTCAGAAACTGTAACTCCTGGAGCTGAAAGTGCCCCAAGTTCTAGCCTCTACCCCATGGAGACTCCCTGACAAGTGAGGACAATGCTGAAAATGAGGCTCAGAGTGCAGAGACTGTAACAGTTCCCTAGAAAGACTGGTCGAGCTGTAAAGCCTGTGGTGCACCTCAGTTTTGATTCCCTTGGGAGGCCTGTGGATTTGCCTCTCAATGTTGTCCATAAAGGAGTGTATGTGTCCCCGAGCTCATTGCCCAAACTGAGCGTCAGTGCTAACTCCAAGTTACTTGTGTTGCCCTCTAAGTATGGTGCCCTTGCCCCGTCCAGCCCCAAGGTAACTGATAGGGAAGGGCCCCCTCTCTTCAGGTTTCATGTACAAGAGGTAATAACTTGAGTTATGGTACAATGTGTGTGTAATACTGTGTAAAGAGGACGTACTGCAATGTTTCAGAAATGTGTTCTTGGTAAAATGATATATTGACTGATGATTACATTGTGAGCCTAATGCAAATGTATACGGTTGCAGTTAAAACTTATAGGGTACTTGCTTGACGCGGACGCGCTTTCCCAGGCCAGGAAGGTGTAATCCCCTGCAAATGGGGGTTCCCAAAAGACTTCCAGGAGCTTGCTTGAATGCTCCAAGCCTGAATGGTGTTTCTGTAAGCCATTTATCAGTGAGTGTTTTAGAACCTCTGGTACTGTCTTTAAGAGCTGTCTGCTTGCAGACATAATTAGTTTGTATGGGGATCTGTGTTTCTTTGATTGAGTACCACTCAAACTGCTGCCAATTCACTCCATTTTGCAGTCACTAGGAGTGCAAAGGAACCTATCTGAAAGATGTAACTGTTTGCCAGAAATCATTTACAGTAATAATGAAATTACAGTTTGTCTAACCTGTTTTCTTTTGCAGTCAGAACAGTGTCTGCCTAGTTCCCCATTCTGGTTTTGAGCTGCTGACCTGGACCAATCAGTGTGGGGTAAGCTAGCTCTAAAATGGTGCCTTGGACGAATCAGAACTTGGACTCATAATCTGAGCCAGCCACAAGAGGATTGTATGGGCAGTGACTCTGGGAGATGTAGTTTAGACTTTCAGCACCTTTTTGGACCAACAGCAGCAGTCTATTGTGAGTGACAGCCAATCCAGTCAAGAACTGGGAGGAACTCAAAGGAAGTGCCCGGTTTTGTCGGTTGGAGTTTCAGTTGAGCTTTGGCAGTGAAGAAGGAAGGAGCCCTGTGCTTTTCAGTGTGCAGTTTTAGTCAAAAACGTGTGTAAGGCCCAGAGTTCCGTCTGCAGCTTGTTAGGACTGAATCGTCCTGTGAAGAGAATCAAAGGATATCTGAAGAGTAGAAACCAGGCTCACCCTGTAGAAGACTGGAGGAATTGCTGAAAATTGCACTCGGTCTGTCAGGAACTGAATCTGCTGTGTGTTCTCCGGTATTGTGCAGTAATTGCGATCGGGATACAGATGCAGCCTGCCTGGTATAGTGCTTTATATAAATGTGTGAAGAGGTTTGTGTACCTCATGTGAGCCCTGCTGACATTGAAGGACCCTATCTTATTTGGAGGTCGTGAGTACTAATTCAGGGTCGCCTCCGTTGAATTGCCACATTAAATCCAAATGGAATTACTGTACTGCTGACTGTTTAATTCTCCTTTTCTCGTGTGAAAGGGCCCCTACCAGCTGCCACGGTTTGGACTAGCCACTAGGGCTTGGGTACCCAGGACAGTAACTGATAGGGATAGGCCTGTGCACAGAGCCATAGGTAGATGAGTAGAGTGATAAGCTAATTAACCTGATTTCCCTGTCCTGTTATATCCCCTAAATAAATCAGAGCTGCTTGTTTCAGCAAAGTTATACTGCCTGAGGTATTTGTCTATGTTAAAGTACTGTACTGTGATTGTTGCACTGTATCTTATTTCACAGGAGGTCCCAGTGCCGGAACCAGTCCTGGGGTAAGTGTATACTGTAAAGGTAATTCTGATGTATTGTGTGGGCCACTAGTGGGAAGAAAGGGGTTGCAGTGTCCCAGAGGGCTGTGACCAAGTTAGTTTAACTATTGTAAACCCTGACCTCTGGGTGGAGGCACCCGCCATTGGATCCAGGCCCCCAACCTGTTAGTGGCAAATCAGGCAGGGAGTAGCCCCTGGGATAGCACCATCTAGGGGTTACACCTGTATCAAGTGAAAGGAGGACAACCAATTGTGTCTCCTAAGTGCCAGGTCCGGGTGAGTTGCAGATGTGCACAGCCACCAGGGCACACTAAATGACCTGGGACACCATCTCCTGATGCTCTGGGGAAGAGCATCTCTCAGTTCTCTTGCCACCGTTCACAGGGCATGATGATAGCAGCTAAAGTAACCAATGTAACTGGCCTGTCCCACATCCAGTGTGTACCACGAGTAGTTGGAGGCCCAACAGGCGAGGGCAACCTGCTTACTGGGAAGTAGTGGGGCCCTAGCTGTCTTGCATTTACACTAGACAGAGTCATTTGTCAGACCGGAAGCTTGAAATTCTGTCAAGGCCCTGGAAACCCTTGGCATGACCCACATACTCAGAGTCTCCACATTGACAGGTTGACCTGGCCCAGGTAGGATGAGACCACACTACCTTTGCTGGGTCAAGTATAACTCACCAGTTGGCATAGCAAGGAACCAAGAAGCCACCTTGATAGAATTTCCAGGTGCCTGTAATTCTCAGTGGTGGCTAACTCCTTGAGGAGGACCTCATCTGATCTAGGGTAGAGGTGGGCATTAGGGTTGATAATCCCAAGTAAGGCCTCACCACTGTTTTGCCAGTACTCTGGAGACTCAAATCCCTGATCTGTTTTCATTTCCCATCTTTAGTGCGCTTTGCATTTTACAACCCTAATTTCTGCATTAACATCATTTTTGCAAAGAATTTCTTCGTTTTATGATAGTGGAACTGTATCCTCATTTAGCAGGTCCTGCAAAATGGGATAAATACAATATTGGAGGCAGTCCTGGCACAAGGAATGGGCCAGCAGAGCCCGCACACATGCCGATATCTTGTGAGTGAGGTTCCCACAGCCACATAGGTTGTGGTGTCTGTGCGAAACTCTGCTCTATCCCTACCAGGGTGTGACTGGTGCTGCATGCTGCAGCACCTGCCCTATCAGCCTTGTCCCAGTAAACCAGCTCACTGAGTTCACACCTGAACTTGGATCACTGCACGGTAAGGCAGCATGTTCTCCAGGGGTGCAGCGTACACCCCTGCAACCACTGTTAGTTTTTTTTTTTTTGTAACTTTATGTTTATTGGTCTTTCAATAAAGCATACAGTTATATCATTTCCTTATACAGTTCTTAAGGAGTTTTACATAGAAATTCCACATGAGGGCGCCAACCCTCTTAATACATACACTTTAAATGAATCAAACTGTATCTATAAGACACATCCCTGGAGGATTTTCAATATAAACTTCCAACCAATGTTACTTAATACATTCTTTGTTTTTAATATTTTGACCCCAAACTTTCAACATAGTCTTCTTATGACCTCACCTCATAAATCCTGTAGGCGAAAATGTTAAAATCCGTGCTGAGACACCATTCTGCACCACAAGTGCAAAAACACATTTTGGACAGGATGTGAAAAATTGCAGCTGTGCTGTTCATGAGGTGGTGAGAAAAAATGGGTATGTTAAATTTGGAGTAAAATATTGTAAATTAACAAAGTTATGCGCCCGCATAGAAAATTTTCAATGCATGTTCAAAACTCGCCCATTTTTTTCACCAAGTATAAGACATGGGCTTTTTGGGGCCCCACCTCAGGAACACTGACACTGTCATTTTGTTAATCAGTCCTGCAAGGTGATTTGCGCAGTGACCGTGAAATCACCTTCTAGGCCCGATTAATGAAATGACAGTGACAGTGTTTATGGGGTGGGGCATCAAAAAGTCCATGTTAAAAATTTGATGAAAAAATACCAAACAAGCATTTGTCAATGCCGAATGTTTGCTTACTGGCATTTGCAGTGGTAGTGTAGAAGTTACAGAGCTGCGTAATAGGAATGGCAGTGAAGTATTGAACTGAAGCCAACCCCACCACCACCCTGCAGAGACTGACAGGCATCGGGGTGTGCATTTGGGTCATCAGGCATAACGGCCACACCATTTCACCACACCCCACTCTGCAGAGACTGACAAGTGTGACGTGTTCCTTGGGGTCTTTGGCCCTTATGCGCACCCCATTTCATTAGGAAATACGTGAGATGGGTGCAATATAGGAAGAATGGGGTGAAGTTTGGGGCGAAGAGCCCAAGGCATACCTCGATGCCTCTCAGTGACTGCAGGTGTGGAATGGCACTAAGCATCACAGGCAAGAATCCCAAGTCACACCCCTGATTCCTGTCATTCTCTATAGGGTTGTCGATTTAGTTAAAGCCTAATACCTCAGGCATTCGTTGGTATTTTAACTCCAAATTTTCACCATGTTTGGTTTGTGACCCCACCTCATGAACAGGGGAATATCAGTTTGGTAGCCGAAAAGCTGCTTATGCACAGTGACTACGGGATTTAGCATTCCACAGGTGCAAAATATTCAGAACAGGCTGTAAAAAATGACAGCTGTACTCTTTCATGGGGAGGTGTAAAAATGGCTATGTTGCAAATGTGTAGTAAAAATATTTAAAAAAGGTGAAGTCACGAGCGTACATAGAAACTCTGCAACGCACACCCGTTATATAAGTAGGTTGGGGATATTTTATAGCAGTTTGTCAACTCAGGCATTTTGGTGCTTCCGATCATGAACAGTGTCACTGTGATTTTCTTTATCTGTGCCGAACAATGATTTCCCACAGTGACCAAGTATCTCTGCACTGAAAGTGTGAAAACACACTTCGGCCATGTTGTGAAAAATGGCAGCTGTACTGTTCATACGGAAGTGTTGAAAAATGCCACTAGTGAAAATCTGGACTGAAAATATTACAAAGTCATGAACTAACGAGGATGCGTGGAAACTGCACAATGCTCTCTCGTAACACAGTCGTTTTATGGACTTTTGTCACCAAATTTTCAACATAGCCATTTTAAGACCTCTGCTCATGAACAGTATAACTGTGAGTTTCTTAATCTGTCCTAAACGTTGCTTTCGCACACCAACAGCACCATTGTGCGCCATCATGTCGATAACACATTTTGGGAGACATATGAAAAATTGCAGCTGGACTGTTCATATGGAAGTTTAATAAAATGGACATGTTGAAAATCTAGAGTGAAAATATTAAATTTGCAAATCGATTAGCATGCATAGGAACTGTGCAACGACGTCAGAAAAGTCGCTTTTAGGCATTTTTCACCAAGTTTTCAACATAGCCATTTTAAGATCCCTCTGCGTGACAAGTGTCACTGTGGTTTTGTTAATGTGTCCCATACATTGAGTTTGCACACCGACTCGCGCCATTGTGCGCCATACGGGCGGAAACAGCTTTGGGCAGGATGTGAAAATGACATCTGTACTGCTCATAAGGAGGTGTGAAAAATGGCAATGTTGGAAATCTGGAGTGGAAATATTGAAAATTAAGAACCTATGAGCGCATGAGGAACTGCGCAACGCACACTCGTAAAACAGTCATTTTTAGGAATTTTTTCACCAAATTTTCAACATAGCCATTTCAAGACCTCTGCTCATGAACAGTGTCACTGTGATTTTCTTAATTTGTCCCGTACATTGATTTCGCACACCGACTGCGCCATTCTGCGCTACAAGGGTGGAAACACATTTTGGGTGAGATGTGAAAAATGACAGCTGTACTACTCATAAGACAGTGTGGTGAAATGGCAATGTTGAAAATCTGGAGTGAAAATATTGAAATTCCGCGAACTTACGAGCCTGCGTAGGAACTGCATAGCATCGCGCTGTTAAACAGTAATTTTTGGAATTTTGGCACCAAATTTTCATCATGGGGTTTTGGGCCCTTCTCATGAATGATGTCACTGTCATGGCAGTATTTGGTCCCGGGTGATTTCAGTCACTGCGTGAAATCACGCCGAGCCCAGATAATGCCATGACAGTGACATCATTCATGAGAAGGTCCCAAAACCCCATGTTGAAAATTTGGGCAAAATTCCAAAATGCCTGAGATATGCACAAAGTTGAACCCTCCTATCTAGCCCATTATACAGCTTACTGGCATTTCCTCAGTTCGCGGTCGGCTTTGAAGAGTGCAGCGTGTTCCCGTCCACCAAGATCGTCAGCGCTGGAGTCCGGAGGCAATGGGGTGAGGGGGGTGGGAGGCTGGGTACAGTGGTGGGCGGTTGTGGGAGGGGTTTGGGAGACGCTGGCGGAACCATTTTGTTTTGAGGGCAAACAAAAAAGACGTCTAGGGATCGCCTGCCACGCTTGGGGTGGGCCCCAGCATGGCACCAGGACTTGGGAACGTCAGCCGACGGGACTGGGCACCCCGTCGGCAAAAAATTAAAAAACAACGCTGGACCTTTTTGCCACACTGGGGTGGGCCTCCAGCGTGGCACAAGGACTTTTGGGGGAGGGGGGGCGTTTCAGTCGATGGGGGATTGGGGCACCCCTGCCAGCAACATGACTGGATTGCCACGCTGGGTGGGCTCCCCAGCGTGGCATCAACTACTGGGGGCCGAGACAGATGCAGCTGAGCCGACGGGATTGGGCACCCCGTCGGTTATACGCTGTGTGCGGGGCGCTGCGCTTGCGGGTTGGGAGGCAGCGCGGTGGTGCAGCTTCTTATCGCTGCTCACTCAAGCGTAGTTCCCTTTCAATCAGAGGCTACTGCATTTTGGAGTGTCTCATAGGCAGCTCCAAAATGCATTGGCTTACAGGTCATTGCCAGCACAGTGCCTGAATTGGAGGAGGAGGTGACACACCTCCGAAATCTCCGATGAAGGCACTATGTTTCTTGCACATGCGTGCAAGCAAACATAAAAATGGCAACAATATCAACATAAGTTCAAAACATCATTGAAATACATTATATGGCACTTACCTTTATTCCTCAGTTCATGGTTTGGTTTTGAAGAGTGGAGATGTGTCTCAGTCCACAGAAGATAACATCATACGACCTCTGGTGGTAAGTATAGGGTAGGGGGGATGGGTGCTCAGTAGTAGGGCAGTGTCAGTAGCTCAGTAGGTAGCACACTCATTTCTGAGGCTGGGAGATCAGAGGCTGTGGGTTCAGTTCCCACATCTGGCACTTGGGTTAATATCCCAGTACTGACACTGTAGTGCAGCATGAGAGGGGTGCTGCACATTTGAGGTGCTGTCTTTTAAATGAGACGTTAAACCGAGGTCTCATCTGCCTGGATTGGGGGTAGTTCAGGTGGATGTTAAATATTCCATTGCACTTTGCGAAAAAAAAAGAGTAGGGGAATTTCCCTGGTATCCTGGCCAAATTTCCCTCATTCATTAAAAATATCACCAACAACTTAATCTGGTTCAAGCGTTGGCATTCATCTGTATCCTCCACCTGCCCCTGGTTGCCTGAAAATAGGCAGGATTTGTCTAGTGCACTTACCCGTCAACAAAACTAAATAAAAATAAATAACAAGCATTTGTCAATGCTAATGTTTGCTTGCTGGCATTGGCAGTGGTAGTGTAGAAGTTACAGAGCTGTGTAATAGGAATGGCAGTGAAGTGTTGAACTGAAACCAACCCCACCACCACCCTGCAGAGAGTGACAGGCATTGGGTGTGCCTTTGGGTTATCAGAGCATAACAGCAATGCCATTCAGTACACCCACCCTGCAGACACTGACAAGTGTCACGGTGTTCCTTAGGGGTCTTTGGCCCTTATGCGCACCCCATTTCATTAGGAAATATAGTGAGATGGGTGTGATATAGGAGAATGGGGTGAACTTTGGGGCCGAAGAGACAAGGCATACCTCAATGCTTCTCACTGGCTGCAGGGTGTGGAATGGTATGAGCATTACAGGCAAGAATCCCAAGTCACACCCCTGATGCCTGTCATTCTCTACAGGGTTGGGCATTATGGTTGGAAACCCTAATACCTCAGGCATTCGTTGGTATTTTCACTCCAAATGTTCAACATGTTTTTTTTGTGACTCCACCTCATGAACAGGGGGAATATCAGTTTGTTAGCCGAAAGCTGCTTATGCACAGCGACTACGGCATTTAGCACCACAGGTGCAAAAACATTCCAAACAGGATGTAAAAAATGACAGCTGTACTGTTCATGGGGAGGTGTAAAAAATGGCAATGTTGTAAATCTGCAGTAAAAATATTTAAAAAAATGGTGAAGTCATGAGCGTACATAGAAACTGTGCAACGCACACCCGTAATATAATTAGTTTGGGGATTTGTTTACAGCAGATTGTCAACTCAGGCATTTTGGTGCCTCTGATCATGAACAGTGTCACTGTGATTTTCTTTATCTGTCCCGAACAATAATTTCCCACAGCGACCACGCATCTCTGCGCTGAAAGTGTGAAAACACACTTCGGCCATGTTGTGAAAAATGACAGCTGTACTGTAAATAAGGCAGTGTGGAAAAATGCCACTGGTGAAAATCTAGACTTAAAATATTACAAAGTCATGAACTTATGAGGGTGCGTGGAAACTGCGCAATGCTCACTGGTAACACAGTCATTTTATTGACTTTTGTCACCAAATTTTCAACATAGATTTTAAGACCTCTGCTCATGAACAGTGTAACTGTGATTTTCTTAATCTGTCCCAAACATTGCTTTCACACACCAACAGCACCACTGTGCACTACATGTGCGAAAACACATTTTGGTCGGCATATGAAAAATGGCAGCTGTACTGTTCATAAGGAAGTGTAATAAAATGGCAATGTTGAAAATCTGGAGTGAAAATATTACATTTGCAAACTTATGAGCATGCATAGGAACTGCGCAACGCACGCTTGTAAAACAGTCAGTTTTAGGAATGTCTTCACCAATTTTCAACATAGCCATTCTAAGACCTCTGCTCATGAACAGTGTCACTGTGATTTTCTTAATGTGTCCCATACATTGATTTTGAACATCGACTGTACCATTGTGCGCTACATGGGTAGAAACACATTTTGGGTAAGATGTGAAAAATGACAGCTGTACTGCTCATAAGGAGGTGTTGTAAAATGGTAATGTTGAAAATCTGGAGTGTAAATATTGAAAATTCGCGAACTTACGAGCGTACGTAGGAACTGCACAACGCACACTCATAAAACAGTCATTTTTTGGAATTTTTTCACCAAATTTTCAACATAGCCATTTTAAGACCTCTGCTCATGAACAGTGTCACTGGTGGATTTTCTTAATTTGTCCCGCAGACATCGATTTAGCAATCGATCGCGCCATCGTGCGCTACATGGGCGGAAATATGTTTTGGGTGAGATGTGAAAATGACAGCTGTACTGCTTATAAGAAGGTGTGGTAAAATGGCAATGTTGAAAAATCTGGAGTAAAATATTGAACATTTATGAACTTCTGACGTCTTGTTAAAGACTGCATAACAGCTCTCGTAAAACAGTGTTTTGAAATTTTTCCACCAAATTTTTCAAAATAGGTTTCTTGAGAGCCCACCTTATAAAACTGGTCAGTGTCAATTTCGTTAATCGGTCCTGAAAGGTGATTTTGCGCAGTGACTGCGAAATCACCCTTCGGGCCTGAATAACGCCATGACAGCGACATCATTCATGAGAAGGGGTCCCAAAAACCCCATGTTGAAAATTTGGTGCAAAAATTCCAAAAAATGTCTTGAGATATGCAACAAAGTTGAAAACCCCCAATCTAGCCCATTATACAGCTAACCGGCATTTCCTCAGTTCGCGGTCGGCTTTGAAGAGTGTTGACATGTTCGGTCCGCCGAAGATCATTGCACCGAGGTCTGGAGGTAAGTATGGGGTGAGGTGGGGGCCAGGGTGCGCAGTGGGTGGGTGCGGGTTGTGGGAGGGGGGCCAGGGAGACAACGTGGGACCGTTTTTTCTTTACAGGTGTTCTTTTTGTTTCCAATGACGACGCGGCACATTTGCCACGCTGGGGTGAGCTCCCAGCATAGCACAAGGAAGGTTGAGGGCATTCAGCCGATGGGGATTGGGCACCCTGTGCGGGCATCGATTGCCATGCTGGGGTGGGCTCCCAGCGTGGCACCCAGTACTCTTAGGGGTGAGGACAGTGGAGCCGATGGAGTTGGGCACCCCGGCTATATCATGAGTTGCCTTGCTGGGGTGGGCACCCAGCGTTGCATTTGGAAGGCTTTTGGGGGGCGGGGGAGGCGCAGCACAGCCGAGCGGGGATTGGGCACCTGTCGGCTATACAGTGTGTGCGATGCATCGGGGGCACGCAACACTCTGTGCGTGTGTGTGTGGGGGCGAGCTGCACATGAGCAAGTTATATCTCACCGCTGCTCACTGAAGTGTAGCTCCCCTTTGAACTGTATGCCACTGCATTTGGAGCTTGTCTTAGATCAGCTCCAGCATGCATTATTACAGAGTCATCTGCCAACACACTGATTGAATTGGAAGAGCAGTGACACACCTCTGAAATCTCGGATGATGGCATCTATGTTTCTTGCACATCGTGCAAGCAAACATAACAAACATAATAAATGTAACTTAATTTTGAAGACCTTTTTTTTTTGTGCGTGCATATGTGACGATGAATGAGGATCCACTAACTGTAGATCAAGGGAGGATGTGAAATGGTGCAGGTACATGGGAGGGGAACAAAGTGGTAGACAGTAAGCCCTACCAGAGCTTCAGGCTTATGTAGCACAGCGATACATGGGGGGTGTGAACAAAGTGGTAGACAGTAAGCCCACCAGAGCTTCAGGCTGATGTAGCACAGCTGGACTAAGGCAAGAGGATGTGAAATGGTACAGGTACATGGGGGTAAACAAAGTGGTAGACAGTAAGCGTACCTGAGCTTCAGGCTGATGTTGCACACCTGACTAAAGCACAAGCACCCACGGCATGTTCTTATAGTCCCATTTATATGTCCATTTATGTTCTTATAGTGCTGATTGTCTAACTGAGCCAAGTAAAACAGATACTAAAATGTCAGGTTTATTTCAGGTGACCATGTTCTTATGGTCCCCATTTATATGTCCATTTATGTTCTTACAGTTGATTGCCTAACTGAGCCAAGATGTAAAACAGATACTAAAATGTCAGGCTTATTTCAGGTGACCAGGATCGTGGTAGGGAGAGGGAGCAGAGTGAAATAATGTCCTGAGAATGTTCTTACACTTATTAACTGTTGCTGTGCCACTGGGTGATACACGGTCCAGAATCTATTCGTTCAAATTATGTTTGCAGCCTAAAGGTGCTTAGGTGGATTAGCATTTACATTACTCAGCGGCAAATCTTTTTCATACTTTTTGTGATCATCAGTTAAGATATAACCACTAACTGATGAGACACTTGGGAGCATGAAACTGTACTACCAGCAAAGTTGCATTTGCACAGCTCTGAATATTTATCTGTTGATAATGAAATGATAACTGTCAGCTGATAACATTCAGCCACTGTCCATTGCACAGAATAGGCATCTCACTGATAGATCTGGAGCAAAGGGACATGCACTTGCCAATAACACCACTACAGCTCCAGACACTGAAGAAAGAAGTACATGCATTTTCATGACTGTTAACTTTTTCAGCATTTTAAAACAGTTACTTAGCATCTGCACTAAGATGTTACACGTCGCTGAACTGAATTGTGACACCAGAAACCCTGTGATCAACATTTGTCAGCAAAAGTGAATTGAAAAAATCAATAGATGTATAAAATGGTAAGTGACATGAGTCAATAACATCATAACTGCATGTAATACTTGGCTTAAAATTTGAGCGCCACCATATTCCGCACCTCAGCGTCAAACAGGGATGCCATTTATAATTCAGCTAATGTCAAGCAGTTTTCGAGCCATAAAAAGTATTACTGTATCAGTATGGTGGCAGCAACGGGATCAGGAAATTATGAAATAAAATGCAACAGCACCCCCATCGGCCATATGCTGTGTGGGTGGAGGGAGTGCATGAGCACCCAGGGGTGGGCTGTTAGGCAGCTTCAGATTCACCTGAGAAAAGGGTGGATTCGATTGTGAGCTACGGTTGAATTTGTGTTTTCTTTTTCAATATCTAGTTTTAGCCATTTTGTTAGGGGCATGTCCAACCCTAAAGATGTTTAAGGTCACAAGGTGATGGACTTCATTGAGCATCTGATTTGAGAAAGAGCTGTGTGATTCTATCTAAATGCCAGCTCCACGGCAATTCAGGAGAAAAAAAATATTTTGAAGCTGCATTACCAGACTAAGTGTGCAGTTTAGTGAATTACACACGGGTGTGTAATATGACAGCACTAAAAGGCGCATTAAAGTGCTTCAGTCATGAAAACCTCCCCACTGGCTGCTGCTGAAATGTATAGCAGTATGTTCTCCTTTGTGCATTCTGGATGTTCTTTGCTTCAGCTGCAAGTAGTACAGTACGCCCAAGTTCATTTGCATAGGTTTTAGCAGCGTGGAGTTCACATTGACAGAGTCTAGTAAAAGAAAAGCTTGGAATTACCATACAACGAAGTCTGAGTTTCACATCAAATACTGGTGTAACCCCCTACAAATGGGGTTCCCAAAGACTTCTAGGAGCTTGCTTGAATGCTCCAAGCCTGAATGGTGTTTGCATTTAAGCCATTTATCAGTGAGTGTTTTAGAGTCTGGTTACTGTCTCTTTAAGAGCTGTCTGCTTGCAGACATAATTAGTTGTATGGGGGGACTGTGTGCTTCTCTGAGTACCACTCGAGCTGCTGCCAATTCACTTAATTTTTGCAGTCACTAGGGTGCAAAGGAACCTATCTGAAAGATGTAACTGTTTACCAGAAATTATTTAGGTAATAATGAAATTACAGTTTGTCTAACCTGCTTTCTTTGAGTGTCAGAACTTGTCTGCTAGTTCCCCATTCTAGTTTTGAAACTGCTGAACTGGACCAATCAGTGTGGGGTAAGCTAGCTCTAAAATGGTGCCTTGGACGAATCAGAACTTGACTCATAATCTGAGCCAGCCACAAGAGGATTGTATGGGCAGTGACTCTGGGAGATGTAGTTTAGACTTCAGTGCCTTTTGGACCAACAGCAGCAGTCTATTGTGAGTGACAGCCAATCCAGTCAAGAACTGGGAGGAACTCAAAGGAAGTGCCATGTTTTTTGTCGGTTGGAGTTCAGTTGAGCTTTGGCAGTGAAGAAGGAAGGAGCCCTGTGCTTTTTCAGTGTGCAGTTTTAGTCAAAATACGTGTGTAAGGCCCAGAGTTCCGGTCTGCAGCTTGTTAGGACTGAATCTGTCCTGTGAAAAGAATCAAAGGATCTCTGAAGAGTAGAAACCAGGCTCACCCTGTAGAAGACTGGAGAAATTGTTGAATTATACTCGGTCTGTCAGGAACTGAATCTGCTGTGTGTTCTCCCGGTATTGTGCAGTAATTACGATGCGATCAGATGCAGCCTGCCTGGTGTAGTGCTTTCTTGTATATGGATGTGTGAAGAGGTTTGTGTACCCTCAAGTGAGCCCTGCTGACATTGAAGGACCCTATCTTATTTGAGGTCGTGAGTACTAATTCAGGGTCGCTCCTGTTGAATTGCCACATTAAATCCAAATGGAATTACTGTACTGCTGACTGTTTAATTCTCCTTTTTCTGTGTGAAAGGGCCCCTACCAGCTGCCACGGTTTGGACTAGCTACTAGGGCTTGGGTACCCAGGGACAGTAACTGATAGGGATAGGCCTGCACAGAGCCATAGATGTAGATTATTAGAGTGATAAGCTAATTAACCTGATTCCCCTGTCCTTGTTATATCCCCTAAATAAATCAGGAGCTGCTTGTTTCAGCAAAGTTATACTGCCTGAGGTATTTGTCTATGTTAAAGTACTGTACTGTGATTGTTGCACTGTATCTCATTTCACAGGAGGTCCCAGTGCCGGAACCAGACCTGGGGGGTAAGTGTATACTGTGAAGGTAATTCTGATATATTGTGGGCCACTAGTGGGAAGAAAGGGGTTGCAGTGTCCCAGAGGGCTGTGACCAAGTTAGTTTAACTATTGCAAACCCTGACCTCTGGGTGGAGGCACCGCCATTGGATCCAGGCCCCTCAACCTGTTAGTGGCAAAATCAGGCAGGGTGTAGCCCTGGGATAGCGCCATCTAGGGTTACATCTTGGAGGCTCACCGCTGGGATTGTGTGTCCTCTAGTGGCCATATTTACGAACCACTGTTAAGAAAAAAAATGGGTACCCCGACAGAAGTGGCTGTGCACCGGCTGGTGGAGTGGTGTACTGGGGAGGAGATCGACCCCCAAAATGCTATGCTTATCCTGGACATCCCCCTGGGTATCAATACGGACACTGTGCAGGGAGTACTTTCCAAGGTGGAAGGTTTACAAAAAACCCTGTGGTGGTGGGTCGGCATGCTAATCTGCTCACCCACACTTTCCTGGCCCTAGTAGAGTTTAAGGATCCCATAGATAGCTCAAAGTGCCACAGACCATTACCCCAGAGGAGCCCTCACTGCTTGGAGTGATAACTAGGACAGTAAAGACCGGGGGAATCAGCCCCCACCTATCTGAAACTTTTGAGGAGAAATTTGCTGAATGGTTGCTGGGAGAGGGAAAACTGTGGAGGACTTGAAGAAACTATTCTTGCCACCTGGGGTGTTCCTCCCCAACACCCTCCTGCTCCAGTGCCCGTAATGGTGGCTGAACCAATGCAGACTCCTATTTCTGCACCTGCCATTAGTCACGACTCTTACCGAAGGTTGAGGATCTTCTCTGCATCCTCCCCACCCCCAAGGGGAGGATGACTGGGAGACCTGGATGAACTATGTTGCCCCACAGTGCTAGAATGGCAGTACGGGAAGGCAAGGCGAAAAGAGGGTTAGTGAGAGCCTCCGAGGTCCCGCTAGCCTGGCTACCATCCGCTAAGCAAACGGGCCAGTAACCTGAAGCGACTGCACAGGCCTATCTTGAGGCCTTGGAGAATGTGTATGAGCCCAGATTCTGATGAGGACCTATGGTGGAGAGTAAGAAATGCACAACAGTACCAAGGGGAGTTGTTGTCTGTGTATGTCTCTCGGCTGGAAAATTTGTTGCAAGAATGCCTCAGAGGGTAGTTTGCCAGCGATTGAACTGGACCGAACCAGACTGGACAGAATCCTGTCTGCCCCTTCTCAGAACTGCTGTTGCTTCAGTTCGCCTGGCAAATCGACTGGAATCCCACCCTCCTATGATGAGTTAATGAGAGAAATTCGAGAGTTGAGAAAAGGCGACCTCGGGAGGTACCTGCACCAACAGCTGTAGGACCATCGAGTGACTGAGGGTGACCCATCAAGTGAAGTTCAGGGAGAGGTTGACAGTCAATAGAGTGCTCTGACAAGGAAAAAGATATGCCACAATGGGATGAACTGTTAGAGAGATCCGGAATTCAAAACAGTCCTTTTATGAAGGCCACGCTGCAAGTACAGGCCCGACCTATCCGACTGCATCTGCTATGGGGTGGGGTACCCACCGTATATCTCCTGCTGATAACAGCTCCAAACTCAGTTCCTTGACCATGGAAGTGGAGAAACTGACGAGATGTCTCCAAATGCTTATCACGCACGACAGAGCTAGAGCACCCAGGTTTCCAGTTAGTAATACCACGCCTCTGGCTCCCAGTGTGGCGCCTCGGCCAGCTCAAACTCCAGAAAGTATGTTTTGCTATAATTGTGGGAAAGATGGGCACATGAGAAGGTGCCAGTCCCCAAAGACACTGACAAAGTTGCATATAGGCTACAAGGGAGAGCTTGAGAAGAAATCAGTGGTTAAGAGGTTGCACGACATGATCCAGTGAGGGCACCAAAATGCTAATCACGTCCTTTGTGGCAAGGTCAGTTGCCCAGGCCCCCACTACCGCCTCTCAGACTGGTCCAGAATAGTGGGTCCCTCCATGGAGACCACTGTAAAGGTGAATGGAGTGTCTACAAGAGCTGTATTAGACAGTGGCTCCCAAGTGACAATTATGTTCCAGGATTGGTATCAGAAGCATTTGTCAGGCGTACCCTTACAACCATTAGAAGGACTGCATGTATGGGTTAGGTGAAGGCCTACCCCTATTCCGGTATATCCGACTTGGTTGTCTTTCCCCACCTCCGTGGCTGGAGTGGCGGAACAAGGAGACCCTAGCCTTAGTGTGTCCCCACTGGGCTGTATGATGGTGTCCCTTTGTTGATTGGAACAAATGCCTTATGTTAGGAAGGCTGGCACAGTTGTGTTATGAAAACAGGGTCAAAGACTAGTAGAGCTTTAAGAGTCTCGGCATTAATTAAGAAGGCCTATGAGGCACAGAGAGATGCTGAAAAACAGAATCGAGGAACCCGGTCAGGAATTGTATGGAAGAAGGATCCTGAGTCTCTGATCCTGGCGCAAATGCCCAGTGTACCTTACAGGAGAGGTCCGTATCCTAGAAGGATGTTAAGAATAAAATATTAATGTTGGATGCATAGGCGATGGGAAATTGCCAGAGGGACTGGTCAAGCCTAGTATTTTGCCCTGAGCCCATGCTTATGCCAGAAGGGTAATGGTCCAAGTTCAGTAATGTTCTGAAGAGACATTCGAGTAAACAGAGGTTGCATCCTGGCTAATGTGCATTGTGCAGACACTGCAGTGCTACCAGCAGCAAGAGTTCAGGAAGAATGACAGAGTAGCTTCTGACTTGTTTGATTTGCTGACTCCGCTGCCAGCTGAATGGAAAGTGAGGATCAGTGAGAAGCTTGCCCAGAGAGACCAGGTGTTTCTTTAAGGAATGGGATGTAGGATATGTGCAAGGAGCTGAGCAATATCCGCTGCATGACGAAAGACCATTTCGTGAGAGGTCTCGAGCCTGGCACCTGCTGACATAGATGATGTGAGACGGCATCTGCAAGAGATGTTAGCTGCTGGTGTAATACAAGAATCCAGAAGCCCTTATGCTTCCCCATTGTGGTAGTGAGGAAAAGAATGGAACAGTAAGGATGTGTGGATTATCGTGACTTAAACCGCGGACTATCCCTGATCAGTACACAATGCCCGCATTCAGGATGCTTTGGACTGCCTAAACGGGAGCAAGTGGTTCTCTGTGCTGGATCTCATGATGGGTGCTACCAGATCCCGATGGCCCCAGAGGACCGTGAGAAGACAGCCTTTATCTGTCCGCTTGGCTTCTATGAATTCATGAGGATGCCTCAAGGGATTTCAGGTGCCCCAGCCACTTTTCAACGATTGATGGAGCGTGCAGCGGGGGACATGAACTTACTAGAGTGCCTGGTATACCTAGATGATGTTATTGTGTTTGGCAGCTCACTGGAGGAACATGAGAGCAGATTATTTAAGGTATTGGACCGACTGGAGGACTTTGGCCTTAAACTGTCCATTGATAAGTGTCAGTTCTTTCAAACATCAGTAAAGTATGTGGACACATAGTATCCACGAGGAATAGAGACCGACCCAAGTAAAGTTGAGGCCTTGACCACTGGCCACAGCTCAAAATCTAAAAGAACTGCAAGATTCCTGATTCTGTGGTTATTATCACGCTCATCAAGGACTATTCAAGAGTGATCCTTCTTTACTAACCTTACTCAAGGGTATCCCCCAACCCACAAAAATACCAAAAGTCAGCGTCCTCAAGACTGAAAGAGTGTATTTTCATCCGGTGAAGTATTTGGGGCCGCTGGACTCCTGATTGTGAGACTGCTTTTCATGAGATCATATATCAACTACCCATGCTCCAGTGCTGGCCTATGCGATCGAGAAAACCTTATGTCCTGCACACTGATGCTAGCTTGCAAGGGTTGGGGGCTGTGTTGTACCAAGAGTACCGAGAATGGCCTGAGACCAGTGGCCTTTGCCAGTAGAAGCCTGACCCCATCCGAAAAGAACTATCCTGTACATAAGTTAGAGTTCCTAGCTTTGAAGTGGGCTATTGTTGACCAATTCCATGAGTACTTGTATGGGGCTAAAATACTAGTAAAAACTGACAATAATCCTTTGACCTATGTGCAGACCTCAGCTAGTTGGATGCCACTGGCCATAGGTGGCTTTCTGCATTATCTACATATGACTATGCTCGAACACCGAGCAGGTCTGAACCACATAGATGCTGATGCTCTCTCCGAGGCCTGTTCCCCAGAATGATTGGGTCCGATTGGCAGAACCTGACATTCGGGCACTCTGCCGGAAGTTTGACAGGGAGGAACAAATGTCCACGGACGAGTGGACTGCATGGTGGATTGCTTGGGAGCTCTGAGATTGCATACCTGCTGCTTGTTGCCACTTTTCTGCAATAGACATTGGTGCACTGCCTCAGCTGGACAATGACAGTATTCAAGTGGCTCAATCCACATCCCATGATCAAAGCAGCTTTAGAAGCCCTCATGCAGGAAAAGATGTGTCCAAATTACGCTCCACTGATTTGAGAACTGCACTGTTATACAAAGAAGGTCCTAAGTTGAAACTGATCAATAAACTGTTATACAGAGAAACAGTAGACAGAGGGGACAAGTAGACAAACAACAACTAGTGCTGCCCACTGCCTTTCGAGACTCAGTACTGAGGTCCTTGCACAACCACATGGGGCACCTTGGTATAGACAGAACACTTGACTTGGTGAGATCCAGATTCTATTGGCTAAGATGGGGCTGATGTGGAGCAACACATTCGAACTTGTAGTAGCTGCTTACAGAGGAAAGCTTTGCCCCAGAGGGCTGCCCCCTTGTTAACATCACCACCAGTGCACCCATGGAGCTGGTCTGTATTGATTTTCTGAGTTTGAGTCAGATCAAAAGAAATATCAGTAATGTGCTGGTGGTCACTGACCATTTCACGAGATATCCAGCTTTCCCCACCAAAGACCAGAAAGCATCCACTGTGGCCAAAGTACTTGTAGAAACTTTTTGTTCACTATGGGGCTCACAAAGAATCCATTCTGATCAAGGGAGACTTTGAGAGTCGTCTGATCAAAGAGATGCTTTCTCTGTGGGGGTCTAAGTCCAGAACACTCCTTACCACCCCAGGGGAGACCCCACAGCCTGAGCATTTTCAACCGCACTTGCTAGATATGCTGGGCACCCTGCACCCAAAGGACAAGCCTAGATGGAGCAACAAATTAGCACCCTGGTACATGCTTATAACTGCACCAAAGTGATGCCACTGGTTCTCCCCCTACCGCCTGATGTTTGGAAGAAGCTCGACTACCAGTAGATATGTGTGTTGGGGTCTCTCCTGATGGGGTTCAAGCTGACAACTATTTACAGTATGTGCAAAGTTAAGGCCCAGCTAACTCATGCGTACTCAACTGGCTCAAACCATGGCTGCCAAAAGAAATCTGGCCAACAAAGAAAGGTATGATAAAAGGTGAAAGCACAGGAACTCCAGGAGGGAGATCGGGTATTGCTAAGAAATCTGGGACTGCATGGCAAGCACAAGATTGCTGACAGATGGCACCATCTCCCTCACATTGTAGTAGGGCAAACTAGATGATCTGCCAGTGTACAAAGTAAGGCCTGAGAATAATTCAAAAGATGTAAAAACAATGCATAGAATCATTTACTGCCCATTGGACAAATCTTAATTGAGTCTGAGCCCTAGAAGATGCCCCTCTGGACCAGTGACTAGAGCTGCTAGCTGAGAAAAGATCAAGAAAGTCTGCACCTACAGAAGCAAAGTTAAAGTGTTCCCTCCACAAGTCCCAGTTGAGCATGACTGTCAGTCCATATCGGAAGAAAGTGAGAGTGACTTTGAATACTATCCTTCTTACGAACTGAGTCAATTGTTTCGAGGCAATCCCCTAGTCAATACTGGAGACAAAGCTGGGCCTTCTGGACTGTCTAAGCCCCCAGCTTCATCCCTGGAGCCATTGCTCCCAGAAAGTGAAGTGCAAAGCATCAGATCAGATGAAATGGAATCATTGTGCATGGTTGGAACTGTTTGAGTTTTCAGGGAGGAAAATGATAGATTGGGGCAGACTGGTGATACACCGAACAAGAAGAGTATTTTGAGTGCCCTGACAGTCCACTGCCAGTGTCCGAAGCTCTCCATGTGAGCCAAATGTTGTGGACTCAGAAACTGTAACTCCTGGAGCTGAAAGTGCCCCAAGTTCCAGCCTCTACCCCCATGGAGACCTCTGACAAGTGAGGACAATGCTGAAAATGAGGCTCAGAGTGCAGAGACTATAACAGTTCCCCTAGAAAGACTGGTCGAGCTGTAAAGCCTGTGGTGCACCTCAGTTATGATTCACTTGGGAGGCCTGTGGACTTGCCTCTCAATGTTGTCCATAAAGGAGTGTATGTCCCAGCTCATTGCCCAAACTGAGCATCAGTGCTAACTCAAGTTACTTGTGTTGCCCTCTAGTATGGTGCCCTTGCCCCATCCAGCCCCAAGGTAACTGATAGGGAAGGTCCCTCTCTTCAGGTTTCATGTACAAGAGGTAATAACTTGAGTTATGGTACAATGTGTATGTAATACTGTGTAAAGAGTGACGTTACTGCAATGTTTCAGAAATGTGTTCTTGGTAAAATCATATATTGACTGATGACTACATGTGCGAGCCTAATGCAAATGTATATGGTTGCAGTTGAAACTTATAGGGTACTTGCTTGACGCGGACGTCAAGCTTTCCCAGCCAGGAAGGTGTAACCCCCTACAAATGGGGTTCCCAAAAGACTTCTAGAGCTTGTTTGAATGCTCCAAGCCTGAATGGTGTTGGCATTTAAGCCATTTATCAGTGAGTGTTTTTAGAGCCTGGTACTGTCTCTTTAAGAGCTGTCTTATCGCAGACATAATTAGTTTGTATGGGGGACTGTGTTGCTTCTCTGAGTACCACTCGAGCTGCTGCCAATTCACTTAATTTTTGCAGTCACTAGGGTGCAAAGGGAACCTATCTGAAAGATGTAACTGTTTACCAGAAATTATTTAGAGTAATAATGAAATTACAGTTTGTCTAACCTGCTTTCTTTGCAGTCAGAACTGTGTCTGCTAGTTCCCCATTCTAGTTTTGAACTGCTGAACTGGACCAATCAGTGGGGTAAGCTAGCTCTAAAATGGTGCCTTGGACGAATCAGAACTTGGACTCATAATCTGAGCCAGCCACAAGAGGATTGTATGGGCAGTGACTCTGGGAGATGTAGTTTAGACTTCAGTGCCTTTTGGACCAACAGCAGCAGTCTATTGTGAGTGACAGCCAATCAGTCAAGAACTGGGAGGAACTCAAAGGAAGTGCCGGTTTTGTCGGTTGGAGTTCAGTTGAGCTTTGGCAGTGAAGAAGGAAGGAGCCCTGTGCTTTTCAGTGTGCAGTTTTAGTCAAAATCGTGTGTAAGGCCCAGAGTTCCGGTCTGCAGCTTGTTAGGACTGAATCCGTCCTGTGAAAGAATCAAAGGATCTCTGAAGAGTAGAAACCAGGCTCACCCTGTAGAAGACTGGAGAATTGTTGAATTACACTCGGTCTGTCAGGAACTGAATCTGCTGTGTGTTCTCCGGTATTGTGCAGTAATTGCGATCGATACAGATGCAGCCTCGCTCTGGTGTAGTGCTTTCTTGTATATGGATGTGTGAAGAGGTTTGTGTACCTCAAGTGAGCCCTGCTGACATTGAAGGACCCTATCTTATTTGGAGGTCGTGAGTACTAATTCAGGGTCGCTCCCTGTTGAATTGCCACATTAAATCCAAATGGAATTACTGTACTGCTGACTGTTTAATTCTCCTTTTCTCTGTGTGAAAGGGCCCCTACCAGCTGCCCGCGGTTTGGACTAGCCACTAGGGCTTGGGTGCCAGGGACAGTAACTGATAGGGATAGGCCTGTGCACAGAGCCATAGGTAGATTATTAAGTGATAAGCTAATTAACCTGATTTCCCCCTGTCCTTGTTATATCCCCTAAATAATCAGAGCTGCTTGTTTCAGCAAAGTTATACTGCCTGAGGTATTTGTCTATGTTAAAGTACTGTACTGTGATTGTTGCACTGTATCTCATTTCACAGGAGGTCCCAGTGCCGGAACCAGACCTGGGGTGAAGTGTAACTGTAAGGTAATTCTGATATATGTGTGGGCCACTAGTGGGAAGAAGGAGGTTGCAGTGTCCCAGAGGGCTGTGACCAAGTTAGTTTAACTATTGCAAACCCTGACCTCTGGGTGGGGCACCGCCATTGGATCCAGGCCCTCAACCTGTTAGTGGCAAATCAGGCAGGGGTAGTAGCCCCTGGGATAGCGCCATCTAGGGTTACACTAACATACTATTTGCCAGCAGATTAGGCCTCACGGTCTCTCGAGTCTGCTTGAACCTTAGATCCTTAGTTGGGTGCCGAGGCCCTCCCTCCCTTGTGTTCCAGAAACCCTATCATCCATCCCCCCCCTGGGACAGGCATCATCTGATACATCCACTTTCTGTGTCTGTCCCACCTCTCTGAAGCCCTCCACTATGGATCTCTGAACCAGCTCACCAGGCAGTGCATTCCAAGGGTCCACCACCCTCTCAGTGAAAACCTCCTCCTCTTTTCCCCCTCACCTTCCACCTTCCAACTTCAAACCATGCCCTCTGGTGATACCTCTCTGCTTTAGTCTAAGATCCCTCCATGTTTACCTTTTTATTCCCTTGAGGTACTTGAAGACCTCAATCATGTCCCCTGTCTCCTCTCCTCCAGTGAAAACAGGCAGAGTTCCTCAAGTCTGTCCTCATACGTCAAATCCCCTAGCCCTCGTATCATCTTTGTTGCCCTCCTCTGTACCCTCTCCAGGAGCTGTATGTCCCTCTTCAAGTGTGGTCTCCAGTACTGTACACAGTACTCAAGGTGTGGTCTAACCAGTCCATTGTACAGCGGCAGAATCACTTCCTTGCTCCTAGAGGTGATCCCCTTACGATGCATCCCAACATCCTGTTTGCCTTGCTAGCTGCTCTCCTGCACTGCTCAGAGTTATTCATACATGCATCCACCATGACCCCTAGGTCTTTTTCCCTATTGAGGCCTCTAGTGCCTCCCTCCCAGGAGTGTACCTGTGTTGAGGTTCCTCGACCAAGATGCAACACCTTGCACTTGGTGATATTGAAATTTAATTTCCATGTGTGAGCCCAGCTTTCCAGGGTGTCCAGGTCCCCTTGCAGGGTCAACCTCCCCTCTTCTCCCTCAACTGCTGCTCCCATCTTGGAGTCATCTGTGAAGAGACTCATTTCACACCCTATACCCTCCCTGATATCCGATAACATGCATTAAACAGGATCGGACCCAGGACCGAGCCCTGTGGTACCCACTACCAACCTCTCTAGGGTTCGAGAGCTCCCACAGACCACTACTCTCTGAGTGCATCCAGCTAGCCAGTTTTCAATCCATCTGACCATCAAAGGGCCTACTCCTAACCCCATCAGTTTCTCCACCAGACCATTGTGGGGGACAGAGTCAAACGCCTTGCTGAAGTCCAAGAATAATACATCCACAGGCTTACCCCTGTCCAGTTCTGATGTTACCCATTCATAGAACTCCACAAGGTTGGTTTGACATGATCTACCTGGCACAAACCCATGTTGCCGACTATCTAGACCTCCCACCTCCTCCAAGTACACCCCCAATCGTTCCTTTAGTATACTCTCCATTAATTTTCCCACCACCGAGGTCAAACTGATGGGTCTATAGTTACCTGGTACTTACACTCGACCCCCCTTTATGGATTGGTACCACATGTGCCTCTTGCCAATCCCTAGGTACCCTCCCTGTCTCAAGTGACCTGCTGAAAAGCTCTGCAAGGGGTGCAGCCAGTATGTCTGCCAATTCCCATAGTACTCTTGGATGAATGCCATCCGGCCAGGAGATTTGTCTTTCTTGAGGGCTAACCACACCCTTTTGGCGGAAATAGCATCATCCGTCCCCTCCACCTTACTGACCTTTTTATCCTTACCCAGATGTGACACCCCTGGGGTACCTCTCCCTCCCTCTTGCTCCATTTCTGTTGCTCCCCTGATCCCACTAACTGACACTTCTATCCCCTTCATGCCTTGCTTTGTAGATATCCCATCCCCCTCCCTAGTGAACACAGAGGCAAAGTACTCGTTAAATACCTCTGCCTGGTCCCTCGCCTCTTCCACCCACCCTCCCTCCTTCTGATCTCAATCTGCTGAGATGGCCCTTAGTTTTTCTCAACTCCCCAATGTACTGGAAGAACCCCTTTTCCCCTCCATGTATCCCCTGTGCCAGCCGCTGCTCTTTACTGGACTTTGCTCCTCTCACCATACGGGTGACTTTTCTAGATGCAAGCTGGTACATTTCCTTATCCTATCCCTCTTGTTGTTTTATATTTTTGTAGGCTGCCTTCTTTCTCTGACTGCTACCTGTACCTCACTGGACCACCAGCATGGTTTATGTGACCTGCTCCCTCACGCTTCAACTTAGCGCAGATCCTGACTGCCTCCATGAAGTCCCCTGCTTATGACCTCCCATCTCCTTTCCACACTTGTCGCTGAGGTAACTCTTCAAGTGATCCTTTGAGAATATTTCCCATGCCCATAAAGTCTGCCCCTGAAGTCCACTGCCAGTGTCCTAGATCTCCTCCCTCATGCTTATTTGAAACCAGACAGTATTGTGGTCGCTCCCAGTCAGGGGGTCCTGTACAACCAGGTCCCTTACCAGATCCCCATCTGCAAGAACCACATCCAGGACATGCCCCTCCCTTGTGGGCTCCATCACATGCTGTGTTAAGAACACATCCTGGAAGCCATCCAGCAGCCTCTGCTCCTTGGCCACCTTAGAGGACATGGTTCCCCAGTTTGTACCTGGCATATTAAGGTCCCCCATCAACACCACTTCTTCCCCTTTTGGACCACACTGGGCAATGATGTTGTCCAGCAAACCATCCTCTAGAACATCACTCATCCGGGGGCCTCATGATACTACCCAGCTTGACCTTATCTCCTGCTGGGGATCGAAGGTGACCCATAAGGCCTCACGTTTCCCTCTGCCTCTTCTACCCTAGCAATTTCCATGTCATCTCTAATGAACATAGCCACTCCATCCCCTCTGCCCTCCTTTCTGTCCTTCCTAAGCATAGTGTACCCCCATACGTTTAGGTCCCAGTCATGGTTTTTGTTGGCCCATGTCTCCGTGACCGCCGCCACATCCACCCCCTCCTCGCACAGCATGGCCTGGAACTCTGGCAACTTGTTTCCCAAGCTCCTGGCATTTACTAACACCAACCCCCAGCCCTTATCCCTGATCCTCTTTGTCGAACCCCACCCAGATTCCTTATACTTCCACCCTCCCTCTGCTACTCCTGAAACCTTCACCCCCAGTCTGTTTCCCTCCTCCCCCGGTTGGGCTTGAAGGCTGCTCCCCTCATCTGGAGGAGAGGGCTTCTGGTCAGCCCTTCCCTTATCCCTTCCCCCCCTTACAAGTTTAAACCCCACCTTTCTTGTATGTAGTCAGCCATCCCCTGTTTAAGGACTTCCTTCCCTAATGGGGCAAGATGAAACCTGTCCTTGGCATGTAGTCCCTTATCCTTCCAAACTCCATTCCAGTTCCCTAACACCCCCAACCAACTCTCTGCACCTCATTTCCTGAGCCAGTCATTAACCTCTGTGAGCTTCATTTATTTCTCCACTGAGGAGTTTGGTACTGGCAATATCTCCGAAAAAGAAATGTTGCATCCATTATCCCGACAGACTCTAGCAAGTTCTTGGAACCTTGCTTGGATTTCCAAAACGCTATTTCCCTCTAGATCATTAGTTCCCAAATGCACCAGGAAATCTGGTTTCCCTCCACAATCCCTAACCATTTCATACACCATGAACTTTGCTCTGTGCACTGTCAGCCCAGAGATACTCACTACCTTCACCTGGCAATGGCATCCACCCCCCTGTCCCTCCCACTGGATATCCCTAATCATCAGTCTCCCAACAACAGAACCTTAACACCGCCATCATCCTTATGGTTACCTCCACTATGCCCTCTCAGCCCCCTTCCCCTTTATTCATGATCTCAATTTCATGGGAGTCTTCCTGCCTTATTAGAGACCCCCTTGTCATCCTCCCCTTTCTGCCTCCCTTGCTATTTTGCCCACTTAACTCAAACCCCCTCTGAATAGGTGTCCCCTTTAACCCTCTCTTATCCGAACCATTTATCCTGGCCCTGATGGTTTCCCCTTCCCCCACACCGCCATCCTCTCCCTTGTAATAGTACCCTGCCTCCAGAGACTCTCTGTGGGTCCCCTTTAGCTAGGGCCCCATCCTTGGTACTGACCCCCCTGCTGAAGGGGGGCTCCTCTCCCACCTCCTTGTCTCCCAGTTTCTCTCCAATCATGCTCTCCTCCCTCATGTCTGCAATATGTTGCATCTCCCCCATTTGCTTAACATTTATGTTTCCCCTTCTCCTTCTGGGACTATTTCTATCCTTTCCATAGCTGGTCTGTGATGCCCTAAGGGTATCTGACTCCTTCCCCCCCGGCCTCTGTATAAGTTTCCTCATTTCCACCAACCCCTTCCTCCCCCTCTAGGCTGCTTAGTAGCTCAAATTTATTGTGACACTCTGTGTCAGCCTCCATCAAGTAACCCGAGTTTCCCCTGACTGTATCTCTAAACTGTCCCTCTTCTTCCTCTCTTGCTCTGTTCACTTAGGAGCTCCCTTCCCACAGTCTACTGTTTTAGGCTTCCGCACAACAGCCCCTCCTGACTCTTCCCCCTTCACTCTCTTTGTATTCAGAATGTTTACCCCGTACGCTTTCCCCTTAGCGTCAACATCCCTATCTAAGGGTCCTCTGTCCCTAATATCCCCCCTCCTGCTTGCTGTAACATAACGTCCTGTAATTTCAGAGCGTTGCCCCAGCCTCCCCTCAGCCCCACCCTTCTGCTGCCCATATCCACACCCCTTATCCTTGGACACCCCCCAGCTCCCACAGCTTACTCCTTAACCAATATACTCTACTCCTGATACAAGATAACTGTCTACAGAGTGGGCAGCCTCCTCTCCAGGCCCAATTTAGAATTATTACCATCCCACAGCCTGTGCAGCCTACAACCCTTCCGAAGATGCCTGCCATGGTGGAATATGGCCACCCTGTTTATCCCCCTCTGTTTATAATGGCACGCCTTTTCTCAGTCCCTTTCCCCTGGAATACAGTTTCTCTCTTTACTGACTGTAGTTATTTACAAACCCAATTTCAACCCCACCAATAAAGTTCCCAAGTCTCACAAACACATACAGTCCAGTGTGTGTTCGGTCCCACTAACAGTGTGTGTAAGCAGACATCAGGTACCGTATGATGTCACAAGCCCACCAGCTCCTGTTGCTTCGAATTTCAGTCCCAAACAGAAATACTCAGCCCTTCAATCCCAACCCTCAGTGGCTTTTCAGTATTTAAGAAAGCCTACAAAACAGGATGGGTGGGAGGGCTCTTACCAAACACCAGGCAAACAACACATTTAAATTTCCCTCTAATTAACCCTGCCAAACAACTGTCCCCAAGCCTCCAAAGTTACAATATCACAGCCCAAGTAACAGTTCTAATTCAAGGTAATAATTTTTAACACATAGAACTAATTTCACTTACAAACTATTCAAATATTTCAGTTAAAACAGAATATAACCCCAGACCTCTGTCCTACCAGCCTGCTGCTTAAGTTCCCAAGAAATGCTGAGGTGTTTTTTTTCTGGAGGATTAGAACCCATGGAGTCCAAGAAGGTGTGCTTTGGAGAGCTGGCATGTGTAAGGACTGTTAGGCACCCACACATTTTGGTGGTCCTGCTTTGGCAGGGAACAGTTTATTAAAGTAATGATGTGGCTTGTCCTCTAAGCTAGACAAGACTACACCATCCCATCAGGCAACTGACACAGTTGATCTGTGTGTGTGTGTGGGGAGCTGCTCAAGCATAGCTCCCTCTTTCAACTGTATGCCACTGCATTTTCAACTGCTGTCATAGACAGCTTCAGCAGTGATTGGAGAACTGTGACCACACCTGCAAACACACTGACTGAATTGGAAGTTGCTGACACACCTCTGAAAAACTCAGATGATGGCACTATGTTTCTTGCACATGTGTGCAAGCAAACATAAAAATGGGAGAGGGGGATGGTGTGACGATGAGGGCCTGTTTTCTTTTTTTCAGGTTAAAAAAAGACACAGAAGGACTTTTTTTTTTTCAGGAAGTTTAGTGAAACTGGTTCAGGACACTGGGAGTGGCATCCCCAGTGTCCTACATTGCTGGGGGGTTATGAATGCCAACACGGGAATTGAGCTCCTTATGTCGGCACCTATTATTCAGACTAGGGGCTTGGGGAGAGACATCCAACATGGGGGGATGGGGTGAGGAATATTGGGGGGAAGTATAATTAACTATTTCTGTACACCGGGGTGGGCTGCTCAGTATCCCACACTGTTGTGGGGTTTGTAAATGCCCCCTGACATCAGCACTGTTAATAAAAGAAGGGGCTGCACAGGGTGAGAGACATGCAACACTAGGGGTGGACATCCCCTTGTCGGATTATTATAAACAAAATAAACAACTTTATACTCTGCCATGGGGGATTGGGTCCCTGGTGTGCGAAGAACAGTTTAAGGCACAACAGCCAGTGTAGGTGCTAAAATGACAGTAGCCCCCTCACTGATAAACCAGTCATGACACAGCAGGGATTGCACTGTACGACAGAGCTGTTCTTAGTTAAAGACCGTTTTTTATTTTGAAACCTGAAAAAAAAAGGCCGTTCCATGCATCCACAACCCTCTCTGTGAAAAAATACTTCCTTAAATTACCTCTGAGCTGCCCCCCCTCTATCTTCAAATTGTGCCCCCTTGTTCTTGCACACCTCTTTTTTTGAAAGATGCTACCCTCTTGGACTTTGTTGATTCCCTTGAGGTACTTGAAAGTTTCTATCATGTCCCCCTCTCCCTCCTTTCCTCGAGGCTATACATATTAAGCTCCTTTAGCCTCTCTTCATATGTCTTCCGGTGCAGACCCTGCACGATTTTAGTTGCCCTCCTCTGGACAGCTTCCATCCTGTCTATGTCTTTGCGGAGATTGGGTCTCTAGAACTGTACACAATACTCCAGAAGGGGTCTGACCAGCTGTCTGTACAGAGGGATAATAACTTCCTGTTTTCTACTGGTGATGCCTCTCCTTACGCATCCCAGTATCCCCCCAGCCCTCCTTGCTGCCCTCTCACATTGCTTGCCCACCTTTAGGTTATCTGATATGACTACCCCCAGGTCCCTTTCCATTATTATTGTTGTCAGTATCTCACCCCCCATTGTGAGATACTAACAACAACAAATAGAACAATAGAAACAATAGAACATATTTTTATACAACGACCCATATATGCTTTACCTAGAAGACTAATTTTAAATGATTTTCTAACTAGATATATCACACTTAACTATGATCTTGTATTCATCCTCCTGCATCCTCAAACATATAAACATACGAACATATGAAGAAGCCCGCAAAAGAAGGCCATTTGGTCTATCAAGTCTGATCGTATTGTAGGGTCCACAGCTTGCACTAATGTCCCTGCCCTCCCTCCCTCCCTCCTCACTCCTCCCATCCTACCTGTCCATGATTCTTACCTTTCCCCTATGTTTATTCCAGCCTCTTTTAAAGCTGCCCACTGTCTTCAACAAGATCACCTCTACCGGCAGTGCATTCCAAGTGTCTACCACCCTCTCTGTGAAGAAGTGCTTCCTGACCTCCCTACTAAACCTCCCACCCTCCAGCTTACGACTGTGCCCCCTTGTGATATGGTTGCCACTCAGCTTAAAGAGACCCTCCTTATCAACCTTATTTATCCCTTTCAGATACTTGAATGTTCCAATCATGACCTCTCTCTCTCTCTCTTGTCTTCCAGGGAGTACATGTTCAGTGCCCTCAAACTCTCCTCATATGCCTTGCCCTGCTCACCGGCTATCATCTTTGCAGCCCTCCTCTGTACCTTCTCCAGCAGGTTAATGTCCTTTTTGAGGTGTGGGCACCAGTACTGAACTCCATACTCTAGATGCAGCCTTAGCAGTGACCTGTACAAGGGCAGTATAACCTCCTCTCTCCTACTACTGACCCCCCTAGCTATGCATCCCAGCATCTTGTTTGCCTTTGCTGCTACTGTCTTGCATTACATGGAGTGCTTTAGGTCACTAGTGATCATCACTCCCAGGTCCTTCTCCTCCTCTGATGCAGATACTCAGGCTCTACCCAGGTAACGCTCTGTCCTGGGATTCTTGGCTCCAATATGCATAACTTTGCATTTCTTGGCATTGAAACCAAGCTGCCACCTGCCAGATCCTGGACCTCCTCCCCAGCATTTCCAGATCTTCCTGTAGGTCCCATATCCCTTCAGCTGTGTCCACTCTCTCACAAAGCTTGGTGTTATCTGCAAATAGGCACATTTTGCCTTTAATGCCATCCCCAATGTCATTGGTGAAGACATTGAACAACACTGGCCCCAGCACAGAGCCCTGTGGGACCCCACTGGTTACCTCTCTGGTGCCAGATAACTCTCCCCCCACCACCACCCTCTGGGCTCTGTCCCTCAGCCAGTTTTCCACCCACTAGACCATCTTTTCCCCAACTCCCAGATCCACCAACTTCCTGATCAACCTTTTGTGGGGCACAGAGTCAAAGGCCTTGCTGAAATCAAGATAGAGTATATGTACCGCTTGGCCCCTATCTACTGTCTTAGGGAGGTTGTGGAGTCAAAAACAGTGGTGGAATTCAAGCATGCATGGGACAGTCATAAGATAATTATAGGGGGTGGGGGTAGAAAGAAGTAGGCTGCTGGTTAACTAGGATCTGCAGCTTATCCAGTAGGCAGGGAAATGGGCAGACTGGGTGGGCCAAGCGCTCCTTACCTGCCATCAAATTCTATGTCAATGTTTCACTGAACCCTCTGTTACATGGACACGTTTCATAAATCTGTGTATTATTTTTCCCTGGTCCATTAAGATAAGAGTATTTGAAGTTTATCACCCCATCCTTGCCTATGTTATGATCTTTCTCTGTTCTGGTTTTATAGGTAGGAGAAGATACTCTTCAGTCACATGTGTGTTTTTATTTATGCTATACCACGTTGCTGGCTTCTGTTTTTAGCAGATTCAATGTCTTTTTTTTTGTGCTAAAGTTAGGAGTTTTTTCTCAATATTACATTTGTATTGAGGAGCAGTCTTAACTTTCTTAAGATGATCTGTCCAGAGGTGAAAAGAGTTAGATTTTTTAATAGGTTTAATAATCTGTTCAACCAATGGAATGAGATTCCATTATTATGCCATCTAATTTCTCTTTTAAACAATCACTAGGAAGAGAATTGATGGAATTATTTATTATTCGCAGCCAATAAGCAGTTATTCTGTACTCCACCAGGCTGGTCATTCTAACATACGAACATATGAAATTTGCCAGCAGATAAAGGCCTGGGGGTCTATCAAGTCTGCTTGAATGTGCAGCTAGCACCCCTTATTCTGCAGCTGCCCCTCGCTTCTACCCTTCCCTTTCATTGACCCTCCCCCTTGTCCTGTCCCATCCCCTTTTGAAGCAGTCCACTGTTCTACTGGATACCACTTCTGCAGGTAACTCATTTCACCCAGCCCACTCTCTCTGTAAAAAAGTGTCTCCTCATCTCCCTCCTGAACCTTCCTCCCTCCAGTCTCATATCATGGCCCCTGGTGGCCCTCCCTTCCCTTACTTTAAACAGCCCCTCTGTACCTGTCTTGTTTATACCTTTCATGTATTTAAAGGTTTCAATCATGTCACCCCTGTCCCTCCTCTCCTCCAGTGAGTACATGTTCAACTCCTTCAACCTCCTCTCATATGATAAGTCCCCAGCCCCTTGATCATCTTTGTCACCCTGCCTGCACCCTCCAGTAACTTAATGTCCCTCTTCAGATACGGGCGCCCAGCACTGCACACAGTACTCCAGGTGTGGTCTAACTAATGACCTATACAGTGGCAGAATCACCTCCTCCTCCCTCCTCGAGGATATACCCCTTGCAATACAACCCAGCATTTTGTTGGCCTTTGCAGCTGCCTTCCTACATTGTGCCCAGTTGTTCATTGACCCTGTAATAATCACACCCAGATCCTTCTCCTCCTCTGTCTGGGCTAACTGCACTCCCAGCTGATAACTCCTCCTTGGGTTTCTTCATCCCAAAATGCAGCACCTTGCACTTTTCGGCATTAAAGCCCAGTTGCCAGGTGTCTGACCAGGTTTCAAGCTTTGTCAGATCATCCTGCAACCCTTGCCATCCCCCTAGGTCATCCACCACCGAGCCTACCTTGGTATCATCAGCAAACAGACTGATCTTTCTCTTGATGTCCCATGATATGTCTGCAAAGAATATCCCAAACAACACTGGTCCCAACACTGAGCCCTGTGGAACGCTGCTCGTCACTGCCCTTGGGTGTGAGAGCTCGCCACCCACCACCATCCTCTGTTGCCTTCCCTGAAGCCAGTTTCCTACCCATCTCACCAGCTTTGCACCCGCCCCTGTGCCTACTAACTTCCTTCCCAGCCTTCCGTGTGGCACGGAGTCGAATGCTTTACTGAAGTCCAGATACAGGACATCCACTGCATGGCCCCTGTCCAGTTGCCTAGTTACACAGTCATAGAACTCGACCAGATTGGTTTTGCAGGATCTGCCACATATGAAGCCATGCTGTCTGCTGTCCTGTAGTCCTTTGGCCTCTAGGAGGGCCACCAGCCTCTCTCTTTCAGGATAGTCTCCATTAGCTTATCCACGATGGATGTGAGGCTCACTGGTCTGTAGTTTCCCAGTTCATCCTTGGGGCCACTCTTGTGGAGGGGCACCACATGAGCCATCCTCCAGTCCTGAGGTACACACCCCGAATGTAGTGAGGCATTAAATTGGTCTGCCAAAGGTCCTGCAAGGACCTCTGCCAGCTCCTTCAGTACCTTGGGGTGGATGCCATCTGAGCCTGGAGCCTTGTCCACCCTCAGTGCCTTCAAACCCTCTTGAACTCCGCCCTCCATGATTTCTCCATCTGTCACCCCTGCCCCCCCTGTTTCTGCCATTTCTCTCACCTTGGGTGTCACCCCCCTCTTCTCTTTAGTAAATACTGAGCAGAAGTACTCATTTAGTGCTTCTGCCTTATCGCACCCTGCTTCCACCCAACCCCCCTCCTTCCTAATCCTTACTTTGTGGTCCTTACAGCTCCTTTTCTCCCTGATGTACTTAAAGAAGTCCTTCTCCCCCTTCTTAATGCCGTGTGCCAGCCTGAGTTCCGTAGATGCTTTGGCTCCCCTTACTGCCCTTGTCACCTCCTTCGATTCTGTCAAGTACTCCTCCCTGTCCTCCCCTCTCCCTATTTTCTTGTACTTCCTAAAGGCAGCTCTTTTCCTCCCTACCTTTTCCATGACCTCCTTATTCAACCAGCTCAGCTTCTTAGCCCTAGCCTTCTTGCTCTGGGCTTTGCAGCAGGTTTTGGTTGCCTCCACTATCCCCAGCTTTATGAGCTCCCACCTCTGGTTAGTATCCATACTAGATTGAATTCTGGCCAGGTACCCTTTTACCACTTCCTCCATCTTCCCAAAGTCAGCCCTCCTGAACTCCAGCACTCTTGTGCCGGATTCCACTCCTTTCTTGCCCATATCCAATGTGAGCCATACTGAGTGGTGGTCACTCCCTGACAGCGGTTCCTCCACTGTAAGTTCTCTCACAAAGTCCCCATTTGCCAGCACAAGATCAAGGGTATTCCCTAACCTGGTTGATTCACTGACCATTTGCAGCAGGAAGCTGTCCTGAAAGGCATCCAGCAGTACCTGCTCCCTTCTGTTCCTGGTTGTTGGGGTACTCCAGTCCACTCCTGGCATGTTGAAGTCCCCCACAATCACCACACTACCCTTGAATGTCCTCCTGATCTGTCTCGCTAGTTCCCTGTCTAACTCCTCCATCTGAGATGGTGGCCTGTACACCACTGCCATTCTAAGAATCCTATTATTGGAATCCTGGATTTGCACCCAAAGTGACTCCGTACTACCCTCCTACCTTTCCTCCCTTACACACTTCAGTCCTTCCTTCACATATAGTGCCACCCCCCCTCCTTTTCCCATCACCCTGTTCCTACGAAATAACCTGTACCCTGGTACAGACAGGTCCCAGTCATTGCATTGGGTGGCCCATGTTTCTGTGATGGCTGCAATGTCCACCTCTCCCTCTGCCATGAGCACCTGTAACTCTGCAGTTTTCCTCCCAAGGCTCCTAGCATTAAGGGTAACCACCTTCCACCCTTCCCCCCCCATCCTGCCCCCCTTTTCTAGCATTACCAATAGTACTTGCCATTTGTCCTTTGTCACTGTTATGGGGGCTAAGCTCATATGGTTTCCCAACCTGTGGTCTCTGCATATCTCTTACCTAATTGCCACCCCCTACTCCTAGTTTAAATTCCCAACTTCCTCTATGTACTCCTCCATCTCTGTTTCAACACTTTCTTTCCCTCCTCACTCAAGTGTAGTCTGTCCTTGGCATAGAGACTACTGTCCTCCCAGGTCCCTCCCCACCCCCAACAGCCCATACCCTTTAGCACAACACCAGGTTCTTAGCCATCCGTTAAATTCCTCTATTCTCAGCTTTCTTGTTGTGCTTGCCTTTGGCACCGGAAGTATCTCTGAAAAAGTTACTGATCTTCCTGCCCCCTCACATAATTGTGCTAGTTCCTCAAACCTCCTCTAGACTATATCTACTGTCTTGTCAGCCATTTCATTTGTCCCAAGATGTATAATTAAATGAGGCTTGTCCCTACCCCTTCTAGCATATTTCAGAACAGATTGTCCCACCCTTTCTGCTGTCATTCCTGGCATGGCCTCCACCCAAATGCGACTATGCCTCTCCCCCTTGCTACCCCACCTGACTCCTCTTAGTATTGAGTCCCCCAGCACTAAGATTCCACCCCTCTTACTCCCTGCTTGCTTCATTCATCTCCCTCTCTCATTTCCAGCTCCTCTTCTTCCTCCTGCACATTATTTCCCCCTTTTACCCCTGTTGCAATTCTCCCAGCAGAATTTCCCCGCTCCAGTTTGGTCCAGGCTTTTATCAATTACTCCTCTAATTTCATCATTTCCCTCCTCCACCTTCTTCCTCTCTAGCAGTGCACAGCTATTTTCTGAAGGCCCTTCACAAATGCCCGCTCCCTCTCTCTTCATAGTAACCTGTTCTCTCCTTTCCACTCCATGACTTTTGCCACTTCTTCACCTCCCCTCACAAGTCCCTATCTCCTCCTTCCATTTGTCTTTTGTCTCCTGACCTGGTTTCCCCGGCAATCGTTCTTCCTGGCCTGGGCCCCTTTGTCTCTGCTTCCCTTCTTCTGACCCTCTCCTCACCACTATTGGCTTAAATCGCCCTCCCTCATCTCCCCTTCTTCCTCCCTCCAGTATTGGGCTAAACCCACCCCTAATCTGCCTTGCCTGTCTTAGTTCCTCATGCAGACCCTCAATCTCCTTTCTAAGTTTTTCTGTGTGGTTGCACACTAAACATCCTCCCACACTCCAGGCAATTTTTAGAAAGATTGGTGCACCGCAGTTGTTGCAGCCTACCACCCTACCCATTGCTGTCATTGCCCACCAACCACCCTCCACCCTTCCAGATGCAGGATACCAAACACTCCCCCAAGTCTCCTCTCTCCACCCTCTATCAGTGCAAAACATTCTTTTCTTTATTTCCCTTACCTCCTTTGTTGTACACGTTTAGATATATTGAGCAACTGCTTTTTATATTCCTATCCACACTCAAAAAGAGACTTTAAGTAGCCATTGCACTACCTTCCTCAAACTCCTACTCCTCCTTTCCCCAATGCAATATCAATGTGAAAAATTAATAATGAAAGCTCCTAGATCTGCATTTACTTCCCTTCCACTGAGATAGCAGTCACCTCTGCACTTGCTGCTGTTCCTTTCCTGGATGTCTGCTTCTGCTATGACAGGTACATATCCTTTGCCCATTTGAGGAAGTGATGTCAGAACCCCTGGTATAAAGGAAATCATGGACCAGGGGTGGGTGGGGTGGGGGTTTATTGGGGTGGGACCAGCCCAAGTCATCCAGAAACAATCAGGTAGCTGAGGCCTCTGGTCAGACCATTAGCACCCTTCCCTACTCTGCACTAAAACTTTGCAGCTAGTGAAGTCAGCAACAATGAATCACAATTCTACTCAAAGCCCCCCAAATAGGTTTGCTACCCAAATAAACAGGACTCCAATTCAAACAGCTTCACCAACAACACATCAAAATAGGCTTGGAATTAGAAGATACAGGTCTCCAATTCAAAGAAACAGATCCAGTTAAATCACACCAATTATATTTTAAAACAGAAGAAATAGGCCTCTACAAATGCAACCTGCCACATAGTGAATCGTCAAACAAATGAGCCCACTTATAGCTACCAAAACAGGTTTCAAAATTCCAACAGCCTCAAACAATAACTTGATAGCCCCTTAGTAGTAAGAAAGGAAACAAATAACCTTCTACCAAGTAGAATCCACATGAAACAATGTAAAACAAGCAGAAGAAGCTACTGTACTGTAGATCTGATCCTGTCCCCCTTCTAGTTCCTTCTGAGAAGCCAAAGCACTGACACCACACCTGATTCAGCTCTACCTCCCTAACTGAGTGAGACCTGGCCAGACCATTAGCACTCTTCCCCCACTCTGCACTAAAACTTTGCAGCTAGTGAAGCCAGCAACAATGAATCACAATTGTACTCAAAGCCCCCCAAATAGGTTTGCTACCCAAAGAAACAGGACTCCAATTCAAACAGCTTAACCAACAACACATCAAAATAGGCTAGGAATTAGAAGATATAGGTTTCCAATTCAAAGAAACAGATCCAGTTAAATCCACACCAATTATATTTTAAAACAGAAGAAATAGGCCTCTGCAAATGCAACCTGCCACACAGTGAATCATCAAACAAATGAGCCCACTTATGGCTACCAAAACAGGTTTCAAAATTCCAATAGCCCCAAACAATACCCTGCTAGCCCCTTAGTAGTAAGAAAGGAAAGAAATAACATTCTACCAAGTAGAATCCACAAGAAACAATGTAAAAACAACAAGAAGAAGCTACTGTACTGTAGATCTGATCCTGTCCCCCTTCTAGTTCCTTTATTATACACTGACCCAATTCCGCTTGTACCATAGCTGAGGCCATTGATTTCGGGACTTGCAGAAGTGATTTATGTAGATAAAGTAGTGTTTTTTCAATATCATTTGTTACTTTGAAACCCCAAATTTCAGATCCATAAAGTATTATCATGTTGGTTTTAACTTCTCCAACCCTTAATGCAGGTATGAGGGTGTTGCCACCAAATTTATAGTTGAAACTAAGAATGACTTTTGCAGACTGTTTAGCTTTTATATATTGTAATTTAATGTGAGGGCTCCATTTTCTGTTTGCAGTAAACTTTATCCCCAGCTGCATGTATTCTTTTACAGTTTCAATTTTATCTGTATGGTAGTTTAGTATACATTTGGTTCTATTAGTGCCAAAGACTATAGCTTTAATTTTTTTAAGTTTATAGCAGCCAATTCAGTTAGGTTTTTCTGTAATCCTTCATTTGTTAATGAGAGCAACACTAAGTCATCAGCATATGCCAAAATGAAACAGGGTAGATCATTAATTTTGGGGGCATCCCAGACCAATGTTCCTGAAGGTTGTAAGAGACTGTCAATATAAATGTTAAAAAGGATGGGAGCTAGAAGACATCCCTGCTTGACTCCTCTGGTGGAGCTAAAATAGTAATATCTCTGGTATTGTTATATCTAACAGCAGTACTTGTATTGGAGTATAGCATAAAGATAGGAAGCAAAAGACTGGATAGAAGACCTTTATATTTAAGAATTAACCATAACTTTTCTTTGCTGTTTGAATCGAATGCAGCACAGAGAAATCAATAAACAATGCACGTACTTTTGACTTTCTTGTGATGACATGTTTCTCTAATAAAAGTGTCAAACAAAAGGCATTGTCTATTGTTTGAAATTCAGAGCAGAAGCCAGATTAGAATTTGGAAAGCAGTGAACTAGTATTTGTCCAATTTAACAGTTTATTGAGAATTATTTTTATAAATATTTTTGCACTTCTATCTAGTTAACTAATAGGTCTGAAATGTGCCTTTTTTTGTGGATGGGTACATTCATATTCTTTGTCTAAGAGAAGGGGAATAAACTTGTTAGTTAAGCAGATATTGAAAAACAGTGTTAGGAGGAGAGTCCAAAAGTTTGTGTATTTTTTATAAATTTTGGGGGGGAAATCTGGTCCTGGGGCTTTATTTTTAGCAAGGTTATTTATAGCTAACTCTGCTTCTCCCTCATCAGTGATCAGCGGTGCACACTCCATGTTTTGAATCATCTTTAGTGTTCCTTTTTGATCTTTAAGAGGAGAAACAATATTAAATATAGATTTAAAGTGTTTAACCCAGTTTTCTTTTGGGGTGTATACTGCCAATGGGAATATTCACTTGTACCTGAGGCCACCATTCTCCACAATTTGGAAATATCCTTATCCTGTACAGCTTTGAACATTTCTGCCCGTTGTTGTGCTTTAAATTCATCTTTCCTCAATTTTAAAAGTTGATTGTACACCTTCCTCTTTTTATGTAGAAGCGTAACATTACTTTTGGTTGGACTATTTTTTTAAGTGATTTTTTTCATATTATATATATATATTTGCTATTTTGCAAGAGTTGTTGAACCGTTCACTGTTTTTTCTAGGCTACTTTTTACATATATATTTTCTTTGATCCATTCATATGTGTTGGATAAAGATTCCTCAGGTTTAATTGGTGACAGAGTAGGGAGGTCATAAATATCCAGGGAAAGAATAGGGTCAAATGTAAATAAATAAATCAAAATGATCTTACCCACTGTGTCCCAGGTTTTAATAATCAATCTGAGTTTAGCTGTACCTGCTTGCTCTAGAGCTAGAAATGGACTATAAACATTGTCCACTTCAGATCTATTTTGTTTGGGAGTAAATATAAGCATTAATGGTGCCTGGTCACTTTCAGGACTCGTGAATAAACATGGAAGTAAAAAGTTGATAATTTGCAGGGGAACATAGTGCATAATCAGATGTACTTTGGCCATTTGGTGAAAACTAAGTAGTTTTACCATCTTCATCCCCCCCCGCCCGCATCCTGCCATTTAAAATCAGTTGGTTATTATTTTCTGAACTGCATAAACATTCTACCAGTTTCATTCATCTTACAATCAGAGCTGGAGCATTTATCCAGATTTCCCAGATACATGACTTCTTGTAACAGTTTCAGATTATCACAGTCAGCTATTCTAGCATTGAAATCTCCAGCAATCAAGAGCACCCTTTCTGGGAATTTAATTTGGAGTACTTCAATGTCTATAGCCAATTCAGTTGGAATGTCATTAATTTGTGAGACTGAACATTTTTTAGCCAAATAAATATTTACTAGTGACGCTATTGTTAGTGTCCATTTAATCATTACTAAAATATGATTTTGTTTAATGATTTGTTGTTGTCCTAATTTAAACTCCTTATTTATTTTAATAAATGTTATTATTCCACCTTTACACCTCCCAAATTTGGTGATCCTGATTGCTGGAGAATATATAGGAGAACACCCATTTAAATTGACAATTTCTGATGCTCATGTCTCTTGAAACATTAATATCTCAAATTTATTAATAAAGGAATTCCACCCTATATCAGCAAGTTTTGAGGGCAGTCCAGCTATGTTCCATACTACGATATTAGGAAGTGGGAACACAGAATCGGAAGTTGCATTGCAGGAATTAATTATAAATTGTCTTGTGGATGTGCCATTGGGAAGTACCAGATCCTTTGAATATATCTTGGGAGGGGGTGTAGGCTACAGGATTCTCCTCATCTACCTTCCACCAGGAGATGGTGGAAAATTCCTGCAGGAGATAGCAGACTTCACCATCGACATGGTGTTGAGGTCCCCCAGATGGATAAATCTGGGGGACTTCAATGCCTGGGTCAGTGATGAACTCTGGCATTTTGGCCAAAATCTCCTCCAGCTGATGACAGCGCTGAGCCTGACACAGGCAGTTACCTCCTTGACCCATGTTGGGGGTATTCCTTGGATCTGATCTTTCTTTTGGGTATGGAGATAGCCGACTTAGGGGTGGAACCAGTCAGCTGCTCTGACCATTACACCATAAGTTTCAGCTTTGGGGCCCCCCCAATAGGTCTGCCCCTACGGAGATGGTCCAGTACTGCCCTTTAAGTAAGGTTAACCCCAGTGACCTATTGGCAGAGCTGGACCTATCAGGCTTGTTGGGTGAATGCATGAGTCCAGATGATCTCATACTAGCCTATAATAAGGCTGTGTGAGATGCTGTGGACAAGATTGCTCCTATGTGTGTTCGGCCTCTCACTCTTTGCCCAAGGAGCCCTTGGTTTGATAGCTCCTTGAAGGAGTTGAGATGAGTTGGCCAAAGGATGGAGAGAGCCTGGCGGAAGTCTGGCCTTGTTGCTGACAGGCTTAGGTTGATGGCACATTACGAAGGCTATCGATCAGAAATCTCCCGTAAGGAGGCAGAATTCCTGTCCAGGGAGATTTCTGCTGCACAGAATCGACTGGATCAGCTTTTCCGGACTGTTGACAGATTGTGCAAGCCAATCTGTCTCCAGTCCAGAGAAGCTTTTTCTCAGCTGAGATGCAAGGAGTTTGCTCGATCCTTTGCAGATAAGGTTGCCAGCATCAGGTCTGGCATCGGTCTGACTTCTTCTTTGAGGGACTGCAGTGATCGACAGGAGGTGACATACACTCGGTCTAGCTGGTCAGACTTTTGCCGGCCGGAATTCATGGACATTGTGAATATCGTCCAAACATTGCACCAAACCAGCTGTAGTTTGGATCCAGGCCCTACACCTCTCTTGATGGGATGTGTAGATGTCATCTGCCCGATCCTTGCTGAAATCGTCTGGAAGTCCTTGGAGAGTGGGGTCTTTCCTGACCCCCTGAAGGAGGCAGTCGTTTGATCAATCCTTAAGAAATCCTCCTTGGCTCCAGACTGTCTAGCTAACTACTGGCCTATCTCTAACCTGACATTTGTTGGTAAGATTATTGAAAAGGTGGTTGTGCTGCAATTGGATAATTATCTTACAATTCACAATTTCTATGATACTCTCCAGTCTGGTTTTAGGAAGAAGCGTAGCATGAAGACTGCTCTTGTCCAGGTATTGAATGATTTCCTAATGGCTAGAGATCAAAAGGCACATACCATTCTGGTCCTTCTTGATCTCTCTGCCGCATTTGACACTGTAGACCATGGGGTGCTGTTGGAGCACCTGCAGCTTTTTTGCGGGCTGTCTGGTACAGTCCTCAAATGGTTCCATTCATTCCTCATGGGCAGGTGTCAGAGAGTTGTCACTGGAATTTATTCTTCTGATGCTCACTCCCTGCTCTGTGGGGTGCCACAGGGTTCCATTCTGGCCCCATGTTGTTTGCAGTGTACATGCTGCCATTGGGAAATATCATCAGGTGATACAGTCTGAGTTTTCACTGCTATGCAGATGATACTCAGCTGCATATGTCCTTTCTGCCCGGACACAATGATGCACTATCTGTACTAAATAATTGCCTTGCTGAGATCAGTGCTTGGATGAGCTCAAGCCGGCTAAGACTGAATCCAGACAAGATTGAAGTGTTGGTAGTGGACCTAGGTTGTCTGGGGGTGGGTTTGGGGGCTGGACAGCCATCTGGCTTGCTGCTTGGTGGTATACCGCTGCTTACCTCAGACCAGGTGCATTACCTGGGTGTTAATTTTTGATGATGGTTTGACCCTAAAATCTCAGGTGTCAGCTGTCATCAAATCTTCCCTTTACCATCTGAGGAATATCAGCTGGGTGAAACATCTGGTTCCCGCAGATGATCTTCCAACACTGGTCCATGCCTTTGTCACTATCCATCTTGATTATTGCAATTCCCTATTCCTAGGGCTACCAGCGATTGATATCCACTGCTTGCAGCTGGTGCAGAACATGGTGGCCAGGCTTCTGACTGGGACCGCTAGGACTAGTCATATCACGCCTGTGCTCTGCGAGCTGCTCTGGCTGCCTGTTCAGTGGCAGAACACCTTTAAGGTTGGCTTGCTAACCTTTAAAGCCCTACACAAACAGGGACTCAGTTACCTTCAAGATCTCTTGGTAGCCTACCTCCCCCTCCATCCTCTCCAATCCACTCATCAATTTGTAAGGAAAACATTTTAGATGGAGAATCCTCCAATTCCTTTAAAAAAGCATCCTGCACTGCCTTAGAAATTGCTTTGTAAAAAGTCATTCATGGACTCAGAATGTGTGTAGATGCCTGTGCCTTGAAGGACTGATTGCTTTATAGGTGCTAGCAGAGTGGATTCCTGTGCAGAAAAGGAGAAAAAAGAAATACTGACTGTCAGTTATTTGGAGCCATGCCCCCCCCCCACAATGTGACTTGTAGCGCGTCTCTGCTGCAGCACTGCTAATGTTTTTTTATTCGAATTCAGAAACGACAATACAGTAAGTGCTATTATTTATGTTGGGCCTGCAGTTTCATGACATATGATCTGCAACTCTGAGGCAGTGCTCCCCCATGTAATATACATGAAGCAAGACTTTAATTGATGTTCGAGATATTGGCGAGTAAAAATACTTACATTGTGAACCTGCAGTTCCAATAGTTTCTGTATGTTATGATTTGCAGTCAGAGTTTTGCCCATGTAGTAAACGCTTTGCATTTCTGCTATGATGGCACTTTTCACTGATGAATAAGCTGTGCTGACAGCCTTTGTCATTTCCTTTTTCCCAGTTTCTGCCTCGACTGCAAGCCTTATTAAATTAAGAGAAACACATATTTACCATGACAATTAACAACAGATTCAGAAGACAAGAAGAATTGCAAACTGGTGGGGCATCTGTAATAAGACTCACTTGTGATCTTTGGACATCTGGTGCTTATTTAAATCGTCAGCCTTTGGCTTATTGGTTGGTTTCCCTTCCGTGAAAATATTTCTTCGGCCAGTTTCTTTGCAAATTCTGCAGTAGAATACTGAAGCTTCTTTGTCATGAATGAGCCATGGTAGGTTTTAAACCAGGAATCCTTAATTTCCCTATGACTGTCTCTGTCATATAAAACTCTGGTTTTCATGCTTGCAGTTTTTGAATAGCTGCTCTCCATTGCTACAGAGATGCTGCCACATGATTCTGGCTCAGTTTCAGGGACAGGACTTGCTGATCTGGGCCTTTTGAAGATATCTGTTGTCTTGCTTTGTTTTACTGTGGCCTCCCGGCTGCTCTGTTTAGCAGTTTCAGGATTTGCAGCTTGTTCTGACATTTTTATTTAGGTAGATGGTACAAGAATATATGTGACACAGACTAGAATATGACAGTATGTGACACTGACTGGATACGTGAAAATACATGTGACACAGACTGGATATTTGTACAAGAATTTATATGGGACACTGACTGGACAGTGCTCAAGAATATACACAGACACAGACTGGATGTTTCCACAAATATGTATGTCACAGACTGGTTTGCACAAGAATATGTGACACCAACTGGGTATTTGCACAAGAATATAAGACTGGATATTTGCACAAGAATATATGTGACACCGACTGGATATTATTTTCACAAGAATATGAGACTGGATATTTGCACAAGAATATATGTGACACCAACTGGATATTTGCACTAGAATATATGACAGACCCGGATGTCTTTTTGAATTGTGTGACTAATAAAGTTCTTTAATGAAGCAGTTGGTCACACACACACACACACACACACACACACACACACACACACACACACACACACACACACACACACTATGTGGCCAACAGTAATTGGGGGGTGGCGGGGGGGGGTTACAGGACCAGATATGCTTCAGCACTTACAGTTTAATTTCTCAAAAAGATTACACAGCATGCTGCCAGTGTGTTTGATTGTTTTCTGAACACACACACACACACACACACACACACACACACACACTGTACTGCAGCAGTATGTCACACAAATTACAGTCAGGGAACAGTTTAAAATAATTATTTTGCCATGGCAAGTTTGTTTATTTGTGTATCCCCCCCTCTCAGCTTGTCTGTTTCTTGATCACTTTTCTTTCTACTGATGTGCTTTTTCGTAATCTTTAAGTGTATCTGCATACACACTTATTGTCCCCCATTACTGTCTGTGCCTTAATACCCCATAAGCCTTTCTATTTTGTTTTAATATCTTTTTCAGTATTGCAGTATTGCACAAACAATTCAACACTGGTTCAATCCAAGAATTTATTTTTAATCTCCTGTCTGCCCTTGTCTACATTCTATTTTCCTGCCTGCTTTTTCCATCTCTGGACTGTAATGCACTGTGCCTTTAGTTCCCCTGCTCCTTTAAACTCCTCACATTCAGTTTGTACTTCTAAATGCTTTTTTTTTGTCTCCTGCTATTTCCCCCATCAAACTGCACTAACTTGTCAGCTTTTTATCTGTAGTACTGAGCAAACAAAGCTCAAAAAATGCAATTTTCCCTGTCCCGGTTTTTTTTTTAATATGCGTCACACTGCAGCTTTCACTCGAACTTTCAGCTCTGCTCTCATGTTTTTTTCCCATTCCCCCATTTATTTCTTCTCTTCTTACCTTCTCTGGCACCCTCCCTACCTACCCACAACCTAAATACACCAGCAAAATAAATATTTTAGCAAGAATCAGTGATCGCCGAGGAGGCTACAGAAAAGCACCCGCTCCCTTTCACCACCGCCGCCCGAGTGAGAGCCCATCCCCAGCACACAGAAACTCCACTGATTGGCCGGAGGAGACGTGTCTACCTAATCTCCCCAATCAGACACAGTCTCCTCCGCTCCAACAATTAAGTCATGTTGTTTTCTTTTCACTCCTAATGGGGTCAGATGGCTGCCAGTGACCTGAGCATGCGCATTACAGCATTACTGCGCTCCCCCGAAGGTCACCAACAGGGTACTGCTGCACTTTGTAGTTTTTCGGCCACTCTCTCGGTAGTTCCTATGTCCGTGGCGAGAGAGTGGTGAAAGCAGGTTGCAGGCTGGCTCCTTTCGCCTCTGTGGCGCGGCAGGGATATAAAATTTTAGCCACAGGGCTTGTAGCTTCGCCATTGGTGACGTGGCGAGCGGCCAGCGGGAACGTAGCATCCAGAGAAACACAATTGTTCACATTTTTGCCCCCTTCCTGGGACTTTTGAACTAATTTTCCACTTCTAGTGAATGCGTTAAAAAACAAGAGGTTTACATAAAGTCACAACTAAAGCGGCATAATGCAGCTTAATATAAGCTGTAGCCACAAAATTACAAAGAGACTGTCAAATTACAAAGATTTAAGTCTGTCCAGCGGCGAGCGGGGCGAGCCGAGCAGGCGAGCACGTGCAGAGACGCGTGCAGAGACACGTGTGTCTGCATGTGTCTGCTGTGTCCGCTGGGACTGTGGGGACAAAGGGCATTGATTTCAGTAAGTTTGATGGTTTGTTTGTTTCCCTGTCCTCTACCTTGGCGTATTAGAAGGTTTGAAAGAAAAACACAGGCCTGCATCTGGGGACCGTGCTTGGCAACAACAAGTAGAAAAAGGTATAGGAAAGCCAGCACGGGTCTTACAGCAATAGTACCTCTTTAGGCTGCACCAACAACAATCGATGTCAAAAAAGGAAGTGAGAAAAGTTTTCTCAGGGTGCTAAAAGTGCTTCATTTTATTCAGATAATGCACCCTGCTTCCATTAAAACACTGTTTGTTTCACAGCTACACACTCCCAACGCGTTTCACGCCCCCTGGTGCTTAATCATATTAGAAAGTTATTTAAAATATCGATGCCCCAAATAACTATTGCTCATCCTGTTTGATGTTTGCTATGGGTCCTCAGATTACTAATTATGTTTGCAGTAAATGCTTAATGATTGATACCCTCCATGATGAAATAAATCGTTTACTGGCATCCTCAGTTGTTAGTCCTGAGATTGAGGCACTGGAGGATTATATTGATTCCATGCTGGGTCAGTCTCTAGCCTAGAGTCCTTCTTTAACTTTTGTTTCACCACCTACTTCAAAGTGTAATGTCCCCAGTATTTCTCCTTCCACTATTTTGTCCTCAGAGGAATTAGAAAATTGGGCTGTAGTACCTAAGGGCAAATCAAAACGCAGGGGAGGGCAAATAGGTTATAATGTACTATCACTACCCTTATCCAGTAAATCTGATGTTCTTAAGCATGACATTGTGGTCTCTTCTCATGACGATTCTCCTGTTGTCACCCATGGGAGCTTATCAGTATCTAGTCCTCCCTTTAAAAGTGCAGTAAGTAAAGTTACAAATTTATCTTCCAAGCAAAATAATCCCCAACTTAATTTAAGTGATCAGACTAATGGACTTGTTACATCATCACTTTCTCCAAGTAATATGGATCCCTATCTTTCATCTAAACAAATTTTTTTTTATTGGTGATTCCATTATCAAACATTTAGATTGTCCTATATGTAATGTGGATAAACTTAACCATACTTGTTCTAGCTTAAGAGGTGCCCGAGTATTGGACATCACTTCTGTAGTTAAATATATATTAGTGGGGGCTGGAGAAAATCCACTGTTTATAATACATGCAGGTACTAATGATGTAAACAAAACCAGCCTTGATGAGCTTAAGCAGGACATCATTGCACTTTAATAACATGCTGGCCGAAAAAGACAGCCTTGTATGTTTTCCGGAAATTCTTCCTGTACCCAGAGCTACTAATGTCATCAATACTAAGATTAAAGCTTTTAATGATTGGTTGAGATGATGGTGCCTCCAGCAGGGCATCTTATGCCTTGCACATTGGGAAACCTTATACCTAAAAGATCCATTGTTTTGTTGGGGTGGACTTCATCTCAGCCGTAGGGGTAGTACCTTGTTGGGTAGAAGTGTTACTACAGCCATTAATAAACTTTTAAACTAAGAACTGGGGGTGAGAACAGGCAAAAATGCTGTTCTCTAAAAAGGCCTAATACTGATTTAATTGAGTGTAAGGTTCTTTCTCTCAATGCAAGATCTTTAAATCTGGTTAAAATGGCTGAACTTGAGGCTAAGTGCCTTTTGAATAAATGTGGACTTATTTCTATTACTGAAACCTGGTGGGACCCCAATACCACCTAGATCCCACATCTTCCCAGGTACAAGTTATATCATAAGGATCGACAAGGCCAGGTCGAGGGAGGGGTTTGTTTCTATGTTAGGGAAAATATAACCTCATTCCAACTTCCCCTTACTAGTAACATTGAATCCATTTGGGTGAATATTCAGTTTGAGGGACAACCCCAACTGTTGGTTGGGACATGCTATAGGCCCCCAACATCTAACTTGGAATACTCCACATGCTTACATAAAGAAATTTCTGATATGGCCTCTAGAGGTAACATCCTTGTTCTGGGTGATTTTAATATGCTTTCCATAAACTGGACTTCCTTAATTGGTAGTACGCAGGCCGAAAAAGATTTAATTGCGCTTATAGTAGATATGGGTCTTGAACAAATCATTAGTGAACCTACACGTGGAGTTAATATATTGGATTTAGTTATTACTAATATAGGGAGTTCTATATCTACTATTCTAGTTGGTGCCCCATTGGGGATCTAGTGACCATTATTCAATTTTCTTTACCTTGTTATTTTTTCAACATATCTTGAATTTTTCAGAATTCAAAAACTATAATACTGCCAACTTTAGCACTATTAATGATTTAATAAATTCAGTTTCTTGGGATGTAATTTTATCTCCTTTCTCCTTGGGGGAATCCTGGGAATATCTTAAATTTTCTATTTACTATCTGGAAGATTTATATGTCCCTACCTCAAAAAAGTATAATAAAAAGGGGAAGATACCTTTGTGGTTCAACAAAACTATCAAAACATTAATAAAAAATAAACAAAGGCTTTTTTCACGTGTAAAAAATAGTGAGGGAGATGCCAAAGAATGATTAATTATTAAATATAAGAAAACCTTAAAACTTTCAAAACAAGCTATCTTACAATCCAAAAAGAATCTGGAGTTTTGTTTGGCTCATACCAATGATAGCTATAAATCATTATTCACTTATCTTAATAATAAGAAAATGAATAACAGATATATGGGGCCCCTATTTGTGAATAACTGTATTATTGCTACCGATAGAGATATAGCTGATACATTTAATAAACAGTTTTGTTCAGTTTATACAAAAAAAGAAGTTCCTAAACTTTTTAGGCAATCAGTTAACAATACTCCCCTCTATACTATTACCGATGATGATACCCTAGAAGCTATTCTTTCTCTAAAATCTACCTCTAGTCCAGGGCCAGATAATATTAATACTAGATTTCTACTTGAAACAGCTGCAGCTATTACCAAACCTCTATCTTTTATCTTTAACAAATCTCTATTTGAAGGGGTTATGCCTCATGATTGGGCAATAGCCACAGTTATGCCAATTTTTAAGAAAAGTAACCATTCTAAGCCAGAAAACTACTGACCGATAAGTTTAACTTCAGTCATAAGTAAACTCATGGAGAAAATCATTAAAAAAATGTTGGAATATGAATCCATATCAAGCAATATAATACACAGTACCCAACATGGATTCAGACAAGGGTATTCGTGCACCACTAATTTAGTAGCCTTTTATAATTATATAACTATAGGTTTGGATAATGGTATCCCCATGGATGTAATCCTTCTCGACTATAGCAGAGCTTTCGACAAAGTACCTCATGACATCTTGCTTGACAAAATGGTAAAACTGGGATTTTCACAGTATATAATCAATTGGGTATCAGGATGGTTAAATAACAGACAACAGCAAGTCAGAATAAATGGCTTGCTTTCTCAGGTTCAGAGTGTGACCAGTGGGGTTCCGCAGGGTTCTGTGTTGGGACCAACCCTGTTTAATATTTTTATTAGTGATCTGCAGGTTGGCCCTGACAATTTTCTGTCGAAATTTGCTGACGACACCAAGCTAGGAGGGTCTGTTCATATATCACTAAACAGAGAATCTATGAGTAATAATTGAAAAATTATTGAAGTATGGGCAGACTCAAACAAGATGACACTTAATCCAGATAAGTGTCATGTTTTACACTTCGGAAATAATAACCCCAAACTTATTTTTTAAACAATATTCCCTTAAATGTGTCACTAGTAGAGCGCGATCTCGGAATTATCATTAATAACAAACTTTCTTCAACCAATCACTGTACCATGATAGCCAGAAAATCAAATGCAATGCTTACTTGGATCCAACGTTCCTTTGTATCAAGGACTCAGGAATGCATTATTCCTCTGTTTAGAACATATGTAGGGCCCCATTTAGATTATGGGTCTCCTTTTTGGAGTCCATACTTGAAACAAGATATGGATAGATTAGAAAAAATCCAGAGGAGAGCAACAAAAATGGTTCCATATCTATCCAAACTGGATTACAGGGATAGACTACAGGAAACTGGGTTACATTCGCTTCACACAAGATGTACTAGAGGTGATTTACTCCTATTATATAAAATTCAGAATTCCCAGGATCTCATGCACCACTGTGGTCTAAATTTTGCCAGTAGAAGGACTACCCCTCGGTCTCATAACAAACAAATCAATGTTTCAAAATCTAAAACAAATAAAAGGTTAAATTATTTTACGGTAAGAACACCTAGAATCTGGAATGTTCTACCTCAAAATTTAGTGGACAGTAGTTCTAGTTCAGCTTTTAAAAAGGGGTTGGATTGCTGGATGGAGTTCAATAATTTCAGGGTATAATTTGTTCCACCATGGTGGTGGGGGACAATCACGATGGGCAGTAGCCTCCTTTTGTCCTTTGAAACCAAGTAAAGTAAACCAAGTAGCTAAGATTTGTTAAACGGCAATATAAAAAGTCAGGTTAGTGACAAATGATTATCAGTTCAGTAGTTGCTGTCAAGGTCAGTTCCGTCTTTCAGACAACGATTTAGATAATAAACTTAAAATTCACTTTCTGAAGTAAGATTCTGAAATCCTACTTGTTCTTCTGAAGAATTCTCAGTTCATATATATTCTGCTAATAATACTTCTGATGTTCTGGTCCCAATGCTGAAATCACCTCTAATGCAGTGTTATGAGTTAGGCTCTCAGGGGGGTTTCGTCTCCGTACAAGGTAGATCAGAGTGCAGCGTTCAAAGGTGTATAATCGTCAAGCGCTGAGTTGCTCTTCTTTCTTCTGAGGTCTTCCTTTGTCAAGGTTCAACCCGGCAACAAAGGGGAAACTCCCAGACCCTGAATCAACTCTGAACCCTGAACTAATTTAATTACAAAAATAACTCATGCTTTGGGTGCTCAATTTTATAGCAAATGTGCTAAGAAATTAAAAAAGTCAGTAAAATCAATGGGGATATTCCACGTCTCGTCTCGTCTTAGTTCACAGCTAATACAGGAATAGTGCCCAACATAAAAAAGTATTTAAAGATAAACATAAAAACAGTTGCACGCTGAGTGGTAAATTCACTTTTTAGAACTGCACCCAACAATAGAGAATTAGAAATAAATAAGGGTAGAGTAAAAAAGGTGCAAACGAAAGCTTTAGACTTGGGGACAAAAAAACAAACAAAACCTAACTGCAGTCTATATAGTGCAGGTAATATAGGGAAAGGGGGAAAGGGGAAATTGTTTAACCAGGAAAGGCACACTAAGCTGAAGCTTGTTTTCAGGTGCGACCTGGGAGCACAAGGAAGTTAAGTGACTTGCTCAGGGTCACACAGTATGCAAGTGGGAGCTGTGGGATTCAAACCCAGGTCTCCAAGTTTGCAGCTCAGAGCCTTAAACCACTACACTATACTCCCTATAGCAGTGAGATCCTTAAGAGAGTCCGGCCCTCCGCAAGGTCACCCCAAATATTCAAGCTCGAGAGTGGGCTCCACCACCGCACAGACTCCAACTCCCAAAGTTAGACCCTGGTGCAAATAAGAATTATACAATCAGCACAACAGCAGACCTCAAATTCTCCATCCCGATTGGCTGACTGGCACCCCTCTCCCATTGTAAAACCTACAATTACCCCACGGGAAGAGGCGCCAGCCATCGTTCAGCCACATCAGTAACTCATTTCAAGATTAATCCGCGCATCGCCAGCCCGAAAGTCGCAAACACAGCAATACCCGCTGAACAGCCGTCCCCAACTCCAGTGCGTCAACTCTCATTTCAACCGGCAAACAGCTTCAGATTCATTACCTCCCCAAAACTGACCTACGGGAAAAAAAGTAACCTGCTCCCCTCCATCCTCATTCTTCCTCTTACCTCGTTCCCTGCGTCTCCATCCCGTTTCTTCTCATTGAGACCCGCCTGCTATCAATTTTGAGACACATCGATGGCTCCTCACAGATCTCCCCTGCGCTGCTTTCTGTCACAGAGCCACACATACAGCACTCAGACCTTCACTGGAATAGGGTCGCGCGACCACATGCCGGCTCCATATTATGAGGAACTGTCCCTGTCCTATTCCATACTGAATCAGGTACGGGTATCAGTACGAGTGCACAAAGAAATGAACGCATTAGTTACAATTGCCACTAAACTCACATCTCTTTCATATTTTTCTTCCAGTTCCACTCTGGTTTTCCAATATACAAAATGACACTGTTAAATAGCTAAGACCTACTCAAGAATGACTGTATAGTATACACTGATTTGATCTAAAAAAATAAAATAAAAAGAAATCTAACTGTTGTCGTGCTGCCCCAAGAGAACAGGTACCAAGGAACCTCTCGAGCTATCACATGCAAAAATCACTTCGACTCCGTCTCCGCTCCACCCACCACCACATTCACCGCTGGCTGACAAACATGCCTCAGAACACAAAAACACCACTACTAGAACAAAAAAAAATGAAATACAAATGGATACGACATTCGCCTTAATAGACGAAACAGAGATAGAAGAAATGCTCACCATCTTAGAAAAACAAACTCCCGAATCTCCACCAAATGGACTATTTTCTCTAGCATAGTAACACTTTCACTATTTCTCCTATTTAAAATAAAAAAATTACTAAAATTAAAAAAAATTACTAAACACAAAATATTAACATTGTATAATGGCAATATCCCACTCGAGGGCGTTGGTGATGCCAGAATTTACCCACCCCTGGGGTGTTGTTGGTCACTCGGCTGCTCCTCATGACAGAACAATGCCCCAGGGCATGGGTAAATCCTGGCATCACCGGCACCCTTTCATGGTATATAGCTTAATTACACTGCACTCGGCAGCACAAGCCAGCCTGGAAAGGGTGCTGACTTTAGGTCCTTCCACAGCAGACCCTCTCTTTTCCTATACAGTCATGATTAGCACTTTCTAGCCATGCACAGGCAATGGTGGCATACCTGTTAGAAACAAGAGGCTAGCAGATCAGCATCCCTGCGCACACTGCGTCTCCTCAGCAGATTAGCGTACAGCTGCGCAGTCCAACACGAGTCAGCTCCCGACACGGGGATTGTGCCCCCCCCGTGTCGGCAAACATTATTAAGATAACAGACTGCTGAGGAGAGGGAGGGGAGAGGCATCCGACACCAGGGATGGGAATCCCGGTGTCGGATTGTACAAATACATAAATAAATGAATAAAATAAATACCCTGCCACCAGGGATCAATCAATCAATCAATCAAAATCTTTATTTATTCAGGCGAACATCATTGAGCGTAGCTCATTTACAAGATGGACCTGAGTGGTCATACAAAGAAGGATACAAGTTTTTTACAAAGACATGAGAATAGCATAACATTAGTACAATCAAATAAATAAGAGATATATACAAAATTTACAGATATACAAGGCACAGTAAAATAACTTCACCTGTAAAAATGAAGAGGATAATAGATATAGAAGGGAGAATAATCAAATAATAGGTCTTTTGTAGGCTTTTATGAAATGTGATAACTGACTGGGTAGAAGAAGAAACTAAACATTGTGGATTACAGAAGGGAGGATGTAGGTTGGATGGGAGACTAGGCCTTATGGAAGCAGTTGCACAACTCTGGAAATAGGAGGTGTATAATTTTGGAAGGATGATAAGGGTAAGAGGGTATTCAGATTCATAGATTTTGGAGTGAGTTCCAGACAAATGCTAGGGAATAGCTGATAGCAGCCCTCCCAAACCGGTGCAGGTATTGAGAATCTTTAGCATAATGAGCTTATTGATCCTTAAGGTGTATGGCCTAGATGTGATTCGGGTGAAACAGTCTGAGATATAGGAAGGGAGTTTGCCTGATAAAGCTTTAAAGATCCAGATTGCAGCATTCCTTTTTCTTCTGTGCTGTAGGGATGTCCAATTGACTGCCATGTAAAGAGAGCAATGATGGGTGCTGGAGGGAAGGTCTGTAATAAATCTGATGGCTCTATGATACAGGGTGTCCAGCTTATTTAAGAGGGAGAGTGAGCAATGGCCGTAGAGAAAGTCAGCATAGTCAGTAAGGGATAGGAATGATGCCTGGATTAATCTTTGTTTGGAATCTCTGGTAAGGTAGTGTTTTATTCTGTAAAACAGGCCAAGCCTTTGTCTCAACTTTTTTAATAGCTCTTCAATGTGGACAGAGTAATCAAGCTTATTGTCAATCCAGACTCCAAGATATTTGAATTTATCCACAAATTCCAGCTTTTCTCCAAATAAGGTGGATAATTGTGGAGTGATGAATGATGGGGTAGTGGCAGAGCAATTCTTTGTGGCAAAGAACATAGCTTTGGTTTTTTTGGCATTTAGAAGTAATTTTTTTTCTAATAGGTTGTGTTGTAGGATGGAGAATTCTGACTGTAACAGTTCACAGCCTTTTGATGGTGAGGGATTGCTGACATATAATACAGTATCGTCAGAAACAGGTGAATGTTAGATTGAGAGAGGTTGGCATCAATGTTATTAATATAAATGGCAAAGAGGATGGGGCCTAGGATAGAGCCTTGCGGTACACCTCTTAGCAGTGGTTTAGAGGTAGATAGGTAATTTTCATTTTTTACCAATTGTAACCTTCCAGAGAGATAGCACCTAAACCAATTGAGAGAGAGTGAATCAAGGCCTACAGAGCTAAGAAAGGAGATTAATGATTCATGATCCACTGTATCAAATGCTTTACTCAAATCCAGGAACACAGCACAGGTACTATTCTTTTTATCCAAGTCTGCCAATCGTTAGTGACTTTGGCTAGAGGCAGAGATGGTGCTATGCATTGATCTAAATCAGATTGTGCTGGATTTGGGAGTTGTTGGTGTCCAGATAGGCCCTTAACTGCAATTTACTAATTTTCAAGCATCTTGGATAGTACCGGTAGGATGGAAATGGGCCTGTAATTGTTAAGGTCCATGGGATCACCTGATTTAAGTAGTGGAACTACTTGAGCTGTTTTCCATATGGAGGGATGGAACCAGTAGCTAGAAAGATTGAAGAGGTGAGTGAGGGGGCAGATAAGGCGTGCAGTGCTACTTTTAAGAAAGTAGGGATCAAGGAGTCTGCACCTGCAATTTTGATGTATCTAAATTGGATAGGAGGTCTTCTACTTTTTAAGGATATTGGTTTGAAGGAGAATGTTGAAGCAGCCTTTTGTCCCACAGTGGATTGAAGGTTTAATGATGATCTCAAGAGATTTGCAGGTGAAGAGTCAAATGCTAGGCCAGCTGTGGTGAAATGGTCATTGAAAGTATTTAAGATTTCTAGCTTGTCAGTGATTTCTATGTCACTTAGGAGCAGTTTGGAGGGTAAGGCAGGGGTAGAATTTTGGCCTAGAATTCCCTTTATAGTGCCCCAGAATCTGGATGGGTTAGTATAGGATGCATCCAATTCAGCTCTATAGAAGGCAGCTTTGGCATTTCTTATTTGTTTTGTGACATGAGTTTCTTGCTTTTCTGAATTGAAGCCAGTCTCTAGTATCCTTTGTTTTTCTTGCCTTTTTCCAGAGTTTGTCTCTGGCTAACAAAGCTGATTTAAGTTCAGCAGTGAACCAACGACAAGATTTTATTTTGGTTCTGACACTGGTGATTGGTGCATGTATATTGAGGGCATTAGTGATAATATCCTTTAAGATCTGAAGAGCTGTCTCAACTGAGGTTGTAAGGTAGAAATATTGCCAATATGTTGTATTGCACAAATCATGGAGATATCCTGAGATGTTGAAATTCTTTTTTGACCTTTTATGGAGAAATTTTACAGGATTGGATGGCTTGAGTGTAGATCTTATGCCAGCTATAGGACAATGATCACTTACGTCACTGGATAGCACTCCAGCATGAGAATATAAGTGAGGCTTGTTTACCATCATGATATCAGGAGTGAACTGTTGGTAGTATTTTTAGGTTAATCCTTGTTGGATCTTTGATTAATTGAGTGAATCCATAGGTGTCACAGAAGGTTACTAGGGTGCAGATGCATTAGATAACCAATTTAAATTCAAATCACCAAGGATGATGGTATCTTCAGGGCCTAGATTGAGTATTGATCCTAGGTGGGATAGGAGTTTGAGGCCTGCAGAGGGGGGCCTATAGCAGCCAATCAATTTAAAGGAAGACATGTTAGGAAGGGATATTTTAATTGACAAGCATTCAAATTCCTTTGGTTTGGATGTATTGATGAGGCAGGATGCAGAGATGGTTTCCTTGACGTAGATGGCCACCCCACCACCCCTGGAAGGCCAATCTGATCTGAAGAGCTGGTAATTGGGAAGGTTTATATCACTGTCTTTTGTTGTAGATCTGAGCCAAGTTTCAGAGATAACCAGGAAGTCAGGTAGGGTATGTGCAACCCAGGCCTGTATTAAGGAGAACTTTTTTAGGAGGCTGCAGGCATTGAAGTGAAGGAAACTTAGGCCACTTATGGAGGTTAGATCAGATGGGGAAAAAAAACTTTCAGTGGGGCCAGGATTGATTTCAATAGTACCAATACTGATCAGAAGGAAGAAGATTAGTTTGAGGAGGGCACCAAATGATAGGGATAGGAGTGATCAGAGCATTTCCTCCTCTTCTTGGGAACCACTGTGTAATGGGTGAGGGTCCTGTTATATGGGTGTGGAATTTATCACAAAGTAATAATCTGATGGACAGGCATAGTGGGTTAATGTAATGCCAAAATGGATGCAAGGCACTTGGGGAATGTTGTAGGATAGAGAGCCTTTTGTGGATACCCCAGGGATTGCAGTGCAAAATGGCAGGATATAAATAAGGAATTGGTGGTGTCCACTGGGGATGGCAGGGTGGGCAGGCCATATTCACTGCCTTAGTCACCATGGCATGGGGTATATCATAATTGTCATTTGGGATTGAGGAGATGAGAGGCTCGAAGCAAAAGGAAGCAAAGTAGCATTGTGGAGGGAAGGTGGGGTTAAAGTAGAGGAAGAGAATTAGCTGTGGGCGTGGATTAGAAATGGCGGGAAAAGGTGTATAAAAAGAATCAACCGGGGGGGGGGCGGGCAAAAATTTTGCGGCTTTACCCGTACCTTTCTGCCTGCTTCTCCCGGCCTCCTGGTTCCCTGGTCGGCTTGTCGGTCGCCGCCCGCCCGCTGGTGGCTCGGAGCCCCTCCGGTCTCTGGGTGCTCGAGGGCTGTGCCGGCTGGAAGGTAGGGGACAGAGGAGAAGGCAGTGAGCAAAGGCACTTTATTGCAGCAATCTGCAAAAAGGTGCTAAAAGCCTGGATTTGCACTACAAAGACTGGAGGGTATGGGGGGGTTAGGCGCCTAAGCGTCTAGCCCACACAGAAACACAAAAAGGCTGTAATCACAGGCTAAAACTAGGTATTTATACAACCTTCAAATAGGGCACATTTAAAAAAGTAAAACAGCTCTTTTTAGATAATTTTAACAATAAAGCATAATAACAGAAATCCCGGCCAGAAATGGTGTTGCAAAGTCCAGCTAAAGTCTATGGGAAAGGTGCACCAATCAGAAGCAAGGCAGAGTTAGCGGTCACTTTCTGATTGGTTGGCGGCTTTGCCCGTACCTTTCTGCCTGCTTCTCCCGGCCTCCTGGTTCCCTGGTCGGCTTGTCGGTCACCGCCCGCCCGCTGGCGGCTCGGAGCCCCTCCGGTCTCTGGGTGCTCGAGGGCTGTGCCAGCTTTCTGCCTGCTTCTCCCGGCCTCCTGGTTCCCTGGTCGGCTTGTCGGTCGCCGCCCGCACGCTGGCGGCTCAGAGCCCCTCCGGTCTCTGGGTGCTCGAGGGCTGTGCTGGCTTTCTGCCTGCTTCTCCCGGTCTCCTGGTTCCCGGGTCGGCTTGTCGGTCGCCGCCCGCCCGCTGGCGGCTCGGAGCCCCTCCGGTCTCTGGGTGCTCGAGGGCTGTGCCAGCTGGATCGGGGCCCCTCAATGTGCAGATAAAGTTGAAGGTACAGAACAGTCAGGATGGTGGAGCTACAATGACAGTAGCCCCATCCCGGACCTACGAGAGGCAACAGCAGCAAGAGTTACGCTATACGACACAGCTGTCATTTATGAAAGACAGCTGTGTTGTATAGTGCAGACTGTTGCTTTCGCAGAAATTCAGTTATGAATAGGTTGATTTTTTTTTTTTAACTGTGCATGCTCAGAAAACTGAACATTTTCATTAAATCATTTAAAAACTACTTAACAGTAGGAAGGAAGACTAAGGGAGGGATAGTGAGGCTTAATAAAGGGAAGGGGGTGGACAGAGGGTGATGGTGAAAAGGCAGAGATACTAAACAAATATTTTTGCTCAGTATTTACAAATGAATCAGGGGAGGTACCTAAAACAAACAGTAGAAACACTCTGAATACAGAAGTTGATACCAGCCCATTTACAGAAGAAAGGGTTCTGAAAGAACTCTTAAAACTGACGGTGGACAAAAGCAATGGGCCTGATGAGTTCATCCCAGAATTCTAAAAACTAAGGGTAGAATTAGTGACACCACTGACTACCCTCTTAACAAATCATGGGAGGATGGGGTGGTACCTGAGAACTGGAGGAAGGCAGATGTGATTCCCTTCACAAAAGTGGGAGCAGGGCAGAAGCAGGAAACTACAGACCTGTTTGTTTAACCTCAGTGATAGGGAAAATGATGGAATCACTTCTGAAGGAAAGAACTGTCGAGTACCTACAGGCCAGAGGGGCACAGGACCCACAGCAGCATGGATTCACAGCAGGAAGGTCATGCCAGACGAATCTAATAGATTTCTTTGACTGGGTGACCAAAGTAGTAGATCAGGGAGGGGCTGTGGACCTGGCCTACCTAGACTTTAGCAAGGCATTTTACTCAGTCCCACACAAAAGATTAATATACAAGTTAGCCAGCCTGGGAGTGGGTCCCAATATGATAGCCAGGGTAAAGAATTGGCTGGAGAATAGGACACAGAGGGTAATAGTAAATGGAGTCCACTCTGAAGAAAGGGGGGTTACTAGTGGGGTGTCGCAGGGTTCAGTATTAGGACCGGTCCTCTTCAATGTCTTTGTAAGCGACATTGCAGAGGGACTGGAAGGAAAAGTGCGTCTCTTTGCAGATGACACAAAGATCTGCAACAGAGTTGATGCACAAGGTGGGGTGGAAAGGATGAGAAGGGACTTGGCAAGGTTAGAGGAATGGTCAAATGTATGGCAGCTTAGATTTAATGCTAAGAAGTGCAAGGTAATGCACCTGGGAAACAAAAACCCAGGGGAAGAGTACACAATGGAGGGTGAGATACTAACAACAACAGAAATGGAAAGGGACCTTGGGGTAGTCATATCAGATGACTTAAAGGTGGGCAAGCAATGTGAGAAGGCAGTAAGGAGGACTGGGGGATACTGGGATGCATAGGGAGAGGCATCACCAGTAGAAAACAGGAAGTTATTATCCTCTGTACAGACAGCTGGTGAGACCCCATCTGGAGTACTGTGTGCAGTTCTGGAGACTCAGTCTCCGCCGGAGACATGAACAAGATGGAAGCTGTCCAGAGGAGACAGCTAAAAATGGTGCAGGGTCTGCACCAGAAGACATATGAAGAGAGACTAAAGGAGCTTAATATGTATAGCCTAGAGGAAAGGAGGAGAGGGGGACATGATAGAAACTTCAAGCTACCTCAAGGGTATAAACAAAGTCCAAGAGGGTAGCATCTTTCAAAAAGAGGTGTGCAAAAACAAGGGAGCACAATTTGAAGATGGGGGCGGCTCAGAGGTAATGTAAGGAAGTATTTTTCACAGAGAGGGTTTTGGATGCATGGAACAGCCTCGAGGAGGTTGTGGAGTCAAAAACAGTGGTTGAATTCAAGCATGCATGGGACAGCCATAAGGCAATTCTAGGGGTTGGGGGTAGAAAGAAGTAGGCTGCTGGTTTACTAGGATCTGCAGCTTATCCATTAGGTGGAGAAATTGGCGGACTGGGTGGGCCAAGCGGTCCTTATCTGCCTTCAAATTCTATGTTTCTATGTGACTTAAAAACCACAAGGCACACACCTTGGACCAGCCTTTATCGAATCTGAATGTTACAAGTTTCAAAGCTTCATATATTTTTATGTTGGCTTGCCGTGCATGCGCAAGCCAACATCTTGTGGTAGTAGCACATTTCAGAGGTGTGTCAGTGTGGGCGAATACAGGACAAGCTTTAGTAGGTGCGTCCCTCATTCCCCAATAAGCCAGCATACTAGCGCTGACACCAAATTATGTAAAGTGGACATAACTTGTAAACAAAGTGCCGCTGCAATCAGAGACAAGCTCGTCATCCAGCAGCATAAAGACATGCCTACCATACATGCCTTTCCAAGTGAAATATTTCAATAAACATGGCGCCGAAGCCACCGCCACTAAATCTCAAAGGAATCCAACATCGGGGGGTACAATCCCCATGTCAGTATGTCCAGGTAGTTTTTTCTTTACCCCACATTTTCCTTCAGTTGTAAGCACAATCTCCGTGTCAGCATGTCTGGGTAGTTTTTCCTTTACCCCACATGTTTTCCTTCAGTTGCAAGCACAATCCCCGTGTCAGCATGTCTGGCTAGTTTTAATACGTGCTTCACCTCACGAAGTCCAAGGCAACACATTTTATTTGTGAGGGAGTTGAGAAGTACAATATGCAGCACACCAAAATAACTACCCCAAAAAATACCACCCACCAAAGAAGCGCGTTTGATCTCAGCAAACAATTTTCCATTTCTATTGCAGTCTACCTGTGGGAGCTTTGTAGGCACGAGCGACAAGTGAATGGAGCTGATGTCATTCTAATGTCAAGAGTGGGGGAGTAGACCGAGGGCTGAGTGTTCAATCACTGGAGACAGAGAGTGAGAGAGAGAGAGAGAGAGAGAGAGCTGCCAGGGGGACGGGGGAAGGCATGGGCGAGCGAGAGACTGCACTCCCGCAACTCAAAAACCCACAGACCAAAATCCATACTGATTGAGGAGGTGTACTGGCTCATTACGTTCTACTGCATCCCTGACCGATCAGGGGGAGACAGCGAGCTGCTGAAGCATGCATCCTTGCGGGATCTAGCACCGCACCAGTCCTCTCTCCCTGCTGCCTTTTTGCAGGGGGCGAGACACCCAGACAGATCTACAGGGTTGGGGTAACTCTGAACTCAAACTTTACACGGAACGGCGCATGACAGCACATTAGAGGTAAGGACGAGTATTCTGTCATTTGTTATAATTAACTGAAATGCAGTTGCTGAAAGTGCTTTTGGAGTTGAATTTTTTTATGTGGGCTTTTGGTGTGATTTTTTTTGATCGCCAGTGAAATGTTTTTGGGTCTTGGTAAGTGTGAATGTACTTGGGTGGGGGTTGTCATTAAGATGGTAAAAAAAGTGAACAGAGATCGAAATAAGCGCATGATGAGGTAGCGGTCACTTTTACAAATGTTGACATTTATGAGCTCTGTAGAACTGTTGCCTCCGGTACTGGGGATTCAGGTTTGAGTACCGTTAAGGGCTGAGGTGCCTTTTCCCCAAGTTATAGGGGACACTGGTGGACAGGCAAGACATACCAAATGTTTTAACAAGTTTTAAGAAACTGATGGACTGTTGGGGGGTAAACCGCTGTAAAAGTGTACCATTAAAATGCCCAGTGTATAGTTGTGTTTCCTTTGCATAATGCTTTTAAAATGTTGTTAAACAGTTAGTTTAGGGCCACTTTTTTGAGGGTGGGGAATTATTGCTTCATCCAAGCCCTTCCCTTCAAGGTGGTTTACCGTGCAGTTTTGACACAAGAAAATCCTTTAGCATGAAAGAAGGCATGTTTGTATTTTATTTACCCTGGAAAGGGATATGGTTAAAAACACAAAATATCCAATACCTTGTTTTCAGTGGGGTCCTAGCGGTCCTACTTCTTATTTCCACAGCTGGGTGGATGAAGCACCAGGAGGTTAAATGTCTTACACCAAGGGTGTATACATGCATACTCACTGTACGCATTTGTGTACAGTTTTGTTGAGTGCCTGTCACAAACCATATGCCTTTCTGTTAACATTTTCATTCTAATCTGTAGTATTTGGGTTAGTGTATTCCACTGAGGAGTGCCTCTGTGTAAACTTCTGTTGTTTAGGAGACAGATACATGCATAACCTCTTTAGAGATTAGAGGAATCATCTGAAAATAATCTGATTTGTTTGGATGGGGGTGCCATTTGGAAAGAATATGTACATTTTTTAATGCGGTGGTGTAACCATTGGAGATTGTGTACAAAACATAATTTTCTGGCTACACCCCTCTCTTACACAAGGTCACACACCATGAGTACAGTATTTGATTCTGGCATGATTAGGGCCTGCAATCTCTTGCCTCCCAAGCAGGTGCTCTAGCCAGTATGCAACACCAATTCCGCTGTTTATTATGCTGTACTCACATTTTTCATTTTGCCAACCTCAGCAAGTGGTTGTTGGGTATCTGGCTTTGGTTTTTATTTTCTGATCCTTTCTGCTGCCATTTGCTGTGGAGCTTCTTGTCATCTGATCCTGAGTGCTGGGCTTAGATGTGGCTCTGCTTATCGTGAGCCACTAGCCACTGATTGGTTTACTGCTCAAATAGGCCCACCTCACTGAGTAATGGTTAGGTGGATTTCTTGGGCGAGTGACCCATCCTTCTCCCTCCCCACCCTGTCCCCAGCCAAGCTGACTAACCACCACTATGGAAACCACTGAAACAGGCATCTGACCCTTAATTAAACCCCTTGTTTACTCTCTAATTAGTTTTCTTAAGGGGACGGGATCTAACAACATCTCAGCTGACTATTATACATTCTTTTGAGGAGGCATGTACTTGTATGTATCTATCATATCCCCTTTCTCCCTCCTGTCCTCCAGGGAGTACATGTTCAGTTCCTTCAACCTGTCCTCATAGGACTCGTGATGCAATCCATGCACCATCTTTGTTGCCCTCCTCTGAACCTTCTCTACCCTGTCTATGTCCTTACATAGGTAAGGTTTCCAGAACTGTACACTGTACTCCAGGTGGGGCCTCACTAGTGTCTTGTATAGTGAAATTATGACCTCCTTTTTCCTGCTGGTGATGTCCCTGCTGTTTGTAATTTGTGTGGTGCCTCCAACCAGGGAAAATTACAGTTGGTGGGTTAGATTATGAATTAGTACTACCCCCTGGGAAACAATACAGACTCTTTAAGATTCCTACTAGCTTAGCTCTCTCAGTGTAAACAACAGTTACAGCAATATATAAAATGCTAATGCTCTACTAAAAATATGCACACAACACAAGATTCAGACAACAGTGGATTTTATTGAGGGATCAGGTACAACGTCCTAAGGGAGGAAAGTCAAGGGATAAATCAAACAACATAACATGCAGTTACCATTGGCTTAAATGGCTTGCCTTCTGATGCCCTTCTATTTGTATCCTTAAAGGGAACAACTTTCAGCTCCCCAATAAGAGAGGCAGTGGGACATATAGGTCCCAATCAACAAAAGTGCAAATCTTGTTTAATGTTCTAGTAGCTTGTGTCACAGGTGGTGGTGATCACTGGAGTGGAAGTGGTGCTTCCTCTTATATAACGCAAAGCACAACTAAGTAGTGAGGAGCACTGACCCCTGCTGTAGTAGCTATAAATAAAGCAGTCTCACACTCAAAGTGGGTTTATAGTTTTTTTACTTCCATATGTGTAGTAGGCAGTGCAAACAGAAAAGCTTACATTTTGCCCAACCACTCGGGCTTCATCAGAGATCTGATGAAGCCCGAGTAGAGTTTCTATGCTGTACAGTAGATGCATGATTTTGCACTTTTTATGTTGTCTTGCTGCCGGCGCAAGCAACATCTTGCGGTAGTACGGGTTTGGGTGGCACGGCCACTGTTGGGCGAATGCAGGGCACGCATCAGTAGGTGCATCCCTCATTCCTAATCAGCCTGCATGCGGCGCCACACCATGACATGTATAATGGGCAGCACATCTAAGCAAAGGTCCGCTGCAATCCAAGCAAAGCTTGTCATCGCAAGCGGTCCTTTGCTTGCGTCTTCGCCGCCATTATGAGCATGGTCGTGAGCGCTCAGGCCTGCCCAACGGGGTGCTCAATCCCATATGGTAACCCCCTGCTGTGTTAGTGTGCTGACGGGGAGCTCACCCGTCGGCATACCCCCAAATGTTGAATTGCCGAGGGGTGCCCAATCCCCTTGGCTTGCGGCCCCATCTTTGTACGCCAATGGGAGCCCACCCCATCAGCATCACCCCCAATTGTTGAATGCCAAGGGGTGTCCCAATCCCTCGGCTCGTGCCCCACTTTCTTTTTGCCGACGGGGTGCCCAATCCCCATTGGCATGACTCCCCCTGTGTTGCGTGCCGACAAGGGTGCCCAATCCTGTCGGCTACTGACACCCCAAAAAACAGTTAGGGTGGCATGCTGGGACCCCACACACATGCCAAATGCCCTGCAACAGGAAAACTATCCTGTGATGCTTTTCTTTTTTACCCCTGTAAAACGAAAACCGCCTCGCAGTCTCGATGCCCCTTCCCCACCCGCACCCACCCACTGTGCACCTGCATCCCCTACCCCCCACCCCATACTTACCTCCAGAGTCTGGCGCGATGATCTTCCGTGGACCGGGAACGTGTCTGCACTCTTCAAAGCCGACCGCGAACTGAGGAAATGCCGGTAAGCTGTATAATGGAGTGAATAGGGTTTTTTCAACTTTGCTGCATATCTCAGGCATTTCTTGGAATTTTGGCACCAAATTTTCAACATGGGGTTTTTAGGGCTCCTCCTCATGAGTTCTATCACTGTCATGGCGTTAATTGGCCTCGAAAGGTGATTTCGCAGTCACTGTGCAAAATCACCTTCGGGACTGTCTTGGATGACAGTGCTAGTCTTCATGAGGTGGCCTCAAAAAGCCTATGTTCCAAATTCTGTGGGAAAATCCAACAAATGCCTGTTTTATGAGCGTGCGTTGTGCAGTTGCTACGCAGGCTCGTAACTTCACTCATTCCCAATATTTTAACACTGGATTTTCAGCATTGGCATTTTTGTACACCTCCTTGTGAACAGTACAGCTGTCATTTCCCACATCCTGCCCGAAATGTGTTTCCGCACTTCTGGCGCACAATGGGGCAGTCGCTGTGGGAAATCAGTATTTGGGCCAGATTATGAAAATGACAGTGACACAGTTCATGAGCAGAGGTCCTAAAATGCCTATGTTAAAAATTTGGTGCTGATACTCCTTAAATTGACTGTGCTACGAGCGTGCGTTGGCAGATTGCATGCATGCTCGTACCGTCGTGCATTCATGATATTTTCACTCTGGATTTTCACCATTGCCATTTTTCCACACCTCTTGATGAACAATTGCAGCCGTCATTTCACATACCCTGCCCAGAATGTGTTTCGCCTTCCGGCATGAATAGCGTCAGACTGTGCTCACTTCTTGGGACATTGAGGAAATGACAGTGACACTGTACATGAGCAGAGGTGCTAAAGTGCCTATGTTGAAAATTTGGTACCGAACGCCCATAAAATGGCAGTGTTGCAAGCATGCGTTGCATATTTCCCATACACCCTTGTAACTCTGCACTTTTCGTTTATTTGTATGCCACATTTTCAACACTGACATTTTTTTACACCTCCTTATGAACTGTGCAGCTGTCATTTCTCACATCCTGCCCAGCATGTTTTCCTGCACTGCACTACCAAACACCTAAAGGGACACCCTAATGCCTGTCACTCTCTGCAGGTTGGGGGTGGGTTGGCATCAGTTCACTACTTGACTGCCATTCCTATGCTGCATCTCTCTAACTCCTGCACTCCCAATGGCAGCAAGCCAACATTCGGCATTGACAAATGCTTGTTAGTTATCTTGTGGCAAATAAAGCCTTAGGCCCAGATATTCAAAAGGGTTGCGCCATGCGCAAGTCCTACAATGTGCCATTCTGCGATATTCAGCAGGAGGCAGTTGCGCCACTGAAAACAGGTTGAGCAACAGCGCAATGCACATGAATGCATGCTCAACAGGAGGGGGAGGAACCATGCATAAACTCGCAACCCGATATTCCAGTGGGTTGTGCAGAGTTAGTATGCGCAACCCCAACCTGCGCCTGCACAACTTTGAGCTGTGGGTGATCAAGTTGAGGGCCACTCACAGGTGAGCTGCTGTATTGCAGGGCGCAACACAGCAGCTGCCACCCATGGCTGGCCCCAACTCAGTCCCTGTGCACCCCCACCAGCCTGATTGCGGGCAGAACGTAAAACAACCCCCACATCTCCCAATGCCCGATCGTGGGCAGAAAGTAACATGAAACACCCCTTCCACACACACATCTCCCGATGCCCGATCGCGGGCAGAAAGTAACATGAAACCCCCGACACATCTCCCGATGCCCGATCGCAGGCAGAAAGTAACATGAAACACCCCCACATCTCACGATGCCCGATCGCGGGCAAAAGTAACATGAACCCCCACATCTCGATGCCCGATCGCGGGCAGAAAGTAACATAAACACCCTCCCACACATCCCGATGCCCGATCGCGGGCAAATAACATGAAACACCCCACCATCTCCGATGCCCGATCGTGGGCAGAAGCATGTATCAACCCCAAATAGCTCCCGATGCCCGATCGCGGGCAGAGCGTGAAACAAACCCCCAGTGCCCGATCGTGGGCAGAATGTATAAGCCCCCAACCGAATATCTCCCTGGTGGTCCAGTGGACCGTAATGCCCGATCGTGGGCAGAATGTCAGGTTACAACCCCTCAAACATCTCCCTGGTATCTAGTGTCCCCCACCCCACCCACGAAGCCCCTCCACCCGCTCCCCGCGGCGAGCAGCTGCATCCACCTGCCTGCTGCCCGCCGCCCGCTGACTGACTGTCTGGTAGGGCTGCATGCCCATTGGTGCAGAGCTGCAGCCAATGGGCATGTAGCTCATACGTTATGATAGTTCAGATTTTGTGAATGATGTTCATTCACAAATCTCGACTGTCATGGCGTAGCGGGCTGCAGCCCATTGGCTGTAGCTCTGCACCAATGGGCGCGCAGCTCTATCGATAGCCAGTCGGGCGGGCAGGTGGGTGGATGCTGCTGCCCGCCGCCGCCGGGGAGCGGGTGGAGGGGCTTCATGGTGGTGTGGGTGGGGGACACTAGACACCAGGGAGATGTTTGGGGGTTGTAATTTGACATTCTGCCCGTGATCGGGCATTACGTTCACTGAACCACCAGGGAGATATTCGGTTGGGGTTTTTGATACATTCTGCCCGCGATCGGGCACTGGGGTTGTTTCACGCTCTGCCCGCGATCGGGCATCGGGAGATGTGTGTGGGGTGTTTCATGTTACTTTCTGCCCGCGATCGGGCATTGGGAGTTGTGTGGGGTGGAGTGTATTCAGACACCCGCCCACGATCGGGCATTGGAGATGTTGGGGAAGAGTGTTGACATACTGCCCGCGATCGGCTGCAGGGTGCGCCGGTCCCCGACGGTTGCTGCCTGGCAGGGCCGCCAGGCGCAAGTCCTCGGGATCGCACTCCACATGCTAATGGCATGCAATGGGGCCATAAATAGATGCAAATGGCCTCCGCTCTTTGCATGAATTATGGCCCCATTTGGCATGTCACCTTTTGAATATCGGAAATTTGCGCATATTAATGGTACTTGCGCCACCGCAAGTTTAATGCTCAACCTGGCAACTGGCGGTGGCGCAAGTTCCACTGGCGCGCCATGCACAGTGGTTGTGGTTGGGTGATATTCGCGGAGTTGCCTACAGCGCAACTGCTTTGAATATCGCCCGCCACCCCAGCGTGCGCAACTATTTTGAGCAGCGCAGGGGCTTGCGCCTCAGAATGGCGCAGTTTGAATATCTGGGCCTTAATATTTTGAAAAACGGAGACATTTACATTTTATTTGCACCTCTGTAACTTTGCCTGCCCTGGCCTGATCTACATAAAATTTACAAGATCATGAGTTTTTGGCACAAAGGCCGAGCTTTCCAAATTTCGTGTAAATCAGTTGAAAGGGATCAAAGTTATTAACGTGCAAAGATTTGAGTTTTAACATAGAAGTGCTTACTCAATCATCAACCCTAATATACAGGTGAGAGTTTTGAATATGCCCTGGCTAAAGAATGGGGTCCATTCTTGCCACGGTATTAAAAATCCCTAAATATTTGGAGACACTAACCCCGAGAGTGAGACCACGCCTGTACTATATATGTATATAAAACTATGAGGTAGTGACACTGGGGGATTGGGCACCCACAGTGTCAGTTTATGTTTAGCACTGGGATGGGGTGGTGGGTGCTGAGAGGGATGGTCAGGTGGGGGGGACAGTTACAGGAGTGTCAGCAACAGACATCGATGGATGGTTTTCTTTGTTGCAGGTGATATATAATATAAGAAAAAAACTACGAGGTAGATACTGGGGCATCCCCATTGTCAGTGTTATGTTTGGGGGGGGTAGGTGCTGAGAGGGAGGGTCAGGTGAGTGGGAGGAGTTACAGGCGCGCCACCAACAGACATCGATGGACAGTTTACATTGTTACAGGGCTTCACACAGCAGCTGCACACCGGTGACGTCTGTAGCAAACTTCAGGTGTGCAGCTCATAACTATTTTGAAAGCCAATCAGCTGTTTGCTGACGCGGCTCCATGCAGATCAGAGGACCAAAGCCCCCTCCATTTGGAGGGTCATTGGTCCTTTGAAGTAAACAAGTTTAAGCCCACCAGAGTTGCAACAGGACCACAGTGCTTGGTCATAGGTGTAGACTGTCGAGCTCCTGCTATTCTGAACTACACTGGGCTTGGCAGTGACACACTGCCAATATCCCGTTTCACTCACCACAAAACGTTTGATGTGCAGGCACATCAAATGTAAGAAGGGCTTAACTGCCCTTGACTTACACTGCTGTGCCCTGCAGCATACTGCAGCATTTTGAGATACACTGCAGCATACTGTAGCATTTTGAGATATACTGCAGCATACTGTAGCATTTTGAGATATACTGCAGCATACTGCAGCATTTTGAGATATACTGCAGCATACTGCAGCATTTTGAGACATACTGTAGCATTACTGCATTGTATCCTGGCTGGTGCCACTGTACTGTGCAACATCGGGAAACACGCCACTCTGTAAGTCCTTGCACCAATTATTACAGAACTAAAACAAAAGCGACTGTGTGCTTACGTTTTTTTTACACATCCTTGGAGTGATGACCACATAAACCTCTCGAGCTTATGGGTCATCATATGTAAAATTATTTCCTAACACATAGTCGCCTATGCAATATTCTCTATTTTATTAGTAACAGCTAATGAGATACAGTAGAATCCCAGTCTAAGGAATCCCAATTCTACAAACATCCTTATCCAACAAACTGGTAGCATGTCTCGCAAGTGAATGTCACTAAATTGTTCACATTTATGTAACATAGATTGTACTGTTGTAGGCTTACTGCCAAAAGTAGATAACAGAAAATAATATTAACTTTTAAAAGTATCAGGCTGTTACCTTTTCAAGTATTTTTCTTTTTCCTTTTACTGATTAGATGTTTTTTTCTGCCAGAGTTTTCAAGTGTGATATAAAGAGTGGTGCTTTACCTGATGGCTGACAGCTAGTTCCATTCTCCTTCATACATACACTTCATATGTTGTGTGACCACACTTACTGTGACATCACAAGTGACTGATCCAGCAGAAGGTTATTGGCTCCCCTCAGTAAGCTGAGAAGTCACAATAAGTGGGGTTTGTTACAATGCTGATGAGATTGGAGAGGAGTAGAACTAGATATGTCAGCCTAAAGCTAGAATACCACACAACATGCCACACCTGGGGCCAGATATTCAAAACTTTGCACAGGGCACAAACCATTTGTGCCACGACTGTGCCGCAGATGCGCCGGACTGCCATATTCAAAAGGCCAAGTTGCTCTGGTGCAACATGTTAGTGCCAGCGCTAAAAGATAATGTATGCATGAGGCAAAGTGAGGGGCGGGAACATGCATACAGGTTCAATGGTATATTAAAATCCACAGCACCCTGCAACATGCATTAGTGTAACATGTAGCACAGTGCAAATTGCTGCCTATGAAAAGATCATCTTAACTCCGGGCAAAACTAGGATGGGGGCATGGAGAGAGCAGCAACAGACTACAAGACTTAATGCAACCACAACAGCATGGTGTACCTAATAACTGCAGACAGTGAGGAGCAGAGGGGCCGACGGCCACCATGGGCCACTCCAGATGCCATTGAACAGACATGCTGCAGCTGCACACAGATGGACCGTCCACGTCGCCATCATCTATCACCAGTCCCAACCCTGCCAGGTATTTGTGGGTGCCCCAGTGACCAGTGGACATCTTGTCAGTGCACACACCTCCTGCCTTCCCCATATGGGTACACCACCACATTCTAGCACACACATGTAGCATTGGGGGAATGGAAGGTACTGAGGAGAGAGTGTATAGGTGGCCAGGCTGCACCACATAGTAGGTGCCACTACATGACTGGGGCCGTCCACAAAGTGCACATGTGCCAGTGACAAGAATGCCCCTGACATCAGTGTGCCTGTATGATGGTATGTGTCTGTCCCTCCCGGGGGGTACATACTGCACACCTGTCCAGATTCCCCATCACACACGGCCAGCCATGTGTATGTTAGTGTGGGAATCTCGTGCCACCAGTGCAATGTATGTGGGTCACAGGATAGTATGACTGTGGTGTCTACTGTCAGAACACACCTGCCAGCTGTGCCTGTCACTGTGTGGATCACAGCCGTCATCATTGCTTGACACACCATAGGCATTGCTGTGTCCCTCACAGTACTGGCTATTATGGTACTGTACTGTCTGATACACGCTGTAGCAAGAATAACAGTATGTTCATGGCATGCAGCACAACCACCCATTCCTGTGGTGCTGGTCCCCTGGGCCAAAAGAGTCCATGTGGCTGTGTCCAAACCCAGCTTGCAGGTACCGAACTATTTATCATGTCTGACGTACAGGTGGAGTGTGAGCTTACCCAGCCTGCAGCTACTGACCTGTAGTTCCATTCTGATGTACAGATGGAGCTGTGTGCACCATGCAATAGCGCCGGGCAATCTACATGGTAATGCATGCAAAGCAGGCCATAATGAGATGCCAATGTGGCTGTTTGCCCATGGATTGCGATGTAGGCTCATTTGCATAGGAGCTTGAATATAGCAACTTTATGTCATAAAAGTGTGTTTGCGCTCGGCTAATATGTTAGCATCTAGGCAAGCCTTTCAGAACCATAGCACAGTTCTGCAGTGTGTGGCCTGCAATGTTGTTTGCAGTTGTGCACCACTTATTGCCATCCCCGCAGTGGCCACCTACTGCGACTCTGCCTTACTCCACTTCATGGCACTGGGCTGTTGATGCAGCTTGCACAGCCTGGTGGCTATATTCAGAGCTGTCTTATTTACCAGGCTTTTTTTGCACTGCGTTCTGAGCCCTGTTTGCCCGCCTTCTTTTGCACATTATATTCAACTGAATTAGCCCCTGGGCTATTCCTTTGACTAAAGTGTCCAAATGGTCCCAGGCTATGTTTGCTAGCCAGGCAGTGCTAATTTTGTCCCGGGGCTATGTTTGAACTTTGGGCCCCTAGTATGGCAAGATAAAAAGAAAACAAATAGCAAAAGGGAGACGAAAAGGGTATTTCAGATTCAAAAATCAAGGGCTGACAGCTTTTGAAAATAAATATTAATTCCCATCACTGTCCTTTTTCTTTAATTGGGGACTTTGCAGATTATTTGACATTTTTTTATAAATCATCGGCTGCATATTTGAAACCAATGCAAACTCAGGCACAAAAGTTTATTAACACACACAAATTTGCACACAGACTGCGATATTGGTATAGGAAACACAGAGACCCTACTAATCATTCAAGGCCCTACCTGACATATTGCCCGTCACTAGCAAAGCATATTACTCCACGGAGTGGTTAGAGCCTGAGGACTGCTTACTACAGTAGAGCAATTCAAATCCTTATGTAAGAAGGGTGGGACATGAGCATACAGTCCACAACTGGCCAAAGTGAATGAAATGCATTGCTGATAACAATTAGATGTTTTTTTTTGGTACAATATTAGCCACTACTAAGTAATTTAAATCACAAATTGTAGTGAGAAGGATAATAATGTGACCTGGGAATTGAACCCAGCCCACAGAATACTGACTGGTGCTCAGTGGTTAGAACACCGGAATGGTATTCTGGGGCCTGGCTTCAACTCCCAGTAGGTCACATTACTTCTTTCTCACTACAATTTCCAATGTATTGTTGCGTTTTAAGAGGCCAGCATGACATTTCTAATGTGTTCGTTAAAGGTCCACTTCACCAGTTTGTCATCACATTAAGGTTCACTGACTGCGTCGATTTCATGAAAGCACTCCCCCCAACCAGCAGCAGTACTGCAGGGAGCTGCATTTCAAGTGTTTGTCTACGACCTTGGTTCCCCTTTACATCCTTATTGACTTTCACGGGGTCTTATCAAAGGATTTTATCTGGTCTGTGCTAGTTACAGTACGTCCTATTAAAATATGCCTTTTTGCACGTGTTAACTTGTGTTGCAGAAAGAGCTAGTTGGTGACTTCGCTGGGTTTCCAACATACTGCTGTGCCATGCATTTATCCTCCATCTGCATGCACTCCAGTCCTGCCTTTGCACTGCTGCACAAACAGCTTGGCATGGTGCAATTGGCAGCTCCCAATGTAGGGACTGGCACACAAACTATTATCCAAGCTTCCCGGCACAAACTGTTCCAGTATGCTACCCCACATGAATTAGAATTCTATTATATGATAGTCATATACATCGATCCTCTGGGCAATATATTGTCAGTATCACTTTACTTCTTACTAAATCATACCTTTAATGTTGTTATCACATAACTGCATGTATTGAGTCTGTGGTAACCTATTATTATTATTACAGTGCTTTGTAGGTAATCGCATGCATCACAATGTAAAATAGCTACTGTATATAATATTTATTTATTTTTATTTAACATTTGGTAACTGGGAAAGGCACACTGAGCAGAAGCTCATTTCCAGGTGCAGCCCAGGGACAGGGGGTACAAATACAACAAAGGGATAAAAAATTAAAAAAATAATTCAAGTACAGTGAAATACAGAATGAAAGTAAAATATACAGCACACTACAGAGTACAATCTAATTACAGTTGGATACAGTTTACATAGTTTTATTGCATTACAGGGTATAATGCAGAAACGATCTACAATGCCGGTTCAACAACACTTTCATCGACCGGCATCACAGCGACAGGATTTATGTCAACTGTTGACCTAAATCCCGATTGTCTTCCAGTCCTGTTTTTTTAGCGGGGGGCACTGCCGCCCAGACCTCCCCATACTAATGATTATCAACTCCAGGTTGGAGTTGATTCGGGAAGGGGGTGCAGGATGGGGAGACAGTGTGGCCCTGTCTCAGGCTCACCAACACAGCAGCGTGTTGGTAAACTATCGATGTTTTCGACAGCAACGTAGGTCGCTGTGTTGGTGTCACTGTCGTGGGGGTATACCATACAGGAGATACGATAATCAGATAGAAACAAAATTGAAAACATGCAGTCACCAAGAGAGAGGAAGGAGGACAATAGTAAGGTCGTGGATTAGGGCCATGGACAACTCCAAGATGTAACGGGATGGCCTGTGGAGATGCTTAAGTTCAGAAAAAGAAGGGGTGAGGCGGGTGTGAGGGGAGAGGTTATTCCAGAGAGATCTGAGTCTATAAGAGTAGGCCCGGCTGAGGTATATACTCATGGGAGGGCAAAGGAGCAGAGGCAATTTGTGCCTGAATTGTAGGGGGAGGGAGTAGCTGGAAATAGGAGAGAGGGGAGGTAGGAGGGAAGAGTTCCAAACCAATATCTGGAGACGAAAGTGTAGCAGTGGGACAGGCGTCTCTGTGAAAGGGATTGGAGGTTTAGGGAGGAGAAGAGGTCACAGTGGTGTGTATGTGGGAAGGGGAATTTGAGGCAAAACGACAGAAAGCGTTGAAAGGGACATCGAGTTTAGTGAGGGACGTGACTAATATGAGTCTGTACTGTATTCAGTACTTTATAATTCCTTAACATAATTTTGTAAATTACAGTATTATAAGATAGCCAACTGTAGACAGATAGATAGATAGATAAATAGATAGATACATAGATAGATGATACTGTCGATAGATAGATAGATAGATAGATAGATAGATAGATAGATAGATTGATTGATAGATTGATAGATGGAGACAGGCACTCTCTTTAAGTAGGTAGGTAGACAGACACACAAACAGACAGACAGACAGATACTGTCTGTAGATGGATAGACAGACAGATACTGTAGATAGATAGACAGACAGATAGACAGAAGAGAGGAAGATATATGGATAAGTAGATAAATGGATAGATAGCTACGTAGCACAGGGTAGTCCCAAAAGATGTGAAATGCGATCCTGTGTGCCCACACGTTCTCCATTTTCGTCAGCCAAAAACCCTGAGGGCTCAGGACCAAGTGCTTAAGTGGGTTGCTTACATTAATTCCCCAAATTTGGGTTGGCCTCTGTTTGGAGAGTGTCTTGCACACCTTGCACAGTAACGTTGTCCCTGCTGTATGCCCTCACCCCCCCAGCATAGTGTATATAGCCTGGGGACCTGAATTTGGCCCCCCATTTATCCAGGCAGCCTAGGTTGTCAGAACCCCCTCCCCCCATAATGTAGTGGGACTGCATATGATTTAAATTTAGACAGGTCCTGATCACTTTTCAACTCCACGAGGATGCCCAGAGGATAATAAGCTCACCCACCTGAGGGACAGGCAACACCAGAGCAGCCCCCTCTACCACCCACACAGAGCACTCTCCCCTGCCAGCAGCAAATCCTGAGACTTGCGCTGCTCTGGTTCTACCTCTATGAAATTCACCAAGAGGCCCACATGACCACGTGATTGCAGGCTCAACCACCTGTGTATTTCAGTCCTCTACTAACTGGAAGTTACTCCCTCACCGCAACCATGGCAACCAACCTGGCCATACATAGATACATAGACAGTGTTGGCAGATAAGGGCCTATGGTTCACCCAGTCTGCCCATTTGAGCTTGTAAGTTCAGTTTATGTTTTCCAAGAAGTCTGTTGCCCCTTACCCCTGACCTCCAGAATTCCTTTATGTCTATCCCATGCATTCTTAAATCCCATGATTGTTTCAGCCCCCACCACTTCCTTTGGCAGAGTGTTCCACTTGTCCACCACCCGTTCTGTGAAGAAATTCTTCCTCACCTTTCCTCTGAATCATCCTCCCTCCAACTTCATCCCATGCCCTCTAGATATGCATATATTGCCTTGATTCAATATTTAGCCTCTTGTAAAATACATGCCAACAAATTTGTTTGCGCAGAACACTTAAAGCAGCAGTGTGATGAAAAAAGTTATTCCAAAGAGCTAATTTTCTGCTATGGTTATGAAAGATATTGGCAGAACTGTTGATTTGGGTTTTCTGGACACTTGCTATGCTGTTTACTGTACATTTGCATTTTTGCCTGGATTCTTATCCTTCTCAGGTCTTCAGTATTATTTATGTGCAAAAATGAGGCGGCCATCTTTATTTCTTGAGAAATAATTATTTTAAAACTTTCATAAAATTCTTAAATGATAATGGAAACTAAAAATTTCCCCAGCAAAATAAACTAGAAGACATCTGGCATTGATTAGGAAGGAAAAAATGTGGGGTCAAATGTTAGCCCATTTTCATTGCACTGCTGCTGTAAATGGCAACATTGGATATTTCCTTGTCTCATATTATCCACAGCGTGTACGAACAGAGATCTAACCCTTCCCTTTCACTGCTTTGGTAACAGTAACACATGCATCAGGGGTGCCCCGCCACCTCAAGGAGAGAGTGGATTTCCCCCGTCCTTCAAAGCAGTCCAGAAAGGCTTACCACCCATAAGTCCAAGTGAGCATAAATTGGAGTCCCTACCAAAAAGTTGGCTTACTGAGTCAGCCACCACAAGTCCATGTAAAGTCAGTTTAGGTCAGTAGTGAAGGTGGAAGCACATGGGGGAGCATCTGATGGTGTTGCTTCAGATCTTTGACCCTCCGGGGTACAGGTGATCCCTTGCGTTGCTGTCTGTTTCTCTTCTGTGATGTGGAGACTTCATGCCACACACCAGCTTCAGGCTGGTGTTCTGGGTCCAAGATCAAGCCCGTCTGGACTCCCATTTGCTTGAGCAACAGCATAGCTTCCACCAGGGTGTGGAACAAACTCACTTCATCTTGTGGGTGAATCTCAAAGCAGTAGCGCAAGATTAAAACAATGTGTGCTTTTTCAACAGCTTATTCCCTGTGCTCTGCCGAGCATGTGCCTGTTAATCTTTCTTGCGAGCATTGTAATATCACCTCACAATTTGCTCAGTCATCCTTTGTTTTTGTTTAGATTTCTGCTGCCCACCACACTGAAAGCAGCAGTACTAGATAGTTACCAAAAGCAAAATAAATAAATAACCGCCACACTGAAAGCAGCAGTACTAGATAGCGACCGCATAGCAGTACAAAACTGAAAACGGGTCACTTCCTGATTAGATAGTACTGCTGCTTTAAACGGTCCTGGTACAATGATTTGGAGTTTAATGTTATTCTGTGCCAGGTGTTTCCTTATGTCCATCAAGATTCACCTTTTGAGGAGAGTTGGTGGGGGGATCATGTTCCAGAAAGAGTCTATTGTCCCCAAAAAGTAGCTGTTTCTTTTTCCACACCATCTGGAGTACTTTCATTTTAATATGGCAGTCCAGGAATTTCAATATCACCGACCTCAGACGTGCTGTGGGGCCTGAGGGTCCGAGGATGGGAGCACAGTTCACTCTAACTATGCTGAGGTCTCTTCCTGTGGCCATGATAGCAGTTTTCGGAGGCGTGACTCCAGAAAGGGGCCCATTTTCTCACTGTCTGTCCCTTCAGGAAGACCACGGATTCAGATGATGTCACACCAGAAGTACACTTCTAAATCATCAAGCTTTTTGGTCAGCTCCCACTCTAGGCAACACAGGAACCGTAGGGTCATAGCATCCAGGTCAAGGGTTGTAGTTGTGTCTGTTAGGCCCTCCTCAAGGTCCTTTAGCTGTCTCCCCAAAAGTTTGCCCATTGTGTTGCCAAGCTTTCTCAGCTGTTCCTCATTTTCATCTTCACTAGGCAGGCTGGCCTGTTCAGATGTGATGGATGCAGAGCAGCTATGCGAGCAGGAGTGTCAACCATACATGGCCATCTAAGCAACAGGTAAGTCCTTTGGTTAGTTTTTGTGGGGGCATCTTTGTGCTGACATTGTCTACTACTTGTGCAGGTTGGTTTGGTCATGGGAACAAGACAGAAAAACAAACGTTATCTCGCTGAGAGGAGGGAGTCGATTGGATCTAGGTGTTCATTAGAGGAAGGCGGAACCAGAAGTCTAGTTCCATGCAAAGTGGGAACAGCGCAGTCAACTGCCATTAGCATGGCTGCTGCTATCGTCAGAAAGGTTTAGGGCAGTCACATCGTGCTGCAGTCCTCTTTAAATATAGCACATTATGGACCTTGCACTAATTTGGGCTCAGGATAGGGACTCCGTGCGACACGAGCTGAGAACTTTGAATATGGGGCCCCCTGATGGCTAACGCTGTATAAATATGAACCTCTGAGCATTTTGTGATTGCACTGTTTGCGGTAAATCATATATCACCTGTAACAATATTATTACATACTATATTGTACACGGAATTGAATAAACCGGGAACAATGATTAGCAGTTATGGGCATGAAATTAGTAATCAATTGTGACAATGCATAGCACTTTGCTCCAACTGATAAGAACAATTATAAATGATAAAAATGTTTGAATATTTTGACTGGAATAAAGTCCCACATAAAAATCCACTTTGTGTGTGCTTTGTCTGTTTCAACATCCACCCTCTTCCCACACACATACCGATTGTTTTTTCAGGGAACTGCAGGCTGGCTTTCTGTACCCCCCCTCCCAAAGAAATCTGGCAAGGCACCCTCTGAATACTCTAACAGCTGGATTTTCCCTACCCATTTCATAATTTAAATCAGCAGTGCAAAAAAAATGTTTTTCCAAAAACACTAATTTCAGCAACAATTATTAAAAATATTAGCATGCTTGTCAGATTTACTTTTCTATGTATCTTCTATTCTGTGCACCATTTTTTTTCATTTTTTAATTTTCTCAGTCCTAACCCTTGCTAGGACTACAGTGCTATTTCTAAGTGAAATGTGGTGGCCCCCTGAGGAAGCTCTACCAAGCGAAGCGCTGGGGCAGTGTATCGTGGTACACCCCTCAACTGAGGAAGTTGTTCAGTAAATATTTTTTATTTTGGAATCTCACCTTATCAGACCTACCATGCCTGTGTCTGGGGGCAGCTTCTGATTTAGGCCCAAGAAATGCAGGATGGTGTGAAACTGTGCGGAGGGAGCCATGTTTGTTTTGCTGCTTTTTATCTCTGCAACTGTTTTCCCTGGAAAGGTAATTTGGGATGGGTTTGATCTTCAGCAAGGTTTTCAGGTCAATTGCGGTTACATAGGCCAGTACCCATTTTTGGGGGTGTTCTTAGGAGGAGTAAGTCACTCCCCCAGTGTGAGTAGGCAACATACTGTTTTTACCAGTCTGAGCTTGTTGCATCTCAAGATATCTGAGTGAAGCCCATATCCAGTCCAGATTTCAGCCTTTTTGGTACGTACATCCATGTCAGCCTAGTGCTGCATTTCAGTCTCAGCTTATGTGGCTCTATGACCTGTCTGACCCTCCGCTCCATGGAGCTGAGCACTTTGTATTGATTTAGCGCTTCATTAAGTTATTTTATTTAGTTTTATCTTGGAGTGTGCTGAGACTGTTTTTGCTTCTAACAATGCTGCTTCCTTCCTAAGAGAAATTAGCACCTGTCCACCCTGTCCTGGCCTGGAAATGCAGCCACTTGTTGCCGATTGTTCCAGCTGACCAAGTAAGAGCCGTGGTTTCCTGCCTTGTGAGATCCTGCAGGCAAGGTAAGACCTTTTGGTCCTTTTTAAAGGCTGTATTTCCTGAAAAGTTTCTGGTTTGGAGACCCTCCCCATTTTCACCATTAGGACCCTCAGACAAGAGGAGGGAGCTTACAAATGTGGGTGCTCATTCAGGACCTGCATTTTGGATGCTTCTGGGTGGACTGGTTGGAGCAATAGTTTGGCAGCTGTAGTGAGCCCTGTCCAAATTTTGTTGTGTCACCATGAGGTGCCATTTGTGAGTGGTTGTGCTTCCTCCCTTCTTGCAAGAGAAGGTGCCTGGTAGTCTGGTGGAGTCAACAGGTGGGTCGAGGCTACAGCTCGGATTGGCCCATTGTTCTAGGTGTATGAGGAACATGCTGTTGGAGTGCCATTTTCTCCTCATGCCTATGGTGTGGAAGCAAGGACAGTAGAGAGAGAGAAAGATAGCAAGAGAGAGAGAGAGAGAGAGAGAGAGAGAAACAGAGGAGAGATGTGTGCATTGCAAGTTTCAGGGAGAGGGAGTGATCCAGTTGCCTCTGTGTTCTGTTTTGTGCCAGAGGGCCCACTCTGGGACTGTTTGAAGGCATCAACTACTCATTTATCTGACCATGTCCAGCAGTGGCACCTTTGGACACAGCGTCACTGCTATCTAGGGGAAGCCTGGAGCTATTGAAGAGCCAAAGCCATCTGCTCCCCTTGTGGAGTCTAATGTGGGGTCTGCTGATATTGTAGTGGAGGGTATACCATCTGAACGTCGAACCCAGGAGAGCAAAACCAACACAGCGACAACAGCCTGTTCAACATCCACAGTGTTGAATGGGTTGTCGGAGCGCTGTACCGATACAGCGACTCCCAGTGTTGGCTGCTTTCACCAGTAACCCGCCCTCCCGGAGTTGATTATATATATATATATATATATATATATCTATCTATGTATCTATATATATATATATATATATATATATACATATATTTACATATCTATCTGTAACCCCCCTGTTACCCGGGGTTACTAGAATCCCAGTAAGACCTAGTGGAAGGCAGGGAAGGCAGCTTGTGAAACTCCAGTTAAATGGATTTCACACTGTCTCACTCTGTCCTCAGTCTCAGCTGAGACTGAGGGATGACATCATTTTAGAACTGTCGCAGCTGCATAAGCCACACTGGAATGTTGCAGTTGGAGGTTAGAGTAGAACACTGGGGATTTTGAAGCCAGTCTGTGTGCAGTCAGTGAGAGAGACTGTAGTACAGCAGAGTGTGTGCAGGCTCTCAGAGCTTTGAGCTCTGTTTCAGAGCTACTTTTGTGTAGGGTGTGTGTTTCCACCTGAAGAGGAACACAGGAACTGGTAATTGAAGTGGTGGAGACCGCTTTCAATGGTTCAGAGCCCCATCCCTGAGGGGATGGGGGGGGACGATGTCTGCCTGTTTTCCAGGGCAACCCCACTGGGTCTGGCTAAGGAAAAGAAGCTGCCTGTTCAAGTTGTGCTGAGGCACCAGAAGCTGTGAGAGGAAGATTTCTTGTGGAGGAAATGCCTTTGGGGCTCCTGCAACCAAAGGGTGAGTTCCCTCTGAAAAAAGGGCCAAGTGTTTTCACCTGAAACAGAAGGAAACTAAAGGGACTGTTACTGTGGGGTCAGGAAAAGACAGCCAAGTACAGTTGGAAGATGTGGAGATTGGACTGCTTAACTTTGTGGGGGTCTAGAGTAATGGACAAAGCCACTAATAAGTATGTTCAAGTCCAGCACAAATGGAAAGAAAGAATATGGGTATTGGACTGCTTAACTTTGTGGGGGGTCTAGAGAAATGGACGAAGCCACGTATAAGTATGTTCAAGTCCAGCACAAATGGGAAACAAGACAAGGAGATGGAATGTGAAATACATTTAGCAAGAATCTACACAGTACAGTGTTAAAGGATGAGGTGTTTCTGTCCAGAGAAATGGCCAGGTATGAATTGTGGGAGCGAGAGGTGGGAGACCCCCCATCAGTAGTAACCAAATTCACCTCTACAGATTTGCTCTGAGACACCTTTTGCTTTCTCTCAGGTACTTGGCCAGTGCCTGAGGAAGGTACCCAGACGTGGGATTGAAAGGAAGATTCCCTGATGGAGCCGAGGTGCTCTTAGGTGGTTTAGGAAGCCACCAGAAAATGTTTCCATAAAGTATGGAAGGTATCCAAGTGGCTGGCAAGGAGCCAAGCCAGGAAAACCCAACTGTGTACAAGTTCGGCTGTGTAACCCAAAGCAGCGTGTATGTCCGGGCTGTGTGCTCATTGGGTTCAGAGCCAGAGGGCTAAAGTAATGAGGAAATGTTCTGGTCTCCTTTAATCTGCATTACCAGGAGTGTAGCCCCGTGGGGGTCCATCTATGCTTTGTTTATTCTGTTTGGATGTGAATAAAAGCCTCACTTTAGAATCCCACTTCTGGTATTGGACATTACAGTTATTGCTTCCTGTGTTCGGAATTACTTGGGTGCCCCTGTGCAGAGTAGTCAAACCTAGCCTATGTGCCGAGTGACATATTCCTCCCCGAACCCAGCCCACTTGGTATTGCAGTCAGATGGCAATGGCAGACCGGGTAGGGGTTACAAAAATGGAGGCACCGCTGAGGATTTGGGTTTGGAATTTAGGGAGGAATATAAGAAAGGTGCTTGTTCAAAGGGCTAGTGTTTTGGCTATCTGGCAGTGGGTAGCCCAAAAATCTGAAGCAAGGTTAACTAATGTGCCGCTGTGTGCTGTTATCCATGAGCTGCTGTTAAAATGCCAACTATTTACCAAGAAGCAGTAAAACTTGGGAGTGTATGCCCTTGTTCTGCATCAAATTACAGCATTTGCCAGCTTTTAAAACTGTTGTGATATAGAAAAGTGTGGAAAACTAGGGGTAGCAAAAGAAAAATTGTGCCCTGGACGTTGGAAATGCTTTCTTGTGAACTGAGAGACTTGTTGTGCTTAATGGCCATGAAAAATGGTTGAAATGGGGCTCCTGCCGTGGAGTCAGAGGAAAAAAAAAAAGTGTGGTTTTGCAGTTTAAATTTGCCTGCTCGATGATCGCCGTGAGGAGAAGAGCACTTGAGAGGAAAGAGGCTCATTTGCATGGCGTCAAGTGATTGGTGAGACTGCAATCAGTCCCTCCCCCAAGCCAGCTCTACAGCGACTGCACAACATTCGAGAGGGAGAGTGAGTGGAGTGTGCGTATTGGCTTATCAGGAGGAGCATTGCGGTGACTGAAAGCGCTGTAAAAAGTTTTCAAAACTGACTTTTCTGTTTAAATTCGGGCTCAACCCGCATCTCGATCGATTGGACTGTGAGTGTGGTGTTCAGAAGGACAATCGGCAGGACTGCCAACCCGCTCCTTTCCAGAGCCCTCCAAGACTGGCTGCAGGCCGTTCTCCATCGCAGCAAACAGCTATTGATAACAGTGAGTACCAACAGAAATCATTGCTCATACTGTGTGATTTCACCAAAAGCCAGCTGAATCTGTGTGTAGCAGTGTAGTCGCTTTGCAAATAAGGACTGTGTTAAGTTTTACCAGCAAAAGCAAGCATTTTAAGCCATTGACTGTGAGCATAATTATAGGTTCAGCGTCAGTATAAGTTTCAAAGCCATGAGAGAGATTATGAGTTATATCCGATATGCAGCAAGAGCTGCAGGCAATCCTGTGCTTGAAATACTGTGGCTTTAAGGGACTGTAAGCTAGAGCAATGTCTTCAGCAGGTGAAAAGTCTGTGGTAAATCATATAAATGTGCTAGGAAAAAAGAACAGTGCAAGTTTGTGCAGTTTGAGCAAAGTTATCAGTAGAGTGTGTAAATCAGATGTGCAGTGGCTTGACCCAATTTCAGAATGTTGATGCATAGGAGTGCTACTGCCGCCATTACAGGGTGGGGTAGTAATGTAAACACAGCAGCAGAGGAGCCATTTTGCAAAAGAAAGAAAGTTTTCAGTGAAAAGGGACTTGAAATAACAATGAGTGTCTGTTTGTTTTTCTCTGCAGTCATGGCCTCAGACCAGCCCGCTACCCGGATCATGCCCGGGCTGTGGTAGCAGTAGAAGTTAACAAGTTAAGGGACATTGAGAGATGTTACTACAGAGGACGACTGCCTCCTCATGTGGCGATACCTGGATATCCAGTGCAAGTATGTTTAATGTGCTTAAATTTATTTATTTATTTGTTTTTTGTTTACTAGGTAAGTACACTAGACAACAGTGTTGCCTATATTCAGGCACGACCCGGGAGAGTACAGAGAGGGGAGACCGGAGTCAACATTAAAGAGTATTTCATGACGCAGCATGAGGTGAGAACAAACATTTGAACAGTATACAGCCAGGTACAGTCATTATCAGTGATGACAAAGAGAAACAGATAACATTACATTAATTATTTTCATCTGATACATCAATGACTAAATTGAAACAACAAACAGCAAACAAAATTTAAATGAAGTAGCATTATAACAATAGGATTTCTGTTGGATGTGGGAAACTTTCAGATTTTGGAGACCAGCAGGAAATCAGTAAGTGCCATAGGGAGGAGAAAATGCTAGAGAGGCTCCAGTTACAGCACAAGAGCAGCAGTCGATTCTAATAGGTGTGCCCGAAGACTCAGTTTAAAGGCCTTGTGGGATTTGGAGAATTTGATGTGGGAGGGAATGGAGTTCCAGGAGCGGGGGGCAGATATGGCAAAGGATCATTCTCCATTTTGTGTGAGATATCTGGGAATTTCAAGTTGGGTTTGAGCAGATGCCCTGAGGAGGTATGCTTGAGAGGGCTGAGTTAAAAGTTCGGCAAGGTATTTAGGGGACCCCATTCTGATCATATTATCAATTGTACAGCCTGCAGAATAGTGCCTGAGCGAGTCTGGGGAGAGCCAATTTACTTTCAAGTAGAGCAGGCAATGATGGGTAAGTCTGTGAGTGGAGAGAGCAAATCTGCATCTACTGTTATAGCAGGTGCTCCATTTCTGGAGCGCTCCTTTGCTAGCTTTAAGGTAAACCTGAGAGCAATATGTCAGAGCAGGGAGGAGAAATCCTTGTGCAATAGCAAGCCGGGCAGCATTATTGAGGAGGACCTAATTTTAAAGACAAGACCAAGTTTTGAGTAAAAGTGCCTTACATGTAGCCGCAATGTGGAGGTGAAAGTCAAGAGATGGGTCGAGAGGACTCCAGATACCGAAGGAGGTAACAATCAAGAGGGAGTCATCTAGAGAATGTATCAATAAGTCTGGAGTAAGAGATCTGATTCTTGATGGGGCCAAAAGCATAGTTACAGTTTTTTAGCATTCATTAGGAGCCTGTTCTGTAGTAACCACTCCTGCAAGCAGTTGAAGTCTACTTGAAGATGTGCTCTACTGATAAGGGATCTTTACCACTGGAGAGAGAGCACCATGTCATCAGCATAAAGGATTAACAAGGAGGAGCAGGGAAGGAGGGCAGGTTGTTAATGAAAAGGGAGAAAAGTAGTGGGGCAAGAATAGATCCTTGGGGGACTCCAACAGAGGTAGGGGAAAGATTTAAGACGGCGGATTCAATTTGGACAAATTGCGACATCCCTGAGAGGTAGCTATCGAACCAGGAGATGGTCGACAGGTCAAAGCCAAGGCGGGACAGTTTGGAAAGTAGCAGAGAGTGATTCACAAGGTCAAATGCCTTTGTGAGATCGATAAATATGGCCCCAGTGAGCAGGCTCTTATCCATCGCTGTAAGGACTGCATTTGTCAGCTGAAGTAGAGCAGTTTTGGTGCTGTGTCCTGTTTGGAATCCGTGCTGGGTAGGGAATATAAGGTTGTTAAGGTGCAGATAATTTGTGACCTGAGTAGCGATGGCCTTCTCGAGAAGTTTATTTAGGGTAGAGAGAATGGCAATTGGTCTATAGTTTTACATATTTTTGGTATCCCCTTTTTTGTGAACAGGGACAACGCTCAGTGTTTTCCACAATGTTGGTACCGCTTGGTTATTATGGAAAGATTAAAGATTCTTGCAATAGGAAACAGCAGTGGCAGGCTGCCTGCTTCAAGAAGCTTGGCAGTAGTCTATCCGGGCCAGCAGATCCAAGGTGGATACTGATTTGAGGAGATGCAGCACTCGGTGGAGGAGACTTAATGTGAGACGAAAGGGGGTTTCATACGAAAGTTGCACCTCAGGAGGAGGTGAAAGAGGTTGGTTGAATTTCTCAGTGTATTCGGAGAGATCCGAGAATTGTGCATTAAGAGCATTAGCAATAGTAGGTAACTTATTACAGTTAGCATCATTCAGTGTCATGTCGGTATTGGCCGTCTTGGGCCTTTGCCCATTGAAATTTTTGATGTGGTTCCAAAAACCCCTGGTATCACCTGCTGAAGATTGGAGAAGCTTAAGGCAGTAGCTCCTTTTAGCCTTCCGAATATCTTTTTTGCAGCCATTTCTCAGTTGTTTATAGTTAACCCAGTCTTCTGATTGTTGGGACTTCTTTGCCAAGGTCCAGGCCTTGTCTCTTTTTATCATGGCTTGAAGGAGGTCTATTTTTAGCCATTTATTAGGGGGCCCCTGAGACGCCTTTTTTTCAGAGGGATGTGCAGATCCTGAAGGGCCAGAAGCTGAGACATCAGATATTCAAGTGCTGTGTTTACATCATCTGTGTGATAGATGGGAGACCAGTCTATATTATTAATATCCTCGAGAAATGTAGTTCAGTTTAGTTTGGCAAAATCCCAAAATTGAATGATTTTTTTGGGGGGGGGGGGTTAAGGCAGTGGCCATTCCAGATACAGAATGTAGGCAGGTGATCACTAATAGAATCCGAAAAGGTCCCTGCAGCAATTATTTTATTTGCTGTATTTGTAGCCATCCAGTCCAGGAGAGATTGGCGCTCCGAGTTGCAAGAGATGCGTGTAGGGCTAGAGATAAGTTGAGGGAGGTTAAGTCGGGCGAGAGCTTCAGTATATTTACTGGCGTGACTCCCTGATAGGTCTAGGTTGAAGTCTCCCATTAGTATGACTTCAGATCTACCCTTTAGAGTGGCCAGATAAATGCTGGAAGGGACGTCTTCATGGTACCTCACTGTTCTGGGTACTTAGAGAAATATGGTTTATTTAAAGCGCCCAAGATTTGTTTGGCTCCCACATGGACAAAAGTTCAAGAATCTGCAGTTGGCAGCGCACAGCACCAGGCAGAGCCTGTTGGAGAAGGCCCCTCAGGGGAGTGTGGCACAAAGCTAGAGGGTGCAGATATACAGACAGAACAATGTGCTGATGTTTTGGATTCTGGATCGCAGAAAGACATATCAGGAAGAGCATCAGTAGACCCATGGAGAGCGGTGCCTAGCCCAAGTCTCATAGTAGAAGACGAGATGAGGGAGGCCTTTGAATGGGAGGTTTCGACCTCCGCATCCAGCGAAGGGTGGATAGTCTCAGGAGTGAGGACGACTGCTCACTCCTGGGCATAGATTCTCAGTGAGGAAGAAGAAGAGGGGGAACCTATGTGGCCTTGTGAAAAAGGAACTGGTACACAGTCTCAAGCTCTTGCATCAGAGGAACGCATGGAAGAGAGTGGTGATTCCACTGCCCTGGCTGTGCAAGAAGAAGCCAGGGATCCATTTTTTGTGTCTTTGAGAATGCGTAGCTGGCAGAACCAGGACTGGCTGCCCCCAAGCCAGGCAGACTGGTTCGTAGGAAGGCGAATGAAATCTATGGGATGTCCTTTCCTACCTTTTCTTGGAGAGTCTGGGAGGAGATTGAACAAAACAGGAAGTCCTGGATTTGGGCAGAAGCAATGAAATGTGTGCATCCTTGTGCAAACAAGCATGTCAAGCACAGAATGTTTCACGAAAAATACAGGCAGTGGAAAAGAGGCAGGACACTGTTAATGGACACTGTTCGACTAGTGGATGGAGAGGGACATGAAACCTTCACAGTGTGAATTTTGAGCACCCAGACGGGGTAATAATTCAAGCACCTGATCTGTTGTGCTATCAGCCACAATGCAAAGACCTCCCTGAGAATGTGCCTACCAAATGGAAAGCAGAGCAGTGGTAGCCAGTCCTGCCACTCCAGCCATTGCAGTACTTATGTTGTTCCACCAGTATGGACATCCAGGACTCAGGTGCCCCACATTCATCAGTTCTACAGTGTACTGGCCTTCCAGGATCCATTGACTGGCCCACCAGATGACTTCAGATCCAGACAGGACACTAGCCCAGCTGTATCCTGATTCATCGCCTGGTAATCGGATGACTTCAGACCAGCTGTTTTCCTTTTTGTTCCTGTTCCAAGGTTCCATTTCCTGAGATGACATCATACCAGCATTTTCCAGATGTGCCCTCCTGTTGTTCCCGGAAGATGTCTGCCCAGCTGTATCGGAAGAATGCTGCCAGGGAGAGTCTTCGGCTGAGGACCAGGGTTGGTGCCATTTTTCATTCTACAAGGGACTGGTAAGTCCAGACTTTTCTATTCTTATGACATTGCAGTACACACCTTACACTAGCAGACTCCAGATGTTTGAACTGTCCTCAAAGACTCTCCCCTTCGGGACTTTGGCCTGCTAGAACTGTGCTTCGCTGGGCTCCGGCCCAGGAGAGACTCTTTAATGGACTTGCCCTCGGGCACTGTGTTCACTAGATAGAACTTTTAGGGCACTCCATCCCCCAAATATGGTGTATTGTAAATAATGTAATTGTTTTCTACTGTTTTCTAATGTTTATACTGTTTTTCTACTTTTCTTAAAAAAAAATATTTTTGGGATTCTCCAGTGTTTTGATGGTAGGGGTTTAGATAGACTGTGTATGCAGATTAGGAGTGTGTGTTGTCTTTCTTTTTTCTTGCAGGTGTTCCTGAAGAAGATAGAAGAGAAGACAAGAAGAGGAGGAGGGACTCAGTGGAGTTCCTCAGTAGTACTTTAGAGTGTAGTGTTTAAAGTACTGTTGTTGTTGTTGTTACTGTGTATCACCTTTTTTCTTCCACAGGTATGGTTGTGGAGGAGTGTGGGAGTAATGCATAGAGTATGGTATTAGCTCCTGGTGTATGGTTGCTTGGTGTCCAGGGTCAGGGAGGTCCCCTGTTTGTTTTGTTTTGGGATTTGAGTTAGAGGCAGACAGATTTTCCCTAGAGGGCTGGGGGGATAGACAGGCTGTGGCCCTGACCTGCAGTAGGGGTTGCAGTACTGATCTATTAGAGCTATGCTCTGGACAGTTCCACCAGAGCCACTAGGTACCCATAGTTAGCAGGTAGAGTAGAGGCTGAGATGTCAGCCAAAGGCCTCTAGGCCCTTAGTGTTGCCTGCCTGTGCTAGCATATGGTAGGGGAGAAGGTAGCGTTACCTCCCCGTAGTCAACACATGGGGTGAGATGGCCTAAGCTGGATGAATAATGACTGCAGACAGTCATTTTCCTGGCCCAGGATGAGTGTAATCCCCCTGTTACCCTGAGTTACTAGAATCCCAGTAAGACCTAGTGGTAGGCAGGGAAGGCAGCTTGTGAAACTCCAGTTAAATGGATTTCACACTGTCTCACTCTGTTCTCAGTCTCAGCTGAGACTGAGGGATGACATCATTTTAGAACTGTCGCAGCTGCATAAGCCACACTGGAATGTTGCAGTTGGAGGTTAGAGTAGAACGTTGGGGATTTTGAAGCCAGTCTGTGTGCAGTCAGAGAGTGAGAGACTGTAGTGCAGCAGAGTGTGTGCAGGCTCTCAGAGCTTTAAGCTCTGTTTCAGAGCTACTTTTGTCTAAGGGTGTGTGTTTCCACCTGAAGAGGAACACAGGAACTGGTAATTGAAGTGGTGGAGACCGCTTTCAATGGTTCAGAGCCCCATCCCTGAGGGGATGTGGGGATGATATCTGCCTGTTTTTCACGGGCAACTCCCCTGGGTCCGGCTAAGGGAAAGAAGCTGCCTGTTCAAGTTGTGCTGAGGCACCAGAAGCTGTGAGAGGAAGATTCCTTGTAGAGGAAATGCCTGTGGGGCTCCTGCAACCAAAGGGTGAGTTTGCTCTGAAAAAAGGGCCAAGTGTTTTTACCTGAAACGGAAGGAAACTAAAGGGACTATTACTGTGGGGTCAGGAAAAGACAGCCAAGTACAGTTGGAAGATGTGGGGATTGGCCTGCTTAACTCCATGGGGGGGGTCTAGAGTAATGGACAAAGCCACTAATAAGTATGTTCAAGTCCAGCACAAATGGAAAGAAAGAATATTTGGACAGCTTAACTTTGTGGGGGGTCTAGAGTAATGGACAAAGCCACGTGTAAGTATGTTCAAGTCCAGCACAAATGGGAAGCAAGACAAGTAGATGGAATTTGAAATACATTTAGCAAGAATCTACACAGTACAGTGTTAAAGGATGAGGTGTTTCTATCCAGAGAAATGGCCGGGTATGAATTGTGGGAGCGAGAGGTGGGAGACCTCCCATCAGTTTTAACCAAATTCACCTCTATGGATTTGCTCTGAGACACCTTTTGCTTTCTCTCAGGTACTTGGCCAGTGCCTGAGGAAGGTACCCAGACATGGGATTGAAAGGAAGATTCCCTGATGGAGCCAAGGTGCTCTTAGGTGGTTTAGGGAGCCACCAGAAAATGTTTCCATGAAGTATGGAAGGTATCCAAGTGGCTGGCAAGGGAGCCGAGCCAGGGAAAACCCAAAACAGTGTACAAGTTCGGGCTGTGTAACCCAAAGCAGCGTGCAAGTCCGGGCTGTGTGCCCAGTGGGTTCAGAGCCTGAGGGCTAAAGTGATGAGGAAGTGTTCTGGTCTCCTTTAATCTGCATTACCAGGAGTGTAGCCCCATGGGGGTTCATCTATGCTTTGTTTATTCTGTTTGGATGTGAATAAAAGCCACACTTTAGAATCCCACTTCTGGTATTGGACATTACAGTTATTGCTTCCTGTGTTCGAAATTATTTGAGTGCCCCTTTGCAGAGTAGCCAAACCTAGCCTTTGTGCCGAGTGACCTATTCCTCCCCGAACCCAGCCCACCTGGTATTGCTGTCAGATGGCAATGACAGACAGGGTAGGGGTTACATATCTATCTATCTATCTATCTATCTATCTATCTATCTATTTATCTATCTATCTATCTATCTATCTATCTATCTATCTATATATATATTATAGTGGCAAGGTAGTGCCACTATAGTTAGGGTTGAGTACCCCATTTAATGTTAAAGTGTGAAACTTTGCACCTTAATAACGTTCCCACCATATGACGAATGTGCCTGAGATTTGTCAGATACGGAGTGGAATAATAGTTCTTGAGATCTTCTACGTTTTGTACCCGTCGGATATACAGTTGCAGAGTTACTAAGCGACATTCCGTAGCGCATTTACGCTTTTTTGTGCATTCTTTGCTGGCACCTACAGGTCGCACGGTTTGCGTCACCAGTCCTAAAACTTCAGGGAAGTGCAACCAGGTCCCCAATGTGTCTTTGGAAGATTTTGTGAAAAAATATTGAACGGTTCAAAAGTTATTCAAAAACCAAGTTTCCCATTCTAGTCAATGGGAAAAGTTAAGTCTGACAGTGTCACAAATGCCGTTTTTAGTGTCGCAAATGACCCCAGTAGTGTCGCAAATCTGCCATTTTGTTTTTAGTTACTGATCACAGAAATGCTTGGCATTTAAAGTTGGGACCCTCTAGGGACACAATTCTTTTTGTGTTTACCTAGTCGAGCCCTGAGAATGCTAGGCATGTCTTTTTGGGGGGGTTAAACACCCCAGAAATATGTTTTTGAAATTTTTGGAAAAAGTAGTGTCGCAAAGTAGTGTCGAACCTGCAACACTTTCGTGATTTGTTTTGCGAAAGTGTTGTGTTTTGTGACACTACTATATGACACTATGGTGAAAATAACAGGAATTCTTTGCCACCCTGCTGCAAAACACTGGTTTGGTCTTTTAGGCTGAAATTTTGAGGGTAGAAAGCCAACATCCCACAGATGTACCTTTCGCTAGTTTGGTGACAAAATATTGCATGGATGCAAAGTTACGGTGCTCCAAAGTTACCGCTTTTCCCATAGACTAACATTGTGGCGTCCGCTGCACCTTTCAGGGCCCATATCTCGGAAACGCTTCGAGATATGGACTTTTCGGCACAAAAACAAAACTAGCCAGGAAAGTCATAAATAATATGATTTTTATTTTTTCTGTATCATATGGTTCCTGAAATATAAGCAATTTAGTATTCCAAGTGCTGATTTTCTGGTCCGAGGCCCGTTATTATCCATACATTCTTTGTACTCACTGTGTTTCTCTATGTAGCTGTTGGGGAAAACCAGGGTGTATGCTTCCATTACTGTTACAGTTCGCGTTTCCACTTGCGTTTCTGTACCTGTTTGCATTAATGTTCCTGTGTACGCCACCATGTGCGTTACCCTTTGCGTTTTCGTTTGCACTTCTGTTTGCGTTATTTTTACCATTTGCATTTCCACTACTGTTTTTGTTTGCATTTTGATTTGCGTCACCGTGCGCATTTCCATTTGCCTTTTGCGGCCGCCCTTCCATTTACGTTTGCATTCCTCTTTCATTTGGCATCATCGTTGCTGTTACCGTTACTATTTGCATTTCCAATTGTGGTACCATGACAGTGCATGTTACCAGTTGCCTTTCCGTACATGCTTGCATTTGCGTCTCCATTTGCGTTACTTTTCGCTTTGGCGTCAGTTTGCGCTTACGTTTCTCTTACCGTTTGCATTACCATTTATGTTTGCATCACCATGTGCGTTACCGTTTATGCTTGCATTTGTGTTGCAGTTACCATTACTATGTGACAAAAAAAATCATGTGGTGGGAGCACGGGGCCCGAAGGGCTGGCGCTCCCACCACCACATTCCATTCATTATTTATAGTCCTCATTCTCAAAAAGAAGGGAAACTCATGACAAAAAACTCAGTTTAATGCATCAGTTAGGGTTGTTCCACAGTGACAAAAGCGAGGAAATTTGATGTTAGGGTTGAACCCCCCCTTGCACCCCCTACCCCTCAACCAGCATTGGGGTGTGCGTTGGGGTCGTCGATCCTAACTCTCACCCCATTCTCCTATTCTTCCCCACCTCAGCTTGTTTACACATGGGATGGGGTGAGAGTTAGGTCCGACAGCCCCAACGCACATCCTGGTGCCGGTTGGGGGGGCAGGGGGGAGCAAGGGGGGTTCAACCCTAACATCAAATTTCCTCACTTTTGTTGCTGTGGAACAATCCTAACTGATGCATTAAATGGATTTTTTGCCATGAATATATATATATATATATATATATATATATATATTCTATGCAAAAAGCTTCATTCATATATCAGTTAGGGTTCTTCTACAGCAATAAAAGTGAGGAAATTTGGTATTAGGGTTGAAAGCCCCCTTGGACCCCCAGCCCACCCCTCAACTGGCATCGGGTGCGCATTGGGGTCGTCGGCCCTAACCTCTCACCCAATCACATGTGTAAAGAAGCAGAGGTGTAGGAGAATGGGGTGAGAGTTAGGACCGACGACCCCAACACGCACCCTGATGTTTTTTGGGGGGGCTGGGGGCCCAAGGGGGGCTTTCAACCCTAATACCGAATTTCCTCGCTTTTTTCGCTGTAGAACCCTAACTGATGCATTAATGAAGTTTTTTGCATAGAATTTCCTTACTTTTTAAGAAAGAATAGAAAAGTAGAAAGTTGCACAAGGTGGTGGGAGTGGGCCCCACGCTCCCACCAACTTGTTCGTGTCAGGCCACATTACACACCCAATGACTAAAAAGTACATTCACAACAGCAAGGCCAGCCACCAAACAAATGTTATTCTAGTAGAACAATAGAAAACGCTGTCCACAAAACGTAAAGTGTGTCACAAAATAGGTCCGCAAACAATATATTGTCTGACACGTAAACACCTCTATTAACATCTACAGGACATGCTGTCAACACCCTCCAAATTTCAGGTAAAAAGACCAAACCGTATCCAAGATCTGACATGTCAAAATTTGACATTTTCATTCGTCAGAGTGGCACAGTTCCACACTTGTTGACATTTAACACACACAATGACTGAAAACTACATCCATGACACTAAGGCTAGGTATCCTATCAATTTCAAGCCAGCATCACAGGCAAAACGCTGTCCGCAGAATGTAAACTGCACCATGCCAAATCTGCACCCAAAAATATTTTCCGACATGGAAACACTGTCATTTTCATCCACATGACATGCTGTCAGCACCCTCCAAATTTCAAGTGAAAAGACCAAACAGTGTCCGAGGTATAACATTTTAACGTATGAGATTTTCATTTGGCAGACTGGCACAGTTCTGCACCTGTTGACATTTAACACAGACAACAACTGGAAACTACATCCATGACACTAAGGCTAGGTATCCTATCAATTTCAAGCCACCACCATGAGCAAAACACTGTCCACAACATGTAAAGTGCGCCACGCAATATCTCCACAAAGTAAATTTTCTCCGACACGTAGACACCATAATTCAAATGTCGCTTAGTAACTCCGCAACTGTATATCCGACAGGCACATGCCATAAACACCCTCCAAATTTCAAATAAAAAGACCAAACCGTTCCCGAGATATTCAATATGAAAGATTACTAAAATTTCCCTATCTATTCCATTATAAAAAATCTGGCCATCTTGTCCTTCCCTCGGGATCAAAGATGGCAATCAAAGAATCTCACGATCAAAGAATTTGCAGGCTCACGATCAAAGAATTTGCAGGCTCATGAAAAAAGATTTTAAAACCTTATAAATCCAAAAATTGAAGGAATTGTGGTAAACCACCACCATGGTTCGACAGAACGAAGCCCCCTGAGTAAAACCCACCCTCATTTGACTTCCTAAAACACCCCTGGGCTGAGAAAATTGATTTTTTAATTGGGCCATCTTGTCCCTCGCTTACGATGCACAATCGCAATCAATAAATCTCACCAGCAAGGAATTTGCAGGCTTGCGATCAAAGAATTTGCAGGCTCATGAACAAAGAATAAAAAATATTATAAATCAAACAATTGAAGGAATTGCTGTAAACCACCACCATGGTTCGACAGAACGAATCCCCCTGAGTAAAACCCACCATCATTTGACTTTCTAGGACACCCCTGGGCTGAGAAAAATGATTTTTAAATTGGGCCATCTTGTCCCTCTCTCACAATGCATGATTGCAAGCAAAGAGTCTCACGATCAAAGAATTTGCAGGCTCACGAACAAAGAATTAAAAATGGTGAAACGCGAATGTTTCACCGATTTGAACTGAACCAACGGCATGCCTCGATAGAATGGACCCGCCTGAGTAAAACCCACTCTCATTTGTGTCCCTAGCCCATCTCTGAGCTGAGATATTAGTGTTTTTCGGTCACGATGCAAGATCATGATCAAAGAATCTCACGATCAAAGAATTTGCAGGCTCGCGATCAAAGATCATTAGCGAGTCGTGAATTAAGATTTTAAAAGCTTATAACTCTATTCTTTGACCAATTTGGATGGAACTAAAGCCATGGCTTGATAGATCGGGGTCCCCTGAGTAAAACCCATCGAAGTCTTACTTCAGAAGTGACCCCTGAGCTGAGATATTTGTGTTTGTGTGATCGGAAAACTGAAAACAAAATGTCGGACCTTGCAGTCAACAAATTTTTGAAATTCCTCAGGAACAAAGATTCTTGAACCACGAGGCTGCAAATTCTTTGACCGCCAGGCAGGATGAGATGGCCAGAACCCCCATTCCTTGATTGCAAGACATACATATAAATTTTCCCTTTGACTTATAATGGGAAATTGAAACTGCCATATCTATTGAATGCCTTAATATTTTTTCACCAAACAAAAAGCGGCATATTTGGCCACCAAAGCTCTTTCAAACGAGCCATCTTGCAGAGTGGCACACCACACGACGGCTGTGCAGGACCACATTTAGAATGCCAAAAGGTGCCTCCAAAAATGGATAATTTTGCATTTTTCAGTGCTTTCGTACATGAAGACCGGCACTCTGACCGAAATGCAATTTGGCAGATCAAGAGATCTAGTGCACCCCAATGCATGTACCAAATTTTAGTCAAATCCATTGAACGGGTCCAAAGTTATTAACGCGAGCTACGAGGGATGTGGGAGGTGAGGGAGACCCAGCTACAGTGGGTCCCTCCCCCCGGGAATGACGATGCTCGCTCTTAGCAGGAAAGACTGCCATATGTCACTGTGGAAGTGGGACAGGGCTGTAGCACAGTAGTGAGGAGGGTGAATTGCTGGACTTCGGTTTTTGTTTTGGGTGAATTGAATTGCTGGACTTGATTTCTGCTTGATTTACCACGGGGAAGCGGAGGAGCCTTGGGGTGCCAAGTTTGAACTGCGCCAGCCCTATCACCTGATTGGCTCCTCCGCTGCAGCATCACTCAATCAGCCAGGATTTAGGCTGTGTTCCAGAGCCCTGTGGCTCATTGCTGCCAGCTACGAGGGACGTGGGAGGTGAGGAAGACCTGGCTACAGTGGTCCCCCCCCCCCCGGGACTGACGGTGCTCGCTCTTATCAATAAAGACTGCCGTATATCACTGTGGAAGCGGGACGGGGCTGCAGCACTGTAGTGAGGAGGGTGAATTGCTGGACTTTGTTTTTTCTCCATCCCACCCACCCTGTTCCCCCTTCCCCTTAAATGCTCCATAGCCTCTCCCTCTAAGTTGGGGTGAGCCTACTGCATCCTCCTTATTGGTTGGCCCAGGCAGGCGTACTGCTGTTTCATTCTAATGTATACATTGTGGTTCTACCCTGTGCATACTGTAGCTTCCAACTATATAATATTTGACTGAGTCCCCGAGACCTATTCAGCATATCATTGTCTTAAAGGCAGAGCTAGTTATGCACATTGACTGCAGATTTACTAAATATTGAGAAATGATCAGCACGTTGTTGTTTTAAAGTTAGGGCCAGGTTAATCCCCATGTGCAAGCATAGCAAGTTTTGAAGCCTGGGGCAGCTAATTATTGTCCTCACCAGCTGAGTTAGGGATTCAGCTAGGGTTCCTGTTTCCCGGAGTGTTGTAACCTCCTTATCATCACATTCTGAGCCGCGTGTAAATCTTGTGGACTTTGGGTGCTGTATATTATGAATATTCCAATGTTTGTTCATTCATTCATGCTTTCTGTCCAGGAGCTATTGTTAGTCTGCACTGGGTGCTGCATATCATGAATATTCCTATGTTTGTCCAATCATCTACTGCCTGCTATACCTCCAGGGGCTATTGTTAGACTGTACCATTCTGCTGTACCTTGCCAGGGTGTGTTTTGCTGCATTTAGTCTGAAAAATATGCTGTGATGAGGTGCTCTTATCTGTTCTGATAAGTTACTGGTGAGGCTGGACGTCTCTGTTCCTTGCTACTCTGCTGTGTCTCTGCAGGATACTGTGTATGATTCAGGAGGAGGCATGCAAAACTTGTGGGCCCCTAAGTATCGTAGGAGTGTTGTAGACTCCCACCTTTTTCCAACTGTTCTCTTCAGTTGGCTACCAATGGCAATGGTCCTCCCTCTCCTCATTATGGGTTGTGCACCCCCTATGGGACAATCTGAGATCTCATACAGGATACCTGATGAGAAGGATTTTACCTTCACTAACATAATAGCCTGTGACAGGCATTCTTCCTGGCCCATCTGGTGCCTTAATTTGCGGAGCTTCCATTATTTTGTCACAGTGGCCAGGCGTTCTGGGCGCAGGCCGCCCATTAGGGTTGGCTCCCCACATCTGAGACATCTTCTCTGGCTTCTCTTGGTGATATTAGCCCTTGCTGGGGACATGGAGCTGAACCCTGGTCCTCCATGCCTCCCCTTCTCCTCTCCTGTGGGCTGGCTGGCTGGCAATGGGTTGAAAATTGCCCATCTTAGTGTACATAGCCTTCTGCCCAACATGGCAGAACTCTTTGCCTGGGTCACCTATTATAAGCCTGACATCCTTGGGATAACCGAAACTTGGCTGAAGCCCTCTACCCCAGATTTGGCCTGTGCGCTCCCTGGCTTCAACCTTGTTAGACATGACCATCCAGGGATGGGGGGGGGGGTGGTATACTGGTATACTACAAGAGTCACCTTAACCTCTTGGTGCTGGTTTGCTCACAGCCTGAGCAGTCTTCCTGCGAACTGCTGCACACTGTGCTGTTATTGGGGAATGCTAAGAAACTGCACATTGTGTGTGCCTACAATCCCCCCACTGGTGGAGTAGTGGGCTTATCCTCCCTTCTTGACTCTGTAGGCACTAGGACGAGGAATAATGAGCTATTGATCCTAGGGGACCTCAACCTAAACTGGCTTGGAAGCAAGACCAAGCAGCAATATGAGACTATGCTCGCAGGTCTCTCACTGACCCAACTCATTAACGATCCCATCAGGTGGACGTCCGCTGGGGGTACCGGCTCGCTTCTGGACTGGGTCCTCTCCAATAGGCCAAAGAGGATCAGCTCCTCTGGTATGCTTCCTGACTCTATCTCTGATCATGCCCCTGTGTATTGCATATGGAAGGTCTCAGCCCCTAAGATCCCCCCTAAGATCATTCATGTCAGGAATTTCTCCAAGTTTGACCTTGGTACTTTTCTGGAGGATCTTATGATCCCGGACTGGTCTGCAGTGATGGAGGCCCAGTGTGCTACTTCAGCTGTCGGCCACTTTCTGAGCATCTTTGCAGTGCTACAGGACAAGCATGCCCCTCTTGTCAGATGGAGAGTAAGGGGGGCAGCTACAAAATGGCTACATGGGAGCCTCCTTGCTCTCATGAGGACTAGGGACAAATGCTGGGCCAACTTTAAGGTCTCAATGGACCAGGCCATTTTCCAGCAATACAGGAGACTCAGGAGCGAATGTAAAAAGGCTATCAGGGCTGCAAAAAGTGAGTTTTGTAAAGCCGCATTACGGACCTCAGCTAAGGACCCTAGGAGCTTGTGGAGGAATATTAAAAACATTGTGAGTGGTTCCTCCACCTGTGAGGCTCCAGACATGCTTATTGAGGGTGCTAGCTGCACTATTCCACTGACCATAGCAAATGCATTTTACTCACATTTCTCGGACCTGTCTGCCTTCACCCCACTATTCTTCTCCAATGGTAGTGACAGACCTGTCCAGGCCCCTTCATCTCAGCCGGTTCCTTCCCCTCATCCTCTGTTCTACTTCAAGGCTGTAATGGTGCATGAGATGCAGAGATCTGCAACCAAAGCTTCTCCGCCTTGTGGCCACCTACGTTGCCTCCCCTGTGGCCCATATGGTTAACCTATCCCTAGCCACTGGGGTTATTCCTGACCTGTGGAAGGTGGTGAGGGTTGTGCCTAAACTCAAACAGGGCAACCCTAGGATCCTAGTTAACTATCGGCTGATTGCCATCCTGCCCGCTATTGGTAAGCTTCTTGAGAGAGTTGTGGCGGGGCAACTCACAGACTATATCCAGTTTCATAAGCTACTGTCTCCCTCGCTGCATGGCTTCCATAAAGGTCATAGTACTACTTCTGCCCTTGTCACTGTCACTTCTGGGATAAGGGCTGCTATGGACCAGGGCATACTTTCTGGGGCCATCTTTATCGATCTCTCTAAGGCCTTTGACCGAGTTGACCATACCTTACTATGTGCGCAACTTAGGACATTGGGTCTATCCCCGCCTGCACTTAGGTGGTTTCACAATTATCTTCAGGGCAGGCAGCAACTAACTAAATATAGTAAGATGCTCTCTGACACTGCCGCTGTGTCCTCAGGGGTTCCCCAGGGCTCAGTCCTTGGTCACCTGCTCTTCTCCGTATTCGTCAATGACCTTCCCTCCTCTGTTGCCTCTTGCAAGGCCATCCTGTACACTGATGACCTTGTTATTTCTACTCACGCCCGGGACATTGGGGTCATTAATCACCAACTGAGTGAAGATTTTATGAGCATCCAGTCCTGGATATCGTTCCACAAGTTGGTCCTAAATCTTAGAAAGACTCAGGCCATGCTGTTTGGGTCCCAGGCTAAGTTAAAGGCCTCCTCGGTCCCCTTGTGCATCTCGGGGATTGATGGTGTTCCAGTGCTCACCACCAACTCTGTCAGATATCTTGGGGTGACACTTGACCCTCAGCTCGACCTTGGTCACCACATCCATAATGTGTGTCGGGCTGTTAACTGGAAATTGGGACTGGCTTACAGGGCAAGGAATAATCTTACCTCGGCTGCTCGCCTTGCACTGGCCAGAGGAGTGCTCCTCCCATCTCTATCCTACGGACTTCTTTTGTTTGCCTGTACTACCAAGGCTCACCTCAATAGGTGGACCGTAGCCTACAATAATATCTGCCGCTTTGCTCTCGCAGCCCCTCCTCTCACTCACCATTGTGATCTATATAGCAGGCTAAACTGGCTCTCCCCATCCATCCACATAAACTTCGTCCTGGGCTGTTTCACTGGCAAGGTTCTGGGCTCTGGCACCCCCTCTGGATTGGTGGAGCTTCTTATGCCAGCTGCCTCCACTCCCTACTGCCTAAGATCCCTGGGTCCTGCTATCCTCAAGATTCCTGTGATGCACCCCCAAATGGGGGATAGGGATTTCGCATCCTGTGCCCCGAGACTATGGAACTCTTTTCCTGTCCAGGTCAGATCTGCCCCTTCCCAGGGATATCTACGAACCTCCCTGTGGAAGCACTTTAAGCTCTCCTCAGTATGCGACTGTCTTAGACCTCCCTGAGTACTCTGGTCCCTGCACTGTACTCGAGCACAGTACCTCCTGTACCTGGCTTCGGCCCTACTGTTGTTGCCTGCCCGCCTGGGTGTGGCCCTGTGTATGTTGTGTATATACTGTATATTCTTGCAAGGCATATTGCTATAGAAACTGTACTGCTACATGTTCGCATCTGATGGTGTCCACTGCTGTAATCTGAGCTATCCCACTATGTATGTTATGTCTCTCTGACTTCAGTGTATATTGTGCCTTATTTGCATCAATTTATACTCTGTATGTTCTTTTATTCTCCTGTACCCTCCTGGGTCGTACCTGAAAATAGGCATATGTTTTGTCTAGTGTACTTACCTGGTTAACAAAAGCTAAATAAATAAATAAAAGTCCAAACTTTTTGACTTTAGTATGTAACTGGGCTCAACCTAATATAGTGGCGTGACAGCGCCACTATAATATATATATATATATATATATGATATGACATGGCCTGACTGAAGATATCAGGCTTTGCCACTCGTGAGATATGTTGGCGTCATTGGCCTCGGTGAAGATAAATATGATATCTTCAGGCAGGCAATGTTATGTTCTGTTCATACAATGTGTGTCTTGGGCTTTATGCAAAATAATCACCCAAAGATCACCCCCCCCAATCTTCCAGCAACATAACAGTTGTCATATTTTATTAAAAAGAAATCTGGTTGATCCTGTGAGTTTGCAGTTACTGTAACAGAGCTATCTGGTTGATCCTGCCATTATGTTTCAATAAATAAATTATAAAATGGTACCTGGTTGATCCCGTCATGTGGTAGTCTAAAAAACATATATTACGTTCACTTTTACCCCCCCAAAAAAAATGTAGTGAAGAATGTGCTGCCAGACTTTTAAAATAACTCAGTCCTTTGTAGAAAATCTTGTTTTTAGTTTAATGTAATATTCTTTTCTCAACTGAAGGTGCAGACTCTACTTAGAGCATAGCAAGCGAGTCGGACGCTTTAGAACTGGAGAAGGAAGCGTGACCTTGTGTTGCTATAGCAACACACGCTCACACTTTCTTCTCCAGTTCTGAAGCAGCCGACTCACTCGTTGTGCTTTCAGTAGAGTCGATACCTTTGGTTGAATAAAGAATATTACATTAAACTAAAAACAAGATTTTCTACAAAGGACTGAGTTATTTTCAAAGTCTGGCAGCTCATTCTCTGTGAGTTTAGATAGCGTTTGGTCATGCTACATTTTGGGGGGGGGTAAAAGTGAACGTTATATATGTTTTTTTCACTACCACATTGCAGGATCACCCAGGTACCATTTTAGAATTTATTTATTTAAAAATAATGGCAGGATCAACCAGATAGATGTTAGAGACATGTCTGTTTTGGGGGGGGGGGCGCAGAAGAGAGACACGGCTGTGTAAGAGAGAGTGAAATACTGTAATTTCACTTTCTTTTGAATGACGTACAGAAACATAGGATATCACCATGACATATAGGAACATAGAGATATCAGTGATATCTCCATTGCCTGATGAAGATACTGGCCCAGATATTCAAACTGTACCAGGCTGTGGCGCATGCCTGGTTGCAGCTCAACATGGCTGGGCAGGGGTGTGGCCTGGGTGATATTCAACGGAGCTGCGCTATGGCTCAGCAGGTTTGAATATCGCATTCTGGCCACACCCACTGTGCATGGCGCAGTGGCACTGCTCCAGCGCAAGTGGTCAGAGTGGAGCATGGAGATGCGCTAGCGCAAGTGCCATTGCGCCATTCACAGCATCTGCGATAGTCAAAAGGGGACATGCAAATGGGGCCATAATTTATGCAAGGTGCACATGGGGCCATTCACATGTCATTATGGCCCCATTTGCATCCCATTTTCATGCAGGGTGTGCCGATGCCTGACGACTTGCGCCTGGCGCCCTGCCAGGCAGCAGCCATTGGGGACCGATGCCCCCTGCAGCCCGATCGCGGGCATGTGTTGTATTAAAAATGACTTCCTTGTCCAATATCCCTGGTGGTCCAGTGGACCGCTATGTGCCGAATCGCGAGCATCGTTATAATAACCCCCCCCAATATCTCTGGTGGTCCAGTGGACCGAATGCTGCCCGATCGTGGGCATCCATGTAACAGAAATCGTCCTATGACCCTCGTGGTGTAGGGTACCCCCCTCCCCACTTGCCCACTGGAGTCTGACCGCCCGCTCCCCAATCAGCGGTGGGCGGCAGCACCCTGCCTGCCGCCCGCCGCCTGCCGACTCGCGCCTTGGTAGGGCTCGCGCCCATTGGTTCTGGCGTGAGCCAATGGGCGTGTCCTTCCTATTATACATTCCAGATATGTGAATGATTCATTCCATATCTGAATGTGTGTATGAGGGGCTACACACCATTGGCTCACGCCAGAACCAATGGGCGCAGCCCTACCGAGGTGTCAGTCGGTGGGCGGCAGGCGGGTGGGTTGCTGCCGCCCGCTGGCTGACCGGGGAGTGTGGTGGGACCAGTGGGCGGGTGGGAGGGGGAACCCTAGACCACCAGGGTCATAGGACGATTTCTGTTACACTGATGCCCGCGATCAGGCAGCATTCGGTCCACTGGACCACCAGGGATATTGGGGAGGGGTTATTATAATGATGCCAGCGATCAGGCACATAGTGGTCCACTGGACCACCAGGGATATTGGATGAGGAAATCATTTTTAATACAACACATGCCCGTGATCGGGCACATAATGGTCCACTGGACCACCAGGGATATTGGTCGGGGACATTATTTTTTGACATATGCCCGCGATCGGCATGGGGGGGCGCTGCCAGGTGCAGCTGGAACTTGGGTGGCCACCCACATGTGGCAGCTGCCATATTGTGCCCTGCACTGCGTGCAGCACACCCGTGGGTGGCCATCAGTTGTTCCTTTTTTTGGCTTAACTTTGTGCAGGCGCGTAGGGGCTGCTGCTTCATGATGGCTCTGCACATCCCGAGCTGAATATCGGGCTGTGCAGGTTATGCATGGGAACACCCCCCACCTGTGCCTGCATACATTACTGATGCGCTCCGGCGCATCGGGATTTGTGTGGCACAGTTTTCCCTTTTGAATATTGCGCCAGGCCGCAACCCTTTTGAATATCTGGGCCCCTATGTTTTATCCTTGCAATTATCTGTGTGTGTGTATATACATACAGTATATATATATACATATATACATACACGGTGGGTGCTGGGGCACAACTCCCATGCGTGGAGGGTGCAGGGGGCAAAGTCCCTCTCAAGCAGACTTAAGTATCCCATCACGCTGTGGTTTCTTGATACATTTGCTGGGTGATGTAATCGCCGTCTGCAAAATGTTGTCGATGTAAAGTCTGTTGACAACTTTGTTGTCGCTGTGACTTGGTGTAACTGTAGTGGAGGCCGTGGAGAGGGACACTGGCAAGGGTGCAGTGAAGTATAGCCATCTGCCCAGCCCCCCAGCACCTGCCACAGTTGGCTATCCCACTGGCAGAGGCACACATAAAGGACAGGGAGTTACAACTGGTGACCCCCCCAGGGTCCAGGGGGTCAGACGCAGGTTCCCTACCTGATAACGGTGGCTCTTTGGGTACCCCACTTGAGGAGACCTCAGCAAGGTACCCCCAGCCATTCAGGGGTGGAAGAACAAGAAAGTGAGATTGTGTGGGAGGGACCAGCTGCATTCCCCCTGGAGAAGCTCCTCAATCATACCAGTTTGCTGATCAAGAGGTGCACCATGCCATCCCTGACCCCATGTGAGTCCTGTAATATCATTACCTGATAATGTTCCATGCCTGCTGGTGTTGTCCAAAGCAACACTTGTGAAAATGGATGGACTGCTCAGTAATAACCCTGTGAATGTGCCCATCTGGACTAGAGTGTGGTTGAAGCCTGGCCAAGCCCACCGAAACCAGTGTCCGGGATCTCCCAGAGCGGTCACAGGCTGAGAGGCAGGTGCATCACTGAATGCATATGCAATACCCAAATGCAGACTATCCATACATATTGTAGAGGCTCTGGGATATTGTGGAAGAAAAGCGCCCAGACTGGGTATTCTATGGGATGGGTCAAAAGCTACAACTTTGATCTAAAGGATCTGGCCAACCAACGGAGGACGTAATCAGAAGAGCCAGGTCCCCTGTGCTTCTCGCTGCCCATGGCAGGACTCACCCTATTCAGGCATTATGTTTTGGTACAGGATATTGCTGGCTATAGAATGAAGTACTATATCACATACATTCGCCGAAGAAAACACCAGACCAGACCCTGCCTTCTACTTCCCCCCCAACAAGGGGCCTGCTTTGTAGACTCAGCAGACCCATGGTTGTATTTTGCCAAGACTGTTAACATTACCTCAGTTACAGGTACTGTTTACTATTTAACATTTGAACCTTGAAACCTGGTGCCCAGGGGAGGTCACTGCAGGACTGTTTCCTGTATTTGGAAAATGAGACTGAGTGGACTAAATTCAGCTGTGACTACTGATCAAAGTCTAAAGCGTAACACGTTCATAACGAATTATTGCCTCATCCCTTTGGGAAGATTGCTTCAATCCAAAACAAACAAGCATTTGTCAATGCCAAATGTTTGCTTGCTGGCATCGGCAGTGGTAGTGTAGAAGTTACAGAGCTGCGTAATAGGAATGGCAGTGAAGTATTGAACTGAAGCCAACCCCACCACTACCCTGCAGAGAGTGACAGGCATTGGGGTGTGCGTTTGGGTCACTTTTAGGAATTTTTCACCAGATTTTCAACATAGCCATTTTAAGACCTCTGCTCATGAATAGTGTCACTGAGATTTTCTTAATTTGTCCCGTACATTGATTTTGCACACCGACAGCGCCATTGTGCGCTACATGGGGTGAAACATGTTTTGGGTGAGATGTGAAAAATGACAGCTGTACTACTCATAAGAAGGTGTGGTAAAATGGCAATGTTGAAAATCTGGAGTGAAAATATTGAAAGTTCGCGAACTTACAAGTGTGCATAGGAACTACAGCTAGCACTACAGTAAAACAGTCATGTTTGGAATTTTTCACCAAATTTTCAACACAGCCATTTTAAGACCTCAGCTCATGAACAGTGTCACTGTGATTTTCTTAATTGTCCCGTACATTGATCTACATACCGACTACGCCACTATAAGCTACATGGGCGGAAACACATTTTGGGTGAGATGTGAAAAATGACAGCTGTACTACTCATAAGAAGGTGTGGTAAAATGGCAATGTTGAAAATCTGGAGTGAAAATATTGAAAGTTCGCGAACTTACGAGCGTGCGTAGGAACTGCGCAACACACACTCGTAAAACAGTCATTTTTAGGAATTTTTTCACCAAATTTTCAACATAGCCACTTTAAGACCTCTGCTCATGAACAGTTCACTGTGATTTTCTTAATTTGTCCCATACATTGATTTCACACACCGACTGCGCCACTGTGCGCTACATGGGCGGAAACACATTCTGGGTGAGATGTGAAAAATGACAGCTGTACTACTCATAAGAAGGTGTGGTAAAATGGCAATGTTGAAAATCTGGAGTGGAAATATTGAAAATTCGCGAACTTACGAGCCTGCGTAGGAACTGCGCAACGCATGCTTGTAAAACAGTCATTTTTTGGAATTGTTGCACCAAATTTTCAACATGGGGTTTTTGGTAACCCTTCTCATGAATGATGTCACTGTCATGGCATTATTCGGGCCCGAAGGGTGATTTCACAGTCACTGCACAGTCACTGCGCGAAATCACCCCTTGGGCCTGAATAACGCATGACAGTGACATCATTCATGAGAAGGGGTCCAAAACCCATGTTGAAATTGGTGCAAAAAAAATGCCTGAGATATGCAATAAAGTTGAAACCCCTATCTAGCCCATTATACAGCTTACTGGCATTTCCTCAGTTCGCGGTCGGCTTTGAAAGAGTGCAGGCGTGTTCCCGGTCCACGAATCATCGCGCTTAGGTCGGAGGTAGTATGGGGTGAGGGGTTGAGGGGAGGTGTGGGGAGGCAGGGTGCGTAGTGGGTGGGTGCGGGTTGTGGGAGGTGTGTTGGGAGACTCGTGGGACCGTTTTTTTATTTTCTAGGTTTAAAAAAAATTATTGTGGGATGTTTGCCATGCTGGGATGGGCTCCCAGCATGGCACAAGGAGCTGATGGGGGGCCTTCAGCTGACGGGGATTGGGTACCCAGGTCGGCCATGACATTTGTTGCCACGCTGGGTGGGCTCCAGCGTGGCACCTCTCTGAGGGGAAAGAAGCCGACAGGGGTTGGGCACCCCGTCGGCGATAGTATGGGGGAGAGACAGTTAAGCCGACGGAGATTGGGCACCCCGCCAGCTACTCGATATGCAATGCAGGGGCGGGGAGTTTCTGTGTGTGTGTGTGTGTGTGTGTGTGTGGGGAGCTGCGCATGAGCAGGCGATATCTTATCGCTGCTCACTCAAGCGTAGCTCCCCCTTTCAACTGTATGCCACTGCATTTTGGAGCTTGTCATAGACAGCTCCAGCATGCATTGGCTTACAGGGGCCGTGCCTGCCAACACACTGACTGAATTGGAGGAGGGGGTGACACGCCTCCAAAATCTCGGATGATGGCACTATGTTTCTTGCACATGCATGCAAGCAAACATAAAAATGTATGGATGGAAAAAATGATGCTAATGTTCTTGGTCTGAAATGAGACTGTGAGGTGTGGGCTGAAATGAAGTGTAGTTGAGGTGCATAAGATTATGAAAGGTATTGTGTGCTTGGCTGAGTGAGGTAGGTGAGTGTGTACTGTATCTGTGGCATTTCTCCTAAGAAAAGCAGCAAATGTAAACATTTTAAATTATTGTTATGAATGTTTAACCTTGTTTTACAGCCTGGCAATGCTGTGTTAGTGGTCAGAATTCTGTTATGTACCATTTTGGGCAGTACTGCCTCCATGCAGTGTTTTTGTGCGGGGCACCCCCAGACTTGGTATCACTGGCGCGCCATGGGAGGCCTTGCCATATGGAGAGTGTGCATAGAAACATAGAAGTTGACAGCAGATAAGGACCGCAAGGTCCATCCAGTCTGCCCATTTCTTTTTCTACCTTATAAATGTGCCATCGTCCTTTGCTGTCAGTGGCCTATCTATTCATACTCATTTGTATTGCTCCCTTATGCCTATCCCATGCCTGTTTGAAGCCCTGCACTGTATTCATAGCCACCACTTCCTGAAGTAGGCCGTTCCATGCATCCACCACTCTTTCTGTGAAAAAGAACTTCCTCACATTACCCCTTAATTGGCCTGCCTTTAATCTCATGCTGTGTCCTCTTATCCTGCTATTTTTCTTATATTGAAACATGTTAGACTCTTTCACCTTGTTAATGCCCTCAAGGTGTTTGAATGTTTCGATCATATCACCTCTCTCCCTCCTTTGCTCTAGGGTATACATATTGAGCTCGGTTAATCTGTTCTCATATGTCTTTTGATGCAGTCCCTGCACCATTTTAGTTGCCCTTCTCTGGACTGCCTCAATTTGGTTAATGTCTTTGTGAAGGTGTGGCCTCCAGTACTGCATGCAGTACCCCAGATGGGGCCTAACCAGTGTCTTGTAAAGAGGGATTATTACCTCCCTCTTCCGACTTGTGATACACCTACTAATACACCCTAGCATCTCCCTAGCCTTACCTACTGCTTTAGAGATCTGCTTGGATGATTTCAGGTCATCAGTAATGATGATGTCCATCTTCCTTTGTGACTGCCAATAACTCCCCCTCCCATCCTATAGGTGGTGGCTTCAGGGTTTCTCTTTCCTATGTGTATGATCTTGCACTTCTTTGCATTAAACCCCAGTTGCCACTCTTCTGACCATTTTGCTAGTTTATCCAGATCTCTTCTCATTCTGCCCACCCCATCTGGATCATCTGCTCTGTTGCAGATTTTGATGTCATCTGCAAACAGACAAGCCTTACCCTCTAGTCCATCTGCAATGTCACTGATGAAGATATTGAAGAGGACTGGCCCCAGGACTGATCCCTCAGGTACCCCACTTGTGACTTGCATCTCTTCTGACTGCATACCATTTACCACCACTCTCTGTTTTCTGCCCATCAACCAGTTTGCCACCCAGTTGACCAACTTCTGACCCACCCCCGAGCCTACCCAGCTTGTTTATCAATCTTCTATGTGGAACAGTGTTGAAAGCTTTGCTGAAGTCAAGGTAGGCAACATCAACTACTCCCCCTTGGTCCACCACTCTGGTTACCCAGTCAAAGAGATCTATGAGATTAGTTTGACAGGATCTTCCTTTTGTAAACCCATGCTGTCTTGGATCCTGTGCCCCTATGGATTCCAGGTGTTGCACTATCCTTTCCTTAAGGAGTGCCTCCATAATCTTGCCCACTACTGAGGTAAGACTGACTGGTCTGTAGTTCCCTGCCTCCTCCCTTATACCACTCTTGTGGAGCAGGATCACATGAGCCCTTCTCCATTCTTCTGGGACCTCACCTGTGCTCAGAGACTCATTAAACAGTTCTGCTAATGGCTCTGCTAGTTCCACCCTTAGCTCCTTTAGTACCCTGGGATGTATGCCATCAGGTCCCATTGTCTTGTCTACCCTGAGCTTAGCAAGCTCATGTAGGACCCTTTCTTTTGTGAAGGGAGTAGTGCTCACCTCCCTCCCCCCTGTGTCCATGGTGCTGAGCTGTGGGCCCTGCCCTACCTTCTCTTCAGTAAATACTGAGCAAAAGTATCTATTTAGGATAGATGCTTTCACAGGGTCCTTCTCCTCACATGCCCCCTTTTCTCCTTTGAGCTTAGCAAAACCCCCTCTGGACTTTCTCCTTTCACTAATGTATCTATAGAAAGTCTTGTCACCTTCTTTTACTGTTTGTGCTACTGTTTCCTCAGTTTGGGACTTTGCTTGCCTTACTGCCTTCCCTGCTTCCCTTAGGGCAGTTTGGTATGCCTCCCTATCTTCATTCCGCTGTGTTTCCTTATATTTCCTGAAGGCCAGCCTTTTGGCTCTGGCCTTTTCTGCTATATTGAGAAATAAAGTGGTTTCCTTCTTCTTTGCACTTCCTTTTCTGTCTAACACAATGGGATGTTGCTTCAGGTATTGCATCCTTAATGCTTGCCCACTTTGCCTGTACCCCCTCACCTGTGTTTCTTTTTGCCAGGGCTAGCTTAACTGTGTTGGCCATCTTATCAAAGTCATCTCCTCTGAAGTCCCATATTTTTGCCTTGGAATGGGATGATTTAGTTGTAGTGGCCAAATTGAACCATACCATGTGATGGTCACTGGCCCCCAGGTGACCTTCTACTTGGAGATCTGTGATTCCTTCCCTGTTAGTTAGTACTAGATCTAGGAAATCCCTGTCTCTTGTGGGTTGTTGTACCAGTTGTTTGAGGCCCTCCCCCTGCAGGGAATCCACCATGTGCCTAGTTCTGGAAAATGTTCCTGCTGGTATTGACCAATCTGTATCTGGCATGTTGAAGTCTCCCATTATCAGAACCTCTCCTTTAGCTGTCATGTTTTGTATATCTTCTAACAGTAATGTGTCTGTGTTCTCCCCCTGATCTGGGGGCCTGTAGACAACCCCAGTTCTTATGGCTGTCCCATTTCCTGTTTCCAGGGTGACCCACAGTTCTTCTGGCTCCTTATGTGTATTCTGAATTTCTGTAGCTTTGATATTTTCATTGACATACAGGGCCACTCCATCCCCCTTTTTGTACCTCGGTCTCTTCTGAACAATACATAGCCAGGTACTGAAGTCTCCCAAGTATGGTTACTGGTAAACCATGTCTCACTAATTGCTACTATGTCCAGTTTAGCGTCTGACATTATTGCCTGCTGGTCTGGATCTTATTTCCCAGGCTGTGAGCATTTGTGTACATGATTTTCCATTGGACAGATTTTGGTGTGTTAGTTGTTGGGTGAGGTCTGGCATTTCTCCTGTGCATCGTATGGGGAGACAGACCTTTTTTCTTACCTGGTGCATACTTGTGCAGTCAGTGTTTTCCCAATAAATGCAGGTTGTCCTATTTCCAGGAGAAAATGGAATTTAAAGGGGGAGAGTGCAAGCCACCCCTCTCGGGGCGTCTTACTAAAATCACTCCTCTCCCTTTGGTTAGGCAGCATTTGGTCAGCTTGGGTCCACACCCTTTTGGGGAGTTTTCTTCTAGGCCCCCTCTGCCATTTAAATTGGACCCTCTAGGAGTGTTTTGGGGAAGAGTCCGGTGGGTGGTACCTTGGCAAGTGGGCCAGCATCTCGAGCCCCGGCCTGAGAGATGCGGTATCATAGATATGGCACAGTACAAGAGAGCCAGTGACCCATTTATAGGCCTGCCCTTTACACTAAGGGATAACCCAATATCCTAGTTGTGTTAAAATGACTATCTAATCTTGTTTTAAATACAGATACTGAACTGCTGCCGACAACCTCTGGTGGCAGTCCACTCCAAATACCAACCACCCTTTGACAGAACCATCTTTCTCTTCTTTTGGTTATGCTGATCTCCCCTTTAAGCTGTAAGTTGTGTGCCCTTGTATTGTGACTATGGTCCTTGAGTTCAAAACCAAGGCAGTTCCATTGGTCGCCCTTGATAAATGATTTGAAGAGTAAACAGAGGTAACCCCTGAGTCTTCTGCACTCAAGTGGAAACATGTCCAAATTAGTCAGTCTTTCCTCATAGAAACATAGACTTTGATGGCAGATAAGGACTGCTTGGCCCACCTAGTCTGCCCATTTCCCTACCTACTGGATAAGCTGCAGATCCTAGTTAACCAACAGCCTATTTCTCCCTTCCCACCACAAGAATTGCCTTATGTCTGTCCCATGCATTTTTGAATTCTCCCACAGTTTTAGACCCCACAACCTCCTCAGGAAGGCTGTTCCATGTGTCCACCACCCTCTCTGTGAAAAAATACTTCCTCACATTGCCCCTGAGCCATCCCTTCTATCTTCAAATTGTGTCCCCTTGTTCTTGCACATCTCTTTTTCTGAAAGATGCTACCTTCTTGGACTTTGTTGATGCCACTGAGGTACTTAAAAGTTTCTATCATGTCCCCCTCTCCCTCCTTTCCTCAAGGGTATATATATTAAGCTCCTTTAGTCTCTCACAGGTCATATGTTCAAGGCCCAAGACCATCTTTGTTGCCCTTCTCTATACCCCCCTCCAGAATCCCTGTCCTATCATCCTATCTTCTAAATTACAGAACTTTAATATGACAATTGACTTACACCCTCTCGTTCCTGTCTTTCGCTCCGGTCTTTCATTATTTACTGTTCCTTTCTAATAGTAAATTTACTTATGAAACTCCACAGTCGCTGATTGTATTTCCTGTATGTAATACTGTCTTACTATTGCATTGTATATTAACTACTGTATATAACATGTTTCCTACTATGTTGTATTTATGTGTTCCGAATTTTCTCTCCCGTGTACCTGTATGCAATCAAACTTTATGTTATAATCTGTGGGCTGTATTGTTAGCTGCTGCTGCTGATGCTTTCTCTTGTGTACCTGTTTGCAAATGAATCTTTGTTTTGAATCATGGATTGTATTGTTTACCTGGTCATCAAAGAAATAAATAAAAGAATGAATGAATGAAGTCTTAATCTCTGCCTTATTTATTGGAGACCAGTATTGTGAGCAGTACTCCCATCTGCTCAGTTTTTCTTTCTGGTGCTGGTTGTGTGGCTGGGTCCTTTGTGGGTGTGGGGGGAGTTGTAGGAGCAAGGCGACCATGGGAGTGGGGTCCCTGCGGAGTTGAAGAGTCACTGTTTGGACTGGAGAGATGGAGGTAATCCCCACTGCATGCAGGGGGGTGGGACTGGATCCTGTTTCACATTTTTGAGAGGTATGGCAGTGGGCTGTTATAGTCGTGGCAGGGCTGTGACAGGGCTCCTTGGTGGTGGTGGCAGTGTTGAGGAAGCCATTACCCAGTGTGGCACACTGTAGGCATCAATTTTGGTGGCCTGCGGGGATCTTACGTATTGGACCTGCCGTGCCCATGTCTGAGGCAGGTTCCGATTTAGGCCCAAGAAATGCAGGATGGTGTGAAACTGTAAGGAGGGAGCTGTGTTTGCTTTGCTGCTTTTTATCTCTGCAACTGTTTTCCCTGGAAAGGTGGTTTGGGATGGGTTTGATCTTCAGCAAGGTTTTCAGGTCGATTCCGGTTACATAGGCCAGTACCCGTTTTTGGGGGTGTTCTCGGGAGGAGTAAGTCACTCCCCCAATGTGAGTTGGCAACATACCATTTTTACCAGTCTGAGCTTCTTCCAGCTGAAGGTATCTGAGTGAAGCCCATATCCAGCCAAATTTTCAGCATTTTTGGTACGTACATCCATGTCAGCTTATTGTTGCATTTCAGTCTCAGCTTATGTGGCAGTATGACCTGTCTGACCCTCCGCTCCATGGAGCAGTTCACTTTGTATTGATTTAGCGATTGATTAAGTCATTTTATTTATTTTTACCCTGGAGTGTGCTGAGACTATTTTTGCTTCTAACTATGCTGCTTCCTTTCTAAGAGAAATCATCACCTGTCCACCAGGTACTGGCCTAGAAGCACTGCAGCCTGTTGCCGATTATTCCAGCTGACCAAGTAAGAGTCATGATTTCCTGCCTTATGAGATCCTGCAGGCAAGGTAATTTTTAAAGGCTGCATTTCCAGGGAGGTTTCTGGTTTGGAGCCCCTTCCCCATTTTCACCATCACGACCCCTAGACACTGGGGGGGGGGGGGGGCTTACAATAAAATACTCAGATTTTGGTGGAACTATATCAAATTTCCACTAAATAAAACTTGATGAATTCTGCAATCTGTTACAGTGAGAAAAGGGGTGGTCAATTTATTTGCTGAGTTTCCTGTTACTGCTGCATTAAAATAACCTTTAAAGCTGATTCTCATCCTTTCAGTCTAACCACCAGGCCTGAATGTCAACATCTGCATCTTGTTTTTTTAACCATCAGTCATGGCTTATGATGCAAATGGATGTATCTTTTGAAAATTGTAGTGAGGCAGTTCAGACGGACGATGGCAGACATAGATGCAGGCGGATCTCACGTTTGCACCTGTGTCAAACCCATTTGAAAATTTCACCCTGTGTGTTCAAATGTAGCTGAGCATGTGGATTAAACACCATGGGGCAGCCATCTTTAATGAAGATCTTTTTTAAATATTTCACAAAACAAACAGAGCTTTACTAAACCTGATTAAAAATAGGTTAAAAGAGCTTCTTACAAGACAGAAAACACATGGCAGTCATAATCTGAATAAAAGGGTGCAGGTACCTGATTTTCATGTAATTTGAATAGCCATTTTAATATCCTTTGAAAACAGCAAACATTTATTGCAGAATGTAAATCAGTCACAGCTTCGGTTTTTGTTTTACTGTTTTAAACGTGTTTCCACAGAAGTGCAGAAGTGCTCTTTTTAACGTGGCTTTTCCCAAGTTTTCATCAGTATTCCCAGATGTTTCTATTTTTAACACCAATTATTTAACGTCATTTTTCTTGTAATAGGAACTAGTGTGCAACAGACATTGCTCCCCGCCCTTATGAGACAAATATAGCAATGAGGTAATTAAACAGCACCAGGTAATGGTGGTGGTGCTACCAAACACATCAAGACATGAGCAGCACTAAGTTCAGCCCCATCACAAAAAGAGAGTCTCACAAAAACGTTCAATAGAAATACTGCCGTATCTAATGCAGAAACAAGTGTACATCCACACCAAGTCAAAAGGGACATTCAAGCTGGCAGGTGCTCACGGGTTACGTTTCACTCAGGTACTACTGAGTTTCATCAGATCAATAGCAGGTGAACAAAGTATTTAGTACAAGTGTCAGTCAAGTGCTTCACCAATCAGTGCTTAATTCAATTAGCTACACTTTGTTAAAAACATTTAGAGAACTACGCAGTGTGCATTTTCTAGCAATTCCATTTAATTTAGGCACCACTGAACAGTTATCAGGCACATACTGATTAATTTGTTCATTAACTAAGTAATCAACCTAGACTTTGTAACACTAAAAGAGTGATTCGGTATGTGCAAAATGTAAATGTAAGCACAAGAACCCCCACAAGGCATCAAAGTAGCAAACCTCGGGTACTAAATGTTATAATCTTACATTAGAGTTGCTTTCAAAAAGCAGCTGGGGTGCCGCCATGCAGCCACGTGGGAAGCAGCGTTTGTGCAAGTTCCGATTATTAACCTCTAAATTAATATATTATAGTAATAATGTATGGGATTTTTGCAGTCTTACATGCTCCATTTATGTTGTGGCATTGCTCTGTAGGGAGACTTGGGTAAATCCAAAGGGACTACTGCTGCTTCTCACGATTTGTTTCATCCACACAGCAGGCAGGAGGCAGGGCCTACACAAGGTGGTATGATAGGGATCTCTGGCACTGTGGCACCTGAAGAAGTGTCCCTGGCTACAGTGAAGGCATTAAGATACATGATAGCAACTCCTGGCAGCAGCCCTAGCAACCAAGGACCAAATGAATTAAAACACACACAAAAAATGGATTTTTTTTTTTATTTGAAAAAAAAGGGGACCAGTGTATAATCACAATAAACCACTCCAGGGTGTGGGTTATGCTGGAATTTATTGACGTTTGCATGGTTTTGTCATTCGACCTGTGACTTCGTGACCGAACCATGCCAGGCATGGGTAAATCCCAGCATAACCCACATCCTGTTGTGTTTTTTTTTTTTAGCTTAAACATTCCAGTATTCTCATAACCGTAAGAGGATGTATCATGCAAACATTCTAAAATTCTGAACTTCTAAGTTCAGGTGGCATGGTCCATTTCCTACAGAGGGGATTCTCTTGTATTCTGAGCAGTAAAATTGTTTGATTTTGAATTCAAGTTCCATTTTCTTAAGCAACAGTCTTCAACATGATTTATAATTTATTTATACATTCAGTACCTGGTTCTCTTATGGTTAATGAAGTCAGTTTTATGCTTTTAGAGGGACACAGTTTACACAAAAGCAGTCCTTCCCCATTTTACTCCTGGAACTGAGTCACACTTTTAATTTCGCTCCTGGAACCGTGGAAGGTTTTCCCACGTTCCACTCCGTTTCCACCATTTGCTTATAATCACAGTAACAGTACATATAAACATTTATGCAGTACAGTTGGAGATAAACATAGTGTGATAAATCTGTTTATCTGAGTAACTGTGTACATAAATTTCATTTATGTATACAGTGTTTATGTCATCAGCCATTTATCCACACAGTGCTTATGTCATTTAGAATGTTCAGCCTCAGTAGCAGTATATTCAAATGCGAATAACTTTAAAACGAAAAATGATAGCATGATACTGTGGCCCCGAAAGTTGTTCTGCACAGTAATATCTACAAAATGAGTGGTGTTTCATTTATTGATACCTTTTAGATTTTTTGATAATTAGCAAAAAAACAGCAGGAAAATTTATTTTTCTTTTCATCAGCAAACAAATATAAATAACTATAAAATGAAAAACGATAGCATGGTACTGTGAGCACAAAGTTTATTCAGCACAGAAATATCTACAAAATGAGTGGTGTTTCATTTATAGATACTTTTTACTTTTTCGTAACTAGCGAAAAACAGCAGAAAATCCAATTTTTGTGCACTTTTTCATCCAACAAATGCAAATAACTTAAAACCCAAAAATGATAGTATGATACTGTGAGCACAAAAATTGTTCAGCATAAAAATATCTACAAAATGAGATGAGTTTAATTTCTAGATTCCTTTTAGATTTACTTTAATCAGCAAAAGAATGGCAGAAAACTCAATTTTTATTCACTTTTTTGACTAACAAATGCCCCCTCCAAAAGCAAAAACAAAAGAATTGCTTAAATGGAATATGCAGTGGAAAACTCGTGTAATAAATGATTTATCTGCACTTGAGCACTTTGACCTTGGACATCTCACTCATGGCGTACGCCACTCGTGAGGTTACCTGAGGTCGAACTGCTCTTGTGCAGATAAATCATTTATTACACTTGCTTCCATTCATATCCCTTATATAAGAGTATTTCAAAACAGCTAAGAATAACAATGAAAACATGGACATAGCCATGTTAAAAGGAGGGCTCTCTTTATTATTTCAAATGTAAAATGAATAGCAAAACAGACTGATGAAGAGAAAAAGGTACGTTACAGAGAGGTAGAATAGGGCAATGTAAAACACAGTAAAAAAAACATAGGTCACAATGTTCACTGTGACATGGACTGCTGCTTTCATGCCCTTTGCACACCATGTTTATGCATTAACTAGTTCTTGAATTTGTATCTGGGTGGGTAAAGTGAAAATGCATTTTTAAAGAGGTTCACTCTCTGCAGTGGGAAGGGGAACTGTAAATGACAAGATGCCCCCCTCCACATATGAATTATGTGAGCAGCACCTTGTATTTGTCCATGAAAGGCATTCAGGTGTCCCCTCTCCATTAGAATGGCATCATAATGTAGCTAAAGTGAGAGAGAGAGAGAGAGAGAGAGGAGGGAGGGAGGGAGAGAGAGAGAGAGAGAGAGAGATTGGTGATAACAAGAATAAGATTAGGAGAAAATAATAACATTTTTTTAACAGAATAGTAGGGTTTCAGGAAGCAGAATCTGAATCTAAGCTACTCAGTGGTATGGAACTTTTCAATTAAATACATGTGAAAAATATAAACTGGCGCTCTGCTGATTCTGTTCTTCCATAAATGACAGCTTTTCTTTGGTTTTAATTTAGAAATGTAATAGTTTTAGGAAATGCAATGGAAAGTAAATGATATACCTCGAGTCAGCCAGCCTCTGCGCTGTTAACACAGTGGCAGAGTCATGCACACATCTTTCTCATCTTAGTGTTACCGTAAATGAGTAGGCATGAGCCAGTCATGGGACAGAGTGCTACGACAATGCATACCAGAAGATTTGTAGTGTTTGGTGGAAGTGTGCTAGTAACTGACAAGGACAGCATGGAGAGGACATAAATTACGTAGTTCAAGATAAGACAGATGATCATTTTTGCCACACGGAAATGAACCGTGGAACGAGGGCTGCTGAAACCAGTTGAGCTGCTCTTCATCCTTCTGGTGTGTTTGCAGAGGGTGATGATGATGAGGGAGTTGCTGGCCACCATGATGATGAAGGGCAGAACAGTGATGAGGATTAAATACACACTAAACAAAACTGGTTTCTCATTCCCTGTGCCGTTCTTACTGAAAGTTATGTTATCTGCTCTGGCTGAATATTGCTGAGCTGTCGTAATTCCACTGAGGGTGCTACTGATCACCACAGTACCGAGGATCAGGTAGGGCTCCATGTCAGAGATTCGCTGTTTGATCCAAATGAAGAACCTTTGTGTGCTGTTGATGATCTTCACACAGTAGAAGATGGAGAGCCAGGTCAGTAGCCAAGGGCTCAAAGTAAAGCCCAACATTTGAGCAAAAAAATATATTTCACCAAGGTAACATAGGATATCCAGAAGCAAATACACAGAAGTGGCATACATTGTGCCCTGGAGAAGGACATTGGAGACAGCCAGGCTTGTCATGATTAAATCACTGGGTGAAAGACCTTGATGGTTTTGAAAATCATGAAGGATGGTGACTATGATGAGAATGTTCCCCCCAAAGCCAAGAACAGCTATCAGTGTTACAGACATCAAAAAGATAGCACCTCCTTCTGGAAGCATCACTGAACCTCCACCAGGGTTTTTTCAATGTTCTCAGTAAATCCTTGTGTATGTCAGACACATTCAAGTAACTCAGCCTTTTTATAGGCTCCATCGTTAAAGTCTGTCTGCTAACTATGAAAAACACCTGCGTGTCTTTTTCTGTGTGCAGAGTTCGTAATGGATAATGCAAATCTTTACAGAAGTATTGGATTCCAGCTTGAACGTCACCTTCACCAAGACTATATTATAACCTCAGGTGATGAATAAGCAATAGGAGTTAATGAACGCTCAAGGAATGGAGATCTAATTTTCATGCGTATGATCTCAACAGTGAATAATGGAGAGAGGACACACAGAGCTAATGTGAAACATAAACAAAACTGTCTGCAAATAGTATGCTTTTTAAAGTTCTCCAGGATGCATTAGAAACATAAACAATGATGGCAGAAATAGACTGATGGTCCATCTAGTTTGCCTATGGCTGCCTTCCTAACCCTGTGACAAATGTATATCCAGGATCCCATCCTCCCATCTACCCATCCTTTCCCTCCCTGCACATGGTGCAGAACTTGCTACTGTTTCCTTTATTGTGTCCCAGCCACACTTAAAGCCCATCATGGTTTCAGCACCCATTGCTGCAGTGGGCAGACTAATTTATGGTTCCACCACCCTTTGCGTGAAATAACACTTCCTCAAGTCCCTCCTGAAATTCCCTTTTTTCAGTTTCCAGTCATGGCCTTGTGTCACTGAACTGGTGTTCTTGTTAAATACTTCACCCACCGGTGTCTTGAATGTTCTGGTGATCGGGAGGCACAGTGCTGCTGTCACCTTGAGCTTTACGGACATTGCATGGCTGCGGTGGATGTCTGTCCAGAGCTGCTCATGCTTGCAGCATCTCACACAGCTGCATGAGCATGGGACTGTTGCGCCAGTACCAGCACATGATCTGGTCATCACTGAGGACTTCAGATGTTACTTGTGGAAATTACTGTCTGTTTACAGCTTTGCATCTCTGGGACCTGTAGGGGGAAGGGGGGCAGTCTCCATTATGTAGGCAGTATGGGCTGTTGCTGTTGTAGCAGTTCATGGTTCCATCTCAGGGTCTGCCCCAGTTAAGACCTGCTTCTTGTAGTCATTAACCTGTGCAGCACTAAGTCGCACTAAATGCCATTTTCTGTGCTGACTATATTATGTTCCTGCACATGTGCGATCGCCACTGGCCGATGCAGCGCTAACAGAAGAATATTGCATTGTTGCACAATCGGCCATTTGTCCTAACGCACCCGGTTCAGACAGCGCACACCTTTTGAATATGGAAGCCTTAGTATTTTATCTTATATTATAGTTTCTGCAATTAACACTGGGCCACCTCTTAAAAAAGGACTTTGTCTCAGTGATTCAACCAGTTATCAAAATTCAGTAAATAAATAACAGGGAGAGGAACTATGGCCCTGTTCGCACTGCGGAACGCTGGAAAACAATTCTTTAACACGTTATCAGAAACGGATTAAAGCTTACCATTTCAAAGTGTCCGCACTGTGTAACTCGATTTTAAAAACGTGTTGGTACCTTGCGAAATCCGTGTCAGCATGTTCTCACTTCAGTAGTGTAGTGGTGTGTTCTCGTCTGTTTTCTGGCACTCACAGCAGCTGAAAGCCGCTTACCATGATGCTTTGCGGTCATGGATCTGACCCAGAAAACAGCCGAATCGTGCTCCAGGATCCATGTTGCCCTGCTCTCACTGACGGTGTGTTCGATTTAGAATCTGAACCATTCTGAAAACCATGCTCAAGCCTATCTTGAAGCAGGGTTTGAGCACTGTTCAATAAAACCGTTCGCAAGTCGTGCTGTGTGTGAACGCAAACTGTGCTAGCGGCTATATTTTACCACTGATAAAACGTTTTAAATAGCACAGTGTGAACAAGGCATTACTTACCTTTATTAAATGTTATAGGAAGCCGTTTTTTACTTCTGTAGATGCTCTCATGTTTTCCTTTCAGTGTTGTTTGTCCAACATTCTGATATATTTCAACCTTTTTTATTAATTAAATCATTCACATTTTTTGCCTATGTAAGTACCTGATTCAGCAGTTGCTGCTGTCTCTGTTCATACTCCCTGAACACTCTGTGACATCAATAAACACCATTCCAGACCATTAGATGAGTGACCTGGAATGGTGTAACTGATGTCATGAAATATCTTGGAAATAGTAAAGAAAGACCAGTAGCTGCTGAGGACAGTGGAACTCTATTTGTCTCAAGCGTTTCACCAGGAAACACGTATTGAGCTAAAAGTACTGTGTTTCCAGATGCCTGCCGGGGAAGGGATGAAGGATGATTACAGAACAGAACGATACAATAAATTGTGCAATAACACAAAACATCGTACAGAGATTTAAATTAAAGTGATTTTGTGAGGTTTCGCAGATGCCTTTTCACACAACGGTACCATTGCCACCCATGCTTCTGATGTTGAAACTGCAATCTGTTTGGTAAAAAATCGGTCATAGTCATTTTATTCATGTTTTATCAGCTCTGTGTACTCCAGTTTTCTGTGTGCGGCCACACCCCCAGAAACGATGTCATGCAAGGGAACTGTCAATGTTTTACATACAGAACCAAGCATTCTGGGTAAATTATCATGTTGATGTAAATATTAATTACTCAGAGGTACAGTCTCTTATTTTGGCGGTGGTGACTGCACCTAATATGTAGATGTATATAGCAAGGCATTGTGGCTACAATAAGTTTTTTTTCCAGTTCCCTTATTGTGAGGTGCAGTCTCATATCTCTGTGAGTCTTCAGCAATAAAAGGGCTCATATGTTTATTTTCCAAACAAGGCACTGTGCATATAGTATCTAGCTGAGAAGCTGTCTTTACTGAGAGATGTAGTCTCCTATGTCAGTAGTGTAGATTTCTGCAATTCCAAGACTGACCACCAGAGGCCTCTGTTTCAAAACAATGCTTATAATCTTGGTTTCCCTTGCATGATGTCACGCTTGGGGGTTGCAGCACTGAGAAAAAAAAGGGGGCGAGCTATGCAAATGTGGCAGAGCACAGAAATAATAGCATTTATTGCACGGAAAAAAGCAGTTTTTGGCACTGTGAATAGTAGGAGACTGAATCAGAATTCCTACAGGTTACTACAGTTTACTACTCCCATTTGCTATGGCAAAGCTCGCTAAATCACTTTAAACAGTGCAAAACTTTGTTCATTAGGAGTGTATAGAAAATCATTATCAATATTATAGGCCAGAAGGCCATCCCATGGTACACTGAGGGCTGAGTCGCTGGATGCCTTACCACTTCCACACCAGCGACCTGAGTTTGGGAACGAGCACGGGTCACTGGGGGTTGGCAGGGTTGGAGAAGGACTGAGTAGGGCTGCTCTTCTTCTCTGGGGAGGGGGGACATCAGTGTTTGGCACTCGACTGGTCCCCCAGTGGAGATTGGGGGGGCAGAGCGCCGACGCTGCAGATGAAGGTTGGAGATGGGACAGAAGCCTTGGAGGAGCACGTGTGGACATGCACGTGCCCCCTCCATTGGTATCATTGCATGCCACTTCCTGCAGAGGAGGAAACTAAGAATACCCTCGGCAGCATGACGGCTGCCCCGACAGCACCACCACGGATGCACCCAAGTTAGCTCCCTCCAGGGCCCTCCCTCCAGGTCTCTGCAGTGGTGAGGGTAAGTACCCACTGTGCTGTGGGCTAGGAGGGCTGTGGCGGGGAGGTTGAAGCTCTGGCAGCGTCCGGGGCAGCAGTCATGAAGGCTGGCTGAAAGGGAGAGGGAACCAAAGGCACCACCCCCCAGCCGAGGTAATAAATAAATAAGTAAAAAAAATATGTATTACAGGCCAGGGCAGCAGGGAAACAAACTGTATATCGATGAGGGCAGTAAAGAATAGAGCGTAGAGGAGAAGAGTATAGGGAGGAACAAGGGAAGTAGAGAACTAGTGTAGAAGGGAATAGGAGAGGGAGGCTGTTCAAATTCAAGTTTATTGTAGGAAAACTCCGTTGAGCAAGCTCATTTACAAGGAGGTTCTTTGGCACAGACAGGTAGTTACAGATTGTATAATCGAAAAAACAGTACAAATTCAAGTACAGAATTATGGGCAAGCATAAACATGTTGCATAAAAATAACAATGACATAGAAAAATACAAGTACAGAAAAAAAGGTACAAAGTGCTTGTTTCGGAATGTCAAGGCAGCTGATTTCTAGGTAAGTAAGAGAAGAAGAAGAAGAAGAAGAAGAATCAGCATTTATAATGCACTTTTCATACATCCAAAGCGCTTTACAAGCAATGCTAGACTGGTAGTGAAGTGACTGAATTTGTGGTGGCGGCCATATTGAACATCATCACGCACACACAGCCTGGGTAATTGCATGTACCGGTTTTATGGGAAGGGGAATGTTAGGCAGGACACCGGGAATGTTCCCTACTCTTTGGGAAGAGTGCCCTGGGTTCTTTTACTTCCACCTGGACACCCACCAGGACAACACCAGGATGGGCAGAAGGGACCTCAGTTTAACGTCTCATCCGAAGGATGGCACACTCCAGCAGTATAGCACCCCCCAATACTGCACTCGGATGCCAGCGATTTTTAGGTGCAAGTCCAATCCCAGTGTGGGACGAGAACCCACGACCTTCTGGTCCAGAGGCAGATGTGCTACCAACTGAGCCACACTGACACCGAGGAAGAGGAAGCAGTGGGCTAGGGTTAGAGCAGTGACCTAGGATTTCAAAGCAGCTGCACGTATATTTTATTTTTGCTGCAGCCAACCTTTTATATAGGCTGACGGTGACAGTACCGGCAAGCTTCAGTATGCCTTGGAGCTGGTTCCAGATAGTTGAGAGTACAGTCGATATGACCCACTTGCCAAGTGAGGTGTGAGTTCTTGGTACATTGAGGAGGAGGTCATTTTTCCTAAGAGAGTAGGCATTATGGGAAATACAGAAAATGGTTGTGAAATAGTTTGGGAGCTTGTTCAGGAGTAGCTTAAGAGTCCAGATACCAGCATGAAGCGTACGTCTAGTTGAGAGTGATGTCCAGCCAGCGGCTAGGTACAAATCGCAATGGTGGGTTCGGTAGGGTAGGTTTGTCATGAATCATATGGCACGGTGGTAGAGGATATCTAGTTTGTTGGTCCTGAGGCCGCTGCGGAGGAGTAGATTCCATCTCCATAGTCGAGTAGCAGCAAGAAAGTTGCCTGGACCAGCCTAGTTCTGGTATCCAATGGAAAGAGGGACTTGTTACAGAAGAAGAAACCTAGCCTAATTTTTTGCCTTTTTGCCAGATCGTTGAGGTGGTTGTGAAAGGAAAGCTTGTTGTCTAGCCACATACCAAGATATTTGAATTTGGAGGTGATTTCAAGGGGTTCACCTAGGGAGGTAGTGATGAATCCTTTGTGCATGTTTGCAAGGGAAGTGGAGGTAGTGTTTGGGGCAAAGCTCATGGCCTTAGTTTTCTTGGCATTGAGGAGTAGTTTGGCATTGATTAGGTTGATTTCTAGTTGTGCAAAGCTGGCTTGGAGTACATCCCTCACTTCAGCCAGTGTAGGGCCTGATGTGTACAGTACAGTATCATCAGCAAAGAAATGTAGAGGATGTACAGGAAGAAGAGGATGGGACCTAATATGAAGCCTTACGGGACTCCCCTGACAACTGAGAGGGATGCAGAATAGAGGCCACCAGCTTTTACTTTCTGGGTCCTTCCAGATAGGTAGCTGGTAAACCACTGGGCAGCAAGGGGGGTGGCGCCTACTTTTATTAGGCTTCAGACTAACAGATTGTGGTCGACAGTGTTGAACGCTTTGCTGAGATCTAAAAATACTGCACCAGTAACTTTATTGGAGTCCATGGCTGTGATCCAGTCATTGGTAACTTTGGCTAGAGCAGTGACTGTACTATGGGTGGGCTGGAAGCCGGATTGCGCAGGGTTGAGGATTGAAGGTGACTCGATATGGAGTTTCATTTGGGAGTTAACTAGCTTTTCAAGGACTTTGGAGAGAACAGGTAAGATCGAGATGGGCCTATAGTTGTTTAGGTCGCATGGGTCCCCTGACTTGAATAATGGGAGGATGAGGGCAGATTTCCAGCAGGAGGGAACAGTGGCAGTGGAAATGGAAAGATTGACTATGTGGAGGATAGGGTGGTGAGATCAAGATAGCCTAGTTTAAGAAAAAGATTCTAGACCATTGTCCCTACACTTTTTGAATGCCTATATTAAAGTAAATCTTCAATTTCTTTATAGCTAAGCGGGCACAACTGAAGCAGGGGTCTAGTTTGCATATCAATGTTATTACAGTCTTGGTTGCTACCACTGGCTACATGAGGTGAAGAGTCGAAAGCTAGGCCAGCAGTTACAAGGTGAGTGTTGATTTCCTTGAGGATTAGACAGCTGTTTTCCACAGCCCTACCATTGCTGAGGATCTTCAGAGGGATGGAGGGGGCTACAGGCCTACATTCAGTGGACTTGAGTGTCTTCCAGATTTTTTTGGGAATTCCCTTTTGCCTGTTCAAGGGTGGAGACAAAATAGTTGGCTTTCCTTGCACAGATTTGTTTAATGCTGGTGTTTCTAGCTGCTCTGAATGCTTGCCAGTCAGCTGGGCTTTTGGATGTTCTAGCCTTAGCCCAGAGTTTATCACAGCATTGGAGTGTAGCCTTGAGATCTGATGTAAACCATGGGTTGGATGTTTTATGCACCCTGACTTTGATCAAAGGGGCATGCTTTTTGGCCAGTGTGGTGAGGTTGTTGTTAAGGACAGTGACCACCTCATCGATTGTTTTGGCAAGGTAGAGGTCTTGCCATCTAATTTTGCTCCAGTCGGATAAGTTGTCCTATGCATTAAACTTGCGAAAGGACCACTTAGTTACGAGTGTTGGTTGTTGTTGGGCTATAAATTGTGATCTTGTACAAACAACCACCCCATGATCACTCATGTCATTGTGGAAGACTGCAGAGTGAAGAATTTTGTGGGGATGTGTAGAAAGTATGACATCAAGGAGAGAACTGTTGTCGGGATTGGATGTATTGGTTCTAGTGGGTTCACCGACTAACTGGTAGGATAGGTAGAGGAATAGAGAGGAAGGAGAGGTAGAGAGGAGGGTGAAGGAAAGGGTTTGAGTGGGGAAAGGCAAGGAGTAGGAGAAGGGAAAAAGTGGATGGGGTTTGGGCTCAGACTAAGTGCATTTACAAGAAGCAGCAGAGCGGGCATGGGATAGAGAGGGGACAGAGAGTGTTTGGATGATGCAGAGTGAATGTTTCTTCTTGGCAGCTGCAATGCTAATTGTCCAGTCAGCGAGTACTGATTTTGGGTCGTCCCACCATATAGCATCTGTGGTGGTCCTCTCCCTCCTATGGTTACAGGCTTTGTATTCCTCTGTGCATTCTTCCACCATTACAATATATTCTGAGTCATTCAATAATGGAGCATTTAGTCTCCAGCATGAATTTTTGTGAAGTGGTGCGACCAGCAAGTCCAATAGGAATGGGACGTGGTCCGATTGTGTCAGGCTCTTGATTTCACACCGCTTCACTACGTGTGCCAAGTTGAGGGACAGCACTAAGTAACCATTGCTTTTTTATCAATCTTTGGCTCTCCCCTCCCTCAGTGATCGTCGTCTGGCTCATTGTGCCAACTTAACTGGCAAGGTCTGGTTCGGCGCACTCCTTTCTTACCTATCGGCCTCCCTTCCCCAATCACCTCAGCTTGCTTCCTCAGGAGCAATGATGCACAGGCCCTCACCTTCCCCTTCAGGTCCTCATCAACCAGCCAGGCATCCTTCTCCTATCATTTCCCCAAACTCTGAAACTTGCTCCCCACCACCATTCGTAATGCCCCATCACTCCGCACCCTCTCCTATCTCATGCACTCCTTCATCTCCCCCACCTGCAAATGTACCTAACTCACTCTTCACCTCCTTTCCTATAGTTGGCCTGCAAATTCCTACTCACTCTATGCTTTTCTTCCCTCACTAACTCCTCGCTGGTTCCCGCTCCTTGTCTCAATAGGGGAGTCAGGCTGTCTCCATTATCTCAAGCCCTTATCCATCATTCTCTGCCAAGGTCCCCCCCTCCTATCTTTCATGGGGAGCCAAGCTATGGTCTGGTATCCCAAGCACTTCCTTCAGCTGCTTGTTAACAACAAAATGGTTTACTGTAATCATATAATCTTGTATCCTGTGGTATTGTCTGCACTGTGTCATCGCTAAACCTTGTGCCATTGCATTTTGTTTCATATTGTGTTTTTTGCCTATTGTACGTAATTCCCTATTGATACCCTGCACTTGTTACTGTACCTCCATTCTTCTTCCCCCAGCACGCATCTGGAATTGAGCAATTTGCTCAGTATGTCTTCCTGGCTGAAATAAATAAATAAATAGATGTAATCAATACATGAGTAGGTATTGTTGGGGGTGGGTTGGCCAACAGGTGTAATCGGTCAAGGGAATGCCAAATCCCCATCATCCCCAGTTCATGCGTAAGTCTGAGAATACAGGTACCCACTCAGGACTCCTCTGATCCAGCCTGCTGGCTGTGTTGGGATGGGGTTACATGACCACATTAGACTATTCACCTATTCACCCACCAGGTGCAACTCAGTGGGAGTAGGTACCCATGAGACCAGCTTGTCTTTCAAAAAGGTCACATGGTCCCCCTCTTGATTTGGTGGCGATATGTTGATCAAAGTACTGGGAACTGACCAGAGAGTGCCTTAAATATATATAAAACACCCTTCCAGGTCCTCGATAACTTTCTCTACCTCAAGGAGGCAGGATCTGTGCACCAGAACTTCAACTCTTTGCCGGTGTGGACGGTCTTGGAGAAAGAAGTACATTGAGCCCTCGCAAGACCAATTTAGCTAGACATGTTCACTCTACATCGGGTGTGTTTCTTGCAGAAACTCAGTCATTGCTCCCAACCTCTGTAACTCCTATAGCACTCTGTCCCACTTCATGAGGCTGTTTAGATTCCCAGACATTGTACGTCACTATGCAACCATCAGACATTTTATAGTTTGTGGGTTAGTACCCAGGAGCACTCCCATCCAGCTTGCACCACAGCACCCAGCAAACTCACTGCGAAACAACAAAAACTGTATACAGTAGGCAGCGCTTCAGATAAGTCATTTTTGGACGTATTTTAAGTCCAAAAATCAGCTAAAAACATCAAAAAATGCACTATCTGGAGTCAATTGATGTCAGTAATACTTATGTAGTTTAATGCTGACGCCTGGTTTTTATAGTGTGGACGTCACATCATCATTTGTTTTACTCAGTTTTGGAGTAGTCTAGCCTGCCCACTGTGGAGATGACAGTGCAGTCCTGTCCATCTGCTGCACACGCACGCACCATCCAAAATGGGCCAATAATGCTCCTTCTGGCTCCTGTGACGGTGTAGCGTGCCAACTTGTATATGCAAAATGCACCAATAATGATGGATGATTGAGTAAGGAGGAGGAGTTGGGAGCTGCTTTGCTGGTGGTGCTTGCTAAGTTTAACCATGATGCAATGCACCACGAGTTGGCGGGGAGAGTGTGCTGTGTGCCACCAGCAGTCCGCGCAGAGGAGGAAAAAGGAAGCTCTGTGGCTGCACGGAGATTGACCGTATTCGATCATCGGTGTGCATCTTGTCCCATAAGCGGCCGCATTCTAAAAAATATAGTTCAGTTTCATTATCAGACAGAGATCTGATCTGTCTGTGTCATCCTGGTCCACTTTTACTGTAGAGACAGTAGAGACGAGTAGAGGCCAAGAGCAGGCTGGAGACCCCGTGTGGTGCCCAATCCCATCGTCCCTGAGCGGCAGTATGGTAGTAGTACCACACAACTTCGCAACTGAAGCCGGACCAACGGTGAGGCCCCTGGAGCTGAGGAGGAGAGGGCTCGGAGCCACCTGAGGGGAAAGCCAGTCAGGAGCAACAGCGGAGGTTTGAGATCAGAAGTGCTCCGTGCGCATAAAGAAAATGCCCATAATATAGCTCAGCCTGGGGGGTGAGGCCTAGTTGGAGCCATGACTCACGAGTGCCGTAGTGAGTGGACAGAGAACGGGACTGACCGAATGCCTGCAGCAGCAGCCAGTCAGTCCTCAGAGGTGGGTGGCAATTAAAATTTTAATTTAAAAGCTTTTAAGTTAAGCTAAAGGATTGTGTGGGTGGGTCGGGGGCGTATTTAGATTAGGATGGGGTCGGGGAGGGGCACACACACCACCAGTAGGTTGCAAGGGGAAGGCCTGCAGGCTGAGCAGCAGACTAACGGTGCTGGCAGTGCTGCTGTAGAGGGGATCGGGGAGTGGAGCAAGTGGTGGGTCGGGCGACTTGAGCACACTGGGTGGGGTAGGGAGGGAGGTTGGTTTAGGCAGGCGGCAGGTCTACAAGTGGCTGGACTCTCCGGGTGGTGGTTCCTTCATTGGTAAGTGTCCTCCCGGGTGGCCAGCAGCACAGCAAAGCACCAGGCAGCAGAGTAGCCAGGCAGCAGGTCAGTTGGAGCCTCAGAGGAGCGAGGTGAGTAGCAGAGGAGTTCAGTGGAGAGCGGCCATCAGCACAGCCAGCCAGCATCTTCCCCAGCAAAGGTAGGCAGGTATTTTTCTACACATTTCATAATCTGATATTGAAATCGGTAGAAGGGATGCTGAATTCTGATTGGCAGACAGATGCTTTTTGTATGACTGACCCATAATCCCACCACAACAGCCCAGGTTAACCTCTTTAACAAATTAATAACATTTCAAAAAAATTACCGATTTTATTACCACAATACAGCACTTCAGGGGGTGGCGGGGGTGCTTTATGTAATCAATAAGACATGACAGGGTGTGCATGGATGGAACAGATTTTACTGCACACATGGCCAGGGGCATAATTTGGCACAAGGCCTTGGCCGAGTACCTTTAGCCCTTGACGTGTGGTAAAATCTGTTCCATGCATACCCATCTTATTGCTTACTTCATATTCATCATAGTTCATCTAGTGAAGGCTTGCTACTTTTATTAATAATTTGTAACAGAAATGACAATTTCTGACTCAAGTATGCTGACTTTGTCACCTGTGTTTCAGGACTGCACTGTCCCTCCCCACCTAGATGCTAATAAGTTTGATAACTTGTAGCCGGACATAGCATGGTGGAGTGCAAGCAACCAATAGAATCCTGCAGTCTATCTGTACAGAGTGTAATACTGAGTCACCACACCAGTATTATCTACTTTTAGAATATCACAGAACATACATAGATCTTCTTTGGCGTGATCTCACTCATCAGGTAGGTATGGTACCAGTACCGCAGCAGCACCACTAACACCATAGCGATAGGAATGTCACTGTCAGTGAATGGGAATCCACATGGAAGATTCTCCGCAGTACATTGCTCACTCCTCAGTTCTTTTCCACCATCGAGTTGCAAGCACATTCTCCAGTGACGAGCAGCAGTGCAGTGTTGGTGGATTTAGCACCTTTTTCAAAGTAGGGCCTACTGCCACTTGGAGTACAATAGTATCACACAGTTGTTTCACCGAGGCGAGTATTACTGCCTTTATATATTTAAGAGCCCATGCATTTTTTGGAAGGGATCCTGCGGACTCCTGTCTTAAGTTTATGGAGTCACGGGCAGATTCACTTGCAAAGCTCTTCTGTTTTGAGCTTAAGAAGATCCTTGGCTTGGCCAAGTCTCCTGTCTTAAGTTTATGGAGTCACGGGCAGATTCAACTTGCCAAGCTCTTCTGTCTTGAGCTTAAGAAGATCCTTGGCCTGGCCATTTGTTCCAAGTCTCCTGTCTTAAGTTTATGGAGTCACAGGCAGATTCACTTGCCAAGGTCTTCCCCCCAGGGCTTGCAAGTTGTGCGTTGATCTGATCCCTTCTTTACTAGAGTGATGGTGGGGAAGGACTGCAGATGGAGTGTGTGGGTGACCAGTTGCCACAACTATATTGGGCTGGTGAGGTCTTGCTGATGGTGTCACATATGTGGCCAATGTTGCAAACTTAATAAAAACCTGGTGTGTTTACTGTCATTCCATGATGGTGAAGAGTGCCTATGGTGCACTTGTAATCCACCTGGTGAGTGAGATCACCTTAAAGATCTACTCTTTATGGTACATTCTACATATCTGTTATTTCCCTGTGTCACTGATGTATGCCATTTCATTGTGTGCGTAAAAGCAGACAGCAGCTTAGCCTTTACAGTTTTATTCTTCTCTTATCCAATTCCATAGTATTTACAAGAAAATAATTTTCCTATTTTAGAAAATTGTCAGAAATCAACCCTCAGGAAGCACAGTCAGACAAAGGACCATCGTTACAACACTGGAAGCAAACATTCTTAGAAGGAGACTGTATGCAGTTAGCGACAATGATGAGGCAGAAAGTTCAGAAGATAATGATTTAGCTATTAAATTTGTAAAAAGACAGTGAACGTAATCTGTTTAAAGCAGTGTACTTTGCAGCAAAAACAGATATGGCAAATTGCAGTGTCAACCAGCTTTTACATTTCATTCGCTGGACAGGAGGTCAATGCTCAGTACATGATATAAGTGATTACACTGTTCATGATCTTCAGAGAAGTATTGTGAAAGTATTAGATAGCAAAGTCATAAAAGAAGCCTTGCAAAGTCCTGTGTTTGGCTTGCTAGTTGATGAATCCACAGATCTTTCAGTCCACAAAACTGTAATAATGTATATTCGATATGTCAATGAAGGGGAAATGAAAACAAAACTAATTGGCAACATCAGGGTAAAGGATGGTTCGGCACATCACCTAACTGAGGCTATTGTAAACAGATGTCAGGCCCTGGGCTTCGTCATGTGTAAACTTGTGGGGTTAGGTAGTGATAGGGCTAGTGTAATGATGGGCAAGTCCAATGGTGTTGGTGCACTTTTGACTTCACTGCATTCACCTTTTATGGTTCATGTCCACTGTTTGGCTCATAGATTGGCTTTGGCCTGTTCACGAGTCTGCTACTCACTTTAGATACCTCAAGACTTTCAGAGTAACATCAATGGTACATATGCCTATTTCAGTACATCTGCTGTTAGGCAGGCAAAGCTAGAAAGATATGCAAAGGGTGATTGGTACAGTAAAAGGAAAGCTGAAAGAAGCAATTAACATACGTTATTGTCAATGCAAATGCTGTAAATGCATTACATAAATGTTACCCTGCTATTCTCCTATACTTAAAGAGACAGGAACCATGCCAAAGCTCAGGGCCTTCACACGTTTCTCACTACTTATATTTCTGCAGCTGTTCTATGTATGTTCTGTGATATTCTTAAAGTAATGGGAACTCTTTGTAAATCCTTTCAAAAGCAGGATGTGCTGTATGTGGATGTGAAACCACAAGTGTTCTGTGCAATTGGTGAGTTAGAAAACATGAAAAGTGAGCCAGGCCCAATCCTGACAGCGTTTCAAGAGGCATGTGAAATTGAGACTAGCGATAGTGGACAAATGACAGCATGTTGGAAAATAAAGGAATCTCAGCAAGATGACATTCAGATTGAACTCAAGTGTTCACATAAAATGACAGCACAATTCTCAAAACTGAGGGAGGAGTATCTCAATACTCTTATAAGCAACATGAAGTGTAGGTTGTGCCCATATTCTAAAACAGAAGCACTTCTGGATGCCATTGCCAATCTAACTGACCCACAGTCTGTAGTAGACTGTAATACAGTCAGTGTTCAGAAAAGTTTAGAAGTTGTTTGTGAAAAATTTGGTTCCAACACACAATATGACACTGATCAAGATAATACTGAGACAAATATTCATAAATGCAAGCCTTTACTAGATGAAAATTGTCTCTGCTCAGACTGGGCAAAAGCAAAGGCAATGATGCTTGGATGCTATAGGAACCTTAGTTCCGAAAGCTTTATGAGAAGGGTAATTTCAAAGTACTCTGATACAATGCCAGTATATTCAACATTATGTAATATCGCTTTATGCATCTGTAGAATGTGAACGAGGTTTCACTGTGCAGAATAGGATAAAGACAAAATTTTGTTGTTCACTAACAGAAGATAGCCTAGAGCTACTAATGAAACTAAACATGGGGCCTGACTTCTCCGACTTTGAAGTCGATAAATCTGTGACGTGTTGGAAAAAAGAGAAAAAAAGGCGCTATATGTCTTTGTGGCAAAAATCAAAATGGAGGAGACTGGAGAAGCCAAAGTCCCAGACAGAGACAGTCAGGTTTCATCTTTCTGGTAGCAGCTGCAGCAGCAATACTGGTGGTAGCTGTGCCATATTATCCGGAGGTAGCCACACATCAAACAATGATTATGTCAGTATGTCACCATGTATCAGCAGCAATACCTGTTCTGACACTGCAGATGATGGCAGCGTGGGTGCCAGTGCCACTGCAGTTTATCCTACAAGCAGTACTAACAGAAGTGCTCATGATGGGGGAAGGGCTGAAGATAGTGAATTAGGCGATGAGGATTTCCTGGAAATAATAGATGACAACAGTAGCGTGGCATGGATGACAACAGTAGCGAATAATTACATAACTCAAATTGGACTCGTTTGATCCAGGTTCAGGTACACATTTTGGCCCAGATACAACTTACTGACAGACATACTGCTGCACATTGAATCGGCAGAAGTAATTATCTGAAAACCAGTATTATAAATAGTAAATTCACTCGAAAGCTGTGAAGAAAGCAAAATGTTTATTTTCTTTTTTGTTGCATACTACTGTCACAGTGCTGCTGTGTACTGTGCATGGATGGAGGTGATGGACAAGGCAGCGATAGCTGGTGCAGGAAGCATTGTTGCAGCCTGGCTGCTGCAAAAGTGCAGTGGTGATGGCTGGGAGAGAGTGGGACTGGTGTGACTGTGAGTTGCTGAACATAATGGAATACGGTGGGGCATTGGATAATGAAAAATTAGTTGCTTACTGTTAAAAGAAGACAACAGTCTATTGTTCATCACATGATGATGTGCTGTACCTAGTTGGTGGCAATTTATGGTGACAGACACTAGCAGACGTAGAGGTACATACTACACCTAGTAAGTACGCAACAGGTTGCATTGCCTCACGTTGCTTGCAGGTAATGGATGTGATACAGCAGTCACATTACATAAAGCAAGAACGGGTTATTAAATGTATCATGGGGTCGGTCATACAGGGATAAGTGCATTGTTAAGGCTACATGTTCTCTGCATTACTCTGTCTCCCCAAATCAACTTCCACACGTAACCAAAACTGGTTTGCGTATTCCAGCAAGACAACATCTTGCCAGGCCATTAGTCACTCACTGTTATATATTTGACAAATTTTAGCACTGACTCACACAGACTGATTTTTTTGCCTTGATAAGTATCAAAAATGTCATCACTGCAGGAGTCACCCAATTTCTGCAAAGTGTCAACTTAAGTTCAACCAACCAAGTGCCAACACCTATGGTACCAGCAAGTTGAAATGTTTTTATGTACGATGCACAGGGGTAATGCCAAACTTCACCCAACAACTAACACACCAAAATCTGGCCAATGGAAAATCATGTACACAAATGCTCACAGCCTGGGAAATAAGATCCCAGACCTGCAGGCAATAATGTCAGAGGCTAAACTGGACATAGTAGCAATTAGTGAGACGTGGTTTACCAGTAACCACACTTGGGAGACTTCAGTACCTGGCTATGTATTGTTCAGAAGAGACCGAGGTGCAAAAAGGAGGGGAGGAGTGGCCCTGTATGTTAATGAAAATATCAAAGCTACAGAAATTCAGAATACACATAAGGAGCCAGAAGAACTGTGGGTCACCCTGGAAACAGGAAATGGGACAGCCATAAGAACTGGGGTTGTCTACAGGCCCCCAGACCAGGGGGAGGACATAGACACATTACTGTTAGAAGATATACAAACATGACAGCTAAAGGGAGGTTCTGATAATGGGAGACTTCAACATGCCAGATATAGATTGGTCAATACCAGCAGGAACATCTGCCAGAACTAGACTCATAGTGGATTCCCTGCAGGAGGGCCTCAAACAACTGGTACAGCAACCCACAAGAGACAGGGCTATCCTAGATCTAGTACTGACTAACAAAGAAGGGATCACAGATCTCCAGGTAGAAGGTCACCTGGGGTCCAGTGACCATCACATGGTATGGTTCAATTTGGCTACTACATCTAAATCATCCCATTCCAAGGCAAAAATATGGGACTTCAGAGGAGCTGACTTTGATAAGATGGCCAACAGAGTTAAGCTAGCCCTGGCAAAAAGAAACACAGGTGAGGAGGTACAGGCAAAGTGGGCAAGCATTAAGGATACAATACTTGAAGCAACATCCCATTGTGTTAGACAGAAAAGGAAGTGCAAAAGAAAAAGGAAACCACTTTGGTTCTCAAATACAGTAGCAGAAAAGGTCAGAGCCAAAAGGCTGGCCTTCAGAAAATATAAGGGAACACAGCGGGATGAAGATAGGGAGGCATACCAAACTGCCCTAAGGGAAGCAGGTAAGGCAGTAAGGCAGGCAAAGTCCCAAACTGAGGAAACACTAGCACGAACAGTAAAGAAGGTGACAAGACTTCTATAGATACATTAGTGAAAGGAGAAAGTCCAGAGGGGTGCTAAGCTTAATGGAGAAAAGGGAGCATGTGAGGAGGAGGACCCTGTAAAGGCATCTATCCTAAATAGATACTTTGCTCAGTATTTACTGAAGAGAAGGTGAGGCAGGGCCCACAGCTCAGCATCATGGACACAGGGGAGGGAGGTGAGCACTACTCCCTTCACAAAAGAAAGGGTCCTACAAGAGCTGCTAAGCTCAGGGTGGATAAGGCAATGGGACCTGATGGCATACATCCCAGGGTACTTAAGGAGCTAAAGGAGGAACTAGCAGAGCCATTAGCAGAATTGTTTAGTGAGTCTCTGAGCACAGGAGAGGTCCCAGAAGACTGGAGAAGGGTTATGTGATCCCGCCCACAAGAGTGGTAGCAGGGAGGAGGCGGGAACTACAGACCAGTCAGTCTTACCTCAGTAGTGGGCAAGATTATGGAGGCACCTTAAGGAAAGGATAGTGCAACACCTGGAGTCCATAGGGGCACAGGATCCAAGACAGCATGGGTTTACAAAGGAAGGTCCTGTCAAACTAATCTCATGGATTTCTTTGACTGGGTAACCAGAGTGGTGGACCAAGGGAGCAGTTGATGTCGCCTACCTTGACTTCAGCAAAGCTTTTGACCTCGTTCCACATAGAAGATTGATAAATAAGCCAGGTAGGCTCAGGGTGGGTCAGAAGTTGGTCAACTGGGTGGCAAACTGGTTGACTGGCAGAAAACAGAGAGTGGTGGTAAATGGTATACAGTCAGAAGAGATGCAAGTCACAAGTGGGGTACCTCAGGGATCAGTCCTGGGGCCAGTCCTATTCAACATCTTCATTAGTGACCTCGAGATGGACTAGAGGGTAAGGCTTGTCTGTTTGCAGATGACACCAAGATCTGCAACAGAGTAGATGATCCAGATGGGGTGGGCAGAATGAGAAGAGATCTGGATAAACTAGCAAAATGGTCAGAAGAGTGGCAACTGGGATTTAATGCAAAGAAGTGCAAAATCATGCACATAGGGAAGAGAAACCCTGAAGCCACTTATAGGCTGGGAGGGTTGCTAGCAGTCACAAAGGAAGAAGAGACTTGGGCATCATCATCACTGATGACCTAAAATCATCCAAGCAGACCTCTAAAGCAGTAGGTAAGGCTAGGGGTGTTAGGGTGTATTAGTAGAGGTATCACAAGTCGTAAGAGGGAGGTAATAATCCCTCTGTACAAGACATTGGTTAGGCCCCATCTGGAGTACTGCGTGCAGTATTGGAGGCCACACCTTCACAAGGACATTAATCAAATTGAGGCAGTCCAGAGAAGGGCAACCAAAATGGTGCAGGGACTGCATCAGAAGACATATGAGGACAGATTAACGGAGCTCAATATGTATACCCTTGAGCAAAGGAGGGAGAGAGGTGATATGATCAGGACATTTAAACACCTAAGGGCATAAACAAGGTGAAAGAGTCTAACATGTTTAAATATAAGAAAAATTGCAGGACAAGAGGACACAGCATGAGATTAGAGGAGGCCGATTAAGGGGAATGTGAGAAATTCTTTTTCACAGAAAGGGTGGTAGATGCATGGAATAGCTTACCACAAGAAGTGGTGGCTATGAATACAGTGCAGGGCTTCAAACAGGCATGGGATAGGCATAAGGGAGCAATACAAATGACTATGAATAGATAGGTCACTGACAGAGCAAAGGCCGATGGCACATTTATAAGGTAGAAAAAGAAATGGGCAGACTGGATGGGCCTTGCGGTCCTTATCTGCCGTCAACTTCTATGTAACACCTATGGTACCAGCAAGTTGAAATGTTTTTATGTTTCAAAGTATAATAATTGTGGCTTACCAATTTGAATGTTATCATTAGCACTTTTACCTTGTTAAATAAATTCAAGTTAGAATGGTAAGGTAGGTTTTAAAACAGCTGTTCCTTGATTGAAAAAGATTGTACAGTTAAATCTCATGGACGATGCACATGCAATACCCCCACCCAGGCACTGTCAGGCTGCAGCAGGCACCCATATGAGGACTTGGCTATTTGTCCATGATGTGTTATATTACAATACATATACACAATACCAGGCAGGGCCAGCCAAATACATTGGGTAAATACATCATGTTATTTTGGAACAATTATGTAAGTTTCACTTTATACAACATCATATATTTCACTGTACTACAATTTAATTAACTTGTTATAATGTTATTTCCACTTGTAGAAATGGAACCGGACAAAAAAACCCCACAGATAATAACAATGGGCCAGATAGGAAACTTACAACGGAAAGAAAGACAGCTTTGAGATAATACAAGGTAAAACACAAAACTAATACAATACTGTAACAAACAGTACAGAACCATTGAAAATGGTGTTAAGGACTACTGTTTTAAGTTTATGGAGTCCTTTGCAGATTCAGTTGTCCTTTTGTCAAGATCTTCTGTCTTAAGTTTAAGAAGATCCTTGCAGGCAACCTGCAGGTGGCTCTATATAGCATGTGGTGGGTGTATGGTATATAGCAGGGACTCCTGTCTTAAGTTTATGGAGTCCTTTGCAGATTCAGTTGTCTTTTTGTCAAGATCTTCTGTCTTAAGTTTAAGAAGATCCTTGCAGGTGGCTCTATATAGCATGTGGTGGGTGTGTGGTATATAGCAGGGACTCCTGTCTTAAGTTTATGGAGTCCTTTGCAGATTCGGTTGTCCTTTTGTTAAGATCTTCTGTCTTAAGTTTAAGAAGATCCTAGGCTCTATATAATACCACCACTGTCGTGGAAAAAAATATATGTTCTTATACTGTACTTTAAAATCAGACTCAGGACCACTGCATAGTAGAAAGAACGGTTTATTACATATGCATATGGGAGTCTGCTTCCAAAAAAATCATGCAAGGCTCCCTGAGTTTCATTAGTCAATCACTTTTATACACTTATTATCAAGGCGTTGTTAGGCATACTCTTATCTTGAAAATGACCAACATTGCAGTATTAACCAATTATGAATTAGAAAAACATGTTGATTCCAATGTAACAGAAAAGCAGACTGATACCACCATCTGGGGTACATTTCCACTGTTTATTTCATCTCTTTCCCAGTACCTCTTGATACATATGCCTGGGTCAATCTGACCTGTGTGAAGCAATGAGTTTCACTCACACCGTAGCAACGTACAGCTTGTCTTCAATGCCACTACATGTTCTTATCAGTTTCTTTGGTCCACATCTGCTATTCAGGCTGGTACGGCCAGTTCTGCTCAATTTTATCTAGCTTATTATTCTTCACAACCTAAGGAACTGGTTTCAGCCAGCACGAGCTATTGCTTTTTGCTTGCTTTGCGATTCTCATGAACTTATAATGACCCTTAGCTTCTACTCAGACCTGGCTATATTCAACTATACTAGCAGCTCTACATTATAGCACACTGTAACACACTTTACTTTATATGTATGCATGAAGGAAAGATATATAAAAGAAATTCCTCCACACTACACACCATTTGTAATGATTGTGGTGTTTATCTTTGTTTTACCTCAAAACTTCCTTTCTTTCTATTGGAATATCCATATGTGGCAGGGAAGCCCATTATTCTGAGTTCAATTACCAGGCTATAAGTGGAGAAAACATCTTGTAATACATTACTAAATTGTAATGTAAGTGAAATAAATGGTGTTATAAAGTGAGAAAAAATATTTATGCAAAATAAGATTTATTTAGCCAGTTTTCGCATTGCCAGACAGTGCCACTGGAGTATTTATGATGCAGTGTGGCAGTCGGCAGAATAGCCCATTTTTCCAACACGAGTTGTGATGGTAATAACAAATTACTAAAGATTTTACTTTATAACTAAATAAACAATGGGTAGTAATCAATCACTGATTACCACACTATGAATCATAATGTAGGTGGCAGCAGCCTAGCATACTGCTAGCAGCAGGCATCTATCTGCAAGCAACTGAAAGAGCCGCTAACGCCAAAAGTGCTACATTGCAGATTCTGAATAAGCATACTGCCAGTAAATCTCATACCAAAAACTAGATTTTTACCTTACTTCGTTTTAAAGTCACTAGCCATTTTGTAACCTTGACTGCACTACCTGTGCAATAAAAGCAGGTGTCGTTGAAGTGCTGTGTAGCTCTGTAACATACTAGATAATATTGTATACAGTACACAATGATTATTACTAATCTATGCACAGTGATGATTTGAAGATACTGGCATGGCATTGTCTACTATACAAGAACTGAACAATTCATGAAATAAACACATTGTCTGAAAACGATTACTGCGTGCTTACGTTTTAATTTCTTATCATTGAGAAATGTATTTATGTGGATGTAGCATGGATTACAGTAATGTACTCAGAAGGCCAGTGAGTTGACTTCTAAAGCTATAGGAGTTGGAGTATTTTGACTGCCAAAATTTGTCGACTGGAATTATTTTGACTTCCAAAAAATTGACAACTGGAGTATTTTGACTCCAGTAAAACTGAAATGACTTCCAAATTTCAACCCGTGGAAGTATTTGACTTCCACCCAAAAAAAATTATCTGAAGCCCTGACAGTAGGTAACCCTGGTATCAGCAAAGGCAAAAACAGCACTGCTCCAATATTAATAGTACAAAAAGCTTTTATGAATTTATTTTAAAAGGCAACATACCCAATTGAATCAGCTGAATAAAGTGAGCCAACTTTATACCAAACCCTGCCTTGGCTGCATCGGCTACCAACAGGGTCATCAGCCATTGCTTTGCTACAATAAGGGCAGGGGGGGCAGCACCAACAGGACATCTCTCAGACTGCACCAACCTCCACAAAAGAGCTGCTGTGTCTGCCCAGGGAGGAGGATCATTGAACTCAGTTATGAGCCACCCTCTGAGGTAACCACCTCATATTACAGGGCAGTTTCTGCACTGCAGGGGGCCTCAGAATAAGGCCCACTCCCTGCCACGGTTCCCTGCCCCCCAGTAGTGCCGTTTTGTCAGCCAAAAACCCTGAGGGCTTAGGACCAAATGCTTAAGTGGGTTGCTTACATATTAATTCCCCAAATTTGAGTTTGCCTCTGCTCAGAGAGTGGCTTGAACACCTTTCACCATAACATTGTCCCTGCTGTATGGCCTCATCATCCCAACCCCGGCACAGTGTATATAGCCTGGGGAGTCTCAGTTTGGCCCCCTTTTTAACTGGACAGCCTAGGCAGTCAGAAACCCCTCTCATAATTTAGTAGGCTTAGATGTGGTTAAAATTTAGACAGGTCCCGGTCATTTTTCACCTTCATGAAGATGCCCAGAGGATATTAAGCCCACCTGCTTGGGAGCCAGGTGATGCCAGAACAGCCCACTCCCCCACCTAGGCAGAGCACTCTCTGCCACTGGTGGCAAGTCCTGAGACCTGTACTGTTCTGGCTCAGCCTCCCCTCCTTCCACATTGGTAACAGTAATACATGCATCAGGGGTGCCCCACCACCTCAAGGAGAGAGTGGATTCCCCCTGTCCCTCAAAGCAGTCCGGAAAGGCTTACCACCCATAAGTCCAGGTGAGCATAAATTGGAGTCCTTGTCGAAAAGCTGGCATGCTGAGTCAGCCACCGCAAGTACATATAAAGTCAGTTTGGGTCTGTAGTGGAGGTAGAAGCACATGGGGAGCATCTGATGGTGTTGCTTTGGATCTTTGACCGTCCAAGTAAGCATAAAGTGGAGTTCCCACAGAAAAGTCAGCTTACTTATAACTCTTATAACACTTTTGTGTTGGCAGATTTATCTTACACTGGTTTAGCTCAATTAACGAGATCATAATAGTATCATAGTAATGTGTCAGCAGAAAAGGACCATCCTGGTCCATCTAGTCTGCCCATTTCCCACCCCACCCCTACTTGTTTCCACGTCCCAGGGCTATTTTCCTCTGTCCACTAGCCAACCCCTTGTGTCTGTCCAACACCAAGGATTTTTCCTTAATTTATTAAAATTCTGAGGTTCCACACTTTCTTTTCAGCGCTTTGTCTCCTCTCTTTTACTCTCTGAAGAATATTTAAATAGACTGTAAAGGTCATTGGTCTTAGCCAGAATTAATTGCATCTAAAAATGTGTCAGGGTGAGGGAGCTTTTAATTGTGTTCCTCTAGCATGTTTGTCTTGTAAATAAGTTATTTATTATATTTCTCAATTTAGCACTTTATTTTGCACTATATTTATGGTAATGTCCTTTGGGACACTATAGAGATTAAGATGTTTTGCACTTTTTTTGCACTATATCACTTTAAGAGATCTTTGATCATGTGATAAGATTATGTGCTATAAAAGAGTAAATGCACTAGGGGGCACTATCTTTGAAAAAGCCTCTTGAAGGTGAAATGTCAGAGCTCATTTGTTAATTCTCGTTGACCCTACCAGGCTGCATGTTTGTTTGCTGGCTACTCAATGAAACAGATATTGCTTTACTACTACAAGTCGGACTCTGTTTGTAAATACGTGCTTTGGTGAGTGCCGTGACTGTTTTTTCTTGCAAAGTAAATAAATTAGTTACTGAGTGAGTCATGGCAGGTCTCTGTAAAGTCAGTGTCGGTCAGTAGTGGAGGTGGAAGCACATGGCGGAGCATCTGACGGTGTTGCTTCAGAAATTTGACCCTCCAGTGCAGCTGATCCCTTGCATTGCTGTCTGCTTCTCTTCCGTGCCTTAGAGACTTGATGCGGCATGCCAGCTTCAGGCAGGTTTTCCAGGTTCGAGATCTTGCCCGTTGGGACACCCATGTGCTTCTGCACCAGATCATCAAGCTTTTCAGTCAGCTCCTGCTCCCAGCAAAACAGGAACTGCAGGGTCATAGCATCCTGGCCAAGGGTTGTGGTTGCGACTCTCAGGCCCTCCTCGAGGTCAGTGGTGCATTTAGTAACCTCTGTCAGCACTTCAGCTGTCTCCACAACAGTTTTGCCCATTGTGTTGCCAAGCATTCTCAGTTCATACAAGAGCTGGTTAGATGTGATGGTGAACTGTTCCTCGTTTTCATCGTCTCCAGACAGGCTGGCCAGTTCAGACAGAATGGATGCAGAGCAGCTATGCGAGTGGGAGTCTCGATCATCCTTGGCTATCTGAGCAACAGGTAAGTCCTTTGGTTTATTTTTTTGGGGGGGGGTATCTTTGTGCTGGCAGTATCTACTACTTGTGCAGGTTGGCTTGGTCCTGGGAACAGGACAGAAAAAAAAATGATCTTGCTGAGAGGAGGGAGTCGATTGGAACTAGGTGTCCATTAGAGGAAGGCAGATCCAGAAGTCTAGTTCCCTGCTAAGTGGGAATAGCGCAGTTAGCTGCCTGTTAGCATGGCTGCTGCTGTAGTCAAAAAAGTTAAGGGCACTGACACTATGCCGCAGTTCTGTTTTTATATATAGGGCCTTGCACTAAATTGTGCCCAGTATAGGGACTTTCTGCAATGCAAGCTGAGAGCTTTGAATATGGGGCCCCTGATGGCTAACGCTGTATAAATATAAACCTCTGAGCATTTGTGATTGCTCTGTCTGGATAAATCTTATGACCCATATTCAAAAGACTTACCGGCATAAAATAGAAATGAGCAGCACATCCTGGAAATTGTGCTACAGTGCAGAGTTCAAAAGGGTTGAAATGCATCGTGCATATCCGATTGGCGATTGCTCACAAATAATGTATGCCGTGCAGAAGAGGGGTGGAGATCTGCATATGCCGTGCATGTGTACATTCAGGGGAACTGTGTGGCGCATGAGTCATGCATCCCATATTTGTGCCATGCAAACTTAGAGAAGGAAGGGGCTGCTGTAAATCAGCCAGACATACACAGGCAGGCTGCTGAACTACAGGCAGGATATCCTGAGATAGCCCTGTGAGCTGCTCCAGTATGAGCTCCAGACATACACCGGCAGGCGGCAGGCTGCTGAACTGCAGGCAGGATATCCTGAGATAGCCCTGTGAGCTGCTCCAGGATGAGCTCCAGACATGCACAGGCAGGCTGCTGAACTGCAGGCAGGATATCCTTAGATAGCCCTGTGAGCTGCTCCAGGATGAGCTCCAGACATACACAGGCAGGCTGCTGAACTGCAGGCAGGATATCCTGAGATAGCCCTGTGAGCTGCTCCAGGATGAGCTCCACGCACCCACACACAGAAGAGATGCCAGGACAGTAGGGCCCAAGGCCACAGCTGTGCTGTGCCTGCATGCCACAGGCACCTGCCAGATACTGGTGGGAGACACCACCGGTAGCACCCAGGCACCCACCCCATGCACTGTACCCAGGTCGTAGACACCCAGATGCCGTATGCTAATGAGGTCAGTTGCCACAGTAGCACACGAGCGGTGCAGAGAGCTACAATATAGTACATGTGCGAGGTGCCATTGTCTGCACCCATGTGGCCATCAGAGCGCCACCCGGTGGTGACATGCACCCATGACCACGTCTAGGATGCCAGTAATAAGAATGCATGGTGGTACTGGTGGTGGGTTGGCATGGGGCAGGAACAGACCATTAGCACAAACCCATGGTGGTACACCACAGGTGCACTCAGCACGCACATATCAGTCCCATGCCACCAGGAACCACATCCATGTCCCAGATGCCAGCCATGCATTGTGAAAATGCCACAGGGGCTGTATGGTAGGTTAGTGTGGTGTACTGGAAGTGGGCATAGTGCAACTGTAGGAAACACGGGGCAGAGATAGCACCACCTGCATCCTGGAGATGTCACAGTCATGCCGCATAGACACTGGACCCTACAGTGTTGTGCATGCAGACACCACAGGCATGAACATGGCCATGGGTAACAGCACTGTACACAGACCAATGCATTACACAGACACACAAACACACACACACACACACACACACACACACACACGCAGACACACACACACGGCCCCTCACCTGTCTGCTAGGCTGCAGTACCTCCTGTTCACCTCTGTGGAGTGGTGGTGCTACCCTGCATATCTGGAACTGCACATGCAAATGGCCTGAATACATTCCAGTAATGAGATGCAAATGTGCTGTTTGGGCACTGACTGTGTAATGAGGCTGTTTGCATATCCTGGCTGAATATTGCAGTTGTGCACTTTCTGAATATCCTGTTCTTTTGTGCTGGCGCAAGTCAATGCTCTGTTCATTCACTTGCGCGGCGCACCCAGCCACTTCTGAATATGAGGTCCTATATCACCTGTAACAGTATTATTACATATTATATTGTACATGGAGTTGAATAAACCGGGAACAATGATTAGCAGTTATGAGCATGAAATTACTAATTAATTGTGACAATGCATAGCACTTTGCTTTAACTGATTAGAAAAATTATTAATGACCAAAATTACTGATGTGATATTTTATGTGTTTGAATGTTTTGACTGGAATAAAGTCCCATATCAAAATCTACTTTGTGTGTGCTTTATCTGTTTCAACATCCATCCTCTCCGCACCCACACACATTGTTTTCTCGGGGAACTGACGTCTGGCTTCCTGTAACCCCTTCCCCCAAACAAATCTAGTAAGTTACCATCTGAATACTTTAACAGTTTCTGATGCCGTCTTATGAAATGGGCAGGAAATTTAAAGTAATGTGATTGGTCAGCAGCCATGCATTAAAGTGTGTAGCACACAGAAATGAGTCAAACACTGTCTCAGCTGAGCATTGATACTGGTGACAGCCCCCCCCAGAACTTTCACTGTTGAAACGGAAGCCATGTTTTTTTCACCGCGGTATCCACGGTAGCTGTACAGTAAAGCAAGCTATTTGATAACAGCACGTCATGTATGCCACACTCCAGCTTTCACCTAGCTGTAACAGAACATGATGTAGAATAATGTTTACAGAAGGAAAACGTGAACTGAGAACAATGAGAAAAGCAGACACATTCCATTAGCCAGCAGTACCATGCTGTCACCTCAGCAGCACACCTGCTCGCTTTAGTTCTTAACAGCCAACCTGTTGGCTGCTCAAACACCACTCCCTCGCTACTTCTATCTTTTAATCTACCATCTTTCTCATTTTTTTTCCTACTTAATAACAGGCCTAATGCACAACACACAAAACAAAAGGCATGCAAGGTACAGTCTCTCCCTTGTCCAGCAGCTCACTCTCTCACTCTCTTCACAGACTAACGATCTGCATGCCCCTTGCTATTTCCCTCCCTTAACCCCTCAGCTCATTGAAATTCTCATTACACAGTACAGCTAAGCACGTACGATGTACAGTACATGCTCGTACAGAGCTCAGTTGGCAGCTGGCTGTAGTGATGGGGTGGGGCTGTGCCAGTCATCGGCTGAGTATGGGTGGGGGGACACTGGGGTGGAGGAATGAGTCCACTAGACCACCAGGGTGATTTGGTACATGGGGGTTGGCAGCATTACTCCAGAATGTGCGGGGTTGGCACCTCACCACATTACTGGGCATTGGGCTGGGGCACCTTTCCGGATTGCGGGATCGGATGGGGGTCCTATAATGCAATATGGGGGAGATTAGGTGTTCTACTGCCTTGTGTGGGGTTGTGGCTGGGTTGGGGGGGCTTCAGGGTCTCAGGCACGGCAGCTGGCAAAGTATAGGTATGTCAGCTCATAGCTGGTGTAACTGTACTTTGCTGGTTGTCCTTCCCGGGACATTTTGGAATAGCAATTTGGGGTTACAGCAGCCACCCTTTTGGAATAGGGTGCATATGCTGCTGTAGGCCCCCCTTCCAACATACCGCTGGACAAACAGGTAGCGTACGTCCACCTGGATGCAGGCAGCCTGCGTGTTGTTACAGGCTGCCTTTCAGAATAGGGATTGTCGCAAGGTACTACTTGTATCTGTCCTGTTAGACACAAGTGCCCTTGCGACATACTGAGGCTTTTTGGAATCGGGCCCTATATTTCCATGTTGTCTTTTTTAACCATCAATCATGACTTTTGATGTAAATGGATGTATATACCACACCAGTGGTGAAATAAATGGGTAAATAAATCATATTATTTTGGGATAAATATTTATTTTCACTTAGAAAATGGGCTTTTTATTTGCTGGGCTCTGATTGGCTGGTACCCCTGACAAGGGGGTACATTAACTTTCAATAGATGCCCAGCTAATAAAAAGTTCCAGCAAAAGTGCCCCTTCACCCATTCAAGTATTATTGTGCTCACTCTGCTTGCCCATTGGTTGACAGCACGAATTAAATTTGAAAATGACTGCCATTTTTCTCTAAGCTTGCGAGATACTGTCTAAGACTACATAAACTCATTACCAGAAGCCGTTGCATCCAAATGTCTACCCATCCCCTGTCATCAGTTTCCCTTGCTCATCATGCCACTATATACAAAAGATGTCAGCAGCTGTCTTTGATGCTCCCGATTTGTCCTGCCTTTTCCGACCGGCGATCGCGGCGCTGTCAACTCTGCACTGAAATTCTTACGTTGCGATCCCACTGGCAACCCGTTTCATGAAAAAAAAAACAGAAAGTCCGTTGCCTGCTTATGCGCTTTCGTGCTGCCCAGATGAAGAAAAAATCTAATCCCCTCACTTGCGATCACACTGACAGCCGCTTTGGGAAAAAAAAACATAAATTGCGATCGCACTGACAGCCGCTTTAAGTCCCTTGCCTGCTTATCGCACTCCTGCTGCCCAGATGAATAAAAAAAAAATCTAATCCCCTCACTTGCGATGGCACTGACAGCCGCTTTGAGAAAAATAAACCAGAAATAGCGATCGCACTGACAGCCGCTTTTGAAAAAAAAACAGAAAGCCCCCTGCCTGCTTATCACGCTTCTGCTGCCCAGAATCCCCTCACTTGCGATCGCGCTTTTACTGCAGTCAAGTAAACGGTAGGAAAAACAAAAGACAGAAAGTCTAAACAAGTACCTGCTTATCGCGCTCCTGCTGCCCAGAATCCCCTCACTTGCGATCACGCTTTTAAGTTAGGAGACAGTGTGTGTGTCTGTGTGTGTCTCAACTAACTATTCAGACCATTCTTATAAAGCAGGCGGAGGAACTATTTTATTTCAAAATGTTCTAAAAAGTCATTTTTAATTAATTTTTTTTTTTTACAATGCCCATTTCGCGCAATAATACCCTCGAGGGTGGGATATGGGCAATACGGACCTTCCAGGGCTATAAGGCCCTCCGCCTGCGGCGTCGGGCCTCATTACGCCCTGGGCGATCCCAAATATTATATCTCGCCCACCCTCTAAAATAATATTATAGTAAAACACTATTTATTTCACTTAGAACATGTTATTTCCACTTAGAATCTGGAAATAGAACACAGAGAACAATAGAGAACGTACAATGGAAAGAAAGGCAGTTTTAAGCTAAAACAAAGTAAAACACCATTAAAAACATTATAAATGGTGTGGCATATATCAAATACATAATGGGTTGCAGTAGATTATATAATGAGCTCCAAGAATCTGAGAACCTCATTGGCTGACTGGCACTTTTGACTGTGGATAAATCCTATGATAACCCCACGCAAAACGTGCCAGTCAACAGCATCTGCATTCCTCAGATTGTGAAAACAGCCCGACCCCTGAAAAACAAAATATATAGCCACCATGTTGGATTCTCCATGAACCGTGACGGAGAACCCAACTCTGTAAAAGAAGATTACTACTGCCCTGAACGACACTAAATAGTGTAAACTGCCCCTTTCCAAACTCGGGACTTACCAAAAGTAATTCCTGGACCCTGTCTCCCAGTTATCTTCTCCCTCTGCCACTTCTGGTCCCTGAACTTCCAAGCAGAAGACAGGAAGAGCATTCATCGTAGAGCTCCATAGTTTAGGCGTACGGCCGTTGCCGATCTACACCCTATTACCTCAAACCCTCTGCAGCATTCCGGAGGCCGAGAGGGAGGATGTACAAAAAAATGATAGCAACTTCTTTCCCTCGTCCCAGAAGCGCAAAAAGTCCTGGCAACGAGTGTAATGAAGTGCAGCATGTGCACAAACTAAAAAAAAAAATGGAGCCAGTGCTTGGAAGTGTGGCATGTGCACAAACCAGAGGAAAAAAGGAAACAATGCTCCGTACTTTTTTTCCCTAATTTTTTTACCAGGAGAAACACACTAAGCTAAAAGCTTGTTTACAGGTGCGACCTGGGAACACAGGGAAATTAAGTGACTTGCTCAGGGTCACACAGTATGCAAAAGTGGGGTCTGTGGGATTCAAACCCAGATTTCCAGATTTGCAGCTCAGGGCCTTAAACCACTGTGCTATACTTCCTCCCCAAACTACTAGTAGTAGAACTAGCCTCCACAAACAACTTCAGGAGGCTGTCCCTGCTCCTATAAGAAAAACGGAGCTTGGACATGACATAGTGAAGTCACACATCTGGAATTCTGTTTAAAGTATCCCGACCCGAGGGAAAGAATCGGGGCCAGGAATGAAAAAAACAGTACTGCACATGCGCAGTATCACTGGAGCTTAACAACCCAGGACTATTTTTTCTGGCACAGCAAATAATTTAAAATACAAAGAGAAAACAAGTATTTTTATTATTTCTGACACATAGATAAGGGGGGTCATTGTATAATCACAATAAACCACAACAGGGTGTGGGTTATACTGGGATTCTGCGCTCGTGACCAAACCACACCAGATGTGGGTAAATCCCAGCATAACCCACACCCTGTTGTAATTTATTGCTTAAAATAACACATTTATCTCCACACATGCATGTTAAGACCTTTATGACGAACTCGTGGCTTTGCCACAGTGCAGGTGAAGAAACGGATTAAACATTGTGGGGTAGCCATATTTAATGGAGATATTCTTTATATATTTCACAAAACAAACACAACTTTACTAAACCAGATTAAAAATAGGATAAAAGGACATTTTACAAGACAGAAGACAAATGGCAGTCATAATCTGAATAAAAAGATATAGGTACCTGATTTTCATGTACTGTAACTTGAATATCCATTTTAATGTCCATTGAAAACAGCAGATATTTACTGCAGAATAGAATGAAGTGGAGCTTTGGTGTATGTTTTACCTTTTTAAATGTTTTTGAAAACTTCCGTAGAAGTGTTGAAGTGATCTTCTGAATATGGAGTTTCCCAGGTTTTGGTCAGTATTCCCAGATGCTTTGATCACCAGTTATTTTAACATCACTTTCTTCTGACCAACGTGAACTAGTGTGCAACTGACATTGCTCCTGACCTTATGAGACAAATATAAATATTTACATTGTTCTTAGCCAGTCAGGATCGTTTATTTCTAAACATTCTGGGAGCTCTTGTAACCATAATAGGATATCTCATGTACAAGTTCTGAAATTCTAAACTTCAAATTTCAGTTGGCATAGTCCACTTCCACAAAGGGGAACCTCTTGTATTCTGCACAGTAAAACAGTTTGATTCTGAATTCAAGTTCCATTTTTTTAAACAACTGTGCTTAGCATGGTTTCCAATTTGTATATTCAGCTCCTGCTCCACTTATGATTATACGAGTTTCTTCTCAAGACCATTGTGTGCCGGAACTACTCAGCTTCCCTTCACAGTTTTCTCACCCAAAGAGCTCAAGAATGCACTCATATGAGTTTATAAGGGTGCTAGGAGGGCCTCTTTTGGTTATCAGTGTCTCCATGTGTGTTGTCAGCATGGCACGGTTGGTAGCACTTCTGCCTCTGGACCAGAAGGTCGTGGGTTATTGTCCCACACTGGGATTGGACTTGCACCTAAAAATTACTGGCATCCAAGTGCAGTATTGGGGGGTGCTGTACTGCTGGGGTGTGCCGTCCTTCGGATAAGATGTTAAACTGAGGTCCCTTCTGCCCATCCTGGTGTTGTCCTGGTGGGTGTCCAGGTGGCAGTAAAAGAACCCAGGGCCGTCTTCGCAAAGAGTAGGGGACATTTCTGGCGTCCTGGCCAACATTCCCCTTCCCATAAACCAGTTCATGCAATTATTCAGGCTGTGTGTTGGTGATGATGTGTAATATGGCTGCCACCACACATTCAGTCACTTCACTACCAGTCTAGCATTGTTTGTAAAGCACTTTGGGATACACTGTGTATGAAAAGCGTTATATAAATATTGATTCTTCTTCTTCTTCTTAGGGCACGAAAACTGTAAACCAAAGGTGAGCAGTTCTAGTGCCCTAAGGTGACACTCTTCTATCCATAAGAGGCACTCCTAGTGCCCCTATAAATGTTTTGTAAATTGTGCCACCATTTATAAAAATAATACGTGGTTTGCAGTCTGCTTCTGCGGTGCGAGCAGTGGTCATTGAAAAGCCCTTTACAGTGTGAGCCCGTGAGGTACTGATACAGCAATAAGAGTACCTCATCTACAACTGAAGGAAGCTCTGCGATTGGTCGGGGAGTGTCATATGATGCTCCCACAATCTATACTAACCAGTGTAGGACAAGAACAAATCACTGGGGGAACCCACCAACTGTGATGAAGGATTGAACAAACCTGACAGAGGTCTGGAGACACACTTCCTCATTTTATGTTGTACTTTATTAACTTGGGTTTATACCTTTAGGGGGACACATTTTATGCAAAACAGTCTTTCCCCATTTTACTCCTGGAACTGAGTCAGACTTTTAGTTTTACTCCTGAAACTGAATTTTTCCATACTCACCGTTGCTTTTAATCACAGTAACGGTACACCTAAACATATATGAGTGTTCCAAAACAGCTAAGAATAACAAAGAAAATATGGGCATAGCCATGTTAAAAGGTGTGCTCTCTTTATTATTTCAAATGTATAATAAATAGTAAAACAGACGACATGGGGAAAAGGGTATCTTACAGGGAAGTAGAATTGGGGCAAGGTAAAACACAGTGAAAAAAAGCATTGGTCAGAATTTTTACCATAACACATACTGCTTCATCAGCCCCCACTTGCATACTGTGCGACCCTGAGCAAGTCACTTAACTTCCTTGTGCTCCCAGGTCGCACCTGGAAACAAGCTCTGGCTTAGTGTGCCTTTACTGGCTAAACAATATCCCCTTTCTTACAAGACAGAGGACAAATAGCAGCCTTAATCTGAATAAAAGGGTACAGGTATCTGATTTTCATGTAATTTGAATAGTCATTTTAATGTCCTTTGAAAACAGCAAACATTTATTGCAGAGTGTAAATCAGTTGCAGCTTTGGTTTATGTTTAACCATTTTAAATATGTTTAATTGAAAAGTTCCGCAGAAGTGCTCTTTTAAATGTGATTTTTCCCAGGTTTTCATCAGTATTTCCATTTTTTTGTATTTTTAACACCAATTATTCAACATCATTGTTCTTATAATAGGAACTAGTGTGCAACATACATTGCTCCATGTCCTTATCAGACAAATATAGCAATTAAGTAATTAAACAGCACCAGGTAATGGTGGTAGTGCTACCAAACACATCAAGACATGAGCAGCATTAAGTTCAGCCCCACCACAAAAAGAGAGTCTCACTAAAACGTTCAGTAGAAATACTGCCATATTTAATGCAGAAACAAGTGTACTGTACATCCACACCACGCCAAAAGGGACATTCAAGCTAGCAGGTGCTCACATGTTACATTTCACTAAGGTACTACTGAGCTTCATCAGATCAATAGCATGTGAACAAAGTATTTAGTACAAGTGTCAGTCAAGTGCTTCACCAATCAGTGCTTAATTCAATTAGTTAGACTTTATTAAAAACATTTGGAGAACTACTCAGTGTGCATTTTCTATCAATTCCATTTCATTTAGGCAGCACTGAAGCAGTTACCAGGCACATACTGATTCATTTGTTCATTAACTAAGTAATCAACCTAGATTTTGTAACACTGAAAGAGTGATTCAGTATGTGCAAAATGTGAATGTAAGCACAAGAACCCCCACAAGGCATAAAAGTAGCAAACCTCGGGTACTAAACTTTATAATCTTACATTAGAGTTGCTTTCAAAAAGCAGTTGGGGGCGCTGCTGAGCAGCTACGTGGGAAGCAGTGTTTTGTGCATGCTCTGATGATTAATCTCTAAATTTATATATTAAAGTTATAAAGTACAGGATTTTTGTAGTCTTTCATGCTCCATTAATGTTGTGACATTGCTCCGGAGGGAGACATGGGTAAATCCAAAGTGACCACTGCTGCTTCTCATGATTTGTTTCAGCCACGCAGCAGGCAGGAAGCAGGACCTACAGAAGCTGGCGCAACAGGGATCTCTGGCACTCCGGAACCTGAAGAAGTGTCCCTGGCTATACTGAATGCTACATTAGCTCAGCTTGTCCGCGTGGTCCAGGAGTTGGACCACAAATTTGATAATTTGACACCCAGGGTCGCGACATTGGAGACCAAATAGGAAATTACCAGTCAGTCTGTCTCCAAAATTGAAGCCAGTCTTACCAAAACTATGGAAGTTTCTACTAATCTAATTGGAGACACCACTTGGCTACGTCAGCAAGTGGACGTGCTTGAGAACCAGGTCCACAAATGAAATATACATGTTTTGAGCCTTCCAGAGTCTGCGGAGGATGCTTTCTGAGGAGGAATCACCTCTGTCTGTCGAGAGAGCCTTTAGGCTTCAAACAACATGAAGTCTTGCTGTATTCTGACATAATGCAGTTAGCCCCAGCACTTGAACTGCCCAGGAGAGGAAAGAGTTAACTCTATGCAGAAGCAAAGAATGTTGAGCTCGAGCTCGGTTTTCAAACTTCTGTCTGTGGTACTTCCTAGTGTAACTGTCAGATTCTTTACTCCGCCTAACAGTGAAGTCGCTCCAGAGATTTCCTCTGCCGGTTCGGTAAAAAGTAAAGCATTCGGTTTTAAAACCGCTATTTGTTATTTTTAGATTTCCAGCATCTGTCTACGGTACAGGTATTGTGGTAGATAGGTAGTGACTGAGTTTGTTTGGGAGAGTGTGGAAATTGTTTTTTCCTCTGTTTCTTTTTGGTCGGTCCGGTTTGGAACCGATCTTGTAGTCTCTGATTAATCTCTCTCTGGGATTAGAGTGGTGTTCCGGTACCGATCGGTTTCAAAAGAACCGGTGTTTTTTCTGGTTCTTTTTCAAAACCCATGACACAGTTTGTAACCAATCAGTTATTGCATTACCTGGCTTGAAAGCTGCAATAGGGTAATTTGTTAGGTTGGCCATGTCTGAGAAACCCAAGAAGAAAACCGGTCCCACTGGGTTTCAACACTGTACTGAGTGTGGGGAGGCCTTTGTTAAGGCTGACCTCCACCTCATCTGTGTTTATTGACTGGGATTTGACCACCTCAATTCAGACTGCCAAATCTGTAAAAACTTTCCTAAATCCACTCTAGAAAAAAAACTGAGTAGGCTGAAGGAAAGGGAGGCTGAGAAGTCTGTAGATCCGGATGGCCAGCCTGGTTCAGTTGTGGCCGAACCTGAGGAGGTTCCTATTGACCTAGGTGATACCTTCTCGGGCAAAAGGAGAGCCGACACCGAGGGGTCGGTTCCGTCAAAAAAGAAGTGTAAGTCTGCAGGTTCAGATCCGGTATCACATTCTCCAACCGCGGACGAAACAGCCAAAGCGATTAACATTGTTCAATCGCTTAGACCAGTTCCGTCCGAACTGGTACCGCTGGTTAGTCGGTCGGTTCAGTCGGATCCGTCTCCTCCAGATTATGATCTAGACGCTTATTATGAGGAGTGGAAAGGAGACGAAGACTATCCTGGTGATGATGATGATGATGATGATGATGATGATTGGGGGGGTCTGGATGTGCCCATTGAACCGGACATCTCCCCAGACAGGCCCTTGGGTGTCTCTCCTCCCAGGCTCTCTGAGTCTCCTTTACATATTTTGTTCTACAGAAAGGTGGCAGAAGCCCTGTAGCTTCCCTTGGTTGAAGCTGCAGACGAGGAAGAAGAGCCTGATTTTGTGGAAATAATGGACATCCTAGAGTCCAAAAAGCTGTCTATCCCTCTTCATAAATCCTTGGGGAAACAGACACAAACAATTTTACAAACCCCTAATTCAATACCTCCTGTGGACAAGAGAATGGACAGGAGGTATATGTTATCAGGCTCAGCTGCAGAGTTCCTTTATAGTCATAGCAGCCATGTTGGGGTAATGCAGGCTGCAGGCTGTGACAGGGCCAACATTCCTTTGGCTTCATACCCCCCAGATAAGGACTCCAGGAAAGTGGATGCCATGGCCAAAAACAGTATTTGGTATCCTCTTTGGGACTCAGGCAGGCTACCTATATGGCCTATACAGCCAGGTACCAGAAATCCAGATGGTATACGGTTCTGGAACTGGCTAGACAGGCCTCTCCCCAGCTAGCCAAGGAGCTGGAGGAGGTGGCTGCTGATGGAATTGAGGCATCAAAAATGCAATTTCATGCTGCTGTGGACTCCAATGATGTGGCATCTACAGTCATGGCTACATCTGTGTCTCTCAGAAGACATGCTTGGCTCAGATGTACTAGCCTTTCACAGGATACCCAGACTAAGGCTATGGATTTTCCTGTAGTGGGTAACTGTCTGTTTGGGGAGCAAACAGAGGCTTACATGAAGAAAATGGATGAATACAGGACCACGTACAGGAGTGCACAGGCCAAGGAAAAGCAAGCCACTCCTCAAAAGCAGCAGTCTAGGGGCAGGGGCAGGCCCTTTCACAGGCCTTTTTACCAAGCCCAGGCCTTCTCTCCCTTCCCACAGAGGGGGTTCTTCAGAGGGAGGGGCAGGAGGGAGATGAGCAGGGCTGCTCCCTCCTCCTTTCAGTCTAAGGCTCCTGCCAAGCAGACACCCTGATGTGCCAGCCCGCGTCGACTCCCCATTCCCAGTAGGAGGCAGGCTGGCTTACTACTTCCAGGCCTGGAAGTCTGTCACTTCAGACAAGTGGGTCCTGGAAGTAGTAAGCCAGGGACTGGCCCTCAGTTTCAAAAAGTTCCCAAAAAAGAGGGCCAAGTCTTTTCCACCTACTTCAGCCTCAGAAATCATTGACCTAGAGGCAGAGATTTCCTCTCTTCTAGCTCTCAGAGCTGTAGAGAAGGTTCCTGCTTAACACAAGGGAAAAGGACTGTACTCGAGGTACTTCCTTACCCCAAAGAAAACAGGGGAGTGGCGACCCATCGTAGACTTAGGGTATCTGAACACATTCTAAAGCCAAAATTCAAAATGGTAACTCTGAGAATAATCCTTCCCTCTCTAAGGCCAGGAGATTGGTTAGCATCTCTGGACCTCAAGGATGCCTACTTCCATATTCCTATCAGGTACTCCCACAGAAAATACCTCAGGTTCGAGTTGCCTTCAGGCCATTACCAATTCAGACCCATGCCATTTGGCCTAACATCTGCTCCAAGGGTGTTCACAAAGTGCCTTGCAGTAGTGGTGGCTTACCTCAGAAGACAAGGTATCACCATCTTCCCATATCTGGATGACTGGCTCATCGTGGGTCAGTCATCTCTACAGGACAAGTCAGCTCTACAAACTACCCAGGACCTACTCAGTTCCCTGGGGTTTCTTCTCAATCTTCCAAAGTCTGTCCTCGAACCAGTTCAACTTCTCACCTTTATAGGTATAGAGTTGGACACTGTACAAGCAAAAGCTTTCCTTCCCCTGGCAAGGGTGAAGGCCCTAGTGGATCTCGCTTCATCCTTTCGACCTCAGGTCTTCAGCACAGCAAGTCAGTTCCTCCAGCTTCTGGGCCACATGGCAGCTTCCACTGCAGTGGTGCAGGGGGCAAGGTTCCAGATGAGGGACATTCAGTTTCACCTAAGGTCCTTCTGGTCTCAAAGGAAGGATTCACTTACCAAACTGATTTCAGTTACTCAGACTCTAGTCCAAGCTCTCCAGTGGTGGCTGGACCAGGACAACCTCAGACAAGGGGTTCCTTTTCTCCCTCAAGTCCCATCAGTAGTTCTAACTAGGTGTGCTTCTCTCCTAGGTTGGAGAGCCCACCTGGGAGTTCTGACTGCTCAAGTGGTCTGGTCTCCACAGAAGTCTCTCCTTCATATCAATCTCCTGGAGCTCAGGGCAGTTTTCCTAGCCCTTCAGAGCTTCTCAGATTCAGTCAAGGGCAAGGTGGTCCAAGTCAGAACAGACAACACCACCACAATGTGGTACATCAACAAGCAGGGAGGCACTCGGTCCTCAGCCTTGTGCACAGAAGCCATGAAGCTGTGGTCTCTGGCCTATTCTCTTCAGACTTCTCTGGTAGCAGTTCACCTTCCAGGGAAGGACAATGTGCTAGCAGATGCTCTGAGCAGAATTTCACAGGGACATCACGAATGGTCCCTGGATCCTCACATCCTGAAGGTCATCTTCTCCAGGTGGGGCACTCCAGAGATAGATCTCTTTGCAGCACCAGACAATCATCAACTTCCTCCATTTTGTTGCAGACCTCCACTCCTGGGGATGGTACCCCAGGATGCTCTAACTTTGGACTGAAAGGGCAGGTTTCTCTATGCCTTCCCTCCCTTTCCTCTGCTGTTCAGAGTTTTAATCAAGATCAGGACTCAACCCTGCGCAGTGATACTGGTGGCTCCAGATTGGGCCAGACAGCCTTGATATCCGCTACTACTGTCCTTGTCAGCATCACGTCCCCTGTCTCTGCCCAGGACATACAATCTCCTGTCCTCTTCCCGGGGCGGATCTGGTACCCCAATCTCCAGTGTCTCTCAATCTCAAGGCCTGGCTCTTGAAGAGTTAGAATATGCAGCACTACATCTCTCTCTCTCTCTCTCTCAGGGAGTTCTGGATATTCTGAAGGTGTCCAGGAGACCTTCCACTAGGAAAACTTACAATTCCAAATGGAAGAGGTTCAGTATTTGGTGCTCTCAGAAAGGCATTGTGCCTGATTCTTCAGACATTTCTACAACCTTAGATTACTTAGTTTATCTGAATAGTCTAGGCCTTAGGCCTACCACTGTGAAGGTCCATCTAGCAGCTGTCTCTGCATTCCTTTCAGCAGGAAGGGGCTCTTCCCTGGCTTCTCATCCTGTTTTCAGAAAGTTTTTCAAAGGTCTGGTTCACATTAACCCTCCCTTTAGGGAGCTCACTTCACCTTGAGATCTTAATGTCTACATTGCTCAGCTTATGCAGCCACCCTTTGAACCTCTGGCTTCAGCCGAATTGAAGTACCTGACCTGGAAAATTGTGTTCCTGGTAGCTATTACTTCTGCCAGACGGATTAGAGAATTACAGGCCCTGTCAGTTGAACCTGACTTCATCTACTGTAGTTCAATAGGGATAATGTGGTCCTAAGAACCAATAGGAGGTTCTTGCCCAAAGTGGTATCGGATTTTCATCTGAACCAGTCTGTTTCTCTCCCTGGGTTTTTCACTGACCATTTTTCTTCAGGAGAAAGAAGGTTGCACAGTTTGGATGTCAAGAGGGCCCTTAGCTACTACACAGAGCATACTAAGGCACATAGAAATGACTGTCTTCAACTGTTTCTCACTTATGGTGACGTGGGGAAAGGTAAGCCTACCATTAAAAGAACTATTGCCAGGTGGATTGTTTTTTGTATACAATTCTGCTATGTCAAATTGGGTAGAACACCCCCTTCAGGCCTATGGGCTCACTCGACTAGGGGTACAGCTGCTACGCTAGCTGTGGCCAGAGATATACCCTTCTTAGAGATCTATAAAGTGGCCACCTGGGAAACAGTGTGTACATTCACCAAGCATTACTCCCTGGATATCCAGGCTAGCAGTGATGCTAGGTTTGGCACAGCAGTTTTGCAGAGCTTCTTCCCAAAGTAGGTTCTGCATTCACTCCTCCATAGGGAACTGCTAGGTAGTCTGCATTATGTCAGAATACAGCAAGACTTCATGTTGTTTGAAGAAAAAATTACTCACCATAGTAATATTGTTTCTTCTAATGGAGTCTTGTTGTATTCTGACCTCTCCCCTCTGTCTGCCCTCTCAGAACCTAGTTTTTGGGAAGTGGGCTGACAGGTACAGTGTTGCACCTCAGGGGTGTATCTTGTACCATCCCTCTTGGGTGGGGTAGCTGTTGTTGTTATTTTTTCTGGTGTTTTAAAGTTAAATATTGTCACTACCTTTCCTTCTTGGGTTCTCGACTTGAGTCTTTTGGGCCCAAAAAGTCTTGCTTTGTTGCTATATGTTGAACAATTTCCATACTATGGTATTTACTTAGTTTGCTCGTAAGAATCTGACGGTTACACTAGGAAGTACCACAGACAGAGGTTTGAAATCCGAGCTCGAGCTCAACGTTCTCTGCTTCTGCATAGAGTTAACTCTTTCCTCTTTGGAGCAGTTCAAGTGCTGGGGCTAACTGCATTATGTCAGAATACAGCAAGACTCCATTAGAAGAAACAATATTACTATGGTGAGTAATTTTTTCTTACTTCCCATAGAGCATTGTCGGAGGTGGCCAGACCTCAAGCTTTCATTGTGGTGTGTACAGGAGTGGGGGACAGAGATCGCTTGCTGTCTGTGGTGAGGAGGTGCAGAAAACTCAAGTATGGGGATGCAGACATCCATTTATTCTCCGATCTCTCCTGTGGAACCAGATAACATTGCAAGGCATACGATGGGGTCCGGAGACGATTGAGGCAGTTGAAAGCCCCTTACTAGTTTATTTTCCCCGCTAGATTGTGTCTGTCCTGGAGGATAAATTGTACATCTTTAATTTTGTGAAGGAGGTTGACAAGGTTCTGGGTATTACTGAGCAGGAGCTGGCCCAGGAGAATGTGACGGCTGCCAGTGCAGGCCAGTGACTGTCTCATGGACTTATTTCTGTTCTGTAAACTATTTTGACTTTGTATTTGCTCCTCCTATTATCTTTCTTTTGTTCAGTTCAAGTTTTTTATTGCTCAATCTAAAAAGATCTTTACAAAAAGACAAAGTATAAAATAGGCATATACAAAATTCTTTCAGGGGTACCAAGCATACAATAACTATAAATATTCATTGTACGTATACAGGTAGTCAATTAAAATAATCCATGATATAATGAGTTGTTTTTTCCCTAGATATAATCTTTTAAAGGTTTTATAATCATTATTCTAACAAAACTGGCCCTTATTTCCCTTATACTAATTAAAAACTTTGCAATTTTTCTTATTGTATATTCATCATTTGTAATAAGAAAGTATATTAACCATTAATTCATCATCACAGTCTTGTAGGTCAGATAATATACTGTATCTGCCAACCCTTTATTTCTGGCCTTCTCATACACATACACCTTAGCAACATATGAGACAAATGTTCTATCTCTAAGGCTCCACATAGGCAATAAGAATGTATTATGTCTACTTCCCTATTAAATCTAGTTACTAATTTATTAGACTCCTGGGACTCAGTTCTAAACCTGGCATCAACTTTTCTTAATTCTGGTTCTTCTAACACATCCAAATAATATTTATAATTATGATTTAGGATATGATTACTATACCACAATGAATAACGAGAATTTTTAATATTTTCCATATCTATATGATTAAATTTCCTGATTAACAATTTTTTAATGTATTTCTTATATTGGACAGAGATTACCACATTCTGATATGTCAGATCTAACAGTTGCTCTTGTTCTACTGTCCTCAATATCCTTCTAACTTTCTTCGACCATGGTGACTTTATACCATTCATTTCCCAATATTTTTTCCTCCAAACATTTCTTAGAAAGTCTACCATCCTCTTGAGTGTTTAATCTTATCCAAAAATTAACAGTATTTGATTCAGCAAATGCCTTCAGATTTATTAATCCCATTTCTGTTCACACATATGAGACTGGCACTGTTAATGGTGAACCCATTGTACATCTCAATAATGCACAACTGGTTTTTCCATATTTTTTAAGTACTTATGTTCGCTTATTTCTGTCCCATATAAAATGTGTGAATTATATTTTGCTTCAATAGTCTTTAATAATGGTTTCATTGTATAACCTCCAAACTTTAAATTATTTTTTTTAAACCAAAGCTGAATTTACCAATTTATTGTACATTGTAGTATAATGTGTCTTCCAAAATACATTTTCTGAAAAAAACAACCCTAAATAGGTATACCCATTCACAATTTGAAGTGGTTGTGAGTTAATATACCATTTTTCATTACATTTTTTCTCCCAAAGAACATTACATTAGATTTTGACATATTCACTTTTAAACTCCTATCCTTAGCAAATGTTTCAAGAAGTTTCAACTTGTTCTGGAGACCTTTTGCATTAATGAAAATAATATCAGATCATCAACATATGCAAGTCCCTCACAATAATCTGTTCTGATTTAGGGGGGTGAGTATTAGATGTTTGCAAAGTTCTTAACAATGGATCCAAATAAATTGCAAATAAGGCTGGAGCGAGTATGCACCCCTGTCTTACTCCCATGTTAGTTAGAAATTGTGGAGAAAAAATTACCTGTCATATCCAATCTAATCTGAGCCCATGTGTGTGAGTATAATAATCTTATAATATTTATCAATACTGGGTCTATACCAATATTGTACATTGTGTCCCATAACTTAGTTCTAATAATTGTATCGAATGCAATAGAGAAGTCTATATATACTACATATAGCCTGTGTGCCCTTATCGTAATATTCTTCTCACATAAATTGTGCAAAATAAAACAATTATCCATAGTAGAATATGTTCTATGAAAGCCAGTTTGAAGAAACGATAGGCCTTCACTTTTTTCAGGTTTATCATAGTACGTTCTAACAAACTTCTGGCAAAGATCTTTCCCACAATATCCATTAAACTGATTGCCCTATAATTTTTCGGATCATACTTATTACCTTTTTTGTACATGGGGATTATTACTGCACCCCTCCAAGACTTAGGGATAAAGTTATTATATACAGATTTATTAAACAACGTTTGCTAAAAATTCTGCCCATTGCGTATCCTTAATTTTAAATAACTCCCCTGGCATCATATCTGGTCCTGGTGCCTTACTGGGCTTGAGTTTTTCTATTGCCAATTTTACCTCAACTTTCTTTTGTATTATTATCCTGAAATCAGGTGGGGTATTTCAAACGTGGACAGCTTTGTAGGTGGCTTAGTGGCTCTTACTTGTCTTGGGACTGATATGGTAGGGCTTGGTTACTTATAAGGGACTCTTTTTTGGACTCTTGCATGCCTTACATCCTCATAACTGGTTATATTACTAGAGCCCTGCCACAGACTTTATAACTGTTGCTCCACCCATTTTTTTTTCCGTAGGCATATTTGTACAGTTTCTCAGTATTGCTCCCCAACTCTGTGCATCCCAGCATTGCATGTGCATGTGAAGGCATTGTGCATGCCACGCACTACGGGATGCCCAATCCTACCAGTTGCACCATTACTGCCTGCACCTGCCACCAGACCTCCATCTGGTGATGGCGGGACTACCGTTGGGCGACCCCCTCCTGGGAGAGGTGAGCCAGTGCCTGATACTGCTTCCACCATCCCCCCCCCGTGCCGGCACCCCGATGACCAGAGGTCATTCCCGAACCTGGGTCACTGGCGTAGCATGAGGTAAGGCATCCAGCACCTCAGCCCTCAGGGTCACTGCACTGGCTGCTCCACCCAGCATTTATTGGCTTTAATATAGGGGTAATAGCCTTGTTCGGAATGCAGTTTCACCTGTGTATTATTTGGTAGTTCCCCATGCTGTCATATTGTCATGTTTGATTGTTTTACTCCTCTGCAATTGGTACTTGTGAGGGGGTTCATCCCTGGCATGTAAGCTTTTTTAAGTGTTTTCTTGCAAAAATGCTTAATAAAAATATGCAGCAAAAAAAGCAACTAAATCTGTGGTGGGTGCTGAACGTAGTGCTACCCATGAGACAAATATAAATATTGACATAATTTTTTGCAAATCAGGATGGTTTACTTCTAATTATACAATGGCATACCAGAATCAGTGCTTCTGATTGGCTGACTGGCACCTTTCAGGCCTTGTAAATCCTAACATTGCCAAGGCAAAAGGTGCCAGCCAGCCTCATCTCTGTTTTCATTCCAACTCCCCAACCATGAAACTGAAAATTCGTCATCTTGAACCACTGGTAAACCACAGTCTCAGCACTAAACCATCTCCGTAGAGTGAGAAAATAAGCAAAATGAACAAAACAAAACAGTCTGCAAACCAAAATCAGGGACTAAAAACAGGGTTTTTTAAAGTAATAACCACTTTCACCCACTCACCTGATAAGTATTTTTTCAGTATCATTTAGCTTTGCTTTGTTGCCACTTTCCAGGATCATCACAGTTGGCAAATCCCATGTCCCATTAAAGCAATAAAAAAACAAAAACGCACACCCTTCCTTGTGCAGTCCTACTCTTGGTCTCTGAATCCAAACAAGAAAAAAAAAGGCAGAAAAGGAATCCTCTACTCCCCGAGTCCTTCTCCAGAATGCAGAGTTCAACCTGGAAGGTCTCTGACAGTAACCCATTGCGGCTCACACCACACAGTGATAGTTGCAGCTCAGTGCCAGTCTAGCTCACTAAGAAAAAAAACAAATTGGTCCCCCATGAATTGCAGCCCTCTCTTTCACGGGAAAAAGCAAAACAAAAAACCAAAAAAAAACAAAAAACAGGCTGTATTAGGATACATGGCAGTAACTCCACAGCCATGGCAACAGCCCTAGCAACCAAGGACAGCCCTAGCAACCAAGGACTATTTTTTTTCTGGCATAGTAATAAATATAATAAAAATAAATTAAAACACACACAAAAAAATTGTTTTATTTTATTTTTGTCTGTCTCAAAAAAAGGGGACCATTGATTAATCGTAATAAATCACTCCAGGATGTCGGTTATGCAAGAATTTGCCCATGCCTGCATGGTTTGATCATTCGGCCTGCGGCCTTGTGACCGAACCCCGCCTTGCATGGATAAATCCCAGCATAACCCACACCCTGTTGTGGTTTTTTTGCTTAAACATTCCAGTATTCTCATAACCATAAGAGAATGTATCATACAAACATTATAAACTTCTAAGTTTAGGTGGCATAGTCCATTTCTTAGGAAGGGGATTCTCTAGTATTCTGCACAGTAAAACAGTTTGATTTTGAATTCAAGTTCCATTTCTTTAAACAACAGTGTTCAACATGATTTATAGTTTATTTATATATTCAGTACCTGCTTCTCTTATGGTTATAAGGTTTCTTTCTCAGATCTTTGTGTGCCAGAACTGCTCAGCTTCCCTTCGTAGTTCTCTCACCTGAAGAGCTCAAGAATCCACTCATGTAAGTTTATAGCGGGTGCTAGGAGGGCTTATTAAGGTTATGAGTATCGCCACATGCGTTCTTAGGGCAAGAGAGCTGTGAACCAAAGGTGAACAGTTCTGGTACCCTAAGGACGCACGAGGCAACTCTCTTTGTATCTGTATGAGACCCTCCTAGCGGCCCTATGAACTTATTATAGATTGTGCGACCATTTAAAAAAACCTTTTTTGCAGTTTGTTTCTGCTGCATGAGCAGCTGTCATCGAGACGCCCATTACAGTGTATGTGAGTGACATACTCTTACATCAACAAGAGTGCCTCATTTACAACTGAAGGAAGTGCTGTCGGGGAGCACCACATAAGGACAGATCACTGGGAGTGCCCACCAACTTTGATGATGTGTCCCTCCCTGTTTCCACCATTGCTTATAATCACAGTAACAGTACATACAAACACATATGAGTATTCCAAAACAGCTAAGAATAACAACGACAATATGGGCACGGCCATGTTAAAATTAGAGCTGCCTTTATTATTTCAAATGTAAAATAAATAGCAAAACAGACTGCTGAAGGGAAAAGGGTACATTACAGAGAGGTAGAATGGGGCAATGTAGAACACAGTAAAAAAGCATAGATCACAATGTTTACTATAACATGCACGCATGGTTCTGGGTGATAATGTCACCCGCAAAACAAAGCAAGACATAACATCACAGGCATGTCATTGCAGGCAGTAACATCACCCCACAACAACCTCGGTGAACAGGGTAGGGCATGTCACCAGTCTGTGGTGTGTCCCAGACACCTCAGTGCCCCCAGTCACAGGAGGAGGGATGCGTCACACAGAAAGACCAGTGGTGTAGGCATGCATGCAGTGGAAACATCACAGCTACCAATGGGGCAGAACCCCATGCCCGTACCCCCAAGTACAAATGCCCATGGTGCACCTGCATCCTCCCGCAGCCACCCCACTGACCCCCAACACAGCCACACAGCATGGTGCCTTGCAATTCTCTCCCCCACAGCCCGCTGACCCAACCCAGCAATACAGCCATTGGGCCACAGCCTGCATGGGTAGGTCACGAATGGGCCTACACATACCCGTCCCTGTCTGTGGTCTGAGGTGAAGCATCCCCAGGGTGCTGTGGTATCTTACAGCAGCCCCATGGCAGGTGACAGGACATGGCAACATAGCTGGCGGAGCAGGCATCGCCATGCAAGGGCATGGGCAGGCACAGTGCGGTGCTGCGAGGGTTGGTCATCTGTAGCCCCGCTACTTCTGTAGACTCCACCTGGTCTGCACCGTTATGACATGCTTTCTGTTGTGGTGGCTTTGGTTTGCCAACTGTTATTGTGCCCTGCTTTCATTTGTCCCATTTTCTTTGGCCCGTGATGTTCTGTTCCGTGATGTTGTGTTCCACGTTATTAACACATGGAACCAACATGCACTATTGCTTTCTTGCCCTTTCTTTGAACACTGTGCTTATGCATTAACTAATTCTTGAATTTGTATCTGGGTGGGTACCCCTGGGTACCACCCCCCATAAGTGGAAATGCATGTCAAAGAGGTTCACCCTCTGCAGTGGCAAGGGGAACTGTAAATGAGAAGATGCCCCCCTCCACATATGAATTATGTGAGCAGGACCTTGTATTAGTCCATGAAAGGCATTTAGAAGGCCCCCTCTCCATTAGAATGGCATCATAATGTAGCTAGAGAGAGCGAGAGAGAGAGAGAAGAGAGGGGGGTAGAGACTGGTGATAACAAGAATAAGATTAGGAGAAAATAACATTTTTTTTAAATTGGATAGTAGGACTTCAAGAAGCAGAATATGTATCTAAACTATTCCGCACTATGGAACTTTTCAATTAAATACATGTAAAAAGTTGAAATATAAACTGGCACTCTGTTTACTGATTCTGTTCTACCATAAATGACTGCTTTTCTTTGTTTTCAATTTAGAAATTTAATGGTTTTAGGAAATGCAATGGAAAGTAAATGAGATGCCTCAAGTCAACCAGCTTCTGCAATATTAACACAGCAGCAGAGTCATGCACACATCTTTCTCATCTTAGTGTTGCCGTAGATGAGTATGCATGAGCCAGTCATAGGACAGAGTACTGTGACAATGCATTACAGAAGGTTTGTGGAGTTTAGTGGCAGTGTGCTAGAAACTGATACATGCAACATAGAGAGGATGTTAAGTACATAGCTCAAGATAAGGCAGATGATCATTTTTGCCACATGGAAATGAACCGTGGAATGAGGTGCTGCTGAAACCAGTTGAGCTGCTCTTCATCCTCCTGGTGTGTTCGCAGAGGGTGATGATGATGAGGGAGCTTCTGGCCACCATGATGATGAAGGGCAGAACGGTGATGAGGGTTACATGCATATAAAAGAAAACTGGTTTCTCATTCTCTGTGCAGATGTTATTATTGAAAGTTCTGTTATCTGGTCTGGCTGAAAATTTTTCAGCTGTCATAATTCCACTAGGGGTGCTACTGATCACCACAGTACCAAGGACCAGGTAGGGCACCATGTCAGAGATACGCTGTCTGATCCAAATGAAGAACCTTTGTGTGCTGTTGATGATCTTCACACAGTAGAAGATGGAGAGCCAGGTCAGTAGCCAAGGGCTCAAAGAACTGTCCAACGTTTCAGCAAAAAATATATTGTGCCAAGGGAATATAGGAGCTCCAGAAGCAAATACACAGAAGTGGTATACGATGTGCCCTGGAGAAGGACATTGGTGACAGCCAGGCTTGTCATGTTTAAATCACTGGGTAGAAGACCTCGACTTTTTTGGAAGTCATGAAGGTTGATGACTATGATGAGAAAGTCCCCCCCAAAGCCAAGAACAGCTATCAGTGTTATAGACACCAGAAAGACAACACCCCCCACCTGGAAGCATCACTGAATCTCCCCCAGGGTTTTTGCAATGTTCTCAGTATATGCTTGTAGAAACATAGAAACATAGATTTTGACAGCAGATAAGGACCACTTGGCCCACCCAGTCTGCCCATTTCCCCTACCTAATGGATAAGCTGCAGATCCTAGTTAATCAGCAGCCTACCTTATGTGTGTCAGACACACTCAAGTAACTCAGTCTTTTTATAGGCTCCATCATTAAAGTATTTCTGCTATGAAAAACACCTGTGTTCCTTTTTCTGTATGAAGAGTTTGTAAATGATAATGCAAATCTTAACAGAAGAATTGGATTTCAGCTTGAATGTCACCTTCACCAAGACTATATTATGACATCAGGTGGTGAATAAGCAATAGAAGCTAGTGAACACTCAAGGAACAGAGATCTAGTTTTCATGCGTATGATCTCAATAATGAATAATGGAGAGAGGACATACAGAGCTAATGTGAAACATAAACAAAACTGTGTGCAAACATTATGCTTTTCAAACTTCTCCAGGAGGCTTTAGAAACATAAAATCATAAACAATGGTGGCAGAAAAAGACCAATGGTCCGTCTAGTCTGCCCATGGTTGCCTGCCCAACCCTGTGACCTAATGTATATCCAGGGTCCCGTCCCCATCATCAATGCATCCTTTCCCACCCCGCACATGGTGCAGAGCTTGCTAAAAATTTTTTTTATTCTGTCCCATCCATACTTGAAGCTCGCCATGGTTTCCACACCCACCACCTCAGCAGGCAGAATGTTCTATGGTTTTGCCACCCCTTAGGTAAAATAATACTTCCTCAAGTCCCTCCTAAAGCTCCCTCCTTTCAGTTTCCGGTCATGCCTTCATGTCACTGAGCTGATGTTCCTGCTAGACAATTCACCCAGTGTTCTGGTGGCTGGGAAGTACAGTGCTGCTGTAACCTTGAGCTTAATGAACATTGCATGGCTGTGGTGGATGTCTGTTGAGAGCTGCTTATGAAGCATCTCACGCAGTTGCATGAACATGGCCCTGTTGAGCCTGTACCAGCCCATGATTTGGTCATCACTGTGGACCTCTAATATTACTTTTGGATAGTGCTGTCTGTTTGCATTGTTGCGCATCTTGAGGTCTGCGATGTGGCCGGGGGAGGGGGGCGGTCTCCTGCTTCTCATCCTCTAGGACAGCCTTCATTATATACACAATGTGGGCCATTGTTTTAGTTCAGGGTTACGTCTCTGGGTTTACTCCGGCTAACACCTGCTTTTTGTAGTCGTTAAGTTGTGCAGTACTCAGTTGCATTAAATGCCGTTAGTGCAGCTCTAATTTATTGAATATTGCATGGCACCGAATATTCACATCTCCACCCCCTTTTTATGTGCTGAATATATTATGCTAGTGCACATGTGCTATCGCCACTGACCAGTGCAGCACTAACAGAAGAATATTGCGTTGATGTGCAATCACACATTTGTGCCAGCTCAAACTCACTTTGGGCAGCACACATCTTTTGAATATGGGAGCCTTAGTATTTAATCTTGTATCATAGCTTCTGTAATTAACACTAGGTCACCCCTGAACAAAGGGCTTTTTCTCAGGGATTAAACCCGGTTTTCAAAATTCAGTAAATAACTAACGGAGAACTTTGTTACCTTTATTAAAGGTGACAGGAAACACTTCTTTACTTCTGTAGATACCCTCCTGGTTTCCTTTAAGTGCTGTCTGTCCAATATTCTGATATGTTTCAACCTTTTTTTGTTACATAATCACATTCTTTGCCTTTGTAAATGCCTGATTCAGCAGTTGCTGCGGTCTCTGTGAGAAGGCAGTAAGGAGGGCTGGCGGGATGCTGGGATGCACAGGGAGAGGCATCACCAGTAGAAAACAGGAAGTTATTATCCCTCTGTACAGACAGTTGGTGAGACCCCATCTGGAGTACTGCATGCAGTTCTGGAGACCCCATCTCTGCAAGAACATAGGTAGAATGGAGGCTGTCCAGAGGAGGGCAACTAAAATGGTGCAGGGTCTGCACCAGAAGACATATGAAGAGAGATTAAAGGAGCTTACTATGTATAGCCTCGAGGAGAAGCGGGAGAGGAGGGACGTGATAGAAACAGCGAGTCTTCCAGTGGGCTGTGTTGGATGGAGAAGCTCCCTGAATTTCTGCCGTCTCCAGGGTTATACCTGATCCTAGGGACTGAGTGGGAGCTGGTTAGATTTTTGCTCCAGGGTGCTGGAGCCATTATTGGAGACTGTTCCTAAGAGGCCTTGATACTGGTCCTGACAGCCTAGTTTGAGGCCTCTGTAGCTATGGGTCTCGGGAGTGATCGGGGCCTGTTTGTGGTGGTGGTGGGGGCCTCCCCCCCTTTCATTCTGCACCTGGCCTGGATTTGAGCTTGTTTGTTGGGTGTGAGTTGGATTTCTATTTGGAGTCTATGGACTTCTGCTCAAGGAAAGATTGCTTGGATGTGACCTAGTGGAGTGAGGGAGCCGTGAGGAAATTTTGGTTTAATGAAGGTGTCTGTCTGGATACATTTAACTCTCCCCTGTACTGGATCATGCATTGACTGCACTTCTATGGATGACGATACTGAGAACGGACTACCTCCCCTCTGTGGTTAACTATCTTATGGATCCCTGGGGGTGAGAGGACCGGGTGTCCACATTTTTCTGTGATATATTTTGATTCTTTTTCTTTTAGATACTGTACTTTTTTTGTGGATCTGATCTCTAATTTAGGTAGTGAGAGTGCCTAAAATTCCTGCCCTCCTGGTCGTGAGAGAACCTGGGGGGGTACAACTAAGACGAGATCGGAATATTTCCAGAACTTGTTCTGTGGACTGGGACTCTATCAGGCAGTGAGAGCGCTGGAGTTTCTTTTATTTTCCTTTACTTCATTATTTAGAATATTATTTTATTCGTTATAAGAGGGGGCTGAAATAATTGTTGACCTCTTTCTGTGGATTAGACCTCTGGGGCAGTGAGAGTGCCTAATTTCCCCTATCTCCTGGGATGTGAGAGGACTGGGGGGGGGAGAAATTGTTATGAATGGCATCCTGTGAGGGAGGAATGTAGTGTTCATATAAAAATTAAGTGCAGGAGTGACAGCTTCAGTATATGTGGGGTTGGGCAATATATCTTTTAAGTGGAATTTTTAATGTGTTAGGGTGGGGTTTTGGGGTTATTTTCGGTTTGTTTTTAGTTTATTAATCTATGATTGTGATTTATAGTTTAAACTTTGGGATATAAACGTTGTTTATTTGTTTTGTGGGTTATTTTGCATTAAGAAGGGGGGTTGTCAGGGCTGTGTTTCCCGGTTCTGAAATTGAGGTTGATTAACCTGGGAGGTGGGTGTGGGTTTTTAAACTGTTTTTTTGCTTTTAGTGGGATATTATTAGTTTTTAGTTTAATTTTGGTATTGTTTTATTGTATTGTGTAGCTTAGTTTGCAGTATGTGTTGGTCTTCAGCCTCCACAGCGGTGCACTACTCATCCTCCTCCTATCTTCATGCCCTTCGCCCTTTTTATTCTCCCCCTCTTCAGTTTGAGATTTACCAACGTTGTAGAGCACTGGGCATTGTGCGTAAGAGGGGTAGAAGGGTGTGGGGTTATAAACAGGAGAGGATGATCGAGGGGGGGTCATCGTATTGGAGTGGTTAATACCAGAAGGCGCCCTGGGGCAAAATGGAATCCTGATTGTGGTTCTCCATGTCTGGTGCCCATACCCAAGGGCACTACCAGTTATGGTGGGCAGATGGCCTGTGCAGCCCGTGAGATTCGTCCAACTCAGGTGGTGTTGTGCAATGCCAGGTCCATTAAAAACAAGACCGCAATTATTGCTGATCTTGTTGGTATGGTGGTCCTGGCTTGCATTACAGAGGCCTAGCTGGATGATAATTCTGGCCCCATTATTGAGGCTATGACTCCAGCCGTGTACTCCATGTTACACCGCCCAAGATTAGAATGTGTGTGTGTGTGGGGGGGTTGCGGTCTGTTTCAAGACCGAACTTGGCCTCACGGAGGTACTAGTGAGGAAGGTTGAGTCCTTTGAGTGTATAGTTGTAGCAGGTGTAGGCATTCAAATCGCCCTCATTTACCATCCACCCAGTGATGAGAAGCGATTCCTTCAGGAAGTGGCGGACTTGGTCGTCGATATGGCGTTTAAATTGCCTAGATTGATGGTTCTAGGCGATTTCAATGCCTGGCTCGACGACGAACTCTAGCAATTTAGTCAACACTTCCTCTAGTTAATGACAACACTGGGCCTTACACAGGTGGTTTCCTCTGCTACACATAAATGTGGACACTCTTTGGACTTAATCTTCCTTCTAGGGGTCGAGGCATCCGATGTAGGGGTGGAACCTGTCAGGTGGTCAGATCATTACACCGTGGGGTTTAGTTTTTGCTCCCCTTCTAGAAGGCCTGCCCCTACAGAGTTGGTTAGGTACCATCCTTTGCGGGATATAGATCCCCAAGGCCTTGTGGCGGTAAATGACCTCTTGTCTCCCGCGTTAGCAAGCAGTGATCTAGAGACCCTCGTGTCAGCCAATAATACAGCTGTTGCTGGGGCTCTGGATCTCATTGCTCCAGTTCGTGTTCGCCCTCTCTCCCTCTGCCCCAAGTCCCCTTCGTTTGATGGGACGTTATGGTGATGCAGAGACAGAGTCGAAGGTTAGAGCGCTGTTGGCGAAGGTCCACCCTTGATGCCGACCACTTTAGAGTGATGGATCATTATTTGGTCTATATGAATACGAACATACGAAATTTGCCAGCAGATAAAGGCCTAGAGGTCTATCAAGTCTGGTCGAATGTGCAGCTAGCACCCCTTATTCTGCAGCTGCCCCTCCCTTCCACCCTTCCCCTTCATTAACCCTCCCCCTTGTCCTGTCCCATCCTCGTTTGAAGCAGTCCACTGTTCTACTGCATACTACTTCTGCAGGTAATGAATTCCATCCAGCCACCACCCTCTCTGTAAAAAAGTGTCTCCTCATCTCCTCCTGAACCTTCCTCGCCCAGTCTCATATGGCCCTGGTGGCCTCCCTCCTTACTTTGAACAGCCCTCTGTACCTGTCTTGTTTATTCCTTTCATGTATTTAAAGGTTTCAATCATGTCACCCCTGTCTCTCCTCTCCTCCAGTGAGTACATGTTCAACTCCTTCAACCTCCTCTCGTATGATAAGTCCCCCAGCCCCTTGATCATCTTTGTCGCCTGCGCTGCACCCCCTCCAGTAACTTGATGTCCCTCTTCAGATACGGACGCCAGTACTGCACGCAATACTCCAGGTGTGGTCTAACTAATGACCTATACAGTGGCAGAATCACCTCCTCCCTCCTCGAGGATATACCCCTTGTAATACAACCCAGCATTTTGTTGGCCTTTGCAGCTGCCTTCCTACATTGTGCCGAGCTGTTCACTGACCCTGTAATGAGCACACCCAGATCCTTCTCCTCCTCTGTCTGGGCTAGCTGCACTCCCCCTAGCTGGTAACTCCTCCTTGGGTTCTTCATCCCAAAATGCAGCACCTTGCACTTTTTGGCATTAAAGCCCAGTTGCCAGGTGTCTGACCAGGTTTCAAGCTTTGCCAGATCATCCTGCAACCCCTGCCATCCCCCTAGGTCATCCACCACCGCGCCAAGCTTGGTATAATCCGCAAACAGACTGATCTTGCTCTTGATGTCCCATGATATGTCTGCAATGAACATCCCAAACAACACTGGTCCCAACACCGAGCCCTGTGGGACACCGCTCATCACTGTCCTTGGGTGTGAGAGTTCCCCACCCACCACCACCCTCTGTTGCTTTCCCTGCAGCCAGTTTCCTACCCATCTCACCAGCTTTGCACCCGCTCCTGTGCCTACTAACTTCCTTCCTAGCCTTCCATGTGGCACCGAGTCAAATGCCTTACTGAAGTCCAGATACAGGACATCCACTGCATGGCCCCTGTCCAGTTGCCTAGTTACCCAGTCATAGAACTCGACCAGGTTGGTTTGGCAGGATCTGCCACGTATGAAGCCATGCTGTCTGCTGTTCTGTAGTCCTTTGGCCTCTAGGAGGGCCACCAGCCTCTCCTTCAGGATAGTCTCCATTAGCTTACCCACAATGGATGTGAGGCTCATTGGTCTGTAATTTCCCGGTTCATCCTTGGGGCCACTCTTGTGGAGTGGCACCACATGAGCAATCCTCCAGTCCTGAGGTACACACCCCGAATGTAGTGAGGCATTATATAGGTCTGCCAAAGGTCCTGCAAGGACCTCTGCCAGCTCCTTCAGTACCCTGGAGTGGATGCCATCTAGGCCTGGCACCTTGTCCACCCTCAGTGCCTTCAAACCCTCTTGAACTCTGCCCTCCATGATTTCCCCATCTGTCACCACTTCACCCCCTGCTTCTGCCATTTCTCCCACCTTGGTTGTTACCCCCCTCTTCTCTTTAGTAAATACTGAGCAGAAATACTTATTTAGTGCTTCCGCCTTATCGTACCCTGCTTCCACCCAACCCCCCTCCTTCCTAATCCTTACTATGTGGTCCTTACAGCTCCTTTTCTCCCTGATGTACTTAAAGAAGTCCTTCTCCCTTCTTAATGCCTTGTGCCAGCCTGAGTTCTGTAAATGCTTTGGCTCCCCTTACTGCCCTTGTCACCTCCTTCGATTCTGTCAAGTACCCTTCTGTCCTCCCCCCTCCCTGTTTTCTTGTACTTCCTAAAGGCAGCTCTTTTCCTCCTTACCTTTTCCATTATCTTCTTGCTCAACCAGCTCGGTTTCTTAGCCCTAGCCTTCTTTCTCTGGGCTTTGCAGCAGGTTTTGGTTGCCTCCACTATCCCCAGCTTTATGAGCTCCCACCTCTGGTTAGTGTCCATACTAGATTGAATTCTGGCCAGGTACCCTTTTACCACTTCTCTCATCCTCCCAAAGTCGGCCCTCCTGAAGTCCAGTACTCTTGTGCCAGATTCCACTCCTTCCTTGCCCATATACAATGTGAGCCATACAGAGTGGTGGTGACTCCCTGACAGCGGTTCCTCCACTGTAAGTTCTCTCACAAAGTCCCCATTTGCCAGCACAAGGTCAAGGGTATTCCCTAACCTTGTTGGTTCACTGACCATTTGCAGCAGGAAGCTGTCCTGGAAGGCATCCAGCAGTACCTGCTCCCTTCTGTTCCTGGTTGTTGGGGTGCTCCAGTCCACTCCCGGCATGTTGAAGTCCCCCACAATCACCACACTACCCTTCTTGAAGGTCCTCCTGATCTGTCCCGCTAGTTCCCTGTCTAACTCCTCCGTCTGAGATGGTGGCCTGTATACCACTCCCATTCTAAGAATTCTATTCTTGGAATCCTGGATTTGCACCCAAAGTGACTCCGTACTACCCTCCTCCCCTTCCTCCCTTACACACTTCAGTCCTTCCTTCACATATAGTGCCACTCCCCCTCCTTTCCCAATCACCCTGTCCTTATGAAATAACCTGTACCCTGGTACAGACAGGTCCCAGTCATTATATTGGGTGGCCTATGTTTCCATGATGGCTGCAATGTCCACCTCTCCCTCTGCCATGAGAACCTGTAACTCTGCAGTTTTTCTCCCAAGGCTCCTAGCATTAAGGGTAACCACCTTCCACCCTTTATCAATCTGCAGTCACCCGTAAGAAGGCAGAGTTCCTGTCCACGGAGATTGCGGTTGCTCAGAATCGACCAGCTCAGCTGTTTTGAACTGTGAACAGACTGTGCAACCCAGCCTGTCTTCAAGTTTGGAAAGTTTTTTTGCAATTGGAGTGTGATGAGCTTGCTTGGTTCTTTGTAAATAAGGTGTCCGACATTAGGGCCAAACTGCTGCCATCACACTCGAGGTGGGTTGCCGTGAACCAGTGTGAGGTCACAGTGCCTCGGTTTTCCTGGAGTTCCTTCAGTCAGCTGGAGTTCATGGATGTCATGGGGATCATCCAGCATATGCGCCCTACGTGCTGTAGTTTGGATCCTGGACCAACCTCCCTAATGCTGGGTTGTATTGACATCATTGGTCCAGTCCTTGTGCTGATAGTCAGGTGTTCCCTGGAATCAGGTGAGTTTCCTAGCTACCTGAAAGAGGCGGTGGTGACACCCCTCTTGAAGAAAGCTACCGCAGACCCTGACTGTCTGGAAAACTACAGACCTATCTCCAACCTTCCCTTTGTTGGGAAGGTGACTGAGAAAGTAGTGGCTGCACAACTGGAAGACCATTTGACCATCCTTGATGTCTATGAACCCCTCCAGTCCGGTTTTCGTAAAAGACATTGTACCGAGACAGTGCTGGTTCGTGTGCTCAATGATCTCTTGGTGGCTAGAGATCAGAAGAGTTGTTCCATTCTGGTTCTCCTCGACCTTTCTTCAGCCTTTGACACCGTAGATCACTTGGTGTTGATAGAACGCCTGAGGCTGTTCTGTGGAATATCTGGAACCGTCTTAAGATGGTTCTCATCATTCCTCACTGGAAGATCACAAAGAGTTGTGTCTGAGTTTTTTCCTTGGATTCAACTGCTTTGTCTTGTGGGGTGCCCCAGGGTTCAGTACTGTCACCCATGTTATTTGTGGTTTATATGCTACCCATCGGAGACATTGTAAGGAAGTATGGGCTGAGGTTTCACTGTTATGCAGATGATACCCAGCTCTATCGTTCTTTTGCCACCGACCAGATTGGAGCTCTTTCGGTCTTTAATAGCTGCCTAACCAAAATCCAGGAGTGGATAAATTCTAGCTGGCTGAGGTTGAATTTTGAAAAGATTGAGGTACTGGTTGTGGACCTGGGTCATCGGATAGGGGGGTTGGGTGTTGATGTGCCTTCCGGAATTTTTCTTGGAGGCATTTCTCTCCCGACCTCTGAACAGGTGCGGAACCTGGGGGTGGTTCTTGACGACGGGCTGACACTGCACTTGCAGGTGTCGGCAGTCGTTAAGACTTCCTATTACCATCTTAGGAACATCACCAGGATCTGGCATCTTGTTCCGTCTGCCGACCTGCCAACGTTAGTTCATGCCTTCATGTCCTCGTGCTTGGATTATTGCAACTCCCTTTACCTAGGGCTTTCTGGGGTTGAAATCTGTCACCTACAGCTAGTGCAGAATGCTGCAGCCCGGCTTTTGACGGGTTCTAGCAGATCCTGTCATATTACTCCGGTGCTGCGTGAACTGCACTGGCTGCCATTTCGGTGGTGTATTACCTTTAAAGTCGGCTTGCTGACTTTCAAAGCTCTACATGATATGGGCCCAGGCTATCTGAAAGAACTCCTGGTTCCTTATCACCCGAATCAATCACTCCGCTCGGCCGACGAGGGGTTGCTAGAGGTTCCAAGGGTAAGTTTGAAATCTTTGGGTGCTCGGGCATTTGCGTATGTAGCTCCCACCCTTTGGAACTCTCTACCCCATCGATGCGGGAGTGCACTTCTGTGGAGGGCTTTAAGAAAGGTCTGAAGACTTTTTTATGGGAAACTGCATTTTTAGAACACTGACTGTTATGACTGTTTTGTTTTAATTGTATGTTTTAATGATTTTTTCTTTTACTGTTCCGATTTGTTATTTATGTACGACGCCTTGGTAATTGAAAGGCGCCTTATAAATAAAATTATTATTATTATTATTAAGTACCTCAAGGGAATAAATAAAGTCCAAGAGGGTAGCATGTTTTAGAAAAAGAGATGTACAAGAACAAGGGGGCACAATTTGAAGATATAGTGGGGGCGGCTCAGAGGCAATTTGAGGAAGTTTTTTTCCTGGAGAGGGTTGTGGATACACAGAACAGCCTTCCTGAGGAGGTAGTGGAGACAAAAACAGTGGGGGAATTCAAGAATGCATGAGACAGACATAAGGCAATCCTAGTGGGGGGCAGGAGGAAGTAAGCTGTCGGTTAACTAGGATCTGCAGTTTATCCATTAGGTAGGGAAATGGGCAGACTGGGTGGGCCAAGCGGTCCTTATCTGCCATCAAATTCTATGTTTCTCTGTTCATACTTCTTGAACATTCTATGACATCAGTAAACACCATTCTGGACCATTCAGATGAGTAGCCTGAAATGGTGTAACTGATGTCATGGAATGTCTTAGCAATATAAAAGTCAAGAGCAGTAGCTGGTGAGGACAGTGGAACTCTGTGCAGATCTGAGAGCACCCCAAAGCTAGATTGATCAAAAATTGGTCAAAGTATATCGGAAAACATAGCTGGCATGAAAAAGATAATGGGAGGCCAGTTAACTATCACCTAAAGCACACTAATAATTGTCTTCACATATTTAAAAATATTTTTTGTTTTCCCACTTTAGTAAAATCCCCATTTTATATAAACAAGAAGTTACTGCCAGACGTTGGTTGCACTGAGTTTTATCAAACCTCCCAGCCAGTAGATCTCTGCCTTACTATGCCGCTGGTGTGTAGTAAACCCAGTTTATAAAATGGGCATCCAAAATAAAGAAGTCTCATTGGTCAAAATATGACCGTGCATGAAATCTGTTTAGATAATGGCCTAAGAAAATCCCGGGCTCTGATTGACTGATAGCCTTGGCAAGGTGGGCATCTATCAGACAACAGAGCCCAGGGACAGAAAAGTGCCAGTCTGAAATTACCTGTTTACAGATATCAGTGTTGCTTTGGAATTCTCAATTTTAAATAACTACCATTTTTTTCTCTCACTGAGCGAGAGATACAGCAATGCGCCCCCACAACTGCCATAACCTGTGTCACATCTCCTTTTTTCTTACTTTTGAACTGCAACAGAGGAAGGTTTTGTTTTAAATATCATTACAGTGTCGGTCTGTAGCATAGAGCATGCTTATCTCTCTGGCTGCAAACACAGGCAGCTGCCAGAACGCCCAGTCCATTGCAGTGGTCATATCTGGGTCCTGGTCGTGGTCCATCTGCCGAGTGCCGACTGCATTATGGTTCAGCAGTTCACAAGCGTTGCACCTTGAAAATGGGGGGAGGGAAATGGTATACAATTTGAAAGAGGGAGGGGAGTCAGACTGTAATAAGTAGGTACTAATGAAACATGCTGCTCCTTGGCTGCCATCCCCCCGCATACTTGCAGGCTCATGCAGTCAGCATCTCCTCGCATACACACAGCACAATGGTAAATGAAAAATGTAATGCCAAGCTTGATTTTGAAATAAAAATGAAAATAAAACAAGCATTTGTCAATGCCAAATGTTTGCTTTCTGGTATTGACATTGGTACTGCAAGAGTTAGAGAGCTGCATAATAGGAATGGCAGTGAAATATTGAACTAACGTCAGCCCCAACCCCACCTTGCAGACACTGACAGGCATAGGGGTGTTTGGCTTTGGGTCATCAGGCATAAAGCTCACGCCATTCCACCTCACCCCACCCCACCCTACAGACACTGACAGGTGTCATGGTGTACCTTGGGGTCTTCGGCCCTTATGCTCACCCCATTCCATAAGGAAATAAGCTGAGATGGGTGCAGTATAGGAGAATGGAGTGAACGTTTGAGCCGAAGACTGCAAGGCACACCTCAGTGCTTGTACTGGCTGCAGGGTGGGAGTGCAATGGCACGAGCATTACAGCCGACAACCCCAAGTCACATTCCCAGCACCTCTCAGTCTCTACAGGGTGGGGGTGCAATGGCACGAGCATTACAGCTGACAACCCCAAGTCACACTCCCAGCGCCTGTCAGTCTCTACAGGTTGGAGGTGCAATGGCACGACCATTACAGCCGACAACCCCAAGTCACATTCCCAGTGCCTGTCAGTCTCTACAGGGTGGGGGTACAATGGCATGACCATTACAGCCGACAACCCCAAGTCACACTCCCAGAGCCTGTCAGTCTCTAGAGGATGGGGGTGCAATGGCACGACCATTACAGCTGACAACCCCAAGTCACACTCCCAGCACCTGTCAGTCTCTACAGGGTGGGGTGCAATGGCATGACCATTACAGCCGACAACCCCAAGTCACACTCCCAGCGCCTGTCAGTCTCTACAGGGTGGGGGTGCAATGGCACGAGCATTACAGCCGACAACCCCAAGTCACACTCCCAGCGCCTGTCAGTCTCTACAGAGTGGGGGTGCAATGGCATGGCCATTACAGCCGACAACCCCAAGTCACACTCCCAGCGCCTGTCAGTCTCTACAGGGTGGGGGTGCAATGGCACAAGCATTACAGCCGACAACCCCGAGTCACACTCCCAGCGCCTGTCAGTCTCTACAGAGTGGGGGTGCAATGGCATGGCCATTACAGCCGACAACCCCAAGTCACACTCCCAGAGCCTGTCAGTCTCTACAGGGTGGGGCGTTATGGTTGAAAATCCTAATGCCCTGGGTGCTTGTTGGTATTTTCACTACAAATTTTCAACATGGGATTTTTGGGACTGCACCTCATGAACAGTGGCACATTCATTTCGTTACTCAATCCCCAAAGGTGATTTCGCGCAGCAACTGTGCCATTTGGCACAACAGGTGTGAAAACACATTTTGGGTAGGATGTGGAAAAAGACAACTGTACTGTTCATGAGGAGGTGTGAAAAAATGGCAATGTTGAAAATCTGTAGTGAAAATATGAAAAATTGGTGACGTTATGAGCATGCATAGAAACTGCATAACACACGCTCATAACACAGTCATTTTTTGGAATTGTTTTACCAATTTTTCAACATGGACTTTTTGGGACATCCCCTCATGAACGGTGGCTCTGTGGTTTCATAAATCTGTTCCAAAAGTTGATTTCACACAGTGACTGCTCTATTCTACACCACAGGTGTGAAAACACATTTTGGTCAGGATGCAAAAAATGACAGCTGTGCTGTTCGTAAGGAGGTGTGAAAAATGGCAATGTTGGAAATTTGGAGTGAAAATACTGAAAATTGGCAAAGTTACGAGCGTATGTAGAAACTGCATAACGTATGCGGTAACGCAGTCATGTTTGGGAGTTTTTTCACCAAATTTTCAATATGGCCTTTTTGAGACCTCATCTCATATATAGTGGCACTGCCATTTCATTAATCGGTCCCAAAAGGTGATTGTGCACAGTGACCACAAAAATCACCTTTTGGGATAGAGAAACAAAATGACAATTCAAGCATTAATGAGGTGGGGTCCCAGGAACCCCATGTTGAAAATTTTGGGCCACAACTCCAAACAATGACTGAGATATCAATCAAAGTTGACCCCCCCCCATTGATGCCATTATAAAGTTTATTGTGATTTTCTTATTTTGCAGTCAGCTTTTGAAGAGTTCAGACATGTTCCCACTCCACAGATGATCACAGCGCTAGACCTCTGGAGGTAAGTATGGGGTGAGGGGGTGTGGCAAGTGGGGTGTGCAGAGGATGAGTGGGGATTGGGGCCCGGGAAGACAACCAGGGACCTTTTTTTTTCAGGTTTTAAAAAAAATAAAACAGCAAAAGACAGTTTTCTTCATTTACAGGATAAAAAAAAGGTTTGGCACACTGGGGTGGGCTCCCAGATTGCCATAGTAGTGGTGGGGAGAGGAGGAGTTTTCCAACTTGTGAATTGGGTACCCTGATGTTAGCAAGGTGGGTTGATGGGCTGGGGGACACATGCATCTGACACCGGAAGTGAGCATCCCAGTGTCAGAAAAGAAAGGGGAAATTGTTTAACCAGGAAAGACACACTAAGGGGCCGGGATGCTGACATAGGGATTGGGCACTCCATGTCGGCTGATGGGAACTGTGTGGTGGGCGGCAGGAGCTGCCATATTTTGGCACACTGGGGTGGGCTCCCAGTGTGTCCCTTAATGGGCGGGGGATATGCTGACACAGGATTGCACATCCCGATGTCGGCTTTCCCGTGGAATGTGTGGCTGGTGGCAGGAGCTGCCAATTTAAATAATGAAATCTGATTCACCAGGAAAGGCACACTAGGGCCCAAGGCACAGGGCAGCAGCCGACAGGAAGGAAACTGTGCCCCTGTGCATTACTGTGCATTGTAATGCGCATGGGCGGAGAGTCTTGGCTGCCTCTGTGTTCCTGGTTGCCAGGAAGGGGAGAGCTGCTGCTGCAATCAGGGATGATGATACTGTCCCTGATTGGAGCTGCACATTTTTTTTTACATCCGGTGCGCTCTCTGAAACTGTCATCATCGGCAGTTTTTCTGTTAATTGGTAGCCAAGGGATGGGCCCCTGAAAATGTGGGCTGCATTGGCCACACACTGCCATACCTCTGCAATGCTCTACTTACCTCAATATGTTTTTTGTGTGCTGCATGTGCAAGCAAACATAAAAACAAGTTAACATTCTGCTGCCTCTTCCCGTCCCTCCATTCAGTACTTCAGAGAGTCAGGTCATCGGGCACTCACTAGGTAGTGGCTTGATTTCCCATAGGACTGAATATCAAAAAAGAAAGAAAAACGAAACAAACCAGGCTGATAAAAAAAGAAGAAAAGAAGGCTGCTGACATACTCACCACATCGGACTGTGTGTGTGTGTGTGTGGGGGGGGGACTCCTGCATTCAGCAGAATCTACCGCCCCTCTACTGCAAGTGTCAGCACTGCGCAGTGCAGAGACTACTTCATGCAAGCAGGAGTTTTTATAGAAACATAGACTTTGACGGCAGATAAGGACCGCTAGGCCCATCTAGTCTGCCCATTTCCCTACCTACAGGATAGGCCGCAGATCCTAGTTAACCAACAGCCTATTTCTTCCTACCCCCCACAAGAATTGCCTTATGTCTGTCCCATGCATTCGTGAATTCTCCCACAGTTTTAGATCCCACAACCTCCTCAGAAAGGCTGTTCCATGCATCCACTACCCTCTCTGTGAAATAATACTTCCTCACATTGCCCCTGAACCGCCCTCCTTGTATCTTTAAATTGTGTCCCCTTGTTCTTGCAAGTCTCTTTTTCTGAAAGATGCTACCCTCTTGGACTTTGTTGATTCCACTGAGGTACTTAAAAGTTTCTATCATGTCCCCCCTCTCCCTTCTTTCCTCAAGGGTATACATATTAAGCTCCTTTAGTCTCTCCTCATACTGGCTTCTCTTGCAGACCCTGCACCATTTTAGTTGCCCTCTCTGGACTGCCTCTATCCTGTCTATGTCCTTCTGGAGATGGGGTCTCCAGAACTGGACACAGTACTCCACATGGGGTCTCACCAACTGTCTGTACAGAGGGATAACAACTTCCTGTTTTCTGCTGATGATGCCTCTCCCATACATGCCAGTATACCTCAGCCCTCCCTACTGCCTTCTCACATTGCTTGCTAACCTTAAGGTCATCTGATATGATTACCCCCAGGTCCCTTTCCTTTTTTGTTGTTGTTACTACCTCCCCACCCATTGTGTATTCTTCCCCTGGGTTCTTGTTTCCCAGGTGCATTATTTTGCACTTCTTTGCATTGAATCCTAGCTGCCATACTTCTGACCATTCCTCCAACCTTGCCAAGTCCCTTTTCATCCTTTCCACGCCTCCTTGTGTATCAACCCTGTTGCAGATCTTTGTGTCATCTGCAAAAAGGCATACTTTTCCTTCCAGTCCCTCTGCAATGTCACTGATGAAGACATTAAAAAGGACTGGACCCAATACTGAACCCTGCGGTACCCCACTAGTAACCCCCCTTTCTTCAGAGTGGACTCCATTTACAATTACCTTCTGTGTCCTGTTGTCCAGCCAATGTTTTACCCAGTCTACCACCCTGGGTCCCACTCCCAGGCTGGTTAATTTGACTATTAATCTTTTGTGTGGGACTGTGTCAAATACTTGATTGTTCTCACCTTTTTTTTAATTTTTTAAAAATGTTTTTAAAAACATTTTATTTAACTCAACCCAAGGCCACTTTCTTAGCGCAGTAATACCGTACCTTCCAGGGACTATAAGGCAGCATCGCGCCTCATTACCCCCTTGGGCAGTCCAGTATAGCACAATACCACCCACCCTGTTGGCTATTATTGCTTACACATTCTGCCAGTGGAACTGAGCAGAATTTTGAATCCATGTAGTCCATGGTAAACATTCCATGATAAACATTCCATATCTTGAGTCTTGATGCCAGCAAAGGACAAACTTTGTCCAGCAGTGATACATTGACATCATCCATGACATAATTTGCAGAGGGTGGAAGGACTATTTTATCATAAATGCACACATGTAAATCTATTATTTCAACATATAAGCATGCTTTTCCCAACTGTAAAAAGTAAAAGGAGCACATTTTATAAGCGCAATAAGACACTCTGGCGCTGTGCACTGAACAGATTTCACCGCACTTCCAGGGGCTAAAGGCACTCATCCTGTGACCTTTTGCCTCACTATGCCCCTGGGCATGTGGTAAAATCTGTTCCATGCATACCTGTTGTGTCTTGTTGCTTACACAACCAATGCCACTTTGAGTGTGTTTTTTTTGTATACAAATACATAAGACATGACAGGGTGTATTGTTTTGTGGGATAGTGGCATACCTCAGGCATGGCTTATGAACCTGAGAACGGCCATTATCCTTCAGTTAGAGATGTGTGAAGTTGGCAAACTCTGCTTCGTAAATTAACTAGTGAATTTTGCCAGATTTGTGAAGTGCAAAGTACCGACTTCGCAGAGTTTTCCGCAGGCGATATGACAGTTTTTCCAATGAAGTCATTCAAATTTGCTGGTGAAGTTGCAACTTCTTAACGGCTTTGGCTTACTTTGCCTGAAAAAGTGCTACTTCCCCAAGTCAATGAGTTGTGAAGCGGCAAATTCGCAACATTTTTTGTAAAGTTGAATTTTGCAGCTTTGTTGGCGAAGTAATGCTTTGCAACATCTCCACCTACAGTTACACAAAGCCTGGAGTGCTTTGTTGTGAATGTACAATGATGTTCCTAAGATTTTAAATTGAAGCATTTCTGACCTGTGGTGTTGGAATCCTGCACAGTTATGTGATCACATTTGACCAATCACAGTTCTTGGTTTCTCTTACCCATTGTAACATTTGACATGAAAGCAATATTATTGTCAGATAGCCAGTTTATTAATTTAAAATCCTAGCAATTATAATATTATTGCTACATTGTAATTATAGAATTGTAATGTTATCAGATAGCCATGTGCTTGTGACAGGGTTGATTAAGGCTGTGTCCCATTTGTTATGCAGAAGGAGTTTAATACAAGGATCTGATCTATCCTCTCCTTTTCTGTCTCTTGTCTGTCTGATTGCGCAACCAAATGTTCTTGTGAGACCTGAGAACTGATCACTCTGATGCTCTCACAACTCTCCGCCTCTCGCTATCTCTTTGCCTTCAGTTGCTGTTTATGTCTTTTCTTCCCCCTTTCATATCTGCAGTTATAAAAATATATGTGAATCTTTCTGCGAAACTGTAACTGATGCTGGGATCCCTTTGTATGAAACTTTATATAGTTATACTGTTGCAATGACTGCAAAAAGCTATTTGGAATTGTGGGGGTTAACCTGCAATGCAGCTTGAGCTCCTCTCAGGCTTGTTTGCAAGCTCTTTTGCAGAGCTAACAGCAGGAGGCCTGCTTGGGGCACTGTTCTCTTTGCAAGTCTGCACTGCAAAGAAACTGACAAGTTTGTTTTGTGAGAAACAGGATGTCTCCTTAACGAGTTCCCAGGCAGAGTCTTATAAAAAGAGCAGTAATGCTTTTGCTTGAAAGAGAGTGAGAGACAGAGACTGAAACTTAGAATTAGAGATTCCCCTCATATGAAGGACTTTGTTTTTAGTTTACTCTGCCTTTGTAAAGAGCTATCCTAAACAATATTTATTTTTTTATTTTACTATTGGAAGTAATAAAACGCTACCTGTGAATTTTAGTTGAATTTTATTACTGCTTCTGGTTCTTCTATGCTTCCTGACATGTGCCTCATTGATGGTGCTGTAATATAAACTCCTGGGTATCACACTATTATGATTACATTATAGTGTAGCAACTCACATATTAAATAGCCTCATAATATGACTCGAGTGGCCAGATTTTCAAAGATTAGTGCCCATGATAAAATGGTTAGCATGGGTTAGCATTGTCAGTAACCCAGGCTTGCGCGAGTGCTCCTGGCAGAGCCATATTCAGAGGCCCCAGGAGAACCCGCTAAACCTGACAGTGCTAAAGTGCTAAAATATTGCTGCACGTAAATGCGGGGGTCTCCTCATGCGCAGCAGTACAGCGGTATATTCAAAGTATTATAGTGGCATTAAATTGCCCCCCAAGTGCTGCATGAAAACCTCCTCTTAATGTGGTGCTATGCCTGAGCCCCCACAACCCCTGGAATGCAGGGTGATGGTACAGTAGCCATCCACCCTTGTTCTCCCATTCAAATGCCTTGATGTATCCCTTGTGGTCTAGTAGTTTCCCCCCACCCCCGATCACTCGAGCACACTATTTTTAATTGTATCTGGTGGTCCAGTGGTTCCCCCTATCCCTAATCATCCGTTCACACTAGTGTTATGATTTTCTGGTGGTCCAGTGATTCCAGCAGTTTTCCCAAACCTTGGCCGCCTGTTCTGTGATTTATTATCATTCTCTAGTGGACCAGTGGATCTGACTTCAAGGGTATCTCATGCAGCAGGCCACATCTATGGAACTACAGCCACCAGGCACTAGAACTGCATGGAAACCTTTCTAGCTAGCAGTCTTCCAGGGGGCTGCCCACCCCTATGTCAGGCCAACATCACATGCTATAATAGTGGGTGGCCCCCTCACCCTCTTCAGTTCTTTTCCTGCCATCGACCAACACATGTCAGACCTTACATTACACTGCAGCTTCAGTTGATCACCATTTTTTCCTAAGTTTCCTCCTGAGGTGGTGTCTGAATTCACTTTAAACCAATCAATCGGTAGCATGTGAGGTGGGCGCCTGAATCACAGCACCGTCCGAAACGGCGACACGATATGGGCGAAAGCTCGAAAGGTGAGGGGGCAGGGAGGGCAACTGGATGTGGTGGGGTGGGTGACCCTAGCGACAGGATGTCGCTACATGTACACGCGCATGGGGGGAGTGAGGACAGTGAGCGTGGCTTGGAAGGGGGTGGAGGGGATGGCACTGCGGTTGACTGCTGAGGTGCACCATGGCATCAGGGGTTGGCCTCTGCTTGTGGGGTTCTGGGTATTTGGGTCTGGGTCCGGGCACTACTGTGCTTTTCTTGCGCCTGGACCAAATTCTTATTTTTTTACTTTTGCACCCTCCGACATGAACCCCCCTGGAGTTGAGAATCCATAAGTAGGGAAGTGCGGTAGGCAAAGCCCCCTGCATGGGGAGGTTGGGGGGATCACAGCCCCCAACAGAAAGCAAGTATTTTTAATCCCCGATGCTGTTTTTCCATGCGCCGGGGTTGTCAGGGTGGTGAAATTGTTTTCGCTGCCCTGACATTGCTCTTCTGTGGGTCACCCTTTTGAGGTCGCCCACATCACATAAAACCAATCAATCCACCTTCCTGTTTAATACCCAGAGCATGCCAACTCAGGGGAAGGATTGCTCCACACTTTAGATGTGCATAGAATTCTGTGTTACTATACCCGTCGTATGAAGGACTGTAGGAGGTCCAAACACTTGTTTGTTTCTTTTGCCCCTGGGAAAGAGGGCATCCCTGTTTCAAATCAGTGCTTGTCCAAATGGCTGCCTAACTGTATCACTTATTGCTACAGGAAGTACGGCAAGGATCTTCCTGGCATTGTTTGTGGCCATTCTACCAGAGGCATGGCCACTTCTGCTGCCTTTTTCAGGAGTGTGCCAGCTGCAGAGATCTGTGATGCTACCACTTGAAGTACTGTTCACACATTTACCAAGTGCTACAGTCTGGACATTGCCTCTTGACGTTGGGCCAGTCTTGGCCTAGCTGTTCTGCAGGGCTTGCTTTCTTAGTCTGTTTGCTATCTACTGCTTAGACTGCATTTCTTGATGTCAGAACTGCTTGGGACTCGTTCCATAGGTGTGACCTCCTGTCAGAGATACCCCCGAAGTCAGATAGTACAATTACATAAGAACTTATCGTAACAGTAGTTCTGAGAGGGAATCTCTTGCAGCAGGCCATGCTGTCCCTCCCTCCTTTCCCCCTGAGCCTGTGAGGATCTCCTATATCTGCTTCTTCTCTCTGTCTCCTTTTTGGCTGGAACCTCTGCTCTCTCTTCAGTTCCTCTGCAGGACTTCTCTGCTTATGGTCTCTGGTGGGGGAACTGAGGACAGTGCTGGGTCCACCCACAATTATAGCATGTGGTCACATCAGTGCCTGACATTAGGGTGGGCAGCTCCCTGGTAGACTGCTATCTAGAAGCTAGAAATGTTTCTGTGTGGTCCTAGTGCCTGGTGGTATAGTTCTGTTGGTGTGGCTTGCTGAGATCCCCTCGCAGATCTACTGTTACGGTAAGTTCTTACATAACTCTTCTTCCCTGCCACCCTTGCTTCCACAGTATACATTATCATAGCACAGTTGGTGGTCCAATGGTCCCCCTAACAGTCCTCCCATCTGATCCACCAACTAACATGCTACTTTCTCGCACCCCCCATTCCCCGGCGCCCGGACGCTCCTACCAGCTAGATACAGTGACTGGCGCAGCTCTCCTCTCATCTCCTCAGCCAGCCACCACATGAACTGTCAGTGAGCGTGCAAAATGCAGGGATCTTGGCACCATCCTGTTTCAGGCAGCTCTGTTCTCTGTTGGCTACACAGATGCCAGGTTCATTTTGGGTGAGTGCAATTTTCTTAGCATTGCACCAACATGTCCCATCACTTAGTCTGATGGTGGAGCTTGCTAATCATCTGAATATCACAGAAGCCAGGGGGAGGGCAGTGGCAAGTGCAGTGCAGAAATTGCGCTGCACTGGCCCCATTTTCTGAATATGAGGCTCGAGTGTTACTTTGTTGTTTTATTGCTTTATTCCTTGAAAAGCAGTGTTATTATTAGACAGACATTAGAACTATGTGTAATACATGGATAGTTTTGTAGTAAATCACATAAGTTACAATATTATAATAACTGGTGACCCTCTTTATCAAACTGATTATCAGTGTGGTCAAACATTTTAATAACCAGGTATGACATCATACCCAGTCATTATGGTGTTTGGAGCACTCGCGTCTCACTTTCACTTACAGGGGAGCCAGCCACAATACAACACCATAACTTGCAGTTAGTGACACATCATGAAATACTGCAGTAAGAGCTTAATTACCAATGAACCACAATGCTCCCTGCAGCATACTGCAGCATTTTGAGATATACTGCAGCATTACTGCATTGCTTCCTGGCTGGCACTGTTGTACTGTACAACAGTGGAAAACATGCTGCTCTGTAAGTCCCTGCACCAGTTATCACACAAATTAATTAATTCCCCTATTAAAAGAGCTAGGTTACTAACCTATTTTAAGAAATTAATAGCACAAATAATCTGTATGCAAGAAATACACTTGGAAGAAAAGGAAGTAACTAAGTTGAAAATGAGATGGATAGAAGAAATTTACTACTCATTGTCATTAGGCACCAAGAAAAGTAGAGGTGTTGCAATTTTGCTAATTAAAGGTAGTGGTATAAAGGTACCAGATGTTTACAGAGACTATCGGGAGAATCTTATTTCTAAAAAGTAAAACGTTAAAAAAAGAAATGGTGATTGGATCAGTGTATGCACCTTTTGATAATTATTCAGATTTTCTGGCTCAAATTACACAAGGATTGCAAAAATTGCAAATTGATAGTGCTATACTAGACGGGGATTATAAAGCTTTATATAATCCAATGCAAGATAAATCTATTTCACCACATAAAAGTAATATTAATATATCAAATAAACTGAATTCCTTTTGAAAACAAGAACAAATGATTGACATATGGAGACATAAGAATCCCTTATATAATCAATATACTCATTTTGATAAAAATCAGAAAATTTTTACTAGAATAGATTACTTCTTTATAACTAAAGATTTGGTAAATATGGTTCAGTCCATCCACATTGAGAGTATCTATATGTGAGATCATGCCCGCAATACTGTTACATATACAAATACCAGATAAAGATAGAATAGTTACTAAAACATGGTCATTAAATAATATGTTATTAAAGCAACCTGAATTTGTACAATTAATTAGAAAAGCAATTACTGAATTTTGGTTCTTTTATTACTCTGGTCAAACTCCAGTTACAGATTTATGGGATGCTTTTAAAGCTACAATAAGAGGGCAGATAGTCTCCTATCAAATAAAATAAAATAAAAAATAAGGAATTGGAAACTAAATAAAAGATTGGAACATCTTGATAAACTGATAAATTAAGAAGCATATAAGGAAGAATGGTATGATATGAAAGTAAGAAAACAAAACTTCATACGTCAAGAGACAATTAAAAATAAAGCATTCCTGAAAAAGTATAAATATCATCATACGGGCAAATCATGGAAGTTATTGGCCAATTCACTTAAGATGGAGAAACAAAAAAACTTAATTCTGAAAATAACAGATGAAAAAGGTTGTATCCATACAACAGATGAGAGTGCAGCAAAAACCTTTTTTGATACTTATAAAAAAAAATATTTCAAAATACTTCATCCCCTTAAAAGAAGAGCTAGATTTATATTTCATTAAAGCAAACATAATTACCACCCCTTTTGAGTACACACCGATTACATCCCAAGAGATTAAAGACACTATCAAGTCACTACTAAGGAAAAAAGCACCAGGTTTAGATGGGCTAACCAGTGAATTCTATTAGGTCTTTGCCAATGAACTTGAAGCATGGATTAAACAAATGAGTGATAAATTGTTAGATAATAGAAGTCAAATACAAAGTCCCTCTTCTATGCAAGCTGCTAAAGTTGTGCTAATACACAAGGAAGGCAAACCCATAGATTCAACTGATACTTATAGACACGTTGCATTACTCAATGCAGATTATAAGTTAATTGCCAAAATTATGAATACCAAGCTTCAACCTCCTCTCAATAATCACATACATGAAAATCAATATGGGTTATGGTAAGGAGAACATTATATCGAGCAAATAAAAAATTCAAACCATTATTCACTTAATCAACTCTGATACGAACTATGAAAATGAAATCTTTTATGCTCTAGCTAGAGATTTTGGTAAGGCTTTCAATTAGATAAATAGACATTTTATATACTATACTTTACAAAAATGGGGAATACCATCTCAACTGCTGCTTTTAATAAAGAAACTATATCATAAAATGACTGTTAGATTCCTAATCAATAGGTTCCTAACAGAGGAATTTATGATGTCAAATGGTGTTAGGCAGGGATGCCCACTCTCGCCAACTCTTTTTATTTTGGCAATAGAACCTTTTTTGTCAGCTATTAGGAACGGCCACACTATTAAGGGATTCGTTTTGCAAAACCAGGAAACAAAAATAAGTGTATTCTCTGATGAAGTCTTGCTAATGGTTAAGGAAATAAATACTTCCTTGTGTGCTTTTCTGGAACTAACAGAAAGTATTTCTAAAGTATCTGGATATCAATTAAATAGCAATAAGACAGTTATGATGAAACTCTTTAAAACAAACAATGACAATACATTTCAATCTATCTTTAAAACTCAACAACAAATTAAATACCTAGGCATACATTAATCTATTAACCATAACCAAAATATCAAAGTAAATTATGAGAGAGCCAAGGAAAAATTAAAAAATATGTTGGGGAAATTGGAAAGATTTGACACTATCCCTATGGGGGAAAATTGATACTGTTAAAATGATGGCAATGCTTCATTATATTTTCATGATTAACAACATTTTGGGTGCACCAGGAGTTAAGTGGTTTCAAGATATCAAAAGCATTTTTATCTAGGTTTCTCTGGAGAGGGGGGAACCACGCATTCCCTAGGATGTCCTAACTCTGCCTAGAACGAAGGGGGGAGGGGATGGCATGTCCAGATCCACTGAAATATATGGAAGCAAATATTTTGGCAAATTATTATCAATGGTCTTTTTTTTCCTAAAGAAGATCAATATTTATATCAGGCTATGATATTTCCTTCAAACCCAAAGACAAAACTGCATTACATATTTTTTATGACTGCTCTCCATTATTATAAAGACCATATGTTGGCCACATTTTATTTATTTATTTATTTATTTATTTCAATCTTGGATTACAGTTCCTTTGAGCAGGAAACTGCTCACTTACAAAGGTTCCATGTCAAAAGGGCCAGAAAACATTCAAAGGGAGCAGTACAAAAGTAACTAGCTAAACAGATTATACAATATCAGGATTTAGGCATTCAACAATAGTGTGATACAGTAAGATAGGGAAGTAATATACAGCATGTTTAACTATAGTCCTGGCAAACACCTGGACAGTAGTGAGTACAGGAGCAGCCAATGGTGGCTTTGTCATAACCAAAGGAAGGATACTTGCTGAGTAAGTAAGAGATGGAGGAAGCACAGTGAGGAGTGGGTAAGGGGGAGTGCAGTGTTGGTCAGTGAGAAAAAGAGGGGGGACAGGTGCCTAAGTAGGTGATTGGGGAGGAAGTAAGAGGGAATAGGGACAGTGGGGAGGGTTGGAGGTGAGATGCAGATGTGTATAACTGGAGGGAGCAGGTCAGAATAGGGAAATAGATAGCCTTTCTCAGGTGCAGTCACAGCTACTATTCTCTAGCAGATGCTTTCATAATAGGTTTTTGAAAGGGCCCAGTGTTGGTACGGTAGTGAGTTCTGCACATGGTTCCAGTATGGCCAAGGATGTAGTAATAATCCATGTAAACTGCATTTACCTTGGTTAATTGTTCCTATTGATTATAATAAAATAATTTGGGATAAGCATATAAGCTTTAATTTTCAGTTTGTACAGTATAATGAGATTAATAATTGGAAGGAGCTACTGTATTGATAGAAAACAAATTCCCAACCTATCAGGATTTTATCAAAGTATGTACTGGAAAGGGATGGACTCAGCTATTTCATTATACCTTAACAGCTAAATTTCATAAAATGAACAAGTTATTCAACAATAAAAATGAAAATATAATAGTAGAACTAAAACAACAACAAGAAAAAATGATTAGAAATGGGTACAGAAAAATGTTATAAGTATGTAGTAGATATTTCCAAACAAAGAATAAAAGCTAATAACCATCGCTGGAACATAGAAGCTACTATAAAATGAACATATTTACAGTGGGACCACCTAAGAAAAACAAATAAGATAAATATTTCTGCCAGGAATAAAACAATTCAAGCTAAAATAATCAAAAGAGCCTATTGGACCCTGGTTATAATTAATAAATTAAATCCAGAACATTCTTATAACTGCTGGCATAAATGTGTAAGGAAGGGAACATTGACGTGCTGTTTATGGCCCTGTCCTCAGATATATGGACGGTGGGTTAAACTACAACAAATAATAAAACATGTAATAGGTATAGAAATCTCTGTGTGTATGTATATATATATATATATATATATATATATATATATATATATATATATATATAAAGACAAAGAACCTCTGTGCAAACACTGAGGCAAGGGTTACCCTAAAGGGCATTTGGCTGGGAAGCCAAGTTTCAAGAAAATACAAAATCACACATGCCCCACAATTTTATATATATATATATATATATATATATATATATATATTTAATAATGTCTTACACTATATTGAAGATCAGGCTTTTAGGAAAATATTTAATTTAGTAACAATAGCACTGAAATGTTTGATTTTAGAGAACTGGACTACCATAAATGGTGGCACCAATATGTTGAGACATTAAAATATGAGGAATTAGTGAGTAACACTGACCCGAATTTGAATGACTCTGAAGGAACATCATGGAGAACAATAATTAATAATATGCCTTCAATAAGGAAATCTGATTAATTGGACATCCTACCCCCTGTCAGAAAAGGTATTCTTTGCTTCCACCTTCTACTGTATATTAAAAGAATATCAAGAGTACTAATTACTTTTTAGATTAGTTAATACCCACAAATGAATGAGCCATCAGACTGCTCTGTACAATCATACAAGTTAAGGGAGGGAGGGAGAGGGGAGGGGAGGGAGGGAATGGGGAGATTATTACAGGGATGAATTAACAATGTTGTTACCTATGATGTGAATGTTGCTATTTTTTATTGTATAACTCTGTAACATTAAAAAAACTGAATAAAAAATAATATGTAAAAAAAAAAAGTAACTTGCAGTAAATGGCATGGCATGAAATGCTGCAGTAAAAAAAGGCTTAATTGCCACGGAATTATGCTGCATTGTTCTGCAGAACACTGCAGCATATTGAGATATATTGTAGCATTACTGCATTGAAGCCTGACTAGCACTGCTGTACAGTAGAGCAGTGGCAAACACGCTACTCTGTAAGTCCCTGCACCAGTCATCACAAAAATAAAACATAACTGATTGTGTGCTTGCAGAGTTTTATTACACATTCTAAGTATGTGATGATCACATAATCATCCGGAGCTTTGCTGCTGATGGATAATCACACACCTCTAATGTGTAAAAGAACTTCGTAACACACAGCTAATCTATGCGTTATTTTCCAATTTATTAGCTAATAAGTGAATGAGATACAGTAGAATCTCAGTGTAAGGAATCCCAATTATACAAACATCCGTTTCCAACAAACAGGTAGCGCGTCTCATAAGTGACTATCACTCTAAGTTGTTCACATTCAGACAATAGAGACTGTATTGTAGGCTTAGCACCAAAAGTAGCAGACAGGAAAAATACTGCAGTAACTTTTGAAAGTATCAGGCTTTTACTTTTTAATTCGCAGGTAGTATTCTTTTTCCTTTTACTCATTAGATGTTTGTTCTACCAAAGGGTTTTCAAGTGTGGTGTAGAGAATGGTGTGACAGGGTTGTAGAATACCCTGTCCCATTTGTTGTGCAGAGGAAGATCTGTTTTTCTGTCCACTCCTATTCTGTCACTTGTCTGTCTCTTGTGTGTCTGACTGTACAGTCAAATTTTCCTTGTGGATCCTCAGAACTAGCCACTACAGTGGTCCCACAATTTCCCACCGTTGTCTCTCTTGCTTTACTCACTGTTTCTGTTCTTTCTTCCCTTGCTTTTCTGTAGTTGAAAAGTATACGTGAATCTTTGTGTGAAACTATTTGTGCGAGACTGGGATTCTTTGGTTTGCAAATGGATGTAGTTTACAGTGCTGAAATAATTTACAGAAAGCTATATGGAACTCAGGGGGTTAACCTTGAGCCTTGAGATGCAGTTTAACCTCCAAAAGCTCATTTGTAGAGTTGTCAACAGGACATTAGTTCTGGGATACAATGTTCTGTTTGTTGCACCTACAGGAATAAAATTGACAAACTTCTGATACATTTTGTGAGAAACAGGAGATATATTTTGAGCTCATTATACAGAAGTTAATTGCCAGGAAAATACATTATATATATACATATATATATATATATATATATATAATATATATATATATACATTTTTTTTATTTTATTTATTAAGTCTAGGATTATAAGTACCTCTGAACGCCAAGCGGCTCATTTACAAAGGTTCCACATCAATGGGGGGTACAGATCCATAATGGAAAACAGACTGGTATCACAAACAATTAAGCAATTTGTATTACAAAATACAGAATAAGAGAACAGCAAATAAATACACATTAGTTTAGCACATGATTCAAGGCAGGGAGTGAGAAGAGGAGGGAACTAGGAGGGGCGCCAGATCAATGAAGGGGAGAGCAACCAGGCGGCACTGTCGAGTAGCAGCGAGGATAGTAAGAGACAAAGCAAGGAAGACAGTGGGGGGAGAGGGGAGCTGGAAGGGCAGGAAGTGAGAGGAGAGTGAGAGGGCAAGATAAGTAGAGAGAACAGTGGAAGAGCGGTGGGGGGGGTGAGGTCCCGGGAAGAGGGACAAGGATGTTAAGTGGTGCAGTCACAGGAGTTTTCAGTTAGGATGTGCTGACGAAGTTTGAGTTTGAATTCACCGAGACTAGTAAGGTTAGCCAAGCCATTGTGGAGGCCATTTAACCAGTAAGGTGCATTGATACAAAAGGAGCGTTGGTATTGGGTGGTCTGGCACATCGGGACTAGTAGGAGTGCAGAAGATGTGGTATTTGGGGTATTTGTGAAGTGAGCATCCTAATCGCGAAGGCATGAGTCCAAGGAGAATCTTTTTGGCAAGTAAGCAGGTGTGGTGTTTAATTCTCCCATGCAAGTTGAGCCACCCAGCCTGCATATAGACATCACAGGAGTGGGTGAGGCGTGGTTCACCAATTAGGAGTCTGCAGGCCTTGTTTAGTGCCACAATGAGCCTTTTGAGTGCAGTGGTGGAAGCAGTTCCGTAAAGGACAAGGCCATAGTCAATTAAGGAGAGCACCGAGCTGTGGACAGCAAGATTTAGGGCTTCAGGTGTTAGAGACTTTCTCAGTTGATAGAGGAGCCCAATCCTGGTATTGACGGCTCTGGCAACATTTTCGATGTGCCGTGAATAGGTGAGGTGTCCATCAAGGGTAACCCCAAGGTACCTGAAGTGCTGTATTTGTTCAAGGGGGTCACCTTGGGAATTTTGGATGGTAAGAGCATGCTCTTTATGTGGACTGTGGGCTGAGGAGAAAATATATATATATATATATATATAGAAAGATATATATATATATTTCTATATATATATATATATATATATATATATACATATAGTGCCACTATAGTTAGGATTGAGGAGCCATTTACATGTTAAACTCCAAATTTTGCACCTTAATAACTTTGCAACCGTTCGACAGATTTGCCTCAAATTTGGAATACACGATCAAGACCCATTCACATTGGGATCTGCCATGTTTTGTACCAGTTGGATGTATGGCTGTGGAGTTATTAAGCATGATTTGCGCGTGCATTTATGCTTTTCTGGAATTCTACAGTCGCGTCTACAGGTTGCAGGGTTTGCATGACCAGTCCAAAATCTTCAGGGAATGTGCGGCCAGGGTGCCCAATGTGCCTTTTGAAGATTTCGTGAAAACATATTAAACGGTTCAAAAGTTATTCAAAAAACAAGTTCCCATTATAAGTCAGTGGGAAAAGTTAACAAAAAGTTTGACAGTGTCGCAAATGCAGTTTTTACTTTCACAAATGGACCTAGTAGTGTCGCAAATCCACCATTTTGTTTTCAGTTAGCGATCTGAAAAATGCTTGGCATTTAAATTTGGGACCCTTTAGCAACCTAATTTTTTTTGTATTGACCTAGTCGGGCCCTGAGGATGCTAGCCATGTTATTTTGGGGTAAAACACCCCACAAATATGTTTCTCAAATTTCGGGAAAAAGTACTTTCGCAAAGTACTGTTGCACTTGCGACACTGTCGAATGAATTTGTGAAAGCTTTTGCAAACTTCGACAGTACTTTTCTAGGCTGTGGGGAAAATGACAGCAATTCTTTGGCACCCTGCTGCAAAAGAACGGTTTGGTGTTTTGGCATGAAATTTGGAGGGAACACAGCCGACATCTCACAGATGTGCCTTTCAGTGTTTTGTTGAAAAAATATTACATGGCGGCAAAGTTACGGCACTCCAAAGTTGACACTTTTTCCCAATGGATAACATTACAGCGTCTGACGCATTACAGGAATCTTTTGGCGTCCTGCTGCAAAATAACGGTTTGGTCTTTTGGGCTGAAATTTTAAGGGAACACAGCCAACATCCCATAGATGTGCCTTTTTGTGGTTTGGTGGAAAAATATTACAGGGAGCCAAAGTTATGGCACTCCGAAGTTCTCTTTTTTTTCCCATAGGATAACATTACGGCATTCGCCGCGCCTTTCAGGGCCCGAGTCTCGGAAACGGTGCGAGATACAGACTTTTCACCAGAAAAATGCTTAGCCCCAAGTACAAAACTAGCCAGGAAAGTCATAAATCATTTGACTTTATATTTTTTTTCTACGTCGTATGGTTCCTGAGATATAAGCAATTTAGTATTGCAACTCCTCATTTTCTGCACCGAGAATCATTATTATGTATACGTTATTTGTAGTCACTGTCTTTCTCTATGCAGCTTTTGGTGAAAACCAGCCTGTGCACTTACATTACTGTTACCATTACTGTTTTTGCTTGCGGTTCTTTACGTGTTTCACGTACTGTTCCTGTGTACGCTACCATGTGCGTTACCCTTTGTGTTTTCATTTGCGCTTGCTTTTGCATTTTTAACATTTCTGTCTACACTACTGTTTCTCTTTCTGTTTTGCTTTGTGTCACCATGCGCATTGCTATTTGCGTTTGTGGGCACAATGTTACTATGTGACAAGACATCATGTGGTGGGAGAGTGGGACCCAAAGGGCCACGTGCTCCTGCCGCTGCCGCATTACATTCACCATTTCTCGTTATCATTCTCAAAAAAGAAGGTAAATTAGAGGTAAAATACTAGGTTTAATGCATTAGTTAGGGTTGTTCCACACCGACAAAAGCAAAGAAATTCGGTGTTAGGATTGAAAGACCCCCTTGGCCCCCCTGTCCACACCACCAACTGGCATCGGGGTGCGCATTAGGGTTGTTGGTCCTAACTCTCACCCCATTCTCCTAAACCTCTGCTTCTTCACACATGTGATGGTATGAGAGTTATGGCCGACAACTGTAATGCACACCCCGATGCCGGTTGGGGGTGTGGGCAGGGGGGCCAAGGGGGTCTTTCAACCCTAACACCGAGTTTCCTCACTTTTGTCAGTGTGGAAAAACCCTAACTAATGCATTAAATGGAGTTTTTTGCCTCTAAAATATACTCATAAAGAGAGAGAGTGAGGGAGAGCAGTGTTTTGTGTGAGTGAGAGAGCGAGAGAGAGAGAGAGAGATAGAAAGAGAGGGAAGGAGGGGAGAAACTGAGATTTAGATGTAGAGATGCCCTCTGGTGAAGGACTTTGTTTTGTTTGAACTGCCTGTAAAAAAGCTATCCTGCATGTGAGGAAATTCTTTTTCACAGAAAGGGTGGTGGATGCATGGAATGGCTTACCACAAGAAGTGGTGGCTATGAATACAGTGCAGGGCTTCAAACAGGCATGGGATAAGCATAAGGGAGCAATACAAATGACTATGAATAGATAGGCCACTGACAGAGCAAAGGCCGATGGCACATTTATAAGGTAGAAAAATAAATGGGCAGACTGGATGGGCCTTGCGGTCCTTATCTGCCGTCAACTTCTATGTTTCTATGTTTCTATGCATGATTTAATTTTTTATTTTATTATTATTGATAATAATAAAAGGCAACTTGCTAATTTTATAACTTTTCCTGGTTTGCCTGTGCTTCCTCACCTGTGCCTCAAAGTGGCACTCTACCTGGAGGCTGACAGCTAATCCTGTTCCCCTTCATACATCAACAGCATCGTGTGACCTCACTTACTGTGATATCACAAGTGACCAATCCAACAGAAGGTTATTGGCTTCTCACAGTAAGCTGAGAAGTTATGAATGAGGTTACAATCCTAATGATGTTGGAACAGAAATGGAACTAGATATGTCAGCCGAAAGCAAGAATACCATACCACACACCACACCTAGTATGGCAAGGTTAAAAAAAATATATAGCAAAAAGGAGAAGAAAAGGTACTCAGATTTAAAAAGCAACAGCTGATGACTTTTTAAAATTAATATTAATTCCTATCAATGTGCTATTTCTTTAATCAGAGACTTTGCAGATCATGTTATTTTATATATATTTTTTTTTTATAAATTATGCACTGCATGTTTGAAACCATGCAAACTCAGGCACAAAAGTCTATTAACACACACAAATGTGCACACAAACTGTGATACTGGTATGGGAATCACAATGACCCTATTCATCATGCAAGGCTCTGACACCTTCTTAACATTTTGTTACCTGCCATTTACATGTCACTAGCAAGGCATATCGCTCCGGACAGCGGATGGAGGCGGAGGGCTGCAAAGTAGTAATTTTGTTTATTTAGCCGCCAATCCCAGAGGTTCTGGGCACAGTACACCATAATGATAAAATATCAAACTAAATGAAACACAACACAAAATCATAATTAAAAACAGCTAAAACACGAAGCGCAAATTAGCAGTAAGGGTAACTTAGATATTAAGACCAGTGCTATTCAATCAAATTAAAAGCTTCACTAAAGAGATGGGTCTTTAGGCCTCTGTTAAAGGCCTCCACTGAATTAGCCACCCTCAAAGACCTGGGAAGGGAGTTCCACAGGGCTGGACCAACTACCTCAAATGTGCATACAAAACAGCAGTCCAGGTCCTCATGTAAGAAGTGTGGGACATGAGGATGCAGACCACAATTGGCCAGGGTGACCTAAATGCATTGTTGATGACAATTAGATGTTTTTTGGTGCAGTATTAGCCACTTCTAAGCAATTTAAATCACAAGTTGTAGTGAGAAGGAAATAATGTGACCTACCCGGAATTGAACCCAGGCCTGCAAGATACTGTCCCGGTGCTCAATGGTTAGAGCACCAGGACAGTATTCTGGGGGCTTGGGTTCAATTCCCAGTAGGTCACATTATTTCTTTTTCACTACAGTTTGCAATGTATTGTTGTGTTTTATGAGGCCAGCATGACATTTCTAATGTGCTCATGAAAGCTTCACTTCATCAGTTTGTTATCATATTAAGGTACACTGACCACACTGATTTCATCAACCCCCTCCCCACCAGCAGCAGTACTGCAGAGAGCACCGTTATAAGTGTTTGTCTACACCCTTGAGTCCCCTGCATTTTACAAGGCCTTAGTAAAGGATTTTATCCAGTCCATGCTAGTTTTGTCATGTTAAAACATACTTTTTCCATGTGTTAACTTGCATTGCAGAAAGAGCCAGTTGGTGCGTTTGCTGGGTTTCCTATATACTGATGAGCCATGCATCTATCCTCCATCTGCATGCATTCCAGTTCCAACTTTGCACTGCTGTACAAAGAACTTTGCGTGGTGCAAATAGCAGCTTTCAGTATAGGGACTGGCAGACAAACTGTTATCCAAGCTTCCCGGCACAAACTGTTCAAGTATGCTGCCCCACATGAATTAGAATTACATTATATGACAATCATATACATTGATCCTCTTGGCAATATATTGTCATTATCACTTTACTTCTTAGTAAATCATATGACTTTTAATGTTATTATCTCATAGCTGCATATATTGAGTCCGGTAACCTATTATTATTACAGTGCTTTGTAGGTAATCGCATGCAACACAATGTAAAATAGCAACTGTATACAATACGAGTTTATATTCAATAGATTATAATTCCATAACGTAATCTTGTAAATTGCATAGAGGATAATATATGGTCTTTGGTTAATAACCACGCTGTAAACACTTTGAGAGGTTGCATTGACGTCATTGTAAACCTCGAGAGTGCAGCTCAAGAGGTTTTCGGATGTCATGGCAACTTCAAGAAGTGTTTTCAGCATGGTTGTTAACCAATGATCATACATTATATTTTACAGTGTATGGGCTACCAAGATTGTTTAATCACGGACTGAATTACTTTACGGAACATTGATTGTTGTGAGCATTCTGTTTTGTTATACCATTGATATGACATACTCAGGAAGGATTAACAACAGAGTGATGTCATAACAGTGGCATAACAAGGATGTAATCTGCTTTATTTCTGTTAATAATAAGGGCTCCCCATACATTATATAGAGGGTAATGGATGGCAATTGGACAGTAACCAAGCTGTAATCACTTTGAGAGGTTTCCTTGACAACTTGGTACACCTCGAGAGGTTTACCATTGTCATGGAAACCTCGAGAAGCGATTACCAGCTTGGTTACTGTCCAATGGCCATCCATTAGCTTTTATAGTGTATGGACTCCTTAAACTATAAAAGCTAATGCCCACTGAAAGAAAAATGTGTTTACCCTTCATCTGCACATAACTAGAACTGTAAGTGGCTTACCGTAACCTAGCAGAAGGAGTTAGTAATGAGTCCATTGTGTCAAGTCAAACGAGGAATTTATTATTAGTGAACATTACCAACAGTACAGGAAAATAAATTCAATGTCTTAAAAAGAAGAATATTAGCAAAAAACCCAAGAACTGCATTTTTAAATGAATATCAGACTGGTGGATTCGGTTGGCTGATGCATATCACATGGTACTGCATGTCATCGCATCACTGACTACACGAACAAACTCTGTTCATGTCGCCATGCTGCAGAAGTAAACAGAGAACACTCTAGAGGGGAAAAAATAAAAAAAGGACTTTAACAGCATACAAAACAAGTTTAAAACGTGCGCTGGGGATACTCAGGTTCACTTCTAAAATCTGCTGCAGTGGAATGCAGTTTGAATGCGGGTGCAAGATTACGTTCTATAAAAAGAATGTTCTCTGTGACACTCTTCTGTCTTTTGTAATCTCACCGGTCTGGCGTAGCCAAGAAAGGTTTACAGCTTTGATGTTAAACCGGTGCGATTACAAGATAAAAAAAAGGATAGAGTACAGTGCATAATAAATGCTCCCCATACATTATAGTATTATAACATAGCCAGCGAGAGATAGATAGATAGATAGATAGATAGGTAGGTAGGTAGGCAGGTAGGAGGGTGGGTGGGTGGGTGGGTGGATGGACGAATAGACAGACAGATAGGCAGACAGACTGATGGATGGAGAGATAGATAGATAGACAGACAGAGACAGAGAGACAGATAGATAGACAGACAGACAGATAGATAGATAATTATGGTACTGTAGATAGCTACCTAGCTAACAAGATAGAGAGACAGACGATGATACATAGATACTGTCGATAGAGAATGCAGATAAAGAGGCTGACAAACAGAGTCACTAAGTAGTCTCTCAGTATCACTACATGACATTGTTCTTAGTAAAGTTAATGATTAACTAAGGGGTCCATATTCAAAGTGAGTGTCGTGTTAACAGTGTTAGTGCCATGCCATATTTCTTAAAACTCAGCTTTGTTCAAGTGAAAAGCAAAGAACATTACATATAAATTGTGCTTTACAGTCCAGTTAATCATATAACACAGAAGTATGCATTTATAAGCAATACTATGCGAGTCTGAACAGTGTCTACTTCCTGTAATTGAACTTGCTGTCAATTTTGTTTGTAGATACAGTAACAGCTGCCCGCAGTCCAGTTACAAGGGATGATCCGGATCTGCTTCTCGTGATAAAACGCCAACTGTAAACCTGTAAACAATCAACTGAGAAAAACAGTAAATGTAACTGGTGTTGGGTGCTCTGGAGTTAATGGTTCTGATTACTGACTTAGGTTGGGTGTTGGCCAACTGTGAAGTTCATGTAACAGTCTCTGTGCCTCTCCCCCACCACTGTATTTTGACTGCCCTCCTCTCCTCGATCTGTATTCCATCCTGTCACCCCTCAGTAGGCAGAAGCCCTCAGTTTTCTCATCTACTCCAGACAAATGGATTACTGGCTCAACAGGGTCCAACTCAGCACCTCGCAGGAGGAGAGAGAGACCTTGGGGTCATCATAAACAACACACTGAAGCAGTTTAGCCAATGCAATAAAGCTTACAATAAGGCAAGAAAAATGGGATGTAGAGAGAGGAATTGACAGTAGGAACAAGGAGGTGATCCTCCTACTCTAAAGGTCCTTGATGAGGCTTCACCTAGAGTACTGTGTTCAGTTCTGGAGACCACACCTTAGGAAGGATAGAGACAGGCTGGAGACCATGCAGAGAAGGGCAGCTAATATGATGCAGGGTCTCCAAAGCCTCTCATATGAGGAACACCTGAAAACATTAAACACGTACTCACTAGAGACTAGGAGGGAGAGGGGGGATAAGATTGAGATGTTCAGATTCTTGAGAGGCATCAGTAATGTTCTCCACTCAGAATTATTCAATAGGGTAGATGGCTCAACCACTAGATGGCATGAATAGAAGCTGTGGGGAGGGAGCTTCAGAAGGAATTTAAGGAAGTATTACTTTATGAAAAAGTCATGGACCCATGGACTAGCCTACAAGTCAAAGAAGTGGATGCACAGACCGAGGCAGCATTTCAGAGGGGGTGGGATAGGGCAAGGGCTCAGATAATAACAAAGGGGTCAGGAACAGTCAAAAGCCAGGTGGGGGGTGGCTAGATCCTGAGATCAATAGTTGATCTTGGAAACTCTTGGGCAGACTAGATGGACCACTAGATGGACCATTGGTTCCCTTCTGCCGTCACCTTTTATGTTTCTGTTTCTATGTGTTATATGTCTCCAGTGAGAGTCGTTGGGTTGCTCTATCCATCCACATTTGAAGGGGAGGGTCCTCTCTCAGCCAGCAGACCATCACCCCTTTCAGTGCTATCATGGAAAGGGCCCTGAATAAACTCTGGTGGGTCTTATCATTAAACCCCAGCACCTGCAGGCCCAGGATCAGGGTTTCAAATGTGTTTGGGGTAGTCCATGGCCCCAAAGGGTTTTTAATGTGGTGTGCAGTTGGTCCCAATAGGGTTTCAGCACAAGGCAGTCCCAAAAGATGTGAAATGTGATCCCGTGTGCCCACAGGTTCTACAAAATAGGCAGTAGTTGTCTTCTTGAAAGTGGGTGGAAATCGTGGGAGTGTGGAAGAAGCTTGCTAGGCACTTCTACCAGAACTTCTGTCACCCTGGTGAGGCAGTCATCTTCCAGCCTCTGCTCCATGCCAAGGTTCAGGATTCAACGGTGAGTGTAATCTTTGCCTCCTGTTCCCAAGGTGTCTTTAAGAGGTCGAACTGTGGGAGATCAGTGCCCAGTAATGGTTGGTAGGCCCTAGATATTGTGCCTTTCCTGCCTACGAGAATTGCTGCCCAATATAAGAAGTCCTCGAGTGGGGACATGTCTCTACCAACATGTGGTACCAGGGCGTGGGATATTGAGTGGTGACGGGCCTGTAGATATCTGTAATGGTCCTATGCTGGCAGGCCAAACTTTTGCTGTAACTCTTCGAAGGGAATGCAGGTGTTCCCCTTAAAAAAATGCCAGTACTTTATCAGCACAAACCAATTCAATCTTTGGAATCCAGGATACATGTGTTGTAGGGTGAATTCTGGGTCCCCCATTATACTGGGAAGCATTGCATTCAGGGAGGGGGGACTGTGAGAGTTTTCACATTCAGCAACATATGTTTTGTCTGGGGTTGGGGATTTCAGTCCAAATACAGGCTGTGAGGTGAGCATTTATTTATTCATTTATTGATATGTTTCACCAGTAAGGCACACTGAACAACAAGTTGCTCGTCTCACAGTGTGACCTGGGGGTATGGGTACATGTGGAAAGTGATTACAGAGGTAATACAGTTATACAAGGTACTTTGTTGGTATGGAATACAGTTAACAAACAGTAGACATAATCAGTATACAAACAGTTGAGTACAATCAAACTGGAAAAACAATAGTACAGACAGTGCGATAAGCTGCAGTAATGAGCTAGAAAACAACACTACAGACAGTATAATTATTCATCAGGAGCAATACAGTTCTTCAGAAGTGCAACAGAATAAGTGCAGTATAGGCACAAGGTAGCAGATAGCTGCAGTGGAAGAGGGGAAGGGGTGTAGTAAAGAGGGCGGAGGGGATGTAGTGAAGTGGTATGAGGGAAGGGAAGGGGGGGATAGGGCGAGCCTGGATCAGTGCCACTTCAGGATGCTGAGAACCCTTCCAGAAGGCTGAACCAGACAAAGCTGGTAGTAAGGAGGAGGAGTAAAGAGGGAGGTGGGGGTGTAGTGAAACGGTGTGAGGGAAGGGAAGGATGGGGTGAGCCTGGATCAACACCCTTCAGGATGCTGAGAACCTGCTGTGACATAGACAGCCCATTCTGAGTGCTGCATCATATTTTTTTATATAAAATGTATTAATGACTATCTCTGCTGAAAAATCAAATGCTCTAGGAATGACCTCACTCCCCCAGATTTCAGCTGACAGATGCAGGCCAAGAGAAATGTTGACAGCATGAATCACACACACCAGCTTTTAGAGACAATGTGTTACATGGAAGACTTTAATCAGGGATCCTGTTTCTCTGAGTTAATTACAGAGTTGTTTAAGTTAACTTTGTTAAGAGGGAAATCATAAAAAAGGTTTATGATGTTGAAGAGAAAACACAGGTTATTACACCGAGGTGAGAGGTTGTAAATGCTCATATGAAGCCTGTGTGAGGAGTATGCAGCATGAATCAAAACAGGTGTCATTGAAATTGAGTTATGCTAAGGTTGCATAATTACTAATTTGAAATTACAACCTATGGTTGTATATAAATATATATTTTTTTAGATATTTTGACAGGGAGGAGCTAGATGACCTCATGCAAATGAGGTGGGCAAAACCAGCTTTTAAAGATTATTCTGTTTCACTACAGACACACTTTTATGTGACACTGACCCAGAAAACATCTTAGCACTGAAAACAGGTATTTAGAAAGCTAGACAAATCTAAATATTGTTGTAGGAATTGCACTGTTTTAAATCTTGTTTTGTTTAAAGGAAAACTACACCCAAAACTTAAAAAAATATATGTTGTGCAGAGTGTTTTAATTTGTATGTGAAGTTCTAGTGTTTTCTTCCTTCTGACTGGTATTAGGAGTTTTTCCCAAATTAGTCTGCTAGCTTTATGCTAGTTTTACGACCCCCCGGGGATCTTCATACCTGATAGCGTAATTGTATTTCTTGTTCCCACAGTGCATCTTGTCTCATGTGACTGTGATGTAAGAGAGACCCAACATTCAGCACACACATACCAAACAAACTAAATATCTTGGAAGCTTTACAAGTTGCACAAAAATTACCAGCAGCAAAGTTTTTCAAGACAGTAAAACCTTTAGGATGAGGGTGGTCACCAAACTGAATTCTACATATTTTAAAATATAACCATCTCTATAGTTGTGAACTGATTGTAATGCAATGCTTTCTGCTGGATTTATGGGCTCTGCTACATTGCCATCACATGAAACAAGGTGAACTGTAGGACAAAGAAATGCAATAAAGCTATTTGATGTGGTGATCTCCTGGGGTCGTAAAACTACCCTAAAGCTAGCAGGCTAATTTAGGAAAAACTCCTAATACCAGTCAGAGGGAAGGAAACACTAGAACTTCACATACAAATTAAAACACTCTGCTCAGCATATAGTTGTTCAAGTTTTGGGTGTAGTTTTCCTTTAAAGATATGTGTGTCTTGTGATATGAGTTCTGTATTGTATGTTTGACATATTATTATATAGTTTAGTAAAAACTCTAATTGTAGAGCATACCTGGTCTGTCTTTGAATTGCTTTCTTTTGCCAAGAAATATTTATGGTTATAGCAGACAGCAGACATAAGCTTGTATGGTGGTACCAAACTGGAAAGAGAATCGTTTTAAATTCTGAGGTCTTTATTAAAGTTTAAAAAGGGTTCTTCTCTGAATACCTGGTTAGGTGCCCATAGGCAAAGATATCTGGCCCCCCAAAGACAGATATATCTGAGCCTGTACATTGGGTATGCTAGCAAGAGTTTAACAGTTTGAATCCCTCAAGAACTGGAGACCAAAGGTTGATCCGAACTCACAAAAACAGACAAGAGGGTTACCTTGTCTGTTACACTGTTCACAAGACTGCACTCAGAGGTTGGCACTTTGGGAGTAGAGGGCTGACCTGCTGAGTGAATCTGTAACACCTGCCAGACGGGCTGAACCAGGCAAAGGTGGTGGTAAGAGAATGGGAATAGATTGGGAGTGGTTGGGGGGGAGGAGAAGATCAGGAACAGAATAAGCAGGATAGAGCAGAGGTAGGACTTAGGGAGGATTGGTTGGCAGCGGTGGCATTATTTGGTATCCCAAGCTTTATTGTTCTGTGTCAGTTGAGACCATAAGCTCTCTTACAAAGAAAGAAAAAGGCAGAGTTTTATTTTAAAAAGGAAACAGAACTGTATATCACTTGGCGTAATGTCCAGTTCCTACCCATTTTACTTTTTTCCTTAAAGTGCAGTCAGAGAAGACGTAGCCAGGAAAGAAGAAGATGGCTTCCAATTACAGCAGGCAAACTGTAGATTAATTAAAGCAGTTGTACGGGGACAGGGGAGTCCCGTTCAAGGTGACAGCCAAAAAGCAGAACCTCATAGAGGCCCTGATGTTAGCAGATACCCAGAGCAGTGAGTCACCGACCGTGACTGAAAAGGATAGCAGGGGCCACTGTCAGTGAAGGGCCACAGCAGCAGGGGATGGTCACCAGTATCCTGAATCCAGAGGTACTCAAAATGCAAATTGAGTTGCGCAGGATGGAACTGGAGGCCGAGTGACAACAGAGGGAGGCAGACCGTGAGGAGCGTGAACACCAGCGAGCTGCAGAGGAGAGGAGAGAGCAAGAACACAGAGAGGCAGAGGAGAAGAGAGAATGAGAATGCAGGGAGGCAGAGGAGAGGAGCGCCACTGGCAACATGAACTGGAGAAGCTACGACCCGACCAGCGACACCAGAGCAGGTAAGTGGCTTGGGTTTAACGGGACTGCAGGACTGGGTTACAAATTGAACTCCAAATTAATAGCTGAGTTTAAGAAGGGGGGGGGGACATGGATGCCTTTTTAAATTCTTTTGAAAAAAGTTTGTATTCAGGCTAAAATTCCTAGAGAGTCCTGAAGCTTCCAGCTATCCCCGCTACTTATTGGGAAAGCTCGAGATGCATTGGGTCAAATGGACAATGAAGACAGCAATGATTACAGCAAGCTAAAAGCTGCACTGTTAAAAAAGTTTAAATTAACTGCTAAATCATACAGAGCTAAATTCCGTAAGCTCAGGAGAAGCCCTGATATGAGCTACGAGGAGCTAGCCATGAAACAACGTCAGTTTTTAAAACGTTGGTGGGAAGGAATTGAGGCAAATTCTATTGATAAAATTGAAAGTGTGATATTATTAGAACAGTTTTATTGGGCATGCCCAGCAGAGCTAAAAACCTGGCTAGAGGACCAAGATCCAAAAGCAGTGCAAGAGGCTGCTGAACTCTCGGACCGATATGCCAAGAGCAGACCTGTTCTGAGAATAAATGGGGTGAGCATGGCAGCGCAGAGAGGGAAAAGTGTGCCTTCAGGGCAGCTAAAACCCTCACTGCCTCCACTGACACCAGCTAGCCCCAGGTTTCAAAGAAAAGATTTCTCTGAAGTAAGAAATGCCTGTTGGTTGTGTAAAGAAACTGGGCATATTGCCAGACGGTGCCCCAAAAAGGTGAGCCAAAATACACAACAGGGTGCTAGAAAAGAAGTGGGTTGTTTTTGTGACCCTGGAAGCATGCCAGTGAACATGAGGGAACACATGCACTCCATCATGGTGAATGGGGCACAGAAGCAGGGGTTAAGGGACACAGGGGTATCCCTGACATTTGTAAAGGGGGATCTGGTACAGCCTGGTCAGCTTATACCCAATAAATAAATAACTGTGCAAGGGTTTACTGGTGAAGAGAAAACATTGCCTTTCGCTAGTGTTCTCCTGGGCTGGGATGAAACTGGGGGAACTGTGCAACAGGTGGCTGTAGCCACCACATTAGCAGTGGATGTGATCCTGGGTAACAACCTCGAGCAGGGGGTGGTATGTGCTGTTACCCATAGCCAAGCGGCAAGGGAAAATAGTAGTTCCCTGAACCCCACAGAAACCAGTGTGGAAACCATTGAGAGGCTGGTTCCCCAGCCTGTGTCTCCAGATGGGGAGACTGATAAAAAAGGGGTAGAAATTTCCCCAGTAGCCAGTAACCACACAGCTACAGAGGGTTACTCCAAAGAGGGAGGGGTGACCAATTATCAGAGAGTTAGGATTGACAGTCATCCTGGGGGCCCTGATGCTAGTGCTAGGGACCCTAGTTTAGTGACTGAAGAGGACCTGTCCCATGCCTTGGTACTGTGTGAGGGGTTTGCAGCTGCTCAGAGGAGTGACCCTAGTTTAGAGAAGCTGCGGGCTTGGGCAGACTCAGAGGGCACACAGGGAGGTGACAGCAGACATAAGGTTTATTGGAAAAATGGACTTATGTATACACAGGCAGTACAGGCAGAGGGAGGGATGCTAGGCAGGCAGCTTGTCATTCCACAGGGATATCATGAGCAGTTGCTCAAGGTTGCCCATGATGTTCCCTAATCTGGGAATCGCACAAACTATGCAGCAGTTAGCCCAGAATTTCTACTGTCCTAACTTCACCCAGCAGGTGAAGTAGCATTGCAGGTCTTGTCACCGGTGCCAAGAAATAGGGAAAGTGGGCAAGAAAACCCAAGCAGCCCTGATTCCATTGCCCATAGTGGAGGAGCCATTCCAGAGGGTGGGAGTGGATATTGTAGGGCCTTTAACTACTCAAGCTCCTCAGGGAGGAGATTCATCCTGACTGTGGTGGATTATGCCACCCGGTACCCAGAGGCAGTCGCTCTTGTCTCACTGAGGACGGACAAAGTGGCAGATGCCTTACTTGGGATTTTCTCCTGTTTTGGGTTTCCGCAGGAGGTAATCACCGATTGAGGGGGATCCTTCATGTCAGACCTGATGAAATGTTTATGGGAGAAGCGTGGGGTGGTGCAGAGATGCACGACACCGTATCACCCACAAGCCAATGGACTTGTGGAACATTTCAATGGTACCCTAAAGTCAATGCTCTGGGCATTTGCCGAACAGCATGGGAGGGACTGGGAGAAATACCTTCCTCACCTGTTGTTTGCATACAGGGAGGTGCCCCAAGAGTCGACAGGATTTTTCCCCTTCAAACTCTTATATGGACGCCGGCTACGTGGGCCCCTAGACTTGATCCAGGAGGACTGGGAAGGCAAGCACGCCACCAAGGGAACTTCCATTGTGGATTATATCCTTAGGTTTAGGGAAAGGCTGAAGGAGCTTATGGGGACAGCCCAGAGCAACCTGGTAGCTGCACAACAGAAACAAAAGGTGTGGTATGACCACAGAGCCAGAGGTCGCTCGTACATGGTGGGTCAGGAAGTCATGATCCTTATTCCGGTCCGGAAAGACAAGCTGCAAGCTGAGTGGGGAGGACCGTACAAAGTGGTTAGGAAGGTAAATGACGTAAACTACATTGTGGAGTTACCTGACCGTAGACAGACTGAAAGGATGTACCATGTCAACATAATAAAGCCATATGCAAATAGGGCTGACATGGTGTTTGCAGTGTGTAGTCATGGGGAAGGGACGGATGAAGGAGACCACCTTCTGGATTTGCTGGAAGAAAGTAATCGGGAGTCCTCTGTGGAGACAGTAAAATTGTCTCCCCAGCTGGCCCTGGACCAGATACAGAAAGTAAGGGAGGTTTTAGCAAACTTTGCCCCCTTGTTTAGCGCCAAGCCTGGACTAACCCCCTTAGCGACGCATGATGTGGAGACAGCGACACAGATGCCCATATGGTGGACAGCATATCGGGTGTCAGAGGCTGTCCAAAAGGACATTAGGAGGGAAGTGGAGGAGATGCTGGATTTAGGGGTAATCCAGAGATCCCACAGCCCCAGGGACTCACCTGTAGTCCTTGTACCCAAGCCAGATGGCTCAGCTCGTTTCTGTGTGGACTATCGTGGACTGAATGCAGTCACAAAGTCCAACACCCACCCGATGCCCTGGACAGATGAACTCCTGGACAAGTTGGGAGGGGTGACCTACCTTACGACTATTGATCTGATGAAGGGGTATTGGCAGGTAGAATTGACAGACAGAGCTAGGGAGAGGTCTGCCTTTATCACTCTGATAGGCTTATTTGAGTTTAAAGTAATGCCTTTCGGAATGAAGAACGCCCCGGCCACTTTCCAAAGGTTGGTGAACCAGGTGTTGAATGGTGCTGAGGAGTATGCCGTAGCGTACCTGGATGACATTGCCATCTTTAGTACCAGCTGGGAGGAACACCTATCCCACCTTAGGGAAGTGCTGGACAGGATACAGAGGGCTGGGCTCACTCAAAGCCAAAAAAGTGCCAGGTGGTCATGGGAGAAGTGGCATACTTCGGGCATGTGGTAGGCCGGGGACAGCTCCTTCCTAACCAAATAAAGATAGAAGTGATCCAGGCATGGCCCAGATCAGAAACCCAGAAGCAGGTCAGGAGTTTTCAAGGGACAGCAGGGTACTACAGGAAAGTTGTATCCAATTACAGTGCCCTGGCTGCTCCCCTATCTAACCTGACAAAGAAAAAGATGCCAAAGAAAATTACCTGGGGCCAAGCCTGTGAGGAAGCCTTTACTAGACTGAAGGAGGCACTTTGCAGTGCTCCTGTTTTGACAAGTCCTGACTATAGCAAAACCTTTATAGTTCAGACGGACACCTCAGACGTGGGTATTGGGACAGTACTGAGCCAGATGTCTAGCCAAGGGGCAGATCACCCAGTTGTGTACCTGAGCAGAAATCTGCTTCCCAGGGAGCAAGCGTACTCCACAGTGGAAAAGGAGTGTCTTGCCATAGTTTGGGCCATAAAGAAATTAGAGCCATACTTGTATGGGTAGCATTTTGTGGTGTAGACTGACCACAATCCCCTGGTTTGGCTGATGCAGATGGGAAAAAAACAATGGAAGACTACTAAGATGGAGTCTTGCTTTACAAGGGTATGATCTGAGAATGATACATAGGGCGGGCATTAAGAATCAGAACTCCAATGGGCTGTCTAGAGTCTATGAGGGGTGAACTGATTTGGGAAGCTCAACCCATGTAGGGGATAGATCCCCCAAATTCAGTCTAGGTGGAGAAGAGTGTGACGTAGACAGCCCATTTTGAGTGCTGTATCATATTTTTGTTTATATAAAATGTATTAATGAAAGTCTCTGCTGAAAAATCAAATGCTCTAGGAATGACCGCACTCATTCCCCCTTCCCCCCACAGATTTCAGCTGACAGATGCAGGCCAAGAGAAATGCTGACAGCATGTATCACACACACTCAGTTTTTAGAGACAACGTGTTAAATGGAAGACTTGAATCAAGGATCCTGTTTCTCTGAGTTAATTACAGAGTTGTTTAAGTTAACTTTGTTAAGAGGGAAATCATAAAAAGGTTTATGACGTTGAAGAGAAAACACAGGTTATTACACCAAGGTGAGAGGTTGTAAATGCTCATATGAAGCCTGTGTGAGGAGGATGCAGCATGAATCAAAAGAGGGGTCATTGAAATTGAGTTATGCTAAGTTTGCAGAATTAATACTTTGAAATTACATCCTGTGGTTGTATAGAAATATATATTTTTTTAGATATTTTGACAGGGAGGAGCTAGATGACCTCATGCAAAAGAGGTGGGCAAAACCAGCTTTTAAAGATTATTCTGTTTCACCACAGACACACTTTTATCTGACACTGACCAAGAAAACATCTGAGCACTGAAAACAGGTATTTAGAAAGCTAGACAAATCTAAATATTGTTGTAAGAATTGCACTGTTTTAAACCTTGTTTTGTTTAAAGATATGTATGTCTTGTGATATGAGTTCTGTATTGTATGTTTGACATATTATTATATATTTTAGTAAAAACTCTAATTGTAGAGCATACCTGGTCTGTCTTTGAATTGCTTTCTTTTGCTAAGAAATGTTTATTGTTATAGCAGACAGCAGACATAAGCTTGTATAGTGGTAACAAACTGGAAAGAGAATCGTTTTAAATCTGAGGTGTTTATTAAAGTTTAAAAAGGGTTCATCTCTAAATACCTGGTTAGGTGCCCGTAGGCAAAGATATCTGGCCCCGCGAAGACAGATATATCTGAGCCTATGCATTGGGTATGCTAGCAAGAGGTTAGCAGTTTAAATCCCTCAAGAACTGGAGACCAAAAGTTGATCCAAACTCACAAAAACAGACAAGAGGGTTACCTTTTCTGTTACACTGTTCACAAGACTGCGCTCAGAGGTTGGCACTTTGGGAGTAGAGGGCTGACCTGCTGAGTGAATCTGTGACACCTGCCAGATGGGCTGAACCAGGCAAAGGTGGTGGTAAGAGAATGGGAATAGAGGGAGTGTGTGGGGGGGGGTGGGGGGAGGAGAAGAACAGGAGCATAATAAGCAGGATAGAGCAGAGGTAGGAGTTAGGAGGATTAAAACAGGAACAAGTAGAGGCGAAGTAGTTGTGTAGGCAGAGGCAAGGGAGTTCGAGGAGGAGGAGTGTTGAATTTGTGGGGGGAGGGAGTTCCATAACTTAGGGAAGCGATAAATAAATCCAGACTGTCTGATGAGAGTGGAGTAGTGGGGGATCAACAAGGTGCGAGTGTCAGTGGATCTCAGGGAGTGGGAGGGAGGGCGTGGGGCTTAGAGGGATGAGGTGAGATAAGGCAAGAGTTCCCAAAGCCAATATTTTGAGGTAAGTTAGGCAGAATGGGAGAGGCACCTGCTGGCAAGTGGGGGAAAGGACAGTGCATGATAGAGATCGCAGTGATGCATGTGGGAGTGTGCGTCAAGAACGAAGCAACAGAAGGAGTTATAGAGTGTCCAGTCTGGTCAGGGAGGACTTGGGAGCAGCACCATAGACTTCACCGCAATAATCAAAAATGGGGAGCATCATTTTCTTGACAAGTTTACGCCTAGCCATAGAAGGGATGCAACTACGGTTTCTATATAAGGCACCAAGTTTGGTGCACAGGTTTTTCAGGATGGCATCAATGTGACCAGAGATATATCGGTGGGCTAAAAGCCGGGCTGATAGGGGTGGTTGCATCTTGATTTCTAACCAACCCATGTCTCTTCTCTGCTTGGTCCAGCTGACCACTGGCACCAGGTGAGCTGTAAGATAATATTGCTGTAGATCCGGCATGGCTTAGCTACCATGTTGCGGAGGAAAGTCAGCAACTTTTTCCAGATACAGTGAAGGCTAGATGCCCATTAGAACTTCAGTACACTGTTTTGAAGGTGATTCCATAAGTTCTTAGGGATATTTCTTGGGAAGGCCTGGAACAGAAATAAGAAGCTCTGGAGGACATTCATTTTCACTGAGGCTATCTGACCATCTGTATGCTTCATGTTGGCCTGTGCCCCTTCCCCCAACATATTTTCATAGTTTAGTCCAAAGATTTCAGAGAGGTTAGACGTGATCCTCACCCCCAAATATTGAACCACATTCCCTAGTGTCCAAGAGAAAGGACAAGTCACTCAAAAAGTGGCATGGCAGCTGCATATCTTCTGATTTCTTATGGTTAATTTTGTATCATGCCTCCTCTCCATAGAGCTTTAATTCACCCAGGAGGGCAGACACAGGGGTATGCAGGGATGTAAGGAAAAATAGGATCATCCGTGTACTGCACAATCTTGTGTTCCCCACCACCTGCATGCACCCTCTTGATGTCCAGGTTCTGATGAACCACGTTTGTCAGGTGTTCTATACATAGCATGATTAGAAGTGGTGGGGGGGGGGCACCCCTGACTCATGCTCCTTGGTTAGGAAAAAATGTTGTGATTGGAGGCCATTCACCTTGGCCGTGCACTTTTGCTTAATTCTGTGGGAGGTGAAACTAACTACCCTTGGTAATTGCTTTTTATTCACATATTTATTTAGGGTTTAACCAAGAAGGGGCTTGTAAACTCTGTTTATCTTGTTAGTAACTTCAGAAGGATTTAAATACTGCATTTGGGTAGGTCCTTGAGGTAGCTAGATTGTCTACTAGGATTTGCTGACAGTTAAACTATTTTTAAATTTCAGGTGGCTGAGCAGTTGAAAAGAAACTTGCGAACTCTGCTTATCTTGGAAGTAACCTCACAAGTGTTTAAATACTTCATTCTGGTTGTCCCTTGGGGTAGCTGGATTGACTACTAGGCTTTTGGGACTGAAACTATTTTTAAATAATTTACTGGTGCGTAGGAGTTTGTGATAGTTAAACTCTTTTAAACAGAGTTACTGGGGTTAAGGAGTGGTCACAGAAAACCTGCAGTGTGAAACAGGAAAAGACGGTCTTTCAAGCAACAGAGGGTGGTAGATTAAGGTTTACGCTTTTGTTACAATTTTAAGATTTTCAGTGGAAGAGTTTAAAGCACAGCTGACTTATTTTGGGGCGGACAGCTCTCAGAGCATAAACCACCAGGCCTGTTTTGGGGCTGGGAAGGTTTACCTGTATCTGATTTGGATGTGTGGATTTTTCTCTGATTGATTAGCAGGGTATTTCTCTATCAAATTGTTGTGTAGGGCATCTTCCTGACAGGAAGGCACTCATTGCAGCAGTGGGTCAGAGCTTCTAGCTGATTGTTTTGAGAGGGCACAGTTTAGGCCCAACCCTTTCCCACCCTCACCCCACCCACCCTGGAAATAGTTCCTTTATACCTGGGGTTCTGACATCATTTCAAGAGTGCAAGGTGCATGTCACTGTCATATCCTCTCTAGCACACTGCACTGACAATATAAGCATAAACATTGTATAAAATAAATATATATTTCTACATTACAAACCAATCACACAAAAAAAAAAATGTGAGAGTACAATATAGGGCAGTCTTCCGGGAGTCTTTCTGGAGGCTGAGATGCTGCCCTATTTGCAGACAACTGTCTGCCCTGAGGAGGAAGTTGCCCGCCTTCAGGCCACACTGGACAGTAGTACGGGACCTTCCCCAGGCCACAATGGACAGTAGGAAGGGAACCTCCCCCATCCAGGGAGCACCAGAACCACCACCACTACCTCAGAGGCTGCAAAGAAAGCACAGCAGTTGGACCACAGTGGGCTCAGGGAGGATGAGGATGGTGAAACAGAGGCACACCCAGTCACCTGTTACACACCACAATCCATACGCCATTCTGGGGGAGCATAGCTCCCCTATAGATACACCCGCAGAGGAGACTAAGGAGGCTGAGGACAACTGTCACAAGGGAGGCCCACAGGAAGGAGGCAGAGGACACCACAAGGAAAGGAAGCAGCTCCTGGTGGGGGACTCAATTATTAGGGGGATAGAACTGGGAGGAGCTGGGAAATCTGAAATAAGGTGCCTGCCTGGTGCCATGGCTTGAGGGAGAGGAAGCATCCTCAGGATCACAACAACAGTTGCAAGGGATTCTGAGCTGGACGAATTGTCCACCTAGGGACAAATGACTTGGCTCATCATGAGGTTAGAGCAGTGCAGGAGGACATTGCAGAGTTGGGTAGGGCCCAAGACAAGTAGCAAACACAGTATCCTTCTCAAGGTGCTGCCTGTCAAAGGCATGGGGAGGCGAGGTAATTGGCACCATGCAGTTTAATGAATGGTTGAAAAATGGTGCGGAGCACAGGGTTTGGCTTCATTGGGGACTGGGGTTCCAACGGTGAGGGACACCAGCCTATACTGGCAGGATGGTCTGCATCTGTCCAGAAGGAACAAGTCTTTTGAGCAATCGTTTAAATGCTTCATTGGCAAGCTTTTAAACTAGTCAATGGGGAGGCACTGACAAGCAGCAGAAAATCCCAGCCTCCCTACAAAACAGGGTACTAAATGAGAAAAAGACCAAGGTAGAACGGTCAGTGGGGATGCTGCAACAGAAGGTAAGGCCATCAAAAATGGAGAGCAATGAGTACCAATGCCCGTAGTCTAGGTAACAAGCTTCCTGAATTAGTGGCCTTGATGGAGGAGGAACATCTGGATATCGTGGCAGTCACAGAAACATGGTACACACAAAACCATGACTGGGACGTAAACATACCAGGATACACTATCTACAGGAGGGACAGGGAGGGTAAAGAGGGGAGGAGTAGTTCTTACATAAGGGAAGGAATAAAAGCAACAGAACAAAAGGGTAAACAGGAGGAGAAGAAGCACTGTGGGTAAATTTGGAGACAGGCAATGGCACCACAATCCGCACAGGGGTTAGTACAGACTCCCTTCTCAGGGAGGAAATGGACAAGGAAATGATAGAAAGTATACTTAGAATGGCAGAAAAAGGGAGATATTGCTGATGGGTGATCTGAATATGTAGATGTTAACTGGAGCGCAGTTGCAGCTGCCACTCAAGAGTGCAGTTATTCTAGATGCCCTACAGGGGCATGCCTTAGACAACTAGTACTGGAGCCCACCGAGAGGGAGCAATATTAGACTTGATACTCTCAAATGGAGATGGAGAGAGGACAGATGTAGAAGTGGGTAGCCATCTGGGAACTAGCGACCATCAACAGTATGGTTCACAATAAACACAGCAATAGAGTCAAGCCATACAAAGACAAAAGTACTGGACTTTAGGAGGGCTGACTTTGCCAAATGGGTGAGTGCCTAAGGAATGCACTAGCAAATGGGTGGGAAGGAGGGGTGCAGAACAATGGGGAATAATAAAACTGCCATCACAGAGGTAACGAGCCTTGTGTGAAGCAAATAAACAAAACAAGACGATGTAAGAAACCACTATGGTTCTCAAAGGAAGTGGCAGTGAAGGTTCAAGAGAAAAAGAAAGCATTCAGGAAGTACAAGGAATCGCAGCAGGAGCAGGACAGAGAACTGTATCAGTTAAAGCAAAAGGAGGCTGGAAGGCAGTCAGAACAGCAAAGGCCCAAACTGAGGAAAAGATAGCCAACTCAGTTAAGAAGGGAATAAAACCTTTATAGGTACATCAGGGAGCAAAGGAAGACCAAGGGAGGGATAGTGAGGCTTAATAAAGGGAGGAGGGTGGCAGAGGGAGAATGTGAAAGACAGAGATACTAAACAAATATTTTGCTCAGTATTTACAAAGGAAGAGGGGGAGGTACATAAAACAAACAGTAGTAACACTCTGGATACAGAAGTTGATACCAGCCCATTTACAGAAGAAAGGGTTCTGAAAGAACTCTTAAAACTGAAGGTGGACAAAGCAATGGGGCCTGATGGGATTCATCCCAGAATTCTAAAAGAACTAAGGGTAGAACTAGTGACACCACTGACTACCCTCTTTAACAAATCATGGGAGGATGGGGTGGTACCCGAGGACTGGAGGAGGGCAGATGTGATTCTCCTTCACAAAAGTGGGAGCAAGGCAGAAGCAGGAAACTATAGACCTGTTAGTTTAACCTCAGTGATAGGGAAAATGATGGAATCACTTCTAAAGGAAAGAATTGTTGAGTATCTAGAGGCCAGAGGGGCACAAGACCCTAGGGCAGCATGGATTCACAGCGGAAGGTCATGCCAGACTAATCTGATAAATTTCTTTGACTGGGTGACCAAAGTAGTAGATCAGGAGGGGCTGTGGACATGGCCTACCTAGACTTTAGCAAGGCATTTGACACAGTCCCACACAAAGATTAATATATAAGTTAGCCAGCCTGGGAGTGGGTCCCAAGATGACAGCCTGGGTAAAGAATTGGCTGGAGAATAGGACACAGAGAGTAATAGTAAATGGAGTCCACTCAGAAGAAAGGAGGGTTACTAGCGGGCACCGCAGGGTTCAGTATAGGACTAGTCCTCTTCAATGTCTTTATAAGCGACATTGCAGAAGGACTGGAAGGAAAGTATGTCTCTTTGCAGATGACACTAAGATCTGCAACAGAGTTGATGCACAGGGTGGGGTGGAAAGGATGAGAAGGACTTGGCAAGGTTAGAGGAATGGTCAAATGTATGGCAGCTTAGATTCAATGCTAAGAAGTGCAAGGGTAATGCACCTGGGAAACAAAACCCAGGGAAGAGTACACAATGGGGGTGAGATACTAACAACAACAAAATGGAAAGGGACCTGGGGTAGTCATATCAGATGACCTAAAGGTGGGCAAGCAATGTGAGAAGGCAGCAAGGAGGGTGTGGGGAATACTGGGATGCATAGGGGAGGCATCACCAGTAGAAAACAGGAAGTTATTATCCCTCTGTACAGACAGCTGGTGAGACCCCATCTGGAGTACTGTGTGCAGTTCTGGAGACCCAATCTCCGCAAAGACATAGACAGGATGGAAGCTGTCCAGAGGAGGGCAACTAAAATGGTGCAGGGTCTGCACCGGAGGACATATGAAGAGAGACTTAAGGAGCTTAATATGTATAGCCTCGAGGAAAGGAGGGAGAGGGGGGACATGATAGAAACTTTCAAGTACCTCAAGGGAATCAACAAAGTCCAAGAGGGTAGCATCTTTCAAAAAAAGAGGTGTGCAAGAACAAGAGGGCACAATTGAAGATAGAGGGGGCGGCTCAGAGGTAATTTAAGGAAGTATTGTTTCACAGAGAGGGTTGTGGATGCATGGAATGGCCTTCCGGAGGAGGTTGTGGAGTCAAAATCAGTGGTGGAATTCAAGCATGCATGGGATAGTCATAAGGCAATTTTGGGGGGTGGGGGTAGAAAGAAGTAGGCTGCTGGTTAACTAGGATCTGCAGCTTATCCAGTAGGTAGGGAAATGGGCAGACTGGGTGGGCCAAGCGGTTCTTATCTGCCGTCAAATTCTATGTTTCTATGTTTCTATGTTTCTATGTTTCTATGTTTCTATGTATGCTTGGGGTGAGGCATATAATGTTTCAATGCTGATCCAGAAGGCCTCTCCAAGCCCCATCTCCTCCAGTGTGCGGTTGAGGGATCCCCAGTTCACCCGGTCAAAAGCCTTTTCTGCATACATGAACACTGCCAGAGCAAACTTGGGGTTCTGTCTCTGCCATAACAGAATATTGAGCAGCCTACAGATGCTATCCTGGACGAAGTGAAGTAAACCAGGGATTCCAACCAATTTCTGTAACCTGGCTGCAAGAATTTTCGTCAGTAATTTCAGTTCAATATCTAGGAGAGAAATGGAGCAGTAAGGTCTGCAACTTGTGGGGTTTTTATTGGACTTCTGAATCACTGAGATATGGGCATGTTGCCATGGTGGTGGTGGTGGTAGTGGTAGGGGCTCTCCTTGCTGCATTCCTCTGAAGACGATCTTCAGCGATGGTGTGAGAACTTCTGAGAAAGCTTTAAAGAACTCTGGTGCAAGCCCATCTGGGCTCGGGGACTTGCTCATGCTCAGGTTCCTTATGGCTGTCTGTATGTCAACCAGGTTAACTGAAAAATTGAGGTCCTCCTTTGCTACTTCTGTAAGGCAGTTTACTTGCACCCTCCTATAACACCTGTTTAGTTTTCCTTGGAAGCCCTCTACCCTGTCTTGCATGTGAAGGTGCTTCTAGACCTCTCCAAATAGCTTGGAGTTAGGGACTCCCTGTTGACATTGCAGGAGTATGGTATGGCTTACTGCCTCTCTGTGCAGCTACCAGGCAAGCAGTTTTCCTCCTCTATTTCCAGAACCTCTGGCAGGAGTACTGCAGGGCCTCTCCACTTTCAGCTCTAGGAGACAATTAAGGTCTGCCCTGCACTTTTCCAACTGCTGTTTGACCTGCTCATTCAGGGCAATTTCAGCGCAAAGAGCCATATTTTCCAGGGCTTGTTGTTCTCTGATTCTCTGCTTCTTCTTGGTGGCCACAATACTAATTGTCCAACTAGTGAGTACCAGTTTTGGGCCATCCCATCATATAGCATCCATGTTGTCCCCCCCCCCCCATGGTTACTGGCCTTGTACTCCTCTGTGCATTCTTCCACCATTCCAATATATTCCATGTCATTCAATAATGAGACATTTAGTCTCCAGCATGAGGTTTTCTGAAGTGGTGTGACCAGCAAGTCCGACAGGAATGGGGCATGGTCCGATAGCATCAGGCTCCAAGTTGGAGGAGAGCTGAAAGTAATCAGTACATGAATAGGCATTGTGGAGGAGGGGGGCACCAGGTGTAATCCCTCAAGAAATGCCAACTCTCCATTATCCCCAGTTCCTGCATGAGTCTCAGAATACAGGTGCCCATTCAGGACTCCTCTGACCCAAACCACTGACTCTGTTGCGGCAGGGTTACATGACCCAGTTGGAATCTCCACCCACCAGGTACAACTCTGTGGGAGGAGGTACCCACAAGACCAGATTGTCTTTCAAATAGATCACATTGTCCCTTCCTGATTTGGGGCGACATGTTGACCAAAGTACAGGGAACTGCTCGGAGAGTGCTTTTAATATATAAAAAAATGCCCCTCCGGGTCCTTGGTAACCTTCTCCACTTCTAGGGGGCAGGATCTGTGCACCAGAATTGCAACACCTCGCTGATGTGGATAGCCTTGGAAAGAGGAGTACACTGAGTCCTCCCAAGACCACTTTAGCTAGGTACGTTCACTGTACATTAGGTGTGTTTCTTGCAAACACGCTATCATTGCTCCCAGCCTTTTTAACTCCTGTAGCACTCTGACCCACTTCATGAGGCTGTTAAGACCCACAGACATTGCACATCACTATGCGACCATCGCCCATTTTATACTTTGTGGGTTAGTACCAAGGGCCCCCATCCCAGGAACCCTGCATCCTGCTTGCACCACAGCAACCAGCACCCAACAAACTCACTGCAGAACAACAAAATTATATACAACAGGTAACCCAGATATCTGGGCGCACTACTTCAAAGGGTTCGTGACACACCCAGTACATTGTGGTGGTTGTAGCCCAGCCACCAGATGATGCTGGTTTAAAGCCAGCTGCATGTCCACCTGACATAGACTAAGCCACCTTCTTCCCTTTCTCCTCCTTGCCGCTTTACACATTATACCTTCTTCCTCTGATAATTGCTTTAGAACAAACTTAACCTTCCTACCTTCTTTCCTCTCAGCACAGTACAATTTATTGCTCTGCATGGTAGGTCCCAGGACCCACCTCCCCCCCACCCACTGACTGGTGTGCTCACCTTGGGCAACCTGCCCATGACCCACTTTATACCAAACCCTGCCTCGGCTGCATCATCTACCAACGGGGTCATCTTAGCCATGGCCTTGCTACAGCTGGGGGGGGCGGAGTGGGTCAGCACAAACAGGACATTTCTTAGACTGCAGCAGCCTCCACAACAGAGCTGTTGTGTCTGCACACCAAGAGGATCACTTGAGTTTGGTCATGAGCCACCCTCTGAGGTAACCACCTAGTATTAGTTGCTGCTGACGAGGACGGGGTTGCTCGTGGGGACCACTGACCAAGGCCCGGTCCCTACCATGGTTCCACATCCCCCTGTAGTACTGTTTTTTCAGCCAAAAAACCCTGAGGGCTCAGAACCAAGTGCTTAACGGGTTGCTTATATTAATTCCCCAAATTTGGGTTGACATCTGCTCAGAGAGTGGCTTACACACCTTGTACCATAACATTGTCCCTGCTGCATGCCCTCATCAACCCTGCCACAGCACAGTGTACACAGCGGGAGTCTCAGTTTGGCCCTCATTTATTCGGGCAGCCTAGGCAGTCAGAAACCACTCCTATGATTTAATATGCTTGCTTGTGGTTCAAATTTAGGCAGGTGTTGGTCACTTTTCACCTCTGTGAGGATGCCCAGAAGATATTAAGCCCACCTGTCTGGGAGCCAGGTGACACCAGAGCAGCCCCCTCTCCTACATGTACAGAGCACTCTTCCCTTCCGGTGGCAAGTCCTGACACCTGCACTGCTGTGGCTCAGCCACCCCACCAGTCACCAAAAGGCCCACATGGCCACATGTTTGCAGGTTCAGCTGCCTGTGTATCTCAGGCCTCTACTTACCAGAGTTATTCCCCCACCACAACCATAGCAACCAAACTGACTGTGCAGTGCCTTGATTTAATATTTAGCCCCTTGTAAAATACAAGCAAACAAATGTGTTTAAGCAGAACACTTAAACAGCAACATTGAACATTTTCTTGTCGCATCTTATCCATAGCATGTAAGAACAGAGACCTGCTGCCTCTGTGGCACCGAGCGATGGGGCATCACTCTAGCATGCTGGTGACCCAGCTTCATGCCCTGAGCCCGGATGCCAGGAGCTGAGCCCAGCATGGAGGGAATAGACAGTGTCCTTCAGATGCTTCCCTCCTGGAGGGGAGGGACGTAGCAAGCCACTCTAGTTGCATCCCTTGGGGGTGGATTACTGAGGTGTTCTTTGTGGCATGGGTGACCACATGCTGCCTAACGTCCCTGCCCCCAGGATGCTGCCACAACTGTACGCATTGTGAGAGGTGGGTGCATGCCCCAGAAAACAGTAAAATGGCTGTCTGATGGCCTCCCATAAGACCCTTCCTATCGCCGACTGCCCAGTGCACTATGCCTGGTCCTCAACTTCCCTGGTGTAATGCTCACTTGATTCCACTCCGCCGCCACCACCCGGGGTGGGGGTGACAGGGATAAGCCAGACCACCAAATAGGGATTGTCAGCAGAGCTCTGGGGGGAGCTGAGACAGGTCTGGTGGCAAGGGTGGATTCTGCTTAGCAGTCGGGGGGGGGGGCAGCATGAGAGAGCCTGGAGGAGTACAGCTGCGGGGGCAGGGAAGGAACAAAAAAAAAGAAGAGAGAACTAACCTTCTCTCGCACCACATTTGTAACAGTAATACATGTGTCAGGGCTGCCCTGCCACCTCAGGAGGGAGTGGATTCCCCGTCCCTTAAAGCAGTCCACAAAGGCTTACCACCTGTAAGTCCAAGTGAGCATAAAGTGGAGTCCCTGCTGAGTCAGCCACCGTAAGTCCCTGTAAAGTCAGCATGGGCCCATATGGAGGTGGAAGAATGTGGCAGAGCATCTGACTGTGTTGCTTCAGATCTTTGACCCTCCGGTGCAGCTGATCTCTTGCATTGCTGTCTGTTTCTCTTCCATGCTTTGGAGACTTGATGCCATGCACCATCTTCAGGCAGGTGTTCTGGGTCTGAGATCAAGTCCGTTGGGGCTTCCATTTGCTTCAGCAACAGCATAGTTATGGAACAAACTCACTCCGCATTGTGGGTGAATCTTAAATTGTGCTGGTGCAATCATTTGGAGTTTAATGTTCTGTGCCAGGTGTTTCCTTATGTCCAACAAGATTCACCTTTTGAGGAGAGTCAGGGGGGAATCATGTTCCAGAAAGAGTCTAGTGTCCCCAAAAAGTAGCTGTTTCTTTTTCCACACCATCTGGAGTACTTTCATTTTAAAGCAGTAGTCGAGGAATTTCAATATCACCTACTTCAGCCGTGTCTTGGGGCTGAAAGTCCAGGACTGAGAGCACAGTCCACTCTGACTATACTGAGGGCTCTTCCTGTGGTCATGATAACAGTTCTTGGAGGAATGATTCCAGAAAGGGGCCCATTTCGTCACACTCAGTCCTCTCAGGGAGGCCGTGGATTCAGATGATGCCACACCAGCAGCAGACTTCTGAATCATCAAGCTTTTCAGTCAGCTCCCACTCTAGGCAACACAAGAACCGCAGAGTCATAGCATCCTGGTCAAGTGTTATGGTTGCATCTGTCAGGCCCTCCTCGAGGTCAGCAGTGCATTTAATAACCTCTGTCAGCCCTTTACCTGTCTCCCCAACAGTTTTCTCCAGTTTGTCCATTGTGTTGCCAAGCTTTCTCAGCTCTTAAAAGAGCTGTTTAGATGTGATGGTGAACTGTTCCTCATTTTTGTTTTCACTAGGCAGGCTGGCTGTTTAGCCATGATGGATGCAGAGCAGCTATACGAGCAGGAGTCTTGGCAGTCCACAGCCATCTGAGCGACATGTAAGTCCTCTGGTTCATTTTTGGGGGACATCTTTGTGCCAGCACTGTCTGCTTCTTGTGCAGGTTGGTTTGGTCATGAGAACTGAGTGGAAAAACAAACTTTATCTCACTGAGAGGAGAGAGTCAATTGAACCTAGGTATTCATTAGAGGAAAATGGAACCAGAAGTCTAGTTCCCTGCTAAGTGGGAATAGAGCAGTCAACTGCCTGTTATCATGGCTGCTGCTATAGTTAACAAATTCTGGTCAGAGCCAATATGGCTGTGGTGAGCTTGAAGAATCTTCAAGGAATGAGAGCCATTAAATGCCATACACAAGATGGTGGCAGTGATGGAACTGCACATGTACAGTTGTGTTGAATGGCATACTGCCATTCCCAAGATGGTGGCACAGTTCTTGTCTGGAATATGGAAATAGCAGCCAAAGTACTGTGGCTGTAGCTCTGTAGCGAGCAGCAATGGTGGACTGTTTCAAGTTCTTTTGGAGTTTTGGAGGAATGCTTCCCAAACTCCAATGGAAGTGTGCCACAGTCACTTGTTTTCAAAGCAATCACAAAATGGCTGCAGGCTTCGCCCAGAGCCATAAAATGTATAGGTCAAAATTTTCACTGCTGTAATGCACTGCTGCTTTAACTTATACAAATCATAACAATGATAATAACATAAAAATTCAGTGCAGAACACTTTTTTTTCAGACTTCTATACACCACTGGATCTTCCTAGCCATTCACTCCTTATAAGGCAGAGCTGCTTTTGCTAGTAATGCACCTTTTGCAGTTTTTCAAAATACAGTATGCCCCAAATTCAGTGATGTGGTGTCACTTTGTGAGGTCTATGTTAAGGGTGAAGTTCATAACTTTGTCAGATCTTCACCAGGAAATTAAACCTTGCAACATTTCTTGTAATGTGTATCTTTAGTTACAATATTTGGTCAGGATGGCATACTGAACTGAGGCTTATTTCCAGGTGTGTTTTGAAGGAACGGGATGTGAAAAGTTAAAAATTCGACAGTAAAGATATACGAATAAACATGATAAAAACAGTACCATGACAGTACGTAAAAGCCATATCAATTGTAATGGGTGAATAAATGGCAGAATCTAATCTCCAGTACTAACATTAGTATAACAAGTGCTGTCAGTCCCTTGCCTTTCATCAACAATAAATGCATTACACAGTGGGTACACCTGCATTGCACCTGCCTGTCTGGGCAAGCAGAGGGCTTCAGTCTCCAATGTTAGTTCCACTCCTTTCACCAGAATAAAATAATTCAGAGTGATTAAATCTGCCTTGTACCTGCCCTGTTCATGGCCCCACAATCAAACAAGGAGCTTCAATCTCCAGTACTGTAAGTGACCAGTCCCTCACTTTTCACAAGCATTACATACATTACACAGGGGGCACACTTTACTTATTTAGTTATTAATGTAACTCCCTGGAGGAGAGGAGGGATAGGGGGATATGATTGAAACCTTTAAATACTTAAAGAGAATAAACAGAACTAATAGAGAAGAGATTTTACATATTAGAAGGGGGAGTACTATGAGGGGGTACCAGCTGAGGCTGGAGGGGAGGAAGGATCAGGAGACATTTTTTCACAGAACGGGTGGTAGAAAAGTGGAATACTCTGCCTGGGCAGGTGGTATCCTGTAGAACGGTGGATGATTTTAAAAGGGGGTGGTACAGAGTGGGAGGGGGTAATGATGGTGAAGGGAGGGGTGAGTGGAGGAGCTGCAAGTTGAGGCGGTAGCTGCACAATCGAGCAGACTCGATAGACCATGATGCCTGTTTCTGCTGGCCTTTTCGTATGTACGTATGCATGCATGTATGTGACAAGTTACCACACTTAGAGCTCATAGCCACTTTGAGAGCATTTAAATGAAAACATAATATTATAAACTGGATTGCTAGTTGGTTGGAGGAAAGGAAGCAGAGAGTTATTATCAATGGGGAATACTCCAACTGGGCATCTGTCATGAGTGGGGTCCCGCAGGGGTCTGTTTTGGGTCCCTGCCTTTTTAATATATATGTCTCTACTCTTACCATAAATAATCCCAGCATATGGATGTTAAAATTTGCTGACGATTGTCGCATAGGTGCCGTGGTGAACAATACATCAGACAGTTCTACTCTTCAGCCTGTTTTAGATAAAATACTAAACTGGTCTTGTAATAACAAGCTTGTCCTGAACACTTCTAAATGCAAAATTATGCATTTGGGTATACACAACCAACACCTCACATACAAATTGGGGAATAATACTCTACTTGAAACTGTACTAGAAAAAGATTTACGGCTCTTTGTTACCCTGGATCTAAAATTTAGAACTCACTGTAGAATCCAGACTAACAAGGCAAATCAAAATCTTAACTATATCTTCAGACATGTAGCCAGTCGTACAAGGGAGGCATTGCTCCCCTTATATATCGTTTTGGTTAGGCCACACCTTGAGTACTGTGCTCAGGTGTGGTCCCCATACCATAAAGAGGATATCTTAAGAGTCGAGAGGGTACAGCGTAGGTTTACCAAGGCCATTTCAGGGATGAGGGATAGGGCATATGAGGAAAGGCTCAGACTTTTAAATATGTACACGCTTCAGTATAGAAGACTGAGAGGTGATATGTATCTAATTTATAGTGCACTAAAGGACCCCACCCTCAGTAATGGATTAGGAATTGCTAAATCTGACTATAGATTTAGCAATAGAAGACATTCTAAACAACTACAAGTGGGTAAATGGAATACTTTGAGACGAAAGCATTGGTTTAGCCTCAGGGCTATCCCTACTTGGAATTACCTCCCAGCCGAAGTTGTAGACAGCCCTAATATGGACTCTTTTCAACTTAAACTGGATTTAGTAATGGAGGACAAAGTTAAATTCTGTCTTAATTAAGCAATTCTCTCTTTTGGCAAGCATTACGGACTACTGTCCACTAGCTTGTAACTACCTATGATACCTATGATGTATGGATGTGTGTATTGATTTTATTTTAATTTTGTTGACCAGGCAGGCCCACTGAGACATGCAAGTTGCATAATACAATACACAGGAGAAAATACCAAGTAAATAAAAGATATTCTACTTATAGTAAACATTAGTTTATCACAAATTTGAGTAGACATGCATGATACCAGTTGTCCTGGGTAAACAGAGGGATTCAGTCTCCAGAGCTGTTAGTCCCTTGCCTTACACCAGCATTAAATACGTCACACTATGGGGAGCCTCAGCTTACCCTGTACTTGATTACGCTCTCTCTGCAGATAAATATAATGACTAATGACTCTTCCCTCATGGCTGTTTTTCCTGTTTTTCATCCTCCTTCTCCTCTGCTCCTCTCTTGACAAAGACTTCTGAGTACCTCTAGCTACTCTAAGTCTGCTCCCCTCCCCATATCTCCTCTTACCTTTCCCACCTGACCATTCCTCCAATGTTTTTTTTTTCTCTTGGATGTACTGTGTTATACTGACTTATTGAAACCTTTGTCATATGTTGACCATTCTATGTAACATGTCTTGTTTGTTTGTACATTGATGACATGAAACCTTTGTAAAAGAGCCATTGGCTCAAAGGTAATAATTCCTAGAACAATAAACTAAACTAAACTAAATATAGGCTTCAGTCTCCAGTGCTGCTAGCCCCCCACCTTTTACCACCAACATATACTCGACAGAGTGATGAAGTCTTATGTTGGAGTCAGTGTGCAAGTAATAAACTTGGACTGTATCATGGCAATGCAAGAAGCTTAATTAAAAAAAATGGACCAATTTAGGTTATGGGTGGAGGCTGTTGATCCTGAAGTAATTGTCTTAATAGAGACATGGTTGAATGCAAATATAAATTTTAGTGAAATAGAATTGGAGGGCTATTTACACTATAGATTTGATAGGAAGACACGGGGGGTATTGATGTATTTAAAACACAGTATGGGACCATCTACCCAGATATATTCTAAGGTGTTTGAAAGAATAGAGTGTATATTAATTGGTCTTCAAAACCCGAAAGTAAATATAGGTGCAGTATATTCTCATCCTAAGGTGAAACCTGCCATTCTTTAACCCTTTTCCCACCATTTGGTAGAACTTGTTAGAAATCAGGATTTAATTCTGATGGGTGATTTTAATGCAGCCTGGAATGGGTCAAGGGGTCGGAAGCTGGAGGAGGCATTTTTGAATTTGCTTTTAAAACAGATAATTGACAACCCCACTGAGAAAAGTAGATTGATAGGTCTTGGAAATATATTGGATTTAATATCTATAACCCCTGGTATGGAAGTAAAAATGAAGAAAGTCCACCTACCTAATTTAGGGGATCATAGTGTTATTTCATGTAAGATCAATCTGGCATGTAAAAAGGAAATTAAAATAATCCTCTCAAAGGTCTTAAAGAGATTTTTAGTTAATTATAGCCCAGAAGCCCTTATGGAGGAGTTAGAAAGGCAACATTTACAAAGATTAGCATTAATTCCAGATATTGATCTGGCAGCAAATGAGTTTACAAATTATTTTTTTAAAAGCCTGTGACAAGTGTGCTCCACTGAAAGAGCAAACAGGTAGGTCTCACTGTTTGCCTTGGATAGCAGGGACTATAAAAAAATTAATTAAAGAAAAAGATAGACTGAGGAAAAAAGCAAATAAAACTTTGGATAAAACAATCTGGGAGCCATTTAAATCCATAAGAAACAGAATAAAGAGTAAAACTAGAACACTGAAAGGGAAATACTATAGGCAAAAAATTTAAAATACCAATGATCCAAAACACTATTGGAATTTAATTAAAAGTTTGGTAAATCCAGTAAAGAATAGTGGAAATTTGGCAATGACTGAAAATTGTATAAATATAACCCAAGCAAGAGCTGTGGAAGTTTTAAGTAAATATTTTGTTAATTTACCAGATTTGAACTTGAAAAATAACCCCTATGATAAGGAAGGCCCTAAAAATAGGGCACAATCTCAAGCTACTAATTTGCCTGGTTTTAGATTTAGAAAGGTAACTACAGGTGAGGTAATGAAAGAAATAAAGAAATTAAAAAGTAATAAAGCTGGGGGCTTAGATAATATAGAAATACATTTTTTAAAGGATAGTGTTAGAGTTCTGGGATGGCCTTTGGCCTCATTGTTTAATTTGAGTTTAAGTCAGGGTAAATTTCCAAGGATCTGGAAAAGAGCCAAAGTGATTCCAATATTCAAGGGTGGGGATGCTTCACTTTCAACAAATTATAGGCCGATAGCTCTTCTATCAGTTATTTCCAAGTTAATGGAGCATTTGGTTCATTCTTAATTAATGTTATACTTGGAAAAATATAAAAAAACTTACTCCAGTTCAGTATGGGTTCAGGAAGGGGCAGTCCACGAAGACTGCGCTCACAGACTTCCTGGATTTAATAGCTTCTCCTTTAAGGGATGGGAGGTCTGTGGGTGTGGTCTTCATGGACTTGTCAAGGGCCTTTGATTTGGTAAACCACCCTTTGATGTTGGAATCCCTTGAAAATATAGGGGTCACCGATCAGTCATCGAAATGGTTTACATCATATTTAAAAGATTGTACTCAGCTGGTTTCCATTGCCGGTGTTAGCTCAGAGTTGGCCCCTGTGAAACGTGGTGTTCCAGAGGGCTCAATCCTGGGCCCCTTGATGTTTCTTGTTTATATGAATGCCCTTCCAAACTGTATAAAACATTCAAACATCATATTATATGCTGATGATACAGTGTTAATCACAGCTGGGATAAACAGGCAGGAAGTAGAAGAAAAGCTCCAGTCTGATTTTGAAGCCGTTCAAATTTGGTTTAAGACTAAATATTTATTGATGAATACCAAAAAACACAAACAATGTTTAAAACTTCTAAATCCAAAAATAAAAGCTTGGATAGTGCTGTGCAGATCTTGGCTATAGATAGGCAGATATTGGCACAGACAGATATATATGTGTATATATATATATATACATATATATATATATCTCTGGGAGCTGAAATTGATGGAAACAAGTGGGGGAATTACTTTTGGACTTAGATGTAAGGAAGACTGCAGGGGCTAGACTGCTGGGGCTGATTATGTTAAGCCGTACTATTTAAAACTAGGTTATTACATATTGTTACCTCCAATCACTCACCTATTCAATATGTCCCTTGCCCAGGGTGTACCCCCCCCCCCAATCTGGAAGACTGCTCATGTCATATCCCTATTTAAATCCGGCGACTCCAGTGACTTAAATAACTACCGGCCTATATCCCTTCTGCCCATTTTGTCAAAATTGTTTGAAAAGGTTGTTAATGCACAACTTAGGTGGCACCTGGAGACTTTTAACCTACTCACCCCAGTCCAGTTTGGTTTTAGACCTAGACATAGCACTTTATTGGTACTTGCCAAGGTTACAAATGACTGACAAACAGCATTGGATGCAAAGAATTATGTGTGTGCTTTGTTCCTTGATCTGAGCAAAGCATTTGATACTATGGACCATGACCTGCTCCTAGGTGTGCTACAAAATGTTGGTGTGGACCACCTGGCTCTAAAATGGTTTACTAATTTCCTTACTAATTGTCACCAGCTGGTAAAGGCAGACAGGGACCTCTTCCCCCGAAAACTCTTCTAAGTGGTGTGCCCCAACGGCCCATCTTGGGGCCCTTACTCTTCATTATCTATATCAACAACATTAAAAATGGTATAGTGTCAGCAAACACCCACCTGTTTGCTAACAGTACTGTTCTATATATAGACAGAACTACCCCGGAACTTGCCTGTAGGGAGCTTCAACGTGACTTTAACCAATTACAAAAAATCTTCTGCACCTAAAGCTCCTTCTAAATCCAAAAAAACTAAGGCTATGCTCCTTGTCCAATCAGCCAATGCTTCTAATCACTGTACCCCTGGAACATCTCCTCAAGTATCCACACTTCTTGGTGAACATCTGGAATTTGTAACAAACTTCAAGTATCTTGGTCTCTAGATAGACCACAAGCTGTACTTCATTGATCATATAGATGGGCCATCCAAAAAACTTAAAGAGAGACTTGGACTCTTTTTGGATTAAGAATTTATTCACTCTGGAAGCGAATGCTAAATTGGTCCAGACTGCCTCTTTGCTACTCCTGGATTATACTGATTTCCTGTATGGCCACGACCCGATCTCTGCCCTATCCAAACTGGACATCTTTATCACCATGCTGTTAAATTCATCACTGGTCTACCATACTGAACCTACCACTGCAACCTTTTTGCCTAGGTTGGTTGGAGCTCATTAACCTTCAGTCAGCAAAAAAACACAGTCATCTGGACTTACAGAGCTATCTTTAACAAGCCCCCCAGTATATTTTGGGCTGTCTGTAGTGATGGAAACTACCCCTTGAGAAGTCTCTCTTATATCTCATTTCTAATCTCGAGGTTTAGAACACGCTATGGTAAATCTGCAATAAGCTTCGCCCTTCTGGCACTATGGAATAGCACACAGAAAACTCTGAAACTGGCAATCCCCATGAAAATGTCATTCTTCAAATCACTGTATCCGTGCGTGCTTAAGAAGACCTGTGACTGCTTTCACTGATGGCACCTACACCCCATGATCCCTGACTAGAACTCCTTTTCCTTACCTTCAACTTCTGTAGACCATCAAGCTGAATGCATCCTAGCCCCACCATAACCTCTCCTAGACTAGAACACTCTTGGCTGTTCCACTTCCTAAGCTTTCCTTATGTTTATCATCAAGCTAATGCATTCTATCCCCATCATAACTTCCCCATGCTGTCTCTCTGTCCTTGGCTTCCGTGCTGTCTCTCCTCTCTGGTTCATTCCCCACCTGGAAACACATCTTGGATCTACCATCACAGGTTGAATGTCTGATACTTAGTAATGATAGATGCATTGTGTTATTTCTCCTGTTGCCTTACTTTTAAGTGTCCATGGTTTGATCATGTATCTACATTATCACTGTGTATATATCCTTGTAATATTCGGTTGTACTTTTTCCAGTTACTGCCCAGATCCACCTTGCAAATGAGTTTTCCTCAATGGTGTTTTCACCTGGTAAAATATAGACTGATTGATTGATAGAATGAAGTACTATATCACATCCATTCGCAGAAGAGACCACCAAACTGGACCCTGCCTTCTATTTCCTCCCCGGGAAGGGGCCTGCTTTGTAGACTTAGCAGACCAGGGGTTGTATTTTGCCAGGAGTGTTAACATCACCTCAGTTAAAGGTACTGTTTACTAATTAAAGTTTGAACCCTAAAACCTGGTGCCCAGTGGAGATCACTGCAGGACTGCTTCCTATATTTGGAAAATGAGACTGAGTGGACTAAATCCACTGTGACTACTGATCAAAGTTTAAAGCGTAACAAGTTCATAACCAATTATTGCCTCATCCCTTTGGGAAGATGTAAAGATCGCTTTAGTTCAAAACAAAAAGTTTATGGATGGAAAAAAAATATGCTAATTTTCTTGGTCTGGAATGAGACTGTGAGGTGTTAGGTGTGGGCTGAACAGGAGTGTAGTTGAGGTGTGTGAGATTATGAAAGGTATTGTGTGCTTGGTTGAGTGAGGTGGATGAGTGTGTATTGTATGTGTGTTTTTTTTCCTAAGAAAAGCAGCAAATGGAAAAATGTGAAACTATTGAACTTACTTCGAGAGGGTTCCTGCAATAGGTCATAACATGTAGGACTGCACCCTCTAGCATCAGGACCAAACAGCAAACTTTTCTAGCAATGTCTGGCAGGGGACCGCCTACCTGACGTCACATGATGGACGTCAACGTGACCCTATATAGTGGGCGTTCCCCAAGCCTGCCTTCCAGTTCTTTCCCACTGTCAAGCTGCACTAGTATCTCATGGTAAACTGCAGGTTTGTCGATCGCCATTTTGCTCACTTTATTTCTCTATTTCAGTTCGTCATTTCAAAATTTTATGTCTTTGCTGCCTCCACCACACAAGGCAAAGAAGAATTGCAACAAGTGAGGGATGCAAATTCCACACAAGGACAGCCATTGTCTTCATCTCTTTTGCCCAAGCCCAGGCCACGATACCGTGGCCTATCCCAACTGCCAGCCCTTCAACCAGGCCACTCGCAAATGACGACAGCAGGCTTTGGAGGCCCATCTCTTTAAAACCAGGATGGCTTCACTCGAAAAGGAGATGCAGAAACTTCAGGACTTGGCTTCTTCCCCTGCTCCAGAAACCAAGCAGAAGAAGAAAAGAGAAGAGTAGTAGCACAGAGAAAAGAAGCATCCAGAGGACCGGGACCGGTCCTCTGCTCGCAAGCCTTTAACTAGCAACGCCCACTGCCCACCCTTGTGGTGACCCAGGCAGCTTCAGGGATGACCTTCAGTGTTTCCACCATCTTCCAACCTATTTCGACTGGTAAGTTGTCTACTGGCTCCTCCAGTGAATGCCCAATAATTGCTGGTAAGTCAGACCCCGGCTCCTCCAGGGCCTGCCCGTCAGTCGATAAGTCAGACTCCCTCCAGTAGCAGCCCATAGTCCACCCAACTATGGCCGATAAGCCAGTGGAGGGCCTTTCAGTCCTCCACCCAGTCTCTGTTTCACCTGGTCAGTCAGTCGCTCATCGTTCAGACGACTGCTCGGGTGTTGCTTGCCCTTCAGGGGCTAATGCCATCTCACCCGACATCCGGACGAACATGCTAACTTCCCCTAGTCAGCCCTTCCCCCGGGAACTCTCAGGGTGGAAGTCTTCCTCTCCACATCCCCTGGTGGTTTCTCCTTCCCAAAGCTTTCATCTGGGGTAGAGCAGGAGGAGGAGGAGGAAGGACACCTGGAAGTGGTTCTTTCCACACCCACTTCTCCGGTGCTTTCTGAAATCCCTCCCAGGGATACTCTTCCTTTGCCAGGCCTTCCTGCCACTCTGGCATCGAGTCATCTTCTGCCTGCTGCTCCCCCTCTTATGTCAGGAGTACCGTCGGATCTCTTTCACAAGCTCCCTCTGTCGGGGCCTCTTTTCCAGCCCCTGACAGAGGGCCTGACGATGATGGGTTTGACGTCGGCTCACCCTTTGTCTGATGTTCTGACGCTCACTACCCTTTCGACGGCTATTCCAACGAGGAATATTGTTACATCGGGTATTTTTTCCAGTCCTTGTAGGATGCTGGGACATGCCCTGACACTTGGTCCTCCTCCTCCTTTTACTGGGCACTAGGCCCCCATTTTTCTGCCATCAGGCCCAACGACAGCTTACTATTCCCAGACTTATCCTTCTGGAAGCTATTCTGGTTACTCTTATTATCAAGGGTACCCTCCTCCACAGTATCTGGGTTTGGGGACACACTATTATCCACTCCCAGCCAACCCACCCCCTCCTCCTCCTACTACTCCTCCTCCTCCTCCACCACCTCCTCAACAGGACTTTCAAGTTCTTATCCAGCCCTGGTGGAATTCCATTCCAGGACCCCTCACCTTCAAATTTCTGCTTTCGGGTTATTTGAAGGAAGTCTGTAACTGCTATAAATGACCTGCTTTGGCTTAGTAGCTCCTGGCCCTCTGAATGTTCCAGCCTGCCCCCACTCCTACAGTTAACTCCATTCTTACCACAATTAGTTCCTGCTTCCCTCTTCTTTTTTACTACTTCGCTCTCCCTCTATTACCCCTTTGTCTACCTTCTCATTCTTGTTGCACACTAGAAGCCGAGTATCTGGATCTGGAAGCTGCCTCTTCCATCCCAGTTCTCCTTCAATAGCTCCACATGAGGACCTTACTACCACTATATGGCAGTTGCCTCACTCCATTCCTGCTGTTCCTAAGAAGGCAGACAGGATTTACCACTCTCCCAAAGGCGTCCCCTTCTTGGACTCCCATCCTAAGGCAGATTCTATAGTTATAGCTGCTGCTCATGATCGCTTGGCTAATCCCAAGCACTTGAGCATGTCCCCCCTGATAAGGAGTCCAGGCAGCTGCACCAATTTGGGAAGATTTACTTTTCAGCCACATGTGCTCTGCACTCTCTAAATTATGTGGCGCACATGGTGTTCTTTCAGAAGGCCACCATGGCTAAACAGGAGGCCAAGATCTCTTCATGGAGGACTCTGATCTAAGGGAGGAGCTTTCCAAAGAACTTCGCCTATCTAAAATTTCCTGTAGGCATGCTCTCCAGGCCATCTATGATTCGGTGGATGCGGTGGCCCGCTCGTCTGCCTCTGTGGTTTGCCTCAGGTGGCATGCCTGGCTGCGAATTTCTGGGCTCTCTACAGGTGTGCAGGCAGCCATACAAGATGCTCCCTTTCAGGGATGGATCGGTTCTTTTTGGGGGGGTACGAAGGACATAATTACAGGCCTCCAAGACAACAGTCAGGCCCGTTAGATTGGTCTGATCCATATACAGGGCAGGTTTTCAGAAAAAGCAACCCTTTCGATGCCAATTTCATCACTAAGTGAAGCAATCTGCCCCAAAGAAACAGACCAAAAGATGAGCTACGGGCTCCTCTTTTTCGTCTCCCACGGCTGCCGGATCAGAGAGATCAGCAGGCGGGTCTGTGTCCCCTCATTCCTCTGCATCCTGACTCGCACCATCCTCCTTCTCCTCCACTGTTAAATGTGGAGGACGGTTGGCCCTTCACATGCAGGGAGTGGAAGGGCATCACCTCAGATGCATGAGTATTGCTGCTCATCTCAAGAGGGCACACATTAGAGTTTTTGGAGTTTCCTCCAAACTCTCCCCCTGGTCACTGGCATTACTTCCTGCACCAAGCTCTGCTGGTCAAGGAAGAGACCAGGACACTGGAACTGAAGGCAGCGATAGAATCCATGCCTCCGTCCCAAAGAGGAAGGGGTTTTTACTCCCACTTCTTCCTGGTCCCAAAAAAGATGGGTGACCTCAGGCTCATCCTGGACTTCAGCAGTCTGAACCTCTTTGTTGAGTACAAAAGGCTCCGCATGCTGACTGTTCAGAGCCTCCTGCCTCTTCTGCAGAGGGACCACTGGCTCTGTGCCCTGGACATGCAGGATGCCTACCTGCATGTTCTAGTTTTCCTGGGCCACTGCTGTTTCCTGCAATTCTGCTTCCAAGGGGAGCACTTTCAGTTTACAGCCCTCTTCTTTGGCCTGTCCTTGGCTCCTGGGGTCTTCACCAAGTGCCTAGCAGTGGTGGCAGTGGCCTTATGCCACCGGGGAATAACAGTGTTCCCTTACCTGGATGACTGGCTATTGTCAGCTCCATCCAAGGAGTCTTCTGGAGTCCCTCTCGACTACCCTAGACCTTTTTTCCCGGCTGGGGATTACTGCCAATTTCCCCAAGTCTTCCCTGACCCCCTCCCAGAACCTTCAGTTCATTGGGGCAGTCTTGGATACAGTCCAGTGCAGAGCCTTCCTGCCCCTGGACAAGGCAGAGACTCTTCGTGAGCAGTTTAGTTTGGTTCTCCACTCCAGGGTCCTTCCGGCCAGGGCATTATTGCACCTCTTGGGCCTAATAGCAGCCTCTATCTCCACAGTTCCCTTAGCCAGGTTGCATATGCGGATTATGCAATGGACATTGCAGGGGATATTGCAGGTTCAAGGGGATCAGCGCCTGGACGATTTGGACCATCCGGTCCTGACTTCTAGTCCTCTCAGGAAGGATCTCCTTTGGTGGCTGAACCAGTCGAACCTTTTTCAGGTACTTCCTTTTGGAAGCTCCCCTCCACTCTGGACCCTCACAACAGATGCTTCCTGTCTGGGTTGGGGGTGGTGCACCTAGGGGAACATCCGACTCAAGGTTTTTGGTCCCAGCTGGAGATGTCGTTGCACATCAATATTCTGGAGATGACAGCGATCCTCTATGCTCTACAGGCTTTTCAGACCATTCTATCAAAGGGAACACTGCTAATCCAGATGGACAATATGTAAGTTGTTTGGTACATCAATAAGCAAGAAGGCACCCAATCGTACCCCTTCTGCAGGGAGGCGATGCAGGTGTAGAATTGGGCAACCCATCATGAACTGTGTCTCGCAGCCGTGCACGTTCCAGGCGTTCTCTGGTGGACAACCTCAGTTGAACTTCGTCTCTCACTCACAAATGGGAATTAAATCAGGAAATAGTAGACCCTCTCTTTCTAAAATTGGGTCATCCGGAGGTAGACTTGTTCGCCTCCCCATCCAATGCAAAACTTCCCAGGTTTTGCTCACTCATTCCAGAGCCTGGTGCTCTCTGGCACAATGCATTATTGCTATGTTGGACAGGGATGTTCTTATACACCTTCCTTCCCTTTCCCTTTCTTCAGAGAGTCCTTCTCAAGCTTCAAAGAGAGGGGGCTCAGATGATCCTTATTGCTCCTGTCTGGCCGAGGCAGATTTGGTTTCCACTCTTGCAGCAGCTATCAGTGGAACCCCCAATTCCCCTCCTTCTCCAGTACAACTTGTTGACTCAGGATCAGGGCAGGCTGGTCTATCCAGAGCTCAGGACTCTACACCTTCATGCATGGCTCCTTCGGACGTAGTGAAATCTTGAATCGGGGTCTCCCGAAGAGTAGCTGAAGTCCTGGTTGATGCTAGGAAGCCTTCCACCAGGTTGACATATATTATGAAGTGGAAGTGGTTTTCCATTTGAGCAGTGTTCAAAGGTTGGGACTCTTTTTCTTGCTCAACTTCAAAGACTATGGACAATCTGTTGCACCTGTGTGACTCTGGTTTGTCTTACTCTTCTCTCAAGGCTCACTTGTTGGCCATTTCATCCTATCACGTTCTAGTGGTCGGGAAGCCCATAGCTCAGCTATAGGTCGCTAAGACCTTCCTGAAAGGGATTCTACATCTCAAATCTCCCATCCACAGCCCCTCCCTCTTTGGGATTTGAATGCTGTGTTAGAGAGGCTTACACTTCCTCCCTTTGAACCAACAATGAGCTGTGGCATGCAATATCTTTCCTGGAAGGCACTGTTTTTGGTTGCTATTACTTCTGCTTGAAGAATTTCCGAGCTTCAGGCCCTGATGCGGAAGGAGCCATATTTGATTTTTCATAAGGACTGGGCAGTCCTTCATACGAATCCTAAGATCTTACTTCGAGAGGGTTCTTGCAGTAGGTCATTACATGTAGGACTGCGCCTCCCAGCATCATGACCGCATGGCAAACTTTTTCTAGCAATGCCTGGTGGCGGATCATCCACCTGATGTCACGTGACGGACATCAGTGTGACCCTATATAGTGGGCTGTCCCCACCCCTGCCCTCCAGTTCTTTTCCACTGTTGTCCTGTGCATAGTACCTTGGCATAGACTTGCTCAGCTGATGGCCTTTTTTCTCACCATTTTTTCTTTACCTTTGTGTTACTACTTTGGTCTGTTTATGTTTTCTCTGTCACCTAATTCAAAGACCAAGAAGAAGTGCGAGAAGTGCGGCACATAGATCCCTCATAAAGATGGTCACCATCAGTGTCTCTGTTGTCTGGGCCTGGACCATGACACCATGGCCTGTCTGGACTGCCAGCCTTTTAACCAGGCCACCCGCAAGAGAAGACAACACGCCCTGGAAGCCCATCTTTTAAAAACCAGGATGGCTACTTTAGAAAAAAAGATGCAAAGATTGAGGGAGTCCGCATCTTCTCCTTCTCCCAAGTAGAAGAAGAAAAAGAAAGACAATGACAAGCATCATGAGTGGGACTACCTGGAAGAGAAGGACAATCAAGACTCTAGCCATCCCTTGACCATCAAAGCCTCTCCCCTGCCGCCTGCCCTAGTGGTGATCGATGCCATGACTGGGGAAGCTCCAGGTACTCCTGCCACTTTGCTCCCTATTACGACCGTCAAGTCGCCTGCCGGCTCCTCCTGTGGTCGCCAGGTTTCCGCTGATAAGTCGGCCCTCGGCTCCTCCAGAGCCTACCCGGCCACCGATAAGTTGAGTCCCCGGGTCCAGTCCGGGGCTCGCATGGTTTCGACCGATAAGTCGGCAGGGGGCTCCTCTCTCTCTCCCACTCAGTCGTTTTTTGTCTAATAAGACGGCTGCCTGTGGTGCTTGCCCAGATGTCGCTTGCCCGTCGGGGGCTTCTGCCATCTCAGCCAAAGCCTGGCCAAGCGCTTTGATGGCTTCTAGTCTTCCCTCCTCCCTGCCTCCCCCAGTGGCTTTTGTAACCTTTCCAGCCACCCCAGGTTGGAAAGAGGACTCTAAACGGCTGAAGGTGGTCCTTTCCTCACCCACCCCAGTCTCCATTCACCAGATCCCCTCAGAGGGTGAGGGGTCTGGGGTTTCACTGCCCGACTCTGTCTTACCACTGGTGAACCCTCCAACAGCCCCATGTCAGATCCTCTCCCCATGGCACCTTCATCGGAGCCCTCATGTCTAGGCCCGACGCTGGACCAGACTCTTCTGTCAGAACCCCTATGCCTGTTTCCAATGTCTTCTGATCCGATGCTGGGGACAAACCCCTCATCAGAGCCTTCATGTCTGGTTCTGATGGCAGTTATCCCTACGCCAGACCCAGTTCCTCCGTCGGAACCTTTGTGCCTGTCCCTCTGACGCCGGATCCTTTCCCACTATCCCGACGTCTGCTGTTCCGACAACAGTTTTTCTGACACCTACCCCACCTCTTACAGCAGGTTTCATGCTGTTTCCTATGATGCATGGCTTGATTCCAGGTCCTTCATGACCTCTGTCTGTTCCTGTGCCCTACCCCCATGGGTTCACACTGGATTATCCTCCGATGGGTCCCTCTTTAGACATGACCCATTCTGTTTATTCAGGGCACTTTCTGGGATGTCCCTTTTATCAGGGTTACTCCCACCAACATCTTTATCATGGTTTAGGCATGCCCAGGTATCATTACTCACCTGCTCATGTGCCTCCACCTCCCCCTCCTCCTCCTCCTCCCCCCCCGACCCCACAACAGGATTTTCAATCCATGATACAATCATGGTGGAAGGAGATGAGGATGGAGTTGGTCTCAGCTGGAGAGTCACCTGCCAACACAGACTCCTGCCTCTCCTCCCAGGTCTCTATCTCCTGTGAGCTCCATTCACTCCACAGTCCACATTTCAGGGGTTAACCCCCAGGAGGTACCACTTCCGAATTTTGAGCTTACTGATGATCAAAACTTTCCTGATTTGGGGGAGGATACTTCGGAGGACTCCTCCAACACTCAGTCGCCCATTCCTAAGGCAAAACCTCCCCTAAGTCCCCTACAGAGGACCCCTCCTTTTCAGACTTATTGCGGGTCATCCAGCAGTTCTTTAACTGGGAGACAGAGGAACAGGACCCCATGAGAAAACGCCGCACTGAGCACCTAGATTTGGAGTCCTTTTCTCTGATCCAAGTTCCCCCCTGGATCGCCCCACATGAAGACCTCACTACCACTATTTTGCAGCTGCTGCACTCTATTTCAGCGGTCCCCAAGAAAGCTGACCAGATTTTCCAGCCTTGGATGGTGCCTCATTTTTGGACTCGCACCCCAAAGCTGATTCCGTTGTCATTACAGCAGCTCATGATCACTCAGCTGCCCCAAAGCACATGAGCACTTCCCCTCCAGACAAGGAATCATGGTAGCTGGACCTTTATGATAGAAAAGTGTTCTCCTCAGCTATGTGTGCTCTCTGCTCCCTTAGCTATGTAGCCCATATGGTATCCTTTCATAAGGAGACCTTAGCTAAGCTGGAGACCTGTATCCAGTTGAAGGATTCCTCGGACCTCAACGAGGAGCTCACCAAGGATTTGTGCCTGTCCAAAATTTCATGCAGGCACGCTATTTGGGGGACTTGTGACTCAGTTGATGCAGTGGCCCATTCTTCGGTGACTGCTGTTTCCCTTCAGTGGCATGCTTGGTGTCACATTTCTGGCCTGGCTAGCGATGTCCAGACTGTGATCCAGCATGCCCCTTTCTGGGCCTCGGTCCTTTTTGGAGGAGATACCAAAGACATTATTATGGTCCTTCAGGACACCTCCATGGGGCCTCTCCATCGTTCTCCTAGCTACTTTGGGATTACTTCATTCAGGAACTTTTCCATGTTTTGGCCCTCCGCACCCTCAGGGATGCCTGGGATCCTGATGTTATTCCGGCATCCCCGGTTCTCCTGGTCCTCAGCCCTTTCCCACAACTTGGCCAGCTTGAGCTCAAGATCCTGCAGCCTCTGCATTATGTGATCCTGCTGACTCTCTAATGTTTCTGTATGCTACTCCAACATGTTCATTCTATCCTTCAGGTCACGAACAGCCGACATGTTATTGGACAGGGCCTCATTGATGTTGTCTACTCTGCTCAAAAGAGTTTCAAGCATGCTGGTAATGTGGGAGAGGGAGCTGCTTAATTGTGTCTGCTGTACTTGTTCAGGTGTAAGAGGAGTCGCGTTGGCTGGTGGGTTTACAGGCCCAGATTCAGCCATCCTGATAGAGCAGCCCTTTGCTGAAGCAGCCTGGGGTCGTATCAGGCAAAGACCCACTCTATTAAGTTGGAGCTGCGGGTCCGAGTTAGTGGAGGTGTCCCTGGCACGCCAAGGAAGCTGTATCAGTAGCTCTACCGATTTGCTGGTCTATCGCACAGACTGTTTGGCCTGTAGTAGCTGGGTTGCAGTGGAGATAGGAGCACACTCGAACTAACCACCACTCACTATTTAGGACGAAAGCAACAGATGAGTACCACATCAGATAGTTGGAGGGGCTAAGTTAACTCATTCCCATCAAAAGGATTGCACGAATCCCTCGGATCACACAGTATTCTTATAAATACTGCATGGTTTGGGACGGAGCGAGAATCTCAGGCTGCCATTTGTACTGCATGCAAGCCACGCCTCCCTTGGTGAGTTCTTATGTAACTGTACTTTATGAATGTTTAATTTTCTTTAACAACCTGGCAATGTATGTTAGTGGTCTGAATTCTGTTTTGCACCATTTTGGGCAGTACTGACTCCACGTAGTGTTTTTTTGTGCGGAAGGGCCCCGGGGTTGGTATCACTGGTGAGCCATGGGATGCCTCACTGAACGGGGAGTACGCATACCTGTGTGGTCAATGTTTTCCCATTGAAGGCAGGTTCCTCATTTCCAGGAGGAAATGGAACTTAAAGAGGGGAAAGTGTGTATAAGCCATCTCTTTCAGGGGGGTTTACTAAAGTTGCTCCTCTCCCTTTGGTTAGGTGGTGTTTGGTCAGCTTGGATCTGCCCCCTTTTGGAGTGTTTTCTTCTAGGCCCCCCCACCCTTTAAATTGGGCCTTCTGGGAGTGTTTCAGGGACAGACCAGTGGCTGGTAGCTCAATAAGTGGACTGGGGTCTCAAACCCCCAGCTCAAGAGATGCGGTATCATAGGTATTTTTTGTTTTAGTTGTTTTTAACCAGGAGTAGCACACTAAGCTGAAAGTTTTTTTACAGGTGCGGCCTGGGAGCACAGGGAAGTTAAGTGACTTGCTCAGGGTCACACAGTATGTAAGTGGAAGCTGTGGGATTCAAACCCAGGTCTGGTCTGCTGGATGTCACCAGATTTACAGCTCAGAGCCCTTAAACCACTGCGCTATAGTGCATTGTACAAGCCAAGAGACCCAACGGCCCATTTAGAGGTCTATCCTTTACATTAAGGGATAACCCAATATCCTAGTTGTTTTAAAATCACTATCTAATCTTGTGTTAAATACAGATGCTGAACTGCTACCAACAGCCTGGGGTAGGAGTCCACTCCAAATACCAACCACCCTTTGACTGAACCATCTGTCTCTTCTTTTAGTTACACTGATAGAAACATAAAAACATAGACTTTGATGGCAGATAAGGACCGCTTGACCCACCTAGTCTGCCCATTTCCTACGTATTGGATAAGCTGCAGATTCTAGTTAACCAACAGCCTACTTCCTCCTACCCTTCACTATAATTGCCTTATGTCTGTCCCATGCATTCTTGAATTTCCCCCTGTTTTTGACCCCACCACCTCCTCAGGAAGGTGGTTCCATGTGTCCACCACCCTCTCCGTGAAAAAGTACTTTTTGACGTTGCCCCTGAGCCGTCCCCCCTCCATCTTCAAACTGTGCCCCCTTGTTCTTGCACATCTTTTTCTCTCAAAGATGCTCCCGTGTTGGACTTTGTTGATTCTCTTGAGGTACCTGAAAGTTTCTCTCATGTCCCCACTCTCCTTCCTTCCTTTCCTCATGGGTATACATATTAAGCTCTTTCAGTCTCTCCTCATATGGCTTCTGTTGCAGACACTGAACCATTTTAGTTGCCCTTCTCTGGACTGCTTCCATGCTGTCTATGTCCTTGTGGAGATGGGGTCTCCAGAACTGGATGCAGTACTCCAGATGAGATCTCAACTGTCTGTACAGAGGGATAATAACTTACTGTTTTCTGCTGGTGATGCCTCTCCCTATACATCCCAGTATCCCCCCAGCCCTCCTTACTGCCTTCTCATATTGCTTGCTAACCTTAAGGTCATCTGATATGATCACCCCCAGGTCCCTTTCCAATTTTGTTGTTAGTGCCTCCCCCCATTGTATTCTTTTCCCCTGGGTTTTTGTTTCTCAGGTGCATTACTTTGCATTTTTTTGCATTGAATCTAAGCTGCCATACCTTTGACCATTCCTCCAACCTTGCCAAGTCCCTTTTCATCCTTTCCACCCCACTTGTGTATCGACCCAGTTGCAGGTCTTTGTGTCATCTGCAAAGAAACATACTTTTCCTTCCAGCCCCTTTGCAATGTCTCCTATAAAGACATTAAAGAGGACCGGTTCCGGTACTGAACCCTGCGGTACCCCACTAGTAACCACCCTTTCTTCAGAGTGTGCTCCGTTTACTATTACCATCTGCATCCTGTTGGTCAGCCAGTCTATTACCCAGGCTATCACCCTGGGACCCACTCCCACGCTGGCTAACTTGTTTATTAATATTTTGTATGGGACTGTGTCAAATGCCTTGCTAAAGTCTAGGTAGGCCACATCTACAGCCCCCCCCCGGTCTACTACTTTGTCCACCCAGTCAAAGAAATCTATTAGATATATCTGACATAATCTTCCCGCTGTGAATTCACGCTGCCTCGGGTCCTGTGCCCCGCTGGCCTCTAGGTACTCAACAAATCTATCTTTCTTTCTTTCTTTCTTTCTTTCTTTCTTTCTTTCTTTCTTCCTTTCTTTCTCTCTCTCTTTCGTGATTCCATCATTTTCCCTACCACTGAGGTTAAACTAACAGGTCTGTAGTTGCCTGCCTCTGCCTTGCCCTACTTTTGTGAAGAGGAATCACATCTGCCCTCTTCCAGTCCTCAGGTACCACCCTATCCTGTTGTTGAAGCACAGGTCAGAAGCATAGAGAAAACCCGGGAGCAGTTGTAAAATTCCACAAAACTGTTTATTTGTAGTTACAGGAACATAAAATAAAATAAACCTGTTCAGCATAACTATATACAGAAGCACAATAAAATCTCTTGTAAAAAAAAAATCTGCCTTGCAGCTCAGATTAGCTGTTTTTATAAAAATCTTTTTCAGCACCCATCCTTTGTAAGCATCCTGTTCTTTGTAAATTTCAGGAGCTGCTTAGAACATTGAGAACTTCCTGAGGTCTTCACAGCCTTTGCAAAAGGCTAAACATTTGCACTCAAGTAACCTCTAGCTTTTTACAGTTACCTCAAATTATAAATATATACATTTCAACAGCAACACTAAATACTGTATCTTTTAAACAAAAGGGATCCCAATATCAGCTTCACTCCATGCATTGATTCTCATATATATTAGCAGATATAGATATGCAAGGGAGGAAAAACTGACAGCAAGAGAAAACGGGAGACAGTGAGAAGCAAAGGATTGCGAGACTGTTCGGGTTGATCAAGTCCGAAGTCTCACAGGAAAATTTGGTTGGGTAACCAGACAGAGAAGAGAGAGAAAAGGAAAGAATACAGATCCTTGCATTTACACACTTTCTCCATAATAAATGGGACAGGGTCCTGTTCTACCCTGTCACACAACCTCCCCTGATTTGTTAAAAAGGGTAGTCAGTGACGTCACTAGGTCTCTTCTTAGTTCTTTTAGAATTCTAGGGTGAATCCCATCAGGCCCCATTGCTTTGTCCAACCTGAGTTTTAGGAGTTCTCTCAGGACGATTTCTTCTACTGTTATTGACCTCTCTAACATAGAAACATAGAATTTGACGGCAGATAAGGACCGATTGGCCCACCCAGTCTGCCCATTTCCCTACCTGATGGATAAACTGCAGATTCTAGTTAATCAACAGCTTACTTCCTCCTGCCCCCCACTGGAATTGCCTTATGCCTGTCTCATGCATGCTTGAATTCTCCCACTGTTCCTGACTCCACAACCTCCTCAGGAAGGCTGTTCCATGCATCCACAACTCTCTGTGAAAAAATACTTAACTTCTTTACTTGAGTCATCCCATCTTCAAATTCAGCCCCTTGTTCTTGCACATCTCTTCTTCTGAAAGATACTACCTCTGACCCTGTTAATTCCCTTGAGATACTTGAAAGTTTCTATCATGTCCCCCCTCTCCCTCTTTTCCTCAGAGGTATACATATTAAGCTGCTTTAGTCTCTCCTCATATGTCTTCTGGTGCAGACCTTGCACCATTTTGGTTGCCCTCCTCTGAACTGCCTCCACTCTGTCTATGTCTTTGCGGAGATGGGGTCTCCAGAATTGCACACAATACTCTAGATGGGGTCTCACTAACTGTCTGTAGAGAGGGATAACAAGTACCTGTTTTCTACTGTTGATGCCTCTTGCTATGCATCCCAGTATCCCCCCAGCCCTCCTTACTGCCTTCTCACATTGCTTGCCTACCTTTAGGTCCAGAGTGCTTCTATTGCTTGGTTTATGTACCTCCACTTCTTCTTTTTTGAATACTGAGCAAAAGTATTCATTCAGTAACTCTGCTTTTCCACTGTCATCCTCTGCCCTCTTCTCCTCCCATGTGTTAAGCCTCACTATCCCTTCCTTTGCTCCCTGATGTACCTGTAAAAGGTTTTATCCCCCTTCTTAACAGAGTTGGCTATCTTTTCCTCGGTTTGGGCCTTTGCTATTCTAACTGCCTTCCCTGCTTCCTTCTGCTTTAACTGGTACAGTTCTCTGTCCTGCTCATTCTGTAATTCCTTATACTTCCTGAATGCTGTCTTTTTCTCCCTAACCTTTCCCGCCACCTCTTTTGAGAACCATAGTGGTTTTTTACTTTGTTTTGTTTATTTGCTTCACACAAAGACTTGTTGCCTCTGTGATGGCTGTTTTGATTTTCTCCCGTTGCTCTTCTGCCCCTTCTTCCTGCCCCTTTGCTAGTGCATTCCTTAGGCACGCACCCATTTTGCCAAAATCAGCCTGTCTAAAGTCCAGTACTTTTGTCTTTGTATGGCTTGACTCTACAGATGTGTTAATTGTGAACCACACTGTTCTTTCGTCGTTAGTTCCCAGATGTCTACGCACTTCTAAATCTGTGATCCTCTCACCATCTTCATTTGAGAGTACCAGGGCTAAGACTGCTTCTTCCTGAGTGGGTTCCAACACTAGCTGTCTGAGGCATGCCTCCTGCAGGGCATCAAAAATGTCTCTGCTCTTGGATGTGGCTGCAGTACATATACTCCAGTTAACATCTGGCATATTCAGGTCCCCCATCAACAAAATCTCACCTTTTTCTGCCATTCTAAGGATGCCTTCTAACATTTCTTTGTTCATTTCCTCCCCTCAGATGGGGGTCTGTCTACAACCCCTGTGTGGATTGTGGTGCCATTACCTGTCTCCAAGGTAACCCACAGTGCCTCCTGTCTTCCCCTTTACCCTTTAGTTCTATTGCTTTGATCCCTTCTCTTATGTAGAGAGCTACTTCTCCCCTTGTTTTATCCTCCCTGTCCCTCCTGTAGATTACATACCCAGGTATGGTTACATTCCAGTCATGATTCTCTGTGTACCACGTTTCTGTGACTACCACAATATACAGATGTCCCTCTTCCATCAAGGGTGCTAAATCAGAAAGCTTGTTACCCAGACTATGGGCATTGGTACTCATCACCCCCAATTTATTTTATGGTCTCACCTCTTTTAGCCACATCCCTGTCCTTACTGTCTTTAGCTTTTACTCCATTTATCCCCATCGTGCTACCTATCAACCTCTCTACCTTGGTGTTTACCTCACTAATGACCTTGTTTTGGAGGGGCTGGGAATTCCCTGCTTCTTATCAGTGTCCCCCCTTGGCTAGTTTAAAAGCTTGCCAATGAAGCATTCAAACTTATCACCCAGGAGCCTGCTTCCCCTCCTGGATAGATGCAGGCCATCTTGCCAGAATAGGCATGCATTCCTCCAGGTGGAGCCCCAGTCCCCAATGAAGCCAAAACCCTGTGCTCCACACCAATTTTTCAACCATTCATTGAATTGCATGGTGTGTAGTATTCTAGCCTCACCCATGCCATAGACAGGCAGTACCTTTGAGAAGGTTACCGTGTGTGCTACTTGGCTAAGGCTCCTCCCCAACTCCACAAACTCCTCCTCCTGCACTGCTCTGATCCAATGCCCTTTAAGCTGTCAGTTGTGTGCCCTTGTATTGTGACTATGATAATTGAGTTCAAAACTACAGTAAGGCAGTTCCATAGGTCATCAATGATAAATTATTTGAACAGTAAACAGAGGTCACACCTGAGTCTTCTGTACTCAAATGAGAACATGTCCAAATTAGTCAATCTTTCCTCATAACTCATATGTTCAAGACCTAAGACCATCTTTGTTGCCCTCTCTGTACCCCCTTCTAGAATCTTATCTCTTCATGATTAATTGGAGACCAATATTGTGAGCTGCACTCCATTTGCTCAATTTTTATGTTGATTGTGCACATGCGCAAGAAACATGTTGCGGCAGGTTTCTCCACAAGCAGGTTGTGGAGACATGACACTGTTGTGGCCAATGCCCCCACAGCCTGTAAAGGCTTGTCCCGCTTCCCCCAATGCTGTGGCACGCTGCTGCTGACACTAGCTCAGCCAGTGTGCCACCAACCTGTAAAAAATTTGCCTCTGCAATCAGGGACCGCCTCATCATTGCAGCGTCAGCCATTTGCTGCAATGAGGAAGCGACCATCATTGCAGGGCGGGATCTGAAACCTGATATTGTGAACACTGTGTGGCTTGCCGTGTTCACAAATAATATTAATCTCCTGCTGAGGGGTTCCTAATCCCTCGCAGTATGTGACCCCCGCCGTGTTTATTTGCCAATGGGGGCCCTAATCCCCATCGGCTGCAGTGCCCCAATATTTATGTTGCCGACAGAGGAGCCCACTCCCTGTCGGCATTATGTAACCCCACACTTTTGTTGTGTACCAACGGGGTGCCAATCCCCTTCGGCATAATGTAATAACTCCCCCTTTTGTTGTGTACCGACAGGGGTGTCCAATCCCCGTCAGCTACAGCTGCCCCCCAAAAAAGAAAGACTCCATTGGCATGCTGGAAGCCCATCCCAGCATGCCACATGCCCCAGCGAAATAAAAAATGGTACTGCAATGTCTTTTTTTTTTTTTGTAACCTGTAAAAAAGGAAACGGTCCCTCAGCGGTCTCCCTGCCTCCCCCTCCCACAACCTGCGCCCAACCACATGTGCACCCTGCTTTCCCACACTCCCCCTCACCCCATACTTACCTCCAGAGTCCGGCATGATGATCTCCTATGGACTGGGAACACGTCTGCACTCTTCAAAGCTGACCACGAACTGAGGAAATGCCCGTAAGCTGTATAATGGAATAAATAGGGTTTTTGCAACTATGATGCATATCTCAGGCATTTTTTGGAATTTTGGCACCAGATTTTCAACATGGGGTTTTTGGAACTCCTCCTCATGAATTCGATCACTGTCATGGAGTTAATTGGCCCCAAAAGGTGATTTTGCGGTCACTGCGCGGAATCACCTTTCGGGACCTATTAATGAAATGACAGTGCCAGTGTTCATGAGGTGGGCTGTCAAAAAGCCTATGTTGCAAATTTGGTGGGAAAAATCCAAGAAATGACTGTTTTACGAGCGTGCGTTGTGCACTTGCTACGCACGCTCGTAACTTTACAAATTTGCAATATTTTCATCCCAGATTTTCAACATTGGCATTTTTTCAGACCTGTTTGTGAACAGTACACCTGTCATTTTTCACACCCTGGCCAAAATGTGTTTTCGTACTTTTGGTGCAGAATAGCGCGGTCGGTGTGGGAAATCAGTGTACCGCAAGGATTAAGAAACTGTCAGTGGAACTGTTCATGAGCAGAGGTCCTAAAATGTATATGTTGAAAATTTGGTGAGGATACTCCATAAAATGACTGTTTGCACGCACGCTCGTAAGTTCACGAATTTATAATATTTTCACTCCAGATTTTCAACATTGCCATTCTTCTGCACCTCTTTATGAACAGTACAGCTGTCATTTTTCACATCCTGGCCGAAATGTGTTTTCGCAGTTCCGGTGCAGAATAGCGTGGTCACTGTGGGAAATCCATGTTTGGGACACATTATGAAAATGACAGTGGCACTGTTCATTAGCAGAGGTCCTAAAATGCCTATGTTGAAAATTTGGTGATGAAAGTCCATAAAATGAGTGTGTTACGAATGTGCATTGCACAGTTTCCATGCACGGTCGTACCTTTGCAACTTTGCAATATTTTCACTCCAGATTTTCAGCATTGCCATTTTGCCACACCTCCTTATGAACAGTGCAGCTGTCATTTTTCACATTCTGGCCGAAATGTGTTTTCGCTCTTCCAGCGCATAATAACGCGGTTGCTGTGGGAAATCAGTGTTCAGGACATATTAAGGAAATCACACTGACACTGTTCATGAGCAGAGGTCCTAAAATGCCTATGTTAAAAATTTTGTGATGAAACTCCACAAAAGGACTGCGTTACGAGCGCATGTTGTGCAGATGCCACGCACCCTTGTAAGTTTGAGGTAGGAAGAAATAGGCTGTTGGTTAAATAGGATCTGCAGCTTATCCTCTAGGTAGGGAAATGGGCAGACTAGGTGGGCCTTATCTACCGTCAAAGTCTATGTTTCTATGTTTGCAAATTAGTAATATTTTTGCACCAGATTTTCAACACTGCCATTTGTTCACACCTCCTTATGAACAGTACAGCTGTCATTTTCACATCCTGGCCGAAATGTGTTTCTGCACTGCTGGTGCAGAATACTGTAGTCGCTGTCGGAAAGTCAGTGATTGGGACAGATTAGGATAGAGCGACTGCTGGGGGTGGGGGAGTAACCAAGCTCAATTGAGCTCTGTCAGGACTGCTGCGGATGTCTTTGTAGGCAGGAAAAGCCTACAACGCAGGCAGGAGCCCAGTACAAAAGGACAGCCTGCAGCGCCGGGAGGCACAGTACGAGTGAGTGAGGGAGGAGGAGTGAGTGAGCTCAGTGGAGCTCTGTTGGGACTGCTGCAGATTTCTTAGTGGGCAGAAAAAGGCAGCAATGCACGCAGGGGCCCAGTACAAAAGGCCAGACTGCAGCCCCCACAGAAACGGAACTAGTGAGTGACAGATGGCAAGTGAACGACCTCGACGGAGCTGTGTCGGGACTGCTGCACATCTCTTTGTGGGCAGACAAAGCCGCCAATGCAGGCAGGAACCCAGTACAAAAGGGCAGCCTGCAGCAGTGGGAGACACAGAACGAGCGAGTGAGCTTAACGGAGCTCTGTTGGGACTGCTGTGGATTTCTTTGTGGGTAGAAAAAGGCAGCAATGCACACAGGGTCCAGTACAAAATGGCAGCCTGCAGCGTTGGGAGAAACAGAACGAACAAGTGAGAGAGGGGGAGTGAGTGAACGAGCTCAACAGAGCTCTACCATGACTGCGGCAGATTTCTTTGTGCCCAGAAGAAGGCGACAATGCAGGCAGGTGCCCAGTAGAAAAGGGCAGTCCACAGCACCGACAGAAACAGCATGAGCGAGTGAGAGAGGGGGACTCAGCGAGCTCAACAGAGCTCTGTCGGGACTGCTGCAGATTTGTTTGTGGGCAGAAAAAGGTGCCAACAGAGGCAGAAGACCACTACAAAATGGCAGCCTACAGTTCCAGGAGAACAGAATGAGTGAGTGAGACAAGCAGAGTGAGTGACCTCAACAGAGCTCTATTGGGACAGCTAGAAACATAGAAGTTGACGGCAGATAAGGACCGCAAGGCCCATCCAGTCTGCCCATTTCTTTTTCTACCTTATAAATGTGCCATTGGCCTTTGCTCTGTCAGTGACCTATCTATTCATAGTCATTTGTATTGCTCCCTTATGCCTATCCCATGCCTGTTTGAAGCCCTGCACTGTATTCATAGCCACCACTTCTTGTGGTAAGCCATTCCATGCATCTACCACCCTTTCTGTGAAAAGAATTTCCTCACATTCCCCTTAATCGGCCTCCTCTAATCTCATGCTGTGTCCTCTTGTCCTGCTATTTTTCTTATATTTAAACATGTTAGACTCTTTTCACCTTGTTTATGCCTCTTAAGGTGTTTGAATGCCTCGATCATATCACCTCTCTCCTCCTTTGCTCAAGGGTATACATATTGAGCTCCGTTAATCTGTCCTCATATGTCTTCTGATGCAGTCCCTGCACCATTTTGTTGCCCTTCTCTGGACTGCCTCAATTTGGTTAATGTCCTTGTGAAGGTGTGGCCTCCAATACTGCATGCAGTACTCCAGATGGGCCTAACCAATGTCTTGTACAGAGGGATTATTACCTCCTCTTACGACTTGTGATACCCCCTGCTAATACACCCTAACACCCCCCTAGCCTTACCTACTACTTTAGAGGTCTGCTTGGATGATTTTAGGTCATCAGTGATGATGATGCCCAAGTCTCTTTCTTCCTTTGTGACTGCTAGCAACTCCCCTCCCAGCCTATAAGTGGCTTCAGGGTTCTCTTCCCTATGAGCATGATTTTGCACTTCTTTGCATTAAATCCCAGTTGCCACTCTTCTGACCATTCTGCTAGTTTATCCAGATCTCTTCTCATTCTGCCCACCCCATCTGGATCATCTACCCTGTTGCAGATCTTGGTGTCATCTGCAAACAGACAAGTCTTACCCTCTAGTCCATCTGCAAGGTCACTAATGAAGATGTTGAATAGGACTGGCCCCAGGACTGATCCCTGAGGTACCCCACTTGTGACTTGCATCTCTTCTGACTGTATACCATTTACCACCACTCTCTGTTTTCTGCCAGTCAACCAGTTTGCCACCCAGTTGACCAACTTCTGACCCACCCGAGCCTACCCAGCTTATTTATCAATCTTCTATGTGGAACAGTGTCAAAAGCTTTGCTGAAGTCAAGGTAGGGACATCAACTGCCCCCCTGGTCCACCACTCTGGTTACCCAGTCAAAGAAATCTATGAGATTAGTTTGACAGGACCTTCCTTTGTAAACCCATGCTGTCTTGGATCCTGTGACCCTATGGATTCCAGGTGTTGCACTATCCTTTCCTTAAGGAGTACCTCCATAATCTTGCCCACTACTGAGGTAAGACTGACTGGTCTGTAGTTCCCCGCCCTTCCTGCTACCACTCTTGTGGAGCGGGATCACATGAGCCCTTCTCCAGTCTTCTGGGACCTCTCCTGTGCTCAGAGACTCACTAAACAATTCTGCTAATGGCTCTGCTAGTTCGTCCTTTAGCTCCTTAAGTACCCTGGGATGTATGCCATCAGGTCCCATTGCCTTATCCACCCTGAGCTTAGCAAGCTCTTGTAGGACCCTTTCTTTTGTGAAGGGAGTAGTGCTGTGGATTTCTTTGTGGGCAGAAAAAGGTGCCAACGCAGGCAGAAGCCCAGTACAAAAGGGCAGCCTGCAGTGCCGGGAGAAACACAATGAGCGAGTAAGAGAGAGACAGTGAGCAAGCTCAATGGAGCTCTATCGTGACTGCTGTGGATTTCTTTGTGGGCAGAAAACGGTGGCAACACAGGCAGGAGCTCAGTACAAAAGGCCAGCCTGCAGCGCCGGCAGAAACAGAACGAGCGAGTGAGAGAGGGGGAGTGAGCTACCTCAATGGACCTGTGTCAGGACTGCTGCAGATTTCTTTGTGGGCAGAAAAAGCTGCCAACAGAGGCAGGAGCCCAGTACAAAAGGGCAGCCTGCAGCGCCAGCAGAAACAGAATGAGCGAGTGACAGATGGGGAGTGACCCACCTCAACAGAGCTCTGTCGGGACAGCTGCAGATTTCTTTGTGGGAAGCAAAACCTGCCAATGCAGGCAGAAGCCCAGTACAAAAGAGCAGCCTGCAACACCCGGAGAAACAGAATCAGAGAGTGAGACAGGCAGAGAGAGCGACCTCAATGGAGCTGTGTCGGGATAGCTGCAGATTTCTTTGTGGCCAGAAAAAGGTGCCAATGCAGGCAGAAGTCCAGTACAAAAGGGCAGCCGGCAGCGCCAGGACAAACACAATGAGTGAGTGAGAGAGGGGGAGTGAGCGACCTCAACAGACCTCTATCGTGACTGCTGCATATTGCTTTGTGTGTAGAAAAAGATGGCAACACAGGCAGGAGCCCTGTACAAAAGGCCAGCCTGCAGCGCCAGCAGAAACAGAATGAGAGAGAGAGGGGGAGTGAGGTAGCTCAATGGACCTGTGTCAGGACTGCTGCACATTTCTTTGTGGGCAGAAAAAGCCACTAACAGAGGTGGGAGCCAGTACAAAAGGGCAGCCTGCAGCGCCAGCAGAAACAGAATGAGCGACTGAGAGAGGGCGAGTGACCCACCTCAGCACAGCTCTGACAGAACAGCTGCAGATTTCTTTGTGGGCAGAAAAAAACTGCCAATGCAGACAGGAGCCCTGTGGAAAGGTGCAGCCTGCAGAACTGGGAGAAACAGAACAAGCGAGTGATACAGGGCGAGCTCAGCAGACCAACGCAATCAACATTCGGCATTGACAAATGCTTGTTCTTTCTGGCACTGGTTGCGTTGCTGGGTCCTTGGTGATGGTGATGGTGGGGAGTTGTAGGAGCAAGATGACCCTGGGAGTGGGGTCCCCGGGGAGTTGAAGAGTCAGTTGTTTGGACTGAAGAGATGGGGGTAATCCCTACTATGCGTGTGTGGGGGGTGGGACTGGATCCTGTTTCACATTCTTGAGAGGTATGGCAGTGGGGCTGTAACAGTAATGGCAGGGCTGTGACAAGGCTCCTTGGTGGTGGCAGTATTGAGGAAGCTGTTACCCAGTGTGGCACACTGCTGGCGTTAACTTCAGTGGTCTGCAGGGATCTTGTGTTATCGGACCTGCCATGCCCATGTCTGGGGCAGGTTCCAATTTAGGCCCAGGAAATGCAGGATTGTGTGAAACTGTAAGGAGTGTGCTGTGTTTGTTTTGCTGTTTTTTTATCACTGCAACTGTTTTCCCTGGAAAGGTGTCTTGGGATGGGCTTGGTCTTCGGCAAGGTTTTCAGGTTGGCCGTGGTTGCATTGGCCAGTACCCATTTTTTGGGGATGTTCTTGGAGGAGTAAGTCACTTCCCAAATGTGAGTAGGCATCTTACTGTAACCCCTAGGTGGTGCTATCCCTAGGGATACTACCCCTGCCTGCTTGGCTAGTAGCAGGTTAAGGGGCCTGAGTTCTGATACGGGTGCCTCCACCCGGAGGTCAGGGTTGGTAGTGGTCAAGCTAACCTGGGCACAGCCCTCCGGGACACTATAACTTCCCTCTTTCCCCTCTAGTGGCCTGAACACTGTACAATAATCACTTTCACAATACCCCAGTACACCACACAAGTACCCACACTGTTTGCACTTACCACCAGGGCTGGTTCCTCTAGCTCAACCCTGGGAACCCCCTGTAAAACAAGGTTATGCACAGCAAATAGCAACAGTACAGTACTTTGAGCACAAACTGGAACCACAGTCAGATTACATGCAGAAAAAGTTAGATCTAATTTATTCAGGGACTTGAACAAGGGAGGGCAAAATCAGGTTAATTAGCTTAAAGGTTATATCAATCAAGCAGTTATGCATGCCTTTGAGTCCCCCACCAACAGTCCACCTCTGATACTCAGGTGGCGAAGAGACGGGCTAGCCAGGACCGTTGCCCGGGGTTGCAGCTGGTTGGGGCCCTGTGATGGAAAACACAACATGCACAGTACACAATATTTGTAATCCAGAGCCAGACGGCTCAGTTCATAAAGGAAATGAAACAACAAGACAATCAGATGACACACTCAGATTAAGCTGTTGTTTCAGGGAGCTACCCTGGTATATACCCACGATACCCAAGACTGGACACAGGCTGGATGAAAATCAAGACTGCAGATGGTTGATCTGGAATGCCAGGAGAAGCAGGGCCCACACGAGTCACAGAGGTGTCGTTCCTGTTCAAGTGTGGAGCAGAGGGCTGATCCCCAGGCAGGTCTCTCGTTGATGGCTTCTCTGTGCAGCGGGTAGTCTGGCTGGGCCAGTTTGGCAAGATCCAGACCGCATAGAGACAAATTCGGATGCAGTCCATTTTGGGCTGGATACAGCTTCCAGCAAGCAGAACACAGTTCACACAGTGTGGGAGGGGGACTAACTCATGACCCACTATCAGCTCATAACACTTTTACATGTAAGGGAATTCTACTGTACCAGGCAAAGCGCTTCCTGGTCACAATCGCAAAGTCTCTGCACACACCGGGAGCTTAGGAGTAGCTGTAACTCCTGACAGGCCGATCGCATTCAGCAAAATCTTTGGACTTCTTCAGGTTGAGCCTGGCCCACTTCAGCAGCTTACTTTAGTCACACAAACTTGGATTTAGTCTACAATAATTCTCTTCTCTCCCTCTCAGGAGCAGCAGGCAGATATGTAAGCCAAACACTGTGCCTTTTCACAGTTCTCCCATGCAAATCCACTCAGGATTGCTGCTCAGAATCACTTCAGCTCCTCTCATTTCACTTCCCAGCTCAGAACTAACTGAAACACTGCAAGCAGCTCGGGACTTCCCCAAGATCCAAAAGATTTGGTTGGCTGATTTGGCTGTCAGTTAAAGATAGAGCTCCCCCTTCAGTTGCAAAAAAGGCGCAAAAAGCTCCAAACTACAGTTCCTACAGATTTTGAATTCAGACAGCTCCTGTAGTCCAGCTACGTTTTAGGTCCCACCAGTACTGTTTGGTCCAATTTGCAGTTCAGGACCAAGATAGTGGAGACAAACAAAACAGTCCTTGCTACAAAGAAAGCAGGTTAGACAAACTACATTATCATTATCACTCTAAATGATTTTCAGCAAATAGTTACATCTTTCACCAGAGCTCCCTCTCAGATTGCTTAAGCTGCAGTCAGGCAGCTCTTAAAGAGACAGTACACAGAGGCTGTACAGGCTCTGATAATCACATTTAAACTGCTAAAACACAGGACACCAGCTTGGCAGTGAGCAATTAGGCAAGCTCAAGGAAGACTTTTTGGGAACCCCTATTTGTGTGTGGGGGGGTTATATTACCATTTTCATCAGTCTTAGCTTGTTCCAGCTGAAGGTATCTGAGTGAAACCCATATCCAGCCCAATGTTCAGCCTTTTTGGTACGTACATCCATGTTAGCCTAGTGCTGCATTTCAGTCTCAGCTTATGTGGCTGTATGACCTGTCTGACCCTCCACTCCATGGAGCTGTGCACTTTGTATTGATTTAGTGATTAATTAAATTATTTTATTTATTTTTACCCTGGAGTGTGCTGAGACTGTTTTTGCTTCTAACTGTGCTGCTCCCTTCCTAAGAGAAATTAGCACCCGTCCACCCGGTACTGGCCTGGAAGCGCTGCAGCCTGTTGCTGATTATTCCAGCTGACCAAGTAAGAGTCATGATTTCCTGCCTTATGAGATCCTGCAGGCAAGGTCATTTTTAAAGGCTGCATTTCCAGGGAGGTTTCTGGTTTGGAGCCCCCTCCCCATTTTCACCATCATGACCCCTAGACACTGGTGGTGGTGGGGGCTTACAAGAAAATACTCAGATTGTGGTGGAACTAGTTCAAATTTCCATTAAATAAAACTTAATGAATTCTGTAATCTGTTACAGTGAGAAAAGGGGTGGTCAATTTATTTGCTGAGTTTCCTGTCACTGCTGCATTAAAATAACCTTTAAAACTGATTCTCATCCTTTCAGTCTCACCACCAGGCCTAAATGTCAACATCTGCATCTTGTCTTTTTAACCATCAGTTATGGATTATGATACAAATGGACACATTTTTAGAAAATAGTAGTGAGGTGGTTCAGATGGATGTTGACGGACACAGACGCAGATGGATCTCACGTTTGCGCCTGTGTCCAACCCATTTGAAAATCTCACCCTGTGTGTTCAAATGCAGCTGAATATGTGGATTAAACAACATGGGGCAGCCATCTTTAATGGTATTCATCTTTAAATATTTCACAAAACAAACAAAACTTTACTAAACCTGATTAAAAATAGGGAAAAGGGCATCTTACAAAACAGAAAACACATGGCAGTCATAATCTGAATAAAAAGGTGCAGGTACCTGATTTTGATGTAACTTGAATAGCCATGTTAATGTCCTTTAAAAACAGCAAACATTTACTGCAAAATATAAAGAAGTCACAGCTTCGGTTTTTGTTTTACCATTTTAAATGTGTTGAACTGAAAAATTCCATAGAAGTGCTCTTTTTAAAGTGGCTTTTCCCAGGTTTTCATCAGTATTTCCAGTTGTTTGTATTTTTAACACCAATTATTCAACATCACTGTTCTTGTAATAGGAACTAGTGTGCAACAGACATTGCTCCCTACCCTTATGAGACAAATATAGCAATGAGGTAATTAAACAGCACCTGGTAATGGTGTCGGTGCTACCAAACAAATTAAGACGTGAGCAGCACTAAATTTAGCACCCACCACAAAAAGAGAGTCTCACCAAAACGTTTAAAAAAACATACCTCTGTATTTAAAACAGCAGTGCGGTGCAAAAACAAATTTGCACTGTTCTACAGTTTATTCACTGTGCACTACTGATCATTTTCCTGGTACTCTTTCCCACTGGCAATGTACTATCACTGAGTAATTAGCTCAGTTTTCCTTTGTCTTTGTTTACATTTCTGCCACCTTGCATGCTGCACTGAACCCCCTCTGCTGCCAACTGCAGATGTGTATAACTGGCAATACTATACTGGGACACTGGGACAGTTCAGCACAGGGTCCCACTGCAGTAACCAAAAGAAAGGATGCGACCTGAAGGGGGAGTGCTGCTGAAAATTAGTCGCCATATTTATTGTGTTTCACAACAATTCAAATAAATTGCAAATACCTAAAAAAAAAATATTTACATATATAGAAACTGGAACTATGGCCGCACGCTTCCAGCCAAAAAGCAGAATTTCGATAAAACACTTCCTGATTATGTTGTACTGCTGCTTTAATGAAGAAACAAGTGTACATCCACACCATGCCAAAAGGGACATTCGAGCTAGCAGGTGATCACAGGTTACGTTTTGCTCAGGTACTACTGAGCTTCATCAGACCAATAGCATGTGAATGAGCAAAGTATTTAATACAAGTGTCAATCAAGTGCTTCACCAGTCAGTGCATTATTTCGTTGATTATACTTTCCTAAAATCATTAGCAGAACTACTCAGTGTGCATTTTCTAGCAATTCCATTTACTTTAGGCACCACTGAGCAGTTATCAGGCACATACTTATTCATTTGTTCATTAACTACATATTCAACCCAGGTTTTCTAACACTAAAATAGTGATTCGGTATGTGCAAAATGTATATGTAAGCACAAGAACCCCCACAAGGCATAAAAGAAGCAAACCTTGGGTACTAAATGTTATAATCTTACATTACAGTTTCTTTCAAAAAGCAGTTGGGGGCGCTGCTGAGCAGCCATGCAGGAGGCAGCGTTTTGTGCACGCTCTGATGATTAATCTCTAAATTTATATATTATAGTTATAATGTATGGGATTTTTGCAGTCTTACCTGCTCCATTTATGTTGTGGCATTGCTCGAGAGAGAGACATGAGTAAATCCAAAGGAACTACTGCTGCTTCTCACGATTTTTTCAGCCATGCAGCAGATGGGAAGCAGGACTCACACATGGTGGTGTGACAGGGATCTCTGGCACTGCGGCACCTGAAGAAGTGTCCCTGGCTACAGTGAGTGCAATAAGATACATGATAGCAACTCCACAGCCATGACAACAGCCCTAGCAACCAAGGACTATTTTTTTCTGGTGCAGTAACAAATAAAATAAAAATAAATTAAAACACCAAAAAAGGCCATCTTTTTTTTTTCTATCTCAAAAAATAGGGGTCCATTGTATAATCACAATAAACCACTCCAGGGTGTGGGTTATGCTGGAATTTACCCACACCTGCATGGTTTATTAATTCGGCCTGTGGCCTGGTGACCGACCCCCGCCAGGCATGGGTAAATCCCAACATAACCCACACCCTGTTGTGGTTTTTTGCTTAAAGATTTCAGTATTCTCTTAACCATAAGAGGATATATCATGCAGACATTCTAAAATTCTAAACTTCTAAGTTCAGGTGACAGTCCATTTCCTATGAAAGGGATTATCTTGTATTTTGCACAGTAAAACTTTTTTTTTTTACATTATCTGTTTACTTGCCTTCATGCTCCGTGCTCCCCACTCCCTTAGGCTTCTCAGTGCTCCTCGACTCACCGGCTGTGCTCTTCACAGACCCTCCTCAATCCCTCAGATGGCAGCCAACTTCCGAGGGTATCCCAGTGTATCCCTTCACCGGGCAGGTCCCTCTCCTTTGAGGGGGAAAGGCACCAGGAGGGGGATTACCCAGTGCACTTACTATTAGGCTCCCCAGAAGTGCTGCTGAGGTAGAGGAGGCACGCAAAAGTTCCGGTGAACACAGGAGCGATTTTTCTGTTTCCTGGTTTTTTCCCCGTATTGCGCCACTCTGAAAAGTGCCCCCAGTCTCCACTGGGAGCCACTGTTAAGCGAAGCGACCCAACAACCCCTCCCTCAAAGAGGAGAGCAGTCATTCCGGATGTCCAATCCTCTTCATTGCCTGCTGACCCCCGGTGCCCCGAGTCCATTCCTGAACCCAGGTCGCCGGCGTGGTTTGAGGTGTGGCGTCCAGCGCCTGAACCCTCTGCATCACCGGGCCAGCTCACAGTAAAACATTTTGATTTTGAATTCAAGCTCCATTTTTTTTAAGCAATAGTATTCAACATAATTTACAATTTATTAATATATTCAGTACCTGCTTCTCTTATGGTTATGAAGTCAGTTTTATGCCTGCAGGGGGACACAATTTACACAAAAATTATCCTTCCCTATTTTACTCTTGGAGCTGAGTCAGACTTTTATTTTCATTCCTGGAATTGAGTTTTCTTGTGTTCCTCCCCGTTTCCACCATTGATTATAATCACAGTAACAGTACATATAAAAATATATGAGTGTTCCAAAACAGCTAAGAATAACAACAAAAATATGGGCATAGCCATGTTAAAAGGAGTGCACTCTTTATTATTTCAAATGTAAAATTAATAGCAAAACAGGCTGCTGAAGGGAAAAGAGTACGTTACAGAGAGGTAGAATGGGGCAATGTAAAACACAGTAAAACATCATAGATCACAATGTTCACTGTAACATGGACTGCTGCTTTCATGTCCTTTCTTTGCACACTGTTGTCATGCATTAACTAGTTCTTGAATTTGTATCTGGGTGGGTACCTCACACCCATAGGTGAAAAGCATGTCAAAGAGGTTTGCTTTCTGCAGTGGGGAGGGGAACTGTAAATGACATAATGCACCCCTCCACATATGAATTATGTGAGCAGTACCTTGTATTAGTCCATGAAAGGCATTCAGGTGTCCCCCTCTCCATTAGAATGGCATCATAATGTAGCTAAAGTGAGAAAGAGAGAGAGAGAGAGTGAGTGAGAGAGAGAAGGGAGGTAGAGACTGGTGATAACAAGAGTAAGAATAAGAGAAAAAAAATGTCATCTGGATAGTAGGGCTTCAAGCAGAATCTGTATCTAAACTACTCAGCACTATGGAACTTTTCAATTAAATACATGTAAAAAGTAGAAATATAAACTGCCACTCTGTTTGCAAATTCTGTTCTACCATAAATTACTGCTTTTCTTTGGTTTTAATTTCAAAATGTAATGGTTTTAGGAAATGCAGTGGACGGTAAATGAGATACGTCGAGTCTTCCAGCCCCAGCACTAACACAGCGACAGAGTTGTGCACACATCTTTCTCATCTTAGTGTTGCCCTAGATGAGTATGCATGAGCCAGTCATGGGATGGAGTACTGCGATAAAGCATACCAGCAGATTTGTAGAGTTTGGTTGTAATGTGCTAAAAACTGATATGTACAGTGTGAAGAGGACATAAAGTATATAGTTCAAGATAAGGCAGATGATCATTTTTGCCACACGGACATGAACCGTGGAACAAGGGCTGCTGAAACTCGTTGAGCTGCTTTTCATCCTCCTGGTGTGTTTGCAGAGGGTGATGATGATGAGGGAGTTGCTGGCCGCCATAATGATGAAGGGCAGAATGGTGACGAGGGTTACGTGCACATAAAATAAAACTGGTTGCTCATTCTCCGTGCAGTTGTTATTGAAAGTTCTGTTATCTGCTCTGGCTGAATATAGCTGAGCTGTCGTAATTCCACTGAGGGTGCTACTGATCACCACAGTACCGAGGATCAGGTAGGGCACCATGTCAGAGATTCGCTGTTTGATCCAAATGAAGAACCTTTGTGCGCTGTTGATGATCTTCACACAGTAGAAGATGGAGAGCCAGGTCAGTAGCCAAGGGCTCAAAGAAAGACCCAACATTTGAGCAAACACATATATTTTGCCAAGGTAATGTAGGATATCCAGACACAAATACACAGAAGTAGTGTACTGTACGCCCTGGAAAAGGACATTGGATGCAGCCAGGCTTGTCATGATTAAATCACTGGGTGGAAGACCTTGATTGCTTTGGAAGTCATGAAGGCTTGTGACTATGATGAGAATGTTCCCCCCAAAGCCAAGAATAGACATCAGTGTCATAAACACCAAAAAGATAACACCCCCGGCTGGAAGCATCATGGAATCTCCACCAGGGTTTTTGCAGTGTTCTCTCAGAATATGCCTGTGCGTGTCGAACACATTCAAGTGACTCTGTCTTTTTATAGGGCCATCATTAAACTCTTTCTGCTAACTATGAACAACACCTGCATGCCTTTTTTCTATATGCAGAGTTCGTAATTGCTAATGCAAATCTCTGCAGGAGTATTGGATTTCAACTTGAATGTCACCTTCACCAGTACTATATTATGACACCAGGTGCTGAATAAGCAGTAGGAGTTCATGAACGCTCAAGCAACAGAGATCTGGTTTCCATGCATATGATCTCAGTGATGAATAATGGGGCGAGGACATACAGAGCTAATGTGAAACATAAACAAAACTGTATGCATATATTATGCTTTTTAAACTTCTCCAGGAGGCTTTAGAAACATAAAATCATAAACAATGATGGCAGAAAAAGACTACTGGTGCATCTAGTCTGCCTATGGCTGCCTGCATAACCCTGTGACAAATGTATATCCAGATTCCCCCTCCCATCTACCCATCTTTTCCTTCCCTGCACATGGTGCAGAGCTTGCTACTGTTTCCTTACTAACTTACTACTTGCCAGCAGATACAGGCCACATGGTCTATCTAGCCTGCTCGAATGTGTGCAGCTAGCAGCCCACTTTGCAGCTGCCCCTCCCCCCTTCACAGTCCCACACAGATGAATGCCAAGTGAGATTGAACCAGATTAAGCCGTTTGTGGTATCTCCCATGAATGGGGGAAATGTGGCCAGGGCACTGGGAAAATTCCCCTACTGAGCTGTAGGGGGAACCCTTGGCCGTTCTTGAGAAATGGCCAGTTGTGGAGAGGAGGGAGTGAGAATAGATGCTGTAGAGGCTGGGGATCAGGCCTCATCCCCTGCCCTCGTATTGCAAGAGACTACAAATCATCAGGAGATGAAAGGGATGGAATTAATCTAGGAGAAACAGACAATGGGTTATGATATTTTTGTCTCATCAGAAGATCTAAGTTCTTTAAGCGATGATTTAGTGGATGAAGCTATGCATGGTAATGTTGAAGATTTGCTCACACATAAAAGAGTTAAAATACAGGACCAACTAGTAGAAGCTGAGAAAGCTTTTGCCCAATATAAAGCAAAATTACAAGCTGAATTAAAAGCGCTGTCCATCGAGAAGGAATTTGACAATGGGGAGGCCTGGATGACAGACACAATCGTGACGTGCTAGCATCAAAGGAACAGGCCGAGATCCATGCTCCACACAACCCACAGATACTTGTACACACCTTGAAATGTTTTATTAAACAGAGTGAAATAGTGGCGGGCAGTAAAAATGCCTTAGGCATGTTCTGAGGGCTGCAGGGGTCAGAGCTGGAAAAGGGTTTGTGTGTGGAGAAAAATGTGGAACATGATCACTTGCTTAATATCAACTCGTTGATAGGGCTTGATGATAACATGAGAAATAAGCCTCTTATTGATGGTCAGAGGCAGGAATTGCATATGGGTGACCAGACATTGCTGAATCACAAGGGCAAGCAAAATATAGCTTGCAAGGAAATTGTGATGGATTGGAAACCCACAGGACTGGAGCAGCAGGGGGAAGGACTATTATTTTCCAAACATGTAGAAATATGCGAAATGAGGTTAAAGTTTTTTCATTTTGAGCTCTGGGACAAAAATTGGGTGTTAAGTTGGAGAGTAAACTGAAGAGGGAGGTAGTAATGCTAGCTAACAGAAAGCTAAATTCTGAACTTGGGAGAAAATCAATAAGCGATATCAACTCTCATGCTGATAGGGTGACCGTGAGCCTCTCTACTTTAGAAGCAATTCAGCAGGCCTTTGCCTTACAAAAAGACCAGATCAAGCCTTTTGACCCTTTTCCACAGTGGTCACCTGAAAAGGCCCTCACAGACGGTGGATGGAAAAAAAAATGACATCTGGACAGTGGCTTCCAGATCCGGATTGGCAAGATATGAAGATACAAACATACGAATAAGCCAGCAGAGGAAGGCCATTTGGTCTATCAAGTCTGCTCATATTACAGGGTCCACAGCTTGAGCTAATGTCCCTGCCTTCCCTCCCACTCCTCCCATCCTCCCTACCCATGATCCTATATAAGATTTGTTACTAGCTAATACCCCTGAGTGGCGCCCTATACAGCATGGCCAAATACCTGTGGAAAAGGTCCTGGAGGAGAAAGGAAAAAGCCTGGTAGTTTCAAATAAACCAATTTTAACTGTACCAGGTGGGGAGAAGGATCCCATAATAATTCCTGACAGGAAACTAAGGGAAGACCACCCCCCATGCTATAAAAAAGCCAACTGACACTGCTCCCAAGAATACAGATTTCTTGATCATAACAGAACAAAGGGAAGGAACTGTGGATCAGAACTCTTCTCCTCAGAAAACTACTTTCAAAATCAAAGACGGAAGCGGATTTGAAACAAAATGCAGTGAGGATTCGTAAGAAAAGGGGAGATGGAAATCAGACCTGAGTGTCAGTGTGTTCGACGGACATTGCTTAAAGACTCACTGAAATTTTCACCCAAAGAAGTATTGGCATTTATCAATATTTTGGGGGGAGGACAACTACGACATAAGTTTTAGCTCTGTTTCTGCATTAGAGAAGTTTTGGAACAGATATAATACAGTTAGATTTTCTCCTTTGCGGTCCCTCTTTCTTGTTACTCCTTTAACTAAGCCCCTGATTAAATATGTAACATCCTCTCTCCCTCCACTCCACCCCACCTCCCCCCACTCTCTCAGATCAAATGATGCCTGCACCTTGACCGTCCCTCGCTGCTCCACCCTCATTGGTAAGATTGGTTTCGCCCATCATTTCCCTAAAATCAGGAAATCCCTTCCCACTGAAATATGACACTCCTCCTCCAACTTCTCCCTTATCTCTGCCCTACACAATTACCTCGCTCTCAGCTGTTCCTGCTTTAACCCTCCTTAATACCTATCCCCAGTTTCTGCCTTCCTACCATAACTCCCCTGGCAGGGTTCTCAACATCCTGAAGGGGGAAATCAGGAAATGGCTACCCCTTCTCCTCATATTCAGTTCTTGCCTCTCCCCTTCTCTTCTCCACCTGCCCTTCTGGGTCATCAGTGTGTGCAACCTACCCTGTCCTTTTTTACTCCAACAGCACTAGCGTACTACCTCAGTCCTGCTCCTGCTACACTCATGCACTAGAAATGGTTCTATTTCATCATTACTGTTTTGTACGTTTATATGTTCTTTTGTATAATTTTGGACATGTATTGTAATTTATCTAATGTTCCACTACTGTTTATTGTACAATATCGTGTGTTCCAACTGTTGCACAATCTTACAATGTTGCATTGTCTGTACTACCCACGTACTATTGTAACAAACCATCCTTCACAACAATATGTAACCCCCTTCCCGCAGGTCGCACCGTGAGATGAGCATCTTGTTGTTCAGTGTGCCGTTACATGAGGTCCCTGCACCCTGATTGGTACCCTCAGAGGTACACCGTAGACAGCTAGTGCTTAGGTATATGTTATACTAACATATAGGGCTAAGGGCATCTACTGTATAAGAGTAGATGTCAGGATATGTACGCATATTGTTGTAATACACTTTGCTTGCTAATACATATATATTCTTCTATGTATTTTCTGTGTATTTCTTAATTGTAAGATGCCAGGACACCTGTGTGCTTGGAGTAATTATGATATGTAAGTCAGCATTGCCACCTTTTGGTGATTTGTACTACTACACTGAGTTATGTAAGTCTCTGTATAAGAACTCTTTTGTTTCACAAACTGATGACTACTACAAAATTGTATGTTATCTTGGACCATGGAGCCTCCTCTAATTTAGCCAATAGGGCTCATCTCTGTAACTAGAAATGTTTCTACCTTACAGTAATCATAGTAATTATCATAGGTATATAATGTGACACACTAGTCTTGTACATCGGAGATCCCAAGAGACACAAAGAAACCTCGAGGTATTGGGAACGCTTGGCACTGGCTCCCAGTTCGTATTGGTAAAAACTGCTTAGGGCAACTGTGATTTTATCCTTTTTGGTAGTAATAAACACGTTTATAACTCTTATGCAACGTGTCTGTGAATACTTGCATTCCCAATATTGCCAAAAATCTATAAGTGAGGTTTAGACCTCCTGACAGTGCCCTCCTGGTGAAACATTTCAATAAATGATTATAATAATAATAATCAAACATTTTATTTGATATAGTGTCTTTCACGCTTCAAGGCACTGTACAATAAGATAAAAACAACAATCAATAAATACAGATAAAAATCAAAACAATTCAGGGTATGCTTTTCTCCACAAATAGGTCTTCAGTGCCTGCTTAAAGCACCCCACTGTCCTGCATTCCCATAGCTGATGGGGCAGAGAATTCCAGAGGGTAGATGCCACAAACCCGAAGGCATGTACACCAGATGACTTTAAACTTACCCTTGGAATCTCCAGCAACCCCTCGTCAGCCGAGCAGAGCTGTTGCACCCACAAAATCTGCAATAAGATCAGTCTTGTTGCAGACAGATATGGCATTGCATAACAACACCCGAGTTCGACGGGGTTGGCGAGCCATCCCAACTATTTGCCCTCCCAAAACGGAGGTGCCCTTGGGTATGGAAACCAGAACAGGATCCCCATGTTCCAGATACCATTTCGCCCCAGGGCGTCTTCTGGTCCTGATCACCCCAATGGGAGAGCGCCACTCTTTTGGGCTCTGCTGTCTGCAACCCCCCACCCACCTCCGACACCCACCCTTGCGAGCAATCCCCAGTGCTCGACAGCAATAATAGATGAATGCAGGCAGGGGGGAGAAGAGAATGGGTGGAGAGCGTGGAGAACAGAGGCGGAATAGCACAGGACGGGGGGGGGTCAAGCAGGCACATTCCACCAATAATTATAACCAAACAATAGAGAAAGCACACAGGACCCCATATTCCTAAAACAGAACCATGAACAATTGGAATCCTAAACCCCTCACAACAATATAAACTTAAACCATAATCCCAACCCAACAAAGCATATAAAACTGCTCTCCTCCCACAATTGGATAAAATTCGAACCCAGAAAACAAAATAAAATCCCCTCTCACATGATATAAAATAGACACACAAATATAAATTCACCCCTTCCCGCAGCCCTCTCACAGCTAAGGGAAAAGGGAAACATTCTAGCCACTCCCACTGCCCAGAAAACACAAAAAATCAAAAAACTAAAATAAACATACAAATCAGAAATATAATAAAAAGTAAGTATGGACCCCCTGATCCTCTCACTACCAGGAGACCAAAAATAAATTAAAAGTCTGGGACAGAAGGCATCCAATACTAGGAGAAGTCATCAAAGAAATCCACTCAATATAGGTCCAGACAGAAGCTTCAAGTAATCCACCATAGATCAGGCCCCTCACAGCAAAATCCAGGTCAACCCGCACTTCAGGAATCCAAACTCCCAATATGTCTTATAAGGCAAACTTCCTGGTATCAGTAGTCCAGCCCTCACAATTCTCACTTTCAAAGTTTATCCAGAAAAATGAACATGGCGAAGGAAAAAACAGCCCTGATTCAAATAATGATAGAACCCAACCAACCCAGGGCAGGTCACGTTAGGTGCAACCGAACACCCCCTCTTGGAATGCCTGAGAAAACCCAGCCTTTGCCAGGCAACTCCAGTGGCTCCTGGAAGCTCTGCAAACACCAGCCCTTTGGTAGGCATTCCCAACCTTCCCCGGGACAAACAGCTACACCCTGCACCCACATCTAGGTCAGCTGGACTGGCTGAACCTCTCCTCCTCCTTCGAAGCTCCACTGGACAATATCAGGGCCAGCAATTCAAGCAGTCCTCAAACAACAAACCAAGTCCAATCACTTGATTGCTCAGATTTCCAGGCTCGCTCCTACATACAAATGACTCCAGCGTGCAGAATAAACCTTCCCTAAAACACATAGGGTTCCCGAACAGTAATGACTAACAAATATGTCCTATACCACAGTGACAAAAGTCAAAAAAGCTTCAAGTGAATGGTTTGCAGGCTCCAGTGATTTCAACAGACAACAATACAACTTTTCACAGATCATAAAAATTTTGGAGCGTTTTCATCTGTTACAGCGGGAAACACCAGCTGGTTCGGCAAAGCTGTATCACAAACCGCCGTATCACTAGACCGTGAAAAAAACTAAACGTGATAAAAATAAAAGAATGCAAATAATAAAGGAACGTAAAAACACATTATTCTTCAGCAGAGGAGCTAATTAAAATAAAATCTGCAAACATCTGCAGAACTGTGTTCATGACTGGCCCAGTGTAGCTGCCATCTTGTTCCTAGGTTCCTAAATGCATAATGTAACAGTAAAGTTAAACAGTGAAGGAGTGCATGTTGAAGACATCTTACATAGATACATAGATACATAGACAGTGTCGGCAGATAAGGGCCTATGGCCCACCCAGTCTGCCCATTTGAGCTTGTAAGTTCAGTTTGTTTTCCTAGAAGTCTGTTGCCCCTTACCCCTGACCTCCAGAATTCCTTTATGTTTATCCCATGCATTCTTAAATCCCGTGATTGTTTCAGCCCCCACCACTTCCTCTGGCAGGGTGTTCCACTTGTCCACCACCCGTTCTGTGAAGAAATTCTTTCTCATGTTTCCTCTGAATCGTCCTCCCTCCAACTTCATCCCATGCCCTCTTGTCCTGGAACATCTTTTTTGCCTAAAAATAGTGTTTTCCTGCTCCCTGTTCCTCCCTATAAGATACCTGTATGTCTCTATCATATCCCCTCTCTCCCTCCTCTCCTCCAGGGAGTACATGTTCAGTTCCTTCAACCTGTCTTCATAGGACTTGTGATGCAATCCATGCACCATCTTTGTTGCCCTCCTCTGAACCTTCTCTACCCTGTCTATGTCCTTACGTAGGTATGGTCTCCAGAACTGTACACTGTACACTGTACTCCAGGTGGGGCCTTACTAGTGTCTTGTATTGGTTGTCCCTGAAATGTGAGTTCTTGAGTGAGCCTGAGGCCTTATTGGACTCAGAAATGTTCTGGACGGGAGGGTGGAAGTAAAACGTGAAATTGCTGCAGATGGATGGTAACATTGAACATATACCTAATTCTTTTATGTTGGGATGGGATGGGGGGGTTGTTTTTATTCTGGACAGCCCAGAGCATGTTACAACTGTGGGGCTCAAACCCACCTCTCCAGCGTCTTCGACAGACCCAAATGTGACAACTGTGGAGAAGTGGGACATGTCACCATGAAATTGTAACCCCCCCAGCAAATGGGGGTTCCCAAAATTCTTCTAGGAGCTTACCTGAATGCTCCAAGTCTGGGCGGTGTTCGACGTATAAGCTGTTTAAATGTAGTTTCAAGTGAGTGCTATTTGAGCCTCCACATACTGTCTCTTTAAGAGTTGTCTGCTTGCACACTTAATTAGTTTGCATGGGGGGACTGTGTATTTAATGCTCAAATCCCACCTGAGCTGCTGTCAATTTGCTCTGTTTCTGCCATCGCTACATGTGCAGAGAGAGCCTTGTTGAAAGATATAACTATTTGCCAGAAATCACTTGGAGTGACTGAGAAAATGTAGTTTGTCTAACCTGTCTTCATTTCAGCACAAATTGTTTCAGTGTAGCTCTTTCATTTTGGTCCTGAACTGCTGGAATGGACCAATAAATGGGGAGGGGTTCCTTAAAATGGAGCCTGTGGATGAATCAGAACTTGGACTCTCAATTTTGAGCCAGCCACAAGGGGAATGTATGGGCAGTAACTCTGGGAAATGTAGTTTTGACCTTGGCACCTTTTTTCATCAACAGAGGGAGTCTCATTGTGAGTGACAGACAAACCAGCCAACAGGATGGTGTGGAGCTAAAGTAAATGCCCTGCTCTGTGACTGGAAAGATCAGATCAGTTGTGGCAGTGAAGAGAGAATGAGCTCTGTGCTTCTACGGTGTATAGTTTAACGCGGGAAGTGCATGTGAGGCCCTGAGGTTCAGCCTGTAGCCGTTGTAAGTGCCAGTTTGGACTGAATCCAATTTGTGCGGAGAAAGAAAGAAGTCTGAAGAGTGGAAACCAGGCTCACCCAGTAGAAGACTGGAGAAATTGCTGAATCGCACTTGGTCTGTCAGGAATTGAAGCTGCGGTGTGTGCTCCCGGGTATTTTGCAGTAATTGCGATCGGGATCTATTAGCAGCCTGCCTGGTATAGTACTTTCCTTTTACATATGAATGTGCGTAGAGCTTATGAGGAATCGCTGTTTCCAATCCCCTGTGCTGTGTGCTGTGTGTTGAAGCTGGAAGCAAACCCCAGCTTGTCTCGGACTAAATCCATTTGCTATCTACTGCAGTGGGATCCAGTCACAAGGACCTTGTCTCCATGCCCTGTTGTTCTGGTAACCCAGAAGAACATCCACCATCCAATTCTCAGATTGGGTATTGTGAGTGAAAATCAGGGTATTCCCCTGCAGCCTGTTTTCAATTACAAGGAAGGAAGGAAGGAACTAGAAGGGAGACAGGATCAGATCTACAGTACAGTAGCTTCTTGTTGTTTTTACATTGTTTCTTGTGGATTCTACTTGGTAGAAGGTTATTTCTTTTCTTTCTTACTACCAAGGGGCTAGCAGGGTAATGTTTGGGGCTGTTGGAATTTTGAAACCTGTTTTGGTAGCTATAAGTGGCTCATTTGTTTGATTCACTGTGTGGCAGGCTGCATCTCAGAGAGGCCTATTCGCCTGTTTTAAAACATAATTGGTGTGATTTAACTGGGTCTGTTTCTTTGAATTGAGACCTGTATCTTCTAGTTCCAAGCCTATTTTGATGTGTTGTTGGTGAAGCTGTTTGAATTGAGTCCTGTTTCTTTGGGTAGCAAACCTATTTTGGGGGCCTTGAGTAGAATTGTGATTCATTGTTGCTGGCTTCACTAGCTGCAAAGTTTGAGTGCAGAGTGGGGGAAGGGTGCTAATGGTCTGATCAGAGGCCTCGGTTACCTGATTGTTTCTGGAAGACTTGGGCTGGTCCCACTCCACCCACCCCTGGTCCATTATTTCCTTTATACCAGGGGTTCTGACATCACTTCCTCAAATGGGCAAAGGATATGCACCTGTCGTAGCAGAAGCAGACATCCAGGAAAACAACAGCAGCAAGTGAAGAGGTGACTGATATCTCAGTGGAAGGGAAGTAAATGCAAATCTAAGAGCTTTCATTATTACTTCTTCACATTGATATTGCATTGGGGAAAGGAGGAATAGGAGGTTAAAGAAGGTTGTGCAATGGCTACTTAAAGTCTCTTTTTGAGTGTGGATAGGAAGGATAGGAATATAAAAGGCAGTTGCTCAATATATCTAAACGTGTGCAACAAAAGAGGTAAGGGAAATAAAGAAAATGTTTTGCACTGATAGAGAGGGAGAGGAGAGACTTGGGGGTGTTTGTGACCAGCGCCTAGAAGGGTGGGGGTCGCTGGTGGGCAACGACAGCAATGGGTAGGGTGGTAGGCTGCAACAACCATGTGTGCACCAATCTTTCTAAAATTGCCTGGAGAGTGGAGGATGTTTAGTGTGCAACCACATAGAAAAACTTAGAAAGGAGATTGAGGGTCTGCAGGAGGAACTAAGACAGGCAAGGCAGATTGGGGTGGGTTTAGCCCAATACTGGAGGGAGGAAGAAGGGAGATGAGGGAGGGCGATTTAAGCCAACAGTGGTGAGGAGAGGGTCAGAAGAAGGGAAGCAGAGACAAAGGGGCCCAGGCCAGGAAGACTGATTGCCGGGGAAACCAGGTCAGGAGACAAAAGACAAATGGGAGGAGGAGACAGGGACTTGTGAGAGGAGGCGAAGAAGTGGCAAAAGTCATGGAGTGGAAAGGAGAGAACAGGTTAATATGAAGAGAGCGGGAGCAGGCATTTGTGAAGGATTTTCAGAAAATAGTTTTGCACTGCTAGAGAGAAAGAAGGTGGAGGAGGGAGAAGATGAAATTAGAGGAGTAATTGATAAATGCCTGGACCAAACTAGAGCAGGGGGAAGTTCTGCTGGGAGAATTGCAACAGGGGTAAAAGGGGGAAATAATGTGCAGGAGGAAGAAGAGGAGCTGGAAATGAGAGAGGGAGATAAATGGAAGCATGCAGGGAGTAAGAGGGGTGGAATCTTAGTGCTGGGGGACTCAATACTAAGAGGAGTCAGGTGGTGTAGCAAGGGGGAGAGGCATAGTCACATTTGGGTGGAGGCCATGCCAGGAATGACAGTGGAAAAGGTGGGACAATATGTTCTGAAATATGCTAGAAGGGGTAGGGACAAGCCACATTTAATTATACATCTTGGGGCAAATGACCTGGCTGACAAGACAGTAGATATAGTCCAGAGGAGGTTTGAGGAACTAGCACAGTTATGTGAGGGGCCGGAAGATCAGTAACTTTTTCAGAGATACTTCTGGTGCCAGAGGCAAGCACAACAAGAAAGCTAAGAATAGAGTAATTTAACAGATGGCTAAGAACCTGGTGTTGTGCTAAAGGGTATGGGCTGTTGGGGGTGGGGAGGGACCTGGGAGGACAGAAGTCTCTATGCCAAGGACAGGCTACACTTGAGTGAGGAGGGAAAGAAAGTGTTGAAACAGAGGATGAAGGAGTAGGTAGAGGAAGTTGGGAATTTAAACTAGGAGTGGGGGTGGCAGTTGGGAAGAGATATGCAGAGACCACAGGTTGGGAAACCATATGAGCTACCCCCATAACAGTGACAAAGGACAAAATGGCAAGTACTATTGGTGATGCTAGGAAAGGGGGGCAGGATGAGGGGGAGGGTGGAAGGTGGTTACCCTTAATGCTAGGAGCCTTGGGAGGAAAACTACAGTTACAGGTTCTCCTGGCAGAGGGAGAGGTGGACACTGCAGCCATCACAGAAACATGGGCAACCCAATACAATGACTGGGGCCTGTCTATACCAGGGTACAGGTTATTTCATAGGGACAGGGTGATTGAGAAAGGAGGGAGGGTGGCACTATACATGAAGGAAGGACTGAAATGTGTAAGGGAGGAAGGGGAGGAGGGTAGTACGGAGTCACTTTGGATGCAAATCCAGGATTCCAAGAATAGGATTCTTAGAATGGCAGTGGTGTACAGGCCACCATCTCAGACAGAGGAGTTAGACAGGGGACTAGCGGAAAAGATCAGGAGGACCTGTGAGAAGGGTAGTGTGGTGATTGTGGGGGACTTCAACATGTCAGGAGTGGACTGGAGCACCCCAACAACCAGGAACAGAAGGGAGCAGGTACTGCTGGATGCCTTCCAGGACAGCTTCCTGCTGAAAATGGTCAGTGAACCAACCAGGTTAGGGAATACCCTTGACCTTGTGCTGACAAATGGGGACTTTGTGAGAGAACTTACAGTGGAGGAACTGCTGTCAGGGAGTGACCACCACTCAGAAAGGCTCACATTGGGTATGGGCAAGGAAGGAGTGGAATCTGGCACAAGAGTGCTGGACTTCAGGAGGGCTGACTTTGGGAGGATGGGGGAAGTGGTAAAAGGGTACCTGGCTAGAATTCAATCTAGTATGGACACTAACCAGAGGTGGGAGCTCATAAAGCTGGGGATAGTGGAGGCAACCAAAACCTGCTGCAAAACCCAGAGCAAGAAGGCTAGGGCTAAGAAACCAATCTGGTTGAGCTAGGAGGTCATGGAAAAGGTAAGGAGGAAAAGAGCTGCCTTTAGGAAGTACAAGAAAACAGGGAGGGGGGGAGGACAGGGAGGAATATTTGACAGAATCGAAGGAGGTGACAAGGGCAGTAGGGGGAGCTAAAGCATCTACGGAACTCAGGCTGGCACAAGGCATTAAGAAGGGAGAGAAGGACTTCTTTAAGTACATCAGGGAGAAAAGGAGTTGTAAGGACCACATAGTAAGGATTAGGAAGGAGGGGGGTTGGGTGGAAGCAGGGTGCAATAAGGCAGAAGCACTAAATGAGTACTTCTGCTCAGCATTTACTAAAGAGAAGAGGGGGGCGACTCCCACAGTGGGAGAAATGGCAGAAGCGGGGGGAAGTGGTGACAGATGGGGAAATCATGGAGGGCAGAGTTTGAGAGGGTTTGAAGGCACTGAGGGTGGACAAGGCATCAGGCCCAGATGGCATCCATCCCAGGGTACTGAAGGAGCTGGCAGAGGTCCTTGCAGGACCTTTGGCAGACCTATTTAATACCTCACTACATTCGGGGTGTGTACCTCAGGACTGGAGGATGGCTCATGTGGTGCCCCTCCACAAGAGTGGCCCCAAGGATGAACCGGGGAAACTACAGACCAGTGATCCTCACATCCATCGTGGGTAAGCTAATGGAGACTATCCTAAAGGAGAGGCTGGTGGCCCTCCTAGAGGCAAAAGGACTACAGGACAGCTGACAGCATGGCTTCATATGTTGCAGATCCTTCCAAACCAACCTGGTGGAGTTCTATGACTGGGTAACTAGGCAACTGGACAGGGGCCATGCAGTGGATGTCCTGTATCTGAACTTCAGTAAGGCTCGGTGCCACATGGAAGGCTGGGAAGGAAGTTAGTAGGCATAGGGGCAGGTGCAAAGCTGGTAAGATGGGTAGGAAACTGGCTTAAGGGAAGGCAACAGAGGGTGATGGTGGGTGGGGAGCTCTCACACTCAAGGGCAGTGACGAACGGTGTTCCACAGGGCTCGGTGCTGGGACCGGTGTTGTTTGGAATATTCATTGCAGACATATCATTGGACATCAAGAGCAAGATCAGTCTGTTTGCTGATGATACCAAGGTAGGTGTGGTGGTGGATGACCTAGGGGGATGGCAGGGGTTGCAGGATGATCTGGCAAAGCTTGAAACCTGGTCAGACACCTGGCAACTGGGGTTTAATGCCAAAAAGTGCAAGGTGCTGCATTTTGGGATGAAGAACCCAAGGAGGAGTTACCAGCTGGGGGGAGTGCAGCTAGCCCAGACAGAGGAGGAGAAGGATCTGGGTGTGCTCATTACAGGGTCAATGAACAACTCGGCACAATGTAGGAAGGCAGCTGCAAAGGCCAACAAAATGCTGGGTTATATTGCAAGTGGTATATCCTTGAGGAGGGAGGAGGTGATTCTGCCACTGTATAGGTCATTAGTTAGACCACACCTGGAGTACTGCATGCAGTACTGGCGCCCGTATCTGAAGAGGGACATTAAGTTACTGGAGGGGGTGCAGCACAGGGCGACAAAGATGATCAAGGGGCTGGGGGACTTATCATATAAGAGGAGGTTGAAGGAGTTGAACATGTACTCACTGGAGAAGAGGAGGGACAGGGGTGACATGATTATAACCTTTAAATACATGAAAGGAATAAACAAGACAAGTACAGAGGGGCTGTTCAGAGTAAGGAAGGGGAGGGCCACCAGGGGCCATGATATGAGACTGGAGGGAGGAAGATTCAGGAGGGAGATGAGGAGACACTTTTTACAGAGAGGGTGGTGGTTGGGTGGAATGCGTTATCTGCAGAAGTGGTATGTAGTAGAACAGTGGACTGCTTCAAAGGGGGATGAGACAGGACAAGGGGGAGGGTTAATGAAGGGGAAGGGTGGAAGGGAGGGGCAGCTGCAGAATAAGGGGTGCTAGCTGTACATTCGAGCAGACTTGATAGACCTCTAGGCCTTTATCTGCTGGCAAATTTCGCATGTTCGTATGTTCATATGTACAAGTGTGTCATCTAATTAATGTTGTTTCACTTCTGCATGGACTGAGTCATCTGGCTCAGGATTACAATTGGGTGTTATGCATATATTTTCTTCTACAGGGCCCTGTCCATCCGCACCTGCCGGCCAACCCCGGGCAATGGACCTGGCTAGTCTCCCCCAACCTGTGTACCCAGAGTGTGACTTTTCAGACCCTGTATGTGTGCACAGTACTGTGATTTAATTCTGCCAATTAACCTGATTGCCCCTCCCGTGTTACTGTCCCCGAAAGAAATCAGATTTGTTTTTGTTATACTATATACCGTCTGTGGTGTTGGTACTTATGGAAACAGTATTGTATTTTGCTGTGTATGTTGTTTAACCTTATTTTACAGGGGGTCCTCAGAGATGTGCTGCAGAATCAGTCTTGAGGGTAAGTGGTACTTTATGAGTGAACAGTGTGTATACGTGGGGTATTGGGGCTGTAACTCCGGTTTACTGTGTCAGCCACTAGAGGGAATAAAAGGGGGTCTCAGTGTCCCAGAGGGCTGTGACCAAGCTAGTCTAACCACTATAAACCTTGACCTATGGATGGAGGCACCCGCCATAGAATCTAGGCCCCCATAACTTGTTAGTAGTTAAGCACGCAGGGGTAGTAGCCCTTGGGGCAGCGCCACCTGGGGGTTATATCTTGGAGGCTCACTGCTGGGATTTTGTGTCCTCTAGTGACCACATTTACGAACCACTGTTAAAAAAATAAACAGGTACCCCGACAGAAGTGGCTGTGCACCAGTTGGTGGAGTGGTGTACTGGGCAGGAGATCGACCCCCAAAATACTATGCTTATCCTGGACATCCCTCTGGGTATCAATACGGACACTGTACAGGGAGTACTTTTCAAGGTGGAAGGTTTACAAAACCCTGTGGTGGTGGGTTGACATGCAGATCTGCTAACCCACACTTTCATGGCCCTAGTAGAGTATAAGGACCCCATAGGTAGCTCCAAAGTGCCATAGACTATTACCCCAGAGTAGGGCTGCACAAACCTCAAAAAGTTCTACCTTGCGAACTTTCTGAGTAGAACCCAAAAAAGTTCTACCTGGTTCTATCTGGTTCTACCAGGTAGAACCCAGTAGAATTGGGTTCTACCAGGTAGAACTGTGTTCTACCATTTATAATCAAGTTCTACCAAGTTAAACCAGGTTCTACCAAATAAAACTAGTTCTACTATGTAAAAAAACGAATTCTACTAAGTAAAACCAGGTTCTACATGGTATAACAAAGTTTTATAATATATAACACAAAAAAAGTTTACATGGTTCTACTTAATTAAGAAATCCACAGAAGTATTGTTTTTTGTTTGGGAAAGTGCATGTAGTACTAAGAATGGTATAAATACAATAAGTATTGCAAAGCTTTGGTGCATGGGATTCTGTCTCGGTGCTCGAAAGCTTTGTAAAACTTACCATTCTTAAAGTTAGAATCTTAGTGCTACGTGTATATTCCCAAACATGCAAAATACAATATATGGATTTTTTTTATAGTTAAGTAGAACCAGGTGGAATGTGCTTACTGCTTATATTTTATAGAACCACCTGGTTACCCAGCAGATGCTTACAAATACTAGTGTTAAAACAGATTTAGCAAGCAGCAAATGTCAGGGGTGATATACAACTCGTATATTATCACTGACAACTTTAGCTTTCTAAATCTGGTTACAGGCAGCCCAAAGGGTTAACCCCCTGAGCTACACCGTGTTACAATAATTTAAATCTTCCCCCACTGTTCGATTCAGGTATTAATAGAGCCCAGTTCAAAATAAGTGGCGCCCGTGGTACCTACAGCTTCAGCTGCTTTAGTACCAAATAAGTACATGGACAGAAGTTTACAGCACAAAATGTATTTAATCCACACAATGTACTAAAGCAAATGCACTTTTCTTCTGTGCCTTACCTTCCTCAGTGCCCCCGAGAAAGGCACGGTGCCGACGCGCTGGGGCAGTGTGGCGTTTTGCTTTACCACATTGTGTGGATTAAATTATGTTTCTACTTTAAACTTTGTCTGCGTAGTTATTAGTTTGGGGCTTTCTGTTAATCTGAGTAACTGTCAATGTTAGCAATATGTTCCCGCCATCGTTTTCTCCTTTCCCTCTAGTACACTCTCCTGGTCTGATCCCTATACCTCCCATAGGTAACTATGTCAATATTACTTCATTTGTCCCTTCTTCCCTCTCAAACATCTGCCCCTTCCTCATATTTACTCAGAATAATTGAAAAACCCATAGCAGTATACCATCTGCAAACCGTGTTTATGATGCCAGGCCACGTGCATGGTTTGGTGTCTGACAATGGAGGGCGAATTGTATTTGTAAGAGGGAGTGCCACAGGGGGTTTGGAGGGCTTGGAGTTTCGGACAGGGGCTAGGGTAAGATCAGTGATTTCTTTTTTATTATCATGACAGTCAGTTAGTGCAGTATGTGGGAACAGCATTTTGTAAAATCTTTTTTTTTTTTTTTTCATTTTACAGGTTATGATGAAAACAGTTTCTATCTGGTGAATGGTTCCTTCAGATCAAAACAAGTTCTGCCCTCTTGTACCCACAATCATTTCTCCTTTAACCTAGGGAAATTAATAAAAAAAAAGAAAAAAATTAGTAAACACAAACACTTAAGTAGGCAGTTGATTACAATCCAACTTCATGACTTTTTGACCATGTTTCTCCTAGTATCCCGCACTCTGCTTTGCACTGCTCCTTTCTGCTTGTCTCCACAAAACTCTCCTTGCTTGTCTGGTGATCTTAGCACTATAGTTAAATATGCAGACATCACGCATTTTGTCAAGCTCCTGGTACGTGCAACCTTGCATGACCCGCTGGTTATGGATCCTGCACCAAGCTGGCATGCTGGTGCCCAAGCTGGGACCTGGGAAAAACCCAATACCTGTCTGCCAGTTCTGGCATATATACCAAACTTGTTGCTGCTAAGATTCTCCTATGTGTAGCTCTAAACATCCTTGGCTTTAGTACTAAGGTGCCCCCTTGCTATAATCGTGCCCCATGCAAGAGTGAAAGAAAAAAGATACTAAAGCATCTGTTGGTTAGCTCTAGGAAACTCTTGCTTCTCCTCTAGCTCTGCTAGGGCAATATTGAGCTTAACCCTGGTCCTAGCTTTGTCTCGCCGGCAGACCTCCCTAATCTGAAAGGGCTTAGCTTTATGCATATTAATGCATGTAGCCTACTAAAAAAATCTCTCCTATCCAGGCCTCGACAAGCCATACCTCCCCAGATATTCTGGTGATTTCTGAATCCTGGCTCCACCCATCAACCGGTAATCATTCTGTTTACCTCCTTTCCTACTCACTATTCTGAACTGACAGACTGTCTAGGGGTAGGGGGGGTGGCTATTTATGTCAAGAACAAGTACTTTGTCTCCATCTTGGACTCAACCTCGGTCCCCAATGAATCTGAATCTCTATCCCTCCAAGTGGTGATCACTGCTGGAGTCTCGGTCAGTGTTACTGGCTGTTATACGCCTCCTTCAGCAGGATTGCAGCTTCTAAACCACTTAAGCAACCTCCTGGGGCATAACTCTTTAGAAACAATAATACTCGGGGATTTAAATTTAGACTGGCATTTGAATGCATCCTCTCCCCTCAAATCCCTTTGTGACTCCTTGGGGCTGTACCAGCTCATTACTGAAGCTACACATCCAAACAAGAGTAACCCTACCAAATGTACACTGTTGGACCGCATCATAGTTAGTAAGCCTCACCAGAATTCCCACTCTGGAGTCTTCTTCTCCGACATCAGTGACCACTGTTTTGTCGCTTGTGTTAGGTCTTGTCATACACCAACCCTCCCACCCAAATTCACCACAAAAAGAAGCAGATGCAGTTTTGATCCTTGGTCATTCACTGCTGAGCTAAGTCACTCTCCCCAGTGGCAGGACTTCTACCTAGCAGAATCCTTGGCTCCTGCCTATGACATTTTTCAATACATTGTGGTAAGTGCTCTGAATGAGCATGCCCCACTAGTTACATCCTGAGTTAGAAGCAAATATTGCTGGTGGTTCTCTCCTGACCTAAAGAGTGCACTTCGGAATAGGGACAGACTATGGAAAACTGCTTTCAGAACAAAGCTACCCAATGACTGAAATCTTTTTAGGAGAGCAAGAAACCTCTGTACCAAATTGGTTAGAGAAACTAAGGCTAACTATTACCGCTCTGAACTCGAAGCTTCCTCCACATGTTCGCCAAAATTCTGGAGGACTATTAGACATATCGAAGGCCATTCTTCTGGTAACCCCCTGCCTGCTAAAATTGGGGTTGGTACTTCCTCAGTTACTGATAAACCTACTATTCTGGACTCGTTCAACAATCATTTTGCCACTGCTGGACTAGCTTTTGATTCCTCCTCAGCTAGTACTCTTCGGGCACAGCTTGGGCTTGATATCCCTGACACCTCTGTAATTAGCCCATCCTTCCCTCTCCAAGCCACATCCTTGAAAGAAGTGGAGGATCTCCTGCTTCAGTCAGATGAAAGGAAAAGTTCTGGGGCTGATCTAATCGATCCATTCTTTCTAAAGGCAGGCTCCCATGCTCTCATTGTGCCTATTGCTCACTTGTTTAATCTATCCATCTCCCAAAGTGTCCTTCCTACTATTTGGAAAAATGCCATATTGTTCCTGTACTCAAGAATGGAGATCCTAGCAATCTGAATAATTATAGGCCCATCTCGCTCCTCCCCGTACTGTCAAAAATGCTGGAGAAAATTGTTAACTCCCAACTCAGGACCCACCTGGAATCAGCGAACCTCTTCAACCCACTCCAGTCCTGGATCAGGGCTCAACACAGTACTACTTCCGCCTTTCCCAAAGTCAGTAATGACTGGCTGGAGGAGCTGGACAATAAGAATTTTGTCGGAGCAGTCTTCCTGGACCTCGGTAAGGCTTATGACACTGTTGACCACCCCCTGCTACTATCATCCCTACGGAATATTGGCCTGGATGCTCCCTCACTTAGGTGGTTCCATAATTACCTAACTGACCGCTCCCAGCAAGGTAAGGCTGATGGTGAGGTCTCGCTCCTCAAACCTCTTACTTGAGGTGTTCCACAAGGCTCCATCTTGGGACCTCTGTTTTTCACAATCTACATTATAGAACTAATGCCTCCATTAACAATGCCAAAATTCACCTCTTTGCAGATGACACAGTGCTCTACACCAGTGGAACATCTCCCGACACTGTACTCTCATCTCTCCAGAGCAAATTTGATCTGCTACAACTCCAAATCCTAAATCAGAAGTTGCTCCTAAACATGAAAAAAAACAAAGCCATGCTCTTCTCTCCTGTGTCAAACTCAATTGTCCCTCCCTCTCATGGTTCACTATTCCCTATCACTACCATACTGGGGGATCAGCTGGAATATGTGTCTTCTTTCAAATACTTGGGGCTTGGATCGACTGCTGTCTCTCCTTCCAGGGTCATATTGAAGAGCTTATAAAGAAACTCAGGCAGAGACTAGGACTATTCTTCAGGATAAAAACCCTTCTACCAAGGGAGGCTAAAAAGCGACTAGTCCAAACTACATTTCTCCCCCGTTAGACTTTGCCGACTTCCTATATAGCCAAGGTCCTGCTGGTACTCTTGCAAAACTTGATACACTCTACCACAGAGCCTTAAGGTTCATAATGGAGCTCCCCTACTCCACCCATCTCTGTCTCCTATATACTGTTGTGGGCTGGCCTTCCCTTACCCCTAGGCACCAGAGAAATGCAGTATTCTGGACCTTCAGAGCCATTACGAATAACCTGCCCAGCAATATCACAGATTGCCTACCATTAAGCACCCAACCTAACTATGCCCTGAGAAGTGCTTCTTACATAACCCTGAAAATCTCAAAGGTTAGATCCTGCTTCGGCAGGGTGTCTATAAGCCATGTACTTCCCTTGCTGTGGAACAAGCTGCAAAAAACCCTGAAAATAAGCCTCCTTTGCAGTCTTGCGGCATTTAAAGCTTTAATCACCTGCCAACTCAAGGAATCCTGCGACTGCTTCCCTTAATCCCTCGGACTGTAGCCGTTGTGCTTATTCCTGCTCTCTCTCTGCCACCCCTTGATCCAAATCCTTGCCCTCTCCTCTTCCCTTCTATCCTATGCATCCTCTTACCTTCTGCCATCTGTAAAAAAAATAAAATAAAAAAAAAAACTGTAATCTAGCTTACACCAGTTCAGTGTTCCACATTATACCATGCTCTTAACTTGTACATTTCTTTTGTGGTACTGTTTTTTGTATATTTACTATTCTTGTGTGCGATGACTCTACATTAGCCTGCTCATATCTGTTATAATGTATACTGCCATGTTGGCAGCAATCGCAATCCTATTTCTTTCTGTAGTTTGTACCTTATCCCAGGTTCACCTCAAAAATGAGTTCTGCTCAACAGTGCCCGCTTGGTTAAATAAAGATTTTGATTGATTGATCGATTGATTGAGTGATGCTTTGCATTAAGGGGCATATGTGATTTTCAATCCTCAAACAACCTAATTACCTAAGAATTATTTTATGGAACAACTGCGAAAACAGGTTTTGAAGGGGAAAATTGAAGATTACATCTGCCACGTTCATTTGGTAAGGGCAAAAAACATAACCGTGTTGAAAATTAGGATTTAAAATGTAAAAATATTGGAACATTATTAGCAAACTTTGAAAAGTTGTAACAGTGGGTCACAAAATTTTTTTTTGAGATTTTGAACCCATATTTTCAACAAAATCTTTTTATGGCAGTATTTTATGAACATGACTGGTGTTATTTATTAAATCCTGGTCAAAACATTATTTTGGGGCACAAACGTGAAAAGACATTTTGGGCAGGATTTGAAAAATGACCCCTAACTTATTCATGAGGTGGGTAAAAAAGGCTATGTTGAAAACGTGGGGTCAAAATCTGGGACGATAGCAGTTATGAGTAAATATAAAAAAATGTCAACAGTGGTTCATACTTTGGGTATTTTTTTAGATCTTGGTCTCAAATTTTCAGCACTGATTTTTTATGACCGCATCTTAAGAGCAAGACAGGGGAATTTTTTTTAAATTTCTTCTGAAACATGATTTCACAGAATAAATGTGAAAACATGTTTTGGGGATATGAAAACTGTACCCTACCTTATTCGCGTAGTGGGGTCCCAAAAAGGCTATGTTATAAATATGATGCAAAAATGTTAAGAAAGACAAAGTTATCAGTAAAGGTAAAAACACATTAAAAAGTCATTCACTGCAACATTTTCATTCAATTTGCATTTGGCATGGAAGCAGCAGGGCAGTCAGCACTGCAGAGAGGAGGACTCAGGCCAGGGTTGGGGAGGGGGACCACAAAAGACATTGTGGGACCATTTTCTCTTTTACAGGGATTAAAAATTAAAGGATGACTGTGAGGGACTGTTTGTTTTTGGAGTAGCATTTGGTGGCATGGGGGATGGACACCCTAGTGTCACACACAAATAGGGGGTCCCAAGGAGACAAACAATGGGGCACTTGGAGTGGGCATCCCAGTGTTGTAAAGTGTTTGGGGAGGATGTTTGTCATGAAGCATGTGGGTTGTTCAGCATCTTGTGGGTGGACATTTGAGTGGGCCAACACTGGGGATTGGGTACTCCAGTATTGTGTGTTTGGTGAAACCAGGGGTTGGGCACCATAGTGTCCTAGGGTGTATGCGTGAATGGAACGCAGATGATCACAGACATTGGGGGGGAATGAGGAGCAGGCTAATGATGACACCATTTGGTTGGCTGCTGGGTGGCATCTTGAAAATGAAAGAATGCAGCTGCCCTGTAATAGGTGTGGCTACATCCTTTCAACTACACAAAATTTCTGCCCATCGGCCAAGCTGAGCATCAGCAGCAGCAGCCTCCTCCTCATTGGCCTGTCACTCACATGCCTCCTGCAGCCTTAGCTGCACAAGCTGTTACAGTGTCACCCCTCCCTAGTCCCTACATTGTGAGAAGCCACAGTACGTTTTTGCTTTGTGTATGTGCACAAACATAATGAGTAAAAGCAGAACCCCACTGGTATAAAGGTGTTGCATCTTGGCTGCACCCTACTTCATAAATGAATACATTGCAAACTACAGAAAAACAATACTGCAGTGTCATGCAACATTTCCAGTCCAACTGTAATAGAGCCGCTCTGACAGGCCCACCCCCACACTCAGAAACTTAGTAGGGGAAGAGACTCTGAGAGGTTTCTGGGGTTAGAAGGGGCCTCAGATTGTAGTGCTTTTCCTGTGTCCTGTGATCTGTTGAGTTTCTGGAGTGAGAGCCCTAGGCACAAACTAGGACAGACTGTGAACAGGGCCTCTAAATGCAGGACTGTGCTGGAGGAGAGCAGATCTGGTGAAGAGCTCATGGTGGAAAAGTCTGCAGCGCTGGCAGTGGGTGCAAGTTGTACCATACCAGGCCTGAAAAGCAGAGAGAAAACTGTGAACAGAGGTGCCGAGTTCTGGAGAGGAAGAGCGTGGCGACCATATGCAAGTCAGCAAGAGGGTGACAGTGAAGGTACAATATGGATCAAAAGATGAAGGACTGCTGATACAGGTCCTGTAGCAAGCCCTACAGCATATAGCATATACACAGTATAGCAGTGTCAGTGGCTCAGTAGGTAGCACACTCGCCTCTGAGGTTGGGAGATCAGAGGGCTGTGGGTTCAGTTCCCACATCTGGCACTTGGGTTAATATCCCAGTACTGACACTGTAGTGCAGCATGAGAAGGGTGCTGCACTTTTGAGGTGCCGTCTTTTGGATGAGACGTTAAACCGAGGTCCCATCTGCCTGGATTGGTGGTAGTTCAGGTGGATGTTAAAGATCCCATGGCACTTATCGAAAAGAGTAGGGGAATTTCCCCGGTGTCCTGGCCAAATTTCCCTCATTCACTAAAAATACCACCAACAGCTTAATCTGGTTCAATGTCAGTTGGCATTCATCTGTATCCCCCTCCCCCGGGTCGTGCCTGAAAATAGGCAGGATTTGTCTAGTGCACTTACCCGGTCAACAAAACTAAATAAATGGTGCTGGGCTGCCTATGGCCTAGGGGTTTGGAAGTCAGGATGTGTGAGGGTCTGATCATGACCTCAGCAGTCTAGAACAAGTGGATAAATGTCAAAAGAGCATTCTGTCAGTGCTCAAGCTAACAGGTTCAGCACAGAGCAGAGGGAGAAAGCCTGCCTGCATCATAAATGCCCTATAGAAGCATCGATCCTGTGGCCTGCTGCATAAGGAGGAGCTGTCCAGGTCCAGAAGTCTTGCATACACTGCAGTGTAGCATTGTTTCAAGGGACAACATCTGCTTCACTGTCTTTCACAATCTGGGTTACAAATATTCCATTGTGAGGGGAGTTTCTTTCATGTAAGCATTTGCATGGCATATGAGCTTTGGGGGATTGAGCACACTGCTTTGCCTAAAATGCATCAGTGCTGGCCAACCCATGGCAACATCTACAGGCCTGCAGCAATTCTTTACCTACAATACCCAGGGACTGAGTTAAGGGGGCTCCGATTCTGGAATTTTGAGTCTGTTTTAAAATCTAGGACCTGGTGGGAAGGGGTAGGTGGCCTGCCTAGGATGACATTTAAGAGGGCTATGTTAAATGTTTACATTTACACTAATACTTTCTTGCAGGTGGTTGATTGTTAATAAAGCTGTGTTATTTCTTTACACTTGGGCTGGTTATTGATTCCTCACGTGGTAGAGAAATTAGTGGTTTGCATGCAGAGTACAACAACAGCAAAAGCCCTTGTGGCTCAGTTGTGTGGGGTGTCTCCAGCACTTGCCCCGAACCACTATTTACCAGACTCATTGGTTTACCAAAGGTACTGGCAGCACCACACACATGGCCAGGGCACACCATGCCACAGGGCCCATCACAGACTGGTGACAGCAGCGAGATTTACTGCAAACAAGTTTTCTGAGTAAAAGAGAAACTCTTAATGTGTGAAATTTTAGTTTGTGTTGCACTAAAGTTAGACATGTATGCCAGTCCCGTGGCGTTGTCTGAGGCGCTGGATGCCTTACCTCATGCTACACCAGTGACCCGTGTTTGGGAATGGGCACAGGCCACCGGGGGTCAGCAGAGGAGGAAAAAGATTGAGCACCAAGGCACTGCCCTCCTTCTCTGGGGAGAGGGACTGCCAGTGGTCAATGTACGACTGGCCCCTAATGGAGGGAGGGGCAGCATGGCAACACTGCAGAAGTGGGGAAGAGATGGGGCAGATGAATTGAGGAGTGTATGCAGGTACGTGCATGCTCCCTCCATCAGCATCACTGCATGCCTCATCTCCACAGGGAGAAACATGGTGGAAGAAAATACATTGCTGCAGTGCATGACGGAGGGCGCTTCGCAGATCTCACTCCGGGTTAGCGACGGCACTGTCCACACTGAATCCAGTCTGCAGTGGGTGTTGGGGGAACCCTGCTGGCCCCATTGGGGGGAGTAAGCCCTGGGGTAGGGATCAGTGCCTATTGGTGGATGCTGGGGGGATGGGACTGGGGGCTCCCTCCAGAGGTAGGGGCTGCAGCAACAGGAGCAAAAAATAACAACAACAAACTGGGGGTGGTGTGAGACAACCTTCCTTCCTGCATGACTACTTCGATGGAGAGAACCAGGATTGAACAGATTGGTTGGAGCAATCTAAACTCACAGCTGAGTTGAACAAATGGGATGCAGCGACAAAGCAAAAATTTATGTAACTTTTGTTTCAGCGAAAAGCCTATGAAGTGCATTGGGGGTTGGAGTCTAACATCACATAAAATGATACTGCTCTGCTACTGGCCACTAAGCAGTCCCTTGAGCCTGCTGAGTGGGCTGATCGAGAAAGAACTGTCTTTTTCCATAGAAGAAGAGAAAAGGGGGAATCTGCTCGAAACTTTGGAAGAGCCCTGCGGCACCTGGTAGTGAAGCCCTTTCCATATACTGGCTCAGCCACCCAAGACCTGCTGGCTGAGAACATTTCATTGCAAATGCAGAGAGTGGGGGGCTCTGTCTTCATCTATGACTACAGAAACCCTCAGGGGCTAGAGCAAGCAATCCACTATGCCACCAAATTGGATGCTGTGTGAAATCTGGATTTTCCGTGAACTCCAAGTCCCCAGGGCCTATGAAGTGTCCCTAGGGACTGCAATTCTTAAAGGGCTAGTAAGTAACAAGTGGTATGTAAAATTTAATTTGAGCACCCATTCCCGGGGCCTCAGGGTGCTGCACAGTAAGGGTGACAATGGAGCCAAGGGGCATTTGGTGAACTGCCAAGCTTCAGTGTTTTTTCCCAGCTAAAGCCAGTCCAAAGACTCTCATCATCACTTCAGCTGTTTGGTGTTTCGGCAAGCATGACACAGCTATATTTCAAGAGAGTACACACTGAGCATGTGCAGCTTTCAGGCAGTCACCTGACCTTCAGCAACTAATCAGGGACATGGAATTTTGGCAAGACCAAGCATTCTGCAGCTCTGTGTGTCATTGCAGCTCTGGTGTCAGAGAGAAAAGATCTTGCGTTGCATGCTACTGTCTTTTTGTTGGGGAAAGGAAAGGTTTCCAATTCCATTTGCCATTTGAAGTATTGAAGAAGAGGAGCAGCTTGTTGGAGTTGCAAGCAGCCAGTTGCACAGATTTTGTTAGGCAGGCAAAGAGAAGGGAAGCGGTCCAGGATTCTTGTTCCTCCATGAGGATGGGACAGATACCCAGGTCTGGGTTGCGTGCTCTTCCGCGAGGGAGGTGCATGTCCAGAGCTTGCTGATGCTGCATCCTCTCACAATGAGCTGGGATTCTTGCTCCTCCATGGGGGGGGTGGGCATACCCACAGCATGCTGCTGCAGCGTCCGCTTACAATGGGATGGGGTGCTTGTTCCTCCATGAGAGGTGGTGCATGCCCAGAGCTTACTGCTATAGCATCCTCTCACAATAAGCTGGGGTGTTTGCTCCACTGTAAGGGGGTGCCTGCCCAGAGCTTAGTGCTCTTAGTGTCCCCTCACAATGAGCTGGGTGCTTGCTCCTCTGTGAGGGGGGTGCATGAAAAGTGCTTGCTGCTGCAACATCCCTTCACAATGAGCAGTGGTGCGTGCTTCTCTGTAAGGGGGGTGCATGTCCAGAGCTTGCTGCTGCAGCATCCCTTCACAATGAGTTGAGGTGCTTGCTCCTCTGTGAGGGAGGTGCATGCCCAGAGCTTAATGTTGCAGCATCCACTCAAAATGAGCTGGGGTGCTTTCTTCTCTGTGAGAGGGTGCATGCCCAGAGCTTACTGCTGCAGCATCCCCTCACAGCGATTTGGGGTGCTTGCTCCTCTGTGAGGGGGTGCATGCCCAGAGCTTACTACTGCAATGTCACCTCACAATGAGCTAAGGTGATTGCTCTTCTGTGATGGGGCTGCATGCCAACAGCTTACTGCTGTAGCATCCCCTCACAATGAGCTGTGGTGCTTGCCCCTCTGTGAGTGGGGTGCATGCCAAGAGCTTACTGCTGCAGCGTCCCCTCACAATGATCTGGGGTGCTTGCTCCTCTATGAAGGGGTGCATGTCCAGAGCTTACTGCTGCAGTGTGCCCTCACAATCAGCTGTAGTGCTTGCTCCTCTGTGAGAGGGTGCATACCCAAAGCTTACTGCTGCAACATCCCCTCACAATGTGCTGGGTGCTTGTTCGTCTGTGAGGGGGATGCATGTCCAGAACTTACTGCTGCAATGTCCCCTCACAATGAGCTGGGTGCTTGCTCATCTGTGAGGGGGATGCATGCCCAGAGCTTACTGCTGCACTATCCCCTCACAATGAGCTCAGGTGCTTGCTTCTCTGTGAGGGGGTGCATGCCAGAGTTTACTGCTGCAGTGTTACCTCACAATGAGCTGGGTGCTTGCTCCTCTGTGAGGGGGGTGCATGAAAAGTGCTTGCTGCTGCAACATCCCTTCACAATGAGCAGGGGTGTGTGCTTCTCTGTAAGGGGGGGTGCATGTCCAGAGCTTGCTGCTGCAGCATCCCTTCACAATGAGTTGAGGTGCTTGCTCCTCTGTGAGGGAGGTGCATGCCCAGAGCTTAATGTTGCAGCATCCACTCAAAATGAGCTGGGGTGCTTGCTTTTCTGTGAGAGGGTGCATGCCCAGAGCTTACTGCTGCAGTGTCCCCTCACAATGAGCTTAGGTGCTTGCTTCTCTGTAAGGTGGGTGCATACCCAGAGCATACTGCTGCAGTGTCCCCTCACAATGATTTGAGGTGCTTGCTCTTCTGTGAGGGGGTGCATGCCCGGAGCTAGCTGCGGCAGCGTCCCCTCACAGTGAGCTGGGGTGATTGCTCCTCTGTGAGGGAGGGGCATGCCCAGAGCTTACTACTGCAGCATCCCCTCACAAAGAGCTGAGGTGCTTGCTTCCCTGAGAGGGGGGTGCACGCCCAGAGCTTACTGCTGCAACATCACCTCACAATGAGCTGGGGTGCTTGCACCTCTGTGAGAGTGTGCATGCCCAGAGCTTACTACTGCAATGTCACCTCACAATGAGCTAAGGTGATTGCTCTTCTGTGATGGGGCTGCATGCCAACAGCTTACTGCTGTAGCATCCCCTCACAATGAGCTGTGGTGCTTGCCCCTCTGTGAGTGGGGTGCATGCCAAAAGCTTACTGCTGCAGTGTCCCCTCACAATGATCTGGGGTGCTTGCTCCTTTATGAAGGGGTGCATGTCCAGAGCTTACTGCTGCAGCGTGCCCTCACAATCAGCTGTAGTGCTTGCTCCTCTGTGAGAGGATGCATACCCAGAGCTTACTGCTGCAACATCCCCTCACAATGTGCTGGGTGCTTGTTCACCTGTGAGGGGGATGCATGTCCAGAACTTACTGCTGCAGTGTCCCCTCACAATGAGCCGGGGTGCTTGCACCTCTGTAAGGGGGGTGCATGCCCAGAGCTTACTGCTGCAGTGTCCCCATCACAATGAGGTTGGGCGCTTGCTCCTCTGTGAGGGGGTGCATGCCCAGAGCTGACTGCTGCAGCATCCTCTCTCAATAAGCTGGGGTGCTTGCTTCTCTGTGAGGGAGGTGCATGCCCAGAGCTTACTGCTGCAACGTCCCCTCACAATGAGCTGGGTGCTTGCTCATCTGTGAGAGGGTGCACGTTCAGAGTTTACTGCTGCAACGTCCCCTCACAATGAGCTGGGTGCTTGCTCATCTGTGAGGGGGATGCATGCCCAGAGCTTACTGCTGCACTGTCCCCTCACAAGGAGCTCAGGTGCTTGCTTCTCTGTGAGGGGGGTGCATGCCAGAGTTTACTGCTGCAGTGTTAGCTCACAGTGAGCTGGGGTGCTTGCTCTTCTGTGAGGGGGCTACATGCCCAAAGCTTACTGCTGCAGCATCCCCTAAGAATGAGCTGTGGTGCTCATTCCTCTGTGAGGGGGATGCATGCCAAGAGCTTATTGCTGCAGTGTCCCTCACAATGAGCTTAGGTGCTTGCTTCTCTGTGGGGGGGAGGTGGTGCATGCCCAGAGCTTACTGCTGTAGCATCACTTCACAATGAGCTGAGGTGCATGCTTGTCTGTGAGGGAGGTGCATGCCCAAAGCTTACTTCTGCAATGTCCCCTCACAACTGGCTGGGTGCTTGCTCCTCTGTGTGAGTGGTGCATGCCCAGTGCTTACTGCTGCAGCATCCCCTCACAATCAGTTGCAGTGCTTGCTCCTATGTGAGGGGGGAGCGTGCCCAGAGATTACTGCTGCAGCATCCCCTCACAATAAGCTGTGGTGCTTGCTTCTCTGTGAGGGGGGAGCGTGTCCAGAGATTACTGCTGCAGCATCCCCTCACAATAAGCTGAGGCTTGCTTCTCTGTGAGGGGATGCATGCCCTAAGCTTACTGCTGCAATGTTCCATCACAAAGGGTGGGGTGCTTGCTCCTCTGTGTGGGGGGTGCATGCCCAGAGCTTACTGCTCCAGCATCCCCTCACACTGGACCAGGGTGCTTGCTCCTCTATGGGGGGGCCCAGAACTTACTGCTGCAATGTCCCCTCACAGTTGGTTGGGGTGGTTGGTGCTCCTGGAGGGCTGCCATTTCAGAACATGCTGCTGTAGCATCCCTTCACAATGGGTCGGGGTGCATGCTCCTCCATGGTGGGGGGTGCATGCTCAGATTGTACTGCTGCAGTGTGTGAAGCTGGCAACAGGCTTCACTGGTGTCACAGGAGAAGGGATTGTCCTTGGGGTAGGGGAGCTGCAAATAAAAGAAAAAATTAGCAGGAGCACTGTCATGCCAGAAAGACAGACAGTTATAGCACTTTTGAGGTCTGCCTCATGTGGCTCCCCTTCAGCCTCAATAGGGGGAGTAGTGGCAGACAGAACTGGGAGGTCACTGATTAACTGTTCTGAATGGGTATCCTGACTGCACAGCAACACGCTGACAGAGAAACCCCCACAGTGACACCCTGGTGGCGACAGACATTGTGGCGATGAGAGTTGCACAGCAACGGACTTTGCAGTGATGGGGAACATGCATCTAACGCCACTGTCTGTGCGACATGGAGTTAGATATCTAAAGTAGGGTACAGCCCCCTGCATTGCTGAGTACAAGTATGTTGGTGGGTGTCACCATATTGCCAGCCGTCATTGGAACGCATCGGTGTTGGGATGTCTCAGTGGTTCCATTGCTATGGGCCAAGCTGATGTCGGGGATGTCATCATCGGGACTCATCAGTGTTGGGGATGTCGCAGTGGTTCCATTGCTGTGGGGACACTGCAGTCAGGGATGTCATCATCGGGACTCATCAGTGTTGGGGATGTCGCAGTGGTTCCATTGCTGTGGGGACACTGCAGTCAGGGATGTCATCATCGGGACTCATCAGTGTTGGGGATGTCGCAGTGGTTCCATTGCTGTGGGGGACACTGCTGTTGGGGATGTCATCTTCGGGACTCATCAGTGTCGGGGATGTCATCCTGGCTTGGTGGAACCAAATGGACAGCACAGGCAGTGAGCCAGGAGCCGATATTTTCCATTAAAACATTGTTAGTTAAATTTGGAAACATTGTACAAATGTTTTAAGATCACTGTAACTGACCCACTGAACCATAATCTATCTGGATAACCTTGTTTAACCAGGAGTAGCACACTAAGACAAAGCTTGTTTCGAGATGCAACCTGGGAGCACAAGGAAGTTAAGTGACTTGTTCAGGATCACACAGTATTTACAGTACCTAGACATCTGGATAGACAGATTCACAGACAGACATATAGCAAGAAAGCCATACAGATATACTGTATAGCAAGACAATATACAGTAGTTAAAAATGGGTGGATAATGTCATCAATGAAAGAGCATAATATTTCGGCAGAGATTTGCATATTTATTCATTTAAGCAGCAGTACTACCAAATCAGGAAATGATCTATCAAAATTCTGCTTTTTGGCTGTAAGCATGCGGCTAAAGTTCCAGTTTCCGTACCTGTAAATATTTTTTCCAGTCATCTTTAGTTTTTTAGATATTTGCAATTTATTTGAATTGTTGTGGTGCTGCAATAAATATGGCGGCTGACTAATTTTCAGCTGCACTTTTCCTTCAGGTCACATCATGTCTTTTGACTACAGCAGTGGGACCCTCTGCTGACCATTCCCGATGTCCCTGCAAGTCATACAGATGTGCAATTTGCAGCAGAGAGCAGAGGGGGTTCCAGTGCAACATGCTTGGTGGCAGAAATGTAAAAAAAAGAAGCAGAGGATAACAGAGCAAATTACTTGGTGATAGTACAATGCCGGCGAGAAAGAATACCAGGTATATGATCGGCAGAGCACAGGGAATAATCTGTCAAAAAAGCGCAATTTTCTTTTTGTAGTACTGTTGCTTTAAAACTTTGCATGTAACTAAAAAAGAAATATATAAGCACTAGTTTTTCATATGTCAACCAGAATATGATCACTGCAGGGAAGAACAAGCATTTGTCAATGCCAAATGTTGATTGCGTTGGTCCGTTGAGCTCACTCAGGGGCCCTCGGTCAGTTGCTCATCGTGTTTCTCCCGGTGCTACAGGCTGCTGTTTTGTACTGGGCACCTGCTTACATTAGCACCCTTTTCTGTCCACAAAGAAATCTGCAGCTGTCCTGACAGAGCTCCATTGAGGTGGTTCACTGCCCCTCTCTGACTCGCTTGTTCTGTTTCTCTTGGTGTTGCAGGATGGCCTTTTGTACTGGGCTCCTGCCTCTGTTGGTGGCTTTTTCTGCCCACAAAGAAATCTGCAGTAGTCCCAACACAGGTCCGTTGAGCTTGCTCACTCCTCCTCTGTCACTTGCTTGTTCCGTGTCTGCCAGGGCTGCAGGCTGGCCTTTTGTACTGGGCTCCTGCTTGCCCCTTTTTCTGCCCACAAAGAAATCCGCAGCAGTATCGATAGAGCTCCGTTGAGCTCACCCTCTCCCCCTCTCTCACTCGCTCATTCTGTTTCTCCCAGAGCTGCAGGCTGCCCTTTTGTACTGGGCCCCTGGGTGCATTGCTGCCTTTTTCTGCCCACAAAGAAATCTGCACCAGTCTGAACAGAGCTCCGTTGAGCTCGCTCACTCCCCCTCTCTCACTTGCTCGTTCTGTGTCTCCTGCTGCTGCAGACTGCCCTTTTGTACTGGGCTCCTGCCTGCATTGGCAGCTTTTTCTGCCCACAAAGAAATCTGCAGCAGTCTTGAGATAGCTCCGTTGAGCTTGCTCACTCCCCCTTTCTCACTTGCTCTTTTCATTTCTGCCAGCACTGCTGGCTGGCCTTTTGTACTGGGCTCCTGCCTGCATTGCCACTTTTTTCTGCACACAAAGAAATCCACAGCAGTTACGATAGAGCTCCGTTGAGGTCGCTCACTCCCTCTGTCTTACTCGCTCATTCCGTTTCTCCTGGTGCTGTAGGCTGCCCTTTTGTACTGGGCTCCTGCCTCTGTTGGTGCCTTTTTCTGCCCACAAACACATCTGCAGCAGTCCCGACAGAGCTCCGTTGAGCTCACTCATTCCCCACTCTCACTCGCCTGTCCCGTTTCTGCCGTCGCTCCAGACTGCCCTTTTGTACTGGGCTCCTGCCTACGTTGCCGCCTTCTTCTGCCCACAAAGAAATCTGCAGCAGTCAAAATAGAGCTCCATTGAGCTCGCTCACTCCCTGTCTCTCACTAGCTCGTTCTGTTTCTCCTGCTGCTGCAGGCTGCCCTTTTGTATGGGGCCCCTGTGTGCATTGCTGCCTTTTTCTGCCCACAAAGAAATCTGCAGCAGTCCCAACACAGCTTTGTTGAGCTCACTCACTCCCCCTCTCTCACTCGCTCATTCCATTTCTGCCGGAGTTGCAGGCTGGCCTTTTGTACTGGCCTCCTGCCTGCATTGCCGCCTTTTCCTGCCCACAAACAAATCCGCAGCAGTCACGATAGAGCTCCATTGAGCTCGCTTACTCCCCCTCTCTCACTCACTCATTGTGTTTCTCCCATCATTGCAGGCTGCCCTTTTGTACTGGGCTTCTGCCTACGTTGGCACCTTTTTCTGCCCACAAATAAATCTGCCACTGTCCCGAGAGAGGTCCGTTGAGGTCGCTCACTCCCCCGTCTTACGTGTTCATCCTGTTTCTCCTGGTGCTGCAGGCTGCCCTTTTGTACTGGGCTCCTGCCGCTGTTGGCACCTTTTTCTGCCCACAAAGAAATCCGCAGCAGTCCCAACAGAGCTCCGTTGACCTCACTCACTCCCCTTCTGTCACTCGCTCATTCCATTTCTGCCGGCACTGCAGGCTGCCCTTTTGTACGGGGCTCCTGCATGTGTTGCCACTATTTTCTGCCCACAAGGAAATCCACAGCAGTCACGATAGAGCTCCATTGAGCTCGCTCACTCCCCCTCTCTCAGTTACTTGTTCTGTTTCTTCCACTGCTGCAGGTTGCCCTTTTGTACTGGGCCCCTGCGTGCATTGCTGCCTTTTTCTGCCCACAAAGAAATCCGCAGCAGTCCCAACAGAGCTCCATTGAGCTCCTCACTCCCCTTGTACTGGGCTCCTGCCTGGGTGCAGTGCCTTTCCTGCCACAAAAGAAATCCGCAGCAGTCTCGACAGAGCTCAGTTGAGCTCGGTTACTCCTCCCCTCTCTCACTCGCTCGATCCTAATCTGTCCCAAACACTGATTTCCGACAGCAACTGTGGTATTCTGCGCTGGGAGTGCGAAAACACATTTCAGCCAGGATGTGAAAAATGACAGCTGTACTGTTCATAAGGAGGTGTGGAAAAATGCCAGTGTTGAAAATGTGGCTGAAAATATTACTAATTTGCAAAGTTACAAGGGTGCGTGGAAACTGCACAACACACGCTCCTAACACAGTCATGCTATGGAGTTTCATCACAAAATTTTCAACATAAGCATTTTCGGACCTCTGCTCATGAACAGTGTCAGTGTGATTTTCTTAATTTGTCCTGAACACTGATTTCCCACAGCAACTGAAATATTGTGTGTCGGAAGAGCGAAAAACACATTTTAGCCAGGATGTGAAAAATGACAGCTGCACTGTTCACAAGGTGTGGAAACATGGCAATGTTGAAAATCTGGAGTGAAAATATTGCAAAGTTGTGAAGGTACGAGCATGCGTGGAAACTGCGCAACGCATACTTGTAGCACACTCATTTTATGGACTTTCATCACCAAATTTTCAACATAGGCATTTTAGGACCTCTGCTAATGAACAGTGTCACTGTCATTTTCATATTGTGTCCCAAAAATGGATTTCCCACAGCAACCACACTATTCTGCGCCGGAAGTGCAAAAACACATTTCGGCCAGGATCTGAAAAATGACAGCTGTACTGTTCATAAGGAGGAGCAGAACAATGGCAATGTTGAAAATCTGGAGTAAAAATACTATAAATTCGTGAACTTACGAGTGTGCATGCAAACTGCGCAACACACGCTCATAACACAGTCATTTTATGGAGTATTGGCACCAAATTTTCAACGTAGGTATTTTAGGACCTCTGCTCATGAACAGTGTCACTGTCATTTTTGTAATCTGTCTCAAACACTGATTTCCCACAGCAACTGCACTATTCTGCACCGGAAGTACGAAAGCACATTTCAGCCAGGATGTGAAAAATGACAGCTGTACTGTTCACAAGGCGGTGTGGAGAAATATCAATGATGAAAACGTGGCGTGAAAATATTGCAGATTCACAAAGTTATGAGTGTGCATAGCAACTGCACAACGCATGCTCGTAAAACAGTCATTTATTGGATTTTTTCCACCAAAGTTGCAACATAGGCTTTTTGAGAGCCCACATCATGAACACTGGCACTGTCATTTCATTAATCGGTCCTGAAAGGTGATTCCACGCAGTGACCGTGAAATCACCTTTCGGGGCCGATTAATGCCATGACAGTGGCAGAATTCATGAGGAGGGGTCCCAAAAATCCCATGTTGAAAATTTGGCACTAAAATTCCAAAAAATGACTGAGATATGCATCAAGGTTGAAAAAACCTATTTATTCCATTATACAGCATAACGGCATTTCCTCAGTTCGCGGTCGGCTTTGAAGAGTGCAGACGTGTTCCCAGTCCACCGAAGATCATCGTGCCAGACTCCGGAGGTAAGTATGGGGTGAGGGGGTACGTGGGGAGGTAGGGTGTGCAGTGGGTGGATGCAGGTTGTGGGAAGGGGACAGGGGATGGAGAGAGACCTTTTTTTTTCCAGGGTACAAGAATAAAAACCATCGCGGAAAGTTTTTTCTTTCAGGACCATTGGAATGCTGGGGTGGGCTCCCAGCGTGCCCAACACAGTATTTTTTGGGGGGGCGCTGTAGCCAACGGGGATTGGGCACCCCCATTGGCACAAAAGAGGAGATGTAAGAGGCAAGGGGGATTGGACACCCCCTTGGCACAAGTCTACTGGGTGTTTGTATGGGGATTATTTTGATGGGGGGGTGGACTTCCCCATCGGTAAATGAACCTTTGGGGGGATTATGCTGATGGGGAGTGGGCTCCCCTGTTGGCAAATACTTTGGACGGGGCATAATGCCGATGTGGAGTGGGCTCACCTGTTGGCAAATGCAACTTTTTTTTGGGGGGGGACATAATGCCAAGGGGGATTGGGCACACCCCTCAGCACAGAAAGAAATGGGGGGGACATGCTGACAGGGACTGGGCTCTCCATCAGCAACCTGGATGGGGAATTCAAGGGACAGACCTGCAATGAGGGGTCGCTTCCTCATTGCAGCGGATGATGCTGCAATGATGAGGCAGCCCCTGATTGCAGCAGCTAAAATGTTTCGAGGTGGTGCAACACTGGCTGAACTAGTGTCAGCAGCAGCGTGCCACACCATTGGGGACAGCGGGACAAGCCTTTAAAGGCTGGTGGTGCTAACCATGGCGAACAACATCATCCTGCTTCTTGCAAAGCTGCCATAATATGTTTCTTGCTCTTACGTGCAATCAACATAAAAAGGGCAGAATTATCTGTGTGCTGTACTTTGTGCAGAGAACACTGCTTGATTCTGGTGATACAAGAATGCTTCCTGACATGAGCGTTGTCTTCTTGGTGATTTCAACACTGGTGTCCATTCTTTGCTTTGGAGGAAACATCTTCATCACAGTCACTAACATTTGTGACTTCACAGAAAATAGAGGACGGACTTCCACCAAATAACCACATCATTACAAGCCTGGTTGTCTCTTCTATAATTTTTTGTTTTCGAGATTTTATAATACGTTTTACAATATAATTTCACCATATACAACCAGGTGCTGAGCCCTTGTAAAATATCAGTTTTTCTTCAGTTATGGATACAATGGAAAACAAATATATCTTAGAAGAAATTGAAACATATGGATTGATAATGAGAACATATCAGTGGGGTGGAGATGAAAATCATTTAAATAAATAGATTGTAATACAGTCACGGGCTTACAACTGCAAATGGTATGTTTCAAAATGATTATTGTTTTATTGATATTGCAACATCCACCTTTTCATGGATAATAACCCAAATCAGACATGCTGTCCCAATAATAAAAGTTACAGTGCCATGCTGCTACAAAATAATAAACTAGAAAGAGTTACTCATAGATACTCAGAACGAAAGCTTCTGCTTCATCCATCACAAGCCCATGTTCTCCATATTCTCTGTATTTTTAGTCATGACTCACCAACTTGCACCTGGAAACGAGCCTTGCCTCAGAATACCTTTCTCAATTCCCAGTTTTCAGTAAATAATAAATAAAATATCCAGCTTCGATCCGGTGGGTGAACTTAACATTTTTTGATGGAAATATTAGGAATGAAGGAATATCGCCAAGTCACTGTCTTCAAAAAAGATATTTGTCTTTCCATCTTTGACAATCCCATCTTTTGAAAGGGGTAGCAGGGAGAATTTTTCTCCTAATTCCACCACCTCTTGTCAATATTCCAGGAACTTACTGTATGACGTCTTTGTTGAGTCTTAAAAATCTGGGAAGATATCTCTGTTGCCTTTATAGTCCAATGTGCCCCTCTGTTTTGCAAGTTTGAAAATATAGTCTCTGTCAGAGCCAAAAGCAAACATTGCCAGAATCGCTGTTTTAACACTTACATTGTTTTTTGGGGGGTGTTCGTAGGAACTCTGAAAGCACGAGCTAACAGAGGAGGAGTGTCAGAGGGTAATTTGAAGGTGACTGTTTAAATGTCTCCCACCAAGTCTAGGGTGTTGGAGAATTTGGCATCCCAGGCATCATGGATTCCCGCTAGTCTGATTATTTCATATCTCAGCTGATTCTTATTAGCCCTGAGTATCCAGGCTGTGTTGTGATTTTCAACAATAACCCCCTGCAATGTAACCTCAAGAACAACAACTTTAGACTCGGGTTTATCACATGTGACGATGTGCCCACTGAGCTTTTTCTTCTCTGCTTTCCCTTTAAGTAATATCTGTTGGATTTCTGATTGAATAAAATTGATTTTATCGTTTAAAGCATTAAAACAGCAGTCACATTTCTCCATCCACAAGATAAGCCTTTCAGCTGCTCTCCACAATGAAGCAGGTATACATTGTTTGCCCACTAATGGAGAAGACTGGCTTTCATGTGACGTCACTTTATACTTTCACTCTGAACTTCATCAAAACATTTTAGGATTACTGCAACTTACTCACTGAACCCTAATCTAGCTTGATAGACAGAAAGGAAGATGAGCAGGACACACAGACTTACAGTATAGAAAGACAGGACATACAGTAGTTAAAAAACTGGTGATGATGATGGCATTAGTGATGGCACACAATGTGTCAACAAAGGTTTGCATATTTATTCAGGAAAACTTTGCATATAACCAAAATGAAATATACAAGCACTATGTTTTCCTAGCTCAACCAGAATGTAATCACTTCAGGGAAGAAGAAGGTAGAGTTGTCTGTGCGCTGTTCTTTCTACGGAGAACACTTAGTGATTCAAATGATACGAGGATGCTTCCAGCCATGAGTATTGCCTTCTTGGTGATTTCAACACTGGTGTCCATCCTTGGCCTTGGAGAAAACATCTTCATCATAGCCATTAACATTTGGGATCTCATACAAAATAGAGGACTTCCACCGAATGACCTCATCATCACAAGCCTGGCTGTCTCTAATGTGTTTTGTCAGCCCATCATGTACACACTCCATGCCTCTTGGCTTCTGGGTACACAGCCTCTCACTGACGAATTTTTTGTGTTCCTCTGCCTGTTAAGCACGTCCTTAAGTTCATGTTTCATGACCTGGCTTTGCATTTTCTACTGCACAAAGATCGTCAACAGCACCCTGAGGCTCTTCATCTGGATCAAACAGCGTATCTCTCACATGGTTCCCTACTTACTCCTCGGCACCGTGATAGCAAGTGGCATCATCACAGCAGTTGTAGTATTTGACATGCAGTCAGCCACACCACTCAACATAACACTGATTGCTGGAAACAGCACATCTGGCATACCTCGCTCCTCTAAACAACCTATATCGTATTATGTGTATGTATCACTTTGCTATGTCCTGTCCTTCACCATCATGCTGATTAGCAGCACCCTCATCATCATCACCCTCTACCGACACACCAGGAGGATGGCGATCAATTCAAGTAGTTTCAGCAGCCCTCAGTCCGAAGTTCACATCCGTGTGGCCAAGATGATCATTTGCCTAATCTTTATTAACGTCTTGTTTGCTGTCTTTGGGCTGTTTATTATAACCTCTGACATGACAATAGATGGCATGCTGTTTTTTGTGCCCTTCCTCTTCATCCAAAGCTATCCTGCATTGGGCTCCTGTTTACTTATTTATGGAAACACGAAACTGAGGAACATAGGCAAACGGCTGTTCCTTGGTGCAAACAGTGTAGCTGCTGCCTAATTTCAGGTGTCTGCTTTGCCTTTTGTAGCACTTTTAAAAAATTATAAAATGTCTAAATTTTAAAAGCAAACTCATTCTCTGCTGAAGAGAATAGTCAGGCGCAGACTTTGAGCTTTAACTGTAAATGCCTCCAAAGTCTCTAATAGCATTAGACCCTTAGAGCACTTTGCAAGCTTTAAAACTCAGAGACATATTACATAGTCTTTTAATAGCATCCATTTTACATAATGCCAGTGGAGAGAGAAATGAAAATGTATCAAGTGATATATTTGTATCTAACCTCTAGACATCGCACTATGTTGTTAATGTTGTTATATAGTATGACAACATTAACAACATAGTATGAATAATATGACAAATTTGTATCTATTCTCAAAATATATTATGTTGTTGCTAGTGTTGTCATACTGTCTTTGATATCTTGAAGGTTTGGTACATTACAAAGGAATAATGGAACATTCAGACTGCAGCTTTCACGATACTGAGGACATCAAAATAGCAATGTACAGCACTGATGCAGTTAAAATACAGGGGAAACAGTTAAATAGTCTAACAAACATCAGATTTAAGAGCTATACATAGTAAACTGGCTGGCAGTACAGCCTAGAGTTTAGAGTATCGAGCTGTGAATGAGCTTGGTTCATTCATGTGACCTGGGTTTGATTCCCACAATCTCCACCTGCATACTGTGTTACTCTAAGCAAGCCACTTAACCTCCGCAGTGCACTCGGGTCACCCCCGAAAATAGGCACTTGTGCCTAGTTGGCCTTTACTGGTTAACATAGAATAAATAAACTGATGTTAGGAAAGTAAACTGAACATGCAATAGTGTGACTCAAAATGTTCAATTCATCATCACTTGTGAGGGGCAGATATTCGCAACTCAGTCATGGCTGTCGTTAATGGAGGCCCTTTCCTCTCACACTTAAAGAAAAATTGCAAATTTTGAATCAGTCATTGCATATCCCATGTGTTCCCAGAAACCTAATATTTTATTACATCCTTATTTCTACATGGTTTATGTGTATTTGTCTTCATAAAACATGGTTAAGGTGTATCTGTCTGCATAACATATGGTCCTTGTCTAGGGGTGGCATAAGCACTGAAGAATAAGATTGTGAACTTTTGTGGTTTCTACAGGTATTTGTCTTTATAATATAATAAACATAATATTATATCAGATAACGTTATATACAATACTATAATGTACTCTGAGGGGTATCATATTGAGTTCTGCAAACAGGTGCTGGGTATTTGTATATAATAATGTTCTGGGATCCCTGTTTGGTATCAAACTGTAATGTTAAAATATTTTCAAAACAACAAAGGCACGTTAGATTTATTGGTGCTAATAAACTGAGATATATCAAATATGGTGCAAAACAGTGTGCTAATATAGAGAGCGAGTGTGTACAGTAAGTACATTCTTAAGGGATGATTGTAGCCACTGCTTATTTTGCCTTGAAAATATGAGGGGGGCACCTTGCAAAATATCAGCTGTCCTTAATGGTGGACATAAAAATAAATGTACTGAATTTATACAGATGTCGACTTCTCATTCTTCTTGATCCTAATATTTTGTTTTCCAGCAACAAGAGTGTATTTGTGATGTCATACAAATAACACACTCCAAGTAGTACCTTATGGGCAGAATCTAGAACCTTTTAAGGAACAAGGGGTCTGAAGCACAGAAGTACCAATGCTAGCTTTCACATCCGGATAGTAATGAGAAGTAAAGGTGTGCACCGTAGACCAGGTGGCTGCCTTGCACAATTTTAGCAAGAGTATACCTCTTCATGCAGCCACTGTGGCAGATGTAGCTCTGGTAGAATTTACCCTTATCAGCCTTACCATGGCACAAATTCAAAAGAAGAGACAATCCCAAGACATACTGGGCCAGATATTCAAAACTTTGCCCCAGCGCTAAATTAGCACTGCCCGGCAGGCAAACTTATCCTGGAGCACAAAGCAAGCCATATTCAAAAGGAATAGCCCAGGGCAAACAGCTTCTGAATATAGCATGGGAATGAGGCCAGGCAAACTGGGCTGGGAGTGCAGGGCAAACTTAGCCCTGGAATAAGACAGCTCTGAATATGGCAACCAGGAAGTGCAAACCACAACAGCAACACACTGCACAGCGATGTGAAGGTAGGTAGAGGTGAACTATGTGGCCAATGTGTGTGCCAGCAATGTATGGACTCAGTACAGCTGCAGGCAGCAGCGTATGTGAAAGTACAGTGTGCAAAACTGTAAAATATTCCCCGAACTGTTTGGGCAGCGCTAACAAGTTTCCACAAGTTTAGCGCAGGGCTGAACCATTAGCCCAGTGCAAACAACATTTGCCCAGTGCTAAACTTTGCCATATTCAAAAGTGACATGCAAATGAGCCTACTTAGGTAGCCTCTGGGCAAACATCCAGATTAACATTTCATTATGCCCTGATTCACATGCAGTTTGCACTGGGCTAAAGGTTTAGCCCTGCGCTAAACCCACACAAACTTGTTAGTGCTGCACAAACAGTTTGGGGAATATTATACAGTTTTGAACACTGTACTTTCACATGCACTGCTGCCTGCAGCAGTACTGAGAAACACAGCATAGGCACAGATGGTGGAGGTGCTGTATGCAACTGTCACTCCGTAGTTCATGCTACAGTGCACAGCAGACACTACAGTAGCAAGGGAGCCAGTAGTGTGTGGACACAGCAATGCCTATGGTGTGTAGGGTAGTGATAATGACTGCACTATACACAGTGAGAGGCCCAACCTGCGGATGTTTACTGACACTGGACATTACTGTTACGCTGTTGTGTGACCCACAGATGCTGCACCTCTGGCTTGGGACGCTCACAGTGATATATACATGTCCACCTTTGTGTGCTGTGGCAGTTGTACAGCTGTGCGTTATGTTGACGGGGGGGTGCATATATTATCAGAAAGGCACACTGGTGTTGGGGTATTCCCAATACTGGCCTATGTACACTGTATGATGTGTCCCAGCCTTGTGGCCACACCTGGTCTGTGGCACAGCCTGGCCACCCATACACGCTCCCCTCAACACCCTGCATGCCCACAGCGCTGCATGTGTGTGCTGGCATCTGTTGGTGTCCACAGAAGAGTGGTCCGCAGGTGTGTGCTGTATGGCCACACTGCCATGCTGTCCACTGGTGGCAGGGTCACCACTTACTACCTGGCATGGCTGGGACTGGTGGCAGATGATGGCATCATTGTGATGCCATCAGTTAGCAGCATGTTTCCTCTATGTTTGTCTTTGTCTATGTGTCATATTTATTTGTTAGGGCCGCGCAAAGCCACGCAAACACAGCGCAAAGCCAAAGTGTCATACAAAGCTGATTGCCCAGGGTTAAGACAAGCTTTTCCTGGGCGGTAATGTGCACTGCGGTAAGTGTTGTGCTAAGTCGCGCAAAACCACTTTGTGCGGTGCTAGTCACTGAATATAGCATTGCACCTGTATTCATGTCAGTTTGCCCCTTGCATACATTATGATTTTGCCCAGTGCTAATGCAGTTTGCCTACGCTATTTGGCCTTTTGAATATAGCAGACCCGTGCTAATCCCATGCTAAACCTGCGCAAACGGTTTTTGCCCAGCGCAAAGCTTTGAATATCTGGCCCATTGTCTATTTTTGCTGCAGACTTATCTTACCAGTTGACGAAGCTTAGTTCTGGACTGTTTAGTCCTTTGCATGCAGAAATTTAAATCCAACTTTTTGAAGTCCAGGCTGTGAAGTTTTTCTCCTCCACATCGGTGTAAGACTTAGGGAACAAAACAGTCAATGTTACATAGTAATTCATAAGAAACAAGGAAACCACTTTACTGTAGGTACTAATTTCACATTAATTCTAAGCAACATCATACATCTATGAAATGCCATAAAATTAGGTTCATAAGTAACTATGAATTTGAGGGACTAGCCCAAAATGAACTCACCACCAATTATCCTAATGGTGGATTAGATATTTTTTGTCACCCATGTAGTTGTCAAGGTTGACTTTGAACTGTTCTGTTTGCACTGTAAACCACGTCATATGGCAGGGAGTTGCAGACTGATGCTACCCTTTGGGTTATAAACCTATTTCTTTTTACTGTATTATTAATGTTCAATTTTAATTTAAATTTATGCGATCTAGTGGTACAGTGGGTTACATGACACACCAGGCAGACAGTTTCGAACAGGGCTGTGTCCCAAGTTGCCCTGTAGAGTAAACAAAGTTCCCCCCTCAATGACCAATATTCAAGTGAGGAAAACCCTAAAGATTTAAGTCTATTTTCATAAGTAAAATTATTTAAATTGGAGATATTTCTAGTTAGCCTTCTCTGAAATTTCTCAACTGTGTCCTTTCCTCCTAATGAGGTGGGAGCACAGAATGGGGCACAGAAACCCAAATGGGAGCTAACCAAGCTTGAATACAAAGGCACAAGTACCTCCGGTTCCCAGCATTTAATGTTTTTTAATATACAAGAAATCATACTATGGCATTTCTTTACTGTTCTATTAGTATGCTCAGAGAACTGTAAGATATTTGTAATATGGATCCCTAAATCTCTCTCTGCGTTGACCTCTTGTAGTTGTGTGTTATTCAGAAAGTATACAGCCATCCTGTTATTTTTACTAATGTGCATAACCTTACATTTAGATGTCTTAAAGGTCAGCTTGTTCTCTGTAGCCCAAAAGGCTAGGTGATTCAAATTGGTTTGAAAAGATATGATTGACTGAGTGTCATTCACTATACAACCTAACTTGCTATCATCAGCATATTTATTTATTTTATTTGTCTATTTTTGCACTCCCCACTGACAGCTCCCATCCGATCAGCTCCCCCAGCCCCGTCACCAGGAATAATCGTGGCTTACCTTATGTCCGGCCCAGGAGCGGCGCCTTGCAGGGAGTCGATACTCATCCTGCCGCCAGTGATTTTCTCCCATTTTCTCCTGAGGGCCCCAGGAGAAGGACACATGCACATGGAGGCATGCATGTGCCTTACAGCCCCGGTAATGACCCCCTTTTGCCCACTCCATTGGCCTAATGCCTGGCACTCTCAGAGCCTGTGCTGCCCCCCGGCATCCACAAGGGGGCAGCCATTAGCCGCTTCACCACCCCTGGAGAGGAGAGTTGCCTCCCGGCAGTTCCATCCAGCTCAGCCCTCCCCCCTATGCCAACCTCCGACAACACAGGTTCATTCCCAAACCCAGGTTGCCAGCGTGCCACGAGGTGTGGCATCCAGCACCTCAACTCTCTGTGCCACCAGGCCGGCTAGCAGCATATTTATTAATCCACACCCATTTGTGGTTTGCATGGTTGAAATCAAGATGTTGAATGATATGGGACCTGCACTCCACTGGAGACCTTGCCCCAGGACGACCTATGCCCCTGGATGTTGACCTGTTGTATTCTATCTGTTAACCATGACTTAATCCAGTTAATAATGTTTGGATGTAGATTAATCTAACCTAACTGCTCAACCAGAATTTTATGTGATACAGAATCAAATGCCTTTTCATAATCGAGGAAGATGACATCTACAGGTAATCCTTCATCCACTGCCTTACCAATCAGCTCAAAAAAGATTTATCAGATTACTCTGACAAGATCTCCCCTTAGTGAATCAATACTGAGAAGGATCATTGCGACCATTAGCATAAATATGTTTATACATTTTTTGTGATAATAATATTTCCACAATTTTGCCTATTCAAGTGGTCAGACTAAATTACACACCTTTTGTTTTGACCCCCCTTTATGGCTGGGAACAACTGTGGCGATTTTCCAGTCTGAGATTGCTGTACCTTCATGTATTGTATAAAAGGGTCAATATGCCAAACAGTTCATAAGCATTTTTTTTTTTTATAAATTTTGGAGGGATTTAGGGTCTGTAAAAAGTGCTTTCATCTCTTTGGCCCATCTAGTAGAAGTAATGCCTACTAAAAGCAGTTTTCCAGGTTAAATGTCATCTGTGTACTATATTTTTGGTTTCCTACAATTGGTCACTTGTGAAAACAGACTGTTTAGCTCATCTTGTTCTCCAGTGTAAGAAATGAACTGAAATGTCTGAGCTTGGATAAGGCTCAAATGGAGGACTGATACAAAGTAACACATTTGAAATCCATGGTGGGAATCGTTCCCTCACTGGGGATGGGGGGTGGGGTGGAGTAGTCCAAAACCACTAATGTATCTGCAGTTTATATAGCAACATGATGAGAGTCACACCAAACACTGAATCTGTTCCGTTTGCAAGTATACATTTTCATAGATGCTGGCTACAAAGCAACTCTCAAAACTCCCAGGACCTGACTTGATATGTTCAACTTAGAATACTTTAACTCCCGAAAACCAAAAGGGATTTGAGGTCTAGGTGAGACCCCCTGACCAGGGACAATTTCAGTCGATTTTTTCTCAGAGGCTGGACTATTAGTATTCCCTGTGAGGTTGTCATGTCACTGAGTATCATGGTTGCATTGCCTAGTCTGTTGCTGTCAGAATCATTGTAGCAGCCCCCTCATCTGAATTTCAGTAACAATGTAACTTAGACCAAATGGAGAGAATGCTTACAGAAACCTGTTTCTCCAGGGAAACCCATGAGTGGTCCCTTCAGAGAGAAGCCTGCAAAAGAATATGAATAGCTTTCTATTTTCCCTTGAGGTACTCAGATCTATCTCACTAATAGGTTACATGGCACCGTCTGCTGGTTTAATCTGCTAGTACAGTATCCTTTTCTGCTAGGTGTACTGCAGAGAGGTTTGCATTTAGCTGTAGGACAGGTTCCAGAGCCTCAGCAACCCTGTATAGAGTTTTTATAACCTTGTGCCTCCCTGTTGTTTATCTAATATACAGTTGCTGTGTTGTTTGTATTGAGCAAGACTATTTGATCCTGCAAACGGATGGAGACATATATTATCAAAAGGAGCCCTCCTCTGAGTTTCGGCAAGTTTATGTGCACCTTTCTTTCTTTTTTAATCTCTGTTTATTCACCTGCAGCACCTGCTGGAGGCTGGGGATATACCCCATTTCTGCCAGTCTTCCCCTTTCAGGTTTGCCTCTGTGCTTGGGTCAGCTCTGGGGACCTACTGGGGTAATCTAGGAAGCGGAGGCTTGCCCCGCACAGAGGGGCTCTCCCCTGCCTATAGGGGAAGTGCCAGGATGTTAGTCTGGTCCCCCTGGCATCCCCCAGAGCAGGCTGAAGCTAAGTCTTGTGAGGCTCTTGGTGTCATTGTGAAGCTGCTTTAGGGGTTTCCTGCTTGGGTTGCCTCCGGAGATGCAGACGTGCAATGACCTTAGTACGGGGTGTGTGTGCTCCTGTGTGAGCTCTACAGATGTCCGCTGATGTCCCCCTCCCAATGACGTGACCCCATGCTGGCACTGTACTCCCAGCCTCTGCTGGGAGTCACACTTTCTCTGGGAGCCCCCCCCCAAGAGAAGGAGAGCAATCCTGCAGATCCTCATTGTGCCTGCTATGGCCAGCACTCTGACACCTTGGTTTCATTCCCAAACCTGGTCAACAGCATTGCAAGCAGTAGTGCTACCTCTGCGCTGGCAGGCCGGCCCTTCCTTTCTTTGTTATGTGGCCCAAATTCTATTCCTTGTTACCTCCCAAGATGTCCTTCCCTTCTTGGTAGGGATGCATCTGTGGTCTGAACCTTTGTCAGCAAATACTGGAAGAAGGGAAGACCCTCTCTGAAGTCTCCTACTTCTTTCCACCACCAATGCAGTGACTGATAGACCTGCTTGTTTCTGGTGCCCACTGCTGCAGCTGTACATTTCTTTCACACCACAGCCTTCTGAGGTGCTACTGGACATACTGTACCTCATTTGCAATCTGGCTCATAGTACCACTGCTGGGGTATACACCATGTGGTCCAGACATTTCTAGAACTCTGTGTAGTCCTTGTTTTACCTGCCTAGGGTGTGCTGGCACACTGCATCAGAGCTTCTGTCCTCTGCAGAGGCAGGAAAGCCTTACTGGGTTTTGGGTTCAGCTCTGCAGCTATGAATTCTAGGATCTGTCTGGCTTCCAAATGCTGCTTTTCTAACATAACCTCTTCAGGGGATTCTCACTGTGTCATTTGAGCACTCCACTTCCTCTTCTGTTTTTCTACACATTTGACAGTTATCTAAGTTAAGGAACTGCCCTATGCAATGCCTGCACAACTGAGCTGCCACCACTGGAAAACACTTTGTAACATGGCATAAATTAAGGAATAGAAATGTGCCGTTTCTAATGGGCTAAATGTAACTTGTGGTGCAGTAGCTGCCATGCTCTAATACCACAGTAGATCATGGTAACGATTGGATGCATGCAAAAACAACTAGACCACGGTTTCTGTGGTGCTCATGCTAAACAGCGTCAGTGAGGAGCCAGCTGAACAAGCTTGTGCAACGGAGCCAGAACTGTGCCTCCTATAGCAGGCTGTGCCCAAAGAGACATCCAGTTATGCACCCGACAGATCTCGCACACTGGGAAAGTTAGTGTAAGAGAAGCAGTCCAATAAAAACAAGCACTGCAGCAATGTGTTGAATGCGGGGAAAGTGGTGATTGTAAATAAATCTGTGCTTACCGGTATGTGTTCCCCTTTATATATAGGTACAACCACAGTATAACGAGCTCTGTATGTTAAAAACAGTGTGAATTGCACAGAAATGTCCGAGAACCTGTGATGCGGTGACTATGGCAACACTGAGATCTGCACACGTACCCAGAGTGCAACAGCAGGAAAGAGAAGCGACATGGCGAGAAAATTAAAACAGTGAGCATTATGTATAGTTGTGCATAATACTTTCCCCTTTTCATTTAATTTGCAGGAAAACAACATAAGTATGTTAATAAGTGTGAAATCTGCAACATGCATGCACACATTGCAAACTGCATAGAAGGTTATGGACAAATTAGTGAGAGATAAGAAGGTTGTGTTTTAACTGCAGTTTACAATTCATATTCATGTGTTTTAGTAATAATACATATTAAGTTGCTATATTCCTTGCCACGTTACAAGCGGATTAAGTCATTCAAAAGGCTGGGTCTACAGTGGAATTAATCCATGGTTGGATGGTTGGAGGCACTCACCCCCCCCAACCATGGATTAATTCCACAGTAGACCCAGCCTTTCTCATGGCTTAATCCTTTCTTGTGAGTAGTCTGGGTGCTGTGGTCAGATGAAAAGACATTGCTGTAAACTGAAACTGATCACACTCCATTCTAAACCTCAAAAACATTCTAAAGCAGTGTCTTACTGAGCTGTAAAAATATATATCCATTAAGTCCAGTGGCGACAGCCATGCACAATATAGGAGCTGAATCACTTTCTGTAACATCACTGTACTAGTTTAAACTTCTCTTTTAGACGCCTGATAAGGAGCCTCAGAATCAGAATGGGTCACCATTCCCTACTCCCAGCTGGGAAAAGAGAGTTCTCATCACATCATTTCAATAATAACGTTCTCACCTCCAATTCCATCAGGAGTTCTTGCTTTGGTTGTTTATCAAGCTGAAAGCACTGCATTTGCTTAACAGTGGTTCCATGGTGAGTGACAGGGAGAATTATATTTCATACCATTTATAGTACTCCACAGTCAACACCAGTGGGTATGCTTTGTCCATCCTCTAGGTTGACGCACGATCCAATCAAATCAAATGGGGAACAAGGACATACCTCTGCACTCATCAGATTATCTCCAGTTCACTTCATGCATTGAGATAGGCTGGTCACGTCCTCACTGTTCCCAACAGTCTTATCCAACTCGAACAACTGTACCGGTACTTTTAATGTTACTATAACCACACAGGATTGTTCCAAGAAGGGAAGGCGCTCATCATTCCTGCTTCTACACAATGCAAAAAAAGAGGGACCCAGCACTCTTATCTTCTCATTCAAACTGCAGTACTCTTCAGTCTCTTAACATTTTTTTTAGTTTTTATTGTGAAACAAACACAGATATTGAAGAAGTGTAGCCCAGGAAGACCTCCACACAAAAGCCCAATGTTTCACATTCCTTTCGAACGCTTTGTCAAGGTGTATTGCACCACATAGTGTTCAATATTTATACTCCAATCTATTAACACCATTTCTTTAAAAACATGCATGATTAAATGATCAAATAGAATTGTCAAGATTGTTATAATATAAAACAAGCATTTGTCAATGCCGAAAGTTGTCTCGCTGGCATTGGTATTGGTAGTGCCGAAGCTAGAGACGCATAATAGGAATGGCAGTGAAGTATTGAAGTGATACCAACCCCACCCCAACCCTGTAGAGAGTGACAGGTATGGGTGTGTGCCTTGGGGTCGTCAGCTAAACGCTCATGCCATTGTACCTCACCCTACCCTGTAGACACTGACAAGTGTCATGGTGTGCTTTGGGGTCTTTGGGCATTATACTTACCCCATTCCATAAGGAAATACGCTGACGTGGGTGCAGTATAGGAGAATGGGGTGAATTTTGTGGCTGAACAGTGCAAGGCACACCACGATGCCTGTCAGTGGCTGCAGGGTGGGGTTGGGGGTGGAATGGTGCGAGCATTGCATCCAATGATCCCAAGTCACACCCCTGGCACCTGTCAGTCTGTACCAGGTGGGGTGCTACAGTTGGAAACCCTAACACTGTAGGCAAGCGGTGGTATTTTCACTCCAAATTTTCAACATGGGCTGTTTGTGAACCCACCTCATGAAAAGCGGCACAATCACTTTGTTAGCTGAAAGGCGGTTTTGCACAGTGGCTATGCCATTTGGTAACACAGGGATGAAAACACATTTTGGGCACGATGTGGAACATGACAACTGTATTGTTCATGAGGAGGCATAAAAAATAGCAACGTTGAAATTGTGGAGTGAAAATATGAAAAATTGGTGAAGTCATGAGCATGCATAGAAACTGTGCAATACATGTCTGTAACCCAATTCTTTTTGGGAGTTTGTTAGTCACATTTTTAACATAGGCATTTTTGGACCTCCCATCATGAATAGTGGTGCTGTGATTTTGTTAATCTGTCCCAAAATTTGATTTCCCATAGCGACCACGTCATTGTGCGCCACAGGTGTGGAAACACATTTTGGGCAGGATGTGAAAAATGACAGCTATACTGTTCATAAGGAGGTGTGAAAAATTGCCAGTGTTGAAAATCTGGCATGGAAATATTGCAAAGTTTTGAAGTTACAAGGGTGCATGGAAATTGCGCAACGCATGCTTGTAACACAGTCATTTTATGGATGTTCGGCACCAAATTTTCAACATATGCATTTTAGAACCTCTGCTCATGTGCAGTGTCACCATCATTTCCTCAAACTGTCCCAAAAACTGATTTCGCACAGTGACCACGCTATTCTGCACCAGACGTGCGAAAACACATTTCAGGCAAGATATGTAAAATAACAGCTATACTGTTCATCAGGAGGTATGGGAAAATGCCAATTTTTAAAATCTGGAGTGAAAATATTACAAATTCATGACGTTACGAGCGTGCGTGGAAACAGCACAATGCAAGCTCGTAAAACAGACATTTTTGGGAGTTTTGTCACCAAATTTGCAACATAGGCTTTTGGAGAGCCCTCCTCATGAACAGTGGCACTGTCGTTACGCTACTTGGTCCCAAAAGGTGATTCCATGCAGTGACCGTGAAATCACCTTTTGGGACCTAATAATGCCATGACAGTGACTGAAATCATGAGGTGGGGTCCCAATAACCCCATGTTGAAAATTTGGTGCAAAAATTCCAAAAAATGTCCAAGATATGCACCAAAGTTGAAAAAACCCTATTTATGCCATTATACAGCTTACGGCATTTCTTCAGTTAACTGTCGGTTTGAAGAGTGCAGGCGTGTTCCTGGTCCACGAAGATCGTCGGCTGGACTCTGGAGAGTAAGTATGGAGTGAGGGGTGTGGTGAGGCAGGGTGCGCAGAGGGTGGGAGTGGGTTGCTGGAGGGCAGGGAGGCGGTGAGGACCATTTCTTTTTCACAGGTGCAAAAAAAATACATCACGGGCGGGTTTTTTTGCAGGGCATGTGGCATGCTGTGGTGGGCTCCCAGTGTGCCACCTAAGTGTTTTTGGGGATTCTGTAGCCGACGGGGATTGGGCACTCCCGTCTGCACATACTGAGGCGGACACGAGCCGAGGGGATTGGGCACCTCGGCAAGCAACAAAAGGGGGAGGGACACATTATGCCAACAGGGAGTGGGCTCCCCCATCAGCAAAATACAAGGGGGCAGGGGATAAAAGCCAGTGGGGATTGGGCCCCCCCATTGGCAAAGAAAAACTGTTGGGGGGGCAGCATGATGCCGAGGGGGTTGGGCACCCCATCGGCAACATTTTAAATGGGAGGGGGTTCAGTATACCGACAGGGCGTGGGCTCCCCCGTCGGCATTGTGACAGGTGGTGGAGACAGTCACTACCGCCATGTAGCCTTCACGTTGGGAGGCGCGTTGTGGTCACGCTGCATGACAGCTTCGCTCTCATTGCAGCAGACCTTTTCTTTGTTCTGGTGGCCTCATTAAGGATGCGTGAGGTCACTGCCTGCTGCTGGCTGATTGGGGAATGAGGGACGCACCTTCTGATGCGTGCCCTGCATTTGCCCAACAGTGACCATGCCTCCAAATCTGCTACTACTGCAAGATGTTGGCTGCGCAAGCGTGAGCCAACATAAAGAGATGGAGTTCTGATCATTGTATAAGATATAAGATATTGTAATGATGGAATTTTGATTATCGAATAAGATATTAGAATTGCTATGTTAATAGTATCCCTTTTCTTCCCCTTTCTTACCCCCTCTCCCTTCCCCCCATTTTTATATATATTTTTTCCTCCCCCCTTGAAAACTTTAATACATTTTTAAGAGAATATTATATGTTAGTATGGTTCCTGCCCATATTTTAAGATAATAGAACTATTTTGTTCAATGAATATATGTGAAATGGTTAATGAACAGCAAGGAATATAAATGTAGGCATTTGCACGTTTTTAAAGAAATGGTGTTAATAGATTGTAGTATAAATATTGAACACCATGTGGTGCAGTACTCCTTGACAAAGCGTTCGAAAGGAATGTGAAACGTTGGGCTTTTGTGTGGAGGTCTCCCTGGGCTACACCACTTCAATAGCTGTGTTTGTTTCACAATAAAAACATTTTTAAGAGACAGGCGAATATTGCAGTTTGTATGAGAAGATAAGAGTGCTGGGTCCCTCTTTTTGTATTACTTTTAATTTTCCTTTACTTCTACTCTATCTAACACAAGCAGCCTGGGAGCTAGCTATATCAGCATACTACTAACTGCACGCAGTTCTCTATATGAAGCATCTGTTTTCTACATCGGGTAACCTACACCTTTAAGGCACAGAGTAGGGATCCAGGATAAAAGAATCAGACTGCTACAAGTTGTGCCTCACCCTGCAGGGATCAGGACCCCCACCCATAGTGGGTCCAGACCCACAACTGCTGCACATCCTTGCCGGTACTGATCAGGGCTTGGGTCCCTCCCATAGCGACCCCTGCCTATGTGGGAAAGCAACCCACTCCTCCCCCAGTAGCAGGCACTCAGCCCAATAGCACAGCTAACAAAGCCACCCTTTGGTCAAGCATTCTGGGCTGGGATCTCCTCCAGTAGCGATCCCTGCCCGAGACAGAAACTCAGCACAACCCTCAAAGGGTTAAACACATTCCAGGACCTCTGCCTGGCTAGCGGACTTCACCATGAGGCCCCTCCAGCAGCGACCTCCTAAGCAACTAGCCCATACACACAGCGCTCAGCCAAAATGCACCTGCCCCTTCCCACCACCAGAGTGCAAGGAGCCATGCAGAGCCCCGACCAGGCAATCCAGCAACAGCCTCCAGGAACACAACTTCTCTCTCTCTCACATACCTGGGGATGTTCCGTGCCACCAGATCTCCCCTGCTTGGCAGGCTGGGTGATATTCAAAGGCCTTCCACTATCCAACGTGGGCAAGTTCACGCCTCTCCACTCTAGTGGAATTCCTTTGTCTCGGGGGGTCATAAATCAATCCCCAACCCCCAGAGACAACACATGACAGTGCGTTCTCTCTCTCTCTCTGCTACTGGGGTAGACAAGCACCATGATGCTGTGCAGCCCCCGCGAGAGCTAAGAGGGCCTTCTGATAGGCAATGTAGATCTCACAAGTAATCTCGCGAGACTATGGCAGCCATCTTGCCTGTGCTAGGACTCTATGCAGTAGTCCCAAACCCCATGAGTTCTCATGAGATCTCACAGCCACCATCTTGCCTGGGTCTCTTACTCAGTTCTTTCCTTTATATAAGCCCTGTTTCCCATCGAATGCAACCAGCAACATTATAAACTGGCAGCTGTAAATTAGCTATGTGGCGTGCTGCATTAGGAGGCTCCTACCTAATGCAATTCTGTCTTGATTTCCCCAGATCCATACACATCATGAGGAAATGCAGGGAGTGCGGAGTGTCATTCACAGCACTCGAAGAGGACAACCAAGCATGTGTGGTGTGTACACTCACTCCGCACAGGGGTTCAGCAGAGACGGAAGAGGAAGATTCCATCTTGAAATCCCAGCCCCCGCCAACCGCCCCAATTGCATTGGGTGCCAGCCAAGCACAGATGTTGTTCAAGCTTCTGGAATGCATGAAAGCAGGAGACCCCATTACAACAGCAGCACTGAAAACCACTGATCAGGAACCCACAAAGAAATGCCCGAGGCGCGATATAGACAGCACAACGTCCGAGATGATGGGTAACCCAGAGGACGGTGCTTCAGACAAATTGACCCAAATGTGTCACAGGGAAAACATCAATGAGCTGATTACAATGGTATGGGCGGCACTCAAAATATCACACCAGCCCACACAGCCCACCTCATCAGAGGACCCCTTACTATCTATGGGCGAGCCAGAGAAGAAAGTCCACTTCCCCTCCTGTAAGACCCTCGACACCCTCCTTACCAGGGAGTACGATGCACTGGACCCAAACAGAATGCCCAAAAAAGAGCATGGTAAACAGGTGGTACCCCATTAGCCAGGAAAGAAGCGACCACTGGGGAAAGGCCTCCAAGGTGGACCAACCTGTCTCTGAGCTATCCAAATGCACAACCATTCCAACTGAGAGTACAGCAGCACTAAAAGACCCAATGGATAAGAAGGTAGAAGAGCACCTCTGGAAAATTCATGAGGCGGCTGGCATGGCATGCTTGGCAGACACCGCTGCATGGTTCACCTGCAGGACACTCCACAGGTGGCTAGACATGCTCACCGAGAATGTCCCTGAGGACTCCCCCCAGGCTGATGCAGCAGAGTGTGCCATCCAGGCAGTGAAATACTTAACGGACACTTCTTCTGACATCTTCAAATTTGGGGCTCGGGCCACAGTGTTGGCCAATAGAGCCAGAACAGCACTGTGGCTAAAACGCTGGCAGGCAGACAATGAGTCCAAAAATGCTCTCCTGAAACTACCCTTCAAAGAGGGTACACTTTTTGGTGAAGGTCTAGCCCCATACCTCAGACAAAGGGGGGAACAGGCGCAGGGAGACAAGGACGTCTACTTCCCCACAAACAGAACTTTTCATCTCAAAAGTAAGTTTTTTAAACCCAAAATGCAGTCCTACAATTCCCAGACCACAAAGCAGTGGCACCAAAGACCCTACTTCCAGCACAAGGCATACAGTAACAGGGTAAAAGGCAATACAGGGCGCCAGTACTCCAATGGAGGTCAAAAGCCAAACTTCAAGCCCCAAGGTAACAAGAAATGAAGGTGCACGGGCCCAAGCAAACCTACCACTGGTGGGGAGGCTGCAGTGGTTTGCACAATTATGGGCCCAGACAACGTCAGACAAATGGGTGCTGGAAGTGGTCACAAAGGGCTATGCAATTGAATTCATCAGCAAGCCGATAAGGCACAGGCCATTTGTATCACCTAATGGAAGAACAGATGCCAATTTCTGTCTAGCTCCCCTGTACCCCTCTTTTGTAATGAAATAGGTGCCTTCAAAGCAGAAATCAGCTACCTTATTTGACATGTCCTTTGACAATCTGTTTTTTCTAAGCCATGCAAATCTCCTGGCTGACATTGAACTTGCTAAAGCAGCCAGTCTTCACTGCAGATGCCAGATGAAGCTCTCACACTGGGGCAGGACAACATTCTACACAGTTTGCTGGCAATGTACACAGCAGCACTGGTAGGCAGACTGCCTCAACAGGAAGGTGAAGGCTGAGTACATCTTTTTCACCAGTTTTCTACAATCATCATTAGGAGGTGCTGCTGAGACACTGACCCATGCATTCTCACAAGCAGCTGCCTGAATAAATCCTGCAGAGTCAGGGTGCATGTAAATAAACTCCGAGCCCTACCTGGATACCACATTTTTAGGGCTGCAGTGGACATAACCCTGCAGACCTCTTGCCATGAGAAAAGGACTCCTGCATTCCTTCCAACCAAACAGCATGTTGGAGTTCCAGCACAGTCGCCTCCGCATTTGTGAAGCACCCCACTTGTTGTCTCTGTAGGCAGTTGCAAAGCACTATTTTAACATACTAACATACTAAGAAGCCAGCAGATTAGGCCCTATGGTCTATCGACTCTGCTCGGGATCAGCGCCCATTCAGGCCACCATTTGCTATCCCCTAATTATATATATCCCCCACCCAATCCTCCCTCTCAGCACCCCCCCAGAAACATAATAGTGACACTGTAGGTGCCAAATTCCCCAGTATCCCAATCACAGAATCCTCTTACTGACCCCTTCTCCCGTCCACTACCACACATGCATGGTTATGTTTGTTTGTTTTTTAATATATTTATTGTTTCCTCAGCCCCTCACCCGATGCTCACTCTCAGCACCCACCACCACCACACTTCTCCCCCCAAAAACATAACAGTGGCACTGGGCGGTGCCTAATCCCCAGTGCAGTAATATAGAAACATACATAGAAACACAGATTTTTACGGCAGATAAGGACTGCTTGGCCCACCCAGTCTGCCCATTTCCCTACCTAATGGATAAGCTGCAGATCCTAGTTAACCAGCAGCCTACTTCTTCCTACCCCGCCCCTAGAATTGCCTTATGACTGTCCCATGCATGCTTGAATTCCACCACTGTTTTGACTCCACAACCTCCTCTGGAAGGCCATTCCATGCATCCACAACCTCTCTGTGAAAAATACTTCCTTAAATTACCTCTGAGCTGCCCCCATCTTCAAATTGTGCCCTTGTTCTTGCACACCTTTTTTTGAAAGATGCTACCCTCTTGGACTTTGTTGATTCCCTTGAGATACTTGAAAGTTTCTATCATGTCCCCCTCTCTGCTCCTTAAGTCTCTCTTCATATGTCTTCTCGTTGCAGACTCTGCACCATTTTAGTTGCCCTCCTCTGTACAGCCTCCATCCTGTCTATGTCCTTGGAGATTGGGTCTCCAGAACTGCACGCAGTACTCCAGATGGGGTCTCACCAACTGTCTGTACAGAGGGATAATAACTTCCTGTTTTCTGCTGGTGATGCCTCTCCTGTGCATCCCAGTATCCCCTGACCCTCCTTGCTGCCCTCTCACATTGCTTGCCCACCTTTAGGTCATCCGATATGACTACCCCGGATCCCTTTCCATTTTGTTGTTGTTAGTATCTCACCCCCACTGTGTACTCTTCCCTAGGTTTTTGTTTCCCAGGTGCATTACCTTGCACTTCTTAGCATTGAATCTAAGGTGCCATACATTTGACCATTCCTCTAACCTTGCCAAGTCCCTTCTCATCCTTTCCACCCCACCTTGTGCATCAACTCTGTTGCAGATCTTTGTGTCATCTGCAAAGAGACATACTTTTCCTTCCAGTCCCTCTGCAATATCTGGAAAGTTGCTAAAGTCACCCCAATTCCTAAAAAAGGAGACCCCAAGGAAATCAAGAACTACTGTCCCATTGCCATACTCTCTGTACTAAGCAAAATCCTTGAAAAGCTAGTTGCCACCCAGTCAATAGAATATCTCCAGAAATATAACCTCCTTTCTAGCTCTCAGCACGGCTTCCATAAAGGTCACAGCACCACCACCACCCTACTCAAACTAACAAGTGACATCTATACCTCCATGGACTTGGGCCTCTTGACAGGTGCGGTTTTCATCGACCTAACTAAAGCTTTCGACCTGGTCAACCACACACTTCTTCTTGCAAAGCTTCAGTCCTTTGGTTTCTCCTCAGATACCATTACCTGGTTTGAAAGCTACCTGTCTGACAGAAAACAGGCTATGGTTTTCAACTCAGCCATATCGGATCTTGCGCCGATCCATGTTGGAGTACCAGGCTCCATACTTGGCCCCTTGCTTTTACTATATTCATTGATGACATCCCATTAACTGCACGAACTGCTCATCTCTGCTCTCGCTGATGACTTAGTTATCTACCACAGTGCTAAAACTGCTGCTGCCTAAACCACCCTATTGCCACGGACTTGCGAGTATTCAATCCTGGCTCACTGACAACAAACTTGTCCTCAACTCCAGCAAGTCCTACTCAATGCTCTTTGGTTGCTCTGCTAGACTCAAATCAAATCACAATCCCCTTACTATCTCATGTGCGGATGGCTCCCCTCTGACTACTGCCAAATCCTTTAAATATCTTGGTGTTACTCTTGATGAATCTCTTGACCTGGACCTCCACATTTCCACTATCTGTAAGTCCATAAATGCTAAGATAGGAAGTGCTTATCGCACCAGCTATGCCCTCACCCCCTTAGCCAGACTAGCTGTGGCACAAGGCTTCCTTCTCCCGGCCCTATCATATGGCTCTGCAATCTACCTATCTGCATCAAAGTCCTCCCTCCATAAATGGGACACCACCTACAATAGCATCTGCCGCTGTGCCTCTGCATCACCATGCTACAAGCACCATTGCCAGCTCTACATGGACCTAAAATGGCTTTGCCCCTCCGTCTATCATCTCCAGTCCTTTGGCTCATTAATTGACTGTGTTGCCAGAACAGGCCTCCCCCTATCCCTTGCCTCTGCTCTGGAATCACAACCTCTCACATATGAGCTCCGATTGAATGACAAAGCCCTTCTACACATCCCAAGATGCAGATCAAACATGGGCGCACACGCTTTCTCTTACACAGCTCCTAAATACTGGAACTCTATACCCGCTTCTATCCGTCAAGCGTCCACCCATGCTAGTTTCAAGAAACTTCACAGCGAACACCTGCATACTGTGAATCCCTGCACTTGCTTTAACCCACCTTGAACCTTCACTTCTCCCTGCTTTCTTTTCATCTCTAGATAATCCACCTCCTTGATACCTCTTCCCCTCCTCTCTTAGTCCTATCATGCCCACTCTCTCACCACCTCCCCCTCTTTCTCTCCCTACCACTCTCCCTCCTCCCTGGCCACAAACCTCTCAGTTTTGGCACTTATTATATAAATCTTGCACTGCCTGTCTCCTTTTGATTTATTTCCCGTGTTTACCTATTCCAATCTGTAATATAATCTGCATAGTACTGTAACTTTCATTATCATTTTTATCAATATGATTGTCTCCCCATTCCAAGTATTGTTATTTCCTCTGATTTGTGCTGCTTTCATGTGCTGTATCACATGTATCTTGTATGTCTGTAAACTGTACTCTCCCGGGTCGTGCCTGAAAATAGGCATTTTATGCCTAGCGCACTTACCCGGTTACCAAAAGCAAAATAAAATAAATAAATAAATATCGCTTATAAAGACATTGACGAGGACCGGTCCCAATACTGAACCCTGTGGTACCCCACTAGTAAACCCCCTTTCTTCAGAGTGGACTCCATTTACTATTACTCTCTGTGTCCTATTCTCCAGCCAATTCTTTATCCAGGCTGTCATCATGGGACCCACTCCCAGGCTGGCTAACTTGTATATTAATCTTTTGTGTGGGACTGTGTCAAATGCCTTGCTAAAGTTTAGGTAGGCCATGTCCACAGCCCCTCCCTGATCTACTACTTTGGTCACCCAGTCAAAGAAATCTATCAGATTTGTCTGGCATGACCTTCCCGCTGTGAATCCATGCTGCCTTGGATCCTGAGCCCCTCTGGCCTCTAGATACTCAACAATTCTTTCCTTCAGAAATCCTCATTTGTTTTGGTTTTTTTAAACCTGTAAAAAAAAAAAAGTCCAGGCCAGCCCGCTGGCCCAGTGATTGGATTTCCGCATGCGGCGCCAGTGGCTCAGGTTCAGGAATGAGCCTGGGGAGCTGGAGGGCCGGCTGGGGGAGAAGGCTTGAGCGTCCCCAGGACAGCTTGTCTTCTCCAAAGAGGGAGGGGGGATAAGGTCCCGGCGCAAGACTGACCCTAGGCGGAGGTCTGGGGCACAGCATGCGCTGAGAGACAAGAGAGGGGAGGACGTCGTGGACATCGGTGCTATGCACCTTGATGTCAGGGGTTCATGCGACATCCACAGAACACCAGAAAAACAAGCGCCAGAATGCCGAAGGGAAGGGCACCACTGCAGACCTTAATGGCTCCCTTCTGCCTGGACTGACGGGGACCCAATGAAACAAGAAGCATCAGGGTGTTCTGGCCCCACCTCATACCCACCTGGGGGGTATAACCACGGCTCCATGGGGGTCTGCCTCAGAACCAGGTAAGAAGGTGAAGCAGGGTGGCATCTGGGCATCTCCCAACTGAGCGGGGTTCCGGTGCAGGGGAGGAGGCAAAAATATAAAGTGGAAAAAAAAAGGTCCATCACTGTCTTTTGCGGCCCTTGCACTGCCACCCACAAGACCCTCCCACTCAGCACCCACCACCTCGACCCCCCACCACCAAGCCCTTACTTACCCGTCAGAGGTCCAATGTCATAATCCTCACTGGACCACAGACATATCTTCTCTCTTCAAAGCTGGACCAAAAAAGGAAGAAACAGGTATGCAGTTCAATGTATATCAATGGTGTTTTAAACTAAGTGGCATAACTTGGAAATTCTTTTATATTTTTGGCCCAAATTTTCAACATGCCTCTTTTGGGACCTCACCTCATGAACAATTGCACTGTCATTAGGCAAATCTGTCCCAAAAGGGGTATCCAATGAACACAGCGACCACAATTGAGCACTTACAAAAACGATAACTCAGTTACGGCGCCCGTGTGCATGGCTACCTGGCAGTGTAGCGACCAGATACCTGGGTGGGTGAGGTAGGGCAACAGGAAGCCTGTGCATGTGTACATGCATGCACACATGTGGGGGGGATAAAGGGAAGGTATGTGGGGGGAGTGTGGTGGACAGCTGCTGAGCTGGTCAGCTAGCGTGGTGGGGAGGGTGGTTGGTTGGTGGGTGCAGGGTTTCAGGTCTGGAGCAGTGCATTTTTTTTTCTTTTTGTGCCAGAAGGCAGCTTGTTTTCTTTTAAGAATTCCTCGCTCAACATGCACCCCCCCTAAAGTTGAGAATCCTTAAGTAGGGGGGGTGCAGGTGGCAAAGCCCTCTGCATACATGTAAATTTCATTGCTGCCTTGCAGTTCACCATGAGTGTACATCACTGTAATTCATTTTCTGTGAGGTACACTCACCCAAACGGTGATCACTATTCCGCGATCGCCGTTATGCTGTAGAACCCCCAAAAGGTGATTTTGCGGTCTCTGTATGAAATCACCTTTTGGGCAGGAGTTGGAACTTTTTTTCTGCCCTTGTTCATGAGGTGGGGTCATAAGAATGTTATGTTGAAAATTTGGTGTAAACATATTAAAAAAACAACAGCGTTATAAGCCTATGTTGAATTTTGTGAACGCAAGCTGGTAACTGTGGTAATTTTCAATATTTTACCCCAAATTTACAACATGGCCACATCTTTACAGCACCTAATGAATATGACAGCTGTCATTTTTCAAATCCTGGCCAAAATGTTTTTTCACATCCCAAAAGGTGATTTCACAGTCCCTGCGTGAAATCATCTTTTGGTGGGAGTTGAAAATTTTCTCTGCCCTTGTTCATGATGTGGGGTCATAAGAAGGCTATGTTGAAAATTTGGTGTAAAAATATTAAAAAACAGTAAAGTTATGAGCTTATGTTGAATGTTGCAAATGCAGGCTCGTAACTTTGGTAATTTTCAATATTTTTACCCCACATTCCTCCTATGCAGCCCTATCGGCTCTGGCCAGCGTTTGTTTAACAATTGTTGTGTCTACAGCCACTGCATAGGTTTGAAGGCACAGCAATAATCTTTTTAGTGGCATTTTTAAAAGCTTGGTATGGGCAAGCCGGTGTGCTCCAGTCAGTAGCCTACAGGACTTATTTAATGCAGTTTTGAGTCTTTTAAGAGTTGTGTCAGAGGCTGCTTCATACACCACTGACCTGTAATATATGGGATAAAGTATGGGTCTCTGTGTGTAACGAGAATTTACACCTCCGCCGAGGGGTTTGATGCTACATAAACCCGTAGGGGGTGTGTAAATCCGAGTTTACACCCCAGGACCCATATTTTATTTTATGTAATTGTTGGGCTTCTCTTTTTCACCTTAACAGTTATATAAATTAAAAAAAAAGACTGCTCAGTCAAATTACCTTGGTGCGCGAGGTCCACTTTCACTTTATTTAAAATATTGTCATGGGGGTCCATCCGGTAGCCGTGTGGAACATCTGAAGTAATTTTAAAAATTACTTACTGCCGAGTGTCCATAGCAGTTTCTCTCCATGGTGGGTTTACGTAGGGGAAGGGTTTCCTGTTCGGGAAGGACACAGCGAGCGAGGAGTTTGAGCATGCGCAGTGTGGGGAAAACTGTGCGCATGTTTGCCGTAATAAGCGCTCCTTTATAATGGCAAATTATACCCACGGTTTCCCAGTGGGAAAAAAGGAAGCCCATTAATTATAAAGGGAATAATGCATGCCACGGTGTGTGTAGGTATTTGGGATAGCATGCGCCAGGGGGACGGAAGTGCTTCAATGCCACAGGCGTGGCATTATCCCAGCACGACACGCACCCTGGAATGCATTATTCCTATTATGCAATGGCTTGTTGTTATATATAAAATAAAAACATTATTTTAAAGAATGTTTTTATTAGTGTGGAAAAATATTTTTGTTTCTTAAGAGGAGATGCAAAAAAAGGTGAGTGTGCTGGAGGACCATAAGGTCATCTACATTGGTTCACAGTCCTGAGACTAGACCTGTGGTGTCATGCTGGGGTAACGGCATGGGTCCAGCCCCAAACTGACCAATCACAGTCCAGGATTCTTTCTTGCCATTGTATAATTGATAATAGAGAGAACTGAGCTGTTCATTGTGTTCTGAAGCATATCAGAGGTCATGCAATGGTGCCTATATAGGAGGCCAATCCTAGTGTTGACAGTCTTCTCAACATGGTCAACATGACTGGCAAAGGAAAGGGCACTATCGAGGATTACCTCTAGATATTTGAAGGTATTCACCTGTTCCAGTGGGGTTTGCAAGCTGTTATGAATTGTCAGCTGATGTGTTTTATGCTTGCTGTAGGGGCTCACGAATAACATGGTCTTTGTTTTTTGTAGTTCATCGAGAGCTTATCTCAGAGAACCAGGTCTCGACTGATGAGAAGTTTTGCTGGAGTTGTGTTTCCAGTTGGTTTGGATCAGTTTTATGGGAAACAATGATGGTATCATCCACATAGAGAAGCATGTTTTCAGTGCAGCTTAGGGGGAGGTGGTTGAGGAAAAGACTAAAAAGTAGGGCCCCTAAAATTGAGCTTTGTGGAACATCCGTGTGTTCTTGTGTACTATCAAAGAGGATCTCATTGATTTTGACCTGCTGTGATTGGTTTCCAAGAAAACTTTTAAACCAATTAACAGCTTCAGCTGAGAGCCCTGTGGTGAAGTGTTTGTTGAGCAGTACAGTGTGGTTGACACTACTGAAGGCCTTAGTGAAGTTGATGTATATAGTATATGGTGGAACGTAGTTTAGCATGGATGTAAAAAGTCGTTCTGCTGCACTAGTGACGTTTGTAGTGTAGCAGAATTACTTTTTGTTCTGCTGCAGTAGAGACATCAGCAGACTGCTCCCAAGCCATTTGCCACTCCAGAAAAGGAAGCGGCAAAGGATCGGACAGAGAGACGCAAGCTCTGCCCGATAGAGAAAATGGCAGGATCAACCAGATAAGTACAATTAAATATTTCAGTGCTGCAGGATCAACCAGATATTTAAAACAAAACACCTGGTTGTCACAATGTATATCCTCTTGCTAAGCGAGAAGAACAACCACCATTTTTTCAAATTTCAAAACCCCGCTCAGAGCCCTAAAACAACCAATTGAAAGGGCCGAGAGTAAAGCATAGGGATGCCAGGTCCCTAGCAACAATGCAGCGTGCCCTAGCAACCAGGTCTAACTGTTGGCAAGCAACACTGAGTTTACTGCTTATGAAAAAAGAAACAAAGGTATGAACCTATATTTTTATGTGCTGTGTGAGACACCACACACTATATAGAACAGTGTATGGGTCACTATGGACAACAAGGCTATTCTAAAACTCGTGGTTCCTATGCCAACTGAGAGACCGCTCGAGCTTCACTCTCAAGGTCATCCAGTCTGCATAGTAAACACCCGGTGGAGAACAGCCTTGTTGTGCATAGTGACCCATACACTATCCTATATATAGTGACCCATACACTATCCTATATATAGTGACCCATATACTATCCTACATATAGTGACCCATACACTATCCTATATATAGTGACCTATACACTATCCTACATATAGTGACCCATACACTATCCTATATATAGTGACCCATTCACTATCCAATATATAGTGATCCATACACTATCCTATATATAGTGACCCATACACTATCCTATATATAGTGACCCATATACTATCCTATATATAGTGACCCATACACTATCCTATATATATAGTGACCCATACACTATCCTACATATAGTGACCCATACACTATCTTATATATAGTGACCCATACACTATCCAATATATAGTGACCCATACACTATCTTATATAGAGTGACCCATATACTATCCTACATATAGTGACCCATACACTATCCTATATATCATCATCACTAACGGGCCTCAATCAAGGGCACCATGAATGAAGCCAGTGTATTCGAGCACTGCAGTGGTGGTGGTGCTATGGGCCTTCCAAAAGCCATGTTGTTGGGGACATTGGATGTGATACTTTATTTTATTTATTTATTTAAACATATCAGAATTGCAAATCTTTGAGTCAGAGACTCCTTTACAAAGGCTCCATGTCAGTGAAGTGGTGTACAAAACATAAGACAGACAACAATCAATGAGCGTATACAAATGAGTTACAGAGTATGGAGGTCATAATAAGACATAGTTACAATCAGGGATGTAGATCTTAGAATGTGATTGGACAGTGTTTGTAGTCTTGGGGGTGTGGCATTGGTTGAGGTTAAGCAGGATTAAACAGTAGTTATCGAGCAGGACAGGTGTGCAAAGGGGCACTAGTCCTTTGTCAGAGATAACAATAATTATAATGATGGGTTCTTCTCAAGGTAGTCAACCAGTTGGTCAGTGACAATGAACTCCAGGGCCTTGGAGAGGAGGGGTAAGATTGAAATGGGCCAGTAATTAGTATGGAGGGCATGATCACCACTTTTGTGAACTGGTGTGATAACGGTGTCTTTCCATTTCTGGGAGAATTGTGCAAGTTGAAGGAATAAGTTCAATACTTTAGTTAGAGAGGGTAAGACTACATCCAGCGTAAAGGAAATTAGTTTAAGGTCTAGGGAGTCACAGCTGTGTCTTGATTTGCCAAGCACACGTTAGAGATATTTTGGCCTCAACCATGGAGATTTTTGAAATAGAAGGGGTGGGCCAGGGTGAACCATGACCTCCAGGTCCCACAGATTCAGTGAAATTCTCAGATACATCAAAGAAAAACAACAAAGAAGTCGAGGTTCAAAAAAGTGACGTTGAAAGTATTAGCAATTGTTTTGGGGTCCTGGGCAGTTTTCCCATTAACTGCAAGCATGGAGGGTGAGGATTTACTAGTTCTGCCTGTTAGGTCCTTCAGATTGCCCCACAATGTTCTGCCATCCCCCCATGAGTTTGTGAGGCATTCTTTGAAGTGGCAAGTTTTGGCAAGTCAGACCTCATGAGTACAGGTGTTTTGGGCAGTTTTGTGGAGCTGGATGTCTGCCTGTTTGCCAGTGGCCTTGGCTTGATGCCACAAGTGATCTCTAGTGGCCATGAGGTTGAGTAGAGGCGGGGTGACCCAGAAATTATTAGTGCCCTTAAGTTTACGTTTTCTTAATGGGGCATAGATATTACAAGCTTCTATAAATTTGGAGGTAACGTATTCTAATGCCAGGTCCACATCTTATAGGGCATCAAGGGAGGACCAGTAGGTTTGTTTTAGATAGGACTTAAGTGGTTCAAGTTACCCTGTCTTCAGGACTCCACAAGTGGCAGTTTTAGGGGAGGCTTAGGGGCTTTGTTTGACCAGAGGCATATCATTGGAGAGTGGATTCTATTTGAGCCTGAGAGGATGATGACATTGGAAATTCTCTCTGGATGACTCATGAGAACCCAGTCAAGCAGCAAACAGGAACCAACATGATAATTCACCCTAGTGGGGGAGCCTACCATCTGGGGGACATTGATGGTTGAGAGAGTGTCTTTATTGAGGGCTGCCTCAGGTGACAACCAATTTACATTGAAGTCACCTAGCTGAACTACCTTAGTTGTTTAATGCAGATCTCCTTGGTAGTCAATAATCTTGCTGAAGTCACAAGATTGCTCTCTCAGGGGGATGTAAACCAAGACAACAGTGAGAGATTTGCTTTGTGCTCCTAACAGTACTCTGATGGCTAGTACCTGTACATTTTTCCCAGTTTTCTATTTGGGGAAGGGCGTGCCCACTGAGATTGTCCCTAAGGTAAACTGCACAGCCTCCACCCCTTTTGCCTATCCTGTCCTGCCTAAAAAGGGTATACCTGTGTAGGGTTACGGCAGAATTCGGGATCTTTGGTGAGAGCCAGGTTTCCACCAGGGAGAGTACATAAGGACTGTGTTTGGCTTACCCATACTTGAAGGACATCCATTTTGGATAACAGACTGCAGATGTTCATTAATGCCATTTTTAGTGGTCCATGGTTGTTTCCATGGCACTGCATTTGTTGTGTTCGGCCAGGATTTGGGTGGATGTTACCAGGGAGAAAGTAATAGCAACAGGTAGTCCGCAGCAGAAAGTGTCTGAGTATTTTCAGAGTTGCAGTATGTTTTCATCTGCTCTTTAAAACACAATTTTTTCAGCAACACAACAATACAAATTGGGGAAGGCGGAGTACAGCCTGTATATTAGGGAAATGGAGCTGGAACCTATTGAAGAAACTTGGTCCAAGATAGATGTTGATGGCATGACTAACTATCCCAGTTCTGTGGGGCAAAAATATTAACATTTTTGGGTTGGCGATTTCCCGGGGGTGCTTGTTAGGGATCCTGAGGGCTATGACAATTAGTAGGAGTGCTATGAGAGCCATCATTTTTTTGTGCACCCATTATTATGTAATTATGTAATTGATTGACTATGGGGGGGAGAAAGGATGGTAATAGGGGAGCACTGGGACCCCGTAGGAAGAGGAAAACGTCAGGTGGGATTTACTGAGTGTGCGTGTGTCCATGGGGGGTTGGTGCAAGGTACTATAGGGTTGTAATGTGGTTAAACTCTAACATGCTGTGTGTCCTAGCAGTAGAGTACTGTTTTTTGAAAGACCTGGATACCACAGGCCTAGGTTCAAATCACCAAGGGGGAGAAAGGAGCAAGAAGGGGAAAAGAAGGGGAGGTTCCTAGTAGGTCAGAAATCACAGGAGGGTGGGGGTGAGGCAAGACTCAGCTATGGGGCAGTTAAAAAGGGCTGTAGCAATTCTATTTAGAGTTAAGGGGTGAGCATAGTGTCCTCTAGTGGCTTGGTGGTATGAGCTGCTGGGGGGGGGAAGAGTTGGAAGGCTAAGGCAGCCTTCCATTTATAGAAAAAAGAAAGGAGGGTGGGGAGTTAGTGGGGGTGTGGGTGGGGCAGCTGCTGCAATAGCAGTGGCATGTTTGATCTGTGCAGCCCAGCAGTAGAAGGGATCAGTACCTGTTGTCTGATGGCATGCTCTGCTTGCTGGGAAGGAGGGTGAGTCTGTGCAGCCTGGAAGATAGACGCCTGAAAGTAAATGGAGAAGGGATTAGGAGGTAATGGACACACAAAGACAGGGTTAAGGCAGGAACGGGACAATGGGGGTGAGGAAGGGGCACAACAGCGACCTGTGTGCAAGCTCCAGGAACACTGCAACAAATCACAGCAAGTGCACTGCATTAAGATGGAACAGTCCTGAGCAGTAAAGAAATCATTCCAAATGCAATTCTACCAGACCAAACTCCTAGCACACAACACAGGCTAACAGGTAAATATTCTGCCTCTTAAAGCAATGCTCCTACTGCAGTGTACCATAGAGAAGTCCCCACACAAAACCTTTGTTTTATACAGTTGCCACATTTGTTTAATGACATCCAAGGAGGGTATATTTTTCTAACCCTGGTTCTTATACAGTTATTTACCTTTCAGGCAGAGAAACCACAAGGTGTTTTTCCATTGGCTTCCCATTACCAGCTGTAGTATTTGGCTGGTGTTCTGAATGCCTTTTTTGTGGTTACTGTCTATGAAGCCAAAGCGTTAGCAGCTGAGAGCTTTTGGATCTTTACTAGAAGATGGCCTAGCTGTAGTTTCTCTCTCCTTGGGTACCTGAGACAACTGCTATTTTACTGAGAGGCATTTTGCTGCTTTTGTCAGTCTCCTTGGGTGCCAGAGACCACTGCAGAGAAAAACAAGCATTTGTCAATGCCGAATTTTTGCTTGCTGGCACTGGCATTGGTAGCGTAGGAGTTAGAGAGATGCATAATAGAAATGCCAGTGAAGTCATCAGGCATAACGGCCATGCCATTTCACCACACCCTACCCTGCAGACACCGACAAGTGTCTCAGTGTGCCTTGGGATCTTTGGGCCTTATGCTCACCCCATTCCATAAGGAAATAGGGTGAGATGGGTGCAGTATAGGAGAATGGTGTGAATTTTTGGGCCAAAGAGTCCAAGGCACACCTCGATGCCTTTCACTGGCTGCAGGGTGTGGGTGGGGGTGGAATGGTATGAGCATTACAGGCGACAATCCCAAGTCACACCCCTGATGCCTGTCAGTCTCTACAGGGTGGGGCGTTATGGTCGGAAACCCTAATGCCCAATGCGCTCATTGGTATTTTCACTCCAAATTTTCAACATGGGTTTTTTGTGACCCCCACCTCATGAACAGTGGCAATATCAGTTCTTTAGCCTAAAGCTGATTTTGCACAGCGACTATGTCATTTGGCACCACAGGTGCAAAAACACATTTTGAACATGTTATGAAAAATGACAGCTGTACTGTTCAAGGGGAGGTGTAAAAAATGGCAATGCTGAAAATCTGGAGTGAAAATATAAAAAAACTGGTGAAGTCATGAGCGTGCAGAGAAACTGTGCAACGCACACCCATAATGTAATTATTTTGAGGATTTTTTACAGCAGATTGTCAACAGGCATTTTGGGACCTCCAGTCATGACCAGTATCACTGTGATATTCTTAATCTGTCCCGAACACTGATTTCCCACAGCGACCACACATTTCTGCACCGGAAGTGCGAAAACACATTTTGGCCAGGGTGTGGAAAATGATAGCTGTACTGCTCATAAGGGTGTGTGAAAAAATGCCACTGCTGAAAATCTGGACTGAAAATATTTCAAATTTGTGAACTTATGAGGGTGCATGGAAACTGCTCAATGCAGGCTCATAACACAGTCATTTTATGGACTTTTGTCACCAGATTTTCAACATAGGCAATTTGAAACCTCTGCTCATGAACAGTGTCACTGTGATTTTCTTAATTTGTTCTGAACATTGATTTTGCACACCGAATGCGCCATTGTGAGTTACATGCACAAAAACACATTTTGGGCAAGATGTGAAACATGACAGCTGTACTGCTCATAAGGAGGTGTAGTAAAATGTCAATGTTGAAAATCTGGAGTGGAAATACTAAACATCTGCGATGTTACGAGCGTGCGTAGGAACTGCGCAACGCACACTCGTAAAACTGTCATTTTGTGGAATTTTTTCACCAAATTTTCAACATAGAGTTTTGGGGGGCTACCTCATGAACTGTGACACTGTCATTTCATTACTCCGTCCCGAAAGGTGGTTCCACGCAGTGACTGCAAAATCACCTTTCAGGACTGAATAACAAAATGACAGTGACTGGGAATTCATGGTGAAACTAAGAACTATGTTGAAAATTTAGTCAAAATATTCAAAATAACAGAATATACACAAAGTTGAAAAAAAACAAACATTTATGCCATTATACAGCTTACCGGCATTTCTTCAGTTCACGGTCGGCTTTGAAAGAGTGCAGATGTGTTCCCGGTCCACCAAAGATTGTGGCGCTGCACTCAGAGGTAAGTATGGGGTGTGGGGGGTGTGGGGAGGTGGAGTGCTGAAAGTGAGCGGGGTTGGGGAGGGGCAAGACAGTCAACAAGGGACCTTTTTTTTTTTAACAGTTTTTTTTTTCTTAATAGGAAGATGACACAGGACTTTTGTCACACTGGGGTGGGCTCCCAGCATGGCAGCTAGAAGGTTATTTTTCTGGGGGGGCAGTAGAGGTGACAGGGGATTGGGCACCCCCGTCGGCCATACCGACTTTTGCCACACTGGGGTGGGCTCCCAGCGTGGTACCTAGAAGTCTGTGTTTTTTTGTTTTTTTTTTGAGGGGGTACAGTGGAGCCAACAGGGGGTTAGGCACCCCCGTCAGTCATAAGAACTTTTGCCATGCTAGGGTGGGCTGTCAGAATGGCACCTAGAAATTTGTTTGGGGGGGGCAGTGGAGCCGACGGGGGATTGGGCACCCTGTCAGTCATACAGTGTGCGAGGAGGAGGGCGCATGAGCACACTGGGGTGGGTTCCCAGCGTGCTACGTGAGGTGTTTGTAGGGGGATGATGACAAACTGTCTATGACAGTTCAGATGCAGTGCTGACATACGTGCAGGCAATTTGCATACTGCCAACAGCAGTATGCAAATTGCTTACATGTTACCACCACTGATTGTGGCAGTGTTTTCCTCAGAACTGTACTTCACTGCATCTGAATGACTGTCATAGACAGCTCGGACATTCATTGGCGTGGTGCAGCTGCGCCTGCAAAAGGGTGCAGGGGATTGGATGTGGAGGAGGCACTATGTTTCTTGCACATGCGAGCAAGCAAACATAAAAAGCACACAAAACACATTTTCTGTATTTTGTGTTATTTTTCTTCATATTTTTATGCATGCTGTAAGTTGTCTCTAAGTAGATCTGGCTTTGTTGTGTAAAGGAATGCTTTGCAGCTTTCTTTGGTTTCCTTGGAGACCAGAGACAGCTGCAGAGAAGAAAAGCCATCTGAAAATACTTTCTACCTTGAGTGGTACTTCTCCTCATACTTTTATACATAGGCTGAGTACGTTTGGGAAACTGTGGTACAGACTAAGACTAATGTTTAGCTGAGCATTCACAATGTTTCAAAACTGTAATCTGAGCCCAAAACAGCCAAAGTAATGGCTTGGCACTGTTAATAAATGCTTACAGGATACATGTTTGTCTGCTCTTGCATCTATTCTCTTTTTAGGCCTTCCTGTCATGCCAGCTTGACAGGAAGCAACAGAGAAATTTCTATCAGGTGTTGTATTGTGGAAAAACTGAAACTGGTTTCAAAATTATAGTCCAGTTTAAACAAACCGCAGACTTTAATTTAGTTTGATTGAATCTGAGAACTAGAACTGTGAATTGTGGAAAACAGTGGTTCTCCAAGAACCACAAAGGAACCAGTAAAGTGAATGATACAGTTGAATAAAAGTATGGTAAACTAAAACAGGATCAAATAAACTCAAAAATGTTACAGAATAATAGAATGATAATCACAGCTGAGAACATAGACACAAAGACTAGAAAAGGACTTTGGGAGATGGATCTCTTCAGCAGGGAAATACACATGTGGTTTGAATGACCAGGTAAGCATGACTGCACTGCAGAGTTTAAACTTCTATCCTACTGTGACCAGAAGCCCCTGCCCCTCTTGAGGATCAACCATTTTTTAAATCTGTTGCAACAGTTCTTCTATTTCTTAGCCTAATCTATCCTTTACAATTTTTTAGTCCATAAGGTTGGCCACCTATGGGCACCCCCTCCCCTTTCTTGACTATGCCATAGTGTCCTCTTTAATTTTTCTTTTCCCTCTCAGGTCCTCATACAGTGAGGTTATTGTTGCGACCTCCAAGCATATGTATTGGTTGTGTTTATCATTGTTGGATTTAGTATGTAATAGCACTATGTCATAATATACCTTATATTTATGAAACCTGTAAATGTTGAAAATACCATGGCAGTAGGTGTTTTTGATAATGGTAAAAAGTACTAGATGACTATTATAGAAATTAAGCTAGTTGTGCTATTTAAAATGCATGTAAATTGCAGTAAACTGAACAAGTCTGAAATTTCACTGTGATTTGCATATATCCCATGATGCTTTGCATTTGTGGAAGAATGTATGATGTTCTATTTCTTTGAAATTTGACTTGTTGCCAATGCCCTTTGGGGTAACCCATGTTTCAGTGTTTCTCCACTGAGGTTCTTTGTTTTCAGCTTGTTTTTTTTTTCTTTTTGAGCCTCTACTACCCAAGCAAACAGGGATGAAGGGTTTTCACTGAATAATGGCTAGATCAGAGATCAGTGTCAGTTGGTGCTGTCTAAGGGCAGAAAAAGGACACTTATAGTCTGTTGCTGCAAATTGATGCACTGATGAAGGAATATGCTACTGCTAAAGCTTATTTCCTGTATTCTGAATAAACATTTTATTTATTTAGTTTTTGTTGACCAGGTAAGTGCACTAGACAAATCCTGCCTATTTTCAGGTACGACCTGGGGAAGGGGGATACAGATGAATGCCAACTGACCTTGAACCAGATTAAGCTGTTGGTGGTATTTTTAGTGAATGAGGGAAATTTGGCCAGGACACCGGGGAAATTCCCCTACTGTTTGCCAGTAGGGGGACCCTTTGAGCCGTTGAAGGATGGCTGCCTCAGTAGATGTGCTGCAGTCGGGCAGGAAGGATGTGTTACCGTCTGAAGAACAGGTCTCCTCTTCAGCTTTATTATTACCTAGCACGGATGTTTCTTTGCACTCTGAGAAGCCTGGAAAGTTTCAGTCTTCAGTTGCTTCTCCTGTTTTGCCTGCCTTGTCTTGCAATGATGCCAAGGAAGTACCTGGTTCAGATTCTCCAGATTTGGATGTTGTTTCTGCTTCTCCGAAGTCAAATTGCCTCTTGCACTTGGAGGAACAACAGTTTTGGGGCATCAAAAGGGATCTTCTTTGATGTTTTCATTCTTTGGACGCTACTACCCTTGCTCCTGTTTCGGAGCGCTCTGTTGTGTCAACGTGGTCGGTTGCCAAGGAAACCTCTCACAGTGAAACGCCGACTGCAAGCGGCGTTGTTTTTCACTGTGCTGGTCAGGATCAAGAGACCACTGTGGTGTTTTCTTTTTTAGCTGACAAGGATTCTGTTCATTCGTATCGAGTTGTTAAAGACGGGAGCCCTAGCAAATTGCGTTGGGCAGACACCCCAGTACCTGTTGGAGACACTTGGACTGTCGAATACTCGCTCCAAGTGGCTGGTTGGGTGCGATCCCCAGACACTGGTTCCTGGATCTCTAGCCTCTCTCCTATCAAGATCCCTGGCATTCACGTTGTCTCTGCCTCTCCCCTTTGGTACAGCCTGTAAGTACTGTCTCTATACCTCGGCTGCTGGTTTACATATTGAACCCCTCCAAACTGATTCTCTTCAGCCTGAACTTGATTCTGCTTTCCTTCACCCTGATTCCCCTCTCTCTCTCTCTCTCTCTCTTCCTGGTTCTACTCCCATTATGGTGGCTTCAGATTCTACTCCCATTACTGTGGATCCTGCATCTCCTCTCCCTGGTCCTGCTACTCAACGTTCTCCACTCCACCTCTCCTCAGACTTTGATTTTGCAATACACCCTGATTTTCAACTGGGAGGGAATATGGATTCTTGTACTCAGCCTGGTGATGAAGAGACTGCTGCCCATAGTGATGATTCTGTGTTTTCTGATATTCCCAAATCCATTCCTCCAGAGTTAAGGAATGCTCCTAGAGGGTCCCCTAAGAGGGCCCTCCAGCCCCCTTTGGTTGCCCTTTACAAATCTTATGCTTCTTTTTTTTCCTACCCCAGTCTCCTCTGCTAAAAGACATAATGCTGTTCGTATTATCTACAAAGGGGATTAGATGTTTTTCCAGATCGGGTTTATGTGGGTCGTCAGTTATTGAAACACAATTTACATTTTCAGGCTTCAGAATTGTATACTCTAATTCATGTATCTGGTGAATCCATATTTGATGTCAGTTTTAAATTACGTAGTGGTCTTGAAAAGTTTTGGGCTTGTTATCAACAGGTTAAGACTACCCCGTTGTGAGCCCCTTTTGAGGTAATTCCACTTACCAGACCTTCCCATAAAACCATTATGGTTCTTTCCTGCAATGAAGGGGTTAGTGTGACTGACTTGATATATTGGTTGAAACAGCGATGTACTGTGTCCAGTCATCCTGAAGCAATCTTTGACTCTGAGGGGATTTGGACAGGTGGTTGGAAAATCCGTGTTCTACTACACACTATGGATGAGTCCCCCTGTCATCTTCCCAATAGTTTTTTTTCTGGGTAGGGATTGGGGAGTTTTGTTTTACCTAGGACAACCTCAGATCTGTTATAAATGTGGCCTTTCTGGGCACATTAGTAGCACTTGTGACCAACTAAAGTGTTCCCTCTGTCAAATGACTGGTCATCTTAGTAAACAATATCCAAACCAGGTTAGGTGTAATCTTTGTGGGGTGGAAGGCCATGTTTATATGACTTGTCCTAAAGCTGCTCATCAGACATCCCTTTCTGCTGACAGGGACGAGCACCACCTTTTGATTTCACTGACCCAAAGGAAGGTGGCTAACCCACTGAATTCACAGTCAGTCTTGAATGTCTCTCCTGTAAATTTACCTGTTTCCCCAATCTCTGACCCTCTTCCCCCTCTGAGGTTGGTGATCTAGGTCCTGGGGCTGTGCCTCTTCCCCCTCTTCTTCTCTCTTGGATGTCCTTCCTGTTCTCCCCCTTGATTCTTCCACTGTCTCTTTATCGGTTACTGATCCTACACATCTGTCTGCCTCTATGCCCCCCCACTTCTTCTCTGGAAGACCCTCCTGTCTGGCAATCCTCTACTCGGAAGAGGTCTCTGGGGCCTTTACCCACCCCCAAAAAGTCCAAAACCTCCTTTCCTGATGTTTCCAATAGATTTTCGGTTCTATTATCTACTGAACAGTCTGACACTGATTCGGTTAGTTCTTCTGCTGATTCTATTATGCAGAAGGAAACTGTTGAGTCTATCTTGACTGATGACGGGGATGGTTTTACTCAACCCTCCTGTTGCAAGGGTAAGTCTCAGAAAAAAAAGTGTTTAGCTTCTTTTTTCTCCCTCTGACTTCCCATGACTCTTTCCCTTCCCTTCCTTCATTTGTCTACCAATGTTAACAGCATTAAGAATAACCGGAGACAGACTATAATGTTCTCTTTTTTACAGCCCTTTTCCCCTGGTATATTTTTTTTACAAGATACTAGACTGCACTCTATCCTGAAATTTCGCTTTCCACTAAGGAATGGAATACAGGGCTTTCCTATTGGTCTGTAGGCCCTGAACGTTGTACAGGGGTTGGTATCCTCTTTCATTTTATTAATCCAACAATAGTCAGAGTGTTGGATGTTGTCCTGGGTCGGGTTCTGCTTGTGGACTTTCTCTTGAATGCTGTTTTTTTAGACTCATTAATATTTATGCTCCTCAGGCTAAGGTGACCACACGCTTCTTTTTCAGCACATTAGTCCCTTTTTACATATAGATTATTTTGTGATTGGGGGGTGGGATTTTAATTGTGGTTTAAGTTTGGCTGATAGAGGTTCTGCCTCCAAAACGACAAAACTTTTTGGGGACATGGTGGCCCTGAAAAAAGTAGTAAGTGAGGCACATCTTAAAGATGCTGTTTTGTTTCACATTGGGGTATGGGAACATACTTTTTTAAGGGTTCTTTATCCACCTGTATTGATTTTTCTTTTTGTCTTCTGCTTTGCCTCTTCACTCTGTCTCTGTTGATCCGACTCCTTACTCGGACTATCACCTAATACAGATTTCTTTAGGTCCCGCTGCCCCCAAAGGTCCGGGATATTGGAAATTAAATTCCAAACTGTTACAGGACTCATACGTCCTGCATTTAGTTTCTGATTTTTTGTCTTGTAGGAAGTCGTTATTTCCTTTCTTTGAGGACCCCATTGTTTGGTGGTTGGACACCAAATCTGAACTTCGCTCTTTGCTCATTTCTCAGGGTAGGCATTCTCGGGAAAATGCTTACATTTCTTACTTGAATGACTGAAAACAAGTTCAACATTTATTTTTCCTTTCGCAACTTACTTCGCATGATTTCTCGACTCAGATTTCCCATTTTCAGGAGAAAATGAAACAATATCACCTAACCCAATTTTCGGATGTAGAGTCCGGGCAGTACCATGCAGTTCATGGCCCTTTTTTTCACACTTGTTCCATTTTGAATTGTGAAAGAGTGATTAGGTCTAAGACCATTTCTGCTCTTTATGATAGTCAGGGTAAGGTTCAAGAGGACCAACAGAACATTGTCTGTATTGCCTTGGATTTTGCGGCCTCCTTGTGTTCAGTGCCCGTGGTACAATAATCTGATTTCTCTTTTTTTTTTTCAAAGAATTCAAGTTCCCCAGGCCCCACTATCACATCTTTTAGGCCTAGTAGCTCCCCTTTCCATGCAGAAAGTTGCTACTGCTATCCAATCCCTGTCTAAAGGTAAAGCCCCGGGTCTAGATGGGCTTTCTTCTGATTTGTATCATTTTTTGAAAGGTGAACTGTTGGAGGAACTCACTGCGGTTTATAATGCTATCTTATGGACAAAATCAGTCCCTTTTGAAATGTCTACTGGGGCTCTTGTTTTTCTTTTTAAAGAAAAAGGTGACAGGTTAGATTTATCTAATTGGCACCCTATTAGTCTGTTAAACACAGATTTTAAGATTCTTTCCAAGTTTATGAATACAAGATTGTTATTAGTAGCTAAATTCTTGATTTCCCCTGCTCAGCCTTGCACTGTACCAGGAAATTTGATCACTGACCAATTGATCTTATTACGTGATATTTTCTCTCATGATGCTATTTCTCCTGCTGCTGGTTTTGTTCTTTCTTTGGACCAGCAGCAAACATTTGATAAGGTAGCCCATGTTTTTTTATGGAATGTACTGAAGCATTATGGTGTCCCGGTTACATATATTTCTTGGCTCCAAGCTCTCTATTAGACTGCTACAGTACATCCCTGTATTAATGGGTTCTTGGGCCCTCATGTTCCCATTAAGACAGGGGTTTGGCAAGGGTATCCAATTAGCCCCCCATTATATATTTTTAGTATCGATCCTTTATTGAGACTTCTCCAGTCCTCTTCTCACATTGACCCCATTAAATTGTCTTCTTTTACCATATCCTATAGAGCTTTGGCCTATGGAGATGATTTAGTTCTGTTAGTGGGGAATGTTTCTTCAGCTGTTGAGGCCCTATCTATTTGTACAAATTATGGTTCCATCTCAGGGACTAGTTTAAATTTACTGAAATGTGTTGGTAAGCCTTTGAGTAGCCAAATGGCCCCTCAGGGTCAAGTCACGGGTCTTCCGTGTACTTTGGGTCCTTTGAAAATTTTGGGAATTGAATTTGGGTCCCCTCAAATGGATGTGAACAATTGGCATAAAAAATTGTTGATTGGCACTAGTAACATAGAAACATAGAAGTTGACGGCAGATAAGGACCACAAGGCCCATCCAGTCTGCCCATTTCTTTTTCTACCTTATAAATGTGCCATCGGCCTTTGCTCTGTCAGTGGCCTATCTATTCATAGTCATTTGTATTGCTCCCTTATGCCTATCCCATTCCTGTTGAAGCCCTGCACTGTATTCATAGCCACCACTTCTTGTGGTAAGCCATTCCATGCATCCACCACCCTTTCTGTGAAAAAGAATAGTATGGTTAAGACTTGGAATCGGTTGAAAATGAGTTATAATAAAAGGGTTTATATGATCCATACCTATTTGGTGCCACTTTTTTTTATTTCTTAGCTCAGTATTTCCTCTCCCTAAATCAAGGAAAGTTAAAATTTATTGTTTTGTTTTTTTCAGTCCTTTTGGGGTAGCCGCCTGAATCCTATTAAAAGAAATGTTTTATACTTACCTCATAAACATGGAAGACAGCATATGATTAATCCTGTTTTGATTTTTTTCTTTCAATTTTTGTATGCTAATTTTAGACCTTTGTTTCATTCACCTGAGAAATATTGGTGTAATATTTTTGTTTCTTCCATTTCTCCTTGGTTTGCAGCATGGGATTAAGGAACTTTGCATCGTATTGGGAAGGGTGTGCAATCTCCCAAGTATTTACGTGATGTGTTTGTTAAACTTAAAACTTGGGGGATCACCAGTTGTCATGTGATTTACCTCTTGAAAAAACAGTTATACGCTTTTTTTTTAGAGACGCAATTTGGTGTTTTGGAGGTATTTCCCAAATGCCCCGTTCTACACCATGAGGCCTTACTTCTCTTTTTAACTGAACCTCGCATACCTTATAAATTTAGAGATCATCATTGGTTAAATTGTCATGAGAGATTGAATGTAAAGGCTAATCAAAAACATTAGAGGGTGGAAGAACGTATTTGTTCCAGACCAGGATGCATTGCTCAATCTGAAACTCTGCTGCATTTATATTTTTCTTGTTCCTACATCTGTGATTTTTGGAAATTTCTTTATAAGTCTCACCTACCCTTTTTTTTGCATCTCACCTATCCAGCTCTTTTATATGGTGCTTATCCCAATAATTGGTCTACCTGGGATAGAAGTTCACTGTTTGTTATTTTTTCTATCGTTAAATGGTTTATTTGGCATTCTCAATGTATGTTTACTCTACAACAGAAGGAACTTTCATATCATGAACTTTATGATAACATTTTTAAGTCCATACATGCAGTTTATTTTTCAGAATCTAGGACTTTTCCATGGATTCATCTGTTGGCGATCTGGTGGAACTTACCTTGGATTACTGACAATAATTTTCCAATTACTTGAAGTATATATTGGCGTGTGTTCAATTGGATGTTTTGTTTCATTTTATGTTCAATTTACGTTATCTTGCAATTGTTCATTTTTTCTGTTTTGCTGTGTGTGATTTCCTTAGTAAAAACTTTCCCTACTCTTTTCGATAAGTGCCATGGGATCTTTAACATCCACCTGAACTACCACCAATCCAGGCAGATGGGACCTCAGTTTAATGTCTCATCTGAAAGACAGCACCTCAGAAGTGCAGCACTTCTCTCATGCTGAACTACAGTGTCAGCATTGGGATATTAACCCAAGTGCCAGATGTGGGAACTGAACCCACAGCCCTCTGATCTCCCGGCCTCAAAGGTGAGTATGCTACCTACTGAGCCACTGACACAGAGATTGTGTGTTGAACCTGAAGTTTGGTGTCTGGTCCATCTGTTATCCCACAACCCCTCTACACTTACCAGCTGGGAGCTTTTGATTCCTTATAATATAGATAGATAGATAGATAGATAGATAGACAGACAGACAGACAGGCAGAAGGATATAGTTAAAAACTGCTGAATGTGATTACTGTGACATTAATGATGGAACACAATATTCCAGCAAAGATCTGCATATTTATTTATTAAAACTTTGTATATTTATTGATTCAAACTTTGCTTATAACCAATAAGGAACATGCAGACACTTATTTGTCTATGTCAGACAGAAAGTAATCACAGCAGGGAAGAAAAAGGCAGAGTTATTTATGTGCAGTAGTTTATACAAACAATAGTCAGTGACTCTGGAGATCCACGGATGCTTCCAGGAACTCGTATTGTCTTCCTGATGTTTTCAACATTGGCATCAATTCATGACCATGTGGGAAACATCTTCATAATAACCATTCACATTTGTGACTTCAGAAAAAACAGCGAGGACTCCCACCCAATGATTGGATCATTACAAGCGTGGCTGTCTCTAATGTATTTTTTCAGCCCATGCAATACACAATGTATGTGTTTTGCTTTTAGGTGAACAACCTGTCAATGTCACATTTATTTATTTTTGTTCTTCAGGCTGTTTATTGGCTCCTTAGGTTCATGTTTCATGGCCTGACTCTGCGTTTTTTACTGCATGAAGATCATTAACAGCACTCTGAGGTTCTTCATCTGGATCAACCAGCGGATCTTAGGCATGGTGCCCTACTTGCTTCTTGGTACTGTAGTAGGAAATGGCATCATCACAGCTGTCATGGTCTTTGATGTGGTATCACCCAAGTCAGCCAACATAGTGTCCATCGCTGAAACAGCACATTTGGCACACAAGGCGCGTTCAAATTACCTCCATCATGTTATGAGAACATATCACTTTTTTATATCCTGCCCATCACTGCTCTGGTGGTCAGCTGCTCCCTCATCATCCTCATCCTCTGCCAACACACCAGGAGTACAAGTAGTTTCAGCTGCCCTCATTCTAAAGTTCACATCCATGTAGACACGATGATCATCTGCCTCATCTTCATCAACATCTCATTTGTTGTCTCTCAGCTTGTTCTAAATGCTGACCAGGTCAACCCCAATCTGTTACTTTCCATGCTCTTGTTCTTCATTCAAAGCTATCCAGCATTGGGCACATGTTTACTTACGTATGGAAACCCAAAGCTGAGGCACATAAGCACATGGCTGTGTCACTGCCACATAATTCCAGGTATCTGCCTTGCCTTTTGTAGTACAATACTTTGAAAAAGGGCCTAACTTTTCAAAGCAAACTGATTCCCTGCAGAATGGAATATGTACATATTGTCACTGACCCCTAGAGTTGCCAACTATATCTGGATAAACTGAGGTTTAATTCAGGATCCAGAAGTGATCCTTACATTCCCCAGTAGATCAATATTTAATAAAGAACCAGTCCAGACTAAAGAAGGCAAAATGTTGTGTTTATTTGGGATGTCCCGTCTCTTGGGATGACCTCTCCGTTCAGTTGACAAGGGGTTGTTAGAGATTCAAAAAACTTCAACATATCAGCACTTCAGGAAACAGGCAACCAGCAGATAAATTATAGAATTAAATATTTTAATCCACCACTGGGATTAGTCCTTGAGCATAGTGGTGGATTAAAGAATTTAATTCTATAATATATCTGCTGTTTGCCTGTTTCCCGAAGCACTATTACATTGATGTTTTGTGTGTTTTTGGGCTAGCCACCCTGACTAGCGCTTCACCCTCTATACAGTGCACATGATACTGTTGGAACATTTGTCCTGCTGTTAGAGATTCCCAGGGTACGGTTTCAAATATCAGGGGCCCGTGCTTTCATGTACAAGGCTCTGACCCTGTGGAATTCTCTAACTCGTCAGATTCAAGAGTAAATGACTGAGGAGAGCTTCAAGGGGGGCCTTGAAAATGTATTTATGGCATCTTACATATGGAGTTACATAGATACATAGACAGTGTCGGCAGATAAGGGCCTATGGCCCACCTAGTCTGCCCATTTGAGCTTGTAAGTTCAGTTTGTTTTCCTAGAAGTCTATTTCCCCTTACCCCTGACCTCTAGAATTCCTTTATGTCTATCCCATGCATTCTTAAATCCCGTGATTGTTTCAGCTCCCACCACTTCCTCTGGCAGGGTGTTCACTTGTCCACCACCGTTCTGTGAAGAAATTCTTTCTCCTGTTTCCTCTGAATCGTTCTCCTCCAACTTCATCCCATGCCCTCTAGTCCTGAAACATCTTTTTGCTAAAAATAGTGTTTTCCTGCACCCTATTCCCCCTGTAAGATACTTGTATGTCTCTATCATATCCCCTCTCTCCCTCCTCTCCTCCAGGAGTACATGTTCAGTTCCTTCAACCTGTCTTCATAGGACTTGGGATGCAACCCATGCACAATCTTTGTTGCCCTCCTCTGAACCTTCTCTACCCTGTCTATGTCCTTACGTAGGTATGGTCTCCAGAACTGTACACTGTACTCCAGGTGGGGCCTCACTAGTGTCTTGTATAGCGGAATTATGACCTCCCTTTTCCTGCTGGTGATGCCCCTGCCTATACATCCCAGCATCCTATTTGCTTTACCTGATGCCTTGTCACACTGTTTCCCTACCTTGAGGTCATCAGAGATGACAACCCCAAGATCCCTTTCCTGCTTGGTGCATACTATATCCTCACCCCCCAACTGATATATTGTGCCAGGGTTTTTGTTACTTATGCATTATCTTGCACTTCTTTGCATTGAATTTCAACTGCCAAACCCTTGACCATTCTTCAAGTTTCTGCAGGTCCTTCTCATTCTGTCTACACCCTCTGGTGTGTCTACTCTGTTACAGAGCTTTGTGTCATCAGCGAACAGTGAAATTCTGCCTTCTAAATCCTGTGCAATGTCACTGATGAAGATGTTGAATAGGACCGGTCCCAGCACTGATCCCTGTGGTACCATGGTCACTCTTCCCTCTGTGGAGTGACAGCCATTTACCACCACCCTCTGTGTCCTGCCACCCAGCCAGTTACCTACCACCACACTACTGTCCTGCCCACACCCATAGTCCCCAGTTTGTGTAATAGTCTTCTATGTGGCACAGTGTCAAAGGCCTTGCTGAAGTCCAGATAGGCCATGTCCACTGCCCTCCCTGATCCACCTCCCTAGTCACCCAGTCAAAATTCAATGAGGTTGGTCTGACATGACCTCCCTGGTGAAACCATGCTGCCTTGGGTCCTGTAGTCCATTGACAACCAGATGTTCCACCAATCTCCTTCAGTAGTGCTTCCATGATCTTTCCCACTACCGAGGTGAGGCTGACTGGTCTGTAGTTCCCTGCTTCTCTTTGTTCCCACTTTTGTATAAGGGGACTACATCTGCTGTCCTCCAGTCTTTGGGTACCTCCCTGTTTCCAGTGATTGGCTGAACAAGATAGCCAGAGGTTCAGCCACCACCTCTCTAGTTCTTAAGGACCCTGGGGTGCACCCATCTGGCCCCATTGCTTTATCAGCTCTTATTACTTCCAGTTCCTTAGGACCCTTTCTCGTGTAAAGGACTTGTGTCCATTCTGCACCATTCTCACCCTTGTACTCCTTCGGACCCATTACCCCCTCTTCCTTAGTAAAGACTGAGCAGAAATACCTGTTCAATATGTCAGCTTTAATGTTGTCAACCTCCACTGCGGCTCCCATCCTCCCCTTCAGTCTCACTATCCCTCCCTTTGTCCTTCTTTTTCCTTATATACCTGTAAAGGTTTTGTCCTTTAACCACTGATTTTGCAATGTGTTCTTCTGTCTGAGCTTTGGCTTCCCTTACTGACTTCCTGCCTCCTTTGTTTCTCCTGGTACTTCTCCCTATCCCTTCTGCCTGTGTCTTTTGTATTGCCTGATGCAATCTTTTTGCTTTCACTTTCTTTGCTACCTCTTTGGAAAACCATAATGGTCTCCTCTTTCTTTCTCTTGCTAACCTGCTTAATGCATAATTCTGTTGTTCTTATAATCCCCATTTTAAATACTGCCCACTGTTCCTCAATCCCTGATTCCTGTCCCATTCCCTTAATGCCTCTTTCAAGCATCTCCCATTTTCCCAAAGTCTGCCCCCCTAAAATCCAGGATACGTGTTTTTGTGTGGTTTGGTTCTGCTCTTTCTGTGATTTCAAACCACAATGACTGGTGGTCACTGTTACCCAGGTGCTCCCCCACTGTTACCCCCATCACACTGTCCCTGTTTGTGAGCACAAGTTTAAATTGCTCTAACTAGATTTCTATCTTATTTGCCTGTTATGACTTGAATTCTCATGTTTTATTACTCATTTGGTTTTATCTGTTTTAACTTGTACAGTATCTTGATTGAAGAAAGACACTCTACAAATAAAGTTATTATTATTATTATTGTATAAAAACTCTGATGACTTAACCAGGGCTATAAAGGATATGTTTGTTAATTTTCTGGGGACACAAATTGATGAATGTGGTTACAGTTCAGCTGTTAGACCACAAATGGACAGTCGGGCCAATATTTGGGTATCTATTAACTGTTTAGCTCAGATGATTATGGAACACACTGACAAATTAGACTGCCTAATGGAAGCTGAAGATTTAACAACAGTAGACTCTTACCAGACAAGAGAGTTTGAACCTATTAGTGTGAGAACCGTCCCTACACCCAATAGATTCTTTGCCATAGCAGGGTATGATTACAACTGACTGTGGGATGGCTTGAGTAAAACTAAGAGGGGTATTTCCCTTATTTCCTGGAATACAGCAGGATGAGCTTCCAAGTATTAGTGATGTGGAATGTAGGAAATTCTTAGAACATCATGATCTTATTTGTTTACAAGAAAGATGGCATTGTGAGAATGATCAAATTGCTTTAAACTGTTATGAATGCTTCTGTGTACAGGGTATGAAATCAAAAAAGTATGGAAGACCTTCTGAGGGTATGGCAATTTGTGTTAAAATAGAAACTTTTAACAAGGTATCAGCAAAGCAAATACATTCTAACTACATTGTTCTTGAATTGGCTGTTGGAGAGAATATATTATTAATTATTAATTGTTATATCCCTCCAGAAAACTCTATTTTTCAGATGAAATATGACATAATTTCACATATGATACCATGAAACTAATGCATGACAATCCGAAGGGCTGAATTACTTGCCCTAGGGGATTTCAATGCACAAATTGACCCTTCTGATGGCCTGATAGATTACTTGGTCCTTTCTTGTTTAAATTCAGACTCTATTAAAAGAAATATCAAGGATGTTAAAATAAATAATAATGGTAATAAATTAATTGAGTATATGTTGGAATATTTACTGTTCCCTTTGAATTGTAGATTAGAAGGTGATCTGGAGGGACACTTTTCATATGTGTCCCCTCAGGTAGCATCATTAGTTGATTATGTTCTGTGATCTGGAACCCAGCATTTTTGGAAAACTTTATACATTTGTATAAGATCAGAAAGTGACCATTTCCCATTAAGATTAAAACAAAATTCAATAAACATGTTTGTTAGTGATGTAACAGTTCCACTTATAATGTTATCAGAAATTAGAATGAGCAAAATAATTGTGTGGCAGCAAAAGTCACAGTCTCAAGTTTCTATGATACTTAAGGAGTCTTTTCTACAATAGAAATATGCTTAAATGTCTTATCATCACATTTAAATTCATTGTTTATAGACATCAGAAATGCTCTTGAACATCCTAACAAACCATTCAATATAGCACATGATAACTGGTTTGGAAAAAGATTGTAAATACATGAAAACATAAATTAGGAGTTTACTTGAAATTTATAGATCAACCTGAAACAAACAAGACCTACGAAAACTTAATCAGGAAAACAAAAAATATAAGATTGTTATACAAAAATTAAAAAGCTGAGTATTATAATAAACTTTGGGGAAATATGTTAAGGGTAGTCCAACAAAATAACAGTAAAGCTTTTTGGACACTTGTTGCCATAAGAAATAATTATAAAACAGAGATAGATACTCATATAACAGAAGACAAATGGGTTTTCAATTTTTCTTCAATATTTTTTATTCAACAATAGACCACAGAAATCAGGAACTGTTAGTAGTAAATGCAAACTTCTCTAAGATAACCCTGAATAAAGTGTATTATGCCCTGGCACTACTGAAACAACATAAAGCACTTGGACCAGATGGCATCACTGATGAGGTTTTTCTTTGTTCACCTGCCATTTGGTGTAGATTTCTAACTACTTACAACAATAAATGTATCTGTTTGAACATGTTGCCAGATTCATGGAAAGAAGCTACTATCATTCCCATCCACAAAATGGGTAGTAGAAGAGATCCTACCATGTACAGACCAATTAGTCTATTAGATATCATTTTGAAAATATTTTCTAGAAATAGGGCTAGATATTCAGACTGCACCAGGCAGGGGCACAAGCCTGGGTGCAGTACAACTGGGTTGAGCCAGGGCATAGTCCAGGTGATATTCAACGGTGCTGCGCCATGGCTCAGCACTGTTGAATATGGCACTGAGGGTGCACGCACTGTGCACGGCACAGTGGCACTGCACCAGCACATGTGGCAGCAGGGCAGAAGGAGGCTGCGCCAGCTCAAGTGCGGTTGCGCTAGGCACAGCAAGAGTGACATTCAGCCATGGGCATTCAAATTAGGCCATAATGCAAGCAAGGCACAAATGGGGACATTTGCATATCATTATGGCACCATTTGCATGTAGGGCACTGTTCCCATCAGAGATCAAGGCCCCGCTGCCCCTTGGCAGGTACCGCACCCATTCGCCTGATCACGGGCATGAGTAGAATGAAACCCTAGTGGTCCAGTGGACTGTACACCTTTGCTCAAATGCGGGCATAGGTTATAAAGCACCCTGGTGGTCCAGTGGACCACACACATTTGCCCAAATGCGGGCATAGATTATAAAGCACCCTGGTGGTCCAGTGGACCAAAATCCCTTGCCCAATCATGGGCATGTGTTACAATAATCCCTGGTGGTCCAGTGGACTGCTATTCCCTGCCTGATCATGGGAATGTATTGAAGTAATTCCTGGTGGTCCAGTGGCCCGATCTCCCTTGCTTGCTAGTGGGCATTAGTAAAAAACCCTGGTGTTCCAATGGTACTCCCCCTCTCCACCCACCAACATAGTCTCCCACCACCTTGCACCCCACCAGTCAGTGGCAGGTGGCAGCTCCCCACCCACAAGCTGCCCAGCCACCTGCTGACTGACAGCATACAGTAGGGCTGTACACCTATTGGTCCACTGTGTGGGCCAATGGGCATGCAGTCCATACTGTACCTAGTCCCAATATATGAATGAACACTCATTCACACATTGGAACTGTGTAGTACAGTATGGACTGCACACCCATTGGCGCACACAGTGGACCAATAAGCATACAGCCCTACTGTACACTGTCAATTGGTGAGCGGTCGGGCAGCTTGTGGGCAGGGAGCTGCCACCCACTGCTGACCGGGGGTTGCAGGGTGGTGGGGGACCACATGGGCGGGTGAGGAGGGGGTACCTCTGGACCACCAGGGGGTTTGATTAACACCCGCGAGTGGGTAAGGGAGATTGATCCACTAGACCACCAGGGATTACTTTAATACATACCTGCGATCAGGCAGGGGATGGCAGTCTACTGGGCCACCAGGGAATATTTCACTACATGCCCATCATCGGGCAGGCGAATATGGACCACCAGGGAGACTGTACACAAATGCCTATGACCAACTGATGGAGGACCACAATGCTTCCTGGGCAGGGGGCATGGGTGATGTTTTGGGAGGTCAGGTGGCTACCCACAGCAGGTGGCTGCTGTGTTGCACGCAGCAATATGGCAGCTTGCCTGTAGGTGTCCCTGACTTGTTCCCAGTTTGAATGGGCTCAACAGTGCACCCCCCCCCCGAGTGGTGCAAGGCAGGGTTGTGCCTGCATATTTGCTGCATATCCCTGGCTGAATATTGGGATGTTCTGCATATGCATGGGCACGCCCTCTGCACTTGTGCCACATTCATTACTGGTGCACCCCAGTGCATCAGGGGTTGCGCAGTGCAATCCACCAGTCTGAATATTGCACTGGGGTGCAGTGGTGGGTTGTGCATGGTGCGAATATCCCACCCATAGTCTAGACATTAAAAACAGAAGTAGGAAAAACAAGGGGACTGGCAGAATATCAGATTGGATTCAGGCCCCACTTTTCTACATTAGACAATATTTATGTACTACAGAAAAGTACTGTAAAAATAAGGCAACAAAATATGTACACCCTTTTTATAGATTATTCCTCAGCCTGTGATCTTATATCAGGAGAGATTCTATGAGTAGCACTACTTGAGAGAGGCATAGATCACAACTTCGTGTCAATAATTTTACAACGTTATTCTAAGAATTCAGTCAACATAAGGCCAAGTAATAAAGGAAGAGTATTAGCCTCATTCAAAATTAATCGAGGGGTAAGACAAGGCTGTCTTGGCACCATTACTATGTTCACTGTATATTGACCAGATGTTAAAAGATAGTGCAAAATAATTCATTGATGTACCAAAAATACAATCTAATAAGTGTCCACTCTTAGCATATGTAAACGACATAGTATTATTGTCATTAACAGAAGCAGCTTTACAAACAAATATTAACTTTATTTCAGAAAAATCATCTGCATTGAAGCTGAAAATGACTATAAATAAAACAAAGGTTTTAATTTTTTCAAAGGGAACCAGGAAAGATTCCACCTTCTGGACAATGGGGAATGAGGGACTCAAAATGGTTAAGGGTTATACACATTTAGGGGTTCATTTTCAAGAAAATTCTAGTTGGGCACAACATCTACAAATTTTAACGGACAAACATAGACTACATTAGCTGGGCTTATATGTTTCAACATGAAATTTGGTGGGATGACTTTAAAACCTATGATACAGTCATAAAAGCTAAATTTGATTCTCAATTACTGTATGGGGCCGAAATATGGGATTCAAGGAATTTAAAGAAGGTGCTTGCAACATTATTTAAATACCTATGCATAATATTAAGGGTGGGACATTCTTGTTCAGCCGCTTATTTGAGAATGGAACTTGGTATCAATAATTTGGAAACTCTAATAGAGCCCAGAAAAGTAAACTATTGGATCAGTCTTCAAGAAAGGAAGAAACATTGCTTGTCAATATGGCCCTAAAACAAAAATAAAGGTGGCATAATACAGGTTTCATTACAGGATTTTGGTTTACAACCTTTATGAAAACATTAAAAAAACACAAAATGATTAACCTTAAAAGGGCAACAGACCAAGGAATTATACTTGGCTTTAAATATAAAGCATATATCATAAAGAAAATTGTAAATAACTGGATGTCTACAGATCTACAGTTATTTAATCACATTATTCAAAGTGTTTCTCAGAAAATAACTATTACTTTGGTTTTAAGTCATATATAGAGATTTTGACAGATATTAAGTTGAGAGCTATAAATTCAAACAAGCAAAGAGCGATATGTTACTCAATCATTACAAAATAAAAGGCCTTACATCGGCCTACTGTGATTGTGGTGTTGGGGGGGAGGAAAATCTTATCCATATATTATGGTTCTATACATAGTATCAAGCGCAAAGGGCTTAGTGGCTGAGCCCGTTTAAAAACAGCATGTATCCAACAGATAAAATATTATTAACATACTGTTTCACACAGAAGATGAGTGGTCCACTCAAAGTCTTGCGAAGTTTTTATTAGCAGCTGATAAAATCAGAAGAAAAATAGGTATAACATAAATGGATTTGTAACACTGCAAAAAAAAAAAGAAAATAAAGAAATCAGATTGGAGGAATGACATCACGTGGCACATCACTAACCATGGTCTAATACCAGAGTAGATCATGGTAGTAAGCAGTGGTGCACCCAAATAATTAGACAACGGTAGGCATGGTGTGGGCACTGCAGACAGTCGGCCAGGAGAGAGCACTTTGTACACAGCTGAACATCGGAAGTGCCTACCTGCACGATGTGCGATTCAGAGCAGGCGAAGTAATGGCACTGACCTCAGAGAGTGGGACTGGTAGTATAGGAAAGAGCAATCGTAAGAGCAACTGTGAAACAGCAAGACAGCAGGGTCTGAAAACACCTGGGGCACATGCAACATAATCAGTGCATGAGTCTAATGAGGGGTAGTAGGAGATATGTGGGCAAGCAGAAATGGCACGAGGTGGTAGAGAAATGGGTGGAAGCTGTAGCTGTAGAGTGGTTTCTATGGCAGCATGGAAAAATGGACAACTACCCACAGTGCAAGAGCAAAGAAAGACAGAAACATACCACAACGGAGCTGAAAGGTACTGGAAAATAGAGAGAGAGAAAAGAAATCGCCTACAGTCAGGAGTCTGTATGTGAGTGCTGCATATTATATTCAGTTGATCTATACAGAAAAAAAGCACATCAGTATATTAATAGAGCTGAGATGTGCAACGTGCATGTGCAGGTTTGGAAGTGTATACAAGGTTAGACAGAAAGTAGTGAGAGACAGGAAAGTGATATTTTCACTGGACTTACTGATTCATTATACTGTTGTGTACTAATAATAAAACAAAGTAAGGTCCTAAATAGGTAACCATGTTGCAAGCGGATTAAGCCACTCAAAATCATGGATTTACAGTGGAATTAATCCATGGTTGGTTGGTTGGACCCACTTGGCCTTTGGCCTCGTGGTCCAACCTCCCCAACCATGGATTAATTCCATAGTAGACCCATGCTTTCTCATGGCTTAATCCTTACATAACATACTGTAGCTTGTTTATACGTAAATATTTTTACAGGATGCTTAGGGTGTATTGTATTATTTAAAATGTGCATGTAATTTAGACTGTTAAAGTTATGCCTGATCTTGTCATGTTCTTGATCCATGTACTGTCCTTTTATGATGTTTTGTACTGTTGTTCTTTTGTAAGGCTTTTTACGCACACAATAAAGCTTTTGATGATGAATAGAATATGCAGGGTTATACTTTGAGCTTTAACTGTTAATGCCACTAGGATCCCTAACACCAGCAGACAATAACGGCACATTTTCAAACTTTACTACTCAGAGTGATATTTTATGATCTCATAATAATAACACACATGTATACAACATTAGAGGGGATAAAGGGGGACATAACATGTGATATATTTGTAGACAACCTCAAGATATAGTAATATATTTTTGTTTGTGCTGTAATTGATAACTTGAATGTGAATAATGTATAGAGTGTAGTACATTGTGATATTCAAAGAGGTTGTGCCTGGCACTACTGAGTTGTGCCAGCACAACCCCAGACATGCTCCCCAGGGCAATATTCAAAAGGGGGACTTGCTCAGCGCAATGATAATGAATGCAGCGCATCCCCAGGGGGCGTGCCCATGCATATTTGGCACATCCCAATATTCAGCCTGGGATGTGTGGCACATGTGCTGGCACAACCCTGAGATGCACTGCATACTGGGGCACAATGTTGAGCCTGAAAAAAAAGGCTCAGATTGGAGCCACCCACAGGCGGGCCACTGTAGTGCAGGGTGCAACACAGCAGCCACCAACCGTGGATGGTACCGCCTGAACACCATCCACAAGCACCCGCATACCTCTTTGGTAGTCTAGTGGCACCTCCTCCTACCCTGTAGACATGATTACCCATGAAATACCTTTTAAACTATTCCCTGGTAGTCTAGTGGTACCCCTTCCCTCCCCATAGCATGATTTCCTACAATATGGTTAAATCACATCCCTGGCAGTCCAGTGGTACTCCCCACCCCTCCTGATGCTGTGCTCCCCATACTTGTACAACCCTGTAAATCCCTGGTGGTCTAGTGGTCCCCCCACCCCTCCCGTTACCCTAATCGCAGATCATATGGCATGGTCCCATCCCTGGTAGCCAGTGGCACCTCCAACCCACACAGGACCCCCGGCCCACCCAGCTCCACCAATCAGCAGCAGACAGCAGCATACCCACTCGCATACCTCTGTGTCTGCCCACAGACTGACAGCTACTGTACGGGCTACAATCCCTTTGGTCCACGAGTGTGGACCAATGAGCTGCAGTGCATACTGTAGTAGTCATTCTGAATATTTGTGAATGACTACTACAGTATGCACTGCAGCTCATTGTGGTCCACACTGTGGGCCAATGGGATGCAGCCTACAGTAGCTGTTAGCTGCTGGGCAGCCGCGGAGGTATGTGGGTGGCTATGCTGCTGCCAGCTGCTGATGGGGGGAGCTGGGTGGGCCAGGGGTCCTGTCTGAGTGGGGGGTTCCACTGGCCATCAGAGAGGGGACCATGCCATATGATCAGTGATTGGGGTAATGGGAGGGCCGAGGGGGCACCATTAGACTGCCAGGGAATAGTTTGAATGATATTTCACAGGTGATCGCGGCTATGGGTGGGGTGGGGGTGCCACTAGACTACCAGAGAAGACCTATATAGTTCTTTTACAGTGATCAGAGTTACAGGGAGGGAGGGGGTTACCACTGGTCTGCCAGGGCATGGGTACAGGTGTTTTCTACAGTGATCACCACTACGGGAGGTGGGGGTTACCACACACTCTGGGAACCACAGGCTATGCAGGGTGCCAGGTGCAAGTTGCTGGCCTGCCCTGCACACCTCATGCAAATGGGGCCATAATAATAAGCAAATAGACCCATTTGCACCTTGCATGCATTATGGCCCCATTTGTGTACATCCGGCTGAATAGCAAGAATTTGCACACAGTGTAACTGTGTTGCACTAGCGCAGGTCCCATTCATAGGTTCATAGACAGGAATCAAGTTCAGAAGACAGATGTCCATAATTGAACTTGCCACCATATTAAGATGACATGGTGGAAATTGAGAATCTCCTGTCCCCCACAAAATTAGCTAACCTATTTTTAAAGGTGGCTATATTATCACTGTCAACCACTTCTCTTGGAAGCACATTCCAAGTGCTCACACCTCTCTGTGTGTACCATTGGCTTCTTCAGAGGCAGTATAGTGCAGTGGCCTAAGGCTCTGAGCTGCAAATCTGGTAACATCCAGTAGACCAGACCTGGGTTTGAATCTCACAGCTTCCACTTGCATACTGTGTGACCCTAAGCAAGTCACTTAACTTTCTTGTGCTCCCAGGTCACACCTGAAAACAAGCTCCAGCTTAGTGTGCCTTTTCTGGTTAAACAATCCTCCCCCACCTTTTTTGTGTTCTGTTGACTTCCCCAATTAGTTTCTGTTTGCGTGATCTGGTGTTTTTATATTGTGCAGGGTTTTTGTTAAACCGATTAGCTCAAGAAAGGCATCATCACCGTTTGCTCTATAAGCCAGGCATAGTTCGCCCCTCAATTTTCTATACTCCATAGAGTATAGGTTTAGATGTTTTAACCTGTTTTGATAATCCAGATGTTTTACAGGCCTAATATGCTTGGTCATTCTTCTTTGGACCTTTTCCAGTTTATTTTTCCCTTGGATTGATTACGGAGCACAGAAGGGAAGTGCCTGATATCGTGAGTGACCATCATCCCATTAAGTGCCCAAAAGTCCACCCAGATATGTTGAATGTTGAAATTTGGCTAATTTGACTTCTCAGAGAATCAAAGCTTTGTTCAATTAAATTGATTGGTCTCCCCTAGTATCTTGTACCAACATTGATGCAATGTGGGAGTTTTTTTAGTATAGCCTATAATGCAATCATAAATACAGCCTCCCCTTTAAAAAAAATAAGACTCAGATCCTCTAAACAAGAATGGGTCACTAGGGACCTCATTCATTTAATGAGAAAACACGACAAATGTTGGAAGCAATATAAGGTATCCAGAACTCCTTCTCTTCTCCAAGAGTATAAGACACTTAGAAATAAGTGTAAATCTGAAATCAGGAAAGCTAGGGTCGCTTATTGTCTAGATGAACAAAGAAATTCCAGGGGAAATCCTAAAAAAACCTGGAACTTGCTAAATAAAATTATGGGAAGAAAAAAAATAGTTTCTCCCCCCACCATTCTTCAAAATGGACAAAGCATATGCGATCACTCCAAGGTATCTGATATCTTCAACAGTCACTTTGGGAATCTTGGTTCTTATAGAACCCCCATAATCTTTGTTGATGTGATTGATGCCAACAACACCTACAATGATACTAACCCAAAGTTTTTTTTCTTCAACGACACCTACAATGATACTAACCCAAAGTTTTACTTTAAATTTATCACTCCTTTCTTAGTAAAAAAAAATATTTTTTGAAAATCAATCCAAAACCTTTTCAGGGTGAGGATGGAGTCGATATCAGGATCATTAAATTAGGCATAAACTGTTTTGTCCATCCATTAACACATATTTTTAATTTTTCTTTATCCCATAATATTTTTCTGAGTATTTGGAAATGGGTAATCATAAAACCTATCATGAAGAATGGAAATCCTTCCTTTGTTACCAACTATTGTCCAATTTCTCTTTTATCACCCATTTCACAAATTCTGGAAAAGATTATGATGGACCAAACCTTAGGTTTTCTTGGAAAATATTCTTTACTCTCAGGGAACCAACATGGGTTCAAGCCTGGGTATAACACCAAAACAACCTTGGTGGGGCTCACGGGCAGTGTACATGGTGTACTTGATAGAGGGCACTTGTGTGCGGCACTGTTCATGGACCTCACCAAGGCTTTTGACCTGGTTGAACTCGACCTCCTTCCAGGTGTCCTTCATGGTCTTCACTTTTCTGGGGATGTAATCATGTGGTATCAAAACTTTTTGTGCAAACAGATCTGTCAGAACCATTATTGGTTCATCCTTGTCCCACACCCTTCCATTAGTTTGTGGCATACCCCAGGGTTCAATCCTGGGGCCACTTATTTTTTCTTCATTTTTGAATTCCACCCCAAATATTTGTACTAAAACAGAGATGACTCTTTTCGTCAATGATGCTGTTATATTTTGTACTAATCATAGATTTGACACTGCTCTTTTCCACCTTCAGACTGATTTTGATCACCTGCAGGATTGGTTATCTTTAAATCACCTGGTTTTGAATTCCCAAAAAACAAAGGTAATATTTTTTTTTCTCAGAACAAGAATGCATCTACTGATTCCCCTTTAATTATTGACAGAAAGGGCAATAAAATCGAATTTGTTTCAGTTTTCAAATACTTAGGTGTAACTTTGGACAATCAGTTTTCTTTTGAACCTCATATTCAGAGTCTTAGGAAAACCCTCCACCAAAGATTGGGTATTCTTTATTGAACTAAATCCCTTCTGACCTTTGAATCAAGAAAGCTTTTAGTTCATAGCTTTCTGTTTTTGGTACTCGATTAAGGAATACTTATATAATCCTCCTTGTCACAATGTTTTGAGTCCGCTTAGAGTAATATATCATTCAGTCTTAAGATTTTGGCTAGATTTGCCTTTCTGAACCCATTGTTCTGATTTGTATAAACAGTCTTATTCCCTGTCTTTCGAAAATTGAGTTCTTTTCAAAATGGGTACTTTTTTATTTAAAGTAAAATGTAACCTTCTTCCCCTGTCTACTTCTCTAATGTTTCCTAGGGCAATAAATGCATTATCTACTAGGTCCCAGTCCATATATAAATTAAAAAAAAACAGAGGAAAGAGTAAGGATTCCAAACAACAGTTAAGGGGCCAAAAATAAGACATGATGGGAGTGGTGCAGTGCAGTGGCTGTGGAGCAGCAGTCTTCCGGGAGAAGTTCTGGAGGATGTGGTGTTGTCCCATCTGCAGGCACCTCTCTGGGCTTAGGGAGGAGGTTGCTCATCTTCAGGCTGAGTTGGCCAGGATTTGTGGGACCTCCACTTCCATCCAGGGACCACCAGTGCCACTGCCGTTGCCTCACAGGTTGCCAAGAAAGAGGAGTGGTTGGACCACAGTGGGCTCAGAGAGGGTGAGGGTGGTGGAACAGAGGCACATCCCTCTAGTTGTGCCTCTCCACAATTCCTATGCTATTCTGGCAAAGTGTGGTTTCTCTATGGAGGCACATGCAGTGAGACCAAGGAGGATGCTGGGAACCTCCACAAGGAGACCCACAGGAGGGTGGCATGGGACCCCACAGGAAAGAAACAACTCCTGGTGGGGGACTCCATTGTTAGGAAGGTAGAACTGGGGGAGGAAGGGTAGAGGGAGGTAAGGTGCCTGTCTGGTGCCATGACTTGGAGGGACAGGGAACGAATTCTCAGGACTGCCAGAGCAGCTGCACAGGGAAGGGAGCTGGATGTCATTGTCCACCTAGGGACAAATGACCTGGCTAAGAAAGGGATTACAGCAGTACAGGAAGATTTTGTGGAATTGGGGAGGGGTCTTAGACAAGTAGCACTCACGGTAACCTTCTTGGAAGTGCTGCCCATCTATGGTGTAGGAAAGGCTAGGGTGTTCAGCACCATGGGATTCAATCAGTGGTTGAAAAACTGGTGCAGAGCTCATAGATTTGGCTTCATTGGGGACTGGGGGTCCACCTGGAGTGATGCAAGCCTATACTGGCATGATGGGCTGCATCTGTCCAAGAGGGGAACCAGGATCCTAGGTGATAGGTTTAAATGCTTCATTGGCAAGCATTTAAACTAGCCAAGGGGGAGGCACTGGAAAGGAGCAGGGAAATCCAAGCACCCCCCCAAAAAAATCATGGTAGTAAGTACGTTAAACATCAACACAGAGGTGGTGATAGGGAGAAGGGCAGGGGTAAATGGGGAAGACACAAAGGCAAGAAGGACAGGGATGGGGCAAAAAGGAGTAAGGCCATCAGGAAGTGGAGGTTAAAGAGTTCCAATGCCTGTAGTGTGGGCAACAAGCTCCCTGAGCTGGTGGCCTTGATGGAAGAGGGATGCCTGGATATAGTAACAGTCACAAAAACATGGTACACAGAGAACCATGACTGGGATGTTAACATACCAGGGTACATAACCTACAGGAGAGACAGGCAGGGGAGAAGTAGCTCTCTATGTAAAGGAAGGGATAAAAGTAACTGAACAAAAGAGTAAACAGGGAGGAGAGAAGGCACTGTGGGTCACCTTGGAGATTGGAAAGGGCACCACAATCCACACAGGGGTTGTATACAGACCCTCATGTCAGGGGGAGGGAATGGACAAGGATATGATAGAAGGCATTCTTAGAATGGCAGAGAAAGGGGAGATACTGTTGATGGGAGACCTAAATATGCCAGATGTTAACTGGAGCACATTTGCTGCAGCCGCATCCAAGAGCAGGGCCATTCTTGATGCTTTACAGGTGGTAGGCCTCAGACAGCTAGTTTCCCACTTGTGAGTGAGCAATCTTAGACTTCATACTCTCAAATGGGGGCAGTGAGAGGATCTCAGATCTAAAAGTGGGTTGCCATCTGGGAACAAGTGACCATTAAACAGTGTGGTTCATGTTAAACTCAGCTACAGAGTCAAGCTATACAAAAGTGAGGGTACTGGACTTCAGGAGGGCTGACTTTGGCAAGATGGGAGAGTGTCTCAGAAAAGCATTAATAAACAGACTAGAAGGAGGGGTGGAGCAACAATGGGGAATCATCAAAACTGCCATCACAGAGGCAACAAGCCTTTGTGTGAAGCAAATAAACAAATCAAAATGAAAGAAAAAGCCACTATGGTTCTCAAAAGAGGTGGCTGGGAAAGTCAGGGAGAAAAAGGTAGCATTCTGGAAGTATAAGGAAACAAAGAAGGAGCAGGACAGACAGCTGTACCAGTTAAGGCAGAAGGAAGCAGGGAGGGAAGTCAGAATAGCAAAGGCCCAAACTGAGGAAACATAGCCAACTCGGTTAAGAAGGGGGATAAAACCTTTTAAAGGCATATCAGAGAGCATAGAAAGACAAAGGGAGTGATAGTGAGGCTGAATAGAATGAATGGTGGGTGGGCAGAGGGGGACAGACAAAAAGCAGGGATACTGAACGAATATTTCTGCTCATTATTCACAAAAGAGGAGGGGGAAGTGCCTAATTCAATTAACAGAAGCACTCTTGACAGGGGGAGTGGATCCCAGCCCTTTCACAGAAGAAAGGGTTCTGTAAGAACTCCTAAAACTGAAGGTGGACAAAGAAATGGGGCCTGATGGAATTCACCCCAGAGTTCTAAAAGAATTAAGGGGGGAACTAATGAAACCACTGACTACTCTTTTTAATAAATCATGGGAGGATGGTCTGGTGCCCGAGGACTGGAGGATGGCGGATGTGATTCCCCTTCACAAAAGTGGAACCAAGATAGAGGCAGGAAACTACAGACCTGTCAGTCTGACCTCTAAGGTAGGGAAAGTGATGGAGTCACTTCTGAAGGAAAGAATTGTTGAGCACCTAGAGGCCAGTGGGGCACATGACCCAAGGCAGCATGGGTTCACAGTGGGAAGGTCATGTCAGACGAATCTAATAGATTTCTTTGACTGGGTGACCAAAGTAGTAGACCAGGGAGGGGCTGTGGACATGGCCTACCTAGACTTTAGCAAGGCATTTGACACAGTCCTACACAAAAGATTAATAGTCAAATTAACCAGCCTGGAAGTGGGTCCCAGGGTGGTAGCCTTGGTAAAACACTGGCTGGACAACAGGACACAGAAGGTAATTGTAAATGGAGTCCACTCTGAAGAAAGGGGGGTTACTAGTGGGGTACTGCAGGGTTCAGTACTGGGTCCAGTCCTTTTTAATGTCTTTATAAGTGACATTGCAGAGGGACTGGAAGGAAAAGTATGCCTCTTTGCAGATGACACAAAGATCTGCAACAGGGTTGATACACAAGGAGGCATGGAAAGGATGAGAAGGGACTAGGCAAGGTTGGAGGAATGGTCAGAAGTATGGCAGCTAGGATTCAATGCAAAGAATTGCAAAATAATGCACCTGGGAAACAAGAACCCAGGGGAAGATTACACAACGGGGGGGAGTAGTAACAACAACAAAAAAGGAAAGGGACCTGGGGGTAATCATATCAGATGACCTTAAGGTTAGCAAGCAATGTGAGAAGGCAGTAGGGATGGCTGGGGGTATATTGGGATGCACAGGGAGAGGCATCACCAGCAGAAAACAGGAAGTTGTGATCCCTCTGTACAGACATTTGGTGAGACCCCATCTGGAGTACTGCATCCAGTTCTGGAGACCCCATCTCCGCAAGGACATAGACAGGATAGAGGCAGTCCAGAGGAGGCAACTAAAATGGTGCAGGGTCTGCAAGAGAAGCCGTATGAGGGGAGACTAAAGGAGCTTAATATGTATACCCTTGAGGAAGGAAGGGAGAGGGGGTACATGATAGAAACTTTTAAGTACCTCAGTGGAATCAACAAAGTCCAAGAGGGCAGCATCTTTCAGAAAAGAGACGTGCAAGAACAAGGGGACACACTTTAAAGATGGGGGGGGCAGTTCTGGGGCAATGCGAGGAAGTATTTTTTTCACAGAGAGGGTAGTGGATGCATGGAACAGCCTTCCTGAGGAGGTTGTGGGGTCTAAAACTGTGGGAGAATTCAAGAATGCATGGGACAGACATAAGGCAATTCTTGTGGGGGGATAGGAAGAAATAGGCTGTTGGTTAACTTGAATCTGTGGCCTATCCTGTAGGCAGGGAAATGGGCAGACTTGGTGGGCCAAGCGGTCCTTATCTGACATCAAAGTCTATGTTTCTATGTAAAACACCACTTCTTAAGACCACCTTTGGGCAAAGATCTTTATTATTTAGAGCACCCACTTTTTTCAACAAAATACCTTCAGTAATTATTGAGAGTAGTCTTATTCAGTGTTTTAAGAAAAGGCTAAAATATTGGCTTTTCTCAAAAACATAATGTAGCTGCTTCTGCACTGCACTTTATTGGATTGTATAGTCTGCTCCTACGATGAATGTTGTATTTTCATACTGTGTTTTTAGATTGAACTTGTCACCAGTGAAAACGGGCAATCTTGCTCATTTGGATTTACAAGTATAAAAAAATAAAAAGGAAATGAAAAAATATTCAACGTGGAGGCACACTAATGCTTTATACAATGGAATGATAACTTCAGGATCCCTGATCCCTGGTATTCAGCCCTGTCTGGGTTGGATGCACAAGCACATGGTATTTGCGCAGTGTGCATTACCTGATATATTCAGAGGAGATGCGCCATTGCACATCTCCGTTGAATATATCCCATGGTCTCGATGGCTGCCACAGTTGCGCTGTGCACCCACTTGCACCATTGCCAGGCGCATCTTTGAATATCGGGTCCTATGAGTTTTTTTATACACACCAAGGGCATGTAAATAAAACAAATGGAATAAACACCCCATAGTTCACGTTATGTAACTGTTTTGTGAGTGCTAGGGAAAAGAATAGTTGGACAAATAGAATTACAGTACAAGTCACTTAATCAGGATATGGTTAATCAGGACATCCGCATTATTGGGACATTCTCCCGAGAACAGATTAAGTGGCTATGCTACTCTATGGGAGCTAGAAATGCTTAAAGGGGATGTCCCTACAGCTGCCCGCCACCTCATCGGGTCGACTGTGTCTGAACTTTCCCAGATATTTCCCTCCTTAATCCCTAACTAACTTTTTATTCACAGTTAAGTAGGTGTCACTTTTTTCCCCGAATGAGTTCTGCACTGGGAATCCTCTCCTTATCTCAGTGATGCACAACTATTTTTTTTGTAGGGGGCAGACTGAAAACTTGAGTCAAGGCAGAGGGCCAAGGGTCACTGTAAAACAGCCCAAGGTGATGAATGTCCAGCAAGACATTATTAAATGTACACACAAAATAAATCAGAACATCTATCTATCTATCTATCTATCTATCTGTCTATCTACCTACCTATCCACGTTACTAAAGCTTAAACCAAAATCAAATAGTCAAGTCAAAATTTTATTGTTCAGCTGTAAAGCCATTACAATATTCCAAAACACAAAAAAAGCAATATATACATTTCAAGCATATACAAATACATACTTCATTTCATTCGATAACAAACCTATGGCTGCTTTAAACACCTGCAATTTATGCAAATGCTAATATTTTGCATCCATATTAAGTTCATAATTTCACTAAGTTACACTTCATTGGAAAACCAGCACATACTAATTACCATAAAATATGCTGCCTACACGTATTTATTATTATAGCAACCTACTTCTCATAACTATCATTCTTAGCCAGTGCAGCTTTGAATTTTAAAGGGATTAAAAGTTAATAGCATTAAAACTGACTGACAGCTCCGCAATCAGTACTGAAGGAAGCCATCCATACCTGCCCCAAATCAGGTTTATAGGCAATCTGTAAAGATACTTTTGCATGGAGATTGATAACAGTAAGGCTATCACTGGACTCAAACTGAATCAACCCAGATTACCAGTAACACCCATGCTTTTTGATGCATTTCAGAGGCAATCTGCAACACCCACTAACACCCATTAACTCTGAATCTCCATTTGTCATCAGTCTAGCAGGAATTATAAATCAGTCGCAACAATTAAAAACCTCACAGGGGTCATTAGTACCCTATATGCTTTCCTGTATGCACACATTTCGCTTCATTTTCAAAAAACTCTGTCCTCTAATGGGCCCTACTGAGGGCATATAGAAAATACACTCACTTAACTTCAGGTCTCCTTTCGGACCAGGCATCAACTCATGAAGATACTACTGCATGTCACACATGAATTACATACATTTTGTCACAAGTTCTGGTGGGAATTACCTTGATGCTGGTTATATCTAACCTTCTTAGTGGACATTTTGAAGCTTCCTGCCGTAAATATTGCTCCTTGCCTCTGTTTGTTGCCAGGTATGATGGGAATTACATACCAACAAGGGATAGTTTTTACATCAGATTATTATGAGCAGCCCCCTGCCCGCAAGCAGCCAAGCATTTCACTCTGCTACCTCGTTCACTTACCTTATGTTGGGCCAAAATATAGGTACCAATCCAATCCCTATAGAGGCCATTGATCAGTCTGTTATCCTATATGCTGCTTTAGCATAAATTTTTTTTCTCCGGGAAGTACAGTTTTAGCACTTGAACTAAATTAGGTGGCCAGCTATAATACATTTCTAATTAATGAGAGACATAAATACAAATTCTGCTTTTAAAGCACATAAAAACTGTAATGTACACACAAGGAAAAAAGAAACACCATGGCACAATAACAGCAACAACACTGTGGATAACTTTGCCTTACAGCAGTCACTTACAAACCTATACAGATCATTACGGCAAGAAATTCGTGCTCTGATTTTTTAAATCTCCACATAGCACTGGGACCATTTTAAACCTCCAAAATGAGTGCCTGAAGGGGAGAAAAAGTTGTAGAGTATCAGAGAGTATCACAATTAACCAGATACAGTATTTCAAATATAATCAGTACACCTACATGGCGCAGCTTTCCACCTGAATGGGGTTCTTCTGAGGCCTCAATGAGTCTTGGTCTGTGAGGTCTCTGAAATGCTGTAGCATCAGTAAAAAGAAAAATCAAAGTAAACATCAGTACCTTGGGGCAGTACTATCACCATTGGTCCAGCACTTTGTATCACAGCCACGGCGTCTTTTGTTTTTGTTCCCCACTTTCTTTTTTTTCTAATTAGCAGTCTAAGTGGCTGGGGAATCAAAGTAAATCCTATGCGCAACCAGTATCAGCTACCAGATCTCCATTATTTAATTTGTTTTCCTCTCTTCTTTTCTTCTCTTAATTGCAGTGGCCCTATAGAAACAAAAAATGGAAGACACACTCCTCTGAGTGCAGTGAATTTTAGCTTTGGGAATATTTTATATATAAGCCCTCAAGTAACAATGTCATACCTGTTATAGGTTTAAATGAGCTTATCAACACAAAGTTTGCCATCATGCCTTTAGCAGGCATCCACTTTTGGTCTCCTGTCTCCTTACGATTCAGCAAATATCTGTATCACTGACAGTGACGCTTGAAATGCCACATCCCAAAACAATGGGTGGCCGTCTCATCCATCCCTTCGGAAGAGATCCTCCTTTGGTTTCAGGCAGATCAATCTCCACTGTCTCCACTCTTCAATATAACACAGTTACTCTCTTCTCATTCTGCAGATATCTCTTGAAGCATCAGTACTACTGAATCAGGAAGTGATCTATCAAAATTCTGCTTTTTGGCTGTAAGCAAGTGGCCAAAGTTCCAGTTTCTATACCTGTAATTTTTTTTTTCAGTCATCTTTAGTTTTTTAGATATTTGCAATTTATTTGAATTGTTGTAGTGCTACAACAAATATGATGGCTGACTAATTTTTAGCTGTGCTTTTTCTACAGGTCACATGACATCTTTTGACAATAGCAGAGGGACGCCCTGTTGACCATTCCCAATGTCCCTGCGAGTTATTCACACGTGCAGTTGGCAGCAGAGGGGGTTCCAGTGCAACATGCTTAGTGGCAGAAATGTAAACAAAAGCAGAGAATAACTGAGTAAATTACTTGGTGATAGTACAATACTGGCGAGAAAGAGTACCAGGTATATGATTAGCAGGCACAGGAAATAAACTGTCAAAAAAGCACAATTTTTTTTCCTCGTAATACTGCTGCTTTAAAGTGTTGGCTCCAAAGGTCCAAAAAGCACCGACTAGGTACCAAAAACACCAAACATTAACAGGCCGGAGACACCACCAAGCAAATAAGGAATGAACTTTTACAAGTTTATAAAAGCACTTCTCTTAAAAAAATATAACAATAATAATATGTTTAATTCAAGAGAAGTTTATCCATGGCATTTAACACTCTACCAGCGCTCCTTCAGTAGAACATTTATCCTGTAGAATGTTGGCGCTAGCGGGTAACCGAAATGGTCATTCAGGATTAAAAAAAGTGCTGTAACTTTCGTGACTGCAACAAAAATATCTTTCCAGTGTTTGATTCAAGGAAATAGGGTGGGTTTCATTCATGAAGCCCACTGAAAGACCTACATTAAAGTTAACAAGTGGGGAGCAAATACTGCTATGAGAAGTGGAGCAGCATCGTGGCCATCTTGCCGCTCCGCCCTTTGTCAACGCAAAAGTCGAGGTTCATTGTTGAGGAATCCCAAAATCAAATAAACAAAGGCTGCAAGGGGAAGCAGCTAGGTCCTTGAGGGCCACAGACAGCTGCTGTAGGGGCCGATTGAGGCCCCTTGGCCATATGTTGTGCATCAGTGCCTTATATAGAAACATAGAAACATAGACTTTGACGGCAGATAAGGACCACTTGGCCCACCCAGTCTGCCAATTTCCCTACCTACTGGATAAGCTGCAGATTCTAGTTAACCAACAGCCTGTTTCCTGCAACCCCCCACTATAATTGCTTTGTATCTGTCCCATGCATGTTTGAATTCCCCCACTGTTTTAGACCCAACGACCTCCTCAGGAAGGCTGTTCCATGTATCCACCACTCTCTCTGTGAAAAAGAATTTCCTCACATTACCCCTGAGACGTCCCCCCTCTATCTTTAAACTGTACCCCCTTGTTCTTACACATCTCTTTTTCTGAAAGATGCTACCCTCCTGGACTTTGTTGATTCCCTTGAGGTACTTGAACGTTTCTATCATGTCCCCGTCCCTCCTTTCATCAAGGGTATACATATTAAGCTCTCAGTCTCTCCTCATATGGTTTCTATGTAGACCCTGCACCATTTTAGTTGCCCTCCTCTGGACTGCTTCCATCCTGTCTATGTCCTTGCGTAGATGAGGTCTCAAAACTGCACACAGTACTCCAGATGGAGTCTCACCAACTGTCTGTACAGAGGGATAACCACTTCCCTTTTTCTACTTGTGATGCCCCTTCCTATGCATCCCAGTATCCCCCTGGCTCTCCTTACTGACTTTTCACATTGCTTACCCACCCTTAGGTCATCTGATATGACTACCCTCAGATCCCTTTCCATTTTTGTTGTTGTTAGTACCTCCCTTGCTAATGTGTACTCTTCTCCTGGGTTTTTAGATAGATAGAATAGTCATCCCACAAAACCTTATTCCAATCACATATGGCATATTCCTTCCAGCCAGACACCGCCATCCTTGTACTCATTATGTGAGTGACTGTCATGGCCCTCATTGTGATATATATGTATTGTACATATTGTAGATGTTAGTTTAGCTTTCTCTTGCCAAGCTTTAACATGTGAATTCTCGGTATATTATTGTGTTATAAATAACATTTTCTTGTTTCTGTATGTATAACTGTCTCATAAGTATGTGATGTAATTGCTGTGCACCAACTCGAAACTTGACCTTATCAGGTCCATCTTGTAAATGAGCCTTGCTCAATGATGATCACCTGAATAAATAAAGATTTGATTGATTGATTGATTGATTGATTTTGTTTCCCAGGAGCATTACTTTGCACTTCTTTGCATTGAATCTAAGTTGCCATATGTCTGACCATTCCTCCAACCTTGCCAAGTCCCTTCTCATCTTTTCTACCCCCTCTTGTGTATCAACTCTGTTACAGATCTTTGTGTCATCTGCAAAGAGGCATACCATTCCCTCCAGACCCTCTGCAATGTCACTTATAAAGATGTTAAAGAGGATTGGACCCAGTACTGAGCCTTGAGGTACTCCACTAGCAACCCCCCTTTCTTCGGAATGTGTTCCATTCACTATTACCTTCTGTGTCCTGTTGTGCAGCCAGTTCGCTACCCAGGCTACCACCCTGGGACCCACTCCCAGGCTGGCTAATTTGATTATTAATCTTTTGTGTGGGACTGTGTCAAATGCCTTGCTAAAGTCTAGGTAGGCCATATCCACAGCCCCTCCCTGGTCTATTACTTTGGTCACCCAGTCAAAGAAATCAATTAGATTAGTCTGACATGACCTTCCTGCTGTAAATCCATGCTACTTTGGGTCCTGTGCCCACTGGCCTCTAGGTACTCCAACAATTCTTTCTTTCAGAAGTGATTCCATCATTTTCCCTACCACTGAGGTCAAACTTACAGGTCTGTAGTTTCCCTATGCCTTGCTTCCACTTTTGTAAAGGGAATCACATCTGCCTCCTCCAGTCATGAGGTACCACCCCATCCTGCCATGATTTGTTAAAAAGTGTGGTCAGTGGTGTCACTAGGTCCCCCCTTAGTTCTTTTAGGATTCTGGGGTGAATCTCGTCGGGCCCCATTGCTTTGTCCACCTTGAGTTTTAGGAGTTCTTTCAGTACTCTTTCTTCTGTGAATGGACCCCTACCCAGAGTGTTTCTATTGTCTGGTTTAGGTAACTGCTCCTCATCTTCTTTGGTGAATACTGAGCAAAAGTATTCATTCAGTATCTCTGCCTTTTCACCGTCTCCCTCTGCCGACCTCCCCTCTCCTTTATTAATCTTCACTATCCATCCCTTAACCTTTCTATGCTCCCTAATGTACCTATAAAAGGTTTTATCCCCCTTTTTGACCGAATTGGCTATTTTTTCCTCGGTTTGTGCCTTTGCTATTCTGACTGCTTTTCCTACTTCTTTCTGCTTTAATTGATACAGTTCTCGGTCATGCTCCTTCTGTGATTCCTTATACTTTTTGAATGCAGCCTTTTTCTCCTTAACCTTCCCTGCCACCTCTTTTGAGAACCATAGTGGTTTTTTATGCCGCTTTGTTTTCTTTATTTGTTTTACACAAAGACTTGTTGCCTCTATGATGGCAGTTTTGATTTTTCTCCATTGTTCTTCCACCCCTCCTATTTGGCCATTTGCTAGTGCATTCTTCAGGTGTTCACCCATTTTGCCAAAGTCAGCTCTTCTAAAGTCCAGTATCCTTGTTTTTGTATGGCTTATCTCATGGTTGTGTTCACTGTGAAGCACACTGTGCAGTGGTCGCTTGTTCCCAGATGTCTACCGACTTCTAAATTTGTGATCCTCTCTCCATTTGAGAGTACCAGGTCTAGTATTGCTCCCTCCTGAGTGGGTTCCAGCACTAGCTGTCTAAGGTCTGCCCCCTTCAGGGCATCAAGAATGACCCTGCTTTTGGATGTGGCTGCAGTACATGTCCTCCAGTTAACATCTGGCATATTCAGGTCCCCCATCAACAGTATGCCTTGTCTCTTGATCTCTACAACACTACTGCTCAAGTATCATTGCTGCCTAACAATCTGTACTGTGTATATATTTCCTTATCTCCCATTCCTCCACTGCTCCCCTTGCCTCTTCTCCACCAAAATGCAGATGTTTCTACCTTATCCAACCCGTTGCCTGAATTTCTTGAACTGCTCTGCTCCCACTTAGTGCACAGGCATCTCTGAGGTAAAAAAACAAAACAAAATGAGTGCGTCAGCATCAGAAATCTTAGCAGGTGATGTGTCCTGTAGGAAGGTGTATTGTCAGGAAAGGGATTCTATTCTGCTGGTTATCACAGGGCTGGGAGCCTCAGCAGTATCATATCCAACCTGCTGCCTGAATTTCCCAAATTGCCTCGTTCTCCCACATAGTGCACAGGCATCTTTGTTCTGCCGATGGAGGTAAAAATATGAGCGTGTCCACATAAGATCTGTAAGACAGTTATGCTGTTCTGTAGCTACTGTATAGTACTTTTTGCTTTAAACTTGATTAGCTTTTAAAAAGTATAAACTTTAAATAACTTAAAATAACTCACAAATCATAGGCAATATAGTACTGCCCTCGGTGTTTGTCAGATTACTTGGTGGAAGTGCAATACACACAGTAGAGGTAGGTTTGAATTCTCTTTACAGGACAGCTGCTTAATCAGGATGAAAAGGCATCCACCAAGGTGTCCCAGTTAAGTGGCTTCTACTGTAATTTGAATGACAGCTATGCCATAATAACGGATCATGTATTATGGCACAAACCAGCTATTACAGCATTTGAAAGTGGTGGCAATCCAGTTGTTAAACACCCTAAACAGTAATTATAATACAATGTACTATCATATTGTGTACTCTGGTATGATATGGATATCTAATATACAAGGTTACTTAAAGCAGTAAAGGCATTTCTTCTACAGGGTGAATTAGTGAGACATACAAATAGTGCATGTCCACCTTTAATAGATTATACAGATGTTAAAGTTCAGACTGTGCAGTGTGATCATGCTCCCCCTGACATTTCAAAGACAGGGTTATAGCTGAAAAGCATAACAGAGCAATGACCATTCAATTTGCCTCTGCTCTGGAGTAAGACATTTAAGTGCAAAAATAACTGACAGGTCACAATATGAAAAGGTACATAAATTTCAAAGTTTAAAACTGTAAAATTCTCAAGCAAGAATAGTTTTAAATATTTGATCATTGAGCATTTTATCTTATTTGACCTGAAGAACACATTTTATGTAGATTCTGGAAGAGGAGGAGGAAGGGTGGGTTTGTATGACTCTCAAATACACTCTCTAAAACAAATATCATTACTACCGTGATAGTTTCTTTTCTCAAGACGACTGCATTTGTAATGTTATACAATACAAATAGTAGACTCTAAGTAGTACCCGAGGGACAGGTCTAGCACCCATTTAGGAAAAAAGGCTCTGAAGTATAGATGTACCAAAGCTGATATCCTTTCTAGCTTCAGTGTCCAAACTGAAAAGAAAAGTGAAGGAGTGTACCGTGAACCATATGGCTGCTTTGCACACCTCTAGCAAGGGTTCACTCCGTTAATACTGATACTGTGGGAAATTTAGAACTGCTGCCTTAAATCCTTAGGTGTCTCAAGATAAGCATTATTATGGCAGATATTCAGTAAAAGAGAAAAAACAAATAGAGATTGTCTGTTTTTGTACTGGACGTACCTTTTCCAACCTCATCATCCCACACCTTTTGTGCTTTCCTAATATGTGAGTTATAACTTGCTGATGCCATTTTAATTAAGCTATAACCCACAACAGTGTATTTATTTATGATGCTTGTAACTATATTTGGAATGTATCCCTTCTTTAATGTAATTTTGTAACTTTTTTAAAGTGTATGGCCCTTGATCTTCTGGGGAAGTGTACCTTATGAAAAATATACGACTAATGATTCTGCTACTACTACTTTTCAGTAGCATTTTAACAGCTTTTTTGTATGGTACACACATTTTTATTTTTCATTGAGATCAGACCAAGGATTCTCATGAATTCTGTCTCTTTTATATCCACCTGTAATTCAGGAGCAGGTAGGTTCAGCACATTTGCCTCAAAAATTCAGTATATATGTGTATAACCTGTAGCACAACAATATTGATGGAACTCCATGGCAAAACTCAATAAAATCAGTTTAGAAAAATGAAGTACATGATGAATAGACTTCATTCATCCTTCGTAGAGCACCAAAGTATTTCTCAACAGAATCTTCTGGTGAACTTCATTCCTCCTCCTCTTTCTCCTCAAATCCTCACTTTTGAGGGAGACTAGGAAGCACATTGAAGGTGTCTTTTCTTTTTCAAAACATTATTGTTTTGAAAAATTGCCACATTTTTAATGCCCTCTATGGAGGGAATGTTTTTATGGCTGTGAGTGGAGCATACAGTCATCTTGCTTTAGCTAGAAAAATGGGATACCGAAGCACAATTTTCAGAGTTTTCAGTGTATTCTTCCACAACTGCAAATCGCTATGCCTGTCAGTTTTGCAGTGAGATTTCCAAGCCTCTGCACAGAACTCTAAGCCTATTTGCACACATAACAAACAAATCTTCATATGTGAAAAACTATACTACCTACCCAAAAACAACCAGCAGCAATGTTTTTCAGGACAAAAATACCTTTACAATGAGGATAGTCACTAAGCAGTATTCCTTATATTGTTCTGAATGTAACCATTTACTTAATCAATTGTATTATTGTTTTTTATACAACTCACACTTTGAATGGCTATAATTTAAAGACTGTAAGGAGTTCAGCTTAGTAACTACCCTCATTGTGAAGGTATTTTTGTCCTGAACATCTTTGCTGCTAGTTGTGTATGAGTAACTGGTATGGTTTTCAAAATATTTAGTTTTGTTTGGCATGTGCAAAAATGTGTGAGAATGCAGTGCACAGCAGCAGAAACTGCTTTTTCACCAAGAGCAAGCACAATAACAGGCATGCCAAACAAATATAAATATTTTGAAAAGCATACCAGCTACACATACACAACCAGCAGCCACATTGTTTAAGACAAAAAGACCTTTACATTGAGGGTAGTCACTAAGTTGTATGCCAAATAATTTTTAATTTATAGTCATTTAATTACCAGAAGTTTTTTTTTTAGTCTCACGCTTCAGATGGCTATATTTTGAAGACAGTAATGAGTTCAGTTTAGTGAATACCCTCATTGTAAAGATCTTTTTGTCCTGAACAACTTTGCTGTGGGTTGTGCTTATGTAACTGGCATGGTTTTCAAGATATTTAGTTTGGTTTGGCATGTCCAAAAATGTGTAAGAATACAGTGCAGAGCAGCAGAAACTGCTTTTTCATCATGAGCAAGCACAATAGCAGGCATGCCAAACAAATGTAAATATCTTGAAAACCATAAAAGCTACATATGCACAACCAGCAGCAAAGTTGTTTAGGACAAAGAGACCTTTACAATGAGAGTAGTCACTAAGCTGTACTCCAATTAATTTTTAATAAACCATCATCTAATTACCAGAAATTCTTTTTTTTTAATCTCGCACTTCAGATGGCTGTATTTTGAAGACTGTAATGAGTTCAGTTTAGTGAATACCCTCATTGTAAAGGCCTTTTTGTCCTGAACAGCTTTGCTTCTGGTTGTGTATATGCAGCTGGCATGGCTTTCAAGATAATTACATTTGTTTGGAATGTGTGAATATGTGCAGCAGAGCAGCAGAACTACCTTTTTTGCCCAGCGACAACACAGTCACAGGCATGTCAAACAAATGTAAATATCTTGAAATCCATACTAGTTACACACATGCAACCAGCAGCAAAGCTGTTCAGGACAAAAAGACGTTTACAATGAGGGTATTCACCAAACGGGAATCTTTATGGTTTGTAAATATCCATATTTATAGGAAAGATATCATATTTACCAATTAAGTTTATAACTTTGCAGCTCTATTTCCCAATCATAAATGGCATTTAAAATTACACTGACATGTTTGTAACAGAAAATACAAAAATGCTGGCGCACTAGTTTTCACTTTTCTGCAATTGCAGAAGTGACGGCCGCCATCTGCAACGTGGCTGCACTGACTTACACTGCATATGTGTGAATATTGCACATACATAGTCATGTCAGTGCTGCTATGTTGCATGCGGCTGACTCTGGGGCAAACTGCACATGTGCAAGTATCACGCATGCGTAGTACTGTAATCGCTGCAGTATTAGTATTATCTGACTACGGTGCAGTGAGAGCACTGCATATTCTTATCAATGTTCTTGCTGCTCTTCAAAGATTTCCACAGCTGTATTGGCTCTGACCAGAGTTTGAGTTTGTTTTTTCTGCATCAGTGTCTCTATTTGCTTTTCAGGTACAGGAACTTCAGAGTGTCACAAACCCACTCAGCAGGTCAGCCCTCTACTTCCAAACTGCCAACCTCTGAGTGCAGTCTTGTGAACAGTTTACAGAAACAGGGTAACCCTCCTGCCTGTTTTGTGGGTTCAAATCAACCTTTGGTCTCAAGTCTTGGAGGGATTCAAACTGTGAACCTCTTACTAGCGAACCCAATGCACAGGCTCATATAATTATGTCTTCGGGGGGCAGATATCTTTGCCTATGGGCACCTAACCAGCTGTACAGACATGAACCCTTAAAAACTCTAATAAAAGACCTCAGATTAAAACCACTTACCTTTTTCCAGTTTAGTATCACCATTCAAGCTTATGTACAGTGTCTGCTTTTACCATATATACTCCAATTGTAAAAGGAAAGAAATCAAAGACAGACAAAGTAGGCTCTAAAAATAGACTTTTACTAAAATAGAAATAAAATATGTAAAACATAAAATACAGAACCTATATCACAAGAACCATACAAATATTTTAAAAGAACAAGGTTTAAACAGTGCAGTTCCTACTACAGTACTTAGATTTGTCTCTCTCTCTCTAAATACCTGCTTAAAGTGCTCATAGATGTTTCTCTGTCAGAGTCTAGATAGAAGTGTCTCTGAAGAAAAGCAGAATAATGTTTAAAAGCTGGTTTTCCCCACCTCTTTGCATGAGGTCACCTGGCTCCTCCTCTGTTTATGAAAAATCATACACCCACAATATTTTATCATATTGGAAGGTAAGATATTTAAGGTTGCATCAGCAGAAACTCCTTTCATCTTTAGCTGCATCCTCTCTCACACAGGCATCAAAGGAACATTTACAACTTCACACCAATGTGTAATAATCTGGGTTTCCCTCCAAACATCATAAAATGGATACGATCTATCTTGGCATCTGGCAAGCTACAATTAGCCACCTAAACAGGATATCCTCAACTCAAGCCTCTTCCAGCCTGTAACTATCTCATGGCTTTCATCTTTCAGCTGAGATTTGTGGGGTGAGTGAGGTCACTCTAACAGCACCAGATTTCTCAGAGTCTCTTATGACAGACAGTCCATAACACATTTTTATATTACAAAAATGATACAGTGATCAGAACCAGCTGTCCAAGTGTCACATAGAGTACTTTTGCTTCCCTTTACCAGCTGTAGTATTTGGGTGGCATTCAAAAAGCCTCTTTTGTGGTTCCCATCAGAACAGTCAGAGTGTTTTTCTTAGGGAGCACGGTGCACTTAACTGGAAGATGATTTTTTTTTTATTTAGTTGTTTAACCAGGTATAGCACACTAAGCTGAAAGCTTTTTTACAGGAGCGACCTGGGAGCACAAGGAGGTTAAGTGACTTGCTCAGGGTCACACAGTATGCAAGTGGAAGCTGTGGGATTCAAACCCCAGGTCTGGTCTATTCAGTTTAGCAGTAGTTTCTGTCTCATTGGATATCAGAGATGACTATTGTTTTGTCATGGATATCTGATAATACTGTTATTAATTTGACTTACTTGGAGTAATTTTATAATAACATAATACTGTACTTAGTCTCTCTTATAATGGTTATCTGATACTAATGTAAGTCATGTGATTTACTGCAGTACATAACAATATAATAATGATATATAACATTTAGTCTTATTTTCATGGTTAGCTATTGCTGGCTGTGGAGTGCTGTGTGGGTGGATGTTTGTGTTTGTCTGTGTCTGTAGGTTAGTTTTTGTAGATTTACATGTTTTTCTGCTTGGAGTAACTTCACCATTCTTACACACAACGTCTGTGAATGTCTCCTGGACTGAATTTCTGCAAAATATCTTCACCAGGTATCAGCATTTTCATTTTCAATCAACTTTTTGGAAGCCACCCCAAGGAAAAATAACTCTAGCAACTAAGTCTGACAAACTCGGTGATGCTGGGCCCTGCGATTGAATCAACATTTTCGTCTGACCTGCTCCAAAAGGAATTTTGCTTGGGCTATTCAACAACCATTTTAGAACAAAGGAAACATACAGACAAAAGTTTCATCCTGCATATGCCCAGGCACAGTTTATCACCTTTCAGGAATTTTAACACATTCTGTGACCCTGGGTTTCAGCAGTTCATCGTTTCCACTGGATGAAATTTACTACCAGGTAACAGCATTTTCATTTAAATCAACTTTAAATGTACTTGTCTCTAAAGGGCTGCTCTACAACCACTTTGAAAACAAGGAAACAGGCAGACAAAGGTTTTCACATCCTGCATATGCCCAGGCCAAAGTTCATCACATTGAAGAGATTTAACACTTTCTGTGACTCTGGTCCTCTTCAGTTCATCATTTCCACTGGATCTATCTTTTATTTCATTTGCTGCTTTCTCCTTGGAGGATCCCCTGAGCGGGCGTTCCATTGCCATACAAGCCCTCCAGGCTCTCTCCTAACTGTGCCTCTGCCAGCAGCCCGACTGGCACCTCCAAAACCAGAGACCACAAAAGCCTGCAAGCAACCACAGCCCTCCAAGACCTTTTAGCGGGGCGACCGGCACCTTCAAAGCCGCCACCCACGCCACCCTCTCCAGCCAGCAACAATGACAGGTACGGTGACTTTTTGACCAGCTGGAAATCAGTGCTTTCTTACTTCTGCAACCTGATTGGTTGGTCTCCCTGACTGTGTGCTCCTTTTGGCCAGTTTCTTTTGAAATGCTGGCTCTACAGTCTGAACTTCTCTCATTCAAAATTCTACTGCTTAATTCTGGAAAATCTTAATATTAGCAAATAAGATTGTTCATAACTGTTTTAAACATTAGAGCATTAATTGCCATTTAGTTTTCAGTGTGTGTGTGTGTATATAAGCAGGGCCACCTCAGCACTCTCAAAATGTCATTACTACAGCTTTTGTTAAATAATTTATTCTGTTATTGACTGTTAAGCAGTATCCTGAAACTATTATTTAACCAAATTGTACTATCACTGCTAAGTGTCTTTGGACCTCCAGTTAGTGCTAGTTTATCATGACACCAGGTCTGTAGCCACACCACTGGTGCTCGTTATCACTCCTGGTCAGTAGCCTTACCCCTGGAGCTTGCTCGGCTCCTGCATGACCCTGCTCTCTGTCACCTCACTGCTCCCAGGTCCCCTACAGTATACCCCCTGTTCTATCCAAGATCGGCCTCTCGGCATGATCTCTGTTAAAGAATTCCATTTCCCCCCTCTCCACTTCGTTCTCCTGGCTACCCTTATCCTGGGACTCATCCCCCTCCTCTCGGACACTGACCCTGTACAGGACAGTGGCAGTGGCAAGTCCATCCACCACTGCTCTGCGACCGATTTTACGTTCTCTAACCTTATGGCCAATGCCGTTGGTCCCCGCTATCCTCCTAGTGGACTGCTGTCTAGACTCGTCCTGCCCCAAATCAACATTAAGCGACGTCATGTCTGGAGACCAGAAATCAAAAGGTCCCCCCCGAGAGGACCCCTTCTGTGGCTAATCTTACTGTCCATTGCCCTATCTGGCGACATTGAAGTCAATCCTGGCCCCACCCTTGACTCTCCTCAGAAATGGTGGAGGGAAAAGGGCCTGAAAGTTGCTCACATCAACATTTGGGTCTTCTTCCCAGCCCTGACGGGCTCACTGCATGGGTCACTCTCACAAGCCTGACATCCTGGGATAACCGAGACCTGGCTAAACCCCAGATTCCCGACTTGGTCTGCAGGCTCCTGGCTATGAGCTAAAACAGCAGGACAGAATAGGGAGCAAAAGGGGAGGAGGTATCCTGATTTACTACAGGGCCCACCTCAACGTATCCCTTATAAACCACACCTCAGTGCTGCTGTCAACCTGTGAGCTCCTCCACACCATGCTGCTGCTTAGCAACACCAAGAAACTGCATGTGGTATGCTCCTACAACCCACCTAAGGGCGGGCTGCAGGGCCTCTCCCATCTCCTGGATACTGTCTGTCCCAGTACTGGGGTAAATGAACTCCTTATCTTGGGGGACATTAACCTAAACTGGGATGGGGAAAACGTCAAGGAGTTTGAGGCCCTGCTTGCCACCAAATCCCTAACACAACTGGTAAGGGAGCCCACCCATCAAAAGGCAAACGGCACTTCCTGCTCCCTCTTGGACTGGATTGTGTCAAACCGTCCTGAGAGGATCTCCTCAGTAGGGGCCCTACCCGACGCCATATCGGACCACTCTCCGGTTCTGTGTATATGGAATATCCCTTCCCCTAAGGTTTCCCACAAAATCATCCAGGTTCGAAACTTTGCCAGATTAAACCCTGACCTGTTCTTGGAGGAATTCAGGCTTACGGACTGGTCAACAGTCTACAGAGCACTGGATCCCTCATCGGCCGTTGCCGCGTTCCACAACATCTTTGTGGATCTACAAGATAGGCATGCCCCTATCACTAGGTGTAGGGTCCGTGGGACAGCCACCCAGTGGCTGAAAGGGGGTCTCCTCTCCCACATGCGAGTGAGAGACAAATGGTGGCATCAGGTAAAATGCTCACACGACACTGCCTTGTTGCAGCAATACAGAAAACTCAGAAATGAGTGCAAGAAAATGATCAGGGGGCCAAAAAGCGACATCTGCAAGGCCGCCATTCTCAGCTCTGCTAAAGACCCCAGACGGTTCTGGAGAACCATCCATTCACTGGTTGGCGGTCGCTCCTACTCCGGGGTCACTGACATGCTCATCGAAGGAGTCTCCTGCAACAATCCTCACGTGATTGCTAATGCTCTAAACTCTCATTTCACAGACCTCCCTTCTGCTCTCGCTAAGAGTCCTCAGCCAAAACTCAAACTGCCCTGCCTCCCGTCCCAATGGAGTCTGGTCTGACCGCCCTCCATTTTACCTAAAGGGCGGTTGTAGCAGTCTGTGGTCTCTCCTTCTTGATCTCTCCCAGAATGCTAGCCCTGGTCCTGATGATCTGGAGCCAAAGCTTCTCAAACTAGGTGCTCCCCTTATAGCCTCCCCGGTGGCCCACATTTTCAACCTATCCCTTACCCAGGGACTGATCCCGGATATCTGGAAGGTTGCCAAGGTCGTCCCTGTCCCTAAGCAGGGCGACCCCAAAATCCTGGACAACTACCGTCCCATAGCTATCCTCTCTGCTGTCAGCAAGCTCCTGGAAAAGGTGGTCGCCAAACAAATCTCGGAGTATATCCACTCCCATGGTCTGCTGACCCCGGCCCAACACGGCTTTCGTAAAGGGCACAGCACTTCCACGGCTCTCATCTCAGTCTCTTCCAGCATCAGAGCTGCTATGGATCAGGGAAAACTCTCAGGTGTGGTATCTATTGACTTATCCAAGGCGTTCGACCTCGTTGACCACGACCTGCTTGCCCTGCAGATGAGGTCCCTTGGTTTGTCCCCCACCGCCCTAAATTGGGTCTCTGACTACCTATATGGCAGAAAACAACTAACTAAATTCAATAAAGTCCTCTCTGCCCCCCGGCCTGTCACCTCTGGTGTCCCTCAGGGCTCCGTGCTGGGTCCCCTACTCTTTTCCCTGTTCATCAACAATCTCCCTGATGTGGTCTCCAGCTGCCATGTCATCATGTATGCGGATGACCTGGTTCTCCTGGCCCACTCCTGTGATACAGCCACACTAACCCGTCACTTATCTGAAGACCTCTGGAACATCCAGGCATGGCTCTCCAACCATAAATTGGTCCTAAATCAAAACAAAACCCAGGCTATGCTCTTCAGTTCCTCTGCCAAAATACAAGCCTCTTCAACTCCCCTACATATCAACTCTGAAGATGGCTCCCTCTCCCTACCGTGACCTCCCTCAAATATCTTGGGTGGCGCTTGATCCCCAATTGGACCTTGGTAGTCATATCCATAATGCCTGCAGTGGGTAAACCGCAAACTGGGGATGGTCTACAGAATACGGTACAACCTCACTCCAGCGCTCGCTTAGCTCTTGCCAGGGAGTACTACTTCCCTCCCTCAGCTACAGCTCCCTCATATTTGCTCATACTTCTAAGACCCTCCTAAGCAAGTGGAGCACAACGACAACAACATCTGTCATTTTGCCCTGGCACTCCCCCACCCATCACTGGAGCTCCACGAGAAGCTTGGCTGGCTATCCCCATTCAATAACCTTAACTTTAGCACTGCGCCTCATGAGTAAAGTACTTAGTCTGCACCCTCCCGAACTGGCCCGGTTTCTTGCTCCTGCTGACCTCTCCCCCTACCTGCTTAGATCCCAAGGCCACGGCCTACTAAGTGTACCTAATTCCCGCACCAACATGGGGGACCGGAGTTTTGCTGTCCATGGCCCCAGGCTCTGGAACTCCTTTCCTGAAAGAGTCCATACTGCCTCCTCTCACAAGAGTTTCCGGACCTCCCTGTGGGATCATCTTAAGGTGGCTTCTCGCTGTGAATGTCCTAAGCCTCCTTAGCCTCCCGGTGTCCACTGGTGCCGGCTTCTTCTCTCCTGCTCTGGCATCACCACTCTTGCGCTATATCCTCATCCAAATCCCCCCTCCCTTGCTTGACTGACGCTATGATGTTACTATGCTCATAATCCTCACCAGCCCTGTTGGTCATTGAATTTATCTCTAACTTATACCTTGCCCCAGCACTGTATCTGGGTGTACCTTCCACGTAATGTAAAACTGTAAAATTGTCTTTTCTCCTGTTTTTGTACCTGAATGTATTCGTCTGAACCAATTACTGTATCAATGTACCTGTTGTACCCTTTTGTACTCTCCCGGGTCGTTCCTGAAAATAGGCATAAAACTTGTCTAGTGTACTTACCCGGTAAACAAAAACTAAATAAATAAAATCTGACAGTAGAATCATAATTTGTGAACTTTACCATAAAGCAATGTGATAGTAATGTGGTACTCATTCTAATAACTGGTGGCTATATGATAATAACATTGTAATTATTGTAACAGTACTATAGAACAATAAAATATGACACCTAGAATCTCATGTATAATAGTTATCCGATTATAGCATTTAATTTGTATGGTTCACTATGAAGCAACTATGTAAAATGTAATAGAGGACTAAGATGGTAATAGTAAATGTCTATGTTATAATAAAATTGTGGTTAAAACAAAATAATGTAATAATAATGTACTAGGAAATTGGCTTATATCTGATGACTATCTAATATTGTAATGCAATTCACTACTAATTTAGTGAGCAGGGATTCACTTGCAAGCTTTAAAAGAGGTGGTAGATATCTGGTTAACACAGAATAGGCACAAATGGGCCCACTAATGTGGAGAACAGTAAGAATAGGCTATAGTAGCTTTCTTCTATTCTAAACCATGTAAAAATACTAAGCTATGTTATAAAAGTGCACTACCCAGTGTCTCATATTATATGGTTCTATGACAATAAGATTGTCATTCATGTGAGCTAGTACAAATCAATGTAACAAAACTGACATATACTCAAGGCAGTATGTTATTAAGATATATGATACTAACATGTCCATCATTCTGAGCTGTAGTGCAAAAAAATAAATAAAAATAAGTATACATTATACTGTATGATGCATTGCATGTGAGACCCACAGTATGAGTCTGTCTGATAATGTTATAATTTGGGGGATTCACTGTATGATCATGTAAGAGATTTACCACATATAAATAATATAGCTTTTATCTGTAGACTGTTGTTCCCCTTCTTGGTCTAGTTAAAAAGGTTAACCCTTTAGCATTTCTGCAGGAGGAGCATGCTAAGATAAATAAATAAAAATAAAAGGCTAATGGACTCAATTTTCAAAGCCCCACAAATACCACAAGCCCTTGGTGTGATGATCGTTTGGTGCATGGGACCTGCGGCAGTCTCCCGGACGGTGATTGGGATTTTCAATGCAGAGATTCAAATGCCATAAGTTAGATCAGTTTTTTCCTGGTCTAACTTGCAGCATTTGGGGGATCCTTTTTACAGGGCTTTTGTCAAGTATTTGGTGCAAGCTGCCATAAACTGAGGAAACTGTCGCAGATGCTCCCAACAATTGAAACATAGAAACATAGACTTTGAATACAGATAAGGACCGATTGGCCCACCTAGTCTGCCCATTTCCCTACCTACAGGATAAACTATAGACCTAGTTAATCAACAGCCTGTTTCTTCCTACTCCCCACAAAAATTGCATTGTGTCTGTCCCCACAACCTCCTCAGGAAGGCTGTTCCATGCGCCCACTACCCTCTCTGTGAAAAAAATATTTCCTGACATTGCTCCTGAGCCATCTTCCCTCTGTCTTCAAATTGTGCCCCCTTGTTCTTGCACATCTCTTTTTCTGAAAGATGCTAGCCTCTTGGACTGGACAATAGAAAGTCGGGTGTAGTTGCAGCAAAGGGGTTTGGCACAGCTGCACCCAAAAAAATGGCTTTGATACAGGGCTTGACATAAGCCTGTGTCAGCCTTTGAAAACTGAGCCCAATGTCTATTATATTTACGATAATTATGTTTAACTTTGTGTTTCTATTTTTTATTACTGTTCCTTGTTATTGCTCCAACTCAAGAAAAGTTTATTTGTTCAGCATATTGCTTTTACAAAATTATACATGATACACAATTCTAACAGAAAAACTACTTACATGAGCCATACTTACAGGAATAATAAAACCGTGAGCATACATAATTTAATACAAATTAACATAGTTCTGTGCACAAAGCATGGGTGCTGACATCCAGGGGAACTTCTAAAATGTATCTTTATAGTCACCTATCGGTCTGGCAGTATAGCCTAGAGGTTAGCATAATGAGCTTGGTACATTCAGCAGACCTGGGTTTGATTCCCACAACCTCCATTTGCATACCGTGTAACTTTGCACAAGTCACTTAACCTCCCCAGTGCTCCCGGGTCACCCCTGAAAACAACTATTTGTGCCTAGTGAGGCTTTCCTGGTTACCAAAAGAATAAAGAAATAAATACATGCATAAATATATATTGCATTTAATCTCAAGAGGCGAGAAATTGTTCAATTCCCATATTTCAAAAGTATATAAAATAGAAGTTTAAACTTCAGAATGAAGGTTTGGCAGCATCCCTGGTATAGAATGCCCTCCTTACCCGGAATTCAGTCCTTTAAATGTCTGAATTGTTTTTGTTGTTTTCATTTTGATCATACTAAAAATGTTTTTCCAAAAATGCAAAGGGCAGATTCTGACTCCAAGACAGTCATATATATCTACTGTCTCTTTTGGTTGTTAATTTATAAATAAAGTAGGCATCCTTGTCCTGGATTGTTCAATAATGATCCAGTAAATATTATAGACAATGCAGTACTTACTGGAGTGGTCACAGAGTGTAAACCACATGCCACCTAGATGCCTTTACGAGCAGCTGGTTGTCAAAATGAGCTGTTCTCATAGAGCAGGAGTGTTTATTGTTCAACAAGCAAAGAAAGAAGAGCATTTTGGTAATAGAGAACATCAGTGTAATAGCTCTTATTTCCCTGTGTCTTTCAAAAATCATCGGACTGAACCCAACTGACCCCACAGTTGCTTGCTGTGACATCAGAATCTGTTGAGCACTGTCTTGATATAAAGAAAGGCTCTATGGGGTTAGCTGGGGAGAATCAGTGAATTAAATGAAGACTTTTTTTGCAATAAATATTTCCTTTAAGTGTTTTACACAAAGATAACTTTATCGCAACAAAAATTATTATTAATCAATATGTTGTAACAGTAGAAAGTAAAAGACGGGGTACTGAGATGCATTATTAACCCAGAAATGGAAAACTGAGCATTAAAAATACAAATGCTCTAGTAAACTGTAATAATGTAAACTTTTTTTTATAAAAGGCACTCAATGGGGGTACAGCTGTGCTGTGCATTCTAGGCATATATGTTTACTACAAATTCAATGTTAATAGTACATTTCAGACATTTTTAATCTGATTTTATTTCTTGACTTTTTCTTCTAATTTTGTCTCAAAACCTCCCCAGCCTTCCAACTGACCTCAGATCTCTTGCCATGGCTCTGGAGGGTAACATCCATCTTGGTGTTTGTCAACATTATCCTCCCATAATTCATTGCTTACCATCGAGTGATCAAGCCACAAGTGAGTTATGAAAGCTCAACCCCCTTACAGATGATGAGTAGTTGCGCATCTGTAGTCTGGCTGTTGCGTGCCTAGTTTATGCCATACATTTTAAAATAATAATAATTAACAATAATTTCTGTATTTTTAACGCGCCTTTTTAAAATCAAGGTGCCTTAACAGCAAACTTCACATAAAAACAATAAAATAAACACAAATACAATAAATACTGAGTTCATAAAATACAATAAAATATCATCATCAGAGATATGCCAACAACCACAAATGGGTCTTTAACACCTGTTTAAATTCCTCCATGGATGTGCACTCCCAAAGCAGGCAGGATAGAGAATTCATGAGGGTTGGGGCCACGTAAATAAAAACACGGGCCCCCGAAGATTGTAAAGAAACCCTCAGAATCTCTAGCAACCCTTCATCTGTCTAGTGGAGTGATTGCCTAGGGACATAGGGCACCAGGGGCTCTTTCAAGTAGTCTGGGTCTAGACTGTGTAGGGCTTTATAAGTCAGAAGCCCGACTTTAAAGGTGATCCGTCACTGTATTGGCAGCCAATGCAGTTCACGCAGCACCAGAGAAACATGACAGGTACGAGAGGTACCCATCAATAACCGGGCGGCAGCATTCTGCACAAGCTGCAAGTGGCAGATATCAACCCCTGGTAGCCCTAAATACAGAGAGTTGCAATAATCAAGGCACAAGGTCACAAAGGCATGGACCAATGTAGGCAGGTCACCGGATGGAACTAGGTGCTTAATCCTGGAGATGTTCCTTAGATGGTAAAAGGATGATTTGACAACTGCTGACACCTGTGATTGCAGTGTCAGCCTATCGTCAAAAATCCCCCCCAGGTTCCACACCCATTCAGAGGTAGAGGGCTGGGAGCCACCCAGAAAAAGTCCTGAAGGCAGTTCAACTTCAGCCAGCTTGAATTCATCCAGTTCTGGATTTCAGTGAGGCAGTTGTTAAATACTGAGAGAGCTCTAGCCTGGTTGGGTGCAAAAGATAGGTAGAGCTGGGTATCATCAGCATAGCAGTGAAACCTCAGTCCATACCTTCTTACAATGTCTCTGAGGGGCAGCATATACACTGCGAACAACATGGGGAACAACACTGAACCCTGAACCCCACATGACAGAGAGATTTGACCAGAAGAATTAATCCCAGACACCACCCTCTGAGTTCTGCTCATGAGGAAGGATCTAAACCACCTGAGAACTGTACTAGATGGGCCACAGATGAACCTCAGGCATTCGAGAAGTACCCCATGGTCCACAGTGTCGAACGCTGAAGAGTGATCGAGAAGGACCAAGATAGGATGGCACTTTTCGATCTCTTCCCATCAAGAGATCATTGAGCACCCAAACCAGCGTAGTCTTGGTACTATGCCTCTTTTGGAAAACAGACTGGAGTGGTTCATGAATGTCATGGATGGTCAAGTGGTTCTCCAATTGTATGGCCACTATTTTCTCAATCACCTTCTCCACAAAGGGAAGGTTAGAGATTGGTTTGTAGTTGGCATGGCAGTCTGGGTCCAGAGAAGTCTTCCTTTTAGGAGGGGCATCACCAACGCCTCCTTCAGGGAGGACCTAAAGCTATCAAATTGTTTCATTTTGGGGGCTTAACTGTTCACATCACACTGATATTTGATTGGTTATAAATAAATAAAACAGATGTGCATAACAAAATACAAATAATGCAGGAAATACTAACTTTATATTCACATTCCTTCCTTATTTTGGTATTCCTGTTTTGGTCAGAGTGCAGAATCACTCCATTCTGAACTCATCAAGTATTGTTAAAGATGACAGGAAACAGTATTTACATCTCAAGATGCCCTACAACTGTTCTTTTATTGGTTACCCAGTATTCTGATCTGTTTTTTTGCCTTTTTTGTTAATCTAATTTTGTTGCCTTTGTATACTACCCTGAATCCATCTCTCCTCAGCAGTTGCTGCACCAGAAACACCCATTTCAGGCCTTTCAAGTGAATAGCATGCAATGGGAGTTTCTGATGTTATAGAATGTCCTGGAAACATGAAAATCAAGAGCGGTAGCTGGTGAAAAGAGTGGAACTCTATGTAGATCTGAGGGCATCCCAAAGTTAGATTATTGGCCAGATTTTAGAAGCTGCCTGAATCGGACACAACTTGAGGCAGAAAAGGGGTCTGCATCTGACACAGTTGCGGCAAATGCAAAACTTGCTATTTGAGAAAGTTGGTGACCTGCACCAAACCTTCTGTTATAGCCACAGTTTTCAGCCTTGTAGCCAAAAGATAGCCACAGTTGAGGGTCCTGGCACAAATCCATGGATGCATCCACAGATCAGCAAGCCTGGAACCTGGGCACAGAGGGGGCAGCTGACAGCAGGCTGTGGCACAGGGCATTCTATCCCTGTAGGGCACTGTACCAATATGCTTGGGGCACTGTGTGCCGCTAGTGTGGAATGCCTGCTGTGGCAGGCTATTGCCAACCCCTTCAATCCCCAACAATGTGGTGGTGCTATACAGGCCCCCCCAACTCCCAAGTAGCCCTGATCCTTGACCCTGATTGTAAAAAAAAAAAAACCTGGTCCCAGTCCCTACCCTCCCTCCACCTGCCCTGCATACACACAACTTCCAACTCTTTACCTGGTCATCTAATGCCCCCCACCCTCCCCACTGTGACAGACAGTGGCCAAGAGATCCCATCCACGACCGGCACGTCAACTGGCACTTCCTCTGCACACCACCATGGCCAGCTGTGGACTGCAATCGCACAGACCACGTAAGTGAACAGTATGCTTATGTTATGCAGTCTGTGCAGTCGCATTCTGCAGCTTGTCGTGGTAGTGTGTGGAAGAAGTGCCAGTCACAGAAGTGGGTCAGAAACGGTGTGAAACAGGGTGCTTGACCACTGTCTGTCACGTGGGGAGGGTGGGGCCACTAGATCACCAGGCAATGAGTTTGCTGTTGTGTGCAGGCATGGCAGGAATGTGGGGGGACACAGATTGGGACTGGGCTTTTTTTTACAATCAGGGATGAGGATCAGGGTTACTTGTAAGTTGGAGGGGCCACTATAGCACCACCACTTTTTGACTATATCGGGGATTGCAGGCGTTGACAATAGCCTGTCACAGCAGGCATTCCACACTAGTGGCACATGTGTGCCCCGAGAGTGGTGGGACAGTGCCCTATGGGGCAAGATGCTCCATGCCACAGCCTTAAGGGCCACAATGCCTGTTTCCCTCTCCTAACTACTGGCTCCTGTGGCTCTGGTGATTCCCCAACAGGACAACTGCTCCACAGCTCTGCGTGTCACAAGTCACTTAAATCACCTCCAGGCTAGTCTAAGTGGTGGCCCCTCCTGTGTTAATGGTGGGCCTTCCAAAATCCCCAAAAAGGGGATGTGGTGGCCCTGCCATGGTGCAAGCTCACTTGTGACCTTGCACACTGGGTTGCTGGATGCAGCCCTGGTGCAAGAGGCCTTTAACGCAGTTGTATCTGGAACAGACGCAGCTTGCGTTATAAAATCGCACTCGACACAAGTTGTGACACAAATCACAAATTGCATCAAACACCTTTAATGCAAGTCTTTTGCATCCCTCTAAGCCTTTTTTAAAATCAGACCCTATTTGTTTATCAAAAACTATAGCTTGGTAGCAGCTTAAATCTTCTCAGGATATTGATGTCAAGTTAAATACCTTTATTACGTTGTATACATCTTTGATAGACAAACTGGCACCTCTGAAAAAATGCGCATTTGTTCTACCAAGAATGAATGGATCACAAAAGAATTGTTAGATCTTATGAAATTATGAGACGGGAGCTGGAAACATTATAAACTTAGTAAAGATGCTGATTCTCTCTTGGATTATAAAATTTGAAGAAATAGGTGTAAATCAGAAATTAGAAAATCGAAAGTAAAATATTTCATAAGTCAACAGAACAAAGCATTCGGTAATTCCAGGCAAGCTTGGAAGATATTAAACAACCTAATGGGTAGGGGAAAGCAAGATCAATTGATTTCTCTTCAAAGTGATGACTCGCTTATTTTGTGGCCTAAATTGGTAGGGGAATGTTTTAATAACTATTTTTGGAGACTTTGAGAATGTAAGGGTACCCAATCCTGGCGTTTGTCTTGAAACAGTTAACAGTCATAGAGTTCATCTCGAATCATTTTCTAAATTTGTGTTTAATAGGGTGACTTCTTTGACAGTTAGGGATTATTTACCTAGTAATGATCCTAAACCATTTTTGTTGACCGATTCTCTGGCTATTCACACACTTAGATTGGGTATTGATATATTTTCGTATCTCCTTACTACTATTTTAAATTTTTCAATTGTTCATGGTGTGTTTCCAAAATTGTGGAAATACGCAGTTATTAGACCTATTCACAAAGCAGGTAATCCCTCATTAGTTTCTAACTTCCATCCAATAGCTCTTTTACCACCCCTGTCCAAGATTCGAGAACATTATACTAGATCAGACCTTGGAGTATTTTACTAAATACGATTTATTAACCCCGTCAGCATGGTTTTAAGGCAGAGCATAATACCAAAACGGCCCTGGTGAGGTTAACTAGTGACATCCAGCGAGCCCTTGATGAAGGGCACTCAGTTGCTGCTCTTTTCGTGGACCTCACCAAGGCCTTCAATCTTGAGGAGCACAGTGTGCTTCCTTGTATAATGTAACAAATGCACTTTTCTGACAAAGTGATTAAATAGTTTTCCCATTATCTCATAGATAGGTCACATGTGACATCAATAGAAGGTCATTTTTCTTCTTCCAAGTTAATCAGATGTGGTGTCCCCCAAGGATCTATTTTGGGCCCTCTTATTTTCTCACTTCTCATAAATGGTGCTCCATCTTCGTGTTTTTCTAGCTCTGTTATAACATTTGCAGATGATACAGTTATTTACAAGGATAGCTTAAACTCAAAGGAGGCCTTGGATAAACTCCAGACTAACTTTGATTCATTTTAAACCTGGCTGTTTGCAAATTCTCTTGTGCTTAACCCAGTAAAAATAAAAATCATGCTTTTTTCAAGTAAAAAGATCAATCTGTCTAATCTTCCATCCATCTGCGATGTTAAGGGAAATTCTATTGAATATGTTGACACATTTAAATATTTGGGATTCATTTTTTGACAATATTATCACTTTTGAACAACATGTTTTTTCTATCATAAAAAAAGTTTGTCAAAGACTTGGATGTCTTTATAGGGTTAAGCATTATTTAACTCCTGAATCTAGGAGGCTCTTGGCACATAGTTTCCTGTTTAGTGCTTTTGACTATGGGCTGGTTGCTTATGCTTCGATAAGCACTAAACTGTTAGGAAAATTGTCAGTTACATATAATTCTATACTGAGTTTTATGCTCTCAGTTCCAGCCTGAACCCATCATTGTTTATTGTTAAAGTCTTCCAATCGCCTTTCTCTTACAAATAGAATTCAGTTTAAGATGTGTCTCTTCCTATTTAAAATCAAAGCTGGCCTGTTACCTAATTCAGTGAGCTTACTTTTCTCAAGATCTGTTAATTCTAACTGCACTAGAACTCAGTCACAGTTTACATTTAATGTTCCTTTTTTTAAGAGAACTTTGGGTCAACGTTCATTATTATACAGGGGACCAAGTTTTTTAATTCACTCCCATGTGATTTATCAATCTGTAATTATGTACCTTCTTTTAAATTTAAGTTAAAAAAGTACTTACAGTGTACTCAAGAATGTATTGGTTAATTGTCATTCTGTGAAGTGTTCTAATGGATTGTAAATGTTATTGTTTTGTTTTTTGTTTATTGTATTGCTTGTCGTCTGTGAAAACAGGAAGTTTGCTCATCAGACTTACATGGGTAAAAAATGAAATTAAATCATCAAAGCATATCAGAATATATAACTGGCATAGAAAGGAAGTTGGAAAGGTAGCTAAATAGAATTATAAGTCGAATTATTTACTTACAAAAGTAGCTCATTAATCGGCTGCCATGCTAGTCTGAAATCTCTTAGAAATGCCCGGCATGGCAGAGCTGCTCTTGTGCCACTTTGCTTAAAACCTTAAGAAGTTGAAAAATAAATGGCAAAAAATGAAATCGTTATTGCAACTAGATTTATAATCACACTAACAACCTCAAAGCCAGTCATTTCCTTGGATTTATGACCAGCTGGAGTGAAGTGGGGCCACCCATCCCCAAACCAGTCGTTAATCCCTGTGAAATGACCAGCTTCTCCGTCATTATTGCTTAAAAAAAAACATTTCTTATCGCCTTTAAATCACTCACCTTTTGATTAAGCACTGTGCTAAGATTAATCAGCATGGCCTGACGCAGGAGGCCCTACCAATCAGATAATGTCACAGATGGAAAGAGAAGCACCCGAGGCACAGCTGGGGGAAAGGGCTTACCTACTCATGCACAATCTTACAATATTATACCGCCTTATAAATGAAATGTTCCTTAACCTAAGCAGCTCTGTGGAGTGCACTCTGTTTTATTTCTGTATGTATTTATATTTTCTATTATATCCTGCTCTTAGTCTTATACAGGTGGCGTACATGGTGTCTTTCTTTGAGGTGCTGTCTGTCTAAGACTGGGGGAGGAGAGGGTTCTCTGTATCAGGATCTTCAACTCATGGCTAAAGGAATGATGCAGAGAGAAGGGGTTCCACTTCATTGAGGACTGGGGACCCAACTGGGAGGATGAGGGCCTATACATGGGGGATGGCCTGATTCTAACTGGGAGCGGAACTGCAGTCACGAGTACATGGTTTAAATGTTACTTCGATGAACATTTAAACTAGCTGAAGGGGGTAGTGGAAGGAACTGTGGAGGCAGAAACTGCCCCCACCCAAAAGGCTGAAGTATATAGTAGGGAGAACCTGAGGGGAGAGGGAGAAAATTAATAAAGGAAGCAGGAGGATAGAAATGGATAAGGGTGATGAACAGAAACATTAAAAAGAGAGAAGGAAGGTGTGGTGATATGTGTCAGAGTGTTCTAATGTATCACCACAATGTGGAACCAAAGTGTTGGTAAATGCTGTAGAAAGGGACCTTTTAGAAAGAGACACTGAAAAGCACATGTGAATAGAAATTTGCTTTGGTGGAAGGACTTTGCTGTAGCATGTTCTAATAAAACTAAAGTTAAACTTTACTAAGCCTCCTGAGCATTGCGTGACATGGTATCAGAAGTGAAAGAAACCACTTAAAAAAGGGAAGAAGGAAGGAAAAAGTCTGAATGTGAGAGAGAGAGAGAGAGAGAGAGCATCAAGATGCCAATGTTTAATCCTCCTGATGCTTTTGACTTCAGTCGACCTGCAGACTGGCCTGTTTTGAAGTAATGTTTTTCCCGTTACAGGACTGTTACGAAACTAAATGAAGAAAGCAGAGAAGTGTAGATATGCTCTCTTATTTATCCCCTGGGAAAGGAGGCAGAACAAATCTTTACATTTTTTTTAATTTATTTTTTTATTTATTGCTATCTAGGATTACAAAACCTTTGAGCAAAACAGCTCATTTACAAAGGTTCCATATCAAAAATCTCATTTAATTGAGAAGTGGATCAGAATGATTATAAGATAGCAGTGGAGAAGCTGGATGAATATTTTGTGCCCAAGCGCAATATAATCCACGACAGAGCCCGCTTTCACCAGCATAATCAAAAGTCAGGGGAAACAGTAGAAGCTTTTACCAGATCCTTGTCTGAGCTTGCAGAAAACTGTGATTTTGGAGCAAAGAAAAATGAACACATCAGAGGCAGACTTTTGATAGGAGTTCTAAACAAGGAGCGTTCTCAGAAACTGCAGTTAGAGCCAGGATTGACTCTGGAGAAAACAACAGAAACAGCACGCCATTCTGAACTTATAAAAAGTCCAAATAAATGATCAAGAGGCCATGAGAGGACTAGACGAGGCAGCAAAGAAGCCTCTGAGGTTGAAGGACTTCCGGTGACGTCACACCCCTTGATGCCAGCCTAAAACAGGGAGCACCGACCACAGCCAAAAATACCTCAAAATTACAGCTAAGCAATAATAAAAAAGTCTTCATCTGAGCATCGGAGGCACTATTATGTCAAAACGAGGGGAGAGAACCGGCAAAAAGCCACCGGCTGTGCCGGATGACGGCGGATTATCTGACTCCGGGAGCGAAGCATCACAGGCCTCTACGACCTTGCGGCAGAGCGCAGATAAACCCGAACAGCCCCTGTTGACTGCCCTGCAGCATCAGATGACCTTAGTTTTGGCTGAACTGCGTGACTTTTGAAATAAGTTTAGATCCACGACAATGGCCCAGAGAACAGATATTGGTAAGCTGGAAAAGCAACAGGAGCAACTGGAACAACATGCTACGGAGTCATATGCTAGGATTGACAGGACGGAGCTGGCCATCACACAACTGAGTCAGGGCCTGCAGGCTTTACAAGAGCGAGCTGAAGATGCTGAAACCCGAAATCGAAGAAATAATATCAGAATCTCAGGGATCCCAGAAGGAGAGGAGGCTGCGGATCCACAGAATTTTATACATGGCTTGCTTAGGCAGACCCTGGGCATCTCGAGTGATCTTACCCTGGAATTTGAGAGGGTTCATCACACTTTGAATCCCAAGCCCGCCCCCCCCCAGGTGCTAGGCTCCGCACAATGCTTGTCCGCTTACTTAGATTTCAGGAAAAGGAATTAATTCTGCATACAGCCTGGAAAAAAGGGCAAGTAACCTATAATGGTCAGCGTTTATACTTTGAAAATGACTATGCACCTGAAATGATGGCCAGACATAAGGCCTATATCCCAATAATGAAAGCCTTGAAAAAAGAGGGCCTGCACTTCCGGACCCCCTACCCAGCTAAATTAATTGTTCATCACCCTGATGGCCAACTCACATTTGGCTCGGCTGAGGAGGCGGTGGAGGGCCTTCGGAAATATAAAATCGAAATACAGAAGCAAGCGGGACGCTCTGCGGTGGGTACGCTCTCTGCAAAGTTGTCACAGCAGGTCTGGCAGTCCAGCCAATGCGATGTGAGGAAGCATCAGGGGATGGAGGCGATCTGCAAAATTGTTGATTCCCTACGAGTGCAGACCCGAGGGAACACCTGACTGGTACCCTAGAGAAGTATTGCTCCAAGAATTCCTTTCTGCCTTGGGACAGAGTACATGGATAATGAACTGTCGTACTTGGTTCAGGATTTCAATACATGAGAACTCTGCTACATTGACTCGTAAACTCGATGGTCAACAGCATGGAAACCGCCACAACCCCACCCTTTTTTTTTCCTTTTTCTTTTCCCTCTCTCTCTCTCTTCACCTCATGGCTAGTTCTTGACTACTAACTATAAGTCCTTCCTGTCAACTTTGCTTCTGTGGTGTTACCTCTATCGCGCTGATGGCATCTCTCATTTCTATTCCTGCTGTAAAATGACTGCTAACACCCAAGCAAGTAACCTATAATGGTCAGCGTTTATACTTTGAAAATGACTATGCACCTGAAATGATGGCCAGACATAAGGCCTATATCCCAATAATGAAAGCCTTGAAAAAAGAGGGCCTGTGCTTCCAGACCCCCTACCCAGCTAAATTAATTGTTCATCACGCTGATGGCCAACTCACATTTGGCTCGGCTAAGGAGGCAGTGGAGGGCCTTGGGAAATATAAAATTGAAATACAGAAGCAAGTGGGACGCTCTGCGGTGGGTACGCTCTCTGCAAAGTAGTCGCAGCAAGTCTGGCAGTCCAGCCAACGTGATGTGAGGAAGCACCAGGGGTTGGAGGTGATCCGCAAAATTGTTGATTCCCTACGAGTGCAGACCCGAGGGAACACCTGACTGGTACCCTAGAGAAGTATAGCTCCAAGAATTCCTTTCTACCTTGGGACAGAGTACATGGACAATGAACCGTCGTACTTGGTTCAGGAGTTCAATACATGAGAACTCTGCTACATTGACTCGTAAACTCGATGGTCAACAGCATGGAAACCTCCACAACCCCCCCCTTTTTTTTCCTTTTTCTTTTCCCTCTCTCTCTCTCTCTCTTCACCTCATGGCTAGTTCTTGACTACTAACTATAAGTCCTTCCTGTCAACTTTGCTTCTGTGGTGTTACCTCTATCGCGCTGATGGCATCTCTCATTTCTATTCCTGCTGTATAATGACTGCTAACACCCAAGCAAGTAACCTATAATGGTCAGCATTTATACTTTGAAAATGACTATGCACCTGAAATGATGGCCAGACATAAGGCCTATATCCCAATAATGAAAGCCTTGAAAAAAGAGGGCCTGTGCTTCCGGACCCCCTACCCAGCTAAATTAATTGTTCATCACCCTGATGGCCAACTCACATTTGGCTCGGCTGAGGAGGCAGTGGAGGGCCTTCGGAAATATAAAATCGAAATACAGAAGCAAGTGGGACGCTGTGTGGTGAGTACGCTCTCTGCAAAGTAGTCACAGCAATTCTGGCAGTCCAGCCAACGTGATGTGAGGAAGCACCAGGGGTTGGAGGTGATCCGCAAAATTGTTGATTCCCTACTAGTGCAGACCCGAGGGAACACCTGACTGGTACCCTAGAGAAGTATAGCTCCAAGAATTCCTTTCTACCTTGGGACAGAGTACATGGATAATGAACCATCGTACTTGGTTCAGGAGTTCAATACATGAGAACTCTGCTACATTGACTCGTAAACTCGATGGTCAACAGCATGGAAACCGCCACAGCCTCCCCCTTTTTTTTTTCCTTTTTCTTTTCCCTCTCTCTCTCTCTCTCTTCACCTCTTGGCTAGCTCTTGACTACTAACTCCCTGATAAGTCCTTCCTGTCAACTTTGCTTCTGTGGTGTTACCTCTATCGCGCTGATGGTGTCTCTCATTTCCATTCCTGCTGTAAAATGACTGCTAACACCCAAGCAGTCTGTCCTTGCCTTCTATTCTGACTCCCCTCCCTATTCTATTCCTTTTTTCCTTCTTTCACTACATAGATGCAGGTCAGTTTAACTTGTACAATTGTGATTAAACGTGTAAATGTGAAACAGCAGAGAACACAGTAGCTGATGGGCTTCACCTATCCTGATGACGTAGAGTAACAGGCTGCTCCTCGTAACCTCAGATGGTGCGAGGGTGCCTCCTTTTGTTTGTTACTGTCATAATCAAATGATATGCTGAAGTGCAGGGAACTAATGCCACTACCACTGTATACATAAATTGGGATACAGAGATGGATATCAGCTCCGCTCTTAAAAAATAATGGGACCCAGGGACGCTTTGGGCACATTGTCTGGTGTGTGGCAGTGGCCCAATTCTGTGACCTATCTGAGCTGCAGTATTTAGACGACGTGGCTTTGAGTGGGCTGGCCCCCCCCCTTTTTTTTTCTCCCCCTCTGGGACATTCTCAGCAGTCTGGGCTCAGCTTGACTGCCTGGCCATTCCTCCCCCTTCTTGTCTTCAAGCTATAGTTATAGCTCGGCCGGTGGTACGGTTTGGGGGTAGGGGGGTGCAGCCTGGGTGCGGTCTGGCCATAGAAGACTCATGTGGTCCTCAGACTGATAATGATTCCCTCTGACTGGGGCACCTGTATGGCCCCCTTCCCCCCTGTGCCGGGTTTGTCCCCCCCCCATAATTAATTCACTCACTCTCTTGTTCCTCCCCATGAAACAACACACCTATTAGATGGCTAAAGGTTGGAATGTGACTAGCCAACACCCCCTTCCCCCTCTCCTGAGGCATTAGAGGTGCCTAGGGGTTTCTCAATGTGAGACACCCCCATCAACAGCGAGGATTCCCTGCTGACGGGAGCTCAGGGAGCTCCCAAACTCTGGAAGTTCAGAATTACCACCTGTTCACACCTGTTAAGCCTAACAGGCTCTAAGTTAAATACGTTATTATGTTCATCTGTTTAGAATGAATGGTTACCAACCTTATTATCTTATTAGTATTTGTTAGTTGCCAGTTCAAAAGCAACCAGTTGTTAGCACTGAAGAGATAGTTTACTGTTAGAAGAATTTACACTAACAGCTGTTTATCCACAGTATATTGATTGTGTCTATTTAGCCATAATGCAGAGATGAGAAGGAGGCTGACCCAAATGGAATTCCTTCCCCACACCCGCATAAACCCCAATACTTGCTATGGAAGAGGTCCCTTTAAGACTATTGTCCTGGAATGTCAATGGACTCACCTCTCCAGTCAAGCGAGCTAGGGTACTTTAGCAAGCTAAGAAATGTAGAGCAGACCTTATCTATTTGCAGGAGACACACCTGAGTAAAGCGGAACACGCTAAACTTGGCCGTATCTCAAAGGGTGAGGTGCATAGCTCTACATTTAGAGATGGTAGAAGAAGGGAAGTAGCAATAATAATCCCACAAAAAAACCCTTGGCAGCTGCGAGCCAGATGGACAGACCCATTGGGTCGGTTGGTGTCGCTGCGGGGTCAGTTAGGAGAGACAGAAGTTACTTTAGCAAAGATATACCTTCCCCCAGACTCTTCAGTAATCGATATCAGGACCCTACTAGACAAGATAATACAATTCACTACTGGAGTATTGCTGCTAGGAAAGGATTTTAACATCCTACCTAATCCTGTGCGTGACTCCTCGAGTCTTAACACCCCCAGGAAAACCCTGCAGCAATGGCATATAAGTAGATTTATGGCTGAGGTCGGCTGGATTGATCTCTGGTGTCACTTCCACCCCCACACCAGGAACTACTCACATTATTCAGCAGTCCACCACACATATTCTAGAATTGACCTGTTTTTTACCCAGATAGAGCACCTAAACCGGGTAGTAGACACCCACATAGGAGACATCACACTGTCTGACCATGCACCTATCACTAGTACGTGGAAACTCAGTTTTCAGAAAAGAACAACAATGTGGCATCTAAACCCCTGCCATCTAAAATCCAAGCCCTTTAAGGAATATTAGAAGACAAGTTAACTGAGATCATTACGGAAAATACTAACCCAGAGACCACCCCTGGGGTCCTCTGGGATACCATAAAAACAGTTTTATGTGGACACCTTATTAAATTCACTTCCCTGCAGGCAATGGCATGCAAACAACACCAGGACAGGCTGGAGGAAACACTCCAGTTCCTGCAGGCAGCACACAAGCAGGGTGATAACTCAGTGGTCCCTCAGCTCAAACAGGTCAAGTTAGACCTGGATAGACTGGTATTGCAGCAGACGGAGAATGCATTTCTTCACCTCCGACAACGCTACTATGAGGTGGGACCTAGGGCCTTACACGTTTAATGGCCTACCAGATCAGGAGACAGAAACAGGCAGCTGCGATAACAACTATTCGCCATCCAATTAACGGCAGGCCACTGAGCAAAACTAGTGACATAGTCGACGCATTTACCGCGTATTATATGTCCCTTTATACCCCAGGGCACTCAGTAATGCCTCAAAAGATAAAAGAATTCCTGCAGCCTCTTGGGCTCCCTAAAATTACCCTCAACCAGGGAAAACAGCTGGTTCTCCCTATAATGAACCAGGAACTGGTCATGGCCTTGGCTCATGCTAAGACCATGAAGGCGCTGGGGCCTGATGGGTATGGCACTGAATTTTACAAAGTGAATAAAGAACAACTCTTACTTACCCTTCTCCGTACCTTTAATTCGGTACTGGAAGGGGACCCTACCCCTGACACCTGGTACTATGCGTCCATCTCAGTCATCCCCAAGCCAGGCAAGAATCCACAACTCTGTGAATCATATCGGCCGATATCAGTCTTAAATTCAGACTATAAACTATTTATGGGGATAATTGCCCATAGGTTAGAAGCAGTGTTGCCACAAATAATCCACAAAGACCAAACCGGGTTTGTTGATGGGCACACAACAACTGATAACATCAAGAGGACCTATCATGTTATATGTAAGATGTACACCAGTGACGATCCTGCGGCCTTAGTTAGCCTTAATGCATAAAAGGCCTTTGACAGGGTCTTTTGGCCATTCTTATATTCAGTAATGGAGAGTGTAAGCCTACTGCAATCATTAATTAAAGTAATTAAAAACATCTATTCAGCACTGAGGCCGGGGGTTCGGATCTCGGGGCATCACTCTAGCTGGTTTCTGCTATACAGGGGCACCAGACAGGGGTGCCCTTTATCCCAGCTGTTGTTTGCCCTTTTCGTGGAGCCTCTTGCACAGCTAATACGGCAATCCCATGAGTTGCATGGGATTGAGGTGGGAGAGACGGAGCACCGTATAGCACTTTATGCGAATGACGTCCTCTTATGCCTCCGGAACCCATCAACCACCCTCCCGAAAGTCAGTGAGTTATTAAAAGCCTTTGGACAGGTCTCAGGATATAAAGTAAATATCTCAAAGACCGAGATCCTGACTTTCCAGTTTTTCCCTGGTTGAGGACTACAAAATCAATTTCCTTGTAAATGGAACCCAGGAAAGTTGAAATACTTGGGGATTAATTTAACTAGAGACTTCCGAGACACCTATAAGCAGAACTATTCCCCCTTTATGTCTCAACTAAAAGAAGATTTGGCACGCTGGAGTGCTCTCCCGCTTAGTCTCACTTGGAAAATAGATACTGTTAGGATGATAACCTTGCCTAGAGCTTTATACCTTTTTAACAATATCCCTATCGCCCTGCCACATTCTGACTTCACAGATTGGGAGAGGGCAATCTCCCGATTTGTCTGGTCGGGCCGTAGACCGAGGGTTAGGCTGAAATTACTAACAAGACCAAGAGATCTAGGGGGGCTAGCCCTCCCTGACCTCTACCGGTACAACCAGGCAGCCCATTTGGTCCATATAACAGCGAGACAACTTGCCGTCACTAAGGCACATTGGATGGAGCTTGAGCAAGCTCTCGTCCCGGATCCGGAGTATTTAGCCATTCTATACCAAGAGAGAGGACCAGCAGGTGCAGTCTTGAATCTGACTTCAGAGCTACAGCATCAGGTGATGGCATGGGATCAGATAAAAAGGCAATATGTGCTGTCCCCTTTTATACCAATAATATGTCCAATTGCTATACTCCCCAATTTTCAACCGGGGCGATTAGACCATGCCTACTGTCAATGGTCCAGATATGGCCTGAAGTACTTATATCAGATTACAGCTAGGGGGGCTATGTGGTCATTTCAAGAAGTCCAGAGGAAATTTAGCCTGCCCAACACACACCACTATAGATACTTACAAATAAGACATTACTATGAACCATTACCTCTGGAGGTGAGAGATTCTGAGCACTGGTCAACCCTGATCACTGGGTAGCAGTCACTGATTGCCTCCTCAAAGCAGAACCACCAGATTTCTATCCTCTACCAGGTGTTAATGTCACATGAGTCAGCTAGCCTCATAGAAATTTGAGAGACGTGGCAGCAAGAATTAAATGCCCCCATAGAAGACACACAATGGAAATAGGCATGCAGACAAGTGCCCCGGGCATCTCGTTCACACCAGGGATGGGAGTTTGCATGGAAATTCCTGGTACATTTCTTCAAAACTCCTGCGGCCACAAGTCACTATACATTAGGGCACTCAGCCGCCTGCTGACGTAAGTGCAGGGAGGCCAAAGCACACCTAACACATGTACTATACACCTGCCCTAAACTAACACCATTTCTTGACACCTTACAATTAGAACTGCAAGAAATCTTTGATAGGCCCCTCCAATTAACCCCACAGATATTTATTTTGTCAATACTCCCTAAAGGCTACAGAGATCAAGACACCTGGTACCTCTTAGTTATCCTCCTGGCGGCTGCTAAAAAAGCCATTACCAGGCTCTGGCTGACCCCTACAATACAATCCGTGCAGGACTGGTGGGCTATAAGCAAGCAAACCTACCAGATGGAAAGAATAACATTCAGTCTAAATGATAGGGATGACCGGTTCAGGTCATGTTGGAGCAGATGGCTCCTGTATTACATGCTAAAAGACACAACTTTTGTGCCGTAGGTAATAAGGGCTCCCCCCCTTTTTTTTGTTATCCCCACCCCTCCAATAGTATCCCTTACCATTCCACCCCTTCTGCCCTGTAATTATTATGAAGCAGGTCCCGAGGGGCCCTCCCATGGTCTCTCAGATAGATGTCCTGAATGAATGAATGATTGAGAGAAATAATGCTTATATATACACGTCGAAAATACCTCATCTCTCCGCTTGGTGCCCAGGACCTACAATAATAGATCTGGAGATAAATAGACCCTTGATAGTTGGGGCATGGACAAATCAATCGGCCTCTACGTGGACATTAAGCTCTTGTCATATCTGAAGCACTGCGTGTCAGTATTCTTTTAAGTATACAATGTACTATGACTTCAGTGAATCCTGTAAGTACTGACTCTTTGATGCACTGTGATTACTATTTGGATACAATCGATTGTAACTAAAAATGAAATAAAGAAGAAACTAAAAACAACAAAAAAAAAGAAGCCTCTGAGGTCAGGTGAAAATAACTGAAGCAGACCTCTAAGAAAAAAAGTCAGCCCAATCTCAGACGCCAGGTCCTAAATGTAATCGATGTGAAAGGGGACATGCATGTGGAGATGACTGTCGAGCACGAAATGCTGAGTGTCAAAAGTGCAGTAAGACAGGTCATTTCACAGTAGTGTGTTGTACAAAAGGTGTGAGAGAAATATCCATGGAAAAAAGTGAAACTGAATCATTCTCGGGTCAGTTACCTGTTATGACAACATCAGTGAGCCATGGAGTGTTGATCTCATACTTCATGGTACCACAGTAACATTTAAAATTGATACTGGAGCTGATGCAAGTGTTATTTCAAATCTGCTTACCTGAGTTTAAAAAAAAACTCCTCAGATGAAGCACATCCCCTCAATTTTGGAAGGTACAGGAGGCGAACTTAACTGCATGGGTTAGTTTATTGCTAAAACAGAATATAAAGGCACCAGTTCAGAGTACATGTGATTAGGGGTTTCCAGGTAAATAACCTGTTGAGATGTAATGTAGTATCTATGGGATTAGCCGATAGACCAGAGAAAGTCTATACAGATGCCTTCAGGGAACTAACTCTCTTACAGTGTGCGCCCATCAGAATCACACTAAAGGAAGGAGTCATACCCTATAGTATTCACACAGTCCCTGGAATATCAATTTCTATGCTTCCTAAAGTGAATTGTGAGCTGGAGAGACAGAAGTATTTGGTTGCAATAGACTATTTTTCCAGATATTTGGAAACTGTTTATTTACCAGACCTTTCAAGCTCCAGCACCACAAATCATTTGAAGAATATGTTTGTACGATGGGGATGACCGGATGAGCTTGTTACAGACAATGACCCACAATTAACAAGGACTGAATTACAAAAGTTCATGCACAAGTATAATGTTTGTCATGTTACAACAAGCGCAAACTACCCACAGGCAAATGGTGAGCAAATGAAGCAGGTTGATCCATTTCTCGATTTACTGAGCTACAGAGCCAAGAACAGCTGATGATGGGAAGACAGCTGAGACTGACAGTTTCTACGTTAGAAACTAACCTAAAGCCACATTGACTAAACTTAAAACAAGTTCAAGATGCTGACAAGTCTGCAAAGGCAGCGTATAAAGTCCATTTTGATAAAAGACATTCCGCAAGAGTGCTACCTGAACTGCAGCCAGGTGCCCAGGTGAGAATTAAACAGGATAAAGAGAAGGGATGGCCCGTACCAGCTGTAGTGGAAGAGAAGTGTCAGACGCCAAGGTCCTATCTCATGAAAACAGAGAGAGGCACTTTCAGAAGAAATAGATGACATTTACAGTTTGTTTCAGAACCAACAGCAGTATTAAAGCAGGAAACCAGACCTAACTCTGAAGTTTCAGAAGATATCAATTGTTCCGCTGAACAAAGACGAGAGACTGAAACAGATTCTCAGGGGGATTTACCTGATGTTTTAAGTCCAAATAAGGAGACAACTACCGATTTTCAACTTCAGAGTCCTGTGCTGAAAACCTCGAGTGGGAGAGGATTTAAGAAGCCTGTACGCTACCGAGGTTCAAAGGTTCATAGGGGATATACAAGTTCAGCAAGCTGCGAAGCCTTTTATTGAACTCGCCGTTCATGTATGTCATGGGTGGAAATCATAGTTTTCATCCCACATGTATATGTCTAGTCTATTTTTTAAAATTGTCAAGTTTTTACTATCGACAACATGCTGAGGGAGTGTATTCCATATTGCAATTACCCTTTGGGTAAAGAATTTACTTCTTTTAGTTGTCACTTTTTTTTGCCTGTAATGTTATAAATTTTGCTTCGAGTAGATTTTATACCTTTGTATATCGTGATCCCAGGTGTTTCCCTCATACAGCATATTCATCTTTTATCACCTTATATGTTAGGCAAAGGTTTCCTCTAATTTGTCTATATTTAGTGGAAAACAGATTTAATTTTGTCAGTTTGTTAGTATAGCCAAGATGCTGTAATGATTTAATCTTTTTAGTGATCTTTCTCTGTATGCCCTGAATCAATTTTTTCCTTCATATAGAGTGAGGAGCATTGAACTGAGAACAGTACTCCAAGTGGGGGTGCATCAGACCAGTATAGAGTGGCACAATTACTTTGGCACAGAGCCTAGTATAGCTAGACAGACATAACAAACTTAATGGGATGGAATAATCCTGTTTGTAACTCAGGCTAGGCAGGTTACCATAACTGTTGTTTGAAATGTGTTTTGAAATGTAAAAGAAACTATAATGCTAAATACATTATAAATATTCATCTTTAAGAATGTTATCTAGCTAGTAACTCAAAGAAGGGGAAATGTGGTTATATGTGCCAGAGTGTTCTAACGCATCACCACTATGTGGAACCAAAGTACTGGTATAAGTGGAACCACAGTGTTAGTAAGTTTTTTGTTTGTTTTTTAAACCAAGAGAGGCACACTAAGCTGAAAGCTTGTTTACAGGTGCGACCTGGGAGCACAAAGAATTTAAATGACTTGTTCAGGGTCACACAGCATGCAAGTGGGGGCTGTGAGATTCAAACCCAGGCCTCCAGGTTTGCAGCTCAGAACCTTAAACCACTGCCCTATACTGCCTCTAAGTGCTGTAGAGAGGGACCTTTCAGAAAGAGACACTGAGAAGCACATGCAGAGCCATGTGAATGGAAATGGACTTTGCTGTAGTGTGTTCTAATAAAACTAAAGTTAATCTTTACTAAGCCTCCTGTGCATTGCATGACAGGAGAAGGGGACAAAAAGGAAGAAGGGGGGTAAAAAGCAGAGTGCTTACAAAATCTGGAAGGCCATGTGTGCAAATGCTGGAAGTCTAGGAAATAAGATTCCGGACCTACAGGCCATCATGGCAGTGGCTGACCTGCATATAGTAGCCATTACCCAGCCGTGGTGCACTGAAAACCATGACTGGGACAAGGCATATCAGGCTATACTCTGTTCAAGAAAGACAGGGTGGGAACAAAACAAAGTTGTTTGGTGCTTTATGTGAGGAACAGCACAAAAGGGATAGAGATACAGAGAATACGGGGGGGGCGGGCAGAGGTACTGTGGGTCACCCTGGAGACAGGGAACACATCCTCTGTTTGCACTGGCATGATCTACAAACCTCCAGCAGGGGGAAGAGATAGATACAGTGTTGTTGGAAGGCACTGGCAAGATGGCAGAAAAGGGGAGGTGCTGCTGGTGGGGGACGTTAAACTGCCAGATGTAAATTGGAGCCTCCAAGCTGCAGATTGAGCTAGAGGTAGGGACATCCTAGACCTCCAGCAGGGGGCGTTCCTCAGCAACTAGCCAGTGAGTCCACTTATGATGGGGCAATACTGGACCCAATACTCACTAACAAGGACAATGTCACAGATATCAAGGCGGGAGGCTACCTGAGGACCAGCGATCATGGTTCAATATAAGGACGGCTACGGCATCTAACCACACACAGACGAGGGTCCTGGACTCAGGAGGCTAGATATTATAAAGTTGGATGAATTCCTCAGGGATGACCGGATATGGGAGATAACTGGGGAAGGGGGTGTAGAGGAATAGTGGGTCAAGCTAAAAGGGGGCATAGTGAGGGGAACAAGCCTCTGCATCAAGCAAATGAACAAAAGGAAAAAGACACCGCTGTGGTTCTTGAAAGTGCTGGCAGAATGGGTAAAGGCTAAAAGGGTTGCATTCAGAAGGTAAAAGAAGACACAGAAGGAGAAGGATAGGGAGGTGTATCAGGCAAAACAGAGGGAAGCAGGGAGAGCAGTAAGTAGTGCAAAGATGTAAACTGAAGACAGAATAGCCCAGGCAGTATCAAAAGGGGACAAGACATTTTTATGTTTGCATGCACGCATGTGCAAGAAACATAGTACCACCATACGAGTTTTGGTAGGTGTGCCTCCCCTACTTTCAATGGCCTGCTCCTTTTTGCAGGTGCGGCTGTACCACACCAATGAATGAATGAGCTGTCTATGACAGCCATTCATATGCAGTGGCGTACAGTTCAGAGAAAACCACCACTACAATCAGTGGTGCTAACGTGTAGGCAATTTGCATACTGTTATATCTGCATACTGACGATGGCAGTATGCAAATTACCTACATGTCAGCACTGCATCTGAACTGTCATAGTTAGTTTCCGATGGAACACTGTGATCCCCGTTGGATCCAGTGCCCCCCCCCGAAACAAACACCCAGGTAGCACGCTGGGAGCCCACCCCAGCATGCTCATGTGCTCTCCTCCACCCCTGCAAACTGTATGGCCGATGGGGGTGCCCAATCACCCATTGGCTCCACTGCCCCCCCCAAACAAAGTTCCAGGTGCCAAGCTGGAAGCTCACCCCAGTGTGGCAAAAGTCTATGGCCCACGGGGGTGCCCAATCCCCCGTCGGCTCCACTGCCCCCCCAAACAAACTTGCAGGTGCCACGCTGGGAGTCCACCCCAGCGTGGCAAAAAAAGTCTGTAGCCCACGTGGTGCCCAGTCCTCTATCGGCTCCACTGCCCCCACAAACAAACTTCCAGGTGCCATGCTGAGAGCCCACCCCAGCATGGCAAAAATCCCACGTTGTCTTTTAAAAAAAAAACCCTATAGCAAAAGAAAATGGTTCCTCACTGACTCTCTTGCCCCTTCCCAACACATGCCCACCTCTGCGCATCCCACCCCCACACACCCCACCTCATATTTACCTCCAGAGGCTGGTGCAATGATCTTCGGTGGACTGGGAACATGTCTGCACTCTTCAAAGCCGACTGTGAACTGAAAAAGTGCCGGTAAGCTGTATAATGGCATAAGTGAGGAAGGGGGTTCAGCTTTGGTGCATATCTTGGCCATTTTGAGGAATTTTTTCACCAAATATTCAACATGGGGTTCTTGGGACCCCACCTCATGAACTCAGTCACTGTCATTTTGCTATTCAGTCCCGAAAGGTGATTTTGTAGTAACTGCACAGAACCACTTTTCGGGACTGATTAATGAAACAACAGTGTCACAGTTTATGAGGTAGGCCCTCAAAAACCCTATGTTGAAAATTTGGTAAAAAACTTCCCAAAAATGACTTTCTTATGTGCATGGGTTGCACAGTTCCTACACTCACTCGTAACTTCGAGAATTTTTGCTATTTTCTCCCCAGATTTTCAACAGTGCCATTTACCGCACCTCCTTATGAACAGGACAGCTGTCATTTTTCACATCGCACCCAAAATGGGTTTTCGCACATGTAGCGCACAATGGCGCGGTTGGTGTGTGAAATCAGTGTTTGGGACAGATTAAGAAAATTACAGTGGTACTGTTCATAAGCACAGATCTTAAAATGGCTCTGTTGAAAATTTGGTGACAAAAGTCCATAAAATGACTGCGTTACAAGCGTGCATTGCGCAGTTTCCAAGCACCCTCGTAAGTTCACAAATTTGTAATATTTTCAGTCCAGATTTTCAGCAGTGGCATTTTTCCACACACCCTTATGAAAAGTACAGCTGTCATTTTCCACACTCTGGCATAAATGTGTTTTTACACTTCCAGCACTGAATAGTATGGTCGCTGTGGGAAATCAGTGTTCAGGACAGATTAAGAAAATCACAATGACACTGTCATGAGCGGAGGTCCTAAAATGCCTATGTTGAAAATCTGCTGTAAAAAATCCCCACACTAATTACATTATGGGTGTATGTTGCACAGTTTCTACACATACTTGTGACTTCACCATTTTTTTTATATTTTCACTCCAAGTTTTCAACATTGCCATCTTTTACACCTCCTCATGAACAGTACAGCTGTCAGTTTTCACATCCTGTTCGATATGTGTTTTCGCACCTGTGGCGCCAAATGGCGCAGTTGCTGTGCAAAATCACCTTTCGGTTAACGAACTGATAGTGTCACTGTTCATGCGGATGGGTCACAAAAAGCCCATGTTGAAAAATTGGAGTAAAATTACAAAGAAACACCCAGGGTGTTGGGTTTCTGACCATAACACCCTGCCCTGTAGAGACTGACAAGCATCAGGGGTGTGACTTGGGATTGTCAACAGTAATGCTCACGTCATTCCACCCCCACCTCCACCCTGCAGCCAGTGACAGGCATCAAGGTGTGCCTTGGACCCCCTGGCCCCAGAGTTCACCCCATTCTCCTGTACTGCACCCATTTCAGTGTATTTCCTTATGGAATGAGGTGAATGTAAAGCCCAAACACCCGAAGGCACACTTCAACACTTGTCAGTGTCTGCAGGGAAGGATGAGGTGAAATGTCATCACCGTCATGGGTGATGACCCAAAGGCACACCCCAATGCCTGTCCATCTCTGCAGGTTGGGGATGGAGTTGGCATCAGTTCAGTACTTCACTGCCATTCCTATACTGCATCTGTCTAACTCCTGCACTTCCCCATGCTAATGCCAGCAAGCAAACATTCAGCATTGACAAATGCTTGTTTAGTTATGTAAGCGTAAAGAGACCGGGTTGGGGGGAAGGGGAGACTGTGCCAAGTGGGACCAGGAAAAGGCAGACATCTTGAACAAATATTTCTGCTCAGTGTTCATAGAGGAAGGGGAAAGGGAGGGACCACAAAAAAGTAACATCTTTGAAAGGGGGGAAGGTAAAAACTAGTTATTTTTGGAGAAGAGAATCCTGAAGATACTTGCTAATCTGAAACTGGGAAAAGCAATGGGGCTAGATGGGGTGCATCCAAGGGTGTTGAGAGAGCTCAGTGATGCACTGGCTGCACCTCCGACAGTCCTATTTAACAGATCACTGAAAACCAGAGTGGTTCTAGAGGACTGGAGGAAGGCAGACATAGTCCCACTTCACAAAAGTGGTCGCAGGGAGGAAGCTGGCAGTCAGCCTGATATCAGTGGTTGGAAAGTTAATGGAAACACTGCTGAGGCAAAGAATAGTGGAATATCTTGAATCCAGCAAGTTATAAGACTTGAGGCAGCATGGATTCATGGGTGGGGGGTTGTCATGTCAAACAAATCTGATAGATTTTTTTTACTGAGTGACCAAGGGATTAGATCAGGGAGGAGTGGTGGATGTGGTCTACCTAGATTTCAATAAGGTTTTCAGCACCATTCCACATGGCAGACTAGAAAGCAAGCTGGTAGCTCGGGGGTGGGTAAAAAGGTGGTAATTTGGGTAAGAAATTGGTTAGTGGATAGGTGACAGAGGGTGGAGATAACCAGAGCTTGCTATGAGGAAGGGAGGATGACCAGCAAGGTACCTCAGGGAACAGTGCTGGGATTGATCCTCCTTAAAATCTTTGTAAGTGACATTGCAGAGGAGCTAGAAGGGAAGGTCTGCCTCTTTTCAGATGATACCAAGCTCTGCAACAGGGTGGACATGCCAGGTGGCATGGAAAGGAAAAGCAGAGACCTGATGAAATTCAAGGACTGGTCAACAATATGGCAGCTGGGTTTCAATGTGAAACTGCAAAATAATGCACTTAGGGCACAAAAACTTGGGCACGGAGTACAAAATGGGTGGATTAGTATTGATGGCAAACAAGCAAGAAAGAGGCCTGGGGTGGGGGGTAATCATCTCAGATGACCTAAAGGTTGTCAGGCAATGCAACCAGGCAGTCTGAAAGGCTAGTGGGATGCTAGGGTGTATAGAAAGAGGTACAATATTACCAGCAGAAAGAGGGAGGTGATGTTCCCCCTGTATAGATCACTAGTAAGACACCACCTGAAGTACTGTGTCAAGTTCTGGAGACCTCATCTCTGGAAGGATGCAGACAGAGTGGATGCAGTCTAGAGAGGGCAAATAAAATGGTGTGAGGCCTTTGTCAAAAGCCCTATGAGGAGAGACTAAAGGACCTCAATAGATACACCTTGGAAGAGAGGAGGGAGATGATGGGGATATGATAAGAGATCTTTAAGTACCTCACAGGGGTAAATAAGTCACATGGAAGAAGTATTTTTCAGAACAAAGGGTGCTCAAGAACATGGGACATGCTATGAAGCTGGAAGGGGGGTAGATTCAGGAGAGATATGAGGAAGTACCTCTTCACAGAAAGAATGGTGGATTCCTGGAACAGCCTTCTGGCAGAGATGGTGGGGTTCAAGAATGCATGGGATAGACACAAGGGAATCATAGTGGAAAGGAAGGAGGGTGAGGCAGGAAGAGCTTATCATGATGTAGGGTCTGTGGTGAGAATGTAGGTAGGGAAAAATGGGCATGCTGGGTGGGCCAAGTGGTACTTATCTGCAGTCAGAGTCTATGTTTCTCCCACCCTTCCTCCAGAGAGTACATTTTGCAACTCTCCAATCCCTCCTCTTGGGACCAGCACTGCTGCTTTTGGATCATCTGCATTGCCCTTCTCTGAATTCATAGGATTCGTAGGAAATTTTGAGCCAAATAGGGCAGTCACCCATATGCAGCTCACCCTTACCTCAAAAGAATAGTCGAACACAGCGTGCGTAATACAATAAGCACCTAATCCTATTTTAAAAGCAGTCATATCTGCACTGCCCACCACCTCAAATGGCTGGCTGTTCCACAAGTCTACCACCCTCTGGGCGAGCCGTACTGCTCTTTTCCTTGTATGATGTAATCCCCTCTTTAACTGGAGCTCATGTGATCTCACAATATGGCAACTGGTCTTGAATTCTAGTCCTGTGCAGTCCCACAGGTCATTGTTTGTGACTGCTCTAAGGGCCAAACGCATGTGCCCTCGCAATCATCTATACTCAAATGTGTATAAACCCAGAGCCTCCAGCCTGTCTCCGTACTTCATGTGTCTAACTGATTTAATCATTCTTGCAGCCAGTCTCTGTACTCCCTCCAGTAGTAAAATGTCTGCTTTGGCATAAGGAGATGTATACTGTGCACAGTACTCCATGTGAGGCTGCAGCAGAGAGGTACTGTATATAGTGGCAGTAGCACCTTCCTCTCTTTACTCACAAGTTCCTAGATATACATCCAAGTATACCTCTAGTTTCTGGTGGTAGCATTACAGTTCTTGTTCTGTTTAAGGTCCTTAGTTATTACCACCCAAAGTCTTTTTCTTCTGTTGTTTCTCTTCATGTGTGCTCCCCCCATAGTGTACCTTATCTGGACATTCGATTTTCCCAAGGGCCTTACAGCACACTGGTCCAAGTTAAGCACCAACTGGTGCTCCCTCATCCACTGCTCTAGCTTTGTCAATTCTAACTGCAGCCCTTCTATATTTATTTCATTTTTATTGACCGGGTAAGTGCACTAGACAAATCCTGCCTATTTTCAGGCACGACCCGGGGGAGGGGGATACAGATGAATGCCAACTGACCTTGAACTAGATGAAACTGTTGGTGGTATTTTTAGTGAATGAGGGAAATTCTGGCCAGGACACCAGGGAAATTCCCCATCTCTTTTCGACAAGTGCCATGGGACCTTCAACATCCACCTGAACTACCACCAATCCAGGCAGACAGGACCTCGGTTTAACGTCTCATCCAAAAGATGGCACCTCAGAAGTGCAGCACCCCTCTCATGCTGCACTACAGTGTCAGTACTGGAATATTAACCCAAGTGCCAGATGTGGGAACTGAACCCACAGCCCTCTAATCTCCCTGCCTGAGAGGTGAGTGTGCTACCTACTGAGCCACTGACGCTGACTATATCTCTAGTGCTCTGTACAACAGATCCTACTTTTGTGTTGTCAGCAGATTTTGTCGAGCAAACCCCCACCTGTACTTCACGTATATATATATATATATGTATTTGTACAATAGGGGTGAGTGATAAATGAGTGTGATAAAACAGTGTATCATCCACTGCAGTGTGATAGTTTTACCCTCTGCTCTACTATGATGATATCAGCCATTTACACACACACACAGGTCACACAAAGGTCACTGATATTATCACTCTAAGTAGCTTTCCCCTCAGCATTCCAGAAACAGCTGTGCTGTTACCATAGACACAAATGCAGAACTACATGTGAGGTCTCACTGCTGCCTGCAGCTAACTCAGTTGGCATTACAAAGCACGCACACATATTCCCCACACTGTAACTTCCAGTTCATTACTGTGATACTTGCAGGTTGACTGCAGCCAGAATTCTAAAGAGCACAGCTTCACAGAATAGTCTTTTCCTCACTGCTGCCTGTGGCTAACTCAATTACCACTAAAAACACTCTCACCTGTTCCTCAGACTCTGCCTCTCAGCCCATTACAATTACTGTGATACAGCTTGACTGTAGCCAGAATTCTAAAGAGCACAGCTTCACAGAACAATATGTTCCTCACTGCTGCCTGCAGCTAATTCAATTACTACTAAAAACAATCTCAGCTGTTCTTCACAGTCTGACTTTTAGCCCATTACCATAAATGTGATACTTTCACCTTGACTGTAGCCAAACTTCTAAAGACTACAGCTTCACAAAATAGTCTGTTTCTCACTCCTACCTAAAACTAACTCATTTAGCATTGCAAATCACACTCATTTCCCAGAGTTTGTAACACTGCCAGCCCATTCAGAAAAACTCACACACAGAATGGGCAAACACAAACAGGAACAGAACGTAAGACAACGTAACAATACTTCTGAAACTCCTGGCCCTATTGTATAAATCGAATACATGATGTGCAGATTGTGTGCTATTGCAAATATTGTCACTCCTACATCGTGAGCTCTGCAGGAGTGACAATATTTGCCATATCACACTCATGCCCATCATGTATCCCATATAATAGATAATCCACTCTGGGGTGTGCAGTTGTGCTCTGATATATGTACGCCTTGATGTGCATTGTGATCAACCACCAAGGCATGCATATATCACAGAGTGACCACACGCCCAAGAGTGGGTTATTTATCTTATAAAATGGTGACATATTTTTTGGGGGGAGTGGTGGAAAAAAGTAATCCCTATCTGGCACAAATAAGTATTGATCCTGTTATAACTGTGATAGGTTAAACTTGTAAATAATAGTTATCTGGTTGATTCTGCCATGTGTTTTAAATAAAAAAATATTTTAAAATCTTATTTGGTTGATCCTGTCATTTTGATGTTTGCTTGCACACATGCACAAGAAACATTATGTGGCAGCTTAGGAGAGAAGTGGGTTGTAGAGGTGCGGCACTGTGGCGGCACTGCAATTGGGGGCTAGGCACTGTTGGACCATTGCAGGCCCACTGTGCTGATGACATTGGTTTCCAGAAGTGCCACCAACTTGAAACGATTTGGCCGCAGCATTCAGGGGCTGCCTCGTCATTGCAGCATCAGCCATCCACCTCTCTATTGGGTCTCAATAGTGCAGACAGCAAGCTAATGGTGCGATGGCGGGTGGTCCCTGATTGTTACAGGCAGCTGCCCAGTGCCCTAGTCCTGCAGTATGGTGAAGTATAACATTTTTTAGGGTTTTGTCTTTGTTTTTGCATGAACTGTTCTGTAAGGCTGAGTGAGGTTGTCCCTGAGAACAAAGAGGGTAAGGCATCAGGCATGCAGTGCTGGGTCATGAAGGTGGTCCGGCTTTGTATCGATCCGGTCTGGCAGACTCAGCCTGGGACTTCGTGAATAGCCTACTGCCTGAACCTGACTAGATCAGTAAATGCTAGACTGCCTATATGAGCAGACTTGCAACATCAACACGACGTGCACTTGGTTTGGCTGGAGCAGCCGCACCGACCAGCGTTTACTGATCTGGTTTGGTTCGGTGTCACCCATGCCCAGAGCTGCATTGTGCAGAACCAGCCAGGTTGCACAGACTCTTGTATTCCATGTCAGGAGCCTGGATTGAGGATTTGAGGGAGTGTGACACAAAGCTATTTCTGTAGCCCGGCTACTAATGGGCAGGGATCGGCCATGCAACGTTGCATTTGTGGGGCGCAGCACCGTGAAAATGGTGCCTATGCTTTTAGTTTTTTTTTTTTTTTTTGCATTTTTATTTCTCATCTCATTGTACCGAGGAGAGAGCATGTTTCTTGAGAATGGAGTCTTGTGTATCAAGCACTTTCATGCCCCTTCCCCTCCTGCCCCTATCCCCTGCCTATTTAGCAGTGCAGCTGCTGCTATGTACTCTGGGAAACTGTGGACTGCTCACCTATTGTAAAAACAAAGCAGGAGAGAGAATAAACATACAGTTTATGTTTTTTATATTTTAAAGGTTAATTTCAGGGACTGGTTTGTTATATGTCCTTTTGTATTGTTTTTGTATGTATTGACGTGGAACCTTCGTAAACGAACTTCCAGCTCAAAGGTATATTTCCAGGAAATAAATAAAATAAAATATTGTGCTCGAGGTCTGAGGATAGTGCTACAGTCAGGTGGGGCAGTACTGTGGAAGTGGGATAAGGGGAAAATGCCTTATAGTTAGTTACTAACTTTGGGGCATGAAAATGCTGCCCCTCTGCATTCATGCTATAATTCTCTCACGTGTGCCTTTAGTACCTTTGCTACTTTGATTTATAATTTGAGTGTTATTGTTTCTGGTTCCCTTTATAATCTCCAGGGCTGAGTGCTCACCTTTACATAACATGACGTTTGTGTTAATAACGGCCTTTTAGTCGTAACTGTATGACTAGGTAGCCCCCCCCCCCCCAAGTGTTACTGTCATTTAACCAGATAAAAAGATCAGTGAGTAGCTTATTTATTTATTTATTGAATTTTGATGACTGGGTTGGCCCACTGGGCCCCGAAGGTCCCTTTTTCAGGGGTGACCTGGGAAACAGAAGCAATACAATACATATAGTCAGGTGATACAGGGTTACGAGGAGTAGACAAGATAATGAGGATAACAGTACAGGCAATTATTTAAGATGTTTGCTTTTCTCAGGGTGTTGGCATCAACTGCAGAGTTATTTTGGTGGGGCTTTTGACTTGATCATTAGTTTGTTTCCAGCCCTTGAAACCAACAGGCTCCCAGAAGGTTTTTGGATGTACCATGTGAGGTAAGTGTACTACAGTGCTGTGTCTCTCAGAAATAAGATTAATTGAAATAACTATAGTGCTGCCTATTTTTGTTTCATGTTGTTCATGTCAAGGATCTGATATCTCAACACTGTGTCCGGGAAATTGTTGTTGTGAATGTTATGTTTTTCAATTTAATATTTAGCATAAATGTAATGACACTGTTCTAGCAAGATAACCCTTTCAATATGACTTTGTATTCCAGTGATCATAATTTTTATTAAAGCCAGTGAAGTTAAGATCTTAGCATCCATCAGAAGCTGTACATGTTTCTGTAGCCAGATCTACCAGAAAGTGTCAAAATTACACAAAGCTACTGTAGCTGTCAATTAAGAACACTGTTTAAAAATTTTGTCTAGCATACTGGATTTTATTGAGGGTTACAATGGACATCTTATGGGATTGTAAAGAGAGGGGGGAGGGAAAAGGGGAAACTGTTGAACCAGGAAAGGCACACTAACCCGGAGCTTGTTTCCAGGTGTGACCTGGGAGCACAAGGAAGTTAAGTGACATGCTCAGTCACACAGTATGCAAGAAGGGCTGACAGGATTCAAACCCAGGTCTCTAGCTTAGTGCCCTCAATCATTGTGCCATACTGCTTGCCAGTCATAGGGGTTTTGACTAAAGCCTGGTGTGATCACTAGGATTGCTGAAAGGCTACAGGCAAGCATTTCAACAATGTAGTGTTAACATTAAGGTACAGTGAAGCCCCCCAGGATGAAACGCTGCACTGCAGGATTCTGCAGTAGAGTTACTGTAGCAAACAATGAAGTTTCCATGGGAGTTATTCCCTTTTGTCATGCAGTAAACCTGTGGCACTGTGCTTTATCCGTCGAGCTTCACTGTATGCTATACTACTTACACTACTTAGGGTCAGTTGGTAAGGTTGTAGAGGGCCCGATTCGGAAACCAAATAGACTGATGCAGGGTGCGTGCATTAAGCATCGATGCCACAGTTGTCACCCTGCATCATAAATTCCAGCATTCCTAATTCCAAAACGCAGTCTGTGTTGGAATGGGAAGCTGCTGTGGCAAACGGGCACTGCGCCACCGTTGCGATCTATATCGGGGTATTCCAGGTCACAAGGGGCCTTGCACCACAGCGGAGCTGCAGCATCTCCTTTTTGGGCATTCTAAAGCCCGCCATGGCCATAGCAAGGGGCTTAACTTAGACCAGCCAGGAGGTGGTGGTCTAAGCCACTTGCGCCAGTGCCACACACTGTGGTGAGTTCAGGGGAGAGTTACATGTGGGACCAGGGGACAGGAGGGGTACAAGGGGGCATAGGGTAAGATGGAGGGACAGTGGGGAAGTAAGGGATTGCTCTGGCACCTGACCAGGTGCATATGCCTCGGTATATATTATGCGAGGGCATATCTACTAGTGCTAAAGCAATCCTTGTTTCCCACTGTCTCTTCAACTCACCCTATGCCACTACATACCCCTCTTGCCCCCACTCCTGGCAAGTGGATGCCCACCCCCACCAACTGTGCCCTTCTTGTATTGCATCAGTGGGGGGTGACGTATCCTACAGCATTTGCCACAGCTGTGCCAATGGTTTGGTGCTGTTGTACACCTGCAACAAACCTGGGGATTTTGGCACTGGGACCCTGATTTTACAGAATCTGGTGCAGGGTCCATGGCATACCTAATGTTTGCTTCATCTCTGGAGCATTGCAACTTGTATCCCTCCAAAGGATCTTTCAGAATCTGTCCCAATGCGTTTTTTGATTAATGTATTTTAGCTGCCTGCTACTCTGTTGGGTTTATTGGATTTAACATGGAGGTAGGACAAAGCCCCCCAACTCAAAAAAAATGATAAAAAATCCAGCCTATACCAACTAACCCCAAGAAGCATAACTAGTGTAGCATACAGGTTATGCAAGTTATTCTGTACTGTAGTCATCCGCTATCACCTGATTATGTTTCCCCACACAGTAGCAACTGTGTCTGGGGCCCCGGTATGATTAGGACATTCCTATGGTTGAAGGTACCTATGAAGGGTTACTGTAAGTATGGCACACTTTCCTGCCGAAAGGTAGTGGTACTTATTTTTCTGTTTTTCCTCCTTGAGGGCTAGTGGGTAGACTATGGTCCCTTGAATGACTGTCATCTGACTTCCTGCTGCCCCACCCATCCTCCTCCCGTTGTGATCATGGATCCCCATGGCACAGCCAGAGAGGGAAGGGGAGGCCATCCCCCCCCCCGAGCACACTCCAATCTCCATCTGGGATCACTGGGTTATGGCACACAGTCGGTCTTATCATGCACCTTGCTGGCTCCAGTTTTTCCACTTTTTTCCCTTGTTCCCCTGACCAATGGGCATGGCAGTGCTCCCCCATCTCCCTCCATGGCTGGCCCTCAGTGACCCACTTGTACTGTGAACATGGACCAACAGCGTGGCAGGAGGTGAGGCAGAGATACCTCCGCCCTTCATACCATTAGGCCAGCTAGGTAGCGGTACTTTATAATATGTATGCTCTACAGCAATACTGTTCTTATAACCATACAGTTACCATATTAAGGAGTTGATAACACATCCTTCTCTGGACAGAAGGTCACAGGTTCTAGTTCTGCAGAAGGATTGGTCTCATGTCATACATGCTGGCAGCCAAGTGTCTTACTAGAGGTGTGCTGTACTGTCAGTGTGTGCCATCTTTACAATGAGACTTTAAGACAAGGTCTAGTCTGCCTTTTTTGGTGCGTTTTAAGGTGGATATTAAAAATTCTATGGGTATTTAATTGAAAGAATCATATGACAGTCACTTCAAATCGTAAACCACATCTAGAAAATTGCAAGTAAACCAAAGAAGAATGAGAAACAAAAAAATAAAGTGTGTGCAAACTTTCCTACCCACCCCCACAATTAACATGCTTTGCCCCAATGAAAAAAAAACATATCCCAAAAACAAGTAACAAGCATTTGTCAATGCCGAATGTTTGCTTGCTGGCATTGGCAGTGGTAATGTAGAAGTTACAGAGCTGCGTAATAGGAATGGCAGTGAAGTACTGAACTGAAGCCAACCCCACCACCACCCTGCAGAGAGTGACAGGCATTTGGGTGTGCATTTAGGTCATCAGGCATAACGGCCTCGCCATTTCACCACACCCAACCCTGCAGACACTGACAAGTGTCACGGTGTTCCTTGGGGTCTTTGGCCCCTATGCACACCCCATTTCATTAGAAAATGCAGTGAGATGGGTGCGATATGGGAGAATGGGGTGAACTTTGGGGCCGAAGAGTCCAAGGCATACCTCGATGCCTCTCACTGGCTGCAGGGTGTGGAATGGTATGAGCATTACAGGCAAGAATCCCAAGTCACACCCCTGATGCCTGTCATTCTCTACAGGGTTGGGCGTTATGGTTGGAAACCCTAATACCTCAGGCATTCGTTGGTATTTTCACTCCAAATTTTCAACATGTTTTTTGTGCCCACCTCATGAACGGGGAATATCAGTTTGTTAGCGAAAGCTGCTTATGCACAGCGAGTCTGACATTGCTTGCACACAGGTGCAAAACATTCTGAACAGGATGTAAAAATGACAGCTGTACTGTTCATGGGAGATATAAAAATGGCAATGTTGCAAATCTGCAGTAAAAATAATTTAAAAATGGCGAAGTCATGAGCATACATAGAAACTCATGCTTGCACACCGTATCCTCAATTAGGTTGGGATATTTTACAGCAGATTGTCAACTCAGGCATTTTGGTGCCTCGATCATGAACAGTGTCATTGTGATTTTCTTTATCTGTGCGAACAATGATTTCCCACAGCGACCATGCATCTCAGCGCTGAAAGTGTGAAAACACACTTCAGCCGTGTTGTGAAAAATGACAGCTGTACTGTTCATAAGGAAGTGTGAAAAATGCCACTGGTGAAAATCTGGACTGAAAATATTACAAAGTCATGAACTTACGGTGCGTGGAAACTGCACATTGCTCACTCGTAACACAGTCATTTATGGACTTTTGTCACCAAATTTTCAACATAGCCATTTAAGACCTCTGCTCATGAACAGTGTAACTGTGATTTTCTTAATCTGTCCTAAACATTGCTTTGCACACAACAGCACCATTGTGCGCTACATGTGCGAAAACACATTTAGGGCGACATATGAAAAATGGCAACTGTACTGTTCATAAGGAAGTGTAATAAAATGGCAATGTTGAAAATCTGGAGTGAAAATATTAAATTTGCAAACTTACGAGCATGCATAGGAACTGCACAACGCACCCTCGTAAAACAGTCATTTTTAGGAATTTTTTCACCAAATTTTCAACATAGCCATTTTAAGACCTCTGCTCATGAACAGTGTCACTGTGATTTTCTTAATGTGTCCCATACATTGATCTTGCACACCGACTGCGCCATTGTGTGCTACATGGGAAGAAACACGTTTTGGGTGACATGTGAAAAATGACAGCTGTACTGCTCATAAGAAGGTGTGATAAAATGGCAATGTTGGAAATCTGGAGTGAAAATATTGAAAATTAGACCCTTGCAAGTGATCGTAGGAACTGCACAATGCACCCTCGTAAAACAGTCATTTTAAGGAATTTTTTCACCAAATTTTCAACATAGCCATTTTAAGACCTCTGCTCATGAACAGTGTCACTGTGATTTTTTTAATTTGTCCTGTACAATGATTTCGCACACCGACTGCGCCATTCTGCGCTACATGGGTGGAAACACATTTTGGGTGAGATGTGAAAAATGACAGCTGTACTGCTCATAAGGAGGTGTGGTAAAATGGCAATGTTGAAAATCTGGAGTGAAAATATTGAAATTTCGTGAACTTACGAGCCTGCGTGGAACTGCATAGCACCCTAAATAAAACAGTCATTTTGGAATTTTGGCACCAAATTTTCAACATGGGGTTTTGGGACCCCTTCTCATGAATGATGTCACTGTCATGGCAGTATTCAGGCCTGAAGGGTGATTTCACAGTCACTGCATAAAATCACCTTCGGGCCGAATCAACGCCATGACAGTGACATAATTCATGAGAAGGGGTCCCAGAAACCCCATGTTGAAAATTTGGTACAAAAATTCCCAAAAATGTCTGAGATATGCAATAAAGTTGAAACCCTCCTATGTAACCCATTATACAGCTTACCGGCATTTCCTCAGTTCGCGGTCGGCTTTGAAGAGTGCAGACGTGTTCCCGGTCCACCGAATCACCAGCGCGGAGTTCGGGGTAAATATGAGTGAGGGTGTGGGGAGGCTGGGTGCGCAGTGGGTGTGTGAGGGTTGTGGGAGGGTTGGGAGGCAGCGCGTGGGACAGTTTTATTTTACAGGTTTAAAAACAAAAAGCGTCGTGGGATGTTTGTCACGCTGGGGTGGGCTCCCAGCGTGGCACAGAACAGGGGCGTTCAGCTGACGGGGATTGGGCACCCCGTCGGCAAAATAAAAAAAAATCGGCACCATTTGCCACGCTGGGGTGGGCTCTGGCGTGGCTGGGCTGGTGAGGCGTTCAGCCGGCGAGGATTGGGCACCTCGCGGCCAAGGACTACAGTGCTTGCCACGCTGGGGTGAGCTCCCAGCGTGGCACCACCACAACAGGGGTGGGGGCGCAGCTCAGCCCGGCGGGGATTGAGGCACCCGTCGGCTGCCACAGTCTCGAGGCGCCGTCTGTCCGATGCGTGGGGGAGCTGGCGTGAGCAGCGATATCTTATCGGTGCTCACTCAAGCATAACTCCCCCTTTCAACTGTATGTCACTGCATTTTGGGCGTGTCATAGATAGCTCCAAAATGCATTGACTTACGGGGGCCGTGCCTGCCAGCCCACTGACTGAATTGGAGGAGGAGGAGGTGACACACCTCCGAAATCTCCGATGAAGGCACTATGTTTCTTGCACATGCGTGCAAGCAAACATAAACATGAAGGAGTAACACTTCCTCAGTGTCATGACCAAAGTTCCCCTAGTCATGAAAACTATTACCAACAGTTTAATCTGGTTCAGGTTCAGTTGGTTTTCATCTGTATCCTGCCCCTCCCCGCCACCCGGTCGATGCTTAAAGGGGCACTGTCAGCCTTGCGCCTTCGTTTTTTGGCAAAAGCAAGCAGCGTGCCTATTGGCCACACAGCACTCAGTGATGTACTCAGAACACCCCTTTAGATATAAAAGATTAGGATTTTACTTGTTTTCTCCTTTTTTTGCATAAATATAATTTTGGTCAGTCAGACGCTAAATGCCCGCAAACAGAAGCACATCAGGTCAGGACTGGTCTGCCACGCGCGGTCCCAAAGTACGATTTTTTTTCATTAACAGCCAGTTGACTCGTATTGCCCCTCTCCCTTGTGTTATTTCAAAATGTTGCAGCTATCTACCATCATAAACCAAGCACTGGAAGTAGCAATATTCACATTTTTACGCCAGAGCCGAAATCCCATGCATGTGTACAGTATTGTGAACAAAAGCTCCCACATATGCGCAAGAGCACGCCATTGATGTGCACGCATGGGATTTCAGCCACAGCTTAACAATACAAATGATGCTACTTTGAATGCTAAGGTTATGATGGCAGATAGCTAGAACTTTATAAAATAACACAAGGGACGGAGCAATATGAGTCAACTGTCTGTTTATGAATAAAATCGTACTTCAAGACTGTCCTTGTGGCAGATGCGTGGTCCTGACGTGGATGTGCTTCCAGTTTGCTGGTCTTTAGCGTCAGACCGACCAAAATGATATTTATGTAAAAAAAAAGGAAAATAGGTAAAATTCTGATCTTTTATATCTGTAGGGGTGTTCTCAGTACATCACTGAGTGCTGTGGCCAATAGGGGACATGATAGAAACGTTTAAGTACCTCAGTGGAATCAACAAAGTCCAAGAGGGTAGCATCTTTCAGAAAAAGGGACGTGCAAGAACAAGGGGATACAATTTGAAGATAGAGGGGGGACAGCTCTGGGGCAATATGAGGAAGTATTTTTTCATAGAGAGGGTGGTGGACGCATGGAACAGCTTTCCTGAGGAGATAGTGGGGTCTAAAACTGTGAGAGAATTCAAGAATGCATGGGACAGACATAAGACAATTTTTGTGGGGGAGGGTAGGAAGAAATAGGCTGTTAGTTAAATAGGATCTGCAGTTTATCCTTTTTGTAGAGAAATGGGCAGACTAGGTGGGCCAAGTGGTCCTTATCTGCCATCAAAGTCTATGTTTCTATGCTTGCTGTTGCAAAGAAAAGCTGACAGTGCCCCTTTAAAATAAACAACATTGTCTAGCTCTCCTTTCCTGGTCAAATATTTATTATATATATATATATAGAGAGAGAGAGTGCACACGCGAGAGAGAGAGAGAGAGAGAGAGAGAAGAGATTATTTACTCCCTTTTTGGCTTAATCAGGAAACTTTAATGTTATCTTTCTGGCATATAATTTCTTTACTTTTTAATATTAGTTAGTTACTTTACTATATCATCTGTTGGATTGGCTAGGGCAAACAAAAAAGTTTCCTGCCTACAGTGCTTATTAATGCTAGAAATTAGTAGTTAGACAACAGCTATACGTATATTTAAAGAGCAGGTTACTAGTAGCTGCCTGCCACAGCCTGGTCGATAACGGACCTGCTCAGTAGTAATGTCCCGAAGTGTGGCATACAGGTTTGTTGCTGTTAAAAAGTAATTCCACTCGTCAATTCTAATTTCGACTTGCCTGCAAAAAAAACCCACCGACTTCCCAGTCTTAATACCACGCCCCCACGTCAGCCCACGCAGCCCTGTTTTGTGATGTCACAAAACGAAGGCTGCATGAGCGCGCCCCATTGAGTACTATGGGGGTGATATTTCCACCTATTTTTATACCCTTTACAGTTGGGATTTTAGTAAAGCAAGGTGATCGATCGACTAATATAGTATAGTATCAACTAATATAATGCAGCCAGCATTGAATCTAAGCTGCCATACATTTGACCATTCCTCTAACCTTGCCAAGTCCCTTCTCATCGTTTCCACCCCACTTTGTGCATCAACTCTGTTGCAGATCTTTGTGTCATCTGCAAAGAGACATACTTTTCCTTCCAGTCCCTCTGCAATGTCACTTATAAAGACATTGAAGAGGACCGGTCCTAATACTGAACCCTGCGGTACCCCACTAGTAACCCCTCTTTCTTCAGAGTGGACTCCATTTACTGTTACTCTCTGTGTCCTATTCTCCAGCCAATTCTTTACCTAGGCTGTCATCTTGGGACCCACTCCCAGGCTGACTAACTTGTATATTAATCTTTTGAGTGGGACTGTGTCAAATGCCTTGCTAAAGTCTAGGTAGGCCATGTCCACAGCCCCTCCCTGATCTACTACTTTGGTTACCCAGTCAAATAAATCTATCAGATTTGTCTGGCATGACCTTCCCGCTGTGAATCCATGCTGCCTTGGGTCCTGAGCCCCTCTGGCCTCTAGATACTCAGCAGTTCTTTCCTTCAAGTGATTCCATCATTTTCCCTACCACTGAGGTTAAACTAACAGGTCTGTAGTTTCCTGCTTCTGCCTTGCTCCCACTTTTGTGAAGGGGAATCACATCTGCCCTTCTCCAGTCCTCGGGTACCACCCCATCCTCCCATGATTTGTTAAAGAGGGTAGTCAGTGGTGTCACTAGTTCTAACCTTAGTTCTTTTAGAATTCTGGGATGAGTCTTATCAGGCCCCATTGCTTTGTCCATCTTCGGTTTTAAGAGTTCTTTCAGAACCCTTTCTTCTGTAAATGGGCTGGTATCAGCTTCTGTATCCAGAGTGTTTCTACTGTTTGTTTTAGGTACCTCCCCCACTTCCTTTGTAAATATTGAGCAAAAATATTTGTTTAGTATCTCTGCCTTTCACAGTCACCCTCTGCCCACCCTTCCTCCTCTTTATTAAGCCTCACTAACCCCCCCGCCCTTGGTCTTCCTTCGCTTCCTGATGTACCTATAAAAGGTTTTATCCCCCTTCTTACCTGAGTTTGCTATCTTTTCCTCAGTTTGGGCCTTTGCTAGTCTGACTGCCTTCCCAGCTTCCTTTTGCTTTAACATATACAGTTCTCTGTCCTGCTCCTTCTGTGATTCCTTGTACTTTCTGAATGCTTTCTTTTTCTCTTGAACCTTCACTGCCACCTTTGAGAACCATAGTGGTTTCTTACATCATTTCGTTTTGTTTATTTTCTTTACACAAAGGCTTGTTACCTCTGTGATGGCAGTTTTTATTATTCCCCATTGTTCTTCCACCCCTCCTTCCTGCCCATTTGCTAGTACATTCCTTAGGCACTCACCCATTTTGGCAAAGTCAGCCCTCCTAAAGTCCAGTACTTTTGCCTTTGTATGGCTTGACTCTAGTGCTATGTTTATTGTGAACCATACTGTTCGATGGTCGCTAGTTCCCAGATGGCTACCCACTTCTACATCTGTGATCCTATCTTCATTTCCATTTGAGAGAACCAGGTCTAAGATTGCTCCCTCTTGAGTGGGCTCCAATACTAATTGTCTAAGACATGCCCCCTGTAGGGCATCTAGAATAACCCCACTCTTTGAAGTGGCTGCTGCAACTGCATTCCAGTTAACATCTGGCATATTCAGATCACCCATCAGCAATATCTCCCCTTTTTCTGCCATTCTAAGTGTTCTTTCTATCAGTTCCTTGTCCATTTTCTTCCCCTGAGAAGGGGGTCTATATACAACCCCTGTGCTGATTGTGTTGCCATTGCTGGTCTCCAAATTTACCCACAGTGCTTCTTCTCCTCCCTGTTTTCCCTTTTGTTCTGTTGCTTTGATTTCTTCACTTATGTAAAGAGCTACTCCTCCTCCACTTTTACCCTCCCTGTCCCTCCTGTAGATAATGTATCCTGGTATGTTCACGTCCCAGTCCTGGTTTTGTGTGTACCATGTTTCTGTGACTGCCACGATATCCAGATGTTCCTCCTCCATCAAGGCCACTAATTCAGGAAGCTTGTTACCCAGATTACGGGCATTGGTACTCATTGCTCTCCATTTTTTGATGGCTTTACCTTCTTTTGCAGCATCCCCCACTGACCTTTCTACCTCGGTCTTTTTCTCATTTAGTACCCTGTTTTGTAGGGAGAGTCTGGGATTTTCCTTCTCTGTGCCACCTGTGCCTCCTTCAACCTTCCTTTCCTTCTAGGTATAATTTGCAGCTCCCTCCCCTATAGCTTTTGATCTATCACTTTGGCTAACAGTTGTCCCTTAGCTGGTTACCTCCCTGGTTCTCATCAACTTTTCACATGCTTCCCTGAACCCTTGCATCTGGTTTTGATTCTTTCTGCACTATTCTCATTTTCATACCATTTATTAGGTTTTAGTTTTGCAATTTTGCATAATATCCTTGTATAACTTCATGCTTTATTCACTGTACTGCTGTTTTTATTTTGCAATTGTCTCTTCGGTACACTGGTTACTGTTTCTTGTACACTGCCTGTATTTTTTTTATATTTGTTTACCGATGTTACTGGGTGTAACTCTGTTTTTATCCATTTTATTGTTCCTATTTTTATGTTTGCTTGTGAGCATGCACAAGAAACATATTGTGGCAGCTTGCTGTAGTAGTGAGTTGTGGAGGTGAGGCAGTGTTGTGATGAATGCCAGCAGTCCATGTTGGGGCTGGTCTCTGTGGTGCCAATAGAGGAGCACGCTGTCCACGACAGCAGTATTGTAGCTTGCCACGAACTTGAAAGAAACTCACTGATGCAATCAGGGAGAGCCCCTTCATTAACAATCAGTTGTTTTAGCTGCTGGGGCATCCCTGATTCCAGCAGCGAATCAGTTTGCCTTCTCCGGTGCCCCATGTCAATAAACATGGTGGTGGCTGTTCCTGCCTGCCTCTCACAGTCCCTGTGAAGCCGACGGGGGTGCCCAATCCTCCTGTCAGCATGCCCCCTCCCAAGTTCATTTGCCATTGCGGAAGCCCAAGCCCCATCAGCATAATGTCCCATTTCTTTTAAAGAAATACAGTGGCGAATATCACCCTCCACCTCTCACAGGCCCCATGAAAGCCGGGGTGCCCAATCTCCATCAGCATGTACCCTCCCTAGTTCATTTGCCAATGGGAGAGCCCAATCCCTGTCAGCATAATGTCCTCCTACTGATTTAATTTGTGTGCCATGGGGGTGTCCAACCCCCTCGGCATCATGCGCCCTCCCCAAACAGACACATGTTTCTCTGCTGACGGGGGGGGGGGACCCAATCTCCATCAACTTCAGTCTCCCTCCCAAAAAATACAGGTGGCACACTGGGAGCCAACCCCAGTGTGACAAAACACACCTGTAATAAAAAACTGACCAGCATTGTCTTTATGCTTTTTTTCCCTTAAAAAAACTAGAAAACGGTCCCTCGATGTGTCTGGTGCCATCTCAACCACCACCCACCCTCTGTGTACCCTTATCCCCACACACACCCTCACCCCATATTTGCCTCCAGAGCCTGCTGCGATAATCTTTGGTGGACCAGGAACATGTCTTCACTCTTCAAAGCCAACCGCAAACTGAAGAAATACAGGTAAGCCTTATAATGGCATAGATGTTTTTTTTTTCAACTTATGTGGATATCTTGGCCATTTCTTTGAAGTTTGTCATACCTGACAACCTTTGAAAGAGTTTCCACAGCCTGCCAGGGGCCAAAGCAGCAGTGGACAAACAGACTGGTACCCTACCGACAGGGAAAGCCCAGATTGCCTACAGCAGTATGGACATTGAACAGTCAGAAAACTATGACCCAGCAAAAAGTGAAATCCCGAAAAGGTACGAAATCTCCAGAGAGAGAGAGAGAGAGAGACCTACAGGCAGAGATTTCAGTCACTAAGGTACAACTCAGTTGACAATCCTTGAGAAGCTTTCACCCAACTCAGAGAACTCCTGATGAAATGAATCCAACCAGAAAGCAAAACAGTCCCCCAGATCATCAACACATTTGACGTGGAGCAGTTTATCATCATCTTGCCTACGGTTGTTCAATTGTGGGTAAAGGAACACCGACCAGAGAATGGGGAAAAAGTTGTTTCTTTGGCTGAGTACCAAATGGTCAGACAGATGCCACAGCTGTAAGATAACAGACAAGCACCGGTAAGAAACTCTTTTTTCCATTTAAATTCCACGCCTGCTAAGAACTCTAGTGGGACTAACAAATCTGTGCCAAAAGACATTATCTGCTGTAACTGTAATAAGCCAGGCCATTTTGCAAGAAACTGCCGTAATAAAGAGAGTGGCACTGGAGTAGATTTGTCCTTGGCAAACTGGGGCAAGTACCTAACAGGTGTGAAGATTGGGAATAAGACTGTAAAGGGACTCATTGATTCGGGAAGCAGACAGACCCTAGTGTATGTTAAAGTGCTGGCAAAACACTATGCAAAGGGACCAGGTACTAGTATCATTTGCATCCACAGAGACACTCGATACTATCCCACCACCCAAGTGACTCTGACCATTAAGGGTGTATTACACCAAATGAAAGTGGCGTAGTACCAAAGTTACCTGTACCTGTGATTATTGGAAATGACTTTCCAGGATTTACCAAGTTGATCAAAGAGGGAGTAAGTCCTGATGTTTCAGTAGTGGTGGTGACAAGCGCTCAGGGAAAGAAAATTTCAGACAGTGGGGACACTTTTCCTTTCAGTGATTTTGAGTTGGACTTGTTTAAGCCCAGTTCCAAGATCTGGAAATCCAGGAAAGAAAGACAAAGCCTGAAAAAAATGTGGCAACAAATGACTGATGGACATGAAGGGTTAAAATATGAAAATGCTGAAACTAAATTGATAACTGATTGTGATTTTCTTTCAGAGCAAGCTAACAATGTTTCTCTCCAGAGTTATTTTAAGCAGATAGGGGTGGAATACATACAGAGTTTGGGTTAAACCTCAGACACTGGAACAGACAGAACAATTGGTTATACCACTGAAGTACAGAACAGAATTGTTACAGATAGCACATGATAGTCCTATGGCTGGTCACTCCGGAAGGGATAACACCCTTGCCAGATTGCTGTATAGATTTTACTGGCCAGGAATTCATGAAGATGTTGCTACTTGTTGTAATTCATGTGCTGAGTGTCAGAAAGTAGCCCCAGTCACTAGAAAAGACAAGGTGCCCTGGTACCCCTACCCTTAATAGATGTGCCTTTTGAGAGAATTGCAATGGATGTGGTTGGTCCTTTCAACAAAATTAAATGTAACCCCCCCTGCAAATGGGGGTTCCCAAAAGACTTCCAGGAGCTTGCTTGAATGCTCCAAGCCTGAATGGTGTTTGGCGTTTAAGCCATTTATCAGTGAGTGTTTTTAGAGCCTCTGGTACTGTCTCTTTAAGAGCTGTCTGCTTGCAGACATAATTAGTTTGTATGGGGGGGGCTGTGTGCTTCTCTTGAGTACCACTCGAGCTGCTGCCAATTCACTTCATTTTTGCAGTCACTAGAGTGCAAAGGGAACCTATCTGAAAGATGTAACTGTTTGCCAGAAATTATTTAGAGTAATAATGAAATTACAGTTTGTCTAACCTGCTTTCTTTGCAGTCAGAACTGTGTCTGCTAGTTCCCCATTCTGGTTTTGAACTGCTGAACTGGACCAATCAGTGTGGGGTAAGCTAGCTCTAAAATGGTGCCTTGGACGAATCAGAACTTGACTCATAATCTGAGCCAGCCACAAGAGGATTGTATGGGCAGTGACTCTGGGAGATGTAGTTTAGACTTCAGTGCCTTTTGGACCAACAGCAGCAGTCTATTGTGAGTGACAGCCAATCCAGTCAAGAACTGGGAGGAACTCAAAGGAAGTGCCGGTTTGTCTGTTGGAGTTTCAGTTAGATCTGGCAGTGAAGGAAAAGAAACCTGTGCTCCTTCAGTGCACAGTTTCAGTCAAAACGGTGTAAGGCCCAGAGTTCCGGTCTGCAGCTTGTGTAACTGCTTGTTAGGACTGAACTGTCCTGTGAAAAGAATCAAAGGATCTCTGAAGAGTAGAAACCAGGCTCACCCTGTAGAAGACTGGAGAAATTGTTGAATTGCACTCGGTCTGTCAGGAACTGAATCTGCTGTGTGTTCTCCCGGGTATTGTGCAGTAATTGCGATCGATAGAGATGCAGCCTGCCTGGTATAGTACTTTCTTTTTTTTTTACCATATAATGTGTCAAGAGAGTCTCATGACATTGAAGACCCTATCTTTTTGGAGGTCGTGAGTACTAATTCAGGGTCGCCCCTGTTGAATTGCCACATTAAATCCAAATGGAATTCACTGTACTGCTGACTGTTTAACTAATTTTCTTTTCACTGTGTGAAAGGGCCCCTACCAGCTGCCACGGTTTGGACTAGCCACTAGGGCTTGGGTACCCAGGGACAGTAACTGATAGGGATAGGCCTGTGCACAGAGCCATAGGTAGATATTAGAGTGATAAGCTAATTAACCTGATTTCCCCCTGTCCTTGTAATATCCCCCTAAATAAATCAGAGCTGCTTGTTTCAGCAAAGTTATACTGCCTGAGGTATTTGTCTATGTTAAAGTACTGTACTGTGATTGTTGCACTGTATCTCATTTCACAGGAGGTCCCAGTGCCGGAACCAGTCCTGGGGGTAAGTGTATACTGTGAAGGTAATTCTGATATATTGTGTGGGCCACTAGTGGGAAGAAAGGGGGGTTGCAGTGTCCCAGAGGGCTGTGACCAAGTTAGTTTAACTATTGCAAACCCTGACCTCTGGGTGGAGGCACCCGCCATTGGATCCAGGCCCCTCAACCTGTTAGTGGCAAATCAGGCAGGGGTAGTAGCCCCTGGGATAGCGCCATCTAGGGGTTACATCTTGGAGGCTCACCGCTGGGATTGTGTGTCCTCTAGTGGCCATATTTACGAACCACTGTTAAGAAAAAAATGGGTACCCCGACAGAAGTGGCTGTGCACCGCTGGTGGAGTGGTGTACTGGGAGGAGATCGACCCCAAAATGCTATGCTTATCCTGGACATCCCCTGGGTATCAATAACGGACACTGTGCAGGGAGTACTTTCCAAGGTGGAAGGTTTACAAACCCTGTGGTGGTGGGTCGCATGCTAATCTGCTCACCCACACTTTCCTGGCCCTAGTAGAGTTTAAGGATCCCATAGATAGCTCCAAAGTGCCACAGACCATTACCCCAGAGGGAGCCCTCACTGCTTGGAGAGTGATAACTAAGGACAGTAAAGACCTGGGGAATGAGCCCCACCACTATCTGAAACTTTTGAGGAGAAATTTGCTGAAATGGTTGCTGGGGAGGGAAAACTGTGGAGGACTTGAAGAAACTATTCTTGCCACCTGGGTGTTCCTCCCCAACACCCTCTCCTGCTCCAGTGCCCGTAATGGTGGCTGAACCAATGCAGACTCCTATTTCTGCACCTGCCATTAGTCACGACTCTACCGAGGTTGAGGATCTTCTGGCACCCTCCCACCCCCAAGGGAGGATGACTGGGAGACCTGGATAGACTATGTTGCCCCCAAGTGCTAGAATGGCAATGCTCGGAAGGCGAAAAGCGAAAGAGGTTAGTGAGAGCCTCCGAGGTCCTGCCCTGGCTACCATCCGCTAGCAACGGGCCAGTAACCCTGAAGCGACTGCACAGGCCTATCTTGAGGCCTTGGAGAATGTGTATGGGAGCCCAGATTCTGATGAGGACCTATGGTGGAGAGTAAGAAATGCACAACAGTACCAAGGGGAGTTGTTGTCTGTGTATGTATCTCGGCTGGAAAAATTGTTGCAAGAATGCCTCAGAAAGGGTAGTTTGCCAGCGATTGAACTGGACCGAACCAGGCTGGACAGGATCCTTAAGTCTGCCCCTTCTCAGAACTGCTGTTGCTTCAGTTACGCCTGGCAAATCGACTGGAATCCCCACCCTCCTATGATGAGTTAATGAGAGAAATTCGAGGAGTTGAGAAAAGGCGACCTCGGGAGGGACCTGCACCAATAGCTGCGGCTACGACCCAGGTGACTGAGGGTGGCTCATCAAGTGAAGTTCAGGGGCAGAGGTTGGCAGTCAATGAGTGCTCTGACAAGGAAAAAGATATGCCACAATGGGGCGAACTGTTGAGAGAGATCCGGGAATTCAAAAACAGTCCCTTTATGAAGGCCACGCCTGCAAGTACGGGCCCTGACCTATATCCGACTGCATCTGCTATGGGGGTGGGGTACCCACCCATGTATCTCCTGCTGATAACAGCTCCAAACTCAATTCCTTGACCATGGAAGTGGAGAAACTGACGAGATGTCTCCAAATGCTTATCACGCCGCAGACAGAGATGGCACCAAGGTTTCCAGTTAGTAATACCCCCGCCCTGGCTCCCAGTGTGGCGCCTCGGCCAGCTCAAACTCCAGAAAGTATGTTTTGCTATAATTGTGGGAAAGATGGGCACATGAAAAGGGAATGCCAGTCCCCAAAAGACACTGACAAAGTTGCATATAGGCTACAAGGAGAGCTTCGGAGAAGAAATCAGTGGTTAAGAGGTGCACGACATGATCCCAGTGAGGGCACCAAAAATGCTAATTCACGTCCTTTTGTGGCAAGGTCAGTTGCCCAGGCCCCCACTACGCCTCCAGACTGGTCCAGAATAGTGGGTCCCTCCATGGAGACCACTGTAAAGGTGAATGGAGTGTCTACAAGAGCTGTATTAGACAGTGGCTCCCAAGTGACAATTATGTTCCAGGATTGGTATCAGAAGCATTTGTCAGACGTGCCCTTACAACCATTAGAAGGACTGCATGTATGGGGTTAAGTGAGAAGGCCTACCCCTATTCCGGTATATCCGAATTGGCTTGTCTTTCCCCACCTCCGTGGCTGGAGTGGCCGAACAAGTAGAGACCCTAGCCTTAGTGTGTCCCCCACTGGACTGTATGATGGTGTCCCTTTGTTGATTGGAACAAATGCTCATATGTTCGGAAGGCTGGCACGAGTTGTGTTATGAAAACAGGGGTCAAAGACTAGTAGAGCTTTAAGAGTTCTGGCTTTAATTAAGAAGGCCTATGAGGCACAGAGAGATGCTGAAAAAATAGAACCAGAGGAACCGGTCGGAATTGTATGGAAGAAGGATCCTGAGTCTCTGATCCTGGCGCCAAATGCCCAGTGTACCTTACAGGGAGAGGTCCGTATCAGAAAGGATGTTAAGAATAAAATATTAATGTTGGATGCACCAGGCGATGGAAAATTGCCAGAGGGACTGCTGGTCAAGCCTAGTATTTTGCCTGCTAGAGCCCATGCTTATGCCAGAAGGGTAATGGTCCAAGTTCATAATGTGTCTGAAAGAGACATTCGAGTAAACAGAGGTTGCATCCTGGCTAATGTGCATTGTGCAGACACTGCAGTGCTACCCAGCAGCAAGAGTTCAAGGAAGAATGACAGAGTAACGCCTGACTTGTTTGATTTCAGCGACTCCCCACTGCCAGCTGAATGGAAAGTGAGGATCAGTGAGAAGCTTGCCCAGAGAGACCAGGTGTTTTCTTTAAAGGAATGGGATGTAGGATGCGTGCAAGGAGCTGAGCACAATATCTGGCTGCATGACGAAAGACCATTTCGTGAGAGGTCTGACGCCTGGCACCTGCTGACATAGATGATGTGAGACGGCATCTGCAAGAGATGTTAGCTGCTGGTATAATACAAGAATCCAAGCCCTTATGCTTCCCCATTGTGGTAGTGAGGAAAAGAATGGAACAGTAAGGATGTGTGTGGATTATCGCACCTTAAACCGCGGACTATCCCTGATCAGTACACAATGCCCGCATTCAGGATGCTTTGGACTGCCTAAAGCGGGAGCAAGTGGTTCTCTGTGCTGGATCTCCGCAGTGGGTACTACCAGATCCCGATGGCCCCAGAGGACCGTGAGAAGACAGCCTTTATCTGTCCGCTATTTCTATGAATTCATGAGGATGCCTCAAGGATTTCAGGTGCCCCAGCCACTTTTCAACGATTGATGGAGCGTGCAGTGGGGGACATGAACTTACTAGAGTGCCTGGTATACCTAGATGATGTTATTGTGTTTGGCAGCTCACTGGAGGAACATGAGAGCAGATTATTTAAGGTATTGGACCGACTGGAGGACTTTGGCCTTAAACTGTCCATTGATAAGTGTCAATTTTTCAAACATCAGTAAAGTATGTGGGACACATAGTATCCACCGAGGGAATAGAGACCGACCCAAGTAAAGTTGAGGCCTTGACCACCTGGCCACAGCCCAAAAATCTAAAAGAACTGCAAAGATTCCTGGGATTCTGTGGTTATTATCGGCGCTCATCAAGGACTATTCAAGAGTGATCCGCCCTTACTTAACCTTACTCAAGGGTATCCCCCAACCCACAAAAATACCAAAGTCAGCCCTCAAGACTGAAAGAGTGTATTTTCATCCGAGTGAAGTATTTGGGGCCCGCTGGACTCCTGATTGTGAGACTGCTCATGAGATCATATATCAACTTACCCATGCTCCAGTGCTGGCCTATGCCGATCCAAGAAAACCTTACGTCCTGCACACTGATGCTAGCTTGCAAGGGTTGGGGGCTGTGTTGTACCAAGAGCACGAGAATGGCCTGAGACCAGTGGCCTTTGCCAGTAGAAGCCTGACCCCATCCGAAAAGAACTATCCTGTACATAAGTTAGAGTTCCTAGCTTTGAAGTGGGCTATTGTTGACCAATTCCATGAGTACTTGTATGGGGCTAAAATACTAGTAAAAACTGACAATAATCCTTTGACCTATGTGCAGACCTCAGCTAAGTTGGATGCCACTGGCCATAGGTGGCTTTCTGCATTATCTACATATGACTATGCTCTGAATACCGAGCAGGTCTGAACCACATAGATGCTGATGTCTCTCCCGAGGCCTGTTCCCAGAATGATTGGGTCCGTTGGCAGAACCTGACATTCGGCACTCTGCCGGAAGTTTGACAGGAGGAACAAATGTCCACGGACGCAGTGGACTGCATGGTGGATTGCTTGGGACCTCTGAGAATTGCATACCTGCTGCTTATTGCCACTTTTCTGCAATAGACATTGGTGCACTGCCTCAGCTGGACAATGACAGTATTCGCGGGCTCAATCTCGCGATCCCATGATCAAAGCAGCTTTAGAAGCCCTCTATGCAGGAAAAGATGTGTCCAAATTACGCCCACTGATTTGAGAACTGCACTGTTATACAAAGAAGGTCCTAAGTTGAAACTGATCAATAAACTGTTATACAGAGAAACAGTAGACAGAGGGGACAAGTAGACAAACAACAACTAGTGCTGCCCACTGCCTTTCGAGACTCAGTACTGAGGTCCTTGCACAACCACATGGGGCACCTTGGTATAGACAGAACACTTGACTTGGTGAGATCCAGATTCTATTGGCCTAAGATGGGGGCTGATGTGGAGCAACACATTCGAACTTGTAGTCGCTGCTTACAGAGAAAGCTTTGCCCCAGAGGGCTGCCCCTTGTTAACATCACCACCAGTGCACCCATGGAGCTGGTCTGTATTGATTTTCTGAGTTTGGAGTCAGATCAAAGAAATATCAGTAATGTGCTGGTGGTCACTGACCATTTCACGAGATATGCCCAAGCTTTCCCCACCAAAGACCAGAAAGCATCCACTGTGGCCAAAGTACTTGTAGAAAACTTTTTGTTCACTATGGGGCTCCACAAAGAATCCATTCTGATCAAGGAGAGACTTTGAGAGTCGTCTGATCAAAGAGATGCTTTCTGTGGGGAGTGCGAAAGTCCAGAACCACTCCTTACCACCCCAGGGGACCCACAGCCTGAACGTTTCAACCGCACTTTGCTAGATATGCTAGGCACCCTGCACCCAAAGGACAAGCCTAGATGGAGCCAACAAATTAGCACCGTGGTACATGCTTATAACTGCACCAAAAGTGATGCCACTGGGTTCTCCCCCTACCGCCTGATGTTTGGAAGAGAAGCTCGACTACCAGTAGATGTGTGTTTTGGGGTCTCTCCTGATGGGGTTCAAGCTGACAACTATTTACAGTATGTGCAAAGTTAAAGGCCCAGCTAACTCATGCGTACTAACTGGCTCAAACCATGGCTGCCAAAAGAAATCTGGCCAACAAAGAACGGAATGATAAAAGGTGAAAGCACAGGAACTCCAGGAGGGAGATCGGTATTGCTAAGAAATCTGGGACTGCATGGCAAGCACAAGATTGCTGACAGATGGCACCATCTCCTCACATTGTAGTGGGCAAACTAGATGATCTGCCAGTGTACAAAGTAAGGCCTGAGAATAATTCAAAAGATGTAAAAACAATGCATAGAAATCATTTACTGCCCATTGGACAAATCCTGATTGAGTCTGAGCCCCCAGAAGATGCCCCTCTGGACCAGTGACTAGAGCTGCTGCTAAGAAAAGATCAAGGAAGTCTGCACCTACAGAAGCAGAGTTAAAGTGTTCCCCTGCACAAGTCCCAGTTGAGCATGACTGTCAGTCCATATCGAAGAAAGTGAGAGTGACTTTGAATACTATCCTTCTTACTAACTGAGTCAATTGTTTCGGGCAATCCTCTAGTCAATACTGGAGACAAAGCTGGGCCTTCTGGACTGTCTAAGCCCCAGCTTCATCCCTGGAGCCAATGCTCCCAGAAAGTGAAGTGCAAAGCATCAGATCAGATGAAATGGAATCATTGTGCATGGTTGAACTGTTTGAGCTTTCAGGGAGGAAAATGATAGATTGGGGCAGACTGGTGATACACCGAACAAGAAGAGTATTTTGAGTGCCCTGACAGTCCACTGCCAGTGTCCGAAAGCTCTCCATGCGAGCCAAATGTTGTGGACTCAGAAACTGTAACTCCTGGAGCTGAAAGTGCCCCAAGTTCTAGCCTCTCTACCCCCATGGAGACTCCCCTGACAAGTGAGGACAATGCTGAAAATGAGGCTCAGAGTGCAGAGACTGTAACAGTTCCCCCTAGAAAGACTGGTCGAGCTGTAAAGCCTGTGGTACACCTCAGTTATGATTCACTTGGGAGGCCTGTGGACTTGCCTCTCAATGTTGTCCATAAAGGAGTGTACGTGTCCCCGAGCTCATTGCCCAAACTGAGCATCAGTGCTAACTCCAAGTTACTTGTGTTGCCCTCTAAGTATGGTGCCCTTGCCCCATCCAGCCCCAAGGTAACTGATAGGAAGGGCCCCTCTTCAGGTTTCATGTACAAGAGGTAATAACTTGAGTTATGGTACAATGTATGTGTAATACTGTGTAAAGAGTGACGATCTGCAATGTTTCAGAAATGTGTTCTTGGTAAAATATGTATTGACTGATGATTACATGTGTGAGCCTAATGCAAATGTATATGGTTGCAGTTGAAACTTATGGGTACTTGCTTGACGCGGACGCCAAGCTTTCCCAGGCCAGGAAGGGTGTAACCCCTGCAAATGGGGGTTCCCAAAAGACTTCCAGGAGCTTGCTTGAATGCTCCAAGCCTGAATGGTGTTTGGCATTTAAGCCATTTATCAGTGAGTGTTTTAGAGCCTCTGGTACTGTCTTTAAGAGCTGTCTGCTTGCAGACATAATTAGTTTGTATGGGGGACTGTGTGCTTCTTTGAGTACCACTCGAGCTGCTGCCAATTCACTCCATTTTGCAGTCACTAGGAGTGCAAAGGGAACCTATCTGAAAGATGTAACTGTTTGCCAGAAATCATTTACAGTAATAATGAAATTACAGTTTGTCTAACCTGCTTTTGCAGTCAGAACTGTGTCTGCTAGTTCCCATTCTGGTTTTGAACTGCTGAACTGGACCAATCAGTGTGGGGTAAGCTAGCTCTAAAATGGTGCCTTGGATGAATCAGAACTTGGACTCATAATCTGAGCCAGCCACAAGAGGATTGTATGGGCAGTGACTCTGGGAGATGTAGTTTAGACTTCAGCGCCTTTTTGGACCAACAGCAGCAGTCTATTGTGAGTGACAGCCAATCCAGTCAAGAACTGGGAGGAACTCAAAGGAAGTGCCCAGTTTTGTCTGTTGGAGTTTCAGTTTAGATCTGGCAGTGAAGGAAAAGAAACCCTGTGCTCCTTCAGTGCACAGTTTCAGTCAAAAACGTGTGTAAGGCCCAGAGTTCCGGTCTGCAGCTTGTGTAACTGCTTGTTAGGACTGAATCCGTCCTGTGAAAAGAATCGAAGGATCTCTGAAGAGTAGAAACCAGGCTCACCCTGTAGAAGACTGGAGAAATTGTTGAATTGCACTCGGTCTGTCAGGAACTGAATCTGCTGTGTGTCCTCCCAGGTATTGTGCAGTAATTGCGATCGGGATAGAGAAGCAGCCTGCCTGGTATAGTACTTTCTTTTTTTTTTTTACCATATAAATGTGTGAAGAGTCTCGTGGAGCTCAAGCCCCTATCTTGTTTGGAGGTCATGAGTACTAATTCAGGGTCGCTCCCTGTTGAATTGCCACATTAAATCCAAATGGAATCACTGTACTGCTGACTGTTTAAACTAATTTTTCTTTTCACTGTGTGAAAGGGCCCCTACCAGCTGCCATGGTTTGGACTAGCCACTAGGGCTTGGGTACCCAGGGACAGTAACTGGTAGGGATAGGCCTGTGAACAGAGCCATAGGTAGATAGTAAAGTGATAAGCTAATTAACCTGATTTCCCTGTCCTTGTTATATCCCCTAATAAATCAGAGCTGCTTGTTTCAGCAAAGTTATACTTCCTGAGGTATTTGTCTATGTTAAAGTACTGTACTGTGATTGTTGCACTGTATCTTATTTCACAGGAGGTCCCAGTGCCGGAACTAGTCCTGGGGGTAAGTGTATACTGTGAAGGCAATTCTGATATATTGTGTGGGCCACTAGTGGGAAGAAAGGGGGGTTGCAGTGTCCCAGAGGGCTGTGACCAAGTAAGTTTAACTATTGCAAACCCTGACCTCTGGGTGGAGGCACCCGCCATTGGATCCAGGCCCCTCAACCTGTTAGTGGCAAATCAGGCAGGGGTAGTAGCCCCTGGGATAGCACCATCTAGGGGTTACATAAAAATGGTAATAGATTTATTCTGGTAGTATGCGACTATCCTACTCGATACACAGAAGCAGTTCCAATGAGTACTGTTGCAGCCCCAAAAGTTGCAGCAGAGCTAGCCAACATTTCTGTAGAGTGGGCATACCTAAAGAAATTATTACTGATCAGGGTAGTGATTTTGGTGCTGCACTGCTTAAGGAGCTGTACAGACTGCTAGGTATCACTGCCATAAGAACCTCCCTCTATCACCCTCAGACAGGTGGTCTTGTTGAGCATTTTAACCAAATTCTAAAACGCATGTTAAAAAGGCTTGTAAAAGGGGAAGGAAAAGATTGGGGCCAATACTTGCCTTATCTACCTTTTGCTTACAGAGAAGTGACACAGGCATCAACAGGGTTTTCACCATTTGAAATGCTGTATGGAAGACAGCCAAGAGAGCCACTGGATGTGATAAAAGAAACGTGGGGAGATAACTCCACTCAGAAACAGTCTATATCTTCTTATATGTGTGCCCTAAGAAAGAAACTGGCCAAATATGTTGAAATTGCCCATTGGAATCATGAAGAGGCTCAAAACCAGCAGAAGGTATGGATTCTGTGGCAGAAGCCCAGTCTGAGATTGTAAAGCCAGCACGCGTTATGGGAAAAGAACAGACAGTAGCAGAACCTGAAAGCCTGATGTACTTTTTCAAATGGTGGGCTACACAACAAAAAGAGACTGAGCTGCAAAGAGGAAGATTACAAAAAATATTTGATTTTGCTTCCGAAAATAGTTACTGTGAATTAATTTATTTTTTTATGTTACTGCAACTGCAAATAAACAGTTTTGTGGAATTGTACAATTGCTCCTAGTTTTTCCTATGCTTCCTGACCTGTGCTTTGACAACAATGACAATTGTAGAAAGAAATAGAACAGAGAATTTAGAACAAGGTTTCAAACACCTATAAAGAGACGTAAGTACGATGACATGGCAAGACATAATAAACCATGATGCAGCATGTATTTAATGAAATATATACTGAATATAGTCTATGAGATATGTATTAAGCTCAGAATTGATTTTACATAGATTTAAACCTAATATAAACAAAAGGAAAAAACATTTCCCACCAGTTAGAAAGGGAAAGAAATGAATATTGACTGAATAGTGTGAGTGTAAATGTATTCAAATAATTGTGTGTTTCTCAAATATTGACAAACTAAAAGGAGTGAAGTGAAACATAAAGTATGCCTTTATTTTTAGAGTTATTCTCAGTGGGCCAGATGTTCTGAAATGCGCCAAATGCTGGCGCAAGTCCAGCGCAGTGCAAATCCAATGCGCCATGGCGCAGTGAGTGCCATATTCAAAGGTTGTGCATGGTGAAATGCTGAATATGGCAGGGAAGTGCCATGGCACAACCAGACTTGTGCCAAAGGTGCAACTAGGCCTGTACCATAGCGCAACCAGAAATGCACCATGGCACAACCGGATATGCATCATGGCACACATAGACCATCCCCAGTCAATGGTGGGAGCACAGCAGCAGAGGCAAAGTGTGGGGCACAGCAGAGGAACACACCCGGGACAGTGCCAGGGTTGCAGAGTGGCAGGACACATGTGGCCAGCACCAGCAGCATGCACACAGGCACCCAGACACCTCCACCCTGGAACACAACTGTGGGACAGAAAGTAGGCCACGGGTGGCTCCAATGGCCAATAGAGGGCCACCACTGGAGTCCCCCCACTGCATGATGTGTCCCACCACCCTGACCTTGGCAAGCCACACCCTGGACCTTGCTGCCAACCACACACAAGTCACACATCCCGGACAGTCACCCCATTGCCACCCCAAGGCACAGCCACAGACCAAGGGTCAGGACACCATGATGCACGACCCGCACACCGACACATGCACACCACACAGACACCCACCAAGCCACTGCAGCATGACTCCATGTACTAGCTTCAAAGCAGACACCGACACAGACAGGTAAGCAAAATATCTGTATTGAAAACATCTATGTATAAGTGCATGGGGTGGGAAAGGGTAGGAAAGTGAAGGAAGGGGACAGGGAACAGGGACTGTACAGTGGGAAGAGGGATGGATGGAGAAGGGATGGCAGGGGTATAAGGGAAATGCTGGGGATGAACTACGGCCGGCCATGGTCTGATGCCACCTGACGCCTCCTCCTACGTCGGTCCATCAGCATCATGCGTGCATCTTCAGGGAGACCTCCAGGGTCATTGAGGGGATAAGGATGATCTGCCTCATTAGCCTACAATACAGGGGCAGCTGCAATCTCTTCTGGATGCCTAGGACAAAGGATAGGACAAGTGATCAGTGCAAGGTCCCTAGGAACCATGCCCACCCACTGTGTGCAATGGGCAGTGGGAACATGCACCCCCAGAGTGGTGCCCTGGCCACCCACAGGGGGTGGGCTAAAACCTGCCCACATTCCAGCATGCCACGACAGTGCACAGCGGTGAACACTGCCGCCCAATGGCCACCTGACTGCGCAGTCACAGTCAAATGGCACAGAGCATCAGCAGCACCACAGCAACACCAGTGGCAGCCGGGTGCACACCCACCCCACCAACAGCTGTGTGACTGGGTGACCCCTGTCATTGGTGAGGTGCCCTGGTAGGGAGAGATGTGGGTCTTTCCTTGCCCCCTCATTAACCTGCCTTATGCCTATGTTATATAAAGTGCATGGGAGGAATAGATGAAAGTGCTGGAGTGCTTTAAAAACAATTAAAGATTAAAAGTGCTTGCTAATAAAGTGCACGGATATGTTAAATGCTATGGTTAAAGTACCAGTATAGTGCTTTCTGTACAAAGAAAGAAAGTAAGAAATATAAAATGCATCTGTGCCTTTAATTGCAGTAATTAGAAAATATAGAAAGGGAGCCACTGAGTAAGAACCCATCTGTATTGTCCATTTTCTGTGGTTGCAACCTCTATCTTCCTTTCTAGTGCAGCTATCCCTTCTTTTCTTGGTTGGAGGTAGGCCATCTCTAGCCCCCCCTCCTTTTCATTGTCTAAACCCTCTTTCAAGTTCTCTTCCTTCTGGATCCAGGTAAAAGGTTCACATAAGGGAACCTTGTAGTTATAAACTAAAACACAAGTGGCAATATATGTTTTACTTAGTGGCTAGTTAAATGAGCCCAGGATTAAATAAACCAGTAAAGCAGCATTCCCTTAACCTTTGCTTTATTATGCATCCTGTGCTGCCGTGCTAGAAATACAAAGATAACATAAGTGGGATATTACTAAGATACAGTATTATTAGATGCTCTGTTAGCAGTATTGTTGTTTTTTTTTTTGTATTTTAGTCTTTGGTAACCGGGTAAGGCCCACTAGGCACAAGTGCCTGTTTTCAGGGGCGACCTGCGAGCACTGTGCGGTTAAGTGACTTGCTTAGAGTCGCACAGTATGCCAGTGGAGGTTGTGAGAATCAAACTCAGGTCTGGTCTGCTGGATGTACCAAGCTCGTTCAGACCCAATTTCTCTAACCTCTAGGCTATACTGCCAGCCTTATAGGAAGTGTGACCCCCCTTTGTGGCTGGTAATGTCCCCTGAAAGAGTAGTAGCAAAAGGAAGGCCCTTGGGTCTTACAATAAGGCACAAACCATTTTCTGCTGAAGTAAAAGTATCAGTGTCTAGAGATGCTGTCTGTATAGTGCTGCTGTTGTGCCTGCACTAATTGTCACACATAGCACACTATGCAGCAACCTAAAAACAAGCATTTGTCAATGCCGAATGTTTGCTTGCTGGCATTGGCATTGGTAGTGTAGAAGTTACAGAGCTGCGTAATAGGAATGGCAGTGAAGTATTGAACTGAAGCCAATGCCACCACCACCCTGCAGAGAGTGACAGGCATTGGGGTGTGCCTTTGGGTCATCGGGCATAACGGCCACGCCCTTTCACCACACCCCACCCTGCAGACACTGACAAGTGTCATGGTGTGCCTTGTGGTCTTTGGCCCTTATGTGCACCCCATTCCATCAGGAAATGTAGTGAGATGGGTGCAGTGTGGCTGTGATAAGAAGTTGTTTCATTCTGAAATTCCCCAGTGGAAAGGAAGTGAAGTGAAGATATGATGGTACTGCATTCCACCTGCAGTTTCTGTGTTTATAAACACTGCTTTTCACTGTGGGATTCTTCAGTCCTCACTGGCTTTTTATTCAGTTCATTGCCACTCATTGACTGCAGATGGTAATGGCCATTTAGCTTATTAGCACTAATGTTGCTTATGTCCCTCAGGAAGGTTCAACAGAATGAGAGAGAATAAAATGGTCCTTGTATATGCATCATGCCCAAATAAGAGCGGGGCAATTAATTTTCAATAAGCCAGTGAAAGGTGAACAAAAAATAGTTACAAACTATCTTCTAGAGTTTTTTAACAGTGTATTTACCCAGGATCATCCAACTGAGATGCAGCATGTCGTTGTCAGTGGGAATTCTGCTTCAACCTGTTTTTAATTCTGGTATTACAGAAGCACAGAAAGATCGAATGACTTGCTCAAGGTCAAGCAGTGGGTCAGTTCTAACCTCTGGACCCCACTGCCTACAATGAAGGTTTAGCTGTCAAAGACAATACCCTTTTAATTGGGGTTTATGGATTGTGTTGCCAGTATGTCATTTAATAACGCACGGCTGGGTCTGCCTGTTCTTACAGTAGACACTATAAGCAAAACTATAAAGGCTCACCCAGTCTCCATGAATTCCTTCTCCAACTCTGTACTTTATTGGTTACCCTCTGGGGACTTTCTCTTCAGTCAAACATTATATAGATGCCAGGTTTCTGTAGTGGTCATACAATATGTTAAAATTATTTTTTTTAATGTTAATATCTGAAATGGCTTTAGTTTGAATGGCTTCAAGTTTAAGACAGGGCTGTAGCTATAGTGGTCTATTGTGAGCACTGTCCCACATCTTCATCACTGCCCTTTCCCCCAAGCTGCTAGCTGTTAGCCTGGCTTTCCCACATCAGCAGACAGTTAGTCTGGAAAAAGTCCTCTGTACTGTGCCTGGATGCTGACATGTCTGTATCTTCCCTTCATGCCTTATCAGTGCTGTGATCTCATTTATTGTGACATCACAGTTGAACAGGAAGAACCAGTCACCTGCTGCCAGATCAGTTGTTTCTGATGTCACAGTAAATGATACCACAATGCTGATGAGGTATGAGGGGCAGTGGAAATAGAAATGTTGGCTACCAGGTAAAGTACTACTCTTCAATCACACCTAATACAATCAGGTACAAAACCTTCTAGTGAGCAAAAAGAAATTGAAACAAGTTTCAGAAATAAAAAGTAACAACTGGCTACTTCAGAAAATTAATAAAATGTTCTGTCTTCTTTTTTGTTTGTTTGTTTTTTGTTTTTTGTCACTACTAGCTGTGTAAGAACTGCATATGTCCCTGATGACTACAGGGGGATGTGTATGGTGTCAATATTCAAACAGGCTCCAGAGATGATGGGAAACTGTAAGTCAGACAATGTAACATCAGTACCTGGGAAGCTGCTTCAAACAGTCATAAAAACCAGAAGTGTTGAACACGTACAGAAAATATCATAGACTGTGGTGGCCCAGTAAGGATTCAGTCAGGGTAAACAAAGTCCAATCAGTCTCACTGCATTCTTTGAAAAATATCACCCGGAAACTTTATGCAGTTGTATATTAAAAGTTCAGCAAGTTTTTGTCACTATATCAAACAGGAGGTTAGGTCATAAAACAGAGAACCTACAGTAGATATAATTGAGCATGTAATGCAGTGGATTACAGTCTTGTTATGGGACAGGAAGCAAAGGGTTTTAAAATGAATGGTAATCTATCCACATGGGAAAAGTGACCCATGGAGTCCTACAAGATTCTGTACTAGGACTGACATTGTTCAATATATTTTAAGTGATCTGGAAGTGGGCAACAGTAGTTGGGTTGTCAAAGTTTGCAGATAATGCCAGAATCGTAAGAGCAGCTGCAACTTACAGGAGGTAGAGGAAATGCAGATAAACCCTAAAAGGCTCAGGAATTTAGCTGAGATAATGCAGATGGACTTCAACATTGCACAAACTCTGATCAGAACCATAATGGCTGCTAATGAGATAGTATTGCTATAATGTGGCTGACAGTAACTGTATTTAGAAGTACGTAAACAGTGTAGCGGTTAGATGCCAACATTCTACTTGGGGGATTGTGAGTTCATGTCTCTGACCTGCAAGCGAGCTGGATCCGGCCAGAGCTGCAAAAGCAGTCAAAAGCATGTGTTTTCCACACTGAGGAGTATTTACAGTTAATCTCTTATGGTTGATCCTGGTGGCATGGGGAATAACAGCCATTCCATGAGAAGCTCCATATTCTCACCTGCATCACCTGTCAATGGAAGGGAGGACCCTCCTGGTAGAAAGTTGTAAGGATGTGGAGGCATCAACATCAGCCCCACTGCCTTGCTTAATGGCAAAGACACTTGGTTCTGACTGTAGTCTAGGAGGGAGTGCTGAGATGTGAGCAGGGATGGTTTATGGAGAGGATTTCTAGTTATTTAAAAAAAGATGGTTGGAATCTGGGATGGACTGCTTGGATGGCAGTGGAAGTCTTTCTATTTATTTTAAAAAAAAGAGGATCAGGTCTGGGAGGGACTGCTGAGATGGCAGCAGAGATCATTTCTATTTATTTATAAAAAATTGAGGGCTGGGGTCTTTGAAGAACAGTTGAGATAGGAACAGTGCAGGAACCTGTTTATTAAAAATGGATGGTTAACATCTTGGAGGAAGTGCTGAGACGGGAATGGAGTGGTGAGGAATTCTAGTTATTAAAAAAAAGAAGGTGAGGTCTAGGAAGAACTGCTGAGATGTGATGGGGTGATTGTTTTTGTAAAAGCAATGACTTGACAAGGTGCAGGTAGTAGCAAAATCACTGCGCACCCTGGGATGTAGTAAGGCACAGGACACACAAACAGGGAAAAAAAACATTACCCAACCCAACAGAAGAATGGATGAAGATGCTTAATAAAGAAGTCACAACAGCTTTATTTCATCAGATATACCTCAAGAAGCGTGCTGCCATGTTACGTTACAGGCAGTGCTCTAAGGAAGTCTCTCCTAATGTTTCACACCTGTGCACAGGCATTTGTTAAAGTTGTGTTAGTAAGTAGTAAGTTTCATAGTTTATTTTCTTTATGACATTTTTAAGCATATGAAATATAAGCTAAATTGCCCCTGTGGTACTGGATCCTCATTAAATGGGACAATAGTGTTAGGCAGCAGCTAGTAACCTAACAAAGTCACAGCATACATCATAGTGCATCATGGAGGTCTTTGTGTGGAGATCTCAATATTTTGTAATGCCCTTGGGCAGATGTTAGTTAAACCTCATCTCAAGTAGTGCATATGTTTCTGATCCCATGTCTAAGAAAAGATATCAACAAAATTAAGAAGGCAGAAAGGAAAGTGGGTGACAAAAATGGCTGAAGTCCTGGAAAGCATGGGTTTGGAGGACAAACTGAGAGAACTGTGACTGTTCTCCTTTGAGAAGAGAGGATTGTGGGGAAACATGATTACAGTTTTCAAAAACTGAAAAGGTATAACATTGTCAGAACAAATACAGTCTCCAGGATGTACAAGAATTAAGTGACAAAGGGGGGCCTCTCAAAGTCTTCAAAGTGAAAAAAAAAAGATTCAAGGGAAATGCCAGGAAATGCTACTTCACAGAACAAGTGGTAAATACTTGGAATACAGCCACAAAATAGGCGGTGTCAGTCAACTTTGTATCTACCGTTAAGCTTAAGCAAGCGTAGTAGCTAGAAGAAAAGGGGGTGACAGGATAGTGACATCCAATTTTCATACAAAACTTCCTGCAAGAAAAAGAACTCGATATGGGCTGATGGTTGTCTTTCTTTCATAAATGTGTATGTTTCTAATATTCAACAAGCGATGCAGCAAAGTTCCTTTTACCTGTGAATGTGCCGTGAAGCTGTGAAACTTCCCCTTTGTAAAGTTTCGTGAAATTTCAGGCTATATCACCAACTTTGTATTTTGCTACTTCGCAAAGTTCTTCCGCACAAAGTGGCATTTTTCCAGAAAATCTTTGAGCAGCCTTGTGCTAGAATTTTAATGACTTCACTTTGTAAAAGTGCCACTTCACCCATTGAACACTTCATAAAGTTGGCAGTTTTGTGCTTGGTGAAGTTGCCAAACTTTGTGGAATACCTTTGTGAAATTTGACAGCCTCGCCCACCTCAAATATTAACACATTGAGAAATGTTTGTAGCATTAACACATTGAAACACTGTCTCTGGACGACAGGAGGGACATGATATAAACATACAAATACATACAAGGGTACAATAGGTTGAACTCAACAAAGCTGTTCAAGTATAAAAAAAATAGTTAATCCACCAGGGGGCACAATCTCAAGCTGGAAGGAGGGAAATTAAACAAGGATATAAGGAAATGGGTTTTCACAGAGTGGGTGGTGGACAGCTAGAATAGTCTGCCCAACACTGTGGTCAATGCTGGAAGAATAGCCGGGTTCAAAACAGAATGAAACATCCAGATTCGAAACAGTGGTGTTCATTAGGAAGGAGACTGGAACAAACTCTGAGAGGATGACTATCTCAGAGTAGCACATTAGCACATTGTAGGGCCACTGGGTAGGTCTGATGGACTTACTGTCTTTCTCTGTCATTATTCTTCTGTGTTTCTATATTTGAGATGGGTGACTGTAGTAGAACATTACCATTGTGCCGACACCATTAGTAAGTCAATAACGTTAATGAGACAAGCAGGTAAAATATTGCATTGCTACGGTAACACCTGGATCACATCACAAACATCAATGACACAGTTACACATTGTGACTGGTATATTTTAGCTTGGTAACATTTGCAAATTATTTGACATTAACAATGCAGTTAAAAAAGGAACAGTATTACATTGATAACATGATGACATGTGGGTACCATAAACACATGTAAGCTTTAGAAACAGTAATTAGCAATATGAAAGAGAATGCTAGGTTTTAACAGATTATACAACAATATTTTTAAAAGTATGGAAATTCACTGCCAAAAGCTATGTCAAGAGAGTGCATTAGAGTATGCCCCTCACAAGGCCCAAATGGAAACTAGGGTTCAAATTAGGAACTGAAGACACTCTAAGGACCCAAAGTCATATGTACATGTTCCAAAGTTATAATTCTTAAAGCTGCAGGATCAGTTAGTGGCAAAACAAAATGTCAGCAAATCGTTTTTAAGTAGTAATTACTGGGGCTCTCAATTGGCTGCTGCGGTGAAGTAAAATAAGAAGTTTCGGGGGCTTTTAGAAAGAAGTTTTGGCTCCATGTGTGGGCATTAAGTACTTGAAGCAGTGGGTGTCCTCGTTAAAGCACTGGCTTAAGAAATGACCGTGTTGTTCCTGAAATGGGACCTTTAGCTCAGTCTACCCACCTGGTTAACAAAGTAAATAAATAAAAAAAAGATGATAAATAAAACGTGTTAAAAAAACACAAAACAGGCAAAAACAAAGTATCATCCCACAACATAATTCAGCATGCTTCCTACTCTTTTCCTTTTACTACAACATAATGCATTGAGTGCCTCGTGAAATTCTAAATTAAGTCTTAACACTGCCACATGATTCTGAAGAATTAAACCATTTGCCAAAATGCATCTGTAATCGCTAAACATCCAATCACATAAATGAGAACAGATTTCATAGGTAATTTGATGCTGTGTGTTTCTCAGTTGTGTGCTGCTTGGATTCCACAGGTGAATAAAATGAATTTTTGCGCACGAAGGTCTTCCTTACCACGTTTTTACTCAATACTTGTAAAATACATTTTTTTGTAATCCTCATGCAGTGACACTGAAAGGATCCAGTGACAGCCCCACTATATACAGTCAGTTTTGGCATGGCCATGAATACCACATTGGTATGGTAATTATTGACACCCACGTATCTTTTCTGAACTTGTCATGAGTATCACCTTATAATATAGTAACTTGAAAGTGGGCATTAAACCCATGAAAAACATTGGTTATAATAAATATATTAAGCACAGGTACCAAGATTTCAGTCTACAGATAAGAGGTCCATATTGCCTTTGTTTAAACAATATTATATGGAGGGAAGACCCTTCCCTTTCTTTTCCTTCACATTTGGCGCACAGTGTGACTACGTTTCTCACATCTTTTCAAACTCTCTAGTCAGTTTTCTCAATTATTTCCCTAGATAATTTTGCAAATGCATGATGATAACTTTAAAGTTTTTATAGTACCTAGGGGGACTTAAAATATATAATATAAAGACAATTTAAGGTATATGTAATACTTTCCTATATTTATCTCCCTTTCTTATTTATAACTGAGGATAAAACCCCTTATATCAAATGCATTTTTAACAATTTGTTTACCCGTGATAGCCCAGATAAGATGCAATATTTTAATTTGGACAGGATCCTACGCTTCCCATTTTTACAATGGGGAGGGTGGTCTTGTGGACAGACTGGAGCAGGAAGGTAAGACCCAGAGATGCTGGGTGATGGGGCTGGGGGATAGGCCGGATGAGGGCAGGTCATGGAAACAGGAGATACAAATAATTTGAAAAAATGAGTGGACTGGAGCACCAAATTATATTAGCCTAACAATAAGTATTTCCCTCTGTAAGATGTTTGAACCTGTGATCCTCTAATTCACAGACCGGTGCTCAAAAGAGCACGATCACACTGCTTCACAGTTAGAGCCAAAGTGGTAAAGAGAGAGGGGGTGAGAGGGAGAAGAAAGAAAAGGAGAGAGAGAGAGAGAGAGAGAGAAAGAGAGAAGGGAAAGATTGAGAGAGAAAGAGAGGCAGACAATGAGATGGAGATAGGGGAGAGCTGGAAGTTAGAAAAGTGGAAGGGAGGATGAGGAAGAACTTGGAGATAAGAGATTGGAGGGCGGGTGGAATGAAAAGCAACAAAGCAAGCAGAGCCGGTATAAAGCACTAGAACAGTTCTTATGAATGTGAAAAAGCTGGTTGTTAAATACAGCTAAAACAAGGAAGCTCAGTCTAAGGGGCTTGCACTTTGTAAATAACACAACAGGTTTCCAAGGTAGGACTTCAGTCGCTGTCCTTGATACCCAGACTGCCACTTAAGTTGTGCAGGGAGATGGGTGGGGAAAATTGATCAGCAGTATCGGGTGCAATGCTGTGTAACAAGAAACCGATTAACTTTGTGTGTGTGCGTGTGAACGGCCTCTTATTCATTTGAACATATAGAGTCCAAGGACCCCGGTCTCAGCTCCCTGGTCTGCAAAGTACAGCAACAGTACAGCATCCATTGTATTTCTGACTACACTTGCTAAATGAACTGCTTGTCAGAGGGAATAAAGTGGCGCTTTGCATACTCCCCCTTTTTTGTGAACCTCAGCCACCCGACTGTATCACCCCAATTTTCCCTCCTGTCCTGACACACATCAGGGTGGTACGGGAGTTACTCTATGTACAGTAGAATACCTTAGCATCAATGTGGCATGAATCTGCGCAGCCTGCCAGGTTTATCTGAAATTATAAGCAACTATTTAGCTGTTCTCTCAGTGAATGTATATGTTTAGTAGGAGCATGGCAAAAACACTGCGATGCTGGCAGTCAGAGGCTAGGACAGCATTGCAACCCCCCCCCCACACACACACAGTAGTAACAGTTTGTTCTATTGCAGCTTCAGCTTTGTGGGTAAATAGCACAACACTTTAAGGAACACGTAAATTATAATGCATTCTGGAGTTATGCCACTCATATTCACAGTTGTAAATTGCAGTGTCCAATGACATTACCCTGTTCTGAAATGCCACTGCAGGGATTGTGTTCCTACTTCCCAGCCCAACTCAGCTGGGCGACTCTGCAAGCAGAAACAGTATCATTCATGTGACTCCAGTTAGGTCTAGGATTATACCATAGTAATAATAATCAAAATGAGCACAGTGGTGGGCAGATTGGGGGTGGGGGACACTTTTAGATGTAGCAGTTTGTATTTTACAATAGTTTAAAACATCCATTGACATTGCCATTTCGGAGAAGTGAGAAAGAGAAGGGGAGGGAGGTGGTTGCTGAGGTCTAGGTTTAGCTTGGCTGGGTTTGTCCCTGAAGTCCTAGTACAGTTAAGAAACTCCCTAGGAGACAGCCGTTTGGTTGAACAGCTGACCTAACCAACCTAAAAATAATCTTCCTCTCCAGATCCCCAGCTCCGTGGGCTCAGTCTCTCTCTCTCACCATTAGAAAGAATCCTGTGATTGGCAGCATAACAATGGCTAAATAACACAACACCTTTCCAAGGTAGGACTTCAGTAGCTGTGCTTGTTGGTGTCCAGACTGCCACTTAAGTTATGCAGGGAGATGGGTGGGGAAACTTGATCAGCAGTACCGGGCGCTTGTTATCCTCATGCAGTGACACTGAAAGGATCCACTGACAGCCCCACTATATACAGTCAGTTTTGGCATGGCCATGAATACCATATTGGTATGGTAATTATTGACACCCGCATATCTTTTCTGAGCTTGTCATGGGTATGGCCTTATAATATAGGAACTTGAAAGTGGGCATTAAACCCACGAAAAACATTGGTTATAATAAATAATATTAAGCACAGGTACCAAGATTTCAGCCTACAGATAAGAGGTCCATACTTCCTTTGTTTAAACAATATTATATGGAGGGAAGACCCTTCCCTTTCTATTCCTTCACATTTGGCGCACAGTGTGACTACGTTTCTCACATATTTTCAAATTCTCTAGTCAGTTTTCTCAATTATTTCCATAGATAATTTTACAAATACATGATGATAACTTTAAAGGTTTTATAGTACCCAGGGGAACTTAAAATATAATATATAAAGACAATTTAAGGTATATGTAATACTTTTCTATATTTATCGCCCTTCCTTATTTATAATTGAGGATAAGACCCCTTATACCAAATGCATTTTTAACAATTTGTTTACCCGTGATAGCCCAGATAAGATACAGAATTTTAATTTGGACAGGGTCCTACACTTCCCATTTTTACGGGGAGGGTGGTCTTGTGGACAGACTGGAGCAGGAAGGTAAGACCCAGAGATGCAGGGTGATGGGGCTGGGGGGGGGGTAGGGCCTGATGAGGGCAGGTCATGCAAAACAGGAGATACAAATAATTCGAAAAAATGTGTGGACTGGAGCACCAAATTATAGTAGCCTAACAATAAGCATTTCGCTCTGTAAGATGTTTGAACCTGTGATCCCCTAATTCACAGACCGGTGCTCAAAAGAGCACGATCACACTGCTTCACAGTTAGAGCCAAAGTGGTAAAGAGAGAGAGGGGGTGAGAGGGAGAAGAGAGAAAAGGAGAGAGAGAGAGGAGGGAAAGAGTGAGGGAGAAAGAGAGGCAGACAATGAGATGGAGATAGGGGAGAGCTGGAAGTTAGAAAAGTAAAAGGGAGGATGAGGAAGAACTTGGAGGTAAGAGATTGGAGGATGGGTGGAATGAAAAGCAACAAAGCAAGCAGAGCCGGTATAAAGCACTGGAACAGTTCTTATGAATGTGAAAAGGCTGGTTGTTAAATACAGCTAAAACAAGGACGCTCAGTCTAAGGGGCTTGCACTTTGTAAGTAACACAACAGGTTTCCAAGGTAGGACTTCAGTCGCTGTGCTTGTTGGTACCCAGACTGCCACTTAAGCTGTGCAGGGAGATGGGTGAGGAAACTTGATCAGCAGTACCGGGTGCAATGCTGTGTAATAAGAAACCGATTAACTTTGTGTATGTATGTGTGTGTGTGTGAACGGCCTCTCATTCATTTGAACATTTATAGTCCAAGGACCCTGGTCTGCAAAGTACAGCAACAGTACAGCGTCCATTGTATTTCTGACTACACTTGCAGGGGAACTTAAAATATAATATATAAAGACAATTTAAGGTATATGTAATATTTTTCTATATTAATCTCCCTTGGTTATTTATAACTGAGGATAAGACCCGTTATACCAAATGCATTTTTAACAATTTGTTTACCCGTGATAGCCCAGATAAGATGCAACATTTTAATTTGGACAGGGTCCAACGCTTCCCATTTTTACAATGGGGAGGGTGGTCTTGTGGACAGACTGGAGCAGAAAGGTAAGACCCAGAGATGCTGGGTGGTGGGGCTGGGGGGGATAGGGCCAGATGAGGGCAGGTCATGCCAAACAGGAGTTACAAATAATTTGAAAAAATGTGTGGACTGGAGCACCAAATTATATTAGCCTAACAATACGTATTTCGCTCTGTAAGATGTTTGAACCTGTGATCCCCTAATTCACAGACCGGTGCTCAAAAGAGTGCGATCACACTGTTTTCCAGTTGGAGCCAAAGTGGTAAAGAGAGAGAGGGGGTGAGACGAAGAAGAGAGAAAAGGAGAGAGAGAGAGAGAGAGAGAGGAGGGAAAGAGTGAGAGAGAAAGAGAGGCAGACAATGAGATGGAGATGGGGAGAGAGCTGGAAGTTAGAAAAGTAGAAGGGAGGATGAGGAAGAACTTGGAGGTAAGAGATTGGAGGATGGGTGGAATGAAAAGCAACAAAGCAAGCAGAGCCGGTATAAAGCACTGGAACAGTTCTTATGAATGTGGAAAGGCTGGTTGTTAAATACAACTAAAACAAGGACGCTCAGTCTAAGGGGCTTGCACTTTGTAAGTAACACAACAGGTTTCCAAGGTAGGACTTCAGTCGCTGTGCTTGTTGGTACCCAGACTGCCACTTATGTTGCGCAGGGAGATGGGTGGGGAAACTTGATCAGCAGTACCGGGCGCAATGCTGTGTAATAAGAAACCGATTAACTTTGTGTGTGTGTGTGTGTGTGTGTGTGTGTGTGTGTGTTGGGGGGTACATTAATTTCGCCTTTGCTCCAATTTTTCTGTTTATGTAACTTGGTGGCAAGGGAGGTGAGGTTGTTACAGAATCTCTCTTACAGATAAGAGGTTTTACAATTTTTTATCTTTCCTAACATACGTGTGTGTGACAGACTTCTGCCTTGGAGGGAGAAAAGGGGCACAGTGCTCTTGAACATCTTTGTTGGATGTGTGGCATTTGTGACTGCTTGGAGGGTGGCTGCATGTGGTGTGTGACTTTAGATGGCGGTTCCGAACTGTGCGCATGTGTGTGTGTGTGTGTGGGGGAAGGGGGGCTGACTTCTGCAGCAGGGTTGAAATGCAGGGGTTGGGAGTGCCTGCAATTTTTGGGCCTTGCTTAGCGGCTGTAACTAATGTCTATGGGCCTGGGATTAGTTATAGGACTTGGTTAAAAAAAAATGCATTCAGTTCAAATCACCCTTAGTAGAAAATGACTTGGGGGGGGTGGGTGTCAGCAAGGCATTGGGGTTATTAATTTTCTGATTGTGTTCCACTTTTCACCCACCTCAGTTACACCTCAGCTAAACAGTGTGTGCATGTGTGTGTGCGTGGGGGAATGAGCATGCAATATGGGTGCCTGCCTTGTGTGTGTGTGTGTGTGTGTGTGTGTGTGGAGGGGAAGCGCGCATGAGCAGGCGATATCTTATCACTGCTCACTGAAGCGTAGCTCCCCCTTTCAACTGTATGCCACTGCATTTTGGAGCGTGTCATAGACAGCTCCAAAATGCATTGGCTTACAGGGGCCGCGCCTGCCAACACACTGTCTGAATTGGAAGAGGGGGTGACACACCTCTGAAAACTCCGATGATGGCACTGTGTTTCTTGCACATGCGTGCAAGCAAACATAATAAATGAATACAGTAAATAAGTTACATTAAGCCCTAGTACGCATTGTAGCTGTGGATAGAAATTGGGTATTTATGTTAAAAGTCTTGTCACCTTCAAGCCTGTGTGAGCAGAGTCAGGAATGCCTGATATGGATACAGAACTAAAGTAATTCCATTTAAACAAAATTAAAATAAAGAAATTACAGTCCCTTCCAAATTATAGTAAAATGCTGGGTCAATAGCTCACCTCATGTTAATTTGCTTGTATGTAAACAGTCCTGCAGAGGGTAAAAAGAGGGAGAAAAGATACTGTTTGGTGCCCAGATAAGCTGCAGCCTTCTCTGCAGCAGAACAGGGTGTCCGCTGCACAAGCTCTTCTACTGCACTCAGCCTGCTCTATAGGGAGACAGCGGCCCCTAGTGGCATATATTTACACAGCCCCTAGCTCCAGTGATTATTGTTAATGGGAGGAGTCTGAACCAATTAAAGCTAATTAAGTAAGAAAGAGCATGTATCTGTTTAGAATTGGATATATAAATGTTATAAGTACAGTAGAATGTTTGTTTACATTATTCTGGTATAGAAACAACCTTTTGTTGTTGTATAGGTTGTGAGCCATAGATCCTTCAAGAGTATTAAATACAAATTAAATTGATGTCACATGACAGTGATGTCACTGATAAAAACGTATGAAAACCTTCCACTAGGAACAGAAAAGCAGATAAGGTGTCAGTCCTGAGCAGGCTGTGCGAGGTGTAAGACCTTAAGAGAAGAAAGCACTAGATGTTGCTGAATTAATGCTTATTTTCTTATTTTCTGTTACGGATAATGATCATTTTATGACAAAAGAGAATAAAATGATAAATGCCAACCTGGCATTTTTTATGCATTAAAGAAGTTGTCTGCCTGATGTTTGTATCCGGAACATGTACCCCACTCCAAGCTGGTACATGTGTGCAATGACCACCCTACAGTGGCATGCACCACGCACAGTGCGCAACACACAGCTGCCATGGCACATGGCACAGGTGGCCATGGCCGCATTCACTCCCGCACTGACCAACCGGTAATGTGCAGAGGAATGCAACAATGCCTACCTGCCCGCTATGGCTCTGCTTGTGCCTGTTCCGCCACTGCTCCTCCACCACCGCTAGGTCCTGCAGCGGCCTGCTGTGCTCAGCCTGGTGCTTGTGCCGTCCTCACCCGGCGGTGATCTTCAGGTCCCGGGAATGGAACAAAGACAGGTACACATCAGAGAATACACACACCAAGTGCCCACCACTTCCACCCCTGTGCATAGCGTGTGCTCCTGCCTGACATGTCCCACAAGGCAGTAGCGCAACACAGCCTGCGGCCGGTAATACCACTCCACAATGCGCATGCCAACAGTGTACCCCTCTGCAGGGTATGCCAGGCAGCCAAGCCATGAGCACAGTACAGCACTAGGGCACACATGCAGCATGGGATGACTTACCTGGCCATGGCATGGCCCCCCTGCAGATGCATGCCTGCAGCAGCCTCAGGTGCTCTGGGTCCCACCTCATGAGGTCCCCGTACTGGTGGCAGCATTGTTCGCCGGTCCTGGCCACACTGGTGTCCCGCACCATCCTGACAGCGATGGCCTGCCAGACTGCTGCCCTGGGCTGTTGCAGGGGCACCTGCCCAAACAGTCCTGGTGCATGTGGCTGCACACAGGCCACCAGATTTATTAACTCAAGGTCAGACCAATTACGGGCCCATCAAACTCCCCACTGTGCCATCACAACCACAGCGATATGTGGAGACAAAATGATGTCCAGAGGTGCGATGTGTGTACATTGTGTGAGCATCATGTGTCCAGTCAGCATGCGCGGGGATCGCATTGAAATGGGCATGACCCGCCATGCACATGGTGGTGTAGTCCCAAGGGGTCAAAGGGTCACAATAGGAGTCAGGAGTCACCTGGCGCACTGTGCGCCAGTGCGCAATAGGTGGTGGCATACCCCCTGAAGCATGTGCACTGTGGTCCTGCACACTGCGCATGCCTCGACATTGCGCCTCGACATGCTCCAGAGCAATTCCATTGCACACAGAGCAAGTATGTGATATTCAGCTGCCACATACAAAGGAGCTCATCAGCCAATGCGTGGCACATTGGGGAAATTAGCATGTCATTACCGTTGTGCCAATGCTCATTCGCATGCATTGCGCTATAAAGGCACCTCAGAACAGCACAGGCCATGGACCGGTATTGTAACCATCCGAGGTAAGTTGCGCTTGCTGTCGAGCCCAGCAAGCACAGCAGGGTGGACAGGGTAGGCAGCTGCTGACACTGACACACGTATCTACTGTATGTCTACAGGTAACATAGAAACATAGACTTTGACGGCAGATAAGGACCGCTAGGCCCATCTAGTCTGCCCATTTCCCTACCTACAGGATAGGCTGCAGATCCTAGTTAATCAACAGCCTATTTCTTCCCACCCCCCACAAGAATTGCCTTATGTCTGTCCCATGCATTCTTGAATTCTCCCACAGTTTTAGACCCCACAACCTCCTCAGGAAGGCTGTTCCATGCATCCACTACCCTCTCTGTGAAATAATACTTCGTCACATTGCCCCTGAACTGCCCTCCTTCTATCTTTAAATTGTGTCCCCTTGTTCTTGCAAGTCTCTTTTTCTGAAAGATGCTACCCTCTTGGACTTTGTTGATTCCACTGAAGTACTTCAAAGTTTCTATCATGTCCCCCCTCTACCTTTTTTCCTCAAGGGTATACATATTAAGCTCCTTTAGTCTCTCCTCATACGGCTTCTCTTGCAGACCCTGCACCATTTTAGTTGCCCTCCTCTGGACTGCCTCTATCCTGTCTATGTCCTTGCAGAGATGGGGTCTCCAGAACTGGACACAGTACTCCAGATGGGGTCTCACCAACTGTCTGTACAGAGGGATAACAACTTCCTGTTTTCTGCTGATGATGCTCTCCTATACATCCCAGTATACCCCAGCCTCCCTACTGCCTTCTCACATTGCTTGCTAACCTTAAGGTCATCTGATATGATTACCCCCAGGTCCTTCCTTTTTGTTGTTGTTACTACCTCCCACCCATTGTGTATTCTTCAGCCTGGGTTCTTGTTTCCCAGGTGCATTATTTTGCACTTCTTTGCATTGAATCCTAGCTGAAATACTTCTGACCATTCCTCCAACCTTGCCAAGTCCCTTTTCATCCTTTCCACGCCTCCTTGTGTATCAACCCTGTTGCAGATCTTTGTGTCATCTGCAAAAAGGCATACTTTTCCTTCCAGTCCCTCTGCAATGTCACTGATGAAGACATTAAAAAGGACTGGACCCAATACTGAACCCTGCAGTACCCCACTAGTAACCCCCCTTTCTTCAGAGTGGACTCCATTTACAATTACCTTCTGTGTCCTGTTGTCCAGCCAATGTTTTACCCAGGCTACCACCCTGGGTCCCACTCCCAGGCTGGTTTATTTATTTATTTATTTAAACAGCAGTTTGGAAAACCTTTGAGCCATAGGCTCATTTACAAAGGTACCTTGGTTAATTTGACTATTAATCTTTTGAGTGGGACTGTGTCAAATGCCTTGCTAAAGTCTAGGTAGGCCATGTCCACAGCCCCTCCCTGGTCTACTACTTTGGTCACCCAGTCAAAGAAATCTATTAGATTCGTCTGACATGACCTTCCGTGCAGAACCCATGCTGCCTTGGGTCCTGTGCTCCACTGACCTCTAGGTACTCAACTATTCTTTCCTTCGGAAGTGACTCCATCACTTTCCCTACCACAGAGGTCAGACTGACAGGTCTGTAGTTTCCTGCCTCTGTCTTGGTCCCACTTTTGTGAAGGGGAATCACATCCGCCTTCCTCCAGTCCTCGGGTACCACACCATCCTCCCATGATTTATTAAAAAGAGTAGCCAGTGGTTTCACTAGTTCCTCCCTTAATTCTTTTAGAATTCTGGGGTGAATTCATCAGGACCCATTGCTTTGTCCACCTTCAGTTTTGGGAGTTCTTGCAGAACCCTTTCTTCTGTGAAAGGACTGGGATCGACCCCCTATCAGAGTGCTTCTGTTAATTGGATTAGGCACTTCCCCCTCCTCTTTTGTGAATACTGAGCAGAAATATTCGTTCAGTATTCTTGCTTTTTCACTGTCCCCCTCTGCCCACCCACTGTTCATTCTATTCAGCCTCACTATCCCTCCCTTTGTCTTTCTACGCTCGCTGATGTACGTATAAAAGGTTTTATCTCCCTTCATAACTGAGTTGGCTATCTTTCCTCAGTTTGGACCTTTGCTATTCTGACTTCCCTCCCTGCTTCGTTCTGCCTTAACTGGTACAGCTCTCTGTCCTGCTCCTTCTGTGTTTCCTTATACTTCCGGAATGCTATCTTTTTCTTCTTGACTTTCACAGCCACCTCTTTTGAGAACCATAGTGGCTTTTTCTTTCATTTTGATTTGTTTATTTGCTTCACACAAAGGCTTGTTGCCTCTGTGATGGCAGTTTTGATAATTCACCATTGTTGCTCCACACCTCCTTCTAGCCTGTTTGCTAGTGCTTTTCTGAGGCACTCTCCCATCTTGCCAAAGTCAGCCCTCCTAAAGTCCAGTACCCTCACTTTTGTATGGCTTGACTCTGTAGCTGAGTTTAACATGAACCACACTGTTTGATGGTCACTTGTCCCCAGATGGCAACCCACTTCTAGATCTGAGATCCTCTTACTGCCCCCGTTTGATGGTACGAGGTCTAAGATTGCTCCCTCATGAGTGAGTTCCGAAACTAGCTGTCTAATGGCTGCCACCTGTAGGACATCAAGAATAACACTATGTCTGAGCGTGAGGAGAGTGAGGAGTGTGAGTCTGCTCACAAATGCAGGTCCAACTTTACCAAGGCAGAGGCCAATGCCCTGTTTGAGGTCTACCTTGACAGGGAGCCACTGCTGAGTGGTGCCACAGGCAAACCACAGGCCAGGGCCACGACCTGGGTGGAGGTGGCAGCATGTGTGAACCAGCAGGGCAGCCATCAGTGGTCTGTGTAGGAGTGCAGGAAGAAGGTAAGCACTGATAAACACCACATCAAGGAGAAGGTGGTGGCCATATGAGCAGCCCGGACAGCCACCGGAGGGGGGCCTGCTGATGGGCCACAGCTCATGGCGCAGGACAAGCTGGTGGTGGCCACCATGCACCACAACACTGTCGAGGGTGTGCCAGGTGGCAGATTCCATACAGGAGGGAGCCCATCACTGCATGGTAGGTATGTTGGGCTCACACTGCAGGCAGTGGGCGGGGGGTGAGGTGGGGGATGGGGGCCATGCATCACTAACACATCTGTTTTCTCTTACAGCACCAGTACACCTGCATGTGGTGGATGGGGTGCCAACAGCAGCCGTGGAGGCAGGCCCAGCCCTGGAGGACCAGCCATCCACCTCCACAGGCATCCGGGGGCCTGATCAGCTGCAGCACACCACCGCTGTCCAGCTGGATGTCCTGGGCATGGGGTCAGACGAGGCCCTGGCTGTGTTTCAGCAGGATGCCTGCCATGGTGTCCTCTGCATGAAGACACAGATTGGGGCGGGGTCCGATACCAATGACGATCTGACCATTATCCTGGACAGCATGGGTGGTGTTGTGGGGGAGATGCCCATACCTAGTACCAACACAGGCAGTGCGCCCAGTTGCCTGTCAGCGGTGGGACAGCTGCCCGCCGCCACTGCAGGTTCTGCCATGTGCACTGCCACAGCAGTGCCATGTGGTAGTGGTGGTGCATTTATGCAGGCGCTGCCCAGCGTACAGGGGCCAGAAGGGCAGCAGCAGCAGACAGCAGGGGACATAGGGCGGCCAGATGCGGTGTCCACTGCCGGGGTGCCTGATAGGGACCTACCCTATGGGGACCCCACTCTGCAGCATCCACCTGAATGGGGGGCTGTGCAGCGTGGTCGTACACTACCGGTGGGTCGGCGGCCTGCCCAGGTTCCCCTGGGCGCTGACCCATTGGCAGAGCACACCAGATTGCTGCGGGCCTCCATGGAGCAACAGGTGCTGCTTGTAGCTGGGGTATGTGCACTGCACACGGAGGTGCACCAGGTGGCCATGCAGCATGAGAGAGGCACTGCACATCTCCTGGAGGCTATTTAGTGCTTGCGGAAGGACACAACTGCATCCCAAGATCGCACTGCCAGTGCAATCATGGTTGGTCTTGCACTGCTGCCTGTCACAGGGAGTGGCTGGCAACCTCATACACCACGTAGTGCACTGTCCACACCACGGACCCGGCATTGAGCGACATCCTCCTTGTTGATGCTGGGCTCTGCTGTTGGCATCCCAGGCACACCTGGGGCAGTGCTGTTTTGGTGCCTACACATCTCTGCATGGACCCAGTCACGGTCCCAGCAGTATGACCCCTGAGAGGGCTGTTGCATACACCTCCTGTGGCCGATGAGCAGTCTGTGGCAGCCAATCAGCTACAGCACAGCCGCCCCCATGTCCGCGGTGGCCATGGTTCCGCACAGCAGACCTGATGTGCATGCTGCCCTTGCTGCAGTCTGTTGCCACTGCCCTGTGTGCGCATGGGCAGAATGTGTGTGTGTGTGTGTGCATATCACAGATGTGGCACCTGTGTGTCATGCCGCATGCTGCCTGTGTGCGTACCTTCCCGGCCGCTGGCCCACATGGCATAGGCTTAATGAGAGCAGAACTGCACTGGTTGCAGCTGTGCATTGATGCCCTGCATCTGATCCCTGCCACATGCTAGCGCCTGGGCACATGTTTGTTTGTGTGTGTGTGTGTGTGTGTGTTGCTGTACACAGCTGCGTGCTGTTGTGTATGGCTGTGTGGCACTGTCACCCCCACCCCTGCACCACACCTCTGTATGTGCATAGACATTGCCATGCACAACCCTGCCTGTGTGCTGTACCTGTGTGTGTGGCCAATGCGTGGGTGTTGCTTCACCCAACTGCATGCACCATAGTGCTCCTGTGCAATTGTGTCTCTGTGCAGGCATGCCATCTGCTGGAGCCGGGGATCCCTCCTCCCGGGGGGGGGGCTACTCACCGCTCTCTGGCCCATTGCCCTCATCATCCTCACTGCTGTCCCCTTCATCAGCCTTGACAGCTATCCCACGGTCAATGGCCATGTTGTGCAGTATGCAGCAGGCCAGGAATAGGCCACAGGCTTTCAAGGGGCTGTACTGTAGGGCACCGCCAGACCTGTCAAGGCAACTGAACAGTGCCTTCAGCATCCCAAATACATGCTCAATGATGTTCCACATGCTGGCGTGTGCCTCATTGTACCAGTCCTCTGCTGGGGATGACGGGCGCCAGTAGGGGGTGAGCATCCAGGGTCTGAGTGGATAGCCACTGTCACCTGTGTGGACAATTACATGGTTAGCCTTGTGTCCTCTGTTGCTGTGTCCTTCCCATCCCTGGCACCCTCACCACACACCCACCCACCCTACCCAGCCCCATCCCATGCCCTGCTCTGCCCGACACCCCTTGGCCATCCCATACTCACGCACTAGGTGGCCTGTGGGGATGTCCCCACACTCAAACCTGTGGCACAGCACAGAGCTGTACCAGATGAATGTATCATGTGCACTCCCAGGGTGTGTGGCACAGACATTGGTTATGCACCCCTTGGCATCACACATCACCCGGCAGTTGACATTGGGGTAGCCCTTCCTGTTGACATAGGCAATGCCCTCAGGGCCAGGTGGCATGCGGATGCCCACATGGGTGCAGACAATGGCCCCAAGCATGCCAGGCATTCGTACTACCCTGTGAAGTCCTGCGTGGTTGTTATATGCTCTGCCTGTGTGCTGGGGAACTGGATGTATTCCGAAGCATGTGGCAGCAGGGCATTGAAGAATTGTGTGAGAAGGCGTGATGTAGCTGACTGGGTTATACCTGTGGTGTCCCCTGTTGGTCTCTGGAAGGTGCCCGTGGTGAGCAGGCACATGATAGCCATTACCTTCATCTCCACTGACATAGCATGGCTCCGTCTAGTGGGTGCCTGCATCTCCTCACTGCACTGCTCAAAGAGCTGCCTCAGAATAGCCTGGTTCAGGTGATACTGGCCCACAATCTCTGTATCGGTGTAGTTCTTGAAGGTAGTGCGGTCACAGTGCCACCTGTTCCGGGCATAACGCTGATGGGACCTTCCACAGCCACGTCGCTGTTCCTCTGGCCTCCTCACACCCCTCATTATGGCCTCCATTTGGAAGGCTACACTGGCCATGGCCCCTGCTGTCCTGTCTCCCCCTGGGCAGTTGGCTGCTGTGGGCTGTTTGCCACCCTAGAGGAGTGCGTAGCACTTTGCCTGCCTCTCCCTGTTACGCCCTCTGCCCCTAGCTCGCTTTCCACTGCCACCTCTGTCCCATGATCCTGTGGCTGCCTGTTCCAGTTCCTCTGTCCCTCACAGGCTCTGTCTCCCTTGCTCTTTCTTTATTGTCCCTCCACTGTCCCATTCCACTCTTTCGCTCTGTCTCCCTCACCCCTGCCACAAGTGCTGTCCATGTGCTTGCGCCCTGTATTTATAGGCTCACGTCTCCTCGGTGTATCTAGGAGTTGCTCCGCACTTGCACCATGGGTCAGCGGTTGAATATCCTGCTGCGCCGCATATTCATGGGCATGCCCCCTGCCCTTGCACGTGCATTCATTAAGGTTGCGCACTGGTGCACTGCGACTTGCGCTGCACAATGGCTCCCGCTGAATATCGCTCCTTGGCGCATTTCCGCACTTGAGCTGGCACAACTCAGTTGTGCCATGCACAGGTGCTTTGAATATCTAATAAAGGAGTAATTCAGAAATGTCAGAATACGCATCTAACTTCATACACTGTGTTAGAACTATCTACAATAAAGTAAAACTATATTTTTTATTTTACTTGGGTGAGTGGTCCCTTTGTTCCAATTTTATTTTTCTTGTCTGAATTTTGCCGTAATTGGAATTAGGCTACTCCCTAAATAATTTTGTTTAAACTGAGATCAGTAGTACTGGACCCATATCCGTGTGCCACATAGAATTTTAAAAAAGACGACAGCCATCTTTTTTTTTTTTTCGGTCCACTTACCAGCTCATCCTTCCTTTCCCCTGCTCACCCTTCCTTTCCCCTGCTCACCCTTCCTTTCCCCTGCTCACTCTTCCTTTCCCCAGCTCACCCTTCCTTTCCCCAGCTCACCCTTCCTTTCCCCTGCTCACTCTTGGCTTCCCACTACTCACACTGAGGAACCAGCAAGCTTTAGAATGTAACTTTTGAAGCTGTTAAAATATAACTATAGGTTGGACTTTCAAACGCTTGCCAATGTCGCGAGTCCAGAGTGTGCCGAACATACAGCACACACACCTTTCGGCATTCACGTGGACGGCAATGAAGATTTTCTATCCCATACACCAACTGCTGCAAGTTAGACCAGCTTTTTGCTGGTTTAGCTTACATAAATCCCGGGTACCCTTTTCATGGGATTTGTGCCAAATATATAGTATAAGCTACCATAAAGTGGGAAAAGTGTGCTCAATGTACTACAATCGGGAGAAGTTGCAGCAAAGGGATATGGTACAGCAGAGCCAAAAAAAATGGGTTTGATACATGGCTTGAAACATGCCTTCTGTCATTCTTTGAAAATCCGACCCTGTGTCTGTAGCACTATCATGGTCCCTGTCTCATCTGCTTTCTGAATGGAAGAACTGATCTTCCTGATTGTGACTGTACAGCTGCCCCCACTCTGCTAACCATGCTTACACACACTCTCTCTCTCTCTCTTCCCATCTTGACTGCAGCCACAACAGGTCCTGGTCCCAATTTAAGAAAAAAAAAACTGCTAAAAATAAAATGTACTGACAGTGTGGGCGGGGAGGATGAAAGTGAGTAGGATGGGGGGAACACTACAGAGAAAGCAACAGTGCCTACAATCAATCAATCAATCAATCAAAATCTTTATTTATCCAGGCGATCACCATTGAGCAAGTTCATTTACAAGGTGGACCTGCTGTTGGCAGGGACAAATGTACAGATACAGATAAATGTACATAAGACAAAAGGAACAAGATGTTTACAATAACAATAGGAGCAGTATATATACATTCCAATGGCACATGCACAAGTAAGATATACATAAAACAACAGTAACATGATATATACAATACCCACAGGAGCAGGATGTGTATGGTTGTCATATACAAACAAAAGAAAAAAAGAAAATAATTTATATTCCTGTCCATCAGGAACAAGTTAATGGCCTGTATAGAAGTCCCTGAGTTATGGAGGTGTGCATGACGGTGTCTGGGGCTTAGAATTATGTGACAGGAGAGGGGTGGTGTGTAAGGAGGTGCAGAGGGTGCTAGGTATGGGTGGGACGAGGGAGAGGGGTAATAGTGGCATGAGGAGGACTTAGATGAGCAGCAGGGACTAGTATGGGTGTCGAGAAAAACGATAGTCAGGCTGCCAGGAGCGATGGAAGCAGTTACAGAGCTCCGCAAACGTTTTGTCATAGAGGGTCTTAAACAAAGCAAGACTGACAGGGGAGCTAAGTCTCAATGATTTTTGTATCCTATTCCAGAGCATGGGCAAGACAAAGGTTATGGCAGCCCTTCCAAAGCAAGTGTTGACCCTTGGGACTTTCAGGGAAACCTGCGAGAGACTTCTCAAGGCATAGTTCTCGATCAGACTGAGGGGGAGACAGTCAGCAACGTATTGGGAGAGTTTGTTGGTGAGGGCTCGGAGCATCCAGAGGGCTGCATTTCTACACCCCCTGTACTGAAGGGAGGGCCACCCTACGGCGGCGTGTAAAGAGCAGTGATGGGTGGAAAACGGGAGGAGTGTTATAAATCTCAGCGCTGTATGATACAACGTGTCCAGTTTTGCAAGACGATGGCTACAGCTCCCAATCTCTCGGCTCTCCCATTAAAACATACCCACAGCCTCTGCTGGCAATTCCTGCGGTAGAGGAACTACTTTACAGACAAATGTTATTGTTTTATTTTTAGTTTCTGTATTTTTATGAATGTTTTCTGAACATTTCATTGAAAATGTAACCCATGCCTCATTTTCTAAGCACAGTAATATCCTCCAGGGTGGGCAGTATGGGCTCTTCCTGTCCTTTCAGCAGGTACAGGTCCCTATGTCAGTGGTGTCAGGCCTTACTACACCCCTGGGTAGGTGGGTATTTGTCAATACCACCCACCAGGTTAGGTAATATTACTAGCATAGTCAGACAGATGGACTGACAGAGAAATTAACAGATACGGTGCTGATACATGCCAAATTCAGTTGTTCCACACATACATCAGTGCAGTGCTATCCATCATTTCCACCACATCAGCCTATTAAAAAAAATAATATACTACTGTTTAAACAGAGTTTTGCTAATGTGTTGCAATGTGGCATGAAGTGAGATGACAGTACTATGGGTCAGTAAGACAAACAGATACAGATATACAGAGATAGACAGATAGACAGACAGACAGGTGGGTGGGTGGGTCAGTAGGTAGATAGACAGATACTGTGGGTGGATGGATGGATAGACAGACAGACAGAGATAGGATGTAGCTAAAAACTGCAGTACGTAACATTAATGATGGAACACAATATTCTAGCAAATATTTGCATATTTATTTACTAATGCTTTGCATTTATCTAGTCAGAAATATACATAATGTTTCCTATGTAAGGAAGAATCTAAGCACTCCAGGTAGAGTTATCTGTGTGAAGTGACTCTGGTGATACAAGAATGCTTCCAAACTCGAATATCATCTTCTTGGTGTTTTCAACACTGGTGTTTGTTATTGGTCTTGGGGGAAACATCTTCATCATAGCCATTAACATTTGGGACTTTAGAAAAAATAGAAGACTTCCACCCAATGATATAATTATTACAAGCCTGGCTGTCTCTAGTGCATTTCTTCAGCCCATAAAATACATGTATTATGTTTATTCACTTCTAGGTATACCACTTCTGATTTACGCATTGAATGTGTTCCTTAATCTATTTATCAACTCCTTAAATGCATTTTTCATGGCCTGGCTCTGCATTTTTTATTGCACGAAGATCATCAACAGCACGCTGAGGTTCTTCATCTGGATCAAGCAACGGATCTCCAACATGGTTCCCTACTTGCTCTCTGGCACTGTGATAGGAAATGGCATAATTACAGCAGTCGTAGTCTTTGATGCAGAATCAGCCAGGAAAGCCAACATAACATCTAATGTTGGAAACAGCACATCTGGCGTACCTGGCTTATATGTATTCCTGCCATCGTACCCTGTGTATCTGTCACTTTGCTGTAGCCTACCCTTCGTCATCATGGTGGTTAGCAGCTCCCTCATCGTCATCACCCTCTGCCAACACACCCAGAGGATGGCAACCAGTGCAAGTAGTTTCAGCAGCCCCCGATTTGAAGTTCACATCCGTGTGGCCAAGATGATCGTTTGCCTCATCTTCATCAACCTCTTGTTTCATCTCTGTGTGCTGCTTTTGGATTACAATGACCCATTAAAACATGACATGCAGTTTTTTGTGCTATACTTCTTCATCCAACTGTATCCGGTTTTGGTCTCAGTTCTACTTATTTATGGCAACACAAAGCTGAGGGAGGTATGTTCACGGCTGTTTCACAGTTCAAACAGCGTAGCTGCCACTTAACTCCTAATATCTACTTTGCTTTTTGTAGAACCATTAAAAATGGCTAAATGTTTGAATTCAAAAAGCAGACACCCTCTGCAGAAAAGAATATGCAGACTTACAGTAGACTTTAAGCATTAATTGTAAATTGCTCCTGAAACCCTTAATAGAAACACACCTTTATGGTACTTTTGCAAGTGTTAATATGTAGTGGAGATAAAAAGGAGACAATAAAAAAATGTTGTCTTTGTATCTAACCTCAATATATCCTAATACCTTGTTGTTAGTGTTCTCATACACGTGAAGGAGGCAGTATAGCACAGTGGGTTAAGGCTCTGAGCTGCAGACCTGGGTTTGAATCCCACAGCTGCCTTGGTGTATACTGTGTGATCCTTTGCAAGTCACTTAACTTCATTGTGCTCCCAGGTCACATCTGGAAACAAGTTTCAGCTTAGTGTGCTATTCCTGGTTAAACAGTGTTTCCTTTCCCCGTACTGTACTGATGCTGTATATCGAACTTTAGGTGTCTTGCAATGGCATGATGATCCACTCCGAAGGCAGCCTTCACAATGCTGATGACATCTAAAGAGCACAGTACAGCGCTGAAGCCAGCAATTGAAATAAAGGGCAACAGTTAAGGAGGCAGTATAGCGCAGTGGTCTAAGGCTCTGAGCTGCAAATTTGGTGACATCCAGCAGACCAAACCCGGGTTTGAATCCCACAGCTTCCACTTGCATACTGTGTGATCCTGAGCAAGTCACTTAACCTCTTTGTGCTCCCAGGTCACTCCTGTAAAAAAGCTTTCAGCTTAGTGTGCTATACCTGGTTAAATAAATAGTCTAACAAACATCAGACTGAAAAGCTATAACTAGTAAACTGATGTTGTATAAGTTGAACATGCAATGGTCAGACTCAGAATTATCTAAATTATCACTTGTGATGGGCAGACATTCATAACTCACTCCTGGTGGTACTTCCTCCTCACACTAGAAGAAACGTGACATATTTTGATTCACCCACTGCATTACCTATGTGTTCAAAAATGTGGCATTTCATTAAATCCTTATTTTCAGATTGCATGAATGTATGTCTTTCTTTACTGTGTGGTCCAACTATAGGTGTGACATAGGCAGTGAACAATCAAATTGTAAATCCCTTTATTTTATACAGTTATAACATAACATAGCATAGCATCATGTAACATAACCTAACGTGACATAACATTAGGAAATGACTCACTGTAGTAATGATGTTTCTTCTAGCGTGTGCATTTGTGAGTCAGAGTAATAGCAGCATCTCAATTGCACAGGACGTAAAACTTAACATTGTTAAAGTTCAGACTCTACAGTGTGGCCATGCTCCCCCTGACATTCCAACGGCAGATTTATAGCCGAAGAGCAGAGAACAGTGGCCACTCTCCTAGCCTGCACTATCTATTAGCTCATAGCCTATGGTCAACAAATCATTAGAAACAGGTGTGGTGCCAGCAGGCTGGAAGAGGGTGAATGTTGTCCCTCACCATAAGAGTGGGAGTAGGGAGGAGGCTGGTAACTGCAGGCCTATCAGCCTAACCTCAGTGGTGTGGAAGTTGATGGAACACACTTACAAGGTTGGTTTTAAACCATTTTTTAAAAACATCCAAAACTGGACACTGTACTCCAGATGAGGTCTCAAAAATTATCTGTACAGTGGCATCACCACTTCCCTTTTGCTGGTGATGCCTCTCCCAATACAATCCAAGATCCCACTGGCTCTTCTTACTGCCTTCGTTGTTTTACAAAAATGGTTTAAAACCCACCTTGTAAGTGTGTACAGGGCCTCAGAGACCATAAACCATGGCACTGTGAAAGGCATTGGACCAGCCTGTGAAATAGCTGGACAGAAAAAACACACATGATAGATCTGTCTAGCTATCTGTCTGTCCCTCTTTCTATCTAGATGCAGTACCTATCTATCTACAGAGAGTATCTTCTCTATTCTCTGTCTGTGTCTGTCTGTCTGTCTGACAATCTATCTAGAAGCAGTATCTATCTATCTCTCTATCTATCTAGCTATCTTTGTCTATCTACAGAGTACAGTACTGTATCCATCTGTCTATCTAGAGACAACACCTCTCTACCTACAGACAATATCTTCTCTAGTCTCTGTCTGTGTCTGTCTATCTGTCAGTCTATCTTTCTATATACAGCATCCTTCTCTCTGTTATCAATCTGCTCTCTCTTTGAGAACAGGAAGGCCTTCCCACCAGCATGACTGGATTATGGGGCATCATTCGTTTCCCCTGAACTGAATAAAGTCCCAGGGCTAAACAGATTCTCGATTCAATTTTGTCTCCTCATTGTTCTTCAGACAATTAACTACATATTAGTGAAACATTAGCTAATGGTATTTATAAATCAAGTCCTGATAACTTAGGATTTCCTATCTGTGTCTGTACCAACTGGTGATTTATTTCAACACAGCTGCTTATTTTGAAAAGAGCCCTTCTTTTCCCATTTTGAATGCTGTGGAAAGCAGCATTTCCCCAGACTCCATTACAGCCTCCTTATTTTGGTACATTTGCTCATTTCTCTCTGCTTTAGAACACTCACACATTTGAAGAAAGGAACTGAGTCTCCCACTTTAAGCAAACAATAACAGTGGTTGCAGTGACTTTTTCATTAACTCACTGTTTTTCAGGAGTACGGAAAGTAAGCCCTTGTTAGAGAGTAATGAAAACTCACACCTCACATCAGGCGAACCTTCTGTAGTAGCTATAATAATTCAACAATTAATGATACTTTAATACATTGGAATGCATAGCGCTTTGTGATTCATAGTCATAATATCATTGCATTCACAAAGCAATAATTTAGACTTTCATCCTTATTTAGCTTGCCAAGAGAAAAAAAAACATTAATAATCTCTAACCTTAAATGTATTGTATATATCCAATCTTGTTTTAAATATTTCTAAAGTGGGACTCCTGACTAGCTCTTGTGGAAGGGAGTTCCAGTGGGGGACCACCCGTTGACTGAACCAATAGTTTCTTTTTAGTAACTTCCACCTATGTTGTTTCAGCTGTTTACAGTGAGTTCTAGTATTGTAAATTTTTTTCATACAATTCTAGTCCTAGGTCTGATCTAAGGTTAATATCTTGAAATGATCTATAAACCAAAATCATAACCCCCCCCCCATCTTCTATATGCAAGAGAATATAGATTTAGGTCCTCCAGTCTATCTTCATATGACTTATCCCCCCCCCCCCCACACGGGTCTTGTTGCTCTTCTCTGCACTCTCTCAAGTCTATATTGTCAAAGAGTGTCAATAGAAGCCTACCTGAGCTCAGGTACAGCAACACCAGCCAGGATGCGAGGTAATACCTTGCAGCATAACTGCAGCGTAACTGCAGAGTGCTACAGTATGTTGCAGGAACATGCAATGGTAATTAAACCCTTTTGTCATGCAGTTTTTTGCAAGTTGTCATTGTTACAAGGCATTGTGTTGCATTGTCGCTGGCACCGCTGTAGGAATACCTGTGGTCCCACATCACAAAGTGCCTGGCCTTTGGAACAGAATGCCAGACATTTACGGAAAAGGGAGAGCAGCAGCCTTGAACACATCAGTTATGTTTGTACTTCCGACTCTGAAAGCTGTGGTAGGTAGAGGTGGAAACTGAGGTCTTCGCCAAACTGGATGCCAAAGAAAATGAAGTGAGCCAATTTAAAAATCATGCAGTGCTTACTGAAACATTTTGCAGGACATGATCAAGAAAGCAGATAACAAGAGATGTGCAACTAAGAAAAGAAAGTTTAACAGCATATAGAATACTTTTAAAAGGGAGAAAATCTTGACATTATGTTAATTGCTGCAGCTGAAGTTACTACCTGACAGTATAATCACAAGTATCCTTAAACAACTTGATTTGCATTTTTATGAACTATTTTGACCATGCCTTGTAACTTTTCTTTTTGAATGGACCTCCAGACAAACATTCTATACCTTTCTCCACTATTGGTTAAATACCTGACTGCAAGTCTTGACATGCAGTATCTTTTCACAATGAGCTACTAGAAATTAGGTGTTTTGTTTTATTCATTTCTTAATTGAATATAATAATGTATGGCAAATCCTTTTACTGACAGACCTGCAATACTATTAGTAATTCCTGACATAGTGCAGAGTATTTAAGTATAGTATGATGTATTTTTTTCTTTTAGATGGGATTCTTATGATAAATAGCTATCCTAATTAGGTTTAATTGGCTAAACAGTTAATTCTGTTCAAAATGATAAGAAAAAGAAAGAAAGAAAGTTCATTGCAAATATCTTAGTAAAACAAATGAGAAATTGCAAATAAATATAAATAGGACTAGTAGAAGTATTCTCAGGGTGGGATTGCTGGTATCTGGGAACCTCATTTTTGTACTTTTCTATAGAATAATGCATTCTAAGAATTTATTTTTCTGGATAATAGATGATATAATTCAGCAAATATGTTGTTGGAGATTAAATGTATTACTTTCCTGCCGATGAAAGCATACATTGTCATCTTCCTAATGTCATAGAGTTTTCACTGTAATTTATTATTCATGTTAGTTTCTTAGACTTGTCCTCTCTCATCACTTTATGGGCTTAGACTATACTATACATAAGATGTATGGTTAAAAATTGAAATTGTTTTATTTTTTTTCTTGATTAAATGTGGTATGAACTGAATACATGTATGCTCTTGTCAATAAAAACTGATTGACAATAATTTTTCCACCCTCCCCTGTTGTGGATGTTTCAGTCCCCTGCCCCACTCACCACCCCCATGCCCAGGCTTACCCCCCCCAGGTGGGGCCATGGGAGCAGGACCCACCAGTGGACATCAGTGGCAGTGGGAGTGGCAGCAGGGGCCCCATGAATGGGGCTAGGATTTTCTATTTTGGAGAGCCCTGGGAGTGAGGACATGCACTAACACCATCATCCGCCCCACTCCCCTTGCATGAAGCACCAGCAGTGGGGTACCCCCAGCCTCTGCCAGAGGCCTGCAATGTGCTGGACACTCTTCCCCCCTCCCCTCGGAGAAGGAAAGCAGTCCCTTGGACACTCAGTCCTTCTCCCTGCCCCCATCTGGCCCTCTGACTCTCAAGTTTGTCTCCAAACCCAGGATGTCAGCGACACAAGCACATGCCTTGCCACTGCACCAGCGGCCTGGCCAACTGATTGAAAATCTAAGAAATTATAAATAAAAAGAGAAAATTTTTTTATTATAATTAAAACTTTTATTGAAAATTTGAACACAAGAATAATATCACTAAGAACAATACATGCATACATCACAACGTCTGCAAGAGTCATTCATATACAATTGAAGTAAATTGAGATATTAAGTATTGACTTTAGGTTAATCTCTGAAATAGCATAAATGTATATATATTAAATAAATTCCAAACTTATATAACTGTTGACTTTCTGACTAACTTTTTTACAAAACACAGAATTAAAAAAAGGGTTCCAGATATCAAGAAAAGTCTCTAGTCGATCACTACAAACAAAGACTAGTCTTTCGTATCTAGACATAGCAGTATTATCCTCTATCCATTCAGTCAAGGTCAGAGGAGGTTATGTTTCCATCGTCTAAGAATTATATTTTTTGGAGAGATCAAAGCGACCAATAACCATAAAGTATTAGGTTTAGACCAGTATTCTAACTCTGTTGTGAAACCTAGTATTTCTAGTTTATCATTTGGTACAATCTTTTATTCAAAATTATTGCACAGGCCCCAAAAAAGTCATCCCAGAATTTCTGAATAATTGGGCAGGACCAAATAAAAAGTGTAATAGAGCCAACGTCTTTGAAACATCTCCAACAAATGTTGGCATCCGAGACACCCAGTTAAAACAATTTTCTGGTGTATGATGCCATCTGTGTACAATTTTACAATGTACTAATATTCCTTTAGCCTCTTTACAGGCTTTGAGACTATCCACCTAGCTCTGATTCCATTCAGTCGATAGAACAGTAGTACCATTTTTGTATTAAGGACTCAGTCAGATTTTCTTTAGAGTTTATTGCCATATTGTATATTAAAAAGACAAAGAACCTCTGTACACAAACACTGAGGCAAGGGTTACCCCAAAGGGCATTTGGCTGGGAAGCCAATTTTCAAGAAAATACAAAATTACACATGCCCATACAATGCAAAGCATCATAGGCTGCATATGCAAATCACCACAGAATGTTATGCTGGTTCAACTTTAAGCAGAATTGCATGGTGCCGAAAGGCCTCTCACACAGTTTGCAAAGGGTGCTAACAAATGACATAGACACATGTTTTGTCCTACCAGGACTCATCAGTATGCCTCATCTGTTTGACACTCCAGTGAAATGGACCAGCTACCCTAAGACAGTGTGTCTTGGATATGTTGTGGTGAACCCATTAAAATAAAAAACTATTTAAAAGACAAAGAACCTCTGTGCACAAACACTGAGGCAAGGGTTACCCCAAAGGGCATTTGGCTGGGAAGCCAAGTGTCAAGAAAATACAAAATCACACATGCCCACACAATGCAAAGCATCATAGGTTGCATATGCAGATCACCACAGAATGTTATGCTGGTTCAACTTTAAGCAGAATTGCATGGTGCTGAAAGGCCTCACACAGTTTGCAAAGGGTGCTAACAGACGACATAGACATGTGTTTCGTCCTATATTGTATATTACTTTATAACCCTTGTAGGTACAAAATATTTTATCTAAGGGGTGAGTAGGGGAAAGCGAGACTGAGGCATCAATGCTTTCACTTAGAGTTTGTCTGAGTTACAGGTACTTAAAAAATGTGGTTCTGGGCAACTTGTATTTGCTGGCTATACTGACAAAGGGTAACAGAGTTGATGTGCTATGATATATGAAAATATTTGATAAGAGAAACAGCAATGCTAGAAATCCAAAATCATTTTTTTTAAATCAATCCTTAAAAAAACATCTTAAATCAGTGACACCTCCATTAATAGTGGTTCTGATATAGAAAGTGCCACATCTTCTTTTTTAGTAAAAAAAGCAGTATCTCATGTCCAGCAATCCCATCCACCCCTGACCTGACAGAAGCATCCATGTTGCAGTCCAAGAATGACTCAGTTCTCACAACTGGAAAACACATACGACAAGAAGGATGAAAAAGATGAAATGGAAAGAGATTTATATGATCCAAGGTGCCGACAGGAGGAAGAAAAATTGGAATTTGGGGACAGGGTAAGAAAAGAAGGCAATTATGTGAGGGATGATACTGACAACAGAGTCTGAACTGTTGAACATTGTGAATATCTCGAGATGCACATTATCACCAGCTGATGAGTAAGCATTATGCACAGATGTGAATTTTGTCCCCAACATGAAAATAAATGAGTTTGAAACCGTAGCAGTTCTGTATAAATGTATAAAGTTAAATCCAAAATCTGTCTTTTTCTACCACTGATGTAGATTCATGGGAAGAATTGATCCACTGCCATAACCTGAGATGCAACAAGCAAGTGTTAAATGTTAAAACAACTAAGCAAAAAGTCACAGTTTTTACTGCCAGTGAATCCGGTGGTATTACCATTCAATAACCAATGTGACAGGGATTTAGAGACCGTCTTTAGAGCATAAAAAACAACTTAATTCATTAAATAAACCACACAGAAGTTTTCAATGCTTGACAGATTCAGAAGCAACATATACATCACCATAAAACCAACATACAAGGGGGCTTCGATGGTAGTGATGGACTCTAACTGGTATGAGGCAGAGGTTTGGGGGCCAATTCCAAGATGACTGTCACAACTAGCAGGCTTATGTGAGTTGCAACATTCGCTGCTATGCTGGGGACTCTGTGCCATATTCCAAGAGTGGCAAGGTCCCGGCACCTATGACCTGCAACTTGTGGCAGGCGTAGGCAAGCGCCATGGTCATGGCACAATAGCCCTGTATGCCACAAGTTGCAGCCCACTGCAAACAACCTGCCTGAGCCACCCCACCCGGAACTTCGCTGCATCCACTGGGGGCATTGGAGGGGGCTGGCCAGATGGCACTGGTGTTTGAGGGGCACAATGATTATCAGACTCCAGGGATCCCTGACATTCGGGGGGTGGGGGCATGGATGTGTTCAGGGGGCATGGGGAGGCACAGTGGTATGCCTGTCACGGTGTTGTGGAGTGGGCATCCATCAAATGGCACTGATGGATGCCCCCTACAGCATCTCCAGGGTGTTCTAATCCTGCTGTGCCTTTGCAGCTCCTAGAATAGTGTAAGTGGGTTGTGGCCAGCCGCCCTTTTGGAATAGGGCACAGTTGCTGCCATATCCCACCCTTGCGCCATGTCATTGCGGGTTGCGGTGTAGTGGGTAGCATATCCCACATTTGGTGCAGCTCCCGCGCCTTGACGCTCCGCAAGGTGCCTTTTGGAATCACACCCAATGTAAGGCATGGCACAGGTTGCGATCTACACCATGGGGTTTGGCGTAAATCGGCTTGCGCCAGCATAAGCCGTCTTGGAATCGGGCCCTTTGTCACAACTGAGTAATCAAGCTTTTTACTGCTGCTTAGACAGTAATCATACTATGCAGTTTAATACAACTTGTGTATAAACACTGCTTTTAAGAATCATATAATTTCTAAAAAGTGAAAGAGTATCTTATAGTTGATCTTTCCAAACAGATCAACAATATATACTTTGCCAAAGATACACAAGGGCACTCATTGTCCTCCTAGCCCACCCAATCATTTCAAGTATAGGTTCTTTAACTGAATCTTTGGCCAAGTATATACATGCAAATGTTAAAGCATTAGCATGCACATCCCCTTAATATCTAGATGATACGCCTGAAATCCTCAATGTAATGGAGTCTATTTATTTGGAGAAAGCTGGGTTACTGGTAATGCTTGACAGCACATCACGTTATACTGATGTAACCACATAAAGGGGCATGTTGGCACTTAGAGAGTCTTGATGACAGCTGGGGCCAGATATTCAAAACTTTGCACTGAGGGCAAACTGTTTGTGTGGGGACTGAGCACCACTTGCGTGGGTCTGCATTATTCAAAAGCCCGATTAGCATGGGTAGACGTAAGCAGCGCCGCACAAACTGATAATGTATGCACTGGGCAAAGAGAGATGGCGTGTAAATGAATACAAGTGCTATGTTATATTCAGCACACTAGCACAGCATAAAGTGTGTTTGTGTGACTTTCCACAACACATAGCCCCACACGTTACTGCCCAGAAAAAGGCAGCCTTAACTCTGAGCAAAACATTTATGGGGGGCATGGACACAGCAGCAACAGACAACAGGGCTTTATGCAACAACAGCATTATGATGCACCTGATGACTGCATTCATTGGGCAGGAAGAGAGGGCAGAAGGCCACCCTGGGCCACTCCATCCGCAAAGGAAGAGGTATTCTGCAAACCAATGGTACTGGCCATGGGTCCTAGTACAGTACCCTGGCAGCGCCCATGGCACCATCATCAGGCACCAGTCCCAACTCTGCCAGGCAGTTAAGGGTGGCCTAGTACCCAGTGGACACCCTGTCAATGCATACATACAGGACCCCACAATTCCTCCATAGGGGGTACACCAACACAATACAGCACACACATGCTGCACTGAGGAACACATGGTAGCTGGTGCCACATAGCTGGGGTCATTCACACAGTGCACATGTTCCAGTGACTGGACTGCCCCTGACATAATTGGGCCTGTATGGTGGTATGTGTCTGCCCCCCCAGGCACATACCACAAACCAGTACATGCACACTATTACACATGGCTGGCCATGTGTGTGGTACTGTGAAAATCCCATGCCATTGGCACAGCATATGTGGGCACAGGACAGCATGACAATATTGTCCACTGTTAGTAAACACCTGCCAGCTGGACCTGTCTACATGTGGATAGCAGCATTCAATGTTACCTGACACAAAGTATGCATTGATATGTCCCTCACACTATTGGCTACCCATGGTACTGTAGCGTACAATATACACTCTAGCAGGAACATCAATATGTCTATTGCAAGCAGCACAACCACCCATGCCTGTGGTGCTTGTCCCCCTGGTGCACAATAGTCTGTGCTTCTGTGTACAAACCTAGCCTGCTGCTACAGACTTGTAGTTCCAGACTGACATACAGATGGCGCTGTGTGCACCCTGAAATAGTCCAGGCAATCTACACATGGAAATGCATGCAAATCAGGCCATAACAACATGCTAATGTGGATGTTTGCCCTCAGAATGTTTAAGTAGGCTCATTTTCGTATAGGTTTTTGAATATGGCAAACCTTCACTCCAGGCAAATGGGTTTGTCCTGCGTATATGGGTTTGCCCTTAGAAAACATGTCTGAGCCTTTGCACAACTGTACAGTAGATTGCCTTCACTGTTGTTTGCAGTTTTTCTGCACCACTTATTTGCTGGCGCCCACAGTGGCCATGTAGTTTACTTGTGCCTGACTCCACCTCTGTGTGCACTGTGTTGCTGTTGCTGTTTGTACTGCCCAGTTGCTATATTCAGAGCTGTCTTCTTTGCTGGGTTGTCTTCGCACTGCACTCACAGCCATGTCTGCCCACCTTTGTTTGCCCACTATATTCAGCAGTGTTTGCTCATGGGTTATTCCTTGAATATTGCATGTTATTGGCTGTGGGTTAAATTTGGCTGCCAGGCAGTGCAAATTTTGCCCCCGGGCAAAGTTTTGAAACTCGGGCTACTGATCTGTTCCTGGAAGAACAAGTTTAATTTTTTTGATTCTCTCCAAATAGGTCCTAACCTATAATGCTTTTTATTTCCTGGATGAACACTGTTTACAAGCAAAGGGTATGGCTATAGGGGCGGCCTTCAGCTCAATTATGCAAACATTTTATTTGGGCACTTAGGACAATTAGTATGTAAGGGACCCTGGGGTCATACTGTTCTTCCAGCACACAGAGTTGTGCAAATAGCACATAGATGATATTGTGATAGTGGTGTGGAGATGCACAGAACTTTGATTGTTTTGTGCCATACTTAGCACTAACTTTAATTTAAAATCTACTTTGTCTTACGATACAGATCAGATCAACTTTTTGGATGTGATGCTAGATAAGCTGCCATTCACATCACACTGTTTGAAATATCCCTTTCAATCAGTTTTTGAAGCTCAAATGTAGCTATAGCTGGAGGAGGATTTTCAGATCTAATCCAAAGCTATGCCAGATACTGTAGCCTAAGAGACAGAAGATGTAGCCAGTAGGTGATAAAGTACAGTTACACAAGAACTTACCATAACAGTAGATCTTTGACAGAGGCTTTTGTAGTAGGTAATAACTTGTAGGACTGCAACCCTTTGCATCAGGACCATACAGAAATTTAGCTAGCAGTGTCTGCTGTGGGACTGCCCACCCAAATTCACATGACAGACGTCAGCATGATACTATATAGTTGGTGATCCCCATATCCACCCTCCAGTTCTCCCGCCAGAGACCTCCAAGAGGTGCAACAGGAGAATGGAAAAGAGGCTCCTGGAGCCAAGAAAGACTCAAGAAAAAGGAGCTACAGACTAAGAGGGAAAGGAGGAAGAGAAAAGGTTACCTACTGCAAGAGCCTCTCTTGAAGAGCTACTGTTACAGTAAGTTCTTATGAAACTGTACTACAGTATCTTACTTCAAGAGGGCTCTTGCAGTAGGTAATAACTTATAGTACTGAGTCCCAAGCAGCATGAGTTTGAGGGACAGAAGAAACATGGGAGGCTGGAAGAAGTCTGCTGAAAGGCAAGCAACAGTTTTAGGACAGGAGTCCCTGGAGAACACCCAGTCTGAAACAAGCCCTGTGCCTAGAGGTGATGTCCAAACTCAATCAATCAATCAATCTTTATTTAACCAGGCGAACACCATTGAGCAACGCTAATTTTTGAGGTGGACCTGGACATAGATACATAGTCAAGCATAGAAGGGTTACATACACAACAGAATCATAATACAAGTCATAATACAATATAAATTGAATATAGAACAATGTACAGAATTCAGATAGATAACAATACTTATTCTTGGTAAAAATATATATACAAACTATACAAGAGGTTCTCTGGACTGTATGAAGGGAATAATAAATACAAGTTACAAGGAATATACAAGGTGCAAGAGAGAGGGTTCTTAGATTAAGTATGAAGTAGAAGGCTAGATCCGTAGAGTGAGGGGGAAGGGGCAGACACCTAAAATGGAGGAGGTAGAGGGGTAGAAGACTAAATGGGCAGTGGCAGCCATATGATGGCTACTGATCACAGAGTGCTGCTGAGACCACCAATGGAATGAAGATGGGCCCCAGGATGCTGGTCAAAGGCAAGGGAAGGGAGGGGATAAGGGAACAGAAAGAGTAGGGGTCAGGGGAGGATGGAGACTGGGAGGCTCAATTCAAGTAATAAGGCAGGGACAGGTAAAACAATTACATGATTCCTTGAACGAACGAGCATAAAGAGTTTTGAATGTTGATAGTTTATTTATTTAGTTTTTGTTTACCGTACTGTATAGTTTTGTTTTTTGTTTTGGTTGATAGAGTAGACCAATTTCAATGTTTTTTGCAGCTTGTTCCAGAGTGAGGGTAATGCGTAACTTAAGGATGTCCTACCAAAACATGATCTGACCTTAGGTATAATAAAGGAGATGTAGGAAACACTCCTTAAAGCATATTAGCCTACTGAGCTTAGAGGTAGACAATCCAAGACATATTCAAGCAACTTCTTAGTAGTAGCTCTGAAGGTTCAAAAGGTGGCATTCCTCTGTCTTCTATATTTGAGGGATGGCCATCCTACACCGCCATGTAGGGAGCAGTGATGTGTGGTGAAAGGGAGGCCAGTAATGAACCTTACAGCTCTATGATAGAGTGTGTCCAGTTTGAACAGTGCAGAGGCTGTCCTTGACTGTAAAGGAAGTCTGGAGTTCTCAGAAGTGCTATCTGTCTATGGCATGGATGAGGCTAGGGCACTCCGCGCCATGGGATTCAATAAATGGTTGAAAAGCTGGTGCAGAGCTCAGGGATTTGGCTTCATTGGGGACTGGGGCTCCACCTGGAGGGATGCAGGCCTATACAGGTGCGATGGTCTGCATCTTTCCTGGAGGGGAACCAGGATCCTAGGTGATAGGTTTAAATGCTTCAGTGGCAAGCATTTAAACTAGCCAAGGGGGAGGCACTGAAGAGGAGAAGGGAAATCCTAGCCCCCCCCCAAAAATTGGGGTAATTAGTGAGGTAAACACCAAAATAGAGCAGTCGATAGGGAGAAGGACAGGGGTAAATGGAGAAAAAGACAAAGGCAGTAGGGACAGGGATGGGACAAAAAGAAATAAAGCAATAAAAAAATGAAGGGTAATGAGTACCAGTGCCCATATTGTAGGTGAAAAGCTCCCTGAAATGGTGGCCTTGATGGAAGCGGGTTGTCTGGATATTGTGGCAGTCACAGAAACATGGTACACAGAGAACCATGACTGGGATGTCAACATACCAGGGTACACAATCTACAGGAGGGACAGGGAGGGAAGAAGAGGAGGAGGAGGAGGAGGAGGAGTAGCTCTCTATGTAAAGGAAGAGATAAAAGCAACAGAACTAAAGGGTAAACAGGGAGGAGAGGAGGCACTGTTGGTCACCCTGGAGACTGGAAATGGCTTCACAATCCGCACAGGGGTTATATACAGATCCCCGTCACAGGGGGAGGAAATGGACAAGGAAATGATAGAAGGCATCCTTGGGATGGCAGAGAAAGGGGAAATATTGCTGATGGGGGACCTGAATATGCCAGATGTTGACTGGAGCACCTTTGCTGCAGCCATATCCAAGAGCACAGCCATTTCCAATGCCCTACAGAGGGCATGCCTCAGACAGCTGGTTTTGGAACCCACTCGGAAGAGAGCAATCTTAGACCTGGTACTCTCAAATAGGGATGGAGAGAGGATCTCTGATCTTGAAATGGGTAGCCATCTGGGAACAAGTGACCACCAAACAGTGTGGTTCACGATAAACTTAGCTGTAGAGTCAAGCCACACAAAAGTGAAGGTACTGGACTTCAGGAGAGCTGATCTTATCAAAATGGGAGAGTGCCTCAGAAAAGCACTAGCAAACAGGCAAGAAGGTGGGGTGGAGCAACAACAGGAAAACATCAAAACCGCCATCACAGAGGCAACAAGTCTTTGTGTGAAGCAAATAAACAAATCAAAATGAAAGAAAAAAACACCATGGTTCTCAAAAGAAGTGGCAGGGAAGGTAAGGGAAAAAGACAGTATTCAGGAAGTATAAGGAAACACAGAAGGAGCAGGACAGAGAACTGTACCAGTTAAAGCAGAAGGAACTGGGTAAGGCAGTCAGAATAGCAAAGGCCCAAACCGAGGAAAAGATAGCCAACTCAGTTAAGAAGTGGGATAAAACCTTTTATAGGTACATTAGGGAGCAAAGAAATACTAAGGCAGGGGTACTGAGACTGAACAAAGAGAAAGGTGGTTGGGCAGAAAGCGACAGCGAAAAAGCAGGGATACTGAATGAACACTTCTGCTCAGTATTCACAGTGGAAAAGCAGGGGAAAATGCCTAATCCAGTCAATAGAAGCACTCTGGATAGGGGGGTTGATATTAGTCCTTTCACAGAAGAAAGGGTTCTGAAAGAACTCTTAAAACTGAAGGTGGATAAAGCAATGGGGCCTGATGGGATTCACCCCAGAATTTTAAAAGAACTAAGGGAACTAGTAACACCACTGACTACTCTTTTCAATAAATCATGGGAGGACAGGGTGGTACCTGAGGACTGGAGAAGAGCTGATGTGATTCCCCTTCACAAAACAGGGAGCAAGACAGAAGCAGGAAACTACAAATCTGTCAGTTTGACCTCAGTGGTAGGGAAAATGATGGAATCACTTCTGAAGGAAAGAACTGTTGAGTACCTAGAGGCCATTGAGTACCTAGAGGCCAGTGGGGCACAGGACCCAAGGTGACATGGAATCACAGCGGAAAGGTCATGTCAGACAAATGTAATTGATTTCTTTGACTGGGTGACCAAAGCAGTAAACCAGGGAGGGGCTGTGGACATAGCCTACCTAGACTTTAGTAAGGCATTTGACACAGTCCCGCACAAAAGATTAATAAACAAATTAGCCAGCCTGGGAGTGGGTCCTATGGTGGTAGCCTGGGTAAAACACTGGTTGGACAACAGAACACAGAGGGTAACAGTAAATGGAGTCCACAGTGAAGAAAAGGGGGTTACTACTAGGGTACTGCAGGATTCAGTGCTGGGGCTGGTCCTTTTTATGTCTTTATAAGTGACATTGCAGAGGGACTGGAAGGGACTTTGCAGATGACACAAAGATCTGCAACAGGGTTGATACGCAAGGTGGGGTGGAAAGGATGAAAAGGGACTTGACAAGGTTGGAGGAATGGTCAAATGTATGGCAGCTTAGATTCAATGCAAAAAAGTGCAAAGTAATGCACCTGGGAAACAAAAACCCAGGGAAAGAGTACACAATGGTGGGTGAGATACTGTCAACAACAAAAATGGAAAGGGACCTGGGGGTAGTCATATCAGATGACCTAAAGGTGGGCCAGCAATGTGAGAAGGCAGTAAGGAGGGCTGGGGAGATACTGGGATGCATAGGGAGAGGCATCACCAGTAGAAAACAGGAAGTTGTTGGCCCTCTGTACAGACAGTTGTTAAGACCACATCTGGAGTACAGTGAACAGTTCTGGGGACCCCATCTCCGCAAAGACATAGACAGAGTGGAGGCTGTCCAGAGGAGGGCAACCAAAATGATGCAGGGTCTGCATCAGAAGACATATGAAGAAAGACTAAAGGAACTAAAGATGTATAGCCTCGAGGAAAGGAGGGAGAGGGGGGACATGATAGAAACTTTCAAATACCTCAAGAGAATCAACAAAGTCCAAGAGGGTAGCATCTTTCAGAAAAAGAGATGTGCAAAAACAAGGGATCACAATTTGAAGATAAGAGGGGGACGGCTCAGAGGTAATGTGAGGAAGTATTTCTTCACAGAGAGGGTTGTGGATACGTGGAACAGCCTTCCTGAGGAGGTCATAGAGTCAAAAACAGTGGGAGAATTCAAGAATGCATGGGACAGACATAAGACAATTCTAGTGGGGGGTAGGAGAAAGTAGGTTGTTGGTTAACTAGGATCTGCAGCTTATCCGTTAGGTAGGGAAATGGGCAGACTAGGTGGGCCAAGCGGTCCTTATCTGCTGGCAAATTCTATGTTTCTATGTTTCTATGTCTGCATAGTCCAACAATGTTAGGAAGATGGATTGACCCAATCACTTCTTGGCCTCCGAGTAAGCAGGTGATTAATCCTATAGAAGAGACCAAGCCTCTGTCTAAACTTTTTTTTATAAGTTCTTCAATATGGTCATTATAAGAAAGTCTATGGTTGATCCAGACCCCCAAGTATTTGAACTTAGTTGCATATTCCAAAGGCTCACATAAGAGTGGTGAGATCTGAGGAAAGGTTCCTTGGGCAGCCGAGTTTGTTATGAGTGCAGAGGGTGACAGGAGCATTGCCTTTGTTTTCTTAATGTTCTGTAGAAGTTTCTGGTTCAAGAGCTGCAGTTGCAGCAGATTAAACTCCTGCTGAAGATCACTACTTGCTGCTTCCAGGGAAGATCAGCTGATGTAAAGTACCGTATCATCTGTGAATAGATGTACGTTTGCAGTATTGAGGTTGGCATCAACTGTGTTTCTATATATTCTGAAGAGCAGAGGGCCTGATATTGAGCCCTGCGTTGTGTCCCTGAGCAGCGGTTGTAGGGGCAAGAATTCCCCGTCTGCTTTTACCTGCTGGAGATGACCTGAAAGATAGTTGGAGAACCATCTCAATGATAGAGGGTCCAGACCTATGTTCCACAGGGACGTAAGGAGCAGATCGTGATTGACAGTGTCAAATGCCTTACTTAGGTCTAAAATTACTGCACAAACAAAATTCTTAGCATTGAGGTCACACTGCCAGTCATTAGTCACCTTAGCAAGTGCCGAGATGGTGCTATGGCGTGATCTAAAGCCCGGTTGTAAAGAGTTAAGCGGGTTTGCAGATTCCAGGTAATTCCTGAGCTGTACATTCACGATTTTCTCTAACAGTTTGGACATAATGGGGAGTAGAGAGATAGGCCTGTAATTGTTAAGGTCACTAGGGTCTCCGGATTTGAAAAGGGGGATCACGTGCACAGTTTTCCATAGGGGAGGAAGGTCACCCCCAAGAAAGGAATAAGTTAATGAGGTGGGTAATTGGCACAGCCAGGACGTGATGACCAAGTTTCAGGAAAAAAGGGTCAAGGAGGTCTGCACCAACACTCTTCCTGGTGTCTAGTTGTAGTAAGAGGTCCTCAATGTCTTTCAAGGATGGATGGTGAAGGGAGAATGCAGAGCTGATGAGAGGAGCTTCTTGGTCCTGTACACCGAGTTGAGAGCAGAGGTTACTGGCGGGGGAAGTATCAAATGCTAAACCTGCAGTAGCAAAGTGGTTATTGAGGGAGTTAAGGATTGTTGGTCTTTCAGAGACTGTAGTGGCCCCAATAGTAATTCTTGTGGGTAGGGAATTTGTGGACACATGACCTTCAATGCCCTAAGTGTTTTCCAGAATTTGGAGGAACATTTATAGAGAGTCAAGTTCTGCGCTAAAATAGTTGGGTTATGCTTCTCCGACCATCCTAGTACAAAGATTCCTTGCTTTCCTAAACAAAATCCTGTCTGCGGGAAGCTTTGTTTTTCAAGCTGTTTTCCAAAGCAAATATCAATAATGCAGTGCTGCCTTTAGGTCCGCCGTAAGCCACCACCGTAATTATTTCTTAGATCGTACTTTAACCAGTGGTGCATGCTTATCCAATGCCACTAACACAATATCCTGGAAGATACTGTAGGCTGTATTCACTGATTTTACTAGGTAGAAGTCCTGCCATCTCAATCAATCAATCAATCAATCAATCAAAATCTTTATTTATTCAGGCGAACATCATTGAGCACAGCTCATTTACAAGATGGACCTGAGTGGTCAAACAAAATAAGGTTACAAATTTTACACAAAAACATGGTACTGAATGAACACAAATACAAAGATTTATGAATGAGACAGGTATACAAATATTTACATATATACAAGGCAAAATGACATTGGACCTAGATCATATTAAAAGGAAAGAAACAAACAGTATTGTAGGGATAAAGCTAGGGTAATGGGACTTGGGGGGGCATTTTTGTACAAAGTAGGTTGGAGAACAAGCTAGAAGAACAATAAAGAAATAGAGGGAAGTATAAAAAGGGGTAGGGGAAGGAGGGTGTGTGAGAGGACTAGGCCTTATGGAAGCAGTTGCATGATTCTGGGAAAAGGCTAGTGTACAGTTTTTTGAAGGATGTTAAAGGAATGAGGGTATCCAGTTTCAAGGTCTTTTGAAGAGAATTCCAGATAAGCGCTAGGGAATAGCTGATTGCAGCCCTTCCATACTGGGTGCAGGTGGTAGGACTCTTCAGCATGATGAGTTTATTGATCCTTAGGGTGTAAGGCCTGGATGTGATCCGGTTGAAACAATCTGAGATGTAGGAAGGGAGTTTGTTTGTCAGAGCTTTGTAGATCCAGACAGCAGCATTTTGTTTCTTCTATGTTGTAGGGATGTCCAACTGACTGCATTGTAGAGAGAGCAATGATGGGTGCTGGAGGGAAGATCTGTAATGAATCTAATAGCTCTATGATACAAGGTGTCTAATTTATTTAAATGGGAGAGGGAACAGTGACCATAAAGGAAGTCAGCGTAGTCAATGAGGGATAGGAATGATGCCAGGATTAGCCTTTGTTTGGAATCTCTGGTCAGGTAGTGTTTGATCTCAAAGAATCCCTCAAGTTAGCTATAAATACCCAGGGGTCAAGGTTGCGACGACACCTCTTGATGGTGAATTTAAAAGTAGACAGTGGTTTCAAGGAGGATCTTACACAGGCAGTGAAAACAATGGTCACTGATATCAGAGAAGAATATGCTAGCATGGGAAAATAGGTGAGGCTTATTTACTAGAATGAAATCCAGCAGGGTGCTATTGTTAGGGTTCTTTTTGTTAGGGCATGTAGCTTCAGTAATGAGTTGCGATAGTCCAAGGGAAGCACACAGGGATTTAAGGGGGACAGAGACACAAGAAAACCAGTCCAGATTAAGGTCTCCTGATATTATAAACTCCAAGGGCAGGGATCCTATAAAATTTCTTAAGTGGTCCAGGAGTTAAAACCCTGCTGAGGGGGGCCTATAGCATCCTATAACACAGAATGAGACAGAAGAGGAGAGTTCGATTTTGATATTCAGGCTTTCAAATTCTTTAGGGATTGAGATTGAATTGAAAACTGAGGCCAAAAATTTGTCTTTAACATAGATGGCAACTCCACCTCCTCCTGTCTGCCTATCAGTTCTGAATAAAGAATAGGCTGGGATATTTGTCTCGTAGTCGGCAGTACCAGATCTAAGCCAAGTCTCAGTGACTACCAGGACATCAGGCATAGTATGGCAGACACAAGCCTGAATAGATGTAATCTTCTTTAGGAGGCTGCATTAATTAACATGCATAAAGCTTATACCATTAATGCTGGGTAGGTCAGCCGGGGATGAGATAGCTGCCGGAGGGCCAGGGTTGAGCTCGACATTCCCGAGCACAACAACAGGAGCAGAAGGAGTTTCTTAATAGCTCTTACAACCAGCCTGAGTGCTTTAGTCTATTCTTGTTCGCCGCAGGGTTTAAGTGGGATTGAGGGAACCTGAGGACGAATACCTAGGGAGGCCCAGTGCTATGTATATAAGTGCCCTAAACATGAGTAGCAAGGAGATCCTTGGGATCGGAGTAATTAAGGAAAGCTTTGTACTCTCCATTGCCATCGCATTACGAGTTCCAGCCCGCCATGGTAGGTGTATTGTACGTTCCAGTTCAGAGAACTGGGGGCCCATATATAGTCCCCACCACTTATAGCGCCCATGGTTTATGCAGACAGTCTGTTTATATGGACAAATTGCATTTTCCACTTGCCCAATAAACAGACTTTCATGCAAAAAACACTGGTTATAACGTTCCATGGCCGCCTTCTATTTTGGGCAGATTTAGCTGCTGCTATAGTTAGTGTCAGTTCATACTTTGGCATACTAAGCAAAGGATTCAAAAGTTCTGTATGTCGAAGTGTGATTTAACATTAAGTACAGCTAATTTGCCCAAATCTGCCCAAAACAGAAGGTGCTAATCGTTCCAGCTGCAGTACAATTGGGCGTCTAGTTTTACCTAATTTATGCTTTAGTCAGAGACTTTAATCACCAATGCATGTTTTGTTAAGGTTTTTTTTTCTCCCCCACTGCTAAAGGAAAAGAGGATTGGTCTGTCCGAAATAAGACAGAACTCAACCTGTTTTTCTGTACTCCCTTATTTTAAAAAGTGGCTTGCACTCAACCCCTTGAACCCCACAATCACTGAAGACTGAAGACTGAAACCGAGACAGCACTCTACCTTTTTTCCTACTCACCATTTGTTTTTTGTGATACTGTAGTTAAGGGAAAGAGAAGATTGGTTTATTTGAAATGATCCTTTTTTTTTCATTATAAATTGTTATTGTTTTCCAGAAGATAAGAGAAGTAAACCTTAAGATACATAGGTATATATAACTATTATTACATGCTAATGTTTGTGTAGGACACAGTACCTTTCTACATTAAGTCAATAAACATGTGTTTAGATATTCCAAAACAAAACAAATACCAGTCTATCATAGATACATAGACAGTGTCGGCAGATAAGGGCCTATGGCCCACCCAGTCTGCCCATTTGAGCTTGTAAGTTCAGTTTATGTTTTCTTAGAAGTCTGTTGCCCCTTACCCTTGACCGCCAGAATTCCTTTATGTCTATCCCATGCATTCTTAAATCCCGTGATTGTTTCAGCCCCCACCACTTCCTCTGGCAGGGTGTTCCACTTGTCCACCACCCATTCTGTGAAGAAATTCTTCCTCATGTTTCCTCTGAATTGTCCTCCCTCCAACTTCATCCCATGCCCTCTAGTCCTGGAACATCTTTTTCGCTTAAAAATAGTGTATTCCTGCACCTTGTTCCTCCCTGTGAGATACTTGTATGTCTCTATCATATCCCCTCTCTCCCTCCTCTCCTCCAGGGAGTACATGTTCAGTTCCTTCAACCTGTCTTCATAGGACTTGTGATGCAGTCCATGCACCATCTTTGTTGCCCTCCTCTGAACCTTCTCTACCCTGTCTATGTCCTTACGTAGGTATGGTCTCCAGAACTGTACACTGTACTCCAGGTGGGGCCTCACTAGTGTCTTGTATGAGATTATGACTCCCCTTTTCCTGCTGGTGATGCCCCTGCCTATACATCCCAGCATCCTATTTGCTTTACCTGCTGCCTTGTCACACTGTTTCCCTACCTTGAGGTCATCAGAGATGATAACTCCAAGATCCCTTTCCTGCTTGGTGCATGCTATATCCTCACCCCCAACTGATATATTGTGCCAGGGTTTTTGTGCCCCATATGCATTATCTTGCACTTCTTTGCATTGAATTTCAACTGCCAAACCCCTGACCATTCTTCAAGTTTCTGCAGGTCCTTCTCATTCTGTCTACACCCTCTGGTGTTCTACTCTGTTACAGAGCTTTGTGTCATCAGCGAACAGTGAAATTCTGCTTTCTAGGTCCTGTGCAATGTCACTGATGAAGATGTTGTATAGAACCGGTCCCAGCACTGATCCCTGTGGTACCCCACTGGTCACTCTTCCCTCTGTGGAGTGACAGCCATTTACCACCACCCTCTGTGCCCTGCCACCCAGCCAGTTACCTACCCACCACACTACTGTCCTGCCCACACCCATATTACCCAGTTTGTGTAATAGTCTTCTATGTGGCGCAGTGTCAAAGGCCTTGCTGAAGTCCAGATAGGCCATGTCCACTGCCCTCCCTGATCCACTTCCTAGTCACCAGTCAAAAATTCAACAAGGTTGGTCTGTGCATGACCTCCCCCTGGTGAAACCATGCTGCCTTGGGTCCTGTAGTCCATTGACAACCAGATGTTCCACCAATCTCTCCTTCAGTAGTGCTTCCATGATCTTCCCCACTACCAAGGTGAGGCTGACTGGTCTGTAGTTCCCTGCTTCCTCTTTGTTCCCGCTTTTGTATGAGGGGACTACATCTGCTGTCCTCCAGTCTTTGGGTACCTCCCCTGTTTCCAGTGATAAATCCATAATGATAAAACCATAAATCAACATACAGTATAGTTCATTTTTCCACATTAACTAATAGTAATAATCTCTTACCACAATAAATGTTACAAGTTGTTTTGTAATATGAGGAGGTCCCTAACCTATTGCATCTAAAAAAGGTGCCAAAATTTTGTAGAACAAGTCAAGTTTGTCAACAATGCTGTAACTTATACGTTCACTGTTGGCCAGAGTAGCCATGCTGTCATACCATTCTTTTAAAAGTAGAACTGTTGGGGACTTCCAGTTCCTGCACAATAGTCTTTTGAGTGTCAAAGAACCTATGCTAACCCATATACATTCATGCATGTTTAGTTTACAGTTATCAGGGAAACATACTAGTAAATAAATCTGGGGGGATAAATCAAAGTGGCCTCTAGTTAGATCCCTGCAAATCTTATGCACTGCCCTCCAAATTTCCTGAATAGTCATACAGTCTCATAACATATGAAAGAGTCCAGCATCAGTTTGGTTACAATGCCAGCAATTAGTATTCAACCCAAGGCCCATGTTGTATAATTTGAGTGGAGAATAATAGAAACCATGCAATACCTTGAATAGAATAAGCCTACCTTGAAGTTTTCTGTGACTCCAGCATGCCTGTTTCCAGGTCCCTCCCCATTCTTCCAGGCTGACAGATGAGCCTCATTCCTCTTCCCAGAACTCTTTTGCTTCAATGGTAGAGGCTGAAGAGAAGGTGGCAGATGTTAAGAGTTTATAAAGAAATCCTGCATTTATCCTGATGGTACCTAACCTATTTGATCCCATTCCATATTTTTCTCCCGATGATAATCTTGTACTGGGTGCATTTTATTGAGGAGATCCCTCAATTGTAGGTATTGATAAAAGAGTGATATATGAATCCCAGACCTTTCCTGAATTTACGTAAAAGAGAGCAACATACCACTTTCCTTATTAAGCACGTCTTTCACTCTATTAATTCCAGCTTCCTTCCATCTATCATTTAGAGTTTTCCTATTATATGCTAATAGTGGGTTAGACCAAAGAGGCATAAAGTCTAGGAGCTTTCTATCAGGGTTAATGATATTATTAACCTATTTCAGTGTGTGAATAGAGAACAATAAGCATGGATTATCTTTCCAACTAGTTGGTCTAAGTAGAAATAGAAAGTCTATGAGGACATTGGATCCTAACAGAAAGTATTCCATTTGTAACAATATAGGTATATCAAACAATTGCTGTGAGGCACTGACCAGGTGAAATAGTGTCTGCTTTAGTGCAAAGGTCAAATTATATCTTTCCCACCATGGTAATGCTAACCCTCCCATTTCTTTGGGTGCTTTTAATTTATTCATGCCCAGCCTAGGCGGAGATCCGGTACATAAAAACTCTCTAATATTCCTCTCAAGTACCTTAAAAAAACATTTTCCAAGATGCATTGGGATATTTTGAAAGTGGTAAAACAATTTAGGGGCTAAAATCATATTGGTTGCACTAATTTTCCCCCAAAGGGATATGTTGAGTTTAGACCACTGAACCAGATCAACAGCAACTTTTTTCAGAAGAGGAGTATAATTTAGTCCTATAATGGTAGCCAAGTTGGTAGATATTTTAAGACCTAGATAAGTAATAGAATCCCAGAACAAATTGGTTTGTAATTTTTTCCTAGTTCATTTTTAATGATACTAGAGAGATGTCTATGCAAAACTTGTGTTTTATCCCAGTTAACTACCAAACCTGAAACCTTGGCAAAACCATCCAAAAGATTACAGCAAGCTTTGCATGAGTGAACCGGCCTAGTGAAGGTCATCAGCAAGTCATCAGCAAAAGCTAACGTTTTATGGTCTTCCTTCCTTAGTTTAATACCCAGTATACGTTGGTCCCTATCGATTTTTTGGATAAGAGGTTCAAAGGCTAAAATGAATAAATAAGAGGATAGAGGACATCCTTGCTGTGAACCACAATGTGAATTAAAAGGGGAAGAAGGGGCCCCGTTAGTGATAATTTGGGCAGTAGGCTGTTTGTAAAGCATGAGAATCCATGAGAGGAATTTCTCTCCAAAACCAAATATTTCTAATGACCTGATCAAGTAATCCCAATGTAAGGAGTCAAATGCCTTAAACATATCTAATGAGAGCACTACATAGGGATAATTTCTTTTGTTTGCTAGCCACAGTAAGTTAAAGAGTCTACGCATACAGTCTGATCCTGATCTGCCCTGAATGAAGCCCACCTGCTCCTTGCCGATCAGTGTGGTAATAGCACTTTGAACCCTTTTTGCTAGAATTTTGGTCAGTATTTTATAATCAAAGTTAAGTAAAGAAATTGGTCTGTAACTGGAGCATTCGAGCGGATCCTTGCCTTTTTGGGGTATAAGGGATATGAATGCTTCCTGCATAGTTTTCATAAGTGTTTCCTCTTCTTGCAAGCCTTTTAGAACAGAGTGAAATATGAGCGATAAGGTGGAGCCTAATTTTTTTTATGAAATTCACCCAGTAAACCATCTGGTCCTGGAGTTTTACCAGAGGGAAGAGAATTCAAAGCCCAATCAACTTCCTGTTGGGTAATATTTCTGTCTAGGTCTCGTTGATCCTTATCAATGAGAGAGGGTAGGTTTAAAGTGTCTAGAAACAAGTCTATCTGATTTGGATCAGTCTTTCCTGAATGGGTATAAATATCTTTATAGAAAGAAAGAAACTCTTTGTTAATATCATCATTACTCATCACAACTGATCCTGTTTTAGTCTGAATACCTGGTATTATATTTTGCTATTGCATCTTATTAAGCCTTGCTGCTAGTAATTTACCAGGTTTTCCCCCCGCCTCCCAGTATAATTGCTTTGTTCTAAATAGCGCATTTTCTGCTCTCGCTGAGTATATCATGTTTACATCAAATCTGAGGCACGCTATCTTATGTAATAGTTCTCCTGCAAGAGTTTTATTTGTTTTGGAAAGAGCTTCTAATTTACTAATTGCATTTTCTTTGTCTTTTAATTCTTTTTCCTTTTCCTTCTTCTTTTTTGAGGCATATGCAATAAGTAGTCCCCTAATAACTGTCTTATAAGCTTCCCACAAGGTTGCTTTTGAAACAGTGCCATTATCATTGATTTCAAAATAGTCCTTAATTTTGAGTTCCAGATGTTCTAAAAAATTCTTATATTTTAGTTGGTGGATGTTTGTTTTGTGAGGGCACAGTTTAGGCCCAACAACTTCCCACCCCTCACCCCACCACCCCTGGAAATAGTTCCTTTATACCTGAGGTTCTGACATAATTTCCTCAAGAGTGCAAGGTGCATATCACTGTCATATCCTCTCTAGCACACTGCACTGACAATATAAGCATACACATTGTATAATATATATATTTCTATATAACCAATCACACATGCGCGCGCACACACACACACACATACAAACAAACAAAAGAAAAAGTAGATAAACATGTGGGGAGTAGTGCAATGTAATGGCTGTGGGGCAGCAGTCTTCTGGGAGTCTTTCTGGAGGCTGAGATGCTGCCCTATTTGCAGACAACTATCTGCCCTGAGGGAGAAAGTTGCCCGTCTTCAAGCTGCACTGGACCATAGTAAGGAAACCTTCTCCCAGGCCATACTGAACAGTAGGAAGGGAACCTCCCCCATCCAGGGAGCACTAGCGCCACCACCACTACTATCTCAGAGGTTGCGAAGAAAGCACAGCAGTTGGACTACAGTGGACTCAGGGAGGGTGACGATGGTGGAACAGAGGCACACCCAGTCAATTGTTCCACTCCACAATCCATACACCCTTCTAGGGGAGCATAGCTCCCCTATGGATGCACCCGCAGAGAAGACTGATGACAACTGTCACAAGGGAGGCCCACAGGAAGGAGGCAGAGGACACAACAGGGAAAGGAAGCAGCTCCTGGTGGGGGACTCAATTATTAGGGGTATGGAACTGGGGGGAGCTGGGAAAACTGAAGTAAGGTGCCTGCCTGGTGCCATGGCTTGGAAGGACAGAAAGCGCATCCTCAGGATCACGAGAACAGCTGCAAGGGAGTCTGAGCTGGATGTAATTGTCCACCTGGGGACAAATGACTTGGCTCATCATGAGATTAGAGCAGTGCAGGAGGACATTGCAGAGTTGAGGAGGGGCCTAAGACAAGTAGCACACAGTATCCTTCTCAGAGGTGCTGCCTGTCAAAGGCATGAGGAGGCGAGGTAATTAAGCAACGCAGTTTAATGAATGGTTGAAAAAATGGTGTGGAGCACAGGGTTTGGCTTCATTGGGGACTGGGGTTTCACCTGGAGGGACACCAACCTATACTGGCAGGATGGTCTGCATCTGTCCAGGAAGGGAACAAGTCTTTTGAGCAATCGGTTTAAATGCTTCATTGGCAAGCTTTTAAACTAGTCAAAGGGGGAGGCACTGACAAGCAGCAGGAAAATCCCAGCCTCTTCCTACAAAACAGGGTACTAAATGAGAAAAAGACCGAGGTAGAACGGTCAGTGGGGGATGCTGCAACAGAAGATAAAGCCAACAAAAAATGGAGAGCAATGAGTACCAATGCCCATAGTCTGGGTAACAAGCTTCCTGAATTAGTGGCCTTGATGGAGGAGGAACATCTGGATATTGTGGCAGTCACAGAAACGTGGTACACAGAAAACCATGACTGGGACGTAAACATACCAGGATACACTATCTACAGGAGGGACAGGGAGGGTAAAAGAGGAGGAGGAGTAGCTCTTTACATAAGGGAAGAAATAAAATCAACAGAACAAAAGGGTAAACAGGGAGGAGAAGAAGCACTGTGGGTAAATTTGGAGACAGGCAATGGCATCACAATCTGCACAGGGGTTATATACAGACTCCCTTCTCAGGGGGAGGAAATGGACAAATAAATGATGGAAAGTATACTTGGAATGGCAGAAAAAGGGGAGATATTGCTGATGGGTGATCTGAGTATGCCAGATGTCAACTGGAGTGCAGTTGCAGCAGCCACTTCGAAGAGTGGAGTTATTCTAGATGCCCTACAGGGGGCATGCCTTAGACAACTAGTACTGGAGCCCACTCAAGAGGGAGCAATATTAGACTTGATTCTCTCAAATGGAGATGGAGAGAGGATCACAGATGTAGAAGTGAGTAGCCATCTGGGAACTAGCGACCATCGAACAGTATGGTTCACAATAAACACAGCAATAGAGTCAAGCCATACAAAGACAAAAGTACTGGACTTTAGGAGGGCTGATTTTGCAAAAAATAGGTGAGTGCCTAAGGAATGCATAGCAAATGGGCAGGAAGGAGGGTGGAAGAACAGTGGGGAATAATAAAACTGCCATCACAGAGGTAACGAGCCTTGTGTGAAGCAAATAAACAAAACAAAACGATGTAAGAAACCACTATGGTTTTCAAAGGAAGTGGCAGTGAAGGTTCAAGAGAAAAAGAAAGCATTCAGGAAGTACAAGGAATCACAGAAGGAACTGGACAGAGAACTGTATCAGTTAAAGCAAAAGGAGACTGGGAAGGCAGTCAGAACAGCAAAGGCCCAAACCGAGGAAAAGATAGCCAACTCAGTTAAGAAGGGGGATAAAACCTTTTATAGGTACATCAGGGAGTGAAGGAAGACCAAGGGAGGGATAGTGAGGCTTAATAAAGGGGAAGGAGGGTGGGCAGAGGAAGTCTGTGAAAAGGCAGAGATACTAAACAAATATTTTTGCTCAGTATTTACAAATGAAGAGGGGGAGGTACATAAAACAAACAGTAGAAACACTCTGGATACAGAAGTTGATACCAGCCCATTTACAGAAGAAAGGGTTCTAAAAGGACTCTTAAAACTGAAGGTGGACAAAGCAATGGGGCCTGATGGGATTCATCCCAGAATTCTAAAAGAACTAAGGGTAGAACTAGTGACACCATTGACTACCCTTTTTAACAAATCATGGGTGGATAGGGTGGTACTTGAGGACTGGAGGAGGGCAGATGTGATTCTCCTTCACAAAAGTGGGAACAAGGCAGAAGCAGGAAACTACAGACCCGTTAGTTTAACCTCAGTGATAGGGAAAATGATGGAATCACTTCTGAAGGAAAGAATTGTTGAGTATCTAGAGGCCAGAGGGGCACAGGACCCTAGGCAGCATGGATTCACAGTGGGAAGGTCATACCAGACAAATCTGATAGATTTCTTTGACTGGGTGACCAAAGTAGTAGATCAGGGAGGGGCTGTGGACATGGCCTACCTAGACTTTAGCAAGGCATTTGACACAGTCCACACAAAAGATTAATATACAAGTTAGCCAGCCTGGGAGTGGGTCCCAAGATGACAGCCTGGGTAAAGAATTGGCTGGAGAATAGGACACAGAGAGTAATAGTAAATGGAGTCCACTCAGAAGAAAGGAGGGTTACTAGTGGGTTACCGCAGGGTTCATTATTAGGACCGGTCCTCTTCAATGTCTTTATAAGTGACATTGCAGAAGGACTGGAAGGAAAAGTATGTCTCTTTGCAGATGACACAAAGATCTGCAACAGAGTTGATGCACAGGGTGGGGTGGAAAGGATGAGAAGGGACTTGGCAAGGTTAGAGGAATGGTCAAATGTATGGCAGCTTAGATTCAATGCTAAGAAGTGCAAGGTAGTGCACCTGTTAAACAAAAACCTTGGGGAAGAGTACACAGTGGGGGCTGAGATACTAACAACAACAAAAATGGAAAGGGACCTGGGGGTAGTCATATCAGATGACCTAAAGGTGGGCAAGCAATGTGAGAGGGCAGCAAAGAGGGCTGGGGGGATACTGGGATGCATAGGGAGAGGCATCAGCAGTGGAAAACAGGAAGTTATTATCCCTCTGTACAGACAGCTGGTGAGACACCATCTGGAGTACTGCATGTAGTTCTGGAGACCCAGTCTCCGCAAAGACATAGACAAGATGGAAGCTGTCCAGAGGAGGGCAACTAAAATGGTGCAGGGTCTGCACTGGAAGACTTATGAAGAGAGATGAAAGGAGCTTAATTGTATAGCCTAGAGGAAAGGAGGGAGAGGGGGGACATGATAGAAACATTCAAGTACCTCAAGGGAATCAACAAAGTCCAAGAGGGTAGCATCTTTCAAAAAAAGAGGTGTGCAAGAACAAGAGGGCACAATTTGAAGATAGAGGGGGGGGGGCAGCTCAGAGGTAATTTAAGGAAGTATTTTTTCACAGAGAGGATTGTGGATGCATGGAACAGCCTTCCACAGGAGGTTGTGGAGTCAAAATCAGTGGTGGAATTCAAGCATGCATGGGACAGTCATAAGGCAATTCTAGGGAGTGGGGGTAGGAAGAAGTAGGCTGCTGGTTAACTAGGATCTGCAGCTTATCCAGTAGGTAGGGAAATGGGCAGACTGGGTGGGCCAAGAGGTCCTTATCTGCCATCAAATTCTATGTTTCTATGTTTCTATCCTCCACCTGTGTGTTTTCTTACCCTTATTGTCCCAATCGATAACAATGCTAATTAAGGTGTGATCTGAGATGGATATGTTGTCTATGACTGCCCCAATACTAGAGTTCATTAATCTGTCTGCCAGAAATAGTCTATCCTGTTGTATGACTGATGCTGATTTGAGAAAAAGGAATAGTTTCTACCTTTGGGGTGAACCAATCGCCAGCTATCTGTTAAGGATAGGTCGAGAAGAATTTTCTTGAGGGAGACCCTGGCTTTGGTATCTAATTGCACTGTTTTATTCGAGGACCTATCTAAAATTGCATCAATAGCCAAACTGAATTCACCACCAAAGATGACTTCATAGTCCAGGTATTTGATGAGTTCTATGTACAACTGGTTTAAGTAAATTTCCTGGCCACAATTAGGTGCATAGATATTGCAAAACACTACTTTCCGTCTGTCCAAAATACCTGCCAAAATTTGGAATCTTCCATTCTGATCTGCTATGTGTGAATGTTTAGAGAAATTCACTCCCTTTCTTATCAGAATGGAAGTTCCACATTGTTTAGAGTTAAGACAAATATGCTGTTCTTGACGTACCCAAAGGCATTTAAGTTTTTCAGCTTCCTCTTGTAACATATGTGTTTCTTGAATAAAGACAATATCCACCTTATTTTTGTTCAAGTATGTTAGTACCTTCTTTCTTTTAGTGTGGTTTCCCAACCCCTTAACATTCCAAGAAACAAGCTTATAAGTCCCCATTTTAAAATAGAAAATTAAAAATACACCAGAAGAACTAGCCTAGCAAAATTGTATCCAGTCAGGTAATCTAATAGTACATAAAAAAAAAAAACACATAAACAGAACCTCTGAATTAGTTATGTACAACTATTCTTAGTGTTCTAAGAGAGAAATATAAATTAGCAGTATTGAAAAACAAAATAGGATATGATTTCCACAATTAAACTATAAGAAGTAATCAATTGGAGTATTTAGTGGTTAATAAATAGATTATTACTTTATTTATTTAGCTTTTGTTGACCGGGTAAGTGCACTAGACAAATCCTGCCTATTTTCAGGCACGACCCAGGGGAGGGGGATACAGATGAATGCCAATTGACCTTGAACCAGATTAAGCTGTTGGTGGTATTTTTAGTGAATGGGAAATTTGGTCAGGACACCGGGGAAATTCCCCTACTCTTTTCAATAAGTGCCATGGGATCTTTAACATCCACCTGAACTACCACCAATCCAGGCAGATGAGACCTCAGTTTAACGTCTCATCTGAAAGACGGCACCTCAGAAATGCAGCACCCCTCTCATGCTGCATTACAGTGTCAGTACTAGGATATTAACGAAAGTGCCAGATGTGGGAACTGAACCCACAGCCCTCTGATCTCCCGGCCTCAGAGGCGAATGTGCTACCTACTGAGCCACTGACACTGCACTTTGACCTAACTTTAACCTTTCAGACAAAACAGTAGGTTAGGGTCTATTGTGGTACCTCTCATCCACAGGACAAATGTGATCCAAAGTGACCAAGGTGTCAGGCAGTGTGTATGGCCAAACCGGGCTGCCGTCATCAGCCAGACTACTGTTAAGTATTTAACAGCTCTAAAAAAACAACCCCATAAATGGACTAGAGATTTGCCACATGATGCAAACTATCAGTACTATGTTATTATTATTAGTATTAGTATTATTATTATTATTATTACAGCCAGCCACATGCTGAGAATCAATAACCCCACACAATGCATCAGAAAAATGAAAGAAAAGAGAGATGAGAAGGTATAAAGTACAAAAGGATTATATACAAACCCCAGCAAATAACAGAATATGTACAAAAGTAGCACTCTTTATAGAGAATTTTGTTTAGAATTTAATAAGCATAAAGCCTCTGGCTTATAAGAGCCCTCCCAAATTCTTGCCCTATATATTTCTTTAAAGACAACCTAATCAGCCCCAAGGTACAAGTGGTAACTCCAGCCAAGAAGTAACCACATTATGTACAAATCTGCAAGGTGTCTTTTTTATTTAGTTTCCCCTTTTAGTTTTCAGACAAGACTAAAATAAGGGGCAGCCTGTTGTCTAAGACATTTATAAACAAGGTTCATGAAGGTAGTTATATCCTATAAAAGACTGCCTCCTGTTACCAGTACAATTAACTCACATGGCAAACACAAACAGAACAAAACATAGGGAGAGGGCATCAAAAAACGGAATATAACAGAACATAGAGAGAGAGCAACAAAATTAGATGGCTTGTGGGATCATTAATTTCCAACCAGACAGTAAAACACATCATGTATTAAAGCATAGCTTGATAGTTATACATCATGCAAACTCCATTTGGTTTCTATGCATTTCTGCAACTCAAGGATATCTTGGTATCAAACAGCACAGTATTTGTATAGCAATTCAACGTCTACCTCATATTATCTGATTTTCTGTCTTCCAAACCAGTATTCCCCATTGGCATACTGTAGGGAGGAACCTTGCAATATGTACAAAATAGTAATTTGTTCAAATTAGCAACCACACTGACAATGTTACATAGGAAGTATACTGGATTTAGCAGATTGTGTTCTAGAAGGAAATGCAGAGTCAACTTCCTAAATAAAAGTTCCCACCGGGTATGCTGTTGCAGGGGGACTGAAATTATTACTGGAGTCAACTGTAGTGACATCAGGACGTCTGTATCTGTTTGGTTCTGGAGTAATTCGTGAGGAAGACAAATTCAAGCTTTCCCTGCTACAGTCGCATTTCCTTACATTATGAGTAGATCCTATAAGACAGGGTATGTTAGAGGGCTGAGCAACAGTTCTGGATTTCCTTTGAGTAGGCATCTCCAAGGACATATCAGGGCTGGCAGCAGCTGAATACAAATGTGGAGTCAGTGGTTGTTGACAGGGTGCCCTTTGCGGTTGCTGTAAGTGCGTTCAAGCATTCTGTGGATCAGAATTCTCAGAGGAGACATGAGGCCTTGTGGGGGAATGTGCAGAAGCATCAGACCCACATACGTTTTTTGAATTAAAATGATGGTTAACTAAGGAAGTCTGTAAGTCAAATTAATGTGAATTTTTATAAGATTTCACAAAGTCCCAACCATCTCTAACACTATCACATTTCAATTTTCTGCTCCCTTCTTGCTGCACCACCAAAGAAGCAGGGTATTTAAAATAATAGGGTACACCATAACGCTGAAGCTCTTGTTTAACATCTGAGAAAGCCCTTCTTCTGTTAATTATATCAGAGGAGAAATCTTGAAATATTGAAACATGCTTGCCCTTCCAAGTTAAAGATTTTTTCATTCTAGCTGTTCACCTTTTTTCTTCCTTGACTGTAAAGTGAAGCATATATGCTACTATGAGTCTGGGTTTACCATTCTTTTGTCTTGGACCCAAAGATTTATGAGCCCTTTCAATTTCTAGGTGCCAAATTCATTGATGTCCAAGTAGCTGAGGAATGAACATTTGCAAAAATCAGTCATGCTATGACCCTCCATCCCTTCAGGAACGCCCAGGATCCTTAAATTATTTCTACAACCTTGCTTTTCCAGGTCATCAACCTTTTCAAGTAGATATGGTATTTGTGATCTCTGTTTATGATTAAATTGCTCCAGATAGCTGACAGATTTGGTGAGTTCTGCTATTTTATTGACATTTAAGTCCACCCTAGCGGATAGCTCCTCTGTACTTTTTGCAGGGGATGAAGTGGTAGCTTTAATATCTGACACATCAATTTGTAAGCCCATTAACATTTTTTTAATCTCTGTATTGTCATTCTTACTAACTGCAAAGTTATTTATTTGGTCCGTCAGTAAATTGGCAACTTCAGCTTGTTCCTGCCACTCCATATTCTTGACAGGTGTGGCCCGCATCACTGCGATTCTACCGAATGTTGGAAATGCAAAACAGGTAAAAACTAATAAAAAAATAGTTTTCCCGTGTAAATTAGGTATCGATTGATAGCCCTTAAAATTATTATGCTTGTTAACCAGTCCACTGAAATAACAGATTGAAAACACGCTGTTAATCACTTAGAATATGCTGGTTGCGATTGGGAGCTAACATCTAACCCACCATTCACTGCTAGCGCTGGCTCGCGCCATTTGAAATTATTCCTGACACCAAAGACTGAAACCGAGACAGCACTGGTATCACGGTAATGATTCAGCAGATGTACATTAATATTAAATGGACTAGCGGCAGTAATCTACATAATGTTTTACTAAAAGCCAGTGCTTTTGGTTACAGCAGCCACTCCTTATAATGGGCAGAATCTACTTACACAAATGGGCCCATTATAAATGGCTTGCACGGTACAATGTTCAGGACAGAAAAAAACACCCTGACAGTCCACAATGGCTTTTTACCCAAATGCACCAGGGGTTAGTAGAGGCAAGGAGCAAAGCAGAAGAATGGACAAACAGGGAAACAAGAAAGTGGTCCTCATTTTAAGGCCAGGTTGCTGTATTGCCACAGGGTTTACTAAATCAAGTATTGTACAGGGGAAAGAGACCAAGCTATAGTGGGTACTTGCTCTACATCAATAAGATGGAGGCCAAAATATGCCATATGATGCCTAGACCCAAGACTTATATACAGGATAATGTCAAGCTGCAGCAGCTGTTGCTCCGATTCTCTTTAGTGATTGTAGGTGATGGCTATTAAATCAGATTGACACTCATTCCATAGCTAGTTGTGTAACCCCTTTAAGGAACACCACAATACTATTGGCCAGTAGAGAAGTCATGCAAAAAGTGCAAAAAGAGTATACAGAAGAAGGTTAGAGGAAGGAGGGGGCTGGCTGGTAGGGGAAAAAAGGAGGGTAGTGACTGACCCCTAGTGGTCAGAAAAGAAATAACCTGCAAATGGGAAACCGGAAGTAACTAAGTCGAGAGGGGGACTGAAAATGGAGACGGACAAGGGCAGGGAACAGAATAAACCAGGGAGTAACTATGGAGAGGGGGACTGAAAATGGAGACGGACAAGGGCAGGGAACAGAATAAACCAGGGAGTAACTATGGAGAGGGGGACTGAAAATGGAGACGGACAAGGGCAGGGAACAGAATAAACCAGGGAGTAACTATGGAGAGGGGGACTGAAAATGGAGACGGACAAGGGCAGGGAACAGAATAAACCAGGGAGTAACTATGGAGAGGGGGACTGAAAATGGAGATGGACAGAGGCTGGGAACATGATAAGGGAACAGAAATGCAGAAAGCAGATGACTTTAGTAAGTGGTGCAGGGAAAGGGTGTCTGCCTTTGGAGCAGAGGGTCAGAGGTTCAGGATCCAGCTAAGGCAAAGTTAATACACATAAGGAGCCAGAAGAACTGTGGGTCACCCTAGAAACAGGAAATGGGACAGCCATACGAACTGGGGTTATGTTCAGGCCTCCAGACCATGGGGAGGACATAGACACATTACTGTTAGAAGATATACAAAACATGACAGCTAAAGGGGAGGTTCTGATAATGGGAGACTTCAACATGCCAGATACAGATTGGTCAATACCAGCAGGGACATCTGCCAGAACTAGGTGGCTGGGCCCTTCCCCTGTTGAAAAAGAAGAACCATGGACAAAAGAAACAAGGTGGTAAAAGCAGGAACAATCAGCCAGCAACAAATGCAATAACCATGAAAGCTTATCATATTGATAGCTATAACCGTAAAACCTGTAAAGCACCACCTGTAATAATTTCACAGAAGATACACCCTGTAAGAAACACTTTGATACTGAGAAAAATAAAGTAGTAACAGATGATATACCTTGCAAAAGACAATTTGAATCCGAAGATTACAGCAGTAATCTGTTAGCACACACCTGTGGGCACATCCTGTAATAATGCAGCAGAAGGTACTGTATACCCAGCAACAACAATTTGAATCAGAGAAAAATAAAGCAATAAAATGTTAGCAACAAACAGTGACAATCCCTGTGAGTACAAAATAAGAATAATACCACACAGTAAATCTGCCTAGCCAAAAGAAGTCTTAATCCTTTCCCTTGCTCTGGTAAGGTTCTTTGTTCTGTCCTTTCAAGCAATTTAGAAGAAAAGAGCTCAGTTGAAGCTGAGTGCCTTGGCCAGCAAACCTAGTCTTCCACCTCCAAGATATCAACTAACCTGACCTTTTAACTCTTCTTTCTGTTGGAAGTTACTGACAGTTTGTCAGCTCTACCCCCCAGATACACACCTAATCCCTGGAAGAGCTGTGGGATGAAAGCAATTAGCTCATTCAATGTAAGGAGTCTGCAACACCTTTGAGACAAAAACTTTTCAGCAAAAATATAACATAAAATAGTGGCAAACAGTAATTTTCCTTAGCCTAATGATAAAAAGTCACAAAAATGTAAGCACCACCTGTATTAATTTCACAGAAGATATACTGTACCCTGTAAGAAACGCATTGCTACAGAGAAAAATAAAGCAGTAGCAGAAGATATACCTTGCAAAAGACAATCTGAATCAGAAGATTACAGCAGTAATCTGTTAGCAGAGATCTGTAGGCACACCCTGTAATAATGCAGCAGAAGGTATACCCAGCAACAACAATCTGAATCAGAGAAAAATAAAATAATAAAATGTTAGCAACAAACAGTAACAATCCCAGTGAGAACAAAATAAAAATAACACCACACAGTAAACCTGCCTAGCCAAAAGAAGCCTTAATCCTTTCCCTTGCTCTGGTAAGGTTCTTTGTTCTGTCCTTTCAAGCAACCTAGAAGAAAAGAGCTCAGGGGAAGCTAGGTGCCTTGGCCAGCAAACCTAGGTCCTGATCCCGCCCATCTGAAGCCCCCCCCTTGCACCTCCAGGCAGGGACCCCTCCAACTGCTCTCACTGTCACCCGGCCCCCCAGCTCTGAGTCCCTTGAGGCAGGACTGCCGGATTGCTCCTCCTCCTCCTGCTGCTCTGTCTTTAAATCCAGTCTGGTGGTGCAAAGCCGTGGAGAGCACAGGCGCGAGATGTAGGGCTTGACACTGGGCATGGTGGACTGACCCTCCTCGACCCTCCATCACCCATGAAGAGGCAAAGGTACTTTCTCTTTTTTCTGTTACGCTCTCCCCCCCCAGGCTGAGCCCTGATGCACCATGACACCAGGGAATGTCCTATCATGGCTCCACAGCCCTCTATATGAGCTCTAAGCGTAGCAGTACCTCCGGTCTCCACTGGAGGTTCACTGCTGTGCTGGGCATGGCCCCTGGAACCACCCCTGCCTGAGGGAGGAGAGCTGTCCTCCGGATGCTCGATCCTCCCTCTCCCCTGCCGATCGCCAGTGGCCCAGGCTCATTCCCGAACCCGGGTCACTAGTGTGACGCAACGTGTGGCATCCAGCACCTCAACCCTAAGCAACACCGGGCCAGTGAACAAAATATTTTAAACAAGCTGTGGTATGTTTTAGGGGCAAGAGCAGCACTAATGTCTCATATTACACAGTAACTACATATGTTGTACAGACAGAAGTATAATAATAGGAATAAAGTAGTACATAGTTATCAGAAAATTACTACTGGAAGTTCCTTAAGCCATAATGGGTGCCACCACCCCAGACTGTTAGTTTTGCATGTGAGACTTGTAAATTGTGCGATATTATAATCTGATCTGATGTGTTTGAAACAAACAAATGTAATTGGAAGCACCCATAGACGCAGATAGGCACCAGTACAAAAAAACATTTTTATATAAGTCATTTTAATTTAAAGTGCATAATGCACCCACGCAGTGTGAGCATACATCTGGTGGAAAAAAAATGCTCTTCGACTAACATTTCCCTTGGCAACTGCCAGGCATTGTCAGAATCAATCTAGCTGGTAATACCATAGTGCCCGTCAATATAGCGGTTCAAACAAATCCTGTGACAGTAACATCCAGTCACAAACAGGTTACAATAAATTAACAAGCATCAATTACTTCCATTTAGTGTTCTTTTAGAAACCATGCTAAAAAGGATTTTAAAGAGCTTATTAAGTAACATACATCGCTAAAATATCATGGTGTGAGCACTACTGTCATTACTTGGGAACTTAGATAAATAAACAATACATCTCCATTGTCCTATCTCACCATGTTTTAAGACAGACTTATTTACACGTAGGTCCCTGATAGCAGTGTGCCACAGTCCAGGCACTACACTTTGTATGTGATCATTTTCAGGAACAGTGTTGTGAATATAGCACAGAAAGCAACCCATTTTTCTTTTATATGTCGTTTCTAGATAATCAATATCTGAATTTCTTTAGAAATGCTGCCAGATCTACATTTTCATTCGTTCCTAAGTTTCTGGCTCACAAATCATAGATCCAAAAGCTTTCTCTTCTCCCTATTTCCTTCTCAAGATCCTCCCGTCCTGTCATAACAATTTCAGTGCCCACACATTTAATATTGTGGGTTCCTCCCAGGCTGTTTTAGACATGTTAGACTATAGCATAGGTATCATCCCCCCTACATAATGCCTGAATGTGTTCTCTTATTCTAGTTTTAAAGCTGTGTGTCGAACATCCTATGTAAAAGGAACCACAGCTACACTTCAACAAGTACACAACTCCTTTTGTGTCACAACTGATAAAGTGTTTTATTTTTACCACATTCTCTGTTATTGGATGAGGGAACGTGAAGCCTGGTGTGATATAGCTACAATGTATACATCTGCCAAACCTATGTGTACTGGGGGGGGGGACAGGTGAGCTCTGATAGGTTCTGGGCCTGGCAAAATATTAGACACTACCATGTGTCTCAGTATTTTACATCTAATTTATTGTAACCTGTTTGTGATTGGATGCTACTGTCACATGATTTATTTGAAGCACTATATAGACAGGCATTATGGTGTTACCAGTTAGATTGACTCTGATGATACCTGGCAGTTGTCAAGGGAAATATTAGTCGAAGAGCATTTTTTTCCACCAGATGCATGCTCACTGTGTTTGGGTGTATTATGCACTTAAAATTAAAAAGGATTTATAAAAATTTTTTTTTTAGTCCTGGGGCAGGATTCTCAAAAGGGATCCGTCAGCGCATCCCCAGCTTCTGTGCTGGCATGATTCTGCAAGGGGTCCGATGCATCAGCGCGTCCCTGATGTGCCAACGCATCGCAGATGCAATGCACACCACCCATAATGATATGCAGTACATCTGGAGGGGCTGTGCAGGAGGCATGCCATCCATATGGAGCACAGCCCCATTCAGAGCCCAACCTGGAGGCGCATCCCCGGGGCACGTCTGGAGATGTGCCTCCCAAAGATAAGTCTACTTCAAGTAGACTTATGTCACTTGCTACCCACAGGCAGGTTGCTGTACTGCAGACAGCAGCCTGCCCACCCTGCCAATCCAGTGTGCCCTTCCTCTATGCTTGCTGCACACTGTGGTGGCAAGGGCATCCCCATGGCCCCCCCTCCCACATCCCAAGCTGAATGCCGCTCCCTGCGGCAGATGTCTTGTAGGAGTCATAGATCCCACCACCCTGCCCGTATTCCCCTAGTAGGCTGCTTACTGCGGTTTTACAGTTTCGGTGCAGACACCCCTCCCACACTGCCTGACTCCATGATTAATTTCCGCACCCTGTGGTGGTAGGCGTGAATAGCAGAACCACTCCTCCACCCCATTGTCCCGAGGCCTAGCAGTGCACCCATGCCCTGGTAGTCCAGTGGACCCCCCCCCCACTCAGGCACCTTCCTCCCAACCTGCTCCCCCCGTCCTAGCAGGTCCTGAAATGCGGTGGGCAGTGCAACCCACCTGCATACCGCAACGGCTGCCCCAACAGAGCTTTCTGTGAATGACAGCTACTGCACATCCTGCAGCCCACTGATGGACCCTTCCTGCCAATGGGCTTGCAGTGTGTACTGTACTCTGTACAAACTGCAAGCCCATTGGTCGACAGGGTCCACCAATGGGCTGCAGGGTTTACAGTAGCTGTCATTCACAGACAACTCTGTCGGGGGTAGCCGTGGCAGAAATTCTGTCATTTTCAAGGTTATTGCACTCTGATATTCCATTTAAATGGATTTGAGAGTCATCCTTTCATGCACCAAGCCTAACCACTTACAAGAATGCTATAATTTCCACCCTGTTGTCTTCAACCACTTCAGTTAATTGCTATACTATGGCAAGTTGTGGTGGGAAGTCAGCGGGTGAACACGGATTGGTGCAGTGGAGTCAAGTGCAATCATAATGGCTGTATTATAGCCATCCATGACTATCACCATGCCTCCATCACATTCTGCTTCTATACCCAAGGTGTCCAGCTCTGCCAGGAGTTTTCTGGGCTCAAAGTCATGTTTCAGACAGTACCAGACCATCTCCACAAGGATGGATACATTTTGGGGGGCCCTGGCAAAATTCTAACAGTGTCTTGATCTGACCACCCAACTGGATCCACCCTGACATCCCAAATGTTCAAACCCAAAGAGAAGATTAGTACCAAGTTGTGGCCACATTCATGGGTGGCAATGGAAACAACCTGTATGAAGCCCAGTCAGCCCATCGAGTGGGGGAAATGCTGAGCACATCATGAGGGTTCATCATCGACTCATACATTAAAATCTCCCAACACAATTAAACTGGGGGTGTTCAGCAATAGGTTGACAATGAAGCTAGCATAATCGCGGTCTCTATCTTAAACAGGTAATTACTCAGATTCCTAGATTTAACTCCAAGAAGGTTTTATGGACCCTTTCTTATACCACCTTGTGTCATTGGAATACTCTTCCATGTAAGTTTAAACAGATACATTCTTTGTTTTCTTTCAAAACAAGTTAAAAACTAGCTGACCCAGTGCCTTGAAGGGCTGAGGTGCAGAACGTCTAATGTCATGCCTTGCTAGCAATCCATATTTGAAAAAGATCACGGGTTGTCGGGCAGTTAGTAACATACTAACATACTAAAATGCCAGCAGAATAGGCCTAATGGTCTTTCGCGTCTGCTCGTTTGGTCAGCCCCCACCCTGGGAGCTGACCTTGCTGCCCCCTCACCTTCTCTGGCTTCTCCCTTCCCAGTTCCGGATAATCTTGCTGCATTGGATTTTGCTTCCAGAGCCCTTCCTCTGTACCTGTCCCACTCCATCTTGAGCCCCTCCACCGTCTCTGCCTCCACCAGCCCCTTGGGCAGTGCATTCCATGGCTCCACCACCCTCTCAGTGAGGTAGCACCTCCTCATTTTTCCCCCTGAATCTTTCCCCCTCCAACTTCTACCCATGCCCCCTAGTTGCCCTCTCCTCCTTCCTTCGAAGCACCCTGACTGCTCCTCCCCTATTTAACCCCTTCATGTACCTGAAGACCTCTATCATGTTCCCCCGGTCCCTTCTCTCTTCCAATGTGTACATATTTAGCTCTTCAAGCCTCTCCCCATAGGTCCTGTCCCCCAGGCCCCAAATCATTTTGGTTGCCCTCCTCTGGACCCTCTCCAGGAGTTTAATGTCACTTTTTAAGTGTGGCCTCCAAAACTGCACACAGTACTCAAGGTACGGCCTCACCAAGGAGTTAGCAGGGTAGGATAGGATTGAGTATCCCAGGGACTGCACTCCTCTCCTGGGGAGGGGTTGCCAGCCATATCAGCCTCTAACTGCCACCCAGTGGAGGACTGGTAGTAATGCAGGCTATGAGTGACTTGAATGGCAGGGACATGGTTCTCATAGCTCTCTTACTGATGCTGCAGCAGGGGATGATGGGAAAGTAATGGGAAAAGTGAGGAGGGCAGGCTTCAGGAAGCCCTGCCTGTTCCCCCACAACTGGTATGGGCACATTACTCAACAGAAGGTCTGGATTTGTAGAGTGGTGGGACGACAGTCCTCCCACTCAGTCACATCATGGTGGAATCTGTGGGGGATTTGTAACCCCAGAAGTTGAGAGAGGTGAGTTCCAGTCATGGCGGTCTGGGGCTGGGATTGACAGCCACCGGTGTACCCTAAAGGTCAAAGGTTCTATGCAAAAAAACAAAGTTTAAAACTGTTCTTCAAATCATACACAAAAAGCAAATGTTTTGACTGACTGTAATTTACTTTGTGTCCAACCCATACCTAAGTGTTTATTCCTTACCTGAGGGTTAAACCCTTACCTGAGTGTTTAATCCTTACCTAACTGTCCATTCTTTACATGTTTAACCATCACTAAAGTGTTCAACCTATATCTAAGTGTTTACTCCTGACCTGAGTGTTAAACCCTAACCTGAGTATGTAATCCTTACCTAAATGTCCATTCTTTACATGTTTAACCATCACTAAATTGCTCACTCCTTCCCTAAGTGTTCAATCCCTTGCCTAACTGTCCAGCCCTTTTCTAAGTGTTCAGTCCTTTACCTAAGTGTTTAATCTTTTCCTAGGTGTTTACATACAAACATACATATGAACATACAAAGAAGCCAGCAGAAGATGGCCTTTTGGTCTATCAAGTCTGCTTATTTTGCAGGGTCCACAGCTTGTGCTAATGTCCCTGCCCTCCCTCCCACCTCCCATCCTCCCTACCCATGATTCTTATCTTCCCCCTATGCCTATCCCAGCCTCTCTTAAAGCTGCTCACTGTCTTTAATGAGATGACCTCTTCTGGCAGTGCATTCCAAGTGTCCACCACCCTTTCTGCGAAGAAATGCTTCCTGACATCTCTCCTAAACCTCCCACCCTCCAGCTTAAGACTGTGCCCCCTCATGATATGGTTGCCACTCAGCTTTAAGAGACTTTCCTTATCAACATTATTTATCCCTTTCAAGTACTTGAATGTCCCAATCATGTGTCTTCTCTCTCTCCTGTCTTCTAGGGAGTACATGTTCAGTGCCCTCAACCTCTCCTCGTATGCCTTGCCCTGCTGACCGGCTATCATCTTTGTAGCCCTCCTCAGTACCTTTTCCAGCAGGTTAATGTCCTTTTTGAGGTGTGGGCACCAGTACTGAACTCCATATTCTAGATGTGGCCTTACCAGTGACCTGTACAAGGGCAGAATAACCTCCTCTCTCCTACTACTGATCCATACCTGAGTGTTTAATCCTTACAAGAGTGCTCTATCTTTCCCTAAATATTTAATTCTTACTCAAATCTTCAATCCTTACTGAAGTATTCAATCCTTACCTAAATGCTCAACCTTTACCTAAGTGTTCAATCTAGACTGAAGTTTCAATCCTTATCTAAGTGTTTAATCCTTATTGAAATGTTCAGTCCTTGACTAAGTGTTCATTCAGTCCTTACTTAAGTGGTCAACCCTTATCTGTGCTCATTCCTTGCATAACTGCCCAGTCCTTACCTAAATGTTAACTCCTTACTTAAGTGCTTAATCCTTACTGAAGTGTTTCATTTTTACCCAAGTGTTCAGTCTTTACCTAAGAGTTCAATCCTTGCATGAGTGTTCAATAAAGTTTTTAAATCCATACTTGAGGGTTCAGTCCTTACCAAAATGTTCAATCCTTACCAAAGAGTTCAGTCTTTACCTTAGTGTTTAATCCATACCTAGGGAGGCAGTATAGCGCAGTGGTTTAAGGCTCTGAGCTGTAAATTTGGAGACCTGGGTTTGAATCATACAACCCCTACTTGCATACTGTGTCACCCTGGACAAGTCACTTAACTTCCCTGTGCTCCCAGGTTGCACCTGTAAACAAGCTTTCAGCTTAGTCTGCTACTTATGGTTAAACAATTGGAAAAATACCTAAGTATTAAATCCTTACCTGAGTGTTTAATCCTTACAAAAAATGCTCCATCCTTACGTACTGTAAGTGTTCAATCTGTACCTAAGCAGTTAGTCCTTAACTGGGTGTTCAGTTCTTACATAAGTGTTCAATCCACACCTGAGCATTTAATCCACTTGTCCAATGCTTACCTGAGTATGTAGTCTTTACTAAAATGCTCAGTCTTTACATAAGTGTTCAATCTCTACATAACTGTTTAATCCTTACATAAGTGTTTCATCTTAATCTAAGTGTTAAATCCTCTTACCTGAATGTTCCATCCTTTCCTAAATGTTCAATGCTTACCTGAGCATTTAATCCATACCTAACTATTCTATCCTTACTTGAGTTTTAATCCTTACCAAAGTGTTAAGTCCTCAATCCTTGACTAAGTATTCATTTCTTACCAAGCTGTTTAATGCTTACTTGCGTTCAGTCCTTACTTAACTGATCAATTATTCACTAAGTAGTGACTCCTTGCCTAAATGTTTAATCCTTTATTTATTTTTTATTTTGAATTTTGATGACTGGGTAGGCCAACTGAGATAGACATATCCCTTTTTCAGGGGCGCGACCCAGGAAAATACAATTCCAGCAGTACAAAACAATGAATCAGCTGTCACACAGAATAATATACAGAGAGACATTTGCTAACATTAGAAGTAAAATAGTAGATTAGTTACAGAGAGTATTCAACAGGACAAGTATTAGCATTAATTGGTTCTAAGTGCCATGGACAGAAATGATTATTGACAATATGATGAGTTTGTCTCAATCTGTCCATAAGTGCAATGGTCTTGATCATAAGCAGACTTAGCAAGAGTAGGGTAAAGAGAAACGTAGGGAGAAGGAGGAGTGGAAACTAGAGGGAGGATGACGTAGGTGAGGCAGAGTAGGGTGATTATGAAACAAGAAGCAGGGGAAGGGAGCTTAGTAGCAGGTGCAGACTAATCCTTACCGAAACGTTCAATCTTTACTTATAGGTTCATTCCTTCTGCAAGTGTTTACTCATTACTTGAGAGTTCAGTTCATACCGGAGTGTTCAGTCCTTACCAGACTGTTCAATCCTTTTCTAAGTGCTCAATTTGTACCTAAGGGTTCAATCCTTACATGAGCATTGAATCCATACCTTACCCAAATGTTTAACTCTTACCTTTGTTCAGTCTTTACCTAACTGTCAAAACCTTACCTAAGTATTAATGTCTTACCTGTTTACTCCTTGCTGAAATGTACAGTCTTTATCTAAATGTTTAATCCTTACCTGAGTATTCAGTCCTCACCTGAGTTTTCAATTCTTATCAGAGTGTTCAGTCCTTACCTCAGTGTTCAACTCTTCTGTAAGTGTTCAATCCATACTCAAGTGTCTATTCCATACTAACTAACCAAGGAATAAATGAATGGCGAATTTGTGGATGTGTGGAATGCGTGGTATGAAAGGACAAAGTGAGCAGATGGGCAGCCAGGTTTATATAAAATGTATGTATATTAAGGCACTAGAGGATAAAGTAAAAACCCTACAGAATAAGATAGAAGTCCTATCAAGCATAAATGAGATAGCAAAGTTTGCGCAAAACACCAAAATCCTGTTAGAAGAAAAAGAAAGAGAACAGGTGGCTAAACAAATTAATAAAGGTTCCTGTGATAAAAGAAAAGGGAAGATGGATGACTCTGTGCCAAAAAAAAAAAAACATTGAGGAGAGTTGGTACATGGTCAAAAGAGGGCCTAGCAAATGGAGATGATATAGAGATATTCAGCTAGAACTTACAAATTGATATGAAAATCAGGAGGTAGAAAATGATGATAGCCAGCCCCAGGAGAACACCTCAGTAACTGAGCCAAATGCAGCTCATCTGATCGATAGGAATAGAAGCACAATATCTCCTGAAGGTAGCCAAGAAATAAACATCTGCCAGTTCCAGCAGACAGAACTAGATCCCGCTAAAGAGAGGCAGACAGACCAAGCAGCAAACAGATCATGCCAGCAACAATCTAATAGGCCACAAGGAACAACAAGGGCCATAAATCAGCCTAGAGGAAGTAAAAAAGATATAGTAATCATAGGTGACTCTATGTTAAGGACAGTCGATAAAATAATATGTAAAAAGAGAAAGGATCAGGTTATGTTATCCTGTTTACCCGGGGCACGGATGGCAGATGTATAAAACTGCACCCTGTGCTCCTAGAGCACACAACAAATCCACTTTTTTTTTGCACATAGGAACAAATGATATCGGAAAAAGAGGGACTTTGAGGAAGTGGGCAAGGAGTGCCAAAAGAAAAATTGTTCATTGGTTATATCCAAGGTACTCACAGTCCTGTGGGCAGATGTACAGAAAATAAATGAATTAGTAAGATTTAAAGGATGGTTAAGAAGATGGTGTAAGCAAGAGAACTTTGAGTTTGTGGAGCATTAGCGTAGATTTGAAAATGCGTATCAACTTTACACCCATGAAGGGCTCCATCTGAACAAAAATGGAATTAGGGTACTAGCAGATAGGTTCAGTGCCAAAATAAACAATGTTTTAAACTAAATGGGGTGGGGGGTGTTAAAGGTACCAAAGTTCATAGCAAAAAGCAAAGTGCATTAAAGCAGCAGTACTACGAAAAAAAAAAACTGCGCTTTTCTGACAATTTATTCCCTGTGCCCTGCTAATAATATACCTGGTACTCTTTCTCGCTGGCACTGTACTACTGCCAAGTAATTTGCTCAGTTATTCTCCACTTTTGTTTACACATCTGTCACTAAGCATGTTGCACTGGAACCCCCTCTGCTGCCAACTGCATATATGAATGACTCGCAGGGACATTGGGAATGGTCAGCAGAGAGACCCTCTACTGTATTCAAAAGATGTGATGTAACCTGTAGAAAAGGCACACGTAAAATTAGTCAGCTGCCATATTTGTTGTAGCGCTACAATCATTCAAATAAATTGCAAATATCTAAACAACTAAAAATGACTGGAATAAAACATTTACAGGTATGGAAACTGGAACTTTGGCCGCATGCTTACGGCAAAAAAAACAGAATTTTGATAACTCACTTCCTGATTTCGTAGTACTGCTACTTTAACGAAACATGCTGACTGGAAAGCACTATTGTTGAATGCGCGCAGCCTAAATAACAAGAAAGACGAGTAGGAGTTTATTTTAAATAAGGACAGTATTGCACTAATCACAGAAACCCAGTGGAAAAAGGATGACTGGAGGACAAACGTCAAAGGGTATCAGTTATTTAGAAGTGATAGAGAATGGAAAATGGGGCAGGGATGCCTTATATGTTCGAAATGACATTGAAGCCTATGAAATAAATGTCTCAACAGACACAGACTATGAACAGCTTCTTGTACAGCTAGTCCCCCCTAGAAAAAAACAGATACTTGTGGGAGCATACTATAGACCCCCTCATTAAATTCCAAGAGAACAATGGAATTTATAGCCCAAATTGGAAACTAGACCCATCTAAACAACTGTTGCTCATAGGAGACTTTAATTTTCCCTGGAATTAATTGGAAGTCCTGGGTTCTCTCCTCACTAGCAGAGGCAACATTTCTCAAAGTATTGGATTCACTGGTACTATTAAACCATTTGGAAGGAGGAACAAGAAAGACCAATATTTTAGATTTGGTTATTAGCAATCTAGAGGATTTAATAAAGGAGTGTAAGATCAGGGAACCTCTACTAGGAAGTGATCAGAACATCATGGAATTTCGTATAGAGATTAATACACGTATACAACAAGGGGTTACCAAAATTATGAATTACAACAAGGCAAACTTTGAGGAACTTAGAAATAAGGTAAAAGTCTGGGATTGGGAAAAGCAATTTGTGGGATTAAAATTCCCCAATAGGTGGTCGTTATTGAAAAAATTCCTCCATGAGATGGTTCAAACTGAAATACCAATAAAACCAAAATATAACATAAAGGGTAAGATCCCAGCATGTTTACCTTAAAAATACACAAGCTAATTAAAAGGAAATATAGGGCATATAAGCACTATAAGAAGGATGGAAGTGGGAGATATAAAGACAAATACCAAAAGAGACTGCGGGAGTTGAAAAAAGGCAATAAAAAAAGGCAAAAAAGGACTTTGAATTTAACCTGGTAAATAAAGTCTCTGACAATTATAAGGCTTTCTATAGCTATGTGGGCTCCCTAAACAATAACAGCAACAATGTGGGGTCACTTTTACTGGGGAGCAAGATAACAACTGACTGTAAGGAAATGGCAGAGCAATTTAACATTTACTTTGAAAGTGTTTACCACAAAGGGGCTACACTACAAAGTGACTGTACAGAAAATGCTCATTGTACCTTAAAAATAACCCCGGAGATGGTCAATGATAAGCTAGCTGGCCTTAAACCAACAAAGTCTGCAGGATCTGACAACCTGCATCCCAGATTGTTAAAGGAACTGGCAACAGTCTTATGTGATCCTAGTCAGGCTATTTTCCAATCCTCTATAGATGAGGGAGAGATACCAGAGGATTAGACAATGGTACATTTTGTTACAATACATAAAAAAGGTTCTAAACTTGAATGCTCAAATTATCGACCTATCAGCCTGGCCAGCATCTTAAGTAAGGTCTTGGAATCCATTATCGAAGAATATATTAAAAACCACATACAGCATGATGGGCACTTAGATACAAAACAACATGGGTTCACAAGAGGGAGGTCATGTTTAACAAACTTGCTCTCTTTCTTTGAACCAGTAAGCGTGGCCCTAAATCTACCGGTGGATATATTATATATAGATTTCAAAAAAGCCTTTGATAGTGTGTCACCAGGAACTGATCAACACATTAAGAGAAATAGGGCTGGATGGATGTATTATTATTTGTATTACAGCTTTGTTCGGAAAATGAAGGCAAGGCAGATTGGGGGTGGGTTTAGCCCAATACTGGAGGGAGGAAGAAGGGGAGATGAGGGAGGGCCATTTAAGCCAACAGTGGTGAGGAGAGGGTCAGAAGAAGGGAAGCAGAGACAAAGGGGCCCAGACCAGGAAGAACAATTGCCGGGGAAACCAGGTCAGGAGACAAAAGACAAATGGAAGGAGGAGATAGGGACTTGTGAGGCGAAGAAGTGGCAAAAGTCATGGAGTGGAAAGGAGAGAACAGGTTACTATGAAGAGAGAGGGAGCGGGCATTTGTGAAGGGCCTTCAGAAAATAGTTGTGCACTGCTAGAGAGGAAGAAGGTGGAGGAGGGAAATGATGAAATTAGAGGAGTAATTGATAAATGCCTGGACCAAACTGGAGAGGGGAAATTTGCTACAGAATTGCAACAGGGGTAAAAGGGGAAATAATGTGGGAGGAAGAAGAGGAGCTGGAAATGAGAGGAGATGAATGGAAGCAAGAGGGAGTAAGAAGGGTGGAATCTTAGTGTTGGGGACCCAATACTAAGAGGAGTTAGGTGGGTAGCAAGGGAGGCATAGTCGCATTTGGGTGGAGGCCATGCCAGGAATGACAGCGGAAAGGGTGGGACAGTCTGTTCTGAAATGTGTTAGAAGGGGTAGGGACAAGTCTCATTTAATTATACATCTTGGGACAAACGACCTGGCTGACAAGACAGTAGATACAGTCCAGAGGAGGTTTGAGGAACTAGCACAATTATGTGAGGGAGCAGGAAGATCAGTAACTTTTTCAGAGATACTTCCTGTGCCAAAGGCAAGCACAACAAGAAAGCTGAGAATAGAGGAATTTAATGGATGGCTAAGAACCTGGTGTTGTACTAAAGGGTATGGGCTGTTGGGGGGGGTGGAGAAGGACCCGGGAGGACAGTAGTCTCTATGCCAAGGACAGACTACACTTGAGTGAGGAGGGATAGAAAGTGTTGAAACAGAGGATGGAGGAGTACATAGAGGAAGTTGGGAATTTTAACTAGGAGTGGGGGTGGCAGTTGGGAAGAGATATGCAGAGACCACAGGTTGGGAAACCATATGAGCTACCCATAACAGTGTCAAAGGACAAATGGTAGGTACTGTTGGTGATGCTAGGAAAGGAGGGCAGGATGGGGGGGGAAGGGTGGAAGGTGGTTACCCTTAATGCTAGGAGCCTTGGGAGGAAAAATTGCAGTTACAGGTTCTCATGGCAGAGGGAGAGGTGACATTGCAATCATCACGAAACATGGGCCACCCAATACAATGACTGGGACCTGTCTGTACCAGGGTACAGATTATTTTGTAGGGACAGAGTGATTGGGAAAGGAGGGCGTGGCACTATATGTGAAGGAAGGACTGAAGTGTGTAAGGGAGAGAGGAGGGAGGAGGAGTGATGGTCACTTTGGATGCAAATCCAGGATTCCAAGAATAGGATTCTTAGAATGGGTGTAGTGTACAGGCCACCATCTCAGACAGAGGAGTTAGACAGGGAACTAGCGGGACAGAACAGGAGGACCTGTGAGAAGGGTAGTGTGGTGATTGTGGGGGACTTCAACATGCCAGGAGTGGACTGGAGCACCCCAACAACCAGGAACAGAAGGGAGCAGGTACTGCTGGATGCCTTCCAGGACAGCTTCCTGCTGCAAATGGTCAGTGAACCAACCAGGTAAGGAAATACCCTTGACCTTGTGCTGGCAAATGGGGCTTTGTGAGAGAACTTACAGTGGAGGAACCGCTGTCAGGGAGTGACCACCACTCAGTATGGCTCACATTGGATATGGGCAGGGAAGGAGTGGAATCTGGCACAATAGTGCTGGACTTCAGGAGGCCAACTTTGGGAGGATGGGGAAAGTGGTAAAGGGTACCTGGCCAGAATTCAATCTAGTATGGACACTAACCAGAGGTGGGAGCTCATAAGCTGGGGATAGTGGAGGCAACCAAAACCCTGCTAAAGCCCAGAGCAAGAAGGCTTAGGGCTAAGAAACCAATCTGGTTGAGCAAGGAGGTCATGGAAAGGTAAGGAGGAAAACAGCTGCCTTTAGGAAGTACAAGAAACAGGGAGGACGGAGGACAGGGAGAGAGTACTTGACAGAATCAAAGGAGGTGACAAGGGCAGTAAGGAGAGCCAAAGCATCTACGGAACTCAGGCTGGCACAAGGCATTAAGAAGGGGGAGAAGGACTTCTTTAAGTACATCAGGGAGAAAAGGAGGTGTAAGGACCACATAGTAAGGATTAGGAAGGAGGGGGGTTGGGTGGAAGCAGGGTGCGATAAGGCAGAAGCACTAAATGAGTACTTCTGCTCAGTATTTAGAGGGGGGTGACACCCAAGGTGGGAGAAATGGCAGAAGCAGGGGGAGAAGTGGTGACAGATGGGGAAATCATGGACAGCAGAGTTCGAGAGGGTTTGAAGACACTGAGGGTGGACAAGGCGCCAGGCCCAGATGGCATCCACCCCAGGGTACTGAAGGAGCTGGCAGTCCTTACAGGACCTTGCAGACCTATTTAATGCCTCACTACATTTTGGGGTGTGTGCCTCAGGACTGGAGGATGGCTCATGTGGTGCCCCTCCACAAGAGTGGCCCCAAGGATGAACCGGGAAACTACAGACCAGTGAGCCTCACATCCATCGTGGGTAAGCTAATGGAAACTATCCTGAAGGAGAGGCTGGTGGCCTCCCAGAGGCCAAAGGACTACAGGACAGCAGACAGCATGGCTTCACGTGGCAGATCCTGCCAAACCAACCTGGTTGAGTTCTAGACTGGGTAACTAGGCAACTGGACAGGGGCCATGCAGTGGATGTCCTGTATCTGGACTTCAGTAAGGCATTCGACTCAGTGCCACATGGAAGGCTGGGTAGGAGTTAGTAGGCACAGGGTGGGTGCAAAGCTGGTGAGATGGGTAGGAAACTGGCTGCAGGGAAGGCAACAGAGGGTGGTGGTGGGTGGGAGCTCACACCCAAGGGCAGTGACGAGCGGGTGTTCACAGGGCTCAGTGCTGGGCCCAGTGTTGTTTGGGATATTCATTGCAGACATATCATGGGACATCAAGAGCAAGATCAGTCTGTTTGCTGATGATACCAAGGTAGGTGCGGTGGTGGATGACCTAGGAGGATGGCAGGGTTGCAGGATGATCTGGCAAAGCTTGAAATCTGGTCAGACACCTGGCAACTAGGCTTTAATGCCAAAAGTGCAAAGTGCTGCATTTTGGGATGAAGAACCCAAGGAGGAGTTACCAGCTAGGGGGAGTGCAGCTAGTCCAGACAGAGGAGGAGAAGGAGAAGGATCTGGGTGTGCTCATTACAGGGTCAATGAACAACTCGGCACAATGTAGGAAGGCAGCTGCAAAGGCCAGCAAAATGCTGGGTTGTATTGTAAGGCGTACATCCTCGAGGAGGGAGGAGGTGATTCTGCCACTGTATAGGTCATGAGTTAGACCACACCTGGAGTACTGCGCGCAGTACTGGCATCTGTATCTGAGGAGGGACATTAATTTACTGGAGGGGGTGCAGCAGGCGACAAAGATGATCAAGGGGCTGGGGGACTTATCATACGAGAGGAGGTTGAAGGAGTTGAACATGTACTCACTGGAGGAGAGGAGAGACAGGGGTGACAGGATTGAAACCTTTAAATACATGAAAGGAATAAACAAGACGGGTACAGAGGGGCTGTTCAAAGTAAGGGAGGGGAGGGCCGCCACCAGGGGCCATGATATGAGACTGGAGCGAGGAAGGTTCAGGAGGGAGATGAGGAGACACTTTTTTACAGAGAGGGTGGTGGCTGGGTGGAATGCGTTACCTGCTGAAGTGGTATGCAGTAGAACAGTGGACTGCTTCAAATGAGGATGGGACAGGACAAGGGGGAGGGTTAATGAAGGGGAAGGGTGGAAGGGAGGGGCAGCTGCAGAATAAGGGGTGCTAGCTGCACATTCGAGCAGACTTGATAGACCTCTAGGCCTTTATCTGCTGGCAAATTTCGTATGTTCATACGTATGTTCGTAAGAAAACAAATATGTGTAAAGGGGCACATGTATGGTTGGGTCCCTGTGTCTAGTGGGGTGCCACAGGGATCTGTTCTGGGTCCAATCTTATTTAACATTCTCATGGCTTCTTTAAACTGTAATTCTAGGGCATGGCTATCAAAGTTTGCAGATGATATAAAACTAGGAGCAGTGGTTTTAAATAAAAAAGATACAACATCATTTCAAGAAAACAGATAGATTGTCAAAAATGGCTGAAAAAAAGAACTTGAGATTTAATATTGCAAAATGTAAGATCCAGCTAGGTAAGAAGACCCATAGTTATAGATATAACATAAATGGGCTTAATGTGTCATCTACAGAAATGGAGAAAAATTTAGGGGTCTGGATAACCAAAAACATGGAATTTACCAGTCAATGTACAATAACTACAAAAAGGGCTTATGGTATCCAGGTTTCCATAAGGAGGAACATAAAGAGTAGAGAGAGAGAGAGAGAGAGATGATGGCCTCACTCTGTGTGTCACTGGTGCACCCTCATAAGCAATATGCAGGCAGTTTTTGGATGCCTAGGTTGAAGGGAGACTTTAGGAAGATGGAGGGGGTCCAGAGGCGTGTAACTAAAATGATAAAAGGGATGAGGGACCTATCCTATGAGGAAAGATTGCGAGACCAGAATCTCTTCTCATTGCAATATAGGAGATAGAGAGGAGATATGTGCTTGGTGTACAGAGCTTGCAGGGAATCGGATCTTTGGGAGTGTATAGGACTAGAAAAAAGACCCAATGCGACTACAAATTGGGGTCACCAGCACCAACTAAAGGGTGAGAATCACAATTAAAACCAAAGAGGTGGCTGGTTTTCCCAATGTGTGGTGGCACAGTGGAATGCATTGCCTGAATTTTCTGGTTTTCTGTGGCACCATGAACCATTTAAAATCAGCACTGGACAAATACAGTAAAGAACATTGTTATCACTTTAGAGTACAGGTTGAGCAGGTCAAAAATGGCCATAAGGCTAAAGTACCTGACAATATCTTTTGAATCTTACATCTTATGAATCCTTACCTGAGTGGTTTAATTCTTACTGAAATGTTTAACCCTTACCTGTGTTAAGTGCATACCTAACTGTTCAGTCCTTACCTAAGAGTTTATTCCATATCAAAGTATTCAGTCTTTACTTAACGGTTCAGTCTCTACCTAGGTGTTGAGTCTTTACATAAGAGTTCTATCCTTTCCTGAGTGTCCAATCCTTACATACATGTTTAATCCTTAGCTGAGTGTTCAGTCCTTCACTAAATATTCAGTCCCTACCTGAGTGTTTAATTAACACATAGCTGTTTAATCCTAACCTGAGTGTTAGTCTATTATCTGAGTGTCCTTACCTAAGTGTCCCCATCCATACTTAAGTGTTCAATCTTTGCCAGTGTTTAATCCTTACCTGATAGTACAGTCCTTACATAAGTGTTTAATTGTTGCCTGAGTGTTCAGTCCTTACCTAAGTCTTCAGTCCTTACTAGTGTGTTCAGTTCTTGCCTATGTGCCCAACCCTCACCCGAATGTTCAACCATTATCGAGGGGGGGGGGAGTGCCTGGTTCTCTGTCATGCTTTGTTATTTTTGAATAAATTTAACTAGTACCTTATATTAGTGCATGCACAGACTTTTTTCAGTATTTGTGTCAACCATTACCTTGCTGTTCAATCTTTACCTACAGTAAATTCCCATTCATTACCTACTGTACATACTAGCCCATTTTATTGATTGATTTGCTTCAAAAATGTCACCAGAAAAGACATGCCAAGCTTGTAACAGCTCATTTCCCTATACATCTTGGAGGGATGGGGAAGGGGAGTATACAATATATGATGTGCAAGTGAAAATACATAATGTAAGGTGCAGTAGTACTAAAAATAAAATAAATAAAAATACATACAATAAAATACAAGTAAAAATAAACAAATAACAGTGAGCAGTAACAATTTAGAGGTAGAATATTCAAGGATACACAAAATAAGATGAGATACAATGCAAATTCAGATACAAGTGCTATACAATATGGGGAGCAATGCCAAACAGTAGTAGCTTGCCACTGCCCAGACTGCTAAGGTGCAAGTTAACAAAGCCAGTGCAGGAGGCGGGCTCAGCAGCAGACTATTACCAGACTAAATTAGCTGATTTAGGCACAGTTAGCCTAGGGGGCAGTAGTTGCTCAAGAGGGACATCAACATGGGGGTGAGGGAATTCAATGGACAGGTATCAGAAACAGTTGCAGGAGGGGGTAACCCAGCAATGAGGAAGGGAGTTTAAGGAAGAGAAGGACAGGGCTAAGCAGATAGACGGGGTGCAGAGCTTAGAAATATTATGTGGGAAGGCAGCTTGGCCAACAGAAGTTTTCCTTGGGGGGAGGGAGGTGAAATAAGAAACAGTGTTCTGTAGGGGGTAAGAATGGAGGGCTGAAAAGTAGGGGTCAGGAGCCAAACCAGAATTTGGAGGTGAAGGTGGATCAGTATGTGAGGCACCTGGCATCAAGGGAAGGGAGAGAGAGGGAGGGGTAGAGAGTAGTGGTACGTATAAGGGGAGCAGTCCAAGGCAAAGTGGCAGAAAGAGTGAAAGATGGGTCCAGTCTGGCAAGCGTGTACTTGGGACTAGCGCTGTAGACAATTTCGATGTATTTAAAGATGGGAAGGATCATCTTCATGACTAGCTCCCTGGAGGCAGGGATACTGGCTTTGTTTCTATACAGCACATCCAGTTTGGGGTGAAGCTTGTGGTGGATAGCATCGAAGTATGCTGAGAAGTCAGGGTGCTGGTCCTGCAAGACCCAAAGGTACTTAAAGGAGGAGACGTCAGCAATGGTAGTACCATCAAGGGTGTGGAAGAGGACTTCTGCTGACATCACACAGATGTAAACAGCTATTCAGTGGTACTCAGCCCGGGATTGCCAATTAAACCTGAAAAATTGCTCCAAAACTATAAATTTTGCTGCCATAAAACCTGCAAGAGGTACCTTTCAATGATGAGACGTTCCAGCAGGGCTCCCTCACCCTCAGAATCATTGAATGGCGATAGATTTAACAAGGAGGGATCTGACAGTGAATACTAGCAGCCACCCAGGACCTCTTGTCAGAACCACAAGGACGCCACTAACCTGAGCTCCTTAACATTACAGCGCCAAATGGATGTGATGCTGTGTGAATTATTGGGATTCAGAAAAGAGATGAAGGTAACAACCATGGCCCTTTGTACAGATATTAATAAAATACAGAACAGACAATCTGGACTGGATGAACTGTTCACGAGGCAGGACAGACCCCTAGATGTTGCAGAATGGGTTGTACTGCAGCTCCACACTTCTCGGCAAATCCACCAGGACCACACTGATGATGTGGAGTGCCATGCAGAAGAAACTCTAACAATAATTTAACAAAGGGCGTGGAAGGCACTGATGTCATGGCCTTCCTGCCCACCATGCTCCGCTCTGTACTGCCAATCCGCCCCCCCCCAAACTTATACTGGAGCTGAGGTGGGCTCACCGAGCCCTGAAGCCAAAACCTGCTTGCCCTGAGGCTCAGCTCCACTCAGTTATCCTCTGCTTTCTCTGCTACACAGAAAAGGCCAAAGTGCTACATCTTGCTTGGCAACAAAAGACTGAAGTGTCATGAAACTCAAATTTACATCGATAATGATTGCTCGGCTGCAATCATGGTGAAACTTAGATCCTATATTCTACTACTGAAAGTACTTAGGGCAAAGCACATTTGGTTCAGAACCCCCTACACAGCCAAGTTGGTGGTATTCTTTCAGGACAGCATTCAATCCTTTGATTCCATTGAGTCCACTGCTAAAGAACTTTCAAAAAAGGACATAACAGTACCACCCCAGCTGCACTGCTCTCAGGCACAGTCCCTGGCCTCAAAATTGACCCAACAAGCTTGGATCAAGCAGATCAATCATACTCTAACAGCACCCCGATAGCAGCAGTCAGCAGATGCCATCCAGGACATCATTAACCACATGAAGTCCACCATGAAAGACGTCATTACCCCACCCCGGCAGCCTGGACTCTGTGCAGTGAGACTGAGCCGAGCTATTTTAATTCAGGTATGCCTGCAGGGCTACTGGGGTTCCTACCTGTCCCCACCTCCCTGTATTCCCTGTTCATCCATCTCACCACCCTCAGGCCAGTTCAAAATGACATTACTTCATTATGCAGGTGAGCTGCATAACACAGAATTACCTACATGCACTCCTGGTGTTGATCTCCCTGGCGGACCCAGCTCAGCGACCATCCTGGATTTGGCTGCATTTGTACAGTTCTTCTCAAATTAGGGTCTTTCCCCTGTTATGGTGTAGTTGATTTGCGAATTTGGAGGGAAGACCTCTTTAAGGAGCCAAGACAGCAGCCCCGGTGAAGCTGCTTTAAACGCCAAGCAAAGGGTATATCCCTCTCAGTAATCCCCCTATCACTGCCATAGCCTAAGCAGCTCAGGCCCATGCCATGCACCAGGTCTCCTGCTGTTAGATGTGCACCATTTCAGTGCTTGTGTTATCAAGGAGTCTGGTGATCAATGCATAGTGCTGTGCTTTTCAGCAGATGTGCCTTGAAAGGGACGTGGCTGGTAAGCTAAGGGTACCCTCTGGGAGACGCATCTCTACAGCTCTATGCCTTTTTTTTGTCAATAAAATTTTATTAAAGAATATAATATATAGTAACAAACAATGTGCATATTTAACAAATTTAAATAGGCAAACAGAGAATAAAACAAAAGTTACATCAGTATTTCGCTTGCTGCCACTACATAGTGTACATAGGTTTTTTTATCATATTTCCATTAAATAGACATGTTTAATTTCTTTCAGCTAACACTAAAAATCAGCCATAATGAAGAAAGTGGCAAGTCCTGCTCTCCTTGTCTCATTTTTTATCCTTTTCTAACATACTAGACAATTCAAAGAGTGAAAACAGAAGAGAATTTTGGATCAAAAAGAGAGAGACACTGACCTCTCCAATATGCTTAATTAATATCCATTTTTGTCAGCCATAAGAAAGGGTAACTTAACGTAAATTCTAGGTTTATAGTCTTGATATAAGCTAGTATCTGAGTAATTAGACTGTTAGATGATATCTTTGATTACCTACAGGTTCTATTCAATGTTATGCACTCTTTGTTTGGTAAAACAAATTGTATAAGGAACCCAATTTCTTAAAGAAACTTTCACCCTGTCCTCCCATTTGTAAAGTTAACTTTTCTACTCTTAAAATTTTCATCAGTTTATTTCTCCACCCTTTTATTGTGAATGCTCTGTTTTCTATCCATAACTTTAGGATGACACTCTTAACTGATACCCCAATCACGGCTCTGAATTTTTTTTCTACTGTCCATTACTGTAAGTTATCAAAGTGCCCTGTAATACATGTTTCTAAGCTACGTTTAGCAGATATGAGTGGAATATTTTCCAAAAGATCTAAAATAAATAAAAAATAAATAAATAAATTAGCCTGCCTTGTTCCTTATTGTATTTTAAGCAGCTAGTAGTTGCTCTTATTCCCATTGCATGCATTGGGAAAGATGTACAGTAAATATTGTGCAATGTTTTGAATTGTACTAATTTTAGTTTAACTACACTGATAAATGCTTTAATATAAAATAACCATATTTCATTCCAGTCACAGCTAGATGTATCTGTATTCAGAACAGAACTTATTTCAGCTCCCAAGAAATGTTTATTTACAAAAAGGGCTTCTCTACTGAAGGTGACTAGTAAAGACATGGGTTGGATCACTGAATTATACTGCCATCATTCTTAAGGCGAACTTATCCCATTTCAGAACTGAGAGTGTATTCTCATAAATGCTGCTATTGAACTAAGCCTGAAGTGAGGCAAGGGGAGGTTGCAGCCCCCTGAAGTGGCAGAACTGAATAATCTTGCTGTTTTTGTAGCTAAAAGTTCACATCTCTGAGAAATCTTGGATATCAGTGACTAAGGAAAGAGAACTGAGGATAAGTTTATCTATCTAGACTAGGAGTGGGGGGTTCCTGATTTTGAGTTCAGAAATGAAGGACTTCTATCTCAGATCAACTGGGTGTATATTTTATTGCATTTCTAGTCATTTTCAAACCCAGTGTTTATGCTTGGAAACATATAGGTAGCATCTTAATTATAACCTTGTAAGATCTGTTTATGATAATAATTTAGTTAGACATGTTTGTGTATTTACCCTACATTGCACAGTTAAGATTACTTTTGATACAGATTTAGTTGATGTTTTGCTGGACTAATACATCTTTATTTTTATTTTATTCTTTGGTAACTGGGTAAGGCCCACTAGGCACAAGTGTCTGCTTTCAGGGGCGACCTGAGAGCACTGGGGAGGTTAAATGACTTGCTTAGAATCACACAGTATGCAAGTGGAGGTTATTGGAATCAAACCCAGGTCTCTCTGCTGGATGTACCAAGCTCATTCACAGCTTGTTGCTCTAACCTCTAAGCTATACTGCCAGCCCCATCTACACCTGCTTTTCTGAAATGGTGTTAACAAGGGGACAATTAGCCCTTGTAAGTGATATAACAGGCACCTCATTAACTGGTACTGGTGGAAAGGGTATGAATCAATCCTGAAACAGTGAAAATAGGGATCTAAAAGAAATAAGAACTTCCTCAGATGACATAAGGGATGTATTAAAACAAAGGAAGACTGCATGGAAAAGATAGAATGAGTGGATAAAGTAGATAACAAAGATGGAAATTTGAAGGAATTAGAGGAAAGTCTGAAAATAAGCATAGGTTCAGAAAAACAAAAGCGATAATAATTTAGAAATGAAAGGAAGTAGGGTTTTAAAGAAGACATACAAGACAAAAGAAAAGAGTATGAATGCGAGAACATCAAAATCAAGCTTAAAACAAAAAACACGACACAAAACAAACAAGAATATCACCTCCATTGATTAGTGATGGTCGAAGTGGCCCCAATTTGCTCTGCGAAGTGATTCACGGAGTGAAGGCGAATTTGCGGAGTGCTCCGCAACATGAAGCGGAGTACTTCACGTTATAATGGGTATTGCGAAGTCCATTAAAACAATGGCTTTGTGGTACTCCGCCTTCCCAACCATTTCCACTACTTATACAAGTATTGAAAACAATGTATCATTCACTTCGCTTTGTTTGTAAGCTCCAAAGACTAATTTTGCAGTGATTCATGGGATTTCAGGTCACATGGCCTAGATTGTTCTGCACAGCCTCAGTTTGGGGTAGTGTGTAGGAAGCTGTAGGAGACAGTCTGCTCTGAGAGCTCTCTCACATTCAAACTTTCAAAGCTGTTAAAAAGCCTTTTTGAGTCTTTTTTTGCTGAAACTTCAGTTCATCGATTATAGGAAACCCTCCTGTGCTCATATCATCGAGCATTTATTGTTTGTGTATGGATTTTGAATGTTAATGTACAACATTCAGTTTGTGTTCTGAGAGACAGTGAAAGTGTGCTTTGGGGGAGGGGTGTATCTGTGGTGTAGGTAGATTAACTTGGAGAAAAAGACAGTGCTTTCTGTTTTGGTGATATTTTGCTTGTATAACAGTGTTAATGTACACACAGTAATATTTTCAATATTTCTTGCCATTTTTTTGCTGATTGTTGCGGTGCAGCAGTGCATAATTTTAGTTTGTTTAAAATATGTGGTTATATTACTGAAGTTTTGAATTTGCTATGCATTACTTGGTGTGTGTGTGAGTATGTGTGTGACGCATGTCATCAAGTCAGGCACCTTTTATTGTGCCACATAATAATTTCAGCAATGTGAAGCTGCTATCCACTGCAGCTGTGTGATTTTTGTACTTCTTTGTGGTATCTTTACTGGTACTAGTACTAGTGACTGTTACTGCCACAGTGCATAATTTTAGTTTGTTTAAAATATGTGGTTTTATTACTGAAGTTTTCAATTTGCTATGCATTACTTAGTGTGTGTGTGAGTATGTGTGTGACGCGTGTCATCAAATCAGACACCTTTTATTGTGCCACATAATAATTTCAGCAATGTGAAGCTGCAATCCACTGCTGCTGTGTGATTTTTGTACTTCTTTGTGGTATCTTTACTGGTACTAGTACTAGTGACTGTTACTGCAGTAGTGCAGTACTCTGCCCCCCTCCCCCCGCGGCCCACCCCAACCGGCAAAGGTATTCTTTTCCAGATTTGAATTTCTGATGGTGAGCACTGGTTAGGTGTTGTGCCTTTGTGTCTGCATCTCTTCAGTGCATAGCACAATCTTAATCTGTCTGTGCATTTGCATCTCTTTAGGGCCCAATCTCCATCTGTAAATTAAGTCACAGTTGTTTCTTTGGCTTCCCTTCAGAGTACTGGACAGGTGTGGTGCTTAATTCTGCATGAACATTGTACTCATTAATGTGCGTTTTTAAGTCAGGACCATCATCACGAGTCACTCATGATACAAATCACATTCTTCATCATCACGATCACAAATGCAGTCACAAATCACAATTCATGATCACGTTATGAATCACAACATTCATTTTTTTTCTAGTTACTTGGATGTATTGTAAGCCTGTTTTGTAGTATCTCTCCAGGCTTCACCACCCCACCACTGATAAGCAGCAGGAAAATCCCAGCCTACCCCTACAAAACAGGGTACTAAATGAGAAAAAGACCAAGGTAGAAATGTCAGTGGGGGATGCTGCTACAGAAGGTAAAGCCATCAAAAAATGGAGAGCAATGAGTACCAATGCCCATAGTCTGGGTAACAAGCTTCCTGAATTAGTGGCCTTGATGGAGGAGGAACATCTGGATATCGTGGCAGTCACAGAAACATGGTACACATAGAACCATGACTGGGATGTAAACATACCAGGATACACTATCTACAGGAGGGACAGGGAGGGTAAAAGAGGAGGAGGACTAGCTCTCTACATAAAAGAAGGACTCAAAGCAACAGAACAAAAGGGTAAACAGGCAGGAGAAGAAGCACTGTGGGTCAATGTGGAGGCAGACAATGGCACCACAATCCGCACAGGGGTTGTATACAGACCCCCCCTCTCAGGAGGAGGAAATGGACAAGGAAATGATAGAAAGTATACTTAGAATGGCAGATAAAGGGAGATATTGCTGATGGGTGATCTGAATATGCCAGATGTTAACTGAGTGCAGTTGCAGCAGCCACTTCTAAGAGTGGGGTTATTCTAGATGCCCTACAGGGGCATGCCTTAGACAACTAGTATGGAACCCACTCGAGAGGGAGCAATCTTAGACCTGGTCCTCTCAAATTGAGATGGAGAGAGGATCACAGATGTAGAAGTGGGTAGCCATCTGGGAACTAATGACCTTTGAACAGTATGGTTCACAATAAACACAGCAATAGAGTCAAACCATACAAAGGCAAAAGTACTGGACTTCAGGAGGGCTGACTTTGCCAAAATGGATGAGTGCCTAAGGAATGCACTAGCAAATGGGCAGGAAGGAGGGGTGGAAGAACAAAGGGGAATAATAAAAACTGCCATCACAGAGGTAACAAGCCTTTGTGTGAAACAAATAAACAAAACAAAACAATGTAAAAAACCACTATGGTTCTCAAAGGTGGTGGCAGTGAAGGTTCAAGAGAAAAAGAAAGCATTTAGAAAGTACAAGGAATCACAGAAGGAGCAGGACAGAGAATTGTATCAGTTAAAGCAAAAGGAAGCTGGAAAGGCAGTCAGAACAGCAAAGGCCCGAACTGAGGAAAAGATAGCCAACTCAGTTAAGAAGGGGATAAAACCTTTTTAGGTACATCAGGAGTGAAGGAAGACTAAGGGAGGAGGGATAGTGAGGCTTAATAAAGGGAGGGGTGGGTAGAGAGGACTGTGAAAAGGCAGAGATACTAAACAAATATTTTTGCTCAGTATTTACAAACAAAGAGGGGAGATACCTAAAACAAACAATAGAAACACTCTGGATACAGAAGTTGATACCAGCCCATTTACAGAAGAAAGGGTTCTGAAAGAACTCTTAAAACTGATGGTGGACAAAGCAATGGGGCCCGATGGATTCATCCCAGAATTCTAAAAGAACTAAGGGTAGAACTAGTGACACCACTGACTACCTCTTTAACAAATCATGGGAGGATGGTGGTACCTGAGGACTGGAGGAGGGCAGATGTGATTCCCTTCACAAAAGTGGGAGCAGGGTAGAAGCAGGAAACTACAGACCTGTTAGTTTAACCTCAGTGATAGGGAAAATGATGGAATCACTTCTGAAGGAAAGAATTGTCGAGTACCTAGAGGCCAGAGGAGCACAGGACCCAAGGCAGCATGGATTCACAGTGGGAAGGTCATGCCAGACGAATCTAATAGATTTCTTTGACTGGGTGACCGAAGTAGTAGATCAGGGAGGGGCTGTGGACATGGCCTACCTAGACTTTAGCAAGGCATTTGATTCAGTCCCACACAAAAGATTAATATACAAATTAGCTAGCCTGGAAGTGGGTCCCAAGATGATAGCCTGGGTAAAGAATTGGCTGGAGAATAGAACACAGAGGGTAATAGTAAATGGAGTCCACCCTGAAGAAAGGGGGGTTACTAGTGCGGTGCCGCAGGGTTCAGTATTAGGACCGGTCCTCTTCAATGTCTTTGTAAGCCACATTGCAGAGGGACTGGAAGGAAAAGTATGTCTCTTTGCAGATGACACAAAGATCTGCAACAGAGTTGATGCACAATGTGGGGTGGAAAGGATGAGAAGGGATTTGGCTAGGTTAGAGGAATGGTGAAATGTATGGCAGCTTAGATTTAATGCTAAGAAGTGCAAGGTAATGCACCTGGGAAACAAAAACCCAAGAGAAGAGTACACAATGGGGGGGGGGTGAGATACTAACAACAACAAAAATGGAAAGGGACCTGGGGGTAGTCATATCAGATGACTTAAAGGTGGGCAAGCAATGTGAGAGGGCAGTAAGGAGGGTTGGGGGATACTGGGATGCATAGGGAGAGGCATCACCAGTAGAAAACAGGAAGTTGTTATCCCTCTGTACAGACAGCTGGTGAGACCCCATCTGGAGTACTGTGTGCAGTTCTGGAGACCCAGTCTGTGCAAGGACATAGACAAGATGGAAGCTGTCCAGAGGAGGGCAACTAAAATGGTGCAGGGTCTGCACCAGAAGACATATGAAGAGAGACTAAAGGAGCTTAATATGTATAGCCTCGAGGAAAGGAGGGAGAGAGGGGACATGATAGGAACTTTCAAGTACCTCAAGGGAATCAACAAAGTCCAAGAGGGTAGCATCTTTCAAAAAAAGAGGTGTGCAAGAACAAGGGGCACAATTTGAAGATGGGGGGCAGCTCAGAGGTAATGTAAGGAAGTATTTTTTCACAGAGAGGGTTGTGGATGCTTGGAACGGCCTTCTGGAAGAGGTTGTGGAGTCAAAAACAGTGGTTGAATTCAAACATGCATGGGACAGCCATAAGGCAATTCTAGGGGTGGGGGTAGAAAGAAGTAGGCTGCTGGTTAACTAGGATCTGCAGCTTATCCATTAGGTAGGGAAATGGGCAGACTGGGTGAGCCAAGCGGTCCTTATCTGCCGTCAAATTCTATGTTTCGATGTTTCTATTGTACTCATTGATACATGTTTTTAAGTCTGGGAGTTTTACTCTACAGCTCATTGGGGAAGTACAGCCGTAGGCATTCATATTCCCAATGCAGTTTCATACTGGTTATCTCACACCATCGACACTGAATCACATTCTTCATTATCACGATCACAAATGCAGTCACAAATCATGATTCATGATCACATCACAAATCACAACATTAATTTTTTCAATAGTTACTTGGATGTATTGTAAGCCTGTTTTTTAGTATCTCTCCATGCTTCACCACTCCACCATTGTACTCATTAATGTTTGTTTTTAAGTCAGGGAGTTTTGTGCCACACCTCATTGGGGCCCGGGGAAGTACAGCCATAGGCATTCACATTTCTTCATCATCACGGTCACAAATGCAGTCACAAATCATGATTTACGATCACGTCACTAATCACAACATTAATTTTTTTAATAGTTACTTGGATGTATTGTAGCCTTGTTTGTAGTATTCTCCATGCCACCACCCCACCATTGTACTCATTAATGTTTGTTTTTAAGTCAGGGAGTTGGACAGTGTCTGCAGTACATACACGGACTGGAAAGAAGACTGACTGCACACATGCAGTTTAGCACAGTATACTTGCACTGCTCAGAATACAAAGTGTCACACATACGGAAGACAATAAAAAAGGGCATAATTACATACAAGGGTTGGGAAGGTGGAGGAATACATTTTATAACACAGCAAGGAAGGTGCGGGGGGGGCACATGGTGTGAGGAAAAAAACTAATGTGGGATCCCATGGTGATCCAGCAGCAGTTCCAGCATGGACATAATTTGCAACTGATGTCTCTCTATGCGATCCAGCTGCTGCTCTACAGCACTCAACCTCTCATTGTTCTCCTTGACAGCACTCCAGAGAACTGCCAAGTCAGCCTGTGTTACACGCAGTTCTCAGGGGTCCAGACGTTCTACAGGCTGACCTGCTGGTGCTGGTGCTGGTGGTGCTGGTGGAGCAGCAGGTGCTGCTGTGGCCCTCCTCTTCTTAGGGATGCCACAATGCACAGCTGCACCCTCTGCCATGGAATGGCCAGCAGGTGCAGGCATGGTCTGTTCTGTGGCAGCCTGCCACTCCAACTGCTGGTGGTTGAGCTTATGGGTGTGCTGGCCCCCAGTCCCCAGGTGAGTCCCCCAGGGGCCACGGCACACCTCCACCTCACATAGGTGGCACTTGACCACACTGCTGTCCCCCCAGACACAGTCAAAAAACTGCCAAACAATGAAGGTGCGGGGAGGACCAGGCACAGGCAGGGGATGGCCAGATAAACTGGCAGCTGGCTGGTCAAGATGCTGAACCAGGATGGGATCCACACCTGGGCCTGGGGGAACAGGCACATCCTGCTCCAGAGGACCTGGTGCTGGACTTGGTGGTGGTGGTGGTGGTTCAATTGCCTCAGAGTCAGGACAGGAGGCCATGCTGGTCCTGCTTCCCAGGGGGAGACACTCAGAAGTTTTGAGCGGTCCAACAGGAATGGGCACCCATGCCCTCCACACATCTGCACTTTTACGATGCTTACCACTACCACGCTCTCCCAGAGCTGCCCCCGCCCCAGACATTCCCTCGCTCTGGTCCATCTCACCTACTGAGCTCCCTCAGTCCGAGCAGTCACTACTCACACTGTCACACAACACACACACACAGTCACACAGACACAGATAAACAACTAACTACTTATAAAGGAAAGAAAAATAAAATTTACAGAAAGAACAAATTAAGTAAAAAAAGAGTACAGAAAAGATAAAAAAATGTAGCTTTTAAAAAGCTGTTGGGTCTAAATCAAAGTTTAAATCTCCTCCTCCTCCTCGCTCTGATCTCAAAGTATCAGCAGTCACAAAACACACTACTGTCTCTCCGTCTGCACAGGAGAAAGTAAAAGTGTCTGCTTGTATGACTCACTGTCTTCCTGCCTAGCTAAAGAGCATGTGACTTACAGTACTGTAAGCCATGTGATGTGGGGGGGCTGCCAAATCTGAAACACCAAGTGGATCACTTTGAATCATAATGAGGAACGCGAAATCCATTAAAAACAATGACTTTGCCTTACTTTTGTACTGCTATTCCGCCTTAATGCTAAATGGTACTGACAAGCATGGAGTGAGCACTTGCATTGCCTCCACCTGTGTAGCGGAGGGTAACACTCAAGTGCCCACTTCGCGTTCACTTCGCCGGTGGACTCTAAATTCGCTGCATCTCTACTATTGATTCAAAAATTGGATAAAACTGATCCCTAAAATACAAACAAAATACACTTACAACAGACAGATGAGGTGTTAGCAGATAAGGAAGGACTGTATTTACTTGTTGCCTCCACTCCAAATCTGGAGACCAATAAAATCATAAAATGCACCCCTAATATAAACTTGCACATAGGCTCACAAAATAAGCAAGAATCATTCTCTATTTAGCAGACTGGGATACACTTGAAACTAATGAAGCACATACCACTGCATACATAGCACCAGTTTCAATGACAAGGTGGGATCAGGATGAAAATAACAGAACTAAGCATGTACAGCAAGAAATTAAATATATCCTCTCAGAGTTCCCTGACCAGTATTCAGGGCCTGAAAAACATAGAGAGAAGTCAAAAAATTAATAAAAGCAATATGGAAGTACTTGAGGAAGTAATTATAGACCCTTTGGAGAATAGTCTACCATCTAAAAATAAGAGAGCTGTTAGGGAGAACTCCCTTACTGTATGTACTACCCTACTGCTCTGAGTGAGGACATTGTAAATATTATGAAAAATCAACATGTAGCTAGCCACATTTTGTTGGAACAGATGACAGTAATTGGGAGTGATCTTGACACCATAAAGGGAAAATGTAGCCATTAATGGCTTCCGATTAGATGATGCTACAAGAATCCTGAAACTAATTCGACCACCTAAAGAATCTTCATCCAACCCTATCATAGAGGAAGATGTTTCTTTAGTAGTAATAAATGAGGAAAAGGAAAATAAAAGATCTGACTTTTATGCCCTAATTATTCCAGATACTGCCCTGCAAAATGTTACAAAAGAAAAAATCTCAAAGAAAAAACAATAACAAAAAAGCAAAGTGTAGTAAAATAAAGGGAAAGAATGATCCGGGAAATGCACATGAAGTAAGAGAACAGGAAGAGAATACTCTAGTGCAAACTATGGAGGAGGTAAATATGCAAATACATAATAAAAAAACACTGAAACAGAAGGATACCTATGACGAAAAAGGCAGGAAAAGAAGGAAGCGATGCCTGCACTACCAATAAGATGATAAAAACTGATAAACCAGTACCTGAGCAGAAAAGATGTGACATACAGCCTGAGGGGAAGAATGAACATGACCTCTTTGATAAACTTGATTTATTGGGAAATGAAGTAAATAAATTAACTGAATAGCTTGGTGGATTTCAGAGAGGAGATTTAACAGAGAGAGGCCCAGATATTCAAAGCTTTGCACAGTGCGCAAACCGTTTACGCTGGTTTAGCGTGGGATTAGCGCGGGTCTGCTATATTCAAAAGGCCAAATAGCATGCGCAAACTGCATTAGCACTGGGCAAACCATAATATATGCAAGGGGCAAACTGAACATGAATACAGGCGCTATGAGATATTCAGCGACTAGCGCCACACTAAGGTATTTAGCGTGACTTAGCGTGACCCCTTGCACGGTACAAATTACTGCCTAGAAAAAGCTGGTCTTAACTCTGGGCAAACAGCTTTGCATGACATTATGGCCTTGTGTGGCATTAGCGCAGCCTTGCACGACCCTAACATATGACTATGACACAGAGAAAAAGCCAGACATGGAGGAAACATGCAGCTCACTGATGGCACCACAATGATGCCAACTGCTGCCACCAGTCCCAGCCATGCCAGGCAGTATGTGGTGACCTGGCCCTTGGGGGCCACCATGGTAGTGTGGTCATACAGCACACACCTGCAGATCAAACGTCTGTGGTGACCAACAGATGCCAGCACACACATGCAGCACTGTGGGCATGGTGGGCATTGAGGGGAGGGTGTACGGATGTCAGGCCTCATCACAGACCAGGTGCGGCCAAAAGACTGGGACACAGCATGCAGTGCACATAGGCCAGTATTTGGAATACCCCAATACCAGTGTGCCTGTCCAATCGTACATGCCCCCCCATCACATACCGCACACTTGTACATACACCACAGCACACACAGCCGGCCATGTCTATGTCACTATGAGCATCCCATGCCAGAGGTGCAACATCTGTGAGTCACATAACAGTGTGACAGTAATGTCCACTGGCAGTACACACCTGCAAGGTGGGCTTGTCACTGTGTACAGTGCAGTGGTCATCACTACCCTACACACCATAGGCATTGCTGTGTCCCTCACACTACTGGCCCCCTTGCTACTGTGGTGTCTGCTGTGCACTGTAGCATGCCCTACAGTGGGACAGTTGCATGCAACACCACCACCGCCTGTGCCTATGCTGTGTTGTCCCCTGGGGTACACACTGCTATGCTGTACTGCATACATGTAGCCTGCAGCTACCATCATGCACTGTCAGAATGACCAACAGGTGGAGCTGTGGGACCCTGCAGTAACGCTGGGCAAACTGCATGCAAATCAGGGCATAATGAGATGCTAATCTGGATGTTTGCCCAGAGACTACCTAAGTAGGCTCAATTGCATGTCACTTTTGAATATGGCAAAGTTTAGCAGCAGGCAGATGTGTTTGCACCGGGCTAATGGATTAGCTCCGCGCTAAAGCCATGTAAATGTGTTAGCGTGGCGCTAACTGTTTGGGGAATATTATACAGTTTTGAACACTGTTCTTTCACATCTGCTGCTGCCTGCAGCTGTACTGGGTCCACGCATTTGCTGGCACACACATTGGCCACATAGTTCACCTCTACCTTCCTTCACATAGCTGTGCACTGTGTTGCTGTTGTGGTTTGCACTTCCTGGTTGCTATATTCAGAAGGTACCAGACAGACAAGAGCACACTCCCCACCAAAAAGTAAAGCTTTGAGCATCAAAACATTGCAAAAATCCAAATAGATATTTTATTTCTGCTTGTAATCTCCACCATCACACACATGCCAACTAACCACCCAGTGCTTCGGCTCCTCATGAGTCTTTCTCAGGGGTGTGGTTAGGAGATGGAGAAACACATTTTTAAAGGCATAATAGTTCATTCCCATTCACATAATGATGTCATATTGACCTTTTAACAATTGAAGTGTCATTTCATCATTCAGCGTGTTGTCTTAATCTATAATTACATCCACAATATTAATACATACAACTTATTTATAAAAAAGAAGGAAAAAAAGCCTGTAAATATTGTTGTTCAGAAAAACTAAAGGACAGTCACTTTTTCTAAATATATAAAATGCATATTGCAAACATATTGGGGTGCAGCTATAGCGCAAGCCCTGTTATTACTGGATAAAGTTACGAGGTCCTAAGGTTAGTCTTACTTAACAATACTATAATTACTTGGAAATACTGGGATTCCATCTCTGGCAAGGAAAGTGTTCCTTAATAAATAAGTACCACACTGTATTTTATTCCAGCCACCTGGCCTGGATCCAGAGTTCAGAGTGTCCCAGTAAAACTGACCTGTAGAGAAAAGCAAAAGCAAGAAACAATTAATATAAAGCTATTTATACTATATCATATTTAAGTAAATAGCAAAACAGTAAAATTTCTACAAATTTTATTTCAAAAAGGGTTTGAGGTCCCATCTCTTATTTAGACCATTCAGTTTAACACACCTGAGTGTGTAGATCCATTTACTTTCCTTTTCTAACAATCGATTGGGTCTGTCTCCCCCAAATTCTAATTGTAGCACCCATTCAATTCCCATAAATCTGATGCAGACTGGTTTAGAACCATGTGCCTGATTAAAGTGCAGCCCTACTGGAGTATCATATCTTTTATTGATAATAGAGCGTACATGCTCTTGAATTCTTTGTTTTAAAGACCTTATAGTTTTACCTACATATAGTAGGTTGCAACTACACCAGAGCATGTAGACCACATAGCATGTATCACATGTTAGGAGTTCTCTAATCTCTACTCGAGTGTTGGGACATTGAGGGTGTTGGAATTCTCTACCTGAACTGCAATATTTACAAACATTACATCTGGAACATTTAAAGCAACCATTGGTCCTTCTTGGTAACCATGTAGTTCTAGGATCTTTTGGGGTTATAAATCTACTGTGCACTAAGGTATCCTTTAAATTATTGGCTCTACTGAAAGAAATTCTTGGTTTGTTTCCCACTGCTTTAGCTACAGTTTGGTCACTCATTAAAATAGGCCAATTCTTGCTAATCACATTCCCAATTACCCCTGCCTTATGATTATATTGTGTTATGAAAGTACATGGCTGTAGATCAGATTCATTATTTGATTTATATAACAAGGCTGTTCTATCCATCTTGCTGCTCATTGTTTTTGTTCCTTTAATAGGCTTTTTGAATAACCTCTTTTAAAAAAACGTTCTATTAATTCATCTGTTTGTGCCTCAAATAATTCATTAGTACTGCAATTTCTGCGTAACCAAACCATCTGACTATGCAGGATCGAATCTTTCAAGTGTTGTGGATGTGCACTTGTTGCATATAACACTGAATTTGTAGCTGTTGGTTTGCGAAAACACTGTATTTCTATATTTAGTGCCTCATTCACACTGGTTTCCAAATCCAAGAAGTTTAACTTGAATTTATCAGCTATATAAGTAAAGCTTAAATTCAAATTGTTTTCATTTAACCAATCAGCGAAATCTTTTACGAGTGCTAACTCCCCTGTCCATATACAAATCACATCATCAATAAAGCGATACCAATATTTAATATATTGGCGATACGTGTTGGCAACATTATTCAGTACCAAAGTGTTCTCCCAAAAGCCTAAAAACAAATTAGCATAACTTGGGGCCATTGCTGCCCCCATTGCTGTGCCACACTTTTGTAAATAAAATTGATCATCAAATCTGAAATAGTTGTGTTCCAAGATAAACTTTAATGCCTGTAAAATAAATTCTTTAGGAAATTCCTCTAAGTCAGCTATTTCATCAAAAAAATATTCTCTAATATAAGAGTCTAGTCCCAATACACTTTGTTGAAAAAGGAAATCTACAAATTTCCAAAGATTCTGTGTCTGACTTCCTATTCTAGATACAATTGGCCTGCCTGGGGGTTTGTTTTGTTTTTATGTATCTTAGGTAATGCATAGAACCCAGGTACAGCAGAAAATTCCTTAAAGATGTACTGAAATGCTGTCTCTGTAATGCTGCCTCCATGTAGTGCCTGTGAAAGTAATTCAAATAATTCTTTCTTATAAATCAAAGTGGGGTCAAAGTTCAACTTTTGATCATTTCTTTCATTATCTAACAATGTTTCAACCATACGTCTATAGTGTTGTTTGTCCAAAATTACAATATTTCCCCTTTATCAGCAGCTTTGATAACAATTTCACTTTCCTTAGCTAAATCCTTAATGGCTTGATTTTCTTTTTTTGTTAAATCTTAATTTAGATAGAGAAAAAGGACGTTACAGCAGCTGATATGGGAGGATTGGATGCTTTTGATGGACAGACTGAGGACATCGACATTCTTTTAGAAACAATAATGGCAGCACCTTTACCCATGGAATTAGAAGCTGGGTCTATGCAGTACAATACAGAAGGATATGAACAGAGTGCTAACATAGAAGAAGAAACAGAGACCAATGATATGTTTTCATCTGATCTAGACATTCAAAGTGTATTGGGACTAGACTCCTATATTAGAGATATTAAACATCTGTTACAGAAATTGCAAGACACTAAATGGGAAAGTGAATATTGTTGGTTAAGTATTGATGCTGAATCCCTATATACATCAATAGAACATAATCCAGGCATTTCTGCTATCAAATATTTTTTTGATGAAATAGCTGACTTAGAGGAATTTCCTAAAGAATTTATTTTACAGGCATTAAGGTTTATCTTGGAACACAACTATTTCAGATTCGATGATCAATTTTAGTTACAAAAGTGTGGCACAGCAATGGAGGCAGCAATGGCCCCAAGTTATGCTAATTTGTTTTTAGGCTTTTGGGAGAACACTTTGGTACTGAATAATGTTGCCAACCAGTATCGCCAATGTATTAAATATTACTAACATACTAAAATGCCAGCAGAATAGGCCTAACGGTCTTTCGTGTCTGCTCGTTTGGTCAGCCCCCACCCTGGGTGCTGACCTTGCTGTCCCCCTCGCCTTCTCTGGCTTCTCCCTTCCCAGTTCTGGATATTCTTGCTGCATTGGATTTTGCTTCCTGAACCCTTCCCCTGTACCTGTCCCACCCCCTCTTGAACCCCTCCACTGTCTCTGCCTCCACCAGCCCCTAGGTAGTGCATTCCATGGCTCCACCACCTCTCAGTGAAGTAGCACCTCCTCCTTTCTCCTGAATCTTCCCCTCCAGCTTCCACCCATGCCCTCTAGTGGCCCTTTCCTCCTTCCTTCAAGCACCCTGACTGTTCCTCCCCTATTTACCCTCTTCATGTACCTGAAGACCTCATCATGTCCCCCTGTCCTTCTCTCTTCCAATGTGTACATATTTAGCTCTTCGAGCCTTTCCTCATAGGTCCTGTCCCCAAGCCCCAAATCATTTGGTTGCCCTCCTCTGGACCTCTCCAGGAGGTTAATGTCCTCTTTAAGTGTGGCTCTCCAAACTGCACGAGTACTCCAGGTGCGGCCTCACCAAGCAGTTATACAGAGGGAGTATCACTTCCTCCTTCTGAGGTGATCCCTAGTGATGCATCCCAGCATCCTGTTGGCCTTGGCTGCTGCCCTCCTACAAGTCTCAGAGTTGTTCATCTTGACATCCACCACCACCCCCAGGTCCCTCTCAGCCATTGAGACTTAGTATTCCCCTCCCAAGGTGTACACTTGGCCTGGGTTTCAGCCCCCAGCTGGAGTACCTTGCATTTCCCTGCATTGAACTTCAGCTTCCACTTAGACCATCTTTCTAGAGCCTCCAGGTCCCCTGAGGGCCACCTCCCTCCTCCCCATCCACCACTGCCCCAGTTTCGAGTCATCTGCAAAGAGACTCATCTCACTCCTGATTCCTGTCCTTATGTCAGATACATGGCGTTGAACAGAAGGCCCAAGGACTGATCCTGTGGGACCCACTAATGACCCTCCTTGGGGATGAGACTATCTCACCAACTACACCCTCTGGGTCCGGTCCTGAGCCAATTGCCTATCCATCTGATCATCTGGTTTCCAACCCCCATTTCTCCTAGCTTAGCCAACAGGCCCACGTGAGGAACAGAGTCAAATGCCTTGCTGAAGTCTAGAAAGAGGACATCCATTGGTCTACCCAGGTCCAAGGCACTTGTCACCCAGTCATAGAACTCCACCAGGTTTGTCTGACACGATTTTCCTGGGATGAATCCATGCTGTCTATCGTCCAGGCACCCTGACTTATCCAGGTCCCCCCCTAGCCTCTCCTTGACAATGCCCTCCATCACCTTGCCCACCACCGATGTCAGGCTGACAGGCCTGTAGTTCCTGCAGCTCCTTGATCCCCCTTGTGGATAGGCACTACATGCACCACCTTCCAGTCTTGGGGCACCCACCCGCTCTCAGAGATGGTGAAAAGCTCTGCCAGGGTTTCGCCAGGACATCTGCAAGTTCCTTCAGCACTCTAGGATGTAATTTATCCGGCCCGGTGCTTTCTCCGTCTTAAGGGAGCTGAGGGCTTCCTCACCTCTCTGCTGTGATTTCCACTTGGTACCTCTTCTCCTGCTTAGCCCTCCCCACCTGCCAGTGATGCCCCCTCTCCCCAGACCTGCCGATCGGTATGGGTCCTCCTCATTATCTCTGTTTCCTCCCATGTATGATGCAGCATCCCCATTTTCCCTGGTGAAAATTGAGGTGAAGTACCTCATTTAGTACCTCAGCCTGCTCCCTGGGTCTTGTGCCCATCTCTCCCTGATTTAATCCTGCTAATCTGCCCCTTCACCCTTCATCTTTCCCCAATGTATCTAAAGAACCCCTTTTTCCCTCTCCTAATTTCCCTGGCCAGGTTCTGCTCCTTCCTTGCCTTAGCTGCCCTCACCACACTAGTGGCCCTTCTAGCCATCAGCTCGTACTCCCCTTGATCCCTTTCACTCCTTGAGCACTTGAATTTCTTATAGGCTGCTTTCTTTCCCCGCACCACCTCCTGGACCTCCCTGGTCCACCAACAGGGTTTTTGGGCCCTACCGCATTTTCGTCTTACTCTTGCACAGGTGCTGGTAGCATCCTGCACCCCTCTCCTGATGATTTCCCACCTACTATCAGCGTCCATGTCTGACCCAATCCCATCCAAATGCTCCTTAAGGATCCTTCCCATTTCCTTAAAATCCGCCCCCCTGAAGTCGGTTACTTCCGTCTTTGTGTAGCCTTCTACCCCTCCTAGTTCCAGGCAGAACCAGACCGTGGCATGGTCACTCCCCGCCAATGGGTCCCTTACCTCCAGGCCCCCAATCTGGTCACTGTCTGCCAGGACCACATCCAGTACCCGCGCCTCCCTGGTCGGTTCCCTCACCTGCTGAGTTAGGAACGCGTCTTGAAAGACATCCAACAACCTCTGTTCCCTGGTCACAGAGGATGTCATAGTCTCCCAGTCTGTTCCTGGCATGTTTAAGTCCCCTAACACCACCACCTTTCCTCTGCCCAGTCTGCAGTGTCTCCTAACATCTGACACCAGACTGTCCTCCAGCTCCTCCGCCAGGGCAGGGCGTCTATACACCACTCCTATTTTTACTCTCTTGCCCCCCCTTGTTATCAAGGTGACCCAAATTGCCTCCACGGTTCCCTCCGCCTCCTCTACTCCCCCTATGCCAATGCAGTTTTTGACTATCATAGCTACCCCTCCTCCCCTTCCCTCCCCCCTGTCCTTCCTGAACATAGTGTAACCCTCCAGGTTCAGGTCCCAGTCATGTCTTGCAGTGGCCTAAGTCTCAGTGACCGCTGCCACATCCACTGCTCCCTCAGTTAGCATCGCCTGGAGCTCAGGCATTTTATTGCCCAAGCTCCTGGCATTTAGCAGGACTACCTTCCACCCTTTCCCTATAGTTCCATTTCTCCTGCTCATGTTCCCATGGGGATTCTGTTTCCTCCTGGTCTGCACTTTACCAGTTGGCCTTTTCCTGCAATCCTCCTGGTCCCCAGGGGGGTGGAGACAGAGTCCGTCCTTTATCGGCACCCCCTTGACAGTCTTTTCTCCCATCCCACCCCCCTTCACAAGTTTAAACCCCACTTTTCACCAATGAACTCCTCTATTTTCAACTTAAGGATTCTCCTCCAAATTGAGATGGAGTTCATCTCAGCATACAGCTCCTTATTCTCCCAGGTCTCCCCAATCCCCCATCAACCCATACCCTCTGGCCTCACACCACTCCCTGAGCCACTGGTTTATCTCCCTAATTTTCCTTTTGTTCCCACTAGCCCTCGGCACTGGCAGGATTTCTGAGAAGGAAACTGTGCATCCTATGTCATGACAGACCCATGCAGCTCCTGAATCTTGCCTGTATCTCTAGCTCGCTATTTCCTCAATGTCATTTGTACCCAGGTGGACCAGTATGTCTGGGGAACCCCACAGTCCTTGCCAGCTGATATACCTCGTGCTTAGCCCTGTGCACCGTTAGTCCAGGGAAGCATCTTGTTCTAACTGGCCAGGCTTCTCCCTCCTATCCCATTTGATACCCCTGATCATAGAATCCCCAGCAGGAGCACTCTGACCACCCTTTCTCCATTCCCCCTTCCATGTCCCTCATCCTTTCTACTGGCCCCTCCACCCAGCTGGCTCCTTGTTCCTCCCCTATCTGGGTGCCACATGCCACCCCTCCTTATTTACCATGGCCACCCTCCTCCAATCCTATGCCTCTCCTCCTCCTGAGTATCCTTCTGTACCTTGCTAATTCCCCTCACTGCTCACAACTGGTCCTTCTCCCATCTGCTAAACTAGCCTGACTCATCCTCCTTCCTTCCTGTCTCCATTTAGTTCCTCCTGCTCGTCGTGCTCCCTGGCCTAAACCCTCAGCTCCCTTTACTGAATCCTCCTTGTACCTCTGGTCCTTCTCCTTACCTTTCCTCCCAACTGGTCCTTCTCCTTGCGCTTTCCTCCCTCTTCCCCCTGCCCCTCCTGCTCTGATTCACTGCTCCCCCATTCTCCTGCATTCCAGGTCCCCCCCTGTTCTTCCTGCTATCTGGCCCCTGCCTCCTGCCTCCTGCCTCCCACTCCCACACCCTTTCCGTCTCTAACCACCTTTGTCGTGGCTACATCACCCCCCTCATCCTTGAGCAGAAGAAGAGAATTGAAGCGGTTACTGAGTATAAGGTCTGATCCACCTCCCCGCCTTGCTTCCTTCTGTCCAGCCCTGGCCATCTGCCTACTTCCCTGAGAATGTTGTCCCTCCGTCCCCCCTTTGTGAGGGTCCCCAGTTACCTGCCTGCTTCCTTGGTAGTGTCCTTTGGACCCCTCTGCCAGGTCCCTATGCGACCCTGAGTATTCTCCTGCCTTTCCCTATACCCCCACTCCCAGTGCTTGGTGCAACCCCTGTGGGAGATTTCCAGCCCCTTCCCCAACCATACCACCCCTTCCCCAGCTTTCTCTCATCCCCGAACCTCCTCCCTAAGCTGTGCTAGCTGGTAGCATACTGGGCAACCACCAAACTTCCAAGCCCAGTCCAGTATCATGGCTGCTCCACACCCTGTGCACCCCACCACCCTCCCAAAGATGCCGCCCTAATGATGTGTGGTTCCATCCCTTCCAAATAGGTTTCCTTGGTGAGCCACCAGCTTCCCCCAGTCCAAGATACCCCTACTGCCTAATCAGGTCACCCACTAATCTTAGAGACAGTCCCACTGTACACCAGTAACTCTGTTACTAGGTGCAGTACAACACATTAAACTTATAAGGGAAATGAACAACTCCCTGAGCTCCTCTCTCCCAGCCTTTAAATCCAACCCCCAGTGGCTAGAACTACATGAGCTGCACCAGCAGCATTTTCCTCTAATTGCAGGGCAGGTGTTCCCATATAAATTTGCAGACTTCTGTGGAGGGTGGGTCTTGGGCAGACACCTGACAAGAGAGAGTGTATCAGCCCTGTGTCTCCCCTCCAAGCCCTGCAGCTAAAGAACCAGGCCCAAGCAAATCCCACCAAATAGGTTTGAAATCAGAAGAAATAGGCCTCTACCAGCGCAGCCTGTTACACAGTGAAACATCCACAAAAAGAGCCCCACTTACAGCCACCAAATAAGTTTACAAACATCCAGCATCCCCAAAAACAATACCCTGCTAGCCCCTTAGAAGTAAGAAAGAAAAGAACTAACCTACCAAGTAAAAGCCACAAGAGCCCTGTGAAAACAACAGCAGCAGCAGCTACTGTCCTGGAACACAACTGATCCTGTCCCCTTCCAGTTCTTTCTGAGAAGACAAAGCAGCTAGCACCTCAACCTGATTCAGCCCTGCCTCCAGTCAATTGGCTGAGTGAGACCTGGCCAGACCATTAACACCCCTCCCCCACTATGAACTAACCTTTACAGCTAATGGAGTCAGCACAAGGAATCAAAATTCAAGTCAAAGCCCCCAAAATATGTTTGCTGCCAAAGGAAACAGGTCTCCAATTTAATCAGCTTCATTAACACCACATCAAAATAGGCTTGAAATTAACAGATATAGGTCTCCAATTCAAATAACCATCTCCAAGCAAATCCCACCAAATAGGTTTGAAAGCAGAAGAAATAGGCCTCTACCAGCGCAGCCTGTTACACAGTGAAACATCCGCAAAAAGAGCCCCACTTACAGCCACCAAATCAGTTTACAAACATCCAGCATCCCCAAAAACAATACCCTGCTAGCCCCTTAGAAGTAAGAAAGAAAAGAACTAACCTACCAAGTAAAAGCCACAAGAACCCTGTGAAAACAACAGCAGCAGCAGCTACTGTCCTGGAACACAACTGATCCTGTCCCCTTCCAGTTCTTTCTGGTATCGCTTTATTGATGATGTCATTTGTGTATGGACAGGGGAGTTAGCACTAGTAAAAGATTTCACTGATTGGTTAAATGAAAACAATTTGAATCTAAGCTTTACTTATACAGCTGATAAATTCAAGTTAAACTTCTTGGATTTGGACATCAATGTGAATGAGGCACTAAATATAGAAACACAGTGTTTTCACAAACCAACAGCTACAAATTCAGTGTTATAAGTAACAAGTGCACATCCACAGCACTTAAAAAATTCGATCCCGTATAGTCAGATGGTTCGGTTACGCAGAAATTGCAGTACTACTGAATTATTTGAGGCACAAACAGATGAATTAATAGAATGTTTTTTAAAAAGAGGTTATTCAAAAAGCCTTTTAAAGGAACAAAAACAATGAGCAGCAAGATGGATAGAACAGCCTTGTTATATAAATCAAATAATGAATCTGATATACAGCCATGTACTTTCATAACACAATATAATCATAAGGCAGGGGTAATTGGGAATGTGATTAGCAAGAACTGGCCTATTTTAATGAGTGACCAAACTGTAGCTAAAGCAGTGGGAAACAAACCAAGAATTTCTTTCAGTAGAGCCAATAATTTAAAGGATACCTTAGTGCACAGTAGATTTATAACCCCAAAAGATCCTAGAACTACATGGTTACCAAGAAGGACCAATGGTTGCTTTAAATGTTCCAGAAGTAATGTTCCAGATGTAATGTTTGTAAATATTGCAGTTCAGGTAGAGAATTCCAACACCCTCAATGTCCCAACACTCGAGTAGAGATTAGAGAACTCATAACATGTGATACATGCTATGTGGTCTACGTGCTCTGGTGTAGTTGCAACCTACTATATGTAGGTAAAACTATAAGGTCTTTAAAACAAAGAATTCAAGAGCATGTATGCTCTATTATCAATAAAAGATATGATACTTCAGTAGGGCTGCACTTTAATCAGGCACATGGTTCTAAACCAGACTGCATCAGATTTATGGGAATTAAATGGGTGCCACCATTGGAATTTGGGACAGACAGACCCAATCAATTGTTAGAAAAAGAAAGTAAATGGATCTACACACTCAGGTGTGTTAAACTGAATGGTCTAAATAAGAGATGGGACCTCAAACCCTTTTTGAAATAAAATTTGTAGAAATTTTACCATTTTGCTATTTGCCTGAATATGATATAGTATAAATAGCTTTATATTAATTATTTCTTGCTTTTGCTTTTCTCTACAGGTCAGTTTTACTGGGGTACTCTGAACTCTGGATCCAGGCCAGGTGGCTGAAACAAAATACAGTGTGGTACCTATTTATTAAGGAACACTTTCCATGCCTGAGATGGAATCCCAGTATTTCCAAGTAATTATAGTATTGTTAAGTAAGACTAACCTTAGGACCTCGTAACTTTATCCAGTAATAACAGGGTTTGCACTATAGCTGCACCCCGTTATGTTTGCAATATGCATTTTATATATTTAGAAAAAGTGACTGTCCTTTAGTTTTTCTGAACAACAATATTTACAGGCTTTTTTTCCTTCTTTTTTATAAATAAGTTGTATGCATTAATATTGTGGATGTAATTATAGATTAAGACAACACCGAATGATGAAATGACACTTCAATTGTTAAAAGGTCAATATGACATCATTATGTGAATGGGAATGAACTGTTATGCCTTTAAAAATGTGTTTCTCCTTGTCCTAACCACACCCCTGAGGAAGACTCGTGAGGAGCCGAAGCGCTGGGTGGTTAGCTGGCGTGTCTGTGATGGTGGCGCTTACGAACTGAAATAAAATTTCTATTTGGATTTTTGCAACGTTTTGATGCTCGAAGCTTTACTTTTTGGTGGGGAGTGTGCTCTTGTCTGTCTGATACCTTATTCGTGTTCATGAGCTGGCTGCTCATTGGAGTGCATCAGGTACAGAGGCTGTTTCGCGACTTTTTCATTTTGAATGTTTGCTATATTCAGAGCTGTCTTATTCAAGGACTATATTTGCCCTGGACTCCCAGCCCAGTTTGCCCGGCCTCATTCCCATGCTGTATTCAGAAGCTGTTTGCCCCGGGCTATTCCTTTTGAATATAGCTTGCTTTGTTCTCCAGGCTAAGTTTGCCCGCTGGACAGTGCTAATTGAGCCCCGGGGCAAAGTTTTGAATATCTGGCCCAGAGAACATCAAATATTAAATAGAGAAACTGAAAAACACACTATAAAGACATTAGGAAAAAAGGAAGGTACATGTGGCATGGAAATGATAGATACTACCAATTCCTATTATACATTTCCTAAAGTTAATTATACATTGACTAAAAAACAGTGATCAGAGACATACCTTTTGTTAGGCTGTATGTCACAGAAAAATGGGGAAATTTTGACCCGGCAAACTTTGAACTACAGCTGTTACAGTATTTAAATTCTAAATTAGGTACAAATATCACAGAGGATGACATAATAGAGATCAAAAATATACTGATCACAGCAGCCACTCTTATAGATATTTTGTTTATTTCACGAAGAGTAGCCAACTATGTGTGGATGAATAACTGGTTCGATTCTCACCTTTCCTAATAAGGCTATTGGTGATGACAATGTTTGACCAGACAAGAACAAAATGTTAAGCATGTTTGGTATGAGCATGACAGATTATAAAAATTATTATAAACTTACAGAAACTATTGAAACCATGTTTCAAACTTTTTTGAACATCTCACTTGATAATCTTGGTTCAATTTCTGCTTGTCATGCCAATTCAGACAGCTAAGTGGACATTTGGGCCTCTAACAGCAAACTGGCTGATGTGATACGGGCACAACCTGAGAAACCAGATCCCTTAGGGATATGTATTGTTGACTCCAGAGTGCTGAACAATACCAAAAATAGCCAACAAAGACAAAAATCATTACCAATTCCCTTAAGAAACAAATTTATGGTGTTAGCTGGATACAAAGATGAAGTCTGGCTATCCCTGAACCATAACTCAACAATAAGTGAATTTATGGACCCAATCAAGGGACCTATGTATATGACTTGGCATATTTCTGGATGGATGGTAAAACTGTCTGATAATGATTGTCTGAACTTTATGAAGGGTTTTGATGTCATCTGCCTCCAGGAGACTTGGCACTCAGAAAAATATGGAGTTGCTTTACATAGATATGAGTGCTTTCATACCCATGGGATTAAAACAGGGAAATCTGGAAGACAGTCTGGTGGTTTGATAGTCTTTATAAAAATTTGAAGTTTTTTTGGGATCACCTGCTGGAAATGTCGAAGCAACTTTGTTGTAGTGCATCTTAAGACAAAATAGAAAGAGATGATTGTTGTAAATTGTTACATCCGTCCAGAGAATTCAAAGTTTTATTATAAAGAAATATGGAATGATTTCACAGAACTTCATATGAGTATTGTTTATAGATTTCCACAGCTGGATATGTTACTGGTGTGAGACTTTAATGCTTACATTGGCAGCTGTGATGGCTTGCTTGGTAGATCTATGGCTTTACACTGTAATCCACCAGAAAACTTGTATATGAGAAATTCTAAAGACAAAAGAAATTAATAGGTTAGGGAAACAGTTAATTAATATATTGATTGAATATATGCTTTCTCCCTTGAATGGTAGAATATTGGGGGACAGAGATGGAGAATACACATATGTATCTCCTAGAGGAGCATCAGAAATAGATTATGCCCTCTGGTCAGGACCACTAGATTTTTGGGAAAGCATGATGATCCCCCCCAGGGCTGAAAGTGATTATTCTCCACTCATCTTAAAATCACTTGACTTCAGAGATATGCACCAAGACATAAAACTATCTCTAGTACAGTTCTCAGAAATTAGATCCAGCAACATTATAAAATGGAACCCAAATGTCTTAAATAACCTTACCACAATATTGAATAATTCTGTTCTATCAAACGATGCACAAGATTTTGTGCAAAGAGGCCTGGGAAACTTGTTACAGTCGATTAATATTTTATTTGAGGAAATTAAAGACAGGTTAGCTGCACCTATTAATTGTTCTCAATGCTTAAATGCTGCAGGCTGGTTTGACAGTGAGTGCAAGGCACTAAAAGCTTCCCTCAGGAAATTACATAAATAATATAAAAAACATGTAACTGACTGAGTTAAATTCAACTAGACAAAGATATAATTGTAATGTAAGAATGAATAGAATGTAATTCAGATTTGTACAATAAATAAATATAAGATACTGCTAAATGGGAAAAAGCAAGTATTCAATGTAAAACAGTGACAACTAATGCTTAATGCGGTCCAAAACAAGGATAGTATGATGCTTTGGACCCTAGCTGCCAAAGGCACTAACAAATACAAGACTGAACTCGATACATATATTTCAGAAACAAGATGGATTGAGCACTTTTCAAAAATATTGTATGACCCTGAAGAGCACAACTGTATAAACATCTTACTTGATGCAATCACAAGCTATAAAACCATTACTAGAGATGAGGTATATTTAGCAATATTCTCCCTTAAGAGGAAAAAAGTTGCAGGGCCTGATGGTATACCAGCAGAGGTCTACCTGTACGAGACTCCCCTGTGGACAAAATTTCTAATTATCCTATATAATAAATGTATAGTATATCGTCTAGTAGCTATCCAGGTACCTGGAAGGGAGCTAATATAGTTCCCGTACACAAGAAAGGAAACACTGCTGATCCTGCTACATAAAGGCCTGTTAGATATTTATCTTAAACTTTTTTCTAATATTTCATTGACTAGATTAAACAATGAAGTTGAAAAATTGGGGGCATATCCATCTATCAAGCTGGCTTTAGGTCTAACTATTCAACAACAGATAATGTTTTTGTACTTAGGCACTGTTTCAAAAAATATGTCAAAGTAAGGGTAAAAAATTATACAGTTTTCATTGATTATTCAGTTGCTTTCAATACCATCTTGCGCAATCTGTTATGGACTATATTACTTAATAGAGGCATAGATAGCGATTTGGTGGCTATTATAGCCCCGCTATACAACAGAACATGGGCTACGATTAGACTTGGAAAAATGGTCATTTGTCTTTCCTATTCAAAATCAACCAAGGAGTTAGACAAGGCTGTGTGTTGGTCCCTTTACTGTTTTCACTTTACATTGACAAGATGCTAAAGGACTGTGAAAAATCAAATATTGATTCACCAAAGATCAAACCTCTGTTCATCCTCTGCTTGCTTTATGCAGATTAAGTTCTTTTGCTATCTCTTTCCCAAGGTGGCCTGCCCGGAAAAATTTACTTTTTCCAGGTTAGGTCTACAGAACTGAAACTAGAAATAAATCTAAATAAAACAAAAGCTGTAATCTTTGAAGGTAATGAAAGAGCGAGTAACTGGTACATTGGGAAAGATAAAATTGAGGTTGTTCCCAGTTACGTATATTTGGGTATTACTTTTCAAGGAAATCATGGATGGTCAGTTCATTTGACAACAATCTCCGAAAAACTTAAAAAAACTCTCGGAGGATTGATAAGATTTAATTCAAAATATGGGGAATTTACTCTGCGCCCATTTTTGGAAACAGAGCAAAATCTGAGGCACGACTACTGTATGGCTCAGATATTTGGGAATATAAAAACATGAATAAGATATTGTCACCTTTATATAAGGTATTACAGAATATTTTGAGAGTGGGGTTTGCATGTCCTACACCTTACCTGAGAGCGGAACTTGGTATCCCCAACATAAATGCTCTGATCGACGCAAGGAAAATAAATTACTGGATTAGACTAATGAGACCAGAAAGTAATTCTTAGGTGAAATACTGCTACCATGAGAAAGAGATCTGGTTTAATCTAGGCTTTAAAGATGTTTTTTGGTATACCTCCTTAATCCACCTTATTAAAAAGCATAAGCTATCCAGGCTCAAGAATGCAGTTGATAAAAGCATATTATTAAGCATAAATTATAAGAAATATATATCCAAAAAGGTTATTAACCAGCGGAATACACGCAATCTTGAGTTAATAGCTAACTCATGCTATTCAAAATGGTTTGCCCAAAATAATTATTTTGAGATTAAACCATATTTGGACACCCTGAGCAATCCAAAATTAAGGGTGATATTTAGCAAGTATAAGCTTGAACAATTTCCTAGCAATATGCTCTTATTTAGATATACAAAATAAACAGGAACTGAGTCTGGAAATTGTGACTGTACATATGGAGGGATTGAGAATTTAATGCATGTTATGTAGTATTGCACATGGTATGCTAAAGAAAGGGCGTTTTGACTGGCACCATTTACAAATAGTACATATGAGATTGAGAAGGACAGTCTCACTAATATATTGTTGACTGCTGAAGATCAATGGTCTCTGGAAAGGCTAGCTAAATACTTTTATGCCATCAGTAAAATTAAGAAGAAGATGTCTACTACATGAATATTAATATACACTGTGACAGGGAGATCCTGCCACTCTTGAGGACCAACCTTTTCTTAAATCTGTTGCAACAGTTCTTCTATTTCTTAGCCTATTCTGTCCTTTACAATTTCTAGTCCATAACGTTGGCAATCTATTGGAACCCCCCCCCCTTTCTTGACTATGCTATAGTGTCCTCTTTAATTTTCCTTTTCCCTCTCAGGTTCTCATACAGTCAGGTTATTGTTGTGACCTCCAAGCTGTTGTAAAACAACAAGCTATGTTACTCATTGCTAAATTTAGTATGCAATGGCACTATGTCATAAAATACCATGATTTATATAACTTATGTGTATAAAATCTGTAAATGTTGAAAATACTATGGCACTAGGTTTTTTTGATAAAGGTAAAAAGCATTAGGTGACTGTATTATAGAAATTAAGTTACCGGGGTAGAGATATTAGAAATCCCCGTTGTATTGTTATGTAAATTGCAGATTGTTTGAGAGCCCTCTTGGTACCATGCATTCTGACTGTAAACTGAGCCAGTCTGAAATTTCATGGTTATTTGAATATACATCCCATGATGCTTTGCATTATTGGGGTATGTGTGATCCCTTTGGGATAACCCTTGCTTCAATGCTTCTGAATTGAGATTCTTTGTCTTTAGCTTGTTCTGTTTTTTTGAGCCCTCACCACCCAAGCAAATGAGGCCCACATAGGGGAAGCTAGAACTCAACTGAAAAGTTAGATCAGTGAGTCAGCAGGTGCTAAGTGCAGATGAAGGACATGCATAGTCTGTTGCTGCAAACCGATGTATTGAAAAAGAGATATGCCATTGCTGAAGGTTATCCTTTGTATTTTAAGTAAACATCATATAGAGATTGTGTGTTGAACTTGAAGTTCTGAGTCTGGTCTATCTTTTATCCCACAACCATTCCACAAACACAGCTGCATGGTTCAGTTTATCTCAGGACCCTCATTGGATTTTTTAATCTGTACATCTGTACTTGTATTTTAATCAGTATGTCTGTTTTTACATTTTTGTATCATTCTTTTTTTTTTTGTAACGGCTTTTAAGCTATACAATAAACTTGATGATGAGTATTCAGAATATCAGACCACCAACCATAAGTTTCCTTGGCACTACTGTGGAGGGATTGTGGGATAACAGATGGACCAGACACCGAACTTCAGGTTCAACACACAATCTCTGTGTGATGTTTATTCAAAATACAAGCAATAAGCTTCTGCAATGCATATTCCTTCTTCAGTACATCAGTTTGCAGCAGCAGACTATGAATGTCTTTTCTCTGCACTTAGCCAGCACCTACTGACACTGATCTCTGATCCCATTCACTAGTTGAGATGTAGCGACCACCCCTATGCAAGCCCCATTTGCTTGCATAGTGGGGGCTCAAAAAGAAAAAAAAAAAAAAAAAGCTATAAGCAAAGAACCTCAATGTAGAATCACTGAAAGAACAGCTACCCCAAAGGGCATTGGCAACAAATCAAGTTTCAAAGAAATACATCATCATACATACTTCCATAATGCAATGCATCATTGGATATATGCAGATCACCATGACATTTAGGCTTTTTCAGTTTACATCAATTTCCATGCATTTTAAATAACACTACTAGCTTAATTTCTATAATAGTCACCTAGTACTTTTTACCATTATCAAAACACCAAGTGCCATGGTATTTTAAACATTTACAGGTTTCATAAACAAAAAGTATATACATCATGGTATTTTATAACATAGTGCTATTACATACTAAATCCAACAACAATTAACACAACCTGTTTTACATACATGTGGAGGTCACCACAATAACCACCCTGTATGAGGACCTTAGATAGAAAAGGAAAATTAAAGAGGACACTGTAGCATAGTCAAGGGAGGGAGAAGGGGGTACCCACAGGTGGCCAACCTTATGGACTAGAAATAGTAAAGGATAGATTAGGCTTAGAAATAGAAGAACTGTTGCAACAGATTTAAGAAAAGGTCTGTCCTCAAGAGTGGCAGGAGCTCTTTGTCACATATCCCCCACCTTAAGAGGGAAACAGTTATTGCAGACTGCTTACCACTTTCCTGTCCCAGGAAGGGATGGAGTTTCCGCCATCCATCTTCAGAAGCTCTGTCTCAGGGTCCCTATTAATGATAAACATTCTATCATAAACATGGTGGATATCATCATTCTTTACCCTGAAGCATTAACACATTTCTCATCAGAGACTAACGGTACTGTCTCATCTACTTTTAGGGAAAGTCTGTTATATTTCTTAACCAAAAATCTGGACGCCTGTAAAGTCCAGCACCATAGAAAGACTTTCTCTGGGGTGAGTAACTACCTGCTCCAACCCCACCAGACAAGTCAGTTTTAAGCAGGGGCCCATTCCTAGGCTCAACCACTCTACATAAACCCACTATGACTCTTGATTAATTTCCCTTGTTACAGATATAGACACCTGAGGGTATACACTCAAGGCATTACCCCAACACAGGTTCCAATCCATTTGCCACCCACCTCCTCTGTAGGTTTTTCACTCAGAAAAGAATAAAACAGATGTACCACCTCAGACTCCTTGTCTGCCCTTGGGTACCTCTTTGACATCAGGCCCGCCCCCTGACCAAACATGCTACACTTTTGCCTACAGAAAGGGACCACTACAGAGCCACCTCTGGCCTTGCCTGCAACTAACTTGACCCCTCTGTCTTACACAAAGTTCCTGCGGGAATATGGAAGGAGCAATAGTAGTTTCTACTCTCCTGTTTCAACCTTTTATAGCCTATGACCCCAAATCCTTGGTCATCTTATCCCTAGGCAGGTCTCTACAGAAACTTACAGGACACCAAGGAACCTCCCATGCTGAATATCCTGCAATGTTAAACAGCAGGTTCCTTAACTTTTTAACTCTGGGGTGTCTTAGTAAACATCCTTTTAATCACTGTGCTATTTTTAGCCATCTGTTACCATCTAATACCTTGTAACCTATGTGACAGTTTCCCTTTTTCCAAGGATGACATTTTTTTAAATGATCTCTACTCTCCTTAACTTTAACATGCTGTAACAGTTTGACAATATTAGTATTTTTAGCATGCAGTATACCCCAGTCAATACTGTTAAGATTTAGCTGCATCAATACAAGAAAAGTCCCCTCAGCCTCACAGGCTTCTTCTTGCTTGCTTGGAGTCTTCAACCCCAGCACAATATCACTAGGCACAGTCCTACCTAGGGTCTCACATTCAAGTTCCATACTTGCATCTCCGACCTCCAACAGCTAACATCTTGGGAACACAGGAAATAAAGAAATAGTCTGCTCAAAAATCCTCCTCCAACTCTTTGTCCAAGCTCTCCAGCAGGAACCTCTCGAACACCTTGCACCAGTGTTCCACCTCTCTGTGTCACTGATCTGCCTCCAGCCATTGCCCACTCGTCCAGTGGACCATCCTCATCAGGGTCTCCACCTCCGGGATATTGTCTCTCACACCTCCAGTCTGCCTCGACCTGCATCTCTCCATCTTCTTCAGGCTTGGCCTTCCTCTGAGCTCTCGGGTCCAGTCCAGGCAGCAGCTTCTCTCCGTCTGTCAGCCATGGCTCTGGTCAGAACTCCACAGACCTTCTTCTCCAGGTTCTCCTCTGGCAACTCCTGGTGCATCGGTCCACCTGGGATATCTGGGCGATATCCACCAGAAAACATCCCTCTTCAACCAGTCCAGATGCTTCCAGCAAGTTATCCCACTTCTCACACCGAGTCTGTGGAGGGATTGTGGGATAACAGATGGACCAGACACCGAACTTCAGGTTCAACACACAATCTCTGTGTGATGTTTATTCAAAATACAAGAAATAAGCTTCTGCAATGCCATATTCTTTCTTCAGTACATCAGTTTGTAGCAACAGACTGTGAATGTCTTTTCTCTGCACTTAGCCAGCACCTACTGACACTGATCTCTGATCCTGTTCACTAGTTGAGATGTAGCGACCACCCCTATGCAAGCCCCATTTGCTTACGTAGTGGGGGCTCAAAAGGAAAAAAAACAACAAAATAAGCTATAAACAAAGAACCTCAATGCAGAATCACTGAAAGAACTGTTACCCAAAAGGGAATTGGCAACAAATCAAGTTTCAAAGAAATACATAATCATACATACTTCCATAATGCAATGCATCATTGGATATATGCAAATCACCATGACATTTAGACTTTTTCAGTTTACATCAATTTCCATGCATTTTAAATAACACTACTAGCTTAATTTCTATAATAGTCACCTAATACTTTTTACCATTATCAAAACACCAAGTTCCATGGTATTTTAAACATTTACAGGTTTCATAAACATAAAGTATATACATCACGGTATTTTATAGCACAGTGCTATTACATACTAAATCTAACAACAATTAACACAACCTGTTTTACATACATGTGGAGGTCACCACAATAATCTCCCTGTACAAGGACCTAAGAGGGAAAAGGAAAATTAAAGAGGACACTGTAGCATAATCAAGGGAGGGAGAAGGGGGTGCCCACAGGTGGCCAACCTTATGGACTAGAAATAGTAAAGGATAGATTAGGCTTAGAAATAGAAGAACTGTTGCAACAGACTTAAGAAAAGGTCTGTCCTCAAGAGTGGCAGGAGCTCCCTGTCACAACTACCCCTAACCTCTCCAAGAAGTAGACATGTAGACGTAGAGCTGTAGCAACTGGAACAAATCAAGTGTAAATGGAAACTATTTTGTTTTGATGACAGTGTCTTGAGTAATAAAAAATGGAATATCCTGAATTTGAAATTTTGGGGTAATTTTGTAAAGCTGAGATCCTGTGATGCTAACTGGTTTGCTGCTGGAAATTAAAAAATCTCTTTAAATGATGAAAAAGAATGATTGCCAGAGGTTTTTTTTTTAATTTTAGGAATGAATGGATTTCTGTTTGTGATGAAGTTCTTGTGTATATACTTTAGTTAAGGAATTCAATCTTACAAATATTTATTTTCATTCTTTTGATAAGCAGGTATTGCCCACTAGGCACAAGTGCTTGTTTTCAAGGGCAACCCGGGAGCACTGGGGTGGTTAAGTGACTTGTTCAGAGTTACAAAGTATGCAATTGGAGGTTGTGGGAATCAAACCCAGGTTTGCTGATTTTACCAAGCTCATTCACAGCTCCTTACTCTAACCTCTAGGCTATATTGCCAGCCAAATAATCAAATTCAGAGATACAAAAACAGCTCAAAACCGCAATACGAGTGTGCTCAATGTAAAAAACAATGGGACCAGATCAAACATCAGCACTACTCGAGGATACTCCAAAAATGCCAATTTATTGTTACAATCTAAAGGATGCCAAACAACAGCAACCAGTCATGTAGCCCCCTACCGGTTTTGTAAGTATGTGTGCGTCATCAGGCGGTCCTTTTGATTTTTTTTTATTTATTCTTTTTGGTGCCCACTCTGCTTTTGCCAGGCATCTGCCCAGTCATAGACCCCTTAGCTATGGCATCCCCAGATGAGCTGCACTCCCGGGACCCCCTGGATTACCCCCCAGGGCAGAGACATGGCACCCCTGGCCCTTTAGGGTGCCGCGAATGACAGGCTAGAGCGGGAGTTGGCCTGGGGAGCCAATTGAAACTCCAGGGCGGGCTTCATTAAGGCAGTGGAGACAGGCTATTTTTTCTCCTCTGTAGGGGGGGCGGGAACGTGCAATGACGCCAGTGTCCATCCCGCCACCAGGAACCTTGGGGACGTTGGTTGCTGTGGCACCCCAGGCCTCTGCTAGGGGTCCCCCATGCACCGATGATGACCCTTGCCCTCTCCCCAGAGAAGGAGAGCAGTCATAGGATGCTCAATCCTTCTCCCCCGGCCGGCCCTCCGATGACCCGAGTCCGTTCCCGAACCCGGGTTGCCACAAGCGGAAAGCCAACCTCTGCGCCGGTGGGCCAGCTATGGTACTTTTGATTTTAACAATATTTTGACATTTTTGGAGCATCCTTGACTAGTGCTGATGTCTGATCTGGTCCCAAATAATCATATTACCTGTTTATATCAACCATGTTACAGGAACTTTATGGTCCATTTCATAAGCTACTGTCGATTAAAGGAAATAGTCAGCACTAAGAGACTCACACCCATGTGTTAGTGGGTCCCAGTTTGCATTTTGAGTGCAAACATGTTTTTTTACTTACTGTTTAGTGCAGTATGAGACATTGTATCAGACTGATTATGCTGACTTCCAAGTTCTTTGCTGCTCTTGCAGTCTTTCTGGAGCTGCGTACATTTACAGAGGACTGTGTTTAGCCCTGGAGAACAGCAGAACCAGCAAACATCTGATCTGAACTTATGAAATATCTAACACGCACCAGAGGCTATAACATCTCCCACTGCAGCAGCCCTGCTCTGAAGTCATCTGCAGAAGATTTGGGGATTTCAAGTTATGGCCAATATCAGACTGGAAGTCAGCAGAATCACTCTGATACAGTCTGCTACACAAACAACAGACATTGCACACCTCCACAAATGCACTGTTGCCTAGAATGAGGGCACAGTCCAGGCACAGTTGCCAGTGATACTGTTAGTTTATTAAACTGATTTTAAAGCCATACAGACAGGACAAGTAACCAGTTCTGACTTGGAACAATCCATTCCAACTGCTCCAGCACATCGCTCATCAGAGTTTTGTCAGGGGGAGAGGATATGGACTAAGACCCTCTCCTTAAATAGCCTTAAGTGACCAATAATCCAATCAGACTGGAGTTCCATACAAGACAGTAACAAGTGCATCACAAGTCCTTGTAAAGGAGTAACAGAGAAATGGATCTGCTGGGAGTTGAAAAGAACACCACAGCAATGTCCATATATTAAAAATTTTTTGATACAGTAAAAATATCAAAACACAGTACAAAACATAGCTGACTTCAAACAAATACCACCAATAAGGCAGGAACCTTAAGAAGCCATTTTATTTGTGAGCATATATTCATTTAAACTGATACACATATGCATCACAATGGGAGGTACAACTAATACAAAACGAGGTGTAAATCCAGCCCAGGTCTCACAGCAAAATTAGATGAACAGTTAACAAACAGTAGAATTTATAATAAACCTAGATATTGGAGCTCCGGACAAATCAGGGTACCAGATCACCAAGGGACGTAAGAGAGAGCAGGGATAGAGCACTGGTAGATCCACGAAGCTGTAATCTCTCCTCAGTTTGGGTGGTGTCACCACTGGCATGATGGACAAGATGCTGGCCTATGGTAGCCATCCTCTTCTAAAAGAAAAAGAAACAGTTATATCGGCCAAGTGGGTTGGGGATGGAGAGGGTGGGGAGCTAAGGTGTAGTAAGAAGAGGGGGGAAGGAATGTGAAAAAACAGGTATGGAGGATTTGAAATAAATAGGCAACATACAGTAGTTAATACAAACATGTTGTGAAATACTGATATTGATATTGACTGTAACACTTAAAAAGACCTTAATTCAAATCTATCAAAATCAGTCATAACGCTGGTCTGGTGGTGCTGAGGGCTGAGGTGCTGGACGCCACACCTCTTGCCAAGCCAGCAACCTGGGTTCATTCACAAGCTCGGGGTGCTGAGGGGCAGCTGGGGGGGGGAAGGAGCTGATTGAGCTGCCGACTGGCAGCTCTCCTCCTCAGGGACGTCTCGAGGGTCTCCTCGGTGCTTGGCCACCTCCTGGTGGAGGCTGGGGGGGGGCGTCACATCGAGGAGCCCTGGCACTAGGCCAGGAGAGGGCAGAAGGGTTCGTTACTGGAGTCACAGTGTGCATGCTTGCCTATACATGCATGCACTACTGTGTTCTGGGGCCTTGGGGTAGCTGGGAGTAAACGGGGAAATACAGAGGCTGCAGCAGGATGAAGCCTCCAGGCTGGCTCTGGGGGTATCCGCTGAGGCATGCGAGGCACCTACAAGACCCCAAAAGACCCCCAGAGTCAGGTAAGGGTGGTCGACGCAGGCAGCATTCCACTGTGGAGGATAAAAAGCAATATGGAAAAAAAAAACAATCATAGCAGTGGCTGCCTAGTGGCATGGAGAGGTAAGGCAATGCATGCATTACATCCAGCTACACTGGCGACCCATGTTTGGGAATAAGTATGGGTTTGCAGGGGTCTGCAGGGTGGGAGAGGATCGAGCATCCCAGGGACTGCTGTCTTGTCCCAGGAGGGATGGCCTGTCATCTCGGCCCTTGATTGCCACCCAGTGGAGGCCTAGTGGTAGTGCAGGTCCAAGAGACATGAATGGGTGGGCCGTGGATGTGCAGGAAACATACACCTCCATGAGCATGTACTGATGTGATGCTGCGAAGGGACTGAGGGAGGAAATTGGAAAACAGGATCCAAGGACTGGATGACACCCTGTGCATCTCCCCAACACCCGTACCACCATCTGGATGCCTGCAGTGTTCTGGATACGTGTTTCGATGGGGGGGGGGGATTTTTGGGAGCTGCACTCCAGGTAAGTCCAAGGGAGGAGGGTGCTGGCCCAGGGGATGTGGGGATAGGTGCCGAAGAGCTGTGTGAGCAGCAAAAAGCTTTGTGGGGGAGAAAAGTCAGTCATAACAGAAAAAATGACCCACTTGCAATTCAAAGAAAGGGATTCAAGTCCAAGTGTTGAGACCACTCAGTCTCAGAGAGTTTAGTGTAAAGATCCAGTAACTCTTTCTTTGTAGTGATCTCGTGAGTTGGTCACTCCTAGAGTGCCAGGCTTCAACCACTCTAAACTCGTGAAGTGTATGTGAGAGGGGCCATTGCCATGGTATTCTGCAAAGTGTTGTCATACAGGGGTACCATCACTGGACTTTCTGATGTTCCTCAAATGTTCTTGTAGTCTCTGTTTTAATGGTCTGATAGTATGATCAATGTATAGCAATGGGAAACTACACCACAAGGCATAAAGTATGAAGCACACAGTGCAATTTATAAACTCTTTCACCTTCATCTTCCTGGAATAACCTTGCAGTTTTAAAGTATTGGCTTGGGTGCAAAATCTGCAAGCACTACAGTTTACACAATGGAATATACTCTGAGGAGGCAGGGGGAGCCAGTTCAGATGAGTTTTCTTTTTAGTTGCTCTGTATTGGCTGTGCACTATTTTCACCCTGGTGTTAGGCACCCTGGAGAAGGATATTCCAGGGAAGTCTCCAAGTTCAGTGACTAAAATGGGATAATTGAGTAAAATCAGTCAGAAAGTATGTCTCTTTGTACATGGCACAAAGATCTGCAACAGGGTTGATACACGGGGGGGGGGGTGGAAGGATGAGAAGGGACTTGGCAAGGTTGAAGGAATGGTCAGAAGTATGGCAGCTTAGATTCAACGCAAAGAAGTGCAAAGTAATGCACCTGGGAAACAAAAACCCAGAGTAAGAGTACACAATGGGGGTGAGATACTAACAACAACAAAAATAGAAAGGGACCTGGGGTAGTTATATCAGATGACCTAAAGGTGAGCAAGCAATGTGACAAGGCAGTAAGGAGAGCTGGGGGTATACTGGTATGCATAGGGAGAGGCATCACCAGTAGAAAACAGGAAGTTGTTATCTCTCTGTACAGATAGTTGGTGAGACCCCATCTGGAGTACTGCATGCAGTTCTGGAGACCCAGTCTCCGCAAAGACATAGACAAGGTAGAGGCTGTCCAGAGGAGCGCAACTAAAATGGTGCAGGGTCTGCACCAGAAGACGTACGAAGAGAGGCTAAAGGAGCTTAATATGTACTGTATACCCTTGAGGAAAGGAGGGAGGGGGACATGATAGAAACTTTCAAGTACCTCAAGGAATCAACAAAGTCCAAGAGGGTAGCATCTTTTAGAAAAAGAGATGTGCAAGAACAAGGGGGCACAATTTGAAGATAGAGGGGGACAGCTCAGAGGTAATGTGAGGAAGTATTTTTTCATGGAGAGGGTTGTGGATGCATGGAACAGCCTTCCTGAGGAGGTTGTGGAGTCAAAAACAGTGGGGGAATTCAAGAATGCATGGGACAGATATAAGGCAATTCTAGTGGGGGGTAGGAGGAAGTAGGCAGTTGGTTAATTAGAATCTGCAGCTTATCCATTAGGTAGGGAAATAGGCAGACTAGGTGAGCCAAGCGTTCCTTATCTGCCATCAAATTCTATATTTCTTTGTAACTGCTTTACCCCCTGCCCCCTTTACTGTGAGGCAGTTCAATTTTGTCACAAAACATACCTTGTCCCTCTCATTCAACACTTTGTGCTTGGGTATAAGCAGTGCACATCTGTCACAACTGCAAACTTTCTCCAGTGTAGATTTTGGTACTGGATTGCTGCAACCCCTAGCAATAAAATGTTCTGTCAGTGCTCTGGCTTGTTGTTTAAAACCACAGATCTAAGGACAATTTCTGCAGAGTTTCAGATGTCATGCATAAGGAATGGACTCCTTAAGTGCATGGGGACGGGCACTGCAGTGGGTTAACAGTATCCTAATGCTGTGACCCTGTTTTGTTTTTTTTACTTAGATTTTTATGTGCTTTTTCCTCAGTTCTTGCCCCAACCCAGGACATGGATGTGCACACGCATGCTGGGTATTGGCTTGGTCCCTTCTACCCCACTCCTGGCAATCGCCGCTGCTGTCTACGCATCCCATCAGACCTCCACCCAATGGAAATGGAACTACAGGAAGGGCGGACAACCACCCTGGGAGGAGAGAGCTGCCTTTCAGCTGCTCAATCTCACTCCCCCCCACCCCATGCCGGCTCCCCGATGAGCCAAGATCATTCCGGAATCCAGGGTGCTGGTGTGGCGCGACATAAGGTGTCCAGTGCCTCAGCTCTCTGTGCTACTGGGCCAGCCCTGACCCTGATTTCATTACCAACTGCAAGACTGACATGGAGGAAATTTATGTTTCTTTTAAACCATAGTGCTGGTAAAGTGAAGATAAAAAAATTATTAATATTTAACCAATCCATGAATTCTTGTGCTTCACTCTCAGTGCCCCTCTAGACACAAAATATGGCATCTATATGCCTAAACCATTTTGAGATACAATGCAAAAAAGGATTCTCTACTGGGTTGAAGACATGCCATTTTCCCAAAAGTCAGGAAACAAATTAGCAAATGAGGGAGCCATAGACGGCCACCTACCGGGTCAGTATCTCGTACACTTAATAATAGCGTGCGTTAAAACCGCGCAACAGGGACAGTGCGGTAGGATACAGCGAGAGGATGCAAAACCGTGAAAGGATGTATATGTGATAGTGCACCCCTCACTCTTCCCAGGAAGTGGATGAGACCTGTGCTGGGAAGTGGGGCTGACGAGCAGCTGCCGTGGCTCAACAGGATGAGCCACAGGCAGCAAGGGAAGGAGGTGGTGTGTTTAGGACCAGGTTTCGATTCCCGGTCCCAGACGCAAGTAATTTTTATTTTCGCACATTGTGCGATGTTATGTTACCCTCCTCCCCGGAGTTTGGTATTTTAGTTGGGGAATTCATGGTCGCAAACCCCTGTAATGGGTGCAGGGCAGAGCCCCTGCAAAAGAAAGACATATGCCGCTTGCAATATATCACGCTATATTGCAGCATGGTATATTGCTGTGGCATAATGTCTTGCGACATTATGACCCCATGCTGGCTGGCCACCTCCCTTCCCCCACTGGTCCACAAAACAAGAGGTGGAACTGAAACACAGAATGTGATGGCAGATAAGGGCCGCAGGGCCCACCCAGTCTACCCAGTTTTTATTAACCTTCATTTTGTGCTGCAGACCCTACTTGATCTATGGTACACTGCTGGTCAAATTCAAAATAGCTGTTACTCAGAACAAACTTCAAACCTCAGATCTTCCAAGATGAAATTAATAGGGTAACTGTTACTGTCTGAATAGTGACCTAAAAATGCTTGCATGCTTGTATTCCATACAGGTGTCTGATTGATATACAGTTTCATAGTTGAGTTCAAGTTCAGGAGGCCGAGGCCTTTTGTGAGCTCGCCACCAAATACTGTTGCTGGAAAAAGTATTTGATATCTCCCATGTGGTCGTCTAAATTTTTTTTAAATATATTCATATTTTTACTTTCAACTATGTGATTTGGAAGTGTATTCCATGTAGTGATTATTCGTTGGGTATACCACTTACTTCTCTTGTGTGTTCTAAATGTATCTCCTTTTAATGTATATTTATGTGTTCTCTTGCTAGTTTGTCCACTGTATTTTTCTGAAGCTATGGTTTCTCTTAGGAATTCATTTTGAACAGCATTGAAAGTTAGGCAGAGATCATCTCTAAGATTTCTATAATGTATAGAATACAAGCCTAATTTCTTTAGCCTGTCCTCATATTCTAGATGTCTCATGTTAGTGACTCTCTTTGCGACGTGTCTTTGGATGCGTTCACTCTATTTCTTGCCCTTTATTGTTGTTGGGGAGCATAAAGGTGCACAGTAGTCCCAATGCGACCTTACTAAACTTGTGTATAGAGGTACTATCACCCTTGGGTCTCTGCTTTTAATATTTCTAAACATACAAGATGCAATATTGTTGCATTTCTTGACTATTGCCTGTGTGTGTATATCAAAGGTTAGGTTGTTGTCTATCATCACACCGAGATTCTTTTCACTGGTTGTTTTCTGTAGGATTACAGCATTTAATTGATAAGCCTTGCAGGGATTATTTTTTCCCAGGTGCATTGCCTTACATTTTGTTTCATTAAAGGTCAATTTGGTGTCATGTGACCATTTCTCTAGAGTGTAGATGTTCTCCTGAAAATCATTTGCAGCCTGTGAGTTGTTTACAATACAACCAGTCTTGCAGTCGTCAGCATACTTTGACATTGATGCATTGTTAGATGTCTGCATGGTGGAAATCAAGATGTTAAAAAGTGTGGGTCCCAGCACTGAATGCTGTGGGGCCCCACTTGTTACTAGGCCCCAGGTAGACTTATTATCTTTTACTTCAACTCTCTGTCTTCTGCTATCCAGCCATGATGTTACCCAATTTATTATGTTGCTATGTAGATTAAGTTTGTACAGTTGGCGAATCAGGATGCTATGTGAAACGGTATCAAATGCTTTGGAGAAATCCAAAAATACATCTACAGGAAGACCCCAGGGGAAGACCTCTATCCAGTGCTATGCTCATGGGTTCAAAGAAGTTGAGTAGATTTGTCAGACAAGATCTACCAGCCATGAATCTGTGTTGTGTTAGGTCCTGTTGATTACCCTGTTCTACGTGTTCCATTATACGTTTCTGAATTAGGTTTTCAAGCAGTTTACATACCACTGAGGTTAGGCTGATAGGTCGGTAATTAGCTACATTACTCTTGCTACCGGATTTATGTATTTGTGTTACCGTTGCATCTTTCCATCCTGGCATTATATTCCCTTCCCTTAATGATACATTGAAGAGCAGTGTTAGGGGGCCTATAAGTTCATTTTTGTTTCCTTTACGAAATTAGGATGGATTCCATCTGGTTCTGGTGAGCTACTTTTCCTTAGTGTCCCTAACACCTTTGCAACTACTTCTTTAGTGAAGAATTCAATGTTGTCAGTGCTTATATTGCTTGCAACAACTTTCTCCTTGGGTGTAAATACATTTAGAAAGTGTTTGTTGAATACTTCTGCTATTTCTATTTCTTCAGTGATCATTCCTGTTTCAGTTTGTATAGGTGTGGTCTCTACATCTGTGCCTAACCAGATGTTAGAGGGCTCCCAGAAAAAAATGTTACATTTAGCCAGCATGTCCACAGTGTCGTGCCGGTGGGACCCAAGTATCCCAATACAATCTTTAGGGTAGAAATCCAGATATTTGCTGAAGTTGTCAGAAAGGGAGCCCCCCCCAGACACTACTGGATGTCCTGGTGAATTACTGAGGTATAATAACTGGCTATCGTTTTTTTCCCATAGGGAAACCAGGTTTCATTTTGTCATTAAAACTAGCTGGTTATAATGATGAACACGTGCCCAGTTTCCCTAGCTCAGTGCATGCACCAACCGCGATCTTCCTCTGCACTGTTCCCTGCCGTCCTCACTCCTCAGCACTGTAAAGTTCCCCCGACAGAAGGAGTTGATGGTAAATTCTTTAAAAAAAAAAAAATATCACTGAGCACATCAAATTTTCATTTTCGGTGTGAAATAAAAAACACAATGCTGCTTTAGTTTAGGAGCTGCTATGGACCGCGCTGAAACCCCAGTGGTCCACAGCTAAACTCCACAGACAAATCCATTTTGTTTAAATAACTGCTGTGGCAAAAAAAGATCCCCAGCAATTGTACAAAATAAAGGATAGGTAGGCGGTCAAATCTCAGATTTTACACCTCCCCCCTCAGGGTGGGATGTCTTAATAAACCCCCTCGAGCTTCGATCTCGGGGGTTTATGTGACTTCCCATCCCTCAGTGGGGGAGGTGTAAAATCCTCGTTATAACCATCTATCCATCCATTATTCTCTATTTTGTGTACTTTAAGTAGTACATAGAACATATCATAGTGATACAATCCACAGAAAGTCAAATTCTTCCTTAGTAATCTGGGAAGTTGCCCTCCTCATTTAAGCATGTTCAAAAGCCCTTTTTTTAAACACATCCATTGGGTCACTGATTATGTTACAGTAGTTATTAGAGTCATTCAGTGGTCAGCCAGCCTGGTGGCGCAGAGTGTTGAGGCACCTAGCCTTACCTCATATTATGTCAGCAACCCGGGTTTGGGAACGTCATTGGGGAGCTGGCCGGTAGAGAAGCAGCGAAGTTTAACTTCGCTAGCATAGCAGAGGCAAAGTGGCCCACTCCACCTCGACTTATAGCTACGCGAAGTGCCCACCGAAATGTGGTACTTCGCCAATTCATGTCATAATGACGTCACGTTATGATGACTTTGCTTTATTTTCTTTTAAAGGCGGAGTGAGTGAGCATTGTAACAGCCCACAGATCACATGGCTGACAGTTTGCAGGTCACATGGTTCAGGCAGGAAGTTAATCATGCAAGACAGTGAAAGACTTTCACTTTCACCTTACCTAGTGTGGGAGAAAGAGCTGTGTTTGAGAGGAGACAGAGAGACAGCAAAAAATATAAACCCTGCCTCTGAACCAGAGCACCTTCTAGGCTAGTGGTCTCCTCCCTGAAGCAGGAGGTAGTGGTGCCATGGAAGCACCACCTTCGGTGGCACCTGCCAGCACCCCCCACCAGTGCCACTACCTGCCATGGCCCCTGCACCAGTGGCTCAGCAGGAGGTGAGGGAGGAGCCACAGCAGTCACAGCAACAGGAGGTTTCCCCACCTCCGGCCCCAAGTGAGCACCAGCAGCAGCCAGCAACAACATCTGGGCCCCCCCACCTGTGTCCGGTCCTCCCCGCAGCTCATTAGTGTGGGAGTTCTTCATTACACTGCCTGCGGACACCAGTGCAGTGAAGTGCAATCTGTGCGGTAAGGTGGTGTGCTGTGGCCCCAAGGGAAGTCATCTGGGCACAGGTGGTCAACGCACCCACCTATACAACCACCACCATGCAGACTGGCAGGCCAAGCTTGCTGAACAAGGCAGGAATACGCCTTCTTGCCCTGCTGGACAACAGGTGGCAGCATGGCTTCCACCTGCATGTGGTATTAAGTGGGGGTGGGCCATGGAGCAAGTGGCTGCTCCACAACCTGCAGGTGATGGTGGCAACCCTGCATAAATACCTGCCACACATGCCAATTTGGGCCTGATCTGGACTGAGCTGGACCACGTGAACCACTGGACTGACAATGTGGAGCAGCGGTTGGACAGCATGGAGGTGCACCAACTCCAAATAATGGGCATGTTTCAACTGCTGCTCTCACACTATAACACTGATCATTATTTTTTGTTTGTCCTTGCACCCACCATCCTCTCCATGAAAAAATAGTTCCTGACATTGCCCCCGATCCGTCCTTCCTCTATCTTCAAATTTTGCCCCCTTGTTCATGCACATCTCTTTTTCTGAAAGATGTTACCCTCTTCTACGTTGTTGATTCCCTTTTGGCACTTGATAGTTTCTATCATGCCCCCCCTTTCCTTGTGGTCATACATATTATGCTTTGGACTCCACGATATTTGGGAAACCAGTCAACTTGTTCTCACGGATTGAACTTGAGGCAATACTAATGCCATCAGCAACTTCACTACCACCAGCGTGGACAACAGCATCTCCACCATGACTGAAGTTACTGATTGCGCTGTGAAAAAACATAATCAGAGAAATCCCTTTACTGACATCAACCATGCACTTCTGCTGCATACTACCATGCCCAGAGCCACTCTTGCCACTAGCAGCAGTGCCATGGCCAGAAGCATCTTTGCATGGACGTCTCTTTGCAGGCATTTTTGGGGATTACATAGAAAATTCACAACAAATTGAGATTTCTGAAATTTGGGGTGGATGGGAACTTCAGGAAGCCAAAAATAAACAACTCTGGTTTACAGATGCAGACTGGGCACTAAACAGATGCAAACACACAGACGCAGATTGCACACTATAAAGAGATGCAGCCGCACAGGCACAAAAACACCTTAACCAGTGGTCATGCAAATCCAAAACTGGAAAGATAAATTATATTTTTTGCAGGTTGGGCCTTCAGTGGCAGTCCACTAGCTAGATAGAAGGGAGTAGTAAAAAATACCGCAGATGGATAACCGATTCAGAGTGCAGTGATTATTGTGTGGCACAATAAAATGTGTCTGACTTGATGGCACATTCACACACACACACACACACACACTACAGGTAATCCACAGAAAATTTAACAGTGCAGTGCACTATATAAACAATTAAACAGAATGAAAATATGCACTGCACCACAACAAACAGAAAATAATGATCAAAAATTAAGTTCAAGTATTACTGTGTGTGCATAAACACACAAATACCAACACACATTATTCGTACAAAACAGTTTGAAAGACTGACTTTCTAATGTGAATCTCACTGCACCACAGATATGCCCCTCCCCCGAAGCACGCTTCAACATTGTCTGTCAGCACACAAGCTGAATGTTCTAAATTAACATTCGAAATGCACACAAAAACAATCAACACTCGATGATCTAAGCACAGGAGGGTTTCCTGTAAGTCGATGTACTAAATTTGGAACAAACTAATTGGATCAAAAGTGATTTTTTTAAAGATTTTTCGATAGTTTGATTCTCAGAGCTCTGAAAGCAAACTGTCTCCAGCTTTCCACTCCACACACTATGCAGAACTGAGGTTGTGCAAGACAATATAGAGCCCATGTGACCTCCCATCCCATGAATCAATGCAAAATTCACCTCTAATAGCAATAAACAGGAGAAGCAAAGCGAAGTCCTGTAAAATCAATGGCACTTCATGTTAAAATTAAGGGGAAGGCATTGGCTGCAGGGCATCTATGAGATGAAATGGAAAACACTAGAGGTGAGGGAGGAAGGTCTGACACAGAGTAATAAGCTGCTTCTGACAAACAGGGACAACTTACACCTTATATGGGGAGTAAATCCCTACACAGAAGTCACATTAGACTACTGGTATAGGACTCTTGATGATAAAAAAAACTTCAGAATTGGTGCCCTCTTCTGGCCTCATTACCATACATAAGTTCTTGTATACCAGCTCAGCTGGACATAGGTTTCAGATGGTGGGAGAGAAGGGGGCTGCACTTGCTCTGGCATTTTGTTCATGATGGAGACTTTTGTACCTTCCCTGACTTGGTAGACCAATACAGAATTTGCTGGCAGGACAGATTTAGGTATTTTCAGGCCCTGGACTACATTAGATCCCTCTCGAGAGACCATTGGAAGGAGGACCCTCCCCCCAGATCTTCAGTCTGCTTAAAATTGCAACAGAGGGCAAAGCATCTTTGGAGCATATGATATCATACTTACACAAAACTTTACTTTTCTATGGAGGGGATACTCCTCACACCATTAGAACAGCTTGGACTTGGGATCTGGGGGTTCAGATACCAGAGAGGGTCTGGGCCAGATACCTAAATAGAATACAGTGTGGAAGTTCAGCAATAAGCTGGAAGGAATATGTATGGAAAATGTTTGTCAGGTACTTTAAAGCCCCAGTTATACAATTCAAATACCAGCAGGGGGACCTCCAAGTTGTTGGAGAAGATGCAGGCAGTCCATGGCAGCCTTAGTTCACAAAATGTAGGCCTGTCTAATCTTAGCACCCTTCTTTCAAGACCTACAAAATGCCTTGCAAGAGATTTTCACACCAGCTTTGCTCCTGAAACCTACTCTGTATTTCTTCCTAGATTTTCCCAGGGACTACAGGCACTCTCCGGCTGGTAAACTGCTTAGGATCGCCACCTTGGCAGCTCAAAAGGTGATAACCAGGAATTGGCTTTCCCCACATCCATTGAGCTTAGAACAATGGCATGATTTAATGATAGCTATCTATCGCATGGAAAATATGACTGCAATTTTAAATAATGGGCAGCCACAATTTGAGCTGACATGGAGAAGATGGGTCATATATATTTCCCTTTTGAAGCAGAATTTTGTACCGTGACATTTTGAGAGACAGCCCAAATATATTTCTTATTTTTGCAGCTGTGTATAAGCTATTCCTGATCTTTTTGTAGCTGACGATTGACTATACTGCCCCATTCAGGACAAAATGTTTTACGAATCCGGTTCAGCCATAAAACATTCTTTACATCTGAAGAAATTAATTAATAATGTGGCAAATGTATGTTGTATATCACTATATGTTGTAGTGTCTTGAAATGTATTGGAAAAACTTTTAAATAAAGTTTAAAAAAATTAAGGGGAAGGCTGTAGCACAAGGTGAAGTACTGCGAAGTCCACTGGAAACAACACATTTCACTTTCAGATTTATAGGTGAAATAATTTGCTTCATGTTGCGGAGCACTACGCAGATTGGGGGATAAAACGTGAAGTGCTCCACGTAGTGAAGTGGGAGTACTTTGCCTGCCTCTACTGGCTGGGGGTGGGAAGTGTGGGAGCAGGATCAAGCTGCCTACAGCAGCTCTCCTCTCCTGGAGTGGACGCTGTCCCTCCCATAGTCCCGTTACCACCAGGTGGAGGTCCAGTGGTGGTGCAGCTGGAGAAGGTAGCCAGTAGGATGGGGTGCTCCACTGTGCCTGGCATGTGCATGCCTCCACACGCATATGTCAGCGCACCGGATGCGCGCAGGAAGGGCTGGGTGAAAAAGGGGGAAAAAGCCTGTAAAAAATGTAAATTAAAAAAAAAGAATCATTCAGTGGTCTGAGTGTACAGTCCCTATACATTTCTTCAGACATGGGAACCACGTTCACTCTTGAGCAGCCCTTGTTCTTGCTATCGGCACTCATGGGAACTGCGTTCGCTCTTGAGCAATTCTTGTTCTTGTTCTTGCTATCAGCACTCATGGGAACCGCGTTCACTCTTGAGCAGCCCTTGTTCTTGCTATCAGCACTCATGGGAACCGCGTTCACTCTTGAGCAGCCCTTATTCTTGCTATCAGCACTAGTAACTTGTTCTGTCTGTGCTGCTTTAAAATCAGTTTACTACACTGACAGTATCATTGGTAACTGTGACTAGACTGTTTCTTCATTCTTGGCAGCAGTGTGTTTGTGAAGGTGTACGGTTTCTGCTTGTTTGTGTGGAATGCTGTAAACGATCTGGCAGCCATGACACTATGCCTAAGCCTGTGCAGAGTGCACGCTTGCTATTCTGTCGTGCACTGATATTGATAAATTGTTTACTTCTAGGCTGACATTTTCTGTTACTACAAATCCCAGACTCCCCTGCAGCTGACATCAGATCTCCTATCATATGTTCTCTGTTTCTGCTTTTCTTCAGGGGTTAAGTACAGTCCTCTGTGAAAGATCTTAGCCCAGGAAGGACAACAGGACCAGCAAACAAAAGATCAGAGCTTATACACTCTAACATACACTGCAGGCCATTGAATCTGTCACTGCTGCCTACTCCTCCCATGTCAGCTGCTAGGGACTGTGAGAGTTGTAGTAACAGATGTCAGCTTAGAACTAAGCAAAATTAGCCTCTGCAAAAAATAGTAAGTAAATCAAAATATATATATATATATATATATATATATACACAGTGTATGCTGTATGTTCTTGTACATAAAAGGGAAACTGGGACCTGCTCCACGATTGGGTGTGGGGCTCTTAGTGCTAACTGTTCCCTTAAGCCCTGGTTGGTTGATCTTAGAAAGATGAATATTCTTAGTGGATGGACACAGGCAGAGAAAAAGAGAAAGGGGAAGGTTATAGTTAACTTTTTCAGGCCACATTAATGTGGTACCTGGTTAATTTGCTGAAATGAAAAATGCACTATCATAAACTGTGCAGGAATAAAAGAATGTGTAGTCCTGGAGTTGGTACATTTAATCAAGCATGGTTTCGCACCACACTTAGATTATGGGACCGCGCAATGAGGATTTTGCCCATGCCATGTTTTGCAAATTTACCCCATGCCCATTTATGCCATCCTTGTAAATCTCCATCCCAAGCTTGGTGCCCTGTATCACAACAAAGACTACTTATCTCTGCAGGTAGCTTGTTACAAAAACAGTGCTCCCTGTCTTCAACTGCATGGATGTGGTCTATGACACTGCTCCTACACTTCCTTTACCAGACTGGACACCCTCTGCAACTCTTTTTGCCACTTTGCTACAGACTCCCTCCACCCATGCACACTACTGCTCCCTCTATTCCTCCCTATCCATTTGCGCTCTGTCCTCACATTGCCAGGCTCACTATACCTCCTTCATATCCATCTACTGGTTTGGGTCCCTTTCCTCCTTCCTCTCCTCTGTCAACTCCCCCTGCCTCATGTTCCACCTGTTCCAGAGACCACTGTACTTTCGCAACCTCTCCTCAGCTGGGAAATCTGCTTTCTCCTATCGACGTCCCTCTCTCTGGAGCCACCTCCCCTACTTCCTCCACCTCTTCTGCCCCTGTCTCCCTCAGGCACCAGCAGAAACTCCAAAACCACTCCACCTGCTTCTGTTACCCTTCCTCCTGACACCTCCCAGGTGTGAGCCTCAACCAACCTTGGTAAAGCAGCTGAGTCTCCACTACCTGCCTACTGGTTTCACTTCCTCACCATCTCTGCTCTTCCCTCTACCACAGTGCTAGTGGAAGCTCATCCTACAGGTCTCTCACCTGTTGTCAGTACAGTATTGGCACGCTGCATATTGCTGCCATTTTACTTTGCACTTGAATAGGCGTTGCACATTAAGCTGTGACCGCACTTTATTTCTGTACCGACTTATTTACCAAATGTTAGCTTGATTGTCTTGTTCTTGTGTACTGTACTGCTGTTTTCCCTGTTCCCTTCTGCCAGAATGCACCTGGAAATGAGCCTTGACTCACTGTGCCTCTCATGGCTTCCAAGTAGTAGTAGTAGTATATTTTATTTATAATTTTCCATATGAATAAGGACTACCCAGTTGAACAGAGCTCATTTCAAATGGAGTCCTTAGTACAAATGGTTATGAACTACAAGAAACAAGGGACTTACAAAAAGACAATACAGTGGAGTCCACTTAAATGCACATCGGATAAGTGCAGATTCTGGATAAAGGTACACTTTTTCTATTTTCCAATTTTGTTTCCTATTTCTGCAGTGTTAAATGTTTTGGTTAAGTGCACCCTGGTTAAGTGGACATTCCTGTTATGTGCACATTTTCAGAATTCACCAATGCATCTATTAACATGCAGTTAGCACCTGTTAAAGAGCAGATTCACAGTGTTCTAGTAGTTGCCCCTGCAAAGCACATTACATAGCCTACCTAAACCTGAGTTGAAATCCTAAAATTTTTATCCTTAGTGCTGCCGTTAAAAAAAAGTTAGAATGCTCGTAAAATTGCCTCCAGACAAAAAAAGCCAGAAATTACACCCAACTCCATGCAGGCACATGTAGCCCTGTTTTGTGATGTCAGAAAACAAAGGCTGTGTGTGTGCACCCCGTTGACTTGAATGGGGCCGATTTTCTTTAAATCGCAACACTAAATAGTAATAAAACGTTTAAGAAAATTGGCCCCACTTAAATCAATAGCGTGCATAGACACAGTCTTTGTTTTATGAAATCACAAAATAGGGATGTGTGTTCCTGCATGGGGGCATGTCAGTGCATTATGGAAATGGTTGCATTTCTGGAAGTGGTGTCGGGGGGGGCATTTTTTCAAGTGTTCTTACTTTTTTTTTTTTATAGCAGCACTAAAGCAAAATAGATTCTGGATTTCAATTTAGGGCCAGGTAGGCTGTGTTCTGTGCTTGGGGGAACCCTTACTAGGAACCTGCTCTTCAAGTGCACAGTCTGTTTTCAACTGGTGTGAAAACAGTTTTAATGAGCTCCCTGCCTGTAATGTCTTTATTAACACAGTGAATTAAATAAAAAAAAATACACTAACAAAATGAGTTTTAATCACATAAATATATTTTATTTGCTACAACACATATTATTTAAGCTTTTCTAATAACAGAAATTAAGAAAATAAAAAGCTGAATCTCAGGCTCAGTCATTCCCATTGAAAATGTATAATGCTGGATAAGTTCACAGCACACATAAATGCACAGTTTTCCCGTGCAAAAGGGGTGTGCATTTAAGAGGGCTGTACTGTATACCATATACAGTTCAAAGAGGATTAATACATCATAGTAATCAATAACATTCAAACATGATGCTAATCTGTAAAATATATACCATTTTTTAACAGATAAAGAGCAGCCGACACTACCCAGACAATTTTTAAAAGCATGATATTTGTACACGGTTTTGTTTATGTTTCACATTAGCTCTGTATGTCCTCTCTCCATTATTCATTATTGAGATCATATGCATGAAAACTAGATCTCTGTTGCTTGAGCGTTCATTAACTCCTATTGCTTATTCAACACCTGGTGTCATAATATAGTACTGGTGAAGGGGACATTCAGGTTGGAATCCAATATTCCTGCAGAGATTTGCATTATCAATTACGAACTCTGCACAGAAAAAGACACACAGGTTTTGTTTGTAGTTAGCAGAAAGACTTTAATGATGGCTCTATAAAAAGACTGCATCAATTGAATGTGTTCGACATGCACAAGCATATTCTGAGATAACACTGCAAAAACCCTGGTGGAGATTCCGTGATGCTTCCAGACGGGGGTGTTATCTTTTTGGCATTTGTAACACTGATGTCTGTTCTTGGCTTTGGGGGGAACATCCTCATCATAGCCGCAAACATTTATGACTTCCACAAAAATAGAGGTCTTCCACCCAGTGATTTAATCATGACAAGCCTGGCTGCCTCCAATGTCCTTCTCCAGGGCACACTGTACACCATTTCTGTGTATCTGCTTCTGGATATTGTATGTTACCTTGGTGCAATATTTTTTTTTGCTGAAATGCTATGTGGTTCTTTGAGCTCTTGGCTACTGACCTGGCTGTCTGTCTTCTACTGTGTGAAAATCATCAACAGCACACAAATGTTCTTCATTTGGATCAAACAGTGGATCTCTGATGGGGTGCCCTACCTGCTCCTCAGTACTTTGGTGATCAGTAGCATCCTCAGTGGAGTTACAGCAGTTGTGAAAGAATCAGCCAGACCAGATAACAAAACTATCAATAATAACAACTGCACCAGGAGTGAGGAACCAGCTTTCCTTTATGTACATGTAACCTTCATCACCGTTCTGCCCTTCCTCATCATGGTTGCCAGCAGCTCCCTCATCATCATCACCCTCTGCAAACACACCAGGAGGATGAAGAGCAACTCAACTAGTTTCAGCAGCCCTCATTCCACGGTTCATTTCCGTGTGGCAAAAATGATCATCTGCCTTATCTTCATCTATGTGCTTTATATCCTCGCTATGCTGTACTTACCAGTTTCTGGCACAATGCAACCAAACTCCACACATTTTGTTCTATGCATCATCATAGTACTCTATCCCATGATTGGCTCATGTCTACTCATCTATTGCAACACTAAGATGAGAAAGATGTGTGCACGACTCTGCCACTGTCTTAATGGCTCAGAGGCTGGTTGACTCGAGGTATCTCATTTCCTGTCCGTTGCATTTCCTAAAACTAGTAAATAGTTGCATTAAAACCAAAGAAAAGCAGTCATTTACTATAGAATGGAATCAGCAAATGTAGTGTTGGTTTATTTATTAAGCTTTTCATATATGTTTAACTGACACGTTCCACACAACTGCATAGATTAGATACATATTCTGCTTCTTGAAGCCCTAATATTCCATTTAAAAACATATGTTTATTGTTATTTTTTTCTAATTCTTGGTATTACCAGTCTTCACCTCTTCTCTTTCTCTCTCTCTCTCTCTCTCTCTCTCTTTCTCATTCTAGTTACACTATGATGACATCGTAATGGAGAGGCGGACACCTGAATGCCTTTTCATAGACTACTACACAGTCCTGCTCACATAATTTGTATTTGGAGTGGGACAAATTTTCATTTACAATTCCCCTCCACGCTGCATAGTGTGAACCTCTCTGAGATGCATTTTCACTCTCAAGGGGGGGGCGGGGTACCCACCCAGATACATATTCAAGAGTTAGGTATTGCAGAAGCAAGGTGTGTAAAAGGCATGAAAGCAGCAGTGTGTGTTACGATAAAAAAATCTGACCAATGCTTTTTTTTTTTGTGTTTTACCTTGCCCCAATTCTATTTCCCTGTAAGATACCCTTTTCCCCATAAGCGGTCTGTTTTGCCATTTATTTTACATTTGAAATAGTAAAGAGTGCACACCTTTTAACATGGCTACACCCATATTTTCTTTGTTATTCTTAGCTGTTTTGGAACACTCATATATTTTTATATGTACTGTTGCTGTCATTAAAAGCAATGGTGAAACATGGGATAATTCAGTTTCAGGAGTGAAATTAAAAGTCTGACTCAGTTCCAGGAGTAAAATGGGGAAGGATTGCTTTTGCATAAAATGTTTCCCCCTAAAGGCATAAACCCAAGTTAATAAAATACAACATAAAATGAGGAAGTGTGTCTCCAGACCCATCAGGTTTGTTCAATCCTTCAGAGTTGGTGTGTTCCCCAGTGATTTGTCCTTGTCCTACACTGGTTAGTATAGATTGTGGGAGCATCATATGACACTCCCTGACCAATCTCAGTGCTTCCTTCAGTTGCATGTGAGGTACTCTTATTGCTGTAACAGTACCTCATGTGCTCACATTGTAAAGGGCTTCTCAATGACCAGTGCACACACCACAGAAGCAGATTGCAAAACATGTAATATTTTTTTAAATGGTGGAATGATTTACAATAAGTTTATAGGGGCACTAGGAGGGCCTCTTATGGATAGAGGAGTGTCACCTCTTGTGTCCTTAGGACACTTGAAATGCTCAGCTTTGGTTCACAGTTCTCTTGCCCTAAGAATGCATGTAGTGACACTCATAACCAAAAGAAGCCCTCCTAACACCCTATAAGCTAATATAAGAGTGCATTCTTGAGCTCTTTGGGTGAGAAAACTGTGAAGGGAAGCGGAGCAGTTCCGGCACACAAAGGTTTTGAGAAGAAACTCTTATAATCATAAGTGGAGCAGGTACTGAATGTGCAAATTAAAAATCATGCTCAGCACTGTTTAAAGCAGCAGTGCAATGAAAAACACTTTTCTAAAATGCTAATTTTCTGCTATGGTTATAAAAAATATTGGCAGAACTGTTGATTTGGGTTTTCTCAATGCTTCCTATGCTGTGTACAGTATATTAGAATTTTTGTCTGGATTCTTACCCTTCTCAGGTCTTTCATATTATTTCAATGCAAAAATGAGGCAGCCATCTTTTTTTCTTGAGAAATAATTGTTTTAAAACTTTCATAAAATTCTTAAATGTTGACAGAAGCTGAAACCTTTACCACCAAAACAAACTACAAGACCTCTGGCATTGATTAGGAAGAAAAAAGGTGGGTCAAACTTTTGCCCATTTTCATTGCACTACTGCTTTAAAAAACAGTCTCTGGCCAATGTCGATAGGGCTGCAGATGAGGAATTTGGTGCAAAAATATAAAACATTACTAAAGTTGTGTGTCTGCATTAGCAAAATGTAACGTAGGCTCATGAATTTGTTGTTTTGTAATATTCATACACCAGATTTTCAACATAGCCATGTTATGACCCTGTCTCATGAAGAAGGGTAGAACAGATATTCAACTCCTGCCCAAAAGGTGAAGTGTTTGTTCCTGTTCACCTTGCATTACCAATGTCTGTTTATCTGCTGGTGTGATATTGCTGGGGAGGGCTACTTGGGGAGGGAAATGGTGAGGGGCAGCTTCTCAGAGGGTTGTACCCTGCTATCATGTAACCCACTACCATTTATTCGCTTGCTGGAGGCACCTTGGTATACAGGATTAATCGCCTCAGCCCAGGCCCCCACCAAAGGTTAGTCAGCTATGAAAGCATGGAGTATGGTGGGACTGTACCCACACCCCAATAAACCTTAGATCTCGATTTGAATTGAGTCGTGTAAATCAGTTCATAATTATGACACATTTTTGGAATGGGTGGACTAAAGTGCAAGACAAAAGGTAATAAAATGAAAATGTGGCAGCAGAGGGATGTTTACAAAAATATACAAGATATGGTCAGAGCTAATATGGCTGCTTAGAGTGAGGGGAGTGTGGCAAGAGTGAGTAAAAGAATACTTGGAGCTCTTGCTGTGCTCTCGCTGCACTAGAGTCTATCGCGCATGTGTGGAAGTAAATGTAGAAGTACCGCATTAAAATTGTATAGTGCATGCTGACTATGTAAGGGAGCTCACCAATGGTCACAAGCATATTGTTATTAGAATGTATCAAAAACTAAAAGTGCCATTCAGTTAATTATGGAACTAAGAAAGAATATTGATGCGTGACGCTAAATTATTAATAAGAATATAATCTTAAAAATATTAGAAAGAAACAATGGGAACTTTTTAAAACAAATGACTCTGTAGAGTTAAGCTCAATGATTATAAACATACTGCCATGTGTTAGTACTCCCTATGAACTGCCATGGAAAGAAGTGTGTAAGAGCACAACCCTGTTATATTAAGACCTCGGGAGTGGGCTACAGCTACCTATGATGCCATGATTAAGGTGGCTTCCTGCCTGCAACACATTTGTATTTGCTTTCTCAGAGAAAAGGGTCCATATTGATCTTTTCACCTACTGTTGGCCTATAAATGGGTGTTGCAGGCTCTCCAATATGAATGACAGGTACCAGTTTTTCCCTCTATCCCCCACCAGCAATTTGAAGAGAGATCCACTGCCCTAGCACCTGGCAGACAACAAAACAAGCAGTTCTATGGATGATGCCTGAACATCTTCCAGTCTGTGAATCTAGAAACTGAGTCCCATTGCACCAGAGCCTGATGCTAGCTGGCACTAGACTCAGGCATCCCAGAGTGGAATCCAAGTCTCTTGGTGCGTGATTGCCCAGTTACCAAACCATATCCCCTGCCTTTCATTGCCAGGCTCTGCCAAAGGTGAAAAACCTGTTGGGGTGGGTGAAAGAAAGAGTAAAAAAAAAAAAACAGGGTGGGAAAGGGAGGTAGAGTCTAGGGGCCAGATATTCAAATCTTTGTGCTGGGCACCAACTGTTTGTGCTTGGTTTGCGCGCGTCTGCTATGTACAAAAGGCCAAATAGCGCGGGCAAACTGCATTAGCACTGCACAAAAGTATGAGGTATGCAAGGGACAAAAAGAGGGGTGTGTACATGAATGGCCCCCTGCACCCCCCTACTTAAGGATTCTCAACTCCAGGTGGGTGCATGTCGGAGGGGGGTGTGAAAGTAAAAAAAAATAAGATTTGGGGCCAGGTGCAAGAAAAGCACAGTAGTGCCCGGACCCAGACCTGAACCGGAACCCCAGCACCGCAAGCAGAGACCAACCCCTGATGCCACGGCACAGCTTGGCAGCCAATGGTGGTGCCACCCCCTACATCCCCTCTGCCCCCTCCCAGGCCATGCTCACCATGCTCGCTCCCCTCCTGTGCATGTGTACATGTAGCAACATCCTGTCATTAGGGTCGCCCACCCCACCACATCCAGTCGTCCTCCCTGACCCCTCGCCTATCGGGCTTTCGCCCATATGGCGTCACCATTTCGGATGGCACCATGATTCAGGCGCCCACCTCACATGCTGCCCTTTCACCTTGTTAATGCCCTTAAGGTGTTTGAATGTTTCGATCATATCACCTCTCTCCCTCCTTTGCTCTAGGGTATACATATTGAGCTCCGTTAATCTGTCCTCACATGTTTTCTGATGCAGTCCCTGTACCATTGTGTTTGCCCTTCTATGGATTGCCTCAGTTTGGTTAATGCCTTTATGTAGGTGTGGCCTGCAGTACTGCATGCAGTACTCCAGATGGGGCCTAACCAGTGTCTTGCAAAGATGGATTATTACCTCTCCCTTATGACTTATGATACCCCTACTAATACACCCCAACTTCTCCCTAGCCTTACCTACTGCTTCAGTGGTCTGCTTGGATGATTTCAGGTCATCTGTGATGATGATGCCCAAGTCTCTTTCTTTCCTAGTGACTGCCAGCAACTCCCCTCCCAACCTACAGGTGGCTTCAGGGTTTCTCTTCCCTATGTGCATGATCTTGCACTTCTTTGCATTAAACCCCAGTTGCCACTCTTCCGACCATTTTGCTAGTTTATCCAGATCTCTTCTCATTCTACCCACCCCATCTGGATCATCTACTCTGTTGCAGATCTTGGTGTCGTCTGCAAACAGACAAACCTTACCCTCTAGTCCATCTGCAATGTCACTGATGAAGATATTGCAGAGGACTGGCCCCAGGACTGATCCCTGAGGTACCCCACTTGTGACTTGCATCTCTTCTGACTGTATACCTTTTACCAACACTCTGTTTTCTGCCTGTCAACCAGTTTTCCACCCAGTTGACCAACTTCTGCCCCACTCCAAGCCTACCCAGCTTATTAATCAATCTTCTAAGTGAAACGGTATCGAAAGCTTTGCCGCAGCAAGGTAGGCGACATCAACTGCTCCCCCTTGGTCCACCACTCTGGTTACCCAGTCAAAGAAATCTATTAGATTAGTTTGACAGGACCTTCATGTTGTAAACCCATGCTGTCTTGGATCCTGTGCTCCAATGGATTCCAGGTGTTGCACTATCCTTTCCTTAAGGAGTGCCTCCATAATCTTGCCCACTACTGAGGTAAGACTAACTGGTCTGTAGTTCCTTGCCTCCTCCCTGCTACCACTCTTGTGGAGCAGGATCACATGAGCCATTCTCCAGTCTTCTACCTTGAGGTAGATGACAGAGACACAGCCACACAGACACCGTTCGCAACATTTCACTGACATTGACTTTCCCAAGCAGTGCTGCTACAGGGTAAGAGAGAGAGAGAGACACACACACACACTCACTTCATTTATTTAAAGCAAGCAACAGCTGAGTCTCCCTCTCTCTCTCTCTCTCTCTCTCTCTCTCTCTCTCTCCCCCTCTCCCTCCCTCCCTCAACCCAGTGGAAACTTTTTTCCTGTTGGGGCCCCATGCAAAGATAAATTGTAGGGCCCCCAACAGACAGTGTTGCCAGCGGGGGGAGGGGTTGCAGCAGGGCCATTCCCTCCCAGTCGGAAGGGTAAATCACCTCTCTCCTTTTTTTTCTCCTCTCCCTTGTCCCTAATAGCTCCCCTATATTCTGCTGGGTGCCACAGTTGTTCAGTCATCACAGGCCTACAAGCATCTCACGTGATTATGTCTGCTGTGATACAGTAAAGAGCCACAGCATGCAACCTGCAGCTACTGCACACCAGGGAGACCAGCATTACACATCTGAAACCTTTCAGGGTCTGATTTGATCTGCATGCCATAAGTACTGAATCAGACCTTTGCACCAATTCTTTTAGTTAGATAGTTAAGGCAGGACTGGATTGTCTCATTTGACTGTGCCCAGGTAGAAGACCTGCATTTTGGCCTTGTTTTGGAGTACAAATACTGAATAGGGGACAACACACACACACACACACACACACACACTTCATTTCTTTAAAGCACACAACAGCTGAGTCTCTGCGTCTGTCTGTCTGTCTCTCTGTCTGTCTGTCTTTCTCATTTGCTCTTTTAGCCAGTAGAAGCTTTTGCCCTGCTGAGGCCCAATGCAAACCACAATGGTAGGGCACCCGACAGACAGTGTTGCCCGTTGGGGGGGAGGGGCCTTGCAGTGGGGTCATTCCCTCCCAGCCTTAAGGGTAAATCACCACCATTGTCCTTTTTTTCCTTCCTCTCCTTTGTCCCTAAGAGCTCCCCTGTATTCTGCTGGGTGCCGCATTGTTAAATCATCACAGGCCTACAAGCCTTTTACATGACTATGTCCGCTGTGATACAGTAAACAACCACGGGACGCCACCTGCAGCTACTGCACACCAGGGAGACCAGCATTATACATCTGAAACCTTTCAGGGTCTGATTTGATCTACATACCATGAGTACTGAATCAGACCTTTGTCCCAGTCCTTTTAGTTAGATAGTTAAGGCAGGACTGGACTGTCTCTTTTGGGACTGCCTAGGTAGAAGATCTGCATTTTGGCCATTTGGCCTTATTCTGGATTACAAATAGTGATCCCTTTAATTTGAAACGTAATAACTGTGCAGGTTATATAGCCAGATCTACATCAAACATCGGGCCTATGATGATTCAACAACTGCGTTTCCCAGTAGAATATAGGGAACTCTTAGGGACTGTGAGGATAGTATAATTGCTGTGCCTGTTGCCTGGGACTGTGAGGGAATGACAGGGATGAGGGGAGAGGTGAAGAGAGGATTGCAGGAATTGTCAATTATGTATTTTTAATACTTCCCTTTCCTTCCCCAGAGCTTTGTTCCTGCCTTCCCTAATAAACTGTTTCCCATATCCCTTGTTTGTGTTTTACTCCTGTGAGCTGTTTTCTATTGCTTGGTCATTGTGTTATTGCATTGTGTAGTGGGACTGTGCTGGCTGTTAAATCACAGCATAGGGCTGGCAGAACAGCCCAAATAATAGAGTAATGAGCTGTGAGTGAGCTTGATACATCCAGCAGAATAGGAAAACAGAATGGTTATATTAAATACACGCTGAAAATAGAAAATAGAGTTAAAATTCTATGTTTCAACCTTAGGTCTTCTTCAGGAAATATCTAAAAGAGAAAAAAAACAAAGTTAGTGTCTGGGTTTGATACCCACAACCTCCTCTTGCATACTGTGTGACCCTGAGTAACCCACTTAACCTTCCTAGTGTCCTTGGGTTGCCCCTGAAAACAGGCCCTGTGCCTAGTGGGACTTACCTTGTTACCAAAAGAATAACTAGTTACACAAGAGACTGACTTGATAACATTGTTCTAGTACTGACATTTGGAGCTGCGTAGCAGAGCATTCATTTATCAAACAGGGCTCAGACGCTTATACATGAATACTTATTTTGGACCAGTAATAGAAAGCAAACAAAAAGAAACAAAAAAAAAACCAAACTATTCAAGTCATTATACCCTCTGTATGACTAGTTTAGTAGTTCTAATTTATTTTAGAACTACATAACTTAGATATGTGGAAGTGTTGACAGTAGAAATTCTTACATGATGACTCCCAGCTTCAAAGCTGAAATTAGCATATGTCAGGATTCAAAGGGGGGGTGGGGGAATCCAGGTCTACTTCTTACATTGCTCTGTCTCCCACATAACACATATGCCTAATTAGCCATGTGCTACCTGGGTCAATATTCAGTAAAAGTAAGAAGAAAATGAGTTAACCCCTAGGCTGCTGAAAGAACTAAAAATAATATATTTGATTGAGCTGGACAGATACTCATTCTGCAGCTCTGCAAAGGTTAAATGACAGCAGCTTCAAAAGTTTTTTTTTGTTTATTTATATCCTGAGAAGTTGGGAGGCACAGTAGCATCCTCCCTGCCTTTAAGACTGAGCAGCCAATAGCAAAAATCAGAGGGGGAGCACACTGTTTTGTAGTTGTGGATGGATACTTCTAAAAAGTCCAAAAAGGAAGTTCCACGATAAGCCATTTTTAGAGCTGCTACAATAGGGCTGCAGTCTCCGCCTATCTGCAGCCCTAAAAATGGAACTTAAATTCAGAATCAAACTGTTTTACTTTGCAGAATACAAGAGATTGCCCTTTGTAGAAGTGGACTATGCCACCTGAACTTAGAAGTTTAGAATTTCAGAATTTTTGCCTGAGACATCCTCTTACGGTTACAAGAGTTCCCAAAATGTTTAGAAACTATTCTGACTGGCTAAGAATGATGTCAATATTTATATTTGTCTCATAAGATCAGGAGCAATGCCAGTTGCACACTAGTTCACGTTGGTCAGAAAAAAGTGATGTTAAAATAAATGGTGATCAGAACATCTGGGAATACTGATGAAAACCAGTGAAAATCCATATTCAAAAGACCACTTCTGCACTTCTGTGGAATTTTCCAAAAACATTTAAAAAGGTAAAACATAAAAACCCTACATTATTTCATTCTGCAAGAAATGTTTGCTGTTTTCAACAGACATTAAAATGGCTATTCAAGTTACAGTACATGAAAATCAGGTACTTATACCTTTTTATTCAGATTTTGACTACCATTTGTCTTCTGTCTTGTAAGATGCCCATTAACCCTATTTTTAATCTGGTTTAGTAAAGTTTTGTTTGTTTTGTGAAATATTTAAAGAAGATCTTCATTAAATATGGCTACCCCATTTCTTCAGCTGCATTTGAACACCTAGGGCAAGATTTTAAAATGGGTTAGACATGGGTGCAAATGTGAGATCCGCCTGCGTCTGTGTCTACCAATGTCCATCTGAACCACCTCACTACTATTTTCTAAAGATATAGGGAATACATAGTTGATTGCAGTGGAACAACACATACATCTCCACTAGTGAGTGGTAAGACCCATAACGCATGAGTGGCAAAGCCATTAGTTAGTTATAAAGGTCTTACCACTCATGTGGAGATAGATGTGTTATTTTAAGCACTAAACCATGACAAGGTGTGGGTTATGCTGGGATTTACCCACACCTGGTGTGGTTTGGTCACGAAGCACAGCCCAGCATAACCCACACCCTGTTGTGGTTTATTGTGATTATACAATTACCCCCTTTATCTATGTGTCAGAAATAATAAAAAATATCTTCTGTGATTTGTTGCTGCACCAGAAAAAAATAGTCCTGGGTTGCTAAGCTCTGGTGTTACTGTGCATGTGCAGTACTGTTTTTTTCATTCCTGGCCCCAATTCTTTCCCTGGGGTCGGGAAACTTTAAACAGAATTCCAGATGTGTGACTTCACTGTGTTGTGTCCAAGCTCTGTTTTTCTTATAGGAGCTGGGTTAGCCTCCTGAAGTTGGTTGTGGAGGCTAGTGTGACAGGAATGGTAAAGAAGGAGTTAATGTTTGGACTTTCCAAACACATTTTTTTAGCAGTCTGGAAAAAAAAAAACACTCACTCAAGCTGAAATTCGAACCATCCTCCCTAGCTGCTAGATAAGAGCTGGGTCATAAATCTCGAGTGGACATCTCCACACACACTGGCCAGTTTGATGGGATTGGTTCACTCAAATATAAACTTAAGGGTAAAAGGGAATATAATTGGTCACTGATAGGTGTTCAGTCTGATTGGGACAATTAAATACATACATGTTAGATGGTTGGTGCATTCAAAGGGAGAATAGGAATTACCTATTCTCAAGAGGGTATATAGCATTCTGAAAGACAGAGAAGTGGGTTCCTCTTACTTTGGAAGCTAGAAGAGGAAACATAAGCTTAGAGCCTACCCTTTCAGCTATGTCCATGGGAGCTGGCAGTTAGCACAGTGTCCAGTGTCTCTTGTAAGGACAAGGAAGGGTAAGTTTAATACTAGCATATTGCAGTAATAGCCTTTTTCTTTTGCCATCTGTTGTTTAAAAACATTTGCTTACTTTTCCTGTATCAGTGTTATTCTCTTGTGTTGTAAATATATATCCTGTAAATGCTCAGTGCACTTTCTGTTAAGTAAAAAGCTATTTATTTGCTCAACAGTTGTGACTGTGATGTCATTTTTCTAAGGTAATATTTGGTTTCCACTGGCTGAGGTAAACCCTGTGTAGCATCCGCATCCCGAGAGAGAGACACACTTCCAGACTTTAACTTGTGCAATTGCACATTTAATTATTCAAGTATGTAAACTTGAAGGAGGTGCTGGAAGACAGTCCAGCTGGTGGCAGCGAATACCTGAGGACAGACACCTCTCTAAAAGCTGTTTCAGCCCAGAGGGAGAGGTGGGTTGTCATAGCTAGGTCTAGTACTAGTAGTTTGGGGAGACAGTATAGCACAGTGGTTTAAGGCTCTGAGCTGCAGATCTGAAGACCTGGGTTTGTATCCCACAGCCCCCACTTGCAAATTGTGTGACCTTGAGCAAGTCACTTAACTTCCTTGTGCTCCCAGGTTGCTTCTGTAAACAAGCTTTCAGCTTAGTGTGCAACTCCTTGGTAAACAATTGGAAAAAAAAAGTACAGAGCGTTGGTTCCTTTTTTTTCTCTCATTTGTGCACATGCCGCGCTTCTGAGCATTGGCGCCATTTTTTTTCTGGTTTGTGCAGATGCCACACTTCATTACACTCGTTACCAGGATTTCTTGCACTTCTGGGCCAAGGGAAAGGAGTTGCCATCATTTTTTGTATATCCTCCCTCTTGGCCTCTGGAATGCTGCAGAGAGTTTGAAGTAATAGGGTGTCGATCGGCAACGGCCGTACGCCTAAACTATGGAGCTCTGCGATGAATGCTCTTCCTGTCTTCTGTTTGGAAGTGCAGGGACCAGAAGCAGCAGAGGGAGAAGATAATTGGGAGACAGGGTCCAGGAATTAATTTTGGTAAGTCCTGAGTTGTGGGGGGGGGGGGGGATTACACTATTTTGTGTCTGTCCAGGGCAGAAGTGATCATCTTTTATGGGGTTGGGTTCTCCATCATGGTTCACAGAGAATCCAACATGGTGGCTGGATTTTTTATTTTTCAGGGGTCAGGCTGTTCTCACAATCCGATGTATGCAGATGTAGCTGGCTGGCACATTTTCATGAGTTATCATAGAATTTACCAACAGGCAAAAGTGCCAGTCAGCCAATGAGGTTCTCAGATTCTTGGCGCTCATTGTATAATCTACTGCAGCCCGTTATGTATTTGATATGCGCCACACCATTTATAATGTTTTTAATGGTATTTTACCTTGTTTTAAGTTAAAACTGCCTTTCTTTCCATTGTACGTTCTCTATCTGGCTCATTGTTCTCTGTGTTCTATTTCCACATTCTAAGTGGAAATAACATGTTCTAAGTGTAATAAATGGTGTTCTAAGTGAAAATAAATATTTATCCCAAAATAACATGATTTATTTACCCATTTATTTTACCACTGGTGTGGTATACACATCCATTTACATCAAAAGCTATGATTGATGGTAAAAAAGACAACATAGAAACAGGGCCCATTTCCAAAAGGCCTCCATCTGTCGCAAGGGCACTTGCATCCAACAAGATGGATGCAAGTAGCACCTTGCAACAAGTGTTGTGACAATTTCTATTCCAAAAGGCAGCCTGCGAGAACACGCAGGCTGCCTACATCCAGGCGGACTTATGTCACCTGTTTGCCCAGTGGCATGTCGGAAGGGGGTCTATGACAGCATATGTGCCCTATTCTGAAAGGGCAGCTGCTGTAACCCAAATTGCTATTCCAAAAGGTCCCAGGAAGGGCAAACTAGCAAAGTACAGTTAGACCAGCTGTGAGCTGGCATACCCGTACTTTGCCAGCTGCTGTGCCTTAGACCCTGAAGCCACCCACCCATCCCCAACCCCACACAAGGCAATAGAACACCTCCCTTCCCCTCCACCATATTGCATTATAGGACCCCCCAACCGATCCCGATCCCCGTCAATCTTGGAAGGTGTCCCAGCCTGATCCTCGGTAATGTGGTGAGGTGTCAACCCCCCCCACATTCCTACAGTAATGCTGCCAACTCCTCCCCCCACCATGTACACAATCACCCTAGTGGTCTAGTGGACCCACCCCTCCACCCCAGTGTCCCCCAACCCCTCTCCCTAACACATACCCTGCCAACGACTGGCACAGCCCACCTCTCACCACCGTGGCCCACCGCCAACTGAGCTCTGCTTGAGCGCATACTGTACATCGTACGTGCTTAGCTGTATTGTGCAATGAGAATTTCAATGAGCTGAGAGGTTAAGGAAGGGGAAATAGCAAGGGGCATGCAGATCGTTAGTTTATACGAAGAGCGAGTGAGTGGGCTGCCGGACAGGAGAGAGATTGTGTCTGGCATGCCTTTTGTTTTGTGCATTGTGCATTAGGCCTGCTATTAAGTAGAAAAGAAATGAGAAGGGGTGGTAGAGTAAAAGACAGAAGTAGTGAGGGAGCGGTGTTTGAGCAGCCAACAGGTTGGCCGTTAAGAACTAAAGTGAGCTGGTGTGCTGCTGAGGTGACAGCATGGGACTGCTGGCTAATGGAATGTGTCCACTTTTCTCATTCTTCTCAATTCACGATTTCTGGCAGTAAACATTACTCTACAGCGTGTTCTGTTACAGCTAGGTGAAAGCTGGAGTGTGGCATACATGACATTGTGCTAACTGTTACTAAATAACTTGCTTTACTGTATAGCTACTGTGGTTACCACGATGAAAAAAACAAGGCTGCTGTTTCAACTGTAAAAGTTCTTGGGGGGGGGGCGGGGGCGCTGTCTCACCAGTATCAATGCTCAGCTGGGACAGTGCTGGACTTATTCCCGTGTGTTAGACACTTTAGCGCACGGCTGCTGGCCAATCACATTACTTTAAATTTCCTGGCCATTTCATAAGATGGCATCAGAAACTGTTATAGTATTCAGATGGTAGCTTGCCAGATTTGTTTTTTTGGGGGGGGTTACAGGAAGCCAGCCTACAGTTCCCTGAGGAAACAATGTGTGTGCGTGAGGAGAGGAAGGATGTCGAAACAGATAAAGCACACACAAAGAAGATTTTGATGTGGGACTTAATTCAAGTCAAAATATTCAAACACATAAAACATTAGACGTTTTAATCATTTTTAAATTTTCTTATCAGTTGAAGCAAAGTGCTATGCATTGTCACAATTAACTAGCAATTTCATGCTCATAACTGCTAATCATTGTTCCCAGTGTATTCAATCCAATGTACAATATAATATTAAATAATATTGTTACAGGTGAGATAGGACTTCATATTCAGAAGTGACTTACTCCAGCACAAAAGAACGGGATATTCAGAAATTGTACCATCAAATGCGATTGTGTAAATATGGCTGATTATCCTGGGTATGTAGGATCGCCCAGTGGGAGATGCATGGCGTGACAGGTGACCTGTGACAAGCACGGAGCAGACGAAACTGTGCAATGGGAAGCAACTTGGGCAGTGTACACAATTGCAGTATTCAGCCAGGCTAATCAAACAGCCTCATTACACAGTCAGTGCCCAAACAGCACATTTGCGTCTCATTACTGGAATGTATTCAGGCCATTTGCATGCGCAGTTCCAGATATGCAGGGTAGCACCACCACTCCACAGAGCTGACCAGGAGGTACTGCAGCCTAGCAGGCAGGTGAGGGGCCGTGTGTGTGTGTGTGTGTGTGTGTGTGTGTGTGTGTGTGTGTGTAATGCATGGGTCTGTGTACAATGCTGTTACTCATGGCCATGTTCGTGCCTGTGGAGTCTGCATGCACAACACTGTAGGGTCCAGTGTCTATGCAGCATGACCGTGACACCTCCAGGCTACAGGTGGTGCTACCTCTGCCCTGCATTGCCTACAGCTGCACAATGCCCACATCCAGTACACCACACTGACCTATCATACAGCCCCTGTGGCATTATCACAATACATGGCTGGCAGCTGGCAGCTGGGACGTGGATGTGGGTCCTGGTGGTGAGGGACTGATATGTGCATGCTGAGTGCACCTGTGGTGTACCACCATGGGTTTGTGCTAACAGTCTATCACTGACCCATGCCAACCCACCACCAGTACCACCATGCATTCTTATCACTGGCATCCCAGACATGGTCATGGGTGCATGCAACCACTGGGTGGCACTCTGATGGCCACATGGGTGCAGGCAATGGCACCTTGCATACATGTACTGTGTTGCAGCTGTCCACACCGCTGGTGTGCTAGTGTGGCGACTGACCTCATTAGCATACAGCATCTAGGCATCTACAACCTGGGTGCAATGTGGGGGGTGGGTGCCAAAATGGCCAGAGGTTCATATTCATACAGCGTTACCCATTGGGGGCCCCCATATTTATTTATTTATTTATTTATTTATTGGAATACTATCGGAATTACAAACCTTCGAGTCACAGACTCTTTTGCAAAGGCTCCACATTGGTTACAGGGGGTGGAGGGTAAAACAAATACAGTAAGGGACATACATAGACAGGCAGTATTTACAGTAACAGTACTGAGGAGCAGTCCAGGCATAACTTATATACCGGTGAGGGTCTGAGGTAGAAATCTTGGGGTCTCAGGCAGGGACTTGTAAAGTGCTAGTACATGAGGCCTAGAGAGACCCTGAATCGCAACTGGGGAGGAAAGGGAATAAAAAATGGGTGGGCAATGTTAGCCACAGTCACATTTTGCACTATCATGAAGTAGAGCCTTGAGGCCTGTTTTAAATAGCGAGATGCTGTGGGTCAGGGAGAGAGAGGTTGGTAGTGCATTGAGCCAGAGAGGGGCTCGGTAGCGGAAGGATCTTTGTCCAAGGGAAGTTCTACATAGGGCGACCAGAAAGGAGGAGCTTGCAGCAAGTCTTGTATTGCGCCTATGGGGTGCTGCACTGATTATGGGGAGAAGGCCGGTGGGGGCTAGGTGGAGGTGTATTTTTTTTGCGAGGATGCAGGTGTGGTACTTTAATCTTTGTTGGAAATTTAGCCAACTAGTCAAAGCATATAGATCACAGGTGTGGGTTAGTCTATCACTGCCCGTGACTAGGCGGCAGGCTTTATTCAAGGCAGTAATTATACTGTTAAGCGAGGTGGGTTCTGCAGAGCCGTATATAGTAATACCGTAGTCAACTAGGGAGAGGATGGAGGAGGTGACTGCAAGCTGCATGGCCTGAGTGGGTAAGCAGTGCTTGAGCCTGTACAGGATGCCCACTCTAGCGTTGACAGCGGAAGTGAGAGTTTGGATATGCCTCTGGTAGGAGAGGGAGGTGTCTAATGTGATACCCAGGTATTTGAAAGTTGGTAACATGTTCCAGAGGGGCGCCTAGTGTGTTCTTTATTAGGAGAGCAGAGTGACTATGAGGGCTTTGGTGATGTGCAAAAATCATGGATTTAGTTTTATTATAGTTGATGATTAGGCGGTGTTCAGTGAACCAGGTCTCTAGTTCACAGAAATAACTCTGGAGTGCCTGTTGGAGGGCGCTCAGATGGGGGTGTTTCCAAAACAGAACTGCATCATCAGCGTAGAGTAGCAAGTGACCGCTGCATGCCTTAGGGAGGGAGTTTAGAAAAAGGGTGAAAAGCAGTGGGCCCAGAATAGACCCCTGTGGGACCCAAGAGCAAACTGTATTGGGGGTGGAGAGGGTGGTGTTAATCCTGACTTGTTGTGACCAGCCCGAGAGGTAATCCTGGAACCAGACCGTAGCCTCAGGGACCACATTTAGTGTTGGGAGGACACGAAGCAGTAGCTCGTGACTGACTGTGTCAAAAGCCTTGGTTAGATCCACATAGATTGCCCCTGCGATTGAGCCTTCATTGAGGGCTTCATGGATGAATGCAGTGAGCTCTGAGAGAGCGGTGATGGTACTATGGCCCATCCGGAAACCATGCTGTTCCTGGCTGAGAAGTTTATGTTTAGTTAGGTGTTCAGTTATCTGGTCAGATGCTATTCTTTCAAGGGCTTTGGAGAGAGGTGGAAGTATTGAGATAGGTCTATAGTTGCTGGTGCTAGTAGGGTCACCGCTCTTAAGAATGGGAGTGATTATGGCTCTCTTCCAGGCTGAGGGGAACTACCCGAGGCAAAGAGAGAGGTTGAGAATTTTTGTGAGGTGTGGTATTGTGACATCCAGGGTGAGCCGAAGGAGTTTAAGATCTAAGGAGTCATTGCTGTAGCGGGTATTAGAGATAGCTTTGGAAATATAGCGTTTAGCCCCGGTGCAGGTAATGACTCGAAACTGGAAGGGAGGCGAGTTGACAGTACACGAGGTTTGGGGAGGAGGGTTGGGGAAATTTGAAGGGAGGATATGGGAGCGATCCGAGAAGGCTGAGTTAAGGGCTTCTGCGATAGTGGAGTGATCCTGAGTGACATTACCATTTAGATTAAGTTGGTTGGGGGTAGGTGAGCAGGATTTACCACTGAGTTCTTTTATGTTGTTCCAGAATTTTTTTCCATCACCCCAGGAGGAGGTAAGGGTTTGTTGGTAGTAATTAGCTTTCGCCTGCCACAATGCCCATGTACATTTATTGCATGCTACCCGGTAGAGTTGCCTATCCTGGGTACATTGGGAGTCAAGGGCCTTGTGCCAGAGGTTGTCCCTATGGTGTAGCAGGTTTAGAAGAGGGGGTGAGATCCATGGGGTGGTTCTGGTTTTCACAACTTGCTTAGATACGGGAGCGAATAGATCACAGGCTGTGTTGAAGGTGGTTATAAAGTGAGTGAGGGCAAGGTCAACTGACTGGGCAGTGTAAATGGGGAGCCAGTTGCTGTTAGTTAGATGGGATTTGAGGTTCTTTATGCCTCCTCTTTTAAGTCTACGTTGCCAGGAGATTTTTGGTGGGGGGGGCAATTTGCCCGACCACCAGCAGGTAACTGGGGAGTGGTCACTGATAGCATCAGGGAGCACTGTTGCATTAGAGAGGTTTCTTGGCCTGTTGGTGAAGATGAGGTCAAGAAGGGTGGAGGTCCCAGATCTATTGTCCCTTCTGGTGGGGGAGGTGACTAGCTGAGTGAGATCAAAGGCCAGGGCAGCATCTTTGTAGCTGGATGAGGCTGGGGATAACCAGTTAATGTTAAAATCACCCATTAAGATGACTTCACTGGTGTTCGGTAGTTGGGAAATGATTTGAAGGATTGAGTCGAATGCGACTTTTTTATTTTTCTGGGGGATGTAGGCCGAGATGATATGGAGAGTTTTGGTACCCAGGCTGAGTTTTACTGTTAGTATCTGGGCACCATATTGAGGTGAGGGTGTATGGACTTCTGTGGCATTGAGTGAGGATTTCACATAAATTGCACAGCCACCGCCTCTTTTACTGGTCCTATCTGCCCGGAAGAGGGCATAGTTACAGAGGGAGACAGCATCACAGGGAATTTTTTCAGAGAGCCTTGTCTCAGAGAGTGCAAGAACATCTGGAGCATACTGGGCAATCCAGCCTTGGAGAGGTGTGTGTTTTTTAGGAAGGCTGCATGTATTTAGGGTAGCTAGCAGCAGGTGCCCCTGAGTATTTTTTGAGGAGGCACTAGTGCAGGGTGGTCCTGGGTTGGGGTGGATGTTCCCAGATAACAGGAGAAGTAAAAAGGTGAGCCGCAGGAGGGCAAACCTGCAGAGTTTGGATGAGAGATGCTGGGATTGGTAGGGTGCAAGGCGTTTAGCACTAGTGGTGGGGATAGGGAAACTAGAATACCACAGAGAAGAAGAGTTAGTAGGGAGATAGGGGCGATGGGGAGGCTAGTAGTAGGGTGGTGGGGGCTTGAGGTCTGAGGGGAGGTGAGGCAGAGTTTACAAGGTGTGATAGTGTGGGAAAATAGAGTGAGTGGGAGATAAGGCCAATAGGATCAGATTGGCTAGTGTGGTGGTGCTGGTGGTACAGAGTCTGTGGTTATCTTTGAGGGCAGAAGAGGTATTGTAAAAGTTATAAGGTGTGGGTTGTGCCTCCAGGGGGTTGAAGGGCAAGCTGTGGGATCCTGAAAAACAGGAGGGTAGCTAATAGTAGTGTGAACATTTTAATAGTAGAAAGAGAGGGATATGCAACAGCGGCCACTAGTGTAGAGTCAGTATAACCTGCAGCTGGGAAAGTTGGCTGATAGGTTATTTCAACAGGTCACCTGACTAGACCTCTCTATAAATTCGAGAGCTGACCAAGGGTGGTGGTGGGGGCGGCGGGGCTAATCCGACTGCAAAAGCGCTTAAAATTACAGTCCTGCCGTTTGGCTCTGGGAGATATTTTAAATTCCACTATTTTAAGGAAAAAAGGCGCCAAGACGCAGTTTCCGTTTCCGCAGTGCAGGCAGACGCTGGCTTTTCTTCACGTGTTGGAAAAGGGCTTTACCTAGCAGGGGGGCTGGACTCTTCTCGTGATGTGGGGACGGTTGAGAAGCACCTCGCGACTTCCGCCTCCCCGGGGTCAGTTCTAGCAGGGGAATGGGACCCCTTCATGATGTGGGGGGAGGCTGAGAAGCACCCTCGTGACCTCCACTCCTCAGGGGTTCAGTTCTTAGCAGGGGGTCAGGACTCCTTGGCGTGTAGGGGAGGCTGAGAAGCACCATCGCGACCCTCCACTCAGGTTCAGTTCTTGCTGAGGTCAGGACTCCCTCGGCGATGTGGGGGAGGCTGAAGCACCCTCGTGACCTCAGCTCCTTGGGGTTCAGTTCTTAGCAGGGGGTCGGGACTCCCTTCGGCGATGTGGGGGAGGGCTGAGAAGCACCCTCGCGACCTCCGCTCCTCGGGGGTTCAGTTCATATTCAAAGCTCTCAGCTTGCATTGCACAAAGTCCCTATACTGAGCAGAATTTAGTGCAAGGCCCTATATTTAAAAGCAGGACTGCAGCATGGTGTTAACTTTTTTAATTACATGAGCAACCATGCTAACAGGCAGTTGACTGTGCTATTCCCACTTAGCAGGGAACTAGACTTCTGGATCTGCCTTCCTCTAATGAACACCTAGATCCAATCGACCCCCTCCTCTCAGCAAGATCATTTTTTTTTCTGTCCTGTTCCCATGACCAAACCAACCTGCACAAGTAGTAGATAGTGCCAGCACAAAGATGCTTTCCAAAAATAAACCAAAGGACTTACCTGTTGCTCAGATAGCCAAGGATGAGCGAGACTCCCGCTGGCACAGCTGCTCTGCATCCATCCCGTCTGAACTGGCCAGCCTGCCTGGAGAAGACGAAAATGAGGAACAGCGCACCATCACATCTAAACAGCTCTTATATGAGCTGAGAAAGCTTGGCAACACAATGGCCAAAACTGTTGGGGAGACAGCTAAAGGGCTTACAGAGCTTACTAAATGCACCGCTGACCTCGAGGAGGGCCGGACAGACACAACCACAGCCCTTGGCCAGAATGCTATGACCCTGCGGTTCCTGTTTTTCCGGGAGCGGGAGCTGACTGAAAAGCTTGATGATTTAGATCTCTGCTGCTGGTGCAACATCATCTGAATCCATGGCCTCTCTAAGGGGATGGAGAGTGAGGAAATGGGTCCCTTTCTGGAGTCACTCCTCTGAGAATTGTTATTATGGCTACAGCAAAAGCCCTCAACATTTTTGGAGTGAATGGTACTCTCAGCTCAAGACCCTCAGGCCACAAGGAACATCTGAGGTTGGTGATATTGAAACTAGAGCTGCAAGTTCAGTTCACTCAAGCACTAAAAAAGATCGAACCCACGGCGTTCGCGCTTGTCCATGCATTGCGAACATTTAATAGAAAAATGTGAACTTTAGTTCGCCAGTTCGCCCCAGTCAAGTTTTTTTTTTCCTCCATACCTCTGTCACACATGCTCAGTTATGGCAGCCCCCAGTAACATCATGTGTTGCAGGATATGGAGAGTCAGGAGACTGAGTCCTTGCACGTCAGTCAGCCAAAAAGGACTTTAATGATTTGTCCATAATTCGAATTCTCCAGAGTCTCTGCCTCTACCTTGCAGAACTGTGAGCAACAGCAGTGACAATTGGTGGAGCAAGTCAGAAAAAACAGTGCTGGGGAAACGGATAACTGAGGCTACAACTACACCATGCAGTTTCTTCAATGTGTGAGGAGAGACAGATTGAGAGGTGGCAACGAGATGAGAGTACTGAGAGTGAGAGAGTGCTTGCTACTGAATCGTCGTCGTGACAGACGTTTCACTGATTTATTTTTTTTGCCTTGACTTCAGCTGCAGCCCCACCCCAAAAACAAAACGTTTGTTTGTATTTTCTCTGTTTTTGACATGGGGTGGATAGGAAAGGAATAGGATTCTGGTCAGGGTACTTCTGGTCCTCTCCTTGGGCTGAGACTAGAGTCAAGAAGTTGAACTATAAAAGGCAGGGGGAAAATAAAGAGTTCAAAAAATTACCTTTACTCCACCAGTGCCATGAGTTAAGGAGAGCAATTTGCTGTGCTGCTCTCAAGCTCAACTTGGGGGATCAGTTCAATCAAAATCAGATCAGCTCAGTTCACATAACACAGTTGTAGTTTTAAATCCAATCTGTGCTAGTGATGAAACTGATGATTTATTTTTCATTTGACTGAAGAATTACAAACCACAGGGAAGGAGAAGTTTAAAGCTAGTGTCAACTAAAAAAGTACACCGAGAGACAGAGTTTTTGACTTGTGCATTTCGTTTGCTCTGCTGCTGATTGTTTGTGCATGGCATGATCTGGGGGGCTAGTAGTTTAGTAGTCTAGTCAGTGACAGTGACCTGTTAGGAACAATTGACAATAAATATCATATCAAGTCCAGCTCCCTGCATTTTTTTCAGTACTACTACTATAACTGACTCCATGTAGACACTGACAGCAGTGCTGTACTATAATATATTCCTTGTGTGTTTACTGCTTAAAGTACCTGACTCGAGTCGACTCGATATAGCCTAAAGTGCTGCCCTTACCTGTTTTGGGCACAATCTCCCTATGTCTTACTACTTAAAGTACTCAACTCAATGCAGCAAGCAGTGCTGTATTTACCTGTTAGGGAGGAAAATATCCCTGTGCCTTACTACTTAAAGTACTTGACTCGACGCAGCAAGCAGTGCTGTATTTACCTGTTAAGGAGAAATATCCCTGTGTCTTACTACTTAAAGTACTCGACTCGACGCAGCAAGCAGTGCTGTATTTACATGTTAGGGAGAAAATATCCCTGTGTCTTACTACTTAAAGTACTTGACTCGACTCAGCAAGCAGTGCTGTATTTACTGGTTAGGGAGAAAATAAAAATATCCCTGTGCCTTACTACTTAAAGTACTTGACGCAGCAAGCAGTGCTGTATTTACCTGTTAGGGAGAAATATCCCTGTGTCTTACCACTTAAAGTACTTGACTCGACGCAGCAAGCAGTGCTGTATTTACCTGTTAGGGAGGAAAATATCCCTGTGCCTTACCACTTAAAGTACTTGACTCGACGCAGCAAGCAGTGCTGTATTTACCTGTTAAGGAGAAATATCCCTGTGTCTTATTACTTAAAGTACTCGACTCGACGCAGCAAGCAGTGCTGTATTTACATGTTAGGGAGAAAATATCCCTGTGTCTTACTACTTAAAGTACTTGACTCGACGCAGCAAGCAGTGCTGTATTTACTGGTTAGGGAGAAAATAAAAATATCCCTGTGCCTTACTACTTAAAGTACTTGACGCAGCAAGCAGTGCTGTATTTACCTGTTAGGGAGAAATATCCCTGTGTCTTACCACTTAAAGTACTTGACTCAACGCAGCAAGCAGTGCTGTTATTTACCTGTTAGGGAGAAAATATCCCTGTGCCTTACTATTTAAAGTACTTCACTCGACACAACAGGCAGTGCTGTATTTACTAGTTAGGGAGAAAATATCCCTGTATCTTATCACTTAAAGTACTTGACGCAGCAAGCAGTGCTGTATTTACTGGTTAGGGAGAAAATAAAAATATTCCTGTGTCTTACCACTTAAAGTACTTGACTTGACGCACCAAGCAGTGCTGTTATTTACCTGTTAGGGGGAAAATATCCCTGTGCCGTACCACTTAAAGTACTTGATTTGGTGCAGCAAGCAGTGCTGTTGTTTACCTGTTAGGGAAAAAATATCCCTGTGCCTTACTACTTAAAGTACTTGACTCGATGCAGGAAGCAGTGCTGTATTTACTGGTTATGGAGAAAATAAAAATATCTCTGTGCCTTACTACTTAAAGTACTTGACTCGATGCAGCAAGCAGTGCTGTATTTACCTGTTAGGGAGAAAATATACCTGTGCCTTACTACTTAAAGTACTTGACTCGACACAGCAGGCAGTGCTGTATTTACCTATTAAGGAGAAAATATTCCTCTGCCTTACTATTTAAAGTACTTGACTCAACGCAGCAAGCAGTGCTGTATTTACCTGTTGGAGAGAAAATATCCCTGTGCCTTACTACTTAAAGTACTTGACTCGACGCAGCAAGCAGTGCTGTATTTACCTGTTGGGGAGAAAATATCCCTGTGAATTACTACTTAAAGTACTTGACTCGATGCAGCAAGCAGTGCTGTTGTTTACCTGTTAGGGAAAAAATATCCCTGTGCCTTACTACTTAAAGTACTTGACTCGACGCAGCAAACAGTGCTGTATTTACTTGTTAGGGAGAAAATATCCCTGTGCCTTACTACTTAAAGTACTTGACTCAATGCAGTCAGCAGTGCTGTATTTTCCTGTTTGTAAGTAAATGTCACTGTGTCTTACCAAAAGTACTTGACTTGACGCAGCCATGAGTGGTAAAAAAGACAGCAGCACTTCTCAGGCTATCCAGGCAACAGTAACAACAGTACAGAAAATTCAGGACGTTGCAGGAGTAACCCATTGTGGTACTCAGAGGATGAGCACAGGGGCCATAATAGTGAGGCAGCCAGTTTTAGTAAGCAGAGTGATGGATGATGACGATGAGGAGGAGAAGGCTGATGAGAGTGAGGGGGAAATCAGTGGAACAGGTCCTGAGTTTGTAGTAGATAAGGCAGCAGTCAGTATGTCAAGCAGCAGTAGCTCTGGGGAGTGGGATGAAGAGGAGGAGGAATACAGGGACAGAAAAAGAACAAAAACAAGTTCTTGGAAGGATGGCTGTGGTGCTAAAAAAACATTAATGATAGTGGGGCATAACTTGGAGAGTCTGACACCCACACATGCAGAGGAACAACAGAGGACAGAAGATGGACAGGCTTCACGAGGGGAAGAAAGAGATGCAGTTCAACCAGTCAGAGATTACATGCAGATGGGCATGGAAAGACCTCAAAGAGATGGTGGAAGTAGTAGTGGCTGTGGTGGTGGTGGCAGTAGTAGTAATGAACCTATCCTCCCCATAAACAGCAGTGCAACAAAATCTGAAATCCGTTGTGTGGGATTTTTTCACACAGGATAAATCATCTGGCAGCCATGTGGTTTGCAAATTATGCAAAACAAAATTAAGTTGTGGTAAAGTGGGTACTCGGCTGGGGACATCAACAATGATAAGACATATGAACAAGTCTCACATTTATCAGTATCAAAAAGCACAAAAGGAGCACACAAACATTGTTGCACTTCTGCACTCAGCTGAGGAGGATGAGGTGATGGATGTTTACCGAGGCGATGAAGTAACTGATGCAGAGGTGGAGGATGATGAAAGTCTTCCTTCCAGTCAAAGCGCAGCATCCTCTATTTCTCATTTCTTTACCCCTCTGAGTCCACCATCACAGCCCAGCCGGAGTCATATACCATCCAAGTCCACAACAGCCACCCCTCATAGTGGTAAAGGTCAAGGGAAGCAGCCCAGAAAATCAGGTGATAGCAGCCAGCATAGCGGGCATCACATTTCTTTGAAAGACTGCTTTGAGCGGTCACAGAAATATAAGCCCATCAGGCCTGAGGCAAGGCGATTGACAAAGACAATTGGGGAGATGATAGCCACTGACTTGCTCCCATTCTCATTTGTGGCTAATCCAGGTTTTAAAGCACTCATGGAAATCGCTGTGCCAAGGTATCAGGTCCCCAGCCGGACATATTTCTCCAGTGTTGCCATTCCAGACTTGTATGATGCTGTTCGGAAAAGCGTGTCTGATGCTCTGAAAGGTTCAGTTGGTGAAAAGGTTCATGTCACAACAGATATGTGGACCAGGGGTCAGATGACTGACTATATGGCTGTGACTGGTCACTGGGTAATCTTTCCTCCCTCCTCCTCCTCCTCCTCCTCCTCCTCATCATCATCATCATTATCATCATCATGTAGTGGCACTGGTGGCGGCAGCAGCAGCAAGAAGCAAGGGACTTTCACAGTTCGAAGGCAGGCAGCTTTATGTATTTATGGTTTTGAAAAAGACCACAAAGCGGAACATCTTCTAGAGGTCCTTGAAGAAATGTTTTCTGAGTGGCTGACTCCAAAGTCCTTGCAACCAGGGTTTATAGTGTCTGACAATGCTTCAAATATTGTGAAAGCAGTAAGACTTGGTAAGTTTACACTCGTACCATGCTTTGCACACACTATTAACTTGGTAGTAAAAGACTTTATCAGTGAGGACCAAAATGTGCAGAACTTGATTGCAGCTGCCTGCACTGTGTGCACCCACTTTAGCCATTCTGTGAAAGCCCAAAAGTTGTTGCGGCAGATTCAGATTGAAAACAGCCTCCCTCTCCACCAGATGATACAGGAAGTTCCAACCCGGTAGAATTCCACTTACTATATGATGCAGAGAATGCTTGAACAACAAAAAGACATTAATCAGTATGCAGTCCAACATGGCATTGGGAAAGGAGATGTGAATATCAGCCCCAATCAGTGGTGTCTGATGGAGAATCTTTGTTGTATCCTTAAACCCTTTGAGGAGGCTGCCCGAGTGGTGAGCTCTGATGGTGCCGGACTAAGTCAGATCCTACCCATAATTTCACTCATCAGGATGAGACTGGAGCGTCTCGAGTCACAGTTCTTTGACAATGATGACATCAATGCTGCATCACTTGTTCGAAAAATGATGCAAACCTTCCTGGCTGATGAGTGGATTGTAAATATGTGCAAAGCAGAACATTACATTTTGGTCACACTTCTGGACCCTTGGTTTAAGGATACAATTGAGACATTCTTCAAACCACATGACTTTAAAGACCTGGAACACTGTTGTGAACTGTTAATTGAGAAAGTGTCAGCATGTATAGTTGAGAAAAGTAGTACATCATCAGTGCCCTTTTGGTAACATTCAAATTCTGAACAAAATCTGGTGGAGAGGGAGGGAGCACAATCTGCTGTTGCTGCTGCTGCTGCTGCTGCTGGTGCCACCACTACTGATGCTTTGGCTCATCAAACACAAACCAGAACTGCTGCTACACCACAAGAGGACAAACCACTGTGGGACATGCTGTCAGACTCTGGTCTAAAAAAAACAGCTGGGAAGGCTCAGGTGGCAATAGTGGTACCAGAAGTCCTTGCTGCAAAAATGGTTAAGGATTATATGGAGGAGACTGTACATCTCACTGCAGGTGATGAACCATTGCTGTATTGGCAACAGAAAAAATTGATCTGGCCTTCTTTAACTGAGATCACAATTGAACACCTCAGTTGCCCACCTGCCAGCACATATTCAGAGAGAATTTTTAGTGCTGCTGGGGCAATAGTGAATAACAAAAGAACATGTCTTTCCACGAAGAATGTAGAGAGGCTCACTTTTTTAAAAATGAACCTGCCTCAATTCAAAAACATATACTGTCCCAAATTTATGCAGGGTGACAGCACACAGATGGCATCATGCCACGCTGATGACGACGACAATGATGGTGAAGGATTCTGTTGCCACTAGTAGCCACTAGCCTTTCAAGCTGTCTTTCCTCCACTGGTGTGTCCCCCATCTCCTCCTCATCCTCGAGTTCCATTAATTTCAGAAACAAACATCCACTGCTGGTTCTCATGTGCCACTAAGGCCCAATCTGACTAGCACCAGAAACTGAAGGACCACTGCATATGGCACGTCAGCTAAAATAACCAGAAATGACTACACACTGTCACACAGCTCTTCATTTGTTTTATTGGACTTTTATTACAAAATACACACTCAATGAATACTTATTACTGGCTGTTAACAAACAAAAACATTAATAGAATAAATAAATAATAAATAACTGTTCTTCTGGTTCAATTCCAGATGGGAATTTAATTTACACATTTTTTTTTGCTGCAAAATGTCAACTTTACAATACATTCCCAATTTCAGTGTTGAACCCAGTGACATCCAATGCATAAGAGCTGGGTTTGTAAAATTTTTGGTGGGGCCCAGTGGTCAGTGGTCAAGCCCCACCCCCGTCCCAGGGGTCAAGGCCCCACTCCCTGGCACAGGGGTCAGAGGTGAACCATCAGGGTTCTAGGGGTCAAAGCCCTGTCCCATGGGCTGGGGTCAGAGATCAATCCACCACCACCAGGGTCTATGGGAGCAGAGCACCTTGTCTCATAATGTGGGTGTCTGCATGTATAGACCTTGGCCCTAGGTAGGGAAAGGAATTGAAACACTATTTAAAAGTTTATTTTTTTTTAAACTTTAACAGAATGACTTTTTTGGTGGAACAGAGGCATTATGGGGTTGTAGATTTCCCCAAGAAGAACTGTGTTAGAGTGGATGGACCAATGGCCTTTTTTCTGCCAACACTGTGTGCACTACATAACAGACAATTAAAACATTGTGACATCATGAATTTAAAAATTCTAATTTTCTGTGCCACTTATAAAGGTTTGCCTTTACTCCCAATTTCACATTACAGCACCCTGCCAAATACTCTGTTCTTTGCAGCTCACTTGACCTCCTAGTACAGCAGTCAATCCAGCTGAGAAAACAAGTGTTTCAGTAAACAGTGCCCCCTCCACCTCACCAAGGCACTGCCCTAATTATGGAGTCCATTCCACAATGACTACTGCAGCACCTTCCTGCCACTCTGCCCAGTCCTTTCCTTCCTCCCTCCTACTTGACAGCTGCAATGTCTTGGTGACTGTACTGCTCCCACCAGCCCCACTTGTCTGCGCTGCCCCCCCCCAAACCTGGACTGCTGGATGTTGATATCTGTTGATCATGTTCACGAATGATGGTGCTCCATTAGGACAATGCTTGCTATTTCCCTTCTCAACTCAGATCCATTCATACCACAACAGACTGCAGTCCCTGTAGCCCTCTTTTCTACATTGCCAGTTAAACAAGATGGTACATCGCCTTTAAACAGACCTTGTTATTCTCAGTCCATGCTGGCTAAGGTCAGGTGCACAAAGAAATCTATTTAAAAGACAGTGGCCCCCACATTGACAGCCAGCAATTAGAGCCACACAGCCTATAGTACTGCACATGAGAGAGCACACCAGGGTCAGTCTGGGGGACATATTCAGACAGGCAATACAGTCCGACTGGTACATGCTGTTTGTCTGAATGTAAGTATTTATTTAGCTTATTTGTTTTATTGATTACCAGGTATGTACACTACACAGTAATATGCCTGTTTTTGGTCACAGACTGGGAGAGTACAGTTAACAAGCCCAGCGTGGAGTACGAAATACAATAAAAAATGACTTAATATTGCAGTGCAATACAAACACATAGTAGTGAGGAGGTACAGACTACAGCAGTACATTACATACATATGGCAGAACTATGAGATGCACCAAATAAATAAGCAGTTAATATAGCAGACACCCCAACCCCCCAATCACTGCTTTTTCAAACTCAAAAAGACAATGATGCCTGGCATCCAGTGGTCCTCCCACTCCAGACTTGTAAGTCCAAGGCCAGAAAACCCTTTTGTCAATAAAGCCTGCTGGTCCCCACACCCCCGATTGCTAGTTCATATCCCCCTCCCCATCATACTCATTCAGGTTTCTCCACCGCCTTCCACTGTGTCCCCTCTCACCCCAGTTGGCAGCCCCCTCCCAGTGGTGGTGAGGTGACAGGCACAGCCCCTCCACTCACCCCCTTGGCCAGCCACGGTCTGAGTAATAGGGAGGGAGCAAGTGCTCACCTACTGTAGAAGCTGCTGCCACAGCAGAGGCAAGCTCACTCCCCACTCAGAAGGCAGAGGAAGTGAGCGGAAGGGCTGTACCAGCCAGTCACAGTCTGAGTAACAGGGAGCAAGTGCTCACCTACTGTAGAAATAGCTGTTTTTATAGCAGCTGCAAGTTCACTCCCCATCACTCAGACATTAGAAGGCAGAGGTAGTGAGCGAAGGGGCTATGACAGTCAGTCACCCAATGGAAACTGCCAGCTTGGGTAAGGGGAGGGACACCCAAGGGAGGGGGCTGGAGGGACCTGTGTGGGAGGGAAGGGGATGGGGGTTCAGACTGATGATAGCGGGTGGTGAGAAGCTACTAGATGGCAGGGATATTTGGGCTCAAACCAATGATCATGGTGGGGTGAGGTGAACTCTAGATGCCAGAGATCTTTGACATAAAAGGTTATTTGAGTTTGGACTGGCAAAGGGGTGGGAGGGGTTGAGAAGATGACTACACACAAAAGATTATTGAGGTAAAGGGTTATTTTGGTTCAGACCACCAGTGATTGAGGTGGTGGGGGTCCACAAGATGCCAGGGAACATTAAATACCATGTTTATGGGGGATCAGAATGGCAGTTGGGTGTGGGACCAGTAGATGCCATGGATCTTTACAGCAAGGATGAGGTTTTCAGGGATTGGACTGGTGATAGGAAACTGGGAGGCAACATGGTGCACTGCTGTGCACTATCACTATGGTAAAGGTGCTCCGATTTTGGCTGTTTAGCACTTTCAGATCCACTGTATATAAATGTAACCCCTAGGTGGCACTATCCCAAGGGTTACTACCCCTGCCTGCCTGGCTAGTAGCAGGTTAAGGGGCCTGAGTTCTGAAACGGGTGCCTCCACCCAGAGGTCGGGGTGGTAGTAGTCAAATTGGCCTTGGCACAGCCCTCTGGGACACTGTAACCCCCCTCTTTCTCTGCTAGTGGCCAACACCACACACAACAATTACCTTTACAATACCCCTGATATGCTTTTCCAGTAGCCAAATGGTTTGCACTTACCACCAGGGATAGTTTCTCCAGTTCAACCCTGGGGACCCCCTGTAAAACAAGGTTAGACAGAGCAAATGGCAACAGTACAATACTTCAAGCATAAACAGGATCCACAGACTGGTTGAAATGCAGAAGAAAGTAGATCTGATTTATTCATGGGGTTTGAACAAGGAAGGGGGTCAATCAGGTTAATTAGCTTAATTGCTCTATCAATCACACAGTTGTGCGTGCAGTCAGAGTCCCTAACACAGTCACACTTCTGGGTACCCAGGTGAATGGAAAGGTGGGCTAGCCGGGACCGTTGCCTGGGGTAGGCTGGCATTGCAGCTGGTCGGGGCCCTGTGCTGGAAAAAACAACTTGCACAGCACACTATTTGTAATCCAGAGCCAGGAGGCTCAGTTCATGAAGAAAAGAAACAACAAGGCAATCAGATGACACATTTAGAATAAATTGCAGTCACAGGGAGCTACCCTGATAGTTACTCACAATATCCAGGACTGGACACAGGATGGACGAAAATCGAGACAGTGGTGAATTCTCTAGAGTGCCAGGAGAAGCAGGGCCCACATGATTCACCGAGGCATCGTTCCTGTTCAGGCATGGAGCAGGGGGCTGATCCCAGGAAGGTCTCTCGTTGATGGCTCTTCTCTGTTCAGTAGGGTAGTCTGGCAGGGCCCTCGTGGCAAGGCCCAGCCACATGGAGATAGCTGCGGATTCAGTCAGTTAGAGCTGGATACAGCTTCCAGCGCTCAGAACACAGTTCACACAAGGGGGAACTAGATCACGATCCCCCCTCAGTACACAGCAAATTTATATGCACAGAAATCTTATTGTACCAGGCCAAATGCTCCCCGGTCACGATCGCACAGTCTCTGCTTAAACCGGGAGCTCAGAAGCAGCTGGAGTTCCTATCAAGCCGATCGGATGTAGCAAAATCTTCAGTCCTCTACAGGTTGAGCCTGGATGCACTTCAGTGGCTTAATTTGGTCTCACCACCTCGGATTTAGTCCGAATGATCTTTTCTCCTCCCTCTCAAGATAATGGGCAGACTTGCAGGCCTCAACTCAGGCCTTTCCCACAGTTCTCCCGCTCGAAAACTACACAGATGCTTGCTTGACTATCATGAGCTGTTTCTCTCTCAACTCCCCATTTAGATCTGGCTAGCCAGCAGACAGCTCGAGAGATTTCCCTCAGATCCACAAGGTTCGGTTGGTCAGTTCAGCTGTCAGTCACAGCAAGAGCTCCCACTTTAGTACAAAAAGGAGCCAACAGTCCAAAACTACAAATCCCAAGCTTGTAATCCACACAGTTTATTCAGACAGGTTCCATTATAGAGTTTCCAAGTACTGATTGGTCCAGTTCGGCAGTTTGGGACCAAAATGGCGGAGAAAACAGAACAGTCTTTGATGCAAAGAAGGCAGGTTAGAAAAGATTACATTACTGTTGTCACTCTGAATTACTTTCAGCAAATAGTTACACCCTTCCACAGAGCTCCCTCTGCACAATTAGCGACGGCAGAAACGGAGCAATTTTCCAGCAGCCCGGGCGGGACTCCAGCATGCCAACACTCTGCCCCCCCTTTCATATTAATTATCACAGCAACTTGCAGCTCTTAAAGCAACAGTACACGAAGGCCATGAAGGCACTCACTGGCAATATATTCAAACAGCTATAGTGCCAAACACCAACTGGGCAGCGAGCATTTAGGCTAGCTCATGGAAGACTTTCAGGAACCCCCATTTGTAGGGGGGGTTACGTAAAGCTGTACCCTGTATGCAGGGATAATTCCCCTTTTGCATGGCACAGCAATATATAAAGTGTGTACCTGAGCAGTATACTGTATAAAGTGTGTACCTGAGGCTGACATTAGATTAATGGCATGCCAGGTACCTGGTGATACTGACCGATGACCACCTTGCTGTTCCCAGCAGCATGTCCCTAGCATTTTTAGCTCCACACTGTCTAAAAACGGGGGGCTGATGTTTTGTTTAGCTCTGGCAACAAGTAAGTTAAACAGACAAGACAACACTTAGCCTCAGAACGTTATGTTAGCACAGTACCGTAGAAAGAGCGGGGCGGGTGGTGCTCCAGCGCTGGGTGCAAGCCTCCAAGGGGCACAATTTTCAATGGAAGCTTGCGTATTTATTCACTTGTGGTACCACTTTAATCTTGTTTTGCTTACTTAGACTGTAATTATAACTGGCTGTCAGCAGGGGTGCATCTGCCAAAGATCAGCAAGTTTGGGGGGGGGGGGTACATGAGCTGCAGGCAAACAGTCATGTGGTGGCGATGTGTAGTACAGTGAGTGAGAAAGAAAGAGAAACTGTAGGCGGGGTCAGCAACGCACATTATAAAAGGTACGAGCGACTGGTTGACACTAAGACTGAGAGTACAGCCAGACAGTCATATATTATTGTGATACTTGTGAGAGTAGAGAGAAAGAGGTGTGACAGACGAGAGATCCATTAGTGAGGTCCTGTCCAGACCATCTTGGATTTTTAATTGTAAGCATAAGTATATTAGTAATAAGTCTGTCATCCTGTCTCCCGTGTGTGATCCCCCGAAAGCCGAATTCCATATTGTTTAAAAATCAAATTTTGGCCTGCTTGCTGTTTAGTTTGTGCGGACTCATGTAAGTGAGTCTGAACTCTAGTCTGATTTCTGAAGTGAGTGTATCTGGTGTATCTGCAGCGTGGCAGTCGCCGCGGGGTAATTTTCTCAATTTAAAAATGGAATTGAAATTTAAATTGGAAATCATGTACTGATCTGATCCAGATACTGCACTGATCTCATCATCAGGAGGAGGAATGGGAAAGAAATCTAGCCAGTTGCCAGCTCTCATCCACACCAGCCGACTGCCAGGCCCGGGCTGCAGGCCCAATCTGTTTGGGCCCACAGCCTGGCTTGGTGGGTGGGTGGTGTAGTGACTGGCTGCTGTAGTAGTTCATGGGACTCTGACTGGGACAGTGGGATGGCAGTGAAGATGTTGCCAGTTGCCGCCGCCCGCCCCCTTTTTGGCTCTTCTGCCAAGTTTGGCAGACTGACTGCCATGGTGCAATTAGGCCGCACGGTACCATCCCTCCCACCCCGTCGTTTTCTCTCCTTCTCTTGCCCCGCGTCCCTTGCACATCCAGTGATGAATTCCACATCATGCAATCTCCCCCACGCTGCTTTCCCCCATCCTAATACTCCAGGCGGGCGGAGCTGCTGACCTCGGGGAGTCAGCATATTTAATTTCCTCTGTCTCACAGTCTCAGTGCACAACATAAATAACACTATTCAAAAAAGTTCAAGCAACTCAAGTTATCAATTTAAAATAAATTTTGTTTTTTGTGTCGAGCCAAGAATATCAGAGTAGATTGAGACCGAGAATGAGATGTTGCTTACTTACTAACATACTATTTGCCAGCAGATTAGGCCTTACGGTCTATCGAGTCTGCTCGAACCTAGATCCTTAGTTGGGTGCCGAGACCCTCCCATCCCTTGTTCTCTAGAAACCCCTATCATCCATCCCCACCCCCCCCCCGGGACAGGCCATCATCTGATACATCCACTTTCTGTGTCTGTCCCACCTCCTTGAAGCCTCTACAGTGGATCTCTGAACCAGCTCACCAGGCAGTGCATTCCAAGGGTCCACCACCCTCTCGGTGAAAACCTCCTCTTTTCCCCCTCACCCTTCCACCTTCCAACTTCAAACCGTGCCCTCTGGTGATACCTCCCTGCTTTAGTCAAAGATCCCTCCATGTTTACCCTATTTATTCCCTTGAGGTACTTGAAAACCTCTATCATGTCCCCCCTGTCTCTCCTCTCCTCCAATGAAAACAGGCAGAGCTCCTCAAGTCTGTCCTCATAAGTCAAATCCCCTAGCCCTCGTATCATCTTTGTTGCCCTCCTCTGTACCTCTCCAGGAGCTGTATGTCCCTCTTCAAATGTGGTCTCCAGTACTGTACACAGTACTCAAGGTGTGGTCTAACCAGTCCATTGTACAGTGGCAGAATCACTTCCTTGCTCCTAGAGGTGATCCCCACGATGCATCCCAACATCCTGTTTGCCTTGCTAGCTGCTCTCCTGCACTGCTCAGAGTTATTCATACATGTATCCACCATGACCCCTAGGTCTTTTTCCCCTATTGAGGCCTCCAGTGCCTCCCCTCCCAGTGTGTACCTGTGTTTAGGGTTTCCCCGACCAAGATGCAACACCTTGCACTTGGTGATATTGAAATTTAATTTCCATGTGTGAGCCCAGCTTTCCAGGGTGTCCAGGTCCCCTTGCAGGGCCACCCTCCCCTCTTCTCCCTCAACTACTGCTCCCATCTTGGAGTCATCCACGAAGAGACTCATTTCACACCCTATACCCTCCCTGATGTCCGATATGTATGCATTAAACAGGATCGGACCCAGGACCGAGCCCTGTGGTACCCCACTACCAACCTCTCTAGGGTTCGAGAGCTCCCCACAGACCACTACTCTCTGAGTGCGTCCAGCTAGCCAGTTTTCAATCCATCTGACCATCAAAGGGCCTACTCCTAACCCCATCAGTTTCTCCACCAGACCATTGTGGGGGACAGAGTCAAACGCCTTGCTGAAGTCCAAGAATAATACATCCACAGGCTTACCCTGTCCAGTTCTGATGTTACCCATTCATAGAACTCCACAAGGTTGGTTTGACATGATCTACCTGGCACAAACCCATGTTGCCGACTATCCAGACCTCCCACCTCCTCCAAGTACACCCCCAATCGTTCCTTTAGTATACTCTCCATTAATTTTCCCACCACCGAGGTCAAACTGATGGGTCTATAGTTACCTGGTACTTCCCTCGACCCCCCTTTATGGATTGGTACCACATGTGCCTCTCGCCAATCACTAGAGTACCCTCTCTGTCTCAAGTGACCTGCTGAAAAGCTCCATGGGTGCAGCCAGTATGTCCGCCATCCCCATAGTACTCTCGGATGAATGCCATCCGGCCCTGGAGATTTGTTTTCCTTTAGGGCCTTGAGGGCTAACCACACCCTTTTGGTGGAGATAGCATCATCCGTACCTTCCCCCTTACTGGTATTTTTATCCTTATCCAGATGTGACACCCCTGGGGTACCTTTCCCTCCCTTTTGCTCCATTTCTGTTGCTCCCCTGATCCCACTCCCTGCCGCTTCTTTGCTTTAATAATTAGTCAGTCAAGACCCTTCAGCTCTGAAGATGTTACATTCTTTCTCTGCTTTAAAATCATTTCAAAACAGAGAAAGAAAAAGAGCAAAAGACAAGACATGGAAAGTTTGGAAACTTCTGAATATTTGAATTGTTCCACTACTGAGTCCACTCCTGAATAAAATGATTGATTAATTAGGCTTTTCCTGTACCATACAAGTATGAATTTTCTTCGGCGTAAGGGTAATTATAAAAGCAGAAATCCATTCCACGAAAGATGTGAGGCTACTTAGTGATAACTTTACGCAGGTGTAGATTCCCTGTGGTACATAAGAGCTTTGTGAGTGGTTAGGTAGTTATCTGTATCACCACTGATTGAAATGAACTACCTACCTACAGAAAGGTAAAATTAACTGCTGGGGTGCAGGTAACGGATTTACTTGTTTGTGCAGTTTGCAGCACACTCCTTCATTGTGAAGGAGTACAAATTGTCCAAACAAGTAAATCAGCTTCACTCCTCATTATTCGGTGCATCACAGCAGTCTGTTTTTTTTTAACCTCAGGGTCTCAATTTTCAGTAACTATGGTGGGTAGCAGCACTTCATGGGTGGAAACTGGCTGCACCATTGTGCTTCCACGATTGTGCCATACAGTACACAATGCTGGGTGAATTATTCCTCTAGTTGTTAGAGGGTATAAACACAGGCTGGATTGCACTTGGGACCAAGTCACAAACTGGAATTGCACCAATCTCAGTGAATGCCATTCTGTGAATTGGGTGTAATGGTCAGTGCAGGGGCATCCAGCCTGAAAAAGCATCCCCCCCCCCTCCTAAACCTATAATCGTCGAATGTAGGACCCTTGTGGGTCACTGATTCCAGATCCTTCATGGCCTAGTGGCTTCACTCCCTGGTGACCCAATGTCAACCCCTGAGTACAAGAAACTGAGACCGATTGTGGAAGGGCTGCCACATTTATGTGAATGGTACTGTGGCCCAGTTGTGTGGTAACCCCACCCACCCACACTATCCTGAAGTGTCTCAGCCATTCAGGAAGGGGTCCGGATTCCAGCTGAATTTAGCCAAGACTTGGACCAAGAGGGTTACATTTCTGCTGCCTGTGCTAAAGGGTCACACTAACTACTTGGCTGTGTCAAGTAGTACTGAGACGGGGGCCTTGCTCCCCCCACCATATATCCAACCATTAGGGATTTTAATTCCTGTTCATGTGTTTGAGAGTAGGGGCAGTGATTTATTGCTTCGGTGATGCTTCCAGCCTGGATCCAGTCTCCTAGTGCTAGTACTCAGTACCAGACTCACTGCTATTTCATGAAGTATCAGCTGCAGCACTCAGGACAGCCAGCCATGCACTGTGCAGAAGCAGCACTGGCACTGGTTGTATTTAAGCATATGTGTGTGTGTGTGTATACACACACACACACACACACACACATATATATATATATATATATATATATACACACACACACACACATTACAATAGTGATTCGAGTAGTAAAATACCCCAGATAATATATGTTTCCTAGAGCTGCTCTAGTCTTCCCAGCAATTGTGCAGTGTGAAAGTACTGTTTCCTCCTGATTTACCAGCTTATTATGTTATATTTTAATGCATCTATTTTTAAATTAGTGGTCTGCAGTCTGTTGTGGAGTTTGTCTGGATTCTGGAAAAGGCAGAATCAAGGTGGTTCAAATAAACAACATAATACAGTATCATGCTGTGATTTAATTTGAGCCGTCTTGCTTCTGCCTTCTGGTCTATCCAGAGTCTGTCCACACCAGACTATCGTAGTTGCATTATAACATAATAAAGTGAAATCAGGAAAAAGGTACATACATGATTCTTTTGAAAAGCACAATTACAGTTATGAGCACACCTAAGAAATATATAGATTGTATAATTTATGGTGATAATATTTATGAGATGCCATGGTACAAAAGGGAAGATTTAAGGGGTTGGGGAGGGTTCAGAAAAAACAGGATCCAACTGTGTAGCTTCAGGGGTAGGGAACATGTAACAAAAGTGTGTTTTCTTCAACAAAAGCCCCAAAACTCACCACAGAGCATGTAAACCCCTCAGAGCTTCTTGGGGTCTTGGGAACCCCAGAACCCCGGCTTATTTCGGGAGGGGGCGCGAAATTAGTCTCTTGCCCAGGGCACCAAAATACCTTCCTACAGCTCTGCATTAGCAGTTCTGTCTGATGCTGCTGGGGGGCTGAAACAATCACGGGATTTAAGAATGCATCAATGCGGGATAGACATAAGGGAATTCTGCAGATCAGGGGCAAGGAGCAACACACTTCTACACACAGAGGGAACTAACAAACTCAAATGGGCAGACTAGGTAGGTCATAGGCCCTTATCTGCCGACAAGCCCGACAGTGTCTCTGTATCTACATGAATCCAATTGTGCAGTGCCTCCATCGACCGCCCAGAGAAAGATTAATGACTAGTCAGCAACTCAGCACAACCCCCAGGATTCTACCTGCCCACCTGCCTATGGTGGTCACTGCTCCAACAATTAGCATGCACTGATACTCTTCAGGGACAAGAATGAGATGGCTTCAAAAAAAAACACTTTCATTTAGGGTTAATGCAAATGAGGTAATACATTGCCAACAGTCTGGTCTTCTTGTGCCTCATGCAGATTTCATCATAAAAATCACATTCAGTCATTATTCCATGCTATGAGAAGCCAGATAAACTGGCAATAGTGGAGGATCCTGGACCGTGCGCTGCAACTTCAACAGTTACGATAGTGTGCTATGCGTGCCCATGTCGCACAAATGTTTCTCCCTTGCAGAATAAACAAGAGTAAATCAGAGACCACTTTCTTTGGTATGTATGCTTCATTTCCACAAAATGAAAATAAAAAGAAAGAAGGTTCAGCAGTCCTGAAAAAATAACCAAATGAAATACTTTTGGCTGATTATTGCATGGTGGGGAGGGGTGGGTGGTGGAGCCCCCCCCATGACAGTAATAAAAAAAAAGAAAGTAGAAGGCATATTGTAATGTTTCTTTTTGTAGGGGTGCTCCATCACCCACACTCCCTGGGGTGCTCCGATGATACTGAGAATTCTTTTTTGGTTGCCGAAGCCTTTTATTTTATAGTAGTGCTTGCTTTCATTGGGGGGCTCTGCCCCACCCGGTTCAATAATTAGCAATTTGAGAACTATTATTTGCGAGTTAATTTAGTTACACTGCTTGCTTTCATCCACCATTTATCTCCTGAGATTTAGCATTACTGTGATCTGCTTGCATGAACTGAATACTGAAATGATGTCGGTCGCAACCTGCAGTGCCGTAATACTGCTTGAATTTCTGAAAAGTGCAAGGTGGTCTGGTATCCTCTACTAATGCCAATAAACATTACTGGGGGTCTCTGCACTGCCACTAAAAAAGGTCCCCAGGTGCAGCCCTCACACTCAGCTTGCCACCAATGCTCAGTGGCCACCAACATCACACCACGACCACAATGCACTGTCTGTGCTTGCAACTTAAACTTGATAACCTCCTGGACTGAAGGCTGCTGCTGTCACCATTTTCTTACCAGTAAGTCCCCTTTTATCCAACGTAGAGACTTGCTCTGATGACCCTGGCCCCAAGCCCCAACCAAAAAGGCCGTGCAATTACGAAAAGATCCTGCTCAGGCAGACAAAAGAACATGGATTGTGGTCAAGAATCGGGGCAGCTAGGGGCTGGCACCAGAGGTAAAAAAGGGTCCAGTGAATTACCAGACAGTAACAAAGGCAGAGGGGTTGGGACAGGGTCCAGACAGGTCTGAGAGCACAGCAATCTACTTCATCAGCAGAGTGCTTCCCATTAGCCCAGGACCTGCATGCCTCTCATGATAATCTCTTTTGTTCATGTTATATATTATTTTTTTTTATTTTGTTTCGTAGCCCCAAGCGGGCTTGGAGCTAGGCAGGGTAAATGCACAATTACCCACTTCACAAATTGATTCCCTAGCATTGTGGGATATAGAAGCAAATCACCATGCACATTTAGGCTGGTTCTGCCTTAAGCAGCAATGCATGGTACCAAAAGGCCTGTTGTACAATCTGCAAAGGGTGAGAACACAAAACACAGATATGTGCCTATGTCTTCTGTTCTCTCACTTTACATATTATATGAGAGGTGACTGAGATGTAATTTGAGACCTTTTATTTCACTCTCACACTCTGCTTTCTGTTATTCAACCAATTTTTAACCCGATTCACCACCTTGTGATCAAAGCCCAAGCTACCTATTTTATGGATTCGTTTTCCATTAGGGACTTTGTTGAATGTCTTGCTAAGATCCATATAAATCATATCACTGAAAATACTGCTGTCAAAGAGTTCACTAATCGGCTCATAAAATGATATTAAATTTGTCACACATGAGCGCACTTTAGTGAATCCATGCCGGGTTTTGTTAATTACCCCATCTATATTACTGTGTATGAGATAGTCTTTTATAATTTTCTCCAAGATTTTCCCAATAATTGATGTAAACTAGCAAGTCTATAATTTGAGACGAGGGGCCTGATATTCAACCGTTTGCACTGGTGCTAATGGATATTTGTGTGCACAGATGTTTGTGCTGTATCCCCGTATTCAAAAGGGGCTGTTGCATGGGAAAAGAGGATCAGTGCCCATGCAAAACATAATGTGGGCAAGGGGAGGGGTGTGGACATGAATATGCTGCTGCCCCATATTCAGTGGCTCTGCACTGCACAAAAGGGTTTAGCAGCATCCTTTTGCACAGCACAAATACCACCCAACAAAACCCCAACTAAACTCTGGGCAACCCTAGTGGCTGCCAGATGTAATGCAGCCACCTAGCCAGTTGGCCACTGGGGAGCGCAACTGCCCCCTGTGATTCCTGGCCTCCCACTGCCGATCGTTAGCCCCATCTGTATACTAATATGTCCACGGTGCTAGTGGCCCTTCCCCCTCCAATTGCCATCACTGTATGCTGAAATAAATTCCATGATAGTAGTGGTGCCTTCCCTCTCTCTGATCCCGGCCCCGAGGTAAAAGTTTATATCCCTGGTGGTAGTGGTTCCCTCTGTGACCGCAAGCCAGGAAGTACAAACAACCCCTCCTCGGTGTCCAGTGGTTCCCGCTCCTCCTGCAGCACCAGACATCACCTCACTTGGATCTACGATGCCAGCATAATGACAAATACATTGACGTCTTTGACTGTGCTGGGAATCCATCGACACCGCTGACTGCAACCTCGAACCAACCAGCAACACCACAACACACTTCCCTACTATAGATATACTATAGATATCTAACTCCATATTGCACAGACAGTAGAGTTAAATATTTACCCCCCCATTGCCCTAAAGTGTCTCGATGCAAAACCCCCATCGCTGCCAATATAGGCACGGTGGGAGTTTCACTGAGGGGGTTCGATGTACCGGTGTCACTGTCATGACAGTATGCCACCTCACTCACTATATCCATACCGGTGGTGCTGAGGGTGTACATGGTTACCAGCACAGACCTCCTCACACCTCCTTGGCCACCCACCATATTTACAAACAGGGACCATGCACTGTAGCCTCTGGCAACTATCACAGAGCTCTACTGTGAATGGCCCTTAACTGTGGGCAACACTGTTGTTGGTGGCATCATTGCAGGGCTGTCCTGTAACTTGTGGCTTTCCCCCTCCTGTGTGCCTTTACTTTGACGCACAGGGTCGCTTGCCACAAACTGTAGAAGTTTGGCACTGGGAACCCTCCCATTCATGAATCAGGTGCAGGTTCCCTGAATCACCAGTGATCAGTGCAAGCTGCTGTCTGCCACAGCTTGCACTAATCTAAGGGGCGCTTCGTGCATCTGGTCCATGGACTCAAATGGGCATCCATAACTTGTGCAAATCTTGCATACAAAAAATACTTGTGATTATCCTGAATTTGTAACACATAAAGGCATACCCTTAAACAGAATCCATGATGTAAACCATGGAGAAAACTAACAACTAGAAATAATATCCAGATCAACCTTTTGATAGTATAAACAGATCTTATTCTTAACGTAACTTTTATACATAAGGCCAACAAGACTCTCCAATTTTACATAATCCTTAAGATATGAAATGTCATACTCTGATAAGAGAGCCAAAACATGTGAATACCCCAGGAACTTAATCTTCTGGTTTTGTAACCAATTCCCTTTTTCCAGGTGACTCATTTTAAATAAATTATCCTTTGGCAGTCGAGTGATTTTAATCTAGTAGCCGAATACTAAGGCATCTGCAAGAGTCTTAAAACTTTCTGTGAAGATCTGATTGTGATAATGAAAGGACTAAATCATCCGCATTAAACAAGAGCAGGGATCTCAAAGGAACCTATCATGGATAATCTGATACAACTGCATCAGTCTATATAAATATTAAAGCAGGTAGGAGATAGAATGCAACCTTGACACACCCCTTTTTAATCTCAAATTTCTGAGAAAAAAAAAATACCACCACACTCACTCAAGCCCACATATGATTATAAAGCTTTGAGGTAACAAAATAAGATCTGGATCTATACCCCTATCTTCCATCAGTTTCCATAATTCCAACCATGAAATTGTTGAAAGGTGAGCTATAATCTGTGAATGCCATGTATAATTTTTGATTATGAATAAGAACATGCTTCTCCAAAAGGTGTCCTAGAATAAAGCAATTGTCCAACATAAAACAGTTTTCCCTAAACCCAAACTGAAGATGTGCCAATCCCTCCATTATTACAATTTGCTCATGTAACCTTTGTAAAATAATTTTACAGAAACTTTTTGAAGAAACATCTGAAAAGCTAATTGTCTGTATTTAACTGGATCTGACTTATTCTCCTTTTTAAAAATTAGAACAATTTCTACCTGATGCCATGAATGCGAAAAAACAAGCAGTAAAAAGTCAGACCATTGAAGAAGTGACTGTAAATATACCTCAGCAGATGCAGTATTAAATCAAGGCCAGGGACTTACTATGCTTCAATGTATTAAAAGTATTGATCATTTCAAGGATATTAAAAGTATCCTAAGACCAGCAATAGATGAGGAAACAATGGGATCATTTTGTACTGCTGAATCTTAGAAAAGAAAGACGTAGAGGATAATGTGTGGTCCTCTATCAGTAACCGGTCTGTTAACCGTTGAGAGGTTGCCAGGGCGACCTGTAAACCTTGAAAGCGAAGCTCAAGAGGTTTACGTCACCATGGCAACCTCGAGAAGGTTAACATTAATCGGTTGCCGATAGAAGGACCATACATTGTTTTTTTATAGTGTATGGTCCCAAGAAAAAGGGGAAAACGGCTCCTTGCTTTACGAAATAGAGTCATTGCCGCAGCTTTTCAGTCCTTCCTTACTACTGCATGCATCCATCGGTTCCTAGAGAAAAGAAAGTATATTGCAGACCGATCCCTGTCAGCATCCATCGATGTGAAGTAGTATCGATAGGTTAACAACTTTACTACTTCACATCGATGGTATAACAACCTTAGGAAATGATGATTTCCTAAGGTTAATAGCGTTCTACTATACATTATAAAGTGATTTACCCAGACCTTTGATGAAATATAAGAATCAATATGGTCCTGAAAATTAGATGTGCCCTTGGCAGCAAGTTGCCAAAAAGCCCGGACATAATTTTTAGACAACAGCCAACATAACATTCCACTGTCCATGATAATAGTCCATTCTTTTTGCTATGAAGTAGAGTCTTATAAATCTGTATGTCATCACCTCAGTGAAATTTCGACAACAAACAATATTACAGCAACATTTCACTGTTGCCACTGTAATGTCACTGTGGGACCCCAGCACTGAATTCTCATGGTCTTGCACCCCCTCCCTGAATCAACTCTGACTCGGAGTTGATTATATTTATTACAGGGGGTGCGGTGGGATGAGACCCCCACATGGGGGGTTCGGGTGATGAAGCCCCCCCCCCAAAAAAAAACAAAGTTGTCTTGGATGGGTTTATGCTGACCACAATTGCGGTTGACATAAATCCATTGCATTGTTTTAGCATCCCTAGAGACCCTCTCAGTTAATGAAGAGTTTTTACTGTACAATGAACTCCCTATTGCAATATTATATAATAACCCATCACAATTACATATTCTGGCATTAAAGACTCCTATAATAAGAATTGGGAAGGCTGGGAATTTGTCATAAAGATCTATCAACCCTTCCAGCAACATCCAGACATCATTAACTGCTAATTTTGAAGTGAAAGAACATAGATATTTATCAAGATGAAGAATCTTTGCCCTGCCTATATTCTGTCCCTGCTTAAATCTGCTCCTTTTCCCTCTCTTCCTTAGGAATCCCCTGCCCGCTCGGGCGTGACTCGGACCCTCCACGGCCCCCAGACCCTCCACGGCCCCCGGACAAGCCCAAGCTCTCTCTACAAGGTGGTCTTGTTTGAAGGAGACCGCCCACCACCAAAAACTTAAATTTAAAAGGTAATTGTTAGGGAGCCTTGCCGTCAGCTCGGCTGGTTGTTGGTGCTACTGCAAAGCTGAGGACATCTGAATTTTCACTTTGGTGCCTTTTCTGCCCAGCTGTTGGGTCACAATTTTGCTGCCAGCAGCCCCCTCCTAGATTTGCCATTGTGGACACTGCTGCTGAACTCAAATCAATTTGCTACCAAAAGCTGTTTCACGCTCCGTATTTGCATCACTTTTTACTGAAGAAGTGGCTCAATTTAAAACTGTCTGGGCTTTATCTGACCTACTACTGTGCAAGCCCAAATTGCTTTATATCTATCCCAAATTGTCTGGGCTTTATTCTAACCTACTGTAACAATCTGTGCGAGCCAAATTGATTTAATTTTGCCAAATTTATAAGGATAAGTTTGGGAGGCTGCATCTGCTAATAATTAATTTTTTTCTGCCATTTGCTTCTCTCCTGCTACTTAAACTCTGCTTTCAAGATTATACCCACCCTGTTTCTGTGTTAATCTTAGCCCTGCCTGTATTCTGTCCCTACTTAAATCTACTCCTTTTTCCTTTCTTCCTTAGGACTCCCCGGCCCGCTGAGGCACGACTCGGACCCTCCACAGCCCTCGGACAAGCCCTAACTCTCTCTACAAGGCGGTCCTGTTTGCAGGAGACCGCTCGCCAGTCACCACCAAAAACTTAAATTTAAAAGGTAATTGTTAGGGAGCCCTGCCACCAGCCCAGCTGGTTGTTGGTGCTACTGCAAAGCTGATGCCCTGCTGGCACGCTGCGCTGGCTCCCCACCCACCCCCACCTGCCCGCCCTATCTGGGCATTTACTTATATAGTCTTATTTTGTCAGTTTCACCTGACATCTAACAGGCCACTATGCCATTTGCTCCTCTATCATATGCTTCTACTAGGGGCGTCAGCTTATCTCTAGTGCTCATTTGAAAACCTGTAGTTTCTGTTTGTGTCTGCACTAAGGCTGTTTGACTCCTTCCTGCATTTTGGAAACTGTGTTGTTACTGCTCATCATGACACATATATTTCTGGTCTCTCTTGTGACCAGCCTGTTGTTCTGTTCACTTGCTAGGTTATCCCTGCTCCCATGTTCCTACAGTAGTATCTGGCAACAAAACCAGAATGAAAATGTCAATTTCTCTAACATGCTGGATAGACCTATTGACTACCTCAGTCTCACTCCACTATTGACCCCGAGATTCATCAATCATCTTGTGACCGCCTACTTAGATTATAGACTCTGCTCTAAAATCAGAATGGTTACTCCTTCTATTCATCACAAGCTCTAGTATCTCATGCTACTTGCTATCCCGTTAGCAGACAATGTGGAACTGAACCCTGGTCCCTCACATCCTCAGCCATGCAATAATGCCTCCTGGGCTACCACCTCAGGGCTCAGCATAGCCCATCTAAACATTAGAAGCTTCATGCATAATTTTAGGGTGCTGGAGGAATGGGTCTCCACCTGCAACCCAGATATACTGTGCCTTTCTGAGATATGGCTCAAGCCCTCTACCCCTGATTCAGTCTGCTTGCTACAAAACTATAGCCTTATCAGGAATGACAGGCTATCTCCTAAGCGGGTTGGGGGAGTTGCATTGTTTTACAAATCTCATCTAAGCATCTCACAGAATACTATACCTCAGTCCTCTGCTGGTGAATCCTTTCATGCACTTCTCTGCTTGGGTGCTAAAAATCTACATATAGTTGTTGCTTATAACCCATCCCAGGGAGGACTGTCTGCCTTCACTAATTTATTGGAGGGCACGGTAAAACTAACAGGGCAAAACAAACTGCTTATTCTTGGGGACATGGATTTAAACTGGCTTGGACAAACTCATGGCTCACTTCTATCTGTAATCCAAAGCAATAATCTGCATCAAGTCATAACAGAGCCCACAAGGATCTCCCCTGAAGCAATGTCAAGCACGCTGCTGGACTGGGTGTTAACAAATAGGGTTGATAGAGTTGTGGATGCAGGCACTCTGCTGGATACTATATCACATGACTCCCCTATTTTTTGTGTGTGGCAACACTCTATCTCCCAGTCCCTGCCCTCACACTATATCACTTTCAGGAACTATGCTAATCTGGATCAGAGGAAGTTCCTGTATGAAGTCTCGTCTATTGACTGGTCTTATCTTTCTCAGTCCCTGGATGCACAAACAGCTTGACTACTTTCTAGACCAATTTCATGCAGTTCAAAATAGACATACACCCCTTGTGACTCAATGTGTTCGTGGGACACCCACAAAGTGGTTACACACAGATCTCCTGGCTGCATTACATGTCAGGGATAAGAGCTGGAAGTGTTTCAGAAAATCTGGACTCATTGCTGACTACCACACCTATAGGACCCAGAGAAGTTATTGTAAAAGCGGATCAGACTAGCAAAAAGCGCATATTGTAAGGGGCTTCTGCTAGAAGCAACAGGTGACCCCAGAAAATTCTGGGCACACGTGAAATCATTCCTAGGTGCAAAGAAAACTCACTTGGTGGATGAAATGATCATTAGTGGAGTCCACTGCAACAACCCCAGGACCATTGCGGAAGCATTTAATAAGCAATTCTCTGACCTGTCCAGCTTTACATCTGTCTTTCTCCATGGTCAGTCTTTACCTCCACCCACTCCACCCGCCCCTACTGTACTTCCTCCTCCTTTTTACTTTAAGGCGGTATCAAAATCTGATGTCCTGGGCCTGCTGAATACCATTTCTGACAACACTAGTGTAGGCTCTGATGGTATTGAACTCAAACTTCTAAAACTGGCCACACCATTTACTGCCCAGCCTTTGACAAGGATCTTTACCCTCTCTCTTTGCAAAGGAGTTGTTATGGATATCTGGATGGCCAGATAAAAGAGATATAACTAATTATCAGCCAACAGCTATACTATCAGTTCTGTGCAAAATATTGGAAAAGTGAGTGTTAATATAAGTTACTGAATTCATGACTAAATATAACCTTCTCTCGCCAATTCAGTATGGCTTTCGCAAAGGTCATAGCACCTCCATGGCCTTGCTCCACCTTGCAAATGATACTCTAACTGCTATGGACAATGGCCACCTCACGGGGGCAGTTTTTATTGAGCTGACAAAGGCATTTGACATTGTTGATCATCCTCTTCTTCTAGATAGTCTCCTAGCCCTTGGTTTCTCTCTGTCCTCAGTTTCCTGGTTTAATAGCTATCTATCAAATAGAACTCACGTTGTTAGATTCAACTCTGCTGTGTCCAGCCCAATGACTATTAATCTAGGCATTCCCCAGGGATCAATATTAGGACCCTTTCTCTTCTCTATTTTTATTAACAATATCTCACCAAATATCCCCAATTGCTTGGCTATCCTCTATGCGGTCGACCTGGTCTTGTACTGTAGTGATAAGAACATACACCACATCAACCAGAACCTCACTACTGCTTTTAAGTCTGTTCAATCCTGGCTCTTCCACCATAAGCTAATCCTTAATGCCGATAAAATGCATACTATGCTGTTTGGTTCTGCAGTCAAATTAAACAACAACCGGGACCTATTTAAAATTTCTGGTCAGGGTGGGATGGCCCTTGAACCAGTTCACTCTTTTAAGTATCTTGGAGTACTCCTTGATTAAAATCTTAACTTTGATAAGCATATACGGTAATGTCTATCTGTAAATCAGTTAATGCTAAAATTGGTGTAGCCTACAAAACCAGCTACATCCTTACGCAGTCAGCTAGATTAGCCATAGCCCATGGGATCTTGCTTCCATCATTATCCTATGGGGTAGTCACTTATCTCAGTACATCCATAACTCTCCTCAGGAAGTGGGATATCACTTATAACAGCATCTGCAGGTATGCCTCGGCCTCTCCCTGGTCAAAACACCGTTGTCAGCTTTATGCTGATCTAAAAAGGCTACCTCCCACTTCTGCTCAAGCTCTTGTTCTTGGCTCCCTAACTGGTAATGTTATTAGAGCAAGAATCCCTGTCTCGCTGGCCTCCCTACTAACTCTGCTGCCCTCCACTCACGACCTCCACTCATCTGACAAATCACTGCCGCTAATACCTAGATATAAATCTAACAAAGGAACCATTGCTTTCTCTCACTCGGTGGCCAAACTCTGGAACTCCCTGCCTCTCGATGTTTGCCTAGCCCCCAGTCATGCCCAGTTTAAAAGCAGTTGTCGCTCCTTCCTCTTTAGCCAGGTCTCCTGTGCCTGCTTCAACCCCCCCTGAATTTGCATTCAGACTCTCTCTCACTTCCCCACTGCTGCAAACTGCTCTCTACTTAGCCCATCTAGTCATGTTATTAGGCACTTATGTCTCATTTGTTTTTGCTTCAGCTACTCTTAACCTAGTTGTTTGTTAGCTACATATGGTTACTAGTCACTGAGTTTATGTTACTGTCTATGATCACTCTGACCTGTCTTGTTACTTATTCAGATAATTGTGAAATCTTGATTTGCTTTGTATTATTGTTGCTTCCCTGAATTCAAAATGTATTTCCCTGATTATCCCTACCTATTGTAATCTCCCGGGTCGTGCCTGAAAATAGTCATATCTTGGCTATGGTACTTACCCGGTAAACAAAAGCTAAATAAAAAGTTGAGAAACTTTATAAAGAGCAAAACAGAAGTCTGTGAATTTAGACTCTTTATAAAGAGACAAATAGAACTCATAGATTTATTTTTTATGAATATATGTTTTTTTTTTTTTTTTAAAAACCTATACAATAACAATAAACACTTTATTACTACATGGTAATAAATGTAAGTTTACAGTAAACTATTCTAAAGGAAAGTCAAATTAGATACAATCACTATATCATATAAACATGGCAGAACACCTTTCTCTACGATTAGGACAATGTTGCCTTTAGTTTTGTGTACATAAGGTAGTTCCATAGATAACATTTATTATCATTGCTTACAAGTACTTAAGACGAACGTCTTATAAAGAAATGAAAGAAATGGCTGATGAAAAGACAAAGTGAATGAACCAAGATAGAACAGAAAGAGCGTATAAGGGAGATAAGAGAAGGATACTTACAGGAGCCTGGACTTGAGCAATTAGAAGACAAAGTTAAGAAAGGAAATACAGTGTGAGGCAATATAGCATGCTGTTTGAATGCCTTTTTTATTCTAAATTATCAAAGTGAATGGATAGCTATAAATTTAAAAAAGGCACAAAGAATAAAAATATAAAGTTTTGTTATTAGAACTAAACAAGTGTCTGCTGTTATCTGTTGATAAGTAAGAAATTGTATAGATTTCCTAGCTTATTATTGTAACCCCCTTGTTACCAGGGGTTACTAGAATCCCAGTCAGACCTAGTGGTAGGCATGGAAGGCAGCTTGTGAAACTCCAGTTAAATGGTTTTCACACTGTCTCACTCTGTTCTCGGTCTCAGCTGAGACTGAGGGATGACATCACCAATAGAACTATCGCAGCTGCATGAGCCACATTGGAATCTGCAGCAAGGGAGTTGGCACAGAACGTTGGGAGGTTTTGAAGTCAGTCAGTGAGTGTGGGTCAGTTCAGTGTGAAGTTGGGAGCTTGCTGAGAAAGCAGCTCAGTAAGGCTCTAGGAGCCTCAGCCCTGACAGAGGGCTACTTTTAGTTTAATAGGGTGTGTGTCTCCACCTTAAAGAGAGACACAGAAGATAATTGAAGTGGTGGAGACCGCTGTTTTCGGGTCTTAGTGCTCCCTCCCTTCGGGGGGGGGAGGGGGCAGGAAAGGGTTCTCTGCAGATTCCTGGGGCAAGCCCCTAGTTCTGCTTGTAAAGGAAAAGCTGCCTATGTGTTCCAGAGTTTATTTGGGAGAACAAGAAGATTTGTGAGTCGTCTGTGGGGCACCTGCAACGTGAGGGTGAGTGTCTGCTCTTGCTAAAAGGGCCTATGTTTTTCACCCTGGGACTTGTGTGACAATGTGGGAATTGAACTACTAAATATTGGGAAGCCTAGAGTAATGGGCTAAGCAAAGTAAAAGTAGGTTCAAGTCCGGAGCTTGTTGGGATGCAAATGATATGTAGAGGAGAAGTGACAGACGTCTACCCAGAATCTACATTTGAAAGTTCAGTAAAGGAATTGTTCAGTTTCCAGAGAAATGGCTGGGTATGGGCTGTGGGAGCTGGAGGTGGGTGGCCCCCCATCTTTAGTGACCAGGTCCACCTCTACGGATTTCTTCTGTGGATTTCTACTTTACCTCAGGCACTTGGCCAGTGATGAGGGAAGTACCCAGATGTGGGATTGTAAGGAAAATTCTCTCTAGGAGTCAAAGACTCGAGTGTGGTTTGGGGAGCCACAACAGGATAATTGGTTCATTCCTCAAATGGACCGCGGATCAAGTGGCTGGCGGGGGAGCCAGGCCAGTGGGAAAAACCTAAGTAGTGTACAAGTTGGGCTGTGTACCCAAAGCTGCGTGGAGTCCAGGCTGTGTGTCTGGTGGGTTTAGAGCCTGAGGGCTGGATATGGTGATAAAGTGTTCTGTTTGTCTCTAATCTGCATTACCAGGAAATGTAGCCCCATGGGGTCCGTCTATGCTTTGTTCGTTCAGTTTGGATGTGAATAAAAGCCACACTGAAGAATCCCATTCCTGATTCTGGACATTACAGTTATTGCTTCCTGTGTTCGGATTTACTTGGGTGCCCCTGTGCAGAGTAGCCAAACCTAGGTCCCCTGTGCCGAGTAACCTCATCCTCCCCGAACCCAGTCCCCACCAGGTACTGCTGTCAGCTTCAACAGCATGCCACCTGTCGTTTTTCTGAAAGGGCAGGGGTGAGGGGTTACATTATTAAAACGTGACATATTGTTTCTTAGGCAACAATAAGATAACCTTTCAATTCTGATGACATCTAAGATTTCATTTTCCTAGTGAACGCCTTCTTTTCTCAGTCCATAATCTTAAAATTCTTACTTCTTACTGTAACCTGAATGTTAACACTTTTCACCTGATTGTAACTTTTATTTCAGATTGTAACCCCAACTCTATGTATCATGTATTCCACTTGCTATGTATTTAGTTCTCTGTTGTGTTTGTCTTCACTCTGACGAGGAACCTCTGTAAAAGAATCATTGACTTAAAGGTACTGTAATCTGAGATATGAATAAATAAATAAAATGCAATTTTTGGTGGCCATTGATATAAGAGCAATTGTGTGTTTAGTGCCATATTCAACTGATGAGATATTATTAAAATGGCCTGTTAAGCAAATTTATTTCCATATTCAGATAATGGTAAATGTTATTTTCATGAGTAAACTTGTTAACAATGTCTAACCAAAGTGTTTGAATAAGGGGACAAGACCAAAATGAATGAATGAGGTTACTTTTATTGTCATTACACTTGGGACATGTAGCATTTTCTTGCCAGCTCATTTTTCTCATCTTAACTGGTATGTAGTATACATTGTTTAAAATGTTAAACTGCAATACTTTGTGTCTGACCATTGAGAATACCTTGTAAGAAAAATCACATATTTTGTTCCAGTTCCATTCTGATGTATCTTGATTTAAGACTATTGACCAACATGTTATGTCATCAGCAGATCTATCTCTTAATGATTCTCTCAGGAATTTATAAATTTTCCCCAGGCTTGCTTTATTTTGTATTATACATAAGAGTTGTACTTTTGGTAGATACTGAACATAGAGTTGCTTCAATATGATAAAGATCTAATAAGATTTGCTTTAAATCTGTACAGATCCTTTCATCACTTTAATTTAATTTTATTGATTTAAAAGCTATATTATCATTTATATTGACATAACAGGCTAGACCATCTGAAGCCGTACACAATTTATGATTTTTTTAGCTGGCAGAACAAATAATACAAAATTGCTAATATTAATATTCTGGTCCTTTAGGTGCCAGGCTTCCTGAAAACATACAATAAACAGAAGACAGGAATTCAACCCAACCATGATCTCCTCATTCCAAGTTAAGGCCAGCAATGTTCCATTAAATCAAGTGATCAGAGAAGCCCTCACTTACTTTTTGTTTGACTGCGGTATTGAACTAGTCAAATCAATTGTCCGAACTTGCAGAGGATATGTAAGAAAACATTTAAAAGACAAAGAACCTCTGTTCGTAAACACTGAGGCAAGGGTTACCCCAAAGGGCATTTGGCTGGGAAGCCAAGTTTCAAGAAAATACAAAGTCACACATGCCCCCACAATGCAAAGCATCATGAGCTGCATATGCAAATCACCACAGAATGTTATGCTGGTCCAACTTTAAGCAGAATTGCATGGTGCCAAAAGGCTCTCACACAGTTTGCAAAGGGTGCTAACAGAAGACATAGACACGTGTTTCGTCCTACCAGGACTCATCAGTATGCCTCGTCTGTTAACACCCCAGTGGACCGGACCAGCTACCCCTAAGGCAGTGTGCCTGGGATATATTGTGGTGAACCCATTAAAATAAAAAAACATTTAAAAGACAAAGAACGTATGTAAGAGATGAGTAACCACTATAATGATTTTGAAATAGTAGTCATGGGAGATCTTAACATCAGATTAGATCAGGATAGTGAATTGAATAACTCAACTGTCCAATTACAAGAGGAAATTTATGAAAGTGAGCCGAGGAACTCGCAAGACTCCAGAAATAATGACATTAATAACTATCTAACTACATTTCTATATTCATTAAATTTAATTGACCTAAATAGTAGATTACCCTCGGACAGGTTAGTTGGCTTTACATGTTTTACTCCTAATGGTCATTCCACAATAGATTATGTCCTTGTCTCTCCATTCAATTATTATAAATATCGTGACCTTAAAATAATTTCTAGGTCTGAGAGTGATCATTCTCCTCTTTGTCTAAGGAGAAAGCTCAGTGGCAAGCTGATTAGAAATCAAACAGATCAGGTGGAAATGTACAATAATAAGAAAATCATGTTATGGAATCAGATTCCTAAGGATAAGCTGGAAAAAAAATATAAAAACTTTTTCTAAAATAATTGATTTGATCTCTACTGACCCTGTCTCTGAAAATATTTATAATAAAATATTTCAACAGTACAATTATCTTTTGGCTGAATACAGATCAATCTACAAACCAGATAAGTTAAGATACCATAACTGGTTCTATAAAAATTTTCATGCTCAGAAAAAGCAACTGACCAATCAGATCAGATTTGTCAGAAAATACCCAACACGAGAGAATATTAAGAAGCTAAATAAAAGTCGAAAAATATATGGAGATCATGTTCAGAAACAAAAATAAAATCATCAGCTAGATTTGTGGAAGAAAATGCTTGATGCAATACAGCGAAAAAATGACAACATTTTCTGGAAGTTAGTTGCCAATGGGACTAATAATTACAAAAAGTCCTTCGAGGTTGCTATTACAGTAACTACATGGGTACATTTTTATAGTATTGTCTTCTACAAGTCTAGTGAAACTTCTGTTTATCATGAGTCTAATTAATGATGAAAACATCTGGATCACAACTGAAGAAACTCTCTTTGCTATTAATAGCAGCAAGTCAAACAAATCACAAGGCCCTGACCAAATTTCGATAGATTTTTATAAAGCAGTCCCCGAGTGGTGGGTGACCACTCTCACAGACTTGTTTAACAAATTCATAATGTACAGCTTTACCCCTGATTCTTGAAGGGGTAGTAATGTTATTCCAATTTTCAAAAGGGAGATAGAGGTAATCCTGTGAATTACCGCCCAGTAAGTTTAATAGATAACATGGCTAAAATGTACTCTAAAATTTTCCTAAATCAACTACAACTATGCATTTCACTTAATAAGATATCTCCTTTACAAGCAGGTTTTCAAAAAAATACCAGAACAACTAAACAAATTCTTATATTTCTACATATTATTGAAAAGTACTGCAAATTAAAAAAAAACTCTGTTTATTAGGAACATAGGAATGTGACGGCAGAAAAGGACCACCAGGCCCACCTAGTCTGCCCAGTTTGCCTAGTTACCCACTAGGCCATTTCTGTTATTGCCTTTATCGACTTTATATAAGCTTTTGACTCGATCTCTGGAGACATACTATGGGTTAGTATGGAGGCTTTGGGCATAGAGTCTAACCGTATAAATTTAATAAAAAACCTGTACGATGAAACCTGGGTTAAGATAAGACGTAACAATAATGGTGGCCTCTCAGACAAAAGTTTTACTAATAACAATGTTCGCCAAGGGTTTGTGCTGTCACCAACACTTTTTAACCTTTATATAAATCGTATTTTGGTAGAATTAGTTAACTTTTCACATCATATGACCAAAGTTCTTGAACATCCTATCCCGACTTTGGCTTACGCTGACGACCTTGCACTTATTTCAACTTCAAGATTAGGTCTACAAAGAAGTCTTTCTAAATCACAAGAACTTTGTTCTACTCTGAAATTAATAATCATTAAAACAAAAGCTAAAGTTATAGTTATAGACTCTAGAAGAAAGTATAGAAGTTTGTTTCTGGCCAATCAACCACTGGAATCTGTTAATCAATATATTTATTTAGGGGTCACAATATCAAACACAACTTCTTGGAACAAGCACATTAGGACTGTAGTGACAAAAATTAGAATGACATCGTCTGCCCTTCTTCGATTCAAAGGAACTTATGGTGACATGACTGTAGAGTCAATGATTAGGGCTATACACAGAAAATTAATTAACCAAGGGCTTTATGCTATCAAAAATTGGGGTGTTTCTAGTTTACATATTGTGCCTCTGGAGGAATAACTGCCCGAACCCCCCACCTGTAATTAACCTTGTCCGGGATATGTCCAAGCTAGTTGTTAACAGCTTCTTTACCTCCATCAACAACACAGACCGGAGCCCCATTATGTGTCTCCCGGATATTAACCGAGGTCTGGATTCTTCTATAACTACCTTCACTCATATTGTTGATACCAAGGCTCCTGTAAAAAAATGCAGATCCAAGGGTGTCAAAGCTCTCTGGTTCAACAAGGATCTAAGGATGCTTATGTCCTCCCATGACTGGGCTTGGCAGTCCTATAAAAACAGTGGATTATCCTCTGACTGGCTTGCCTACAGGAAGCTCAGAAATCAATGTAAGAAGCCCCTTCATAGAGCCAAATGCCATTACTTCAAAATGCTACAAGCTGAACATCTTTGTAACCCCAAATAGTTCTGGTGACAGGTTAATTCCCTAATTAAAGGGAAGGTTGCTGAACTCCCAAGTTTCGTCATTGCCCAGAACAACACCCTTTCTGACTCCCTGTTTATTGCCTCCAGGCTTAATGAATTTGTTACTGATCTGCACAAATATATCTCATTGTTTCCACATGATCCCAACCCCTCTTCAAAACCTAGCACTGAAGGCTACACTGGGACTCGACTAGCTTTCCATCTGAAACTGGTCACCTGCAAAGAGGTCCAGAAGCTCCTTCCAAACCTGAAGGCCAAGAGTTCTCCTGGTCATGACACCCAACAGCCTAAATTTCTAAAGCTCAGTGCTCCAGCCCTTGGCCCCCCATGTGTGATTTATTCAACTGCTCCTTCCTGTCCAGCACTGTTCCAGACAAGTGAAAGGTTGCAGTAGTTGTTCTGGTGCACAAAGAGGGGCCTAATACCATTGTTGAGAATTTCAGACCCATTTCTATTCTCTGCCCTCTTGCCAAGACCCAGGAGTGTATTGTCTACAGTCACCTCCAGGTTTACCTACAGCACCACAAATCATTGTCCCTTTATCAGCATGGCTTCAGAAAGAGTCACTGCACCATCCCAGCCTTGTTGAAAGAAACTTCTAATATTTATCATGCCATGGACCAAGGATCTGCCACCAGTGCCATTTTTGTTGACCTAACAAAATTGTTTGACCTGATGAATCATGGTCTCCTGCTGCATTAGTTGCAAGCTTTTGGTTTGGATAACAGTGCCCTGTTCTGGGTCTGAAGCTATCTATCCTGCCATTCCCAAAGAGTCAAATGGGCTGGTGCTCTCTCAGGCTTCAATCACATAACCCATGGTGTCCAGCAGGGGTCCATAATGGGCCCTATATTGTTCTCACTATTAATAAATTACCTAAGACATTGTGGAGGGGCCTCTGTGCACCTCTATGCAGATTATGCTATATCTATCGCTCTTCTCCTGATATTGCCATGATCAATAGGGAACTTGCCACTCTTTTTTTGAACCTTGAAAATTGGTTCCAGTGTAATCAACTAGTCCTCAACACAATGAAAACAAAATGTTTGCTTTTCTCCCACAGTCCCCTCGATTCTAGGCCCTCTTCCCTCTCTGTATCACCTCTTTGATGGTTATAAGCAGTGTCAGTGGCTCAGTAGGTAGCACACTCACCTCTGAGGCCAGGAGATCAGAGGGCTGTGGGTTCAGTTCCCACATCTGGCACTTGGGTTAATATCCCAGTACTGACACTGTAGTGCAGCATGAGGTGCCGTCTTTTGGATGAGACGTTAAACCGAGGTCCCATCTGCTTGGATTGGTAGTAGTTCAGGTGGATGTTAAAGATTCCATGGCACCTATCAAAAAGAGTAGAGAAATTTCCCCGGTGCCCTGGCCAAATTTCCCTCATTCACTTAAAAATACCGCCAACAGCTTAATCTGGTTCAAGATCAGTTGGCATTCATCTGTATCCCCCTCCCCCGGGTCGTGCCTGAAAATAGGCAGGATTTGTCTAATGCACTTACCCAGTCAACAAAAAAAAAAATAAACTAAAAACTATACTCTTGAGTTTGTCTTTACCTTTAAGTACCTGGGCATTACCCTGGACTCCTCCTTATCCCTCAGTGCCCATGTTTCCACCCTGGTCAAAACCTTTAACTAAATGTTGGGTCTCCTATACCATATCTGCCCCTTTCTCACCTCTGCCTCTTGCATCAAGATTGCTTCCTTGTCTCTCCTCCAGCTTCTTACTTATGGTGTGCCATTACTACCATCTACCAATGCAACCAACATGGCACTTCCTGCTCAGGGCTATCATCTGTGGATAGGTTCACCATAGGGGTTAATTATTGCCACCACCACTGCAGCATTCTATCTTTGTTGGGTTGGCTCCCTTATGAATCAGAACTAAAGTACTCAGCCTTGAATGTTATTCATAAGCTTGTTCACATGTTTACCTCACCCTGCCTCGGAGAGATTATTCACCTAAGGCAAGTTTCACATGCCTCCAATCAACCCCCCTGCCCCTTCTTGTATGGCCTAATCTGAGGCTTGTAGTTTCACATAAGCTCTTCTCTTTTGCAGCAGTAACTGACTGGAACTCTCTGTGTTCTTCCATCCTGTTCTGTACCTCTCTACCCCTGTTCCAAGCCACCTTATTTGCCTCACCTCCTCTGCTAAATGCATCTGTTTCTGTTGATTCTCCTTCTCCTTATCCTACTCTTCTTTGCTCTACCTGACCCCCTTTATCATCCTCTTATTTACCATTCCCTAAGTCCATCCGCCCTCCATCTGATACCCCTGGCCTATGAATTACCTGGCTATTCTCCTTCCCCCCTCCCTAATCCACTCCTTACCTTCAGCCAGTCTCTACAGGCAATTCTTGACCTCATTATATTTCTACAGGCAATCTCTTTGACCTCATTATGTTTTGAACTCTTTGTATAATGTGTATATATTTATTGTATTTATCTGTTTTACTGACATTTATGTGTATAAATGTATTGTACTTTTTTGCTATGTTCTGTACCCTTCTCAAAATTAGTATATACTTATTGTATTTATCTGTTACAAGGTTGGACATGCATGGTGGCTCTATGCTCAAATTTTATTCAGTAATATTTATTTATTTATTGTTATCAGAAATGCAACCCTTTGAGTCAGCAGACTCATTTACAATGACTCCTCTTCAGGGTACAGAGACAGGTACAGTAAACAATTATATATCCATCTTATATAACACATGTACATAGCAGTTTCAGAGACATATACATGGCAGTTTGAGACAGTGTAGCAATCAATACAATTTATACATAATTGAGTGAGTGGGTCAGAATCCTATACAAGCTGGTAGCTAAATATAGATTCATGTGACATTATTTATCCTGAAACTAGCACACCTAGTAATGTGGGGTAGAAATGGAAGGCCGCAAGCAGCTGGAATCCTGTGGGCTTGAAACAGTTACAGGGGCGGATGGCAAACAGATGATGCTTAGGGGCATTTTTAAAGGGGCCATTCCTTTGAACTGTTGAGCTCTCAGGAGGTAGGGAGTTGAACCAGGATGATGCTTGGTAAGGGAAACACCTTTGGGCAAGTGATGTCCTGACTTTGGGTATTTGTAAGGACGTGTGTGGGAACTTGAATGCTTGAATTGTTTGCCTTCAAGGCCCCAGTTAGTCCTTGTTCAGAATGTTATGCTTCTGTATCTGTATTCCTGAAAGTTGCTTACTTTATCTTTTTATTTGTCTTTATACTGCAGTCTATCCAGGGTCGACCCTGAAAAAGGGATTGTAATTGTCTCAGTGGACTTACCTGGTTACCAAAATTCAAATAAATAAAAATAAATTTTAGAATCCATCATTAATACAGTATATAAGAAAACCTTAGGTTTACCTACTTCAGCAGCTAATGTATTGGTAAGGGCCCATCTTGGCCAAATTACGTTCATTTCAAAAAGTCACATTAAAATAATACATTTTTGGATTAATAGAATGCATTAACCAATGGGCTCTATTATTGCATCGTGTATAAAAGAAAAATTTATATATATTGACTTGATAAGTGATGGGTGATTGTCAACCATATACTCTTTACGTGAGAGATATGATCTAATTTGATTATGATATTGGGCTAATCATGCAATACAAATACATAAACTACACTAAAGTAGTTGCCACAGTGGTCTCAAGAAAAGCTAGGGAAACTGACCTGCAAAAAAAAATCAAACAACTTCAAGTTTCACAATGGTTGGTTAACAATATACAAGAACATTCTTTTAAAGAGTATTTGCTGCTGTTAACCAACCGATTCAAGGTCAAATTTTGAACCTCTGTAGATCTGAGTTATTTCCCAGTAGCGTTCTAAATGCCAGATACTCCTAACAAACACCTACCTCTTCTATTTATGTTATCTTAATGAACTTGAAGACTTACATCATATGCTCATGAGATGTCAATAGTATAAAAAAAATAATGAAGAAATAGTTAGCTAAATATTTGTCCTCATATATTATACCTTCACATTTTTTTCTTGATCTGCTAAATTCAGAAAATCCACAAATTCTTACTGACTTAGCAGAATTCTTAGTTGCTGCTAAAAACTAAGATTGAAAATTGTTCAACAAAGATTGTAACCAAGGGGCCGTAACTGATCCATTAGTAGGATCCTCTTTGTCATTACGAGATTTGGGATTACGGTTTAACTCGGGGGTGTAGGTAACCAGACCCAAACTCACCTACTCCATTTACACTCCTTTTTCCACGTTAGGGATTTAGGGTTTTTTATAGGGCCTAGGTTTGCTGTGTCTTTCATGTTCAAGGTATATGTGCATGAAACTAGCACGAGGGTGTATTCTTCGAAACACTGCACTGAATAACAACTCTATTTTAGTTGTTATTTATCTAAATTAGCTATTAGAAGACTGTCAAGGCCAAAGTTTAGTGCATTTTATGATAATGTCACTCAGGTACTTAATTTATGTAAATGTTCTATGTTCCTGTGATAAGTAATACAGTATATACTCAAAACTATGAATATGTTGTGTATTTATACTCCTTGTCCTGTCTTTAAATATTAATGCATAAAACATTTTTATATTTGTATTGATACTGTTTTCTTATCTTGTGATTGTAATGACAATTGATGTCGCACAAATAAACATAAACAGAAATAGTCAAATCAAGGTTCACCGTATTTAGCAGCCACAGACAGCCTGCAAGTTGATGAAACCTATTAACATTCCTAGTAACAGGAATATTATAAGTAACAGACTCAGTAGCAGGTAATGGAACAGCACACAGAGCAGGTAATGAAACAGCACAGAGGAATATTAATCTTACAGCAACAACTACTTGTCACTGCATAAATTTCAGTACTGTCCAGCAAACTGCACTCTGCTCTGATATTTACTGCAATGTCTCAAGATGTAAGTATTTCATCTACCTGAGCTCCATCAACATGTTCCCATCTTTTGACACTAATCTCCTCACTATTTACCAGTGGTATTTGAAGATAAGCAGAGAAAAAAGAGCACATAGACAATGTTAATTGGATGTTTTGTTTCAAATGATCATTTAAGCCCACATAGACTTAAAGTAAAGATTTATCAGCTAAGCAACAGCACTAAGCCTACCTTTTGCCTATTTGAGTATGTCAAAATAAGATTCTTTTTCTTCTTATGAATGCCCTCAATTTCTAAAGTAACCGGCAGCTCTCTGTACCACATACACAATTTGCACACAGTCTAAACCATAGACATCCCTTGTAACAGCTACCTCAAGAATGTCTCCAGTGAAATAATGCCTGCAGGAAGAGCATCCTTATTATAACCATATGGACCCCAGTATTCAGAGCTGCACCTGGCAATGGCACAAGTGGTGGCACAATGTGCAGCTCAGGGATATATTCAAAAGAAATGAGCCATGGCATATCTCCCCTGAATGTATCAGGTAATGCGCACTGCACTACTATGATGCACTGATGCTTCCCTCTCCCAGATAGGGCTGAATACCAGGAATGGGAACTGCACGAGCGTAACAAAGTTATGCTGTGCACAAATTCCTGATATTCAGCCAGCAGTATGCAGATGGGGCCATAATACATGCAAGGCACAATTGGGGCCATGTGCTTGTCCTTATGGCCCCATTTGCATGTGTTGTGCAGGGCAGGCCAGCAGAATGTGCATGGCTCCCTGCACAGCATGCGGTGCTGCCAGAGTGGGTCTCATGGCAACCCTTGCCCTCCCCATAGCCCCAATCCCTGAAACATAAGTTTCATAATTCCCTGGTTGTCTAGTGGTCCCCCCACTCCTCCTGTAGCTCTGATTGACTGAAATACAGTATAATAAATGCCCTGGTGGTCCAGTGGTTCCCCCACCCCATCCTGGAACACCGATTGCCCATAAGTGCAGATAATAAGTCTCTGATAGACCAGTGATAACCCCCACCCCAGCCTGTATCCCCAATCACCCATAAAAGTGATGTAAATAATTCCCTGGTGGTCCAGTGGCACCCCCATCCCCACCCACACAAGATCCCCTGCCCACCCAGCTCTCCCCCGTCATTGATGAGCAGCAGAAAACCCACCCACATACCTCCACAACTGTCTGCCAAATGACAGCTTGCAGTGCATACTGTAATAGTAATTCACAAATATGTGAATGAAAGAAGGGACTTGGCAAGGTTGGAAGAATGGTCAAAAGTATGGCAGCTTAGATTTAATGCACAGAAATGCAAAATAATGCACCTGGGAAACAAAAGCCCAGTGGAAGAGTACACAATGTGGGAGGAGGTACTGACAACAACAGAAATGGAAAGAGACCTGGGGGTAGTCATATCAGATGACTTAAAGGTAGGCAAACAATGTGAGAAGGCAGTAAAGAGGGCTGGGGTATACTAGGATGCATAGGGAGAGGCATCATCTATAGAAAATGGGAAGTTGTTATCCCTCTTTACAGACAGTTGGTGAGACCCCATCTGGAATACTGTGTGCAGGTCTGGAAACCTCATCTCTGCAAGGACATAGACAGGATGGAGGCAGTCCAGAGGAGGGTAACTAAAATGGTGCAGGGTCTGCACCAGAAGCCATATGAAGAGACTAAAGCTTAATATGTATACCCTCAAGGAAAGGTGGGAGAGAGGGGACATTTATTTATTTACTTGTTTAAGGGTTTTACCAGGAAGGCATACTGAGCAGAGTACTGCTCGATTACAGATGCATCCTGGGGAAGGGGAGAATATAGGAAAACAGTTTACACAGTATAGACAAGAAAATACATAGTCAGAGAAATATTAACGTTTGGATCTGGTTACACGTCAGCAGTAGCTTTTGAGAGACAAATGGTAACCACAGTATGTATGGTATGAGAAAACACTTGAAGTCAGGATTGACAAGTGAATACTTTGTGGAAGATCAGTAACATTTGGTTCAGAAACCACTTCATACAGGATTGAGTGTGGTAGTTGGTAACACAGTTACATACAGCAAGTGTACAGTGTACAACAAAATTAAGTTTTGAGCCATACGAGAGACAGTATAAGGTGAGTGGACAATAGTTGGGTACTGATGAATTACAAATTTGCTAAGTGCCGACATTCCCAGAGAGTTACCTAGTAGTCGGTAGGCGCCTAGACACAAGCACAGGTAGGGACGAAATGATCTTGGAGCATGTAGTTTAGGTGCAAAAGGGAGCTGAAGTGGCAAATGTTAGCTGGGAGGGAGTTCCATAGGAGGGACATAAGTATTTTGAGTGAATCAATAAAGTCCAAGAGGGTAGCATATTTCAGAAAAAGAGATGTGTAAGAACAAGGGGGAACAATTTGAAGATAGAGGGGAGATGGCTCAGGGATGATGTAAGGAAGTATTTTTTCACATAGAAACATAGAGACAGAGAAACATAGAATTTGACGGCAGATAAGGACTGCTTTGCCAATCTAGTCTGTCCATTTCCCTACCTAATGGATAAGCTGCAGATCTTGGTTAACCAACAGCCTATTTCCTCCTACCCCCCTACTAGAATTGCCTTATGTCTGTCCCATGCATTCTTGAATTTCTCCACTGTTTTTGACTCCACTACTTCCTCAGGAAGGTTGTTCCATGTATCCACAACCCTCGCCATGAAAAAATACTTCCTCACATTATCTTTGAGCCGTTCCCCCTCTATCTTCAAATTGTGCCCCCTAGCTCTTGCACATTTCTTTTTCTGAAAGATGCTACTCTCTTGGACTTTGTTGATTCCCTTAAGGTACTTGAAAGTTTCTATCCTGTCCCCCCTCTCCTCAAGGGCATACATTTTAAGGTCCTTTAATCTCTCTTCACATGTCTTCTGGTGTATACTCTGCACCATTTTAATTACCCTCCTGTGAACAGCCTCCATGCTGTCTATGTCCTTGAGGAGATGGGGTCTCCAGTACTGCACACAGTACTCCAGATGGGGTCTCGTCAACTGTCTGTACTGAGGGATAACAAATTCCTGTTTTCTACTGGTGATGCCTCTCCCTATACATCCAGGTTTCCCCCAGCCCTCCTTACTGCCCTCTCATATTGTTTGACCACCTTAAGGTCATCTGATATGATTACCCCCAGGTTCCTTTCCATTTTTGTTGTTAGTATCTCACCCCCCCATTGTGTACTCTTCCCTTGGGTTTTTGTTTCTCAGGTGCATTACTTTGCACTTCTTTATGTTGAATCTGAGCTGCCATACCTTTGACCATTCCTCCAACCTTGCCAAATCCCTTTACATTCTTTCCACCCCACCTTCTGAATCGACCCTGTTGCAGATCTTTGTGTCGTCTGCAAAGAGACACACTTTTCCTTCTAGTCCATCTGCAATGTCACTTATAAAGACATTAAAGAGGACTGGTCCCAGTACAGAACCCTTCAGTACCCTGCTAGTAACCCCACTTTCTTTAAAGTAGACTCCATTTATTATTACCTTCTGCGTCCTGTTGTCCAGCCAATTTTTTACTGAGGTTACCACCTTGGGGCCCATTCCAAGGCTGGCTAACTTGTATTTTAATCTTTTGTGTGGGACTGTGTTCAATGCCTTGCTAAAGTCTAGGTAGGCCATGTCCACAGCCCCTCACTGGTCTACTACTTTGGTCACCCAGTCAAAGAAATCTATTAGATTCATTGGACACGACCTTCCTGCTGTGAATCCATGCTGCTGTGGGTGCTGTGCCCCACTGGCCTCTAGGAATTCAACAACTCTTTCCTTTAGAAGTGATTCCGTCATTTTCCCTATCACTGAGGTCAAACTAGCAGGTCTGTAGTTTTTTGCCTCTATCTTGCTCTCACTTTGGTGAAAGGGAATCACATCTGCCCTCCTCCAGTCCTCAGGCACCACACTATTCTCCTATGATTTGTTAAGGAGGGTAGTCAGTGGTGTCACTAGTTCTCCCCTTAGTTCTTTTAGAATTTGTGGGCGAATCTCATCAGGCCCCAATGCTTTGTCCGCCTTCAGTATTAAAATGCTTTCAGAACCCTTTCTTCTGTGAATGGACTGGTATTGACCTCCCTATCCAGAGTGCTTCTATTCTTTGATTTAGGTACCTTACCCTCCTCTTCTTTTGTGAACACCCTCTGCCCACCCTTCCTTCCCTTTATTAAGCCTCACTATCCCTCCCTTGTTCTTTCTTCGCTCCCTAATGTGCGTATAACAGGTTTTATCCCCCTTCTTAACTGAGTTGGCTATCTTTTCCTCAGTTTGGGACTTTGCTATTCTGACTGCCTTCCCTACTTCCTTCTGCTTTAACTGGTACAGTTCTTTGTCCTGCTTCTTCTGTATTTCCTTATACTTCCTGAATGCTACATTGTTCTCCTTAACCTTCCCTACCACCTCTTTTGAGAACCATAGTGTTTGTTTTCCCTTTGTTTTGTTGATTTGCTTCACACAAAGGCTTGTTGCCTCTGTGATGGCTGTTTTGATGTTTCCCTTCTTGCCCATTTGCTAGTACTTATCTGAGGCACTCTCCCATTTTCCCAAAGTCAGCCCTCCTAAAGTCCAGTCCTCTTGCTTTTGTATGGCTGGACTCTATGGCTGTGTTTATCATTAACCATACTGTTTGGTGGTCATTTTGTCCCCAGATCGCTACCCACTTCTAAATCTGAGATTCTTTCTACGTCCCCATTTGAGAGTACCAGGTCTAAGATTGCTCCCTCCTGAGTGGGTTCCAATACTAGCTGTCTGAGACATTCCCCTGTAGGGCATCAAGAATAACCCTGCTCTTGGATGTGGCTGCAGCAAAGGTGCTCCAGTTAACAACTGGCATATTCCAGCCCCCCATTAGCAATGTTTGCCTCCTTATCTGCCATTCTAAGGATGCCTTCTATCATTTCATTGTCCATTGCCCCTCCCTGAGATGGGGGTCTGTATACAACCCCCGTGTGGATTGTGGTGCCATAGCCTGCCTCCAGGGTGACCCTGAGTGCCTTGTCTACTCCCTGTTTATCATTTAGTTCCATTGCTTTGATCCCTTCCCTTACATAGGGAGCTACTCCTTCTCCTCTTTTACCCTCCCTGTCCCTGCTGTAGATTGTGTACCCTGGTATGTTGGCATCCCAGTCATGATTCTCTGTATACCGTGTTTCTGTGACTGCCACAATATCCAGGTGCCCCTCTTCCATCAAGGCCACTAGTTCAGGGTAGTAGATGCATGGAACATCCTTCGTGAGGAGGTTGTGGGGTGAAAAACAGTGAGTGAATTCAAGAATGCATGAGACAGGCTGGTTTGCCTGCACAGCGGTTGGAATTCAATTTGCAACATCAGCGACCCGGGTTCGGGAACAGACCTGGGGAACCAGAGGGATGGCTGGGAGAGAAGGATTGAGCATCCTATGGACTTCTGTCCTTCTCTGGAGGGAGGTGGGGTTGAGTGTCGACACACTGAGGACTCCTGGCAGAGGCTGGGGGATCTCACATGCTTGGCACCATCATGCATGAGGGGTAGGGTGGTTGCTGGCATCATTGCATGTCCCCACCCCTGCTAAACTGGGAAAAAATACCGAGCCATCTGTCTCCATGACACCCTGCCTCCAAGGCCTCAATCAGCCTCTGAAGCCGGCTCCCCGACCAGGCATTAGAATTGCAGTGCTGGTACTGGGACAGTATCGCAACCCCACCCTCTGGGGGGTAAGCTGGGGTGACTGGGGAGTGCCGGCACACTCAGAGGTGGAGGCTTGGGGATCCGTGACCAGGACTGAATAAACCGATGACCTGGGTCGGACATAAAGCATACTAAATAAAAAAAAAAAAAATGCATGGGAGAGACATAAGGCAGTTCTAGTGTGGGGGGGGGGTAGGTGGAAGTAGGCCGTTGGTTAACTAGGATCTGCAGCTTATCCAGTGGGTAGAAAAATGGGCAGACTGGGTTGGCCAAGTTATCCTTATCTGCCGACAAAGTATATGCTTCTATGTTTCTATGATTTACCCTCACCATTAAACGAGTCCTTTGGTCCAAGACTCTACATGTCAGAACTAGTCTTCATCTTCACCTTGTTACTTTGTGAGTTCAAAGAGACCACAAAAGTATTACTGGTAGGGATGTAGTCCACCACCAATGACTGACTCTGAGCCTGCTTTTTGCATTTTTTCCTTTTTTTACTTTCTTTGTTAAGAGTCTTGCTCTTTTGGTTTTTTCAGGTTTGCTCCCTGTTGAAGACACTTGCTCAGTGAAGACTATGGAACTAACACCAGACCTAATAGGCAATACAGGCTGATCCAGTTCAACAATCTCCACTGGGGAAGCCTCCTTAGGTAGATACATTGAATGAACTGTCCTAAGAATGCCATCCATCCTAGCACCATTGATAGCTGTCTCCTCTCTAATATTATTAAGTTCATTTCACCCCCTCTCCCTTCGCCCTAAGTCCCCTTGGTTTGATGGGATGTTGAGGGAGATGCGGAGACAGGGGCGAAGGTTAGAGCGTTGCTGGCGATAGTCCGCCCTTGATGTCGACCACCTTAGATTGATGGATCATTATTTGGTCTATCAATCTGCAATCACCCATAAGAAGGCAGAGTTCCTGTCCAGGGAGTTTGCAGTTGCTTGGAATCAACCAGCTCAGCTGTTTTGAACTGTGGACAGACTGTGCAACTCAGCCTGTCTGCAAGTTTGGAAAGTGTCTTTTTGCAATTGGAGTGTGATGAGTTTGCTCGGTTATTCGTAAATAAGGTGTCTGACACTAGGGCCAAACTGCTGCCATCACACTCCAGGTGGGTTGCCGTGAACCAGTGTGAGGTCACAGTGCCTCGGTTTTCCTGGAGTTCCTTCAGTCAGCTGGAGTTCATTGATGTCATGAGGATCATCCAGCATATGCACCCTACGTGCTGTAGTTTAGATCCTGGACCAACCTCCCTAATGTTTGGTTGTATTGACATCATTGGTCCAGTCCTTGTGCTGATAGTCAGGTGCCCCCTGGAATCAGGTGAGTTTCCTAGCTTCCTGAAAGAGGAGGTGGTGACACCCCTCTTGAAGAAAGCTACTGAGGACCCTGACTGTCTGGAAAACTACAGACCTATCTCTAACCTTCCCTTTGTTGGGAAGGTGATTGAGAAAGTAGTGGCTGCACAACTGGAGGACCATTAGACCATCCATGATGTCTATGAACCCCTCCAGTCCAGTTTTCGTAAAAGACATAGTACCGAGACAGCACTGATTTGGGTGCTCAATGTTCTCTTGATGGCCAGAGATCAGAAGAGTCGTTCCATTTTGGTTCTCCTCAACCTTTCTTCAGTGTTTGACACTGTAGATCACATGGTGTTGATAGAACACCTGAGGCTGTTTTGTGGAATATCTGGAACTGTCTTAAGATGGTTCACATCATTCCTCACTGGGAGATCACATAGAGTTGTGTCCGGGGTTTTTTCCTGTGATTCAATGGCTTTGTCGTGTGGGGTACCTCAGGGTTCAGTATTGTCACCCATGGTATTTGCGGTGTATATGCTACCCATCGGAGACATTGTAAGGAGGTATGGGCTGAGGATTCACTGTTACACAGATGATACCCAGCTCTACCCTTCGTTTGCCCCTGACCAGGAGGGAGCTCTTTCAGTCTTTAATAGCTGTCTAAAAGAAATCCAGGAGTGGATAAATTCTAGCTGGCTGAGGCTGAACTCTGATAAGACTGAGGTACTGGTTGTGGACCCGGGTCGACAGATAGGGGGGTCGGGTGATGGTGCGTCTTCCGGAATTTTTCTTCGAGGGGTTTCTTTCCTGACCTCTGAACAGGTATGGAACCTGGGGGTAGTTCTTGATGACAGGCTGACATTGCATTTGCAGGTGTCAGCAGTCATCAAGACTTCCTTTTATCATCTTAGGAACATCACCAGGATTCGGCATCTTGTTCTATCTGCCGACCTGCCAACGTTAGTCCATGCCTTTGTGTCCTCACATTTGGATTATTGCAACTCCTTTTATCTAGGGCTTTCTGGGGTTGAAATCTGATGCCTGCAGCTAGTGCAGAACGCTGCAGCCTGACTTTTGACAGGTTCTAGTAGATCCTGTCACATTACTCCATTGCTGCGTGAACTGCACTGGCTGCCAATTCGGTGGCAGATCACCTTTAAAGTCGGATTGCTGACTTTCAAAGCCCTACACGATCTGGGCCCAGTCTATCTGAAAGAACTTCTGGTTCCTTATCGCCCTAATCGATCACTCTGCTCGGCCGACAAGGGGTTGCTAGAGGTTCCAAGGGTGAATTTGAAATCTTCGGGCGCTTGGGTTTTCGGATGTGGCCCCTACCCTTTGGAACTCTCTACCCCGTCGGTTGTGGGAGTGCACCTCTGTGGAGGGTTTCAAGAGAGGTTTGAAGACTTTTTTTGTGGGAAACTGTATTTTTAGAATATTGACTGAATTAATTGTTCTGATCCAGCTGAATTTCTTTTAATGATTTTATTGTTTTAATCTGGTATTTATGTACGGCACCTTGGCAACTGAAAGGCACCTTATAAATAAAAATTATTATTATTATTTCTTATAATAACTAATTGCTTAACTTAACATTGGCTGCATGCAGATTACACATCATGTTAATAATGCCCCCACTTAAATATGAAGGAAAGTACTGTATGTGGTGGGTTGTATTTTCTCATTATTATTTATTTATTTATTTAGTTTTTGTTGACCAGGTAAGTGCACTAGACAAATGTTTGCCTATTTTCAGGTACGACTTGGGGACAGATGAATGACAATTGACCTTGAACCAGATTAGCTGTTGCTGATATTTTTAGTGAACGGGGGATTTCCTACCGCCTTAGGGATCCTTTGACATCTTGGTCATTGGCCAAGATGGCTGCCCCTGTGGATCCAGGAGGAGGAGGACTGGAAGGTGTAGATTCTGTAGAGATAGGAGAGAAGGCCTCCTCTTCTATCTTGAATACACCTGAGGCTGACATTTCTGCTGAACAAACGTTTATTTTAGAAGATTCTATGGAAGACATCTTGGATGTCTACATATCTACAGAAGATCTAAGGGCTAATGCAGATATGCGTGAGGAAACAGTGGTACCAGGAAATATGGAGCAATAACAGCAACAGCTGCTGCAGTCTTTACAGGATGAACAGAATCGACATTTAAAAGAGAGCGAGTGCCTTGCAGCGTGAATTGCACATCTGAAGTCAGAAATTCCTCCTGTCATTGCTGGCACTCGGCCTGTCAAAGGCCCTTCTGATGCAGCAGCATCAAATGCCCCGATGGGGCAGGGTGAGTCCCTTTTAATTTCTGACATTGGGTCGAAAGTTTGCATTGTGCAAACTGAACATAAAAGTATTGTGTCTGCTGAAAGCATAAAAGACAGTTTCTCCCTCACAAAGGGAAAAAGTAGAGGTGCTTCCTAAATTGCAAATGAATGCTTTACCAGAGACTTTGGCAGGAGCAGAAGAACTGGCTAAGAAAAGCAGGGCTCCTGTTACAATGTCAAAAATGGCTGGGTTAGTTTTTAAGCAGCCTCTGGGGTTGGTCAGTGCTAAAAGGAATCTGGAGGAAACTAAATATCAAAACTCTGGTGGTTTACAAGAAGGACTCACATGCTTTTCCTTTAAAGGAGGGAGTTTGAGAAATGGGAGAACAGAGGTTAAGGACAAAAGGGCATCACTAACGCTGGCAAAAAGAAATCTTGGAGCAATCCCTGAAAGCGTTCCACAGTCAGTGAAGCTACCTTTACAGGTAGCACTCCTCTCCCCTTGTGGCGCTTGGTTCCCTCAGAAAGCCCTTGTGGAGGCCGGGTGGAAGCAGTCTTCGGGATGGCATTTTGTTACCTGACCCCACTTGGGATGAATCTTTTAACTTATCTCAGGCTTCCCCGAGTGAGCTCCTAAAACAGATGGACAAATCGGGAAAACCTCTGCAGATATCATTTAGAATGCAGGGGAAGGGGCAACGGCTCTGCCAGAGCAATCTATACGGCCAAAGGATTCTGAGAGACATGAAGATTTTGGTAAGGCCTTGACCACTTCTACAAATACACAGAACTTGGGAACTACAACGGAACAGGAGCCTGATGTTGGGCAGGACACTGATTTAGCAAGTAAGCCCTTGTTATCTAAACTTTTTTCAAAAGTTAAAAAGGAGGCATCACCCAGACGGAATGCAGTGCACATCTGATATAAAGGGGGACTTAAAGATAGACCAGACAGATATCATGTAGGGAAGACATTGCTGAAAGATTCATTGCATTTTACCTCCAGGGAAGTATACGCATTTATTAACATATTGGGGGAATACAATTTTGATGTGAGTTTTTATTCAGTCTATGCCCTAGATCTTTTCTGGGAGAGGTATGGGCAAGTGAAGTTTTCCCCTACGTGGACCCCCTTCGTGGTGATTCCTTTGATCAAACCACTAATTAAGTATATGACAGTGATGTTTAGGAATGAGGGGGTTCATGTAGAGGATATAACGTACTGGTTGGCACAAAAATGTGACATTCTGAGAGAACCTGAGGCAATTTTGAATAGGAAATTGTTTTGGACTGGAGGCTGGAAATATAAAGTAAAATTAAGACAGCATGAAAAAGGTATCGAACACATCCCAAACTCCTTCATGTTGGGCAAGGACCAAGGGGTTTGATTTTATGCAGGTTAGCCCAGGGCATGCTACAAATGCAGTTCTAGGACTCATTTATCTAGCACATGTGATAGGCCCAGGTGTGGCAACTGTGGTAAAATAGGTCACATAACCATGAAGTGTGCAAACCACACAAAGTGCGATTTGTGCGAGGAGTACGGCCATGTATTTGGGGAGTGCCCCTGGGTGGCACAAAACAAGGCCTCTTGCATCAGCCCTGAATTGCTTATTCAACAAGCGCAGGATTTGGTATCTGCACAGGCTCCAGCTGCTGGTATTTCTGTTCAGGACCCCCCCTCCTCCCCTTCTTCCTCCTCCTCCCCCCTTCCAAGATCCAAGGAAGAAGATTTAATAATTCTCAATGGGGATACCCAGACTACATCAGGGAGGGAGGGAAGGGACTTCAGAGTCTTGTGTAGTGCAGGCTCCAAGGTTATTTACTTCAGTTTGCTATGAGGAACCAGCAAACTCAGAGAGTGAGGTGTCACTTGCTCTGTTCAGGCCCCCCTTTCACGGAGAAGGTCCACCAGGAATGTGAGGCAAAAACCTCCCCTCCCGCCGAGTACACCCCCTTTGGAAATGAACAATTCCTATGCGGCCCTCTTTTCCACCTGCGGGGACTCTAGCATGGAAGCAGGAGAATCAGATTCCCAAAAATCCCCTGCAGAGCATCAGAATCTAAGTCCAGAGCAAAATGCGCATAAAGGGAAGAAGAAAAAGAAAAGGGAAAAAAATTAGACACTATAGTATCGGGTTTTGCTTTTCTTTCTGCTTAAAACGGCTGAGTATAAAATAGGGTCTGTAAACATACATAGTTTATTAAATACAATGAAAAGGCAAGCTATACTTCATTACGTACACAGAAAATGTTTGGATATCTGTTTTTTTACAGGAAACCTGAATGAATTCTGATGAGCAAGTGTGGATGTTCAAAAAGGAATGGCTATGGGGGCCTTCCTATTGGTCATGTAGATCAGATAAGGCTGATGGGGTAAGGATTTTGTTTAATTCATATTCCTTCCGTTTACAGAAGCTGGTGGACCTAGTCCCAGGCAGAGTTTTAATTCTAGATGGGCTCTGGGGCCGGGGGGGAGTATTGCAGATTCATAAATATTTATACCTCACAGATCAAAGCAGACAAGGTCAGCCACATGAAATTAATTCAACCCTATTCAGTGACCACATCCAAGGTTCTCTTCTGTGGGAATTTCAACTGCAGCATTTTTAAAGGGAAAAAAAGGAAAAGAGATTATGGTAAGAAAATCTATTGTGATTCTAATGCACTAACACAGATAATTGATGCTGCAGGCATGATAGACAGTTACATTTATCACACATAGGGCCCTCGTTTATTTACATGAAAAATTCCTTTAAAACTATTATAGATTATATCTTTCTTTTGCACAGTCTACCCAAAGGGGTTACTGTCTGACTTGATCTGTATTCTAACCTACTCGTGCTATACACTATGTACCTGTATTATATACTATGTATTGTATAATCTCATCTCTTTGTATGCATGTATTCTCCTGGGTCATGCCTGAAAATAGTCAACTTTGGCTAGCGCACCTAACCCGGTTAACAAAAACTAAATAAAAAATGTATAGATCCAGTAGAATTTTCTGACCATCTTTTTTTAAGACTACAGCTAGATCATGTGGCTGGCACACCTAAAGGGTTTGGCAGGTGGAAACTTAACACCTCTGTTTTGGTGGAGCCTGTAGTACAATGGAATATGAATCACCTCCTTGAAGCTAAACTGTCTGTGTCAATTTTGTACTCTAACATAGGGGAATGGCGGACCGATACATGGAAGGATATCACAAACTGGTTTAAAAATCATGGGAGAAAAACAGAATTTTTAAGAATATTTATCTTTAAGAGGTCAATTGCAAAAATTATACACTCTTGCAAATCATTCAAATCATGACTATATATCTCAAATTAATGGAATTAAGGAGTCCATGAAACTATATCACTATGATAGGGCTAAATCAATCCAGGCAATGCTGAATAATGGGACACAACAATCACCTACTGGAGACCCCTATGCGGCATGCAAACAGATCAGGGATGGCATGATCTTTGACTTTTTAATATCTGCAAATGGGCTTAAAGTTAGTTCAACAGACAGGATTGAGTAATTGATAAAACAACACTATAAATCATTAGAGCTTGAGCAGCCAATTATGGAACAAGAAATACAGGATTTTTTGGAAGGGGTAAGTGTTCCAGTATTTCCAGAAGAAATCAATAAATTGCAGGCCCCAATAATGGTGGAAGAAATTGAATCAGCCATAAAGGATCTAAAAAATGAAACTTCTCCAGACTTGGATGGCATTCCAAATACATTTTACAAAACTGTCAATAGGCATTTAGCTATTTGTTTAGAAAAGGTATGTTCGTATTTTGTTCCCACAAACTCCATCCTATGCCTCTTCAGTTATCTCACTGCAGCAGTTTTATGAGCTCCGAAGAGGAAAATTCAATATGCATTAATGATTATTAGAGACTCAATATAGAATCTTAACTCAACAGGGGTCACTGGCTGTTTGGTGTCCGCTGATCAGGAAAAGGCTTTCAATAGAGTTTTTCACCCTTTATTATATGCAGTTCTGGAATTATATCATGTTCCAGCAAAATTAATTGATCAACTGAAATATCTTTTTCTGTGATGCCTCTGATAAAGGGATAGGTTGGATCTGGGTTTGAGGTCCCATTGGGAGTTATGCAGGGATGCCTTTTAAGCCCCCTCCTATATGTACTTTCATTGGATCCACTACTACAAATACTAATTAAACATCCAAAATGGAAAGGTTTATCTGGCCCTGGTTTTCAATATAATCTAAAGGTACAGGCATATGCAGATGATATTTGTGGGTTTTTTGAAAACCATGATCAGATTCAGTTCTTTATACAAGAAGTCACAAAATATGGGAAAGTCTCCAACTCAACATTGAATTATAATAAGAGTAAAGGTTGTTTATTTTTTTGGGGGGTGGGTATGGTCCCAGTGGAAGCGGCAGGTATAAAAATCTCCAGGGAGCCGATAGAGATATTAGGAGTTCTGTATGGGCCACATAATCTTCCAGAAGATAATTGGAATAAAGCTATTCTCAAAATAGATTTAAAGATTCAACATGAAGGCATTGGAAGGTCTCTAAACTCAAAAGGATTGGAATACTTAAACAGTTCATAATTCCGATGCTGCAATATGTTGCTATGATTTTTCCTTTACCTGCATAGTATGATACTAAATTATATAGCTTATTTTTCCAAATGCTAGGGGGTAACAAATTAAACCCTGTAAAGAGATGTTTTATGTATCTGGGGAAATCAGAGGGTGGTTTAGGTATGACAGATCCAGTGTTTTTTCTGCATGTATTGTTTTTTTCACAGACAATCTTGAGTGGGCTGACTTGTAGGAGGCTAGGTCATTTGAGTGTACCATGGTAGCTGGTGTAGGGTGCAGGATCACCCTCATCTACCATACACCAGGTGATGAGAAGCTATTCCTGCAGGAAATAGCAGACTTCGCCGCTGACATGGCTTTGGAGTTGCCCAGACTGATGGTTCTGGGCGACTTCATTGCCTGGGTCAGCGATGAATCCTCGCTTTTTGGTCAACATTTCCTCCAGGTGATGACATCTCTGAGCTTCACACAGGTCTTTTTCTCAGCTACACATAAGGGAGGTCACTCTTTTGACCTGGTCTTCCTCCTGGAGATCGAGGCCTCTGATTTAGTGGTGGAACCAGTTGGTTGGTCTGATCACTATTCAGTTGGGTTCAATTTTGTTGCCCCCCCCGGGTAGGTCAGCCCCTGTGGAGTTGTTCAGGTACTGTCCTTTGTGGGATGTGGTCCCTGAAGACCTGAAGGTGGTTATTGACCTCTCGCTGTTGGATGAGTCTTGTACAGATCCCAAGCAGTTGGTTGTGGCCTATATTGGGGGCATATCTTCAGCCCTTGATCTGATTGCTCCTATCCGAGTTCACCCCCTTCTGCATCGCCCTGGGGCCCCATGGTTTGATGGGGCTCTGAGAGAGTTGTGGAAACTGGGGCATAGGTTAGAGCGTTGTTGGAGGAAGACTGCCTCTGATGCCGACCACCTTATTTTGCTAGAGCATTATAAACTCTACCAAACAGAAATTTCCCGTAAGAAGGCAGAATTCCTGTCCAGGGAAATTTCTGTTGCACGGAACTGACCAGCTCAACTCTTTAGAACTGTTGACAGGCTGTGCAACCCAGCCTGTCAGCAGCTCCATCGAGATTTTACACAAACTGATTGTGATGAGATTGCTCGCTTCTTTGCGAACAAGGTTGATGACATCAGGCGGGAGTGCCACCAACTTCATTATAAGGGGGCTGCTGTTGATTGGTGCTTTGTCACAGAGCCTGGAGTACCTTTGACCTGCTGGATTTTCTAGACATTATGCGGATTGTCCAGGAGATGCGTCCCATGTGCTGTAGTTTAGACCCAGGCCCTACTTCCCTGATTTTTGGTTGTAGTAAGATTATTGGCCCGGTCTTAGCTCGGATTGTCCAGTGCTCTCTAAACATGGATGAGTTCCCCAGTTCCTTGAAGGAGGGGTGGTGATCCCCCAGATGAAAAAAGCTTCTTTAGACCCAGAGAACCTAGCAAATTACAGGCCTATCTCTAACCTCCCTTTTGTAGGGAAGGTTATTGAGAAAGTTGTGGCTGCTCAACTGAATAACCATTTAACCATCCATAATTTATACGAATATCTCCAATCGGGTTTTCATAAGAGGCATAGTACTGAGACTGCTCTGGTTCAGGTGCTCAATGATCTCCTGATGGCTAGAGATCTGAGACACCATTCTATCTTGGTTCTCCTGGATTTATCAACAGCTTTTGATACTGTGGATCATGGGGTTCTGCTTGAATGCTTGAGGTTCATATGTGGGCTGTCGAGTACAGTCCTCGGATGGTTTTCATCTTTCCTCACTGGGAGAACACAGAGTGTGGTCTTGGGTTTGTTTTCATTTGGGGCTTTCTCTTTGCCTTGCGGGGTACCTCAGTGTTCAGTGCTGTCCCCCATGTTATTTGCAGTATATATACTACCCCTCAGAGACATTGTGAGATGGTATGAGCTGAGGTTTCATTGCTATGCTGATGATACCCAGCTCTACCTGTCTTTTGCTCCTGACCAGGTTAGTGCTATCTCGGTACTGAACAGCTGCCTCACAGAAATCCAAGATTGGATGAACTCCAGGGTCTAAAGTTGAACCCAGGAAAGACTGAGGTTCTGGTTGTGAACCCGGGTCATAGGGTAGAGGGGTTGAGGACTGGGGTCCCCTCTGGTTTAGTCCTGGGGGAGGCCCAGATTCCCATCTCTGAATGGGTGCGTAACCTGGGAGTGGTGTATGATGATGCCCTGACTCTTCATCACCAGGTATTGGCAGTCGTCAAGCTGGCCTTTTACCATCTTAGGAACATTGCCAGGATTAGGCACCTTGTTCCATCCAGCGACCTGTCTGATTTGGTCCATGCCTTCATGACATCATGCCTTCATGACATCATGCCTTGATTATTGCAATTCCCTATATCTAGGGCTTTCTGGGGTTGATATCTGCTGCTTACAGCTAGTGCAGAACGTGGCAGCACATTTATTGACTGGGGTATCTAGAAGATCTCATATTACCCCTGTGCTGCACGCTCTGCACTGGCTGCCAATACAGTGGTGGATCACCTTTAAAGTAGGTCTGTTGATTTATAAAGTCCTACATGGATTAGGTCCCGATTACTTCAAAGAGCTCCTGATTCCTTACACCCCTTTGTGACAGCTCCGCTCGGCTGACAAGGGATTGCTAGAGATTCCAAGGGTTAATTTAAAGTCATTTGGTGCACGTGCCTTTGGCCTTTGGGTTTGTGGCATCTACCCTTTGGAATTCTCTGCTCTGTCAGCTTCAGGAATGCTGGACGGTGGGGAGTTTCAAGCAGGCGCTTAAGACTTTTTTACGGGGGAAGGCATTTTTGGTATTTTGATTTTATATTGCCTGTATCTGCATTTGTATTTTGTTTTTATACATTTTGTACAGCACTTTGAAAACTGAAAGGTGCTTAATCAAATAAATTTTATTATTATTATTATTATTATTGTACAGGGGAACTTCAAAACGTTTGGATGAGGCTGACTTTAGGCTGATATTTTCAAGCATGGAATGGAGTGGCTCCAAAATTAAATCAGCACATTCATATTCCAAGTTATTTTAAACTGGCAGCACAAAAATTATATAGATGGTATGTCACAAAATTTTCTATATGAAGTAGTACTAGCAAGCAGTTATACTGGGAGATTATGGCCAGAATATATCCCTCAGAACCTAGTTTTAAGAATTGCCCCTTGGTAGAACCTGTTGATCCTGAGACAATTTACACACCCCAGGATACCCCCCAAAATGTGGGAACACCTATGGCTTAGTGTATATGGCAGAATAAACTTATGGGGGAATGCCAAGCATAAGGTTCTAGAAGAACAGAACTGCCCCTATATGGAGTGCATCAATAAAACTGAAACCATGGAGCATTTCTTTTTGGAATGTTCCTATACTTTGGCATTGTGGGATTATTTAAGAGTGAAATGGAACTTGAAGTGGTTCAAACCTATGACCTATGAAGTATTAGCATTGGGGAAATACGATTTAAGATTTCAACACCTTCATCAGGACACATTGCAGGTCTTCTTTTGTTGTATTCGATACTACTTATGGCAAGCTAGATGTCAATGGGTATTGTACCAAAGGAAAATGTCACATGGAAGTTTTGCTATTTTAGTAGTACAGGAATTACAGAAAGTGAATGCTAAGGATGTAGTGTTTCACTCATCACATAAGGTGTTACAATGGTGGAAAGGGTTTAATTACTTTATTAAATATAAATAAATAAGAGGTACTGAGGGAAAGGTGGGACGGGGGTAGTACTGATGAAGGGAAAGTTGAATGATGTCCGAAATATTTTTGGTACTATTGTAAATTAATTGTGGATACACTGTTGTACAAGATGTAAATCACAGGAACTGTTGTAGGTGTCTTTACAATAAACTCTCCCCTATTCTTAAGGGGGGAGGGAGGCTTCCTTTTAGTACTATGATTTAATTTTGGTGGTTAAATGATTACAAGGAAGCTTGTTAGAAAATGTATGGATGTAATACTTACTTACTTTTGTTATGATTTAAATAATCTTTGTGTGATTTAACACTGTTTTGTATTTATTTGAATTGTTCTTGCCCTATGGTTTGTATATTGGTTTGTGTGACTCAACACTGTTACAAGTTATTCATTTTTGATATTATAATAAAACAACCCCCTACTCTTTTCAAGAAGTGACATAGGATCCTTAACATCCACCTGAACTACCACCAGAACAGGCAGATGGGACCTCGGTTTAACTTCTCATCCGAAAGACGGCATCTCAGGAGTGCAGCACCCCTCTTATGCTGCACTGCAGTATCAGCATTGGGATATTAACCCAAGTGCCTGCCTGGTGTGGGGACAGAACCCACAGCCTTCTAATCTCCCGGCCTCAGAGGCAGTGTGCTACCTGCTGAGCCACTGACACTGACTATGTGAGTGCAACATATTGATAACCACCATTGCAGGTCTTATCTTTAACCGGGACATGTCCCCAGTCACAGTTTCCATTTTCTGAGAGGTTGTCTCATCTAATTGTTTTTTTGTCCAGGTGATAGTATTCTAAATGTTTGCAAGATCCCCTGCCATAATAGCATTAGAGAGATCACCCCTTTCGTTATTTGTTTTTTTCCTGACTCTATATAGGAGGGGGAAGGTGCAGGTAATTGCAGATAGTATTTGAAGATACCACATCTTTAGCTATATCTCTGTTATGCAACCCCTTGTCCTAACCTCTTCACAACCCTCAGACCTAATCTCTTCTACATTTAAAATCAGAGATCTTGAAAGTGATTCTGGTAAGTTACTTAAAACTGGATTGTGAAGTGAATCTGGCACACTATAATCTAGGCCAGGAGTCCGGGGATAAAGTTACATGGCCTGCACTGTTTCCCAATGTGCTACTATTTAGTTTAGGTACACTAATAGCTATGGGGATTTCTCTGGCTTTATTTACCAGACGTTCTGTAATTTTGATTGTTTAATAGTACCGACAGAGGGATACTTTTTAAATTCTGTTCATTTTCTTAGATTTTACTTCAACTAAAGTGTTCCGAGAGTCCAGTGTTAACACATTACTACTACTAATAATAATAATAATAATAATAATGATCTTTATTTCTTTTGCACCTTTCAAAAATATCAACATGCATTACAATAAATTACTCTAAGATAAGAGCAGATAAAACAACTCAGTATAAAATATTCACTAAAATTCAATAAACAGCATGAATAGTTAGGATATGCTTGCATCCGTAAAAAAGTCTTCAGTGCCTGTTTAAAACCCCCACTAGACTATCTTTTTACTTTTTCCCATTTTTTTAACCTGTAACTACAGTAGTTTTATTTTATTTCTTTATTTATTTAATGGTATTGGATTTGCAAACCTTTGAGTCAGAGACTCATTTACAAGGGCTCCATGTCAGAGTACCTTGAACAATGTAGACAGACACATAACAATGTATAGTTGAGATATAATAAATTCCTATACAAGCAGTAGCTAAAGTTATCATTACAGTTTCACAAAGATAAATAACACTTGAAGAACAGAGCAATAAAGCAATAGAACTAAGGTGTAGAACATGGTAGAGAGAATGCCCCAAGGAGGAGGTTGTGAGCAGGACATGTGTCATAGATGGGGGCAGCACCATACTGGCATGCAAGGTCTAGAAAAAAAAAGGGGGAGGAGAGGAACTGCACCTATGGGCATTTACAGCAGCAGGAGGTGAAGAGATAGTGTCAGAGAGATGTCTTGAAAGGCCCAATCCTTCCTTCAGAGGTGATGGCAGCAGGGTGGAAGTTAAACCAGGATCAAGTTCTGTAGAGAAAGGACCTCTGGGCGAGGGAGGTCCTGACTCTGGCTCCATGGAGAGAGGGGGCTTGGAGGAGCTATGGGTGGAGAAGGTGAGGGGAGAAGGGTGGATAATCATGGACAAGTCGGGAGGGGAAGGGCAAGCCTGCTACAATTTTCTTGGTGAAGAGGCAGGACTGGTAGAGCAGCCTCTCATCAAAGTTGAGCACATTTGCTAAGGAATACAGTGTGCAGGTGTGGGTAAGCCTGTCGGTACATGTGAGCAGATGGCTGGCCTTGTTAAGTGACAATTTGATTTTGTTGAGGGCAGTGTTGTCCACAGCCCCATAGATCAGGAGGCCATAGTCGATGAGGGATAGGACAGAGGAAGTTATGGCCAGCCTTAGGCTTCGGGGAAGGGGGGGCAGTCCCTATCCGGGTATAGTAGACCAGTCTGTGAGTTGACAGCAGAGCAGGGAGTGTGGATATGGATGTGGAAGGAGACAGCAGGGTCGAAGGTTATGCTAAGGTATTTGAAGGAGTTTACTTGTTCAAGGGGGAGGAGTTTATTGGACAGGACTCGGAGGGGGGAGTCTTTGTATCTACTTTCGTTGTCAAAGAAGAGCATGATCTTCATTTCCTTAAGGTTCAGTATAAGCCTGCAGTCAATAAACTCGTTTTCTGTCTGGCTAAAAGAGCTTTGGATGGCATTTTGAAGGGGGATAGGGTCCGAGTTGGCGGAAAACAGGACCACATCACCTGCATAAAGAAGTACTTTTTCTGAACAGGTATTGGAGACAGCATTTATATATATATATATATATATATATATATATTTTTTGTTGTTGTTGTTTATTTATAAATATTTTCAAGTTAAAAACAATACAGAGGTACATCAGTTGATTACTGCAATATATCAAGTACAGAGATCAAACATACCTTTTATACAGTTTCCTAGCGTGGTAACTGCTAAAACTAACATAGTATATATAGTTAATGACTAATGTCAAAGGTAGAGCATCAACTAGGGTTGTAGGATGTATAAGGTGTCCATAGTTCCTGAAAAAAAGACAGCCATGTAAACAGAAAAATTATGATTCGATCTATACAGTTCTCAGGCATTTTCATACTATCTATCGATCACAAGAAATCAGTGGTGTTCATGGGACAAAAGTGGGATGTAAAGTTGAAATATAAAGTACCCATTTTCACCATCTCAGTTCGAAGTGTTCCATTTTAGCTGCACATCTAGCAATAAGTCTCTCTAATATATATATCTCCCCGAGCACTCTGTAACAGTCCTGGATTACGGGAGTAGCCTCCTGTCCCCAGTGTCTAGCAACAGCTTTTTTAGCAGCCAGAATATAAGTAAACAACAAGGAACCCCTCAAAATACGAATACCATCTGGTGGGATAGACAAGAGCACCAGTTCAGGAGTCAAGACAGCCTCCTCCCCACCAGGTCTGCCAGAGCTACTGAGATATCACGCCAAAAACCTCTCAGACTTGGGCATGACAAAAAAATATGAGTAAGACCTGCATAACCTTCCTCACAGCTTCTGCAGCATTGGCCGGTAGCTGCATCAGAAAATGTAGATCGCTTTACTGGGGTATGGAAGAACCTGTTTCTCATCTTCCTTGGAAACTCACACCAGTAGGGAGTGCTCCAGAGACCTAAAGATAGTTTAGTATATTCTCCCCAGTCCTCTGCTGATACTGGTATCGGGAGCTCCCTATTCCAGGCCTCTAGAATCCCCTTGGTTGAATCTCTAGACACTTCCTGTAGATCCTTATAAAGTAGCCCAATAAAGTGGGGCCAGATTTGCGACTCTCTGGTTGTCACTGCAAGATTCAAAAGTAAAGGGAGGGGTTTAGGTAGAGAGCTACGACTCCTCTCCTTTAGTACTAAAGACTCTGTAATTTGTGCATGTATCCTAAAGTCTCGTTGTGGGAGTCCGTAGGTTTCCTGTAGTTTTGCAAAAGGGAGAACCCCATCCGAGTCGAAAAGCTTATATACCGAAGAGAGACCTCTGCTGGACCAGTTCTTCAGGATCTGTTTCTCTTGTGGGGAAAGGGGCATGACTACTGAGCTTAACTGGTCTAAGAAGTACAAAACTGGCTCCAACTCAGTGGAGTTTCTAAGGCTATGCCAAACCTTTAAGTTAGACTGCACACCTAGGTAGTAGGAGGATTCTCCTTTAAGGGGAAACCTAGTAGAGGACAATAAATCTGGAATATCTTGAATCTAGTTGAGGGCTAGTTCCAAAACCTTCCAAGGAAGGTCATAGGCCGTGTTGTTCCAGTTAACTATTCTAGCCAGGACTGTAGCTTGGGCATATTTTTGGATGTCAGGTAGATTCAGACCCTCCTCTCCTTAGGGAGCTGCAATATTGACCACTTTATTCTTGACTTTTTGCCAGCCCAGATAAACCTAGCGAGAGATTGATTCCAAGAGATAAAATACACCAGAGGGTGGAATTCTGGTATTGTTTTAAATAAATACAAGAAACGGGGAAGAATATTAATCCGAATTAGATCTATCCCAGAATAAAAAGGTAGATGCATCTGGGACCATCGGTGTAAATCTGATTCAGTTTGTTGAGTAAGGGGCTCATAATTAATTAAAGTAAGATTGCCAAGCTTTTGTAGTAGTTGTATACCTAGGTATTTTATGTTGGTTTTATTCCATTTAAGGAGTAACTGAGACTTTAAATTTGGGGAGGGGGTGTAATGAAATGTAAGGACCTCGGTTTTGGTGGAGTTTATCTTGTATCCAGAAACTCTGGCAAAGTGATCCAGAGCATCCCACACTGCTGGGAGGGAGATCTCTGGGTGGGATATGGAAAGTAAAATATCGTCTGCATATAAAGCAAGTTTCCAAGTTTGGTTTCCTACTTGTATTCTAGACACCCTTGACGAGTTCCTAATAGCCATAGCTAGGGGTTCAATATATATGGCAAAGAGGAGCAGGGAGAGGGGACACCCCTATCGAGTGCCTCTCTTGAGGGGAATGGGTTAGGAAATACCTCCATTAATCTTGATGTAGGCCTCCGGGGAGGAATACATTTTCTCTAGCCAACATGTAAAATCCTTCAGGAAGCCAAAGGTGGCCAAATCCCTCCACAGGAATCTCCAAGAGACCCTGTCAAAGGCCTTGTATGTGTCTAGGCTCACCAATGCTGAGGGCAATGTTGATCTAGTCAGGTAGTCCATTAAATGGACTGTTCTTTGGACATTGTCCATGGTTTTTCTCATCCAGAGGAATCCAGCCTGATCTTCATGGATCAGGCCAGGCAGGATAGCCTCTAGTCGACTTGCCTAGATTGACATATAGAATTTGTAATCACTATTTAAGACCAAAATGGATCGATAAGATTCTGGTGAAAGTGGGTCCTTACCCGGTTTTAAGATAGCTGAATTGGTTGCATAGGACCATGAGGGCGGGGGGGGGAGGTTTCCCTTCTGGACTTCTAAGAAGGCCTGTTTCATTGGCTGAAACAGTTTAGACTGCAAGGTTTTATACCACTCAGCTCCAAACCCATCTGGGCCAGGGCATTTTAAGGTCCTGGACTTGCCGATAGCAAACTGGATTTATTTATTTGAGATGGGGCTTAACAATGACGCCTGCTGTGTTTCTGTCAATTTAGGAAATTTAAGAGGTGCCAGGAACCTATGTATCTGGTCTTCTAATGGTGGACACTGATCTGCATATAGCGTTTTATAAAAATCTTGGAGCGTTCTCCTTATTTGCGATCCCTGATGAAAAACTGTCTCTGATTGTGGATTCTTGATTCGTGTAATGACCGTTGACTGCCTGTAGGCTCTGCTTCTTTTAGCTAGGTTTCTGGCACCCCTCGAACCACCCTCATAATAAAACTTTTTAAGATATAGGAAGGACATCTGTATTTTATAGTCTAATATAACCTGAATCTCTGACTGAACTCATCTAATCTCCTCCTGGGGTACCCCCTCCCCCCGGGCATGTATTCCCTGAAGATCGCTATCTTCGCTGAGTGTTGCCTGTAATTGTTTATATCTGGACTTCCTCAGGCGGTTACTATGGGAGGAGTATGATATTATTTTGCCGCGCGGCACAGCCTTAGTGGTATCCAAGATAATTGTAGCAGGCATATTGGAGGTCAGAATTCTCATTTAGAATCTGGGTAATCCAATCCGCCATTTTAGTTTTAAATTCTGTATCTTTAAGCAGGGCTAAATTTAGCTGCCACAGGGAAGTTTGACAAACTTTACCTAGGTCTACCTTCAGACGAAATGGTGTATGGTCAGATAACAGCTGAGGCTCCAGCAAAATATCTTGTACCCTATCTAGAAACTCTGTGAATATAAAAAAATAATCAATTCTGGAGAAGGAGTGATATCTAGGAGAAAAACTTGAGAACTCCCAGTGAATGTGATAGAAAAATCCAGCTGCAGAAACAATCAGCGGAAGCTGGAGGTCAGAAAATGCCTTAAACGCCCCTCACTAGAGTAGCTGCAGAGGGGGAGGCTGCTGTTACCATTAGGGCTCTGTGGTCCACACTGTCCCCCCTGTAGTGTGCAGGTTTCTGTTCAATCAATTAATCACTCTTTATTTGTATTAGCACCTTTCAAAATCAAGGTGCTGTACACATTATAGCAACAAATGTAAAAACAGAGAGCAGTATAATTATTTAAAAATCATTCAGACTGGGAAGGCCAGCAAAAATAAATATGTTTTTAACATAAGTTTAAAACTACTGATGGTCAGGCATTCTCTTAACTGACGAGGCAGAGAATTCCACAGGGTTGGTGCTGCAAATGAAAATGCATGAGCTCCAGATGTTTTAAGATGAACCCTGCGAATCTCTAGCAATCCCTCGTCGGTGGATCGGAGAGGACAATTTGGGGTGTAAGGAATCAGGAGATCTTTCAGGTGGTCAGGTCCCTGTTTGTATAGGGCTGTTGTGCACTGTTCAGTTCATGCACAGAATCAGAAAGGAGAACACTAAAATATTTTTGATTTTATATCTGAGTTATTTTTAAGGACTATAAAAACCAAAACCACTAAATATTAATATTCACTTAATTTCACAAACACTTATTAAGCTATAAAAACCCAATTGCAGTCTAATGTTACTGTAAAAAAGTCCTTAAATAAGCACACAAGCATGTCTAAAAAATCACCAGTTCTTAAAAAGCAATTAATTGCAGCAGGTACTGAAGAGAAACTTCAGCGTGGCACAGCAGGGATCTTCAGCAAACCGCCTCTTATCTTCAGATTTTTCCAACACCTCTGAGATCCCGACTTAATAGCTTGATAGCAGCAGCTCTTTGACACTTCATAGCTAGGGACCCTGAGATGTCCTTCAGCAAGATTGCTGGGAAAGGGATCCACTAAAATTGAATAAATTAGGATTTAGACAATATTCTAACTAAATGATAATTGGCCCCAGCAATTATTCTGTAACAAGAGATTAAAAAACAACTAAAGGTGCACTGACAGCCCCAACTACTTGGTACACCTAATTAACATTAAGATAATATAATACCAAAGCTACACTTAATATAGAGATTTTTAACAAACCAGTATTGTTAATAAATCAATAAATGTTAGATGTAAAGTAATCAAACAATAGATCAAAACACATAAAAGCTAAAAAACACGAAAAACAAAACACGAAACAAAAAACAGCTTGACTGATAGTTATTTAGCATTTTAATACCACTTTACCACTTTAATACCAGAAGTGTAATTAATCAGCCCCTAAAAAGTCCCAGTTAGGCATGGTTTTATGTTTGTCTTTACTGTTGTAACTTGCAACAAGGTTAAAATATTCTGCATTTCACAACTAATGTCCCTATTTTTATTTTAATTTTACTTAGAGCAGCAGTGCAATGAAAAAAGTTACTCCAAAAAGCTAATTTTCTGCTATGGTTATAAAAAATATTGGCAGAACTGTTGATTTGGGTGTTCTAGATGCTTCCTATGCTGTGTACTGTACATTTGCATTTTTGTCTGGACTCTTATCCTCCTCGGGTCCTCAGTATTATTTCTATGCAAAAATGAGGTGGCCATCTTTTTTTCTTGAGAAATAATTGCTTTAAAATGTTCATAAACTTCTTAAATGACAATGAAAACTGAAAATGTCACCACTAAAATAAACTGGAGGACATCTGGCATCAATTAGGAAGAAAAAAAGGTGGGGTCAAATTTTAACCCATTTTCGTTGCTCTGCTGCTTTAAGCATTTGGTAACTGGGAAAGGATTTCCAGGTGCAACATGATGCAAGAAGAAGCAAAAAAGGCCAAGGCCCATGATCAGCTCCTCTGGAATACATCATAGTAGCACGTTTCCTCCCACAGCAACGTATCTGTCTATATTTCTTTTAAATACATCTTTGTTTTTGCTTATTATTGTGTATTCTTGAAGTTTGTGCCATAAACTTGCAGCCCTCTGTGTGAAGAAATTCTTCCTTTTATTGCTTTCAAAGGGGTTAATTTAAACCTGTAAGGGGTGTCCCCTTGTTAATGAATTTATATCTTTGAATTCAACATTTAGTTAATCAGGTATGAATCATTCAAAATGTCACAGAAAAATAAGATGTCCCTTGCTTCCTTCAAACCTACATACAAGCTATGCAGTTCTGGTTGTTTCAGTTTGGATGGATACAGTAAAGATTTTAATTCCCCGATGGATTTTGTGAATCTTCTCTGCACTCTCTCGATTGTAACCACCTCCTTCCTTCCACGTTTTATTTAATGTTGATATTACAGTACAGTACTTTCAACTCAGGTAAGAGTTTTTGTTTGATAACACAGTATTTATGTAACAAAACAAAGAATAATAAATGTAATATAAAAAAAACAGTTATGTGTCATTATTTGAGTCTGCCAAGTGCGGCACGGGTGACTACACAAAACAGGCTACGAGATTCCCTGTTGCTTCATTATCACTTATGTACAATGGTTAAACAGACAAGTTGCACAGACATTTTCTATTAATATATTTTTAGGTGAGGATTGTGTTCATTTGCTTTAGCAAAACAATGTGTTTATGAGTAACACTCAGGAACTAATAGATTGCTACAGTACAATCTGAGGTACTGTAAGCAGAGTGCATGGTGAACACCTTTATAATGTGATTTTTGGTAACGTGTTGTTGAGGTCTATTATTCATGACACACATTTCTTTTATTTCATAAGCTCTTAGCAATAATTTATGCACTACTACTGGGCATCAACTAACAAGGTTTCTGTTGTATGCATACGCGATCAGTGCCCCTGATCAGCTATTAGTAGTTCACTAATAGAAATCCTGTCACTGTGAACACTGCACAGTTGTTTTTCTATTCAAAACCACAAAAACATTTTTTTTATCCAACAGAAAAGTCTTTCACTAGCTTATCAACCAATGAAAAATATAGAAACTGGACAGCACAGTGTGTACTGAAATCTTGTTCAGCATGTTCTCAATAGTAGTTGTAGTTCATAAATATTTACTAAGAGCTTTTATCAAGTGTAATATTGCAAATGATAATGTGGATCGAGGATAGTCCACTTTGAATCAGTCATTCTGCAGGTGTGAGCACGATTGTGTCATTACTCATGTTTGTCAAATACATCTCCAGCTGCGATGTGATACAAATTAAAGGGACTTAACAAACTTTGCAATTAACAATTTCAGCTTTACCAGTGGTGGCTAAACACTTAAATTTGTAGTGAGAAACTGGTCGGACAGGATTTACCTTGTGTGTGCTTATTTAAGTTCTCAAAGCAAGAAAGATTGAAATTGCATATGTCTATTTTTCATGTATTATTTGCATCACTGATTAATTTGGTGCAGCAAGGTGTGTGTGTGTGTGTGTGTGTATATGTGTGTATGTGTGTATTTTCCAGGGGGTCCATATGTCCAGAACCAACAGCACCTTTGACTGCATTATCTCGCTGTTTATACTTCTTTTTTATTTTTCTACTATTGAGGTATAAATGTGGGACTTTTACATCACAATAACACAAGTACAACTAAAGCTCACCTTCATTCTTTACCTCTTATCACATTAATGCATGAACTGTGATTGAGTTACCTTGCCATGGAGAGCTGCTAATGGACTGTGAAACCTGAGCTACTACTACCATAGATTCCAAGAGTGATCCCAGGGACGAGTCGGGTAACTACTATCTGGATAAACTGGCAAAATGGTTGAAAGCATGGCAACTGGGGTTTATTGCAAAGAAGTACAAGATCATGCACATTGAGAAGAGAAACCCTGAAGCTACCTATAGTAGGTTGGGTGGGGAGTTGCTGGCAATCACAAGGGAAGAAAGAGACTTGGGCATCATCACCGATGACCTGAAATCATCCAAGCAAACCACTAAAGCAGTAGGTAAGGCTAGGGGGATGTTGGGGTGTATTAGTAAGAGTATCGCAAGTCATAAGAGAAAGGTAATAATCCCTCTTTACAAGACACTGGTTAGGCCCCATCAGGAGTACTGCACGCAGTACTGGAGGCCACACCTGCACAAGGACATTAACGAAATGGAGGCAGTCCAGAGAAGGGCATCCAAAACGATGCAGGGACTGCATCAGAAAACATACGAGGACAGATGAACGGAGCTCAGTATGTATATCCTAGAACAAAAGAGGGAGAGAGGTGATATGATTTTAACATTCAAACATCTTAAGGGTATTAACAAGGACAAAGAGTCTAACATGTTTCAATATTAGAAAAATAGCAGGACGAGAGGACACAGCATGAGATTAAAGGGAGGCTGATTAAGGGGTAATGTGAGTAAGTTCTTTTTGACAGAATGGGTGGTGGATGCATGGAACAGCCTACCTCAGGAAGTGGTGGATATGAATATAGTGCAGGGCTTCAAACAGGAATGAGATAGGCATAAGGGAGCAACAGAGATGAGTATGAATAGATAGACCATTGACAGAGTAAAGGCCTATAGCACATTTGTAAGATAGAAAAATTGGGCAGACTGGATGGGCCTTGAGGTCCTTATCTGCTGTCAACTTCTATGTTTCTATGTTTATAGACCAGTCAGCCTTGCCTCCTTTGTAGGGAAGGTATTGGAGACCATTCTAAATGAGAGATTAGTGATCTTTCTGGATGAGAATGGTCTTCAGGCAAAAAGGCAACATGATTTTGTCTCAGGGAGATCCGGTCAGACCAACCTAGTTGACTTATTCAGTTGGGTCACAAGGGAACTTGACAGGGGCCATGCAATGTATGCCCTGTATCTGAACTTCAGCAAAGCCTTTGACTTGGTGCCACATGGAAGGTTGCTCAGCAAACTGAAGAACCTGGGAGCCGGGGAGAAACTTGTGGGGTGGGTCTAGAGCTGGATGCAGAACAGACAGCAGAGGGTCATTTTAAGGGTGGGAACCCTCAAAGTCAAAATCCATAACCAGTGGAATCCCTCAGGGGACATAGCAGAAGGGATCAAGAGTAAGATCAGTCTGTTCGCAGATGACACAAAGATCTGTGTGACAGTGGACAGTGAAGAAGGGAGGCAAGAACTCAGGGATGACCTGGCAAAACTTAAGCACTGGTCAAGTATATGGCACTGGAGGGATTCTACATCCTCCTGGCTGTGGAATGTGTGGTGGTTTTGTGTTTTTTGTATTTGTTTGGGACACACAGTTCTCACCTGCACCCAGCCCTTGCTCTGCAACGTGGTGTCTTTTTTGTTTATTCGAACTCAACATGTATTCCCTGGAAGACAGAAGTGGGGGGGGATATGATAGAGACCTTCAAATACTTAAACAGTATAAAAAGGGTTAGTATGAAAGTACGGAGGGCATATTCAGCTTAAAGGGAGGGAGGGTCACGAGGGGACACAGTCTAAAATTGGAGGGGGGAAGATTCAGGAGGGAAATGAGACACTATTTTACAGAAAGAGTGGTGGTGAGGTGGAACAAATTACTGGAGGAGGTGATCTCACTGAAGACTGTGAACAGTTTTAAAAGAGGGTGGGATAGGGTCAAAGGAAAGGTCAGTACAGAAGGGAGACCAGGGAGAGTAGTAGTGTCTGGCGGGGATGTTGAAGAGGGTGGACTGGGAATGGGGGCAGCTGCAGTAAAGTAAACTGTGAGCTCCACACTCGGGTAGACTTAATAGACCTTTGGGCCTTTTTATGCCAGTGCTTTTGTATGTTCATATTCCAAAACCGTGTGTGTGTGTGACAGACGGGGGGGAGAGAGATGTGCGTGCGTGTTGTTCCTTAACATATCAGATAATTTCACTATTAAGGGGTTGTAATGATCTGGTGTGCTGACACAACTGATGTGCACACCGTTATGACTCAAAATAAGGAATATTCACTGTAAAATAAATCTATAAGTGGCTTATTCCCAGAAAATATAGTGACATTTATTTGGCTAGGATTGTTTTTTTAATAGCAAACTATATTGAACTTTTTTGAAAAAGGAAGACAATAAACAAACAGACATATGTGATTGAATTACCTTGCCAAGGAGAGTTGCTAATGAACTGTGAAACCCGAGCTAATACTATTGCAGATTCCAAACACATTACAGTGAATGCAGACGGATTCCACTCCATCCTAACAACACAGCTGGGGAAGGAGGGAAGGGGGAGGAAGCACTGTTTAGTGAATGCAGAAAACTGGGGACTTGATTCCATTCCACTCCAGCATAACAGTAAAAGCTGTGCTGTGTTAGGAATTCAGACCCCTTTTTCTGATGCTAGCAATACATCTGCTTGGCTCCACCCATGCAGTCATAAAAATGGCTAAAAACACTGACACAAAATGAAAGCTGGGCACTGATCAGTAAACGGATCAGAAAACACGATCCTGTGCTTCATGTGTATCAGTTATATAATTTTGCATTTGATTTTTCACTGTTTACTCCAAAGAGATTGTATTTCTCTTTAGAATGAAATTTGGGCTGGAAAAAAAAAGGAATATGTAATAAAAAGTAGATAAGTCTCAGGGGATGACTCTTAGCTAATTGAAAGCATCCCACTGATCCCACTGTAACATCTCTGGGTTCCAGAACCACTCTGTTTTGTTTCTCAGTTCATAAACCCTAAGAAGTCACGATGAGACACTCCAGACTAGCTAAGAGACATCTCCTAAGCCCCATTTTCATATGTTGTAAAGCAAGTCGAAAATATTTTTGTTAGTATAATAAAAATAATTTCCTTTGAGGCCTGTCAGTACTTTTGGTACTTTATGTTAACTTTATCAAGATTTGTATAATTTTTTGAGTGAGTCTGACATGCATCAGTTGTACAGTCGGTGTAGTTACACAGTCAGTGGACTGTAATACTGGTTGGAACTTTTTCCTATACAGTTGTACAGCAGGGCACAGGCAGGCATGTTCATTGCACCCAAGGAGTCCAACATAGTAAAATTTTCATCTCACTCTCAAGTGCTTACCATGCTGCTTATGCTTTATTTCTCCATCGCTCCTGGGAGCTGTTACTGCATATGGCAATAACAAGAAAGCCTGGTGTGTGTGTGTGTGTGTGTGTCCAAGTATTTGTGTGAGTGTCCGTGTGCGTGTTTATAGGTGTTCTGTCATTTAAACCTTCGCACCAACAAGTACCATTGCTACTGTGATTCTGAGCTGCTTGAGAGACAGTGTTGCATACTGGTTGGAGGAATCTGCATTTATCTATGTGAACTGGAGCTGTTTAAAAGTTTGGCTATTTTTTTTTTATATTTCTGAGGTGAGAAGACTGTGTTTGCTATATTAAAGAAGGTTTTGTTTGTAGCAGAAACTGTTTTCTAGCAGATAAAGGCCCCCAGTTGTGTATGTAGTTTTATTTTTTAGGATTTTGTGAAAGTGTTAGGAAGTTTTGTTTCTTTGAATGGCAGATTGGTTGGGGGGCAGCTAGAGTGTGTGTGTTTATGTGTGTGTGTGTGTGTGTGAGATGTGGCAGTGTTTAATTTGCATATATTTGAGGGGGTGCATTATTAAATGAGGAGTGCATTACTGGTCAGGGCTGTGTTATTGTTTTCTATAACATACCTTTAGGCATGATTTGCTACTGATAGCATAACCACGTCAGCAGGTGTTAATCAATGAGGAATCAGAAATAATTAGACCCCATTGTATAAGCTGAGTGAAGCATACACGTTGGGGGGGGTCTGAAGCACAAGACATAGCTGCATTCCTTTATGCAATTAGCTATACAACCTGGAGTATTTCATTCTTATAAAATGGTACCCCCCAAACTCAAAATAAAAGACTTTTCCCCATATGTTCTTTGTTTTTTTTCAGCCCGCCTCTGACCCATCTCAGGGACTTACAAGTTAAGCACCATTGTGAATTGTAGTGAAATACATTGGGTCTGATTTTCAAAGGGAGACACAGGGTTTACACCAAGCCCTGCATTAGGCCCCTTTTTTCGCACAGCTGCAACAAACACTTTTGCTGCGACTGATCCCGATTTTGGTAGGTCAGGCGCAGTTATGACTCTTTACCCAATTTACAGCTGCTTGCACCAGATATTTGATGTGAGCCCCATAAAAAGGGTCCCGGGGTTGCCACAAATGAGACCAGAAAAAGCTGGCCAAACTTTTGGGCAGTTGGTACACAGGATAGAAAATCCTGACCGCTGGCAGAGAGAATGCTGCAAGCCACGTGTGCCACATGTTCGGCATTCTCATGGCATCCGCCATTCAGAGCCATTAGAAAAAGTAGCCTGTTAAGTGCAAACAGTAACATGTTAAGGTGCAGAATTACAATTGTGATATTACACACTGCTCTTATTTGGCAGGCCATATAAGAGTGGTGTGTAATTTTGCAGTTTTCAGTTGGTACTTAATGTATTTTGCTGCAGTTTATTTTGTTGTGGATGAACTTTTGTATGTGTGAGCAGTTTCCACTGAGAAGTGCATTGGAATCAAACTGATACCAGCATTTCAGCAAATAAACATAGAAAGTGATGGCAGACAATGGCTGCTTGGCTCATCCTGTCTGCCCATTTTCATTGTGATTGCTTTTGCTGCAGACCCTCCTTGGTCTATGGCACTGTCTCGTCCACTCCCTTCCTTTCCTTTATGATTCCCTTCTACCTATCCCAGACATGTTTGAATCCCACCACTGTTTTTGCCCCCACTGGAAGACTGTTGCAAGCATGCAACCCCCTTTCTGTGAAGAAGTATTTCCTCACATCTCTCCTGAACCTACCCCTCTCCAGCTTCATATCATGACCCCTTGTTCTAGAGCACCCTTTTCTCTGAAAAATGCCTCCCACCAAAAGTACTTTTTCACCCCCGTGAGGTATTAAAAGGTCTCAGTCTAACCCCCCTCTCCTTAATGCAAACCCTGTAAAGCAGAAAGCTCACTAATCCCAGTCGGCCAACAAAGGAAAACAATTTAAAAGTTATCTTGGGAAGCTACTCGGTTGCCCCCTCAACTCAATCATTAATGGGAAGCACTGGAAAAGGAAACACCAGAATAACAACCTTGAAGGCTCCCCATCCTGCTGCTGGAATGTCTCTTCAGGATGGGGAGCAAGAACACCTGCGTATTTTTTGGGTACCAAACGGAAGTGGTTTGTTCCTGTTCTCAGTCAGAGTTTTCAGAAAAGAGAGGGTGGCAGAAGAATTAACTCCTTCAGCTTATGGAGCTGCTTCCTTTCCAGTACTTCCCATCCCTGATTCAATTGTGGGGGCTACAGCTGCCACCTGCAAAAGAGAGGAGCTTGGGGAAGTTGGTGGTACTAAGTAACTGAGGTAAGCACCCAATGGTGTCTGTGTGTGTGTCTGTTGGGGAGGGGGGCACAACTGAGTAGGTTCCTAAGATACCTTTTAAATTTTTTTCCTCTGTTGGCCGACTGGCATCACGCTTTTTGCTTTGCAGGGTTTGCATTAATTTGTCAGTGGTCAGCAAGGAACTGAGAGATGGGCTGTGTTGGACCCTGTAAATGTCTTATGCACAGTAATACTGTATGTTGTAATATTAACAGTTTCGGGTCTGTTTAGAGCAAGACAGTAGCATCGGGAGTGACCCACTGAACATACGGGAAGAAATAAAAGAGAGAGAGTTCAATTTAAAAATTAAAACAGTTATCTTTATTGAAGAGCTGCTTTACTTTAGTTTAGTGCAACAGAGCAGTTGGAAAGGCTTACAGAATACTAGAGTGCATAGGGAGGGGTATAGCAAGTAGAAGGAGGGAATTGGTGGTACCATTGTACAACTCCCTAGTAAGGCCTCATCTGGAGTACTGTGTTCGGTTCTGGAGGCCCTGTTTCAAAAAAGACATAGACATGATGGAGACAGTACAGAGGAGGGTGACAAAAATGGTATCCAGGAAGCAGCATAAGTCATATGAGGAGAGACTCAGAGCTCTCAAAATGTACTCCCTGAAGGAAAGGAGAGAGAGAGGGGGACATAATACAGACCTTCAAGTATCTGAAGGGGATCAGCAGGGAACCAGAGGGGAGCATCTTTCACATGAAGTGAAATAGCAGAACAAGGGGACACAACATGAGACTAAAAGGGGGAAAACTTAGAGGAAACTTGAGGAAATTCTACTTCACTGAAAGGGTGTTTGAGAGATGCAACATTCTCCCCAGGGATTCAAGAATGCATGTAATAGGCACATGGGAATTATCAAGCTAGGGTGAAAGGGGGAGAACTTGTAGCATCTAGGGTACCTTAAGCATTGGAAAGAGGGATAGGGCAGACTGGATGGGCCAGAAGGCCCTTATCTGCTGACAACATCTATGTATCTATGTTGCTTATTAAGAAATTAAAGAGGACCGGTCCCAGTACTGATCCTTGTGGCACCCCGCTATTCACCCTGACCTTCCTTGGAGTGAACTCCATTCAACCAGCATGTTTTTCGCATTCCCAAACTCATGTTCATAAAAATGCCTTTTAAATGCCCCCTTGTACATAACAACAGGTTTTTGCTCAAGCTCTCATAATGCATAACTGTTTTGGAAGGCTAGGCAAGCAGAGGCTGTATTTTTAAGAATATTAAAAAAACACATCACGAGAGGAACTGTCTGCAAATAAGGTTGCTTAGCATTCCACTTACCTCTTCAATGTTTGCAGTCCCCCCCCCTTTACTTTCTGATCCATATGAGCTTCACAGCTGTTGTTTAGCTCCCGCCTGAAAAGCCTCGGAAAGTTCTGTAAATACAATAATGAACTGATTTACAATTTGCAGCCTCTTAGCTCAAGTGATCATAACGTGATGCAATTTTCCTGTAGTGGTAATATGGCTATAGAGGCTAGAAACACAGTAGTCTTTCAATATGGCCGGGTTGCTTTCAATAGCATGAAGAAACAGCTTGCTACCTGGGAATGGTATGCAGATTTCAGTGGGCATTCTTTACAACATATGTGGAGGGTATTGTGCACAAAGATTTTAGATCTAGTATAGACATTCACACCTACCTCTAAGAAATACACTGTTACACCTAAACACCCACCCTGGCTGACACCCGTAGTTAGGAGAGCTATAAAAAGGTAAAATAGAGCATATTGCAGGGCAAGGAAAAGTGGACATCCATCTAGCTGGGCAGTATATAAATCAGTACTCAAGGTTTGCAAAAATAGTATCTATACAGCAAAAGCAGTTTACGAAAAGAAATTGACAACTATAGTTAAGGACAACTATACATCCTTTTTTTTCGTACATCAATAACAAGAAGGGAAATAACAAAGAAATAGGACCCCTGAAGGACATAAGTGGGGAACTTGTGGCGGGTAATACCTCAATGACCAACCTCTACAGCAGTTATTTCACCTCAGTATTTAACAACAAAACCCAGCCAGCCTTGAAGGACCAGGAACAGAAGCTTACACAGACATTAAAAATCAGTATAAAAGATGTCAGAGACAGATTTACAGCCTTGGACCAAAACAAAGCCCAGGGACCTGACGGTTTACATCCTAGGGTCTTGAAGGAACTAGCTGAAGTTTTAGCAGCTTCTTTGATCTTTTTGTTCCAAAGGTCATTGGATTACAGAGAAGTGCCAGATGAATGGAGACAGGCTGATGTGATACCCCTTAATAAGAAGGGATCTAGACAGGAGGTATCAGATTACAGACCAATAAGCCAAACATCTGTCCTGGGTAAGATCCTAGACGGAATTAATAAAACTTACATTACAAATGAACTGAGACTGACGGGATATAGATCAGTACCAATATGAGTTCAGGAAGGGCAGATCCTGTCAGACAAACTTGTTGGAGTTTTATGGCAAGGTTAATAAGACCCTAAATTCAAGGAATGCAGTGGATATTGTATTTTTGGACTATTCAAAGGCCTTCAACAAGGTCCCACATGGCCAATTGATAGATGCTTTAATACAGCATGGCTTACATGGGAGCACAACCTGGTGGATAGCGCATTGGTTGACAGACAGGAGACAGCGGGTTTGTGTTAAGGGATCTATGTCGGAGTGGGACGATGTGTCTAGTGGAGTTCCACAGGGCTCAGTGCTGGGCCCCTGTCTTTTTAATTTGTACATTGCCTCTATGGAATCTAATACAGGCGTTTGGCTATTTAAGTTTCAGATGATACAAGGGTTGGGTTTACAATAAATTCCAAGGATGACGCCCAACTTCTGCAAGCAGCCCTTAGCAAAATAGAACAGTGGGCATCAAGTAAAAAATCCACCTTCAATATCGGCAAGAGCGAAGTAATGCACGCGGGTAAAATAATGGTTAGCATAAATATATATTACATGGTGTTGAGCTTCAATCAGTGCTGGATGAGAAGGACCTGGGTATACATATCAGCAATGACCTGGGCTTTAAATCACACTGCAATCAAGTAATCAAAAAAGGAAGCAGTCTGAGGTACTGCATTAAGAAGCACATCAAATGCAGGGATAGACAGGTCACGATACCCCTTTATACAGCACTGGTTCACCTTCACTTGGAGTACTGTGCCCAACTTTGGTCACCAGGGGGGTAAGACTGAATCTGGAGCACTGGAGCGAGTACAGAGAGGAGCAACTAAACACAGCAGTGGATTAGATGGGCTGAGTTATCACCAGAGGCTTCAGTCTCTGGGACTCTACTCCCTGGAGTATCGCAGACTCAGGGGCGATATGAGCTTAGTACATATGGCATTGTTTCATGATGAATTGTGGGTGCAACTTTAACTGAAAATGCTACATTGGAATGGCAGAAAGATTTAGGCATTCAGATCACCTTGGAATCCTAGAATACTCTCTGGATCAATGCTCATTCAGCATGTAAAGAGATACAGGGTAAATTAATTCAATTTAAGATCCCGCATTATTATTATTCCTCGCGCCAACTTTTTGCTTTAGGATTACTTTCAGAAGGGACATGTTGGAGATGTGGTGAAAGGGATGCTGGACTTGCACATCTTTTTTGGTCCTGTAAACTTATAAGTAAGGGATGGAATCAAATCTATGTTTGTTGTCAAAAAATTCTGAGAGTGTCCTTTCCTTTTTCCCCCAGAGCTATTTATTCTGGGTGATTTGACACCCCTTGGTTTTATGCAAAAAGGTTTTAAACTCTGAATTTTATCGGCTGCTCTTGCCTTTAAAAGGTTAATGCTGATAAACTGGAAAGAAAAAAAATCTCCATCATTCAATCAGTGGTTGGACTCATTGGAAATCCTGGCCAATAATGAAAGAATCTACTACGTGATGCCAGACAAATTGGAGACTTATAACTATATCTGGGGCCCCTTCCTAAGCTTCTGCACAAAGGTTTAAACCTAGACATTAAGGTTGATTTTTGTAGGCTATATATTTATATATATATATAGAGAGAGATCTCCTCTTTTCATGGAGTTTAAATTTATTTGTTATGCGTCATTGATATTAACAGTGTATGATTACGTGTTTTATTATTCAGTGTTGGATATTTGCGGCTTCTTATCTTGTATTGGTTATCTGGAAACTTGAAACAACAGTTTAATTAAAAAAGAATTTTGAGTGCAACTAGATTTAGAATTGAAGACACAGGTTTATAACACTAGAGCACATTCTGTTCAATTAAAAGGTGTTCCATATTAGAGAAAAATATGGAAACCCTGGTTTAGTGTAAGGGTTACTAAAATATGGAATGAGCTACCACTTGAAGTAGTGGCTAGTAAGACCATGGCCGAATTTAAAAGGAGATTAAATAGCCATCTAGTGTTGTCTGGAATTTTGGGATATAGTCAACTCTCTTGGCGAGCTGTCATGGACCTTTTTGGTCTTATTGGCTCTGTGACCACCTATGATACCTATGATATATATGTAGGGGGCCGAGATGGTTCCCTAGACAATTATGGGACAGGCCAGATGAATCTGGAAGGAGAGGCAGGAGGCTTACTCAGTGACCAAGATGCATGAGGTTTATTTATCAGGGACAGTAAAAAACAAGATAACAGTTTTCTACAATGAGACAGGACAATAACAATAAACAATGAACAATACAAATAGGACCAACAACTGGTCAAACCAAGAACTGGGGGTTAACCCCTTTGAGTCCCAGTCCTATGTGCACTTGGTCGAGATGATGAAGCCTGATGAACCAAGCTTGGGCTTTCCTCTGTACCAACTGATCAGTAGGTGGGCATTAACCCCACAAAGTGCTTATTACAAACAGGCCATAACAGGGCATCCCTCAGATGAACAACACACAAAGGAGGAACACTGCTAGCTGAATGATGAAGAACTTGGCAACCCCCTGTGACTCCGGACAAGAAGCTGAAGACTTCTGGTCAACAGATGGTTCCCTGAATGACCCTCTGCAATGACCACAGGCAGGTCCCCAGCCCCAGGTGACCTCTCAACAAGATGACTGCTGACGGAACAATCTCCGGGCTATATGTGCAGGGTGACAGAGGCACACGCACACTTATAGCCAGCCAGAAAATTAACAAAAGGGCACACGCGATTTTAACTGTGATCCCTAAAGCTTGAGCCAGGGTAGCTCCTAAGCTGACTCACTACTGGATACCTCACTAGCAGCTCTCTACCACTTACTGTCGCAAGGCTGATGCTGAAACACTTGTGTCGGGACTTTGGTACAGGCTGATGTCACTGGAGGTGGTTCTGCTACAGATGGCAGCTGGGCCAGGGACCTCCCTGGGTCAGCGTCAGGCTCTGGCGAGGCTGGTCATCGAGTACACTGGGACGGAATTCAATAACACTGTTATGGTTAGCAGCAAACAGTTCAGTTTTGTAAGCAGACAGTTCAGTACTTGCAGAGGGTGCAGTCTCTAGGGAGCGCTAGGCAGGCAACAGCATGGTTTGGTTTAGGTGGGGCTATAGACACATCTGCATAATCCCGTGGGCAACCCAGGACCTTTGGATAATTTCCCCTCAAAACAACCCACTGCATTAATATCATCAGCCACCCCTGGGCTGGGTTTTATGGGACTCTCTGACCCAGTCCTGCCCCTCCTGCATATACATGGACCTGCTAGGAAGGAGTACTTGTTCTCTAAGGTAGTCCAGGAGTACTGGGGGCGCTTAAGGGACTTATTTATGGGCACACAGCATGCAAGTGGAGGCTGTGGGGCTCCACCCTAGGCCTGCTGAGTGCACCAAGTTCATTCATCACCAATTACTTTACCCCTGCCAGGCTATACTGCCACCCTTGACAGGCCAGGACCCTCACAACATGCTCCTCCCTCCCTCTTGGGGCTTCTTGGTCATGGCACCCACTGTTCAATTAAGGTTTGGGATGAGCCGCTGCCAGGTTTAGATTATTCATCCCATGGAAACCCCTACCCTAGCTTAACAACAACAACAAACAAAAACAAGAAAAAAAAAGAATAAACATTGTGGGCTCTGGCCACATTTGGTGCCTTCTTTGGCCTCACTTGGCCCTCGGCCCCTGTCCAATTTCTGCCCTGCTCAGGGTTGGCACCTTGACCAGGGAGCCTCCGTGCCCCCGTTTCCCTTACTAGGGTGCTGTCCCTTTCAGTTTTTTGCTCCCTCCCCTCCCTACTTCCCGAGTGCCATGGCACAAGTAGAATTTAATAATTTGGCACTTGGCCCACTCACCACCATGGCCCGGGACTTCAGTGCTGCTGAGGGGAGGAAACAACCTGGCTGTGGAGCCGCACTCCCACCCAGCTTTTCTCTGTCCAGCCAGCTGCTGGGAAGGAAGCACAGAGACCTGGGCGCGTTTTCTGGATGGACCAGTTTACTGGTGCACCACTTTGGTCCAGCCGGCACACTGCACGGACTCTGGGGGAAGGACAGTTCACGTCGGGTAGCCTCGCTCCCACCTGACCAACACTGCCACTGCTGCTGCCACACGCCAGACTGCCTGTCAGAGGGGAGAGACCCTGGAGGAGCCACAAACCAGCTGCAGGGACTTTTTTCCATGTTGTCCGTGCTCCTTGCATCCTCTACCCTCCACCTTTAGCCACTGAATCCCCCCTCAAGCCACTCCCTGGCCCATTTCTAGGGCAGGGGCTATCCTTGCCTCCAGCCAGAGGACTGAGCACGCAGACCCCAACGTGAGGGCCTCCTGCCTCTGACCCTCCTTCCCAGTGCTGAACAGCACAAAATAGAACAAAGGAATAGGGTGGGTACATGGGACTAGAGGGGGCCTAGCAAGTGAGTGAGAGATAAAAAAAAAAGAAAGAAAATTTTTACATCGGGGAAAGAGTCCCCATTTCCTTGTTGTGCTTCTTCCTAACTTTGGGGTATTTTATATATATATCCCCCCCATGTTTATTTGCTGACAGGGGTGCCCAATCCCTGTCGGCAGAAAGAATCCCGTTGTTTGCCGACTGGTGTGCCCAATCCCTTTGGCAGAAAATAATTCCCAGCCCTGTTGTTGTTTGCCGATGGGGTAGCTCAATCCCCCATCAGCTACAGCTGCCCCCCAAAAACAAGACATCGGTGGCACGCTGGGAGCCCTCCAGCATGCCATATGCCCCTTTTCTTGTTTGCCGATGGGGTGCCCAATCCCCTGTTGGCTACAGCTGCCCCCCCAAAGCCAGACTCCGGTGGCATGCTGGGAGCCCACCCCAGTGTGTCACATGGCCCTGTAAAGCTAAAAACGGTCCAGCGACTTTTTTTGTTTTTTTGTACCTGAAAAAAAGGAAACGGTCCCTCATAGTCTCCCTGCCCCCTCCCCACAACCCGCACCCACCCACTGCACACCCTGCCTCCCCACACCCCCCACCCCATACTTACCTCCGGAACTCAGTGCAATGATCTTCGGTGGACCGGGAACACGTCTGCACTCTTCAAAGCTGACTGCGAACTGAGGAAATGCTGGTAAGTAATAAATAGGGTTTTTTCAACTTTAGTGCATATCGCAGGCATTTTTGTGAATTTTTGCACCAAATTTTCAACATCGGGTTTTTGGGACCCCTCCTCATGAATTCTTGAACTGTCATGGCGTTAATCGGCCCCGAAAGTTGGTTTCGCGGTCACTGCGCGGAATCACCCTTTGGGGCCGATTAACAAAAATGACAGTGCCAGTGTTCACGGTGGGCTCTCAAAAGCCTATGTTGCAAATTTCGTGGCAAAATCAAAAACGACTAGTTTTTAAGCGCAGCGTTATGCAGTTGCTACGCACGCCATACTTCACTTAATTTGAAATATTTTCATGCCAGATTTTCAACATTGCCATTTTGTCACACCTCCTTGTGAGCAGTACAGCTGTCATTGTTCACATCCTGGCTGAAATGTGTTTTCGCACTTCCGGCACTGAAAAGCATGGTTGCTGTGGGAAATCAGTGTTTGGGACAGATTAAGAAAATGACAGTGACACTGTTCATGAGTAGACGTCCTAAAATGCCTATGTTGAAAATCTGGTAACAATACTCCATAAAATGACTGTGTTACGAGTGTGCGTTGCGCGTAGTTGTCACGCACGCTCGTAACTTTGCAAATTTATAATATTTTCACTCTAGATTTTCAACATTGCCATTTTCCCAGACCTACTGAAGAACAGTACAGCTGTCATTTTTCCCATCCTGGCCGAAATGTGTTTTTGCACTTCTGGCGCAGAATAGAGCGGTCGCTGTGGGAAATCACTGTTCGGGAAGATTAAGAAAATGACAATGATACTGTTCATGAGCAGAGGTCCTAAAATGCCTATGTTGAAAATTTGGTGATGATAGCCCATCAATTGACTGTGTTACAAGTGTGCGTTGCGCACTTTCCACGCACCATGTAACTTTGCAGATTTGTAATATTGTCACACCAGATTTTCAACAGTGTCATTTTCTCACACCTCCTTATAAGCAGTACAGCTGTCATTTTTCACATCCTGACCAAAAATGTGTTTTCACAGGTCCAGCGCAGAATAACGTGGTCACTGTGGGAAATCAGTGTTCAGGACAGATTAAGAAAATGACAGTGGCACTGTTCATGAGCAGAGGTTCTAAAATCCCTATGTTGAAAATTTGGTGACGAAACTCCATGACACGACTGTGTTACAAGCGTGCATTGAACTGTTTCCACGCATCCTTGTAACTTTGCAAATTTGTAATACTGTCACACCACATTTTCAACGGTGGCATTTTTTCACAACTCCTTATGAACACTATAGCTGTCATTTTTGACATTCTGGCTAAAATATGCTTTTGCACTCCTGCCAGACAATAGCACGGTCACTCTGGGAAATCGGTGTTTGGGACACATTAAGATCGACCGAGTGAGGGGGAGGAGTGACCGAGCTCAACTGAGCTCTGTCGGAACTGCTGCGGATTTATCTGTGGGCAGACAAAGGCCCCAACACAAGACCCCAGTACAAAAGGGCAGCCTGCAGCATTGGGAGAAACAGAACGAGAGAGCGAGTGAAGGAGGGGGAGTGAGCGAACTCACCGAAGCGCTGTCAGGACTGCTGCGGATTTCTTTGTGGCCAGAAAAAGGCGTCGATACAGGCAGGGGCCCAGTACAAAAGGCAAGCCTGCAGCGTTGGGAGAAACAGTATGAGCGAGTGAGACAAGGGGACTTACTGAGCTCAGTGGAGTTCTATCAGGACTGATGGGATTTCTTTGTGGGCAGAAAAAGGCACCAATGCAGGCAGGAACCCCGTACAAAAGGGCAGCTTGCAGCGCCAGGACAAACAGAATGAGCGATGAGAGAGGGAGACTGAGCGACCTCAATGGAGCTCTGTCAGGACAGCTGTGGATTTCTTTGTGGACAGACAAAGGTGCCAACGCAGCCAGGAGCCCCATACAAAAGCGCAGTCTGCGGCGCCAAGAGAAACAGAATGAGTGAGTGACAGAGCGGCAGTGAGAGAGCTCAACGGAGCTCTAGTGTGACTGCTGCAGATTTCTTTGTGGGCAAAAAATGTGGCAATGCAGGCAGGAGTCCAGTACAAAAGGCCATCTTGCAGCGCCGGCAGAAATGGAAAGTGAGAGTGACAGAGGGGGAGTTAGCAAGCTCAGTGGAGCTGTGTCGGGACTGCTTCAGATTTCTTTCTGGACAGAAATAGCCGCCAATGCAGGCAGGAGCCCAGTACAAAAGGGCAGCCTGCAGTGCCAGGAGACACAGAACGAGCGAGTGAGGGAGGGGGAGTCAGTGAGCTCAACGGGGCTTTGTTGGGACTGCTGCAGATTTGTTTGTGGGCAGAAAAAGGCAGCAATGCATGCAGGAGCCCAGTACAAAAGGGCAGCCTGCAGTGGCAGGAAAACCAGAATGAGTGAGTGAGTGAGTGAGTGAGCTCAACAGAGCTGTATTGTAACTGCTGCAGATTTCTTTGTGGGCATAAGAAGGCAGCAATGCAGGCAGGAGCTCAGTAGAAAAGGGCAGCCTGCAGTGCTGGCAGAACAGAATGAGCGAGTGAGAGAAGGAGAGGGAGTGAGCGAGCTCAACAGAGCTAGTAACTTCGTGAATTTATAATATTTTCACTCCAGATTTTCAACTTTGCCATTTTCCCAGACCTACTTATGAACAGTACATCTGTCATTTTCCCCATCCTGGCCGAAATGTGTTTTCGCTCTTCCGTCGCATTATAGAGCGGTTGCTGTAGGAAATCACTGTTCGGGACAGATTAAGAAAATGACAATGATACTGTTCATGAGCAGAGGTCCTAAAATGCCTATGTTGAAAATTTGGTGATGATAGCCCATCAATTGACTGTGTTACAAGTGTGCATTGTGCACTTTCCACGCACCATTGTAACTTCGCAGATTTGTAATATTGTCACACCAGATTTTCAACAGTGCCATTTTTATGTTTGCTTGCACGCATGTGCAAGAAACATAGTGCCATCATCCGAGTTTTCGGAGGTGTGTCACCCCCTCTTCCAATTCAGTCAGTGTGTTGGCAGGCGCGGCACCTGTAAGCCAATGCATGCTGGAGCTGTCTATGACAAACTCCAAAATGCAGTGGCATACAGTTGAAAGGGGGAGCTACGCTTCAGTGAGCAGCGATAAGATATTGCCTGCTGATGCGCAGCTCCCCCTACACACACATACACACACACACGCACGCATAGAGCGTGCTGCCCCCCCTCACGCACACACTCTATAGTCGACGGGGGTGCCCAATCCCCCATCGGCTGTGCTGCGCTTCCTCCCCCCAAAGCCTTCCAAATGCCATGCTGGGTGCCCACCCCAGCGTGGCAAGTTATCGTATAGCCGACGGGGGTGCCCAATCCCCTGTCGGCTCCACTGTCCTCCCTCCCCGAAAGTCACTGGTGCCACGCCGGAGCCCACCCCAGTGTGGCAACTGATGCTATGGCCGACAGGTGCCCAATCCCCATCAGCTTCACGCCCCCAGTCATCCTTGTGCATGCGTGAGCCCACCCCAGCGTGGCAAACGTCCTGCAACGCCTTTTAAAAAAACAAACACTGAAAAGCAAAACGGTCCCACGAGTCTCCCTGCCCCCCACAACCCGCACCCACCCATCAAGACCCTGCCTCCCCACACCCCCTCTCACCCCATACTTACTCTCCGAGCTCGGCGCGACAATCTTCGGTGGACTGGGAACACGTCTGTTCTCTTCAAAGCCGACTGCGAACTGAGGAAATGCCGGTAAGCTGTATAATGGGCTAGATAGGGTTTTTTTCAACTTTATTGCATATCTCAGGCATTTTTTGGAATTTTTGCACCACATTTTCAACATGGGGTTTTTGGGACCCCTCCTCATGAATTCTTGCACTGTCATGGCGTTACTTGGGCCAGAAGGGTGATTTCGCAGCCACTGCATGAAGTCACCTTTCCGGAATGATTAACGAAATGACACTGCCACTGTTCATAAGGTGGGCTCTCAAAAAGACTATTTTGAAAATTTGGTGGAACAATTCCTAAAAATGACTGTTTTATGAGCGTGCGCATGCGAGTTCCTGACGCACGCCAGAAGTTCGCGAATTTTCAATATTTTCACTCAGATTTTCAACATTGCTATTTTATCATTACATCTTTCTGCGAATGCAGCTGTCATTTTTCACGTCATCCAAAATGTGTTTCCGCCCATGTAGCGCACAATGGCACAGTCGGTGTGCGAAATCAATGTATGGGACACATTAAGAAAATAACAGTGACACTGTTCATGAGCAGAGGGTTTAAAATGGCTATGTTGAAAATTTGGTGAAAAAATTCCAAAAAATGACTGTTTTACGAACGTGCGTTGTACAGTTCCTACGCACGCTGGTAAGTTAGCAAATTTTCAATATTTTCACTCCAGATTTTCAACATTGCCATTTTACCACACCTTCTTATGAGTAGTACAGCTGTCATTTTTCACATCTCACCCAAAACGTGTTTCCGCCCATGTAGCGCACAATGGCGCAGTCAGTGTGCAAAATCAATGTACGGGACAAATTAAGAAAATCACAGTGACACTATTCATGAGCAGAGGTCTTAAAATGGCTATGTTGAAAATTTGGTGAAAAAATTCTTAAAAATGACTGTTTTACGAGCATGCGTTGCGCAGTTCCTACGCACACTCGTAAGTTCATGAATTTTCAATATTTTCACTCCAGATTTTCAACATTGCCATTTTACCACACCTCCTTATGAGCAGTACAGCTGTCATTTTTCACATCTCGACCAAAATGTGTTTCCGCCCATGTAGCGCACAATGGCGCAGTCGATGTGCGAAATCAATGTATGGGACACATTAAGAAAATCACAGAGATACTGTTCATGAGCAGAGGTTTTAAAATGGCTATGTTGAAAATTTGGTGAAAAAATTCCTAAAAATGACTGTTTTATGAGCGTGCGTTGCGCAGTTCCTATGCATGCTTGTAAGTTTGCGAATTTAATATTTTCACTCCAGATTTTCAACATTGCCATTTTATTACACTTCCTTATGAACAGTACAGCTGCCATTTTTCATATGTTGCCCAAAATGTGTTTTCACACATGTAGCGCTCAATGGTGCTGTTGGTGTGCGAAAGCAATGTTTGGGACAGATTAAGAAAATCACAGTTACACTGTTCATGAGCAGAGGTCTTAAAATGGTTATGTTGAAAATTTGGTTAAAAAAAAAGTCCATAAAATGGCTATGTTACGCGTGAGCATTGCGCAGTTTCCACACACCCTCGTAAGTTCATGACTTTGTAATATTTTCAGTCCAGATTTTCACCAGTGGCATTTTTCCGCACTTCCTTATGAACAGTACAGCTGTCATTTTTCACAACATGGCCGAAGTGTGTTTTCACACTTTCAGCGCAGAGATGCGTGGTCGCTCTGGGAAATCATTGTTCGGGACAGATAAAGAAAATCACAGTGACACTGTTCATGATCGGAGGCACCAAAATGCCTGAGTTGACAATCTGCTGTAAAAAATCCCCAACCTAATTATATTATGGGTGTGTGTTGCACAGATTCTATTTACGCTCATCACTTCACCATTTTTTTAATTTTTTTACTGCAGATTTGCAACATTGCCATTTTTTACACCTCCCCATGAACAGTACAGCTGTCATTTTTGACATCCTGTTCGGAATGTTTTTGCACCTGTGGTGCTAAATGCCGTAGTCGCTGTGCATAAGCAGCTTCCGGCTAACAAACTGATATTCCCCCTGTTCATGAGGTGGGGTCACAAAAAAAACATGTTGAAAATTTGGAGTGAAAATACCAACGAATGCCTGAGGTATTAGGGTTTCCAACCATAATGCCCAACCCTGTAGAGAATGACAGGCATCAGGGGTGTGACTTGGGATTCTTGCCTGTAATGCTTATACCATTCCACACCCTGCAGCCAGTGAGAGGCATTGAGGTATGCCTTGGACTCTTTGGCCCCAAAGTTCATCCCATTCTCCTATATCGCACCCATCTCACCATATTTTCTAATGGAATGGGGTGCGCATAAGGGCCAAAGACCCCAAGGAACACCGTGACACTTGTCAGTGTCTGCAGGGTGGGGTGTGGTGAAATGGCCTGGCCGTTATGCCTGACGACCCAAAGGCACACCCCAATGCCTGTCACTCTTTGCAGGGTGGTGGTGGGGTTGGCTTCAGTTCAATACTTCACTGCCATTCCTATTACGCAGCTCTGTAACTTCTACACTACCACTGTCAATGCCAGCAAGCAAACATTCGGCATTGACAAATGCTTGTTTCACACCTATTTATAAGCAGTACAGCTGTCATTTTTCACATCCTGACCGAAATGTGTTTTCACAGGTCCGGCACAGAATAACGTGGTCACTGTGGGAAATCACTGTTTGGGACAGATTAAGAAAATTACAGTGGCACTGTTCGTGAGCAGAGGTCCTAAAATCCCTATGTTGAAAATTTGGTGACGAAACTCCATAACATGACTGTGTTACAAGCGTGCATTGAACTGTTTCCACGCACCCTTGTAACTTTGCAAATTTGTAATACTATCCCGCCTCATTTTCAACGGTGGCATTTTTTCACAACTCCTTATGAACACTACAGCTGTCATTTTTGACATCCTGGCTAAATATGTTTTTGCACTCCTGCCGGACAAAAGCACGGTCACTCTGGGAAATCAGAGTTTGGGACACATTAAGATCGACAAAGTGAGAGGGGGGAGTGACTGAGCTCAACTGAGCTCTGTTGGGACTGCTGTGGATTTGTTTGTGGGCAGACAAAGGCCCCAACACAAGACCCCAGTACAAAAGGGCAGCCTGCAGCATTGGGAGAAACAGAACGAGAGAGCGAGTGAAGGAGGGGGAGTGAGCAAACTCACCGAAGCGCTGTCAGGACTGCTGCGGATTTCTTTGTGGCCAGAAAAAGGCGTCAATACAGGCAGGGGCCCAGTACAAGAAGGCAGCCTGCAGCGTGGGAGAAACAGTACGAGCGAGTGAGGGACAAGGGGACTTACTGAGCTCAGTGGAGTTCTATCAGGACTGCTGGGATTTCTTTGTGGGCAGAAAAATACACCAATGCAGGCAGGAGCCCCGTATAAAAGGGCAGCTTGCAGCACCAGGACAAACAGAATGAGCGATGAGAGAGGGAGACTGAGCAACCTCAACGAAGCTCTGTCGAGACAGCTGCGGATTTCTTTGTGGACAGACAAAGGTGCCAACGCAGCCAGGAGCCCCATACAAAAGCGCAGTCTGCGGCGCCAAGAGAAACAGAATGAGCGAGTGACAGAGCAGTAGTGAGCGAGCTCAATGGAGCTCTAGTGTGACTGCTGCAGATTTTTTTGTAGGCAGAAAATGCGTCAGCGCAGGCAGGAGCCCAGTACAAAAGGCCAGCTTGCAGCGCCGGCAGAAACGGAATGCGAGAGTGACAGAGGGGGAGTGAGCGAGCTCAGTGGAGCTGTCTCAGGACTGCTTCAGATTTCTTTCTGGCCAGAAAAAGCCACCAATGCAGGCAGGAGCCCAGTACAAAAGGGCAGCCTGCAGGCTGCCAGGAAACACAAGAATGAGTGAGTGAGGGAGGGGGAGTCAGTGAGCTCAACGGGGCTTTGTTGGTACTGCTGCAGATTTGTTTGTGGGCAGAAAAAGGCAGCAATGCATGCAAGTGGCCCAGTACAAAAGGGCAGCCTGCAGTGGTAGGTAATCCAGAATGAGCGAGTGAGTGAGCTCAACAGAGCTGTATTGTAACTGCTGCAAATTTCTTTGTGGGCATAAGAAGGCAGCAATGCAGGCAGGAGCCCAGTAGAAAAGGGCAGCCTGCAGCGCCGGTAGAACAGAATGAGTGAGTGAGAGAAGGGGAGTGAGTGACTGAGCTCAACAGAGCTTTGTCGGGACTGCTACAGATTTCTTTGTGGGCAGAAAAAGGCACCAACAGAGGCAGAAGCCCAGTACAAAAGGGCAGCCTGCAGTGCCAGGAGAACCAGAATGAGTGAGTGAGACAGGGGGAGTGAGCGCCCTCAACGGAGCTCTGTTGGGACAGCTGTGGATTTCTTTGTGGGTAGAAAAAGCCACCAACACAGGCAGGAGCCCAGTACAAAAGGGCAGCCTGCAGCGCCAGGAGAAACAGAATGAGCGAGTGAGAGAGGGGGGAGTGAGCCGCCTCAATGGAGCTCTGTCGGGACAGCTGCGGATTTCTTCCTCAGTAGAACAAGGTGCCAACACAGGCAGCAGCCCAGTACAAAAGAGCAGCCAGCAGCACCGGGACAAACAGACTGAGCCAGTGACAGAGGGCCACTGAGCGAGCTCAACAGACCAACGCAATCAACATTCGGCATTGACAAATGCTTGTTATTAAATATGCACACTAATAAGGAGAGTGTCTTTGATTTTTGAACGTGTAACTTGAGACTCACAGATCCTTGCCCCTGAGGAAGCCTGATGTGGGTGAAACATTGGGCATTGCTGGTATTCATGAATTTGTGAATATTCTGAGTCTGTCCATTGTGTATCATGTGTGTGTATATATATATATATATATCAGAAAACAGAAGGTGGTGATGCCACTGTACAGATCTGGAGTACTGTGTCCAGTTCTGGAGACTGCATCTCCAGAAGGACATAGACAGAGTGGAGGTTGTTCACAGAAGGGCAACAAAAATAGTGAAGGACTGCACCTGAAGTCATATAAAGAGAGACTAGAGGACCTCAGTATGTATTCCCTGGAGGAGAGGAGAGAGGGGGGATATGATAGAGGCCTTAAGAACCTCAAGGGTATAACTAAGGTGCAAGAGGGTAGCATCTTTCAGAAAAGAAGAAGGTCAAGAACAAGAGGTCATGAGATGAAGCTAGAGGGAGTAGACTCAGGGGCAAGATGAGGAATTTTTTTCATGGAAAGGGTGGTGGATACATGGAACAGCCTCCCTGCAGAGGTGGTGGGGGGCAAAAATGGAAGGGGAATTCAAGAATGGATGGGATATACATGAGGGTACTCTAGAGACCAGGAAGACAGGGTAAGCTGCAGACAAATTAGGGTCTGTGGTATATGCAGTAGATAGAGAATATGGGCAGACTAGGTGGGCCACGCAGTCCTAATCTGCCAACAAATTCTATGTTTCTATGTATCTATACAGCAATTAATGTTAATATGGTACACGTTGGCACAGAATATATTAAAAAGTAATGGAAAACAGATGGTGCTTCAATTGATCTTTAAATGCATTCACACTTTGGTATAATGGTAGTACTTACTAAATAATTAGGTCATTCAAAAATGACAAAAATTGTTACAACTGTAATGGGTACCATAGCAAATCACGAATAGAGCAGAACAGAGGAGTACAGATGTGCCCTAAGGTAATATGAGCCAGCAAAAATGTAAATGATTGTGTTTGTTAAAAACGTAAATGATTTCATGGCTCGCTATGTGGGGCCGTGGCACTGCATCCCACTACATACCACAGCCACCTGCCTGGCGATTACTTTAATGAAGGTGAGGACACAAGGGGTTAAATCTGTGAAGCCCTCATCAGGCTTTGAGACACAGTTCCACCACATTCCCACAATGTATTGATTTAGTTGCAATTTTTGAGCTGGGATGATACACTAAGCTACCACAGATTATCTCCAGGAGCATTTTAGTAACATGAAGGGAATGTTGGCAATGACACCGGAGGGCCTCTTAATAAACCAGACAAGCACAAAACTGAACCTTGCTGTTTTGCATCGGGAAATAAAAGCTGAACACAATAAGCTAGTGTTATGTTTTGTGGTATCTTTCCTGTTTTGTGGTATCTTTCCTGAACTACAGCTTTTGGCACGAGTGAGCACATGTGGCTTTCTCTACTTGCATTATTGGAGAAACTTTCCTGCTCCTCAATATTATGTGGCTGGCTTATCAGTAATTTGGGAAGAGTGTACGATGCTGTCTCTGAAGACTTTATTTGCTGTCATTAGTTTTTCTTAGTAACCAAAGAACAAAAACAAATTTGCAGAACTCTTGGTTCTGCCATGATCTCTGTGGAGAGAGGGCACAGTGCACTGTCTGACCACAGCTCACAGAGTGGTTTGGGCATCAGCTGCAAAGGCAAGCCCTCAGCAGCACTCTTGGCATGAGGAAGGGGTAGCCAGATAGTCTCTAGTCATCAGGATGGGAGATGGTGGGGGGAAACAGAAGATAGAGTAATAAAAACAAACTCTCGTCAACACAGGGAAAAAGATACAGTATAGGCAACCAACCTTAGGAATGTTCCTTGTCCATTAACCAGCTGCAAAAACTGTGACAAGTTTTCTGGAGCTTTGCAGTGCCAAAGATCAGCAGGGCCACACTGACTGCAGAATATCCCAAAATGATGAACCTCAGAACCCAGAAGGCCACATCTGTGTTGGGAATGTCAGTCAAGTAAAACATGACAGCTGAACTGTACAACAGCGCGTATGTGACCTTGAGACCAATGAGCATTTTGGTTGTGCGGATGTGGGCACTCGTTTGTGGTCTGGAGAAGCTATCGGAACTGGATACCATACGTCTGACATGCTGCCACAGGAAGGAGATGAGGAGGGAGCTGCTTACTGCCATGGTAATGAATGGAACACTTTGCACTGCTGCAAAAAGCACAAAAATGTACACTGGTACATATCTGAAATTATTTTCATACATCAAGCAGGTTTCATCACTGGTATTTGTTGCATTCACCTGGCCTGATGGAGCAGCACCAAAGACTGAGACGCCACTCACACTGAGACTGACTGCCATGCTGCTGACAAGTAGCCAGGGTACCAGACTGGTGATTCGCTGCTTCAGCTGGACAATGAGGCTGCAGGAGAAACTGACAATCTTGACACAGTAGAAGAAGCACAGCCAAGCGATGAACCAGTAATTGCCCTGCAGTGTGGTTAGGAAGATGAAAAAGAGCACAGTATTCCTGGCACAGCTGTGCAAGAGCACTATCTTTAATAGATACTGGAACTGTGTAATTAGCATCAGCAGGTTCATGAGAGCAATGCCCGTTATGATTAAGTCCACGGCTGGCAGTGACCTGGTTCGCCTCATGCCAATGACATTCATGATCAAGATGAAGATGTTTGCTGAACTGCCAAGGAGTGTTATTATCACAGTCAAAGCCATGCATAGTCCTGTCATACCCAACATTGCTGCTGTAATTCTGTCTCCTGGAAGGAAATCTGGCTCTCAAAGTGATGAGGTTGCAGGTACAGTGTTGACGAACACTTGGGGCTTGTGGAAGCAATGGCTTTCCTAAGATGTTTCTAAATGTGAGAGGAACTGCTTCAGCAGCTCTGTGTGAGCATTCCTTTGAGAGTGCACCTGCGGGTTGGAATACTAGGTACTAAATGCAGCTTCAGCTCAGTGGAAATATTGAAATGATGTCTGAAATCTGAGTTAGGGGTGGGTGCTGTTTTCCATAACCAGCTGTGTCCTGAACAACTATTTCTGTCTCTCTCTCTTTCTTTTTCTTACTTTCTCTCCCTCTCACTCTCTTTTTGACCATATCCCTTTCCTTCTCACCCTCTCTCTCATTCCCTCCTTTTCCCCTCTCCCCTTTCAGTCTCTAACTCATCTTCCCATTCTCATGCTGTCGCCACACTTTGTGTCTTCCTCCCTCGCTTCCTCCCATTTGCAGTTCATTGTTGCTTTATTGGAATGAATGTTCAGCAAGTTATTATCAAAGCTACTTCAGGCAAATAATGATGTTAAAGGAGAACAAGGATATTAAAAAAGCGGTGGATGTGGTCTACCTGGATTTCAGCAAGGCCTTCCACACTGTTTCACATAGGCTTGTAAACAAGCTGGGCAGCCTGGGAATGGGTCCCTAGATTATAAACTAAGTTAGAAATTGACTGAGAGATAGAACACAGAGGGTGGTGGTAAATGGAGCTCAATCCAAGGAAAGGAGGGTGACAAGCTGGGTGCCACAAGCATCAGTTCTGGAGCCAGTCCTATTTAATATGTTCATAAGTGACATTGCAGGGGGCTGGGAGGGAAGGTATGCCTCTTTGCAGATGACACTAAGATCTGCAACAGGGTGGACACTCCGGGAGGGGTGGAAAAAATGAGGAGTACTCTAGGTAAATGTTGGCCAACTATGTGCCAAGGCTGTGGCAAGAGCCAGTGGGATACTTGGGTGCATTGGGAGAGGTATCACCAGCAGAAGAAAGGAGGTGGTTATACTGCTGTACAGATCATTAGTAAGACCTCATCTGGAATGCTGTGGCCAGTTCTGGTGGCCACATCGCTGTAAAGACATAGACAGGGTAGAGGCAGTTCAGAGATGGGCAACAAAAATAGTGCAGGAGCTGCACCAAAAGTCATATGAGAGAATGGAGGACATATATGTGTGTGTGTGTGTATATATATATATATATATATACACACACACACACACAACCCTGAAGAGACGGGGGGTGGGGAAATGATAGAGACCTTTAAATATCTCAAGAGCATAAACAAGGTACAGGAGGGTAGCATCTTCCACAAAAGGAGATGTTCTAGAACAAGGGGTCATGACATGAGGCTAGAAAGGTGTAGACTAAGAGGTAACATGAGGAATTATTTCTTCGTGGAAAGGGTGGTGGATGCCTGAAACAGCCCCTCAGTGGAGGTGGAGGGAGTAAATTTGGTAAAGGAATTTAAAAATGCATGGGACAGGCATAGGGGAACCCTAGCGATAGGAAAATGAGGGTAAAGCCAGAGATCAAGTAAGGTCTGAGCTTTTTGTAGTAGGAAGACAAAATGTTCAGAGTGATTGGGCCTTGCAGTCCTTTTCTGTCATCAGATTCTATGTTTCTATGCATGCTTTAGCCTCAAGGGAATATTATTTCCATTATATGATTTGTGCGAGTTCATGGTTTACTTGTGTCTGGGGGTTAAGGTTCATTACCCTCTGAATCATGTGGGTTTTGCTCTTGCAGCCTTATGGTGTCCCATGGTCTCTATATCTCTAGAAATGCATCTTCTCAGAGATGCACTCTGGCAGTGATCTGTTCCATGTCCCTTATGTCTTGCATTTTTTTTTTTTTACTCAGGTCTGTGGCTGTGGGGATACCTCTGTGAGCCAGTTAATAATTATACATTTGCATGCTATTGTTAACATAACAAAGAGCTATTTTCTTTTCTTAGTGGATAATTTCCCAATTTTTATAGTACCTACCTGGAATCTGTAGAGGTATGTGTACCCTAAAATATGTTATGCGGTCTTGTGTACCTGCTCCAAAATCTGGATATTTATTTATTTGTACAAGTTGGATTTCAACCTTTGAGTCAGGGACTCATTTACAGAGGCACCTCGTCGCAGGGAGGGTAGATAATGTTACATAGTGCAGGTACAACAGTGAAAACAGTACAGGTGCAATACATTGACAAAGAGTACACTTGAGTTGAATATTGTTACACATTAAAGGTTACGGTCATATACATACTAGGTCCACAGGAGATACAGCGTAGGTACAACCCTGTGTATACCTAGAGAGGGTGGAGGTGGAGATGAGGTGAGGGGGGGAGAGGGATAATCCAGAGGACGTTGTCAGGTTATGAGAGTCCTGATGGGAAAGTCCCACATGGGGTGGATTGGGGAGGAGGGTTAGATGCATCTACAGCAACGATGTGGCTCGGCATTCCCAGAAAATATGGATCTGTAACCTTCGTTCACCACAGCCCCTACTGCAGTGATCTGTGTGATACTCTCATAGTGTCAGGTGATTACTGAGGTGTGGAAGTATCAGACCAATTAAGGGTTTCTGTTGTAAATCTTGAATTATATACAGAATAAAGTGTGGGCAACCCACAGAGAGATTCTATGTTTCACTTGAGGTGTTCTGATGGCAACACAGAGCCTATCTCAGGTGGTCACCCTTCCCGGTTATACCTACTACAGATGGGAACGGTTCCTCAGAAAGGGAGGGGGGGTTTAATTTATCCTAGCGATGGATTGGTAGTCAACAAATTAACCGACTTAACGATCAACTCAGCTGCAGAGTACATCTTTATCACAGTTACCCTTGGCCAAGTCAAGAATGTAACAGTAGGGTGCATCTATCTACCCCTGAATCAAGCATCCTCCTATGCCAAATTCCTCAATAGTCTGGACTCCCTCCCTAAGAAAGACACTATAATATGCAGTGACTTTAACCTGAATTGGTTTGGGCCTCTTAAAACACAGTACCAAGCTGCCCTACTGGACTCTAAACTGGAGCAACTCCTTACGATTCCACAAGACTGAATAAGAAGTCCTGCAAGCACACTGTCCTAGATTGGATACTAACTAATAATCCAAATTCTGTTAAGGCCACTGGAATCCTCCCTGATACACTCAGTGATTATTCTCTGACTTTTTGCATCTGGAAGAATAATCCTCCACATCCTCCACCCAAAATCCATAAAACTAGGGACCTGACCAACTTTGTTGCTGAAGCCTTCTGCTCAAGTCTCACCACGGCTGACTGGTCACCAATAATTTCCCTTCCTGACATAATCCTAGTGTTAGAATATCTGGTCAGTACCTTCACCTCCATCCTTGACCACCATGTTCCCCACAAACTAAGAAGATCAAAAGGTACCCACTCTCCCTGGCTCACACAGGAACTGAGGCGCCTCATGCGCTCTTGTGACAAAGCATGGCATGCCTTCAAAATCTCTAGACTCCACTCTGACTGAAACACCTACCGCTAGCTATGCAATATTTGTAAATCTTAGATCAGCAAAGCCAAAAGGGAGCATCTCCTATCACTATAGGAACAACACCTCTCTAACCACAAATGTTTCTGGAAGGAAATGAACGCGCTCCTAAAGGGTAGCAAAAGGATTTTCCCCCAATCAGTGACAGCAAAAGGCTCCACACTGTCCTCACCCATGGAGATAGCGGCAGGGCTGAACCACTTCTTTACAGACCTTGATGTCTACAAAACCGACCTTCCTGTTAATTGTCCTGTGCCACCAACTAGCTGCTCGAAATTTCCACACCCACTCTTCCTCTTGAAAACTACCTCCAGGAAAGAGGTCTTTAAATTGCTAAGGGGACTTAAAAAGGGACAGGAATGGGTTTAGAGCATCACTAATAAATGCAAACAGATGACTCTGACAAATAATCCTATCTTAAAGTAAATTCGTTTGTCTGTCATCCTTATTTTTATGTACATTGTGATTTTGCCATTCTTGAATGGTCTGCCGAAACACAACATTCTGATCCTGCTCACCAGACTTGGAGAGACGTCATTTCATGACATTACAGTTGGTGCTACATATATGCAGTGACACTACCTAATAGCAGGGGAGAAGCAGTGGTGCTCTCGCAAGCATCAGCTGTTGTCAGAGGAAGTGCTCATGTAGCCCCACATCAGCATATATTATTGAAAGTACCTGAATAAAAAGAAATAGCAAGAAAAAATAAAAAGAATGTGTGGTTCAACAGTCAGGCTGAAATTGCAGTTGTTTTTTTTACACAGCTACTGAATATTTACTGATGCCATTTTTTTTTGTCATTGGTACACTGACAGTAAGAAGGATTTCCGACTGCAACTGATTTCAGTTACAGTCGCTCGCGTGTGAGACTATGATTTCAAAGAGCTGCTGTAACTCAAATGGTGAAGTGGGCATTTTTATCAGACACTCTGGCTTCCTGTCAAATAGCAGGTTTCTGTCACAACTCAGAAATGTTAACTTTTCAAGTACAATGATGCAGCCTTCTCATTTTTGAGAATTCATTTTTTTATGGGCGGATGTTACTCTGAATTATTGTAGTACGCCAGCCTGTGCAGCTGGTATTTGTTTGAACATCTCCATTGCATGATGTTGTAACACACAAGGTTGCCAGTAACAGAAACGGCATTGTTTTTTTTTTTTTTACTGCTCATACTTCCAATATGCATGCTGCTTCTGTAACCATTCTCACACAGTACAATAACTCTTCATTAACTGCCGGTTCACTGCCCTGAAGCACGGAAACTAATTTTGAATGAGGACGGAGTATGTCATCCTACATGCCACCATTGGTATTACAATCCAAGTGCTCCTGGAAAAGCATTTCTTGAAACAAAGGGCACTGCCAAAATCTTTAGTTGTTTAAAGTTTTTTTTTCTATTGAAAAAATGCAAAACTGTGAACAGGCCCTATCAGCCATGAGAACTGTTATATCTCTGGCTCTTGTCCCAATGCTTGGACCATAGTCTTCCTCAGAGGGTGGGTTAGAGCAGAGAACAGACCCACTAAATGCCACCATCAATGCATTAATTAATTGAACCAGTTTCTGCAGCTCAGCAATTCAGGTCTATGTACAAATGTTTCACGCTGTCCAGTGGCGTGCTTGTTTCATCTGATTTCTTATAAAAATAATAATAATAATAATAATAAAAAATAAGCTTTATTTTTTAGGTGCCTTTCAAATACCAAGGCACCTTACAGAATAAAATCACAAATCAGATATCAACAACACATCATATAAAATCAGTAGTTTCATCATTTCATCAGTTACCAAATGCCTGTTGCCAAAAAAATGTTTTCAAAGCCTGCCTGAATCCCTCCACAGCTGGGCACTCCCGTAACTGATGGGGTAGAGAATTCCAAAGGGTTGGAGCTGTGTACATAAATGCCCACACCCCAGAAGATTTCAAACATACCCTTGGAATCTCTAGCAACCCCTTGTCGGCTGAGCGGAGCGATCACCCGGCATAGTAATGGACCAGAAGCTGTTTCAGGTAGTCCGGGTCCAGTCCATGTAGGGCTTTAAAAGTCAGAAGACCGACTTTGAAGGTAATCTTCCACTGTACAGGCAGCCAGTGCAGACCACGCAGCACCTGGCGAAATATGACAAGTCCGAGATGAACCCATCAAAAGCTGGGCCGCTGCATTCTGCACCAGCTGCAAGCAGTGGATTTCCACCCCTGAAAGCCCTAGGTAAAGGGCATTGCAGTAGTCTAAGCACGAGGACACAAAGGCATGAACCAAAGTGGGAAGGTTGCCAGACAGAACTAGATGCTTAATTCTAGAGATATTCCTTAGATGGTAAAAGGAGGATTTGGCTACAGCTGACACCTGTGTATGCAGGGTCAGCCATTCATCAAAAATTACCCCGAGGTTATGCACCCGCTCAGAGGTCGGGAGGGTTAGGCCCCTGAGAACTAGTCCAGAGGGCAAACCAACCCCCAATCTCCCTACCGGTGACCTGGGTCCACAACCAGCACCTCAGTTTTTTATGAGTTCAACTTTAACCACCTGGAATCCATCCACTCCTGGATTTCTGCTAGACAGTTATTAAAGACAGAGTGAGCTCCATCCTGGTCAGGTGCAAAAGAAAGGTGGAGCTGGGTATCATCAGCATAGCAGTGAAATCTCAGCCTATACTGTACCTTCTTACAATGTCTCAGAGGAGTAGCATATACACTGCGAACAACAGGGGGGACAACACTAAACCCTGAGGAACCCCACATGACAGAGAAACTGGATCCGAGGAATAAACCCCAGAAACTACTCTCTGAGTTCTTCCTGTGAAGAATAATGTAAACCATCTGAGGACTGTACCCAACAGTCCACAGATGAATCTCAGATGATCCTGCAGTACCCCATGGTCCACGGTGTCAAAAGTTGATAAGAGGTCCAGAAGAACCAAGATGGAACAGCTCTTCTGGTCTCTAGCCATCAGGAGATCATTGAGCACCCAAACCAGCGCTGTCCCTATACTATGACTTCTTTGAAATCTGTACTGGAGGGGTTCATAGATGTCATGGATGGTCAAATGGTCCTCCAGCTGTGCGGGCACAACTTTCTCAATCACCTTCCCTAAAAAGGGAAGGTTAGAGATTGGTCTATAGTTTGCATGGCAGTCTGGGTTCAAAGAAGCATTCTTCAGGAGTGGTGTCACCACCGCCTCTTTCAGGGAGCTAGGAAACTCACCTGTTTCCAAGGAGCACCAGACTATCCGTGCTAGAACAGGACCGATAGAATCCATACAACCTAAAATCAGGGAAGTTGGTCCTGGATCCAAACTACAGCATGTAGGGTGCACACTCTGGACAATCCGCATGACATCCATGAACTCCAGATGGTCAAATGTACTCCAGGAAAACCGAGACGTAGTGGCCTCATGCCAATCCAGAGCAACACCCATAGAGTGTACTGGTTGGAGTACTGCCCTGATGTCAGCCACCTTAGAGCAAAGAATTGAACAAGCTCATCGCACTCTACTTGTGAAAAGGCTTTCCGAACTTGAAGACAGGCTGGGTTGCACAGTCTGTCCACAGTTCAAAACAGCTGAACTGGTTGATTCTGAGTGGCTGCAATCTCCCCGGACAGGAACTCTGCCTTCTTACGGGAGATTGCAGATTGATAGACTTGATAATGGTCTATCAATCTAAGGTGGTCTGCATCTAGGGCAGATTTCCACTAGCAACGCTCTAACCTTCCTCCTAGTCTCCGCAACTCCCTCAGAGCCCCATCAAACCAAAGGGATTGGGGGTGAAGGGAAAGAGGATGAACACAAACTGGAGCAATAACATCCAGGGCCGCTGAAATGGCCAAGTTATAGGCCATCACGAGGGTCTCTGGGTCACTGTTTGCCACCGAGAGGGACGATAGATTGAGCACCGCTGCTAGGCTTTGAGAACTTACATCCTATAAAGGGCGGTACCTGATCATCTCCAAAAGGGTAAGCCTACGAAAGGGGGGGGGCACTAAAACTAAACCCGACAGTGTAGTGATCGGACCACCCAACTGGTTCCACCCCCAAGTCAGAGGCTTCGATCCCCAGGAGGAAGACCAAGTGAAGGGAATGACCGTGTTTATGAGTAGCAGTGGTAACAATCTGTGTTAGGCCCAGAGATGTCATTAACTGGAGGAAGTGCTGTCCAAATTGTTAGAGTTCATGGTTGATCCAGGCATTGAAGTCGCCCAGGACCATCAGCCTGGGTGACTCGAATGCCATGTCGATGATGAAGTCCGCAACTTTCCTGAAAGAAACGCTTTTCATCTCTGGGTGGACAGTAGATGAGGGCAATCCGACAACCTACACCTGCTACTACGGTACAGTCGAATGACTCAGTCTCCTCAACCGGGTACACTCATGAGGTTAAGTTCAGTCTTAAAACAGACTGCAAATCCCCCCCCCCCACACACAATCCAATCTTGGGTGGTGTATCACCGAGTACCCAGCCGGTGTTACAGCCTCCAAAATGGGGCCAGAGTTCTCGTCCAGCCAGGTCTCGGTGATGCAAGCCAGGTTCACCGTTTCAACAAGATCTGCAATAATTGCAGACTTGTTTTTAATGGACGTGGCATTGCATAACACTGCCGAGTTGGATGAACCTCTCAGGCTACTTGATCTACCTGCCTACAACAATTGGTAGTGCCCTTGGGTATGAAAACCAGACAAGGAAGACCATGATCTGGGTTCCATTTCGCCCCAGGGCATCTTCTGGATTTCACCACCCCGATGTGGTGGCCCCCCCATTCAGTCTCGCTGTTCGCACACCCCCACCCCCTCCCTCCTCTGTGCACAATACCTAATGCTCTACAGCGTTGGTAAGTTGTAAACTGAAAGGGTGGAGGGAAAAAAGGGCGGAGGGCACGAAGAGCACAGGGTGAATAGCACACAACCATGGGGGTAGGTCTCCCACACCTTTGTGTAAGCTAATTTTATACTACTTAAAACACAAGTTATTTAAAAGAATAAACAAATATCTAAAAAATCTAATTAAAATCAAACAAATACCCTTCCAACCCAAACAAGTAATAAACCCAAAAAATAAGCACAACTAAGTAAATCAACCAACAAAAACTGAAGCCAGTATAATGCCCTGAAGGCAGACATCATCATAGCAAACCTTTTTATTGTCTGCTAGAGCACTCTGCTTCCATCTATTGCGCCCGGACCTGAGGAAGGGTCGGGCATCTTGATAAAGGGGAAACAACAGCCTCCAGCTTTATGGACACAATATTTGCCCAATGCATGCCAGATTGGCTTGCAAACATCCCTTCACCCATCCCCTTTGCCCTGCTTTGTGGATTCTCTATGGCTAACACTTTTAGATTCTGGGGGACAGACCCCCCTTTTTTCTATCTGGGCTGGTAGTGATGTATGATCACTGATAATTTTAATGTATGGATCACTAATAGGGATGGGTCAGGTGATGGATGAGATACATAAGACGGGCACAAGGACAGAGCCTTGAAACTGGGATTGGAGGTCCCTAGGTTCTGTGATTGGGAACTTGCCCATGGGGGGGTAGGTCTGAACTGCTTTCGTCTCTCTGATGTTGGTGTAGCAGCTGGTCAGTAAGGGCTCAAGGGCTTGACCTCTCACAGACTATTGATCACTGTATGACCTGGGGACCCAGGACAGTACTTAGATTCGATCAACATGTGAGGTACGTCTAGCATACCAACCTCCATTCCGCTCTGTAGCCTGCTATCTTAACTTCCGTTGCTCACCACCAAAACCCTGCAGCCCTGCAGTTTTGGATTGGGGGTGGGACATGGAGACCTACACTGTCCAGCAGCACTCTTGAACCTGAATTTCTCATTTGGATTTATGCCTGGCATGGCACGAAGTGGCAAACCAGCCCCTCGCTCCTGCTACAAAGCAGAAAATGGGCCAACAAGGATCGTCATAATCCAGTTCTTGCTGCCAGAAGTGAAGTCACAGGGGACTTGGGGTCCGAAACAGCAGCCATCTGATCCAGCATCATTTTGAGCAAGCCTCTCTCATCACATGTATGGGAGAAATAACCTTTAAATACCTTGTGCTTCTTTCCAAATAGAATACGGCAGAGATGGGGAAACCTCTGTCAACACCCCCAACAGCAGATTATCACCCCAACTTCATCGCTCCTCTCTCTTTTCCGCTCTCTAATGCAGATATTTAGCATTTACTACCCATCCCACAGCTGAAGCAACTTTAGCCAAGACCCTTACTCTTGCACATTACGGCCCATATCATGAATAAATCCATCCTTGCCATTCCCAAGGGGAAGAAGCAGAGCTCATCTGACAGCTTACATCAGCAAACTATTCAGTCTGACAGTGGTTATTAGGATTATGCATTTTCTATTAAGGAGGGAAAGTTATTGGATTTTCAAACTGACATTAGGTGTTTTTACACTGTGGGCTTCTGTGATGGTCACTATGTTGCAAAGCACACAGTGTAAAAGTGTCTGTTGATACTACTGGCAGATGATGCCGTCCCCCGCTTCTTTATTCCTGTAATATCTGTGATAGTTCCCCCCCAAAAAAACACAGCCCAGCACCGAACATTGCTTTTCCACCCCAAATGACCATATAAATTAATTCTCACAAATGAGAAGTTTGCATCATTGTATTTGAAAGGCTAACATTTCAGAGCTGTGACAGAAACCTATTTGACAGGCAGTCTGAGTGTCTGATAAAAATGTCAACTTCACCGTTTGAGTTACAGTAGCTGTTTGGAATCACACTTTCACATGCGAGCGGCTGTAACTGAAATCAGTTGCAGTTGGAAGTTGTTCTTAATGTCAGTACCAATGACAAAAATGGCATCAGTAAATATTCAGAACGAAGAAAAAAATGCCATTTCAGTCAGACAATCTCACCTCTGAGCCCGTCCCCCCCCCCAGCTACATACAAACTTGCGGCTTTCCTTGCACTCCCTCTCCCACTTGCAAGACCTCGCCTGCTAGTCCCTTACTACTACGTACGGTCACTGCATCAGTGCAGCACCAAACATAATATTGTCATGAGCCATCAGATGATGCCATCAACACAGACATGTTCGTCATGTATATATAGCCACGCTCTCTTTTCAAACGATAAAACCGGAAAGGTAAAGGGAGCGGCTCCATTGCCAGCCATATTGGTAAAATCCTTTGATTTAATGAAATAAAATGTTACTTTACACAGAACAAGGATTTTAAGTAATATTTACACTCGTACAACATTATTAAAAAATACAAGACACATTTAGTAGTCTCACTTATGTTTTTTTATTTCCTGTCCTCTTTAACCCTGACAGCTCACCAGGGTTTGACTTCCTACCACCAAAATTTCTTAAAATAGGCGCACCTGCACTTGCCTACCCAACCTCCTGCCTAATCAGTAGATCCTTTCTCACACAAACCATCCCAGACAAATGGAAAATCACAACTGTAGTCCCAGTACATAAAAGTGGTCCAACCAACCTTACTGAAAACTATAGACCCATATCTAGCTTGTGTCCAATTGCTGAAATCCAAGAAAGAATACTTTATAATCAATTATCATCCTACCTTGAACAGACCAATGCCCTCACTAGTAACCAGCATGGCTTTCTGAAATTGCATGGGGCTGAAACTGCTCTCCTGTGGGTCACTGCTGATATATTCCAGGCTATGTACCAGGGCAAAGCCACTGGTGCAGTCTTTGTTGACCTAATGAAGGCATTCAACCTAGTTAACCACTCACTTCTCATCTGTAAGCTTCGCCACTCTGGTCTTGACAAAAACTCCCTCTCTTGGGTCTCCAACTACTTTGAGAATAGGTTTCAATGTGTCATTTGGGCTGGTACCATCTCAACCTTATCTCCTATCACTGATGGAGTTCCCCAGGGATCAATCCTAGGGCCTCTCCTATTCTCAGTATTCATTAATGACCCTCCTCTGAATTGTGGAGGGTTATCGGTTCAGCTATATGCGGATGATGCCATCTTATATAGATCTTCCTGTGATGTTTCAAGTATTAACTCTGACCTAACAAATTACTTTTAGACTCTAGAAACATGGTTTAAAAATAACATACTAGTTCTGAACACAAAATAGACTTAAGTCCATGTTTTTCCACCATACCTGCTTTGACACAACCTTACAGCCCCCGGTTATCAAAACATCTACTAACATTTAATTCGAAAATGTTACCTCCTTTAAATACCTGAGTGTAGTACATGACAAGCATCTATTCTTCGATGAGCACATAACCTGTATCATTAATGCTACTAATCAGAAACTAGGCCTTCTATATCGTACTGCTCCCTACCTCTCAAGTAGTGCAAGAAACACTATTGTCTCTGCCACCCTTCTCTCAGGCCTCTTCTACAGTGCCTCTATAATCCACTCCTCTAAGACTACACTCCTAAACAAATTCAAAATGGCCTGTCACAGAATTGCCCGATTTGCTATTAAGATCCCAGCTCGCGCCCATCACTGTGACGTGCGGAACAATTTGGGTTGGCTATCTTTCATGGCCAGACTTAACCTCCCAGAATATTGTGCCACCTTCAAGCTAATACATCTCCCACCTCCGAGGATATCTAACTTACTAACCCTGAAACCCTTTCCACAAACACTCAGGTCCTCACACCTCCCGATGCTGGGTCTGCCTGAGACTCGCCTAACTGTTGGAAGAAGATCCTTCTCCTTCGCAGCACCACAAAAGCAGAATGACCTCCAACACTCAGTACTCTCATGAAAGACCATTACTCTCTTCAAAAGACAATATAAAGAAATATTTTACAAGCCTCCTGTCTGTAATGGGAACTGTACCTAATCTTCTCTTAACTTCTCCACCCGCTTGCCTGTACTCTCCTGGTGTGTGCGTGATCAATGTCTAGGGCTATGAGTCTGCACACAGCCAATTGTCTGTACTCTGCACGTATGTACTAATTGACTCTACTATGATTATATTGTATGTTCGTATCAACCTTACTGTTTGTTCACCTATGTTGCAATTGACATCTGTAATTTGTACTGTCTCCCAATGAATGGAATGGCTAGTCTAGTCCATGAATGTATGTAACTGTCCAATAATATTTGTACATAATTATCTGTATCTGTACTGTTTTCTTATGCTTGGAACAGTTGGTTCCACGGTTCGCCCCTGAAAAGGGGACTTGACTGTCTCAGAGGGCCCACCTGGTCATCAAAATTTAAATAAATAAATAAAATAATTAAGCGCAGAAGCCTCGAGATCAAAGCTCTAGTACTGTACAGCATAATGAATGGCAACCATATACAACAAAGTTATGCCTCCATTTCTTGATTCTGGTGACACCATGGGGACCTCGAGAGAGAGAAGCTCTAGTACTGTACAGCATAATGAAGGGCAACCATATACAACAAAGTTATGTCTCCATTTCGGGATTCTGGTGACACCATGGGGACCGCGAGAGAGAAGCTCTAGTACTGTACAGCATAATGAAGGGCAACCATATACAACAAAGTTATGCCTCCATTTCTTGATTCCGGTGACACCATGGGGACCTCAAGAGAGAAGCTCTAGTACTGTACAGCATAATGAAGGGCAACCATATACAACAAAGTTATGTCTCCATTTCAGTATTCTGGTGACACCGTGGGGACCTCGAGAAAGAAGCTCTAGTGTTGTGCTTAATAACAGATAGGTAATTATGCACAAAGCTGTGTTCCCATCAAGGCGGGGGTTCTCATGATATTCTAGGGAGCTCAAGAGGGGACCTCAAGTAATGTACCAGATAATAAGGGCTGGAAGTACAACTTAAAGATTAGAGCAACATGCAGTGAATGAGCTATGTACAACCAGAAGACATGGGATTCATCTCTACAGCCACTACCTGCATGCTTTGTGAACATGAACAAGTTACTAAATGTCCCCAGTGCGCCCTGGTTACCCCTGTAAATGTGCCTTGTGCCCAGAGGGTGTTACCTGGTTACTAAAGAATAAAAAATGTATTAGCGACCCCTATACAACATGGCTGTGTATTCATCAAAGGGTGCTGATGACATCAGGGGGATCACGAGAGTGAAGCTTAAGTAATTTAAAGAATAGTGTATGGGCAACCCCTACACAACTAGGCTTTTTGTCTATGGTAATTACTCAGACAGACAAAAAATTAGACCGTGTTTTAAGGCCCAAAACAAAAAAGAAAAAAAAGCCTGCAGTTTGGGAAGAAAACCATAAAGAGATATGCACACTAATAAGGAGATCGTCTTTGATTTTTGAATGTGCAACTTGAGACTCACAGATCCTTTCTCCTGAGGAAGCCCAATGTGGGTAAAGCATTGGGCATGGCTGGTATTCATGAATTATGTGAATATTCTGATTCTGGCCATTGTGTATCTTATATATAGCAGAAAACAGGAGATGGTGATTCCGCTGTATAGATCACTGGTGAGACCTGATCTGGAGTACTGTGTCCAGTTCTGGAGACCGCATCTCCAGAAGGACATAGACCAAGTGGAGGCAGTTCAGAGAAGGGCAACAAAATTGGTGAAAGGACTGCACCTGAAGTCATATGAGGAGAGACTAGAGGACCTCAATATGTATTCCCTGGAGGAGAGGCAAGGGGGGGGGGAGGGAGGGATATGGCAGAGAGCCAAAGAACCTCAAGGATATAAATAAGGTGCAAGAGGGTAACATTTTTTCAGAAAAAAAGATGCTCAAGAACAAGGGATCATGATATGAGGCTAGAAGGAGTAAACTCAGGGGCAATGTGAGGAAGTATTTTTTCATGGAAAGGGTGGTGGATACATGGAACAGCCTCCCTGCAGAGGAGGTGGGGGCAAAAATGGTAGGGGAATTCAAGAATGCATGGAATAGACATAAGGGTACTCTAGAGGTAGGGGAGGCAGGGTAAGCCACAGACAAATTAGGGTCTGTGGTATACGCAGTAGGTAGGGAAAATGGGCAGACTAGGTGCGCCAAGCGGTCCTTATCTGCAATCAAGTTCTATGTTTCTATGTATCTATATAGCAATTAATGTTAATATGGTACAGGTTGACACAGAATAGGTAAAAAAGTAATGGACAACTGATGGAGCTTCAAATTACCTTTACATCTGCTGGCCCAGTGGTGTGGAGGGCTGAGGCATCATGCTGTATCTCCGGCCATGATAGTGACCCATATTCACAGCGCAAGCATGTTGCTGGGAGTCGGCTGGGGTGGGAGAGGATCAAGAGTCTGGAGGACAACTCTCCTCTCCCAAGGGGGGGATCTAGAGGCCGGCATATTTCTGACACCTAGCGGTGTCTGGGTGCCAGAGCGCCTGGGCCCTGCATGTAGGGGATGGGGGCAGAGTAGTTGGCTGGCATGCTGTGGGCAGAAGCATGCACAGCTCAGCCATTGCTGGCATCTGCAATGCTCTGCATCCAGGAGGGGCAGGAGGGAGTAAAAAGGAGGAGAAAATTGTCCTGGGCACGGCTGGATGATGCCAATCCTCGCGGGCACCGCTCCTGCGAATGGCAGAAACCTCCTGAACCGGATCTGTGTTCGGCTGGTTGAGGGATCCCCACCACCCCGCCACAGGGGATAAGGCGTGGAGGAAGAATGGAGGTGCACTGCGAGTGGGAGATGGGGCTGCGGGGATCAGGGAGACAGAGGGCCGCCCAAGATGGAGTACAAAGCAAGTGAAAAAAAAAAAAAAATTACCTTTAAATGCCTCCACACTTTGGTATAATGGCAGTACTTACTAAATAATTTGGTCGATCAAAAATGAGAAAAATTATTCCAGCTGCAACAGCTATAGTAATAAGTCACTAATACAGCAGAACAGAGGAGTACATATGGTACATAAGGTAACATGAGGCAGCAAAAATGTAAACTGTTTTTAAAAACTTAAATGATTTAGTGACTCACTATGTGGTGCAGTGGGATTGCATCGCAGTACACATCACAGCCATCTGCCTGGTGATCACTTTTCTTTATTTTATTTTTATTTATTGAAGATTTGGAATTCTTTTTTACAAAGGCTCCACGTCAATAGTACAAATATGACAAAAATGAACAACAGTGCAAAAGTCAAGTACAATCATAAAACGGTGCACAGGGAACAATCAGGAGAGAAAGAGTACAAACAAGTGCAATACAATATACAATAGAGAAGATGTTACCATTGGAACTGGAAGGAACAATATGCAACCTAAATTAATATGTAACCTAAAATAAGAGCGGAGTAAAGGGGTCTCAGGAATTATAGTAATGGTAAACACAAGAAAGGGAGAGGAGATATGTACCTAATTGGGAGGACAAGGGAATTCAGCAGAGATGAGGAACAGGGTAGAGAGAAGAACAAGGCAGGGGACCTAAGAATAAAGGGGAGGGGAGGGTCCCAGGCAAAAGCATGGTAAAAAGTAGGGGTGGCAGTCTGGTGGACATTGTCAGAGAGCCAAGAGAGCGAAAAGGGGTAAGAAGGCATGAGGGAAAGAATTACCTGAGTTAGGGAACAGTCAGATGAGGGTGAAAATGGGATAGAGAGGGGTAGGGAGACAGGGGTGCGGGGGAGCGAGAATGGGCAACCATAGAAACAGACAGATCTGGGAGGTAAGGTGAGACTAAGCAATGAGAGACAGAAGGTCAAAGAGGGTTTGGTGAGGTACAAGGGAAGAATTAGGAGTAGTCACAGAAGTTTAATGAGAGGAGATGCCACAGAAGTTTATATTTAAAAGTGCCAAGCTTTTCAGTGGAAAGAATGTCTTGAGGCAGATCATTTAACCAAGCAGGAGCCCTATACATTATAGAGTGCTAGCCTAGAGCAGTTTTGCAGAAAGGAACAAGGAAAGAAACCTTGGTGGAGCTTCGAGTAGCTCTGGGGGTAGGGGCAGGGGTCAGGAGTTTCAAGGCTGATGGAGGAGACCGACAGGAGGTAATCTTTTTTTGCCAACAAGCACATTTGGTAGGTAAGTTGGCCTTTGAAATTTAACCAATTTACCTGCTTGTATAGGTCACAGGTGTGGATGAGTCCATGTGCGCCAAGTACCAGGCAACAAGATTTGTTAAGGGAGATCAGGACTCTGTTTAGGACAGTGTCAGTTACGGAGCCATAAATGACAATACCATAGTAACTATGGAGAGGACAGAGCGTGTGACAGCTAGATGGAGGGCCTCATTCATCATACAGTGTCTGTGTCTATACAAGAGGCCAATTCCGGTATTTACTGCTTTGCAGACTAGATTGATATGATCATGGTAGGAGAGGGAGGAGTCCAGAGTAATACCAAGGTATTTGAAAAGCTTACCTGCTCTATGGGTTACATAGAAACACAGAAACATAGAATTTGATGGCAGATAAGGACTGCTTGGCCCACCTAGTCTGCCCATTTCCCTATCTAATATGCATAAGCTGCAGATCCTAGTTAATAATAATAATAAATAAATAAAATAAAGCTTTATTTATATCGCGCCTTTCTTAAATTCAGGCGCCTTACAATACCTGACAATATAATAAATAAAACCAATACATAATCTGAGCTCCTAAAATTACAATATTAATTAAAATAAATCTTCAACCACAAATTGGTCTTTAAGGCCTTTTTAAATTCCTCCACGGATGCACACTGATGAAGCGGATGGGGTAGAGAATTCCAGAGGGTTGGAGCAGCATACATAAAGGCACGAGCACCTTAAGATTTTAAAGAAACCCTCGGAATCTCTAGTAACCCCTCATATGCCGAGTGGAGAGATCGCTTAGGGCAGTAGGGAACCAAAAGCTCTTTCAAGTAGTCCAGACCCTGTCCGTGTAGGGCTTTGTAAGTCAAAAGACTAACTTTAAAGGTGATCCGCCACTGAATTGGCAGCCAGTGCAGATCACACAGCACCGGCAAAATATGACAGGCACGAGACATACCCGTCAATAACTGGGCCGCAGCATTCTGCACCAGCTGCAAGCGGCGGATATCAACCCCAGGAAGCCCTAGATATAGGGAGTTGTAATAATCAAGGCATGAGGACACAAAGGTGTGGACCAACGTTGGCAGATCAGTGGGCGGAACAAGGTGCTTAATCCTGGCGATGTTTCTAAGATGGTAAAAGGAGAGTTTAACAACTGCCGACACCTGCGAACGAAGTGTCAGCTCATTGTCAAAAATAACCCCCAAGTTCCACACCTGTTCAGAGGTAGGGAGCTGGAAACCTCCCAGAATTAAACCTGAGGGAAGACCAGTTCCCATCCCCTCTACCGTATGACCCGGGTCCATAACCATTACCTCCGTCTTCTCCGAGTTCAACTTCAGCCAGCTTGAATTCATCCAGCACTGGATTTCAGTGAGGCAGCTATTAAAGATCGAGAGAGCTCTATCCTGGCCGGGTGCAAAAGACAGGTAGAGCTGGGTATCATCTGTATAGCAGTAAAACCTCAGCCCATACCTTTCTACGATGTCTCTGAGGGGCAGCATATACACTGCGAACAACATGGGGGACAACACTGAGCCCTGGGGAACCCCACATGACAGAGAGACTGGGCGGGAAGAATTTATCCCCGACACCACTCTCTGAGTTACATAGAAACATAGACTTTGACGGCAGATAAGGACCACTTGGCCCACCCAGTCTGCCCATTTCCCTACCTACTGGATAAGCTGCAGATTCTAGTTAACCAACAGCCTATTCCCTGCAACCCCCCACTATAATTGCCTTATGTCTGTCCCATGCATATTTGAATTCCCCCACTGTTTTAGACCCCACAATCTCGCCAGGAAGGCGGTTCCATGCGTCCACCACTCTCTCTGTGAAAAAGAATTTCCTCACATTACCCCTGAGCTGTCCCCCCACTAACTTTAAATTGTGCCCCCTTGTTCTTACACATCTCTTTTTCTGAAAGATGCTACCCTCCTGGACTTTGTTGATTCCCTTGAGGTACTTAAAAGTTTCTATTGTGTCCCCTGTCCCTACTTTCATCAAGGGTATACATATTAAGCTCTCTCAGTCTCTCTTCATATGGTTTCTGATGTAGACCCTGCACCATTTTAGTTGCCCTCCTCTGGACTGCTTCTATCCTGTCTATGTCCTTGCATAGATGAGGTCTCCAAAACTGCACGCAGTACTCCAGATGGGGTCTCACCAACTGTCTGTATAGAGGGATAACCACTTCCCTTTTTCTACTTGTGATGCCCCTCCCTATGCATCCCAGTTTCCCCATGGCTCTCCTTACTGACTTCTCACATTGCATACCCACCTTTAGGTCATCTGATATGACTACACCCAGATCCCTTTCCATTATTGTTGTTGTTAGTACCTCCCCTGCTATTGTGTACTCTTCTCCTGGATTTTTATTTCCCAGGTGCATTACTTTGCACTTCTTTGCATTGAATCTAAGTTGACATATGTCTGACCATTCCTCCAACCTTGCCAAGTTCCTTCTCATCCTTTCTACCCCCTTGTGTATCAACTCTGTTACAGATCTTTGTTTCATCCACAGAGGCATACCTTTCCTTCCAGACCCTCTGCAATGTCACCTATAAAGACGTTAAAGAGGACTGGACCCAGTACTGAGCCCTGAGGTACTCCACTAGTAACCCCCTTTCTTCAGAATGTGTTCCATTCACTATTACCTTCTGTGTCCTGTTGTGCAGCCAGTTTTCTACTCAGGCTACCACCCTGGGACCCACTCCCAGGCTGGCTAACTTGATTATTAATCTTTTGTGCGAGACTGTGTCAAATGCCTTGCTAAAGTCTAGGTAGGCCATATCCACAGCCCCTCCCTGGTCTATTACTTTGGTCACCCAGTCAAAGAAATCGATTAGATTTGTCTGACATGACCTTCCTGCTGTGCATCCATGCTGCTTTGGGCTCAGTGCCCCGCTGGCCTCTAGGTACTCAACAATTCTTTCTTTCAGAAGTGATTCCATCATTTTCCCTACCACTGAGGTCAAGCTAACAGGTCTGTAGTTTCCTGCTTCTGCCTTGCTACCACTTTTGTGAAGGGGAATCACAACTGCCCTCCTCCAGTCCTCAGGTACCACCCCATCTTCCCATGATTTGTTAAAAAGTGTGGTCAGTGGTGACACTAGGTCCCCCCTTAGTTCTTTTAGGATTCTAGGGTGAATCCCGTCAGGCCCCATTGCTTTGCCCACCTTGAGTTTTAGAAGTTCTTTCAGTACTCTTTCTTCTTTAAATGGACTGGTATCAACCCCACTATCCAGAGTGCTTCTACTGTTTGGTTTAGGTAACTCCTCCTCTTCTTCTTTTGTGAATACTGAGCAAAAGTATTCGTTCATTATCTCTGCCTTTTCACTGTCTCCCTCTGCCCACCTCCCCTCCTTTATTAATCTTCCCTATCCCTCCCTTAACCTTTCTATGTTCCCTAATGTACCTATAAAAGGTTTTATCCCCCTTCTTAACTGAGTTGGTTATCCTTTCCTCGGTTTGGGCCTTTGCTTTTCTGACTGCCTTCCCCACTTCTTTCTGCTTTAATTGATACAGTTCCCTGTCATGCTTCGTCTGTGATTCCTTATACTTTTTGAATGCAGCCTTTTTCTCCTTAACCTTCCCTGACACTTCTTTTGAGAGCCATAGTGGTTTTTTATTCTGCTTTGTTTTCTTTATTTGTTTCACACAAAGGCTTGTTGCCTCCATGATGGCAGTTTTGATTTTTCTCCATTGTTCTTCCACTTCCTTTCTGGCCATTTGCTAATGCATTCTCAGGTATTCACCATTATGCCAAAGTCAGCCCTTCTAAAGTCCAGTATCCTTGTATTTGTATGGCTTGTCTCCATGGTTGTGTTTATTGTGAAGCACACTGTGTAGTGGTCGCTTGTTTCCAGGTGTCTACTGACTTCTAAGTTTGTGATCCTCTCTCTATTTGAGAGTACCAGGTCTAATATTGCTCCCTCCTGAGTGGGTTCCACCACTAGCTGTCTAAGCCATGCTCCCTGTAGGGCATCGAGAATGACCCTGCTCTTGGATGTGGCTGCAGTCCATGTTGCCCAGTTAACATCTGGCATATTCAGGTCCCCCATCAACAGTATCTCCCCTTTTTCAGCCATTTTGAGAATGCCCTCTATCATTTTCTTGTCCATTTCCTCCCCTTGAGACAGAGGTCTGTATACAACCCCTGTGCGGATTATGATGCCATTCCCTGTCTCCAATGTGACCCAGAGTTCCTCTTGTCCTCCCCCTTTACTTTTTAGTTCTGTTACTTTGATCCCTTCCCTTATGTAGAGAGCTACTCCACCTCCTCTTTTACCCTCCCTGTCCCTTCTGTAGATTGTGTACCCTGGTATGTTGACATCCCAGTCATGGTTCTCTGCGTACCATGTTTCTGTGACTGCCACAATATCCAAGTGTTCCACTTCCATCAGGGCTACTAGCTCTGGAAGCTTGTTTCCAAGACTATGGTCATTGGTACTCATTGCCCTCCATTTAATGTTGGCTTTATACTTTTTTACCCCATCCCTGCTCTTATTGCCCTCATCCATTTTTCCATTTACCACTGTCCTGCCCTCTGTCAAGCTCTGTACCTCAGTGTTTGCTCTACTACCTGCCATGCTTTGTGGGGGGAGGCTTGAACTTTCCTGTTTCCTATCAGCACCTCCCCTCTTGGCTAGTTTAAAAGCTTGCCAAGGAAGCCTTTAAACCTGTCACCTAGGGCGTTTCCCTTCCTGGACAGATGCAGACCATCATGCCAGTATAGACCTTCATCTCTCCAGGTGGACCCCCAGTCCCCAATGAAGCCAAAGCCCTGTGCTCTGCACCAGTTTTGCAACCATTCATTAAACCACATGGTGTGCAGTACCCTAGCCTCACCCCTGCCATAGACTGGTAGCACCTCTGAGAAGGTTACTGTGCTTGCTACTTGTCTGAGGCCCCTTCCCAAGTCCACAAATTCATCCTGCACTGCATTGATCTCATGCCTAGCTAGGTCATTTGTCCCGAGGTGGACAATGATATCTAGTTTCCTCTCCTGTGACGCTGCTTCTGCAATCCTGAGGATTCGCTTCCTGTCCCTCCAAGCCATGGCACCAGGCAGGCACCTTACTTCCCTCTCCTCTCCCTTCCCCAGGTCTACACCCCTAACAGCTGAGTCCCCTATCAGAAGCTGTTTCTTTCCCTTGTGTTGTCCCTTGCCACTCTTTTGTGGGTCTCCCTTGTGGATGTCCCCAGCATTCTTCTTGGTCTCCAATGAGGGTGTCATCATACAGGAACCTTGATTTGCCAGTTCTGCCAGTGAGGAAAGATCTAAACCAAAAGAGGACTGTACCCGACAAGCCACAGATGACCTCGAGGTGTGCAAGAAGTACCCCATGGTCCACAGTGTCAAAGGCTGATGAGAGATCAAGAAGAACGAGAATGGAATGATTCTTGTGATCTCTAGCCATCAGGAGATCATTGAGCACCCGAACCAGCGCTGTCTCGGTACTATGCCTCTTTCAAAAACCAGACTGGAGCAGTTTATAGGTGTCATGGATGGTTAAATGGTTTTCCAATTGTACAGCCACTACTTTTTCAATAATCTTCCCTGCAAAGGGAAGATTAGAGATTGGTCTGTAGTTAGCAAAGCAGCCCTGGTCCAAGGAAGCTTTCTTCAGGAGGGGTGTCACCACCGCCTCCTTCAGGGAGCTGGGAAACTCACCCATATCCAAGGAGCACCAGACTATCCATGCTAGGACAGGGCCGATGATATCAAGACAACCCTTTATCAGGGAAGTCGGACCGGGATCCAAACTACAGCAAGTAGGGCACATACTATGAATAATCTTCATGACATCAATGAACTCTGGCCGGTCAAAGGAACTCCAGGAGAGACCGGGGGCTGCGACCAAATACCGATCTATAGCTTCTCCCATAGAGGGAGCAGGCAGGAGTGCTGTCCTGATGTCAATCACTTTATCTGCAAAGAAGCGAGCAAGCTCATCATACTCTATTTGTGAAAAGGCTTTCCGAACCTGAAGACAGGCTGGATTGCACAGTCTGTCAACAGTTCGAAAAAGCTGAGCTGGTTGGTTCTGAGCAGCTGCAATCTCCCCGGACAGGAACTCTGCCTCCTTACGAGAGATTGCGAAATGATAGAGTTGGTAATGTTCCATCAGTCTAAGATGGTCGGCATCAAGGGTAGTTCTCCGCCAGCAACGCTCTAACCTTTGTCCTTATCGCCGCATCTCCCTCAAGGTCCATCAAACCATGGAGCCCGAGGTCGAAGGGGGAGAGGACGAACACAGACAGGAGCAATTTGATCAAGAGCCGAGGAGATGGCCCTATTATAGGCCAGCACCTAGGCATCTGGGTCATCGCTCACTCCAGAAAACTCCGATAGGTCAAGCACCGCTGCCAAGCCTGTAGAGCTAAAATCTCACAAAGAGCGATACCTAACCATCTCCACAGGGGTAGGTCTATAAGGGTGTGTGCAAAAACTGAACCCCACAGTGTAATGATCAGACCAACTGACGGGTTCCACCCCCACATCAAAGACCTCAATTCTCAGGAGGAAAACTAAGTCCAAGGAGTGACCACTCTTATGAGTGGCAGAAGTAACCACTTGTGTGAGGCCCAAAGATGTCATTAATTGGAGGAAGTGTTGTCCAAACTGCGAGAGTTCATCATCGACCCAGGCACTGAAGTCACCCAGGACCATCAGCCTGGGTGACTCAAATGCCATGTCAATGACAAAATCGGCTACTTCCTGCAGAAAATGTTTCTCATCACCTGGTGGATGGTAAATGAGAACAAGTCTACAACCCACACCTGCCACTACAGTACACTCGAAGGACTCAATCCCCTCAACTGGAACACTTCTGAGGCCCAGTTCAGTCTTGAAACAGACCGCATCCCCCCCGCTTCCTCCTACCCCCCACTAGAATTACCTTATGTCTGTCCCATGCGTTCTTGAATTGTGCCCCCTTGTTCTTGCACATCTCTTTTTCTGAAAGATGCTACCCTCTTGGACTTTGTTGATTCCCTTGAGGTAATTGAAAGTTTCTATCATGCCCCCCCCTTCCCTCCTTTCCTCGAGGGTATATATATTAAGCTTCTTTAATCTCTCTTCATGTGTCTTTTGGTGCAGACCCTGCACCATTTTAATTGTTCTCCTCTGGACAGCTTCCATCCTGTCTATGTCCTTGCGAAGATGAGGTCTCCAGAACAGCACACAATACTCCAGATGGGGTCTCACCAACTGTCTATACAGAGAGATAACAACTTCCTGTTTTCTACTGGTGATGCCTCTCCCTATGCATCACAGTATCCCGCCAGCCGTCCTTACTGCCTTCTCACATTGCTTGCCCACCAATAGGTCATCTGATAGGACTACCCCCAGGTCCCTTTCCATTTTTGTTGTTGTTAGTATCTCACCTCCCATTGTGTACTCTTCCCCTGGGTTTTTGTTTCCCAGGTGCATTACTTTGCACTTCTTTGCGTTGAATCTCAGCTGCCACACATTTGACCATTCCTCCAACCTTGCCAAGTCCCTTCTCATCCTTTCCACCCAACCTTCTGTATTGACCCTGTTGCAGGTCTTTGTGTTGTCTGCAACGAGACATACTTTTCCTTTCAGTCCCTCCACAATGTCACTTATAAAGACATTAAAGAGGACCGGTCCCCATACTGAACCCTGTAGTACTCTGCTAGTAATCCCTCTTTTCTTCAGAGTGGACTCCGTTTACTATCACTCTCTGCATCCTGTTGTCAGGTAATGATAAACAGAGTCCACACTGAAGAAAGAAGGGGTTACTAGTAGAGTACTGCAGGATTCAGTACTGGGACCAGTCCTCTTTAATGTCTTTATAAGTGGCATTGCAGAGGGATTGGAAGGAAAAGTATGTCTCTTTGCAGATGACACAAAGATCTGCAACAGGGTCGATACAGAAGGTGGGTTGGAAAGGATAAGAAGGGACTTGGCAAGGTGGGAGGAATGGTCAAATGTATGGCAGCTGAGATTCAGTGCAAAGAAGTGCAAAATAATGCACCTGGAAAAAATCCTCGACATGCTCTCCTCCAGTCTGCCTGTTTGCTCTGGTGTCCCTCAGGGATCCATTCTGGGGCTGCTTCTTTTCAGCCTTTTTCTTAACATTCTCCTTCTAGCCTTCTAGGTGTTGATTATTGAGGATTGTTAGGGAAACATCTTTATGTCTGTTCTGGGGGCTGGCAAACAACATGGTTTTGGTCTTTTTGTAATTTATGACAAGTTTGTTTTGGGAGAACCAGGATTCTATCTCAGCAAAGTTCATTTGGAGACCATGTTCTAATTGGGCTAGATCTAGGTGGCTTGTGAAAATGACTGCATCATCAGCGTAAAGGAGCATATTGCCTGAGCAGGCTAGAACGAGGGTGTTGAGAAAAAGGCTAAAAAGGAGCGGTCCCAGAATGGATTCCTGGAGTGACACCAGAATGAACAGGCAGACTAGAGTAGTGTCAAGGATTTTTACTCTTTGGAAGTGGTCGTTAAGGTAATTGGCAAACTAAGAGGTGGCCTCATGTGAGAACCCAATTGACTGGAGGGATGTGATGAGGAGCCTGTGGTTAACCGTGTCTAATTAGGGTTACCACCTGTCCCTATTTTTGCAGGACAGTCCTGATTTGGGCAGCTGTGTCCTGCAGAAAAACATGAAAAATACTAAATGTCCTGACATTATAGTAGAAAAAATATTTTCTGATTTTCCTCTAAATTTTGCAAAAAACTATAATACCTTAACTAAAATACCTTAAAATAATAGAAAACACAGGAAACAACTAAAAAACTGCAACACTTAGTCTTAATTCTAATTATTTAGAGAAAACATGTCTGCTGCATTGGTCAAGATGACATATTGTCCTGCGAAAAATCCAGTTTCAGTAAGAAATGTCCCACTTTGGGCTTCTTAAAAGGTGGTAACCCTATGTCTAAAGCTTTTGTAAGGTCTATGTACACAGACCCTACCAGTTGACCACGGTCCAGAGCTTTGTGGACGTTGCTAGTAAACTCCAAGAGGGCTGTGGTGGTGCTGTGGCCCTTCCGAAAACCATGTTGTTGGTGGCACTGGAGCTTGTATTTGGAGAGACAGTCGGTTAGCTGATCTGCAACTATTCATTCGAGGGCTTTAGAGATGGGGGGGAGGATAGAGATGGGGCAGTAGTTGCTGTGGGAGATTTTGTTGCCACTCTTGTGGATCGGGGTAACAACTGCAAATTTCCACTGAGAGAGGAAGTGACTCAAGCAAAGTAAGAGGTTTAGTATCTTAGTAAGTGGGAGAAGTACAGTGCAGTACTTTAATCAAGGTGAGACACATGGGGTCAAGTTTGTGAGGCCCTCATTGGGCTTTGAGACACAATTCCACCACATTCCCACAATTTATTGATTTAGTTGCAATTTTTGAACAGGGATGATATACTAAGCTACCACAGATTATCTCCAGCAGCGTTTTGGTAACATGAAGGGAATGTTGGCAATGACACCGGAGGGCCTCTTAAAAAAGCAGGCAAGCACAAAACTGAACCTTGCTGTTTTGCATCAGGAATAGCATCTTTACTGAACTACAGCTTTTGGCATGAGTGAGCAGACGTGGTTTTCTCTACTTGCATTACTGGAGAAACTTTCCTGCTCCTCAATATAATGTGGCTGGCTTATCAGTAATTTGGGAAGAGTGTACGACTCTGTCTCTGAAGACTTTATTTGCTGTCGTTAGTTTTTCTTAATAATTTCTACCAACGCAGTACAATTCTGTACTGGTGAAGCGAATGTTTGCCTTGATCTGTTGTGCAGTAAGTGATTTATTCCTATTTACAGTTTTTGTTTGTATTGTTCATTTTTCTTTTAATACAATTCGAACTCTTCTTCGAAAAATGTCATAGGGATCTTTTACTTTCACCTGGACAGTGATCAGAGATGGGCAGAAGGGACCTCAGTTTAATATCTCATCAGAAGGAAGGCATGTCACCAGTACAGCACTCCCCTCATACTGCACTCCAGTGCCAGATATGGGTATTACCCTGAGTACCTGATGTGGGGCTAGAACCTGTGATTTTCTGATCTTCCTAACCAAGAGGTGACCATGCTACTGTACTAACTGAGCCACTGATACTTAAAATGCACTTAAAAGTTACACCAGCTACTATGGGGTGTAATGTTTGAATGCATTTAGTGTAATTTGGGCTGGCAGTATAGCTTAGAGGTTAAAATAATGAGCTGTGAATGAGCTTGGTACATCCAGCAGTCCTGGGTTTCATTCCTACAACCTGCACTTGCATACTGTGTGACTATGAGCAAGTCACTTAACCGTCACAGTGCTCTTGAGTCATCCCTGAAAACAGGCAGTTGTGCCTAGTGGCCTTTACCCATTTACCAAAGAACAAAACCTAAAGAATTTGCAGAAATCTTGGTTCTGCCTTGGTCTCTGTGGAGAGAGGGCACAGACCATCCAGCATTCATGCACTCTCTGACCACAGCTCACAGAGTGGATTGGGCACCAGCTGCAAAGGTAAGCACTCAGCAGCAATCTTGGCGTGAGGAAGAGTGTAGCCAGACAGGCTCCAGTCATCAAGATGGGAGATGGGGGTACTGGAAGATAGAGTAATAAAAACAAACTCTCATTAGCATAGGAAAAAAGATATAGTATAGGCAACCAACCTTAGGAATGTTCCTTGTCCCTTAGCCAGCTGCAAAAACTGTGACAAGTTTTCCAGACCTTCGCAGTACCAAAGATCAGCAGGGCCACACTGATAGTAGGGTGACCCAATGTGATGAACCTCAGAACCCAGAAGGCCACATCTGTGCTGGGAATGTCAGCCAAGCAAACCACGGCAGCTGAACTGTACAACGGCGTGTATGTGACCATGAGACCAATGAGCATTTTGGTTGTGCGGGTGTGGGCACTCATTTGTGGTCTGGAGAAGCTATCAGAACAGGATGCCATGCATCTGGTGTGCTGCCACAGGAAGGAGATGAAGAGGGAGCTGCTTACTGTTGTGATAATGAATGGGACATTATACACTGTTGCAAAGAGCACAGAAACGTATATTGGAATATATCTGAAATCACTTTCATACAGCAAGCAGGTTTCATCCCTAGTATTTGTTGCATTCACTTGGCCTGATGGAGCAGCACCAAAGGCTGAGATGCCAATCACACTGAGGCTGACTGCCATGCTACTGACAGGTAGCCAGTGTACTAGACTTGTGATCTGCTGCTTGATCTGGACAAAGAGGCTGCAGGTGAAACCAACAATCTTGACACAGTAGAAGAAGCACAGCCAAGCAATGAACCAGTAGTTGCCCTGCAGTGCGGTCAGGAAAATGAAAAAGGACACAGTATCCCTGGCACAGCTGTGCAAGAACACTATCTTTAGTAGATACTGGAACTCTGTGGTTAGCATCAGCAGGTTCATGAGTGCAATGCTCCTCATGATTACGTCCACAGCTGGTAGTGTCCTGTTTCGCCACATACCAGTCACAGTCACGATCAAGATGAAGATGTTTGCTGAACTGCTGAGGAGTGTTGTTACCACAGTCATAGCCATGGATAGTCCTATCATGACCAGCACTGCTGCTATAATTCCGTCTCCTCCTGGAAGGAAGTCCAACTCCTAAAAGACATGAAGCTGAACGTGCAGTGTTAGTGAAAGCTTGGGGCTAGTGGAAGCAATGGCTTACCTTGGGTTTTTAATAGCTTTCTAAATGGGAGAGGAACAGCACTGTATGAGCATTCCTTTCAGAGTGCACCTGCGGGTTGGCATACTGTGTGATGAATGCGTCTTCAGCTCAGTGGAAATATTGAAATGACGTCTGAAATCTGAGTTCGGAGTGGGTGCTGTTTTCCATAACCAGCTGTGTCCTGAACAACTACTTCAGTCTCTCTCTCTCTTGCTGTCTTACTTTCTCCCCCCTCTCACTCTCTTTTTGACTGTATCCCTTTCCTTCTCACCCTCTCTCTCATTCCCTCCTTCTCTCCTTGCCCCCTCTCTCCTTTCAGTCTCTGTCCAACTCATCCTTCCATCCTCATGCTGTTGCCACACTTTGTGTCACCCTGTCCTCCCTCCCTTCTTCTCTCTCTTTTTCTTTGAAATTAATTGTCACTTTTTTGGAATTAATATAAAGAAAGTATTAGCAAAGCTATTACAGGAAAACAGTATTAAAAAAGTACAATAATATTAAAGAACACATTTCCCAGGATGGGTTTTAAATGGGCCTTGGTCCAGTGCTCTTATTTCTCTTCCCCCTTTAAACAAAAAATGTAAATACAAAAGAAATAAACATTCATTAACAGGCTTCTTATGATATAAGAGCCCATTAAAGCAATTTCCATGTGAAGTACCGACTTTACATGTAGCTGGCAACAGTCCAGAGGTATCCATGAATAAGTCTGTCCTATGTTGATATACTGCTGCCATCAATTTATGGAACCTTGTCATGTTACACATGGTGAAACTGTGCCTAACCACATGTAGAGAATAATGGTTTCTGATGACATTGTAGAGAACTGGTGAGCGATGATTGGGTAATGTACAGAGTCATGTATGGGCAACCACGTACACAATACTGTGTTTCCAACTAGGGGTTTCTTTTCTTTTTTTTGTTAAAAAAACTCAGCTTTATTCAAGCATCATCATCATCATCATCATCATCATACAGCTATGAATGTTTTGTCTGTTTACAAGGAGCAAATGCATAATTTGCAATAAAGAACTTGTTCTTCACGTTTGTGTCCCCATAACCCAGGTCCTGAGGAGAGAACTTTTTGCTAGGGCTATGCTAGATCTGTACTTCTGGAGGGGTACCCACTAATTCCACATCGGAAGCAGTAACATGAATGTCCAGACCAGGTTGGGGTTCTAGAGTGTGACTTTATTCCAAAGATGGTCTCTAAAGCAAGGTTGGACCCCCAAGGTTTACACATCGTGGCACAAGGCAATGGCAGAACAACAGAAAACTGTGTCTGACAGAAACTCTATGTATCCCATATGTCATAGGACCTTGAATTCTCTTCAGTGGCAATGGCCTTAACTGAACACACATTTCTTCTAGTGGCACTGGCCACAATGGAGCACACATTTTCCCATATGGCATAGGACTTTAACATTTTGACACGTGGCAACTGGCCACAACTGAACCATTTCTTCTAGAGGCACTGGCCACAGTTGTGCCCACAGGGACTCATATTTAGCATAACCCACACCAGGAGGGTAAACTTCTCTTCAGGCATTGGCCACCATGTCCTGAATAACCAGACACCCTTATGGAACCTGTAGTGCTGAACTGGTCACTCCAGATGGGGGTCTGCCCACCTTTCGCTTCCACATCCATACCCAGCCATTCTTTCAGAGTTACACATTAAAATGTCTTGTAAAAACATTTAGGAAAAATGCATCTTGGAACAACTATCACATCCAGCATTGGAAACACTACTCTAGGAGTGTAGGAAATTAAAGTCCTGAACAATGTGCATTAGTCTGCCTCTGGACCCCACAATTGTCAGCCAACTTTAAACTTGAGAAAAGTCTCAACTTAGAATAGAACTGGTGTATCTTTTCCCTCTGTCAGAAAAACACCCAAGCACAGGTACTTTTCCAAGGAAGCTCAAAGTCAGATTACTCACAGTTGGAAACAGAACAGGCAGCTTCAAAGTCCTGGATCAAATAGGGAATAGCCCCTAGGATCCATTCTGTAAGAGTCCTTTCCATCCCTCCGTGGATGAAAAATCAGGAGCTCCTGCTGTAGACAATGGTTTCCACCACTTCTCTTGGCAGGCTGATGTCTTTCAGGACTAGGGTGAGAAAATAGATTCTCCTTTCAGAGCCCACAGCAGCTCTCACTCCTCCTCACACTTCAACTGCTGACTACCAACTCCAACTGCTGCTGACAGACTAACCCAAGATTCTAAAACTCCCCACTCACAGCCAACTGCCGTGGCCTATGCTGCTGCGAGAGTTCTAAATTACATCATCTCTCTCTCACCGCAGCTGAGACCAAGTAAACAGAGAGTAAGTAGGTGAAAAACCCATTTAACTAGTTATTCACCAGCTGCCTTCCCTACCTAGCACGGACACTGATGGGATTCCAATAACCCCAGGGGGACTGGGTGGTTGCACTCACCCCATGACAGGTAAATGTCTGCAGTCATTTCTCCACCTGGCACCAAGCCATCCTACCCTTTGTGTTACCTACGGGGAGGTAGACCTACTTCTTCCCTAGCATGTGCCAGGCACAGGCAGGCACCACTAGAGGCATAGAGACCAGCTGATGACACTTCAGCCCCTATCCTGTGATCTATCTATGGATATTCAGTGGCTCCAAGGCTGCTTGAAGCATGCCCTAATAGACCAGAACTGAGAGTCCCTACTGCAGGTCAGGAACCCAGCCTGTCTATCCCCCAAGCCCTCTAGGGGAAATCTATCTGACTAGGCTGCCCACTGGGGAACCTACCCCCCAACTTCCCAGGGTACCTGCGAACAAAAACAAGGAAAACGCACATTACATTGAATTACATTTTCCAAACTTTCCCCACAATCTCACACCTGTGAAGAAAAACATGTTAACGCCCTGTTAACCACAAACAATCCTAAAAACTCTAAGGAAAAGGGAACTCAGCTGAGCTCCAGCGTCCTCTTCTTTTCTTCCTCAGGAACATCTACAAAAGAAGAAAAGCAAGAAACACATTCTGCATTCCACACAGTGCCTAAACCTCCACCTGAACACTAGGGAACCCCCAAAATATTTTTCTTTAAAAGTACAAAAGTAAAAAATGGAAAGAAGACATTTATACAACACATGTGGTGATGGAAGGCCCTAAAAAGTCCCATCTGGTGACAAATGCTGTTGCCCATAGGCAGGGTCCATTAAAGAGTCTCTCCTAGGCTAGAGCCCACTGAAGAACAGTTCTTGGACAGGACAGGGCCTGTATAGCATTGCAATCCATGGGGAGAGTCTTTGAGGACAGTCATTACAGTTCTGTGGACAGTCTTCAAATGTAGGCTGTGTTGTGCAAAGTTAGTAAAGTACAGTAATCAGAAATGTTGGTCTTACCAGTTCCTTGAAGACCAAAAACAAAGGATCACTTTACTTCTATGTGGTGAGGACCATCTCACTTCAGACCAGGTGGCATCTTCAGATGCTGCTGGGTGGATGTCCTCAGAAAAAAACAAATGGTGAAACAGGAAAACAGCTGGGTTGATGGTATTTGGAAACCAAATGATGAAACAGGAAAACAGCTGGAATGATGTCATCTGGAAGGCCAGGCGATGGAACAGGAAAACACTGCTGGGATGACGAATCTGGATACACCTGAAGAATCCTGGAATGCCAGAAGAGCTGCATCTTCCTCCTTGGATACTGTTGTTTTGGATGACAAACACCGGGCTGCCACTGCTCGCTTCCCTCTAGACATGCTGGGCATATTCACTGGGAGTGGCACCATTAAGGATAGTACCACTCAGAGTTTGGGTTGAGGACTATGTCACCCTCTGGGCAGTCAAAGTTGATGTTGTGTAATGCCTCATTCCCTGCCCCATCCATGATTTGTACAGTGTCCATAAACAGAGTCCTGCCCAAGTTCCAAAATTTAAGTTGATCATTTATGACTCTGTCCCTGACACATTCTACTGCACCAGAGTACAAATCCTTGCTTGCCTCTTCCAACAACCAGGATTGCCTGTTCTGTTTGATTTCCTCCCGGACTCTGGGAGGAAATGTATGAAAGGACTTCCCATAAATGGTGTCAACCCTCCTATGTATCAGTCTCTCCTCCTTGCTGCTCTTCACAAGTTTACAGCCCTTGGCCCAGCTTGGGGTGACCAGCCCTGGTTGAGCCAGTGCTGCATACTTAAAGAACAGAAGAACTTGTCCCTGATCATCTCTGTAGGCAGGTTACTGGAGCCTTCTTCTTCTCTTTCATTGGCTCCTCTGAGGCAAGAGCTTGAGGCAACTCACAGAGACCCTCAACATGAAGATACATTTCTTCATCCTCATCTTCCTCATTCATGATCTGAGCCCAGCAGTGAGCAAATGTCCTCACTCCCGAGACATCCCACTCCTCACTGGGCACAGAGGTGGACACCTCCCAATTCAGTGTCTCTTACAGTTCATCCTCCCCCTCTAGGCAAGGACCTGGACCCACCTTCCATGGGTCCACAGATCCTTCCATTGCACTGTCCATCTGCGACACAGGCGTGGAAACCTCTCTCTGTTCCTGCCCTTGCAGTGGATCAACTTTTTTTTCTTCTTCTGTGAAACATTCTGTGGAACTTTCTCCAACAGGTTCAGCTTGGTGCTACATGCTGCTACTTGCAGAATCCCCTACTCAAGTCCACATGTGAGCCAAACAAATTTGTGATGCCCTCTCTGGTGCTGCACTCCAGCTCATACCATACTTCACAAGGCAATCCAAACAGTGGGGTATCAGAAACACATCCCTTCCAGCCTTTAGGCACATAATGCACAGTCTCACTGAGTAGCTAGTTATTGCTACATCTGGAGACAACCTTTCTCTGTAAAACATTCTCTTTATTTCTCTTAGTGCTGCCACCTCCTCTGTGATCCTAGCTCAGGCATGATCCAGGTAGTGGGAAGTTCCCGAAGCCATGTCTGAACACAAACATACAAAACATTTTTGTTACTGAATTGTTCACTAGTCTCTTTGCTGTCTCACAAAATGGCCCCCTGCTGTTGTGTTTACATTGCTGACCCTGCCCTGCAATGGCGGCGGTAACTCTCCTCATGCATCAACTCTGTTCACTGACTTAAACTGTGTTTCCTACCTTTTCTGGCTACTGAACTTACTCAAAACTGTAATTAATTGCTCTGCTAGTATCTTTCAGCGCATGCATATGATTTTAAACTTGACTTTCCGATCAGCATCAATTCAGAGAACTATTTACACATGCTCAAAGTCGCTTGCAAGCCCCACAGTTTTCCTTTGGACAGGATTGCCTGTTTGCTGCACCCTAATATACAACTCACAGTCCCTTTTTGCTTAGAAACATTTGCTGTTGCTGAACCCATGATACTGCTCACAGTCTATGCTCAGGATTTTTGTTTGTTGCCCTGCTGTTACAACGCACAGTCCTTCTTTGCAAAACAATCACACCGTTTGCACACAGATTCAGCTGGCTTGATAATCACACACGGTTTGTTGCACAGTTAACTGGTTTTACTCACTGAATTCAGTAGTTGGCTTCTTCTGATGGAAATTTTCGGCCTGGTGCCAATCCTGGGAAGGCCTCTGGGGTGAAACAGGCTGTCGGTCCCACCAATTGTAGCCATGAACGCCATGCTCACTTTCCAGTCGGTTGGACAACAGGTTGAGTCCAAAATTATACAGCAAAAGTCTTTTTACTACAGATTAGAATGTTCACAAGCCTCTCGATGGTTGATCCTGGTATGACCAGCTTGCACATCACTCTCTTTCTCCTCCTCGAACACTTGGCTGCATGCAGAAGCTGATCAGGGAGTGGGACTGACTGCAGTCACACCAATCACTCAATACCATGCACATTTTTGAATAAGTTCAGTAGCCATGCAAGAGTGCTGGACTTCAGTAGGGCTGACTTTGGGAGGATGGGGGAAGTGGTAAAAGGGTACCTGGCCAGAATTCAATCTAGTATGGACACTAACCAGAGGTGGGAGCTCATAAAGCTGGGGATAGTGAAGGCAACCAAAACCTGCTGCAAGGCCCAGAGTAAGAAGGCTAGGGCTAGGAAACCGAGCTGGTTGAGCAAGGAGGTAATGGAAAAGGTAAAGAAGAAGAGAGCTGCCTTTAGGAAGTACAAGAAAACAGGGAGGGGGGAGAACAGGGAGGAGTACTTGACAGACTCGAAGGAGGTGACAAGGTCAGTAAAGGGAGCCAAAGCATCTACGGAGCTTGGGTTGGCACAAGGCATTAAGAAGGGGGAGAAGGACATTTTTAGTTACATCAGGGAGAAAAGGAGCTGTAAGTACCACATAGTAAGGATTTGGAAGGAGGGGATTGGGTGGAAGCAGGGTGCGATAAGGCAGAAGCACTAAATGAGTACTTCTGCTCAGTATTTACTAAAGAGGAGAGGGGGGTGACACCCAAGGGGGGAGAAATGGCAGAAACAAGGGGGGAAGGGGTGACAGATGGGGAAATCATGGAGGACAGAGTTCTGGAGGGTTTGATGGCACTGAGGGTGGACAAGGTGCCAGGCCCAGATGGCATCCACCTTATGGTACTGAAGGAGCTGGCAGAGGTCCTTGCAGGACCTTTGGCAGACCTATTTAATGCCTCACTACATTTGGGGTGTGTACCTCAGGACTGGAGGATGGCTCATGTGGTGCCCCTCCACAAGAGTGGCCCCAAGGATGAACTGGGAAACTACAGACCAGTGAGCCTCACATCCATCGCGGGTAAGCTAATGAAGACTATCCTGAAGGAGAGGCTGGTGGCCCTCCTAGAGGCCAAAAGACTACAGGACAGCAGACAACATGGCTTCATACGGGGCAGATCCTGCCAAACCAGCCTGGTGGAGTTCTATGACTGGGTAAGTAGGCAACTGGACAGGGGCCATGCAGTGGATGTCCTGTATCTGGACTTCAGTAAGGAATTCGACTCGGTGCCGCATGGAAGGCTTGGAAGTAAGTTAGTAGGCACAGGGGCGGGTGCAAAGCTGGTGAGATGGGTAGGAAACTGGCTTCAGGGAAGGCAACAGAGGGTGGTGATGGGTGGGGAGCGCTCACACCCAAGGGTAGTGATGAGCGGTGTTCCACAGGACTCTGTGTTGGGACCTGTGTTGTTTGGGATATTCATTGCAGACATATCATGGGACATCAAGAGCAAGATCAGTCTGTTTGCTGATGATACCAGGGTAGGAGCGGTGGTGGATGACCTAGGGGGATGGCAGGGGTTGCAGGATGATCTGACAGAGCTTGAAACCTGGTCAGACACCTGGCAAATGGGGGTTAATGCCAAAAATGCAAGGTGCTGCATTTTGGGATGAAGAACCCAAGGAGAAGTTACCAGCTGGGGGGGGGGAGTGCAGCTAGCCCAGACAGAGGAGGAGAAGGATCTCAGGGTGCTCATTACAAGGTCAATGAACAACTTGGCACAATATAGAAAGGCAGCTGCAAAGGCCAACAAAATTCTGGGTTGTATTGCTAGGGGTATATCCTCGAGGAGGGAGGAGGTGATTCTACCACTGTATAGGTCATTAGTTAGACCGCACCTGGAGTACTGCGTGCAGTACTGGTGCCCGTATCTGAAGAGGGACATTAAAGTTACTGGAGGGGCTGCAGTGCAGGGCAACAAAGATGATCAAGGGGCTGGGGGACTTATCATATGAGAGGAGGCTGAAGGAGTTGAACATGTACTCACTGGAGGAGAGGAGGGACAAGGGGGACATCATTGAAACCGTTAAGTACATGAAAGGAATAAACAAGACAGGTACAGAGGGGCTATTCACAGTAAGGGAGGAGAGGGCCACCGGGGCCATGATATGAGACTGGAGGGAAAAAGGTTCAGGAGGCAGATGAAGAGACACTTTTTTACAGAGAGGGTGGTGGCTGGGTGGAATGCGTTACCTGCAGAAGTGGTATCCAGTAGAACAGTGGACTGCTTCAAAAGGGGATGGGACAGGACAAAGGGGAGGGTTAATGAAGGGGAAGGGTGGAAGGGAGGGGCAGCTGCAGAATAAGGGGTGCTAGCTGCACATTCGAGCAGACTTGATAGACCTCTAGGCCTTTATCTGCTGGCAAATTTCGTATGTTCATATGAGCCTCTTGGTCTCTCTTTGCTTGCTCTTCCTTCACGGCGATCAACGAGCAGGAGCAAATTTATACTGCAAACTGTAACGTTTTTCCCCGGCTGCAATTTCAGTGGCAGGAATGCTGTTTTGACCATTTTTTCCCACAGTTTCTGGCAATTTCTTTAGCGATGCCCCCCAATTTGCACACAAAGCACATGAAACTTTCAGGGCACATTCCTCAGTCTTTCTCCTAAAGTCCACACTACTTTTTGCATTTGGAAATTGCAAGTTAAATAGTTCTGTAAACTTTTTTTTTGAGAACATTTTTATTGTTTTCCAAATTAATAATAATAATCTATATTTTTATGGTGCCTTTCAAGAACCAAGGTGCCTAACAAAGTTTAAAAACACATCAACAACTCAGAATCTTAAAAATATAAAAACAGCAAATACAATTACAGTTGGAAAAATAAATTAAACACCAAACGCTTGATACCACAAATGTGTTTTCATGGCTTGTTTAAATCCTTCCACAGTCATGCACTCCCGTAACTGACAGGGTAGAGAATTCCAGGGGGTAGGGGCCACATGTATAAATGCCCGGGCCCCAGAAGATTTTAAACACACCCTCGAGATCTCTAGCAACCCCATATCAGCTGAGCGGAGTGATTGCCCAGGGCAGTAAGGGACCAGGAGCTCTTTCAAGTAGTCTGGACCCAGTCCGTGTAGGGCTTTAAAAGTCAGAAGACCGACTTTAAAGGTGATCCTCTACTCTACTGGCAGCCAGTGCAGTCCGCACAGCACCAGCGAAATATGACTGGACCGAGAGGTTCCCATCAAAAGCCGGGCCGCTGCATTCTACACCAGCTGCAGGTGGCAAAATTCCACCCCAGGTAGCCCTAGCTAAAGAGAATTGCAATGATTCAAGCGTGAGGACACAAAGGCATGGACCAGCGTAGGAAGATTGCCGGACGGAACAAGGTGCTTGATCCTGGAGATATTTATCAGGTGATAAAAGGAGGACTTGTCAACCGCAGACACCTGTGAATGCAGAGTTAGCCCCTTGTCAAAAATTACCCCCAGATTCCGCACCTGTTCAGAGGTCGGGAGTGATGAGCACCTAAGGTAAAGCCCGGAGGGCAAACCAACCCCTGGCCCCTTTATATGGCGCGCCGGATCCACAACCAGCACCTCAGTCTTATCTGAGTTCAACTTCAGTCAACTCAAGTCCATCCACTCCTGGATTTCTGCGAGGCATTATTAAAGATCGAGAGAGCTCCATCCTGGTCAGGTACAAAAGAAAGGTAGAGCTGGGTATCATCAGCACAGCAGTGAAATGTCAGCCCATATCTTCTTACAATGTCTCCGAGGGGCAGCATGTACACTGTGAACAACATGGGGGACAACACTGAACCCTGAGGAACCCCACAAGGCAGAGAAACTGGGTCTGAGGAATAAACCCCAGACACCACTCTCTGAGTTCTTCTGGTGAGGTAAGATGTGAACCATCTGTGGACTACACCAGATAATCCACAGATGAACCTCAGATGATCAAGCAAGATCCCATGGTTCACAGTGTCAAATGCTGATGAGAGATCTAGAAGAACCAAGATGGAACAGTTCTTCCGATCCCTAGCCATCAGGAGATCATTGAGCACCCGAACCAGCGCTGTCTCAGTACTGTGCCTCTTTCGAAAACTGGACTGGAGGGGTCCATAGATATCATGGATGGTCAAATGGTTCTCCAGCTGTACAGCCACTACTTTCTGAATCATCTTCCCTAAAAAGGGAAGATTTGAGATTGGTCTGTAGTATGCATGGCAATCGGGGTCCAAAGAAGCTTTCTTCAAGAGGGGTGTTACCACTGCCTCCTTCAGGGAGCTAGGAAACTCAGCTGTTTCCAGGGAACACCAGACTATCCGTGTGAGGACTGGACCGATGGAGTCAATACAACCCAAAATCAGGGAAGTTGGTCCAGGGTCCAAACTACAGCACATAGGGCATGCACTCTGGATAATCCGCATGACATCCATGAACTCCGGTCGGTCGAAGGTACTCCAAGAAAACTCAGGAGCAGCAGCCACACGCTTGTCCAGAGCAATACCCATAGAGTGTGCTGGATGGAGTGCCGCCCTGATGTCAGCCACCTTATTTGCAAAGAACTGAGCAAGAACAACCGAATCAAATACCAAACCTACATCACTGCTAAGAAAATTATGATGGGAAAGGCACCACCAGGAGTCAGCACCCTCCCCAAACCCAAAGTCACCAACCGCAACACCAGGAGCTGTAAGCCCCAAACCCTTCAAATCCCCAGCTGCCGCACGTCCCAAGGCCAAAGGTCATTTGCATACAGGGCTCTGTGTTGGCTGAATGAGCTCTCTAGTGACACCTCATCCACAGCAACACTTGGAGTGTTCAAAAAAAAGATCCGCCAATCCATAACTGGCACCTCCACCTGTGCTTGCACCCCATAAGCTCTTTCATTCCCCACGCTAAGCTTCTGACCTTATAGGTGCGCCGCTTCGCCCTCTTCTTGCACTTACCGTCTAATGCAACTTCTAATGCACTTGCCCTGTGTCTGTCCTGACAAGGCCCCTCAACTGCCTCATCCTGAACCTCTACACCTATGCCTTCCCCTACCCTCAACCCTCTCCCCTTCTTGCCCTCTTCCTCCTATTGTTTCTTGAGATACTCATTGCTCAGTCTGATTTTGTCAAGCAAAGTTACTGTCTAAAACCATGCACCTGTTACTGTTTTATGTTTTAGTGTCTGTTACCCTGTAACCAGCATGATGTGGAACCTTTGTAAAAGAACCTTGGTTCAAAGGTACTTTGTAATCCTAGACACAAATAAACAATAAACAAAGTTCATCACTCTCTACCTGTGAAAAGGCTTTTTGAACCTGCAGGCAGGCTGGGTTGCACAGTCTGTCCACAGTGCATAAAAGCAGAGCCGGTCAATTTAGAGCAACCACAATCTCCCCGGACAGGAACTCTGCCTTCTTATAACAGATTATACAGGAAGTCAAGACTGAAAAGGTACATCACCTACCGTACCAGGTACATTTAGTAAGTACAGAAATCAGATAACTATTCATGGGTGGGGGGGAAGGAAGGGGGAACTGTGGAAGGGGTATAAGGGAGGAGTTTAAACAGTCTACAGTAGCTAGCAAGCAATAGTTGTATATGGACTGGATGGCTCTGATTTTAGGCCTAACCAGCACCCAGGCAGAGTACTGTGTCGGCTGGTCTGCCAGGGCACGGACCTATGGAGCGTGTGGGTGAAGTGGGAAGGTGAGCATTGCCATCCTTACCTGGCTGGGGTGCAACCATGTCAGGTGTATTGACAGAAGGGGGAAGCCATTTAATAAGAAGGGATCGGCAGGTACTTACCCTCCTGTGCATAGTCGACGATAGAGACTGCTGGGCCTAGACCATAAGTCTGACTGCAGGTCACAGCAGCATGGGAGCAGGTGTGGGCCAGGTGTAGGAGTCCACATGTCATATGGTCCAGCCAGATACCAGATATCCAATCCCACCTGAAAAATAGGAACATACACACAGAGGAACCATGTGCTTGGGTGCTGTGGTAGAACATTTACAGGATTTATACAGGAACTGTCAACAAACACTTCTGCAGGTTTGTTATAGATAGATATTGATGGGAGTGTTAAGTACATGATAACAGCAGACGACATATAGTAGTGCCCTTCTTTGAGAAGTCCATGGGAAATAAATCCCACCACAGACAATGCCTAACCCACTCCTGGGTGTAACTGCCACCATTTGGGATGGGTTCATGTGTATGTACAAGAGACCCTGTCTCTGAACTGGTAAAAGCTCAGCCCACTCCAGCTAGAGGGTTAATAAACCACATGTAGGGTGCCCAGCATTTATGGAATTTGGTCAGTTGGTAGATTTTGAGATGGGAGATCTTGTCTAGCCCAGCCAGACTCAAGAGGGAGGCCAGAACTTCCACCTGAGCAGGGGCAGTGGGGGGCCTCCATTTGTACACAATTGCCCTTTTGGCTTGGATGGCTAGTAAAGCCAGTCATCTGTACTCCTGGGCTGCCAGTGAAGGTCGGTTTTGCTTGGTTCCCAGGAGAAAGAATGTGGGGACCAGAGGGATGGGTTTCAGTAGCACTCTTGAGGCTGTTACACCCAATTGCCTCCATAGTGGCTGTATCCCGGGACAAGAGCATAGAATGTGCATGAAGTCTCCCCCCTCCGCTCCGTGACACTACCAGCATTCATCCAATGGGAGGATCCTGAATTTGTGGAGTACAGATGGTGTCTTGTACCACTAGTAGAAGATCTTGTTTTGGATAAGCCTAGTTCATGCATCTTTATACTAGGTGTGCATGTCCTTCCAAGCTTGGTCCCAATTTGCAGTAGTAATGGTGCATGATAACATCCTCTCCCACCTGTCCTTAGCTTCCTCTGATTGGTCGGGAAGTGTGTCTCGTAGGTTGGCATAGAGTCGACCAGCTAGCCCTTTCGGATGGTTCAGTCAGCCCTGAAGGTTCTGGACTGGGACCCCTAGTGTGGGGGCATCTAGGAGGGCTTTAATTGCAGCCTGAATCTGTAGCTACCTCCAGAAGTCCTCCCTGGGTAGCTCCCATTTGGCTTGGAGGGTTGGGAAGGTGGAGATACATAGATCTGGGAGGTCAAGGAGGGCCCCAACCCGAGTTGTAGCCCTCTTGCTTCAGAGTGGCCACATTACACTTTTATGATCTATGGTAATGCGGGGTTGTACCCCAATGATATGTGTGCCAGTGGGGCTGGGTCTGAGCCTGGCTTCATGTGGGTGGCATACCAGTATTTTCTGGATGCAGCAATGGTGGGAAATGGCTCAGCTAGCTGTGTGACCAGTCGAGGCTTCTTGGGGGGGTAGATGAGTGTGAGGCGACTACTAGTCCCAACAGGTCCCACTCCATGTGTACCCATTGGGGTACATTGGGTGCATGGTCCCAAAACCAGTGCACAGTTTGTGAGATCTGGAAGGCCTACGTATAGCCTTTCATCCACAGGAGGTTCCAACCTCCCTTTGACCAGTGGGACCTGAGTTTCTTATGACTGAATCTGGGCTTGGCTCCCTCTCAGAGAAGATCCCCATCAGTTTGTCTATGGGGAGGGTCCAGTTCTTTGGGAGGATAAGTGGTATGTGGGAGAGGAGGTAAAAATTCTGGGGGCAGCCACAATGTTAATGGCAGTGACTTTGCCCATTGGGGTGAGCAGAAGCAGTTTCCATCTCTCAAACTCTGTTCTGGTGGCGCTCAACAGGGAGTGTATATTGGCCCCCTAGATGTCTCCAATTCTGGGAGTAACTTTAATACCCAGGTATGTGATCCCAGCCGGGGACCAGAGGAGTTCTATATCAGTGGCCATATGCTGCCGACAGTCGGCATTGAGAGGCATCATCTCTGTTTTGGTTTGCTTAAGGTTTAAGCCTGAAAGTTTGGCAAAGGTTTGGAGGTAGTCAAACAGGAGTGAGATTGACTGGGGGAGCATCCAACAGCAGGAGGAGGAGGTCATCTGCGTACATGAGGGTAGGGTAAGCAGCTCCCCCAGTCTTTATACCTTGGATTGTGGCATGCTGCCTGATTATCGCAGCCAGGGTTTCTACCACCAGGATAAACAAGAGAGAGGAGAGAGGGCATCCCTAATAAGTCTCCCTTTCCAGTGGGAATTGTGGGGATATCATGTGGTTGGTAGTGACCCGGGCAGTTGGCTCAGTATAATAGCCTGAACCTTATTTTGAAAGCCTTCCCCTATGCTCAGGTGGGCTAGCGTAGTATATAGGAAGTCCCATTTGAGGGAGTCAAAGGCTTTTTTAAAGTCAACTGAGATAGCCGCCGCAGGAGAAGGGAGGGACTGTGTGACATGCATGAGGTTCAGCAGGCTTCTCATATGGTCAGAGCTGTGTTTGTCTGGCACAGAGCCCACCTGGGAGGTGGATCAGGATGGACAGCAGAGGGCTGAGCCTGGTGGCTAGGGCTTTGGTGTAGATATTGCTGTCCACATTTATGAGGGAAATCAGCCTGTAGTTGCCCAGAGAGGTGGGGTCCTTCCCTTTCTTGGGAATGACAATTATATGTACCTTCCTAAGGGTTGTCAGCATGGTCCCTTTTAGTTCAGCCTCCTTGAAGACATTTGTCAGAAGTGGAGCAACTTGAGGGAGTAGGGCCTGATAGAAGTCTGTCGAGAAGCAATCCCCTCTAGGTGATTTACCTCCTTTCAGGCTCCTGATGGCCACCTCTACCACTTCCTGAGTGAGCTGGCCATCTGGATCCCTGGCCTGAGTTATCGAGAGCTTTGGGAGGAGGAGGCCATCCAGAAACTGTGACGTTCACTGAGGAGGGGTGGCATGAGTGGTTTTGTATACGTTTGTGTAGAAGGCGGTCATGACCTGGTTCACAGCCTGTGCTACGGTTACCACCACCCCAGTCCTATTTTGTAGGCCAGGGACGAGTCTGTCAGCCTGTTGCTTTCATAATTGGTATGCCAAGACCTTCCCCCTTGTCCCCTCCTTCCTAGAATGAGTGCTGGATCCTGAGGAGGGCCACTTCTGCTTTCCTATTGAGGATTTAATTGATTTCAAATCTGAGGCCAAGGATTTTCTTACCAGTGGGAGAAGAGAGTGATGGGGAGGGCATGGCCTTGTACAGGTTCTCCTGCAGGATGAGTTCTGATTCCAGCTTCACTAGTTTCCATTCCCTCTCTTCTCCAGGATGCTGCAAAGCCCATTATGTTACCCCTTATCGTGGCCTTGAAGGCCTCCCAAGTGTTCCCTGGGGAAGTGTCTGTAACCGGGTTTGCCTCTAGGAATAACGAGGCTTTATTCCTGGCCCAGGGTATGAAATCTGGGTCCTTCAAAAGGAGGGGATCTGGCTTCCAGGAGTGGGATGGAGTCTCCTTCAGACCCCAGAGAATCACCAGCAGTACTGGCACATGGTCCCCACCCTTCCTATATTCCTTCTCCCCCCCCTTCCCTCTCCCTATGACTCTGGCACTTCTTATCTGTTGTCTGTTTTCTCTGACAAATGTCACTGGCTGCCTTGCTTACAATGCTACCCTTGAATTGTTATAATCTGTACTCTGTTTGCAATGTCCACATTGTTGTAATGTCTGTCTTGATGTTCTCCATAATTTGTATTTCTCTGACGTGGAACCTTTGTAAAAGAGCCAATGCTCAAAGGTATTTGTAATCCTAGACTTGATAAATAAAAAAAAAAAAAAAAAGGTCCGAGATACCCCTATGCACGATGGCTGAGTCAAGGGTACTCTGAAGGAGGGGTTGGGACACCTGCCAGTAGTCGAGTCTACTGTAGATGGCATTGGGTTCCAAGTGGAAGGTGTAGTCCCTTACCCTCAGGTGAAGGAGACGCTATGCGTCTGTTAAGCCTAGTTCTGACATAGGGTGCTGCAGGGCTTTCCCTCCCCTGATGTGCAATTCCTTACCCATAACAGTCCTGTCTAGACAAGGGATCAGGGTGAGATTGAAATCTCCTCCACTGTACAAGACACTAGTGAGGCCCCACCTGGAGTACAGTGTACAGTTCTGGAGACCTTACCTACATAAGGACATAGGCAGGGTAGAGAAGGTTCAGAGGAGGGCAACAAAGATGGTACATGGATTGCATCACAAGTCCTATGAGGACAGGTTGAAGGAACTGAATATATACTCCCTGGAGGAGAGGAGGGAGGCGATGATATGATAGAGACATACAAGTATCTTACAGGGAGGAACAGGTGTGGAATACACTATTTTTAAGTGAAAAGATGTTCCAGGACTAGAGGGCATGGGATGAAGTTGGAGGAGTACGATTCAGAGGAAACGTGAGGAAGAATTTCTTCACAGAATGGGTGGTGGACAAGTGGAACACCCTGCCAGAGGAAGTGGTGGGGGCTGAAACAATCACGGGATTTAAGAATGCATGGGATAGACATAAAGGAATTCTGGAGGTCAGAGGTAAGGGGCAACAGACTTCTAGGAAAACATAAACTGAACTTACAAGCTCAAATGGGCAGACTGGGTGGGCCATAGGCCCTTATCTGCCGACACTGTTTATATATCTATGTAGAACAGGGAAGCCTGCCACTGAGGGGGAGCCTAACTCCACTGTGAGGGCATAAAATAACTGGGGGTCATCCTGGTTTGGTGCGCAGACATTACAGAGAAGTAAGGTCCCTGTGGGAGTGTCATAGGTGGCTATAAGCCAACAGCCATCTGGGTCAGCTACAGAGTTCGTTAGCTTCCAGTTCAGGGATTTATGCAGCAGGATGGCCACCCGATGTTTTCTAGATGGTGCCCCAGTGTGCACCAGTTGCCTCACCCAGTCTTTCAGGAGGAATTTGTGATCTGTTCCTGAGAGTTTAGTCTCTTGTAGGAAGGCCACCTATGATTTAATGGGTAGTCTGTGACAATGGCAACCACGATTGAGCACTTTCAAAAAGGGCGACTCAGTCACGGCGCCTGTACATAGAGCTACTGGGGGGAAGGCGACCAGATTGTGGGGTCCACGATATGGCTACAGGATGTCACTATATGTACACACGCTGGGAGGAGCACACCATGCGATGGGTGGAAGGGAAGGGATGGCTTGTGAGGTGTAGTGCAGCAATCAGCTGCCAAGCTGGCCATGTGGTGTAGTGGTTGGGTGGCAGGCTAGAGTTGGGAGGGTACTGGATTCGGCCCTAGGCGCGGTCACTTTTTTTTGCGCCGTCCAGGAATTTTTTTGTTTGTTTTGCACCCCCTCTCAGACATGCACCCCACTGAAGTTGAGAATCCTTAAGTATAAAGTATAAATAAAAAAAAAGTAAGTCTCTGGTGACCTTTTGCTTTGTGCCAATAGTGTACATCGCTGAAATTAATTTTTTGGTGATGTACACTCGCCCTAACGGTGATCGCCTTTCCGCGATTGCTGTTATCACATTGAACCATGTAATGTGCTTAAGGTAAGAGTGGATCTTTTTCCTCTTGATGGGGGAGTTCAGACCCCGAACATTCCAGGTATGGATCACTTCTTCAGTCATGTTGCAGCCTATGTGGGTATTGACAGATCTCTGGCTCAAAGGCCCTTAAAGTTGGTGCAGTGTGCTGCCCCGTATTCCTACCTGGATTACCTACCTCGTGCTACTGTACCAATACAGTTTGACCAGGGTCTTAGATTATGGGGGGAGGGGACGGGGGTTGAGCAGCACCAAGTTGAGGAGGGAACAACAGGTAAGTTGCATCCGAGTGGGGCTGTTTGTGGTGCTAGGGTGTTGTTTATTAACAAGATCAACAGTGTGTGGTTATTGGGGATTTCCCACACTTGTGTGGTGTGTCACAAGGTGCAGCCGAAAGTGGACTAACCACGCAAGAAGTGGGTAAATCCCCCAATAACCCACACTCTAGAGTGCCTTATTGCGATTATACAATGGACCCATGTGTAAAATAAATTTAAAATGTTTTCAATTATGTTTTTTATAAATGCCATTTCTCAGTCATGGGTTATTGCAGGATATACCCACGGTCATGTGATGCATTTTGACCAATGAGGTTACAGGATTTTCATACTCCATTGTATAATACGTATTCATGGATGCCTGGAGGGCAGGAGGAATAAATGAGAGCTATAGCCTAAATGGTCTGCACAGAACAACTTAGGAGTTATGGTAGGGCTCTGTCTGTTGTAGTCAATGGCTGGTCCGGGTCACCCTGGGGTTTGGCTGAACCCACTAGGAAATTACCTGCAACATATCACAGGCCACTCTAGTGAGGCATTAAACAACAATAGCAGAAGTTTTAAGGTTTTAACAGACTAAGTCCAAAGCCAGTGAAATCTACAATATAAATCAACCTGAGAGCAGTCGCTTCCCGGAGCAGCAGGGAGCATTTATTACCTGGAGACCAGACAGCTGTGGGTGGGTAAGTATATGAGTCCACCCAGATCACCCTAGTATGGGGGGGGATGCTCCTTACCCAAGGGAGAAAAGAGAGGTACAAAGGGACGTTTCCCCAGAGCTGATATGCATTGCCTCTTATTTGGTAGTGGAGCAATCAGTTTATCCCCCCCCCCCGGAGGTTGAGAAAAAAAAGGGGGGGACAGTGATAGGGTTACTTGCCCTCCACAGCCAATGAGCCGGGTACTGATATAATGAGAGGCAACTAGTTTAATGGCCCTGTACACCCTTCACCCCCCCATCTCCCTCCTGGATACGTTATGGGGGCCAGTACACCATAACATTCTGAAGTGACATGGGGCAGATGGTGGTGACTGACATAGGTGTGAGGGGTGCAGATGTCCTGTATAAGAAGACCTGCTGCAAGCACCAGGGTCCTGACGTATGCCACCTACCCCTACATTGGAGTATCTTGCAGGCTGTCGCACCATTTGTGGGGCTGCTCTGACAGGGCACACAAGGGTGCGTACTATTAGTATCTGGGGGGGTAGTGTGCTGCGCAGGCAGCAGTGGTTGAGGAGGGAGAAAGAGAGGGAGGAGGGAGGTAGGAGGGTAGTGGTTGGTCTGCTGGGTACTTGGGTTGGGGGAACAGCGCGGCCATGTGATGACTGGAAAGGGCAGGCCAGAGGATGGAGGAAGGAGGGACGGAGCAGGTAGGCCCCAACTACTCTACCCCAGATAGTGTCAGCATCACAAGGGATCAGGAGGTTCATAAGCGTAGCTCCCAATCTGAAATATCAGACAGAGAAGGCAACGGATTACTAGCAGGAGGTGCTATAAGCCCTATCCCATCCCATGCAACAATAAACAAAGCACACAGAAGACCCTCCCCCCTCAACAAAAATCCCAACATCATAGAAAGTAGCACAACAGTCCCTTGCAGTAATATGGTTAAAAGGGAGACCAGATAGAACAATTTCCCTGGCCCATAAAAGGGACTAAGCATACAGCTGGGGGGGTGGGCAAGGTCAGAGCCTGGCAGCATCGTGGAGAACCACTCCCCTCACCTACCTCTCTTACCAATTCAATTGAATTCCCCATCCCCCCGCTAACCCCCCCTCACATTACCTCTCAAAAGGCACCCTTGTATTTATCTGATACTGGCTTTTCATTCATGGAACCCCGGAGACGTCTTCGCTGGATCTTCTTCCATGGCTGCCCCAACCAAGCTGGGGAATGAGTGACAGTCAGTGCCTGCACACGCAGCTCAAGCTTCATGCTGCTAGAGCGGAATGGCCAAGTCTGCAGCAGCTGCCCGGGAGAGGACAACATTGCTGTCTTTGGCTGGGGTACTGTCCATTTCAGAGCAGGTCTCGACAAGCTCAGTGTTCTGCTCACTAGGTGCGGTAATCAGCACCAGTGGGGAGAATCTATATTGTGTGAAGTAGGGGCTGGTCACCTCCAATCCGTTGGGTACATCATGGTGATCCTCCTGGTATGTGCAGGTTTCTGTCCCGGTCCTGTTGATTGGGTACTCTCTTTTAGTATGGGCCACTTGCTGGGGTCTTTTTTCATGTTTCCCTGCCACTGCTCCTTCCCTAGTCTATGGGTGGGGGTATCGCGAAACTCCTGTGCACTTTTCAGTGGGGATCTTTTGTTCTCGTACCTGAGTGCGTTATTGGGTCGGCTCTGTTCTTCGGTGGATGTGGCCGACTGGCTGCAGCACTGTGGGAAGAAAGTAGCAAGAAACTCTGCAGCTGCCTCTGGGGTTTGGAACTGCATGTCGGTGCCATTTAACGTGAGCTGAAGGACCGCTGGGTATCTGAGGGAGAATGGGATCTTTAGATCATGTAGCTTCCAACGAACATCGATATATTCCTTCTTGCACATTACCAACTCCCTAGAGTAGTCCTGGAAGAACATAACCTTGCGGCCTTTCCAGTCCAGAGCTCTCAGCTCTCTTGCCCTGGACTGGATCGCTTCCTTCTCAGTGACATATAGTAGTCGGGCCAGGATAGGCCTCGGTCTTTCGCTGGGTGCTTGTTTCTGCTGTAGGGTTCAGTGTGCCCGTTCTGTAGTGATTCTAGTGGTGGGAGGCAGATGGAGGACCTCTGGGAGGGCCTGTTGCAGGAAGGGAATTGTTCAGCCATCCTTACACCCTTCGGGAAAACCTAAGAGCCACAGGTTGTTGCAGTGGCCCCTATTTTCAAGAACTTATCCTGCATGACACGAATCTGCTGCACTTGATCCCTCAGCAAGGCAGAGTGGGCATGGAGGGTTTCATCATGGGCTGCAGTTCTCTGTTCCATATACGTCACTCTGGAATCCATTATTTGAAGTAAGCCAGCCGTTATATTTGCAGCCAATGTAAGTTCATCCATACGACTCAGGATCGACGCAAACATTTTTTGGACTGTGGGCTCCAGTGGGACCTACTTGTTGCAGAGTGCCACGTGGCCGGTGCCAGAGGAGAAGTCTTACCAGAAACTTTAAGATGGAGCAGCAGAATGGAGGTAGAGATTTTTCAAGGTTCGTGAGGGCGTACTGACCGCATTAACACATCACCCAGGTGCTTCCACCAGTGTAATTCTCTCCTGGATTGGGTACAAAAGTCAGGCTTTGGCTCCGTTTAGTTAGCTGCTGGACTATTAAGCTGCCATCTTGTATTTGGCCAGGCCATGCCCCCTGTAAACATTTTTGATGCAGAGACTAGGACATACACTTCAAGGCTTTACTGTCCATTGCAAGTTGACAAAACACACAAGTGGCACATTTGGATGCAACTTTCCTGGGCAAAATCCTTTTGTCCGAAGCTTCCTAGTCTGTTTGAGCTACCACACTACCAGACAGACAGATACTAGCCATGCCCTCAGAAAAAAATCTCTGGTTCTGTCCCCAAATTAAGCAACATTTTTGAATGAGCCCACATTTTTTGTAACCCCCTCCCCCGCTACTTTGCACAGTAAGCTACCCTTTGGTACCCTGGACTGGGCACACAAACATACTGTGGCAAATACTGTGGCTTTGGGAATGTATACCAGGCTCATTACTTCTAAAGGTCAGAAAGGGTTGGGGGTGTACACAAGCAAATGCCAATTGTAACCAATAACCCAGGTCCTGAGGCGAGAACTTTTTGCTAGGGCTATGCTAGATCTGTATTTCTAGAGGGGTACCCAGTAATTCCACACCAGAAGCAGTAACATGAATGCTTTAACCAGGTTGGGGTTCTAGAGTGCAACTTTATTCCAAAGATGGTCTCTGAAGCAAGGTTGGACCCCCAAGGTTTACACATCGTGGCACAAGGCAATGGCAGAACAACAGAAAACTGTATCTGACAGAAACTCTATGTATCCCATATGTCATAGGACCTTGAATTCTCTTCAGTGGCAATGGCCTTAACTGAACACACATTTCTTCTAGTGGCATTGGCCACAATGGAGCACACATTTTCTCATATGGCATAGGACTTTAACATTTCAAGAAGTGGTAACCGTCCACAACTGAACCATTTCTTCTAGTGGCACTGGCCACAATTGTACCCACAGGGGCCCATATTTAGCACAACCCACACCAGGAGGATAAACTTCTCTTCAGGCATTGGCCACCATGTCCTGAATAACCAGGCACCCTTATGGAACCTGTAGTGCTGAACTGGTCACTCCAGATGGGGGGCTGCCAACCTTTCACTTCCACATCCATACCCAGCCATTCTTTCAGAGTTACACCTTAAAACTTCTTGTAAAAACATTTAGAAAAAAATGCATCTTGGAATGACTATCACATCCAGCATTAGGAAGCACAACTCTAGGAGTGTAGGAAATTAAAATCCTGAAAAATGTGCAGTAATCTGCCTCTGGACCCCACAATTGCCAGTCAACTTTAAACTTGAGAAAAGTCTCAACTTAGAACAGAACTGGTGTGTCTTTTCCCTCTGTCAGAAAAACACCCAAGCACAGGTACTTTCTGAGGGAAACACAAACTCAGATAATTCTTAGTTGGAAACAGAACAGGCAGCTTGAAAGTCCTGGATCAAATAGGGGCTTGCCACTAGGATCCATTGTGTAGCAGTCTTTTTCCATCCCTGCTGGGATGAGATATCAGGAGCTCCTGCTGTAGACAATGGTTTCCACCACTTCTCTTGGCAGGCTAACGTCTTTCAGGACTAGGGTGAGAAAATAGGCTCTCCTATCAGCGCCCATTGCGCCTCTCACTCCTCACACTTCAACTGCTGACTACCAACTTGCTGCTGACAGACTCACCCAAGATTCTAAAACTCCCCACTCACAGCCAGCTGCCATGGCTTATTCTGCTGCAAGAGTTCTAAATGACATCATCTCTCTCATCTCAACTGAGACCAAGTAAACAGAGAGCGAGTAGGTGAAAAACCCATTTAACAGGTTATTCGCTAGCTGCCTTACCTACCTAGCACTAACACTGATGGGATTCTAGTAACCCCAGGAGACTGGGTGGTTACATTATAAAAAAAAATACTAATATAAAAAAAATCTGCTTTAATGTGAAATAGTTTCTCCACAAATTTTAGGTTGCTAGGGATGCTGTTATATGAAGACCTCTCTACGAGCACCCAGGACAGCTGTCGAGTCGTTACGTCAGGTACAGGCAAAACTGCAATTTTGCTGGTCATCTTGTCTACAGCATGCTACCATCTGTGGTAGCAAGTTTCATAAAAGTCCCACTGGTCACCCTCTGCTTGCGGCTCCAAAGGGACCGTGGAGGTTTTACATATGTGCAGGTGAGGAGGAGGGAGGAGGTTGGTGCAGATAGCGAAATGCTTTGTAAGTGTAAACAACACTTCTGGTTTCACATTTTGTTTGTTTTTATTTTTCTTGCTAAAATGATGCTGTTTAGTGAGGAATGAAGATATCGGATTTCCAAGCCTTGAAGAAGCACCTCAGTGATATTTTTTTGGGGTGCTTACTGTTTCGGTGGACTTGTTTTTAACCATGGTTTACCCAAAATAAAAGACATAGCTGGTAATGGATGCCAGCCAATCAGCTTTCTTTACTGTCTCTACCCATCTTACATGGTTTGTTATCCTCTGACTCACGTGGGTTTTGCTCTTGCAGCCTTGTGGTGTCCCACAGTCTCCATATCTCTAGAAATACATCTTCTTGGAGATGCAATCTGTCTGTGAACTGTTTCATGTCCCTTATGTCTTGCATTTTTGTATCCAAGTCTCTGGCTATGGTGATACCTCTGTTAACCAGTTAATAATTATTCATTTTTACGCCATAGTTAACATAATAAACAGTGATTTTCTCTTCTTAGTGGGTAATTTCCCTGCTTTCAGACTACCTAGTGCCATGTACTGGAATGTGAAGAGGTATGTGCACCCTAAAATCTGTTCTATAGTCTTGTGTACCTGCTCCAAAAATCTGGATATGGCCTGGTTTTTCACCAAAATATAGGTAGTTAACCCTCGTTCACCACACCCCCTCCAGCAGTCATCTGTGTGATAGTCCCATAGTGTTGAGTGATTACTGGCATGTGGAAGTATCAGACCAATGAAGTGTTTCTTTTTTTATTTTATCTTGTTTCTGTTTTTTCACCTGCTGTGGCATGGTACCGGCAGGTTCATCCAGCCGCCGCCTCTGCCTGCCCAGAGAGCAGCAGGTTCACTCACATGATGGGGGATCTGGTGCGGCCATCTGCCGACCCACTGGGGGGCCCCTCATGCCACTCCAAGCTGGGCCGGCCCCGGACCCCTCCAGTGCGATTCCATGACAGTCCTCCAGGAAGGGCAGAGTGTGGCCATCAAGCTGCACAGTCACGACTACCCATTTTCCTCCATTAGAGCCTCTGGAGTGTGGATGTGCAATGACGTCCTGAGGCACAATGTGCCGATGTATGCCACACTCCACCCCTTGTTGCACCAGCCCTGTAGTGCCCCCCGGTCATCACCAGGGGCTGCTGCAGAGTGGTGGAAACCCACAGCCCTCCCTGAAATAGAAGAACAGTCCTCTGGATGCTCGATCCTATCCCTCCCCTGCCAAATTCTAATGACCCTAGCACATTTCCGAACCTGGGTCGCCAGCGAAGCGCAAGGTGTGGCATCCAGCGCCTCAACCCTCAGCACCAGTGGGGTTGGCTTAACAAGGTGTTTCTGATGCAAAGCTTGTATTATGTACAGGATGAAGTATGGGCAACCAACGAGGGGATTCTATGTTTCAATTGAGGCATTCTGATGGCAACATAGAAGCTTCGAGAGTGAAGGTCTAATACTGTACAGCATAATGATGGGCAACTGTATACAACAAAGTTATATCTCAGCGTTCTGACGACATCATGGGGACCATGCGAGAGAAGCATTAGTAATGTACTTAATAACAGATTGGTAACCACACACAAGGTTGTGTTCCCATCAAGGGGGTTCTCGTGCTATAATAGAGAGCTTAAAAGCGCAGTTCAAGTAATGTACAAAATAGTAAGGGCTGGCAGTACAGCCTAGAGTTTAGAGCAATAAGAAATGAATGAGCTTTGTACAACCAACAGACATGAGATTAATTTCCACAACCTCCACCCATATGCTTTGTGAACCTGAACAAGTTACTTAACCTCCCCAGTGCTCCCAGGTTGCCCTTATAAATGTGCATTGTGCCCAGGGGGCATTACATGGTTACTAAATAATAAAAAAAATGTATGAGCAACCCCTATACAACAAGGCTGTGTTTTCATCAAAGGGTTCTGATGACATCATCACGACCTTTAGAGCAAAGCTCAAATAATGTATAGAATAATGCATGGCCAACCCCTACACAACACGGTTGTGTTTCCATCACTGAGTTCTGATGACATCATTGGGATATTGAGAGCATAGCTCAAATAATGTACAAAATAAGGTATGGGCTAGCCCATGCACAACAAGGCTGTGTTTCCATCAAAGGGGACTGATGACATCATGGGGACACTGAGAGCAAAGCTTGAGTAATATACAGCATAATGTATGGGCAACTATGCATAACAAGGCTGTGTTTCCATCAAAGGGTTCAGATGACATTATGGGGACATCGAGAGCGAAGCTCAAGTAATGTACAGAATAAGGCGTAGTCAGCACATCCCAAACAGGAACAATAAGGAAGTCTGAGGGGCAGCAACACATTTTCTGCCTCCCATTTCAGTCTAAACTGCTATACAAATCCCCTAGTCTTTTTTAAACTTAATTTTTCTCAAGAGAAGTTACTCAACCAGGTGAATTCAAATCAAACAAGACATACTTGAGCAATGATGACTAACCTGTAGTCTTCTTTTGTCCAGTCCATTTCCCATTTTAGCCAGTTGTCACAGGAAGCTGTGGATCTTTGGACTGAAGAACAAAACAGTTTCAGAACCACGTAAGGTAGAACCAGAGTAATGAAGTTACGGTGCTGTTAGGCTGACGCAGGTTACTCAGATCTTCACATAATGGTTGCAATAAGAACAAGCTGAGGGGGAGCGGAGAGGGTTATTTTTCTCCTACCATTTGTAAAAATGTTTGCCCTTTCAGAATTCTCATCTATATGTGGTATTGCTAGGTGGATAGAAACACATTGTGTCAGTGGCAGGAAGTTTTCTAGTAGTTCTATTCTTCTCAGCTATGACACCATTAACATTACAGACCTGTGTTATATATGTTTATTATAGATTCATTAATATTTATGCCCTGCAAACCAAAGCAGACAGAATCAGCTTATTTAAAATGATACAACCATACCTAACATCCTCACAAACAGTAACGTTAGGGGATGACTTTAATTGTGGGTTAGATAAACAGGACAGGGGGAAACAAACAACAACGAACAAAATCTTCTGTGGCATGTCTACCCTAAAAAATATTATATCCACAGCAATCTTGAAAGGTGCTTATACATCCTTTTATAAGACTTCCCACCCGACATACCAGAAAGAACGTCTAGCGACAAGAATAGACTTCTTTTTCATATCAGAAGCCTGAAGTAATTCCTCAGTACAGGTCAGGGAAATTTAATTCTATGACCATAAACATCTAAAATTACACCTAGGTTCTTCTCAAGTAATCACTCAAGGCCCTGGGATCTGGAAATTCAATTTGTCCTTGTTAACTAACATGGAGATAGTACAAAATGTCCAGTACTTCATGGAGGTAACAAAAATCTATTCTGGAAATGTATGACAACCCTGCCCTCTGGTGGGAGGATGTTAAAACTGGTACTAGAACAGTTTTAGAGAAACAGAGAGGGATACAGCATATATAGAATATTTAAGACAGAGACAGCAACTACAGAAAGTGCAATCACTAGCCCAAACATCAACACACGATTGTAGTACGCAAATTAAAGTGTTAAAACAAGAAATGCAAGCATTTCATCTTAGGCAAAAAAAAGGTCTACAAAAACAACAAAGTTTTGGCACACAAGGCAAGATGGAAGTGATTTGCCCCTTTATGCATTGTGAGGATAGAATACAGCATAAGCAGATGGATTCCCTTAGAGATATAGATGGGAGTAGATTCTCAGATGGAAGTAATATCGTAAGAATAGTGGCACTGCATGCTAAGGACCTTTTCTCCAGAAAGAAATGTAGTAACATACAAAGTGACCGAATTTCTATCTAAAACACATATCCCGGTTTGTTCCTCCTTCCAAAGGGAAGAGCTTACTAAATATATTTCAGCAACTGAAGTGGAAGTAGCAATTAAAGCACTACCCAATAGTAAATCACCTGGTATAGATGGTCTAAGCACTGAACTGTGCAAAGTAATAGGCCCTTTCACAGCTACTGAATTAGTTTTGCCTTTACACATATTGTAAAGCATGAATCAATTCCACTTGGCATGGCAAAAGGAATATTAATATTCTTGTTTAAGAAGGCGCAAAAAAGCGATATAACTAACTGGAGACCTATCAGTCTCCTGAATATACATTTCAAAATGTTATCGAAAATATTACATAACAGACTATTACAAGCTGCAATTCATCTTATTTCCCCAGCACAATCTTGTTCCATCCGAGAGAGGAAAATGAGTGGCCAATGACTATTGCTAAGGGAGTAAATGAAAGAGACAACCGTGGAGGCTTGGAAGGATTCCTTCTATCCTTAGACCAAAAACACGCCTTTGATACAGTGGAGCATAGCTATTTATGGGAAGTTCTTGCCTATTATGGAATTCCAAACTCCTTTACTAAATGGCTTCAAGCATTATATAAAACAGCAACGGTAGTCCCGCAAATTAATGGGTGGAAAGGGCCAACGGATCAAACACAGAGGGGAGTGCGGCAGGGCTGCCCTCTCAGCCCACTAGTACACATTTTTAGTATTGACCCCCTTTTTGTGAGCACTAAATTCCACAACAAGTCTGGCACACATTAAAGTTGATAATTATGCTATTCCCTATATAGCACAGGCATATGCCGATGATGTCTCGGTATTAGCAAGAAATACGGAATCAGTGAGACAAGTGATTGAAATGTGTCAAAGGTTTGGGTTGGTATCAGGAACTTCTCCAAGTATGAGTAAATGTGTAGGAAGACTACTTGGGAACCCAGAAAACCCATTCTCTGAAATAGAGGGCATTACCTTTACCCATGAACCTATTAAGATTTTAGGGGTATTGTTTGGTCCAGGGGACTTCGACATTCTTAATTGAGATCCAAAAATCAAACAAGCGCAGAGATTAGTGTAGAGCAGGAATAAATGGCAAATGAGTAAAACAAAAAGAGTTCACCTAGTAAAAACATTTCTTCTACTGATTTTTGTACATACTAGTTTATTGTCCCCCCTCCCCAGAGTAATGGAGGTCACGCTATACAGTGTTTTCTTCCAAGCAATTTGGGGGAGCAGGTTAAACACCTAAAAATGGAATCGCCTGTACCTCCTAAAGAATCAAGGGGGTATAGGAATGATAAATCCCATTGTTACGTATTACTGTATATACACTGTAACCAATCTTAGGCCCATATTAACTCAGGTAAAAAAGGCTTGGACACTTTTATATGAGATCACATGTGGTACTTGGTTCCACCAGTGGAAATCAGATTCACTTAGACAAGTTAAAAAATCTAATGCTAGTCCGCCATATGTAAGGGAAGTTTTTGTGAAAAATAAAAGCTGGCTGTTAACAACTGGTATGGTTACTAGGCAACGTAGGAGGTTCCTATATAAACAGGTTATAAGTTTACAGAACAGGTCACTTTTCTAAACTGCCCAGCACAGCTATTACCTGGGCTGCTAGCATACCTGAACTGTCCCAGAACACCTGAGAAAATGTGGGATGTACATTGGCTGTGTTGCCACAATAGATGAAACGTAAAAGCCCATCAGAAACACAAACAGTTACCGGAAAGAATGTGTTCTAGATCATACTGTCAACAGCAATTAGAGACAATATCCCATGTGTTCTTTCACTGTACATACATTTCCAACTTCTGGGGTCTTCTTGTGCAAAAGTGGGATATGCCCAACTTAACCACAGTCACACTAGACATATTATTGTATGGGTATTTTGATGAATCTTGGAGGGCATGGGACACATCCACATTACATGTGGTTTTTACAGTAGTAACTTGGTACATTTGCAATGCAAGATGCTGGTTTACATTACAACAAAAAATGTAATGCATACTGAGTTAATTGAAAAAATTACATGGGAATTGAAATTGATTTATCAAAATGAGGTCAAAGAGAAATCAAGTAATTGGGTATATCAAACCTGGAGGAATCTCCCATGGATTACAGACTCAGATACACCTATTACATGGATTTCTATGCCTCTCCTTTTTTTTTGGTATATTGTTTTTCTTCTTTCTGCTTTCAAAGGGAAAAAAAAATACTTTAAAATGTTTCAGCCAAGGAAGTTACCTGGGTTATGAATTAAGGGGAAACTTATACTTGTATAAGTATTGTATTATCTTTATTTCTGTAAATTCATTTATTTGTTGTTTATAGTTATTATGATTTGGTCTGATTCTTTGTATGTGTGATTTCAATCAACATTAAATACCCCTATTCCTTGGTAAAGGGCGCTATCCCGTAGGTGTTTGCGATAAAGGCGTTCAGTGCACAGCCAGACATGGCTGTAGATGGTTGTATTGCAGGGGCCTATGTGGGTGCTATGGACACCGATAGGGAGGCCCAGAAAGTTGAAAATTTGCAGGACCCATTTGTGCTGACTGAGAGGGAAGGTTCGGAGCTCACAGACTAAGAGGAGAAAATTCTAGCGGACATGGAACAACAAAAAAATCCCCTACAAGCAAAGCTTCTGCATGCTGAATTTGATCTATCATCAGCTAAGGAGAAGGTACTGACAGAAAAGAAATTTAAAAGATTGGCTGGTAACTCACCAGAACAAGGACAGTTGCTTCAAACTGTTTTTGTTGTTAGAGCGACGGAGGAAGTTGATTCAGTACCATGGAAGAGAGTGCACAGGAAGTATTATGGGAGGATATAGAAGAACACCAGGTGCCGAGAGATGGGTTGTGGTCTCCAGAGAAGGCTCTTACACAAGCGGGTTGGAAGCAAGACACCAATGGCACATGGATTACAGAGGGTGATGATTTTCTGGCTGGTACATCGAACGTGAGGATGGAACGGATAACAGGTCCAGATGAACAGGAACCTACTCAGCATTCTGTGGGTCCCCCGGAGAATCAGCAGACCCCATCAGGTACTATCTCATACTCTCCTAGAAATTCTCAAGATGTAGTTTCTGATGCTCAGCCTGTGATTTTTGGCCATAGATCTGATTGAGAAAAGGAGGGGGGGGGGTCTCAGAAATGGAGGAGGGAGGACTGGAGCACCCTAAAACATGATAAAATAAAACTTCTTATGCAGGCCTCTTCTCTAAGCGGATTGAACAGGACAGGCAAAGAAATGCTATCCGTTTAAGATATATGGGAGGAGGAGCTTCCGGATAGGTTTTTTGTGGGAAGAATTCTTCTGAAGCAGTCATTAGGATTCACCCCAGCAGATGTTTATGCACTCATTCATGCCCCAGGAGAACACACTTTAAAAGTGAGTTTTCGTACCCTGATATTCTTGAAAAATTCGGGACCAGATATACCTCTGTAAAAACAAGCCCGCTTTGGTCTCATTTGCTGATTATTCCCTTAACTAAACAGCCATTTCAGGTCATGACAGTACTATTCAGAAATGAAGGGGTGAACATAGCAGATATCCTGTACTGCGTGGAAAAGACGTGTGAGGTTCAAGGACTCCCTGGACCCATATTGGATGGGGAAGGTTTTTGGAATGGGAGGTGGCTGATCAAAATCAAATTGTTTCACATGGACAACGAATATGATCATTTGCCCAACTGTTTTTTTATAGGGAGGGACAAAGGGTTTCTGTTTTACCCTAGACAACCCAGGAAATATTACAATGTGGGTCTAACCGATGGAGATCACGTGATGAGCTAGTCGGGGACGGACATGCTGAGCAAAGCTCCCGGGCCCTACCTGATTTATTTTAAAAGTTAAAAGTCATTTTTGACCCTGTAAAGCAGTGGTCATCAAGAGCTTACCTCATCGGAATCCTCTGCCCTCCTCAAAGAATTGCCTGACTCAGAGGTGGAGATCCTGCTTGCTGCGGAAGCGCGAACGATCATGGGGCCGACTAAAACACCCGTGATGGAGTTTGAAACTCCCGAGAACCCAGACCCATGAGCACCAGCAACGAAACGGCCAAAACCCCCATCACCTGTGCCGGAAGATCAGAGGCCTGACGAGGAAGTGGCAGGAGGGGCTCAGGCATCCCCTGATGATAGTCTGGAGATTAGAAATCTGCTTACGGGGCTTGTGGCGGATTTCTCTTTAATAAAACCAACATTAAATGCTCTGGCCCAAAGAGATGGAGATGTGGAGGCGCGTATGGCCTCTCAGGAATGGAAATCCCTCTCGCATGACCAGGAGCTGGTGGCCCTCTGAAAGCAAGTTAGAAGGTTGGAGGATCGAGTAGAGGACCAGGAATCACGTAGCCGGAGGAATAAGTTGATCCTGGTCGGTCCTCCAGAGAAAGATCCGAGGGGGCAGACTGCATCACATTTGTTCAGGACCTCCTAATGAAACTCTTAGGCCCAACACCATATGGGGACTCATACAATTTAGAAAGAGCCCATCGGTCCCTTAGAGAGATACCCCCGCCGGGAGCCAGGCCAAGAGTCATTATCATGCGCTTCTTAAATTTTAAGGTGAAGTCTCATGTCTTAAATGAAGCCAGAGCATTAAAAAACCTTCAGTGGAATGGGGAATCCCTATTGGTATTTCAAGATCAGACTCCGGGGATCCGGGAGAAACAGAAGGAGTATGGAGAAATAAAGAAAAAGCTTTATCTGGCTGGAGTGAAGTTTAGGATGCAGCACCCTGCCACTCTAGTGGTGAAGCTTCAATCCGGGGACCAGAAGTACTTAACGGCGAAGGAAGCAGCAGAAGGACTGCGACGGAAACTCCCAGACCTGTTTAAATCTGTGACCTAAACACGGCCTATCAAGAAAGGTTATGACCTGATGTGGCATCTCTGGGGATCTGAACATGTTAACTCCAACTGGACAATAGGGGAGAAATGAATCGGAGAACTTTGTGTTAGAGGAAGAGGTTGAGACAAGGAAGAAAGAAGAGAAGAAGAAGAAGAAGAAAAGGAAGACTAAGAAGAAGACAAAGAAGGAAAACAAATTTTTTTTTTGTCTCTCTTATTGTAGCATATCCTCCAGGATTGGGGGGGGGCCGTTACGCTCTGATATTTCTTTAGTACTTTAACATGGGCCAGGATAAATAGGTGGGACAATTTAATCTCACTTGGAACTGTGGACTTGCTAAACATAGTATGTTTTTGGGGTCAGGTATCCCAGGTGCAATTGTAGGCCCATAACACGATCTCGACCCCTATCTCTGAATTAAAGGGATTTTTTTTTTTGCTTGTTTTTTGTTTTGTTTGCTGTTCCTCTCTCTCTGCCAGGGGGGTTGTTAGGATTTATCATACTCAGGATGTGATTATTAATTTATTTTTCCCATATGTACAATACAAGAGCATATATCTTAAAATATTCCTATGAGGATAAGCTAAAGGGGATGCGAGGGGGGGAGAGGAGTATCTTTCAGGGAATTAAGTAGACTTGGAGTAGGTGACAAGGATTGGGAGGGTCTGGGAGTCCCCTCAGTAATAGACGGTTCATCTACGTATCTATTTGGTCAGGAGGTCCATCAAGGATCGGGGATGGGGTGGGATTATTGGGAGAGGGAGGAGGGAGTCCACGACCCACGCATATCTCAAGGCAGACTCTGATGGAGCGGACAGCAGGGGTATTAATGAAATTGCATGATCAATATTAAAATTATCACTTGGAATGTTAAAGACCTCAGAGGGAGGAGGAAGAGAATGGTGATACTAAAACATATTCACCAACTGGGAGCGCAAATCGTGGCTTTGCAGGAGACCCATCTACTAAAAGAGGAGCTGGGTCTCTTAAAGAGACTGTGGGTAGGGCAGGTTTTTGGAGATGGAAATGCTAAAGCTTCAGGAGGGGTAGCGGTCCTAATCGGAACAGACTGTCCGTTTGTGGTCCTGCAGGTCAAGGCTAGGGAAGATTACCGAGGGATATATGTCACAGGAACCATTATGGGCAAACTAGTAACGATTGCCTCTATATATGCTTCCACTCCTCCTAATCCAGACTTTTTTGCCTTGGTAGAAGGGGTTATAGCCCTACTACCCCCTCACCCTTTAATCTTAGCAGGAGACTGGAACCTTTGCCCCAGCAATAGAGTGGATAAAAAGCCCTCTTCAGTGCGGCCCCCATCTATAGCACAGGTAGCTATGGCCAAACTCCAGGAGGTGGCAGCGCTGGCAGACCCAATTAAGGTATGTAACAAAGGAGCCCATGCTATGACCTTCTATTCAAGGGCACACAAAACTCATTCACGAATCGATTTTTTTTTGGTTAATCAAGAAGCAATTCAGGGAGTGAGGGAGCTGATCACCTCATACTAGAATATTATCGGACCACTCCCAGTCCAATTGATCTGGTCGATGGAAGCCCCCAAGGAAAGACTTGACGATTCCTTACTAGTAGATGAAAATATACTACCGAGATTAGAACAGGCTTTAAGGGAGATAATTCAGACCCAACTTCCTACACTATCAGACATGAGGTAAAAATGGCCTACTTGTAATGTTTTATATTCAGGTCTGGCTCAGAGATTCACAGCTGGAAGGAACAGTATGAGAAGGGCGAGGGAAGAGTTTATTTTGGATGCTATCGACTCGCTGGCTCCCTTGGAAGGTACCTCTGAGGGGGTGGACCTAGAGCTCAAGGAATTAAGAGAGGAAATGGCAGGCATCCTCTTTAATCAGTGGGATCAGTGGGCAGAAAAAATTCAGGCCAATTATCTAATGCAAGGGGATACCCTGGGAAGGCTTTTAGCACACAGAATAAAAGAATGAGAGGCGGCTCATGTAATCCCAATGATTAGCCTCCAAGGGGATATAATAACAGAGCCCCAGAAAATGGCTGATGCCTTCGCGACCTACTTTGCGGAGATTTACCAGGGGGGGTGTTTCGGCCAGAGAGGGAGATATTTAGGAATTTTTGGAAGGTATACCTCTCCCAAAATTGGATCCAGAACAAGCTCAGTGGTTAGATGCCCCTATTCTGGACTCTGAAATCTCAGAGGTAATCAGCTCACTCCCAAAAAGTAAGACACCGGGACCTGATGGTCTAACGGCACAATTTTATAAAACTCATGCTACAACTATATTGTCACTGTTGAAGGAACTATTTTCAAACATTATGAAAGACGGGGTTCCACACCTGCCATTATATCAGGCCTATATTACACTCATCCCCAAGCCAGACAAGCCCAAAGAATCCCCTGGGAGTTATAGACCCATTGCCCTGATGAATCAGGACCTGAAGCTACTAACAAAGATCTTGGCCAATAGAATTTCTAAAATTGCCCCTAGGCTTATAAATCAAGAACAAGTAGGGTTTATGTCAGGTAGAGGGGCACACGATACACTTAGGAAACTCCATCATATACTACATAAGGCCTCAAATTCGAACCTACCCTTGGCATTAATTGCACTAGATGCCGAAAGGGCCTTCGATAGGGTTTCTCATAACTTCCTGTTTGCAACTATGACAGCTATGGGATTCCTGGAGGGTCTTCTCAGAGGCATAAAAAACTTATACATGGCCCCTATGGCTAGGGTGCTATGTAATGGCTATTTGTTGAAAGAAATTTGTCTGGATAATGGGACTAGACAGGGATGCCCCCTATCGCCAATTCTATTTAACATTTATTTGGAACCCCTTCTAAGGGTGATCCAGATGGACTCGGAGATACAGGGGATTGTCGTTGGAGAGACGGAAATGAAGGTCTCTGTCTTTGCAGACGAGATTCTGCTGCACCTTCAGGAACCAGCAAAGAGCTTCATGAGAGTCTTGGAAATAATTGAGAGATTTTCCAGGGTATCGAATTATAAGCTAAACCTGAATAAGACTCAGGTGCTCCCCCTTACTGTATTCACTAACAAGGCGGACTTCGAACATCTGCAACTGAAATGGTCACCGAAAAAGCTCAAATATTTGGGCATTTGGATCACAACTAACGAGGATGAGGGTCTAGAGGCGAACCTGGGCGAGATAATCTCGGTAGTCAAAACGGATATGGCTAGATGGAATAAGCTTCCGTTGAACCGGACACGGAGACTAGGGTTGATTAAAATGAATCTGCTACCTAGACTTTTGTACCCAATACAACTATCTGCTTACAACATTTCAAAATCCTGGTTTATCAAAATACAAAAGCGTATTTCCAACTTTTTATGGAGTGTTAAACCCCCTAGGAGAAAACATAATATATTACGACTGCTCTATAACATGGGAGGTCTTAAAGTTCCAGACTTACATCTGTACTATGTGGCTGGGCAATTAGGGATAATGGGGCAATGGGCCAGATCTGTGGAGGGGGGGGGAATATATTCCAACTTGGTTACAGGTCGAGAAACAGATCCTTAGAGACCTAGACATCTCCCCGGAAGCAGTACTGTTTTTTAATCCTGATGACTTACCAGAGGGTGGAAAGCAAACCCCAATTGTTAAGTCATTAGTAGCTTGGTGGACCTTTCTGCCCCCAAACCAAAAGAAAGCCCAGAAGGGCTCCAGGGAGCAACCTGCTTTGGGCAATCCAAATATGCTCATTGGGGGACAGATAATAAGGAGGCAGTGGGCTACTCAATTGCTAAACCTGAAATGGTCAGATTTTTTAAGAGAAGACAAGGTAGTATTTCTCGAACACTGTATGAACATCAACTTCTTTAAGAAACTTCAGGTTACTAATATGATATATAGAATGGAGAGAGGGAGAGCTAGAGACCTGGACCCCCCTTTCACGTGGAACCACATTAAAGATGTCAACAAACTTAAGAGACCCTTGTCTAGGTTTTACAAGCTACTATTAGATTTCTTAGGTGAGAAGGAGTTCATAAAAGTTCCATATTGGTAAAATAAAAAAGGATACTTTTCCCCAGGGGCCTGATTGGAAAGAGGTTTGGAACAGTAGTAGGTACATTCCGATCCCTAAATATAGGACCATGCAATTTTTTGTAGTTTCTAACATATATTATACCCCTGCTAAGCTATGTGCTAGGGGCCTCAGACAGACAGACCTATGTTTCAGGTGTGGGGCAAACTCAGGGGATCTATTCCATATCATGTGGCAATGCTCCAAAATCTACCCAGTTTGGGAGCAAATCAGACGCAACATGGACCCCGTGGTGAATTACAAAGACTTTATTGATCCAAAGATTTGTGTCTTGGGGGACATGACTGATATCCCAAGCACACTCATTAAAGGACATATCTCTCTAATGTCCTCCTTAGTTAAAGCATTTGTCTTGAAACATTGGAAAAATGATCTGATTTATCCATATGACCAATGGGTGGGAGACTTGCTGAAAACATTGAGTAGGCTTAGGAGACAAATGCTTCGGGACGGACGAAAAGGAATTTATGATAAGAGATGGAGGACCCTGGAGACGGTCTACATGTTGCAGTCTAAATCCCCCCAAGTTCAGGTCTGTCTGTCTGATGGTATGTAGACAAAGATCTATAGATGGGGAGTGGAGGCTAGAACTAAAGTGTGTCCTATTGATTACTCCTAATATATGCACGACCGGACAATATCCGGTCAAGCTATAGGAATCCGCAGAGTCGGCTTGGTGTGGGCGGGGGCGTGGACTCTCTTCTCTCCCTAGGGACACAGCTGCTGAGTGCCACCTAAGGGGTACTGTTCAGGATGTAGGGTTTGTACTTACACAGAATTAACCTAAGTCTTAAATTCTGACACTCAAATGTACTTCCCTAGGCAGAGATTCTACCGTATATTGTTTTTGAATATGGATATGTAGAGGGCGATCAAGGGTGGTGCAAGGCAGCTGTGTATGTATATAGTTAAATGCTGTACATAGTTACCTCACTCAGTTTTGGGGTAGGGGCCCAGGAACAATTGGGCATCTGTGTATGTCTGCCTAGTATTTTGTGGAAAATAAAAATGATCAATAAAGATGTTATAAAAAAAAAAACAATGTGGGTCTAACCGTCATATTGGTACAAACTGTGAAAAGGTGGTATGTTTCCAATGTGGAGATCTGGATCATTCTGGATACCAATGTGAGAATTCCATAAAATGTAATTTTTGTGACAAAATGGTGCACTCATTTACAGACTGGTTGTGGGCAGACCCTAACAATGAAGACTCGGACTTTGCAATGCAAGATTTGTACATCTACAAGGCGCCAGAAGTGCTATGGAGTCTAATACTCCCAGGCCACCTTTAGGCCTCCCGGTCTCAAAGAAGAACGAGAGTAACATGGTTCAGGAAACTTTTCTTCCACCTCGACCCTTACCCCCAAGGCAAAAAAGGCCCTCTGGGAGGTCATCTATCGAGCTGTCTACTACTTTACCAGTAGTAGTTACTGGTTTTCCTCAGTCACAGGACCTAACACACCCTCCAGATAACACAGTGCTCTCCCTGCTCCCTTTCTACTATAAATCAAGGAGATGCCTCAGATTTTCAAGAGGTAGGAACACTTTATTTATTTATTTATTTTTTTATTCAATCTCAGATTACAAATACCTTTGCATGCAAGGTGGCTCATTTACAAAGGCTCCATGTCAGAGGGAGGGCTTACAATCAAAATAAAGGAGGTACAAACACAATCAATGGTTACATCAGAACATAGTAAATCAATAATACATTTGTGGAGACACAACTCTTTTAGGGTGAGAGGGCAAGGGAAGAGAGGTTGGAGGAGAAATTAGAACAGGAAGTAAAGAGAGGGGAGAAGTGCAATATGTATACAGAATAGAAAATATGACAGCCAGAGGCCTTGTCATAGGCGGTGAGAAAGGGAGGCTAGGGTGGGAGAGGGGTATGGGAGTAGGAGCAGGAGGGCAGAAGGGAGAAGAGATAGCAAGATAAGAGATGGTGGCCAGAAGGCCTGGAAAGTATAAAGAAGAGGGAAAACTGTGGAGAAGAGCAAGGAGGGGCGGGTAAGGAGGAGGTGACAGAAGGGAAAAAGGATTGTTGTGTCAAGAGTGGGAGGTGACCAGGAAACCTGGTAAGTGCATCAAAGAGTGATAATAGTGGGAGGGTACGAAGGTGGGAAATTAGGTGTAACAATCACAGTGTTTTCAGTTAGGATACGCTTGAAGCATTTGTTTGGATTGGGTAAGACTAGGTAGCATGGTCAGTTGGTTACTTAGATTATTAAACCACAGAGGAGCTCTGTACCAAAAGGATCGCTGATATTGAGCAGTCCGACAGTGAGGGACTAGAAGGAGGTCTGAATCAGAGGTGTGAGCGTGTTGGGTCTTAGAGATTTGTTTAATAGTCAACTGATGCTCGGAGGTAGTAATCCAAGTAGTTCTTTTTTGGTCAGAAGGCAGGTTTGGTATTTGATCCTGTTGCTTAGCTGAACCAGCCAGATTGAGTGTATATCGCACAGGTGTGAGTGAGGTGAGCAGCACCGTAATTAACTGACAGGCCTTGTTCAGGGCGACCATGAGTCTTTTAAGTGATGTGTATGTTGCACTGTATGGATTAGACCATACAAAATGATCCAGAGGACCGAGCTGTGAACTGCAGTCTTCAGAGCTTCTGGGGTCAGGCTCCATCTATGTCTGCAGAGGAGCCCGATTCTGGTGCTGACGTCTGGCAACATTTTCTATGTGAGGCACACAAGGTGAGGTGACTGTCCAGGGTTAAACCTAGGTACTTGAAAAGCTGAATTTGTTCAAGAGAGTCTCCATGGTTGTTTGTGACAATGATTGCATGCACCTTAAACTTATTTCGAGAGAGTGAAAATAACTGGACTTTAGTTTTCTTGTAGTTTAACACTAATTTGTGATCATTAAACCATCTTTCTGCTTCTGAGAAACCTTGTTGAAGATTGTTTTTGAGTGAGCTAGGATCTGGGTGGCTAGTAAAGATGACCGTGTCATCTGCATAGAGGAGAATACGCAGGTGGCAGGCAGCTGGGAGGTTGTTAAAGAAAATACTGAACAGTAGGGGCCCCAGGATTGAGCCTTGTGGTACCCCAGGTCAGACAGCCCTCTGCTCCGAGACTACATTTGATATCGTCACCCTCTAAAGTCTATCACTGAGGTAGCTTCCAAACCATTTCTGAGCATTTGGAGCAACCCCAGTTTTATTGAGTTGGCTGGTCAAAAGTGTGTGATTCACTGTGTCAAAGGCCTTTGTTAAATCAACAAAGGTGGCACCTACAAGCTTGCCTTCATTGATGAACTGTTGTATGACGCTAATGAATTCTGGTAGCGCTGAGGTAGTACTGTACCCCTTTCTAAAACCATGTTGCTGTGGGCACTGGATAGAGTAAGTTTCCAGATAAGCAACAAGCTGGTTGGTAATGATTCTCGAGCACCTTGGAGAGTGGAGGGAGAATAGATATTGACCTATAGTTACCTTGAAGGGAATGATCACCAGCTTTATGCACTGGGGTTACAATGGCCATTTTTCATGCAACCAGGAATTGTGTCAAGGTAAGAGAAAAGTTTAGAATCTCAGTTATGGGAAGGAGAACTTCGTCTAGGGTTAGGGCGATAAGCTTAAGGTCAAGTCCGTCACTAGTGTGTCTTGTGTTTCTCAGAACCTTCACTAGTAGTTTTGTGACCAGGTTGCATGAGACCTGTTTAAAATAGAAGGGGGGAGGGTGCTCAGGGCTTTTCCCATGACAGTGACTTGTACAATGGGCAGGGTTATCCTTGAAAAAGTTATGTGGGAGGACACGGTTTAGATTGGTAAAAGCATTGTTAAAAAGCACTGGCAATTTCCAGCGGTCAACCAAAGGGTGCCATTAATGATTAGTATTGTAGGCAATACTTTAGATTCTTTGCCAGTGATGTCTTTTACATTAGACCAGAACCTTCTGTGGTTAGCATCTCCCTGTGGTACTTGTGTTTTGCCTGGCGAATTTCTCTCATGTAGTTGTTTCTAGCTGCTTTATAGGTTTGTAGGTCCTGGTGTTTTCCAGTGGCTTTTGCACAGTGCCAGAGGTGGTCCCAAAGTTTCATATTGGAAAGGAGATCAGGAGTGATCCAAGAGTTCTTTTTGAGAGGGGCATGCATGTCACAAGCAGTATTGAAGACCCTTATGAAGTGACCAAGGGCTACATTAATGTGGTCGTCCAGCAGGCTCCAGTACTGGGCACAAAGCTGTTGTTTTAGGAGGTTCAGGTGACCCAGTTTAAGTATCCTGCTGTATAAAGTTTGGGAGGGGATATGGAATTTATTTATCCAGCTGCATGTGATAGGGAGTGGTCACTGATGGAGTCTGGGTGCACAGTTACGTTGGAAAGGTGGTTAGGTTGGTTAGAAATTATCCAGTTGAGGGTGGTGCTGATCCCAGTTTAATAATTTATTCTGGAAGGTGTATTAATGAGTTGAGTTAGGTGGAGAGATGTTAGTGCGTCCTTTAATGAGCTGTTTGCAGGTGACAGCCAGTTTATGTTGAAATCACCAACGATAATTGTCTCCGTGAGGCGATTTTGTGAGTGGAGATGGTCAAGAAAACTGAGGAGGCCATTGGCAGAATCTTTGGGTGGTATGTAGACTGATAGTACTGATAGTGTTTTATGGTGAGCTGCCAACAGCACTTTTATTGTCAATGCCTGGGTGGTACCTCCGAGACGAATGCTGGCATAGCATGCCCCTTTAAAGAATTTTTATGTTGGCACGCTTGCGCAGCCAACATCGTGGGACAGTGCAACTTTAGAGGCGTGGTCGCTGCTGGCCAATGCAGGGCATACACCAGTAGGTGCGCCCCGCATTCCCCAATCAGCCTGCATGCCGGTGCCACACCATGCATACATAATGGGGCGAGCACATCTAAGAAAAGGTCCGCTGCAATCCGAGCAAAGCTCGTCAAACGCAGCTGTCCTCTTCTTGCCATGCTCACTGCCATTATGTACATGGCAGGACACTGGCTGTAGAACTGCCGACTTCGGGGGTGCCCAATCCCCCTGTCGGCTGCCCCTGCCCCCTGTGAATGTGCCGACGGGGGAGCCCACTCCCCATCGGCATAAAGCACTCCCCAATTGTTTAATGCCAAGGGGTGTCCAATCCTCGGCTCTTGCCCCACCCCCTTTTCTTGTGTCCGACGGGGAGCCACCCACGGCGCAGAAATAATCCCCAATTGTTTAATGCTGAGGGGTACCCAACCCCTTGGCTCTGGCGCCTCCTTCTTTGTGTGCCAGGCAAGTACCCAATCCCGTTGGCATGGTCTGCCCGTGTTGTTTGCCGGCGGGGTGCCCAATTCCCGTCAGCTACAGACATCCACCCAACAGTTAGGTGGCACACTGGGAGCCCACCCCAGTGTGCCAAATCCCCTGAAAAAAACCTGTCCCGCGATGTTTTTGTTTTTCCCTTTTGCACCTGTAAAAGGAAAATGGTCCCTCGTAGTCTCCATGCCCGCTCCCCCACCGCAACCACCCACTGCGCACCCTGCCTCCCCACAACCCCCACTCAATACTTACCTCCAGAGCTCGATGCGATGATTATCGGTGAACCGGGAACACGCCTGCACTCTTCAAAGCGACCACGAACTGAGGAAATGCCGGTAAGCTGTATAATGGGATAGATAGGGGTTTTTCAACTTTAGTACATATCTCAGGCATTTTTATGAATTTTGGCCCCAAATTTTAAACATGGGGTTTTTGGGACCCCTTCTCATGAATTCTTGCACTGTCATGGTGTTATTCAGTCCGAAGGTAATTTCGCAGTCACTGCACGGAATCACCTCTCGGACTGCGTAGGAAATGACAGTGCCACTGTTCATGGGGAGGCTCTCAAAACCCTATGTTGCAAATTTGCAGGGAAAAATTCAAATCATGACTGTTTTACGAGCGTGTGTAGCAACTGTGAAACGACGTCAGAAGTTAGCGAACCATATTTTCACACCAGATTCTCAACATTGGCATTTTACCACACCTTCTTGTGAACCGTACAGCTGACATTTTTCACATCCTGGCCGAAATATGTTTCGCAGTTCAAGCAGAATAGCATGGTTGTGGTGTGTGAAATCAGTGTTCGTGACACATTACAAAAATGATAGTGACACTGTTCATGAGCAGAGATCCTAAAATGCCTGTGTTGAAAATTTGGTGACAATACTCCATAAAGTGATTGTTTTACAAGCGTGCGTAACAACTGCTCAACGACGCTCATACGTTAGGTGCATTCGCACTATTTTCATGCCAGATTCTCAACACTGGCATTTTACCACAACTTCTTGTGAACTGTATAGCTGTTATTTTTCATATCCTGGCGAAATGTGTTTTGTACTTTCGCAGACAAATAGTGCGGTCGCCAGCAAATCAGTGTTCGGGACACACTACAAAATGACAGTGATATTGTTCATGAGCAGAGGCCCTAAAATGCCTGTGTTGAAAATTTTGTGACAATACTACATAAAATGACTGTTTTACGAGTGCATAGCAACTGCACAACGCACGCCAGAACTTAGCTGAGATTCGCAATATTTTCATGCCAGTTCAAATTTGGCATTTTACTACACCTTCTTGTGAACTGTACAGCTTTATTTTTCACTATCCTTGCCAAAATGTGTTTTCGTACTTTCGGCACAGAAAAGCATGTTCGCCGTGCGAAATCAGTGTTCGGGACACATTACGAAAATTACAGTGACACTGTTCATGAGCAGAGGTCCTAAAATGCCTGTGTTGAAAATTTGGTGACAATACTCCATCAAATGACTGTGTTACTAGCGTGCATTGCGCAGTTTGCGCGCACGCGTCACGACGTTCGCAAACTTCTAATATTCTCACTCCAGATTTTCTACAGTGCCATTGTTCTGCACCTCCTAATGAACAGTACAGCTGTCATTTTTCACATCCTGACCAAAATCTGTTTTCGCAGTTCCGCGCAGAATAGCGTGGTCGCTGTGGAAAGTCTGTGTTCGAGACACATGATGAAAATGACAGTGACACTGTTCATTAGCAGATGCCCTAAAATGCCTATGTTGAAAATTTGGGAACAAAAGTCAATAAAATGAGTGTTTTATGAGTGTGCATTGCACAGTTTGCACGCACGCTCATGACTTTGTGAATTTGTAATAGTTTCACTCCAGCTGTTCATCATTGGCATTTTTCCATACCTCCTTATGAACACTGCAGCTGCCTGAAATGTGTTCAATCAATCAATCAATCAATCAAAATCTTTATTTATTCAGGCGAACATCATTGAGCATAGCTCATTTACAAGATGGACCTGAGTGGTCATAACAAAAAAGGTTACAGAGTGTATACAAAAACATGAATTTGAAATAGCACAAATACAAACATTTATGAGTGAGATAGATGTACAATTATTTACAATATACAAGGCAAAGGACAGTAAACCAAAACCTATTAAAGGTGAGAAACAAACAGTTTGGTGGGGATAAGGCTTGGATAATGGTACATGGGTGGGCATATATGTTTGAGGTTTGATGTGGAAAGGACCAGAGAATGATAGAAGAATAGGGAGGAGTTTTAAAAGGGGGTGGGGGAGAGGGGTGTGGGGTGGTGGGGATGTGGGAGGACTAGGCCTTGTGGAAGCAATTGCATGAATCTGGGATTAGGCTGGTGTACAGCTTTTGAAGGATGTAAGGGATCAGTAGTTCAGCACGTCCGCACAGAATTGCACGGCTGCTAAAGCAAATCAGTTTTGGGACAGTTTGAGGAAAATGACGGTGACACTGTTCATGAGCAGAGGTCCTAAAATGCCTATGATGAAAATTTGGTGTCGAAACTCCATACAATGACTGTGTTGCAAGCGTGCATTGTGCAGTTTCCACACACCCTTGTAACTTTGTCAATCTGCAATATTTTCATGCCACATTGTCACCACTGGCATTTGTGCACATCTCCTTATCAACAGTCCAGCTGCCATTTTTCACAGCCTGCCCAAAACGTGTTTCCGCAGCTGTGGCACACAATGGCGTGCTTGCTGTGCAAAATCACCTTTTGAGACACATTCACAAAATCACAGCACTATGCTGCCTCTAGCTACACCACCCCACTGCCAATGCCAGCGCGACAACATTCGCATTGACAAATGCTTGTTTAGAAATATGGCATCCACCCCATGTTTGGTCAGCCTGCCCAGCCTGAATATAGAGTACCCAGGTAGGGCTACTGCTTAATGAGGTATTTTGGGGGTCATCTGGGTCTCAACAACAGATAGTATGTCAGGGTCGTGCTGAGTTACCCAGACTTTCAGGGTACCAATTTTGCTTAGTAGGCTGCAGATATTAATTGTGGCCAGTTTAATGGAACCTTGTTTAGGGCGGACATTGCAGGTGGGAGGTGTTTCCAGACCTGGATTAGGATGAATGTTTCCAGATAGTAGAAGCAGCATAAGGGCAATCCTAAGTAGAAGCTCTCTTAGAGACTTGGTGAGATGCTTGACCTTCCTGCATACACACAGCGGCATTTACTTTTTTCTGTTTAAAACAATGAGGACGGTGGGGTCCAGAGGGACATGTTGGTGGGCATGCAATCCAACTAAGGCCAAATAATAATTGGGGACAGGATCATCGAGGCAGACCATGGTCCCTTATTAATTCTGAAAAAGTTCCCAGATAAGTAACCTTTATTGTAGTGGAGATTGTTCAAAATTTCAATTTGGGGCAAGTATACCAAGCTATAGTTTGTCTTACTTGTGAGATAAGGCAATGACAGAAGAATGAGAATGGGAAGGCACTCATATGGAGTTTAAATGGTAAGACCATGGTTACATAGAAAGTGAGCAAGGGAGAGGTTGCTATATACCTTTAAAATGAGTCAGGCCAGGGTACAAGAATTTGATTGCAGTGGTGATTAGTATGCAGCCAATGGTAGAGGAGGAGGAGGACATGTGGAATGGGCAGAGATTGTGCATGTTTAATAGCAGCAGAAGTTGGGGTCGGTGGGCGGGACAAAGCACAAGAGACAAATTCAGATATTAGGGTCGAGGAGAGACCCAAGATTTTAGTCCAAAAATGAAATTCACAGGCAGCCAATTGCTAAAGCGGCCTGTTCCTTGGTGTACAATCATGGATCAGGCAGAGGAAATTGCTGTTCAATCAATCAGAAGGGCAGAGGAGCCAACAGAGACCGAAGGAGACATACCTTTCCAGCCAAGAGTGGCTGCTTGGTGGCAGGTCTGAAGACGGTGGCTTCTGGCCAGAGGAGCAGGGCACAGACGCTAGATGCAGCCCTAGTCAGGGCTCCTGTCTGTGGGGACAGCAGAAAAAATTGCCTTAAAGAGAAGTCCAGAAACAAAGCTCCAAGGGTGGGGTAGTTTCATAGACAAAGTAAGAAGGAGGAGGTGAGAAAGCTGAGGGGGAGTACAGCCCAGGAGACAATGAGAGGAAGAGTGTCTGGCCAAGGATTGTGAGAGAATTAGCAATACAATAGAGGGTGGGGTGAGCCGAGTGGGCAAGGTGCAGTGAGGAAGAGAGCTGGAATTAGGAGGGTGAAAGCAAAGTCAAGAGAATGGCGGCTGGAGAAAGCTGAGGTGGAAATTAGCCAAAGGACAATGCAGCTAAGTTAAACAGGAGCAGGAGGGGCACAGAAACAGGAGCAGAAAAGCGGTTCTAGTAACACAGCTGAAAACCCACAGATGCCGTACCCTTTACCAGTCTCAAATAAATATGACATTCTGTTAACAACAGGAGATGGGAATCTGGAGTCTGACTCTGCATCCAGAACTTCCTTCCAGATTGACGCCATTTCAGAACCAGATACTGGCCAAGGAACTAAGTCAACAGGAAAAACCAAGAAAAAAAAAGATAGGTATTAGGGTTGGCCTACATAAAAGTTCTAGGAAAACTTATATTCCTACTTAACTAACTTATCTGTCAATAGCAAAAGGGTATAATCTGAAAATTAGAAGCCTTAATACTAATAGTATCAGATCTGAAAAGAAAAGACTTGCTACTTTTGGGAATTTTTCCATCTCAGATTATCGTGTTTTTTTCAGGACACCAGGTTGTATACACTAGAAGATTTTGACATTGCTACAAGTGCATGCAGTTGGGGATCATGTTATTGGTCGGGGGGTGCTTTGTGTTCTGGAGTGGATTTGTTTTTTTTGACTCCTCATTTTCTGTTACTGACACTGGTTTTTGTCCCTGGGTGGCCTCTACTTTTGGACATTTTGACAGAGAATATTACATTCAGGCTCATTAATATATACACCACACAGAGTAAGCTAGAAATAATCCAATTATTGCAGCTTAATAAGCCATATTTATTTACTAGGAAAAATATTTTATTTGGTGGTGACTTTAATATTAACAGGTCTATAGCAGATAGAGGTACAAAATCTTTGAAGTTATATTGTAGTACAAATTTTCTGAAAGAGTTGATAGATCTTATTGGATTAAGAGATGTTTTTTTATGATCTGACTCTTTGCCCCTTGCACATATTTTCAGGGGAACAGAAAATCGAGGATAGATTATTGGTTTATTTCCCCGATCTTACAGTTCGGTAGCCCTAATGTGTCTCTAGTGGCCACCTTGGATCACGGACTGATGAGTCTCAAGATATCTAATTATGGGGAAACATCAAAAGGACCTGGGTATTGGAGACTGAGGCCCGGATATTCAAAGGGTTGCGCCATGCGCAACAGGGTTGCGCATGCGTAAGTCAAAAAATGTGCCATTTGCGATATTCAGAAGAGGCAGTTGGCGCCATCGAAAAAACATGCTGAGCAACAGCGCAATGAAAATGAAGACATGCGCAACGAAGGTGTGGATCCATGCATAAAGAGCGCAATGCTATTCAAAGATTCTGCGATGCGCATAGCGGCACAGTCGAAATGGCAAGACTAGCCGGAAATGAGCCAAAATAAAAGGCTCAAGGAAGCGCAAGAACAAATGCTACAAGGCTGCCAAGTGGGGAGAGAGAGAGAGAGAGACAGACAGACAACAGACAGGCTAGGGCAGCAAGTAAGGAAAGGCCATATAGGCTGTAGAGGCCAGCAGGGGGTGCCCTGCAGTGGAAGTAGCAGTGAGGACAGCAGGGTAACACAGCAACAGCAGCCGGGGGCGAAGCCAGGAGATGGACAGTGGCAGCTTCCACATGGAAGCTGTAATGAGGGGGTGAGAATGCATGCTGCAGGGTGACGGGGCCGTGAAGGGCCCGTCGGATGGCACCAACAGGCAGCACTGCGCCCGCATCAGCTTTGAGCTGTACACAGATGTAGAGATTGTGGGCCGGGTACCGCCTGAACAGGGCAATACTGAGACGGCTCTGTGAGCGTGCAGTGATGTGATGCAGGCACCCTCACGACGGAGTCACGCCTGTCGGTGGAGACCAAGGTGACAGCCTGCATGTGCCTGCTCGCCACGGGCACCTTCCAGAGGCCGACAGGGGACACCACAGGCATCACACAGTCGGCCACGCCATGCATCCTCACCCACCTCAGCGCACTGCTGCCACATGCTGCGGTGAGCAATCCATTTCCCCAGCAATCACGGGCAGAGCGCATAGCAAACATGCAGGAGTTCCACAGGGTAGCACATATGCCTGGCGCAAGAATATAGACTGCACCCATGTGGCCATTCGCACGCCACCTGGCCCCGATGGCTCGCATATAGGAACAGAAAGGGCTTCTCCAGTGTCAACTGCCAGGTGGTGTGTGATGCCACTGGGCGCATAATCAATGTCTGTGCCACACACCTGGCGGAGCACATGATGCCTTCATATGGTATCAGTCCGCACTGTGCCATCAATTCGAGAGTGGGACATCCCCACAGGACATCTAGTGGTGAGTACACATGTATGGAATGCAAACTCGGGCAAGGGTGGAATGCCACGGTGCCATGGTAGTGGCACACAGGGATATGGGCAATATGGACCTGAACATGAGACTGATCTCCATTATCTCCACACAGGTGACAGCGGATACCACTCCATCCCTGGCTGCTCACACCGCATCCGCCGCCATGACCCCACCGCAGCAGCGCTATAATGAGGCACATGTTTCCACACGCAACATCATAGAGCGGGTGTTTGGGATGCTCAAGGCACGCCTCCGATGCCTAGACACCTCCAGCAGTGCCCTACAGTACAGCCCCAAAAGCCTGTGGGATATTCCTGGCCTGTTGCATCCTGCACAACATGGCCAAAGACCATGGGATAGCCGTGACAGATTGAAGAGGGGACAGCGATGGGGACGCCAGTGGCGCCGGTGTTGATGGTGATGAGCAGCCCCCCGTAGGACGGCGGGACCCCCAACTGATCCGGCAGGCCCAGCTGCACCGGGACACCATCACAGAGGAGCACTATGCAGAACACAGGTAAGTCAAGGGGACATGTGCAACCAACACTGTCCATGCGCAAACCACAGGCACACAGGGGAACACACCAGGGGTGCATGACAGTCAGTGGAGTGGAAGGGTCCAGGCATACAAACACACCATCAGGGAGGGGTGAGCACTCATATGGACACACACACACCAGGCACAGAGCGTACATGGGCAGATGCACAGCACAGCAGAACCGACATTGCTAACACACAGCACCACCGACCACCCCCACCACCTGTACTGTCCAGGTACGTGTGTCAGATGCTGGGCACCCTTGCACCTTGGTGTACAGTACAATGCAGGCATCATCATGCACACGCACCTGTGGACAGCAGTTGGGAGGGTGTGCAGGTGGTCCGTGTGTCGGCGTGGTGAGCAGAGCACCCAGCAGTGCACTGCCCACCATGACACACATTGCACACATGGCAGCACCAGACAGGGCCCGCACTGGGAGACAGCTCAGTCATGTAGCACTGTCCCACGGCCACCGCGGATGCGTGGGCGGCCCCGCCGTGACCCAACAGCACTGGCAGGCTGAGCAGGGGCCACATGGGGTGGCACTGCTGCACCACCAGGGGTCCCACTGCGCGAACGCGACCTTGCCCGCACAGGGGTCTGCAGCATGTCGAACAAACCTGCACCAGGGGTGCTCGGGATGGCCACAGCAGAACCCGGCGTCGACAGGCCTGGTGTCGCACGACGCCGGAACGGGAGTGAGAGTGAACTGTGTGGGGTGTGCGTACAGGGGTACCTGACTGTGTGCCCAATGTGTCCACGACAGAGACCACTGCCTGGTCAGCCTATCACATCGGCGGGCGTCACATCCATCCGCAGATACGCAACCAGCTCTGCACGGTCCAGAGCACACTCCCTGCTGTGCCACCCACAGCCACAGACAGTGCCTCCACGGACATTGCAACCCGCCTCTGCAGTTGTACTGATTCCCGCAGCAGGCGGGTGTGCCCAATGGGTACTGTGCCCCAACGGCATCCTGTCCCCCAGGGTGTGGAAGGTCCTGATGCACAACACCCTTGAGGGTGGGCGCTGTTCACCAGGACCAGGAATGGGTGATCAAAGGGCGGCGGACATGTGCCACCGCTTGACACTGTACCCCAGACCTGGTGGGTGACTGCTGCTGCCCACCAACTGCTGTGCCCCAGGGTCCACTCGTTCCACCGCTGTGCTAGCAACAGTGCCAGACACCTGCACAGCCACCGGTGCTGCCCCACCAGTGCTGACAGGCACAGTCTGGGACTGTGCCAGCATGCTGGTACACAAGTTGGAACCAGAAAGGCCCAGGGGCACGTGCTGGCCTGCTGTGTGTCCGTCATGGGACACACACCTGTCACTGCCCATTGCAGTCCTTGCATCATCAATGGTGCAGGTACGTGCTACAGCCATAGTCACAGCGTGCTGGCATGCTTGCATGCCAGACTGCTGAGACACAGGCTGTGCACCCGCCGCACCAGAATCACCGACACCAGAGTTGGCGGCCCAGCGTGCATGCTGCTGCAGTGCCTGCTGGCTGGTGATAGAGGTGGATGGACCCTCCTCCATGTCCAGCAGGTCATCATCACTGCCTGGACCCACCACCACCGTCTCCTGAAGATGAACATGATCTGTAACAGAAAGAGAGTACATGTGAGTGCATGTGAACAACCTTCCCCCCAACCCCCTCCCCAACACCACCACCACGTCATACCGTGCAGTGATGGGCTTCCACCTGTCTGGAATCCACCTCCTGGTACGCCCTCAATAGCGCTCTGCTGCATTGATGCAACCAGTGTCTCCTCAGCCGGGGTCAGCTCCAACACCACTGGCGGCCCCGCCAGTGCCAGCACGTGCCGCCCTGAAGGCTGCCACCTTCTCCTTCAACCTCCTGCGGTCTGTCCTCATCTTCTTCTTGCATTCCTGCACGGAGCGCTGGTGGCTTCCATGCAGGTTCACGGCCCAAGCTACCCCCTCCCATGCAGCCACATGGGACTGAGGGGTGCCCCTCCGTCCACTCAGTACTGGCTCCTCATCCAGGTAGGCCTGGAAGAAGGCCTCTGTCTCTGCTGGGGTAAAGTTGGGCCTCCTCCTACGCCCACCGTCCTCACCCTCACCTTGGCTCTGCTCGGTAATGGTGATCTGTATGGGGGGCAAGTGGACACCTGTCACTGTGCAGTCTACAGCATTTTCCCATGACCATTGTCCAGAACATCACACAGCATGCAACTCACCTCTCACCTGCAGTAACCGAATCTGGCCAGCGCAGCCCAATGTCGCACATTTATAGCGCAATGCATGCAAATTAGGAGTGGAGCAACTATAATGACATGCAAATCATGCCACTGTGCCTTTGAATGGCTGATCAGATGATTTGCTTGTGTCGGCTGAATATCGCGAATTTGCGCTTTGCACAATACGGTTGAGTCGGCTGAGCCAATGGTGCAGATCTGTGACTGTGTGGTACACTGCATTGCGCATGCCCAGATAGCTTACGCAGGCGTCTGCCGCGCTGCTGACGTGCTGTGCGTGATCGGCAATTCAGGCCATGGCCACCATTGTGCCAGTGGCGGTACAGCACTGGGCACTATATGGCGCTGTGGCACTACTGCGCAATAGTCCACTGTGGCACTGGTACGCAGCTGGTCGGCCCGCAGGATGTGTATCGCCAGATGGCGCTATGCGTGGCCCGCGCCATTGCCCATGACCTTGTGTCCGACCTTTGCCCCTGGCCCTGTTCGCCGCCATGTACAGCCTCATTGGCGCTGTCTGGTGACAGCACTATGTGAGTGGCGAGCGCTGTTCGAACAGCGCGATTGGAACCTATGGTGGTCTATTGTGCAACATCTCCACGGGGGTTACGGTGCAGCGGGCGCCATATTGCCTGCTGTAAAGTTGGTACCATGGCTCACAGAAGAGCAGTTCAGTGGAGCCCAGTCGAACTGGCCAACTTGGTGGCCCTAGTGGAGCCCACTATGGGGCACTTTATGGTGAGGCACCCTCACCATTGCCAGGACGCAGGTGGCAAGTGGCCACTGACCTGGTGGGGGTCACTGGACGGTGCTGGTCAGCTGAGCAGTGCCGGCACCGCACGGTGACCTCCGCCGGAGGGATCCGGATCTTCTTGATCGGCTGCGGTCACGTGCCAGGCAGGGCGTGGTGCCTAGGCCAGGTGGGTGTACCATCTATGCACCTGTATTCTCTGTAGGGGTGTGAGTGTGTTTTTGGTGGCTGTGCATAGATGATGGCTCTGCCGTGGTTGGCTGTGTCAGTGTGTGCAGGTGTGAGATGCATGGGTCTGGCTGTGTGGGCGGCAGGCACTCACTGGGGCAGGGGGCAGTCTGCTTTGGAGTCACACTGATGTTTGTCTCAACATATGTCTCCCACAGGCCGGGATGTGAGGATGCAGGCACGGGGTGAGGAGGGCCGTGCCAGGGCCCCGGTGCCGGTGGGTGTTGCACCAGCAGCAGCAGCAGCAGCAGCATCAGCGGCAGACCCAGCTGCTTGAGGAGTGTGAGTATCATTACTTCATGGATGCTATTGCATGCTGGGGGGCAAGACCACCAGCCATGCACAACACAACCATGCAGGAAAGGGGAGGTCATAATTCCAGTATACAAGACACTAGTGAGGCCCCACCTGGAGTACAGTGTACAGTTCTGGAGACCATACCTATGTAAGGACATAGACTGGGTAGAGAAGGTTCAGAGGAGGGCAACAAAGATGGTGCATGGATTGCATCACAAGTCCGATGAAGACAGGTTGAAGGAACTGAACATGTACTCCTGGAGGAGAGGAGGAGTGAGGGATATGATAGAGACATACAAGTATCTTACAGGAGGAACAGGGTGCAGGAAAACACTATTTTAAGCGAAAAGATGTTCCAGGACTAGAGGGCATGGGATGAAGTTGGAGGGAGGACGATTCAGAGGAAACATGAGAAAGAATTTCTTCACAGAACGGTGGTGAACAAGTGGAACACCCTGCCAGAGGAAGTGGTGGGGCTGAAACAATCACGGGATTTAAGAATGCATGGGATAGACATAAAGGAATTCTGGAGGTCAGGGGTAAGGTGCAACAGACTTATAGGAAAACAAAGTGAACTTACAAGCTCAAATGGCCAGACTGGGTGGGCCATAGGCCCTTATCTGCCGACACTGTCTATGTATCTATGTATGTATGCATGACACAGGTGACATGCATCACTGTCCAGTATCACAGCACATCTGTGTATGCGTCACTGGTGGTCCATGCATGCACTGGGCACATAGCTGTGTAACTGGCATCACACCACGTTGCCACGTCACTTGACAGCCTTGTTTGTGCTGTGATGGACATGGGCAGTGTGTGTGTGCAGTGGTGCACATAGCTGGTGCCGCCTGTTTGTGATGGCCATGTGCATGTTCACTGTGGGCGGGTGCATGCCATCACAGGTGCGGGACATTGGGCTATATGGCTTGCAGGTTGGGTGGCGTTCAGGGTTGTGGTCAGTTACAGCCATTGACTGTGTTCCCATTTTCCTAGGCCTCAAAGTTCTCTGGAGGATACATAGGGACATACGGGGCCTGACACAGGTGTCCCTGGATAACCAGGCCATCCTGGAGTCCATTAGGAGACATGGCCTGCGGAGGAGGCATCACAGGGGACAGCGGAACCAGGCACAGGATGACCAGCCAGCTGGGCCTTAGGCCACAATACCCTTCCACTCTCCTATCCCTACCACCTGTCTTCCTCTCCAAGTTGTTCATCCTTACCCCTTGAACACCCTACCTTGTACCCGTCCCCCTGTAAATAGTTCTTGTTTATTGTTTTGTTATTTACTATTTGAAAATTTGAAAATACATATTTATATTTTGATATGAATACTGTGTTGGTCTCTGATTTGCAGCTGGCTATGGGTGCTCAGTTGCAGTGGTGTACATGCCATCTGGGGTGGTATGGTCCTGGGTATGTGTGTGTGTGTGCGCGCTGCAGTGTGTGCATGGGGAGGTATCTCCGCATGGCAGTGACTTTCTGTTGGTCTTGTTGCCTGCTGCCACCCACTGCTGGGTGCACAGGGTGTGTCTGGCTTGTATGCTTCTCTGCTGCATGGGGTTGACGTGTGCTGGGGGATGCATGGTTTCCTGCAGTGCCAGTCACTGCACATGGGTGGTGTCTTGGGGTCATGGTGCAGGGTGCTGCGTGCATGGGGGCTGATGTGCACTGTGGTTGTCAACCCCTGTGTGTGGCACTCTCAGCCTGCCAGTGGTTGTGCTGGGGTGTCATGGCTCTGCTGTGCTTTTGTTGGCTTGTCCCCATGGGCCAGTAGATCATCCGTCACACCCCAGTGATGCTGTGCTTGGGGTGTGCAGGTGTCTTGTTGGTTCTGCAGTGTGGTCCTGTGCCCATGTGTGGCATGGCTGGCGGTGGCCCCAGCCTGCCTCCTGGATGTGCGGTTCCATTGCTCTGGGGGTTCTGCTTGCGCATGGCACCTCTGGACTGCTCAGCTGGCTGCCTGGTTGGCGCTATAGCAACATTTCTGCTCAGCTTCTCCTTCCTGGTTGCGCTATGGCGCAGTTAGTGCGATATTCAGACGCTGGCTGCTTGGCGCACTTGTTCTGCTCCATGTTTGAATATGCCACCTGTTGCACATATGTGCAATTGGTTTGTGCTTGCTCCTGCTGTTGCGCACATTTTGGGCTCAGTTTGAATATCCGGGCCTGAATCTCTCCCTGTTAGAGTTTCCCGAAGTACAGGAAGGCTTTCAGCAGGTCTTAGAGGCTAGAAAATCTGTATTTTTCCTATATAACTCTCAGCAGGTTTAATGGGAGGATAGTGAAAAGGATTTTCAAGACTCTTCACAAGGCTTTTTGTTAAAATCGTGTAGTTACCATTAAGACATGAAATAGGCCTGTAATTCTCACAATGAGGTGGATCCTTATTTTTTTAGGTATTAATGTAATAAAAGCTTTATTTAGAGACTTGGGTGGTTTTTTTTTTAATTAATGCTGCTTCAAAAATTTGACCTAGATATTTAGGAACAAAGGGACCTAAGATCTTATATGCTGTAGTTCGTTTGATATTCCATCTGGTCTTGGAGTTTTGTTTGATGGTAATTCGTTGATTGCTCTTGTAATTTCTTCTAAAGGCCTTAAAGTTCTCTAACAGTGCTGTGGGTGGGTTCCCATTGTGAGTATATAATTCCTCATAGAATTTTTTTAAATTCAGCATTGATGTCTCTACTAGTGACTAATATTTGCCCTTGTTTATTTCTGATACCTGCAATTAAAGTCAGAGATTGTTGTTTCGTAAGCATAAAAGCTAAAGGCCAGATTCACAAAGGTTGGACACAAGTTGCGACAATGGCAGCTTGCGCCAACCAACCCTGCGTCCTGGACCCTGTGCCCATTTCAGTATTGGACAGGGTCCTGGAGCTTGTGGCCTCTGTCCAAGGAAGGATGCAGCCACAGGAATGCTACAAGTCATGGGATAGGTGGGCAGCAGATCCGCCCACTGAAGGAAGTGTGGTATGTGTCCGTGACCCTCATGTTCACAGTTCCCACAGTCCGAACAGCCCAATGTGGGCAGTTGCACCCCCCCAAGCCTGATAGTGCAAACTTACATGTCGCAATGGGCTCCCATAACACCCCCTCCCCACCTGATGCCCAATCACCCACACCCCTCAATGCCAACCCCCCTTTCCCTCTCTGGGATGGACATCGTCTGAGAACTCCCTGGCAGTCCAGTGGCTCCCCTCCCCTCCCCTCACCCAACAGTGCCAGCCCACCTTGTCCCCCCCCACACACATGCACCCAGCAGGTGAGTCAACAACTGGCACTTAACCCACCTCTCACCCCCATGGCCAGCCGCCGACTGAGCTTTGCTGAGAGCACATACAGTAAGTATCATTGATCTGTGAATGACAGCTGCTGTCATTCAAGGGAACCGTTGCTTATAGCTGTACATGCTCGGCAAAGCTCAGTCAGCGGATGGCCATGTAAAGGTGGGCTGTGCCAGTCGTTGACCACCTGCCGGGGTGTGTGTGTGTGTGTGTATCTGGGTGGCTGGCAATGTTGAGGGCAGGGGGCCACTGACCTGCCAGGGAGTTATCGGGGATGCCCATCCACAGTGGTGATGGGGGGTTGGCATTGCAGGTGCACGTGATTGGGCATCGGGTGGGAGGGGTGTTAGAGAGCCCATTTGGGCATGTAGATTTGCACAATCAGGCTTTGGGGTGCAATTGCCCACACTTGGCTGTTAGGACTGTGGGAACTGTGGGCATGGGGGGGTTGGATAACTGGGAATGGGGCTACTGGGGGGGCTGTAGCCCATGATGTCTCTCTGGTGCCCCAACGGCAACCTCCGGTGGAAGACAAAGACCACTTACACCAGCTTTTAGCTGGCGTAACTGTTCTTTGATCGCTGTCCACTGGGGGTTCTTTCTGAATCCCAATTTGGAGACTTTGACATCACCCTTCCTGAATAGGGTGCAATTGCTGCCAAAAACCCTCTTAGGCCATGTCACAAGGGGGTTTATGGCGGATTAGTGCAGTTGGTGCAGGCAGCCTGCAGCATGTCACAGGCTGCCTTCTTGAATCCCAACGGGACACAACACAGGACGCAAATGCTACTTGCAACATTTTTTCTGATGCAAGTTGCCTTGCATCCTGCGTTGCCTTTTGTGAATCCCGCCCTAGCAGTTTACCTGCCTTCTGTCCTGCTTCCCAGTGGTCATGTTTCATTCTAGAAATTGCAAACTTTGATTTTAATTAATACATTTTGTTGATTTCATATTTAAAATAGTAATCCTGTGCAGTAACTGAGGATTTTTAACTAAACTTCTTTTCAAATCTGTTTCCAACTGTTTGAGTTTATTTTCTTTAATTTGCAACTCCCCTGCCTCCCTTTTTTCTTATTAGTCGCATAAGTAAGTCTACTTCCCATAGATAGGCAGCTGAAACTTCTATATTGCTGTTGTTCTCAAAGAACTTAGTAGATTCCTTATTAAATCATTCTATAAAATCTTTACCCTCTATTAAGGAGTTGCTAAATCTCCACCGGAAATCTTTCTTCCACTTCATCCCAAAAGTTAGACTCAGGGGGGCTTGATTTTAAAACAGATGCTGGATTGGCACAATTTGCCCCAAACTCTTGGCTGTGGCAAACTCGAGGAGCTATGAACCCTGTGCCCAATTTTATAACAGAAAAGGTTCCTGTGCTAACATTGCTGAGACTGCCACAAGCCAAGAGTTGTGCAGACTAAATAGTGCGCTGAAGAGGAATACCCCAAGCTGTGGGATGGGCTTGTGGCAGCAGCAGCCAATGATGGTGATGCTCCAGCCAGTTGTCCTGGTGGCTGGTGGTCATCCTGGGCATGCTGTAGCTCATGGGGGCGGGACAGATCAAGATAGGGGTGGCAGCTGCTAACAGGGCATGTGTACTGTCAGTGTGGATCTGTGTTGGAGGGGCCAAAGTAGCAGCACCAGCATGGGGATAGGGTCATACCTGCCATGGACCACCAGCCACTCCAGCAGTGGTCTGACAGGTGTTGGGGGCTATACAGCACCTTCCCTGGGGACACAAGGTCACCCACCACCCAGAGGGCTCCATCAGTGGCACACAACCTGTTAGACCAGTTCTGGGCTGATCTAATGGCAGGGTGCATGCGTCCACTGGGGCAGCTTGCAAAATCTCACATCAGGGGATATTGTAGTGCACTCTGGTGCAAGCCTTATTCTGTGATGATGCACCATTGCAGCTGTTGCAAGGACGGCACAATCCTGGTTGGCACAGGTGGTCCCCCAGTAGTACGATTGCAGTGCAAAGTCAGTGCTAACAAGGGCAGTCAGTCCAAATCAAACTTACTCCAAGCAAAATGGCCACAAAACACATTGAAGATATAGATGAATAATATCAGGTTTATTGTGGCTGGCACCAACACAGGCAAATGCCAAGTACCCCAGTGCTTTGGCAAACTGCCGTCGTCAAGGGGTGTCCTCTGAGTGGTGCAGGGTGCCTTACAACACAAGAGACTGGTGCAAGGTGCACTGCAAGAAGCCCTATGCACCAGTCCTCCTTGATACAAGCCCCTTGTGCCCGTCCTGATCATTTTAAAATTGGGCCCCGGGTGACTAAAGACCAACAAGAACTCAGCACACTCAAGGACTCAAGGGATCACTTCTTAAAGCACAAGTAATGCAGACATCAAGACATGTATTGTGAAAACCGCACACTTCCAAGAGTTGGTAAACACCCCAGCATTTCGGTCAGAGGACCTTCACCAGGGTGACTAAAGCATGGTCAGAAATTACAATGTTGTTGATTTCAGCCATCACAATCTCATTACTCAGTTCTATTGACGCTAGAAGATAATCTAAGTGACTGTATGAATTGTGCCTGGTGGATGGAAAGGAATAGTTGTGACCTTTGGATTAAGCAGTCTCCATAAATCTACCAGGTCCAAGTCATCAAGTAGTTTCTAAAAGCATTCCCAGATTTGGACACTTCTTTACTGGTCAGGTATCGTGACCTGCTGAGCCGCTAGTCTACCACTTCCTTAAAGGGACACTGTCAACCTTTTTTGCATTGTATTATTTTTAGGTAACAACCCACATTTTATGGTTGCTTACATCCTCTAAAATTCATTGATGTTGCTGGTTGTTTTATTTGCTTCCTTGCTTATTGGTACTGAAATGCATGGCAATGTATAGCTGTGCCCAGTTTTGTTTCGCTTCATATCCATTGAACAGCTCTTCATGCACACTTCCTGAACATTAGAAACACTCTCAGACAGTGCAGCCACTCATCATACAATAGTCTCCTCTACCCCACTGCATAATGAGTGGCTAGATTGTATCTGGGGTGTTCCTGAGTCCAGGAAAGATGCAGTGTGAGCTGGTCAATCAATCAATCAATCAATCAATCAATCAAAATCTTTATTTATTCAGGCGAACATCATTGAGCGTAGCTCATTTACAAGATGGACCTGAGTGGTCATACAAATAAGGGTACAACTTTTTTTACAAAGACACGAGAATAGCATAACATTAGTACAATCAAATAAATAAGAGATATATACAAAATTTACAGATATACAAGGCACAGTAAAATAACTTAACCTGTAAAAATGAAGAGGATAATAGATATAGCAGAGATAATAATCAAATAATAGGGCTTTTGTAGGCTTTTATATGAAATGTAATAACTGACTGGGTAGAAGAAGGGAAACTAAACATAGTGGATTACAGAAGGGAGGGGTGTAGGTTGGATGGGAGACTAGGCCTTATGGAAGCAGTTGCACAACTCTGGAAAAAGGGTGGTGTATAATCTTTTGAAGGATGATAAGGGTGAGAGGGTATTCAGATTCATAGATTTTTGGAGTGAGTTCCAGACAAATGCTAGAGAATAGCTGATAGCAGCCCTCCCAAACCGGGTGCAGGTAATGGGAATCTTTAGCATAGTGAGCTTATTGATCCTTAAGGTGTATGGCCTAGATGTGATTCGGGTGAAACAGTCTGAGATATAGGAGGGGAGTTTGCCTGATAAAGCTTTAAAGATCCAGATTGCAGCATTCCTTTTTCTTCTGTGCTGTAGGGATGTCCAATTGACTGCCATGTAAAGAGAGCAATGATGGGTGCTGGAGGGAAGGTCTGTAATAAATCTGATGGCTCTATGATACAGGGTGTCCAGCTTATTTAAGAGGGAGAGTGAGCAATGGTCATAGAGAAAGTCAGCATAGTCAATAAGGGATAGGAATGATGCCTGGATTAATCTTTGTTTGGAGTCTCTGGTAAGGTAGTGTTTTATTCTGTAAAATAGCCAAGCCTTTGTCTCAACTTTTAATAGCTCTTCAATGTGGACAGAGTAGTCAAGCTTATTGTCAATCCAGACTCCAAGATATTTGAATTTATCCACAATTCTAGCTTTTCTCCAAATAAGGTGGATAATTGTGGGGTGATGAATGATGGGGTAGTGGCAGAGCAATTCTTTGTTGCAAAGAACATAGCTTTTGTTTTTTGCATTTAGAAGTAATTTTTTTCCAATAGGTTGTGTTGTAGGATGGAGAATTCTGACTGTAACAGTTCACAGGCTTTTGATGGTGAGGATTGCTGACATATAATACAGTATCATCAGCAAACAGATGAATGTTAGATTGAGAGAGGTTGGCATCAATGTTATTAATATAAATGGCAAAGAGGATGGGGCCTAGGATAGAGCCTTGTGGTACACCTCTTAGCAGTGGTTTAGAGGTAGATAGGTAATTTTCATTTTTTACCAATTGTAATCTTCCAGAGAGATAGCACCTAAACCAATTGAGTGAGAGTGAATCAAGGCCTACAGAGCTAAGAGAGGAGATTAATGATTCATGATCCACTGTATCAAATGCTTTACTCAAATCCAGGAACACAGCACAGGTACTATTCTTTTTATCCAAGGCAGTCTGCCAATCGTTAGTGACTTTGGCTAGGGCAGAGATGGTGTATGATTGATCTAAATCCAGATTGTGCTGGATTTAGGAGGTTGTTGGTGTCCAGATAGGCCCTTAACTGTGAATTTACTAATTTTTCAAGCATCTTGGATAGTACCGGTAGGATGGAAATGGGCCTGTAATTGTTAAGGTCCATGGGATCACCTGATTTAAGTAGTGGAACTACTTGAGCTGTTTTCCATATGGAGGGGATGGAACCAGTAGCTAGGGAAAGATTGAAGAGGTGAGTGAGGGGGGCAGATAAGGCGTGCAATGCTACTTTAAGAAAGTAGGGGTCCAGGGAGTCTGCACCTGCACTCTTAGAAGTATCTAAATTGGATAGGAGGTCTTCTACTTTTTAAGGATATTGGTTTGAAGGAGAATGTTGAAGCAGCCTTTGTCCCACAGTGGACTGAAGGTTTAATGATGATCTCAAGAGATTTGCAGGTGAAGAGTCAAATGCGTTAGCTGCTGATGAAATGGTCATTGAAGGTATTTAAGATTTCTTGCTTGTCAATGATTTCTATGTCACTTGTAGCAGTTTGGAGGGTAAGGCAGGGGTAGAATTTTGGCCTAGAATTCCTTATAGTACTCAGAATCTGGATGGGTTAGTATAGGATGCATCCAATTCAGCTCTATAGTAGGCAGCTTTGGCATTTCTTATTTGTTTTGTGCATGAGTTTCTTGCTTTTCTGAATTGAAGCCAGTCTGTAGTATCCCTTGTTTTTCTTGCCTTTTTCCAGAGTTTGTCTCTGGCTAACAAAGCTGATTTAAGGTCAGCAGTGAACCAACGACAAGATTTTACTTTAGTTCTGACACTGGTGATTGGTGCATGTATATTGAGGGCATTAGTGATAATGTCCTTTAAGATCTGAAGAGCTGTCTCAACTGAGGTTGTAAGGTAAAAATCTTGCCAATATGTTGTATTGCACAAATCATGGAGATATCCTGAGATGTTGAAATTCTTTTTTGACCTTTTATGGAGAAATTTTGCAGGATTGGATGGCTTGAGTGTAGATCTTATGCCAGCTATAGGACAACGATCACTTACATCACTGGGTAGCACTCCAGCATGAGAATATAAGTGAGGCTTGTTTACCATCATAATATCCAGGAGTGAGCTGTTGGTAGTATTTTTTATGTTAATCCTTGTTGGATCTTTGATTAATTGAGTGAATCCATAGATGTCACAGAAGGTTACTAGGGGTGCAGATGCATTAGATAACCAATTTAAATTCAAATCATCAAGGATGATGGTATCTTCAGGGCCTAGACTGAGTATTGATCCTAGGTGGGATAGGAGTTTGAGGCCTGCAGAGGGGGGCCTATAGCAGCCAATCAATTTAAAGGAAGACATGTTAGGAAGGGATATTTTAATTGACAAGCATTCAAATTCCTTTGGTTCGGATGTATTGATGAGGCAGGATGCAGAGATGGTTTCCTTGATGTAGATGGCCACCCCACCACCCCTGGAAGGGCGATCTGATCTGAAGAGCTGGTAATTGGGAAGGTTTATATCACTGTCTTTTGTTGTAGATCTGAGCCAAGTTTCAGAGATAACCAGGAAGTCAGGTAGGGTATGTGCAACCCATGCCTGTATTAAGGAGAAATGTAAATGGTCAAGAAATGTAAACAAACATGTTTTGGTGCGGTAACACCAGTATGGTGGGCAGTCAGTTTTTCACTTTTAAAAGGAAAAAAGGAATCTGCATTAAACAACCAGCTGCATCAACAGTCTCTATAGAATGTGAACAATCATAAAATGTGTTTTTTAAACAAGGGACACTTTGAGGCCTAAGGGGGTCGACAGTGTCCCTTAAAAGTCTCCCACTATAAGAAGCTCATTATCTGTGACATCACAGAGCTGTCTTATTAGGCCATCGAGGAAGGAGACTGTATTCTCAATAGGGGCATAAATGTTGCAAATAATGACAATCTTTCCATCTATAGCTCCCCATAGTATCTATCTCTCCTCTGGGTCTCATTGGTGTTTGGATTTCACAAAATGCACTCATTTTCTAATTAAAATGGATGTCCCTTTCTTTTTAGTGGTGAAGGTGCTAAATTCCACCTGTGCTTCCCAGCCCCTGCTCAATCTGATGGCTTCTTGTTGAAGTAAATGTGTCTTTTGCTACAGAACAACATCTATTTTGTATTTATTTAAATAACCCAGCACTTTTAATTTTGATGGGCATCCTAACCATTGACATTCCAGGATGCAACTTTATAAGGGTTAGAACTGATTTTATGTGAACAACTATAAACAATAAAATAAAATGAGAAAGCAAAGATCTAGAAAACGAAAAAGAAAACACTGGCAGAACTCTATGATAAGAACTGAAGAAGCTGAAGGAGTGCTAAGTTAACTGCTAAACGTATTCCAGCTAAGGACTAAAGTACTAATACTGTACACCTGTAATTGAAAAACAATAACGTCTAAAAATATTCTACTAGTGTCTACATGCAGTCTAAAGTAATATCTGTTTCCTGTTGTTACTGAAACTATTTACAATCGTATTAATCACAGGGTAGTAATACTGCAGTCTCTGATTGGCAGATGGAGAGCTGTAGCAGCTGCCATAAATACACTAGAAACACGATTCCAAGGTGTCAGCAGGGCAACACAAAGGCCCTGTACACATCAGGCTAGTTAAAAATGTTTAAGGCATTAAAAACATTTTAACTATCTATAACTACAGTGCCCATCACGTTAAAGCACAGTTTGAAAGCATGTTGCAAACCGTGCTTAAACCCTACCGAGCTAGTCTTAAATCCGTTTTAAAAAGCGGTTTCAGGAGCAAAAGCATGTTACCTTATAATGCGAGACGGACATGTGTTTCTTGATCCATGTCAGTGCCATGTTTTCGCTTTGGTCCTCAATTCTCTTCATTCTGGGAACCAGGTTACAAAACGTTACAAAATGCAGATGCGGACGGGAATCGACCGTGTTATCTTGGGCCCCGTTCGCACTACAGCATGTTTCAGCAATCCATTTTTGAAAATGGATTACAGCTTATCGTGTTGTAGGGTTCACACTGTAGTCCACTTCATTGACCTGTTTCAGCCGATGCATGCTAGAGCGTTCTCACTAAGGCCCCGTTCGTACTACAGCACGGTTGTGCAAAACATTTTTAAAAGTGGATCAGCACTTACCGTGTTGTAGCGTTCATACTGCAACCCCCTTTCTGCGATCCACATCAGGCAATGCATTTTACAGCATTCACACTGTGGCAGAGATCCGTGCCCACTATGAACCGAATTCAGCAGCATGGAAAAGCTGCTTACCGTGATGCTTTGCACACTTGCTTGAAGTGCATTAAAAGGATAGGAGCTGCGCGCTCAGAACCGTAGGTGAATCACTTTACTTTTGAATGGATTTCTGGAAGCGTGCTCAAGTCCAGGTCTTATCAGAGTTTACACGCCTCAAAATCTCCGAGTTTAAAACAGGTTATGTGCTAACGCCGAATCGAAAGAAGCACGCATTTAAAGCGTTCGCCGCCTGAACCGCTTTCTCTTAAATGCCCTAGTGCTTATTGAATTTCAATCAGCATCCTTTTCTTTATTGATTCATTTATTAGTTGTTGTCATCATGAGCGCTTTTGAAAGTGGTGGGAGGATGAACAGTTATTTAGTGTGACTTTCACTAGCCATTAGAGAAAGTTTACTCACTTTTGGAAACAGATTTCTGGAAGCATGCTCAAGCCCTGTCTCATCAGAATTTGAGCACGCTTCCAGAAATCTGTTTCAAAAGTGAAGTGAGCTACTCACAATGTGAACAGACAGGGTCACATCCATTTGTGCTTGTTTGTCCTCCCGCCTCTCGATTGCGTAAAGCATCATGGTAAGCAGCTGTGCAAGTGCCCCTGAATCCGAATTGAAGGGGAAATGGATTAACAGTTAATGAGAATGCTCTAGCATGCATCAGCTGAAACGGGTCAATGAAGTGGACTACAGTGTGAACCCTGCAACAAGATAAGCTGTAATCCATTTTCAAAAACGGATTTCTGAAACGTGCTGTAGTGCGAACAGGGCCATGGTAAGCAGCTGTGCAAGTGCCCCTGAATCCGAATAGAAGGGGAAATGGATTAACAGTTAGTGAGAATGCTCTAGCATGCATCAGCTGAAATGGGTCAATGAAGTGGACTACAATTGAACCCTGCAACACAATAAGCTGTAATCCATTTTCAAAAACGGATTGCTGAAACGTGTTGTAGTGCGAACGGGGCCTTGGAGTTAAAACCCGGTTGAAAACTAATCTGGACGGGATGCTGGGTGAGTCTGAAAACTTTTCCAAAACATTTTTAAAAACTGTGCAAATCTTTTTTCCTAATGTGTACAGGGCCAAAGCGACTAAGAACAATCAAAACACAGGCTATAGCTGCCAATCAGTGATACAGCATAATGTGCTGTAGATAATGCTTAGATAAATTACCTCTGATAGTTAATGGTACATTGACTCAGCATTCGTGGATTTGAATCAAAGCCTACACATCACCTCTTAATTAAACATTCAAATGAGCAAGAAAAAGTGCAGAGAGTTTATTGAGTATTTCTAAAAGTGAATATGCAGGGACCGGCTCAGTGACCTGATGATTTCGGGCGAATTATGTTGCTATGCTGGTCTTCGCGGTCATGGTGTCGACATGCAATCAGCATGTCCTCCATCTCGAGGCACACATCTGTCAATCAGAAACAGTAGTCTTTAAAAAGTGTAGGGATGAGGCTTGTCAGAAATTTGTTTGGCTCATTCCCTTGAGCTTATCCGAAGTACAGGCTCCGCACGAGAGGTACTCATGCTGGATTGCTAGTGACATAAGAAATTACCCTTAGGCTTGTCTGCAACTTATACCGCTATTCTTTCAAGGTTTACCATTTCTCTGTTTTCCTTTAAAACTCAGTATTCAGTGCTGAGGGTGCAACTAATGGTTAATTAGTAAATTTCAGGCTACTACAAAAAACAACTCTTAACACTTAATTTTAATTCATGTGCTATGTAATTTTAAGTGATAATGAATTAGCTATTAAGGCCAGAATAGAAAGCCAATCAGAATTATTATAACTCTTACATGTGAAGGATACCTTGAGACAATGCCTAGACATAATATTTTGTAACTCCATGTAAATGCCCTGTTTAATCAAGTTTTCTTTATTATCTGCAATTCACGTAGAAACATAGAAACATAGACTTTGATGGCAGATAAGGACCGCTTGGCCCATCTAGTCTGCCCATTTCCTACCTGCAGGATAGGCGCAGATCTTATTTAACCAACAGCCTATTTCTTCCACCCCACAAGAATTGCCTTATGTCTGTCCCATGCATTCTTGAATTCTCCCACAGTTTTAGACCCCACAATCTCCTCAGGAAGGCTGTTCCATGCATCCACTACCCTCTCTGTGAAATAATACTTCCTCACATTGCCCCTGAACCGCCCCTTCTATCTTTAAATTGTGTCCCCTTGTTCTTGCACGTCTCTTTTTCTGAAAGATGCTACCCTCTTGGACTTTGTTGATTCCACTGAGGTACTTAAAAGTTTCTATCATGTCCCCTCTCCCTTCTTTCCTCAAGGGTATACATATTAAGCTCCTTTAGTCTCTCCTCATATGGCTTCTCTTGCAGACCCTGCACCATTTTAGTTGCCCTTCTCTGGACTGCCTCTATCCTGTCTATGTCCTTGGGAGATGGGGTCTCAGAACTGGACGCAGTACTCCAGATGGGGTCTCACCAACTGTCTGTACAGAGGGAACAACTTCCTGTTTTCTGCTGGTGATGCCTCTCCCTATACATCCTAGTATACCCCAGCCCTCCCTACTGCCTTCTCACATTGCTTGCTAACCTAAGGTCATCTAATATGATTACCCCCAGGTCCCTTTCCTTTTTGTTGTTGTTACTACTCCCACCCATTATGTATTCTTCCCTGGTTCTTGTTTCCAGGTGCATTATTTTGCACTTCTTTGCATTGAATCCTAGCTGCCATACTTCTGACCATTCCTCCAACCTAGCCAAGTCCCTTTTCATCCTTTCCACGCCTTGTATATCAACCCTGTTGCAGATCTTTGTGTCATCTGCAAAAGGCATACTTTTCCTTCCAGTCCTCTGCAATGTCACTGATGAAGACATTAACAAGCATTTGTCAATGCCAAATGTTCACTTGCAGGTATTTGCAGTGGTGTTTGGCATGTATGGTGCTTACCTAATGCCCTGTGCGATTGCTGGTATTTGAACAATAAATTGTCAGCATATGGCGTTTTGTACACCCCATTATGCGCTTCATAGGCGGAAACACGTTTTGGGTAGGATGTGAAAATGACAGCTGTACTGCTCATAAGGAAGTGTGGTAAAATGCCAATGTTGAAAATCTGGAGTGGAAATATTGAAAATTCGCGGACTACGGCGTGGTAGAACTGTACCAGCATACGTAGTCATTACAAGATTTTTCACCGAATTTTCAACATTGCCATTTAAAACCTCTGCTAATGAACAGTGTCACTGTGATTTTCTTACTGAGTCCCATACATTGATTCTCAGACACCGACTGCGCCATTGTGCACTACATGGGGAAAGACATTTTGGGCAGGATGTGAAAATGACTGCTGTACTGCTCATAAGGAGGTGTGGTAAAATGGCAATGTTGAAAATCTGGAGTGAAAATATTGGAAATTCAGAACTTATGAAGCGCATAGAACTGCACAACATCTTCAGAAACAGTTACTTGTAGGAATTTTTTTGCCAAATTTTCAACATAGCCATTTTAAGATCTCTGCTCATGATCAGTGTCACTGTGATTTTCTTAATGTGTCCCATACATTGAGTTCGCACACCGACTGCGCCATTGTGCGCTACATGGGCAGAAACACATTTTGGGCAGGATGTGAAAAATGACAGCTGTACTGCTCATGAGGAGGTGTGGTAAAATGCCAATGTTGAAAATCTGGAGTGAAAATATTGAAAATTAAGAACTTCACGAAAGCCGCAAGGAACGCGCAACGCAGACGCCAGAAACAGTCATTTTTAGAATTTTTCACCAAATTTTCAACAAAGCCATTTTTAAGACCTGTGCTCATGAACAGTGTCACTGTGATTTTCTTAATGTGTTCCATACATTGATTTTGCACACCAACTGCGCCATTGTGTGCTACATGAGATGAAACATGTTTTGGGTGAGATGTGAAAATGACAGCTGTACAACTTGTAAGAAGGTGTGATAAAATGGCAATGTTGAAAATCTGGAGTGAAAATATTGGAAAATTCGGGAACTTACGAGCCTGCGTAGGGAACTGCGCAACACACGCCAGAATGTTTATTTTGATTTTTGCATTGATTTCACTGATGTTTGTCTCTTCATGAATGATAAGTCACTGTCGCGATGTGGTATTCAAGGCTGAAGGGTGATTTCACGAGTGATCGCGCAGTGCCTGCGAAATCATCCTTCGGGCCCGAATAACGCCATGACAGTGACATCATTCATGAGAAGGGGTCCCAAAAACCCCATGTTGAAAATGTGGTGCAAAAATTCCAAAAAATGACTGAGATATGCACTAAAGTTGAAACCCCCCTATCTAGCCCATTGTACAGCTTACCGGCATTTCCTAAGTTCGCGGTCGGCTTTGAAGAGTGCAGATGTGTTCCCGGTCCACCGAAGATCGTCGTGCCAGAGTCGGAGGTAAGTATGGGGTGAGGGGTGTGGGAAGCTGGGTGCGCAGTGGGTGGAGTGCGGGTTGTGGGAGGGGGCTGGGAGACTCGCCGTGGGACCGTTTTATTTTACAGGTTTAAAAAAAAAGGCGGCGTGGGACCTTTGCCACACTGGGGTGGGCTCCCAGCATGGCAGAAAATGTGTGTGGGGGCTGAGGGGTGAGCGGGGATTGGGCACCCGTCGGCAAACTCGTGGGGCGCGAAGAGCCGACCGGGGATTGGGCACCCGTTGGCAAAACAAACACGAATGTTTGCCACGCTGGGATGGGCTCCCAGCATGGCAGCAGGATAGCTGGGGCGTGGAGCCGGCGAGTTAGGCACCCCGTCGGCAAACAATGTTTGCCACGCAGGTTGGGCTCCCAGCGTGTACAGCTTTGGGGGCGGCGTGGCCGCGAGGGGCGCGTGGCGCAAGGGGACGGTGGCGGTGTAGTATGGCAGCGGTGCTCTTTGAAGCAGAGGAACACCGCTGTCATACTGAGCTCCTGCACCCATTGGTGCAGGACCGCCATGCCTGCTCAAGGGAGTAGTGCATTGGATGGGAGAGGCACACCTCCAAAGTGTGCTACTCTCCCAAAACGTTCCTTGCGCATGCGCACAAGCAAGCGTAAAAGGACTGGGCCCAATACTGAACTCCTGCGGTACCCACTAGTAACCCCTCTTTCTTCAGAGTGGACTCCATTTACAATTACCTTTTGTGTCCTGTTGTGCAGCCAATGTTTTACCAGGCTACCACCCTGGGACCCACTCCCAGGCTGGTTAATTTGACTATTAATCTTTGTGTGGGACTGTGTCAAATGCCTTGCTAAAGTCTAGGTAGGCCATGTCCACAGCCCCTCCCTGGTCTACTACTTTGGTCACCCAGTCAAAGAAATCTATTAGATTCGTCTGACATGACCTTCCCACTGTGAACCCATGCTGCCTTGTGTCCTGTGCCCCACTGGCCTCTAGGTACTCAATTATTCTTTCCTTCAGAAGTGACTCCATCACTTTCCCTACCACAGAGGTCAGACTGACAGGTCTGTAGTTTCCTGCCTCTGTCTTGGTCCCACTTTTGTGAAGGGGAATCACATCCACCTTCCTCCAGTCCTCGGGTACCACACCATCCTCCCATGATTTACTAAAAAGAGTAGCCAGTGGTTTCACTAGTTCCTCCCTTAATTCTTTTAGAATTCTGGGGTGAATTCCACCAGGACCCATTGCTTTGTCCACCTTCAGTTTTAGGAGTTCTTGCAGAACCCTTTCTTCTGTGAAAGGACTGGGATCGACCCCCCTATCAAGAGTGCTTCTGTTAATTGGATTAGGCACTTCCCCCTCCTCTTTTGTGAATACTGAGCAGAAATATTCGTTCAGTATCCCTGCTTTTTCACTGTCCCCTCTGCCCACCCACCATTCATTCTATTCAGCCTCACTATCCCTCCCTTTGTCTTTCTACGCTCGCTGATGTACTAATAAAAGGTTTTATCTCCTTCTTAACTGAGTTGGCTATCTTTTCCTCAGTTTGGGCCTTTGCTATTCTGACTTCCCTCCCTGCTTCCTTCTGCCTTAACTGGTACAGCTCTCTGTCCTGCTCCTTCTGTGTTTCCTTATACTTCCGGAATGCTATCTTTTTCTTCCTGACTTTCACAGCCACCTCTTTTGAGAACCATAGTGGCTTTTTTTTTTGTTTTGATTTGTTTATTTGCTTCACACAAAGGCTTGTTGCCTCTGTGATGGCAGTTTTGATGATTCCCCATTGTTGCTCCACACCTCCTTCTAGCCCGTTTGCTAGTGCTTTTCTGAGGCACATGTGCAAAACTTTTACATGAGTCCATTTGAGAGGCACCTACCTTGCCATTTTCAGTTCAGATTATGAAAACCATTCCTCTTGCAGGTGTAACCCCCCATACAAATAGGGTTCCTGAAATGTTTTCCTGGGCTTGCTTAACGCCCACTGCCAGGCTGGTGTCCTGCGTTTAAGCAGTTAAAAGTGCTTGCATGCAAGTGCCCTGTTAGCTTCTGTGCCTGTCTCTTTAAGAGGTGTCATTTTCGTAGGTTTGTAATTAATCTGGGTGGGGGCCGAGTGGTTTCGGGCTGGAGTCCTGCCCAGGTGCAGTACAGCTGCTTCATTCTGCCATCGCTAATTGTGCACAGGGAGCTTTATTAGGAACTGTGACCGTTTGCTGATTATCTGATTTAGTAATAATATTGTACTTTGTCTAACCTGCCTTCCTTTGCAGCATAGACTTTTCTGCTAAGCACCGCCATTTTGGTTCTGGACTGACAGTTTGGACCAGTCAGTACCTTTGGGGACCCTAAAATGGAGACTGTCCCCAGAGGTCTTGTGGGAGTGAATTTCTGTAGGAATTGTAGTTTTACTGTTTGGCACCTAAATGGACCTGGAGAGGGAGCCTTGCTTTGACAGATAGATGGATCAACCAACCGAACCTTTTGGATCACTGGGAAAGCCCACAGCTGCCCTGCAGCAGAGAGTCAGTGTGTAGCTGGAGTTGAAAGAGTGAACAGCTCGAGTAATTCGAGCAGCTGCTTCTGCATGGTGAGCGTGGGAGAATCGGCGGAAGGCTGTGCCTGGCCTGCCTGCTACCATCTGCTCGAGTGAAGAAGTCTGCAATCTAATATCGGACTTTATCCGAGATTGCTGTTATTGTGACCAGAATCCTGAATTGTGACAAAGTGAATTTCACCTGGTGGAAACCAAAGATTTGCCTTGGAGCTATTGGACTGTCAGGAGTTGAAATAGCCACAGAGTGCATGGTTTGTATAGAGACACTGTTAATTGCAGCCGGATTGTAAACTGAACTGTGGTATTTACCTGTTTTTACTATAATTGTGCTGAATGTGTAGTGTGGGTTGCGATTTGGTTCCCACATTTTGAATGTTTAATGCTTGCTGGAAGAGCATCCGGCAACTTACTGGACTGTATCCGAAATGATTCACCTGATCTGGGCCTCACCATCTCGGCCTAGACTGCCATGCACGCTGCAGCGTCCATCTGACAAAAGACCCACCTGGTGATTCGACTGCCTGCTCAACACCATTGATCAGCATCAACCACCACAGTGCATCATGTGGGCCCTGCTTCCCTGGCGCAGCAGTCAATCATCCTGAGGTCTTCATTTTGACAATCCTGCGTTCTGGTCTGGGTAGCATGAGTAAAGATCAGGGTAGCTCCCTGCAACAGAGCTCAAATCAAAATGTGTCATCTGATTTAATTGTTTTGGTTAATCACTATGAACTGAGCCATCCAGCTCGGGAATACAAATTGTGGGTTAACGTGCATGATGTGTTTTTCTTTCTGAAGGGCCCCAACAACAGCTGCAATGCCGGCCTACCCCAGGCAACGCTTCAGGCTAGCCTGCATAACAACTAGGTACCCAGAGTGTGTGTGGCTGTGCTAGAGGGACTCTTAAGCCTGCATGTTTAACCTGACTATATCAAATCTAGAATCAAACATCAGATTACTGCCCCTCCCTTGTTAGTGTCCCCTGAATAAATCAGATCTAAATCTTTTTGCATTGAAACTGGCTATTGTGTACCTTTGTGGTGGGGATACTGTGTTGCTATTGCTTTTCTCCATTGCAGGTCTTATTTTACAGGCAGTCTTGGCAACTGTGGGTATAACATTGCACTCTGGTGTTAATTGTGACTGTCTAATTGCTGACCAGTATAGGCAACTAGAGGGTTAGAGGAGGATATCAGTGTCCCAGAGGGCTGTAACCAGAGCAGCTACATTACCCTTAAACTAACCCTCTGGGAGGAGGCACCCATTCACAGAACTCAGGCCCCTCAACCTGCGCCTAGTCTGGCAGGCAGGGGTAGTATCCCTTGGGATAGCGCCACTTAGGGGTTACACAGGCATTAGTGCAGTACCTTTAGGTTGAGAGAATCACAAGTATAAGTAGAGAAACTAAAAAGAAAAACAAGTAGAGTATTCTAAAATAATAAACTACAGCATAAACAAATATTTGCAGCAGTCTCACTGATTTGAGTCTGCTCACTCTACTTCAGTTGATAATGTTAATGTGTTGCGGAAGAGTGAACGTTAAGATGCCAGCTGGAAGTAACGCCTCCTGGGCTATAAGACTCAGCACGTACAGGAAGCAAGGTTGGGGAAGGGACAGCGAGAAATTAATTGTAAAAGGTACATATTTCCTCTGGTGGCTCTGATGACACACATGGTTCTCTGGCTGGAGCTGCTGGAAGTTTTGGCAGTGTATGGGATCCATGTGAGGATCGATTCTCCCGACTTCAGCTGCGAGAGAATTTCCTGAGGTTTGTTTTAGACCAAGGCTTTCTGTAATGCAAACCATGAGTAGGGGGGTTTACTCTTCCTATAGATGCTGGATTCCAAAAGACTCATTTGTTTAACAGATGATTGAAGTGTAGCAGCATAAGTATCTGATACTGTATTTGGTTCTCCAGTGCAGTCTGTCCCTTGGTAGTATGATTTTTGTTGCTGTGGTAACCAGCTTTAGGGCTCAGGTGTGTGTGGGTGACTGACAGCTCAGCTCCACCATTGCCTCACACTGTGGTGACAGTTTGGGCATCATTTGAAAAAGTCTGCTTGTGACTATAACAATCTTTGTTCACAAGTTCAGTTTTGACCACCTCCCATGCTTTCTGAGGGGTCTGACAAAAAACAGGGTCCTGAGACAGTCTGTGCTGACAAAGTAACAGGGTATTTCATATAATATTCTCTGCCAATTTTTTGTAAGGTCTGTCTGATTTCTATGTACTCCCTGTGTCTGCCCATCAGTTCTGTAGAGAAGTCCTGATAGATGAATACTCTTTCTCTCTGTCCCACAAGTCCCCTTCTTTCTATCTTGCAAGTCTTAAAAGATCTTCTGTAGCAAGACAATGTAAAAAGAGCACGATAAGTGGCTGTTATTTCGCTCCATGCTGTGGTTTGGTGGCAAAAGAGAGGTGGGCATGCACTATTTCAAGGGGCCATGAGCACTGCTGTTGAAAGATTTCTGGCAGGAAGTGCTGGAGAAAACTGATTCTACTGTTGCCCTCCACCCCCCTCTGGCATACCTAAAATTCCAATGCTATGACTCCTTCCCATTTTCTAATTCATCTGTCTTCTCAAGGAGGTGGTTCTATCTGCCTTGTATGTGACTCAGTAAGTCCTTCCAACTGTAATAAAAAATCCTCTGCTGAAGTAATCGATTCTCGTTTACCTCTATACGTTTCTGTATCTCAGGCGTGATCTTTGTGAACACTGCCATGGTTTCTTTTATCTCCCTAATGTCAATTGTTAAGTTGGCCAATACCTTTCTGATCATAGCTATGTCAGATTTACAGTAGCGTGGTTGGATGTGACGGAGTTGTTGCTGTTTCATCTAGTGCTGAACTTCATGGGTTTGAATGACTTCCCTGCAGCAGCTGGCAACATGGCTGTGTGGCGTTGTGAAAAACAGTGACTGGCGCACTTATTACCTTGAGAAAAAATAACTGGTGAGGCTACTGACATTAAAAAATGTAATATTTTGTTAGACAGTTGGTACAGCTGATGAGTTAAATTATAGCTTGTGGTATTTGATAAAATGTAATAGCTTTTTTTGAGGATTCAATGTGAGTTGGATAGTCTGCCGTACTTGTCAGTGCTGGTGCATGCTCCCCAGATCCCTGTGTCTAATGCTAATGCTATTAATAAATATATATAAATCTAATGCTAGTTCGTATATTTTTTTGACATGTTTTTATTCCTTGCTATTAGGGCTGTATGAAATTTAAATTCCGCTAGTGGAATTCTCACAAAATGCGAAATTTCGCTTCCACGAAATTCCACGAAAAACGGAGGTCAATTTCGCTAAATTCCACCTTTAAACAGTGGACTTTTGTCATGTGTTGTGGAAATATGGTGAACTGTGGAAATTGTTTTCTGTGGAACTGATTGCCTTCCTGAACTGATTTAGTAGTTAAAAAAAAAAACTAGTGTAACTTGGACCCTGGGACAAAAACTGGTAAGTGGAGCTGTTGTTGTTAGTGGGAGGAGAAACTGCATAACTGGGAGGTGACACTGCTGCAACTGATACTGGTGGAACTGGGAGTAGAAACTGGTGTAGTTGGGGTGAGACACAGATGCAGACATAATTAGCTACAGTATGTTGAAATATGTGTAAAGCTTGAATACTGTGTGATGCACTAACAGAACTGTGAGGAGAAACAATTTCAGCTGGGAAGGTTCTGCGGAAGTCATAAATTCACCTCTGCAAAAGTGTTGAAAACAATTTTTCAACTTCTGCTGAATTTCTGAATTAGAACTGCGTTTTTTGCCAGGTATTGTGTTTATTTCTAGTAAACTGCGTACAAAAATTTTTCGCAAATGCGCATTCGAATAATTCAGCCATTTCTTCTTTATGCGACTGAAGTGGAACTTTATGTTAATTAACCGAGGAACAAATATTCCGCAGTTAGTATTTTTTGCTGGAAAACTGGAAACCCACCGTGGTAAATATGGAAATGGCACAGTGGTGGAGAAAGACAGAGAGCAAATATAGAGATGGGAGGCGGAGCATATAGAAGACATAGTAGAAAGTTGAAAGAGATACTCCAGTTAGAGAGAGGGAGAACAGTGGTACAATTTTTCTGTGGCTGTGTCCTCCGGATACAGTACATGGTGTTTTTTTGGGGGGCATTCCCTGGTTAAGACCGTGCAATGTCCCAGTGTTCTAATATAATTGTATTTGGTATCTGGGACATGTAACAGTGCATATGGGCGACTTTGGAACTGAAAGGAGTTTGTGGCATGATACTGTGGTGAGAGAAGTTGAACATACAGAAGACGATGAGGTACAGGATGATTGACTTAGCACTACAGAGTCAGACTGCTTGGGAATGGAGGTTAGTTGTGGTGAAGCAACACTACTGTCAGTGTGAAATGGGTCCAATAAGTACTTGTGTAGGGTAACAGAGTCCCTACTTTCTACATTGGAGGCCTGGCATTTATGCTGTTGCCAGCGAAAGGGGTGTTATGGCATTTAACTGACAGACAGTGACAGTAACAAGCATTTGTCAATGCCGAATGTTGTCGCTGGCATTGGCAGTGGGAGTGGCAGAACTAGAGATGCATAGTGTTGTGATTTTGTGAATGTGTCTCAAAAGGTGATTCTGCACAGTGAACATGCCATTGTGTGCCACAGCTGTGGAAACAAGTTTTAGGCAGGCTGTGAAAAATGGCAGCTGGACTATTGATAAGGAGATGTGTACAAATGGCAGTGGTGAAAATGTGGCATGAAAATATTGCAGATTGACGAAGTTACAAGGGTGCGTGGAAACTGAGCAATGCACGCTTGCAACACAGTCATTGTATGGACTTTTGGCACTAAATTTTCAACATAGGCATTTTAGGACCTCTGCTCATGAATAGTGTCACCATCATTTCCTCAAAGTGTCCCGAAAACTGATTTCACACAGCGACCATGCAATTCTGTGCTGGACGTGCAAAAACACATTTCAGGCAGCTGTACTGTTCATATGGGGGTATGGAAAAATGCCAATGATGAACAGCTGGAGTGAAACTATTACAAATTCACAAAGTCATGAGCGTGCGTGCAAACTGTGCAATGCACGGTCGTAAAACACTCATGTTATTGACTTTCATTCCCAGATTTTTAACATAGGCATTTTAGGACATCTGCCAATGAACAGTGTCACTGTCATTTTCATCATGTGTCTCGATCATGGACTTTCCACAGCGACCACACTATTTTGAGCTGGAACTGTGAAAACAGATTTTGGTCAGGATGTGAAAAATGACAGCCTCATTGTTCATTAGGAGGTGCAGAACAATGGCACTATTGAAAATCTGGAGTGAAAATATTGGAAGTTTGCAAGCGTACGAGCGTGCGTGCAAACTACTTAATCTGCCTTGTAACAAAATCATTTATGGAGTATTGTCACCAAATTTTCAACACAGGCATTTTGGGACCTCTGCTCATGAACAGTGACACTGTCATTTTAGTAATGTGTCTCAAACACTGATTTCGCACAGCGACGGCTATTCTGCGCCGGAGGTCACGAAAAAACTCATTTTAAAGGATGTGAAAATGACAGCTGTACAGTTCACAAGAAGGTAGTAAAATGCCAATTGAGAATCTGGCATGAAAATATTGTGAATGTGCTAACTTACGAGCATGTGTTGCGCAGTTGCTATGCACGCTCGTAAAACAGTCATTTTATGGAGTATTGTCACCAAATTTTCAACACAGGCAGTTTAGAACCTCTGCTCATGAACAGTGTCACTGTCATTTTTGTAATGTGTCCTGAACACTGATTTTGCACAGTGACCGCACTATTCTGCACTGGAAGTGCGAAAACACATTTCAGCCAGGATGTGAAAAATGACAGCTATACAGTTCACAAGAAGGTGTGGTAAAATGCCAATGTTGAGAATCTGGCCTGAAAATAGAGTGAATACGCAAACTTACGAGCATGCGTTGTGCAGTTGCTATGCACACTCGTAAAACAGTCACTTTATGGAGTATTGTCACCAAATTTTCAACACAGGCATTTTAAGACCTCTGCTCATGAACAGTGTCACTGTCATTTTTGTAATGTGTCCCAAACACTGATTTCACACTGTGACTGCGCTATTCTGCGCTGGAGCCTGCGAAACACATTCTGGCCAGAATGTGAAAAATGACAACTATCACGGTTCACAAGAATGTATGGTAAAATGCCAATGTTGAGAATCTGGCGTGAAAATATTGTGAATTGCTGCCTTATGAGCGCGGCGCTGCGCAGTTGCTATGCACGCTCATAAAACAGTCATAGTTTTGATTTGCCCACTAAATTTGCAACATAGGCTTTTTGAGAGCCCCTCATAAACAGTGGCACTGTCATTTCATTACAGTCCCGAAAGGTGATTCTGCGCAGTGACTGTGAAATCACCTTTTGAAATAACTCCCATGACAGTGCAAGAATTCATGAAGGGGTCCAAAACCCCATGTTGAATATTTGAGGCCAAAATTGTAAAAATGCCTGAGATATGCACAAAGTTGAAAAACCCTATTTACTACATTGTACAGCTTACCGCCATTTCCTCAGTTCGCGGTCGGCTTTGAAGAATGCAGACATGTTCCCGGTCACGAAGATCGTGTGCCAGAATCTGAAGGTAAAGAGTATGGGATGGGTGTGGGGGAGGCAGGGTGCTTGGTGGGTGGATGTGGGTGGTGAGGGGGCAGGAGACTCGAGGACTGTTTTCATTTTACAGGTTCAAAAGAAAAAAAACATTGTGGGGCAGTTTTTTTTGCAGGGGATTTGGCATGCTGGGGTGGGCTCCCCGCGTGCCACCTAACTGTTTGGGGGGGTGTCTGTAGCCAACAGGGGATTGGGCTCCCTCATCGGCAAACAACACAAGGGGGCTGGAATTTATGCCGACGGGGATTGGGCACCTCCGTCAGCACACAAAGAAGGGTGAGTGGTGCAGAGCCGAGGGGGATTGTCCACCCGCCCTTTGCATTAAACAATTGGGGAAGGGGTTCTTTCTGCTGACAGGGAGTAGGCTCCCCCATCAGAACACAAGGAAAAGGGGGCGGGGTAAGAGCCGAGGGGGCTTGGGCACCCCCCTCAGCATATCAGAAATGGGGGGGAATGCTTTATGCCAATGGGGAGTGGGCTCCCCCATCGGCACATTCATAGAGGGCAGGGGGATTGGGCACCCCGAAGTCGGCAGTTTGGCAGCCAGTGTGCCACCATGTGCATAATGTCACGAGCACATCAAGAAAAGAACCGCTGCGTCTGACGAGCTTTGCTCAGATTGCAGCGGACCTTTTCTTAGATGTGCTCGCCACATTATGTATGCATGGTGTGGCGCCGGCATGCAGGCTGATTGGGGAATGCAGGACGCACCTACTGGCGCATGCCCTGCATTCGCCCAACAGCAACCGTGCCTCCAAAGCTGCACTGTCCCAAAATGTTGGCTGCGCAGGCACGCCAACATAAAAAGGGGTAGTTTTATAATTCATTTCCTGCCTAAATTAACAGAAACACATGATCAAACAGCACACGGAATATATTATTCAGTGGTTTCAGCAGCATGAATGGCAGAATATTTTAGTAACTGTGAGTTCCGCGATTCGCTACATATTTGTTGCAGTATAAATATTATTTCTGTAGTTCTAGCAATGAATTCTGCAGAATATGCAAAATTCGCCAACGGAGGAAATAAGGTGAAATCCTGCAAAAATTTAGGAATTTCTCAAAAATTCTGTGGAAGTGAAATATGCAAATTTCACCAGGCCTACTTGGTATGTACTGAATGCGTCTACTGTTATATAAAACAAATAAAAAGTACTATGAAAAAAAGAAATGTTTTTAATTTTTTTGACACAACTCACACCAGAGACTTTCAGTACTGCACTGCACTGTATGGAAGCCAGTGTTTGACACTAAAACCTCTTCTTCAGGGCATGCATTTACTAAATCCAGTAATAATAAGGATGAACAGAAACAAGAATGCATACAGTATAGCACATCCAGTAATTCAATGCATTAAGTCCACAATCAGAAGTGCTTGGCTGTATTAGTAGTAGGACATTTTATTCAGCAACATGAAAAAGGCGATACCCATTGCGCTTACGCTCACTTACAAGGAATAGCAATTTTACATTGCCCTGGTTACAGAAGAAAAAACAAACTGAATCAATAAATACAAAACTAGCAATATTTCACAAAATAACAAGTTTCACAAAATATAAATGACACAGTTCTATATAAAAGATGCATAATATACCATGAATTAATTAGCACCTGCATATGTAATAGCATCAAAATATATTCACATCAGTGTATAAAGATCAACCATCTTGAAGACTGGGGCAGCAAGCTTGAGGTACTGTGATGTGCTGTACAAATCATTCTTGAGTTCTACTTCATTTTTATTTATTTTTTTCTATTTTTCCTGGCAGGTCCTCCGTCACTCTCTCTGCCCTGGTCACAGCCCCCCGGGCTCCCACTAACCGTTGATTGTCGGCATTCTCCCGATCACCCCCGGCTTGACCTCCCCGGAGGGGAGGGCCACGACACTAGTTCCCCTAATTCCAGTGCCACGGAACCAGTAACTATTTGGGAGTGCCGGCGATGGTGGCTAATTGAAGCCTGGGGAGGGCTTCATGGAGATGGAGGCTCCATCCCTCCTTTTTTCCATTTTTTTCTTCCAGGAGGCGGGGACGTGCAATGACGACTGGAGTCTGCCCCACCTCCATTATGTTCGAGCACCAGTAGCTGCATGACTCCTGGCCTCCACCAGGGGTCCATCTTGCACCGAGCACTATCCCACCCTCCCCCCAGAGCAGGGGAGCAGTCCATAGGATGCTCTATCCTTCTCCCCCTGGCCAGCCTCCAGCGACCGAGTCCGTTCCCAAACATGGGTGGCTGGCACCACTAACAGAAATCGGCGGCTGTGCAGAAGGGGCCGCCTTTTACTCTATTTCATGATACTGTGTTATTCTGTAGTTTCACATTTTTAGGCATCTTCTTCCAAATTTGAGGGCCCAAGTTGTAAAAAGAAAATCGTATTACCTTTCTTCTTTTTAGGGGGACATCCAATTCAACAGAGTTTGCTGATCTCAGTCCAACCTTTGGGATCTTCATGAAAACATTATTGCAAATATAGTCAGGGGCTTTCTTTTCGTGGCATTTAAACATTAATCCAACTACATGCAGCTGTCTCCACAGGTCCAATGAAGCCAGGTTCGTTCTTTACATAGAAAAGCAGTGATGGGCACACATTGAGGCATCAAGGACAAACCTAAGCTTGTGGTTGTACATTACTTCTACTTTATCAAGGTCTGTCCTTAGGCCCCAATTAGGGTGGTGTGAAATTAAACTTCTGCTGGCGGAATTGTGGCAAAATCAGAATTTCAGTTTCATGAAATTTCAGAATGCACTTTTGCAACAGTCATGGAAATGGTAACTTAGAACAGTAGAATGAATGTATGAATTGTAGATTAATGTATTAAACTGTTGAAAGAAATTTATCAGGCCTGATCATTGTTAGTGGTCAGTTCATGAATTTCTTTCCTCAGCTTAATACATTAATCTGAATCGATCACATTCATTCTGCAGTTCAGTGAGTCACTGTACTGCAGAACGAATGTACGAATCATGGATTACTGTATTGCACTGCAGAAAGAAATTCCACAGAACTGATCTCTGAACTGCGGAATGATTAAATGTATAGCGGAATGATCCATTCAACTGTGGAATAAAATTCCTCAGAACTGCCATTCCACAGTTCATGTGTATTGTTCTGTAGTTTAGCCAGACAATTCTGTGGAGCCAGGCAAAAATCTGCCAAACGCATTCAGACGATTCTGATTTGCCAAAGGCGGAAGTTTGGAAAATTTGGCAAAATGTATGAAATTTCAGGAAAGTTCCACAAAAGTGGAATCTGCAACTTTCGCCCAGCTCTACCGTCCCATACAAGACATCCCCATAGTTGAAAATTGGAAAGATCATTGCACTGACCATTTTTGACCTTTACTAGAGGGCACATCTTTCTTTATTTTGTGTAATATACCCAATTTGTGCCCCAGACTTTTTAGCATACTGTTGGTGTGTACTATTCCATTTACATAGATTGTTAACCCATGTTCCTAAGTATTATATACTTTCACCTGTTGCAAACTTGTACCATCCCTCTGGCTATCTTCAACATGTTCCCACAACTTGGTCCCGTGTTTCCTTGTTGAAACACCAATACTTTTGCTTTGTTGGTAGTAGAGTAGTAGTAGTAGTAGCAGTAGTAGTAGTAGTAGAGTAGTAGTAGTAGTAGTAGTAGTAGCAGTGGTAGCAGTAGCAGTAGTAGTAAGTCGAGTAGTAGAAGTAGTAGTACTAGTAGTAGAAGTAGTAGTAGTAGAAGTAGTAGTACTAGTAGTAGAAGTAGTAGTAGTAGTAGAAGTAGTAGTACTAGTAGTAGAAGTAGTAGTAGTAGTACTACCAGGGCCTCAGTTCAATGGCATGAGGTCGTAATATCACAGACATAACCACACATAGACACAACCACGTAGAGACAATGATGTGCACTCTAATAGCGTTGGGACAAAATCCTGCCCAAAACAACTAGCGCACATGCCGTGCAACAAACACCAACCATCTTTACTTTTGCTGGGGGCTTTGCACCTCCCAACGTGAGAGCTTCACCCCTTCCCCCAGACTGTTACAATTAACTCTGGGGGGTTGTGAACTTTGGAGAAAAAGGAATTCCTGGAGCAGAGAAAAACTTTTTTTTTAAAGCTGCATTGCAGTAAGACCTGGGGAGAACCAAACTGCAGCCCCATGTCCCTCATGCCACTGGAGGCAGGTGCTCTAGCCACTCCACCATGGAAGTGGCTCAGCCAAGCACCACCCTGGCAGCATCCTTCATGTTCTGGCATGGAAAGGTACAGCAACAGGGGTAGTGGTTCTTACTGCATGCTGAAACAACCCCTGTAGCTGTATAGCCATTGGCGGGATTCCATGCACATTATTCTATGTGTGGTTTTGTTTGCACTATAATGATCCAGTACTGCATTCAATACCAATTTGTTTTCTGCAAAAAAACTGTAATGTATCAAAAGCCTTGTGTAAATCATCCTATATTGTTTTATATCAGTTTCTTTTGCATAGATAACTGTCTTCTATGTACGGATGGAAACATATAGTACTTTGGGGTCTTCAAATGAAAGACTTCTCAAATATTAATTGAATAATGGGGGACCTGATATTGACCCCCTGTGGCACCCCCGGTATTACTTCTCCCAGTTTTGATTGGAAACTGTTCTAGGAATACTTTTTGTCTATGCCCCACTAAATAATCTTTCAGCCAATTTATGACTCCAGTTGACGGCCCATGGTGGATAGCCCATCCAGTAGTATTCAATCAATCATTCAATCAATCAATCAAGTCTTTATTTATCCAGGCGGACAACGTTGAGCAAGCTCATTTACAAGGTGGACCTGCATTACACATGGTCATAAAGAAAAGAGATAACATAATTGGCAGGGATACAGAAATTAAGACACAGTACAAACATTGATGTAAAAACAGTAATAAATGTATTCAGTGGAACAGGCAAAAAGAACATATTCTAACTTTGAGGATAAATCAGTACATTGAAACCAGTTTGGAGGTATAATCTGTATAAGGACACAGAAAGGGGGTTTTTTGAGTGATAATTGTGAGTAAATCAAGTTGATATGGCTGCAGTGGGGTAATAGTTGCAGGTACCTCAAGTTGATACGGCTGTAGTGGGGAAAGATATGAATAGCAAAAGCAGCTCTCAGCCTTAGGTTCTTGATGTACAGCAATAAAGTACATGGCTCGCTGAGCGGGGAGGTTTAACGAGACCGGCTATGGCACCAGGAAGCGCCAACAGCTCCGATCACTGAGTTAAGGTTAATGTTATGGAGAAAGGCAAAGGACACTTAGCTTACAAAAACAGGAAGAATTAGGGATGGCCAGCTATGGCACTAGGAGGCACCGGCAGCCAAGCTCACAGCAAGGGGGTTCAAGGCTCGTAGAGGCAGGGTGAATAACGAAGAGCATGTTATGGCACAGAGGGACGACGGCCACCCAGGGACAACAAGTGGCATCCTAGCTATACTCCCGCAGGAATTTGGAGCTTGAGGAGCACGAGCTGCTATGGAAAATTACAGGTGGTGGTTTCGGAAGCGCCACTGCGGATATACTTGAATCGTGTGGTGGCTATACTTGGGGAACTTAAGGGGTCAGTGGCCCTAGGATAGGAGAAATCAGGGCAAGAGTAAGATGATGAGAGGAAGGGTGAGGCAAAGGTACGGGAAGGGTGGTAAGTGCGCTGACGATGTGATACAGGTGTAGGTGAGTACAGAAGCTATAGCAGAACAAGGTAAATGGAAGTAGTGACATTTATCTCTGATTAGCTGTGCATATAGCGACTTAAACTCTGCGATAGTTACTGTGGTTCTTTGCTTCAAAATTTTCTGAATTTCATTCCAAAGTGACGGAAGTGAGTAGCTTATGGCCGCATTCCCATATCGTGTGCAGATGATAAAGGAATAGCTCCTTAGGGCGTATTTTATGATTTTGCTTAAGGGCAGGAGATCAGAGATATAGCATGGTAGTTTTCCAGCAAGCGCTTTCAGAGTCCAAGTGGACGCATTTCTTTTTCATCTCCTACAGCAGCATACAGGGAACAGTGATGGGTGGAGGAGGGAAGGCCGGTAATGAAGCGTAGCGCTCTGTGGTACAGGACATCCAGCTTACCCAGATATAAGGCATTGCAATGGCAGCAGATAAAGTCAGGCTAGTCTAGCAGGGAGATGAAGGTAGACTGTACAAGCTGTTTCTTTGCCTCCATAATTAGAAAGCAGTTTATCTGATAGAAGAGCCCTAGTCTCTGTCTTAGCTTTTTTACCATGTCCTCCAAGTATTCTCTGAAGGAGAGCTTGTGGTCTAGCCAGATTCCCAGGTATTAGAACTTGGGGACATAGTCCAGGTTTTCCCCCAGTAAGGTAGTGATGGGGGGGGGGTGTGCCAAGGGCAGAGTGGGATGAGAGGTTGCCAGGAGAGAGACTCATCGTCTTGTTTTTTTGGCATTGAGTAGCAGTGTTTTATTGAGAAGCTGGTGTTGGAGGATGTCGAAGTCCGATTGTAATGCTTTACGGGCAGCTTCAGGTGTAGACCGGCTTAGGTACAGTACCGTATCGTCTGCAAACAGGTGGTTATTGGCATTCTTGATACCAAGGTCGATATTGTTAATATATATGGTAAAGAGTATTGGTCCCAGTATGGATCCTTGAGGGACACCTGTAAGTAACGGTTTAGGGGGGGACAGCTCCCCTTCTGATTTGACCAGCTATTGCCTATCCATTAGGTAGTTCTGAAACCAGCCCATAGAGGTGGTATCTGGACCTAGCGCTTTTAGTGATGAAAGAAGTAGGGAGTGGTCAACAGTATCGAATGCTTTGCTGAGGTCCAGGAAAACAGCACAGATGAACTGTTTGTTGTCGAGGTCGTATAGCCAATCATTGGCGACCTTGGCCAGTGCCGTGACCGTACTGTTGGATATTTTTGAGGGGAGTGTATTACCTGTCATGCGTCCAGCGAGATTTTTTATGGTGGTCCAGAATTTTGTTGAGCATTTTGAAGCAGCGTCTAACTCTGAACGATAGAATTTGGATTTGGTTTCACTGATCAGCTTAGTGCGTAGGTTCCTAGCGGTTCTGAAGAGACACCAATCCTTATCCAGCTGTGATTTACGAGCGCATTTCCAAAGCTTATCCCTGTTTAATAAAGCACTTTTGAGGTCTGCAGTAAACCAGCGGTATGTTCTTGGCTTTATATGGGTTTTGACCATGGGAGCATGGGTATTAAGGGCATGGGTTAAGATTTCTTGGAAGACGGTAAAGGCATTGTTTACTGTTTTTGCTAGGTAGAAGTTCTGCCAGAGTGGAGAGGCATTGAGGTGATTGATATAGGCCAGTGGGTCAAAGTTCCTTTTAGATCTCTTAGTCAAAAATCTCGAGGTTGGTTTGGGCATATGGCTAGATCTCACACCTGCGATAAAACAGTGGTCGCTAATGTCTGCGTGGAAGATTCCTGCATGGGAGAAAAGGTGGGGTTTATTTACTAGTAGGACATCTAGGATGGTGCTACTTGATGAGTTTTTCTTGTTGGTGCATGTAGGTCCATTGATAAGTTGTGAGAGACCATGGGAGTCGCAAAAGGATTTAAGTGGTAGCAAGGTGTTGAACAGCCAGTCGTTGAGGTCTCCCATTATTATAGTTTCAAGGTTGACGGGGTCCATCATGGATGATAGGTGGGTTAGTAGCTGTGGTCCCATGGAAGGAGGTCTGTAGCAGCCGATGAGTCTGATGGCTGACGCAGGGGATGTTTCAGTTTTTAGGGACAGATATTCATATGCGTTAGAGAGCGAGGAGGAGTCAAGGATAGTGACTGAGAGTTTGTCCTTCGTGTAGATGGCAACTTCACCACCCCTGGTTTGTCTGTCGGCTCTGAATAGGAGATAATTCGGTATGGCAATCTCCTCATCAGGCATAGATGGACGGAGCCAGGATTCTGTTATGACAAGCACGTCAGGTTCTGTGTGAGTGATCCAAGCCTGTATACAGGACAGTTTTTTTTTAGGAGGCTACATGTATTAACATGCATGAAGCTGATACCCTTAAGCCTAGGGAGATCTGAAGGTGAGGCAATGTCTTTTGTGGGCCCAGGATTGAATTCCACATTACCTGAACATAGCCACAGGAGCAGTATAAGTTTCCGTAAGGCTGCAAGTGATACTTTAGAGGTTTTCATTCTTCTCCTAGAGGAAGTAACATCCGAGTCGTTTGCGGAGGCTTGTTATAGATGGTATGTTGTCCTGCCATTACATAACATAGGGCCCTAGCTGTGAAGAACCATGGGGTGACTTCAAAGGGGGGGGGAGGTGGCTGACTCTTTCCCACTGGTATTTGATGTCCTGATGCATGCCGATAGTATCCTCCATGGTAAGAGTACAGTGGCGCAGTGGTGTTGCAGGAGTAGAGTAAGGGCTTGATGTACACACATTCGATGGGGGGAAGGTTAGATTTCCCCAGTAGTATACGTCCAATCTTGAAGTTCCCCTAGTAGGGGTAGTATGCATAAGGTGCAAGTGAGCTGAAGCCACCTTGCCATGATTTGAAGTATAAAGGATCCAATTAGAGACGCTTTTTGTGAGTTGCAATTCCTTATTTAAAGTTAAGAGCTAGGGTGATACGCTAGGTAGCGTCCCAGTGGGTTTGACCAAAAAAAAGGGGTGGGAGGGACGAAGAAGAGACGTATATAGAGAGGGCCAATGGCTGTGGTGGGCGGGGCAAAATGGTCTATATAAGAATGTGCAGAGAGGGGGATGGGTGGGCGTAAAGTTTGCAGCTTTCCCATACCTCTCAGCGTGTTGAGTCGAGCTTGTGGTCTTGGGCACCGGCTTGTGGAGCGCCGACCGCACGGTGGCCGCGGATCGTGCAGCGGTAGAGCTGGGAGCCCTAGGAGGGTCGCGGCTGAAGAGGGAAGGAGAGAGGAGCCAAATTAGTACTGGAGGAGGACAAAAGGATCTCACAAGCCAGTGAAATAAAATTTGCACTTGAATAGGGGTGATTTCCTTGGCACCTGAGAGTCTGTCTGCAGTTATCAAGTCAAAGAAAGGGCTGTAATCACTGTAACATTTAGGTAGCTTTAGCAAAGTAAAACAGCTTTTTTTAAGTAGATTTAACAGTTTCTGAGCAGATTTAGTCAGTAAAAACAGTCTAGATATTAGATTACAGTCTGTTTTGCAAGGAAAATTTGCGTGATTATTCTGTGATCCAATGTGTTGAAAACCTTCAAAATCTATGAATATAGCACCCTCCATATGTCTGTCTTCTTTTGCTTGCTGAATATTCCCAACTACTTCTTGTAGTGCGATCTGAGTACTACGTTTCTCTCTCAGACCTGATTGATTTGCACTGATTAGGTCATTGTCATTTAAAAAAAACTTTCAACTGTATTCACAGAATCATAGAATTGTGCTGGTAGAAAAAGAAAATGCTGCCCATGGAGTGTGCCTGAGATAGCACTGCCCCCACCTCCCTTTTATCTCCCTCCCCTCTGCCCTCTCTCCTCTCCCCTTCCTAGTCCCATGTAGTTATCCCATGCTCTTTTGAATTTCTCCACTGTATCCACCTCCACCACCCACTTCGGCAACCTATTTCATGGTTGCACAACCCTCTCTGAGAAGTATTGCCTTCTTGCGTCCCCCTGAAATCTGCCTTCCTCCAGCTTAAAAGCATGCCCTCTGGTGGTTTTGTTTTCACCTTATTTATTCCACTCATGTACTTGAAGGTTTACACCATGTTCCCCCCTCTCCCGTCTCATTTCCAGCATATAGAGCCCAAGCTCTTCCAGCCTCTCCCCATATGATCTCCCCTGCATCCTCGGAATTATCTTGGTCGCCCTTCTCTGTACCCTGTCCAGCCTGTCCTTGTCACCCTGCAAATGGGGCCTCCAGAATTGAACTCCATACTCCAGTTGTGATCTAACCAATGTTTTATATAGTGGCATAATCATCACCTCCATCCTCCTACTAGTGAAGCCGCTCCCAATTAAAGATGCAGCGAATTTTAAATCTGCTGGCAAAGTGGACATAAAGTGCCCACTTCGAGTCGGCAGCGCACAACGTGAAGTGGGAACCAGAAAGTGCTCATGTCGCGTTATCATTATTACTTCGCGTTGCCATTACCCCTTAATGCGAAGTGAGGCAAAGTAGCATGTAAATAGGCAGCCACATAACTTACAGTACTGTAAGTGACACGCTTTAGCCAAGCAGGCAGGAAGGAAGTGAGTCAGAGAAGCAGTTTCACTTTCTCCTTTGCATTTGTAGAGGGAGAAGGCTTTGTGGAGAGGAGAGCAGTGGAGTATCATAAGTGCTTCATTGATTTTGTGCCTTAAAAAAACCCAGCTTTTTTAAAAGCTATATCTTGATTTAGTTTTTGTATTGTGTTTGTGATTTTTGTTTTTAGTTTTGTTTTGTTTTGTGCATGTGTGACTGTGTGTGTCAGTGTGTGTGTGTGTGTCTGGGAGTGTGAGAGTGAGTGCAGCTGCCAGGTGAAGGCTAGGCATTGACTTCAGTTTTATTTGTTTGTAGTTGGGGTCGGGGACTTGTGTGGTGAGGATGGACCCTGCAGAAGGAGAGCGCTGGACCATTGGTGCAGGCAGAGAAGGGGAGTGCGCACACGTGGGGGTGGTCATGTGTTGCTGGACTACTTCTGACTCTTGTGTCTTGCTTCCCCCCCTGTGGAAGCAGCAGCAGCAGCACCAATGCCACTGGTGGCTGCTGCTCATCCACCTACTCCGCCACTATCACCACCACTGGTAGCAGTTGTAGGGGCTCCAGCAGCACCCCCTCCACCACCTCCACAGCCACAGGAGGTGCCCCAGGCAAACGTAGGTGGTGCTACTGCTAGGACTGTATCTGGTCCCCCCCCCACAGCTCCCCAGTGTGGGAGTTTTTAAATTGTGTGGGGGGAGACAGCACAGTCATAGTGTGCCATCTCTGTGGTGTGCAGGTGCACTGTGGCCCACGGGGGTCACATTTGGGGACCGGTAGGTCAGCGCACCCACACGTTCAACCACCACAAGGCACAATGGCAGGCTGCCATGGAAGAGGCCAGGCATCCACCTGCTGGCCCTTCTGTGGCAGTCACCGAGGGTGCTGCTGGGGTTGAAGTTGTGCTTTGCCGCCACAGTAGGTGGAGGACCAGTGCAGCAGCTGCTCCACCACCACCACTGCCACCACAGCCACCAGCACCACCCTCTCCACCACCACCAGTGCCACTACCTGAGTTCCCACCTGCAGTGGACCCTTCCACAGTCCCTGCAACAGAGGCCAACATTGCTCTGGTGTGGGTGGCCCTGAAGAAGAATAATCAGAGGGGTAGATGCTTTGCAGCAGCAGGTCGATACAATCCAAGAACAGCAGCAGCAAATACTCACAATGCTGCACCTGCTGCTGCAACACCATGGCATCCCACGGCCACATTAAGGGATTGTTTTGTGGACCACCACACCCCACCCCACTACTGTGCTGTAGTTTTTTTGTGTGTTTTCTTTTTTGTTGTTTAAAGCAGCAGTGCAACAATCTGGTGAAAATTTTGACCTATACTTTTTTATGCTATTTTACATTGCCACTTACCTCCTGACTTGTATGGTAACATTCTTTCCACTATTTGAGTATGCTTTATTACTTTTTTTCATGTCTGAAATAATAAAAGGAGTTGTCCTTTTGAACGGTGCAGACCAGGTCTTCATCAGTATATTCAGCTGGTTTTGTCTATCTGTTGTTTCTATAACACTTCTGTTATGACTAAAATTAACAATTATGAAGCAGGCAGTGTTCTCTGACCTTAGAGAACAGTATTTGTTGAAAAACAGCTGCAAAAAAACTGGTCTGAGCCATATTAAAAGGAGTGCTCCTTTTATTATTTCAGGCATGAGAAAAAGTACTAAAGCAGACACAAATTGTGAAAAGAAGGGTATCATATAAGTCAGGGGGTAAGTGGCAATGTAAAATAGCATAAAAATAATAGGTCAAAATGTTCACCAGATTGTTGTGCTGCTGCTTTAATAATACAGATTTTCCCTTCTGTAGTTGCAGTGCCTCAGTAATGTTTACTTTTTGTTTTGCAGTGCTTGTGGACAAGCTGTTGTGAGTAGTGCAAGTATGATGTGTAAAATTGCATGTGTTGTTTCTGCTGTGTGTGTGTGTGTGTGTGTGTGTGTGTGACATCAGACATTGTGCAGCAGAGTGTTGCAAACATATATCGCTGTTGCTGATTTGTTGCAGGCAGTGTTTATGCTATAAAGAATAGCAAACAGAATACGGTATATTTTATTGTCACCATCATCATCAGCGGATTAAGTGATACGATACTTTTTCTGAGGTGTCTGGCCAGAGTGCACCGTAGTCCCATTATATACTATACTCCACACATAACTTTAAGGAGAGCATGTGTTTTTTATGCTATGATCTCTGCAAAGTCATGTGTGCACTGTGAGTGACTGAGGTGCATACTGACCTGATACCTCTGGAAAAATATCATACCACTTAGTCCGCTGGCACTGATGGTACCAATAAAATATACATCAGGTATACTTTGTTATCTTTATTCTTGATAATGCAACAAGTCTTACCTTACATATGTTTGCATGAAGCTGTACAATGTCTGCACACACAGGAAAGAACAGTGATGGCACACGTGCAGTTTAGCACAACATACTCGCACTGCTCATTCTTCATGATGCTTGCGAAACAGTTAAAATCCGATTCATGAGTCCTGACACAAATTAAACATCATTGAGGCTCTATAACTATTTTGCTTGTGAAATAGACATGAAAGAGATTCACCAAGGCACAGCATTGCACCCGATATATGGGCATCTTACTTCCAGGGGAATCTTTCTTGCTCCACGTAGTGCAATACATTTCTGTGAAATCTGCCCCTAATTTCATTACATTGTGTCACATCACGGAGGAATTCCCGTTCATAAAAGCCACCTAAATTCTGCCCCCCTTTTGCAGCAACGTTAGGACGTGATGCCAGGGAGAGCGCAGGTGTGTGCTCCATTATACTGGATGTCCGGTTGTCCAGCAGCTTTCCGAATGTTTCTTTATGCTATAATGGTCAGTTTGTGGTGAAACGTGTGGGCACGTTTCCAGTAAGAAGAGCCTAGTTAGTGGAAACATGCCCACAGTTCACCACAAACTGAACCTGATAACATAAAGAAACATTTGGATGGCTGCCAGACATTCACTATAGTGGAGCATGCCTCTCGCTGGCATCCGTCCTACGTACTGAAAGGGGGAAGGCTGGGTAGCTTTTCTGAACAGGAATTCCTCCATGACGGATACACTGTACTGAAATTATGGGTGGTTTTCACAGAAGTGTATTGCACTATGTGAAGCAATAAAGATTCCCCTGGAAGTAAGGTGCCCCCATATTAGGTTATGTGCAACACCATAACTATGTAACATGGTGAATCTCTGTAAAGCAGCAGCATAACAATCTGTTGAGAACTCTGACCTATATTTTTTAATGCTATGTTACCACTTCCTTTACTTACATCCTGACTGGAATGATATGAGAATTTCCAGTAGTTGAGTCTGCTGTACTACCTTTTTTCATGTGTGAAATAATGAAAGGAGCATTCCTTTTAAATTGGTGCTGACCAGGTCTTTGTCATTGTTTTCCTCTGCTTTTCTCCATCACATCAGTTAGTTGTTATATATCACTTCTGTTGTAAATTAACAGTTATGCAGTAGGCAGTGTTTTATGACACCATGGAACAATATTTATTGAAAAGCAGCTGCAAATAAATACACACCTGGTCAGAACAATATTGAAAGGCGTGCTCATTTGTTTTTTCATACATGAAAAAAGTAGTCAACTAAGTAAAGCAGACAGAAATTGTGAAAAGAACTGTATCATTCAAGTCACGACTCGAAAGTAACTAGTGGCTGTGTGAATGTAAAGTAGCATAAAAAAGTACAGTTCAAAATTGTCACAACATTCTTGCAATGCTGCTTTAATTGATAATGTCAGTATGACATCATGAGCTGACAATCACACAACACACAAAATGCATCCTCCTTGTGTGCAGAAAATTGACAAGTGGTAGCAAAGTGAAATGGGAGTGTTTCAGCACATACAAAGTCCCCCAGAATTAATGGCACACTCAGTCATGCACACAGTGTTGTCACAGAGTCCCCAGATTTTTTTTGCATGCCCAAAATGCATCCACCTTGTGTGCAGAAAATTGACAAGTGGTAGCAAAGTGAAATGGGAGTGTTTCACCATATACAAAGTATACATACTCACTTTATGGTTTAAATATTAAGAACATTTGTGCCTGTGGCTGATGAATGAGGTCTCCTGTTCAATTCCCTCTGCCTTGGCATGCTAAATGTAATGGGGAAATATTGTCTGAATGACACTGGAGGTTGGTGTTGGTGAACTGGTGATAGCTGCGGCACATGATGACATTCTCTGTTATTATATCTTCCTGCATCTGGTGGTGGTGGTGGTGGCAGTGGCTAACAACATCTGTCCTGGTGGTGGTGGTGGTCCGGGGGGACGGACAGACTCGTACTCAGTGGTGGCAGTGGCTAACATCAGTCCCACTGATGGTGGTCTGGGGGGAGGACAGACTCATGCTCAGTGGTGGCAGTGGCTAACATCAGTCCCGGTGGTGGTCTGGGGGGAGGACAGACTCATGCTCAGTGGTGGCAGTGGCTAACATCAGTCCCGGTGGTGGTGGTGGTGGTCTGGAGTGGCACACCGCCTTTTAACAACTTCAGTTAAAACCTGCCAACATTAACCACATCATCATACTCATAAAGAAAGCTTCCTTCACAGTCATCTATGTCTGAAGTCTGACCACTGGGAAATTCTTTCTCCATTGTGTCATCATCCACGTCAATGGTGGGCCATTTCAGGCAGCCACTGCCAGTGCCACCAGGATGGTCCATTTCCACATCACCAAAACCACCATGACTAGGCTGGGGTATGAATACCGAGGTTGCAGTCTGTTCTGGTATGTGCTTCTCATTCATTGTAAAGAATTTTAGCAACCTAACATTTGCAGGAGACAGGTTTGTCCGACGATCCCTGACTATTGCACCTGCTGAGCTGAATACCCTCTCAACGCTTACACTGGAGGGTGGGCATGTGAGGTACTTCAGTGCCACTGCAGTCAGCTCTGGCCATTCACTGACCTTTCCACTCCAGTACAAAAGAGGATCTTCAGTTGTTGTCAAATGCCAGTTTTCAGACAAATATGACGCAACCATTCTCTGAGCCACACTAAGTCCAGCTGTTGATGCATCATCCTATTCTACTGAATCATTTAATTCACAAATACCCACTTGGGACAAAGCCTCCCAAAGCAGGTTGACGCCAGTCACTTTGGATGACAGACCACCTTGAACTACTGTCCCCGTCCCCTTGCAGGATATGCTTGATAGTCCTACAGGTACACCATCAGCTGGATTATGCTACTGAAGGTTTGCTGACTTTGGCATGTGACTTCTGTGCCCCATGAACCAAGCGCACCAGTTGACCACTGATATTTTTTACCTGTTCAGGCCCTCCCTTCAATACTGATGCAATTCCATGTTTGTATTGTGGGTCCAGCATTATTGCTATAGCAAAGTTGTCACTACGCTGAATGCTCACAAAATGACGATTCTGGTCGAATACTGTCAGCATGTGTTGCAGCAACATACTGCTACCACCATCTCTGGCAACATCAAGGCCATGCTGTACATTCACCAATGTCTACCTCAGCACCCGCAGCAGTGGAATTGATTGGCTAATGGAGGCAGACTTGCCACTCACTGCCTGTGTGGCATGTTCAAAAGGCCACAAAATTGTTATTACAGAGTCCATGACGCGCCACTGTTCAGTCATCGTAGACATGGAGGCCCCAGAACTGTCACAGCTAGTGTGCATCACAAGATATTCTGAGATGGCTTTGTATTGTTCATACAACCTCTCTGCCATGTATAAAGTGGAGTTCCATCGGGTGACAACTTCCAGCTTCAAGCGGTGCCGAGGCAGGCTGTTTTGTATCTGCAACTGCTGCAGTTGCTCACGGGCCTTTCTAGATCTTGAAAAGTGAGAGCAGATATGCCATGCAATGGTCAGCATTTCCTTTACATCAGGGTGCTGCAGAAACTCCTGAACCACAAGATTTAAACAGTGGGCCATGCATGGAACATAAAAAAAACACCATTCGTGATGCATTTCACCACATTTGACCCATTGTCACTTGCTATGAAACCAGCTCTCAGGGACAGAGAGTTTAGCCATTTGTCAATTTCAGTCAGTACCACGTCCAACATGTTCTCACCAGTGTGTGAACAGGTCACATTGTGCATAGCAATCGTTGCATGCTGTTAAATTCCTGGAAGATTGCTACAGCGACAATCCACCTTACTGCACTGATTATTCACACTACCAACATCACAAACAAAAACCGACACCTGCACCCAGTGTGCAGTTATACACAGATATGAACTCCCCACTGTTTTGCCACTTGTCCACATATCCATACTTAAATGGATGAATGGAGAGGAGGAATGTTGAAGGGCGTCTTACTGAGTCAGACACAGTGCAAGAACAACTCGGGGACAGCACAGGTAGAAAAGTATGTCCTGGATGGGACTTTCCATTTTGGACAGGCACTTGCAGCAAACCATTGGAACCCAGAATTCTCCACAAAGGAGAAGGGCAAAAGATCAATTGCCTGCATTTCTGCTACAGCAGCATTAAGTTCACGTGACACTGTATGATGGGGGGGTACTTCAGCTTATGCGCAAAAACACTCTGTAACGTGGGCTGACTTAAACGTTTTACATGGGGGGTGTTGATTGAAAATGGTTGTGCTCTGTGATGAATGGCATTGGCAGGGGGTGGAGTGTGGACGTTTGATGAAGACGGTTGCACAGGTGATGATGACAAACCCAGAAATGCAGTTATTTTGCCAGAGTTGGCAACTGGGGTTGATGTACCACTTGCACTCGACATACTACATTCTCCACCACCATCACCAAAACTGCTACTCTCACCAGCACTGGACAACATTTCAAAGTCATTGTGGTCCTTCACCCCATCATGCCTGCAGTAATCCTCTGCTCTTATTACCTCAGTACTGCACACATTTCATTTACTACGGGACTTAACAGTCATGGAAGGGGATAACATGCTCGCTATGGTTGCCAGTGACGAGGGTGAACGCCCCGCTGTGGTATTAGCTGCCAGCTTATGCTGGGTCCACATTGCCAACTGCCTATTCTTAAGACGCGTATGATATCCTCCTGTGCCCAGATGGCTCCCTTTTTACCTCGACTCATGCACATGGCAAACCTGGCAGATTGCAACTGACTCATCATTCATCATCAGCATCTACACCACCATTACCTGATATTTTTTCACCACACTGTGAATCACTGCATGGAAAATATGTGATGTTAACCGCCACGATGGACGGAATATCACATTGTATGCTATCGTTGACATGATTATCAGAATCCTCAGGTTCAGTTACTGGGATGTTACTGGGAAGTATGACATCATTTACGCTGCCACTCACTTGCATTGCTTCACACTCAATATTTTTGGATACAGTACACTGGTCAGAATTTGAACTTGATACACCAATGCTAATGCTACCACCACCACTAACACCAGTAACACTAACACCACCGGCTGGAAAAACATCTCCTCCAACTGTGAGTTAAGCTACTGACTGGGCTGTAAAAAACATTGCAGGAGAAATACTTTTCCTCACATCAGCAATGCACTTCTGCATCTGCGTACTACCACGCCCACAGACTATCTTACTGCCAGCATTGCTATGGTGAGAACCAGCTTTGCTTGCACGTCTCTTTGCAGGCATTTTGGGGGATCAACCACAATATTATAACCAAATTTAGATTTTGATACGTTCACTGTCTGATTGGGGGGACTCTGGATGTGAAGCAAAAAAAAAAACAACTGTAGATTCAGCAACAGATAAGAGACTAGTCTGTCATGCAATTAAAACAACTTCAGTAACCAGTGGTGCTAATGAGGTCACAAAAACAATCCGAAGTGGTAAAAAAATCCTTTTGCCGTTGGGGTTGGGGGGAGCACTGACTGCAGATTTTTACGGCAGTACAAGCAGCAAAACAAAGAACAGATACCGCTATCGCAGTACAAAATCAGGCAGCTGCAGTGGCTAGCAGGTTCACACTGCCTGCCTGCCTCAATTACACACTAGTCTGTGGCACAATAAAAGGTGTATTATTTGATGTCATGCAACACCGCACACACACCCACACACACACAAAACAGTTTATCTACAATGGTGAACGAGTAAAGCATAGCAAATTGAGAAGTTCAGTAATATGCCACGTATTATAATGTAAACAACCCGAAATCATGAACTGCGGCACCAGATCCACACAACACACAATCAGCAAGAAAAGTTCAACAATTACTGACAATATCACTGTGTGTACATTAACACAGTCAGTTATATAACAAAAATATAACCAAAAAACAAAGAAATCACTATTTCTCCAACTTAAATTTACCTACACCACAGATACGCCCCTCCCCCAAAGCACACTTTCACTATCTTTCACTACACACACTCAATGTTGTAAATTAACATTTAAAATCCACACAAAAACAAAAATGCTCGATCATATGCGCACAGGAGGGTTTCGTACAATCGATGAACTAAAGTTTGAGCCCCACAAAAAATGCAAAAACATTTTTTTAACATCTTTTAGAAGGTTTCAATCACAGACAGCTGTCAGAGCACACTGTCTCCTACTGCTTCCTACACACACTACCCCGAACTGAGGCTGTGCAGATCAATATAGAGTCCATGTGACCTGAAATCCCATGAATCACTGCAAAATTCACCTATGGAGCTTAAAACAAGGAGAAGTGAGGTGAAGTGCATTGTTCTCAATGCACTTCGCCTTAAAATTAGTGGAGAAGTGGTCTGGGAAGGCGGGAAGTAACCGCAATCGTTGTTTTCAATGGACTTTGCGTTAACCATCATAACGCGAAGTACTCTGCTTCGCACTGCGGAGCACTCTGTGAATCTGCCTTTGCTCCCTGAATCACTTCGCGAGTGGATTGAGTCCACTTCGCCCACTACTCCGAATACATGCCAACGCTCTTGTTGCTTTTCCAGCTGCTTGTTCACACTGATTCCTAGCCTTTAATGTGTCTGTGATCCAAATCCCCAGGTCCTTTTCTTGTTCTATGACCTGCAGTGATCTCCCCCCCCCAAGCTGCAGGTGGCTCTTGGGTTATTTTGTCCTCTGTGCATTAACATAGAAACATAGAATTTGACGGCAGATAAGGACTGCTTGGCCCACCCAGTCTGCCCATTTTCCTTCCTGATGGATAAGCTGCAGATCCTAGTTAATAAACAGCTTACTTCCTCCTACCCCCCACTAGAATTGCTTTGTGCCTGTCCCATGCATTCTTGAATTCTCCCACTGTTCCTGACACCATAACCTCCTCAGGAAGGCTGTTCCACACATCCACAATCTCTCTGTGAAAAATACTTTCTAACATTACCTCAGAGCCATCCCCCTCTATCTTCAAATTGTGCCCCCTTGTTCTTGCACATCTCTTCTTCTGAAAGATACTACCCTCTTGTACCTTGTTAATTCCCTTGAGATACTTGAAAGTTTCTATCATGACCCCCTCTCCTTCCTTTCCTCAAGGGTATACATATTAAGCTGCTTTAGTCTCTCCTCGTATGTCTTGTGGTGCAGACCTTGCACCATTTTGGTTGCCCTCCTCTGAACAGCCTCCACTCCGTCTATGTTTTGCAGAGATGGGGTCTCCAGAATTGCACGCAGTACTCCAGATGGGGTCTCACTAACTGTCTGTAGAGAGGGATAGCAACTTCCTGTTTTCTACTGTTGATGCCTCTCCCTATGCATCCCAGTATCCCCTCAGGCCTTCTTACTGCCTTCTCACATTGCTTGCCCACCTTTAGGTCATCTGATATAATTATTCATAGGTCTCTTTCGATTTTTGTTGTTGTTATTAACTCACCCCCCATTGTGTACTCTTCCCCGGGATTTTTGTTTCCCAGATGCATTACCTTGCACTTCTTTGCATTGAATCTGAGCTGCCACATATTTGACCATTCCTCCAACCTTGCCAAGTCCCTTTTCATTCTTTCCACCCTACCTAGTGTATCAACCCTGTTGCAGATCTTTGTGTCATCTGCAAAGAGACATACCTTTCCTTCCAGATGCTCTCGAATGTCACTTATAAAGATATTAAAGAGGACCGGTCCCAGTACCGAACCCTGCGGTACCCCGCTAGTTACCCTCCTTTCTCCACTGTGGACTCCGTTTACTATTACCCTTTGTGTCCTGTTGTCTAGCCAGTTTTTTATCCAGGCTACCACCTTGGGACCCACTCCAAGGCTGGCTAACTTGTATATTAATCTTTTGTGTGAGACTGTGTCGAATGCCTTGCTAAAATCTAGGTAGGCCATATCCACAGCCCTCCCTGGTCTACTACTTTGGTCACCCAGTCAAAGAAATCTATTAGGTTCATCTGACATGACCTTTCTGCTGTGAAACCATGCTGCCTTGGGTCCTGTGCCCCACTGGCCTCTAGGTACTCAACAGTTCTTTCCTTCAGAAGTGATTCCATCATTTTCCCTACCACTGAAGTCAAACTAACTGGTCTGTAGTTTTCTGCATCTGCCCTGCTCCCACTTTTGTGAAGTGGAATTACATTTGCCCTCCTCCAGTCCTCAGGTACTACTCCATTTGCACTTTTTTGCACTGAATTGCAATTACCTCTTTTCTGCCCATTCCTCCAGCCTGGCTAGATCTTGCCTCATCCTCCTCACCTCCCCAGGCGTCCATCCTGTTATATATCTTCGTGTAGTCCACGAACAAAATTGCTTCCATTTAGATGCTCTGCTAAGCCCTCACGTATACATTAAATAGTATGGGACCCAACGCCAACCCCTGAGGCACCCCATTCCTCACTCCTAGTTCCCTGGAGTGTTTCCCATTGACCACCACTCTCTGGGTCCTCCCTCCCAGCCAATCCTCCACCCACTTTGTAAGTCTACCCCCCCACACCCAGACTGTTCAACTTGCTTATCAGCCTTCTATGTGGGACAGAGCTGAACGCCTTCCTGAAATCCAGATAGGCCACATCCACCCACCCCACCCCCTTGATCATATACCTCTTTAACCCCCTCAAAGAATTCGATCAGGTTGGTCTGACAAGATCTACCACCAGTGAACCCATGTTGGTTGACATCAATCAGACCCTCCTCCTCTAGGTACCCTACCAGTCTCCGCTTGCCAACAACCCGAGGTGAGACTGATTGGGCGATAGTTATGAGCTCCTCCCTTTCTCCTCCCTTGTATAGTGGTATCACCTCTACCTTTTTCTAGTCTCCAGTACCGTCCCCAATTCCAGAGATAGATTAAACAGCTGTGCCAGAGGTTCTGCCAGATCCCCTTAGCTCCTGGAAGCACCCTTAGGAGTACCTGGTCAGGTCCCATGGCCTTGTCCATTTTATTTTTCCGTCTCCTCCAACACCCTCTCCTCTCTGTGAAGGGACATGTGTCCACCTCCATGTCCTCCTCCCCTTTAATCAGTACAAGCCCTTTCCCTTCCTTCTCTGTCATGAATATGGATGGAAAGTATTCATTTAGGAGGTCTCCTTTTCCTCTTCTCCTGCAGCTATTTTACCCTCTCCCTCTAAGTCTTGGAATCCCCTGCCTGTTTTTCACCTTATCACTCCACATACCTATAGAATCTTTTGTCACCACTCTTCACCTCCCTAGCTATTTTCTCCACCATGATTGCCTTTTGCCTTTCTTATTGTTCTTCCGCTTTCCTGAGTTTATTCTTATAGACCCCCTTCTGCTATGCCCATGTCCTTTTGTAGGCCTTAAAGGCCTTTCTCTTTCTTGACTGGCTCCCTAACCCCTGCCCGTGAACCACAGTGGTTTCTTCCCTTTGCATTTGCCAATTTTCTAGATGCATTGCTCCGTGGTCTTGAGAATTCCGCCCTAACTGCTTCCACAGCTGCTGTACCTCCTCCAGCTCTTGGATCCCTGCAAGCTCCCTCCTTACGATGCCCCCATTTTCTCAAAATTTGCCCTCCTAAAGTTAAGTACCCTGGTGGTTGACTTACCCAGTTCTGCTCCTGCCTGGATGGAGAACCTGACCTTCCAGTTATCACTGTATGCCAAGTTTTCCCCACCCTCAACCTCCTCCACTCTGTCCCCATTTGTTAAAGCAACATCTAGTGTAGCCTCCTCCCAGTATGTTCTTTAACTAGCTGGCTTACAAGCACACCCTGCAAGGATTCCAAAAATCCCCTGCTCTTTTCTGTTATGGATGATGGAATTTGCCAGTCTACATCGGGTAGGTTCAGGTCCCACTAGGATTTCCCCTCTCCTGGCCTTTTCTTGTATATCCCTAGCCAATTTCCGATCCACTTCCTCACCCTGATGAGGTGGTCTGTATACCATCTCTATCCTTATTGCTCTACCTCCTTATTCAACATAACCCAAAGGATCTCAGCGGATCCCTTGTATTCCCTACCTTCTACTACAACTATCTCCTCCCCCACATACAGTGCTACACCCCCCATTTTTACCCCATCTATCCCATCTAAAAAGATTGTACCCTTGTAGTTCCATCTCCCAGCTGTGACCCTCTGTCTACCATGTTTCTGTTACTGCAGTTAGGTCCGGGTATCCACCCCCACCCTCACCATAGAAACATAGAATTTGATGGCAGATAAGGACCGCTTGGCCCACCCAGTCTGCCCATTTCCCTACCTACTGGATAAGCTGCAGATCCTAGTTAACCAGCAGCCTACTTCTTCCTACCCCCCCAGAATTGCCTTATGACTGTCCCATGCATGCTTGAATTCCACCACTGATTTTGACTCCACAACCTCCTCCGGAAGGCCGTTCCATGCATCCACAACCCTCTCTGTGAAAAAATACTTCCTTAAATTACCTCTGAGCCGCCCCCCTATCTTCAAATTGTGCCCTCTTGTTCTTGCACACCTCTTTTTTTGAAAGATGCTACCCTCTTGGACTTTGTTGATTCCCTTGAGGTACTTGAACGTTTCTATCATGTCCCCCCTCTCCCTCCTTTCCTCGAGGCTATACATATTAAGCTCCTTTCATCTCTCTTCATATGTCTTCGGTGCAGACCCTGCACCATTTTAGTACCCTCCTCTGGACAGCTTCCATCCTGTCTATGTCTTTGTGGAGACTGAGTCTCCAGAACTGCACACAGTACTCCAGATGGGGTCTCACCAGCTGTCTGTACAAGAGGATAATAACTTCCTGTTTTCTACTGGTGATGCCTCTCTATGCATCCCAGTATCCCCCCCAAACCTTCTTGCTGCCCTCTCACATTGCTTGCCCACCTTTAGGTCATCTGATATGACTACCCCAGGTCCCTTTCCATTTTGTTGTTGTTAGTATCTCACCCCATTGTGTACTCTTCCCTGGGTTTTGTTTCCCAGGTATTACCTTGCACTTCTTAGCACTGAATCTAAGCTGCCATACATTTGACCATTCCTCTAACCTTGCCAAGTCCTTCTCATCCTTTCCACCCCACCTGTGCATCAACTCTGTTGCAGATCTTTGTGTCATCTGCAAGAGACATCTTTTCTTCCAGTCCTTCTGCAATGTCGCTATAAAGACATTGAAGAGGACTGGTCCTATACTGAACCCCTGCGGTACCCCACTAGTAACCCTCCTTTCTTCTGAGTGGACTCCATTTACTATTACTCTCTGTGTCCTATTCTCCAGCCAATTCTTTACCCAGGCTGTCATCTTGGGACCCACTCCCAGGCTGGCTAACTTGTATATTAATCTTTTGTGTGGGACTGTGTCAAATGCCTTGCTAAAGTCTAGGTAGGCCACGTCCACAGCCCCTCCCTGATCTACTACTTTGGTCATCCAGTCAAAGAAATCTATCAGATTCATCTGGCATGACCTTCCTGCTGTGAATCCATGCTGCCTAGGGTGCTGTGCCCCTCTGGCCTCTAGATACTCAACAATTCTTTCCTTCAGAAGTGATTCTATCATTTTCCCTATCACTGAGGTTAAACTAACAGGTCTGTAGTTTCCTGCTTCTGCCTTGCTCCCACTTTTGTGAAGAGGAATCACATCTGCCCTCCTCCAGTCCTCGGGTACCACCCCATCCTCCCATGATTTGTTAAAAAGGGTAGTCAGTGGTGTCACTAGTTCTACCCTTGGTTCTTTTAGAATTCTGGGATGAATCCCATGAGGCCCCATTGCTTTGTCCACCTTCAGTTTTAAGAGTTCTTTCAGAACCCTTTCTTCTGTAAATGGGCTGGTATCAACTTCTGTATCCTGAGTGTTTCTACTGTTTGTTTTATGTACCTCCCCCTCTTCATTTGTAAATACTGAGCAAAAATATTTGTTTAGTATCTCTGTCTTTTCACAGTCTCCCTCTGCCCACCCTCCTCCCTTTATTAAGCCTCACTATCCCTCCCTTGGTCTTCCTTCGCTCCCTGATGTACCTATAAAAGGTTTTATCCCCCTTCTTAACTGAGTTAGCTACCTTGTCCTCGGTTTGGGCCTTTGCTGTTCTGACTGCCTTCCCAGCATCCTTTTGCTTTAACTGATACAGTTCTTTGTCCTGCTCCTTCTGCGATTCCTTGTACTTCCTGAATGCTTTCTTTTCCTTTTGAACCTTCACTGCCACTTCCTTTGAGAACCATAGTGGTTTCTTACATCGTTTTGTTTTGTTTATTTGCTTCACACAAAGGCTCGTTACCTCCAAGTCTGCTATTTTATTCCCTAGGCTCCTGGCGTTGGTTAGAATTCCTGTCCAACTCCCCCGCCCTTATAATACCCATTAATCATGCTGTCAAGTCTCTTGCATTGGGAGAGTGCAGGCTGGGTGTTCCCCACTAGGCCAGGGATCCTCTACCCCCCTAGTGCTGCACTCCCCCCTACCTAGTTTAAATTACAGTTTACCCCCAGCCTCTCATCAATACACCCCTGCAGGTTTGCTCTTTGTAATCTAGCCCCTGAGTCACTTATGTGTAGCCTGTCTCTTGTGTGCAGGTGTTCATCCACCCATGTATCCCACCAGTCTCCCAGACATGTGAAGCCCTCCTCCCCACACCACTGCCTCAGTCAGAAGTTAAAATCCTTTACCCTGAGTTGCCTGGCCGTGCTAGCGCAATGCACCGGCAGGACTTCCGAGAAGGCCAGGGAGATGACCAAACCCTTATAGCCCTTCACCAGTTCCCTGAACCTCCTTTGGACCATCTCCACCTCATCCCCCACCAAATCATTTCTGCCTAGATGCACTCCTAGGTGTGGCTTACTTCCCACTAGATTGATGCAATCTTTTATACTGTGGAGTGCCCTTCTAGCCTCCATTCCTGGATCACAAAAAACTGACCTCCCCTTAAAAATCACCTTCCTCCTTTGCAACTGAATCCTCTTAATGATTGAATCTCTGTATACAACCACTGCCCCAGCTCTTTCTGTCTTCAGGCTTGCCCCTTCTCCATGGACCTGCCTTTCATAATCACCAACACAGTTTCCCCATATCTGCCTCACCCACCGCCTCATTTTTTTCTACACCTTTTTATTTTCCCTCCTGCCTTTGGCAGCTTCCCCCCATCCTGCAATATCTTTTCCCTCTTCCCATTGTGCCACCCCTGCCACTCTTCTCATGTACCCTTGCTGTGTGTTTTCCCCTCACCCCTGGACCCTTATGGTTTATGTGGCACTGCTCCATTTTCCTTTGATTCCCTCCCCTCTACTACCTCTTGTTTCAGCAGCCTGGCCAAGGGCCAGTACCTATTTGCACCCTCTGTATATCCCATTATGCTGATGCTTGCCTTTGCATCTGTGTGCCCATGTAATTTGCCCCCTCCATCAGTCCTGGACCCTCTCCCTGGCCCCTGTTTGGACCCCCCTTCTATCTTCCCAACCTTTCTGTCCTCCCATCTCCTATCCTCTACCCTGTGACATTCCTCTGTTCTCCTCTCCATTTCCCTTCTTAGCCATGCCAGTTCAGCTTCCAGCCTCCCAAGCTTTTGACAAACTGAGCACTCCCCAATGTCCACAGAGTGTTCATGAACATGGCTACCGTGCATCTATTTATTACACCCCACTATCCTCCCTCCTCTGGGACCACTGTTTCCCCCCTTCCTCTGGTGTAACCCCCCCCTCCACTGCCACTAGTGTTTCCAATATTTTGGATATGATTAGGAGTAAGGAAATTGGTCTATAGTTAGATATTTCATTTTAAAATCGATTTGAATGTTGCAATTACTTTTGCATTTATCCACTCACAAGGGTACTCACTAGTTTTCAGGGAGATGTTAAACAGAGCCGTGAATGGGCTTGCAATAACAGGTGCAGTATATTTTTAAAGGTTGCTAGGGATATTATCCAGACCTGTTGTTTTAGTTGTGTCTGTTTTTAATAGTTCAGCCATTGCCTCTCTCATCCCTATTTCCCTAAATGTAAATGCTTTTGTTAAATTTGTATGTTTTGTATAAGTGGATGCTGAGTGCACACGCCACCGTGTGAGCAGTCCTGCTTGCTCTGTACACCTATATATAGCAAAGAAGTCATTGAAACAATTAGCTATTTTAATTGCTAAGTTCTAAATTCTTCCCTTAATTTTAAGTTTTAGGCAATCCATTAGATCCTGTATTCTGTAGTGTATGCATTGCCTTTCAAAAGGCTTGGATTTAACTTGTTTTTATTTTCAAATGTTTCTGTAATAGCATAATTTTGCTAGTTTAATTTCTCCCAAGTGTTTGTTTCTAAGCTCCCTAAAAGCATCCCAGTCTCTCTGAGTATTTGATTTTGTTGTCTTTTTTCATAGGTTATTCCTCTTGTCTTTACATTTGCATAGCCTGCTATAGTACCACGGGGCATTATCAAATTTTATGTACTGTTTTTTTTTTTCCAGTGGGGCATGTCTATCACACACCCTTAGGAACTCTGTTTTAAAATAGCTCCATGCTTCATTTATGGTAATAGAAATATAGAAACATATAATCTGATGGCAGATAAGAATTGCTTGGCCCACCTAGTCTGTCCATTTCCCTACCTACTGGATAAGCTGCAGGTCTTAGTTAACTAACAACCTACCTACCCCCACTAGAATTGCCTTATGTCTGTCCCATGCATTCTTGAATTCCACCACTGGTTTTGACTCCACTGCCTCCTCAGGAAGAGTATGCCACCCTAACAGCAACATTTCTATGGTGACATGCATCGATATTGACTACGGCGCCATGCCGCCATAGAAGGGCCGCTGGAAGGGGGCAACCACTTCCCCTGACTTGCACCCCCTCCCCGAACTAACTCTGTCCTGGAGTTGGAATCCTATAGTTCAGGGGGTGTGGTGGGGAAATGCCCCCCAATGTAACAAATAGCTCTGAACAGTGCTGCTCCATGCCGACTGCAACTTGCAGTCACCATGGAGCCCATCGCTGTAATGCCCGTTGTGATCTTTTTTGTCGAGCCAGCATATACAACCCCTCAGGGAGGCTGTTCCATGTATCCACAACCCTCTCCATGAAAAAATACTTCCTCACATTACCTCTGAGCTGAGTATAAGACTAAAATCTATTCCAATCAATTGCTTCTATATCCTGAAAAAGGATATATGCTGTAATTAAAATTCATAAATACCCTCCTGATACCACTCTACCTATCCCCAGACTTCTGTCTTTACTTCTAAGGCATGAAATGCCCTGCTGGTCTCTGAAACTATCAGCCACAACCCCTCTAACTTAGTGTAACCTGGAAGCCAATCCCTGTGGGCTACCCCTGCCTGCCTAGCTAAGTGCAGATTGAGGGGCCTGGTCCAACAGTCTTACCTTGACATGGTGCCTTCACCCAGAGAACTCTTTAAGTGGTTAGATGTTAGCTAGCACAATCCTCTATGGGAAGTTGTACCTACCCACAGCCCACCTAGTGACCATACACATAAATGACCCCAATACACTTTATTTGCATTCAGTTTACTTTAAACGAGGATGTTAATAATATGCTCACAATGACCACACTTACCAACAAGGTCTGGATCTCTTGTATGTATCCTGTGTCCCTGCAAACAAACATTTTATCAGCAATAACCATATACCTTTTGACTGACACAATGACTGGAGGCTGAATAATAATATGCTCACTAGCCAGATTAGCCTTTAAAACAGTAAATCTGATTTATTCAGGGGAATTGAACAAGGAAGGGGTGAATTTAGATAAGCGATTAAAGGCACTCTTTTTCCATCTGAAGCAATAAAATAACATTTGACCCTTTATATAACAGTCTGTTTAGTTGCTAGGTACCCGGAGTCTAATTAGGTGCATGCCTGATGTGTTGCTGTGGGTTGGCTAGTCTTGCATCTGGTTGGGGCCATTAAATAAAACATGGATTAGTGATTCAGTTACTTTTAACTTTTGCAGCATTTACCACAGTTTTATTCCTAAGGAGAATTGTAATCCCCAGGCCCTATGACTGCAAAACAGTCTAAATAGAAGCTTTAAACTGAAGGCAAATCAGATGACAAAGCACTTTAAATTTGCTGCGGGGACAGGCCCTGTTGTTACTCACTGAACCATGGATAAAGCCACCAACTTTCTGAGGTCTAAAACTGGGACAGTTCATCCTGATCATGACCCCCCACCATGTCACTCCCACGGACACCGCCGCAGTCAACTCTGCGCACAATCAGTTACATTTTACTGCTTGCTCTGGCCATGCCACCCCTCAGTAAGACCAGTAGCAAACATTCAGATCAAAACAATACATCATTCTGTTGCAGCAAGTTCCAAATCATGATGTACAGAAAGTTCATTAGAAGCAAACCTGCATTAACTTGTGCTCAGGCTTTCGAGCTGCATGTATTGCTCCTCCTGACAGTCCCATCCAACCCGTTTACACTCACCTCATTTGCTGAGCAAACTTCACTTCAGTGACTCCCACCATCACACCAGATTGTTTTCACACACTTCCCTACAACTGATCAGGTTCAGGTATCTTAGTTCCCTGCTGCCGGTCTATTCTCTGTCTGGAGTCCCTCTAAGCTGCTGGCAGGCAGATGTCCACATGTGCTTGTTTGCACTACTACCCATTCTAACCTAACAGGAAGGAACATGCTTTACTGTGTTCCCACTGACATGCTTGCAGTGCAACACAGGCGCAGGGACTGAAGTTGCAAACTGCTGTCCAGCCCGAACAGTGCCACAGAAGTGCTGAAATAACTGTCACTCATGGATTAGCAGTCAGCAAAAAAAAATGGGGCATAAAACTGGGACAAGTAAGCAAAAACTGGGACAAAAGTGACATTTTGCAAAACTTGTGGGGACACTGGTACATGCTGCCAAAAATAGGGACTGTCCTGGGAAAATAGGGACAGTTGGTAGCTTTAACCAAGGACCTCAGGCTTGGGTTGATTTCTAGGGTGACTCCTCGAGGCAAGATTCGGCTTTCTGGCTTGTGGCTGCAGGACTTCCTCCTTTTCAGCAAGGACCAGAATACAGGAAACGGAGCTGACATGACTCACCCCCGTGTCTTGGCACCCCTCTCAAGGGTAGCTGGAACCTGTCATGATCTTCCCTGCAGGAGCTGATTCTCTTCTCTGGTCGTCTGTCAGCTTGGTTTTTACAGGCAGTAACAGTCTATTAGGTATATTACTTGGCATCACAGATTCAGCTTGGATACAGTTCTGGCTAAGGCTGCACAGCTTACCCTCTTGCAATCTGCAGCCCTGGAAATGTAAACTGGCAAGACAGAAGTTCAGATCACCTCTGGCAAATTGGCTGGAGACAATTCCGGTGACCACAGGCTTGCGAATTATTTATTTATTTATTAGTTTTTGTTGACTGGGTAAGTGCACTAGACAAATCCTGCCTATTTTCAGGCACGACCCGGCGGAGGGGATACAGATGAATGCCAACTGACCTTGAACCAGATTAAGCTGTTGGTGGTATTTTAGTGAATGAGGAAATTTGGCCAAGACACTGGGAAATTCTACTTTGAGGGGAACTTTGGTGGATTTGACGTAAGATGGCCACTACGACCCAACCTTTGGAGATGATGGATGTAACTGAGAAGAGAGAGTGGGCTTCCTCCCCTGCATCAGATGAATTAGGAGTGACAAGTATTGTTACTGACATGCAGGATGCCTCTTTTCCTCAATAATTTTTTGCCTCAAGAGATGTGGGGTTACACAGTGAGTCTGCCCAACCTGATATGTGTAGTCTTTCCTTGGATTCTGTTGATGTTTTATCACAGAAAGAATGTCTGCTTTGTGAAGTAATTGCAGAAGCTGAAAGCTGTACTACGCGAAAGGAAACGCTAATTCGGGAAATCGCAGCTTTGCGGTCTGAGGGGACAATGTTGTCCAATTTGGCAGCCTGTACTTCCTGGTCGCGCGAGGTTTACGCGACGTCAGGAGATTCGCTTGTAGCGCCTGCCTCGCATTGTTTGTCTGCTGCTCCTGAACTGCCTTCAGTCTCAAAATCTGTAAGTGATACGAATCTTGCTTTGCGGGAGGTAATCAATCTATAAAAGGATAGAATCCCAAAATAACAGTTCGTCGGTGGCTTTGCATGTTACAGCAAATTTGGGCTCGATTACAAAAGTTGGAACTGGAGTTTCATTAAATCCTACTGAGATACACTCAGCGGAGAGACACTGTATTAACAGCAGGGAACCTGAAATGGGTTCCCAAAAGATTGAAACACATTTTGTACAGTTGGCTTCTCCTGGGTCCTTGGCAGAGGGATGTATATCTCCTGCTCAAGTTAATTGCCCTCCTTTGAATTCCCTGGTTTCAAAAAGCTGGTCCCCTGAAAAAGCGATTGCTGAAGCAGGATGGCAGCAAACGCCATCCGGGAATTGGATACCTGACCCTACAGATGCCACAGTGCAGAGGTATAATGGGCTTGCCAATACCTCAGTGGCTCCTAGCCCTTTACAGAAAGCCACTTCAGGAACAGACATGCTGATACCAACCAGTGTTACTGATAGCATTTCTAAGGATACTGTTTCTTCTGGTCAACCCTCCATTCTGTCTGCAATACCTAGTGCTTCGAGTTTAAAACCTGTACTGACTGAAGGGGTTCCCCCCTCCAATTTAAACTCTCTGACTTATTTTCTAATAAAGGAGAACCGGCACCATGCAGGAATGTGGTTCACATTGTATAAAGGAGGTTTAGAAGACCTTCCCGATAGGCTCTATATATCTAGAGTTTTACTGAAAGGTTCTATGAAGTTTATGTCCTCAGACATTTATGCTCATTCATTTGGGAAATGCTAGTTATGATATAAGTTTTAAAACCCCAGCAGGTTTGGATCGTTTTTGGTCTGTATTTCAGGTAGTTAAGAACTCCTCTCTGGATTCCTTTTTGCAGTTCCTCTTACCAAACCATCAGTAAAGTTAGTTACAATTTTGTTTCAGAATGAGGAGTACATATAGAAGACATTCTTTTTGGTTGCGTAGGAGGTGTGAAGTTCTGATAAACCTGTTCCTATCTTAGATAGTGAACAAATTTGGAATGGGGTTGGAAAGTGAGAGTTAAATTGTTTTTCTAGTAATGGTCCTCAACATCTCCCAAATAGTTTCTTTTTAGGGAGGGATAGGGGTTGTTTGTTTTATGTTGGGCAACCTAAGGCGTGCTTTAAATGTGGTTCTAGAACCCATTTGAATACTGCTTGTGACACTCCCCATTGCTCTCATTGTTTTGAATTTGGTCACTTAGCTGCCCAGTGTTTAAATTTATTCAAATGTAATTTATGCAAACAAACTGGCCATGGATATGCTAAATGTCCTTGGGCTTCACATAATAGGGATAATTGTCCCTCACATGAAGGGTTGATTTTGGGTGCCCAACATGATGATTCGGTTCTGACTCATTCGCCCACCATAGTCTCCACACCATCTCAGTCTTCCTCTCAGTGTGCAGAATCTAGTTCAGCTGCAGAAGCTGATTTGGGTGTATCTGCTTCGGTTGACATGCAAGAAAGTGTGCCTAAATCCCCTTCAGGGGAGGGTACCTCAGTGGTTTCTTTGTCCTCTAAGCCTGATCTTACTTCATCTGATAAACTTGAGGATTCAGAGATGCCCCCTCCTTTATCCCAAGCAATCCCCTTTAAAAAGGTGACAGCAAAAAAACGCCACAGGTCAGGAAAACCAGTTCCATCTCAGCAGATCCTTAAGGCCTCGGCTAGTGGTGACAATTCTGAGTCATGGAAGTTAGGCAATAGCTTTGCCGTTTTGGGTTCGAAAGAGGATTCTGAGGGAGAAGAATCTGATCATTCTTCTAAAGCCTCAGTGGTTACAGATACCTTTTCGGAAGGGGATGAAGGGGATGTGGTACAGGCCGAAAGTTTTCCTAGACGCTCACAGAGAAGACGTGTTTCTAAGGTTGTTTGCTGATATTTACTTAAATGGGTATTTTTGTGGAATTTATTTTCTTTTATTTTTGTTTAATGGCTTCTTTAACAATAACCACTCTTAATGTTAATAGTATGAAATGTCACAAGAAGATGGTTACAGCTTTGTCATGTTTGCAACATTTAAATAGTGATGTCATTTGTCTTCAGGATAAAGGTTAAAAACTATTCATGAAGTGCAACAAGCTCGAAATCTTTGGTCATTAGAAATGTCCTTTGGTCAATGGAGAAACCCTTGTGAAGGGTTGGGTGTTATTTGCGAATCCAGCCTTAGGAGTATCTAAAATGGTGGATATTTGTCCAGGGCGTGCGCTATTACTGGATATTAATTTTGGGAGTGAAAGATTTCGTTTAATTACTATATATGCACCGCAGACCAAAGCTCTTAGAGTTGCACTCCTGAATGACATTCATCCCTATTTGCACACTTCTCGTTTAGTTATCTGGGCTGGTGACTTTAATTGTGCTCTTAGTGTTCAAGATAGGGGAATGAAGACGTCCAAACTGTTTTGTGATTCTCAAAAATTGAAACAAATTTTAGATACTGCTCAGCTTAAAGATGCTTATCGCAGCATTCACTCAGAGGGTGGTAGGACTTTCTTTAAAAATAGATTGTCTACTAGGATAGATTTTATTTTTCTTTCTGTTTCTTTGCATGTATCTAATGTTAATTTAAGAGTCTGTGAATTTTCTGACCACAAATCTTTATCTGTCCGCTTGTCATGGGATGGTGCTCCACATTGTAAAAAGAATTTGTGGAGACTAAATGCCTCTTTATTAACTGATGAATCGGTTAAACTAGCATGATTGTCAAATTACATGCTAGATTGTCAGTTTTGGACTTTTATGATGATGTTGCTACTTGGTGGGAAGAAACCAAACAGGATTGGAAAGTTTTTTCCAATCATATTCTCTGTGAAGAACAATTCACAATATTTAGAATATTTAAGGCTGAGAGCACAGCTGCAAAGTTAATTTCTTTAACAGAAACAGAAGGGTTAGATTACAGTGTTCAAATCAGTAAGGTGAAAGAACTTATGTTTCAATATAGATATGACAGAGCCGAAATCTTTAGATTTTGAATATAGGTTTAGTTTGAAGTTGCATAAGGGTGCCTTGGACCCTTTTAATGACTGTAAAAAATAGGGTTATAAACGTGTTATCACAGAATTGACATCTGTCTCTGGAGACTTAGTAAAGACTCCGTCTGCCTTATTGGAAGTGGTGGTCAATTACGTGACTGATCTGTATCGTGTTGATGGCAATGTTCAATGTGAGTTACTAGACCTTGAAGGCCTTCAGTTACCGCGCTTAAATACGGTGGATAGCCTAAGTCTGTTGTGTGACATTTCTGAAGCTGAAGTAAAAGATGCTATTTTTTCTTTAAACATTGATTCAGCTCCTGGAACAGATGGTTTTGGTGTTGCATTTTATAGAACTTTTTATAGTGATTTAGTCCCACTTTTGACTTCTTTGTTTAATAGGATGTTGTCCTCGCTAGGTTAGCGCCTTCAATGAATCAAGCTTTAGTGATACTACTGTATAAAAAGGTTTGAAAACTGACTTAAGGAATTGGAGAATGATAAGTTTATTGAATACAGATTTAAAAATTTTAAGTAAAATTTGTTTACAGATTAACTCTGACTGTGGACAAAGTAATTAGTCCTTATCAAACCTGTTCAGTACCAGGCAGATCTCAAAATGATAATTTATTGATAATTCGGAACTTTTACGGCATCTCAGTCGGGTAACTTAAATGGTTATTTGCTTAGTTTGGATCAAGAAAAAGCATTCGATCGAGTTTCACATAAATTTCTATTTTCGGTATTATATGCTTATGGTTTGCCTAAAGGTTTCATTAACTGGATACAGTTGTTATATCGATCTGCTTCTCTTATTCCGAATGTTAACGGTTGGTGTGGTCCTCCAGTGGCGGTACAGAGAGGCGTCAGGCAAGGTTGTCCGTTAAGCCCGCTTTTATATGTATTCTTTATTGATGTTTTCATTCGCATGGTGAGTATTCATAATGGTTTAGAAGGTGCGCGTCTAGTTGAAAATGTATTACCTATTAAAATTTTAGCCTATGCGGATGATTTGGTAGTTTGTTTATCTTCACTTAATGAAGAGTCCTCGTTTAGTTCTACATTAGATTTGTTTTCAAAGGCTTCAGGTTCTAAGATTAACTATGAGAAAAGTAAGGGTTTTCCTTTTGGTTCTACTCCTATTCCTGAATCTGGTGCTCTTGCAGTATACCCATTTCTAAGGATACAGTAACCGTTTAGGGATTAAATTTGGGATGAAGATATGATGCATATAAATTGGTCTCAGAAATTGACTTTGGCTCAGTCATTGGTTGCAAGTTGGAAAGGAAAGCAAATAGCTAAACGTAACGTGTTTTACTTATCAAATCATTATTGTTACGGTCTTTTGTATATTAGTTATGTGTTTCCCCGCCATTGTCTTTGTTTACTTCTGTATATAGTATTTTTCAGGCCTTTTAGGGAAGCAGATTGAATCCGATTAAAAGGGGTTTCACGTATAGAACTGTTAGACAAGGTGGAGTTGGTATGGTCCACCCCATAGCCTTTTTTCTCAGTATTTTTCTTTCTTATAATTTTAGTCCTCTTTTGCGACCTGGTATGAAAATTTGGTTCCCTTATGTAAAATTATGGTTTTTGTCAGTTTTTCCGTTATGGAAGAAAGACAATTTGGTTTCTTTACATAAGATTCCTAATATTCCCAAATACGGTAAAGAAGTTTTTTGTTTACTGAAAAGATGGAAATTAACAGTTGCAAATTTGGAAATATTGAATAGAAAGCAATTGTACAATACTATTGTTTCATTAGATTTTTCGGAACCTTTGATTTTTCCTGATTGCCCTTCTCAATCTCAAGAGAGGGTTTTAATGTTGCTCTCCCATAAACGTATTCCAGCTTTCATATGGGATAGTGTTTGGTTAAGTTCTTATGGCAGATTACCTGTGGGTAATACACATAAACACAAACAACTTAGTGATAGATGGTGTACTCGTGAAAATTGTGTTTCGGTGTTGGAGCAGAAACATCTCTTTTTGGAGTGTTCTTATATTAGACCATTCTGGGTTTGGTTGGTGAACAAATGGAAGGAGCCTTCTTTTTCTTCTATTTCTTATGAGATTTTAATGTATGGTACAAATAGGGGTGAATGGACCAAGTATCCTGCTGAAACATTACTTTTAGTTTTCTTTATTATTCGTTTTTATATTTGGCAATCAAGATGCTTTTGGTCTACACAACAGCGTATGGTTTCATTTGATGAAATTTTCCATAATATATCCAATTCTGTTTACACTATATATTGCTCGGATATGAAATCGTATGGCCAAGCCAAATGTTCTTCTTTATGGGTGAATTGTGATAACTGGTTGAGGTGATGTTCTGTTTTTTTCTATGATTATTTGATTGTTTGGAGTCCTCCTCTCAATAAAAATTCCCCTACTCTTTTCAGGGTGGCTGTCCGTCCGTTCGAGGAGATGGAGAATTCCAGTCAGTCGGTGGAGCTAGAGGAGGAAGGCTGTGATGCAGCGACTCTGACCTGTTAGGGAGCTACGACCACATTAATGGAAGGAGTTCGGGCTCAGGAGACCCCATTGTGTCCTGTTGGTGAATTGGATTTAGAGTTTCCAGAGTATGATACGGTTATGGAGGAGAAGCTGAATCAGTATTGACTGAGGAATTGAAAAGGAAAAACAACATCTTTGAATTTAATTTCTTTGGCTGAAAAGATTATCACTCATGCCAGCAGAAGCTAGAAGTGGAAAGAAATAAGAAAGTGTTCTCCTGTTAGCCCTGTTCAGGAAGGAGGGAACGCCGTCAACAAGTTGGAGTTGGAGGGGTTCGAACCCTGTCTTGGGAAAGGATCCGTTACGCTACAAGAGTCTATGCCTATATGCCAATTAGAACCTGGACCCTTGGTGAAGCATTGAAAAAGCGGGTTGGCTATGGTCGGGAAGACCGTTGGGTTCCTGATCCCACTATACCGATACCAGGATTCCTAGTTCGTCATTTTCTGTGCAACAAGAGGGTTATTATTGACTATCGACAAACCAAACTCTGAGTCCCTAATTTCTAGATTGTGAATGCGAGTCTCAGGGTGAGGCTAGTGTCCTTTGAGAAAGCATAAGACACCATGGGCGAACAAATCTTACCAGCGTTTGCACAGACTTCGTTGTCTAATTTGGAATGTTCTACATCGGTTCAGCTTACATTGGATTCTTTGTCTGCAGCCAGGTCACCGCCGTTGGCGGGTGGTAAAGAGACTATTGAGACTGTGAGTTCTTTGAATTCAGGGGGTAATGCTTTGAAATCCTTTGCTGGCCTGTTTAGAAAGCCTGTGGAGTCTGCTAAGTGTAGATTCCTAGTGAGATTGCGATATACAGGGCAGTTACCTGTAGCTCCAGATCGTATTTGGGTGGGTAAAACTTTGTTAATTGACTCTATGGCGTTTTCACCTAATGAAGTGTATGCATTAATATATTCTCCAGGAGATTGTTATTACGATGTAAGTTTTTGTACTGATTGTGCTTGGATAAATTTTGAGGCTATTCTATGACTTACAGAATAGTGAACAGTGGAAAGACTTTCAGGCTATTCCCATTACTAAGCCTACAGTTAAAACGGTTACAATTCTTTTCCGGAATGAAGGTGTGAATATCTCTGACATTCTGTTCTGGCTGTAGAAGAAATGTTATGTGCAAGATAAACCTCGACCCATTTTAGACTCGAATGGTTTTTGGACTGGGGGATGGACTTTTCGTGTCCATTTAATTCACGATGCTGAAGGCATACAACATCTGCCCAGCTCCTTTTTTTGGGAAGGGATGGGGCATTATATTTTACGCTGGTCAGCCTAAAAGCTGTTTTAAATGTGGTTCCTTATCCCATCTAAATACTGCATGCGATCAGGTTCAATGTTTTCATTGTGGGATGTTGGGACATTTGATTACGGAATGTACCTTTTCCCCAGTATGTAGTTTATGTAATGAAACTAATCATGTGTTTACCGATTGTCCATGGAAACATGCTGAGATAAATGAGATCTCTGATCAAGAACATTTTTTAGCACAAGCCCGTAGTTCTAAGGCAAGATCTGATGATATGGAATCAGGTTCAGGGTTACGGGGAAGGCGAAGGGGGAGAGGGAGAGGTGGTGGCTCTACGAATGCAAGAAGGTCTAGTTTAAGATCAGGACCAGAGCTATTACTTAATGCTCAGTCACAAGAGGTTCCACTACTCCCTAGTGTGAGTTTAAATGGGGACGATATGATTACACCCTTTGTTACCCCCCATGGGTTTCCCAGTCGCCAACTACACAGCTAGGAATTGGCCCTGATGGCCCCTAATTCCAAAGAAAGAGGATGCTGTGAGTGATAAGGAGGTACTACTAACTTCTCAGGAAGGGTTGGTGCCTTTGGAAGGAGGTTTGCCTAGTGGTTCCTGGATTTCACCCTTGCCTTTGTCTAACAGGTATTCCATCCTAGCTACCTGGGGAGAACAAGTGGAAGAAATGCTTCCTGTTGTAGATCAGGATCCCAATGGGCCTAGTGTAGTTCTTCCTATAGGTACCCCTGGGAGCCCTGTTAAACAGAAGGTACCAAATGTTATTAAACGCATAACTAGATCCAGCAATAAACAGTTTAAACCCCCTCCTTAAAATCCTTTTCCATTTACTGTAACATCTTTAAACGTTAATAGTATTAGATCATATGCAAAATGTCAGTCGACGTTTGGTATTCTTTCCTCTTTGAAATATGATGTGTATCTTCTACAAGATACCCGCTTGTATACAGTGTTGGAAATTACTAATGTTAGCAAGCAGTGGCGGTGGGGTTTATCGTTACTGGTCATTAGGTGCAGATCTTTGCAGTGGAGTGGGTGTTTGTTTTAGCACACATTTGAAGTTAAGCTACTTCGGATGGTTGAAATTGAACCAGGTAGACGCTGATGGTAGATGAAGATACTAGATATTATTTGTCGCTAATTTCTGTTTATGGTTCGTAGTTGAAGTCCTTGAGGATAGACCTACTATATAAAGTTCTGTCCTTTTGTATATTAGAGGTTTGTTAATTTTAGGGGAGACTTTAATATTAATCTTTCACAGAAAAATCATCAGGTAAACAATATTGTGATAAAACTTGTTTATCTTCTATTCTGACTCAGGCGGGTTTAAAAGATTCACACAAAGTTGGGAGAGGTTCGGTTAAACCTACCTTTTTTAAAGGGAAATTGTCCTCCCGTATAGATTTTATTTTTGTCCCCCAATCCTTGTGGATAGATGATTTGATTTATGTTCCAGTGGAGACTTCGGACCATGTTTTAATTGGAATAAGGATAGATTCCTGCCAGAGTAGGAAACAAGGGCCAGGATTTTGGAAACTTAATGTTTCTTTCCTGAAAGATGTGTCAGTTATTTCAGATCTGAAAATGATTATAAAAGACCAGGTTACCACGACTGATTTATATGAGGATTTAGGGAGCTGGTGGGGAGTTTTTAAGTTTTGTTTGATTGGATATTTTCAGCTTCGGGGCAGTTCGGTGGCTAGTTCAAAACGTGGAAATTATTTGAAGCTTCGTCAGTCTTTGCAGTCTCTTTTGTCTACCCAACATGAAAGTGGCGTAGATTTATCCAGCGAGATTACTCGGATAAAGTTGTCCATGCTGCCATTCCAGTATGACCGTACGACGTCCTTAATTAAAGAACAGTCTTTTGGGACTCAGGGGAAATCAGCTCAGGTGAACCCCTTTTTGGCATGTCAGATAAGGTCTCACAATCGCCTGTTTTCTGGTTTGTGTAAGGAAGATGGGGTATTGGTGTTAGATAATGTGGGTATAATGGAGTATTTGGATGAGCATGTAGAGCGTATATTTGGGACTTCGTGTCCGATTTCTAACTTTACTTCTTGCTTGTTGGATGCTGCAAATCTACCGCAAGTGGACCAAGATACTCAGTCTAGGATGGTAGCTGTCTTCACTGAATTGGAGCTGAGTGTAGTGATTGCTTCTTTGAAAAATGAAACTTCGCCTGGTTCTGATGGATTACCAGGGGAATTATACAAGGTATTATGGGAGCTAATGCCGAAAGAATTGCTAGCTTTGTACAATTCATATTTGGTTGATATGCTTTTGCCTACTCAGATGTACGAGGAGTTGCTTATTTTTCTTTTTAAGAAAGGGGACCGTACGGATATTCGTAATTGGAGACCTTTAACACTTTTGAATGTTGATTTTAAGATTTTTTCTAAACTTTTGGGGAACAGATTATCTTTAGTGATGTCTAATCTGATACATGAGCAACAATTGTGTGCAGTGCCTGGGAGAAATCTGACAGATGCTTTAATTTTTCTTAGGGAGGTTATGTCAGTAGGGAAGGATTTGGTGGGTGGTTCAGGAGGATATTTGGTCAGTTTGGATCAATCTAAAGCTTACGATGAGGTGTCACATGAGTATTTATGGGAATGTTTAAAAGCATTCGGTTTACCATATCAATTTGTGAATTGGGTGCAACTATGTTATGCTTTGGCCATTGTTGTTCCATTGGAGAACGGGTGGAGAGGTAGGTCTCATAGCATTTTAAAAGGTGTTAGACAAGGCTGTCCACTTAGCCCCCTATTGTATGTTTTGGCTTTAGATCCTGTGCTTGGATTATTTGTAAGTCACCTTTAATTAAACCTATTGTCATGCATAAATTTAGCTTCCCAAAATGAATTGCTTATGCAGATGACATTTGTTTTGTGTTACCAACTAGTGCGGCTATAGAGCTGGCCTACGAGGTGCTTAGATCTTTGGGAGGGATTATGGGAGCTAAGATTAATGAGAAGAAAACAAAATGTGTCGCAATATCAGGGTTTCCCAAAAATCCATCATTGGTTGGGAGGTTTAAAGTGGAACAAGAACCATGTAAGATTTTGGGATTATATTTTGGGGGCAAGGAGAGTGCTTGGGATAATTAGCAGAAAGCGTTAAAAGAGGGCAACCTTAGGGTGTCTCAGTGGAACAGACATAGATTGTCAAAGAAAAAATGAGTTTATTTGATTAAATCGTATCTTTTTCCGATTTTTTTATTTATAAGTAATATTTTTTATGTTCCTAAATCTTTAGAAATGCCTTTGTTGCATTGTTTTTTTAGTGGTATATGGGGTAGTCGTTTAAACCCCATTAAAAGAAACACGTTATTTTTGGAAATTAAAGAGGGAGAGTTGGGGATGATAAATCCCATTGTTTTCTTTTTTACAACTTTTTTATATAAGAACTTGGTCCCTGTGGTACGGAATGGTTCACAGTTATGGGTTTCTTTGTTAACTTCTCAATTGCAGGGTATTTTGGGGGAATGGAAAGAAGGGTGTTTTTTACATTTTAATAAATGATGGCCTCCGTTGCAGGATAGCTGGAGGTCGGCGTTTGACAAGATAAAAAGTTGGGATGTACGTTGGACAGTAGTAAAGAAGCTTAATAGGAAAGTTTTGTATACCTTGATCATGGGGACCTTTTTTTCTGATACTCCGTTTAGCCCCCTCCCTGCTGCAGTGAGTTCGAATTTAGCTTCTTATTTAACAAATTTTCGTATACCGCAGCGAATGTGGGACATATTATGGTTGGGTGTACATGGTAGAATTAATGTACGCAGCAACCAAAAACATAAATCTATACATGAGAGATATTGCCCAAGGGATAAGTGTATTACCCATTTGGAGACGATGGATCATCTGTATTATGATTGCTTTTATGTTAATGAGTTTTGGGATATTCTTAAAGAGAGGTGGAAATATTGTTTAGTTTTTCCACCTTTGAAGACGAGTTTGTATTATGGCTTCTTTGCTACTGAACAGCCAAGAGACCGGTATGGCACTTTACAGGTGCTTCATGTGTTTTTTTTATACTGGTTATGGATTAGCCGTTGTAGACTTTTGTTGCAACAGCAGTTTTTGTCCCCACTGACTTTGATTATGATAATAGAATCTGAAATAGGGAAATTGATGTTAGCAGAACGTGATTTATTTCCATGAATTAAATGGAGGTCTTATTGGGAAGGTTTTGAATTTTTATGTAGTTAGGTCTGAGAATCAGTTTGGGAAAATAATTATATAAAGAATGGGAACAGGGAAAAAAAAGAAGAAAGGGGAACGGGGAAAAAGGTTAGGGAAAGGAAAAAAAGGAAAAAATAAAAAGGGGGAAAAGAAGGGAAAAGAAGGGAAAGGAAAAAGGGAGGAAAAAAAAGGGAAGGAAAAAAATGCATTGAATGTACAAGAATAACCTGAAGTGTTTAATTTTAGGGTATTTCTATGTATTAGAAATTATGTATGTTATTTGGTTTTTGCATAATTTTCTTATGATTTGTTCAGATTACAATAAAAAAATTCCCCTACTCTTTTCGATAAGTGCCATGGGATCTTTAACATCCACCTGAACTGCCACCAATCTAGGCAGATGGGACCTCGGTTTAACGTCTCATCCGAAAGACGGAATTCTGACCACAGTCTGTGAGGCAAAGCAGTCTCTCACTGAGATGCAAAATGGGGATATTTCCAACTCTGATCCTCACTTTCAGTGGAATTTTGGTTCCAGAGAACTTACTTCTTTTTCTCCTTTTCTGGAGGAATGCAGCTTGGTCTGCAGACTTGGCAGTCCCGCACTTAAGGCAAGTGTTCCGGCAGAGGAAAGGCAAAGCAGGCCTCTCCCTAAACTCCATGAGCTTCAGGGAGCCTTCTCCTCTGACCCAGACTGACACAGGCTGACTCAGTTCAAGCAGTCCCTCAATAAATAAGGACCAAAGTTCCAGCAATATGATTGGCTGCCCAAGCTGTCTAAAACAGCCTAAGTCCATTAATTGGCTTGATATTAGGTGTCAAAATTTGTTCCTCCTCTTTCCCCCAAAAGTCCTTGATAAATCCCAAAAGTCTGTTCTGTGAATCCTGACTGGTGATTATTGGCTGGTTAGCTGCAAACATAGCTGCTAAATGTACAGTCCTCTAACAGAGTATGCATTGTCCCAAAATCAATGTCCTAGTGCAACCAGATTAATTACTTCATCAACTTTTAAACCCCACTGTCACATAGCCTGATTAGTGCCCTTAACAGCCATCACATTTATTTACATTGATTCCTTGCTTGTTTCCAGTCACTGCCCTCATAACACTATGCCCTAGCATCAGCAGCTCCCCATTAATATTCATGAGGACTATGACTTATTTATGGCCCCACTTGTGCCTTCGCTAATAACGCTTGTCGGCGCTTGTAAGTTAATTAAACAGAGGGCTGTCTTAGCCCCTACACTGGTCCCTGACTAGCTAACTATGGGCACTGGGGCCTTTGGAAGTTCCTCCGTTAAACTGCAATGGTGGTCGGAAAACAAATGCACTTTTAGCACTTACGTGAGTGTCAGCCAGTGTGAGGAATGCAGACAGCTTGCAGTCCTGCTTTGTGAGCCCAGCTTGGGCCAAAACAAACATGGAGGCCATTCGGGGAACCCTGGGGAATCAATGGACTCGGCCTTGGTTCTGAAAATATGGGGACACCAGGAGGAGAAGGATGGAAACAGTATGGGAGACATTAGGGTAAGCCCTGAAAGGGGGTTACAGTTGTAATTTTCACCTTTGCAGTAAAGATTCAGTCTAGCATTGTAGATGTTCAGAGATCCCTTAGATTCATTTTAGTGCATTCTTTTATTTGTTGAGTTAGTCCAAATTAACACTTAAATCATAAAACTGATGTGATGTATCAGTCTGTTTCCAATTAATGTTAAGGTTCCCAATGAGCATTCATTCATGTGTTAATCTATACTTTACTAACAAGGCCTGTAAACTTATCAAAGTGATCAATTTTGTTTATTGAGGCTTGATACATCCCTAATAGTAAAATCGGCTGAGCATGAGGGACTTTAAAATCAAGTGCCAGAATTTCAGTGGCCTCTGTTCCTAGTTTTAAGTCAGTCTCGGACTCAAGCTGTTGCTTTCCATATATAAGCAACCAGCCTCCTTTTTTGTTCCTGTCTTTCCGCCATATCTGATATTCAGATATACATATCTGGGTTTCCACAATGTTATGGTTCCGTTCAACCAAATTTTTGAAAATATTACAATGTCCGGCTTATATTCAGGGATCCACTCCCTTAAAGTATTCATCTTATTTATAAAGCTCCTCATATTAAATGATACTATTGTGAATTATTTCCCTATTAAGGTTTCTTTATTTAATTACTCCATTTTCATTGACTCAGGATTTGCGTGTACATCTCCACAGAGCAAAAGAAAAAAGTACAAAAGTGGATCTAACACTATCCCTATTATCCAGTACCATTTTTTTTTCAATAGGTGAGTCAGTATAGCGCAGTGGTCTAAGGCTCTGAGCTGCAAATCTGGTGACATCCAGCAGATCAGACCTGGGTTTGAATCCCACTGCTTCCACTTGCATACTGTGTGACCCTGAGCAAGTCACTTAACCTCCTTGTGCTCCCAGGTCGCTCCTGTAAAAAAGCTTTCAGCTTAGTGTGCTATACCTGGTTAAACAAATAAATAAAAAAATGTGTCTCCTATGATAAAACAAGTATGGAAGCATCCACCTTACAGGCATCTGTTTCAGGTACATTTGAGGCAGCAACTCTCTGCTTCCCACTTTCCCTGCCCCAAAGGCCCCCTGTCTCCTGCCGTCATATGAGGTTGCTGCAACCCGCTTCCCACTGATGTCTTCTCCACACAGTCAGGGCTGCTGCACCGTGCTGCCTCCTGCACAAACAGTTTAGGCTGCTTCCTCCTGCTACCCTCTGTCCCCCACCGTATAACACAAGACGAAAGTATTTTTTGTATTTTCTACCGGGTAGTTTTGGGCAGTGTACCAAAGGATCTGACTCTAGTGGCAGGGAGCAGCATGGTGCAACAACTCTAACTATGGGGGCAAGAGGCTCTATGGTACAGCAGGGCACAGTGGTGTCAGGGGACAGAGGACAGCATGATGCAGAAGTCTTGACTGTGGTGCAGTACATAGTGGGGAATCAGGGTACAGCAGCCCAGACTGTGTGACGAGGTGCATGTGGTGCAGCTGTCCTGCCCATTTGGGGCAATTGAAGTGGGTAGCAGGGTGCAACAAAAGCCCCACCTTTGGTGGCATGGGGCAGCATGGTGCAGCAGCCCCAACTGTGGAGTCCCTGGGTTTAGCAGAGCACAGCAGCCCTGTCTGTGGAGAGGAAAGGGGGCAACAGTGTTCATTGGCCCTGACTGTGGGGGTGGGGGACAGAGGAAGAAGATGCAGCAGCCTCAACTGTCGGGCTGGAGACAGGGGAATCAAGATGCCATATAATATTTCTAGTTATACACATACATGATATATTTTCACACAGAAACCTACCTCAAAGAGCTGAATTTTATGAGTTCATACAGTACATGTTCCTAAAATAGCAGAGTGTGGCAGACACAGGTTTGTCAAACTGACATGAAAACAACATTGTTATCACATGAACATATTTATTGAGGCTACATCAAAGACACACTGCTTCTATGAATTAATGGGATATAGATTTCTTTTATATCCATTAAACAACCCTGTGATATATAGCCAGAAAAGAATGCATAGTTTTGATGACAAAGAACTGACATCTGTGATACAGACAAGGTATTTCATAGACATTCATACACTTCAGTTCAGCACTGAACCCCAAATGATCAACTGTTTATGAGAACAGAATGATTTTAAACAAATCTCTAAATACAAACCAGATGGGTTGTAACAAACTTTGAGTGAACACAGTTAGCTCTACCGACTGCTCTAACTAGAAACTGCAACAGCCTATTTAGTTAATCAGGGATTTAACTGCTGAAGCAGCAGGCTGGACAAGTATGAAGTCATTGCTCACTGACAGCGACAGAAACATCTTCACTGTTTCTCCAGTGTTTTTAGTTACTGCAGAGCACATTAACAGATGCTGATTTAAAGAGCTGCTGTTCAGGAGCGGACTCATGCTGAGGGCTGGCAGGGAGAAGGAGAGGATTGAGCATCTGGAGGACTGCTCTCCTCTCTCTCTCCTGGGTGGTTAGGGTAGCCCCTATGTAGAGGCTCCTGGTAGAGACCAGGGGCACTACAAATAGTGGTGCAGGAGGGACCAAGAGGAAATGGAAAACAGTCAAGCACGCCCGGATGACGGCATCCGCCCTCCACACCACTGGAACCTCCGGAGTCTCCTTCCCCACAGCAGCACCCCCCAGGACCATAAAAATAATAGTGCACTGAGTTTCCCCTCCCTGGTGCCTTCCCCCTCGAAGGAGGGTGATGTGCCCGGCAATGGTATATGCCGGGACAGAACTTGGGGGCTCAGCTACAATATGTGGTGAGAGAACTCTTGAAGAGGATCGACGGAGGTTAGTGGAGCATAGGATGCCCGAAGAAGATGCGGACTCCGGAGTGTCGGTGGGTTAAAAAGATAATATAAAACAAAAAAAAAGAGCTGCTGTGCTGACACCATCTGGCCAAAAGTGCTACATTGCAGAATTAGAATATGCATATCCACATTAAATCTCTTACCAAAAAGTAGATTTCTGTGTTACTTCATTTTAAAGTTATTAGCCTTTTTGTAACTCTGATTTCACTACCTGTTCAAACAAAGCCTGTTCCAGTGAAGGGCTGCTACTGATGTCATCTAGGGACCTAACAGTCCAGTCTTCCCTGTCAGCAAGCTTATAGGACCTGTTTTTCCAAAGTTGTGAAGATCATGTGCAAAGGCTTTCATAAGTAAAACAGGTAACATGAGTTAGTAAACATTGTTTTAAAAACTTTGCATTTCAGGCTTTGTAACCAAACTGACAATATTTTGTCTGGGTGCCTTTTTATTGAGGTCATTTTTTCCTGGGTTGCTGAATGCTAGGTCATAGCACACTGTGAGGTTTGCAGACTGTGTAAGTTTCTGATGAAAGGCTGAGCTCATTCATACCTATCAGTCAATTGAGGCAACTTCTAAGAATGGCAATTTAAAACAATTATCCTATCTCCTTGTCAATGGAGGTGGGACAGACTCATCTATGTTCTACTCTAAATTACAATGATCATTTTACCAGAGCTAACACTTCCGCCTCTAGTAGGACTTAACACACATAAGGCCCCTATTAAAACATATTGTAAAGCAGACAATGACAAACAGCAGTAAAATTAGTAGCACTCTAACTGGCTTCAGCAGTCTGGAGGCATGCTGACTTAGTATCCGCAATCCTGGTGAAATGGACCACACAAAACAGCATTAAATAATACAATTTGATCAACTTTGTTACAAAACCTGGCACATATATAGTTTTCATACCAATGTTTACTGACTGGTGCTGCCTGTTTTACTTGTGAAAACCATTGCATATGATCTTTACAGCTTTGGAGAAATGGGTCCTATAAGCTTGCTGACAGGGATTACTAGACTTTGAGGTCCCTACATGACATCATCAGCAGCTCTTTACTGACACCTACTTTTATTGCACAGGTAGTGCAATCAAAGTTACAAATTGGCTAAAAACTTTAAAACAAAGTAATGTAAAAATCTAGTTTTTGATATGAGATTTACTGGGAGTATGCTTATTCTAATTCTGCAATGTAGCACTTTTGGCATCAGTGGCTCTTTAAAGAAAACCACAAAACCAAACAGCATGATATTTCAGGAAACACTAATCATGATACAGGGATGTGAATTCAAGGGAACTCAAACTTTTTATGAAATATGTGCATTTGATCTTTAAATACACTTGCTCATTCTAGACACTGCCCCACCCTATCTTCCAATAATAGAGTGCCCCTCTTATATGCCTAATACATACAATCATATTCTAACAGCACAGTTGCTCATTCCAGTCACTGTCCCTCCTGTCCTTCTTCCTATATTAGGCTGCCCCCTTACAAGCCTGATACATGCCTTCATAATCTAAATAGAATAAACATCCCATTGCTGCAAATAATACTATTTACACTCCCTCCTTTTTTGGTACAATTCCTACTTATGCTGATCTCTGTTCACAGCATCCCCTGCTCTCTCTCTCCACCCCCACTTCTCCCCATCAACTGTCCTCTCTTCTCATCTCCCATTCTCCACTAAAGTTTTACCTTCCTCCATTGATAATTTATTCTTACAGGCTTCCCACCATGTCCCTCCTCTTTCTTGCCTTCCTCCCCTTCCTTCTTATTCTGGCATCCCTTTGCCCCTCCTCTCTTACATCCACCTGCACCCCGTACCTCTGCCCCCTCCTTCTCTCCTACCATCCCCTGCTCCTGTCTGCCTCCCTTTATACACTTCCCCAGGTGCCCTGCTGCCAACATTCTCTATAGAGCAGGTTCCCACTTGGCCTCCTTGTGAACCCTTATTTCACGTAACAACAGCACAAATGACAAACCCACTTCAGCACCCAGACGTCTACCTCCCACGTCTAGAAAATGGATGCCAGCTTTGCAGAATCACTCATAACACTACTCCTACTCACAGCAGGAGATATCAAGTCTAATCCTGGTTCCCCCCCCCCACATCCCACCAACTGAACTGCTCAAAGGACTGACTTCTCCATCTAAATATTAGAAGCTTGCTCCCCAAAGTTGATCTTCTGCAGCCTCTCAAGTTTCAACTTAAACCCTCTGTCCTCATTATAACTGAATTGTGGTTCAGCTCTAAAATATCAGACTCAGCCATCTCCATCCCTGGGTACTCCCTCATCTGACAGCACCATAAATGCAGGGGCATGGGTGTTGCTATGTATATATGTCCTCCTCTATCAAATACTCTGTCTGCCTCTGCATGACTTCTTCCTCAGCCTACAAACTGCTATTAGTAAAAATATCTCTCCCCTGCTCCCTCCCTACCTTTGTAGGCGGTGTCTACTGCTGTCCTAGCCTCCCTGTCCCCTCCTATTCCTCTATCATTGATCTTCTCACCTCCATCTCCTCCCTAGTCACCCCTGGTGAACTATATGTACTAAGGACTTAAACATAAATTGGCTCCCAGCACACAGTCCAAAGTCTGCAATCACGTCTTGTCACTAAACTTAAAACAACTAATTATGGACCTCATGTGCCTAAATCACAAATCAGGTAAACATACCCTAATGAACTGGGTACTGACCTCACACCCCAGCATGTCATAAATTTCGGTATTCTCCCAGACACACTCAGTGACCATCATATGCAAGGCTACTGATTTACGGTGATTAAAGCAATTAAATTCCATTTTCAAGACTTAAGATTCGGAATTTCACTGGTGATTGTTACTCTAATTTCCAGATTTTACCGGGATTCTGCTATCATTCTTTTAGTATGTGCATATATAATCAGAATTAAAGAAAGCTTAATACACAGAGCATTAAATAAAGCAAACTGAAAATAGTACAGGAAGGAATTAAAAGAAAAACACACTTTTTTATAGATTTACTGATCTGATAAAAAATACCAGATTCCATGAAATCTTTATTTCTACCAGTCTTGAGGCAGCCCTAATTCCAGAATTTTACCGGATTTTCCGGTAAAAAATGAAAAACAGTGGCCTTGATCATATGGTCTACTGTGCATGTAGAATGCACCATGCAAAGTTCCCTCCAGTCATTCTTGACTTCCGTTCTTTCCATTCCCTTGATCTGTCCTCCCTCCATAGCGACCTGTCTAATATTGACTGGATGCCCATTACCACTGCTTCTTCTGTGAACTCTGCCTTGAACCTTCTCAGCTCACAATTCCTGAATGTTTGGGACATGCATGCCCCACTCAGAAATGTCAGGGTCTGCAGAAATCACCTCTCCTGGGTCTCCACCAAACTTATTGAGTGCCAATGTGCAAGAAACCAAGCGTGGCCAGCATTTAAAACTTCTAGTGCCCCCCACGATCTCCAGTGCTATCGCTCACTCCACAATGCCTGTATCAAAGTCATCCACCTTGCCAAGGTGGAATATTTCAAGGCCTCCTTCCACAAAAACATCAACAATCCTTCCAAATCCTGGAAGGTTATTCACCCTATGGACAGAGATCAGAGGTCTCATACAATCCTGGTTTTCCTATATCTCTTGGCAGCATTTGATTCTGTGGGCCATGGGGTACTCCTCAAGTGCCTGCATTGTTTCTGTGGACTGGGGGACAGTCCTCAGTTGGTTTCGATCATTCCTCAATGGCAGATCTCAGAGGGTGGTGTCAGGGATTTATTCCTCAGCACCCCATGAGCTGCCCTGTGGAGTGCTGCAGGCTTGGTGTTGCCCTCATGTTGTTCGTAGTATAATGCTACTATTGGGGAGACATTATAAGATGGTACGGTTTGAGTTGTCACTGCTCTGCAGATGATTATTAGCTGTACATGTCTTTTGTGCCCAGCCAGGAGAAAACTACTGTATGGGTTTTTAACAGCTGCCTAGCTGAGATTCAGGACTGGATGAGTACCAGTTGGCCAAGGCTAAACCTGGAAAAAACAGAGGTATTGGTCATGGACCCAGATCGTAGGTCAGCCAGGATTTTGGTGGGACAACCCTGTGGTTTAGAGCTGGGAGGGATTCCACTAATTGTCTTGGACCAGGTGCGTAACCTTGGTGTGATTTTTGATGAGGGCCTGACCCTGAAGGCTCATGTGTCAGCCATAGCCAAATCTTCCTTTTACCATCTTAGAAATATAGCCAAGGTGAAACACCTGTTTCCGGCTGAGGATCTTCCTACACTGGTCCATGTCTTTGTCACCATCTGTCTTGATTACTGCAATGCCCTCTACCTAGGGCTACTGGGGGTTGACATCCACTGCTTGCAGCTGGTGTGGAACGCGATTGCCAGATTGTTGACTGGAGCCCCTAGATCCAGGTACATAACACCTGTGCTGCGTGAACTGCACTGACTGCCAGTATAGTGGTGGATAACCTTCAAGGTCACCCACAGGCCTATAAAGCCCTACATGACTATGGACCACAGCAATGGAAGATCTCCTAATTCCTTACTGCCCTTCCCACCCACTCCAATCTTCCAGTGAGAGATTGCTAGAGATTCCAAGGGTCTGTTTGAAGACATCTGGAGGTAGAGCATTTGCTTTTATGGCTCCAACCCTGTGGAATTTTTACCTTGTCAGATACAAGATAGCCTGACCGGGAGGATTTTAAAGTATCCTTAAAAACACACCTATTTAACCAAGTCTTTTCTGGGCTACAACAAGAAGGTATGTGGTGATTTTATAATTATTATAACTACCTGTATGTTAGAGTTGTGAGTCTATGTATATGTGTGTAACCCTTCTACAAATGGAGGTTCCTAAAATATCTTCCTGGGCTTGCCTAATGCCCACTGCCAGGCTGGTGTTCTCTGTCTAAACTGTTTGAAAGTGCTTGCTTGCGAGTGCTCTGTTAGTCTCTGTGCCTGTCTCTTTAAGAGGTGTCATTTTCGTATGGTTATAATTAATCTGGGTGGGGGCCAAGTGGTTTCAGGCTCGAGCCCTGCCCGGGCTTCAATACAGCTGCTCCATTCTGCCATCACTAATTGCACAGAGGGAGCTTTATTAGGAACTGTGACTGTTTACTCATTTTCTGCTTTAATAATAATGATAAAGTAATTTGTCTAACCTGCCTTCCTTTGCAGCATGGACTTTCTGTTAATCAGCACCATTGTGGTTCTGGACTGCAAGTTTGGACCAATCAGTACCTTTGAGGACCCTAAAATGGAGACTGTCCCCAGGGGTCTTGTGGGAGTGAATTTCTGTAGGAATTGTAATCTTCACCCTTTGGCACTCAAATGGACCTGGAGGGGGAGCCCTAGCTGTGACAGACAGATGGATCAACCAACCAAACCTTTTTGATCACTGGGAAAGTCCCGAGTTGCCTGCAGCAGTGAGTCAGTGTGTAGTTGGAGTTGAGAGAGTGCATAGCTCGAGTAATTTGAGCAGCTTCTCCTGCATGGTAGTGGGGGAATTGGCAGCAAGCTACATCTGGCCATCTTCTCAAGTGAAGAAGTCAAGTTTAAAATCGGATCACATCTAAAACTGCAGTTTGCGATCAGAACCTGAATTGTGACAGAGTAATTTCGCCTGGTGTAGACTAAAGATTTGCCTCATAGCAATCGGCCTGTCAGGACCAGAAATAGCCGCCAGAGCTTACGGTTTGGCGAGAAACATCGTTCGCTGCAACCGACTGTCATCCCGAACTGTGGTATTTACCTGTCGTTACTATAATGGTGCTGAATGTGGGAGTGGGGTCAATTTGGTCCCCACATCACTGAATGTGTCACGCTGGCTGAAGGCTGCCTCCAGCAAATTTACAGGACTGTATCCAACCACTCACCTGGTCTAGGCCTCACCATCTCAGCCTAGATTGCCACTCACGCTGCAGAGTTACATCCAATGAAAGACCAACCTGAAGATTCAGCTCAATGCTCAACACCAACAAATAGGAACAACCACCACAGTGCGTTGTGTGGGCCCTGCTTCTTCTGGCAGACCTGTATACCATCTTTACATACATAGATTACATACATAGATTGTTTAAGCTGTATTAGACTTACGTCCATATTTAGCTTGCCTAGATATTTATTTTATTTCATATTTATTTGAGATAACCTCATCAAGCCCAGTCTTAAATGCCTCTGTGGAATTACTCATGACTACTTCTGCTAGGTAAACTATTCCATAAATAGGGAACCCTTAGGCTGAACCAATGTCTTTGCTTTTGCAGATTCCATTTCTCCATAGTTAGTTGCTGTGAATGACCCCTGACAGGGTATGTTCCATTCTTTAGTGTTAATCCATATGCATTTGCTGTAGTTACATTCTGTAGTGCTTTGTATACCATGCACATATTCCCCCTCGTTCTTCTGTACTGGAGAGTGTAAAGATTTAGTTATTTTAGTCTTTCTGTATATGTGAGTTTGCTACAGCCTGTTATTACCTTTGTTGCTCTTTTTTTGAATTTTTCAAGTTTGATGATATCCTTGTTTTTGTATGGTGACCAAACTTGTGTCCCATATTCCATTTATGCCTGACTAATGCTCGATACAAGGGCAGTATCACCTTTCTCTACTACTAATATGCCTAAGAATGCAGTTCAGTTCTGACTTGCCTTACGTGCCACTATACTGCAGTGCTCACTAAACTGGAGGTCTAGAGTTATTATTCCCAGATCCCTTTCCTTATCTGTGACTGGTAAATCTTTGTTACCAACAGTGTATCATATATTTAGATTATGTCTCCCATGTGCATAATAGCACACTTACTACATTTAGGGTAGTTTGAATTTGATTTTCCAGTTATAGATCTCTATTCAGTGCCAGTTGCATATTGAGTCCCTCCTATGCATTGTTTACTATTGCCCCTAATCTACAGTCGTCTGCAAATTTTGTAATCCATGTATTGGAATAGTTGCACTGAATCACTGACACATATACATTGAAAAGGCAAGGACCCAAGACTGAGCCCTGGGGAACCCCGCTTGTCACCCTCGCCCAATCTGATTTAACCCCGTTAACCACTACTCTCTGGCTTCTATTCAACAACCATGCACTCACCCAGTTGGTTATATTTATATTTATTTTAGTTGACTCCAGGATGCCTATTAACTCTTTATGTGGTAGTTTGTCAAAGACTTTAGAGAAGTCCAGGTAAGCCACATCCACCGAATCCCCCTGGTCAACTGCCTTACTTGCCTGTTCATAAAAGGGAAGCATATTAGTTTGGCATGATCTAGGCTTAGAGAACCCATGTTGTGTCACATCCTGCAAGTTGTTCACTTCTAGATGTTGGATTATAAGTTCTTTTAGTATACCTTCTAAAACCTTACCCAATGCCGAGTTCAGGCTGACTGGACTAAAATTTTCTGGTTTTGTTCTAGGTCCCTTTTTTAGGACTGGTACCACCAGTGCCTCCTTCCAGTCCTGCACCACCTCCCCTCTATCTAAGGATAGCTGAAAAATATTGGCAAGTGGTGGTGCTAAATAATCAGCAATTTCTTTCAGTACCCTGGGATGCATTTGTTCTGGTCCTGGGGATTTATTGGTGTTAAGACTCTTCAATCTTTTCCTATCTTCTTCCACTTCTATTTTAACTCCCCCTATATCAGATTTAGTTTTAAATTTTAAATTTCCTGGAAATTCAGGGCTAAACACCGAGCAGAAGTACTCATTCTGAATGTTAACTGTTTCACTATTATCTGCAATTTTGCCTTCATTGTTCAAGTATGGTCCATGCCATTTTTTGCCAGTGTGAGTTCATATGCAGCTTTAGCTGTTTTGATAGCTTTTTTTTACCAGTTCCCTATATAACAGTATCCCTTGGGAGTCCTGCATGCCCCTCAATAATTTAAAGGTTTTATTTTTCTTTTTTATCAGATTTTTAATGTTTTTATTAAACCACCCTGGTGTTACCCTTCTATTTACATACTTATTTCTACTTGGGATGTGTGTATGTACTTCCTTTGATATTTTATGTAAGCAATAATACCCAACAGGGTGGGCGGTATTGGGAAATACTGGACCGCCCAGTGGCGTAATGAGGCCCGACGCCGCAGACGGAGGGCCTTATAGCCCCTGGAAGGTCCGGTATTTCCTAATACCGCCCACCCTGGAGGGTATTATTGTGCTTAGAAAATGGGCTAGGCAACATTTTATTTAATACTTAAAAAATAATTAAATAAATAATAACTGAAGTAAAAAGTATAGCACAGTGGTTTAAGGCTCTGAGCTGCAAATCTGGAGACCTGGGTTTGAATCCCACAGCCCCACTTGCATACTGTGTGACCTTGAGCAAGTCGCTTAACTTCCCTGTGCTCCCAGGTTGCACCTGCAAACAAGCTTTCAGCTTAGTGTGTCTCACCTGGTTAAACAATTGGTAAAAACGACAAAAAAACCACTGAAAATCAGTTTTGCTGTAAAGTAGTTCCTCTACCACAAGAGGGTGCTGATGCTTTTGCTTGAAACATAGAAAACATAGAAGTTGACGGCAGATAAGGACGGCAAGGCCCATCCAGTCTGCCCATTTCTTTTTCTACCTTATAAATGTGCCAACGGCCTTTGCTCTGTCAGTGGCCTATCTATTCATAGTCATTTGTATTGCTCCCTTATGCCTATCCCATGCCTGTTTGAAGCCCTGCACTGTATTCATAGCCACCACTTCTTGTGGTAAGCCATTCCATGCATCCACCACCCTTTCTGTGAAAAAGAATTTCCTCACATTCCCCTTAATCGGCATCCTCTAATCTCATGCTGTGTCCTCTTGTCCTGCTATTTTTCTTATATTTAAACATGTTAGACTCTTTCACCTTGTTTATGCCCTTAAGGTGTTTGAATGCCTCGATCATATCACCTCTCCCTCCTTTGCTCAAGGGTATACATATTGAGCTCCGTTAATCTGTCCTCATATGTCTTCTGATGCAGTCCCTGCACCATTTTGGTTGCCCTTCTCTGGACTGCCTCAATTTGGTTAATGTCCTTGTGAAGGTGTGGCCTCCAATACTGCATGCAGTACTCCAGATGGGGCCTAACCAGTGTCTTGTACAGAGGGATTATTACCTTCCTCTTACGACTCGTGATACCCCTACTAATACACCCTAACACCCCCCTAGCCTTACCTACTGCTTTAGAGGTCTGCTTGGATGATTTTAGGTCATCAGTGATGATGATGCCCAAGTCTCTTTCTTCCTTTGTGACTGCTAGCAACTCCCCTCCCAGCCTATAGGTGGCTTCAGGGTTTCTCTTCCCTATGTGCATGATTTTGCACTTCTTTGCTGTCCTGCTAGGCAGCCCCAACTCCAATAGCAGTTGTGTAGGGAAGTGGACATATCTATGTTTATGGCAGGCTGTTCATTGTGTGCTTTTTTTATTTTTTGTGATGAAAATGTATGACTGAGCAGAGCTTGAGGGGTGTTATTATTAGTGCACAACCTTTGCAGTGACATTAAGCTAAGGTAAGCTGTGACAGTAGCGCTATTGTTATTTGCTCCTAATAAGACTGCAGAAAGGAAAAAAAACTGTTTGATATTAGTTTTATTCTCCTCCCTAACCCCCGCCCTGCTTCATTTTTAGGATGTATACATTTATTGTCACTATCCAAAAGGAGCAACCTCCTACAAGTAGCTGCTACCAGCATAGCTTTGAAGTGAGCAGCACTGTTTTCAAATGACTTTCTCTGGTGGTGTCGGAGAGAAGGAGCAATTAAAAAGTCAGTTTGTGTGTAGTTCTGGGTCGCCATTGCCGTAAGGTACTCAGCCTCTTCTTATAAATGCAAGCATCAAAAATCAAAAGTATTTTTAAATCTGGATGGAGTGGGCAGCTGAGTGGAAGATCGGGAGTGCAGTCAGCTGTTTGACAGTTGCGGGGCATGAAACGAGAGCGCAAGCTGTGCACCATGGTAAAGTTCGGGTGAAGGCAAAGGTTTGAGGGTGGTGGCAGTCGGGTATGGCAAGGCAGTTTATCTGGGCAGTCTACATAGGTTTTGTTAGGTTTGGTTTATTTCTGGGGGGCAGCCACTGTTTGAAAGGCAGTTTAGGCTATTAGCATTTCTAACTAGCTTCTGTGACGAGTCGTGCGCTGCACATTTTGAAAGCTGAAGTGATAGCACGTGGTTCCATGAAGATGATCGCTATGACGGCTTCCCTTTTCTCTTTTTGCTAAGTCTTTATTTTATATTATTGAAATTTCTTAGGGATTGATTGTGGCTGACATGACGGGTCTCGCTTGCCGATGAGAAAAAAAAAGATGGCGGCAGTTTGAATTTGTGTGCTCAGTGCCTTAGCCAATGGAAAAGCAGGCTGGGCACTAGGATACTTGTCTGGGTATGAGGCAGGTATGTGCTGGGGCTTTTTATTTGGTGGGCATCTATTGTCTGATAGATGCCCACCTAAATAAGTGTCTCAGCCAATCAGAAGAGAGAATAGTCTTTGCCCATTTTTCTAACTAATAATAACCTCCATGCCTCAGTAGTATTTTTATCCTGGAACTCAGCCCCCCAGTCCCAAGCTCTCATGCCATTCTTTAGTGATACAAAGTCTGCCTTACAGAAATGTAGTATTTTAGTGGATCCCATACTAACATGTGTAACTGATGACTGCCTAATTAGGAATCTAACTGAGCAGTGATCACCAGAGCCTAGTGGTGTACATATTTCAATATCCCCTACCTGCTCACCCATATTTGTAAATATAAGATCCAGAATACTATTTCCTCTGGTACCTGCAACATCCTTTGTTCCATACCAGCATTAACCATGGTTTCTAGATATTGTTTTTCCATAGAGGAGCCTCCTTCTAGGTCTATCCAGTTTATACCAGGTACGTTAAAGTCGCCCATAATTATGTTGTTTTCCGAGGGATCCAGGTCAGAAATATATTTAAGTATAATGCTGTCTGTCAGTATTGAACTAGAGGGGGGGTCTATATACAATACCTAAATTAATCTTGGGTTTGTTGAGTGGTAATAATTTAACCCATAACATCTCTACACTGTCTGATTCGTGAGAAATTTCTACACTATTTATGGTATCCTTTACATATATGGCAATACTTCCCCCTTTCCTATGTTCCCTGGATTTAGAGTATAATTTAAATCCTGGAATATTTTTTCCATACCTATCCCCCTCTTCCCACCATGTCTCTGTTATTAGGGCTAAATGTACATTCTCATGTTCTAATGTATATTTAAATTCTTCCATCTTGTTTACTAGGCTTCTGTCACTTAATAATATTCCCTTCCATGTTTTAAATGATTCCTCATTACTGCCTGATGTGTTATTTATGTTATTGGGAATTTTTCCCTTCCCTCCCAGTTTAAATAAAGCTTGATTACCTCGTTCATGTTTCTGCCCAGTTTACTTGTTCCAGTTTTATTTAAGTGAAGTCCATCAGTTTTATATAATGCCCAATTTTGAAATGATGTAAAATTATCCATAAAACCAATTTTTTGTAGACTACAAAAGCGTCTTAACCAGTTATTTATCCTAATGATGCCTTTGTTTCTGTAAGAATGTCCACCCCATGTTGGTAATATAGATGAAATTATAACTTCTGCTCCTTTATTTAATAATCTGTCTACAATGTGTTTATAGCTGTTTTGAATGGAAATGACATTGCTTTTTCCTATCACTGGTTCCACCATGAAGAATAACCAGTGGATTTTGTGTCTCTTCCATTAGTCCATCTATATCAGTCAGCCTAACACCAGGAAGTGTGCTTATTACTGTGTTTTCTTTTCTGCCACTACATATAATGGAATATGTTCCCAGGGTGATAGAATCACCTATAATCAGGATATCTTTTTTTTTGTTCAATTTTAAATGGTCTATTTGTGTATTAGTATCCGATTTATTTCCTGCAGGTCGCTCACCCTCACATACCAGAGTCTAGATTGGTGCTAGCATTTTGAGCTGCCATTTCCTGCCTCCTTCATTTATGCCATCCTCTGATAGTACTTCATATTTGTTTGGGAAATGAAATATTCCTTCACTGGTCTACATCATGTTTTGCTTTAACTCTTGGTTTTAACTGTTTCCAAGTGTCAGAATCATTGGAATTTAGAGGCCTAGGTTTCTGACTAGGTGTACTTAGCTGGTGTTTTGTTCTTGCATGGAAATGTTATATTCCATAGTATCCAAGAACATTTCTAAATCCTTGATGCCTTTCTGAACCTCTAATCTTGCTATAATTCGATAATTTCCTCCCTTAACTTATCTATCAGCATATATTTATCACAGCACAGCAATATTCCTTACATTTAATTCCTTCTGTATACATATTGCATTTAGCACACTGTTTTTGAATTTTCTTTGCTTTGGCCTTGGATTGGGCCATAATTCTGTCAAGTGTGGTTAATTGGTTAAACTGGTTTTTGTCCTTAGCAATTATCCTCCTCTGGTTGGATTGGTGCTTAGTGTTTGGATTATTTGTTTTATATTTAGTTTCTGCCTTTTGCCGCTATTTCTCTCTGGCCCTGTTTCCTGGCTTCCTCGATGGACACGGCAGACACATGCAGACGCGCACGTGCCCCGCTCGCTCAGGGCTCAGTTTTATGTAGTGGCTACTCCTCCTCCCTATACACACTGTTTACTGTTGTAACTGAACTTAACCCATCCTCCACCAACTTATTCCCCTTTCCCCTCCCCCATCCTCTCCCTTTTTTTCCCTTTTTTTCTATCAATTTCTGCCTTGGCAGCAGCCTCACCTCCTCCCCCACCTCTCCTCCTCAACTTCCTCTCCTTTACTACTCCCTAACCCTCTTATCTTTGTTGTCATTTTCTCTGTGTTAGATAAGTGGTTTTTTAAATAGGAAAAATGAATGAAGAAAGGTATAGAATACTAAATGTGAACATCATGCTATTTTTTAAAGTGAATAATTGCTCTGTGATAGTTATAGTAACCTTAGTTATTTGCCTGAGAGACTTGTGGTGGGCGAGTGAGTTTGCATGCAGTTAAGGGCTGAGGTCGGGAAAATGGATGACTCTCACATCTCCACTATCATTTGTACATTCATTTTTGAATATTTTACTCAGTTTCTGGAAGGTTTGCTAGCTAACTTTCACACATTGATTATTTTTTTATCTAATTTTTTACCCCACCGTTGTTTACTGCGGCAGGTTCTCCGGCTTGAGCTTTGTCACTTTTCGGAGATCAGATAGCAAACTGCATGGCTTTTATAATTTCATTATTTTTAGCTCTATACGTTTCTGTGTTGATTATTTGTGTTACTGTTCACTGATCTATTCAGCATGTTAGAAGAATTGTGCTTGCCCTCTTTCAATTACATGGTCATGCCCTTTAGAAAATAAAGAAAATGACTATAACGACCACTGTCATCTAATGCACACAGTAGGAACGAAACAAGTGCGTACTTCATTTTCAAAATGTTATCTCCTTTTAACAAACATATAAAAAATGCATTTTGTAAAGTATTTGCTAAGCACATCAAGTGCGTTGTGCTGGAAAGAAAATGCTGCAGTGTTTGTGAGCAAATTTATTTAGTAAAATGCAGCATAAGTAAAAATGTATGGGGGTTTATAAATACTGCTACTAAGCTATGTATTAGTATGGCAGAAGCTCTAAGCAGCAGCAGTTACATATGAGCCAAATGGAGCAGTAAGTGGTGTTTAAATAACTTTGTCATTCTGCTGCTGCTCCTTAGATTCAACATCATTCCTGCATGATGCAGGACTCAGTAATGAAATGAGCGCATTTCTTTTCCCATTTCCACTGCTCGGTTAAAATAGAAAATTCCTCCTTGCTTTTGTATTAATTTGTCCTGGCTTCCAGCTGCTGGCAAAGTAAAAAAATGAATATTTAAGCCAGTCAGCCGTAAAGGACCACAGAGATGCCCAGCTGAACGGGCTGTCATGAATCGGGACAACAAACTCGATTTGCCTCGGACTTGGGCAAGGAGCAGCAGTTCATTTCTACACTTCATTTCACTGCTCTGTGCCCTCCTAGACTTTTTCTGTTGTCCAGTAAAAAGAAAAGACCATGAGGGTTCTAAAAGACAGAGAGAGGAGGGAGAGGGGAGGAAAAGAGGAGGGAGGGAGGAGAGGAATAAAAATAAGGAGCATGCCCATTCCATCACAATTGATGTGTGTGTATGTTTGCGAGGGGGGGGACGGGGTAGTTGGAAACAAATGGATGTCAATTTACATTCGTAGTTGTGCCTTGCAATGATTACTTGCAGCTGAATTTCATGGATCATTATGCCTCCAAACTCTGCTGTTATATATTCTTTAAATGGAGGCTTTCTCGCCTACACACACTCTCCCTCTTTCTTACTTACACACACACCCACACACACACACTGCTTGAAAAATAATTATGTGTCCCTGTATACATGCATGTGTATTTCTCCAATCTAAATGTGTTATCCTGTAGTATGAAAATATAAGCTCGAATTACATGTATTTCAAGAAGTCAGTCAAACATTTGTCTTATTAATTTGCAAACAAATGTAGTACTTTCTCACCTTTTTTGTTCTTCCACACCCTACACCATTTTTATGTTGCTTGCACGCATGTGCAAGAAACAGTGCCATCATCCTAGTTTTCGAAGGTGTGGCAGCCCTCTTCCAATTCATTCAGTGTGTTTGCAGGTGCGGCCGCAGTTCTCCAATGCCTGCTGAGCTGTCTATGACAGCAGTCCAAAATGCAGTGGTGTACAGTTGAAATGGGGAGTTATGCTTCAGTGGGCAGTGATAAGCTATCACCTGCTCATGTGCGCTCCCCCTACACACATACGCACTCATGCATACTGTGTGCTTGCCCCTCCCATGCACACACTGTGCCACGCTGGGTGCCAACCCCAGCGTGGCTACACATTGTATAGCCGACGGGGGTGCTCAATCCCCCGTCGGCTCCACTGTTCCCCCCCAGAGTATAGGGTGCCACGCTGGGAGCCTACCCCAGCGTGGCAACAGATGCTATCGCCGACTGGGTGCCCAATCTCGCTGGCTCCAGGGCCCCCAAAACATCCATCTTTGTGCCACGCTGGAGCCCACACCAGCATGGCAAATTTCCGCATTGTCCTCCTTTTAAAAAAAAAAAAAGAAAAGAAAACCTGAAACACAAAATGGTCCTGCACTGTCTCTGCCCCCACCCGCGCCCACCCACTGCGCACCCTGCCCCTCTCCACACCCCTTCACCCCATACTAGCCTCCTGACTCAGCGAAGGATTCGTGGACCAGGAACACGCCTGCACTCTTCAAAGCCGCCACGAACTGAGGAAATGCCGGTAAGCTGTATAATGTAATAAATAGGGTTTTTCAACTTTGCTGCATATCTCAGGCATTTTTGGAATTTTTGCCCCAAATTTTCAATGTGGGTTTTTTGGGACCCCATCTCATGAATGCTCTCATTGTCATTGCGTTAATCGAGCCCGAAGGGTGATTTCACAGTCACTGCGTGAAATCACCTTTCGGCACTGATTAATGAAATGACACTGCCAGTGTTCATAAGGTGGGCTCTCAAAAAGCCTATGTTGAAAATTTGGTGCAAAAATTCCTACAAATAACTGTTTTAAAGAGTGTGCATTGCGCAGTTCCTATGCACACTTGTAAGTTCTCGAAGTTTCAATATTTTCACTCCAGATTTTCAACATTGTCATTTTACCACACCTCCTGATGAGCAGTACAGCTGTCATTTTTCACATCTCGCCCAAAACGTGTTTCCGCCCATGTAGCGCACAATGGCGCAGTTGGTGTGCAAAATCACTCTATGGGACACATTAAGAAAATCACAGTGACACTGTTCATGAGCAGAGGTCTTAAAATGGCTATGTTGAACATTTGGTGACAAAATTCCTAAAACTGAGTGTTTTATGAACGTGCATTGCACACTTCCTACGCACGCTTGTAAGTTCGCAAATTTTCAATATTTTCACTCCAGATTTCCAACACTGCCATTTTACCACGCCTCCTTATGAGCAGTACGGCTGTCATTTTTCACATCCGCCCACAACGTAGTGTTTCACTTCATCTAGCACACAATGACGCAGTCGGTGGCGAAATCAATGTATGGGGAATATTAAGAAAATCACAGTGACACTGTTCATGAGCAGAGGTCTTAAATGGCTGTGTTGAAAATTTGATCACAAACTTCCTAAAAATGACTGTTTCACGAGCGTGCATTGCACTGTTTCTACGCACGCTTGTAAGTTTGCAAATTTTCAATATTTGCACTCCATTGACTTCCAAATACCTACACAGCACATACAAGCAAGCAACATTTGGCATTGACAAATGCTTGTTTTTTTTCATTTTTCTACCTCTATTTCTGTTAAGCAGTTTTCTTGTAATAGAGCAAAATCTACTTCCAAGTTTTGGAAATAATTTCAAATGTTGTATCTCTTTAATGGGAGCGCTCATCCCATTAATGTTCTATGTAACAGCTTTGAAATCTATTTCCATACTAAGTCAGTATCTGGATCTTAACTGATTGTGTATGCAGCAACTCAGGTAGTGCAATAACTGTAAACCCTTCCCTGAACACTAGCATCATTGTTTTGTTGTTGGATAAGTCAAAAGAAAAGTTACACCTGGAACCCATTTTTAACTGATAATTTGACATATAAGCCAGACACATGAAGGACTAGCTGCAGCAACTTTGAAAGAGCTCCCAGTTTGTGCAGATACATATGTCACAGTATCGTATCAATTGCTTCATTGCCCTTTTATGAAAACCCTGAAACCCTCCTCCCACACCTCCCAGCATTCCCTACTCGATCTGGCATAGGACAAAACCTAGCATCTTATGTTACCTCTTGGCCTGTAAGCAGAGCTATTGCCCTCAGTCTCACCCAGGCACCTCGTTTAACAGCTTGCTAAAGTGTATCAAATCAAAATATACAAAACATGTGGCCCTCTGCAGTTACTCCTAGCACCCCTTCCCCCACATGCCAAATGAGAGAAAGTGGAGAGGGAAAGAAGAAAGAAATAATTAAAAAAAAGATGACACACAACTAGTAATGCAAAGTGTATTAGGTAAATAGCTGAGCCAGTCTTTGATGTAGGTCTTTGTAGTCTTCATCCTTGCTGTTATAGAATAATGTTTAATTGTTCAGAAAAACCTAATGTTTTGCAAGATAGATCACTAAGGCTTTAACTTTCTCTTTCCACAAAACTTGTTGAATGTCCAAATATTGTTTCCTTAATCCTCACAGTTCTAGTGAAAACCTTGTCTGATTGAAATGGGTTGGTTTCTAAATCTGAAATCTCTGTTGAGAGAAATTGTTTTAATAAATTTGATCTTGTATTCCCTTTTCAGGAGTTTAACACAGGTCTTGATCTACAAAATTTGAGGTTGTTTTTTTTTCACTGGTATGGCACCTGTCCAGTGACCTCTATCTGTTTCTGGCATGTTCTTTTTTAGGCCCAGAAGATCTAAACAAGTTCCATTAGAACTGTATTCAGGGGTAGCCTGTGACATGGGTGCCTGAATTAAGGCACCGTCCAATATGGCGATACGATGTGGGCGAAAGCCCGAATGGCGAGGGGGGGTACAGTGACCGTATGTGGTGGGTTGGGCGATTGCAGCGACAGGATGTCGCTATTTGTACACGTGCACGGGGAGGGGAGCGAACACGGCGAGTGTGGGCTAGGAGGGGGCTGAGGGGATGTAGGGGCTGATGCTGCAGTCAACTGCCGAGCTGCGTCATGGCATCGGGGGTTGGCCTCGCTTGCGGTCGCGTGGGGTTCGGTCGGTCTGGGTCCCGCTGCTACACATTTTGTTGCCGGCGAAACATGTGTTTTTGCTTCGCCCCCAACTTGCACCCCACTGGAGTTGAGAACTTAGTAAGGCGTAGGAGCAAGACCCCTCGTGGCTGGGGCGCAGCCTCACAGAAAGCAAAAGAACCGAGTCCCCAGCCTGCTCTTCCATGCGCTGATGATGTCAGGTGGTGAATTGCTTTACCGCCCGACGCCTGTGATAATGCGGGTCGTCGCTCAGCCGCCCATTATCATGTAGAACCGTATTCAGGCTACTAGCCTTCCCAATTTTCATTAATTTCAAAACGCCAATATTTTTTCTTTCCTGAATGATTTTCTAAATCTTTCAGTTTCTTTTTAGCAAATCTTGTTCCTGTGCAGTTTATGTACCACATCTTCCAATGGATTAACTTTGCCTTCTGTTTCTGTCTTTTTTCAAGTTCATTTTGTTTTGTTTTTTGCTTCTTGATCCACTTTGACTTCTAATTTTTCAAGAGTAGATTGAAGTTGTGGTATGTTTTTAAGTAGGTGCTTTGATTGTTCTAGTCCCCACTGTCCTCACTGCCTACTATTAGAAGTTTGACCCAGCTAGGTGGTTGGTCTTCCAGACTGGAAGTCACTGCTGTAGCCATTTTCACCATGGTTGACTTAGTGGAAATTTCTTGTTCTGATTCAATGGCTGGGGACTCATTAGTTAGCTTGCTAACCTCCCCCTCCACATTGCCTTTGCCTTTTTTGGGATCTTTATACTTTTTCTTGTCAGATACAGATTGTTTTTTGGGGCCAATGGCTAGCCACCTTTCAGACTTTATAGTTTGGAACTTTAGTGTAGCTTTTTTAGCAATAGGATTATTTTCTAAGGGACTGTTTTCAATAAATAATGTGCTTACCTTTTATTAGATATTTTATTTGGAAATTATTAACAACTTTCTTTTAGTTCCCGTCCCAGATTAATCAGATTGTGAAGGATTAGAACTGGAGTTGCCAATCTCTTTTTCAAGCACAAATTACAAAAAGGAAAAAGGAGAAGAAAAACATAATTATTGAAAATTCATTGGGCAGAAAGTGTTGGGGGGGTTGTAGACAGAAAATGGCCCAACTCACACTTTTGCTCTTCTTTTCCCAGCTGCACATCTTTTATTTTACTTTTGGCAGTTTATCAACTTTAAAACTGTCAGTGATTAGGAGTACAAACATATGAAATTTGCCAGCAGATAAAGGCCTAGAGGTCTATCAAATCTGCTTGAATGTGCAGCTAGCACCCCTTATTCTGCAGCTGCCCCTCCCTCCCACCTTTCCCTTCCCTTGACCCTCCCCCTTGCCTTGTCCCAGCCTCTTTTGAAGCAGTCCACTGTTCTACTGGATACCGCTTCTGCCCATAACACATTCCACCAAGCTACCACCATCTCCATAAAAAAGAGTCTCCTCATCTCCCTCCAGTCTCATATCATAGCCCCAGGTGTTCCTCCCTTCCCTTACTTTGTACAGCCCTTCTGTACCTGTCTTGTTTATTCCTGTCATGTACTTGAAGGTTTCAATCATATCCCCCATCCTTCCTCTCCTCTAGTGAGTACATGTTGAACTCCTTCAGCCTCCTCTCGTATGGTAAGTCCCCCAGCCCTTTGATCATCTTTGTCACCTTGTGCTGCACCCCTTCAGTAACTTAATGTCCCTCTTCAGATGCAGGTGCCTGTACTGCCTGAAGTACTTCAGGTGCGGTCTAACTAATGACCTATACAGTGGCAGAATCACCTCCTCCTGCTCGAGGATATACCTTACAATGCAACTCAGCATTTGTTGGCCTTTGGCTGCCTTCCCTACATCTGAACATACAGAATTTGCCAGCAGTTCAAGGCCTAGAGGTCTATCAAGTCTGCTCGAATGTGCAGCTAGCACCCCTTATTCTGCAGCTGCCCCTCCCTTCCACCCTTCCCCTTCATTGACCCTCCCCCTTGTCCTGTCCCATCCCTTTTTGAAGCAGTTCACTGTTCTACTGGATACCACTTCTGCAGGTAATGTATTTCACCCAGCCACCACCCTCTCTGTAAAAAAGTGTCTCCTCATCTCCCTTCTGAACCTTCCTCCCTCCAGTCTCATATCATGGCCCCTGGTGTTCCTCCTCCTTAATCTGAACAGCCCCTCTGTACCTGTCTTGTATTTTCCATGTACTTAAAGGTTTCAATTATGTCCCCTGTCCCTCCTCTCCTCCAGCGAGTACATGTTCAACTCCCTCAGCCTCCTCTCGTATGATAAGTCCCCCAGCCCTTGATCATCTTTGTTGCCCTGCACTGCACCCCCTCCAGTAACTTAATGTCCTCTTCTGATATGGGCGCCAGTATCATGTGCAGTACTCAGGTGCGGCCTAACCAAGACCTATACAGTGGAAGAATCACCTCCTCCTTGAGGATATACCCTTGCAATACAACCCAGCATTTTGTTGGCCTTTGCAGCTGCCTTCCGCATTGTGCCAAATTGTTCATTGACCCTGTAATGAGCACCCCAGATCTTATCCTCCTCTGTCTGGGCTAGCTGCATTCCCCCAGCTGGTAACTCCTCCTTGGGTTCTTCATCCCAAAATGCAGCACCTTGCACTTTTTGGCATTAAAGCCCAGTTGCCAGGTGTCAGACCAGGTTTCAAGCTTTGCCAGATCATCCTGCAACCCCTGCCATCCCCTTAGGTCATCTAGGTCATCCACCACTGCTCCTACCTTGGTATCATCAGCAAACAGACTGATCTTGCTCTTGATGTCCAATGATATGTCTGCAATGAATATCCCAAACAACACTGGTCCCAACACCGAGCCCTATGAAACACCGCTCATCATTACCCTTGGGTGTGAGAGCTCCCCACCCACCACCACCCTCTGTTGTCTTCCCTGAAGCCAGTTCCCTACCCATCTCACCAGCTTTGCACCCACCCCTGTGCCTTCTAACTTACTTCCCAGTCTTCCATGCGGCACCAAATCGAATGCCTTACTGAAGTCCAGATACAGTACATCCACTGCATGCCCCCTGTCCAGTTACCTAGCTACCCAGTCATAGAACTCCACCAGGTTGGTTTGGCAGGATCTGCCATATTTGAAGCCATGCTGTCTGCTGTCCTGTAGTCCTTTGGCCTCTAGAAGGGCCACCAGCCTCTCCTTCAGGATAGTCTCTATTAGTTTACCCATGATGGATGTGAGGCTCACTGGTCTGTAGTTTCCCGGTTCATCCTTGGGGCCACTCTTGTGGAGGGGCACCACGTGAGCCATCCTCCAGTCCTGAGGTACACACCCCGAATGTAGTGAGGCATTAAATAGGTCTGCCAAAGGTCCTGCAAGGACCTCTGTCAGCTCCTTCAGAACCCTAGGTGGATGCCATCTGGGCCTGGCGCCTTGTCCACCCTCAGGTGCCTTCAAACCCTCCCGAACTCTGCCTCTATGATTTCCCATTTGTCACCCTCCCCGCTTCTGACAATCCTTCCCTTGGGTGTCACTCCCCTCTTTCCTTAGTAAATACCAAGCAGAAGTAATCATTTAGTGCTTCTGCCTTATCACCCTGCTTCCACCCAACCCCCTCCTTCCTAATCCTTACTATGTGGTCCCTACAGCTCCTTTTCTCCTGATGTACCTAAAGTCATTCTCCCTTCTTAATGCCTTGTGCCAGCCTGAGTTCCATAGATGCCTTGGCTCCCCTTACTGCCCTTGTCACCTCCTCTCTGATTCTCAAGTACTCCTCCCTGTCCTCCCCCATGTTTTCTTGTACCTCCCTAAAGGCAGCTCTTTTCTTCCTTACCTTTCTATGACCTCCTTGCTCAACCAGCTCGGTTTCTTAGCCCTAGCCTTCTTGCTCTGGGCCTTGCAGCAGATTTTGGTTGCCTCCACTATCCCCAGCTTTATGAGCTCCCACCTCTGGTTAGTGTCCATACTAGATTGAATTCTGGCCAGGTACCCTTTTGCCACTTCCCCCATCCTCCCAAAGTTGGCTCTCCTGAAGTCCAGCACTCTTGTGCCAGATTCCCTCCTTCCTTGCCCATATCCAATGTGAACCATACTGAGTGGTGGTCACTCCCTGACAGCGTTCTTCCACTGTAAGTTCTCTCACAAAGTCCCCATTTGCCAGCACAAGGTCAAGGGATTCCTAACCTGGTTGGTTCACTGACCATTTGCTGCAGGAAGCAGTCCTGGAAGGCATCCAGCAGTACCTGCTCCCTTCTGTTCCTGGTTGTTGGGGTACTCCAGTCCACTCCTGGCATGTTGAAGTCCCCCACAATCACCACACTACCCTTCTCGCAGGTCCTCCTGATCTGTCCCGCTAGTTCCCTGTCTAAGTCCTCCATCTGAGATGATGGCCTGTACACCACTCCCATTCTGAGAATCCTATTCTTGGAATCCTGGATTTGCATCCAAAGTGACTCCATACTACCCTCCTCCTCCCCTTCCTCCCTTACACACTTCAGTCCCTCCTTCACATATAGTGCTACACCCCCTCCTTTCCCAATCACCCTGTCTCTACGAAATAACCTGTACCCTGGTACAGACAGGTCCCAGTCATTGTATTGGGTGGCCCATGTTTCTGTGATGGCTGCAATGTCCACCTCTCCCTCTGCCATGAGCACCTGTAACTCTGCAGTTTTCCTCCCAAGGCTCCTAGCATTAAGGGTAACCACCTTCCACCCTCCTCCTCCCTCATCCTGCCCTCCTTTACTAGCATCACCAATAGTACTTGCCATTTGTCCTTTGTCACTGTTATGAGGGGTAAGCTCTTATGGTTTTCCAACCTGTGGTCTCTGCATGTCTCTTGCCCAATTGCCACCCCCCCCCCCGCTCCTAGTTTAAATTCCCAACTTCCTCTATGTACTCCTCCATCCTCTGTTTCAACACTTTCTTTCCCTCCTCACTCAAGTTTAGTCTGTCTTTGGCATAGAGACACTGTCCTCCCAGGTCCTCCCACCCTCCAGCAGCCCATACCCTTAGCACAACACCAGGTTCTTAGCCATCCTCTAAATTCTCTATTCTCAGCTTTGTTGTGCTTGCTTTGGGCACTGGAAGTATCTCTGAAAGTTACTGATCTTTCTGCCCTCACATAATTGTCCTAGTTCCTCAAACCTCTCTGACTATATCTACTGTCTTGTCAGCCAGGTCATTTGTCCCAAGATGTATAATTAAATGAGGCTTGTCCTACCACTCCTAGCATATTTCAGAACAGATTGTCCCACCCTTTCTGCTGTCATTCCTGGCATGGCCTCCACCCAAATGCAACTATGTCTCTCCCCCTTGCTACCGTACCTGACTACTCTTAGTATTGAGTCCCCAGCACTAAGACTCCACCCCTCTTACTCCCTGCTTGCTTCCATTCATCTCCATCTCTCATTTCTGGCTCCTCTTCTTTCTCCTGCACACTATTTCCCCCTTTTGCCCCTGTTGCAATTCTCCCAGAAGAACTTTCCCCCGCTCCAGTTTGGTCCAGGCATTTATCAATTACTCCTCCAATTTCATCATTTCCCTCCTCCTCCTCCTCCTCCTTCCTCTCTAGCAGTGCAAAACTATTTTCTGAAGACCCTTCACAAATGCTCACTCCCTCTCTCTTCATAGTAACCTGTTCTCTCCTTTCCACTCCATGACTTTTGCCACTTCTTTGCCTCCCCTCACAAGTCCCTATCTCCTCCTTCCATTTGTCTTTTGTCTCCTGACCTGACCATTGTGCCAAGTTGATCATCAACCCCGTAATGAGCACCCCCAGATCATTCTTATCCTCTGTCTTGGCCAGCTGCACTCCCCAACTGTTTTTAATTAAAAGATGTTGATGCTGGCTTTGTATCGTGGTTCCACTGGTCTCCACCAGAAATGTACTTTTGTAGAGTGCTGAGTTCTCTGATTAAATTGAAATCCTTTTCTAACACAACGGTCCTGGCACAGTTAAATAATGGATCTCTTCAAGGATATCTATTTTATCAGGCCACAGCTATGGAACTATAGCTGCCAGGCACTATATAGGACCACATGAAACATTTTGCTAGTAGTCTTTTGGGGCTGCCCATGTTGATGTCATACATTCACATCCTCACCATATAAATGTGTGCAACCCTGCACCCTCCTCAGTTCTTTTCCTTAATTTTTAATATAATTTTTATTGATTTTTCTGGTTAAATACCATTATTGTAAACAATGAATTATAAACATATAATCACAATACATAACATTGTCTCACTTCCTTTCACCTTCCTCCTCCCATCCCTCCCTTCACCTCCCTCACCCTCTCAGTTAAGTATGATGTAACAGTATATGGAGATTTTAAGGATGAGAAGAAAATGTAAGTCCTGTGCAAAATGTCAAACACCTGTAAATGTCTTAATGAAAACCAAAAAAAAATTAAACAGTCAGCTTTTTTTGATTACTTATGATAAACAATTTTTTAAACTCTTTTGCAAATAAAGTTCAGAGTAAAGGAGAAGCAGGAGTTGGGAGCAACTTGTGAAAGCATTAATACAGGAAAGTCCTGTGCTCACCACACCTCCAAGCTGGAAAGAGAAAAGAAAGTGGTGAAAAATAGAATGCACAATTTGCATAAAACAAATAATATTATATAGTCAATATACTGAAAAACAACAAAGGCAGAAAATTCTTGGTGGGTTGAGGGTGAGGGTTGGTTATTTGGAAAGGAAGTTTTAAAGATATGGAGAAACAGGAGCGGTGGGGGATTTTGGAACCCCTTAAGTCATTTTATTCCACAGCAGGTGAATACACATTAATACACCCAAGATTTACAGGTAGGGTCTGTAATCAATTTTTGTGTTCAGGCCTGCAGGCTGTAACGTTCCTAGTGTGAAGATCCAAAAGGTTTCACACTGCAATAGACTCTGTACATTGTCACCCTAAAAAAAAAAAAAAAAAAAAACCCACCTTGATATGTTCTAAACTCATAAATCTAAGTAGAGAGGCATCACTATTGTGTGAATAGAAAAAGTGCTCAACCAAGGGATTATCCATACAGAAATTCTTTATGTCTCAGACATGCCTCTGTACCCTGGTTTTCAAATGTCTGGTGGTGCGGTAATGTATACTAGTTCACAGGGCACCATAGTGCATGCACAACAAATGTTGTTATGCATGAAATTAATTATCAATGGTGACACTCTGTGAGCTATGTGATAGTTGAAATTCTGATCCCTGCCACAAAACACAACATACAGTTGCCCACGTTTAAACATTCCATTAGGTTTAGCTGGTAACCAAGTTAGCATTGTTAGATGATGGGTAACTGGCTCTTGACAAGTTTGTCCCACAGACTGATACCCCTATAGAATGTTATCCTTGTTTTTTCCCAGTGGTTCTATTTAATTCTTGATCCCCTTGGAGAATGAGCCAGTATTTCATAACAATGCTACCAATCAGTCCAGCCACATGATTGTAACTAGTGGCAAAACAAACCATCTCATATTCTTGTATGTCTCTAATTCTGGGCACCAGTAAATATTCCCTGGGTCTGCATTTAACTCTGTTCAATGCAGAATCCAAAAGCTTATGATCATAACCCTTCTTGATGAACACATTTTTCATTGCTCCTGCCTGCCCCAGGAATTCTTGCATTTCAGAACAATTGCATTTAAGTCTCAGAAACTGCCTGAAAGGAATAGAGTCATTCAGAGATCTTGAGTGTGCACTACTGTTCAATAAGAAGTTATTAATTGCCGTTGTGACATGGGACCCCTGTCATAGGACAGTTCCCTGAGAAGGAAGCTGAATTCTTGCCCCTCCATAAAGTGCACATGTGCTTAAGAATTAAGGTGCTTTCATTATGTCTGAGAATACAATAGCAGAGCACTAGAGTGGTACAATGGCATTAGAACAAACACATGTTGCCACGTGACAATGTGCAGACGTGCTCTAGGCAGATGAATGTATACTTATGCCCAGATAGTCAAAGGGACTGCACCTGGTGCAACTAAATCGCACCAGCGCAACCTCAGAAATGTGTCCTGGTGCAATATTCAAAAGAGGAACTTGCGCAGCGCAAGTCCTGATGCGCTGGGATGGAATGATAATTGTATGCAGCACGTCTCCAGGGGGCATTGCCCATGCATATGAGGTGCATCCTGATATTCAGCCTGGGATTAAACATGGATGTGGTAATACTAGACTTCAGGAGAGCCTTTGATACAGTCCCACATAATAAAATCATTGAAAAATTGATAGGATTGGGAGTGGATGGGGCCTTAGTGAGATGGGTGGGACACTGGTTGGCAAATAGGTCTCAGAGGGTCAGACTATGTGGACACTTATCAGATCCACAGAGGGTGAGGAGTGGTGTGCCACAGGGGTCGGTGCTTGGACCTCTATTGTTCAGCATTTTTATTGGTGATTTAAGGATATTAAGTCAAAATAAGTTGGTTAAATTTGCTGATGATATTAAGATTGGAGGAGTGTGGATACCTTTAATGACAGACTGATTTTGGACAAGATTTGATTTATATATTGGAATGGGCAAGGACTAATGGTATGACCTTTAATGAGGAAAAATGCACTACAATGCATTGTGGGAGCATAATGTTCAACAGTCATATGGCATTTTGGGATTAAACTTAAAGATATCAGAGGGAGAAAGATTTGGGAGTATACATACAGAACAATCTTAAAGTGATCGCGTAGTAAAAAAACATCAAATAAAGCTATGCAGTTGGTAAACTGCATTAGGCGGACTTCAATCTAGGAGTGGGGGGTATTGCTGATTGTATAAAATAATGGTGAGGCCCATTTTGATTATTGCTCCACAGTTTTCTGTCCCTATCTTGTAAAAGATATTAAGATAATGGAGAGGCCACAGAGAACCTATACAAAAATGATAAAGGGTGGAGGATAGATCTTATGATGAGAGGTTGCAGGGTTGAGTTTGTGGACACTGGAGAGTAGGAGAAAGAGGGGTGATTTATTGTTATTATTTAAAATTTTGAAAGATGAAAGTCTGTTAAAGTCTGATCTAGTGGCTTAGACACTACAAAAGCAGGTGACTCAAATTACAACTTCCTGTTGCTAGCCTTGCTTGTAGAGCAGAAAGCAGCTAACTAAAAGAAGTTACATTTTCTTATTAATTTAACACTTATATCTTAGCAGGAGTCAGTGTCTGTTGAGATTAGCCAAACAGATACTTTATTAGAAGTAGAAGGGGTCTTATTTAGGGTTAAAAAAAAAAGAAAGAAAGTCAGTGTGTGTTCTGTGCTGGGAAGGATTCTGTATCAGTTTACTTTGCTAAACCAGTAGGAGGAGAGAGAGCTTACCTGGGGGTGTGGCTTAGACACCATAAAAGCAGGTGACTCAAATTACAACTTCCTGTTGCTAGCCTTGCTTGTAGAGCAGAAAGCAGCTAACTAAAAGAAGCTACATTTTCTTATTAATTTAACACTTATATCTTAGAAGGAGTCGGTGTCTGTTGAGATTAAGCAAACAGATACTTTATTAGTAGTAGAAGGGGAATTATTTAGGGTTTTATTGCCGTCCATCCCACCCACCCTAAGCCAGTTCTACTTTTATAGCCACTGGATTTGACTGTCAACAGGAACTTCCTGTTTGGCAGTAGGAAGGGAAAGATCATAGAGAAACATTGGTTTTGTCAACCCTAAAGGAAAAAAGTAGCTCACTCTCCCTCCCAGCTGCTGGTGGTCTGATATTGAGCAAGGAAGAAGAGGCTACTGAAGAGTGTGGAGTTACTGTCCCAGAACAGGAAGGGTGAGAGTTGTAAGAGAGGAGAGAGTAAGCATACAGAGAAACAGGAGAGGGACACAAAATAAGACATGATAGGAGTGGTGCAGTGCAATGGCTCTGAAGTGGTTCAGGAGACATTCTGGAGGCTGCGATGTTGCCCTATTTGCAGACACCTCTGGTCTGAGGGAGGAGGTTGCCTGTCTCCAGGCTGACCTGGCTAGGATTCGTGAAACCTCCTCCCCACCCAGGGACCACCAGGGCCAATGCCACTACCTCAGAGGTTGCCACGAAAGAGGAGAGGCTGGACCAGGGTGGGCTCAAGGAGGGAGAGGGTGATGGAACAGAGTTGCATCCCTCCAGCTGTACTGCTCCACAATTCATTTGCTCTTCTGGTAGATAGTGGTTCCTCTACAGAGGCACCTGCAATGGAGACCAAGGAGGATGCTGGGAACCTTCACAAAGGAGACCCACAGGAGGGTGACATGAGACCCCACAAGGGAAGGAAACAACTCCTGGTGGAGGACTCAATCATTAGGGGGTAGAAATGGGGAGGAAGGGGTAGAGGGAGGTGAGGTGCCTGCCTGGCGCCATGGCTTGGAGGGACAGGAAGCGAATCCTCAGGATCGTGGGAGCAGCTGCACGAGGGAGGGTGCTGGATGTCATTGTCCACCTAGGGACAAATGACCTGGCTAGGAATGGGATCAGAGCAGTGCAAGGAGGAGTTTGTAGAGTTGGGGAGGGCCTTGGGCACGTAGCGCATCAGTAACCTTCTCAGAGGTGCTGCCTGTCTATATAAGTGGTGATGCTAGGGTACTCTTCACCAGGGAATTCAATGAATGGTTGAAAAACTGGTGTGGAGCTCAGGGTTTTGGCTTCATTGGGACTGGGGAGCCACCTGGAGGATCAGACCTATACTGGTGCGATGGTCTGCATCTGTGGGGAACCAGGATCCTAGGTGCGAGGTTTAAATGCTTCATTGGCAAGCATTTAAAATAGCCAAGGGGAGACACACTGAAAAGGAGCAGGAAATCCTGGCCTCCCCACAAACAACAGTAATTAGTGAGGTAAACACTGATGGTAGAGAAGTCGTTAGTGAGCAGGACAGAAGTAAATGTAAAAAAGGCAGTAAGGACAGGAATGGGGTAAAAGGGTAAGGCCATCAAAAGTGGAGGGTGATGAGTACCAATGGCTGTAGCTCTCTGAACTAGTGGCTTTGATGGAAGAGGGTTGCCTGGATATTGTGGCAGTCACCAAAACATGGTGCACAGAGAACCATGACTGGGATGTCAACATACCAGGATACACAATCTACGGGAGGGACAGGGAGGGTAAAAGAGGAGGAAGAGTAGCTCTTTATGTAAAGGAAGGGATCAAAGCAATAGAACTAAAGAGTAAACAGGGGGCAGATGAGACACTCTGGGTCACCCTGGAGACAGGAAATGGCACCACAATCCGCATGGGGGTTGTATACAAACCCCATCTCAGGGGAAGGGAATGGACAAGGAAATGATAGAAGGCTTCCTTAGAATGGCAGAAAAAGGGGAGATATTGTTGATGGGGGACCTGAATATGCCAGATGTTAACTGGAGCACCTTTGCTGCAGGCACATCCAAGAGCAGGGTCATTCTTGATGCCCTACAGACAGCTAGTATTGGAATCCACTGGAGGAGCAATCTTAGACCTGGTATTCTCAAATGGGGATGGAGAAAGAGTCTCAGATTTAGAAGTGGTAGCCATCTGGGAACGAGCGACCACCAAACAGTGTGGTTCATGATAAACACAGCCATACAACCGCTCAACAAAGGCAAGAGTATTGGGCTTTAGGAGGGCTGACTTTGAAATGAAAGAGTGCCTCAGAAAAGCACTAGCAAACAGGCAAGAAGGAGGGTGGAGGAACAATGGGGAGTAATTAAAACAGCCATCACAGAGGCAGCAAGCCTTTGTGTAAAGCAAATCAACAAAACACAATGAAGGAAAAAACGCTATGGTTCTCAAAAGAGGTGGCAGGGAAGGTTAAGGAGAAAAGGATAGCATTCAGGAAATATAAGGAAACACAGAAGGAGAAGGACAGAGAACTTTATCAGTTAAAGCAGAAAGAGGCTGGGAAGGCAGTCAGAATAGCAAAGGCCCAAACCGAGGAAAGGATAGCCAACTCTGTTAAGAAGGGGATAAGACCTTTTATAGGTACATTAGGGAGCAAAGAAAGACCAAAGGAGGGATACTGAGGCTTAATAAAGGGGAGGGAAAGTGGGTAGAGGGTGACAATGAAAAAGCAGGGATACTGAATGAATATTTCTGCTCAGTATTCACAAAGGAAGAGGAGGGGAAGTACCTAAACCAAACAAGAGAAACACTGTGAAGATGGGGGTCGATACCAGTCCATTTACAGAAGAAAGGGTTCTGAAAGAACTAATAAAATTGAAGGTGGACAAAGCAATGGGGCCTGATGGGATTCACCCAAGAATTCTAAAAGAACTAAGGGTAGAACTAATGACACCGCTGACTACTCTCTTTAACAAATCGTGGGAGGATGAGGTGGTGCCTGAGGACTGGAGGAGGGCGGATGTGATTCCTCTTCGCAAAAGTGGGAGCAGGACAGAGGTAGGAAACTACAGACCAGTTAGTTTGACCTCAGTGGTAGGTAAAATGATGGAATCACTTCTGAAGGAAAGAATTGTTAAGTACCTAGAGGCCAGTGGGGCACAGGACCCAAGGCAGAATGGGTTCACGATGGGAAGGTCATGTCAGACGAATCTAATAGATTTCTTTGACTGGGTGACCAAAGTAATAGACCTGGGAGGGGCTGTGGACATGGCTTACCTATATTTTAGCAAGGCATTTGATACAGTCCCACACAAAAGATTAATACACAAGTTAGCCAGCCTTGGAGTGGGTCCCAAGGTGGTGGCCTGGATAAAAAATTGGCTAGACAACAGGACACAAAGGGTAGTAGTAAATGGAGTCCACAGTGAAGAAAGGAGGATTACTAGTGGGTACCACAGGGTTCAGTACTGGGACGGTCCTTTTAATGTCTTTATAAGTGACATTGCAGAGGAACTGGAAGGAAAAGTACGTCTCTTTGCAGATGACACAAAGATCTGCAACAGGGTTGATACACCAGATGGAGTGGAAAGGATGAGAACCGACTTGGCAAGGTTAGAGGAATGGTCAAATGTATAGCAGCTCAGATTCAATGCAAAGAAGTGCAAGGTAATGCACCTGGGAAACAAAAACCCAAGGCAAGAGTACACAATGGGGGGTGAGATACTGACAACAGTAAAAATGGAAAGGGACCTGGGGGTTATTATATCAGATGACCTTAAGGTGGGCAAGCAATGTGAGAAGGCAGTAAGGAAGGCTGGGGGTATACTGGGATGCATAGGGAGAGGCATCACTAGAAGAAAACAGGAAGTTGTTATCCCTCTGTACAGACAGTTGGTGAGACCCCATCTGGAGTACTTGTGCAGTTCTGAGACCCCAACCCACAAAGACATAGACAGAGTGGAGGCTGTCCAGAGGAGGGTAACTAAAATGGTGCAGGGTCTGCACCAGAAGACATACTGAAGAAAGACTAAAGGAGCTTAATATGTATACCCTTGAGGAAAGAAGGGAGAGAGGGACATGACAGAAACTTTCAAGTACCTCAAGGAATCAACAAAGTCCAAGAGGTGGCATCTTTCAGAAAAAGATGTGCAAGAACAAGAGGCACATTGAAAATAGAGGAGGGCTCAGAGGTAATGTGGAGGAAGTATTTTTTCACAGAGAGGGTTGTGGATGCATGGAACAGCCTCCCTGAGGAGGTCGTGGAGTCAAGAACAGTGAGGGAATTCAAGAATGCATGGGACAGACATAAGGCAGTCCTAGGGGGGGGGTAGGAGGAAGTAAGCTGTTGGTTAATTAGGATCTGCAGCTTATCTGTTAGGTAGGAAAATGGGCAGACTAGGTGGGCCAAGCGGTCCTTATCTGCCATCACATTCTATGTTTCTATGTTTCTATCTGGGGCTGGAGTGGATAGATAAACCTTATTATTTACGGTGTCATAAATAAACAACTGAGGGAGGAAACGTGAGAATTGGAGTGGAGAAGAAATGGATTTAAGAACAGGGTGGTTAGGTGGTGGAATGTCTTGCCACAGGAGGTGGTTGATGCCAGAAGTGTAAATATATTTAAAAAGAGGTCAGATAGATTCCTTACTGAAGTTGGTGACATAGGTCATCGCCACGGAATGGTGGGGGAGGTCTTTATGGGTAAATGCCTTTTGGCTTCCTTATTCTCTCCAGTATGAACTCCAGTATGATGTGTAGCACATATGCTGGCACAACCCTGAGGTGTGCCGCATATCTGGTCACAAAGTTGAGCCCAAAATAAAAGGCTCAAGTACCAGCCACCCACAGGCGTGCTGCTGTACTGCAATGTGCAACATAGCATCCGCCAGCAGTGGGTGGCAACACCCCCCCGACACCATGCATAAGCACCCACAGATGTCCCTGATAGTCTAGTGGCACCCTTCTCCCACCCCGTAGCTGCAATTACTGAACATATATGCAAATGATATCCACCACTTGCAGCAGGTGCAGAATGCTGTGGCCAGGCTGTTGACTGGCACCTCTAGGTCCAGCCACATTACGCCTGTCCTGCGCAAACGGCACTGGTTGCCATTTCAGTGGCAGATCACCTATAAGGTAGGCTTGTTTACCTTCAAAGCCCTACGTGAACAGGGACCCGACTACCTTGAAGATCTCCTAACTCCCTACTCCCCCAATCGCTCTCTCCGATCCGCCGATGAGGGATTGCTAGAGATTCCAAGGGTTCACCTTAAAACATCTGGAGCTCATGCTTTTTCAGTTGCAGCACCGACCCAGTGGAATTCTCTACCTTGTCAGTTAAGAGAATGCCTGACCATCAGCAATTTTAAATCCAAGCTAAAAACATATTTATTCTCTTTGGCCTTCCTGGATTAATTTTTTATTTTTTTCTTGCATTGTTTCTACTCCTTGGTCCCCGGTGGGCTAACATCCTCATCCACCCGTCCAGCCCCGTACACGAGATCAGTCCACTACCCCCTACCCCCCAACAGATTACCCCCCATGGAGGGGCAGTGACCTGCTCACAGGATCCAGTGTGGGGAGCACCATTCGAGGTTGGGGCCTGCGGCGGGTGGACGGCTCATCAATGTTCGACCGGGACCAGATTTTCTCCACCATTTTCACCCTTGCATGAGGGGCGTGCAATGTAACCCATGGAAGAAGAACGCATGCATCTGCAAGTGCTCCTCCCTGGCTCCTGCCCCATCATGCCCCTTTTTCTGTAGAGCAGCGGCACTATATCCCCTAGCCTCCACCAGTGGACACCCTTGTGCCAACTACTGGAATCCTCCCCTTGGAGAGGGGGAGAGTTCTGTCGGATGCACAATCCTCTCCTCTCCTGCCAACCCCGGCAACCTATGCTCTTTCCTCAAACACGGTCGCCGGCATGGCACGGTAAGGGCGACCAGCGCCTTATCCCTCAGTGCCACCGTACTACTCCTTCCCGAATTAATTGAATTGATTTAAAAAGTTATTATATTCTCTGTTTTTATATTGTATTTATAATTTGTACAGAGCCTTGGTTTTGAAAGGTGTTATAAAAATAAAGACTGATTGACTGATTGATTGAAATGATATCCTGGTAGTCTAGTGGTATCGCCCCTGCCCACAACCTGGATCGTTAAACCCTACTACTAACATCCTTGGTGGTCCAGTGGCACCCCTCACCTCTCACCCACACAGGACCCCTCCTCACCCAGCTGTCTCGGTTATTGGTGGGCAGCACAAAGCTAACCGATACCGCCCAGTTGCTCGGCCGAATGACAGCTTACAGTAGCAGCTGTAAGCCTATTGCTCATGGATCTGTCGGTTTAGTGCATATTGAATAGCTGGTCTACAAAACTGTGAATGAATGACTTCACGGTTGTGTGAATGACTATTACAGTATGCACTGTAAGTCCATTGGTCCACATTGTGGACCAATTGGTTTATAGCTGCAACTGTAAGCTTTCATTTGGCAGACAGTTGGGCAGTATGCAGGTAGGTTTGTGCTGCCCACTGTTGATGGGGGGACCTGGGTGGGGGGGTCCTGTGGGTGGGAGTGTGCCACTTAACCACCAGGGATGTTTGTAGTAGGGTTTGCCGGCGATCGGGTTTATGGGCAAGGTAGGGGGTACCACTAGACTACCAGGGATAATTCTACATATATTTAGTGAGCGTGGATATGGGTGGGGTGGGGGGCACCACTAGACTACCAGGGAAATCATGTGCATATATGTTCGGTGATCGTGGCTACGGGGTGGGAGGAGGGTACCACTAGACTACCAGGGCTATATTTTACATATATCTTTGGTGAGCATGGGTATGGGGAGGGATGGGGACCTCTGGAGCCCCTCTGACAGCACCACATGCAGCGTAGGGTGCCATGCACATTTTGCTGGCCAGCCCTGCACTACTTATGCATATGGGGCCATAATGACATGCAGATGGCCCATTTGTGTTTTGTATATGTAACTCCTATGTTCCCAGGGGTTACTAGAATCCCGCTTAGAATTAGTGGCAGGCAGGAGAGGCAGCTTGTGAGATGCCAGTTAAATGGGTTTCATACTGTCACACTCTGTTTTCAGATTCTGCTGAGCTGGAGTGATGATGTCACCTTAGAATTCTCACAGCAGCATAAGCCACAATGGAATGCTAGCTGCAGGGGTTAGCAGTAGAACGTTGAGAGATTCAAGTTCAGTCTTGAGGGAGTAGTCGGGTGGAGACTCAGGAGAGTGAGGAGTGCTGCAGAAGGCCGCTCCTCAGACCTAACTCTGAGAGAGAGCTACCTTAGGAAAAGGGGTCGTGTGTTCTCACCCTAGAGAGGAACACAGAAGACCAGTTGTGTGAAGTGGTAAAGACTGTTCCTGGGAGGTTTTCCAGTGCCCCATCCCTGGAGGGATGGGCAGGAATTCCAGAATTCAGGGGCAACTCCTGGTCCAGCCTGGAGAGGTGAGGCTGCCTGAGAGTCATTTTGTTCTGTTAGTATCTGAGACATTTTATGAGAAAAGTCCAGGGGCACCTGCATACTGTGGTGAGTTTGCTCTGACAAAGAGACTATGTTCACCAAGACTGTGTGTTTCTAGTAAATGTTTCTGCCTACTATGGGGTTAAAGAGAGACTTGCCAAGTACAGAACTTTTATATTGTGTATGACTTAAAAGCATCTGCAACAGTGGGGGTCTAGGGTAAGACATAGCCACATATGGAACTTTAAAGTCAGGACACCTCCGTGAGTGAAATGTAGAATGTTAAATGTGCAAAACATTTCTAGAGAGCATCTACAAGCAGTATTTTGAAGAAAGGTGTTGCAACCAGATGAATGGCTGAGTATAGATTTGGGAGCGAAAGGTGGGAGATCCTCCATCTGAAGTAACCAGATTTACCTCTCCGGGTTCAGTTTGGGCACCTATGTTTTCTCTCAGGCATTTGGCCAATGCCTGAAGAAAGTACCCAGATGTGGGATTTTGGATTTCCCTGAGAGCCGGAATGTGCTCGTGGGTGGTTTAGGGAGCCACCAGCAACCTCCATGCAATACGGAAAAGTGTCCTAGTACTGGCTGGAGTGCCAAGTCATGGCAAAGAAGAGAAGTGTACCTGTTCAGGCCATGTGTGCCCAGATCCATTCAGAACCTGAGGGTTCGCTGTGAGGAAGTGTACTCTGTACCTCTGTAATCTGCATTACTAGTGAGAATAGTGGGGGTCCATCTTTGCTTTGTTATTCTCTGTATTATGTGAATAAAAGCCACACTCTAGAATCCCAGCCTGGTTTGGACATTACAGTTATTACTTCCATTGTCTGGATTTTCTTGGGTGCCCCTGACCAGAAGTACAAACCTAGCATAATGCTGAGCAAACATTTTCTCCCAGGGACCCAGGTTGATGGCCATGCTAAATGGTCCCCCCAGGTGTGAGCCAGGTAGTTGCCACACTTGGTTTGCCTTTTTGAGGATGGCAGGCTCCGTAGTAGAAGTAATGGGTCACACAGACATATTTGTAGTGACTACACCCACCCCTTTCGGTGGCGCCTAGATGTGAGAGGAGCAGCCCTGCTAGTCGAAACAAGAGGGGGCAGTGGGGGGAGGTTACACATACATTATGGCACCATTTGCATACTGCTGGCTGAATATCAGGAATTTGCACACAGCGTAACTCTGTTACACTGGTGCAGTTCCCATTCCTGGTATTCAGCCCTGTTAAGGGGAGATACACCAGAGCATCCTATTTGTGCCTTGTGCATGACCTGCAATGCTCAGAGGAGATACTCCATGGCTCATCTCCTTTGAATATATCCCATATTGCACTGGCACATCTCTGTTGCACTGTGCCACCACTTGCGCCATTGTCATGCGCAATTCTGAATATCGAGGCCTTAATGTACAAATTAGCATAAAGTACAGGGAGTAAGTAATGCATTGATGTATAGATTATGCCATTTTATACCTGTCCAAGTATATGTTATAATTGGAAAGGCTTTGCCTGGAGTTCAGTGGCCAAGCAGCTAGCCACTCCCACTTCCTGAGCTATATAAGCAGTTCCTCTCAGCCTCATTGTGAAGCATTTTTTCTTTGCAGCCAAAGGCTCTGCTGGTTTGTCCTCTGAGCTGGTTGGGCCTCCCTGGCTGGCTGGGGCCTGTGCGCCCGCTGCTCCTGCTTGTCTCTGCTGGGCCTCTGTGTTTATTTTCTAGCTTCTGATTTGTATTTTGCCTTTGGCTGTGTGTGCTTCCTTCTGTTTTTTGTTCCTAGTTTTCTGTGTTAGTGTGTCTTTGGTTTTGTCTTTGGGGGGCGGCTTTGTTCTAAGCTCCTAGCATACTGCTACTCCAGATCTCATACTGCTTGCTTTCAGTTACTCACAACTCTCAAATTACTTGCACTGTAACTGCAAATCTGATCTGTGTGTTTTAGCTCAATTATAGCTGCTCCATGTTGCATACTTGATTACTTTCACCTGACTCAGATTTACTTGAACCTAGCTATACAGCTCACTCTTGCTTGTTCTAATTACCTCATTGCAGCAGTCTCATTGCACTGCCTGGTGACATTGCTTTCAGAGCATTGTCCTCCTTTTCTTTGTTTATTGCAGTTGCAACTCAGTGTACTCAATTGTTTTCACCACTGCTGCACAGGCCTAATTGATTACTGCTACTGCTTTGTTTACCCCATTGCTATTGTACCTTGTTCTACTCTGAAGATAGCTAAAGCTCCTACTGGGGCTATACAATTAGATTTTATATCTGCATGTGGTTCTCTGCCCTTCCATTGCTTCCTTGTTTGTCCTACGGTGGGGAATGGGAGGTGTTTGGGGGGGGTCGTGGCCAATGTGGCTGATTATTTCTGTTCTAAATCCTGTCTTCGCCGCCGAAAACCCTAAGAGTTTGTCACCTTGATTTGGCTTTGAAATGCCTGGCTGGCTTGCCCCACTATTCAGTACTGTTTGCCCTATGGTATGCAGACCTAGGTGGAGGTCCACTTATTACTACTCTGTTTACTGACCTACGTGCAGGTCCACACTTGCTTACCCAATCATTGCTCCTTGCTTATGCAAACCATTGCTTCATGCCTACTGCCATCCCCTCGGCTTCAGCCTCTGGGATTCTGCTACAGTTTAATCTGCATTCGACCTTGCAGGGTCTCAGCACTCAATGCTCATTATGAACTTAGCATGCTGTGCTCACTCAGCTCACCAGCTTTTCAGCTGTCAATCAATTTCTGGGGCATGCCAGCCATTCTATTCTGGTGCAAGGTTTCTGCAGCCGACGGTCTCGCTCTGCATTTAGTCTGCATCTTGAGCGTGTCCAACTTGGTGCAGGATCCTTCTCACCTGGTCCATAGCTGGGAATGTCCTCACCCCAGGCTTGGCTTTAGCTGCCTGCTACAAGACAGCAGCTCCTGGTGTAGAATTTAATACGAGCAGTGAAGGGTGGAAAAGTTACTCTTTGGCTCTAGTGTTCCACTATAATGGTTAGCCATTGACTTTAGTGGTTTCCCTAGCAAGGCACCTTCACCGTATTCTCCCTACGACTGCCTCTGGTTCACCTGGTTTGATTTAGGTGGGTAGGCTAGGTGAGCACCTCAGCAGTTGCTGCTCCTCCTGCACCTTGGATGCACGTATTGTTGCAAAGTTTTCTCAACCTTCCATGGCATTCCCGCTAGAGGGTTTGAGTGAGAGCCTCCAAATTGGAATATTTTCCACCTTCCTTTAATTGGGTTTTCCAAATTGCAGGTGCAGAGCCGTCACTAAATAAACTATCCCAAGCCTGGAGGGAAGGCGACCTAGGCCTTGGATCCCCAGAGATTTCCTCCTCATAGGGTTTTTTTTTCTCTCCTCTGTTGCCTCAGGTCATAACACTTACTTAGCTTAGTTGTTTCCCCTAGTTTCTTTAGGTAAGTTCCACTGTTGGATGGAGGTGGAGGATGTCCTGCCTTTCCCTCTCTCCTTAGGGATCCCCTACTCTCAACGCAAACCATCAGTATCATGCTACTCAAGCCTGGGCATTCATTACTTTATCCAACTGAGCATCTCATTGCATTATCAAACTGCCTATGCTTCTCTTCTACTATGTTACAGTTACTGCTCCAATGTCACAGTTACTGCTTGCTCATATACTTCATGTTGCCTCTTTCTTTGTGGGTGATTTATACTACATTTCTTTTGGGGATTCCTAAGGTACCTTTAGTTACAGGAATTGTCCCATGGCACCTCTAGGGTGGAACTCTCTGAGGGTTCCTTGCTTTTCGTAGCCCTACAGGGTGGTAATTCCTCTGGAACAGAGAGTGCGAACAGCCAAAACCAAACTAACACAGTTGCACAAGCATAACACTACACTGGCTGCGTAGGTCAGTAAATATGTATTTGCTTCGATGTAATTGGAACTCTGACATAAAGTGCTCTAGTACAATAATTAATAGATACTTTATGCCATTAAAATGGAGATGACTCCTGGCTACTGGTTAGATGGAAATAGTATTTTGCCAGCCAAGCCAAGGAGTCTGTGTGCAGTCACAGTAATTCGAAGATTGCTGCTGCGCCGTGGCTTTAGTCCAGGTACTCTGAAGTAGAAACAAATATAGAAAAGTCCTTGGGGGGTCTAAATAAGAGACAGCAGCAGAACTGATGAAAGGAGAAACATGCTCGCTCCTCACTCGCTCTCTCTGTCTCGGCAAACTGCTGTATCGCAGTTCAAAGCAGAGCAGCAATTACTTTTACTTACAATCACCCCCGCTTTTAAGTACAGCGCAGCTGATTAACGCTTTCATGTTAGGGATGGTGGAGACTGATGCTAATCAATAATTCAGCTTTGGGCCGAGAGAGAACCTAAAAACAAATGGAAGCAGTTAAGCTCCAGCTTTCTCTCTCTCCCCTGCTCAGTCACAGCAACATGAGCAGAGCACACAGCTCCAGTGAAGATACTGCTCTCTGTCTCATGCACCAAATTTACGGTGCTTGAAGATGTTACTCCTAACCTTGACCATAGCAGAAACATGCTCCAGAGAGGTGCACACTGCACACAATGCTGCTCATCTTGTGGGGAGACTTCTCATTGGTTAATGTTGGCAGCCTCTGCTGCTTAGCAAATCGACACTGCCACTGCTAGTGGGGCTGAGCCATGGAAGGCAAGCAGCAGCTCTCTGAAGTGCTGCTTGTGGCTCGCTCCTTGCTTTTACAGTCCTTGGTGGTTCTGACACCCTGCCGCCCATAAATATTTCATAAATAAAAAATTAAATTGGGCCACACAAGGACATGGCGAGGAGAGGTAGGAAATAGTGCTCGGTATTAAGAAGAGCTCCCTGTTTCACCTTAGCCCCAGTAAAAGATGTAATAGCCTGGCAGTAAACACATAATTAAAGAAAAGCCAGGGCTGCCCTGTTACATTGTACATTGCTCTAAGACAGTGTGCTCTTATAGACTCCTCAGAGAAAGGAAAACAGAGGTTGCCTGTTACATTTCAGAGCCAATACTTGGTAAAGGGCCCACATGAAATATGATCCTGACAGCTGGAGATTTCAGCCATTGGTAAAATGAAGGAGACTATAAGTAAAGCACTGCCTTAAGAAAAGACACTATTGTACAGTACATTAACTTCAACTTTATTTTATTTATAAAGCAAGTCAACAGGTATCCAAGCTGTACAATGAATAAAATGATAAATAGATAAAACCACAATAAAACAACAAAATATCTAATCGTGGTATAGTTATTACTCATAGTCTGGAGGGGAGATTGAATAAGAAGGCCTTTAAGGCTGATTTGAAACTCTCTGTAGTCAGGCACTCTTTTACCCGATGAGGTAGAGAATTCCACAGGGTCGGGGCTGCAAATTAAAACAGGAGCCCCAGATGTCTTTAGGTGGACCCTGGGAATCTCTAGCAATCCCTCATCGGTGGAATGGGTGGATGGATGGGGTGGTAGGGGACCAGAGATCTTGCAGGTAGACCGGACCCTACCCATGTAGGGCTTTATAGGTGAGTAACCCAACCTTGAAGGTGATATGCCACTGGACAGGCAGCAAGTGCAGACTGCAGAGCACAGGTGTGATATGGCAGGATTGAGGCACGCCAGTCAACAACCTGGCGGCTGTATTCTGCACTAGCTGCAGACGGCGAATATCAACCCTCGGCAGCCATAGGTACAGAGAATTGCAATAGTCGAAGTGGGAGGTCATAAAGGCATGGACCAAAGAAGGGAGGTAATCAGTGGGCACCAGGTGCTTAATCCGGGTGAGATTCCTCAGATGGTAGAATGAGGATTTGACCATGGATGACAGCTGAGTCTTAAAAGTCCATCATCAAACATCACACCGAGATTTTCCACCCGGTCAGAGGACACTAGCTGGTTTCCACCAAGCCAAAGCCCAGTCGGTTGTCCAACCCATGCCCCTTCCACCTGATGGCCCCGGTCCACCACCAGCACCTCGGTCTTTTCTGGGTTCAACTTCAGCCAGCTGGCATTCATCCAGTCCTGGATCTTGGTGAGGCAGCTGTTAAACACCGAGAATGGGTCTTCTTGACTGGGCACTAAGGACAGGTAGAGCTGTGTATCATCTGCATAGCAGTGGAAACTCAGTCCATACTGCCTTACAGTGTCTTCCAACTGCAGCATGTACACTGCAAACAGCATGGGTGAAAGCACAGAGCCCTGTGGTATCCCATAGGGTAGGGAGACTGAGTCTGAAGAAAAAACTCCAGATACCACTGTCTGAGACCTACCCCAGAGGAAAGATTGAAACCAACTGAGGACTGTCCCAGACGGTCCGCAGAAAAACTGCAGCTGCTCTAGCAGCACCCCATGGTCCATGGTGTCAAATGCTGCAGCGAGATCGAGGAGGACCAAGATGGAATGGGACCTCTGATCTCTCACTATTGGGAGATCATTGAGTACCAGCAGCAATGCCGTCTCGGTGTTATGCCTCTTCCAGAATACGAACTGCAGAGGATCGTAGATGGCATGGGTAGTCAGATGTACCTCAAGATGTAGTGCGACCGCCTTTTCAATAACCTTCCCGGCAAAGGGAAGGTTAGAAACTGGCCTGTAGTTAGTGAGATAGTTCGGGTCGGAAGATGGCTTCTTGAGTACAGGAGTCACCATGACCTTCTTTAAGGAGTTCGGAACACCCTGACCCCAACGAACACTGGATGATCTCAGCAAGGACCGGCCGATGATCTCAATGCACTAACTAGGAGGCAGGTGAGGCCTGGGTCCAAACTACAGTAGGTTGGCCACAACCTTTGATTATCTGCATGACATCCCTGGTCTCCAGCTGATCAAGTCAGATCAGACAAACCGAGGAGCGGCAACCTCCCACCAACTATCGCAGCTCCCAATAGAAAACGCAGCATGGATTTTGGTTCTGATATTGACAACCTTATTCACAAAGAATCAAGCAAACTTGTCACACTTCTCTTGTGACAATATCCCCTGCAACTGAAGACAGATTGGATTGAACAGCCTGTCAACTGTTCGGAAGAGCTGGGCTGGTCAATTCTGTGCAGCGGTGATCTCCCTAGACAGGAACTCTGCCTTCTTACGGGAAATAGCTGATTGATAATCCTTGTAATGGGACATCAATCTAAGCCTGCTGGTATCAAGACCTGACTTCCACCAGCAATGCTCCAGCCTTCACCCCACTTGTCTTATTTCCTGAGGTCCCCATCAAACCAAGGAGACCAAGGTTGAAGAGTGAGGGCAAACATGGATAGGAGCAATGTCATCCAGAGCCCCTACAACAGCCTTATTATAGGCTATTATCAGTTCTTCTGATCCGTGACTTGCACCTGGAAACCTGAAAGGTCCAGTGTCGCCATCAGGCCAGCTGGAGTCAATTCCCTGAAAGGGTGATACCAGATCATTTCCATAGGGCAGGAGTATAAGGGGTGCTTGGAAATTGAACCATATAGAGTGATGGTCCAACCAACTGACTGGTTCCACCACCACATTGGAGGCTTCCATCCCCAGTAGGAAGACCAGATCCAGGGAGTGACCATGAATGTGGGTTGCAGAGGTAACAACCTGTGTGAAGCCCAATGAATACATCAGTTGGGAGAAGTCCTGCCCAAATTGCAGAGTTCATCGTCGATCCATGCTAAAGTCCCCAGCACCAAGCATCTAGGGGACTGCAACATCAGGATGACGAAGAAGTCCGTGACTTCCTGCAGGAATTGCTTCTCAGTGCCGGATGGACAGAAGAGAAGAATCCTGCACCCCACACCTGCACCCACGATGTACTTGAAGGATCTGGTCTCCCACTGGAACCCCCATCAGGCCCAATTCCTCCCTAAAACAGATGGCAACACCTCCGTCCCTTGAATCCTTCCTCAGGCAGTGTATCACCGCGAACCCATCCGGAACTGCTGCCCCCAATACTAGGCCAGCATTTTCACCAGCCAGGTCTCAGTGATGCAAGTTAGGTCTGATTATCCAACAACATCAGCAATAACAGCTGTCTTGTTTTTAATAGACCTGGCATTGCATAACACTGCCCGAGAAGGATGGGCTTCTGAGGTCACCCATGCTACCTGCCCACAAGAGGGAGAACTCTTGGTATGGGAACCAAGAGGGAGGACCCTCTCAAGAACACATTTTGCCCCTAAAGCATCTCCTGGCACCCATCACTTCTATATACCCCACCCGCTCCCCCCTCTTTTCAGGTCCACGGCCCCTGACCCTTGTCCTGCACACAACCCCTAGTGCTTTGCAATGTTGGTATATCCCACCTGGCAACAGGGGACAATTTAAAGGCCAGAAATCACAGAGCTTGGCGGGAGAGTGGTGCCTGACCGGGAGAGTAGTGTGTCAACAGATTCTAGACAGCCTACCCAGAATTTCTCTGAACCCCAGGATACTACAAGGAGGGAGAGCTCTAGTAAAAAATAAATCCACAGTGTAACAGCTATTAAATTCACCCCCCACAATAATATCAAATTAGATTAATGCCAATTAAACCAATCACTCACTCACTCGCTCACTCACTCACTCACTCACTTTTATTTATTTATTGAAATGTTTGACCAGGAAGGCACACTGAGCAACAAGTCACTTGTCTCCTGGTGCGACCTGGGGGAAGGGGTACAACTGGAATGAGACATTATACATTCAAGATACAAGATCAACATTAACATATAGTTGTAAGGCAGATGTTACAAGCAGTGTTACACATAATATGTAGAAACAGTGGACAATAATAAGTGCTGGGTTAATAAGTAAATAAGTGCTTACATGAAAGAAAAGGCGGAAAGGGGAGGGAGGGGTTGCGGTAGGGAAGGGGCAAGAGTTGTGCCCCTGAAGACCCCTTCAGGATGCAAGGAACCCCACAAGGGGACTGGGGGGCCAATGAGGAGGGGATAAGGCAGTGTCCCAGAGAGACCCCATTTAAGATGGTGGGGAAGGAGTAGATGAGATACAAGCCCCTAGTGGGGCAGGAGAGGGACCCATGGAGAGCATTCAGGGTCCTTTACATTCTGTGAGAGATCAAGGAGGCCAGTAAGGGAAGCAACTGGGGAAGGGGAGAAGGGTCAGAGGGGGTGGTGGCACAGGGTAAAAGTAAGGTAAGGGTAGGGATTGTCCAGGGCTTAGAGAGAGAGTTAGGGAGGGACATGCAGGAGCAGCTAGGTGCAAGGTAATTACTGAGGGCAGAGCTGATGGAGTAGGTGGAGGGTGAGTGCCAGATATTCCACATTTTTGGGTGGTGGTGAGAGTAACTGAAGTGACCAATTTGGGTGGATCATGGGGACAACCAGGGTACAGGAGTCAGTTATTCTAAGGGAATGGGAGGGTGGAAGGGGTGTTATAAAGGATGAGGTGAGGTAGGAAGGAGCTCACCCAGCCAGTGCTTGGAGGTGAATTTAGCACAGTGGGATAGTCGCCAATTTGTAAGAGAGGGAAAGGATAGGGCACAATACAGATTGCAGTGATGGGTGCTGGGGGCATCCAGGACAAAGGGTAGAAGGAATTGAAGAGGATGTCCAGTCTGGCCAGGGAGGACTTAGTGGCAGCACCACAGACCACGTCACAGTAGTCACAAATGGGCATTATCATCTTCTGAACAAGTTCACACCTAGCCGAGGAGGGTTGCAACTATGGTTCCTGAACAGGGCACCAAGCTTGGGGCACAGTTTTTTCTGGATGGCATCAATATGTCTGAGAAGTTTAGGTGTTGGTCCAACCAAACACCTAAGTACCTGAAGGAGGATGTGTCTCAAGTAAAGTCCCCTCAAGGGTGTGAAAAGATTCACTGACAGACTGACTGACTGACTGACTGACTCACTCACTCACCACTCACTCACCCAAATACTCAGTTCTCATATCCTTTAAAATACCCCTATAACTAAAACCCATAACACAACAAAACCCAAGATATTATCAAAATAAACTATTATGTATCTTAATTGCAGCACAGTATCAAAACAGCAGCAGCACCATTTTAAACCTAGTCAACAATTTAACCAGGATTTATAAGTCCATTACTGTCTTGTGTGATTGCGCTGTCCAATACTATCAGATTGTCCAAAATTTCCAACTGATTCAATAAGAAAAGCTCGCCACAGTCTGCAATGGGACAGGAGGGCTCTCACCACCTCCTTCACCAAAACCGTCAAATGAAAGGCTTGCCTGTAGTTCGTTGGCCAAGCAGCCAACCACTCCACTTCCTGAGCTATATAAGCAGTTCCTCTAAGCCTCACTGTGAAGCATTTTTTTCTTTGCAGCCAGAGGCTATGTTGGTTTGTCTTCTGAGCTAGCTGGGGCCTACCCCCCCCCCCGCCTGCTGTTTCTGTGTGTCTCTGCTGGACTTTTGTGTTTGTTTTCCTGCTTCTGGTTTGTCTCTTTCCTCCAGCTGTGTGCGCCCCTGTGTATTTTGTTTCTTGTGTTTGGGCCTTTCCCTGTTTTCTGTTTTGCTGTGTTTTGGTTTAGTCTTTTTTGGGGGGCTTTTATTTTCTAAGTTCCTAGCATACTGCTACTACAGAGCTCATACTGCTTGCTTTCAGTTACAACTCTCAAATTACTTGCACTGCAACTGCAAACCTACTCAGTGCTCATGCTATTGCTTTCAGTTACCTACAACTGCAGCCACTGCTGTTTACTTTACTTACTATTATACCTAGTGCTTGTGTTTTTTACACTATGCTCACCATGCTTAAACTACTGCAATGCAACTGCTATTATCTGTGTGTTTCAGCTCAACCATAGCTGCTCCATGTTGCATACTTAATTCTTTTCACCTGACACAGTTTACTCTGACCCTAGCTGTGCTGCTCATTCCTGCTCTCTTTCTATCTGTGCTTCATTGCACTGCCTGGCTACACCTGCTTCAAAGCATTTGTCTCCATGTTTCATTGCAGTTATAACTCTGAGGTCAGCCAACTAAGCTCCTTCTGAGGCTGTTAATATAGCTTGTTATTAAATCTTGCATCACCGCCAAAAATCCTCAGAGTGTTTGTCACCTTGATTTGGCTATTCCTGTTTGGCTGGCTTGCCCCCAATTCAGTGCTGTTTAATTGCTATACCATACGTTATGCAGGTTCTCCTAACACAACTACTGCTTCCTGACCTATCAGGTCCACATTTGCTTATGCAACTGCTGCTCTTGCTTATGCAAACCATTGCTTCATGCCTACTGCCATCCCTTCGGCTTCAGCCTGGGATTCTGCTGCACTCAATCTGCATTTGACCTTGCAAGGTCTCAGCACTTGATGCTCATTACAGTCTCAGCATGCTGTGTTCATTCAGCTCATCAGCTTTTCAGCTCTCAATCAATTTCTGGGGCATGCCAGCCATTCTATTTTGGTGCAGGGTTCCTGCAGCCGACGGTCCGCATCTCAAGCGTGTCCAACTTGGGGTGGGATCCTTCTCACCTGGCCCACAGCTGGGAATGTCCTCACCCTGGGCTTGGCTTTAGCTGCCTGCTATGCAACAGCAGCTCCTGGTGTAGAATTTAAGACTAGTGGTGAAGGGTGGTTACGATGATCTCCTTTGGCTCTAGTGCTCCACTATACAGTGTTTCCTTAGCAAGGCACCTTCACCACATCCTCCCACGACTGCCTCTGGTTCACCTGGTTTGATTTAGGGTGGTAGGCCAGGTTAGTGCTTCGCAGTTGTTGCTCTCCTCCTGCGCCTTGGATGCACGTGTTGTTGCAGAGTTTTCTTGCAACCTTTCATGTGCTTCCGCAGAGGGTTTGAGTGAGAGCCTTCCTCCAAATTGGAATATTTTCCACCTCCCTTAATTAGGTTTTCCAAATTGCAGCTGCAGAGCCATCACTAAATAAACTATCACAAGCCTGAGGGAAGGTGATCTAGGCCTTGGATCCGCAGAGATTTCCTCCTCATAGAGTTTTTTCTCTCCTCCGCTGCCTCAGGCCATAACACTTAGTTAGCTTAGTTGTTTTCCCTAGTTTTTTAGGTAGGTTCTGTTGTTGGATGGAGGTGGAGGATGTCCTGCCATTCCCTCTCTCCTTAGGGATCCCTACTCTCAAAGCAAGCCACTGGTATCATCTATGCAGACCTGGGCAGTCATTACAACAACTGAGCATCTCATTGCATTATCAAACTGCCTATACTTCTCTACTACTATGTTACAGTTACTGCTCCTATGTCTCAGTTACTGCTTGCTCATATGCTTCATGTTGCCTCCTTTCTGGGGATGATACTACATTTTTGGGGGATTCCTAAGGTACCTTTTGCCATGGGAACCGTCCCATTGCACCTCTAGGGGTGGAACCCTCTCCAAGGGTTCCTTGCCTTCATACCCCTACAGGGTGGTAATTCCTCTGGAATAGAATGTGAATGGCCAAAACCAAACTAACACAGTTGCACAAGATAACACTATACTGCGCGTGAGGCCAGTGAACCATATGATGTAGCACTCACTGCTATATTTCTCAGAAACTGAAGTGCCTGGTTAAGTCAAATGGAGGCCCTCTCACTGCCTCCTTGCATGATCAAATAAAATGATTGAACCAGCTTAGGTCTTAAAATACTTGCGGCAACATAAGGTTCCAATTTCTGTTTCCATCTCTCTGCTGTCAAAGTCTAAATCTTCACTTACAGTTGTTCTAATTTCCCAATCCTTCAAAGCTATGACCACAGCCCCAAGAAAAGTGGCTCCAGAAAGATGAAATGATTCAAGTGTGAACCAACCAGGGAGCAGGTACCCAAAACCCAGGCAATCCCCCCCACTTAGGCCTTGGGGGAGCACCCAACCTTTCCAGACAACCCTCCAAAACCACAGGTTCAACCTAGAAAGCTGTCGGCCCTCCAGTCAGCACTTCCTGGTTACTCCAGGGGCAAAGGCCCAGGCCAGGGGCCCACCTCCACCAGTCTCCCTGTGTACTCAGTACGCCAACTGGCAAATGGGAAATGGATCCTTCTACGGGTCAGTCATTTGCTTCTCATGGCAAGAAATCCTAACTACAGGCTGTCAGCTCAACCGCCATAAGTCCGTATGGCAAATCTTCTTAAAACCCACCGCTTCTCTGGACCTCAAAGCAATATCACCAGGGCAGAGAACACAGTCCCCTATAATGTCTCAATTCAGGCAAAACAACAGATCTTGAAAGTGTTGTTCATGAGATACAGCCCACTGATGATCGCCTGGTGTAAAATTCAAAGCTGGCATCAAACACTAAAGCAGACGGTGCAACACACTTAACTAGGAGGAAAACTGGCATACTTGTGGCTATGATTGACAGGTTGCAACAAAGTAGAATATATGTAAATGAATGCAAAATAAAATACACACAAAAAGCACTTGAAAATTAATACAAAGTACATTCAAAACTAAACTCTATGCTGCTGCTCCTGATGGCCGGCCCAGCATGGCTCCATCTTCACAAGATGTGGGAGAAAGTAAAAACACAAAGCAGGAGACAGTAAACAAAATATGGACTAGGTCTTTGTGGGTCACTGGGTTGGCAGGAGATGGGAGAAGAGGAGTGCACCCTCATTCTCCCATTCCCTTTGCCATCCCAGAAACCACAACAGGGATACACAGTGCTGTGTGATCTATGTATAAAATGGTTCTTTACCTGTAGTGCTGTATGTGGTGTTCTTATAGGGCAGGCAGCCCACTGAATGAGAGTATTTATGCTCCTCTCAGTGAGTGAGTGAGGTCTGCAAAAGGGGTGGGGCTTAGCCCCACTATAAGCTGACATGCTATAATTAAGAGGTTTTAAAGCTTTAAACAAGGCACTCTTTTTCCATGTGCAATGTACTGTATATATACAGATTAGTCTGAAGAATTATGCAAGATGTGAGAAGAGCCTCAATGGAGTTTACGTTAGTTATGTGGGTTTTACGATAATGATTGATCACCTGACCAGGATGCCATGCCTAAAACTATATAAAGCCTAACACTAGGGGAGACGTTAGATAGGAGTCAGTGGAGAACTGACTGTGAAAGGAGCAGGACCTCTCGAGAGTGTGGGTCCCCACCATACCTCTCAACTGTACCACATTACGAGGAACGTTCCTCATTTTACTTCAAAAAAGTTCCCTGTTCCACATTGTGAGGACTCGTCCCACATTCAGTGTTAACATTTTAAAGCAAAAATCTATAATAAATGATGCAAAAATATATTATTCAATAATAACAGACTTTCTGAACAGAAATGCAAGCATTTTAACAGTGTCCTGAGCTTCTTAGGTAAAGATTTGATTAAGTGTTCCACATTTTGCTCATTTGTTCCACATTTTGAGAGGCAATGTTCCACATTTAGGGGACAAAAGGTTGAGAGATACGGTCTCCACACTGGTCTTTTCCAGTGAGGCTGATATAAGCCTTAGCACTGCTGGTCAAAGCAGTGGCCTGTTTGCTTAGAATCCAGTAACTAACCTTTATTTTGAAGTTTTATTGCTTTCTGTAAATATTTTTTGCTAATTTTATGCAAATAATTTCTTATCTGTGTTCCTGTCTTATCACCTTTTTAGCAACCTTTTGTTTTCATATGCCCTGTTCCTTTATAGCCCCCCACCACCAAGTTCTTCTCAAACATCCTATTGTTTTTCACTTTGCAACTTTTATAAACTCTTACCTCAGGGCTTAATTGCTTTGTGTTCCTTTTCTTCTCTTCTGAGCTTCACCCTGTCTACCATTCAACCCTTCCTGTAATTCTTCTACTGTTTTATTGCCCAACAGTTTATATAAATACTGCTTATGTTGCTCAGTTTGTCATTCACCTAAAGAAGGACCTGTGGCCCTGAAAGCTTGTGTAGAATTCCATCTTTGTACAAGACTTGTTGGTCCAATAAAAGGTATCAAACCTTTCAGCGTCTCCTGTTATGAAAATAATAAATGACAAGTGCCATCCGGCATTTTTATGCACCTAAAAGTCGTCTGCTTGTGTCTAATGTTTTTGAAATCCCACACCCTACTACAGCCGTAAGTTTCCTAAAGCCTTTTGTGAGAGCCTAAATTTGATTATTGATAGAAATAGGGAAATGCAGAAAATCAGTGGTGTATGGATTAAAGTTGTGGGAAAACCATAGGTTTATGTTGTTGTTATTAATCTATTCCATAAACTGATCTGCCTTACTCTCAGTATCTTTCCATACACACAATATATTGTCAATAAAACAATACCATACACTACCATACTCTCCTCCCTCCCCTACCCCGTCCTGCCTCCACTGACTCCCAGTACTAGAGATCTGGAGCTTAAAGCTATCTATCTCCCAACCCCCTTTGTTGATCTCCCTCTGTCTCTAAATCTCTTAAAGCTTCCTCACTGGTCTGCTGTTCTCACCCAGCACTGCTCATGCAAAAGTGTCCTAGACCTGCATTTTGGACTCCACATTTTTCACCTCCTCTCTACCAACGTCCGCTGTCACCATGAACCTGCCCTAGCTCACACTGTTTGCGATCTCCCTAGCATCTGCCCTGGTGCTGACAGATGTATGTGCCTCAGCACTGGCCCAGGACCAAATGTACCTTGCCTACCTCTCGGAATCCTGCTCCCCCTGGTACACCCTACACTCCACCCCTGGTGGGAACTCTCCTACCCAGATCACATCATCCTCTCCTTCCTCTTAAACATGCTTACTTGGTCACTACCTGGCCTCCATATCCTGCTCTATTGCCATTCCCTCCTACACCTGCATCCCATTCATATCCCTACTACTCCATGCAAGAGACATTGAGCGCAACCTCGAACCCCCTAATTCCCACATAGCCCCCACTGACAGCACTTGGACAAATGCTCCAAGGCTAATAATTGCCCATATAAATGTATGCAGTCTCCCTTCCAAATACCAGGACCTGGAAGCATGGGTTGAGCTATACAAACTCCACATCCTGGGACTCTCTGAGACATGGCTAAAACCTCACATTACCGATGTCACCTACCAGCTACCTGGGAATTCCTCCCACTGCCTGGATAGATGGGGCAAAACAAAAAGGGGAGTGGAGTAGCTCTGTTCATCAAGGAACCCCTATCAGCCAACTCAGTTCTCCGCTCTGACCCAACCTCTCCCAATGAATGGCTCCTCACTGAACTCACCCTGGGAACTAGCAAAAAACTCTACATCGATGCTACTACAATCCCCCTACAGCCGGAACTGAGGGCCTAAACAGCTGCCTCTCAAGCCTGGACTCCCTATCCCATCACAGAGACTCAGTTCTATTGGGTGATCTCAATCTAAACTAGCTGAGTTCCAACCAGCCTGACTATGCCTCCCTCCTAAAATAATACAACCTGGCACAAACTATTAACCTTCCCACAAGGCAGAGCCCTCGCAATGGCACATACACACTCCTGGACTGGATTGTAACTAACCGGGAGGACTGTGTCTTGTACGCTGGTACCATGGCTGACTCCATTAGTGATCACTCCCCTGCGTACCTTCTCTGGTCATCCAAACTTAAATAGCCCCACCCAAATATCTGTCTTTATGTAACTTCAGAAGCCCAAAGATCCCCGTCCTTCTCTCTGAGGCATGGGCACTGGACTGGTCTGCCGTTTTCTCAGAATCAAGTGTGACCCGGGGAGCATCCATGTTCACTCAAGCTCTCCTGACTCTACAGAACAAGCAGCTTCCAGTCACCACCAGAAGGGTGAGGGATGGCTACTCGCTATAGTCATGAAAGTCCTCCTTACCCTCATGAAAGACAGGGACCATGCCTGGTCAGCCTATCATGCATCACCAGGATGATTACAGGTGTCAGAGGAACCTTTGTAAACACCTGACCAAAGCTCTCAAACAGACATATTTTCGCAGTCTCCAGCAAACTAGCCTCAGGGACCCTAAACAATTCTGGGCATCCATTGGCTTGCTACTAAACCCCCCCTCCAGTAAGCCAGTCCCACAGCTACACACTACTGCTGGCCTCATTACAGATCCCCATGAAGTGGCCAAGGCCCTCAATGACAAATTCTCTGACCTCACTATATACCTGAGCAAACTCCCAAATGGCATGCAAAAAAACTCTGTCCTCCTGCACGCCTCCATGACATCACCTGCCGGGCCTACCTCTCAACCTCCACCTCCACCCATTTTCTTCAAAATACTCTCGCACGCTGACATAGCTAAACTTCTAAAGAGACTCCCAAACCATGGCTCTCCTTAAGCAGAAGGATTATCCCCTGTCTTCCTTAGACTTATCTCCCCTGCCATCATCGCCCCTCTAATGTTCATTTTCAACCTCACCCTGACCACTTCCTCCATGCCTGATAAATGGAAAACCACAAAGGTCATTCCCATTCATAAAGCTGGGGACCCACAATCCACAGACAACTGTCGCCTGATCTCCCTCCTTCCTCACCTAAGCAAGCTACTTGAAAAAGCTGTCCACCACCAACTTGCTGACTACAGTACATAGGTAAATATGATCTACTATGTAGCTAACAACACAGCTTCCACAAGAATCACTCCACCACCACTGCCCTCGCACTCCTAACTGACCACATCCTCACAAAAATGGACCGTGGAAATGTAACTGGCACAATCTTCATTGACCTCTCCAAAGTCTTCGACCTGGTCAATAACTCACTTCTTCTCTCCAAATTGCATCACCTTGGCTGCTCTCCAGAGGTCACCACCTGGTTCGGAAGCTATCTTACAGGGCGCTCCCAGTTTGTGTGCATTGGCCTGGCCCACTCACCCAACCTGCTTGCCTCTGCTGGGGTTCCTCAAGGGTCTATCATTGGACCCCTCCTTTTCTTCTTATTCATTAACTCCATTCCAGTGGATAGTCTCAACTGTCACTCAACCCTTTACGCCGATGACCTTGTGGTCTTTTCCAGCAGAAAGTCTCCTACCCTCATCTCTGCAGCCCTCTCACAAAACTACACCGCAGCCCACAACTGGATCTCTGACAACCTCCTTCTGGTCAATGCCAAAAAAAACAAAAACAATGTTGTTCAGATCTAAGCCCTTCCTAACTAAATGCAAATCTAACCCACCCTTAATCATCATTTCCCCTGATGGCCATGCCCTAGAGGACGTTAAACACTTCAAATATCTAGGAGTTGTGCTTGATCTCTCCCTTTCCTTTACAGAGCACATAAACTCCCTGGTTCTAAGATTTCACCAAAAACTAGGGGCTGCCTACAGATACTGGCAATACCTCACCCCTGAGGCCCGCCATGCCATCATCCAGGGAAACCTGCTACCTATCCTGGACTACTGCTCTCCCATCTACTTCAGGACCTCCGCATCCACCATGGCAAAACTATCAGTAGCATACAACAGTGCCTGACACTTCTGCTTATTGGCCCCTTTCTCCATGCACCACTGTACACTCTACACAACACTGGGGTGGCTCCCACCACAAGCCCGCTTTGACCTTGCACTGTACAGTTTTATTGATTCTGCCATCCGTATTGGCCAGAAATCTCTTCTTGCTCCCCTTCTCACCACCCAAACTTCACACCACTGTCTATGCTCCTCCAGTATACCCTCCCTGAAAATCCCCAGGGTAGCCATGAACATGGGCACTAGAGCCCTGTCTGTAGCAGCCCCCACACTATGGAACAAGCTGCCTACTGAACTGCACACCATAAACACTCACCACCAGTTCAAGACTCGCCTCAAAGACTGACTCCTGTTGGCATCCACCTGCCACTGCTTTAAGGACTAGCCCCCCCATAGGTACCAGGGGTAGGGCCAAATGGGTTCTCTTATTTACTGAAACTGTACCACCATGAGCCTCACTTTGCTTTGTTATTTTGTTGTCCCTCAACTACTGCCTCCATGTATTGCTAAATGTAACAACTGTAACCTTTCACTATGTAGTACCTGCTCTTGTTATGTTCTTGTTAGTTTGATATTTCTACTCTGTGCCGCCTTATGTGGCCCGGGTCATGCCTGAAAATAGTCCCTGGGATCAGTGCACCTACCCGGTTAACAAAGTCATAAATAAAATACATAAAATAAAAATTAGATTATAGAATGGGTTGACACCTGGGTTGTAAATACATTCCTCCTCCAATTTACCAAGAAATTATCGAAAGAGGCCACCATGGATACCCGCTTTGCTGTTCTACAGCATTGCAAATAATAATCATGATCAAATTTGAACTAATTTTGGGAGAATACAAACTGAAAACCTTCTTCTATTAATTTGAGGGGAATTATTATTTTGAGGGGAATAATTGGAGCTCTCTGTAAAAAATATGTACATGCATCTACACCATCTTTATGTTTGATTGAGATGTAGAGGGCTTCTTCATCAATAATGAGCCATGTGTAATCCTTTTATTGTTTGGTAATTGGATAAGGCCCACTAGTCACAAGTGCCTGTTTTCAGGGGTGACCTGGGCGCACTGGGGAGGTTAAGTGACTTGCTCACAGTCACACAGTATGAAAATGGAGGTTATGAGAATCAAAACTAGGTCTGTCTGCTGAATATACCAAGCTCATTCACAGCTTGTTTCACTAACAAGCTGTTAGGTAGGCAGTGTCAGTGGCTCTTCAGGTAGCTCACTCGACTCTGAGGCTGGGAGATCAGAAGGTTGTGGGTTCTACCCCCACACCAGACACTTGGGTTAAAGATCACCTACAGCTCTCCACTATCTCCTCATCTTCCCTAATCCACTGCGAAGCGCTTCATGTCCTCCTTACTCTTGGCTCCAAAAAACTACATATTGCCTGTGCCTATAATCCCCCATCCAGTGGTATAAAAGGACTTGATGAACTGCTTGATCAGACCTCTCTTCTATCCAGGAGAACTAAGGTTCTTTTACTTGGTGATCTCAATCTAAACTGGCTCGGAAAATCTCTACATGTACTACAGTCCAAGATTCAAAGTTTCAACCTTCATCAGGTGATCAGTGACCCCACTAGAACTGCCCTGCATTCCAACTCTAGTACTCTGTTGGACTGGATAATGACTAACCACCCAGAAAATATTATCTCCTCTGGCATACTAGCAGATGTCATCACAGACCACTCCCTCATTTTTTGTAGATGGGGCAAAACTAGGCCTTCCCCTTCTAAGCCCTGTTTTATCACTTTTTGTAACTATGCAAAGCTTGACCCACGATCCTTCCAACTGGACATTGCCACTATTCACTGGACCCCTTTTAACTTCAATGACCCTCAGACTGCTCTAAATATATTCCTGACTCTGTTCCTGAGGTCCAGGACAAACATTGCCCTCTTGTTACCTGTTGGGTAAAAAATAAACATACTTGGTGGCTAAAGTCCGAACTTCTCTCCAAACTCCGACAGCGGGACAAATCCTGGCTCCACTACAAAAGCATGGGGCTCCCAGCTGACTTAAATTCCTACAGAGCACTCAGGAACTTCTGCAAGAAGGAAATCAAAAGGGCCAAAAGGGCCTATTGCAAAGATCTTTTAACTAAATCATATGGTGACCACAAAAAATTCTGGTCCCATATAAAATGCTTCCTAGGATCAAATCCTGCCCCCATTCCAACCGATGTGTCTCTCAATGGCGTCCACTGCAATAATCCCTCCACTATTGCAAACTTTCTCAATACACAGTTCTTGGACCTCACCAACTATACCTCAACTTTCCCAACCAGACCATACTCGAATGACCAACCTGAGGTTGCTGGGCCCAAATTTCATTTCAAGTCTGTCACTCGCCTTGAAGTTCTAAGACTGCTCAAAAGTATCTCCAACTTCATCGCTGCTGGGTCGGATAACTTGACCCCAAACTCCTAAAGTTAGCAGCCCCTCACATAGCAGCACCTCTTGCAAAAATGTTTTCCTTCTCCCTCTTTCATAGCTATGTCCCAGATATCTGGAAGACTGCCAGGGTTACCCCTGTTTTCAAAAAAGGGGACCGTAAAAATCCCTCAAACTATAGGCCCATTGCCATATTACCTGTTCTTAGCAAAATCCTTGAGAAGCTCGTAGCCACTCAAACCATTGACTTTCTGCAGAAACTAAACCTTCTCACGTAGGTGCAGCATGGTTTCCGCAAGGGTCATAGCACCACCACCACCTCTTTACTCAAATTCATGTCTGATACCCTAGCAGCCATGGACTCAGGTCTCCTAACGGGGGCAATTTTTATAGACATGACTAAAGCATTTGATCTTGTGGATCATCCTATCCTTCTCACTACTCTAAACTCACTAGGCTTCTCACAGGGTGTGACTGCATGGTTTGACAGCTACCTGACAGATTGCACACAACTCGTTAAATTTAACTCCATCTTGTCAGATTATGCTACCATAAATGTTGGTGCCACAAGGAGCTATTCTAGGTCCCCTGCTTTTCTCCATTTTTATAAATGATATTGCCTCAATCATTCCCCATACCACTTCCCTGCTATATGCTGATGACATTGTCTGGTACACCAGTGCAAAGAGTATCTCCAAAATCAATCAACGACTTTCCCAAGACTTTCAACAAATTGAAGAGTGGTTGGTAAGAAATATGCTTGTCCTAAATGTTTCTAAGACTCAAGCCATGCTGTTTGGTTCCAATGCTAAACGTAAACTCGCTCAACCCACCTTTAATGTCTCCACTATAAATGGATCATCAGTCATGGTTGTACTCCTTTAAATATCTCGGTATCACACTTGATCCAGCTCTCACTTTTGATCTTCATATCCAGCAGACTTGTAAGCTGACTAACATGAAACTTGGTATGGCCTCCCACTCTAGCTACGTACTCACTCCATCAGCTAGGCTTGCCATAGCTCATGGCCTACTACTTCCATCACTCATGTATGGAGTGGTAGCATATGCCTCATCAGGTAAGACTAGCTTTCAGAAGTGGGATGTCGCATGCAACAATATCTGTAGATATGCGTCCTCCTCACATTGACTAAAACACCACTGCCTCCTCTACACTGAGCTAGGATGGCTTTCTCCGGCAGCCTCCCGTGATTATGCACTCTGCTCTATCATAGATAATATCATCTGAAATTAAACGCCAAAGCCTTTGGCGGAACTATTCCTAAACCAGACGTCTAGCTATGAACTACGCTCAGCTGCCAATGCCCATGTTGTCATCCCTAGAAACTACTCCTCCAAAGGTGCTAGTGCCTTCTCTTGCCATGCCCCCAAAAATGGAACTCCTCACACTAACTATTCATCAGGCATTATCCCATACCTCTCAAATTATTGCTGGTGACCATCTTGCTGTCTCATGCTCTTGCTCCCACTTCAAACCCCTTAGCCCAATACTTCTACACTATATCCTCTACTCCAACAGCCTTTCAGTGCTCCTTTCCTCAACAAACTAGTTCTGTACTATCCTGTCTCTTAGCTTGTTACAATGTAATTTTTAATTACAGCTAATCATCACCCTTACCTCACCCAATTCTTTACATCCTATCCTATCCCACCTCCATACAGTACACTTCCTCCCTACCCCAATTACTCCTCTTTTCTTTTGCATCCCATCTTCCTCGACTACTAGATGGCACTTTTGCTTGTTTTAGCTTAATGGACTGCTACCTAAATGTTGCCTGATGATTTTTACTGTTGCCCTCCCATATTTCTATTGTTATATAATTCTGCAGAATCAGTTGTATCTATTTGTATTCTATTTGTTCCCACTACTTGCACTGTATTACTATTTTCTAATGCACTTACTGTTTATATGATTGTACTGTCATTTGTTCAAAATGTTTGTTTCTGTATACTCCCGGGTCGTGCCTGAAAATAGTCATTGCTAATGCTAGTGCACCTTACCCGGTCAACAAAGACGAAATAAATAAATATCCCAATACTCACACTGCAGTGCAGCATGAGGGGGGTGCTGCACTCCTGAGGTGCCACCTTTCGGATGAGACATTAAACCGAGGTCCCATCTGCCTGTTCTGGTGGTGGTTCAGGTGGATGTTAAAGATCCCATGGCGATTCTTGAAAAGAGTAGGGAATTTGCTTGGTGCCCTGGCCATATTTTTCACTTCACTAAAATACAACCAACAGCTTAATCTGATTCAATGTCAGTTGGTATTCATCTGTATCCCTCTTCCCCGAATTGGTGCCTGAAAATAGGCGAAATTTGTCTAGTGCACTTACCCGGTCAACAAAAACTAACTAACTAAATAAATAAACCTCTAAGCTGTACTGCCAGCCAATCCTGATGCCATTCAAGGTTAACAAATTTTTAGACTATCCATAATATCCCTGATGCATGATTTTGAACAAGTCACACTTCTTTCAAGAACAAATCCAAACAAGCATTAGTCAATGCTGAATGTTTGCTTGCTAGTATTAGCATTGGAAATGCAGGAATTAGACAGATGCAGAATAGGAATGGCAGTGAAGTACTGAAGTTCATGCCAACCCCACCTCCATCATGTAGAGACGGACAGGCATTGGGGTAAGTGTTGGGTCGTCGCCCATGACGGTCATGCCATGTCACCTTACCCTATTCTGCAGACACTGACACATGTTGAGGTGTGCCTTAGGGTGTTGGGCTTTATAGTCACCCCATTCCATAAGGACATATGCTGAAATGGGTGCATCATAGGATAATAGGGTGAAGTCTAGGGCCAAAGAGTCCAAGGTATACCTCGATGCCTGTCAGTGGTTGGGGGTTGGGGGTGGGATGGCATGAACAGTACAGTTGGCAATCCAAAGGTGCACCCTGATGCCTGTCAGTCTGTACAGGGTAGGATGTTATGGTTAGAAACCCTAATGTCTCAGGCATTTGTTGGTATTTACACTACAAATTTTCAACATGGCCTTTTTGTGAGCCCACCTCATGAAAGCATTTGGGGCCTCTTCTCATGAAGAGTGGCAGTGTGATTTTGTCAATGTATCCCGAACATTGACTTCCAACAGCGACAGTAAGCATTCTGCGCCCACATGTGGTGTAAAACACAGATCAGGCAGGATGAAGAATGACAGCTGTACCATCCATAGGGAGGTGTGAAGAGATGGCAATGTTGAAAATCTGTAGTGGGAATATTAAAAATGCTCACACTTCTGAGCATACGTGGAAACTGCGCAACGCACGTGTGTAACACAGTCATTTTATGGACTTTCATCACCAAATTTTCAACATAGGCATTTTAGGACCTCTGCTAATGAACAGTGCCACTGTGATTTTCATAATGTGTCCTGAACACTGATTTCCCACAGCGACTGCGCTTTTCCGCACCCGTAGGTGCAAAAACACATTTTGGCCAGGATGTGAAAAATGACAGCTGCACTGTTCATAAGGAGGTGCAGAAAATGGCAATGTTAAAATCTGAGTGAAAATATTGCAAATTTGCGAAGTTACGAGCGTGCGTAGCAACTATTCAACACACACTCATAAAACAGTAATTTCTTGGATTTTTTCCACCAAATTTGCAACATAGACTTTTTGGGAGCCCATCTCATGAACACTGGCACTGTTGTTTCATTAATCGGTCCCGAAAGGTGATTCCGTGCAGTGACCGTGAAATCACCTTGCGGGACAGAATAATGCCATGACAGTGGCTGAATTCATGAGGAGGGGTCCCAATAACTCCATGTTGAAAATTTGTGCCAAAATTCCAAAAATGCCTGAAATATGCACCAAAGTTAAAAACCCTATTTATGCCATCCATTATACAGCTTACCAGCATTTCTTCAGTTCATGGTCAGCTTTGAAAAGTGCAGACATGTTCCCAGTCCACTGAAGATCATCGCTGGGCTCTGGAGATAAGTATGGGGTGAGGGTGGGCATGGGGAGGTACAGTGCGCAGAGGGTGGGCACAGGTTGGGGAGGGGCCACCAGACTCTACGAGGGACCGTTTTCTTCTTTACAGGGTTAAAAAAAACAAAAAAAAATGTGGGACATTTTCTTTATTCAACAGGGGCATTTGGCAAGCTGGGGTGGGCTCCCATTGTGCCACTTGCCTGTTGTTTTTTTGGGGGGCAGTAGCCAATGGGGAATTGGGCACCCCGGCCGCACACATGAAGCAAGAGCCGAGGGGATTGGGCACCCCCGCAGAAAATAAAGTTTTTGGGGACATTATGTCAAGGGAGTGGCCTCTGTTGGCAATTAAATGGCTCCCCATTGGCAAATTAAACTGTGAAGAAGGACGGGACCAAAGCCGATTGGGAGGGCTCCCCGTTAGCAGCTTAACTGTGATGGGACTGAAGCCGACGGGATTGGGGCCCCAGTCGGCAAACAAAGACTGTTGTGTGGGGATACGCGTCTGGCGATTGGGCACTTTGGCAGTGGGGTCGATTATTAGCCAGGAACACGGGCGCAAGCCACCGCCGTGTTCACAAACAATATTACAGTCGGCAGTGTTCCACCCAGCAATGATGGGTCGCCCTCATTGCAGCGGCATGGCTGATACGGCAATGACGAGGCAGCCCCTGATTGCTGCAGCGAAAACGTTATGTTGGTGGCACTTTTGGAAGCCAGTGTCATCAGCACACTGTGCCTCCATTGGTGCACCACTGCCAAGCTCCCAAATGCAATGCCTCCGTTCGTTGCCACACTGCCGCGCCTCCACAACCCGCTTCTCTCCTAAGCTGCCATATAATGTTTCTTGCACATGCGCGCAAGCAAACATAAAAATGACACAAATTATCAGTTAAGGAACCAATCCCCAAGACAATCGGTCCACCTGGGGGATTGGTGGGATGTTTATGGATTTTAGGGAGAATATATAGATATATATAGTAGATGTGATGGGAGTTTGAGGTAAAAGATATTTAAACTCTGTTTCAGTTATTTCACCTTTTGTTTTGGCAGATCCAGTAGTTGCATTTTCTGTTTTAAGCATTGAGACAGGGTTGGATGGTAGTTCCCTATAATTATTGTTCTCAGCCAGCAGTTCTAGGACCTTTTCCTTGTAAAAAGTATAGGTCATCACCACCTTTGTCAGCAGGCTTAAAAACTAAATTCGCGTTGCCTGGAACTTATTGAGTGCCTGCTTTTCCAGTGGATTTAAATGATAGTATTTAGGTCCTGTGTCTTTGTCTAATTCCTTTACTCTTTCAACACAGTTCTTTTATAAGCCCAAATTACTGAATTACTGAATTGTTGGTACTTGGCCAAACTGTGATTTGATAGAAAACAGTTGCTTCTGTAGCTTTAGAAATTAGTAATTATTGTAGAGCGGAAATGTTTATATGCATGAAGTAATTGTAGATAAATGTTGGCTATTTATTTACTTTTGTTTCTATGTAGTTTTGTATTACTTACTATACTTGTATTATATATGTGTGTATTTTTGCTTACTTTTTCTGTATTTTTTTGCTTTTGCCTTTTTCATTATTTTACTTGCTTTTGATTTTTATTTTAGTGTTGACTTTTGTTTTAAGTATAAAGTACTATATTATTTGGTATATTCGTAGTGGCGTTTTTGGCACCATACTTGTATTTTTCTATAGTAGTTGTGTTTTCAAGTTTCAAATTTCTGTGAGTAGATGTTGTCTCTTGTGGTTGTTGTCTTTCTGTGCTATAATATGTTTTTCGTTATTCACTCCTGCTTCTACGAGCCTTGAACCCCTTGCTGTGAGCTTGGCTGCCGGTGCCTCCTAGTGCCATAGCTGGCCATCCCTAATTCTTCCTGTTTTGTAAGCTAGTGTCCTTTGCCTTTCTCCATAACATTAACCTTAACTCAGTGATCGGAGCTGTTGGCGCTTCCTGGTGCCATAGCCGGTCTCGTTAAACCTCCCGCCAGCGAGCCATGTACTTTATTGCTGTACATCAAGAACCTAAGGCTGAGAGCTGCTTTTGCTATTCATATCTTTCCCCACTACAGCCAGACAACTTGAGGTACCTGCAACTATTACCCCACTGCAGCCATATCAACTTGATTTACTCACAATTATCACTCAAAAAACCCCCTTTCTGTGTCCTTATACAGATTATACCTCCAAACTGGTTTCAATGTACTGATTTATCCTCAAAGTTAGAATATGTTCTTTTTGCCTGTTCCACTGAATACATTTATTACTGTTTTTACATCAATGTTTGTACTGTGTCTTAATTTCTGTATCCCTGCCAATTATGTTATCTCTTTTCTTTATGACCATGTGTAATGCAGGTCCACCTTGTAAATGAGCTTGCTCAACGTTGTCCGCCTGGATAAATAAAGACTTGATTGATTGATTGAATGATTGATTGAATACTACTGGATGGGCTATCCACCATGGGGCCAACTGAGTCATAAATTGGTGAAAGATTATTTAGTGGGGCATAGACAAAAGTATTCCTAGAACAGTTTCCAATCAAAACTGGGAGAAGTAATACCGGGGGTGCCACAGGGGGTCAATATCAGGTCCCCCATTATTCAATTAATATTTGAGAAGTCTTTCATTTGAAGACCCCAAAGTACTATATGTTTCCATCCGTACATAGAAGACAGTTATCTATGCAAAAGAAACTGATATAAAACAATATAGGATGATTTACACAAGGCTTTTGATACATTACAGTTTTTTTGCAGAAAACAAATTGGTATTGAATGCAGTACTGGATCATTATAGTGCAAACAAAACCACACATAGAATAATGTGCATGGAATCCCGCCAATGGCTATACAGCTACAGGGGTTGTTTCAGCATGCAGTAAGAACCACTACCCCTGTTGCTGTACCTTTCATGCCAGAACATGAAGGATGCTGCCAGGGTGGTGCTTGGCTGAGCCACTTCCATGGTGGAGTGGCTAGAGCACCTGCCTCCAGTGGCATGAGGGACATGGGGCTGCAGTTTGGTTCTCCCAGGTCTTACTGCAATGCAGCTTTAAAAAAGTTTTCTCTGCTCCAGGAATTCCTTTTCTCCAAAGTTCACAACCCCCAGAGTTAATTAAACAGTCTGGGGAGGGGTGAAGCTCACGCTGTGGTGCAAAGCCCCCAGCAAAGTAAAGATGGTTGGTGTTTGTTGCACGGCATGTGCGCTAGTTGTTTTGGGCAGGATTTTGTCCCAACGCTATTAGAGTGCACATCATTGTCTCTACGTGGTTGTGTCTATGTGTGGTTATGTCTGTGATATTACGACCTCATGCCATTGAATGCTAAGGGAGCCCTGAGTAGTACTACTACTACTACTTCTACTACTAGTACTACTACTTCTACTACTACTACTACTTCTACTACTAGTACTACTACTTCTACTACTACTACTTCTACTACTAGTACTACTACTTCTACTACTTCGACTACTACTACTGCTACTGCTACTACTGCTACTACTACTACTACTACTACTACTTCTACTACTACTACTACTGCTACTACTACTACTACTTCTACTACCAACAAAGCAAAAGTATTGGTGTTTCAACAAGGAAACACGGGACCAAGTTGTGGGAACATGTTGAAGATAGCCAGAGGGGATGGTACAAGTTTGCAACAGGTGAAAGCATATAAATACTTAGGAACATGGGTTAACAATCTATGTAAATGGAATAGTACACACCAACAGTATGCTAAAAAGTCTGGGGCACAAATTGGGTATATTACACAAAATAAAGAAAGATGTGCCCTCTAGTAAAGGTCAAAAATGGTCAGTGCAATGATCTTTCCAATTTTCAACTATGGGGATGTCTTGTATGGGACGGTAGAGCTGAGCGAAAGTTGCAGATTCCACTTTGTGGAACTTTCCTGAAATTTCATACATTTTGCCAAATTTTCCAAACTTCCGCTTTGGCAAATCAGAATCGCCTGAATGCGCTTGGCAGATTTTTGCCTGGCTCCACAGAATTGTCTGGCTAAACTACAGAACAATACACATGAACTGTGGAATGGCAGTTCTGAGGAATTTTATTCCACAGTTGAATGGATCATTCGCTATACATTTAATCATTCCGCAGTTCAGAGATCAGTTCTGTGGAATTTCTTTCTGCAGTGCAATACAGTAATCCATGATTCGTACATTCGTTCTGCAGTACAGTGACTCACTGAACTGCAGAATGAATGTACGATCTGTGGATTAATGTATTAAGCTGAGGAAAGAAATTCCGCGGAACTGACCACTAACAATGATCAGGCCTGATAAATTTCTTTCAACAGTTTAATACATTAATCTACAATTCATACATTCATTCTACTGTTCTAAGTTACCATTTCCATGACTGTTGCAAAAGTGCATTCTGAAATTTCATGAAACTGAAATTCTGATTTTGCCACAATTCCGCCAGCAGAAGTTTAATTTCACACCACCCTAATTGGGGCCTAAGGACAGACCTTGATAAAGTAGAAGTAATGTATAACTCACAATGTTAGGTTTGTCCTTGATGCCTCAATGGTGGCCCATCACTGCTTTTCTATGTAAAGAACGAACCTGGCTTCATTGGACCTGTGGAGACAGCTGCATGTAGTTGGATTAATGTTTAAATGCCACGAAAAGAAAGCCCCTGACTATATTTGCAATAATGTTTTCATGAAGATCCCAAAGGTTGGACTGAGATCAGCAAACTCTGTTGAATTGGATGTCCCCCTAAAAAGAAGAAAGGTAATACGATTTTCTTTTTACAACTTGGGCCCTCAAATTTGGAAGAAGATGCCTAAAAATGTGAAACTACAGAATAACACAGTATCATGAAATAGAGTAAGAGCCGGCCCCTTCGGCACAGCCGTCGATTTCTGCTTGCGATGCCAGCGACCCATGTTTGGGAACGGACTCGGGTCGCTGGAGGGCTGGCCAGGGGGGAGAAGGATAGAGCATCCTATGGACTGCTCCCCTGCTCTGGGGGGAGGGTGGGATAGTGCTCGGTGCAAGATGGACCCCTGGTGGAGGCCAGGAGTCATGCAGCTACTGGTGCTCGAACATAATGGAGGTGGGGCAGACTCCAGTCGTCATTGCACGTCCCCGCCTCCTGGAAGAAAAAAATGGAAAAAAGGAGGGATGGAGCCTCCATCTCCATGAAGCCCTCCCCAGGCTTCAATTAGCCACCATCGCCGGCACTCCCAAATAGTTACTGGTTCCGTGGCACTGGAATTAGGGGAACTAGTGTCGTGGCCCTGCCCTCCGGGGAGGTCAAGCCGGGGGTGATCGGGAGAATGCCGACAATCAACGGTTAGTGGGAGCCCGGGGGGCTGTGACCAGGGCAGAGAGAGTGACGGAGGACCTGCCAGGAAAAATAGAAAAAAATAAATAAAAATGAAGTAGAACTCAAGAATGATTTGTACAGCACATCACAGTACCTCAAGCTTGCTGCCCCAGTCTTCAAGATGGTTGATCTTTATACACTGATGTGAATATATTTTGATGCTATTACATATGCAGGTGCTAATTAATTCATGGTATATTATGCATCTTTTATATAGAACTGTGTCATTTTATATTTTGTGAAACTTGTTATTTTGTGAAATATTGCTAGTTTTGTATTTATTGATTCAGTTTGTTTTTTCTTCTGTAACCAGGGCAATGTAAAATTGCTATTCCTTGTAAGTGAGCGTAAGCGCAATGGGTATCGCCTTTTTCATGTTGCTGAATAAAATGTCCTACTACTAATACAGCCAAGCACTTCTGATTGTGGACTTAATGCATTGAATTACTGGATGTGCTATACTGTATGCATTCTTGTTTCTGTTCATCCTTATTATTACTGGATTTAGTAAATGCATGCCCTGAAGAAGAGGTTTTAGTGTCAAACACTGGCTTCCATACAGTGCAGTGCAGTACTGAAAGTCTCTGTGTGAGTTGTGTCAAAAATTAAAAACATTTCTTTTTTCATAGTACTTTTTATTTGTTTTATATAACAGTAGACGATTCAGTACATACCAAGTAGGCCTGGTGAAATTTGCATATTTCACTTCCACAGAATTTTGAGAAATTCCTAAATTTTGCAGGATTTCACCTTATTTCTCCGTTGGTTAATTTTGCATATTCTGCAGAATTCATTGCTAGAACTACAGAAATAATATTTATACTGCAACAAATATGTAGCGAATCGCTGAACTCACAGTTACTAAAATATTCTGCCATTCATGCTGCTGAAACCACTGAATAATATATTCCGTGTGCTGTTTGATCATGTGTTTCTGTTAATTTAGGCAGGAAATGAATTATAAAACTACCCTTTTATGTTGGCGTGCCTGCGCCAGCCAACATTTTAGGACAGTGCAGCTTTGGAGGCACGAAGGTTGCTGTTAGGCGAATGCAGGGCATCGCGCCAGTAAGTCCGTCCTGCATTCCCCAATCAGCCTGCATGCCGCGCCCACCATGAGCATAATGTGGCGAGCACATCTAAGAAAAGGTCCGCTGCAATCTGAGCAAAGCTCGTCAGACGCAGCGTGTTCTTTCTTGATGTGCTCGTGACATTATGCACATGGTGGCACACTGCTGCCAAACTGCCGACTTCGGGGTGCCCAATCCCCTGCCCTCTATGAATGTGCCGATGGGGAGCCCACTCCCCATTGGCATAAAGCATTCCCCATTTCTGATATGCTGAGGGGGTGCCCAAGCCCCTGGCTCTTACCGCCCCTTTCCTTGTGTTCTGATGGGGAGCCTACTCCCTGTCAGCAGAAAGAACCCTTCCCCAATTGTTTAATGCAAAGGGCGGGTGGACAATCCCCTGGCTCTGCACCACTCACCCTTTCTTGTGTGCTGACGGAGGTGCCCAATCCCCTGCCGGCATAAATTCCAGCCCCTTGTGTTGTTTGGCCGATGAGGGAGCCCAACTCCTGTTGGCTACAGACACCCCCAAACAGTTAGGTGGCACGCGGGAGCCCACCCCAGCATGCCAAATCCCTGCAAAAAACTGCCCCACAATGTTTTTTTTCTTTTGAACCTGTAAAATGAAAACAGTCCCTCGAGTCTCCTGCCCCCTCACCACCGACACTCACCCACCAAGCACCCTGCCTCCCCCACCCCTATCCTATACTTTTACCTTCAGATTCTGGCACACGATCTTCGTTGGACCGGGAACATGTCTGCATTCTTCAAAGCCGACCGCGAACTGAGGAAATGGCGGTAAGCTGTACAATGTAGTAAATAGGGTTTTTTCAACTTTGCTGCATATCTCAGGCATTTTTACGAATTTTGGCCCCAAATTTTCAACATGGGGTTTTTGGGACCCCTTCTCATGAATTCTTGCACTGTCATGGAGTTATTTGGTCCCAAAAGGTGATTTCACAGTCACTGCGCAGAATCACCTTTCGGGACCGTGTAATGAAATGACAGTGCCACTGTTTATGAGGGGGGCTCTCAAAAAGCCTATGTTGCAAATTTGGTGGGAAAAATCCAAAACATGACTGTTTTATGAGCGTGCATAGCAACTGCGCAACGCACGCTCATAAGGCAGCGAATTCACAATATTTTCACGCCAGATTCTCAACATTGGCATTTTACCATACATTCTTGTGAACCGTATAGTTGTCATTTTTCACATTCTGGCCAGAATGTGTTTTCGCGCTTCCGGCGCAGAATAGCGCAGTCACAGTGTGAAATCAGTGTTTGGGACACATTACAAAAATGACAGTGACACTGTTCATGAGCAGAGGTCTTAAAATGCCTGTGTTGAAAATTTGGTGACAATACTCCATAAAGTGACTGTTTTACGAGTGTGCATAGCAACTGCACAACGCATGCTCGTAAGTTTGCGTATTCACTCTATTTTCAGGCCAGATTCTCAACATTGGCATTTTACCACACCTTCTTGTGAACTGTATAGCTGTCATTTTTCACATCCTGGCCGAAATGTGTTTTCGCACTTCCAGTGCAGAATAGTGCGGTCACTGTGCAAAATCAGTGTTCAGGACACATTACAAAAATGACAGTGACACTGTTCATGAGCAGAGGTTCTAAACTGCCTGTGTTGAAAATTTGGTGACAATACTCCATAAAATGACTGTTTTACGAGCGTGCGTAGCAACTGCGCAACACATGCTCGTAAGTTAGCACATTCACAATATTTTCATGCCAGATTCTCAATATTGGCATTTTACTACACCTTCTTGTGAACTGTACAGCTGTCATTTTTCACATCCTTGCCAAAATGAGTTTTTCGCACTTCCGGCGCAGAATAGCTCGGTCGCTGTGCGAAATCAGTGTTTGAGACACATTACGAAAATGACAGTGTCACTGTTCATGAGCAGAGGTCCTAAAATGCCTGTGTTGAAAATTTGGTGACAATACTCCATAAAATGATTTTGTTACAAGCGTGCATTGCGCAGTTTGCACGCACGTTCGTACGTTTGCAAACTTCCAATATTTTCACTCCAGATTTTCAATAGTGCCATTGTTCTGCACCTCCTAATGAACAATGAGGCTGTCATTTTTCACATCCTGACCAAAATCTGTTTTCACAGTTCCAGCTCAAAATAGTGTGGTCGCTGTGGAAAGTCCATGATCGAGACACATGATGAAAATGACAGTGACACTGTTCATTGGCAGATGTCCTAAAATGCCTATGTTAAAAATCTGGGAATGAAAGTCAATAACATGAGTGTTTTACGACCTGCATTGCACAGTTTGCACGCACGCCATGACTTTGTGAATTTGTATGTTTCACTCCAGCTGTTCATCATTGGATTTTCCATACCCCCATATGAACAGTACAGCTGCCTGAAATGTGTTTTTGCACGTCCAGCACAGAATTGCATGGTCGCTGTGTGAAATCAGTTTTCGGGACACTTTGAGGAAATGATGGTGACACTATTCATGAGCAGAGGTCCTAAAATGCCTATGTTGAAAATTTAGTGCCAAAAGTCCATACAATGACTGTGTTGCAAGCGTGCATTGCTCAGTTTCCACGCACCCTTGTAACTTCGTCAATCTGCAATATTTTCATGCCACATTTTCACCACTGCCATTTGTACACATCTCCTTATCAATAGTCCAGCTGCCATTTTTCACAGCCTGCCTAAAACTTGTTTCCACAGCTGTGGCACACAATGGCATGTTCACTGTGCAGAATCACCTTTTGAGACACATTCACAAAATCACAACACTATGCATCTCTAGTTCTGCCACTCCCACTGCCAATGCCAGCGCGACAACATTCGGCATTGACAAATGCTTGTTACTGTCACTGTCTGTCAGTTAAATGCCATAACACCCCTTTCGCTGGCAACAGCATAAATGCCAGGCCTCCAATGTAGAAAGTAGGGACTCTGTTACCCTACACAAGTACTTATTGGACCCATTTCACACTGACAGTAGTGTTGCTTCACCACAACTAACCTCCATTCCCAAGCAGTCTGACTCTGTAGTGCTAAGTCAATCATCCTGTACCTCATCGTCTTCTGTATGTTCAACTTCTCTCACCACAGTATCATGCCACAAACTCCTTTCAGTTCCAAAGTCGCCCATATGCACTGTTACATGTCCCAGATACCAAATACAATTATATTAGAACACTGGGACATTGCACGGTCTTAACCAGGGAATGCCCCCCAAAAAAACACCATGTACTGTATCCGGAGGACACAGCCACAGAAAAATTGTACCACTGTTCTCCCTCTCTCTAACTGGAGTATCTTCTTTCAACTTTCTACTATGTCTTCTATATGCTCCGCCTCCCATCTCTATATTTGCTTTCTGTCTTTCTCCACCACTGTGCCATTTCCATATTTACCACGGTGGGTTTCAGTTTTCCAGCAAAAATACTAACTCATGAATATTTGTTCCTGGTTAATTAACATAAAGTTCCACTTCAGTCGTGATAAAGAAGAAATGGCTGAATTATTCGAATGCATTTGCTAAAAATTTTGTACGCAGTTTACTAGAAATAAACACAATACCTGGCAAAAACGCAGTTCTAATTCAGAAATTCAGCAGAAGTTGAAAAATTGTTTTCAACACTTTTGCAGAGGTGAATTTATGACTTCATGAGAACCTTCCCAGCTGAAATTGTTTCTCCTCACAGTTCTGTTAGTGCATCACACAGTATTCAAGCTTTACACATATTTCAACATACTGTAGCTAATTATGTCTGCATCTGTGTCTCACCCCAACTACACCAGTTTCTACTCCCAGTTCCACCAGTATCAGTTGCAGCAGTGTCACCTCCCAGTTATGCAGTTTCTCCTCCCACTAACAACAACAGCTCCACTTACCAGTTTTTGTCCCAGGGTCCAAGTTACACTAGTTTTTTTTTTTAACTACTAAATCAGTTCAGGAAGGCAATCAGTTCCACAGAAAACAATTTCCACAGTTCACCATATTTCCACAACACATGACAAAAGTCCACTGTTTAAAGGTGGAATTTAGCGAAATTGACCTCCGTTTTTCGTGGAATTTCGTGGAAGCGAAATTTCGCATTTTGTGAGAATTCCACTAGCGGAATTTAAATTTCATACAGCCCTAATAGCAAGGAATAAAAACATGTCAAAAAAATATACGAACTAGCATTAGATTTATATATATTTATTAATAGCATTAGCATTAGACACAGGGATCTGGGGAGCATGCACCAGCACTGACAAGTACGGCAGACTATCCAACTCACATTGAATCCTCAAAAAAAGCTATTACATTTTATCAAATACCACAAGCTATAATTTAACTCATCAGCTGTACCAACTGTCTAACAAAATATTACATTTTTTAATGTCAGTAGCCTCACCAGTTATTTTTTCTCAAGGTAATAAGTGCGCCAGTCACTGTTTTTCACAACGCCACACAGCCATGTTGCCAGCTGCTGCAGGGAAGTCATTCAAACCCATGAAGTTCAGCACTAGATGAAACAGCAACAACTCCGTCACATCCAACCACGCTACTGTAAATCTGACATAGCTATGATCAGAAAGGTATTGGCCAACTTAACAATTGACATTAGGGAGATAAAAGAAACCATGGCAGTGTTCACAAAGATCACGCCTGAGATACAGAAACGTATAGAGGTAAACGAGAATCGATTACTTCAGCAGAGGATTTTTTATTACAGTTGGAAGGACTTACTGAGTCACATACAAGGCAGATAGAACCACCTCCTTGAGAAGACAGATGAATTAGAAAATGGGAAGGAGTCATAGCATTGGAATTTTAGGTATGCCAGAGGGGGGTGGAGGGCAACAGTAGAATCAGTTTTCTCCAGCACTTCCTGCCAGAAATCTTTCAACAGCAGTGCTCATGGCCCCTTGAAATAGTGCATGCCCACCTCTCTTTTGCCACCAAACCACAGCATGGAGCCAAATAACAGCCACTTATCGTGCTCTTTTACATTGTCTGCTACAGAAGATCTTTTAAGACTTGCAAGATAGAAAGAAGGGACTTGTGGGACAGAGAGAAAGAGTATTCATCTATCAGGACTTCTACAGAACTGATGGGCAGACACAGGGAGTACATAGAAATCAGACAGACCTTACAAAAAATTGGCAGAGAATATTATATGAAATACCCTGTTACTTTGTCAGCACAGACTGTCTCAGGACCCTGTTTTTTGTCAGACCCCTCAGAAAGCATGGGAGGTGGTCAAAACTGAACTTGTGAACAAAGATTGTTATAGTCACAAGCAGACTTTTTCAAATGATGCCCAAACTGTCACCACAGTGTGAGGCAATGGTGGAGCTGAGCTGTCAGTCACCCACACACACCTGAGCCCTAAAGCTGGTTACCACAGCAACAAAAATCATACTACCAAGGGACAGACTGCACTGGAGAACCAAATACAGTATCAGATACTTATGCTGCTACACTTCAATCATCTGTTAAACAAATGAGTCTTTGGAATCCAGCATCTATAGGAAGAGTAAACCCCCTACTCATGGTTTGCATTACAGAAAGCCTTGGTCTAAAACAAACCCTCAGGAAATTCTCTCGCAGCTGAAGTCGGGAGAATCGATCCTCACATGGATCCCATACACTGCCAAAACTTCCAGCAGCTCCAGCCAGAGAACCATGTGTGTCATCAGAGCCACCAGAGGAAATATGTACCTTTTACAATTAATTTCTCGCTGTCCCTTCCCTAACCTTTAGCTTCCTGTACTGCATGTTGAGTCTTATAGTCTATAGGAGTATGCTATTTCCATTGGCATCTTAACGCTCACTCTTCCCAACACATTAACATTATCAACTGAAGTAGAGTGAGCAGACTCAAATCAGTGAGACTGCTGCAAATATTTGTTTATGCTGTAGTTTATTATTTTAGAATACTCTACTTGTTTTTCTTTTTAGTTTCTCTACTTATACTTGTGATTCTCTCAACCTAAAGGTACTGCACTAATGCCTGAACCCCTAAGTGGCGCTATCCCAAGGGATACTACCCCTGCCTGCCAGACTAGGCGCAGGTTGAGGGGCCTGAGTTCTGTGAATGGGTGCCTCCTCCCAGAGGGTTAGTTTAAGGGTAATGTAGCTGCTCTGGTTACAGCCCTCTGGGACACTGATATCCTCCTCTAACCCCTCTAGTTGCCTATACTGGTCAGCAATTAGACAGTCACAATTAACACCAGAGTGCAATGTTATACCCACAGTTGCCAAGACTGCCTGTAAAATAAGACCTGCAATGGAGAAAAGCAATAGCAACACAGTATCCCCACCACAAAGGTACACAATAGCCAGTTTCAATGCAAAAAGATTTAGATCTGATTTATTCAGGGGACACTAACAAGGGAGGGGCAGTAATCTGATGTTTGATTCTAGATTTGATATAGTCAGGTTAAACATGCAGGCTTAAGAGTCCCTCTAGCACAGCCACACACACTCTGGGTACCTAGTTGTTATGCAGGCTAGCCTGAAGCGTTGCCTGGGGTAGGCCGGCATTGCAGCTGTTGTTGGGCCCTTCAGAAAGAAAAACACATCATGCACGTTAACCCACAATTTGTATTCCCGAGCTGGATGGCTCAGTTCATAGTGATTAACCAAAACAATTAAATCAGATGACACATTTTGATTTGAGCTCTGTTGCAGGGAGCTACCCTGATCTTTACTCATGCTACCCAGACCAGAACGCAGGATTGTCAAAATGAAGACCTCAGGATGATTGACTGCTGCGCCAGGGGAAGCAGGGCCCACATGATGCACTGTGGTGGTTGATGCTGATCAATGGTGTTGAGCAGGCAGCCGAATCACCAGGTGGGTCTTTTGTCAGATGTAACGCTGCAGCGTGCATGGCAGTCTAGGCCGAGATGGTGAGGCCCAGATCAGGTGAATCATTTCGGATACAGTCCAGTAAGTTGCCGGATGCTCTTCCAGCAAGCATTAAACATTCAAAAATGTGGGGAACCAAATCGCAACCCACACTACACATTCAGCACAATTATAGTAAAAACAGGTAAATACCACAGTTCAGTTTACAATCCGGCTGCAATTAACAGTGTCTCTATACAAACCATGCACTCTGTGGCTATTTCAACTCCTGACAGTCCAATAGCTCCAAGGCAAATCTTTGGTTTCCACCAGGTGAAATTCACTTTGTCACAATTCAGGATTCTGGTCACAATAACAGCAATCTCGGATAAAGTCCGATATTAGATTGCAGACTTCTTCACTCGAGCAGATGGTAGCAGGCAGGCCAGGCACAGCCTTCCCGCCGATTCTCCCACGCTACCATGCAGGAGCAGCTGCTCGAATTACTCGAGCTGTTCACTCTTTCAACTCCAGCTACACACTGACTCTCTGCTGCAGGCAGCTGTGGGCTTTCCCAGTGATCCAAAAGGTTCGGTTGGTTGATCCATCTATCTGTCAAAGCAAGGGCTCCCTCTCCAGGTCCATTTAGGTGCCAAACAGTAAAAACTACAATTCCTACAGAAATTCACTCCCACAAGACCTCTGGGGACAGTCTCCATTTTAGGGTCCCCAAAGGTACTGACTGGTCCAAACTGTCAGTCCAGAACCAAAATGGCGGTGCTTAGCAGAAAAGTCTATGCTGCAAAGGAAGGCAGGTTAGACAAAGTACAATATTATTACTAAATCAGATAATCAGCAAACGGTCACAGTTCCTAATAAAGCTCCCCAGCACAATTAGCGATGGCAGAATGAAGCAGTTGTACTGCACCTGGGCAGGACTCCAGCCTGAAACCACCTGCCCCCACCCAGATTAATTACAAACCTACGAAAATGACACCTCTTAAAGAGACAGGCACAGAAGCTAACAGGGCACTTGCATGCAAGCACTTTTAACTGCTTAAACGCAGGACACCAGCCTGGCAGTGGGCGTTAGGCAAGCCCAGGAAAACATTTCAGGAACCCTATTTGTATGGGGGGTTACACCTGCAAGAGGAATGGTTTTCATAATCTGAACTGAAAATGGCAAGGTAGGTGCCTCTCAAATGGACTCATGTAAAAGTTTTTGCACATGTGCCTCAGAAAAGCACTAGCAAACGGGCTAGAAGGAGGTGTGGAGCAACAATGGGGAATCATCAAAACTGCCATCACAGAGGCAACAAGCCTTTGTGTGAAGCAAATAAACAAATCAAAACGAAAAAAAAAGCCACTATGGTTCTCAAAAGAGGTGGCTGTGAAAGTCAGGAAGAAAAAGATAGCATTCCGGAAGTATAAGGAAACATAGAAGGAGCAGGACAGAGAGCTGTACCAGTTAAGGCAGAAGGAAGCAGGGAGGGAAGTCAGAATAGCAAAGGCCCAAACTGAGGAAAAGATAGCCAACTCAGTTAAGAAGGAGATAAAACCTTTTATTAGTACATCAGCGAGCGTAGAAAGACAAAGGGAGGGATAGTGAGGCTGAATAGAATGAATGGTGGGTGGGCAGAGGGGGACAGTGAAAAAGCAGGGATACTGAACGAATATTTCTGCTCAGTATTCACAAAAGAGGAGGGGGAAGTGCCTAATCCAATTAACAGAAGCACTCTTGATAGGGGGGTCGATCCCAGTCCTTTCACAGAAGAAAGGGTTCTGCAAGAACTCCTAAAACTGAAGGTGGACAAAGCAATGGGTCCTGGTGGAATTCACCCAGAATTCTAAAAGAATTAAGGGAGGAACTAGTGAAACCACTGGCTACTCTTTTAGTAAATCATGGGAGGATGGTGTGGTACCGAGGACTGGAGGAAGGTGGATGTGATTCCCTTCACAAAAGTGGGACCAAGACAGAGGCAGAAACTACAGACCTGTCAGTCTGACCTCTGTGGTAGGGAAAGTGATGGAGTCACTTCTGAAGGAAAGAATAATTGAGTACCTAGAGGCCAGTGGGGCACAGGACACAAGGCAGCATGGGTTCACAGTGGGAAGGTCATGTCAGACGAATCTAATAGATTTCTTTGACTGGGTGACCAAAGTAGTAGACCAGGGAGGGGCTGTGGACATGGCCTACCTAGACTTTAGCAAGGCATTTGACACAGTCCCACACAAAAGATTAATAGTCAAATTAACCAGCCTGGGAGTGGGTCCCAGGGTGGTAGCCTGGGTAAAACATTGGCTGCACAACAGGACACAAAAGGTAATTGTAAATGGAGTCCACTCTGAAGAAAGAGGGGTTACTAGTGGGGTACCGCAGGGTTCAGTATTGGGCCCAGTCCTTTTTACGTTTGCTTGTGCGCATGCGCAAGGAACGTTTTGGGAGAGTAGCACACTTGGAGGTGTGCCTCTCCCATCCAATGCACTACTCCCTTGAGCAGGCATGGCGGTCCTGCACCAATGGGTGCAGGAGCTCAGTATGACAGCGGTGTTCCTCTGCTTCAAAGGAAAGCACCGCTGCCATACTGAGCACCGCCACCGTCCCCTTGCGCCACGCGCCCCTCGCGGCCACGCCGCCCCCAAAGCTGTACACGCTGGGAGCCCAACCCAGGTGGCAAACATTGTTTGCCGACGGGGTGCCTAATCCCGCCGGCTCCACGCCCCTGCATCCTGCTGCCATGCTGGGAGCCCATCCCAGCGTGGCAAACATTCGTGTTTGTTTTGCCAACGCGGTGCCCAATCCCCGCTCGGCTCTTCGCCCCCCACGAAGTTTGCCGACGGGGTGCCTAATCCCCGCTGCCCCTCAGCCCCCCACACACATTTTCTCTGCTATGCTGGGAGCCCACCCCAGTGTGGCAAAGGTCCCACGCGCCTTTTTTTTTTAAACCTGTAAAATAAAACGGTCCCACGGCGAGTCTCCCAGCCCCCTCCCACAACCCGCACTCCACCCACTGCGCACCCAGCTCTCCCACACCCCTCACCCCATACTTACCTCCGACTCTGGCACGACGATTTCGTGGACCGGGAACACATCTGCACTCTTCAAAGCCGCATCAAACTTAGGAAATGCCGTAAGCTGTACAATGGGCTGATAGGGGGTTTCAACTTTATTAGATCATTCAGTATTTTTGAATTTTGCACCACATTAACATGGGTTTTAGACCTTTCATGAATGATGTTCTGTCATGCGTGCTATTCGCCCGGCGATGATTTCGCAGGCACTGCGCAGTCACTCGCGTGAAATCACCCTTCAGCCTTGAATAACGCCATGACAGTGACATCATTCATGAGAAGGGGGACCAAAAACCCCATGTTGAAAATTTGGTGCAAAAATTCCAAAAAATGACTGTTTTACGAGCGTGTGTTGCGCAGTTCCTACGCAGGCTCGTAAGTTCACGAATTTTCAATATTTTCACTCCAGATTTTCAACATTGCCATTTTATCACACCTTCTTACAAGTTGTACAGCTGTCATTTTTCACATCTCACCCAAAACATGTTTCCGCCCATGTAGCACACAATGGCGCAGTTGGTGTGCAAAATCAATGTATGGAACACATTAAGAAAATCACAGTGACACTGTTCATGAGCACAGGTCTTAAAATGGCTTTGTTGAAAATTTGGTGAAAAAATTCCTAAAAATGACTGTTTTACGAGCGCATGCTATGCGCAGTTCACCACGCCATGAGTTTTGAATTTTCAATATTTTCACCCAGATTTTCAACATTGGCATTTTACCACACCTCCTCATGAGCAGTACAGCTGTCATTTTTCACATCCTGCCCAAAATGTGTTTCGCCCATGTAGCGATAATGGCTGAAGTCGGTGTGCGAACTCAATGTATGGGACACATTAAGAAAATCACAGTGACACTGATCATGAGCAGAGATCTTAAAATGGCTATGTTGAAAATTTGGCAAAAAATTCCTACAAGTAACTTTGTTTGAAGGCAGGCTAGGCAGTTCCTACGCACGTCAGAAGTTTATGAATTTCCAATATTTTCACCCAGATTTTCAACATTGCCATTTTACCACACCTCCTTATGAGCAGTACAGCTGTCATTTTTCACATCCTGCCCAAAATGTCTTTCCCATGTAGTGCACAATGGCGCAGTCGGTGTGCGAAATCAATGTATGGGACTCAGTAAGAAAATCACAGTGACACTGTTCATTAGCAGAGGTTTTAAAATGGCAATGTTGAAAATTTGGTGAAAAAATTCCTAAAAATGACTGTTTTACGAGCGTGCGTTGCACAGTTCCCACCACGCTCGTAGGTCTGCGAATTTTCAATATTTCCACTCCAGATTTTCAACATTGGCATTTTACCACACTTCCTTATGAGCAGTACAGCTGTCATTTTTCACATCCTACCCAAAACGTGTTTCCGCCTATGTAGCGCACAATGGGGGTAACAAAAACGTCATGCTGACAATTTATTGTTCAAATACCAGCAATCGCACAGGGCATTAGGTTAAAGCACCATACATGCCAAACACCACTGCAAATACCTGCAAGTGAACATTTGGCATTGACAAATGCTTGTTAATGTCTTCATCAGTGACATTGCAGAGGGACTGGAAGGAAAAGTATGCCTTTTTGCAGATGACACAAAGATCTGCAACAGGGTTGATATACAAGGAGGCGTGGAAAGGATGAAAAGGGACTTGGCTAGGTTGGAGGAATGGTCAGAAGTATGGCAGCTAGGATTCAATGCAAAGAAGTGCAAAATAATGCACCTGGGAAACAAGAACCCAGGGGAAGAATACATAATGGGTGGGGAGGTAGTAACAACAACAAAAAGGAAAGGGACCTGGGGTAATCATATCAGATGACCTTAAGGTTAGCAAGCAATGTGAGAAGGCAGTAGGGAGGGCTGGGGTGATACTGGGATGTATAGGGAGAGGCATCACCAGCAGAAAACAGGAAGTTGTTATCCCTCTGTACAGACAGTTGGTGAGACCCCATCTGGAGTACTGCGTCCAGTTCTGGAGACCCCATCTCCGCAAGGACATAGACAGGATAGAGGCAGTCCAGAGAAGGGCAACTAAATGGTGCAGGGTCTGCAAGAGAAGCCATATGAGGAGAGACTAAAGGAGCTTAATATGTATACCCTTGAGGAAAGAAGGGAGAGGGGGACATGATAGAAACTTTAAGTACCTCAGTGGAATCAACAAAGTCCAAGAGGGTAGCATCTTTTCAGAAAAAGAGACTTGCAAGAACAAGGGGACACAATTTAAAGATAGAAGGGGGCGTGTCTAGGGGCAATGTGAGGAAGTATTATTTCACAGAGAGGGTAGTGGATGCATGGAACAGCCTCCTGAGGAGATTGTGGGGTCTAAAACTGTGGGAGAATTCAAGAATGCATGGGACAGACATAAGGCAATTCTTGTGGGGGGGGGTAGGAAGAAATAGGCTGTTGGTTAAATAAGATCTGCGGCCTATCCTGTAGGTAGGGAAATGGGCAGACTAGATGGGCCAAGCGGTCCTTATCTGCCATCAAAGTCTATGTTTCTATGTTTCTACGTGAATTGCAGATAATAAAGAAAACTTGATTAAACAGGGCATTTACATGGAGTTACAAAATATTATGTCTAGGCATTGTCTCAAGGTATCCTTCACATGTAAGAGTTATAATAATTCTGATTGGCTTTCTATTCTGGCCTTAATAGCTAATTCATTATCACTTAAAATTACATAGCACATGAATTAAAATTAAGTGTTAAGAGTTGTTTTTTGTAGTAGCCTGAAATTTACTAATTAACCATTAGTTGCACCCTCAGCACTGAATACTGAGTTTTAAAGGAAAACAGAGAAATGGTAAACCTTGAAAGAATAGCGGTATAAGTTGCAGACAAGCCTAAGGGTAATTTCTTATGTCACTAGCAATCCAGCATGAGTACCTCCCGTGCGGAGCCTGTACTTCGGATAAGCTCAAGGGAATGAGCCAAACAAATTTCTGACAAGCCTCATCCCTACACTTTTTAAAGACTACTGTTTCTGATTGACAGATGTGTGCCTCGAGATGGAGGACATGCTGATTGCATGTCGACACCATGACCCCGAAGACCAGCATAGCAACATAATTCGCCCGAAATCATCAGGTCACTGAGCCGGTCCCTGCATATTCACTTTTAGAAATACTCAATAAACTCTCTGCACTTTTTCTTGCTCATTTGAATGTTTAATTTTAAGAGGTGATGTGTAGGCTTTGATTCAAATCCACGAATGCTGAGTCAATGTGCACCATTAACTATCAGAGGTAATTTATCTAAGCATTATCTACAGCACATTATGCTGTATCACTGATTGGCAGCTATAGCCTGTGTTTTGATTGTTCTTAGTCGCTTTGGCCCTGTACACATTAGGAAAAAAGATTTGCACAGTTTTTAAAAATGTTTTGGAAAAGTTTTCAGACTCACCCAGCATCCCGTCCAGATTAGTTTTCAACCGAGTTTTAACTCCAAGGCCCCGTTCGCACTACAACACGTTTCAGCAATCCGTTTTTGAAAATGGATTACAGCTTATTGTGTTGCAGGGTTCACATTGTAGTCCACTTCATTGACCCATTTCAGCTGATGCATGCTAGAGCATTCTCACTAACTGTTAATCCATTTCCCCTTCTATTCGGATTCAGGGGCACTTGCACAGCTGCTTACCATGGCCCTGTTCGCACTACAGCACGTTTCAGAAATCGGTTTTTGAAAATGGATTACAGCTTATCTTGTTGCAGGGTTCACACTGTAGTCCACTTCATTGACCCGTTTCAGCTGATGCATGCTAGAGCATTCTCATTAACTGTTAATCCATTTCTCTCAATCGACTAGGCACATCAGCCACCATGAACAGCCACGCATCGAGGCGGAGCAGGCACAATGGTGACTTGACTGTACACATTGAGAGTTTACCATTTTGAACAGATTTCCCGGAAGCTGCTCAAATTCTGATGAGACCAGGGCTTGAGCATGCTTCCAGAAATCTGTTTCAAAAGTGAAGTGAGCTACTCACAATGTGAACAGACAGGGTCGCATCCATTTGTGCTTGTTTGTCCTCCCACCTCTCGATCGCACAAAGCATCATGGTAAGCAGCTGTGCAAATGCCCCTGAATCCGAATAGAAGGGGAAAAGGATTAACAGTTAGGCCCCATTCGCACTAGGGCATTTAAAACGGTTCAGAGCGCTTGAACCGCTTTAAATGCGTGCTAGCTCGGTTCGCGTTCGCACATAACTCGTTTTAAACTCGGAATTTTGGAAGCGTGCTCAAACTCTGATAAGACCTGGACTTGAGCACGCTTCCAGAAATCCATTTCAAAAGTAAAGTGATTCACCTACGGTGCGAACGCGCCAGCTCCTATCCTTTTAATGCACTTCAAGCAAGTGTGCAAAGCATCACGGTAAGCAGCTTTTCCATGCTGCTGAATTCGGTTCATAGTGGGCACGGATCTCTGCCACAGTGTGAATGCTGTAAAATGCATTGCCTGATGTGGATCGCAGAAAGGGGGTTGCAGTATGAACGCTACAACACGGTAAGTGCTGATCCACTTTTAAAATGTTTTGCCAACCGCTGTAGTACTAACGGGGCCTTAGTGAGAACGCTCTAGCATGCATCGGCTGAAACAGGTCAATGAAGTGGACTACAGTGTGAACCCTACAACACGATAAGCTGTAATCCATTTTCAAAAATGGATTGCTGAAACATGCTGTAGTGCGAACGGGGCCCAAGATAACACGGTCGATTCCCGTCCGCATCTGCATTTTGTAACGTTTTGTAACCTGGTTCCCCAGAATGAAGAGAATTGAGGACCAAAGGCGAAAACATGGCACTGACATGGATCAAGAAACACATGTCCGTCCGCATTATAAGGTAACATGCTTTTGCTCCTGAAACCGTTTTTTAAAACGGATTTAAGACTAGCTTCCGGCAGGGTTTAAGCACGGTTTGCTAACATGCTTTCAAACTGTGCTTTAACGTGGATGGGCACTGTGTTTGCGATAGTTAAAATGTTTTTAATGCCTTAAAACATTTTAACTAGCCTGATGTGTACAGGGCCTTTGTGTTGCCCTGCTGACACCTTGGAATCGTGTTTCTAGTGTATTTATGGCAGCTGCTACAGCTCTCCATCTGCCAATCAGAGACTGCAGTATTACTACCCTGTGATTAATACGATTGTAAATAGTTTCAGTAACAACAGGAAACAGATATTACTTTAGACTGCATGTAGACACTAGTAGAATATTTTTAGACGTTATTGTTTTCAATTACAGGTGTACAGTATTAGTACTTTAGTCCTTAGCTGAATACGTTAGCAGTTAACTTAGCACCCTTCAGCTTCTTCAGTTCTTATCATAGAGTTCTGCCAGTGTTTTCTTTTTCGTTTTCTAGATCTTTGCTTTCTCATTTTATTTTATTGTTTATAGTTGTTCACATAAAATCAGTTCTAACCCTTATAAAGTTGCATCCTGGAATGTCAATGGTTAGGATGCCCATCAAAAGATTAAAAGTGCTGGGTTATTTAAATAAATACAAAATAGATGTTGTTCTGTAGCAAAAGACACATTTACTTCAACAAGAAGCCATCAGATTGAGCAGGGGCTGGGAAGCACAGGTGGAATTTAGCACCTTCACCACTAAAAAGAAAGGGACATCCATTTTAATTAGAAAATGAGTGCATTTTGTGAAATCCAAACACCAATGAGACCCAGAGGAGAGATAGATACTATGGGGAGCTATAGATGGAAAGATTGTCATTATTTGCAACATTTATGCCCCTATTGAGAATACAGTCTCCTTCCTCGATGGCCTAATAAGACAGCTCTGTGATGTCACAGATAATGAGCTTTATAGTGGAGACTTTTTAAGGACACTGTCGAATTCCCTTAGGCCTCAAAGTGTCCCTTGTTTAAAAACACATTTTATGATTGTTCACATTCTATAGAGACTGTTGATGCAGCTGGTTGTTTAATGCAGATTCCTTTTTCTTTTAAAGTGAAAACTGACTGCCCACCATACTGGTGTTACCGCACTAAAACATGTTTGTTTACATTTCTTGACCATTTACATTTCTCCTTAATACAGGCATGGGTTGCACATACCCTACCTGACTTCCTGGTTATCTCTGAAACTTGGCTCAGATCTACAACAAAAGACAGTGATATAAACCTTCCCAATTACCAGCTCTTCAGATCAGATCGCCCTTCCAGGGGTGGTGGGGTGGCCATCTACATCAAGGAAACCATCTCTGCATCCTGCCTCATCAATACATCCGAACCAAAGGAATTTGAATGCTTGTCAATTAAAATATCCCTTCCTAACATGTCTTCCTTTAAATTGATTGGCTGCTATAGGCCCCCCTCTGCAGGCCTCAAACTCCTATCCCACCTAGGATCAATACTCAGTCTAGGCCCTGAAGATACCATCATCCTTGATGATTTGAATTTAAATTGGTTATCTAATGCATCTGCACCCCTAGTAACCTTCTGTGACATCTATGGATTCACTCAATTAATCAAAGATCCAACAAGGATTAACATAAAAAATACTACCAACAGCTCACTCCTGGATATTATGATGGTAAACAAGCCTCACTTATATTCTCATGCTGGAGTGCTACCCAGTGATGTAAGTGATCGTTGTCCTATAGCTGGCATAAGATCTACACTCAAGCCATCCAATCCTGCAAAATTTCTCCATAAAAGGTCAAAAAAGAATTTCAACATCTCAGGATATCTCCATGATTTGTGCAATACAACATATTGGCAAGATTTTTACCTTACAACCTCAGTTGAGACAGCTCTTCAGATCTTAAAGGACATTATCACTAATGCCCTCAATATACATGCACCAATCACCAGTGTCAGAACTAAAGTAAAATCTTGTCGTTGGTTCACTGCTGACCTTAAATCAGCTTTGTTAGCCAGAGACAAACTCTGGAAAAAGGCAAGAAAAACAAGGGATACTACAGACTGGCTTCAATTCAGAAAAGCAAGAAACTCATGCACAAAACAAATAAGAAATGCCAAAGCTGCCTACTATAGAGCTGAATTGGATGCATCCTATACTAACCCATCCAGATTCTGAAGTACTATAAAGAATTCTAGGCCAAAATTCTACCCCTGCCTTACCCTCCAAACTGCTACTAAGTGACATAGAAATCATTGACAAGCAAGAAATCTTAAATACCTTCAATGACCATTTCATCACAGCTGGCCTAGCATTGACTCTTCACCTGCAAATCTCTTGAGATCATCATTAAACCTTCAGTCCACTGTGGGACAAAAGGCTGCTTCAACATTCTCCTTCGAACCAATATCCTTAAAAGAAGTAGAAGACCTCCTATCCAATTTAGATACTTCTAAGAGTGCAGGTGCAGACTCCCTGGACCCCTACTTTCTTAAAGTAGCATTGCACGCCTTATCTGCCCCCCTCACTCACCTCTTCAATCTTTCCCTAGCTACTGGTTCCATCCCCTCCATATGGAAAACAGCTCAAGTAGTTCCACTACTTAAATCAGGTGATCCCATGGACCTTAACAATTACAGGCCCATTTCCATCCTACCGGTACTATCCAAGATGCTTGAAAAATTAGTAAATTCACAGTTAAGGGCCTATCTGGACACCAACAACCTCCTAAATCCAGCACAATCTGGATTTAGATCAATGCATAGCACCATCTCTGCCCTAGCCAAAGTCACTAACGATTGGCAGACTGCCTTGGATAAAAAGAATAGTACCTGTGCTGTGTTCCTGGATTTGAGTAAAGCATTTGATACAGTGGATCATGAATCATTAATCTCCTCTCTTAGCTCTGTAGGCCTTGATTCACTCTCACCAATTGGTTTAGGTGCTATCTCTCTGGAAGATTACAATTGGTAAAAATGAAAATTACCTATCTACCTCTAAACCACTGCTAAGAGGTGTACCACAAGGCTCTATCCTAGGCCCCATCCTCTTTGCCATTTATATTAATAACATTGATGCCAACTCTCTCAATCTAACATTCATCTGTTTGCTGATGATACTGTATTATATGTCAGCAATCCTCACCATCAAAAGCCTGTGAACTGTTACAGTCAGAATTCTCCATCCTACAACACAACCTATTGGAAAAAAAATTACTTCTAAATGCCAAAAAAACAAAAGCTATGTTCTTTGCAACAAAGAATTGCTCTGCCACTACCCCATCATTCATCACCCCACAATTATCCACCTTATTTGGAGAAAAGCTAGAATTTGTGGATAAATTCAAATATCTTGGAGTCTGGATTGACAATAAGCTTGACTACTCTGTCCACATTGAAGAGCTATTAAAAAAGTTGAGACAAAGGCTTGGCCTATTTTACAGAATAAAACACTACCTTACCAGAGACTCCAAACAAAGATTAATCCAGGCATCATTCCTATCCCTTATTGACTATGCTGACTTTCTCTACGACCATTGCTCACTCTCCCTCTTAAATAAGCTGGACACCCTGTATCATAGAGCCATCAGATTTATTACAGACCTTCCCTCCAGCACCCATCATTGCTCTCTTTACATGGCAGTCAATTGGACATCCCTACAGCACAGAAGAAAAAGGAATGCTGCAATCTGGATCTTTAAAGCTTTATCAGGCAAACTCCCTCCTATATCTCAGACTGTTTCACCGAATCACATCTAGGCCATACACCTTAAGGATCAATAAGCTCACTATGCTAAAGATTCCCATTACCACCCGGTTTGGGAGGGCTGCTATCAGCTATTCTCTAGCATTTGTCTGGAACTCACTCCAAAATCTATGAATCTGAATACCCTCTCACCCTTATCATCCTTCAAAAGATTATACACCACCTTTTTCCAGAGTTGTGCAACTGCTTCCATAAGGCCTAGTCTCCCATCCAACCTACACCCCTCCTTCTGTAATCCACTATGTTTAGTTTCCCTTCTTCTACCCAGTCAGTTATTACATTTCATATAAAAGCCTACAAAACCCTATTATTTGATTATTATCTCTGCTATATCTATTATCCTCTTCATTTTACAGGTTAAGTTATTTTACTGTGCCTTGTATATCTGTAAATTTTGTATATATCTCTTATTTATTTGATTGTACTAATGTTATACTATTCTGTGTCTTTGTAAAAAGTTGTACCCTTATTTGTATGACCACTCAGGTCCATCTTGTAAATGAGCTACGCTCAATGATGTTCGCCTGAATAAATAAAGATTTTGATTGATTGATTGATTGATTGATTGATTGACCAGCTCACACTGCATCTTTCCTGGACTCAGGAACACCCCAGATACAATCTAGCCACTCATTATGCAGTGGGGTAGAGGAGACTATTGTATGATGAGTGGCTGCACTGTCTGAGAGTGTTTCTAATGTTCAGGAAGTGTGCATGAAGAGCTGTTCAATGGATATGAAGCGAAACAAAACTGGGCACAGCTATACATTGCCATGCATTTCAGTACCAATAAGCAAGGAAGCAAATAAAACAACCAGCAACATCAATGAATTTTAGAGGATGTAAGCAACCATAAAATGTGGGTTGTTACCTAAAAATAATACAATGCAAAAAAGGTTGACAGTGTCCCTTTAAGGAAGTGGTAGACTAGCGGCTCAGCAGGTCACGATACCTGACCAGTAAAGAAGTGTCCAAATCTGGGAATGCTTTTAAGAAACTACTTGATGACTTGGACCTGGTAGATTTATGGAGACTGCTTAATCCAAAGGTCACAACTATTCCTTTCCATCCACCAGGCACAATTCATACAGTCACTTAGATTATCTTCTAGCGTCAATAGAACTGAGTAATGAGATTGTGATGGCTGAAATCAACAACATTGTAATTTCTGACCATGCTTTAGTCACCCTGGTGAAGGTCCTCTGACCGAAATGCTGGGGTGTTTACCAACTCTTGAAGTGTGCGGTTTCTACAATACATGTCTTGATGTCTGCATTACTTGTGCTTTAGAAGTGATCCCTTGAGTCCTTGAGTGTGCTGAGTTCTTGTTGGTCTTTAGTCACCGGGCCCAATTTTAAAATGTCAGGACAGGCACAAGGGCTTGTATCAAGGAGGACTGGTGCATAGGGCTTCTTGCAGTGCACCTTGCACCAGTCTCTTGTGTAAGGCACCCTGCACCACTCAGAGGACACCCCCTTGACGACGCAGTTTGCCAAAGCACTGGGGTACTTGCATTTGCCTGTGTTGGTGCCAGCCACAATAAACCTGATATTATTCATCTATATCTTCAATGTGTTTGTGGCCATTTTGCTTGGAGTAAGTTTGATTTGGACTGACTGCCCTTGTTAGCACTGACTTTGCACTGCAATCGTACTACTGGGGGACCACCTGTGCCAACCAGGATTGTGCCGTCCTTGCAACAGCTGCAATGGTGCATCATCACAGAATAAGGCTTGCACCAGAGTGCACTACAATATCCCCTGATGTGAGATTTTGCAAGCTGCCCCAGTGGACGCATGCACCCTGCCATTAGATCAGCCCAGAACTGGTCTAACAGGTTGTGTGCCACTGATGGAGCCCTCTCTGGGTGGTGGGTGACCTTGTGTCCCCCAGGGAAGGTGCTGTATAGCCCCCAACACCTGTCAGACCACTGCTGGAGTGGCTGGTGGTCCATGGCAGGTATGACCCTATCCCCCCATGCTGGTGCTGCTACTTTGGCCCCCTCCAACACAGATCCACACTGACAGTACACATGCCCTGTTGGGGCAGCTGCCACCCCCTATCTTGATCTGTCCCGCCCCCATGAGCTACAGCATGCCCAGGATGACCACCAGCCACCAGGACAACTGGCTGGAGCATCACCATCATTGGCTGCTGCTGCCACAAGCCCATCCCACAGCTTGGGGTATTCCTCTTCAGCGCACTATTTAGTCTGCACAACTCTTGGCTTGTGGCAGTCTCAGCAATGTTAGCACAGGAACCTTTTCTGTTATAAAATTGGGCACAGGGTTCATAGCGCTCCTCGAGTTTGCCACAGCCAAGAGTTTGGGGCAAATTGTGCCAATCCAGCATCTGTTTTAAAATCAAGCCCCCCTGAGTCTAACTTTTGGGATGAAGTGGAAGAAAGATTTCCGGTGGAGATTTAGCAACTCCTTAATAGAGGGTAAAGATTTTATAGAATGATTTAATAAGGAATCTACTAAGTTCTTTGAGAACAACAGCAATATAGAAGTTTCAGCTGCCTATCTATGGGAAGTAGACTTACTTATGCGACTAATAAGAAAAAAGGGAGGCAGGGGAGTTGCAAATTAAAGAAAATAAACTCAAACAGTTGGAAACAGATTTGAAAAGAAGTTTAGTTAAAAATCCTCAGTTACTGCACAGGATTACTATTTTAAATATGAAATCAACAAAATGTATTAATTAAAATCAAAGTTTGCAATTTCTAGAATGAAACATGACCACTGGGAAGCAGGACAGAAGGCAGGTAAACTGCTAGGGCGGGATTCACAAAAGGCAACGCAGGATGCAAGGCAACTTGCATCAGAAAAAATGTTGCAAGTAGCATTTGCGTCCTGTGTTGTGTCCCGTTGGGATTCAAGAAGGCAGCCTGTGACATGCTGCAGGCTGCCTGCAACTACTAATCCGCCATAAACCCCTTGTGACATGGCCTAAGAGGGTTTTGGCAGCAATTGCACCCTATTCAGGAAGGTGATGTCAAAGTCTCCAAATTGGGATTCAGAAAGAACCCCCAGTGGACAGCGATCAAGAACAGTTCGCCAGCTAAAAGCTGGTGTAAGTAGTCTTGTCTTCCACGGAGGTTGCCGTTGGGGCACCAGAGAGACATCATAGGCTACAGCCCCCAGTAGCCCCATTCCCAGTTATCCAACCCCCCATGCCCACAGTTCACAGTCCTAACAGCCAAGTGTGGGCAATTGCACCCCAAGCCTGATTGTGCAAATCTACATGCCCAAATGGGCTCTCCTAACACCCCCTCCCCACCCGATGCCCAATCACGTGCACCCTGCAATGCCAACCCCCCCATCACCACTGTGGGATGGGCATCACCCGATAACTCCCTGGCAGTCCAGTGGCCCCCCTGCCCCTCCCAACATTGCCAGCCCACCCAGTTACACACACACACACACACACCCCGGCAGGTGAGTCAACGACTGGCACAGCCCACCTCTTACCACCATGGCCATCCGCTGACTGAGCTTTGCCGAGAGCATGTACAGCTATAAGTAAACGTGCTCCTTGAATGACAGCAGCTGTCATTTCACAGATCGCGATATGCTTACTGTATGTATATCGGCAACTCGGTGGCGACTGACAAGTGAAGGTGGAGTTGAATGCCAGTTGACTCACCTGCTAATCGTATGACAGAGGTTTTAGATGAGCTGGCACTGTTAGGTGAGAGGGGAGGCTCACTGGACCTTGAAATTCAAACATGTCCATCCCAGAGAGGGAAAGGGGGTTGGCATTGCGGGTGTGGGTGATTGGGCATCAGGCGAGGGAGGGGTGTTATAGGAGCCATTGCGATGTAAGTTTGCACTATCAGGCTTGGGGGTCAACTGCCCACATTGGGCTGTTGGACTGTGGGAACTGTGAACATGAGGGTCACGGACACATACCACACTTCCAGTGGTGCGGATCTGCTGCCCACCTATCCCATGACTTGTAGCATTCCTGTGGCTGCATCCTTCCTTGGACAGAGGCCACAAGCTCCAGGACCCTGTCCAATACTGAAATGGGCACAGGGTCCAGGGCATGAGGTTGGTTGGCGCAAGCTGCCATTGTCGCAACTTGTGTCCAACCTTTGTGAATCTGGCCTTTAGCTTTTATGCTTACGAAAACAACAATCTCTGACTTTAATTGCAGGTATCAGAAATAAACAAGGGCAAATATTAGTCACTAGTAGAGACATCAATGCTGAATTTAAAAAATTCTATGAGGAATTATATACTCATAATGGGAACCCACCCACAGCACTGTTAGAGAACTTTAAGGCCTTTAGAAGAAATTACAAGAGCAATCAACGAATTACCATCAAACAAAACTCCAAGACCAGATGGAATATCAAACGAACTACAGCATATAAGATCTTAGGTCCCTTTGTTCCTAAATATCTAGGTCAAATTTTTGAAGCAGCATTAATTAAAAAAAAAACTACCCAAGTCTCTAAATAAAGCTTTTATTACATTAATACCTAAAAAAATAAGGATCCACCTCATTGTGAGAATTACAGGCCTATTTCATGTCTTAATGGTAACTACGATTTTAACAAAAGCCTTGTGAAGAGTCTTGAAAATCCTTTTCACTATCCTCCCATTAAACCTGCTGAGAGTTATATAGGAAAAATACAGATTTTCTAGCCTCTAAGACCTGCTGAAAGCCTTCCTGTACTTCGGGAAACTCTAACAGGGAGAGATTCAGGCCCGGATATTCAAACTGCGCCCAAAATGTGCGCAACAGCAGGAGCAAGCACAAACCAATTGCACATATGTGCAACAGGTGCGATATTCAAACATGGAGCAGAACAAATTGCGCAAGCAGCCAACGTCTGAATATCGCACTAACTGCGCCATAGCGCAACCAGGAAGGAGAAGCTGAGCAGAAATGTTGCTATAGCGCCAACCAGGCAGCCAGCTGAGCAGTCCAGAGGTGCCATAGCGCAAGCAGAGCCTCCCAGAGCAATGGAACCGCACATCCAGGAGGGCAGGCTGGGCCCACCGCCAGCCATGCCACACATGGGCACAGGACCACACTGCAGAACCAACAAGACACCTGCACACCCCAAGCACAGCATCACTGGGGGTGTGACGGATGATCTACTGGCCCATGGGGACAAGCCAACAAAGCACAGCAGAGCCATGACACCCCAGCACAACCACTGGCAGGCTGAGAGTACCACACACAGGGGGTTGACAACCACAGTGCACATCAGCCCCCCATACGCACAGCACACCCTGCACCATGACCCCAAGACACCACCCATGTGCAGTGACTGGCACTGCAGGAAACCATGCATCCCCCCCAGCACACGTCAACCCCATGCAGCAGAGAAGCATACAAGCCAGACACACCCTGTGCACCCAGCAGTGGGTGGCAGCAGACGGCAAGACCAACAGAAAGTCACTGCCATGCGGAGATACCTCCCCATGCACACACACGCACGCGCACACACACACACACACATACCCAGGACCATACCACCCCAGATGGCATGTACACCACTGCAACTGAGCACCCATAGCCAGCTGCAAATCAGAGACCAACACAGTATTCATATCAAAATATAAATATGTATTTTCAAATTTTCAAATAGTAAATAACAAAACAATAAACAAGAACTATTTACAGGGGGGGGGACGGGTACAAGGTAGGGGTGTTCAAGGGGTAGGGATGAACAACTTGGAGAGGGAAGACAGGGTGGTAGGGATAGGAGAAGTGGGAAGGGTATTGTGGCCTAAGGCCCAGCTGGCTGGTCATCCTGTGCCTGGTTCCGCTGTCCCCTGTGATGCCTCCTCCGCAGGCCATGTCTCCTAATGGACTCCAGGATGGCCTGGTTATCCAGGGACACCTGTGTCAGGCCCCGTATGTCCCTATGTATCCTCCAGAGAACTTTGAGGCCTAGGAAAATGGGAACACAGTCAATGGCTGTAACTGACCACAACCCTGAACGCCACCCAACCTGCAAGCCATATAGCCCAATGTCCCGCACCTGTGATGGCATGCACCGCCCACAGTGAACATGCACATGGCCATCACAAACAGGCGGCACCAGCTATGTGCACCACTGCACACACACACTGCCCATGTCCATCACAGCACAAACAAGGCTGTCAAGTGACGTGGCAACGTGGTGTGATGCCAGTTACACAGCTATGTGCCCAGTGCATGCATGGACCACCAGTGACGCATACACAGATGTGCTGTGATACTGGACAGTGATGCATGTCACCTGTGTCATGCATACATACATAGATACATAGACAGTGTCGGCAGATAAGGGCCTATGGCCCACCCAGTCTGGCCATTTGAGCTTGTAAGTTCACTTTGTTTTCCTATAAGTCTGTTGCACCTTACCCCTGACCTCCAGAATTCCTTTATGTCTATCCCATGCATTCTTAAATCCCGTGATTGTTTCAGCCCCCACCACTTCCTCTGGCAGGGTGTTCCACTTGTTCACCACCCGTTCTGTGAAGAAATTCTTTCTCATGTTTCCTCTGAATCGTCCTCCCTCCAACTTCATCCCATGCCTCTAGTCCTGGAACATCTTTTTCGCTTAAAATAGTGTTTTCCTGCACCCTGTTCCTCCTGTAAGATACTTGTATGTCTCTATCATATCCCTCACTCCCTCCTCTCCTCCAGGAGTACATGTTCAGTTCCTTCAACCTGTCTTCATCGGACTTGTGATGCAATCCATGCACCATCTTTGTTGCCCTCCTCTGAACCTTCTCTACCCAGTCTATGTCCTTACATAGGTATGGTCTCCAGAACTGTACACTGTACTCCAGGTGGGGCCTCACTAGTGTCTTGTATACTGGAATTATGACCTCCCCTTTCCTGCATGGTTGTGTTGTGCATGGCTGGTGGTCTTGCCCCCCAGCATGCAATAGCATCCATGAAGTAATGATACTCACACTCCTCAAGCAGCTGGGTCTGCCGCTGATGCTGCTGCTGCTGCTGCTGCTGGGGTGCAACACCCACCGGCACCGGGGCCCTGGCACGGCCCTCCTCACCCCGTGCCTGCATCCTCACATCCCGGCCTGTGGGAGACATATGTTGAGACAAACATCAGTGTGACTCCAAAGCAGACTGCCCCCTGCCCCAGTGAGAGTGCCTGCCCACACAGCCAGACCCATGCATCTCACACCTGCACACACTGACACAGCCAACCACGGCAGAGCCATCATCTATGCACAGCCACCAAAACACCTCACACCCCTACAGAGAATACAGGTGCATAGATGGTACACCCACCTGGCCTAGGCACCACGCCCTGCCTGGCACGCGTGACGCAGCCGATCAAGAAGATCCGGATCCTCCGGGCGGAGGTCACCGTGCGGTGCCGGCACTGCTCAGCTGACCAGCACCGTCCAGTGACCCCACCAGGTCAGTGGCCACTGCCACCCTGCGTCCTGGCAATGGTGAGGGTGCCTCACCATAAAGTGCCCCATAGTGGGGCTCCACTAGGAGCCACCAAGTTGGCCAGTTCGACTGGGCTCCACTGAACTGCTCTTCTGTGAGCCATGGTACCAACTTTACAGCAGGCAATATGGGGCCCGCTGCACCGTAACCCCACGTGGAGATGTTGCACAATAGACCACCATAGGTTCCAATCATGGTTCGAGCCTTGGTCACTCACATAGTGCTGTCACCAGACAGCGCCAATGAGGCTATACATGGCGGCGAACAGGGCCAGGGGCAAAGGTCGGACACGAGGTCATGGGCAATGGCGCGGGCCACGCTGGCGCCATCTGGCGATACACATCCTGCGGGACCGACCAGCTGCGTACCAGTGCCACAGTGGACTATTGCGCGGTAGTGCCACAGCGCCATATAGTGCCCAGTGCTGTACCGCCACTGGCACAATGGTAGCCATGGCCTGAATTGCCGATCACGCACAGCACGTCAGCAGCGCGGCAGGCGCCCTCGTAAGCTATCTGGGCATGCGCAATGCAGTGTACCACACAGTCACAGATCTGCACCATTGGCTCAGCCGACTCAACCGTTTGTGCAAGCGCCAAATTGCCGATATTCAGCCGACAAGCAAATCATCTGATCAGCCATTCAAAGGCACAGTGGCATGATTTGCATGTCATTATAGTTGCTCCACTCCTAATTTGCATGCATTGCGCTATAAATGTGCTGCATTGGGCTGCGCTGGCCAGATTCGGTTACTGCAGGTGAGAGGTGAGTTGCATGCTGTGTGATGTTCTGGACAATGGTCATGGGAAAATGCTGTAGACTGCACAGTGACAGGTGTCCACTTGCCCCCATACAGATCACCATTACCGAGCAGAGCCAAGGTGAGGGTGAGGACGGTGGGCGTAGGAGGAGGCCCAACTTTACCCCAGCAGAGACAGAGGCCTTCTTCCAGGCCTACCTGGATGAGGAGCCAGTACTGAGTGGACGGAGGGGCACCCCTCAGTCCCATGTGGCTGCATGGGAGGGGGTAGCTTGGGCCGTGAACCTGCATGGAAGCCACCAGCGCTCCGTGCAGGAATGCAAGAAGAAGATGAGGACAGACCGCAGGAGGTTGAAGGAGAAGGTGGCAGCCTTCAGGGCGGCACGTGCTGGCACTGGCGGGGCCGCCAGTGGTGTTGGAGCTGACCCGGCTGAGAGACACTGGTTGCATCAATGCAGCAGAGCGATTGAGAGCGTACCAGAGGTGGATTCCAGACAGGTGGAAGCCCATCACTGCCGTATGACGTGGTGGTGGTGTTGGGGAGGGTTGGGGAAGGTTGTTCACATGCACTCACATGTACTCTCTTTCTGTTACAGATCATGTTCATCTTCAGGAGACGGTGGTGGTGGGTCCAGGCAGTGATGATGACCTGCTGGACATGGAGGAGGGTCCATCCACCTCTATCACCAGCCAGCAGGCACTGCAGCAGCATGCACGCTGGGCCGCCAACTCTGGTGTCGGTGATTTGGGTGCGGCGGGTGCACAGCCTGTGTCTCAGCAGTCTGGCATGCAAGCATGCCAGCACGCTGTGACTATGGCTGTAGCACGTACCTGCACCATTGATGATGCAAGGACTGCAATGGGCAGTGACAGGTGTGTGTCCCATGACGGACACACAGCAGGCCAGCACGTGCCCCTGGGCCTTTCTGGTTCCAACTTGTGTACCAGCATGCTGGCACAGTCCCAGACTGTGCCTGTCAGCACTGGTGGGGCAGCACCGGTGGCTGTGCAGGTGTCTGGCACTGTTGCTAGCACAGCGGTGGAACGAGTGGACCCTGGGGCACAGCAGTTGGTGGGGCAGCAGCAGTCACCCACCAGGTCTGGGGTACAGTGTCAGCGGTGGCACATGTCCGCGCCCTTTGATCACCCATTCCTGGTCCTGGTGAACAGCGCCCACCCTCAAGGGTGTTGTGCATCAGGACCTTCCACACCCTGGGGGACAGGATGCCGTTGGGGCACAGTACCCATTGGACGAGCACACCCGCCTGCTGCGGGAATCAGTACAGCTGCAGAGGCGGGTTGCAATGTCCGTGGAGGCACTGTCTGTGGCTGTGGAGTGGCACAGCAGGGAGTGTGCTCTGGACCGTGCAGAGCTGGTTCGTATGCGGATGGATGTGACCGCCGCCATTGATAGGCTGACCCAGGCAGTGGTCTCTGTCGTGGACACATTGGGCACACAGTCAGGTACCCCTGTACCGCACACCCCACACAGTTCACTCTCCACTCCCCGTTCCCGGCGTCGTGCGACACCAGGCCTGTCGATGCCGGGTTCTGCTGTGGCCATCCCGAGCACCCCTGGTGCAGGTTTGTTCAGCATGCTGCAGACCCCTGTGCGGGCAAGGTCGCGTTCGCGCAGTGGGACCCCTGGTGGTGCAGCAGTGCCACCCCATGTGGCCCCTGCTCAGCCTGCCAGTGCTGTTGGGTCACGGCGGGGCCGCCCACGCATCCGCGGTGGCCGTGGGACAGTGCTACATGACTGAGCTGTCTCCCAGTGCGGGCCCTGTCTGGTGCTGCCATATGTGCAATGTGTGTCATGGTGGGCAGTGCACTGCTGGGTGCTCTGCTCACCACGCCGACACACGGACCACCTGCACACCCTCCCAACTGCTGTCCACAGGTGCGTGTGCATGATGATGCCTGCATTGTACTGTACACCAAGGTGCAAGGGTGCCCAGCATCGGACACACGTACTTGGACAGTACAGGTGGTGGGGTGGTCGGTGGTGCTGTGTGTTAGCAATGTCGGTTCTGCTGTGCTGTGCATCTGCCCATGTACGCTCTGTGCCTGGTGTGTGTGTGTCCATATGGTGCTCACCCTCCCTGATGGTGTGTTTGTATGCCTGGACCCTTCCACTCCACTGACTGTCATGCACCCCTGGTGTGTTCCCCTGTGTGCCTGTGGTTTGCGCATGGACAGTGTTGGTTGCACATGTCCCCTTGACTTACCTGTGTTCTGCATAGTGCTCCTCTGTGATGGTGTCCCGGTGCAGCTGGGCCTGCCGGATCAGTTGGGGGTCCCGCCGTCCTAGGGGGGGCTGCTCATCACCATCAACACCGGCGCCACTGGCGTCCCCATCGCTGTCCCCCTCTTCAATCTGTACGGCTATCCCATGGTCTTTGGCCATGTTGTGCAGGATGCAACAGGCCAGGAATATCCCACAGGCTTTTTGGGGGCTGTACTGTAGGGCACTGCTGGAGGTGTCTAGGCATCGGAAGCGTGCCTTGAGCATCCCAAACACCCGCTCTATGATGTTGCGTGTGGAAACATGTGCCTCATTATAGCGCTGCTGCAGGTATGGGGTCATGGGCGACGGTGCGGTGTGAGCAGCCAGGGATGGAGTGGTATCCGCTGTCACCTGTGTGGAGATAATGGAGATCAGTCTCATGTTCAGGTCCATATGCCCTATCCCTGTGTGCCACTACCATGGCACCGTGGCATTCCACCCTTGCCCGAGTTTGCATTCCATACATGTGTACTCACCCACTAGATGTCCTGTGGGGATGTCCCCACTCTCGAATTGATGGCACAGTGCGGACTGATACCATATGAAGGCATCATGTGCTCCGCCAGGTGTGGCACAGACATTGATTATGCGCCCAGTGGCATCACACACCACCTGGCAGTTGACACTGGAGAAGCCCTTTCTGTTCCTATATGCGAGCCATCGGGGCCAGGTGGCGTGCGAATGGCCACATGGGTGCAGTCTATATCCCTGCACGCCAGGCATATGTGCTACCCTGTGGAACTCCTGCATGTTTGCTGTACGCTCTGCCGCGGTGCTGGGGAAATGGATGTACTCCCGCAGCATGTGGCAGCAGTGCGCTGAGGTGGGTGAGGATGCATGGCGTGGCCGACTGTGTGATGCCTGTGGTGTCCCTGTCGGCCTCTGGAAGGTGCCCGTGGCGAGCAGGCACATGCAGGCTGTCACCTTGGTCTCCACCGACAGGCGTGACTCCGTCGTGAGGGTGCCTGCATCACATCACTGCACAGCTCACAGAGCCGTCTCAGTATTGCCCTGTTCAGGCGGTACCCGGCCCACAATCTCTACATCTGTGTACAGCTCAAAGCTGATGCGGACGCAGTGCTACCTGTTGGGGCATCCGCTGTGCGGCCCTTCACGGCCACCGTCTTACAGCATGCATTCTCACCCCCTCATTACAGCTTCCATGTGGAAGCTGCCACTATCCATCTCCCTGGCTACAGCCCCCGGCTGCTGTTGCTGTGTTACCCTGCTGTCCTCACTGCTACTTCCACTGCAGGGCACCCCTGCTGGCCTCTACAGCCTATGGCCCACCTTTCCTTGCCTGCCCTAGCCTGTCTGTTGTCTGTCTGTCTCTCTCTCTCTCTCTCCCCACTTGGCAGCCTTGTAGCATTTGTTCTTGCGCTTCCTTGAGCCTTTTATTTTGGCTCATTTCCGGCTAGTCTTGAATTTCGAGCTGTGCGCTATTGCGCATCGCGCAAGTCTTTGAATATCGCATTGCGCTCTTTATGCATGGATCCACACCCTTCGGTTGCGCATGTCTTCATTTTCATTGCGCTGTTGCTCAGCATGTTTTCGGTGGCGCAACTGCCTCCTTCTGAATATCGCAAAATGGCACATTTTTGGACTTACGCATGCGCAACCCTGTTGCGCATGGCGCAACCCTTTGAATATCCGGGCCTCAGTCTCCAATACCCAGGTCCTTTTGATGTTTCCCCATAATTAGATATCTTGAGACTCATCAGTCCGTGATCCAAGGTGGCCACTAGAGACACATTAGGGCTACCGAACTGTAAGATCGGGGAAATAAACCAATAATCTATCCTCGATTTTCTGTTCCCCTGAAAATATGTGCAAGGGGCAAAGAGTCAGATCATAAAAAAACATCTCTTAATCCAATAAGATCTATCAACTCTTTCAGAAAATTTGTACTACAATATAACTTCAAAGATTTTGTACCTCTATCTGCTATAGACCTGTTAATATTAAAGTCACCACCAAATAAAATATTTTTCCTAGTAAATAAATATGGCTTATTCGCTGCAATAATTGGATTATTTCTAGCTTACTCTGTGTGGTGTATATATTAATGAGCCTGAATGTAATATTCTCTGTCAAAATGTCCAAAAGTAGAGGCCACCCAGGGACAAAAACCAGTGTCAGTAACAGAAAATGAGGAGTCAAAAAAAAAACAAAATCCCACTCCAGAACACAAAGCACCCCCCGACCAATAACATGATCCCCAACTGCATGCACTTGTAGCAATGTCAAAATCTTCTAGTGTATACAACCTGGTGTCCTGAAAAACACGATAATCTGAGATGGAAAAATTCCCAAAAGTAGCAAGTCTTTCTTTTCAGATCTGATACTATTAGTATTAAGGCTTCTAATTTTCAGATTATACCCTTTTGCTATTGACAGATAAGTTAGTTAAGTAGGAATATAAGTTTTCCTAGAACTTTTATGTAGGCCAACCCTAATACCTATCTTTTTTCTTGGTTTTCCTGTTGACTTAGTTCCTTGGCCAGTATCTGGTTCTGAAATGGCGTCAATCTGGAAGGAAGTTCTGGATGCAAGTCAGACTCCAGATTCCCATCTCCTGTTGTTAACAGAATGTCATATTTATTTGAGACTGGTAAAGGGTACGGCATCTGTGGGTTTTCAGCTGTGTTACTAGAACCGCTTTTCTGCTCCTGTTTCTGTGCCCCCTCCTGCTCCTGTTTAACTTAGCTGCATTGTCCTTTGGCTAATTTCCACCTCAGCTTTCTCCAGCACGCCATTCTCTTGACTTTGCTTTCACCCTCCTAATTTCCAGCTCTCTTTCCTCACTGCACCTTGCCCACTCGGCTCACCCCCACCCTCTATTGTATTGCTAATTCTCTCACAATCCTTGGCCAGACACTCTTCCTCTCATTGTCTCCTGGGCTGTACTTCCCCTTCCCAGCTTTCTCACCTCCTCCTTCTTACTTTGTCTATGAAACTACCCCACCCTTGGAGCTTTGTTTCTGGACTTCTCTTTAAGGCAATTTTTTTTCTGCTGTCCCCCACAGACAGGAGCCCCTGACTAGGGCTGCATCTAGCGTCTGTGCCCTGCTCCTCTGGCCAGAAGCCACCGTCTTCAGACCTGCCACCAAGCAGCCACTCTTGGCTGGAAAGGTATGTCTCCTTCGGTCTCTGTTGGCTCCTCTGCCCTTCTGATTGATTGAACAGCAATTTCCTCTGCCTGATCCATGATTGTACACCAAGGAACAGGCCGCTTTAGCAATTGGCTGCCTGTGAATTTCATTTTGGACTAAAATCTTGGGTCTCTCTCGACCCTAATATCTGAATTTGTCTCTTGTGCTTTGTCCCTCCACCCGACCCCAACTTCTGCTGCTATTAAACATGCACAATCTCTGCCCATTCCACATGTCCTCCTCCTCCTCTACCATTGGCTGCATACTAATCACCACTGCAATCAAATTCTTGTACCCTGGCCTGACTCATTTTAAAGGTATATAGCAACCTCTCCCTTGCTCACTTTCTATGTAACCATGGTCTTACCATTTAAACTCCATATGAGTGCCTTCCCATTCTCATTCTTCTGTCATTGCCTTATCTCACAAGTAAGACAAACTATAGCTTGGTATACTTGCCCCAAATTGAAATTTTGAACAATCTCCACTACAATAAAGGTTACTTATCTGGGAACTTTTTCAGAATTAATAAGGGACCATGGTCTGCCTCGATGATCCTGTCCCCAATTATTATTTGGCCCTTAGTTGGATTGCATGCCCACCAACATGTCCCTACGGACCCCACCGTCCTCATTGTTTTAAACAGAAAAAAAGTAAAATGCCGCTGTGTATGCAGGAAGGTCAAGCATCTCACCAAGTCTCTAAGAGAGCTTCTACTTAGGATTGCCCTTATGCTGCTTCTACTATCTGGAAACATTCATCCTAATCCAGGTCTGGAAACACCTCCCACCTGCAATGTCCGCCCTAAACAAGGTTCCATTAAACTGGCCACAATTAATATCTGCAGCCTACTAAGCAAAATTGGTACCCTGAAAGTCTGGGTAACTCAGCACGACCCTGACATACTATCTGTTGTTGAGACCCAGATGACCCCCAAAATACCTCATTAAGCAGTAGCCCTACCTGGGTACTCTATATTCAGGCTGGGCAGGCTGACCAAACATGGGGGTGGATGCGCCATATTTCTAAACAAGCATTTGTCAATGCCGAATGTTGTCGCGCTGGCATTGGCAGTGGGAGTGGTGTAGCTAGAGACGCATAGTGCTGTGATTTTGTGAATGTGTCTCAAAAGGTGATTTTGCACAGCAAGCACGCCATTGTGTGCCACAGCTGCGGAAACACGTTTTGGGCAGGCTGTGAAAAATGGCAGCTGGACTGTTGATAAGGAGATGTGCACAAATGCCAGTGGTGACAATGTGGCATGAAAATATTGCAGATTGACAAAGTTACAAGGGTGTGTGGAAACTGCACAATGCACGCTTGCAACACAGTCATTGTATGGAGTTTCGACACCAAATTTTCATCATAGGCATTTTAGGACCTCTGCTCATGAACAGTGTCACCGTCATTTCCTCAAACTGTCCCAAAAACTGATTTCGCACAGCAGCCGTGCAATTCTGTGCCGGACGTGCGAAAACACTGATCCCCCTTACATCCTTCAAAAAGCTGTACACCAGCCTAATCCCAGATTCATGCAATTGCTTCCACAAGGCCTAGTCCTCCCACATCCCCACCACCCCCACACCCCTCTCTCCCCACCCCCTTTTAAAACTCCTCCCTATTCTTCTATCATTCTCTGGTCCTTTCCACATCAAACCTCAAACATATATGCCCACCCATGTACCATTATCCAAGCCTTATCCCCACCAAACTGTTTGTTTCTCACCTTTAATAGGTTTTTGGTTTACTGTCCTTTGCCTTGTATATATGTAAATAATTGTACATCTATCTCACTCATAAATGTTTGTATTTGTGCTATTTCAAATTCATGTTTTTGTATACACTCTGTAACCTTTTTTGTTATGACCACTCAGGTCCATCTTGTAAATGAGCTATGCTCAATGATGTTCGCCTGAATAAATAAAGATTTTGATTGATTGATTGATTGATTGAACACATTTCAGGCAGCTGCAGTGTTCATAAGGAGGTATGGAAAAATGCCAATGATGAACAGCTGGAAGTGAAACTATTACAAATTCACAAAGTCATGAGCGTGCGTGCAAACTGTGCAATGCACACTCATAAAACACTCATTTTATTGACTTTTGTTCCCAAATTTTCAACATAGGCATTTTAGGGCATCTGCTAATGAACAGTGTCACTGTCATTTTCATCATGTGTCTCGAACACAGACTTTCCACAGCGACCACGCTATTCTGCGCCCGGAACTGCGAAAACAGATTTTGGTCAGGATGTGAAAAATGACAGCTGTACTGTTCATTAGGAGGTGCAGAACAATGGCACTGTAGAAAATCTGGAGTGAGAATATTAGAAGTTTGCGAACGTACGAGCGTGCGCGCAAACTGCGCAATGCACGCTAGTAACACAGTCATTTGATGGAGTATTGTCACCAAATTTTCAACACAGGCATTTTAGGACCTCTGCTCATGAACAGTGTCACTGTAATTTTCGTAATGTGTCCCGAACACTGATTTCGCACGGCGAACATGCTTTTCTGCGCCGAAAGTACGAAAACACATTTTGGCAAGGATGTGAAAAATGAAAGCTGTACAGTTCACAAGAAGGTGTAGTAAAATGCCAAATTTGAGACTCTGGCATGAAAATATTGCGAATCTGCTAAGTTACGAGCGTGCGTTGTGCAGTTGCTATGCACCTCGTAAAACAGTCATTTTATGTAGTATTGTCACAAAATTTTCAACACAGGCATTTTAGGGCCTCTGCTCATGAACAGTATCACTGTCATTTTTGTAGTGTGTCCCGAACACTGATTTCGCAGAGCGACCGCACTATTCTGGGCCGAAAGTACAAAAACACATTTCGGCCAGGATATGAAAAATAACAGCTATACAGTTCACAAGAAGCTGTGGTAAAATGCCAGTGTTGAGAATCTGGCATGAAAATAGTGCGAATGCACTAACGTATGAGCGTGCGTTGAGCAGTTGTTACGCACGCTTGTAAAACAATCACTTTATGGAGTATTGTCACCAAATTTTCAACACAGGCATTTTAGGATCTCTGCTCATGAACAGTGTCACTATCATTTTTGTAATGTGTCCCGAACACTGATTTCACACCACAACCATGCTATTCTGCGTCGGAACTGCGAAAACATATTTCGGCCAGGATGTGAAAAATGTCAGCTGTACGGTTCACAAGAAGGTGTGGTAAAATGCCAATGTTGAGAATCTGGTGTGAAAATATTGCGAATTCGCTAACTTATGAGCGTGCGTTTCACAGTTGCTACACACGCTCGTAAAACAGTCATGATTTGAATTTTTCCCACCAAATTTGCAACATAGGGTTTTTGAGAGCCTCCCTCATGAACAGTGGCACTGTCATTTCCTTACGCAGTCCCGAGAGGTGATTCCGTGCAGTGACTGCGAAATTACCTTTCGGGACTGAATAACACCATGACAGTGCAAGAATTCATGAGAAGGGGTCCCAAAAACCCCATGTTTAAAATTTGGGGCCAAAATTCATAAAATGCCTGAGATATGTACTAAAGTTGAAAACCCTATCTATCCCATTATACAGCTTACGGCATTTCCTCAGTTCGTGGTCGCTTTGAAGAGTGCAGGCGTGTTCCCGGTTCACCGATAATCATCGCATCGAGCTCTGGAGGTAAGTATTGAGTGGGGGTTGTGGGAGGCAGGGTGCGCAGTGGGTGGTTGCGGGTGGGGGGCGGGGCATGGAGACTACGAGGGACCATTTTCCTTTTACAGGTGCAAAAGGGGAAAAAACAAAAACATCGCGGGACAGGTTTTTTTCAGGGGATTTGGCACACTGGGGTGGGCTCCCAGTGTGCCACCTAACTGTTTGGGTGGATGTCTGTAGCTGACGGGAATTGGGCACCCCGCCGGCAAACAACACGGGCAGAATATGCCAACGGGATTGGGTACTTGCCTGGCACACAAAGAAGGAGGGGCGCAGAGCTCATGGGGATTGGGTACCCCTCAGCATTAAACAATTGGGGATTATTTCTGCCGGCGGGGTGGGCCTCTGCCGGCACACAAGGAAAGGGGTGGGGGGCAAGAGCCGAGGGGGATTGGACACCCTCTGCATTAAACAATTGGGGTGCTTTATGCCGATGGGGAGTGGGCCCCCCGTCGGCACATTCACGGGGGAGGCAGCCGACAGGGATTGGGCACCAAGTCGGCAGTTCATAGCCAGTGTCCTGCCATGTACATAATGGCAGTGAGCATGGCAAGAAGAGGACAGTTTGCTTGACGAGCTTTGCTCGGATTGCAGCGGACCTTTCTTAGATGTGCTCGCCCCATTATGTATGCATGGTGTGGCACCGGCATGCAGGCTGATTGGGGAATGCGGGGCGCACCTACTGGTGTATGCCCTGCATTGGCCAGCAGCGACCACGCCTCTAAAGTTGCACTGTCCCACGATGTTGGCTGCGCAAGCGTGCCAACATAAAAATTCTTTAAAGGGGCATGCTATGCCAGCATTCGGTCTCGGAGGTACCACCCAGGCATTGACAATAAAAGTGCTGTTGGCAGCTCACCATAAAACACTATCAGTACTATCAGTCTACATACCACCCAAAGATTCTGCCAATGGCCTCCTCAGTTTTCTTGACCATCTCCACTCACAAAACGCCTCACGGAGACAATTATCGTTGGTGATTTCAACATAAACTGGCTGTCACCTGCAAACAGCTCATTAAAGGACGCACTAACATCTCTCCACCTAACTCAACTCATTAATACACCTTCCAGAATAAATTATTAAACTGGGATCAGCACCACCCTCAACTGGATAATTTCTAACCAACCTAACCACCTTTCCAACGTAACTGTGCACCCAGACTCCATCAGTGACCACTCCCCTATCACATGCAGCTGGATAAATAAATTCCATATCCCCCTCCCCAAACTTTATACAGCAGGATACTTAAACTGGGTCACCTGAACCTCCTAAAACAACAGCTTTGTGCCCAGTACTGGAGCCTGCTGGACGACGACATTAATGTAGCCCTTGGTCACTTCATAAGGGTCTTCAATACTGCTTGTGACATGCATGCCCCTCTCAAAAAGAACTCTTGGATCACTCCTGATCTCCTTTCCAATATGAAACTTTGGGACCACCTCTGGCACTGTGCAAAAGCCACTGGAAAACACCAGGACCTACAAACCTATAAAGCAGCTAGAAACAACTACATGAGAGAAATTCGCCAGGCAAAACACAAGTACCACAGGGAGATGCTAACCACAGAAGGTTCTGGTCTAATGTAAAAGACATCACTGGCAAAGAATCTAAAGTATTGCCTACAATACTAATCATTAATGGCACCCCTTTCGTTGACCCGCTGGAAATTGCCAGTGCTTTTAACAATGCTTTTACCAATCTAAACCGTGTCCTCCCACATAACTTTTTCAAGGATAACCCTGCCCATTGTACAAGTCACTGTCATGGGAAAAGCCCTGAGCACCCTCCCCCCTTCTATTTTAAACAGGTCTCATGCAACCTGGTCACAAAACTACTAGTGAAGGTTCTGAGAAACACAAGACACACTAGTGACGGACTTGACCTTAAGCTTATCGCCCTAACCCTAGACGAAGTTCTCCTTCCCATAACTGAGATTCTAAACTTTTCTCTTACCTTGACACAATTCCTGGTTGCATGAAAAATGGCCATTGTAACCCCAGTGCATAAAGCTGGTGATCATTCCCTTCAAGGTAACTATAGGTCAATATCTATTCTCCCTCCACTCTCCAAGGTGCTCGAGCGAATCATTACCAACCAGCTTGTTGCTTATCTGGAAACTTACTCTATCCAGTGCCCACAGCAACATGGTTTTAGAAAGGGGTACAGTACTACCTCAGCGCTACCAGAATTCATTAGCGTCATACAACAGTTCATCAATGAAGGCAAGCTTGTAGGTGCCACCTTTGTTGATTTAACAAAGGCCTTTGACACAGTGAATCACACACTTTTGACCAGCCAACTCAATAAAACTGGGGTTGCTCCAAATGCTCAGAAATGGTTTGGAAGCTACCTCAGTGATAGACTTTAGAGGGTGACGATATCAAATGTAGTCTCGGAGCAGAGGGCTGTCTGACCTGGGGTACCACAAGGCTCAATCCTGGGGCCCCTACTGTTCAGTATTTTCTTTAACAACCTCCCAGCTGCCTGCCACCTGCGTATTCTCCTCTATGCAGATGACACGGTCATCTTTACTAGCCACCCAGATCCTAGCTCACTCAAAAACAATCTTCAACAAGGTTTCTCAGAAGCAGAAAGATGGTTTAATGATCACAAATTAGTGTTAAACTACAAGAAAACTAAAGTCCAGTTATTTTCACTCTCTCGAAATAAGTTTAAGGTGCATGCAATCATTGTCACAAACAACCATGGAGACTCTCTTGAACAAATTCAGCTTTTCAAGTACCTAGGTTTAACCCTGGACAGTCACCTCACCTTTGTGCCTCACATAGAAAATGTTGCCAGAGACGTCAGCACCAGAATCGGGCTCCTCTGCAGACATAGATGGAGCCTGACCCCAGAAGCTCTGAAGACTGCAGTTCACAGCTCGGTCCTCTGGATCATTTATTATGGTCTAATCATATACAGTGCAACATACACATCACTTAAAAGACTCATGGTCGCCCTGAACAAGGCCTGTCAGTTAATTACGGGTGCTGCTCACCTCACTCACACCTGTGCGATATACACTCAATCTGGCTGGTTCAGCTAAGCAACAGGATCAAATACCAAACCTGCCTTCTGACCAAAAAAGAACTACTTGGATTACTACCTCCGAGCATCAGTTGACTATTAAACAAATCTCTAAGACCCAACACGCTCACACCTCTGATTCAGACCTCCTTCTAGTCCCTCACTGTCGGACTGCTCAATATCAGCGATCCTTTTGGTACAGAGCTCCTCTGTGGTTTAATAATCTAAGTAACCAACTGACCATGCTACCTAGTCTTACCCAATCCAAACAAATGCTTCAGAAGCGTATCCTAACTGAAAACACTTGTGATTGTTACACCTAATTTCCCACCTTGCGTACCCCTCCCACTATTATCACTCTTTGATGCACTTACCAGGTTTCCTGGTCACCTCCCACTCTTGACACAACAATCCTTTTTTCCCCTTCTGTCACCTCCTCCCTTACCCCGCCCCCTCCTTGCTCTTCTCCACAGTTTTCCCTCTTCTTTATACTTTCCAGGCCTTCTGGCCACCATCTCTCTTATCTTGCTATCTCTTCTTCCCCTTCTGCCCTCCTGCTCCTACTCCCATACCCCCCTCTCCCACCCTAGCCTCCCCTTTCTCACCGCCTATGACAAGGCCTCTGGCTGTCATATTTTCCTATTCTGTATACATATTGCACTTCTCCCCTCTCTTTACTTCCCTGTTCTAATTTCTCCTCCAACCTCTCTTCCCTTGCCCTCTCACCCTAAAAGAGTTGTGTCTCCACAAATGTATTATTGATTTACTATGTTCTGATGTAACCATTGATTGTGTTTGTACCTCCTTTATTTTGATTGTAAGCCCTCCCTCTGACATGGAGCCTTTGTAAATGAGCCACCTTGCATGCAAAGGTATTTGTAATCTGAGATTGAATAAAAAAATAAATAAATAAATAAAGTGTTCCTAACCTCTTGAAAATCTGAGGCATCTCCTTGATTTATAGTAGAAAGGGAGCAGGGAGAGAGCACTGTGTTATCTGGAGGGTGTGTTAGGTCCTGTGACTGAGGAAAACCAGTAACTACTACTGGTAAAGTAGTAGACAGCTCGATAGATGACCTCCCAGAGGGCTTTTTGCCTTGGGGGTAAGGGTCGAGGTGGAAGAAAAGTTTCCTGAACCATGTTACTCTCGTTCTTCTTTGAGACCGGGAGGCCTAAAGGTGGCCTGGGAGTATTAGACTCCATAGCACTTCTGGCGCCTTGTAGATGTACAAATCTTGCATTGCAAAGTCCGAGTCTTCATTGTTAGGGTCTGCCCACAACCAGTCTGTAAATGAGTGCACCATTTTGTCACAAAAATTACATTTTATGGAATTCTCACATTGGTATCCAGAATGATCCAGATCTCCACATTGGAAACATACCACCTTTTCACAGTTTGTACCAATATGAGTTAGACCCACATTGTTTTTTTTTATAACATCTTTATTGATCATTTTATTTTCCACAAAATACTAGGCAGACATACACAGATGCCCAATTGTTCCTGGGCCCCTACCCCAAAACTGAGTGAGGTAACTATGTACAGCATTTAACTATATACATACACAGCTGCCTTGCACCACCCTTGATCGCCCTCTACATATCCATATTCAAAAACAATATACGGTAGAATCTCTGCCTAGGGAAGTACATTTGAGTGTCAGAATTTAAGACTTAGGTTAATTCTGTGTAAGTACAAACCCTACATCCTGAACAGTACCCCTTAGGTGGCACTCAGCAGCTGTGTCCCTAGGGAGAGAAGAGTCCACGCCCCGCCCACACCAAGCCGACTCTGCAGTTCCTGTAAGCTTGACCGGATATTGTCCGGTCGTGCATATATTAGGAGTAATCAATAGGACACACTTTAGTTCTAGCCTCACTCCCCATCTATAGATCTTTGTCTACATACCATCAGACAGACAGACCTGAACTTGGGGGATTTAGACTGCAACATGTAGACCGTCTCCAGGTCCTCCATCCTTATCATAAATTCCTTTTAGTCCGTCCGAGCATTTGTCTCTAAGCCTACTCAATGTTTTCACAAGTCTCACCCATTCGTCTCAAGTCAACGACTCGAAAGTAAACTAGTGGCTGTGTGAATGTAAAGTAGCATAAAAAGTAGTGTTCTAAAATTGTCACAACATTCTTGCAATGCTGTTTTAATTGATAATGTCAGTATGATATCATGAGCTGATAATCACATACAACACACAAAATGCATCCTCCTTGTGTGCAGAAAATTGACAAGTGGTAGTAAAGTGAAATGGGAGTGTTTCATCACATACAAAGTCCCCAGAATTAATGGTACACCTAGTCATGCACACAGTGTTGTCACAGAGTCCCCAGATTTTTTTTGCATGCCCAAAATGTATCCACTTTGTGTGCAGAAAATTGACAAGTGGTAGCAAAGTGAAATGGGAGTGTTTCACCATATACAAAGTATACATACTCACTTTATGGTTTAAATATTAAGAACATTTGTGCCTGTGGCTGATGAATGAGGTCTCCTGTTCAATTCCCTCTGCCTTTGGCATGCTAAATGTAATGGGGAAATATTGTCTGAATGACACTGGAGGTTGGTGTTGTGAACTGGTGATAGCTGCGTACATGATGACATTCTCTGTTATTATATCTTCCTGCATCTGGTGGTGGTGGTGGTGGGTGGCTAACAACATCTGTCCTGGTGGTGGTGGTGGTCCGGGGACTGACAGACTTCCGTACTCAGTGGTGGCAGTGGTTAACATCAGTCCCACTGATGGTGGTCTGGGGAGGACAGACCATGCTCAGTGGTGGCAGTGGCTAACATCAGTCCCGGTGGTGGTCTGGGGGAGAGGACAGACTCATGCTCAGTGGTGGCAGTGGCTAACATCAGTCCCGGTGGTGGTGGTGGTGGTCTGGAGTGGCACACCGCCTTTTAACAACTTCAGTTAAAACCTGCCAACATTAACCACATCATCATACTCATAAAGAAAGCTTCCCTCACAGTCATCTATGTCTGAAGTCTGACCACTGGGAAATTCTTTTCCATTGTGTCATCATCCACGCCAATGGTGGGCTATTTCAGGCAGCCACTGCCAGTGCCACCAGGATGGTCCATTTCACATCACCAAACCACCAGCATGACTAGGCTGGGGTATGAATACCGAGGTTGCAGTCTGTTCTGGTATGTAGCTTCTCATTCATTGTAAAGAATTTTCAGCAACCTAACATTTGCAGGAGACAGGTCTGTCCGACGATCCCTGACTATTGCACCTGCTGAGCTGAATACCTCTCAACGCTTACACTGGAGGGTGGGTGTTGTGAGGTACTTCAGTGCCACTGCAGTCAGCTCCTGGCCATTCACTGACCTTTCCACCCAGTACAAAAGAGGATCTTCAGTTGTTGTCAAATGCCAGTTTTCAGACAAATATGACGCAATCCATTCTCTGAGCCACACTAAGTCCAGCTGTTGATGCATCATCCTATTCTACTGAATCATTTAATTCACAAATACCCACTTTGGGACAAAGCCTCCCAAAGCAGGTTGACGCTAGTCACTTTGGATGACAGACCACCTTGAACTACTGTCCCGTCCCCTTGCAGGATATGCTTGATAGTCCTACAGGTACACCATCAGCTGGATTATGCTACTGAAGGTTTGCTGACTTTGGCATGTGACTCTGTGCCCCATGAACCAAGCGCACCAGTTGACCACTGATATTTTTACCTGTTCAGGCCCTCCCTTCAATACTGATGCAATCCATGTTTGTATTGTGGGTTCAGCATTATTGCTATAGCAAAGTTGTCACCACGCCTGAATGCCTACAAATGACGGATTCTGGTCCAATACTGTCAGCATGTGTTGCAGCAACATACTGCTACCACCATCTCTGGCAACATCAAGGCCATGCTGTACATTCACCAATGTCTACCTCAGCACCTGCAGCAGTGGAACGATTGGCTAATGGAGGCAGACTTGCCCACTCACCGCCTGTGAGCATGTTCAAAAGGCCACAAATTGTGTATTACAGAGTCCATGACGCGCCACTGTTCAGTCATCGAGACATGGAGGCCCCAGAACTGTCAGCAGCTAGTGTGTATCTCAAGATATTCTGAGATGGTTGTATTGTCTCATACAACCTCTCTGCCATGTGTGTAAAGTGGAGTTCCATCGGTGACAACTTCCAGCTTGAAGCGGTGCCGAGGCAGGTTGTTTTGTATCTGCAACTGCTGCAGTTGCTCACGGGCCTTCTAGATCTTGAAAAGTGAGAGCAGATATGCAGCAATGGTCAGCATTTCCTTATACATCAGGGTGCTGCAGAAACTCCTGAACCACAAGATTTAACAGTGGGCCATGCATGGAACATAAAAAACACTACTCTGCTGATGCATTTCACCACATTTGACCCATTGTCACTTGCTATGAAACCAGCCTCAGGGACAGAGAGTTTGGCTATTTATCACATTTCAGTCAGTACCATTCCACATGTTCTCACCAGTGTGTGAACTAGGTCACATTGTGCGTAAGTAATCGTTGCATGCTGTTAAATTCCTGGAAGATTGCTACAGCGACAATCCACCTTACTGCACTGGATTATCTACACTACCAACATCACAAACAAAACTCGACACCTGCACCCAGTGCAGTTATATACAGATATGAACTCCCACTGTTTTGCCACTTGTCCACATATCCATACTTAAATGGATGAATGGAGAGGAGGAATGCTGAAGGCGCTTACTGAGTCAGACACAGTGCAAGAACAACCTGGGACAGCACAGGTAGAAAAAGTATGTCCTGGATGGACTTTCCATTTTGGACAGGCACTTGCAGCAAACCATTGGAACCTAGAATTCTCCACAAAGAGAAGGGCAAAGATCAATTGCCTGCATTTCTGCTACAGCGGCATTTTAAGTTCACGGACACTGTATGATGGGGTACTCAGCTTATGCAAAAACACTCTGTAACGTGGGCTGACTTAAACGTTTATATGGGGTGTTGATTGAAAATTGTTCTGCCTCTGGATAATTGGCATTGCAGGGGTGGAGTGTGACGCTTGATGAAGAGGTTGCACAGGTGATGATGATAAACCCAGAAATGCAGTTATTTTGCCAGAGTTGGCAACTGGGGTTGATGTACCACTCTGCTTCTCGACATACTACATTCTCCACCACCATCACCAAAACTGCTACTCTGACCCAGCACTGGACAACATTCTCAAAAGTCATTGTGGTCCTCACTCCATCATGCCTGCAGTGATCACTCTGCTCTTATTACCCTCAGTACTGCACACATTTCATTTACTACGGGACTTAACAGTCATGGGAAGGGATAACATACTTCGCTATGGTTTGCCAGTGACGAGGGTGGCACGCCCAGCTGTGGTATTAGCTGCCGGCTTAGTGTCCACTGCCAACCGCTCATTCTTAAGACGCCATGATATCCTCCCAGCCCAGAGTGGCTCCTTTTTACCTCGACTCATGCACATGGCAAACCCTGGCAGATTGCAACTGACTCATCATTCATCATCAGCATCTACACCACCATTACCTGATATTTTTCACCACACCGTGAATCATCAGATGAAAATATTGATGTTAACCGCCACGATGGACGGAATATCACATTGTATGCTATCGTTGACATGATTATCAGAATCCTCAGGTTCAGTTACTGGGATGTTACTGGGAAGTATGACATCATTTACGCTGCCACTCACTTGCATTGCTTCACACTCAATATTTTGGATACAGTACACTGGTCAGAATTTGAACTTGATACACCAATGCTAATGCTACCACCACCACTAACACCAGTAACACTAACACCACCGGCTGGAAAACATCTCCTCCAACTGTGAGTTAAGCTACTGACTGGGCTGTAAAAAACATTGCAGGAGAAATACTTTCCTCACATCAGCAATGCACTTCTGCATCTGCGTACTACCACGCCCACAGACTATCTTACTGCCAGCATTGCTATGGTGAGAACCAGCTTTGCTTGCACGCTCTTTGCAGGCATTTTGGGGGATCAACCACAATATTATAACCAAATTTAGATTTTGATACGTTCACTGTCTGATTGGGGGGACTCTGGATGTGAAGCAAAAAAAAAAACAACTGTAGATTCAGCAACAGATAAGAGACTAGTCTGTCATGCAATTAAAACAACTTCAGTAACCAGTGGTGCTAATGAGGTCACAAAAACAATCCGAAGTGGTAAAACAATCCTTTTGCCGTTGGGGGTGGGGGGAGCACTGACTGCAGATTTTTACGGCAGTACAAGCAGCAAAACAAAGAACAGATACCGCTATCGCAGTACAAAATCAGGCAGCTGCAGTGGCTAGCAGGTTCACACTGCTGCGCCTGCCCTGCAATTACACTAGTCTGTGGCACAATAAAAGGTGTATTATTTGATGTCATGCAACACCGCACACACACCCACACACACACAAAACAGTTTATCTACAATGGTGAACGAGTAAAGCATAGCAAATTGAGAAGTTCAGTAATATGCCACGTATTATAATGTAAACAACCCGAAATCATGAACTGCGGCACCAGATCCACACAACACACAATCAGCAAGAAAAGTTCAACAATTACTGACAATATCACTGTGTGTACATTAACACAGTCAGTTATATAACAAAAATATAACCTAAAAACAAAAGAAATACTATTTCTCCAACTTAAATTTACCTACACCACAGATACGCCTCTCCCCAAAGCACACTTTCACTATCTTTCACTACACACTCAATGTTGTAAATTAACATTTAAAATCCACAAAAACAAAATGCTCGATCATATGCGCAGAGGAGGGTTTCGTACAATCGATGAACTAAAGTTTGAGCCCCACAAAAAATGCAAAAACATTTTTTTAACATCTTTTAGAAGGTTTCAATCACAGACAGCTGTCAGAGCACACTGTCTCCTACTGCTTCCTACACACACTACCTCGAACTGAGGCTGTGCAGATCAATATAGAGTCCATGTGACCTGAAATCCCATGAATCACTGCAAAATTCACCTATGGAGCTTAAAAACAAGGAGAAGTGAGGTGAAGTGCATTGTTCTCAATGCACTTCGCCTTAAAATTTGGTGGAGAAGTGGTCTGGGAAGGCGGAGTAACACGAAGTCGTTGTTTTCAATGGACTTTGCGTTAACCATCATAACGCGAAGTACTCTGCTTCGCACTGCGGAGCACTCTGTGAATCTGCCTTTGCTCCCTGAATCACTTCGCGGAGTGGATTGAGTCCACTTCGCCCACTACTCCGAATACATGCCAACGCTCTTGTTGCTTTTCCAGCTGCTTGTTCACACTGATTCCTAGCCTTTAATGTGTCTGTGATCCAAATCCCAGGTCCTTTCTTGTTCTATGACCTGCAGTGATCTCCCCCAAGCTGCAGGTGGCTCTTGGGTTATTTTGTCCTGTGCATTAACATAGAAACATAGAATTTGACGGCAGATAAGGACTGCTTGGCCCACCCAGTCTGCCCATTTTCCTTCCTGATGGATAAGCTGCAGATCCTAGTTAATAAACAGCTTACTTCCTCCTACCCCCCACTAGAATTGCTTTGTGCCTGTCCCATGCATTCTTGAATTCTCCCACTGTTCCTGACACCATAACCTCCTCAGGAAGGCTGTTCCACACATCCACAACTCTCTCTGTGAAAAAATACTTTCTAACATTACCTCAGAGCCATCCCCCTCTATCTTCAAATTGTGCCCCCTTGTTCTTGCACATCTCTTCTTCTGAAAGATACTACCCTCTTGTACCTTGTTAATTCCCTTGAGATACTTGAAAGTTTCTATCATGACCCCCCTCTCCTTCCTTTCCTCAAGGGTATACATATTAAGCTGCTTTAGTCTCTCCTCAGTTGTCTTGTGGTGCAGACCTTGCACCATTTTGGTTACCCTCCTCTGAACAGCCTCTCACTCGTCTATGTTTTGCAGAGATGGGGTCTCCAGAATTGCACTCAGTACTCCAGATGGGGTCTCACTAACTGTCTGTAGAGAGGGATAGCAACTTCCTGTTTTCTACTGTTGATGCCTCTCCCTATGCATCCCAGTATCCCCTCAGGCCTTCTTACTGCCTTCTCACATTGCTTGCCCACCTTTAGGTCATCTGATATAATTATTCATAGGTCTCTTTCGATTTTTGTTGTTGTTATTAACTCACCCCCATTGTGTACTCTTCCCGGATTTTGTTTCCTCAGATGCATTACCTTGCACTTCTTTGCATTGAATCTGATGCTACATATTTGACCATTCCTCCAACCTTGCCAAGTCCTTTTCATTCTTTCCACCCTACCTAGTGTATCAACCCTGTTGCAGATCTTTGTGTCATCTGCAAAGAGACACTCTTCCTTCCAGATGCTCTCAGAATGTCACTTATAAAGATATTAAGAGGACCGGTCCCAGTACCGAACCTACGGTACCCGCTAGTTACCCTCCTTTCTTCACTGTGGACTCCGCTTACTATTACCCTTTGTGTCCTGTTGTCTAGCCAGTTTTTATCCAGGCTACCACCTTGGGACCCACTCCAAGGTTGGCTAACTTGTATATTAATCTTTGTGTGAGACTGTATTGAATGCCTTGCTAAAATCTAGGTAGGCCATATCCACAGCCCTCCTGGTCTACTACTTTGGTCACCCAGTCAAAGAAATCTATTAGGTTCATCTGACATGACCTTTCTGCTGTGAAACCATGCTGCCTTGGGTCCTGTGCCCCACTGGCCTCTAGGTACTCAACAGTTCTTTCCTTCAGAAGTGATTCCATCATTTTCCTACCACTGAAGTCAAACTAACTGGTCTGTAGTTTCTGCATCTGCCTTGCTCCCACTTTTGTGAAGTGGAATTACATTGCCCTCCTCCAGTCCTCAGGTACTACTCCATTTGCACTTTTTTGCACTGAATTGCAATTACCTCTTTTCTGCCCATTCCTCCAGCCTGGCTAGATCCTGCCTCATCCTCCTCACCTCCCCCCGGAGCGTCCATCCTGTTATATATCTTCGTGTAGTCCACGAACAAAATTGCTTCCCATTTAGATGCTCTGCTAAGCCCCTCACGTATACATTAAATAGTATGGGACCCAACGTCAACCCCTGAGGCACCCCATTCCTCACTCCTAGTTCCCTGGAGTGTTTCCCATTGACCACCACTCTCTGGGTCCTCCCTCCCAGCCAATCCTCCACCCACTTTGTAAGTCTACCCCCCCACACCCAGACTGTTCAACTTGCTATCAGCCTTCTATGTGGACAGAGCTGAACGCTCCTGAAATCCAGATAGGCCACATCCACCCACCCCACCCCCTTGATCATATACCTCTTTAACCCCCTCAAAGAATTCGATCAGGTTGGTCTGACAAGATCTACCACCAGTGAACCCATGTTGGTTGACATCAATCAGACCCTCCTCCTCTAGGTACCCTACCAGTCTCCGCTTGCCAACAACCGAGGTGAGACTGATTGGGCGATAGTTGCCAGGGCTCCTCCTTTCTCCCTCCCTTGTATAGTGGTATCACCTCTACCTTTTTTCTAGTCTCCCAGTACCGTCCCCAATTCCAGAGATAGATTAAACAGCTGTGCCAGAGGTTCTGCCAGATCCCCCTTAGCTCCTGAAGCACCCTTAGGAGTACCTGGTCAGGTCCCATAGCCTTGTCCATTTTTATTTTTCCCGTCTCCTCCAACACCCTCTCCTCTGTGAAGGGACATGTGTCCACCTCCATGTCCTCCCTCCCCTTTTTAATCAGTACAAGCCCTTTCCCTTCCTTCTCTGTCATGAATATGGATGGAAAGTATTCATTTAGGAGGGTCTCCTTTTCCTCTTCTCCTGCAGCTATTTTACCCCTCTCCCCCCTCTAAGTCTTGGAATCCCCTGCCTGTTTTTCACCTTATCACTCACATACCTATAGAATCTTTTGTCACCACTCTTCACCTCCCTAGCTATTTTCTCCACCATGATTGCCTTTTGCCTTTCTTATTGTTCTTCCCGCTTTCCTGAGTTTATTCTTATAGACCCCCCCTTCTGCTATGCCCATGTCCTTTTGTAGGCCTTAAAGGCCTTTCTCTTTTTCTTGACTGGCTCCCTAACCCCTGCCGTGAACCACAGTGGTTTTCTTCCCCTTTTGCATTTGCCAATTTTTCTAGATGCATTGCTCCGTGGTCTTGAGAATTCCGCCCTTAACTGCTTCCCACAGCTGCTGTACCTCCTCCAGCTCTTGGATCCCTGCAAGCTCCCTCCTTACGATGCCCCCCCCCCCCATTTTCTCAAAATTTGCCCTCCTAAAGTTAAGTACCCTGGTGGTTGACTTACCCAGTTCTGCTCCTGCCTGGATGGAGAACCTGACCTTCCAGTTATCACTGTATGCCAAGTTTTCCCACCTCAACCTCCTCCACTCTTGTCCCCATTTGTTAAAGCAACATCTAGTGTAGCCTCCTCCCAGTATGTTCTTTAACTAGCTGGCTTACAAGCACACCCTGCAAGGATTCCAAAATCCCTGCTCTTTCTGTTATGGATGATGGAATTTGCCAGTCTACATCGGGTAGGTTCAGGTCCCACTAGGTTTCCCTCTCCTGGCCTTTTCTTGTATATCCCTAGCCAATTTCGATCCACTTCCTCACCCTGATGAGGGTGGTCTGTATACCATCTCTATCCTTATTGCTCTACCTTATTCAACATAACCCAAAGGATCTCAGCGGATCCCTGTATTCCCTACCTTCTACTACAACTATCTCCTCCCCCCACACAGTGCTACACCCCATTTTTACCCCATCTATCCCATCTAAAAGATTGTACCCTTGTAGTTCCATCTCCAGCTGTGACCCTCTGTCTACCATGTTTCTGTTACTGCAGTTAGGTCCGGGTATCCACCCCACCCTCACCATAGAAACATAGAATTTGATGGCAGATAAGGACCGCTAGCCCACCCAGTCTGCCCATTTCTACCTGACTGGATAAGCTGCAGATCCTAGTTAACCAGCAGCCTACTCTTCCCACCCCCCCAGAATTGCCTTATGACTGTCCCATGCATGCTTGATTCCACCACTGATTTTGACTCCACAACTCTCCTCCGGAGCCGCTCCATGCATCCACAACCTCTCTGTGAAAAATACTTCCTTAAATTACCTCTGAGCTGCCCCCCTATCTTCAAATTGTGCCTTCTTGTTCTTGCACACCTCTTTTTGAAAGATGCTACCCTCTTGGACTTTGTTGATTCATGAGGTACTTGAACGTTTCTATCATGTCCCCCTCTCCTCCTTTCCTCGAGGCTATACATATTAAGTCCTTTCATCTCTCTTCATATGTCTTCCGGTGCAGACCCTGCACCATTTTAGTTGCCCTCCTCTGGACAGCTTCCATCCTGTCTATGTCTTTTGGAGACTGAGTCTCCAGAACTGCACACAGTACTCCAGATGGGGTCTCACCAGCTGTCTGTACAGAGGGATAATAACTTCCTGTTTTCTACTGGTGATGCCTCTCCCTATGCATCCCAGTATCCCCCAAGCCCTTCTTGCTGCCCTCTCACATTGCTTGCCCACCTTTAGGTCATCTGATATGACTACCCCCAGGTCCCTTTCCATTTTTGTTGTTGTTAGTATCTCACCCCATTGTGTACTCTTCCCCTGGGTTTTTGTTTCCCAGGTGCATTACCTTGCACTTCTTAGCACTGAACTAAGCTGCCATACATTTGACCATTCCTCTAACCTTGCCAAGTCCTTCTCATCCTTTCCACCCCACCCTGTGCATCAACTCTGTTGCAGATCTTTGTGTCATCTGCAAGAGACATTCCTTCCAGTCCTTCTGCAATGTAAACATAAAGACATTGAAAGAGACTGGTCCTATCACTGAACCCTGCGGTACCCCACTAGTAACCCTCCTTTCTTCTGAGTGGACTCCATTTACTATTACTCTCTGTGTCCTATTCTCCAGCCAATTCTTTACCCAGGCTGTCATCTTGGGACCCACTCCCAGGCTGGCTAACTTGTATATTAATCTTTGTGTGGACTGTGTCAAATGCCTTGCTAAAGTCTAGGTAGGCCACGTCCACAGCCCCTCCTGATCTACTACTTTGGTCATCCAGTCAAAGAAATCTATCAGATTCATCTGGCATGACCTTCCTGCTGTGAATCCATGCTGCCTAGGGTGCTGTGCCCTCTGGCCTCTAGATACTCAACAATTCTTTCCTTCAAGTGATTCTATCATTTTCCTATCACTGAGGTTAAACTAACAGGTCTGTAGTTTCCTGCTTCTGCCTTGCTCCCACTTTTGTGAAGAGGAACACATCTGCCCTCCTCCAGTCCTCGGTACCACCCCATCCTCCCATGATTTGTTAAAAGGGTAGTCAGTGGTGTCACTAGTTCTACCCTTGGTTCTTTAAATTCTGGGATGAATCCCATGAGGCCCCATTGCTTTGTCCACCTTCAGTTTTAAGAGTTCTTTCAGAACCTTTCTTCTGTAAATGGGCTGGTATCAACTTCTGTATCCTGAGTGTTTCTACTGTTTGTTTTATGTACCTCCCCCTCTTCATTTGTAAATACTGAGCAAAATATTTGTTTAGTATCTCTGTCTTTTCACAGTCTCCCTCTGCCCACCCTCCCTCCCTTTATTAAGCCTCACTATCCTCTCCTTGGTCTTCCTTCGCTCCCTGATGTACCTATAAAAGATTTTATCCCCCTTCTTAACTGAGTTAGCTACCTTGTCCTCGGTTTGGGCCTTTGCTGTTCTGACTGCCTTCCCAGCATCCTTTTGCTTTAACTGATACAGTTCTTTGTCCTGCTCCTTCTGCGATTCCTTGTACTTCCTGAATGCTTTCTTTTCCTTTTGAACCTTCACTGCCACTTCCTTTGAGAACCATAGTGGTTTCTTACATCGTTTTGTTTTGTTTATTTGCTTCACACAAAGGCTCGTTACCTCCAGTCTGCTATTTTATTCCTAGGCTCCTGGCGTTGGTTAGAATTCCTGTCCAACTCCCCGCCCTTATAATACCCATTAATCATGCTGTCAAGTCTCTTGCATTGGGAGAGTGCAGGCTGGGTGTTCCCCACTAGGCCAGGGATCCTCTACCCCTAGTGCTGCACCCCCTCACCTAGTTTAAATTACAGTTTACCCCAGCCTCTCATCAATACACCCCTGCAGGTTTGCTCTTTGTAATCTAGCCCCTGAGTCCCTTATGTGTGCCTGTCTCTTGTGTGCAGGTGTTCATCCACCCATGTATCCCACCAGTCTCCCAGACATGTGAACCCTCCTCACACCACTGCCTCAGTCAGAGTTAAAATCCTTTACCTGAGGTTGCCTGGCAGTGCTAGCGCAATGCACCAGGCAGGACTTCGAGAAGGCCAGGGAGATGACCAAACCCTTATAGCCCTTCACCAGTTCCCTGAACCTCCTTGGACCATCTCCACCTCATCCCCACCAAATCATTTCTGCCTAGATGCACTCTAGGTGTGGCTTACTTCCCACTAGATTGATGCAATCTTTTATACTGTGGAGTGCCCTTCTGGCCTCCATTCCTGGATCACAAAAACTGACCTCCCTAAAAATCACCTTCCTCCTTTGCAACTGAATCCTCTTAATGATTGAATCTCTGTATACAACCACTGCCCCAGCTCTTTCTGTCTTCAGGCTTGCCCTTCTCCATGGACCTGCCTTTCATAATCACCAACACAGTTTCCCCATATCTGCCTCACCCACACCGCCTTTTTTTCTACCTTTTATTTTCCCTCCTGCCTTTGGGCAGCTCCCCCATCCTGCAATATCTTTCCTCTTCCCATTGTGCCACCCTGCCACTCTTCTCATGTACCCTTGCTGTGTGTTTCCCTCACCCTGGACCCTTATGGTTTATGTGGCTTTTCTCCATTTCCTTTGATTCCCTCCCCTCTACTACCTCTTGTTTCAGCAGCCTGGCCAAGGGCCAGTACCTATTGCACCTCCTTGTATTCCCATTATGCTGATGCTTGCCTTTGCATCTGTGTGCCCATGTAATTTGCCCCTCCATCAGTCCTGGACCCTCTCCTGGCCCTGTTTGGACCCCCTTCTATCTTCCCAACCTTTCTGTCCTCCCATCTCCTATCCTCTACCCTGTGACATTCCTCTGTTCTCCTCTCCATTTCCTTCTTAGCCATGCCAGTTCAGCTTCCAGCCTCCCAAGCTTTGACAAACTGAGCACTCCCCAATGTCCACAGAGTGTTCATGAACATGGCTACCGTGCATCTATTTATTACACCCACTATCCTCCCTCCTCTGGGACCACTGTTTCCCTTCCTCTGGTGTAACCCCCCCTCCACTGCCACTAGTGTTTCCAATATTTTGGATATGATTAGGAGTAAGGAAATTGGTCTATAGTTAGATATTTCATTTTAAAATCGATTTGAATGTTGCAATTACTTTTGCATTTATCCACTCACAAGGGTACTCACTAGTTTTCAGGGAGATGTTAAACAGAGCCGTGAATGGGCTTGCAATAACAGGTGCAGTATATTTTTAAAGGTTGCTAGGGATATTATCCAGACCTGTTGTTTTAGTTGTGTCTGTTTTTAATAGTTCAGCCATTGCCTCTCTCATCCCTATTTCCCTAAATGTAAATGCTTTTGTTAAATTTGTATGTTTTGTATAAGTGGATGCTGAGTGCACACGCCTCACCGTGTGAGCAGTCCTGCTTGCCTCTGTACCCATATTAGCAAAGAAGTCATTGAAACAATTAGCTATTTTAATTGCTAAGTTCTAAATTCTTCCCCTTAATTTTAAGTTTTAGGCAATCCATTAGATCCTGTATTCTGTAGTGTATGCATTGCCTTTCAAAAGGCTTGGATTTAACTTGTTTTTATTTTCAAATGTTTCTGTAATAGCATAATTTTGCTAGTTTAATTTCTCCCAAGTGTTTGTTTCTAAGCTCCCTAAAAGCATCCCAGTCTCTCTGAGTATTTGATTTTGTTGTCTTTTTTCATAGGTTATTCCTCTTGTCTTTACATTTGCATAGCCTGCTATAGTACCACGGGGCATTATCAAATTTTATGTACTGTTTTTTTTTTTCCAGTGGGGCATGTCTATCACACACCCTTAGGAACTCTGTTTTAAAATAGCTCCATGCTTCATTTATGGTAATAGAAATATAGAAACATATAATCTGATGGCAGATAAGAATTGCTTGGCCCACCTAGTCTGTCCATTTCCCTACCTACTGGATAAGCTGCAGGTCTTAGTTAACTAACAACCTACCTACCCCCACTAGAATTGCCTTATGTCTGTCCCATGCATTCTTGAATTCCACCACTGGTTTTGACTCCACTGCCTCCTCAGGAAGGGTATGCCACCCTAACAGCAACATTTCTATGGTGACATGCATCGATATTGACTCTGGCCATGCCGCCTATGATGCAGCTGGAAGGGGGCAACCACTTCGACTTGCCTCCCGAACTAACTCTGTCCTGGAGTTGGAATCCTATAGTTCAGGGGGTGTGGTGGGGAAATGCCCCCCAATGTAACAAATAGCTCTGAACAGTGCTGCTCCATGCCGACTGCAACTTGCAGTCACCATGGAGCCCATCGCTGTAATGCCCGTTGTGATCTTTTTTGTCGAGCCAGCATATACAACCCCTCAGGGAGGCTGTTCCATGTATCCACAACCCTCTCCATGAAAAAATACTTCCTCACATTACCTCTGAGCTGAGTATAAGACTAAAATCTATTCCAATCAATTGCTTCTATATCCTGAAAAAGGATATATGCTGTAATTAAAATTCATAAATACCCTCCTGATACCACTCTACCTATCCCCAGACTTCTGTCTTTACTTCTAAGGCATGAAATGCCCTGCTGGTCTCTGAAACTATCAGCCACAACCCCTCTAACTTAGTGTAACCTGGAAGCCAATCCCCTGTGGGCTACTACCCCTGCCTGCCTAGCTAAGTGCAGATTGAGGGGCCTGGGTCCTAACAGTCTTACCTTGACATGGTGCCTTCACCCAGAGAACTCTTTAAGTGGTTAGATGTTAAGCTAGCACAATCCTCTATGGGAAGTTGTACCTACCCACAGCCCCACCTAGTGACCATACACATAAATGACCCCAATACACTTTATTTTGCATTCAGTTTACGCATTTAAACGAGGATGTTAATAATATGCTCACAATGACCACACTTACCAACAAGGTCTGGATCTCTTGTATGTATCCTGTGTCCCTGCAAACAAACATTTTATCAGCAATAACCATATACCTTTTGACTGACACAATGACTGGAGGCTGAATAATAATATGCTCACTAGCCAGATTAGCCTTTAAAACAGTAAATCTGATTTATTCAGGAATTGAACAAGGAAGGGGTGAATTTAGATAAGCATTAAAGGCACTCTTTTCCATCTGGAAGCAATAAAATAACATTTGACCCTTTATATAACAGTCTGTTTAGTTGCTAGGTACCGGAGTCTAATTAGGTGCATGCCTGATGTGTTGCTGTGGGTTGGCTAGTCTTGCATCTGGTTGGGCCTTAAATAAAAACATGGATTAGTGATTCAGTTACTTTTAACTTTTGCAGCATTTACCACAGTTTTATTCCTAAGGAGAAATTGTAATCCCCAGGCCCTATGACTGCAAAACAGTCTAAATAGAAGCTTTAAACTGAAGGCAAATCAGATGACAAAGCACTTTAAATTTGCTTCGGGGACAGGCCCTGTTGTTACTCACTGAACCATGGATAAAGCCACCAACTTTCTGAGGTCTAAAACTGGGACAGTTCATCCTGATCATGACCCCCCCCCCCCACCATGTCACTCCCACGGACACCGCCGCAGTCAACTCTGCGCACAATCAGTTACATTTTACTGCTTGCTCTGGCCATGCCACCCCTCAGTAAGACCAGTAGCAAACATTCAGATCAAAACAATACATCATTCTGTTGCAGCAAGTTCCAAATCATGATGTACAGAAAGTTCATTAGAAGCAAACCTGCATTAACTTGCTCTCAGGCTTTCGAGCTGCATGTATTGCTCCTCCCAACAGTCCCATCCAACCCGTTTACACTCACCTCATTTGCTGAGCAAACTTCACTTCAGTGACTCCCACCATCACACCAGATTGTTTTCACACACTTCCTACAACTGATCAGGTTCAGGTATCTTAGTTCCCTGCTGCCGTCTATTCTCTGTCTGGAGTCCTCTAAGCTGCTGGCAGGCAGATGTCCACATGTGCTTGTTTGCACTACTACCCATTCTAACCTAACAGGAAGGAATATGCTTTACTGTGTTCCCACTGACATGCTTGCAGTGCAACACAGGCAGGGACTGAAGTTGCAAACTGCTGTCCAGCCCGAACAGTGCCACAGAAGTGCTGAAATAACTGTCACTCATGGATTAGCAGTCAGCAAAAAAAAATGGATAAAACTGGGACAAGTAAGCAAAAACTGGGACAAAAGTGACATTTTGCAAAACTTGTGGGGACACTGGTACATGCTGCAAAAATAGGGACTGTCCTGGGAAAATAGGGACAGTTGGTAGCTTTAACCAAGGACCTCAGGCTTGGGTTGATTTCTAGGGTGACTCTGAGGCAAGATTCGGCTTTCTGGCTTGTGGCTGCAGGACTTCCTCCTTTTCAGCAAGGACTAGAATACAGGAAACGGAGCTGACATGACTCACCCCCGTGTCTTGGCACCCCTCTCAAGGGTAGCTGGAACCTGTCATGATCTTCCCTGCAGGAGCTGATTCTCTTCTCTGGTCGTCTGTCAGCTTGGTTTTTACAGGCAGTAACAGTCTATTAGGTATATTACTTGGCATCACAGATTCAGCTTGGATACAGTTCTGGCTAAGGCTGCACAGCTTACCCTCTTGCAATCTGCAGCCCTGGAAATGTAAACTGGCAAGACAGAAGTTCAGATCACCTCTGGCAAATTGGCTGGAGACAATTCCGGTGACCACAGGCTTGCGAATTATTTATTTATTTATTAGTTTTTGTTGACTGGGTAAGTGCACTAGACAAATCCTGCCTATTTTCAGGCACGACCAGTGGAGGGGATACAGATGAATGCCAACTGACCTTGAACCAGATTAAGCTGTTGGTGGTATTTTTAGTGAATGAGGAATTTGGCAAGACACTGGGAAATTCTACTCTTTGAGGGGAACTTTGGTGGATTTGACGCAAGATGGCTACTACGACCCAACCTTTGGAGATGATGGATGTAACTGAGAAGAGAGAGTGGGCTTCCTCCCTGCATCAGATGAATTAGGAGTGACAAGTATTGTTACTGACATGCAGGATGCCTCTTTTCTCAATAATTTTTGCCTCAAGAGATGTGGGTTACACAGTGAGTCTGCCCAACCTGATATGTGTAGTCTTTCCTTGGATTCTGTTGATGTTTTATCACAGAAAGAATGTCTGCTTGGTGAGTAATTGCAGAAGCTGAAAGCTGTACTCTGCGAAGGAAAGCTAGTCGGAAATGGCAGCTTTGCGGTCTGAGGGGACAATGTTGTCCAATTTGGCAGCCTGTACTTCCTGGTCGCTGAGGTTTACGCGACGTCAGGAGATTCGCTTGTAGCGCCTGCCTCGCATTGTTTGTCTGCTGCTCCTGAACTGCCTTCAGTCTCAAAATCTGTAAGTGATACGAATCTTGCTTTGCGGGAGGTAAATCGAACTATAATAGGGATAGAATCCCAAAATAACAGTTCGTCGGTGGCTTTGCATGTTACAGCAAATTTGGGCTCGATTACAAAAGTTGGAACTGGAGTTTCATTAAATCCTACTGAGATACACTCAGCGGAGAGACACTGTATTAACAGCAGGGAACCTGAAATGGGTTCCCAAAAGATTGAAACACATTTTGTACAGTTGGCTTCTCCTGGGTCCTTGGCAGAGGGATGTATATCTCCTGCTCAAGTTAATAGCCCTCCTTTGAATTCCCTGGTTTCAAAAAGCTGGTCCCCTGAAAAAGCGATTGCTGAAGCAGGATGGCAGCAAACGCCATCCGGGAATTGGATACCTGACCCTACAGATGCCACAGTGCAGAGGTATAATGGGCTTGCCAATACCTCAGTGGCTCCTAGCCCTTTACAGAAAGCCACTTCAGGAACAGACATGCTGATACCAACCAGTGTTACTGATAGCATTTCTAAGGATACTGTTTCTTCTGGTCAACCCTCCATTCTGTCTGCAATACCTAGTGCTTCGAGTTTAAAACCTGTACTGACTGAAGGGGTTCCCCCCTCCAATTTAAACTCTCTGACTTATTTTCTAATAAAGGAGAACCGGCACCATGCAGGAATGTGGTTCGGTTACTGTATAAAGGAGGTTTAGAAGACCTTCCCGATAGGCTCTATATATCTAGAGTTTTACTGAAAGGTTCTATGAAGTTTATGTCCTCAGACATTTATGCTCATTCATTTGGGAAATGCTAGTTATGATATAAGTTTTAAAACCCCAGCAGGTTTGGATCGTTTTTGGTCTGTATTTCAGGTAGTTAAGAACTCCCCTCTCTGGATTCCTTTTTTTGCAGTTCCTCTTACCAAACCATCAGTAAAGTTAGTTACAATTTTGTTTCGTAATGAGGGAGTACATATAGAAGACATTCTTTTTTGGTTGCGTAGGAGGTGTGAAGTTCTGGATAAACCCGTTCCTATCTTAGATAGTGAACAAATTTGGAATGGGGGTTGGAAAGTGAGAGTTAAATTGTTTTCTTCTAGTAATGGTCCTCAACATCTCCCAAATAGTTTCTTTTTAGGGAGGGATAGGGGTTGTTTGTTTTATGTTGGGCAACCTAAGGCGTGCTTTAAATGTGGTTCTAGAACCCATTTGAATACTGCTTGTGACACTCCCATTGCTCTCATTGTTTTGAATTTGGTCACTTAGCTGCCCAGTGTTTAAATTTATTCAAATGTAATTTATGCAAACAAACTGGCCATGGATATGCTAAATGTCCTTGGGCTTCACATAATAGGGATAATTGTCCCTCACATGAAGGGTTGATTTTGGGTGCCCAACATGATGATTCGGTTCTGACTCATTCGCCCACCATAGTCTCCACACCATCTCAGTCTTCCTCTCAGTGTGCAGAATCTAGTTCAGCTGCAGAAGCTGATTTGGGTGTATCTGCTTCGTTGACATGCAAGAAAGTGTGCTTAAATCCCCTTCAGGGAGGGTACCTCAGTGGTTTCTTTGTCCTCTAAGCCTGATCTTACTTCATCTGATAAACTTGAGGATTCAGAGATGCCCCCTCCTTTATCCCAAGCAATCCCCTTTAAAAAGGTGACAGCAAAAAAACGCCACAGGTCAGGAAAACCAGTTCCATCTCAGCAGATCCTTAAGGCCTCGGCTAGTGGTGACAATTCTGAGTCATGGAAGTTAGGCAATAGCTTTGCCGTTTTGGGTTCGAAAGAGGATTCTGAGGGAGAAGAATCTGATCATTCTTCTAAAGCCTCAGTGGTTACAGATACCTTTTCGGAAGGGGATGAAGGGGATGGTACAGGCCGAAAAGTTTTCCTAGACGCCACAGAGAAGACGTGTTTCTAAGGTTGTTTGCTGATATTTACTTAAATGGGTATTTTTGTGGAATTTATTTTCTTTTATTTTTGTTTAATGGCTTCTTTAACAATAACCACTCTTAATGTTAATAGTATGAAATGTCACAAGAAGATGGTTACAGCTTTGTCATGTTTGCAACATTTAAATAGTGATGTCATTTGTCTTCAGGATACAAGGTTAAAAACTATTCATGAAGTGCAACAAGCTCGAAATCTTTGGTCATTAGAAATGTCCTTTTGGTCAAATGGAGAAACCCCTTGTGAAGGGGTTGGGGTGTAATTTGTGAATCCAGCCTTAGGAGTATCTAAAATGGTGGATATTTGTCCAGGGCGTGCGTTATTACTGGATATTAATTTTGGGAGTGAAAGATTTCGTTTAATTACTATATATGCACCGCAGACCAAAGCTCTTAGAGTTGCACTCCTGAATGACATTCATCCCTATTTGCACACTTCTCGTTTAGTTATCTGGGCTGGTGACTTTAATTGTGCTCTTAGTGTTCAAGATAGGGGAATGAAGACGTCCAAACTGTTTTGTGATTCTCAAAAATTGAAACAAATTTTAGATACTGCTCAGCTTAAAGATGCTTATCGCAGCATTCACTCAGAGGGTGGTAGGACTTTCTTTAAAAATAGATTGTCTACTAGGATAGATTTTATTTTTCTTTCTGTTTCTTTGCATGTATCTAATGTTAATTTAAGAGTCTGTGAATTTTCTGACCACAAATCTTTATCTGTCCGCTTGTCATGGGATGGTGCTCCACATTGTAAAAAGAATTTGTGGAGACTAAATGCCTCTTTATTAACTGATGAATCGGTTAAACTAGCATGATTGTCAGAATTACATGCTAGATTGTCAGTTTTGGACTTTTATGATGATGTTGCTACTTGGTGGGAAGAAACCAAACAGGATTGGAAAGTTTTTTTCCAATCATATTCTCGTGTGAAGAACAATTCACAATATTTAGAATATTTAAGGCTGAGAGCACAGCTGCAAAAGTTAATTTCTTTAACAGAAACAGAAGGGTTAGATTACAGTGTTCAAATCAGTAAGGTGAAAGAACTTATGTTTCAATATAGATATGACAGAGCGAAATCTTTAGATTTTGAATATAGGTTTGGTTTGAAGTTGCATAAGGGTGCCTTGGACCCTTTTAATGACTGTAAAAATAAGGTTATTAAACGTGTTATCACAGAATTGACATCTGTCTCTGGAGACTTAGTAAAGACTCCGTCTGCCTTATTGGAAGTGGTGGTCAATTACGTGACTGATCTGTATCGTGTTGATGGCAATGTTCAATGTGAGTTACTAGACCTTGAAGGCCTTCAGTTACCGCGCTTAAATACGGTGGATAGCCTAAGTCTGTTGTGTGACATTTCTGAAGCTGAAGTAAAAGATGCTATTTTTTCTTTAAACATTGATTCAGCTCCTGGAACAGATGGTTTTGGTGTTGCATTTTATAGAACTTTTTATAGTGATTTAGTCCCACTTTTGACTTCTTTGTTTAATAGGATGTTGTCCTCGGCTAGGTTAGCGCCTTCAATGAATCAAGCTTTAGTGATACTACTGTATAAAAAAGGTTTGAAAACTGACTTAAGGAATTGGAGAATGATAAGTTTATTGAATACAGATTTAAAAATTTTAAGTAAAATTTTGTTATGCAGATTAACTCTGACTGTGGACAAAGTAATTAGTCCTTATCAAACCTGTTCAGTACCAGGCAGATCTCAAAATGATAATTTATTGATAATTCGGGAACTTTTTACGGCATCTCAGTCGGGTAACTTAAATGGTTATTTGCTTAGTTTGGATCAAGAAAAAGCATTCATCGAGTTTCACATAAATTTCTATTTTCGGTATTATATGCTTATGGTTTGCCTAAAGGTTTCATTAACTGGATACAGTTGTTATATCGATCTGCTTCTCTTATTCCAATGTTAACGGTTGGTGTGGTCCTCCAGTGGCGGTACAGAGAGGCGTCAGGCAAGGTTGTCCGTTAAGCCCGCTTTTATATGTATTCTTTATTGATGTTTTCATTCGCATGGTGAGTATTCATAATGGTTTAGAAGGTGTGCGTCTAGTTGAAAATGTATTACCTATTAAAATTTTAGCCTATGCGGATGATTTGGTAGTTTGTTTATCTTCACTTAATGAAGAGTCCTCGTTTAGTTCTACATTAGATTTGTTTTCAAAGGCTTCAGGTTCTAAGATTAACTATGAGAAAAGTAAGGGTTTTCTTTGGTTCTACTCCTATTCCTGAATCTGGTGCTCTTGCAGGTATACCCATTTCTAAGGATACAGTAACCGTTTTAGGGATTAAATTTGGGGATGAAGATATGATGCATATAAATTGGTCTCAGAAATTGACTTTGGCTCAGTCATTGGTTGCAAGTTGGAAAGGAAAGCAAATAGCTAAGCGTAGCGTGTTTTACTTATCAAATCATTATTGTTACCGGTCTTTTGTATATTAGTTATGTGTGTCTCCGCATTGTCTTTGTTTACTTCTGTATATAGTATTTTTTTTCAGGCCTTTTGGGGAAGCAGATTGAATCCCATTAAAAGGGGTTTCACGTATAGAACTGTTAGACAAGGTGGAGTTGGTATGGTCCACCCCATAGCCTTTTTTCTCAGTATTTTTCTTTCTTATAATTTTAGTCCTCTTTTGCGACCTGGTATGAAAATTTGGTTCCCTTATGTAAAATTATGGTTTTTGTCAGTTTTTCCGTTATGGAAGAAAGACAATTTGGTTTCTTTACATAAGATTCCTAATATTCCCAAATACGGTAAAGAAGTTTTTGTTTACTGAAAAGATGAAATTAATAGTTGCAAATTTGAAATATTGAATAGAAAGCAATTGTACAATACTATTGTTTCATTAGATTTTTCGGAACCTTTGATTTTTCCTGATTGCCCTTCTCAATCTCAAGAGAGGGTTTTAATGTTGCTCTCCCATAAACGTATTCCAGCTTTCATATGGGATAGTGTTTGGTTAAGTTCTTATGGCAGATTACCTGTGGGTAATACACATAAACACAAACAACTTAGTGATAGATGGTGTACTCGTGAAAATTGTGTTTCGGTGTTGGAGACGCAGAAACATCTCTTTTTGGAGTGTTCTTATATTAGACCATTCTGGGTTTGGTTGGTGAACAAATGGAAGGAGCCTTCTTTTTCTTCTATTTCTTATGAGATTTTAATGTATGGTACAAATAGGGGTGAATGGACCAAGTATCCTGCTGAAACATTACTTTTAGTTTTCTTTATTATTCGTTTTTATATTTGGCAATCAAGATGCTTTTGGTCTACACAACAGCGTATGGTTTCATTTGATGAAATTTTCCATAATATATCCAATTCTGTTTACACTATATATTGCTCGGATATGAAATCGTATGGCCAAGCCAAATGTTCTTCTTTATGGGTGAATTGTGATAACTGGTTGAGGTGATGTTCTGTTTTTTTCTATGATTATTTGATTGTTTGGAGTCCTCCTCTCAATAAAAATTCCCCTACTCTTTTCGCGGGTGGCGCTGTCCGTCCGTTCGAGGAGATGGAGAATTCCAGTCAGTCGGTGGAGCTAGAGGAGGAAGGCTGTGAGTACGCGACTCTGACCTGTTCGGGAGCTACGACCACATTAATGGAAGGAGTTCGGGCTCAGGAGACCCCATTGTGTCCTGTTCGTGAATTGGATTTAGAGTTTCCAGAGTATGATACGGTTATGGAGGAGGAAGCTGAATCAGTATTGACTGAGGAATTGAAAAGGAAAAAACAACATCTTTTGAATTTAATTTCTTTGGCTGAAAAAGATTATCACTCATGCCAGCAGAAGCTAGAAGTGGAAAGAAATAAGAGAAAGTGTTCTCCTGTTAGCCCTGTTCAGGAAGGAGGGAAACGCTTCGGTCAACAAGTTGGAGTTGGAGGGGGTTCGAACCCTGTCTTGGGAAAGGATCCGGTTACGCTACAAGAGTCTATGCCTATATGCCAATTAGAACCCTGGACCCTTGGTGAAGCATTGAAAAGAGCGGGTTGGCTATGGTCGGAAGACCGTTGGGTTCCTGATCCCACTATACCGATACCAGGGATTCCTAGTTCGTCATTTTCTGTGCAACAAGAGGGGTTATTATTGACTATCGACAAACCAAACTCTGAGTCCCTAATTTCTAGCATTGTGAATGCGCAGTCTCAGGGTGAGGCTAGTGTCCTTTGAGAAACGCAAGACACCATGGGCGAACAAATCTTACCAGCGTTTGCACAGACTTCGTTGTCTAATTTGGAATGTTCTACATCGGTTCAGCTTACATTGGATTCTTTGTCTGCAGCAAGGTCACCGCCGTTGGCGGGTGGTAAAGAGACTATTGAGACTGTGAGTTCTTTGAATTCAGGGGGTAATGCTTTGAAATCCTTTGCTGGCCTGTTTAGAAAGCCTGTGGAGTCTGCTAAGTGTAGATTCCTAGTGAGATTGCGATATACAGGGCAGTTACCTGTAGCTCCAGATCGTATTTGGGTGGGTAAAACTTTGTTAATTGACTCTATGGCGTTTTCACCTAATGAAGTGTATGCATTAATATATTCTCCAGGAGATTGTTATTACGATGTAAGTTTTTGTACTGGATTGTGCTTGGATAAATTTTGGAGGCTATTCTATGACTTACAGAATAGTGAACAGTGGAAAGACTTTCAGGCTATTCCCATTACTAAGCCTACAGTTAAAACGGTTACAATTCTTTTCCGGAATGAAGGTGTGAATATCTCTGACATTCTGTTCTGGCTGTAGAAGAAATGTTATGTGCAAGATAAACCTCGACCCATTTTAGACTCGAATGGTTTTGGACTGGGGATGGACTTTTGTGTCCATTTAATTCAGCGATGCTGAAGGCATACAACATCTGCCCAGCTCCTTTTTGGGAAGGATGGGGCATTATATTTTACGCTGGTCAGCCTAAAAGCTGTTTTAAATGTGGTTCCTTATCCCATCTAAATACTGCATGCGATCAGGTTCAATGTTTTCATTGTGGGATGTTGGGACATTTGATTACGGAATGTACCTTTTCCCAGTATGTAGTTTATGTAATGAAACTAATCATGTGTTTACCGATTGTCCATGGAAACATGCTGAGATAAATGAGATCTCTGATCAAGAACATTTTTAGCACAAGCCCGTAGTTCTAAGGCAAGATCTGATGATATGGAATCAGGTTCAGGGTTACGGGGAAGGCGAGGGGGAGAGGGAGAGGTGGTGGCTCTACGAATGCAAGAAGGTCTAGTTTAAGATCAGGACCAGAGCTATTACTTAATGCTCAGTCACAAGAGGTTCCACTACTCCCTAGTGTGAGTTTAAATGGGGACGATATGATTACACCCTTTGTTACCCCCCATGGGTTTCCCCAGTCGGCCAACTACACAGCTAGGAATTGGCCCTGATGGCCCCCTAATTCCAAAGAAAGAGGATGCTGTGAGTGATAAGGAGGTACTACTAACTTCTCAGGAAGGGTTGGTGCCTTTGGAAGGAGGTTTGCCTAGTGGTTCCTGGATTTCACCCTTGCCTTTGTCTAACAGGTATTCCATCCTAGCTACCTGGGGAGAACAAGTGGAAGAAATGCTTCCTGTTGTAGATCAGGATCCCAATGGGCCTAGTGTAGTTTTTCCTATAGGTACCCCTGGGAGCCCTGTTAAACAGAAGGTACCAAATGTTATTAAACGCATAACTAGATCCAGCAATAAACAGTTTAAACCCCCTCCTTAAAATCCTTTTCCATTTACTGTAACATCTTTAAACGTTAATAGTATTAGATCATATGCAAAATGTCAGTCGACGTTTGGTATTCTTTCCTCTTTGAAATATGATGTGTATCTTCTACAAGATACCCGCTTGTATACAGTGTTGGAAATTACTAATGTTAGCAAGCAGTGGCGGTGGGGTTTATCGTACTGGTCATTAGGTGCAGATCTTTGCAGTGGAGTGGGTGTTTGTTTTAATACATTTGAAGTTAAGCTACTTCGGATGGTTGAAATTGAACCAGGTAGAGCGCTGATGGTAGATGTGAAGATACGAGATATTACTTGTCGCTTAATTTCTGTTTATGGTTCGCAGTTGAAGTCCTTGAGGATAGACCTACTATATAAAGTTCGTCCTTTTTTGTATATTAGAGGTTTGTTAATTTTAGGGGGAGACTTTAATATTAATCTTTCACAGAAAAAATCATCAGGTAAACAATATTGTGATAAAACTTGTTTATCTTCTATTCTGACTCAGGCGGGTTTAAAAGATTCACACAAAGTTGGGAGAGGTTCGGTTAAACCTACCTTTTTTAAAGGGAAATTGTCCTCCCGTATAGATTTTATTTTTGTCCCCCAATCCTTGTGGATAGATGATTTGATTTATGTTCCAGTGGAGACTTCGGACCATGTTTTAATTGAATAAGGATAGATTCCTGCCAGAGTAGGAAACAAGGCCAGGATTTTGAAACTTAATGTTTCTTTCCTGAAAGATGTGTCAGTTATTTCAGATCTGAAAATGATTATAAAAGACCAGGTTACCACGACTGATTTATATGAGGATTTAGGAGCTGGTGGGGAGTTTTTAAGTTTTGTTTGATTGGATATTTTCAGCTTGGGCAGTTCGGTGGCTAGTTCAAACGTGGAAATTATTTGAAGCTTCGTCAGTCTTTGCAGTCTCTTTTGTCTACCCAACATGAAAGTGGCGTAGATTTATCCAGCGAGATTACTCGATAAAGTTGTCCATGCTGCCATTCCAGTATGACTGCATTACGTCCTTAATTAAAGAACAGTCTTTTGGGACTCAGGGAAATCAGCTCAGTGAACCCTTTTGGCATGTCAGATAAGGTCTCACAATCGCCTGTTTTCTGGTTTGTGTAAGGAAGATGGGGTATTGGTGTTAGATAATGTGGGTATAATGGAGTATTTGGATGAGCATGTAGAGCGTATATTTGGGACTTCGTGTCCGATTTCTAACTTTACTTCTTGCTTGTTGGATGCTGCAAATCTACCTCAAGTGGACCAAGATACTCAGTCTAGGATGGTAGCTGTCTTCACTGAATTGGAGCTGAGTGTAGTGATTGCTTCTTTGAAAAATGAAACTTCGCCTGGTTCTGATGGATTACCAGGGGAATTATACAAGGTATTATGGGAGCTAATGCCGAAAGAATTGCTAGCTTTGTACAATTCATATTTGGTTGATATGCTTTGCCTACTCAGATGTACGAGGAGTTGCTTATTTTTCTTTTAAGAAAGGGACCGTCACGGATATTCGTAATTGGAGACCTTTAACACTTTTGAATGTTGATTTTAGATTTTTTCTAAACTTTTGGGGAACAGATTATCTTTAGTGATGTCTAATCTGATACATGAGCAACAATTTTGTGCAGTGCCTGGGAGAAATCTGACAGATGCTTTAATTTTTCTTAGGGAGGTTATGTCAGTAGGGAAGGATTTGGTGGGTGGTTCAGGAGGATATTTGGTCAGTTTGGATCAATCTAAAGCTTACGATGAGGTGTCACATGAGTATTTATGGGAATGTTTAAAAGCATTCGGTTTACCATATCAATTTGTGAATTGGGTGCAACTATGTTATGCTTTGGCCATTGTTGTTCCATTGGAGAACGGGTGGAGAGGTAGGTCTCATAGCATTTTAAAAGGTGTTAGACAAGGCTGTCCACTTAGCCCCCTATTGTATGTTTTGGCTTTAGATCCTGTGCTGCGGATTATTTGTAAGTCACCTTTAATTAAACCTATTGTCATGCATAAATTTAGCTTCCCAAAATGAATTGCTTATGCAGATGACATTTGTTTGTGTTACCAACTAGTGTGGCTATAGAGCTGAGCTCAGGTGCTTGATCTTTGGGAGGATTATGGGAGCTAAGATTAATGAGAAGAAAACAAAATGTGTCGTAATATCAGGGTTTCCAAAATCCATCATTGGTTGGGAGGTTTAAAGTGGAACAAGAACCATGTAAGATTTTGGGATTATATTTTGGGGCAAGGAGAGTGCTTGGGATAATTAGCAGAAAGCGTTAAAAGAGGGCAACCTTAGGGTGTCTCAGTGGAACAGACATAGATTGTCAAAGAAAAAATGAGTTTATTTGATTAAATCGTATCTTTTCCGATTTTTATTTATAAGTAATATTTTTATGTTCCTAAATCTTTAGAAATGCCTTTGTTGCATTGTTTTTTAGTGGTATATGGGTAGTCGTTTAAACCCCATTAAAAGAAATACGTATTTTTGGAAATTAAAGAGGGAGAGTTGGGGATGATAAATCCCATTGTTTTCTTTACAACTTTTTATATAAGAACTTGGTCCCTGTGGTATGGAATGGTTCACAGTTATGGGTTTCTTTGTTAACTTCTCAATTGCAGGGTATTTTGGGGAATGGAAAGAAGGGTGTTTTTACATTTAATAAATGATGGCCTCCGTTGCAGGATAGCTGGGAAGTCGGCGTTTGACAAGATAAAAAGTTGGGATGTCGTTGGACAGTAGTAAAAAGAAGCTAATAGGAAAGTTTTGTATACCTTGATCATGGGGACCTTTTTTCTGATACTCCGTTTAGCCCCTCCCTGCTGCAGTGAGTTCAGATTGCTTCTTATTTAACAAATTTTTAAATTATACATGGCGAATGTGGGACATATTATGGTTAGGTGTACATGGTAGAATTAATGTACGTAGCAACCAAAAACATAAATCTATACATGAGAGATATTGCCCAAGGGATAAGTGTATTACCCATTTGGAGACGATGGATCATCTGTATTATGATTGCTTTTATGTTAATGAGTTTTGGGATATTCTTAAAGAGAGGTGGAAATATTGTTTAGTTTTTCCACCTTTGAAGACTAGTTTGTATTATGGCTTCTTTGCTACTGAACAGCCAAGAGACCGTATGGCACTTTACAGGTGCTTCATGTGTTTTTTTATACTGGTTATGGATTAGCCGTATGAGACTTTTGTTGCAACAGCAGTTTTTGTCCCCACTGACTTTGATTATGATAATAGAATCTGAAATAGGAAATTGATGTTAGCAGAACGTGATTTATTTCCATGAATTAAATGGAGGTCTTATTGGGAAGGTTTTGAATTTTATGTAGTTAGGTCTGAGAATCAGTTTGGGAAAATAATTATATAAAGAATGGGAACAGGGAAAAAAAGAAGAAAGGGAACGGGGAAAAGGTTAGGAAAGGAAAAAAGGAAAAAATAAAAAGGGGAAAAGAAGGAAAAGAAGGAAAGGAAAAAGGAGGAAAAAGGGAAGGAAAAAATGCATTGAATGTACAAGAATAACCTGAAGTGTTTAATTTTAGGTATTTCTATGTATTAGAAATTATGTATGTTATTTGGTTTTGCATAATTTTCTTATGATTTGTTCAGATTACAATAAAAATTCCCCTACTCTTTCTCGATAAGTGCCATGGGATCTTTAACATCCACCTGAACTGCCACCAATCTAGGCAGATGGGACCTCGGTTTAACGTCTCATCCGAAAGACGGAATTCTGACCACAGTCTGTGAGGCAAAGCAGTCTCTCACTGAGATGCAAAATGGGGATATTTCCAACTCTGATCCTCACTTTCAGTGGAATTTTGGTTCCAGAGAACTTACTTCTTTTTCTCCTTTTCTGGAGGAATGCAGCTTGGTCTGCAGACTTGGCAGTCCCGCACTTAAGGCAAGTGTTCCGGCAGAGGAAAGGCAAAGCAGGCCTCTCCCTAAACTCCATGAGCTTCAGGGAGTCTTCTCCTCTGACCCAGACTGACACAGGCTGACTCAGTTCAAGCAGTCCCTCAATAAATAAGGACCAAAGTTCCAGCAATATGATTGGCTGCCCAAGCTGTCTAAAACAGCCTAAGTCCATTAATTGGCTTGATATTAGGTGTCAAAATTTGTTCCTCCTCTTTCCCCCAAAAGTCCTTGATAAATCCCAAAAGTCTGTTCTGTGAATCCTGACTGGTGATTATTGGCTGGTTAGCTGCAAACATAGCTGCTAAATGTACAGTCCTCTAACAGAGTATGCATTGTCCCAAAATCAATGTCCTAGTGCAACCAGATTAATTACTTCATCAACTTTTAAACCCCACTGTCACATAGCCTGATTAGTGCCCTTAACAGCCATCACATTTATTTACATTGATTCCTTGCTTGTTTCCAGTCACTGCCCTCATAACACTATGCCCCTAGCATCAGCAGCTCCCTCATTAATATTCATGAGGACTATGACTTATTTATGGCCCCACTTGTGCCTCGCTAATAACGCTTGTCGGCGCTTGTAAGTTAAATTAAACAGAGGGCTGTCTTAGCCCCTACACTGGTCCCTGACTAGCTAACTATGGGCACTGGGGCCTTTGGAAGTTCCTCCGTTAAACTGCAATGGTGGTCGGAAAACAAATGCACTTTTAGCACTTACGTGAGTGTCAGCCAGTGTGAGGAATGCAGACAGCTTGCAGTCCTGCTCTGTGAGCCCAGCTTGGGCCAAAACAAACATGGAGGCCATTCGGGGAACCCTGGGGGAATCAATGGACTCGGGCCTTGGTTCTGAAAATATGGGGGACACCAGGAGGAGAAGGATGGAAACAGTATGGGAGACATTAGGGTAAGCCCTGAAAGGGGGTTACAGTTGTAATTTTCACTCTTTGCAGTAAAGATTCAGTCTAGCATTGTAGATGTTCAGAGATCCCTTAGATTCATTTTAGTGCATTCTTTTATTTGTTGAGTTAGTCCAAATTAACACTTAAATCATAAAACTGATGTGATGTATCAGTCTGTTTCCAATTAATGTTAAGGTTCCCAATGAGCATTCATTCATGTGTTAATCTATACTTTACTAACAAGGCCTGTAAACTTATCAAAGTGATCAATTTTGTTTATTGAGGCTTGATACATCCCTAATAGTAAAATCGGCTGAGCATGAGGGACTTTAAAATCAAGTGCCAGAATTTCAGTGGCCTCTGTTCCTAGTTTTAAGTCAGTCGGACTCAAGCTGTTGCTTTCCATATATAAGCAACCAGCCTCCTTTTTGTTCCTGTCTTTCCGCCATATCTGATATTCAGATATACATATCTGGGTTTCCACAATGTTATGGTTCCGTTCAACCAAATTTTTGAAAATATTACAATGTCCGGCTTATATTCAGGGATCCACTCCCTTAAAGTATTCATCTTATTTATAAAGCTCCTCATATTAAATGATACTATTGTGAATTATTTCCCTATTAAGGTTTCTTTATTTAATTACTCCATTTCATTGACTCAGGATTTGCGTGTACATCTCCACAGAGCAAAAGAAAAAGTACAAAAGTGGATCTAACACTATCCCTATTATCCAGTACCATTTTTTTCAATAGGTGAGTCAGTATAGCGCAGTGGTCTAAGGCTCTGAGCTGCAAATCTGGTGACATCCAGCAGATCAGACCGGGTTTGAATCCCACTGCTTCCACTTGCATACTGTGTGACCCTGAGCAAGTCACTTAACCTCCTTGTGTCCCAGGTCGCTTCCTGAAAAAAGCTTCAGCTTAGTGTGCTATACCTGGTTAAACAAATAAATAAAAAAATGTGTCTCCTATGATAAAACAAGTATGGAAGCATCCACCTTACAGGCATCTGTTTCAGGTACATTTGAGGCAGCAACTCTCTGCTTCCCACTTTCCCTGCCCCAAAAGCCCCCTGTCTCCTGCCGTCATATGAGGTTGCTGCAACCCGCTTCCCACTGATGTCTTCTCCACACAGTCAGGGCTGCTGCACCGTGCTGCCTCCTGCACAAACAGTTTAGGCTGCTTCCTCCTGCTACCCTCTGTCCCCACCTGATAACACAAGACGAAAGTATTTTTGTATTTTCTACGGGTAGTTTTGGGCAGTGTACCAAAGGATCTGACTCTAGTGGCAGGGAGCAGCATGGTGCAACAACTCTAACTATGGGGCAGAGGCTCTATGGTACAGCAGGGCACAGTGGTGTCAGGGGACAGAGGACAGCATGATGCAAGTCTTGACTGTGGTGCAGTACATAGTGGGGAATCAGGGTACAGCAGCCCAGACTGTGTGACGAGGTGCATGTGGTGCAGCTGTCCTGCCCATTTGGGGCAATTGAAGTGGGTAGCAGGGTGCAACAAAAGCCCCACCTTTGGTGGCATGGGGCAGCATGGTGCAGCAGCCCCAACTGTGGAGTCCCTGGGTTTAGCAGAGCACAGCAGCCCTGTCTGTGGAGACAGGAAAAGGGGGCAACAGTGTTCATTGGCCCTGACTGTGGGGGTGGGGGACAGAGGGAAGCAAGATGCAGCAGCCTCAACTGTCGGGCTGGAGACAGGGGAATCAAGATGCCATATAATATTTCTAGTTATACACATACATGATATATTTTCACACAGAAACCTACCCTCAAAGAGCTGAATTTTATGAGTTCATACAGTACATGTTCCTAAAATAGCAGAGTGTGGCAGACACAGGTTTGTCAAACTGACATGAAAACAACATTGTTATCACATGAACATATTTATTGAGGCTACATCAAAGACACACTGCTTCTATGAATTAATGGGATATAGATTTCTTTTATATCCATTAAACAACCCTGTGATATATAGCCAGAAAAGAATGCATAGTTTTGATGACAAAGAACTGACATCTGTGATACAGACAAGGTAATTTCTCATAGACATTCATACACTTCAGTTCAGCACTGAACCCCAAATGATCAACTGTTTATGAGAACAGAATGATTTTAAACAAATCTCTCTAAATACAAACCAGATGGGTTGTAACAAACTTTGAGTGAACACAGTTAGCTCTACCGACTGCTCTAACTAGAAACTGCAACAGCCTATTTAGTTAATCAGGGATTTAACTGCTGAAGCAGCAGGCTGGACAAGTATGAAGTCATTGCTCACTGACAGCGACAGAAACATCTTCACTGTTTCTCCAGTGTTTTTAGTTACTGCAGAGCACATTAACAGATGCTGATTTAAAGAGCTGCTGTTCAGGAACGGACTCGTGCGCCGAGGGCTGGCAGGAGAAGGAGAGGATTGAGCATCTGGAGGACTGCTCTCCTCTCCTCTCCTGGGGTGGGTTAGGGGTAGCCCCGCTATGTAGAGGCTCCTGGTAGAGACCAGGGGCACTACAAATAGTGGTGCAGGAGGGACTCAAGAGGAAAAATGGAAAACAGCTCCGAAGCACGCCGGATGACGGCATCCGTCCTCCACACCACTGGAACCTCCGGGAGTCTCCTTCCCCACAGCAGCACCCCCCAGGACCATAAAAATAATAGTGCACTGAGTTCCCTCTCCTGGTGCCTTCCCCTCGAGAAGGAGGGTGGTGCCTTGCAATGGTATATGCGGACAGAACTTAAGAGCTCAGCTACAATATGTGGTGAGAGAACTCTTGAAGAGGATCGACGGAGGTTAGTGGAGCATAGGATGCCCGAAGAAGATGCGGACTCCGGAGTGTCGGTGGGGTAAAAAGATAATATAAAACAAAAAAAAAGAGCTGCTGTGCTGACACCATCTGGCCAAAAGTGCTACATTGCAGAATTAGAATATGCATATCCACATTAAATCTCTTACCAAAAAGTAGATTTCTGTGTTACTTCATTTTAAAGTTATTAGCCTTTTTGTAACTCTGATTTCACTACCTGTTCAAACAAAGCCTGTTCCAGTGAAGGGCTGCTACTGATGTCATCTAGGGACCTAACAGTCCAGTCTTCCCTGTCAGCAGCTTATAGGACCTGTTTTTCCAAAGTTGTGAAGATCATGCAAAGGCTTTCATAAGTAAAACAGGTAACATGAGTTAGTAAACATTGTTTTAAAACTTTGCATTTCAGGCTTTGTAACCAAACTGACAATATTTTGTCTGGGTGCCTTTTTATTGAGGTCATTTTTCCTGGGTTGCTGAATGCTAGGTCATAGCACACTGTGAGGTTTGCAGACTTGTAAGTTTCTGATGAAAGGCTGAGCTCATTCATACCTATCAGTCAATTGAGGCAACTTCTAAGAATGGCAATTTAAAACAATTATCCTATCTCCTTGTCAATGGAGGTGGGACAGACTCATCTATGTTCTACTCTAAATTACAATGATCATTTTACCAGAGCTAACACTTCCGCCTCTAGTAGGACTTAACACACATAAGGCCCCTATTAAAACATATTGTAAAGCAGACAATGACAAACAGCAGTAAAATTAGTAGCACTCTAACTGGCTTCAGCAGTCTGGAGGCATGCTGACTTAGTATCCGGCAATCCTGGTGAAATGGACCACACAAAACAGCATTAAATAATACAATTTGATCAACTTTGTTACAAAACCTGGCACATATATAGTTTTCATACCAATGTTTACTGACTGGTGCTGCCTGTTTTACTTGTGAAAACCATTGCATATGATCTTTACAGCTTTGGAGAAATGGGTCCTATAAGCTTGCTGACAGGGATTACTAGACTTTGAGGTCCCTACATGACATCATCAGCAGCTCTTTACTGACACCTACTTTTATTGCACAGGTAGTGCAATCAAAGTTACAAATTGGCTAAAAACTTTAAAACAAAGTAATGTAAAAATCTAGTTTTTGATATGAGATTTACTGGGAGTATGCTTATTCTAATTCTGCAATGTAGCACTTTTGGCATCAGTGGCTCTTTAAAGAAAACCACAAAACCAAACAGCATGATATTTCAGGAAACACTAATCATGATACAGGGATGTGAATTCAAGGGAACTCAAACTTTTTATGAAATATGTGCATTTGATCTTTAAATACACTTGCTCATTCTAGACACTGCCCCACCCTATCTTCCAATAATAGAGTGCCCCTCTTATATGCCTAATACATACAATCATATTCTAACAGCACAGTTGCTCATTCCAGTCACTGTCCCTCCTGTCCTTCTTCCTATATTAGGCTGCCCCCTTACAAGCCTGATACATGCCTTCATAATCTAAATAGAATAAACATCCCATTGCTGCAAATAATACTATTTACACTCCCTCCTTTTTTGGTACAATTCCTACTTATGCTGATCTCTGTTCACAGCATCCCCTGCTCTCTCTCCACCCCCACTTCTCCCCATCAACTGTCCTCTTCTCATCTCCCATTCTCCACTAAAGTTTTACCTTCCTCCATTGATAATTTATTCTACAGGCTTCCCACCATGTCCCTCCTCTCTTGCCTTCCTCCCTCCTCCTTCTTATTCTGGCATCCCTTGCCCCTCCTCTCTTACATCCACCTGCACCCCTGCACTCTGCCCCTCCTTCTCTCCTACCATCCCCTGCTCCTGTCTGCCTCCCTTTATACACTTCCCCAGGTGCCCTGCTGCCAACATTCTCTATAGAGCAGGTTCCCACTTGGCCTCCTTGTGAACCCTTATTTCACGTAACAACAGCACAAATGACAAACCCACTTCAGCACCCAGACGTCTACCTCCCACGTCTAGAAAATGGATGCCAGCTTTGCAGAATCACTCATAACACTACTCCTACTCACAGCAGGAGATATCAAGTCTAATCCTGGTTCCCCCCCCCCACATCCCACCAACTGAACTGCTCAAAGGACTGACTTCTCCATCTAAATATTAGAAGCTTGCTCCCCAAAGTTGATCTTCTGCAGCCTCTCAAGTTTCAACTTAAACCCTCTGTCCTCATTATAACTGAATTGTGGTTCAGCTCTAAAATATCAGACTCAGCCATCTCCATCCCTGGTACTCCCTCATCTGCCAGCACTTTCAAATGCAGGGGCATGGGTGTTGCTATGTATATATGTCCTCCTCTATCAAATACTCTGTCTGCCTCTGCATGACTTCTTCCTCAGCCTACAAACTGCTATTAGTAAAAATATCTCTCCCCTGCTCCCTCCCTACCTTTGTAGGCGGTGTCTACTGCTGTCCTAGCCTCCCTGTCCCCTCCTATTCCTCTATCATTGATCTTCTCACCTCCATCTCCTCCCTAGTCACCCCTGGTGAACTATATGTACTAAGGGACTTAAACATAAATTGGCTGCCCAGCACACAGTCCAAAGTCTGCAATCACGTCTTGTCACTAAACTTAAAACAACTAATTATGGACCTCATGTGCCTAAATCACAAATCAGGTAAACATACCCTAATGAACTGGGTACTGACCTCACACCCCAGCATGTCATAAATTTCGGTATTCTCCCAGACACACTCAGTGACCATCATATGCAAGGCTACTGATTTACGTGTGATTAAAGCAATTAAATTCCATTTTCAAGACTTAAGATTCGAATTTCACTGGTGATTGTTACTCTAATTTCCAGATTTTACTGGATTCTGCTATCATTCTTTTAGTATGTGCATATATAATCAGAATTAAAGAAAGCTTAATACACAGAGCATTAAATAAAGCAAACTGAAAATAGTACAGGAAGGAATTAAAAGAAAAACACCTTTTTATAGATTTACTGATCTGATAAAAATACCAGATTCCATGAAATCTTTATTTCTACCAGTCTTGAGGCAGCCCTAATTCCAGAATTTTACCGGATTTTCCGTTAAAAAATGAAAAACAGTGGCCTTGATCATATGGTCTACTGTGCATGTAGAATGCACCATGCAAAGTTCCCTCCAGTCATTCTTGACTTCCGTTCTTTCCATTCCCTTGATCTGTCCTCCCTCCATAGCGACCTGTCTAATATTGACTGGATGCCCATTACCACTGCTTCTTCTGTGAACTCTGCCTTGAACCTTCTCAGCTCACAATTCCTGAATGTTTGGGACATGCATGCCCCACTCAGAAATGTCAGGGTCTGCAGAAATCACCTCTCCTGGGTCTCCACCAAACTTATTGAGTGCCAATGTGCAAGAAACCAAGCGTGGCCAGCATTTAAAACTACTAGTGCCCCCACGATCTCCAGTGCTATCGCTCCTCCTCAATGCCTGTATCAAAGTCATCCACCTTGCCAAGGTGGAATATTTCAAGGCCTCCTTCCACAAAAACATCAACAATCCTTCCAAATCCTGGAAGGTTATTCACCCTATGGACAGAGATCAGAGGTCTCATACAATCCTGGTTTTCCTATATCTCTTGGCAGCATTTGATTCTGTGGGCCATGGGGTACTCCTCAAGTGCCTGCATTGTTTCTGTGGACTGGGGGACAGTCCTCAGTTGGTTTCGATCATTCCTCAATGGCAGATCTCAGAGGGTGGTGTCAGGGATTTATTCCTCAGCACCCCATGAGCTGCCCTGTGGAGTGCTGCAGGGCTTGGTGTTGCCCCTCATGTTGTTCGCAGTATACATGCTACTATTGGGAGACATTATAAGATGGTACGGTTTGAGTTGTCACTGCTCTGCAGATGATTATTAGCTGTACATGTCTTTTGTGCCCAGCCAGGAGAAAACTACTGTATGGGTTTTTAACAGCTGCCTAGCTGAGATTCAGGACTGGATGAGTACCAGTTGGCCAAGGCTAAACCTGGAAAAAACAGAGGTATTGGTCATGGACCCAGATCGTAGGTCAGCCAGGATTTTGGTGGACAACCCTGTGGTTTAGAGCTGGGAGGATTCCACTAATTGTCTTGGACCAGGTGCGAACCTTGGTGTGATTTTTGATGAGGGCCTGACCCTGAAGGCTCATGTGTGTGCCATAGCCAAATCTTCCTTTACCATCTTAGAAATATAGCCAAGGTGAAACACCTGTTTCCGCTGAGGATCTTCCTACACTGGTCCATGTCTTTGTCACCATCTGTCTTGATTACTGCAATGCCCTCTACCTAGGGCTACTGGGGGTTGACATCCACTGCTTGCAGCTGGTGTGGAACGCGATTGCCAGATTGTTGACTGGAGCCCCTAGATCCAGGTACATAACACCTGTGCTGCGTGAACTGCACTGACTGCCAGTATAGTGGTGGATAACCTTCAAGGTCACCTTACAGGCCTATAAAGCCCTACATGACTATGGACCACAGTACATGGAAGATCTCCTAATTCCTTACTGCCCTTCCCACCCACTCCAATCTTCCAGTGAGAGATTGCTAGAGATTCCAAGGGTCTGTTTGAAGACATCTGGAGGTAGAGCATTTGCTTTTATGGCTCCAACCCTGTGGAATTCTTTACCTTGTCAGATACAAGATAGCCTGACCGGGGAGGATTTTAAAGTATCCTTAAAAACACACCTATTTAACCAAGTCTTTTCTGGGCTACAACAAGAAGGTATGTGGTGATTTTATAATTATTATAACTACCTGTATGTTAGAGTTGTGAGTCTATGTATATGTGTGTAACCCTTCTACAAATGGAGGTTCCTAAAATATCTTCCTGGGCTTGCCTAATCCACTGCCAGGCTGGTGTTCTCTGTCTAAACTGTTTGAAAGTGCTTGCTGCAGTGCTCTGTTAGTCTCTGTGCCTGTCTCTTTAAGAGGTGTCATTTCGTATGGTTATAATTAATCTGGGTGAGGCCAAGTGGTTTCAGGCTCGAGCCCTGCCCGGCTATACAGCTGCTCCATTCTGCCATCACTAATTGCACAGAGGAGCTTTATTAGGAACTGTGACTGTTTACTCATTTTCTGCTTTAATAATAATGATAAAGTAATTTGTCTAACCTGCCTCCTTTGCAGCATGGACTTTCTGTTAATCAGCACCATTGTGGTTCTGGACTGCAAGTTTGGACCAATCAGTACCTTTGAGGACCCTAAATGGAGACTGTCCCCAGGGGTCTTGTGGGAGTGAATTTCTGTAGGAATTGTAATCTTCACCCTTTGGCACTCAAATGGACCTGGAGGGAGCCTAGCTGTGACAGACAGATGGATCAACCAACCAAACCTTTTGATCACTGGGAAAGTCCGAGTTGCCTGCAGCAGTGAGTCAGTGTGTAGTTGGAGTTGAGAGAGTGCATAGCTCGAGTAATTTGAGCAGCTTCTCCTGCATGGTAGTGGGGGGGGGGGGAATTGGCAGCAAGGCTACATCTGGCCATCTTCTCAAGTGAAGAAGTCAAGTTTAAAATCGGACTACATCTAAAACTGCAGTTTTGCGATCAGAACCTGAATTGTGACAGAGTGAATTTCGCCTGGTGTAGACTAAAGATTTGCCTCATAGCAATCGGCCTGTCAGGACCTGAAATAGCCGCAGAGCTTACGGTTTGCGCAGAAACACTGTTCGTTGCAACCGGACTGTCATCCGAACTGTGGTATTTACCTGTCGTTACTATAATGGTGCTGAATGTGGAGTGGGGTTCGCGATTTGGTCCCCCACATCACTGAATGTGTCACGCTGGCTGAAGGCTGCCTCCAGCAAATTTACAGGACTGTATCCAACTCACTCACCTGGTCTAGGCCTCACCATCTCAGCCTAGATTGCCACTCACGCTGCAGAGTTACATCCAATGAAAGACCAACCTGAAGATTCAGCTCAATGCTCAACACCAACAAATAGGAACAACCACCACAGTGCGTTGTGTGGGCCCTGCTTCTTCTGGCAGACCTGTATACCATCTTTACATACATAGATTACATACATAGATTGTTTAAGCTGTATTAGACTTAAGTCCATATTTAGCTTGCCTAGATATTTATTTTATTTCATATTTATTTGAGATAACCTCATCAAGCCCAGTCTTAAATGCCTCTGTGGAATTACTCATGACTACTCTCTGCTAGGTAAACTATTCCATAAATAGGGAACCCTTAGGCTGAACCAATGTCTTTGCTTTTGCAGATTCCATTTCTCCATAGTTAGTTGCTGTGAATGACCCTGACAGGGTATGTTCCATTCTTTAGTGTTAATCCATATGCATTTGCTGTAGTTACATTCTGTAGTGCTTGTATACCATGCACATATTCCCCCTCGTTCTTCTGTACTGGAGAGTGTAAAGATTTAGTTATTTTAGTCTTTCTGTATATGTGAGTTTGCTACAGCCTGTTATTACCTTTGTTGCTCTTTTTTTGAATTTTTCAAGTTTGATGATATCCTTGTTTTTGTATGGTGACCAAACTTGTGTCCCATATTCCATTTGCGGCCTGACCAATGCTCGATACAAGGGCAGTATCACCTCCCTTTCTCTACTACTAATATGCCTAAGAATGCAGTTCAAGTTCTGACTTGCCTTACGTGCCACTATACTGCAGTGCTCACTAAACTGGAGGTCTAGAGTTATTATTCCCAGATCCCTTTCCTTATCTGTGACTGGTAAATCTTTGTTACCAACAGTGTATCATATATTTAGATTATGTCTCCCCATGTGCATAATAGCACACTTATCTACATTTAGGGGTAGTTTGAATTTGATTTTCCAGTTATAGATCTCATTCAGTGCCAGTTGCATATTGAGTCCCTCCTATGCATTGTTTACTATTGCCCCTAATCTACAGTCGTCTGCAAATTTTGTAATCCATGTATTGGAATAGTTGCACTGAATCACTGACACATATACATTGAAAAGGCAAGGACCCAAGACTGAGCCCTGGGGGACCCCGCTTGTCACCTCGCCCAATCTGATTTAACCCGTTAACCACTACTCTCTGGCTTCTATTCAACAACCATGCACTCACCCAGTTGGTTATATTTATATTTATTTTAGTTGACTCCAGGATGCCTATTAACTCTTTATGTGGTAGTTTGTCAAAGACTTTAGAGAAGTCCAGGTAAGCTCACATCCACCGAATCCCCTGGTCAACTGCCTTACTTGCCTGTTCATAAAAGGGAAGCATATTAGTTTGGTATGATCTAGGCTTAGAGAACCCATGTTGTGTCACATCCTGCAAGTTGTTCACTTCTAGATGTTGGATTATAAGTTCTTTTAGTATACCTTCTAAAACCTTACCCAATGCCGAGTTCAGGCTGACTGGACTAAAATTTTCTGGTTTTGTTCTAGGTCCCTTTTTAGGACTGGTACCACCAGTGCCTCCTTCCAGTCCTGCACCACTCTCCTCTATCTAAGGATAGCTGAAAAATATTGGCAAGTGGTGGTGCTAAATAATCAGCAATTTCTTTCAGTACCCTGGGATGCATTTGTTCTGGTCCTGGGGATTTATTGGTGTTAAGACTCTTCAATCTTTTCCTATCTTCTTCACTTCTATTTTAACTCCCTATATCAGATTTAGTTTTAAATTTTAAATTTCCTGGAAATTCAGGGCTAAACACATCGAGCAGAAGTACTCATTCTGAATGTTAACTGTTTCACTATTATCTGCAATTTTGCCTTCATTGTTCAAGTATGGTCCATGCCATTTTTTGCCAGTGTGAGTTCATATGCAGCTTTAGCTGTTTTGATAGCTTTTTTTTTTTTTTACCAGTTCCCTATATAACAGTATCCCTTGGGAGTCCTGCATGCCCCTCAATAATTTAAAGGTTTTATTTTTCTTTTTTATCAGATTTTTAATGTTTTTATTAAACCACCCTGGTGTTACCCTTCTATTTACATACTTATTTCTACTTGGGATGTGTGTATGTACTTCCTTTGATATTTTATGTAGCTTAATAATACCCAACAGGGTGGGCAGTGTGGGAAATACTGGACCGCCCAGTGGCGTAATGAGGCCCGATGCCGCAGACGGAGGGCCTTATAGCCCCTGGAAGGTCCGGTATTTCCTAATACCGCCCACCCTGGAGGGTATTATTGTGCTTAGAAAATGGGCTATAGGCAACATTTTTATTTAATACTTAAAAAATAATTAAATAAATAATAACTGAAGTAAAAAGTATAGCACAGTGGTTTAAGGCTCTGAGCTGCAAATCTGGAGACCTGGGTTTGAATCCCACAGCCCCACTTGCATACTGTGTGACCTTGAGCAAGTCGCTTAACTTCCCTGTGCTCCCAGGTTGCACCTGCAAACAAGCTTTCAGCTTAGTGTGTCTCACCTGGTTAAACAATTGGTAAAAAAACGACAAAAAAAAAAACCACTGAAAAATCAGTTTTGCTGTAAAGTAGTTCCTCTACCACAAGAGGGTGCTGATGCTTTTGCTTGAAACATAGAAAACATAGAAGTTGACGGCAGATAAGGACGGCAAGGCCCATCCAGTCTGCCCATTTCTTTTTCTACCTTATAAATGTGCCAACGGCCTTTGCTCTGTCAGTGGCCTATCTATTCATAGTCATTTGTATTGCTCCCTTATGCCTATCCCATGCCTGTTTGAAGCCCTGCACTGTATTCATAGCCACCACTTCTTGTGGTAAGCCATTCCATGCATCCACCACCCTTTCTGTGAAAAAGAATTTCCTCACATTCCCCCTTAATCGGCATCCCTCTAATCTCATGCTGTGTCCTCTTGTCCTGCTATTTTTCTTATATTTAAACATGTTAGACTCTTTCACCTTGTTTATGCCCTTAAGGTGTTTGAATGCCTCGATCATATCACCTCTCTCCCTCCTTTGCTCAAGGGTATACATATTGAGCTCCGTTAATCTGTCCTCATATGTCTTCTGATGCAGTCCCTGCACCATTTTGGTTGCCCTTCTCTGGACTGCCTCAATTTGGTTAATGTCCTTGTGAAGGTGTGGCCTCCAATACTGCATGCAGTACTCCAGATGGGGCCTAACCAGTGTCTTGTACAGAGGGATTATTACCTTCCTCTTACGACTTGTGATACCCCTACTAATACACCCTAACACCCCTAGCCTTACCTACTGCTTTAGAGGTCTGCTTGGATGATTTTAGGTCATCAGTGATGATGATGCCCAAGTCTCTTTCTTCCTTTGTGACTGCTAGCAACTCCTCCCAGCCTATAGGTGGCTTCAGGGTTTCTCTTCCCTATGTGCATGATTTTGCACTTCTTTGCTGTCCTGCTAGGCAGCCCCAACTCCAATAGCAGTTGTGTAGGGAAGTGGACATATCTATGTTTATGGCAGGCTGTTCATTGTGTGCTTTTTTTATTTTTTGTGATGAAAATGTATGACTGAGCAGAGCTTGAGGGGTGTTATTATTAGTGCACAACCTTGCAGTGACATTAAGCTAAGGTAAGCTGTGACAGTAGCGCTATTGTTATTTGTCCCTAATAAGACTGCAGAAAAAAAAACTGTTTGATATTAGTTTTATTCTCCTCCCTAACCCCCGCCTCTGCTTCATTTTTTAGGATGTATACATTTATTGTCACTATCCAAAAGGAGCAACCTCCTACAAGTAGCTGCTACCAGCATAGCTTTGAAGTGAGCAGCACTGTTTTCAAATGACTTTCTCTTCTGGTGGGTGTCGTGAGAGAAGGAGCGAATTAAAAAAGTCAGTTTGTGTGTAGTTCTGGGTCGCCATTGCCGGTAAGGTACTCAGCCTCTTCTTATAAATGCAAGCATCAAAAATCAAAAGTATTTTTAAATCTGGATGGAGTGGGCAGCTGAGTGGAAGATCGGGAGTGCAGTCAGCTGTTTGACAGTTGCGGGGCATGAAACGAGAGCGCAAGCTGTGCACCATGGTAAAGATTCGGGTGAAGGCAAAGGTTTGAGGGGTGGTGGCAGTCGGTATGGCAAAGGCAGTTTATCTGGGCAGTCTACATAGGTTTTGTTAGGTTTGGTTTATTTCTGGGGCAGCCACTGTTTGAAAGGCAGTTTAGGCTATTAGCATTTCTAACTAGCTTCTGTGACGAGTCGTGCGCTGCACATTTTGAAAGCTGAAGTGATAGCACGTGGTTCCATGAAGATGATCGCTATGACGGCTTCCCTTTTCTCTTTTTGCTAAGTCTTTATTTTATATTATTGAAATTTCTTAGGGATTGATTGTGGCTGACATGACGGGTCTCGCTAAGCGATGAGAAAAAAGATGGCGGCAGTTTGAATTTGTGTGCTCAGTGCCTTAGCCAATGGAAAAGCAGGCTGGGCACTAGGATACTTGTCTGGGTATGAGGCAGGTATGTGCTGGGGCTTTTTATTTGGTGGGCATCTATTGTCTGATAGATGCCCACCTAAATAAGTGTCTCAGCCAATCAGAAGAGAGAATAGTCTTTGCCCATTTTTCTAACTAATAATAACCTCCATGCCCTCAGTAGTATTTTTATCCTGGAACTCAGCCCCCAGTCCCAAGCTCTCATGCCATTCTTTAGTGATACAAAGTCTGCCTTACAGAAATGTAGTATTTTAGTGGATCCCATACTAACATGTGTAACTGATGACTGCCTAATTAGGAATCTAACTGAGCAGTGATCACCAGAGCCTAGTGGTGTACATATTTCAATATCCCCTACCTGCTCACCCATATTTGTAAATATAAGATCCAGAATACTATTTCCTCTGGTACCCTGCAACATCCTTTGTTCCATACCAGCATTAACCATGGTTTCTAGATATTGTTTTTCCATAGAGGAGCCTCCTTCTAGGTCTATCCAGTTTATACCAGGTACGTTAAAGTCGCCCATAATTATGTTGTTTTCCGAGGGATCCAGGTCAGAAATATATTTAAGTATAATGCTGTCTGTCAGTATTGAACTAGAGGGGGGGTCTATATACAATACCTAAATTAATCTTGGGTTTGTTGGTGGTAATAATTTAACCCATAACATCTCTACACTGTCTGATTAGGTAGAAATTTCTACACTATTTATGGTATCCTTTACATATGTAGCAATACCTCCCCTTTCCTATGTTCCTGGATTTAGAGTATAATTTAAATCCTGGAATATTTTTTCCATACCTATCCCCTCTTCCCACCATGTCTCTGTTATTAGGGCTAAATGTACATTCTCATGTTCTAATGTATATTTAAATTCTTCCATCTTGTTTACTAGGCTTCTGTCACTTAATAATATTCCTTCCATGTTTTAAATGATTCCTCATTACTGCCTGATATTTATGTTATTGGGAATTTTCCCTTCCTCCCAGTTTAAATAAAGCTTGATTACCTCGTTCATGTTTCTGCCCAGTTTACTTGTTCCAGTTTTATTTAAGTGAAGTCCATCAGTTTTATATAATGCCCAATTTTGAAATGATGTAAAATTATCCATAAACCAATTTTTGTAGACTACAAAGCGTCTTAACCAGTTATTTATCCTAATGATGCCTTTGTTTCTGTAAGAATGTCCACCCCATGTTGGTAATATAGATGAAATTATAACTTCTGCTCCTTTATTTAATAATCTGTCTACAATGTGTTTATAAGCTGTTTTGAATGGAAATGACATTGTTTTTCCTATCACTGGTTCCACCATGAAGAATAACCAGTGGATTTTGTGTCTCTTCCATTAGTCCATCTATATCAGTCAGCCTAACACCAGGAAGTGTGCTTATTACTGTGTTTTCTTTTCTGCCACTACATATAATGGAATATGTTCCCAGGGTGATAGAATCACCTATAATCAGGATATCTTTTTTGTTTTTGTTCAATTTTAAATGGTCTATTTGTGTATTAGTATCCGTATTTACTTCCTGCAGGTCGTCTACCCTCACATACTCAGAGTCTAGATTGGTGCTAGCATTTTGAGCTGCCATTTCCCTGCCTCCTTCATTTATGCCATCCTCTGATAGTACTTCATATTTGTTTGGGGAAATGAAATATTCCTTCACTGGTCTACATCATGTTTTGCTTTAACTCTTGGTTTTAACTGTTTCCCAAGTGTCAGAATCCTCATTGGAATTTAGAGGCCTAGGTTTCTGACTAGGTGTACTTAGCTGGGTGTTTTGTTCTTGCATGGAAATGTTATATTCCATAGTATCCAAGAACATTTCTAAATCCTTGATGCCTTTCTGAACCTCTAATCTTGCTATAATTCGATAATTTCCTCCCTTAACTTATCTATCAGCATATATTTATCACAGCACAGCAATATTCCTTACATTTAATTCCTTCTGTATACATATTGCATTTAGCACACTGTTTTTGAATTTTCTTTGCTTTGGCCTTGGATTGGGCCATAATTCTGTCAAGTGTGGTTAATTGGTTAAACTGGTTTTTGTCCTTAGCAATTATCCTCCTCTGGTTGGATTGGTGCTTAGTGTTTGGATTATTTGTTTTATATTTAGTTTCTGCCTTTTGCCGCTATTTCTCTCTGGCCCTGTTTCCTGGCTTCCTCGATGGTCACGGCAGACACATGCAGACGCGCACGTGCCCCGCTCGCTCAGGGCTCAGTTTTATGTAGTGGCTACTCCTCCTCCCTATACACACTGTTTACTGTTGCAACTGAACTTAACCCATCCTCCACCAACTTATTCCCCTTTCCCCTCCCCCATCCTCTCCCTTTTTTTCCCTTTTTTTCTATCAATTTCTGCCTTGGCAGCAGCCTCACCTCCTCCCCCACCTCTCCTCCTCAACTTCCTCTCCTTTACTACTCCCTAACCCTCTTATCTTTGTTGTCATTTTCTCTGTGTTAGATAAGTGGTTTTTTTTAAATAGGAAAAATGAATGAAGAAAGGTATAGAATACTAAATGTGAACATCATGCTATTTTTTTAAAGTGAATAATTGCTCTGTGATAGTTATAGTAACCTTAGTTATTTGCCTGAGAGACTTGTGGTGGGCGAGTGAGTTTGCATGCAGTTAAGGGCTGAGGTCGGGAAAATGGATGACTCTCCCACATCTCCACTATCATTTGTACATTCATTTTTGAATATTTTACTCAGTTTCTGGAAGGTTTGCTAGCTAACTTTCACACATTGATTATTTTTTTTTATCTAATTTTTTACCCCACCGTTGTTTACTGCGGCAGGTTCTCCGGCTTGAGCTTTGTCACTTTTCGGAGATCAGATAGCAAACTGCATGGCTTTTATAATTTCATTATTTTTAGCTCTATACGTTTCTGTGTTGATTATTTGTGTTACTGTTCACTGATCTATTCAGCATGTTAGAAGAATTGTGCTTGCCCTCTTTCAATTACATGGTCATGCCCTTTAGAAAATAAAGAAAATGACTATAACGACCACTGTCATCTAATGCACACAGTAGGAACGAAACAAGTGCGTACTTCATTTTCAAAATGTTATCTCCTTTTAACAAACATATAAAAAAAATGCATTTTGTAAAGTATTTGCTAAGCACATCAAGTGCGTTGTGCTGGAAAGAAAATGCTGCAGTGTTTGTGAGCAAATTTATTTAGTAAAATGCAGCATAAGTAAAAATGTATGGGGGTTTATAAAATACTGCTACTAAGCTGCGGTATTAGTATGGCAGAAGCTCTACAGCAGCAGCAGTTACATATGAGCCAAATGGAGCAGTAAAGTGGTGTTTAAATAACTTTGTCATTCTGCTGCTGCTCCTTAGGATTCAACATCATTCCTGCATGATGCAGGACTCAGTAATGAAATGAGCGGCATTTCTTTTCCCATTTCCACTGCTCGGTTAAAAATAGAAAATTCCCTCCTTGCTCTTGTATTAATTTGTCCTGGCTTCCAGCTGCTGGCAAAGTAAAAAAAAAAAAATATTTAAGCCAGTCAGCCGTAAAGGAGCCACAGAGATGCCCAGCTGAACCGGGCTGTCATGAATCGGGACAAAAAGCTCGATTTGTCTAGGACTTGGGCAAGGAGCAGCAGTTCATTTCTACACTTCATTTCACTGCTCTGTGCCCTTCCTAGACTTTTCTCTGTTGTCCAGTAAAAAGAAAAGACCATGAGGGTTCTAAAAAGACAGAGAGAGAGAGGGAGAGGGAGGGAGAGGGAGAGGGAAAGAGGGAGGGAGGGAGGGAGAGAGGAATAAAAATAAGGAGCATGCCCATTCCATCACAATTGATGTGTGTGTATGTTTGCGGGGGGGACGGGTAGTTGGAAACAAATGGATGTCAATTTACATTCGTAGTTGTGCCTTGCAATGATTACTTGCAGCTGAATTTCATGGATCATTATGCCTCAAACTCTGCTGTTATATATTCTTAAATGGAGGCTTTCTCGCCACACACACTCTCCTCTTTCTTACTTACACACACACCACACACACACACTGCTTGAAAAATAATTATGTGTCCCTGTATACATGCATGTGTATTTCTCCAATCTAAATGTTTATCCTGTAGTATGAAAATATAAGCTCGAATTACATGTATTTCAAGAAGTCAGTCAAACATTTGTCTTATTAATTTGCAAACAAATGTAGTACTTTCTCACCTTTTTGTTCTTCCACACCTACACCATTTTATGTTGCTTGCGCATGTGCAAGAAACAATGCCATCATCCTAGTTTTCGGTGTGGCAGCCCTCTTCAATTCATTCAGTGTGTTTGCAGTGCGGCGCAGTTCTCCAATGCCTGCTGAGCTGTCTATGACAGCAGTCAAAATGCAGTGGCGTACAGTTGAAAGGGGGAGCTTATGCTTCAGTGGAGCAGCGATAAGCTATCACCTGCTCATGCGCGCTCCCCCTACACACACACACACACACACATACACACGCACGCATACTGCATGCTTGCCCCTCCCACACACACACACACACACACACACACACTGTGCCATGCTGGATGCCCACCCCAGCATGGCTACACATTGACAGGGGTGCCCAATCCCACATCAGCTCCACTGTTCCCCCCCAGAGTATAGGGTGCCATAATGGGAGCCCACCCCAGTGTGACAACAGATGGTATCGCTGACAGGGGTGCCCAATCCCTGTTGGCTCCAGGGCCCCCAAACATCCATCTTTGTGCCACGCTGGAGCCCACACCAGCATGGCAAATTTCCGCATTGTCCTCCTTTTAAAAAAAAAAAAAGAAAAGAAAACCTGAAACACAAAAATGGTCCTGCACTGTCTCTGCCCCCACCCGCGCCCACCCTGCGCACCCTGCCCCTCCACACCCCCCTTCACCCCATACTTACCTCCGGACTCCAGCGCGATGATCTTCGGTGGACCAGGAACACGTCTGCACTCTTCAAAGCCGACCACGAACTGAGGAAATGCTGGTAAGCTGTATAATGTAATAAATAGGGTTTTTCAACTTTGCTGCATATCTCAGGCATTTTTTGGAATTTTTGCCCCAAATTTTCAATGTGGGTTTTTTGGGACCCCATCTCATGAATGCTCTCATTGTCATTGCGTTAATCGAGCCGAAGGTGATTTCACACAGTCACTCACGTGAAATCACCTTTGGCACTGATTAATGAATGACACTGCCAGTGTTCATAAGGTGGCTCAAAAGCCTATGTTGAAAATTTGTGAAAAATTCCTAAAATAACTGTTTTGAGAGTGTGCATTATGCGTAGTTCCTATGCACACTTGTAAGTTCTCAAGTTTCAATATTTTCACTCCAGATTTCAACATTGTCATTTTACCACACCTCCTAGAGCAGTACAGCTGTCATTTTTGCCATCTCGCCCAAAACGTGTTTCCTCACTACGTAGCGCATATTTTCAATGGCGCAGTTGGTGTGCAAAATCACTCGTATGGGACACATTAAGAAAATCACAGTGACACTGTTCATGAGCAGAGGTCTTAAAATGGCTATGTTGAACATTTGGTGACAAAATTCCTAAAACTGAGTGTTTTATGAGCGTGCATTGCACACTTCCTACGCACGCTTGTAAGTTCGCAAATTTTCAATATTTTCACTCCAGATTTCCAACACTGCCATTTTACCACGCCTCCTTATGAGCAGTACGGCTGTCATTTTTCACATCTCGCCCACAACGTGTTTCCGCCCATCTAGCACACAATGACGCAGTCGGTGTGCGAAATCAATGTATGGGGAACATTAAGAAAATCACAGTGACACTGTTCATGAGCAGAGGTCTTAAAATGGCTGTGTTGAAAATTTGATCACAAACTTCCTAAAAATGACTGTTTCACGAGCGTGCATTGCACTGTTTCTACGCACGCTTGTAAGTTTGCAAATTTTCAATATTTGCACTCCATTGACTTCCAAATACCTACACAGCACATACAAGCAAGCAACATTTGGCATTGACAAATGCTTGTTTTTTTTCATTTTTCTACCTCTATTTCTGTTAAGCAGTTTTCTTGTAATAGAGCAAAATCTACTTCCAAGTTTTGGAAATAATTTCAAATGCTGTATCTCTTAATGGGAGCGTTCATCCCATTAATGTTCTATGTAACAGCTTTGAAATCTATTTCCATACTAAGTCAGTATCTGGATCTTAACTGATTGTGTATGCAGCAACTCAGGTAGTGCAATAACTGTAAACCCTTCCCTGAACACTAGCATCATTGTTTTGTTGTTGGATAAGTCAAAAAGAAAAGTTACACCTGGAACCCATTTTTTTAACTGATAATTTGACATATAAGCCAGACACATGAAGGACGAAGCTGCAGCAACTTTGAAAGAGCTCCCAGTTTGTGCAGATACATATGTCACAGTATCGTATCAATTGCTTCATTGCCCTTTTTATGAAACCCTGAAACCCTCCTCCCACACCTCCCAGCATTCCCTACCGCGATCTGATGCATAGGACAAAACCTAGCATCTTATGTTACCTTCTTGGCCTGTAAGCAGAGCTATTGCCCCAGTCTCACCCAGGCACCTCGTTTAACAGCTTGCTAAAGTGTATCAAATCAAAATATACAAAACATGTGGCCCTCTGCAGTTACTCCTAGCACCCCCTCCCCCACATGCCAAATGAGAGAAAGTGGAGAGGGAAAGAAGAAAGAAATAATTAAAAAAAAGATGACACACAACTAGTAATGCAAAGTGTATTAGGTAAATAGCTGAGCCAGTCTTTGATGTAGGTCTTTGTAGTCTTCATCCTTGCTGTTATAGAATAATGTTTAATTGTTCAGAAAAACCTAATGTTTTGCAAGATAGATCACTAAGGCTTTAACTTTCTCTTTCCACAAAACTTGTTGAATGTCCAAATATTGTTTCCTTAATCCCCACAGTTCTAGTGAAAAACCTTGTCTGATTGAAATGGGTTGGTTTCTAAATCTGAAATCTCTGTTGAGAGAAATTGTTTTCATAAATTTGATTTTGTATTCCCTTTTCAGGAGTTTAACACAGGTCTTGATCTACAAAATTTGAGGTTGTTTTTTTTTCACTGGTATGGCACCTGTCCAGTGACCTCTATCTGTTTCTGGCATGTTCTTTTTTAGGCCCAGAAGATCTAAACAAGTTCCATTAGAACTGTATTCAGGGGTAGCCTGTGACATGGGTGCCTGAATTAGGCACCGTCCAATATGGCGATCGATGTGGTAGCCAGGCGAAGGCGAGGGGTACAGTGACCGTATGTGGTGGCGTGGCTGCAGCGACAGGATGTCGCTATTTGTACACGTGCACGGGAGGGGAGCAACACGGCGCAGTGTGGGCCAGGAGGGGCTGAGGGGATGAGGGGCTGATGCTGCAGCCAACTGCCGAGCTGCGCCATGGCATCGGGGTTGGCCTCGCTTGCGGTCGCGTGGGGTTCGGTCGGTCTGGGTCCCGCTGCTACACATTTTGTTGCCGGCAAACATGTGTTTTTGCTTCGCCCCCAACTTGCACCCCACTGGAGTTGAGAACTTAGTAAGGCGTAGGAGCAAGACCCCTCGTGGCTGGGGCGCAGCCTCACAGAAAGCAAAAGAACCGAGTCCCCAGCGCCGCTCTTCCAGCGCGCTGATGATGTCAGGTGGTGAATTGCTTTACCGCCCGACGCCTGTGATAATGCGGGTCGTCGCTCAGCCGCCCATTATCATGTAGAACCGTATTCAGGCTACTAGCCTTCTCCCAATTTTCATTAATTTCAAAAACGCCAATATTTTTTCTTTCCTGAATGATTTTCTAAATCTTTCAGTTTCTTTTTAGCAAATCTTGTTCCTTGTGCAGTTTATGTACCACATCTTCCAATGGATTAACTTTGCCTTCTGTTTCTGTCTTTTTTCAAGTTCATTTTGTTTTGTTTTTTGCTTCTTGATCCACTTTGACTTCTAATTTTTCAAGAGTAGATTGAAGTTGTGGTATGTTTTTAAGTAGGTGCTTTGATTGTTCTAGTCCCACTGTCCTCACTGCCTACTATTAGAGTTTGACCCAGCTAGGTGGTTGGTCTTCCAGACTGGAAGTCACTGCTGTAGCCATTTTCACCATGGTTGACTTAGTGGAAATTTCTTGTTCTGATTCAATGGCTGGGGACTCATTAGTTAGCTTGCTAACCTCCCCTCCACATTGCCTTTGCCTTTTTGGGATCTTTATACTTTTTCTTGTCAGATACAGATTGTTTTTGGGGCCAATGGCTGCCACCTTTCAGACTTTATAGTTTGGAACTTTAGTGTAGCTTTTTAGCAATAGGATTATTTTCTAAGGGACTGTTTTCAATAAATAATTGCTTACCTTTTATTAGATATTTTATTTGGAAATTATTAACAACTTTCTTTAGTTCCGTCCCAGATTAATCAGATTGTGAAGGATTAGAACTGGAGTTGCCAATCTCTTTCAAGCACAAATTACAAAAGGAAAAGGAGAAGAAAAACATAATTATTGAAAATTCATTGGGCAGAAAGTATTGGGGGGGTTGTAGACAGAAAATGGCCCAACTCACACTTTGCTCTTCTTTTCCCAGCTGCACATCTTTTATTTTACTTTTGGCAGTTTATCAACTTTAAAAACTGTCAGTGATTAGGAGTACAAACATATGAAATTTGCCAGCAGATAAAGGCCTGAGGTCTATCAAATCTGCTTGAATGTGCAGCTAGACCCTTATTCTGCAGCTGCCCTCCCTCCCACCTTTCCTTCCCTTGACCCTCCCCTTGCCTTGTCCCAGCCTCTTTTGAAGCAGTCCACTGTTCTACTGGATACCGCTTCTGCCCATAACACATTCCACCAAGCTACCACCATCTCCATAAAAAAGAGTCTCCTCATCTCCCTCCAGTCTCATATCATAGCCCCAGGTGTTCCTCCCTTCCCTTACTTTGTACAGCCCTTCTGTACCTGTCTTGTTTATTCCTGTCATGTACTAGAGGTTTCAATCCATATCCCCCATCCTTCCTCTCCTCTAGTGAGTACATGTTGAACTCCTTCAGCCTCCTCTCGTATGGTAAGTCCCCCAGCCCTTTGATCATCTTTGTCACCTTGTGCTGCACCCCTCCAGTAACTTAATGTCCCTCTTCAGATGCAGGTGCCTGTACTGCCTGAAGTACTTCAGGTGCGGTCTAACTAATGACCTATACAGTGGCAGAATCACCTCCTCCCTGCTCGAGGATATACCCCTTGCAATGCAACTCAGCATTTTGTTGGCCTTTGCAGCTGCCTTCCTACATACGAACATACAGAATTTGCCAGCAGTTCAAGGCCTAGAGGTCTATCAAGTCTGCTCGAATGTGCAGCTAGCACCCCTTATTCTGCAGCTGCCCCTCCCTTCCACCCTTCCCCTTCATTGACCCTCCCCCTTGTCCTGTCCCATCCCTTTTTGAAGCAGTTCACTGTTCTACTGGATACCACTTCTGCAGGTAATGTATTTCACCCAGCCACCACCCTCTCTGTAAAAAAGTGTCTCCTCATCTCCCTTCTGAACCTTCCTCCCTCCAGTCTCATATCATGGCCCCTGGTGTTCCTCCCTCCCTTAATCTGAACAGCCCCTCTGTACCTGTCTTGTGTATTTCTTTCATGTACTTAAAGGTTTCAATTATGTCCCCCCTGTCCCTCCTCTCCTCCAGCGAGTACATGTTCAACTCCCTCAGCCTCCTCTCGTATGATAAGTCCCCCAGCCCCTTGATCATCTTTGTTGCCCTGCACTGCACCCCCTCCAGTAACTTAATGTCCCTCTTCTGATATGGGCGCCAGTACTGCGTGCAGTACTCCAGGTGCGGTCTAACCAATGACCTATACAGTGGAAGAATCACCTCCTCCCTCCTTGAGGATATACCCCTTGCAATACAACCCAGCATTTTGTTGGCCTTTGCAGCTGCCTTCCTGCATTGTGCCAAATTGTTCATTGACCCTGTAATGAGCACCCCAAGATCTTATCCTCCTCTGTCTGGGCTAGCTGCATTCCCCCAGCTGGTAACTCCTCCTTGGGTTCTTCATCCCAAAATGCAGCACCTTGCACTTTTTGGCATTAAAGCCCAGTTGCCAGGTGTCAGACCAGGTTTCAAGCTTTGCCAGATCATCCTGCAACCCTGCCATCCCCTTAGGTCATTAGGTCATCCACCACTGCTCCTACCTTGTATCATCAGCAAACAGACTGATCTTGCTCTTGATGTCCAATGATATGTCTGCAATGAATATCCCAAACAACACTGGTCCCAACACTGAGCCCTATGAAACACCGCTCATCATTACCCTTGGGTGTGAGAGCTCCCACCCACCACCACCCTCTGTTGTCTTCCCTGGCCAGTTCCCACCCATCTCACCAGCTTTACACCCACCCCTGTGCTTCTAACTACTTCCCAGTCTTCCATGCGGCACCAAATCGAATGCCTTACTGAAGTCCAGATACAGTACATCCACTGCATGCCCCCTGTCCAGTTACCTAGCTACCCAGTCATAGAACTCCACCAGGTTGGTTTGGCAGGATCTGCCATATTTGAAGCCATGCTGTCTGCTGTCCTGTAGTCCTTTGGCCTCTAGAAGGGCCACCAGCCTCTCCTTCAGGATAGTCTCTATTAGTTTACCCATGATGGATGTGAGGCTCACTGGTCTGTAGTTTCCCGGTTCATCCTTGGGGCCACTCTTGTGGAGGGGCACCACGTGAGCCATCCTCCAGTCCTGAGGTACACACCCCGAATGTAGTGAGGCATTAAATAGGTCTGCCAAAGGTCCTGCAAGGACCTCTGTCAGCTCCTTCAGAACCCTAGGGTGGATGCCATCTGGGCCTGGCGCCTTGTCCACCCTCAGTGCCTTCAAACCCTCCCGAACTCTGCCTTCTATGTTTTCCCCATTTGTCACCCCCTCCCCCCCGTTTCTGACAATCCTTCCCCCTTGGGTGTCACTCCCCCCTCTTTTCCTAGTAAATACCAAGCAGAAGTAATCATTTAGTGCTTCTGCCTTATCGCACCCTGCTTCCACCCAACCCCCCTCCTTCCTAATCCTTACTATGTGGTCCCTACAGCTCCTTTTCTCCCTGATGTACCTAAAGAAGTCATTCTCCCCCTTCTTAATGCCTTGTGCCAGCCTGAGTTCCATAGATGCCTTGGCTCCCCTTACTGCCCTTGTCACCTCCTTCGATTCCGTCAAGTACTCCTCCCTGTCCTCCCCCCCCATGTTTTCTTGTACCTCCTAAAGGCAGCTCTTTTCTTCCTTACCTTTTCTATGACCTCCTTGCTCAACCAGCTCGGTTTCTTAGCCCTAGCCTTCTTGCTCTGGGCCTTGCAGCAGATTTTGGTTGCCTCCACTATCCCCAGCTTTATGAGCTCCACCTCTGGTTAGTGTCCATACTAGATTGAATTCTGGCAGTACCCTTTTGCCACTTCCCCATCCTCCCAAAGTTGGCCCTCCTGAAGTCCAGCACTCTTGTGCCAGATTCCACTCCTTCCTTGCCCATATCCAATGTGAACCATACTGAGTGGTGGTCACTCCCTGACAGCGGTTCTTCCACTGTAAGTTCTCTCACAAAGTCCCCATTTGCCAGCACAAGGTCAAGGGTATTCCCTAACCTGGTTGGTTCACTGACCATTTGCTGCAGGAAGCAGTCCTGGAAGGCATCCAGCAGTACCTGCTCATTTCTGTTCCTGGTTATTGGGGTACTCCAGTCCACTCCTGGCATGTTGAAGTCCCCCACAATCACCACACTACCCTTCTCGCAGGTCCTCCTGATCTGTCCCGCTAGTTCCCTGTCTAAGTCCTCCATCTGAGATGATGGCCTGTACACCACTCCCATTCTGAGAATCCTATTCTTGGAATCCTGGATTTGCATCCAAAGTGACTCCATACTACCCTCCTCCTCCCCTTCCTCCCTTACACACTTCAGTCCCTCCTTCACATATAGTGCTACACCCCCTCCTTTCCCAATCACCCTGTCTCTACGAAATAACCTGTACCCTGGTACAGACAGGTCCCAGTCATTGTATTGGTGGCCCATGTTTCTGTGATGGCTGCAATGTCCACCTCTCCCTCTGCCATGAGCACCTGTAACTCTGCAGTTTTCCTCCCAAGGCTCCTAGCATTAAGGGTAACCACCTTCCACCCTCCTCCTCCCTCATCCTGCCCTCCTTTACTAGCATCACCAATAGTACTTGCCATTTGTCCTTTGTCACTGTTATGAGGGTAAGCTCTTATGGTTTTCCAACCTGTGGTCTCTGCATGTCTGTATGCCACCCCCCCGCTCCTAGTTTAAATTCCCAACTTCCTCTATGTACTCCTCCATCCTCTGTTTCAACACTTTCTTTCCCTCCTCACCCAAGTTTAGTCTGTCTTTGGCATAGAGACACTGTCCTCCCAGGTCCTCCCACCCTCCAGCAGCCCATACCCTTGCACAACACCAGGTTCTTAGCCATCCTCTAAATTCTCTATTCTCAGCTTTCTTGTGCTTGCTTTGGGCACTGGAAGTATCTCTGAAAAGTTACTGATCTTTCTGCCCTCACATAATTGTCCTAGTTCCTCAAACCTCCTCTGACTATATCTACTGTCTTGTCAGCCAGGTCATTTGTCCCAAGATGTATAATTAAATGAGGCTTGTCCCTACCACTCCTAGCATATTTCAGAACAGATTGTCCCACCCTTTCTGCTGTCATTCCTGGCATGGCCTCCACCCAAATGCAACTATGTCTCTCCCCCTTGCTACCGTACCTGACTACTCTTAGTATTGAGTCCCCAGCACTAAGACTCCACCCTCTTACTCCCTGCTTGCTTCCATTCATCTCCATCTCTCATTTCTGGCTCCTCTTCTTTCTCCTGCACACTATTTCCCCCTTTTGCCCCTGTTGCAATTCTCCCAGAAGAACTTTCCCCCGCTCCAGTTTGGTCCAGGCATTTATCAATTACTCCTCCAATTTCATCATTTCCCTCCTCCTCCTCCTCCTCCTTCCTCTCTAGCAGTGCAAAACTATTTTCTGAAGACCCTTCACAAATGCTCACTCCCTCTCTCTTCATAGTAACCTGTTCTCTCCTTTCCACTCCATGACTTTTGCCACTTCTTTGCCTCCCCTCACAAGTCCCTATCTCCTCCTTCCATTTGTCTTTTGTCTCCTGACCTGACCATTGTGCCAAGTTGATCATCAACCCCGTAATGAGCACCCCCAGATCATTCTTATCCTCTGTCTTGGCCAGCTGCACTCCCCAACTGTTTTTTTAATTAAAAAGATGTTGATGCTGGCTTTGTATCGTGGCTTCCACTGGTCTCCACCAGAAATGTACTTTTGTAGAGTGCTGAGTTCTCTGATTAAATTGGAAATCCTTTTTCTAAGCACAACGGTCCTGGCACAGTTAAAACAATGGATCTTCTTCAAGGATATCTATTTTATCAGGCCACAGCTATGGAACTATAGCTGCCAGGCACTATATAGGACCACATGGAAACATTTTTGCTAGTAGTCTTTTTGGGGCTGCCCATGTTGATGTCATACATTCACATCCTCACCATATAAATGTGTGCAACCCTGCACCCTCCTCAGTTCTTTTCCTTAATTTTTAATATAATTTTTATTGATTTTTCTGGTTAAATACCATTATTGTAAACAATGAATTATAAACATATAATCACAATACATAACATTGTCTCTCACTTCCTTTCACCTTCCCCTCCCCTCCATCCCTCCTTCACCTCCCCTCACCCCTCTCAGTTAAGTATGATGTAACAGTATATGGAGATTTAAGGATGAGAAGAAAATGTAAGTCCTGTGCAAAATGTCAAACACCTGTAAATGTCTTAATGAAAACCAAAAAAAAATTAAACAGTCAGCTTTTTTTGATTACTTATGATAAACAATTTTTTAAACTCTTTTGCAAATAAAGTTCAGAGTAAAGGAGAAGCAGGAGTTGGGAGCAACTTGTGAAAGCATTAATACAGGAAAGTCCTGTGCTCACCACACCTCCAAGCTGGAAAGAGAAAAGAAAGTGGTGAAAAATAGAATGCACAATTTGCATAAAACAAATAATATTATATAGTCAATATACTGAAAAAACAACAAAGGCAGAAAATTCTTGGGTGGGTTGAGGGGTGAGGGGTTGGTTATTTGGAAAGGGAAGTTTTAAAGATATGGAGAAACAGGAGCGGTGGGGGAATTTTTGGAACCCCCCTTAAGTCATTTTATTCCACAGCAGGTGAATACACATTAATACACCCAAGATTTACAGGTAGGGTCTGTAATCAATTTTTGTGTTCAGGCCTGCAGGCTGTAACATTCCTAGTGTGAAGATCCAAAAGGTTTCACACTGCAATAGACTCTGTACATTGTCACCCTAAAAAAAAAAACAAAAAAAAAACCCACCTTGATATGTTCTAAACTCATAAATCTAAGTAGAGAGGCATCACTATTGTGTGAATAGAAAAAGTGCTCAACCAAGGGATTATCCATACAGAAATTCTTTATGTCTCAGACATGCCTCTGTACCCTGGTTTTCAAATGTCTGGTGGTGCGGCCAATGTATACTAGTTCACAGGGGCACCATGATGCATGCACAACAAATGTTGTTATGCGCAAAATTAATTGTCTAATGGTGACACTCTGTGAACTATGTGATAGTTGAAATTCTGATCCCTGCCACACAAAACACAACTTATACAGTTGCCACGTTTAAACATTCCATTAGGTTTAGCTGGTAACCAAGTGTTAGCAGCATTGTTAATGATGGGTAACTGGCTCTTGACAAGTTTGTCCCACAGACTGATACCCCTATAGAATGTTATCCTTGTTTTTTCCCAGTGGTTCTATTTAATTCTTGATCCCCTTGGAGAATGAGCCAGTATTTCATAACAATGCTACCAATCAGTCCAGCCACATGATTGTAACTAGTGGCAAAACAAACCATCTCATATTCTTGTATGTCTCTAATTCTGGGCACCAGTAAATATTCCTTGGGTCTGCATTTAACTCTGTTCAATGCAGAATCCAAAAGCTTATGATCATAACCCTTCTTGATGAACACATTTTCATTGCTCCTGCCTGCCCCAGGAATTCTTGCATTTCAGAACAATTGCATTTAAGTCTCAGAAACTGCCTGAAAGGAATAGAGTCATTCAGAGATCTTGAGTGTGCACTACTGTTCAATAAGAAGTTATTAATTGCCGTTGTGACATGGGACCCCTGTCATAGGACAGTTCCCTGAGAAGGAAGCTGAATTCTTGCCCCCCCGCCATAAAGTGCACATGTGCTTAAGAATTAAGGTGCTTCATTAAGTGTCTGAGAATACAATAGCAGAGCACTAGAGTGGTACAATGGCATTAAGAACAAACACATGTTGCCACGTGACAATGTGCAGACGTGCTCTAGGCAGATGAATGTATACTTATGCCCAGATAGTCAAAGGGACTGCACCTGGTGCAACTAAATCGCACCAGCGCAACCTCAGAAATGTGTCCTGGTGCAATATTCAAAAGAGGGACTTGCATGGCGCAAGTCCTGATGCGCTAAGGATGGAATGATAATTGTATGCAACACGTCTCCAGGGGCATTGCCCATGCATATGAGGTGCATCCTGATATTCAGCCTGGGATTAAACATGGATGTGGTAATACTAGACTTCAGGAGAGCCTTTGATACAGTCCCACATAATAAAATCATTGAAAATTGATAGGATTAAGTGGATGGGGCCTTAGTGAGATGGGTGGGACACTGGTTGGCAAATAGGTCTCAGAGGGTCAGACTATGTGGACACTTATCAGATCCACAGAGGGTGAGGAGTGGTGTGCCACAGGGGTCGGTGCTTGGACCTCTATTGTTCAGCATTTTTATTGGTGATTTAAGGATATTAAGTCAAAATAAGTTGGTTAAATTTGCTGATGATATTAAGATTGGAGGAGTTGTGGATACCTTTAATGACAGACTGATTTTTGGACAAGATTTGATTTATATATTGGAATGGGCAAGGACTAATGGTATGACCTTTAATGAGGAAAAATGCACTACAATGCATTGTGGGAGGCATAATGTTCAACAGTCATATGGCATTTTGGGATTAAACTTAAAGATATCAGAGGGGGAGAAAGATTTGGGAGTATACATACAGAACAATCTTAAAAGTGATACGCATAGTAAAAAAACATCAAGTAAAGCTATGCAGTTGGTAAACTGCATTAGACGGGGCTTCCAATCTAGGAGTGGGGGGTATTGCTGCCGTTGTATAAAATAATGGTGAGGCCCATTTTGGATTATTGCTCCACAGTTTTCTGTCCCTATCTTGTAAAAGATATTAAGATAATGGAGAGGCCACAGAGAACCTATACAAAAATGATAAAGGGGTGGAGGGATAGATCTTATGATGAGAGGTTGCAGGGGTTGAGTTTGTGGACACTGGAGAGTAGGAGAAAGAGGGGTGATTTATTGTTATTATTTAAAATTTTGAAAGATGAAAGTCTGTTAAAGTCTGATCTAGTGGCTTAGACACTACAAAAGCAGGTGACTCAAATTACAACTTCCTGTTGCTAGCCTTGCTTGTAGAGCAGAAAGCAGCTAACTAAAAGAAGTTACATTTTCTTATTAATTTAACACTTATATCTCAGCAGGAGTCAGTGTCTGTTGAGATTAGTCAAACAGATACTTTATTAGAAGTAGAAGGGGTCTCATTTAGGGTTAAAAAGAAAAGAGAAAGTCAGTGTGTGTTCTGTGCTGGGAAGGATTCTGTATCAGTTTACTTTGCTAAACCAGTAGGAGGAGAGAGAGCTAATTGGGGTGTGGCTTAGACACCATAAAAGCAGGTGACTCAAATTACAACTTCCTGTTGCTAGCCTTGCTTGTAGAGCAGAAAGCAGCTAACTAAAAGAAGCTACAATTTCTTATTAATTTAACACTTATATCTAGCAGGAGTCAGTGTCTGTTGAGATTAAGCAAACAGATACTTTATTAGTAGTAGAAGGGAATTATTTAGGTTTTATTGCCGTCCATCCCACCCACCCTAAGCCAGTTCTACTTTTATAGCCACTGGATTTGACTGTCAACAGGAACTTCCTGTTTGGCAGTAGGAAGGGAAAGATCATAGAGAAACATTGGTTTTGTCAACCCTAAAGGAAAAAAGTAGCTCACTCTCCCTCCCAGCTGCTGGTGGTCTGATATTGAGCAAGGAAGAAAGAGGCTACTGAAGAGTGTAGGAAGTTACTGTCCCAGAACAGGAAGGGTGAGAGTTGTAAGGAGAGGAGAGAGTAAGCATACAGAGAAACAGGAGAGGGGACACAAAATAAGACATGATAGGATGGTGCAGTGCAATGGCTTAGGCGGCAGTGTTCGGAGACATTCTGGAGGCTGCGATGCTGCCTGACACAGACACCTCTCTGGTCTGAGGAGGAGGTTGCCTGTCTCCAGGCTGACCTGGCTAGGATTGTGAAACCTCCTCCCACCCAGGGACCACCAGGGCCAATGCCACTACCTCAGAGGTTGCCACGAAAGAGGAGAGGCTGGACCAGGGTGGGCTCAAGGAGGGAGAGGGTGATGGAACAGAGTTGCATCCCTCCAGCTGTACTGCTCCACAATTCATTTGCTCTTCTGGTAGATAGTGGTTCCTCTACAGAGGCACCTGCAATGGAGACCAAGGAGGATGCTGGGAACCTTCACAAAGGAGACCCACAGGAGGGTGACATGAGACCCCAAGGGAAGGAAACAACTCCTGGTGGAGGACTCAATCATTAGGGGGTAGAAATGGGGAGGAAGGGGTAGAGGGAGGTAAGGGGCCTGCCTGGCGCCATGGCTTGAAGGGACAGGAAGCGAATCCTCAGGATCGTGGGAGCAGCTGCACGAGGGAGGGTGCTGGATGTCATTGTCCACCTAGGAACAAATGACCTGGCTAGGAATGGGATCAGAGCAGTGCAAGAGGAGTTTGTAGAGTTGGGGAGGGGCCTTAGACACGTAGCGCATACAGTAACCTTCTCAGAAGGTGCTGCCTGTTCTATAGTGAGGGATGCTAGGGTACTCTTCACCAGGGAATTCAATGAATGGTTGAAAAACTGGTGTGGAGCTCAGGGTTTTGGCTTCATTGGGGACTGGGGAGCCACCTGGAGGGATGCAGACCTATACTGGTGCGATGGTCTGCATCTGTCCAGGGGGGAACCAGGATCCTAGGTGCGAGGTTTAAATGCTTCATTGGCAAGCATTTAAAATAGCCAAGGGGGGAGACACTGAAAAGGAGCAGGGAAATCCCAGCCTCCCCCCACAAACAACAGTAATTAGTGAGGTAAACACCATGGTAGAGAAGTCGTTAGTGAGCAGGACAGAAGTAAATGTAAAAAAAGGCAGTAAGGACAGGAATGGGGGTAAAAGGGGTAAGGCCATCAAAAAGTGGAGGGTGATGAGTACCAATGGCTGTAGCTCTCTGAACTAGTGGCTTTGATGGAAGAGGGTTGCCTGGATATTGTGGCAGTCACCAAAACATGGTGCACAGAGAACCATGACTGGGATGTCAACATACCAGGATACACAATCTCAGGAGGGACAGGGAGGGTAAAAGAGAGAGAAGAGTAGCTCTTTATGTAAAGGAAGGATCAAAGCAATAGAACTAAAGAGTAAACAGGGGCAGATGAGACACTTGGGTCACCCTGGAGACAGGAAATGGCACCACAATCCGCATGGGGTTGTATACAAACCCCATCTCAGGGGAGGAATGGACAAGGAAATGATAGAAGGCTTCCTAGAATGGCAGAAAAAGGGGAGATATTGTTGATGGGGGACCTGAATATGCCAGATGTTAACTGGAGCACCTTTGCTGCAGGCACATCCAAGAGCAGGGTCATTCTTGATGCCCTACAGACAGCTAGTATTGGAATCCACTCGGGAGGGAGCAATCTTAGACCTGGTATTCTCAAATGGGGATGGAGAAAGAGTCTCAGATTTAGAAGTGGGTAGCCATCTGGGAACGAGCGACCACCAAACAGTGTGGTTCACGATAAACACAGCCATACAATCAAGCCATACAAAGGCAAGAGTATTGGGCTTTAGGAGGGCTGACTTTGGGAAAATGAAAGAGTGCCTCAGAAAAGCACTAGCAAACAGGCAAGAAGGAGGGGTGGAGGAACAATGGGGAGTAATTAAAACAGCCATCACAGAGGCAGCAAGCCTTTGTGTAAAGCAAATCAACAAAACACAATGAAGGAAAAAAGCTATGGTTCTCAAAAGAGGTGGCAGGGAAGGTTAAGGAGAAAAGGATAGCATTCAGGAAATATAAGGAAACACAGAAGGAGAAGGACAGAGAACTTTATCAGTTAAAGCAGAAAGAGGCTGGGAAGGCAGTCAGAATAGCAAAGGCCCAAACCGAGGAAAGGATAGCCAACTCTGTTAAGAAGGGGATAAGACCTTTATAGGTACATTAGGAGCAAAGAAAGACCAAAGGAGGGATACTGAGGCTTAATAAAGGGAGGGAAAGTGGGTAGAGGTGACAATGAAAAAGCAGGGATACTGAATGAATATTTCTGCTCAGTATTCACAAAGGAAGAGGAGGGAAGTACCTAAACCAAACAAGAGAAACACTGTGAAGATGGGGTCGATACCAGTCCATTTACAGAAGAAAGGGTTCTGAAAGAACTAATAAAATTGAAGGTGACAAAGCAATGGGGCCTGATGATTCACCCAAGAATTCTAAAAGAACTAAGGTAGAACTAATGACACCGCTTGACTACTCTCTTTAACAAATCGTGGGAGGATGAGGTGGTGCCTGAGAGGACTGGAGGAGGCGGATGTGATTCCTCTTCGCAAAAGTGGGAGCAGGACAGAGTAGAAACTACAGACCAGTTAGTTTGACCTCAGTGGTAGGTAAATGATGGAATCACTTCTGAAGGAAAGAATTGTTAAGTACCTAGAGGCCAGTGGGGCACAGGACCCAAGGCAGAATGGGTTCACGATGGGAAAGGTCATCAGACGAATCTAATAGATTTCTTTGACTGGGTGACCAAAGTAATAGACCTGGGAGGGCTGTGGACATGACTTACCTATATTTTAGCAAGGCATTTGATACAGTCCCACACAAAAGATTAATACACAAGTTAGCCAGCCTTGGAGTGGGTCCCAAGGTGGTGGCCTGGATAAAAAATTGGCTAGACAACAGGACACAAAGGGTAGTAGTAAATGGAGTCCACAGTGAAGAAAGGAGGATTACTAGTGGGGTACCACAGGGTTCAGTACTGGGACCGGTCCTTTTTAATGTCTTTATAAGTGACATTGCAGAGGAACTGGAAGGAAAAGTACGTCTCTTTGCAGATGACACAAAGATCTGCAACAGGGTTGATACACCAGATGGAGTGGAAAGGATGAGAACCGACTTGGCAAGGTTAGAGGAATGGTCAAATGTATAGCAGCTCAGATTCAATGCAAGGAAGTGCAAGGTAATGCACCTGGGAAACAAAAACCCAAGGCAAGAGTACACAATGGGGGGTGAGATACTGACAACAGTAAAAATGGAAAGGGACCTGGGGGTTATTATATCAGATGACCTTAAGGTGGGCAAGCAATGTGAGAAGGCAGTAAGGAAGGCTGGGGGTATACTGGGATGCATAGGGAGAGGCATCACTAGAAGAAAACAGGAAGTTGTTATCCCTCTGTACAGACAGTTGGTGAGACCCCATCTGGAGTACTGTGTGCAGTTCTGGAGACCCCAACTCCACAAAGACATAGACAGAGTGGAGGCTGTCCAGAGGAGGGCAATCAAAATGGTGCAGGGTCTGCACCAGAAGACATACGAAGAAAGACTAAAGGAGCTTAATATGTATACCCTTGAGGAAAGAAGGGAGAGAGGGACATGACAGAAACTTTCAAGTACCTCAAGGAATCAACAAAGTCCAAGAGGTGGCATCTTTCAGAAAAAGATGTGCAAGAACAAGGGGCACAATTTGAAAATAGAGGAGGGGGCTCAGAGGTAATGTGAGAAGTATTTTTTCACAGAGGGTTGTGGATGCATGGAACAGCCTCCCTGAGGAGGTCGTGGAGTCAAGAACAGTGAGGGAATTCAAGAATGCATGGGACAGACATAAGGCAGTCCTAGTGGGGGGGGGTAGGAGGAAGTAAGCTGTTGGTTAATTAGGATCTGCAGCTTATCTGTTAGGTAGGAAAATGGGCAGACTAGGTGGGCCAAGCGGTCCTTATCTGCCATCACATTCTATGTTTCTATGTTTCTATCTGGGGCTGGAGTGGATAGATAAACCTTATTATTTACGGTGTCATAAATAAACAACTGAGGGAGGAAACGGTGAGAATTGAGTGGAGAAGAAATGGATTTAAGAACAGGGTGGTTAGGTGGTGGAATGTCTTGCCACAGGAGGTGGTTGATGCCAGAAGTGTAAATATATTTAAAAAGAGGTCAGATAGATTCCTTACTGAAGTTGGTGACATAGGTCATCGCCACGGAATGGTGGGGGAGGTCTTTATGGGTAAATGCCTTTTGGCTTCCTTATTCTCTCCAGTATGAACTCCAGTATGATGTGTAGCACATATGCTGGCACAACCCTGAGGTGTGCCGCATATCTGGTCACAAAGTTGGAGCCCAAAATAAAGGCTCAGTACCAGCCACCCACAGGCGTGCTGCTGTACTGCAATGTGCAACATAGCATCCGGCCAGCAGTGGGTGGCAACACCCCCCCGACACCATGCATAAGCACCCACAGATGTCCCTGATAGTCTAGTGGCACCCTTCTCCCACCCCGTAGCTGCAATTACTGAACATATATGCAAATGATATCCACCACTTGCAGCAGGTGCAGAATGCTGTGGCCAGGCTGTTGACTGGCACCTCAGGTCCAGCCACATTACGCCTGTCCTGGCGCAAACGGCACTGGTTGCCATTTCAGTGGCAGATCACCTATAAGGTAGGCTTGTTTACCTTCAAAGCCCTACGTGAACAGGGACCCGACTACCTTGAAGATCTCCTAACTCCCTACTCCCCCAATCGCTCTCTCCGATCCGCCGATGAGGGATTGCTAGAGATTCCCAGGGTTCACCTTAAAACATCTGGAGCTCATGCTTTTTCAGTTGCAGCACCGACCCAGTGGAATTCTCTACCTTGTCAGTTAAGAGAATGCCTGACCATCAGCAATTTTAAATCCAAGCTAAAAACATATTTATTCTCTTTGGCCTTCCTGGATTAATTTTTTATTTTTTTCTTGCATTGTTTCTACTCCTTGGTCCCCGGTGGGCTAACATCCTCATCCACCCGTCCAGCCCCGTACCCGATCAGTCCACTACCCCCTACCCCCCAACAGATTACCCCCCATGGAGGGGCAGTGACCTGCTCACAGGATCCAGTGTGGGGAGCACCATTCGAGGTTGGGGCCTGCGGCGGGTGGACGGCTCATCAATGTTCGACCGGGACCAGATTTTCTCCACCATTTTCACCCTTGCATGAGGGGCGTGCAATGTAACCCATGGAAGAAGAACGCATGCATCTGCAAGTGCTCCTCCCTGGCTCCTGCCCCATCATGCCCCTTTTTCTGTAGAGCAGCGGCACTATATCCCCTAGCCTCCACCAGTGGACACCCTTGTGCCAACTACTGGAATCCTCCCCCCCTTGGAGAGGGAGAGCAGTCTGTCGGATGCACAATCCCTCTCCTCTCCTGCCAACCCCCGGCAACCTATGCTCTTTCCCAAACAAGGGTCGCCGGCATGGCACGAGGTAAGGCGACCAGCGCCTTATCCCTCAGTGCCACCGTGCCGACCCTTCCCGAATTAATTGAATTGATTTAAAAAAGTTATTATATTCTCTGCTTTTATATTGTATTTATAATTTGTACAGAGCCTTGGTTTTGAAAGGTGTTATAAAAATAAAGACTGATTGACTGATTGATTGAAATGATATCCCTGGTAGTCTAGTGGTACCGCCCGCCCTGCCCACAACCTGGATCGCTGGTAAACCCTACTACTAACATCCTTGGTGGTCCAGTGGCACCCCTCACCCCTCCACCCACACAGGACCCCCTCCTCACCCAGCTGTCTCCGTCATTGGTGGGCAGCACAAAGCCAACCGCATACCGCCCAGTTGCCCGCCGAATGACAGCTTACAGTAGCAGCTGTAAGCCTATTGCTCATGGACCAATGGGCTTGCAGTGCATACTGTAATAGTCATTCACAAAACTGTGAATGAATGACTTCACGGTTGTGTGAATGACTATTACAGTATGCACTGCAAGTCCATTGGTCCACATTAACAGACCAATTGGCTTATAGCTGCAACTGTAAGCTTTCATTTAGCAGACAGTTGGGCAGTATGCAGGTAGGTTTATGCTGCCCACTTTGATGGGGGACCTGTGGTATGGGGGTCCTGTGGGTGGGAGTGTGCCACCTAACCACCAGGGATGTTTGTAGGGGTTTGCCGGCCATCGGGTTTATGGGCAAGGTAGGGGCACCACTAGACTACCAGGGATAATTTACATATATTTAGTGAGCGTGGATATGGGTGGGGTAGGCACACAGACCACCGGGAAATCATGTGCATATATGTTCGGTGATCGTGGCTACGGGGTGGGAGGAGGGTACCACTAGACTACCAGGGCTATATTTTACATATATCTTTGGTGAGCATGGGTATGGGGAGGGATGGGCTACCTCTGGAGCCCCTCTGACAGCACCACATGCAGCGTAGGGTGCCATGCACATTTTGCTGGCCAGCCCTGCACTACTTATGCATATGGGGCCATAATGACATGCAGATGGCCCCATTTGTGCCTTGCATATGTAACCCCCATGTTCCCAGGGGTTACTAGAATCCCGCTTAGAATTAGTGGCAGGCAGGGAGAGGCAGCTTGTGAGATGCCAGTTAAATGGGTTTCATACTGTCACACTCTGTTTTCAGATTCTGCTGAGCTGGAGTGATGATGTCACCTTAGAATTCTCACAGCAGCATAAGCCACAATGGAATGCTAGCTGCAGGGGTTAGCAGTAGAACGTTGAGAGATTCAAGTTCAGTCTTGAGGGAGTAGTCGGGTGGAGACTCAGGAGAGTGAGGAGTGCTGCAGAAGGCCGCTCCTCAGACCTAACTCTGAGAGAGAGCTACCTTAGGAAAAGGGGGCGTGTGTTCTCACCCTAGAGAGGAACACAGAAGACCAGTTGTGTGAAGTGGTAAAGACTGTTCCTGGGAGGTTTTCCAGTGCCCCATCCCTGGAGGGATGGGCAGGAATTCCAGAATTCAGGGGCAATCCCCTGGTCCAGCCTGGAGAGGGTGAGGCTGCCTGAGAGTCATTTTGTTCTGTTAGTATCTGAGACATTTTATGAGAAAAAGTCCAGGGGCACCTGCATACTGTGGTGAGTTTTGCTCTGACAAAGAGACTATGTTCACCAAGACTGTGTGTTTCTAGTAAATGTTTCTGCCTACTATGGGGTTAAAGAGAGACTTGCCAAGTACAGAACTTTTATATTGTGTATGACTTAAAAGCATCTGCAACAGTGGGGGTCTAGGGTAAAGACATAGCCACATATGGAACTTTTAAAGTCAGGACACCTCCGTAGAGTGAAATGTAGAATGTTAAATGTGCAAAACATTTCTAGAGAGCATCTACAAGCAGTATTTTGAAGAAAGGTGTTGCAACCAGATGAATGGCTGAGTATAGATTTGGGAGCGAAAGGTGGGAGATCCTCCATCTGAAGTAACCAGATTTACCTCTCCGGGTTCAGTTTGGGCACCTATGTTTCTCTCAGGCATTTGGCCAATGCCTGAAGAAATACCAGATGTGGGATTTTGGATTTCCCTGAGGGCCGGAATGTGCTCGTGGGTGGTTTAGGGAGCCACCAGCAACCTCCATGCAATACGGAAAAGTGTCCTAGTACTGGCTGGAGTGCCAAGTCATGGCAAAGAAGAGAAGTGTACCTGTTCAGGCCATGTGTGCCCAGATCCATTCAGAACCTGAGGGTTCGCTGTGAGGAAGTGTACTCTGTACCTCTGTAATCTGCATTACTAGTGAGAATAGTGGGGGTCCATCTTTGCTTTGTTATTCTCTGTATTATGTGAATAAAAGCCACACTCTAGAATCCCAGCCTGGTTTGGACATTACAGTTATTACTTCCATTGTCTGGATTTTCTTGGGTGCCCCTGACCAGAAGTACAAACCTAGCATAATGCTGAGCAAACATTTTCTCCCAGGGACCCAGGTTGATGGCCATGCTAAATGGTCCCCCCAGGTGTGAGCCAGGTAGTTGCCACACTTGGTTTGCCTTTTTGAGGATGGCAGGCTCCGTAGTAGAAGTAATGGGTCACACAGACATATTTGTAGTGACTACACCCACCCCTTTCGGTGGCGCCTAGATGTGAGAGGAGCAGCCCTGCTAGTCGAAACAAGAGGGGGCAGTGGGGGGAGGTTACACATACATTATGGCACCATTTGCATACTGCTGGCTGAATATCAGGAATTTGCACACAGCGTAACTCTGTTACACTGGTGCAGTTCCCATTCCTGGTATTCAGCCCTGTTAAGGGGAGATACACCAGAGCATCCTATTTGTGCCTTGTGCATGACCTGCAATGCTCAGAGGAGATACTCCATGGCTCATCTCCTTTGAATATATCCCATATTGCACTGGCACATCTCTGTTGCACTGTGCCACCACTTGCGCCATTGTCATGCGCAATTCTGAATATCGAGGCCTTAATGTACAAATTAGCATAAAGTACAGGGAGTAAGTAATGCATTGATGTATAGATTATGCCATTTTATACCTGTCCAAGTATATGTTATAATTGGAAAGGCTTTGCCTGGAGTTCAGTGGCCAAGCAGCTAGCCACTCCCACTTCCTGAGCTATATAAGCAGTTCCTCTCAGCCTCATTGTGAAGCATTTTTTCTTTGCAGCCAAAGGCTCTGCTGGTTTGTCCTCTGAGCTGGTTGGGCCTCCCTGGCTGGCTGGGGCCTGTGCGCCCGCTGCTCCTGCTTGTCTCTGCTGGGCCTCTGTGTTTATTTTCTAGCTTCTGATTTGTATTTTGCCTTTGGCTGTGTGTGCTTCCTTCTGTTTTTTGTTCCTAGTTTTCTGTGTTAGTGTGTCTTTGGTTTTGTCTTTGGGGGGCGGCTTTGTTCTAAGCTCCTAGCATACTACTACTCAGATCTCATACTGCTTGCTTTCAGTTACTCACAACTCTCAAATTACTTGCACTGTAACTGCAAATCTGATCTGTGTGTTTTAGCTCAATTATAGCTGCTCCATGTTGCATACTTGATTACTTTCACCTGACTCAGATTTACTTGAACCTAGCTATACAGCTCACTCTTGCTTGTTCTAATTACCTCATTGCAGCAGTCTCATTGCACTGCCTGGTGACATTGCTTTCAGAGCATTGTGCCTCCTTTTCTTTTGTTTATTGCAGTTGCAACTCAGTGTACTCAATTGTTTTCACTACTGCTGCACAGGCCTAATTGATTACTGCTACTGCTTTGTTTACTCCCATTGCTATTGTACCTTGTTCTACTCTGAAGATAGCTAAAGCTCCTACTGGGGCTATACAATTAGATTTTATATCTGCATGTGGTTCTCTGCCCTTCCATTGCTTCCTTGTTTGTCCTACGGTGGGGAATGGGAGGTGTTTGGGGGGGGTCGTGGCCAATGTGGCTGATTATTTCTGTTCTAAATCCTGTCTTCGCCGCCGAAAACCCTAAGAGTTTGTCACCTTGATTTGGCTTTGAAATGCCTGGCTGGCTTGCCCCACTATTCAGTACTGTTTGCCCTATGGTATGCAGACCTAGGTGGAGGTCCACTTATTACTACTCTGTTTACTGACCTACGTGCAGGTCCACACTTGCTTACCCAATCATTGCTCCTTGCTTATGCAAACCATTGCTTCATGCCTACTGCCATCCCCTCGGCTTCAGCCTCTGGGATTCTGCTACAGTTTAATCTGCATTCGACCTTGCAGGGTCTCAGCACTCAATGCTCATTATGAACTTAGCATGCTGTGCTCACTCAGCTCACCAGCTTTTCAGCTGTCAATCAATTTCTGGGGCATGCCAGCTATTCTATTCTGGTAAGGTTTCTGCAGCCGGACGGTCTCGCTCTGCATTTAGTCTGCATCTTGAGCGTGTCCAACTTGGTGCAGGATCCTTCTCACCTGGTCCATAGCTGGGAATGTCCTCACCCCAGGCTTGGCTTTAGCTGCCTGCTACAAGACAGCAGCTCCTGGTGTAGAATTTAATACGAGCAGTGAAGGGTGGAAAAAGTTACCTCCTTTGGCTCTAGTGTTCCACTATAATGGTTAGCCATTGACTTTAGTGGTTTCCCTAGCAAGGCACCTTCACCGTATTCTCCCTACGACTGCCTCTGGTTCACCTGGTTTGATTTAGGGTGGGTAGGCTAGGTGAGCACCTCAGCAGTTGCTGCTCTCCTCCTGCACCTTGGATGCACGTATTGTTGCAAAGTTTTCTCACAACCTTCCATGGCATTCCCGCTAGAGGGTTTGAGTGAGAGCCTTCCTCCAAATTGGAATATTTTCCACCTTCCTTTAATTGGGTTTTCCAAATTGCAGGTGCAGAGCCGTCACTAAATAAACTATCCCAAGCCTGGAGGGAAGGCGACCTAGGCCTTGGATCCCCAGAGATTTCCTCCTCATAGGGTTTTTTTTTCTCTCCTCTGTTGCCTCAGGTCATAACACTTACTTAGCTTAGTTGTTTCCCCTAGTTTCTTTAGGTAAGTTCCACTGTTGGATGGAGGTGGAGGATGTCCTGCCTTCCTCTCTCTCCTTAGGGATCCCCTACTCTCAACGCAAAACCATCAGTATCATGCTACTCAAGCCTGGGCATTCATTACTTTATCCAACTGAGCATCTCATTGCATTATCAAACTGCCTATGCTTCTCTTCTACTATGTTACAGTTACTGCTCCAATGTCACAGTTACTGCTTGCTCATATACTTCATGTTGCCTCTTTCTTTGTGGGTGATTTATACTACATTTCTTTTGGGGATTCCTAAGGTACCTTTAGTTACAGGAATTGTCCCATGGCACCTCTAGGGGTGGAACTCTCTCTGAGGGTTCCTTGCTTTTCGTAGCCCTACAGGGTGGTAATTCCTCTGGAACAGAGAGTGCGAACAGCCAAAACCAAACTAACACAGTTGCACAAGCATAACACTACACTGGCTGCGTAGGTCAGTAAATATGTATTTGCTTCGATGTAATTGGAACTCTGACATAAAGTGCTCTAGTACAATAATTAATAGATACTTTATGCCATTAAAATGGAGATGACTCCTGGCTACTGGTTAGATGGAAATAGTATTTTGCCAGCCAAGCCAAGGAGTCTGTGTGCAGTCACAGTAATTCGAAGATTGCTGCTGCTCCGTGGCTTTAGTCCAGGTACTCTGAAGTAGAAACAAATATAGAAAAGTCCTTGGGGGGTCTAAATAAGAGACAGCAGCAGAACTGATGAAAGGAGAAACATGCTCGCTCCTCACTCGCTCTCTCTGTCTCGGCAAACTGCTGTATCGAGTTCAAAGCAGAGCAGCAATTACTTTTACTTACAATCACCCCCGCTTTTAAGTACAGCGCAGCTGATTAACGCTTTCATGTTAGGGATGGTGGAGACTGATGCTAATCAATAATTCAGCTTTGGGCCGAGAGAGAACCTAAAAACAAATGGAAGCAGTTAAGCTCCAGCTTTCTCTCTCTCCCCTGCTCAGTCACAGCAACATGAGCAGAGCACACAGCTCCAGTGAAGATACTGCTCCTGTCTCATGCACCAAATTTACGGTGCTTGAAGATGTTACCCTAACCTTGACCGTAGCAGAAACATGCTCCAGAGAGGTGCACACTGCACACAATGCTGCTCATCTTGTGGGGAGACTCTCTCATTGGTTAATGTTGGCAGCCTCTGCTGCTTAGCAAATCGATGCACTGCCACTGCTATGGGGCTGAGCCATGGAAGGCAAGCAGCAGCTCTCTGAAGTGCTGCTTGTGGCTCGCTCCTTGCTTTTACAGTCCTTGGTGGTGTTCTTGACAATTCCTGCCGCCCATAAATATTTCATAAATAAAAAATTAAATTGGGCCACACAAGGACATGGCGAGGAGAGGTAGGAAATAGTGCTCGGTATTAAGAAGAGCTCCCTGTTTCACCTTAGCCCCAGTAAAAGATGTAATAGCCTGGCAGTAAACACATAATTAAAGAAAAGCCAGGGCTGCCCTGTTACATTGTACATTGCTCTAAGACAGTGTGCTCTTATAGACTCCCTCAGAGAAAGGAAAACAGAGGGTTGCCTGTTACATTTCAGAGCCAATACTTGGTAAAGGGCCCACATGAAATATGATCCTGACAGCTGGAGATTTCAGCCATTGGTAAAAATGAAGGAGACTATAAAGTAAAGCACTGCCTTAAGAAAAGACAGTATTGTACAGTACATTAACTTCAACTTTATTTTATTTATAAAGCACAAGTCAACAGGTATCCAAGCGCTGTACAATGAATAAAATGATAAATAGATAAAACCACAATAAAACAACAAAATATCTAATCGTGGTATAGTTATTACTCATAGTCTGGGAGGGGGAGATTGAATAAGAAGGCCTTTAAGGCTGATTTGAAACTCTCTGTAGTCAGGCACTCTTTTACCCGATGAGGTAGAGAATTCCACAGGGTCGGGGCTGCAAAATTAAAAACAGGAGCCCCAGATGTCTTTAGGTGGACCCTGGGAATCTCTAGCAATCCCTCATCGGTGGAATGGAGTGGATGGATGGGGTGGTAGGGGACCAGGAGATCTTGCAGGTAGACCGGACCCTACCCATGTAGGGCTTTATAGGTGAGTAACCCAACCTTGAAGGTGATATGCCACTGGACAGGCAGCAAGTGCAGACTGCAGAGCACAGGTGTGATATGGCAGGATTGAGGCACGCCAGTCAACAACCTGGCGGCTGTATTCTGCACTAGCTGCAGACGGCGAATATCAACCCTCGGCAGCCATAGGTACAGAGAATTGCAATAGTCGAAGTGGGAGGTCATAAAGGCATGGACCAAAGAAGGGAGGTAATCAGTGGGCACCAGGTGCTTAATCCGGGTGAGATTCCTCAGATGGTAGAATGAGGATTTGACCATGGATGACAGCTGAGTCTTAAAAGTCCATCATCAAACATCACACCGAGATTTTCCACCCGGTCAGAGGACACTAGCTGGTTTCCACCAAGCCAAAGCCCAGTCGGTTGTCCAACCCATGCCCCTTCCACCTGATGGCCCCGGTCCACCACCAGCACCTCGGTCTTTTCTGGGTTCAACTTCAGCCAGCTGGCATTCATCCAGTCCTGGATCTTGGTGAGGCAGCTGTTAAACACCGAGAATGGGTCTTCTTGACTGGGCACTAAGGACAGGTAGAGCTGTGTATCATCTGCATAGCAGTGGAAACTCAGTCCATACTGCCTTACAGTGTCTTCCAACTGCAGCATGTACACTGCAAACAGCATGGGTGAAAGCACAGAGCCCTGTGGTATCCCATAGGGTAGGGAGACTGAGTCTGAAGAAAAAACTCCAGATACCACTGTCTGAGACCTACCCCAGAGGAAAGATTGAAACCAACTGAGGACTGTCCCAGACGGTCCGCAGAAAAACTGCAGCTGCTCTAGCAGCACCCCATGGTCCATGGTGTCAAATGCTGCAGCGAGATCGAGGAGGACCAAGATGGAATGGGACCTCTGATCTCTCACTATTGGGAGATCATTGAGTACCAGCAGCAATGCCGTCTCGGTGTTATGCCTCTTCCAGAATACGAACTGCAGAGGATGATAGATGGCATGGGTAGTCAGATGTACCTCAAGATGTAGTGACCACCTTTTCAATAACCTTCCCGGCAAAGGGAAGGTTAGAAACTGGCCTGTAGTTAGTGAGATAGTTCGGGTCGGAAGATGGCTTCTTGAGTACAGGAGTCACCATGACCTTCTTTAAGGAGTTCAGGAACACTCCTGACCCCAACGAACACTGGATGATCTCAGCAAGGACCGGGCCGATGATCTCAATGCACTCAACTAGGAGGCAGGTGAGGCCTGGGTCCAAACTACAGTAGGTTGGCCACAACTCTTTGATTATCTGCATGACATCCCTGGTCTCCAGCTGATCGAAGTCAGATCAGACAAACCGAGGAGCGGCAACCTCCCACCAACTATCGCAGCTCCCAATAGAAAACGCAGCATGGATTTTGGTTCTGATATTGACAACCTTATTCACAAAGAATCAAGCAAACTTGTCACACTTCTCTTGTGACAATATCCCTGCAACTGAAGACAGATTGGATTGAACAGCCTGTCAACTGTTGGAAGACTGGGCTGGTCAATTCTGTGCAGCGGTGATCTCCCTAGACAGGAACTCTGCCTTCTTACGGAAATAGCTGATTGATAATCCTTGTAATGGGACATCAATCTAAGCCTGCTGGTATCAAGACCTGACTTCCACCAGCAATGCTCCAGCCTTCACCCCACTTGTCTTATTTCCCTGAGGTCCCCATCAAACCAAGGAGACCAAGGTTGAAGAGTGAGTGGGCAAACATGGATAGGAGCAATGTCATCCAGAGCCCCTACAACAGCCTTATTATAGGCTATTATCAGTTCTTCTGGATCCGTACTTGCACTCGGAAAACCTGAAAGGTCCAGTGTCGCCATCAGGCCAGCTGGAGTCAATTCCCTGAAAGGGTGATACCAGATCATTTCCATAGGGGCAGGAGTATAAGGGGGTGCTTGGAAATTGAACCATATAGAGTGATGGTCCAACCAACTGACTGGTTCCACCACCACATTGGAGGCTTCCATCCCCAGTAGGAAGACCAGATCCAGGGAGTGACCATGAATGTGGGTTGCAGAGGTAACAACCTGTGTGAAGCCCAATGAATACATCAGTTGGGAGAAGTCCTGCCCAAATTGCGAGAGTTCATCGTCGATCCATGCGTTAAAGTCCCCCAGCACCAAGCATCTAGGGGACTGCAACATCAGGATGACGAAGAAGTCCGTGACTTCCTGCAGGAATTGCTTCTCAGTGCCGGATGGACAGTAGAAGAGAAGAATCCTGCACCCCACACCTGCACCCACGATGTACTTGAAGGATCTGGTCTCCCCCACTGGAACCTCTATCAGGCCCAATTCCTCCCTAAAACAGATGGCAACACCTCCGTCCCTTGAATCCTTCCTCAGGCAGTGTATCACCGCGAACCCATCCGGAACTGCTGCCCCCAATACTAGGCCAGCATTTTCACCCAGCCAGGTCTCAGTGATGCAAGTTAGGTCTGATTATCCAACAACATCAGCAATAACAGCTGTCTTGTTTTTAATAGACCTGGCATTGCATAACACTGCCCGAGAAGGATGGGCTTCTGAGGTCACCCATGCTACCTGCCCACAAGAGGGAGAACTCTTGGGTATGGGAACCAAGCAGGGAGGACCCCTCTCAAGAACACATTTTGCCCCAAAGCATCTCCTGGCACCCATCACTTCTATATACCCCACCCGCTCCCCCCTCTTTTCAGGTCCACGGCCCCTGACCCTTGTCCTGCACACAACCCCTAGTGCTTTGCAATGTTGGTATATCCCACCTGGCAACAGGGGACAATTTAAAGGCCAGAAATCACAGAGCTTGGCGGGAGAGTGGTGCCTGACCGGAGAGTAGTGTGTCAACAGATTCTAGACAGCCTACCCAGAATTTCTCTGAACCCCAGGATACTACAAGGAGGGAGAGCTCTAGTAAAAATAAATCCACAGTGTAACAGCTATAAATTCACCCCCACAATAATATCAAATTAGATTAATGCCAATTAAACCAATCACTCACTCACTCGCTCACTCACTCACTCACTCACTTTTATTTATTTATTGAAATGTTTGACCAGGAAGGCACACTGAGCAACAAGTCACTTGTCTCCTGGTGCGACCTGGGGGAAGGGGTACAACTGGAATGAGACATTATACATTCAAGATACAAGATCAACATTAACATATAGTTGTAAGGCAGATGTTACAAGCAGTGTTACACATAATATGTAGAAACAGTGGACAATAATAAGTGCTGGGTTAATAAGTAAATAAGTGCTTACATGAAAGAAAAGGCGGAAAGGGGAGGGAGGTTGCGGTAGGGAAGGGGCAAGAGTTGTGCCCCTGAAGACCCCTTCAGGATGCAAGGAACCCCACAAGGGGACTGGGGGGCCAATGAGGAGGGGATAAGGCAGTGTCCCAGAGAGAACCCATTTAAGATGGTGGGGGAAGGGAGTAGATGAGAGATACAAGCCCCTAGTGGGGCAGGAGAGGGACCCATGGAGAGCATTCAGGGTCCTTTACATTCTGTGAGAGATCAAGGGAGGCCAGTAAGGGGAAGCAACTGGGGGAAGGGGAGAAGGGTCAGAGGGGGTGGGTGGGCACAGGGTAAAAGTAAGGTAAGGGTAGGGATTGTCCAGGGCTTAGAGGAGAGAGTTAGGGAGGGACATGGCAGGAGCAGCTAGGTGCAAGGTAATTACTGAGGGCAGAGCTGATGGAGTAGGTGGAGGGTGAGTGCCAGATATTCCACATTTTTGGGTGGTGGTGAGAGTAACTGAAGTGACCAATTTGGGTGGATCTGCGGGGGACAACCAGGGTACAGGAGTCAGTTATTCTAAGGGAATGGGAGGGTGGAAGGGGTGTTATAAAGGATGAGGTGAGGTAGGAAGGGAGCTCACCCAGCCAGTGCTTGGAGGTGAATTTAGCACAGTGGGATAGTCGCCAATTTGTAAGAGAGGGAAAGGATAGGGCACAATACAGATTGCAGTGATGGGTGCTGGGGGGGGCATCCAGGACAAAGGGGTAGAAGGAATTGAAGAGGATGTCCAGTCTGGCCAGGGAGGACTTAGTGGCAGCACCACAGACCACGTCACAGTAGTCACAAATGGGCATTATCATCTTCTGAACAAGTTCACACCTAGCCGTAGGAGGGTTGCAACTATGGTTCCTGAACAGGGCACCAAGCTTGGGGCACAGTTTTTTCTGGATGGCATCAATATGTCTGAGAAGTTTAGGTGTTGGTCCAACCAAACACCTAAGTACCTGAAGGAGGATGTGTCCTCAAGTAAAGTCCCCTCAAGGGTGTGAAAAGATTCACTGACAGACTGACTGACTGACTGACTGACTCACTCACTCACTCACTCACTCACCCAAATACTCAGTTCTCATATCCTTTAAAATACCCCTATAACTAAAACCCATAACACAACAAAACCCAAGATATTATCAAAATAAACTATTATGTATCTTAATTGCAGCACAGTATCAAAACAGCAGCAGCACCATTTTAAACCTAGTCAACAATTTAACCAGGATTTATAAGTCCATTACTGTCTTGTGTGATTGCGCTGTCCAATACTATCAGATTGTCCAAAATTTCCAACTGATTCAATAAGAAAAGCTGCTACAGTCTGCAATGGGACAGGAGGGCTCTCACCACCTCCTTCACCAAAACCGTCAAATGAAAGGCTTGCCTGTAGTTCTGTGGCCAAGCAGCCAACCACTCCACTTCCTGAGCTATATAAGCAGTTCCTCTAAGCCTCACTGTGAAGCATTTTTTTCTTTGCAGCCAGAGGCTATGTTGGTTTGTCTTCTGAGCTAGCTGGGGCCTACCCCCCCCCCCGCCTGCTGTTTCTGTGTGTCTCTGCTGGACTTTTGTGTTTGTTTTCCTGCTTCTGGTTTGTCTCTTTCCTCCAGCTGTGTGCGCCCCTGTGTATTTTGTTTCTTGTGTTTGGGCCTTTCCCTGTTTTCTGTTTTGCTGTGTTTTGGTTTAGTCTTTTTTGGGGGGCTTTTATTTTCTAAGTTCCTAGCATACTGCTACTACAGAGCTCATACTGCTTGCTTTCAGTTACAACTCTCAAATTACTTGCACTGCAACTGCAAACCTACTCAGTGCTCATGCTATTGCTTTCAGTTACCTACAACTGCAGCCACTGCTGTTTACTTTACTTACTATTATACCTAGTGCTTGTGTTTTTTACACTATGCTCACCATGCTTAAACTACTGCAATGCAACTGCTATTATCTGTGTGTTTCAGCTCAACCATAGCTGCTCCATGTTGCATACTTAATTCTTTTCACCTGACACAGTTTACTCTGACCCTAGCTGTGCTGCTCATTCCTGCTCTCTTTCTATCTGTGCTTCATTGCACTGCCTGGCTACACCTGCTTCAAAGCATTTGTCTCCATGTTTCATTGCAGTTATAACTCTGAGGTCAGCCAACTAAGCTCCTTCTGAGGCTGTTAATATAGCTTGTTATTAAATCTTGCATCACCGCCAAAAATCCTCAGAGTGTTTGTCACCTTGATTTGGCTATTCCTGTTTGGCTGGCTTGCCCCCAATTCAGTGCTGTTTAATTGCTATACCATACGTTATGCAGGTTCTCCTAACACAACTACTGCTTCCTGACCTATCAGGTCCACATTTGCTTATGCAACCGTTGCTCCTTGCTTATGCAAACCATTGCTTCATGCCTACTGCCATCCCTTCGGCTTCAGCCTGGGATTCTGCTGCACTCAATCTGCATTTGACCTTGCAAGGTCTCAGCACTTGATGCTCATTACAGTCTCAGCATGCTGTGTTCATTCAGCTCATCAGCTTTTCAGCTCTCAATCAATTTCTGGGGCATGCCAGCCATTCTATTTTGGTGCAGGGTTCCTGCAGCCGACGGTCCGCATCTCAAGCGTGTCCAACTTGGGGTGGGATCCTTCTCACCTGGCCCACAGCTGGGAATGTCCTCACCCTGGGCTTGGCTTTAGCTGCCTGCTATGCAACAGCAGCTCCTGGTGTAGAATTTAAGACTAGTGGTGAAGGGTGGTTACGATGATCTCCTTTGGCTCTAGTGCTCCACTATACAGTGTTTCCCTAGCAAGGCACCTTCACCACATCCTCCCTACGACTGCCTCTGGTTCACCTGGTTTGATTTAGGGTGGGTAGGCCAGGTTAGTGCTTCGGCAGTTGTTGCTCTCCTCCTGCGCCTTGGATGCACGTGTTGTTGCAGAGTTTTCTTGCAACCTTTCATGGCGTTTCCGCTAGAGGGTTTGAGTGAGAGCCTTCCTCCAAATTGGAATATTTTCCACCTCCCTTTAATTAGGTTTTCCAAATTGCAGCTGCAGAGCCATCACTAAATAAACTATCACAAGCCTGGAGGGAAGGTGATCTAGGCCTTGGATCCGCAGAGATTTCCTCCTCATAGAGTTTTTTTTCTCTCCTCCGTTGCCTCAGGCCATAACACTTAGTTAGCTTAGTTGTTTTCCCTAGTTTCTTTAGGTAGGTTCTGTTGTTGGATGGAGGTGGAGGATGTCCTGCCATTCCCTCTCTCCTTAGGGATCCCCTACTCTCAAAGCAAGCCACTGGTATCATGCTATGCAGACCTGGGCAGTCATTACAACAACTGAGCATCTCATTGCATTATCAAACTGCCAATACTTCTCTACTACTATGTTACAGTTACTGCTCCTATGTCTCAGTTACTGCTTGCTCATATGCTTCATGTTGCCTCCTTTCTGGGGATGATACTACATTTTTTGGGTGGGGGGGGATTCCTAAGGTACCTTTTGCCATGGGAACCGTCCCATTGCACCTCTAGGGGTGGAACCCTCTCCAAGGGTTCCTTGCCTTCATACCCCTACAGGGTGGTAATTCCTCTGGAATAGAATGTGAATGGCCAAAACCAAACTAACACAGTTGCACAAGCATAACACTATACTGGCTGCGTAGGCCAGTGAACCATATGATGTAGCACTCTCACTGCTATATTTCTCAGAAACTGAAGTGCCTGGTTAAGTCAAATGGAGGCCCTCTCACTGCCTCTTGCATGATCAAATAAAATGATTGAACCAGCTTAGGTCTTAAAATACTTGCGGCAACATAAGGTTCCAATTTCTGTTTCCATCTCTCTGCTGTCAAAGTCTAAATCTTCACTTACAGTTGTTCTAATTTCCCAATCCTTCAAAGCTATGACCACAGCCCCAAGAAAAGTGGCTCCAGAAAGATGAAATGATTCAAGTGTGAACCAACCAGGGAGCAGGTACCAAAACCCAGGCAATCCCCCACTTAGGCCTTGGGGAGCACCCAACCTTTCCAGACAACCCTCCAAAACCACAGGTTCAACTCTAGAAAGCTGTCGGCCCTCCAGTCAGCACTTCCTGGTTACTCCAGGGGCAAAGGCCCAGGCCAGGGGCCCACCTCCACCAGTCTCCCTGTGTACTCAGTACGCCAACTGGCAAATGGGAAATGGATCCTTCTACGGGTCAGTCATTTGCTTCTCATGGCAAGAAATCCTAACTACAGGCTGTCAGCTCAACCACCATAAGTCCGTATGGCAAATCTTCTTAAAAACCCACCGCTTCTCTGGACCTCAAAGCAATATCACCAGGGCAGAGAACACAGTCCCCTATAATGTCTCAATTCACTGGCAAAACAACAGATCTTGAAAGTGTTGTCTGCGAGATACAGCCCACTGATGATCGCCTGGTGTAAAATTCCAAAGCTGGCATCAAACACTAAAGCAGACGGTGCAACACACTTAACTAGGAGGAAAAAAACTGGCATACTTGTGGCTATGATTGACAGGTTGCAACAAAGTAGAATATATGTAAATGAATGCAAAATAAAATACACACAAAAAGCACTTGAAAATTAATACAAAGTACATTCAAAACTAAACTCTATGCTGCTGCTCCTGATGGCCGGCCCAGCATGGCTCCATCTTCACAAGATGTGGGAGAAAGTAAAAACACAAAGCAGGAGACAGTAAACAAAATATGGACTAGGTCTTTGTGGGTCACTGGGTTGGCAGGAGATGGGAGAAGAGGAGTGCACCCTCATTCTCCCATTCCCTTTGCCATCCCAGAAACCACAACAGGGATACACAGTGCTGTGTGATCTATGTATAAAATGGTTCTTTACCTGTAGTGCTGTATGTGGTGTTCTTATAGGGCAGGCAGCCCACTGAATGAGAGTATTTATGCTCCTCTCAGTGAGTGAGTGAGGTCTGCAAAAGGGGTGGGGCTTAGCCCCACTATAAGCTGACATGCTATAATTAAGAGGTTTTAAAGCTTTAAAACAAGGCACTCTTTTTCCATGTGCAATGTACTGTATATATACAGATTAGTCTGAAGAATTATGCAAGATGTGAGAAGAGCCTCAATGGAGTTTACGTTAGTTATGTGGGGTTTTACGATAATGATTGATCACCTGACCAGGATGCCATGCCTAAAACTATATAAAAGCCTAACACTAGGGGGAGACGTTAGATAGGAGTCAGTGGAGAACTGACTGTGAAAGGAGCAGGACCTCTCGAGAGTGTGGGTCCCCACCATACCTCTCAACTGTACCACATTACGAGGAACGTTCCTCATTTTACTTCAAAAAAGTTCCCTGTTCCACATTGTGAGGACTCGTCCCACATTCAGTGTTAACATTTTAAAGCAAAAATCTATAATAAATGATGCAAAAATATATTATTCAATAATAACAGACTTTCTGAACAGAAATGCAAGCATTTTAACAGTGTCCTGAGCTTCTTAGGTAAAGATTTGATTAAGTGTTCCACATTTTGCTCATTTGTTCCACATTTTGAGAGGCAATGTTCCACATTTAGGGGACAAAAGGTTGAGAGATACGGTCTCCACACTGGTCTTTTCCAGTGAGGCTGATATAAGCCTTAGCACTGCTGGTCAAAGCAGTGGCCTGTTTGCTTAGAATCCAGTAACTAACCTTTATTTTGAAGTTTTATTGCTTTCTGTAAATATTTTTTGCTAATTTTATGCAAATAATTTCTTATCTGTGTTCCTGTCTTATCACCTTTTTAGCAACCTTTTGTTTTCATATGCCCTGTTCCTTTATAGCCCCCCACCACCAAGTTCTTCTCAAACATCCTATTGTTTTTCACTTTGCAACTTTTATAAACTCTTACCTCAGGGCTTAATTGCTTTGTGTTCCTTTTCTTCTCTTCTGAGCTTCACCCTGTCTACCATTCAACCCTTCCTGTAATTCTCTTCTACTGTTTTTATTGCCCAACAGTTTATATAAATACTGCTTATGTTGCTCAGTTTGTCATTCACCTAAAGAAGGGACCTGTGTGGCCCTGAAAGCTTGTGTAGAATTCCATCTTTGTACAAGACTCTTGTTGGTCCAATAAAAGGTATCAAACCTTTCAGCGTCTCCTGTTATGAAAATAATAAAATGACAAGTGCCATCCGGCATTTTTATGCACCTAAAAGTCGTCTGCTTGTGTCTAATGTTTTTGAAATCCCACACCCTACTACAGCCGTAAGTTTCCTAAAGCCTTTTGTGAGAGCCTAAATTTGATTATTGATAGAAATAGGGAAATGCAGAAAATCAGTGGTGTATGGATTAAAGTTGTGGGAAAACCATAGGTTTATGTTGTTGTTATTAATCTATTCCATAAACTGATCTGCCTTACTCTCAGTATCTTTCCATACACACAATATATTGTCAATAAAACAATACCATACACTACCATACTCTCCTCCCTCCCCTACCCCGTCCTGCCTCCACTGACTCCCAGTACTAGAGATCTGGAGCTTAAAGCTATCTATCTCCCCACCCCCTTTGTTGATCTCCCTCTGTCTCTAAATCTCTTAAAGCTTCCTCACTGGTCTGCTGTTCTCACCCAGCACTGCTCATGCAAAAGTGTCCTAGACCTGCATTTTGACTCCACATTTTTCACCTCCTCTACCAACGTCCGCTGTCACCATGAACCTGCCCTAGCTCACACTGTTTGCGATCTCCCTAGCATCTGCCCTGGTGCTGACAGATGTATGTGCCTCAGCACTGGCCCAGGACCAAATGTACCTTGCCTACCTCTCAGATCCTGCTCCCCCTGGTACACCCTACACTCCACCCTGGTGGAAACTCTCCTACAGATCACATCATCCTCTCCTTCCTCTTAAACATGCTTACTTGGTCACTACCTGGCCTCCATATCCTGCTCTATTGCCATTCCCTCCTACACCTGCATCCCATTCATATCCCTACTACTCCATGCAAGAGACATTGGCGCAACCTCCGAACCCCCTAATTCCACATAGCCCCCACTGACAGCACTTGGACAAATGCTCCAAGGCTAATAATTGCCCATATAAATGTATGCAGTCTCCTTCCAAATACCAGGACCTGGAAGCATGGGTTGAGCTATACAAACTCCACATCCTGGGACTCTCTGAGACATGGCTAAAACCTCACATTCAAATGTCACTTACCAGCTACCTGGAATTCCTCCCACTGCCTGGATAGATGGGGCAAAACAAAAAGGGGAGTGGAGTAGCTCTGTTCATCAAGGAACCCCTATCAGCCAACTCAGTTCTCCGCTCTGACCCAACCTCTCCCAATGAATGGCTCCTCACTGAACTCACCCTGGGAACTAGCAAAAAACTCTACATCGATGCTACTACAATCCCCTACAGCCGGAACTGAGGGCCTAAACAGCTGCCTCTCAAGCCTGGACTCCCTATCCCATCACAGAGACTCAGTTCTATTGGGTGATCTCAATCTAAACTAGCTGAGTTCCAACCAGCCTGACTATGCCTCCCTCCTAAAATAATACAACCTGGCACAAACTATTAACCTTCCCACAAGGCAGAGCCCTCACAATGCACATACACACTCCTGGACTGGATTGTAACTAACCGGGAGGACTGTGTCTTGTACGCTGGTACCATGGCTGACTCCATTAGTGATCACTCCTCTGTACCTTCTCTGGTCATCCAAACTTAAATAGCCCCACCCAAATATCTGTCTTTATGTAACTTCAGAAGCCCAAAGATCCCCGTCCTTCTCTCTGAGGCATGGGCACTGGACTGGTCTGCCGTTTTCTCAGAATCAAGTGTGACCCGGGGAGCATCCATGTTCACTCAAGCTCTCCTGACTCTACAGAACAAGCAGCTTCCAGTCACCACCAGAAGGGTGAGGGATGGCTACTCGCTATAGTCATGAAAGTCCTCCTTACCCTCATGAAAGACAGGGACCATGCCTGGTCAGCCTATCATGCATCACCAGGATGATTACAGGTGTCAGAGGAACCTTTGTAAACACCTGACCAAAGCTCTCAAACAGACATATTTTTCGCAGTCTCCAGCAAACTAGCCTCAGGGACCCTAAACAATTCTGGGCATCCATTGGCTTGCTAATAACCCCCTCAGTAAGCCAGTCCCACAGCTACACACTACTGCTGGCCTCATTACAGATCCCCATGAAGTGGCCAAGGCCCTCAATGACAAATTCTCTGACCTCACTATATACCTGAGCAAACTCCCAAATGGCATGCAAAAAAACTCTGTCCTCCTGCACGCCTCCATGACATCACCTGCCGGGCCTACCTCTCAACCTCCACCTCCACCCATTTTCTTCAAAATACTCTCGCACGCTGACATAGCTAAACTTCTAAAGAGACTCCCAAACCATGGCTCTCCTAAGCAGAAGGATTATCCCCTGTCTTCCTTAGACTTATCTCCCCTGCCATCATCGCCTCTAATGTTCATTTTCAACCTCACCCTGACCACTTCCTCCATGCCTGATAAATGGAAAACCACAAAGGTCATTCCCATTCATAAAGCTGGGGACCCACAATCCACAGACAACTGTCGCCTGATCTCCCTCCTTCCTCACCTAAGCAAGCTACTTGAAAAAGCTGTCCACCACCAACTTGCTGACTACAGTACATAGGTAAATATGATCTACTATGTAGCTAACAACACAGCTTCCACAAGAATCACTCCACCACCACTGCCCTCGCACTCCTAACTGACCACATCCTCACAAAAATGGACCGTGGAAATGTAACTGGCACAATCTTCATTGACCTCTCCAAAGTCTTCGACCTGGTCAATAACTCACTTCTTCTCTCCAAATTGCATCACCTTGGCTGCTCTCCAGAGGTCACCACCTGGTTCGGAAGCTATCTTACAGGCTCCCAGTTTGTGTGCATTGGCCTGGCCCCTCACCCAACCTGCTTGCCTCTGCTGGGGTTCCTCAAGGGTCTATCATTGGACCCCTCCTTTCTTCTTATTCATTAACTCCATTCCAGTGGATAGTCTCAACTGTCACTCAACCCTTTACCGATGACCTTGTGGTCTTTTCCAGCAGAAAGTCTCCTACCCTCATCTCTGCAGCCTCTCACAAAACTACACCGCAGCCCACAACTGGATCTCTGACAACCTCCTTCTGGTCAATGCCAAAAAAACAAAACAATGTTGTTCAGATCTAAGCCCTTCCTAACTAAATGCAAATCTAACCCACCCTTAATCATCATTTCCCTGATGGCCATGCCCTAGGGACGTTAAACACTTCAAATATCTAGGAGTTGTGCTTGATCTCCCTTTCCTTTACAGAGCACATAAACTCCTTCTAAGATTTCACCAAAAACTAGGGGCTGCCTACAGATACTGGCAATACCTCACCCTGAGACTCTCATGCCATCATCCAGGAAACCTGCTACCTATCCTTGGACTACTGCTCTCCCATCTACTTCAGGACCTCCGCATCCACCATGGCAAAACTATCAGTAGCATACAACAGTGCCTGACACTTCTGCTTATTGGCCCTTTCTCCATGCACCACTGTACACTCTACACAACACTGGGGTGGCTCCACCACAAGCCCTTGACCTTGCACTGTACAGTTTTATTGATTCTGCCATCCGTATTGGCCAGAAATCTCTTCTTGCTCCCCTTCTCACCACCCAAACTTCACACCACTGTCTATGCTCCTCCAGTATACCCTCCCTGAAAATCCCCAGGGTAGCCATGAACATGGGCACTAGAGCCCTGTCTGTAGCAGCCCCCACACTATGGAACAAGCTGCCTACTGAACTGCACACCATAAACACTCACCACCAGTTCAAGACTCGCCTCAAAGACTGACTCCTGTTGGCATCCACCTGCCACTGCTTTAAGGACTAGCCCCCCATAGGTACCAGGGTAGGGCCAAATGGGTTCTCTTATTTACTGAAACTGTACCACCATGAGCCCTCACTTTGCTTTGTTATTTTGTTGTCCCTCAACTACTGCCTCCATGTATTGCTAAATGTAACAACTGTAACCTTTCACTATGTAGTACCTGCTCTTGTTATGTTCTTGTTAGTTTGATATTTCTACTCTGTGCCATTTATGTGGCCGGGTCATGCCTGAAAATAGTCCCTGGGATCAGTGCACCTACCCGTTAACAAAGTCATAAATAAAATACATAAAATAAAAATTAGATTATAGAATGGGTTGACACCTGGGTTGTAAATACATTCCTCCTCCAATTACCAAGAAATTATCGAAAGAGGCCACCATGGATACCGCTTTGCTGTTCTACAGCATTGCAAATAATAATCATGATCAAATTTGAACTAATTTTGGGAGAATACAAACTGAAAACCTTCTTCTATTAATTTGAGGGAATTATTATTTTGAGGGAATAATTGGAGCTCTCTGTAAAAATATGTACATGCATCTACACCATCTTTATGTTTGATTGAGATGTAGAGGGCTTCTTCATCAATAATGAGCCATGTGTAATCCTTTTATTGTTTGGTAATTGGATAAGGCCCACTAGTCACAAGTGCCTGTTTTCAGGGGTGACCTGGGCGCACTGGGGAGGTTAAGTGACTTGCTCACAGTCACACAGTATGAAAATGGAGGTTATGAGAATCAAAACTAGGTCTGTCTGCTGAATATACCAAGCTCATTCACAGCTTGTTTCACTAACAAGCTGTTAGGTAGGCAGTGTCAGTGGCTCTTCAGGTAGCTCACTCGACTCTGAGGCTGGGAGATCAGAAGGTTGTGGGTTCTACCCCCACACCAGACACTTGGGTTAAAGATCACCTACAGCTCTCCACTATCTCTCATCTTCCTAATCCACTGCTAAGCGCTCATGTCCTCCTTACTCTTGGCTCCAAAAACTACATATTGCTCTGTGCCTATAATCCCCATCCAGTGGTATAAAAGGACTTGATGAACTGCTTGATCAGACCTCTCTTCTATCCAGGAGAACTAAGGTTCTTTTACTTGGTGATCTCAATCTAAACTGGCTCGGAAAATCTCTACATGTACTACAGTCCAAGATTCAAAGTCAACCTTCATCAGGTGATCAGTGACCCCACTAGAACTGCCCTGCATTCCAACTCTAGTACTCTGTTGGACTGGATAATGACTAACCACCCAGAAAATATTATCTCCTCTGGCATACTAGCAGATGTCATCACAGACCACTCCCTCATTTTTTGTAGATGGGGCAAAACTAGGCCCTCCCCTTCTAAGCCCTGTTTTATCACTTTTTGTAACTATGCAAAGCTTGACCCACGATCCTTCCAACTGGACATTGCCACTATTCACTGGACCCCCCTTTTTAACTTCAATGACCCTCAGACTGCTCTAAATATATTCCTGACTCTGTTCCTGGAGGTCCAGGACAAACATTGCCCTCTTGTTACCTGTTGGGTAAAAAATAAACATACTTGGTGGCTAAAGTCCGAACTTCTCTCCAAACTCCGACAGCGGGACAAATCCTGGCTCCACTACAAAAGCATGGGGCTCCCAGCTGACTTAAATTCCTACAGAGCACTCAGGAACTTCTGCAAGAAGGAAATCAAAAGGGCCAAAAGGGCCTATTGCAAAGATCTTTTAACTAAATCATATGGTGACCACAAAAATTCTGGTCCCATATAAAATGCTTCCTAGGATCAAATCCTGCCCCATTCCAACCGATGTGTCTCTCAATGGCGTCCACTGCAATAATCCCTCCACTATTGCAAACTTTCTCAATACACAGTTCTTGGACCTCACCAACTATACCTCAACTTTCCCAACCAGACCATACTCGAATGACCAACCTGAGGTTGCTGGGCCCAAATTTCATTTCAAGTCTGTCACTCGCCTTGAAGTTCTAAGACTGCTCAAAAGTATCTCCAACTTCATCGCTGCTGGGTCGGATAACCTTGACCCCAAACTCCTAAAGTTAGCAGCCCCTCACATAGCAGCACCTCTTGCAAAAATGTTTTCCTTCTCCCTCTTTCATAGCTATGTCCCAGATATCTGGAAGACTGCCAGGGTTACCCCTGTTTTCAAAAAAGGGGACCGTAAAAATCCCTCAAACTATAGGCCCATTGCCATATTACCTGTTCTTAGCAAAATCCTTGAGAAGCTCGTAGCCACTCAAACCATTGACTTTCTGCAGAAACTAAACCTTCTCACGTAGGTGCAGCATGGTTTCACAAGGGTCATAGCACCACCACCACCTCTTTACTCAAATTCATGTCTGATACCCTAGCAGCCATGGACTCAGGTCTCCTAACGGGGGCAATTTTTATAGACATGACTAAAGCATTTGATCTTGTGGATCATCCTATCCTTCTCACTACTCTAAACTCACTAGGCTTCTCACAGGGTGTGACTGCATGGTTTGACAGCTACCTGACAGATTGCACACAACTCGTTAAATTTAACTCCATCTTGTCAGATTATGCTACCATAAATGTTGGTGTGCCACAAGGAGCTATTCTAGGTCCCCTGCTTTTCTCCATTTTTATAAATGATATTGCCTCAATCATTCCCCATACCACTTCCCTGCTATATGCTGATGACATTGTCTGGTACACCAGTGCAAAGAGTATCTCCAAAATCAATCAACGACTTTCCCAAGACTTTCAACAAATTGAAGAGTGGTTGGTAAGAAATATGCTTGTCCTAAATGTTTCTAAGACTCAAGCCATGCTGTTTGGTTCCAATGCTAAACGTAAACTCGCTCAACCCACCTTTAATGTCTCCACTATAAATGGATCATCAGTCATGGTTGTACCCTCCTTTAAATATCTCGGTATCACACTTGATCCAGCTCTCACTTTTGATCTTCATATCCAGCAGACTTGTAAGCTGACTAACATGAAACTTGGTATGGCCTCCCACTCTAGCTACGTACTCACTCCATCAGCTAGGCTTGCCATAGCTCATGGCCTACTACTTCCATCACTCATGTATGGAGTGGTAGCATATGCCTCATCAGGTAAGACTAGCTTTCAGAAGTGGGATGTCGCATGCAACAATATCTGTAGATATCGTCCTCCTCACATTGACTAAAACACCACTGCCTCCTCTACACTGAGCTAGGATGGCTTTCTCCGCAGCCTCCCGTGATTATGCACTCTGCTCTATCATAGATAATATCATCTGAAATTAAACGCCAAAGCCTTTGGCGGAACTATTCCTAAACCAGATGTCTAGCTATGAACTACGCTCAGCTGCCAATGCCCATGTTGTCATCCCTAGAAACTACTCCTCCAAAGGTGCTAGTGCCTTCTCTTGCCATGCCCCCAAAAAATGGAACTCCCTCACACTAACTATTCATCAGGCATTATCCCATACCTCTCAAATTATTGCTGCGTGACCATCTTGCTGTCTCATGCTCTTGCTCCCACTTCAAACCCCCTTAGCCCAATACTTCTACACTATATCCTCTACTCCAACAGCCTTTCAGTGCTCCTTTCCTCAACAAACTAGTTCTGTACTATCCTGTCTCTTAGCTTGTTACAATGTAATTTTTAATTACAGCTAATCATCACCCCTTACCTCACCCAATTCTTCCCATCCTATCCTATCCCACCTCCATACAGTACACTTCCTCCCTACCCCAATTACTCCTCTTTTCTTTTGCATCCCATCTTCCTCGACTACTAGATGGCACTTTTGCTTGTTTTAGCTTAATGGACTGCTACCTAAATGTTGCCTGATGATTTTTACTGTTGCCCTCCCATATTTCTATTGTTATATAATTCTGCAGAATCAGTTGTATCTATTTGTATTCTATTTGTTCCCACTACTTGCACTGTATTACTATTTTCCTAATGCACTTACTGTTTATATGATTGTACTGTCATTTGTTCAAAATGTTTGTTTCTGTATACTCCCGGTCGTGCCTGAAAATAGTCATTGCTAATGCTAGTGCACCTTACCCGGTCAACAAAGACGAAATAAATAAATATCCCAATACTCACACTGCAGTGCAGCATGAGGGGGGTGCTGCACTCCTGAGGTGCCACCTTTCGGATGAGACATTAAACCGAGGTCCCATCTGCCTGTTCTGGTGGTGGTTCAGGTGGATGTTAAAGATCCCATGGCGATTCTTGAAAAGAGTAGGGGAATTTGCTTGGTGCCCTGGCCATATTTTCCACTTCACTAAAAATACAACCAACAGCTTAATCTGATTCAATGTCAGTTGGTATTCATCTGTATCCCTCTTCCCCCCGGGTCGTGCCTGAAAATAGGCAAGAATTTGTCTAGTGCACTTACCCGGTCAACAAAAACTAACTAACTAAATAAATAAACCTCTAAGCTGTACTGCCAGCCAATCCTGATGCCATTCAAGGTTAACAAATTTTTTTAGACTATCCATAATATCCCTGATGCATGATTTTGAACAAGTCACACTTCTTTCAAGAACAAATCCAAACAAGCATTAGTCAATGCCGAATGTTTGCTTGCTAGTATTAGCATTGGAAATGCAGGAATTAGACAGATGCAGAATAGGAATGGCAGTGAAGTACTGAAGTTCATGCCAACCCCACCTCCATCATGTAGAGGACGGACAGGCATTGGGGTAAGTGTTGGGTCGTCAGCCCATGACGGTCATGCCATGTCACCTTACCCTATTCTGCAGACACTGACACATGTTGAGGTGTGCCTTAGGGTGTTGGGCTTTATAGTCACCCATTCCATAAGGACATATGCTGAAATGGGTGCATCATGGATAATAGGGTGAAGTCTAGGGCCAAAGAGTCCAAGGTATACCTCGATGCCTGTCAGTGGTTGGGGGTGGGGTGGGATGGCATGAACAGTACAGTTGGCAATCCAAAGGTGCACCCTGATGCCTGTCAGTCTGTACAGGGTAGGATGTTATGGTTAGAAACCCTAATGTCTCAGGCATTTGTTGGTATTTACACTACAAATTTTCAACATTGGCCTTTTGTGAGCCCACCTCATGAAAGCATTTGGGCCTCTTCTCATGAAGAGTGGCAGTGTGATTTTGTCAATGTATCCTAACATTGACTTCCAACAGCGACAGTGCCATTCTGCGCCACACATGTGACGTAAAACACAGATCAGGCAGGATGAAGAATGACAGCTGTACCATCCATAGGGAGGTGTGAAGAGATGGCAATGTTGAAAATCTGTAGTGGGAATAATAAAAATGCTCACATTCGAGCATACGTGGAAACTGCTAGCATCGCAGTGTGTAACACAGTCATTTTATAGACTTTCATCACCAAATTTTCAACATAGGCATTTTAGGACCTCTGCTAATGAACAGTGCCACTGTGATTTTCATAATGTGTCCTGAACACTGATTTCCCACAGCGACTGCGCTATTCCGCACCGTAAGTGCAAAAACACATTTTGGCCAGGATGTGAAAAATGACAGCTGCACTGTTCATAAGGAGGTGCAGAAAATGGCAATGTTAAAAATCTGGAGTGAAAATATTGCAAATTTGCGAAGTTACGAGCGTGTGTAGCAACTATTCAACACACACTCATAAAACAGTAATTTCTTGGATTTTTTCCACCAAATTTGCAACATAGACTTTTTGGGAGCCCATCTCATGAACACTGGCACTGTTGTTTCATTAATCGGTCCCGAAAGGTGATTCCGTGCAGTGACCGTGAAATCACCTTGCGGGACAGAATAATGCCATGACAGTGGCTGAATTCATGAGGAGGGGTCCCAATAACTCCATGTTGAAAATTTGGTGCCAAAATTCCAAAAATGCCTGAAATATGCACCAAAGTTAAAAAAACCCTATTTATGCCATCCATTATACAGCTTACCAGCATTTCTTCAGTTCATGGTCAGCTTTGAAAAGTGCAGACATGTTCCCAGTCCACTGAAGATCATCGCGCTGGGCTCTGGAGATAAGTATGGGGTGAGGGTGGGCATGGGGAGGTACAGTGCGCAGAGGGTGGGCACAGGTTGGGGAGGGGCCACCAGACTCTACGAGGGACCGTTTTCTTCTTTACAGGGGTAAAAAAAAAAAATGTGGACATTTTCTTTATTCAACAGGGGCATTTGGCAAGCTGGGTGGGCTCCCATTGTGCCACTTGCCTGTTGTTTTTTGGGGGCAGTAGCCAATGGGGAATTGGGCACCCCGGCCGCACACATGAAGCAAGAGCCGAGGGGATTGGGCACCCCCGCAGAAAATAAAGTTTTTTGGGGACATTATGTCAAGGGAGTGGCCTCTGTTGGCAAATTAAATGGCTCCCCATTGGCAAATTAAACTGTGAAGAAGGACGGGACCAAAGCCGATTGGGAGGGCTCCCCGTTAGCAGCTAAACTGTGACGGGGACTGAAGCGACGGGATGGGGCCCCAGTCGGCAAACAAAGACTGTTGTGTGGGGATACGCGTCTGGCGATTGGGCACCTTGGCAGTGGGGTCGATTATTAGCCAGGAACACGGGCGCAAGCCACCGCCGTGTTCACAAACAATATTACAGTCGGCAGTGTTCCACCCAGCAATGATGGGTCGCTCCCTCATTGCAGCGGCATGGCTGATACGGCAATGACGAGGCAGCCCCTGATTGCTGCAGCGAAAACGTTACAAGTTGGTGGCACTTTTGGAAGCCAGTGTCATCAGCACACTGTGCCTCCATTGGTGCACCACTGCCAAGCTCCCAAATGCAATGCCTCCGTTCGTTGCCACACTGCCGCGCCTCCACAACCCGCTTCTCTCCTAAGCTGCCATATAATGTTTCTTGCACATGCGCGCAAGCAAACATAAAAATGACACAAATTATCAGTTAAGGAACCAATCCCCAAGACAATCGGTCCACCTGGGGGATTGGTGGGATGTTTATGGATTTTAGGGAGAATATATAGATATATATAGTAGATGTGATGGGAGTTTGAGGTAAAGATATTTAAACTCTGTTTCAGTTATTTCACCTTTTGTTTTGGCAGATCCAGTAGTTGCATTTTCTGTTTTAAGCATTGAGACAGGGTTGGATGGTAGTTCCCTATAATTATTGTTCTCAGCCAGCAGTTCTAGGACCTTTTCCTTGTAAAAAGTATAGGTCATCACCACCTTTGTCAGCAGGCTTAAAAACTAAATTCTGCGTTGCCTGGAACTTATTGAGTGCCTGCTTTTCCAGTGGATTTAAATGATAGTATTTAGGTCCTGTGTCTTTGTCTAATTCCTTTACTTCTTTCAACACAGTTCTTTTATAAGCCCAAATTACTGAATTACTGAATTGTTGGTACTTGGCCAAAACTGTGATTTGATAGAAAACAGTTGCTTCTGTAGCTTTATAAAATCATTTTGGTTCACCTCATACAGATTCACGTTAAAACTCATACATGCAGTTACCTCTGGTTTATGTTGGGGCAAAGATTGAAGAGAAGCATGTGGAGGATAGTGAGAGAATGGTGAGGGGGGAGGGGATGGGTCAGGTGTGGGGAAGAGGAGAGCCACAGTGGGGCAAGGGTGGAGCTACGAATGTGGTGGACTCGAAGGATAGGTACCTAGGTAATAGGGTGGGGATGGAGATGAGGAATGAAGAGGGAGTGTACTGGTGCTAAGGGAATCCATGCTGAAAGGGATCAGATGGGACAGTAAGGAGGAAAGGCGTAGTAGCATATGGATGGAGTCCATGCCTGCGTTAACGACAGACAGGGTGAGACAGTCAATTCTTAAGTGCATAAAGAGGGGTAGGAAGAAATTGCATCTCGTGGTACATTTGGGTACAAATGACCTGGTGAGGGAGACAGTGGAAATTGTAAGGGAGAGGTTCAAGGAACTAGGAAGGCTGTGTGAGGAGTTGGGGGAATCGGTGGCATTCTCAGAGGTGCTCCCAGTGCCCTGCACAAGTACAGTGAGGAAAGGGAGGATTGGAGAGTGCAACACATGACTGGGGGAATAGTGTCAGTCCATGGGGTACGGGTAGGTGGGTTGAAGGGACAGAACCTAGGACAATAATTATCTATATGCAGGGGACAGGCTACACTTGAGCAGGGAGGGGACAGGTATATTAAACAGAAGGTAGGGGGGTACATAGCAGCAAAGGTGGATTTAAACTAGGTGGGGGGTGGCTAGTGGACACCTAGTAGGCAGAGATCCCAAGGAGGAGAGTCAAACAAGCTTATCCCCAAAGCAAAAGGAGAAGGAATCAGGGTGGTGGCACTGGGGAGGATTCAGAGCGGGGAAAAGCAGGGAAGGGTAGGGAAGAAAACAGGGTAGAGGGTGGTCTCATTGAACACAAGAAACCTAGGTAACAAGTCAGCTGAGTTGTAGGCCCTCTTGGCAGTACGGAGGGTGGACATTGCTGCCATCATGGAAACGTGGGCCACCCAGTACCAGGACTGGGATATGGTGATCTCAGGGTATAGGATATTCAGGAAAGGTAGGGATAAGAGGAAAGGTGTCGGCATGGCAATCTATGTACGGGAGGTGATAAGGTGTATCAGGGAGGAGGGGGAGGAAAACAGAACAGAGCCTATGGATGCAGTTTCAAGGCCCAAAAGATAGGACACTGAGGATGGGGGTAGCATACAGACCACCAATTCAAGGAGATGACCTGGATAAAGCGTTAGCTGAGCAAATTAGAATGGTCTGTAGGAAGGGGAACACAGTGGTGATGGGGGACTTCAACCTACCTGGGGTGGAGTGGAGCACCTCAGCTACCATGAGTGAAAAGGAGCAGGTCATATTAGAAGCATTTCAGGACAGCTTCCTGGTGCAGTTGGTCCATGTGCTGACTAGATTGGAAAACACTCTGGACCTGGTACTATCAAATGGGGAGGATGTAAGGGATCTGGGTGTAGAGGACCCTCTGGCTGAGAGTGACCACCACTTGGTGTGCTTCACACTCCATATGATTAGGGAAACAGGGGGTATGGGAACCAGGGTGACTGAATTAAAGGGGGTGTACTTTAAAATGAGGGGGGAAATTTTGGGTTGGCATCTGGCAGGAATTCAACCAAGCATGGAAGCTAGTCAAAAATGGGACATTATTAAAAAAAGGCTGGCAGAGGCTACTGGGACATGTACAAGGACACAAAGTAAGAATGGAAGGGAAAAGAAGCCCAGTTGGTTGACTCAAGAGGTCATGGAGTGGGTGATGGCCAAGATAAAAGCATTTTGGAGACTCAAGACATTGGGAGGGGAAGATGACAAAGATAAGTATATAAAAAAGTCCCGGGAGGTTACCAGGCTAGTCAGAGCGACCAAGGCTTCAAGAAAGCTGAGACTGGCACAGGGTATTAAGGATGGAGAAATGGACTTCTTCAGATACACAAGTGAGAGAAGGAAGAACAAAGACCAAATAATGAGGATTAAGAGGGACGGAGGGTGGGTGGAGAAAGGAGTGGATCAGGCAGAGGCACTAAATGAATACTTCTGTTCTGTGTTCATGGAGGAGAAAGGGGAGCAGATATCACAAGGAAGGGGTGGAGTGGGATGTGAGGTGGGATGACTGATATAGGGATTACAGAGAACAGGGTCCCAGAAGGATTAAGGGCTCTAAGGGTGGACAAGGCACTGGGACCAGATGACATTCATCCTAGGGTACTTAAGGAACTAGCGGAGATCCAGGCAGGAACACTGGCTGACCTGTTCAATACCTCTCTGGACACAGGATGCATAGCACAGGACTGGAAGATGCCCATTCACAAAAGTGGCCCTAAGGATGAACCGGGCAACTGCAGACCAGTGAGCCTCACGTCAATTGTGGGCAAGCTCATGGAGATGATCCTAAAAGAAAGGATGGTGACCTTTTTGGAGGATAATGGACTCTGGGGTGGTCAACAGCATAGGCTTGTCTTGGGCAGATCCTGCCAGACAAACCTAATTGAGTACTATGACTGGGTGACCAGGGAACTGGACAAGGGCCATGCGGTGGATGTCCTGTATTTAGACTTCAGCAAGGCCTTTGATTCCATGCTGCATGTGAGGCTGAGGGGGAAGCTGGAGTATATAAGGGTGGGAACAAGGATTGTCAAATGGATCAAAACTGGCTCAATGAAAGGAAGCAAAGGGTGGTAGTGGGTGGGGGATCTCTCATCCTCTAGGGTGGTGACGAGCGGGGTACCACAGGGATCGGTACTGGGACTAGTGCTGTTTGGGATATTCTTAGCGGATAACTCACTCAGGATCCGGAGTAGGATCAGTCTGTTTGCAGATGATACGAAGATGGGAGCTGTGGTAGATGACATTGAGGGTTCGAGGGGGCTGCAGGAAGACCTGATCAAACTACAGGAATCAATCAATCAATCAAATCTTTATTTATCCAGGCGAACATCGTTGAGCAAGCTCATTTGCAAGATGGACCTGGTTATTGCTGGGTCAAAATACATTACAAACGTTTTACAGTCAACAGAGACAAATAACATCTATATGACAACAAATAAATGTAAGGTAGATAAACAATGCAGCAACAGAAATATACAGAGGCAGGCATACAACAGCTCAGAGGGTGACTATAGTATATATAAGTGGAACTTAAATAGCCTAGATAGCTTTGGGGAAATTGACACGGGTGCAGGGTAAGCAACTAGATAGGAGACTGGCGAGGAATGTAGCAAGTACAATACCTAGTCCTGGCCAGGGAGGCACAGCTAAGTTGAGGATGTATAAATTCCCAGAGAGGCAGGAGACAGAGAGGAGGAGGTGCAGTGGGGGTGGGGGTGGGAAGGCAAGGTAGGTGAGCCAAGGTATGGGGGAAGGGGACCGGTGTCCGTGACCGGGTATGCAGACAAATAAGGTGCAGGGTGCCTAGGAATCAGAGGCAGCCTAAGGGAGCGGAGAAGCGATTATAGAATTCTCTCACGGAGTGATAATAGAAGGTCTTGAGGTGAATCCAGGGTAATGGGGACGCATGGTCAGAAACATGGCAGTTGGGGTTTAACACCAAGAAGTGCAAGGTACTGCACTTCGGGGCTAGGAACCTGGGGAGGAGCTATCAGCTGGGAGGGTTACAGTTGGAAAGCACAGAGGAGGAAAGTGATCTAGGGGTGCTTATAACGGGGAATATGAATAACTCAGCTCGGTGCAGAAAGGCGGCAGTTAAAGCCAACAAGATGGTGGGGTGTATAGCGAGGGGAATCTCCTCCAGTAATAGGGAGGTGATCCTTCCCCTGTACAGGTCGCTGGTCAAGCCACACCTGGAATACTGCGTGTAGTACTGGCACCCATTCCTGAAGAAGAATGTGAAATTGTTGGAGGGAGTGCAGTGTAGGGTAACAAAGATGATCCAGAGATTGGAGGGAAAGTCCTAAGAGAATAGGCTGGGCGAGCTGAACATGTGCTCCCTGGAGGAGAGATGGGGGGATATGATCGAAACCTTTAAATACTTAAAGGGGATTAATAAGACTAATACAGAAGGGATTTTCAGAATAGAAGAGGGAGGCATATGAGAGGGCACCAGCTGACATTAGAGGGGAAGATTCAGGAGACATTTTTTCACAGAACGGGTGGTAGACAAATGGAATGTTCTGCACGAGGAGGTGGTATCCTGTAGAATGGTGAGTGGTTTTAAGAGGGATGGGACAGAGTGCGGGGGGTAATGATGAAGAGGGTGGGGAGGGTGGGGCAGCTGTAAGTTGAGGGTCTAGCTGCACAATCTGGCAGACTCAATAGACCGTAAGGCCTTTTTCTGCTAACATTTTTGTATCTACATATGTAGTTCTCCCTAAATAGTGACTCTAAACAAGCAATATTATGTAAATCCAAGTCAGTCCATCTGTTAATGTCAGTGTGTGGATCAAAATCCACTGGTGAGCATGAGAGCGATGCATCCAGCTCCCTCGATGGGATAGCCATGAAGTCCAAATCCAATAAATCCCTACCCATAGAGTTTGTTGTTTGAAATGGATTCTGAATAAAATAGTCTTTTAGAGTTAATTTATGAAAGAACTTTTCTAGATCAACAGTAATTTGAAATGAATTCCATCTGGGGTGGGAATGAAAGTGAGTCCTTTCTTTAAGACCCTTGTTTGGATCGTTGTGAAATCGGTGTCAGGTTAACTATTGGCCACTCCTTGTGGTCGGTTTGTTCCTGTTTGACATTTTGGCCCACTCTCTTGCCTCTTGTTGTTTTTTTCCTTCCTTTTTGTGTCCCTTCTGTCTCCTTTGCCTTGTTTCCTGGGGTTTGATCAGAAAAAGAAATGGTTCGGGAAGTACTGGGGGTCTGACTGTCACTCTGTGTTGTCTCTTTGCTTCTTATACTGGCTTCTTATACTAGGACTAGAACGGTAGAAGACTCTTGGTCCGTATAAACCATTCCCCACTTTAGTGGGTACATTTTAACCTATTCCCCATTATCAGCTGTTCTATCATTCTTTTAAATTCTGTCAGTTTCTTACCCCTTTGGGGTAACCATTGCCTCAGTGCTTGTGCACCGAGGTTCTTTGTCTTTTAACTTGTTTTTTGTTTTAATTGGGTTCACCACAACATAACCCAGATAGACCATCTTAGGGTAGCTGGTTCATTCCACTGGGGTGTCAAACAGACAAGGCATACTGATAAGTGCTGGTAGGACGAAACACGTGTCTATGTCTTCTGTTGGCACTCTTTGCAAACTGTGTGAGAGGCCTTTCGGCACCATGCATTTCTGCTTAAAGTTGAACCAGCATAATATTCTGTGGTGATTTGCATATGCAGCCCATGATGCTCTGCATTGTGGGGGCATGTGTGATTTTGTATGTCTTACTATTAACTACTTCCACTGGTAAGGTGTTCCAGAGTCTCCCTGTTCTATTCAAAAATGAATAATATACTTTGTTTCTTTTTACTACATCCAGTTTGATCTGCATCTCATGTCCTCTCAGTCCTTTTGGTTTACCCTGTAAACTCAAACCTGTCTCGTTTGTTAATTCTTTGTCATGTATTATCCTGAATAATGTCATTAAGTCCCCTCTCAATCTTCTTTGTTCCAAGGAGAACAGACCAGTCCTTTCTAGTCTTTGATTATACTCAAAGTTATTCAAAGTACCCGTTATGTTAGTGTATCTTCTCTTCACTGCTTCCACTCTTTTATTTATTTTTATTTATTTAGGTTTTGTTTACCGGGTAAGTGCGCTAGCTATAGAGATGACTATTTTCAGGCACGACCCGGGAGGTTACAGGGTAAAACATTACAGATATACAACAAGGTGGTTACAGCAAGGTATAAATAATAGTGTTGCACAGTTGGTTCTGCAGCATTAAGAGAATACAGTGAGATCAGAGAATACAGTGGGCAAACAATACAAAAAGATAGACATGCAGCAGATAAGACCCTGGAGGAAGACAATTAAATGGACAAGTAAGATAAGGGAAACAGGGCTGATAAGTGCTAGGAAAGTGCTAGGAAAAGTGCTAGGAAAGTGGTGCAGGATTTAATCTCACCTTTAGTATATGGGTTCCAAAGCTATGACCCGAAGTCCAAATACAGCCTTACATAGGACTTGTATATAGGTAACAAACATCCTATTGTCTTGTTCATAAAACTACGTTCTATGTTTCTTACCATATAGTTAGTTTTTTGTATAGTTTGAGTATGCTGTTTAACAAAACTCAGCCTATTATCTATAAGTACCCACAATCTTTCTCATCCTCTACCTCCTGTAATTCTCCACCATTTAGCATGTACTTATTTTTGCTATTTGATTTTCCCAAATGCATTACCCCTGATTTGTTCATACTGAATTTCATTGTATTAAGCTTTGCCCATGTTTCAATTTTCTTTAAATCCATTTTCGGTACTTTTTGTTGTTCTAATGATCCAACTGGTACCCCAACTTAATATCATCTGCAAATTTGGCTACCTGGTTGAAAATGTTATAATGCAAGTTGCTGATGTACAGGGAAAACAGAATCGGCCCAAGTACGGATCCTTGCAGGGCACCACTTTCCATCTTGATCGTTTCAGATAGTTCTCCAGTTATTCTTACCCTTTGGGTTCTGTTACCCAACCTGTTTTTAATTCATATAATAATGCGACTATCCAACCCCATTTTAGCTATTTTTTCAATTAAATTGTCATGTGGTACCTTATCAAAGGCCTTCTGGAAATCCAGAAATATAAAATCTATAGGTATGTTTCTATTTACTTTCTCATTTATGCTTTCATAGAACGCACAAATGGTTTGTAACACATGTTCTGTTCTTCTTAACCCTATGCTGTTTTTCATCTGCAAATCCTAATATTTCTAAATTCCCTTTTATTCTAGTTTTCAATATACTTTCTGCCACTTTCCCCAAAATTGCAGTCAGACTTACAAGTCTATAGTTGGACATTTCTGATTTATTGCCTTTCTTAAGAAGTGGTACTACAAAGGCCTGCCTTCAATCCTCTGGCACCTCACCCGTTGTAAAAGACCAGTTAAATATCCATACTAAGGTTTCCGATATCAATGATGCGATTTCCTTAATATACCTTGGATGCAACAGATCCGGTCCTGCAGAGATATGTGATTTTACTTTATTTATACATTTTTCGATTTCTTCCCTTGTCGTTAGTAGGTTTGTTATCTGGTGGTTTTCTGCCACTTTGACTTCCTTTACCTCCTCATTTATCGCAAATTCAGTTCCAAAAAATTAATTTAAGGCATTTGCCATTTCCTTTGTTTTTTTAATTTCTTTGCTGTATTTATACAATGGCCTCACATCTTGCTTACCTTTTCTATTTTGATTTATGTATGTATAGAAACTTTTAATGTTATCGTTCCTGTAGGCCAAATATGCCTCAGCCCTCCTCCTTTCTTTTTTTATTGTGCTTTTGACATTCTTCTAACAAACTCTATAGTGTAGTACATCCTCCTCTATCCCTAATAGTTTTATTTTTTTAAATGCTTTCACTGAGACATCTGGGTAAAGGTTCCCTGTTGTTCATTTTTCCGTGTGGGATAAGTTCACTGTGTGTGTTGTTTCTCAATAAACTTGTGAGATTCATTTTTAAGTTTTTGTCTCTTCCATCCAACACCGTACCTCTGGAGTGCCAGTGTTTTTTTGTGTTTCTTGGTGGACAGTTGGAACAAACCCCCAGTGGAAGTGGTGGGGGCTGGAATGGTCACAGGTTTTAAGAATGCATGGGATAGATACAAGGGAATCTTACAAGAAAGAGGGGGTGTAAGCCGGAGTCCAAGTAGGGACTCTGGTGGCACTATGGGTAGGTAATTTAAGGCAGACTAGGTGGGTCAAGTGGTCCTTATCTGTGGACAACTTCTATGTTTCTAAGACTGATTCCTGGGTTGATTTGCTGTATGCAGTTTCAATGATAAAATACTATTTTGAAAGGTTACAATTTAAGAAAATAATGAAATATACTGTAGAAACATAGATTCTGTCAGCAGAAAAGGACCTTTGTGCGCATCCAGTCTGCTCCTTGTCCCTACCTATTCCATCATCACTAATCCTAGTTGGTAATAGGTGTCACTCACTCCCCCTGTTTCTCTACCTAAAGGTGGGCAAGCAATGTGAGAAGGCAGTAAAGAAGGCTGGGGGGATACTGGGATGCATAGGAATAGGCATCAATAGTAGAAAACAGGAAGTTGTTATCCCTCTGGACAGACAGTTGGTGAGACCCCATCTGGAGTACTGTGTGTAGTTCTGGAGACCACATCTCCGCAAAGACATAGACAGAGTGGAGGCTGTCCAGAGGAGGGCAACCAAAATGGTGCAAGGTCTGCACCAAAAGACATACGAAGAAAGACTAAAGGAGCTTAATATGTATACCCTTGAGGAAAGAAGGGAGAGAGGAGACATGATAGAAACTTTCAAGGACCTCAAGGGAATCAACAAAGTCCAAGAGGACAGCATCTTTCAGAAAAAGATATGTGAAAGAACAATTTGAAGATAGAGGCGGGACGGCTCAGAGATAATGTGAGGAAGTATTTTTTCATGGAGAGGGTTGTGGATGCATGGAACAGCCTCCCTGAGGAGGTCGTGGAGTCAAGAACAGTGGAGGAATTCAAGAATGCATGGGACAGACATAAGGCAGTCCAAGTGGTGGGTAGGAGGAAGTAAGCTGTTGGTTAACTAGGATCTGCAGCTTATCTGTTAGGTAAGAAAATGGGCAGACTAGGTGGGCCAAGCGGTCCTTATCTGCCTTCAAATTCTATGTTTCTATGTTTCTATACCTATCCCATGCATGCTTGAAGCACCTTAAAGTCTTTGCCCCCACTACTTCCTCTGGCCGACTGTTCCAGTTATCCACCACCCTTTCCATGAGAAGTATTTTTTCCACATCTGTCCTAAACTTTCCCTCTCTTAACTTCATTGCATGCTCCCCTTTTGTTCTAGTGCCTTCCTTTCTCTGAAATGGACCCTCCACTTATACCTTGTTCACTCCTGTGAGGCACATGTAGATTTCAGTCATCTCACTAATGATCCCTCAGACATGGCTAACATATTTACATATTTACATAGAAACATAGAAGTTGATGGCAGATAAGGACCATAAGGCCCATCCAGTCTGCCCATTTCTTTTTCTACCTTATGAATGTGCCATTGACTTTTGCTCTGTCAATGGCCTGTCTGTTCATACTCATCTGTATTGCTCCCTTATGCCTATCCCATGCCTGTTTGAAGCCCTGCACTATGCTCATAGCCACCACTTCCTGTGGTAGGCTGCTCCATGCATCCACCATCCTTTCTGTGAAAAAGAACTTCCTCACATTACCCCTTAATCGGCCTCCCTCTAATCTTATGCCGTGTCCTCTCGTCCCGCTATTTTTCTTATATTGAAACATGTTAGACTCTTTCACCTTGTTAATGCCCTTAAGGTGTTTAAATGTTTCAATCATATCACCTCTCTCCCTCCTTTGCTCTAGGGTATACATATTGAGCTCCATTAATCTGTCCTCATATGTTTTCTGATGCAGTCTCTGCACCATTTTGGTTGCCTTTCTTTGGACTGCCTCAATCTGGTTAATGTCCTTGCGAAGGTGTAGCCTCCAGTACTGCACGCAGTACTTCAGATGGGGCCTAACCAGTGTCTTGTAAAGAGGGATTATTACTGCCCTCTTACGACTTGTGATACCCCTACTAATACACCCCAGCATCCCCCTAGCCTTACCTACTGCTTTAGTGGTCTGCTTGGATGATTTCAGGTCATTGGTGATGATGATGTCCAAGTCTCTTTCTTCCCCTGTGACTGCAAGCAACTCCCCTGCCAACCTACAGGTGGTTTCAGGGTTTCTCTTCCTTATGTGCATGATCTTGCACTTCTTTGCATTAAACCCCAGTTGCCACTCTTCTGACCATTTTGCCAGTTTATCCAGATCTCTTCTCATTCTGCCCAACCCATCTGGATCATCTACTGTGTTGCAGATCTAGGTGTCATCTGCAAACAGACAAACCTTACCCTCCAGTCCATCTGCAATGTCACTGATGAAGATATTGAAGAGGACTGGCCCCAGGACTGATCCCTGAGGTACCCCACTTGTGGCTTGCATCTCTTCTGACTGTATACCATTTACCACCACTCTCTGTTTTCTGCCCGTTAACCAGTTTGTCACCTAGTTGACCAACTTCTGACCCTCCCCCCGAGCCTACCCAGCTTATTAATCAATCTTCTATGTGGAACAATATCTAAAGCTTTGCTGAAGTCAAGGTAGGTGACATCAACTGCTCCTCCTTGGTCCACCACTCTGGTTACCCAGTCAAAGAAATCTATGAGATTAGCCTGACAGGACCTTCCTGTTGTAAAACCATGCTGTCTTGGATCCTGTGCTCCTATGGATTCCAGGTGTTGCACTATCCTTTCCTTAAGGAGTACCTCCATAATCTTGCCCACTACTGAAGTGAGACTGACTGGTCTGTAATTCCCTGTCTCCTCCCTGCTACCACTCTTCTGGAGCGGGATCATATGAGCCCTTCTCCAGTCTTCTGGGACCTTCTGGGATTGAATAAATCCATTGGGAATTTAGACAACTACAAACCCTCTCTCGCACTCAGGCTCTGATAAAACTCCCTTCCATTCTCCCACCATGCCACACCCAGGTTCCATTCCTGACTTCTACTTCCAGGCATTGACATCCTCCAACACCATTAAGCTCATCCATTCAAATAACCCCAGACCCAGTAAAGGGGCAGACGGGATGATTTTAAAATCTTCAAGCTTGCCCTTGCCCCTCTGGTGGCCCCCCTTACAAATATCATAAACCTTTCTCTCTGCACTGGCACCTTTGTGCGCATCTGGAAAACAGCCATAGCCAAACCTATTTTTAAGTCTGGTTGAAAGAATGAAAGTAGGAAACTACAGGCTAATTTCTCTTCTTGCCCCCCTCTCCAAGATATTGGAGAAAGTGGTACATTCTCAGGACTCCTCCTTTCATAACAGCTATAACGTCCTCTCTGATGCCCAACATGGCTTCAGAGCTGCCCACAGTACTGAGACCACTTCAGTCAGTTTCACCAGGATGTCTACGGAGCCATAGACAGCAGCCTTTACACAGGCTGTTTTCATGGATCTGACCAAGGCCTTCAACCTTGTCGACCATGATTTGCTCCTGAACACCCTATCTGACTTCCTTGGGTTGGGAACTATCTCTCTATCAGAACACAGATGACCACAATAGATGTGCATTTCTCCTCTGAATACCCAATTAAATATGGTTCCACCAAGCCGCATCAACACTGAAGTTGTCGACATGTAGCTTGGCGACATCCCCAATGTCGACAGGCAAAATTTCATCTGTCAGACATTGTGGGTTTTTCTATCAGGGGTGCTGTGCCCCCCTCCCCACACTCCCATTTCTATATAACAAACCTGAGTCAGAGTTTGTTAGAAATGGGGAGTTCTTCTAGACCCTAATTCTTAGGGATATTTAGCCCTTTTCTTATTTTGCTCTCAGATTAAGTTTTCCCGAAACGTTTGTGCACAGATATTTCTTCTTTTTGCCTCCTTCTCCATTTTCTCCCTCTCTCCTTCCCTTCTTCCTTGCTTTTTCTCTTCTTTCTTTCCTTGCACACTTTTCTCTTATCTTTACCTCTCTATTACTGAACATTGTTCATATTACCAAATTTATCACTTTTTGTAATTTATTGAATGCCTTACCATAGCCTGCCCTAGCATTTATTTTGTACATGGTTGCCATTCCTGATTCTGTAATACCCTACTGATTGTAACCCTTCTGCTCTCCACTTATAACCTGTCTAGGTTTGTGTTTTATTATCAATATGTGTATATAATGCTTCTCCAATATGTTTACCCTAAATACTGTGTTTAAGTGATATTTTATACCTTATATGGAGGATATTCTTCTATTGTATAAGATGCATGCTTTCTTATATACTCAAATTTCAATAAAAAGATAAAGTGGAAAAAGAAATGGGGAGAATCAATGGTGAAATGGCAACATTTTGCCAGCAGTCCATCACAGCGACAATCTCGAAATCTGCCGAGATTGTCACTGTGATGGGTTTCTGCATCAAAATGTTGATATTTCACCAGTCTGTGTTAAATAAGAGGTTTCCCAGGGCTCTATCATGTGACCCCTCCTTTTCACCCTTTTTTATCAGTAAGCGCCCTGAAGTCAGTAGCAACACCAAACTGGTCCTCTACGTGGATGATGCTGCACTTTACTGCAGCAACAGAAACCCAGATGAGATGCTGGTCAGCCTGCAACCCGACTTCAAGAACCTGCACTCATGGTTCACCAATAAAGGCATGGTTCTTAACTCTAAACAAACAAAATTCATGGTTTTCTTTGGTCCCAAGAAAACCCACAACCTTAAACAAACCCTCTCTGATAACGATGGAAACCTCACAGAGCAAGTCCCTAAATTTAAATACCTTGGTCTTCTGCTTGATCCCCACCTGTCCTTCAACCATCACATCTCTAATGTCATAAGCAAGGTTCACGTGAGGCTGGGGCTCCTATACAGGATCCGTAAATTCTTAATCCCTGAATCTAGACTCTGCCTAGTAAACTCCGTTCTCTTACCCCTTCTGGACTATGGTTCCATCATCTACATCCCCTCCCCCACTTCTCAACTCTTCCATAAACTTAGAACCCACTAGAATAATATCATCTGCATTGTCACTGGACTTCCTGGAGAACATACCACTGCACCCTCTACAGAGCTATGGATTGGCTCCCTCATGAGGGGTGTTTCACACATAAAAATCTTTCTTTTCTCCATAAAGGTCATCTGAATAAACTTCCACTAAGAGTGAGATCACTATTCCCAAAATCAGCTCCCGCCCACTTAACCAGAGGAGCCTCTAGCAATGTTTTCAGCATCCCATTCTTTCACATCACACTTGCACAAAATTGCATTGCTTATAAGCGCACAAAACAGTACAACTTGCTCCCTCTGGCTCTCCTTGCCTGAAACACTATCAATACCTTTCAAAGGCCACTCAAGGGTCACCTCCAAGAAAAACTTGCATGCACTTATTCTTCTACTGCTGGCTGAATCGAACTCTGCATTTTACTCTCCCCTTCTAATCACCCCTGCCCTCCTTGGACTCCACTGGCTGCCAGTCTGGTGTAGGGTTGTCTTCAAAATAGGGCTGTCGACCTACTGTATAAGACCCTGCACAAAAGGGGTCCTGTCTATCTGCAAGGTCTCCTTGTCCCCTACCATCTGGCCCGGGCCCTCCTTTCTGCTGGGGGAGGTCTCCTGGGAGTTCACAGGGCTAGGTTGTGGCATTCAGGGGATACAGCATTTTTGGTGGCTGCACCTACCCTGTGGAACTCCTTGCCTGGTTATTTAAAGGAGGCCCGCTCTGTAGAAGCCTTTAAAAAGGGCCATAAAACATATTTATTCCAGCAAGCACTTTACTGAGTACATTTTAAATTTATTCAAAAATGTATTTGAAATTGTATGCTCCCAGTTGTGTTTTGTATTTTAATAATGTCTTTATTTTAAATGTATGTTTTATTGTGCAGCGCCCAGAGTCTGTGGAGATGGGCACTATAGAAATAAAGTATCTATCTATCTATCTATCTGTCTGTCTGTCTGTCTGTCTGTCTGTCTGTCTGTCTATCTATCTATCTATCTATCTATCTATCTATCTATCTATCTATCTATCTATCTATCTACCTACCTCCCTACCTCCCTATCTATCTAGCTATCTGTCTGTCTGTCTGTCTATCCATCTATCTATCTATCTATCTATCCCATTTCTCCCCTACCGTGTTTCCATCACCCTCTACCCACCCATCTTTCCCTTCACCCTTGCCCCCTACTCTCCTCCTGTCTCCCTCCCTCTTTACTTCTTTTGGTTATCCTGTGTATGCATTTGACTCTAAACACTTTTGTAAATTACATCCTGTAAATAATTATTTTACCATTGCATTTTCATTCTCTCTTGCCTGTATATGCAGTAAATGTCTGTTTATAATATATTGCCTCAGCCTTTATGTACAATGTTTCCTGTAAATTATTTCTCTGTACCTTTGCCATTACTATGTAAAACTGGATGTTTGTGAAAACAGGCATTTTTGCTACACACTCTCCAGTATAAAATAAAATTGAATTGAATTAATGTCGCCTATCACTCTCCTCTCTTTCAGGGAGTACATGTTGAATTCCTACAACCTCTCCTTGTATGGCTTCTTATGCAACCCCCTTACCATGTTGGCTGCTCTCCTCTGTACCGCCCAACCTTTCAATGTGATTGAGAAGGTGTGGCCTCCAGAACTGGACACAGAACTCCAAGTGGGGCCTCACCAGTGAGCAATACAACAGCAGCACCACCTCCCTCCTCCTGCTAGAAATCCATCTCCTAATGCACCCCAGCATTCTGCTAGCCTTTCCCACTGCTTTGTCACACTGCCCAGCTGCTTTGAGGTCTTCAGATATGATGACCCCAGGTGTCTTTCTTGCTTGATGACTGTAAAGCTCCACTTCCCATCTTATACACAGCCCCTGTGGTCTGCAGCTCTAAGTGCATAACCATGCACGTTTTGGCATTGAAACCCAGCTGCCATCCCCTAGACCATTCCTCTAGTTTCCTCAGATCCCTTTACATTCTCTCCACCCCTTCCTAAGTGTCAACCCTGTTGCACATTTTTGTATCATCCTCAAAGAGACACACCTTCCCCTCAAGTTCCTCCACCATGTTGCTTATGAATACATTGAATAAGACCGGTCCCAGCACCAAACCCTGTGGCACCCCACTAATCACTCTCCAATTGTCTGAGTGGATACTGTTTACCACCACCCTTTGGCTCCTACCCCTTAACCAGTTCAATACCCAGCTTGTCACTTTCTCCCCCACACCCAAGCTACTTAGTTAATTAGCCTCCTGTGTGGCACAGTATAGAAAGCCTTACTAAAGTCCAGGTAGGCCATGCCCACTGCTCTCCCTTGACCCACTTCCCCATTAACCCAGTCAAAGAAATCTATGAGATTAGTTTGATGTGACCTCCCCCTGTGAAACCATGCTGCCTGTGGTCCTGCAGCCCTTTTGCCTCCAGGTGCTCCATGGGACTCTCTGCAATGTCTCCATTAACTTCCCCACCACTGATGTGAGACTGACTGGCCTGTGGTTGCTAGCATCCTAACTACTGCCTCGTTTGTGTAGATGGACCACATTGGCCATCCTCCAGTCCTCTAGAACATCCTCCATCTCCACCGAGGTGTTAAAAAGCATTGTCAGAGAGGTGGCCAGCACTGTGCTCATTTCTTTTAATACCCTTGGATGAATCCCATCCAGCTCCACTGCTTTACAATATTATGTGTGAACTTCTTAATTTCTCAATCATGACAAGTTTACTGTTAAAATGTGTGTTATCAATTTGTTACTTTTTGCCTCTGTGTTAAGTAAGTAAGTACATTTTTATTTATACAGCATCCAATCCCGGAGGCTCTGGGTGCCTTAGAGGTAATTAGAAAGCAGGGTTAGACAGACAACATTTAAAGTATGTGTGATTTTGTATTTCTTTGAAACTTGGCCTCCCAGCCAAATGTCCTTTGGGGTAACCATTGCCTCTGTGCTTGCGCATAGAGGTTATTTGTCTTTTAAATTGTTTTTTATTTCAATTGGGCTCACCACAATATAACCCAGATAGACCATCTTAGGGTAGCTGGTTCATTCCACTGGGGTGTCAAACAGACGAGGCATACTGATGAATCCTGGTAGGATGAAAAACGTGTCTATGTCTTCTGTTGGCACCGTTTGCAAACTGTGTGAGAGGCCTTTCGGCACCATGTACTTCTGCTTAAAGTTGAACCAACACAATATTCTGTGGTGATTTGCATATGCAGCCCATGATGCTTTGCATTGTGGGGACATGTGTAATTTTGTATTTCTTTGAAACTTGGCTTCCCGGCCAAATGCCCTTTGGGGTAACCATTGCCTCTGTGCTTGCGCACAGAGGTTCTTTGTCTTTTAATATTTAAAGTATATCAATTACACAATAAATTTATAAATAAATACATCTTATTAAAATGAACAAAAATTCTCCAAGTAAGCTTTCTTTAAAAAATAGGTCCTCAGGCCCCTCTTGAATGCTTCCACAGTTGTGGCCTTCCTCAAAGATCTTGGAAGCAAGTTCCAGAGGATGGGGCTGGCCACCTCGAATGAGCAATCACCCAAGGTTTTCAGCCTGGCCCTCGGAACCACTAGGAGGCCCTCGGAGGAGGAGCAGAGGGATTGTACCAAGATAGCAGTTGTACGGAGGTCTGACAGGTTGCTAGGGCCCAAGCCATACAGGGCCTTATAGGTGAGCAAGCCTACCTTTAAGGTGATACTCCACCAGACAGGCAGCCAATGCAGGTCTCTCAGGACCAAGGTCACATGACAGGACCTAGGCAGGCCCATCAGCAACCTAGCCACCATGTTTTGCACCAGCTGCAATTGGCGGAGGTTCCCTCCACTGACCCAGAAGTATAGAGTGTTACAATAGTCCAGCCTGGATGTCACAAAGGCATGTACCAGTGAAGGCAGGTCCTTGGGCAGAATTGGGGGTTTTATCCGGGTGATTTCCCTTAAATGGTAAAAAACACTTTGGACAACAGAAGATGCCTGAGCTTCAAGTGTCAGTCCATCATCAAAGACGACACCCAGGTTTTTCACCCTAGAGGGTGCCATCAATGGGGGTAAATTCCACGACCAATCCTGTTACCACCCCATTACACCCATGACCAGGGTTAATAACCAGTACCTTTGTCTTGTTGGGGTTCAGTCTTAGCCAGTTAGAGGACATCCAATCCGGGATTTAGACCAGACATTTATTCAACACTTCACTAGCACCATTCATTCCAGGGGCAAGTGACATATACAGCTGGGTATTGTCTGCATAACATAGGAAACCCACACTGTGGCATCTAATGAGCTCCCCAAGGGGCAGCATGTGCACTGTGAACAAAATCGGCAATATGATCAAACCAAGAGGAACTCCATATGACAAGGGCTTTGGGGAGGAGGAGACATTTCCCAGTCACCACCAGCTGCCTCCTGCCCAAGAAATAGGACTTAGACCAGTGGATGACAGTTCTGGTGAGTCCACAATACTCTCTAAGGCAATCCAAAAGCACAACATGGTCCACGGAATCAAACGCTGATGAGAGATCAAGGAGGATGAAAATCGACTGTTCCCCTCTATCTCTCTCCCTGAGGAGATCATTTTCTAGTCAAAACAATGCTATATCAGTGCTATGCCTAGCCCTAAATATGGACTAGAATAGCTCATAGATGTCAAAGGCCATGAGGGGTGCCCCTCAAGCTGCAGTGCCTCCACTTTCTCAACAACTTCCTTAAAAATGGGAGATTGGAAATAGATCTATAATTCACCAGGACATCAGTGGTCGAGCAATGCTGTCTTCAGAAGGACCTTAACAAATGCCTCCTTCAAGGCATTGGGGAAGAAGCCCTCCAAGAGCAAACACCGGACTATCCCAGTGAACACTGGACCAGTGGTCTCAGCATATCCCACTAGGAGATGAGCTGGGCCAGGGTCCAGTTCGCAAAAGGTGGGCAGTAGCTTCAAAATCACCTCAACCACCCTAACCACCTCCACCAGCTGAAACTCCCTCCATAGACAACAGGAGTGCCCCTGTCCCAACCAGGCCACCCACTGTGTGGCTGACCTTGCTCCACTGAGGAGATCCTGGACTGAATAGAGGATACCCAGACAGAGCAGAACAGAGTAAATTCTTCACACAGTGCAATTGAAAATGCCCTTCTCGGCTGTAGACAGACTGGATGAAGTAATCTGTCCCCAGTCTGAAAGAGCTGAGCTGATCAGTTCCTCCTTGCAGCAATCTCCATAGATAGGATCTCTGCCTTCTTATGGTTGATTGCCCTTTGATAATCATTATAATGATTTCTCAAAGGCAGTCTATCCTCCATGAACTGGCTAGCAGTGCTCCAACTTTTGATCCTTGGCCATCATCTCCTTGACAGCCCCATAAAACCAAAGGGTCTCAAGTGAGAAGACCTGGGTCATATATGGACTGGTGCCAGAGCTTTGAACACCTTGAAAACATCCCCATTATAGACCACTACCACCACTCCCAAGCCAATTGTACATGCAGCACTCACACCAGAAAAGTCAACTACTGCCAAGAGTCCATCTGGGAACAATACCCTTAAAGTACGACAGCTGACCATCTCAACAGGGGAGGGACCAACAGGGGGGACCCCAAACGAGGAGTCCACCATGCAATGATTGGACCAAGTAACCTGATCAGTTCTGAGGTTAGTAACCTTAAGCCCCAGCAAGAATTCAAGGTCCAAGGTGAGGCTGTGATGATGGGTCACACGATCAACTACTTGTGCCAGGCCCAGAGATGTCATTGCCTGGAGGAGGTCATGTCCAAAATGAGAGGATTAATCATCGACCCAGGCATTGAAGTCCCCCAGAATCAGCCATCTACATGACTACGACACCCTGTCAGTGACAAAGTCCGTGACCTCCTGCAAGAATGCTCCCCCAGTCCCAGAGGATGGTAGACTAGGAGAATCCTGCAGCCCACACCTGGAACCCTTGCACCACCATACATTCAAATAATGAGGTAGAGCTCACTGTGTGCACAGTGAAGTTCAAGCTGGATCTGAAACACATGGCCACATCCTTACCCCTGCATTCTCTCCTTGGGAAGTGCACTACTGAGTATCCAGTAGGGATTGATGCCTCCAAAATTGGACCTGCATTGTCCCCCAGTCAAGTCTCTGTAATGCAAGCCAGATCTACCCAGGAAATCAAGACTGACATAATTGCTATATTGTTCCTCATTGACCTGTGTGACAGGGTTGAATAGGACCTTGTCCCAGTTGTTATGGAGAGTTTGAATGCAGGATCTGTTCTGTTTTTTCCTTTCCTGTCTCTTGTATATGTGGTTGCACAACCAAATTTCCTCGTGAAACCTAATATTTGATAACCCCAACAGTCTTGCAATTCTCTGCCTCTCACAGTCTCTCAGTCTTCACTTGCTGTTTCTGTCTTTTTCCCCCCTTGCATATCTGCTGGTATAAAAATATATGCAAATCATTATGTGGAAATGTACAGTACTGACATTGGGATCCCTTTGTTTAGAAATTATATAATGTTACTGTTGAAATGTATATAATTACAGTTTGAGATGATTGCAAAGCTATTTGGAACTTGAGGGGTTAACCTGAGATGCAATTTTTAAGCCTTCTGCAGAAGCTGTGAAGAAGAGCTTAGTTCTGGGTCACAATGTACTGTTATGCTGCTCCTGCCTGAAATTTACAAGAACATTTTAGAAAAAAACAGGATGCTTGTTCAGGAGAGGGGTTGCAAAGACTTATAAGAGAAAGCTGCAATGTTTTGGGAGACACACAGAGATAGAAGGAAAACTCAGATGGAGCTTCTCTGTTTATTCTGCCTTTGTAAATAGTTATTCTGAACAACATTTTTTTATGTTAGTGCTAGTTCTAATAAACACTTTTTGCAAATTCTACAACTGCTCCTGGTTTTTCCATGCTTCCTGACCTGTGCCTCAATGACAGATGGCGTCAGCCTAAGTGGGATTTACGCCGTGCATACTCTAAGCCAGGAGTATTATGCATGGGAACTGGACCTAGTACCAGGGAAGTATAGAGAAAGGTATGGATTCTGCAGCAGCAAGTCCAGGAGTGGTTACCAGGAGAATGGCAACCACACTAGCAGAGACAGAAGTTCAAGCTGAGATTGTACAACCAGCACAAGTCATGGAAAAAGAACAGGCAGTGACAGAACAATTGGTTATACCACAGAAGTATAGAACAGGGTTGTTACAGATGGCACATGATCACTCAGGGAGGGATCACACCCTTGACAGATTACTGTATAGATTTTACTGACCTGGAATTCATGAAGATGTTGCTACTTATTGTAATTCCTGTCCTGAGTGTCAGAAAGTAGCCCCCATCGCTAGAAACCACAAGATGCCCCTGGTGCCCCTAACCTTGATAGATGTGCCTTTTGAGAGAATTGTAATGGATGTGGTTGGTCCTTTAGACAGATGTAAAAAGGGTAATAGATTTATTCTGGTAATATGCGACTATGCTACTCGATACCCAGAAGCAGTTCCAATGCGTAATGTCACAGCTTCAAAAGCATCAGCAGAGCTTGCAAACATTTTCAGCAGAGTGGGCATACCTAAAGAAATTATTACTGATCAGGGTAATAATTTTGGTGCTGCATTACATAAGGAGCTGTACAGACTACTAGGTATCACTGCCATAAAAACCTCCCCCTATCACCCTCAGACAGCCGGTCTTGTTGAGCATTTTAAACAAACTGTAAAATACATGTTAAAAAGGTTTGTAAGAGGGGAAGGGAAAGATTGGGACCAATACTTACCTTATCCTATAGGGTGGAAGATATCCTTCCTGTTGCTGTCATCTTGGAAGATGCTACCCACTTTTCTATTCTCACTGTCACTTTGAAAAACGCAACTCACTTTCCTACTCTATTACACCAACATTAAAGAATGACTGGATCCTCCTTTATGACCTACCTATGTTGCAACACAATCAGTGGTGAAACCTCCACATAGGGACTCAAGTAGATCTACTTTCATATGGGTTGGTGCTCCACTATTGGGCATACAGTTCCCCATTATGCCTGAACACCAGACTGCTACTTAGTGAGCAGGCAAGAACCTATAACCCCTCATTTGGCTGGCTTAAATTAAAACGGAGGCCCCTAAAGGTAAAAGGAGGGCCAAAGATAGACTCCTCCTTTTATCTCTTGAAGCTCTTGTGAAACTCTTAATTTTCATACTGACTTGCACTGGAAATATAGAAATTAATCCAGGCCCCCCAAGAGTGCATTACCTCACCAGCAGAGATAGCCTCGACCAAAGGACTAAGTTTTCTCCACATCAATGCATGCAGCATGCTAAAAAAGCTCACGACATTACAAGCCTGGGTTATTCATACATTGCCAGACATTCTAGTGGTGTCAGAGACATGGCTCAGACCTGCCACAGCTGACAGAGACATAAACTTACCCAATTACCAAGTTTTCAGAGCGGATTGGCACACAAGGGGCGGAGGAATAGCGATATATGTAAAATCCAATCTATCTGTAACTTGCCTAGACGCAACTTCTATGCCCAAAGAATTCGAGTGCCTATCCCTCAAAGTGGTCCTCTTCAAATCCACAGCATTACAGCTAATTGGCTGTTATAGGCCCACCTCAGCTGATCTTAAGCTTCTAGCCCACCTGGGAAACCTAATCAAGAAGGGTACAGAAGAAACCATAATCCTAGGTGACCTAAACCTAAACTGGCTATCCAAGGCAGCAGCACCCTTAATATCTTTCTGTGATACATATGGTTTTACACAACTTATAAATGAACCAACCAGAATCAACAAAAAGAACCTGAGCAACAGCACATTACTAGATGTCATGTTGGTGAGCAAGCCTCACCTCTTCACGCACGTTGGAGTGCTTTTCAGTGATATAAGCAACCACTGCCTTATTGCTGGAATAAGATCATCCAGCAAACTAACACCCCTGGCTAAATTCATACTGAGGAGATCAAAAAAGAAGTTCAACACTGAGGCATATCTACATGACCTAAACCACTCTTCAAGATGGCAAGAGTTCTATCTAGCAGACACAGTGGAAAAAGCACATGAGGTGTTAAATGGCATAGGCTTAGGTGCCCTCAACACTCATGCATCTATTACTAGGGTACGAGTAAAAAACAAAACTTGCCGCTGGTTTACAACTAACCTTAAATCTCTCCTCCTTGAGAGGGATAAGCTTTGGAAGAAGGCAAGGAAGTCTAAGGACCCAAATGACTGGATGATGTTCAAGAAATCCAGAAATAGCTGTACCAGAAAAGTACGGGATGCAAAGGCTGCCTATTATATGACAGAACTCGACTCCTCCTATCACAACCCTGCCAAATTCTGGAGCACCATAAAGGACATAACAGGACAAGAACCTAGTACTACACTTCCAGCTCAGATACACCACAACAAGGGAACAACCTCAGATAGAATGGTAATACTGGACTCATTCAACACCCACTTTTCAACTGCTGGTCTCGCATTTGACACCTACCCAGCTAATCTTCTACGCGCTCAGCTAAGCTCCCAGAGTACTGGAACTCGGATATCTGAATCCTCATTCTCCTTCAAACCGGTTTTGTTGAAACAAGTGGAGGACCTTCTTTCGCAGATGGATGTCAAAAAAAGTGCAGGTGCAGATGCCCTTGATCCCTATTTTCTAAAGATTGCAACACATGTACTTGCAGTCCCGTTAACACACCTCTTTAATCTCTCTTTAACTTCTGGTTCTATTCCTGCAACCTGGAAAACAGCCCAAGTTATCCCATTACTGAAATTAGGGGATCCTCTGGACCTTAACAACTATAGACCAATCTCTATCCTTCCTGTGCTATCCAAGCTGCTAGAAAAATTAGTGAGCATCCAACTTAGGGAATATCTTGAAGAGGCTAACCTTCTAAATCCAGCACAATCTGGATTTAGGACCAGGCATAGTACTAGCTCTGCTCTGGCCAAAGTAACAAATGACTGGCAAATAGAACTGGATAAAAAAAATAGTGTTTGTGCTGTATTCCTTGACCTAAGCAAGGCGTTTGATACGGTGGACCATGAACTGCTCCTCTCTTCCTTGCATTCCATAGGCCTAGATTCATCCTCCCTTAGATGGTTCAGATGCTACCTTACGGGAAGGACACAGCAAGTGAAAGCTGATGGAGACCTCTCCACTCAAACCATTGCTAAGAGATGTTCCACAAGGATCTATCCTGGGTCCCATCCTCTTTGCTATTTATATTAATAACATTGGACTCAAACCTTACCAAGGCATCTGTACACTTGTTTTGCAGATGACACTGTTTATATGTCAGCAACCCTTAGCCTATTACAGCCTGTGAAGTTCTGCAGCGGAATTCCATATCCTGCAACATCAACTATTGGAAAAAAGCTCCTTCTAAATGCAAAAAAAACAAAATCAATGTTTTTCTCCACCCAAATTCAGACAAGGCCCACCTCACTAAACAATCTCCCCCAGCTATCCACTTTACTTGGTGAAAACCTTGAATATGTGGAAAAATTCAAGTATCTGGGGGTCTGGATAGACAGCAGACTTAACTACATTGATCATATTGAAGAACTTCTAAAAAAACTTTGACAGAGGCTTGGTCTCTTTTACAGAATAAGGCACTTCCTAACCAGAGACTCCAAGAAGAGGTTGGTCCAGGCTTCTTTTCTTTCAGTACTTGACTATGCAGATTTCCTTTACAGTCGCTGCCCTGTTTTCTATCTAAACAAATTGGACACTCTATACCACAGAGCATTGAGGTTTATAACAGATCTACCTTTCAACACTCACCACTGCTCTCTATATGCGGCAGTTGGATGTACATCTCTCCAGTTCAGAAGAAACAGAAATACTGCAGTATGGACTACTACAGGGCACTGACCAGAATGCTCCCAAATTATATCATCATCTTCACACAGGCCAAAGCTAGTACCTTATGCCTAAAGAGCCATGATCTCATCATCCTTAATGTGCCTAAATTCAACACCCGGCATGGGAGTTCTGCTATCAGCTATGTACTAGCTACATCATGGAATATGATTCAGAAGACCCTGAGGCTGAACAACTTTATATCATTAGCATCCTTTAAGCATTTATACCTATGTCTCTTCCAAGAAAAATGCAACTGCTACTACTAGTACTAGTATACTCAAATTCCTAACCTTTCCATCCTCAGGCAGCCAACAACAGGTGACATTACACCTTCTAATCATTCAGTCCCATAGTCTCCATATATCCTGTCTATAGTCCTCTCTCATTACTTCTTGGCACATACCGTAGTCCCTCATCCCTACCATACATCGCCTGGGGCAAGCCCCAGCCCCTGCCCAGGTCACCCCTACACCTTATCACTGCGTCTCCCTGTCCAATATGGTTCTTACCTCCTGAATATTGAAATATTGGATGCTTTACTTGAGAGATTTACTAAAGATCATCCCATTGTTGATATGTATATATTAGATGAGATAGTGTACATTCATGTGTCCTTACTTGTCATTACACAACAATGTTTTGGTATATTGTATATAAGTGTTCTTAACATAACTGTATATGTAACTACTATTGAACCTTGACCTTATCAGGTCCATCTTGCAAATGAGCTGTGCTCAATGATGTTCGCCTGAATAAATAAAGATTTGATTGATTGATTGATTGATTGATTATCTACTTTTTGCTTACAGAGAAGTGCCACAGGAATCAACAGGGTTTTCACCATTTGAAATGCTGTATGATAGGCAGCCAAGAGGGCCACTGGATGTGATAAAAGAAATGTGGGAAGAAAACCCCACTCAGAAACAGTCTATAACATCTTATTTGTGTGCTCTAAGAAAGAAGCTGGCAAAATATGTTGAAATTGCCCATAGTAATCAGGAAGAGGCCCAAAACCAGCAGAAGGTATATTATGACCATGGGGTAAAAGAAAACGTTTTTGAGCCAGGTGAAAAGGTTTTGCTACTGTTACCCACAACAGAAAATAAGCTGTTAATGAAGTGGCAAGGGCCTTATAGAGTGCTTAGAACCACTGGCACCATTAACTACGAGATTGAGACCCCTGACAGGAAAAATTCTACTAAGATATGCCATGCTAACCTCCTCAAGAAATGGGTTAAAAAATGCCAGAAGCTGCTTTGCTAGTTTTACAAGAATCTGAAAAGGATAAAGATGTAGTGTATGATAGACTAGAACAAACTGTAACTGCTGATGCTGTAAAGGTGAGTGTTTCCTTAACCTCAAAACAAACTGCAGAAATTTGTAATGTGCTAGATATTTAACGTACTTTTACCACAGTACCAAGCTGAGCAAAAGGGGTTGAGCATGTAATAGTGACAAGGAATGCTTGCCCTATTAGGCAAAAGTCATACACAGTTACCAGAGCGGTTAATAGCTGATGTGGTTAAGGAAATACAAAAAACGAAAGAATTGGGTATCATAGAAGAGTCAAGGAGAGCTTGGTCATCTCCAATGGTAATTGGAAACAAACAAGCATTTGTCAATGCCGAACGTTCGCTTGCAGGTATTTGCAGTGGTATTTGGCATGTATGGTGCTTTACCCTAATGCCCTGTGCGATTGCTGGTATTTGCACAATAAATTTTCAGCATGACCTTTTTGTTACCCCCATTGTACGCTACATAGGCGGAAACACGTTTTGGGCAGGATGTGAAAAATGACAGCTGTACTGCTCATAAGGAAGTGTGGTAAAATGGCAATGTTGAAAATCTGGAGTGGAAATATTGAAATTCGCAAACCTACAGGGTGCATGGGAACTGTGCAAAACACGCTCGTAAAACAGTCATTGTCAGGAATTTTTCCCAGATTGTCAACATTGGCATTTTAAAACCTCTGCTAATGAACAGTGTCACTGTGATTGTCTTACTGTGTGCCATACATTGATTTACGCACACCGACGCTCGCCATTATGCTACATGGGCAGAAACATGTTTTGGGCAGGATGTGAAAAATGACAGCTGTACTGCTCATGAGGAGGTGTGGTAAAATGGCAATGCTGAAAATCTGGAGTGAAAATATTGAAAATTCGCAAACTTACGAGTGTGCATAGGAACTGCACAGCACGGACTCGTAAAACAGTCATTTTTAGGAATTTTTTCACCAAATTTTCAAAACAGCCATTTTAAGACCTCTGCTCATGATCAGTGTCACTGTGATTTTCTTAATGTGTCCCATAAATTGATTTCGCACACCGACTGCGCCATTGTGTGCTACATGGGTGGAAACACGTTTTGGATGAGATGTGAAAAATGACAGCTGTACTACTCATAAGAAGGTGTGGTAAAATGGCAATGTTGAAAATCTGGAGTGGAAATATTGAAAATTCACAAACCTACATGCTGCATGAGGAATATATAGCATACACTTCGTAAAAACAGTCATTTTAGGAATTTTTCACCAAATTTTCAACATAGCCATTTTAATACCTCTGCTAATGAACAGTGTCACTGTGATTTTCTTAATGCATCCCATACATTGATTTCACACACCGACGACCATTGTATGCACTACATGGGAAACACATTTTAAGCAGGATGTGAAAAATGACAGCTGTACTGCTCATAAGGAGGTATGGTAAAATGGCAATGTTGAAAATCTGGAGTGAAAATATTGAAAATTTGCGAACTTACGAGCCTGCGTAGGAACTGCACAACGCACGCTCATAAAACAGTCATTTTTGGAATTTTGCATCAAATTTTCAACATGGGTTTGGAACCCCTTCTCATGAATGATGTCACTGTCATGGTGTTATTCAGGCCGAAAGGTGATTTCATGCAGTGAATTGCAGTGACTGCAAATCACCCTTCGGCCCAAATAACGCCATGACAGTGACATCATCATGAGAAGGTGCAAAACCCATGCCAAAATTTGGTGCAAAATTCAAAAATGCCTGAGATAATGAAAGTTGAAACCCCCTTCTAGCCCATTATACAGCTTACGGCATTTCCTCAGTTCGCGGTCGGCTTTGAAGAGTGCAGACGTGTTCCCGGTCCACCGAAGATCATCGCGCCGAGCTCCGGAGGTATGTTTGAGGTGAGGGGGTGTGGGAGGCTGGGTGTGCAGTGGGTGGGTGCTGGTTGTGGGAGGAGGGACTGGGAGACTACGTGGGACTGTTTTTTCTTTACAGGTTTTAAAAAAAAGGACTATGGGATGTTTGCCAAGCTGGGGTGGGCTCCCAGGCGTGGCAGAAGATGGCTGGGAGGGCCGAGGAGCCGACAGGGGATTGGGCACCCGTCCGGCAAACTCACAGCGGGGGCCGAGAGCCGGCCGGGGATTGGGCACTTCGTCGGCAAACAACGTTGCCACGCTGGGGTGGGCTCCAGCATGGCAGAAGGATGGCTTGGGGGGGCCGTGGAGCTGACGGGGGACTGGGCACCCCGTCGGCAAACAACGTTGCCCGCTGGGGTGGGCTCCTAGCGTGGCACCAAAGCTTTAGGCGGCGGCGTGGGGCGTGTGGCGCTTGGGGGTGGCGTGACACGGTGCTCATTATGACAGCTGTGGTTTCTTTGCGAAGACCACGCTGTCGCCAGACTCCGCACCCGTTGGTACAGGACCGCCACGCCTGCTGAACAGAGCACTGGATTGCAAGGGAGAGGCACACCTCCAAAGTGTGCTACTCTCCCAAAACGTTCCTTGCGCATGCGCGCAAGCGAACGTAAAAAGAAGGGGGTGTTAGAATCTGCCTTGATTTTAAGAAACTTAATCAAGTGCCAGAATTTGACAATTATCCTATGCCCAGAATAGATGATTTGGTGGACAGACTGGGGAGTGTAAACATGGAACATAGAAACATAGAATTTGACGGCAGATAAGGACCGCTTGGCCCACCTAGTCTGCCCATTTTCCTACCTAACAGATAAGCTGCAGATCCTAGTTAACCAACAGCTTACTTCCTCCTACCCCCCACTAGGACTGCCTTATGTCTGTCCCATGCATTCTTGAATTCTCCCACTGTTCTTGACTCCACGACCTCCTCAGGGAGGCTGTTCCATGCATCCACAACCCTCTCTGTGAAAAAATACTTCCTCACATTACCTCTGAGCCGTCCCCATTATCTTCAAATTGTGCCCCCTTGTTCTTGCACATCTCTTTTTCTGAAAGATGCTACCCTCTTGGACTTTGTTGATTCCCTTGAGGTACTTGAAAGTTTCTATCATGTCCCCTCTCTCCCTTCTTTCCTCAAGGGTATACATATTAAGCTTCTTTAGTCTTTCTTTGTATGTCTTTTGGTGCAGACCCTGCACCATTTTGGTTGCCCTCCTCTGGACAGCCTCCATTCTGTCTACATCTTTGCAGAGATGGGGTCTCCAGAAGTGCACACAGTACTCCAGATGGGGTCTCACCAACTGTCTGTACAGAGGGATAACAACTTCCTGTTTTCTACTATTGATGCCTCTTCCTATGCATCCCAGTATCCCCCCAGCCTTCCTTACTGCCTTCTCACATTGCTTGCCCACCTTTAGGTCATCTGATATAATTACCCCCAGGTCTCTTTCCATTTTTACTGTTGTCAGTATCTCACCCCCCATTGTGTATGCTTCCCCTGGGTTTTTGTTTCCCATGTGCATTACCTTGCACTTCTTTGCATTGAATCTGAGCTGCCATACATTTGACCATTCTTCCAACCTTGCCAAGTCCCTTCTCATCCTTTCCACTCCATCTTCTGTATCAACACTGTTGCAGATCTTTGTGTCGTCTGCAAAGAGACATACTTTTCCTTCCAGTTCCTCTGCAATGTCACTTATAAAGACATTAAAAAGGACCGGTCCCAGTACTGAACCCTGCGGTACCCCACTAGTAACCCTCCTTTCTTCACTGTGTACTCCATTTACTACTACCCTTTGTGTCCTGTTGTCTAGCCAATTTTTTATCCAGGCTACCACCTTGGGACCCACTCCAAGACTGGCTAACTTGTGTATTAATTTTTTGTGTGGGACTGTATCAAATGCCTTGCTAAAATCTAGGTAGGCCATGTCCACAGCCCCTTCCAAAGTATATCAGTATCCTTGACCTCACTAAGGGTTACTGGCAAATCCCTTTAGCTAAAGAATTCAGAGACAAAACTGCATTTGCCACTCCTGTTGGGTTCTATCAGTTCACCACTATGCCATTTGGTTTACATGGTGCACCAAATACATTCCAGCGGTACATGGATGTAATTTTATCACCTCACACTGGTTATTGTGCTACATACCTGGATGATGTTGTGGTTTACAGTCCAGACTGGAAAAGCCACCTGGAACACCTACGAGCAGTTATCCAAGCTATCAAAAATGCAGGTCTGACTATTAATTCTACCAAATGTTCATTGGACATACAGGAAACCAGATATTTGGGCTACGTGTTGGGAAATGGAGAAGTGAAGCCAGAAAGTAAAAAAAAAAAAAAAAGCTGTAGCTAACAGCCCTGTCCCTAAAACAAAGAAACATGTCAGATCATTTTTAGGGCTGGATGGTTAATATTCAGGGACTTGTTCCCAACTTTGCTGAGTTAGCTACTCCCCTCACTGAACTCATGAAAAAACGGTACCCAAATAATGTGAAATGGACCCCAGAGTGTGATGAAGCTTTTCAATCCATTAAGGCTGCATTATGTTCAGCCCCTGTTTTAAGAAGCTCAGACTTTGAGAAACCATTTTTTTACAAACAGATGCATCAGAGGTAGGCCTAGGTGCAGTCCTGAGCCAACATATAGATGGGAAAGAACATCCTATTCTGTTCATAAGTAGGACGTTGCATAATAAAATAAATAAAAAATAAAAATAAAACTTTATTTGTATGGCGCCTTTCAAAAACCAAGGCACCTTAACAATGTTAAAATCACAAGAAACAAAACAAAAATCACAGCAGTACAAAATATCAAGCTGGAATCATCCAATGGTTAGTAACCAAAAGCTTGGCACCATAGGAAAGTTTTTAATGCATGCTTAAATACTTCCATGGTTGTGCACTCACGTAGCCAATGGGGTAGAGAGTTCCAAAGGGTAGGGATGGCATACATACATGCTCTAGCCCCAGAAGATTTCAGACACACCCTTGGGATCTCTAGCAACCCCTCATTGGCTGAGCGGAGCAATTGCCCAGGGCAGTAAGGGACAAGAAGCTCTTTCAGGTAGTCTGGGCCAAGTTCAAGTAGGGCTTTAAAAGTCAGAAGACCAACTTTAAAGGTAATCTGCCACTGAACTGGCAGGCAATGCAGTCCGTACAGCACTGGCGAAATATGGCAGGACGAGATGATCCTGTCAAAAGCCGGGCCTGTGCGTTCTGCACTAGCTGCAAGTGATGGATTTCTACCCCTGGTAGCTCTGGGTACAGGAAGTTACAATAATCTAAATGCGAGGTCACAAAGGCGTGGATCAGAGTAGTAAGGTTGCCACATGGAACAAGGTGCTTAATCCTGGAGATATTCCTCAGATGGTAAAACGAAGATTTGATGACGGCTGACACCTGCGAATGCAGGGCCGGCCCTTCGTCAAAAATTACCCCCAGGTTTCGCACCCGTTCAGAGGTCAGGAGTGACACGCCCCCAAGAAATAGTCCAGAGGGCCAACCCATGCCCAACTCCCCTATCCAGCGACCCAGATCAACAACCAATACCTCAGTCTTACTAGAGTTCAACTTCAACCAACTGGCCTCCATTCACTCCTGGATTTCAGTGAGGCAGCTATTAAAGACCGAGAGAGCTCAATCCTGGTCGGGTGCAAAAGAAAGGTAGAGCTGGGTATAATCAGCATAGCAGTGAAACCTCAGCCTATACCTTCTTACAATGTCTCCGAGGGGCAGCAGCATATACTCTGCAAACAACATGGGGGACAACACTGAGCCCTGAGGAACCCCACATATCAGAGAAACTGGATCTGAGGAATAAACCCCCAGACACCACTCTCTGAGATCGTCCAGTGAGGAAAGATGTAAACCACCTGAGAACTGTACCAGACAGTCCACAGATGCACCTTGGACAATCAAGCAGCACCCCATGGTCCACAGTGTCAAATGCTGATGAGAGATCCAGAAGAACCAGAATAGAATGGTTCCTTCATTCTCTAGCCATCAGGAGATCATTGAGCACCCAAACTAGTGCTGTCTCGGTACTATGCCTCTTTTGAAATCTGGACTGGAGAGGTTCATAGATGTCATGGATGGTCAAATGGTCCTTCAGCTGAGTGGCCACTACTTTCTCAATCACCTTCCCTAAAAAGAGGAGGTTAGAGATTGGTCTGTAGTTTGCAAGGCAGTCTGGGTCCAAAGAAGCTTTCTTCAAGAGTGGTGTCACCACCGCCTCTTTCAGTGAGCTTGGAAACTCACCTGTCTCCAAGGAGCACCAAACTATCCAAGCTAGGACCGGACCAATAGAATCCATACAACCCAAAATCAGGGACATAGGTCCCAGATCCAAACTACAGCATGTAGGGCGCACACTCTGGACAATCCACATGACATCCATGAAAGCCGGCTGGTCAAAGGTACTGATATTGGGATCCCTTGTTTAGAAATTATATAGTGTTACTGTTGAAATGTATATTATTGCAGTTTGAGATGATTGCAAAGCTATTTGGAACTTAAGGTGTTAACATGAAATGCAGTTTTTAAGCCTTCTGTAGAAGCTGTAAACAAGAGCTTAGTTCTGGACCACATGTACTGTTATGCTGCACCTCCCTGAAATTTACAAGAACATTTTAGAAAAAAACAGGTTTCTTGTTGAGGAGAGGGGTTGCAAAGACTTATAAGAGAAAGCTGCAGTGTTTTGGGAGACACCCAGAGATTGAAGCAAAATTCAGATGGATCTTCTCTGTTTATTCTGCCTTTGTAAATGGTTATTCTGAACAAGTTTATTTTTGTATGTCACTGCTACAGTAGTTCTAATAAACACTTTCTGTGAATTCTGCAACTGCTCCTAGGTTTTTCCTATGCTTCCTGACCTGTGCTCTGACAACAACCTGGCATTGCACAGTATAGCCTGAAGGGGATCGGTGGAGACTGCAGGCCCTTCAGCTATCTGCCCACATGGCCCAGTAGGAACCCTGGTAATGGACATCAAACACATCGGGCCTCTCTCATGGCTCAGTTTAATCCCATGGCATCTCCTGCTCCTAACCACCCTAATACTGCTCAGCTGCACTGTACACACAATACCCTGCCACCCGCCCACCCACACTATACTAATACCCACCTCCCAACAGAGTCTCACTGCTGCAGCTAGGAGGGGGAGGTCAACAAAGGGGCAGGGGTCGCACAGCAGAGCCTCTGTGTAGATAATACAGAGAGGCCTAGAACTCAAACATATCTTACCAATAAATCCTAAACAATTCAATCAATCTATTTAATTTATTTATTTATTTTTATTTAAAAGTTGATAACCAGAAGAAGCAAACTGAGCCAAGGCTTGTTTCCAGGTGCGACCCGGGGGAAAAAGTAAGGGTGTCACAGTACATACATACATACAAGAAATGCAGACAGTTAACAATGGTGTTTCAGGCAGGACAAAAATCAATAAAATTAAACAGTTTCTAAAACAATGATTAAAAAACGAATCTACCGGCCCACTGGTGCAGTAGTAGAACTACCGCTTGCAACATCAGCGACCCAGGTTTGGTCGTGAGCCTGGGCTGCTGGAGGGCCGGCTGGGGTGGAGAAGGAGTGTGCACCTATAGGGCGGCTCTCCTTCTCTGGGAAGGGTGGGCTACAGTCTTCGCTGTTATAGCGCCACCTGGGTGGCCACGGGTGGTGGTGCAGTCGAGGACACAGCATCGTAGGGAGGAGTGGACATCAGCCGAGGGTCTTGAATGAAGACACGTCTCTGTGCACCTTCATCTCATTGGTTCTCCTTGAGTGCTGGCATCTGCAGGGGGTTGGGACCAGAAATGCAAGGAAGATGCCCCGTGGCTGCGCCAGGAGATGGGCCCCTGTGCCAGTGACGGGGGGAGCCAGAGGAGTGGCTCCGAGTGTCAGAGGGGTTGGGGGGGTCCCCTTCGCCCCACCCAGGGGGTTATCTGGGATAATTGAATGGTTTCAGGAGCAGGACACTCAGGTCCTCCCTCCCAGCACAGCCTGTGCAGTCGCATTGAGGAGCCCGATGGTAGGGGCAGCCATGGTGACAGAAGGGGTGTAAACAAACAAAAAAAAAACCTAACCTAAACACATTGTACAGCCAATACCCACACAATTTAATACTTAACCCCAGCCTAGCCACATACATACCTCACTCATACACTAGCTAAACTCGCACACTACCCCAAAACAAAAAAACACCTTCAGTTTAAAACTGCAGCATATAGAGAATCCTATATTTTTTTCCAGTGCAGAGGGAATTCAGGAAAGTCTATTGAAATATGAATAAATAAAGACCTAGTTCAGAACCACAGGGATAACCAGGTCAAGGTCCCCAGCAGTGCTCTAACCACTGCTGAGCGGGTGGTGATGACCAGATAAAGGAAGTTCTCTCACCATTGTCTTTAAATTTGGTAAACAACTGAACAAAGTCTGTAGCACTGAGTCTTATGAGAGATGCTCTCTCCACCACTCACTGGCAAGATGAAATTAAACAGTACTCAGAGAACAGATCCAAAACCAGGTGGGTGGAGAGGGTCGGCCACTGAAGAGAGGCTAAGTCACCAACCACAGCTCTCCAGATCTCCACTCACCATGACCAGTACTCCCAAAGTAGTCCACAGCCAAAATCCAGATGATGGGATCCACAGAAGACTGGGCAACTGCCCCAGGACCAATAGCTCTCAGTCTGCCATGACTCTACTCCACGGCTTGGTAGTGGGACTTTGCAGCCAGGCTCGGATCATGTTGGGCTACCCAGTCCGCAAACTGCACAAAGTCATAGAAACATAGACTTTGATGGCAGATAAGGACCGCTAGGCCCATCTAGTCTGCCCATTTCCCTACCTACAGGATAGGCCGCAGATCCTAGTTAACCAACAGCCTATATCTTCCTGCCCCCACTCCCCACCCCAGTCCACTCCATCCTGTAGGCAGCAAACACAGCCTCAATCCATGAGTTCCAAACTCCAGCACTAAAGTGTGATTTTCCAGCTGGCTTTTCCTCTCCGCTGCAAACGGACCCCTCAACATAAGTTCCCAACCAGTGCATTCAGCTACTTCTCCACAGTTCTTGTTCCTGATCAACTCCTTAAATTGACGTTGCTAAAGCAGCACTAAATTTGAATTTATAAGGACCTCTGGATTTAAGAAAAGGGATTCCAAAATCCAAAAACAATAAAACGAACTCCTATGCTGTCTCACTTTCAACCCCTGCCCAAACCTTGTTCCCTATCTCAGCAGACTATTTTAAAACACCATGGTCACCAGACAGAATGTCTGGAGAGAATTGCTGACTAAATTAGAATTCTCTTCAAGTGGCCCACAACTGCACAGCAAATACTATACAAGCAAGCAAACATTTGGCATTGACAAATGCTTTTCAGTTATGCTGTGCTTTTTGTTTGCATTCACATTTAGTTGTGCTGTGCTTGTTTTCATTCACATTTAATTGTGCTGTGCTTGTTTGCATTCACATTTAGTTGTGCTGTGCTTGTTTGTTATCACTTCTTGTTGTGATGTGCTTTTTATTTGCATTCAGTTTTAGTTTTGCTGTGCTTTTTTGTTGCCATTCACTTATTTGTTGTGCTCTTTTTGTTGGCATTTATGTTTTGCAGTGCTGTAATTTTTTGTTTGTATTCACTTTTAAGTTGTAATGTACATTTTTAGTTGTGTTGTTATTTTTTTTAATTCATCTTTTTAAATACACTTTATTGTTTTGGTTTGCATTAGATTTTTTATTTGTCATTTTCTTTTGGTAGTACTTTACAATGGTTTTTGCTTTGCTACTTTATTTTTTGGTGGAATCACACTTTACATTTGACTTTTTTACTAGTTGCTTTACTCATTTGGTTGTATCTTACTTTTTTTTTCTAAACGTTTTGCACTTCAGGGCCACCGTAATGCCCTGTGATAGCTCACACTGTGAAGGGTAAATGCACATCTCAGTTGTGACTTCCACTAAGTAACCTTTTTTTTTTTTTTTAACCAGAAGAGACACACTAAGCTGAAAGCTTGTTTACAGGCGTGACCTGGGAGCACAAGGAAGTTAACTGACTTGCTCAGGGTCACACAGTATGCAAGTGGGGGCTGTGGGATTCAAACCCAGGTCTTCTGGCTTGCAGCTCAGAGCCTTAAACCACTGCACTATACTGCACTATGTTTTATTATAGTAAATGGTTAAGTGTTGTTATAGATGGAAACAGGCTGACTCAAAGTTTTCTTGTTCTATACTTCACAGGTCACAAAAAGATGTTGTAGAACAGTAAAAAGATCAAGAAAAGTTGTAGTATAGTTCAAAGGACACCTAAAGTTTTGGTAGTAGAGTAATGACATCACTACTATACTACAATAAATCTCTCCTTTGAAACTCATGTGGACTGTCCCATGTTACAGGACATGATTTGCATGATTTTTCTTTAGTTTTGCAATGTTTTCTTTCTTATATTTTACATTTGATTACACCATAAATTTGTCCACATTTTATACAGAACAACCTCAATTATCCAAATGCTATGTGAGACATCAGACTTGTTCAGATAGCTGAGAATTCAGATAATCGGGGGTCCATAACGTTAGGCAAACCAGAGTTGGAGGACAGTGTCAGAGCTAGGATAGTCAGGAGATCTGGATAATCGGGGTTTGGATAATTGAGATTGTACTCTGTTGCACATTGATGTCATAATCTGACCTGTTCTTATGTATTATTCCAATATTTTAATTAAAGTGCTATTAGTAATAGTTAGAAAGGAACTCAATTTAACATTTCATCCTATGGATGGCATCTAAACAGCACACCTCCCCCTCATATTGTACTACAGTATGAAATGTGGGTATTACCCTAATTATCTGGTGTGGGAACAGAACCCATGATTTCCTGATGTTCCAGACCCATAGGTGAGCATGCTGCCTGCTGAGCCATCGACAGTGAAATTGTGCTCAAACATTACACCACCTAAAAGAATGTCTAAGGTTTGGGTGCAACTGCTACAATTTTCAACCATTTTGGTTCTGCCTTTGGTTTCTGGGGAACAGAGGGCACATGCCGTCTGTCATTCACACACTCCCTGACTCCAGCTCACAAAGTGGAATTTGGCATCAGCGGCGAAGGAAGGCACTCAGCCACCGTCTTATGAGGAGTAAGGTGTAGCCAGGGAAGCTCCAGTCATACGGATGGTGATGGAAAGGGGAAAGGGCGACAGAGTGATAAAAAGAAACTCTTGCTGAGAACGAAAAAAATGATATACTGTAGTATCATCACTCAACCATAGGAATGTTCCTGGTCCATTAGGCAGCAGCAAAAGTTCTGGTAGGCTTTCTGGAGCTTTGCCGTGCCAAAGATCAGCAGGGCTGCACTGAAGATAGGGTAACACAAAATGAAGGACATCAAAATCCAGTAGGGTGCATCTGTGCTGGAAAAATCAGCTAAGCAAAGTATAGCAGACTGAATGTAAAACAACGTGTATGTGACCATGAGACCAATGAGCATCTTGGTTGTGCGGATGTGGGCACTCATCTGTGGTCTGGAGAAGCTATCAGAACTGGATGCCATTCTTCTGGTGTGCTGCCACAGGAAGGAGATGAGGAGGGAGCTGCTTACTGCCGTAGCAATGAACGCGGCACCGTACATTGGTCCAGAGAGCACATAAACATACACTGGAATACCGCTGAAATAGTTTTCATATATTGAGCAGTTCTTATCACTGGTACTTGTTGCATTCACCTGGCCTGATGGAGCAGCACCAAAGGCTGCGATGCTACTCAAACTGAGGCTGACTGCCAAGCTGCTGACAAGTAGCCAGGGTACCAGACTGGTGATCCGCTGCTTTAGCTGGACAATGAGGCTGCAGGTGAAACTGACAATCTTGACACAGTAGTAGATACGCAGCCAAGTGTTGAAGCAGAAGTTGCCCAGCAGAGAGGTCAGGAAGAGTAAAATGATCATGTTGTCCCTGGTACAGCTGTGCAGCAGCATGGGCTTCAGTAGAAACTGGAAATCTGCGGCTTGCCCCAGCAGGTTCATGAGTGCAATGCCTGCAATGATTACGTCCACAGCTGGCAGTGTCCTGGCTCTGCACATACCAACCACATTTACCATCAAGATGAAGATGTTTGCTGAACTGCCAAGGAGAGTTAGCTCAGTCAAAGCCATAAATAGTCCTATCATGCCCGGCATTGCTGCTACGACTCTGTCTCCTGGAAGGAAGTCGGACTCAAATGTAATGGCTGCCAGGTGCAGTACTGACAGCTTGCAGCTTGTAGAAGCAATGGCTGTCCTTGTGTTTTCAGTACCTAAACTATCCCTTATGATGCTGGAGGAGTATATATATATATGTCCAGAATCTATTACGTCCAGATCAAAAAAAGTTCATGCATATTTAGAACTCGCAGTTAAAAATATGAACGAGGCAGGCTGGCAGCTCTGTATGAGTGTTTCATTCAGAGTGCACCTGCAGATTAGAATAATGGGTGATACATGCATCTTCATCTCAGTGGAAATATTAAAATGTCATTTGAAATCTGAGCAGAGGGTACATGCTGTTTTCCATAACCATAACTAGGATCTGCAGCTTATCCATCAGGTAGGGAAATGGGCAGACTGGGTGGGCCAAACGGTCCTTATCTGCCGTCAAATTCTATGTTTCAGCTGTGACCTGAGCAGCTGTTTCAGTTTCTCTCTCTCTCTCTCTCTCTCTCTCTCTCTCTCTCTCTTCTCTTACTTTCTCCCTTCCCTCTCACACTCTCCTTGACAATCTCCCTTTCTTTCTCACCATCTTTGTCACTCCCTCCTTCCCTTCTCTCCCCTTTCAGTCTCTCTTCAACTCTTTCTTCCTTTCTCATGCTATCACCACACTTTGTCTCATCCTCCCTCCTTCCCTCCCTTTTTATATCATTTTCTATGCAATTATCATCGTTACTTTACTGGAATGAATATACAGCAAATATTTTCAGTTACTTTAGGCTAATAATAATAGTAAAGAAGAAGAACAATAATATTAATACTATTAAAAAAGACATCTCAAGGAGAGAGGGCTGGAGTCCCTCCTGGACCAGGTGGAGCATCTTGTCAGGGGTACTCGCAGAGATGCCAGGGGTCTGATAGGCAAGGTGGCACGTCTAGGTCAACAGGTCCTACCAGATTATACATGAAAAACAAAGTGGCAATGGGAGGTGGATTGGGGTGGAGACATCTTGGAGCAAAACTGGGGTGTGTGGTTGGGGCTTCCTAGAGGAATTCTGATACGCAATAAATTTCTGGAGTCCTACAAGTTCATTCACAGGTTGTACTGTCCACTCGTGATGGTACATAAATTAAATCAGGTGGTCTCACCTGTGTGTGGAAGATGCAAGTCAGATATCAGTGCAATACATGCTTTCATTATTTCTGGGCATGCCCTATCCTGCAAAAGTTCTGGGAAGAAATTGCCCAAGAGATCAGGAAAGTGTGGTGAAGGCAAATGGAGTCCACTTCACAGGGTTTACTGCTTGGGGTGGATGTATAGGATCCAGAGGAGTGGATACCTTTTCCATGGTGGATTCGGATTCTGCTGTTGCTGGCCCAATAATGTACGCTAAACACGTAGGTATCAGCAGTGGCACCAACTATCCAGCAATGGCGGACCAAGCTTATTCAGAGCCTTGCACTGGAGCGCCTCTCTTATTGTATTAAAGACAGTGAGGAACAATTTCTGAGGGAATGGGAACCACTGATTGCATCCTTTTCACCAGGAGAGGCAGTAGCATTAAGAGAGGGATTACAGTAGGGAGGACCGGGACCATCACTGAGGTTGCAGGGTTACACTAAGCTTAGAGCTCATAAGAAGGGGGCCCGGCTTATTGGGCTATAGAGCAGGCATTTTGTCTGTATGAGTGATATAAGATGGAATGATTTACATCCTAGGTAAAGTACAATTAATTTATTAGGCTGTCCTCTTATCTGAGATCCCTTACTCCTATTAGTTTAAGCATGGATACCCCTGGTGCTAAATGTGATTGATGGAATTATAACGGGCATAGTAGAAGGGCGTTGTAGATAATAACTGCATATGGCATATATGTAAACAGTGTTATGTATTTGTATGTGTTCTGTTTCCCCCTTCCTTTATTTCTTTTTAATTTCCCTTTCTTTGTCTTTATGGTTAACCTGTAAGTCATGGAATTTAAGAATGAGCTGAAATGCTGAAATGTCTGCTGAAACTGTTATTGTATTTGTAATGGTATGTGTGTTTATTGTGCAAAATTCAATAAACAGATTATGCAAAAAAAAAAAAGACATCTCCTGGTTTGAATTTCAAAATGGGTCATAATCCAATGCTTTTACCTCTCTTACCTGATAAACAACAATGTATCTGTAAAACAAACAAATAAACATTTGTTAACCACACCACTCATATCTGAAAGTCAGTGGAAGCTATTTCAAAAAAAGTGTTGGGTTTGGCATCCAGTGAAAATGGAGACTGTGACTGAGTGCTTTCAGAGAGGATGCCTCAATCAAGGTACTTGTGTTCTGGGCTACCTGGCAGGGTAGCAACCGGATACAAGGGTAGGCGACTACAGTGATGGGATGTTGTTATATATACACATGCATGGGCGGGGTGGACCACACTGCATGATGGGCGGAAGGGGAGGGGAGGGAAGGTATGTGGGGTGTAGTGTGGTGGTCAGCTGCTGAGCTGGCCAAATGGCATGGTGGGTAGGTGGCAGGCTGGGGTTGGGAGGGTGCCGGGTTTGGTTCTGAGGCATGATTGCTTTTTGCATCGGGAAGGGTTCTCTTTTTTTTTAAGTTTTACACACACACACCCAACATGCACCCCCTGGAGCTGAGAATCCTTAAGTAGGGCGGTGTGGGGGCTAAATCTTCTGAGGGTTCAGGGGGGCAGCTCCCTACATAGCATAGAAACTGGTCACCAGTTTCATAGTTGCTGCGAGTGTACATCATTGTAATTCATTTTCATTGATGTACACTCACCCAAACAGCAATCGACCTTCCACGATCTCTGTTTTCACATGCAACTGTTTGGTTTACATGTAGCTGTCTGCAGTACAGAGGTATCAATGAATAATTCTGTCCTATGTCGATATAATGTTGTTGCCATTTTATTGAACCTTGTCATGTTGCACAGGGTGAAACTAAGTACACCGAGAATAATATATGGGTAACCATGCAAAACAAGGCTGGTCAAGGGTTTCTAATGATGTCATAGGGAGCTGGAGAGTGAAGCTTTAGTAATGTACAGAATAATGTATGGGCAGCTATTCACAATAAGGCTGCTTGATGGTTTCCAGTGACATCATAGGGAGCTGGAGAGTGAAGCTTTAGTAACGCACAAAATAATGCACAACAAGATTGTTTAGGGGTTCTGATAACATCACAAGGACTGAAAGAGCAAAGCTTGAGTAATGTACAACATATTGTATGGACAACTATGCAGAACAAAGTTGGGTTTCCATCAAGGGTTACCAATGACATCAGGCTGGAGAGTGAAGCTTTAGTAATGTACAGAATAATGTATGGGCAGCCATTCACAATAAGGCTGCTTGATGGTTTCCAATGACATCATAGGGATCTCAAGAGTGAAGCTCAAGCAATTTACAGAATAATGCATGAGTAACCATGCACAGCAAGACTGGATTTTTATCAAGAGGGTTCTATGTTTTATTCTATCTGGGCAATGTTACAAAGGGTAAAGTAAAGCAAAAATGGGAACACTAGAAACCCCTATCTAGGTGAAGGTTATAAGTAATTTCTAGTAGAAGTAGAAAGTAAAGCAATGGAATTTTGGGAGTGTGCAGGGCAGTGGTTGTGAAGCTGCAGTTTTCAGAGAGACCACCTAGTTGGGTTGAGGAAGGAGGTTGCTAGACTATGGGCCAAGCTGGCTATGATCTGGAGGACTTCATGCCCTACCCAGGGTTCACCAAATCTACCACCATTGCCTCGGAAGGTGTCTAGAAGAAGGAGGGCTGGCTGGACTGTGGTGGGCTCCGAGGGGGGTTATAGGGTCAGGGGCACATTCCTCAGCTTGCACCACAACATAATTGATTCGCTGCTTTGGCAGGACAGGACTACCAGGAGGAGACTCCCATGGTAGTGGCAAGAGAGGATGCAGAGTCCTCCACAGGGGAGGCCCCAAGGTGGGAGGTAGAGAACTCCAGCAGAGGAAGAGGCAACTTCTGGCAGGGGACTCAGTTGTTAGGGGGTAGATTTGGGAATATGGAGGGAGGGAGGAAAAGAGGGAGGCAGGGTGCCTACCTAATGCCTTGGCTCAGAGGGATAGAAAGTGTATCCTAAGGATTGCTAGGGTGACAGGCCAGGAGGGGAAGCTGGATGTTATTGTCCACCTAGAGACTAATAGCCTGGCAAGGGATGGGGCTAGGATTGTGCAGGGGGATTTCAGGAACTTGGTAGGGATCTTAGGCAGGTGGCTTTTGCTGAGGTGCTGCCCATCTAGAACCAAGGGAAGGCTAGGGTTCTCTGCACCAGGAGTTTCAACTCATGATTGAAGGAATGGTGTAGACAAGAGGGATTCAGCTATATCAGGGATTGGGGACCAACTTGGAAGGATGTAGGCCTATACAGAGGTGATGGCCTGCATCCATCTATGAAGGAAACCACATTCCTCAGTTGACAGTTGAAATGTTATTTTGATGAACATTTAAACTAGCTAGTCCCACCCTCCCACAGACTAAAAGAGAAAGAAGGGAGGGCCAAAGTGGAAGAGAATCCCCCAGAGAGCAGGACAAAGAAAATAGCACAGTAGTAGTAGACAAAGACGGTGGGAACAAAAGCTGTGAAAAGAGAGGGGAAAAGGAGGTGGGCAAAACAGAAATAAAGGGTCTGTCTTTGAAGGTGAATGCCATGTGTGCAAATGCAAGGAGTCTTGGAAATAAAAATTTTACTTCAAGGAAGGCTCTTGCAGCAGGTCACACCAGCAAGACTAGGCTGCCAGGTGCCATGACAACAAGGAAAACTTCTAGCTAGCAGTCTGCCACAGAGGACCACCCACCACCGACATCAGTCAGCTGACATCAGCCTAGCCTTTAAAAGTGGGCAGTCCCCCACACCTACTTCAGTTCTTTTCCTGCTGTTGACCCACACATGTCAGACCTTGGCGGACACCACAGCTACAGTCGACTGCCATTTCCCACTCCTGCAATGTTTTTCTATTTTTGGTTTTTCTTTGGAGTAAAACATTGAATTTTCGGTGTTCCCATCAATGAGTTTATGCCTTCTCCTCCGGCCTCCTTTTTTGACTGCTTCTTGAAGTGTGCTTGCGGCAAACAGATCTCTGAAAAGAATGGTCCCTCTGTCTAGACCCCAGCCAAGACACCGAAGCCTGCCAGTTTTGCCAAAAATTCAACCAAGTCATTCAGAGATGTTGTTTAAAAGCACTGGAGAGCCATCTCTTAAGGCAGAACTTGCTCACAGTGGAGAAGGCGCTGCAGGCCAGGAGCTCTTTGGCCTCACTGACAGGACTTCTTCATCTTCTCATCAGGAGAAATTCGGGAAGCATAAACACTGAGATAAACACTGGGACCAGGCCTGGTCAGCTTCCCTTTCGTGGGCACTCCATAAACCATCGACTATGACAGGGTCGTCCACCCATGATGGGTCAGCTCCTCCAGCCCCACCAGCCCTCACTTCCATTGGGCTCCAAGTGGCTCCGCCCCCTGCCATCATTGTTATCACATGCAGTGACTCTGCAAGGCAGGGGAGTTTGTCTGCTGCTCCCCAGCCCCTGATGCTCAGGCCCATATCTTTCACGGGCTCTTTGCCAGGTGGCTCAGCCAGTGTTGGTTCCTCAGGCATAGGCTCCATAATCATCACCCGCCCGCCACAGTGCAGACTTTGTTGGTTCCCACTACTGGGACCAATGTCAGTCCTGACAGGTTGCACTTGCAGCAGGCTACTGCCACCTCCTCTTCACCGGTGTCACCTCTGTCTTTAACTCAGGGATTTCCATCCCCTCAGGTGCCATCTTCTCCAGCTGGGCCAACACCAGCAGATCCTTCCCCTGGGCATTCCATGCTGACACCTACTGGACCACCACCAGTGCTGCCGCAGCTCCAGCCTATGGGCCAACCCCTGTCATTGCCCATGCTGCAGCCTTCACCGCAGCCACCTGTTAGGCTGGCACCAGACCCTCCACTGCCACCAGCTGGCCCTGTGCCTGGGTACCCTTTACTGGTTCCCCAAATATTGTACCCTTTCCTGGCTCCCTCTTAGCCATTCCTACCAGTGTACAATATGCCACCACAGGTGGGTTATATCGCCCTCTTTTTGGCATGGTGGTCCTTCATTCAGAAGCATACCCCTACCCCTCAAGGGCCACCTCTGGCATCTCCCCTCTGTCCTCTCCAGGATCCCCAGTCACAAACCAAGACAGGGCTGAGCTGAGCAAACTCCACATGTTGGGGGTCCTCAGGGACTAGACCTGATGTCAGCTCAGATTCTCAAAGGGAAGAGTGCAGGCCTCTAGCATCAGTCCTAGATAGTGATTCTACTTAGGATGAATCTGACTCTTTAGGGTCTTCCTCCTCACCTGGAGAGTCCTCGGATGGGGGTGACCATGCCAAGGAGGTTCCAAAGTCCCCCCCTGACAATCCAACCTTCATGGATGTCATGCACCACATCCAGTCCATTATGAACTGGGAGACTGAGGAGCAGGACCCAGACAGGTGCCATTAGGCCATCTATCTCTGGCAGCGGGATACCCTCCCAGTGGTAGTGCCCCCTTTACATGGAAACATAGAATATGATGGCAGATAAGGACCGTCTGGCCTAACTAGTCTGCACATTTCCCTACTTATAGTAGTAGCCACAGACATGGCCAGATATTTCCAGATGTTTTGCGAAATTTCTAAAGAGTTTCTCTCTGCTGCCCCTACTATTTAAATGGAGAAAGCAGGAGATTTCTCCAGAATTATCACAGAAATTCCAGGACATATCTAGCCATGTCTTTGGCTGTGACGATACCTCAATTGCAGATCCTAATTGATCTGCAGCTTCTTTCTCCTTTCTACCACTAGGTTTGCCTTCTGTCTTTCCCATGCATTCTTGAATTCACCTGTTGTTTTTGACTCTATGACCTCCACCGGGAGGCTGTTTTATGAATCCACCAGCCTTTCTGTGAAAAAGTACGTCCTCACATTAACCCTGAGTCTCCCCCTTCCAGAGCAATTCCAAGGAATGTGGGTTTCCTTCCAATATCTTTAGTTTTCAGTTGGAGCTGGTGGGTGGATGATAAAGCATACAAGGAAAAAAAAATGCCAGCCACCCCCTAATAGTTTGAAAAGTTTTTCGTTTTATTCTTCTTTCTTTTTTTGTCTCATAATATCCCAATTGCCCAATGTTTCACCTTGTTAGGCTACTTCAGGACCAGGATCTATGCATTGTTAGGTTCTTCAGGGACAGTGTCTGTCCTCCACTCACTCCAAACAGCTGCTGGAGAAAGACCAACTCCCCGAGAAGCTTCAAACTGAAGGCTCCTTCGGCTTAATCCTCCTCATCACTCACTCCAAACAGCCACCGGAGAAAGACTGACTCCCTGAGGAGCTTCAAAGAGAAGGCTCCTTTTGCTTAATTCCCCGCTTCCACTCGCTCCAAACATCCGCCAAAGCGAGACCGACTCCCCAAGGTGCTTCAAACAGAAGGCTCCTTCAGTTTAATCCCTTCCCCTCCACTTGCTCCTAACAGCTGCCGGAGTGAGACCGACTCCCTGAGGACCTGAGGCGCTTCAAACAGAAGGTATGAGCCTGGAGCAGCTGGAAGACCTCAGCTAGGGGACTGTGCTTGTATGTTGGGGTATTAAATGTAGTTTTAATACTGTTAGAGCATTTAATGTTGGCAGAACTCACCAGACAGTTTTTTTTCTAACTCTGCACTGTATTTTAGTTCACTTTTAGTGCAGCAGCCCTGTAACCTGTACTAAGCATCTAATAGACAAAGCACTACTGGTGTTGAGTTAGGTAGGGATTCGAACAGTCAATTAGCTATTGTTTGCCTGCTTGTACTGGGTTAATGTGACATGTGTGAATATTGGGCCGAGTTAGTTTACCATGATGGTGGACCTAAATTCGAATTTTGTGCTACCGCTGTCTCCTGCTGCATTCTGGTACATGTGCAGTGGGTTCCCTTTGTCCTGCAGCCTGCCTTATGGGAATCACTTTTGTTCCATCTCTCTGTAGGCTCCTTCAGCTTAATGCCCCTTCCCCCTCCACTCACCTGGAAGACCTTAGCTAGAGGATTGTGTTTATGTGTAGGGGGTGTTAGCTGGTTGACACTATGAGTCAACTGCCCAACCCACCCAACCACATCTGTCCCTAGCTACTGTATATAGGAAGTACATGTCACATGACTGATTACAGATTTATGTGAAGTGGGCAACTCCCCAAGGGAGTGTCCCCACAAAGCGACAGACACTGGGAGATCGCGGGAAGGGCGAGCACACAGGAAGGGCGAGCACACAGAAAGGGTGAATCAGGCAATGGGCACCCACAAGCCTAGCATGCATCAAAAGAGCGACTATGGGTAATAGGGAAGGGGGAGCGGGTGCCCGTTCAGGGTGGCACTGCTCAACTGCTGGGCATTGAGCTGGTCAGGTGCCCTTGGTGTGCAGGCGCAGATGTGCAGGGACAAGCGTGGTCCCCTGGGCAGCAGGGCATGGTGGGCACCAGCACTACCTGTCCATGGCTGGTCACACATGGAAGAAGAAGTTGTGTGACAGCTCACAGAGGTATTCGTAATGGCTCCTGGTGTCATATTTAGTGACCACAGTGGCAATTCAGGTGTTCAGGTCCCAGTAGCAGTGCCAGGCATGTGGCATCTCCACAGCTGACACCAACTGCTCCAAGCAGATCATGGCCAGATGTTCCTCCTCACGGAGGCAGTCCAGGAGCTGCCAGATACTGGGGTGGCAAGCACCGATCCTGGTATTAAATGTCCAGTGCCACCCCTCCACAACGTTATTCATCCTGGCCAGGCCCTGGATGGTCACCACATGGCAGTTGCACTGCTCGATGTGGAATGCTGCATGATGGCGGCCAGACCGGGTGCTGGGGTGACCGACCCGGGTGTCCTCATAGTAGTCGAGGATCGGCTGCAGCACCTCCTCGTTCTGCACCGTGTACTCCCACTCCTGCATCTCCTGGAACACTGCTAGCACATTGGCGGGTGGTATGAATGCTAATGCCAGCAGTATCTGGAGGTGCAGAGCAAGGTCTGGGTCCATGGAGTACTGGTACAGAACCTCAGGGCACTGCTGTATCCTTCACCAGATGGCCTACGAATAGTGGAAGAAGCAGCTCCTGATGCTGGTCTTTGGGAAGGTGCTGGACACTGCATGCCAGCTGGCATGCTCGAAATCGAGCAGCATGGTGGCGGGGAGAGTGTTGGACAGTGGAGGCATAGCTGACCCAGCAGCTGCGTGTAGGTCTGTGCCCTCCTGGTGCAGGTGAGGGCATACGCTGCTAGCAGGACTGTCCCTGACTGGATGGCGTGAATGGTATAGAGCTGCCTGAAGAGCGTTGGGCATGCCCTGAGGATACTGTCCTTAAACCAGTTGGGGCAGTCCACCAGCTACTGCAGACCCCGGTCACTGGCATAGATGACAGTCCAGTCCAGCTTCTGGCCACTGTCACAGAGCAGGAACTAGCCCCCTTCCCCTATCATGGTGAACTCGGCCACTATGACCAGGTCGGTGACTGTGGTCAGTGTCGTGGGCCACCCCCGTGCCACATGTCACACGTGCTGCATGGTACGCCACAGTAAGTGCACCTCTGGCAGTTGCCCCGCAATGGCCGCTGAGATCCTAGAGGTGCTCGCCACAACTACTTGTGCAGCGCTGTCCATCAATCTCATCGCCCTGTCCCCTAGCGTCCCTAGTACACAGCACAAGCTGACGTCTGCTGCATTGGGGAGCATGATCATGCTCCCGTATGGTGGCCACCAGTGTCATCAACTGTGTGCAGGAGGGTGAGGCAGCTATACTTGCGTGCCACAGTGCACCACCAATAGACCTTCTCAGGGCCAGCCTTGTCTCTGTGATAGGTGTAGCCACTGTGTATGGCTAATGGTTTGCCCTGTTGGCTCTGAATGTATTGGACTGAAATTCTTTGGTCCGGATGGCATTCCTGCTTGCACTGTGGCTCTGCCCCCTTATGTGTGTGGTCCCCTGCCCACTATGGCCCATTGCCACTCCTTCCCATCCAGCCTCTGTATCAGGCGTACGTACGTCCGTCCGTCAGCCACCGACCCCTGTCCAGTGCCTGTGCCTTGGTGCCCTTGCCTGTCCTGAGCCCTGCTGCAGTGAGTAGCTGTTTCCTTCATTTTTCTAGTTTGTGTTGTAGTGGACTGCTGGGGGGCCATTGGGTACCTGCATGCCGTCCGTTGCTGTGCACATCTGTGGTGTCTGGGTCATGCCGGCCCTGTGCTGTGGGCTGGTTCTCCTATGTGTCCGTGACCCACTGTGTGGCCACAGCATCCTGCATGTGCTCGCCCCTCTGTCTGGTGGCCCTCTGGGTGCCACCGTGTGCCATCTCTTTGTTACTGTGTTCACCCATGCCAGCCTGTGGTGTGCCTCGCCCGTATGCTGTCAGTCGGCCATGCTGTGCAGTCTCTATTGCGGCACAGGCTGCTGTTGCCTCACCCCCCAATACCACACCTGTGTTGTAGCACTCACCTTGGCTGCAACTCAGATTATGTGACTTTCTGCCCTGAGTTATTCTAAGTCTCCTGTTTGCCATTTGCAAGTTACACCCTACCATCATTAGAGGTCAGTATTGAGCTTAGCTCTTCCTCTCCTAACAACTTCCTGGTTGCTCCCCCTTCCTATATATCTCCTAGTCCCCCCCCCAGTCCCTCTGCACATCTCACTCTTATTTTGCTGTCTCTGTCCCTTTCTTCCCTCCCCCCAGACGGGATTACATCTGACCATCAGCACTATAGGCAGGCACTCTTTCTCTGCACTATCGTATCTGCCACAATTGTCCCTGATTTTTAATCACACTTATTTCCCCTAGATCCCCCCTCTTGCCCCAACCTAATCACTTCTTATCTCTCTAGCAATTAGTGCTACCTCCCTTAGCAGCATCCTCCTTTTCTTTTCCTTTCTCTTGTATTTCCCTGACTTATGGATCCCGCTGTAAAATGTCTCCTAACTCTGTTACTTGTCTTACTGATCTATCCCTCCACTCCTACTCCTAGCCCCCCCCACCTATCCACCCCTACTCCTTACTGTCTCATTGATGAGGGCCATTGGTTCCACTAGCACTGCCTGTGATTGACCCACACGTTCCTGCACCCTCCGACTCATGTAAATCACCTGTTTAACCACCCCTTCCTGGCCTTAATTACTCATATTCCCTGTCTGCCTCTCCCTATTTATGGCCGCACATCCTTTCTTCATCAGTCTTCAGCCATGCATAAGTCTCTTAGATTCCTAGTCACCAGGCATTGCCTACTTCTACTCCTACTGTCCAGTAACATCCACCCCAACCCAGGTCCTGGACTGAAACCCTTCACTACCAAGAAAGTGACTGGGGGTACTCAATTACCATCTGCAGTCTTGTGCCCACATTTGACCTTCTACAGGCTGTAGCTTTAGTACTATTTAGAGTTGCGATATAAAGAAGACAAAGTGACCACTTGAGTTACAGTTCCTGTTGCTCTAGCAGTGGCTTTGATTTTTCTGTATTGCACCTCTAAATAGTATTAAAAGCTATAGATAAATTGCGCTTATACAAGTCACTGGAGCACACACAGAGCCCTCATTTTCTGACATCACAATAGGGGTCTGTGGGTGGGTGCCTGCCTGTAGGTGTGTCAGCAGGTTCAGGAAGTGGCTCCATTTTTCCTGGGGTATGGGATTTTAATACCCCAACACTGGAGCAGGTCAGCTATCATGTATGTTTGGTGGGTGGGGGGGCTGGAAAAATGACAGTAGGAACCTGCTCTTTAAAACATTACGCCATACAATACACTATCAAAAATGCAAAAGAAAGACATATAATAAATACAAATACGAAATAAAGACATAATAAATACAAATGCAAAATAAAGACATATAATAAATACAAATACAAAAGAAAGACATATAATAAATACAAATACAAAATAAAGACATATAATAAATACATACAGAAAAACAAAGTAACAGTTATTTTTGAAAGCAGATGCACTCTGTAACAAAGCCAATCCACTAAGCAAGCAGATACTTAAATGGCCTAACAGCTCTACAGTTAATAATTGCAGAAGGAATTGTATTAAAAAGGTGATAGCCCTGTAAGCAACAGATCTATGGCCCATTGTTTTCTTATAGAAAGGAACCATTAGAAAACCAGAAGACTGTGACCTTGTTACCTTATTACTCTGTACCCTAGTAAAGAGAGATTGAATTATAGGGGAACAAAACCCCTTACGACTTTTAAAAACAAAAATAGCCAATTTCAAATTAATTCTCTCATTTAATGAGGAACAGTTTGCTTCTTTTGATAAAATACAATGGTGAGTTCTTGTAGGAAGACTGGTCATAAATCGTGGTATGCTGCGATATGTAACCTGTAACTTATGTAAAACTTTTTTGCTAGCACCAGAATACACCAGTAAGCCATAATGAAAAGGACTGAGCAGAAAACTATGAGCCAATAATTTGCATGACTCTGGAATCAAGTATGATCTTGCTCTAAAAAGCATTCCTAACCGTTGATGTAGTTTTTCAACCAAACTCTCCATGTTTCTTTATTTATTTAGTTTTTATTTACCGGGTAAGGTGCTGTAGCCACAAAATATGACTATTTTCAGACACAACCCGGGTGGTTACAATACAACACTGGTAGACAGAACAAATAATACGTATAGTTCAGAGGTAGTCAACCATACAAGGAAAAATCTACACAATGTTCTGTGACGTAAACAGTATTGCTAATATCAATCAATCAATCAAATCTTTGTTTTATTTATCCAAGCGAACATCGTTGAGCACAGCTCATTTGCAAGATGGACCTGGTAAGATCAAAGTTCAATTTACACAGATACAAAAAAAATATTCAGTATACACACACTCTAGGATACTACAAAGAATATTCAGTATACACACAGTCTAAGGATACAGTCTAATCAGACTATACATTAAACTCAGGTGCAGTGGTAATAAGGGGTGAGGGGGTGAGGGGAGCAGGAAGTGGTGTGCCTGGCTGGTGGTGGAGGAGGAAGATGGTGGAGGCCTATACTGTGGAACGGATAAACTGTGGGCATTATGAAGAGGGCAGGAGGGCGGCACTGGGGGGTTTGTATAACAGGGGTATAGGGCTGTGATATATGACAAAGGATTAAGGGGGAGGCAGATGAAAAGGAGGGGTGCATGGAGTGTGCGGGGTGGTGACTCTTAGTAAAGGTGGATACCTTCCGTGAGTTGGCTATCTGGGGAGGGAGATGGATAAGATTAGGAATACTCTACCGTTTGTGGAAACAATTACATTTTTCTTTGATAAGCCTCGAATACAGATATTTAAAGGATGTAAATGAGATGTATCTGTTCACTTTCAGGGTCTTCTGCATCGTATTCCATAAGGCAGATAAAACATAGCTGATAGCAGATCTACCATATCGAGAATTGAATTTGGGCACTTTAAGCATGATGAAGTTTAGACTTCTTAGGGCATATTTACTTGATGTGATTTGTGTGAAGCAGTCTGAGATATAATTTGGTAGCATCTTTGATATCACTCTATAAGTCAATAGTATGGCACTCCTGTCTCTTCTAAATTGGAGCGAGGTCCATCCAAGTGCAGCGTAAAGCGAGCAGTGGTGAGTGCTGAGAGGAAGATCTGTAATAAACCTCAAGGCTCTATGGTAAAGTGTGTCCAGTTTGCTCAGATATGAGTTGGGGCAACGACCATATAGGAAATCTGCATAATCTAATACTGACAGAAATGTGGCCTGGACCAGCTTCTTTTAGAATCACTTGTGAGAAAGTGCTTTATTCTGTAATACAGCCCAAGCCTCTGACGGAGTTTTTTTAGCAGATCTTCCAGATGATCTAAGTAGTTGAGTCTACTGTCTACCCAGACCCCCAGATATTTGAATTTTGTAACATATTCAGGATTTTCACCAAGGACAGTGGATATGTGGCGGAGATTGTTTGGGAAGGAGTGTCCGGCTTGTGTTTGGGGGGAGAAAAACATTGCCTTTGTTTTTTTTGCATTTAGCAGGAGTTTTTCTTCCAGTAGTTGGTGTTGTAATAGGTTGAATTCTGCTTGTGGCTCTATGCATACTGTTACGGGAGAGGGGTGACTGACATACAATACTGTATCATCTGCAAACAGGTGTACAGTGGCTTTGGTGAGGTTATTGTCGATGCTACTGATATAGATGGCAAATAGGATTGGGCCAAGGATGGATCCTTGGGGAACTCCTCTTTGGAGAGATTTGAGTGGTGATAGGTCTCCTTCCGCCTTCACCTGCTGGGTCCTTCCCATGAGATAGTTATTAAACCATCTAATGGAGGTTGAGTCGAGTCTTATGGAGTTCAGGGAGGAGAGGAGCAGTTCATGGTCGACCGTATCGAATGCCTTACTCAGGTCTAAAAATACAGCACAGACACAATTTGTTTTGTCCAGTTCGAGTTGCCAATCATTGGTTACATTAGCCAGGGATGTGATGGTGCTGTGGTTGGTTCTAAACCCAGATTGCACTGGATTTAAAAGATTAGCCTCTTCAAGATATCCTCTTAGTTGGGTGCTTACGATTTTTTCTAGCAGCTTGGATAGCACAGGGAGGATAGAGATTGGCCTGCAGTTGTTGAGGTCCATGGGGTCCCCTACTTTCAGTAGTGGGATAACTTGGGCTGTTTTCCAAATCAATGGAATAGATCCTAGTTGTAGTGAGAGGTTAAATATGTGTGTTATTGGCACTGCTAATACTTGTATTGCAATTTTTAAAAAAATAGGGATCAAGGGAGTCTGCACCTGCACTTTTTTTGGTGTCCAGCTGTGATATTAATTCTTCCACCTGCTTCAGGGTGGCTGGTATGAAGGAGAAGGTGGACTACATTACCCGTGCTTCTGTGTTCTTGATACCTAACTGGGAACGCATTTGGTTAGCCGGAGAAGGGTCGAATGCTAGACCAGTGGTTGTAAAGTGATTGTTGAATGATTCCAGGACTTCCAGTCTATCAGAGATGATTCCCTTGCCATTGTGTACTTTGGCTGGGAGTGTGTTACTTGGATCGTATCCTATTATGTCTTTTATGGTGTTCCAGAACTTGGCAAGGTTGTGGCAGGAGGAGTCTAGTTCAGACATATAATAAGCAGCCTTAGCATCACGTACTTTACTGGTGCAGATATTCCTGGCTTTTTTGAACAGCTCCCAATCAGTTGATATCTTAGTTTTCGTGCTTTTTCCATAACTTGTCTCTCTGTCAAGGAGGGTGGCTTTAAGGTCAGGAGTGAACCAACGGTAGGTTTTATTTTTAATGCGTACCTTAGAAATTGGAGCATGGATATTAAGGGCACCTGTAATAATGTCATTTTGCACCTCGTATTCTATCACCACTGTGTTTGCTAAGTAAAACTCTTGCCATCGTGTGGAGTGGTTTATCTCTTCCAGATATGCCTCAATGTTGAATTTTTGCTTTGATCTCGTCATTGTGAACTTGGTGGGGGATGACGACTTACATGCTGATCTTATTCCTGCAATAAGGCAGTGGTCACTGATGTCATTGAATTGTACTCCAACATGCGAGAAAAGGTAAGATTTATTCATTAGTATAACAACTAATAGTGTGCTGTTGCTTGTATTCTTTTTTGTTGATTCCGGTGGGTTAATTTATGAGCTGTGTAAACCCACGTGTATCGCAGAATGATATTAAGGGTGCAGCTGCCTTTGAGAGCCAGTTTAGGTTTAGGTCTCCTATGATTATAGTTTCTTCTGTTACCTTTTTGATTAGGTCACCCAGGTGGGATAATAGCTTGAAGTCAGCTGAGGGGGGCCTATAGCAGCCGATTAGCTGCAGCGATGTGGTATGGGAGAGGGCCACTTTGAGGGATAGGCATTCAAATTATTTTACCATGGATAATGAGTCGAGGCAGGTTACAGATAGGCTGTCCTTCACGTATATTGCTATGCCCCCACCCCTAGTTTGGCGGTCAGCTCTGAATACTTGATAATTAGGTACGTTTATGTCTTTGTCGGCTGTGACAGGCCTGAGCCACGTCTCAGACACTACTAGTATGTCTGGTAGGGTATGGTTAACCCAGGCTTGGATCATCGTGATCTTTCTTTAACAGACTGCATACATTAATATGGAGATAGCTTAGCCCTTTGATCTTGGCTAAGTCTGTTGGTGCAGTGATGACCTCTGGGGGTCCTGGGTTAAGTTCTACATTTCCTGAGCATATTAATAATAGTATCAATAGTTTCATAGTTGCTGCAAGAGATAGGTTAAAGATTCTTGCCATTGCCCATTTTTTTTATTCTGATACCACTTTGTTTGCCATCCAGATATGGAACTTTGGGCTCTTGTTAGAGTGCTGATTAGTAGTCTTGCAGACAGGCGCATTGAATAATTTTCTGTACAGAGTTGAAGCAAGGTCCCATAAGATAGTAAATCCGCCTGAGTCCCTCCATGGCAACTGCTCCATGGGTTATGTTGTAGCATTGGAAAGTCATATTTACATATTGCAGCACCTCCTTGTGAATGAGCTTGCTCAATGGAGTTTTCCTGCAATAAACTTGAACTTGAACATACCCAGTTCCTTGTGACTGCTGCAGTAATGCAGTAAATCGAGTAATGTAATACATCTCCCCGTGTGGCATCCTCTGAGAGATATCGTTTTTCACTGCACTCAGGATACAGTAATAGAGCTAGCAGAATCCAGAGAAATCCCCCCATTATGAAAAGTATAACTGGTATGCAGAAGGTACTATATCAAATGTCTTTCGTGGTGCCCTCAGTAGACTGCTAATATAAACGACTTATTCAGCTACTGTTCGGTGAGTAGAGTTTAAAAAAAAGGAATATAAATTAGATGGAGAAGGATAGAAAAACACAATAGGGGGCGCCTAGCGTATGTGTTTCTCACTGTGATGTTTAAGGGCAAACAATGGTCAAGATTCGGCTCAACAGTGTGGGCAGCATGAGCGAGCAGAAAGGGAGTCTGCTGATTAGGTAGCTAACAAGGGGATATAGAGCAGGCTACAGGGCAGCGAGGCATAAGGCGTGATTTATGTTTGGCGGGAAGGTGTCTATATAAGAAAGGCTACAGAAGGGGAAGAGGCGGGTGGGCATAAAATTGCGGTTTGCCGTACCATTCCTGGCAGTCCCTCCGGTCTAGTCTGGCGATTCTGAGTGTTGGCTTGCGGCTGCCGACCGCCCGCTGTCAGAGACTGGCCCCCGGCGCACGACTGTGAGCACTTAGCGAAGGTCCTCTTCTGAGGAAAAAAGACAGAGCACAGCAGGTTAAACGCTGTGCAATGGCAAGCGTCAGCAGTGCTGCAGGGGGGCCGAAGATAAGCACTTTAAAGGCAATGATAATGATATTGAGAATGTCAATGTAGGCCATATTGCCCACGATTGAGTACAGTGATTTGTAGAAAGACCTAGAATCCCTCTAGTGGCAGGTCTGTATAACCTGCTAATGGAAAACTAGCCACTTCTACTACACAGTCGAAATGTGCTTAGTTCTATCAAAAATCTATTTGTTAAAGTGCCAGATGACTGAAGCAGGGGAAAAGTCCTGGCCAATCAGAGCAGGTTTGCTGGAAGCACCCGTGTTCCAATTGGCTGTGCTGTCCCGTATCTTCCAAGGAGCTGCAGGCGGGCATCCTGGTCTCGGTTGGTGGCTGGCTGTGTGCCAGCCGACCGTGGAGGAGCTGAAGCAGCCCTGTTCAAGGGCAGGCAGCTGGAGAGAAGAAAAAAGAGCAGGTCTTAAATAGCATAAAGGTTAGGATGGGTTAGATCTGAGCAGTTTAGTAAGACAAAAGGTAGTTACACTTTTTGGCGCCAAGGCAGAGTGCTTGGATGGGGGGGCTAGCATTGAGACAGAAGAGGTGTAAGCACTTTAAAACACTAGTAGAAATTACAATCCAGCTAATACAGTTGAAAAACTTCTATTACACAGTTGAAATGTGCTTAGTTCTATTGAAAATCTATTTGTAAAAAGTGCCAGATGGCTGAAGCAGGGGAAAAGTCCTGGCCAATCAGAGCAGGTTTGCTTGAAGCACCCGTGTTCCAATTGGCTGCGCTGTCCCGTACCTTCCAAGGAGCTGCAGATGGGCATCCTGGTCTTGGTCGGTGGCTGGCTGGGTGCCGGCCGACCGTGGGGGAGCTGAAGCAGCCCTGTTCAAGGGCAGGCAGCTGGAGAGAAGAAAAAAGAGCAAGTCTTAAATAGCATAAAGGTTAGGATGGGTTAGATCTGAGCAGTTTAGTAAGACAAAAGGTAGTTAGACTTTTCTAACTGACAAAGACAATGGCAGGAAAATACACAATAGTACAAAACATAATAAGCATACAATCATAGTGCAGTAGAGTGTTAACATAATCCATGGTAAGTGCTACAGGTAACAGTAACAAGGGGTCAGAGCAAAATTGAACATTTTGGGAACTGAGGAAGGGGATGTCAAGCACCCTATGGGAGTTTAAAACAGGAACATAGGGTATGTTTGACGAGGAGAGTGTGAAGCATCTTTTTAAAAGCAACATGACTAGGTGCAGAGTGAACATCAGGAGGTAGGGAATTCCAATTTTTGGGGACTAGGCAGGAGAAGTCTGAGGTTCCTTTTAGGGTTCTGCTTCTAGGGGAATAGTAGAGAGAGTCCAGTAGAGCACAGGCTATAGGTTGGGGACAGAGGCACCAGCATGCCTGCAAGAGAGGTAGGTAGATTAGTTCTGATGATGTTGTCCAGCAGAGTACCAAGGGCAAGGAGTCAATTGGCAGATAGAGAAGGCCATCTAAGGTCTGCATATAGCAAGCAATGGAGCTTCAAACACAGGGAAGCTGAGGCATAATGTCAGATACCATTGCATGTTGTATCCCACTTACTTACGGTGGTTTTCAAAGCATTTATGTAGGTAACAGCACCATACGCAAGGGATGGAAGTAGGATACCCCTCGAAATAGCCAGTCTAGCTGAGGGAGTAAACATCTGACTAGTCCTGTAAGCTATTCTGAGTTTGGAGCTTACTGACTTGCCAGTGTTGATGATGTGTTTCTCAAAGTTAAGAGTTTCGTCAAGCAGGACACCTAAATACTTGAATGAGGTTACTTTCGTAAGGGGGAAGCCATTTGCACAGGAGATGTTGAAAAGGTTGTAGTTTGTTCTAAGTTTGGTTGCAGATCTGAAGAGCATGCCCTGAATTTTACTTATGTTTGGTACAAGCCTTTTGTTGTGGATCCATTTTCCATTATGAGAAATGCAAATGTTAGTCGACTATTTATTTCTTCCATGTTTACAGAGGAGGTGTAGAGCACCAGATCATCTGCATACAAGACTGTTGAGCACCAAGGGGTGTTAGAAGGTATGCCATTTATAAAAATGGAGAAGAGAAGAGGCCCCAAGATGGAGCCTTGATGAACACCAGCATCGATAGGCACAGAGTCTGACACCACAGAGGTAAATTTTACCTGTTGTCTTATATTGCTCTGAGAAACCACTGAAGCTAAGGAAATCAAGCAGAAGAGGGTGATCTACAAGATCAAATGCCTTTGAGAGGTCAGTGAACACTGTACCAGTCATGTGACTGTGATCCATAGCAGTAAGGGCATCATTTGTAAATTGTATCAGAGCAGTAGAGGTGCTATACCCCTTGCGGAAACCATGTTGAGCAGGTGATAGGATGGTGTATTTAGAGAGGAACTCGGTGACCTGTATAACCACTAATTTATTGAGCATTTTGTTTAGTACTGACAGAATGACTATGGGCTTTTAATTAGCTATGTCCTTCTTGTCACCTTTCTTAAAGACTGGGGTGACTTTTGCCAATTTCTATATGTCTGGAACATGACCATGGCAGAGAGACAGTGTAAAGATTTAAGCCAATGGGGCCACCATAAAAGGAGCAGCCAGCTTCAGGAGTTTAGGCTGTAGGTAGTCAGAGCCTACACTATTACTATCAGAGATTGAGTTTAGTAGTTTTAGAACATCAGCATTTGAAACAACCTTAAAATAGAAGGGTGGATGTATGTGCACGTGTGTGTGAGTAATGGGCATCAGGATGCGATTTGCTGTGAAAGAGGCAGTATGAAGCTCAAAGGTAAATTCTGAGTTGAGAATCGCTCCCAAATATCTAAAACTTTCAACTATTTCTATTTATTCCTCCTAAGATCAACAATTGATAAATTAGTATCTCTAATTACTCTAGGGCCTGAAAATACCATCATTTTTGTCTTCACTGATTTTAAGACCAATTCACGAGAGAGCAGTCATCTTTAAAACAAATCAAAATCCTGTTGGACAGATCTTAAGGCTTGATCTGGATGGGAACCAGAGGAATAAATAATCACATCGTCTGCATATAAAATCATATTCATTCTATCAGTATGCTTTCTGTGGATAGTCTCTAGAAAAGGTTTAGCATTAGCAAGTAATAAGACTTTTCTCTTTTAAATCGAGTTTCAATCACTAATTATTATTTCCTAACCTTTATCTGTCTGTTCTAACTTCTTGTTAACTGCTTACAATATGACATACGTGGTGCTAGTCTAATGGTGATGAAAGAGAAACTGGTTTGTTTTTATGTTGGCTCACACTTGTGCGCCAGCTAACATATTGCATTAGTAGCAGATTTGGAGGTGCGGTCATTGTGGGCAAATGCAGGGCACGCATCAGTAGGTGTGTCAGTCATTCCCCAATACGGCAGCTGCAGGAACTGACACCGGCAACACATAAACTGGCCACCAGATCAAAGAAAAGGTCAGCTGCAATGACACCCAAGCTTCTCACGCAGCGTGCCCTTCCTGGTGAACCAGTTTACAAAAAAGAAAACATGGCGGCATGCCGCCACCGAGTGCCCCGACCCACTTCATTTGCCGATGGAGAAGTCCACTCCCTGTCAGCATAATGCAACCCCCCCATTTGAAGTGTATGCCGAGTGGGTGCCCAATCCCCCTTGACATCATTTCCCCTCTTACCAGTTTAATTTGTCGACAGGGGAGATCACTCCCCATTGGCATATTGTCCCCCAATTTGTTGTGGGCCAATAAGTGCCCAATCCCCCCATGACTACAGACCCCCCAAAATAACACTCAGGTGACATGCTGAGCCCACTCCAGCATGCCAAATATCCCTGTAAAGAAAAACATCCGTAATGTTTGTTTGTTCCCTTACACCTGAAAAGCAGAAAATGGTCCCTCATCGACTTCGGTGGCCTTCCCCAACCCGTACCCACCCTCTGCACTCCCTGCCTTCCCACACCCCGCTCACACCATACTTACCTCCGGAGCATGTTGCGACGATCTTCGGTGGACCAGGAACCTGTCTACACTCTTCAAAGCTGACTGCAAACTGAAGAAATGTCGATAAGCTGTATAATGGCATAAATAGGGTTTTTTTCAACTTTGGTGCATATCTTGGTCATTTTGGGGAATTTGGGCACCATATTTTGAACATGGGGTTTTTGGGACCTCTCCTCATGAATTCAGTCACTGTCATGGTGTTATGCAGTCGCGAAAGGTGATTTCACAGTCACTGCACAGAATCACCTTTTGGGACTGATTAATGAAATGACAGTGGCACTGTTCATGAGGGGGGCTCTCAAAATACCTATGCTGCAAACCTGGTGAAAACAAAATTAAAAAAATTGCTGTTTTACAAGCGTGCATTGTGCAGTTTCCATGCACGCTCGTAACTTTGTGAATTTGTAATATTTTCACTCTAGATATTCAAAATTGACATTGTTCCGTACCTCCTTATGAACAGTACAGCTGTCATTTTACATATCCAGGCTGAAATGTGTTTTCACATGTCCAGCGCAGAATAGCGAGGTCGCTGTGTGAAATCAGTTTTCAGGACAGTTTCAGAAAATGACAGTGACACTGTTCATGAGCAGAAAACCCTAAAATGCCTATGTTGAAAATTTGGTGATGAAATTCCATAAAATGACTGTGTTACAAGCGTGCATTGTGCAGTTGCCAAGCACCATTGTAACCTCGCAAATTTGCAATATTTTCATGCCAGATTTTCAACGCTGCTATTTTTTCACATCTCTTTATGAACAGTACAGCTGTCATTTTCCACATCCTGCCCAAAATGTGTTTTCGTACCTCTGGTACACAATGGTGTGGTTGCTGTGGGAAATCAACTTTTGGGACAGATAAACAAAATCACAGTGCCACTGTTCATGAAGGGAGGTCCCAGATAGACACAGAGATATATAGACACAGCATATATATATATGCAAGATAAGATATCTAGAACAGCCTCACCTTTCAGAAACAAGCATTTGCCAATGTCGAATGTTTGCTTGCTGGCATTGGCAGTGGTAGTGTAGAAGTTACAGAGCTGCGTAATAGGAGTGGCAGTGAAGTATTGAACTGAAGCCAACCCCACCACCACCCTGCAGAGAGTGACAGGCATTGGGGTGTGCGTTTGGGTCATCAGGCATAATGGCTATGCCATTTCACCACACCCCACCCTGCAGACACTGACAAGTGTCACAGTGTTCCTTGGGGTCTTTGGCCCTTATGCGTACCCCATTTCATTAGGACATCTGGTGAGATGGGTGCGATATAGGAGAATGGGGTGAAGTTTGGGGCCGAAGAGTCCAAGGCATACCTCGATGCCTCTCACTGACTGCAGGGTGTGAAATGGTATGAGCATCACAGGCAAGAATCCCAAGTCACACCCCTGATGCCTGTCATTCTCTACAGGGTTGGGCATTATAGTTGGAAACCCTAATACCCCAGGCATTCGTTGGTATTTTCACTCCAAATTTTCAGCATGTTTGTTTTGTGACCCCACCTCATGAACAGGGGGGAATATCAGTTTGTTAGTCGAAAGCTGATTATGCACAGTGACTACGGCATTTAGCACCACAGGTGCAAAAACATTCCGAACAGGATGTAAAAAATGACAGCTGTACTGTTCATGGGGAGGTGTAAAAAATAGCAATGTTGCAAATCTAGTAAAAATATAAAAAAAAATGGTGAAGTCACCAGCGTACATAGAAACTGTGCAACGCACACCTGTAATATAATTAGGTTGGGGATTTTTTACAGCAGATTGTCAACTCAGGCATTTTGGTGCCTCCCGATCATGAACAGTGTCACTGTGATTTTCTTTATCTGTGCTGAACAATGATTTCCCACAGCGACTATGCATCTCTGCGCTGAAAGTGTGAAAACGTACTTCAGCTATGTTGTGAAAAATGACAGCTGTACTGTTCATAAGGAAGTGTGGAAAAATGCCACTGGTGAAAATCTGGACTGAAAATATTATAAAGTCATGAACTAATGAGGGTGCGTGGAAACTGCGCAATGCTCACTCGTAACACAGTCATTTTATGGACTTTTGTCACCAAATTTTCAACATAGCCATTTTAAGACCTCTGCTCATGAACAGTGTAACTGTGATTTTCTTAATCTGTCCTAAACATTGCTTTTCGCACACCAACCGCACATTGTGCGCTCATGTCTTGAAACACATTTTGGGCGACATATGAAAAATTGCAGCTGTACTGTTCATAAGGAAGTGTAATAAAATGGCAATGTTGAAAATCTGGTGTGAAAATATTAAATTTGCAAACTTACGAGCATGCATAGGAACTGTGCAACACACGCTCGTAAAACAGTCATTTTTAGGAATTTTTTCACAAAATTTTCAACATAGCCATTTTAAGACCTCTGCTCATGAACAGTGTCACTGTGATTTTCTTAATTTGTCCCGTACATTGATTTCACACACCGACTGCGCCATTGTGCGCTACATGGGTGGAAACACGTTTTGGGTGAGATGTGAAAAATGACAGCTATACTACTCATAAGAAGGTGTGGTAAAATGGCAATGTTGAAAATCTGGAGTGAAAATATTGAAAATTCACAAACTACGAGCCTGCATAGGAACTGCATAGCATAACTCATAAAACAGTAATTTTTGGAATTTTGCACCAAATTTTCAACATGGGTTTTGGGACCCCTTCTCATGAATGATTCACTGTCATGGCGTTATTCAGGCGAAGGGTGATTTCCGCAGTGACTGCGCAGTGACTGAAATCACCCTTCGGGCCCGAATAATGCCATGACAGTGACATCATTCATGAGAAGGGGTCCCAAAAACCCCATGTTGAAAATTTGGTGCAAAAATTCCAAAAAGTGCCTGAGATATGCAACAAAGTTGAAACCCCTATCTAGCCCATTATACAGCTTACCGGCATTTCCTCAGTTCGCGGTCGGCTTTGAAGAGTGCAGACGTGTTCCCGGTCCACCGAAGATCGTCACGCCGAGGTCCGGAGGTAAGTGTGGGGTGAGGGGTGTGAGGAGGCAGGGTGCGCAGTTGGTGGGTGCGGGTTGTGGGAGGGGGGCCAGGGAGACTATGTGGGATCGTTTTTTCTTTACAGGTGTTCTTTTTGTTTCCAATGACGACGCGGGACGTTTGCCATGCTGGGGTGGGCTCCCAGTGTGGCACAAGGATGGTTGGGGGCGTTCAGCCAACGGGGGATTGGGCATCCCCATCGCCTAAAGCATCGATTGCCATGCTGGGGTGGGATCGCAGCGTGGCACCCAGTACTCGGGAGGGGTGAGGACAGTGGAGCCGACGGGGGATTGGGCACTCCCCGTCGGCTATATCATGAGTTGCCATGCTGGGGTGGGCACCCAGCGTGGCATTTAGAGCTTGGGGGCAGGGAGCACAAGCGCGGCCGGCGGGGATTGGACACCCTCGTCGGCTATACGGTGTGTGCGATGCGTGCGTTGGGGAGGCACGGATGCCTGCATGTGCGTGTGTGTGTGTGTGGGGGGGAACTGTGCATGAGCATGCGATATCTTATCACAGCTCACTGAAGCATAGCTCCCCTTTTCAACTGTATGCCACTGCATTTTGGAGCTTGTCATAGACAGCTCCAGCATGCATTGGCTTACAGCGTCCGTGCCTATCAACACACTGACTGAATTGGAAGAGGGGTAACACACCTCCGAAATCTCGGATCATGGCACTATGTTTCTTGCACATGCGTGCAAGCAAACATAACAAACATAATAAATGTATCTTAATTTTTGAAGACCGGGTTTTTTTTTTTTGTGCGTGCATATGTGACGTATGAATGAGGGATCCACTCACTGTAGATCAAGGGAGGATGTGAAATGGTGCAGGTACGTGGGGGTGAACAAAGTGGTAGACAGTAAGCCCTACCAGAGCTTCAGGCTGATGTAGCACAGCGATACATGGGGGGGGAGGGGTGAACAAAGTGGTAGACAGTAAGCCCTACCAGAGCTTCAGGCTGGTGTTGCACAGCTGGACTAAGGCACAAGCACCCACAGCATGTTCTTATAGTCCCCATTTATATGTCCATTTATGTTCTTACAACGCTGATTGCCTAACTGAACCAAGATGTAAAACAGATACTAACACGTCAGGTTTATTTCAGGTGACCAGGATCGTAGTGGGGAGAGGGGGCAAGTGAAACAATGTCCTGAGAATGTGCTTAAAGGAAAATTACACCCAAACCTTGAAAAAATATATACTGTGCAGAGTGTTTTAATTTGCATGTGAAGTTCTAGAGTTTCCTTCCCTCTGACTGGTATTATGAGTTTTTCCTAAATTAGCCTGCTAGCTTTAGGGTAGTTTTACGACCCCTGGATATCTCCATATCAAACAGGTTTATTGCATTTCTTTGTCCTACAATGCACCTTGTTTCATGTAATAGTGATGTAGCAGTCAGAGCCCATAAATCCAGCAGAAAGCATTGCATTACAATCAGTTCACAACAATAGAGATGGTTATATTTTAAAATCTGTAGAATTCAGCTTGGTGACCACCCTCATCCTAAAGGTTTTACTGTCCTGAAAAACTTTGCTGCTGGTAATTTTTGTGCAGCTTGTAAAGCTTCCAAGATATTTATTTTGTTTGGCATTTGTGTGTTGAATGTTGGGTCTCTCTTACATCACAGTCACGTGAGACAAGATGCATTGTGGGAACAAGAAATACAATTACACTATCAGGTATGAAAATCCGTAGGGGTCGTAAAAGTAGTATAAAGCTAGCAAGCTAATTTGGGAAAAACTCCTAATACCAGTCAGAGGAAAGGACACACTAAAACTTCACATACAAATTAAAACACTCTGCACAAGATATATTTTTTCAAGTTTTGGGTGTAGTTTTCCTTTAAACTTATTAACTGTTGCTGTGCCATGGAGTGATACACCAGTCTTACATTACTCAGCGGCAAATCTTTTTCATACTTTTTGTAATCATCGGTTAAGATATAACCACTAACTGATGATAGACACTTGGGGGCATGAAACTGTGCTACCAGCAAAGTTGCATTTGCAAAGCCCTGAATATTTATCTGTTGGTAATGAAATGAAAACTGTCAGCTGATAACATTCAGCCACTGTTCATTGCACAGAATAGACATCTCACTGATAGATCTGAAGCAAAGGGACATGCACTTGCCAATAACACCACTACAGCTCCAGACACTGAAGAAAGAAGTTCATGCATTTTCATGACTGTTAACTTTTTTCAGCATTTTAAAACAGTTACTTAGCATCTGAACTAAGATGTTACACGTCACTGAACTGAATTGTGACACCAGAATCCCTGCGATCAACATTTGTCAGCAAAAGTGAATTGAAAAAATCAATAGATGTATAAAATGGTAAGTGACATGAGTCAATAACAACATATCTGCACGTAATACTTGGCTTAAAATTTGAGCACCACCATATTCCGCACCACAGCGTCAAACAGGGATGCCATTTATAATTCAGCTAATGTCAAGCAGTTTTTCGAGCCATAAAAAGAATTACTGTATCAGTATGGTGCCAGCAACGGGATCAGGAAATTATGAAATAAAATGCAACAGCACCCCCATCAGCCATATATTGTGCGGGTGGAAGAGTGTAAAACGCAGGGGTGGGCTGTTAGGCAGCTTCAGATTACAGGAGAAAAGGGGTGGATTATTGTGAGCTACGGTTGAATTTGTGTTTTCTTTTTCTAAACCTAGTTTTCGCTATTTTGTTAGGGCACATGTCCAACCCTAAGATGCTTAGGGTCACAAGGTGATGTGACTTCATCGAGCATCTGATTTGAGAAAGAGCTGTGTGATTCTATCTAAATGCCAGCTCATGGCAATTCAGAGAAAAAAAAAATATTTTGAGGCTGCATTACCAGACTAAGTGTGCAGTTTAGTGAATTACCACAAAGGGGTGTATATATGACAGCACTAAAAGGCGCATTAAAGTGCTTCAGTCATGAAAACCTCCCCCACTGGCTGCTGCTGAAATGCATAGCAGTATGTTCTCCTTTGTGCATTCTGGCTGTTCTTTGCTTCAGCTGCAGTTAGTACAGTACTGCCAAGTTCGTTTGCATAGGTTTAGCAGCGGGAGTTCACATTGACAGAGTCTAGTAAAAGAAAATGCTTGGAATTACACATACAACAAGTCTGAGTTTTCACATCAAATGCTGAGGTATTTTTTCTGGAGGATTAGAACCCATGGAGTCCATGAAGGTGTGCTTTGGAGAGCTGGCGTGTGTAAGGACTGTTAGGCACCCACACATTTTGGTGGTCCTGCTGTGGCAGGGAACAGTTTATTAAAGTAATGATGTGTGGCTTGTCTCTTTAAGCTAGACAAGACTGCACCATCCTATCAGGTAACCGACACAGTTGATCTGTGTGTGTGTGTGGGGGGAGGAGCTGCTCACTGAAGCATAGCTCCCTCTTTCAACTGTATGCCACTGCATTTTCAACTGCTGTCATAGACAGCTCCAGCAGTGATTGGAGAACTGTGACCACGCCTGCAAACACACTGACTGAATTGGAAGATGCTGACACACCTCTGAAAAACTCAGACGATAGCACTATGTTTCTTGCACATGCGTGCAAGCAAACATAAAAATGTGTTTTAACATAACTGTGAGAGATAGATGACATTCTTCCTCTAGTGGCACGAATCAACTATTACCAAAAAATCAACAACAAAAGAAAGGCTGCACGTGGAAGGGGTGCTGGGATAAAATGCAAGGCAAAAATGTAAACAAAAAAATTACTCACCACTCCAAAGTAAGGAGACTGCTCTGGTTCTTATAAAGCACTTCATTTTATTCCTGTGTAATGTGCAAACATCCTGACATGTTTCGGAATTACAATAATGGAGTGGTGAGTGCGGGATTTTTTGTTTACATTATTACCAAAAAATGTTTTGTTTTTATAAAAAATAATTATAACTGGCCTGGTGGCACAGAGAGTTGAGGCGCTGGATGCCTTACCCCGTGCTATGCTGGAGACCCGGGTTTGGGAATGACCTCGGGTCATCGGGGTGCCAGCGTGGGGGTGGGGGTGGCGGAGCAGAATCAAGGATGCCAGCAGGCAGTTCTCCTCTCCTGGAGTGGTGGGGGTGGGTTCCTCCAACTAATTAATTTGTTGGGCTTCACACAGGTGATTACCTCTGCGACCCATACTCATGGTCACTCATTGGACTTGGTCTTCCTACTAGGGTTGGAGACCTCTGACTTGGTGGTGGAACCAGTTGGATGGTCTGACCATCACATCATAAGGTTCAACTTTATGGCTCCTCCTAATAATGTGGAGATGGTTTGGTTCTGCCTATTCAGGGGTTTGACCCCGGATGGTCTAATGGCGGTGCTGGACCTATCGAGCTTGCTGAGACTAAACACAGATCTGAAGAATCTACTACAAGCTTATAGTGAGGCTATAGTGGGGGCTCTGGATTCTGTTGCTCCTGTTCATGTTCACCCTCTCACTCTTTGCCCTCGATCTTCTTGGTTTGATGGGACCTTGAGGGAGCTGAGGTGAGTGGGGTGAAGGTTGGAGTGATGCTGGAGGAAATGAGGCCTGGTGGCCAACAAACTTAGACTGATGTCTCCTTATGAAGAGTATCAGTCAGTTATCTCCTGTAAGAAGGCAGAATTCCTGTCCAGGGAAATAACTGCAGCACAGGATCAGACCAGCTCAGCTCTTTCGCACTGTGGACAGACTGTGCATTCTAACCTGTCTACAGCCACGGAGAGCATTGTCACAAGAGAAATGTGATGAGTTTGCTCGGTTCTTTGCAGACAAAGTTGCTGGCATCAGAGCTGAAGTCTGTGCAGCTCTCACTAATGGGGATTGCAGGGATCAGTTTGAGGTTGTGGCCCTTGAACCTGTTTGGTCAGATTTCAACCAGCTAGTGATCAAGGATGTCATGGAGATCATCCAGAATTTGCAGCTGACCTGCTGGGGTATGGATCCAGGTCCAACATGTCTCCTTGTGGAGTGTGTTGAAGTCCTCAGCCCAGTCCTAACAGAGACAGTCGGGTGTTCTTTAGAGACAGGTGTGTTTCTGGACACCCTAAAGGGAGGCGGAGGTGATACCGCTCCTGGAGAAATCCTCTTTAGACCCAGACTGTCCTGTCAAATACAGACCTGTCTGTAATCTTCCTTTTGTAGTAAAGGTTATAGAGAAGGCAGTCACGTTGCAGCTGGAGGACCATCTTACTATCCATGAGCTCTATTATCCTCTCCAGTCAGGATTTAGGAAGAGGCACAGTACCGAGATGGCGCTTGTCCGGGCACTAAATGATCTCCTGACAGCGAGAGATTGGAGGACCCATTCCATCTTGGTTCTCCTTGATCTCTCTGCAGTGTTTGACACTGTGGACTATGTTGTGCTTCTAGAGCATGTGAGGGTCCTCTGTGAACTGTCAGGAACAGTCCTCAGATGGTTCCATTTGTACCTCACCAGCTGGTCTCAGACAGTGGTGTCTGGGATTTATTCCTCTGAAACAGTCTCCCTGCTGTGTGGAGTCTCTCAGGGCTTTGTTATCAACCATGTTGTTTGTAGTGCATATACTGCCATTGGGGGGCATTATGAGGCAGTATGGGCTGAGTTTTCACTGTTATGCGGACGATACTGAGCTCTACATGTCCTTTGTGCCAGGGCAGGATGATTCAGTCTTGGTGTTTAACAACTGCCTCGCTGAGATCCAGGACTGGATGAGTGCCAGTTAACTGAAGCTAATGTAACCCCTAGATGGCGCTATCCCAGGGGCTACTACCCCTGCCTGATTTGCCACTAACAGGTTGAGGGGCCTGGATCCGATGGCGGGTGCCTCCACCCAGAGGTCAGGGTTTGCAATAGTTAAACTAACTTGGTCACAGCCCTCTGGGACACTGCAACCCCTTTCTTCCCACTAGTGGCCCACAGTATATCAGAATTACCTTCACAGTATACACTTACCCCAGGACTGGTTCAGGCACTGGGACCCCTGTAAAATAAGAAGATACAGTGCAACAATCACAGTACAATACTTTAACATAGACAAATACCTCAGGCAGTATAACTTTGCTGAAACAAGCAGCTCTGATTTATTTAGTGGGATATAACAAGGACAGGGGGAAATCAGGTTAATTAGCTTATCACTTTACTCATCTACCTATGGCTCTGTGCACAGGCCTATCCCTACCAGTTACTGTCCCTGGGTACCCAAGCTCTAGTGGCTAGTCCAAACCGTGGCAGCTGGTAGGGGCCCTTTCACACAGAGAAAAGAAAAATGAGTTAAACAGTCAGCAGTACAGTAATTCCATTTGGATTCAATGTGGCAATTCAACAGGCAGCGACCCTGAATTAGTACTCACGACCTCCAAACAAGATAGGGTCCTTCAACATCAGCAGGGCTACTCTTGAGCTCCACGAGACTCCTCACACATTTATATGTCAAACAGGCAGGCTGCTTCTCTATCCCGATTGCAATTACTGCACAATACCCGGGAGAACACACAGCAGATTCAGTTCCTGAGTGCAATTCAGCAATTTCTCCAGTCTTCTACAGGGTGAGCCTGGTTTCTACTCTTCAGATATCCTTTGATCCTCCTCACAGGACGGATTCAGTCCTAACAAGCAGTTACACAAGCTGCAGACCGGAACTCGGGGCCTTACATGCGTTTCCCGACTAAAACTGCACACCGAAAAAGCACAGGGCTCCTTCCCTCTTCACTGCCAGAGCTCAACTGAAACTCCAGCAGACAAAACCGGGCACTTCCTTTGAGTTCCTCCCAGTTCTTGGCTGGATTGGCTATCACTCACAATAGACTGCCCTGTTGGTCCAAAAGGCCAAGTCCAAACTACTTCTCCCAGACTCACTGCCCATACAATCCTCTTGTGGCTGGCTCAGATTACGAGTCCAAGTTCTGATTCGTCCAAGGCACCATTTTAGAGCTACCTTAACCCACACTGATTGGTCCAGTTCAGCAGTTCAAAACTAGAATGGGAACTAGGCAAACACAGTTCTGACTGCAAAGAAAGCAGGTTAGACAAACTGTATTTTCATTATTACTCTAAATGATTTCTGGCAAACAAGTTACAACTTTCAGATAGGTTCCCTTTGTACTCCTAGTGACTGCAAAAATGGAGTGAATTGGCAGCAGCTCGAGTGGTACTCAAGCAGAGAAACACACAGTCCCCCCATACAAACTAATTATGTCTTCAAGCAGACAGCTCTTAAAGAGACAGTACCAGAGGCTCTAAAAACACTCACAGATAAATGGTTTAGACGCCAAACACCATTCAGGCTTGGAGCATTCAAGCAAGTTCCTGGATATCTTTTGGGAACCCCCATTTGCAGGGGGGTTACACTAAATTCAGACAAAACCAAGGTGTTGGACCCAGGACGTCGAGTTGATACATAGATACATAGACAATGTCGGCAAATAAGGGCCTATGGCCCACCCAGTCTGCCCATTTGAGCTCGTAAGTTCAGTTTATGTTTTCCTAGAAGTCTGTTGCCCCTTACCCCAGACCTCCAGAATTCCTTTATGTCTATCCCATGGATTCTTAAATCCTGTGATTGTTTCAGCCCCCACCACTTCCTCTGGCAGGGTGTTCCACTTGTCCACCACCTGTTCTGTGAAGAAATTCTTCCTCATGTTTCTTCTGAATCGTCCTCCCTCCAACTTCATCCCATGCCCTCTAGTCCTGGAACATCTTTTTGCTTAAAATAATGTATTCCTGCACCCTGTTCCTCCTGTGAGATACCTGTATGTCTCATCATATCCCTCTCTTCCTCCTCTCCTCCAGGGAGTACATGTTCAGTTCCTTCAACCTGTCTTCATAGGACTTGTGATGCAATCCATGCACCATCTTTGTTGCCCTCCTCTGAACCTTCTTTTACCCTGTCTATGTCCTTACGTAGGTATGATCTCCAGAACTGTACACTGTACTCCAGGTGGGGCCTCACTAGTGTCTTGTACAGTGGAATTATGACCTCCCTTTCCTGCTGGTGATGCCCTGCCTACACATCCCAGCATCCTATTTGCTTTACCTGCTGCCTTGTCACACTGTTTCCCTACCTTGAGGTCATCAGAGATGATAATCCCAAGATCCCTTTCCTGCTTGGTGCATGCTATATCCTCACCCCCCAACTGATATAATATGCCAGGGTTTTTGTGCCCCATATGCATTATCTTGCACTTCCTTGCATTGAATTTCAGCTGCCAAACCCCTGACCATTCTTCAATTTTCTGCAGGTCCCTTCTCATTCTGTCTACACCCTCTGGCATGTCTACTCTGTTACAGAGCTTTGTGTCATCAGCGAACAGTGAAATTCTGCCTTCTAGGTCCTGCTCAATGTCACTGATGAAGATGTTGAATAGGACCGGTCCCAGCACTGATCCCTGTGGTACCCCACTGGTCACTCTTCCCTCTGTGGAGTGACAGCCATTTACCACCACCTTCTGTGTCCTGCCACCCAGCCAGTTACCTACCCACCACACTACTGTCCTGCCCACACCCATATTACCCAGTTTGTGTAATAGTCTTCTGTGTGGCACAGTGTCAAAGGCCTTGCTGAAGTTCAGATAGGCTATGTCCACTGCCCTCCCTTGATCCACCTCCCTAGTCATCCAGTCAAAAAATTCAAGGAGGTTGGTCTGACATGACCTCCCCCTAGTGAAACCATGCTGCCTTGAGTCCTGTAGTCCATTGACAACCAGATGTTCCACCAATCTCTCCTTCAGTAGTGCTTCCATGATCTTCCCCACTGCTGAGGTGAGGCTGACTGGTCTGTAGTTCCCTGCTTCCTCTTTGTTCCCACTTTTGTATAAGGGGACTACATCTGCTGTCCTCCAGTCTTTGGGTACCTCCCCTGTTTACAGTGATCGGCTAAATAGGATAGCCAGAGTTCAGCCACCATCTCTCTTAGTTCTTTAAGGACCTGAGGTGCACCCATCTGGCCCCATTGCTTTATCAACTCTTTACTTCCAGTTCCTTTAGGACCCTTTCTCATATAAAAGGGACTTGTGTCCATTTCTGCACCATTCTCACCCTTGTACTCCTTCAGACCCATTACCCTCCTCTTCCTCAGTAAAGACTGAGCAGAAATACCTGTTCAATATGTCAGCTTTACTGTTGTCATCCTCCACGTGGCCCCATCCTCCCCTTCAGTCTCACCATCCTCCCTTTGTCTTTCTTTTTCACTTACGTACCTGTAAAGATTTTGTCCCTCTACCCACTGATTTTGCAATGTGTTCTTCTGTCTGAGCTTTGGCTTCCTTACTGACCTCTCTGCCTCCCTTTGCTTCTCCTGGTACTTCTCCCTATCCCCTTCTGCCTGTGTCTTTTGTATTGCCTGAATGCAATCTTTTGGCTTTCACTTTCTTTGCTACCTCTTTGAAAACCATAATGGTCTCCTCTTCCTTTTCCTCTTGCTAACTGCTAATGCATAATTCTTTTCTTGTAATCCCCATTTTAAATACCCCACTGTTCCTCAACCCCTGATTCCTGTCCCATTCCTCTTAATGCCTCTTTCAAGTATCTCCCCATTTTCCCAAAGTCTGCACCCCTAAAATCCAGGATACGTGTTTTTGAGCGGTTTGGTTCTGCTCTTTCTGTGATTTCAAACCACAATGACTGGTGGTCACTGTTCCCCAGGTGCTCCCCCACTGTTACCCCCATCACACTGTCCCTGTTTGTGAGCACAAAGTCCAGTATTGCCTTCTGCCGAGTTGGTTCCATGACCAGTTGCTTGAGGAAGGCACCCTGAAGGGAGTCCAGGATAAATCTGCTCCTAGTTGATGCTGCTGCTGGGATGCTCCAGTCCACGTCTGGACTATTGAAGTCTACAACCTGTACTACCTCACCCTTGTCTGCCATCCTTTGGATAGCTAGCATCAACTCTATCTGTTTCTTCCTCCTGGGCTGGTGGTCTATAGACCACACCTTGTGGATGCTGTCCCCATTTTCCTTTCCAGCTTAACCCACAGTATCTCTTCCCATTTTGTTCCTCCTGGATCTCTATGGCCCTTATGTCATTTTTCACATGCAGTGCCACTCCTCCCCCCTTCCTGCCTGCTCTGTCTCTTCTGAATATGTTGAGGCCAGGTATGGTCATCTCCCAGTCGTGGTTATCTTTACACCAGGTTTCAGTGATGGCCACTATGTCCAGGTTTGACTGCACCATGACAGCCTCCAGATCTTCCATCTTGTTGTTAAGGCTACTGGCATTTGCACACATGGCTTTCCATGATTTGACTTCCCTAGACTGTTTCGCTGTTCTACTCCAGCCCCTTCCTTGGTTGTCCTTTATCCCTGGTTCTCCTTGCTGTCTGCCCTTCTGCTGAATTTTGCCCCTTTCTGCCTATCCACCTCTTGGGCACTAATCTCCATCTTTTCACACTGCTTTGCAGAGATAGCCACTCCTCTGATTCACTGGTTCCACTGCTAGCTGTGGGGGTGAGCAGTAGGTACCATCCTTGCTGGCTGCCACCTCCCTTTGCTAGTTTAAATGCTTGTCAATGTGGCATTTCAATTTATCATGGGTGCTTGGATTCCCCTCAGGATGGATGCAGGTCTCAGGCTGAAAAACCTCCATCCCTCCAGGTGGGTCCCCAGTCACCAATGAATCCAAACCCTTCCTCACAGCACCAGTTCTTCAACCATGAGTTAAAGTTCTGATGCATGCACTCCTATGCTCTCCCTTGCCTCTACGTTGGAAGTACTTCTGAGAAAGTGACAGAAGTAGCTACTTGCTTGAGACCCCTCCCCAATTTCCTAAACTCTTCCTGAATTTCCTTTGGTTCCCCATTTGCCAGGTCATTAGTACCTAGGTGGATAATGACATCCAGCTCACCCTCCCGTCTTGCCTTCCCAGTGATCCCCAGGATTTTCCTTCCATCCCTCCATGCTGTGGCACCTGGTAGGCACCTCACCTCCCTGTCCTCCCCCTCCTGTATTCCTAGCTGGATCCCTCTTATGATGGAGTCCCCCATCAGGATTCACTTCCTTCTCTTCTGGGGTCCCCTGCTTTCCCCGCTGAGGTCACCTCCTTGTCTAACCTCCACATCCTTTCATTCCACTTCTCTGGGTACCTCTATTTGGTTGTCCTCGTTTGCCAGTGTGGCATATGAGTTCTTGAGTGGAATAGGATCTGGGATGTGCCTCTGCCTGACCGCTCTAACCCTCCCTGAGCCCACTGTCATCCAAGTGCTCCTCGTTCTCGGCATCCTTTGAGGCAGTTGCATTGCACTGGGTGGTCTCTGGATAGGGGTGATGGTACTCCTGACCCAGTTTACTTCTGCTCTGAGTCTAGCTACCTCATCCTGCAGTCCAGAGAGATGCATGCAGAGTTGAGGGACAACTGGCTGAACAGCCTTCCGGGCTTTGGCTCGGGGGCATCCAGCTGTTGACCTTGGTTGGGTGGATAATCTGGGAGTTATTTTTGATGAGGGGCTGACACTTAAGTTGCAGGCGTCTGCCATCATTAAATCCTCTTTTTACCATCTGAAGAATCTCACCCAGATAAAACACCTGGTCCTATCTGATGACCTTCCAACGCTGGTCCACGCCTTTGTGACCTCATGCCCCGATTACTGCAACTCCATTTACCTAGGGCTCCTTGGGGTTGATATTTGTCGCCTACAGCTGGTGCAGAATGTGGCAGCCAGGTTGTTGACTGGTTTACCTCAATCTTGCCATGTAACACCTGTTCTCTGTGGACTGCACTGGCTGCTTGTTCAGTGGCGAATCGCCTTCAAGGTTGGCTTGCTGACCTATAATCCCCTACACGGACAGGGTCCACGCTACCTGCAAGAACTCCTGCATCCCTATTGCTCACTCCATCCACTCTGCTCCACCGACAAGGGATTGCCGGAGATTCCCTGGGTCTGCCTTAAGTCAGCTGGTGTTAGGGTATTTATATTTGTGGTTCTGACTCTGTGGAATTCTCTACCTCATTCGGTAAAGGAGTGCCCAACCATGGGGAGCTTCAGGTCGGCTCTGAAAAATTATCTATTCAGGCTTGCCTTTACCAAATATGGATAATAAATGATGATGATATGCTGTTCTTTGTTTTAAATTGTGTGGCATGATGTTTTAAGCTGCATTTTATCTTTTGTACAAATGCTTAGATATTTTGATTTGCACTTTTTAAAGAAATAAAGAAGTTGAAGTTGGTGCCCCCCGTGATTCCACTCCCACTGGGTGCAGGTCTGGTGAGTAGCATTGGCAGAGAGGGGTGGCAAAAGTAACAGGGTGGAAGAGCTGAGCTGGCACCACGGGTGTGAGCGTGCCTCCTGAGCTCATACGACCATGTGCTGGGGCGCCTCGGGGGTGTCAGGAAGAAAATCTAGAAAATGTATGTGTCCTCATCGCTAGTTGGTGGGAGGAGGCGACAGGGACCAAACAGCAATATATAAAAAAAGTAATCATTATAAAATGTTTATGATATGAAAATAAATATTATACCCAATTTGTAAATATGTTTATGCATAGATCCCATCCCTGAAGGAGTCTAATAAGGCAAAATGTTGGGCAACTGGGATATTATGAGGCAAAAAAAGAAAGAAGAATAAAACGAAAAACTTTTGAAACTATTAAGGTGTGGCTGGCATTTCTTTTCCGTTGTATGTCTCCCCCCGACCTCATATTGTGACTTCTTGTTCTTGCACACCTCTTTTTTTGACAGATGCTGCCCTCCGTACTTTGTTTTTCCCCCGAGATACTTGAATGTTTCTATCATATTCTCCCCTCTCCCTCATTTCCTCCAGGGTCTTTCAGTCTTTCCTCATGTGGGTTATAGTGCATTCCCTTCACCATTTTTGCTGCCTTTTTGTGGACCACCTCCATTCGATCTATGTCACACCTGAAAGCAGGCATTCCATGTCTAGCATTCTTACCTGGTAAACAAAAGCTAATAAATAAACAAAATATGTCCTTCTGGAGATGTGGCCCCCAGAACTGTACACAGCATTCAAGATGTGTCCTTAACAATTGCCTGTACAGTGGCATCACAACCTCTTGTTTTCTACTGGTGATGCCTCTTCATATGCATCCCAGCATCCCCACGGCCCTCCCCACCACCTTCTCACACTGCCTGGCTACTTTTAGGTCATCCAATATGATCACCATGAGGTCCCTTTCCAGTTTTGTTATTTTTAGTATCCCCCCCATTCTGTATTTCTCTTGAGGATTCCTGTGCGCTGAGTGCATGATTTTGCATTTCTTTGTATTGAATTTGAACTGCCGCACTCTTGACCACTCCTCCGATCTGCCCAGGTCTCTTCTCATTTTCTCCATTCCGTCTGGCATATCCACCCTATTGCAGATCTTGGTGTTCTCTGCAAAGAGGCATACTTTCCCTTTCAGCCTCTCTGCAATGTCGCACGCTAATGAAGACATTGAAGAAGACAGGCCCTAGCACTGAGCCTTGTGGCACCCAACTGGCCATTTCCTCTCTTGGGACTGAAGGCTGTTAACCACCACCCCCCTCTGTGTCCTGTTGCTCAGCCAATGTCTAAACCAATTTACCATCTTTTGACACACTGCCAGACTGCCCAGCTGGTTTACTAACCTCCAGTGTGGGACGGTGTTGAATGCCTTGCTGAAATCTAGGTAGGCCATGTCTACCACCCTTCCTTGATCAACCACACTGGTGGCTCAGTCAAAGAAATCTATTAGATTTGTTTGACAAAATATACCTGCTATGAATCCATGTTGTCTTGGGTCTTTTTCCCGCTGAACTTGAGACATGCCACAGTCCTTTCTTAGCATGTATTCCAATATTTTCCCCACCACTGGGGTCAAACTGGAACATAGAAACATAGACTTTGATGTCAGATAAGGACCGCTTGGCCCACCCAGTCTGCCCATTTCCCCTACCTATCGGATAAGCTGCACATCCTAGTTAACCAACAGCCTACTTCTTTCTTACCCCCCATCAGAATTGCCTTATATTTGTCCCATGCATTCTTGAATTTCCCCACTGTTTTTTGCCCCACAACCTCCTCAGGAAGGCCATTTAATGTGTCCACCAACCTTTCTGTGAAAAAATACTTCCCCACGTTGCCCCTGAACCATCCCCCGAACTTTAAATTGTGCCCCCATGTTCTTGCACATCTCTTTTTCTGAAAGATGCTACCCTATACACACAGAAACACAGAAATGTGATGGCAGAGAAAGGCCCCTCGGCCCATCTAGTCTGCCCAACACCCTAACCCCCCCATTAAGCTTCCACCCTCCTTTCCCAACCCCTTAAATCTATCCCAAGCCCTCTTGAACCCTTCACCGTTTCAGCTGCCACCACCTCCTCCGGCAGCTTGTTCCAAGCCTCCACCACCCTCTCAATGAAAAACTGCCCTCTGACGTTACCTCTGTATTGCCCACCTTCCAGTTTGAGGCTATGTCCCCTCGTGTTCATTCCCCTCTTCAATTTGAACAAACTATCACCCTCCACCTTGTTTATTCCCTTCAGATACTTAAAGGTCTCAATCATGTCCCCCTCTCCCTCCTAGTTTCTAGAGGGTACAAATTTAGCCTTCTCAATCTTCCCTCATAGGGCACATCCATCATCCCTTGTACCATTTTGGTTGCTCTTCTCTGTACCCTCTCCTTCAGCTCGACATCTCTGCATAGGTGAATCCTCCAGAACTGCACCCCATACTCCAGATGTGGCCTGACCATGGTTCTGTATAATGACATTAGCACCGCCCTCTTTCTGCTGTTAAAACCCCTCGCAATGCAGGCCAGCATTCCATTTGCCTTTCCCACCACCCTGCTATACTAGCTGCTCACCTTGAGGTCTTGTGCTACCATAATCCCTAGGTCTCTTTCTGTTTCCTTCTCCTTAGTTACCACCCCCCAAAAGGACTAAGGTTCCATCCTATTCCTCCTCTCCAGGTGCATCACCAAGCACTTTTGTGCATTAAACTTCAATTTCCAGGTGTCTGACCATCTCTCCAAGTTCTCCAGGTTCCGCCTCATGGCTTGCACCCCACTAGGTGAATCCACCCTATTGCAGACCTTTATATCATCTGCGAACAGGCACACCCATCCCTCCAGACCCTCTGCCAGGTCACTAACATAGATGTGAAAGAGTATTGGTCCTAGCACTGACCCCTGTGGCATCCCACTGGTCAACGCCCATTCCCTGGCATGTGTCCCATTCACCACCACTGTCTGACTACTTCCCTTCAACCAGATTTCCACCCACCTGATGATACTGTGGTCCACTCCTACTCGATCCAGCTGATGCACCATTCCACCATGCGGAACGGTGTCGAAGGCCTTACTGAAATCCAGATAGGCCACGTCAACCGCTCCTCCCTGGTCCACTATCTGTGTCACCCCATTGAAAAATTCTATTAGGTTAGTCTGACAGGACATTTCCTTGGTGAAGCCATGCTGCCTGCCGTTCTGCATGCCATTCATCTCCAACTAGTCTATCAAACTGATCTTAAGTAGTGTTTCCATTACCTTCCCCACCACTGAGGTAAGACTAACGGGATGGTAGTTTTCAACCATGTCCTTCCTCTCCCCTTATGTAGTATGACCACCTCTGCCCTCTTCCAGTCCATTGGCACCACCCCTGTGACCATGGACAAGTTAAACAGCCAGGTGCGACACCAGTTCATCCCTCACCTCCTTGAGAACCCCTGGGTGTATTCTTTAAGGCACCATTGCCTTGTCCACCCTAAGTCTACCCAGCTTTTCCCTTACTCCTTCAGTTGTGAATTCTGCCACACCTGCCTGCCTGTGGCTGTCACCCCTCCCCCCCCGGTCCTGGTCCCCTACCCTTTCTTTCCTCCGTGAAGATTGAGGAGAAATAGCTACTTAATGCCTCTGCTTTTTCAAAATCTCCTTCCAGTATTGTTCCACTTTCCCCATTATCCTTCCAATCCCATGTTGTGCCTTCCTCCTTTCTCCAACGTACCTAAAGAAGGTTTTGTCCCCCCTCCTTGCCTGCTTCGCTATCCTCTCCTCAGTGGCCTCCTTAGCCCTTCTTATCTTTTGCCCTGCCTCCTTTCTTTTTTTCCTGTAAGTTTCCCAGTCCTCATCCTTTTGTGTCCTCCTGTACCTCTAGAATACTCTAGTCTTCTCCTTGACCCCCAACACCATCTCTCTAGTGAACCATAGAGGTGTTTTCCATCTTCTATTTTTTCTCACCCTTCTTATACATGAGTCCATGGCTTTATATACTCCACTCCTGATGGCTGACTATAATTCCTCCACCCCCTGCACATCCCCTAGCTTCAGCATTTCTTCTCTAAATACCTTCCTCATTCCACGAAAGTCATCCTTCCTAAAGTCCATTACCTTTGTTTTCATTCTAACCCTCTCCCTGCCTGCTCTCACTCTGAATCTGACAGCCCTATGGTCACTGGTACCAAGCTTTCTCCCACCTCCACCTCCTCCACACTGTCCCCATTTGTGAGGATCACATCCAACAGGTTTTCACCCCTAGTGGGCTCACTGATCCTTTACTATAGGAATATGCCCTGCAGAGTCTCCAAGATGCCCCTGCTCCTCATGGAGATTGCTGTCTGGGCCTCCCAGTTGATGTCCAGAAGGTTTAGGTCCCCAACTAGCACAATTTCCCCTTTCCATGCCATCCTGTCTACTGATTCTACAAAGTGTCTGTCCCCTTCCTCTCCCTGCATAGGAAGCCTATAGACTACCCCAATGCACAGATTTTCCCCCTGTCCCCTGTCCAGGGTGACCCACATTATCTCTGTTTCCCCCTCCTCATCCCGTTTCCCCATGGCCCCAATCCCTTCCCTAACACATAATGCCACCCTCCCCTTCCCCTACTGATCCTTCCTAAACAAATGATACCCTGGGATTACCTTCCCCCAGACATGGTGTTCATTCCACCAAGTCTCACTCACTGCTACAATGTTTAGGTTCTCCTACATCATGGTGGCCACCAGTTCTCCCATTTTGTTTCCCAAGCTCTTGGCATTTGCAATCAAGGCCCTCCAACATGTATCCCCATCCTGTCCTTCCCTGCTGCTAACTGTTCCCTTGATGAGTGTTGTGACATGGGGAGGAGCCTGCTCTGCCTCCTGTAAGGATGACCCTGTACTTAGCCCACCCTTATTCAGATTAAATTGAACTCCCTTGTCATAAAGTCTCCCAGCTTACTTTTTAGTGCAGCTGCTCCTGTAGAGCTCAGGTGCAGCCTGTCTTGACCATACAGCCCCTCATCCTCCTCCCATGTAGAGCCCCAGTCACCTATCCAGCCAAACCCCATCTTACTGCACCAACCTTGTAGCCAATTGTTGAATGCCCTTATCTTTTCCTTTCTGGATGTGCTCGCTCTTGGTACTGGCAACACCTCAGAGAAGGAAATGGAAGGAAAGACTGTGTTGCTCCTATAGAACCTAGTGAGTTCCTCAAACCTTGCCTGTACTTCCATCAGACTGTTCCCCTCCAAGTCATTTGCGCCCAGGTGAAACACCAGATGTGTCCTTTCATTCTGCTGCTTTCCCCAGGAAGGAATATGATGCCTCACCTCCAGCACTGTCATTCCTGGCATGCACTGTACCCATACTGCATTGTTTTTTGTTCCCTTCCTTCCCCATTTTAGCTGCTTAATTATTGAGTCTCCCAAGAGTGCCCCCAACTGCCTCCTGCTTCCTGGGTGTCTTTTTGGCCTCTAGCCTTGTTTTGCGGGGTTTGGCTCGCTTTGGCCTCCACCTCATGTTCCATCCTGTCTTGGTTTTTGTCCCTGTTCTTCATTTGTTCCCCATCACCTAACTTATCCTGATGTTTACCCACACCCAGCATCTTTCCTTCTTCCCCCTCTCCCTTTAGCCTTTCCTCTGACTCTGCCCCCATACCTCTTCATCCCTTGTACTTCTGCCTGGCTTCCTTCATCCCTGCAAACCCCTCCTGCATCACTGCTTGAGCAGGAGCAAACTTCACCTGGTCCCCCTCTATCTGCTCCTGGCCTCCCTCTGTCTGCATCACTACTTGTGATTGTGCCAACTGTGCTTGATCCCCCTCCAACTTTTCCTGTCCTGCCCATCTTTGCAGAAGGTTTTGAGCACCATACCCCACTTGGGGAAGTCTTCCTCCTCCTCACTACCTGCCCTGTCTGCATATTCCACTTCTCCTGCACCTGCCTGGTGCATACCACAGCCTCCTACTGCAGCTTCTGCCCTGCAGGGTTCCCTCCCATTCATTTTCAGCCTCCCCGGAGCTCAACTGCATTTCTTCCAGTACTTTCTTCCTGCCCCTTTTCTTATGCCCCAGTTCCCCCAGTGCCACCCTTTGATGTGTCCCTAATGTGCCAGTCCCTTCCTCCACCCCTTCCCCTGCATGCGATGTGCCTGACTCTGCTTCCCCCTTTCCACTGCATCTGAGATCTTTCCCCCTGCATCCCCCAGCCACCTTGTCCCCCCCCTTCTCTGATGGCTCCTGCCAGACCCCTTCCAGCCCAATATCCTCGACTAGAATACCTAGGGGGGCAAACCTAATTGTTACTTCTGCCTACTGGCCCATTTCACCTATGCCTGTGTCGCCCTTCCTTCTGGGCATCCGTCTGCCCTTCCCTGAGCCTACTATCTTCTACTCCTCCTGATCCCCAGCTGACCCTTTTTCTCTAGCTACAAGCATCATTTTTGTGCCTCTATCCTTCCTGCTGTCAGTTCCCAGTGACCCCTTTCCTCCTGTCTCTGGCATCCTTGTCCCAACTCTGGACTTGCTGCTGTCCATTACCACTTCTGGTCTATCCCCTCTGGATCCCCTTCCATCCTCTCCCCTCCCAAGCCCTTGACTTCCGGAACAGTATATCTGATTCTTCAGTGAATCCACTCAGCCATTCCCACTCCTTCCTTGGCTTATACTGTCCCGGTCTCTCTACCTCCGTTTCCCAGCTTCCCCACCTTAGCCACGCCACTTCCTCCCTCATCTGAGTGAGCTGGTTACACATTATACATCCCCTCATCCTCCAAGCCCAATTTAGGATCATAGCCATTCCACAGCCACTGCACCCCAGCACCCTGCCAAAAACCCCCCTTGGTCACTCCTCCCTCTGCGCTGCCCTACCATTTCATCTGTGATACTCAGATACAGTTCTATAAACACAGCTCCCTGACCCTCAACCCCTCCTCAGCCCCAACCCACAGCCAAGACTTTTTAGAACTACTAAAGCATGTGCAAACCACAGACTTCTAGAAATTAATTGCCATAATAAGCATGTGCAAACCACAGACTTCTAGAAATGAACCATCAATAAGCATGTGCAAACCATAGATGTCTAGAAATGAATAACCATAGTCACCAAGTTCAGGTCCAAGACACTAAGTTCCCAGCATCTCCAGCATCAAGTCCACTTCACCAAGTTCAAGTCCCCAGCACCTCCAGCATCAGTTGTCCAAAATCAAGTACCCAGCACCTCCAGTGTCAGTAGTCTCCACTAGGGCTGCAAGTTCAGTCCGACCATTCAGTCTGAATGGTCGAACCCCCGATGTTCGTGCTAGTTTGCCATCCCCAAACATATGGATGAAATATGTGAACTTGTTTCGCCTGGTTCGCCCCTGCAATACTTCATAAATTTATGGGTATTGCAGGGTTGAACCAGATGAACTAAAGTTTGCATATTTCATATTGGAGACAGTGCCTGGTCAGGTGGTGCAGACTAGATCCCTCATCAGTGATCACCTGACATCACCGACGACAGCCCAGTCAGCAGCAGTCAATCAACCCCACACGTCAGCCTTATTCCCACCTGGACCATTTGTAAATGTGTGGGTGATTGGCTGCAAAAGGCTGTGTCTGGCAAGACATCTCCATCTGTTGGCCAGTAGAGAACAGACAGTCATGTGGGTGGCTGGCTAGACAGAGTTGAGTCATGCAGCACCAGTTTTCTGATTCTGGCTGTTGACGAGATGAGCAGCAGAAAGACAGTGAACTGCTCTCTCTCCATCCGTAGTCTTGTACTCCGTGTGAGAGCCTGGAAAAGCTTCAATTGTACCTTTAAAAAAATATAGTTCTGGCATTACTGCAGTGCAATGCAACAGTTGATGTAAATTTTTTCTTATTTTACTGGACAAGACGAGGAGTAGGAGCATTTGACTGGGAGTCAGTAGAGGGAAGGGAAAATGCCAGCAGGAGCGTGCGGTGGGTGGCAGTGCTGTACTGTAATCACTCATTATGATGAACCATGTTGGTTGTGTGTGTGAAGAACTGAACTGGAAAAAATAAATTGGGAACCTGAAAGATTGATTTTGAAGAGAGATAAGCATAACTAAGTAAGCTAACACAGTAACTTGCTGAAAGGCAATTCAATTAAATAGTAGCAGTAGCAGACGGCAGTTTGTGTTGTGGGGTAGGAGTAACAGAGTCCACTCCAGACATTCAGCTTATCATTGTTACCACAGCACAAATTTATTATTTTTTTGCATTAGGCAGGCAGCATCTTTCTTATTCTTTCTTGCAGCAGATAAACAGATTTTAATGCTTTCTATCTAGGAATGAGCACTCAAGGCAAAATGTTCAACTGAACCAATCTAGGCAGAGTCAAGGTTGTTTTTTTTGTGTGGCCTGGCCCTTAATCTGATTTTCATTTTAACAATTTATGTCCTTACCTGTCTGGGAAATAATCTCCCTGTGTTTTGCTACTTAAAGTACTTGACTCGTGCAGCCAGTAGTACTGTCTTTACCTGTCTGGGCAATAATCTCCCTTTGTCTTACTACTTAAAGTACTTGACTCGACACAGCCAGTAGTGCTGTATTTGCCTGTCTGAAAATAATCTCCCTGTGTGTTGTTACTTAAAGTACCTGACTTGACGCAGTCAGTAGTGCTGTATTTACCTGTCTGGGAAATAATCTCCCTCTGTCTTACTACTTAAAGTACTTGCCTCAATGCAGCCAGTAGTACTGTATTTACCTGTCTGGCAAATAATCTCCCTGTGTTTTACTACTTAAAGTACTTGACTTAACAGAGCCGTTTTTGCCTGTTTGGGAAAAATTATCCCTCTGTCTTACTACTTAAAAGTACTTGACAGCGCCAGTCAGTAGTGGATGTGTTACCTGTCTTGAAATAATCTCCCTCTGTCTTACTATAAAGTACTTGACAGCGCAGCAAAGTTTGTCTGGCAAATAATCTCCTTTGTCTTACTACAAAAGTACCTGACTTAGCTGTAGCTGTATTTGTCTGTTTAGGAAAAATTATCCCTCTGTCTTACTATTTAAAGTACTTGACTCGACGCAGCCAGCAGTGCTGTATTTACCTGTAAGGGAGAAATTATCCCTGTACCTTACTAGTTAAAGTACCTGACTCGATGCATCCAGCAGTGCTGTTATTTACTGGTTAGGGAGAAAATATCCCTGTGTCTTACCATTTAAAGTACTTGACTTGACGCAGCCAACAGTGCTGTATTTACCTGCTGGGAAATAAATATCCCTGTGTTGTACTACTTAAAGTACTTGACGCAGCCATGAGTGGTAAAAAAAAAATAACAGGACTTCTCAGGCAATGCAGGCAACAGTGACAACAGTACAGCTACTGAGTGGCTCCTGCTTGAAGACTGGCACAGGTAGTAACCCAGCCACTAATAGAACCCAATGGCTGTGGCCATGGGCCATAAATTAGCATGGCATGTCATCTGGGTGCTGTCAGCCTGCATACGTTTTGGACTGTATATGTTTTTGAACTGTGGCAGGTTCATTTTAAGAAAACTGAGCCTTTCTACATTCTTTTTGGAAAGACGTGTTCTTTTGTCATTCACTACTGCTCCAGCAGCACTGAAAATTTTCTCGGAATATGTGCTTGTGGGTGGGCAACTGAAGTACTTAATTGTGATCTCAGTTAAAGAAGGCCACATCTATTTTTTCTGTTGCCAATACAGCAATGATTCATCACCTGCGGTGAGATGTAGTCTCCTCCATATAATCTTTCACCATTTTTGCAGCAGGGACTTCTGGTACCGCAATAGCTAACATACTAACATACTAAAATGGCAGCAGAATAGGCCTAACGGTCTTTCACATCTACTCGTTTGGTCAGCCCCCACCCTGGGAGCTGACCTTGCTGCCCTCGCCTTCTCTGACTTCCCTTCCCAGTTCCGGATATTCTCACTGCACTGGATTTTGCTTCCAGAACCCTTCCCCTGTACTTGTCCCACCCCCTCTTGAATCTCTCCACTATCTCTGCCTCCACCAGCCCCCTAGCCAGCGCATTCCATGGCTCTACCACCCTCTCAGTGAAGTAGCACCTCCTCCTTTCTCCCCTGAATCTTCCCCTCAGCTTCCACCCATGCTCTCTAGTGGCCCCTCCTCCATCCTTCAAGCACCCTGACTGGTCCTCCCTATTTACCCCTTCATGTACCTGAAACCTCTATCATGTCCCCGGTCCCTTCTCTTCCAATGTGTACATATTTATCTCTTGAGCCTCTCCTCATAGGTCCTGTCCCCAAGCCCCAAATCATTTTGGTTGCCCTCCTCTGGACCCTCTCCAGGAGTTTAATGTCCCGCTTTAAGTGTAGCCTCCAAAACTGCACACAGTACTCGAGGTGCGGCCTCACCAAGCAGTTATACAGAGGGAGTATCACTTCCCTCCTTCTGGAGGTGATCCCCCTAGTGATGCATCCCAGCATCCTGTTGGCCTTGGCTGATGCCCTCCTACAAGTCTCCAAGTTGTTCATCTTGACATCCACCACCAGCCCCAGGTCCTTCTCAGCCATCGAGACTTGTAGCACCCCCCCCAGGTGTACACTTGGCCCGGGTTTCTGGCCCCCAGGTGCAGTACCTTGCATTTCCCTACACTGAACCTCAGCTTCCACTTTCTAGACCATCTTTCCAGAGCCTTCAGGTCCCCCTGTAGGGCCACCCTCCCCTCCTCCCCATCCACCACTGCTCCCAGTTTTGAGTCATCCGCAAAGAGACTCATCTCACTCCTGATACCTGTCCTTATGTCAGAGACGTAGGCGTTAAACAGGAGGGACCCAAGGACTGATCCCTGTGGGACCCCACTAATGATCCTCCTTGGGGATGAAACTATCCCACCAACTATGACCCTCTGGTTCTGGTCCTGGAGCCAATTGTCTATCCATCTGATCATCTGGTTCCCCACCTCCATGTCTCCCAGCTTATCCAGCAGGCCCTCATGAGGAACAGAGTCAAATGCCTTGCTGAAGTCTAGAAAGAGGATGTCCACTGGTCTACCCAGGTCCAAGGCACTTGTCACCCAGTCATAGAACTCCACAAGGTTTGTCTGACATGATTTCCCTGGGACAAATTCATACTGTCTATCTTTCAGGCATCCTGACTTTTCCAGGTCCCCCCCAGCCTCTCCTTGACAATGCCCTCCATCACATTGCCCACCTCTGATGTCAGGCTGACAGGCCTGTAGTTCCCTGCCACCTCCCTTGACCCCCTTGGTAGATAGGCACTATATGCACCACCTTCCAGTCCTGGGGCACCCACCATGTCCTCAGAGAGATGGTGAAAAGCTCCGCCAGGGGTTTCGCCAGGACATCCGCAAGTTCATTCAGCACTCTGGGTTGTAATTTATCCGGCCCCGGTGCTTTCTCCGTCTTAAGGGACCTGAGGGCTTCCCTCAGTCTCTCTGCTGTGGTTTCCATTTCCGCTACCTCTTCTCCCTGCTTAGCCTTCCCCCCTCCTGCCAGTGATGCCTCTCCCTCTCCCCAGACCCACCGATCGGTAAGGGTCCCCCTTCTCAGTATCACTGTCTCCTCCCATGTATGATGCAGCACCCCAATTTTCCTTGATGAAAACTGAAGTGAAGTACTAATTTAGTACCTCAGCCTGCTCCCCCAGGTCTTGTGCCCATATCTCCCCTGTTTTAATCCTGCTAATCTGCTCCTTCACCCTTCATTTTTCCCCCAATGTATCTAAAGAACCCCTTGTTCCCTCTCCTAATTTCCCTCGCCAGGTTCTGCTCCTTCCTTGCCTTAGCCTCCCTCACCTCCCTGGTGGCCCTTCTCACCATCAGTTCGTACTCCCCTTGATTCCTTTCACTCCTTGAGCGCTTGAATTGCCTATAGGCTGCCTTCTTTCCCACACCACCTCCTTGACCTCCCTGGTCCACCAGCAGGGTTTTCGGACCCTACTGCATTTTCGTCTTACTCTTGCACAAGTGCTGGTAGCATGCTGCACCCCTCTCCTGATGATTTCCCACCTGCTATCGATGTCCATGTCTGGCCCAATCACATCCAAATGCTCCTTAAGGATCCTTCCCATTTCCTTAAAATCCGCCCCCCTGAAGTCAGTTACCTCCGTCTTTGTGCAGCGTTCTACCTCTCCTAGGTCCAGGCAAAACCAGACCATGGCATGGTCACTCCCCGCCAATGGGTCCCTTGCCTCCAGGCCCCCAATCTGATCACTGTCTGCCAGGACCACATCCAGTGCCCACCCTCCTGGTCGGTTCACCCACCTGCTGAGTTAGGAACGTGTCTTAAAAGACATCCAACAACCTCTGTTCCTTGGCCACCGAGGATGTCATAGTTTCCCAGTCTGTTCCTGGCATGTTTAAGTCCCCCAACACCACCACCCTTCACCTGCCCAATCTGCAGTGTCTCCCAACATCTGCCACCAGACTCTCTTCCAGCTCCTCCACCAGTGCAGGGGGTCTATACACCACTACTATGTTTACTCTCTTGCCCCTCGTTATCAAGGTGACCCAAATTGCCTCCATGGTTCACTCTGCCTCCTCTACTCCCCCTATGCCAATGCAGTTTTTGACTATCATTGCTACCACTTCTCCCCTTCCCTCCCACTTGTCCTTCCTGAACATAGTGTAACCCTCCAGGTTCAGGTCCCATTCATGTCCTGCGGTGGCCTCGGTCTCACTGGCCACTGTCACATCCACCGCTCCCTCAGTTAGCATTGCCTGGAGCTCAGGCATTTTATTGCCCAAGCTCCTGGCATTTAGCAGGACTACCTTCTACCCTTTCCCTATACTTCCATTTCCCTGCTCATGTTCCCATGGGGATTCCATTTTCCCCTGGTTTGCACTTTACCAGTCAGCCTTTTCCTGCATTCCTCCAGCTTCCCAGGGGGGTGGAGACAGAGTACCTCCTTTATCGGATCCCCCTTGACAGTCTTTTCTCCCATCCCTCCCCCTTCACAAGTTTAAACCCCACTTTCCTCCAATGAACCCCTCTATTTTCAACTTAAGGATTCCCTTCCCCTCCAAATTGAGATGGAGTCTATCTCTAGCATACAGCCCCTTATCCTCCCAGGTCTCCCCCAATCCCCCATCAACCCATACCCTCTGGCCTCACACCACTCCCTGAGCCACTGGTTTATCTTCCTAATCTTCCTTTTGTGTTCCCCACTATCCCTTGGCACTGGCTGGATTTCAGAGAAGGAAACTGTGCATCCTATGTCATGACAGACCCTGGCAAGTTCCCTAAACCTTGCCTGTATCTCTAGCTCGCTATTTCCCTCAATGTCATTTGTACCCAGGTGGACCAGTATGTCCGGTGAACCCCTACAGTCCTTTGCCAGCTGATATATCTCGTGCTTAGCCCTGTGCACCGTTAGTCCAGGGAAGCATTTTGTTCTAACTGGCCAGGCTTCTCCTTCCCTATCCCATTTGATACCCCTGATCATAGAATCCCCCAACAGGAGCACTCTGACTGCTCCTTTTCCTCCATTCCCCCCTTCCATGTCCCTCATCCATTCTACTGGCCCCTCCACCAAGCCGGATCCTTGTTCCTCCCCTTATCTGGGTGCAACATGTGGCCCCCACCTTATTTACCCTGGCCACCCCTTCCCCTCCGATCCTATGCCTCTCCTCCTCCAGAGTATCCTTCTGTATCTCGCTAACTCCCCCCCTCACTGCTCATAACTGGTCCTTCTCCCCCATCCGCTAAACTAGCCTGACTCATCCTCCCTTCCTTCCTGTCTCCATTTAGTCCCTCATTGCTTGTCATGCTCCCCTGGCCTAAACCCTCAGCTGCCATTACTGCATCCTCCTTGTACTTCTGGTCCTTCTCCTTGCGCTCTACTCCCAACTGGTTCTTCTCCTTGCGCTTTCCTCCCTCTTCCTCCTGCCCCTCCTGCTCTGATTCACTGCTCCCCCCATTTTCCTGTGTTCCAGGTTCCCCCCTGTTCCTCCTGCTATCCGCCCCCACCTCCTGCCCTCACTCCTTTCCATCTCTAACCACCCCTGTCATAGCTACATCACCCCCTCATCCTCAAGCAGAAGAAGAAGAGAATTGAAGTGGTTATTGAGTGTAAGGTCTGATCCACCTTCCCGCCTTGCTTCCTTCTGTCCAGCCCCGGCCATCTGCCTATTTTCCTGAGAATGTTGTCCCTCTGGCTCCCCTTTGTGAGGGTCCCCAGTTATCTGCCTGCTTCCTTGGTAGTGTCCTCCTTTTGGGCCCCCTCTGCCAGGGTCCCTATGTGACCCCAGAGTATTCTCCTGCACTGCTTTCCCAATGCCCCCTCCCATAGTGCTTCATGCAACCCCGTGGGAGATCCCCTGCCCCTTCCCCAACCATACCTCCCCCCTTCCCCCAGCTGTCTCCTAATCCCTGCAACCTCTCCCTAAGCTGTGCCAGCTGGTAGCACACTGGGCAACCACCAAACTTCCAAGCCCAGTCCAGTATCATGGCTGCCCCACACACTGTGCACCCCACCACCCTCCCAAAGATGCTGGCCCTAAAGAAGTGTGGTCCCATCCCCCTCCAAGTAGGTTCCTTCGGTGAGCCACCAGGTTCCCCACTAGTCCAAGATACACCCCGACTGCTTAATCAGGTCACCCACTAATCCTAGATACAGTCCTACAGTAAACCAGTAACCCTGTTACTAGGTGCAGTACAACACAGAAAACTTATAAGGGAAGTGAACAACTCCTTAAGCTCCTCTCTCCCAGCCTTTAAATCCAACCCCCAATGGCTAGAACTACATGAGCTGCAACTGCAGCCTTTTCCTTCAATTGCAGGGCAGGTGTTCCTCTATAAATAAGCAAAGCTCTGGGGAGGGAGGTGGGAATTGGGTCTACACCCGACTCTCTCTCTCTCTTGAGAGTGTATCAGCCCTGTGTCTGCCCCTCCAAGTCCTGCAGCCAAAGAACCAACCCCATGCAAATCCTACCAAATAGGTTTTAAATCAGAAGAAATAGGCCTCCACCAGTGCAGCCTGTTACACAGTGAAACATTCAACAAATGAGCCCACTTACAGCCACCAGATCAGTTTTCAAACTTCCAGCAGCCCCAAAAGCAATATCCTGCTAGCCCTTAGAAATAAGAAAGAAAATAAATAACCTTCTACCAAGTAAAATCCACAAGAAACCCTGTAAAAGCAACAGGAAGCAGCTACTGTACTGGAACAGAACTGATTCTGTCCCCTTCTAGTTCCTTCTAGCTGGCTGAGCCTTTCCAGCTGTCTATCAGACCAAAGTTTGACAGCATGTACCACAGTTGTTTTTCCTCCTGTGGTGTAGCAGCAGTTCTGGTTGGTGTTTAATGACTAAAACACATCAGTAGTGATGGCACTAGCAACAGTAGCAATGGCAGATTGTGCCTCCCTCCCTCTCCACCAGATCTTGTTCAGAATTTGAATGTTGCCATGAGGGCACTGATGAAGTACTACTTTTCTCAACTATACCTGCTGACATTTTCTCAATTAACAGTTCACAATAGTATTCCAGATCTTTAAAGTCATGTGGGTTGAAGAATGTCTCAACTGTATCCTTAAACCGAGGATCAAGAAGTGTGGCCAAAATGTAATGTTCTGCTTTGTACATATTTACAATGCGCTCGTCAGCCAGGAATGTGTTCAACATTTTTGCTGCAAGGGATGCAGCACTGATGTTATCCGTGTCAAGGATCTGTGACCCAAGAAGCTCCAGTCTCATTCTGATGAATGAGATTAACGGTAATATCTGGCTTAGCCCAGCACCATCGGAACTCACCACTCGTGTAGCCTCCTGAAAGAGTTTAAGAATACAAGTAAGATTCTCCATCAGATGCCACTGATTGGGGCTGATATTCACATCTCCTTTCCTAATGCCTTGTTGGACTGCATATTGATAGATGGCTTTCTGCTGCCCAAGCATTCTCTGCATCATATAGTAGGTGGAATTCCACCTGGCTGGAACTTCCTGGATCATCTGGTGGAGAAGGATGCTGTTTCCTATTTGAATCTGCCGCAACAACTTTCTGGCGTTAACAGAATGGCCAAAGTGGGTGCACACAGTACAGGCAGCTGCAATCAAGTTCAGAACATTTCAGTCCTCACTGATGAAGTCTTTCACCACCAAGTTAACAGTGTGTGCAAAGTATGGTACATGTGTAAAATTACCAAGCCTTACTGCTTTCACAAAATTAGAAGCTTTGTCAGACACCATAAACTCTGGTTGCAAGGACTTTGGAGTTAGCCAGTCGACAAACTTTACTTCAAGGCCCTCCAGAAGATGTTCCGCTTTGTGAACTTTGTCAAAATCGTAAATACATAATGCTGCCCATCTGTGAGCAGAGAAAGACCCTTGCTTTTTACGACTGTGGGCAGAGCCTACAGGAGTATTGCATGTACAAAAGGAGTGATGTCATGTTTTCTGTCCATGGAACTGACTGAAGGTGTAAATAGTCTCCTCCACCTTACCCTCCTCCAAGCAATGTTTTCCACCCTCAAATAAATACGCTTTCATGTTAGTCAATGGTTGCAGGGTACTATTTTCTTCCTTAAATGGGTGGTACAAGAACTGGAACCTGAGTAGTGGGAGGCAGCATTAGGTTTTTTTTTGAGTAAGATCCACCTCTGCCTCCACCCCAAACATTTTTCTGACTCATGTGGAAGGGGCATGAGATAGCTGTAGCATGCTGTAACAAGATACATTAGTTTGGGACACAGACATGCCTTGTGCAGTGGGGAACAGTACAGTACAGAGCAGGACAAAAGGTATTTAATGCTTCAAACTGACTTAAAAATCCTTTGGAACAAATGATTATCAGAGCCACCAGGGGCCTCAGACTGAGACCTAGACACACATTCTAATTTACAGTGAGAGCCACATGTTTTCTTAAACATCTTGCACGAGATATAGGTTTTTAGTTTTAGTTTTCAGTACTGTTACAAAAGAATTTATTTACTTGAATAAAAGTCAAGGTTAACAAATAAATTCTGCCTTTAGTTAGATTTGGTCTAATTTAATCAAATGTGATTTTAAAAGCTATTCTGATCAGAGCGGACATGAAAAAAAATCTTAAATATTTTTTCTTTTGTCATGGACACTTGAAATAGGATGTCAGCTTTCACTCCATTAAACCTGTTTTTCAGTTTTTTTATAGCATCTTGCTAAGGCATTCTTCCCAGAATGCAATATGTCACGGGGGGGGGTTGAAATTGTTTTAATCATGAAGCATTGGTGTTATCAATGCATTTAGAAATACAATTTTTAATTGTCTTTACAGTTAAACATGCAGTTTCATGTCAGGACACTCTTTTGGGGGGGTTCAAATTATTTTAAACATGGGCACAGTACTTGGTAAATACACACTTTGATGATAGTGTATTTTTTCTTTCAAGTTTGAGAAGTATGTATTATATATAAGTGTAACCGTGTTGTAAATGGTTAAATATCTTCTGTTCTGTTCTGTACTGTTCTCCACTGCACAGGCATGTATGTGAGCTAGCTAACTGGGGTTTCAGTAAGACAACAGTTACTAAATAGCTGTGTTGTAAATGGTTAAGTAGGCAGTGGTTTAAGGCTCTGAGCTACAAACCCGGAGACCTGGGTTTGACTCCCACAGCATCCACTTGCATACTGTGTGACCCTTCGCAAATCACTTAATGTCCTTGTGCTCCCAGGTCACAGCTGTAAACAAGCTTTCAGCTTAGTGTGTCTCTCCTGGTAAAAAAAAAACAAAAAACAAGCATTTGTCAATGCCGAATGTTTGCTTGCTGATATTGGCATTGGTGGGGTGTGCCTTTGGGTCGTCAGGCATAATGGCCATGCCATTTCACCACACCATACCCTGCAGACACAAGTGTTATGGTGTGCCTTGGGGTCTTTGGCCCTTATGTTCACCCCATTCCATCAGGAAATATGGTGAGATGGGTGCAATATAGGAGAATGGGGTGAACTTTGGGGCCGAAGAGTCCAAGGCACACCTCAATGCCTATCACTGGCTGCAGGGTGTGGGTGGGGGTGGAATGGTATGAGCATTACAGGTGATAATTCCAAGTCACACCCATGATGCCTGTCAGTCTGTACAGGGTGGGGCATTATGGTCAGAAACCCTAACGCCTCAGGCATACATTGGTATTTTCACTCCAAATTTTCAACATGGTTTTTTTGTGACCCCCACCTTATGAACAGTGATAACATCAGTTTGTTAGCTGAAAGCTGATTTTGCACAGTGACTACGGCATTTGGCACCACAGGTGCGAAACACATTTTGAACAGGATGTGAAAAATGACAGCTGTACTGTTCATGGGGAGATGTAAAAAATGGCAATGTTGAAAATCTGCAGTGAAAATAGTAAAAAAACTGGTGAAGTCAAGATGCATGCATAGAAACTGTGCAACGTACACCCTTAGTGTAATTACTTTCGGGATTTTTTACAGCAGATTGTCAACACAGGCATTTTGGGACCTCCGCTCATGAACAGTGTCACTGTCATTTTCTTAATCTGATCCGAACACTGATTTCCCACAGTGACCACGCATTTCTGTGCAGAAAGTGTGAAAACACATTTCGGCCATGTTGTGAAAATTTACAGCTGTACTGTTCATAAGGAAGTGTGAAAAAATGCCAGTGGTGAAAATCTGGACTGAAAACATACATTCATGAACTTATGAGAGTGCATGGAAACAGTGCAATGATCGCTTGTAACACAGTCATTTTATGGACTTTTGTCACCAAATTATCAAAATAGCCATTTTAAGACCTCTGCTCATGAACAGTGTCACTGTGATTGGGGGTAGTCATATCAGATTACCTAAAGGTGGGCTAGCAATGTGAGAGGGCAGCAAGGAGGGCTGGGGGGATACTGGGATGCATAGGGAGAGGCATCACCAGTAGAAAACAGGAAGTTATTATCCCTCTGTACAAACAGTTGGTCAGACCCCATCTGGAGTACTGTGTGCAGTTCTAGAGACCCAATCTCCGCAAAGACATAGACAGGATGGAAGCTGTCCAGAGGAGGGCAACTAAAATGGTGCAGGGTCTGCACTGGAAGACATATGAAGAGAGACTAAAGGAGCTTAATATGTATAGCCTCGAGGAAAGGAGGGGGGGACATGATAGAAACATTCAAGTACCTCAAGGAATCAACAAAGTCCAAGAGGTAGCATCTTTCAAAAAAGAGGTATGCAAGAACAAGGGCACAATTTGAAGATAGAGAGGACAGCTCAGAGGTAATTTAGGAAGTATTTTTTCACAGAGAGGTTGTGGATGCATGGGCGGCCTTCTGGAGGAGGTTGTGAGTCAAAAACAGTGGTGGAATTAAGCATGCATAGGACAGTCATAAGGCCATTCTAGGGGTGGGGTAGGAAGAAGTAGGCTGCTGGTTAACTAGGATCTGCAGCTTATCCAGTAGGTAGGAAATGGGCAGACTGGGTGGGCCAGCGGTCCTTATCTGCCGTCAGATTCTATGTTTCTATGATTCTATTGTGCGCTACATGCATGGAAACACATTTTGGGGGAGATGTGAAAAATGACAGCTGTACTGCTCATAAGGAGGTGTGGTAAAATGGCAATGTTGAAAATCTGGAGTGCAAATCTTAAAAATTGGCAGACTTACGAGCATGCGTAGGAACTGCGCAACACACGCTGGTAAAACAGTCAGTTTTTGGGAATTTTTTTGCCAAATTTTCAACATAGCCATTTTAAGACCTCTGCTCATGAACAGTGTCACTGTGATTTTCTTAATCCGTCCCAAACATTGATTTCATACACCGACTGTGCCATTGTGCGCTACATGCTCGTAAACACATTTTGATCGAGATGTGAAAAATGGCAGCTGTTCTGCTCATAAGGAGATTTGGTAAAATGACAATATTGAAAATCTGGGTCAAATATTTTAAAAATTCGTGAACTTATGAGCATGCATAGGAACTCACATAACACAAACTTCACGTCAAAACAGTCATTTTGAATTTTCCCCAAATTTTCAAAATGGGGTTTTGGGGAGTACCTCATGAACTGTGACACTGTCATTTAGTACATCATTCCTGAAAGGTGGTTTCATGCAGTGACTGCGAAATCACCTTTCGGGACCAAATAACAAAATGACAGTGCAAGAATCCATGAGGTTAGGTCTCAAAAACCTCATGTTGAAAATTTGGTGAAAAAGTCCCCAAAAATGCCTGAGATATGCATCAAAGTTGAAAAACCCTATTTAACCCATTATACAGCTTACCGGCATTTCCTCAGTTTGCAGTCGGCTTTGAAGAGTGCAGACGTGTTCCCGGTCCACCGAAGATCAACACGCCAGACTCCGGAGGTAAGTGTGGTGTAAGGTGGGGTGTGGGGAGGCAGGGTGCACGTGGGTGGGGGTCAAACTCAAGACAGTCAGTGAAGGACCTTTTTTTCTTTCTAGGTCTTTTCCTTTTAGGAAGATGACACAGGACGTTTGCCACACTGGGGTGGGCTCCCAGCATGGCAGCTGGAAGTTTTTTTTGGGGGGCCATGTGAGCCGATGGGGGACTGGGCACCCACGTCGGCCATACAGATTTTTGTCACACTGGTGTGGGCTCCCAGTGTGGCACCTGGAAGTGTGTTGGGGGCTAGCAGTCAGATGTTTGCCACGCTGGGGTGGGCTCCCATTGTGGCACTTCAAAGGCTGTTTGGGTGGGCCAATGGAGCCGATGGGGGATTGGGCATGGGCACCCCCGTTGGCCTTACAGATTGTTGCCACGCTAGGGTGCGCTCCCAGCGTAGCACCTAAAACTCTGTTGGGGCAGCGCAGCGCAGCCGACGGGGGACTGGGCACCCTCCGTCAACCATACTGTGGGGAGGGAGCGTGTGAACACGCTGGGGTGGCCTCCCAGTGTGTTACTTGTTTGTGCGGGGGAGGCTGTCTGCGACAGCTCTTGCACTACAGTGCCGACGTGTGGGCACTTTGCACTGCCGATGTCGGTATGCAAACTGCCTACATGCCACTGCAATCCTTTCAACTAACTGTATGCTGCTGCATTTGCAAAGCGCTGTCATAGACAGCTCTTGCATTCATTGGCGGCGGTGGGACTGTGTGCCTGTAAGCAGTAGGGGCATTGGAAGTAGGGAGGCAACCTCAGAATTTTCGTATGGTGGCACTATGTTTCTTGCACATGCGTGCAAGCAAATGTAAAAAGTGCCTACAATTATTTTTTTAATATAGTTGAGTTTATGTGTAGTAAATCAATACAAGCCAACTCCATGGGGGCGCTGGTGTATGATGTTTTGAATGTGGCAATAGGATTTAGCATGTGCACTGCTTTAAAATCATTTCACGGTATTTTATACTTTCTTAAACAGATACTCCACATTTCTGTGGGGGCTGGGGGATTCAAACCAAGATCTCCAGATTTACAGAGAAGAGCCTTAAACCACTGTGCTATACTGCCTCCCTAGTTATGGCAGTCATCTGTTTTATGTTTCATGGTGTTGGTGTAGTAAGCATACTAGCATACAAAAATGCCAGCAGAATAGGTCTAGCAGGCTTTTTGTCTGCTTCTTCGGTCAGTCTCCACCCACAGGAGCTGACCTTGCACTCCTCACCCTCTCAGGCTTCTCCTTCCCAGTCTGGGGAGAACCCTAGCTAACTGGGGTTCCTGTAAGACAACAGCTACCAAAAGCCATGTTGTAAATGGTTAAGCAGGCAGTGGTTTAAGGCTCTGAGCTACAAACCTGGAGACCTGGGTTTGACTCCCACAGCCCCCACTTGCATGCTGTGTGACCCTGTGCAAATCATTTAACTTCCTTGTACTCCCAGATCACACCTGTAAACAAGCTTTCAGCTTAGTGTGTTTCTCCTGGTTAAAAAAAAAAAAAAAAGTGCCTAGAATTATTTTTTTAATATAGTTGAGTTTATATGTGATAAGTAGGTCAGGTATGATGTACATAGAATCTGAAAAATTCATAACATGCTGTATTGTGATTCAATTAACTGGTAAACGGGGATTTTGGTTTCTTTTACAAATTTATTTTTCTTGACCATGGATATACTAAAGCAAAAATTTCTCAACAAAATGTTTTTAAATAAAGAGTTTAACTCACAGCAGCAAAGGAAGCATGTTGGCATTAAAAGCTTAGTGGCGTGGATGTAGAGGCACCAATATTTAAGCATGACTTTGGTAGAGGATTAATTGTGACTGTGGGGTGAGGGAGGGAGTGAGTCTTGATATTAGTAGCATAATGGTTTTCTGAAATTTCAACCTTCAAGGGGTTAAACTCTGCAGCATCTGTACAGTATATCACTAAGCCATATGCAGTGTGGTATGGGTAAAACCCAGATCACCAGTCCAGGACCAGTGCTGTAAAATTTGCACTGGGCACAGCTTATACAAATATTGCTGATCCAGTGGATCAAATAAATACATGCCAAATAAATAAATAAATACTCTGCTTTTGCCTGGTGTTTCAACCCACCCAGGAGTGATGTTATTACATGATAATACACACCTGTCGTGCCTTATTGCTTAAATATGCCCTTTCTCAATGTAACATGAAACATAGACTTTGTGACGAGATAGGACCACTAGGCCCATCTAGCCTGCCCATTCCCTACCTACAGGATAGGCCGCAGATCCTAATTAACCAACAGCCTATATCTTCCTGCCCCCACAAAATTGCCTTATGTCTGTCCCATGCATTCTCCCACAGTTTTAGACCCCACAACTTCCTCAGGAAAGCTGTTCCATGCATCCACTACCCTCTCTGTGAAATAATACTTCCTCCATTGCCCTGAACCGCCCTCCTTCTATCTTTAAATTGTGTCCCTTGTTCTTGAAGTCTCTTTTCTGAAAGATGCTACCCTCTTGGACTTTGTTGATTCCTTGAGGTACTTGAAAGTTTCTATCATGTCCCCCTCTCCTTCTTTCCTCAAGGGTATACATATTAAGCTCCTTTAGTCTCTCCTCATATGGCTTCTTGCAGACCCTGCACCATTTTAGTTGCCCTCCTCTGGACTGCCTCTATCCTGTCTATGTCCTTGCGGAGATGGGGTCTCAGAACTGGACACAGTATTCCAGATGGGGTCTCACCAACTGTCTGTACAGAGGGATAACAACTTCCTGTTTTCTGCTGCTGATGCCTCTCCCTATACATCCCAGTATACCCCGGCCTCCTACTGCCTTCTCACATTGCTTGCTAACCTTAAGGTCATCTGATATGATTACCCCCAGGTCCCTTTCCTGTTTGTTGTTGTTACTACTTCCCCACCATTGTGTATTCTTCCCTGGGTTCTTGTTTCCCAGGTGCATTATTTGCACTTTTTGCATTGAATCCTAGCTGCCATACGTCTGACCATTCCTCCAACCTTGCCAAGTCCCTTTTCATCCTTTCCACACCTCCTTGTGTATCAACCCTGTTGCAGATCTTTGTGTCATCTGCAAAAGGCATACTTTTCCTTCCAGTCCTCTGCAATGTCAGTGATGAAGACATTAAAAGGACTGGACCCAATACTGAACCCTGCGGTACCCACTAGTAACCGTCTTTCTTCAGAGTGGACTCCATTTACAATTACCTTCTGTGTCCTGTTGTCCAGCCAATGTTTTATTCCAGGCTACCACCCTGGGACCCACTCCCAGGCTGGTTAATTTGACTATCAATCTTTGTGTGGGACTGTGTCAAATGCCTTGCTAAAGTCTAGGTAGGCCATGTCCACAGCCCCTCCTGGTCTACTACTTTGGTCACCCAGTCAAAGAAATCTATTAGATTAGTCTGACATGACCTTCCGCTGTGAAGCCATGCTGCCTTGGATCCTGTGCTCCACTGACCTCTAGGTACTCAACTATTCTTTCCTTCAGAAGTGATTCCATCACTTTCCCTACCACAGAGTCAGACTGACAGGTCTGTAGTTTCGCTCTGTCTTGGTCCCACTTTTGTGAGGGAATCACATCTGCCTTCCTCCAGTCCTCGGGTACCACACCATCCTCCCATGATTTATTATATTTTGATTCAGTTAGTATATGCAGCAGCCTTCATGTGAACACTCTGGGCTTCTCTTTGACTCCTGATGTCTATTTGCTTTGGCTATTGTATGTTGTTTGAACTGCATTGGTCTTCTTGATGTGGTGCCTGTGTGCCTAAACCATGTAATCTGTTTATCTACTGCTACCCATGTATCTCCAGTGAATGATTGTTATAACTGTCTGCTATCTGAGCCATTGTTTTTGGACTTGTTAACGGTACTGTCTTTTTATTAGTTTCAACGAGGTACCTTTATAAATGAGTCTCTGACTCAAAGGTTTGTAAATCTGATATTTTTTAAATAAATAACTGTTTATGTTTAAGCCCACGAAACACCCTTTTCTAGTTAATGCATTCACAGTCGTAGTGGCTGTGCTAGATCTTGTTGCTGCTACTGCCACCAGTTCCACTACATGATGATGAGGAGGAGGGAGAAAAATTTACCCAGTGGCCACTCACAGCCATATAGTCAGTCATCTGACCACTGGTCCACATATCTGCTGTGACATGGACCTTTTTGCCCACTGAACCTCTAAGAGTGTCAGACACACTGTTACAAATGGCATCATACAAGTCTGGGATGGCAACAGTTGAGAAATAAGTCCGTCTGGGGACTTGATATTTGGGCTCAGCGATTTCCATTAATGCTTTAAAGCCTGGTTTAGACACAAAGGAGAATTGTAGCAAGTCGATGGCTATCATCTCCCCAGTTGCCTTTATTAATCACCTTACCTCAGGCCTGTTGGGCTTGTATTTCTGTGACCGCTCAAAACAGTCTTTCAGTGAAATTTGATAACTGCTACATTTGCTGATATCAGCAGATTTTCTTGGTAGCTTCCCTTAACTTTTATCACCATGAGAGGTACACGTCGTAGACATGGATGGTGTATGACTCCTGGCAGGCTGTGGTGATGGGCTCAGAGGGGTAAAGAAACATGAAATTGGAAATGCTGTGTTTTGACTGGAAGTCAGACTTTCATCATCCTCCAACTTTGCATCAATTACATCATCACTGTGACCTTGGTAAACATCCATATCATTCTCTTCCTCCTCAGCAGAGTGCAACAGTGTAACAACTTGTATATCCTCCTTTTGTGCTTTTTGATACTGATAAATGTGAGACTTGTTTAAATGTCTTATTGTTGATGTTCCCATCCTAGTACCCACGTTACCACAACTTAATTTTATTTTGCATAATTTGCAAATCACATGACTGCAGGATAATTTATCTCGTGTAAAAAAAAATCTCAAACTACGGATTTCACAGATTTTGTTGCACTGCTGCTTATGGGGAGGATATGTTTGCCACTGCTGCTGCTGGTATCTCTTTGAGGTCTCTCCATCTCTCCATGCCAATCAATGAGTGTTGATGCACAGCAGCTCTTCCTGCCTCTACTCCTCTAGAACCCCGTCCATTTTCTGTTCTCTGTATCTCCACTGCAGGTGTGGTTGTCTCATTATGCCCCATTAATTTTTTTCTTAGCACCACCATCCTTCCTAGAACTCTTTTTTGCTCTTTTTCTGGCACTGTAGTCCTCCTCCTCCTCATCATCCCAGTTCACAGAACTGCTGCTACTTGACAGACTGACTGCTACTTTATCTACTACAAACTCAGGATCTGTTTCACTGATTTCTCCCTCAGTTTCATCTGTCTTCTCCTCCTCCTCATCATCATCCATCACTGTGCTTCCTAAGACTGGCTGCTGCTATGATGGCTCTTGTTACTCAGCCTTCAAGTACCATGACGGGTTACTACTGCAATGTCCTGAACTTTCTGTACTGTTGTCACTGTTGCCTGGATTACCTGAGAAGTGCTACTACTTTTTTACCACTCCTGGCTGTGTCAAGTCAAGTGCCTTAAGCAGAAAAATACAGGGACATTTTCTCCCTAGCAGGTAAATACAGCACTGCTAACTGCGCCCAGTCAAGTACTTTAAGTAGTAACACAGAGGGATATTTGTTCCCTAGCAGGTAAATATAGTACTGCTGGCTACATCGAGTCAAGTACTTTAAGTAGTAACACAGAGGGATATTTGTTACCTAGCAGGTAAATATAGTACCGCTGGCTACATCGAGTCAAGTACTTTAAGTAGTAACCACAGAGGATATTTGTTCCTAGCAGGTAAATATAGTACTGCTGGCTACATCGAGTCAAGTACTTTAAGTAGTAACACACCGGGATATTTGTAGAACCTGGTTTACTTAGTAGAACTTGTTTTTACTTAGTAGAACCTAGTTTTATTGGTAGATACTTGGTGTAACCCCTTGCAAATGGGGTTCCTAGAAATGCCAGTCTGGGTTTACCCTTAGCCAGTTTGTTCTGTCATTCTCCTCTGTCTCTCGGGCTCCTCCTGACTTAGCACCTAATTTTTCTGGCTTCCCAGGTCCTGTTTGCCCTCGTGTGTGCCCCAGCTTGCAGTCAAATGAAAATCCAGCCCCTCGGGCTTAAACGCTGACATGACTCCCGCTGCACGGCGCTGCCTTCAGGGCAGTGGGAGACTCGTTGGCGCACTAAGTGCCTTTGATGTGGAGCTGCTTGTTTTGCGGTCGCCTGAGGGACTGCGCCGTGGGTCACAGGATCCCTTCCACCTATTTGGGACCCAGTGACCATGGACAGCCTGCTGGGGGACCGCTCAGATGGGAATTAAAGGAGGTCTGACCGGGGCTCATTTGAGTATGCCTGTGCAGGGCCCCGGTCATCTGAATAATGCATAACAGTGTGGGTCTGGCTGCCTCCAGGGTAGCTATGTTCAGCTCCAGCTGAAAAGTAAAGAATTAAAATGTTTTACATAATGCAACAGTTGCTGCTTGTTGGAAATATACTGTGCATGCGGGGAAAAGTGCTTAAAGTTAAAAGGAGTACTGTTTCTCTGGCATTTCCAGTATCTGGAACTCTGTGTGTCAGTTTCTTTTTTTTATTTTTATTTAGTTGTTTAACCAGGTATAGCACACTAAGCTGAAAGCTTTTTTACAGGAGCAACCTGGGAGCACAAGGAGGTTAAGTGACTTGCTCAGGGTCACACAGTATGCAAGTGGAAGCTGTGGGATTCAAACCCAGGTCTGGTCTGCTGGATGTCACCAAATTTGCAGCTCAGAGCCTTAGACCACTGCGCTATACTGCCTCTAAAGGGGAGCTTCTGCAAGGGGAGCTTGCATAAGTGCAGTAGCGACAGGAAAAGAGCCATGTTTTTCATCTGTGCAGCGACTGCAAGTACAGCCTTTAAGCTATAGAACTGTGGGGCATGTGGGGCAAATAATTACTTCCTTCTGGCTGCACCAGGACATTATTCAGGACTGTACCTAATCTGCTATAAGGGACAGTGGGTTAAGCAGCCATTGCCAGCAGTACAGCCAATTGGAATTGCAGCAATAGAAAGCCAGGACTCGTGGGACATTCACTGCATCTCATGGGTAAGCACCCAAGTGCTTATGGGGGCTTACAGGGACATTATTTTAGGCGCAAATTCCACAACCCAATTGTGCCTTGAGTGTTCTGATTGACAGGTCCTTCAGCAACTTGGAGACATGTCACCCCATCCCTACTACCAATCAGGAGTCGAGCTAGGAGCTCTATAAAGAGACAATGTTGCCAGTTTGTCTGGGAGATTCATTCAGAGATGCAGAGCTGAGAGAGCAGCAGAGCAGGCTCCAGCTTGCTGGGAGCCCCCATGGGGGAGGGGCTCAGGCTCCAGCCATGCCATCAGGCCTGGGCCCATAATTCAAGCCTTTCAGTCTTCAGAGGGCATTTGTTATTTTTCAGTTAACTAGTTACAGTAATTGTGCTTTCTGCAACAGCTAGTCTGGGTTGTCAGTACTGTCCTCCAGAGGCTAGCCTTCCCTCCCACGTCGGGGAAAGATGTGGACCAAAGAATCAGATGTCCAGCAGCGGTGAGAGCGCTGACCAGACCAGATGACATCATGTAGTGGTGAGAGCACTGACCAAGTACCTCAGCGGTGAGAGAGCTGAAGAAGTCTTCAGAATGCCTTTGATTGTGGCGGAGACCGGTGGAGGACCTGAATGAGTACCCTCGTACCCCTCGGTGCGAGGGAGAAGCTAAGCAAGTAATCGCGGGGGCTCCATGCCCCATTAAGAAATGTGTGCTGTTAAGTGTGAAGTATTGAAGTCATCAGTCTGGGCTACTAACCCCATCAGAGACTGCCTAGTTCAAGTAATGGATGCATCTTGTCTGTGGCCCAAATGGCTAAGTTGCAGGTGCAGCAAGATGCTGGGCGTAATGAATCATATAAATGTGTAGCTATGGGTTAGAGTCCCGCCATTGTGGAGCTGACTGCCAAGATGTGCTTGCCACTTCATGAGACAGGAGGCCCTACAGCATATTAATGTCTAAGATACCTTAAAGAGAATGTACCTGTGTCTGCACAGAATTTTGTCTAAGAGCGCTTGGTATAAGTGTTAAATGGCTAGACATGATGGATAGGACTCCGTTTGTGGATAATGTTCTTAGTATATATATATAGAATGTACTGGATGTGACTGCCTGTGACTAAAGTATGGGATGCTTGATAAAAGTGTCATTGCCAACTTACTCTGGATGGATGCCTTCTGGTATATAAAGTACTGGATGTGACTGTGTTTAAACTGCGTTTAGGATGCTTGACAGAAGCATCACTCTCATTGCATTGGATGGGACTTCCAAATATTGTGCTGAATGTTCAGGATGTAAGATCCACATAGTTTGTTCTGGAATGTTCGAACTCTGCAAGTGCAGGGCAATCCCTGCTTTGTCTGCTAAAGTGCAGGGCAATCCCTGCTGTGGTTGTAAATAGTAATTTGCTGCTTTCCAAAAATCTGTTTCAAGTTGCCCCACCTTCAAATTAATAGCCAGCCACCTCGACCAGCTGCAACTCCATCAGGCCTGCAACATCTTGGACTGTGGTATCTGTTTAACCAGCATGGTATGAGATTGTGGGGTTTCTGTTGTATCTGGGACTGGTACCACTGTGGGTAATAGTAATAATTATGTTTAATATCTGATTTATCAGCAGTTAGATAGCCAGGGCTCTGGATGTCTTAAGTCAAACGGTAATATGTGATTTATGTCTACCTGTTAATATGTAGCCACCCAGCTGGAGGGTTCACCAGCAAAAATCCAAAATGATCTCTGTACATGTGTAAATATGGTAAGATAACCTCTACTCCTCCTGTTTCCCTTTCCTAGCTCCTTTAATTACCCCCAAAATAAATATCTTATTGTTGTTGTTTGAAATCCTGGGTAAGCATATTATTAGAGAGAGCCTTTAATTCAAAATGTTGAAATGTGGGGAGCTGTGTCTTGGGGCATGTCTGGGGAAGGTAACTGGTCACCGTGGGTGGTGTAGCAGCTCAGGGACTACACCCAGAACCATCTCACCCCGTAAAGCATCGAGTGGAGGCACTGTACAGTGTTTTTAAAAATGTTATCGTTAGCGAACCCAAACCCCTTAGCCTATGTCCAGGGTAGTAGGCAGGGGTGTAACACTGGGGGGTGGTGCCACCCAGGGGTTACACTATGGAGGCTCACTGCAGGGATTATGTTTTATGCCTCGCACCAAAACCAGCATGGACTCCCTCCCCTATTTTGTATGTGTGGAGACTCTTAAAATGGCTGCCACCGCCAAGCTTCAGGAGTGTATTGTGGTGCCAAAACTGCCTAAGCTGTTTGTTCACTGCTGGCTCAGTGACAAAATGTAGGGGGGACACCCCCTAGTGGCCAAAAGTAGAGTTGTGCCTGTTATGTTTTTGCAGCTAAAAGAACTGTTCATATAAAGGTCCCTATACAATGTAACATCTGGTAATGCTCACAGTGGTTAAAATAAAATATTTTGCTGTCTTAGAATAGGATGCAATTGTCTAGATCAGGATGTTTGGTAACCAATGACATCAGAAGCCATCGCCCCAGATAAGACAAAGTGTTTTCATATGTTAATAGTTATTGTGTGATGGTTCCTTGTGTGCCAGGCTTGGCACACCCTTGGTGCGGACACCAAGATTTGTAATATCGGAGAGTGTAACCCCCTTGCAAATGGGGGTTCCTAGAAATGCCAGTCTGGGTTTACCTTAGCCCAGTTTGTCCTGTCATTCTCCCGCTGTCTCTCGGGCTTCTCCTGACCTGGCCCCTAATTTTTCTGGCTTCCCAGGTGCTGTTTACCCTCGTGTGTGCCCCAGCTTGCAGTCAAATGAAAATCCAACCCCTCGGGGCTTAAACTGCTGACTGCGAGCTCCCTCTGCAAAAGCGCTGCCTCCAGGGCAGTGGGAGTCGTGTTGGCACGCTAAGCGCCTTTGATGTGGAGCCGCTTGTTTTGCGGTCGCCTCGGGGACTGTGCTGTGGGTCATGGGATTCCTTCCACCTATTTGGGACACGGTGACCATGGACAGCCTGCTGGGGGACCGCTCAGGTGGGAATGAAAGGAGTTTTGACCGGGGCTCATTTGAGTATGCCTGTGCAGGACCCGGGTCATCTGAATAATGCATAACAGTGTGTCTGGCTGCCTCCAGGGTAGCTATGTTCAGCTCCAGCTGAAAAGTAAAGAATTAAAATGTTTTACATAATGGAACCGTTGCTGCTTGTTGGGAATATACTGTGCATGTGGGGAAAAGTGCTTAAAGTTAAAATGAATATTGTTTCCCTGGCAATTCCAGTATCTGGGACTCTGTGTGTCAGCCTGTCAGTTGCTGCAAGGGGAGCTTGCATAAGTGCAGTAGCGACAGGAAAAGTAAAAGAGCCATGTTTTTCATCTGTGCAGCAACTGCAAGTACAGCCTTATAGCTACAGAACTGTGGGGCATTTGAGGCAAATAATTACTTCTTTCTGGCTGCACCAGGACATTATTCAGGACTGTATCTAATCTGCTATAAGGGACAGTGGGTTAAGCAGCCATTGCCAGCAGTACAACCAATTGGAATTGCAGCAATAGAAAACCATGGATTGTGGGACATTCACTGCATCTCATGGGTAAGCACCCAAGTGCTTATGGGGGCTTACAGGGACATTATTTTAGGTGCAAATTCCACAACCCAATTGTGCCTCGAGTGTTCTGAGTGACAGGTCCTTCAGCAACTTGGAGACATGTCACCCCATCCCTGCTACCAATCAGGAGTCGAGCTAGGAGCTCTATAAAGAGACAATGTTGCCAGTTTGTCTGGGAGATTCATTCAGAGATGCAGAGCTGAGACAGCAGCAGAGCAGGCTCCAGCCTGCTGGGAGCCCCCATGGGGGAGGGGCTCAGGCTCCAGCCATGCCATCAGGCCTGGGCCACTTAATTCAAGCCCTTTCAGTCTTCAGAGGGCATTTATTATTTTCTTCAGTTAACACTTAACTAGTTACAGTAATTGTGCTTTCTGCAACAGCTAGTCTGGAGGTTGCCAATACTGTCCTCCAGAGTAGCCTTTCCTTCCACGTCGGGAGGATGTGGACTGAAGAATCAGATGTCCAGCAGCGGTGAGAGTGCTGACCAGACCAGATGACATCATGCAGTGGTGAGGCTGACCAAGTACCTCAGTGGTGAGAGGCTGAAGAAGTCTTCAGAATGCCTTTGATTCTTGACGGAGACCCGGTGGAGGACCTGAATGAATACCCTCGTACCCCCGGTGTGAGGCAGAAGCTAAACTCTAGTAATCATGAGCTCCATGCCCCATTAAGAAATGTGTGCTATTAAGTGAAGTATTAGAAGTCATCAGTCTGGGCTACTAACCCATAGAAACTGCCTAGTTCAAGTAATGGATGCATCTTGTCTGTAGCCCAAATAGCTAAGTTGCAGGTGCAGCAAGATGCTGGACTTAGTGAATCATTTAAATGTGTAGCTATGGGTTAGAGTCCGCCATTGTGGAGCTGTCTGCCAAGGCAAGCTGCCACTTCATGAGACAGGAGGCCCTAGAGCATATTAATGTCTAAGTTACCCTTAGGAGAATGTACCTGTGTCTGCACAGAATTTTGTCTAAGAGCGCTTGGTATAAGTGTTAAGTGGCTAGGACGTGCGGATAGGACTCGCTTGTGGATAATGTTCTTGGTATATAGAATGTACTGGATGTGACTGCCTGTGACTAAAGTATGGGATGCTTGATAAAAGTGTCATTGCCAACTTACTCTGGATAGATGCCTTTTGGTATATAAAGTACTGGAAGTGACCGTGTTTAAACTGCGTTTAGGATGCTTGACAGAAGCATCACTCTCATTGCATTGGATGGGACTTCCAAATATTGTGCTAAATGTTCAGGATGTAAGATCCACATAGTTTGTTCTGGAATGTTCGGAACTCTGCAAGTGCAGGGCAATCCCTGCTTTGTCTGCTAAAGTGCAGGGCAATCCCTGCTGTGGTTGTAAATAGTAATTTGCTGCTTTCCAAAAATCTGTTTCCAAGTTGCCCCCACCCTCAAATTAATAGCCAGCCACCTCGACCAGCTGCAACTCCAACAGGCCTGCAACATCTTGGACTGTGGTATCTGTTTAACCAGCATGGTATGAGATTGCGGGGTTTCTGCTGTATCTGGGACTGGTACCAGTGTGGGTAATAGTAATAATTATGTTTAACATCTTATTTATCAGCAACTAGATAGCCAGGGCTCTGGATGTCTTAAGTCAAATGGTAAAATGTGATTTATATCTGCCTGTTAATATGTTGCCACCCAGCTGGAGGGTTCACCAGCAAAAATCCAAAATGATCTCTGTACATGTGTAAATACAGTAAGATAACCTCTACTCCTCCTGTTTCCCTATCCTAGCTCCTTTAATTACCCCCAAAATAAATATCTTGTTGTTGTTGTTTGAAATCCTGTGTGAGCATATTATTAGAGAAGTCTTTAATTCAAAATGTAGAAATGTGGGAGCTGTGTCTTGGGGCATGTCTGGGAAAGTAACTGGTCTCTGTGGGTGGTGTAGCAGCTCAGGGAGCTACACCCAGCACCATCTCACCACGTAAAGCACCCTGAGTGGAGGCACTGCTAAGGTTTAAAAATGTTATAAATTGCGAACCCAAACCCCTTAGCCTATGTCCAGGGTAGCAGGCAGGGGTGTAACACTGGGGGGTGGCACCGCCCAGGGGTTACACTGGTTCTACTTGGTAGAATCTGGTTTTACTTGGTAGAACTTGGTTATAAATGGTAGAACCCAGTTCTACCTAGTAGAACCAGGTAGAACTTTTTTGGGTTCTACTCAGAAAATTTGCGAGGTAGAAATTTTAGAGGTTCGCGCAGCCCTAATCTCAACCCAGTTCACATCACCTCAATTTCAGCTCTTTTGTGAATGATTTCTTTAATACCTGTGTCGATTTCCCATATCCACCATGGTTTAAGTACAAGTCTCCTGTGAAGAAATGCAGGACCCAGTTCCTTTGCTATAAAACCAGCCCCTCTCAGTGCTTTCCTTAGCTCAGGACCCTCCTTGCTCCCACTTTCAGTCCTTCAGTGTTCTCAGCCACTCCCCCTTTAGACCAGCCTGTCAGCTCCTCCACTTCATAATGGCTCCTCCTCCTCTCCACAGTTAATAGAGGCCGGGGTCAGGGTGGGTGGGCAGGACCAAATACAGCTCTGCATTACAGTCTGTGGTCTGGCTGGCTTTTTAAAGCCTGACTGCCTTGGTGCCTCACTCCCTGATTGGCCTGCTCCTACACCACAGTCTGCGTTGGCCAGCCGTCCTCACTCCAGTCACCGAACTGTGACCTGCACCCTTTGCTAGCCCCTTGCTAGCTCAGCTCCCGAAACAGCTCCTTCCTTTGTCGCCGACTGTGACCCTGCTGCCGACTGCAGACACAGCTCCACGCCCACTCTCCGCTTTTCTCCTGGTCACGATCATAAATTTACTCCCCCAAATATGGCTCTGCTGAACACAGCTGCCTTGGACTTTGTTGATTCCCTTGAGGTACTTGAAAGTTTCTATCATGTCCCCCTTCCTCGATCCTCGAGGGTATACATGTTAAGCTCGGTACAGACCCTGCACCATTTTAGTTGTCCCCCTCTGGACTGCCTCCTTCCTGTCTATGACCTTGCAGAGATGGGGGTCTCCAAAAGTGCACACAGTACTCCAGATGGGGTCTCCGCAACTGTCTGTACAAAGGGATAATAACTTCTTGTTTTCTACTGGTGATGCCCCTTCCTATACATCCCAACATTCCCCTAGCCCTCCTTACTGCCTTCTCACTTTGCCTGCCTACCTTTAGGTCATGTGATATGACTACCCCCAGGTCACTTTCCATTTTTGTTGTTGTTAGTATAATGCCTAATTATAGGGCTCCCGTTAATCCCAGTGCCCCAGTCAATCACCCTGCTCCCCAGATCCCATGTGCGGTGCCCCTGGAAAAGTGAAACTGCAGTCTGCAGTTTTAAATAGTTTTGTTCCTCTTTTGCTCCTGCAGCCTGCCCAGCCCTAGTACGAGGTAGTGCCAGCCTCTGTTGGCAGCTGCTTGCCTCCTGGTCGCTAGGGGCTCAGTATCCCAAATGCCAGGGAGGGTTTCTGTACAGAACGGACATTTTAAATGATTCTGTGGGCGGCCAGGAGTTGTGTCGGTCAGGAGAGCATTCTCAGGCATCCCCGACGAACAGAAGGAAGAGTTTGTGGCCCAGAAATGCGGAGAGAGGGGCGCAGGGGTGGTAAACATCTAAGGTATTTGATACCTGCAGTCCTCCTCTCTTCCCTGCAGTCCTGCGAAAAGTCCAGCGTTTTTCCGGCAGCTTCTGAAGTCCCGTCGGTTCCCCGGTATCGGCAGCAGTTGGCCACATTGTGGACTTGTATAACCCTGGTTTAAATACATTTTTTTTTTAATTCTGTCCCTCGTTGGCGGCATTTTTAAATTCTGTCTCTCATTGGCAGCACCCACAAGTGGGTCCGCATCCGCAAAGAGAAGTGTCGGGCTGAGCAGTAAGGCCCCTTAGGCATCTCTCCTACTGCCTTCCTGCTTCATTGCCACAGCAGCAGCACCTCCTCTCCAGCCGTTTTTCTCCCGGGTCGGAGAGGTGAGGTTGGCAGCAGCACCATCTGGCAGGTGCTGACAACCAGAACTGTAAATTTAATAAAATAAAAAGTTTATTCCGTGCCAAGAGGTGCTCAAAGGACAGCCATGAGTGGGGCAGGAAAGGTGCATTAGGGAAGATCTGCCGAGGGTGGGATTATTAAAATGATTTAAGTTAAATAAAGAGTGGTAGTGTTTCCACTGCTATGTTCCTCTTCCTTTCTCACTTTGGTGAATTTGTTATGCTGCAATAAATCAACTTGAAGCAAGCTAAACTTTTAGTCCGTCTGTTGAGGCATGGATACTGCTGTATTTATTTTTGAAAAATGTTTAAATTAGCTCCAGCAAAGGAGCCATAGGGAGAGGGTAGAGATTATTTAAATTAAGCTTCTGTGAGGCGTATCTAGGGTCAGATGGTCCAAAATAGATTAAATGTATTTAAATAAAGACAGTAAACAAAGCTGCAGCCAGGGGCAGGGCAAAGCCCCAGCACTGTAGACTAGTTAGTCAAGTGGGCTACCAGAAAGGGCTTGTAGCCCACAAGTTGCTGTTTATTTATTTTATTAAATACAAAGGGCAGGGAGGGCCTCAGTTGTCTTGGTAGCCATGTTAGCCAGGTGGGCCAGTGTGTTAAGGGCCAAGTAGCCAATGTGGTTCTCGTATTGTTACCTCGATTCTATGCAGTTTATCCAGTTCTGGGTGGGCCAGCGAGGGGACGTCAGCCCCAGATAATGCACAGTGCCCCAGATCGGAGTCAGCTGGTCAGTAGCCAAGTGGCCATCAATGGACAGATCAAGCAATTATTCAAAGAGTACCATCCTGTGACTTAGTAATGCATTCTGGTATCAGCAGTAGCCAGTAGTGAGGGAAGGGGAGTGGATCAGGCAGTTAGCCACCCCTTCAGCTCAGTAGTCACTTTCTGTGTCCAAGGGCTAGTAACCCCTATAACTTCTCTGTAGCCCCTAGTTTGGGGAGGGACAGTCAGGAAGGGACCCTTAGTGCTTTAACTAGTCAGAGTACCCTGTGCCTTGGTGTAATTTTCCTGTTAGAGGCCTTTGGAGCTAATTACCAGTGGGAAGGAGAAATAATTTATACCTCAGGGTCCCCGCATAGCTCGCCCTTAGCTTTTGGCAGGCTTCCCCAGTGCATTTCCTTTCTAAAGTCCCTGCCTGGAAAAATATTTCTGTGAGACACTGTGACTATTGAGGAAGGTGAAACATTTTATAAACATTGAGACTGTGCTTACAAAGACAGTGCCTGAATTTTATGTTATAACTGCCTTCTTCCGCTCAAGCTGTTATAGCAAGAAACAATTGGATTAACCCTGTATCCAATTTGTTTATATCAAAATGCCCTGTCTGCCTGCTTCCACTGGATTATTCTTAGAGACTATGGGATTAATCCTGCACTAGCTTTTCCTCCCAGAATTGCCTTGCCACCGAACTGCCAGCTCGCCTAAGAATTCTTTAGCCTGATGTCAGTCTTCTTCACCTGATTATCATCCACTTCATAGACTGTTGATTGACAATGACAAATTACAGACTGATACCATCATCTTTCTCCGACAAGTTGGGATCAGTCACCAGCATAGGTATAGCATAGATAGCTCCCGGCCACCCGTTTCACATCCAGAATGTCAGGCCATTCCCCTTCCTAACGGTGCTTAGGTAGAGCAGGGAACCACCTCGGTTCCCAGATAGGGATCTGTCATAAAAATAGGTTTGGGGCTTCGGACGCAAGAACCCAGAAATCTTCATTCAAGTGTCTGCATCCTGCCTAGTCTCCCTGGAGTCCAGCTTTGGCCCAGTTGTCTGCATCCTGAGTTTCCCTGGAGTCCAGTTTCGGCCTAGGAGTCATTATTCAGCTGTTTGCATATTTTCTCATCTCCCTGGGGTCTTCCACCGACCAGGAGGTCCCACACCCGCATTACATTGTTTGCTTCAGTTTCTTCACAGTTCAATTTTCCTGGAGCCCTATTCAGCCAGGAGGCTTACCATTGCTTGGGTTCTTGTGTAACCCCTAGGTGGCACTACCCCAAGGGCTACTACCCTGCCTGTGTGGCTAGCAGCAGGTTGAGGGGCCTAGGTTCAGTGACGGTGCCTCTACCCAAAGGTCAGGGTTGGTTGTGGTCAGTTTAACCAAGTCACACCCTTCTGGGACACTGTGACTCCCCTTGTCTCCCACTAGTGGCCCACACAGTATACGAGGATGACCTTCACAATACCCCAGATATGCAAAACATATACATATGAACCTGGCACTTACCCCCAGGACTGATTCCTTCAGCATGCCTCTGGGGACCACCTGTAAAATAAGGTTATGCAAAACACACAGCTATAATGCAATACTGTTAGCATATACTGACACCACCAGCAAGGTATATTTCAAAACAATAGATCTGGTTTATTCATGGGAACTGTAACAAGGAGGGGGAAAATCAGGTTAATTAGCATTAGCAACATAAATAATTACAGTATAGTGCATGCAGAGATAGTCCAACTCAGTCACACTCTCTGGGTACCCAGGATGGGGAGGGGGCTAGCCAGGACCGTTGCCCGGGCTAGGCTGGTGATGCAGCTGGTTGGGGTCCTGTGATGGAAAAAAAGACCAAGCAAGCACACCCCAAAATTTGTAATCCGAGCCAGGAGGCTCAGTTCGTCAAGATTAGGCAAAACAATTAAATCAGATGACACACTTTGATTTAACAACAGTTGCAGGAGCTACCCTGATAATTACTCATGGTGCCCAGGCTGGACACAGGAGGGCTGATGAGTGAAATGTCTGGATTGCCAGAAGAGACAGAGGCCACACGATTTGCTTCGAGTGCTAGTCTTGTTCAGGCAAGGAGCAGGGGCTGGAACCCAAACTGGTCCCTTGTCGATGGATATTTTCTGTGCAGCAGGGTAGTGAGACTGGGCCCTCGTGGCTAGGCCTATCTGCATAGGGCAACATGGATTCAGTCTGTTATTTAACTGGGCAGCAGTTTCCAGCACTATCACACAGTTCACAGCAATGGCGGAACTCAGGTCGCGATCCCCATCCAGCACTAGCACATTATATGTTGGGAACTTTTACTGTGCCAGGCCACAGAGTCCTGACAGGCCGATCACATTCAGCTAAATCTTTGGTCTTCTACAGGTTAAGCCTGGTCCCAATCAACAGCTTGCTTCCTTCACACAGATTTCGGATTTAGTCCAATGAGGCTCCTCTCCTCTCCTCTCCTCTCTCTGTCAATCAGAAATCAAGCCAGCAGGCCAGCAGTCAGGCCTTCCACGGTTTTCCCGCGCAAACCATACCACAACAGCTGCTCAAACATACAGAGTTATTGCTCTCTCAACTTCCCACACGAATCTGGCTTGCCAGCAGTCAGCTTGAGGCATTTCCCAGAATCCACACAGTCCAATTGGCTGGTTCAGCTGTCAGTCTCAACACACTCCCCCTGTTGGTGCAAAAAGGTGCCAAGGATCCAAAACGACATTTCCCAGAATCTGGCACCATAAGTTCCACTCTGGCAAGCTCCATTTCAGAGTGCTCCCACCCCAATTCGGCAGTTCAGGACCAATATGGTGGAGCAAAACAGAAATAGTCCGTGCTGCAAGAAAGGCAGGTTAAACAAACCACATTTTTATTATCACACCAATGTTTCCCCAACAATTATTTACAGCTTTCAACTGGGCTCCCTCTGCGCTTGTAGCATCAGCAGAAATGGAGCACTTAGGCAGCAGCCTGGACGGGACTCAAGCATAGAAACACACAGTCCCCCCATCCAAACTAATTTTGACTGCGAGCAGGCAGCCCTTAAAGCGATAGTACGTGGAGGCTTTAAAAGCACTCACTTCAATGCCATTTAAACGACTTTAACACCGAACACCACCCAGACTATGAGCAATAGGCAAGCTCTGGGAAGACTTTTGGGAACCCCCATTTGCAGGGGGATTACACCTGTTTGTTCTAGTTCTTTCACCCTTTAACTTTTCCAATCCAACCAAAAGTTGGCCAACAAAGTGCACTGGTGGCCACCTCTCTTGACTTTTGGAGGATTCTATGTTCTTTTGGTCTCTGCATGACAAGCTGTACTTATGTGATGAAATAGAGTATAAGGATGATTCCAGAGTTTAGAAACATAGAAGCATAGAAGCTGATGGCAGATAAGGACAGCAAGGCCCATCCAGTCTGCCCATTTCTTTTTCTACCTTATGAATGTGCCATAGGCCTTTGCTCTGTCAATGGCCTATCTATTCATACTCATCTGTATTACTCCCTTATGCTTATCCCATGCCTGTTTAAAGCCCTGCACTGTATTCATATCCACCACTTCCTGAGGAAGGCCGTTCCATGCATCCACCACCCTTTCTGTGAAAAAGAACTTCCTCACATTACCCCTTAATCAGCCTCCCTCTAATCTTATGCTGTGTCCTCTTGTCCTGCTATTTTTCTTATATTGAAACATGTTGGACTGTTTCACCTTGTTAATGCCCTTAAGGTGTGTGAATATTTCAATCATATCATCTCTCTCCCTCCTTTGCTCTAGGGTATACATATTGAGTTCAGTTAATCTGTCCTCATATATTTTCTGATGCAGTCCCTGCACCATTTTGGTTGCCCTTCTCTGGACTGCCTCAATTTGGTTAATGACCTTGTGAAGGTGTGGCCTCCAGTATTGCATGCAGTACTCCAGATGGGGCCTAACCAGTGTCTTGTAAAGAGGGATTATTACCTCCCTCTTACGACTTGTGATACCCCTACTAATACACCCTAACACCCCCTAGCCTTACCTGCTTTAGTGGTCTGCTTGGATGATTTCAGGTCATCGGTGATGATGGCGCCAAGTCTCTTTCTTCCCTTGTGACTGCCAGCAACTCCTCCCAGCCGATAGGTGGCTTCAGGGTTTCTCTTCCCTATGTGCATGTTCTTGCACTTCTTTGTGTTAAACCCCAGTTGCCACTCTTCTGCCATTTTGCTAGTTTATCCAGATCTCTTCTCATTCTGCCCACCCATTTGGATCATCTACTCTGTTGCAGATCTTGGTGTCATCTGCAAACAGACAAACCTTACCCTCAGTTTATCTGCAATGTCACTGATGAAGATATTAAAGGACTGGCCCCAGAACTGATCCCTAGGGTACCCTACTTGTGACTTGCATCTCTTCTGACTGAATACCGTTTACACCGCTCTGTTTTCTGCCCGTCAACCAGTTTGCCACCCAGTTGACCAATGTCTGACCCACCCTGAGCCTACCCAGCTTATTAATCAATCTTCTATGTGGAACAGTATCAAAGCTTTGCTGAAGTCAAGGTAGGCAACATCATCTGCTCCCCCTTGGTCCACCAGTCTGGTTACCCAGTCAAAGAAATCTATGAGACTAGTTTGACAGGACCTTCCTTTTGTAAACCCATGTTGTCTTGGATCCTGTGCTCCCATGGATTCCAGGTGTTGCACTATCTTTCCTTAAGGAGTGTCTCCATAATCTTGCCCACTACTGAGGTAAGACTGACTGGTCTGTAGTTCCCTGCCTCCTCCATGCTACCATTCTTGTGGAACAGGATCACATGAGCCCTTCTCCAGTCTTCTGGGACCTCTCCTGTGCACAGAGACTCACTAAACAGTTCTGCTAATGGCTCTGCTAGTTCCACTCTTAGCTTCTTTAGTACCCTGGGATGTATGCCATCAGGTCCCATTGCCTTGTCCACCCTGAGCTTATCAAGCTCTTGTAGGATCCTTTCTGTTGTGAAGGGACTAGTGCACCTCCCTCCCCCTGTCCATGGTGCAGAGTTGTGGGCCCTGCCCTACCTTCTCTTCAGTAAATACTGAGCAGAAGTATCTATTTAGGATAGATGCTTTTACATGGTCCTTCTCCTCACACGCCCCTTTATCTCCTTTGATCTTAGCAATACCCCCTCTGGACTTTCTCCTTTCACTAATGTATCTATAGAAAGTCTTGTCACCTTCTTGTACTGTTCGTGCTAGTGTTTCATCTGTTTGGGACTTTGCCTGCCTTACTGCCTTCCCTGCTTCCCTTAGGGAAGTTTGGTATGCTTCCCTATCTTCATCCTGCTGCGTTCCCTTATATTTCCTGATGGCCAGCCTTTTGGCTCTGACCTTTTCTGCTACAGTGTTTGAGAAACGAAGTGGTTTCCTTTTTCTTTTGCACTTCCTTTTCTCACTAACACAATGGGATGTTGCTTCAAGTATTGCATCTTTAACGTTTGCCCACTTTTCCTGTACCCCCACACCTGTATTTCTTTTTACCAGGGCTAGCTTAACTCTGTTGGCCATCTTATAAAAGTCAGCTACTCTGAAGTTCTATATTTTTGCCTTGGAATGGGATGATTTTGTTCTAGTGGCCAAACTGAACCATACCATGTGATCGTCACTGGCCCCCAGGTGACCTTCTGCCTGAAGATCTGTGATCATTTCCCTGTTAGTCAGTACTAGATCTAGGATAGCCCTGTCTCTTGTGGGTTGTTGTACCAGTTGTTTGAGGCCCTCCCCGTGCAGGGAATCCACCATGTGTCTAGTTCTGGCAGATATCCCAGCTGGTATGGACCAATCTGTATCTGGTATGTTGAAGTCTCACATTATCGGAACCTATGATGATAAATCATAGAGTTTGGAATAGAGCAATAGGGGTATTATAAACAAGACATCCATAAAGTATAAGAATCACTATAGAGTTACAGAATACTAAGTTACAGTATAGATTGGTTGTACACTGCTTGACCTCTTCAGTGCTTTGCACCCAGTAAGTCAGTAGCTCAGTAGGTAGCACACTCGCCTCTGAGGCCGGGAGATCAGAGGGCTGTGGGTTCAGTTCCCACATCTGACACTTGGGTTAATATCCCAGTATTGACACTGTAGTGCAGCGTGAGAGGGGTGCTGCACTTCTGAGGTGCTGTCTTTCGGATGAGGTGTTAAACCGAGGTCCCATCTGCCTGGATTGGTGGATGTTAAAGATCCCATGGCACTTACCAAAAAGAGTAGGGGAGTTTTTATTATAATAATAAACATAGAAGAAAACACAATAAAACTCATAAATCAATCAAATTCCAATAATACAAATCAGCAAGGAAAAGAAAAACAAGAAAGGAGAGAAATAACCATAATCAAAAAAAAAAAACCCAATACATCATTTAAATTTTATAAAATGAAGAAACCCTTTCCACCACTTTAAAGAGTGGCAGGAGCCAATCGCTGTTCATCCTGAGAATAAATTTTCAAAAGTTCTTTCACAACTAACATATTGAAAACATTATAAGTCATCTTTCTTTGGTACAATACCCATTGACATCTAGCTTGCCATAAATAAAACCTTAAACAGCAAAAAAATAATGATAAAGTCCCATCATGATAGCAAGAAAAGCCCACCGGGTAACATCTTAAAACCAAAATTTCATAGAAAAGTGAGGTTAACGAAGGTAAACCCCATAAGTGAGCCAAAAAGGCCCACAAACCAGTGGAAAAGGAACACTGAAGAAAAAAATGTTCCATAGTCTCCACTACATTAATGCACTCAAGATAAGGACAATTCCTTTCCTCGATTGCCTTATACTTAGCATTGCATTGGACATTTAAACGTCCATAATAAATTAGCCACTGTATTTCCCATTGGTGATGAGGCAATCTGAGACTATTCAAATTAGCTAAAACTTTAGAGTTCAAGGCTGCAGGGCAATTCTTGAAACAGGGCTCCTGAGGGTGTATATTTGACATGATGGAATGGTAAAGGCCTTTATTCTTATATGTTAAAATCATCTCTTTAGTAATACCCCACTTACATAGTTTCTGGGCAGCAGGCCAAAAATAACAAGGAAACCATACTCGTGGATTAATTTTAGGGGGCAAAACAAGCCAATTCTGGAAATATTTTGTCAATGGTTGCGGAGACCATACTTCCACATTTCCTTTAGCTAAACCCAAGCCACTCTTAACTGTACACATAAAAAATAATGTATGTAAAAAAACAACAGGATCAATCATCCCGAGGCCACCAGATTTGACAGCCAAATAAGTAAAAGCCCTTTTAATCGGGTTTAAGCAGTTACCCCACAACATTTGGAAAAACAAACTATACACTCTTGTCTCCAGGTTAACCGGAGAGGAAAAATCATTGCAATGTACTGCAGACTTGGCAAAAAACTGCTTAATCACCTGTACGCTTAAGTTTAGAAAATTTCCACTTCTTCCATCTAGTAACTTTGCGCTCCACAGCTTGAAGAGCCAATTCCCAATTATCTACTGGCAAATTCTGAGAACCAAACAAAACATCCAAAATTTTAAGAGGAGTTCTGAAATATGAATTCCCTCCTGAAAGGCCTCAACAGGGCCTACAGCCCCAATGCTCAACCCTTTTGTTTTTTGTAAATTCAACTTATCATTCGAAATCTAGAAAAATCAGCAAAAGCTTCCAAAAATAAAGGTACAGAGGTTTGATCAGAAAAATACAAAACTATATCATCGGCATATGCTTGCAGCAAAAGATGCTGGTCCTGAGATAAAGTTCCCAAAACCCCAGTCCAGCGTGGAACCCGAACCAAGGTTTGTAAAAGGGGATCTAAAGAAAAAACATAAAGAAGGGGGCTGAGGGGACAGCCTTGACGCACTCCAGTAGACAAAGAAAAGCTGGCGGCCGTGTGCCCTCTTAAAAAGGGAAAAACAACATTATGCTGATACAACTGCCTAAGCAAGGCAACCAGCCATACCAGAACCCCATAACTTTCCAGGGCTAAAAACAAAAATGGTAAATGGACACGGTCAAAAGCCTTTTCCAAATCAGCTGCAACCAGACAACTACTAATACCAGAAATCGATAGATGCTCAATAACATCCCTCAGCATCATTAAAGCTGATTGAATTTTCCTTTCGGGAATCCCACATAATTGGAAGGGAGAAACTACCAATCTAGCATAATTCTTTAATCGGTTATTCAAAATACTAGTAAAAATGTTATAATCTGAGTTTAAGAGAGTTATAGGCCGCCAGTTCCTAATATCCTGTCTATCCCCAGATTTAAATAAATAGATCAATAAACCATCTGAAAAAGTAGGAAAAAACACAGTATGCTTCACAAAATACTGAAATAAAAGGAAAAGGCAAGGTACCAATTCATCAGAAAAGACTTTATATAAAGAATTAGACAAACCATCCATACCAGGCGAAATATTAGGCTTCAAGGCCTGTATGACCTTCAAAATTTCTCCCTGAGAAATGGGCTCTAATAATTGTAAGGTTTCAGATGCCTCTGACGAAATAATGAAACTGCTCAAATATGAATGCATGGAGTCTTCAGAAATCGGTAGAGAAGGTTCCAAAGACTGAAAATGGGACATAATCAATTCTCTTAACTGTGGGACAGTATCTGCTATAGAAAAATCAGGGTTAGAAAGTTAGACCATATTAGAGAATCCTCAAAACCTTGCAGGCTTCAAGGGGTCACCCAATGGGGATTTTTATACCATTAGTTAAACTGGCTTGTAAGGTTTTAGCTCGGTCATACTGATAAATCCTCATTTGTTCTTACATTTCTTATTTGAGCGAATAATCCCAATGTGATAGATGCGCCACTATAGTGAGCCTTTGAAGCTGTTGCCTAAGGGACAAATACTTAAAAAAATGAGAATTTTTCATTTTAACCCCTTGATTTTTAAACCAACTGCTCAAATTGGCCTTAGTCCTCAACCACCACTCCCCTAAATCGGAATATAAAAAAGCTACTGACAATCTTGCTTTCAAAATACATTTTACTCCATTCTGCACATAGGGTAACCCTAAAATAGAACTGTTAAGTTTCCACCGAACACGTCTACATTTTAAGAAACTAGGTACCTGAAATGTACATAATAAAAAGGAATGATCCGAAAATTCACTAGGGGTCATTATAAAGGAATGAACCAATAAACCAGGGGAAACAAACATATAATCAATAACTGAAAAAATCTTACCTTTACGGAACAAAAATTGAGCACCCTGGGAAGGGGAATGCAAACAAGTAGATAAGCCAGCTATCTTAACAATATTGGCCAACACCTGAGAATCACAATAAAGTTTGTTACCTTTTTTTGCAAAAGTGGGAATGGTACAGTTAAAGTCCCCACCCCACAAAATCTTAACAGAGGTGACCAAATAAGGTTGTATGGATTTAAAACAGGCCACTCTACCAGCTTTCGTTTGGGGGCTATAGATATTAATAAAATGGTAACAAATACCTTGCCATTTCCAGTCTAGAATCAAAACCCTGCCAGGTATGAGATCGATTAAATTGTGTAAAACAAATGAAAAGGAATTAAATAAAATACCAATACCATCGGTCCTATCCAAGCCAAAGGACCAAAAGGAAGGGCCCCAAACCCAATCACGTTTAAAGGAGGCTAACTGTTCCACAGAAAACATCCAAGTCTACTGAAGGAAACAGACAGATAAATACCGTTCATGAACATGATGAAAAACGGCCTATCGTTTAGCTTTATTCAACAAGCTGTGGGTATTAAGAGAGCCCCAAAGAAACCTCATTTATGAGCAGAGTGGGGAAAAAGAAAAAAAACGAACTCCTTATTTTTTTCTCTTCTTTTTTTTTCTCTTTATACTTATCCATGGACTGCGACAAAGAGGATTTCTGGGAGTCTGAGTCACCCAAATCCATTTCCGTGTCCCCCCAAGGGGTGAAAAGAGCCACATATGAGTTACTGATTTCAAGGCCAGTAACAGAAGGAGGATATTTAGGATGCAAATTCCTGGAAGGTCTGCGCCTGGGCAAAGATGGTCCAAGCGCCGAGATCTTAGACTCTTTCCCAGCAACCCCGGAATCCTCCTCCGAATAACACACAGGAGGAAAGTCCAAGGAGCCGGGAGTGCCCATACAAGGTTTTTCATCTGCCAATGTAACAGAGAACACTGCAGCAGAAGAGGGAGGGGAGAAAGGTACTGTACCTATAGCCACCACTTGTTTTACATCTGAGGAAGGAGGTAGTTGTCTTGAAAGGGAAGGGGAAGGAGGGGGAAGGTTTGAGGAGATTTTTCCTAAAGGAGTAGGGGAAGAAAGGGGGAAGGCAAAAGCATCCTGGGCGTTCTGAATAAGAAGGTCTGAACTAATACAATTAACGTTATTCCTGGCAGCCCATGAGCAAATCCGAAATCTATGGCCAGATTCATCACAGAGGTCACACTTAGAGATATTAATGCATTGCGTAATGACATGCCCTACCTCCCCACAATTTTCACAACAAAGTCAATCGCAAATGCTAGAAAGGTGAGTTCTAGACCCACACTTATAACAAGCACGTGGTTGACCCCCATAAAGCATACCCCTGTCTCTTCCAAGCATAAAGGAATTTGGAATATGGCCACCCAGACTCAGATTGCCTCAGTTTGACCTTATATTTCCAACCCCTGTCCAAAAACCTTCCGAATCTAAAATAGGTTCAGGGTTGCTAAGACCTCACATTTTGTTTCAACAAAAGTGATATCCTCCACAAGGACCCTCTCATTTCTAAACATCACCGTAACATATTTGATTAAAGGTTTAGAAAGAGGTATTACCATAAAGGGGTCCATGTGGGAAAAACTTTATCTGACCATAACGGTCCCAAAACAAATCCAAACCACGAGAGCAGGTAGCTGACATCAACGTTATCTTCACCAGATATGTTAATAAAGGCATACACATCTTGGGGAGTAAAATGCAAAAGAATCCTTCAGTAGCGTTTTACCCACATAATGTCTGTCAGGCCTGTCCTGCAGGCCCCCCTTATATCGTATTCGAACTGCATTTCATCGGGGTGCTGCTTCCCTTTTGGAAGAAGAAAAGCTTGGACATAAGGGGTTTCTGGGATGAGGATTTGGGCACGGAAAAATCCTGAATTGGTACTTCATTCACCAAAGGGGGCAATCCTGCAGTTGTAGGAAGTTGGGCCGAGAAGGAGTCCTGTGAGGGGGCACTCTTCTCCTGAAGTGGCAAATCAATGCTTGTAAGGGGGGGGTACTGTAACCTGAGGAGGGGAAGCAAGGGGTGAAGGCCCAGTTCCTAAAGATGTAGTATGCTTGTTGCTAGCCAAGTCCTTAGGCTGTGGAATCGGTTTCCATTCAGGCGCATGTTGAGAAAGGGGAAACTCAGAATCCCAAACCGGGTCAGGCTTCCAAACCCCAGAGGTAGTCTGTGTCCAACCCGCCCCCAAAAGAGCTTGCTCCAGAGACCAGGATTCCTGAAGAATATCACTCAAAAGGGAAACAGAGGCTGGCACTGTAGGTTGCTCAATAACCCATTTAGGCTGCTGAATACTAGAGGCCCCAAAAGTGAATTCAGTGACCCCTGTTTGAGAAGTAGCCGATGATTGATAAATGATATCAGAATTCCCCTGAATACCCATAGAAGGAAGACTTTTTTTGAAAACAAACCTGGCAGCTTTCAAAAAGGAACTGAAACATTCTGGGTAAATGCAGAGGAGCCCACCCCTGCTGTAGCGATATTGCACCCAACATCAGAACTAGAAGCCTCATTCAGCGGAGCAGAATGCACTCCCTCAGGCTGTAGGCACTCGCTACAACCCGCAATTTTTCTGCCAGCCCGTAGTAGTGCTGCCGCTATGCTAGGAGTGCTGTGAGCAGACAAAGCTGTCTCAGGAATGCGACCGCTCCCCTCGGGAGCTCCCAGTGCAGAAACAGCCGACTGTAGCATGACAGGCAGAGATTCTGCTTTTGACAGAACTAATTAGCGCTTGTGAGCACTTTTCAGAGACAGGCTCCACAGAAGCTGTAATTAACTTGGTGTTGTCCACAGACAGAGCCGTATCGATATCGGCAAACTCAGTACGAGTCAAAATTAGAGATTTCTCAAAGCAGTCCACAACACGTACAGCCGAAGCTGCCACAGGAGAAAGCAAAACACCAAGGGCATGGTCAGAAATAGACATATTTAACAGGGTCTTACCGCTCAACGCGGAATCACCAGACGAGATCACATCTGTAGGAAATTCAGGAGAAGTGCGCTGCGAAACCAGGGATACCACAGAGTCAGTGCCACTGTTCCTTTGAATTACAGAGTCAGTTGGAACCATGTTTTAAATCGAGCACCAAATCTCGAGATAAATTCAAACGAGCAAAACAGAATCATCAGGGCCTGACTGAAAAGCAGAATCTGCCCATACAAGCGGAGCATCCTGAAAATCATTATCTGAATCAAAGTCCGATTGAGAAACAGCCTCCATAACACTGTCTGTGGAAGCAGAGGCTAACGCTCCTAGCAAGCCAGCAACCTCCTCCTTCAATGTCAGCTGCAGAGTGGCCATCCTGACGACGACCAGACCCCCTGCTGGCAGCAATGCAGCAGCAGAGTAGGGGAATTTCCCTGGTGTCCTGGCCAAATTTCCCTCATTCACTAAAAATACCATCAACAGCTTAATCTGGTTCAAGGTCAGTTGGCGTTCATCTGTATCCCCTCCCGAGTCGTGCCTGAAAATAGGCAGGATTTGTCTAGTGCACTTACCCAGTCAACAAAAACTAAATAAAATAAATAATAAAGTAAACCTGCTTTCATTCACTGAGTTTGTCCCCTGTGTCTCCTTACCCAAGCACCGCTACACCATCATGGAGCAGACACTTGTGCTCTTTATGTTTGTACCTCCACCCATACCGTACTCTTCCCTTGGGTTTGTTTCCCAGGTGCAATGCTTTGCACTTCTTTTGCATGGATCTAAGCTGTCATACTTTGAACATTCCTCCAACCTTGCCAAGTCCTTCTCATCCTTTCCACCCACCTTCTGTATCAACCCTGTTGCAGATCTTTGTGTCATCTGCAAGAGGCATACTTTCCTTCCAGTCCTCTGCAATGTCACTTATAAAGACATTAAAAAGGACTGGTCCCAGTACTGACCCTGCGGTGCCCCGCTAGTAACATCCCTTTCTTTGGAGTGGACTCCATTTACTGTTACCCCGTGTCCTGTTGTCCAGTCAATTTTTTACCCAGGCTGCCACCCTAGGTCCCACTTCCAGGCTGGCTAACTGGTTTATTAATCTTTTGTGTGGGACTGTGTCAAATGCCTTGCTAAAGTCTAGCTAAGCCATGACCACAGCTCCTCCCTGGTCTACTACTTTGGTCACCCAGTCAAAGATAGCTATTAGATTCATCTAACATGACCTTCCCGCTGTAAATGCATGCTGCCTTCGGTCCTGTGCCCCACTGGCCTCTAGGTAGTCAGCAATTCTTTCCTTCAGAAGTGATCCCATTATTTTCCCTTCCACTGAGGTCAAACTGACAGGTCTGTAGTTTCCTGCCTCTGCTTTGCTTCCACTTTTGTGAAGGGGAATCACATCTGCCCATTCTGCAAAGAGGCATACTTTCCACCATTCTCCATTCCTCAGGCACCACACCATCCTCCCATGATGGGCCTCAATCCTGACAGCTCCACTGGCTTTGCACCCTGCCTCCCAGATTCCTTAGACTTAGTGCCCCTGCTCTGGCTCACCCAATCACCCAGTTGATAAACAGAACCTTCCTCACACAGTCTGTACCAGATAAATGGAAAACCGCTACTGTTGCCCTGGTGCACAAATCAGGCCCAACCAACCTCGTTGAAAATTACAGAACCATTTCAATACTGTGTCCTTTAGCTAAAATTCAAGAAAGAGTCCTTTACGATCAGTTGTACTCTTTTCCTGAACAGACCAACTCTCTCCCAATACATCAACATGGCTTCAAGAAATCACATGGCACCAAATCCGCTCTCTTGAAGATCATCTCTGATATCTTTCATGCAATAAATCATGGTAATGCCACAGGGGCAGTCTTTATCTACCTCACCAAGGCCTTTGACCTTGTTAATCACTTACTTCTCATCTCCAAGCTTCAATTGTTATGGCTTGATAATAACTCAGTCATCTGGGTATCAAACTATCTAGCTGATTGATTCCAGTGTGTCAAATGGGGGGGGGCCCTCTCCTCCCTATCTCTAGTCTTGGACAGGGTCCCCCAAGGATCTATTCTGGGGCCCCAATTTTTCTCTTTCTTCATCAACGACCTACCCTTTAACTGTGGTGGTGGATCTATCCAACTCTACTCCAATGGTGCCATCCTATACAGGCATGGAACAGACATCTCAGCTAGCAGAGCTCACCTAGAAATTAACTTCCATCTTCTAGAAACCTAGTTCAAAGAAAACTTGCTGGCACTGAATACAAAGAAGATCAAATCAATGCTATTCCACCATACTTCCTTTGACCTAACCCCTCAGCCTCCTTTGATAATTAACACATCATCGTGCAATCCTCTTGAAGGGATTGAATCATTCAAATACCTGGGCATAACTCTCGATGAACAATTATCCTTGATACTCAAGTCAATAGCATTATTAAAACCACAAATCAAAACTTGGTCTCCTCCACGTATCTCCCTTACTTTACTCCTTGTGCTAGAAAATCATTGCCTCTGCCACCCCTCTCCCAGCCTTATTCTATGGTGCCTCATAATTTACTCAGCCAGGACCACCACCTTAAAAAAACTCAAACAGGCCTACCACAGAATTGCCTGCTTCACTGATGCAGCATCAGCTCGAGCCCACCACTGTGCGGTTCTCAAATTTCTAGGGCGGCCCTCTTTTGAGCCCAGAATGGACTTTCCTGTCCTGTGCACCACATTCAAACTTTCCCACTTTCCTCCCCCAATGATTAAATCAGGGCTCCTCACCCAAAAATCCTTCCCCAGGACACTTTGACACTCATACCTCCTGCTGCTGAACCTCCCGAAAGCTTGTCTAGCCATAGGTAGATGATCTTTTACCTTCTCGGCTACTCAAAAATGGAATGCCCTTCCCACAGCGTACTCTCATGCTCAACTCTTCCCTTATTTAAAAACTCTCAAGGAAAGTGTCTTTTCCCCACCTGTTGTGGCAACTGCACCTAATAACCTATGCTAAACCCTCTCTCTTCTATGTAATGTAAATTTTGCTTGTATATTTTGTATAGATGTAGGATACTCACTGCTTGTACGTTACATTATAATGTTGGGTCAAACACAACACCACTGGCTGCTTAGTTCTACTTTCTCAGAACATGACCTACATGAATGCCTTGGTCTCCAGTCTTCATCATTGCCGACCCTAACCCTACCAGTGTTGTATCCTCCATGGATACCACAGGACCTCCAAGGAAACAACAGCCATAGCTGTCAGTATTGACTGTATTTCTGGAATACAATTGTGGCTCTACTGTTCCAACTGTGTCATCTTCAAATGTGTATTGCTTGCCTGCTGCCTGTATCTATTGTCTAAACTGTATTCACCCTACTGTACATTTGTTATATCCTCTACTGTTCTTATTTTCTAACTTGGAATTGTTATATTCCCTGGGTCGCCCATGAAAAAGGGACTTGACTGTCTCAGTGGGCCCACCAGGTTATCAAAATTAAAAAAAAATAAAATAAATGATTTGTTGAAAATGGTAGTCAGTGGTGTCACTAGTTCTCCTCTCAGTTCTTTTAGAATTCTAGGGTGAATCCTGGCAACTCCCATTGCTTTGTCTCTCTTCCGTTTCAGGAGTTCTTTCAGAACCCTTTCTTCTGTGAATGGACTGGTATCCCTCCCATCCAAAGTATTTCTATTGATTGGATTAGGTATCTCCCCCTACTCTTATCTTGTGAATACTGAGCAGAAGTATTCATTCAGTATCCATGCTTTTTCACTGTCACCCTCTGCCCACTCACCCTCCCCTTATTAAGCCTCACTATCCCTCCCTTGGTCTTTCTTCGCTCCCTAATGTACCTATAAAAGGTTTTATCCCTCTACTTAACTGAGTTGGCTATCTTTTTCTCAGTTTAGGCCTTTACTATTCTGACTGCCTTCCCTACTTCCTTCTGCTTTAACTGGTACAGTTCTCTGTCCTGCTCCTTCTGTGTTTCCTTATATTTCTTGAATGCTATCTTTTTCTCCCTAACCTTCCCCGCCACCTCTTTTGAGAACCATAGTGGTTTTCTCCTTCATTTTGATTTGTTTATTTGCTTCACAGAAAGGCTTGTTGCTTCTGTGATGGTAGTTTTGATGTTTCTACACTGTTTCTCTACCCCTTCTTCTTGCCTGTTCGCTAGTGCTTTTCTGAGGCACTCTCCCATTTTGTTAAAGTCAGCCCTTCTAAAGTCCAGTACCTTCAAGTTTGTGTGGCTTGACTCTATGGCTGTGTTTATTCTGAACCACACTGTTTGGTGGTCACTTTTTCCCAGATGGGTATCCACTTCTAAATCTGAGATCCTCTCTCCGTCCCCATTTGAGAGTACCAGGTCTAAGATTGCTCCCTCCTGAATGGGTTCCAGTTCTAGCTGTCTGAGGCATGCCCCCTGTAGTGTATCAAGAATGACCCTGCTCTTGGATGTGACTGCAGAAAAGGTGCTCCAGTTAACATCTGGAATATTCAGGTCCCCCATAAACAATAGCTCCCCTTTTTCTGCCATCCTAAGGATGTCTTCTATCATTTCCTTGTCCATTTCCTCCCCCTGAGATGAGGGTCTGTATACAACTCCATGCGAATTGTGGTGCTGTTTCCTGTCTCCAGGGTAACACACAGTGCCTCCTCTCCTCTCTGTTTACCCTTTAGTTCCATTGCGTTGATCCCTTCCCTTACATAGAGAGTGCCTCCTCCTCCTCTTCTACCCTCCCTGTCTCTCCTATAGATTGTGTACCCTGGTATGTTGACATCCCAGTTATGGTTCTTTGTGTACTATGGTTCTGTGACTGCCACAATATCCAGGCTTCCCTCTTCCATCAAGGCCACTAATTCAAGGAGCTTGTTATCCAGACTATAGGCATTGGTACTCATTGCCCTCCATTTTGTTCATGGCCTTACCCCTTTTAACCTCATCCCTGTCCTTATTGCCTTTGCCTTTTTCTACATTTACCCTGCCCTTCTCCCTATCGACTTCTCTATTTTGGTGTTTACCTCACTAACTACCCTGTTTTGGGGGGCTGGGATTTTCCTGCTTCTTTAAGTGCCTCCCTCCATGGCTAGTTTAAATGCTTGCCAATGAAGCATTTAAACCTATCACCTAGGATCCTGGCTCCTCTCCTTGACAGAAGCAAATCATCACACCAGTAGAGACCTGCATACCTCCAGGTGGACTCCCAGTCCCTAATGAAACCAAAACCCTGAGCTCTGCACCAGTTTTCAACACTGATTGAATCCCATGGTGTGGAGCACCTAGCCTCACCCATGCCATATACAGGCAGCACTCTGAGAAGGTTACCTTGGGTTCTACTTGTCTAAGGCCCTCCCAACTCCATAGACTCCCCTGCACTGCTCTGATCCCATTCCCAGCCAGGTCATTTGTCCCTGGGTGGACAATGACATCCAGCTCCCTCCCTGTGCAGCTGCTCCCATGATCCTGAGGATTGCTCTCTGTCCCTCCAAGCCATGGTGCCAAGCAGGCACTGACCTCCCTCTTCCCTCCCTCCCCCAGTTCTATCCCCCAACAATTGAGTCCCCCAGCAGGAGCTGTTTCCTTCCCCTGTGGGGTCCCATGCCACTCTCCTGTGGGTCTCCTTTGTGGAGGTTCCTAGCATCCTCCTTGGTCTCCACTGCGGGTGCTTCCATAGAGGAACCATACTCTGCCAGAATGGTGTATGAACTTTGGAGAGGTACAAGTGGAGGGATGTGCCTGTGCTCTACCACCTTCACCCTTCCTGAGCCCACCGTGGTCCAACTGCCCTTTTTCTTGGCAACTTCTGAGGCAGCAGTGGCGGCCCTGGTGGTCCCTGGGTGGGAGAGGAGGTCCCACGAATCCTGACCAACTCAGCCTGGAGACAAGCAATCTCCTCCCTCAGCCCAGAGAGGTGAATGCAGATGGGACAACACTGCATCCTCCAGAATGTCTCCCGGAAGACTGTCGCTCCACAGCCACTGCTCTGCACCACTCCCAGCATGTCTTATTTTTGGCCCCTCAACTGTTATTTTGTATGCTTTACTCTTTCCTCTCCATTTTCTTATTTTTTTCTCCCTACTTTCCTACTACCTCTGTGCTCTTACAGTGTCTGCCCTTCCTGTTCTTAGCAGAAAGTTCCTGTATTCCTCAGTAGTCTCTTTCTTACTTGCTCAGACACAGACCTCCAACAGCAAACACTTTTTTCTTCTCCTTCCTCCCTGTTTTCTCTCTCTGACTTACAGCTCTCTCTCTCTCCTCCTCTTGTATGTGCCTTTGTGGACCTAGTTGCTAGCTACACCCTTTGTAATTGCTTGTGCTGTGCTGCCTAACTGTTCCTGTGTCTTTAAGTAGGTGTGGCCTGGCCTTCTACTATAAAGGCAGAGCACCCAGGTGATTGAGGAATGGGTGTGGAACTGGGGATTGTTCCTTTGGTACTCGGTGTCTACAAAAAACAATCAAAAATTTGTTAAAAAAAAGACTCTCTTCTGTAACCTACAGGGCAAAACACAGCTCTAGTTTAAGGAAGCTAGTAGCTGCTCTCCCTCTCTCAGCTTCTGCAGCAAACAGAGTCCACAGTCAGTTCCTGTTTGTAGTCCACAGTCCCTCAAACCTTCTTCAGCTCCTCCCCTTATCAGACACCTCTTTCACAGAATTTCAGTAACAGCTGTAGTCACAAATGACTGCAAATATTCTCCCAGCTAGCTACCTCCCTGGCAAATTAAAGTTCAACGTGGGGCACATAGCTTAGAGCTTGTGCATACGTATGAGCTGAATGGTATATGATTGGTGCTTCTGACTTAAGCTTTGGCACTTCTCTGCATCTTGTCCTCTGTAGGAGACTGGGTAGGTGTACAGTAGACTTAAGGCCCAGTGGAGAGGGAGAGATAGGAGTGCTGGAGAAGGAGGAGGAGGAGGAGGCAGGGGAGGATGGAGTACACCGCCAAAACACTTGAAGCAGAGTGAGAGGCAGCCTGATGTTTAAATATGGGATGGAGGAGGAGCTCCCCTCCCATTGAACATCAGGCTATAGCCTTCCTGTTCAATGTGGGGTAAACGTCTTGGTGCTTGTGTATACTTACGAGCTGACTAGTACATGCTTGGTGTTTATGACTTAAACTTTGGTGCTTCTCCGCATCCCATCCTCTGTAGGACACTGGGAAGGTGTAGACTTAAGGCCCAAAAGGAGACAGCGAAGCGACTACCTCCTCCAACTCTGGAGAGTGTGATCAGCAGCGTGCAGGAGAGGATAAAACGCTCAGGGGGCACCTCTGAGGACCCATCGCTACCGACCTGTGTCCTCAGGGCATACTAAGAGGAGAATAATCCTAAGGGTGGCTTAGAGTTAGGTTTGGTTACGTCCAGAAGTTCAGTCTGATTTTTTGCTGGTCGAAGTGTCCTGTTCGAGGTTGAGGTGAGCAGGAAGTCGATGTTGCAGATGAAAGTTCAAGCAGATGGAAATGTCCTGCTTGGAATGATGACCAGATGCTGGGACAATGGTCAATCTGATTCTGAGTTAGACGACTGTTGTACATCCATAGCACGGCCATTGAGTAATAGATAGTGCTCCATAATGGGTCTGTTTGTTGGTATGGCAGGAACCTTGCAGACTCACCATGGCTGTATTGTGACATAATCTGAGACAGAAGGGCGATAGCCTTTGTAGGAATGGTGGGACCCCACGTAGTCCACCATTGCAGTAGTACGGAATAATGCAGTATATGAAGGACTAGAGTAGCATGAGGCTAATTGAAATGACATGCAAGTATCAGATAAGGCCCATAGTGGGGCATGAATAAATGGGAAGATGGGACCCCACATGATCCGCCATCACCCGGAGATGTTAGGCATTGAAGCTGGAATGGAAGATGGTGGATTGTACCAGCAGAAATTAATGAATTAATGATAATAGCAGGCTCAGAGGTAGAATAGCTGGGAAATGATATTCCCATGGAGGTCCTGATATATGAAGTAATCATGTTTGAGTGACTGAAAGTCTCAGGTGGTCAGTACTGGGAAGGCAAGATGCTGACAAGGGTCTGCCATAGTGCAAGAAAAAGTCCAGTTGAGTAGAGAGGATAACCCCCTGTTCGAGGGGCAATAGGAATTGGCGGGATGGTGAGAAACCAATGTGGGTTCACCATTGCCATAGAACAATGAATCTGAGGTGAGGGGCCAAAAGTCCATCGAAAACTGTAATATGATGGATGCAGTTGAGAAAGGAGGGCCCCATGAGGGTGCATTGAGATAGGATGATGGGATGCACTCGCATGTCATTAATCATTGGTTAACACATCGTCCAAGATGAGTCCATAATTGCTGTCTTATTGCATAGTTCAAGGGAAAGCGATGGTCACTGAAATAGGACTGGAAGACAAGGAATACGAGGAAGGCTTTCGAAGGAAATGCAGGAAAGGGATGGTGGGACCCCACGTGGTCCACCATCACCATAGTATATAACGATCCGGGTGATAAGGGGGTATCCTCGTGAGGGAGAGTCTATTGCAGTCCAAGGTAAAGAAGGCGATACCTGCGTGTATGAACTCCTGAAATGATTAGGAAATACTTTTGAGCTACGGTAGGGCCCTTTTGAAGGCATGTAAGTTTGGGCTGACGGGACCCCTCGTAGTCCGCCATTGCCATATGTGAGTAATGCAATGAGTTCCAGCAGTGAGTGGGATCAGGGGAGCAACAGAAATGGAGCAAGAGGGAGGGAGAGGTACCCCAAGGGAGTCACATCTGGATAAGGATAAAAAAGCCAGTAAGGTGGAGGGGACAGATGATGCTATCTCCACAAAAGGGTGTGGTTAGCCCTCAAGGCCCTAAAGAAAGACAAATCTCCTGGGCCAGATGGCATTCATCCAAGAGTACTATGGGAACTGGCGGACATACTGGTTGCACCCCTGGCGGAGCTCTTCAACAGGTCACTTGAGACAGGGAGGGTACCTAGGGATTGGCGAGAGGCACATGTGGTGCCAATCCATAAAGGGGGGGTCGAGAGAAGTATCAGGTAACTATAGACCCATCAGTTTGACCTCGGTGGTTGGAAAATTAATGGAGAGTATACTAAAGGAACGATTGGGGGTGTACTTGGAGGAGGTGGGAGGTCTGGATAGTCGGCAACATGGGTTTGTGCCAGGTAGATCATGTCAAACCAACCTTGTGGAGTTCTACGAATGGGTAACATCAGAACTGGACAGGGAAAGCCTGTGGATGTATTATTCTTGGACTTCAGCAAGGCTTTGACTCTGTCCCCACAATGGTCTGGTGGAGAAACTGATGGGGTTAGAGTAGGCCCTTTGATGGTCAGATGGATTGAAAACTGGCTAGCTGGATGCACCCAGAGAGTAGTGGTCTGTGGGGAGCTCTTGAACCCTAGAGAGGTTGGTAGTGGGTACCGCAGAGGCTCGGTCCTGGGTCCAATCCTGTTTAATGCATACATATCGGACATCAGGAGGGTATAGGTGTGAAATGAGTCTCTTCATGGATGACTCCAAGATAGGAGCAGTAGTTGAGGGAGAAGAGGGGAGGTTGGCCTGCAAGGGACCTGGACACCCTGGAAAGTTGGGCTCACAAATGGAAATTAAATTTCAATATCACCAAGTGCAAGGTGTTGTATCTTGGCTGGGGAACCCTAAACACAGGTACACCCTGGGAGAGAGGTGCTGGAGGCCTCAATAGGGGAAAAAGACCTAGGGGTCATGGTGGATGCATGTATGAATAACTCTGAGCAGTGCAGGACAGCGGCTAGCAAGACAAACAGGATGTTGGGATGCATCATAAGGGGGATCACCTCTAGGAGCAAGGAAGTGATTCTGCTGCTGTACAATGGACTGGTTAGACCACACCTTGAGTACTGTGTACAGTACTGGAGACCACACTTGAAGAGGGACATACAGCTCCTGGAGAGGGTACAGAGGAGGGCAACTAAGATGATACGAGGGCTAGGGGATTTGACGTATGAGGACAGACTTGAGGAGCTCTGCCTGTTTTCATTGGAGGAGAGGAGAGACAGGGGGGACATGATTGAGGTCTTCAAGTACCTCAAGGGAATAAATAGGGTAAACATGGAGGGGATCTTTAGACTAAAGCAGGTAGGTATCACCAGAGGGCATGGTTTGAAGTTGGAAGGTGGATGGGTGAGGGGGGAAAAGAGGAGGAGGTTTTTCACTGAGAGGGTGGTGGACCCTTGGAATGCACTGCCTGGTGAGCTGATTCAGAGATCCACAGTGGAGGGCTTCAAGAGAGGGTGGGACAGACACAGAAAGTGGATGTATCAGATGATGGCCTGTCCCAGGGGGGTGGGGATGGATGATAGGGGTTTCTGGAGCACAAGGGATGGGAGGGCCTCGGCACCCAACTAAGGATCTAAGGTTCGAGCAGACTCGATAGACCATAAGGCCTAATCTGCTGGCAAATAGTATGTTAGTATGTTAGAGTAGTGCGTGGCAGAGATGGTGAGACCCCACATGGTCCATCATCGCTGTACCACATGACTGGGAAGCGCAAGACCACGTGGTTCGCCGCCATGGTTTTAAGTCAGGCCTGTGTGGATGGTGGACCCCACATGGTCCACTAGTGCCATGGTAAGGAATAGCCCACATATAGTTCCAGTAGTCCACCTGCATAAATGGAATGAATCTGAGCAATAAACAGATGCCTCCTCGTTGGGATGGGTGGATTAAGATGGCGGGACCCCATGTGGTCCACCATCACCATGGCATATAATAGGTTAAAGCACTCAGATTTGCAATTCTTATTTGGTTGGCACTGACATGGGGAACTGTTAATGAGAGAATGATGAACATTTTGGGTGCCCTAAAACTAGCATGAGACTCTGGCTCATCCTATGTAGACTAGCAATCTCAGTGAGAAAAAATTAAGTGTAGGATGAACTCTGTCACAAGCACACTCCACAAGTCAGGCCTTCTACTCCCCACAGGGCCAACCTCAGAGCGTAATAGTGTGATAAGGTAACAGACAGGGTAATTATCCTGTCTGCTTTGGGTCTGAATCACCTTTAGCCTTGAGTTCTGGGTGGATTCAAACTGTGAACCTTATGCTAGCATATCCAATGTACAGGCTCAGATATGTACCCTCTTCAGGGTTGCAGTACAATCTTTCGCCAGGGACACCCAGCCAGGCTTCCAAAATGAACACTTAAAACTCTGTAAGAGACCTTAGGTATATTCTTACCTTATTATACAAGCTCAGTACACAATCAAGCTTTTCAACAGCTGTCAGACTTAAACAATGGCACTTCACTAGCAAAAGAAACAACTGAGAAGACATAGGCAGTATTTCAAGGAAAAGGTTATTTACTAAAAATATGATAAAAACATGTAAAATTAAACACAGAAAATATATCATACAGCATACAATAGTGTAAAATAAAAGGAAGTTACAGACAAAAACACTCTACCACAAAGACTTTCTTTCTAAATATTCCTTTCTAAGTGTGCTTAAGTTAGAGACTTTCTGTCTCAGAGCTCATGATGATATAACACATATTCTCCAGATACAATGTTACATTTCAACTCTATCTCCCCACCCCTTTTGGTGAGTCAGCTAGCTCCTCCTCTTAGAATTAATTCTAACATAATTTCTACCAGGAGGTATTTTTAATTAATGGTAACATCAGAAAAAAACATTTCTAAATATGACATCCTTTAATTAAACATTTCTCTTGAACTTAACAATCCTACCATATGTCACTATTTCTCGGCAGCATGTTAAAATTTGAGAGGAACCTGCCAAATTATTCTTTATCCTGTTACGTCATAAGCTTTATGTTTGGTTTTAACTTCAAAAGCCTGGCAGGTCATAAATGGTAATAAAATGCCTCGGAAGGAAGGCAGTTAATTAACTGGTTCGCCTGGTCAGTTTAATTACATCCTGTAGTTCCAGCTACTGACCTTTAAAGTTACAGGCCAAATCTGCTAACTTGCGTGAGACAATTTCATACACAGACCAGTTATTTATAATATAAATATCATACAACTAGCATAAGCAAGGGGCAGAGCGTCACACTCCTCCCACCTAGACTGAATTAGGGGGCTCTGTCCCCTGCATGAGATGAGCTCCCTAAGTCAGTTCATTCCTCAAACAGATGCAACAAGCCATCTGTGTTTTCATTGGTTGCTCCAGCCCTATGTGAGATCATCATGTCATACCCTTGCAAGGCAAGACTCCATCTTAATAGTCTGCCATTCGTTTTTCCCATTTGTGTCAGCCAAACCAGGGGGTATTGGTCAGTTTGTACCTCAAAATGCTGCCTGTATAAGTATGCCCCTAACTTCTTTAGGGCCCACACTATGGCAAGACACTCTTTTTCCACAGTAAAGTATGCCTGCTGCCTGGGAAGTAACTTTTACTCAGGTACACTATGGGTGATCTTTCCTTGGTTGAATGTCTGACCCAGTACTTCCCTAATACCCACCTCTGAGGTGTCAGTCTGGACTATAAAGGGTCTGCTATAGTTAGGACTTGTCAACACAGGAGCACTACACAATGCCTCCTTCAGTCTGGTAAAGGCTTTTTCACAGGCTGGTTCCCAGGTAATTTTCTTAGGCATCCTTTTCTTTACCAGATCAGATAGGGGAGCAGCCAGAGCACTGTAATTGGGCACAAATCATCCCCTCCCCCACCCGACTACACCAGTGCACTGGGTCCTCCTCCCTGCTGGACCTAGACTTCACAAACCACCCACACAAAATCTCTAGCATCACTATTCTTCCAGATGTGATTAGTGACAACTCCCCTGTCCTCTGCTCCTGGATGTGCAAGACCCCCAAATCCCCTCTGAAAATGATCCTAGGACACAAACTTGGCCCTGGCAAACTTGCACTCCTAAAAGCCCATCTCAGTACAATGGATTGCTCATTCATAACTAACACCCCTGACCCAGACAGAGCCCTCAATCTTTTCATTCACTCCTAGAATGCCGTCTGTGACATGTTTGCCCCTCTGACCAAAGGATGGTCAAAGGCAACCCGGCACCTTGGATCTCGGATCAACTACTGGCCCTGATGTGGTCCAGGGATTCCGTATGGCACCTCCCCAATGAGACTGGCCTGCCATCTGACAGACAGAAGTACTTAGAGGCCCGTAACCAATGCACATGGTCTCTGCACAATGCCAAGGCCGAGTTCTACAAATCTGTCCTAACCTATACTTGGGGTGTGGGGTGCAAATTATGGAATAATATTAAGGACATCTGCAGCAAATCCCCTAACCCTACCCCCACGTAAATCTTGATCGAAGGGGACCTGACCTCTGATCCCAATCGGTTTGCCACTGCATTTAACCATCGCCTTCACTGACCTCAGCCACATTCTCCTCAGCCACTTCTTTGACCCACCCCCTGTCTCCTACACCTCCTACCCCTACACACCCTCCATTTCACCTATGTTGCATCACCCCCAAGTCTGCTGAGCCTTACCTTAGAAAAGCCATAAGCCACTCCCAATAAAGTAGTGACTCCTTAGACCTGAGACTCCTCCGGCTCACTCTAACTGAGGTGCTTATCCCCCTTACTCACATTAGTAACCAATCTCTATGTCTTGGGAAATTCCCCGCACAATGGAAATCTGCCTCCATCACCCCCATATTTAAGAGTGGGGACCGTACCTCCAACAACAACTATCGTCCTATATCTATCCCCCCCCCATCTGAGGCACTGGAGCGTATTGTCTCTGATCAGTTCACTGACCACCTAAACAAACACAAAATACTTTGCCACCAGCAACATGGTTTCTGTAAGAGACATATCACGACTACTGCCCTACTCGAGTTCACCACCCACCTCCATGTGGCCATTGACAGTGGTCAGCTCTCTGGTGCAGTCTTCCTTGACCTCACTAAAGCGTTTGACACTGTCAACCACTCCCTCCTCCTAACTATCCTCTCCAAACTTGGTCTCTCTCTCTCTCAGGATGCCCTTTGCTGGTTCTCAGACTATTTGGCAGGCCGTTCACAGCAAGTCAGAATTGGAACCACCTTATCCGGCAGGCTGCATGTACGCTCTGGTGTCCCACAGGGATCTATCCTCGGACCTTTATTATTCAGCCTCTTCCTCAGCTCCCTCCCCCAGTCCTGCTCTAGCAACATTCTACTCTATACGGATGATGCTGTCCTGTACTCCTCCAACCATGACCCTCTCAGCTCCGCCTCTCCCTTCAATCCTCTTTCAGTGATGCCGAAAAGTGGTTCACCTCACAGCGCCTTACTCTAAACTATAAAAAGACTAAAGTTATTTACTTCTCACACCCACTTAGCTCCAAGAAGGACCGCTGCCAAACCAGACCCCACTTGAGCAAGTGGACTCCTTTAAATACCTGGGCATGACTCTTGACCCAGCCCTTAATTTCCACCATCACATTCACCAACTGTCTACAGCCCTCAACATCCGGCTCGGCATCCTCTACCGGTTTAAATGCTGTCTCACTCCTGATGCCCTTCACATTGCGGACTCCTCCTTGGTCCTCTCTCTTCTAGACTATGGCATTCTAATCTATAGCGCTGCCAGCTCCTTGGCCTTATCCATACTATGGATCTCCCTCAACAAAGCCTGTTGTCTCACCCTGGGCTGTGATCGTCTAACCCACACATGTGTCCTTTATAATACCACTAACTGGCTTAACCTAGATAACAGAATAGGGTTTCACACTTGCCTCATGACCAAAAAGATTACCCTTGGTCTCACCCCCTCTGGTCTCTCCCATCTAATCCAACGGGCCCCATCTCAGCAGCACACCAGCAGTGCTAACAGGCAACGCCTTGTGGTCCCCGGGTGCTGCACCTCCCAATTCCAAAGTTCCTTTAGTTACCGAGCCCCTTCCTGGGTCAAAAACTGGCCAAACACTCTCACAAACATGAATAGACTAGGCTCCTACAAAGCCAACTTTCGGAACCACCTACAGTCCTCGAATCTCTGTGACTTCCTCTGAACCTGTCCTCCCTCCATCTCCACTGACTAAGGCCTCTGGCCGTATATATCCCCCCCCCAACTCTCTTGAATCTCTCTTTGTTATCCCTTTAATGGAGTTTTCATATGTACCAGGACTTTGTGTCTAGCACCAGGAATCAACAGTATCTAAAATGTTAGCCAACTTACTGTATCATTGTATATTGTTTGCTTGCTTGTTGTGTTATTATTTCTGTATTGCTCTGAACTCTTCTCATATTGTTTTTACCTGTACTGAAGTGGAACCTTTGAAAAGGAGTCTTTGACTCAAAGGTATTTTCTGAATCCTCAATAAAATAAAAAAAAATAAAAATTTCCTATAGTACAATGCTGTCCCTAGAAAACTCCGGACCTGCTTCTGTGTTTCTGGTCTGGGCCATGCCTTGACCACCTCTATTTTCGCTTGGTTAGAATTGAGCTGACCCTGATCTACGACATGCCCGAGGTATGCCATTTCAGCCATGGCCACCTGGCACTTCTCAGCTTTGACAGTGAGCCCAGCCGTCTGTATCCTGCCCAGCACTTCCCTAAGGTGGGACAGGTGTTCCTCCCAACTGGCACTAAGATTTATTTTTTATTTTATTTTATTTAAACAGCAGTTTGGAAAACCTTTGAGCCATAGGCTCATTTACAAAGGTACCTTGTCACAGTAAGACAAACGAAAATACACAGTATAGCAGTACAACACATAAGTATAACAGTAACTTAAGACATAGATACAAACAAGCTGGTACAGGTAGGATTGATGCAAACAATATCAGAGTTATGTTGTCCTTAGCAGCTTAATAGTAAGCTTTGTCATAAGTATTGAGTACGGTTTGACTAATGGCAATTACAGCATCGGGTGTTAATAAGGTGGTTACGTAAGGAAGTTTTGAAGCACGATATAGTTGGAGCTTTGGAGATGGAGGGGGCAGTGTGTTGAACCAGGAGGAGGCCCTAAAGCTGAAGGCTCTTTGGCCGTGAGAGGTCCTAGCTCTAAGATGGCAATGTCATTCAGGTATGCCACGGTGTACTCCTCAGCACCATTTAATACCTGGTTCACCAACCTTTGGAAAGTGTCCGGGGTGTTCTTCATTCCAAAAGGCATTACTTTAAATTCAAATAAGCCTATCAGAGTGATGAAGGCCGACCTCTCCCCAGCTTGGTCAGATAACTCTACCTGCCAATACCCCTTTGTCAGGTCAATAGTTGTAAGGTAAGTTGCCCATCCCAACTTGTCCAGGAGTTCATCCATCCATGGCATCAGGTGGGTGTCTGACTTTGTGACTGCATTCAGTCTATGACAGTCCACACAAAAATGAGTAGAGTCACCTGGCTTGGGAACAAGGACTAAGGGTGACACCCAGAGGCTGTCGGATTTCTGGATTACCCTCAGATCCAGTATTTACTCCACCTCCCTCCTAATGTCTTTTTGTACAGCCTCTGACACCTGATATGCTGTCCACCGTGTGGGCGTCTGTGTCCCTCTCTCCACATCGTGCATCACTAAGGTGGTTAGTCCAGGCTTGCCACTAAAACAATGGGTCAAAGTCTGCTAAAACCTCCCTTACTTCCTTGATCTGGTCCAGGTCAGCTGGGGTGCCAATTTAACTGCCTCCACAGAGGACTCCTACTTGCTTTCTTCCAGAAAGACCAGAAGGGGGTCTCCTTCATCTGTCCCTTCCCCAGGACTACATACTGCAAACACCATGTTAGCCCTATTAGCAAATGGCTTCATCATGTTGATATGGTACATTCTTTCTGTATGTCTTCTGTCAGGTAACTCTATTATGTAGTTTACATCATTTACCTTTCTGAACACTTTGTATGGTCCTGCCACTCAGCCTGCAGCTTGTTCTTCTGGACTGGAATGAGGACCATGACTTACTGACCCACAGTGTATGAGTGAGCTCTGACTCTGTGGTCATACCACACTTTTTGTTTCTGTTGGGCAGCTGCCAGGCTGCTCTGGCAGTCCCCATAAGATCCTTCAGCCTTTCCCTAAACCTAAGGACATAATCCACTATGGGAGTTCCCTAGGTGGCATTCTGCTTCCCAGTCCCTCCCGACTGTCTTAGGGGCCCACGGCCTCTGGCGTCTGCTAAGAGCTCAAAGGGGAAAACCCCTGTTGACCTGGGGCACCTCACTCTATGCAAACAACAGGTGGGGATGGTATTTCTCCCAGTCCTCCCATGCTATTCAGAAAACACTTGGAGCATTGACTTCAGGGTACCGTTAAATCTTTTTACAAGTCCATTGGCTTGTGGGTGATATGGTGTTGTGCATCTCTGCACCACCCCACACTTCTCCCACAAACATTTCATCAGGTCTGAAATGAAGGAAACCCCTTGATCAGTGAAAACCTCCTGCAGAAAGCCAACACAGGAGAAAATCCCAAGTAAGGCATATGCCACTTTGTCTGTCATCAGTGAAGATAGAGCAACTGCATCTGGGTACTGGGTAGCATAATCCACCACAGTCAGGATGAACCTCTTCCTGGAGGACCTGGGGGTATTTAAAGACCCCACAATATCCACTCCTACCCTCCGGAATTGCTCTTTCACTGTGGGTAATGGAATTAGGGCGGTTTGGGTTTTCTTACCTGCCTTCCCTATTTCTTAGCACAGGTGACAAGATCTGCAATACTCCTTCACCTGCTTGGTGAAGTTGGGCCAATAGAAATTCTGGGCCAATTGCTTCATAGTGTGTGCAGTTCCCAGGTGACCAGACATGGGAATATCGTGTGCAATCTTGAGCAACTGCTCAAGGTACCCTTGGGGAATGACAAGCTGCCTATCATCCCTCCCTCTGTCTTAGCATTCTGCGTATACATCAGTCCATTGTCCCAATAAACTTTATGTTTTCTGTCACCTCCCTTTGCTCCATCAAAGTCTGCCCAAGCCCTTAGCTTTTCTAGACTAGGGTCACTTTTCTGAGCAGCTGCAAACTCCTTGCACATTCCCAAGGGATGGGACAGGTCCCCTTCAGTCTCTAAACTAGGGTCCCTAGCTCTAGCATCAGGGCATTCAGGATCACTGTCATCCCTAACCCTCTGACAATGGGTCACCCTTCCTTCTTTGGAATAACCTCCTTAGCTGCTTGGTTAACTGCTACTGGGGCAGTTTCTACCCCTTTCATTAGCCTCCATCTCAGGAGACACAGGCTGGAACCAGCCTCCCAGTGGTTTCATAGTGGCTTCTATGGTGTCTGGGGCACCATAGTTTTCCTTTGCTGCTTGGCTAGGGGTAACTTCACACACCATCCCTGGTTTGAGATTGTTGCTGAGAATTACATCAGCTGCTAAAGTTTCTGCTTTCACAACCTGTTGCACAGTTCCTCCTGTCTCACCCCAGTCTAGGAGAACACTAGCGAGTGGCAATGTTTTCTCCTCCCCAGTGAACCCCTGTACAGTTACAAATTTATTGGGTATAAGTTGACCAGGATCTACCCGATCCCCTTTTACCAACATCAGGGATGTCCCTGTGTCTCTTAACCCTTGTGTCTGAACACCATTCACAGTGACTGGGTGCATGTGTTCCCTCATTTTTACAGGCATGCTTTCAGGGACACACAAACAACCCACTTCTGTCCTAGCACCACTTTGTGTATTGCTCATTCTTTTGGGACACTGTCTGGCAATATGCCCAGTTTCTTTGCAAACCCAACATTTGTTTCTTTTCTCAGAAAAATCTTTTATTTGAAACCGGGGCTAACTGGTTTCGGTGGAGGCAGTGAGGGTTTTAGCTGCCCTGAAGGCATGCTTTTCCCTTTCTGTGCTGCCACCCCTGCCCTATCACTGTCAGAGCAGGTCGGCCTTGGCATAGCGGTCCAAGAGTTCAGCAGCCTCTTGCACTGTTTTGGGATCTCGGTCCTCCAGCCAGGTTTTCAGCTCTGCTGGGCATGCCCAAAAAAACTGCCCTAACAATACAGCATTTTCAATTTTATCTACAGAGTTTGCTTTAATTTCTTCCCACCAACGTTTTAAAAACTGACATTGTTTCATGGCTAGCTCCTTGTAGCTCATGTCAAGGCTTCTTCTGAGCTTACGGAATTTAGCTCTGTATGCTTCTGCATTTAAATCATACTTTTTTAAAAGTGCAGTTTTAAATTTGCTGTAATCATTACTGTCCTCATTGTCCATTTGACCCAATGCATCCTGAGCTTTCCCAGTAAGTAGGGGGATAGCTGGAAGCTCCAGGGCTCTCTAGGAATATTTGCCTGAATACAAATCTTTTCAAAGGAATTCAAAAGACATCCATATCCTCCCCTCTTTAAATGTGGCTATCAATTTGGAATTTAATTTTTAACCTAGTCCTGCAGTTCCAGTTAAATCCGTGCCACTTACCTGTGCTGGTGCTGGTGGTTGGAGTCGTAGCTTCTCCAGTTCATGTTGCCTCTGGCGCTCATGTTCTTAATGGTCAGCTTCTTGCTGTTCTCACTCCCTCTTCTCCTCTGCAGCTCACTGCTCTCGCTCCACTTCTCACTGTTCTCGCTCAGCTTCTCACTGTTCTCGCTCCCTCTTCTCCTCTGCAGCTCACTGCTCTCGCTCCACTTCTCACTGTTCTCGCTCAGCTTCTCACTGTTCTCACTCCCTCTTCTCCTCTGCAGCTCACTGCTCTCGCTCCGCTTCTCACTGTTCTCGCTCAGCTTCTCACTGTTCTCGCTCCCTCTTCTCCTCTGTGGCTCGCTGCTCTGGCTGCACTTCCTGCTGTAGTTGCTCCCTCTTCTCCTCTGTGGCTCGCTGCTCTTGCTGCACTTCCGCTGTAGTTGCTCCCTCTTCTCCTCTGCCTCTCGCTGCTCCTTCTCCTCTCTCTTGAATTCCCACTTCTTCTGTTCAAGCTCCAGTTCCATCCTCAGCAATTCCATCTGCAACTGGATTGCTTCTGGCTCCAGAATGCTGGTGACCTTCCCCTACTGCTGTGGACCATGGCTTGCACTGGTCCTGCTGTCCTTCTTACTGGATCTGGACACTGCACTGGGCTCTGTCCCCTCCATGCTCAAGGTTTGGCCCTTATCAGTCACAGACTATGACTCGAGGCTCTGGGCATCTGCGGCCATCAGAGCCTCCATGAGGTTCTGCTTGTTGGCTCTCCTCTCCTGTAGGACTCCTCTCTCCTTCCACAACTGCCTCAGGTAGTCTGCAGTGTGCTCACTGTAGTTGGAAGCCATTTTCTTTCCTAACTACAGCTACTCTAATGTCCACTTGGAAACAATATAAAACAGGTAGGAACTTTGACTGTAAGCATAATGAATAGTTCGGTTTCTTTTAAAAAAAATCATTGCCTTATTTTGAAAGTGAGCTGTACAGTATTAAGCTGACACACTGAACTATTAAAGCTTGTATTGGCAATATTTTTACTACCCTGCTGCTAACCAAATCTGTGCATCACTCTACAGGTCCAGGCCCTCTGCTCCACAGGCCAACCTTCAGAGCACAATAGTGTGAACAGGTAACAGACAGGGTAACCCTCCTGTCTGCTTTTGGTGTGAATCACCTTTAGCCTCAAGTTTTGGGGATTCAAACTGTGAACCTTATGCTAGCATACCCAATGTAAGGCTCAGATATGTACCTCTTGGGACTGCAGTACATTTTACACCAGGGCACCTAGCCAGGCTTCCAAACTGAACCCCTAAGACTCTATAAGAGACCTTAGGTATATTTTACCTTATTATACAAGCTCAGTACACAATCAAGCTTTTCAACAGCTGTCAGACTTAAATATCTGCAAATCAGATGCAAAAAGAAACAACTGAGAAGACACTCAGGCAGTATTTCAAGGAAATGGTTGTTTACTAAAAATATGATAAAAACATGTAAAATTAAACACAGAACAAAATATCATACAGCGCACAATCATGTAAAATAAAAAGGAAGTTACAGACAAAACACTCCTACCACAAAGACTTCATTTTTTTCTAAGTATTACCTTTCTAAATGTGTTTAAATTAGAGAGAACTTTCTGTCTCAAAGCTCATGATGATATCAATCAATCAATAAATCAAATTCTTTATTTACCCAGGAGAACACCATTGAGCAAGCTCATTTACAAGGTGGACCTGCATTACACAAGTCGAGTAACAATGCATTTATATACAGACAAATAGACAGTAGATGCAAGAGTACAATAGTACAGGTAGGTCTGCAATAGACAGGATAAGTAAAAATACATTTGGGTTCAGGTAAAAGACAGTCAGTAAGGGTATACATAACAAAAGGGTAGCGAGTTAGTAAAAATGTATACCAGATACAACATACATGGTTTAGTATTCCTGTAAGGTAAAGGCATTATAGTCCAGTGAAGAGATTAGTTGAAGTGGATGCTACAAGCGAAGAGACATACACAGTCAGTTTAAAAAGACCCAGGCAAATGAGTACTTCCCTCAGTTTTCACCAAGGAAGATGGGGTGCTGCATCATACATGGGAGAGACAGAGATACTGAGGAAGGGGACCCTTACTCGATCCGGGTCTGAGAGGGGAGGGATCACTGGCAGGAGGGGAGGGCTAAGCAGGGAGAAGAGGTACCAGAAGTGGAAATCACAGCAGAGAGTGAGGGAAGCCCTCAGCTCCTTAAGACAGAGAAAGCACCGGGTCGGATAAATTACATCCCAGAGTGCTGAAGGAACTTGTAGATGTCCTGGTGAACCCCTGATGAGCTTTTCACCATCTCTGAGAACAGGGTGGGTGCCCCAGGACCGAAGGTGGCGTAATATAATGCCTATCCACAAGGGGGATCAAGGAGGCGGCAGGGAACTACAGGCCTGTCAACCTGACATCGGTGGTGGGCAAGGTGATGGAGGGCATTGTCAAGGAGAGGCTGGGGGGACCTGGAAAAGTCAGGATGCCTGGACAATAGACAGCATGGATTCGTCCCGAAATAAATCGTCAGACAAACCTTGTGGAGTTCTATGACTGGGTGGACGAGTGCCTTGGACCTGGGTAGACCAGTGGACATCCTCTTTCTAGACTTCAGCACGCATTTGACTCTGTTCCTCACATGGGCCTGTTGGATAAGCTGGGAGAAATGGGGTGGGGAACCAGATAATCAGATGGATAGGCAATTGGCTCCAGGACCGGACACAGAGGGTTGTAGTTGGCGGGATAGTCTCATCCCCAAGGAGGGTCATTAGTGGAGTCCCACAGGATCAGTCCTGGGCCCCTCCTCTTCAACGCCTATGTCTCTGACATAAGGACAGGAATCAGGTGAGATGAGTCTCTTTGCGGATGACTCAAAACTGGGGGGTGGTGGATGGGGAGGAGGGAGGGTGGCCTACAGAGGGACCTGGAGGCTCTGGAAAGATGGTCTAGAAAGTGGAAGCTGAGGTTCAATGCAGGGAAATGCAAGGTACTCCACCTAGGGGCCGAAACCCAGGCCAAGTGTACACCCTGGGGGATGCTACAAGTCTCGATGGCTGAGAGGGACCTGGGGTGGTGGTGGATGTCAGATGAACAACTCTGAGACTTGCAGGAGGGCAGCAGCCAAGGCCAACAGGATGCTGGGATGCATCGCTAGGGATCCTCCAGAAGAAGGGAAGTGATACTCCTTTGTATAACTGTTTGGTGAGGCCGCACCTTTGAGTACTGAGTGCAGTTTTGGAGGCCACACTTAAAGAGGGACACTACCCTCCTGGAGAGGGTCCAGAGGAGGGAAACCAAAATGATTTGAGGCTTGGGGGACAGGACCTATGAGGAGAGGCTCGAAGAGCTAAATATGTACACATTGGAAGAGAGAAGGGACCAGGGGGTCATGATAGAGGTCTTCAGGTACATGAAGAGGGCAAATAGGGGAGGAACAGTCAGGGTGCTTCGAAGGAAGGGGAGGGGCCACTAGGTGCATGGTGAGGAAGCTGGAGGAAGATTCAGGGAGAAAGGAGGAGGTGCTACTTCACTGAGAGGGTGGTGGAGCCATGGAATGCACTGCCTAGGGGGCTGGTGGAGGCAGAGACAGTGGAGGGGTTCAAGAGGTGGGACAGGTACAGGAAGGAGTTCTGGAAGCAAAATCCAATGCAGCAAGAATATCTGGAACTGGGAAGGGAGAAGCCAGAGGAGGAGGGCAGGCAAGAGTCAGCACCCAGGGTGGGGGGCTGACCAATGAGCAGACACGAAGACTGTTAGGCCTATTCTGCTGGCATTTTATTATGTTAGTATATCAAGGGGAGACATGTGTCGGGAGAAGTGGGCAGCCAGTGTGGGGGGTCTGGAACTGGGATAATACTAGAGCGAAGAATGAGATGCTGTGAGTATACAAGGAATAGGTGGGTGAGGAGGGTGAGATTTAGGCGGTAGATAAGTAGGTGGCTCAGGGACAAGTTATGCACTGATACAAGAAGGAAGGAGGAGGGAAAAGCAGGAGGATGTGGAAGGGGTGTAAGTAAGCTAGGACCATTGGAAGCAGTTGCAGACTTCTGTAATGTATTTTGAGTATAAGATCTTAAACACAGTGAGACTAACAGGAGTTCTCAGTTTCAGTGATTTCTGTGGCACATATGACAAAATATTCCCCAGATACAATGTTACATTTAGACTCTATCTCCCACCTTTGGTGAGTCAGCTAGCTCTTTCTTTTTAGAATTAATTGTAACATTATTTCCACCAGGAGGTATTTTTAATTAATGGAACATCAGAAAAAATAATTTTCCCAATATGACACCCTTCAATCAAACATTTCTCTTTGAACTTAACAACCTCACCATTTGTCACTGTTTCTCGGCAGGATGTTAAAATTTGAGAAGAACCTGCCAAATTACTCTTCATTCTGTTACGTCATAAACATTATGTTTGGTTTCAACTTCAAAAGCCTGGGCAGGTCATAAAAAGGTAATAAAATGCCCTCGGGAAGGAAGGCAGTTAATTAACTGGTGCTCTTGGTCAGTTTAATTACATCCTGTAGTTCCAGCTACTGACCTTTAAAGTTACAGGCCAAATCTGCTAACTTGTGTGAGACAATGTCATACACAGACCAGTTATTTATAATATAAATATCATACAACAAGCATAAGCAAGGGGCAGAGCGTCACAAACTCCACTGTCCAAAACACCATTCTTTAAGCAAAAAACAACTGCTTTATTTACAGTTTATTCACACCACAAAAAAGGGGCAATGGTTTTGTGGCTCCCTTCACTTCCTCAGGCCCAACAACAGTGTTGTTTACTTCTGCTTTCACAAAGAAGATAATGCTCACTGTCTGGTGTAAAATGTATTCATTTCTTCAAACTTTATGTCTGCTTCACATTGCTCCAGTTAAATTTATTGATTCAGTGCTCCTTAAACTAACTGCAGCAAGTTGCAGAACGGAGTTTCATCATATCCTCTGATGCAAGAGCTGTTAATGACCTCTCCATTCTCTCCTTTAACCCCATATGCACAAATTTGCCCCATCACAAAATGGTGGTCAAAGGCAATCCAGCACAGTGGATCACTGACCATCTCCTGGACCTCATGTGGACCAGAGATTCCTCATAGCCTCTCCAATGAGACAGGCCTGCCTGCCCGACAGACAGAGAGGTACAGAGAGGCACGGAACAAATGTACTTGGTCCTTGCACAACGCAAAAGCAGAGTACTACAAGACCTCTCTAACCACTACCTGGGGCTCAGAGCAAAATTTCTGGGACAATATTAAGGACCTCTGTGGCAATGATCCTAACACTACCCCAAATCAGATCATGGTTGATGGGTGCCTAACCTCTGACCTGGCCTGTATGGCCACAGGCTTCAATGATGTCTTCACTAACCTCAGCCAGGATCTCCCTACCAACTTCTTTGACCCACCCTCAGCCTCCTCCTCCCCCAGTAGCCCCTCCCTTTCATCTGCACAGCATTGCACCTAAGTACGCTGAGCCGTATCTCAGAACTGCACTAAGCCACTCCTGCTATAGTAGTGACTCCTTAGACCTGAAACTCCTCCACCTCTCTCTCTCCCTGAGGTGCTCAACCCCCTAACCCATATACTAAACTGCTCCTTATGCCTGGGGAAATTCTCCTCCCATTAGAAATCCGCTTCCATTACGCCACTACTTAAAAGTAGGGACCATACCCTTACTAACAACTACCGTCCTATCTCCATTCTCCCTCCCCTATCCAAGGCCCTAGAGAGGATTGTCTCTGATCAGCTCACCAGACACCTCAATAAATACAACCTGCTCAGCAAGCAGCAACACAGCTTCCGGAAGGGACATAGTACTACTACTGCCCTCCTGGAACTCACCACAAACATCCACTCTGCCTTAGACAGAGGTCAAATCTCTGGGGCTGTCTTCATTGATCTCACAAAGGCGTTCGACACCGTTAACCACCCACTCCTGCTATCCACCCTGTTGAACATTAGTTTCTCCTGTGATGCCCTTGGCTGGTTCACTGATTACCTGTCTAACCGTTCCCAGCAGGTCAAAGTGGTAACACCCTATCTAATAGGCTATCTGTCCTCTCTGGTGTCCCTGCAGAGGTCCGCTCTGGACCACTACTGTTTACCTCTTCCTTAACTCCCTGCCCAGGTCTTGCTCAGGGAACCTGCTTTCATGTAGATGATGCTGTTCTATATACCTCCAACCCTGACCCTCTGCAACTCCACCTCTCCCTAGAATCCTCCTTTAGTGGTGCCGAAAATGGTTCGCCTCACACGCCTTATCCTGAACTATAACAAGACAAAGGTTATGCACTTTTTCTCACCCGACTTAACACTAGGAAGGAACTCTGCCCTCAAGTATGAACTGCCAACCTGACCCCTCTTGAGTAAGTGGACTCCTTCAAATACCTGGGCATTACTCTAGACCCTGCCTTACTTTTCCACCAACATATTCACCTCCTATCTACCACCCTCAATGTTGGCTCAGGCTACTGTATTGCTTTAAACATTGTTTTACCCCAAATGCAATGAGGCTTTGCTGTCTCTCCCCTGTCCTCTCCCTGCTTGACTATGGCTTACTTTTCTATGTGGCTGGAGCACCTCGGCCCTTCATAGACTTTGTATCTCTCCAAATAAAGCCTGTCACCTCACCCTGAGCTGTGCTGCCTAACTCACACATGCTCTCTATACAATGACACCAACTGGCTTAACCTTGACAACAGAATTAGGTTTCACACCTGCCTCATGGCAAAAAAAAATCGCCCTAGGCCACTGTCCCCTAGGACTCACATCACTAATCCACCCGGCCCTGACACTTAAGCATACTTGTGGCTCTGGAAAGCAGCTCCTCTCTGTCCTCACTGCCGCATTGTCTCCCAATTCCAAAGGTCCTTTAGCTACAGAGCCCATTCCTGGATGAGCAGCCTACCCACCCACTTGCCAATGAGTACAGACTTGGACCCATTTTAAAAAATCCACATTCTCGTCTCAACAGTTTGTTAGCTCTATCACCACCCAGGGTAGAGTCAGTACATGTTCAAGTCCCATAAATCTTAAATCAGAGGGTGATGACCCATGGTGTAGAGTAAAAGTGGCTACCTATAGGTGTATCTTGCCTATCAATAATGGATCTAACATGTTCTTGGATCCTTTGTTTTAATGGTCTTATGGTTTTACCAATATATGAAGACCACAAGAGCACCAAAAGGCATACACACTATAGGTAGTGTCACGTAATAAGTTCTCTGATCACTATTTTAACATCTTATTCTTTTGGTTGAAAAAGATCTTGCCAATATTTCCATATTCCATACGTTACATCTTTTGCATGTAAAAAATGATTTGTTCTCTTAGGGAGCCAAGTATTTGTTTCAGAGATTCCAATATTCCTTTCTCTACTGTGTACCACTTTGTCTTTGATGTTTTTGCCTACAAAATGTGACACGTGGTTTTAGACCCACTGCTTTCCCCACTAATTCATCACCTAATAAGATAGGCCAGTTCTGATGTATAATATTGCCTATCTGCCCTGCCATGTTATTAAACTCTGTCACAAAGCTACACGTTCTCAGTCTCTCCTTTATTTGATCTTTTTCTTAGAACTTTATCTCTGTCAATTTTTTTACTTTTTCAAATGCATCTTCCAATAGTTGTTTCTCATAACCTCTATATCGGAACCTGGATAGCAATTCTTCAGTTGCATATCAAAATCTGAATCTAAGCTACAGTTCCTCCTAATACATAATAAGTGACTATAGGGGATGGATTTCTTTAAGTTTGGGGGTGACTTTCTGCATGTAATAAAGAATTTGTGGCTGTCTTCTTTCTGTAGGTTTTGTTTTAATATAGTGTCTGTTGTCTCCATCAATCTCACTAGATATACTTAGATCCAAAAATCCAAAGAGTTTTGATCAAAAGTACAAGTAAATTTAAGTTTAAATCATTTCTATTCAAGTGATCGATGAAGGCGCAGGCTTCTATTTCATTTCCTTTCCAGATGCAGATTATATCATCAATAAAGCAATACCACTTTATTATTTTCTGGAAAAAAGGATTTTCCCTTTCACTAAACACCTTCTTACGCTTCCAGCTTCTTAGGAAAAGATTGGCATAGCTTGGTGCCATAGAGGCACCCATAGCTGTGCCACATTTTTGTTCAAAGAAGGCCTCCTCAAATTCAAAATAGTTGTGTGTTAAAACAAACTTTAAAGCATCAAGAATTAATTATTTTGGTACATCATCACTTTCTTTATAAAATCCAAGATATTCCTCTATGGCCTCAAGACCATCTTCATGATGTGTACTGGTGTATAGGGATTCTACATCTATTCCCAACCAGCTAGGCTCTCCTTTCCGTTCTAGATCGTTTAACTTTCTAAGTAAATCAGAGGTATCTTGAATATATGATGTAAGATTCTGTGCCAAAGGTTGTGAGAAAAAATCAACACATTTGCCCAAATTCTGTGTCAGAGAACCCCCCCCCGAGACAATGGGATGCCCAGGAGGTATATCTCTGTTTTTGTGCACTTTAGGCAGTGCATACAAACCAGGAACAACCGTAAGTTCTTTCCATAAGAAACTAAACTCTGCTTCAGATATTTGATTTTTGACAACTGCTTCTCTAAGAAACCGATTCAATTCTTTTCTGTATTCAGTTGTGGGGTTGCAGGGTAGCTTTTTATAATTTGTTTCAATTGATAACAAATTTTTTTACAATCTCTTCATACAGTTCCCTATTCATAATAACGATGTTGCCCCCCTTATCAGCGGGTTTAACCACTATAGTAGTGTCATGACATATTGTTTTTAAAGCCTTTCTTTCTTTCCAATTTAAATTATGTTTCTTAAGAGCAGTGTCATTGTTCAACAAGTTCAGGACTTGTGTTGCTACTGTCTTTTCATAAGTATTTATGGTGTTATTGTATGACTTGGGGCAAAATTCTGATTTTGGGCGAAATAAATTTCTCCTCTGTATTTTAAAATCCTGCCCCAAATCAAATAATTCAATACCTCTCTTCCCATTAAATGGGACATAATTAGAAAGTTCCTTCTGTTCCATTAAAAGTTCCTCCAGGATATTAACATCTTGTCCAAAATCCATCATCTCAGTGGTGGGGCTCAAACCTGTAAACTCCCCAGTCTCAGATATGTCTCTGGTCATAGTGTCTAAGTAGGGCTCCAAGCTGTCCAATTCTGTTTCAAGACGATTTATTTCTCACAGCAGTAGGTCCAGATCAAAGTAATCAAGAAAAGATGTAGTGTCCATGCTATTAAACCCCATATTAGTATCTGTAGTGTTTACTTCAAAAAGAGGTTCTTCCTGTTTTTGTTTTAAAAAATGTAACTTCAGATGTAGTTTCCTGAAAAATTTCTGTAAGTCCACATATACTTGAAACTGATTAACTTGTGGAGTTGGAATAAAATTAAATCCTTTCTTCAAAACTCGTTCTTCATGTGTATCTAGACTTCTATTAGAAAGGTCCAGTATCTGTAAATTATGTTGCATTTCCTCTCCCTCAAAATCTACTCTGTTCCTATATTTGTGCTTGTGCCTCCTCACGCTTTCCTCTCCTGGTTTTCCTTTTTCTCTGTCTAGTGGGGCAGGGCGCTTCTGAAAATTTTGTTTCTTCCCAGACAACTGTTTGCTGCCTTGATCCCTTGATCCTGCTGCAACTAAATTCATTTGTATATCTCCACCTTTATTTGAGAATCTGACTTTAGATCTCGATCTCCCTCGGCTCTGTGATCTCTGTCTACCCCATCTTAATATATCCATAGCTCATAATCTCCAGCATCCCTTTTAAGTTTAGTGATTTTCTCTGGATTACCTCTGCTTCATGATCTCGTATTTTATTATTAAGATATGTATTGAAGTCCTAAAATTCAATACTAGTTTTAAATTTCTGTATAGTAGTTTTAATAAGATCCAGTTCTTTCTGTAGTTCTGTATATTTAATTAAATCGTCTTTTATTAGCAATTCTAAAATGACTTTTGAACATTCTGCTGCTGCTTTCAACCACTCATCTTTAAATAAGAAATTATCAAGACCACAAGAGGGCATTATAGAAATCCTAAGACCCCTGGGAGCTTGCCCACGACTCAGGTATTCCTCCAGAGTGCTTACATTGAATGTAATTTCTGTATCCCTAATCAACAGAGATTCTAGCTTAGTGAAGGCATTTCTAATGTTATCATTCCGATCTGTAGAAACTTGTTCTTTACCTTGCTCTTGATTAAATTGTTTTCTTAAAGCCCGTCTCCTCTCCTCGAATGTTGGACTTTCACTTTGTTCCCTATTACGGCTTGTGTCTTCACTCGAAATTGTAGTACCTGATGTAGTATTCATTATAAGACTCCTCGAGTAAAAAGAAATTACACAAGCTGAAAAACTTGCAGAAATGAGTTCCTGAGAGGTCTTGGTAAATGTCACCCCCTTGCGACGTCCGTTATTCATGGATTAAATGAGCAATGGGAAATCAAACCATTCCTTAAAGAATAAGGAATTAACCTGTAAACCATGTATTAGTTATTTTGCTGTTTTTATTTATGTTTACTTTTTCTTTGCTTGCTGTATCTATATTTGAAAAAGTTGTTATTTAAGATATGACACATTTTCTGAGTTTATAATACTAATTTTCTTTCTTTTTATGCTCTCTCTTTTTTATAATAGGATATCAGTTGAACCCAGATCTTCAGATTGGCTATCATTAGGATTTTATAAATGTGCAATAATGTGCTTGAATAAAATTATAATTGGGTCCTGAAGCCAAACAACAGGTTTATAATCCTTTTAGTCCTTAAACAATTCAACTTTATTATTTAACTTTGGGTTTCTTTCTGATAATCTAAATGTTTGAATTTGGTGAAAGATATCACTTTAAATGTTGAAGCTACATGGCTGCTACATGTTAATTAGTTCAGCATTTAAAAGGTCTCAGATGTTGGTATTTGTTACCCCCTTTGAAGACTCATGAAAGTCGAGGTGCTGGGGGTGTTTGTTTTACTTGCCAAAGTTCTGACACACCATTTTGTTACATGTTTATTTTTCACTGTGTAAGACTTTATATTGAATAAAGTGCAGTCCTCTGCTTAAATTTGAGATACTTTCTTGTGGACTGTCTACACAGTTGACCTCTTTACTTATGGTGTTTGAGGTCTCATTGCGCACTTCCTTCCTGTGGATATAATGGTTAAGTCCCTCAGCAACAACACCTCTCCTTTTTCTGCCTCCCCCTTTGATTGACTCCTATGAGGATATCACAAGGGCAGTTCCTGGAATCCTCCTCTGCCACCACAACTCTGCCTATGAAGGTGGAATGCCTTTATCACGCTGTGCCAGAATGAGGATTTAAAACAGGCAATCCCCTTAGGTGTTCTATTTCACTCTGTCCTTTCTCCTTTTTTTTCTGACTATCCTTTCTTTTCCCTATCAGGGTGGCCAACCTGATATCTATTTTCTATTCTTTTCTATCCCCTATTTGTTAAAATGCCTGTGTTCCCACTTAAAAGCAGCTCCTGAAAAATAACTGGTGCCTTAAAGAAAGAGCAGTGGTTCCCTGCTGCTGCTAGCAGTATGTTGAATTTGGTCCCAGCTGATGTGTGTTTTGAAATGATTGTTTAACCACCAGGAGTGGTTTCTTATAAAGAGGACATAGCTCTGAAGTGGATGCAGAATTACAAAGAATGTACAAAATCTGCCCCTGTTGTTTCATGCTCCTGTGTCTTGCAGCAGTGTGTAGACTGAGCTAACTCAGTCGGGGGACACAAAAAACACTCCTTAGAAAAACTGAAGGGAGTTTAAGTACATAAAACACCTGTGATGCCCATATAAAGAAATGCTGCAGGTATCAGGTACAGCAAAGAGCTTGCTTTGCTGTCAAGCAAAACAGGGCTGAAAATGAAATGGGAGCCGATGGCTGAAAGTTTTCAGCCAACAGCTGTTTTACAAAGCTAAGTTTGTTACAGAAAATGTTTATTTCTCTTAAAAAAGCAGTAGGTTCCTAGTGCTTTCAAAAGTAAACAGATAAGGAGCGCGCCCTTTTCTGCTTACATTTTTCAAGCCTAGTGATAGCTACTGAATATTTTTCTTCTGATTTAAAATATTACAATGAGCCAGAAATAAAAGAGAGTCATTACCTGATGATGTTTCCAGAGGTCCTGCTATAGGGCTGGCAGCTCCTGAACTGACTGTATTTATGGGAGAAGCAGTCAGTGACATCACAGTAGGGGAGGAGTCAGCTCCCAAGTGTGATGTCATGCCCTGTAATTAAGGATTTATTTAGCCTTTTTTTTCAGAAGAGAGACTCCTTAAGAGCCTGTATGATGGACATAGAGACTTGCATTAAGCTAGGCAGGCTAGGACATTGTTTTATGAAATTTAGAGGTTAAAAATAAAGTGTTCCTGCTAATTGATGTTGTCATCTGACCTCTGATGTCATGTCAGACTGCCATAAAAGGTTGTCCACCAGAGGGCTAGAGAGATAGATAGGAGAGAGAATATGGAAGATGGTCAGTTGCTTTCTGATCAGAGACTGAGCAAGAGCTAAGAAGAGCTGAGTGTGGAGGTTTACACACTGTCAAGAAGGAAGGTCTCAGGAATTCTTTTGGTTTGATGCTTAATGGAAGAAGAATGATGTCCTGATGATTTACATTGGTGTGAAGAATTAACATCCTCTTATTTTCCTTTTTATAAATATCCTTTATTTTCTTTATTTTGCTTTTTGGACAATAAATTGACAAATGCAGAATATGCATTTTTTATGCACTATATTACAGTTGTCTGTCTAAATCTGTTATAAAGAATCCTCGCTACCACAACTGGTGTCAGAAGTGGGATGGTCTGGCCTTCTTCCTTCTCCTTTTTAGGGTTGCCAGCCGCTGCTGTGGCACCTTCCACTTTATCCTCATCCTCGCTCCACATTATCTTCGGTCTAGTTACTGGAGTCAAACCTGGAAATGGTTGTATACCAGTTCTTTGACTTATGGACCATGTCAGATGAAATGCACTAATGTCTGTTTGCCCACTTTTACTCATCTGTTAGGGTGCTTTTGTAGCAACACCCCCCTGGCAACGCCTCCCGGGCAGTCTCGACGTACCAGGGTAAGAGAATCCCACTTCTGACACCAGTTGTGGTAGCGAGGATTCTTTATAACAGATTTACTGATTTTACTGAAAAAACTGGAAGGGGACAGGATCAGTTGTGTTCCAGGACAGTAGCTGCTGCTGTTTTCACAGGGTTCTTGTGGATTTTACTTGGTAGGTTAGTTCTTTTCTTTCTTACTTCTAAGGGGCTAGCAGGGTATTGTTGTGGGGGATGCTGGATGTTTGTAAACTGATTTGGTGGCTGTAAGTGGGGGCTCTTTTGTGATGTTTCACTGTGTAACAGGCTGCGCTGGTAGAGGCCTATTTCTGCTGATTTAAAACTTATTTGTGGATTTGCTTGGAGATGGTTATTTTAATTGGAGACCTATATCTGTTAATTTCAAGCCTATTTTGATGTGGTGTTAGTGAAGCTGATTAAATTGGAGACCTGTTTCTGGCAGCAAACATATTTTGGGGCTTTGACTTGAATTTTGATTCGTTGTGCTGACTCCATTAGCTGTAAAGGTTAGTTCATAGTGGGGAGGGTGTTAATGGTCTGGCTAGGTCTCACTCAGCCAATTGACTGGAGGCAGGGCTGAATCAGGTTGAGGTGCTAGCTGCTTTGTCTTCTCAGAAAGAACTGGAGGGGACAGGATCAGTTGTGTTCCAGGACAGTAGCTGCTGTTTTCACAGGGTTCTTGTGGATTTTACTTGGTAGGTTAGTTCTTTTCTTTCTTACTTCTAAGGGTCTAGCAGGGTATTGTTGTGGGGATGCTGGATGTTTGTAAACTGATTTGGTGGCTGTAAGTGGGGCTCTTTTGTGGATGTTTCACTGTGTAACAGGCTCGCTGGTAGAGGCCTATTTCTGCTGATTTAAAACCTATTTGGTGGGATTTGCTTGGGCCTGGTTCTTTAGCTGCAGGGCTTGAGGGAGACACAGGGCTGATACACTCTCTCTTGTCAGGTGTCTGCCCAAAACCCACCCTCCCCACCCCTCCTCTCCCAGAAGTCTGCAAATTTATAGGGGAACACCTGCCCTGCAATTGAGGAAAAGGCTGCTGGTGCAGCCATGTAGTTCTAGCCACTGGGGTTGGATTAAGGCTGGAGAGAGGAGCTAGGGAGTTCATTTCCTTATAAGTTTAATGTGTTGTACTGCACTCAGTGACAGAGTTACTGGTGTACAGTGGGACTGTCTCTAAGATTAGTGGGTGACCTGATTAGCAGTAGGGGTATCTTGGACTAGGGGGAACCTAGTGGCTGACCCACAGGAAACCTATTTGGAAGGGGATGGAACCGCACATCATTAGGGCCGGCATCTTTGGGAGGGTGGTGGGGTGCACAGGGTGTGAAGCAGCCATGATACTGGACTGGGCTTGGAAGTTTGGTGGTTGCCCAGTGTGCTACCAGCTAGCACAGCTTAGGGAGGAGGTTTCGGGGATGAGGAGAAAGCTGGGGGAAAGGGGATGGTATGGTTGGGGAAGGTGCTGTAAATCTCCACAGGGTGCACCAAGCACTGGGGATGGGGATATAGGAAGAGTAGTAGAGAGAATACCTGGGTCACATAGGGACCCTGGCAGAGGGGTCCAAAAGGACACTACCAAGGAAGCAGGCAGGTAACTGGGGACCTCACAAAGGGGGGGACGGAGGGACAACATTCTCAGGAAGTAGGAGATGGCCAGTGCTGGACAGAAAGAAGCAAGGTGGGAGGGTGGATCAGACCTACACTCAGTAACCACTTCACCTCTTCTTCTTCTGCTCAAGGATGAGGAGGTGATGTAGCCACGACAGAGGTGGTAGAGGAGAGGAAAAGGAGGGAGTGGGAGGCAGGAGGCAGGGCCAGACAGCAGGAAGAACAGGGGGACCTGGAATGCAGGAGAATGGGGAGCAGTGAATCAGAGCAGGATGGGCAGGGGAAGAGGGAGGAAAGCGCATGAGGAAGGACCAGTTGGAGAAAGGTAAAGGAGAAGGACCAGAGGTACAAGGAGGATTCAGCAAAGGGAGCTGAGGGTTTAGGCCAGGGAGCAATGACGAGCAAGTGGAGGAAACTAAATGGAGACAGGAAGGAAGGGAGGATGAGCCAGGCTAGTTTAGCAGATGGGGGAGAAGGACCAGTTGCAAGCAGTGAGGGGGGAATTAGCAGGTACAGAAGGATACTCAGGAGGAGGAGAGGCATAGGATTGGAGGGAGGGGTGCCATGGTAAATAAGGAGGGGTGGCATGTGGCACCCAGATAGAGGAGGAACAGAGCCAGCTGGGTGGAGGGGCGGTAGAAAGGATGAGGGACATGGAAGGGGGAATGGAGGAAAAGGGTGGTCAGAGTGCTTCCTGCTGGGGGATTCTATGATCAGGGGTATCAAATAGGATAGGAGGGAGAACTGGCCATGTTAGAACAAGATGCTTCCCTGGACCAACGGTGCCAGGGCTAAGCACGAGGTATATCAGCTGGCAAAGGACTGTGGGGGTTCCCAGACATACTGGTCCACCTGGGAACAAATGACATTGAGGGAAATAGCGAGCCAGAGATACAGGCAAGATTCAGGGACGCCCAGGGTCTGTCATGACATAGGATGCACGTTTCCTTCTCAGAAATCCTGCCAGTGCCAAGGGCTAGTGGGGAACACAAAAGAAAATTAGGAGATAAACCAGTGGCTCAGGGAGTGGTGTGAGGCCAGAGGGCATGGGTTGATGGGGATTGGGGGAGACCTGGGAGGATAAGGAGCTGTATGCTAGAGATAGACTACATCTCAATTTGGAGGGAGGAGAATCCTTAAGTTGAAAAATAGAGGAGTTCATTGGTGAAAAGGGGGTTTAAACTTGTGAAGGGGGTGGGATGGGAGAAAGGCTGTCAAGGGGTGCCGATAAAGGAGGGACTCTGTCTCCACCCTGGGGACCAGGAGGATTGCAGGAAAAGGCCAACTGGCAAAGTGCAGACCAGAGAAAACAGAATCCCCATGGGAACACGAGCAGGGAAATGGAGCTATAGGGAAAGGGTGGAAGGTAGTCCTGGTAAATGCCAGGAGCTTGGGCAATAAAATGCCTGAGCTCCAGCGATGTTAACTGAGGGAGCAGTGGATGTGGCAGCGGTCACTGAGACCTGGGCCACTGCAAGACATGACTGGGACCTGAACCTGGAGGGTTACACTATGTCCAGGAAGGACAGGGGGAGGGAAGGGAGGAGGGTAGCAATGATAGTCAAAACTGCATTGGCATAGGGGAGTAGAGGAGGCGGAGGGAACCGTGGGAGGCGATTTAGGTCACATTGATAACAAGGGGGAGCAAGAGAGTAAAAATAGGGTGGGTGAGGACCCCTGCCCTGGCAGAGGAGCTGGAGGACAGTCTGGTGGCAGATGTTGGAGACACTGCAGACTGGGCAGAGGAATGGTGGTGGTGTTAGGGACTTAAACATGCCAGGAACAGACTGGGAGACTATGACATCCTCTGTGACCAGAACAGAGGTTGTTGGATGTCTTTCAAGACGCATTCCTAACTCAGCAGGTGAGGAACCGACCAGGAGACACGGTACTGGATGTGGTCCTGGCAGACAGTGACCAGATTAGAGCCTGGAGGTAAGGGACCCATTGGCGGGAGTGACCTTACCACGGTCTGGTTCTGCCTCGACCTAGGAGGTAGAAGGCTGCACAAAGACGGAAGTAACTGACTTCCAGGGGCGGATTTTAAGGAAATGGAAGGATCCAAGGAGCATTTGGATGGGATTTAATCAGACATGGACGCTTGATAGTAGGTGGGAAATCATCAGGAGAGGTGCAGGATGCCACCAGCACCTGTGCAAGAGTAAGACGAAAATCGGTGGGGCCCAAAAAGCCCTGTTGGTGGACCAGGGAGGTCCAGGAGGTGGTGCGAGGAAAGAAAGCAGCCTATAAGAAACTCAGATGCTCAAGAGTGAAAGGGATCGAGGAGCATGAAGCGATGGCTAGAAGGGCCACTAGAGTGAGAGGAAGTGGCTAAGGCAAGGGAGGAACAGAACTAGGCCAGGAAATTAGGAGAGGGAAAGTGTCTTTTAGATACATTGGGGAAAAGATGAAGGGGAAGGGGCAGATTAGCAGGATTAAATCAGGGGAGAGATGGGCACAAGACCCGGGGAGCAGGCTGAGGTACTAAATGAGTACTTCACCTCCAGTTTTCACCAGGGAAAATGGGGATGCTGCATCATACATGGGAGGAGACAGACATAATGAGGAGGGGGGGACCCTACCGATCGGCAGGTCTGGGGAGAGGGGGAGGCATCACTGGCAGGTGGGGGGAGAGCTAAGCAGGGAGAAGAGGTACCAGAAGTGGAAATCACAGCAGAGAGAGTGAGGGAAGCCCTCAGCTCCCTTAAGATGGAGAAAGCACCGGGGCCAGATAAATTACATACTAGAGTGCTGAAGGAACTTGCAGATGTCCCAGCGAAACCCCTGGCAGAGCTTTTCACCACCTCTCTGAGGACAGGGTGGTGCCCCCAAGACTGGAAGGTGGCGATAGAAACGCATCCGCCAAGGGGGATCAAGGAGGTGGCAGGAACTACAGGCCTGTCAGCCTGACATCGGTGGTGGGCAAGGTGATGGAGGGCATTGTCAAGGAGAGGCTGAGGGGAACTCTGATAAGTCAGGTGCCTGGAACGATAGACAGCATGGATTCATCCCGGGAAATCATATGACAGACAAATGGTGGAGTTCTATGACTAGGTGACAAGTGCCTTGGACCTGGGTAGACCAGTGGATGTCCTCTTTCTAGACTTCAGCAAGGCATTTGACCTGTTCCTCACGCGGGCCTGTTGGATAAGCTAGAGAAATGGGGTGGGAAACCAGATGATCAGATGGATAGGCAACTGGCTCCAGGACCAGACCCAGGGGTCATAGTTGGTGGGATAGTCTCATCCCCAAGGAGGGTCATTAGTGGGGTCCCACAGGGATCAGTCCTTGGGCCCTTTCTGTTCAATGCCTACCTATCTGACATAAGGACAGGAATCAGGAGTGAGATGAGTCTCTTTGCAGATGACTCGAAACTGGGGGCGGTGGTGGATGGGGAGGAGGAGGTGGCCCCCAGGGGACCTGGAGGCCTGGAAAGATGGTCTAGAAGTGGAAGCTGAGGTTCAATGCAGGAATGCACAAGCTACTCCACCCAGAACGGCAAAACCCAGGCCAAGTGTACACCCTGGGGAAATACTACAAGTCTCAATGGCTGAGAGGGACCTGGGGTGTGGTGGATGTCAAGATGAACAACTCTGAGACTTGTAGGAAGGCAGCAGCCAAGGCCAACAGGATGCTGGGATGCATCGCTAGGGGGATCACCTCCAGAAGGAGGGAAGTGATACTCCTCTGTATAACTGCTTGGTGAGGTCAAGACCTGAGTACTGTATGCAGTTTTGGGAGGCCACACTTAAAGAGGGACATTAACCTCCTGGAGAGGATCCAGAGGAGGGCAACTTTAAAAATGATTTGAGGCTTGGGACAGGACCTCAGGAGAGACTAGCAAAACTAAATATGTACACACTGGAAGAGGAAGGGACGAGGGGACATGATAGAGTCTTCAGGTACATGAAGAGGGTAAATGGGAGAACAGTCAAGGGTGCTTGAAGGAAGGAGAAGGGGGGCCACTAGAGGGCATGGGTGGAAGCTGAAGGGGGAAGATCAGGAAAGGAGGAGGTGCTACTTCACTGAGAGGGTGGTGGAGCCATGGAATGCACTACCTAGGGGCTGGTGGAGGCAGAGACATGGAGGGGTTCGGAGAGGGGGGACAGGTAGGAAGGGTTCTGAAGCAAAATCCAATGCAAAAGAATATCCGAACTGGGAAGGAGAACAGAGAAGGCGAGGGGACAGCAAGGTCAGCACCCAGGGTGGGGCTGACCAACGAGCAGACACGAAAGACCGTTAGGCCTATTCTGCTGGCATTTTAGTATGTTAGTATGTTAGTATTTAGACAGACAACTGTGGATATGGTTGGTCCACTCCTTAAGAGCTCCAAGGAATCAATATATTCTAGATGATATGTGATTACGCCACGTGCCCTAAGCAATTCCAGCCAGAGACTGTCACGTCTCTCTATTGCTGAGGAATTAGCAAAGTGTTCAGTCGGATGGGAATCTCAAAGTCATTCTAACTGACAGAGGTAGCAACTTCACATCTGTAATGTTGCAGGAATTATATAAACCTGTTGGAGTATCAGCTATTAGAACATCGCCTATCATCCCCAGACTGATGGTCTTGTGAGCCATTAATAAGACCCTGAAAAGCATGCTACAGAAGTTTGTGCATGATGAAGGCAGGATTGGGATAAATTCTCACCTATTTGTTATTCATTGCCAGGAGCCCTGCTCACCACAGGATTCTCCATTTACTCTATTATATGGACGAACTTCAGAGGTCCGCTGATTGTAAAAGAACATTGGGAGGCAGGGACCAATGTGGGTGTAAAAACATTTTAGGATATAAGACATCTTTAAGAGAGCGTTGGCGAAATATGACAATAGCACATCAGAATGTAGACCAGACTCAGCGTAAGCAAAACAATTGTAGATGTGGGGTTAAAAACTAAGATGTTTGAACCAGGTGAAAAAGTGATATTGTTACTGTCTATCTTCAGAAAATATAAATTGTTGATGCTGACAGGCACTTATGTGATACTCACGCCAGACTGGTGTAGTCAATTATGAAATTGAAATGCTCAACATAGACCTTGAAGAAGATCTACCATGCAAATCTACTACGAAAGTGGGTAGAAAAACCACAGGCCCCAACACTGTTTATTATGCTGGAACAGGGAGAAACTGAGATAAACGTAGCCTATGAAAGGTTAGAGACAAAGACAAAGAGGATGGCATACAAATAAACCCTGAGTTAGACCAGACAGAGACAAGAGATTGATCACCTCTTGGCATATTTTGTGAGAGACTTTACCAAAACCCCAGGTAGAGCAAAGGAGTGGCTCATGATAAGAGAGTCACAAACCAAACCTAGCCACCAGAAACCATACAGGCTTCCAGAAAAATTAGGCCTAAAGTTATGCTGAGGTGATAAAATGGAGAAGGCAGGGGTGATTGTTCCTTCCGTAGTCCTAAGTCTTCCCCTTTGGTAGTGGTACACAAAGGAGGAGACTTAGATTATGTTTGGTTCAGAGGATAAATGAAATGTCAGAGGCCGGTGGCTATCAGTGCCTCGAATTGATGATTTATTAGATCAAATCGGGTCTGCAAGTACATCAGTACCCTAGATTTGACAAAGTACTGGCAGATACCATTAGCACCCACGCCCAAGAACTAACTGCTTTTTGCACCCTAATTGACTGTACCACTTACCACCATGCCATTTTGGGTGCACGGAGCTCGCTACTTTTCAACGGTACATGGACCATATCCTAAGACCACATAAACAGTACAGTGCAGATGATCTAGATAGCGTTGTCATCTACAGGCCAAACTGGAATACACACACTTGGTACACCTCAGTGCAGTTATTCAGAGTAGTAAGGATGCAGACACCATTAACCCATCAAATGTAGCCATAGCCAGGACTGAGACCCGTTACTTAGGTTTCATTATCGGTAATGGGATGGTGAAGCCTGAGATAAGTAAAGTTGAGGCCGTGGCAAATAGTCCTGTGCCAACCACAAAATGACACGTCCGGTCCTTTTTAGTTTGGCAAGTTACTACCAATGTTTTACTCCGGCTTCTACAATTGCTACTCCCTTGACTGACTTAACGAAAAACAAGAACCCAACAAAGTAAAATGGAGTTCAGCATGTGAAGGGCATTCACAAAAATAAAAGCCATCTTGTGTTTCTACCCCAGTTTTACATAGCCTGATTTCACCAAGCCCTTTGAACTACAAACAGATGCCTCTGATACAGGCATAGGGGCTGTTCTAAGTCAACATGACCACCAAGAGACCATCCTATTCTGTTTATCAGTAGAAAGCTCCATGAGAGAGAGAAGAAATATTCTACTGTAGAGAAGGAATGTTTAGCTATCAAGTGGGTGATAGAGGCCCTCAAATATTACCTGTGGGAAATGAATTCATTGTTGTTACTGATCACAACCCACTATGTTGGTTGAACCTGATGAATTCACACATTTAAGATGGTTTGTCGCCCAGCCATACAAATTTTCTGTTAGCCATAGGGCTGGAAAGCAACATCTAAATGCTGATTTCTTGTCGAGGTTTGGAGCAGACCAGGTTCCTAATGGTACTGCGTCATGTCAGTGGAAACTTTAATTGTGCATAATGCACATAGTACACACCTCAGGAAATGAGCGTATGAAAACGGTATTTGTTATATTGTATAAACTGAATGCTTTATACCATTTAGTTGTTTAAGGGTCCCTAGGGGAACTTCTGGAGATGGGTGGGGAAGTTCCAACCCTTCCTAGGGTGGAGGCTTTACGCAAACATCTGCATGATTGCCTTCTGTGTGGGGAGGAGGTGCCAGAATGAGGATTTAAAACAGGCAATCCCCTTAGGTGTTCTATTTCACTCTGTCCTTTCTCCTTTTTTTTCTGACTATCCTTTCTTTTCCTATCAGGTGGCCAACCTGATATCTATTTTCTATTCTTTTCTATCCCTGTTTGTTAAAATGCCTGTGTTCCCACTTAAAAGCAGCTCCTGAAAAATAACTGGTGCCTTAAAGAAAGAGCAGTGGTTCCCTGCTGCTGCTAGCAGTATGTTGAATTTGGTCCCAGCTGATGTGTGTTTTGAAATGATTGTTTAACCACCAGGAGTGGTTTCTTATAAAGAGGACATAGCTCTGAAGTGGATGCAGAATTACAAAGAATGTACAAAATCTGCCCCTGTTGTTTCATGCTCCTGTGTCTTGCAGCAAGTGTGTAGACTGAGCTAACTCAGTCGGGGGGGACACAGAAAAACACTCCCTTAGAAAAAACTGAAGGGAGTTTAAGTACATAAAACACCTGTGATGCCCATATAAAGAAATGCTGCAGGTATCAGGTACAGCAAAGAAGCTTGCTTTGCTGTCAAGCAAAACAGGGCTGAAAATGAAATGGGAGCCGATGGCTGAAAGTTTTCAGCCAACAGCTGTTTTACAAAGCTAAGTTTGGTACAGAAAATGTTTATTTCTCTAAAAAGTAGGTTTTAGTGCTTTCAAAAGTAAACAGATAAGGAGCGCCTTTTCTGCTTACATTTTTCAAGCCTAGTGATAGCTACTGAATATTTTCTTCTGATTTAAAATATTATAATGAGCCAGAAATAAAGAGTCATTACCTGATGATGTTTCCAGAGTCCTGCTATAGGGCTGGCAGCTCCTGAACTGACTGTATTTATGGGAGAAGCAGTCAGTGACACATCACAGTAGAGGAGGAGTCAGCTCCCAAGTGTGATGTCATGCCCTGTAATTAAGGATTTATTTAGCCTTTTTTTCAGAAGAGAGACTTCTTAAGAGCCTGTATGATGGACATAGAGACTTGCATTAAGCTAGGCAGGCTAGGACATTGTTTTATGAAATTTAGAGGTTAAAAATAAAGTGTTCCTGCTAATTGATGTTGTCATCTGACCTCTGATGTCAGTCAGACTGCCATAAAAGGTTGTCCACCAGAGGGCTAGGGAGATAGATAGGAGAGAGAATATGGAAGATGGTCAGTTGCTTTCTGATCAGAGACTGAGCAAGAGCTAAGAAGAGCTGAGTGTGGAGGTTTACACACTGTCAAGAAGGAAGGTCTCAGGAATTCTTTTGATTTGATGCTTAATGGAAGAAGAATGATGTCCTGATGATTTACATTGGTGTGAAGAATTAACACCCTCTTATTTTCCTTTTTGTAAATATCCTTTATTTTCTTTATTTTGCTTTTTGGACAATAAATTGACAAATGCAGAATATGCGTTTTTTATGCACTATATTACAGTTGTCTGTCTAAATCTGTTATAAAGAATCCTCGCTACCACACACGCCCCGGCTGGCAAGCCCTTTTTAGTTAGTCACTCTAGGGCAGATTCAGTGGTGATTTAATGTGGCACATGACCATACTGAGAAACCCAAGAGCATAGTACCCTTCCCTGGATCGAGTTGAGTCTGCAGCTGGGTCACCTGGGCAAATGTTTTTTTCACCTGTACTACTCTGGCTATCCAGGTCATAAATTATCTAGTCCACATGGTCCAATATCAAACTGCTCTTTGGGACCAAGCCAGAGACTTGGTGCAGACCTTGCCAGAGGACCCCACTAAGACTCAGCTCACCTAACTTATGAAACTGAGCCTGGACGTTGGTAGTCATGTCCTCTGGGCAGCTTATAATGCGGTGGATGCTTCCAGGCATGGTACAGCTGCTAGGGTCTGTCTCTGATGCCTTTCTTAGCTCCAGGCATCTGACTTTGCCCTGGACATGCAAGCCAGCATTAATGACGCCCCCTACCAGGGTTCGGTCCTTTTTGGGGGAATGTCCAGGACATCATTTCTACTCTGCAGGAGTCAGGGTGGACCCTCAAGTCAGTCCATTTGCTCTATCACACTCAAACTACAGCAGGCCAAGGTCAGTCCTTTTGCAGCTCCTCCTGCATGCAGTCACAGAACCAGCCTGCCAAGGGTCAGCACAAGTGTAAGGCCACAGCAGCCCCTGCTGCTGCTGCCACCTGCCCCCAGGGCACACATGGCCCCTGCCTGCACCCACACCTTATCCTGACTCCTTAGCTGACCTCCCCGGTCGAGGATCCATGGAGGGGTCGGCTCCTCCTCCTCCCCCAGAGGGGTGGAAGGGGATGACCACAGACAACTGGGTGCTTTAAATCATAGATGCGTTCATACTCTGGAGTTTATAGAGTGACCTCCAGAAAATCACCCCATTCACTCCACATATCCCCCCACCCATCTGTCTCTCATTTTGGGAGGAAATTCAGGCTCTTCTTCAAAAATGAGCCATAAAGCCCATTCCTCAGGCTCAATTGGGAAGGGGTTTTTACTCTCACTTCTTTCTCATCCCCAAAAATACTGGGGATATTCAGCCCATCCTGGACCTGAGCCATCTGAAACTGTACATCGATTACAAGCACTTCGGATGGTCACCTCCAGGGGCTGTACTGCCACAGCCTACCTGGGGACCGCTTTGCTCTCTGGACATATGGGACAGTTGCCTGCACATTCAAATCTTTCCTGCCCATTGTTGCTTCATCTGCTTCCACTTTCAGGAGACCATTTCCAGTTCTGGGCCCTCCCTTTTGGCTATTCCTCGGTCCCCTGGGTATTTACCAAATGCCTGGCAGTGGTGGTAGCCACACTGTGGAGACAGGGCTTCTATGTGTTCCCCTACCTGGATGACTGCCTGTTAGTAGTTCCATCCAGGGGCCACTTAGTTCAGACCACGGAACACATCTTTCATCTCATTCAGGCCTTGGCAATCACTATAAATCTGCCAAAGTGCTGCCTCTCTCCTTGCCAACACTTTCAGCACATAGGGGCAGTCTTGGACACCAACCAGGGCAAGGCCTTTTTGCCTGAGGACAGGACAAAGTGACTGATGGTGTAGGCCCTTCTGGTTTCCTCTAGCTGGCAGGTGTCCACCAGGGTTTTCCTGGGCCTCCTGGGCATCATGGCAGCAGCAATTGCTGTGGTTTCCCTGGCCCACCTGCATATGCGGGTTCCTCAGTGGACCTTGAAGATCCAGGGTGACCAATGCACAGATGGAATGGACCAATTGGTCCTAGTCTCTGACCCGGTCTGGAGGTTCAGTCATGGTGGCTGGATCCAAGCCTTCTTGGAAGACTTCCTTAAGTTCTCTACCCTCCGTCAGATTCTCATGACAGACACCTCCTGCCTTGGATGAGGTTCTTATCTGGCCAATCACCAGACCAAGGTATCTAAACAGATGTACAGCAGGGTCTCCATATCAACATCCTGAGATGTGGGCGGTCCTCTATGTTCTGCAGGCTTTTCAGACTGATCTCCTCCCCAGTCCACTGCTGGTGCAGATGGACAACATGTGCATGTTGTATTACATCAAGAAGCAAGGGGACAGTCATTCTTAGCCCATGTTGGGAGGTGATGAGAGTTTGATATTGAACCATCGAGCTTGGTATGGAACTCTTGACTATATGCATTCCTGGCATTCAAAATGTCTTAACTGACAGTCTCAGCCACTCTAGGTCATGGGCTCACAAGTGGGAGCTTCTAACTTCAATAATCAAAGATCTCTTCAACAGGTGGGGCTACCCAGATTTGGATCTCTTTGCATCCCCACTCAATGCTCAATGGGTGCTGTATTTGTGTACCTGACCAAGGCCTTTGACCTGATCAGCCACCCCCTACTACATTCTACTTTCATCCAACTTGGCTGCTCCATGGATATCTTGCAATGGTTCAAGAGTTATCTTTGTGGTTGATCCCAGTCAGTGTGTATTGGTACTGCCATTTCCCCTGACCTTCCTGTCTCTACAGGTGTCCCTCAGGTCTCTATTCTTGGGCCCTATTCTTCTCTATCTTTAAAAACTCCATCCCCTCTGACTGCCTCTTCTGTGATGCCCTCCTGTATGTGGGCGATCTTGTCCTCTTCTACAGTGATAGGTCCTGACAAACATATATCTTCATCCTGTCCATCAACTGTGGCCTGGCCTATAACTAGTTCCGGTCACATAGGCTACTGATCAATCAAAAAAAACAAAACCTAAGGTAGTGCTTCTAGGTTCTAGACCATAACTGGCCTGCACCACCAGGGCCTGCACTTCCCTCTCTGTACTTTCACCCGATGGCCCTACGCTGCAGAATGTTCACAATTTTAAATACTTGGACATAACTGTCTACCCCTCACTCTCCTACATGGATCATGTCAACTCCATTGTTCGTCAGGTTAACCAAAAGCTCAGGGCTGCATATAGGTTTAAACAATTCCTGACCAGTGAGGTCCGCCAGAATAGCTGCTCCAAGGGAACCTGCTCCTATCATTGACTACTTCCCCCATATTTCCATGTGTCTTCTGCCCTGCATTCGTTCAAACTTGGTATACAGTAATGTATGTCATTTCGTGTCCAGTACCTCTACTCCACCACCACTGTGACTTCTACCAGGGTGTTAGGGTGATCTCTACTCATGTCGTTATGACTATGCAATTAGGGTTGTATCCTTGACAACACCCTTCAAAATGGCAATGCATCACCTTACATCACCTTTCTGAAGGCCAGAGCTACTCCCAGATGCTTACGCATGTCCTCAGTCCCCCCATTGACATCTCTAAGGTCTTCACTGGAATGGGTGGCAGAGCACCACCACTTCTTTTGAGACCCATAGTGGCTTTTTCTTTCATTTTGATTTGTTTATTTGCTTCACACAAAGGCTTTTTGCCTTTGTGATGGCAGTTTTGATGTTTCCCCCATTGTTGCTCCACCCCTCCTCTAGCTTGTTTGCTAATGCTTTTCTAAGGCACTCTCCCGTCTTGCCAAAGTCAGCCCTCCTGAAGTCCAGTACCCTCACTTTTGTATGGCCTGACTCTGTAGCTGAGTTTATCATGAACCACACTGTTTGGTGGTCACTTGTCCCAAATGGCTGCCCACTTCTAGATCTGAGATCCTCTCACTGTCCCCATTTGAGAGTACAAGGTCTAAGATTGCTCCCTCCCCCTCTTCTCCCCTCCCTGTCTCTCCTGTAGGTTGTGTACCCTGGTATGTTAACATCCCAGTCATGGTTCTCTGTGTATCATGTTTGTGTGACTGCTATGATATCCAGGCAACCCTCTTCCATCAAGGCCACCAGTTCAGGGAGCTTGTTGCCCAGACTATGGGCATTGGTACTCATTACCTTCCATTTCTTGATGGCCTTACCCCTTTTTGCCCCATCCCTGTCCTTATTGCGTTTGTCACTTACTATGAAACCACATTTTAGACCGTAAGAATAAACCCATTCATCAAGGAGGTCATTCAGTTCCTTCAAGATGTTTGCAGCTGTATGACTTTGCCCAAATTTCTTTGTATGCAGCAGTGCCATCTTTTGGGGTGTCTTTGTTTTTGAAGAAGCACAAGAAAACCTGACCCAATGAATGGTAAGGGACGTGTAGTCTATGTTTTGAGTGCTGGTCCACATATCTGTTGTGACATGAATAAACCAACCCTCTGCAGTTTAAAGTGCAAGCATCACTGTCACTTTTAAAGCCTGATAAATGATAGGTGTTTCTACATAGGAAAAGTACCTTCATGAGAAACATTTTAATAAGGCTCTGCAAGTTTTATGAGCTCCCTAAAATCGTCATGCTACCAAAGAGTATGGGAGAAGAGCTTCAAGCTAACAGTTCACCAATTCTGTGATTAGGATGAAGGCTCTTTGGATTTTGGTAAAAGTATTCTTCCTTTCAAATGCCTGGGACAGTGTTAGCTGTTTACAACATGTTCCTGCTGGTTTATTATACACTATGCTTCGATGGTCAGATGGACGCTGGAATGGTGAACTTGGACTTATACATTCAGTGCCATCACTGGAGGTGCAACTGGTATTAATGGTGCTGGCATTGGTGGTAATGGTGATCCTGGCTGGCAGGGGTTCTGTCCGCATCAAGGTCAGACAATTCAGTATCCATTTCAGATTCCTGACCCTTCTCAGATGTGATCTGGAAGATGGAGGACATGCGTTTTGGGCGATCAAGCAAAACTGAATGTTTTTTCAGATGGCATTTAAAAACTGTAGTGCCAAGGCATGATGCAACTTTACCATGGCTTACACTTTGTTTACACAGGGAACAAATTGCTCTGTATGGAGCACTTTTACTGACAGAGGAATAATTCCACAATTCAGATGTGACAGATTTTGTTCAAGTGCTAGGAAGATAGCTAAAAACGGTGTCTTTTCACCTGTCCTAATAGAACCAGGGACATACTCCTTGGTGCTTGAAGAGTGGGCAGGGGACTTTGATGGGTTTTCATTGTTGGCCGACATAGAAGTGGTGGATTTTCTGGATAATAGGTACTTTTCATTTCCAACAGTGCTGGATGTATTTGCTAGTGCACTACCTGATTCGTTGTCAGCAGACTTGCTTATTTCACTTCGTTGAGGAACTAATGATACATCACCAGACACAACAGTGTCTGACTGAGACAAAGAGCTACTGTCTGAGTCAGAGAGGGACTCATTGTCACTTGCGTTATTATTGCCAGTTACAGTGATTTTAACAGCATGAATGGCATACCTTATGGTGCCTCTCCATGTGACCCAGTAGCAGCAGCCAAGTTTTTTAAATTGTCCCCCTTTACCACCCTTTATTGTTGCTCTTTTGGTATTTGTTGAATTTTTATCACGTGAACATTTTTGTTATTTTTACTAGCACCAGGATTACCACTACCACCAACTCCTGCTTCACCAGCACCAGATGCTTCATCTATGTTGGTGTCAACCATTATGGTACCAGTATACTGCACACAGTCACACACACAATTCTTGTGTAAGAAAGCAATGTGATCTGTGATTGTTGGCTGGCTGTATGACACTGTGACACTTTGATGTGGTGGTTACCTTCAGGTAATTGAAGAATATGATGGTTTGCAACTAAAGGATCCCAGGTTCAAGGCTTACAGAATTATTGGGTTGCTGGGCATAGGCAAGGCGAAAGGTCAATAGTTGTAATCCAATTGAACCACCACACAACAGCCCACCGGGCCTCTGTCAGTAACACACATCGGGTAGGGTACAGTGCAGTTAAAAGGCACACAGTAGCAGGGTGATGGGCTAACCACAGGAGACGGCATCTCACACACAGACACACACACAGACAACCAAAGGAAAGAGATTTCTCTCTCTCTCCTCCCAAAGGTAAAATTTATTTATAGGCTTATGTCTTGTATTTAAGTATAATGCCACCACACAACTGCTCAATACTGGGCTTCTCACAGTAACACACACTGGGTAGGGTACACAGCAGCAGCAGTAGCAGGGTGATGGGCTAACACCACAGGAGATACAGTAAAGTCACATGCACAACACACAGGTACGGAGTACTGTGTCAAAAAAACAAAAAACAGCCTGGTGTTGTTCTAGCAGGAATGTTTTAAGGTGGCAGAGATTGGAGACGAACCCTCCTCAGCACAGTACAGTCCTTAGAAAGAATCCTGTCCTCCTGACAATTTTTTACTGTTTTGAGGAGTAGGGTTTAATTCTTTTCCTGTTTGTTAACTTTAAACACCATTAGATTCAAAATGTTTCAGTTCAACTTCAGATTAATTTAAATTCAATCTACGTTATTTTTATGTTCGCTTGCGTGCATGCGCAAGGAACGTTTTGGGAGAGTAGCACACTTGGAGGTGTGCCTCTCCCATCCAATGCACTGGTCCCTTGAGCAGGCGTGGCGGTCCTGCACCAATGGGTGCAGGAGCTCAATATGACAGCGGTGTTCCTCTGCTTCAAAGGAAAACACCACTGCCATACTGAACGCCGCAGCCATCCCCTCCATCACGCGCTCCCGCAGCAAGCCGCCACGCCGCCCCCAAGCTTTCCTGCCACGCTGGAAGCCCACCCCAGCATGGCAACGTTAGCTTATTTTGCCGACGGGTGCCCAACTCCCTGCCGGCTCCACGGCCCCCAAGCCATTCTGCTGCCATGCTGAGAGCCCACTCCAGTGTGGCAAACCGTTCATTTTACGCTCGAGGGGTGCCCAATCCACCGATCGGCTCCTACGCCCCTCCACGCATTTTGGCCGACAGGGTGCCCAATCTCCTGTTGGCTCCTCGTCCCCCTCACACATCTTCTGCCATGCTGGGAGCTCACCCCAATGTGGCAAATGTCCCACGTCATCTTTTTTAATATTTTCCTGTAAAACAAAAAGCGGTCCCGGTCGCTCGCCCCCCCCCACAACCCCACACCCACCCTGCGCACCCAGCCTCCCACACCCCACCCAACCCAATACCTCCGGACTCCGGCCTGACGTTTCGGTGGACCAGGAACACGTCTGCACTCTTCAAAGCGACCACGGAACTGAGGAAATGCCGGTAAGCTGTATAATGGGCTACATGAGAGGTTTCAACTGTGCATATATCTCAGTCATTTTGGAATTTTGCAATTCAACTAACATGGGGTTTTGGGACTCTTTCATGAATGATTTCACTGTCATGGTGTTATTCGGGCCTGAAGGGTGATTTAGCGGGCACTAGCGTCACCACACGAAATCACCCTTCAGCCTCGAATAACACCATGACGCCAGAAATCATTCGAAAGAATCGCACCATGTCTCAAGCTCGACTGTTCTGGCGTCGTTAAGCGGTTCCTCACGCGGGCTCGTAAGTTCTGAATTTTCAATATTTTCACTCCAGATTTTCAACATTGCCATTTTTCCACACCTTCTTATGAGTAGTACAGCTGTCATTTTTCACATCTCACCCAAAATATGTTTCCGCCCATGTAGCACACAATGGCGCAGTCGGTGTGCAAAATCAATGTATGGGACACATTAAGAAAATCACAGTGACACTGTTCATGAGCAGAGGTCTTAAAATGGCTATGTTGAAAATTTGGTGAAAAAATTCCTAAAAATGACTGTTTTATGACCGCGTTACACAGTTCCCACGCACGCCGTAGGTTTATACCAATATTTCCACCCAGATTTTCAACATTGCCATTTTTACCACACTTCCTTATGAGCAGTAAAGCTGTCATTTTTCACATCCTGTCCAAAATGTGTTTCCGCCTATATAGCGCACAATGGGGGTAGCAACAAGGTCATGCTGACAATTTATTGTGCAAATACCAGCAATCGCACAGGGCATTAGGGTACAGCACCATACATGCCAAACACCACTGCAAATACCTGCAAGTGAACATTCGGCATTGACAAATGCTTGTTTTAACTTCATTTCCTCACACACAAATAAATCTGATGTTTTATTTTCTTCACCCCCCCCAGCCAGGGTGATCTCTCCATCCCAAGTGCTACAAGTCACACCAGACAGACAGACGTAACTGCTGAATTTGAGTTGAACTTAAGATCAATTCAGAATTTTCTCAGTTTCTCACAAATGATTTGGTTTTAATCAGCAACTAGCAAACTGCAGTGCAGCAGACTAAACACTCAGACACAGGCGTTATTAATCCTCTTTAATTTCTCTCCTGACTCAGGCTGTCACCTCACCAACTGTTCCTTTCAGTTCTTTCTTTCTTTCCTCGGTCCTACTCTCCCTACCTTTTCACCCTCCCCCACCCTTTAGCTTTTTAATTTTTTTTTATAATAATTAAGGAGGCAGTCATCAACTATTTTTGAAAAGCCAGGCGATTTGAAAAATTACACTTGAGTCACAAAAAGCCGAGATGGAGCATAGTAGCACAAGCTGCAACTCCTTTTCCACTATTGGACTAAATGAACGGAGCTGTGGCCGCATGGTTTACTAACGTACTCAACTTGACCACTACCACCTGACTGTAGAGCAGAAGGTCAGGTGGGATTACCAAATATGCAGGTGAGACCTCACTAAATGGCAACCGGCCCCACACCATCCACCACCAGCCCCCAACAACAACACTAAAAATGGGGGGTTTAGGTACGAATTCCCGACACTCGCACGCATGCCCGACACAGACACAACACAATTGCCCAACTCCTAAATCCTGAAACACGTACCACCAGGGACAAAAAGCCAACTAATAAAATCCCGACAATCACAGAACAACCCAGATAAAACTTCCTTGGATTGTATGATACAAGGAAGTATTAGCTGGGTTGTTTGTTTTCCCTGGAGTTTTATTTCACATTACAATGTCTATTTTAATAGCTTTTTTTATTTGTGTTCGAAGGGCTGCAGTAGGTCATTATTGTGTACTAGTAGGGACATTCTTGTCCCTTTTATTATTATGTAGTAGTAGTAGTAAAAACTTTATTTTTATACAGGAAAAGTACATGTTGTTTGGATAATACAATCCAGTTTTCAAGACAGTCCTGTGCAAAATGTCCAAGTTTCACATAATCACACCAATTATAAAAAGAAAAACAGTCAAATACAACTTAAAATAAAAACACATACACAACACAGAATAACAAAATTATACATAAGGGAGCTCCTTCCTTCCTATTTAATAATTCAGGACATCTTCGACAAAAGTGAAAGTTTTGCCATCCGTCTGAATACTGTGAGCAGCTCATGGAGAGAGGTGGAAGTGAGAGTGAGAGGGTAGAGACGAGAAAGAGAGAAGCGAACATGTCCTACTCTTACTATTATTTTACTTTTGTTACCACTTTCTCGCTCTCTCTTATTTAATTAAGTACTTTTAGAATGGGCACTAGGGCAGAAAATCCAAGGCACGGACTAGGAGTGGTGGCAAAGAAAAGTAACTATTTTGCTGCTCCATCGTTCATGCTATAAGTCCTAATTTGATTTAGGATTCTTTCCTTCCTCCGTCTTTCAAAGCAGCTCTGCCCGGCTGCTCATTCTTTTACTGCTGACTCCTCCATGGCTTGGCTGGCAGAAATTGCAGAATCATATTTTATTTATTTAAAGCCAGGAGTATTCTCTGATATTTCATCTGGGGATCAGGCAGATTTCACTGAGCGGCAGCAAATAAGCTACTGATTTTGTAGACCAAAGCAGATTTACTAGTTTTGAAGCCTTTAGTTTGTCAGACTGAAGCAGGATTTTCAGAATTCAGATGTTTTATTTGTAAGTGGATTTAAAAGCAGGTTCAAAAGTTGGAAGTGGATTTGCTTTTAACACTGGGATGGTCATCATTCACGACATGAGTCATACTGGAGCAGCAGAGCTGGAGCAGGACTCAGAGCTGACAGTTGGTAACATGCATTGCAGACAGGAAAGTGAGATTTTTTTCACTCAGGGGTTGCTAGTTTGAAATCGGGCATGATTCTTGCTTAATGCATTCAAAAAATTACAATTTTCTTCATGTTGATTTGAACCCTTTTGCGAACCCTCTAGTGTTCGAGTTCTGAATTAGAACCTGAACACCAGGGTTCAAGATGGGTTTGAGTCTTTCCCGAACTAATTCTGACAATCCTACCTTCCAGTTTATTTTCCTGAGTATTCCAATCAATGGAAGGCCTTGCTTCATATGTTGGATGTATATACAATTTTGCAGTACTACACAAACCACACAAAGCTTTTCTGAAAATCTGAACAATTGTCTGTTTCATTTGCTCCCAAGAGAGAGTGTGCCCGTTTTCAAACTGTGTTTGTCTAAGTGGTTAGTGAATTGCATTGTATATTTTTGCCACAGGTACAACAAACCCGTTCTGGGAGTGGTCAAAGGCCATTCCACCAGGGGTATGGCTGCCTTTACAGCTTGCTCCAGAAATGTGTCTGCTGCAGACAACTGTGAAGCTGCCACCTGGAGTTCTGTCCACACCTTCACCAAGCATTACAGTCTAGACATTGCCTCTAGGTACAAGGCCAGTTTCAGCATAGCAGTTCTTCAGGGCCTTCTCTCCTAAATGCTTGATTACTGATCTTTCCTCCTACCGGTGGTGTTATCCTGGTATCACTGTGTACTGCTTGACACAGTCCTACTGGTGTTGCCTGCTGTAAAGCCATTCTCGAAGTAAGATAGTACAGTTACATAAGAACTTACCTTAACAGATCTTCAAGAGAAGCTCTTGCAGCAGGCCCTGCTTTCCTCCTCCTTCCTACTGCTGCTGCTCTTTTCCTCTTGCACATCTGCCTTTCTTTAGGCTCTCAGGAACCGCCTCGTTCTCCTTCAGCTGCCTGTATGGGTCCCCAGCAGGAGAACTGAGGCAGGTACAGGAGACCGCCCACTTTTTTAGGCTAGGCTGATGTCAGCTGACTAATGTCAGTGGCGGGCAGTCCCCTGTGGTAGATTGCTAGCTAGAAGTTTTTTGTGTGGTCCTGTTGGCTTAGTCCTACCAGTGCAGCCTGCTGCATGAGTTTGTCTTGAAGATCTACTGTTATGGTAAGTTCTTAAGTAACTACTTTCGAGACCTGCAGGCCATCATAGTGGTGGCTTACCTGGATACCATGGCCATTACTGAGTCTTGCTGCACAGGGAACCATGACTGGTGCATGGTCATTCCAGACTGCACTCAGTTCAGGAAGGATAGAGTGAGGAGGAAGAGAGGAAGGGTGTTGTATGTAAGGGATGGTAACAAAGCAAATGAAACACAGGGAAAGTAGGGGGAAAGGATGGCTTGGAGATGTTGGTGGTCACCCTGACAACAGGAGTCAGAGCCATGTTGCACACTGGCATCATCTAGTAACCTCCAACACAGGGGTAAGAACTGGACGGCACTGGGGGAAGTCATTAGCAGAATGGCAGAAAGGGGGGGAGGTGCTACTGGTGGGGGATTTCAATCTGCTGGATGTAGACTGGAGCTTCCCAGCTGTGGCCTTGGCTAGAAGCAGTGTAATCCTAGGGGACATGTAACTTAGTGTTATTGTACTTAAATTATCAATTACAAATGAGACAAACGGAGACGGTACTGATGGCGGAAGAATTTAATGATTATAATAATAATCATAGCGAGAGATTACAGGTGGTACATCCTTCATTCTTCATTCTTCAAACTAACAGTGTATTCTGGCTTGCTTATATAGTGGAAAAAAATATCATCATTTCCTATGGAGTTCTATGATTGGTACAAAACAAGTACAAACCAACTTAAAAGGCAATTCTCCTTTTACTATATGTATGAGCTAATCTCTGGTCAGCACAAATGTATTGATAGTGTGAATGATATTACTATATAAGGCTACTAATAATTGTCATTACCAGTTACCAAGATTTAGGAGGAAGAAATAGGTTTGCACTTAGGAATGTGCTTACAAGCACTTTGGTCTGTCCTAATAATAAACACTAAAGATAGTCTGAAGGATAATTTGAACATTATTTTGTGTTTCTGTCTTGCAGACACTTAAGACACCTGTTTTCTATCACTTACATGGTCAGTACAAATATCAAAAGACACTTTAATATTGCAACTTGTGGCTCAGTTAAACTTGTAGCTTTACAAGTTTTAATATGATCCAAGCATATAGGCCAACATTTGTTACACAAACACATTGGCCCAGATATTCAAAAGGGTTGCGCCATGCGCAACAGGGTTGCGCATGCTCAAGTCCTACATTGCGCCATTCTGCGATATTCAGCAGGAGGCAGTTGCACCACTGAAAACAGGTTGAGCAACAGCACAATGCAAATGAATGCATGCTCAACAGGAGGGGAAGGAACCATGCATAAACTGCACAGCCCGATATTCAGTCGGGTTGTGCAGAGTTGTGCAGGCGCAACCCCCAACCTGCACCTGCACAACTTTGAGCCAAAAAGGATCAAGTTGAGGGCCACCCACAGGTGAGCTGCTGTATTGCAGGGCGCAACACAGCAGCTGCCACCCATGGCTGGCCCCCAACTCAGTCCCTGTGCCCCCCCACCAGCCCGATTGCGGGCATCAATGTGGCCCCCCCTCCCGTTCACATCCCTGGTGGTCCAGTGGACCGTAATGCCCGACCGCGGGCAGAATGTACAGTGACAACCCCAGTGCCCGATCACGGGCAGAATGCAGTGACAACCCCCAGTGCCCGATCGTGGGCAGAACGTGAAAAGAACCCCCGCCCAAACATCTCCTAATGCCCGATCTGGGCAGAATGTACAGTGACACCCCCCCAGTGCCCGATCGTGGGCAGAATGTAAAAAAGACCCCCAACCGAATATCTCCCTGGTGGTCCAGTGGACCGTAATGCCCGATCGCAGGCAGAATGTACAGTGACAACCCCCAAAACATCTCCTGGTATTAGTGTCCCCACCCCACCCACCCACGAAGCCCCACCACCCTGCTCCCCCCGGCAGCCGGCGGGCGGCAGCATCACGTGTTAACGAATTACCACATGGCTATATTATCACAGACTTTGTACAGTATTTGCTAGTTTCTCTTTTTTTATTTTTTAATTAAAATACTGCTGTGCCTGTTGATCATGGTTTGTATGCTCCCCCTTTTAGGTGTTTCCCCTAGAAACAACCTATCAATGTTTCCATTCTCATAAAATACAATTGTGCCTGTTGATCATCAGGCACTGGTTTGTATGCTTTCCCCTTTAGGTGTTTTCCTAGAAATGACCTATTATTGTTTCCATACTCATTCTTCTCATCTTTTTCTTGCCTGCCTAGCCTTTACAGCTGGGTGCACCCGTGCACTGGTGCCCTGGTCTGTCTAGCTATGTCTTATGGCTCCCCTGTGAGGTCCGGCTTGCAAGTCCCAGCACCTTCATGTACCTACTCTGCCCCATGAGTTCCTACAGAGTTAAGCATTACTTCTATTTAAAGAAATTGGAAAGCATACCTCACCTAATTAGCAAGTGGCTAAACCTGTCTGTGTGCACCATTTTCTCTCGCTTTAAACCATCAGCACCTTCTCCGAGCGTCGTCACCTTCTTATTAGGGCTCACAGACTAACCAACTAGCAGTTAGGCAGCCTCCTCAGCATGCAGCACCAGCGATCTGAGTCTTTAAGGCACCAAATGTAGCGTTGTGTAAAAATTACAGTTAGTAAATAATCAATTACAGATGAGATGAACAGAGACGAGACTGATGGTGGAAGAATTTAATGATTATAATAATAATCATAGCGAGAGATTACAGGTGGTACAACCTTCATTCTTCATTCTTCAAACTAACAGTGTATTCTGGCTTGCTTATATAGTGGATGACAGTATTATTAGTTTCTATGGTTGTCTATGATTGGTCCAAGACAAGTACAAACATTAACTTAAAAGGCAATTCTCCTTTTAGTATATGTATGAGCTAATCTCTGGTCAGCACAAATGTATTGATAGTGTGAATGATATTACTATATAAGGCTAGTAATAATTGTCATTACCAGTTACCAAGATTTAGGAGGAAGAAATAGATTTGCACTTAGGAATGTGCTACAAGCACTTTGGTCTGTCCTAATAATAAACACTAAAGATAGTCTGAAGGATAATTTGAACACTATTTTGTGTTTCTGTCTTGAGACACTTAAGACACCTGTTTTCTATCACTTACATGGTCAGTACAAATATCAAAAGACACTTTAACATTGCAACTTGTGGCTCAGTTAAACTTGTAGCTTTACAAGTTTTAATATGATCCAAGCATATAGGCCAACATTTGTTACACAAACACATTATGTTTTAGACCAAAATGAGGTTAGCCTGAAATATTGGGACACATTTCTTATCCCTTGTTACAGGACATTTCTCAGGCAACTAGTCAGAAAGCTCACTGTGATGGAGCAATACTGTACCTGGTCCTCACTAACAAGGATAGTATTGCAGATGTCAAATTGAGAGGTCACCTTGGGACCAGAGATCTAGCCATATAGTGTGGTTCAGCATAAGGATTGCAGTGAAACAAACTACACAAGGATGAGGGTCCTGGACTTCAGTAGGGCAGATTATTAAAAATAAATGAACAAATGCCTCAGAGATGACCTACCAGGAAATAGACAGGCTGGGGTGGAGGAACAATGGGCTCATTAAAGGGAGGGCATATGAGCAAACAAACCTCTATGCAAAGAAATTGCACAAAACAAAGGAAAAGGGCCGTATGCTTCTCAAGGAAGTGACTGAAAAGGTTAAGGCTAAAACAATAGCGCTCAGGAGGTACAAAGAGACAGAGTGGGAAGAAGATAGGGAATTGTAGCAGGAAAGGCTGGGGGAAGTGCAAAAAGTAGTAAGGAGCACAAAGGCACAACATAAGGAAAGATAGCCAAAGGGGTTACTAAAGGGGATAAGACCTTTTCTTGGTAGGGAAGTGAGAAAAGGTAGACAAGAGGAGGAACTGTGAATTCAAAAAGGATGGTGGGGTGAGGGGGTGACTGCAGAGGAGGATCAGGAAAAGGCAGATATCCTGAACAGGTGTTTTGTTTGGTCTTCATGGTGGAAGGAAGAGGATGGAGCATGTTAAACAACATGAACATTAGGTGGAGGAGATAGACACAAGTCCATTTACAGAGAGGAGAGAGTATTGAAAAGACTCACAAATCTGAAAGTGACAAAGACAATAGATGGGGTACACTTGTTGTTGAGGGAACCTCAGGGAGGTACTGGCTGCACCAAGGACTGCTAGAGTTTAACAACTTACTGGAAACAGGAGTGGTTCCAGAACAGTGGAGGAGGGTAGATGTAGTCCCACTTTATGAAAGAGCTAGCAGGGAGGAGGCTGTCAACTATAGGCCAGTCAGTCTGACATCAGTGGTAGGGAAGGTAATGGAGTCACTTCTGAAGGAAAGGATTGTGGACTATCTTGAATCCAGCAGGTTACAAGACCTGAAGCAGCATGGAGTCACAGGAGTGGGGTCGGGGAGGTCATGCCAAATGAACCTGATAGATTTCTTCAACTGGGTGACCAGGGAAATAGATTGGAGGCAGTGGACGAGGCCTACCTAGACTTCAGCAAGGCATTCAATAACATACTAGATAGAAGACTCATTAGGAAACTGGGTGTGGGAGTCCCACCGTTCCCTCTAAGATGCTTTTGTGTGCGGCCGCCCAAGTTAAAAGAAATAGTTGCACAGTACAAAAGCAGTGGCACACAGATGATGTGCTGATAACATAGTACTTTTAACTAAGCTACAGTGAATCATCTTTATTGCTTTCAGACTACCCTCCACCCCTCCACTGTGCTTAATCCTAGCTTTGCCACAGACTGACATATCAGTCCAGAATTCCTTTACATCCCATTACTTGACTCTGCAGTCTGCTATGCTATCTCCTCCTAGATCATACTTTTCACAAGGACACACATTCTGATGTAGTGAGAGAATGGGAAACTTAAAAACACACTGCACAGCATGGTCATTGGATTTCTCTGACTCTCCTCACTTATAGTTTTGATACAGATAGTCCAGGAACCCAATGAAACAGACCGTTTCACAGAGGAGACAACATAATATTCAGACTGGGAGATTGCCACTCACTAGGGCAAAACTGCATTTTGCTGCTTGATTGCTGAGATCTTCATGCTCTTTAATAGGAGCTGAAGGTACTATAGAACGAATCCAAGTCCCCTGCTGTAAACTGCAAGTGTGTGTTATGTCCCAGTCAGGTAGCTGCAACAGTGTGTTGGTGTTTGGAGGCTTTCGGTAAATTAATATTAAAAATACAGCCTTCTTGTTGTTTTTGGAAGGTCTTTTTCTGGTGATGTTCTTTGACTTTGGTGGGGTGAAAGAAAGGGTGTAATTGATCTCAATGAATGTTCTTGTTGTTTGGAGGGGGTACTTTGTCTGCTGCTGTTTTTGACTTCGATGGGGTCATATTTTTTCTGCTGGTGTACACTGAACTTTGGCCCTTGAGGCGATTGCTACTTGTGTCTCCCATCTCTGATCATTTTGCTAAATTTTTGACAACAAAATGCAATTTGACACCACCTGTAATGCAGCAGACTGGTTTTACTACTGCAGTTACAATGGCTGAGGTTCCAAATACACTCATCATATGAGGGAGATCTGTTTGTGACAACTAGAATTTTTCTGCTCGTCATTCGATCCCAATGTTTTTTGTTGTTTTTTTTTTCACCAGGAGAGACACATAAGCTGAAAGCTTGTTTACAGGTGAGACCTGGGAGCAAAGGGAAGCTAAGTCTTTCAGAGTCACTAATATGCAAGTGGGGCTGTGGGATTCAAACCCAGTCTCCAAGTTTGCAGCTCAGAGCCTTAAACCACAGTGCTATACTGTCTCCTATAGTTTTTACACTTTTGGCCAGGATAGGCACACTGAGCTGATGCTCATTTCCAGGTGTGATCTAGAGCAGAGAAAGGTTAAATAACTTGCTCAGGGTCACAGAATTGCAAGTGGTGGTTGTGGGATTCAAGTCCAAGTCCAAGCGAGCAAGGGGCCTGGTCAGAATAGAGAAACTAATTGACAATATGTGGACTTGAAGGTTCTTGTACTGTATGAGAATGATTTTTAAGTGACTTCGAGAGGTTAACTCACAATTTGGCAGAAGTTTAGGCAAGGCAAGGTAATTTTATTTATAAGGCGCCCAATCCCAGAGGCTCTGGGCACCGGGGGGGCATGATAGAGGTCTTCAAGTACATGAAGAGGGTAAATAGGGGAAGAACAGTCAGGGTGCTGCGAAGGAAGGAGGAGGGGGCCACTAGAGGGCATGGGTGGAAGCTGGAGGGGAAGATTCAGGGAGAAAGGAGGAGTGTTACTTCACTGAGAGGGTGGTGGAGCCATGGAATGCACTGCCTAGGGGCTGGTGGAGGCAGAGACTGTGGAGGGGTTCAAGAGGGCTGGGACAGGTACAGGGAAGGGTTCCGGAAGCAAACCAATGCAGCAAGAATATCCGAACTGGGATGGGAGAAACCAGAGAAGGCGAGGGATAGCAAGGTCAGGCACCCAGGGTGGCTGACCAATCGAGCAGACTCGAAAGACCGTTAGGCCTATTCTGCTGGCATTTTAGTATGTTAGTATGTAATATAAACAAGGGCACACTGCAGTAAATAAAAGCATAGTAAAACCTCATTAAAATATAACAATATTAAAATTCAGCAATATAGAGGTTTCCAATAGTCAGTCTTCAGGGACTTGCCAAAACTTAAAGATGATATCAACAGTCAAAAGCCAGGCTGAAGAGGTGGACCTTTAGCCTCCCTCAAACACCTCAATCGAGGAGCGCCAGACAGCAGGTGGAAGCGAGTTCCACAGGGTTGGTCTTGAGACACTATAAACACGATTTCCAGAGGTCTTGAGCTGAACCTGGGAATGTCCAGGAGTCCCCTCGAAGAGAAGTGGAGGGAGCAAGCAGAGGACACCAGTGTCAGGAGTGCAGACAGGTAACCAGGACCAAGTCCATATAGGGCCTTAAAGGTGAGAAGACACACCTTGAAAAAGGTTTAAAATCAAAGTTTGCATCATTTTGATTAGCTGCAACTGTAGATGCTGTTATACCACTTAATAGACAGTCTAACACTGTGCAAGTTGGCCCAGAGTCCAGACCATAGGATTTAATTGCAATTAATCTCAGGAGGCACTGGCAATGCAATAGTTAATGTTTTATTGTTGCCTAGAAACTACATTTATATGATTGTTCACATTTCTACAGAGGAAAACAGTGTGGAGTTTTGTACACTGGACACTTGAGCTGCGCTCAGTCAGTAGGACCTGCTAAGATGTATAAGAATGTATATACTGTACTTCTGTTCCACAGGACCCCCCTTAGCAGTTTCACCTTTCACAATGCTTTGCCTACATTTTGTTAAGTAGATGTGTTTGGGTAGCACCTCCCTTTCCTCAGGAAAAGGCTGCTAGAACTGTGTGTGTGTGTGTGTGTGTGTGTGTGTGTGTGTGTATGACGCGCGTGCATGACTGTGTGATTTTTGGCTAAGAGGATGCTTTAGTGTGAGTAGGTGAGTGATCTTTGGAAGATGTCTGGGTGCTAAACCTAGAGTCAGTGTTTGTACCAGTATGTCTGCATGAGTTCTGGTCTAAATGGACCTCTGTATGGCTGGTTACTTTGAAGTGGTACAGAGGCTTATCACAATGTAACCTAAACATTGTAACTGAAAGCCAGCCAACTTCTGTTTGATTGGTGTGTGTCTGTTATACTGTATAGGTAAAATGATTTTCAATGTATTGACATTGGTTACTACATACTATTGACTGAAATGGGGAGCTATGTTTGTGCGGTTGTGGGGAAGGCTGAGGATTCTATGGAGAGGAACTAGCGTACAGCTTGGCTGCTTGGGGAGGACTGGGGGCCATGCACAGGAGCAGGTAGCTAGGCTATAGGGATGGTGGTTTGGGCAACATTTTATTTATTTAATTTTTGTTGACTGGGTAAGTACACCTGCCTATTTTGAGGTACGACCTGAGAGGCTACAACAGAGTGCATATACAACACAGGGCAAGTAGACAACAGTAACTACAAAAACAGAAACAGACAAAACAATAATCAGTACAGAAACAGGCTAGAGATCAGTCACAGTACAGCTACACAAACTATTTGTCAACGACAATACATTTGCAGGGAACTAACGTAATAACAAAATTAGAAAGACAAGTGTCAATAACTAACAGTCATTAAATTAAAGTCTAGTAAGTTAGTGCTAGGGAGGGTAGCAAGAATTGCAGGCAAATTTGATAGTAGTATAGGTAGGTTCTGGTAAGCAACTAGGGGGAACCATCAAAGGAGTGGGAGGATAGACCACAGGGACAGGGCCCAGAGCTTGAAAGAGCCTTACGTAGGTCTTGTTTGAAGCTATGAGGGGAAGGGGAGTTTCTTTGATTCAGAGGAAGGAAATTCCATAGTTCAGGGGTGTAGAGAGAGAGAAAAGGCATTTTCACCCATTATGGTTTTGCATCTCAGTTGTACAAGTAGGGAATTTTCAACTGATCTTAGTGGGTAGGCAGAGGTCACAGGTTTGAGCAGTGAGGCCAGTTTGTCAGGTTTCTTGGAGGAGATTATATTCTTTGTAAAACAGGAGGTGGTAAGCTGGCAGAAGACTAAGGGAGTAGGCCATCCCAGGCTGGAGTACACTGTGCAATGATTAGTAAGTTTAGGTTGTGACAGAGCAAAATGACAAATGCTGTTGTAGCAGACATCCCACTTCCAGAGGAGCTCTCCAGTAGTTGCTGGAAAGGCTACTAACCCATCTGCCAGTTTGGGTCTCAGGATTTCCTGGGCAGTGGTCAACCTCGCTGAGGATGTTAGGCTATGTCTGATCTTATATGCCTACCCTGGTTGAATATTGACAGATTTGATGACTTTAGCTAGGTGAAGGTCAAAGTCCAAGGCAATATTGAAGATGACTTCTAGGTATTTCAAGGAGGTAACTGCGTTAAGGGGAGAGCTGTCTGATGTTCTGATACATAAATGTTGGGTGCTGGATTGAATTTTAGAATTCAAGCCAAAGAGCATAATCACCATTTTATTATTGTTAAGAATAAGCTTGTTTTGCAATAGCCATACTGTAACTGAAACATATTAAAGTTATGATTGAGATTCAGGTTAATGTCTGAAAGGTTAGGAGAGGAAGAGTAAAGAACCAGATCATCAGCATATAAGCGGGCTGATCATGGACCAGTAAGCAGTGGGAGATCATTTTTGAAGATAGTGAACAGGAGAGGGCTAAGAATCGAGCCTTGGGGCATTCCGATCCAGGTGGGAGTGAAGGAGGACTTGGCACTTGCAATCTGAACAAATAGATGATGCTCCAAAAGCTAATTTTGGAGCCAGGCTGTAGCAGAGGAGCCAAGAGATGACAATTTTGATAGGAGCAGTGGATGGTCAACTAAATTGAATCCTTTTGTAAGATCAACAAATATAGTCCCAGTGAGAAAGCCATTGTCCATCGTGAGCCTACCATCATTTGTGAACTGTATGAGAGTGGTGGATGTACTGTGCCCTTGTTGAAAACCATGTTGATCAGGGGTGATGAGTTTGAAAGAGTGGAGGTGATCCGAGGCTTGGGCGGCTACAATTTTTTAAAGGATTTTAGTGAGGGTGGCGAGGGTGGCTATAGGTCGATAGTTATCCATGTAAGTAGTGTCTGCTTTTCTGTGGACGGGGACTACTCAAGCAATCTTCCAGAGGAAAGGGACATAAACCTGTGAGTAGGGATAGGTGGAAGAATCGTGTCACAGGAGAGATTGTAGAATGAGCAATTTTTTAGGAATTTCAGTAGGAGTCCATCTGCCCCAGCTGTCCCAGCAGGAGAGATAGATTTAAGTAAGCTTAGGGCTTCAGTCTCTGACACTGGGCGAAGGTCAAAAGATGGGTTGGAAGGTTTAGGGTTTCCTAATGAAGGCTGAGGTAAAGACCCAAGGGGTGCAGTATAGGAAGAGAAGTCAATGAATCTGGAGTTCAAAGCATCAGCGATAGTGAGCGGATTAGTACAGCCACAGCCATCCATGACTATGTAAGAGATGGCACTGCATTTGTACAGTATTTCCACAGAATAGTGTTAACATGGCTCCAAAACCCACAGGAGTCACTGACAGCGGTACTAAGAAGCTGACAGTGGTAATTGCCCTTAGCAACTCTAATGGAAGCTTTACATAGTTTTCAGAGTCTTCTGTACTCAGACCAGTCTGTTGAGGATAGGGTCAGCTTAACTTTGTTCTAGGTTTTATCTCTCTGTTTGATCAAGGCCAGGAGTGAGGAGTTTAACCAGCGGGTAGCAGATCCCCAAATCCAGTGCCTTTTTACAGGGACTTACTTGTCCTGAAGGTTCAAAAGTGTGGTAAGGAGGTACTGAGCAGCACATTCCATATTGCAGGTATTGTATAAGGGTGCCCAGCGGGTGTTCTAGGCTCAATATTAGGGCTCTCTTATCCATTTAGAGAAACCCCTGAAGAGAATTTCTCTAGGAGGGGGTTTAGGGGCCCTTGCTTTCGAAACACAACAGACCAGGGAATAGTCACTAGTTGAATCTGGTAAAACTCCAGCAACATTAATCCATTCAGGCCTGTTGAAGACAACCCAGTCTAGAAGAGACTGGAGACTATTGTTACTAGACTGTCTGGTCGGAGAGGTGACCAACTGAGATAAGTGTAACCTGCTGAGCTCCACGGAATAGAGATCAGAGTTTTTCCCCAGCCAATCCAGGTTTAGGTCACCCATTATAATGAGCTCTTGTTGACCTTTTAGTGAGTAAAGATAGTCTGTTACCTTAGACAGGCCTGTTAGTCCATTTTTAGGAGGGTTATAGATACACACTATATTTAGCTTCTTAGTGAGACCAAGGGTTATAACTGTGTGAATTGCTTCACAAAGATAAGTGGTATTGACTGGGTAGACCATAACAACATGATCCTCTTTGGTATAAAACAACACCCCTACAGCCTTTATAGCATTTGGACAATTACATCTATGAAGCTTAAATCCACTTATCCTATATAATGAGTCCGCTATTTGGGGTTTTACCCAGGTCTCAGACCAGGACATCAGAGATTGTGTGGACCATCCAGGCTTCCAGCTGTGCAAAGTTAGCTGACACGTTCCTAATATTCATATGAGCAAGCCCGAGCCCCTTTTTTGAGAACCGCTGAGACAGGTCTGTGGGAGCAGCTACAACAGGAGGGCCCAGGTTAGGCTCAATATCACCTGAGAGAGAGAGTGTCCACATGGGGTAGCCAGGTTTCAGTGAGAGAGGTACGGAGCAAGCCCTCCAACAGCATATAAAAAAGGGAGCAGCTTAGGTAGTTAGCTAGCCTAGTACAAGGGATAAACTTAAGGAGCCAGGTTTTGGGAATAGCGGTATCACTCAATTATTAGGTTTGAAAAACAATAGCTCCAGTCCTCAGTTTTATGTAAGTAGCCAGCGTCAGGACATGGCTGGCAGAGGAGAGCTACTGAGAAATGGAGGGCTAGCACTAGAAAAAGGACCCCTAGAGGGTAGCAGTGAAGTGAGATCAACCCCATAGTATATACTAATGGGGAAAAGAATACCAGGAAGAACTAGGGAAAGTAGAGAGAAAACAGAGGTAGGCTGAATGTGCAGGTAACTGCAGAAAGTACAAAACTACCTAGGATGGAAGACAAAAATAACTTATTCCAGTAGGCGATTTTAAGAGATATAGCCAGAAAAAAAAACTCAATCTAGGCTTGAGCTAACCTAAAAATGAATTCCACAATTATGCAGCCCTGCTTCCACCCTCAGAAGAAATGGACCAATCACAGGAACTCCATCAGAAGAAATGGCCCAATCACAGAGGAACAGAAGAACAACAAGGAATAAGCATTTAATAAGCAGAGGGGAGGAGGAGGATGGGTGGGAAAATTTCTCCCAGTATCACACACAGGCAGTAAGTTAAGGTGCACACAAATTGCTCAAAACTGACTGTCTGAAAGAGATAGAAAAGTGCCAATGTGCAGAGAGTAGCTGTCTACAAGAAAAAGCCTCAGGGTTCAATTGCAGGCAGGCCAGTAAGGCAGAAATTAATTTAGCAGTTTAAACAGGGCAAGAGACATGCTTTCTCAGGCAGCAGGGGAATTTTAGTGTCCTCGTTTCATCAGCAAGATTACAGAAACAGAGTTCATGGAGAGATTCAGTAGCAGTGCAGTTAGCAGGAGTTGCAAAAGGGCCAGAAATTCAAAGCTGAGCTGCCTCAGAATTTCAAAAAATACCTAACTGGCAATGGTTCCTTTCACGGCTTCGAGGTGGGCTGGCAGGAGTCATCGAGGTCGGGAGCTGGGGGAATGTCACGGCCCAATTCAGGGGTGCTCAGGATCCTAGGGAAAGGAGAGGGGAACATAGAAACATAGAATTTGATGGCAGATAAGGACCAGCTTGGCCCACCTAGTCTGCCCATTTTCCCTACTAACAGATAAGCTGCAGATCCTAGTTAACCAACAGCTTACTTCCTCCTACCCCCCACTAGGACTGCTTTATGTTTGTCCCATGAATTCTTGAATTCCCCCACTGTTCTTGACTCCACGACCTCCTCAGGGAGGCTGTTCAATGCATCCACAACCCTCTCTGTGAAAAAATATTTCCTCACATTACCTCTGAGCCGTCCCCCTCTATCTTCAAATTGTGCCCCCTTGTTCTTGCACATCTCTTTTTCTGGAAGATGCTACCCTCTTGGACTTTGTTGATTCCCTTGAGGTACTTGAAAGTTTCTATCATGTCCCCTCTCTCCCTTCTTTCCTCAAGGGTATACATATTAAGCTCCTTTAGTCTTTCTTCGTGTATGTCTTCTGGTGCAGACCCTGCACCATTTGGTTGCCCTCCTCTGGACAGCCTCCACTCTGTCTATGTCTTTACAGAGATGGGGTCTCCAGAGCTGCACACAGTACTCAGATGGGGTCTCATCAACTGTCTGTACAGAGGGAACAACTTCCTGTTTTCTACTACTGATGCCTCTTCCTATGCATCCCAGTATCCCCCAGCCTTCCTTACTGCCTTCTCACATTGCTTGCCCACCTTTAGGTCATCTGACATAATTACCCCAGATCCCTTTCCATTTTTACTGTTGTCAGTATCTCACCCCCCATTGTGTACACTCCCCCTGGGTTTTTGTTTCCTATGTGCATTACCTTGCACTTCTTTGCACTGAATCTGAGCTGCCATACATTTGACCATTCCTCCAACCTTGACAAGTCCCTTCTCATCCTGTGCACTCCATCTTGTGTATCAACCCTGTTGCAGATCTTTGTGTCATTTGCAAAGAGACATACTTTTCCTTCCAGTTCCTCTGCAATGTCACTTATAAAGACATTAAAAAGGACCAGTCATAGAAACATAGAATTTGATGGCAGATAAGGACCACTTGGCCCACCCAGTCTGCCCATTTCCCTACCTACTAGATAAGCTGCAGCTCCTAGTTAACCAGTAGCCTACTTCTTCCTACCCCCACCCCCTAGAATGGCCTTATGACTGTCCCATGCATGCTTGAATACCACCACTGATTTTGACTCCACAACCTCCTCTGGAAGGCCGTTCCATGCATCCACAACCCTCTCTGTGAAAAAATACTTCCTAAATTACCTCTGAACGCCCCCTCTATCTTCAAATTGTGCCCACTTGTTCTTGCACACTCTTTTTGAAAGATGCTACCCTCTTGGACTTTGTTGATTCCCTTGAGGTACTTGAACATTTCTATCATGTCCCCCCTCTCCCTCCTTTCCTCGAGGCTATACATATTAAGCTCCTTTCATCTCTCTTCATATGTCTTCCAGTGCAGACCCTGCACCATTTTAGTTGCCCTCCTCTGGACAGCTTCCATCCTGTCTATGTCTTTTCGGAGATTGGGTCTCCAGAACTGCACACAGTACTCCAGATGGGGTCTCACCAGCTGTCTGTAAAGAGGGATAATAACTTCCTGTTTTCTACTGGTGATGCCTCTCCCTATGCATCCCAGTATCCCCCCAGTCCTCCTTGCTGTCCTCTCACATTGCTTGCCCACCTTTAGGTCATCTGATATGACTACCCCCAGGTCCCTTTCCATTTTTGTTGTTGTTAGTATCTCACCCCCCATTGTGTACTCTTCCCCTGGGTTTTTGTTTCCCAGGTGCATTACCTTGCACTTCTTAGCATTGAATCTAAGCTGCCATACATTTGACCATTCCTCTAACCTTGCCAAGTCCCTTGTCATCCTTTCCACCCCACCCTGTGCAACAACTCTGTTGCAGATCTTTGTGTCATCTGCAAAGAGACATACTTTTCCTTCCAGTCCCTCTGCAATGTCGCTTATAAAGACATTGAAGAGGACCGGCCCTAATACTGAACCCTGCGGTACCCCACTAGTAACCCTCCTTTCTTCTGAGTGGACTCCATTTACTATTACTCTCTGTGTCCTATTCTCCAGCCAATTCTTTACCCAGGCTGTCATCTTGGGACCCACTCCCAGGCTGGCTAATGTGTATATTAATCTTTTGTGTGGGACTGTGTCAAATGCCTTGCTAAAGTTTAGGTAGGCCATGTCCACAGCCCCTCCCTGATCTACTACTTTGGTCACCCAGTCAAAGAAATCTATCAGATTCATCTGGCATGACCTTCCTGCTGTGAATCCATGCTGCCTAGGGTCCTGTGCCCCTCTGGCCTCTAGAAACTCGACAATTCTTTCCTTCAGAAGTTATTCCATCATTTTCCCTATCACTGAGGTTAAACTAACAGGTCTGTAGTTTCCTGCTTCTGCCTTGCTCCCACGTTTGTGAGGGAATCACATCTGCTCTCCTCCAGTCCTTGGGTACCACCCCATCCTCCCATGATTTGTTAAAAGGGTAGTCAGTGGTGTCACTAGTTCTACCCTAGTTCTTTTAAAATTCTGGGAAGAATCTCATCAGAGCCCCATTGCTTTGTCCATCTTCAGTTTTAAGAATTCTTTCAGAAACCTTTCTTCTGTAAATGGGCTGGTATCAACCTCTGTATCCAGAGTGTCTCTACTGTTTGTTTTATGTACCTCCCCTCTTCATTTGTAAATACTGAGCAAAATATTTGTTTAGTATCTCTGCCTTTTCACAGTCTCCCTCCTACCCACCCTCCCTCCCTCCCTTTATTAAGCCTCACTAACCATCCCTTGGTCTTCCTTCACTCCTGATGTACCTATAAAAGGTTTTATCCCCTTCTTAACTGAGTTGGCTATCTTTTCCTCAGTTTGGGCCTTTGCTGTTCTGACTGCCTTCCAGCCTCCTTTGCTTTAACTGATACAGTTTTCTGTTCTGCTCCTTCTCGATTCCTTGTACTTCCTGAATGCTTTCTTTTCTCTTGAACCTTCACTGCCACTTCCTTTGAGAATCATAGTGGTTTCTTACATCATTTGCTTTTGTTTATTTGCTTCAGACAAAGGCTCGTTACCTCTGTGATGGCAGTTTTATTATTCCTCATTGTTCTCCCACCCCTCCTTCCTGCCCATTTGCTAGTGCATTCCTTAGGCACTCACCCATTTTGACAAAGTCAGCCCTCCTAAAGTCCAGTACTTTGGCCTTTGTATGGCTTGACTCTATTGCTGTGTTTATTGTGAACCATACTGTTCGATGGTCGCTAGTTCCCAGATGGCTACCCACTTCTACATCTGTGATCCTGTCTCCATCTCCATTTGAGAGAATCAGTTCTAAGATTGCTCCCTCTCGAGTGGGCTCCAAAACTAGTTGTCTAAGGCATGCCACCTGTAGGGCATCTAGAATAACTCCACTCTTCCAAGTGGCTGCTGCAACTGCACTCCAATTAACATCTGGCATATTCAGATCACCCATCAGCAATATTTCCCCTTTTTTCTGCCATTCTTAGTATACTTTCTATCATGTGAAATTGAGGCAGGAGACAATGGAAAGAGGTTGGGACAGACAGCAATTGGCTGGGAAGGGCAGATGGGATTGTTTAGCTAACTGAGGAGTGTCACAAACCCACTCCTGGGGTCAGGCCCTCTGCTCCCACAGTACCCAACCCTGAAGTGCGATTTGTGAACACGGGACAAACAGGGACACCCTCCAGTTTGGTTTGGGTCCGAGCAACTACCAGTCTTGAGTCCTGGGGTTAATTATGAACCCTTTTTAGCTAGCACACCCAGGTAACAGGTCCATATATCACACTCTCTTCAGGGAAATGCAGCACAATATTTGACCCAGCGGGCATACAACCAACCTGGTTCACACTGCCCTTCCGATTCAATTGAGACACTGATATTTTTCTTACCTTGCTGGATCTTTTCACAGATCCATCTTAGTATGGCTGCATAAGGTGACACCATAAGCATTTAACAGCTGTGTTAGAATATTAAGACTGTTCCACCATTCACACTCAAAATAAGCAAGTCTCAGGCAGCGTTTTAAGGAAAACAAAGTTTACCAAAATTAAAAATAGCAAAAATAAAATATAAAACACAGAACATATATGCAATAATGGTATGGTCAGAAAATAAATGGACAATTATAAACACACTGCCTTATACTGAATAACTAATCCTATCCTAGTTCCAGGTGGTAAATAAGGGGGATGAAATTACCTATTTTTGGCAGAAATGCCTCTTTTGAGTCCAGAAAACAAAGTGTCTCTTAGAAATCCAGAACACAAGTGTGTCTCAGTCCCTTTGGCCAGCTTGGCAATATCAGCTAAGGTTCTACTCTCCTTATGATGTCACAGTATGAGGTCACTCTTAATCTCGAAATTAATTTGTACTATGACCAGGTATAACCAAAATGGTTTAATCTCACTGTTTTTTTTACTCTGCAAAGACAGCAATATCAAATTATAACAGACAGCCTCTCTTCATCAAAGCATAAGTTATGACAGCATTCTCCTTTGATCTCTCAGTAGAACATCCTAAAAACACTTCTCTTAGCTGGACGAATTTTCACAGGTATCTATCAGAACTTGCCCCCTCCCGATATACGTAAATGTGACCTGTTATGGCAGGCTTATGCAAGTTCAAAGCAGTTGTCATTTTATAACCTGATTGTATAGCAGCTACATGGTCTCTGACAGGTAGGTGTCAAAAATTTCTAATAGTTTATCCCTAAGTCAGTGACAGTGCAGACAATTTTTCTTCTCTTTTAAAATCCAGTGTCCCATGAGGCTCTGCTGCAATGCCTGTTTCTAAGCAGGGCTCAAAACATATATTTATAACAAAATTATAATACAAAGAATAACAAGTAGATGGCCATTGTCACAAGAAGGGTTACAGAAAGAAGGGGAGGGGCAAGAAATCATCAGGAAGAAGACAGGAGAAAAAGTTTAGCACAGAATGATGAAGGTCTTAGGTTCTACAAATTAACAATTCTACCTACTAAATCATAAAAGCAGTTAGTTTAGAAAGCACATAATGCTATCTGTAGCACTTAAACTGGAATTAACAATATCATAGTAATTAATTAAAATTTCTCCCAGTATCACACAGGCAGTAAGTTAAGGTGCAAACAAATTGCTTAAAACTGACTGTCTGAAAGAGATAGAAAACTGCCAAAGGTGTAGAGAATAGCTATATACAAGGAAAAGCCTCAGAGTGCAATTGCAGGCTGGCCGGTAAGGCAGAAATTAATTTAACAGCTTAAACAGGGCAAGAGGCACACCTTCTCAGGCAGCAGGGGAATTTAAGTGTCCTTTTTTCATCCACTAGAGTAGAGAAACAGAGTCCAGGGAGAGATTCAGCAGCAGCGCAGTTAGCAGGGAGCTGCTAAAAGGGCGCCAGAAATTCAAAGCTGAACTGCCCCAGAATTTCAAAAAAATGCCTAGCTGGCAACGGTCCCTTTCAGGCTTCAGGGTGGGCTGGCAGGGGTCACAGTGAGTCCAGGAGCCACGGGAGTGTCACGGTGGCCCAATTCAGAGGCACCCAGGAGCCTAGCTGCAATAATCCCATTCAGGCTCCGGGTGGGCTGGCGGGGTTGCAGCAGGCTCCGAGAGCCATGAAGAATGTCACAGTGGCCCAATTCAGGGTGCCCAGTAGCCTAGCTGGCAATGGTCCCTAGAGGCTCTGAGGATGGGGCTAGGGTGTAACCTCACTGGGCAGGTGGAAGGAGTAACAGGAAACAAATTCTGCTTCAAATAACCCCCAAATGCCCAGAATGCACCAAATGTAAAACATTTTCTGAGGCCTAGGTGGCCCCAGAGCCCCAACTTATAGTTTACATTTCAACTCTTTTATAGATGGTCTTGCAACCCCTATGGTTTTAGTGAAATGATGCCCCTTATGTTATACCACAAAATATAACCTACACTTTTAGTGGCAATAAATGTCAGCCCTGTTATAGACTCATTTGTTCTGTGCACATAAATCTTTTTCTGGTACCCAGTGCTGCACACATACACATGAGACCTCCACCCACAGAGTCAAACAATAGAGGAACATTGGGTGGGACCTAGGTATACAATTGGTTGATGGATATGTGGTAGAGGGTGTAGTAAATGGAATTCACTTGGGGAAGGGAGGACCAGCAGGGTACCTTAGGGCTCAGTATTGATCCAGTCATCTTTAATAACTTTGTAAGTTATATTGCAGAAGAGCTGGACGGGAACATAGGCCTCTTTGCAGATAACACCAAAATCTGCAATAGGGTGGACACTCCAGAGGTGGTACAGAAAATGTGCAGAGACCTGCGGAAACCTGAAGAGTGGTAAAGGGTATGGCAGCTGGGTTTCAATGTGAAAAAATGCAAAATAATGCACCTAGGGCACAGAAAGCCAGATGCAGAATATAATGTGCTGGGAGAGGTATTGATAGTCACTAAACAGGAAATATACTTAGGAATAATCATATCTGATGACCTCAAGGTGGCTAGGCAGTGTGACAAGTCAGTAGGTAGGGGCCGTGGGATGCTGGGGTGCATAGGGGAGGGAAAACCACCAGAAGAAGGGAGATGGCATTGCCACTGTATGGATCGTTTGGTGAGACCACACCATGAGTACTTTGTCTGGTTCCTGAAAACATATCTCAGGAAGGACACATAAGGGTGGAGGCTGTCCACAGGAGGGCAGCTAAAATGGTGCAGTGGCTGCATAAGAAGCCCTATAAGGTGAGGCTAAGGGATCTCAATATGTACAGCCCAAAGAGAGGTGAGACAGCAATATGATAGTGACCTGTAAACACAGAAACAGAGAAGTATAGACAATGACAGCAGAAAAGGCCAATGGTCCAATACAGTTTGCCTGAGTTTCCTATTCAGTCCTGGGACCTACTGTCCCTCCAGGGTCCTATCCCAGTGCATCCTTCCCCCACTCTTCCCCGATACTGATGCCCTGAGCAACCAGTATACTCTTCCATCTGTCCCAACTGTGCTTGAAATCATTAACGGTTTTCATACCCATTAAGTCAATTGGAAGACTGTTCCACAGTTCCACCACCCTCTCTTAGTACTTCCTCACATCCCTCCTGAACCTTCCTCCAGTTAGTTTCCACTCATGTCCACATGACTGCGAGCTAGCAGTCAAGCAAAGTAGTTCCCCTCAGTTCACCTTGTTAATTCCTTGCAATTAAAGGTCTCTGTCCTATGAGTCACCTCTCTCCTCCAAGTCACCAGCTCTATCCTCTCCAGCATGGACCAAGGCCGCATAACCACGGCCATTTTCATAGATCTAGCCAAGGCTTTGATTCTGTCTGTCATCCCTGCTTATGTCACAAGCTCAGTTCTACTAAACTTTCTGCCCATTTTTTAACTGGTTTAAATTCGTACACTGATGCTTCCTCGACAACTTTACCACAACCCGACACTACAGCGGCAACAGCACCAAGTCACTGTAGTGTTTGCACTGGACCCGGCACTGCTTTCTGGGGGTATTACCCGTCCCAAGCAACTCTGACTTGGGTTGACTATTTAAGTAGTGGGGGGTTCAGGAGCAAAGATCCCAGAAAAACACAGTTTAATACGACTCTCTTTATGCCAACTGCAAATGTGGTCAACATAAAGGAGTTACTGTAATGTCGGTCGACATTGAAATTGCTGCTCTCAATGAGTCCTTGTAGCTGGCACCCTCTCCCCTCCCCATCCAAGCAGGAGTCCCCCAAGGTTCCATCTTGGGTCTGATACTCTTCTAAATTTTCCTAAATGGGTTCCCATTGGCCTGCTCTATAACTAGTATACAGATGTACACTGACGTTACAGTTCTTTGTGCCTCTGGTCCTTCTGTGCCTGTTTGTTGAATCCCAGCGTCAAGCTGATTTCCCTCAGTCCTCCATTGATTTCATGATAATCTCCTCAAAGTCAATGTCAAGAAACAGTGTCTATGACATTTGGTATCCCTCAGAAATTGACTAACCTCTCCTCCCTCTCTTTTCTTCACCCTGGACTGTTGCATACTGGAACACATCCCTTACTACAAATATCTAGGTGTCTGGCTCAACAGCTGACTTGACTACACAAAACACATTGAGCATATTCACACTAAGCTTTGCCTCAAACTGGGAGCCCTGTATAGAAATAAGGACTCCATCCTCCTGCCTGCTCATCGTCAACTCCTTACCGAAATGATTCTACCCTCTTCTGACTATACTGATGTTGTCTACGGTACCGCCTCTGCCTCCTCTCTAGCCAGGCTCGACTCCCTCTTCAATGCCTTTTGCCGTTTTTGCCTTGAACATCTCCCGCCGCATGCATCACTCCTCCCTCTGCTCATCCCTTTCCCTCTCCTCTCTTCACTGCCGCCATATGCTGCATTTTTCTAACCTCATCTCCAAATTCTGGTTTGGATCCTTCCCCTCCTACCTCTCTTCTCTCCATTCTCCTGCATTCTAGGCCCCCATCTTCTCTGATCTAGAGATGCCCACACTTTCTAATCCCCACGCCTCTTATCTTGCTGTGGCTCTGCTGCCTTTTCTTATAGGCTTCCTTCTCTCTGTAGCACTCTCCCTTTCTCCGTTAGATACTCACTTTTTATTTCATATCTAAGGAAAGCCCTATCCCAATATTCTGTGTTCTCAGACTCCTTCCTCTTCGCGCTTGGTCTGATCTCATCTTTAGTATTCTTTTTCTGAAGCTGCTCCACCTCCACATAATGCGCCATTTCATCCCTCTATGGAAGCAGTAAGACAATTTCAACAATTGTTTACTGTCTCTTGATTACCTCAGTTTTTACTTTTCTCACACAACATGTGTACCCTGTTCATTTCTTTATTTACACATGCCTCTTGTATTTTTAACCATTCTGTGTTTTTGACTGGTTGGAAATTGGTATATTGTGTACTGTAAATGCACTCTCCACTGTCTCTGCTAATTTCAGTCAGCAGAGAAATGAAGATAGTTTTTCTACATCTGGGACTGCCCTGTTTTTAGCTAGTTTTGCCATTTCTTCTGCAGTACTTTAATTTACTGTATTCATTTCTCTGCAGCCATGTACTGGCAAAAGGGAGGGATTGGGGAAATCTGCTTGTGATTCACTAATCTGCACCTCATGGGATGGCCCGATTTTGTTAATTAAAGTTTAGCTGGCATTTTATTAATTCAATTTATCTCTACAGCCCTGCGCTAGCAAGTAGAGAGAGGGTCAGGGAAAATAGCTTGGCTAGTGAGTACGTTAACTCACCAACTGCATTCTGTGGGCTGCCCTGATTTTCGAATATTTGCTTTGAGCAAGCTGCTTATTTTAGCCCTTGTTTAAATTAATCTGCTGGAGCTCAGTACTAGGGACAAGGAAAACAGCCTTGAATCTGGTCTGCCTGCCCTCCCTGAGTTGCTGTACTCCACACCAGATACAATCTAGGATCCTACTCCATTGGCATCAGCGGTCTCAGCATCTGTTTCAAATGGCTGATGCTATCTGCATTATTGCCCTGCCGACGCTTTGTGTGGCTACCCCCTCCCCACCACCATCCTTGCTGAACATCTAATTATATATAGTAGTGTGTCAATGTCACCACGACTGCTGCATCAAATAACAATCAGCCAATGTTCCCATTTGCAGCTTATTGCCACTCTCCACTAGATGTCGCTCACATATATCCTCACCTAACTCATAGCACAACCGGCCAATACTACCTAGAGTTCCCTCTTTTCAAACCAGACTCACCCTCTCAGGCTCTCACACAGACCACAGCAGCCCTTGTATCATGCCGCTCTTCTCTTTGCCCTCCTCAACCTCTTCATGCCCTCAGTGTCCCTCCCTCCTCCTATCCAGAGGCTCCGGACTGGCACCAAGTAGTCCACCCATGCCCCCCACCCAACTCTGTCACTGCCACTATCTTTCTGACCTCCATGGTTCATCTCCACTCCTGGTAACCTGGCCCCTCAGTACTGCCCCCCAGTTTCCTTGCAGGTTTGATTGCTTTAAAATTCCCCCCTTAGACTACCTTGGCACTTACTCATCAATCTCCTTCCTCTGACAGTAAGTTTAGGCTGGCACTGACCAGATTCCTGGTTACTATACTGCTGCTGAGGGCAGGTGACATCAAACCAAATCTGGTTCCAATCCCCCCCTTACAACTCCCTGGAGGCCTAAGGATGGCACATTTGAACATCTGTAGCCTCCTACCAAAAATTGCTTTGCTCCATCCAAATGTCTTATCCCTAAAACAGGACATTCTTAGCATAACAGAGGCGTGACTAAAACCACACACCAAGGATGCATGCATCTCAATCCCTGGTTACAAGGTAATCTGGCATGACCGACATGGTGGAAAAGGGGCGGAGGCATAGCCATGTATTTATATTCCACCTTCCATCAACCCCTGTGTCACTGTCTCTCCATCCTCGAAACTATGGACTCCTTGATGGTGAAAATCTTTCTCCCTTACACTATCCCCATCTGCATAGCTGGCTCCTGCCGCTGCCCTGATACCCCCATATCAGCTATCAAGGACCATCTAACTGCCCTCAAATCCCATGCACCGGGAAGGGAACTGCACATCTTGGGCGATTTCAATGTGAACTGGCCCACCCCCTCTTGCTCTAAAATTTAAAATGATGTGGCCATGTTAAACCTGTCCCAACTGATCATGGAACCCACTTGCCTAAACCACAAAACACAGAACCGTTCTCTACTAGATTGGCCCCTGACCTCCCACACTCATCAGATAATCTCAGCAGGTCTCCTATCCGACTCCCTAAGTGACCACCATCTGATCTACTTGAATAGGAAAGTTTACAGGACAAAGCCCCCCCCCCGAACCCTGCTGGTTCAGTCCTACAAATCCCTGGACCTTGCATCCCTCCTAAACGACCTGGCTAATATTGACTAGGCATTCATCTCTCATGCTTCCGCCATTGACTCAGCACTGAGCTATTTCAAGGCCAAGTTATTCTCGGTATGGGACACCTACGCCTCACTCAGACGTACCCAGGTATGGGGGGGGCCCACCTGCCCTGGATCTCTGCTGATGTCATGGTCAGTCTCAGAGCCAGGGACCAGACTTGGAAGACCCATACTCAGATGACCAGAAATACCACACTCTACAAAATGCATGTACTAGGCAAATCCGCCAGGCAAAAGCAAATTACTTCAGATCCATTTTCCTCTCCAATATAAATCACCCTACTAAATTCAAAAAAGTGGTTCAATCTCTCTTCTCACCACCATCCCAACCCCCACCCCTGTCCTTAATACAGGTGACTCCACAGTAGTGGTCCTGCTGGCAGTGGCGACTGAGTTCAATTCCTTCTTCACAAACTGTACTGCATCCCTGCTGTCCTCTCTTCCTCCTTCCACACCAACTCATTCCACCCCACCACATTCTGCCCAGGATGCCCCTCCTGCTTTCTCCTTCCAACGAGTCACCCTGGTTGATGTTTTTAACCAGGAAAAATTGTTAACCAGGAAGGCACACTAAGCGAAGCTTGTTTCCAGGTGCGACCTGGGAGCACACGGAAGTTAAGTGATTTGCTCAGGGTCACACAGCATGCAAGTGGGGGCTGTGGGATTCAAACCCCGGTCTGGTCTGCTGGATATCACCAGATTTGCAGCTCAGAGCATTAAACCACTGCACTATACTGCCTCCTTACAACACCCTGCTTACACTAAACCCATCCCAAGGTAAATGCCCCACAGGGTTGGATGCAAAAATGCTCATCTTGTCAACCCCTGCCATTGCCTCCCCCCTGGCCTCTCTCTTCAATCTTTCTCTCTCTCTCGCTTCTATCCCATCTGAATGGAAGCACACCACAGTCATCCCTCTCCCGTAGGGAGGGGACCCCTCCTTCCCAGGTAACGACTGCCCTATTTCAGGTGCAGTATAGTGCAGTGGGTTAAATCTCTGAGCTGCAGATCTAAAGACCTGGGTTTGAATCCCACAGACACCTAGGTGCATACTGTGTGGCCCTGAGCAAGTCACTTAACTTCCTTGTGCTCTCAGGTCACATCTGGAAACAAGCTTCAGCTTAGTGTGCTATTCCTGGTTAAACAATGTTCCCTTTCCCCTATTTCCCTCCTCCCCATTCTAGCAAAACTGCAGGAACACCTAGTCCTCTACCAGCTCTCCTCCTTCCTTGACTCTACCTCCTTCTTCACTCTGTACCAGTCTGGGTATAGGATGTCCCACTATACCACCCCTTCCCTCCTAAGGCTCATCGATGCCATCCTCACTGGTATAGATCATGCCCACATTACCTCAGTCATCTTTGTCGACCTTGCTAAAACCTTCAACACTGTTTCACACTCTCTCCTCCTCCTTGCCAAACTTTCCCTGGCTGGGGTCTCCAGTAAAGCAACCAATTGGTTCCACTCCTACCTGGTGGACTGGACTCAATCCATCAGGATTGGCAACTCCATCTTCTCTCCCCTCTCCATCTCAACTGGAGTACCCCAAGGCTCAGTCCTGGGGCCACTACTGTTCTCCATTTTCCTCAACGACCTGCCCTCTGCCTACCCACACACATACATTCACATGTATGCGGATGACACAGTCCTGTATACATCTGGCATGTCTACTTTTGATGTGGCATCCAGACTACAGCACAACTTCAATAAAGTCCAGCTCTGGTTTCACTCAAATCAGCTATTTCTGAATGCCAAGAAAACAGTCTCCATGATCTTCGGCACAAGATAGAGACTATCTCAGCTTCCTTCCCTACCCACCTTCCACACCCTGGATGGGACGAAGCTGGAGGCTTGCTCTTCCTTTAGATACCTCAGTGTCTGGCTCAATCACAGCCTCAACTTTTCTGTACATGTTGAGGCACTCCACAAGAAGCTTCACCCCAAGATAGGGGCCCTGTACCAGAACTGCAGTTGCATACCACTATCGGCACGACGGGAGATTGTACAGAAAATGATCCTCCCAATCTTTGACTATGGAGATGTACTCCATAGTGTCGCACCAAAAACTGCCCTTACCAGACTGGACACCTTTTCCACTACTTCTTTCACTTTGCCTTGACTGTCCTCCCAGCACACCACTAAATCCTCTATCAGGTCTTGTGCCTCTCCTCGCTGCATGATGTCAGCTGTCCCACTACGCCAGGCTCACTGCCAAGATCTGGACCCAGTCCCTGCCCCATGCCTCTCTTGTGTCCTGCCCTCCCACCTCCCCCACCTTCCACTCCCTCCAAACTTCAACATCCGCTTCTTTAGTGTCCCACGCATGCCACTCCCTGTCAGGCAGCATTCTCATATTGCATGCCTAGACTGCGGAATTCCCTCCCACTGGCCATTTGGCACACCAGCTCTGTCCACAACTCAACCCCCTCCTCAAAATGCATTTTTGAACTTCCTGTGCATGCACCTAGGTTGGAGTCTCATATCCTGACTAGGCAGGGGTGGCAGCACCCACTATCAGTGTCCAGCAGTATGAACTGGACGTATTCACTCCACCTAGCTGTATCCTCAAAGTCCATCGTCTTTGTAGTATGCTATTTTTTGAAATTATATCCTGCTGTATGTCTGTATTAAGTACTATACCTATGCATTACTGATGTATAATTAATGGTGACCATAAATATCGACCAGATTACTGTTTTGTTAAAAATGCATATCAACTAGATTTCAGGTTATTATGCTCCAAAGGCAATAATAACCTGAAATCAGGTTGATATAACATTCCCCAAAGAAAATTATTTATTTATTTATTTATTGAAACATATCGGAATTAATACCTTTGAGTCAGAGACTCCTTTACAAAGCCTCCACGTCATAGAATATAATAGTAAGACATTGTTAAACATTACAAGGTATAAACAATGGTGCAAGAAAAATATCACACTGTACAACAGATACAGAGTATAGTCCATACAGTAAGTGTGCATCAGGATATTTACAATAGTCAGATGCAAAACAAAACATTGGTGCAAGAGGCATTAATAATGTACAATAGTTACAGTGGTGCCACACAAAGGTAAGCTTTAAAACTGTTGTATTCCATTGTTTCACAAAAAGTGTTTCAACTGTAGTATTTTCAACTGTGTTTTGTTCATGTACAGTTCGATTTCTTCAAAAATAAAACTGCATTCTAGCTAAAAAAAGTATTTTTCTTTCAAACTGCTAGAAATACAGTCTAAACCTCCACACCAGCAATATTAAAAATAATGGATAGGTACATTTGATGTTATGGATTTTTTCACACACCCTCGGTGTGTGATGACCACATAAACCTCTCGAGCTTCGCTCTTGAGGTTTATGGTCATGATACACCTCAAATGTGTGAAAATCCATAACACACACTTACCTATCCGTTATTGTGTATGTTAAATGCTGATGTTTTATATTCTGTGCTGTCTCCTTGCTCTCATACCTGACTGCATCTCCCAAAATGTCATTGTTGTTGTAGTAGACTGATTGTATCTAATTCTCCTGCTATATGTTTTGTACAAACTGTGCTGTAGTTAGACATTATTGATGTATTTTATTCTGTAACAGACTCCCTTGCTTCCCACCCCCCAGGTCACATCTGGAATCGAGTGGTAGTCCATTCAGTATGCCTTCCTGGTAAAAACTTTAAATAAGTAAATACATACTGCCATATGGCAGCAAAATTGTATTATTCACTGTACATACTCCAATTCTCCTCCCCTGGGTCGCACCTAGAAACGAGCCTCAGCTCTGTGTACTTCTCCCGGTTACCAACTTTTAAATGAATAAAATAAATATCTCCCCTCTCCCTCTTGGTCTCCAACAAGTCTTGAGGCACTCCTCATAGGACCTGTCCTGTTGGCCCCGAATCATTTTTGTTATTCTGTGCTGCACTGTCTCCAGCCTAACCCTATCTTTCCTGAGTTGAAGACTCCAGAACTGAATACAGTACTCCAGGTGTGGCCTAACCAAGGATCTGTAGAGGAAGTGTAACCTCTTTTCTCCTGCTATCAATACACCTTCAACACATCCCAGTATCCTACATTCCTTGTGATATGCTCTTTTGCACTGACTCGATTGCTTTAGGGTATCGCTGATGGTAACTCCAAGGTCTCGTTCCTCAACCATAGTACTTACCTCTTCCATCCAATACTCCATCTTGGGATTCTTGTTTCCCAGGTGCATTACCTGACACTTTGGTGTTGAATTTCAACTGCCAAACCTTAGACCACCCTCTAGTTTTGCAAGTCTCTGTACATCCTTTAGTCCCTTGTCATTATCCACCTTCCCAGGCTTAGTGTCATCTGTGAAGAGACACAACCTGCTCCAAATTCACTCACCAGTGTCAGTGATGAACATGTTTAAGAGGACTGGACTCAGGACAGATCCCTGAGGTACCCTACTCTCTACCTCCCTCTCTTCTGATTTAACCCCACTGACAACTACCCTCTGCTGCCTCCACTTTAGCCAGTTACCTACCTGGTTTCTATGAGTTTAGCAGCTACCAAATCATCCATAGAAACACAGAAATTGTCGGCAGATAAGGACTGCTGAGCCCATCCAGTCTGCCCTTAAGCCCGAAGCTTCACTGCATCCTCTGGTCCTATCTGGCCAGCAGCCTTTCCTCCTTTCTTCCCACCTCTAAGGTTCCCTTATACCTGTCACAGGCATGTTTAAATCCCTCCACTGTGCTTACTCCCACCACCTCCCATGACAGAGTGTTCCATTTGTCTACCACCCTCCCTGTGAAGAAAAACTTCCTCACATTTCCCCTTATCCTGCTGCCTTCCAATTTCATATCATGCCCACTCGTTTGTGTCCTCCCCCTATACTGGAAGAAGTCTCCTCCCTGCACCTTGTTTATGCCCTTAAGGTACTTGAAAGTTTAGATCCTGTCCCCCTGATCCCTCCTCTCCTCCAGTGAATACACATTGAGGTCCTTTAGTCTCTCCTCATAGGTCTTCTGGCACAAGCCCTGTACCATCTTAGTTGCCTTCTCTGGACTGCCCATACCCTGTCAATCTCCTTACGAAGGTGTGGCCCCAGAACTGCATACAGTACTCTAAGTGAGGCCTCACTAGTGTTTTAAACAATGGGATCACTACTTCCCGCCTTCTGCTAGTGATGCATCTACCTACACACCCTAGTATGCCACTGGCCCTCCCTGCAGCCTTTGTAGTCTTCTTAGACATCTATAGGTCATCTGAAATGATAACCCCTACATCCTTTTCTTCCTTGGGGCTAGTCAGTAACTCCCTCCCCCATCCTGTAGGTCTCCCAGGGTTTTCCTGTCCCAGGTGCATTATTTTGCACTTCTTTGAATTAAACCTCAGCTGCACCACCTCTGACCATTTTTCAAGCTTCTTCAGGTCTCTCCTCATTATCCCCACGCCATCCAGAGTATCCACCCTGTTGCAGATCTTCGTGTCATCTGCAAACCGGCAGACCTTTCCCTCCAGCCCTTCCACAATATCACTAATGAAGACATTAAACTGGACTGGCCCCAAGACTGATCCCTGATGTACCCCACTGGTCACCCCCTCCTCCCCAGATTGGAGTCCATTTACCACCACCCTCTGTCTCCTGTCCATCAGTCAGTTCCTTACCCAGTTTACTATATTTTGCCCCATGCCAAGACTACCCATCTTATTAACCAGCCTCTTGTGTGGGATGGTGTCGAAGGCCTTGCTGAAATTAAGGTAGGGGATATCCACCTCGCCCCCTTGATTTATTACCTTTGTCACCCAGTCAAAAAAATCTATCAAATTTGTCTGACATGACCTACCTGCTGTGAATCCATGTTGCCTTGGATCCAGGGCCCCACTGGATTCCAAGTGTGCCACTATTCTTTCCTTAAGCAGTGCCTCCATGATCTTACCCACTACTGAGGTGAGGCTGACTGGCCTATAGTTACCTGCCTCCTCCCTACTTCCACTTTTGTGTAGAGGGACTATATGTGCTCTCCTCCAGTCCCCCAGAACCACTTCTATGTTGAGCGAGTCATTGAACATGGCTGCCACAGGCGCTGCTAGCTCTCTGCGCAGCTCTCTCAGTATCCTCAGGTGTATGCCATCTGGCCCCTTTGCTTTATCCACTTTCAGCTTTGCCAGCTCCTCCAGGACTCTCTCCACTGTGAATGGACTAGTGTCCACCTCCCCTTACCCTTGTATCTGTCTCCCAACTGTGGTCACTGCCCCTCTCCCTCTTCAGCAATTACTGAACAGAAGTATGTATTCAGTATTTCTGCCTTTTCTAGGTCTCCATCCATACACTGTCCTTCCTCCTCTTTGAGCCTTACAATTCCCCCCCAGCTTTTCTTCTTTTGCTCATGTACCTTTAGAATTTTTCCCCTCTTTACTGTCTGTGCTAATCCTTCCTCAGTCCTTGCCTTCGCTCTCCTAACAGCCTTCCCTGCTTCCCTAGACATTGTAGGTACACCTCCCTGTCTTTCACCCTTTAGGTTTTCTTATATTTCCTTGAAACCCAACCTTTCGACCCTTACTTTGTCTGCCACCACTTTTGAGAACCATGGTGGCCTCCTTCTTCTCTTTCCTTTGGATACCAACCCGATGAATTGGCTTGTCATTCCCACTATGCCTTCTTTCAGGTGTGCCCACTGCTCTTCCACCCCCCACTTACCTCCCTCTTCTCCAGGGATAGTTTGAGGCATCTTCCCATTTCCACGAAGTCTGCCCTTTTGAAGCCCAACACCTTTTCCTTTGTGTGACTTGCCTGAGTCCCTGTCCCTATGCTAAACCACACAATGTTGTGGTCACCTGATTCCAGTTGTCCTTCTACCCAGACTTCTGTAATTCTGTCCCCCTTTGTTAGCAACAGGTCCAGAATTGCCCCGACCCTGGTGGGATTGAGCACTAGTTGTCTGGGCCTTGCTCCTTGTAGGGACCCTAGGATGTCTCTGCTTCTGGTTGAAGCAGCTGCCTGGGTGGTCTAATCCATGTCTGGCATACTGAAATCACCCAGTAGTAGAACTTCACCTTTAATTGTCATCTTGTGAATTTCATCCACTAGCTCCTTGTCTGCTTCTTTTCCCTGTGCCAGAGGCCTGTAGATGACCCTCTGCATACTGCTGTGCCATTGCCAGGCTCAAGGGTGACCCACAGTGCCTCAGCACTCCCCTGTCTACCCTGCACCTCTGTTGCCTTTAATATCGCCCTGACACACAGGGCCACCCCCACACCTTTTTTACTCCCCATCCCTCCTGAACAGAGCATAGCCTGGTACAATTATGTCCCACCCATGATTTGCAGAGTATCATGTCTCTGTTATTGCTGCTATGGTCCAGGTCCACCTCCGCTAACAAGGCCTCCAGGTCTGGGATTTATTTCCCAGGCTTTGGGCATTTGTTACCATGACCGGCCCATGTTCTGCATCCCTCCCCTCTGCACCTGTTTTTACTGTCACCCCCATCCCAATTATCTTTTTCTGTGGACTTGATTTCACTGTCTCTTTCCTTTCCACTCGTTCCTGCTGTCCTGGTCCTGACCTCCTTTCCTTCACCTCCAGTTCTGTCTGCTTTACCTGTGGTGGGCTGCCCACCTACCATGCTCCTGTTGTCCCCCAGCTAGTTTAAACAGCCATCAACAAAGCTTTAAACTATCCATTCAGGACTGCTTTCCTCTTCCTGGACAGTCCATCACCTGTGTACAGGGCTACATCGTTCCAGGTGGATCCCAGTCCCCAGTGAAGCCATATCCCTTCTCACTGCACCAGCCCTTCAACCATGTGTTAAAGGTACTGATGCAGAGATTCCTATCCCCCACTGCCATGGACCAACAGCACCTCTGAAAATATCATGGACTTGCTACCTTCCCAGGCACCCTTCCAACACTTTATAGTCCTCGTTCACCTGTTCTAAACTTGTCTTGCTGCTGGATAGGTAATTTGTTCCCAGGTGGACAATGACCTCCTGCCCTCCCCTCTTTGCCATCGCTTAAGTGATCCCCTGGATCCACTCACCCTCCCTCCGAGCTGTGCCTCCAGAAAGGCACTTGACCTCCCTTTCCTCCCTGCTGTCCTTTCCCAGATCCAATCCATGGACAATAGTGTCCCCTACCAGGAGTAACTTTTTCCTCCTCTTGGGTCCTCCTTCCCCTGCCCAGGGTTTCCCCCTTGGACGACACTCACTTCCCCCATGGTCACAGCTTTGGGTTCCCTTGTGGGGGTCTCCCGCTCCTCCAGAAAAGTGTAGAAGTTCTTGAACTCAACTGGATGGGAGATGTGCCTCTGTCCCCCTGACCCTTCCTGAGCCCACCATTATCCAACCTGCCTTCTGCCTGGGTGTTCGATGTGGCAGTGGCTGGGGCATGGTGGCCTCTGGATGGAGTCAAAGATCTCTAGCTCGCCTGCCAGCTCAGCCCGGAGTCTGGCAACCTCCACCCTCAGCCCAGAGAGGTGCCTGCATATGTGGCAGCACTACAGTTCTCAGAATGTCCTCCTGAAGACTGTGGCCACACAACCACTACACTGTACCACTTCCTGTATTTTTGCTTACTACTCCTCTATTAATTCCTTTTGTAGTCCTTGGTAAGCATTTTTTTTGTTTGTTTACTCACTCTGATTTCCTCTTTCTTACTGCAACACTCTCTCCACTTTTCCTCAGTTTTTACCTTTTGTCTGTTCCTTTTTACTGTGCCTAGTGCTGGTTCCCTGTGCATCCTGTGTGAATCCTATCCCTATAGATCCTGTGTAAAACAAGCAGATGAAGCTCCTTATGCTGTATCTTCCATCTGTCTCCTGGCACTGCCTGCTGTGATAGGCAGTAACCGTAGACTGTCCCTACAGTGTCCCTATGGAAGTGGAGTAGCAGGAGGAGGGAGGAATTGGGAGAGGGCGGGTTGGGCCCTCACAGCACCTGCCATTTCCAAGCAAAACTATCAACAGCAGCAGATTGCAGTCACTCCTTCATATTCCTTCCCCCGCTGTAAAAAAGAAAAGAAATGAAAAAGAAACAGCCCTGTTAGTTAGACCGCTCTGCTCACAGTGCTCTGGTCGCACGCTGCAGTCCCATGTCTTCTCCTCAGTTGCTGCCTGTGGTTCAACTTTCCCACGCCAGCCACAGTTTGTTACTCCCTTCAGGGGTAAGAATGTGCCCCCACTGAACGATGAGCAGCTGCCTGTAGAGAAATCAGGTACAAACAATCAAATCCACCACATGCCTCCTACTGAGAGCACCCTGTAATTACTGGTGACTGCTTAGGCTTTTAAACCCCTTCTGCCCAGGTTTGAATTTGGTGCCTTTGTTTTCCTGCACCCGATTGACCCCGAAAATTATGTCCTTGCTCTCTTTTCCCTTGTCCCCTCAACACTTCCCTTACAGCATCTGCCGTCTGCCAAGCAAAACTATCTGCAATGACAGATTGCGAAATCAATTCTCTGTTCCTTCCCCGCTGTAAAAAAAAAAAGATAAAGAAAAAAAGAAACAGCCCTGTTAGTTAGCCCACTCTACTCACAATGCTTAGATTGCATGCTGCAGTCCTGTGTCTCCTCCATCTTCTTTAGCAAGTGTCTATGAGGCATCGTGTGTCAATAGGCTTGTTGAAGATGAAGTAGGACAAATCCACAGCATGGCCCCTATCTAGTTCTCTCATCACCCACTCAAAGAAAACCATCAGGTTAGTCAGACAAGACTTCCCTGTCATGAACCTGTACTGTTTACTATCCTGGAGAACGTTATTCTTCAAGTAGTCCACCAGATCCTCTTTGACCAGAGACTCCATCAGCTTCCCTGCAATAAAAGTAAGACAGACAGATCAACAGTTCCCTGCTTCTTCATTGTCCTCCCCTTATGGAGCAGAACCATGTCAGACACCCTCCAGTCCTTCGGAACCACCCCATCCTTAGAGAGCTATTGAATAGACCTACCAGTGGTTCAGCCAGTTCCGTTGTCAATTCCTTGAGTATCTTTGGATGCAACCCATCTGGTCCTGGGGCTTTATCTGTCTTTAGGGCTGCCAGCCCTTTCAGGAAGGAACTGGATCTGTACACATTGGAGACTAGAAGGGAGGCAGGGGACATGATTGAAACTTTTAAACATGTCAAGGGGATCAACAAAGTAAAAGAAGGGTGTTTGCTTAAAAGGAAGAGGGGGTGGTAACTAGAGGGCATAGCCTAAGACTTCATGGAGGAAGATACAGAGGCAATATGAGGGAATGATTCTTCACAGAGAGGGTGGTGGAGGCATGGAATGGGTTTCCAGAAGAGGTAGTGTGGGCTGAAACAGTGGAGGGATTCAAGAGACATGGGACAATCATATGGGGCTGTATAGCAGGGAGAGGGGTTCCAGAGGTGGGAGGGATGAGAAATGGGGTTAAGGGGCAGACTAGATGGGCCAGTGTGTTCTTTTCTGCTGCCAAGTTTCTATGATTCTATGACCCTTTTGCTAGTCAATATTGTGTACTTCTTCTAAGAACCTTTAGTAGCCACTTTGATGCCGCGTGCTAGCAAGGGCCCTCATCCCCTTTAGTGAAAACTGAAAGAGGTACCTGAGGATGACAACCTTTTGCCTGTCCTCCTCTAACAACCTCCCCGCTAGTCTTATGATCCCCTCCTGGTTTCCTTTTCTCCCAGTTATATCTGAAGAACTGTTTTTCACCATTCTTGACCCCTTCTGCTATACACAGCTTTGTTTCTGCTTTTGCTTCCTAACCACCCTCTTTGCCTCCCTATTTTTCATTAAATACTCCCCCTCCATTCTTTCTGTCCCTGCTTTTTTTATATTTGAGGTGGCCTTTTCTTGGCCTCACAGCTCCTTGACCCTTGCAGAGAATCATAATGGTTTCTTGAACCTGTTCTTTTTGGTTACCATTCCCATGCATACCTAGTTTCCTTGAGAATGGCCCCTCAATTGCCCCCATCTTTCTTCCACCCCACCTATGTTGTCCACCCCTGCTAACTTATCCTGACCAGCTCCCTCAGCCTACTGAGGTTCACCCTTCTAAAATCAAGGACTTCAGCCCTCGTTGTGATTTACCAGACCTGAGGGTCAATTTGAACCAAATGGAGTTATGGTCACTATTCCCCAGTGGCTCCCCTACTTCCACACCTCCTACTACCTCCATGTTGGTGTAAAGCACATCAAGAACTGAGGTCTATTGGTGGGCTCCTTAAGTGGCTGCACTACTAGACAGTCTTAGAATGCATCCAGTAAAGCCTGACATCTGGTGATCCTGGCTATTGGAACTTCTCAGTCGATGTCCATCAGTTTCAGATCACCCACCTCCACTGCTTTCACCCTTTGCTACCCCACTTTCAAGTTCTTCCCTGAACTCCTTGTCCCTCTCCTCCCCTTGCTCCAGATGCCTATAGATCACCCTCAACTGCAGTTTGTTGCCAGAGGCTACCATGAGGTACACCGACAGGGACTCTCTCTCTCCCGTTACTGCTCTTCATACACCCTCATCTTCTACTGCCACCTCGGCGCCCTCGCGCCAGGGATACTCCTCATCTGCTTGTTCCCTTATCCCTCCTGAATCTTGAGTTCCCAGGGATCATCAGTTCCCAGTCGTTATTTTCCAAAACCCACATTTCCATGATGGCCACAAGGTCTACCTCAGAGTCTGGCATCAGTGGCTCAAGCCGCCTGATTCTGTTACCTAGGCTTCAGGTGAATTGGCGCACCCCATTCCATCTTATCCCTTATCTGCTTTGATACTATTCTTGTGCTTTCCTTGTCCCTAAAGGAACTCATTTACAGGGCTCACCTTGTAAATGAGTTCCTTAAGGGTGTTTCACCTGGTTAAATAAAGATTGATTGATTGATTGTCCTCTTGTCCCCCTGTTTTTCTGGTGTTTGCACCTTAGTGTTTGCCTCCTCAAATGTCCCTTCATCTAGTCCAGTAAGGGCTACATCTGTCTTTGTACCTGCAATGCTGCTACAGCTCCCGGATGTATAGGAGAACTAGTTAGGATCCCGTTCTCCTCACCTAACACAGAGGTTCCCTTACAGCCAGTCTCCCCATGCAGTTTGTATGTCTAATATTGGTGTCAAACTTCTGCCCCAGTGCACTGGCCCCTTCTCTCATCAGGTAAAGTCAGTCACCCTTGAAGAGTCTCCTGTCCCAGAAGCCTCAATCCCCCACATAGTGGTACGTCTTTTTTTGACACCATCCCTTAAGTTATCTGTTACACACCTCTATTACTTCACTACTTATATTATGCTGCTTCCACTCCCTGCCCTACACAGGGAAGACTTTGGAAAAGGCCTGGGAAGCTGAGTATGCCACTAATCCATCTCCCAGTCTGTGGAAGTTCAGTTTCACTAAATTCATTGACTGGTTTGCCAGATCATTGGTACCTAGGTGTATCAGCACCCCCAGCTCCTCCTGCTCCCTCACCACCATCCTCTGTATCCTGTCTAATTCTTGGATGGCCAATGCCTGAGGAAGGCACAAGACCATTCCCTTCCCATCCATGTCCCTGCCACCACCCTGTCTACCCGACTAATCCTTAACCGCTAACACTCTCCTGGTAGACTTTCTCCCCTTGGGTGCCATCACATTGTCCTTCCCTTTCCCATCAAATGACTTGGAGTCCCCCCTAGTGGGGTCAGGTGCCTGAAACTCCTCTAGGGCTGTGAAGTAATTCACCATCTGGATGGTAAAGGGCTGGACCACCTACTTATGGCTACCACTGCCTTCCCTCCCCCTCTTCTTCCCCACTACTCCCCCCACCCACGACCAGTGGGTCAGGGGGGTGGCTCCAGCAAAGCTGATAACACAGCTGAGATATTTCTGCCTTTGCTGCCACCAGCTAAGCATGGAGCTGTCCTGCAGATGGGACAATGCCCCCTCCTCCATAGCATATCCCTAGAGAAGAGTACCCCACAGCTGCCACAATGAACTGCCTCCCTTTTGAACACCATCACCAGAAAGACCTGTACTAAGCAGATGACTAATCTAGCTCATGGTGCTCACCCAAATAGGGTGTACCTGGGTCTATGTCATAATGGTGAAAGTCTAAAGGTGATCGCCGTTATGCAAAAGTCACGAATGCCGAAAATTTATTTTGGCACTCTGGCACCCCAGTGCACAGCAAAAGGGCACTGGTGACTTAGTTTTTTAATGTTTTCTGGTGGGGGTGTGTGCTCCCCGTGCCCTCTACTAAAGGATTCTCAACTCGGGGTGCATGTCAGGAGGTGGAAACATATAAAAAGGTTTGGGCTGGGCACAAAAAAAAACACACCAATGCCCAGACCCAAACCCAGTACCTGCCAACGATGCCCGGCAACCCACCCACCATGCCACGGGGTTGGCTCAGCAACCTCACAACACCACCCTCACATCCCTTGCTGTGCGTGCCCTCTCCCCCGTGCATCGTTATAGCGACATCCTGTCACTATAGTTGCCCACCCCCCCATCCGGCCACCCTACCCTCCTGTAGCCATCCCTGAAATGCGCTGGGTGGTGGGTCACTGTTATTGTAGGAGCCCATTCCCCAGCACTGTTATCACAGGATACCTGTATAGCTGAAGACTCAGCTATAGCTCAGAAAACCAGGATTAACTACCACATAATGTTTACCCAGACAGGGTGTAGCTGTAATCTTAGATATAGTACAAACTACCACGAAGAGTACACCCAGTTAGGATGTAACTGAAACTACCTCACAGGGTTGAACAAGGTATGGGAGTGAAGTATTTTTCAGAAAAGAAGCACGAGGACAAAGGGAGAACACGGGGATATGCAATGAAGCTGGAAAGACAAAATTTAGGAGGGAGGTGAGGAAGTACTTCTTCACTGAAAGAGTGGTGGATACCTGGAACAGTCTTCCAGGGCAGGTGGTGGGGCGAAAACAGTGGTGGACTTGAAGCATGTATGGGATAGGCACAGGGAATCTTCGTTTGGAAACAGGGGTAGGTAACTGGAGATCAGGTAGCGCTTATGTGGTAATATAGGTAGAGGGAAAAGAGCCAGACTAGGTGGACTAAGTGGCCCTTCTCTGCTGACAGATTCTATGTTTCTATGTTAAAGTATTTAATACTCCATGCTATTTACATATGATACAGGATTATACACTCTAAAGACTAGGAAAATACAGTACACTACAGAAATGGAAAACAAAAAAAAATTTGAACAAGATAAGATTCATACAGAATGACCCATTAAGATGGCTTACTGTATAAGTAGATAGTTAAACTTACCCCAGCAGGGGTGAAGTGAGTCTTAGCAGACTGGACAACAATGGTGTGGCTTCCTCCCAAGTCTCAAGATAAGACTGATTTTCATAACAGAAATACAGGGACAGAAAATCCTGAGAGCCTGGCCCCTTTGCCTGTATTGTCTGCCCTGCCTGCCTTACATCACACCATGGACAGTTCTTTTATTCTTCAGCCCACCTCCAAGACAGAATGAGTCTCACCTGGTTGTGTATATTAGGACTCTGTCCTATTATTCCCCCAGCTCAGGGCCTAGCAGGGTGCTGTCTGACTGGACCAGCCATTCGTTTAAGGTAAATAATTAGCCACTTTCAGATCAAAGTGGCTCGGTCACTTGTTATCCCAAAGATTTAGGGCCCCATATTCAGAGGTGGCTTGGTGCACCACACAAGTGATTGTACCGCGCATATAAATATGCCAGCACAAAAACGGGATATTCAGAAAGTGCACCAGCATATGCGATTGCTCAAACATGACTGAATATCCCAAGCATGCATGCTCGCGCAGTGAGAAATGCTCAGCACAGTAGGACACATTTGAATATGGGGGAATCATGTACAAAGGGCAGAGGAGAGATGCACAAACAGTGGCTGTGGTGCACTGCACGTGTGCATGAGAGAACGTGGCTGGCACAACTATGCAGCAGCCCAGGGGACAGTAGAGGCCCAGTGGCACACCGCAGGGGCAGAAAGGGCCTGACACAAGGACTGCGAGGGGCCAGCCCTGTGTACAGTACAGACATGCCAGGCATGTGCACATGTAAGCACAATGCCCATGGTAGACACACACCACTGTGGATAGGGGATCACAACAGTGGCTGTGACCCATGGATAGCGGTGATGTGGGAAGATGATGGATACTGCCAGTGTGATGGAAGGCCCACTGTGTCACTAGGACACAACCACAATGACATGGAGCCTGTGCAGACACACGTGGGGCACACCCCAATGACAGTGCATGTCCAACGGCAGTCCAGGGCACGTGCACAGGGGTACGCAGGGGTGCATGTTGCAGGCAGAGTAATTAACACAGTGTGTGGCCTGGCCCCCATAGTGAACTGACGGGATGAAATGGAAGGACGGATGTGTCACAGGCCCACCATGCAACCTGTGTAGGTGACCACAGTGAAATACACAGTGGAGCCCCCCCCCGGGGAAAGGGGGCAGTGGGGGATGCGACGGCCATCAACCACCCCTGCACCTGAGGACATGCGAATGGGGGCACATGGGTCAACCACCTGTTAAAGATCTCTAGGAAACAGCACACTGTACACAGCTATGTGAAATAAGAAAATATTTATATATATTTTGTAAAGGTGTATCTATGTAACAAACAGTAAAGTAACAATAAACAAGAACATGAACAATACAACAATAATAACAACAACAACGATAATAACAATAAAAATTGGAAAAGCTCAATAGGGAAGGTATTGGGGTGGAAAATACAGTGGATAAGGTTGGAAGGGGTGGAACTACTTACAATGAAGGGATGGGAAGAGTGGTGGGACAGTGGGATGGGAAAGGGGTGGGACAGTGGGATGGGAAAGGGGTGGGCCTATATGCAAATGAGGCCGGGCTGCTTCATAGGGCAACAAGGGGTGGTTGTGGCACCAGCAGGTGGTGCAAGGAGGCCAGCTCCCTCCACACTACCCACAAATTGTGGGCAATAGCTCGGACACACTATAGAATGGACCCCTGCCGCAGAGATGTGGCTCTTAGCATCTGTACTGCCCCCTCTTCTCACCGGTCTGTAATATGGCCTACTTGCTGGCTGCACATGTTCCGCAGCTCCACCTGCAACCTGGACATGACCTATGGGAAGAAAACAACAACTCAGTACAGCAGCACTGCAAATGGGGCAATATGTATCTACAGATAGCCCCCCACAGAACAACAGCTGGAATGTGTTGCCATGCATGTGTGGTGTGCCGGCCACAGGCCGTGTCACAGTGCTGCATGCAACAGTGACCACCGATATGCGGTGGACATGTGTGCCAGGAAGCATAACACATGTGTCGATGGCATGACACCATACTAGGCCACTGCAGGATGTGCAGCCCACAACCCACAGGGCCATGTTGTGCAGATGCACATGGCTGTGTGTAGGATGCGCAGTAGTCACAGACACAGTACACCATCCAATGGCAGAAGTGCGTACAGGACAGCCACAGGTGTCAGACCTATGAGAGAGGGGTGGCAGCAGCCCCACCACAGTTTGCTGTGACTGCCTACACTGGCCCACCAATGCAACCAAGGATGGACGGGATGCAGGGTAGACCCATGTGGGCAAACACCACCCCCACATCCCAAGAATATACCCATAGTCCAGCTGCCTTAGGGACAGCTGTGCAGAGGAACATGTAAGGTATGAAACTGGCAATGGCATGCTAGCCAAATACTGGTAGACATCATAATGTCATAGCAGGAATCTTCCTGAACTGGTCCTGCAGACCTGTAGTGGACAGGGTAATGACTCAGTAGGTACAGTAACTGGGCTCTTGAAAATGTCTGTGGGCCAGTGAATAGTCCCAGTCACTAACACTGCTGGGCAATAGAAGCATGATTAAATGATGACCCCCACAATGGAAACATGTGTGGTGCACCACAGGGCCACATATACGCACAGAATACATGGTGCAGAGGTGTCCGCACAGTACCAAGGCACATACCTGTGTCCCCACCATAGAGAGTGCACAGTGGGGCTGACACCTGTCACTGGGTACATCTGGCTGACATTGCAAGTCTACACATACTGCGTATGGCAGTGGACAATGCACAGCCTAAAGGCAGTGGCAGCATGCATGACTGCATGGCACAAATACCCCTTGCACAAGGATTTAGGTTATATATACAGATGGGCACATGTGCAGGTGTGTAGCAGAGGAACAGGAGGTGGACATTACCTTCAATGTGCATTTCATTCAGGCAGCACATTGACTTGGTGTTGTAGGCCATCTGGAGAGGCTGTCAGGCAACAGCCAATGGTAACACATGGTCAACAGCAACATACAACCATGCCTACAAGCACACAGGACACATAGCCAAAGGTGAGTGCTGTGGCAACACATCCCTCATTGGTAGATGTGAGAAGGCCATGCCTACTCACCACTGCCATGGGTGTGGCAGATGCTGCACTGGGCATGGCTACACAATGTTGCACTCACAGAAGGTGGTTATGGGCATACCATTATCCAGAGGTATCACATCTGGGCAAAACCGAGTAACATACCATAAAACGCAAACAACAACATGGTCAAGTAGAAGGGCACAGCACCAGAACAATGTGATCCAAAACAATGTGAGGGTGATATCTGGGGGATGTGGGAGACATGTCCACTGTACAATAGCAGCATACCGTGTACGTATGGTGGACACCAAAAGGGGCTAGGATAGCTGTGCAGAGGCACACACAGTAATGTGACAACACACCTAGGGGACATGCAGAACAGGTTGCCATAAGTGCATGGATGTGTGGGGATAACAGTGCAATCGGTGGACTGTCCAGGAGGTGTGACACACTGGACAATGCAGAGACCTCTGAAGCTGTAAGTGGCACAAACTCACTGCATACCCCAACCATCCCAAGAGCCAGATAGGAGAGTCAGCTGGACGTGTCCATGCCGCATGCCACCACTCACCATGGCCCATGTGGGGGCCATATGACCACCCCACCATGACACCTATGGGCAAGTGTGTAGTTTAGTTAGTTTTTGTTGACCTAAGAAAGGAGGACCAGACAATTCTGCCTATTTTCAGCTTCATCCCAGGGCAGGGGGATACAGATGGATACCAACTGACATTGAACCAGATTAAGCTGTTAGTGATAATTTTTAGTGAATGGGGAAAATCTGGCCAGGACACTAGGGAAATTCCCCTTCTAGCCAGTAGGAGGACCCTTGCTACAGAGATGGAGGAGCCATTCGATGTTGGAATGGACATGGAGAAGGTTGTGGTGACTGATGTTGTGGAGCTCCAAAAGATGTTGGAGTGTGAAACTAAGGATGTGGTAATAGTTTCTAATGTCAGCGATCCCGAGATCAGTGAGGAAGAAATGGAGATTAAAAATGTATCACCTGTGAAAGCGGGCTCATTGGAGCCTCTTCGGGAGGTTTTGCAATGTTTTTCTTCCGAGAATGGCGATGGGGGATCTGCTGGGGAAATTCGGCTTCTGGGAGAGGTCGCTGATGCCACATTGTGTCATGAAGCAGCGACAGTGTCGCATGTCATACGGAATCAGTTTGGAATCGAACGTGGAACTATGGAAGGAGTGCTGGACTGGTTCGTGGAAGATTTGTTAGGAAATGCGGGTTGGATACAGCAAGCGGACGGTAGTTTAGTTTAGTTTAGTTTAGTTTAGTTTATTGTTCTAGGAATTTATACCTTTGAGCCAAAGGCTCTTTCACAAAGGTTCCACATCACAAAAGTACATACAAACAAGACATGTTACAACAAATGGTCAGTAATTTACAAAGGCTTCCATAATCACTAATAATTCATTTACATCCTAGAGAAAAAAGAAAGAAAGAAACTCAGGGGCATTTAAGGAAGGATAAGGAGGGAAAAGGTAGGAGGAGATAGAGGGAGAAAGTCAGTAGCAGACAGGAGCAGTTAGAGGTACTCCGAGTGTCTTTGTCAAGGAGGGGTCGTGGAGAGGGATGGACAACTGTAAGATCAGTCAGAGGGAAGGGTCTTTAGTCAAAGCAGTCACAGGAGCTGAAGGCTGAGAGGTGAGCATAAAGCATAGATTTGAAAGCTCCCAGTGATGTGGAGGATAGAGTGGGTAAGCTCAGGGCATTGTATCAGGTAGGGGCATGATAGGCAAAAGATCTTTGTCCCTGAGCAGTCCAGCATCTGGGGATCTGAAAAGGTTGGTGCTCAGATCTTCTGGTGGGACGAGTGCTGATATTCAGGCAGCGTAGGTCTTGGATACACGTCGGAGTGAGTCCCAAGATTGATTTTTTTGCCATCAAGCATGTGAGATACATTAGGCGATTAGAGAGTTGTAACCAGCCAGTTTCCATGTAGAGCTCACATGTGTGAGTCCGTCTCTGTGCTCCAATGAGAAGTCGACAGGCCTTGTTTAGGGCAGTTGAGATGCGCCTTAGTGTGGTGGTAGTGGCAGAGCCATAGATAATTAGGCCATAGTCTATGATTGAGATGACAGAGCTTTGTATAGCAATCATCAGAGCAGCTTGGTTAAGGAATTGTCGGTTCCAGAACAGGATTCCAATGTGTTGGTTCACTGTTTTCGCTGTGTTATCAATGTGGGTTGTAAAAATAAGACCTTGATCAAAAGTGATTCCAAGGTATTTAAATGTAGTCACTTGTTCAAGTGTATTTCCAGGGTAAGTTTTTATTGTGAGTGTAACATGTCTTTTTCTGTTTTGATGATTGGCGAAAAGCATGGTTTTTGTTTTTTTGTGATTTAGGACCAGCTTGTGATCAAGGAACCACTTTTCTACATGAGAGAAAGCAAGTTGCAGGTTCTGACGTAATGGTTCGGGATCCTTGTGAGAAGAGAGAATTACGGCGTCATCAGCATATAGGATTATTTTTTCTGGGCAGGAATCAGGGAGAGAGTTTAGGAACAGGCTAAAAAGGAGAGGGTCTAGAATTGATCCCTGAGGGACACCTGAGAGGACCGGTTTAGAGTCAGAGAGTACATCAGAGATTTTTACTGCTTGTGTGCGTTGTGCCAGATAACTTTTAACCCAGGCACCTGGTCCTTCAGCGAGCCCAAGACTGTGCAGTAGTGAGATTAGTAAGCCATGGTGAACAGTATCAAACGCTTTTGTAAGGTCAATGAAAACAGCTCCGTTTGGTATCCCTTGTCCATGGCATTGTGAACTTCTCCTGAGAAATCTAGTAGGGCCGTCGACGTACTGTGCCCTTTCCTAAATCCGTGTTGCTGCATGCAGAGTATATTATACTTTGCAGGTAGTCAGAGTTGGTCTGCCAATGGTGCGCCAAGGGCTTTGGAGAGAGGTGGAAGTATTATTGATAGGTCAATAATTCCCTGGTGGATTTGTCACCCCTTTGAGCACTGGTGTGACTATAGCAGACTTCCATTTGCTGGGAAATTGACTATGGCAGAGGGAAAGACTGATAATTTTGGTGAGAGGGTGGATCACTTCTTCCAAGGTGAGAGACAGAATTTTTAGATCAATAGTATCACTGCTTGTTCTGGATTTAGAGCTTGCCTTTTTTATATATTTGTAGGCTTCATATGCCTTAACTATTTTAAAGTGAAATAGCGGTTGGTCAGGTAAGGTGATGGGGATACGAGTTTTGGCAAAATCATGTCCGAGAAGAAGTCTCGCGGGAGGACCCCACTGAGGTCTGTGAAGGTTTTATTTAGGGCATCTGCCATAACCTTTGGGTCAAGGGCAGTGGAGCCATCAACATTCATTATAGTGGGAGAGGATTTTGACTGCTTACCTGTAATATTTCGGATGTTGTCCCAGAAAGCTCTCCCATCACCCCAGGTGGTTGCTAGGGCATTTTTGAAATAAGAGCTCTTCATTTGCCTGATTTGCGACGTGCATAGGTTACGTGCTTGTTTGTACTTCTGTATGTCTGTCAAGGAGCCTGTGGCTCTGGCTATGGCCCAGAGATGGTCACGAGCTTTGAGTTGAGCCAGTAGTTTGGCCGTGAGCCAAGGATTAGAGAGGGCTTTGATTTTACACTTTTTTAATGGTGCATAGGTGTCACAGGCAGTGTTGAAAGTTGTGATAAAATATTCTAGGGAAACGTCTACATCTAGCGTATTGTAAATTGGGGACCAGTCTTGTTGTAGGAGACAGGTTTTGAGTTTAGTGAGAATTTCATGTGGTAGAACTCTACTTGAGATTGTTTAAGGGGGTGGTTTAAGGAATTGATTTGACCAGGTACAGATCACAGGGGAGTGGTCACTGAGAGAGTCCGAAAGAACAGTTGTGTTTTTTATCCGGTCCGGGTGACTAGTAAGTATCCAGTCAATGAGAGTGCAAGTTTCAGTCTTGTAGTTTTTTCTAGTCAGGGAGTTGACCATCTGCGTTAGGTTGGCTGCTAGGATAGCATCCTTGATGGAGCCGACATCAGAGGCGAGCCAATTTATATTGAAATCACCAAGGAGGAGGAGCTCAGTGTCAGGTAGTTGCGATCTTACAAATTCAAAAGCTGTCTGGAGACCGGATCCAGGATCTTTTGGAGGGATATAGACTGCAGCCACAGTAAGCACTTTATTTTGGGCACCAAGAAGTAGCTTGACAGGGAGAAGATGCACTAGAGTGTTTGTGGAGGAGAATCTGACAGGGTGACTAGAGAGGTTGTCCTTAATGTAAATAGCACACCCCCCCCCCTTTTATTTGACAGGTCGAGTCTGAAGAGATTGTAGCCGTGAAGCGAGATGGCATGATCCAGAGTGCTTGGAGACAGCCAGGTCTCAACAATGGCTAGTATGTCTGGATTGTTTTGACCAACAAAGACTTGAAGGGATGCCAGCTTAGGAAGGAGGCTGCAGATATTTAGGATAGCAATGGAGAGACCCCTGTCTGCTTTTGCTAGCTTTGTTAACCTGCTTGAGACAGGGCCAGGGTTTGGGTGGACCCCACCTGACATAAGAAGGAGGAGGAGCAGTAGTTTTAGGGATATCTCTCAAAGCTCATAGTATGTCACGATTTGCCTCTGTTTCTTACTGGTTTGGGAACAGTGTAGTCATCTAGGGTCCCAGTAGAGGGTGATGGCTAGTGACAGGTGTTGATTTGTCATCTTTCCGGCAGGGTGAGCAGCCATTTGCACCCAGTCCTTAGTAAAGGGGTGCCATAAGTAAGGGTGAGGAGGATTTGCCAAGGTGCCATGTTGCAGGTAGCAAGTTTTGATGATTACAGTGGGAGGTTGGGAGGGGTAAAAGGAGAAAGGAAGTTGGCACAGTGGAAAAAAGAGGGAGATGGCTAGAAGAGACAGGAGGTGGTTTCTAAAGAAAGGCATTGTTGGTGAAGACAGCACTGTGCTGTGTTCTAAAGTAGTGTCAGGCAAGGGGTGGAAAAAGGAAAAGAAGTAGGAAGTAACTTAAGAATTTGGGGCTTTGTAAGGGTATGCTTAGTGCTGCAGAGAAGAAGTCAAACAGAGCCGGGGAGAGCATAAGCTGTAGGACAGGATGGAAGACAGGTTAGGGGGTGGGTCCTTTGTGCAGGGGCAGAGAGAAGAGCCTATTTAATAAAGGTCGGGGGGGGGCAGGCGCGGGCATAAAAATTCAGCAGAGAGCAGTGCAAGTGAATGGGCGCTGAGCCCAGCACAGCACACTTTCAGTAGCACCGATGGGAATGCAGTGTCTGGAACCAGTGGCCAATGGGCAAGCGTCTCAGAGCGCAGTCAGCCAATAGCAGCCGAGCCCTGCTTCCCCGGCCCAGTGGAAGTCCTTACCTGGCTTCAGTGAGGGGTTTTGCGGCAGCTGGTGGTGGCATCAGGGGGCCCTGAGCCATGCCACTGGGGCACACGGCTAGTCGGTCCAGGAGTCCGATCTGGAGTGGAAGGTGAGAGGCAGATGAGTAAGCAGTAATTAACTGGAGCGATACTAAATCAGAACAATAGAGTGGTGACACAGACAGGGGGGTGGGGGAGACAGGGTGCGAGGTGAGGCAGGATGTGAGTAAACGGGGTTTGAAACAGCGAGAGAGAGAGAGAGAGAGAGAAAATTAAATAACAAAAAAATAGCCTTTAGAAGTAGCGGGGGGTGGGGGTAGCAGCCAGAGAAACGATCAAGTTTAAGAAATCAAATGGCACTGGCGCTGGCTAGGCGGATCGGTTTGGGCAGCTCAGAAATCAATAGGGAGGGTAGGGAGTAAGATGAAGGTGATAGTGAGGGAGAGATGGCGGTGTTAGAGAACAGAGTTTAGTGGACAGTGGTAGGCAGGCAGGGAAAGGTGGAGGAGAGAGCAATGATGTACTGGAGATCCTTAGGCAAGAAAGAAATAGTGCATAAGAGAAATTTGGCAAAGGGAGCAAGGCCATGATCGCAGCACAGGGCTTGAGTGAAGGTGGAGGGGCTGACCTCGTAGGAGTGTCCGAGGTGGAAGGTTTGTGCAAGGAAGGACCAGAAGATTAGAGAGCAGATTGAGAGCAAGTTTGTGCAGGCTAGCCACGCACTAAGAATAAGTAGAGAAGCAGTCAGATTGGGCTAACAGGAGCCAGAGCACTGTGTAAATAGTAATACAACAGCATAACTACAACAGTCATATTCCTCTGCTATTTTAGATAATAAGACAGCAATCTAAACATTATGGCAATCGGAAACAACACCAATGATAGCAGATGCAAATAAATCAACTTTAAACAGTATGGGAATTTGTGTGTAAGCAAGTGCAGTGTAACAGATAAGGCAACCTGCTGGAAAACAATTTAACTGCAGCTGGTTAGAGATTCATACAGTATATCAGAATAAATTGTAAAGCAGAGAAAAAAATGTCCAGGCAAAAAATTCGGCAGAGAGCAATGCAAGTGAATGGGTGCTGAGCGCAGCACAGCACACTTTCAGTAGCACCAATGGGAATGCAGTGGCTGGAAATGGTGGCCACTGGGCGAGCGTCTCAGAGCACGGTCAGTTGCTGCTAGTTGGGTCCCTAGTGAAGAATGGAACGAGAAAGAGAATGGGATTTTGGTGAGATCAAACAGTCCTGCTACGGGGGACGAAAAAATTAATCTGGAGGTGAACAACAAGGTACTGTCTGCTTTAGGCAATACAGATCAAAGCACTGCCTCTGTGCAACTTGACTGTTTAAAGCAAAAAGTGAACAGTGTCACAGACTCTTGTAAAAGTGTATAAAATGTGCAAAATGGTGGAACTGAGGGGGAATTTGTAAGGGAAAGTGCTGGTGCTGATACAGGAAAGCAAGGAAATACTAAAATGCATCAGGCTTATGGAGGGTGTGATATCTCAGCGGGAGAACCTGAAGCGAAGAAAGGTTTCAGTGAAGTAAATCAGCAGAAAGGTTTCAGTAAAGAGAATCAGCATGAAAGCGGCAGAGGGGGTGTGGAAAAAATATTCCATGCAGTAATGAGGATGTGGACAAAATAAATGATAAAGCAAGTGTGAGTCGAGGGCCTTCTGAGAATCAAAATAGGTGGGGGAGAGAGGCTTATTTAGGAGATCTTTTTAAGAACAAACTAGAACAGGCTCCCAGGAGAAAAGCAGTATGCCTCAGATATAGGGGTGGGCTATCTGAGCATCCGGACAAGTATTATGTGGCAGGGCACCCCTTAAGGGTTCTACGCAGTTCCTACCGTAGATATCTATGCCTTGATTCATGTGTCTGGAGAGGATACTTTCGATATTAGCTTTAGAACTAATGTAGGGTTAGAGAAATTTTGGGGTAAATATGAACATTTAAAGAAAACTCTGCTATGGACACCCTTTATTGCCATACCTCCAACAAAACCTACAGTTAGAATGATTACAATCATGTTTAGAAATGAAGGTGTTAATGACATTTATCATTGGTTGCAAAACAGGTGCAATGTTCTAGGCCCCCTGAAGCCATTGTAGACAATGAGAGACTGTGGACGGGGGGATGGAAATTCAAGGTTAAGCTCTTTCAAGTAAATTCTGAAATTACACATCTTCCTAACAGTTTTTTTTGGGAAAAGACAGAGGAGTTTGTTTTTATGGGGGCAGCCAAGGGCACGTTATAAATGTGGGGCAAGGACCCATGTGAGTAGCACATGCGACATGCTGAAATGCTCCTTATGTGGGGGATATGACTACCCAAGTGTAAATTGTGAAAATGTCTTTCAGTGTAACCTTTGTGATGAAAAGGGGCACGCATATCACCAGTGTCCCTGGACTGAAAGAAATAGAGCACAAGGGTGGGACAAGGAAAACCTAGTACAAACGGCCCAAGAAAGGAAGGGAAGGTCAGGGCCTAGTACACCTCAAGGTAGAAGTACACAGGGACAAGAGGATCAAGATAGGCAGATGGAACAGGAGGGGACTAGTGAACGAGAGAAGGAGCAAACCAGTAGCAGCAGACTTGAACTAGAGAGGATAAAGGGTGTTGAAGTGGAGCACGCACTTCAGGATAACCTTAAAAAAAAGAGTTTAGAAAAAACAAAGAATTGTCAGGAAGGGCTGAAGAAAACAATGCCCCCCACAGAAGTACAGACAAGGAGGGTAACAAGAGCCAATGCAAATCAAAATCAGGGTGGGTTTGTACTGGTGACTCAAAACCCTTTTACCTCTTCAAGGGATACTGGGGAATCTGAGCTCGAATCTGATGCTTCATTAAGGTCAGGGTTGACCTCAGAAATAGAGGAAGAGAAAAAGAGACCCCCTAAGTAAGGTAAAAAAAAAAAAATAAAGGGAAAAAATGGAAGGAAAGAGAGACACAAGATGAGGTAGGTTAGAGTTGCAGGGACGTTTGGTTAAATTAAAATAATGGATGGCCAACCTCAATATTGCCACCATCAATGTACGTAGTATTAAAAACTACAAAGGAAGATTAATGCTACTGTCATATCTCCATCAAATACATGTTGAAGTATTCTTTTTGCAAGAAACACGTCTTTCTACATTGTTTGAAATTGAACAGCTGAAAAGAAGTTGGATATGGGGCCTTCCTATTGGACATTTGGGGAAGAAGCATCTGATGGCCTAGGGATCCTTTCCAAAAATACAAATTTTTCTATTAACAAAGTAATTGACATTTGCCCTGGAAGAGCATTAGTGCTAGATTGCAGGTATAGGGGTTTTGATTTATAAATACATATGCACCCCAAATGAAAGTGGCTAGAATTGAACTTTTTCATATAATACGGCCGTACCTGGATACTAGAAAACATATTCTATGCGGGTGAGACTTCAGTTGTAGTCTGGATATTCCTGGGTCTGACCAAAAAAAAATTATTGTGATTCCCATGCCCTTAAGCATATTATTAAAGAAGCTTTCCTAATAGATGCATATAGAAAACTAAGAAAGGATTCTGGTGCCACTTACCATAGGCACATGTATCCTACCAGGATCTATTATTCATTTGCATCTAAATATTGCGTCCCAACACATGCAGTTTTAAGGCCCACAGAATTTACGGATCACTTTATGCTAATAGGGGAATATAATATGGGTACAGCACCCCCCAAATTTATTTTTTCACAAAATAGATGGAAATTGAACTTGGAAGCACTTTTACAGGAAGATGCAATGAGTAAAATGGAAACTTTACTGGATGCAAGATTATCAGTACAGTGTCTGTATGATGACATCTGGCAATGGTGGCTGGATACAAAAAAGATATTAAGCAGCTTTTTATGACTCACGGGAGAGATAAATGAAATGCAGACTATATGAAATATCTTGGTTATAGAAACCAGCTTTATAAACTAATGTCCTTCCTAGATAGGGAAAGAGTTAAGTATAAACAGCAAATACTGGAAAGTAAAAAATGTATGAATAAGTATCAGTACAATGGTACAAAATCTTTAGAAGCTGAGATGAGGTATGGGACAATGAAACCCTCTGCATCACATCCTTTCATGGCTTGTAAGCAAAGGTTAGACAAAACAATGATGGTAGGGCTCTATAACATGGAAAGTACCATTGAAAGTAGAGATGTGAATATGTTACAAATAATAAATAAACATCTGACAAAGGAATTTGTTGAAGGAAGGAAGGGGGTTGGGGAGCTTGAAATTCTGCTTTCAGTCCCTGCACCTGGCCTCCAGAAAGAAGACATCGACACCTTACAAACACCTATTTCGAGAGAGGAAATCTTTTTTTTTTTCATTCACATTTTATTAAAGATTTTCCAATACAGAGAATAAATCCACCAAGAAACATACATTGTACAAACTGTTTGAGTGCCATTACTGTAATGATTCATTCTCTCCCTACCCCCTTCCCTATCCTCTAATACCCCTGCTCCCAGTACAGCATCAGACTCTGAAACCCCAACCTGTAGTTTGATAAGAAAAGCCCTTAAGCTTGTAACGGTATAAGGCCTGTAGAGGACCCATATCCTATTGTATTTCTTTAACTTGTTATGAAGACTAGCAATAATCTTCTCCATTTTAAGATTAGCTAATAATTCCTGGAGCCATTCCACATAAGTGATTTCCATGGTATCTTTCCAGTGTCTAAGGACCACTTTTTTAACTGATATAGAGATTAACGCCATATGATATTTCCTGTTCACAACTGTTATACCAGAGAAGTCACCCAGAAGACAGACTTCTGGTGTGAACAGGTCAGACAACCCCAGTAGGGGATCAATCCTTTGTCTAATGGTGGTCCAGATTGGAGCTACTTTGGGGCAGCTCCAAAAAATGTGAAAAATATCTCCTCTTTCCAGTTGGCATCTTGTACAAAGGTGGGAGGGCACAATACCTAACCTAGCCATTCTTTGAGGAAAATAATATATGTTATGCAATATTTTAAATTGCATCAACCTAAGTCTATCCTGGAGCAACAATTTATGACAGTTACACCAGAGAAGAGGCCAGTCCAGTTCTTTATCTGGAAAAAAAGATGACCAAAAAGACGTGGGACCGAGGTTATTGGAGTAGGCCCAATTGTATAGAGTATTATATATTTTAGAAACCACATGCGAGGAGCCTGCCAACAAACTCAAGGTATCCTGAAACTAATAATGGCAGGTGGGGACCCATCTAGTACTTCTTTATGAGAAGGTGGCTGGGTTGAAATACCTTGAAAATATATTTGTGAGGAATTTGAAATGTGTTCATGATTTCAATGGAAGAATACCATTGCCCTTCTGCTGTAACTAGGTTCTTGAGTTGACAATACTCTATCTGGGAAGCCAGTTGGCTGTAAGAAGTCTACTTTCCAATTGAAATCTCGATTACCTCTTAATGGTTGAGATAAATCTTGAGTGTTATCATACTCAGAAAAGTACACAACTGAGAGTGGGGCCTAATCGAGGTTTCTATAGGGGAACCACGTAAAGATGCTGGAGACATCTCAGGCTTGTATAAATCAATGCCTGAGGAGAGAGACTTGCCTCCTTTACAATAGCTAGCTCTACCTTTAACCATATTGGGGTATATGTAGTACACTCTAAAGGGTCTTCCACAGTCAACAATCTAAGATACTTGTTAACCTGGCTGGCCCAGTAATACAAACTAATATGGGGAAGTCTAAGTCCTCCTTTAACTTTGGGCACCGCCAACTTGTGGAATGCCATTCTAGATATTTTATTTACCCAAATAAACGTAGAAATCATGCTGTGGATTTTTTTAAACCAACCTAGTGGCAGCCAGGTGTTCAAAAGATTGAGAGGGTAAAAAATACGGGGAAAAATGTTCATTTTAATTAAATTAATTCTGCCCCAGAGAGAAAGGGGAAGCAAGGTCCATCTATTTAAATCTTGGTTGATCGTGTGAACAAGAGAATCTAAATTCAGCTGTTGAGTACGCCCCGGGCTTCTTGTTAATGTAAGTCCCAGGTACTTAATTGAGTCGGATTTCCAATAAAGCCCAAATGCAGTGATATCTTGCTTACAAATTCTATGATTGAGCGGAAAGACCATGGTTTTATCAACATTAAGTTTGTAGTTAGACACTTTACTAAAACCCCCAATTATATTCAACAACGGGGGGATAGATGTTGTTGGATACCTAATTTGAAGCAAAAGATCATCTGCATAGGCTGAAACTTTAGCTACCGACCCACACAAAGGTATTCCTAAAATGTGCTGTGCAGCTGCTAACCTTTGGATAAGGGGCTCTAGATATAATTGAAAAGCAGTGGGGATAAGGGCACCCTTGTCTAGTCCCCATCGCAGTTTAAAGGAGCTTGAGATTACCTCGTTACAGGAAACTCTAGCAGTAGGACATGCATATAATGAACTAATCCATCTTCGAAATACTATAGGGAAACCAAATGCCTTCATAGTCGCAAATAAGTAATTCCAATGGACCCTATCAAAAGTCTTCTCAGCATCCAGGGAGACCAAAACCATAGGGAATTCCGCATCCCTGGAAGCCGAGAAGACATGAGCCAGAGTCCGAAGATGATCCACTGAGGACCTACCCTTCATAAAACCTACCTGTTCCTCCCATATTAACGAGGGAAGAACATCACTCACTCGTTCTGCCAACAATTTAGCCAGAATTTTAATATCATGATTAAGCAGTGATATTGGTCTATAATTTGAAACCAGATCAGGGAGCCTATCTGGTTTGGGCAACAATACAATTAAAGCTTCAGACAGGGATATGTCTGTCGCCTGACTGGCAAGAATATATTGGTAAAGTGGCAAAAGGATAGGAGCTAACTGTTTAGAGAACACTTTATAAAAGTTTGAGGAAAACCCATCCGGACCAGGAGTTTTATCTGACGGGAGAGATTTAATGACTCTTTCTACCTCACATTCGGAAATATTAGATACAAGTATAGTTTTTTGCGACTCTGAAAGGGAAGGCAGGTGGGATTCTGCTAAATATTGAAGTAACTCCTCTTCTAATGGAGGATCCTTCATGGGACCGTAAAGTTGTTGAAAATAAGTGCTAAATTCATCCGCTATTGCTGACGGTGAGGTTATAAGAGAATTATTATCTATAGAATGAACCATAGCAATAAATCTGGCAGATTCTTGTTGTTTAATATGCATTGTAAGCATCCGACCTGCCTTCTCTCCCTGGTCTATGTAAGCCGCCTTTGTTTTAATAATAGCAAACTCTGCTTGTTCTCCTAACAGACTTAAATAGACATCTTTCAACTTAACTAATTCCTGCTTGAATTCCTTAGTTGAAGATGGAGTAAGTTTAGACTCCATACTCCGAATATGCAACAAGAGAGAGGTAATACGTTTTTGTTTATCCTTCTTTCTCCATGAGGTCAAGCCAATTAGAATCCCTCTCAGGTACGCTTTTAGTGCACCCCATTCCATATCCTGCTTTTTTGTAGAATTACTATTAGTAGAAATAAACTGTTATTTGATTTGAGATGTACTTCACCATCTCAGGGTCTTTCAAAAGCTGATTATTAAATTTCGATCTACCTGCCTTCTTGGGAAGAGATGAAAAAGATATTAAACATGTAACCTCCGAGTGATCAGAAGGTGGTCCTGCTACAATACTGGCATCTGGTACCCCTGATATCAAGACTTGGGAAATCAGAATGTAATCAATATGGGAGGACGTCCCATGTACCTGCGAAATGAAGGTGTACTCCGCACTCCAGGGATGGAGAATTCACCATATGTCACAAAGACCAGCATGGTCTAAAAGATCTCTGAAAGCTCTCTGGGCAGGGGAGAGACCCTTATTGGATAAACCCGATCTATCAATCAATCAATCAATCAAAATCTTTATTTATTCAGGCGAACATCATTGAGCAAAGCTCATTTACAAGATGGACCTGAGTGGTCATACAAATGAGGATACAAGTATTATTACATAGACAAGAATAGCATAAACAGCAATACAATGACATGAAATGATTATATACAACAATTTACTTATATATACAAGGAACAGTAGAACCATTTAGCCTTGTAAGAAAAAAAGGGACAAAGGGTATAGCAGGCATAAAATATAAGTTATAGGTTTAACTAGTTTTTATGAGAATATAATAGGTGATTTGGAAGATAGAGATTGAATTAATATAATGGCCGGAAAAGGAAGGTGGGTCAGGTAGGGTAGGGGATTAGGCTTTTATAAAAGCAATTGCAGAGCTCTGGAAAAGGGCGGAGAACAATCTTTGAAAGATGCCAGAGGTAGTAGGCTATCTAGCTTCATGGATTTTTGAGAGAGTTCCATGCAACTGCTAAGTATAGTCTGAAAGCAGCCCTCCCAAACCGGGTGCAGGCATTGGGGACCTTTAATATGATGAGTTTACTGATCCTTAAGGTATATGGCTCAGTTGTAATTTGGGTAAAGCAATCAGTGATATAGGTAGGTAGTTTGCCTGTTAACGCTTTGAATATCCAGATAGCAGCATTCCTATTTCTTCTGTGTTGTAATGATGTCCAGGTGACTGCCATATAAAGGGAGCAATGATGGGTGCTGGAGGGAAGGTCAGTAATAAATCTTATGGACCTGTGATACAGGGTGTCCAGTTTATGTAAGAGATGACGTGGACAATGGCAGTAGAGAAAATCAGCATAATCAATGAGGGATAGGAATGAGGCCTGAATTAACCTTTTTTTGGAATCACTGTTTAGGTAATGTTTTATTCTAAAAAAATAGTCCAAGCCTCTGTCTTAGCTTTTTAAGTAGCTCTTCAATATGGACAGAATAGTCAAGCCTGTTATCTATCCAGACTCCAAGGTATTTGAAGTTATCAACAAATTCCAGTTTCTCTCCAAGTAAGGTGGATAATTGTAGGGTGGTGGATGCTGGGGTAGTGGTAGAGCAACTCTTTGTGGCAAAGAACATAGCTTTTTTTTTTTTTTCTATCTAAACTCTGATCGAAAACCAAGTTTAAATCACCTCCTATAATTATTGGAATGTCAAGGAACGGTGTTAGGGCTTCCAATATCTGTACAAAAAATCCTGGGGTATCTATATTTGGGCCATAAACACTACCTAGCATAATATCTAAGGTATGCAATTGACCTCTCACTAATAAAAATCTACCCAAAGGATCACTAACTATTTGGAGAGGTTTAAAGGGGACCGACCTGTGTAATAAAATCATAACCTCTCTACTCTGGGTATTACCCTCAGCGGCAAAAACCTGTCCCATTTGCTGGTGCCTCATTTTATATGCTTCAGAATTAAGCAGGTGTGTTTCCTGAAGAAACACAGTCTCTGCCTTTAGATGACTAAGATGTTTCAGTATTTTGTATTGTTTGGTATTATGGCACGCCCCTTTTACATTCCAACTACAAAATCTGAAATCCCTAGCCATCACCCTCTTTATTAACTCGAGAACATTTATGACTCCATGTGTACTTACCCAGGCTTTTCCCATCACATTCAAAATATATGCTGTACTTATCCACCCCCGCCCTCCCCTTTGCATATCCCCACAATTCACTAAAGTAACCCCCCTACTCTTAAACACAACAAACTCCCTTTCACCCCTAACTTCCCTCCTCCCACTCCCTCCCATTGTTTCTTGGTACATGATAAACAGCCCACCTAGACATCCCCAACCGTCCCACCCCCGCCTCTATGACTAATTTAGTTATTAATATCACACACATATATATCCTAAACAACCAGTACAGAACTACAATTGAACAGCAATTATCTAAATGTACCAGTGTCCAAACATACAATACCTATACAAGAGAAGAAAAGAAAAAGGGGATATTTAAACAATAGAAGTATTGTCTCTCCAAGCCATATAATTTGAGGTAAGAATTTTTTGGTACAATTCTGTACGTACCTTGAAAATGAACTCACTCCATAGGAAAAAGGCATTTGTCTTAATACCGTACATCAGGAAAAAAAAAAAAGGAAGCTTCTCCTTAAGGCAGCTTGCCATTCATTGCTTCTAATAAACTAATTTCCCTCACATTTTATTAATATACAAATAGAGCATATATTAACTGCCCACTCCAATCTTTATTCTCATATGCTCACCTATGGAGAAGAATTAAAATTCCAAACCTGTAACCCCATGAAAAAAACAACAAAAAAAACACAGCATTTATATCTGTTGAATGTCCTTTCCTTAGAAACACAACGTAAAATCTGACTTTACAACTTTGCATAACATACAGTCTCTGGCGCCATCTAGCATCAAAAAGTCCGTGCTTCAGATCAAAGTTGCAAAGCTAATAACAGCACTTCTCTTTTTAAAACAGCCACATGATCCCTCGCTTCTGACTCCCTCTTTCGAATCAGGATTAGCTGCAAAACGTCAGGACCATGGAATCCAGAAGCAACTGGCGTGAGCCGTTCTCACAGCATCTTCAGCCTTTTGGGACTAATCTCGAAGCCTCCAGGGATAGCTAACAACGCCCCCATCAGTCACAAAATTAGCTGGATGAAATTAAAATGAGCCATACGCCTTTTGAAGAAAAAAAAAGAAAATTATCAACAGAGGTACTCATCCCCTTACCTCAGGGGATACGGTGCAGTACTGGCAGACCTTTTTTTCCTTTTTTCTTCTTCCTTTTTTGTTGAGAGACCAACTGGTGCAGGCTCTAACAGGATCGCAAAGCTACCAGTGCCAACAATTCACCCGGCATCTCCAATCTTTTAAAGCTGATCACATAACATCCAGGGACAACAGGCGAAGCCCCCATCAGCCATTAGACTACTTTGATTTATCTAAAGTTGGGCAGTACATTCTATTACATGCGCTCCCATCCAGCATTATCCGACCCTTACCTCAGGGAATTTGGAATAGCTCTGGAAATGCCAATTTAAGGCCAGCTGTTGCAGACTCCGCATCCTTGTATGTTGCCCAGGAACCTGCCACGAGTTCTTGAAATCTGGCTGGATAGCCCATTTTTAACTTAATTCCTGCCGCTATTAATTTTGTGACTATTGGATGAAAAGTAGCCCGTTTCTGGCATACTGTTAGAGGTAAATCTTGTGCTACCCTCAATCTGGTTCCTTCCCACATGAGATCCTTTGTATCCCGTATTTTAGACCAAAAATGTTGTCTCTCTTGATAGTTCAAAAATCTGAAGATGAAAGTCCGGGGGGCAGCACCTTGCGGTGGTATCAGTTGTAGTGCTCTATGGGCTCTTTCGATGATATAATCGGAACCAAAAGGAGAAGGACCCGCCACCCTCTCAACTAATTTCTTAGCAAATTTAATCAGGTCTGTACCTTCCTCACATTCGGGCAATCCTATTATTACCGCATTGTTGCAGCGGCTGCAACCCTCAAGGTCCTCCACTTTATTTTCCATCTTAACCAGTCGTTGTCTCACAGCCACCAGTTCAGGATCAAATTGATCTTGTTTGCACTCCAATGAGTGTATAGGAGCCTCATTATCTGACGTCCTCTGTGAAAGGGTTTCTAGGGCATTAGATATGCTTTTAATTTCCTCCGCAATGACCTGTATTTCAGCTTTAAAGGGCTGAAACTCTTCAAGAAATCTAGCGAGGGTGACAGGATCTGAGTCTGTACTCCCGGCACTGGTAGTCTGCATCTGTAATGCAATAGAGGCCTTGGACTTCTTCGGGGCCTTCTTGGGAGTTGCTGAAGGGGTATGTTTAGGCAAAGTTTTCTTCATCTCTACGTCCATCGAAACCTTCGTCTAGTGAGCACCAGTTGCCGAAAAGATTCCTACAGCTTACCCAGTAATTCACCACTTCACCAATGAAATTTAATCGGTATTAAATAGGATGGGGGGCAGGAGCTCACGGAGGAGAATGCTACCCAGTGCCCTGCATCACGTGACTCTCCGAGAGAGGAAATCTTAAATACCCTTAAAACCTTAAAATCAGGAACAGCTCCAGGGATAGACGGATTAACTAATGATTTTTACAAAAAATATGCGTCAGAATTCAGCATAATTTTGAAACAAGCATTTGATTATATTTTACAATGGGGGGACTACCAGACTTTGGCACTGCAATAATCAGTTACACATATAAGAAAGGGGATAACTTGTTGTTAGAAAACTGGAGACCCATTAGTCTTCTAAATTGCGACTATAAGATTCTACCCAAACTTTTAAGTAGCAGATTACAGAGTTGCAAGTAGCTTAATTGATGAGGCTCAGACTTGTTCTGTTCCAAATAGGAACATTCAGCATAACCTCTTTCTTTTAAGGGAGATTTTTGAAATTAAAAGAGAAAAATGCAGTGGGATATCTTATGGCTCTAGATCAGGCCAAAGCGTTCGACATGGTGGAGCATCAGTACTTATGGCAGGTCTTAAAAAGATATGGGATTCCCCCAAAAGTAATCACCTGGGTGCAAATTCTGTATAATGAAGCACAATGTATACCATCAATGAATGGGCTTTTGGGAGACTCAATTCCTCTTAAGAATGGAATGAGGCAGGGATGCCCATTAAGCCCGCTCCTTTATACCTTTGCTCTAGATCCCATCATTAGGGAGATAAAATGGGACATACAAATTATAGGATTATCCCCATCAAGAGAAGGTCAGGTAGTTAAAATCATCACATATGCAGATGATGTAGTTGTTATGGTCCAGGACAAAGAAGCAGGTGTTAAAGCTTTACAAACATTCAGAAAGTTCACATACATTTCAGGAGCCCCCATCAATAAAGGAAAAAGTGTCGTCATCTCCTTGCAACAAGGGGAGGATCAGGGACAAACTTTAGAGTGAATCAAAATCAGCAAGGAACCACAGAAAATTTTGGGAATTTGGTTTTGTACACAGGATGCAGCATTATTTAATTGGGAAAAACAAATGGGGTTCGTGAATCGAAAGTTCAGGTTTGGAAAAACTGGAAGACAGGGAAAAAGAAGAGAGTATTAATAATAAAAAAAGTGTTTATTACCCATTTTTATTTATTTATGCAGTATTTAGTCCCCCAGCTCAAACTGAGGTTAGGCTTTTAAGCAATTTGTTTCAAAATGCTTTGGGGAGTCTGTTAAGTCTGGTGAAAAGGGAAATAACTTATTGACCAGTAAACAAGGGGGACTAGACATAATAATCCTGTTTACTTTTTTTCTATTATTTTTTAGAAGGGATTTCAAACTGCATAGAATGGATGATATCTCGATAGGCAAAAATGGGTTAAGGATGCAATCAAAATATGTATGAATAAATGGATACACTACCCCAAGATTTTTACAGCAATGGGCTATACCAGAGTATAGACTCTTTAAAAATGTAAGGCAGTGGAGATTGGAGAAAAGCATTTTTTTGAGTTTGGAGTGGAAATAATTATATCAGAGAGTGGTAGGGAATAACAGTCAAGAACCCTTGATCTTTCCAGAATCCACACCATCTCAGACATCTTATGTATGAAAAATACTGACGGATAAAAGAATCCCACAGTTTATGTGGGATATTAATTGGCTTTGTTGTCATGGAAAGTTGGGGGTATGGGGGCACTGGAAACATAAAGCGATGCAAGAGAGATACTGCCCACAGATCTCATGCATCACCATAGAGGAGACCATGCAGCATTTCCTTTTAGATTGCCCAGAAACAAAGACATTTCGGCAAGAGATAGGACTTAAGTGGACTGGCCTTTTATACAGAGGTTAAGTTATCAGACCTTAGTTTTAGGTGACTTTTCAGGCAAATGGAGGATGTTTCATGCTAGTACTGTAACGATCATTTTTGCTGTCATTAAATACTACGTATGGCAGAGCAGGTGTCAGCTGGCACAACAGCAGATAAAACTTCCTCCAGGGGTTTTAATAACACAAATTGAATCTTCATTAACAGGTTAAAGCAAATGATGAGATACATTACACAAGCGAGAAAAACAGGTTGCTATGGAAGAATACAGATTTTGTAACCTGAAGAGACAAGCTGCATGAAACTAGTTTGTGGTGAAGAAAACTACTAGGGGAAAAGGGGGAAGAAGGAGACAGCTTTGAGGATGTTTTGAGTTTTGTATTTATAATTGAAGAAAACAAATATTATTTTCCTTTTGTTGGATCCAGGACTATATTTGAGGGATGTCCTGATGTAATGATATTTTTTGCAAGAAAGTCAATGTGTAATGCATGTTTCTGGTTGCTGTTTTTGCCTTTTTTCCCCTTTGTAAAGTATGTGGTCACTAAATACATATATGATGTAATTTTTTTTGTTTCAAATAAAATTCCCTACCCTTTGCTGCAGATGGCGCTTGTAGGCTGCAGGAGGAGGACCTCAGTTGATTTGGATCATGGAGGGGGACGTGTGTTGCAGGAGCTCCTGAGTTACAGATGGAGGTTTCAGGATGTTACACTTTCTACCACTGCTGATGTTATTACTTGATATTGACCTCAGATTTCCATGGATGTTGAGGACTCACAAGAAGAACATCGGCTGCAGACAGAACTTGAGAAAAAAAAAAACAATAACTTGTTGCTCTAATCTCAGAAGCTGAAAGAGAATTTCAGTCACAGAAATCCAAATTGGAGGACGAGAAAAAGAAGAGGAAAAGCTGTATTGCAAGTCCGAAGTTGGATGCTAGTAAAAGACTGCCAGTAAGACTCAGTCCCGAACCACTGCAAGAACCTTTTGCTGCAGATCATATGACTGAGAGTTCTATGCTTTCTTCTGAGGCTGATTTTACACTTGACATCCCCCCCCCCAGACTGGACGCCCGGGGCTGCTCTACAACAAGTGGGCTGGTTACATTTAAACAATCATTAGGTTCCAGGCCCCTCTATCCCCTTACCTGGCTCTCCAAAATCTGTGCAGTCTGACTTGATAGAACAAAATATATAGAGAGAAATTGTTGCCCCTGTAATTTTGTCTGAGAATACTGAGTCCCTTGTTGTTGACTCTGCAGCTGTGTCAGATGAAACGGAGGCACCTCCAATAGCAGATACGCCAGACGCGACGACAGGTGATGACCTGTTGCCTGGAGAGATTCCATCTGGAACCCTTCTTTCAGGATGTTTGCTGGGGGAGTTTGCTGTGATCCCTGAGGGTCAGAGTTTATGGAATGGATTACCTCTTTCGGGTACTATGACAGGGGACACAGGACGGGTCATACTGATAGGGACAGGGAGGCCTCTTCTGTAGCAAAACAACAACCCATCTTAAGGGTTTATTTCATAAACCCACTGGAAGCTGTGAAACTAAGATTAGTGGTATGCCTCAGATATAGGGGTCAGGTGCTATAACGCCAGATAGACTGTGGTGGGTAAACATTTAATTAAAGACTCCCTGGGGTTTACCCCAGATCACTATTATGATGTAAGTTTTTGTACAGTGACCTTTTTGGATAAGTTCTGGCACCTCTATTTTGAAGTGAAAGATTCAGAAGAATGGCGTGATTTCATAGCTATTCGGATAACCAAACCTACAATTAAGACTGTGACCTTATTATTTCGAAACAAAGGAGTGTATATTAATGATATGATTTTCTGGATGGAAAAACAATGTACTTTATTTGGACATCCTAAACCTATTATGGACGACAATGGGTTTTGGAATGGGGGATGGACCTTTAGAGTTCAGCTGAAGCAGGACGAACAGGGTATTCATTATCTCCCTAGTTCTTTTTTTCTGGGCCGAGACAAGGGTATCCTGTTTTATGCAGGGCAGCCTAAAAGCTGTTATCATTGTGGTTCCATGTCCCATTTAAACACTGACTGTGACTGAGTTAAATGTTTTCACTGTGGGGTTCTCGGGCATACAGCAGCGTAATGCTCGGCTCCCCCACTTAGCAATTTGTGTGGAGATGATGAACATGATTTCAAGGATTGCCCCTGGGCTGCGCAAAATTCAGAAGACACCTCTGACCAGGATTACCTTTTATCTCAAGCACAACATTCCTATAGGCAACCATCTGGAATGGAAGATGATTTTAAGCCTCTGACTCCTTGGAGAGGCAGAAGTAGAGACAGAGGTGGGGGCAGGGGGGACAGAGGTAGTTCCCGTCATCCCAGGCCTGGAACCCCACAGGTCAGGGTACCTCCAGCCACACCTATCTCTGATGTGGTTTTGCCTCCATCAGTAGTTCTGCCTGGATTGGTAACAGCTGAAATGGATTCTGTTTCTTCTCAGGATCCTATTCTAGTTCCACCTACAGTCGCCCCCTATGTTCCACTTCTAGAATCTCCTTTTGAGGACCAGGTGGAATCCAATGGCTTTGGTCCACCAAATAGTATGGAAGCAGCGAATGGTTCAGATGTAAACACTTTGAGAAATGGTGTTCTAGACTCTGGGGGCACAGCGATGGAATCCAGACTGTTGGGAACACATATGGCTGGTCCTCCTCTCTTACCATTGCCCCTCTCAAATCGCTTTTCAGCTTTTTCATCTTGGGGAGACAGAGTGGATTATGATCAACCCATGAGTACTGAAGAGGTTTCTTCCTTTTCTGCTCCAGAATTGCAGGAGGCTAGTATTTTGGGACTGCAGTCTCTCGGACCCCAATCAAAATGGGTAACGAGGTCAAATACTAGGCTCATATAACACCCTCCCCAAGTCCACCCATGTGAGGTTGGCGAGCCTCAACATTAATAGTATAAAATCTACATTCAAATGTACAACTACTTTTTCTGTTTTACAACATTTAGGTTTGATGCATATTTTTTGCAGGATACTAGATTGCATTCAGTAAGTGATGTACAACAGGCTACCAAAGAGTGGCGCTGGGGGTCCTCATACTGGTCGACTGGGCCTGATTTATGTTGTGAGGTGGGGATATGTTTCTCTACACAGGATGTCACCGTTTTATGTATGGTGGATATTGAACCTGGTAGGGCAGTTTTATTGGATGTCATTGTTAATTCCACCCCATGCCGTTTACGCAATATCTATGCCCCCCAGACAAAAGCCCTAAGTATAGAGTTATTGACTAGGTTCGACCATATCTCTTCACATTAGTAGACAGATTTTGGGGGAGGATTTTAACTTTAATTCCAATTACAGCAGACAGAAGGTAAGCAGTATTGTGATAAACCTTCCTTAAGAAAGTTATGACTCAGGCAGGATTAAAAGATGCCCATGTTGGTGGATTCCACATGCCCCTACCGACCTTTCATGAAAGGAACTTTTCCTCTAGTGATTTTATTTTATTATTGAAAATACATTATCAGTCTTTAAGGTTTTGAATATCCCAGTGGAAACTTCAGACCACACCTTAGTGGGAGTACAGATTGCATGGCCACCACCACAAGAGGCAGGTCCTGGCTTTTGGAGGCTGAATACTACTTTATTGGTTGATATCTTTACTAGAGAAGAGCTGGTTTCTATCATTCATAATGAAAGTACCACAATATTTTTATATGAGGGGGAACTGAGCCATTGGTGAGAAGATTTGAAATCTTGCTTGATAAGTGTTTTTCAAATTTGAGCATGGGCTAGAGCTTCTACTGCTTATGGGGTGTATGTGGAACATAGAAAACAGCTTCAGACCTTCTTTCCAAACAGCATATAAAGGGGTTAATTATAGTGAAGAAATTAAACAAGTGAAAGCTGACATGTCCCTTGATCAATATGAGAAACTATGTTCATTACAAAAGGAACAGTCCTTTGGAACACAGGGGAGGGCTGAGTGTACCAACCCTTTTTTTGATAGTCAGCAACGTCGGGAAAAGAAAGGGATAGTGAATCTAGTTTCCTCAAGGGGTAGTAGTAACAGACAATGAGGTATTATGACATTATTGGAAATACTGTTGATAAAACATTTGGTCATCCTGTTTTGATTCGACTTCATGCCACAGTTATTACAAGCAGCTCATCTCCCTTCAATTAGTTTTCTAAGCGTGCTGCTATGGTAGCTCCATTTTCCAATTTAGAAGTTCAGAAGATCATTCAGGGCCTTCACAGTGATGTGATTCCTGGGCCGGATGGACTCGGGAGAATTTACATAAGGTCTTGTGGAAATTAATGCCATCGGAGCTTGTAGCAGTGTTTCATTCATTTCGTTAGAACATTATTTGCCAATAAAATGTATGAAGGATTGCTGATTTTTCATTTAAATCAGGCACCGATCTGACATTCAGAATTGCCGGCCTATTACATTGTTAAATATGGATTTTAAAATATTGGCAAAGTTATTAGGGAACAGACTCGCTTCTGTAATACTAACATACTAAAATGCCAGCAGAATAGGCCTAATGGTCTTTCGTGTCCGCTTATTTGGTCAGGCTCCACCCTGGGAACTGACCTTACTGCCCCCCTCGCCCTCTCTGGCTTCTCCCTTCCCAATCCCGGATATTCCTGCTGCACAGGACTTTGCTTCCAGAACCTTTCCCCTGTATCTGTCCCACCCCCTCTTGAACCCCTCCACCATCTCTGCCTCCACCAGCCTCTCTGGCAGCACATTCCATGGCTCCACCACCCTCTCAGTGAAGTAGCACCTCCTTTCTCTCCTGAATCTCCCTCCAGCTTCCACCCATGCCCTCTAGTTGCCCCCCTTCCTTCGAGAACCCTGACTGCTCCTCCCATTTAACCTCTTCATGTACCTGAAAACCTCTATCATGTGTCCCCTGTTCCTTCTGTCTTCCAATGTGTACATATTTAGCTCTTCCAGCCTCTCCCATAGGTCCTGTCCCCAGGCCTGTGATCATTTTGTTGCCCTCCTCCTGACCCTCCAGGAGTTCAATGTCTTTAAGTGTGCTCAAACTGCACATAGTACTTGAGGTGCGGCCTCACCAAGCAGTTATACAGAGGAGTATCACTTCCTCCTTCTGAGGTGATCCCCCAGTGATGCATCCCAGCATCCTGTTGGCCTTGGCCATGTCCTCCCACAAGTCTCAGGGTTGTTCATCTTTGACATCCATCACCACCCCCCAGGTCCTCTCCGCCATTGAGACTTGTAGCATCCCCCCAGGGTGTACACTTGTCTGGGTTTCTGGCTCCTAGATGCAGTACCTTGCATTTCCTCGCATTGAACCTCAGCTTCCACTTTCTAGACCACCTTCCAGAGCTTCCAGGTCCTCTGTAGGCCACCCTCCCTCCTCCCTATCCACCACTGCCCCCAGTTTTGAATCATCCGCAAAGAGACTCATCTCACTCCTGATACCCTTCCTTATGTCAGAGACGTAGGCATTGAACAGGAGGGGCCCAAGGACCGATCCCTGAGGGACCCCACTAATGACCCTCCCTGGGGATGAGACTATCCCGCCAACCTCTGGTCCTGGAGCCAACAGTCAGTAATCAGTGAGATATTGAGCCCTGCTCAGTTTTTGTTCCATTCCAGGAAGAAGGATCACGGAGGCTCTTCTCTTATTGAGACAGCTTATGAACGTGAGGGAGGGGGAGTGTGGGACAGCAAGAAGAAGGCTTTGTGATAAGCCTTGATCAAGCTAAAGCTTTTGATGGCGTGGTCTCATTCTTTTCTTTGGCAGTGTTTGGGACCTATGGATACTGGAGTTGTTTATTGCATGGTTGCAACTCTGTTATAGTTTAGCCTATGTAAGGCCTTTTGAGAATGGCAGGATGGGTTTAAAGTGTCAGATCTAGGGGGGTTTGCAGGGCTGTCCATTGCCCATTATTGTATGTTTTACAATAGATCCTATGTTATGGATCCTCCAGTATCCCCTGCTACAGGGCCTGGGGGAGGGTGGCTCACAATCTTACAATTTTGGCATATGCTGATGATTTGTGTTTACTAGCAAAGATGACAAGTCTATTTCTGTAGCTTGTAATCTTATATGTACTGCATCTTTGATTTACAGGGTGCACATGTTAATACAGGGAAAACCCAGTGTTTACAATTACAAGGCTTTTTTATCATCAACGTTAGTGGCAGGTATATTGGTGGCCAAATCCCTTTGTAAAATTTTGGGGGTTTATTTTGGGGGGTAGGACACAGGGGGTTTATAATTGGGATAGGGCTTTGATGGTTGGATTAGAAAAGGTGAAGAGATGGAATGTCTGGAAGGCTTCCAAAAAGAAATGTATTTATTTGATTAAGTCCTTTTTGATACCCTTTTTTTTATTTCTTAGTGCAGTTTATGCGTCCCAAATATGTTAGAAACGAACTTATGGGATTTTTTTTTCTTGTTTCTGGGGAGTAGGTTGAACCCCATCACGTAGAACACATTGTATAAAACAGGTTGAAGGGGAGTAGGCACTGGTGAACTCAGATTGTTTTTTTTTTTTTTATTTTTAGTAACTTGGTTCCACTGATGTAAGGCAGTGCCCATCTTGGGGATATAGGTTCCCAGACTCCTAAACGGGTGTTAACTGAATGGAAAGGGCTTCCTTCTTTACAAAATAAACAAATCCTCAACTGCCTTCATTCTGTGGGCATGGGATTTTGATAATATACAAAGGTGGAAGGTTGGTTACCAAACTGTGTTACATTTTTCAGAAAAGTGTTATCAAGATGTTATTACAGAGTGCTTTCTGAATACCCATTTTTGGGTTTTTCTATAGCTCACCAGGAATGTATTTCTTCTTATATTATGGATCCTAGGATTCCTGAGAAAATGTGGGATACCACATGGTTGGGTATTCATGGAAAAGTTAATGTGAAGGGTAGCCAAAAACATAAACCTTTGGAGGAAAGATACTGCCCAAGAGACCATTGCTCCATGAAAATCGAAACTAGGGATGATTTATATTTTTCTTGTCCATTCTTTGTACAATTTTGGGATATTGTTAAGACGAGATGGACATTGGGCCTTCCAGTCCCTCCAGACCCAGATCTTTTGTTTTATGGAATTATAACTCAGATACCAGTAAAATGTAACCATAGTACTCTCCGTATAGTGTTAGTTCATTTCTTATGTTGATATGGATTTGCTGTTGTTGTCTAGTGTTACAACAATTGTTAACTGGCTTAGAATTATTTCATATTATTTGTACTGATTTAAGTCTCTTCAAGGTATCTGACTCAAAGGTCCATGATGAGAGGAATTGGGGCAGAATTGGAGGCATTTTGAACAGATTTAACAAATGAGCTGTTATGTTCGGGGAATTTGGAGACTACATGAGAAGGACTTTTTGTTTGATTTCTTATTTGTTTATTCCTGTTAAGGTTATTGGGTATGAGGAACTCTATTCTAGAATGTATGGATATCATTCTTATTTTCCTTTGTTTTGTATACTTTTTGGTGTGATTTTAACACGGGTTTGTTTTATTTTGACTTCTTTTAATTTAGGATTATCTTTTGTTTTGTGTGATTTGTACACTGTTTATGATTACTGATTTTTGTTTTTCGTATGTTAAAATTCTCAACCTTTTGGTGGGGAGGGGTCTGTTTACTATATTATTTATGCATAAGGTAGCATGTAGATGTAATACTGCTTTAGATTTCACCTTTTCATAATTCCTTCTTATGATTTGTATGATGTAAATACTGTTTTGTTTATATGTTCTTTTGTTAGAATAAAAATTTCACCATTGGTGGGGGGAGCAGGCGGAGGTATCGCCAGTCTTCCACAGCGCGAGTAGAGAGGATGGTGGAGAGGCTGTGAGCCAGTCTCCTTTGCCTCAGAACTGATGGAGACTGACCCCGCAGATCAGCAGAATGTAGTGGTTATGATGTTGCCTTACCGGTGTGGCGTCCGGTCACGGAGGAATTGCGGAAACAGCCACGCCTTCGTGCTGGATCATGGGAATGCGCATCTGCTGCAGGAGGAGGCCGCACGCGGCTGGCGTTTGTTGGAAACCTCACCGGACCGGTATGCGGTGGGATGGATCACCAGCGGCACAGTTTGTGGAAATGTAATGGTGGTTGATGAGGACGGCCGTCTACAGGAGGATCGTCATGGGGTGAAAAATCGGGAGGATGTTGGTTCCTGGCCCAACATACTATGCAAATGGAGACTCAGAGGTACTGCGACTTTCCTGAGTCTCAGGCAGGAAAGATTAATAATTGAGGAGACTGTTGGTGGGGCATTCAGCCCTGAGAATTTTGCTCAACCATGGACAGTGTCCTGTCATGCAAAACTTGAACTATGATGGTAAATTACATTAGGGGTGCAGGGGAACCATGAATAAAAGGTCCCAAGAAAGGTGTTGGAGAATGCGATAAACTAGTGAGACTTAAAGATAATTTTGATGCAGGAAGGTACTACTGTCGAGTTGGGGCACCTGTCTTCCCATGGATTTGCTGTGCTCTGAAGGCTACTGGAGCAAATCCTGAGGAAAAGATGAAAGGCCAATTGTTGCACTTAATGATTGAAGGTCATCCTGTTCCTGCTCCTTCACAGACTCAGCAAATCTTCTGAACACAGGTATAACAGATTCCACTTTAAACAACAGGCTAGGGACTGTCAGCTTCAGATGAAGTTGCCCCGCCTGATATTTTGCAGGATATAAGGCTCTTGAAGATTCAGAGCGGTATTGTTTGACATGGCTTCCTGAGCCTATGGAACATGATGCTTCCTCTACAGTCACTATGAACAGCTGCTGTTGCTGACACTGTTCAGGAGCTGTAGCCCTGCCCCAAGCCTTCCAGCGGTTTGGTTTTCTAATGTTCAGAGAGACTTTTTCCTGATGCCACACCTGGCCCTAACCACAAAAAGCAGAACACTGTCCTCTGAAGTATAGGGACTGTTCATCTGATCTACTGACCACTATGGACTGGCTTTAATTATGACAGCATGAAGTTCTTTTGCATGTGAAGTATGTTTGACACATATGCCTAGATTCCCTATTTATATCAGCTTTAAACACTGGGTTGGAGCTGTTTTGAAACATACTAATTTCTAAAACACACCCTCTGGTAATCCTTTTTGGCTATTCCATTAATAAACTAACTTTAAACGTGTCACAATATTGTTTTCAATGAGGGAGTGATGTTCCTGATATCACATTTGGTTGAAACAAAGATGCATTGTGATTGTATCCAGAGCTCATCTTGATGATGACACTTTGACGGTGGGTGGAAATTAAAGTGACATTAAAACAAGTTAATAACAAAACGCAGCACCTACCGAACTGTTTTTTCTGATTTCGTGGGTGGGTTTTTTTACCAGGCCAGCACAGGGCATGCTATCATGGTGACACTGGTCATTTGAGTAATGCATGGGAGAAGAAATGTGGCTATGTGGGCTGGTAGGACACATCAGCATACAGTGCCCTAACCTATGCGAGTATCTTATGTGAAGATCGGGCACACATTTTGCACTTACCCTAGGCATCCCACAACAGCCTGATCAGGCTCTGTGAGTTGAGTAAGATCTGTACACAGTAGAACACGCCTACGTTTATTACAGACCCTGTGCAAGGTAATCAACAGCCTGAAGTTGGTCCTCAACAAGCACCTCATCAAACAAAGCAAGACCATCAGTCCTCTCATCCTTCTGAGTCAGAGGACCGTCACCATCATGAGCGAGTCCGACATCAGACTCCTGAACCCTGGAGCGCCCTCCCTCAGAGACACCTACCACTGTAGACTCCACCATGGACATCACCCCGCGGTGGAGACAGAGTCTGTATCTGGCCATTGTGACAGATATGCCCTCTCAGCAGGTGCTGAGGAGCAGGATTCAAATGGTTACTAGATCCAAGGCTACGGTAGCTTCATCTGTGGCATTGATGGCTGTGCGTTGCCCTGACCTGTAGAGGTCCATAATCAATATGTTGTCTTGAAGACCAGAGCTGGGCTGTTTGAAGATGAGTTGAATGTTACCAGTGGTATCTTCCCAAACTGAGCAGGTTGGAGCTTCACCCGGGAAACTAAGTTTACTGCGGAAATAAACAGAAAATGCATTAATGACGCCTTGTTTTTCATTATGTTTATGTGTTTCATTTTCACTTGATACTGATGGTTGCAGTTCCTTTCGTGTACGTCAATAGTGTATTAGACTGACACTAGAGGATTACCTCAGATCCTACAAGGGTTGTAATGAGAGGTGGTGTTCTTTCAGGACACCAGGCTGCATACTATCTCTGAGATAAATCAGGCTTAAAGAATGAGATGGGGCCTCTGTGGTCACGGGAGAAACTGTTCTGTTTCTTTTTTGTTTCTAGAGAAAAATATTTTTGTTATCAAAATTGTAGACGTATGCCCAGGGAGGGCCATGGTAGAAGATGTTGTACTATGTCAGAAACCTATGCACCTAATTAATATTTATGTCCCCAAACTTAAGGCTGAAAGAACAAAATTGTTGCATCAGTTGGAACCTTTTTTGCACAGCTGTCAATGAAACTCTGGGGTGAGTCCTTAACTGCAGTTTAACTAAAATGGATTGAGGGAAGAAATTTAAAGTGTATTGGACCAGTTTGTTTAATACAGTATATAGATCTGGCTTTAGCGTGTATGATATTCTGGGGACCACACTGAGTCACACCTTTACAAGCGAACACTTTCTTCATTTATTGATTTTGGTTTCCTCTATACTTCCCCATTGCTGAGTATAATATCTTTGGACACCACTGACCACGCCAGTGCAGGTCAAGGTATGTAACACAGCATGTACAGAGGTAGAGGAATTACGGATAGCTTCATTGTTGCAGGACAAGTTCGTGTAGAGGTTGTGGAATGCTTGCATGCACATAACCTGTTAAGCACTCTGTGATGGTCCCTTAATTGGTGTGGAACACTAAATTTGACCTAAAGCAGCTGATGATACTCTCGCATAACAGGCTCTTCAACTGTCATCAGTACTTGAAATGAGAGCTTTTCTTATAACTTTACGCAAGTAAGGGAAGAGGGCAGACCTGACCAATAAATTCGAGAGGTAAAGGATAAAATGTCTCTTTTCTGTTTGATAGAGAAATTTATGGAGCAAAAAAGACACAGGGTTCTAAGCTAAGTCAATCTATGATAGTCATTCAGATAATTTAAACAAGGTTATCACTTATTATAACTACCAGATGGTATACCACTACGGACATGGACCCTTAAGAGTGCTAGTTCAAAAGCACAAAAAAATTAATTTCAGAGGAAGGAAGAACAGTTTCCTACAGTTGATTTTTTTTTCTAGGAGTCGGCCCCCTAGACACACTGATACTGATGTACAAAGTTTAAACAGCCCTATCTCTCAGCAGGAAGTTACACATGCCATACGCTCTCTGTCCTTAAATACGGCACCAGGTTTGGATGCAGTGGCGGAGCCAGGTTTGGGAGTTGGGGGGATTCAGTCAATCATGGGCTTCACAATGGACACTAAACAGTGAATAATTACATGGTACCACTACCTTTACACTGGTAGCCAGAGGGCACCTTCCGCCCCCCAGTTCCTTACTGTTTGGATGATCCTCAATGACTTTTGCAACAGTTCAAAGACCATTCAAGCCCATGTTACATGATGTTTTTCTGGAAGCAGTGGAGATGTACTTTAAGTTCTAGTATGAGAGAGGAGTTATGTTTTCTATGTATAAGTGGTTAAGACATCAGGCACCGAGGCCTTTGAGCCTTCTCAATTTTGATTATAAACTATTAGCTAAGATCTTATGTATCGTTTAGCCCAGGTTGCACAAACCTCATATCAGATTCTCAAACGCTCTATATAACAGGACGTAATATAGCACATAACTTACTGTTTATTAGAACTCGTGGCCCAGGTTTAGACAACCAGCTGGAGGATTGTTTTTTCCGTGACCAGGAAGCTGTATTTGATTTGTTAGTATGTTTATCTATGGGTGCTTGCATAGTTGTATGGGATCCTGAAGGGTTACATCGATTAAAGCATTATATTCATTGTGATAAGACCATTAGTAAATGGACATTTAGGTCCTGTTATGTATTTGAAGACAGTATCAGGCCACTTTTATATGTGTTTAGTTGGAGACTTTGTTTTGCTGGAGGCGACTCCAGGGTTATGCTTTTCGTCAATCAGTAGGCCATCGCTTTTGGGAAAATATTGCTCTACGACGTTCCTGTGGTAGCTGATACAGTGTTCGGGAATATCTTTGGATTTTTGATGGCCTCCCTTGACGGGACGAGTGTTAACGACTTAGTGTGTATTACCTTCCGGGAATGCAGAGATTCCAGCTCAGTCTGATATACCTATATGACAGGATGCTGTTAAGATTTTAGTATCTCATCACAGATGTACTGTATTTTCTGGTTTGTGCTGTATGTGATATGAACATGCCTTTATATTTTTTTGTTTTGTTATGTTAAAACATTCCCCTACTCTGCTAGTAGGGGAACCTCTGTTGATCCAATGGAGGATCCGGTGCTGAGGAGCTGGAGGTTAAGCTGCGTAGTTGGGATGTCCTCTCACCCAGCTGTTTTTGTCAAGAGGACAAAGAAAGCGTGACATTATAAAGCAGGTTATGTGGAGGTGAGTTTTTAAATAATGAAACCATGGAGATACCAAACCATTGCTATTGAAAGAGGAGCAAGGAACTGTTATGGCCACTCATGCCTCAGAGAGAGTGGAGAGTGGAGATTCATTCCGGAGGCAAACCAGAATGTCCAATCTGAGGGGTAGAGCTGGCAACAGAATGCTGCAGAAATGAACGGTCAGAAGATGACACTTGTGCCATGAGGAATACTGACTGTGACGAACACAGCAGATTTGTGAGCAGTTCAAGCTCCATGAAAGGAGCTACAGAAGGAGAACGGTTGGCAGAGGAGACACAGAATGCCGGTGAAACAGAGCAACACAGAACACTGGATTCGACCTCATGGGACGAGTGATGGTGGCAAAGACTATCAGGTTCGCAACGATAAAAAGGACGTGAGGTTTTTCTGATCCAGAGCTCCGTGGCATAAAGGGACACAATACAGCACCCTGGGCTGTGAATTTAGGGGCCCAAAAACTTTTCTCACAGAACAGTTGTAATCACTTTCAGCAAGAGAGACCCAGTACTTCAACTGAGATGCATCTCACATACCAGAACCAAACTAAAGCAGATGTTTTCAAATGACACTGTCTATTAGTACTTGGGGGGCACTGAAATACCAGAGGGGCAATGTCTGGTTTATTAAAATAAGCCAAGCAGGCACCAAGAAAAATGTTGTAAGATCGAGGTATAGAGCCCTAACACCCAGATAGTATTATGGCAAGCAGTTATTAAAATCATCCTACAATTTTCCTAGGATATATATATACTATTATACATGTGTTGAAGGACACTTTTGGTATCAGTTTGAATCAATTTAACACATTCTGTGACTCTGACTTCAGTTGTTGATAATTTTGGCTATGACTTCTCATACCAGGTATCTACAAGATGCTGAAACTTTCTCCCTACAATTCTCCTTATGCTGCTCCTCCAGGTAATGTTCACCCCAACCCTGACCACCTGGGCAGCCAGCAGTGGCACCAAGCAGTATGATTGGGACACTCACCATGGCATCCATCAATGCCTGCAGCATCCTCAACAAACTTGACCCTCCAAACATGGATCCTACAACCCTGAATAATGAAAAATAATTCTAAGCCAGCTAACAATTGTTGTAACACTAGACAACAACGGCAAACCTATATCCAATATAAGAAATAGAACTAATACTATACGGAGAGTAGCATATGGTTACATTTTACTTGCATCTGAGTTATAATTCCATAAAACAAAAGATCTCGGTCTGGAGGGACTAAGGCCCAATGTCCATCTCCGCCTTAACAATATCCCAAAATTGTTCAAAGAATGGACAAGAAAAATATAAATCATCCCTAGTTCTCAACTTTCATGGAGCAATAGTCTCTTGGGGAGTATCTTTCCTCCAAAGGTTTTATGTTTTGGCTACCCTTCATTAACCTTCAGCCATGAATACCCAACCATATGGCATCCACATTTCTCAAGAATCCTAGATCCATAATATAAGAAGAAATACATTCTGGTGAGCTATGAAAAAACCCAAAATGGGTATTCCAGAAAGCACTCTGTAATAACATCTTGATATAACACTTTTCTAGAAAAATGTAACACAGTTTGGTAACCAACCTTCCACCTTTATATATTATCAAAATCCTGCCCACAGAATCGGCAGTTGAGGGGTTTTGTTTATTTTATGAAGGAAGAGCCTTTTCCCATTCAGTGTAAACACCCCGTTTAGAGTCTGAGGAACCCTATATCCCCCAAAGATGGGCATCGCCCTGCAATCAGTGGAACCAAGTTATTATACAAAGAAATTGTAAAAAAAAACCAATCCGGGGTTCACCATGCCTACTCCCCCTTCCTTCACTGTTATTTATATACAGTGTGTTCTGCTTGATGGGGTTCAACCTACTCCCCCAGAAACAAGAAAAAAAATCCCATAAGTTTCGTTTCTAACCATTTTGGGACCGGATAAACTGCACTAAGAAATAAAAAAATGGTATCAAAAAGGACTTAATCAAATAAATATGTTTCTTTTTGGAAGCCTTCCAGACATTCCATCTCTTCACCTTTTCTAATCCAACCATCAAAGCCCGATCCCAATTATAACCCCCTGTGTCCTCCCCCCCAAAATAAACCCCCAAAATTTTACAAAGGGCTTTAGCCACCAATATACCTGCCACTAACGTTGATAATAAAGAAAAGCCTTGTAAGTGTAAACACTGGGTTTTCCTGTATTAAGATGTGCACCCTGTAAACTGCATTTTAGTACGGTTATAAGATTACAAGCTACAGAAATAGACTTGTCATATTTTTGCTAGTAAACACAAATCATCAGCATATGCCAAATTGTAAGATTGTGAGCCCACCCCCTCCCCAGGCCCTGCAGCAAGGGGATGCCTGGAGGATCGTAATGCATAGGATCTATCGTAAAACATACAATAACGGGCTTAATGGACAGCCCTCCCTGACTCCTCTGTGAATCTGACACTTTAAACCCATCCTGCCATTCTCAAAAGGCCTTACATAGGCTAAACTATAACAGAGTTGCAACCATGCAATAAACAACTCCGGTATCCCATAGGCCCCCAAACACTGCCAAAGAAAAGAATGAGACACGCCATCAAAGGCATTAGCTTGATCAAGGCTTATCACAAAGCCTTCTTCTTGCTGTCCCACACTCCCCTCTCCCTCCCGTGCCTCAAGCTGTCTCAATAAGAGAAGAACCTCCGTGATCCTTCTTCCTGGAATGGAACAAAAACTGAGCAGGGCTCAATATCTCACTGATTACTGACTGTTGGCTCCAGGACCGGAGGTTGGCGGGATAGTCTCATCCCCAGGGAGGGTCATTAGTGGGGTCCCTCTGGGATCAGTCCTTGGGCCCCTCCTGTTCAATGCCTACGTCTCTGACATAAAGGAGGTATCAGGAGTGAGATAAGTCTCTTTACTGGATGATTTCAAAACTGGAGGCAGTGGTGGATGGGGAGGAGGGAGGGTGGCCCTACAGAAGGACCTGGAAGCTCTGGAAAGATGGTCTAGAAAGTGGAAGCTGAGGTTCAATGCAGGGAAATGCAAGGTACTGCATCCTGGGAGCCAGAAACCCGAACACAGTGTACACACCCTGGGGGATGCTACAAGTCTTAATGGCTGAAGGAGAGGGACCTGGGGGTGGTGGATGGATGTCAAGAGAAACAACCCTGAGACCTGTAGGGATGGCAGCGCCAAGGCCAACAGGATGCTGGATGCATCACTGGGGGATCACCTCCAGAAGGAGGGAAGTGATACTCCCTCTGTTAACTGCTTGGTGGGAGGCCACACCTCAAGTACTCATGCAGTTTGGAGACCACACATTAAGGGACAGTGAACTCCTGGAGAGGGTCCAGAGGAGGCAACCAGAAATGATCTGAGGCCTGGGGGACAGGACCCATGGGAGAGGCTGGAAGAGCTAAATATGTACACATTGGAGACAGAAGGGACCCGGGGGCACATGATAGAGGTTTTCAGGTACATGAAAGAGGTTAAATGGGGAGGAGCAGTCAGGGTTCTCCGAAGGAAGGGGGGGCAACTAGAGGGCATGGGTGGAAGCTGGAGGGGGGAGATTCAGGAGAGAAAGGAGGAGGTGCTACTTCACTGAGAGGGTGGTGGAGCCATGGATTGTGCTGCCCAGGGGCCTGGTGGAGGCAGAGATGGTGGAGGGGTTCAAGAGGGGGTGGGACAGATACAGGGGAAAGGTTACGGAAGCAAAGTCCTGTGCAGCAGGAATATCCGGGATTGGGAAGGGAGAAGCCAGAGAGGGCGAGGGGGGCAGTAAGGTCAGCTCCCAGGGTGGAGCCTGACCAAATAAGCGGACACGAAAGACCATTAGGCCTATTCTGCTGGCATTTTAGTATGTTAGTATTACAGAAGCGAGTCTGTTCCCTAATAACTTTGCCAATATTTTAAAATCCATATTTAACAATGTAATAGGCCGCCAATTCTGATTGTCAGATCGGGTGCCTGATTTAAAAAGAAAAATCAGCAATCCTTCATACATTTTTGTTGGCAAATAATGTTCTAACAGAAATGAATGAAACACTGCTACAAGCTCCGATGGCATTAATTTCCACAAGACCTTATACAATTCTCCCGGAAGTCCATCCGGCCCAGGAGATACATCACTGTGAAGGCCCTGAATGATCTTCTGAACTTCTAAATTGGAAAATGGAGCTACCATAGCAGCCGCTTGAGCCAAACTAATTGAAGGGAGATGAGCTGCTTGTAATAACTGTGGCGTTAAGTCCGAATCCAAAACAGGATGACCAAATGTTTTATCAACATGTATTTCCAATAATGTCATAATACCCTCATTGTCTGTTACTACTACCCCTTGAGGGGAAACTAGATTCACTGTCCCTTTCTTTTCCCGACGTTGCTGACTATCAAAAAAAGGGTTGGTACACTCAGCCCTCCCCTGTGTTCCAAAGGACTGTTCCTTTTGTAATGAACATAGCTTCTCATATTGATCAAGGGACATGTCAGCTTTCACTTGTTTAATTTCTTCACTATAATTAACCCTCTATATGTACTGTTGGAAAGAAGGTCTGAAGCTGTTTTCTATGTTCCACATACACCCCATAAGCAGTAGAAGCTCTAGCCCATGCTCAAATTTGAAAAACACTTATCAAACAAGATTTAAAATCTTCTCACCAATGGCTCAGTTCCCCCTCATATAAAAATATTGTGGTACTTTCATTATGAATGATAGAAACCAGCTCTTCTCTAGTAAAGGTATCAACCAATAAAGTAGTATTCAGCCTCCAAAAGCCAGGACCTGCCTCTTGTGGTGGTGGCCATGCAATCTGTACTCCCACTAAGGTGTGGTCTGAAGTTTCCACTGGGATATTCAAAACCTTAAAGACTGGTAATGTATTTTTCAATAAAATAAAATCACTGCGAGAGGAAAGGATTCCTTTATGAAAAGGTCGGTAGGGGATTGTGGAATCCAGCAACATGGGCATCTTTTAATCCTGCCTGAGTCAACTTTCTTAAGGAAGGTTTTATCACAATACTGCTTACCTTCTGTATGCTGTAATTGGAAATTAAAGTTAAAATCCCCTCCCCAAAAAATCTGTCTACTAGTGTGAAGATATGGTCGAACCTAGTCAATAACTCTATACGTAGGGCTTTTGTCTGGGGGGCATAGATATTGCGTAAACGGCATGGGGTGGAATTAACAATGACATCCAATAAAACTGCCCTACCAGGTTCAATATCCACCATACATAAAACGGTGACATCCTGTGTAGAGAAACATATCCCCACCCCACAACATAAATCAGGCCCAGTCGACCAGTATGAGGACCCCCAGCGCCACTCTTTGGTAGCCTGTTGTACATCACTTACTGAATGCAATCTAGTATCCTGCAAAAAATATGCATCAAACTCTAAATGTTATAAAACAGAAAAAGTAGTTGTACATTTGAATGTAGATTTTATACTATTAATGTTGAGGCTCGCCAACCTCACATGGGTGGACTTGGGAAGGGTGTTATATGAGCCTAGTATTTGACCTCGTTACGCATTTTGATTGGGGTCCGAGAGACTGCAGTCCCAAAATACTAGCCTCCCTGTAATTCTGGAGCCGAAAAGGAAGAAACCTCTTCAGTACTCATGGGTTGATCATAATCCTCTGTCTCCCAAGATGAAAAAGCTGAAAGCTGATTTGAGAGGGGCAATGGTAAGAGAGGAGGACCAGCCATATGTGTTCCCAACAGTCTGGATTCCATCTCTGTGCCCCCAGAGTCTAGAACACCATTTCTCAAAGTGTTTACATCTGAACCATTCACTGCTTCCATACTATTTGGTGGACCAAAGCCATTGGATTCCACCTGGTCCTCAAAAGGAGATTCTAGAAGTGGAACATAGGGGGCGACTGTAGGTGGAACTAGAATAGGATCCTGAGAAGAAACAGAATCCATTTCAGCTGTTACCAATCCAGGCAGAACCACTGATGGAGAGGCAAAAACCACATCAGAGATAGGTGTGGCTGGAGGTACCTGACCTGTGGGGTTCCAGGCCTGGGATGACGGGAACTACCTCTGTCCCCCCTGCCCCCACCTCTGTCTCTACTTCTGCCTCTCCAAGGAGACAGAGGCTCAAAATCATCTTCCATTCCAGATGGTTGCCTATAGGAATGTTGTGCTTGAGATAAAAGGTAATCCTGGTCAGAGGTGTCTTCTGAATTTTGCGCAGCCCAGGGGCAATCCTTGAAATCATGTTCATCATCTCCACACAAATTGCTAAGTGGGGAGCCGAGCATTGCTGCTGTATGCCCGAGAACCCACAGTAAAGCTGTTAACTCAGTCACAGTCAGTGTTTAAAATGGGACATGGAACCACAATGATAACAGCTTAGGTTGCCCTGCATAAACAGGATACCCTTGTCTCGCCCAGAAAAAAGAACTAGGGAGATAATGAATACCCTGTTAGTCCTGCTTCAGCTGAACTCTAAGGTCCATCCCCATTCCAAAACCCATTGTCGTCCATAATAGGTTTAGGATGTCCAAATAAAGTACATTGTTTTTCCATCCAGAAAATCATATCATTAATATATACTCCCTCGTTTCGAAATAATAAGGTCACAGTCTTAATTGTAGGTTTGGTTATCCGAATAGCTATGAAATCACGCCATTCTTCTGAATCTTTCACTTCAAAATAGAGGCGCCAGAACTTATCCAAAAAGGTCACTGTACAAAAACTTACATCATAATAGTGATCTGGGGTAAACCCCAGGGAGTCTTTAATTAAATGTTTACCCACCCACAGTCTATCTGGCGTTATAGCAGCCTGACCCCTATATCTGAGGCATACCACTAATCTTCGTTTCACAGCTTCCGTGGGTTTATGAAATAAACCCGCTTAAGATTTGGGTTGTTGTTTTGCTACAGAAGAGGCCTCCCTGTCCCTATCAGTATGTCCCGTCCTGTGTCCCCCTGTCATAGTACCCGAAAGAGGTAATCCATTCCATTCCATAAACTCTGACCCTCAGGGATCACAGCAGACTCCCCCAGCAAACATCCTGAAAGAAGGGTTCCAGACGGAATCTCTCCAGGCAACAGGTCATCACCTGTCGTCGCGTCTGGCGTATCTGCTATTGGAGGTGCCTCCGTTTCATCCGACACAGCTGCAGAGTCAACAACGAGGAACTCAGTATTCTCAGACAAAATTACAGGGGCAACAATTTCTCTCTATATATTTTGTTCTATCAAGTCAGACTGCACAGATTTTGGAGAGCCAGGTAAGGGGATAGAGGGGCTTGGAACCTAATGATTGTTTAAATGTAACCAGCCCACTTGTAGAGCAGCCCCTGGCATCCAGTCTGGGGGGGGGGATGTCAAGTGTAAAATCAGCCTCAGAAGAAAGCATAGAACTCTCAGTCATATGATCTGCAGCAAGAGGTTCTTGCAGTGGTTCGGGACTGAGTCTTACTGGCAGTCTTTTACTAGCATCCAACATCGGACTTGCAATACAGCGTTTCCTCTTCTTTTTCTCATCCTCCAATTTGGATTTCTGTGACTGAAATTCTCTCTCAGCTTCTGAGATTAGAGCAACAAGTTATTGTTTTTTTTTCTCAAGTTCTGTCTGCAGCCGATGTTCTTCTTGTAAGTCCTCAACATCCATGGAAATTTGGGGGTCAATATCAAGTAAACCAACATCAGTATGTGGTAGAAGATTAACATCCTCGGAAACCTCCATCTGTAACTCAGGAGCTCCTGCAACAGCACCGTCCCCCTCCATGATCCAAATCCAACTGAGGTCCTCCTCCTGCAGCGCTACAGCGCCCTCTGCAGCAAGGGGTAGGGGAATTTTTATTTGAAACAAAAAAAACATTACATCATATATGTATTTAGTGACCACATACTTTACAAAAGGGAAAAAAAAGCAAAAACAGGAACCAGAAACATGCATTACACATTGACTTTCTTGCAAACAATATCATTACATCAAGACATCCCTCAAATACAGTCCTGAATCCAACAAAACAAAAAGAATATTTTTTTTCTTCAATTATAAATACAAAACTCAAAACATCCTCAAAGCTTTCTCCTTCTTCCCCCTTTTCCCCCTAGTAGTTTCCCCCACCACAAACTAGTTTCATGCAGCTTGTCTCTTCAGGTTACAAAATCTATATTCTTCCATAGCAACCTGTTTTTCTCCCTTGCGTAATGTATCCCATCATTTGCTTTAACCCGTGCTAATGCAGATTCAATTTGTGTTATTAAAACCCTGGAGGAAGTTTTATCTGCTGTAGTGTACCAATTGACACCTGCTCTCCGTCGTAGTATTTGTATTTAATGACAGCAAAAATTGTCCTTACAGTACTAGCATGAAACATCCTCCATATGCCTGAAAAGTCACCTAAAACTAAGGTCTGATAACTTATCCTCTGTATAAAAGGCCAGTTCCACTTAAGTCCTATCTCTTGTCAAAATGTCTTTGTTTCTGGGCAATCTAAAAGGAAATGCTGCATGGTCTCCTCTATTGTGATGCATGAGATCTGTGGGCAGTATCTCTCTTGCATCGCTTTATGTTTCGAGTTCCCCCATACCCCCAACTTCCCACGACAACAAAGCCAATTAATATCCCACATAAACTGTGGGATTCTTTTATCCGTCAGTATTTTTCATACATAAGATGTCTGAGATGGTGTGAATTCTGGACATATCAAGGGTTCTTGACTGTTATTCCCTACCACTCTCTGATATAATTATTTCCATTCCAAACTCAAAAAAATGCTTTTCTCCAATCTCCACTGCCTTACTTTTTTTAAAGAGTCTATACTCTGGTATAGCCCATTGCTGTAAAATCTTCGGGGGTAGTGCATTCCATTTATTCATATATATTTTGATTGCATCCTTAACCCATTTTTGCCCTATCGAGATGTCATCCATTCTATGCATTTTTGAAATCCCTTCTAAAAAAATAGTGTGAAAAAAGTACACATGATTTATTATGTCTAGTCTCCCCCTTGTTTACTGGTCAATAAGTTATTTCCCTTTTCACCAGACTTAACCGACTCCCCCAAAGCATTTGAAAAAAATTGCTTAAAAGCCTAACCTCAGTCTGAGCTGGAGGACTAAATACTGCACTTAAATAAATCAAAATGGGTAATAAACACTTTTTTTATTATTAACACTCTCTTCTTTTTCCCTGTCTTCCAGTTTTTCCAAACCTGAACTTTCGATTCACGAACCCCGTTTGTTTTTCCCAATTAAATAATGCTGCATCCTGTGCATAAAAACAAATTCCCAAAATTTTCTGTGGTTCCTTGCTGATCTTGATACCCTCTAAAGTTTGTCCCTGACCCTCCCCTTGTTGCAAGGAGATGACCACAATTTTTCCTTTATTGATGGTGGCTCCTGAAATGTGTGTGAACTTTCTGAATGTTTGTAAAGCTTTAACACCTGCTTCTTTTTCCTGCACCATAACAACTACATCATCTGCATATGTGATGATTTTAACTGCCTGACCTTCTCTTGATGGGGATAATCCTATAATTTGTATGTCCCATTTTATCTCCCTAATGATGGGATCTAGAGCAAAGGTATAAAGGAGCGGGCTTAATGGGCATCCCTGCCTCATTCCCTTCTTAAGAGGAATTGAGTCTCCCAAAAGCCCATTCATTGATGGTATACATTGTGCTTCATTATACAGAATTTGCACCCAGGTGATTACTTTTGGGGGAATCCCGTATCTTTTTAAGACCTGCCATAAGTACTGATGTGCCACCATGTCGAACGCTTTGGCCTGATCTAGAGCCATAAGATATCCCACTGCATTTTTCTGTCATTTAATTTCAAAAATCTCCCTTAAAAGAAAGAGGTTATGCTGAATGTTCCTATTTGGAACAGAACAAGTCTGAGCCTCATAAATTAAGCTACTTGCAACTGCCAGTAATCTGCTACTTAAAATTTTGGCCAGAATCTTATAGTCTCAATTTAGAAGACTAATGGGTCTCCAGTTTTCTAACAACAATTTATCCCCTTTCTTATATATGTAACTGATTATTGCAGTGCCAAAGTCTGGCAGTGATGCCCCCTCTTGTTGTAAAATATAATCAAATACTTGTTTCAAAATTATGCTGAATTCTGACGCATATTTTTTGTAAAAATCATTAGTTAATCTGTCTATCCCTGGAGCTGCTCCTGATTTTAAGGTTTTAAGGGTATTTAAGATTTCCTCTCTTGAAATAGGTGTTTGTAAGGTGTCAATGTCTTCTTTCTGGAGGCCAGGTGCAGGGGCTGAAAGCAGAATTTCAAGCCCCCTTCCTTCCTTCAGCAACTTCCTTTGTCAGATGTTTATTTATTATTTGTAACACATTCACATCTCCACTTTCAATGGTACTTTCCATGTTATAGAGCCCTACCACCATTGTTTTGTCTAACCTTTGCTTACAAGCCATGAAAGGATCTGATGCAGAGGATTTCATTGTCCCATACCTCATCTCATCTTCTAAAGATTTTGTACCATTGTACTGATACTTATTCATACATTTTTTACTTTCCAGGATTTGCTGTATATACTTAACTCTTTCTCTGTCTAAGAAGGACATTAGTTTATAAAGCTGGTTTCTATAACCAAGATATTTCATATAGTCTGCATTTCATTTATCTCTCCCGTAAGTCATAAAAAGCTGCTTAATATCTTTTTTTGTATCCACCCACCATTGCCAGATGTCATCATACAGACACTGTACTGATAATCTTGCATCCAGTAAAGTTTCCATTTTACTCATTGCATCTTCCTGTAAAAGTGCTTCCGTGTTCAATTTCCATCTATTTTGCGAAAAAATAAATTTGGGTGGTGCTGTACTTATATTATATTCCCCTATTAGCATAAAGTGATCTGTAAATTCTGTGGGCCTTAAAACTACATGTGTCGGGATGCAATATTTAGATGCAAATAAATAATAGATCCTAGTAGAATATATGTGCCTATGGTAAGTGGCACCAGAATCCTTTCTTAGTTTTCTATACGCATCTATTAGGAAAGCTTCTTTAATAATGTGCTTAAGGGCATGGGAATCACAATAATTTTTTTTTTGCTCAGACCCAGGAATATCCAGACTACAATTGAAGTCCCCCCATAGAATATGTTTTCTAGTATACAGGTAAGGCATTATATGAAAAAGTTCAATTCTAGCCACTTTGCATTTGGGGTGCATATGTATTTATAAATCTAAAATCAAAACCCCTATACCTGCAATCTAGCACTAATGCTCTTCCAGGGCAAATGTCAATTACTTTGTTAACAGAAAAATTTGTATTTTTGAAAAGGATCCCTAGGCCATCAGATGCTTCTTCCCCAAATATCCAATAGGAAGGCCCCATATCCAACTTCTTTTCAGCTGTTCAGTTTCAAACAATGTAGATAGATGTGTTTCTTGCAAATAGAATACCTCAGCATGTATTTGATGGATATATGACAGTAGCATTAATCTTCTTTTGTAGTTTTTAATACTACGTACATTGATGGAGGCAATATTGAGGTTGGCCATCCATTATTTTAATTTAACCAAACGTCCCTGCAACTCTAACCTACCTCATCTTGTGTCTCTCTTTCCTTCAGTTTTTTTCCCTTTATTTTCCTTTTTTACCTTACTTAGGGGGTCTCTTTTCCTCTTCCTCTATTTCCGAGGTCAACCCTGACCTTAATGAAGCATCAGATTCGAGCTCAGATTCCCCAGCATCCCTTGAAGAGGTTAAAAGGGGTTTTGAGTCATCAGTACAAACCCACCCTGATTTTGTTTTGCATTGGCTCTTGTTACCCTCCTTGTTTGTACTTCTGTGGGGTGGAGGCATTGTTTCCTTCAGCCCTTCCTGACAATTCTTTGTTTTTTCTAAACCTTTTTTTTTAAGGTTCTCCTGAAGTGCATGCTCCACTTCAACACCCTTTATTCTCTCTTTAGCTCAAGTCTGCCGCTGCTGATTTGCTCCTTCTCTCGTTCACTAGTCCCCTCTTGTTCCATCTGCCTATCTCGATCCTCTTGTCCCTGTGTACTTCTACCTTGAGGTGTACTAGGCCCTGACCTTCCCTTCCTTTCTTGGGCTGTTTGTACTAGGTTTTCCTTGTCCCACCCTTGTGCTCTATTTCTTTCAGCCCAGGGACACTGGTGGTATGCGTGCCTCTTTTCGTCACAAAGGCTACACTGAAAGACATTTTCACAATTTACACTTGGGTAGCCATAGCCCCCACATAAGGAGCATTTCAGCATGTCGCATGTGCTACTCAAATGGGTCCTTGCCCCACATTTATAACATGCCCTTGGCTGCCCCCACAAAAACAAACTCCTCTGTCTTTTCCAAAAAAAACTGTTAGGAAGATGTGTAATTTCAGAATTTACTTGAAACAGCTTAATCTTGAATTTCCATCCCTCCATCCACAGGCCCTCATTGTCTACAATGGCTTCAGGGGGGCCTAGAACATCACACCTGTTTTGCAACCAATGATAAATGCCATTAACACCCTCATTTCTAAACATGATTGTAATCATTCTAACTGTAGGTTCTGTTGGAGGTATGGCAATAAATGGTGTCCATAGCAGAGTTTTCTTTTAATGTTCATATTTACCACAACATTTCTCTAACCTTGCATTAATTCTAAAGCTAATATCGAAAGTATCCTCTGCAGACACATGAATCAAGGCATAGATAGCTACGGTAGAAACTGCGTAGAACCCTTAAGGGGGCGCCCTGCCACATAATACCTGTCCGGATGCTCAGATAGCCCACCCCTATATTTGAGGCATACTGCTTTTCTCCTGGGAGCCTGTTCCAGTTTGTTCTTAAAAAGATCTGCTAAATTAGGCCCTCTCCCCCGCCTATTTTGATTCTCAGAAGGCCCTCCACTCACACTTGCTTTATCATTTATTTTGTCCACATTCTCACTGCTGCATGGAATATTTTTTTCCACACCCCCTCTGCTGCCTTCATGCTGATTCTCTTCACTGAAACCTTTCTTCCCTTTGGATTCTCCCGCTGAGATATCACACCCTCCATAAGCCTCATGTATTTTAGTATTTCCTTGCTTTCCTGTATCATCACCAGCATTTTCCCTTACAAATTCCCCCTCAGTTCCACCATTTTGCACATTTTGTACAGTTTTACAAGAGTCTGTGCCACCGTTCACTTTTTGCTTTAAAAAGTCATGTTGCACAGAGGCAGTGCTTTGATCTGTATTGCCTAAAGTAGACAGTACCTTGTTGTTCACCTGCAGATTAATTTTTTCATCCCCTGTAGCAGGCCTGTTTGATCTCACCAAAATCCCATTCTCTTTCTCATCCCATTCTTCACTAGGGACCCAACTACCATCTGCTTGTTGTATCCAACCCGCATTTCCTAACAAATCTTCCACGGACCAGTCCAGCACTCCTTCCATAGTTCCACGTTCAATTCCAAACTGATTCCATATGACATGCGACACTGTCGCTGCTTCATGATGCAATGTGGCATCAGTGACCTCTCCCAGAAGCCGAGTTTCCCCAGCAGATGCCCCATTGCCATTCTCGGAAGAAAAACACTGCAAAACCTCCCGAAGAGGCTCCAATGAGCCCGCTCTCACAGGTAATACAGTTTTAATCTCCATTTCTTTCTCACTGATCTCGGGATCGCTGACATTGGAAACTATTACCACATCCTTAGTTTCACACTCCAGCATTTTTTGGAGCCCCACATCATCAGTCACCACAACCTCCTCCACGTCCATTCCAACATCGAATGGCTCCTCCATCTCTGCAGCAAGGGTCCCCCTACTGGCTAGTAGGGGAATTTCCCTGGTGTCCTGGCCAGATTTCCCCCATTCACTAAAAATTATCACTAACAGCTTAATCTGGTTCAATGTCAGTTGGCATCCATCTGTATCCCTCTCCCCTGGGATGAGGCTGAAAATAGGCAGAATTTTCTGGTCCTCCTTTCTTAGGTCAACAAAAACTAACTAAACTACACACTTGCCCATAGGTATCATGGTGGGGTGGTCATATGGGCCATGGTGAGTGGTGGCATGTGGCATGGACTCGTCCAGCTGACTTTCCTATCTGGATCTTGGGATGGTTGGAGTATGCAGTGAGTTTGTGCCACTTACAGCTTCAGAGGTCTTTGTATTGTCCAGTGTGTCACATCTCCTGGACAGTCCACCAATTGCACTGTTATCCCCACACATCCATGCACTTATGGCAACCTGTTCTGCATGTCCCCCAGGTGTGTTGTCACATTACTGTGTGTGCCTCTACACAGCTATTCCAGCTCCCTTTGGTGTCCACCAGACGTACACGGTATGCTGCTATTGTACAGTGGACATGTCTCCCACATCCCCCAGATATCACCCTCACATTGTTTTGGATCACATTGTTCTGGTGCTGTGCCCTTCTACTTGACCATTTTGTTGTTTGCATTTCATGGTATGTTACTCAGTTGTGCCCAGATGTGATACCTCTGGATAATGGTATGCCCATAACCACCTTCTGTGAGTGCAACATTGTGTAGCCATGCCCAGTGCAGCATCTGCCACACCCATGGCAGTGGTGGGCAGGCAAGGCCTTCTCACATCTACCAATGAGGGATGCGTTGCCACAGCACTCACCTTTGGCCATGTGTCCTGTGTGCTTGTGGGCATGGCTGTATGTGTCTGTTGACCACGTGTTGCCATTGGCTGTTGCCTGACAGCCTCTCCAGATGGTCTACAACACCAGGTCAATGTACTGCCTGAATGAAATTACATTGAAGGTAATGTCCACCTCCTGTTCCTCTGCTACACACCTGCACATGTGTCCATCTGTATACATAACCTAAACCCTTGTGCAGGGGGTATCTGTGGCATGCAGTCATGCGTGCTGCCACTGCCTTTGGGCTGTGCATTGTCCACTGCCATACGCAGTGTGTGTAGACTTGCTATGTCAGCCAGATGTACCCAGTGACAGGTGTCAGCCCCACTGTGCACTCTGTATGGGGGGGACACAGGTATGTACCTTGGTACCGTGCGGACACCTCTGCACCATGTATTCTGTGTGTATATGTGGCCTTGTGGTGCACCACACATGTTTCCATTGTGGGGGTCATCATTTAATCATGCTTCTATTGCCCAGCATGGTTAGTGACTGGGACTAATCACTGGCCCACAGACATTTTGAAGAGCCCCGTTGCTGTACCTACTGAGTCATTACCCTGTCCACTACAGGTCTGCAGGACTAGTTCAGGAAGATTCCTGCTATGACATTATGATGTCTACCAGTATTTGGCTAACATGCCAGTTCCAGTTTCATACCTTGCATGTTCCTCTGCACAGCTGTCCCTAGGGCAGCTGGACTATGGGTGTATTCTTGGGATGTGGGGGTGGTGTTGTTTGCCCACATGGGTCTACACTGCATCCCATCCATCCTTGGTTGCATTGGCGGGCCACTGTAGGCAGTCACAATAAACTGTGGTGGGGCTTCTGCCACCCCTCTCTCATAGGCCTGACAACTGTGACTGTCCCATATGCACTTCTGCCATTGGACTGTGTACTGTGTCTGTGACTACTGTGCATCCTACACACAGCCATGTGCAGCTGCACAACATGGCCCTGTGGGTTGTGGGCTGCACGTCCTGCAGTGGCCTACTATGGTGTCATGCCATCGACACATGTTTTGTGCATCCTGGCACACATGTCCACTGCATATCTGTGGTCACTGTTACATGCAGCACTGTGACACGGCCTGTGGCCGGCACACCACACATGCATGGCAACACATTCCAACCACTGTTCTATGGGGTGGGGGGGCTATCTGTGGATACATATTGCCCCATTGGCAGTGCTGCTGTACTGAGTTGTTGTTTTCTTTCCATAGGTCATGTCCAGGTTGCAAGTGGAGCTGTGGAACATGTGCAGCCAGCAAGTAGGCCATATTACAGACCGGTGAGAAGAGGGGTCAGTGCAGATGCTAAGGGCCACATCTCTGTGGCAGGGGTCCATTCTATAGTGTGTCCAGGCTATTGCCCACACTTTGTGGGTAGTGTGGAGGGAGCTGGCATCCTTGCACCACCTGCTGGTGCCACAACCACCCCTTGTTGCCCTATGAGGCAGCCCGGCCTCCTTTGCATATAGGCCCACCTCTTTTCCATCCCACTGTCTCACCGCTCTTCCCATCCCTTCACTGTAAATAGTTCCACCCCTTCCAACCTTATCCACTGTATTTTCCACCCCAATACCTTCCCTGTTGAGCTTTTCCAATTTTCATTGTTATTATTGTTGTTGTTGTTCATGTTCTTGTTTATTGTTACTTTACTGTTTGTTACATCTTTAACAAAATATATATAAATATTTTCATATTTCACATAGCTGTGTACAGTCTGCTGTTTCCTAGAGATCTTTAACAGGTGGTTGACCCATGTGCCCCCATTCGCATGCCCTCTGGTGCAGTGCAGGGGTGGTTGATGGCCGTCGCATCCCCCACTGCCCCTGTTCCCGGGGGGGAGGGTTCCACTGTGTATTTCACTGTGGTCACCTACACAGGTTGTTCGGTGGGCCTGTGACACATCTGTCCTTCCATTTCATCCCACCAGTTCACTGTGAGGGCCAGGCCATGCACTGTGTTAATTACTCTGCCTGCAACATGCACCCCTGCGTACTCCTGTGCACATGCCCTGGACTGCCGTTGGACATGCACTGTCATTGGGGTGTGCCCCACGTGTGTCTGCACAGGCTCCATGTCACTGTGGTTGTGTCCTAGTGACACAGTGAGCCTTTCGTCATGCTGGCAGTATCCATCATCTTCCTACACAGAAACATAGAAACATAGACTTTGATGGCAGATGAGGACCACTAGGCCCATCTAGTCTGCCCATTTCCCTACCTGTAGGATAGGCCGCAGATCCTAGTTAATCAACAGCCTATTTCTTCCTACCCCCCACAAGAATTGCCTTATGTCTGTCCCATGCATTCTTGAATTCTCCCACAGTTTTAGACCCCACAACCTCCTCAGGAAGGCTGTTCCATGCATCCACTACCTCTCTGTGAAATAATACTTCTCACATTGCCCTGAACGCCCTCCTTCTATCTTTAAATTGTGTCTCCTTGTTCTTGCAAGTCTCTTTTTGAAAGATGCTACTCTCTTGTACTTTGTTGATTCCACTGGGGTACTTAAAGTTTCTATCATGTCCCCCTCCTTCTTTCCTCAAGGGTATACATATTAAGCTCCTTTAGTCTCTTCTCATCGGCTTCTCTTGCAGACCCCTGCACCATTTTAGTTGCCCTCCTCTGGACTGCCTCTATCCTGTCTATGTCCTTGCAGAGATGGGGTCTTCAGAACTGGACACAGTACTCCAGACGGGGTCTCATCTACTGTCTGTACAGAGGGATAACAACCTCCTGTTTTCTGCTGCTGATGCCTCTCCCTGTACATCCCAGTATCCCCCCAGCCCTCCCTACTGCCTTCTCACATTGCTTGCTAACCTTAAGGTCATCTGATATGATTACCCCCAGGTCCCTTTCCTTTTTTGTTGTTGTTACTACCTCCCCACCCATTGTGTATTCTTCTCCTGGGTTCTTGTTTCCAAGGTTCATTATTTTGCACTTCTTTGCATTAAATCCTAGCTGCCATACTTCTGACCATTCCTCCAACCTTGCCAAGTCCCTTTTCATCCTTTCCACGCCTCAATGTGTATCAACCCTCTTGCAGATCTTTGTGTCATCTGCAAAAAGGCATACTTTTCTTTCCAGTCCCTCTGCAATGTCACTGATGAAGACATTAAAAAGGACGGGACCCAATACTGAACCCTGCGGTACCCCACTAGTAACCCCTCTTTCTTCAGAGTGGACTCCATTTACAATTACCTTCTGTGTCCTGTTGTGCAGCCAATGTTTTACCCAGGCTACGACCCTGGGACCCACTCCCAGGCTGGTTAATTTGACTATTAATCCTTTGTGTGGGACTGTGTCAAATGCCTTGCTAAAGTCTAGGTAGGCCATGTCCACAGCCCCTCCCTGGTCTACTACTTTAGTCACCCAGTCAAAGAAATCTATTAGATTCGTCTGACATGATCTTCCCGCTACATCACCGCTATCCATGGGTCATGGCCACTGTTGTGACCCCCTATTCACAGTGATGTGTGTCTACCATGGGCATTGTGTTTGCATGTGCACATGCCTGGGCATGTCTGTACGGTACACAGGGCTGGCCCTTCGCAGTCCTTGTGTCAGGCCCTTTCTGCCCCTGCTGTGTACCACTGGGCCTCTACTGTCCCTTGGGCTGCTGCACAGTTGCGCCAGCCACGTTCTGTCATGCACACGTGCAGTGCACCACAGCCACTGTTTGTGCATCTCTCCTCTGCCCTTTGTACATGATTCCCCATATTCAAATGTGTCCTACTGTGCCGAGCATTTCTCACTGCGTGATCGTGCATGCTTGGGATATTCAGTCATGTTTACGCAATCGCATATGCTGGTGCACTTTCTGAATATCCCGTTGTTTTGTGCTGGCATATTTATACGCTCGGTACAATCACCTGTGTGGTGCACCAAGCCACCTCTGAATATGGGGCCCTATATGTATGGGATAACAAGTGGCCGAGCCACTTTGATCTGAAAGTGGCTAATTATTTACCTTAAACAAATGGCTGGTCCAATCAGACAGCCCCCTGCTGGGTCACGAGCTGGGGGAATAATAGGACAGAGTCCTAATATACACAACCAGGTGAGACTCATTCTGTCTTGGAGGTGGGCTGAAGAATAAAAAAACTGTCCATGGTGTGATGTAAGGCAGGCAGGGCAGACAATACAGGCAAAGGGGCCATGCTCTCAGGGATTTTTCTGTCCCTGTATTTCTGTTATGAAAATCAGTCTATCTAATCTAATCTATCTTGAGATTTGGGAGGAAGCCACACCATTGTTGTCCTGTCTGCTAAGACTCACTTCACCACTGCTGGGGTAAGTTTAACTATCTACTTATACAGTAAGTCATCTTAATGGGTCATTCTGTATGAATCTTATCTTGTTCAAATGTTTTTTTGTTTTCCAATTCTGTAGTGTACTGTATTTTCCGAGTCTTTAGAGTTGTAACCCCTAGATGGCGCTATCCCATGGGGCTACTACCCCTGCCTGATTTGCCACTAACAGGTTGAGGGGCCTGGATCCGATGGCGGGTGCCTCCACCCAGAGGTCAGGGTTTGCAATAGTTAAACTAACTTGGTCACAGCCCTCTGGGACACTGCAACCCCCCTTTCTTCCCACTAGTGGCCCACACAGTATATCAGAATTACCTTCACAGTATACACTTACCCCAGGACTGGTTCAGGCACTGGGACCCCTGTAAAATAAGAAGATACAGTGCAACAATCACAGTACAATACTTTAACATAGACAAATACCTCAGGCAGTATAACTTTGCTGAAACAAGCAGCTCTGATTTATTTAGGGGATATAACAAGGACAGGGAAATCAGGTTAATTAGCTTATCACTTTACTCATCTACCTATGGCTCTGTGCACAGGCCTATCCCTACCAGTTACTGTCCCTGGGTACCCAAGCCCTAGTGGCTAGTCCAAACCGTGGCAGCTGAGTAGGGCCTCTTCACACAGAGAAAAGAAAATTAGTTAAACAGTCAGCAGTACAGTAATTCCATTTGGATTCAATGTGGCAATTCAACAGGGAGCGACCCTGAATTAGTACTCACAACCTCCAAACAAGATAGGGTCCTTCAATGTCAGCAGGGCTAATCTTGAGCTCCACGAGACTCCTCACGCATTTATATGACAAGCTGCAACAGGCAAAAGTCCTTTAATGGCAGGCAGATTCACTTGAGCTACACAAGCCTCCTACACATTTATATGGTAAACAGTAACAGGCAAAAGTCCTTTAATGGCAGCAGGATTCACTTGAGCTACACAAGCCTCCTCACATATTTATATGGCAAAAGAAAGTACTATACCAGGCAGGCTGCTTTTCTATCCCATCGCAATTACTGCACAATACCGGGAGAACACACAGCAGATTCAGTTCCTGACAGACGAACGAATTCAGCAATTTCTCCAGTCTTCTACAGGTGAGTCTGGTTCTACTCTTCAGATATCCTTTATTTCTTCAGGACGGATTCAGTCCTAATAAGGAGCTGTACTAAGCTTGTAGACCGGAACTTCTGAGAGGAAGGAAGGATGGAGGAGGAGCGGAATGGAAGGATGGAATGGAAATGGATGGACGGAGGAATGGATGGAATGGAATGGATGGAAGGAAGGATGGATGGAAGGATGGATGGATGGAGGAAGGATGGATGGAATGGAATGGAATGGAGGAATGGATGGAAGGAAGGAATGGATGGAGGATGGAAGGAAGGAATGGATGGACGGAGATGGATGGATGGAGGATGGAATGGGATGGATGGAGGATGGATGGATGGATGGATGGATGGATGGAATGGAATGGAGGATGGAGGATGGAGGAATGGAAGGATGGATGGAGAGGATGGACGGATGGAGGAATGGAAGGAATGGATGGACGGAGGATGGAATGGATGGATGGATGGATGGATGGATGGATGGAGGAATGGATGGATGGAAGGAAGGAAAGGAAGGTGGATGGATGGATGGATGGAAAAAGTGCCTACAATTATTTTTTAATATAGTTGAGTTTATGTGTAGTAAATCAATACAAGCCAACTCCATGGGGGCTGGTGTATGATGTTTTGAATGTGGCAATAGGATTTATGCATGCACTGCTTTAAAATCATTTCACGGTATTTTATACTTTCTTAAACAGATACTCCACATTTCTGTGGGGGCTGGGGGATTCAAACCAAGATCTCCAGATTTACAGAGAAGAGCCTTAAACCACTGTGCTATACTGCCTCCCTAGTTATGGCAGTCATCTGTTTTATGTTTCATGGTGTTGGTGTAGTAAGCATACTAGCATACAAAAATGCCAGCAGAATAGGTCTAGCAGGCTTTTGTGTCTACTTCTTCGGTCAGTCTCCACCCTGGGAGCTGACCTTGCTGCCCTCCCTCACCCTCTCAGGCTTCTCCCTTCCCAGTCTGGGGAGAACTAGCTAACTGGGGTTCCTGTAAGACAACAGCTACCAAAAAGCCATGTTGTAAATGGTTAAGTAGGCAGTGGTTTAAGGCTCTGAGCTACAAACCTGGAGACCTGGGTTTGACTCCCACAGCCCCCACTTGCATGCTGTGTGACCCTGTGCAAATCATTTAACTTCCTTGTACTCCCAGATCACACCTGTAAACAAGCTTTCAGCTTAGTGTGTTTCTCCTGGTTAAAAAAAAAAAAAAAAGTGCCTAGAATTATTTTTTTTAATATAGTTGAGTTTATATGTGATAAGTAGGTCAGGTATGATGTACATAGAATCTGAAAATTTCATAACATGCTGTATTGTGATTCAATTAACTGGTAAGCGGGATTTTGGTTTCTTTTACAAATTTATTTTTCTTGACCATGGATATACTAAAGCAAAATTTCTCAACAAAATGTTTTAAATAAAGAGTTTAACTCACAGCAGCAAAGGAAGCATGTTGGCATTAAAAGCTTAGTGGCGTGGATGTAGAGGCACCAATATTTAAGCATGACTTTGGTAGAGGATTAATTGTGACTGTGTGGGTGAGGAGGGAGTGAGTCTTGATATTAGTAGCATAATGGTTTCTGAAATTTCAACCTTCAGGGGTTAAACTCTGCAGCATCTGTACAGTATATCACTAAGCCATATGCAGTGTGGTATGGGTAAAACCCAGATACTGCAGTCCAGGACCAGTGCTGTAAAATTTGCACTGGGCACAGCTTGTACAAATATTGCTGATCCAGTGGATCAAATAAATACATGCAAATAAATAAATAAATACTCTGCTTTGCCTGGTGTTTCAACCCACCCCAGGAGTGATGTTATTACATGATAATACACACCCTGTCGTGCCTTATTGCTTAAATATGCCCTTTCTCAATGTAACATAGAAACATAGACTTTGACGGCAGATAAGGACCACTAGGCCCATCTAGCCTGCCCATTTCCCTACCTACAGGATAGGCCGCAGATCCTAATTAACCAACAGCCTATATCTTCCTGCCCCCCACAAGAATTGCCTTATGTCTGTCCCATGCATTCTCCCACAGTTTTAGACCCCACAACTTCCTCAGGAAGGCTGTTCCATGCATCCACTACCCTCTCTGTGAAATAATACTTCCACATTGCCCCTGAACCGCCCTCCTTCTATCTTTAAATTGTGTCCCCTTGTTCTTGCAGTCTCTTTTCTGAAAGATGCTACCCTCTTGGACTTTGTTGATTCCCTTGAGGTACTTGAAAGTTTCTATCATGTCCCCCTCTCCCTTCTTTCCTCAAGGGTATACATATTAAGCTCCTTTAGTCTCTCCTCATATGGCTTTCTTGCAGACCCTGCACCATTTTAGTTGCCCTCCTCTGGACTGCCTCTATCCTGTCTATGTCCTTGCGGAGATGGGGTCTCAGAACTGGACACAGTATTCCAGATGGGGTCTCACCAACTGTCTGTACAGAGGGATAACAACTTCCTGTTTTCTGCTGCTGATGCCTCTCCCTATACATCCCAGTATACCCCGGCCCTCCTACTGCCTTCTCACATTGCTTGCTAACCTTAAGGTCATCTGATATGATTACCCCAGGTCCCTTTCCTGTTTTGTTGTTGTTACTACTTCCCACCCATTGTGTATTCTTCCCTGGGTTCTTGTTTCCCAGGTGCATTATTTTGCACTTTTTGCATTGAATCCTAGCTGCCATACGTCTGACCATTCCTCCAACCTTGCCAAGTCCCTTTCATCCTTTCCACACCTCCTTGTGTATCAACCCTGTTGCAGATCTTTGTGTCATCTGCAAAGGCATACTTTTCCTTCCAGTCCTCTGCAATGTCAGTGATGAAGACATTAAAAGGACTGGACCCAATACTGAACCCCGCGGTACCCACTAGTAACCGCCTCTTTCTTCAGAGTGGACTCCATTTACAATTACCTTCTGTGTCCTGTTGTCCAGCCAATGTTTTACTTAGGCTACCACCCTGGGACCCACTCCCAGGCTGGTTAATTTGACTATCAATCTTTTGTGTGGGACTGTGTCAAATGCCTTGCTAAAGTCTAGGTAGGCCATGTCCACAGCCCCTCCCTGGTCTACTACTTTGGTCACCCAGTCAAAGAAATCTATTAGATTCGTCTGACATGACCTTCCCGCTGTGAAGCCATGCTGCCTTGGATCCTGTGCTCCACTGACCTCTAGGTACTCAACTATTCTTTCCTTCAGAAGTGATTCCATCACTTTCCCTACCACAGAGGTCAGACTGACAGGTCTGTAGTTTCCTGCCTCTGTCTTGGTCCCACTTTTGTGAAGGGGAATCACATCCGCCTTCCTCCAGTCCTCGGGTACCACATCATCCTCCCATGATTTATTATATTTTGATTCAGTTAGTATGCAGCAGCCTTCATGTGAACACTCTGGGCTTCTCTTTGACTCCTGATGTCTATTTGCTTTGGCTATTGTATGCTGTTTGAACTGCATTGGTCTTCTTGATGTGGTGCCTGTGTGCCTAAACCATGTAATCTATTTATCTACTGCTACCCATGTATCTCCAGTGAATGATTGTTATAACTGTCTGCTATCTGAGCCATTGTTTTTGGACTTGTTAACGGTACTGTCTTTTTATTAGTTTCAACGAGGTGCCTTTATATATGAGTCTCTGACTCAAAGGTTTGTAAATCTGATATTTTTAAATAAATAACTGTTTATGTTAAGCCCACAAACACCCTTTTCTAGTTAATGCATTCACAGTCGTAGTGGCTGTGCTAGATCTTGTTGCTGCTACTGCCACTGGTTCCACCTACATGATGATGAGGAGGAGGGAGAAAAATTTGCCAGTGGCCACTCACAGCCATATAGTCAGTCATCTGACCACTGGTCCACATATCTGCTGTGACATGGACCTTTTGCCCACTGAACCTCTAAGAGTGTCAGACACACTGTTACAAATGGCATCATACAAGTCTGGGATGGCAACAGTTGAGAAATAAGTCCGTCTGGGGACTTGATATTTGAGCTGTGATTTCCATTAATGCTTTAAAGCCTGGTTTAGACACAAAAGGAGAATTGTACCAAGTCGATGGCTATCATCTCCCCAGTTGCCTTTATTAATCACCTTACCTCAGGCCTGTTGGGTTGTATTTCTGTGACCGCTCAAAACAGTCTTTCAGTGAAATTTGATAACTGCTACATTTGCTGATATCAGCAGATTTTCTTGGTAGCTTCCCTTAACTTTTATCACCATGAGAGGTACATGTCGTAGACATGGATGGTGTATGACTCCTGGCAGGCTGTGGTGATGGGCTCAGAGGGGTAAAGAAACATGAAATTGGAAATGCTGTGTTTTGACTGGAAGTCAGACTTTCATCATCCTCCAACTTTGCATCAATTACATCATCACTGTGACCTTGGTAAACATCCATATCATTCTCTTCCTCCTCAGCAGAGTGCAACAGTGTAACAACTTGTATATCCTCCTTTGTGCTTTTGATACTGATAAATGTGAGACTTGTTTATATGTCTTATTGTTGATGTTCCCATCCTAGTACCCACGTTACCATAACTCAATTTTATTTTGCATAATTTGCAAATCACATGACTGCAGGATGATTTATCTGTGTAAAAAAATCTCAAACTACGGATTTCACAGATTTTGTTGCACTGCTGCTTATGGGGAGGATATGTTTGCCACTGCTGCTGCTGGTATCTCTTTGAGGTCTCTCCATCTCTCCATGCCAATCAATGAGTGTTGATGCACAGCAGCTCTTCCTGCCTCTCTCCTCTAGAACCCCGTCCATTTTCTGTTCTCTGTTTCTCCACTGCAGGTGTGGTTGTCTCATTATGCCCCATTAATTTTTTTCTTAGCACCACCATCCTTCCTAGAACTCTTTTTTGCTCTTTTTCTGGCCCTGTAGTCCTCCTCCTCCTCATCATCCCAGTTCACAGAACTGCTGCTACTTGACAGACTGACTGCTACTTTATCTACTACAAACTCAGGATCTGTTTCACTGATTTCTCCCCCAGTTTCATCTGTCTTCTCCTCCTCCTCATCATCATCCATCACTGTGCTTCCTAAGACTGGCTGCTGCACTATGATGGCTCTTGTGCTCAGCCTTCAAGTACCATGACGGGTTACTACTGCAATGTCCTGAACTTTCTGTACTGTTGTCACTGTTGCCTGGATTACCTGAGAAGTGCTACTACTTTTTTACCACTCCTGGCTGTGTCAAGTCAAGTGCCTTAAGCAGAAAAATACAGGGACATTTTCTCCCTAGCAGGTAAATACAGCACTGCTAACTGCGCCCAGTCAAGTACTTTAAGTAGTAACACAGAGGGATATTTGTTCCCTAGCAGGTAAATATAGTACCGCTGGCTACATCGAGTCAAGTACTTTAAGTAGTAACACAGAGGGATATTTGTTACCTAGCAGGTAAATATAGTACCGCTGGCTACATCGAGTCAAGTACTTTAAGTAGTAACACAGAGGGATATTTGTTCCCTAGCAGGTAAATATAGTACTGCTGGCTACATCGAGTCAAGTACTTTAAGTAGTAACACACCGGGATATTTGTAGAACCTGGTTTTACTTAGTAGAACTTGTTTTTTACTTAGTAGAACCTAGTTTTATTTGGTAGATACTTGGTGTAACCCCCTTGCAAATGGGGGTTCCTAGAAATGCCAGTCTGGGTTTACCTTAGCCCAGTTTGTTCTGTCATTCTCCCTCTGTCTCTCGGGCTCCTCCTGACTTAGCACCTAATTTTTCTGGCTTCCCAGGTCCTGTTTGCCCTCGTGTGTGCCCCAGCTTGCAGTCAAATGAAAATCCAACCCCTCGGGGCTTAAACTGCTGACCGCGAGCTCCCGCTGCCAAAGCGCTGCCTTCAGGGCAGTGGGAGACTCGTTGGCGCACTAAGTGCCTTTGATGTGGAGCTGCTTGTTTTGCGGTCGCCTGAGGGACTGCGCCGTGGGTCACAGGATCCCTTCCACCTATTTGGGACCCAGTGACCATGGACAGCCTGCTGGGGGACCGCTCAGATGGGAATTAAAGGAGGTCTGACCGGGGTTCATTTGAGTATGCCGTGTGCAGGCCGTCATCTGAATAATGCATAACAGTGTGGGTCTGGCTGCCTCCAGGGTAGCTATGTTCAGCTCAGCTGAAAAGTAAAGAATTAAAATGTTTTACATAATGCAACAGTTGCTGCTTGTTGGAAATATACTCAGTGCATTGGGAAAAGTGCTTAAAGTTAAAGGAGTACTGTTTCTCTGGCATTTCAGTATCTGAACTCTGTGTCAGTTTCTTTTTTTTATTTTTATTTAGTTGTTTAACCAGGTATAGCACACTAAGCTGAAAGCTTTTTTACAGGAGCAACCTGGGAGCACAAGGAGGTTAAGTGACTTGCTCAGGGTCACACAGTATGCAAGTGGAAGCTGTGGGATTCAAACCCAGGTCTGGTCTGCTGGATGTCACCAAATTTGCAGCTCAGAGCCTTAGACCACTGCGCTATACTGCCTCTAAAGGGGAGCTTCTGCAAGGGGAGCTTGCATAAGTGCAGTAGCGACAGGAAAAGAGCCATGTTTTTCATCTGTGCAGCACTGCAGCAGGTACAGCCTTTAAGCTATAGAACTGGGGCGTAAAGGGGCAAATAATTACTTCCTTCTGGCTGCACCAGGACATTATTCAGGACTGTACCTAATCTGCTATAAGGGACAGTGGGTTAAGCAGCCATTGCCAGCAGTACAGCCAATTGGAATTGCAGCAATAGAAAGCCAGGACTCGTGGGACATTCACTGCATCTCATGGGTAAGCACCCAGTGCTTATGGGGGCTTACAGGACATTATTTTAGGCGCAAATTCCACAACCCAATTGTGCCTTGGTGTTCTGATTGACAGGTCCTTCAGCAACTTGGAGACATGTCACCCCATCCCTACTACTAATCAGGAGTCGAGCTAGAGCTCTATAAAGAGACAATGTTGCCAGTTTGTCTGGGAGATTCATTCAGAGATGCAGAGCTGAGAGAGCAGCAGAGCAGGCTCCAGCTTGCTGGGAGCCCCCATGGGGGAGGGGCTCAGGCTCCAGCCATGCCATCAGGCCTGGGCCACTTAATTCAAGCCCTTTCAGTCTTCAGAGGGCATTTGTTATTTTTTTCAGTTAACTAGTTACAGTAATTGTGCTTTCTGCAACAGCTAGTCTGGAGGTTGTCAGTACTGTCCTCCAGAGGCTAGCCTTCCCTCCCACGTCGGGGAAAGATGTGGACCAAAGAATCAGATGTCCAGCAGCGGTGAGAGCGCTGACCAGACCAGATGACATCATGTAGTGGTGAGAGCACTGACCAAGTACCTCAGCGGTGAGAGAGCTGAAGAAGTCTTCAGAATGCCTTTGATTGTGGCGGAGACCGGTGGAGGACCTGAATGAGTACCCTCGTACCCCTCGGTGCGAGGGAGAAGCTAAGCAAGTAATCGCGGGGGCTCCATGCCCCATTAAGAAATGTGTGCTGTTAAGTGTGAAGTATTGAAGTCATCAGTCTGGGCTACTAACCCCATAAGAGACTGCCTAGTTCAAGTAATGGATGCATCTTGTCTGTGGCCCAAATGGTTGTTGCAGGCAAGATGCTGGGCTAATGAATCATATAAATGTGTAGCTATGGGTTAGAGTCCTGCCATTGTGGAGCTGACTGCCAAGATGTGCTTGCCACTTCATGAGACAGGAGGCCCTACAGCATATTAATGTCTAAGATACCTTAAAGAGAATGTACCTGTGTCTGCACAGAATTTTGTCTAAGAGCGCTTGGTATAAGTGTTAAATGGCTAGACATGATGGATAGGACTTCGTTTGTGGATAATGTTCTTAGTATATATATAGAATGTACTGGATGTGACTGCCTGTGACTAAAGTGTGGGATGCTTGATAAAAGTGTCATTGCCAACTTACTCTGGATGGATGCCTTTTGGTATATAAAGTACTGGATGTGACTGTGTTTAAACTGCGTTTAGGATGCTTGACAGAAGCATCACTCTCATTGCATTGGATGGGACTTCCAAATATTGTGCTGAATGTTCAGGATGTAAGATCCACATAGTTTGTTCTGGAATGTTCGGAACTCTGCAAGTGCAGGGCAATCCCTGCTTTGTCTGCTAAAGTGCAGGGCAATCCCTGCTGTGGTTGTAAATAGTAATTTTCTGCTTTCCAAAAATCTGTTTCCAAGTTGCCCCCACCTTCAAATTAATAGCCAGCCACCTCGACCAGCTGCAACTCCATCAGGCCTGCAACATCTTGGACTGTGGTATCTGTTTAACCAGCATGGTATGAGATTGTGGGGTTTCTGTTGTATCTGGGACTGGTACCACTGTGGGTAATAGTAATAATTATGTTTAATATCTGATTTATCAGCAGTTAGATAGCCAGGGCTCTGGATGTCTTAAGTCAAACGGTAATATGTGATTTATGTCTACCTGTTAATATGTAGCCACCCAGCTGGAGGGTTCACCAGCAAAATCAAAATGATCTCTGTACATGTGTAAATATGGTAAGATAACCTCTACTCCTCCTGTTTCCCTTTCCTAGCTCCTTTAATTACCCCCAAAATAAATATCTTATTGTTGTTGTTTGAAATCCTGGGTAAGCATATTATTAGAGAGAGCCTTTAATTCAAAATGTTGAAATGTGGGGAGCTGTGTCTTGGGGCATGTCTGGGGAAGGTAACTGGTCACCGTGGGTGGTGTAGCAGCTCAGGGGACTACACCCAGAACCATCTCACCCACGTAAAGCATCCCGAGTGGAGGCACTGCGCAAAGGTTTTAAAAAATGTTATACGTTAGCCAACCCAAACCCCTTAGCCTATGTCCAGGGTAGTAGGCAGGGGTGTAACACTGGGGGGTGGTGCCACCCAGGGGTTACACTATGGAGGCTCACTGCAGGGATTATGTTTTATGCCTCGCACCAAAACCAGCATGGACTCCCCCCCCTATTTTGTATGTGTGGAGACTCTTAAAATGGCTGCCACCGCCAAGCTTCAGGAGTGTATGTGGTGCCAAAACTGCCTAAGCTGTTTGTTCACTGCTGGCTCAGTGACAAAATGTAGGGGGGACACCCCCTAGTGGCCAAAAGTAGAGTTGTGCCTGTTATGTTTTTGCAGCTAAAAGAACTGTTCATATAAAGGTCCCTATACAATGTAACATCTGGTAATGCTCACAGTGGTTAAAATAAAATATTTTGCTGTCTTAGAATAGGATGCAATTGTCTAGATCAGGATGTTTGGTAACCAATGACATCTAGAAAGCCATACGCCCCAGATAAGACAAAGTGTTTTCATATGTTAATAGTTATTGTGTGATGGTTCCCTTGTGTGCCAGGCTTGGCACACCCTTGGTGCGGACACCAAGATTTGTGGCCACGGGAGAGTGTAACCCCCTTGCAAATGGGGGTTCCTGAAATGCCAGTCTGGGCTTACTCTTAGCCCAGTTTGTCCTGTCATTCTCCGCTGTCTCTCGGCTTCTCCTGACCTGGCCCCTAATTTTTCTGGCTTCCCAGGTGCTGTTTACCCTGTGTTGCCCCAGCTTGCAGTCAAATGAAAATCCAACCCTCGGGCTTAAACTGCTGACTGCAGCTCCCTCTGCAAAAGCGCTGCCTCCAGGGCAGTGGAGTCGTGGTTGGTACGCTAAGCGCCTTTGATGTGGAGCCGCTTGTCTTATGGGTCGCCTGGGACTGTGCTGTGGGTCATGGGATTCCTTCCACCTATTTGGGACACGGTGACCATGGACAGCCTGCTGGGGACCGCTCAGGTGGGAATGAAAGGAGTTTTGACCGGGCTCATTTGAGTATGCCTGTGCAGGACCCGGTCATCTGAATAATGCATAACAGTGTGTCTGGCTGCCTCCAGGGTAGCTATGTTCAGCTCCAGCTGAAAAGTAAAGAATTAACATGTTTTACATAATGGAACCGTTGCTGCTTGTTGGGAATATACTGTGCATGTGGGGAAAAGTGCTTAAAGTTAAAATGAATATTGTTTCCCTGGCAATTCCAGTATCTGGGACTCTGTGTGTCAGCCTGTCAGTTGCTGCAAGGGGAGCTTGCATAAGTGCAGTAGCGACAGGAAAAGTAAAAGAGCCATGTTTTTCATCTGTGCAGCAACTGCAAGTACAGCCTTATAGCTACAGAACTGTGGGGCATTTGAGGCAACTAATTACTTCTTTCTGGCTGCACCAGGACATTATTCAGGACTGTATCTAATCTGCTATAAGGGACAGTGGGTTAAGCAGCCATTGCCAGCAGTACAACCAATTGGAATTGCAGCAATATTAAGCCATGGATTGTGGGACATTCACTGCATCTCATGGGTAAGCACCCAAGTGCTTATGGGGCTTACAGGGACATTATTTTGGTGCAAATTCCACAACCCAATTGTGCCTGAGTGTTCTGAGTGACAGGTCCTTCAGCAACTTGGAGACATGTCACCCCATCCCTGCTACTAATCAGGAGTCGAGCTAGGAGCTCTATAAAGAGACAATGTTGCCAGTTTGTCTGGGAGATTCATTCAGAGATGCAGAGCTGAGACAGCAGCAGAGCAGGCTCCAGCCTGCTGGGAGCCCCATGGGGGAGGGGCTCAGGCTCCAGCCATGCCATCAGGCCTGGGCCACTTAATTCAAGCCCTTTCAGTCTTCAGAGGGCATTTATTATTTTCTTCAGTTAACACTTAACTAGTTACAGTAATTGTGCTTTCTGCAACAGCTAGTCTGGAGGTTGCCAATACTGTCCTCCAGAGGCTAGCCTTTCCTTCCACGTCGGGGAAGGATGTGGACTGAAGAATCAGATGTCCAGCAGCGGTGAGAGTGCTGACCAGACCAGATGACATCATGCAGTGGTGAGAGCGCTGACCAAGTACCTCAGTGGTGAGAGAGCTGAAGAAGTCTTCAGAATGCCTTTGATTGCGGCGGAGACCGGTGGAGGACCTGAATGAATACCCTCGTACCCCCCGGTGTGAGGGAGAAGCTAAGCAAGTAATCGCTGAGCTCCATGCCCCATTAAGAAAATGTGTGCTGTTAAGTGAAGTATTGAAGTCATCAGTCTGGGCTACTAACCCCATAGAGACTGCCTAGTTCAAGTAATGGATGCATCTTGTCTGTGGCCCAAATGGCTAAGTTGCAGGTGCAGCAAGATGCTGGGCTTAGTGAATCATTTAAATGTGTAGCTATGGGTTAGAGTCCCGCCATTGTGGAGCTGTCTGCCAAGACGCGCTTGCCACTTCATGAGACAGGAGGCCCTAGAGCATATTAATGTCTAAGTTACCCTTAGGAGAATGTACATGTGTCTGCACAGAATTTTGTCTAAGAGCGCTTGGTATAAGTGTTAAACGGCTAGACGTGCCGGATAGGACTCCGCTTGTGGATAATGTTCTTGGTATATAGAATGTACTGGATGTGACTGCCTGTGACTAAAGTATGGGATGCTTGATAAAAGTGTCATTGCCAACTTACTCTGGATAGATGCCTTTTGGTATATAAAGTACTGGAAGTGACCGTGTTTAAACTGCGTTTAGGATGCTTGACAGAAGCATCACTCTCATTGCATTGGATGGGACTTCCAAATATTGTGCTGAATGTTCAGGATGTAAGATCCACATAGTTTGTTCTGGAATGTTCGAACTCTGCAAGTGCAGGGCAATCCCTGCTTTGTTGCTAAAGTGCAGGGCAATCCCTGCTGTGGTTGTAAATAGTAATTTGCTGCTTTCAAAATCTGTTTCCAAGTTGCCCCCACCCTCAAATTAATAGCCAGCCACCTCGACCAGCTGCAACTCCAACAGGCCTGCAACATCTTGGACTGTGGTATCTGTTTAACCAGCATGGTATGAGATTGCGGGTTTCTGCTGTATCTGGGACTGGTACCAGTGTGGGTAATAGTAATAATTATGTTTAACATCTTATTTATCAGCAACTAGATAGCCAGGGCTCTGGATGTCTTAAGTCAAATGGTAAAATGTGATTTATATCTGCCTGTTAATATGTTGCCACCCAGCTGGAGGGTTCACCAGCAAAAATCCAAAATGATCTCTGTACATGTGTAAATACAGTAAGATAACCTCTACTCCTCCTGTTTCCCTATCCTAGCTCCTTTAATTACCCCCAAAATAAATATCTTGTTGTTGTTGTTTGAAATCCTGTGTGAGCATATTATTAGAGAGAGTCTTTAATTCAAAATGTAGAAATGTGGGGAGCTGTGTCTTGGGGCATGTCTGGGGAAAGTAACTGGTCTCTGTGGGTGGTGTAGCAGCTCAGGGAGCTACACCCAGCACCATCTCACCCACGTAAAGCACCCTGAGTGGAGGCACTGTGCAAAGGTTTTAAAAAATGTTATAAATTAGCGAACCCAAACCCCTTAGCCTATGTCCAGGGTAGCAGGCAGGGGTGTAACACTGGGGGGTGGCACCGCCAAGGGGTTACACTGGTTCTACTTGGTAGAATCTGGTTTTACTTGGTAGAACTTGGTTATAAATGGTAGAACCCAGTTCTACCTAGTAGAACCAGGTAGAACTTTTTTGGGTTCTACTCAGAAAATTTGCGAGGTAGAAATTTTAGAGGTTCACGCAGCCCTAATCTCAACCCAGTTCACATCACCGCAATTTCAGCTCTTTTGTGAATGATTTTTTTAGTACCTGTGTCGATTTCCCATATCCACCATGGTTTAAGTACAAGTCTCCTGTGAAGAAATGCAGGACCCAGTTCCTTTGCTATAAAACCAGCCCCTCTCAGTGCTTTCCTTAGCTCAGGACCCTCCTTGCTCCCACTTTCAGTCCTTCAGTGCTCTCAGCCACTCCCCTTTAGACCAGCCTGTCAGCTCCTCCACTTCATAATGGCTCCTCCTCCTCTCCACAGTTAATAGAGGCCGGGGTCAGGGTGGGTGGGCAGGACCAAATACAGCTCTGCATTACAGTCTGTGGTCTGGCTGGCTTTTTAAAGCCTGACTGCCTTGGTGCCTCACTCCCTGATTGGCCTGCTCCTACACCACAGTCTGCGTTGGCCAGCCGTCCTCACTCCAGTCACCGAACTGTGACCTGCACCCTTTGCTAGCCCCTTGCTAGCTCAGCTCCCAAAGAAACAGCTCCTTCCTTTGTCGCCGACTGTGACCCTGCTGCCGACTGCAGACACAGCTCCACGCCCACTCTCCGCTTTTCTCCTGGTCACGATCATAAATTTACTCCCCCAAATATGGCTCTGCTGAACACAGCTGCCTTGGACTTTGTTGATTCCCTTGAGGTACTTGAAAGTTTCTATCATGTCCCCCCTTCCTCGATCCTCGAGGGTATACATGTTAAGCTCGGTACAGACCCTGCACCATTTTAGTTGTCCCCTCTGGACTGCCTCCTTCCTGTCTATGACCTTGCAGAGATGGGGTCTCCAAAGTGCACACAGTACTCCAGATGGGGTCTCCGATAACTGTCTGTACAAAGGGATAATAACTCTTGTTTTCTACTGGTGATGCCCCTTCCTATACATCCCAACATTCCCCTAGCCCTCCTTACTGCCTTCTCACTTTGCCTGCCTACCTTTAGGTCATGTGATATGACTACCCCCAGGTCACTTTCCATTTTTGTTGTTGTTAGTATAATGCCCTAATTATAGGGCTCCTCGTTAATCCCCAGTGCCCCAGTCAATCACCCTGCTCCCCCAGATCCCATGTGCCGGTGCCCCTGGAAAAAGTGAAACTGCAGTCTGCAGTTTTAAATAGTTTTTTGTTCCTCTTTTGCTCCTGCAGCCTGCCCAGCCCTAGTACGAGGTAGTGCCAGCCTCGTGCTGGGCAGCTGCTTGCCTCCCTGGTCGCTAGGGGCTCAGTATCCCAAATGCCAGGGAGGGTTTCTGTAGCTGGTAACGGACATTTTAAAATGATTCTGTGGGCGGCCAGGAGTTGTGTCGGTCAGGAGAGCATTCTCAGGCATCCCCGACGAACAGAAGGAAGAGTTTGTGGCCTAAGTACGGGAGAGAGGGGACGCAGGGTGGTAAACATCTAAGGTATTTGATACCTGCAGTCCTCCTCTCTTCCCTGCAGTCCTGCGAAAAGTCCAGCGTTTTTCCGGCAGCTTCTGAAGTCCCGTCGGGTCCCCGGTATCGGCAGCAGTTGGCCACATTGTGGACTTGTATAACCCTGGTTTAAATACATTTTTTTTTTAATTCTGTCCCTCGTTGGCGGCATTTTTAAATTCTGTCTCTCATTGGCAGCACCCACAAGTGGGTCCGCATCCACAAAGAGAAGTGTCGGGCTGAGCAGTAAGGCCCCTTAGGCATCTCTCCTACTGCCTTCCTGCTTCATTGCCACAGCAGCAGCACCTCCCTCTCCAGCCGTTTTTCTCCCCGGGTCGGAGAGGTGAGTTGGCAGCAGCACCATCTGGCAGGTGCTGACAACCAGAACTGTAAATTTAATAAAATAAAAAGTTTATTCCGTGCCAAGAGGTGCTCAAAAGGACAGCCATGAGTGGGGCAGGAAAGGTGCATTAGGGAAGATCTGCCCGAGGGTGGGATTATTAAAATGATTTAAGTTAAATAAAGAGTGGTAGTGTTTCTACTGCTATGTTCCTCTTCCTTTCTCACTTTGGTGAATTTGTTATGCTGCAATAAATCAACTTGAAGCAAGCTAAACTTTTAGTCCGTCTGTTGAGGCATGGATACTGCTGTATTTATTTTTGAAAAATGTTTAAATTAGCTCCAGCAAAAGGAGCCATAGGGAGAGGGTAGAGATTATTTAAATTAAGCTTCTGTGAGGCGTATCTAGGGTCAGATGGTCCAAAATAGATTAAATGTATTTAAATAAAGACAGTAAACAAAGCTGCAGCCAGGGGCAGGGCAAAGCCCCAGCACTGTAGACTAGTTAGTCAAGTGGGCTACCAGAAAGGGCTTGTAACCCACAAGTTGCTGTTTATTTATTTTATTAAATACAAAGGGCAGGGAGGGCCTCAGTTGTCTTGGTAGCCATGTTAGCCTGTGGGCCAGTGTGTTAAGGGCCAAGTAGCCAATGTGGTTCTCGTATTGTTACCTCGATTCTATGCAGTTTATCCAGTTCTGGGTGGGCCAGCGAGGGACGCCAGCCCCAGATAATGCACAGTGCCCCAGATCGAGTCAGCTGGTCAGTAGCCAAGTGGCCATCAATGGACAGATCAAGCAATTATTCAAAGAGTACCATCCTGTGACTTAGTAATGCATTCTGGTATCAGCAGTAGCCAGTAGTGAGGGAAGGGGAGTGGATCAGGCAGTTAGCCACCCCTTCAGCTCAGTAGTCACTTTCTGTGTCCAAGGGCTAGTAACCCCTATAACTTCTCTGTAGCCCCTAGTTTGGGGAGGGACAGTCAGGAAGGGACCCTTAGTGCTTTAACTAGTCAGAGTACCTGTGCCTTGGTGTAATTTTCCTGTTAGAGGCCTTGGAGCTAATTACCAGTGGGAAGGAGAAATAATTTATACCTCAGGGTCCCTGCATAGCTCGCCCTTAGCTTTGGCAGGCTTCCCAGTGCATTTCCTTTCTAAAGTCCCTGCCTGGAAAAATATTTCTGTGAGACACTGTGACTATTGAGGAAGGTGAAACATTTTATAAACATTGAGACTGTGCTTACAAAGACAGTGCCTGAATTTTATGTTATAACTGCCTTCTTCCGCTCAAGCTGTTATAGCAAGAAACAATTGGATTAACCCTGTATCCAATTTATTTATATCAAAATGCCCTGTCTGCCTGCTTCCAATGGATTATTCTTAGAGACTATGGGATTAATCCTGCACTAGCTTTTCCTCCCAAGAATTGCCTTGCCACCGAACTGCCAGCTCGCCTAAGAATTCTTTAGCCTGATGTCAGTCTTCTTCACCTGATTATCATCCACTTCATAGACTGTTGATTACAATGACCAATTACAGACTGATACCATCATCTTTCTCCGACAAGTTGGGATCAGTCACCAGCATAGGTATAGCATAGATAGCTCCCGGCCACCCGTTTCACATCCAGAATGTCAGGCCATTCCCCTTCCTAACGGTGCTTAGGTAGAGCAGGGAACCACCTCGGTTCCCAGATAGGGATCTGTCATAAAAATAGGTTTGGGGCTTCGGACGCAAGAACCCAGAAATCTTCATTCAAGTGTCTGCATCCTGCCTAGTCTCCCTGGAGTCCAGCTTTGGCCCAGTTGTCTGCATCCTGAGTTTCCCTGGAGTCCAGTTTCGGCCTAGGAGTCATTATTCAGCTGTTTGCATATTTTCTCATCTCCCTGGGGTCTTCCACCGACCAGGAGGTCCCACACCCGCATTACATTGTTTGCTTCAGTTTCTTCACAGTTCAATTTTCCTGGAGCCCTATTCAGCCAGGAGGCTTACCATTGCTTGGGTTCTTGTGTAACCCCTAGGTGGCACTACCCCAAGGGCTACTACCCCTGTCTGCGTGGCTAGCAGCAGGTTGAGGGGCCTAGGTTCAGTGACGGGTGCCTCTACCCAAAGGTCAGGGTTGGTTGTGGTCAGTTTAACCAAGTCACACCCCTCTGGGACACTGTGACTCCCCTTGACTCCCACTAGTGGCCCACACAGTATACGAGGATGACCTTCACAATACCCCAGATATGCAAAACATATACATATGAACCTGGCACTTACCCCCAGGACTGATTCCTTCAGCATGCCTCTGGGGACCACCTGTAAAATAAGGTTATGCAAAACACACAGCTATAATGCAATACTGTTAGCATATACTGACACCACCAGCAAGGTATATTTCAAAACAATAGATCTGGTTTATTCATGGGAACTGTAACAAGGAGGGGGGAAAATCAGGTTAATTAGCATTAGCAACATAAATAATTACAGTATAGTGCATGCAGAGATAGTCCAACTCAGTCACACTCTCTGGGTACCCAGGATGGGGAGGGGGCTAGCCAGGACCGTTGCCCGGGCTAGGCTGGTGATGCAGCTGGTTGGGGTCCTGTGATGGAAAAAAAAGACCAAGCAAGCACACCCCCCAAAATTTGTAATCCGGAGCCAGGAGGCTCAGTTCGTCAAGATTAGGCAAAACAATTAAATCAGATGACACACTTTGATTTAACAACAGTTGCAGGGAGCTACCCTGATAATTACTCATGGTGCCCAGGCTGGACACAGGAGGGCTGATGAGTGAAATGTCTGGATTGCCAGAAGAGACAGAGCCCACACGATTTGCTTCGGTGCTAGTCTTGTTCAGGCAAGGAGCAGGGGCTGGAACCCAAACTGGTCCCTTGTCGATGGATATTTTCTGTGCAGCAGGGTAGTGAGACTGGGCCCTCGTGGCTAGGCCTATCTGCGTAGGGCAACATGGATTCAGTCTGTTATTTAACTGGGCAGCAGTTTCCAGCACTATCACACAGTTCACAGCAATGGCGGAACTCAGGTCGCGATCCCCATCCAGCACTAGCACATTTATATGTTGGGAACTTTTACTGTACCAGGCCACAGAGTCCTGACAGGCCGATCACATTCAGCTAAATCTTTGGTCTTCTACAGGTTAAGCCTGGTCCCAATCAACAGCTTGCTTCCTTCACACAGATTTCGGATTTAGTCCAATGAGGCTCCTCTCCTCTCCTCTCCTCTCTCTGTCAATCAGAAATCAAGCCAGCAGGCCAGCAGTCAGGCCTTCCACGGTTTTCCCGCGCAAACCATACCACAACAGCTGCTCAAACATACAGAGTTATTGCTCTCTCAACTTCCCACACGAATCTGGCTTGCCAGCAGTCAGCTTGAGGCATTTCCCAGAATCCACACAGTCCAATTGGCTGGTTCAGCTGTCAGTCTCAACACACTCCCCCTGTTGGTGCAAAAAGGTGCCAAGGATCCAAAACGACATTTCCCAGAATCTGGCACCATAAGTTCCACTCTGGCAAGCTCCATTTCAGAGTGCTCCCACCCCACTCGGCAGTTCAGGACCAATATGGTGGAGCAAAACAGAAATAGTCCGTGCTGCAAGAAGGCAGGTTAAACAAACCACATTTTTATTATCACACCAATGTTTCCCAACAATTATTTACAGCTTTCAACTGGGCTCCCTCTGCGCTTGTGGCATCAGCAGAAATGGAGCACTTAGGCAGCAGCCTGGACGGGACTCAAGCATAGAAACACACAGTCCCCCCATCCAAACTAATTTTGACTGCGAGCAGGCAGCCCTTAAAGCGATAGTACGTGGAGGCTTTAAAAGCACTCACTTCAATGCCATTTAAACGACTTTAACACCGAACACCACCCAGACTATGAGCACTAGGCAAGCTCTGGGAAGACTTTTGGGAACCCCCATTTGCAGGGGGGTTACACCTGTTTATTCTAGTTCTTTCACCCTTTAACTTTTCCAATCCAACCAAAAGTTGGCCAACAAAGTGCACTGGTGGCCACCTCTCTTGACTTTTGGAGGATTCTATGTTCTTTTGGTCTCTGCATGACAGGCTGTACTTATGTGATGAAATAGAGTATAAGGATGATTCCAGAGTTTAGAAACATAGAAGCATAGAAGCTGATGGCAGATAAGGACAGCAAGGCCCATCCAGTCTGCCCATTTCTTTTTCTACCTTATGAATGTGCCATAGGCCTTTGCTCTGTCAATGGCCTATCTATTCATACTCATCTGTATTGCTCCCTTATGCTTATCCCATGCCTGTTTAAAGCCCTGCACTGTATTCATATCCACCACTTCCTGAGGAAGGCCGTTCCATGCATCCACCACCCTTTCTGTGAAAAAGAACTTCCTCACATTACCCCTTAATCAGCCTCCCTCTAATCTTATGCTGTGTCCTCTTGTCCTGCTATTTTTCTTATATTGAAACATGTTGGACTGTTTCACCTTGTTAATGCCCTTAAGGTGTGTGAATATTTCAATCATATCATCTCTCTCCTCCTTTTGCTCTAGGGTATACATATTGAGTTCAGTTAATCTGTCCTCATATATTTTCTGATGCAGTCCCTGCACCATTTGGTTGCCCTTCTCTGGACTGCTTCAATTTGGTTAATGACCTTGTGAAGGTGTGGCCTCCAGTATTGCATGCAGTACTCAGATGGGGCCTAACAGTGTCTTGTAAAGAGGGATTATTACCTCCTCTTACGACTTGTATACCTCTACTAATACACCCTAACACCCCTAGCCTTACCTACTGCTTTAGTGGTCTGCTTGGATGATTTCAGGTCATCGGTGATGATGACGCCCAAGTCTCTTTCTTCCCTTGTGACTGCCAGCAACTCCCCTCCCAGCCGATAGGTGGCTTCAGGGTTTCTCTTCCCTATGTGCATGTTCTTGCACTTCTTTGTGTTAAACCCCAGTTGCCACTCTTCTGACCATTTTGCTAGTTTATCCAGATCTCTTCTCATTCTGCCCACCCCATTTGGATCATCTACTCTGTTGCAGATCTTGGTGTCATCTGCAAACAGACAAACCTTACCCTCCAGTTTATCTGCAATGTCACTGATGAAGATATTAAAGAGGACTGGCCCCAGGACTGATCCCTGAGGTACCCTACTTGTGACTTGCATCTCTTCTGACTGAATACCGTTTACCACCGCTCTGTTTTCTGCCCGTCAACCAGTTTGCCACCCAGTTGACCAATGTCTGACCCACCCTGAGCCTACCCAGCTTATTAATCAATCTTCTATGTGGAACAGTATCAAAAGCTTTGCTGAAGTCAAGGTAGGCAACATCATCTGCTCCCCCTTGGTCCACCAGTCTGGTTACCCAGTCAAAGAAATCTATGAGACTAGTTTGACAGGACCTTCCTTTTGTAAACCCATGTTGTCTTGGATCCTGTGCTCCCATGGATTCCAGGTGTTGCACTATCTTTCCTTAAGGAGTGTCTCCATAATCTTGCCCACTACTGAGGTAAGACTGACTGGTCTGTAGTTCCCTGCCTCCTCCATGCTACCATTCTTGTGGAACAGGATCACATGAGCCCTTCTCCAGTCTTCTGGGACCTCTCCTGTGCACAGAGACTCACTAAACAGTTCTGCTAATGGCTCTGCTAGTTCCACTCTTAGCTTCTTTAGTACCCTGGGATGTATGCCATCAGGTCCCATTGCCTTGTCCACCCTGAGCTTATCAAGCTCTTGTAGGATCCTTTCTGTTGTGAAGGGACTAGTGCACACCTCCCTCCCCCATGTGTCCATGGTGCAGAGTTGTGGGCCCTGCCCTACCTTCTCTTCAGTAAATACTGAGCAGAAGTATCTATTTAGGATAGATGCTTTTACATGGTCCTTCTCCTCACACGCCCCTTTATCTCCTTTGATCTTAGCAATACCCCCTCTGGACTTTCTCCTTTCACTAATGTATCTATAGAAAGTCTTGTCACCTTCTTGTACTGTTCGTGCTAGTGTTTCATCTGTTTGGGACTTTGCCTGCCTTACTGCCTTCCCTGCTTCCCTTAGGGAAGTTTGGTATGCTTCCCTATCTTCATCCTGCTGCGTTCCCTTATATTTCCTGATGGCCAGCCTTTTGGCTCTGACCTTTTCTGCTACAGTGTTTGAGAAACGAAGTGGTTTCCTTTTTCTTTTGCACTTCCTTTTCTCACTAACACAATGGGATGTTCTTCAAGTATTGCATCTTTAACGCTTGCCCACTTTTCCTGTACCCCCACACCTGTATTTCTTTTACCAGGGCTAGCTTAACTCTGTTGGCCATCTTATAAAAGTCAGCTACTCTGAAGTTCTATATTTTGCCTTGGAATGGGATGATTTTGTTCTAGTGGCCAAACTGAACCATACCATGTGATGCTCACTGGCCCCCAGGTGACCTTCTGCCTGAAGATCTGTGATCATTTCCCTGTTAGTCAGTACTAGATCTAGGATAGCCCTGTCTCTTGTGGGTTGTTGTACCAGTTGTTTGAGGCCCTCCCGTGGGGAATCCACCATGTCTAGTTCTGGCAGATATCCCAGCTGGTATGGACCAATCTGTATCTGGTATGTTGAAGTCTCACATTATCGGAACCTATGATGATAAATCATAGAGTTTGGAATAGAGCAATAGGGGTATTATAAAGAAGACATCCATAAAGTATAAGAATCACTATAGAGTTACAGAATACTAAGTTACAGTATAGATTGGTTGTACACTGCTTGACCTCTTCAGTGCTTTGCACCCAGTAAGTCAGTAGCTCAGTAGGTAGCACACTCGCCTCTGAGGCCGGGAGATCAGAGGGCTGTGGGTTCAGTTCCCACATCTGACACTTGGTAATATCCCAGTATTGACACTGTAGTGCAGCGTGAGAGGGTGCTGCACTTCTGAGGTGCTGTCTTCGGATGAGGTGTTAAACCGAGGTCCCATCTGCCTGGATTGGTGGATGTTAAAGATCCCATGGCACTTACCAAAAAGAGTAGGGGAGTTTTTATTATAATAATAAACATAGAAGAAAACACAATAAAACTCATAAATCAATCAAATTCCAATAATACAAATCAGCAAGGAAAAGAAAAAAACAAGAAAGGGAGAGAAATAACCATAATCAAAAAAAAAAAAGAAACCCAATACATCATTTAAATTTTATAAAATGAAGAAACCCTTTCCACCACTTTAAAAGAGTGGCAGGAGCCAATCGCTGTTCATCCTGAGAATAAATTTTCAAAAGTTCTTTCACAACTAACATACTGAAAACATTATAAGTCATCTTTCTTTGGTACAATACCCATTGACATCTAGCTTGCCATAAATAAAACCTTAAACAGCAAAAAAATAATGATAAAGTCCCATCATGATAGCAAGAAAAGCCCACCGGTAACATCTTAAACCAAAATTTCATAGAAAGTGAGGTTAACGAAGGTAAACCCCATAAGTGAGCCAAAAAGGCCCACAAACCAGTGGAAAAGGAACACTGAAGAAAAAAATGTTCCATAGTCTCCACTACATTAATGCACTCAAGATAAGGACAATTCCTTTCCTCGATTGCCTTATACTTAGCATTGCCTTGGACATTTAAACGTCCATAATAAATTAGCCACTGTATTTCCCATTGGTGATGAGGCAATCTGAGACTATTCAAATTAGCTAAAACTTTAGAGTTCAAGGCCAGGGCAATTCTTGAAACAGGGCTCCTGAGGTGTATATTTGACATGATGGAATGGTAAAGGCCTTTATTCTTATATGTTAAAATCATCTCTTTAGTAATACCCCACTTATATAGTTTCTGGGCAGCAGGCCAAAAATAACAAGGAAACCATACTGTGGATTAATTTTAGGGGCAAAACAAGCCAATTCTGGAAATATTTTGTCAATGGTTGCGGAGACCATACTTCCACATTTCTTTAGCTAAACCTAAGCCACTCTTAACTGTACACATAAAAATAATGTATGTAAAAACAACAGGATCAATCATCCCGAGGCCACCAGATTTGATAGCCAAATAAGTAAAAGCCTTTTAATCGGGTTTAAGCAGTTACCCCACAACATTTGGAAAAACAAACTATACACTCTTGTCTCCAGGTTAACCGGGAGAGGAAAAATCATTGCAATGTACTGCAGACTTGGCAAAAGAAACTGCTTAATCACCTGTACACGCTTAAGTTTAGAAAATTTCCACTTCTTCCATCTAGTAACTTTGCGCTCCACAGCTTGAAGAGCCAATTCCCAATTATCTACTGGCAAATTCTGAGAACCAAACAAAACATCCAAAATTTTAAGAGGAGTTCTGAAATATGAATTCCCTCCTGAAAGGCCTCAACAGGGCCTACAGCCCCAATGCTCAACCCTTTTGTTTTTTGTAAATTCAACTTAGCATTCGAAATACTAGAAAAATCAGCAAAAGCTTCCAAAAATAAAGGTACAGAGGTTTGATCAGAAAAATACAAAACTATATCATCGGCATATGCTTGCAGCAAAAGATGCTGGTCCTGAGATAAAGTTCCCAAAACCCCAGTCCAGCGTGGAACCCGAACCAAGGTTTGTAAAAGGGGATCTAAAGAAAAAACATAAAGAAGGGGGCTGAGGGGACAGCCTTGACGCACTCCAGTAGACAACGAAAAGCTGGCGGCCGTGTGCCCTCTTAAAAGGGAAAAACAACATTATGCTGATACAACTGCCTAAGCAAGGCAACCAGCCGTACCAGAACCCCATAACTTTCCAGGGCTAAAAACAAAAATGGTAAATGGACACGGTCAAAAGCCTTTTCCAAATCAGCTGCAACCAGACAACTACTAATACCAGAAATCGATAGATGCTCAATAACATCCCTCAGCATCATTAAAGCTGATTGAATTTTCCTTTCGGGAATCCCACATAATTGGAAGGGAGAAACTACCAATCTAGCATAATTCTTTAATCGGTTATTCAAAATACTAGTAAAATGTTATAATCTGAGTTTAAGAGAGTTATAGGCGCCAGTTCCTAATATCCTGTCTATCCCCAGATTTAAATAAATAGATCAATAAACCATCTGAAAAGTAGGAAAAACACAGTATGCTTCACAAAATACTGAAATAAAAGGAAAAGGCAAGGTACCAATTCATCAGAAAAGACTTTATATAAAGAATTAGACAAACCATCCATACCAGGCGAAATATTAGGCTTCAAGGCCTGTATGACCTTCAAAATTTCTCCCTGAGAAATGGGCTCTAATAATTGTAAGGTTTCAGATGCCTCTGATGAAATAATGAAACTGCTCAAATATGAATGCATGGAGTCTTCAGAAATCGGTAGAGAAGGTTCCAAAGACTGAAAATGGGACATAATCAATTCTCTTAACTGTGGGACAGTATCTGCTATAGAAAAATCAGGGTTAGAAAGTTAGACCATATTAGAGGAATCCCTCAAAACCTTGCAGGCTTCAAAGGGGTCACCCAATGGGGATTTTTTTATACCATTAGTTAAACTGGCTTGTAAGGTTTTAGCTCGGTCATACTGATAAATCCTCATTTGTTCTTGTACATTTCTTATTTGAGCCGAATAATCCCAATGTGATGAGTACGCCACTGTAGTGAGCCTTTGAAGCTGTTGCCTAAGGGACAAATACTTAAAAAAATTAGAATTTTTCATTTTAACCCCTTGATTTTTAAACCAACTGCTCAAATTGGCCTTAGTCCTCAACCACCACTCCCCTAAATCGGAATATAAAAAAGCTACTGACAATCTTGCTTTCAAAATACATTTTACTCCATTCTGCACATAGGGTAACCCTAAAATAGAACTGTTAAGTTTCCACCGAACACGTCTACATTTTAAGAAACTAGGTACCTGAAATGTACATAATAAAAAGGAATGATCCGAAAATTCACTAGGGGTCATTATAAAGGAATGAACCAATAAACCAGGGGAAACAAACATATAATCAATAACTGAAAAAATCTTACCTTTACGGAACAAAAATTGAGCACCCTGGGAAGGGGAATGCAAACAAGTAGATAAGCCAGCTATCTTAACAATATTGGCCAACACCTGAGAATCACAATAAAGTTTGTTACCTTTTTGCAAAAGTGGGAATGGTACAAGTTAGAAGTCCCCACCCACAAAATCTTAACAGAGGTGACCAAATAAGGTTGTATGGATTTAAACAGGCCACTCTACCAGCTTTCGTTTGGGGCTATAGATATTAATAAAATGGTAACAAATACCTTGCCATTTCCTGTCTAGAATCAAAACCCTGCCAGGTATGAGATCGATTAAATTGTGTAAAACAAATGAAAAGGAATTAAATAAAATACCAATACCATCGGTCCTATCCAAGCCAAAGGACCAAAAGGAAGGGCCCCAAACCCAATCACGTTTAAAGGAGGCTAACTGTTCCACAGAAAACATCCAAGTCTACTGAAGGAAACAGACAGATAAATACCGTTCATGAACATGATGAAAAAGGGCCTATCGTTTAGCTTTATTCAACAAGCTGTGGGTATTAAGAGAGCCCCAAAGAAACCTCATTTATGAGCAGAGTGGGAAAAGAAAAACCAACTCCTTATTTTTTTCTCTTCTTTTTTTCTTTATACTTATCCACGGATCAAGCATAAAGAGGATTTCTGGGAGTCTGAGTCACCCAAATCCATTTCCGTGTCTCCAAGGTGAAAAGAGATGCATATGAGTTACTGATTTCAAGGCCAGTAACAGAAGGGGGAGATTTAGGATGCAAATTCCGGGAAGGTCTGCGCCTGGGCAAAGATGGTCCAAGCGCCGAGATCTTAGACTCTTTCCCAGCAACCCCGGAATCCTCCTGAATAACACACAGGAGGAAAGTCCAGGAGCCGGGAGTGCCCATACGAGGTTTTTCATCTGCCAATGTAACAGAGAACACTGCAGCAGAAGAGGAGGGAGAAAGGTACTGTACCTATAGCCACCACTTGTTTTACATCTGAGGAAGGAGGTAGTTGTCTTGAAAGGGAAGGGAAGGAGGGGAAGGTTTGAGGAGATTTTCCTAAAGGAGTAGGGAGGAAAGGGGAAGGCAAAAGCATCCTGGGCGTTCTGAATAAGAAGGTCTGAACTAATACAATTAACGTTATTCCTGGCAGCCCATGAGCAAATCCGAAATCTATGGCCAGATTCGTCACAGAGGTCACACTTAGAGATATTAATGCATTGCGTAATGACATGCCCTACCTCCCCACAATTTTCACAACAAAGTCAATCGCAAATGCTAGAAAGGTGAGTTCTAGACCCACACTTATAACAAGCACGTGGTTGACCCCCATAAAAGCATACCCCCCTGTCTCTTCCAAGCATAAAGGAATTTGGAATATGGGCCACCCCAGACTCAGATTGCCTCAGTTTGACCTTATATTTCCAACCCCCTGTCCAAAAACCTTCCGAATCTAAAATAGGTTCAGGGTTGCTTAAGACCTCACATTTTTGTTTCAACCAAAAAGTGATATCCTCCACAAGGACCCTCTCATTTCTAAACATCACCGTAACATATTTGATTAAAGGTTTAGAAAGAGGTATTACCATAAAGGGGGTCCATGTGGGGGAAAACTTTATCTGACCATAACGGTCCCAAAACAAATCCAAACCACGAGGAGTACGGTAACTGACATCAACGTTATCTTCACCAGATATGTTAATAAAGGCATACACATCTTGGGGAGTAAAATGCAAAGAATCCTTCAGTAGCGTTTTACCCACATAATGTCTGTCAGGCCTGTCCTGCAGGCCCCCCTTATATCGTATTCGAACTGCATTTCATCGGGGTGCTGCTTCCCTTTTGGAAGAAGAAAAAGTGGACATAAGGGGTTTCTGGGATGAGGATTTGGGCATGGAAAAATCCTGAATTGGTACTTCATTCACCAAAGGGGGCAATCCTGCAGTTGTAGGAAGTTGGCCGAGAGGAGTCCTGTGAGGGGCACTCTTCTCCTGAAGTGGCAAATCAATGCTTGTAAGGGAAGGGGGGTACTGTAACCTGAGGAGGGGAAGCAAGGGGTGAAGGCCCAGTTCCTAAAGATGTAGTATGCTTGTTGCTAGCCAAGTCCTTAGGCTGTGGAATCGGTTTCCATTCAGGCGCATGTTGAGAAAGGGGAAACTCAGAATCCCAAACCGGGTCAGGCTTCCAAACCCCAGAGGTAGTCTGTGTCCAACCCGCCCCCAAAAGAGCTTGCTCCAGAGACCAGGATTCCTGAAGAATATCACTCAAAAGGGAAACAGAGGCTGGCACTGTAGGTTGCTCAATAACCCATTTAGGCTGCTGAATACTAGAGGCCCAAAAGTGAATTCAGTGACCCTGTTTGAGAAGTAGCCTATGATTGATAAATGATATCAGAATTCCCCTGAATACCCATAGAAGGAAGGCTTTTTTTGAAAACAAACCTGGCAGCTTTCAGTAAAGGAACTGAAACATTCTGGGTAAATGCAGAGGAGCCCACCCCTGCTGTAGTGATATTGCACCCAACATCAGAACTAGAAGCCTCATTCAGCGGAGCAGAATGCACTCCCTCAGGCTGTAGGCACTCGCTACAACCCGCAATTTTTCTGCCAGCCCGTAGTAGTGCTGCCGCTATGCTAGGAGTGCTGTGAGCAGACAAAGCTGTCTCAGGAATGCGACCCTCCCTCGGAGCCCCAGTGCAGAAACAGCCGACTTGTAGCATGACAGGCAGAGATTCTGCTTTTGACAGAACTAATTAGCGCCAGAGCACTTTTCAGAGACAGGCTCCACAGAAGCTGTAATTAACTTGGTGTTGTCCACAGACAGAGCCGTATCGATATCGGCAAACTCAGTACGAGTCAAAATTAGAGATTTCTCAAAGCAGTCCACAACACGTACAGCCGAAGCTGCCACAGGAGAAGGCAAAACACCAAGGGCATGGTCAGAAATAGACATATTTAACAGGGTCTTACCGCTCAACGCGGAATCACCAGACGAGATCACATCTGTAGGAAATTCAGGAGAAGTAGCCGCGCTGCGAACCAGGGATACCACAGAGTCATGCCACTGTTCCTTTGAATTACAGAGTCAGTTGGAACGACAAGTTTTAAATCGGGAGCACCAAATCCTCGAGATAAATTCAAAACGAGCAAAACAGAATCATCAGGGCCTGACTGAAGAGCAGAATCTGCCCATACAAGCGGAGCATCCTGAAAATCATTATCTGAATCAAAGTCCGATTGAGAAACAGCCTCCATAACACTGTCTGTGGAAGCAGAGGCTAACGCTCCTAGCAAGCCAGCAACCTCCTCCTTCAATGTCAGCTGCAGAGTGGCCATCCTGACGCATTTACTCAGACCCCTGCTTGCAGCAATGCAGCAGCAGAGTAGGGGAATTTCCCTGGTGTCCTGGCCAAATTTCCCTCATTCACTAAAAATACCATCAACAGCTTAATCTGGTTCAAGGTCAGTTGACGTTCATCTGTATCCCTCTCCCCCGAGTCGTGCCTGAAAATAGGCAGGATTTGTCTAGTGCACTTACCCAGTCAACAAAAACTAAATAAAATAAATAATAAAGTAAACCTGCTTTCATTCACTGAGTTTGTCCCCTGTGTCTCCTTACTGAAGCACCACTACACCATCATGGAGAGCAGACACTTGTGCTCTTTATGTTTGTACCTCCACCCCATGCCGTACTCTTCCCTTGGGTTTTTGTTTCCCAGGTGCAATGCTTTGCACTTCTTTGCATTGGATCTAAGCTGTCATACTTTTGAACATTCCTCCAACCTTGCCAAGTCCCTTCTCATCCTTTCCACCCCACCTTCTGTATCAACCCTGTTGCAGATCTTTGTGTCATCTGCAAAGAGGCATACTTTTCCTTCCAGTCCCTCTGCAATGTCACTTATAAAGACATTAAAAAGGACTGGTCCCAGTACTGAACCCTGCGGTGCCCCGCTAGTAACATCCCTTTCTTTGGAGTGGACTCCATTTACTGTTACCCCTGTGTCCTGTTGTCCAGTCAATTTTTTACCCAGGCTGCCACCCTAGGTCCCACTTCCAGGCTGGCTAACTGGTTTATTAATCTTTTGTGTGGGACTGTGTCAAATGCCTTGCTAAAGTCTAGCTAAGCCATGACCACAGCTCCTCCTGGTCTACTACTTGGTCCCAGTCAAGATAGCTATTAGATTCATCTAACATGACCTTCCCGCTGTAAATCCATGCTGCCTTCGGTCCTGTGCCCCACTGGCCTCTAGGTAGTCAGCAATTCTTTCCTTCAGAAGTGATCCCATTATTTTCCCTTCCACTGAGGTCAAACTGACAGGTCTGTAGTTTCCTGCCTCTGCTTTGCTTCCACTTTTGTGAAGGGGAATCACATCTGCCCATTCTGCAAAGAGGCATACTTTTCCACCATTCTCCATTCCTCAGGCACCACACCATCCTCCCATGATGGGCCTCAATCCTGACAGCTCCACTGGCTTTGCACCCTGCCTCCCAGATTCCTTAGACTTAGTGCCCCTGCTCTGGCTCACCCAATCACCCAGTTGATAAACAGAACCTTCCTCACACAGTCTGTACCAGATAAATGGAAAACCGCTACTGTTGCCCTGGTGCACAAATCAGCCCAACCAACCTCGTTGAAAATTACAGAACCATTTCAATACTGTGTCCTTTAGCTAAAATTCAAGAAAGAGTCCTTTACAATCAGTTGTACTCTTTTCCTGAACAGACCAACTCCTCCCAATACATCAACATGGCTTAAGAAATCACATGGCACCAAATCCGCTTCTCTTGAAGATCATCTCTGATATCTTTCATGCAATAAATCATGGTAATGCCACAGGGCAGTCTTTATCTACCTCACCAAGGCCTTTGACCTTGTTAATCACTTACTTCTCATCTCCAAGCTTCAATTGTTATGGCTTGATAATAACTCAGTCATCTGGGTATCAAACTATCTAGCTGATTGATTCCAGTGTGTCAAATGGGGGCCCTCTCCTCCTATCTCTAGTCTTGGACAGGGTCCCCCAAGGATCTATTCTGGGGCCCAATTTTTCTCTTTCTTCATCAACGACCTACCCTTTAACTGTGGTGGTGGATCTATCCAACTCTACTCCAATGGTGCCATCCTATACAGGCATGGAACAGACATCTCAGCTAGCAGAGCTCACCTAGAAATTAACTTCCATCTTCTAGAAACCTAGTTCAAGGAAAACTTGCTGGCACTGAATACAAAGAAGATCAAATCAATGCTATTCCACCATACTTCCTTTGACCTAACCCCTCAGCCTTCTTTGATAATTAACACATCATCGTGCAATCCTCTTGAAGGGATTGAATCATTCAAATACCTGGGCATAACTCTCGATGAACAATTATCCTTCGATACTCAAGTCAATAGCATTATTAAAACCACAAATCAAAAACTTGGTCTCCTCCACCGTATCTCCCCTTACTTTACTCCTTGTGCTAGAAAAATCATTGCCTCTGCCACCCCTCTCCCAGCCTTATTCTATGGTGCCTCCATAATTTACTCAGCCAGGACCACCACCTTAAAAAAACTCAAACAGGCCTACCACAGAATTGCCTGCTTCACTGATGCAGCATCAGCTCCAGCCCACCACTGTGCGGTTCTCAAATTTCTAGGGCGGCCCTCTTTTGAGCCCAGAATGGACTTTCCTGTCCTGTGCACCACATTCAAACTTTCCCACTTTCCTCCCCCAATGATTAAATCAGGGCTCCTCACCCAAAAATCCTTCCCCAGGACACTTTGACACTCATACCTCCTGCTGCTGAACCTCCCGAAAGCTTGTCTAGCCATAGGTAGATGATCTTTTACCTTCTCGGCTACTCAAAAATGGAATGCCCTTCCCCACAGCGTACTCTCATGCTCAACTCTTCCCTTATTTAAGAAAACTCTCAAGGAAAGTGTCTTTTCCCCCCCACCTGTTGTGGCAACTGCACCTAATAACCTATGCTAAACCCCTCTCCTCTCTTCTATGTAATGTAAATTTTGCTTGTATATTTTGTATAGATGAAGGATACTCACTGCTTGTACGTTACATTATAATGTTGGGTCAAACACAACACCACTGGCTGCTTAGTTCTACTTTCTCAGAACATGACCTACATGAATGCCTTGGTCTCCAGTCTTCATCATTGCCGACCCTAACCCTACCAGTGTTGTATCCTCCATGGATACCACAGGACCTCCAAGGAAACAACAGCCATAGCTGTCAGTATTGACTGTATTTCTGGAATACAATTGTGGCTCTACTGTTCCAACTGTTTCATCTTCAAATGTGTATTGCTTGCCTGCTGCCTGTATCTATTGTCTAAACTGTATTCACCCTACTGTACATTTGTTATATCCTCTACTGTTCTTATTTTCTAACTTGAATTGTTATATTCCCTAGGGTCACCCTATGAAAAAGGGACTTGACTGTCTCAGTGGGCCCACCAGGTTATCAAAATTAAAAAAAATAAAATAAATGATTTGTTGAAAAATGGTAGTCAGTGGTGTCACTAGTTCTCCTCTCAGTTCTTTTAGAATTCTAGGGTGAATCCTGGCAACTCCATTGCTTTGTCTCTCTTCTGTTTCAGGAGTTCTTTCAGAACCCTTTCTTCTGTGAATGGACTGGTATCCTCCCATCCAAAGTATTTCTATTGATTGGATTAGGTATCTCTCTACTTATCTTGTGAATACTGAGCAGAAGTATTCATTCAGTATCCATGCTTTTTCACTGTCACCCTCTGCCCACTCACCCTCCCCTTATTAAGCCTCACTATCCCTCCCTTGGTCTTTCTTCGCTCCCTAATGTACCTATAAAAGGTTTTATCCCTCTACTTAACTGAGTTGGCTATCTTTTTCTCAGTTTAGGCCTTTACTATTCTGACTGCCTTCCCTACTTCCTTCTGCTTTAACTGGTACAGTTCTCTGTCCTGCTCCTTCTGTGTTTCCTTATATTTCTTGAATGCTATCTTTTTCTCCCTAACCTTCCCCGCCACCTCTTTTGAGAACCATAGTGGTTTTCTCCTTCATTTTGATTTGTTTATTTGCTTCACAGAAAGGCTTGTTGCTTCTGTGATGGCAGTTTTGATGTTTCTACACTGTTTCTCTACCCCTCCTTCTTGCCTGTTCGCTAGTGCTTTTCTGAGGCACTCTCCCATTTTGTTAAAGTCAGCCCTTCTAAAGTCCAGTACCTTCAAGTTTGTGTGGCTTGACTCTATGGCTGTGTTTATTCTGAACCACACTGTTTGGTGGTCACTTTTTCCCAGATGGGTATCCACTTCTAAATCTGAGATCCTCTCTCCGTCCCCATTTGAGAGTACCAGGTCTAAGATTGCTCCCTCCTGAATGGGTTCCAGTTCTAGCTGTCTGAGGCATGCCCTCTGTAGTGTATCAAGAATGACCCTGCTCTTGGATGTGACTGCAGCAAAGGTGCTCCAGTTAACATCTGGAATATTCAGGTCCCCCATAAACAATAGCTCCCCTTTTTCTGCCATCCTAAGGATGTCTTCTATCATTTCCTTGTCCATTTCCTCCCCCTGAGATGAGGGTCTGTATACAACTCCATGCGAATTGTGGTGCTGTTTCCTGTCTCCAGGGTAACACACAGTGCCTCCTCTCCTCTCTGTTTACCCTTTAGTTCCATTGCGTTGATCCCTTCCCTTACATAGAGAGTGCCTCCTCCTCGCTCTCTACCCTCCCTGTCTCCTAGATTGTGTACCCTGGTATGTTGACATCCCAGTTATGGTTCTTTGTGTACCATGGTTCTGTGACTGCCACAATATCCAGGCTTCCCTCTTCCATCAAGGCAACTAATTCAAGGAGCTTGTTATCCAGACTATAGGCATTGGTACTCATTGCCCTCCATTTTGTTCATGGCCTTACCCCTTTTAACCTCATCCCTGTCCTTATTGCCTTTGCCTTTTTCTACATTTACCCCTGCCCTTCTCCCTATCGACTTCTCTATTTTGGTGTTTACCTCACTAACTACCCTGTTTTGTGGGGGCTGGGATTTTCCTCTTCTTTTAGTGCCTCCTCCATGGCTAGTTTAAATGCTTGCCAATGAAGCATTTAAACCTATCACCTAGGATCCTGGCTCCTCTCCTTGACAGAAGCAAATCATCACACCAGTAGAGACCTGCATACCTCCAGGTGGACTCCCAGTCCCTAATGAAACCAAAACCCTGAGCTCTGCACCAGTTTTTCAACACTGATTGAATCCCATGGTGTGGAGCACCCTAGCCTCACCCATGCCATATACAGGCAGCACTCTGAGAAGGTTACCTTGGGTTCTACTTGTCTAAGGCCCCTCCCCAACTCCATAGACTCCCCCTGCACTGCTCTGATCCCATTCCCAGCCAGGTCATTTGTCCCTGGGTGGACAATGACATCCAGCTCCCTCCCCTGTGCAGCTGCTCCCATGATCCTGAGGATTCGCTCTCTGTCCCTCCAAGCCATGGTGCCAAGCAGGCACCTTACCTCCCTCTTCCCTCCCTCCCCCAGTTCTATCCCCAACAATTGAGTCCCCCAGCAGGAGCTGTTTCCTTCCCTGTGGGTCCCATGCCACTCTCCTGTGGGTCTCCTTTGTGAGGTTCTTAGCATCCTCCTTGGTCTCCACTGCGGGTGCTTCCATAGAGGAACCATACTCTGCCAGAATGGTGTATGAATTTTGGAGAGGTACAAGTGGAGGGATGTGCCTGTGCCTACCACCTTCACCCTTCCTGAGCCCACCGTGGTCCAACTGCCCTTTTCTTGGCAACTTCTGAGGCAGCAGTGGCGGCCCTGGTGGTCCCTGGGTGGAGAGGAGGTCCCACGATCCTGACCAACTCAGCCTGGAGACAAGCAACCTCCTCAGCCCAGAGAGGTGAATGCAGATGGGACAACACTGCATCCTCCAGAATGTCTCCCGGAAGACTGTCGCTCCACAGCCACTGCTCTGCACCACTCCCAGCATGTCTTATTTTTGGCCCCTCAACTGTTATTTTGTATGCTTTACTCTTTCCTCTCCATTTTCTTATTTTTTTCTCCCTACTTTCCTACTACCTCTGTGCTCTTACAGTGTCTGCCCTTCCTGTTCTTAGACAGAAAGTTCCTGTATTCCTCAGTAGTCTCTTTCTTACTTGCTCAGACACAGACCTCCAACAGCAAACACTTTTTTCTTCTCCTTCCCTCCCTGTTTTTCTCTCCTTCTGTAGTGACTTACAGCTTCTCTCTCCTCCTCTTGTATGTGCCTTTGTGGACCTAGTTGCTAGCTACACCCTTTGTAATTGCTTGTGCTGTGCTGCCTAACTGTTCCTGTGTCTTTAAGTAGGTGTGGCCTGGCCTTCTACTATAAAGGCAGAGCACCCAGGTGATTGAGGAATGGGTGTGGAACTGGGGATTGTTCCTTTGGTACTCGGTGTCTACAAAACAATCAAAAATTTGCAAAAAAGACTCTCTGTAACTCATAGCAAAACACAGCTCTAGTTTAAGGAAGCTAGTAGCTGCTCTCCTCTCAGCTTCTGCAGCAAACAGAGTCCACAGTCAGTTCCTGTTTGTAGTCCACAGTCCCTCAAACCTTCTTCAGCTCCTCCCTTATCAGACACCTCTTTCATAGAATTTCAGTAACAGCTGTAGTCACAAATGACTGCAAATATTCTCCCAGCTAGTTACCTCCTGGCAAATTAAAGTTCAACGTGGGCACATAGCTTAGAGCTTGTATACGTATGAGCTGAATGGTATATGATTGGTGCTTCTGACTTAAGCTTTGGCACTTCTCTGCATCTTGTCCTCTGTAGGAGACTGGGTAGGTGTACAGTAGACTTAAGGCCCAGTGGAGAGGGAGAGATAGGAGTGCTGGAGAAGGAGGAGGAGGAGGAGGCAGGGGAGGATGGAGTACACCGCCAAAACACTTGAAGCAGAGTGAGAGGCAGCCTGATGTTTAAATATGGGATGGAGGAGGAGCTCCCCTCCCATTGAACATCAGGCTATAGCCTTCCTGTTCAATGTGGGGTAAACGTCTTGGTGCTTGTGTATACTTACGAGCTGACTAGTACATGCTTGGTGTTTATGACTTAAACTTTGGTGCTTCTCCGCATCCCATCCTCTGTAGGACACTGGGAAGGTGTAGACTTAAGGCCCAAAAGGAGACAGCGCAGCGACTACCTCCTCCAACTCTGGAGAGTGTGATCAGCAGCGTGCAGGAGAGGATAAAAACGCTCAGGGGCACCTCTGAGGACCCATCGCTAATGACCTGTGTCCTCAAGGGCATACTAAGAGGAGAATAATCCTAAGGGTGGCTTAGAGTTAGGTTTGGTTACGTCCAGAAGTTCAGTCTGATTTTTTGCTGGTCGAAGTGTCCTGTTCGAGGTTGAGGTGAGCAGGAAGTCGATGTTGCAGATGAAAGTTCAAGCAGATGGAAATGTCCTGCTTGGAATGATGACCAGATGCTGGGGACAATGGTCAATCTGATTCTGAGTTAGACGACTGTTGTACATCCATAGCACGGCCATTGAGTAATAGATAGTGCTCCATAATGGGTCTGTTTGTTGGTATGGCAGGAACCTTGCAGACTCACCATGGCTGTATTGTGACATAATCTGAGACAGAAGGGCGATAGCCTTTGTAGGAATGGTGGGACCCCACGTAGTCCACCATTGCAGTAGTACGGAATAATGCAGTATATGAAGGACTAGAGTAGCATGAGGCTAATTGAAATGACATGCAAGTATCAGATAAGGCCCATAGTGGGGCATGAATAAATGGGAAGGTGGGACCCCACATGATCCGCCATCACCCGGAGATGTTAGGCATTGAAGCTGGAATGGAAGATGGTGGATTGTACCAGCAGAAATTAATGAATTAATGATAATAGCAGGCTCAGAGGTAGAATAGCTGGGAAATGATATTCCCATGGAGGTCCTGATATATGAAGTAATCATGTTTGAGTGACTGAAAGTCTCAGGTGGTCAGTACTGGAAGGCAAGATGCTGACAAGGGTCTGCCATAGTGCAAGAAAAGTCCAGTTGAGTAGAGAGGATAACCCCTGTTCGAGGGCAATAGGAATTGGCGGATGGTGAGAAACCAATGGGTTCACCATTGCCATAGAACAATGAATCTGAGGTGAGGGGCAAAGTCCATCGAAAACTGTAATATGATGGATGCAGTTGAGAAAGGAGGGCCCCATGAGGGTGCATTGAGATGGATGATGGGATGCACTGCATGTCATTAATCATTGGTTAACATATCGTCCAAGATGAGTCCATAATTGCTGTCTTATTGCATAGTTCAAGGGAAAGCGATGGTCACTGGAAATAGGACTGGAAGACAAGGAATACGAGGAAGTTTCTCAAGGAAATGCAGGAAAGGATGGTGGGACCCCACGTGGTCCACCATCACCATAGTATATAACGATCCGGTGATAAGGGGTATCCTCGTGAGGGAGAGTCTATTGCAGTCCAAGGTAAAGAAGGCGATACCTATGCATAGGAACTCCTGAAATGATTAGGAAATACTTTTGAGCTACGGTAGGGCCTTTGAAGGCATGTAAGTTTGGGCCAAGGGACCTCAGTAGTCCGCCATTGCCATATGTGAGTAATGCAATGAGTTCCAGCAGTGAGTGGGATCAGGGGAGCAACAGAAATGGAGCAAGAGGGAGGGAGAGGTACCCCAAGGGAGTCACATCTGGATAAGGATAAAAAAGCCAGTAAGGTGGAGGGGACAGATGATGCTATCTCCACCAAAAGGGTGTGGTTAGCCCTCAAGGCCCTAAAGAAAGACAAATCTCCTGGGCCAGATGGCATTCATCCAAGAGTACTATGGGAACTGGCGGACATACTGGTTGCACCCCTGGCGGAGCTCTTCAACAGGTCACTTGAGACAGGGAGGGTACTTAGGGATTGGCGAGAGGCACATGTGGTGCCAATCCATAAAGGGGGGTCGAGAGAAGTATCAGGTAACTATAGACCCATCAGTTTGACCTCGGTGGTTGGAAAATTAATGGAGAGTATACTAAAGGAACGATTGGGGGTGTACTTGGAGGAGGTGGGAGGTCTGGATAGTCGGCAACATGGGTTTGTGCCAGGTAGATCATGTCAAACCAACCTTGTGGAGTTCTACGAATGGGTAACATCAGAACTGGACAGGGGAAAGCCTGTGGATGTATTATTCTTGGACTTCAGCAAGGCGTTGACTCTGTCCCCACAATGGTCTGGTGGAGAAACTGATGGGGTTAGAGTAGGCCCTTTGATGGTCAGATGGATTGAAAACTGGCTAGCTGGATGCACCCAGAGAGTAGTGGTCTGTGGGGAGCTCTTGAACCCTAGAGAGGTTGGTAGTGGGGTACCGCAGGGCTCGGTCCTGGGTCCAATCCTGTTTAATGCATACATATCGGACATCAGGGAGGGTATAGGGTGTGAAATGAGTCTCTTCATGGATGACTCCAAGATAGGAGCAGTAGTTGAGGGAGAAGAGGGGAGGTTGGCCCTGCAAGGGGACCTGGACACCCTGGAAAGTTGGGCTCACAAATGGAAATTAAATTTCAATATCACCAAGTGCAAGGTGTTGTATCTTGGTCAGGGAAACCCTAAACACAGGTACACCCTGGGAGAGGAGGTGCTGGAGGCCTCAATAGGGGAAAAAGACCTAGGGGTCATGGTGGATGCATGTATGAATAACTCTGAGCAGTGCAGGACAGCGGCTAGCAAGACAAACAGGATGTTGGGATGCATCATAAGGGGATCACCTCTAGGAGCAAGGAAGTGATTCTGCTGCTGTACAATGGACTGGTTAGACCACACCCTTGAGTACTGTGTACAGTACGTGAGACCACACTTGAAGAGGGACATACAGCTCCTGGAGAGGGTACAGAGGAGGGCAACTAAGATGATACGAGGGCTAGGGGATTTGACGATGGAGGACAGACTTGAGGAGCTCTGCCTGTTTTCATTGGAGGAGAGAGACAGGGGACATGATTGAGGTCTTCAAGTACCTCAAGGGAATAAATAGGGTAAACATGGAGGGATCTTTAGACTAAAGCAGGTAGGTATCACCAGGGCATGGTTTGAAGTTGGAAGGTGGAAGGGTGAGGGGGGAAAAGAGGAGGAGGTTTTTCACTGAGAGGGTGGTGGACCCTTGGAATGCACTGCCTGGTGAGCTGATTCAGAGATCCACAGTGGAGGGCTTCAAGAGAGGGTGGGACAGACACAGAAAGTGGATGTATCAGATGATGGCCTGTCCCAGGGGGGTGGGGATGGATGATAGGGGTTTCTGGAGCACAAGGGATGGGAGGGCCTCTGCACCCAACTAAGGATCTAAGGTTCGAGCAGACTCGATAGACCATAAGGCCTAATCTGCTGGCAAATAGTATGTTAGTATGTTAGAGTAGTGCGTGGCAGAGATGGTGAGACCCCACATGGTCCATCATCGCTGTACCACATGACTGGGAAGGCAAGACCCCACGTGGTTCGCCTTCGCCATGGTTTTAAGTCAGGCCTGTGCTGGATGGTGGGACCCCACATGGTCCACTAGTGCCATGGTAAGGAATAGCCCACATATAGTTCCAGTAGTCCACCTGCATAAATGGAATGAATCTGAGCAATAAACAGATGCCTCCTCGTTGGGATGGGTGGATTAAGATGGCGGGACCCCATGTGGTCCACCATCACCATGGCATATAATAGGTTAAAGCACTCGGATTTGCAATTCTTATTTGGTTGGCACTGACATGGGGAACTGTTAATGAGAGAATGATGAACATTTTGGGTGCCCTAAAACTAGCGTGAGACTCTGTTTGGCTCATCCTATGTAGACTAGCAATCTCAGTGAGAAAAAAATTAAGTGTAGGATGAACTCTGTCACAAGCACACTCCACAAGTCAGGCCTTCTACTCCCACAGGGCCAACCTCAGAGCGTAATAGTGTGATAAGGTAACAGACAGGGTAATTATCCTGTCTGCTTTGGGTCTGAATCACCTTTAGCCTTGAGTTCTGGGTGGATTCAAACAGTGAACCTTATGCTAGCATATCCAATGTACAGGCTCAGATATGTACCCTCTTCAGGGTTGCAGTACAATCTTTCGCCAGGGGCACCCAGCCAGGCTTCCAAAATGAACACTTAAAACTCTGTAAGAGACCTTAGGTATATTCTTACCTTATTATACAAGCTCAGTACACAATCAAGCTTTTCAACAGCTGTCAGACTTAAACAATGGCACTTCACTAGCAAAAGAAACAACTGAGAAGACATAGGCAGTATTTCAAGGAAAAGGTTATTTACTAAAAATATGATAAAAACATGTAAAATTAAACACAGAAAAATATATCATACAGCATACAATAGTGTAAAATAAAAGGAAGTTACAGACAAAACACTCCTACCACAAAGACTTTCTTTTTTTCTAAGTATTACCTTTCTAAGTGTGCTTAAGTTAGAGACTTTCTGTCTCAGAGCTCATGATGATATAACACATATTCCCAGATACAATGTTACATTTCAACTCTATCTCCCCACCCCCTTTTGGTGAGTCAGCTAGCTCCTCCTCTTAGAATTAATTCTAACATAATTTCTACCAGGAGGTATTTTTAATTAATGGTAACATCAGAAAAAAAAACATTTCTTAAATATGACATCCTTTAATTAAACATTTCTCTTTGAACTTAACAATCCTACCATATGTCACTATTTCTCGGCAGCATGTTAAAATTTGAGAGGAACCTGCCAAATTATTCTTTATCCTGTTACGTCATAAGCTTTATGTTTGGTTTTAACTTCAAAAGCCTGGGCAGGTCATAAAATGGTAATAAAATGCCCTCGGGAAGGAAGGCAGTTAATTAACTGGTTCGCCTGGTCAGTTTAATTACATCCTGTAGTTCCAGCTACTGACCTTTAAAGTTACAGGCCAAATCTGCTAACTTGTGTGAGACAATTTCATACACAGACCAGTTATTTATAATATAAATATCATACAACTAGCATAAGCAAGGGGCAGAGCGTCACACTCCTCCCACCTAGACTGAATTAGGGGGCTCTGTCCCTGCATGAGATGAGCTCCTAAGTCAGTTCATTCCTCAAACAGATGCAACAAGCCATCTGTGTTTTCATTGGTTGCTCCAGCCCTATGTGAGATCATCATGTCATACCCTTGCAAGGCAAGACTCCATCTTAATAGTCTGCCATTCGTTTTTCCCATTTGTGTCAGCCAAACCAGGGGGTATTGGTCAGTTTATACCTCAAAATGCTGCCTGTATAAGTATGGCCCTAACTTCTTTAGGGCCCACACTATGGCAAGACACTCTTTTTCCACAGTAAAGTATGCCTGCTGCCTGGGAAGTAACTTTTTACTCAGGTACACTATGGGGTGATCTTTCCCTTGGTTGAATGTCTGACCCAGTACTTCCCCAATACCCACCTCTGAGGTGTCAGTCTGGACTATAAAGGGTCTGCTATAGTTAGGACTTGTCAACACAGGAGCACTACACAATGCCTCCTTCAGTCTGGTAAAGGCTTTTTCACAGGCTGGTTCCCAGGTAATTTTCTTAGGCATCCTTTTCTTTACCAGATCAGATAGGGGAGCAGCCAGAGCACTGTAATTGGGCACAAATCATCCCCTCCCCCACCCGACTACACCAGTGCACTGGGTCCTCCTCCCTGCTGGACCTAGACTTCACAAACCACCCACACAAAATCTCTAGCATCACTATTCTTCCAGATGTGATTAGTGACAACCCCTGTCCTCTGCTCCTGGATGTGCAAGACCCCAAATCCCTCTGAAAATGATCCTAGGACACAAACTTGGCCTGGCAAACTTGCACCTAAAGCCCATCTCAGTACAATGGATTGCTCATTCATAACTAACACCCTGACCCAGACAGAGCCCTCAATCTTTTCTATTCACTCCTAGAATGCCCCTTCAGACATGTTTGCCCCTCTGACCAAAGGATGGTCAAAGGCAACCGGCACCTTGGATCTCGGATCAACTACTGGCCCTGATGTGGTCCAGGGATTCCGATGGCCTCTCTCAATGAGACTGGCCTGCCATCTGACAGACAGAAGTACTTAGGAGGCCCGTGAACCAATGCACATGGTCTTCATGTAATGCCAAGGCCGAGTTCTACAAATCTGTCCTAACCTATACTTGGGGTGTGGGCAAATTATGGAATAATATTAAGGACATCTGCAGCAAACTCTAACCCTACCCCCACTTAAATCTTGATCAAGGGGACCTGACCTCTGATCCCAATCGGTTTGCCACTGCATTTAACCATCGCCTTCACTGACCTCAGCCACATTCTCCCTCGCCACTTGACCCACCCCTGTCTCCTACACCTCCTACCCCTACACACCTCCATTTCACCTATGTTGCATCACCCCCAAGTCTGCTGAGCCTTACCTTAGAAAAGCCATAAGCCACTCCCAATAAAGTAGTGACTCCTTAGACCTGAGACTCCTCCGGCTCACTCTAACTGAGGTGCTTATCCCCCTTACTCACATTAGTAACCAATCTCTATGTCTTGGGAAATTCCCAGCACAATGGAAATCTGCCTCCATCACCCCCATATTTAAGAGCGGGGACCGTACCTCCAACAACAACTATCGTCCTATATCTATCCCCCCCCCATCTGAGGCACTGGAGCGTATTGTCTCTGATCAGTTCACTGACCACCTAAACAAACACAAAATACTTTGCCACCAGCAACATGGTTTCTGTAAGAGACATAGCACGACTACTGCCCTACTCGAGTTCACCACCCACCTCCATGTGGCCATTGACAGTGGTCAGCTCTCTGGTGCAGTCTTCCTTGACCTCACTAAAGCGCTTGACACTGTCAACCACTCCCTCCTCCTAACTATCCTCCAAACTTGGTCTCTCTCTCTCAGGATGCCCTTTGCTGGTTCTCAGACTATTTGGCAGGCCGTTCACAGCAAGTCAGAATTGGAACCACCTTATCGAGCAGGCTGCATGTCGCTCTGGTGTCCCACAGGATCTATCCTCGGACCTTTATTATTCAGCCTCTTCCTCAGCTCCCTCCCCAGTCCTGCTCTAGCAACATTTCTACTCTACACGGATGATGCTGTCCTGTACTCCTCCAACCATGACCCTCTCAGCTCCGCCTCCCTTCAATCCTCTTTCAGTGATGCCAAAAGTGGTTCACCTCACAGCGCCTTACTCTAAACTATAAAAAGACTAAAGTTATTTACTTCTCACACCCACTTAGCTCCAAGAAGGACCGCTGCCAAACCAGACCCCACTTGAGCAAGTGGACTCCTTTAAATACCTGGGCATGACTCTTGACCCAGCCCTTAATTTCCACCATCACATTCACCAACTGTCTACAGCCCTCAACATCCGGCTCGGCATCCTCTACCGGTTTAAATGCTGTCTCACTCCTGATGCTCTTCATCATGGACCTCCTTGGTCCTCTCTCTTCTAGACTATGGCATTCTAATCTATAGCGCTGCCAGCTCCTTGGCCTTATCCATACTATGGATCTCCCTCAACAAAGCCTGTTGTCTCACCCTGGGCTGTGATCGTCTAACCCACATGTGTCCTTTATAATGCCACTAACTGGCTTAACCTAGATAACAGAATAGGGTTTCACACTTGCCTCATGACCAAAAGATTACCTTGGTCTCACCCCTCTGGTCTCTCCCATCTAATCCAGCGGGCCCCATCTCAGCAGCACACCCAGTGCTAACAGGCCGCTTGTGGTCCCGGTGCTGCACCTCCCAATTCCAAAGTTCCTTAGTTACCCAGCCTTCCTGGGTCAAAACCGGCCAAACACTCTCACAAACATGAATAGACTAGGCTCCACAAAGCCAACTTTCGGAACCACCGTAGTCCTCAATCTCTGTGACTGCCTCTGAACCTGTCCTCCCTCCATCTCCGCTTACTAAGGCCTCTGGCCGATATATCCCCCAACTCTCTTGAATCTCTCTTTGTTATCCCTTTAATGGAGTTTTCATATGTACCAGGACTTTGTGTCTAGCACCAGGAATCAACAGTATCTAAAATGTTAGCCAACTTACTGTATCATTGTATATTGTTTGCTTGCTTGTTGTGTTATTATTTCTGTATTGCTCTGAACTCTTCTCATATTGTTTTTACCTGTACTGAAGTGGAACCTTTGAAAAGGAGTCTTTGACTCAAAGGTATTTTCTGAATCCTCAATAAAATAAAAAAAAATAAAAATTTCCTATAGTACAATGCTGTCCCTAGAAAACTCTGGACCTGCTTCTGTGTTTCTGGTCTGGGCCATGCCTTGACCACCTCTATTTCGCTTGGTTAAATCTTTCGAGCTGACCTGATCTTACCACATGCCCAGGTGCCATTTCAGCCATGGCCACCTGGCACTTCTCAGCTTTGACAGTGAGCCCAGCCGCCTGTATCCTGCCCAGCACTTCCCTAAGGTGGGACAGGTGTTCCTCCCAACTGGCACTAAAGATTTATTTTTTATTTTATTTTATTTAAACAGCAGTTTGGAAAACCTTTGAGCCATAGGCTCATTTACAAAGGTACCTTGTCACAGTAAGACAAACGAAAATACACAGTATAGCAGTACAACACATAAGTATAACAGTAACTTAAGACATAGATACAAACAAGCTGGTACAGGTAGGATTGATGCAAACAATATCAGAGTTATGTTGTCCTTAGCAGCTTAATAGTAAGCTTTGTCATAAGTATTAGTACTGCAGTTTGACTAATGGCAATTACAGCATCGTGGTGTTAATAAGGTGGTTACGTGAGTTTTTGAAGCCTGCGATATAGTTGGAGCTTTGAGATGGAGGGGGCAGTGTGTTGAACCAGGAGGAGGCCCTAAGCTGAAGGCTCTTTGGCCGTGAGAGGTCCTAGCTCTAAGATGGCAATGTCATTCAGGTATGCCACGGTGTACTCTCAGCACCATTTAATACCTGGTTCACCAACCTTTGGAAAGTGTCCGGGTGTTCTTCATTCCAAAAGGCATTACTTTAAATTCAAATAAGCCTATCAAGTGATGAAGGCCGACCTCTCCCAGCTTGGTCAGATAACTCTACTCACAATACCCCTTTGTCAGGTCAATAGTTGTAAGGTAAGTTGCCCATCCCAACTTGTCCAGGAGTTCATCCATCCATGGCATCAGGTGGGTGTCTGACTTTGTGACTGCATTCAGTCTATGACAGTCCACACAAAATGAGTAGAGTCACCTGGCTTGGGAACAAGGACTAAGGGTGACACCCAGAGGCTGTGGGATTTCTGGATTACCCTCAGATCCAGTATTTACTCCACCTCCTCCTAATGTCTTTTGTACAGCCTCTGACACCTGATATGCTGTCCACCGTGGGCTGCTCGGGAGTCCCTCTCTCCACATCGCATCACTAAGGTGGTTAGTCCAGGCTTGCCACTAAACAATGGGTCAAAGTCTGCTAAAACCTCCCTTACTTCCTTGATCTGGTCCAGGTCAGCTGGGGTGCCAATTTAACTGCCTCCACAGAGGACTCCTACTTGCTTTCTTCCAGAAAGACCAGAAGGGGGTCTCCTTCATCTGTCCCTTCCCCAGGACTACATACTGCAAACACCATGTTAGCCCTATTAGCAAATGGCTTCATCATGTTGATATGGTACATTCTTTCTGTATGTCTTCTGTCAGGTAACTCTATTATGTAGTTTACATCATTTACCTTTCTGAACACTTTGTATGGTCCTGCCACTCAGCCTGCAGCTTGTTCTTCTGGACTGGAATGAGGACCATGACTTACTGACCCACAGTGTATGAGTGAGCTCTGACTCTGTGGTCATACCACACTTTTTGTTTCTGTTGGGCAGCTGCCAGGCTGCTCTGGCAGTCCCCATAAGATCCTTCAGCCTTTCCCTAAACCTAAGGACATAATCCACTATGGGAGTTCCCTAGGTGGCATTCTGGCCTTCCCAGTCCTCCCGGATCAAGTCTAGGGGCCCACGTACTTGGCGTCCATATAAGAGCTCAAAGGGGAAAAACCCTGTTGACTCTGGGGGCACCTCACTCTATGCAAACAACAGGTGGGGATGGTATTTCTCCCAGTCCCTCCCATGCTATTCAGCAAACACATGGAGCATTGACTTCAGGGTACCGTTAAATCTTTTTACAAGCCCATTGGCTTGTGGGTGATATGGTGTTGTGCATCTCTGCACCACCCCACACTTCTCCCACAAACATTTCATCAGGTCTGAAATGAAGGAAACCCCTTGATCGGTGAAAACCTCCTGCAGAAAGCCAACACAGGAGAAAATCCCAAGTAAGGCATATGCCACTTTGTCTGTCATCAGTGAAGATAGGGCAACTGCCTCTGGGTACTGGGTAGCATAATCCACCACAGTCAGGATGAACCTCTTCCTGGGGGACCTGGGGGTATTTAAAGACCCCACAATATCCATTCCTACCCTCCGGAATGGCTCCTCCACTGTGGGTAATAGAATTAGGGCGGTTTGGGTTTTCTTACCTGCCTTCCCTATTTCTTAGCACAGGTGACAAGATCTGCAATACTCCTTCACCTGCTTGGTGAAGTTGGGCCAATAGAAATTCTGGGCCAATTGCTTCATAGTGTGTGCAGTTCCCAGGTGACCAGACATGGGAATATCGTGTGCAATCTTGAGCAACTGCTCAAGGTACCCCTGGGGAATGACAAGCTGCCTATCATCCCTCCCTCTGTCTTAGCATTCTGCGTATACATCAGTCCATTGTCCCAATAAACTTTATGTTTTCTGTCACCTCCCTTTGCTCCATAAAAGTCTGCCCAAGCCCTTAGCTTTTCTAGACTAGGGTCACTTTTCTGAGCAGCTGCAAACTCCTTGCACATTCCCAAGGGATGGGACAGGTCCACTTCAGTCTCTAAACTAGGGTCCCTAGCTCTAGCATCAGGGCATTCAGGATCACTGTCATCCCTAACCCTCTGACAATGGGTCACCCTTCCTTCTTTGGAATAACCCTCCTTAGCTGCTTGGTTAACTGCTACTGGGGCAGTTTCTACCCCCTTTCATTAGCCTCCATCTCAGGAGACACAGGCTGTGGAACCAGCCTCCCAGTGGTTTCCATAGTGGCTTCTATGGTGTCTGGGGCACCATAGTTTTCCTTTGCTGCTTGGCTAGGGGTAACTTCACACACCATCCCTGGTTTGAGATTGTTGCTGAGAATTACATCAGCTGCTAAAGTTTCTGCTTTCACAACCTGTTGCACAGTTCCTCCTGTCTCACCCCAGTCTAGGAGAACACTAGCGAGTGGCAATGTTTTCTCCTCCCCAGTGAACCCCTGTACAGTTACAAATTTATTGGGTATAAGTTGACCAGGATCTACCCGATCCCCTTTTACCAACATCAGGGATGTCCCTGTGTCTCTTAACCCTTGTGTCTGAACACCATTCACAGTGACTGGGTGCATGTGTTCCCTCATTTTTACAGGCATGCTTTCAGGGACACACAAACAACCCACTTCTGTCCTAGCACCACTTTGTGTATTGCTCATTCTTTTGGGACACTGTCTGGCAATATGCCCAGTTTCTTTGCAAACCCAACATTTGTTTCTTTTCTCAGAAAAATCTTTTATTTGAAACCGGGGCTAACTGGTTTCGGTGGAGGCAGTGAGGGTTTTAGCTGCCCTGAAGGCATGCTTTTCCCTTTCTGTGCTGCCACCCTTCCCTATTCACTGTCAGAGCAGGTCGGCTCTTGGCATAGCGGTCCAAGAGTTCAGCAGCCTCTTGCACTGTTTTGGGATCTCGGTCCTCCAGCCAGGTTTTCAGCTCTGCTGGGCATGCCCAAAAAAACTGCCCTAACAATACAGCATTTTCAATTTTATCTACAGAGTTTGCTTTAATTTCTTCCCACCAACGTTTTAAAAACTGACATTGTTTCATGGCTAGCTCCTTGTAGCTCATGTCAAGGCTTCTTCTGAGCTTACGGAATTTAGCTCTGTATGCTTCTGCATTTAAATCATACTTTTTTAAAAGTGCAGTTTTAAATTTGCTGTAATCATTACTGTCCTCATTGTCCATTTGACCCAATGCATCCTGAGCTTTCCCAGTAAGTAGCGGGGATAGCTGGAAGCTCCAGGGCTCTCTAGGAATATTTGCCTGAATACAAATCTTTTCAAAGGAATTCAAAAAGACATCCATATCCTCCCCCTCTTTAAATGTGGCTATCAATTTGGAATTTAATTTTTAACCTAGTCCTGCAGTTCCAGTTAAACCCGTGCCACTTACCTGTGCTGGTGCTGGTGGTTGGAGTCGTAGCTTCTCCAGTTCATGTTGCCTCTGGCGCTCATGTTCTTAATGGTCAGCTTCTTGCTGTTCTCACTCCCTCTTCTCCTCTGCAGCTCACTGCTCTCGCTCCACTTCTCACTGTTCTCGCTCAGCTTCTCACTGTTCTCGCTCCCTCTTCTCCTCTGCAGCTCACTGCTCTCGCTCCACTTCTCACTGTTCTCGCTCAGCTTCTCACTGTTCTCACTCCCTCTTCTCCTCTGCAGCTCACTGCTCTCGCTCCGCTTCTCACTGTTCTCGCTCAGCTTCTCACTGTTCTCGCTCTCTCTTCTCCTCTGTGGCTCGCTGCTCTGTCTGCACTTCCTGCTGTAGTTGCTCCCTCTTCTCCTCTGTGGCTCGCTGCTCTGGCTACACTTCCCGCTGTAGTTGCTCCCTCTTCTCCTCTGCCTCTCGCTGCTCTCGCTTCTCCTCTCTCTTGAATTCCCACTTCTTCTGTTCAAACTCCAGTTCCATCCTCAGCAATTCCATCTGCAACTGGATTGCTTCTGGCTCCAGAATGCTGGTGACCTTCCCCTACTGCTGTGGACCATGGCTTGCACTGGTCCTGCTGTCCTCCTTACTGGATCTGGACACTGCACTGGGCTCTGTCCCCTCCATGCTCAAGGTTTGGCCCTTTCAGTCACAGACTATGACTCGAGGCTCTGGGCATCTGCAGCCATCAGAGCCTCCATGAGGTTCTGCTTGTTGGCTCTCCTCTCCTGTAGGACTCCTCTCTCTTTCCACAACTGCCTCAGGTAGTCTGCAGTGTGCTCACTGTAGTTGGAAGCCATTTTCTTTCCTAACTACAGCTACTCTAATGTCCACTTGGAAACAATATAAAACAGGTAGGAACTTTGACTGTAAGCATAATGATATAGTTCGGTTTCTTTTAAAAAAAAATCATTGCCTTATTTTGAAAGTGAGCTGTACAGTATTAAGCTGACACACTGAACTGTTAAAGCTTGTGTTGGCAATATTTTACCACACTGCTGCTAACCAAATCTGTGACATGCGCACTCTGCAGGTCAGGCCCTCTGCTCCCACAGGGCCAACCTCAGAGCGCAATAGTGTGAACAGGTAACAGACAGGGTAACCCTCCTGTCTGCTTTTGGTCTGAATCACCTTTAGCCTCAAGTTTTGGGGGGGATTCAAACTGTGAACCTTATGCTAGCATACCCAATGTACAGGCTCAGATATGTACCCTCTTCGGGACTGCAGTACAATTTTACACCAGGGGCACCTAGCCAGGCTTCCAAACTGAACCCCTAAGACTCTATAAGAGACCTTAGGTATATTTTTACCTTATTATACAAGCTCAGTACACAATCAAGCTTTTCAACAGCTGTCAGACTTAAATATCTGCAAATCAGATGCAAAAAGAAACAACTGAGAAGACACTCAGGCAGTATTTCAAGGAAATGGTTGTTTACTAAAAATATGATAAAAACATGTAAAATTAAACACAGAACAAAATATCATACAGCGCACAATCATGTAAAATAAAAAGGAAGTTACAGACAAAACACTCCTACCACAAAGACTTCATTTTTTTCTAAGTATTACCTTTCTAAATGTGTTTAAATTAGAGAGAACTTTCTGTCTCAAAGCTCACATGTGATATCAATCAATCAATAAATCAAATTCTTTATTTACCCAGGAGAACACCATTGAGCAAGCTCATTTACAAGGTGGACCTGCATTACACAAGTCGAGTAACAATGCATTTATATACAGACAAATAGACAGTAGATGCAAGAGTACAATAGTACAGGTAGGTCTGCAATAGACAGGATAAGTAAAAATACATTTGGGTTCAGGTAAAACAGTCAATGTAAGGTATACATAACAAAAGGGTAGCAGTTAGTAAAATGTATACCAGATACAACATACATGGTTTAGTATTCCTGTAAGGTAAAGGCATTATAGTCCAGTGAAGAGATTAGTTGAAGTGGATGCTACAAGCGAAGAGACATACACAGTCAGTTTAAAAGACCCAGGCAATGAGTACTTCACCTCAGTTTTCACCAAGGAAGATGGGGGTGCTGCATCATACATGGGAGGAGACAGAGATACTGAGGAAGGGGGGACCCTTACTGATCGGCGGGTCTGGGGAGAGGGGGAGGGATCACTGGCAGGAGGGGGGAGGGCTAAGCAGGGAGAAGAGGTACCAGAAGTGGAAATCACAGCAGAGAGAGTGAGGGAAGCCCTCAGCTCCCTTAAGACAGAGAAAGCACCGGGGTCGGATAAATTACATCCCAGAGTGCTGAAGGAACTTGAGATGTCCTGGTGAACCCCTGACTGAGCTTTTCACCATCTCTGAGAACAGGGTGGGTGCCCCAGGACCGAAGGTGGCGTAATATAATGCCTATCCACAAGGGGGATCAAGGAGGCGGCAGGGAACTACAGGCCTGTCAACCTGACATCGGTGGTGGGCAAGGTGATGGAGGGCATTGTCAAGGGAGGCTGGGGGGGACCTGGAAAAGTCAGGATGCCTGGACAATAGACAGCATGGATTCGTCCCGGGGAAATCGTGTCAGACAAACCTTGTGGAGTTCTATGACTGGGTGACGAGTGCCTTGGACCTGGGTAGACCAGTGGACATCCTCTTTCTAGACTTCAGCACGGCATTTGACTCTGTTCCTCACATGGGCCTGTTGGATAAGCTGGGAGAAATGGGGGTGGGGAACCAGATAATCAGATGGATAGGCAATTGGCTCCAGGACCGGACACAGAGGGTTGTAGTTGGCGGGATAGTCTCATCCCCAAGGAGGGTCATTAGTGGAGTCCCACAGGGATCAGTCCTTGGGCCCCTCCTCTTCAACGCCTATGTCTCTGACATAAGGACAGGAATCAGGAGTGAGATGAGTCTCTTTGCGGATGACTCAAAACTGGGGGCGGTGGTGGATGGGGAGGAGGGGAGGGTGGCCCTACAGAGGGACCTGGAGGCTCTGGAAAGATGGTCTAGAAAGTGGAAGCTGAGGTTCAATGCAGGGAAATGCAAGGTACTCCACCTGGGGGCCAGAAACCCAGGCCAAGTGTACACCCTGGGGGATGCTACAAGTCTCGATGGCTGAGAGGGACCTGGGGGTGGTGGTGGATGTCAAGATGAACAACTCTGAGACTTGCAGGAGGGCAGCAGCCAAGGCCAACAGGATGCTGGGATGCATCGTTAGGGGGATCACCTCCAGAAGAAGGGAAGTGATACTCCCTTTGTATAACTGCTTGGTGAGGCCGCACCTTGAGTACTGAGTGCAGTTTTGAAGGCCACACTTAAAGAGGGACACTACCCTCCTGGAGAGGGTCCAGAGGAGGAAACCAAAATGATTTGAGGCTTGGGGACAGGACCTAGGAGGAGAGGCTCAAGAGCTAAATATGTACACATTGGAAGAGAGAAGGACCAGGGGTCATGAGTAAGTCTTCAGGTACATGAAGAGGGCAAATAGGGGAGGAACAGTCAGGGTGCTTCGAAGGAAGGGGAGGGCCACTAGGTGCATGGTGAGGAAGCTGGAGGAAGATTCAGGGAGAAAGGAGGAGGTGCTACTTCACTGAGAGGGTGGTGGAGCCATGGAATACACTGCCTAGGGGGCTGGTGGAGGCAGAGACAGTGGAGGGGTTCAAGAGGGTGGGACAGGTACAGGAAGGAGTTCTGGAAGCAAAATCCAATGCAGCAAGAATATCTGGAACTGGGAAGGGAGAAGCCAGAGGAGGCGAGGGGCATGCAAGTCAGCACCCAGGGTGGAGGCTGACCAAACGAGCAGACACGAAAGACTGTTAGGCCTATTCTGCTGGCATTTTAGTATGTTAGTATATCAAGGGGGAGACATGTGTCGGGAGAAGTGGGCAGCCAGTGTAGGGGGGGTCTGGAACTGGGATAATACTAGAAGCGAAGGAATGAGATGCTGTGAGTATACAAGGAATAGGTGGGTGAGGGAGGGTGAGATTTAGGGCGGTAGATAAGTAGGTGGCTCAGGGACAAGTTATGCACTGATACAAGAAGGAAGGAGGATGGGAAAAGCAGGGAGGATGTGGAAGGGGGTGTAAGTAAGCTAGGACCATTGGAAGCAGTTGCAGACTTCTGTAATGTATTTTGAGTATAAGATCTTAAACACAGTGAGACTAACAGGAGTTCTCAGTTTCAGTGATTTCTGTAGCACATATGACAAAATATTCCCCAGATACAATGTTACATTTCGACTCTATCTCCCCACCCCCTTTTGGTGAGTCAGCTAGCTCTTTCTTTTAGAATTAATTGTAACATTATTTCCACCAGGAGGTATTTTTAATTAATGGGAACATCAGAAAAAAAATATTTCCCAAATATGACACCCTTCAATCAAACATTTCTCTTTGAACTTAACAACCCTACCATTTGTCACTGTTTCTCGGCAGGATGTTAAAATTTGAGAAGAACCTGCCAAATTACTCTTCATCCTGTTACGTCATAAACATTATGTTTGGTTTCAACTTCAAAAGCCTGGGCAGGTCATAAAAAGGTAATAAAATGCCTCGGGAAGGAAGGCAGTTAATTAACTGGTGCTCTTGGTCAGTTTAATTACATCCTGTAGTTCCAGCTACTGACCTTTAAAGTTACAGGCCAAATCTGCTAACTTGTGTGAGACAATGTCATACACAGACCAGTTATTTATAATATAAATATCATACAACAAGCATAAGCAAGGGGCAGAACGTCACAAACTCCACTGTCCAAAACACCATTCTTTAAGCAAAAAACAACTGCTTTATTTACAGTTTATTCACACCACAAAAAAGGGGCAATGGTTTGTGGCTCCTTCTTCCTCAGGCCCAACAACAGTGTTGTTTACTTCTGCTTTCACAAAGAAGATAATGCTCACTGTCTGGTGTAAAATGTATTCATTTCTTCAAACTTTATGTCTGCTTCACATTGCTCCAGTTAAATTTATTGATTCAGTGCTCCTTAAACTAACTGCAGCAAGTTGCAGAACGGAGTTTCATCATATCCTCTGATGCAAGAGCTGTTAATGACCTCTTCATTCTCTCCTTTAACCCCATATGCGACAAATTTGCCCCATCACAAAAATGGTGGTCAAAGGCAATCCAGCACAGTGGATCACTGACCATCTCCTGGACCTCATGTGGACCAGAGATTCCTCATGGCACCTCTCCAATGAGACAGGCCTGCCTGCCGACAGACAGAGGTACAGAGAGGCACGGAACAAATGTACTTGGTCCTGTACAACGCAAAAGTTAAGAGTACTACAAGATCTCTCTAACCACTACCTGGGGCCCAGAAAAATTTCTGGGACAATATTAAGGACCTCTGTGGCAATGATCCTAACACTACCCCAAATCAGATCATGGTTGATGGGTGCTAACCTCTGACCTGGCCTGTATGGCCACAGGCCTTCAATGATGTCTTCACTAACCTCAGCCAGGATCTCCTACCAACTTCTTTGACCCACCCTCAGCCTCCTCCCCCCAGTAGCCCCTCCTTTCATCTGCACAGCATTGCACCTAAGCACGCTGAGCAGATCTCAGAACTGCACTAAGCCACTCCTGCTATAGTAGTGACTCCCTAGACCTGAAACTCCTCCACCTCTCTCTCTCCTGAGGTGCTCAACCCTAACCCATATACTAAACTGCTCCTTATGCCTGGGGAAATTCTCCTCCCATTAGAAATCCGCTTCCATTACGCCACTACTTAAAAGTAGGGACCATACCTTACTAACAACTACCGTCCCATTCCATTCTCCTCCCTATCCAAGGCCCTAGAGGATTGTCTCTGATCAGCCACCAGACACCTCAATAAATACAACCTGCTCAGCAAGCAGCAACACAGCTCCGGAAGGACATAGTACTACTACTGCCCTCCTGGAACTCACCACAAACATCCACTCTGACTTAGACAGAGGTCAAATCTCTGGGGCTGTCTTCATTGATCTCACAAAGGCGTTCGACACCGTTAACCACCCACTCCTGCTATCCACCCTGTTAAACATTAGTTTCTCTCGTGATGCCCTTGGCTGGTTCACTGATTACCTGTCTAACCGTTCCCAGCAGGTCAAAATTGGTAACACCCTATCTAATAGGCTATCTGTCCTCTCTGGTGTCCCGCAGGGGTCCGTTCTCTGGACCACTACTGTTTAGCCTCTTCCTTAACTCCCTGCCCAGGTCTTGCTCAGGGAACCTGCTTCTCTATGTAGATGATGCTGTTCTATATACCTCCAATCCTGACCCTCTGCAACTCCACCTCTCCCTAGAATCCTCCTTTAGTGGTGCCGAAAAATGGTTCGCCTCACAACGCCTTATCCTGAACTATAACAAGACAAAGGTTATGTCACTTTTCTCACCCACTTAACACTAGGAAGGAACTCTGCCCTCAAGTATGAACTGCCAACCTGACCCCTCTTGAGTAAGTGGACTCCTTCAAATACCTGGGCATTACTCTAGACCCTGCACTTACTTTCCACCAACATATTCACCTCCTATCTACCACCCTCAATGTGTGGCTCAGGCTACTGTATTGCTTTAAACATTGTTTTACCCCAAATGCAATGAGGCTTGCTGTCTCCTCCCCTGTCCTCTCCCTGCTTGACTATGGCTTACTTTTCTATGGGGCGGCGGACACCTCGGCCCTTCATAGACTTTGTATCTCTCCAAATAAAGCCTGTCACCTCACCCTGAGCTGTGCTGCCTAACTCACACATGCTCTCTATACAATGACACCAACTGGCTTAACCTTGACAACAGAATTAGGTTTCACACCTGCCTCATGGCAAAAATCGCCCTAAGAGCCACTGTCCCCTAGGACTCACATACTAATCCACGCAGCCCTGACACTTAAGCATACTTGTGGCTCTGGAGAGCAGCTCCTCTCTGTCCCTCACTGCCGTACCTCCCAATTCCAAAGGTCCTTTAGCTACAGAGCCCATTCCTGGATGAGCAGCCTACCCACCCCACTTGCCAATGAGTACAGACTTGGACCCATTTTAAAAATCCACATACATTCTCGTCTCAACAGTTTGTTAGCTCTATCACCACCCAGGGGTAGAGTCAGTACATGTTCAAGTCCCATAAATCTTAAATCAGAGGGTGATGACCCATGGTGTAGAGTAAAGTGGCTACCTATAGGTGTATCTTGCCTATCAATAATGGATCTAACATGTTCTTGGATCCTTTGTTTTAATGGTCTTATGGTTTTACCAATATATAGAAGACCACAAGAGCACCAAAAGGCATACACCACATAGGTAGTGTCACACGTAATAAGTTCTCTGATCACTATTTTAACATCTTATTCTTTTGGTTGAAAAAAGATCTTGCCAATATTTCCATATTTCCATACGTTACATCTTTTGCATGTAAAAAAATGATTTGTTCTCTTAGGGAGCCAAGTATTTGTTTCAGAGATTCCAATATTCCTTTCTCTACTGTGTACCACTTTGTCTTTGATGTTTTTTGCCCTACAAAATGTGACACGTGGTTTTAGACCCACTGCTTTCCCCACTAATTCATCACCTAATAAGATAGGCCAGTTACGATGTATAATATTGCCTATCTGCCCTGCCATGTTATTAAACTCTGTCACAAAGCTACACAATTCTCAGTCTCTCCTTTATTTGATCTTTTTCTTAGAACTTTATCTCTGTCAATTTTTTTTACTTTTTCAAATGCATCTTCCAATAGTTGTTTCTCATAACCTCTATATCGGAACCTGGATAGCAATTCTTCAGATTGCATATCAAAATCTGAATCTAAGCTACAGTTCCTCCTAATACATAATAAGTGACTATAGGGGATGGATTTCTTTAAGTTTGGGGTGGGCACTTTCTGCATGTAATAAAGAATTTGTGGCTGTCTTCTTTCTGTAGGTTTTTGTTTTAATATAGTGTCTGTTGTCTCCATCAATCTCACTAGATATACTTAGATCCAAAAAATCCAAAGAGTTTTGATCAAAAGTACAAGTAAATTTTAAGTTTAAATCATTTCTATTCAAGTGATCGATGAAGGCGCAGGCTTCTATTTCATTTCCTTTCCAGATGCAGATTATATCATCAATAAAGCGATACCACTTTATTATTTTCTGGAAAAAGGATTTTCCTTTCACTAAACACCTTCTTAAGCTCCCAGCTTCTTAGGAAAAGATTGCATAGCTTGGTGCCATAGAGGCACCTATAGCTGTGCCACATTTTTGTTCAAAGAAGGCCTCCTCAAATTCAAAATAGTTGTGTGTTAAAACAAACTTTAAAGCATCAAGAATTAATTATTTTGGTACTCATCACTTTCTTTATAAAATCCAAGATATTCCTCTATGGCCTCAAGACCATCTTCATGATGTGTACTGGTGTATAGGATTCTACATCTATTCCCAACCAGCTAACTCTCCTTTCCGTTCTAGATCGTTTAACTTTCCAAGTAAATCGAGGTATCTTGAATATATGATGTAAGATTCTGTGCCAAAGGTTGTGAGAAAAATCAACAAATTTGCCCAAATTCTGTGTCAGAGAACCCCCCCCCGAGACAATGGGATGCCCAGGAGGTATGTCTCTGTTTTTGTGCACTTTAGGCAGTGCATACAAACCAGGAACAACCGTAAGTTCTTTCCATAAGAAACTAAACTCTGCTTCAGATATTTGATTTTTGACAACTGCTTCTCTAAGAAACCGATTCAATTCTTTTCTGTATTCAGTTGTGGGGTTGCAGGGTAGCTTTTTATAATTTGTTTCAATTGATAACAAATTTTTTTTACAATCTCTTCATACAGCTCCCTATTCATAATAACGATGTTGCCCCCCTTATCAGCGGGTTTAACCACTATAGTAGTGTCATGACATATTGTTTTTAAAGCCTTTCTTTCTTTCCAATTTAAATTATGTTTCTTAAGAGCAGTGTCATTCTTCAACAAGTTCAGGACTTGTGTTGCTACTGTCTTTTCATAAGTATTTATGGTGTTATTGTATGACTTGGGGCAAAATTCTGATTTTGGGCGAAATAAATTTCTCCTCTGTATTTTAAAATACTGCCCCAAATCAAATAATTCAATACCTCTCTTCCCATTAAATGGGACATAATTAGAAAGTTCCTTCTGTTCCATTAAAAGTTCTGCCAGGATATTAACATCTTGTCCAAAATTCATCATCTCAGTGGTGGGGCTCAAACCTGTAAACTCCCCAGTCTCAGATATGTCTCTGGTCATAGTGTCTAAGTAGGGCTCCAAGCTGTCCGATTCTGTTTCAAGACGATTTATTTCTCGCAGCAGTAGGTCCAGATCAAAGTAATCAAGAAAGATGTAGTGTCCATGCTATTAAACCCCATATTAGTATCTGTAGTGTTTACTTCAAAAGAGGTTCTTCCTGTTTTGTTTTAAAAATGTAACTTCAGATGTAGTTTCCTGAAAATTTCTGTAAGTCCACATATACTTGAAACTGATTAACTTGTGAGTTGGAATAAAATTAAATCCTTTCTTCAAAACTCGTTCTTCATGTGTATCTAGACTTCTATTAGAAAGGTCCAGTATCTGTAAATTATGTTGCATTTCCTCTCCCTCAAAATCTACTCTGTTCCTATATTTGTGCTTGTGCCCTCCCTCACGCTTTCCTCTCCTGGTTTTCCTTTTTCTCTGTCTAGTGGGGCAGGGCGCTTCTGAAAATTTTGTTTCTTCCCAGACAACTGTTTGCTGCCTTGATCCCTTGATCCTGCTGCAACTAAATTCATTTGTATATCTCCACCTTTATTTGAGAATCTGACTTTAGATCTCGATCTCCCTCGGCTCTGTGATCTCTGTCTACCCCATCTTAATATATCACTTCGCTCATAATCTCCAGCATCCCTTTTAAGTTTAGTGATTTTTCTCTGGATTACCTCTGCTTCATGATCTCGTATTTTATTATTAAGATATGTATTGAAGTCCTGAAATTCAATACTAGTTTTAAATTTCTGTATAGTAGTTTTAATAAGATCCAGTTCTTTCTGTAGTTCTGTATATTTAATTAAATCGTCTTTTATTAGCAATTCTAAAATGACTTTTGAACATTCTGCTGCTGCTTTCAACCACTCATCTTTAAATAAGAAATTATCAAGACCACAAGAGGGCATTATAGAAATCCTAAGACCCTGGAGCTTGCCCACGACTCAGGTATTCCTCCAGAGTGCTTACATTGAATGTAATTTCTGTATCCCTAATCAACAGAGATTCTAGCTTAGTGAAGGCATTTCTAATGTTATCATTCCGATCTGTAGAAACTTGTTCTTTACCTTGCTCTTGATTAAATTGTTCTCTTAAAGCCGTCTCCTCTCCTCGAATGTTGGACTTTCACTTTGTTCCTATTACGGCTTGTGTTTCACTCGAAATTGTAGTACCTGATGTAGTATTCATTATAAGACTCCTCGAGTAAAAAGAAATTATAATAAGCTGAAAACTTGCAGAAATGAGTTCCTGAGAGGTCTTGGTAAATGTCACCCCCTTGCGACGTCCGTTATTCATGGATTAAATGAGAAATGGGAAATCAAACCATTCCTTAAAGAATAAGGAATTAACCTGTAAACCATGTATTAGTTATTTTGCTGTTTTTATTTATGTTTACTTTTTCTTTGCTTGCTGTATCTATATTTGAAAAAAGTTGTTATTTAAGATATGACACATTTTTCTGAGTTTATAATACTAATTTTCTTTCTTTTTATGCTCTCTCTCTTTTTTATAATAGGATATCAGTTGAACCCAGATCTTCAGATTGGCTATCATTAGGATTTTATAAATGTGCAATAAATGTGCTTGAATAAGAATTATAATTGGGTCCTGAAGCCAAACAACAGGTTTATAATCCTTTTAGTCCTTAAACAATTCAACTTTATTATTTAACTTTGGGTTTCTTTCTGATAATCTAAATGTTTGAATTTGGTGAAAGATATCACTTTAAATGTTGAAGCTACATGGCTGCTACATGTTAATTAGTTCAGCATTTAAAAGGTCTCAGATGTTGGTATGTGTTACCCCCTTTGAAGACTCATGAAAGTCGAGGTGCTGGGGGTGTTTGTTTTACTTGCCAAAGTTCTGACACACCATTTTGTTACATGTTTATTTTTCACTGTGTAAGACTTTATATTGAATAAATTGCAGTCCTCTGCTTAAATTTGAGATACTTTCTTGTGGACTGTCTACACAGTTGACCTCTTTACTTTTGGTGTTTGAGGTCTCATTACGCACTTCCTTCCTGTGGATATAATGGTTAAGTCCCTCAGCAACAACACCTCTCCTTTTTCTGCCTCCCCCTTTGATTGACTCCTATGAGGATATCACAAGGGCTGCCTGGAATCCTCCTTCTGCCACCACAACTCTGCCTATGAAGGTGGAATGCCTTTATCACGCTGTGCCAGAATGAGGATTTAAAACAGGCAATCCTCTTAGGTGTTCTATTTCACTCTGTCCTTTCTCCTTTTTTTTTCTGACTATCCTTTCTTTTCCCTATCAGGGTGGCCAACCTGATATCTATTTTCTATTCTTTTCTATCCCCTATTTGTTAAAATGCCTGTGTTCCCACTTAAAAGCAGCTCCTGAAAAATAACTGGTGCCTTAAAGAAAGAGCAGTGGTTCCCTGCTGCTGCTAGCAGTATGTTGAATTTGGTCCCAGCTGATGTGTGTTTTGAAATGATTGTTTAACCACCAGGAGTGGTTTCTTATAGCAGGACATAGCTCTGAAGTGGATGCAGAATTACAAAGGAGTGTACAAAATCTGCCCCTGTTGTTTCATGCTCCCTGTGTCTTGCAGCAAGTGTGTAGACTGAGCCAACTCAGTCGGGGACACAAAAAACACTCCCTCTTAGAAAAACTGAAGGAGTTTAAGTGCTACAAACACCTGTGATGCCCATATAAAGAAATGCTGCAGGTATCTGTACAGCAAAGAAGCTTGGCTTTGCTGTCAAGCAAAACAGGGCTGAAAATGAAATGGAGCCGATGGCTGAAATTTTTCAGCTAACAGCTTTTTACAAAGCTAAGTTTGTTTACAGAAAATGTTTATTTCTCTTAAAAAGCAGTAGTTCCTTTAGTGTTTTTGTAAGAGTAAAACAGATAAGGAGCCGCCTCTTTTCAAGGTTTACATTTTCAAGCCTAGTGATAGCTACTGAATATTTTCTTTCTGATTTAAAATATTACAATGAGCCAGAAATCAAAAGAGAGTCATTACCTGATGATGTTTCCCAGAGGTCCTGCTATAGGGCTGGCAGCTCCTGAACTGACTGTATTTATGGAGAAGTAGTCAGTGACATCACAGTAGGAGTGAGTCAGCTCCAGGGTGTGATGTCATGCCCTGTTTTAAGGATTTATTTAACCTTTTTCAGAAGAGACTCCTTAAGAGCCTGTTTACTGATGGACATGAGATTTGCATTAAGCTAGGCAGGCTAGGACATTGTTTTATGAAATTTAGAGGTTAAAAATAAAGTGTTCCTGCTAATTGATGTTGTCATCTGACCTCTGATGTCATGTCAGACTGCCATAAAAGGTTGTCCACCAGAGGGCTAGAGAGATAGATAGGAGAGAGAATATGGAAGATGGTCTATTTGCTTTCGATCAGAGACTGAGCAAGAGTCAGAAGAGCTAGTGTGGAGGTTTTACACTGTCAAGAAGGAAGGTCTCAGTAATTCTTTTTGATTTGATGCTTAATGTAAGAAGAATGATGTCCTGATGATTTATATTGTGTGAAGAATTAATATCCTCTTATTTTCCTTTTTGTAAATATCCTTTATTTTCTTTATTTTGCTTTTTTGACAATAAATTGGATAAACGTGAATGTCGTATTTTTTATGCACTATATTACAGTTGTCTGTCTAAATCTGTTATAAGCAGTGCTGCACACAACTGGTGTTAGGGAAGGGATGGTCTGGCCTTCTTCCTTCTCCTTTTAGGATTGCCCGCTGCTGTGGCATTCCTTCCACTTTATCCTCATCTCGGTCCATATTATCTTCGGGTCTAGTTACTGAGTCAAACCTGGAAATGGTTGTATACCAGTTCTTTGACTTATGGACCGTGGTTGGATGAAATGCACTAATGTCTGTTTGCCACTTTTACTCATCTGATTAGGGTGCTTTTGTAGCAACACCCCTTGGCAACGCCTCCGGGCAGTCTCGACGATTAGGCAGAGAATCCCACTTCTGACACCGCCAGTTGTGGTAGCGAGGATTCTTATAACAGATTTAGACAGGCAACTGTGGATGTGGCTGTCCACCTTAAGAGCTCCAAGGGTAATCAATATATTCCCAGTGATATGTGATTATGCCACTCGGGTACCCAAAGCAATTCTAAAGAGGACTATCACTGCCCTTGGCTGCTGAGGAATTAGCTAAGTGTTTAGTCGGATGGGAATCCCAAAGTCATTCTAACTGACAGAGGTAGCAACTCCACATCTGTAATGTTGCATGAATTATAAACTGTTGGGAGTATCAGCTATTAGAACTTTTGCCTATCATCCCCAGACTGATGGTCTTGTGGAGTGCTTTAATAAGACCCTGAAAGCATACTAGCCAGATAGTTTGTGCATGTGATGGCAGGGATTGGGATCAATTCCCTCCTTATTTGTTATTCTTCACAGGAGGTGCCCCAGTCCACCACAGGATTCTCTCCATTTACTCTATTATATGGGTCGAATCCCAGAGGTCCACTTGATGCTGTAAAAGAACATTGGGAGGCAGGGACCAATGTGGGGTGTAAAACATTTTAGAGTATATGACATCTTTAAGAGAGTGTTTGATGAAATATGCTGACAATAGCACATCAGAATGTAGACCAGACTCGTTAAGGAAAACAATTGTATGATGGGGTTTAAAACTGGGTGATGTTTGAACCAGGTGAAAAATGTTGTTGTTACTGCCATCTTCTGAAAATAAATTGCTGATGCGATGGCAAGGGCCTTATGTGATACTAGCCAGACTGGTGTAGTCAATTATGAAATTGAAATGCCTGGCCTAGACCCTTGGGGAAGATCTACCATGCAAATCTACTACTAAGTGGGTAGAAAAACCCTAGAGCCCCAACACTGTTTATTATGTTGGAACAGGGAGAAACTGAGATAGGCATGTAGCCTATGAGAGGAGTTAGAGACAAAAGACAAAGAGGATGGCATACAGATAAACCCCGAGTTAGACCAGACACAGAGACAAGAAATTGATCACCTCTTGGCATATTTTGCAGAGCTTTACCAAAACCCTGAGGTAGTTGCAAAGGAGGCCCTTACATAAGAGTCACACAAACCAAACCTATCCACAGAAACCATACAGGCTTCAGAAAAATTAGTCTGGAGTTATTGCTGAGGTGATAAAAATGGAGAAAGCAGGGTGATTGTTTCCTTCCCTGTAGTCCCTGGTCTTCCCTTTGGTAGTGGTACATGCATGAGGAGGAGGACTTAGATTATGCGTTTGGATTTCTCAAGGATAAATGAGTGTCAGAATCGGTGGCTATCCAATGCCCCTAATTGATGATTTATTAGATCAAATCGGGTCTGCCAAGTACATCAGTACCCTAGATTTGACAAAGGGGTACTGGCAGATACCATTAGCACCCGAGCCCAAGAACTAACTGCTTTTGCACCCCAATTGACTGTACCATTTTACCACCATGCCATTTTGGATTGCACGGAGCTCTGCTACTTTTCAGCGGTACATGGACCATATCCTAAGACCACATAAACAGTACAGTGTAGCGATATCTAGATGACGCTGTCATCTACAGCCCAAACTGAATACACACTTGGTACACCTCAGTGCAGTTATTCAGAGTTTTGTGATGCAGGCTTTTACCATTAACCCATCCAAATGTGCCATAGCCAGGACTGAGACCCGTTACTTAGGTTTCATTATTGGTAATGGGATGAGTGAAGCCTGAGATAAGTAAAGTTGAGGTCGAGTAAATAGTCCTGTGCCAACTACAAAATGACACGTCGTGTCCTTTTAGGTTTGGTGTTACTACCACGCTTTATTCCCGGCTCTAACAATTGCTACTCCCTTGACTGACTTAACGAAAAACAAGAACCCTCCTGAGATCTTCCTTGAACCTTCAATCCACTGTGGGAAAAAAGGCTACATCAACTTTTTCCTTCAACCCCATATCCTTGAAAGAAGTGGAAGACCTCCTGTCTAATTTAGATACTTCTAAGAGTGCAGGTACAGACTCCCTGGATCCCTACTTCCTTAAAATTGCATCACACGCCTTATCTGCCCCCTCACTCATCTCTTCAATCTTTCCTCACCACTGGATCCATTCCTCCACTTTGAAAACAGCTCAAGTAGTTCCATTACTTAAATCTGGTGATCCCATGGTCCTCAATAATTACAGGCCCATTTCCATCCTATCAGTACTATCCAAGATGCTCGAAAAGTTAGTAAACTCACAATTAAGGGACTACCTGGATAACAATAACCTCCTAAATTCAGCACAATCAGATTTAGATCAAGGCATAGCACCATTTTCGGCCCTAGCCAAAGTAACCAACGATTGGCAGAGATTGCTATGGGATAAGAAGAACAGTACCTGTGCTGTGTTCCTGGATTTGCGTAAAGCATTTGACACAGTGGATCATGAATCATTAATCACCCTCCTTGGATCAATAGGGCTGGATTCTCCTCACTCAACTGGTTCAAGTGCTACCTATCAGATAGGTCACAACTGGTAAAATGAATGATTACCTATCCACCTTAAAACCACTGCTAAGAGGTGTACATGAGCTCTATTCTTGGCTCCCATCCTCTTTGCCATTTATATTAATAATATTGATGCCAACCTCACTCAATCCAACATTCATCTGTTTGCTGATGATACTGTATTATATGTCAGCAATCCTTCATTACTAAAGCCTGTGAACTGCTACAATCTGAATTCTCCATCCTGCAACACAATCTACTGGATAAAAGCTACTTCTAAATGCCAAAAAAAGCTATGTTCTTTCTGCCACAAAAGGGTTGCCACTTACCCCATCACCCACTACCCTACAACTATCCACCTTACATTGAGAGAAGCTGGAATTCGTTGATAACTTCAAATACCTTTGGGTCTGGATTGATAACAAGCTTGACTATTCTGTCCATATTGAGGGGCTACTAAAAAAAACTGAGACAAAGACTTGGTCTATTTTTAGAATAAAGCACTACCTCAACAGAGACTCCAAAAAGATTAATCCAGGCATCATTCCTATCCCTCATTGACTATGCTGACTTTCTCTATGGCCATTGTTCACTCTCCTCTTAAATAAGCTGGACATCCTATATCACAGGTCCATCAGATTTATTACTGACCTTCCCTCCAGCACCCATTACTGCTCCCTTTATAAGGCAGTTAACTGGACATCATTACAACACAGAAGAAATAGGAATGCTGCAATTTGATATTCAAAGCTTTATCAGGCAAACTACCCACCCATATCACAGACTGTTTTACCCGAATTACTTCTAGGTCATACAACTTAGGATCAGAAAACTTATCATTCTAAAGGTCCCCAATGCCTGCACCGATTTGGAGGGCTGCTATCAGCTACTCACTAGCAGTTGCATGGAACTCACTCCAAAACCATGAAGCTAAATAGCCTCTTACCTTTAACATCCTTCAAAAGATTATTCTCCACCGTATCTCCAGAACTCTGCAATTGCTTTAACAAGGCCTAATCTCCGACCCTACCTACCCCTCACTCTTTTCCGTGTTCCATTATGCTAGCTCTACTTCTTTTTCCAGTCACCTGATATACTCTCACAAAAGCCAATTAGGACCTATAATTTATATATTATGCCTGCTATACCCATTGCCTCCTTTTCTTACAGGTTAAATGGTTTTAATGTGCCTTGTATATATGTAAATTGTTATATATTAGCACTTTATGTCATTGTATTACTGTTTATGTTTTTCTTGTCTATGTAATAATACTTGCACTTCTTGACCACTCAGGCCCATCTTCTAAATGAGCTACGCTCAATGATGTTCGCCTGATTAAATAAAGATTTTGATTGATTGATTGATTGATTAACAAAGTAAAATGGAGTTCAGCATGTGAAGGGGCATTCACAAAAATAAAAGCCATCTTGTGTTCTACCCCAGTTTTACATAGCCCTGATTTCACCAAGCCCTTTGAACTACAAACAGATGCCACTGATACAGGCATAGGGGCTGTTCTAAGTCAACATGACCACCAAGGAGACCATCCTATTCTGTTTATCAGTAGAAAGCTCCATGAGAGAGAGAAGAAATATTCTACTGTAGAGAAGGAATGTTTAGCTATCAAGTGGGTGATAGAGGCCCTCAAATATTACCTGTGGGGAAATGAATTCATTGTTGTTACTGATCACAACCCACTATGTTGGTTGAACCTGATGAAGGACAAGAATTCACGCATTTTAAGATGGTATTTGTCGCTCCAGCCATAGGGCTGGAAAGCAACATCTAAATGCTGATTTCTTGTCGAGGTTTGGAGCAGACCAGGTTCCTAATGGTACTGCGGTACTGCTCAGTCAGTGGAAACTTTAACTGTGCATAATGCACATAGTACACACCTCAGGGAAATGAACGTATGAAAAACGGTATTTGTTATATTATATAAACTGAATGCTTTATACCATTTAGTTGTTTAAGGGTCCCTGAGGGGAACTTCTGGAGATGGGTGGGCGGAAGTTCCAACCCTTCCTAGGGTGGAGGGCTTTACGGCAAACATCTGCATGATTGCCTTCTTGTGTGGGGAGGAGTGTGCCAGAATGAGGATTTAAAACAGGCAATCCCCTTAGGTGTTCTATTTCACTCTGTCCTTTCTCCTTTTTTTTTCTGACTATCCTTTCTTTTTCCTATCAGGGTGGCCAACCTGATATCTATTTTCTATTCTTTTCTATCCCCTATTTGTTAAAATGCCTGTGTTCCCACTTAAAAGCAGCTCCTGAAAAATAACTGGTGCCTTAAAGAAAGAGCAGTGGTTCCCTGCTGCTGCTAGCAGTATGTTGAATTTGGTCCCAGCTGATGTGTGTTTTGAAATGATTGTTTAACCACCAGGAGTGGTTTCTTATAAAGAGGACATAGCTCTGAAGTGGATGCAGAATTACAAAGAATGTACAAAATCTGCCCCTGTTGTTTCATGCTCCTGTGTCTTGCAGCAAGTGTGTAGACTGAGCTAACTCAGTCGGGGGACACTGAAAAACTCTCTCTTAGAAAACTGAAGGGAGTTTAAGTACATAAAACACCTGTGATGCCCATATAAAGAAATGCTGCAGGTATCAGGTACAGCAAAGAAGCTTGCTTTGCTGTCAAGCAAAACAGGGCTGAAAATGAAATGGAGCCGATGGCTGAAAGTTTTCAGCCAACAGCTGTTTTACAAAGCTAAGTTTGTTACAGAAAATGTTTATTTCTCTTAAAAAGCAGTTTTCTAGTGCTTTCAAAAGTAAACAGATAAGAGGTGCCCTTTTCTGCTTACATTTTTCAAGCCTAGTGATAGCTACTGAATATTTTTCTTCTGATTTAAAATATTATAATGAGCCAGAAATAAAAGAGAGTCATTACCTGATGATGTTTCCAGAGGCCCTGCTATAGGGCTGGCAGCTCCTGAACTGACTGTGTTTATGGGAGAAGAAGTCAGTGACATCACAGTAGAGGAGGAGTCAGCTCCCAAGTGTGATGTCATGCCCTGTAATTAAGGATTTATTTAGCCTTTTTTTCAGAAGAGAGACTCCTTAAGAGCCTGTATGATGGACATAGAGACTTGCATTAAGCTAGGCAGGCTAGGACATTGTTTTATGAAATTTAGAGGTTAAAAATAAAGTGTTCCTGCTAATTGATGTTGTCATCTGACCTCTGATGTCACGTCAGACTGCCATAAAAGGTTGTCCACCAGAGGGCTAGAGAGATAGATAGGAGAGAGAATATGGAAGATGGTCAGTTGCTTTCTGATCAGAGACTGAGCAAGAGCTAAGAAGAGCTGAGTGTGGAGGTTTACACACTGTCAAGAAGGAAGGTCTCAGGAATTCTTTTGGTTTGATGCTTAATGGAAGAAGAATGATGTCCTGATGATTTACATTGGTGTGAAGAATTAACACCCTCTTATTTTCCTTTTTGTAAATATCCTTTATTTTCTTTATTTTGCTTTTTGGACAATAAATTGACAAACGCAGAATATGCGTTTTTTATGCACTATATTACAGTTGTCTGTCTAAATCTGTTATAAAGAATCCTTGCCACCACACACGCCCCGGCTGGCAAGCCCTTTTTAGTTAGTCACTCTAGGGCAGATTCAGTGGTGATTTAATGTGGCACATGACCATACTGAGAAACCCAAGAGCATAGTACCCTTCCCCTGGATCGGGAGTTGGAGTCTGCAGCTGGGTCACCTGGGCAAATGTTTTTTTCACCTGTACTACTCTGGCTATCCAGGTCATAAATTATCTAGTCCACATGGTCCAATATCAAACTGCTCTTTGGGACCAAGCCAGAGACTTGGTGCAGACCTTGCCAGAGGACCCCACTAAGACTCAGCTCACCTAACTTATGAAACTGAGCCTGGGCGTTGGTAGTCATGTCCTCTGGGCAGCTTATAATGCGGTGGATGCTTCCAGGCATGGTACAGCTGCTAGGGTCTGTCTCTGATGCCTTTCTTAGCTCCAGGCATCTGACTTTGCCCTGGACATGCAAGCCAGCATTAATGACGCCCCCTACCAGGGTTCAGTCCTTTTTGGGGGAATGTCCAGGACATCATTTCTACTCTGCAGGAGTCAGGGTGGACCCTCAAGTCAGTCCATTTGCTCTATCACACTCAAACTACAGCAGGCCAAGGTCAGTCCTTTTGCAGCTCCTCCTGCATGCAGTCACAGAACCAGCCTGTCAAGGGTCAGCACACGTGTGAGGCCACAGCAGCCCCTGCTGCTGCTGCCACCAGCCCCCAGGGCACACATGGCCCCCCTGCCTGCACCCACACCTTATCCTGACTCCTTAGCTGACCTCCCTGGTCGAGGATCCATGGAAGGGGGTCGGTTCTCCCTCCTCCCTCCCCCCCCCAGAGGGGTGGAAGGGGATGACCACAGACAACTGGGTGCTTTAAATCATAGATGCGTTCATACTCTGGAGTTTATAGAGTGACCTCCAGAAAATCACCCCATTCACTCCACATATCCCCCCACCCATCTGTCTCTCATTTTGGGAGGAAATTCAGGCTCTTCTTCAAAAATGAGCCATAAAGCCCATTCCTCAGGCTCAATTGGGAAGGGGTTTTTACTCTCACTTCTTTCTCATCCCCAAAAATACTGGGGATATTCAGCCCATCCTGGACCTGAGCCATCTGAAACTGTACATCGATTACAAGCACTTCCGGATGGTCACCCTCCAGGGGCTGTTACCCCTTTCGTACCTGGGGGACCGGCTTTGCTCTCTGGACATGTAGGACAGTTGCCTGCACATTCAAATCTTTCCTGCCCATTGTTGCTTCATCTGCTTCCACTTTCAGGGAGACCATTTCCAGTTCTGGGCCCTCCCTTTTGGCTATTCCTCGGTCCCCCGGGTATTTACCAAATGCCTGGCAGTGGTGGTAGCCACACTGTGGAGACAGGGCTTCTATGTGTTCCCCTACCTGGATGACTGCCTGTTAGTAGTTCCATCCAGGGCCACTTAGTTCAGACCACGGAACACATCTTTCATCCTCATTCAGGCCTTGGCAATCACTATAAATCTGCCAAAGTGCTGCCTCTCCTTGCCAACACTTTCAGTACATAGGCAGTCTTGGACACCAACCAGGGCAAGGCCTTTTGCCTGAGGACAGGACAAAGTGACTGATGGTGTAGGCCCTTCTGGTTTCCTCTAGCTGGCAGGTGTCCACCAGGGTTTTCCTGGGCCTCCTGGGCATCATGGCAGCAGCAATTGCTGTGGTTTCCCTGGCCCACCTGCATATGCGGGTTCCTCAGTGGACCTTGAAGATCCAGGGTGACCAATGCACAGATGGAATGGACCAATTGGTCCTAGTCTCTGACCCGGTCTGGAGGGTTCAGTCATGGTGGCTGGATCCAGCAAGCCTTCTTCGGGAAGACTTCCTTAAGTTCTCTACCCTCCGTCAGATTCTCATGACAGACACCTCCTGCCTTGGATGAGGTTCTTATCTGGCCAATCACCAGACCAAGGTATCTAAACAGATGTACAGCAGGGTCTCCATATCAACATCCTGGAGATGTGGGCGGTCCTCTATGTTCTGCAGGCTTTTCAGACTGATCTCCTCCCCAGTCCACTGCTGGTGCAGATGGACAACATGTGCATGTTGTATTACATCAAGAAGCAAGGGGACAGTCATTCTTAGCCCATGTTGGGAGGTGATGAGAGTTTGATATTGAACCATCGAGCTTGGTATGGAACTCTTGACTATATGCATTCCCGGCATTCAAAATGTCTTAACTGACAGTCTCAGCCACTCTAGGTCATGGGCTCACAAGTGGGAGCTTCTAACTTCAATAATCAAAGATCTCTTCAACAGGTGGGGCTACCCAGATTTGGATCTCTTTGCATCCCCACTCAATGCTCAATGGGTGCTGTATTTGTGTACCTGACCAAGGCCTTTGACCTGATCAGCCACCCCTCACTACATTCTACTTTCATCCAACTTGGCTGCTCCATGGATATCTTGCAATGGTTCAAGAGTTATCTTTGTGGTTGATCCCAGTCAGTGTGTATTGGTACTGCCATTTCCCCTGACCTTCCTGTCTCTACAGGTGTCCCTCAGGTCTCTATTCTTGGGCCCCTATTCTTCTCTATCTTTAAAAACTCCATCCCCTCTGACTGCCTCTTCTGTGATGCCCTCCTGTATGTGGACGATCTTGTCCTCTTCTACAGTGATAGGTCCTTGACAAACATATCTTCTATCCTGTCCATCAACTGTGGCCTGGCCTATAACTAGTTCCGGTCACATAGGCTACTGATCAATCAAAAAAAACAAAACCTAAGGTAGTGCTTCTAGGTTCTAGACCATAACTGGCCTGCACCACCAGGGCCTGCACTTCCCTCTCTGTACTTTCACCCGATGGCCCTACGCTGCAGAATGTTCACAATTTTAAATACTTGGACATAACTGTCAACCCCTCACTCTCCTACATGGATCATGTCAACTCCATTGTTCGTCAGGTTAACCAAAAGCTCAGGGCTGCATATAGGTTTAAACAATTCCTGACCAGTGAGGCCCGCGTAGCTATTGCCCAAGGGAACCTGCTCCTTATCATTGACTACTTCTCCCCATATATTTCCATGTGTCTTCTGCCCTGCATTCGTGTCTAAACTTGGTATACAGTAATGTATGTCATTTCGCTGTCCTGGTACTCTACTCCACTCACCACTGTGACTTCTACCAGGTGCTAGGGTGACTCCCACTCTTCGGTCGTTATGACTATGCACTAGGTTGTATCCTTGACAACACCCTTCAAAATGGCAATGCATCACCTTACATCACCTTTCTGAAGGCCAGAGCTACTCCCAGATGCTTACGCATGTCCTCAGTCCCCCCATTGACATCTCTAAGGTCTTCACTGGAATGGGTGGCAGAGCACCACCACTTCTTTTGAGACCCATAGTGGCTTTTTCTTTCATTTTGATTTGTTTATTTGCTTTCACACAAAGGCTTTTGCCTTGTGATGGCAGTTTGATGTTTCCATTGTTGCTCCACCCTCCTCTAGCTTGTTTGCTAATGCTTTCTAGGCATCTCCGTTTTGCCAAAGTCAGCCTCCTGAAGTCCAGTACCCCTCACTTTTGTATGGCCTGACTCTGTAGCTGAGTTTATCATGAACCACACTGTTTGGTGGTCACTTGTCCCAAATGGCTGCCACTTCTAGATCTGAGATCCTCTCACTGTCCCCATTTGAGTAGCACAAGGTCTAAGATTGCTCCCTCCCCTCTTCTCCCCTCCCTGTCTCTCCTAGAGGTTGTGTACCCTGGTATGTTAACATCCCAGTCATGGTTCTCTGTATCATGTTTGTGTGACTGCTATGATATCCAGGCAACCTCTTCCATCAAGGCCACCAGTTCAGGGAGCTTGTTGCCCAGACTATGGGCATTGGTACTCATTACCTTCCATTTCTTGATGGCCTTACCCCTTTTTGCCCCATCCCTGTCCTTATTGCGTTTGTCACTTACTATGAAACCACATTTTAGACCGTAAGAATAAACCCATTCATCAAGGAGGTCATTCAGTTCCTTCAAGATGTTTGCAGCTGTATGACTTTGCCCAAATTTCTTTGTATGCAGCAGTGCCATCTTTTGGGGTGTCTTTGTTTTTGAAGAAGCACAAGAAAACCTGACCCAATGAATGGTAAGGGACGTGTAGTCTATGTTTTGAGTGCTGGTCCACATATCTGTTGTGACATGAATAACCCAACCCTCTGCAGTTTAAAGTGCAAGCATCACTGTCACTTTTAAAGCCTGATAAATGATAGGTGTTTCTACATAGGAAAAGTACCTTCGATGAGAAACATTTTAATAAGGCTCTGCAAGTTTTATGAGCTCCCTAAAATCGTCATGCTCTACCAAAGAGTATGGGAGAAGAGCTTCAGCTAACAGTTCACCAATTCTGTGATTAGGATGAAGGCTCTTTGGATGATTTTTGGTAAAAGTATTCTTCCTTTCAAATGCCTGGGACAGTGTTAGCTGTTTACAACATGTTCCTGCTGGTTTATTATACACTATGCTTCGATGGTCAGATGGACGCTGGGATGGTGAACTTGGACTTATACATTCAGTGCCATCACTGGAGGTGCAACTGGTATTAATGGTGCTGGCATTGGTGGTAATGGTGATCCTGGCTGGCAGGGGTTCTGTCCGCATCAAGTCAGACAATTCAGTATCCATTTCAGATTCCTGACCCTTCTCAGATGTGATCTGGAAGATGGAGACATGCGTTTTGGGCGATCAAGCAAAACTGAATGTTTTTTCAGATGGCATTTAAAAACTGTAGTGCCAAGGCATGATGCAAATTTACCATGGCTTACACTTTGTTTACACAGGGAACAAATTGCTCTGTATGGAGCACTTTTACTGACAGAGGAATAATTCCACAATTCAGATGTGACAGATTTTGTTCAAGTGCTAGGAAGATAGCTAAAAACGGTGTCTTTTCACCTGTCCTAATAGAACCAGGGACATACTCCTTGGTGCTTGAAGAGTGGGCAGGGGACTTTGATGGGTTTTCATTGTTGGCCGACATAGAAGTGGTGGATTTTCTGGATAATAGGTACTTTTCATTTCCAACAGTGCTGGATGTATTTGCTAGTGCACTACCTGATTCGTTGTCAGCAGACTTGCTTATTTCACTTCGTTGAGGAACTAATGATACATCACCAGACACAACAGTGTCTGACTGAGACAAAGAGCTACTGTCTGAGTCAGAGAGGGACTCATTGTCACTTGCGTTATTATTGCCAGTTACAGTGATTTTAACAGCATGAATGGCATACCTTATGGTGCCTCTCCATGTGACCCCAGTAGCAGCACAAGTTTTTTTAAATTGTCCCCCTTTACCATCCTTTATTGTTGCTCTTTTGGTATTTGTTGAATTTTTATCACGTGAACATTTTTGTTATTTTTACTAGCACCAGGATTACCACTACCACCAACTCCTGCTTCACCACCAGCACCAAATGCTTCATCTATGTTGGTGTCAACCATTATGGTACCAGTATACTGCACACAGTCACACACACAATTCTTGTGTAAGAAAGCAATGTGATCTGTGATTGTTGGCTGGCTGTATGACACTGTGACACTTTGATGTGGTGGTTACCTTCAGGTAATTGAAGAATATGATGGTTTGCAACTAAAGGATCCCAGGTTCAAGGCTTCAGAATAGTTGGGTTGCATGGGCATAGGCAAGCGAAAGGTCAATAGTTGTAATCCAATTGAACCACCACACAACAGCCCACCGGGCCTCTGTCAGTAACACACATCGGGTAGGGTACAGTGCAGTTAAAAGGCACACAGTAGCAGGGTGATGGGCTAACCACAGGAGACGGCATCTCACACACAGACACACACACAGACAACCAAAGGAAAGAGATTTCTCTCTCTCTCCTCCCAAAGGTAAAATTTATTTATAGGCTTATGTCTTGTATTTAAGTATAATGCCACCACACAACTGCTCAATACTGGGCTTCTCACAGTAACACACACTGGGTAGGGTACACAGCAGCAGCAGTAGCAGGGTGATGGGCTAACACCACAGTAGATACAGTAAAGTCACATGCACAGCACACAGGTACGGAGTACTGTGTCAAAAAAACAAAAAACAGCCTGGTGTTGTTCTAGCAGGAATGTTTTAAGGTGGCAGAGATTGGAGACGAACCCTCCTCAGCACAGTACAGTCCTTAGAAAGAATCCTGTCCTCCTGACAATTTTTTTACTGTTTTGAGGAGTAGGGTTTAATTCTTTTTCCTGTTTGTTAACTTTAAACACCATTAGATTCAAAATGTTTCAGTTCAACTTCAGATTAATTTAAATTCAATCTACGTTATTTTTATGTTCGCTTGCGTGCATGCGCAAGGAACGTTTTGGGAGAGTAGCACACTTGGAGGTGTGCCTCTCCCATCCAATGCACTGGTCCCTTGAGCAGGCGATGGCGGTCCTGCACCAATGGGTGCAGGAGCCAATGTAGACAGCGGTGTTCTCTGCTTCAAAGGAAAACACCACTGCCATACTGGAACGCCGCAGCCTCTCCTCCGTCACGCCCCCCGCACGCGCCAGCCCGCCCTCAAAGCTTTCCTGCCACGCTTGGAAGCCCACCTCCGCATGGCAACGTTGTTTATTTTGCCGACGGGTGCCCAACTTCGTGCCGGCTCCATGGCCCCCAAGCCATTCTGCTGCCATGCTGGGAGCCCACTCCAGTGTGGCAAACCGTTCATTTTACGCTCGACGGGGTGCCCAATCCACCATCGGTCCTCGCCCCCTCATGCATTTTGGCGACAGGGTGCCCAATCTCCTGTTGGCTCTCGTCCCCCTCACACATCTTCTGCCATGCTGGGAGCTCACCCCAGTGTGGCAAATGTCCCAAGTCATCTTTTTTTTAATTTCCCTGTAAACAAAAACGGTCCCAAGGGCGTCTCCTCAACCCCTCCCACAACCCACACCCACCCACTGCGCACTCAGCCTCCCTACACAACCCCACCCCATACTTACCTCCGACTCTGGCGCGACGAGCCGGTGGACCAGGAACACGCCTGCACTCTTCAAAGGCTTACTCACGAACTGAGGAAATGCCGTAAGCTGTATAATGGCCACATAGGGGGTTTCCAACTTTATTGTATATCTCAGTCATTTTTGAATTTTGCACTAAATTTTCAACATGGGGTTTTTGGGACTCTTCATGAATGATTTTACTGTCATGGCGTTAGTTTGGGCCTGAAGGGTGATTTCGCAGGCACTGCGCAGTCACTGCGCGAAATCACCCTTCAGCCTCGAATAACACCATGACATGAAATCATTCATGAGAAGGGGTCCCAAAAACCCCATGTTGAAAATTTGGTGCAAAAATTCCAAAAAATGACTGTTTTATGAGCGTGTGTTGCGCAGTTCCTACGCAGGCTCGTAAGTTCTTGAATTTTCAATATTTTCACTCCAGATTTTCAACATTGCCATTTTATCACACCTTCTTATGAGTTGTACAGCTGTCATTTTTCACATCTCACCCAAAATGTGTTTCCGCCATGTAGCACACAATGGCGCAGTCGGTGTGCAAAATCAATGTATGGAACACATTGAGAAAATCACAGTGACACTGTTCATGAGCAGAAGTCTTAAAATGGCTATATTGAAAATTTGGTGAAAAATTCCTAAAATGACTGTTTTAATTGAGCGGATGCTATGCAGTTCCTACGCATGCTCGTAAGTTTCATGAATTTTCACATTTGCACTCCAGATTTTCAACATTGCCATTTTACCACACCTCCTCATGAGCAGTACAGCTGTCATTTTTCACATCCTGCCCAAAATATGTTTCTGCCTCATGTAGACACAATGGCGCAGTCAGTGTGCAAACTCAATGTATGGGACACATTAAGAAAATCACAGTGACACTGATCATGAGCAGAGGTCTTAAAATGGCAATGTTGAAAAATTGGTGAAAAATTCCTACAAATGTCTATTTTACTGAACGGCATCTCACAGTTCCCACGCACGCCGTAGGTTTATACCAATATTTCCACTCCAGATTTTCAACATGCCATTTTTACCACACTTCCTTATGAGCAGTACAGATGTCATTTTTCACATCCTGTCCAAAATGTGTTTCCGCCTATATAGCGTAACAATGGGGGTAGCAACAAGGTCATGTGACAATTTATTGTGCAAATACCAGCAGTCGACAGGGCATTAGGGTACAGCACCATACATGCCAAACACCACTGCAAATACCTGCAAGTGAACGTTCGGCATTGACAAATGCTTGTTTTAACTTCATTTCCTCACACACAAGTAAATCTGATGTTTTATTTTCTACACCTCCCCAGCCAGGGTGATCTCTCCATCCCAAGTGTGCTACAAGTCACACCAGACAGACAGACGAACTGCTGAATTTGAGTTGAACTTAAGATCAATTCAGAATTTTCTCAGTTTCTCACAAATGATTTGGTTTTAATCAGCAACTAGCAAACTGCAGTGCAGCAGACTAAACACTCAGACACAGGCGTTATTAATCCTCTTTAATTTCTCTCCTGACTCAGGCTGTCACCTCACCAACTGTTCCTTTCAGTTCTTTCTTCCTTTCCTCGGTCCTACTCTCCTACCTTTTCACCCCCCACCTTTAGCTTTTTATTTTTTTATAATAATTAAGGAGGCAGTCATCAACTATTTTTGAAAAGCCACGACGATTTGAAAAATTACACTTGAGTCACAAAAAGCCGAGATGGAGCATAGTAGCACAAGCTGCAACTCCTTTTCCACTATGGGACTAAATGAACGGAGCTGTGGCCGCATGGTTTACTAACGTACTCAACTTGACCACTACCACCTGACTGTAGAGCAGAAGGTCAGGTGGGATTACCAAATATGCAGGTGAGACCTCACTAAATGGCAACCCGCCCCACACCATCCACCACCAGCCCCCCAACAACAACACTAAAAATGGGGGGTTTAGAGTGCAATTCCCGACACTGCATGCGCATGCCGACACAGACACAACACAATTGCCCAGCTCCCTAAATCCTGGAAACCACGTACCACCAGGGACAAAAGCCAACTAATAAAATCCCGACATCATAGAACAACCCAGATAAAACTTCCTTGGATTGTATGATACAAGGAAGTATTAGCTGGGTTGTTTGTTTTCCTGGAGTTTTATTTCCATTACAATGTCTATTTTAATAGCTTTTATTTGTGTTCAAGGCTGCAGTAGGTCATTATTGTGTACTAGTAGGGACATTCTTGTCCCTTTTATTATGTAGTAGTAGTAGTAAAAACTTTATTTTTATACAGGAAAAGTACATGTTGTTTGGATAATACAATCCAGTTTTCAAGACAGTCCTGTGCAAAATGTCCAAGTTTCACATAATCACACCAATTATAAAAAGAAAAACAGTCAAATACAACTTAAAATAAAAACACATACACAACACAGAATAACAAAATTATACATAAGGGAGCTCCTTCCTTCCTATTTAATAATTCAGGACATCTTCGGCAAAAGTGAAAGTTTTGCCATCCCGTTGAATACTGTGCTACAGCTCATGGAGAGAGGTGGAGAGAGTGAGAGTGAGAGGGGTAGAGACGAGAAAGAGAGAAGTGAACATGTCCTACTCTTACTATTATTTTACTTTTGTTACCACTTTCTCGCTCTCTCTTATTTAATTAAGTACTTTTAGAATGGGCACTAGGGCAGAAAATCCAAGGCACGGACTAGGAGTGGTGGCAAAGAAAAGTAACTATTTTGCTGCTCCATCGTTCATGCTATAAGTCCTAATTTGATTTAGGATTCTTTTCCTTCCTCCGTCTTTCAAAGCAGCTCTGCCTGGCTGCTCATTCTTTTACTGCTGACTCCTCCATGGCTTGGCTGGCAGAAATTGCAGAATCATATTTTATTTATTTAAAGCCAGGAGTATTCTCTGATATTTCATCTGGGGATCAGGCAGATTTCACTGAGCGGCAGCAAATAAGCTACTGATTTTATAGACCAAAGCAGATTTACTAGTTTTGAAGCCTTTAGTTTGTCAGACCGAAGCAGGATTTTCAGAATTCAGATGTTTTTATTTGTAAGTGGATTTAAAAAGCAGGTTCAAAAGTTGGAAGTGGATTTGCTTTTAACACTGGGGATGGTCATCATTCACGACATGAGTCATACTGGAGCAGCAGAGCTGGAGCAGGACTCAGAGCTGACAGTTGGTAACATGCATTGCAGACAGGAAAGTGAGATTTTTTTCACTAAGGGGTTGCTAGTTTGAAATCGGGCATGATTCTTGCTTAATGCATTCAAAAAATTACAATTTTCTTCATGTTGATTTGAACCTTTATGAACCTCTAGTGTTCGAAGTTCTGAATTAGAACCTGAACACCAGGGCTCAAGATGGGTTTGAGTCTTTCCTGAACTAATTCTGACAATCCTACCTTCCAGTTTATTTTCCTGAGTATTCCAATCAATGGAAGGCCTTGCTTCATATGTTGGATGTATATACAATTTTGCAGTACTACACAAACCACACAAAGCTTTTCTGAAAATCTGAATAATTGTCTGTTTCATTTACTCCCAAGAGAGAGTGTGCCCGTTTTCAAACTGTGTTTGTCTAAGTGGTTAGTGAATTGCATTGTATATTTTTGCCACAGGTACAACAAACCTGCTCTGGAGTGGTCAAGGCTATTCCACCAGGGTATGATATGCCTTACAGCTTGCTCCAGAAATGTGTCTGCTGCAGACAACTGTGAAGCTGCCACCTGGAGTTCTGTCCACACCTTCACCAAGCATTACAGTCTAGACATTGCCTCTAGGTACAAGGCCAGTTTCAGCATAGCAGTTCTTCAGGGCCTTCTCTCCTAAATGCTTGATTACTGATCTTTCCTCCTACCGGTGGTGTTATCCTGGTATCACTGTGTACTGCTTGACACAGTCCTACTGGTGTTGCCTGCTGTAAAAGCCATTCTCGAAGTAAGATAGTACAGTTACATAAGAACTTACCTTAACAGATCTTCAAGAGAAGCTCTTGCAGCAGGCCCTGCTTTCCCTCCCTCCTTCCTACTGCTGCTGCTCTTTTCCTCTTGCACATCTGCCTTTCTTTAGGCTCTCAGGAACCGCCTCGTTCTCCTTCAGCTGCCTGTATGAGGTCCCCAGCAGGAGAACTGAGGCAGGTACAGGAGACCGCCCACTTTTTTAGGCTAGGCTGATGTCAGCTGACTAATGTCAGTGGCGAGCAGTCCCCTGTGGTAGATTGCTAGCTAGAAGTTTTTTGTGTGGTCCTGTTGGCTTAGTCCTACCAGTGCAGCCTGCTGCATGAGTTTGTCTTGAAGATCTACTGTTATGGTAAGTTCTTAGTAACTACTTTCGAGACCCGCAGGCCATCATAGTGGTGGCTTACCTGGATACCATGGCCATTACTGAGTCTTGGTGCATAGGGAACCATGACTGGTGCATGGTCATTCCAGACTGCACTCAGTTCAGGAAGGATAGGGTGAGGAGGAAGGGAGAAAGGAGAAGGGTGTTGTATGTAAGGGATGGTAACAAAGCAAATGAAACACAGGGAAAGTAGGGGGAAAGGATAGCTTGGAGATGTTGGTGGTCACCCTGACGACAAGAGTCAGAGCCATGTTGCACACTGGCATGATCTAGTAACCTCCAACACAGGGGTAAGAACTGGACGGCACTGGGGGAAGTCATTAGCAGAATGGCAGAAAAGGGGGGAGGTGCTACTGGTGGGGGATTTCAATCTGCTGGATGTAGACTGGAGCTTCCCAGCTGTGGCCTTGGCTAGAAGCAGTGTAATCCTAGACTTCCTGCAGAGGACATGTAACTTAGTGTTATTGTACTTAAATTATCAATTACAAATGAGACGAACGGAGACGGTACTGATGGCGGAAGAATTTAATGATTATAAGTAATAATCATAGCGAGAGATTACAGGTGGTACATCCTTCATTCTTCATTCTTCAAACTAACAGTGTATTCTGGCTTGCTTATATAGTGGAAAAAAGTATCATCATTTCCTATGGAGTTCTATGATTGGTACAAAACAAGTACAAACATTAACTTAAAAGGCAATTCTCCTTTTAGTATATGTATGAGCTAATCTCTGGTCAGCACAAATGTATTGATAGTGTGAATGATATTACTATATAAGGCTAGTAATAATTGTCATTACCAGTTACCAAGATTTAGGAGGAAGAAATAGATTTGCACTTAGGAATGTGCTTACAAGCACTTTGGTCTGTCCTAATAATAAACACTAAAGATAGTCTGAAGGATAATTTGAACATTATTTTGTGTTTCTGTCTTTGCAGACACTTAAGACACCTGTTTTCTATCACTTACATGGTCAGTACAAATATCAAAAGACACTTTAATATTGCAACTTGTGGCTCGGATTAAACTTGTAGCTTTACAAGTTTAATATGATCAAGCATATAGGCCAACATTTGTTACACAAACACATTGGCCCAGATATTCAAAAGGGTATGCTTCATCGCGCAACAGGGCTGCATGCTCAAGTCCACATTGTGCCATTCTGCGATATTCAGCAGGAGGCAGTTGCACCACTGAAAACAGGTTGAGCAACAGCACAATGCAAATGAATGCATGCTCAACAGGAGGGGAGAACCATGCATAAACTGCACAGCCCGATATTCAGTCGGGTTGTGCAGAGTTAGTGCAGGCTAAACCCCAACCTGCACCTGCACAACTTTGAGCCAAAAAGGATCTGTTGAGGGCCACCCACAGGTGAGCTGCTGTATTGCAGGTAGCAACCATAGCAGCTGCCACCCATGGCTGGCCCCCAACTCAGTCCCTGTGCCCCCACCAGCCCGATTGTGGGCATCAATGCCCCCCTCCTTCACATCCCTGGTGGTCAGTGGACCGTAATGCCGATCGCGGGCAGAATGTACAGTGACAACCCCAGTGCCCGATCACGGGCAGAATGTACAGTGACAACCCCAGTGCCCATCGTGGGCAGAACGTGAGAAGAACCTCCCCGCCCAAACATCTCCCTAATGCCCGATCGGGCAGAATGTACAGTGACAACCCCCAGTGCCCGATCGTGGGCAGAATGTACAAAAGACCCCCAACCCGAATATCTCCTGGTGGTCCAGTGGATCGTAATGCCCGATCGCAGGCAGAATGTACAGTGACAACCCCCAAAACATCTCCTGGTATTTAGTGTCCCCACCCCACCCACCCACGGGTTTCACCACCCTTGCTCCCGCAGCCGGCGGGCGGCAGCATCACGTGTTAACGAATTACCATGCGGCTATATTATCACAGACTTTGTACAGTATTTGCTAGTTTCTTTTTTTATTTTTTAATTAAAATACTGCTGTGCCTGTTGATCATGGTTTGTATGCTCCCCTTTTAGGTGTTTCCCCTAGAAACAACCTATCAATGTTTCCATTCTCATAAAATACAATTGTGCCTGTTGATCATCAGGCACTGGTTTGTATGCTTTCCCCTTTAGGTGTTTTCCTAGAAAATGACCTATTATTGTTTCCATACTCATTCTTCTCATCTTTTTCTTGCCTGCCTAGCCTTTACAGCTGGGTGCACCCGTGCACTGGTGCCCTGGTCTGTCTAGCTATGTCTTATGGCTCCCCTGTGAGGTCCGGCTTGCAAGTCCCAGCACCTTCATGTACCTACTCTGCCCCATGAGTTCCTACAGAGTTAAGCATTACTTCTATTTAAAGAAATTGAAAGCATACCTCACCTAATTAGCAAGTGGCTAAACCTGTTCAGGTGCACCATTTTTCTCGCTAAACCATCAGCACCTTCCTCCGGAGCGCTGCCACTTCTTTATTAGGGCTCACAGACTAACCAACTAGCAGTTAGGCAGCCTCCTCAGCATGCAGCACCAGCGATCCGAGTCTTTAAGGCACCAAATGTAGCGTTGTGTAAAAATTACAGTTAGTAAATAATCAATTACAGATGAGATGAACGGAGACGAGACTGATGGCGGAAGAATTTAATGATTATAATAATAATCATAGGTGAGATTACAGGTGGTACAACCTTCATTCTTCATTCTTCAAACTAACAGTGTATTCTGGCTTGCTTATATAGTGGATGACAGTATTATTAGTTTCCTATGGTTGTCTATGATTGGTCCAAGACAAGTACAAACATTAACTTAAAAGGCAATTCTCCTTTTAGTATATGTATGAGCTAATCTCTGGTCAGCACAAATGTATTGATAGTGTGAATGATATTACTATATAAGGCTAGTAATAATTGTCATTACCAGTTACCAAGATTTAGGAGGAAGAAATAGATTTGCACTTAGGAATGTGCTTACAAGCACTTTGGTCTGTCCTAATAATAAACACTAAAGATAGTCTGAAGGATAATTTGAATACTATTTTGTGTTTCTGTCTTGCAGACACTTAAGACACCTGTTTTCTATCACTTACATGGTCAGTACAAATATCAAAAGACACTTTAACATTGCAACTTGTGGCTCAGTTAAACTTGTAGCTTTACAAGTTTTAATATGATCCAAGCATATAGGCCAACATTTGTTACACAAACACATTATGTTTTAGACCAAAATGAGGTTAGCCTGAAATATTGGGACACATTTCTTTATCCCTTGTTACAGGACATTTCTCAGGCAACTAGTCAGAAAGCTCACTCGTGATGGAGCAATACTGTACCTGGTCCTCACTAACAAGGATAGTATTGCAGATGTCAAATTGAGAGGTCACCTTGGGACCAGAGATCGCCATATAGTGTGGTTCAGCATAAGGATTGCAGTGGAAACAAACTACACAAGGATGAGGGTCCTGGACTTCAGTAGGGCAGATTATTAAAAATAAATGAACAAATGCCTCAGAGATGACCTACCAGGGGGAAATAGACAGGCTGGGGTGGAGGAACAATGGGCTCATTAAAGGGAGGGCATAGCAAAGGCAAACAAACCTCTATGCAAAAGAAGTGCACAAAAACAAAAGGAAAAAGAGACCGCTATGCTTCTCAAGGGAAGTGACTGAAAAGGTTAAGGCTAAAACAATAGCGCTCAGGAGGTACAAAGAGACAGAGTGGGAAGAAGATAGGGAATTGTAGCAGGAAAGGCTGGGGGAAGTGCAAAAAGTAGTAAGGAGCACAAAGGCACAACATAAGGAAAGATAGCCAAAGGGGTTACTAAAGGGGATAAGACCTTTTCTTGGTAGGGAAGTGAGAAAAGGTAGACAAGAGGAGGAACTGTGAATTCAAAAAGGATGGTGGGGTGAGGGGGTGACTGCAGAGGAGGATCAGGAAAAGGCAGATATCCTGAACAGGTGTTTTTGTTTGGTCTTCATGGTGGAAGGGGAAGAGGATGGAGCATGTTAAAACAACATGAACATTAGGTGGAGGGAGATAGACACAAGTCCATTTACAGAGGAGAGAGTATTGAAAAGACTCGCAAATCTGAAAGTGGACAAAGTTATTGGGCCAGAAGGGGTACACTCCTTGTTGTTGAGGGAACTCAGGGAGGTACTGGCTGCACCACTGACTGCTGTATTTAACAACTTACTGGAAACAGGAGTGGTTCCAGAACAGTGGAGGAGGGTAGATGTAGTCCCACTTTATGAAAGAGCTAGCAGGGAGGAGGCTGTCAACTATAGGCCGGTCAGTCTGACATCAGTGGTAGGGAAGGTAATGGAGTCACTTCTGAAGGAAAGGATTGTGGACTATCTTGAATCCAGCAGGTTACAAGACCTGAAGCAGCATGGAGTCACAGGAGTGGGGTCGGGGAGGTCATGCCAAATGAACCTGATAGATTTCTTCAACTGGGTGACCAGGGAAATAGATTGGAGGCAGTGGACGAGGCCTACCTAGACTTCAGCAAGGCATTCAATAACATACTAGATAGAAGACTCATTAGGAAACTGGGTGTGGGAGTCCCACTGTTCCCTCTAAGATGCTTTTGTGTGTGGCCCCAAGTTAAAAGAAATAGTTGCACAGTACAAAAGCAGTGGCACACAGATGATGTGCTGATAACATAGTACTTTTAACTAAGCTACAGTGAATCATCTTTATTGCTTTCAGACTACCCTCCACCCCTCCACTGTGCTTAATCCTATCTTTGCCACAGACTGACATATCAGTCCAGAATTCCTTTACATCCCATTACTTGACTCTGCAGTCTGCTATGCTATCTCCTCCTAGATCATACTTTTCACAAGGACACACATTCTGATGTAGTGAGAGAATGGGAAACTTAAAAACACACTGCACAGCATGGTCATTGGATTTCTCTGACTCTTCTCACTTATAGTTTTGATACAGATAGTCCAGGAACCCAATGAAACAGACCGTTTCGCAGAGGAGATAACATAATATTCAGACTGGGAGATTGCCACTCACTAGGGCAAACTGCATTTTGCTGCTTGATTGCTGAGATCTATATGCTCTTTAATAGGAGCTGAAGGTACTATAGAACGAATCCAAGTCCCTGCTAAACTGCAAGTGTGTGTTGTGTCCCAGTCAGGTAGCTGCAACAGTGTGTTGGTGTTTGGAGGCTTTCGGTAAATTAATATTAAAATACAGCCTTCTTGTTGTTTTGGAAGGTCTTTTTCTGGTGATGTTCTTTGACTTTGGTGGGGTGAAAGAAAGGTTGTAATTGATCTCAATGAATGTTCTTGTTGTTTGGAGGGTACTTTGTCTGCTGCTGTTTTTGACTTGATGGGGTCATATTTTCTGCTGGTGTACACTGAACTTTGGCCCTTGAGGCGATTGCTACTTGTCTCCCATCTCTGATCATTTTGCTAAATTTTGACAACAAATGCAATTTGATGACACCACCTGTAATGCAGCAGACTGGTTTTACTACTGCAGTTACAATGGCTGAGGTTCCAAATACACTCATCATATGAGGGAGATCTGTTTGTGACAACTAGAATTTTTCTGCTCGTCATTCGATCCCAATGTTTTTTGTTGTTTTTTTTTTCACCAGGAGAGACACATAAGCTGAAAGCTTGTTTACAGGTGAGACCTGGGAGCAAAGGGAAGTTAAGTCTTTTGTCAGAGTCACGCAATATGCAAGTGGGGGCTGTGGGATTCAAACCCAGGTCTCCAAGTTTGCAGCTCAGAGCCTTAAACCACAGTGCTATACTGTCTCCTATAGTTTTTACACTTTTTGGCCAGGATAGGCACACTGAGCTGATGCTCATTTCCAGGTGTGATCTAGGAGCAGAGAAAGGTTAAATAACTTGCTCAGGGTCACAGAATTGCAAGTGGTGGTTGTGGGATTCAAGTCCAAGTCCAAGCGAGCAAGGGGGCCTGGTCAGAATAGAGAAAACTAATTGACAATATGTGGACTTGAAGGTTCTTGTACTGTATGAGAATGATTTTTAAGTGACTTCCCAGAGGTTAACTCACAATTTGGCAGAAGTTTAGGCAAGGCAAGGTAATTTTATTTATAAGGCGCCCAATCCCAGAGGCTCTGGGCACCGGGGGGGCATGATAGAGGTCTTCAAGTACATGAAGAGGGTAAATAGGGGAAGAACAGTCAGGGTGCTGCGAAGGAAGGAGGAGGGGGCCACTAGAGGGCATGGGTGGAAGCTGGAGGGGGGAAGATTCAGGGAGAAAGGAGGAGGTGTTACTTCACTGAGAGGGTGGTGGAGCCATGGAATGCACTGCCTAGGGGCTGGTGGAGGCAGAGACTGTGGAGGGGTTCAAGAGGGCTGGGACAGGGTACAGGGAAGGGTTCTGGAAGCAAAATCCAATGCAGCAAGAATATCCGGAACTGGGATGGGAGAAACCAGAGAAGGCGAGGGGGACAGCAAGGTCAGCACCCAGGGTGGGGGCTGACCAATCGAGCAGACTCGAAAGACCGTTAGGCCTATTCTGCTGGCATTTTAGTATGTTAGTATGTAATATAAACAAGGGCACACTGCAGTAAATAAAAGCATAGTAAAACCTCATTAAAATATAACAATATTAAAATTCAGCAATATAGAGGTTTCCAATAGTCAGTCTTCACGGGACTTGCCAAAACTTAAAGATGATATCAACAGTCAAAAGCCAGGCTGAAGAGGTGGACCTTTAGCCTCCCCCTCAAACACCTCAATCGAGGGAGCCGCTCAGACAGCAGGTGGAAGCGAGTTCCACAGGGTTGGTCTTGAGACACTATAAACACGATTTCCAGAGGTCTTGAGCTGAACCCTGGGAATGTCCAGGAGTCCCCTCGAAGAGAAGTGGAGGGAGCAAGCAGAGGACACCAGTGTCAGGAGTGCAGACAGGTAACCAGGACCAAGTCCATATAGGGCCTTAAAGGTGAGAAGACACACCTTGAAAAAAGGTTTAAAATCAAAGTTTGCATCATTTTGATTAGCTGCAACTGTAGATGCTGTTATACCACTTAATAGACAGTCTAACACTGTGCAAGTTGGCCCAGAGTCCAGACCATAGGATTTAATTGCAATTAATCTCAGGAGGCACTGGCAATGCAATAGTTAATGTTTTATTGTTGCCTAGAAACTACATTTATATGATTGTTCACATTTCTACAGAGCAAAACAGTGTGGAGTTTTGTACACTGGACACTTAAGCTGCGCTCAGTCAGTAGGACCTGCTAAGATGTATAAGAATGTATTTACTGTACTTCTGTTCCACAGGACCCCCCTTAGCAGTTTCACCTTTCACAATGCTTTGCCTACATTTTGTTAAGTAGACGTGTTTGGGTAGCACCTCCCTTTCCTCAGGAAAAGGCTGCTAGAACTGTGTGTGTGTGTGTGTGTGTGCGCGCGCGCGTGCATGACTGTGTGATTTTTGGCTAAGAGGATGCTTTAGTGTGAGTAGGTGAGTGATCTTTGGAAGATGTCTGGGTGCTAAACCTAGAGTCAGTGTTTGTACCAGTATGTCTGCATGAGTTCTGGTCTAAATGGACCTCTGTATGGCTGGTTACTTTGAAGTGGTACAGAGGCTTATCACAATGTAACCTAAACATTGTAACTGAAAGCCAGCCAACTTCTGTTTGATTGGTGTGTGTCTGTTATACTGTATAGGTAAAATGATTTTCAATGTATTGACATTGGCTTACTACATACTATTGACTGAAATGGGGAGCTATGTTTGTGCGGTTGTGGGGAAGGCTGAGGATTCTATGAGAGGAACTAGCGCACAGCTTGGCTGCTTGGGGAGGACTGGGGCCATGCACAGGAGCAGGTAGCTAGCTATAGGATGGTGGTTTGGGCAACATTTTATTTATTTAATTTTGTTGACTGGTAAGTACACCTGCCTATTTTGAGGTACGACCTGAGAGGCTACAACAGAGTGCATATACAACACAGGGCAAGTAGACAACAGTAACTACAAAAACAGAAACAGACAAAACAATAATCAGTACAGAAACAGGCTAGAGATCAGTCACAGTACAGCTACACAAACTATTTGTCAACGACAATACATTTGCAGGGAACTAACGTATTAACAAAATTAGAAAGACAAGTGTCAATAACTAACAGTCATTAAATTAAAGTCTAGTAAGTTAGTGCTAGTGGAGGTAGCAAGAATTGCAGGCAAATTTGATAGTAGTATAGGTAGGTTCTGGTAAGCAACTAGGGGGAACCATCAAAGGAGTGGGAGGATAGACCACAGGGACAGGGCCCAGAGCTTGAAAGAGCCTTACGTAGGTCTTGTTTGAAGCTATGAGGGGAAGGGGAGTTTCTTTGATTCAGAGGAAGGAAATTCCATAGTTCAGGGGTGTAGAGAGAGAGAAAAGGCATTTTCACCCATTTTGGTTTTGCATCTCAGTTGTACAAGTAAGGAATTTTCAACTGATCTTAGTGGGTAGGCAGAGGTCACAGGTTTGAGCAGTGAGGCCAGTTTGTCAGGTTTCTTGGAGGAGATTATATTCTTTGTAAAACAGGAGGTGGTAAGCTGGCAGAAGACTAAGGGAGTAGCCATCCCAGGCTGGAGTACACTGTGCAATGATTAGTAAGTTTAGGTTGTGACAGAGCAAATGACAAATGCTGTTGTAGCAGACATCCCACTTCCAGAGGAGCTCTCCAGTAGTTGCTGGAAGGCTACTAACCCATCTGCCAGTTTGGGTCTCAGGATTTCCTGGGCAGTGGTCAACCTCGCTGAGGATGTTAGGCTATGTCTGATCTTATATGCCTACCCTGGTTGAATATTGACCAGATTTGATGACTTTAGCTAGGTGAAGGTCAAAGTCCAAGGCAATATTGAAGATGACTTCTAGGTATTTCAAGGAGGTAACTGCGTTAAGGGAGAGCTGTCTGATGTTCTGATACATAAATGTTGGGTGCTGGATTGAATTTAGAATCAAGCCAAAGAGCATAATCACCATTTTATTATTGTTAAGAATAAGCTTGTTTTGCAATACCATACACTGTAACTGAAACATATTAAAGTTATGATTGAGATTCAGGTTAATGTCTGAAAGGTTAGGAGAGGAAGAGTAAAGAACCAGATCATCAGCATATAAGCGGGCTGATCATGGACCAGTAAGCAGTGGGAGATCATTTTGAAGATAGTGAACAGGAGAGGCTAAGAATCGAGCCTTGGGGCATTCGATCCAGGTGGGAGTGAAGGAGGACTTGGCACTTGCAATCTGAACAAATAGATGATGCTCCAAAAGCTAATTTTGGAACCAGGCTGTAGCAGAGGAGCCAAGAGATGACAATTTTGATAGGAGCAGTGGATGGTCAACTAAATTGAACGCTTTTGTAAGATCAACAAATATAGTCCCAGTGAGAAAGCCATTGTCCATCGTGAGCCTACCATCATTTGTGAACTGTATGAGAGTGGTGGATGTACTGTGCCCTTGTTGAAAACCATGTTGATCAGGGGTGATGAGTTTGAAAGAGTGGAGGTGATCCGAGGCCTGGGCGGCTACAATTTTTTAAAGGATTTTAGTGAGGGTGGCGAGGGTGATGTCATTGTTTTGCTGTTTATGCTATTCTTGTCTATGTAATAATACTTGTATCCTCATTTGTATGACCACTCAGGTCCATCTTGTAAATGAGCTTTGCTCAATGATGTTCGTCTGAATAAATAAAGATTTTGATTGATTGATTGATTGGTGGCTATAGGTCGATAGTTATCCATGTAAGTAGTGTCTGCTTTTCTGTGGATGGGGACTACTCAAGCAATCTTCCAGAGGAAAGGGACATAAACCTGTGAGTAGGGATAGGTGGAAGAATCGTGTCACAGGAGAGATTATAGAATGAGCAATTTATTAGGAATTTCAGTAGGAGTCCATCTGCCCCAGCCGTCCCAGCAGGAGAGATAGATTTAAGTAAGCTTAGGGCTTCAGTCTCTGACACTGGGCGAAGGTCAAAAGGTGGGTTGGAAGGTTTAGGGTTTCCTAATGAAGGCTGAGGTAAAGACCCAAGGGGTGCAGTATAGGAAGAGAAGTCAATGAATCTGGAGTTCAAAGCATCAGCGATAGTGAGCGGATTAGTACAGCTACAGCCATCCATGACTATGTAAGAGATGGCACTGCATTTGTACAGTATTTCCACAGAATAGTGTTAACATGGCTCCAAAACCTACAGGAGTCACTGACAGCGGTACTAAGAAGCTGACAGTGGTAATGCCCTTAGCAACTCTAATGGAAGCTTTACATAGTTTTCAGAGTCTTCTGTACTCAGACCAGTCTGTTGAGGATAGGGTCAGCTTAACTTTGTTCTAGGTTTTATCTCTCTGTTTGATCAAGGCCAGGAGTGAGGAGTTTAACCAGCGGGTAGCAGATCCCCAAATCCAGTGCCTTTTTACAGGGACTTACTTGTCCTGAAGGTTCAAAAGTGTGGTAAGGAGGTACTGAGCAGCACATTCCATATTGCAGGTATTGTATAAGGGTGCCCAGCCGGTGTTCTATAGCTCCGATATTAAGGCTCTCTTATCCATTTTAGAGAAACCCCTGAAGAGAATTTCTCTAGGAGGGGGTTTAGGGGCCCTTGCTTTCGAAACACAACAGACCAGAGAATGGTCACTAGTTGAATCTGGTAAAACTCCAGCAACATTAATCCATTCAGGCCTGTTGAAGACAACCCAGTCTAGAAGAGACTGGAGACTATTGTTACTAGACTGTCTGGTCGGAGAGGTGACCAACTGAGATAAGTGTAACCTGCTGAGCTCCACGGAATAGAGATCAGAGTTTTTCCCAGCCAATCCAGGTTTGGTCACCCATTATAATGAGCTCTTGTTGACCTTTTGAGTGAGTAAAGATAGTCTGTTACCTTAGACAGGCCTGTTAGTCCATTTTAGGAGGGTTATAGATACACTACATTTAGCTTCTTAGTGAGACCAAGGGTTATAACTGTGTGAATTGCTTCACAAAGATAAGTGGTATTGACTGGGTAGACCATAACAACATGATCCTCTTTGGTATAAAACAACACCCCTACAGCCTTTATAGCATTTGGACAATTACATCTATGAAGCTTAAATCCACTTATCCTATATAATGAGTCCGGCATTTGGGGTTTTACCCCGGTCTCAGACCCAGGACATCAGGGGAGTTGTGGACCATCCAGGCTTCCAGCTGTGCAAAGTTAGCTGACACGTTCCTAATATTCATATGAGCAACCCTGAGCCCCTTTTTTGAGAACCGCTGAGGCAGGTCTGTGGGAGCGGCTACAACAGGAGGGCCCAGGTTAGGCTCAATATCACCTGAGAGAGAGAGTGTCCACATGGGGTACTCAGGTTTCAGTGAGAGAGGTACGGAGTAAGCCACCCAACAGCATATAAAAAGGGGAGCAGCTTAGGTAGTTAGCTATCCTTGTACAAGGGATAAACTTAAGGAGCCAGGTTTTGGGAATAGCGGTATCACTCAATTATTAGGTTTGAAAAACAATAGCCCCAGTCCTCAGTTTTATGTAAGTAGCCAGCGTCAGGACATGGCTGGCAGAGGAGAGCTACTGAGAAATGGAGGGCTAGCACTAGGGAAAGGACCCCTAGAGGGTAGCAGTGAAGTGAGATCAACCCCATAGTATATACTAATGGGAAAAGAATACCAGGAAGAACTAGGGAAAGAGAGAAAACAGAGGTAGGCTGAATGTGCAGGTAACTGCAAAGTACAAAACTACCTAGGATGGAAGACAAAATAACTTATTCCAGTAGGCGATTTTAAGAATATAGCCAGAAAAAAAACTCAATCTAGGCTTGAGCTAACCTAAAAATGAATTCCACAATTATGCAGCCCTGCTTCCACTCTCAGAAGAAATGGACCAATCACAGGAACTCCATCAGAAGAAATGGCCCAATCACAGAGGAACAGAAGAACAACAAGGAATAAGCATTTAATAAGCAGAGGGGGAGGAGGAGGATGGGTGGGAAAATTTTCTCCCAGTATCACACACAGGCAGTAAGTTAAGGTGCACACAAATTGCTCAAAACTGACTGTCTGAAAGAGATAGAAAAGTGCCAATGTGCAGAGAGTAGCTGTCTACAAGAAAAAGCCTCAGGGTTCAATTGCAGGCAGGCCAGTAAGGCAGAAATTAATTTAGCAGTTTAAACAGGGCAAGAGACATGCTTTCTCAGGCAGCAGGGGAATTTTAGTGTCCTCGTTTCATCAGCAAGATTACAGAAACAGAGTTCATGGAGAGATTCAGTAGCAGTGCAGTTAGCAGGGAGTTGCAAAAAGGGAGAGCCAGAAATTCAAAGCTGAGCTGCCTCAGAATTTCAAAAAAATACCTAACTGGCAATGGTTCCTTTCAGGCTTCGGGGTGGGCTGGCATGAGTCGCATCGAGGTCTGGGAGCTGGGGAGAATGTCACGGCCCAATTCAGGGGTGCTCAGGATCCTAGGGAAAGGAGAGGGGGGAACATAGAAACAGAATTTGATGGCAGATAAGGACCGCTTGGCCCACCTAGTCTGCCCATTTTCCTACCTAACAGATAAGCTGCAGATCCTAGTTAACCAACAGCTTACTTCCTCCTACCCCCCACTAGGACTGCTTATGTTTGTCCCATGAATTCTTGAATTCCCCCACTGTTCTTGACTCCACGACCTCCTCAGGGAGGTTGTTCCATGCATCCACAACCCTCTCTGTGAAAAAATACTTCCTCACATTACCTCTGAGCCGTCCCCCTCTATCTTCAAATTGTGCCCCCTTGTTCTTGCACATCTCTTTTTCTGGAAGATGCTATCCTCTTGGACTTTGTTGATTCCCTTGAGGTACTTGAAAGTTTCTATCATGTCCCCTCTCTCCCTTCTTTCCTCAAGGGTATACATATTAAGCTCCTTTAGTCTTTCTTCGTATGTCTTCTGGTGCAGACCCTGCACCATTTTGGTTGCCCTCCTCTGGACAGCCTCCACTCTGTCTATGTCTTTACAGAGATGGGGTCTCCAGAGCTGCACACAGTACTCCAGATGGGGTCTCATCAACTGTCTGTACAGAGGGATAACAACTTCCTGTTTTCTACTACTGATGCCTCTTCCTATGCATCCCAGTATCCCCCCAGCCTTCCTTACTGCCTTCTCACATTGCTTGCCCACCTTTAGGTCATCTGATATAATTACCCCCAGATCCCTTTCCATTTTTACTGTTGTCAGTATCTCACCCCCATTGTATACACTCCCCTGGGTTTTGTTTCCTATGTGCATTACCTTGCACTTCTTTGCACTGAATCTGAGCTGCCATACATTTGACCATTCCTCCAACCTTGACAAGTCCCTTCTCATCCTGTGCACTCCATCTTGTGTATCAACCCTGTTGCAGATCTTTGTGTCATTTGCAAAGAGACATACTTTTCCTTCCAGTTCCTCTGCAATGTCACTTATAAAGACATTAAAAAGGACCAGTCATAGAAACATAGAATTTGATGGCAGATAAGGACCACTTGGCCCACCCAGTCTGCCCATTTCCCTACCTACTAGATAAGCTGCAGCTCCTAGTTAACCAGCAGCCTACTTCTTCCTACCCCCACCCCCTAGAATGGCCTTATGACTGTCCCATGCATGCTTGAATACCACCACTGATTTTGACTCCACAACCTCCTCTGGAAGGCCGTTCCATGCATCCACAACCCTCTCTGTGAAAAAATACTTCCTTAAATTACCTCTGAGCCGCCTCCCCTCTATCTTCAAATTGTGCCCTTGTTCTTGCACACCTCTTTTTTTGAAAGATGCTACCCTCTTGGACTTTGTTGATTCCTTGGAGGTGAACATTTCTATCATGTCCCCCTCTCCTCCTTTCCTCAAGGCTATACATATTAAGCTCCTTTCATCTCTCTTCATATGTCTTCAGTGCAGACCCTGCACCATTTTAGTTGCCCTCCTCTGGACAGCTTCCATCCTGTCTATGTCTTTTGGAGATTGGGTCTCCAGAACTGCACACAGTACTCAGATGGGGTCTCACCAGCTGTCTGTACAGAGGGATAATAACTTCCTGTTTTCTACTGGTGATGCCTCTCCCTATGCATCCCAGTATCCCCCCAGTCCTCCTTGCAGTCCTCTCACATTGCTTGCCCACCTTTAGGTCATCTGATATGACTACCCCCAGGTCCCTTTCCATTTTTGTTGTTGTTAGTATCTCACCCCTCATTGTGTACTCTTCCCCTGGGTTTTTGTTTCCCAGGTGCATTACCTTGCACTTCTTAGCATTGAATCTAAGCTGCCATACATTTGACCATTCCTCTAACCTTGCCAAGTCCCTTGTCATCCTTTCCACCCCACCCTGTGCAACAACTCTGTTGCAGATCTTTGTATCATCAGCAAAGAGACATACTTTTCCTTCCAGTCCCTCTGCAATGTCGCTTATAAAGACATTGAAGAGGACCGGCCCTAATACTGAACCCTGCGGTACCCCACTAGTAACCCTCCTTTCTTCTGAGTGGACTCCATTTACTATTACTCTCTGTGTCCTATTCTCCAGCCAATTCTTTACCCAGGCTGTCATCTTGGGACCCACTCCCAGGCTGGCTAATGTGTATATAATCTTTTGTGTGGGACTGTGTCAAATGCCTTGCTAAAGTTTAGGTAGGCCATGTCCACAGCCCCTCCCTGATCTACTACTTTGGTCACCCAGTCAAAGAAATCTATCAGATTCATCTGGCATGACCTTCCTGCTGTGAATCCATGCTGCCTAGGGTCCTGTGCCCCTCTGGCCTCTAGAAACTCGACAATTCTTTCCTTCAGAAGTTATTCCATCATTTTCCCTATCACTGAGGTTAAACTAACAGGTCTGTAGTTTCCTGCTTCTGCCTTGCTCCCACGTTTGTGAAGGGGAATCACATCTGCTCTCCTCCAGTCCTTGGGTACCACCCCATCCTCCCATGATTTGTTAAAAAGGGTAGTCAGTGGTGTCACTAGTTCTACCCTTAGTTCTTTTAGAATTCTGGGAAGAATCTCATCAGGCCCCATTGCTTTGTCCATCTTCAGTTTTAAGAATTCTTTCAGAAACCTTTCTTCTGTAAATGGGCTGGTATCAACCTCTGTATCCAGAGTGTCTCTACTGTTTGTTTTATGTACCTCCCCCTCTTCATTTGTAAATACTGAGCAAAAATATTTGTTTAGTATCTCTGCCTTTTCACAGTCTCCCTCTGCCCACCACCCTCCCTCCCTCCCTTTATTAAGCCTCACTAACCATCCCTTGGTCTTCCTTCACTCCTGATGTACCTATAAAGGTTTTATCCCCTTCTTAACTGAGTTGGCTATCTTTCCTCAGTTTGGGCCTTTGCTGTTCTGACTGCCTTCCCAGCCTCCTTTGCTTTAACTGATACAGTTTTCTGTTCTGCTCCTTCTGCGATTCCTTGTACTTCCTGAATGCTTTCTTTTTCTTGAACCTTCACTGCCACTTCCTTTGAGAATCATAGTGGTTTCTTACATCATTTGTTTTGTTTATTTGCTTCAGACAAAGGCTCGTTACCTCTGTGATGGCAGTTTTATTATTCCTCATTGTTCTCCCACCCTCCTTCCTGCCCATTTGCTAGTGCATTCCTTAGGCACTCACCCATTTGACAAAGTCAGCCCTCCTAAAGTCCAGTACTTGGCCTTTGTGTGGCTTGACTCTATTGCTGTGTTTATTGTGAACATACTGTTCGATGGTCGCTAGTTCCCAGATGGCTACCCACTTCTACATCTGTGATCCTGTCTCCATCTCCATTTGAGAGAATCAGTTCTAAGATTGCTCCCTCTCGAGTGGGCTCCAAAACTAGTTGTCTAAGGCATGCCACCTGTAGGGCATCTAGAATAACTCCACTCTTCCAAGTGGCTGCTGCAACTGCACTCCAATTAACATCTGGCATATTCAGATCACCCATCAGCAATATTTCCCCTTTTTCTGCCATTCTTAGTATACTTTCTATCATGTGAAATTGAGGCAGGAGACAATGGAAAGAGGTTGGGACAGACAGCAATTGGCTGGGAAGGGCAGATGGGATTGTTTAGCTAAGTGAGGAGTGTCACAAACCCACTCCTGGGGTCAGGCCTCTGCTCCACAGTACCCAACCCTGAAGTGCGATTTGTGAACACGGGACAAACAGGGACACCCTCCAGTTTGGTTTGGGTCCGAGCAACTACCAGTCTTGAGTCCTGGGGTTAATTATGAACCCTTTTTCGCTAGCACACCCAGGTAACAGGTCCATATATCACACTCTTTTCAGGGAAATGCAGCACAATATTTGACCCAGCGGGCATACAACCAACCTGGTTCACACTGCCCTTCCGATTCAATTGAGACACTGATATTTTTCTTACCTTGCTGGATCTTTTCACAGATCCATCTTAGTATGGCTGCATAAGGTGACACCATAAGCATTTAACAGCTGTGTTAGAATATTAAGACTGTTCCACCATTCACACTCAAAATGAGCAAGTCTCAGGCAGCGTTTTAAGGAAAACAAAGTTTACCAAAATTAAAAATAGCAAAAATAAAATATAAAACACAGAACATATATGCAATAATGGTATGGTCAGAAAATAAATGGACAATTATAAACACACTGCCTTATACTGAATAACTAATCCTACCCTAGTTCCAGGTGGTAAATAAGGGGGATGAAATTACCTATTTTTGGCAGAAATGCCTCTTTTGAGTCCAGAAAACAAAGTGTCTCTTAGAAATCCAGAACACAAGTGTGTCTCAGTCCCTTTGGCCAGCTTGGCAATATCAGCTAAGGTTCTACTCTCCTTATGATGTCACAGTACATGAGGTCACTCTTAATCTCGTAATTAATTTGTACTATGACCAGGTATAACCAAAATGGTTTCATCTTACTGTTTTTTTTACTCTGCAAAGACAGCAATATCAAATTATAACAGACAGCCTCTCTTCATCAAAGCATAAGTTATGACAGCATTCTCCTTTGATCTCTCAGTAGAACATCCTAAAAACACTTCTCTTAGCTGGACGAATTTTCACAGGTATCTATCAGAACTTGCCCCCCTCCCCCGATATGTCGTAAAATGTGACCTGTTATGGCAGGCTTCGTAAGTTCAAAGCAGTTGTCATTTTATAACCTGATTGTATAGCAGCTACATGGTCTCTGACAGGTAGGTGTCACAAAAGGAATTTCTAATTAGTTTATCCCTAAGTCAGTGACAGTGCAGACAATTTTTTCTTCTCTTTTAAAATCCAGTGTCCCATGAGGCTCTGCTGCAATGCCTGTTTCCTAAGCAGGGCTCAAAAACATATATTTATAACAAAATTATAATACAAAGAATAACAAGTAGATGGCCATTGTCACAAGAAGGGTTACAGAAAGAAGGGGGAGGGGCAAGAAATCATCAGGAGAGAAGACAGAGGAAAAAAGTTTAGCACAGAATGATGAAGGTCTTAGGTTCTACAAATTAACAATTCTACCTACTAAATCATAAAAGCAGTTAGTTTAGAAAGCACATAATGCTATCTGTAGCACTTAAACTGGAATTAACAATATCATAGTAATTAATTAAAATGTCTCCCAGTATCACACAGGCAGTAAGTTAAGGTGCAAACAAATTGCTTAAAACTGACTGTCTGAAAGAATAGAAAACTGCCAAAGGTGTAGAGAATAGCTATATACAAGGAAAAGCCTCAGAGTGCAATTGCACGCGGTAAGGCAGAAATTAATTTAACAGCTTAAACAGGGCAAGAGGCATACCTTCTCAGGCAGCAGGGGAATTTAAGTGTCCTTTTTCATCCACTAGAGTAGAAACAGAGGTCAGGGAGAGATTCAGCAGCAGCGCAGTTAGCAGGGAGCTGCTAAAAGGGCGCCAGAAATTCAAAGCTGAGCTGCCCCAGAATTTCAAAAAAATGCCTAGCTGGCAACGGTCCCTTTCAGGCTTCAGGGTGGGCTGGCAGGGGTCACAGTGAGTCCAGGAGCCACGGGAGTGTCACGGTGGCCCAATTCAGAGGCACCCAGGAGCCTAGCTGGCAATAATCCCATTCAGGCTCCGGGGTGGGCTGGCAGGGGTTGCAGCGAGCTCCGAGAGCCATGAAGAATGTCACAGTGGCCCAATTCAGGGGTGCCCAGTAGCCTAGCTGGCAATGGTCCCTAGAGGCTCTGAGGATGGGGCTAGGGTGTAACTCACTGGGCAGGTGGAAGGAGTAACAGGGAAACAAATTCTGCTTCAAATAACCCCCCAAATGCACCAGAATGCACCAAATGTAAAACATTTTCTGGGGCCTAGGTGGCCCCCAGAGCCCCAGCTTATAGTTTACATTTTCAACTCTTTTATAGATGGTCTTGCAACCCTTATGGTTTTAGTGAAATGATGCCCCTTATGTTATACCACAAAATATAACCTACACTTTTTAGTGGCAATAAATGTCAGCCCTGTTATAGACTCATTTGTTCTGTGCACATAAATCTTTTTTCTGGTACCCAGTGCTGCACACATACACATGAGACCTCCACCCACAGAGTCAAACAATAGAGGGAACATTGGGTGGGACCTAGGTATGCAATTGGTTGATGGATATGTGGTAGAGGGTGTAGTAAATGGAATTCACTTGGGGGAAGGGAGAGTGACCAGCAGGGTACCTTAGGGCTCAGTATTGATCCAGTCATCTTTAATAACTTTGTAAGTTATATTGCAGAAGAGCTGGACGGGAACATAGGCCTCTTTGCAGATAACACCAAAATCTGCAATAGGGTGGACACTCCAGAGGTGGTACAGAAAATGTGCAGAGACCTGTGGAAACCTGAAGAGTGGTAAAGGGTATGGCAGCTGGGTTTCAATGTGAAAAAATGCAAAATAATGCACCTAGGGCACAGAAAGCCAGATGCAGAATATAATGTGCTGGGAGAGGTATTGATAGTCACTAAACAGGAAATATACTTAGGAGTAATCATATCTGATGACCTCAAGGTGGCTAGGCAGTGTGACAAGTCAGTAGGTAGGGGCCGTGGGATGCTGGGGTGCATAGGGAGGGGAAAAACCACCAGAAGAAGGGAGATGGCATTGCCACTGTATGGATCGTTGGTGAGACCACACCATGAGTACTTTGTCTGGTTCCTGAAAACATATCTCAGGAAGGACACATACAGGGTGGAGGCTGTCCACAGGAGGGCAGCTAAAATGGTGCAGTGGCTGCATAAGAAGCCCTATAAGGTGAGGCTAAGGGATCTCAATATGTACAGCCCAAAAGAGAGGAGTGAGACAGCAATATGATAGTGACCTGTAAACACAGAAACAGAGAAGTATAGACAATGACAGCAGAAAAAGGCCAATGGTCCAATACAGTTTGCCTGAGTTTCCTATTCAGTCCTGGGACCTACTGTCCCTCCAGGGTCCTATCCCAGTGCATCCTTCCCCCACTCTTCCCCGATACTGATGCCCTGAGCAACCAGTATACTCTTCCATCTGTCCCAACTGTGCTTGAAATCATTAACGGTTTTCATACCCATTAAGTTGATTGGAAGACTGTTCCACAGTTCCACCACCCTCTCTTAGTACTTCCTCACATCCCTCCTGAACCTTCCTCCAGTTAGTTTCCACTCATGTCCACATGACTGCGAGCTAGCAGTCAAGCAAAGTAGTTCTCCTCAGTTCACCTTGTTAATTCCTTGCAATTAAAAGGTCTCTGTCCTATGAGTCACCTCTCTCCTCCAAGTCACCAGCTCTATCCTCTCCAGCATGGACCAAGGCCGCATAACCACGGCCATTTTCATAGATCTAGCCAAGGCTTTGATTCTGTCTGTCATCCCTGCTTATGTCACAAGCTCAGTTCTACTAAACTTTCTGCCCATTTTTTAACTGGTTTAAATTCGTACACTGATGCTTCCTCGACAACTTTACCACAACCGACACTACAGCGGCAACAGCACCAAGTCACTGTAGTGTTTGCACTGGACCCCGGCACTGCTTTCTGGGGGTATTGCACCCCGTCCCCGAAGCAACTCTGACTTGGAGTTGACTATTTAAGTAGTGGGGGGGGGTTCAGGGGCAAAGATCCCAGAAGAAAACACAGTTTAATACGACTCTCTTTATGCCAACTGCAAATGTGGTCAACATAAAGGAGTTACTGTAATGTCGTTCACATATTGAAATTGTCGACCAACTGTTGTAGATGTGTTTAAATCCAACTCTCCTGCTGCTCTCAATGAGTCCTTGTAGCTGGCACCCTCTCCCCTCCCCATCCAAGCAGGAGTCCCCCAAGGTTCCATCTTGGGTCTGATACTCTTCTAAATTTTCCTAAATGGGTTCCCATTGGCCTGTTCTATAACTAGTATACAGATGTACACTGACGTTACAGTTCTTTGTGCCTCTGGTCCTTCTGTGCCTGTTGTTGAATCCCAGCGTCAAGCTGATTTCCACTCAGTCCTCCATTGATTTCATGATAATCTCCTCAAAGTCAATGTCAAGAAAACAGTGTCTATGACATTTGGTATCCCTCAGAAATTGACTAGCCTCTCCTCCCCTCTCTTTTTCTTCACCCTGGACTGTTGCATACTGGAACACATCCCTTACTACAAATATCTAGGTGTCTGGCTCAACAGCTGACTTGACTACACAAAACACATTGAGCATATTCACACTAAGCTTTGCCTCAAACTGGGAGCCCTGTATAGAAATAAGGACTCCATCCTCCTGCCTGCTCATCGTCAACTCCTTACCGAAATGATTCTACCCTCTTCTGACTATACTGATGTTGTCTACGGTACCGCCTCTGCCTCCTCTCTAGCCAGGCTCGACTCCCTCTTCAATGCCTTTTGCCGTTTTTGCCTTGAACATCTCCCGCCGCATGCATCACTCCTCCCTCTGCTCATCCCTTTCCCTCTCCTCTCTTCACTGCCGCCATATGCTGCATTTTTCTAACCTCATCTCCAAATTCTGGTTTGGATCCCTCCCCTCCTACCTCTCTTCTCGCCACTCTCCTGCATTCTAGGCCCCCATCTTCTCTGATCTAGAGATGCCCACACTTTCTAATCCCCACGCCTCTTATCTTGCTCTGGCTTTGCTGCCTTTTCTTATAGGCTTCCTTCTCTCTGTAGCACTCTCCCTTTCTCCGTTAGATACTCACTTTTTATTTCATATCTAAGGAAAGCCCTATCCCAATATTCTGTGTTCTCAGACTCCTTCCTCTTCGCGCTTGGTCTGATCTCATCTTTAGTATTCTTTTTCTGAAGCTGCTCCACCTCCACATAATGCGCCATTTCATCCCTCTATGGAAGCAGTAAGACAATTTTCAACAATTGTTTACTGTCTCTTGATTACCTCAGTTTTTACTTTTCTCACACAACATGTGTACCCTGTTCATTTCTTTATTTACACATGCCTCTTGTATTTTTAACCATTCTGTGTTTTTGACTGGTTGGAAATTGGTATATTGTGTACTGTAAATGCACTCTCCACTGTCTCTGCTAATTTCAGTCAGCAGAGAAATGAAGATAGTTTTTCTACATCTGGGACTGCCCTGTTTTTAGCTAGTTTTGCCATTTCTTCTGCAGTACTTTAATTTACTGTATTCATTTCTCTGCAGCCATGTACTGGCAAAAGGGAGGGATTGGGGAAATCTGCTTGTGATTCACTAATCTGCACCTCATGGGATGGCCCGATTTTGTTAATTAAAGTTTAGCTGGGCATTTTATTAATTCAATTTATCTCTCTACAGCCCTGTGCTAGCAAGTGGGGGAAGGGGTCAGGGAAAATGGCTTGGCTAGTGGTACGTTAACTCACCAACTGCATTCTGTGGGCTGCCCTGATTTTCGAATATTTGCTTTGAGCAAGCTGCTTATTTTAGCCCTTGTTTAAATTAATCTGCTGGAGCTCAGTACTAGGGACAAGGAAAACAGCCTTGAATCTGGTCTGCCTGCCCTCCCCTGAGTTGCTGTACTCCACACCAGATACAATCTAGGATCCTACTCCATTGGCATCAGCGGTCTCAGCATCTGTTTCAAATGGCTGATGCTATCTGCATTATTGCCCTGCCGACGCTTTGTGTCGGCTACCCCATCTCCCCCACCACCATCCTTGCTGAACATCTAATTATATATAGTAGTGTGTCAATGTCACACGACTGCTGCATCAAATAACAATCAGCCAATGTTCCCATTTGCAGCTTATTGCCACTCTCCACTAGATGTCGCTCACATATATCCTCACCTAACTCATAGCACAACCGGCCAATACTACCTAGAGTTCCCTCTTTTCAAACCAGACTCACCCTCTCAGGCTCTCACACAGACCACAGCAGCCCTTGTATCATGCCGCTCTTCTCCTTGCCCTCCTCAACCTCTTCATGCCCTCAGTGTCCCTCCCTCCTCCTATCCAGAGGTTCGGACTGGCACCAAGTAGTCCACCCATGCCCCCCACCCAACTCTGTCACTGCCACTATCTTCCTGACATCCATGGTTCATCTCCACTCCTGGTAACCTGGCCCTCAGTACTGCCCCCAGTTTCCTTGCAGGTTTGATTGCTTTTAAATTCCCCTTAGACTACCTTGGCACTTACTCATCAATCTCCTTCCTCTGACAGTAAGTTTAGGCTGGCACTGACCAGATTCCTGGTTACTATACTGCTGCTGAGGGCAGGTGACATCAAACCAAATCTGGTTCCAATCCCCCCCTTACAACTCCCTGGAGGCCTAAGGATGGCACATTTGAACATCTGTAGCCTCCTACCAAAAATTGCTTTGCTCCATCCAAATGTCTTATCCCTAAAACAGGACATTCTTAGCATAACAGAGACGTGACTAAAACCACACACCAAGGATGCATGCATCTCAATCCCTGGTTACAAGGTAATCTGGCATGACCGACATGGTGGTAAAAGGGGCGGAGGCATAGCCATGTATTTGTATTCCGCCCTTCCATCAACCCCTGTGTCACTGTCTCTCCCATCCTCGGAAACTATGGACTCCTTGATGGTGAAAATCTTTCTCCCTTACACTATCCCCATCTGCATAGCTGGCTCCTGCCACCACCCTGATACCCCCATATCAGCTATCAAGAACTATCTAACTGCCCTCAAATCCCATGCACCGGAAGGGACTGCACATCTTGGGCATTTCAATGTGAACTGGCCCACCCCTCCGTTCTAAAATTTAAAATGATGTGGCCATGTTAAACCTGTCCCAACTGATCATGGAACCCACTTGCCTAAACCACAAAACACAGAACCGTTCTCTACTAGATTGGCCCTGACCTCCCACACTCATCAGATAATCTCAGCAGGTCTCCTATCCGACTCCTAGTGACCACCATCTGATCTACTTGAATAGGAAAGTTTACAGGACAAAGCTCCCCGAACCCTGCTGGTTCAGTCCTACAAATCCCTGGACCTTGCATCCCTCCTAAACGACCTGGCTAATATTGACTAGGCATTCATCTCTCATGCCTCCGCCATTGACTCAGCACTGAGCTATTTCAAGAGCCAAGTTATTCTCGGTATGGGACACCTACGCCCTCACTCAGACGTACCCAGGTATGGGGGGCCACCTGCCCTGGATCTCTGCTGATGTCATGGTCAGTCTCAGAGCCAGGGACCAGACTTGAAGACCCATACTCAGATGACCAGAAATACCACACTCTACAAAATGCATGTACTAGGCAAATCCAGCCAGAAAAGCAAATTACTTCAGATCCATTTTCTCTCCAATATAAATCACCCTACTAAATTCAAAAAGTGGTTCAATCTCTTCTCACCACCATCCCAACCCCCACCCTGTCCTTAATACAGGTGACTCCACAGTAGTGGTCCTGCTGGCAGTGGCAACTGAGTTCAATTCCTTCTTCACAAACTGTACTGCATCCCTGCTGTCCTCTCTTCCTCCTTCCACACCAACTCATTCCACCCCACCACATTCTGCCCAGGATGCCCCTCCTGCTTTCTCCTTCCAACGAGTCACCCTGGTTGATGTTTTTAACCAGGAAAAATTGTTTAACCAGGAAAGGCACACTAAGCCGAAAGCTTGTTTCCAGGTGCGACCTGGGAGCACACGGAAGTTAAGTGATTTGCTCAGGGTCACACAGCATGCAAGTGGGGGCTGTGGGATTCAAACCCCGGTCTGGTCTGCTGGATATCACCAGATTTGCAGCTCAGAGCATTAAACCACTGCACTATACTGCCTCCTTACAACACCCTGCTTACACTAAACCCATCCCAAGGTAAATGCCCCACAGGGTTGGATGCAAAAATGCTCATCTTGTCAACCCCTGCCATTGCCTCCCCTGGCCTCTCTTCAATCTTCTCTCTCTCCTTCTATCCCATCTGAATGGAAGCACACCACAGTCATCCCTCTCCCGTAGGGAGGGGACCCCTCCTTCCCAGGTAACGACTGCCCTATTTCAGGTGCAGTATAGTGCAGTGGGTTAAATCTCTGAGCTGCAGATCTAAAGACCTGGGTTTGAATCCCACAGACACCTAGGTGCATACTGTGTGGCCCTGAGCAAGTCACTTAACTTCCTTGTGCTCTCAGGTCACATCTGGAAACAAGCTTCAGCTTAGTGTGCTATTCCTGGTTAAACAATGTTCCCTTTCCCCTATTTCCTCCTCCCATTCTAGCAAAACTGCAGGAACACCTAGTCCTCTACCAGCTCTCCTCCTTCCTTGACTCTACCTCCTTCTTCCACTCTGTACCAGTCTGGGTATAGGATGTCCCACTATACCACCCTTCCTCCTAAGGCTCATCGATGCCATCCTCACTGGTATAGATCATGCCCACATTACCTCAGTCATCTTTGTCGACCTTGCTAAAACCTTCAACACTGTTCCACACTCTCTCCTCCTCCTTGCCAAACTTTCCCTGGCTGGGGTCTCCAGTAAAGCAACCAATTGGTTCCACTCCTACCTGGTGGACTGGACTCAATCCATCAGGATTGGCAACTCCATCTTCTCTCCCTCTCCATCTCAACTGGAGTACCCCCAAGGCTCCAGTCCTGGGCCACTACTGTTCTCCATTTTTCCTCAACGACCTGCCCTCTGCCTACCCACACACATACATTCACATGTATGCGGATGCACAGTCCTGTATACATCTGGCATGTCTACTTTTGATGTGGCATCCAGACTACAGCACAACTTCAATAAAGTCCAGCTCTGGTTTCACTCAAATCAGCTATTTCTGAATGCCAAGAAAACAGTCTCCATGATCTTTGGCACAAGATAGAGACTATCTCAGCTTCCTCCTCACCACCTTCCACACCCTGGATGGGACGAAGCTGGAGCTTGCTCTTCCTTTAGATACCTCAGTGTCTGGCTCAATCACAGCCTCAACTTTTCTGTACATGTTGAGGCACTCCACAGAAAGCTTTCACCCCAAGATAGGGGCCCTGTACCAGAACTGCAGTTGCATACCACTATCGGCACGACGGGAGATTGTACAGAAAATGATCCTCCCAATCTTTGACTATGGAGATGTACTCCATAGTGTCGCACCAAAGACTGCCCTTACCAGACTGGACACCTTTTTCCACTACTTCTTTCACTTTGCCCTTGACTGTCCTCCCAGCACACACCACTACGTCCTCTATCAGGTCTTGTGCCTCTCCTCGCTGCATGATATGCGGCTGTCCCACTGCGCCAGGCTCACTGCCAAGATCTGGACCCAGTCCCTGCCCCATGCCTCTCTTGTGTCCTGTCCTCACCTCCCCCACCTTCACACTCCCTCAGAAACTTCAACATCCGCTTCTTTAGTGTCCCACGCATGGCCACCTCTGCCGGTCAGGCAGCATTCTCATATTGCATGCCTAGACTGCGGAATTCTCTCCCACTGGCCATTTGGCATACCAGCTCTGTCCACAACTCAACCCCCTCCTCAAAATGCATTTTTGAACTTCCTGTGCATGCACCTAGGTTGGAGTCTCATATCCTGACTAGGCAGGGGTGGCAGCACCCACTATCAGTGTCCAGCAGTATGAACTGGACGTATTCACTCCACCTAGCTGTATCCTCAAAGTCCATCGTCTTTGTAGTATGCTATTTTTTGAAATTATATCCTGCTGTATGTCTGTATTAAGTACTATACCTATGCATTACTGATGTATAATTAATGGTGACCATAAATATCGACCAGATTACTGTTTTGTTAAAAATGCATATCAACTAGATTTCAGGTTATTATGCTCCAAAGGCAATAATAACCTGAAATCAGGTTGATATAACATTCCCCAAAGAAAATTATTTATTTATTTATTTATTGAAACATATCGGAATTAATACCTTTGAGTCAGAGACTCCTTTACAAAGCCTCCACGTCATAGAATATAATAGTAAGACATTGTTAAACATTACAAGGTATAAACAATGGTGCGAGAAAAATATCACACTGTACAACAGATACAGAGTATAGTCTATACAGTAAGTGTGCATCAGGATATTTACAATAGTCAGATGCAAAACAAAACATTGGTGCAAGAGGCATTAATAATGTACAATAGTTACAGTGGTGCCACACAAAGGTAGCTTTAAAACTGTTGTATTCCATTGTTTCACAAAAGTGTTTCAACTGTAGTATTTTCAACTGTGTTTTGTTCATGTACAGTTCGATTTCTTCAAAATAAAACTGCATTCTAGCTAAAAAAGTATTTTTCTTTCAAACTGCTAGAAATACAGTCTAAACCTCCACACCAGCAATATTAAAAATAATGGATAGGTACATTTGATGTTATGGATTTTTTCACACACCCTCGGTGTGTGATGACCACATAAACCTCTCGAGCTTCGCTCTTGAGGTTTATGGGTCATGACACACCTCAAATGTGTGAAAAAAATCCATAACACACACTTACCTATCCGTTATTGTGTATGTTAAATGCTGATGTTTTATATTCTGTGCTGTCTCCCTTGCTCTCATACCTGACTGCATCTCCCAAAATGTCATTGTTGTTGTAGTAGACTGATTGTATCTAATTCTCCTGCTATATGTTTTGTACAAACTGTGCTGTAGTTAGACATTATTGATGTATTTTATTCTGTAACAGACTCCCTTGCTTCCCACCCCCCCAGGTCACATCTGGAATCGAGTGGTAGTCCATTCAGTATGCCTTCCTGGTAAAAACTTTAAATAAGTAAATACATACTGCCATATGGCAGCAAATTGTATTATTCACTGTACATACTCCAATTCTCCTCCCCTGGGTCGCACCTAGAAACGAGCCTCAGCTCTGTGTACTTCTCCCGGTTACCAACTTTTAAATGAATAAAATAAATATCTCCCCTCTCCCTCTTGGTCTCCAACAAGTCTTGAGGCACTCCTCATAGGACCTGTCCTGTTGGCCCCGAATCATTTTTGTTATTCTGTGCTGCACTGTCTCCAGCCTAACCCTATCTTTCCTGAGTTGAAGACTCCAGAACTGAATACAGTACTCCAGGTGTGGCCTAACCAAGGATCTGTAAGAAGGGAAGTGTAACCTCTTTTCTCCTGCTATCAATACACCTTCCAACACATCCCAGTATCCTACATTCCTTGTGATATGCCTTTTTGCACTGACTCGATTGCTTTAGGGTATCGCTGATGGTAACTCCAAGGTCTCGTTCCTCAACCATAGTACTTACCTCTTCCATCCAATACTCCATCTTGGGATTCTTGTTTCCTAGGTGCATTACCTGACACTTTTTGGTGTTGAATTTCAACTGCCAAACCTTAGACCACCCCTCTAGTTTTTGCAAGTCTCTCTGTACATCCTTTAGTCCCTTGTCATTATCCACCTTCCCAGGCTTAGTGTCATCTGTGAAGAGACACAACCTGCTCCAAATTCACTCACCAGTGTCAGTGATGAACATGTTTAAGAGGACTGGACTCAGGACAGATCCCTGAGGTACCCTACTCTCTACCTCCCTCTCTTCTGATTTAACCCCACTGACAACTACCCTCTGCTGCCTCCACTTTAGCCAGTTACCTACCTGGTTTCTATGAGTTTAGCAGCTACCAAATCATCCATAGAAACACAGAAATTGTCGGCAGATAAGGACTGCTGAGCCCATCCAGTCTGCCCTTAAGCCCAAGCTTCACTGCATCCTCTGGTCCTATCTGGCCAGCAGCCTTCCTCCTTTCTTCCCACCTCTAAGGTTCCCTATACCTGTCACAGGCATGTTTAAATCCTCCACTGTGCTTACTCCCACCACCTCCCATGACAGAGTGTTCCATTTGTCTACCACCTCCCTGTGAAGAAAATTCCTCACATTTCCCCTTATCCTGCTGCCTTCCAATTTCATATCATGCCCACTCGTTTGTGTCCTCCCCCTATACTGGAAGAAGTCTCCTCCCTGCACCTTGTTTATGCCCTTAAGGTACTTGAAAGTTTAGATCCTGTCCCCCTGATCCCTCCTCTCCTCCAGTGAATACACATTGAGGTCCTTTAGTCTCTCCTCATAGGTCTTCTGGCACAAGCCCTGTACCATCTTAGTTGCCCTTCTCTGGACTGCCCATACCCTGTCAATCTCCTTATGAAGGTGTGGCCTCCAGAACTGCATACAGTACTCTAAGTGAGGCCTCACTAGTGTTTTAAACAATGGGATCACTACTTCCCGCCTTCTGCTAGTGATGCATCTACCTACACACCCTAGTATGCCACTGGCCCTCCCTGCAGCCTTTGTAGTCTTCTTAGACATCTATAGGTCATCTGAAATGATAACCCCCTACATCCTTTTCTTCCTTGGGGCTAGTCAGTAACTCCCTCCCCCATCCTGTAGGTCTCCCCAGGGTTTTCCTGTCCCAGGTGCATTATTTTGCACTTCTTTGAATTAAACCTCAGCTGCCACACCTCTGACCATTTTTCAAGCTTCTTCAGGTCTCTCCTCATTATCCCCACGCCATCCAGAGTATCCACCCTGTTGCAGATCTTCGTGTCATCTGCAAACCGGCAGACCTTTCCCTCCAGCCCTTCCACAATATCACTAATGAAGACATTAAACTGGACTGGCCCCAAGACTGATCCCTGATGTACCCCACTGGTCACCCCCTCCTCCCCAGATTGGAGTCCATTTACCACCACCCTCTGTCTCCTGTCCATCAGTCAGTTCCTTACCCAGTTTACTATATTTTGCCCCATGCCAAGACTACCCATCTTATTAACCAGCCTCTTGTGTGGGATGGTGTCGAAGGCCTTGCTGAAATTAAGGTAGGGGATATCCACCTCGCCCCCTTGATTTATTACCTTTGTCACCCAGTCAAAAAAATCTATCAAATTTGTCTGACATGACCTACCTGCTGTGAATCCATGTTGCCTTGGATCCAGGGCCCCACTGATCCCAAGTGTGCTCATTCTTTCCTTAAGCAGTGCCCATGATCTTACCCACTACTGAGGTAGGCTGACTGGCTATAGTTACCTGCCTCCTCCCTACTTCCACTTTGTGTAGAGGGACTATATGTGCTCTCCTCCAGTCCCCCAGAACCACTTCTATGTTGAGCGAGTCATTGAACATGGCTGCCACAGGCGCTGCCAGCCTCTCTGCGCAGCTCTCTCAGTATCCTCAGGTGTATGCCATCTGGCCCCTTTGCTTTATCCACTTTCAGCTTTGCCAGCTCCTCCAGGACTCTCTCCACTGTGAATGGACTAGTGTCCACCTCCCCTCACCCTTGTATCTATCTCCCAACTGTGGTCACTGCCCCTCTCCCTCTTCAGCAATTACTGAACAGAAGTATGTATTCAGTATTTCTGCCTTTTCTAGGTCTCCATCCATACACTGTCCTTCCTCCTCTTTGAGCCTTACAATTCCCCCCCCAGCATTTCTTCTTTTGCTCATGTACCTTTAGAATTTGTCCCCTCTTTACTGTCTGTGCTAATCCTTCCTCAGTCCTTGCCTTCGCTCTCCTAACAGCCTTCCCTGCTTCCCTAGACATTGTAGGTACACCTCCTGTCTTTCACCCTTTAGGTTTTCTTATATTTCCTGAAACCCAACCTTTCGACTCCTTACTTGGTCTGCTACCACTTTGAGAACCATGGTGGCCTCCTTCTTCTCTTTCCTTTGGATACCAACCCGATGAATTGGCTTGTCATTCCCACTATGCCTTCTTTCAGGTGTGCCCACTGCTCTTCCACCCCCCACTTACCTCCCTCTTCTCCAGGGATAGTTTGAGGCATCTTCCCATTTCCACGAAGTCTGCCCTTTTGAAGCCCAACACCTTTTCCTTTGTGTGACTTGCCTGAGTCCCTGTCCCTATGCTAAACCACACAATGTTGTGGTCACCTGATTCCAGTTGTCCTTCTACCCAGACTTCTGTAATTCTGTCCCCCTTTGTTGGCAACAGGTCCAGAATTGCCCCACCCTGGTGGGATTGGAGCACTAGTTGTCTGGGCCTTGCTCCTTGTAGGGACCCTAGGATGTCTCTGCTTCTGGTTGAAGCAGCTGCCTGGGTGGTCTAATCCATGTCTGGCATACTGAAATCACCCAGTAGTAGAACTTCACCTTTAATTGTCATCTTGTGAATTTCATCCACTAGCTCCTTGTCTGCTTCTTTTCCCTGTGCCAGAGGCCTGTAGATGACCCCTGTGCATACTGCTGTGCCATTGCCAGGCTCAAGGGTGACCCACAGTGCTCAGCATCTCCCTGTCTACCCTGCACCTCTGTTGCCTTAATACGTTCCCTGACACACAGGGCCACCCCCCACACCTTTTTTTACTCCCCCATCCCTCCTGAACAGAGCATAGCCTGGTACAATTATGTCCCACCCATGATTTGCAGAGTATCATGTCTCTGTTATTGCTGCTATGGTCCAGGTCCACCTCCGCTAACAAGGCCTCCAGGTCTGGGATTTTATTTCCCAGGCTTTGGGCATTTGTTACCATGACCGTCCATGTTCTGCATCCCTTCCCCCCTCTGCACCTGTTTTTACTGTCACCCCCCATCCCAATTATCTTTTTTCTGTGGACTTGATTTCACTGTCTTTTCCTTTCCACTCGTTCCTGCTGTCCTGGTCCTGACCTCCTTTTCCTTCACCTCAGTTCTGTCTGCTTTACCTTGTGTGGGTGGGCTGCCCACCTTACCATGCTCCTGTTGTCCCCCCCCAGCTAGTTTAAACAGCCATCAACAAAGCTTTAAACTATCCATTCAGGACTGCTTTCCTCTTCCTGGACAGTCCATCACCTGTGTACAGGGCTACATCGTTCCAGGTGGATCCCCAGTCCCCAGTGAAGCCATATCCCTTCTCACTGCACCAGCCCTTCAACCATGTGTTAAAGGTACTGATGCAGAGATTCCTATCCCCCCACTGCCATGGACCAACAGCACCTCTGAAAATATCATGGAGCTTGCTACCTTCCCCAGGCACCCTTCCAACACTTTATAGTCCTCGTTCACCTGTTCTAAACTTGTCTTGCTGCTGGATAGGTAATTTGTTCCCAGGTGGACAATGACCTCCTGCCCTCCCCTCTTTGCCATCGCTTAAGTGATCCCCTGGATCCACTCACCCTCCCTCCGAGCTGTGCCTCCAGAAAGGCACTTGACCTCCCTTTCCTCCCTGCTGTCCTTTCCCAGATCCAATCCATGGACAATAGAGTCCCCTACCAGGAGTAACTTTTTCCTCCTCTTGGGTCCTCCTTCCCCTGCCCAGGGTTTCCCCCTTGGACGACACTCACTTCCCCCATGGTCACAGCTTTGGGTTCCCTTGTGGGGGTCTCCCGCTCCTCCAGAAAAGTGTGGAAGTTCTTGAACTCAACTGGATGGGAGATGTGCCTCTGTCCCCCCCTGACCCTTCCTGAGCCCACCATTATCCAACCTGCCTTCTGCCTGGGTGTTCGATGTGGCAGTGGCTGGGGCATGGTGGCCTCTGGATGGAGTCAAAGATCTCTAGCTCGCCTGCCAGCTCAGCCCGGAGTCTGGCAACCTCCACCCTCAGCCCAGAGAGGTGCCTGCATATGTGGCAGCACTACAGTTCTCAGAATGTCCTCCTGAAGACTGTGGCCACACAACCACTACACTGTACCACTTCCTGTATTTTTGCTTACTACTCCTCTATTAATTCCTTTTGTAGTCCTTGGTAAGCATTTTTTTTGTTTGTTTACTCACTCTGATTTCCTCTTTCTTACTGCAACACTCTCTCCACTTTTCCTCAGTTTTTACCTTTTGTCTGTTCCTTTTTACTGTGCCTAGTGCTGGTTCCCTGTGCATCCTGTGTGAATCCTATCCCTATAGATCCTGTGTAAAACAAGCAGATGAAGCTCCTTATGCTGTATCTTCCATCTGTCTCCTGGCACTGCCTGCTGTGATAGGCAGTAACCGTAGACTGTCCCTACAGTGTCCCTATGGAAGTGGAGTAGCAGGAGGAGGGAGGAGGTGGGGAGAGGTGGGGTGGCCCTCACAGCACCTGCCATTTCCAAGCAAAACTATCAACAGCAGCAGATTGCAGTCACTCCTTCATATTCCTTCCCCGCTGTAAAGAAAAGAAATGAAAAAGAAACAGCCCTGTTAGTTAACCCGCTCTGCTCACAGTGCTCTGGTCTGCCGCTGCAGTCCCATGTCTTCTCCTCAGTTGCTGCCTGTGGTCTAACTTTCCCGCCCAGCCACAGTTTGTTACTCCTTCAGGGGTAAGAATGTGCCCCACTGAACGATGAGCAGCTGCCTGTAGAGAAATCAGGTACAAACAATCAAATCCACCACATGCCTCCTACTGAGAGCACCCTGTAATTACTGGTGACTGCTTAGGCTTTTAAACCCCTTCTGCCCAGGTTTGAATTTGGTGCCTTTGTTTTCCTGCACCCGATTGACCCCTGGAAAATTATGTCCTTGCTCTCTTTTCCCTTGTCCCCTCCACCACTTCCCTTACAGCATCTGCCGTCTGCCAAGCAAAACTATCTGCAGCGGCAGATTGCAGTCAATTCTCTGTGTTCCTTCCCCCGCTGTAAAAAAAAGATAAAAGAAAAGAAAAAGAAACAGCCCTGTTAGTTAGCCCACTCTACTCACAATGCTCAGATTGCATGCTGCAGTCCTGTGTCTCCTCCATCTTCTTTAGCAAGTGTCTATGAGGCATCGTGTGTCAATAGGCTTGTTGAAGATGAAGTAGGACAAATCCACAGCATGGCCCCTATCTAGTTCTCTCATCACCCACTCAAAGAAAACCATCAGGTTAGTCAGACAAGACTTCCCTGTCATGAACCTGTACTGTTTACTATCCTGGAGAACGTTATTCTTCAAGTAGTCCACCAGATCCTCTTTGACCAGAGACTCCATCAGCTTCCCTGCAATAAAAGTAAGACAGACAGATCCAACAGTTCCTGCTTCTTCATTGTCCTCCCCTTATGGAGCAGAACCATGTCAGACACCTCAGTCCTTGGAACCACCCCATCCTTAGAGCTATTGAATAGACCTACCAGTGGTTCAGCCAGTTCCGTTGTCAATTCCTTGAGTATCTTTGGATGCAACCCATCTGGTCCTGGGGCTTTATCTGTCTTTAGGGCTGCCAGCCCTTTCAGGAAGGAACTGGATCTGTACACATTGGAGACTAGAAGGGAGGCAGGGGACATGATTGAAACTTTTAAACATGTCAGGGGATCAACAAAGTAAAAGAAGGTGTTTGCTTAAAAGGAAGAGGGGTGGTAACTAGAGGGCATAGCCTAAGACTTCATGGAGGAAGATACAGAGAGGCATATGAGGAATGATTCTTCACAGAGAGGGTGGTGGAGGCATGGAATGGGTTTCCAGAAGAGGTAGTGTGGGCTGAAACAGTGGAGGGATTCAAGAGAGCATGGGACAATCATATGGGGCTGTATAGCAGGGGAGAGGGGTTCCAGAGGTGGGAGGGATGAGAAATGGGGGTTAAGGGGCAGACTAGATGGGCCAGTGTGTTCTTTTCTGCTGCCAAGTTTCTATGATTCTATGACCCTTTTGCTAGTCAATATTGTGTACTTCTTCTAAAGAACCTTTTAGTAGCCACTTTGATGCCACGTGCTAGCAAGGGCCCACCATCCCCTTTAGTGAAAACTGAAAAGAGGTACCCGTTGAGGATGACAACCTTTTGCCTGTCCTCCTCTAACAACCTCCCCCCCCCCCCCCGCTAGTCTTATGATTCCCCCTCCTGGTTTCCTTTTCTCCCAGTTATATCCGAAGAACTGTTTTTCACCATTCTTGACCCCTTCTGCTATACACAGCTTTGTTTCTGCTTTTGCTTCCCTAACCACCCTCTTTGCCTCCCTATTTTTCATTAAATACTCCCCCTCCATTCTTTCTGTCCCTGCTTTTTCTTATATTTGAAGGTGGCCTTTTTCTTGGCCCTCACAGCTCCTTGACCCTTGCAGAGAATCATAATGGTTTCTTGAACCTGTTCTTTTTTGGTTACCATTCCCATGCATACCTTAGTTTCCTTGAGAATGGCCCCCTCAATTGCCCCCATCTTTCTTCCACCCCACCTATGTTGTCCACCCCTGCTAACTTATCCTTGACCAGCTCCCTCAGCCTACTGAGGTTCACCCTTCTAAAATCAAGGACTTCAGCCCTCGATTGTGATTTACCAGACCTGAGGGTCAATTTGAACCAAATGGAGTTATGGTCACTATTCCCCAGTGGCTCCCCTACTTCCACACCTCCTACTACCTCCATGTTGGTGTAAAGCACATCAAGAACTGAGGTCTATTGGTGGGCTCCTTAAGTGGCTGCACTACTAGACAGTCTTAGAATGCATCCAGTAAAGCCTGACATCTGGTGATCCTGGCTATTGGAACTTCTCAGTCGATGTCCATCAGTTTCAGATCACCCACCTCCACTGCTTTCAACCTTTGCTACCCCACTTTCAAGTTCTTCACTGAACTCCTTGTCCCTCTCCTCCCCTTGCTCCAGATGCCTATAGATCACCCTCAACTGCAGTTTGTTGCCAGAGGCTGCCATGAGGTGTACCAACAGGGACTCTCTCTCTCCCGTTACTGCTCTTCATACCCTCATCTTCTGCCACCTCGACGCCCTCATGGCAAAAAGGGATACTCCTCATCTGCTTGTTCCCTTATCCCTCCTGAATCTTGAGTTCCCAGGGATCATCAGTTCCCAGTCGTTATTTTCCAAAACCCACATTTCCATGATGGCCACAAGGTCTACCTCAGTGTCTGGCATCAGTGGCTCAAGCGCCCTGATTCTGTTACCTAGGCTTCTGGTGTTAAGGCGCACCCCATTCCATCTTACCCTTATCCTGCTTTGATACTATTCTTGTGCTTTCCTTGTCCCTAAAGGAACTCATTTACAGGGCTCACCTTGTAAATGAGTTCCTTAAGAGTGTTTCACCTGGTTAAATAAAGATTGATTGATTGATTGTCCTCTTGTCCCCCTGTTTTTTCTGGTGCTTGCACCCTTAGTGTTTGCCTCCTCAAATGTCCCTTCATCTAGTCCAGTAAGAGCTACATCTGTCTTTGTACCTGCAATGCTGCTACAAGCTCCCGGATGTATAGGAGAACTAGTTAGGATCCCGTTCTCCTCACCTAACACAGAGGTTCCCTTACAGCCAGTCTCCCAGTGCAGTTTGTATGTCTAATATTGGTGTCAAACTTCTGCCCCAGTGCACTGGCCCCTTCTCTCATCAGGTAAAGTCAGTCACCCTTGAAGAGTCTCCTGTCCCAGAAGCCTCAATCCCCACATGGTGTGCGTCTTTTGACACCATCCCTTAAGTTATCTGTTACACACCTCTATTACTTCACTACTTATATTATGCTGCTTCCACTCCCTGCCCTACACAGGGAAGACTTTGGAAAAGGCCTGGGAAGCTGAGTATGCCACTAATCCATCTCCCAGTCTGTGGAAGTTCAGTTTCACTAAATTCATTGACTGGTTTGCCAGATCATTGGTACCTAGGTGTATCAGCACCCCCAGCTCCTCCTGCTCCCTCACCACCATCCTCTGTATCCTGTCTAATTCTTGGATGGCCAATGCCTGAGGAAGGCACAAGACCATTCCCTTCCCATCCATGTCCCTGCCACCACCCTGTCTACCCGACTAATCCTTAACCCCTAACACTCTCCTGGTAGACTTTCTCCCTTGGGTGCCATCACATTGTCCTTCCCTTTCCCATCAAATGACTTGGAGTCCCCTAGTGGGGTCAGGTGCCTGAAACTCCTCTAGGGCTGTGAAGTAATTCACCATCTGGATGGTAAAGGGCTGGACCACCTATATAGCTACCACTGCCTTCCCTCCCCTCTTCTTCCCACTACTCCCCCACCAGTGGGTCAGGGGTAGCTCAACAAAGCTGATAACACAGCTGAGATATTTCTGCCTTTGCTGCCACCAGCTAAGCATGGAGCTGTCCTGCAGATGGGACAATGCCCCCTCCTCCATAGCATATCCCTAGAGAAGAGTACCCCACAGCTGCCACAATGAACTGCCTCCCTTTTGAACACCATCACCAGAAAGACCCGTACTAAGCAGATGACTAATCTAGCTCATGGTGCTCACCCAAATAGGGTGTACCTGGGTCTATGTCATAATGGTGAAAGCCTAAGGCGATCGCCCGTTATGCAAAGTCACGAATGCCGAAAATTTATTTGGCACTCTGTAACACCAGTGCACAGCAAAGGGCACTGGTGACTTAGTTTTTAATGTTTTCTGGTGGGGTGTGTGCTCCCGTGCCCTCTACTAAAGGATTCTCAACTCCGGGGGTGCATGTCAGGAGGGTGAAACATAAAAAAGGTTTGGGCTGGGCACAAAAAAAAACACACCAATGCCCAGACCCAAACCCAGTACCCTGCCAACCGATGCCGGCAACCCACCCACCATGCCACGGGGTTGGCTCAGCAACCTACCACAACACCACCCCTCACATCCCTTGCTGTGCGTGCCCACTCTCCCCTGCGTGCATACGTATAGCGACATCCTGTCACTATAGTTGCCCACCCCCCCATCCGGCCACCCTACCCTCCTGTAGCCATCCCTGAAATGCGCTGGGTGGTGGGTCACTGTTATTGTAGGAGCCCATTCCCCAGCACTGTTATCACAGGATACCTGTATAGCTGAAGACTCAGCTATAGCTCAGAAAACCAGGATTAACTACCACATAATGTTTACCCAGACAGGGGTGTAGCTGTAATCTTAGATATGGTACAAACTACCACGAAAGAGTACGCAGTTAGGATGTAACTGAAACTACCTCACAGGGTTGAACAAGGTATGGGAGTGAAGTGTTTTTCAGAAAAGAAGAAGCACGAGGACAAATGGAGAACACGGGGATATGCAATGAAGCTGGAAAGGCAAAATTTAGGAGGGAGGTGAGGAAGTACTTCTTCACTGAAAGAGTGGTGGATACCTGGAACAGTCTTCCAGGGCAGGTGGTGGGGCGAAAACAGTGGTGGACTTGAAGCATGTATGGGATAGGCACAAGGGGAATCTTCGTTTGGAAACAGGGGGTAGGTAACTGGAGATCAGGTAGCGTTTGCGGTGGTAATATAGGTAGAGGGAAAAAGAGCCAGACTAGGTGGACTAAGTGGCCCTTCTCTGCTGACAGATTCTATGTTTCTATGTTAAAGTATTTAATACTCCATGCTATTTACATATGATACAGGATTATACACTCTAAAGACTAGGAAAATACAGTACACTACAGAAATGGAAAACAAAAAAAACATTTGAACAAGATAAGATTCATACAGAATGACCCATTAAGATGGCTTACTGTATAAGTAGATAGTTAAACTTACCCCAGCAGGGGTGAAGTGAGTCTTAGCAGACTGGACAACAATGGTGTGGCTTCCTCCCAAGTCTCAAGATAAGACTGATTTTCATAACAGAAATACAGGGACAGAAAAATCCCTGAGAGCCTGGCCCCTTTGCCTGTATTGTCTGCCCTGCCTGCCTTACATCACACCATGGACAGTTCTTTTATTCTTCAGCCCACCTCCAAGACAGAATGAGTCTCACCTGGTTGTGTATATTAGGACTCTGTCCTATTATTCCTCCAGCTCAGGGCCTAGCAGGGTGCTGTCTGACTGGACCAGCCATTCGTTTAAGGTAAATAATTAGCCACTTTCAGATCAAAGTGGCTCGGTCACTTGTTATCCCAAAGATTTAGGGCCCCATATTCAGAGGTGGCTTGGTGCACCACACAAGTGATTGTACCGGCGCATATAAATATGCCAGCACAAAACAACGCGATATTCAGAAAGTGCACCAGCATATGCGATTGCTCAAACATGACTGAATATCCCAAGCATGCATGCTCGCGCAGTGAGAAATGCTCAGCACAGTAGGACACATTTGAATATGGGGGAATCACGTACAAAGGGCAGAGGAGAGATGCACAAACAGTGGCTGTGGTGCACTGCACGTGTGCATGAGAGAACGTGGCTGGCACAACTATGCAGCAGCCCAGGGGACAGTAGAGGCCCAGTGGCACACCGCAGGGGCAGAAAGGGCCTGACACAAGGACTGCGAGGGGCCAGCCCTGTGTACAGTACAGACATGCCAGGCATGTGCACCTGTAAGCACAATGCCCATGGTAGACACACACCACTGTGGATAGGGGATCACAACAGTGGCCGTGACCCATGGACAGCGGTGATGTGGGAAGATGATGGATACTGCCAGTGTGATGGAAGGCCCACTGTGTCACTAGGACACAACCACAATGACATGGAGCCTGTGCAGACACATGGGGCACACCCAATGACAGTGCATGTCCAACAGCGGCAGTCCAGAACGCGTGCACGAAAGTGCATAAGGGGTGCATGTTGCAGGCAGAGTAATTAACACAGTGCGTGGCCTGGCCTCCACAGTAAACTGGTGGGATGAAATGGAAGGACGGATGTGTCACAGGCCCACCATGCAACCTGTGTAGGTGACCACAGTGAAATACACAGTGGAGCCCCGGGGACAGGGGGCAGTGGGGGATCGGCGGCCATCAACCACCCCTGCACCTGAGGACATGCAATGGGGCACATGGGTCAACCACCTGTTAAAGATCTCTAGGAAACAGCACACTGTACACAGCTATGTGAAATAAGAAAATATTTATATATATTTTGTAAGGTGTATCTAGGTAACAAACAGTAAAGTAACAATAAACAAGAACATGAACAATACAACAATAATAACAACAACAACATAATAACAATAAAATTGGAAAAGCTCAATAGGGAAGGTATTGGGGTGGAAAATACAGTGGATAAGGTTGGAAGGGTGGAACTACTTACAATGAAGGGATGGGAAGAGCGGTGGGACAGTGGGATGGGAAAGGGGTGGGCCTATATGCAAAGGAGGCCGGGCTGCCTCATATGGCAACAAGGGGTGGTTGTGGCACCAGCAGGTGGTGCAAGGAGGCCAGCTCCCTCCACACTACCCACAAATTGTGGGCAATAGCTCGGACACACTATAGAATGGACCCCTGCAGCAGAGATGTGGCCCTTAGCATCTGTACTGCCCCCTCTTCTCACTGGTCTGTAATATGGCCTACTTGCTGGCTGCACATGTTCCACAGCTCCACCTGCAACCTGGACATGACCTATGGGAAGAAAACAACAACTTAGTAAAGCAGCACTGCCAATAGGGCAATATGTATCCTCAGATAGCCCCCCTCCCACCCCACAGAACAACAGTTGGAATGTGTTGCCGTGCATGTGTGGTGTGCCGGCCACAGGCCGTGTCACAGTGCTGCATGCAACAGTGACCACAGATATGCGGTGGACATGTGTGCCAGGAAGCACAACACATGTGTCGATGGCATGATACCATAATAGGCCACTGCAGGACGTGCAGCTCACAGCCCACAGGGCCATGTTGTGCAGCTGCACATGGCTGTGTGTAGGATGCGCAGTAGTCACAGACACAGTACACCGTCCAATGGCAGAAGTGCATACGGGACAGCCACAGGTGTCAGACTTATGAGAGAGGGGTGGCAGCAGCCCCACCACAGTTTGTTGTGACTGCCTACACTGGCCACCAATGTAACCAATGATGGACGGGATGCAGCGTAGACCCATGTGGGCAAACAACACCACCCCCACATCCCAAGAATACTGCCATAGTCCAGCTGCCTTAAGGACAGCTGTGCAGAGGAACATGCAAGGTATGAAATTGGCACTGGCATGCTAGCCAAATACTGGTAGACATCATAATGTCATAGCAGGAATCTTCCTGAACTAGCCCTGCAGACCTGTAGTGGACAGGGTAATGACTCAGTAGGTACAGCAACTGGGCTCTTGAAAATGTCTGTGGGCCAGTGAATAGTCCCAGTCATTAACCCTGCTGGGCAATAGAAGTATGATTAAATGATGACCCCCACAATGGAAACATGTGTGGTGCACCACAGGGCCACATATACGCACAGAATACATGGTGCAGCGGTGTCCGCATGGTACCAAGGCACATACCTGTGTCCCCACCACAGACAGTGCACAGTGGGGCTGACACCTGTCACTGGGTACACCTGGCTGATATAGCAAGTCTACACACACTGCATATGGCAGTGGACAATGCACAGCCCAAAGGCAGTGGCAGCATGCATGACTGCACGGCACAAATACCCCTGCACAAGGGTTTAGGTTATGTATACAGATGGGCACATGTGCAGGTGTGTAGCAGAGGAACAGAAGGTGAACATTACCTTCAATGTGCATTTCATTCAGGCAGTACATTGACCTGGTGTTGTAGGCCATCTGGAAAGGCTGTCAGACAACAGTCAATGGCAACACATGGTCAACAGCAACATACAGCCATGCCCACAAGCACACAGGACACATGGCCAAAGGTGAGTGCTGTGGCAACGCATCCCTCATTGGTAGATGTGAGAAGGCCATGCCTGCCCACCACTACCATGGGTGTGGCAGATGCTGCACTGGGCATGGCAACACAATGTTGCACTCACAGAAGGTGGTTATGGGCATACCATTATCCAGAGGTATCACATCTGGGCACAACCGAGTAACATACCATGAAACGCAAACAACAACATGGTCAAGTAGAAGGGCACAGCACCAGAACAATGTGATCCAAAACAATGTGAGGGTGATATCTGGGGATGTGGGAGACATGTCCACTGTACAGTAGCAGCATACCATGTACGTATGGTGGACACCAAAAGGGGCTGGGATAGCTGTGCAGAGACACACACAGTAATGTGACAACACACCTGGGGGACATGCAGAACAGGTTGCCATAAGTGCATGGATATGTGGGGATAAAAGTGCAATTGGTGGACTGTCCAGGAGGTGTGACACACTGGACAATGCAGAGTCCTCTGAAGCTGTAAGTGGCACAAACTTAAGCCACTGCATACCCCAACCATCCCAAGAGCCAGATAGGAGAGTCAGCTGGACGTGTCCATGCCACATGCCACCACTCACCATTTAGTTAGTTTTTGTTGACCTAAGAAAGGAGGACCAGACAATTCTGCCTATTTTTAGCCTCATCCCAGGGGAGGGGAATACAGATGGATGCCAACTGACATTGAACCAGATTAAGCTGTTAGTGATAATTTTTAGTGACTGGGGGAAATCTGGCCAGGACACAAGGGGAAATTCCCGTATTAGCCAGTAGGGGGACCCTTGCTGCAGAGATGGAGGAATGGACGTGGAGGAGGTTGTGGTGACTGATGCTGTGGAGCTCCAAAAGATGTTGGAGTGTGAAACTAAGGATGTGGTAATAGTTTCTAATGTCAGCGATCCCGAGATCAGTGAGGAAGAAATGGAGATTAAAAATGTATCACCTGTGAGAGCGGGCTCATTGGAGCCTCTTCGGGAGGTTTTGCAGTGTTTTTCTTCCAAGAATGGCGATGGGGGATATGCTGGGGAAACTCGGCTTTCTGGAAAAGGTCGCTGATGCCACATTGCGTCACGAAGCAGCGACAGTGTCGCATGTCATACGGAATCAGTTTGGAATCGAACGCGGAACTATGGAAGGAGTGCTGGACTGGTCCGTGGAAGATTTGATTAGGAAATGGGGTTGGATACAACAAGCGGATGTAGTTGGGTCCCTAGTGAAGAATGGGACGAGAAAGAGAATGGGATTTTGGTGAGATCAAACAGGCCTGCTACAGGGGACGAAAAAATTAATCTGGAGGTGAACAACAAGGTACTGTCTGCTTTAGGCAATACAGATCAAAGCACTGCCTCTGTGCAACATGACTTTTTAAAGCAAAAAGTGAACGGTGTCACAGACTCTTGTAAAACTGTACAAAATGTGCAAAATGGTGGAACTGAGAGGGAATTTGTAAGGGAAAATGTGGGTGCTGATACAGGAAAGCAAGGAAATACTAAAATACATGAGGCTTATGGAGGGTGTGATATCTCAGCGGGAGAACCTGAAGGGAAGAAAGGTTTCAGTGAAGTAAATCAGCAGAAAGGTTTCAGTAGAGAAAATCAGCATGAAGGCGGCAGAGGGGGTGTAGAAAAAAATATTCCATGCAGCAATGAGGATGTGGACAAAATAAATAATAAAGCAAGTGTGAGTGGAGGGCCTTCTGAGAATCAAAATAGGTGGGGAGAGGGCCTAATTTAGCAGATCTTTTTAAGAACAAACTAGAACAGGCTCCCAGGAGAAAAGCAGTATGCCTCAGATATAGGGGTGGGTTATCTGAGCATCCGGACAGGTATTATGTGGCAAGACGCCCCCTTAAGGGTTCTATGCAGTTTCTACCTGTAGATATCTATGTCTTGATTCATGTGTCTGGAGAGGATACTTTTGATATTAGCTTTAGAACTAATGCTGGGTTAGAGAAATTTTGGGGTAAATATGAAAATTTAAAGAAAACTCTGCTATGGACACCCTTTATTGCCATACCTCTAACAAAACCTACAATTAGAATGATTACAATCATGTTTAGAAATGAGGGTGTTAATGTTAATGACATTTATCATTGGTTGCAAAACAGGTGCGATGTTCTAGGCCCCCCCCTGAAGCCATTGTAGATAATGAGGGCCTGTGGATGGGGGGATGGAAATTCAAGGTTAAGCTCTTTCAAAATATTCTGAAATTACACATCTTCCTAACATTTTTTGGGGGGAAAAGACAGAGGAGTTTGCTTTTATGGGGGCAGCCAAGGGCATGTTATAAATGTGGGGCAAGGACCCATTTGAGTAGCACATATGACATGCTGAAATACTCCTTATGTGGGGGATATGGCTACCCAAGTGTAAATTGTGAAAATGTCTTTCAGTGTAACCTTTGTGATGAAAAGGGGCACGCACATACCACCAGTGTCCCTGGGCTGAAAGAAATAGAGCACAAGGGTGGGACAAGGAAAACCTGGTACAAATGGCCCAAGAAAGGAAGGGAAGGGAAGGTCAGGGCCTAGTACACCTCAAGGTAGAAGTACACAGGGACAAGAGGATCGAGATAGGCAGACGGAACAACAGGGGACTAGCGAACGAGAGAAGGAGCAAACCAGTAGCAGCAGACTTGAGCTAGAGAGAATAAAGGGTGTTGAAGTGGAGCACGCACTTCAGGATAACCTTAAAAAAAAGAGTTTAGAAAAAACAAAGAATTGTCAGGAAGGGCTGAAGGAAACAATGCCTCCACCCCACAGAAGTACAAACAAGGAGGGTAACAAGAGCCAATGCAAAACAAAATCAGGGTGGGTTTGTACTGGTGACTCAAAACCCCTTTTTACCTCTTCAAGGGGATGCTGGGGAATCTGAGCTCGAATCTGATGCTTCATTAAGGTCAGGGTTCACCTCAGAAATAGAGGAAGAGGAAAAGACCCCTAAGTAAGGTAAAAAAGAAAAATAAAGGGAAAAAATGGAAAGAAAGAGAGACACAAGATGAGGTAGGTTAGAGTTGCAGGGACGTTTGGTTAAGTTAAAATAATGGATGGCCACCCTCAATATTGCCACCATCAATGTATATAGTATTAAAAACTACAAAAGAAGATTAATGCTACTGTCATATATCCATCAAATACATGCTGAAGTATTCTTTTTGCAAGAAACATGTCTTTCTACATTGTTTGAAACTGAACAGCTGAAAAGAAGTTGGATATGGGGCCTTCCTATTGGACATTTGGGGAAGAAGCATCTGATGGCCTAGGGATCCTTTTCAAAAATACAAATTTTTCTATTAACAAAGTAATTGACATTTGCCCTGGAAGAGCATTAGTGCTAGATTGCAGGTATAGGGGTTTTGATTTTAGATTTATAAATACATATGCACCCCAAACGAAAGTGGCTAGAATTGAACTTTTTCATATAATACTTCTGTACCTGTATACTAGAAAACATATTCTATGGCGGGGGACTTCAATTGTAGTCTGGATATTCCTGGGTCTGAGCAAAAAAAATTATTGTGATTCCCATGCCCTTAAGCATATTATTAAAGAAGCTTTCCTAATAGATGCGTATAGAAAACTAAGAAAGGATTCTGGTGCCACTTACCATAGACACACATGTATATTCTACTAGGATCTATTATTTATTTGCATCTAAATATTGCATCCCGACACATGTAGTCGTAAGGCCCACAGAATTTTCGATCACTTTATGCTAATAGGGGAATATAATATAGGTACAGCACCCCCCAAATTTATTTTTTCACAAAATAGATGGAAATTGAACACGGAAGCACTTTTACAGGAAGATGCAATAAGTAAAATAGAAATGTTACTGGATGCAAGATCATCAGTACAATGTCTGTATGATGACATCTGGCAATGGTGGGTGGATACAAAAAAAGATATTTAAGCAATAATGCCCGACAGGGTGTGTGTCGTGCTTGGATAACGTCGCCTCCAGGTGGTTGGGAAGAGGCCCCATGGGCGGTCGTCCAACAACTGAGGCGTGACGTTATCCTCAAACGACACACCCTGGAGGGCATTATTGCTATTATACAATGGCTCGTTGTTATACAGAATAAAACAAATCATTTTAAAGATGTTTTTGTGTGGAAAAATATTTTGGTTTTTTAAGAGCAGATGAAACAATCAAGAAAATGCTGACCATGCTCATGCTTATCAGCAGGTTCACAGTGAGGCTGAGACTAGACCCGTGATGTTGTACTGATTATCATCACAGGGCCAGCCCAAGACTGACCAATCAGAGTCCAGGATTTTTTCTTGCCATTGTATAATAAGCAGCTTTTTATGACTCACGGGAGAGATAACTCAAATGCAGACTATATGAAATATCTTGGTTATAGAAACCAGCTTTATAAACTAATGTCCTTCCTAGATAGGGAAAGAGTTAAGTATAAACAGCAAATACTGGAAAGTAAAAAATGTATGAATAAGTATCAGTACAATGGTACAAAATCTTTAGAAGCTGAGATGAGGTATGGGACAATCAAATCCCTTTGCATCAGATCCTTTCATGGCTTGTAAGCAAAGGTTAGACAAAACAATGATAGTAGGGCTCTATAACATGGAAGGTACCATTGAAAGTGGAGATGTGAATATGTTACAAATAATAAATAAACATCTGACAAAGGAATTTGCTGAAGGAAGGAAGGAAGGAAGGGGGATGGGGAGCTTGAAATTCTGCTTTTGGCCCTTGCACCTGGCCTCCAGAAAGAAGACATCGACACCTTACAAACACCTATTTCGAGAGAGGAATTTTTTTTTTTTATTCACATTTTATTAAGGATTTTCCAATACAGAGAATAAATCCACCAAGAAACATACATTGTACAAACTGTTTGAGTGCCATTACTGTAATGATTCATTCTCTCCCTACCCCCCTCCCTATCCTCTAATAGCCCCCGTTCCCAGTACAGCATCAGACTCTGAAACCCCAACCTGTAGTTTGATAAGAAAAAGCCCCTTAAGCTTGTAACGAGTACAAGGCCTGTAGAGGACCCCATATCCTATTGTATTTCTTTAACTTGTTATCAAGACTAGCAATAATCTTCTCCGTTTTAAGATTAGCTAATAATTCCTGGAGCCATTCCACATAAGTGATTTCCAAGGTATCTTTCCAGTGTCTAAGGACCACTTTTTTAACTGATAAAGAGATTAACGCCATATGATATTTCCTGTTCACAACTGTTATACCAGAGAAGTCACCCAGAAGACAGACTTCTGGTGTGAACAGGTCAGACAACCCTAGTAGGGGATCAATCCTTTGTCTAATGTGGAACCAGATTGGAGCTACTTTGGGGCAGCTCCAAAAAATGTGAAAAATATCTCCTTTTTCCAGTTGACATCTTGTACAAAGGTGGAGGGCACAATACCTAACCTAGCCATTCTTTGAGGAGAATAATATATGTTATGCAATATTTTAAATTGCATCAACCTAAGTCTATCCTGGAGCAAAAATTTATGACAGTTACACCAGAGAAGAGGCCAGTCCAGTTCTTTATCTGGAAAAAAAGATGACCAAAAAGCCGTGGGACCACGGTTATTGGGGTAGGCCCAATTGTATAGAATATTATATATTTTAGAAACTGCATGTGGGGAGTCTGCCAACAAACTCAAGGTATCCTGGAAACTAACAATGACAGTAGGTGGGGGAACTACTCCTAGTACCTTTATGAGAAGGTGGCGAAGCTGAAATACCTTGAAAATCTATTTATGAGGAATTTGAAATTTGTTCATGATTTCAATGGAAGAATACCATTGCCCTTCTGCTGTAACTAGGTTCTTGAGTTGACAATACTCTATCTGGGGAAGCCAGTTGGCTGTAAGAAGTCTACTTTCCAATTGAAATCTCAGATTACCTCTTAATGGTTGAGATAAATCTTGAGTGTTATCATACTTCAGAAAAGTACACAACTGAGAGTGGGGCCTAATCGAGGTTTCTATAGGGGAACCACGTAAAGATGCTGGAGACATCTCAGGCTTGTATAAATCAATGCCTGAGGAGAGAGACTTGACTCCTTTACAATAGCTAACTCTACCTTTAACCATATTGGGGTATATGTAGTACACTCTAAAGGGTCTTCCACAGTCAACTATCTAAGATACTTGTTAACCTGGCTGGCCCAGTAATACAAACTAATATGGGGAAGTCTAAGTCCTCCTTTAACTTTGGGCACTGCCAACTTCTGGAATGCCATTCTAGATTTTTTATTTACCCAAATAAATGTAGAAATCATGCTGTGGATTTTTTTAAACCAACCTAGTGGCAGCCAGGTGTTCAAAAGATTGAGAGGGTAAAAAATACGGGGAAAAATGTTCATTTTAATTAAATTAATTCTGCCCCAAGAGAAAAGGGAAGCAAGGTCCATCTATTTAAATCTTGGTTGATCGTGTGAACAAGAGAATCTAAATTCAGCTGTTGGTCGCGCCGGGCTTCTTGTTAATATAAGTCCCAGGTACCAATTGAGTCGGATTTCAATAAAGCCCAAATGCAGTGATATCTTGCTTACAAATTCTATGATTGAGCAGAAAGACCGTGGTTTTATCAACATTAAGTTTGTAGTTAGACACTTTACTAAAACCCCCAATTATATTCAACAACGGGGGGATAGATGTTGTTGGATACCTAATTTGAAGCAAAAGATCATCTGCATAGGCTGAAACTTTAGCTACCGACCCACACAAAGGTATTCCTAAAATGTACTGTGCAGCTGCTAACCTTTGGATAAGGGGCTCTAGATATAAATTGAAAAGCAGTGGGGATAAGGGGCACCCTTGCCTAGTCCCCACGTGTAGTTTAGAGGAGCTTGAGATTACCCCGTTACAGGAAACTCTAGCAGTAGGACATGCATATAACGAACTAATCCATCTTCGAAATACTATAGGGAAACCAAATGCCTTCATAGTCACAAATAAGTAATTCCAATGGACCCTATCAAAAGTCTTCTCAGCATCCAGGAGACCAAAACCATGAGAATTCCGCATCCCTCGAAGCCGAAGAAGACATGAGCCAGAATCCGAAGATGTGATCCACTGAGGACCTACCCTTCAAAAACCTACCTGTTCCTCCCCTATTAACGAGGGAAGAACATCACTCACTCGTTCTGCCAACAATTTAGCCAGAATTTTAATATCATGATTAAGCAGATGATATTGGTCTATAATTTGAAACCAGATCAGGGGCCTATCTGGTTTGGGCAACAATACCAATTAAAACAGACAGGGATAACTGTCTGTCACCTGACTGGCAAGAATATATTGAGCAAAAGTGGCAAAAGGATAGAGTTAACTGTTTAGAGAACACTTTATAAAAGCTTGAGGAAAACCCATCCGGACCAGGAGTTTTATCTGACGGGAGAGATTTAATGACTCTTTCTACCTCACATTCGGAAATATTAGATACAAGTATAGTTTTTTGCGACTCTGAAAGGGAAGGCAGGTGGGATTCTGCTAAATATTGAAGTAACTCCTCTTCTAATGGAGGATCCTTCATGGGACCGTAAAGTTGTTGAAAATAAGTGCTAAATTCATCCGCTATTGCTGACGGTGAGGTTATAAGAAATTATTATCTATAGAATGAACCATATAATAAATCTAACGAATTCTTGTTGTTTAATATGCATTGTAAGCATCTGACCCGCCTATCCTCCTGGTCTATGTAAGCCGCCTTTGTTTAATAATAGCAAACTCTGCTTGTTCTCCTAACTAGACTTAAATAGACATCTTTCAACAACTAATTCCTGCTTGAATTCCTCAGTTGAAGATGGAGTAAGTTTAAGACTCCATACTCGAATATGCAACAAGAGAGAGGTATCACGTTTTGTTTATCCTTCTTTCTCCATGAGGTCAACCAATTAGAATCCCTCTTGAGTGCGCTTTTAGTGCACCCATTCCATATCCTGCTTTTTTGTAGAATTACTATTAGTAGAAATAAACTGTGTTATTTGATTTGAGATGTACTTCACCGTCTCAGGGTCTTTCAAAAGCTGATTATTAAATTTCGATCTACCTGCCTTCTTGGGAAGAGATGAAAAAGATATTAAACATGTAACCGCCGAGTGATCAGAAGGTGGTCCTGCTACAATACTGGCATCTAGTACCCCTGATATCAAGACTTGGGAAATCAGAATGTAATCAATATGGGAGGACGTCCCATGTACCTGCGAAATGAAGGTGTACTCCCGTACCCAGGGATGGAGAATTTGCCATATGTCACAAAGACCAGCATGGTCTAAAAGATCTCTGAAAGCTCTCTGGGCAGGGGAGAGACCCTTATTGGATAAACCCGATCTATCTAAACTCTGATCGAAAACCAAGTTTAAATCACCTCCTATAATTATTGGAATGTCAGGGCTTCCAATATCTGTACAAAAAATCCTGGGGTATCTATATTTGGGCCATAAAAACTACCTAGCATAATATCTAAGGTATGCAATTGACCTCTCACTAATAAAAATCTACCCAAAGGATCACTAACTATTTGGAGAGGTTTAAAGGGGACCGACCTGTGTAATAAAATCATAACCCCTCTACTCTAGGTATTACCCTCAGTGGCAAAAACCTGTCCCATTTGCTGGCGCCTCATTTTATATGCTTCAGAATTAAGCAGGTGCGTTTCCTGAAGAAACACAGTCTCTGCCTTTAGATGACTAAGATGTTTCAGTATTTTGTATTGTTTGGTATTATGGCACGCCCCTTTTACATTCCAACTACAAAATCTGAAATCCCTAGCCATCACCCTCTTTATTAACTCGAGGACATTTATGACTCCATGTGTACTTACCCAGGCTTTTCCCATCACATTCAAAATATATGCTGTACTTGTCCACCCCCGCCCTCCCCTTTGCATATCCCCACAATTCACTAAAGTAACCCCCATACTCTTAAACACAACAAACTCCCTTTTCACCCCTAAATTCCACTCCTCCCACTCCTCCCCATTGTTACTTGGTACATGATAAACAGCCCACCTAGACATCCCCAAACCATCCCACCCCCGCTCTCTATGACTAATTTAGTTATTATAATACTACACACATATATATCCTAAACAACCAGTACAGAACTACAATTGAACAGCAATTATCTAAATGTACCAGTGTTCAAACATACAATACCTATACAAGAAAGAAAAGAAAAAAGGGGGATATTTAAACAATAGAAAGTATTGCTCCCTCCAAGCCATATACCTTGAGGTAAGAATTTTTGCATAATTCTGTACGTACCTTGAAAATGAACTCACTCCATAGGAAAAAGGCATTTGTCTTAATACCGTACATCAGGAAAAAAAAAAAAGAAGCTTCTCCATTAAGGCAGCTTGCATTCCTTAACGCTTCTAATAAACTAATTTCCCTCACATTTTATTAATATACAAATAGAGCATATATAACTGCCCACTCCAATCTTTATTCCCATATGCTCACCTATGGAGAAATTAAAATTCCAAACCTGTAACCCCATGAAAAACAAACAAAAAAACACACATTTATATCTGTTGAATGTCCTTTCCCTTTAGAAACACAACGTAAATCTGACTTTACAACTTTACATAAATACAGTCTCTGGCGCCATCTAGCATCAAAAAGTCTGTGCTTCAGATCAAAGTTGCAAAGCTAATAACAGCACTTCTCTTTTTAAAACAGCCGCATGATCCCTAGCTTCTGACTCCCTCTTTCGAATCAGGATTAGCTGCAAAACGTCAGGACCATGGAATCCAGAAGCAACTGACGTGAGCCATTCTCGCAGCATCTTCAGCCTTTTGGGACTGATCTAGAAGCCTCCAGGGATAGCTAACAACGCCCCATCAGTCACAAAATTAGCGGATGAAATTAAAATGAGCCATCGCCTGAAGAAAAAAAAAAAGAAAGTATCAACAAAGGTGCTCATCCCCTCACCAGGGGATACGGTTGCAATACTAGCGACCTTTTTTCCTTTTTCTTCTTCCTTTTCTTTCCTTGTTGAGAGACCAACTTGTGCAGGCTCTACAGGATCTCAAAACTACCAGTGCCAACAATTCACCAGCATCTCCAATCTTTTAAAGCTGATCACATAACATCCAGGGGCAACAAGCGGAAGCCCCATCAACCATTAGACTACTTTGATTTATCTAAAGTTGGGCAGTACATTCTATTACATGCACTCCCATCCAGCATTATCTGACCCTTACCTCAGGAATTTGGAATAGCTCTGGAAATGCCAATTTAAGGCCAGCTGCTGCAGACTCCGCATCCTTGTATGTTGCCCAGGAACCTGCCACGAGTACTTGAAATCTGGCTGGATAGCCCATTTTTAATTTAATTCCTGCCGCTATTAATTTTGTGACTATTGGATGAAAAGTAGCCCGTTTCTGGCGTACTGTTAGAGGTAAATCTTGTGCTACCCTCAATCTGGTTCCTTCCCACATGAGATCCTTTGTATCCCGTATTTTAGACCAAAAATGTTGTCTCTCTTGATAGTTCAAAAATCTGAAGATGAAAGTCAGGGGCAGCACCTTGCGGTGGTATCAGTTATGTAGTGCTCTATGGGCTCTTTCGATGATATAATCAGAACCAAAAGGAAGGACCCGCCATCCTCTCAACTAATTTCTTAGCAAATTTAATCAGGTCTGTACCTTCCTCACATTCGGGCAATCCTATTATTACCGCAATTGTTACATGACTCATACCTCAAGGTCCTCCACTTTATTTTACATCTTAACCAATCGTTGTCTCACAACCACCAGTTCAGGATCAAATTGATCTTGTTTGCACTCAACGAGTGTATGGAGCCTCATTATCTGGCGTCCTCTGTGAAAGGGTTTCTAGGGCATTAGATATGCTTTTAATTTCCTCCAAATGACCTGTATTTCAGCTTTAAAGGGCTGAAACTCTTCAAGAAATCTAGCGAGGTGACAGGATCTGAGTCTGTACTCGGCACTGGTAGTCTGCATCTGTAATGCAGTAAGGGCCTTGGACTTCTTGGGGCCTTCTTGGGAGTTGCTGGAGGGGGGTATGTTTAGGCAAAGTTTTCTTCATCTCACGCCCACCGAAACCTTTCACGAAAGTGAGCACCGGTGTCAAAAAAGATCTTCACAGCTTACCCAGTGGCAATTCACCACTTCACCAATGAAATTTAATCGGTATTAAATAGGATGGGGCAGGAGCTCACGGAGGAGAATGCTCCAGTGCCCTGCATCACGTGACTCTCCGAGAGAAGGAAATCTTAAATACCCTTAAAACCTTAAAATCAGGAACAGCTCCAGGGATAGACTGGATTAACTAATGATTTTACAAAAATATCGTCCAAATTCAGCATAATTTTGAAACAAAGCATTTGATTATATTTTACAACAAGGGGGTCACTACCAGACTTTGGCACTGCAATAATCAGTTACACACATATAAGAAAGGGATAACTTGTTGAGAAAACTGAGACCCATTAGTCTTCCTAAATTGCGACTATAAGATTCTAGCCAAACTTTTAAGTAGCAGATTACAGAGTTGCAAGTAGCTTAATTGATGAGGCTCAGACTTGTTCTGTTTCCAAACAGGAACATTCAGCACAAACCTCTTTCTTCTAAGGAGATTTTTGAAATTAAAAGAGAAAAATGCAGTGGGATATCTTATGGCTCTAGATCAGGCCAAAGCGTTCGACATGGTGGAGCATCAGTACTTATGGCAGGTCTTAAAAGATATAGGATTTCCCAAAAGTAATCACCTGGGTGCAAATTCTGTATAATGAAGCACAATGTATACCATCAATGAATGGGCTTTTGGGAGACTCAGTTCCTCTTAAGAAGGGAATGAGGCAGGATGCCCACTAAGCCTGCTCCTTTATACCTTTGCTCTAGATCCCATTATTAGAGATAAAATGGGATATACAAATTATAGGATTATCCCCATCAAGAGAAAGGTCAGGTAGTTAAAAACTATCACATATGCAGATGATGTAGTTGTTATGGTGCAGGACAAAGAAAGCAGGTGTTAAAGCTTACAAACATTCAGAAAGTTCACACACATTTCAGAAGCCCCATCAATAAAGGAAAAAGTGTAAGTCATCTCCTTGCAACAAGGGGAGGATCAGGGACAAACTTTAGAGGGAATCAAAATCAGCAAGGAACCACAGAAAATTTTGGGAATTTGATTTTGTACGCAGGATGCAGCATTATTTAATTGGGAAAAACAAATGGGGTTCGTGAATCAAAAGTTCAGGTTTGGAAAAACTGGAAGACAGGGAAAAAGAAGAGAGTGTTAATAATAAAAAAAAGTGTTTATTACCCATTTTTATTTATTTAAGTGCAGTATTTAGTCCCCCAGCTCAAACTGAGGTTAGGCTTTTAAGCAATTTGTTTCAAATGCTTTGAGGGAGTCAGTTAAGTCTGGTGAAAAGGGAAATAACTTATTGACCAGTAAACAAGGGGGGACTAGACTTAATAAATCCTGTGTACTTTTTTCTCATTATTTTTTTAGAAGGGATTTCAAAAATGTGTAGAATGGATGATATCTCGATAGGGCAACAATGGGTTAAGGATGCAATCAAAATATGTATGAATAAATGGGATACACTACCCCCAAAGATTTTACAGCAATGGGCTATACCAGAGTATAGACTCTTTAAAAAAAGTAAGGCAGTGGAAATTGGAGAAAAGCATTTTTTGAGTTTGGAGTGGAAATAATTATATCAGAGAGTGGTAGGGAATAACAGTCAAGAACCCTTGATATTTCCAGAATCCACACCATTTCAGACATCTTATGTATGAAAAATACTGACGGATAAAAGAATCCCACAGTTTATGTGGGATAATTAACAGCTTTGTTGTCATGGAAAGTTGGGGTTGGGGGCACTCGAAACATAAAGCGATGCAAGAGAGATACTGCCCACAGATCTCATGCATCACCATACAGCAGACCATGCAGCATTTCCTTTTAGAGTGCCCAGAAACAAAGACATTTTGGCAAGAGATAGGACTTAAGTGGAACTGGCCTTTTATACAGAGGTTAAGTTATCAGACCTTAGTTTTAGGTGTTTTTTCAGGCTTAAGGAGGATGTTTCATGCTAGTACTGTAACGATCATTTTTGCTGTCATTAAATACTGCATATGGCAGAGCAGGTGTCAGCTGGTACAACAGCAGATAAAACTTTTTCAAGGGGTTTTAATAACACAAATTGAATCTGCATTAGCACACATTAAAGCAAATGATGAGATAGATTACACAAGGGAGAAAAACAGGTTGCTATAGAAGAATATAGATTTTGTAACCTGAAGAGACAAGCTGCATGAAACTAGTTTGTGGTGTAGAAAACTACTAGGGGAAAAGGGGGAAGAAGGAGACAGCTTTGAGGATGTTTTGAGTTTTGTATTTATAATTGAAGAAAACAAATATTATTTTCCTTTTTTGGATTCAGGACTATATTTGAGGGATGTCCTGATGTAATGATATTGTTTGCAAGAACGTCAATGTGTAATGCATGTTTCTGGTTGCTGTTTTTGCTTTTTTCCCCTTTGTAAAGTATGTGGTCACTAAATACATATGTGATGTAATTTTTTTTGTTTCAAATAAAAATTCCCCTACCCCTTGCTGCAGAGGGCGCTGTAGCGCTGCAGGAGGAGGACCGCAGTTGGATTTGGATCATGGAGGGGAACGGTGCTGTTGCAGGAGCTCCTGAGTTACAGATGGAGGTTTCAGCAGTTTTGGGCTCTGGGGATGTTAACCTTCTACCACCTACTGATGTTGGTTTACTTGATATTGACCCCCAAATTTCCATGGATGTTGAGGACTTACAAAAAGAACATCAGTTGCAGACAGAACTTGAGAAAAAAAAAACAATAACTTGTTGCTCTAATCTCAGAAGCTGAGAGAGAATTTCAGTCACAGAAATCCAAACTGGAGGACGAGAAAAAGAAGAGGAAACGCTGTATTGCAAGTCCGATGTTGGATGCTAGTAAAAGACAGCCTGTAAGACTCAGTCCCAAACCACTGCAAGAACCTCTTGCTGCGGATCATATGACTGAGAGTTCTATGCTTTCTTCTGAGGCTGATTTTTCACTTGACATTCCTCCCCCCAGACTGGATGCCCGGGGTCACTCTACAACAAGCGGGCTGGTTATATTTAAATAATCATTTGGTTCAGGACCCCTCTATCCCCTTACCTGGCTCTCCAAAATCTGTGCAGTCTGACTTGATAGAACAAAATATATAGAGAGAAATTGTTGCCCCTGTAATTTTGTCTGAGAATATTAAGTCCCTCATTGTTGACTCTGCAGCTGTGTCGGATGAAACGGAGGCACCTCCAATAGCAGATTCGCCAGACACGCCGACAGGTGATGACCTGTTGCCTGGAGAGATTCCATCTGGAACCCTTCTTTCAGGATGTTTGCTGGGGGAGTCTGCTGTGATCCCTGAGGGTCAGAGTTTATGGAATGGATTACCTCTTTCGGGTACTATGACAGGGGGACACAGGACGGGTCATACTGATAGGGACAGGGAGGCCTCTTCTGTAGCAAAACAACAACCCAAATCTTAAGCGGGTTTATTTCATAAACCCATGGAAGCTGTGAAATGAAGATTAGTGGTATGCCTCAGATATAGGGGTCAGGCTCCTATAACGCCAGATAGACTGTGGGTGGGTAAACATTTAATTGAAGACTCGGTACTCCGGCCGAGTCTACCTTTCATCCATACCCAGATCACTGTTATGATGCTAGATTTTTGTACAGTGACCCTTTTGGATAAGTTCTGGCGCCTCTATTTTGAAGTGAAAGATTCAGAAGAATGGCATGATTTCATAGCTATTCGGATAACAAAACCTACAATGAAGACTGTGAGCTTATTATTTCGAAATGAGGGAGTGGATATTAATGATATGATTTTCTGGATGGAGAAACAATGTACTTTATTTGGACATCCTAAACCTATTATGGACGACAATGGGTTTTGGAATGGGGGATGGACCTTTAGAGTTCAGCTGAAGCAGGTTGAGCAGGGTATTCATTATCTCTATCTCCCTAGTTCTTTTTTTCTGGGCTGAGACAAGGGTATCCTGTTTTATGCAGGGCAACCTAAAAGCTGTTACCGTTGTGGTTCCTTGTCCCATTTAAACACTGACTGTGACCGGGTTAAATGTTTTCACTGTGGCGTTCTCGGGCATACAGCAGTGTAATGCTCAGCTCCCCCACTTTGCAATTTGTGTGGAGATGATGAACATGATTTCAAGGATTGCCCCTGGGCTGTGCAAAATTCAGAAGACACCTCTGACCCGGATTACCTTTTATCTCAAGCACAACATTCCTATAGGCAACCATCTGGAATGGAAGATGATTTTGAGCCTCTATCTCCTCAGAGAGGCAGAAGTAGAGACAGAGGTGGGGGTGGGGGCAGAGGTGGTTCCCGTCATCCCAGGCCTGGAACCCCCACAGTTCAGGTACATCCAGCCACACCTATCTCTGATGTGGTTTTAGCCTCTCCATCGGTGGTTCTGCCTGGATTGGTAACAGCTGAAATGGATTCTGTTTCTTCTCAGGATCCTATTCTAGTTCCACCTACAGTCACCCCCTATGTTCCACTTCTAGAATCTCCTTTTGAGGACCAGGTGGAATCCGGTGGCTTTGGTCCACCAAATAGTATGGAAGCAGTGAATGGTTCAGATGTAAACACTTTGAGAAATGGTGTTTTAGATTCTGGGGGCATAGAGATGGAATCCAGACTGTTGGGAACACATATGGGTGGTCCTCCTCTCTCACCATTGCCATTCTCAAATCGCTTTTCAGCTTTTTCATCTTGGGGAGACAGAGTGGATTATGATCAACCCATGAGTACTGAAGAGGCTTCTTCCTTTCCCGCTCCAGAATTGCAGGAGGCTAGTATTTTGGGACCTGCGGTCTCGGACCCCAATCAAAGCAGTGAAAGGTCAAATACTAGGCTCATATAACACCCTCCCCGAGTCCACCCATGTGAGGTTGGCAAGCCTCAACATTAATAGTATAAAATCTACATTCAAATGTACAACTACTTTTTCTGTTTTACAACAGTTAGGGTTTGATGCATATTTTTTGCAGGATACTAGATTGCATTCAGTAAGTGATGTACAACAGGCTACCAAAGAGTGGTGCTGGGTGTCCTCATACTGGTCGACTGGGCCTGATTTATGTTGTGGGGTGGGGATATGTTTCTCTACACAGGATGTCACCATTTTATGTATGGTGGACATTGAACCGGGAAGGGCAGTTTTATTGGATGTCATTATTAATTCTACCCCATGCCGTTTACGCAGTATCTATGGCCCCCAGACAAAAGCCCTACATACAGAGTTACTGACTAAGGTTCAACCACATCTTTACACTAGTAGACAGATTTTTTGGGAGGGGATTTTAACATTAATTTCCAATTACAGCATACAGAAGGTAAGCAGTAGCGTGATAAAACCTTCCTTAAGAAAGTTATGACTCAGGCAGGATTAAAAGATGCATGTGTTGCTGGATCCCACAAGCCCCTACAGACCTTTCATAAAGGAATCCTTTCCTCTCGCATTGATTTTATTTTTTTTGAAAAATACATTACCAGTATTTAAAGTTTTGAATATCCCAGTGGAAACTTCAGACCACACCTTAGTGGGAGTACAAATTGCATGGCCACCACCACAAAAGGCAGGTCCTGGCTTTTGGAGGCTGAATAATGCTTTATTGGTTGATACCGTTACTAGAGAAGAGTTGGTTTCTATCATTCATGATGAAAGTACCACAATATTTTTATATGAGGGGGAACTGAGCCATTGGTGAGAAGATTTGAAGTCTTGTTTGATAAGTTTTTTTCAAATTTGAGCATGGGCTAGAGCTTCTACTGCTTATGGGGTGTATGTGGAACACAGGAAACAGCTTCAGACCCTTCTTTCCAAACAGCATATAGAGGAGGTTAATTATAGTGAAGAAGTTAAACAAGTAAAAGCTGACATGTCCCTTGATCAATATGAGAAGCTATGTTCATTACAAAAGGAACAGTCCTTTGGAACACGGGGAAGGGCTGAGTGTACCGACCCTTTTTTTGATAGTGAGCAACATCAGGAAAGGAAAGGGATAGTGAATCTAGTTTCCCCTCAAGGGGTAGTAGTAACAGACCATGAGGGTAGTATGACATTATTGGAAATATATGTTGATAAAACATTTGGTCATCCTGTTTTGGATTCGGACTTCACGCCACAGTTATTATAAGCAGCTCATCTCCCTACTGTTAGTTTGGCTCAAGTGGCTGCTATGGTAGCTCCATTTTCCAATTTAGAAGTTCAGAAGATCATTCAGGGCCTTCACAGTGATGTATCTCCTGGGCCGGATGGACTTCCGGGAGAATTGTATAAGGTCTTGTGGGAAGTAATGCCATCGGAGCTTGTAGCAGTGTTTATTTCATTTCTCTTGGAACATTATTTGCCAATAAAAATGTATGAAGGATTGCTGATTTTTCTTTTTAAATCAGGCACCCGATCTGACATTCAGAATTGGCGGCCTATTACATTGTTAAATATGGATTTTAAAATCTTGGCAACGTTATTAGGGAACAGACTCGCTTCGGTAATACTAACATACTAAAATGCCAGCAGAATAGGCCTAATGGTCTTTTGTGTTTGCTCATTTGGTCAGGCCCCACCCTGGGAGCTGACCTTACTGTCCCCCTTGCCCTCTCTGGCTTCTCCCTTCCCAGTCCTGGATATTCCTGCTGCACAGGACTTTGCTTCCTGAACCTTTCCCCTGTACCTGTCCCACCCCCTCTTGAACCACTCCACCATCTCTGCCTCCACCAGCGCCCTGGGCAGCGCATTCCATGGCTCCACCACCCTGACAGTGAAGTAGCACCTCCTCCTTTCTCTCCTGAATCTCCCGCCCTCCAGCTTCCACCCATGCCCTCTAGTTGCCTTCCCTTCCTTCGGAGAACCCTGACTGCTCCTCCCCTATTTAACCTCTTCGTGTACCTGAAGACCTCTATCATGTCCCCCTCGGTCTCTTCTCTCTTCCAATGTTACATATTTAGCTCTTCGAGCCTCTCCCCATAGGTCCAGGCCTCAGATCATTTTGGTTGCCCTCCTCTGGACCCTCTCCAGGAGTTCAATGTCCCTCTTTAAGTGTGGCCTCCAACACTGCATGCAGTACTTGAGTGCGGTCCTCACCAAGCAGTTATACAGAGGGAGTATCACTTTCCTCCTTCTGGAGGTAATCCCCCTAGCGATGCATCCCAGCATCCTATTTGGCCTTGGCCGCTGCCCTCCTACAAGTCTCAGAGTGGTTTATCTTGACATCCACCACCACCCCCAGGTTCCTCTCAGCCATTGAGACTTGTAGCATTCCCCCCCCCCCAGGGTGTACACTTGGCCCGGGTTTCTGGCTCCCAGATGCAGTACCTTGCATTTCCCTGCATTGAACCTCAGCTTCCACTTTCTAGACCACCTTCCCAGAGCCTCAGGTCCCTCCATAGAGATACCCTCCACTCCTCCCCATCCACCACCGCCCCCAGTTTTGAGTCATCCGCAAAGAGACTCATCTCACTCCTGATACCCTTCCTTATGTCAGAGACATAGGCATTGAACAGGAGGGGCCAAGGACCGATCCCTGAGGGACCCCACTAATGACCCTCCTTGGGGTTGAGACTATCCCACCAACCACGACCCTCTGGGTCTGGTCCTGGAGGCAAGAGTCAGTAATCAGTGAGATATTGAGCCCTGCTCAGTTTTTATTCCACTCCAGGAAGAAGGATCATTGAGGCTCTTCTCTTATTGAGACAACTTATGGCACGGGAGGGAGACGGGAGTGTGGGACAGCAAGCAGAAGGCTTTGTGATGAGCCTTGATCAAGCGAAAGCCTTTGATGGCGTGTCTCATTCTTTTCTTTGGCAGTGTTTGGGGGCCTATGGGATACCGGAGTTGTTTATTGCATGGTTGCAACTCTGTTATAGTTTAACCTATGTAAGGCCTTTTGAGAATGGCAGGATGGGTTTGAAGTGTCAGATTCACAGAGGAGTCAGGCAGGGCTGTCCATTAAGCCCATTATTGTATGTTTTTACAATAGATCCTATGTTACGGATCCTCCAGGCATCTCCTCGGCTACAGGGCCTAGGGGGGGAGGGTGGCTCACAATCTTACAATTTTGGCATATGCTGATGATTTGTGTTTACTAGCAAAAGACGACAAGTCTATTTCTGTAGCTTGTAATCTTATAACCGTACTGGGTACGATTACGGGGTGCACATCTTAATACAGGGAAAACCCAGTGTTTACACTTACAAGGCTTTTCTTTATCATCAACATTAGTGGCAGGTATATTGGTGGCTAAAGCCCTTTGTAAAAGTTTGGGGTTTATTTTGGGGAGATGACCCAGGGGGTTATAATTGGGATAGGGCTTTGATGGTTGGATTAGAAAAGGTGAAGAGCTGGAATGTCTGGAAGGCTTCCAAAAAGAAACGTATTTATTTGATTAAGTCCTTTTTGATACCATTTTTTTTATTTCTTAGTGCAGTTTATCTGGTCCCAAAACGGTTAGAAAAGAAACTTATGGGATTTTTTTTCTTGTTTCTGGGGGAGTAGGTTGAACCCCATCAAGCAGAACACATTGTATAAAACAGTGAAGGAAGGGGGAGTAGGCATGGTGAACCCCATATTGTTGTTTTTTTTACAATTTCTTTGTATAATAACTTGGTTCCACTGATGTAAGGCAGTGCCCATCTTTGGGGGGGATAGGGTTCCCAGACCCTAAACAGGGTGTTAACTGAGTGGGAAAAGGGCTTCTTCCTTCACAAAAATAAACAAAACTCTCGACTGCCGATTCTGTGGGCAGGGAATTTTGATAATATACAAAAGTGGAAGGTTGGTTACCAAACTGTGTTACATTTTTCTAGAAAAGTGTTATAGCAAGATGTTATTACAGAGTGCTTTCTGGAATACCCATTTTCCGGGTTTTCTAAAGCTCACCAGGAATGTATTTCTTCTTATATTATGGATCCTAGGATTCCTGAGAAAATGTGGGATACCACATGGTTGGGTATTCATGGAAAAGTTAATGTTAAGGGTAACCAAAAACATAAACCTTTGGAGGAAAGATACTGCCCAAGAGACCATTGCTCCATGAAAATCGAAACTAGGGACCACTTATATTTTTCTTGCCCATTCTTTGTACAGTTTTGGGATATTGTTAAGACGAGATGGACATTGAGCCTTCCATTCCTTCCAGACCCAGACCTTTTGTTTTATGGAATTATAACTCAGTTACCAGTAAAATGTAACCATAGTACTCACCGTATAGTGTTAATTTCTTATATTGGATATGGATTTGCCGTTGTCGTCTAGTGTTACAACAATTGTTAACTGGCTTAGAATTATTTCACATTATTTGTACTGATTTAAGTCTCTTCAAGGTATCTGACTCAAAGGTCCATGATGAGAGGAATTGGGGCAGCACTGGAGGCATTTTGAACAGATTTAACAAATAAGCTGTTATGTTCAGGGGGGAATTTGGAGACTACATGAGAAGGACTTTTTGTTCTTTGATTTCTTATTTGTTTATTCCTGTATGAGGTTATTGGGTATGAGGAACTCTATTCGAGAATGTATGGGTATCATTCTTATTTTCCTTTGTTTTGTATACTTTTTGGTGTGATTTAACACGGTTTTGTTTTTATTTTGACTTCCTTTTAATTTAGGGAGTATCTTTTGTTTTGTGTGATTTGACACTGTTTATGATTACTTGATTTTGATGTTTTTCATATGTTAAAAATCCCCCTACTCTTTTAGTGGGGGAGGGGTGGTCTGTTCACTATATTTTCATTTATGTATAAGGTAGCATGTATGATGTAAAACTGCTTTATGATTTCACCTTTTTCATATTTCCTTTCTTATGATTTTGTATGATGTAAATACAGTTTTGTTTATATGTTCTTTTAAGTTATGAATAAAAAATTCCCCTACTCGTTGGTAGTGGGAGTTGCTGCTGGAGTGTATGGCCAGTCTTCCACATAGCGCGAGCAGAGAGGATGGTGGAGAGGCTGGGGAGCTAGTCTCCTCTCCTGCCTCAGAACTGATGGAGACTGACCCTGCAGATCAGCAGAATGTAGTGGTTATGGATGTTGCCTTAATACCGGGTATGGTGGCTCAAGTCACGGAGGAATTACAGGAAACAGCTAGTCTTCTTCTGTGTTGGATCATGAGGAATTGCAGCATCTGCTGCAGGAGGAGGAGCGCCAGTACCAGGCCAGGCGCGCTCAGTTGGAAACCGCTTCCCGGAGCGGTAATGCGGTGGGATGGGAATCACCAGTTGGTGCAGTTTATGGAAATGTGGCAATGGCGGTTGACGGAGGACGGCCGTCTACAGGAGGATCGTCATGGGGTGAAAAGAGTACGGGAGGGATGGTAGCTCCTGGCCCAACAGGTACTATGCAAACGGAGACTCAGGAGGCACTCGCGACTCTTCCTGAGTCTCAGGCAGGGAAAGATTCAATAATTGAGGAGACTGTTGGTGGGGCATCTCAGCCCTGAGAATCTTGCTCCAACCATGGAACAGAGTTCCCTGCTTCATGCAAAACTTCTGAACTATCGATGCAGGCTAAATTCACAATAGGGGTGGCAGGGGGAACCATGAATAAAAGGTCCCAATAAAGGTGTTGGTGGAGAACGGGCTGATAAAATCAGTGGGAGCACTTGAAAAGATAATTTTTTTGGATGCAGGAAGGGGTACTACTGTCGAGTTGGGGGCACCTGGGTCTTCTCTCCCATGGATTTACAAAGCTCTGGAAGGGGCTAGCTGAGCTAAATCCCCTGAGGGGAAAAGATGAAAGGCCAATTATGCGGCACTGTTAATGATTGAAGGTCATCCCCTGTTCCCGTTCCTTCACAGACTCCTGACAAATCTTCTCTGAACACAGGTGTATAACAGATTCCACTTGAGCAACAAACAGGCCAGGGGACTGGTTCAGCTTCAGGCGAAGTTACTCCATCTGATATTTTACAGGATATAAGGGCTCTTGAAGATTCAGAGCATGTACTATCTGACATGGCTCCTTGTGAGCCTATGGAACATGATGCTTCCTCTATAGTCACTAAGGAACAGTCAGCTGCTGCTGACACTAGTTGAGGGGGAGCTGCAGCTCCTGCCCCAAGCCCTTCCAGAAAGGTTTGGTCTTCTAATGTTCAGGAGAGACTTTTTCCTGATGCCACACACCTGGCCTCTAAATCCACAAAAAGGCAGAACACTGTCCTTCTGAAGTATAGGGACTGTTCATCTGATCTACCTGACCGCCACTATGTGGACTGGTCTTTAATTAAGGACAGCATGAAGTTCTTTGCATGTGAAGTATATGTTCTGATACATATGCCTGGTGATTCCCTATTTGATATCAGCTTTAAACACCTTGCTGGGTTGGAGCGGTTTTGGAAACAATACCAACTTCTTAAAAACACACCCCTCTGGTAACCTTTTGTGGCTATTCCATTAACAAAACCAACCTTTAAACGTGTCACAGTACTGTTTTGCAATGAGGGAGTCAATGTTGCTGATATCACATTCTGGTTGAAACAAAGATGCATTGTGATTGGCTATCCAGAGCTCATCTTGGATGATGAGCACTTTTGGATGGGTGGGTGGAAATTTAAAGTGACATTAAAACAAGTTAATAATGAAACGCAGCACCTACCGAACTGTTTTTTCTGGTTTCGTACAGGGTGTGTTTTTTTACCAGGGCCAGCACAGGGCATGCTATCGATGTGGTGACACTGGTCATTTGAGTAATGCATGTGAGAAGCAGAAATGTGGGCTATGTGGGATGGTAGGACACACCAGTATACAGTGCCTTAATCCTATGCGATGTAATTTATGTGAAGATCGGGGCACACATTTCGCACCTGCTCCTAGGCATCCCACAACAGCCTGGATCAGGCTGTGTGAGCTGAGCAAGATCTTTATGTCACAGTAGCTCAGAAACAATGCCTAATGTTGATTACAGACCCTGTGCAAGGTAATCAACAAAGGCCTAGTACAGTTGCTCCTCAACAAGCACCCCTACCAAACAAAGCAAGACCATCAGTCCCCCCCAACCTTCTGAGTCAGAGGTACCGTTCACCATCATGAGCGATAGGCCGATAGATCAAACTCCTGAACAACCCTGGGAGGTTGCCCCTCCCTCAGAGACACCTACCACTGTAGACTCTGCCATGGACATCACCCCTGCGGTGGAGACAGAGTCTGTATCTGGCCTACTGTGACAGATATGCCCCCACCAGCAGGTGCTGAGGGAGCAGGATTCAAAATGGTTACTAGATCCAAGGCTACGGTAGCTTCATCTGTGGCACTGATGGCTGCAGTTACCCTGGACCCTGTAGAGGTCCACAATCAATATGCTGTCTTGCAAGACCAGAGCTGGGCTGCTTCTGAAGATGAGTTGAATGTTACCACAGTGGTTTCTTCCCAAACTGAGCAGGTTGTGGAGCCTGCCACCCCAGGGAAACTTAAGTCTATCAAGCGGAAAAAAAACAGAAAATGCATTAATAACGTCTTGTTTTTTCATTATGCTTATGTGTTTCATTCTCTTTCACTTTATACTGATGGCTGCAGTTAATTTCCTTATGTGTAATGTCAATAATATTAAGACTGACACTAGGAGGCAGATTACCTTTCAGATCCTACAAGGGTTGCAATGTGAGGTGGTGTTCCTTCAGGACACCAGGCTGCATACTATCACTGAGATAAATCAGGGTAAAAGAGAGTGGAGATGGGGCCCCTCTCTGTGGTCAGCTGGAGAGGAAACTTGTTCTGTTTCGGTTTTTTGTTTCTAGAGAAAAATATTTCTGTTACCAAAATTGTAGACGTATGCCCAGGGAGGGCCATGGTAGAAGATGTTTTACTATGTCAGAAACCTATGCACCTAATTAATATTTATGTCCCCAAACTTAAGGCTGAGAGAACGAAATTGTTGCATCAGTTGGAACCTTTTTTGAACAACTCTCAATGAAACTCTAGGGTGGAGACCTTAACTGCAGTTTAACTAAAAGGGATTGAGGGAGGAAGATTTCTAAAGTGTATTGTGACACCAATTTGCTTAATACAGTATTACATAGGTCTGGCTTTAAAGATGTGTATGATATTCTGGGGACCACACTGAATCACACCTTTTAAAAGGAGTACCTTTCTTCTCGTATTGATTTTTGGTTTACCCCCTATACTTCCCCCATTGCTGGAGTTAAGGTTATCCCCTTGGACACCACTGACCACAATGCAGTACAGGTCAAGGTGGCCATAACACAGCATGCACAGAGAGGTAGGAGGTATTAGCAGATGAAGACTTCATTGTTGCAGGACGCACAAGTCTGTACAGAGGTTGTGGAATGCTTACATGCACATAACTCTTTTAAGGCACTCTATGATGACCTACTGGATTGGCGGGAGAACACAAAATTTGACCTAAATCAGCTGATGATACAACTCTCACACAACATAGCTCGTTCCAACTGTCATCAGTACTTGAAATGGAGAGTTTGTTTCTTACAACTTCTTACGCAAGTAAGGGAAACGGGGCAGACCTGACCACACAAATTCGAGAGGTAAAGGATAAAATGTTCTCTTTTCAGTTTGATAGGGAGAAATCTCTCCATGGAGCAAAAATACAAGACACAGGAGTCTCATTTTCAAGTCAATCCATATGACAGTTATTCAGATAATTTAAAACATAGGGTTATCAATGCATTACAACGCTGAGATGGTACACTCAGTACGGACATGGACTCCTTAAGAGTGCTAGTTCAAAAGCATGTAGAAAATAAATTTCAGAGGAAGGAAGAACAGTTTCCTACAGTTGATTTTTTTTTTCTAGGAGTCAGCCCTCTAGACACACTGACACTGATGTACAAAGTTTAAACAGCCCTATCTCTCGGCAGGAAGTTACACATGCCATACGCTTTCTGTCCTTAAATACGGCACCAGGTTTGGATGGGATCCCTAATGATTTTTACAGATAGTTCAAAGACTATCTGGTGGCCATATTACATGATGTTTTTCTGGAAGCATGTCAGAGATGTACTTTAAGTTCTAGTATGAGAGAGGGAGTTATGTTTTTCTTATATAAAAAGGTGATCAGACAGATATCAGCAATTGGAGGCCTTTGAGCCTTCTCAACTCTGATTATAAACTATTAGCTAAGATCCTTATGTATCGTTTAGCCCAGGTTGCACAAACCCTCATATCAGATTGTCAAACGTGTGCCATAACAGGACGTAACATAGCACATAACTTACTGTTTATTAGGGAACTTGTGGCCCAGGGTTTAGACAACCAACTGAAGAATTGTTTTTTTCCATGGACCAGGAAGCTGCATTTGATTTTGTTAGGCAGGATTATCTATGGCAAGTTTTACAGTCGTATGGGATCCCTGAAGGGTTCAGATCACTGATTAAAGCATTATATTCCGAAGCACAGATAAGATCATTAGTAAATGGACACTTAGGTCCTGCTATGTATTTGAAGACAGGTGTGCATCAGGGCCCCCTTTTATACGTGTTTAGTTTGGACACCTTGTTTCGAGCCATGGAGACTGACTCCAGGGTTGTGCCTATCACCAATCAAGTAGGCCATCGTTTTGGGAAAATATCGGCTAACGCAGACGATTGTGTCCTTGTGGTAGCTGATACAGTGTTCGGGGAATATCTTTTGGATTTTTTGGGTGGCCTCTCTCCCTTGATGGGGGTGAGCGTTAACGAATTTAAAAGTGTGGCATTACCTTTAAGGAATGCTGAGATTCCAGCTCAGTCTGATATACCTATATGACAGGATGCTGTTAAGATTTTAGTATCTCATCACAGATGTAAGGAGGCCAGCAAGGAGGGTACCTACTTGCTCACCCCCCACAGCTAGCAGTGGAACCAGTGAACCAGAGGAGTGGCTATCTCTGCAAAGCAGTGTGCAAAAGATGGAGATTAGTGTCCAAAAGATGGATAAGCAGAAAAGGGGCAAAATTCAGCAGAAGGGCAGACAGCAAGGAGAACCAGGGATAAATGACAACCAAGGAAGGGGCTGGAGTAGAACAGTGAAGCAGGCTAGGAGGTCAAATCATGGAAAGCCATGTGCAAATGCCAGGAGCCTTAGCAACAAGATGGAAGATCTGGAGGCTGTCATGGTACAGTCAGACCTGGACATTGTGGCCATCACTGAAACCTGGTGTAATGATAACCATGACTGGGAGATGGCCATACCTGGCTACAACATATTCAGAAGAGACAGAGGAGGCAGGAAGGGAGGAGGGTGGCACTGTATGTGAAAAAATGACATAAGGGGCCACAGAGATCCAAGAAGGAACAAAATGGGGAGAGATACTGTGGGTTAAGCTGGAGAGGAAAATGGGGCCAGCCATCCGCACAGGTGTGGTCTATAGACCACCAGCCCAGGAAGGAAGAAACAGATAGGGAGCTGATGCTAGCCATCCAAGGATGGCAGACAAAGAGTGGTAGTACTGGTTGGAGACTTCAATATTCCAGGCGTGGACTGGAGCATCCCAGCAACAGCATCAACTAGAACAGATTTATCCTGGACTCCCTTCAGGTGCCTTCCTCAAGCACCTGGTCATGGAACCAACTCGCAGAAGGCAATACTGGACCTTCTGCTCACAAACAGGGACAGTGTGATGGGGGTAACAGTGGGGAGCACCTGGGTAACAGTGACCACCAGTCATTGTGAGTTTGAAATCACAGAAAGAGCAGAACCAAACCACACAAAAAACACGTATCCTGGATTTTAGGGGGCAGACTTTGGGAAAATAGGAGATACTTGAAAAGAGGCATTAAGGGGAATGGGACAGGAATCAGGGGTTGAGGAACAGTGGGCAGTATTTAAAATGGGGATTATAAAAAGCAACAGAATTATGCATTAAGCAGGTTAGCAAGAGGAAAAGGAAGAGAGACCATTATGGTTTTCCAAGGGTAGCAAAGAAAGTGAGCACCAAAAGATTGCATTCAAGCAATACAAAAGAACAACAGGCAGAAGGGGAGAGGAGAGTACCAGGAGAAACAAAGGGAGGCAGGGAAGTCAGTAAGGGAAGCCAAAGCTCAGACAGAAGAACACATTGTAAAATCAGTGGTTAAAAGGACAAAACCTTTACAGGTACATAAGTGAAAAAAGAAAGACAAAGGAAGGGATAGTGAGACTGAGAGGAGGGAGGATGGGAGTCACGTGGAGGATGACAACAGTAAAGCTGACATATTGAACAGGTATTTCTGCTCAGTCTTTACTGAGGAAGAGGGGGTAATGGGTCGGAAGGGAGTACAAGGGGTGAGAATGGTGCAGAAATGGACACAAGTCCTTTCACGAAAGGGTCCTGAAGGAACTGGAAGTAATAAGAGTTGACAAAGCAATGGAGCCAGATGGGTGCACCCAGGGTCCTAAAGAATTAAGAGGTGGTGGCTGAACCTCTGGCTATCCTGTTTAGCCAATCACTGGAAATAGGGAGGTACCCAAGACTGGAGGACAGCAGTTGTAGTCACTTATACAAAAGTGGGAACAAAGAGGAAGCAGGGAACTACAGACCAGTCAGCCTCACCTCGGTAGTGGGACAGATCATGGAAGCACTACTGAAGGAGAGTTGGTGGAACATCTGGTTGTCAATGGACTACAGGACCCAAGGCAGCATGGTTTCACTGAGGGAAGTCATGTCAGACCAACCTCATTGAATTTTTGACTGGGTGACTAGGGAGGTGGATCAGGGAGGGCAGTGGACATGGCCTATCTGGACTAAGCAAGGCCTTTGACACTGTGCCACATAGAAGACTATTACACAAACTGGGGAATATGGGTGTGGGCAGGACAGTAGTGTGGTGGGTAGGTAACTGGCTGGGTGGCAGGACACACGGGTGGTGGTAAATGGCTGTCACTCCACAGAGGGAAGAGTGACCAGTGGGGTACCACAGGGATCAGTGCTGGGACCGGTCCTATTCAACATCTTCATCAGTGACATTCGCAGGATCTAGAAGGCAGAATTTCACTGTTAGCTGATGACACAAAGCTCTGTAACAGAGTAGACACACCAGAGGGTGTAGACAGAATGAGAAGGGACCTGCAGAAACTTGAAGAATGGTCAAGGGTTTGGCAGTTGAAATTCAATGCAAAGAAGTGCAAGATAATGCATATGGGGCACAAAACCCTGGCACAATATATCAGTTGGGGGTGAGGATATAGCATGCACCAAGCAGGAAAGGGATCTTGGGGTTGTCATCTCTGATGACCTCAAGTAGGAAACAGTGTGACAAGGCATCAGGTAAAGCAAATAGGATGCTGGGATGTATAGGCAGGGCATCACCAGCAGGAAAAAGGAGGTCATAATTCAGCTATACAAGACACTATTGAGGCCCACCTGAGTACAGTGTACAGTTCTGGAGACCATACCTATGTAAGGACATAGACAGGGTAGAGAAGGTTCAGAGGAGGGCAACAAAGATGGTGCATGGATTGCATCACAAGTCCTATGAAGACAGGTTGAAGGAACTGAACATGTACTCCCTGGAGGAGAGGAGGGAGAGAGGGATATGATAGAGACATACAAGTATCTTACAGAGGGAGAAACAGGGTGCAGGAAACACTATTTTTAAGCGAAAAGATGTTCCAGGACTAGAGGCATGGGATGAAGTTGGGAGGGAGGACGATTCAGAGGAAACATGAGAAAGAATTTCTTCACAGCACGGGTGGTGGACAAGTGGAACACCCTGCCAGAGGAAGTGGTGGGGGCTGAAACAATCACGGGATTTAAGAATGCATGGGATAGACATAAAGGAATTCTAGAGGTCGGGGGTAAGGGGAAACAGACTTCTAGGAAAACAAACTGAACTTACAAGCTCAAATGGGCAGACTGGGTGGGCCATAGGCCCTTATCTGCCGACACTGTCTACGTATCTATGTATCTATGTATGTATTTTCTGGTTTGTGCTGTATGTGATATGAACATGCCTTTATATTTTTTTGTTTTGTTATGTTAAAACATTCCCCTACTCTGCCAGTAGGGGAACCTCTGTTGATCCAAGATTGAGGATCCGGGTGCTGAGGAGCTGGAGGTTAAAGCTGCAGAAGCTGTGGTGATGTCCTCTCACCCAGCCGTTTTTAGTCAAGAGGACAAAGAAAATGTGAGCATTATAAAGCAGGTTGGTGACATGCGGCAGGAGAGTGCACTAAATAATGAAACCATGGAGATACCAAACCATTGCATTACCGTGGAAATGGAGGAGCAAGGAACTGTTATGGCCACTCAGGCCTCGGAGAGAGTGGAAAGAGCGGAGATCTTAATTCCGGAGGCAAACCTAGAATGTCCAACCTCTGAGGGGGTAGAGCGGGCAACAGAGAATGCTGCTAGAAATGAACGGTTTCCAGAAGATGACACTTGTACCATGAGGAACACTGATGCTGTGACGGTAACACAGCAGATTTGTGAACAGTTCAGGCTCCACAAGGAAAGTGAGCCACAGAAGGAGAACTGGTTGGCAGAGGAGGCACTATGGAATGCCGGGTGGAAACAGAGCAACACAGAACAATAGATTCCGGACCCAACATGGGACGAGCTGATGGTGGCAAAGACTATCAGGCCTGCAATGGTAAAAGGACGTGAGGTTTTTCTGATCCAGATCTCCGATGGTGCACAAAGGGACACAATACAGGCACCTCAAACTGTGAATACAGGGGCCCTGAAAAAAACTTTATCACAGAACAGCTGTAATCACTTTCAAAATACAGAGAGACCCAGTACTTCAACTGGGAGATACATCTCACATACCAGAACCAAACCAAAGCAGATGTTTTCAAATGACACTGGGTCTAATAGTACTTGGGGGGGCACTGGAAATATCAGAGGGGGTACAATGTCTGGTTTATTTAAAAATGAGCTCGAGCAGGCACCAAGAAAAAATGCTGTAAGACGAAGGTATAGGGGAGGCCTCCCAGAACACCCAGATAAGTATTATGTGGCAAGGCAGTTATTAAAATTAGGGTTGTCAGAACCCTCTGAAGTTCTGGGTTCTAGTTCTAGTCTAGAACTTTTGAAAAAGTTCTAGTGTTCTAATCTTTTTAGAACTTTTGAACTCGAACCCTATTTTTATTATTACGCTGCAGTAACAAAGATAGTAATAAAATACATGTAAAGGAAAAACTGTTCAAAATAAGGGAGAGAATTATCTTGTGTGACATTGATAGGAATACAACTAGGTTTATCTATAGTTTCTTCTGTTTGCTAAAGTCAGCAACTTAATACGTAACAGGCCCACCCACCCACCCATATTTTAAAAGTTTTCCTGCTGCAGCTGCATTAAGAAGTTCCTTAGTGAAAGAAAGAGGCACATTAGCCATTTATGTACTCAGCATATATATACTCATCGTCATGAATTAGGAAAAAAATAACTGATATTACCTAATTTCAGCTATTTGCTTTCTGTTTTAAATGAGTGAATCAAAAGTTGCTATGTTTAAAAGCTTTTATAACAAAGTCAAGCCAAGTACTACAGCAGCAACATGTGGAACTGTTACAAAACATATTATGTCATAACATATTCAGTCAAGACATTGGAATAAAAAATATTTGCAGAAACCACAAGAAGGCTGCTCCAATCCTAAGTTGTGCCTGTGTGAAAGCTGAGCACCAAGAACAAAAGACACACACCAACACTTCAAAATATACTGTATTATGCGTTTTAACCGATAGCATCACAGTACAGAAACGCAAAAGCCAGGCAGGGCAAAACAGTTTAAACAGACAAAGGTCCTTTTGTCTGTTTTAAATATTTTATCCCACGTAACTATCAATGCTATGATGCTAACGACATGCAACTAATATTTAAATGTATTCTTAATAAAAAAATAATACACGATCATTGTTGCTGGCAAAAATGCATACAATTTTCTAAAAATAATGCATACATATACCAACATTTTGTTGGCAAATTGAAGTAATATATATATACAAAAATTCTAAGATGATGCATTTTGCAGCTGATGCTTCAAGCAAAATCATATTTCAGTCCATAAATAAAACAGTGGTTTCCTCACCACATACTAATTTACTAAGGAACATTTATCTAGCTTCCAGCATTGGCATGTGATGTTTGAAGGGACAGCGTCTGTCAACCCCATTATGTATCAAATTATCACTACTTATAAAGCAAAAACACTATGATACGTCACATTCTGTGAAAACTGCTGATGCAGATTTTCTTTTATTTCTGATTCCTTTATTCTTTTTTAAAGGGGACAGGACAATTGTGCTAAATTGGCCAACAGTTTGCAATGTATTTAATAAGAATATATATTATGCGAACGTAGTTCGGTCTGTCATCATTTTTTCCTCACCATCCCCAGCTGATCAAGAATCTGTAAATGGAAAGAACTAAAACAACACCACCTTTCACCCATCACCCATTCCACTTTTCTTCCACCACCCTCATCTGTGCAGTAGCACCCATACCATCCACCCATATATTAAAACCAACACAACCTCACCCATGTACTAGCATCCATTTGGTTTATGGCTAACGACTGTAATTGAAAAAATAATAAACAGCTACCAATTAGAACTCATTGTTTTGTCCTCTTTAAAATTGAAAAATAGACATCTCCTGTCCCAGCCATGCTGATACCACAAAGTCACAGAAGGTAAATCAAAAATATATGTTTGCACTTTAACTATAAATAATATGATACAGAGAAAAGGATTGGCGTGACAGTGTCCCTTTTAGCATATGAAATTTGGGGCCTGTTCCCTGATGTTAAAATTGCCCTGTATATAAAACTTGTTGACTTTAGTTTTGGACCCTAGCTACAACAGAGATTTGTCATGAAATGGTGAAAGTTTGGGGGTATATGGTCAGAGTAGTAGATCGAGAAAGGAAGAGAGGCGACAACCAAAATCATCACAGTCCATAAAAATTTCCTTTTGGTGCAGAGAGACTCCGTCCCACACAGTATTTTTACCAGCCACCACCATCTGAGTTGTCATCATCACCATCAACATCCACAACATCAATCACTTCAGGATGGTTTGTATACTCTTGTAGGGATAGAAAATCTTGACTTATTAACTTTAATAAAAGTTAACGTGTGTACATTTTCTGGCAGCAACCTATTTCTGGTGTCTGTCACAATATTACAACTGTACTAAACATGCGTTCTGAAGAGACACTTGTTGCCAGGACAACCAAGATATTTACAGGCTTCATCCATACAGCTCTGTCCAAATTGACTTTTTTGATCTCCAGTATTCAAAAGGGCATGCATCAATAGGAATAGGCAGTTCTTGCAGGTAACTGTCTACCATGTTGGACAGAGACTGCTCAGAAGAGGAATCAGCAGAAGCAGCTGGTATGGCAGCAATTTGGGAAAAGGTTTTACCACAGATTTAGCTTACTACAATATCTGAAAGAAGTGGCAGTTGTGGAACAACTACTGTTAATGTTGGTGACTTTTCCAGTTCTGTATCCTTTGTGAAGATGAACCTGCATGTTGTGGTGATGACAACCTGATGGTACTGTGCGTGTCTGTGTTTGAGACTCTGTGGTGCTGCAGCTCATGCAACCATTTGTACTCTCTATATCATCTGTTTTGGAAGATGTAAGCCTTAACCTAGGATCTAAGAGAGTTACAGGATGTAGTGTCTTGATTGAGTCATTACAACTAATTGTCATTAGTTTTGAGCGCTAGCTCATTCTCTTTCAATTCCCATGATAGGCGACATGTGTCTGCCTTCAGATCCTTTTTCTGTTATAGATTTAAACACTAAGATGATGTGAAATAGCATTATGGTGGGATAACCTGACTCAGATGCCCTTCGAAGACATGTCCTGTAGCTGTCTCAAAAGACTAGGATACAGCACACTGTCTCCATTAATTTCCTGCAGCACAGACAGCATAATGCCATCTCCAATATAACATGGAGCAGTACTCATCTGCAGCTTGCTTTTGCTCAAAATGCAGCATATAAAACATTGAGTTCAACGGTGGAAACATTTTGAATCAGCTTTTGCTGGGGCAGCTTGTATTTTTGCAGTTCAACAATATCCATTATAGCCTTGGTTGAATGTGATGAGTCACAATTTTTTTGCAAACAGCAATCATACCGTCCACTTGTGTTTTAGTTGCTGAGAAATCCCGGTGACAATTAAGTGTAAGCAATGTGCAAGCAAAACGTGAAATCCTCCATCATGCTGCTTTTGAATGTTGACTCAAGCTTCAAGAACCCATTTAGACCGTGAGAATAAACCCATTAATCAAGGAGATCCATTTAGTTCCTGCAAGATGTTGCAGCAGTGACTTGACCAAACTTCTTTATAACAGCGCTATCTTTTGAGGGTGTCTTGTTTTGAAAGCACAAGAAAAACATTGACCAATAGCGATAAGGGACATGTAATCTATGTTTGAGTGCTGGTCACATATATTTATGACATGAATAACCCCACCTATACCAGGTTTAGTGCAAGCATCATAACAAATTTAAAGCCTGAAAATGTTTGGTATTTCAACATGAGAAAAGTACCTTGATGAAGACATTGTAGAAACGGCTCTACTAATGTCATGAGCTCCTAAAATCCTCATGATCTACAAAAGTATGGGAGAAGAACTCGACTAACAGTTCCTGGTCGGTGATTAAGATGAAAGGTCTTTGGATGATTTCTAGTAAGGTATTCTTCCTTTCAAATGACAAACAGACAGTGTTAGCTGTTTACAACACTCCCTGCTGGTTTATTATACACGTGCTTGATGGGCAGATGGGCTGGAGAGATGGTGGACTAGGACTTATACATTCAAGTGCCATCACTGGATGTGCAACTAATACTAATAATTGCTGGCATTGATGGTAACAGTGATCCTAGGGCTGGCAGTGGTTCTGCCACCATCAAGTTCAAGACAATTCATTATCCATTTCAGATTCTGATCCTGACCCTTCTCACGTGCGGTCTGGAGATGGAGGACATGGGTTTTGCAATTTGGATGATCAAGCAAACCGAATGCTTTTCAGATGGCGTTTAAAGCTGTGGTGCAAGGCATGACACAACTTTACCACGGCTTACACTCTGTTTACACGGAACAAATTACTCTGCATGGATCAGTTTACTGACTGAGAAATAATTCCACACCTCAGATGTGACAGATTTTGTTCGAGTGCTGGGAAGATACTAAAGACTGTTTGTGTCTTTTCCCTGTCTAACAGAACCAGGACATGCTCCTTGGTGCTAGAAGAGTGGACAGAAGACTCTGATGAGTTTCATTGCTGGCTACACAAGTGGTGGATTCAATGGATATCATCTTTCATTAGCCAACAGTGCTGGATGTATTTGCAAGTGACTACCTGATTCATTGTCAGCAGACTTGCTCATTTCACTTTGTTAGAGGAAGTAATGATTGTCACAGACACAACAGTGTGGGACTGAGACAAAAGCTACTGTCTGAGTCAGAGGACTCACTGTCACTCATTATGCTGCTAGTCACAGGGATCTTAGCAGCATGATAGCATACCTTATGGGTGCCTCTCCAGTGTGACCCCAGCAGCTGTACAGGTTTCTTAAGGTCCCCCTTTACCACACTTCATGTTGCTCTTTGCTGTTTGTTGAATTTTATCCGCAAGAAACATTTGGTTATCTGTTAGCACCAGCAGGAATTACCACCACAACACCTGCTCCAACACCAGCACTAAGTAAGCTTCATCTATGTTGGTGTCAGCCATAACAGACAGTAGTACCATTACTACCAGTCAGTATACTGCAGTGAACACACAACACCCAAACAATTCCTGTAACAAAGCAATGTGATCTGAATACATGGCTATACAACTCAAAATTTTATTTTGGTTGTGTGACACTGTAATACGTGGACTGAAAGTAATTGAAGAATATGACAGTTTGCAACTAAAGTCCCAGGTTCAAGCTTACAGAATGAGTTGGGCTGCTGGGCATAGGCATACCTGTAATCAAAGGAGGAACACAGCAGCAGGGTGATGGGCTGACCACAGGAGACAGTCCTCGCAACCCAGGAATGAGAATTATATTTCACGGTTCTGTCATGTAAGGTTAATGCCACCACACAACTGGCCACTGAAGCTTCTCTCTGTAACACACACACTGGGTAGGGTACAGTGCAGTCAAAGGCACACAGCAGCAGGGTGATGGGCTGACTGACCACAGGAGACAGAGTCACATCACGCAAACCAGGGAATGAGAATTATATTTCTATGTTTCTGTCATGTAAGGTTAATGCCACCACACAACTGGCCACTGGGCTACTCTCGGTAACACACACACTGGGTAGGGTGAGTGCAGTCAAGGCACACAGCAGCAGGGTGATGGGCTGACCGAAACCACAGGAAGCGGTCACACATACTCAAACCAGGAGATGAAATTATATTTCACGTTTCTGTCATGTAAGTTAGCTACCACACACACACACTAGGGTTCAGAAAGATTTATTTGCCTTTTTGCCCCTACATTTCTGTCATGTAAGGTTAATGCCACCACACAACTGGACACTGGAGCTTCTCTCTGTAACATACACTGGGTAGGGTACAGTATGCACACCTCAGATTCTCTCTGCCCACACACACACACACACTGGGGTTCAGAAACTGAAAGATTTATTTGCCTTTTTGCCCCCTCGTTTCTGTCATGTAAGGTTAATGCCACCACACAACTGGCCACTGGGCTACTCTATAACACACACTGGGTAGAGATTGTTTACACACACACTGGGCTTCTCTCTGTGACACACACACACTGAGGTTCAGAAGATTGTTTGCCTTTTTGCCCCCCACGTTTCTGTCATGTAAGTTAATGCCACCACACAACTGGCCACTGGGCTTCTCTACATCTACACACACTGGGTGGGGTACAGTACAGTGCAGTCAGGGGCACACACTGGGCTTCTCTGTGACACACACACACTAGGGTTCAGACTTTATTTAGTTATGGATTGTTGCTTTTTTGCCCCACATTATGCTTGTTGCTGGCAGCTGCTGAGTGTGCAGTGTGCTGCAGTTCCAAATAATCACACTTCACAAAGGTTCTTTTCTCTCAGGTCCCTCCTCCAGTCCTCCTCCTGATATTGGTCTCTCATCAATCCCTCCCTATTCCCCACTCCACAACGATTAATCCCTCAGGTCCCGATTCCTCCTTCTGTCCTAGACGTCTGAACCCTAGTACTCCCTCCCGTCTCCCAGTTCCCCCCGATTTTTAGCTTTTTCTTGTTCTAGCAGGTCTCTGGGGAAAGAAGTAGCCAGCGACTGCTGGACAAAAGTAGCGGACGCGCAAACTACTTTGCTACAGTTTAGTGGGCTGCTGCTACTGCCTGCTGCTGCCTCTCTCTGCGATGATCCTCAGTCAAATGGCGCTCCTCACAAATGGCGCATCTCTTTAACACCCCACAGATCCACGGCTCGCGTTGCTTACTCTGACTCCCGTCATCTAACGTCGGCGATGATTCAAACCCTTTGCGAACCGTTTCAGTGTTGGAGTTCTAGAATTAGAGCACAGAACACCAGGAATAGAAAGGGAGGTTCGAAGATCTTCACCGAACTAGTTCTGACAACCCTAATTAAAATCATCCATACAATTCTCTCCTGGAATTATCTATACTCTTATACAAGTGTCTGGTGAGGACACCTTTGATATCAGTTTTAAAACTAATGCAAGATTAGAGAGGTTTTGGTGGAAGTATAACAACAGTTTAAAACAAATACCCCTCTGGATTCCCTTCTATACGATTCCCCTGACTAACCCCATGATAAAATTGGTAACTATTATGTTTAGGAATGAGGGGGTAAACACGCAATATATATTACTGGTTACAAAACAGATGTGATATTTTAGGGCCCCCAGAAACAATCATTGACATTAAAGGGATTTGGACAGGAGGTTGGAGGTTCAAAGTCAAACTTTTCAGGTAAACTCAGAAGCTGTCCATCTTCCAATTTTTTTTTTCTCGGTAAGGATATAGGTGTGTATTTTTGTGGAGGGCAGCTGAAGGCCTGTTATAAGTGTGAGGCAAAAACTCATTTAAGCAGTACCTGTGATATGCTGAAATGCTCTTTACGTGGAGGATATGGGTGCCCCAGTGATTCATGTGAAAACCTTTTTCAGTATAATCTTTGTGATGAAAAGGGACATGCATTCCATCAATGCTACCCATTAGGCTGGGCAAAAGGAATGAGGGATCAGGACGATTTGAGTGCAGCATACACAAAATAAGGAGAGGTCCCCATCCCCACAGACCCACTACCCACAAAGCCCTACTAGAACAAGATATGTCCTCAGACCACCAAAGGAAGGAGGGCAGAATGCCTTAGAAAACAGTGAGGAAGGAACAAGGCGGGCCAAACTTCTAAACTTCCCCGGAAGGCAGCCAGATAAGGATCAACCACAGATCGTGGGGAGAAACTTGAAGAGGAAGAAAGGAGGGACTAAGCAGACTGCAAGAATACCTCCCTGTAGAAAAATTTGCACCCCATAACACGTACGTGATGACCAGTGCAGCAGTGAGAACAAATTCTGATTCCCTTTGTTTTTACCAGTGCAGAATGCATATAACCCTTTACAGAAAGAACGTGGAGACTCTGATCAAGAATCTGATCTCTCCATTAGATCAAAGTTATTTCAGAACTTGAGGAAGAAGACAAACAGCAACTGGATATAACTAAAAAGAAAAAAGGGAGAAAAAGGAAAAATAAGCCTCACAGAGAGAAGACGACTGATGTAGGTTTCAGCTTTTGTTTCCTTAACCAACAGTAAACTTTCCTTACCACGTCTCCTGTAGCGTTGGCATCTAAACTGCAATTAAAATCGCCACCCCAAATTATATGTTTTCTAGTATAAAGATATGGATTTATGGCCTCAAATAACTCTATCCTGGTAGCTTTAGTTTGAGAGGCATATGTGTTGATGAATCTAAAACAAAAATCCCTATATTTGCAGTCTAGAGCTAAAGCTCTAGCTGGTACAATGTCTATTATCCTAATTACTGAAAAATCAGTGCCTTTGAATAATATTCCTACTCCATCAGCTACATACTAACATACTAAAATGCCAGCAGAATAGGCCTAACAGTCTTTTGTGTCTGCTTGTTTTGTCAGCCCCCACCCTGGGAGCTGACCTAGCTGCTCCCCTCATCCTCTCTGGCTTCTTCCTTCCCAGTCCGATATTCCTGCTGCACAGGACTTTGCATCGGACCCTTCCCTGTACCGTACCACCTCTTGAACCCCTCCACCGTCTCTGCCTCCACCAGCCCCCTGGGCAAGCGCATTCCATGACTCCACCACCCTCTCAGTGGTACCACCTCCTCCTTTCTCTCCTGAATCTCCCCACTCCAACTTCCACCCAGCCCTCTAGTTGCCCCCCTCCTTCCTTGAACACCTTGACTGCTTCTCCCCTATTTAACCCCTTCATGTGCTTAAAGGCCTCTATCATATTATTCCCCAGTCCTTCTCTCTTCCATGTAATAAATATTTAGCTCTTGAGCCTCCCATTGGTCCCTATCCCCAAGCCCCACATCATTTGGTTGCGCCTCCTCTGGACCCTCTCCAGGTTCAATGTCCCTCTTTAAGTGGCCTCCAAAACTGCACCCGAGTACTTACGGTGCAGGCCTCACCAAGCAGTTATACAGGGGGAGTATCACTTCCCTCCTTCTGCAGGTGATCCCTCTTGCGATGCATCCCAGCATCCTGTTGGCCTTGGCTGCTGCCCTCCTACAAGTCTCAGAGCTGTTCATCTTGACATCCACCACCACCCCCAGGTCCCTCTCAGCCATTGAGACTTGTAGCATTCTCTCCCCCAAGGCTGTACTCTTGGCCCGGGTTTCTGGCTCCCAGATGCAGTACCTTGCATTTCCCTGCATTAAACCTCAGCTTCCACTTTCTAGACCACCTTTCCAGAGGCCTCCAAGTCCCCTGTAGAGACCACCCTCCCTCCTCCCCATCCAGACCACCCCAGTTTTGAGTCATCCACAAACAGACTCATCTCACCCCTGATACCCTTCCTTATGTCAGAGACATAGGCATTGAACAGCAGGGGCCCAGGACTGATCCCTGAGGGACCCCACTTATGACCTCCTTGGGATGAGACCATGCCACCAACCACGACCCTCTGGGTCTGGTTCTGGAGCCAATTTCCTATCCATCTAATCATCTGGTCCCTCACCCCAATTTCTCCCAGATTATTCAACAGGCCCCCATGAGGAACAGAGTCAAGCGCCTTACTGAAGTCAAGATGGAGGATGTCCACCGGTCTACCCAGGTCCAAGGCTCTCGTCACCCAGTCAAGAACTCCACAAGGTTTGTCCTGACATGATTTCCCTGGAAGGACGAATCCATGCTGTCTATCGTCCAGAGCACCCGACTTTTTCAGGTCCCCCAGCCTCTCCTTGGCATGCCCTCCATCACCTTGCCCACCACCGATGTCAGGCTGACGGGCCTGTAGCTCCCTGCCACCTCCTTGATACACCGTGGATAGGCACTATATGCACCACAACCTTCCAGTCCTGGGGACACCACCCTGACCTCAGAGAGATGCTAAAAGCTCCGCCCAGAATTTCATGGGACATCCGCCAGTTCATTCAGCCTCTGGGATGCAATTTATCTGGCCTAATTGCTCTCAGTCTTAAGGGACCTGAGGCTTCCCTCACTCTCTCTGCCGTGATTTCCACCTCCGCTACCTCATCCCACCTGCCTTGCCTTCCCCCTCCTGCCAGTGATGGCCCATCCTCCCAGACCCAACAAACGCAAGGGTCCCCGCCCTCAGTTTCACTATCTCCTCCCATGATGGCCCCCATTTTGCTTGGTGGCTTGGGGCAAAGTACTCATTTAATACCTGTGTACTATCCCCACGGATCTTGTGCCCATCCCTCCTTATTTTAATCCTACTAATCTGCCCTTCACCCTTCATTTTTTCCCCCCAATGTATCCTAAAGAGTCCCCTTATTCCCTCTCCTAATTTTCCTAGCCGGGTTCTGTTCTTCCTTGCCTTAGCCGCCCTCACCACCTAGTGGCCCTTCAGCCATCAGCTCATACTCCCTCTATCCCTTTCACTCCTTGAGCACTTGAAATGCCTATATACCCCTTCTTTCCCTCACCACCTCCTGAACCTCCTGGTCCACCAGTAGGGTTCACAGGCCTCTACATTTTGTCTTTCTCTTGCACAGGTGCTGGTGGCATTCTGCACCCCCCTCCCTGATGGTTCCACCTACTGTCAGCGTCCATATCCACCCCACAGCTGATCCCATCAAATGCTTCTTAGGATCCTTCCCATTTTCCTTGAGAATCAGCCCCCTAGAGTTGGTTACCTCTGTGCTGTTGTATACTCCCTCTAGGTCAAAAGCAGAACCAGACGCCGTGGCATGGTCGCTCCCTGCCAACAGGTTCCTTACCTCCAGGCCCCCAATCTGGTCACTGTCTGCCAGACCAGATCCATTCGCACCTCCTGGTCGGCTCCCACCTGCTGAGTTAGAGCGCATCCTGAAAGACATCCAAAAACCTCTGTTCCTGGCCACCGAGAGATGTCACGATCTCCTGTCTGTTTGGCATATTTAGTCCCCAACACCACCACCCTCCCTGCAATTGCAGTGTCTCCCAACATCTGCCACCAGACCTCCACCAGCTCTGCCAATTTAGCACCACAGGTGTGAAAACACATTTCCAACATGATGTGAAAAATGGCAGCTGTACTGTTCATGAGGAGGTGTTAAAAATGGTAATGTTGAAAATCTGGAGCAAAAATAATGAAAAACTGGGAAGTCACGGCGTGCACAAAAACTGTGCAATGCACATTCATATTACAATTATTTGGGGATTGTTTGCACAGATTTTCAATATAGGCATTTTGGGACCTCTGCTCATGAACAGTGTTACTGTGATTTTCTTAATCTGTCCTGAACACTGATTTCCACAGCGACTGCAGTATTCTACGTTGGAAGTGTGAAAACACATTTTGGCCAGGATGAGAAAATGACAGCTGTACTGTTCATAAGGATGTATGGAAAATGCCAGTGTTGAAAATCTGACGAAAATGTTACAAATCTGTGAAGTTATGAGGATGAGAAACTGCTAATGCACGCCGTAGCATAGTCATTTTATGGACATTTGTGACCAGATTTTTGACATATGTATTTTAGGACCTCTGCTCATAAACAGTGTCACTGGGATTTTCTTAATCTGTCCAGAACACTGATTTCCCACAGTGACTGCGCTATTCTGCGCCGGAAGTGCAAAAACACATTTCGGCCAGGATGTGAAAAATGACAGCTGTACTGTTCATAAGGAGGTGTGAAAAAATGCCAATGTTAAAAATCTGGAATGAAAATATTACAAATTCACGAATTTGCGAGTGTGTGTGGAAACTGCACAACACATGCTCATAACACAGTAATTTTTGGGAATTTTTTCACCAGATTTGCAACATAGACTTTTGAGAGCCCGTCTCATGAACAGTGACACTGTCTTTTCGTTAATCAGTCCCGAAAGGTGATTCCATGCAGTGACCACGAAATCACCTTTCGGGACCAAATGACAGTTGCTGAATTGGTGAGGTGGAGTCCCAAGAACCCCATGTTGAAAATTGGGTACAAAGATTCAAAACAATCACCTAGATATACATCAAAGTTTAAAAATCCCTATTTATGGCATTGTACAGCTTACTGGCATTTATTCAGTTCACAGTTGACTTTGAAGAGTGCAGATGTGTTCTGGTCCATCGAAGGTCGTTGCACCGGCCTCCGGAGGTAAGTATGGGATGAAGGGGTGTGTGGGGAGGTGGGGTACGCAGATAGTGGGCGTGGGTTGAGGGGCAAGAGAGTCAACGAAGGACCATTTTCTTTTGTTACAGGATGTTTTTCATTTTACATAGACAACATGGGACTTTTGCCACGTGGGCTCCCAGCATGGCACCTGGAAGTTTTGGGGGGGCAGTGGAGCCAATGGGGGATTGGGCATCCCCGTTGTCCATACAATGTTGGGGGGGACCATGAGGATGCTGGACTTATGCCACGCTGGGGTGGGCTGCCATCGTGGCACCTGGAAGTTTGTGGGGTTTTTGGGGGCCACAGGAGATGATGGGGCTTGGGCACCCCGTCGGACCTCTGAGTGTGCTTTTGGGGGGAGTGTGCATGAGCCGAGGGATTAGGCACCTCGGCACCTAACAATTAAGTGTGGTGTGCATACAACCACCGCTACAATCAGCGGTGGTGACATGTGGTTCAATTTGCATGCTGCTAACGGCATGGAGGTATGCTAAATGCCTACACATTACCACCGCTGATTGTAGTGGTCGTTTGCTTTCAACCATACGCCACTGCATCTGAACTGCTGTCACGGACAGCTGGAACATTCATTGGTGTGGTTGGGCTGTGCCTGCAAAAAACGTCGGAGCATTAGAAGCGGTGGTGCCACACCTACGAAAACTCGTATGGTGGCACTATGTTTCTTGCACATGCATGCAAGTAAACATAAAAAGCATAGATTACAATGTTCACTATAACATGCACTGCTGCTTTCATGCCCTTTGCACACCGTGTTTATGCATTAACTAGTTCTTGAATTTGTATCTGGGTGGGTAAAGTGAAAATGCATGTTAAAAAGTTTTGCTTTACGCAGTGGGGAGGGGAACTGTAAATGACAAAATGCCCCCCTCTACATATGAATTATGTGAGCAGGATCTTGTCTCAGTCCATGAAAGGCATTCAGGTGTCCCCCTCTCCATTAGAATGGCATCATAATGTAGCTAAAGTGAGAAAGAGAGAGAGAGAGAGAAGGGTAGAGATTGGTGATAACAAGAACAAGATTAGGAGAAAATAATACAATTTTTTTTTTGCATCATATGTTTATTCAATATTGTAACAAGATTACAAACAATACAAATAAGCCAAAGACAAAACGGTAATAAACAACTTTAAAACATAGCATATACAGTCAGATCCAAGTCCATCCTTGCTATATTTAGATATATTATACCAAATCATCAGTTCACTTACACAGATTTAGATTCATCTAAAACAAACCATTAGTCTCATTTTATCAATCAATTATGCAGCATTAGTCCCTGAGAGAGAGAGAAAGAAAAGAAAAAAACACAGTTCAAAGTCCAGGCAAATGAATTCCTTTCTACCCTATCCCACCCATCCTTCTCCCAGTGTCAGGGCCTCCGCAGGTGGCAAAGCAGCTAGATACGGTTGCCAGGCATTATAAAATTGTTCCCCTCTCTCCCGCATTACGTATGTTAATCTCTCTAGGGCAAGGGCCTGTAATATCAACGTCTGCCATTGCTGGCCAGTGGGTTTAAGTGCAGAAACCCATGTATTGAGAATGCAATGCCTGGCCATGATTAACAAGACTCTAAGCCATTAGTTCTCAGACATTGTTATAGTGAGCCTCCCCAAAGCTGTGGAAGAGGTCTTGAGCCTGGGAGGCTGGCTGCATCCTCCATCCCGAACAACATTACCATCGGTATCAGTGGTATCGGCCTACCTGCGATTGTCTGCACTTCCCGGTTCATCTCCTTCCAAAACTCCTGTAAAACAGGACGCGTCCAGAGATAGTGATAGTGCGTGCTACCACTCTCGTACACTCGGGAGACTTCAGAATTAAATTTACTAACTATTAGTGGGGATAGTATAGCCTCTGGCAAATCTTATAGAAGGACTCCTTATATTTATTGCACACTAAGATGCCCTAGTGTAGTCGGGACATGACCTTCCAGGTGTCTTCTGTAATAGAGACTCCCATATCTCTTGTCCATAACTGCCTAGTTTTCTGTGACACTTCTGGAAGTAGCTGCCTACCCACCTTGGATACCCGGCGTATAGTACCTTTAGGGTTTTTCCAGCCGTCTTGTATCATTTGCTCTATCTGACCCATTAAGGACTTTGTTTCTAGGGTTCTCTCTAGTGTTTTGCAGTATGTCCTGACTTGTAAATAGCGGAAAAAATGTTGCTGCCCCACACCTGTCCTAATCCTGAGATCCTTGAAAGTGATCACCCCCTCTCTGTTGCATAAATCTCTCAAGCATCTTATGCCTCCAGCCTTCCATTCTTTAAAGCCGAAATCATCTATGCCTGGGGAAAAAAAAAAGGATTACCCGCCACTGGTAGAAGCAGAGTCTCTTCCTGCACTTTCCCCATCTGCCACATCATTCACCCCCAAGGAGTCCAAGACCGATCTAACCAGTTGGTTCAGTTTAGGTATTCCTGCGTAGGCCCTCTGCCCTCTCACTAATAAATAAGCAGAAACTCTACCAGGGCAACCCCTCTCCTCGAGATCTAACCATCCTGCCTCCCGTGGCATACCAACTCAGTCTTGTAAATAGCAACATTGTATGGCCATATGATAAACCCCTAAATCAGGAAACTGGAGTCCGACCCCTTCAGCCATAGCCTTTAGATGAGTAAGACTCACCCTAGGCCGTTTTCCTTGCCACTAAAAATCTGAAAAGGATTTTTCTAAAAGTTTAATATCCCCTCTCGTCAAACCCAGGTGTATCATTTGCATTACATACAAAACTCTGGGAAAGACATTCATTTTTAGCAGGTTTATACAACCCAGCCACGTTATAGGCAGCTTCCCCCATCTATCCAAGTCAGCCCTGATTTTCTGCACCGGGGCGTATAGTTCAGGTCATATAAAGCTCCAACCGATCCTCCAATTCTGATTCCCAGGTATACAAAATAATGCCGCACTCTCTGTAAACCCCAATCCTGTATTAGATCACCCCCTGCTTCCCTAAATCCCCCCAGACACATCTCTTCTGACTTGTTTAAATTCAGTCTATAGCCCGAGAAGTCAGAAAAACGCTCAATCAGTCTCAGCAGTGGGGACATGGACTGTTCCGGCTTGATCACATATAGCAACATGTCATCCACATAGAGGGAGAACTTATGCGCTCTGCCTGATTGACCTACAACCCCTGCTATGTCCGGATGTTTCCTGATTGCCACTGCCAAGAGCTCCAGCACTAAGGCAAATTGGAGGGGTGACAGCGGGCACCCCTGCCTAGTCCCCCTCTCCAGTCCAAAGCTGTCCGTGGGTGTACCATTAACCAACACTCATGCTGTGGGGGCCGTATACATTAACCTCACCAACCCAATGAATTCGTCATCCAGACCAAACCGGGTCAGAACCTCCAACAAATACTGCCACTCGACCTGATCAAATGCTTTTTCTGCATCCATTGATAATGTGTGCATGGGTTCATACCCATTGGAGGCCCCTCAGTTCACATTCAGAAGTGTCTGCATGTTATGATACGAGTATCTGTTCCGGATAAACCCGGTCTGGTCTGGGTGTATCAATTCTGGTAAAAGTTCGTCTAGTTGGTTAGCCAGTATTTTAGCGTCACAGTTGAGAAGAGAAATGGGCCTGAAGGATGCCCATTCGAGCAAGTCCTTACCCTCCTTAGGTATCAGACAAATCATTGCCTCCCTCCACGTCTGTGGCAATGTCTCCCCCTCCTCCCTCGCAGTATTGAGCACTACCTCTATGTGCACTACTATGTAGGGTTTCATGACTTTGTAATATTCTTCCGCAAAGCCGTCGGGGCCACTAGTTTTCCCTCTCTTCAAACCCATGACAGCTTTGGCTATCTCTTCGCTTGTCAGCTTGGTTCCCAGCCAGTCTCTCTGATGCTGAGATAGTTTAGGGAGATCTAACCCTTCCAGGAATTCCCACATTGCAACTTGTACATCCCCACATTGTGTTTTATACAATTCTTGATAAAATTCTCTAAATCTTTCCCTTATGCGGCTTTCAGCCGTCTGCAATGTCCCCGCTGAGTCTCTAACTGCCTAGATCAGGTGTGGACCCTTCCTCCTTCGTATTAAGCATGCCAGCATGGTACTAGGTTTGTTTCCCCATTCATAAAATTGTTTCCTAACAAATAAACACGTCTTCCAAGGCACCCTAGTAACAAGCTGTTCAGTGCCTATCTAGTCACCGTGAGAAGCTGATGGACAGCTTCTCCTCCCACCCCTCTTGCTATCCATGTTTCCAGTATTTTGAGATGATTTTCTAAATTAATTCTCCTCTCTTGAACTTTCTTCTTATGATAAGATACGAAGCCAATAATGGAGCCCCTCATGACTGCCTTTCCCGCATCCCAAAATACAGCCTTTGAAGGGGCCGTTTGCTGATTAGCCTGCACATATTGTTTCCACTGCTCCTTCAAGAAATTTCTAAAATTCCTTATTTGCCAGTAAGTAATTCAGAAATTTCCAGGTTCAGGGGGTCTTGTTTGCTTTTCCTATTGACACTGTTAGTAGTACCATCGCATGATCAGATATCTGTATTGTACTATGCTTGATCTGTGTCATATGTGGGTACCATGAGCGGAGAATATACACATAGGCCCAGATATTCAAAAGAGAAAAGTGCACGGCACAAATCCTGATGCGCCGGGGCGCATCAGTGATGTATGCAGGCACAGGTGGGGGCGTGCCCATACGTACTCTGCACAGCCCAATATTCAGCCCAGGATGTGCGGAGCCATGCATGCTCAACCCCTACCTGCACCAGCACAAAGTTGATCCACAAAAAAAAGAAACAACGGATGGCCACCCACAGGTGAGCTGCCACATTGCAGGGCGCAACACAGCAGCTGCCACCTGTGGGTGGCCACCCGAGTTCCGGCTGCACCTGGCAGCGCCCCCCCCATGTCCGATCGCAGGCATTTGTAACAGAAAAAGAAAATTACGTCCAATATCCTGGTGGTCTGGCAGTACCCCCCTCCACCGCCCACTGGGCCCCACCGCTCCCCGGTCAGCTGGCGGGCGGCAGCACCACCACCTGCACGCCTACCGACTGACACCGTGGGTAGGGCTGTCGCCCATTGGTCCACAGTGTGAGCCAATGGATGTGCAACCTGTACCATACTACAATTCCAGATATGTGAATAGATCCATTCACATATCTGGAATGTAGTATAATGCAGAGCTGCAGCCATTAACTCACGCTGTCAACCATGCAGTGTCAGTCGGCAATAGAGAGTGTGAAATGGAAGTGCTGCCGCGGCTGACCGGGAGGGCGGGCGGTGGGGCTCAGTGGGAAGGGTGAGAAGAGTACTGCTAGACCACCAGGGATATTGGACGTAATTCTCTTTTTTCTATTACAAATGCCCGCGATCGGGCAGACAGCGGTCCACTGGACCACCAGGGATATTAGAATCTACTTATTTATACTTGAGCCCGTGATGGGCTGACAGCGGTCCACTGGACCACCAGGGATATTAGAATATACTTATTTATACTTAAGCCTGCGATTGGGCAGACAGCGGTCCACTGGACCACCAGAGATATTGGATTTTTTTTATTTATACTGAAGCCCGCAATCGGGTTGTGGGGCACATTGCCGCGCTGTGCAGAGGGCGTCAGTCCCCAACAGCTGCTGCCTGGCAAAGCACCAGGCGCAAGTCACCGGGGATCAGCGCACCTGCATGCAGATGGGGCCATAATGACATGCAAATGGCTCCATTTGCACCTTGCATACATTATGGCCCCATTTGCATGTGCACTTTTGAATATCACGGTTGCTGCGCATAGCGCAATGGAACTTGTGCTAGCGCATCCACCTGCCCCACTCTGGCCACTTGCGCTGGTGCAGTGCCACTGCACCATGCACACTGCGGGTGGCCAGGGTGCGATATTCAACAATGCTGGGCCATGGCGCAGCTCCGTTGAATATCGCCTGGTCAACGCCCCTGTACAGCCAAGTTGAACTGCGCCCAGGCTTGCGCCACAGCCTGGCGCAGTTTGAATATCTGGGCTCTAGACTAATCTGGACCAAGTTCTATGTGGGTGGGAGAAAAAAGTATACTCTCTAGAGGTAGGATTTGCTGCCCTCCAACCATCTATTAAGTCCAGGTCAACCATCCCAGCCTGCCAACTACGAATGGCCTCTTTGACAGTGCCCTGCCCTCTGGTGATCCAATACTGGATCCATCAGGCAATTCAGGTTGCCCCCCCCAACACTAACCCTGGAAACTGTTCCTCCATTAAGAGTGCAAGGAGGGATTTATAAAAGACTGGGTCATGCATTGCCAGCGCATATACACTTCCAAAGTTATCCTCTCCCGCAAGATGTCACCCACCATGAAAACGTAGCGGCCACTAGTTGGGTCCGCCACCACTCTTTCAACCATGAAAGGTAGCCTCTTGTGCAGGAGTACTGCCACCCCTCTCTTATGGGAGTCGTATGATGCCGCATAACAGTCCCAACCCACCCCTTTTTTGTTTGCTTGCGCATGTGCAAAACATAGTGCCATCATCTGAGTTTTGGAGGTGTGTCAGCCCTCTTCCAATTCAGTCAGTGTGTTTGCAAGTGCGGCGCAGTTCTCAATGCCTGCTGGAGCTGTCTGATGACAGCTCCAAAATGCAGTGGCATACAGTTGAAAGGGGAGCTACGCTTCAGTGAGCAGCGATCAGATATCACCTGCTCTGCGCACTCCACCCACACACACACACACACATATGCTGCTGCTGCCCCCCACCAATGCACACACTGTGTATAGCCGATGGGGTGCCCAATCCCCATTGGCTGTGCTACCCCGAAACACAGTTTCATATGCCGCTGGTTACCCACCCAGCTGTGGCTCACGACTATATAGTCGACGGGGTGCCCAATCCCGTCGGCTCCACTGTGTTCCCAGTACAGGGTGCCACGCTGAGAGCCCACCCCAGCGTGGCAACAGATGCCATGGCCAGCGGGGTGCCCAATCCCCTGTCGGCTCCACACCCCCAAGCCATCCTTCTGCCATGCTGGGGCCCACCCCAAGCGTGGCAAGCAGTCCATGTCGTCATAATAAAAAAAAAACCTGAAAATCAGCGGTCCCTCGCTGTGTCTGCCTCCACCCGCGCCCACCTACCGCACCCTGCCTCCCACACCCCTCACCCCATACTTACCTCCGAGTCCGGTGTGATGATCTTCGGTGGACCGGGAACACGTCTGCACTCTTCAAAGCCGACCGCGTACTGAGGAAATGCCGGTAAGCTGTATAATGGGATAGATACGGGTTTTTCAACTTTGTTGCATATCTCAGGCATTTTTGGGAATTTTTGCACCAAATTTGCAACATGAGTTTTTGGGACCCCTCCTCATGAATTATTGCACTGTCATGGCGTTACTCGGGCCGAAGGGTGATTTGCCAGCCACTGCGTGAAATCACCTTTCCAGAATGATTAATGAAACGACACTGCCAGTGTTCATAGGTGGGCTCTCAAAAAGCCTATTTAAAATTTGGTAGAAAAATTCCTAAAGTGACTGTTTCTGACGTGCATTGCGCGGTTGCTACATGCGCTAAATGAAGTTCATGAATTTCAATATTTTCACTCTAGATTTTCAACATTGCCATTTTACCACACCTTCTTATGAGCAGTACAGCTGTCATTTCACATCTCACCCAAAATGTGTTTTCCGTCCAGGTAGCGCACAATGGCGCAGTCGATTGTCGCGAGAATCAGTATGCGGGACATTAAGAAAATCACAGTGATACGGTTCATGAGCAGAGGTCTCAAAATGGCTATGTTGAAAATTTGGTGAAAAAATTCTAAAATGACTGTTTTATGAGCATGCGTTGCGCAGTTCCTACGCACGTTCGTAAGTTTGAGAAATTTCAATATTTTCACTCCAGATTTTCAACATTGCCATTTTAACACACCTCCTTATGAGCAGTGCAGCTGTCATTTTTCACATCTCACCGAGAGCGTGTTTCCGCCCATGTAGTGCACAATGGCGCAGTCGGTGTGCGAAATCAATGTATGAGACATGTTAAGAAAGTCACAGTGACACTGGTCATGAGCAGAGGTGTTAAAATGGCTATGTTGAAAATTTGGTGAAAAAATTCCCAAAAATGACTGTTTTAGGAGTGCACGTTGCGCAGTTCCTACGCATGCTGGCAAGTTTCCGAATTTGTACTATTTGAACACCAGATTTTCAACAGTGCCATTTTACCGCACTTCCTTATGAGCAGTACAGCTACAATTTTTCACATCTAGCCCAAAATGTGTTTCCGCACATGTAGCGCACAATGGTACAGTCGGTGTGCGAAAACAATGTTTGGGACAGATTAAGAAAATCACAGTGACACTGGTCATGAGCAGAGGTCTTAAAATGGCTATGTTGAAAATTTGGTAACAAAACTCCATAAAGTGACTGTGTTACGAGTGAGCATTGCGCAGTTTCCACGCACCCTCGTAAGTTCATGAATTTGTAATATTTTCAGTCCAGATTTTCACCAGTGGCATTTTTCCACTCCCCCTTATGAACAGTACAGCTATCATTTTCCACAACATGGCCGAAATGTGTTTTCACACTTTCAGCACAGAAATGCATGGTAGCCGTGGGAAATCATTGTTCAGGACAGATAAAGAAAATCACACTGACACTGTTCATGATTGGAGGTCCCAAAATGCCTGTGTTAACAATCTGCTGTAAAAAAATCCCCAAACTAGTTACATTATGGGTGTGAGTTGCCCAGTTTCTACGCACGCTCGTGACTTCACCAGTTTTTTTAAGATTTTCACAGCAGATTTTCAACATTGCCATTTTTTACACCTCTCATGAACAGTACTGCTGTCATTTTTCACATCCTGTTCGGAATGTGTTTTTGCACCTGTGGTGCCAAATGCCATAGTCGCTGTGCAAAAGCAGTTTTCGGCTAACAAACTGATATTGCCACTGTTCATGAGGTGGGGGTCACAAAAAAAACATAATGAAAATTTGGAGGGAAAATACCAACGAATGCCTGAGGCGTTAGGGTTTCCGACCATAACGCCCCACCCTGTAGAGAATGACAGGCATCGGGGTGTGACTTGGGATTCTTGCCTGTCATGCTCATACCATTCCACCCCCACCCACACCCTGCAGCCAGTGAGAGGCATCAAGGTGTGCCTTGGACTCTTTGGGCCCAAACTTCACCCCATTCTCCTATACCGCACCCATCTCACCGTATTTTCTGATGGAATGGGGTGCGCATAAGGGCCAAAGACCCCAAGGCACACGTGACACTTGTCGGTGTCTGCAGGGTAGGGTGTGGAAATGGCGTGGTCGTTATGCCTGATGACCAACGCACACCCCAATGCCTATCACTCTCTGCAGGGTGGTGGTGGGGTTGGCTTCAGTTCAATACTTCGCTGTCATTCCTATTATGCAGCTCTGTAACTTCTACACTACCAATGCCAATGCCAGCAAGCAAACATTCGGCATTGACAAATGCTTGTTTAGTTTGAGATGTTCTTTCTCAGTAAGATGGGTCTCCTGTAATAAAGCAACCATTGCAGATTGTCGTTTGAGGGCAGTCAGTAACATGGTCCTCTTGACTGGGTTAGATATCCCTCTAACATTCCACGAAGGTACCACTAAACCCACTGGGCTAGCCATATTCCTTACCCCATTGTTCTCTCAGGACCCTGTATTCCCAGGCCCCCCTCGTTTTCAACATTCAGTGCTGCATAGAAACTAATTTCCTGATATGACTGGATCTGTGATACAATAGTATGAGAATCAACAAACAATGACCATTAACTATGTACATGTCCCATCCCTCCCCCCGTCCACATTTTCCCACTTCAATACCTTGTATAAATGTCCCTCCCCTTTGTAACAAGAATTGCGTATAGCAAGCATTTTACAATCCCACTCCCAAACTCAGCAAGGACATACCTCACCCCATCCCACCACAAACTTCCAAATATGTTTAGTTTTCTCACACCAACCTCCTGCCATTGATAGAGCTCTCTATATTTTGGATACTGTCCTTACTTTTCCCCATCCTATTATACATCAAGTCTTCATAAGGAAATCTAAAATTGGTGCCCTGTAATTAAGTATATATAGCAGAAAAAAAATGAAAAAAATTATCCCTTGTTCAGAGTAGCTGATATCCATGAACAAAAACAAAAACAAAAAAAAAAAGGAAAATTTGCTGGCCGTTTCAATTGTTCATACATCACAGATAGTTTCTCCTCCACGAGTGGCATCTACCTGCAGCCAGTCTCACAATTTAGCGAGTTTTAGTCACTCACAGTTCCAAAAAAAGTAGAATTAAGCAGTGTTTACACCACAATTTTTTAAACAGAATAGTAGGGTTTCAGGAAGCAGAATCTGTATCTAAGCTATTCAGTGGTATGGAACTTTTCAATTAAATACATGTAAAAAATATAAACTGTCACTCTGCTGATTCTGTTCTTCCATAAATGACAGCTTTTCTTTGGTTTTAATTTAGAAATGTAATGGTTTTAGGAAATGCAATGGAAAGTAAAAGATACCTGAGTCAGCCAGCCTCTTTGCTGTTAACACAGTGGCAGAGTCGTGCACACATCTTTCTCATCTTAGTGTTACCGTAGATGAGTAGGCATGAGCCAGTCATGGGACAGAGTACTATGACGATGCATACCAGAAGATTTGTAGTGTTTGGTGGAAGTGTGCTAGTAACTGACAAGTACAGCATGGAGAGGACATAAAGTACATAGTTCAAGATAAGGCAGATGATCATTTTTGCCACACGGAAATGAACTGTGGAACGAGGGCTGCTGAAGCCAGTTGAGCTGCTCTTCATCCTCCTGGTGTGTTTGCAGAGGGTGATGATGATGATGAGGGAGCTGCTGGCCACCATGATGATGAAGGGCAGAACGGTGATGAGGATTATATGCACACCAAGCAAAACTGGTTTCTCATTCCCTGTGCCGTTCTTACTGAAAGTTATGTTATCTGCTCTGGCTGAATATTGCTGAGCTGTCGTAATTCCACTGAGGGTGCTACTGATCACCACAGTACCGAGGATCAGGTAGGGCACCATGTCAGAGATTAGCTGTTTGATCCAAATGAAGAACACTTTGTGTGCTGTTGATGATCTTCACACAGTAGAAGATGGAGAGCCAGGTCAGTAGCCAAGGGCTCAAAGAACGCCACCAATTGAGCAAAAATATATTCCACCAAGGTAACAAAAGGATATCCAGAAGCAAATACACAGAATTGATGTACACTGTGCTCTGGAAAAGGACATTGGAAGCAGCCAGGCTTGTCATGATTAAATCACTGGGTGAAAGACCTTGATTATTTTGGAAGTCATGAAGCATGGTGACTATGATGAGAAAGTTTCCTAAAGCCAAGAACAGCTATCAGTGTTATAGGCCAAAAGATAGCACCCCATCTGGAAGCATCACTGAATCTCTGCCAGGTTTTTGCAATGTTCTCAGTATATCCTTGTGTGTGTCAGACACATTCAAGTGACTCAGCCTTTTTATAGGCTCCATCGTTAAAGTCTGTCTGCTAACTATGAAAAACACCTCGTGTCTTTTTCTGTGTGCAGAGTTCGTAATGGATAATGCAAATCTTTACAAGTATTGGATTCCAGCTTGAACGTCACCTTCACCAAGACTATATTATAACCTCAGGTGATGAATAAGCAATAGGAGTTAATGAACGCTCAAGGAATGGAGATCTAATTTTCATGCGTATGATCTCAACAATGAATAATGGGGCGAGGACATACAGAGCTAATGTGAAACATAAACAAAACTGTCTGCAAATATTATGCTTTTTAAAGTTCTCCAGGATGCATTAGAAACATAAACAATGATGGCAGAAATAGACCAATGGCCCATCTAGTTTGCCTATGGCTGCCTTCCTAACCCTGTGACAAATGTATATCCAGGATCCCATCCTCCCATCTACCCATCCTTTCCCTCCCTGCACATGGTGCAGAACTTGCTACTGTTTCCTTTATTGTGTCCCAGCCACACTTGAAGCCCATCATGGTTTCAGCACCCATTGCTGCAGTGGGCAGACTAATTTATGGTTCCACCACCCTTTACGTGAAATAATACTTCCTCAAGTCCCTCCTGAAATTCCCTTTTATCAGTTTCCAGTCATGGCCTTGTGTCACTGAACTGGTGTTCTTGGTAAATACTTCACCCACGGTGTCTTGAATGTTCTGGTGGTGGAAGCACAGTGCTGCTGTCACCTTGAGCTTTACGGACATTGCATGGCTGCAGTGGATGTCTGTCCGAGCTGCTCGTGCTGGAGCATCTCACACAGCTGCATGAGCATGGGACTGTTGCGCCAGTACCAGCACATGATCTGGTCATCACTGAGGACTTCAGATGTTACTTGTGGAAAGTACTGTCTGTTTACAGCTTTGCACCTCTGGGGGGGAGGGGGGCAGTCTCCATTATGTAGGCAGTGTGGGCTGTTGCTGTTGTAGCAGTTCATGGTTCCATCTCAGGGTTTGCCCCAGTTAAGACCTGCTTCTTGTAGTCCTTAACCTGTGCAACACTAAGTCACACTAAATGCCATTTTCTGTGCTGACTGTATTGTGTTCCTGCACATGTGCGATCGCCACTGGCCGGTGCAGCGCTAACAGAAGAATATTGCATTGTTGCACAATTGGCCATTTGTCCTAGCGCACATCTTTTGAATATGGAAGCCTTAGTATTTTATCTTATATTATAGTTTCTGCAATTAACACTGGGCCATCTCTCAAAAAAGGACTTTGTCTCAGTGATTCAACCAGTTATCAAAATTCAGTAAATAAATAACAAGGAGAGGATCTATGGCTCTGTTCACACTGCGGGATGCTGGAAAACAATTCTTTAACACGTTATCAGAAACGGATTAAAGCTTTACCATTTCAAAGTGTCCGCACTGTGTAACCCGATTTTAAAAACGTGTTGGTACCTTGCGAAATCACTGTCAGCATGTTCTCACTTCAATAGTGTAGTAGTGTGTTTTTGTCTGTTTTCTGGCACTCACAGCAGCCAAAAGCCGCTTACCATGATGCTTTGGTCATGGATCTGACCCAGAAAACAGCCGAATCGTGCTCCAGGATCCATGTTGCCCTGCTCTCACTGACGGTGTGTTAGATTTAGAATCTGAACCATTCTGAAAACCATGCTCAAGCCTACCTCGAAACAGGGTTTGAGCACGGTTCAATAAAACCGTTCACAAGTCGTGCTATGTGTGAGCATAAACTGTGCTAACAGCTATTTAAAGCACTTACCACTGATAAAACGTTTAAATAGCACAGTGATATAGGAAACCGTTTTTAATTCTGTAGATGCTCTCATGTTTTCCTTTCAGTGTTGTTTGTCCAACATTCTGATATGTTTCAACCTTTTTATTAATTAAATCATTCACATTTTTTGCCTATGTAAGTACCTGATTCAGCAGTTGCTGCTGTCTCTGTTCATACTCCTGAACACTCTGTGATATCAATAAACACCATTCCAGACCATTCAGATGAGTGACCTGGAATGGTGTAACTGATGTCATGAAATATCTTGGAAATACGTGAAGAAAGACCAGTAGCTGCTGAGGACAGTGGAACTCTATTTGTCTCAAGCGTTTCACCAGGAAACACGTATTGAGCTAAAAGTAGTTTGTTTCCAGATGCCTGCCGGGGGAAGGGGATGAAGGACGAGTACAGAACAGAACGATACAATAAATTATGCAATAACACAAAACATCGTACAGAGATTTAAATTAAAGTGATTTTGTGAGGTTTCGCAGATGCCTTTTTCACACAGTATGCCATTGTCACCCATGCTTCTGATGTTGAAACTGCAATCTGTTTGGTTAAAAATTGGTCATAGTCATTTTATTCATGTTGTGTCAGTCTGTGACCTCCAGTCTTCTGTCTGCGGCCACACCCCCAGAAACGATGTCATGCAAGGGAACTGTTAATGTTTTTACATACAGAACCAAGCATTCTGGGTAAATTATCATGTTGATGTAAATATTAATTACTCAGAGGTACAGTCCCTTATTTTGGCGGTGGTGACTGCACCTAATATGTAGATGTATATAGCAAGCGCATTGTGGCTACAATAAGTTTTTTCCACTTCCCTTATTGTGAGGTGCAGTCTCATATCTCTGTTACGTCTTCACAATAAAAGGCTCATATGTTTATTTTCCAAACAAGGCATTGTGCATATAGTATCTAGCTGAGAAGCTGTCTTTACTGAGAGATGTTGTAGTCTCCTATGTCGGTAGTGTAGATTTCTGCAATTCCAAGACTGACCACCAGAGGCCTCTGTTTCAAAACAGTGCTTATAAACTTTGTTTCCCTTGCATGATGTCACGCTTGGGGGTTGCAGCACTGAGAAAAAAAAGGGGGCAAGCTATGCAAATGAGGCAGAGCACAGAAATAATAGCATTTATTGCATGGAAAAAAGTAGTTTTTGGCAGTGTGAATGGTAGGAGACTGAATCAGAACTCCTACAGGTTACTACAGTTTACTACTCCCATTTGCTATGGCAAAGCTCGCTAAATCACTTTAAACAGTGCAAAACTTTGTTCATTAGGAGTGTATAGAAAATCAATATCAATATTACAGGCCAGAAGGCCATCCCGGTGGCACTGAGGGCTGAGTCGCTGGATGCCTTACCTCGCTCTACACCAGCGACCTGAGTTTGGGAATGAGCACGGGTCACTGGGGGTTGGCAGGGTTGGAGAAGGACTGAGTAGGACTGCTCTTCTTCTCTGGGGAGGGGGGACATCAGTGTTTGATGCTCGACTGGTCCCCCGGTGGAGATTGGGGGGGCAGGCGCCCGGCCTCTGCAGTTGAGGTCGGGAGATGGGACAGAAGCCTTGGAGGAGCATGTGTGGGCGTGCACGTGCCCTCTCCATTGGCATCATTGCCGCCACTTCCTGCAGAGGAGAAACTAAGAATACCCTCAGCAGCATGACGCTGCCCGACAGCACCACCACAGATGCGCCAGTTAGCTCCTCCAGGGCCCTCCTCCAGGTCTCTGCAGTGGTGGGGTAGGTACCCGCTGTGCTGCGGGCTAGGAGGGCTGTGGCGGGGAGGTTGGAGCTCTGGCAGCGTCCGGGCAGCAGTCAGAGAGGCTGGCTGAAAGGGGGAAGGAACCAAAGGCACCACCCCCAGCCGAGGTAATAAATAAATAAGTAAAAAAAATATATATTACAGGCCAGGGCAGCAGGGAAACAAACTGTATATCGACGAGGACAGTAGGGAATAGAGTGTAGAGGAGAAGAGCACAGGGAGGAACAAGGGAAGTAGAGAACTAGTGTAGAAGGGATTAGGAGAGGGAGGCTGTTCAAGTTCAAGTTTATTGTAGGAAAACTCCGTTGAGCAAGCTCATTCACAAGGAGGTTCTTTGGCACAGACAGGTAGTTACAGATTGTATAATCGAAAAAACAGTACAAATTCAAGTACAGAATTATGGGCAAGCATAAACATGTTGCATAAAAATAACAATGACATAGAAAAATACAAGTACAGAAAAAAAGGTACAAAGCGCTTGTTTCAGAATGTCAAGGCAGCTGATTTCTAGGTAAGTAAGAGAAGAAGAATCAGCATTTATATAGCACTTTTCATATATCCAAAGTGCTTTACAAGCAATGCTAGACTGGTAGTGAAGTGACTGAATTTGTGGTGGCGGCCATATTGCACATCATCACACACACACAGCCTGGGAATTGCATGAACCGGTTTTATGGGAAGGGGAATGTTAGCCAGGACACCGGGAATGTTCCCTACTCTTTGGGAAGAGTGCCCTGGGTTCTTTTACTTCCACCTGGACACCCACCAGGACAACACCAGGATGGGCAGAAGAGACCTCGGTTTAGCATCTTATCCGAAGGATGGCACACTCCAGCAGTATAGCACCCCCCAATACTGCACTCGGATGCCAGCGATTTTTAGGTGCAAGTCCAATCCCGGTGTGGGACGAGCCCGACCTTCTGGTCCAGAGGTGGATGTGCTACCAACTGAGCCACGCTGACATTGAGGAAGAGGAAGCAGTGGGCTAGGGTTAGAGCAGTGAGCTAGGATTTCAAAGCAGCTGCATGTATATTTTATTTTTGCTGCAGCCAACCTTTTATATAGGCTGACAGTGACAGTACCGGAAGCTTCAGTATGTCTTGAGCTGGTTCCAGATAGTTGAGAGTACACTCAATATGACCCACTCTGCCAAGTGAGGTGTGAGTTCTTGGTCATCGAGGAGGAGGAGGAGGTCATTTTTCCTAAGAGAGTAGGCGTTATGGGAAATACGGAAAAGGGTTGTGAGATAGTTTGGGAGCTTGTTCAGGAGTAGTTTAAGAGTCCAGATACCAGCATGAAGCGTCCATCTAGTTGAGAGTGATGTCCAGCCAGCGGCTTGGTACAAATCGCAATGGTGGGTTCGGTAGGGTAGGTTTGTCATGAATCATATGGCACGGTGGTAGAGGATATCTAGTTTGTTGAGTCCTGAGGCCGCTGCGGAGGAGTAGATTACATCTCCATAGTCAAGTAGCGGCAAGAAAGTTGCCTGGACCAGCCTAGTTCTGGTATCCAGTGGAAAGAGGGACTTGTTACAGAAGAAGAAACCTAGCCTAATTTTTAGCCTTTTTGCTAGATCGTTGAGGTGGTCGTGAAAGGAAAGCCTGTTGTCTAGCCACATACTAAGATATTTGAATTTGGAGGTGATTTCAAGGGGTTCACCTAGGGAGGTAGTGATGAATCCTTTGTGCATGTTTGCAAGGGAAGTGGAGGTAGTGTTTGGGGCAAAGATCGTGGCCTTAGTTTTCTTGGCATTGAGGAGTAGTTTGGCATTGATTAGGTTGATTTCTAGTTGTGCAAAGCTGGCTTGGAGTACATCCCTCACTTCAGCCAGTGTAGGGCCTGATGTATACAGCACAGTGTCATCAGCAAAGAAATGCAGATGTACAGGAAGAAGAGGATGGGACCTAATATGAAGCCTTACGGGACTCCCCTGACAACTGGGAGGGATGCAGAATAGAGGCCACCAGCTTTTACTTTCTGGGTCCTTCCAGATAGGTAGCTGGTAAACCACTGGGCAGCAAGAGGGGTGGCGCCTACTTTTATTAGGCTTCAGACTAACAGATTGTAGTCGACAGTGTTGAACGCTTTGCTGAGATGTAAAAATACTGCACCAGTAACTTTATTGGAGTCCATGGCTGTGATCTAGTCATTGGTAACTTTGGCTAGAGCAGTGACTGTACTATGGGTGGGCTGGAAGCCGGATTGCGCAGGGTTGAGGATTGAAGGTGATTCGATATGGAGTTTCATTTGGGAGTTAACTAGCTTTTCAAGGACTTTGGAGAGAACAGGTAAGACTGAGATGAGCCTATAGTTGTTTAGGTCACATGGGTCCCCTGACTTGAATAATGAGAGGATGAGGGCAGATTTCAGCAGGAGGGAACAGTGGCAGTGGAAATGGAAAGATTGACTATGTGGAGGATAGGGTGGTGAGGTCAAGATAGCCTAGTTTAAGAAAAAAGGATTCTAGACCATTGTCCCCTACACTTTTTCGAATGTCTATGTTAAGAAGTAAATCTTCAATTTCTTTATAGCTAAGCGGGCACAACTGGAGCAGGCGGGTCGCAGTTTGCATATCAATGTTATTACAGTCTTGGTTGCTACCACAGGCTACATGAGGTGAAGAGTCGAAAGCTAGGCCAGCAGTTACAAGGTGAGTGTTGATTTCCTTGAGGATTAGACAGCTGTTTTCCACAGCCCTACCATTGCTGAGGATCTTCAGAGGGATGGAGGGGGCTACAGGCCTACATTCAGTGGACTTGAGTGTCTTCCAGATTCTTTTGGGAATTCCCTTTTGCCTGTTCAAGGGTGGAGACAAAATAGTTGGCTTTCCTTGCAGAATTTGTTTAATGCTGGCGGTTATAGCTCTCTGAATGCTTGCCAGTCAGCTGGGCTTTCGGATGTTCTAGCCTTAGCCCAGAGTTTATCACAGCATAGGAATGTAGCCTTGAGATCTGATGTAAAACATAGGTTGGATGTTTTACGCACCCTGACTTTAATCAAAGGGGCATGCTTTTTGGCCAGTGCGGTGAAGTTGTCGTTAAGGACAGTGACCTCCGCATCAATTGTTTTGGCAAGGTAGAGGTCGTGCCATCTAATTTTGCTCCAGTTGGATAAGTTGTCCTATGCATTAAACTTGTGAAAGGACCACTTAGTTATGAGTGTTGGTTGTTGCTGGGCTATAATTTGTGATCTTGTAGAAACAACCACCCCATGATCACTCATGTCATTGTGGAAGACTGCAGAGTGAAGAATTTTGTGGGGATGTGTAGAAAGTATGACATCAAGGAGAGAACTGTTGTCAGGATTGGATGTATTGGTTCTAGAGGTTCACCACTAACTGGTAGGATAGGTAGAGGAATAGGAGAGGAAGGAGAGTAGAGAGGGAGGGGTGAAGGAAAAGGGTTTGAGTGGGGAAAGGCAAGGAGTAGGAGAAGGGAAAAAGTGGATGGGGTTTGGGCTCAGACTAAGTGCATTTACAAGAAGCAGCAGAGCGGGCATGGGATAGAGAGGGGACAGAGAGTGTTTGGATGATGCAGAGTGAATGTTTCTTCTTGGCAGCTGCAATGCTAAGTGTCCAGCCAGCGAGTACTGATTTTGGGTCGTCCCACCATATAGCATCTGTGGTGGCCCCCTCCCTCCTATGATTACAGGCCTTGCATTCCTCTGTGTATTCTTCCACCATTACAATATATTCTGGGTCATTCAATAATGGAGCATTTAGTCTCCAGCATGAATTTTTGTGAAGTGGTGCGACCAACAAGTCCAATAGGAATGGGACGTGGTCCGATTGCATCAGGCTCTTGATTTCACACCGCTTCACCACGTGTGCCAAGTTGAGGACAGCACTAAGTAGCCATTGCTTTTTATCAATCTCTGGCTCTCCCTCCCTCAGTGATCGTCGTCTGGCTCATTGTGCCAACTTAACTGGCAAGGTCTGGTTCGGCGACTCCTTTCTTACCTATCGGCCTCCTTCCCCAATCACCTCAGCTTGCTCCTCAGGAGCAATGATGCACAGGCCCTCACCATCTCCTTGGTCCTCATCAACCAGCCAGGCATCCTTCTCCTATCATTTCCCCAAGCTCTGGAACTTGCTCCCGCCACCATTCGTAATGCCCTCCTCCACGCCTCTCCTCCCTCATGCACTCTTCATCTCCCCACCTGCAAATGTACCTAACTCCTCTTCACCTCCTTTCCTATAATTGGCTTGCAAATTCCTACTCACTCTATGCTTTTCTTCCCTCACTAACTCCTCGCTGGTTCCCGCTCCTTGTCTCAATAGGGGAGTCAGGCTATCTCCATTATCTCGAGCACTTACCCATCATTCTCTGCCAAGGTTCCCCCTCCTGTCTTTCATGGGGAGCCAAGCTATGGTCTGGTATCTCAAGCACTTCCTTCTGCTGCTTGTTAACAATGACATGGTTTACTGTAATCATATAATCTTGTATCCTGCTGTATTGTCCGCACTGTGTCATCACTATACCTTGTGCCATTGCATTTTGTTTCATATTGTATTTTTTTGCCTATTGTACATAATTCCCTATTGATACCCTGCACTCATTACTGTACCTCCATTTTTCTTCCTCCAGCACACATCTGGAAATGAGCAATTTGCTTAGTAAGTCTTCCTGGCCGAAATAAATAAATAAATAAATGTAATCAATACATGAGTAGGCATTGTTGAGGGTGGGTTGGCCAACAGGTGTAATCAGTCAAGGGAATGCCAGATCTCCACCATCCCCAGTTCATGCATAAGTCTCAGAAATAGAGTGCCCACTCAGGACTCCTCTGATCCAGTGTGCTGGCTGTGTCAAGGCGGGGTTACATGACCACACTGGACTATTCACCTACTGTATTCAGCCACCAGGTAAAACTCAGTGGGAGGAGGTACCCATGAGACCAGTTTGTCTTTCAAAAAGGCCACATTGTCCCCCTCCTGATTTGGTGGCGATATGTTGACCAAAGTACTGGGAACTGAGTGGAGAGTGCCTTTAATATATATAAAACACCCTTCCAGGTCTCGATGAATTCTCTACCTCAAGAGGCAGGATCTGTGCACCAGAACTTCAACACCTTGCCAGTGTGGGCGGTCTGGAGAAGAAGTACATTGAGCCCTCATAAGACCACTTTAAGCTAGATGTGTCACTCTACATCAGGTGCATTTCTTGTAAAAACTCAGTCATTGCTCCCAACCTCTGTAACCCCTATAGCACTCTGTCCCACTTCATGAGGCTGTTTAGATTCCCAGACATTGTACGTCACTATGCAGCCAGAAGCCATGTTATAGTTTGTGGGCTAGTACCCAGGGCCTCCTTCCCAGGAGCTCCTCATCCAGCTTGCACCACAGCACCCAGCAAGCTCACTGCAAAACAACAAAAACTGTATACAGTAGGTAACCCTGGTATCAGCAAAGGCAAAAACAGCACTGCTCCACTATTTCTTTATTTATTTATTTATTACTTGAGATTTACCAGATAAGCAGACTGAGTGGGAGAAAACCACTCGTTTCCAGATGCGACCTGGGTGTACATAACATTACAATACATAGTAGTGCTGCAATAACATTTGGTGCAGTAGGCATTGTTACAATAGGATAGATGCATAAGTACATAGCTTGATACAGTAGGATTCAGCAAAGGTGAAAAGCAAAACAGGTCCAAGGGTGATTTAAGTCAGGACATTACGCCCATTGAAAAGATATTACACATATGTTTACTTAGTACAATGCAGTATGAAAGTTAGCATGTGTCCCCTAGGTGCCAAGTGGATGCTTAGGTTTAGCCGCTCTATCCGGAATGTTACAGTTGCAGGTGTCAGAGAAGTGTGCCTGAAGGAGAGTGGTGATGGTCCGAGGGGAAGGGGAGGCCTGCTTGATTACACTTGGGGGATTATTCCAGAGGGAGGGCATTCTGTATTTGAAAGCTGACTGGCCTTTAGAGGTGCGCATGAAAGGAATGTGAAGTAGATAAGAGTCAGAGCCGCGCAAGGGGTATGCTGGTGATAGTTGCGATGTTAGAGTGGAGCTGAGGTAGGAGGGGAAGGAATTTGACCAGTGCTTAGCTACGAGATTAGCACAGCATAGCTGTTGCCTGGGTATGCAGCGGTAGGGAGACCTAGGCGTGTTATAGGTGACAGTGGTGGGTGGTAGGGGGGCATTCTAGGACAAGGCGGTAGAAGGAGTGAAAGAGGGTGTCTAAGAGTGCTAGGGTGGATGGAGAGGCTGCTCCGAGACCACGTTGGCATAGCCAAATATAAGGAGAATCATTTTGAGTACAAGCTCTCTCCTGATTTGAAGTGGTTAGGCACCCTTTGTTATGGTAAAGGGCACCTAGTTTCGGGTGCAATTTTTTCTGAAGGGAGTCCATGAGAACAGAGAAGTCCAAGTGATGATCCAACCATACTCCCAGGTACTTAAAGGAGGTGCAAGCTTCCAAGGTGGAGCAGATCCAATGTTTGGAAGGAGGACAGCTCAGCTATCCTGGAGAGTCTATGTGGTGTGCGAATGTTAAAGTGCAGGTCTTTTTGGAGTTTAGGATGAGTTGATTTGAGCTAAGCCAAATTTGGACAGCATTGAAATCCTGCTGGAGAGTAGATTTCAGGGCCTCAGCTGAGGAGACGGGCGTACAGGACGGTGTCATCCACATACATTTGAATAGCTGAATTAGGGCAGGATTGCGGAGGTCGTTTAGGAAAATTGAGAAAGAACTGGGCCCTAGGACGGAGCCCTGGGGACCTCCATTGTAACTGGGAGTGGGGGGATATTTGGTTGCCAATCTTGACTGATTAAGACCTGCCAGAGAGGTATGCATGGAACCACCTGATGGCTTGATCAGAGAGGCCAGCATCTTGCAGTTTGCGATGAGCTTTGGGTGGGAAAAGGTATCAAGGCTTTTGCCAGGTCTATGAATATGGCACGGTGATGAACCCTTTGTCCATACCTGAGATACTATAGTTGGAGAGTCTAAGAGCGTGGTTATGGTGGGTGAGATTTCCTAAATCCTGACTGGAAGGGGGTGAAAAAGGAGGATGCGTCAAGAAATTGTGTGATTTGAGCAAGGGCTAACTTTCCTTGTAGTTTGGCCAGGGTGGGGAGGAGGGAAATCGGGCGGTAGTTCTCTGGATCAGCTGGGTTACCTTCTTTGGGCAGTGGTATGACTAGTGCCTCCTTCCTGGCTGCTGGGATTTGCCCTGTGGAGAAGGAGGCGGTTTAGGAGGTCGGCAGAGGCGGAAATGGCGGGGCAGAGAGTATAAGAGTTTAGCGTCCAGGCCAGAGTGGGTATTTCCTTTGTTGGGGTCAAGGAAGTGAGGATGGCTAAAACTTCAGGTGGGAGACCAGTTTGAAGGAGAATAAGAAGTGCAGAGGGAGGCGGGGTGTGAGAGGGGTTCAGGTATTGGTGGCAAAGTTGACATGTTAGGGATTTATGCGCAGCTGGTAAAGTGGTTGAAAGTAGAGGCAACTGTGCTTGGCTCGATATATTTTTGCCCTGGCTAGTGAGGAAGGGATGGAGGCTGTATGGGGATTGAGCAGGGTTTAATAGTTTTCCAGAAGTTGGAAGGGTGGTTAAGATTGGAAGAGAGGGCCGTACGGAAGAAATGCTTTTTAGCCTTTCTTATGGCTTTGGTACATTTATTGAGGAGGGTCCGGTATTGCTGCCAAGAGGCAGTGAAGCCTGTTTTCCTATGGTTTTTCCAGGCTAGTCCCTGGCACGACAGCTGGAGATAATGTCAGCAGAGATACAGGGAGGTGACTACCCTTACCTCTTGGTTTTCATAGGGCGTGGAGATCCCATACTGCAAGAAACTGCTGCCTGGAACAGGTCAAGCGCTTGATCAATGGTGGGCGCCAGATTGATGAAAGACCAATCGGCAGAGGCGAGATCAGTTAGCAGTGAGGAGTGGCAGAGGGACTTGTAAGATCAGGAGCTGACTGACCTGGGTGGCAAGCTGTTAGTAGGCCGGTGCACTTTTCTGATTAAATATATCGGGTGATGGTCGCTCATTGAGTCTGGTAGTAGGCCAGCTTTAGAGACCCTGTGCGGGTGGGTTGTGAGGGCCCAGTCCAGGAGGGAGTGGTGCTGGAATTTGGTGTTGTGGCGTGTGGGTTCCATGATCTGCTGAGAGAGGTTTAGGGCATTGACCCTGCTACATAGTTTTGAGCAGCTTTTGTCTAACCAGTTGTAGTTAAAATCCCTGAGGATGTAGAGCTCACCAGCTGTGGCCAGGTTTTTGAATGTGGCCAGGAGGTCAGAGATGTAACTTGCTGGGGTTGCGGGCGCTGTTAGTTGCTGACATGTGCTGGCCTCTATTCCCACGGTGGTGCGTTATTCTTTCTCCTCTCTTCGCGCCCTCCGTCCCTTTTATACTTCTCCCTTACAATTTGATATTTATCAGTGTTGTAGAGCATTAGGGATTGGTCATGGGAGAGTGAGGGGGGTTGGGGTTCACGAACAGGGGAGGATGAACGAGCGGGGCCATCTTATCGGGGTTATTAAGTGCAGAAGGCGCCCTGGGGTGAAATGGAATCCAGATCGGGGTCCGCCTTGTCTGGTATCCATACCCAAGGGCACTACTGATTTCAGTAGGCAGATAGGCCCGACAACCTCCGAGGTTTGTCCAACTCGGGCGGTGCTATGCAATGCCAGGTCTGTTAGGAATAAGACTGCCATTATTGCCGATCTTGTTGGCTCGGCCCGACCTGGTTTGCATCACCGAGACCTGGCTGGATGAAAATTCTGGCCCTATAGTGGAGGCCATGACTCCGGCCGGGTACTCGGTGATACACCGCCTGAGATTGGACCACAGGGGAGGGGGATTGCAGTCTGTTTTAAGACTGAATTGGGCCTCACGAATGTAGTAGTGGGTGAGGCTGAGTCCTTTGAGTGTACAGTTGTAGCAGGTGTAGGTGTTCGAATCGTTCTCATCTACCGTCCACCCGGAGATGGGAAATGCTTCTTACAGGAAGTAGCAGACTTCCTTGTCGACATGTTGTTTGAGTCGCCCAGATTGATGGTGCGAGGTGACTTCAACGCCTGGGTTGACAACTCTACAATTTGGTAAATACTTTCTTCAATTAATGTCTTCTTTGGGCCTTACACAGGTAGTTTCCACTGCTACGCATAAATCTGGACACTCTTTGGACTTAGTCTTTCTTCTAGGGATTGATGCATCCGACATGGGGTGGAACCAGTCGCTTGGTCTGATCACTACACGTGAGGTTCAATTTTGCACCCCTGAAGGCCATCCCTGTGAGATTGTCAGGTAACGCCATTATGGAATGTTACTTCACAAAGGCCCAGCGGTGGTCCTTGACCTATCATCCCTCGTGTTGGTGAGCAGTAATCCAGAGGCACTGGTGTTGGCCTATAATGAGGCCATCACGGTTGCCCTGGATTCTATTGCTCTTGTTCGTGAGCGCCCTCTATCCCTTCACCCCAGGGCCCCTTGGTTTGATGGGACTCTGAGGGAGATGCGGAGACAAGAGCGAAGGTTAGAGCATTGTTGGCGTAAGTCCGCCCTTGATGCCGACCGCCTTAGATTGATAGAACATTATGCTAGCTATCAATCTGCAGTCACCCATAAGAAGGCAGAATTCCTGTGCAGGGAGATTGTAGTTGCTCAGAATCAACCGGCTCAGCTGTTCTGAACTGTAAATAGACTGTGCAACCCAGCCTGGCTGCAAGTTCGGAAAACCTTTTTCGCAAATAGAATGCGATGAGCTGCTCGATACTTTGCAACTAAGGTGACTGACATCAGGGCGGACTTGTGTCCAGCCAACCTCTAAGGGTGAGGTTTGTAGGGCGTCTTGCGAACACAGTGCCTCAATTCTCTTGGAGTTCCTTTTGTCGACCCGAGTTCATGGATATTATGAGGATCATCACAGTGTGCACCCACAAGCTGCGGCTTGGATCCTGGATCGACTCCTAATTTTTGGGATGTGCTGATATCATTGGTCCAGTTTTGGTGCAAATAGTCTGGTGCTCCTTGAGTCAGGTGAGTTTTCTAGCTCCCTGAAAGAGGCGGTGACACCTCTCTGAAGAAAGCTTCCTTGGACCCAGACTGTTTCAAACTACCGACCTATCGCTAACCTTCCCTTTATTGGGAAGGTTATTGAAAAGGTCGTAGCTGCTCAATTGGATGACCATTTAACCATCCATAGTATCTACGAATCCTTCCAGTCTGGTTTCCGTAAAAGACACAGCACGAGACTGCGCTGGTTCGGGTGCTTAATGATCTTCTGAGGGCAAGGGATCAAAAGAGACATTCCATCTTGGTTCTCCTTGATCTCTCGTCAGCTTTTGACACTGTGGATCACGTGGTGTTGTTAGCACACCCCAGGGCAAATCTGTGGAATGTCTGGAACCGTTTTTCAATGGTTCACTTCATTTCTTACTGGGAGATCACAAAGAGTTGTGTCGGGGATTTTTTCCTCCGGCCCAGTCTCTGTGTTGTGTGGAGTGCCTCAGGGTTCTGTGCTGTCACCCACGTTATTTGCAGTGTATATGCTGCCCCTCGGAAACATTATAAGACGGTATGGGCTGAGGTTTCACTGCTATGCAGGATACCCAGCTATATCTGTCTTTCTCACCCGACCAGGATGGAGCTCTCTCGGTGTTTAATAACTGTCTGGGGGAAATCGAAGAATGGATGGATTCTAGTTGGTTAAAGTTGAACTCGGAGAAGACTGAGGTTTTGGTGGTGGACCCGGGTGGTCAGATTGAGAGGTCGCATACTGGCGCGCCTTCTGGAATTTTTCTTGGCGGCGTGTCACTACCGGCCTCTGAATGGGTGCACAACCTTGGGGTGATCCTTGACGATAGGCTGACTTTTCAATCTCAGGTGTCGGCTGTCGTCAGGAGTTCCTTTTACCATCTTAGGAATATTGCCAGGGTTAAGCACCTTGTTCCGTCTGACTCTTTGCCAACGTTGGTCCACGCCTTCGTGTCCTCGCGCCTAGACTACTGCAACGCCCTTTACTTTGGGCTTTCTGGGGTTGAAATCCGCCGCCTACAGCTGGTGCAGAATCGCGGCAGCCCGGGTTTTGACTGGGACAAGTAGGTCCTGTCATATTACCCCGGTGCTGTGCGAACTGCACTGGCTTCCTATATGGTGGCAGATCACCTTTAAAGTCATTTTATTGACTTTCAAAGCCCTTCGCGATCAGGGTCCGTCCTATCTGAAAGACCTACTGGTTCCTTACTGCCCTGGCTGATCACTCCACTCGGCCGACATGGGGTTGTTGGAGATTCCAAGAGTGAGTTTAAAATCTTCAGGCAGCAGAGCATTTTCTCATGCTGCACCCACTCTTTGGAACGCTCTACCATGCCGGTTACGGGACTGCACCTCCGTGGAGATATTTAAGAAAGAATTGAAAACATATTTATGGAGAATGGCCTTCTTAGATAGTTAAGTGAATTGTAATATGTTTGGAATTTTATTGTAATTTATTATGTTTTTACGATGTATTTTAAGTGTTTTGATGTTGTGTATTGAAATTTGAATTTATGATTTTAACTTGTTCAGCGCCTTTATATATTGAAAGGCGCTATATAAATAAAATTATTATTATTATTATTATAACTCTGCCACATACACAGGGGCGGTGTGCGGCAGGACGAGTTTGAGCATCCTGGCCTCGATAAGTGGGAGGGGGGGCATGGAAGCTGGACAGGGGTGAAATGTACCGTGTTGGATATGAACATGGCAATTCCCCACCTTCTTTTTATCTATTCTGTCGTGCCGGAGGACTGTATAGCCAGGCATGGCGACTTCGAGTCATTATGCTGGGGTTTAGCCAAGTTTCGGACCTAACGCAGATGTCAGGTTGTGAGTGCATGGTGGTAACTTGCAGCCCTGGCAATTTATTCAGGAGGCTGCGGATATTATGGTGGATCATGCTGAGCCCTTAGGCAATTTTAGATGGGCAGGGTGGGTCTGAGGTCCTGGGCTGGTTTCGACGTCACCTGCCAACAGGAGTATCAAGGTAAGGTATCGTAGGGCGGTGGTCCACCTGTTTTTAGCTTTGGATTTGGGGATGTGCCGACACAGGGAGGTGGGAGAGGTAGACATTGTAAGTCTGCTTAGGGCATCTAGGTACGAGGCGAAAGATGGCGGGGAGATGGATGGGCATACGACCCAGCCAGGGTGCGGATTGTGCTCGAAATGCTCTAGGGGGTATATAGGGGGCTGGGGGAGGTCGAGTCAGAGCTGCAAAATAATAATAGGCCCGGGTCGTTTTGGGGGAGCGTGGTTGGTGGGAGTGACACAGGGGGGACGGCCATCGTTATCAGGGCCAAAGTAAACAGGAGCATAACTTTTTTTTTTTTTTTGATACAAGGCAGAAGAGAAAAAAGAAAAATGCTAGTGGCCACTAGTGGTGAGACCTTATAATCTGCAGATCAGAAAGTGGGCTGATAGGTTTTACAGCATCACCTGACCTCTCAGATTCCTATAAATTGCGGTGTCGACCAAGGGTGGTGGTGGGGGCGGTGGGGAGCCGGCGCGGAGCATTGGCGGGGCAAGACCTCTGCAGTCCCAGCGGCTCCACGAGACACGGTGCAGGGCCAGGTGGCAGTTGCAGTCCCAGAAATGGCCTCAATTATCTGCCAGTCGAGTTGAAGAGATTCCGGGGGAGGGGTTCCTTCTTTGTCCTGAAAGCTTGGGAGAGTGTCTTGAGCCCCTCACAACCACGTGGGGAAAGGCTGGGGGCGGCAGTCCCTAGCCTTCACGGCCCTGCTGAGAGAAAGAAAAATGGACAGGTAAGAGGATTATATATACAGCTAGTTTGTAACTTGATATGTGCAGCAGCTAGTCTGCCACAATGAGTCAGGAACTTGTATACTTGGTAATTTGAACCCGCTTGTGGATTTACAGTTGTACCCCCTGTCCAATTAGTAAAAGCTCTATTGAGAAGTTTGCAGGATAGTGAACCCAGGGCAGGGGTAGATTGCGCAGCTCAGGTCCTTCTAAAAGGGACACCTTAGCTTGTTACTATAGCCTGCGCTGCTGAGAGCTTTTCTGGGCGAGTGCTCCAGGTAAGATGGCTGCCGCTACTCGCCACTTCCGAAGCCCAGGAGCTTGCAGCAGAATCGGAGCGTGGTATGGAGAGAAGCTGTAGCAGCAGTTAAGTGGACACTTGAGTTGTCTAAATTTAGCCTTCCCTACGTTCACAAAGGCTGGATTCAGTGCTTAACAAATTAGCCTACAGTGTGAGTACAAGTTAGTAACGGTGTGGACAGCGAGAGGGTAGTTTAGCAAATAAGCGTTTACAACATGCAGCCCTCCCTTTTAAGGGATCAGATGAAACTGTATAACATATACAGCATCCTGGTTCAGTGCAGGTAAAAATACGTAAAAATACCGCTTTTGAAATAATAATAGGCAACCTGCATCTAAATTAAGGTAACAGTTGAAACAGGCCTGAAGCATACAGTCGTCCTGCTTGCAATTAAGGCAACAGTACAAAATCATTTGAATTACAAGAGAGTCTTGATGGGAAGAGCAACGAAACAACAGTCTCCACATGTCTGCCGAGACCTCTGCAGTCCCAGTGGCTCCATAAGACACGGTGCAGGGCCAGGCGGCAGTTCCAGTCCCAGAAATGGCCTCAATTACCTGCCAGTCGAGTTGAAGAGATTCCGCGAGGGGGGGTTCATTTTTTGTCCCGAAAGCTTGGGAGGGTGTCTTGAGCCCCTCACGGCCACGTGGGGAAAGGATGGGGAAGGCGTCAGTCCCCTAGCCTTCACGGCCCGCTACCAGTCGAGTTGAAGAGACTCCGGGGGGGTTCCTTCTTTGTCCCGACAGCTTGGGAGGGTGTCTTGAGCCCCTCACGACCATGTGGGGAAAGGCTGGGGAAGGCGGCAGTCCCTAGCCTTCACGGCCCGCTGCCAGTTGAGTTGAAGAGACTCGGGGTTCCTTCTTTGTCCCAGCTTGGGAGGTGTCTTGAGCCCCTCACGACCCACGTGGGGAAAGGCTGGGGAGGGCGGCAGTCCCCTAGCCTTCACGGCCCGCTGCCAGTCAAGTTGAAGAGATTCCGGGGGTGGGGTTCCTTCTTTGTCCTGAAAGCTTGGGAGGGTCTCTTGAGCCCCTCACGGCCACGTGGGGAAAGGATGGGGAAGGCGTCAGTCCCCTAGCCTTCACGGCCCGCTGCCAGTCGAGTTGAAGAGACTCCGGGGGGGTTCCTTCTTTGTCCCAAAAGCTTGGGAGGATGTCTTGAGCCCCTCATGACCATGTGGGGAAAGGCTGGGGAAGGCGGCAGTCCCCTAGCCTTCATGGCCCGCTGCCAGTTGAGTTGAAGAGACTCCGGGGGGGTTCCTTCTTTGTCCCGAAAGCTTGGGAGGGTGTCTTGAGCCCCTCACGACCACGTGGGGAAAGGCTGGGGAGGGCGGCAGTCCCCTAGCCTTCACGGCCCGCTGCCAGTCAAGTTGAAGAGATTCCGGGGGTGGGGTTCCTTCTTTGTCCTGAAAGCTTGGGAGGGTGTCTTGAGCTCCTCACGACCACGTGTGGAAAGGCTGGGGAGGGCGGCAGTCCCCTAGCCTTCACGGCCCGCTGCCAGTCGAGTTGAAGAGATTCCGGGGGGGTTCCTTCTTTGTCCCGAAAGCTTGGGAGGGTGTCTTGAGCCCCTCACAACCACGTGGGGAAAGGCTGGGGAGGGCGGCAGTCCCCTAGCCTTCACTGCCCGCTGCGAGGAAAAAGAAAAATGGACAGGTAAGAGGATTATATATACAGCTAGTTTGTAACTTGATATGTGCAGCAGCTTAGTCTGCCACAAAGAGTCAGGAGCTTGTATACTTGGTAATTTGAACCCGCATGTGGATTTACAGTTGTACCCCCTGTCCAATTTGTAAAAGCTCTATTGAGAAGTTTGCAGGATAGTGAACCCAGGGCAGGGGTAGATTGCGCAGCTCAGGCCCTTCTAAAAGGGACACCTTAGTGTAACCCCTAGATGGCTCTATCCCAGGGGCTACTACCCCTGCCTGATTTGCCACTAACAGGTTGAGGGGCCTGGATCCAATGGCGGGTGCCTCCACCCAGAGGTCAGGGTTTGCAATAGTTAAACTAACTTGGTCACAGCCCTCTGGGACACTGCAACCCCCCTTTCTTCCCACTAGTGGCCCACACAATATATCAGAATTACCTTCACAGTATACACTTACCCCCAGGACTGGTTCCGGCACTGGGACCTCCTGTGAAATAAGATACAGTGCAACAATTACAGTACAGTACTTTAACATAGACAAATACCTCAGGCAGTATAACTTTGCTGAAACAAGCAGCTCTGATTTATTTAGGGGGATATAACAAGGACAGGGGGAAATCAGGTTAATTAGCTTATAACTTTACTCATCTACCTATGGCTCTGTACACAGGCCTATCCCTATGATTACTGTCCCTAGGTACCCAAGCCTAGTGGCTAGTCAAACAAGTGGCAGCTGTGAGGCCCTTTCACCAGAGAAAAGGAAAATTAAACAGTCAGCAGTACAGTAATTCCATTTGGATTTAATGTAGCAATTCAACAGGAGTGACCCTGAATTAGTACTCACGACCTCCAAACAAGATAGGGTCCTTCAATGTCAGCAGGGCTACTCTTGAGCTCCATGAGACTCCTCACACATTTATATGGTAAACAGTCACAGGCAAAAGTCACGTAATAGCAGGATTCACTTGAGGTACACAAACCTCTTCACACATTTATATGGTAAAAGAAAGCACTATACCAGGCAGGCTTGCATCTGTATCCCGATCGCGATTACTGCACAATACCGGAGAACACACACAGATTCAGTTCCTGACAGACCGAGTGCAATTCATAATTCCTCCAGTCTTCTACAGGGTGAGCCTGGTTTCTACTCTTCAGATATCCTTTGATTCTCTTCATAGGGCAGATTCAGTCTAACAAGCAGTTACACAAGCTGCAGACCGAACTCTGGACCTTACATGTTTTGACTAAAACTGTGCACTGAAGAGGCACAGGTTCCTTTCCCCTCACTGCCAGAGCTAAACTGAAACTCCAACAGACAAAACCGGGCACTTCCTTTGAGTTCCTCCCAGTTCTTGACTGGATTGGCTGTCACTCACAATAGACTGCTGCTGTTGGTCCAAAAGCGCGAAGTCTAAACTACATCTCCCAGAGTCACTGCCCATACAATCCTCTTGTGGCTGGCTCAGATTATGAGTCCAAGTTCTGATTTGTCCAAGGCACCATTTTAGAGCTAGCTACCCCACACTGATTGGTCCAGTTCAGCAGTTCAAACCAGAATGGGGAACTAGGCAGACACAGTTCTGACTGCAAAGAAAGCAGGTTAGACAAACTGTAATTTCATTATTACTCTAAATGATTTCTGGCAAACAGTTACATCTTTCAGATAGGTTCCCTTTGTACTCCTAGTGACTGCAAAATGGAGTGAATTGGCAGCAGTTCTAGTGGTACTCAAACAGAGAAACACACAGTCCCCCATATAACTAATTATGTCTGCAAGCAGACAGCTCTTAAAGAGACAGTACCAGAGGCTCTAAAACACTCACTGATAAATGGCTAAGCATAAACACCATTCAGGCTTGGAGCATTCAAGCAAGCTCCTGGAAGTCTTTGGGAACCCCATTTGCAGGGGTTACATTAGCTCTTATAGCCGTGCTGCTGAGAGGCTTTCTGTAGGTCCTTCTAAGGGGACACCTTAGCTTGTTATTATAGCCCGCGCTGCTGAGAGCTTTTCTGGGCGAGTGCTCCAGGTAAGATGGCTGCCGCTACTCCCCACTTCCGAAACCCAGGGAGGGGCCTAAGACAAGTAGCACACACAGTATCCTTCTCAGAGGTGCTGTCTGTCAATGGCATGAGTGAGGCGAGGGTATTTTGCACCATGCAGTTTAATGAATGGTTGAAAAAATGGTGTGGAGCACAGGGGTTTGGCTTCATTGGGGACTGGGGTTCCACCTGAAGTGACACCAGCCTATACTGGCAGGATGGTTTGCATCTGTCCAGGAAGGGAACAAGTCTTTTGAGTAATCAGTTTAAATGCTTCATTGGCAAGCTTTTAAACTAGTCAAGGGGGGAGGCACTGATAAGCAGCAGGAAAATCCCAGCCTCTCCCTACAAAACAGGGTACTAAATGAGAAAAAGACCGAGGTAGAAAGGTCAGTGGGGGATGCTGCAATAGAAGGTAAAACCATCAAAAAATGGAGAGCAATGAGTACCAATGCCCGTAGTCTGAGTAACAAGCTTCCTGAATTAGTGGCCTTGATGGAGGAGGAACATCTGGATATCGTGGCAGTCACAGAAACATGGTACACACAAAACCATGACTGCGACGTAAACATACCAAGATACACTATCTACAGGAGGGACAGGGAGGGTAAAAGAGGAGGAGGAGTAGCTCTTTATATAAGGGAAGGAATCAAAGAAACAGAACAAAAGGGAAAACAGGGAGGAGAAGAATCTCTGTGGGTAAATTTGGAGACCGCAATGGAACCACAATCCACACAGGGGTTGATACAGACCCTTCTCAGGGGAGGAAATGGACAAGGAAATGATAGAAAGTATACTTAGAATGGCAGAAAGGGAGATATTGCTGATGGGTGATCTGAATATGCCAGATGTTAACTGGAGTGCAGTTGCAGCAGCCACTTGAAGAGTGGGTTATTCTAGATGCCCTACAGGGGCATGCCTTAGACAATTAGTATTGGAGCCCACTCGAGAGGGAGCAATCTTAGACCTGGTTCTCTCAAATGGAGATGAAGAGAGGATCACAGATGTAGAAGTGGGTAGCCATCTAGGAACTAGCGACCATCGAGCAGTATGGTTCACAATAAACACAGCAATAGAGTCAAGTCATACAAAGGCAAAAGTACTGGACTTTAGAAGGGCTGACTTTGCCAAAATGGGTGAGTGCCTAAGGAATGCACTAGCAAATGGGCAGGAAGGAGGGGTGGAAGAACAATGGGGAATAATAAAAACTGCCATCACAGAGGTAACAAGCCTTTGTGTGAAGCAAATAAACAAAGCAAAACGATGTAAGAAACCACTATGGTTCTCAAAGGAAGTGGCAGTGAAGGTTCAAGAGAAAAAGAAAGCATTCAGGAAGTACAAGGAATCACAGAAGGAGCAGGACAGAGAACTGTATCAGTTAAAGCAAAAGGAAGCTGGGAAGGCAGTCAGAACAGCAAGGCCCAAACCGAGAAAAAGATAGCCAACTCAGTTAAGAAAGGGATAAAAACCTTTATAGGTACATCAGGGAGCAAAAGGAGAAGACCAAGGAGGATAGTGAGGCTTAATAAAGGGCAGGGAGGGGTGGGCAGAGGGTGACTGTGGAAAGGCAGAGATACTAAACAAATATTTTTGCTCAGTATTTACAAAGGAAGAGGGGGAGGTACCTAAAACCAACAGTAGAAACACTCTGGATACAGAAGTTGATACCAGCCCATTTACAGAAGAAAGGGTTCTGAAAGAACTCTTAAAACTGAAGGTGGACAAAGCAATGGGGCCTGATGGGATTCATCACAGAATTCTAAAAGAACTAAGGGTAGAACTAGTGACACCACTGACTACCCTCTTTAACAAATCATGGGAGGATGGGGTGGTACCCGAGCACTGGAGGAGGGCAGATGTGATTCCTCTTCACAAAAGTGGGAGTAAGGCAGAAGCAGGAAACTACAGACGTGTTAGTCTAACCTCAGTAGTAGGGAAAATGATGGAATCACTTCTGAAGGAAAGAATTGTCGAGTATCTAGAGGCCAGAGGGGCACAGGACCCAAGGCAGCATGGATTCACAGCGGGAAGGTCATGCCAGATGAATCTGATAGATTTCTTTGACTGGGTGACCAAAGTAGTAGATCAAGGAGGGGCTGTGGACATGGCCTACCTAGACTTTAGCAGGCATTTGACACAGTCCACACAAAAGAGTAATATACAAGTTAGCCAGCCTAGGGAGTGGGTCCCAGATGACAGCCTGGGTAAAGAATTGGCTGGAGAATAGGACACAGAGAGTAATAGTAAATGGAGTCCACTCTGAAGAAAGGGGGGTTACTAGTGGGGTACTGCAGGGTTCAGTATTAGGACCGGTCCTCTTCAGTTCTTTATAAGCGACATTGCAGAGGGACTGGAAGGAAAAGTATGTCTCTTTGCAGATGACGCAAAGATCTGCAACAGAGTTGATGCACAAGGTGGGGTGGAAAAGATGAGAAGGGACTTGGCAAGGTTAGAGGAATGGTCAAATGTATGGCAGCTTAGATTCAATGCTAAGAAGTGCAAGGTAATGCACCTGGGAAACAAAAACCCAGGGGAAGAGTACACAATGGGGGGTGAGATACTAACAACAACAAAAATGGAAAGGGACCTGGGGGTAGTCATATCAGATGACCTAAAGGTGGGCAAGCAATGTGAGAGGGGCAGCAAGGAGGGCTGGGGATACTGGGATGCATAGGAGAGGCATCACCAGTAGAAAACAGGAAGTTATTATCCTCTGTACAGACAGCTGGTCAGACCCCATCTGGAGTACTGCGTGCTGTTCTGGGACCAATCTCGCAAAGACATAGACAGGATGGAAGCTGTCCAGAAGAGGGCAACTAAAATGGTGCAGGGTCTGCACGGAAGACATATGAAGAGAGACTTAAGGAGTTTAATATGTATAGCCTCGAGGAAAGGAGGGAGAGGGGACATGATAGAAACTTTCAAGTACCTCAAGGGAATCAACAAAGTCCAAGAAGGTAGCATCTTTCAAAAACAGAGTGTGCAAGGAACAGGGGCACAATTTGAAGATAGGGGGCAGCTCAGAGGTAATTTAAGGAAGTATTTTTTTCACAGAGAGGGTTGTGGATGCATGGAATGGCCTTCCGGAGGAGGTTGTGGAGTCAAAAACAGTGGTGGAATTCAAGCATGCATGGGACAATCATAAGGCAATTCTAGGGGGTGGGGGCAGGAAGAAGTAGGCTGCTGGTTAACTAGGATCTGCAGCTTATCCATTAGGTAGGGAAATGGGCAGACTGGGTGGGCCAAGCGGTCCTTATCCGCCGTCAAATTCAATGTTTCTATCTTTCTTGCAGCAGAATTGGAGCGTGGTATGGAGAGAAGCTGTAGCAGCAATTAAGGGGACAATTGAGTTGTCTAAATTTAGCCTTCCCTACGTTCACAAAGGCTGGATTCAGTGCTTAACAGATTAGCCTACAATGTGAGTACAAGTTGGTAACAGTGTGGACAGCGAGAGGGTAGTTTAGCAAATAAGCGTTTACAACATGCAGCCCTCCCTTTTAAGGGATCAGATGAAACTGTATAACATATACAGCATCCTGGTTCAGTGCAGGTAAAAATACGTAAAAATACCGCTTTTGAAATAATAATAGGCAACCTGCATCTAAATTAAGGTAACAGTTGAAACAGGCCTGAAGCATACAGTCGTCCTGCTTGCAATTAAGGCAACAGTACAAAATAATTTGAATTACAAGAGAGTCTTGATGGGAAGAGCAACGAAACAACAGTCTCCACATGTCTGCTGAGACCTCTGCAGTCCCAGCGGCTCCACGAGACACGGTGCAGGGCCAGGCGGCAGTTCAGTCCCAGAAATGGCCTCAATTACCTGCCAGTCAAGTTGAAGAGATTCCGGGGGTCATTCTTTGTCCCAAAGCTTCTAACCTTCACAGCCCGCTGCCAGTCAAGTTGAAGAGATTCTGGGGGGGTTCCTTCTTTGTCCCGAACGCTTGGGAGGCTGTCTTGAGCCCCTCATGAGCACGTGGGGAAAGGCTGGGGAAGGCGGCAGTCCCCTAGCCTTCACGGCCCGCTGACAGTCGACTTGAAGAGATTCCGTGGGGGGGTTCCTTCTTTGTCCCAAAAGCTTGGGAGGGTGTTTTGAGCCCCTCACAACCACGTGGGGAAAGGCTGGGGAGGGTGGCAGTCCCCTAGCCTTCATGGCCCGCTGCCAGTCAAGTTGGAGAGATTCTGAGGGGGGGGGTTCCTTCTTTGTCCCGAAAGCTTGGGAGGGTGTCTTGAGCCCCTCACGACCACGTGGGGAAAGGCTGGGGAGGGCGGCAGTCCCCTAGTCTTCATGGCCCGCTGCCAGTCGAGTTGAAGAGATTCCGGGGGGGGGTTCCTTCTTTGTCCTGAAAGCTTGGGAGGGCGGCTTGAGCCCCTCACGACCACGTGGGGAAAGGCTGGGGAGGGTGACAGTCCCCAAGCCTTCACGGCCCGCTGCCAGTCGAGTTGAAGAGATTCTGGGGGAAGGGTTCCTTCTTTGTCCCAAAAGCTTGGGAGGGTGTCTTGAGCCCCTCGTGACCACGTGGGGAAAGGCCTAGCCTTCGTGGCTCGCTGCCAGTCGAGTTGAAGTGATTCTGAGGGGGGCCTTCTTTGTCCCGAAAGCTTGGGAGGGTTTCTTACAAAAAGCTTTTACTGAATATATTTTAAAAGGCAACATACCCAATTGAATCAGCTGAATAAAGTGAGCCCACTTTATACCAAACCCTGCCTTGGCTGCATCAGCTACCAGCAGGGTCATCAGCCCTTGCTTTGCTACAATAAGGACAGGGGGGGCAGCACCTACAGGACATCTCTCAGACTGTACCAACCTCCACAAAAGAGCTGCTGTGTCTGCCCAGGGAGGAGGATCATTGAAGTCAGTTATGAGCCACCCTCTAGAGTAACCACCTCATATTACAGGGCAGTTTCTGCCGGTGAGGAAAGGGTTCCCTGCAGGGGGCCTCAGAACAAAGCCCACTCTCTGCCACGGTTCCCTGCCCCCCAGTAGTGCTGTTTTGTCAGCCAAAAACCCTGAGGGCTTAGGACCAAATGCTTAAGTGGGTTGCTCACATATTAATTCCCCAAATTTGAGTTTGCCTCTGCTCAGAGAGTGGCTTGAACACCTTGCACCATAACATTGTCCCTGCTGTATGGCCTCATCATCCCCACCCCAGCACAGTGTATATAGCCTGGGGAGTCTCAGTTTGGCCTCCTATTTATCTGGGCAGCCTAGGCAGTCAGAAACCCCCTCTCATAATTTAGTAGGTTTAGATGTCGTTAAAGTTTAGGCAGGTCCCAGTCACTTTTCACCTCCATGAGGATGCCCATAGGATTTTAAGCCCACCCACTTGGGAGCCAGGCGATTCCAGAGCAGCCCACTCCCCCACCTAGGCAGAGCACTCTCTCCCACTGGCGGAAAGTCCTGAGACCTGCACTGTTCTGGCTCAGCCTCCCCTCCCACCACATTGGTAACAGTAATACATGCATCAGGGGTGCTCCAACACCTCAAGGAGAGAGTGGATTCCCCCTGTCCCTCAAAGCAGTCCAGAAAGGCTTACTACCCATAAGTCCAAGTGAGCATTAATTGGAGTCCTTGCCAAAAAGTTGGCATGCTGAGTCAGCCACCGCAAGTACATATAAAGTCAGTTTGGGTCTGTAGTGGAGGTAGAAGCACATGGGGAGCATCTGATGGTGTTGCTTCGGATCTTTGACTGTCCAAGTAAGCATAAAGTGGAGTTCCCACAGAAAAGTCGGCTTACTTATAACTCTTTTGTGTTGGTAGATTTATCTTACACTGGTTTAGCTCAATTAACGAGATCATCATAGTATCATAGTAATGTGTCAGCAGAAAAGGACCATCCTGGTCCATCTAGTCTGCCCATTTCCCACCCGCCCCTACTTGTTTTCACTTCCCAGGGCTATTTTCATCTGACCGCTAGCCAGCCCTTTATGTCTGTCCAACGACGAGGATTTTTCCTTAATTTATTAAAATTCTGAGGTTCCACACTTTCTTTTCAGCTCTTTGTCTCCACTCTTTTACCCTCTGAAGAACATTTAAATAGACTGTAAAGGTCACTGGTCTTAGCCAGAATTGATTGTATCTAAAAATGTGGCAGGGTGAGGGAGCTTTTAATTGTGTTCCTCTAGCATGTTTGTCTTGTAAATAAGTTATTTATTATATTTCTCAATTTAGCACTTTATTTTGCACTATATTTATGGTAATGTCCTTTGGGGCACCATAGAGATTAAGATGTTTTGCACTTTTTTGCACTATATATCACTTTTAGAGATCTTTGATCATGTGATAAGATTATATGCTATAAAAGGGTAAATGCACTAGGGGGCACTATCTTAGAAAAAGCCTCTTGATGGTGAAATGTCAGAGCTCATTTGTTAATTCTTGTTGACCCTGTCAGGTTGCATGTTCGTTTGCTGGCTACCCAATAAAGCAGATATTGCTTTACTACTACAGGTCGGACTCTGTTTGTAAATATGTGCTTTGGTGAGTGCCGTGACTGTTTTTTCCTGCAAAGTAAATAAATTAGTTACTGAGTGAGTCATGGCAGGTCCCTGTAAAGTCAGTGTCGTTCAGTAGTGGAGGTGCAAGCACATGGCGGAGCATCTGACGGTGTTGCTTCAGATATTTGACCCTCCAGTGCAGCTGATCCCTTGCATTGCTGTCTGCTTCTCTTCCATGCCTTAGAGACTTGATGCGACATGCCAGCTTCAGGCAGGTTTTCCAGGTTCGAGATCAAGCCCATTGGGACTCCCATGTGCTTCTGCACCAGATCATCAAGCTTTTCAGTCAGCTCCTGCTCCCAGCAAAACAGGAACTGCAGAGTCATAGCATCCTGGCCAAGGGCTGTGGTTGCGACACTCAGGCCCTCCTCGAGGTCAGTGGTACATTTAGTAACCTCTGTCAGCACTTTAGCTGTCTCCACAACAGTTTTGCCCATTGTGTTGCCAAGCATTCTCAGCTCATACATGAGTTGTTTAGGTGTGATGGTGAGCTGTTCCTCATTTTCATCTTCTCCAGGCAGGCTGGCCAGTTCAGACGGAATGGATGCAGAGCAGCTATGTGAGCGGGAGTCTCGCTCATCCTTGGCTATCTGAGCAACAGGTAGTCCTTTGGTTTATTTTTTTGGGGGTACCTTTGTGCTGGCAGTATCTACTACTTGTGCAGGTTGGTTTGGTCCTGGGAACAGGACAGAAAAAAAAATGATCTTGCTGAGAGGAGGGAGTCGATTGGAATTTGGTGTCCATTAGAGGAAGGCAGATCCAGAAGTCTAGTTCCCTGCTAAGTGAGAATAGCGCACTTAGCTGCCTGTTAGCATGGCTGCTGCTGTAGTCAAAAAAGTTAAGGGCACTGACACTATGCTGCAGTCCTGTTTTTATATATAGGGCCTTGCACTAAATTGTGCTCAGTATAGGGACTTTCTGCAATGCAAGCTGAGAGCTTTGAATATGGGGCCCCCTGATGGCTAACGCTGTATAAATATAAACCTCAGAGCATTTTGTGATTGCTCTGTCTGCAGTAAATCTTATGACCCCATATTCAAAAGACTTGCATGGCATAAAATAGAAATGAGCAGCACATCCTGGAAATTGTGCTACAGTGCAGAATTCAAAAGGGTTGAAATGCATCGTGCATATCCGATTGAGCGATTGCTCACAAATAATGTATGCCGTGCAGAAGAAGGGGGTAGAGATCTGCATATGCCGTGCATGTGTACATTCAGAGGAACTGTGTGGCGTATGAGTCATGCATCCCATATTTGTGCTGTGCAGACTTAGAGAAGGAAGGGGCTGCTGTAAATCAGCCAGACATACACAGGCAGGCTGCTGAACTACAGGCAGGATATCCTGAGATAGCCCTGTGAGCTGCTACAGGATGAGCTCCAGACATACACTGGCAGGCTGCTGAACTGCAGGCAGGATATCCTGAGATAGCCCTGTGAGCTGCTCCAGGATGAGCTCCAGACATACACAGGCAGGCTGCTGAACAGCAGGCAGGATATCCTGAGATAGCCCTGTGAGCTGCTCCAGGATGAGCTCCAGACGTGCAAAGGCAGGCTGCTGAACTGCAGGCAGGATATCCTGAGATAGCCCTGTGAGCTGCCCCAGGATGAACTCCAGGCATACACAGGCAGGCTGCTGAACTGCAGGCAGGATATCCTGAGATAGCCCTGTGAGCTGCCCCAGGATGAACTCCAGACATACACAGGCAGGCTGCTGAACTGCAGGCAGGATATCCTGAGATAGCCCTGTGATCTGCTCCAGGATGAGCTCCAGACATACACAAGCAGGCTGCTGAACTGCAGGCAGGATATCCTGAGATAGCCCTGTGAGCTGCTCCAGGATGAGCTCCAGACATACACTGGCAGGCTGCTGAACTGCAGGCAGGATATCCTGAGATAGTCCTGTGAGCTGCTCCAGGATGAGCTCCAGACATACACAGGCAGGCTGTTGAACAGCAGGCAGGATATCCTGAGATAGCCCTGTGAGCTGCTCCAGGATGAGCTCCAGACGTGCACAGGCAGGCTGCTGAACTGCAGGCAGGATATCCTGAGATAGCCCTGTGAGCTGCTCCAGGATGAGCTCCAGACATCACAGGCAGGCTGCTGAACTGCAGGCAGGATATCCTGAGATAGCCCTGTGAGCTGCTCCAGGATGAGCTCAGACATACACAGGCAGGCTGCTGAACTGCAGGCAGGATATCCTGAGATAGCCCTGTGAGCTGCTCCAGGATGAGCTCCAGACATCACACAGGCAGGCTGCTGAACTGCAGGCAGGATATCCTGAGATAGCCCTGTGAGCTGTCCCAGGACGAGCTCCAGACATACACAGGCAGGCTGCTGAACTGCAGGCAGGATATCCTAAGATAGCCCTGTGAACTGCTCCAGGATGAGCTCCAGACATACCCTGGCAGGCTGCTGAACTGCAGGAAGGATATCCTGAGATAGCCCTGTGAGCTGCCCCAGGATGAGCTCCAGACATACACAGGCAGGCTGCTGAACTGCAGGCAGGATATCTTGAGATAGCCCTGTGAGCTGCTCCAGGATGAGCTCTAGACATACACTGGCAGGCTGCTGAACTACAGGCAGGATATCCTGAGATAGCCCTGTGAGCTGATCCAGGATGAGCTCCATGCACCCACACACAGAAGAGATGCCAGGAAAGTAGGGCCCAAAGCCACAGCTGTGCTGTGCCTGCATGCCGCAGGCACCTGCCAGATACTGGTGGGAGACACCACCGGTAGCACCCAGGCACCCACCCCGTGCACTGCACCCAGGTCATAGACACCCAGATGCCATATGCCAATGAGGTCAGTCACCACAGTAGCACACCAGCGGTGTGGAGAGCTGCAATATAATACATGTGTGAGGTGCCATTGCCTGCACCCATGTGGCCATCAGAGTGCCACCTGGTGGTGACATGCACCCATGACCACGTCTGGGATGCCAGTGATAAGAATGCATGGCGGTACTGGTGGTGGGTTGGCATGGGTCAGGGACAGACCGTTAGCACAAACCCACGGTGGTACACCACAGATGCACTCAACACGCACATATCAATCCCTTGCCACCAGGAACCACATCCATGTCCCAGATGCCAGCCATGCATTGTGACAATGCCACAGGGGCTGTATGGTTGGTCAGTGTGGTGTACTGGATGTGGGCATTGTGCAGCTGTTGGCAACACAGGGCAGAGGTAGCACCACCTGCAGCCTGGAGGTGTCACAGTCATGCCGCATAGACACCGGAATCTACAGTGTTGTGCATGCAGACACCACAGGCACAATATGTGCCATGGGTAACAGCATTGTACACAGACCAATGCATTACACATACACACACACACACACACACACACACACACATGGCCTCACCTGCCTGCGCTGCAGTACCTCCTGGTCACTTCTGTGGGTGGTGGTGCTACCTGCATATCTGGAACTGCACATACAAATGGCCTGAATACATTCCAGTAATGAGATGCAAATGTGCTGTTTGAGCACAGATTGTGTAATGGGGCTATTTGCATATCCTGGCTGAATATTGCATTTGTGCATGCCACAAAGTGACTTCCCATCTCACAGTTCCATCTGCTCAAGCTGGTCACAGGTCTCCTGCGCGTCATGCATCTCCACTGGGTGATCCTACATGCCCAGGATAATCAGCCATATTTGTGCAATCGCTTTTGATGGTGCACTTTCTGAATATCCTGTTCTTTTGTGCTGGTGCAGGTCAATGTGCCGTAGCATTCCTTCGGGCACAGCCACTTTGACTGTGAGGTCCTATATAACCTGTAACAGTATTATTACATACTATATTGTACAGGAATTGAATAAACTGGGAACAATGATTAGATTGTAACCCCTAGATGGCGCTATCCAGGGCTACTACCCTGCTGATTTGCCACTAACAGGTTGAGGGCCTGGATCCAATGGTCGGTGCCTCCACCCAGAGGTCAGGGTTTGCAATAGTTAAACTTACTTGGTCACAGCCCTCTGGGACACTGCAACCCCTTTCTTCCCACTAGTGGCCCACACAATATGTAGAATTACCTTCACAGTATACACTTACCCCAAGGCTGGTTCAGGCACCGGGACATCCTGTAAAATAAGATACAGTGCAACAATCACAGTACAGTACTTTAACATAGACAAATACCTCAGGCAGTATAACTTTGTTGAAACAAACAGCTCTGATTTATTTGAGGGATATAACAAGGACAGGGAAATCAGGTTAATTAGCTTATCACTTTACTATCTACCTATGGCTCTGTGCACAGGCCTATCCCTACCAGTTACTGTCCCTGGGTACCCAGGCCCTAGTGGCTAGTCCAAACCGTGGCAGCTGGTAGGGCCCTTTCACACAGAGAAAAGGAAAATTAAACAGTCAGCAGTACAGTAATTCCATTTGGATTTAATGTGGCAATTCAACAGGGAGCGACCGAATTAGTACTCACGACCTCCAAAGAAGATATGGTCCTTCAATGTCAGCAGGGCTACTTTTGATCTCAAGAGACTCCTCACACATTTATATGGTAAAAAAAAGAAAGCACTATACCAGGCAGGCTGCATCTGTATCCCAATCGCAATTACTGCACAATAACCAGGAGAACACACAGCAATTCAGTTCCTGACAGACCCGAGTGTAATTCAACAATTTCTTCAGTCTTCTACAGGGTGAGCCTGGTTTCTCTTCAGAGATCCTTTGATTCTTTTCACAGGACAGTTCAGTCTAACAAGCAGTTACACAAGTTGTGAGCCGGAACTCTGGGCCTTGCACCGTTTTTGACTGAAACTGTGCACTGAAGAACACAGGGTTTCTTTCCTTCACTTTCAGATCTCAAACTCAAACTCCCAACAGACAAAAACCGGGCACTTCCTTTGAGTTCCTCCCAGTTCTTGACTGGATTGGCTGTCACTCACAATAGACTGCTGCTGTTGGTCCAAAAAGGCACCGAAGTCTAAACTACATCTCCCAGAGTCACTGCCCATACAATCCTCTTGTGGCTGGCTCAGATTATGAGTCCCAAGTTCTGATTAGTCCAAGGCATCATTTTAGAGCTAGTTTACCCCACACTGATTGGTCCAGTTCAGCAGTTCAAAACCAGAATGGGGAACTAGGCAGACAGTTCTGACTGCAAAGAAAGCAGGTTAGACAAACTGTAATTTTATTATTACTGTAAATGATTTCTGGCAATCAGTTACATCTTTCAGACAGGTTCCTTTGCACTCTAGTGACTGCAAAATGGGGTGAATTGGCAGCAGCTGAGTGGTACTCAATCAAAGAAACACACAGTCCCCCATACAAACTAATTATGTCTGCAAGCAGACAGCTCTTAAAGACAGTACCAGAGGTTCTAAAACACTCACTGATAAGTGGCTTAAGCATCAAACACCATTCAGGCTTGGAGCATTCAAGCAAGCTCCTGGAAGTCTTCGGAACCCCCCATTTGCAGGGGTTACACCCTTCCTGGCCTGGGAAAGCTTGACGTCCGCGTCAACAAGTACCCCCATAGTTTTAACTGCAACCATATACATTTGCATTAGGCTCACACATGTAATCATCAGTCAATATATCATTTACCAAGAATACATTTCTGAAACATTGCAGTCGTGACTCTTTACACAGTATTACACACATTGTACCATAACTCAAGTTATTACCTCTTGTACATGAAACCTGAAGAGAGGGACCCTTCCCTATCAGTTACCTTGGGGCTGGACGGGGCAAGGGCACCATACTTAGAGAGCAACACAAGTAACTTGGAGTTAGCACTAGCAGCTCAGTTTGGGCAATGAGCTCGAGGGACACATACACTCCTTTATGGACAACATTGAGAGGCAGGTCCACTGGCCGGCCCAGGAATCATAACTGAGGTGCACCACAGGCTTTACAGCTCGACCAGTCTTTCTAGGGGAGCTGTTACAGTCTCTGCACTCTGAGCCTCATTTTCAGCATTGTTCTCACTTGTCAGGAGTCTCCATGGGGTAGAGAGGCTAGAACTTGGGGCACTTTCAGCTCCAGGAGTTACAGTTTCTGAGTCCACAACATTTGGCTCGCATGGAGAGCTTTCAGACACTGGCAGTGGACTGTCAGGGCACTCAAAATACTCTTCTTGTTCGGATGTATCACCAGTCTGCCCCAATCTATCATTTTCCTCCCTAGAGCTCAAACAGTTCAACCATGCACAATGATTCCATTTCATCTGATCTGATGCTTTGCACTTCACTTTCTGGGAGCATTGGCTCCAGGGATGAAGCTGGGGGCATAGACAGTCAGAAGGCCAGCTTTGTCTCCAGTATTGACTAGGGATTGCCCCGAAACAATTGACTCAGTTCGTAAGAAGGATAGTATTCAAAGTCACTCTCACTTTCTTCTGATATGGACTGACAGTCATGCTCAACTGGGACTTGTGCAGGGAACACTTTAACTCTGCTTCTGTAGGTGCAGACTTCCTTGATCTTTTCTTAGCAGCAGCTCTAGTCACTGGTCCAGAGGGGCATCTTCTGAGGGCTCAGACTCAATCAGGATTTGTCCAATGGGTAGTAAATGATTTCTATGCATTGTTTTACATCTTTGAATTGTTCTCAGGCCTTACTTTGTACACTGGCAGATCATCTAGTTTGCCCACTACAATGTGAGGGAGATGGTGCCATCTGTCAGCAATCTTGTGTTTGCCATGCAGTCCCAGATTTCTTAGCAATACCCGATCTCCTCCTGGGTTCCTGTGCTCTCACCTTTTATCATACCTTTCTTTGTTGGCCAGATTTCTTTTGGCAGCCATGGTTTGAGCCAGTTGAGTACGCATGAGTTAGCTGGGCCTTTAACTTTTGCACATACTGTAAATAGTTGTCAGCTTGAACCCCATCAGGAGAGACCCCAAAACACACATCTACCGGTAGTCGAGCTTCTCTTCCAAACATCAAGCGGTGAGGAGAACCCAGTGGCATCACTTTTGGTGCAGTTATAAGCATGTACCAGGGTGCTAATTTGTTGGCTCCATCTAGGCTTGTCCTTTGGGTGCAGGGTGCCTAAGCATATCTAGCAAAGTGCGGTTGAAACGTTCAGGCTGTGGGTCCCCCTGGGGGTGGTAAGGAGTGGTTCTGGACTTTCGCACTCCCCACAGAGAAAGCATCTCTTTGATCAGACGACTCTCAAAGTCTCTCCCTTGATCAGAATGGATTCTTTGTGGAGCCCCATAGTGAACAAAAAAGTTTTCTCTGAGTACTTTGGCTACAGTGGATGCTTTCTGGTCTTTGGTGGGGAAAGCTTGGGCATATCTCGTGAAATGGTCAGTGACCACCAGCACATTACTGATATTTCTTTGATCTGACTCAAACTCAGAAAATCAATACAGACCAACTCCATGGGTGCTGGTGGTTATGTTAACAAGGGGCAGCCCTCTGGGGCAAAAGCTTTCCTCTGTAACTAGCGACTACAAGTTCGTATGTGTTGCTCCACATCAGCCCCCATCTTAGGCCAATAGAATCTGGATCTCACCAAGTCAAGTGTTCTGTCTATACCAAGGTGCCCCATGTGGTTGTGCAAGGACCTCAATACTGAGTCTCGAAGGCAGTGGGCAGCACCAGTTGTTGTTTGTCTACTTGTCCCCTCTGTCTACTGTTTCTCTATATAACAGTTTATTGATCAGTTTCAACTTAGGACCTTCTTTGTATAACAGTGCAGTTCTCAAATCAGTGGGCAATTTGGACACATCTTTTCCTGCATAGAGGGCTTCTAAAGCTGGATTGATCATAGGATCGCCGAGATTGAGCCCCCGAATACTGTCATTGTCCAGCTGAGGCGGTGCACCAATGTCTATTGCAGAAAAGTGGCAATAAGCAGCAGGTATGCAATTCTCAGAGGGTCCCAAGCAATCCACCATGCAGTCCACTGCGTCCGTGGACATTTGTTCCTCCCTGTCAAACTTCCGACAGAGTGCCCGAATGTCAGTTCTGCCAATCGGACCCAATCATTCTGGGGAACAGGCCTCGGGAGAGACATCAGCATCTATGTGGTTCAGACCTGCTCGTATTCGAGAGCATAGTCATATGTAGATAATGCAGAAAGCCACCTGGGCCAGTGGCATCCAACTTAGCTGAGGTCTGCACATAGGTCAAGGATTATTGTCAGTTTTTACTAGTATTTTAGCCCCATACAAGTACTCATGGAATTGGTCAACAATAGCCCACTTCAAAGCTAGGAACTCTAACTTATGTACAGGATAGTTCTTTTCGGATGGGGTCAGGCTTCTACTGGCAAAGGCCACTGGTCTCAGGCCATTCTCGTACTCTTGGTACAACACAGCCCCAACCCTTGCAAGCTAGCATCAGTGTGCAGGGCGTGAGGTTTTCTTGGATCGGCATAGGCCAGCACTGGAGCATGGGTAAATTGATATATGATCTCATGAAAAGCAGTCTCACAATCAAGGATCAGCGGGCCCCAAATACTTCACTGGATGAAAATACACTCTTTCAGTCTTGAGGGCTGACTTTTGGTATTTTTGTGGGTTGGGGATACCCTTGAGTAAGGTTAAGTAAAGGGCGGATCACTCTTGAATAGTCCTTGATGAACACACGATAATAACCACAAATCCCAGGAATCTTTGCAGTTCTTTTAGATTTTTGGGCTGTGGCCAGGTGGTCAAGGCCTCAACTTTACTTGGGTCGGTCTCTATTCCTCGGTGGATACTATGTGTCCCACATACTTTACTGATGTTTGAAAGAATTGACACTTATCAATGGACAGTTTAAGGCCAAAGTCCTCCAGTCGATCAATACCTTAAATAATCTGCTCTCATGTTCCTCAGTGAGCTGCCAAACACAATAACATCATCTAGGTATACCAGGCACTCTAGTAAGTTCATGTCCCCACTGCACGCTCCATCAATGGTTGAAAAGTGGCTGGGGCACCTGAAATCCTTGGGCATCCTCATGAATTCATAGAAATAGCGGACAGATAAAGGCTGTCTTCTCACGGTCCTCTGGGGCCATCGGGATCTAGTAGTACCCACTGCGGAGATCAGCACAGAGAACCACTTGCTCCCGTTAGGCAGTCCAAAGCATCCTGAATGCGGGGCATTGTGTACTGATCAGGGATAGTCCGCGGTTTAAGGTGCGATAATCCGCACATCCTTACTGTCCCATTCTTTTCCTCACTACCACAATGGGGGAAGCATAAGGGCTTCTGGATTCTTGTATTACACCAGCCGCTAACATCTCTTGCAGATGCCGTCTCACATCATCTATATCAGCAGGTGCCAGGCGTCGAGACCTCTCGAAATGGTCTTTCGTCATGCAGCGGATATTGTGCTCAGCTCCTTGCACGCATCCCACGTCCCATTCCTTTAAAGAAAACACCTGGTCTCTCTGGGCAAGCTTCTCACTGATCCTCACTTTCCATTCAGCTGGCAGCGGGGTTGCGAAATCAAACAAGTCAGGTTACTCTGTCATTCTTCCTTGAACTCTTGCTGCTGGGTAGCACTGCAGTGTCTGCACAATGCACATTAGCCAGGATGCAACCTCTATTTACTCGAATGTCTCTTTCAGACACATTATGAACTTGGACCATTACCCTTCTGGCATAAGCATGGGCTCTAGCGGGCAAAATACTAAACGACCAGCAGTCCCTCTGGCAATTTTCCATCGCCTGGTGCATCCAACATTAATATTTTATTCTTAACATCCTTTCTGATCTGGACCTCTCCTGTAAGGTACACTGGGCATTTGGTGCCAGGATCAGAACTCAGGATCCTTCTTCCATACAATTCGACCGGTTCCTCTGGTTCTATATTTTCAGCATCTCTGTGCCTCATAGGCCTTCTTAATTAAAGCCGGAACTCTTAAAAGTCTACTAGTCTTTGACCCCTGTTTTCATAACACAAATGTGCCAGCCTTCTGAACATATGAGCATTTGTTCCAATCAACAAAGGACACCATCATACAGTCCAGTGGGGGGACACACACTAAGGCTAGGGTCTCTACTTGTTCGGCCACTCCAGCCACGGAGGTGGGAAAAGACAGCCAAATTCGGATATACCCAGAATAGGGGTAGGCCTTCTCACTTAACCCCATACATGCAGTCCTTCTAATGGTTGTAAGGTCATCTGACAAATGCTTCTGATACCAATCTTGAAACATAATTGTCACTTGGGAGCCACTGTCTAATACAGCTCTTGTAGACCTCCATTTACCTTTACAGTGGTCTCATGGAGGGACCACTATTCTGGACCAGTCTGGAGAAGGCGTAGTGGAGGCCTGGGCAACTGACCTTGCCACAAAGGGCGTGAATTAGCATTTTGGTGCCCTCACTGGGATCATTTCGTGCACCTCTTAACCACTGATTTGTTCTCGAAGCTCTCCTTGTAGCCTATATGCAACTTTGTCAGTGTCTTTTGGGGATTGGCATTCCTTTTCATGTGCCCATCCTTCCCACAATTATAACAAAACATACTTTTGGAGTTTGAGCTGGCAGTGCCACACTGGGAACCAGGCGGGGTATTATAACTGGAAACTTGGTGCCATCTCTGTCTCTGGCGTGATAAGCATTTGGAGACATCTCGTCAGTTTCTCCACTTCCATGGTCAAGGAATCGAGTTGGAGCTGTTATCAGCAGGAGATACATGGTGGGTATCCCCACCCCATAGTCTGCAATCGGATATAAGTCGGGGAGACCCGTGCTTGCAAGCGTGGCCTTCATAAAGGGACTGTTTTTGAATTCCCGGATCTCTCTCAACAGTTCGCCCCATTGTGGCATATCTTTTCCTTGTCAGAGCACTCATTGACTGTCAACCTCTGCCCTGAACTTCTATGGGTCACCCTCAGTCACCCATCGTAGCCACAGCTGTTGGTGCAGGTACCTCCCGAGGTCGCCTTTCTCAACTCCTCGAATTTCTCTCATTAACTCATCATAGGAGGTGGGGATTCCAGTCGGTTGCCAGGCGTAACTGAAAGCAACAACAGTTCTGAGAGGGGCAGACTTAAGGATTCTGTCCAGTCTGGTTCGGTCCAGTTCAATCGCTGGCAAACTACCCTTTCTGAGCATTCTTGCAACAATTTTTCCAGCCGAGAGACATACACAGACAACAACTCCCCTTGGTACTGTTGTGCATTTCTTACTCTCCACCATAGGGTCCTCATCAGAATCTGGGCTCCCATACACATTCTCAAGGCCTCAAGATAGGCCTGTGCAGTCGCTTCAGGGTTACTGGCCGTTTAGCACGGATGGTAGCAGGGCAGGACCTCGGAGGCTCACTAACCCTTTTCGCTTTTCGCCTTCCGAGCATTGCCATTCTAGCACTTGGGGCAACATACTATCCAGGTCTCCCAGTCATCCTCCCTTGGGGGTGGGGAGGTGCCAGAGAAGATCCTCAACCTTCGTGAAGAGTCGTGACTAATGGCAGGTGCAGAAATAGGAGTCTGCATTGGTTCAGCCACCATTACGGGCACTGGAGCAGGAGAGGGTGTTGGGGAGGAACACCCCAGGTGGCAAGAATAGTTTCTTCAAGTCCTCCACAGTTTCCCCTCCCAGCAACCATTCAGCAAATTTCTCCTCAAAAGTTTCAGATAGTGGTGGGGCTGATTCCCCAGGTCTTTACTGTCCTTAGTTATCACTCTCCAAGCAGTGAGGGCTCCTCTGGGGTAATGGTCTGTGGCACTTTGGAGCTATCTATGGGATCCTTAAACTCTACTAGGGCCAGGAAAGTGTGGGTGAGCAGATTAGCATGCCGACCCCACCACCACAGGGTTTGTAAACCTTCCACCTTGGAAAGTACTCCCTGCACAGTGTCCGTATTGATACCAGGGGATGTCCAGGATAAGCATAGCATTTTGGGGTCGATCTCCTCCCAGTACACCACTCCACCAGCCGGTGCACAGCCACTTCTGTCGGGTACCCATTTTTTCTTAACAGTGGTTCGTAAATATGGCCACTAGAGGACACACAATCCCAGCGGTGAGCCTCCAAAATGTAACCCCTAGATGGCGCTATCCCAGGGCTACTACCCCTGCCTGATTTGCCACTAACAGGTTGAGGGCCTGGATCCAATGGCGGGTGCCTCCACCAGAGGTCAGGGTTTGCAATAGTTAAACTTACTTGGTCACAGCCCTCTGGGACACTGCAACCCCTTTCTTCCACTAGTGGCCCACACAATATAGCAGAATTACCTTCACAGTATACACTTACCCCCAAGGCTGGTTCAGGCACGGGACATCCTGTAAAATAAGATACAGTGCAACAATCACAGTACAGTACTTTAACATAGACAAATACCTCAGGCAGTATAACTTTGTTGAAACAAACAGCTCTGATTTATTTGGGGGATATAACAAGGACAGGGGAAATCAGGTTAATTAGCTTATCACTTTACTATCTACCTATGGCTCTGTGCAGGCCTATCCCTACCAGTTACTGTCCCTGGTACCCAGGCCCTAGTGGCTAGTCAAACCGTGGCAGCTGGTAGGGGCCCTTTCACACAGAGAAAAGGAAAATTAAACAGTCAGCAGTACAGTAATTCCATTTGGATTTAATGTGGCAATTCAACAGGAGGCGACCCGAATTAGTACTCACGACCTCCAAAGAAGATATGGTCCTTCAATGTCAGCAGGGCTACTTTTGATCTCAAGAGACTCCTCACACATTTATATGGTAAAAAAAAGCACTATACCAGGCAGGCTGCATCTGTATCCCAATCGCAATTACTGCACAATAACCAGGAGAACACACAGCAGATTCAGTTCCTGACAGACCGAGTGTAATTCAACAATTTCTTCAGTCTTCTACAGGGTGAGCCTGGTTTCTACTCTTCAGAGATCCTTTGATTCTTTTCACAGGACGGATTCAGTCCTAACAAGCAGTTACACAAGTTGTAGACCGGAACTCTGGGCCTTGCACACGTTTTTGACTGAAACTGTGCACTGAAGAACACAGGGTTTCTTTCCCTTCCTTTCAGATCTCAAACTCAAACTCCCAACAGACAAAACCGGGCACTTCCTTTGAGTTCCTCCCAGTTCTTGACTGGATTGGCTGTCACTCACAATAGACTGCTGCTGTTGGTCCAAAAAGGCACGAAGTCTAAACTACATCTCCCAGAGTCACTGCCCTTACAATCCTCTTGTGGCTGGCTCAGATTATGAGTCCCAAGTTCTGATTCGTCAAGGCATCATTTTAGAGCTAGTTTACCCCACACTGATTGGTCCAGTTCAGCAGTTCAAAACCAGAATGGGGAACTAGGCAGACAGTTCTGACTGCAAAGAAAGCAGGTTAGACAAACTGTAATTTTATTATTACTGTAAATGATTTCTGGCAATCAGTTACATCTTTCAGACAGGTTCCTTTGCACTCTAGTGACTGCAAAAATGGGGTGAATTAGCAGCAGCTTGAGTGGTACTCAATCAAAAGAAACACACAGTCCCCCATACAAACTAATTATGTCTGCAAGCAGACAGCTCTTAAAGAGACAGTACCAGAGGTTCTAAAACACTCACTGATAAGTGGCTTAAACGGCAAACACCATTCAGGCTTGGAGCATTCAAGCAAGCTCCTGGAAGTCTTTCGGGAACCCCCATTTGCAGGGGGGTTACAAGATGTTATGAGCATGAAATTGCTAATTAGTTGTGACAATGCATAGCACTTTGCTTCAACTGATAAGAAAAATTATAAATGACCAAAATTGCTAATTTTTTATGTGTTTGAATATTCTGACTGGAATAAAGTCCCATATCAAAATCTACTTTGTGTGAGATTTATCTGTTTCAACATCCATCATCTCCACATGCACACACATTGTTCTCTCGGGGAACTGAAGGCTGGCTTCCTGTAACCCCCCCCAAACAAATCTGGCAAGTTACCAGCTTATTACTATAACAATTTCTGATGCCGTCTGATGAAATGGCCAGGAAATTTAAAGCAATTTGATTGGCCAGCAGCCATGCGCTAAAGTGTCTAACACTCAGAAATGAGTCAAGCACTGTCTCAGCTGAGCATTGATACTGGTGAGACAGCCCCCCAGAACTTTCACGGTTGAAACAGAAGCCATGTTTTTTTCACCGCGGTAGCCGTACAGTAATGCAAGCTGTTTGGTAACAGCACAACGTCATGTATGCCACACTCCAGCTTTCACCTAGCTGTAACAGAACACGCTGTAGAGTAATGTTTACAGAAGGAAAACATGAACTGAGAACAATGAGAAAAGCAGAGACATTCCATTAGCCAGCAGTCCCGTGCTGTCACCTCAGCAGCACACCTGCTTGCTTTAGTTCTTAACAACCAACCTGTTGGCTGCTCAAACACCACTTCCTCGCTACTTCTGTCTTTTACTGTACCATCTTTCTCATTTTTTTTTCTACTTAATAACAGGCCTAACGCACAACACACAAAACAAAAGGCATACAGGCACAGTCTCTCCTCGTCCAGCAACCCATTCACTCACTCTCCTCACAGACTAACGATCTGCATGCCCTTGCTATTTCCTCCTTAACCCCTCAGCTCATTGAAATTCTCATTACACAGTACAGCTGAGCGCATATGATGTACAGTACATGCTGATACAGAGCTCAGTTGGCGGCTAGCCACGTGGTGTTGGGGAGCTGTGCCAGTCGTCAGCTGGGTATGATTGGGGGGTTTAGTCCACTAGACCACCAAGATGATTTGGTACATGGGGGTTGGCAGTATTACTCCAGGAGCGTGCGGTGGTGGTTGGCACCTTACCACATTACTGGGCATTGGGCTGGGGACCTTCCAGGATTGCGGGATCGGGTGGGGCGGGGGTCCTATAATGCAATATGGGGGAGGAGGTGTTTTACTGCCTTGTGCAGGGTTGTGGCTAGGTGGGGGCTTCGGGGTCTTGAGCACGGCAGCTGGCAAAATACGGGTATGGCAGCTCATAGCTGGTCTAACTGAACTTTGCCAGTTGTCCTCCAGGACTTTGGAATAGCAATTTGGGGTTACAGCAGCCACCCTTTTGGGATAGGGTGCATATGCTGCTGTAGCCCCCCTTCCGACATGCTGATGGGCAAACAGGTGGCATACTTCCACCTGGCGCAGGCAACCTGCGTGTTGTCACAGGCTGCCTTTCGAATAGGGATTGTCGCACCCCTTGCCATGAAGGTGCTACTTGCATCCGTCCTGTTAGATGCAAGTGCCCTTGCGATAGACAGAGGCTTTATGGGATCTGGTCCTATGTTTCTATGTTGTCTTTTTAACCATGAGTCATACATTTTGATGTAAATGGATGTGTATACCACACCAGTGGTGAAATAAATGGGTAAATAAATCAAGTTATTGTGGGATAAATATTTATTTTCATTTAGAACACCATTTATTTCTCTTAGAACATGTTATTTCCACTTAGAATCTGGAAATAGAACACAGAGAACAATGAGCCAGAAGGCATTACAATGGAAAGAAAGGCAGTTTTAAGTTAAAATAAGGTAAAACACCATTAAAAACATTATAAATGGTGTGGCGCATATCAAATACATAATGGGTTGCAGTAGAGTATACAATGAGTGCCAAGAATCTGAGAACCTCATTGGCTGACTGGCACTTTTGACTGTGGGTAAATCCTATGATAACCCATGCAAAACGTGCCAGCCAACCGCATCTGCATCCCTCAGATTGTGAAAACAGCCCGACCCCTGAAAAATAAAATATCCAGCCACCATGTTGGATTCTTCGTGAACCGTGAGAGAGAACCAAACCCTGTAAAAGATGATCACTACTGCCCTATACAGACCCAAAATAGTGTAAACCCCTCCCACTCCAAACTCGGGACTTACCAAAATTAATTCCTGGACCCTGTCTCCAATTATCTACTCCCTCAGCTGCTTCTGGTCCCTGCACTTCCAAACAGAAGACAGGAAGAGCATTCATCGCAGAGCTCCATAGTTTAGGCGTCACGGACGTTGCCGATCGACACCCTATTACTTCAAACCCTCTGCAGCATTCCGGAGGCCGAGAGGAGGATGTAAAAAAATGATGGCAACTTCTTTCCCTCAGCCCAGAAGCACAAAAATCCTGGTAACGAGTGTAATGAAGTACGGCATGTGCACAAACCAGAAAAAAATGGAGCCAATGCTTGGAAGCGTGGCATGTGCGACCAGAGGAAAAGAAACAATGTTCGTCTTTTCCCTAATTGTTTAACCAGGAGAGACACACAAAGCTGAAAACTTGTTTACAGGTGTGACCTGGGAAGCACAGGGAAGTTAAGTGACTTGCTCAGGGTCACACAGTATGCAAGTGGGGGCTGTGGGATTCAAACCCAGATCTCCAGATTTGCAGCTCAGAGCCTTAAACCACTGTGCTATTCTGCTTCCCCAAACTACTAGTACTAGTACTAGAACTAGCCTCCACAACCAACTTCAGGAGGCTATCCCAGCTCCTATAAGAAAAATGGAGCTTGGGCACAACATAGTGGAGTCACACATCTGGAATTCTGTTTAAAGTTTCCTGACCCCAAGGAAAGAATCAGGGCCAGGAATGAAACAAACAGTACTGCGCATGCACAGTAACACCAGAGCTTAACAACCCAGGATTATTTTTTTCTGGCGCAGCAACATAGCAAAGAAAATAATTTAAAATAGAAAAAGAAAAAAGCTTTTTTAGTATTTCTGACACATAGACAAAGGGGTCATTGTATAATTGCAATAAACCACAGCACCTCTCCCAGGATCAGATGAGGTCAAATGTGATGTCTTCACGCGGGGCTCGTAACAAGTGTGGGAAGGGTGGGCATTGAATATAAACCACAAGTAAAAGATGGGGAGGCAGCTAATGTTACACCACACCAGGTCACTACCAGTGGAAAAAGTGTTGTTGGCATCCTTTCCATAGAACATAGAAACATAGAAATTGTAGGCAGATAAGAACAGCTAGGACCATCCAGTCTGCCCTTAGGCCCCATACATTATATGTGGCCACTGACACTATTTGATCAATTTCTTTTCATCACTCTCTCCCCTTTCAAGCTTCCCTTGTGCCTGTCCCAGGAATGCTTAAAGTCCTCCACTGTGCTTGCCCCCACTACCTCCTGTGGCAGACTATTCCAAGCGTCGACTATCCTTTCTGTGTAGAAAAATGTCCTCACGTTACCTCTTAATCTACCCCCTTCCAATTTCATATTGTACCCCCTTGTTCTAGTACTGTTTTTACATTGGAAAAGGTCCCCCACCTGCACCTTGTTTATGCCCTTGAGGTACTTGAAAGTTTCAATCATGTCCCCCCACTGTCTCCTCTCCTCCAGTGAGTACATATTGAGGTCCCTTAGTCTCTCCTCATATGTTTTGTGGTGCAAGCCCTGCAGCATCTTTGTTTCCCTTCTCTGAACAGTCTCCACCTTTTCTATGTGTAACCCCCCTGCAAATGGGGGTTCCCAAAAGACTTCCAGGAGCTTGCTTGAATGCTCCAAGCCTGAATGGTGTTTGGCATTTAAGCCATTTATCAGTGAGTGTTTTTAGAACCTCTGGTACTGTCTCTTTAAGAGCTGTCTGCTTGCAGACATAATTAGTTTGTATGGGGGACTGTGTGTTTCTTTGATTGAGTACCACTCAAGCTGCTGCCAATTCACTTCATTTTGCAGTCACTAGGGTGCAAAGGAACCTATCTGACAGATGTAACTGTTTGCCAGAAATTATTTAGAGTTTGGAAGAGAAGCTCGACTACCAGTGATGTGTTTTGGGGTCTCTCCTGATGGGGTTCAAGCTGACAACTATTTACAGTATGCAAAGTTAAAGGCCCAGCTAACTCATGCGTACCAACTGGCTTAAACCATGGCTGCCAAAAGAAATCTGGCCAACAAAGAAAGGTATGATAAAGGTGAAAGCACAGGAACTCCAGGAGGGAGATCGGGTATTGCTAAGAAATCTGGGACTGCATGGCAAGCACAAGATTGCTGACAGATGGCACCATCTCCCTCACATTGTAGTGGGCAAACTAGATGATCTGCCAGTGTACAAAGTAAGGCCTGAGAATAATTCAAAAGATGTAAAACAATGCATAGAAATCATTTACTGCCCATTGGACAAATCCTGATTGAGTCTAGCCTCAGCCCCAGAAGATGCCCTCTGGACCAGTGACTAGAGCTGCTGCTAAGAAAAGACCAAGGAAGTCTGCACCTACAGAAGCAGAGTTAAAGTGTTCCCCTGCACAAGTCCCAGTTGAGCATGACTGTCAGTCCATATCAGAAGAAAGTGAGATGACTTTGAATACTATCCTTCTTACGAACTGAGTCAATTGTTTCGGGGCAATCCCTAGTCAATACTGGAGATGAAGCTGGGCCTTCTGGACTGTCCAAGCCCCAGCTTCGTCCCTGGAGCCAATGCTCCCAGAAAGTGAAGTGCAAAGCATCAGATCAGATGAAATGGAATCATTGTGCATGGTTGAACTGTTTGAGCTTTCAGGGAGAAAATGATAGATTGAGGCAGACTGGTGATACACCCAACAAGAAGAGTATTTTGAGTGCCCTGACAGTCCACTGCCAGTGTCCGAAAGCTCTCCATACGAGCCAAATGTTGTGGACTCAGAAACTGTAACTCCTGGAGCTGAAAGTGCCCCAAGTTCCAGCCTCTCTACCCCCATGGAGACTCCCCTGACAAGTGAGGACAATGCTGAAAATGAGGCTCAGAGTGCAGAGACTGTAACAGTTCCCCCTAGAAAGACTGGTCGAGCTGTAAAGCCTGTGGTGCACCTCAGTTATGATTCACTTGGGAGGCCTGTGGACTTGCCTCTCAATGTTGTCCATAAAGGAGTGTATGTGTCCCCGAGCTCATTGCCCAAACTGAGCATCAGTGCTAACTCCAAGTTACTTGTATTGCCCTCTAAGTATGGTGCCCTTGCCCCATCCAGCCCCAAGGTAACTGATAGGGAAGGGCCCCCTCTCTTCAGGTTTCATGTATAAGAGGTAATAACTTGAGTTATGGTACAATGTGTATGTAATACTGTGTAAAGAGTGACGTACTGCAATGTTTCAGAAATGTGTTCTTGGTAAAATGATATATTGACTGATGATTACATTTGCGAGCCTAATGCAAATGTATATGGTTGCAGTTGAAACTTATGGGGGTACTTGCTTGTACGCGACGCAGCTTTCCCAGGCCAGGAAGGTAACCCCCTGCAAATGGGGGTTCCCAAAAGACTTCCAGGAGCTTGCTTGAATGCTCCAAGCCTGAATGGTGTTTGGCATTTAAGCCATTTATCAGTGAGTGTTTTAGAACCTCTGGTACTGTCTTTTGAGAGCTGTCTGCTTGCAGACATAATTAGTTGTATGGGGGACTGTGTGTTTCTTTGATTGAGTACCACTCAAGCTGCCTGCAATTCACTTCATTTTTGCAGTCACTAGGAGTGCAAAGGAACCTATCTGACAGATGTAACTGTTTGCCAGAAATTATTTAGAGTAATAATGAGAATTACAGTTTGTCTAACCTGCTTTCTTTGCAGTCAGAACTGTGTCTGCTAGTTCCCATTCTAGTTTTGAACTGCTGAACTGGACCAATCAGTGTGGGTAAGCTAGCTCTAAAATGGTGCCTTGGACGAATCAGAACTTGGACTCATAATCTGAGCCAGCCACAAGAGGATTGTATGGGCAGTGACTCTGGGAGATGTAGTTTAGACTTCAGCACCTTTTGGACCAACAGCAGCAGTCTATTGTGAGTGACAGCCAATCCAGTCAAGAACTGGGAGGAACTCAAAGAAAGTGCCCGGTTTTGTCGGTTGGAGTTTCAGTTGAGCTTTGGATGAAGAAGGAAGGAGCCCTGTGCTTTTTCAGTGTGCAGTTTTAGTCAAAAAACGTATATGAGCCCAGAGTTCCGGTCTGCAGCTTGTGTAACAGCTTGTAGGACTGAACCGTCCTGTGAAAAGAATCAAAGGATCTCTGAAGAGTAGAAACCAGGCTCACCCTGTAGAAGACTGGAGGAATTGCTGAAAATTGCATCGGTCTGTCAGGAACTGAATCTGCTGTGTGTTCTCCGGGTATTGTGCAGTAATTACGATCGGGATACAGATGCAGCCTGCCTGGTATAGTGCTTTCTTTTATATGGATGTGAAGAGGTTTGTGTACCTCAAGTGAGCCCTGATGACATTGAAGGACCCTATCTTTATTTGGAGGTCGTGAGTACTAATTCAGGGTCGCTCCTGTTGAATTGCCACATTAAATCCAAATGGAATTACTGTACTGCTGACTGTTTAATTCTCCTTTTCTCTTGTGTGAAAGGGCCCCTACCAGCTGCCACGGTTTGGACTAGCCACTAGGGCTTGGGTACCCAGGGACAGTAACTGATAGGGATAGGCCTGCACAGAGCCATAGGTAGATTATTAGAGTGATAAGCTAATTAACCTGATTTCCCCCTGTCCTTGTTATATCCCCTAAATAAATCAGAGCTGCTTGTTTCAGCAAAGAGTTATACTGCCTGAGGTATTTGTCTATGTTAAAGTACTGTACTGTGATTGTTGCACTGTATCTCATTTCACAGGAGGTCCCAGTGCAGAACCAGACCTGGGGGTAAGTGTATACTGTGAAGGTAATTCTGATATATTGTGTGGGCCACTAGTGGGAAGAAGGGGTTGCAGTGTCCCAGAGGGCTGTGACCAAGTTAGTTTAACTATTGCAAACCCTGACCTCTGGGTGGAGGCATCCGCCATTGGATCCAGGCCCCTCAACCTGTTAGTGGCAAATCAGGCAGGGGTAGTAGCCCCTGGGATAGCGCCATCTAGGGGTTACATATGTCCTTGCACAGGTGTGATCTGCAGAACTGCATGCAGTACTCTAGGTGACGCCTTACCAATGTTTTATACAACGGCATCACCACCTCCTGCATCCTGCTAGTGATACCCCTGCCTATGCACCCCAGCATGCCACTGGCCCTCCCTGCCACCTTTGTACACTGCTTTATGCCCTTAAGTTTATCAGTGATGATAACCCCTAGGTCCCTTTCCTCTTTGGTGACAGTCAGCGTCTCCCCCCCACCTGTAGCTCTCCTCAGGGTTCCCTCTATCCAGGTGCATTATTTTGCAGTTCTTTGTATTGAACCTCAGTTGTCACATCTCCGACCATTTTCAAGCTTTTCCAGGTCCCTCTTCATTTTCTGCACCCCTTCTGGAGTATCCATTCTGTTGCAGATCTTGGTGTCATCCGCAAACAGGCAGACCTTTCCTTCCAGCCCCTCTGCAGTGTCACTAATGAAGACATTAAACAGGACTGGTCCTAGAACTGATCTCTGTGGTACCCCGCTGGTCACCCCCCCTCCCTAGATTGTACCTTATTTAGTACCTCATTTACCACCACCCTCTGTCTCATGTCTGTTGACCAGTTCCTAGCCCAGTTCACCACCTTGTCTCCCATGCCCTAGACTACCCATCTTGTTAATCAGCCTTTTGTGTGTTACGGTGTCGAAGGCTTTGCTGAAATCTAGGTAGGCTACATCAACCACCCCTCCCTGATATACTTCCCTAGTCACCCAATCAAAAAAATACATTAGATTTGTTTGACATGACCTTCCTGCTGTGAATCCATGTTGCCTCAGATCCTGAGCACCACTGGATTCCAGTTGTGCCACTATCCTTTCTTTCAGCAGTGTCTCCATGATCTTTCCCACCACTGAGGTGAGGCTGACTGGCCTGTAGTTCCTCACCTCCTCCCTTCTGCCGCTTTTATGCAGTGGGATTACATGTGCCCTGCTCCAGTCCTCTGGAACCACACCCTTGTTGAGTGACTTTGTGAACAGGGCTGCCAGAGGCACTGCTGGTTCCTTTCACAGCTCCCTTAATATCCTTGGGTGGATGCCTTCTGGCACCATGGCCTTATCCACCTTCAGCTTTGTGAGTGCTTCCAGAACTCTCTCCACTGTGAATGGACTGGTGTCCACTTCTCTCCTCCCATTGCCTCTGCAACCCAACTGTGGTCTTTGACCCTTCCCCTCCTTAGCGAATAATGAGCAGAAGTATTTGTTCAGTATTTCTGCCTTGTCCAGATCCTCTTCTTACACTCTCTCTTCTCCCCTTAGAGCCTCACAATCTCCCCCCCTGTTTTTTCTTCTTTCACTGATGTACCTACAGCATGCCTTATCCCCTTTGTTTACAGACCATGCTAAACCCTCTTCTGTTTGCACTTTCACCCTCCTAACAGCCTTCCATGCTTCCCTTAGACATTCAAGGTACACCTCCCTGTCTTCCTCCATTTGGCTCCTCTTATATTTCCTGAAACTCAGCCTTTTAGCCCTGACTTTGTCCCCCATCTCTTTAGAGAACCATAGTGGTTTCCTTCTTCTTTTCCCTTTGGCTGCTATCTTAATGCATTGGTTTGTTATCTCCACTATGGCTTCTTTCAGTTTCTCCCATTGTTCCTCTACCCCCCTTATTACCCCTCCCTTCCCCAGGACTGCTTGTATACATTTACCCATTTCAATGAAATCCGCACTCCTGAAATCTAATACTCTTGCCCTTGTGTGGCTTAATTGAGTCCATGTCTCCATGTTGAACCACACCATGTGGTGGTCACTGGACCCCAGCTGCCCTTCCATCTATATTTCTTCAACTCTGTTCCCATTGGTCCATACCAGGTCCAGAATCGACTTGTCCCTGGTTGACTCATGCACCAGCTGTCTGAGTCCAACCCCCTGCAGGGATTCAAGGATGGCTGTGCTTCTGACTGAAGCAGCCACCTGGGTGGCCCAATCCATGTCCAGCATATTGAAATCCCCCAGTAGCAGGATTTCACTTTAGCTGCCATATCATGTGTGTTTCTACTAGTTCCCTGTCAACTTCCTCCCTCTGTGTTGAAGGTCTATAGATCACCCTCAGCATATTGCTGTTCCATTCCCTTGCTTCAGAGTGACCCATTACCTCGGCCTCCCCTGTCTTCCCTGAACTTCTAGCTTTTATACCATCTCTGATGTGCAGGCCACTCCCCACCCTTTTTACCCTCCTGTCCCTCCTGAACAGTGTATAGCCTGGTATACTGACTTCCCAGCCATGACTAGCAGAGTACCATGTCTCTGTTATTGCTGCTATGTCAAGGTCTGCATCTGCCAACAAGGCCACCAGGTCTGGAATCTTGTTTCCTAGCTACGGGCATTCGTTAGCATGACCTTCCATATTTACAGTCTGCCCACCCTCTTCTTGTTCTTCCTCTCCAGCATCTTCCTCCACCCGGTTTCCTTTCCTATATGCTCTCGTGCCCCCCAGACACTCGTTGTACATTCTTCACCTGCCTGCTTTACCTGTTCCTGTAGTCAACTTATTTTCCTGCATGTTCCCATGGGGGGGATGTTCCTAAGCCTCCTGACCCTCCTAGCTCTTCTCCCTAGGCCAGTTTAAATGCTCACAGCTGAAGTATTTAAACTTCTCACTAAGGACCAAGGTCCCCATCTCGGACAGATGCAGGCCGTGCTCCTTATATAAGCTCGCATCTGCCCAGGTCAGGCCTCAGTCCCCTATGAATCCAAAACCCTCCCTTCCACACCAATCTTTCAACCAGGAGTTGAAGGTACAGATGTGGAGTGCCCTAGCTTCCCCTGTGCCCTGGACAGGTGGCACCTCTGAGAATGAGACGGAGCATGCTATCTGTTTCAGGTTTTCCCACAGCTTCCTGAAATCCTCCTGGACTCTGGCTAACTCCACCCTTCTCTTGGCCAGGTCATTGGTTGCCAAGTGAACAATGACATCCAGCTGCTCCATCCTAGCTGTTGCCCTAGCAGTCCTATGGATCTGCTTCCCATCCCTCCATGCAGCGCTTCCTGGGAGGCACCTGACCTCCCTTTCTCCCCTGCTAGGTGTCCCTAACTCCACTTCCTGGACAACAGAGTACCCCAGTAGGAGAAGCTTCCCCCACCTCCATGGTCCCCTACCTCCCTTCCCTCAGGCTCCATCTTGGAGGACCCTCCCATCCTCCCTGATCCTAGCCTCAGGTTCCTGAGTGGGGCTTTCCCATTCCCCCAAAACAGTGTAGGAGTTACTAAGCGGGACTGGTTGGGGGATGTGCTTTCAACTCACCCTCCCTGAGCCCACCATAGTCCAATCACTCCTCTTCCCGGGCATCCTTTGAGGTACAGGTTGTGGACCTGGTGGTCTTTGGGTGGAGGAGGATGCTGTTTTCAGCTTAGCCAACTCTGCTTGGAGACAGTAAACCTCCTCCCTTGGCCCAGAGAGTTGCCTGCAGATAGGACAGCATCTCAGCCTCCAGAACGTCTCCCTGAAGACAGTTGCTGTACAACCACTGTACTGCACCACTCCCATCATGTCTGTTTCCCTCTTCAATCTACTGCCTGCTTAAGATGGCTATTTGTTATCTCTCAAATATTTGTGTTTTTCTTTTGTGTTTTTGTTATGCTTTCTCTCTTCACGACTTCCTGTATAGAAGCAGGATGTTGCATGGCCATATGGGACCCACCCTATAAATGTAGGCCAAGTCCTGAGGTGGGTGGGTTGCAGGGTGGGAGGGTGGGACTACACCACAGGCTGTGTCCAAAACAATCAGCCAAGGAGTCCCCTGGCAGTGGCTTCTCACCCACTCACTGTTGTCCAGGCACAGCAATTACAAACACACAGTAACAAACTTACCAGCTAGAATCCCTCAATCCTGCCCAAACTAAATGGAGAAGCACACCGAAATGGCATTTAAGAAAATACCTCACATTCAAACTACACTAATCCATGTAATATGATATCTACACTTAAAGTTCAGACAAAGCCAATTACAAACACTCAGTCACAAACTTACCAGCTAGAATCCCTCAATCCTGCCCATACTAAATGGAGAAGACCTCACATTTAAATTACACTAATTCCCATTATATGATGCCTGCACTTCAAGTTCAGACACAGCCAATGATGATCACCGTCCCTTGGCTTGGCTATGGCAGCTGTTGTAGGGCCTGTTTCTCTATTGATGTCTTCCATTTATCATTTATGCCTTGAAAGGGTGAAAAGACCTGTCTCTGCTGCTGGTGGTGCCTGCTACTGTTTGGTGAGTTACAGACAAGACTATCTACATGGCCTTTTTGGACTGCTATCTCTGCTGCTGGTGGTGCCTGCTACTGTTCAGGGTAATTACAGACAAGACTGTCTACATGGCCTTTTTGGACTGCTATATATCCTCTAGGATGCCCTCTACCTGGGGACTGAATACAAGGACTTAACTAAGTGGTGCTCCAAAACCCTGCACTGGATGTCCTGTATCAAGTGAAAGGAGCACAACCAATTGTGCCTGCTAAGTGCCAGGTACATGGTGAGCTGCAGATGGTGCACCACCACCAGGGCACACTAAATGACCTGAGACACCATCCCCTGATACTCGGGGGGGGGGGGAAGAGCATCTCTCAGTTCCCTTGCCACCGTCCACAGGGCATAATGATAGCAGTTAAAGTAACCAGTGTAATTGGCCTGTCCCACACCCAGTGTGTGCACCGTGTACAGTTGGAGGGTCAACAGGGCGAGGAGCAGCCTGCTTACTGGGAAGTAGTGGGGGCCCTAGCTGTGTTGCATTTACACTAGACAGAGTTATTTGTCAGACCGGAAGCTTGAAATTCTGTCAAGGCCCTGAAACCCTCGGCATAACCACATACTCGGAGTCTTCACATTGACAGGTTGACATGGCCCAGGTAGGATGAGACCACACTACCTTTGCTGGGTCAAGTATAACTTCACCAGTTAGCATAGCAAGGAACCAAGAAGCCACCTTTGATAGAATTTCCAGGTGCCTGTAATTCCCAGTGGCGGCTAACTCCTTGAGGAGGACCTCATCTGATCTAGGGTAGGGGTGGGCATTAGGGTTGACAATCCCAAGTAAGGCCCCACCACTGTTTCGCCAGTACTCTGGAGACTCAAATCCCTAATTTGTTTTCATTTCCCATCTTTGTGCGCTTTGCATTTTTACAATCCTAATTTCTGCATTAACATCATTTTTTGCAAAGAATTTCCCTTCGTTTTATGATAGTGGAACTGTATCCTCATTTGCACAGATCCTGCAAAATGGGATAAATACAATATTGGAGGCAGTCCTGACACAATGCATGGGCCCAGAAGACCCTGGCACACATGTTGATATCTTGAGGGTGAGGTTCCCTGACCCAACACAGGGTGTGGTGTCTGTCCCCAAACACTGCTCTGTCCCTACCCAGGCTGTGACTGGTGCTGCGTGCTGCAGCACCTGCCCCATCAGCCTTGTCCCAGTAAACCAGCTCACTGAGTTCACACCTGAACTCAGCTCACTGGCACGGTAAGGCAGCATGTTCTCCAGGGGTGCAGCGTACCCCCCTACAACCAATGTTACTTTTTTTTTTTGTAACTTTAGTTTATTGGTCTTTCAATAAAGCATACAGTTATATATAATTTTCTGATACAGTTCTTAAGGAGTTTTACATAGAAATTCCACATGAGGGCGCCAATCCCCTTAATACATACACTTTAAATGAATCAAACTGTATCTATAAGATACATCCCTGGAGGATTTTCAGTATAAACTTCCAACCAATGTTACTTAATAAATTCTTTGTTTTTAATATTTTGATCCCAAACTTTCAACATAGTCATCTTATGACCCCACCTCATAAACCCCGTAGGTGAAAATGTTCAAATCTGTGCTGAGACACCATTCTGCACCACAAGTGCAAAAACGCATTTTGGACAGGATGTGAAAAATTGCAGCTGTGCGTTCATGAGGTGGTGAGAAAAAATGGGTACGTTAAATCTGAAGTAAAAATATTGTAAATTAACAAAGTTATGCATAGAAACTTTCAACGCATGCTCAAAACTCGGCCATTTTTTTCACCAAGTATTTGACATGGGCTTTTTGGGGCCCCACCTCATGAACACTGACACTGTCCTTTCGTTAATCAGTCCCAAAAGGTGATTTGCGCAGTGATCGTGAAATCACCTTCCGGGTCTGATTAACGAAATGACAGTGACAGTGTCAATGAGGTGGGGTCCCAAAAAGTCCATGTTGAAAATTTGATGAAAAAATACCAAAAAATGGCAACAATATCAACATAAGTTCAAAACATCATTGAAATACATTATATGGCACTTACCTTTATTCCTCAGTTCATGGTTTGATTTTGAAGAGTGGAGACGTGTCTCGGTCTACAGAAGATAACATCATACAACCTCTGGTGGTAAATATAGGGTAGGGGGATGGGTGCTTAGTAGTAAGGTCAGTGTCAGTGGCTCAGTAGGTAGCCCACTTGCCTCTGAGGCTGGGAGATCAGAGGGCTGTGGGTTCAGTTCCCACATCGGGCAGTTAGGTTAATATCCCAGTATTGACACTGTAGTGCACCATGAGAAGGGTGCTGCACTTCTGAGATGCCATCTTTCAGATGAGATGTTAAACCAAGGTCCCATCTGCCTAGATTGGTGGTAGTTCAGGTGGATGTTAAAGATCCCATTGCACTTATCGAAAAAAAGAGTAGGGGAATTTCCCTGTGTCCTGGCCAAATTTCCCTCATTCATTAACAATACCACCAACAGCCTAATCTGGTGCAAGGTCAGTTGACATTCATCTGTATCCCCCTCCACCTCCCCCAGGTTGTACCTGATTTGTCTAGTGCACATACCTGGTCAACTAAATAAATAAAAAATAAATAAAAATGGGGGAGGGGGATGGTGTGACGATGAAGGACTGTTTTCTTTTTTTCAGGTTTAAAAAAAAAGACACCGAAGAATTTTTTTTTTCAGGAAGTTTAGTGAAACTGTTTCAGGACACTGGGAGTGGGCTCCCCAATGTCCTGCATTGCTGGGGTGGTTATAAATGCCAACTCAAGGATTGGAACCCCTATGTCGGCCCTATTATTCAAACTAGGGGCTTGGGGTAGACGTCCAACACCGGGAGATGGGCATCTCGGTGTTGGAATATAGGGGGAAAAAAGTATAATTAAACTATTTCGGTACACTTGGAGTGGGCTCCCCAGTGTCCTACATTGCTGGGGGGGTAATGAATGCCAACACGGGAATTGAGCTCCTTATGTCAGCCCTATTATTCAAACTAGGGGCTTGGGGAGACATCCACACGGGGGATGGGGTGTTGGAATATTGGGGGAAAGTATAATTATACTATTTTGGTACACTGGGGTGGGCTCCCCAGTATTCCACACTGTTGGGGGGTTTGTAAATGCCCCCCGACGTCAGCACTGTTAATAAAAGAAGGGGCTGCACAGGGTGAGAGGCATCCAATGCCAGGGGTGGGCATCCCGTCGTCGGATTATTGTAAACAAAATAAAGAACTTGCTACTCTGCCATGGGGGATCGAGTCCCTGGTGTGCAAAGAACAGTTTAAGGCACAACAGTCAGTATGGGTGCTAAAATGACAGTAGCCCCCCCTCACTGATAAACCAGTCACGACACAGCAGCGAGTGCACTTTACGACAGAGCTGTCCTTAGTGAAAGACAGCTGTGTCATACAGTGCAACCAGCTGTTAACTGCGAAATGCATGATACGGCAGTAAGAGTTGCACTATACGACACAGATGTCGTTTGTTAAAGACAGCTGTGTCATATAGTGCAACCAGCTGTTAACTGCGAAATGCATGATACAGCAGTAAGAGTTGCACTATATGACACAGCTGTCGTTTGTTAAAGAGATCTGTGTCATATAGTGCAAATAGCTGTTAACCTCAAATACATTATGCATAAGGTTGTATTTTTTACAGATTTGGGGACCTATGCTCTGAAATACTGTAGTGCTGCTGTGAAATTCCCCAATGTGTGCGGTTGAAGTGGGCAGCTCCCTGACTTGCTCTCCTGCTGCAGAGACTTTCAGATCTGCCTGGTGCCAACATTGGGGGTCCCAATCCCCATGCCGGCATTCATAAGCCCACCCAGCAGTGTGGGACACTGGAGAGCCTCCCAGTGTCCCTAAATATCTTATTATTTCACGGGACCAAAACAGTTTAAACTTCCGAAAAAAAATCCCTCGATGTCTTTTTATTTTAAAACCTAAAAAAAAAAATGGTCCCACCCACCACCCTTACCCTATATTTACCACCTGGAGGTCGTATGATGTTATCTTCTGGGACTGAGACACGTCTGCACTCTTCAAAGCTGAACTGTGAATTGAGGAATAAAGTGTAGTGCCATATAATTTATATGGCACTTGCCTTTATTCCTCAGTTCTAATTCAACTTTGAAAATGACAGTCCTAGTCGACAGAAGATGACAACATATGACAACTGGAAAAGTACAGGGTAGGGTGGTGGCTGCTCAGTGGGAGAGTCAGGATGGCGGGAGGGAAACAGCGGTGACGACGAGGGATGGTTTTCTTTATTTCAGGTTTAAATTTAAAAAGAGACATCGGGGGACATTTTTCTTTTTTTGTAGGTATACATATAAAATAAATGTATTCTGGGACACTAGGGGTGGGCTTCCCAGTGCTCCACTCTGCTGGGTGGGTGGGTGTTAAATCTGACTGTTGACACTGTTCATCATCATCAAAGTTTTATTGTTTGTCCAGCATCTCATTTGTGGACATTACAATATATTTAAAAACACAGATAAAACTTTTATAATCAATACAGTACAGTTACAGGGTATTAAATTAGCAAAAAAAAAAGGGATTAGCAGTTTTACACATGAAAGTGCTTATCAGCTTTAAAAATGCATAGCACTTGGCACAGAATGGTTAGCAAAATGTAAAAATATATATAATTTTATTAATTTTATCTACTGTGCCATAGACTCACTGAAAACATGCTTAGTCTACTGCTACGCAATTTTGGAAATGGTTAGCATTACCTCCTGTTTTACGTAGCATTTTGCTCTGCTATATCAGTTATTTAAAACCCTGAGTTATGTAAAAAATGCAACAAACATTACATCACATTAGAGATGTCATGGATACAGAATCTAAGTACTTTCAAGATATAGTTCATGTTCCTCAGTCAGAAGTGTTTTTTGTTGTACCTCTGTTTGCAAGTTATTTCTTTTCCTTTTAATAACCATCTTTAAAACAAGCATTTGTCAATGCCGAATGTTGCTTGCTTGTATGTGCTGTTTAGGTATTTGGAAGTGATAGTTCCATGCCTTCCTCTCAAGACATCCACTGTGTCTTTCCGTTCAGTATTCACAGAAGAGTGGGAGGGCAAGGGCCACAGCAGTTGCCAAGGGGTGAGAGGTGGACAATAGTCCATTCAAAGGCAAAGAGTCCTGCAGGAGCTCACTAAACTGAAGGTGGACAAGCGATGGAACCAGATGGCATGTGCCCAAGGATATTAAGAGAACTGCAAAGGAAGATAGCAGCACCTCTGGCAGCCATGTCCACTGAGTCATTCAACATGAGTGAACTTGAGGAGGCACATGTGGTCCTTCTACAGAAGTCCGGCAGCAGGGAGGAGGCGGGGAACAATAGGCCGTTCAGCCTCACCTCAGTAGTGGGGAAGATCATGGAGACATTGCTTAAAGAAAGGATAGTTGGGCATCTAGAAGCCATCGGAGCCCAGGACCATAGACAGCATGGATTCACAGTGGGGACATCATGTCAGACAAATCTGGTTGATTTGTTTGACTGGGTGACAAAGGAAGTGAATCAGGGTGGGGCAGTGGACAACGCTCACCTTGATTTCAGCAAAGCCTTTGACACCATCCCACGTAGCAGGCTGATAAACTAGCTAGGTAGGCTGGGCATGGGGGAAAGGGTGGTAAATTGGGTTAGAAACTAGCTAACAGACAGTAGGCAGAGATTGGTGGTAAATGTGATGCAGTCTAGAGAGACGGGGTGACCAGAGGGGTGCTGCAGGGATCGGTCCTGGGGCCAGTCCTGTTCGATGTCTTCATTAGTAACACTGCAGAACATCTGAAGGGAATTTTTTCTCCAAATTTTCAACATAGCCATTTTAAGACCTCGCTCATGAACAGTGTCACTGTGATTTTCTTAATCTGTCCCAAACATTGATTGCGCACACCGAATGTGCCATTGTGCGCTACATGCAAGGAAACTCATTTTGGCTGACATGTGAAAAATGACAGCTGTACTGCTCATAAGGAGGTGTGGTAAAATGGCAATGTTGAAAATCTGGAATGCAAATATCAAAAATTTGCGAACTTACGAGTGTGCATAGGAACTGCACAACACACGCTCATAAAACAGTCATTTTTAGGAATTTTTCACCAAATTTTCAAAATAGCCATTTTAAGACCTCTGCTCATGAACAGTGTCACTGTGATTTTCTTAATGTGTCCCATACATTGATTTCACACACCGATTGTGCCATTGTGTGCTACATGGGCAGAAACATGTTTTGGGCGAGATGTGAAAAATGACAGCTGTACTGCTCATAAGGAGGTGTGGTAAACTGGCAATGTTGAAAATATGGAGTGAAAATATTGAAAATTCATGAACTTACAAGCGTGCGTAGGATCAGTGCAACAAATGCTCATAAAACAGTCATTTTTGGGAATTTTTTCGCCAAATTTTTAGCATAGCTATTTTAACACTTCTGCTCATAAACAGTGTGACTATGATTTTCTTAATCTGTCCCGAACATTGATTTTGCACACCGACTGTGCCATTGTGTGCTACATGCGCGGAAACATATTTTGGGTGAGATGTGAAAAATGACAGCTGTACTGCTCATAAGGAGGTGTGGTAAAATGGCAGTGTTGAAAATCCGGAGTACAAATATTAAAGATTCGCAAACTTACGAGCGAGCGTAGGAACTGCGCAATGCACGCTCGTAAAACAGTCATTTTTAGGAATTCTTTCACCAAATTTGCAACATAGGCTTTTTGAGAGCCCACCTTATGAACACTGGCACTGTCGTTTCGTTAATCAGTCTCGAAAAGTGATTTTGTGCAATGACCGCGAAATCACCCTTCGGGCCCGATTAATGCCATGACAGTGACAGAATTCATGAGGAGGGGTCCCAAAACCCATGTTAAAAATTTGGTGTCAAAATTCCAAAAATGCCTGAGATATGCAGCAAGTGAAAAACCCTATCTATCCCATTATACAGCTTACCGGCATTTCCTCAGTTCGCAGTCAGCTTTGAAGAGTGCAGACGTGTTCCCGGTCCACAAAGATCATCTCGCGCCGAGGTCCGGAGGTAAGTATAGGGGTGAGGGGGTGTGGGGAGGCAGGTGCGCTGTGGGTGGGTGCGGGTTGTGGGAGGGTTCAGGAGAAGTGCGAGGACAGTTTTGTTATTTACAGGTTTTTTAGTAAGACTACGAGGAACGTTTGCCACGGTGGGGTGGGCTCCCAGCGTGGCAGCTGGAAGGCTGTTGAGGGGGGCTGGAGCCGACGGGGAATTGGGCACCCCTGTTGGCCATAACATCATTTTGCCACACTGGGGTGGGCTCCCAGCATGGTACATAGATGCTTTGGGGGGGCATGCAGCCGACGGGGGATTGGGCACCCCATTTGGCCATAAAACAGTTTGCAGCATGGCACCCAGATGCTTTGGGGGGTAGTGGAGCCCACGTCAGCCGCCACAGTGTGAGGGGGGAAGGCGCGTAAGCACGCAATGCGCATCGCATGCGTGTGTGTGTGTGTGTGTGTGTGTGTGAGGGGGAGCTCTGCTCACTGAAGCGGAGCTCTCCCTTTCAACTGTATGACCACTGCATTTTCAACTGCTGTCATAGACAGCTGCAGCAGTGCTTGGGGAACTGGGGCCGAGCCTGCAAACACACTGACTGCATTGGAAGACAGGTGCCACACCTCCGAAAACTCGGATGATGGCACTATGTGTCTTGCACATGCATGCAAGCAACAGAAATATCACTGTCCTTTCAACCTCTTTTATTGTTTTATTAAGAGGTTGGCCTATAGAAAATTCAGGAAGACCAAGGGAGAGGTGGATAGGGAAGATTACCTAAGGTTGGCTAGTGAGGCAAGTACGGAAGTCCGGCGAGCATAGGCACAGAAGGAGCTTCAAATAGCTGAAGGAATTAAAAAGTGGGAGAAGGCTTTCTTTCATTATATAAGTGAGAAAAGGGACAAGAAGGAAGGGATTGTTAGGCTTAAGAAAAGTGTGGAGTGGGTGGAGGATAATGGAGGAAAAGCAGAGATACTAAGTGAATGCTTCTGTTCTGTCTTCACCAGGAAGAAGGACATATCAGTGCCTTCAGGAGGGAAAAGAGGAATGGGGGGGAGCACAGACATAATGATAAAGTGAGGGAGGGTCTGCTGGCATTGAAAGTGGACAAATCACCAGGACCGGACAGAGTACATCCAAGGGTACTAAAGGAACTGGCTGAAGAGCTGGCAGGGCCACTAGCAGACCTATTTAATAGTTCTGTAGAGTCAGGTGTGGTACCACAGAACTGGAGAACAGTACATATAGTGCCCCTTCAGAAAAGCGGTCCCAAGGATGATCCAGGGAATTACAGACCAGTCAGTCTGACCTCCATTGTGGGCAAGCTCATGGAGACCATACTAAAGGAAAGGTTGGTGGAATATCTAGAGGAACATGGTCTCCAGGATGAGAAGCAGCATGAATTCATGGGGGGATCATGTCAAACAAATCTGATTGACTTCTTTGACTGTGTCACTAAGACAGTAGACAGGGCGAAGCGTAGACATACTCTATCTTGATTTCAGCAAGGCCTTTGACTCTGTGCCCCACAAAAGGTTGATCAGGAAGTTGGTGGATCTGGGAGTTGAGGAAAAGATGGTCAGATGGGTGGAAAACTGGGTGAGGGACAGAGCCCAGAGGGTGGTGGTGGGGGGAGAGTTATCTGGCACCAGAGAGGTAACCAGTGGGATCCCACAGGGCTCTGTGCTGGGGCCGGTGTTGTTCAATGTCTTCATCAGTGACATTGGGGATGACATTAAAGGCAAAATGTGCCTATTTGCAGATGACACCAAGCTCTGTGGGAGAGTGGACACAGCTGAAGGAATATGGGACCTACAGGAAGATCTGGAAAAGCTAGGAGGTGCTCCAGGATCTGGCAGGCCGCAGCTTGGCTTCAATGCCAAGAAATGCAAAGTTATGCATATTGGAGACAAGAACCAGGACAGAGTATTTCCTGGGTGGAGTCCGAGTATCTGCATCAGAGAAGGAGAAGGACCTGAGAGTGATGATCACTAGTGACCTGAAGCACTCCATGCAGTGCAAGACAGCAGCAGCAAAGGCAAATAAGATGCTGGGATGCATAGCTAGGGGGATCAGTAGTAGGAGAGAGGAGGTTATACTGCCCTTGTACAGGTCACTGGTAAGGCCGCATCTAGAGTATGGAGTTCATTACTGGTGCCCACACCTCAAAAAGGACATTAACCTGCTGGGAAGGTACAGAGGAGGGCTACAAAGATGATAGCCGGTCAGCAGGGCAAGGCATATGAGGAGAGGTTGAGGGCACTGAACATGTACTCCCTGGAAGACAAAAGAGAGAGAGAGAGAGGACATGATTGGGACATTCAAGTATTTGAAAGGGATAAATAAGGTGGATAAGGAGGGTCTCTTTAAGCTGAGTGGCAACCATATGACAAGGGGGAACAGTCTTTAAGCTGGAGGATGGGAGGTTTAGAAGGGAGGTCAGGAAGCACTTCTTCACAGAGAGGGTGATGGACACTTGGAATGCACTGCCAGAAGAGGACATCTTGTTGAAGACAGTGGACAGCTTTAAGAGAGGCTGGAATAAGCATAGGGGGAAGGTAAGAATCATGGGCAGGGAGGATGGGAGGAGTGGGGTGGGAGGGCAGAGACATTAGCGCAAGCTGGGGACCTTGCAATAGGAGCAGACTTGATAGACCAAATGGCCTTCTTTTGCTGGCTTCTTCGTATGTTCATATGTTTGTATGTTTGAGGATGCAGGAGGATGAATACAAGATCATAGTTAAGTGTGATATATCTAGTTAGAAAATCATTTAAAATTAGTCTTCTAGGTAAAGCATACTGTATATGGGACATATATGCTGTATATGAGTTTTTCTCAATATTACATTTGTATTGAGGAGCAGTCTTAACTTTCTTAAGATGGTGTGTCCAGAGGTGAAAAGAGTTAGATTTTTTAATAGGTTTAATAATCTGTTCAACCAAGGGAATGAGATTCCATTATTATGCCATCTAATTTCTCTTTTAAACAATCACTAGGAAGAGAATTGGTGGAATTATTTATTATTTGCAGCCAATAAGCAGTTATTCTGGACTCCACCAGGCTGGTCATTATACACTGACCCAATTCCACTTGTACCATAGCTGAGGCCGTTGATTTCGGGACTTGCTGAAGTGATTTATGTAGATAAAGTAGCAGGTTTTTCAATATCATTTGTTACTTTGAAACCTCAAATTTCAGATCCATAAAGTATTATCATGTTGGTTTTAACTTCTCCAGCCCTTAATGTAGGTATGAGGGTGTTACCACCAAATTTATAGTTGAAACTAAGAATGACTTTTGCAGACTGTTTAGCTTTTATACACTGTGATTTAATGTGAGGGTTCCATTTTCCGTTTGCAGTAAACTTTATCCCCAGCTACATGCATTCTTTTACAGTTTCAATATTATCTGTATCGTAGTTTAGTATACTGTTTGGTTCTATTAGAGCCAAAGACTATAGCTTTAATTTTTTTAAGTTTATTTTCAATTCTAGTGCTTAACATTTAGCAGCCAATACAGTTAGGTTTTTCCGTAATCCTGCAATTGTTAATGAGAGCAACACTAAGTCGTCAGCATATGCCAAAATGAAACAGGGTAGATCATTAATTTTGGGGGCATTCCAGACCAATGTTCTGAAGGTTGTAAGAGACTGTCAATATAAATGTCAAAAAGGATGGGAGCTTGAAGACATCCCTGCTTGACTCCTCTGGTGGAGCTAAAATAGTAATATCTCTTGTATTGTTACATCTAACAGCAGTACTTGTATTGGAGTATAGCATAAAGATAGGAAGCAAAAGACTGGATAGAAGACCTTTATGTTTAAGAACTAACCATAACTTTTCTTTGCTGATTGAATTGAATGAAGCAGAGAAATCAATAAACAATGCATATACTTTTGACTTTCTTGTGATGACATTTCTCTAATAAAAGTGCCAAACAAAAGGCATTGTCTATAGTTGGAAATTCAGAGCAGAAGCCAGATTAGAATTTGGAAAGCGGTGAACTAGTATTTGTCCAATTTAACAGTTTATTGAGAATTATTTTGTAAATATTTTGCACCTCTATCCAGTAAACTAATGGGTCTGAAATGTGCCTTTTTGTGGATGGGTACATTTATATTCTTTGTCTAAGAGAGGAATAAACTTGTTAGTTAAGCTGATTTTGAAAAACAGTGTTAGGAGGAGAGTCCAAAAGTTTGTGTATTTTTATAAATTTTGGGGAAATCTGGACCTGGGGCTTTATTATTTTAGCAAGGCTATTTATAGCTTACTCTGCTTCTCCCTCATCAATGATCAGCGCACACTCCATGTTTTGAATCATCTTTAGTGTTCCTTTTGATCTTTAAGAGGAGAAACAATATTAAATATAGATTTAAAGTGTTTAACCCAGTTTTCTTTCGGGATCTATACTGCCAATGGGAATATTCACTTGTACCTGAAGCCACCATTCTCCAAAATTTGGAAATATCCTTATCCTGTATAGCTTTGAACATTTCTGCCCGTTGTGCTTTAATTTGATCTTTCCTCAGTTTTAAAAGTTGATTGTACACCTTCCTGTTTTTATGTAGAGCATAACATTACTTTTGGTTGGACTATTTTTTTAGAAAAGTGATTTTTTTCCATAAATATGTATGTATATAGATATATTATATTATTATTATTTTTTTTTTTTGCTATTTTGCAAGAGTCGTCGAACCGTTCACTGTTTTTTCTAGGGCTACTTTTTGCATATGTATTTTCTTTGATCCATTCATATGTGTTGGATAAAGATTCCTCAAGTTTAATTGGTGACAGAGTAGGGAGGTCATAAATATCTAGGGAAAGAATAGGGTCAAACATAAAATAAATAAATAAAAATGATCTTATCCACTGTGTCCCAGGTTTTAATAGTCAATCTGAGTTTAGCTTTACCTGCTTGTTCTAGAGCTAGAAGTGGACTATAAACATTGTCAGCTTCAGATCCAGTTTGTTTGGGAGTAAATATCAGCATTAATAGTGTATATAGTGTATATAGTGTATGTAGTGTAGATAGACTTATTTTCCACTAACATCTTTCAGCCTCCCCTTTTTTTCCCCTAAAGTCAATTTGTTTTTGTACTGATTTATTTTTCATTTTCACCATATGTCTCCATTTCTGTCTCCTTCTCACACATTTGTCACCTTTCAGCCTTCTTACAAGGCCCTGTTAATCAGTCTCTACCGGAACTTCCCAGCTCTTTCTCTCCCATTATGTTTTATCTTTCCCATCATCACCTTTTGTTTCACAGATTCTCTCTTAATCTTACCATTTATCACTTCTTCTCCCTTAGCCTCCTCTTCTTCTTTCTCCACATATATATCTCTCATTTTACCTCTCCTCTACACTAACTTGTTTTTTTCTCTTTTAGATATTTCCTGAAGAAGACCTAAGGTCGAAACATAGATTTTAACTCTATTTTCTATTTTCAGTGTGCATTTAATATAACCATTTTGTTTTGCTTTTAGACCACATGCTGGCCTTAGCGCCTTGTCTTTGTTTTTTATTAATAGTGTATGGTCACTTTCAGGGCATGTGAATAAACATGGAAGTAAAAAGTTGATAATTTGCAAGGGAACATAGTACACAATCAGTTGTACTTTGGTCATTTGGTGAAAAGTAAGTAGTTTTACCATCTTCATCCTCCTGCATCCTACCGTTTAAAATCAGTTGGTTATTATTTTCTATGAACTGCATAAACAGTCTACCAGTTTCATTTATCTTACAATCAGAGCTGAAGTATTTTTCCAGATTTCCCAGGTACATGAATTCATGTAACAGTTTCCGATTATCACAGTCAGCATTCCATGAAATCTCCAGCAATCAAGAGCACACTTTCTGGGAATTTAACTTGGGAGTACTTCAATATCTATAGCCAATTCAGTTGGAATGTCATTCATTTGTGAGGCTGAAAATTTTTAGCCAAATAAATATTTACTAGTAATACTATTGTTAGTGTCCATTTAATCATTACTAAAATATATTTTGTTTAATGATTTGTTGTAATAATTTAAACTGCTCATTTATTTTAATATATATTATTATTCTACCTGTACACCTCCCAAATTTGGTGATCCTGATTGCTGGAGAACATATAGGAGAAAACCCATTTAAATTAACAATTTCCGATTCCCTAGTCTCTTGAAACATTAATATCCCAAACTTATTAATAAATGAATTCCATTCTATATCAGCAAGTTTTGGGGGCAGTCCTGCCATGTTCCATACTAAGATATTAGAAAGTAGGAACACAGTATTGGAAGATGCATTACAGGAATTAATTGTAAATTGTCTCGTGGGTGTGCCATTGGGAAGTACCAGATCCTTTGAATATATCTTTGGAGAGGGTGTAGGCTGCAGGATTCTCCTCATCTACCATCCACCAGGAGATGGTGGAGAATTCCTGCAGGAGATAGCAGACTTCACCATCGACATGGTGTTGATGTCCCCCAGATGGATAGTTCTGGGGGACTTCAGTGCCTGGGTTGATGATGAACTTTCACATTTTGGCCAAAATCTTGTACAGCTGATGACAGTGCTGGGCCTGACACAGGTAGTTACCTCCTTGACCCATGTTGGGGGTCATTCGTTGGATCTGATCTTTCTTTTGGGTAGGGAGATAGCTGACTTAGGGGTGGAACCAGTCAGCTGGTCTGACCATTACACCATAAGATTCAGCTTTGGGGCCCCCCCAATAGGTGAGCCCCTATGGAGATGTTCCAGTACCGCCCTTTAAGGAGGGTTAACCCCAGTGACCTATTGACGGAGCTGGACCTATCAGACTTGTTGGTGAATGCATGAGTCCAGATGATCTCGTACTAGCCTATGATAAGGCTGTGCAAGATGCTCTGGACAAGATTGCTACTGTGTGTGTTCGGCCTCTCACTCTTCATCCAAGGAGCCCCTGGTTTGATGGCTCCTTGAAGGAGTTGAGGCGAGTTGGCTGAAGGATGGAGAGAGCCTGGTGGAAGTCTGGCCTTGATGCTGACAAGCTTAGGTTGATGGCAGATTACAAAGGCTATCAATCAGAAATCTCCGGTAAGGAGGCAGAATTCTTGTCCAGGGAGATTTCTGCTGCACAGAATCGACTGGTTCAGCTTTTCCGGACTGTTGACAGATTGTGCAATCCAAACTGTCTCCAGTCCAGAGGAGCTTTTTCTCAGCTGAGATGCAAGGAGTTCGCTCGATCCTTTGCAGATAAGGTTGCCAGCATCAGGTCTGGCATCGGTCCGACCTCTCCTTTGAGGGACTGCAGTGATTGACAGGAGGTGACATACACTCGGTCTAGCTGGTCAGATAATTGCCGGCCGGAATTCATGGACATTGTCAAGATCATCCAAACACTGGGCCCCTCACCCCTCTTGGTGGGATGTGTAGATGTTATCTGCCCGATCCTTGCTGAAATTGTCTGGAAGTCCTTGGAGAGTGGTGTCTTTCCTGACGCCCTGAAGGAGACGGTCATTTGACCACTCCTTAAGAAATCCTCCTTGGATCCAGACTGTCTAGATAACTACCGGCCTATCTCTAACCTGACATTTGTTGGTAAGATTATTGAAAAGGTGGTTGTGCTGCAATTGGATAATTATCTTACAATTCACAATATCTATGATACTCTCCAGTCTGGTTTTAGGAAAAAACGTAGCATGGAGACTGCTCTTGTCTGGGTATCGAATGATTTCCTAATGGCTAGAGATTGAAAGGCACGTACCATTCTGGTCCTTCTTGATCTCTCTGCCGCATTTGACACTGTAGGCCATGGGGTGCTGTTGGAGCACCTGCGGCTTTTTTGCGGGCTGTCTGGTACAGTCCTCAAATGGTTCCATTCATTCCTCATGGGCAGGTGTCAGAGAGTTGTCACTGGAATTTATTCTTCTGATGCTCTCTCCTTGCTCTGTGGGTGCCGCGAGGTTCCATTCTGGCCCCCATGTTGTTTGCAGTGTACATGCTGTCATTGGGAGATATCATCAGGTGATACAGTCTGAGTTTTCACTGCTATGCAGATGATACTCAGCTGTATATGTCCTTTCTGCCCGGACACAATGATGCACTATCCATGCTAAATAATTGCCTTGCTGAGATCAGTGCTTGGATGAGTTCAGACTGGCTAAGACTGAATCCAGACAAGACTGAAGTGTTGATAGTGGACCCAGGTCATCTGGGGGTGGGTTTAGGGGCTGGACAGTCATCTGGCTTGCTGCTTGGTGGTATACCGCTACTTACCTCAGACCGGGTGCATAACCTGGGTGTTATTTTTGATGATGGTTTGACCCTAAAATCTCAGGTGTCAGCTGTCATCAAATCTTCCCTCTACCATCTGAGGAATATCACCCGGGTGAAACATCTGGTTCCCGCAGATGATCCTCCAACACTGGTCCATGCCTTTGTCACTACCTGTCTTGATTACTGCAATTCTCTATACCTAGGGCTACCAGGTATTGATATCCACTGCTTGCAGCTGGTGCAGAACATGGTGGCCAGGCTTCTGACTGGGACCGCTAGGACCAGTCATATTACACCTGTGCTCTGTAGGCTGCACTGGCTGCCTGTTCAGTGGCGGAATACCTTTAAGGTTGGCTTGCTAACCTTTAAAGCCCTACACAAACAGGGACCCAGTTACCTGCAAGATCTCTTGGTAGCCTACCTCCCCTTCCATCCTCTCCAATCCGCTCATGAGGGATTGCTGGAGATTCCCAGGGTACGCTTGAAGACCTCTGGTTCTCGTGCCTTCTCTTTTTCATCTCCGACCCTGTGGAATTCTCTACCTCGTCGGTTGAGAGAATGCCGGACCGTTGATCATTTTAAAGTTGGAGTTAAAGACTTGTTTATTTGATTTAGCCTTCCCAAAATAGGGATGATTTAATTTTATTGTTCTTGTTTTAGTTTTTATTTGATGTAATTGGTTTTATGTACAACACCTTGGTTTTGAAAGGCGCTATAAAAATAAAGATGATTTGATTTGAAATATGTCTCATTTAGTTATTCCTGTAAATTTACTACAGACTTGTTGATGTTGTCAGAATTCAGCATATCCATATCTACCAGTAATATGTTTGCCCTATCCAGTTTGTAGGAATTGTTAATCAGATCATGGTAGAGTTGGCCTGACGTTATTGCTATAAAGATTTGTGATGCATTATGTTCATCAGCTCTATGTCCTTTGGATCCATTTTTACATTTAGGGTGGTCGCAAACAGAGCCATGATCAGGGAGGTCAATATCCGTTCTGATTCTTCCTGCAGATGGTCAATTCCAAAAATGGAGAAAACTTTTTTTTTTTTGGTTAGTATTAAGGTTCCACTAGTACCACAAGAGTCTACTTTATTTCCTAGGCATCCACAAATTGTAGCCCATGCAACTGGGGCTGAGATTTTAAGTTCTAAGTCACTTAATTTTTGTTGTTTGCACCACACAAGTTTTGCAGCATCCATGCTGTCTACCATGATGTACACTGATAAAATAGCGTCTGATCTGTCTCTAAACACAGTTACTATATTCCTATTGGCTAAAGAAGTTTGACAGGGGGGGTGGATGCCATAGCCAGGTGAAGGTAGTGAGTATCTCTGGGCTGACAGTGCACAGAGCAAAGTTCATGGTGTACTTAACCGGTTAGGATTGTGGAGGAAACTGATTAGCATTTGGGAACCAACCATCTCGAGGGAAATAGCTGCTTTGGAAATCCAGGTTCCAAGAACTTGCCAGAGTCTGTCAGGATAATGGATGCAACATTTCCTTTTCAGAGATATTGCCAGTACCAAAGGCCTCAGTGGAGAAAAATAGAAGATCACAGAGGTTAATGACTGGCTCAGGAAGTGGGGTGAAGAGAGTGGGTTGGGGTGTTAGGAACTGGAAAGGAGTTTGGGAGGATAAGGACTGTATGCCAAGGACAGGCTTCATCTTGCCCCATTAGGGAAGGAAGTCCTTAAACAGGGATGGCTGACTACATCGAGAAAGGTGGGGTTTAAACTTGTGAGGGGGAAGGGATAAGGAGGACTGACCAGAAGCCCTTTCCTCCAGATGAGGGGAGTAGCCTTCAAACCCAAGGGGAGGGGAAACAGACTGGGGGTGGAGGTTTCAGGAGGAGCAGAGGGAGGATGGAAGTATAAGGAACCTGGGTGGGGTTCGACAAAGGGGATCAGGGATAAGAGGTGGGGGTTGGTGTTAGTAAATGCCAGGAGCTTGGGAAACAAGTTGCCAGAGTTCCAGGCCATGCTGTTCGGGGTGGATGTGGCGGCGGTCACGGAGACGTGGGCCAACAAAAACCATGACTGGGACCTAAACGTGCTGGGGTACACTATGCTTAGGAAGGATAGAAAGGAGGGCAGAGGGGGTGGAGTGGCTATGTTCATTAGAGATGACATAGAAATTGCTAGGGTAGAAGAGGCAGAGGGAAACATGGAGGCCTTATAGGTCACCTTACGATCCCCAGCAGGAGATAAGGTCAAGCTGGGTGTAGTATATAGGCCCCCCGGGATGGGTGATGTTCTGGAGGATGGTTTGCTGGACAGCATCATTGCCCAGTGTGTGAACCAAAGGGAAGGAGTGGTGTTGATGGGGACCTTAATATGCAGGTACAAACTGGGAACCATGTCCTCTAAGGTGGCCAAGGAGCAGAGGCTGCTGGACGGCTTCCAGGATATGTTCTTAACACAGCATGTGATGGAGCCCACAAGGGAAGGGCATGTCCTGGACGTGGTTCTGGCAGATAGGGATCTGGTAAGGGACCTGGTTGTAGAGGATCCCGTGACTGGGAGGCGACACAATACTGTCTGGTTTCAAATAAGCATGGGGGGGAAGGATCTAGGACACTGGCAGTGGACTTCGGAGGGGGCAGACTTTGTGGGCATGGGAAATATTCTCAAGGATCACTTGAAGGGGATTACATCAATGACAAATGTAGAAAGGAGATGGGAGATCATAAAACGGGGAAAGAGTAAAGAGCATCGGCTGGCACAGGGGATACATGGAGGGGAAAAGGGGTTCTTCCGGTACATTGGGGAGCAGAGAAAAACTAAGAAATATCTCAGCAGATTGAGATCAGAGGGAGGGTGGGTGGAAGAGGCGAGGGACCAGGCAGAGGTATTTAACGAGTACTTTGCCTCTGTGTTCACTAGAGAGGGGGATGGGATATCTACAAAGCAAGGCATGATGGGGATAGAAGCAGCAGTGAGTGGGATCAGGGGAGCAACAGAATTGGAGCAAGAGGGAGGGAGAGGTACCCCAGGAGTGTCACATCTGGATAAGGATAAAAAGGCCAGTAAGGTGGAGGGGACGGATGATTCTATCTCCGCCAAAAGGATGTGGTTAGCCCTCAAGTCCCTAAAGAAAGACAGATCTCCTGGGCCAGATGGCATTCATCCAAGAGTACTATGGGAATTGGCGGACATACTGGCTGCACCCCTGGTGGAGCTCTTCAACAGGTCACTTGAGACAGGGAGGGTACCTAGGGATTGGCGAGAGGCACATGGGGTGCCAATCCATAAAGGGGGGTCGCGAGAAGTACCAGGTAACTATAGACCCATCAGTTTGACCTCAGTGGTGGGAAAATTAATGGAGAGTATACTAAAGGAACGATTGGTGGTGTACTTGGAGGAGGTGGGAGATCTGGATAGTCGGCAACATGGGTTTGTGCCAGGTAGGTCATGTCAAACCAATCTTGTGGAGTTCTATGAATGGATAACATCAGAACTGGACAGGGGAAAGCCTGTGGATGTATTATTCTTGGACTTCAGCAAGGCGTTTAACTCTGTCCCCCACAATGGTCTGGTGGAGAAACTGATGGGTTTGGGAGTAGGCCCTTTGATGGTCAGATGGATTGAAAACTGGCTAGCTGGATGCACCCAGAGAGTAGTGGTCTGTGGGGAGCTCTCGAACCCTAGAGAGGTTGGTAGTGGGGTACCGCAGGGCTTGGTTCTGGGTCCGATCCTGTTTAATGCATACATATCGGACATCAGGGAGGGTATAGGGTGTGAAATGAATCTCTTTACTGATGACTCAAAGATGGGAGCAGTAGTTGAGGAGAAGAGGGGAGGTTGGCCCTGCAAGGGGACCTGGACACCATGGAAAGCTGGGCTCACACATGGAAATTAAATTTCAATATCACCAAGTGCAAGGTGTTACATCTTGGTGGGAAACCTAAACACAGGTACACCCTGGGAGGGAGGCGCTGGAGGCCTCAATAGGGAAAAAGACCTAGGGGTCATGGTGGATGCAGTCATGGAATAACTCTGAGCAGTGTAGGAGAGCGCTAGCAAGGCAAACAGGATGTTGGGATGCATTGTAAGGGGGATCACCTCTAGGAGCAAGGAAGTGATTCTGCCGCTGTACAATGGACTGGTTAGATCACACCTTGAGTACTGTGTACAGTACTGGAGACCACACTTGAAGAGGGACATACAGCTCCTGGAGAGGGTACAGAGGAGGGCAACTAAGATGATACGAGGGCTATGGGATTTGACGTATGAGGACAGACTTGAGGAGCTCTGCCTGTTTTCATTGGAGGAGAAGAGACGGAGGGGGGCATGACTGAGGTTTCAGGCACCAAGGAATAAATAGGGTAAACATGGAGGGAATCTTTAGACTAAAGCAGGGAGGTATCACCAGAGGGCATGGTTTGAAGTTGGAAGGTGGAAGGGTGAGGGGGAAGAGGAGGAGGTTTTTCACTGAGAGGGTGGTGGACCCTTGGAATGCACTGCCTGGTGAGCTGGTTCAGAGATCCACAGTGGAGGGCTTCAAGAGAGGGTGGGACAGACACAGAAAGTGGATGTATCAGATGATGGCCTGTCCCAGGGGGGTGGGGATAGATGATAGGGGTTTCTGGAACACAAGGGAGGGGGAGGGCCTCGGCACTCAACTAGGGATCTGAGGTTCAAGCAGACTCGATAGACCATAAGGCCTAATCTGCTGGCAAATAGTATGTATGTTAGTATGTTAGCATTCAACTTCTATTAAATACTGCATTAATTCCAGCAGCGATTCATTTGTTTCATAGTTTTTTAAAGAAAACTCCTGTAATTCTTAAAATCGCTTCTTTGCCAGTAAGAATAGGAGATTTATATTTTTCCTTTTGCTCCTCTTTTCCAGCGATAATTCTTGTGGGTACTGCTATTCAGATGGATCTCACTAATTTGTTCCTTCGATTCTTGTTTTTCCCACTTTGTGCAGGTTCAGACTGTGTTTTGCTTTAGTTTGTTGGCCTGATGGTGCAGTTTCTCCTTAGGAATTGTTATGAAGGTTGAGGGACCTTACTGATTACTATTGTAGGAGATAGTGCTAGTTTTGTGTTCAGGTTTTGTTGTAAACAATATATTGGTTCATTTCCTGTGTTTTTGTAATTATTTTGAGAGTTACCTTCGGGAACTTTTCCTTGTTTCTTCTTTTTTTTCTTGTTTTATTTTTCTTTTTGAAGGGACTCTGGTATTATTGTTATTTTTTCAACTCTCTTTATGCACCTCCTCACTCGGACCCTTGGACTCTTCTGGTGGGGGCTCACGACATGACCTTGTCTCACCTGCCTGAAGTCCCAGTCACACCTTCGCCCTTGGCCACTCCTTCCTCGCCTCCATTGACACCCGGCAGGACCGCCGACTAGTTCCTGGTGACATTTATGAAATACAGACAGGCTGCCAAAGAATGAGGGAGCCCCAAAGGTGGACTGAGGACCCTGCACTGGGCATGGAGGTCAGCCCCTGGTCCCTCCATCGCCAAGTGAAGGCCAGGATCTTTTCCTGTTCATGGTTTCCCCCGGAGTGTGGATGTGCAATGACATCTGCACAGGCACGCTGCTGACATCTGCCGCTGCTCCACCCCTTACTGTGCCGGCCTTTGTAAGCCCCCCGATCTCCATCGGGTGCTGCTGAAGTGCCGCGCAAAACCCACAACCCACCCCGGGAGAGGAGAGCTGTCCTCCAAATGCTCAATCCTTCTCCCTCCCTAGCCAACCCTCAGTGGCCTGAGTCTGCTCCCATACCCAGTTCGCCAGCGCATCTCAACCCTCAGCGCCACTGGGCCAGCAACTCCCTCCTGGTTCAATTCCCTCCCAGCCAACATAGCTGACTCCACTAAGCTTGGTCTTTTCAAGGTCTCCCTCAGAAGCCATCTGACAAGCACTCGCTGCTGCAACTGCACATAATCCTCCACCTGCCCCTTACTCTCATCCCAGGCTGGGTTTGCCCTGTCTACTTTTGCTGTATATGCCTGGGGTCTCAGGCAACATCTGCTGACTAATGTAATAAAATATCTCTGGTTGCTACCTGATGTGGTACTGTGTACCCATATTATGACTGCTGTGATCTACCTATTACTGCTTGTACCACCAGTGAATGCCTGTAACACTGGTTGCTTTTTAATCTAAGTGTTATGTACTGTACTGTTTTGTTTGCTGTGATGTAGCTCTCTTGACGAGGTGCCTTCAGAATGAGTCTTTGACTCAAAGGTCTGTAAACCGATGAGCTAATAAATAAAAAATAAAAACTCTGGAATTATTAATGTAGAAAAGATAACTTTTTGCCTGATCCTTGAAGGTTCTTGCCTTATTTTGTTGAGATAAATACTGTAGTTTATTTTGTCAATTTGAACAGTTATTATTTTGTTAAAGGACTCGAAAGAAGTTATTCAAAATACAGCCTGCAAAACCACAACAGTGTAGGTTGTTGGCTTACCTACAAAACGTTGTGCTCAGCTTACTTTCAACTGCTGTCATTTGTTAGTTGCTAGAATGTAAAAGTCACGGCACAATATAAAACAAATCCCCGATCGGACCCTCCTCTAGTTTTCAAGATGGCGGGGTGCGTCTGTACGTGATGATGTAATCTGAGCGACTCAGCGCCCGAGGTTAATATATGTGGTATGGAACTTATAAATTATATAGAAAATATCATAAAGCACTTCTGCATAAAATAATTTACTGTGCAGGTGTGAAAGGTTGTCACACCCGCACTGTAAAGGATTTTATGCAGCAGTGCTTTTTAATAATATTTATTTATGTAACTTGTAAGGTTCCTATACTGCATATATATTAACCCTCGGGTGCGCTGTCACCAGATTACATCATCTCGACAGACGCATCTCGCCATCTTAGGAAGCTAGAGAAGTGGCGGATTTCACACAGATTGGGGATTTGTTTGTATTGTGCCACGACTTTACAATCTAGCGACTCACAAATGAAAGCATTTAGAGTAAACGGAGCAATCGCGATCTTGTAGGTAAGCCAACAACCTCACACTGCTGTGGTTTTCTGCGTCCCTATTATGACCCCTGTTTATGTTTCCTTTAAGCTATCTATTGTGTTTCTCAGATCATTAAATGCATTAAGTAGCACTATGTTTGCTATGATCGAATTCACTAAAGCTTTAACAGTGTATTTTGAAAGTGTGTCTGGGAATTGTGCTAGAATGTTTCATCCAAGTGAATTTGTTCCACCTCCTTATCTAATTTTTGAAATACTGTATTGGGAGATCCTGCTAGGACTTAACTCTCATTGCCTTTCTGAGCTTCTCCTCCTATACGGCTACTTGAGTGTTCTATATCCAGTGAGCTGAAGAAATCAAGTTTTGTATGTTTTGTGTCTTGTTCAGTTAGCTGCTTTATATTCTGCAGTGACTCTTAGTCTGAAATACTTGTCAAATGTACTGTCTTCTCCTTCTGTTCCCCACATGTTTTTAAGTTTGATAGTGATTGTTTAATGTTCAAAATAGGTGAGAAGTATGTTGTAATTGCTTCTTTTTTTTCCTTTTACCTTTTGCACACCTTTTTTGTATCTTTTCCCATTTTTTCCCTTCTTTCCTTTCTGGTCTTTATGTTCTTTTTTACTTATTTTATTAGTGTGCAGTTCAGCTCTACAAGGGGTGGGGACCTCAATCACAGACAGATCTTTTAGGGTTCTGTCCGTAGTCACTAGGAGGACAGGTTCCATCTGTTTTCAATTGTTTTACCCATCACGTCCAGGGACTCTACAGAAGGGATTTGCCTATTCCTCAGATTTTCCTTCCCTGCCTACCTCTACCATTGTCCTTCTGTAGTGCTTCTGCATAGGTGAGGCCATTAGTAACTTCCCAGGAGTAGATGTAGTGATGATCAGATCATCCAGAGAAACACAATTGTTCACATTTTTGCCCTTTATCTGGGACTTTGAATTAATTTTCCACTTCTAGTGAATGTGTTAAAAAGAAGAGGTTTACATAATGTCACAACTAAAGCGACATAATGCAGCTTAATATAAGCTGCTACAAAATTACTAAGAGACTGTCAAATTACAAAGATTTAAGTCCACTCAGCGGTGGCGAGATGAGCGGCTGGGCGTATGCGCTGAGACATCGTGATGTCGCGGTGTGCTTCGTTGTGTCCGCTGGACTGCGGGACAAACGGCATTGATTTCAGTAAGTTTAAGGTTTGTTTGTTTTCCTGTTCTCTACCTTGGCATATTAGAAGGTTATTTAAAATATGGATGCCCCAAATAACTATTGCTTGTCCTGTTTGATGTTTGCTATGGGTCCTCAGATGACTAATTATATTTGCAGTGAATGCTTAATGATTGAAACCATCCATGATGAAATAAATCGTTTACTGGCATCCTCAGTTGTTAGTCCTGAGATTGAGGCACTGGAGGATTATATTGATTCCATGCTGGGTCAGTCTCTACCCTTGAGTCCTTCTTTAACTGTTGTTTCACCACCTACTTCAAAGTGTAATGTTCCCAGTATTTCTCCTTCCACTATTTCGTCCTCAGAGGAATTAGAAAATTGGGCTGTAGTACCTAAGGGCAAATCAAAATGCAGGGGAGGGCAAATAGGTTATAATGTACCATCACTACCCTTATCCAATAAATCTGATGTTCTTAAGCATGACACTGCGGTCTCTCCTCATGGCGATTCTCCTATTGTCACCCATGGGAGCTTATCAGTATCTAGTCCTCCCTTTAAAAGTGCAGTAAGTAAAGTTACAAATTTATCTTCCAAGCAAAATAATCCCCAACTTAATTTAAGTGATCAAACTAATGGACTTGTTACATCATCACTTTCTCCAAGTAATATGGATCCCTATCTTTCATCTAAACAAATTTTTGTTATTGGTGATTCCATTATCAAACATTTAGATCGACCTATATGTAATGTGGATAAACTTAACTGCATTTGTTCTAGCTTAAGAGGTGCCTAGTATCGGACATCACTCTGTAGTCAAAAATATATTAGTGGGGCTGGAGAAAATCCATTGTTTATAATAGATGCCGGTACTAATGATGTAAACAGAACCAGCCTTGATGAGCTTAAGCAGGACATCATTGCACTTAATAATGTGCTGGCATAAAAAGACAGCCTTATATGTTTTTCGGAAATTCTTCCTGTACCCAGAGCTACTAATGCCATCAATACTAAGATTAAAGTTTTAATGATTGGTTGAGATGATGGTGCCTCCAGCAGGGCATCTTATGCCTTGCACATTGGGAAACCTTTTACCTAAAAGATTCATTGTTTGGTTGGGATGGACTTCATCTCAGCTGTAGAGGTAGTACCTTGTTGTGTAGAAGTGTTACTACAGCCATTAATAAACTTTTAAACTAAGAACTGGGGGTGAGAACAGGCAAAAATCCTGTTCTCTAAAAAGGCCTAATACCGATTTCATTGAGTATGAGGTTCTTTCTTGCAATGCAAGATCTTTAAATCTGGTTAAAATGGCTGAACTTGAGGCTAAGTGCCTTTCGAATAAATTTGGACTTATTTCTATTACTGAAACCTGGTGGGACCCCGATATCACCTGGATCCCACATCTTCCCAGGTACAAGTTATAGCGTAAGGATTGACAAGGCCAGGTCGGGGGAGGGGTTTGTCTCTATGTTAGGGAAAATATAACCTCATTCCAACTTCCCCTTCCTAGTAACATTGAATCCATTTGGGTGAATATTCAGTTTAATGGACAACCCCAACTGTTGGTTGGGACATGCTATAGGCCCCCAACATCTAACTTGGAATACTCCACATGCTTACATAAAGAAATTTCTGATATGGCCTCTAAAGGTAACATCCTTGTTCTTGGTGATTTTAATATGCCTCCATAAACTGGACTTCCTTAATTGGTAGTACGCAGGCTGAAAAAGATTTAATTGTGCTATAGTAGATATGGGTCTTGAACAAATTATTAGTGAACCTACACATGGAGTTAATATATTGGATTTAGTTATTACTAATATAGGGAGTTCTATATCTAATATTCTAGTTGGTGCCCCATTGGGATCTAGTGACCATTATTCAATTTCCTTTACCTTGTTATTTTTTCAACATATCTCAAATTTTCAGAATTCAAAACTATAATACTGCCAACTTTAGCACTATTAATGATTTAATAAATTCAATTTCTTGGGATGTAATATTATCTCCTCTCTCCCTGGAGGAATCCTGGGAATATCTTAAATCTTCTATTTACTATCTGGAAGATTTATATGTCCCTACCTCAAAAAAGTATAATAAAAAGGGGAAGATACCTTTGTGGTTCAACAAAACTATCAAAACATTAATAAAAAATAAACAAAGGCTTTTTTCATGTGTAAAAAATAGTGAGGAGACGCCAAAGAATTATTAATTATTAAATATAGGAAAACCTTAAAACTTTTAAAACAAGCTATCTTACAATCCAAAAAGAATCTGGAGTTTCGTTTGGCTCATACCAATGATAGCTATAAATCATTATTCTCTTATCTTAATAATAAGAAAATGAATAACAGATATATGGGGCCCCTATTTGTGAATAACTCTATTATTGCTACTGATAGGGATATAGCTGATACATTTAATAAACAGTTTTGTTCAGTTTATACAAAAAAAGAAGTTCCTAAACTTTTAGGCAATCAGTTAACAATACTCCCCTATACTATTACCGATGATGATACCCTAGAAGCTATTCTTTCTCTAAAACCTACCTCTAGTCCAGGACCAGATAATATTAATCCTAGATTTCTACTTGAAACAGCTGCAGCTATTACCAAACCTCTATCTATTATCTTTAACAAATCTCTTTTTGAAGGGGTTATCCCTCATGATTGGGCAATAGCCACAGTTATTCCAATGTAACCATTCTAAGCCGGAAAACTATCGACCGATAAGTTTAACTTCGGTCATAAGTAAACTCATGGAGAAAATCATTAAAAAAATGTTGGAATATGAATCCATATCAAGCAATATAATAGACAGTACCCAACATGGATTCAGACAAGGGTATTCGTGCACCACTAATTTAGTAGCCTTTTATAATTATATAAGTATAGGTTTGGATAATGGTATCCCCATGGATGTAATCCTTCTCGACTATAGCAGAGCTTTGACAAAGTACCTCATGACATCTTGCTTGACAAAATGGTAAACTGGGATTTTCACAGTATATAATCAATTGGGTATCAGGATGGTTAAATAACAGACAACAGCAAGTCAGAATAAATGGCTTGCTTTCTCAGGTTCAGAGTGTGACCAGTGGGGTTCCACAGGGTTCTGTGTTGGGACCAACCCTGTTTAATATTTTTATTAGTGATCTGCAGGTTGGCCCGGCAATTTTCTTTCGAAATTTGCTGATGACATCAAGCTAGGAGGTTCTGCTGATACATCACTAAACAGAGAATCTATGAGTAATAATTGAAAAATTATTGAAGTATGGGCAGACTCAAACAAGATGACACTTAATCCAGATAAGTGTCATGTTTACACTTTGGAAAGAATAACCCCAAACAAACTTATTTTTAAACAATATTCCTTAAATGTGTCACTAGTAGAGCGCGATCTCGAAATTATCATTAATAACAAACTTTCTTCAACTGATCACTGTACCATGATAGCCAGAAAATCAAATGCAATGCTTACTGGATCCAACGCTCTTTGTATCAAGGACTCAGGAATGCATTATTCCTCTGTTTAGAACATATGTAAGGCCCCATTTAGACTGTGGGTCTCCTTTTTGGAGTCCATACTTGAAACAAGATATGGATAGATTAGAAAAAATCCAGAGGAGAGCTACAAAAATGGTTCCATATCTATCCAAACTGGATTTCAGGGGTAGACTACAGGAAACTGGGTTACATTCGCTTCACACAAGATGTACTAGAGGTGATTTACTCCTATTATATAAAATTCAGAATTCCCAGGATCTCATGCACCACTGCGGTCTAAATTTTGCCAGTAGAAGGACTACCCCTCGGTCCCATAACAAACAAATCAATGTTTCAAAATCTAAAACAAATAAAATGTTAAATTATTTTACGGTAAGAACACCTAGAATCTGGAATGTTCTACCTCAAAATTTAGTGGACAGTAGTTCTATTTCAGCTTTTAAAAAGGGGTTGGATTGCTGGATGGAGTTCAATAATTTCAAGGTATAACTTGTTCCACCATGGTGGTGGTGAGGGACAATCACAATGGGCAGTAGCCTCCTTTTGTCCTTTGAAACCAAGTAAAGTAAACCAAGTAGCTAAGATTTGTTAAACGGCAGTATAAAAAGTCAGATTAGTGACAAATGATTATCAGTTCAGTAGTTGCTGTCAAGGTCAGTTCCATCTTTCAGACAACGATTTAGTTAATAAATTTAAAATTCACTTTCCGAAGTAAGATTCTGAGATCCTACTTGTTCTTCTGTAGAATTCTCAGTTCATATTTATTCTGCTAATAATACTTCCGATGTTCTGGTCTCAATGCTGAAATCACCTCTAATGCAATGTTATGAGTTAGCCTCTCAGGGGAGTTTCGTCTCCGTACTAGGTAGATCAGAGCGCAGCGTTCAAAGGTGTATAATTGTCAAGCGCTGTGTTGCTCTTCTTTCTTACGAGGTCTTTCTTTGGCAAGGTTCAAGCCGACAATAAAGGGGAAAATCCCAGACACCGAATCAACTCTGAACCCTGAACCAATTTAATTACAAAAGTAACTCATGCTTTGGGTGCTCAATTTTATAGCAGAGGTGCTAAGAAATAAAAAAGTCAGTAAAATCAATGGGGATATTCCACGTCTCGTCTCGTCTCAGTTCACAGCTAATGTAGGAATAGTGCACAAGATAAAAAAGTATTTAAAGATAAACATAAAAACAGCTGAACGCTGAGCACTAAAATCACTTTTTAGAACTGCTTCCAACAATAGAGAATTAGAAATAAATAAGGGTAGAGTAAAAAAAGGTGCAATTGAGAGCTTTAGACTTGGGACATAAAAACAAAACAAACAAACTGCAGTCTATGTAGTGCAGGTAATATAGCAGTGAGATCCTTAAGAGAGTCCAATCCTCCGCAAGGCCACCCAAATATTCAAGCTCGAGTGGGCTCCACCACTGCACAGACCTGCCCCAAGGTTAGACCCTGGTGCAAATAAGAATTATACAATGGGCACAACAGCAGACCTCAAATTCTCCATCCTCGATTGGCTGACTGGCACCCTTTCCTGTTGTAAAACCTACAATCACCCCTGTGGGAAGAGGTGCCAGCCACCGCTCAGCCACATCAGTAACTCATTTCAAGATTAATCTGAGCATCACAGCCTGAAAGTCACAAACTCAGCAATACCCACTGAACAGCCGTCCCCAACCCAGTGCGCCAACTCTCATTTCAACTGGCAAACAGCTTCAAATTCATTACCTCCCCAAAACTCACCTATGGGGAAGAAGAAGTAACTTGCTGCCCTCCAGCCTCATTCCTCCTCTTACCTCGTTCCCTGCGTCTCCATCCAATTTCTTCTCATTGAGATCTGCCTGCTGTCAATTTTGAGACACATCGACGGCTCCTCACAGATCTCCCCTGCACTGCTTTCTGTCACAGAGCCACACACACAGTGCTCAGACCTTCACTGGAATAGGGTCGCGCGACCACATGCCGACTCCATATTATGAGGAACTGTCCCTATCCTATTCCATACTGAATCAGGTTCAGGTATCGGTCCGAGTGCGCAAAGAAATGAACATATTAGTTGCGATCACCACTAAACTCACATCTCTTTCATTTTTTTCTTCCAGTTCCACTCTGGTTTTCCAATATACAAAATTACACTGTTAAATAGCTAAGACCTACTCAAGAATGAATGTATAGTATACACTGATCTGATCTAAAAACTAAATAAAAGAAATCTAACTCTTGTCGTATGCCCAAGAGAACAGGTACCAAGGAACTGCTCGAGCTATCACACGAAAATCACTTACTCCATCTCCACTCCACCCACCACCACATTCACCGGCTATAACAAACGTGCCTTGGAACACAAAATGGCCACTACTAGAACAAAAACAAGCATTTGCCAATGCCGAATGTTCGCTTGCAGGTATTTGCAGCTGGACATGGCTTAAAAAATCAGTGACAAGAAGTACAAGCATTTGTCAATGCTGAATGTTGCTTGCTTCTATGTGCTGTTTAGGTATTTGGAAGTCATTGGAGTGTAAATATTGAAAATTGCTAACTTCACGAGCGCAGGTAGGAACTGTGCAACGACGCTTGTTAAACAGTCATTTTTAGAATTTTTTCATCAATTTTCAACATAGCCATTTTAAGAGCTCTGCTCATGAACAGTGTCACTGTGATTTTCTTAATATGTCCCATACATTGATTTCGCTTTTACCGACTCTTATTAATGCTTCACATATAGTGAAGCTGCATTTTGGGCAGGATGTAAAAATGACAGCTGTACTGCTCATAAGGAGGTGTGGTAAAATGGCAATGTTGAAAATCTGGAGTGAAAATATTGAAAATTCGTGAACTTACGAGCATGCATTGGAACTGCACAACGCACTCATGAAACAGTCATTTTTAGGAATTTTTTCACCACATTTTCAACACAGCCATTTTAAGACCTCTGCTCATGAACAGTGTCACTGTGATTTTCTTAATGTGTCCCATACATTGAGTTCAAGACACCGACCGCGCTTTGGCCAGCGCTATACATGGCAGAAACACGCTTTTGGGCAGGATGTGAAAACAGACAGCTGTACTGCTCATGAGGAGGTTTGTAAAATGGCAATGTTGAAAATCTGGAGTGAAAATATTGAAAATTACTAGCGTGCGATGCGAAAGCGTAGGAACTGCACAATGCACGCATGAAACAGTTATTTTTAGGAATTTTTTCACCAAATTTTCAACATAGCAATTTTAAGACCTCTGCTCATGAACAGTGTCACTGTGATTTTCTTAATGTGTCCCATACATTGATTTTGCACACCCACTGCGCTATTGTGCACTACATGGGCGGAAACACGTTTTGGGCAGGATGTAAAACATGACAGCTGTACTGCTCATAAGGAGGTGTGGTAAAATGGCAATGTTGAAAATGTGGGTGAAAATATTGAAAATTCTCAGCCTTACGTGCGTGCATGTAGGAACTGCACAGCCGCACGCATGTAAAAAGCAGTCAATTTTAGGATTTTTTCATCCAAATTTTCAACATAGCCATTTTAAGATCTCTGCTCATGAACAGTGTCACTGTGATTTTCTTAATATGTCCCATACATTGATTTCACACACCGACTGTGCCATTGTGCCTACATGGGCGGAAACACATTTTGGGCAAGATGTGAAAAATGACAGCTGTACTGCTCATAAGGAGGTGTGGTAAAATGGCAATGTTGAAAATCTGGAGTGAAAATATTGAAAATTCGTGAACTTACGAGCATGCATAGGAACTGCACAACGCACACTCGTAAAACAGTCATTTTTAGGAATTTTTTCACCACATTTTCAACACAGCCATTTTAAGACCTCTGCTCATGAACAGTGTCACTGTGATTTTCTTAATGTGTCCCATACATTGAGTTCGCACACCGACTGCGCCATTGTGTGCAACATGGGCAGAAACACGTTTTGGGCAGGATGTGAAAATGACAGCTGTACTGCTCATGAGGAGGTTTGGTAAAATGGCAATGTTGAAAATCTGGAGTGAAAATATTGAAAATTCACGAACGACGTGCGTGCGTAGGAACTGCACAATGCACGCACGTAAAACAGTTATTTTTAGGAATTTTTTCACTGGATTTTCAACATAGTAATTTTTAAGACCTCTGCCCATGAACAATGTCACTGTGATTTTCTTAATGTGTCCCATACATTGATTTCGACACCGAAAGTGCGCCCATTTTGGCGCTACATGGTGGAAACACGCTTTGGGCAGGATGAAAATGACAGCTGTACTGCTCATAAGGAGGTGTGGTAAAATGGCAATGTTGAAAATCTGTAGTGAAAATATTGAAAATTCACAAACTTACGAGCGTGCGTAGGAACTGCACAAAGCACGCTTGTAAAACAGTCATTTTTAGGAATTTTTTCACCACATTTTCAACACAGCCATTTTAAGACCTCTGCTCATGAACAGTGTCACTGCAATTTTCTTAATGTGTCCCATACATTGAGTTCGCACACCGACTGCGCCATTGTGCGCTACATGGGCAGAAACACATTTTGGGCAGGATGTGAAAAATGACAGCTGTACTGCTCATGAGGAGGTTTGGTAAAATGGCAATGTTGAAAATCTGGAGGAAAACATTGAAAATTCTTCAAGCGTACGTGCGCGCAGGAAACTGCACACACGCACGCATGAAAACAGTTATTTTTAGGAATTTTTCACCAAATTTTCAACATAGCCATTTTAAGACCTCTGCTCATGAACAGTGTCACTGTGATTTTCTTAATGTGTCCCATACATTGATTTTGCACACCGACTGCGCCATTGTACGCTACATGGGTGGAAACACGTTTTGGGCAGGATGTGAAAAATGACAGCTGTACTGCTCATGAGGAGGTGTGGTAAAATGGCAATGTTGAAAATCTGGAGTGAAAATATTGAAAATTCACAAGCTTACGTGCGTGCGTAGGAACTGCACAATGCACGCACGTAAAACAGTTATTTTTAGGAATTTTTTCACCAAATGTTCAACATAGCAATTTTAAGACCTCTGCTCATGAACAGTGTCACTGTGATTTTCTTAATGTGTCTCACACATTGAGTTCGCACACCGACTGCACCATTGTGCGCTACATGGGCGGAAACACATTTTGGGTGAGATGTGAAAAATGACAGCTGTACTACTCATAAGAAGGTGTGGTAAATGGCAAAGTTGAAAATCTGGAGTGGAAATATTGAAATTTCGCAAACCTACAAGCATGCGTAGGAACTGTGCAACACACGCTCGTAAAACAGTCATTTTTAGGAATTTTTTCACCAAATTTTCAACATAGCCATTTTAAGACCTCTGCTAATGAACAGTGTCACTGTGATTTTCCTAATGTGTCCCATACATTGATTTCGCACACCGAGTGCGCCATTGTGCGCTACATGGGCGGAAACACATTTTGGGCAGGATGTGAAAAATGACAGCTGTACTGCTCATAAGGAGGTGTGGTAAAATGGCAATGTTGAAAATCTGGAGTGAAAATATTGAAAATTGCAACTTATGAGCTCGCTAGAACCGTGCAATGCACGCCAGAATTATTTTTGAATGCCATCAATTAATTACGACCCTTATCGATGATGCCACTGACAATCAGGTCTCGGCGGGATTTCACGCAGTGACTGCGAATCACCCTTCGGCCTGAATAACGCCATGACAGTGACATCATTCATGAGAAGGGTCCCAAAACCCCATGTTGAAAATTTGTGCAAAATTCCAAAAATGCCTGAGATATGCAATAAAGTTGAAACCCCTATCTAGCCCATTATACAGCTTACCGGGCATTTCCTCAGTTCATGGTCAGCTTTGAAGAGTGCAGATGGTTCCCGGTCCACCGATGATCGCTGCACCGAGCTCCAGAGGTAAGTATGGGGTGGGGTGGGAGGCAGGGGTGCGAGGGTGGGTGCGGGTTGTGGGAGGGGGCTGGGAGAAGCGCCGGGGACCGCTTTCAATTTACAGGTTTGCAAAAAAAAAGACGACGGGGACATTTGCCATGCTGGAGTGGGCCCCAGCATGGCAGAAGGATGGCTGGGGATGTGGAGCCAACGGGGATTGGGCACCCCTCGGCAGACAACGCGGACGCTTGCCACGCTGGGGTGGGCCCCAGCGTGGCAGAAGGATGGCTGGGGCTGTGGAGCCCACGGGATTGGGCACCCGCTGGCAGATGACGCGGGACGTTTGCCACGCTGGGGTGGGCTTCCAGTGTGGCAGCAAAGATTTGGGGAGGAGGTGAGACGGTGTTGTGTATGACAGCGGTGGTTTTCTTTGAAGAGAAGACCACCGCTGTCATACACAGCACCGCGTCCGATTGGTGCAGGACTGCCACGCCTGCTCAATGGAGCAGGGGACTGCAGGGTTTGGGCACACCTCCATAGTGTCCCATTCTCCCAAGACGTTCCTTGCGCATGCACGCAAGCGAACGTAAAAATGAAATACAAATGGATACTACATTCACCTTAATAGACGAAACAGAGCTAGAAGAAATGCTCACCATCTTAGAAAAACAAACTCCCGAATCTCCACCAAATGGACTATTTTCTCTGGCATAGTAACACTTTCACTATTTTTCCTATTTAAAATAAAAAAAAATACTAAAAATAAAAAAAAATTACTAAACACAAAACATTAACATTGTATAATGGCAATATCCCACTGAGGGTAGGATGCCAGAGATTACCACCCCTGGTGTTGCTGGTCACCGGCACTCCTCATGACAGAACAACACCCCAGGGCATGGGTAAATCCTGGCATCACCAGCACCCTCTCATGGTATATAGCTTAATTACACTGCACTTGGCAGCACAAGCCAGCCTGGAAAGGGTGCTGAATTTAGGTCCTTCCACAGCAGGGCCTCTCTTTTCCTATACAGTCGTGATTAGCACTTTCTAGCCATGCACAGGCAATGGTGGCATACCTGTTAGAAACAAGAGGCTAGCAGGTCAGCATCCCTGCACGCACTGCGTCTCCTCAGCAGATTAGCGTACAGCTGCGCAGTCCAACACGAGTCAGCTCCCGACACGGGGATTGTGCCCCCCCCCCGTGTCGGCAAACATTATTAAGATAACAGACTGCTGAGGAGAGGGAGGGGAAGGGCATCCGACACCAGGGATGGGAATCCCGGTGTCGGATTGTACATATATATAGAGAATAATGGATAGGGAAGTGTGTGTTATGAGAATTTAATGCTCACCCAAGGTGTGGGATGCTACATGGGTTTATCAAAGCATCCCACACCGAGGATGAGCATTAAATTCGAATATGACACACCTCCCCATCTTTTATTTTTTATAATAAAAGGTCAGCAATTTTTCTCCTGTTTGAATTCAGTGTTCATTCTCACACACACACACACACACACACACACACACACACACACACTCTCTCTCTCTCACAAACACAGACACACACACACACATAATCTCTGACTTCATCTGTCTTCTGCCCTCTAACTCCCTTCCTTAACATAGTTCTTTTGTTTACGTTTTGTTTATTGCTTACAGCTAGTCTCTGACCTGATCGTGCCTACCACGCTTCCCTGGCACGCCCGCTGTAGTTTCAGTCATTTTGTCCAGAAACGGACAAACGGGCAGGATCAACCAGATATTTTGCTGGGGAAAAGGCTGGATCAACCAGATACATGAAACAAATAAAAAAAAAGGATGGACGCGTCTTATTTGGAGGCTCCATCGGGACTTGCGAGAACAGAGCCGCCATGTTTTGTAAGAGTCTAACCGCTTCTCACCAACATAATCCAATGAGCTTGAAAGGCCATCGACTGGAGCGGATCATACAGAATGTCGTGAATAACCAGCCATTATTACGCAAAATAGCAACTGGTTTGGCCCATAGAAAAATTGCTGACCAGTAATTATAAATACATAAATAAATGAATAAATAAATACACTGCCACCAGGGATCAGGGCCCCAGTGTGCAGATAAAGTTGAAGGTACAGAACAGTCAGGATGGTGGAGCTACAATGACAGTAGCCCCATCCCGACCTATGAGAGGCAACAGCAGCAGAGTTAGAAGATATTTATTGCCTGTCATTTATGAAAGACAGCTGTGTCGTATAGTGCAAACAAATTCAGTTATGAATAGGTTGATTTTTTTTTAACTGCGTATGCTCAGAAAACTGAACATTTTCATTAAATTATTTAAAAACTACTTAACAGTAGGAAGGAAGGAAGACTAAGGGACGGATAGTGAGGCTTAATAAAGGAGAGGGGGGTGGGCAGAGGGTGATGGTGAAAAGGCAGAGATACTAAACAAATATTTTTGCTCAGTATTTACAAATGAAGAGGGGGAGGTACCTAAAACAAACAATAGAAACACTCTGGATACAGAAGTTGATACCAGCCCATTTACAGAAGAAAGGGCTGTGAAAGAACTCTTAAAACTGAAGGTGGACAAAGCAATGGGGCCTGATGGGATTCATCCCAGAATTCTAAAAGAACTAAGGGTAGAACTAGTGACACCACTGACTACCCTGTTTAACAAATCATGGGAGGATGGAGTGGTACTGGAGGACTGGAGGAGGGCAGATGTGATTCCCCTTCACAAAAGTGGGAGCAAGGCAGAAGCAGGAAACTATAGACCTGTTAGTTTAACCTCAGTGATGGGGAAAATGATGGAATCACTTCTGAAGGAAAGAATTGTCGAGTACATAGAGGCCAGAGGGGCACAGGGCCCAAGGCAGCATGGATTCATGGCAGGAAGGTCATGCCAGATGAATCTAATAGATTTCTTTGACTGGGTGACCAAAGTAGTAGATCAGGGAGGGGCTGTGGATATGGCCTACCTAGACTTTAGCAAGGCATTTGACTCAGTCCCACACAAAAGATTAATATACAAGTTAGCCAGCCTGAGCGTGGGTCCCAAGATGATAGCCTGGGTAAAGAATTTGCTGGAGAATAGGACACTGAGGGTAATAGTAAATAGAGTCCACTCTGAAGAAAGGGGGGTTACTAGTGGGGTGCCGCAGGGTTCAGTATTAGGACCGGTCCTCTTCAATGTCTTTATAAGTGACATTGCAGAGGGGCTGGAAGGAAAAGTATGTCTCTTTGCAGATGACACAAAGATCTGCAACAGAGTTGAAGCACAAGGTGGGGTGGAAAGGATGAGAAGGGACTTGGCAAGGTTAGAGGAATGGTCAAATGTATGGCAGCTTAGATTTAATGCTAAGAAGTGCAAGGTAATGCACCTGGGTAACAAAAACCCAGAGGAAGAGTACACAATGGGGGGGTGAGATACTAACAACAACAAAAACGGAAAGGGACCTGGGGGTAGTCATATCAGATGACTTAAAGGTGGGCAAGCAATGTGAGAGGGCAGTAAGGAGGGCTAGGGGGATATTGGGATGCATAGGGAGAGGCATCACCAGTAGAAAACAGGAAGTTGTTATCCCTCTGTACAGACAGCTGTTGAGACCCCATCTGGAGTACTGTGTGCAGTTCTGGTGACCCAGTCTCCACAAGGACATAGACAATATGGAAGCTGTCTAGAGGAGGGCAACTTAAAGGTGGGGTCTTCTCCAGAAGACATATGAAGAGAGACTAAAGGAGCTTAATATGTATAACCTCGAGAAAAGGAGGTAAAGGGGGACATGATAGAAACTTTCAAGTACCTCAAGGGAATCAACAAAGCCCAAGAGGGTTGCATCCTTCAAAAAAAGAGGTGTGCAAGAACAAGGCACAATTTGAAGATAGAGGGGGGCGTGCTCAGAGGTAATGTAAAGAAGTATTTTTTCATAGAGCGGGTTGCGGATGCATGGAATGGCCTTCTGGAGGAGGTTGTGGAGTCAAAAACAGTGGTTGAATTCTAGCATGCATGGGACAACCATAAGGCAATTCTAGAGGGTGGGGGTAGAAAGAAGTAGGCTGCTGGTTAACTAGGATCTGCATCTTATCCATTAGGTAGGGAAATGGGCAGACTGGGTGGGCCAAGCTGTCCTTATCTGCCGTCAAATTCTATGTTTCTATGTGACTTAAAAACCACAAGGCACACACCTTGGACCAGCCTTTATCAAATCTGAATGTTACAAGTTTCAAAGCTTCATATATTTTTAGTTATCTTGTGGCAAATAGAGCCTTAATATTTTGAAAAAGGGAGACATTTGCGTTTTATTTGCACCTCTGTAACTTTGTCTGCCCTGAACTGATCTACATGAAATTTACAAGATCAGGAGTTTTTGGCACAAAGGCTGAGCTTTCCAAATTTCATGTAAATCAGTTGAAAGGGAGCAAAGTTATTAAGGTGCAAAGATTTGAGTTTTAACATAGAAGTGCGTACTCAATCCTCAACCCTAATATACAGGTGAGACCATGCCTGTCCTATATATGTATATAAAACTATGAGGTAGCGACACTGGGGGATTGGGCACCCACAGTGTCAGTGTTATGTTTAGCGGTGGGATGGGATGGTGGGTGCTGAGAGGGAGGGTCGGGTGAGTGGGGGGAGTTACAGGGGTGCCACCAACAGACATTGACAGACAGTTTACATTGGTACAGGGCTACACACAGCAGCTGCACACTGGTGACATCTGTAGCAAACTTCAGATGTGCAACTCATAACTATTTTGAAAGCCAGTCAGCTGTTTGCTGACGTGGCTCCATGCAGATCAAAGGACCAAAGCTCCCTCCGTTTGGAGGGTCATTGGTCCTTTGAAGTAAACAAGTTTACGCCCACCAAACAGAGTTGCATCAGAACCACAGTGCTTAGTGATAGGTGTAGACTGTCAAGCCCTGCTATTCTGAACTACAATGGAATTGGCAGTGACATACCCCAGTATCCTGCTTCACCTCACAAAACGCTTATGTGCAGGCGATCAGATGTAAGAAGGGCTTAACTGCCCTTGACTTACACTGCTGTGCCCTGCAGCATACTGCATCATTTTTGAGATATACTGTAGCATACTGTAGCATTTTGAGATATACTGTAGCATACTGCAGCATTTTGAGATATACTGCAGCATACTGCAGCATTTTGAGACATACTGTAGCATTACTGCATTGTATCCTGGCTGGTGCCACTGTACTGTGCAACATCGGGAAACACGCCACTCTGTAAGTCCTTGCACCAATTATTACAGAACTAAAACAAAAGCGACTGTGTGCTTACGTTTTTTTTACACATCCTTGGAGTGATGACCACATAAACCTCTCGAGCTTATGGGTCATCATATGTAAAATTATTTCCTAACACATAGTCGCCTGTGCAATATTCTCTATTTTATTAGCTAACAACTAATGAGATACAGTAGAATCCCAGTCTAAGGAATCCCAATTCTACAAACATCCTTATCCAACAAACTGGTAGCATGTCTCGCAAGTGAATGTCACTAAACTGTTCACATTCATATAACATAGATTGTACTGTTGTAGGCTTACTACCAAAAGTAATGCAGAAAATAATATTAACTTTTAAAAGTATCAGGCTGCTACCTTTTCAAGTATCTTTCTTTTCCTTTACTGATTAGATGTTTTTTTCTACCAGAGTTTCAAGTGTGATATAAAGAGTGGTGCTTTACCTGAAGGCTGACAGGTAGTTCCATTCTCCTTCATACATACACTTCATATGTTGTGTGACCACACTTACTGTGATATCACAAGTGACTGATTCAGCAGAAGGTTATTGGCTCCCTCAGTAAGCTGAGAAGTCACAATAAGTGGGGTTTGTTACAATGCTGATGAGGTTAGGAAAGGAATAAAACTAGATATGTCAGCCTAAAGCTAGAATACCACACAACATACCACCTGGGGCCAGATATTCAAAACTTTGCACTGGGCACAAACCATTTGTGACGACTGTGCCGCAGATGCGCCGGACTGCCATATTCAAAGGCCAAGTTGCTCTGGTGCAACATGTTAGTGCAGCGCTAAAAGATAATGTATGCATGAGGCAAAGTGAGGGGCGGAACATGCATACAGGTTCAATGGTATATTAAAATCCACAGCACCCTGCAACATGCATTAGTGTAACATGTAGCACAGTGCAAATTGCTGCCTATGAAAAGATCATCTTAGCTCCGAGCAAAACTAGGATGGGGGCATGGAGAGAGCAGCAACAGGCTACAAGACTTAATGCAACCACAGCAGCATGCTGTACCTAATAACTGCAGACAGTGAGGAGCAGAGGGGCCGATGGCCACCATGGGCCACTCCAGGTGCCATTGAAGAGACATGCTGCAGCTGCACACAGACGGACCACCCACGTAGCCATCATCTATCACCAGTCCCTACCCTGCCAGGTATTTGAGGGTGCCCCAGCAACCAGTGGACATCTTGTCAGTGCACACATCTCCTGCCTTCCCCATACGGGTATACCACCACATTCTAGCACACACATGTAGCATTGGGGGAATGGAGTGTACTGAGGGGAGGGTGTACAGGTGGCCAGGCTGCACCACATAGTAGGTGCCACTACATGACTAGGGCCGTCCACAAAGTGCACATGTGCCAGTGACAAGAATGCCCCTGACATCAGTGTGCCTGTATGATGGTATGTGTCTGTCCTCCTGGGGTACATACTGCACCACCTGTCCAGACTTCCCATCACACACGGCCAGCCATGTGTATGTTAGTGTGGAATCCCTGCTACCAGCGCAGTGTATTTGGTCACAGAATAGTATGACTGTGGTGTCCACTGTCAGAACACACCTGCCAGCTGTACCTGTCACTGTGAGGATTGCAGCAGTCATCATTGCTTGACACACCATAGGCATTGCTGTGTCCTCACAGTACTGGCTATTATGGTACTGTACTGTCTGATACACGCTGTAGCAGGAGTAACAGTATGTTCATAGCATGCAGCACAACCACCCATTCCTATGGTGCTGGTCCCCTGGGCCAAAAGAGTCTGTGTGGCTGTGTCCAAACCCAGCCCGCAGGTACCGAACTGTTTATCATGTCTGACATACCGGTGGAGTGTGAGCTTACCCAGCCTGCAGCTAACATACTAACATACTAAAATGCCAGCAGAATAGGCCTAATGATCTTTCGTGTCTGCTCGTTTGGTCAGCCCCCACCCTGGGTGCTGACCTTGCTGTCCCCCTCGCCTTCTCTGGCTTCTCCCTTCCCAGTTCCGGATATTCTTGCTGCATTGGATTTTGCTTCCTGAACCCTTCCCCTGTACCTGTCCCACCCCCTCTTGAACCCCTCCACTGTCTCTGCCTCCACCAGCCCCCTAGGTAGTGCATTCCATGGCTCTACCACCCTCTCAGTGAAGTAGCACCTCCTCCTTTCTCCCCTGAATCTTCCCCCCTCCAGCTTCCACCCATGCCCTCTAGTGGCCCCTTCCTCCTTCCTTCGAAGCACCCTCACTGTTCCTCCCCTATTTACCCTCTTCATGTACCTGAAGACCTCTATCATGTACCCCCGGTCCCTTCTCTCTTCCAAAGTGTACATATTGTACATAGTGTACAGCTACTGACCTGTAGTTCCATTCTGACTGACAGATGGAGCTGTGTGCACCATGCAATAGCGCTGGGCAATCTACATGGTAATGCATGCAAAGCAGACCATAATGAGATGCTAATGTGGCTGTTTGCCCATGGATTGCCTGTGTAGGCTCATTTGCATAGGAGCTTTGAATGCAGCAAACTTTTGCGACGTGCAAGTGTATTTGCGCTGGGCTAACATGTTAGCGCCGGGCAAGCCTTTCAGAACCATAGCACAGTTCTGCAGTGTGTGGCCTGCAATGTTGTTTGCAGTTGTGCACTACTTCATTGCTATCCCCCGCAGTGGCCACCTACTGCGACTCTGCCTTACTCCACCTTTGCGTGCACTGGGCTGCTGTTGCAGCTTGCACAGCCTGGTGAGCTTACCCAGCGTGGCAAACATCCCGCGTTATTTGCCGACGGGGGGGCCCAATCCCCTGTCAGCTCCTCGCCCCCCCAGCCATCTTCTGCCACGCTGGGAGCCCACCCCAGCAAGGCAACCGCCGGTGTCAGCCGACGGGTGCCCAATCCTCCATCGGCTCCTCGCCCCCAGCCATCTTCTGCCACGCCTGGGAGCCCACCCCATCGTGGCAAACATCCCGCATGTCAGCGGCAGGGGTGCCCACTCCCGTCGGCTTCTAGCCCCCAGCCATCTTCTGCCGCCAGGCCCACCCCAGCATGGCAAACGTCCCGCTGTTTTGCTGGACGGGGTGCCTAACTCCGCCGGCCTCGGCCTCCCAGCATTCTGTGCCATGCTGGGAGCCCACCCCAGCATGGCAAACGTCCCAAGTCATCAATTAAAAACAAAAACCTGTAAAGTAAAATGGTCCCACACAGTCTCCACGCCACCCTCCCACAACCTGCACCCACCCACTGCGCACCCTGCCTCCCCACACCCCCCTCACCCCATACTTACCTCCGGAGCTTGGCGCGACGATCTTCGGTGGACCGGGAACACGTCTGCACTCTTCAAAGCTGACCGCGAACGGAGGAAATGCCGGTAAGCTGTATAATGGGCTAGATAGGGGTTTTCAACTTTATTGCATATCTCAGGCATTTTTTGGAATTTTGCACAAAATTTTCAACATGGGGTTTTTGGGACCCCTTCTCATGAATGATGTCACTGTCACGGCGTTGTTTGGGCCCGAAGGGTGATTTCGCAGTCAATGCGCAATCACTGCGCAAAATCACCCTTCGGGCCTGAATAACGCCATGACAGTGACATCGTTCATGAAAGGGGGTCCCAAAAACCCCATGTTGAAAATTTGGTGAAAAATTCCAAAAAAATGACTGTTTTACGAGCATGCGTTGTGTAGTTCCTACGCAGGCTTGTAAGTTTGTGAATTTTCAATATTTTCACTCCAGATTTTCAACATTGCCATTTTACCACACTTCCTTATGAGCAGTACAGCTGTCATTTTTCACATCCTGCCCAAAATGTGTTTCCACCCATGTAGCGCACAATGGCGCAGTCGGTGTGCGAAATCAATGTATTGGATGCATTAAGAAAATCACAGTGACACTGTTCATTAGCAGAGGTCTAAAAATGGCTATGTTGAAAATTTGGTGAAAAAATTCCTAGAAATGACTGTTTTACGATCGTGCGCTGCGCAGTTCCTACGCACGCTCGTTGGTTTGTGAATTTTCAATATTTCCACCTGATTTTCAACATTGCCATCTTACCACACCTTCTTATGAGTAGTACAGCTGTCATTTTTCACATCTCACCCAAAACGTGTTTCCGCCCATGTAGCGCACAATGGTGCAGTCGGTGTGTGAAATCAATGTATGGGACACATTAAGAAAATCACAGTGACACTGTTCATGAGCAGAGGTCTTAAAATATCTATGTTGAAAATTTGATGAAAAAATTCCTAAAAATGACTGTTTTTCGAGCGTGCGTTGCGCAGTTCCCACACACGCTCGTACGTTTGCGAATTTTCAATATTTCCACTCCAGATTTTCAACATTGCCATTTTACCACACCTCCTCATGAGCAGTACAGCTGTCATTTTTCACATCCTGCCCAAAACGTGTTTCCGCCCATGTAGCGCACAATGGCGCAGTCGGTGTGCGAACTCAATGTATGGGACACATTAAGAAAATCACAGTGACACTGTTCATGAGCAGAGGTCTTAAAATGGCTGTGTTGAAAATTTGGTGAAAAAATTCCTAAAAATGACTGTTTTATGAGTGTTCATTGCGCAGCTCCTATGCACGCTCGTAAGTTTGCGAATTTTCAATATTTTCACTCCAGATTTTCAACATTGCCATTTTACCACACCTCCTTATGAGCAGTGCAGCTGTCATTTTTCATATCTTGCCCAAAACGTGTTTCCGCCCATGTAGCGCACAATGGCACAGTCGGTGTGCGAACTCAGTGTATGGGACACATTAAGAAAATCACAGTGTCACTGTTCATGAGCAGAGATCTTAAAATGGCTATGTTGAAAATTTGGTGAACAAATTCCTAAAAATAACTGTTTGATGGCGTTCGCTGTATGCTGCACTCGTAAGTTTGCAAATTTTCAATATTTTCACTCCAGATTTTCAACATTGCCATTTTACCACACCTCCTTATGAGCAGTACAGCTATCATTTTTCACATCCTGTCCAAAACTTGTTTCCGCCCATGTAGTGCACAATGACGTAGTTGGTGTACAAAATCAATGTATGGGACACAGTAAGACAATCACAGTGACACTGTTCATTAGCAGAGGTTTTAAAATGCCAATGTTGAAAATTTGGTGAAAAATTCTAACGACTGTTTTACGATGTCGTTGCACAGTTCCCACTGCGCTCATGGGTTTGCAATTTTCAGTAATTTCCTCCAGATTTTCAACATTGCCATTCCACACTTCCTTATGAGCAGTACAGCTGTCATTTTTCCATCCTGCCCAAAGCGTGTTTCCGCTTTATATGGCGCACAATGGGGGTAACAAAAGGTCATGTTGAAAATTTATTGTGCAAATACCAGCAATCGCACAGGGCATTGGGTACAGCACCATACGTGCCAGACACCAGTTAAATACCTGCAAGCGAGCGTTCGGCATTGACAAATGCTTGTTTTTTGTACAGAATTAGCCACTACTAAGTAATTTAAATCACAAATTGTAGTGAGAAAGATAATAATGTGACCTTCTGGGAATTGACCCAGCCCACAGAATACTGACTGGTGCTCAGTGGTTAGTGCACCGGAATGGTATTCTGTGGGCCTGGATTTAACTCCCAGTAGGTCACATTACTTTTCTAACTACAATTTGCAATGTATTGTTGTGTTTTAAGAGGCCAGCATAACATTTCTAATGTGTTCGTTAAAGGTCCACTTCACCAGTTTGTCATCACATTAAGGTTCACTGACCGCGTCAATTTCATGAAAGCACTCCCCCCAACCAGCGGCAGTACTGCAGGGAGCTGCATTTCAAGTGTTTGTCTACGACCTTGGTTCCCCTTTACATTCTTATTGACTTTCACAGGGTCTTATTAAAGGATTTTATTTGGTCTGTGCTAGTTACAGTATGTCCTATTAAAATGTGCCTTTTTCCACGTGTTAACGTGTGTTGCAGAAAGAGCTAGTTGGTGCCTTTGCTGGGTTTCCAACATACTGCTGTGCCATGCATCTATCTTCCATCTGCATGCACTCCAGTCCTGCCTTTGCACTGCTGCACAAAGAGCTGTGCATGGTGCAAATGGCAGCTCCCAATGTAGGGACTGGCACACAAACTATTATCCAAGCTTCCCGGTACAAACTGTTCCAGTATGCTACCCCACATGAATTAGAGTTCTATTATATGATAGTCATATACATCGATCCTCTGGGCAATATATTGTCAGTATCACTTTACTTCTTACTAAATCACACATTTAATGTTGTTATCCTATAACTGCATATATTGAGTCTGTCATAACCTATTATTATTATTACAATGCTTTGTAGGTAATCGCATGCATCACAATGTAAAATAGCTACTGTATATAATATTTATTTATTTTTATTTAAAATTTGGTAACTGGGAAAGGCACACTGAGCAGAAGCTCGTTTCAGGTGCAGCCTGGGGACAAGGTACAAATACAACAAAGGGAGAAAAAAAGAAAAAAAGAATTCAAGTACAGTGAAATACAGAATGAAAGTAAATATACAGCACTCCATAGAGTGCAATCTAATTATAGTAGGATACAGTTTGCATAGTGGTATTGCATTACAGGGTATAATGCAGGAAGGATCTACAATGCCGGTTCAACAACACTTTCATCGACTGGCATCACAGCGACGGGATTTATGTCAAATGTTGACATAAATCCCGATTGTCTTCCAGTCCTGCTTTTTTAGCGGGGGGCACTGCTGCCCAGACCTCCCCGTACTAATGATTATCAACTCCTGGTTGGAGTTGATTCGGGGATGGGGAGACAGTGTGCGCCTGTCTCAGACTCACCAACACAGTGGCGTGTTGGTAAACTGTCGATTTTGTCAACAGCAACGTAGGTCGCTGTGTTGGTGTCACTGTCATGTGGGTATACCATACAGGAGATACAATAATCAGGTAGAAACAAAATTGAAAACATGCAGTCACCAAGAGAGAGGAAGGAGGGCAATAGTAAGGTTGTGGATTAGGGCCATGGACAACTGCAAGATGTAACGGGATGGCCTGTGGAGATGCTTAAGTTCAGAAGAAGAAGGGGTGAGGCGGGTGTGAGGAGAGAGGTTATTCCAGAGAGATGGGAGTCTATAAGAGGAGGCCCGGCCGAGGTATATACTCATGGGAGGGCAAAGGAGCAGAGGCAATCTGTGCGTGAATTGTAGGGGAGGGAGTAGCTGGAAATAGGAGAGAGAGAGGTAGGAGGAAGAGTTCCAAACCAATATCTGGAGCGAAAGTGTAGCAGTGGGACAGGCATCTCTGTGAAAGGATTGGAGGTTTAGAGAGGAGTAGAGGTCACAGTGGTGTGTATGTGGGGAGGAATTTGAGGCAAAACGACAGAAAGCGTTGAAAGGGACATTGAGTTTAGTGAGGACGTGACTAATATGAGTCTGTACTGTATTCAGTACTTTATAATTCCATAACATAATTTTGTAAATTACAGTATTATAAGATAGCAACTGTAGACAGATAGATAGATAGATAAACAGATAGATAGATGATAGATAGAGACAGACACTCTCTTTAGGTAGGTAGGTAGACAGACAGACACAAAAACAGACAGATACTGTCTGTAGATGGATAGACAGACAGATACTGTAGATAGATAGACAGACAGAGAGACAGAAGAGAGGAAGATAGATAGATAAGTAGATAAATGGATAGATAGCTAGGTAGCACAGGGTACTCCCAAAAGATGTGAAATGCGATCCCGTGTGCCCACATTTTCTCCGTTTTCATCAGCCAAAAACCCTGAGGGCTCTCTTTTCATCCTTTCCACTCCTCCTTGTGTATCAACCCTGTTGCAGATCTTTGTGTCGTCTGCAAAAAGGCATACTTTTCCTTCCAGTCCCTCTGCAATATCACTGATGAAGACATTAAAAAGGACTGGACCCAATACTGAACCCTGCGGTACCCCACTAGCAACCCTTCTTTCTTCAGAGTGGACTCCATTTACAATTACCTTCTGTGTCCTGTTGTGCAGCCAATGTTTTACCCAGGCTACCACCCTGGGACCCACTCCCAGGCTGGTTAATTTGACTATTAATCTTTTGTGTGGGACTATGTCAAATGCCTTGTTAAAGTCTAGGTAGGCCATGTCCACAGCCCCTTCCTGGTCTACTACTTTGGTCACCCAGTCAAAGTAAATTAGATTTGTCTGACATGACCTTCGCTGTGAACCCATGCTGCCTTGGGTCCTGTGCCCCACTGGCCTCTAGGTACTCAACTAATCTTTCCTTCAGAAGTGACTCCATCACTTTCCCTACCACAGAGGTCAAACTGACGGGTCTGTAGTTTCCTGCCTCTGTCTTGGTCCCACTTTTGTGAAGGGGAATCACATCCACCTTCCTCCAGTCCTCGGGTACCACACCATCCTCCCATGATTTATTAAAAAGAGTAGCCAGTGGTTTCACTAGTTCCCCCTTAATTCTTTTAGAATTCTGGGGTGAATTCCATCAGGCCCCATTGCTTTGTCCACCTTCAGTTTTAGGAGTTCTTGCAGAACCCTTTCTTCTGTGAAAGGACTGGGATCGACCCCCCTATCAAGAGTGCTTCTGTTAATTGGATTAGGCACTTCCCCCTCCTCTTTTGTGAATACTGAGCAGAAATATTCGTTCAGTATCCCTGCTTTTTCACTGTCCCCCCTCTGCCCACCCACCATTCATTCTATTCAGCCTCACTATCCCTCCCTTTGTCTTTCTACGCTCGCTGATGTACCTATAAAAGGTTTTATCCCCCTTCTTAACTGAGTTGGCTATCTTTTCCTCAGTTTGGGCCTTTGCTATTCTGACTTCCCTACTGCTTCCTTCTGCCTTAACTGGTACAGCTGTCTGTCCTGCTCCTTCTGTGTTTCCTTATACTTCCGGAATGCTATCTTTTTTCTTCTGACTTTCCACAGACTTTCACAATTTTTGAGAACCATAGTGGCTTTTTCTTTCATTTTGATTTGTTTATTTGCGTCACACAAAGGCTTGTTGCCTCTGTGATGTCAGTTCTGATGATTCCCCATTGTTGCTCCATACCTCCTTCTAGCCTGTTTGCTAGTGCTTTTCTGAGGCACTTCCCATCTTTGCCAAAGTCAACCCCTCCTAAAGTCCAGTACCCTCATCACTTTGTATGGCTTGACTCTGTAGCTGAGTTTAACATGAACCACACTGTTTGATGGTCACTTGTCCCCAGATGGCAACCCACTTCTAGATCTGAGATCCTCTCCTGCCCCGTTTGAGGTACAAGGTCTGAGATTGCTCCCTCACAGTGGGTTCGACACTAGCTGTCTGAGGCCTGCCACCTGTGGGGCATCAAGAATGGCCCTGCTCTTGGATGTGGCTGCAGCAAATGTGCTCCAGTTAACATCTGGCATATTCAGGTCTCCCATCAACAGTATCTCCCTTTCTCTGCCATTCTAAGAATGCCTTCTATCATATCCTGTCCATTCCTCCCTAACATGGGGTCTGTACTAACCCTGTGCAGATTGTAGTGCCTTTCCAGTCTCCAAGGTGACCCACAGTGCCTCCTCTCCTCCTGTTTACTCTTTTGTTCAGTTGCTTTTATCCTTCCTTTACATGAAAGCTACTCCTCCCCTCTTCTCCCTGCCTGTCTCTCCTGTAGGTTATGTACCCTGGTATGTTAACATCCAGTCATGGTTCTCTGTGTACCATGTTTCTGTGACTGCTACGATATCCAGGCATCCCTCTTCCATCAAGGCCACCAACTCAGGAGCTTGTTGCCCAGACTACAGGCATTGGTACTCATTACCCTCCATTTCCTGATGGCCTCCTCTTTGCCCTATCCCTGTCCTTCTTGCCTTTGTCACTTTTCCATTTACCCCAGCCCTTCTCCCTATCGACACCTCTATGTTGGTGTTTGCCATTTTACTACCCCAGTGATTATTTAATAGAGCTCTACTCTTTCCAGTGCTCTCCCCTTGGCTAGTTTAAATGCTTGCCAATGAAGCAATTAAACCTATCACCTAAGATCCTGGTTCCACCCCGGACAGATTCAGCCCATCATGCCAGTATAGGCTTGCATCCCTCCAGGTGGACCCCAGTCCCAATGAAGCCAAATCCCTGAGGCTCCACCAGTTTTGAACCACTAGTTGAATCCCATGGTGCGGAACACCTAGCCTCTCCTATGCCATAGATGGGCAGCACCTCCGAGAAGGTTACCATCAAGGGCGTATACTTGACTACACAACCCTCCCCAATTCCCCACAAACTTTCCTGCACTTCTCTAATCCCTTTCTTAGCCAGGTCATTTGTCCCTAGGTGGACAATGACATCCAGCTCCCTCCCTGCGCAGCTGCTCCGGCAATCCTGAGGATTCTCCCAGTCTCTCCAAGCCATGGCGCCAGGCAGGCATCTTCCTTCCTCTCCTTCCTCCCCAGTTCTACCTTCCTAACAATGGAGTCCCCTACCAGGGTTGTTTCCTTCCCTTGCAGGGTCTCCTGCCACCCTCCTGTGGGTCTCCTTTGTGGAGGTTCCCAGCATCCTCCTTGGTCTCCACTGCAGGTGCCTCCATGAGGAACCACACTTTGACAGAATGGCATAGGAATTGTGAGAGGTACAGCTGGGCGATGTGCCTCTGTTCCACCACCCTCACCCTCCTGGCCCTGTGGTCCAACCTCTCCTCTTTCTTGGCAACCTCTGAGGCAACAGCAGTGGCACTGGTGGTCCTTGGATGGAAGAGGAGGTCCCACAGATCCTGGCCAGCTCAGCCTGGAGATGAGCAACCTCCTCCCTCAGCCCAGAGGTGCCTGCAGATGGGACAATACCATCCTCCAGAGCGTCTCCCGGAGGAGCTGCTGCTCCACAGCCACTGCACTGCACCACTCCAATCATGTCTTATTTCTGGCCCCTTAACTGTTTGCAATCCTTACTCTTTCCTCTGTTTTTTCTCTCTCCCTTACTTTCTGCCTGTGTGCCCTTTAAGCTCCTGATTGTCCTGTTCTGAGACAAGGATATCCTATATTTCTCAGTAGACCCTTACTTGCTCAGAGGCAGACCTCCAGCAACTAGAGGGAGGCCGGAGGCTCTCTTGCCCTTCTAGGATGGTGGTTCTTTGGTGGTTCTGTGATCACTCACTTCCTTCTACCAAACAGGAAATTCCTGTTGTCAGTCAAATCCTGTGCCTATAAAAATAGAACTAGCTTTGAGTGGGAGGGTGGAGAGGAGGGAAGGAGGGCAATATAATCCCAGTAGAGAAGTCCAGTCACACAGCAGTCCTTTCTCCTGGTGTCTTCTGCCAAGCTATTAGCAGAATCTTTCTAAGGCAGTCTTTAAACGTAGCTTCCTTCTAGCTAAGTCACTCCCCCTACTTACTAGATGTTTCTACAAGTAATTTAAACCTCACAGCTATTAAGTCCTTTCAATCACTGAGATTTACACCTAGATAACTGTTCAGATAACCATTCAGTTCAGTTAACTCAGACAAACACACACTTTTTTTTTGTTTGTTAGCTTTTTTACCGTAAATTAAAGGTCCAAGTACAAAAGTTCTTCTTCTTTAGTCCCAGCAGAAGTCCAGTCACACACAGTCCTCTCTCCTGGTGTCTTCTGCCAAGCTGTTTCTTTTTCCACACCGTCTGGAGTACTTTCATTTTAATATGGTAGTCCAGGAATTTCAATATCACCAACCTCAGATGTGCTGTGGGGCCTGAGGGTCCGAGGATTGGAGCACAGCCCACTCTAACTATGCTGAGGTCTCTTCCTGTGGGTATGATAGCAGTTTTTGGAGTGACTCCAGACAGGGGCCCATTTCCTCACTGTCTGCCCCTTCAGGAAGACCATGGATTCAGATGATGTCACACCAGAAGCAGACTTCTAAATCATCAAGCGTTTTGGTCAGCTCCACTCCAGGCAACACAGGAACATGAGGTCATAGCATCCAGGTCAAGGGCTGTGGTTGTGTCTGTTAGGCCCTCCTCGAGGTCAGAGGTGCATTTAGAAACCTCTCTCAGTACTTTAGCTGTCTCCCCAAAGTTTTGCCCATCATGTTGCTAAGCTTTCTCAGTTTATGAAAGAGCTGTTTAGATGTGAGTGAACTGTTCCTCATTTTCATCTTCACTAGGCAGGCTGGCCTGCTCAGGCAGGATGGATGCAGAGCAGCAGTGCGAGCAGGAGAGTCAACCATACACGGTCATCTAAGTAACAGGTAAGTCCTTTGGTTTGTTTTTGGGGGGCATCTTTGTGCTGACATTGTCTACTATTTGTGCAGGTTGGTTTGGTCATGGGAACAAGACAGAAAAACAAACGTTATCTCACTGAGAGGAGGGAATCGATTGGATCTAGGTGTTCATTAGAAGAAGGCGGAACCAGAAGTCTAGTTCCATGCAAAGTGGAAACAGCGCAGTCAACTGCCATTAGCATGCTGCTGCTATCATAAAAGGTTTAGGGCACTCACATCTTGCTGAAGTCCTCTTTAAATATAGCACATTATGGGCCTTGCACTAATTTGGGCTCAGGATAGGGACTTCATGCGACACGAGCTGAGAACTTTGAATATGGGGCCCCCTGATGGCTAACACTGTATGAATATGAACCTCTGAGCATTTTGTGATTGCACTGTTTGTGGTAAATCATATATCACCTGTAACAATATTATTACATACTATATTGTACACGGAATTGAATAAACCGGGAACAATGATTAGCAGTTATGGGCATGAAATTATTAATCAATTGTGACAATGCATAGCACTTTGTTCCAACTGATAAGAACAATTATAAATGATAAAAATGTTTGAATATTTTTGACTGGAATAAAGTCCCATATAAAATCCACTTTCGTATGTGCTTCTGTTTCAACATCCATCCTCTTCCACACACACACGATTGTTTTTCAGGGAACTGCTGACTGGCTTTCTGTACCCCAAAGAAATCTGGCAAGCACCATCTGAATACTGTAACAGCTGGATTTTCCTACCCATTTCATAATTTAAATTAGCAGTGCAAAAAATGTTTTCCAAAACACTAATTTCAACAACAAGTATTAAAATATTAGCATGCTTGTCAGATTTACCTTTCTATGTATCTTCTATTCTACGCACCTTTTTTTTCATTTTTTAATTTTCTCAGTCCTAACCCTTGCTAGGACTACAGTGCTATTTCTAAGTGAAATGTGGTGGCCCCCTGAGGAAGCTCTACCAAGCGAAGCGCTGGGGCAGTGTATCGTGGTACACCCCTCAACTGAGGAAGTTGTTCAGTAAATCTTTTTCATTTTGGAATCTTCCCTTATCAGACCTACCGTGCCTGTGTCTGGGGGCAGCTTCTGATTTAGGCCCAAGAAATGCAGGATGGTGTGAAACTGTGCGGAGGGAGCCATGTTTGTTTTGCTGCTTTTATCTCTGCAACTGTTTTCCCTGGAAAGGTAATTTAGGATGGGTTTGATCTTCAGCAAGGTTTTCAGGTTGATTCGGTTACATAGGCCAGTACCCATTTTGGGGTGTTCTTGGGAGGAGTAAGTCACTCCCCTAGTGTGAGTAGGCAACATACTGTTTTTACCAGTCTGAGCTTGTTGCATCTCAAGATATCTGATGAAGCCATATCCAGTCCAAATTTCAGCCTTTTTATGACGTACATTCATGTCAGCCTAGTGCTGCATTTCAGTCTCAACTTATGTGGCTCTATGACCTGTCTGACCCTCCGCTCCATGGAGCTGAGCACTGTATTGATTTAGCGATTAATTAAATCATTTTATTTATTTTTACCCTGGAGTGTGCTGAGACTATTTTTGCTTCTAACTATGCTGCTTCCTTCCTAAGAGAAATTAGCACCTGTCCACCCGGTCCTGGTCTGGAAATGCAGCTGCTTGTTGCCGATTGTTCCAGTTGACCAAGTAAGAGCCATGGCTTCCTGCCTTGTGAGATCCTGCAGGCAAGGTAAGACCTTTTGGTCCTTTTAAAGGCTGTATTTCCTGAAAAGTTTCTGGTTTGGAGCCCTCCCCATTTTCACCATTAGGACCCTCAGACAAGAGGAGGGCTTACAAATGTGGGTGCTCATTCAGGACCTGCATTTTGGATGCTTCTGGGTGGACTGGTTGGAGCAATAGTTTGGCAGCTGTAGTGAGCCCCTGTCCAAATTTTTGTTGTGTCACCATGAGGTGCCATTTGTGAGTGGTTGCCTTACTCCCCTTCTTGCAAGAGAAGGTGCCTGGTAGTCTGGTGGAGTGATCAGGTGGGTCAAGGCTACAGCTCGGATTGGCCCATTGGTCTAGGTGTGTGAGGAACATGCTGTTGAGTGCCATTTTCTCCTCATGCCCATGGTGTGGAAGCAAGGACATGAGAGAGAGAGAAAGATAGCAAGAGAGAGAGAGAAAACAGAGGAGATGATGTGCATTGCAAGTTTCAGGAGAGGTGATCCAGTTGCCTCTGTGTTCTGTTTTGTGCCAGAGGGCCCACTCTGGGACTGTTTGAAAGGCATCAACTACTCATTTATCTGACCATGTCCAGCAGTGGCATCTTTGGACACAGCGTCACTGCTATCTAGGGGAAGCCTGGAGCTATTGAAGAGCCAAAGCCATCCGCTCCCCTTGTGGAGTCTAATGTGGGGTCTGCTGATATTGTAGTGGAGGGTATACCATCTGAACGTCGAACCCAGGAGAGCAAAACCAACACAGCGACAACAGCCTGTTCAACATCCACAGTGTTGAATGGGTTGTCGGAGCGCTGTACCGATACAGCGACTCCCAGTGTTGGCTGCTTTCACCAGTAACCCGCCCTCCCGGAGTTGATTATATTTATATCTATCTATCTATCTATCTATCTATCTATCTATCTATCTATCTATCTATCTATGTATCTATATATATTTACATATCTATCTGTAACCCTGTTACCGGGGTTACTAGAATCCCAGTAAGACCTAGTGGAAGGCAGGAAGGCAGCTTGTGAAACTCCAGATAAATGGATTTCACACTGTCTCCTCTGTTCTCAGTCTCAGCTGAGACTGAGGATGACATCATTTAGAACTGTCACAGCTGCATAAGCCACACTGGAATGTTGCAGTTGGAGGTTAGAGTAGAACATTGGGGATTTTGAAGCCAGTCTGTGTAGTCAGAGAGAGACCTGTAAAAGGCAGAGTGTGTGCGGGCTCAGAGCTTTGAGCCTGTTTCAGAGCTACTTTTGTAGGGTGTGTGTTTCCACCTGAAGAGGAACACAGGAACTGGTAATTGAAGTGGTGGAGACTGCTTTCAATGGTTCAGAGCCCCATCTCTGAGGGGATGGGGGGGGACGATGTCTGCCTGTTTTCCAGGGCACCCCCCCGGGTCTGGCTAAGGAAAAGAAGCTGCCTGCTCAAGTTGTGCTGAGGCACCAGAAGCTGTGAGAGGAAGATTTCTTGTGGAAGAAATGCCTGTGGGGCTCCTGCAACCAAAGGATGAGTTCCCTCTGAAAAAAGGGTCAAGTGTTTTCACCTGAAGAGAGGAAACTAAAGGGACTGTTACTGTGGGGTCAGGAAAAGACAGCCAAGTACAGTTGGAAGATGTGGGGACTGGACTGCTTAACTCCATGGGGGGTCTAGAGTAATGGACAAAGCCACTAATAAGTATGTTCAAGTCCAGCACAAATGGAAAGAAAGAATATGGGGATTGGACTGCTTAACTTTGTGGGGGGTCTAGAGTAATGGACGAAGCCACGTATAAGTATGTTCAAGTCCAGCACAAATGGAAAGAAAGAATATGGGGATTGGACTGCTTAACTTTGTGGGGGGTCTAGAGTAATGGACGAAGCCACGTATAAGTATGTTCAAGTCCAGCACAAATGGGAAGCAAGACAAGTAGATGGAATGTGAAATACATTTAGCAAGAATCTACACAGTACAGTGTTAAAGGATGAGGTGTTTCTGTCCAGAGAATTGGCCAGGTATGAATTGTGGGAGCGAGAGGTGGGAGACCCCCCCATCAGTAGTAACCAAATTCACCTCTACGGATTTGCTCTGAGACACCTTTTGCTTTCTCTCAGGTACTTGGCCAGTGCCTGAGGAAGGTACCAGCGTGGGATTGAAAGGAAGATTCCTGATGGAGCCGAGGTGCTCTTAGGTGGTTTAGAAGCCACCAGAAAATGTTTCCATAAAGTATGGAAGGTATCCAAGTGGCTGGCAAAGGAGCTAAGCCAGGAAAACCCAGAACAGTGTACAAGTTCAGAGCTTTGTAACCCAAAGCAGCGTGCATGTCCGGGCTGTGTGCTCAGTGGGTTCAGAGCCGGAGGAGCTAAAGTGATGAGGAAATGTTCTGGTCTCCTTTAATCTGCATTACCAGGAGTGTAGCCCGTGGGCGTCCATCTATCTTTGTTTATTCTGTTTGGATGTGAATAAAAGCCTCACTTTAGAATCCCACTTCTGGTATTGGACATTACAGTTATTGCTTCCTGTGTTCGGAATTACTTGGGTGCCCCTGTGCAGAATAGCCAAACCTAGCCTATGTGCCGGGTGACATATTCCTCCCCGAACCCAGCCCACTTGGTATTGCTGTCAGATGGCAATGGCAGACCGGGTAGGGGTTACAAAAATGGAGGCACCGCTGAGGATTTGGGTTTGGAATTTAGGGAGGAATATAAGAAAGGTGCTCGGGCAAAGGGCTAGTGTTTTGGCTATCTGGCAGTGGGTAGCCCAAAAATCTGAAGCAAGGTTAACTAATGTGCCGCTGTGTGCTGTTATCCATGAGCTGCTGTTAAAATGCCAACTGTTTACCAAGAAGCAGTAAAGCTTGGGAGTGTATGCCCTTGTTCTGCATCAAATTACAGCGTTTGCCAGCTTTTAAAACTGTTGTGATATAGAAAAGTGTGGAAAACTAGGGGTAGCAAAAGGAAAATTGTGCCCTGGACGTTGGAAATGCTTTCTTGTGAACTGAGAGACTTGTTGTGCTTAATGGCCATGAAAAATGGTTGAAATGGGGCTCCTGCCATGGAGTCAGAGGAAAAAAAAAAGTGTGGGTTTGCAGTTTAAATTTGCCTGCTTGACGATCGCCGTGAGGAGAAGAGCACTCGAGAGGAAAGAGGCTCATTTGCATGGCGTCAAGTGATTGGTGAGACTGCAATCAGTCCCTCCCCCAAGCCAGCTCTACAGTGACTGCCCTGCATTCGAGAGGGAGTGTGAGTGGAGTGTGCGTACTGGCTTATCAGGAGGAGCATTGCGGTGACTGAAAGCGCTGTAAAAAGTTTTAAAAACTGACTTTTCTGTTTAAATTCGGGCTCAACCCGCATCTCGATCGATTGGACTGTGAGTGTGGTGTTCAGAAGGACAATCGGCAGGACTGCCAACCCGCTTCTTTCCAGAGGTCTCCAAGACTGGCTGCAGGTTGTTTTTCCATCGCAGCAAACAGCTACTGATAACAGTGAGTACCAACAGAAATCATTGCTCAAACTAAGTGATTTTGCCAAAAGCCAGCTGAATCTGTGTGTAGCAGTGTAGTCACTTTGCAAATAAGGACTGTGTTAAGTTTACCAGCAAAAGCAAAGCATTTTAAGCCATTGACTGTGAGCATAATTATAGGTTCAGCGTCAGTATAAGTTTCAAAGCCATGAGAGATTGTGAGTTATATCCGATATACGCAAAAGTTACAGGCAATCCTGTGCTTGAAATACTGTGGCTTTAAGGGACAGTAAGCTAGAGCAATGTCTTCAGCAGGTGAAAAGTCCGTGGTAAATCATATAAATGTGCTAGGAAAAAGAACAGCGCAAGTTTATGCAGTTTGAGCAAAGTTATCAGTAGAGTGTGTAAATCAGATGCGCAGTGGCTTGACCCAATTTCAGAATGTTGATGCACAGGAGTGCTGCCGCCACCTTACAGGGTGGGGTAGTAATGTAAACACAGCAGCAGAGGCCATTTGCAAAAGAAAGAAAGTTTTCAGTGAAATGGGACTTGAAATAACAATGAGTGTCTGTTTGTTTTCTCTGCAGTCATGGCCTCAGACCAGCCCACTACCGGATCATGCCGGGCTGTGGTAGCAGTAAAGTTAACAAGTTAAGGGACATTGAGATATGTTACTACAGAGGACGACTGCCTCCTCATGTGGCGATACCTGGATATCCAGTTCAAGTATGTTTTAATGTGTAAATTTATTTATTTATTTGTTTTTATTTACCAGGTAAGTACACTAGACAACAATGTTGCCTATATTCAGGCAACCGACCGGGAGAGTACAGAGAGGGAGACCGGAGTCAACATTAAAGATTATTTCAGGACGCAGCATGAGGTGAGAACAAACATTTGAACAGTATACAGCCAGGTACAGTCATTATCAGTGATGACAAAGAAAACAGATAACATTACATTAATTATTTTCATCTGATACATCAATGACTAAATTGAAACAACAAACAGCAAACAAAATTTAAATGAAGTAGCATTATAACAATAGGATTTCTGCTGGATGTGGGAAACTTTCAGATTTTGGAGACCAGCAGGAAATCAGTAAGTGCCATAGGGAGGAGAAAATGCTAGGAGAGAGGCTCAAGTTACAGCACAAGAGCAGCAGTCGGATTCTAATAGGTGTGCCCGAAGACTCAGTTTAAAGGCCTTGTGGGATTTGGAGAGTTTGATGTGGGAGGGAATGGAGTTCCAGGAGCGGGGTGCAGATATGGCAAAGGATCATTCTCCATTTTGTGTGAGATATCTGGGAATTCCAAGTTGGGTTTGAGCAGATGCCCTGAGAAGGTATGCTTGGGAGGGCTGAGTTAAAAGTTCGGCAAGGTATTTAGGGGACCCCGTTCTGATCATATTATCAATTGTACAGCCTGCAGAATAGTGCCTGAGCGAGTCTGGGGAGAGCCAATTTAGTTTCAAGTAGAGCTGACAATGATGGGTAAGTCTGGCGGAAGAGCAAATCTGCATATACTGTTATAGCAGGTGCTCATTTCTGGAGCTCCTTTGCTAGCTTTAAGGTAAACCTGAGAGCAATATGTCAGAGCAGGGAGGAGAAATCCTTGTGCAATAGCAAGCCGGGCAGCATTATTGAGGGAGGACCTAATTTTAAAGACAAGACCAAGTTTTGAGTAAAGTGCCTTACATGTAGCCGCAATGTGGAGGTGAAAGTCAAGAGATGGGTCGAGAGTGACTCCTAGATACCGGAAGGAAGTAACGAATTCAAGAGGGGAGTCATCTAGAGAATGTATCAATAAGTCTGGAGTAACAGATCTGATTCTTGATGGGGGCCAAAAGCATAGTTACAGTTTTCTTAGCATTCATTAGGAGCCTGTTCTAGTAACCACTCCTGCAAGCAGTTGAAGTCTGCTTGAAGATGTGCTCTTACTGATAAGGGATCTTTATCACTGAGAGAAGCACCATGTCATCGGCATAAAGGATTAACGAGGAGGAGCAGGAAGGGAGGGCAGGTTGTTAATGAAAGGAGAAAAGTAGTGGGGCAAGAATAGATCCTTGGGGACTCCAACAGAGGTAGGGGAAAGATTTAAGACGGCGGATTCAATTTGGACAAATTGCAACCTCCCTGAGAGGTAGCTATCGAACCAGGAGATGGTCGACAGGTCAAAGCCAAGGCGGGACAGTTTGGAAAGTAGCAGAGAGTGATTCACAAGGTCAAATGCCTTTGTGAGATCGATAAATATGGCCCCAGTGAGCAGGATCTTATCCATCACTGTAAGGACTGAATTTATCAGCTGAAGTAGAGCAGTTGTGGTGCTGTGTCCTGTTCGGAATCCGTGCTGGGTAGGGGATATAAGGTTGTTAAGGTGCAGATAATTTGTGACCTGAGTAGCGATGGCCTTCTCGAGAAGTTTATTTAGGGTAGAGAGAATGGCAATCGGTCTATAGCTTGACATATTTTTGGTATCCCCTTTTTTGTGAACAGGGACAACGCGAGTGGTTTTCCACAATGTTGGTACCGTTTGGGTTATTATGGAAAGATTAAAGATTCTTGCAATAGGAACAGCAAGGGCAGGGGCTGCCTGCTTCAAGAAGCTTGACAGTAGCCCATCCGGGCCAGCAGATCCATAGGTGGATACTGATTTGAGGAGATGCAGCACTTCGGTGGAGGAGACTAATGTGAGACGAAAAGGGGTTTCATGCGAAAGTTGCACCTCAGGAGGAGGTGAAAGAGGTTGGTTGAATTTCTCAGTGTATTCGGAGAGATCCTAGAATTGTGCATTAAGAGCATTAGCAACAGTAGGTAACTTGTTACAGTTTGCGTCATTCAGTGTCATGTCAGTAATGGCCAGCTTGGGCCTTTGCCCAATGAAATTTTTGATGTGGTTCCAAAAACCCCTGGTATCACCCGCTGAAGATTGGAGAAGCTTAAGGCAGTAGCTCCTTTTAGCCTTCCGAATCTCTTTTTTGCAGACATTTCTCAGTTGTTTATAGTTAACCCCGTCTTCTGATTGTTGGGACTTCTTTGCCAAGGTCCAGGCCTTGTCTCTTTCTATCATGGCTTGAAGGAGGTCTTTTTTAAGACATTTATTAGGGGAGCCCCTAAGACACCTTTTTTTCAGAGGGATGTGCAGATCCTGAAGGGCCAGAAGCTGAGACATCAGGTATTCAAGTGCTGTGTTTACAGCATCAGTGTGATAGATGGGAGACCAGTCTATATTATTAATATCCTCAAGAAGTGCAGTTCAGTGTTGCATGTTGCATGGTGTTGTCCCTTTTGTTTTCTGGTTATTTTGGTCTGCTGGGGTTTGTTATTAATCATTATGTTCGAAAGGCTGGGAGGCTGCTTATAGGCAATGACAGGTGGTTCAGGAAGATGTCTTTCAGTGTTTCATCTTCTCTCAGCATGGGTTGTAGTTCTTTGATGATTTCCTGAAAGGGTTTTACATATTTGTGCTGTGCAAACTTAGAGAAGGAAGGGCTGCTGTAAATCAGCCAGACATACACAGGCAGGCTGCTGAACTACAGGCAGATATCCTGGAGATAGCCCTGTGAGCTGCAACAGGATGAGCTCCAGACATACACTGGCAGGCTGCTGAACTGCAGGCAGGATATCCTGAGATAGCCCTGTGAGCTGCTCAGGATGAGCTCAGGCGTGCACAGGCAGGCTGCTGAACTGCAGGCAGGATATCCTGAGATAGCCCTGTGAGCTGCTCCAGGATGAACTCCAGACATACACGGCAGGCTGCTGAACTGCAGGCAGGATATCCTGAGATAGCCCTGTGATCTGCTCCAGGATGAGCTCCAGACATACACAAGCAGGCTGCTGAACTGCAGGCAGGATATCCTGAGATAGCCCTGTGATCTGCTCCAGGATGAGCTCCAGACATACACTGGCAGGCTACTGAACTGCAGGCAGGATATCCTGAGATAGCCCTGTGATCTGCTCCAGGATGAGCTCCAGACATACACTGGCAGGCTGCAGAACAGCAGGCAGGATATCCTGAGATAGCCCTGTGAGCTGCTCCAGGATGAGCTCCAGGCGTGCACAGGCAGGGCTGCTGAACTGCAGGCAGGATATCCTGAGATAGCCCTGTGATCTGCCCAGGATGAGCTCCAGACATACACAGGCAGGCTGCTGAACTGCAGGCAGGATATCCTGAGATAGCCCTGTGAGCTGCCCCAGGATGAACTCCAGACATACACAGGCAGGCTGCTGAACTGCAGGCAGGATATCCTGAGATAGCCCTGTGATCTGCTCCAGGATGAGCTCCAGACATACACAGGCAGGCTGCTGAACTGCAGGCAGGATATCCTGAGATAGCCCTGTGAGCTGCTCCAGGATGAGCTCCAGACATTCACAGGCAGGCTGCTGAACTGCAGGCAGGATATCCTGAGATAGCCCTGTGAGCTGCTCCAGGATGAGCTCCAGACATACACAGGCAGGCTGCTGAACTGCAGGCAGGATATCCTGAGATAGCCCTGTGAGCTGTTCCAGGATGAGCTCCAGACATACACAGGCAGGCTGCTGAACTGCAGGCAGGATATCCTGAGATAGCCCTGTGAGCTGTCCCAGGATGAGCTCCAGACATACACAGGCAGGCTGCTGAACTGCAGGCAGGATATCCTGAGATAGCCCTGTGATCTGCTCCAGGATGAGCTCCAGACATACACAGGCAGGCTGCTGAACTGCAGGCAGGATATCCTGAGATAGCCCTGTGATCTGCTCCAGGATGAGCTCCAGACATACACAGGCAGGCTGTTGAACTACAGGCAGGATATCCTGAGATAGCCCTGTGATCTGCTCCAGGATGAGCTCCAGACATACGCTGGCAGGCTGCTGTACTGCAGGCAGGATATCCTAAGATAGCCCTGTGATCTGCTCCAGGATGAGCTCCAGACATACGCTGGCAGGCTGCTGAACTGCAGGCAGGATATCCTGAGATAGCCCTGTGAGCTGCCCCAGGATGAGCTCCTGACATACACAGGCAGGCTGCTGAACTGCAGGCAGGATATCTTGAGATAGCCCTGTGAGCTGCTCCAGGATGAGCTCTAGACATACACTGGCAGGCTGCTGAACTACAGGCAGGATATCCTGAGATAGCCCTGTGAGCTGCCCCAGGATGAGCTCCAGACATACAGAGGTAGGCTGCTGAACTGCAGGCAGCATATCCTGAGATAGCCCTGTGAGCTGCTCCAGGGTGAGCTCCAGACATACACAGGCAGGCTGCTGAACTGCAGGCAGGATATCCTGAGATAGCCCTGTGAGCTGCTCCAGGATGAGCTCTAGACATACACTGGCAGGCTGCTGAACTACAGGCAGGATATCCTGAGATAGCCCTGTGAGCTGATCCAGGATGAGCTCCATGCACCCACACATAGAAGAGATGCCAGGAAAGTAGGGCCCCAAGAAAGCTGTGCTACAGCCTGCATGCCGCAGGCACCGCTGCCAGATACTGCGGGGAGACACCACCGTAGCACCCAGGCACCCACCCTGCACTGCACCCAGGTCGTAGACACCCAGATGCCATATGCCAATGAGGTCAGTCACCACAGTAGCACACCAGCGGTGTGGAGAGCTGCAATATAGTACATGTGTGAGGAGCCATTGTCTGCACCCATGTGGCCATCAGAGTGCCACCTGGTGGTGACATGCACCCATGACCACGTCTGGGATGCCAGTGATAAGAATGCATGGCGGTACTGGTGGTGGGTTGGCATGGGTCAGGGACAGACCGTTAGCACAAACCCACGGTGGTACACCACAGATGCACTCAACACGCACATATCAGTCCCTCACCACCAGGAACCACATCCATGTCCCAGATGCCAGCCATGCATTGTGACAATGCCACAGGGGCTGTATGGTTGGTCAGTGTGGTGTACTGGATGTGGGCATTGTGCAGCTGTTGGCAACACAGGGCAGAGGTAGCACCACCTGCAGCCTGGAGGTGTCACAGTCATGCCGCATAGACACCGGAACCTACAGTGTTGTGCATGCAGACACCACAGGCACGAACATGGCCATGGGTAACAGCATTGTACACAGACCAATGCATTACACATGCACACACACAGACACACACACACGGCCCCTCACCTGCCTGCTCCGCTGCAGTACCTCCTGGTCACTTCTGTGGAGTGGTGGTGCTACCCTGCATATCTGGAACTGCACATACAAATGGCCTGAATACATTCCAGTAATGAGATGCAAATGTGCTGTTTGGGCACAGATTGTGTAATGGGGCTATTTGCATATCCTGGCTGAATATTGCATTTGTGCATGCCACGAAAGTGACTTCCCATCTCACAGTTCCATCTGCTCCAAGCTGGTCACAGGTCTCCTGCCGCGTCATGCATCTCCCACTGGGTGATCCTACATGCCCAGGATAATCAGCCATATTTGTGCAATCGCTTTTGATGGTGCACTTTCTGAATATCCCGTTCTTTTGTGCTGGTGCAGGTCAATGTGCCGTGCATTCACTTGCGCGGCGCACCCAGCCACTTTTGACTATGAGGTCCTATATAACCTGTAACAGTATTATTACATACTATATTGTACACAGAATTGAATAAACTGGGAACAATGATTAGATGTTATGAGCATGAAATTGCTAATTAGTTGTGACAATGCAAAGCACTTTGCTTCAACTGATAAGAAAAATTATAAATGACCAAAATTGCTAATTTTTTATGTGTTTGAATATTTTGACTGGAATAAAGTCCCATATCAAAATCTACTTTGTGTGTGATTTATCTGTTTCTACATCCATCATCTCCACATTCACACACATTGTTCTCTCGGGGAACTGAAGGCTGGCTTCCTGTAACCCCCAAACAAATCTGGCAAGTTACCAGCTTATTACTATAACAATTTCTGATGCCGTCTGATGAAATGGCCAGGAAATTTAAAGCAATTTGATTGGCCAGCAGCCATGCGCTGAAGTGTCTAACACTCAGAAATGAGTCAAGCACTGTCTCAGCTGAGCATTGATACTGGTGAGACAGCCCCCAGAACTTTCACGGTTGAAACAGAAGCCATGTTTTTTTCACCGCGGTAGCCGTACAGTAATGCAAGCTATTTGGTAACAACACGCGTCATGTATGCCACACTCCAGCTTTCACCTAGCTGTAACAGAACACGCTGTAGAGTAATGTTTACAGAAGGAAAACGTGAACTGAGAACAATGAGAAAAGCAGAGACATTCCATTAGCCAACAGTCCGTGCTGTCACCTCAGCAGCACACCTGCTTGCTTTAGTTCTTAACAACCAACCTGTTGGCTGCTCAAACACCACTCCTCGCTACTTCTGTCTTTTACTGTACCATCTTTCTCATTTTTTCTACTTAATAACAGGCCTAAGCACTTACACAAAACAAAAGGCATGCAAGGCACAGTCTCTCCTCGTCCAGCAACCCATTCCTCACTCTCCTCACAGACTAACGATCTGCATGCCTTGCTATTTCCTCCCTTAACCCCTCAGCTCATTGAAATTCTCATTACACAGTACAGCTGAGCGCATACGATGTACAGTACATGCTGACACAGAGCTCAGTTGGCGGCTAGCCACGGTGGTGGTGGGGAGCTGTGCCAGTCGTCGGCTGGGTATGATTGGGGGGGTTTAGTCCACTAGACCACCAAGATGATTTGGTACATGGGGTGTTGGCAGTATTACTCCAGGAACGTGCGGTGGTGGTTGGCACCTTGCCACATTACTGGGCATTGGGCTGGGGGACCTTCCAGGATTGCCGGGATCGGGTGGGGCGGGGGTCCTATAATGCAATATGGGGGAGGAGGTGTTTTACTGCCTTGTGCAGGGTTGTGGCTAGGTGGGGGCTTCAGGGTCTTGGGCACGGCAGCTGGCAAAATACGGGTATGGCAGCTCATAGCTGGTCTAACTGAACTTTGCCAGTTGTCCTTCAGGACTTTGGAATAGCAATTTGGGGTTACAGCAGCCACCCTTTTGGGATAGGGTGCATATGCTGCTGTAGCCCCCTTCCGACATGCTGATGGGCAAAACAGGTGGCATACTTCCACCTGGGCGCAGGCAACCTGCGTGTTGTCACAGGCTGCCTTTCGAATAGGGATTGTCGCACCTCATAAGGTGCTACTTGCATCCGTCCTGTTAGATGCAAGTGCCTTGCGATAGACAGAGGCTTTATGGGATCTGGTCCTATGTTTCTATGTTGTCTTTTAACCATGAGTCATACATTTTGATGTAAATGGATGTGTATACCATACCAGTGGTGAAATAAATGGGTAAATAAATCAAGTTATTGTGGGATAAATATTTATTTTCATTTAGAACACCATTTATTTCTCTTAGAACATGTTATTTCCACTTAGAATCTGGAAATAGAACACAGAGAACAATGAGCCAGAGAACGTACAATGGAAAGAAAGGCAGTTTTAAGTTAAAATAAGGTAAAACACCATTAAAAACATTATAAATGGTGTGGCGCATATCAAATACATAATGGGTTGCAGTAGAGTATACAATGAGTGCCAAGAATCTGAGAACCTCATTGGCTGACTGGCACTTTTGACTGTGGGTAAATCCTATGATAACCCATGCAAAACGTGCCAGCCAACCGCATCTGCATCCCTCAGATTGTGAAAACAACCCGACCCTGAAAAATAAAATATCCAGCCACCATGTTGGATTCTTCGTGAACCGTGAGAGAGAACCAAACCCTCTAAAAGATGATCACTACTGCCCTATACAGACCCAAAATAGTGTAAACCCTCACTCCAAACTCGGGACTTACAAAATTAATTCCTGGACCCTGTCTCCCAATTATCTACTCCCTCAGCTGCTTCTGGTCCCTGCACTTCCAAACAGAAGACAGGAAGAGCATTCATCACAGAGCTCCATAGTTTAGGCGTCTGACGTTGCCGATCGACACCTATTACTTCAAACCCTCTGCAGCATTCCGGAGGCGAGAGGAGGATGTACAAAAATGATGGCAACTTCTTTCCCTCAGCCCAGAAGCACAAAAAATCCTGGTAACGAGTGTAATGAAGTACGGCATGTGCACAAACCAGAAAAAAAATGGAGCCAATGCTTGGAAGCGTGGCATGTGCACGACCAGAGGAAAAGAAGGAAACAATGTTCCGTACTTTTTTTTCCCTAATTGTTTAACCAGGAGAGACACACAAAGCTGAAAACTTGTTTACAGGTGTGACCTGGGAAGCACAGGGAAGTTAAGTGACTTGCTCAGGGTCACACAGTATGCAAGTGGGGGCTGTGGGATTCAAACCCAGATCTCCAGATTTGCAGCTCAGAGCCTTAAACCACTGTGCTATTCTGCTTCCCCAAACTACTAGTACTAGTACTAGAACTAGCCTCCACAACCAACTTCAGGAGGCTATCCCAGCTCCTATAAGAAAAATGGAGCTTGGGCACAACATAGTGGAGTCACACATCTGGAATTCTGTTTAAAGTTTCCTGACCTCAGGGAAAGAATCAGGGCCAGGAATGAAACAAACAGTACTGCGCATGCACAGTAACACCAGAGCTTAACAACCCAGGATTATTTTTTTCTGGCGCAGCAACATAGCAAAGAAAATAATTTAAAATAGAAAAAGAAAAAAGCTTTTTTTAGTATTTCTGACACATAGACAAAGGGGGGTCATTGTATAATTGCAATAAACCACAGCACCTCTCCCCAGGATCAGATGAGGTCAAATGTGATGTCTTCACGCAGGGCTCGTAGCAAGTGTGGGAGGGGTGGGCATTAGGTATGAAACCACAAGTAAAAGATGGGGAGGCAGCTAATGTTACACCACACCAGGTCACTACCAGTGGAAAAAGTGTTGTTGGCATCCTTTCCATAGAACATAGAAACATAGAAATTGTAGGCAGATAAGAACAGCTAGGACCATCCAGTCTGCCCTTAGGCCCTATACATTATATGTGGCCACTGACACTATGTGATCAATTTCTTTTCATCACTCTCTCCCCTTTCAAGCTTCCCTTGTGCCTGTCCCAGGAATGCTTAAAGCCCTCCACTGTGCTTGCCCCCACTACCTCCTGTGGCAGACTATTCCAAGCGTCGACTATCCTTTCTGTGTAGAAAAATGTCCTCCGTTACCTCTTAATCTACCCCTTCCAATTTCATATTGTACCCCTTGTTCTAGTACTGGTTTTACATTGGAAAAGGTCCCCACCTGCACCTTGTTTATGCCCTTGAGGTACTTGAAAGTTTCAATCATGCCCCCGCTCTCTCCTCTTCTCCAGTGAGTACATATTGAGGTCCCTTAGTCTCTCCTCATATGTTTTGTGCTGTAAGCCCTGCACCATCTTTGTTGCCCTTCTCTGAACAGTCTCCACCTTTTCTATGTCCTTGCACAGGTGTGATCTCCAGAACTGCATGCAGTACTCTAGGTGACGCCTTACCAATGTTTTATACAACGGCATCACCACCTCCTGCCTCCTGCTAGTGATACCCCTGCCTATGCACCCCAGCATGCCACTGGCCCTCCCTGCCACCTTTGTACACTGCTTTATGCCCTTAAGTTTATCAGTGATGATAACCCCTAGGTCCCTTTCCTCTTTGGTGACAGTCAGCGTCTCCCCCCACCTGTAGCTCTCCTCAGGGTTCCCTCTATCCAGGTGCATTATTTTGCAGTTCTTTGTATTGAACCTCAGTTGTCACATCTCCGACCATTTCAAGCTTTTCCAGGTCCCTCTTCATTTTCTGCACCCCTTCTGAGGTATCCATTCTGTTGCAGATCTTGGTGTCATCCTAAACAGGCAGACCTTTCCTTCCAGCCCTCTGCAATGTCACTAATGAAGACATTAAACAGGACTGGTCCTAGAACTGATCTCTGTGGTACCCACTGGTCACCCTCTCCTAGATTGTACCTATTTAGTACCTCATTTACCACCACCCTCTGTCTCATGTCTGTTAACCAGTTCCTAGCCCAGTTCACCACCTTGTCTCCCATGCCCAGACTACCCATCTTGTTAATCAGCCTTTTGTGTGTTACGGTGTCGAAGGCTTTGCTGAAATCTAGGTAGGCTACATCAACCACCCCTCCCTGATATACTTCCCTAGTCACCCAATCAAAAAAATACATTAGATTTGTTTGACATGACCTTCCTGCTGTGAATCCATGTTGCCTCAGATCCTGAGCACCACTGGATTCCAGTTGTGCCACTATCCTTTCTTTCAGCAGTGTCTCCATGATCTTTCCCACCACTGAGGTGAGGCTGACTGGCCTGTAGTTCCTCACCTCCTCCCTTCTGCCGCTTTTTGCAGTGGGATTACATGTGCCCTGCTCCAGTCCTCTGGAACCACACCCTTGTTGAGTGACTCTGTGAACAGGGCTGCCAGAGGCACTGCTGGTTCCTTTCACAGCTCCTTTAATATCCTGGGTGGATGCCTTCTGGCAACATGGCCTTATCCACCTTCAGCTTTGTGAGTGCTTCCACAGCTCTCTCCACTGTGAATGGACTGGTGTCCACTTCTCCCCTACCCATTGCCTCTGCAACCCAACTGTGGTCTTGACCCTTCCCTCCTTAGTGAATAATGAGCAGAAGTATTTGTTCAGTATTTCTGCCTTGTCCAGATCCTCTTCTTACACTCTCTTTCTCCCCTTAGAGCCTCACAACTCCCCTGTTTTTCTTCTTTCACTGATGTACCCACAGCATGCCCTTATCCCCTTTGTTTACAGACCATGCTAAACCCTCTTCTGTTTGCACTTTCACCCTCCTAACAGCCTTCCATGCTTCCCTTAGACATTCAAGGTACACCTCCCTGTCTCTTCCATTTGGTTACTCTTATATTTCCTGAAACTCAGCCTTTTAGCCCTGACGTTTGTCCCCATCTCTTTAGAGAACCATAGTGTTTCCTTCTTCTTTTCCTTTGGCTACTACCTTAATGCATTGGTTTGTTATCTCCACTATGACTTCTTTCAGTTTCTCCCATTGTTCCTCCACCCCCTTATTACCCCTCCCTTCCCCAGGACTGCTTGTATACATTTACCCATTTCAATGAAATCCGCCCTCCTGAAATCTAATACTCTTGCCCTTGTGTGGCTTAATTGAGTCCATGTCTCCATGTTGAACCACACCATGTGGTGGTCACTGGACCCCAGCTGCCCTTCCATCTATATTTCTTCAACTCTGTTCCCATTGGTCCATACCAGGTCCAGAATCGACTTGTCCCTGGTTGACTCATGCACCAGCTGTCTGAGTCCAACCCCCTGCAGGGATTCAAGGATGGCTGTGCTTCTGACTGAAGCAGCCACCTGGGTGGCCCAATCCATGTCCAGCATATTGAAATCCCCCAGTAGCAGGATTTCACTTTTAGCTGCCATATCATGTGTGTTTTCTACTAGTTCCCTGTCAACTTCCTCCCTCTGTGTTGAAGGTCTATAGATCACCCCTGTGCATATTGCTGTTCCATTCCCTTGCTTCAGAGTGACCCACATTACCTCGGCCTCCCCCTGTCTTCCCTGAACTTCTGTAGCTTTTATACCATCTCTGATGTGCAGGGCCACTCCCCCACCCTTTTTACCCTCCCTGTCCCTCCTGAACAGTGTATAGCCTGGTATACTGACTTCCCAGCCATGACTAGCAGAGTACCATGTCTCTGTTATTGCTGCTATGTCAAGGTCTGCATCTGCCAACAAGGCCACCAGGTCTGGAATCTTGTTTCCTAGGCTACGGGCATTCGTTAGCATGACCTTCCATATTTTACAGTCTGCCCACCCTCTGCTCTTGTTCTTCCTCTCCAGCATCTTCCTCCACCCCGGTTTCCTTTCCTATATGCTCTCGTGCCCCCCGTATTACTCGTTGTACATTCTTCACCTGCCTGCTTTACCTGTTCCTGTAGTCAACTTATTTTCCTGCATGTTCCCATGGGGGGGATGTTCCTAAGCCTCCTGACCCTCCTAGCTCTTCTCCCTAGGCCAGTTTAAATGCTCACAGCTGAAGTATTTAAACTTCTCACTAAGGACCAAGGTCCCATCTCCGGACAGATGCAGGCCGTGCTCCTTATATAAGCTCTCGCATCTGCCCAGGTCAGGCCTCAGTCCCCTATGAATCCAAAACCCTCCCTTCCACACCAATCTTTCAACCAGGAGTTGAAGGTACAGATGTGGAGTGCCCTAGCTTCCCTGTGCCCTGGACAGGTGGCACCTCTGAGAATGAGACGGAGCATGCTATCTGTTCAGGTTTCCCACAGCTTCCTGAAATCTCCTGGACTCTGGCTAACTCCACCCTTCTCTTGGCCAGGTCATTGGTTCCAAGTGAACAATGACATCCAGCTGCTCCATCCTAGCTGCTGCCCAGCAGTCCTATGGATCTGCTTCCCATCCCTCCATGCAGCGCTTCCTGGGAGGCACCTGACCTCCCTTTCTCCCCTGCTAGGTGTCCCTAACTCCACTTCCTGGACAACAGAGTACCCCAGTAGGAGAAGCTTCCCCACCTCCATGGTCCCTCCTCCCTTCCTCAGGCTCCATCTTGGAGGACCCTCCCATCCTCCTGATCCTAGCCTCAGGTTCCTGAGTGGGGCTTTCCCATTCCCCCAAAACAGTGTAGGAGTTACTAAGCGGGACTGGTTGGGGGATGTGCTTTCAACTCACCCTCCCTGAGCCCACCATAGTCCAATCACTCCTCTTCCTGGGCATCCTTTGAGGTACAGGTTGTGGACCTGGTGGTCTTTGGGTGGAGGAGGATGCTGTCTTCAGCTTAGCCAACTCTGCTTGGAGACAGTAAACCTCCTCCCTTGGCCCAGAGAGTTGCCTGCAGATAGGACAGCATCTCAGCCTCCAGAACGTCTCCCTGAAGACAGTTGCTGTACAACCACTGTACTGCACCACTCCCATCATGTCTGTTTCCTCTTCAATCTACTGCCTGCTTAAGATGGCTATTTGTTATCTCTCAAATATTTGTGTTTTTCTTTTGTGTTTTGTTATGCTTTCTCTCTTCACGACTTCCTGTATAGAAGCAGGATGTTGCATGCCATATAGGACCCACCCTATAAATGTAGGCCAATTCCTGAGGTGGGTGGGTTGCAGGGTGGGAGGGTGGGACTACACCACAGGCTGTGTCCAAAAACAATCAGCCAAGGAGTCCCCTGGCAGTGGCTTCTCACTCCACTCACTGTTGTCCAGGCACAGCCAATTACAAACACACAGTAACAAACTTACCAGCTAGAATCCCTCAATCCTGCCCAAACTAAATGGAGAAGCACACCGAAATGGCATTTAAGAAAATACCTCACATTCAAACTACACTAATCCATGTAATATGATATCTACACTTAAAGTTCAGACAAAGCCAATTACAAACACTCAGTCACAAACTTACCAGCTAGAATCCCTCAATCCTGCCCATACTAAATGGAGAAGACCTCACATTTAAATTACACTAATTCCCATTATATGATGCCTGCACTTCAAGTTCAGACACAGCAATGATGATCACCGTCCCTTGGCTTGGCTATGGCAGCTGTTGTAGGGCCTGTTTCTCTATTGATGTCTTCCATTTATCATTTATGCCTTGAAAGGGTGAAAAGACCTGTCTCTGCTGCTGGTGGTGCCTGCTACTGTTTGGTGAGTTACAGACAAGACTATCTACATGGCCTTTTGGACTGCTATCTCTGCTGCTGGTGGTGCCTGCTACTGTTCAGGGTAATTACAGACAAGACTGTCTACATGGCCTTTTGGACTGCTATATATCCTCTAGGATGCCTCTACCTGGGGACTGAATACAAGGACTTAACTAAGTGGTGCTCCAAAACCCTGCACTGGATGTCCTGTATCAAGTGAAAGGAGCACAACCAATTGTGCCTGCTAAGTGCCAGGTACATGGTGAGCTGCAGATGGTGCACCACCACCAGGGCACACTAAATGACCTGAGACACCATCCCCTGATACTCGGGGGGGAGCATCTCTCAGTTCCCTTGCCACCGTCCACAGGGCATGATGATAGCAGTTAAAGTAACCAATGTAATTGGCCTGTCCCACATCCAGCGTGTGCACCGTGTACAGTTGGAGGGCCAACAGGGCGAGGAGCAGCCTGCTTACTGGGAAGTAGTGGGGGCCCTAGCTGTGTTGCATTTACACTAGACAGAGTTATTTGTCAGACCGGAAGCTTGAAATTCTGTCAAGGCCCTGAAACCCTCGGCATGACCACATACTCAGAGTCTCCACATTGACAGGTTGACCTGGCCCAGGTAGGATGAGACCACACTACCTTTGCTGGGTCAAGTATAACTTCACCAGTTAGCATAGCAAGGAACCAAGAAGCCACCTTTGATAGAATTTCCAGGTGCCTGTAATTCCAGTGGCGGCTAACTCCTTGAGGAGGACCTCATCTGATCTAGGTGGGTGGGCATTAGGTTGACAATCCCAAGTAAGGCCCCACCACTGTTTCGCCAGTACTCTGAGACTCAAATCCCTAATTTGTTTTCATTTCCCATCTTTGTGCGCTTTGCATTTTTACAATCCTAATTTCTGCATTAACATCATTTTTGCAAAGAATTTCCCTTCGTTTTATGATAGTGGAACTGTATCCTCATTTGCACAGATCCTGCAAAATGGGATAAATACAATATTAGGGCAGTCCTGACACAATGCATGGGCCCAGAAGACCCTGGCACACATGTTGATATCTTGAGGGTGAGGTTCCCTGACCCAACACAGGTGTGGTGTCTGTCCCCAAACACTGCTCTGTCCCTACCCAGGCTGTGACTGGTGCTGCGTGCTGCAGCACCTGCCCCATCAGCCTTGTCCCAGTAAACCAGCTCACTGAGTTCACACCTGAACTCAGCTCATACTGCAGTGAGGCAGCATGTTCTCCAGGGGTGCAGCGTACCCCTACAACCAATGTTACTTTTTTTTTGTAACTTTAGTTTATTGGTCTTTCAATAAAGCATACAGTTATATATAATTTTCTGATACAGTTCTTAAGGAGTTTTACATAGAAATTCCACATGAGGCGCAATCCCTTAATACATACACTTTAAATGAATCAAACTGTATCTATAAGATACATCCCTGGAGGATTTTCAGTATAAACTTCCAACCAATGTTACTTAATAAATTCTTTGTTTTTAATATTTTGATCCCAAACTTTCAACATAGTCATCTTATGACCCCACCTCATAAACCCCGTAGGTGAAAATGTTCAAATCTGTGCTGAGACACCATTCTGCACCACAAGTGCAAAAACGCATTTTGGACAGGATGTGAAAAATTGCAGCTGTATGCGTTCATGAGGTGGTGAGAAAAATGGATACGTTAAATCTGAAGTAAAAATATTGTAAATTAACAAAGTTATGCATAGAAACTTTCAACATGCTCAAAACTCGGCCATTTTTTTCACAATATTTGACATGGCTTTTTAGAATCCCACTCATGAACATGATTGATTGTCTCATAATCAGTCCCAAAAGGTGATTTGCGAGGATCGTGAAATCACCTTCCGGTCTGATTAACGAAATGACAGTGACAGTGTCAATGAGGTGGGTCCAAAAGTCCATGTTGAAAATTTGATGAAAAAATACCAAAAAATGGCAACAATATCAACATAAGTTCAAAACATCATTGAAATACATTATATGGCACTTACCTTTATTCCTCAGTTCATGGTTTGATTTTGAAGAGTGGAGACGTGTCTCGGTCTACAGAAGATAACATCATACAACCTCTGGTGGTAAATATAGGGTAGGGGGATGGGTGCTTAGTAGTAAGGTCAGTGTCAGTGGCTCAGTAGGTAGCCCACTTGCCTCTGAGGCTGGGAGATCAGAGGGCTGTGGGTTCAGTTCCCACATCGGGCAGTTAGGTTAATATCCCAGTATTGACACTGTAGTGCACCATGAGAAGGGTGCTGCACTTCTGAGATGCCATCTTTCAGATGAGATGTTAAACCAAGGTCCCATCTGCCTAGATTGGTGGTAGTTCAGGTGGATGTTAAAGATCCCATTGCACTTATCGAAAAAAAGAGTAGGGGAATTTCCCTGTGTCCTGGCCAAATTTCCCTCATTCATTAACAATACCACCAACAGCCTAATCTGGTGCAAGGTCAGTTGACATTCATCTGTATCCCCCTCCACCTCCCCCAGGTTGTACCTGATTTGTCTAGTGCACATACCTGGTCAACTAAATAAATAAAAAATAAATAAAAATGGGGGAGGGGGATGGTGTGACGATGAAGGACTGTTTTCTTTTTCAGGTTTAAAAAGACACAGAGAATATTTTTTTCAGGAAGTTTAGTGAAACTGTTTCAGGACACTGGGGTGGGCTCCCCAATGTCCTGCATTGCTGGGTGGTTATAAATGCCAACTCAAGGATTGACCCCTATGTCGGCCCTATTATTCAAACTAGGGGCTTGGGGTAGACGTCCAACACCGGGAGATGGGCATCTCGGTGTTGGAATATAGGGGAAAAAAAGTATAATTAAACTATTTCGGTACACTTGGAGTGGGCTCCCCAGTGTCCTACATTGCTGGGGGGGTAATGAATGGCAACACGGGAATTGAGCTCTTTATGTCAGCCCTATTATTCAAACTAGGGGCTTGGGGGGAGACATCCAACACGGGGGATGGGGTGTTGGAATATTGGGGGAAAGTATAATTATACTATTTTGGTACACTGGGGTGGGCTCCCCAGTATTCCACACTGTTGGGGGGTTTGTAAATGCCCCCCGACGTCAGCACTGTTAATAAAAGAAGGGGCTGCACAGGGTGAGAGGCATCCAATGCCAGGGGTGGGCATCCCGTCGTCGGATTATTGTAAACAAAATAAAGAACTTGCTACTCTGCCATGGGGGATCGAGTCCCTGGTGTGCAAAGAACAGTTTAAGGCACAACAGTCAGTATGGGTGCTAAAATGACAGTAGCCCCCCCTCACTGATAAACCAGTCACGACACAGCAGCGATTGCACTTTACGACAGAGCTGTCCTTAGTGAAAGACAGCTGTGTCATACAGTGCAACCAGCTGTTAACTGCGAAATGCATGATACGGCAGTAAGAGTTGCACTATACGACACAGATGTCGTTTGTTAAAGACAGCTGTGTCATATAGTGCAATCCAGCTGTTAACTCGAAATGCATGATACAGCAGTAGAAGTTGCACCTATATGACACAGCTGTCGTTTGTTAAAGAGATCTGTGTCATATAGTGCAAATAGCTGTTAACCTCAAATACATTATGCATAAGGTTGTATTTTTTACAGATTTGGGGACCTATGCTCTGAAATACTGTAGTGCTGCTGTGAAATTCCCCAATTGTGTGCGGTTGAAGTGGGCAGCTCCCTGACTTGCTCTCCTGCTGCAGAGACTTTTCAGATCTGCCTGGTGCCAACATTGGGGGTCCCAATCCCCATGCCGGCATTCATAAGCCCACCCAGCAGTGTGGGACACTGGAGAGCCCACTCCCAGTGTCCCTAAATACTCTTATTATTTCACGGGACCAAAACAGTTTAAACTTCCTGAAAAAAAAAATCCCTCGATGTCTTTTTTTAATTTAAAACCTAAAAAAAAAAGAAAATGGTCCCACCCACCACCCTTACCCTATATTTACCACCTGGAGGTCGTATGATGTTATCTTCTGGGACTGAGACACGTCTGCACTCTTCAAAGCTGAACTGTGAATTGAGGAATAAAGTGTAGTGCCATATAATTTATATGGCACTTGCCTTTATTCCTCAGTTCACAATTCAGCTTTGAAGAGTGCAGACCTGTCCTGGTCGACAGAAGATGACAACATATGACAACTGGAGGTAAGTACAGGGTAGGGTGGTGGCTGCTCAGTGGGAGAGTCAGGATGGCGGGAGGGAAACAGCGGTGACGACGAGGGATGGTTTTCTTTATTTCAGGTTTAAATTTAAAAAGAGACATCGGGGGACATTTTTCTTTTTTTGTAGGTATACATATAAAATAAATGTATTCTGGGACACTAGGGGTGGGCTTCCCAGTGCTCCACTCTGCTGGGTGGGTGGTGTTAAATCTGACTGTTGACACTGTTCATCATCATCAAAGTTTTATTGTTTGTCCAGCATCTCATTTGTGGACATTACAATATATTTAAAACACAGATAAAACTTTTATAATCAATACAGTACAGTTACAGGGTATTAAATTAGCAAAAAAAAAGTGATTAGCAGTTTTACACATGAAAGTGCTTATCAGCTTTAAAATGCATAGCACTTGGCACAGAATGGTTAGCAAAATGTAAAATATATATAATTTTATTAATTTTATCTACTGTGCCATAGACTCACTGAAAACATGCTTAGTCTACTGCTCACGCAATTTGGAAATGGTTAGCATTACCTCCTGTTTTACGAGCATTTGCTCTGCTATATCAGTTATTTAAACCCTGAGTTATGTAAAAATGCAACAAACATTACATCACATTAGAGATGTCATGGATACAGAATCTAAGTACTTTCAAGATATAGTTCATGTTCCTCAGTCAGAAGTGTTTTTTGTTGTACCTCTGTTTGCAAGTTATTTCTTTTCCTTTTAATAACCATCTTTAAAACAAGCATTTGTCAATGCCGAATGTTGCTTGCTTGTATGTGCTGTTTAGGTATTTGGAAGTGATAGTTCCATGCCTTCCTCTCAAGACATCCACTGTGTCTTTCCGTTCAGTATTCACAGAAGAGTGGGAGGGGCAAGGGCCACAGCAGTTGCCAAGGGGGTGAAGAGGTGGACAATAGTCCATTCAAAGGCAAAAGAGTCCTGCAGGAGTTCACTAAACTGAAGGTGGACAAAGCGATGGAACCAGATGGCATGTGCCCAAGGATATTAAGAGAACTGCAAAGGAAGATAGCAGCACCTCTGGCAGCCATGTCCACTGAGTCATTCAACATGAGTGAACTTGAGGAGGCACATGTGGTCCTTCTACAGAAGTCCGGCAGCAGGGAGGAGGCGGGGAACAATAGGCCGTTCAGCCTCACCTCAGTAGTGGGGAAGATCATGGAGACATTGCTTAAAGAAAGGATAGTTGATCTAGAAGCCATCGGAGCCCAGGACCATAGACAGCATGGATTCACAGTGGGGACATCATGTCAGACAAATCTGGTTGATTTGTTTGACTGGGTGACAAAGGAAGTGAATCAGGTGTGGCAGTGGACAACGCTACCTTGATTTCAGCAAAGCCTTTGACACCATCCCACGTAGCAGGCTGATAAACTAGCTAGGTAGGCTGGGCATGGGGGAAAGGGTGGTAAATTGGATTAGAAACTAGCTAACAGACAGTAGGCAGAGATTGGTGGTAAATGTGATGCAGTCTAGGGAGACGGGGTGACCAGAGGGGTGCTGCAGGGATCGGTCCTGGGGCCAGTCCTGTTCAATGTCTTCATTAGTAACACTGCAGAACGTCTGAAGGGAATTTTTTCTCCAAATTTTCAACATAGCCATTTTAAGACCTCGCTCATGAACAGTGTCACTGTGATTTTCTTAATCTGTCCCAAACATTGATTGCGCACACCGAATGTGCCATTGTGCGCTACATGCACGGAAACTCATTTTGGGTGACATGTGAAAAATGACAGCTGTACTGCTCATAAGGAGGTGTGGTAAAATGGCAATGTTGAAAATCTGGAGTGCAAATATCAAAAATTTGCGAACTTACGAGTGTGCATAGGAACTGTGCAACGCACGCTCATAAAACAGTCATTTTTAGGAATTTTTTCACCAAATTTTCAAAATAGCCATTTTAAGACCTCTGCTCATGAACAGTGTCACTGTGATTTTCTTAATGTGTCCCATACATTGATTTCCACACCGATTGTGCCATTGTGTGCTACATGGGCAGAAACATGTTTTGGGCGAGATGTGAAAAATGACAGCTGTACTACTCATAAGGAGGTGTGGTAAACTGGCAATGTTGAAAATATGGAGTGAAAATATTGAAAATTCATGAACTTATGAGCGTGCGTAGGATCAGTGCAACAAATGCTCGTAAAACAGTCATTTTTGGGAATTTTTTCGCCAAATTTTTAGCATAGCTATTTTAACACTTCTGCTCATAAACAGTGTGACTATGATTTTCTTAATCTGTCCCGAACATTGATTTTGCACACCGACTGTGCCACTGTGTGCTACATGCGCGGAAACATATTTTGGGTGAGATGTGAAAAATGACAGCTGTACTGCTCATAAGGAGGTGTGGTAAAATGGCAGTGTTGAAAATCCGGAGTACAAATATTAAAGATTCGCAAACTTACGAGCGAGCGTAGGAACTGCGCAATGCACGCTCGTAAAACAGTCATTTTAGGAATTCTTTCACCAAATTTGCAACATAGGCTTTTTGAGAGCCCACCTTATGAACACTGGCACTGTCGTTTCGTTAATCAGTCTCGAAAAGTGATTTTGTGCAATGACCGCGAAATCACCCTTCGGGCCCGATTAATGCCATGACAGTGACAGAATTCATGAGGAGGGGTCCCAAAAAACCCATGTTAAAAATTTGGTGTCAAAATTCCAAAAAATGCCTGAGATATGCAGCAAAGTGAAAAAACCCTATCTATCCCATTATACAGCTTACCGGCATTTCCTCAGTTCGCAGTCAGCTTTGAAGAGTGCAGACGTGTTCCCGGTCCACCAAAGATCGTCGCGACGAGGTCCGGAGGTAAGTATGGGGTGAGGGGGGTGTGGGGAGGCAGGGTGCGCTGTGGGTGGGTGCGGGTTGTGGGAGGGGCTCAGGGAGAAGTGCCGAAGGACAGTTTTTGTTATTTACAGGTTTTTTTTAATAAGACTACGAGGAACGTTTGACACGGTGGGGTGGGCTCCCAGCGTGGCAGCTGGAAGGCTGTTGAGGGGGGCTGGAGCCGACGGGGAATTGGGCACCCCTGTTGGCCATAACATCATTTTGCCACACTGGGGTGGGCTCCCAGCATGGTACATAGATGCTTTGGGGGGGCATGCAGCCGACGGGATTGGGCACCCATTTGGCCATAAAACAGTTGTGCGGCATGGCACCCAGATGCTTGGGGGTGAGTGGAGCCCGTCAGCCGTAACACATGAGGGGAGGTGGAGCGCATGAGCACGCAGGCACGCATGCGTGTGTGTGGAGGGGAGCCTGCTCACTGAAGCGGAACTCTCCCTTTCAACTGTATGACCACTGCATTTTCAACTGCTGTCATAGACAGCTGCAGCAGTGCTTGGGGAACTGGGGCCGAGCCTGCAAACACACTGACTGCATTGGAAGACAGGTGCCACACCTCCGAAAACTCAGATGATGGCACTATGTGTCTTGCACATGCATGCAAGCAACATAAATATCACTGTCCTTTCAACCTCTTTTATTGTTTTATTAAGAGGTTGGCCTATAGAAAATTCAGGAAGACCAAGGGAGAGGTGGATAGGGAAGATTACCTAAGGTTGGCTAGTGAGGCAAGTAAGGAAGTCCGGCGAGCATAGGCACAGAAGGAGCTTCAAATAGCTGAAGGAATTAAAAAGTGGGAGAAGGCTTTCTTTCATTATATAAGTGAGAAAAGGGACAAGAAGGAAGGGATTGTTAGGCTTAAGAAAAGTGTGGAGTGGGTGGAGGATAATGGAGGAAAAGCAGAGATACTAAGTGAATGCTTCTGTTCTGTCTTCACCAGGAAGAAGGACATATCAGTGCCTTCAGGAGGGAAAAGAGGAATGGGGGGGGAGCACAGACATAATGATAAAGTGAGGGAGGGTCTGCTGGCATTGAAAGTGGACAAATCACCAGGACCGGACAGAGTACATCCAAGGGTACTAAAGGAACTGGCTGAAGAGCTGGCAGGGCCACTAGCAGACCTATTTAATAGTTCTGTAGAGTCAGGTGGTACCACAGAACTGGAGAACAGTACATATAGTGCCCCTTCAGAAAGCGGTCCCAAGGATGATCCAGGGAATTACAGACCAGTCAGTCTGACTTCCATTGTGGGCAAGCTCATGGAGACCATACTAAAGGAAAGGTTGGTGGAATATCTAGAGGAACATGGTCTCCAGGATGAGAAGCAGCATGAATTCATGGGGGATCATGTCAAACAAATCTGATTGACTTCTTTGACTGTGTCACTAAGACAGTAGACAGGGGTGAAGCGGTAGACATACTCTATCTTGATTTCAGCAAGGCCTTTGACTCTGTGCCCCACAAAAGGTTGATCAGGAAGTTGGTGGATCTGGGAGTTGAGGAAAAGATGGTCAGATGGGTGGAAAACTGGCTGAGGGACAGAGCCCAGAGGGTGGTAGTGGGGGGAGAGTTATCTGGCACCAGAGAGGTAACCAGTGGGGTCCCACAGGGCTCTGTGCTGGGGCCGGTGTTGTTCAATGTCTTTATCAATGACATTGGGGATGACATTAAAGGCAAAATGTGCCTATTTGCAGATGACACCAAGCTCTGTGGGAGAGTGGACACAGCTGAAGGAATATGGGACCTACAGGAAGATCTGGAAAAGCTAGGGAGGTGCTCCAGGATCTGGCAGGCCGCAGCTTGGCTTCAATGCCAAGAAATGCAAAGTTATGCATATTGGAGACAAGAATCCCAGGACAGAGTATTACCTGGGTGGAGTCCGAGTATCTGCATCAGAGGAGGAGAAGGACCTGAGAGTGATGATCACTAGTGACCTGAAGCACTCCATGCAGTGCAAGACAGCAGCAGCAAAGGCAAATAAAATGCTGGGATGCTTAGCTAGGGGGATCAGTAGTAGGAGAGAGGAGGTTATACTGCCCTTGTACAGGTCACTGGTAAGGCTGCATCTAGAGTATGGAGTTCATTACTGGTGCCCACACCTCAAAAGGACATTAACCTGCTGGGAAGGTACAGAGGAGGGCTACAAAGATGATAGCCGGTCAGCAGGGCAAGGCATATGAGGAGAGGTTGAGGGCACTGAACATGTACTCCCTGGAAGACAAAAGAGAGAGAGAGAGAGGACATGATTGGGACATTCAAGTATTTGAAAGGGATAAATAAGGTGGATAAGGAGGGTCTCTTTAAGCTGAGTGGCAACCATATGACAAGGGGGAACAGTCTTAAGCTGGAGGGTGGGAGGTTTAGAAGGGAGGTCAGGAAGCACTTCTTCACAGAGAGGGTGGTGGACACTTGGAATGCACTGCCAGAAGAGGACATCTTGTTGAAGACAGTGCACAGCTTTAAGAGAGGCTGGAATAAGCATAGGGGGAAGGTAAGAATCATGGGCAGGGAGGATGGGAGGAGTGGGGTGGGAGGGCAGAGACATTAGCGCAAGCTGGGGACCTTGCAATAGGAGCAGACTTGATAGACCAAATGGCCTTCTTTTGCTGGCTTCTTCGTATGTTCATATGTTTGTATGTTTGAGGATGCAGGAGGATGAATACAAGATCATAGTTAAGTGTGATATATCTAGTTAGAAAATCATTTAAAATTAGTCTTCTAGGTAAAGCATACTGTATATGGGACATATATGCTGTATATGAGTTTTTTCTCAATATTACATTTGTATTGAGGAGCAGTCTTAACTTTCTTAAGATGGTGTGTCCAGAGGTGAAAAGAGTTAGATTTTTTAATAAAAAAAAACAAAGACAAGGCGCTGAGTCAGCATGTGGTCTAAAAGCAAAACAAAATGGTTATATTAAATGCCCGATGAAAATAGAAAATAGAGTTAAAAATCTACGTTTCGACCTTAGGTCTTCTTCAGGAAATATCTAAAAGAGAAAAAAAAAAAACAAGTTAGTGTAGAGGAGAGGTAAAATGAGAGAGATATATATGTGGAGAAAGAAGAAGAGGGAGGCTAAGGGAGAAGAAGTGATAAAATGGTAAGATTAAGAGAGAATCTGTGAAACAAAAGGTGATGATGGAAAGATAAAACATAATGGATAGAAAGAGCTGGGGAAGTTCCCAGGTAGAGACAGATTAACAGGGCCTTGTAAGAAGGTTGAAAGGTGACAAATGTGTGAGAAGGAGACAGAAATGGAGACATATGGTGAAAATGAAAAATAAATCAGTACAAAAACAAATTGACTTTAGGAAAAAAAAAAAAAAAAAAGGGAGGCTGAAAGATGTTAGTGGAAAATAAGTCTATCATTTAAACCAGAGGGCTGCTGGGAGCCAAGGCGGATGATCAGCTTGGCTTCCATGTTTTTTTCTATGGTTAGGATCCCGGAAGCCCTGCTGAAGGACACAAACAGAAAGGTCATTGACATTGTGGTCCCTGGAGATAAAGTGGGATACAATGGGTTTAGCAGTTTCACCATTCCTGACCGCTTTGTAATGTTCCCTGAAACGGTCAGCAAGACGCCTACCAGTTTCTCCGATGTAAATAGCTGAACACCTCCTGCAAAGAATACAGTACACTACATTAGTGGAGGTGCATGAGAACTCCTTGGTGATGTGAAAACACCTGTAGGCCCCGAATCTCAGTTACACTGGAATAAATTTGCAGGTGTATCAGCGAGCCCTGTTGCAAGGTTTGGTACCTGGGGAAGAACTGTTAGGAGTGGGTAGGCTGCTTTTACCAGGAGATTGCGAGGTTAGGTGGGTCATGTAGGAGGCAATAGGTGGTTCAAAGGAAGCACCAATGTTAGGGTCAGTTTGCAAAATGGGAAAGTTACTAGTGATGATCCTGTGAAGAGAAGGTGTGCTCTGATGGAAAGGAAGAACTAGTGGAATTCGCCGTTGTTCTTGTGTGACAGTATCCCTCCTGCGGGGGTCAAGGTTACGGGGCATGTTACTGACCCGGGAGAGTGCTCTGTCCACTGTGCTTTTAGGGTATCCCCTGTTGATAAAGAAACTATGCATTATTTGGGTCTGCTCAGCAAAATCATCCTCTTCACTGCATAACCTGCCAAGTCTAAGAAACTGTGAATAAGGCAGGCCATTCTTGACATGTTTAGGATGGAAGGAGCTATGGAGGAGGAAACTGTGAGAGTCAGTGGGTTTGTAATAGACTGATGTCTTCAGACCAGTGTTCTGAATAGGTTTAATAATCTGTTCAACCAAGGGAATGAGATTCCATTATTATGCCATCTAATTTCTCTTTTAAACAATCACTAGGAAGAGAATTGGTGGAATTATTTATTATTCGCAGCCAATAAGCAGTTATTCTGGACTCCACCAGGCTGGTCATTATACACTGACCCAATTCCACTTGTACCATAGCTGAGGCCATTGATTTCGGGACTTGCAGAAGTGATTTATGTAGATAAAGTAGCAGGTTTTTCAATATCATTAGTTACTTTGAAACCTCAAATTTCAGATCCATGAAGTATTATCATGTTGGTTTTAACTTCTCCAGCCCTTAATGTAGGTATGAGGGTGTTACCACCAAATTTATAGTTGAAACTAAGAATGACTTTTGCAGACTGTTTAGCTTTTATACACTGTGATTTAATGTGAGGGTTCCATTTTCCGTTTGCAGTAAACTTTATCCCCAGCTACATGCATTCTTTTACAGTTTCAATATTATCTGTATGGTAGTTTAGTATATGTTTGGTTCTATTAGAGCCAAAGACTATAGCTTTAATTTTTTTAAGTTTATTTTCAATTCTAGTGCTTAACATTTAGCAGCCAATACAGTTAGGTTTTTCCATAATCCTGCAATTGTTAATGAGAGCAACACTAAGTCGTCAGCATATGCCAAAATGAAACAGGGTAGATCATTAATTTTGGGGGCATCCCAGACTAATGTTCTGAAGGTTGTAAGAGACTGTCAATATAAATGTCAAAAAGGATGGGAGCTTGAAGACATCCCTGCTTGACTCCTCTGGTGGAGCTAAAATAGTAATATCTCTTGTATTGTTACATCTAACAGCAGTACTTGTATTGGAGTATAGCATAAAGATAGGAAGCAAAAGACTGGATAGAAGACCTTTATGTTTAAGAACTAACCATAACTTTTCTTTGCTGATTGAATTGAATGAAGCAGAGAAATCAATAAACAATGCATATACTTTTGACTTTCTTGTGATGACATTTCTCTAATAAAAGTGCCAAACAAAAGGCATTGTATATAGTTGGAAATTCAGAGCAGAAGCCAGATTAGAATTTGGAAAGCAGTGAACTAGTATTTGTCCAATTTAACAGTTTATTGAGAATTATTTTTGGTAATATTTTTGCACCTCTATCCAGTAAACTAATGGGTCTGAAATGTGCCTTTTTGTGGATGGGTACATTTATATTCTTTGTCTAAGAGAAGGGAATAAACTTGCTAGTTAAGCTGATTTTGAAAAACAGTGTTAGGAGGAGAGTCCAAAAGTTTGTGTATTTTTTATAAATTTTGGGGGGAAATCTGGACCTGGGGCTTTATTATTTTTAGCAAGGCTATTTATAGCTAACTCTGCTTCTCCCTCATCAATGATCAGCGGCGCACACTCCATGTTTTGAATCATCTTTAGTGTTCCTTTTTGATCTTTAAGAGGAGAAACAATATTAAATATAGATTTAAAGTGTTTAACCCAGTTTTCTTTCGGGATCTATACTGCCAATGGGAATATTCACTTGTACCTGAAGCCACCATTCTCCAAAATTTGGAAATATCCTTATCCTGTACAGCTTTGAACATTTCTGCCCGTTGTGCTTTAAATTGATCTTTCCTCAGTTTTAAAAGTTGATTGTACACCTTCCTGTTTTTATGTAGAAGCATTACATTACTTTTGGTTGGACTATTTTTTTAGGAAAGTGATTTTTTTCCATAAATATATATGTATATAGATATATTATATTATTATTATTATTTTTTTTTTTTTGCTATTTTTCAAGAGTCGTCGAACCGTTCAGTTTTTTCTAGGGCTACTTTTTGCATATATATTTTCTTTGATCCATTCATATGTGTTGGATAAAGATTCCTCAAGTTTAATTGGTGACAGAGTAGGGAGGTCATAAATATCTAGGGAAAGAATAGGGTCAAACATAAAATAAATAAATAAAAATGATCTTATCCACTGTGTCCCAGGTTTTAATAGTCAATCTGAGTTTAGCTTTACCTGCTTGTTCTAGAGCTAGAAGTGGACTATAAACATTGTCAGCTTCAGATCCAGTTTGTTTGGGAGTAAATATCAGCATTAATAGTGTATATAGTGTATATAGTGTATGTAGTGTAGATAGACTTATTTTCCACTAACATCTTTCAGCCTCCCCTTTTTTCCCTAAAGTCAATTTGTTTTGTACTGATTTATTTTTCATTTCACCATATGTCTCCATTTCTGTCTCCTTCTCACATTTGTCACCTTTCAGCCTTCTTACAAGGCCCTGTTAATCAGTCTCTACCTGGGAACTTCCCCAGCTCTTTCTCTCCCATTATGTTTTATCTTTCCCATCATCACCTTTTGTTTCACAGATTCTCTCTTAATCTTACCATTTATCACTTCTTCTCCCTTAGCCTCCCTCTTCTTCTTTCTCCACATATATATCTCTCTCATTTTACCTCTCCTCTACACTAACTTGTTTTTTTTCTCTTTTAGATATTTCCTGAAGAAGACCTAAGGTCGAAACGTAGATTTTTAACTCTATTTTCTATTTTCAGAGTGCATTTAATATAACCATTTTGTTTTGCTTTTAGACCACATGCTGACGCAGCGCCTTGTCTTTGTTTTTTTATTAATAGTGTATGGTCACTTTCAGGACGCATGTGAATAAACATGGAAGTAAAAAGTTGATAATTTGCAAGGGAACATAGTGCATAATCAGTTGTACTTTGGTCATTTGGTGAAAAGTAAATAGTTTTACCATCTTCATCCTCCTGCATCCTACCGTTTAAAATCAGTTGGTTATTATTTTCTATGAACTGCATAAACAGTCTACCAGTTTCATTTATCTTACAATCAGAGCTGAAGTATTTTTCCAGATTTCCCAGGTACATGAATTCATGTAACAGTTTCCAATTATCACAGTCAGCATTCTAGCATGGAAATCTCCAGCAATCAAGAGCACACTTTCTGGGAATTTAACTTGGGAGTACTTCAATATCTATAGCCAATTCAGTTGGAATGTCATTCATTTGTGAGGCTGAAAATTTTTTAGCCAAATAAATATTTACTAGTAATACTATTGTTAGTGTCCATTTAATCATTACTAAAATATATTTTTGTTTAATGATTTGTTGTAATAATTTAAACTGCTCATTTATTTTAATATATATTATTATTCCACCTGTACACCTCCCAAATTTGGTGATCCTGATTGCTGGAGAACATATAGGAGAAAACCCATTTAAATTAACAATTTCCGATTCCCTTGTCTCTTGAAACATTAATATCTCAAACTTATTAATAAAGGAATTCCACTCTATATCAACAAGTTTTGGGGGCAGTCCTGCCATGTTCCATACTAAGATATTAGAAAGTAGGAACACAGTATTGGAAGATGCATTGCAGGAATTAATTGTCAATTGTCTTGTGGGTGTGCCATTGGGAAGTACCAGATCCTTTGAATATATCTTGGCAGAGGGTGTAGGCTGCAGGATTCTCCTCATCTACCATCCACCAGGAGATGGTGGAGAATTCCTGCAGGAGAAGGCAGACTTCACCATCGACACGGTGTTGATGTCCCCCAGATGGATAGTTCTGGGGGACTTCAGTGCCTGGGTTGATGATGAACTCTCACATTTTGGCCAAAATCTTCTACAGCTGATGACAGTGCTGGGCCTGACACAGGTAGTTACCTCCTTGACCCATGTTGGGGGTCATTCGTTGGATCTGATCTTTCTTTTGGTATGGAGATAGCTGACTTAGGGGTGGAACCAGTCAGCTGGTCTGACCATTACACCATAAGATTCAGCTTTGGGGCCCCCAATAGGTGAGCCCTATGGAGATGTTCCAGTACAGCCCTTTAGGAGGGTTAACCCCAGTGACCTCATTGATGGAGCTGGGACCTATCAGACTTGTTGGTGAGTGCATGAGTCCAGATGATCTCGTACTAGCCTATGATAAGGCTGTGCAAGATGCTCTGGACAAGATTGCTACTGTGTGTTCGGCCTCTCATTCTTCATCCAAGGAGCCCCTGGTTTGATGGCTCCTTGAAGGAGTTGAGGCGAGTTGGCTGAAGGATGGAGAGAGCCTGGTGGAGGTCTGGCCTTGATGTTGACAAGCTTAGGTTGATGGCAGATTACAAAGGCTATCAATCAGAAATCTCCCGTAAGGAGGCAGAATTCTTGTCCAGGGAGATTTCTGCTGCACAGAATCGACTGGTTCAGCTTTTCCGGACTGTTGACTGATTGTGCAATCCAAACTGTCTCCAGTCCAGAGGTGCTTTTTCTCAGCTGAGATGCAAGGAGTTCGCTCGATCCTTTGCAGATAAGGTTGCCAACATCAGGTCTGGCATTGGTCCGACCTCTCCTTTGAGGGACTGCAGTGATTGACAGGAGGTGACATACACTCGGTCTAGCTGGTCAGACTATTGCCGGACGGAATTCATGGACATTGTGAAGATCGTCCAAACACTGGGCCCTACACCCCTCTTGGTGGGATGTGTAGATGTTATCTGCCCGATCCTTGCTGAAATTGTCTGGAAGTCCTTGGAGAGTAGTGTCTTTCCTGACCCCCTGAAGGAGACGGTCGTTTGACCACTCCTTAAGAAATCCTCCTTGGATCCAGACTGTCTAGCTAACTACCGGCCTATCTCTAACCTGACATTTGTTGGTAAGATTATTGAAAAGGTGGTTGTGCTGCAATTGGATAATTATCTTACAATTCACAATATCTATGATACTCTCCAGTCTGGTTTTAGGAAAAAACGTAGCATGGAGACTGCTCTTGTCCGGGTATCGAATGATTTCTTAATGGCTAGAGATTGAAAGGCACGTACCATTCTGGTCCTTCTTGATCTCTCTGCCGCATTTGACACTGTAGACCATGGGGTGCTGTTGGAGCACCTGCGGCTTTTTTGCGGACTGTCTGGTACAGTCCTCAAATGGTTCCATTCATTCCTCATGGGCAGGTGTCAGAGAGTTGTCACTGAATTTATTCTTCTGATGCTCACTCCTGCTCTGTGGGTGCCGCAGGTTCCATTCTGGCCCCATGTTGTTTGCAGTGTACATGCTGTCATTGGGAGATATCATCAGGTGATACAGTCTGAGTTTTCACTGCTATGCAGATGATACTCAGCTGTATATGTCCTTTCTGCCCGGACACAATGATGCACTATCCATGCTAAATAATTGCCTTGCTGAGATCAGTGCTTGGATGAGTTCAAACTGGCTAAGACTGAATCCAGACAAGACTGAAGTGTTGATAGTGGACCCAGGTCATCTGGGGGTGGGTTTAGGGGCTGGACTGTCATCTGGCTTGCTGCTTGGTGGTATACCGCTACTTACCTCAGACCGGGTGCATAACCTAGGTGTTATTTTTGATGATGGTTTGACCCTAAAATCTCAGGTGTCAGCTGTCATCAAATCTTCCCTCTACCATCTGAGGAATATCACCCGGGTGAAACATCTGGTTCCCGCAGATGATCCTCCAACACTGGTCCATGCCTTTGTCACTACCTGTCTTGATTACTGCAATTCTCTATACCTAGGGCTACCAGGTATTGATATCCACTGCTTGCAGCTGGTGCAGAACATGGTGGCCAGGCTTCTGACTGGGACCGCTAGGACCAGTCATATTACACCTGTGCTCTGTGGGCTGCACTGGCTGCCTGTTCAGTGGCGGAACACCTTTAAGGTTGGCTTGCTAACCTTTAAAGCCCTACACAAACAGGGACCCAGTTACCTGCAAGATCTCTTGGTAGCCTACCTCCCCTTCCATCCTCTCCAATCCGCTCATGAGGGATTGCTGGAGATTCCCAGGGTACGCTTGAGGACCTCTGGTTCTCGTGCCTTCTCTTTTTCATCTCCGACCCTGTGGAATTCTCTACCTCGTCGGTTGAGAGAATGCCGGACCGCTGATCATTTTAAAGTTGGAGTTAAAGACTTGTTTATTTGATTTAGCCTTCCCAAAATAGGGATGATTTAATTTTATTGTTCTTGTTTTCGTTTTTATTTGATGTAATTGGTTTTATGTACAACACCTTGGTTTTGAAAGGCGCTATAAAAATAAAGATGATTTGATTTGAAATATGTCTCATTTAGTTATTCCTGTAAATTTACTACAGACTTGTTGATGTTGTCAGAATTCAGCATATCCATATCTACCAGTAATATGTTTGCCCTATCCAGTTTGTAGGAATTGTTAATCAGATCATGGTAGAGTTGGCCTGACGTTATTGCTATAAAGATTTGTGATGCATTATGTTCATCAGCTCTATGTCCTTTGGATCCATTTTTACATTTAGGGTGGTCGCAAACAGAGCCATGATCAGGGAGGTCAATATCCGTTCTGATTCTTCCTGCAGATGGTCAATTCAAAATGGAGAAAACTTTTTTTTTGGTTAGTATTAAGGTTCCACTAGTACCACAAGAGTCTACTTTATTTCCTAGGCATCCACAAATTGTAGCCCATGCAACTGGGGCTGAGATTTTAAGTTCTAAGTCACTTAATTTTTGTTGTTTGCACCCACAAGTTTTGCAGCATCCATGCTGTCTACCATGATGTACACTGATAAAATAGTGTCTGATCTGTCTCTAAACACAGTTACTATATTCCTATTGGCTAAAGAAGTTTGACAGGGGGGTGGATGCCATAGCCAGGTGAAGGTAGTGAGTATCTCTGGGCTGACAGTGCACAGAGCAAAGTTCATGGTGTACGAACTGGTTAGGGATTGTGGAGGGAAACTGGATTTCCTGGAGCATTTGGGAACTAACGATCTCGAGGGAAATAGCGTTTTGGAAATCCAGGGTTCCAAGAACTTGCCAGAGTCTGTCAGGATAATGGATGCAACATTTCCTTTTCAGAGATATTGCCAGTACCAAAGGCCTCAGTGGAGAAAAAAATGAAGATCACAGAGGTTAATGACTGGCTCAGGAAGGGTGAAGAGTGGGTTGGGTGTTAGGAACTGGAAAGGAGTTTGGGAGGATAGGGACTGTATGCCAAGGACAGGCTTCATCTTGCCCCATTAGGGAAGGAAGTCCTTAAACAGGGGATGGCTGACTACATTCAAGAAAGGTGGGGTTTAAACTTGTGAGGGGGGAAGGGATAAGGAAGGGCTGACCAGAAGCCCTTTCTCCAGATGAGGGAGAGCCTTCAAACCCAAGGGGGAGGGGAGGGGGGAAACAGACTGGAGGTGGAGGTTTCAGGAGGAGCAGAGGGAGGATGGAAGTATAAGGAACCTGGGTGGGGTTCGACAAGGGATCAGGATAAGAGGTGGGGTTGGTGTTAGTAAATGCCAGAAGCTTGGGAAACAAGTTGCCAGAGTTCCAGGCCATGCTGTTCGGGGTGGATGTGGCGGCGGTCACGGAGACGTGGGCCAACAAAAACATGACTGGGACCTAAACGTGCTGGGGTACACTATGCTTAGGAAGGATAGAAAGGAGGGCAGAGGGGGTGGAGTGGCTATGTTCATTAGAGATGACATAGAAATTGCTAGGGTAGAAGAGGCAGAGGGAAACGTGGAGGCCTTATAGGTCACCTTACGATCTCCAGCAGGAGATAAGGTCAAGCTGGGTGTAGTATATAGGCCCCCCGGGATGGGTGATGTTCTGGAGGATGGTTTGCTGGACAGCATCATTGCCCAGTGTGGACCAAAAGGGGAAGGAGTGGTGTTGATGGGGGACCTTAATATGCCAGGTACAAACTGGGAAACCATGTCCCTCTAAGGGGCCAAGAGCAGAGGCTGCTGGACGGCTTCCAGGATATGTTATTAACACAGCATGTGATGGAGCCCACAAGGAAGGGCATGTCCTGGATGTGGTTCTGGCAGATAGGGATCTGGTAAGGGACCTGGTTGTAGAGGATCCCCTGACTGGGAGCGAACACAATACTGTCTGGTTTCAAATAAGCATGGGGGGGGGGAGATCTAGGACACTGGCAGTGGACTTCGGAGGGGGCAGACTTTGTGGGCATGGGAAATATTCTCAAGGATCACTTGAAGGGGATTACATCAATGACAAATGTAGAAAGGAGATGGCAGATCATAAAACGGGGACTTCATGAGGCAGTCAGGACCTGCACTAAGGTGAAACGTAAGGGAACAAGGTCACATAAACCATGCTGGTGGTCCAGTGAGGTTCAGGTAGCGGTCAGAGAAAAGAAGGTGGCCTACAAAAAATATAAAACAACAAGAGGGGATAGGGATAAGGAAATGTACCATCTTGCATCTAGAAAAGTCACCCGGATGGTGAGGGGGGCAAAGTCCAGTAAAGAGCATCGGCTGGCACAGGGGATACATGGAGGGGAAAAGGGGTTCTTCCGGTACATTGGGGAGCGGAGAAAAACTAAGAGCCATCTCAGCAGATTGTGATCAGAAGGAGGGTGGGTGGAAGAGGCGAGGGACCAGGCAGAGGTATTTAACGAGTACTTTGCCTCTGTGTTCACTAGAGAGGGGGATGGGATATCTACAAAGCAAGGCATGATGGGGATAGAAGCAGCAGTGAGTGGGATCAGGGGAGCAACAGAATTGGAGCAAGAGGGAGGGAGAGGTACCCCAGTAGTGTCACATCTGGATAAGGATAAAAAGGCCAGTAAGGTGGAGGGGACGGATGATTCTATCTCCGCCAAAAGGATGTGGTTAGCCCTCAAGTCCCTAAAGAAAGACAGATCTCCTGGGCCAGATGGCATTCATCCAAGAGTACTATGGGAATTGGCGGACATACTGGCTGCACCCCTGGTGGAGCTCTTCAACAGGTCACTTGAGACAGGGAGGGTACCTAGGGATGGTTGAGAGGCACATGGGGTGCCAATCCATAAAGGGGGGTCGAGAGAAGTACCAGGTAACTATAGACCCATCAGTTTGACCTCAGTGGTGGGAAAATTAATGGAGAGTATACTAAAGGAACGATTGGTGGTGTACTTGGAGGAGGTGGGAGATCTGGATAGTCGGCAACATGGGTTTGTGCCAGGTAGGTCATGTCAAACCAATCTTGTGGAGTTCTATGAATGGATAACATCAGAACTGGACAGGGGAAAGCCTGTGGATGTATTATTCTTGGACTTCAGCAAGGCGTTTAACTCTGTCCCCCACAATGGTCTGGTGGAGAAACTGATGGGTTTGGGAGTAGGCCCTTTGATGGTCAGATGGATTGAAAACTGGCTAGCTGGATGCACCCAGAGAGTAGTGGTCTGTGTGGGAGCTCTCGAACCCTAGAGGTTGGTAGTGGGGTACCGCAGGGCTTGGTTCTGGGTCCGATCCTGTTTAATGCATACATATCGGACATCAGGGAGGGTATAGGGTGTGAAATGAATCTCTTTACTGATGACTCAAAGATGGGAGCAGTAGTTGAGGTAGAAGAGGGGAGGTTGGCCCTGCAAGGGGACCTGGACACCATGGAAAGCTGGGCTCACACATGGAAATTAAATTTCAATATCACCAAGTGCAAGGTGTTACATCTTGGGCGGGGAAACCCTAAACACAGGTACACCCTGGGAGGGGAGGCGCTGGAGGCCTCAATAGGGGAAAAAGACCTAGGGGTCATGGTGGATGCATGTATGAATAACTCTGAGCAGTGCAGGAGAGCGGCTAGCAAGGCAAACAGGATGTTGGGATGCATCGTAGGGGGGATCACCTCTAGGAGCAAGGAAGTGATTCTGCCGCTGTACAATGGACTGGTTAGACCACACCTTGAGTACTGTGTACAGTACTGGAGACCACACTTGAAGAGGGACATACAGCTCCTGGAGAGGGTACAGAGGAGGGCAACTAAGATGATACGAGGCTAGGGGATTTGACGTATGAGGACAGACTTGAGGAGCTCTGCCTGTTTTCATTGGAGGAGAAGAGAGACAGGGGGCATGACTGAGGTCTTAGGCACCTCAGGGAATAAATAGGGTAAACATGGAGGGAATCTTTAGACTAAAGCAGGAGGTATCACCAGAGGCATGGTTTGAAGTTGAAAGGTGGAAGGGTGAGGGGGGAAGAGGAGGAGGTTTTTGACTGAGAGGGTGGTGGACCCTTGGAATGCACTGCCTGGTGAGCTGGTTCAGAGATCCACAGTGGAGGGCTTCAAGAGAGGGTGGGACAGACACAGAAAGTAGATGTATCAGATGATGGCCTGTCCCAGGGGGGTGGGGATAGATGATAGGGGTTTCTGGAACACAAGGGAGGGGGAGGGCCTCGGCACCCAACTAGGGATCTGAGGTTCAAGCAGACTCGATAGACCATAAGGCCTAATCTGCTGGCAAATAGTATGTATGTTAGTATGTTAGTATTCAACTTCTATTAAATACTGCATTAATTCCAGCAGCGATTCATTTGTTTCATAGTTTTTTAAAGAAAACTCCTGTAATTCTTAAAATCGCTTCTTTGCCAGTAAGAATAGGAGATTTATATTTTTCCTTTTGCTCCTCTTTTCCCAGCGATAATTCTTTGTGGGTACTGCTATCTAGATGGATCTCACTAATTTGTTCCTTCTATTCTAGTTTTTTCCCCACTTTGTGCAGGTTCAGACCGTGTTTTGCTTTAGTTTGTTGGCCTGATGGTACAGTTTCTCCCTTAGGAATTGTTATAGAAGGTTGAGGGACCTTGCTGATTACTATTGTAGGAGATAGTGCTAGTTTTGTGTTCAGGTTTTGTTGTAAACAATATATTGGTTCATTTCCTGTGTTTTTGTAATTATTTTGAGAGTTACCTTTCTGGAACTTTTCCTTGTTTTTCTTATTTCTTTTTTTCTTGTTTTTATTTTTCTTTTTGAAGGGACTCTGGTATTATTGTTATTTTTTCAACTCTCTTTATGCACCTCCTCACTGACCCTTGGACTCTCTCTGGTGGGGCTCACGACGTGACCTTGTCTCACCTGCCTGAAGTCCCAGTCACACCTTCGGTCCTTGGCCACTCCTTCCTCGCTCCGTTGACACCCGGGCAGGACCGCCGACTACTTCCTGGTGACATTTATGAAATACAGACAGGCTGCCAAAGAATGAGGGGAGCCCCAAAGGTGGACTGAGGACCCTGCACTGGGCGTGGAGGTCCGCCCCTGGTCCCCTCCATCGCCAAGTGAAGGCCAGGATCTTTTCCTGTTCATGGTTTCCCGGAGTGTGGATGTGCAATGACATCTGCACAGGCACGCTGCTGACATCTGCCGCTGCTCCACCCCTACTGTGCTGGCTCTGTAAGCCCCCGATCTCCATCGGGTGCTGCAAGTGCCGCGCAAAACCCACAACCCACCCCGGGAGAGGAGAGCTGTCCTCCAAATGCTCAATCCTTCTCCCTCCCTAGCCAACCCTCAGTGGCCTGAGTCTGCTCCCAAACCCAGTTCGCCAGCTCACCTCAACCCTCAGCGCCACTGGGCCAGCAACTCCCTCCTGGTTCAATTCCCTCCCAGCCAACATAGCTGACTCCACTAAGCTTGGTCTTTTCAAGGTCTCCCTCAGAAGCCATGTGACAAGCACTCGCTGCTGCAACTGCGCATAATCCTCCACCTGCCCCTTACTCTCATCCCAGGCTGGGTTTGCCCTGTCTACTTTTGCTGTATATGCCTGGGGTCTCAGGCAACATCTGCTGACTAATGTAATAAAATATCTCTGGTTGCTACCTGATGTGGTACTTTGTACCTATATTATGACTGCTGTGATCTACCTATTACCAGCTTGTACCACCAGTGAATGCCTGTAACACTGGTTGCTTTTTTAATCTAAGTGTTATGTACTGTACTGTTTTGTTTGCTGTGATGTAGCTCTCTCTTGACGAGATGCCTTCGTAAATGAGTCTTTGACTCAAAGGTCTGTAAACCAATGAGCTAATAAATAAAAAAATAAAAACTCTGGAATTATTAATGTAGAAAAAGATAACTTTTTTGCCTGATCCTTGAAGGTTCTTGCCTTATTTTGTTGAGATAAATACTGTAGTTTATTTTGTCAATTTGAACAGTTATTATTTTGGTTAAAGGACTCGTAAAGAAGTTATTCAAAATACAGCCTGCAAAAACCACAACAGTGTAGGTTGTTGGCTTACCTACAAAACGTTGTGCTCAGCTTACTTCAACTGCTGTCATTTGTTAGTTGCTAGAATGTAAAAGTCACGGCACAATATAAACAAATCCCCCGATCGGACCCTCCTCTAGTTTTCTAAGATGGCGGGTGCGTCTGTACGTGATGATGTAATCTGAGCGACTGCGCTCTCGAGGGTTAATATATGTGGTATGGGAACCTTATAAATTACATATAGAAATATTATTAAGAAAGCACTTCTGCATAAAATAATTTACTGTGCAGGTGTGAAAAGGTTGTCACACCTGCACTGTAAAGGATTTTATGCAGCAGTGCTTTTTTTAATAATATTTATTTATGTAACTTGTAAGGTTCCTATACTGCATATATTAACCCTCGGGTGCGCTGTCACTCAGATTACATCATCTCGTACAGACGCACCCGCCATCTTAGGAAGCTAGAGAAGTGGCGGATTTCAATACAGATTGGGGGATTTGTTTGTATTGTGCCACGACTTTTACAATCTAGCGACTCACAAATGAAAGCATTTAGAAGTAAACGGAGCACCGCATCTTGTAGGTAAGCCAACAACCTACACTGCTGTGGTTTTCTGTGCCCCTATTATGACCCCTGTTTATGTTTCCTTTAAGCTATCTATTGTGTTTCTCAGATCATTAAATGCATTAAGTAGCACTATGTTTGCTATGATCGAATTCGCTAAAGCTTTAACAGTGTATTTTGAAAGTGTGTCTGGGAATTGTGCTAGAATGTTTCATCCAAGGAATTTGTTCCACCTCCTTATCTAATTTTGAAATACTGTATTGGGAGATCCTGCTAGGACTTAACTCTCATTGCCTTTCTGAGCTTCTCCTCCTATACTGCTACTTGAGTGTTCTATATCCAGTGAGCTGAAGAAATCAAGTTTTGTATGTTTTGTGTCTTGTTCAGTTAGCTGCTTTATATTCTGCAGTGACTCTTAGTCTGAAATACTTGTCAAATGTACTGTCTCTCCTTCTGTTCCTACATGTTTTTAAGTTTGATAGTGATTGTTTAATGTTCAAAATAGGTGAGAAGTATGTTGTAATTGTTTTTTTTTCTTTTTACCTTTGCACACCTTTTTGTATCTTTTCCCATTTTTTCCTTCTTTCCTTTCTGGTCTTTATGTTCTTTTTTACTTATTTTATTAGAGGGCAGTTCAGCTCTACAAGGGGTGGGGACCTCAATCACAGACAGATCTTTTAGGGTTCTGTCCATGGTCACTAGGAGGACAGGTTCCATCTGTTTTTCAATTTTTTTACCCATCATGTCCAGGGGCTCTACAGAAGGGATTTGCCTATTCCTCAGATTTTCCTTCCCCTGCCTACCTCTACCATTGTCCTTCTGTAGTGCCTCTGCATAGGTGAGGCCATTAGTAACTTCCCAGGGAGTAGATGTAGTGATGATCAGATCATCCAGAGAAACACAATTGTTCACATTTTTGCCCTTTATCTGGGACCTTTGAATTAATTTTCCACTTCTAGTGAATGTGTTAAAAAAGAAGAGGTTTACATAATTTCACAACTAAAGCGACATAATGCAGCTTAATATAAGCTGTAGCCACAAAATTACTAAGAGACTGTCAAATTACAAAGATTTAAGTCCACCAGCGGTGAGCTTAGATGAGCAGAGGCTAAGCGTAAGAGACACGCCGTGTTCACGCTGGTATTCGCTGTCCGCTGGGACCGCGGGGACAAACGGCATTGATTTCAGTAAGTTTAATGGTTTGTTTGTTTTCCCTGTTCTCTACCTTGGCATATTAGAAGGTTATTTAAAATATGGATGCCCCAAATAACTATTGCTTGTCCTGTTTGATGTTTGCTATGGGTCCTCAGATGATTAATTATATTTGCAGTGAATGCTTAATGATTGAAACCATCCATGATGAAATAAATCGTTTACTGGCATCCTCAGTTGTTAGTCCTGAGATTGAGGCACTGGAGGATTATATTGATTCCATGCTGGGTCAGTCTCTACCCTGAGTCCTTCTTTAACTGTTGTTTCACCACCTACTAAAGTGTAATGTTCCCAGTATTTCTCCTTCCACTATTTCGTCCTCAGAGGAATTAGAAAATTGGGCTGTAGTACCTAAGGGCAAATCAAAATGCAGGGGAGGGCAAATAGGTTATAATGTACCATCACTACCCTTATCCAATAAATCTGATGTTCTTAAGCATGACACTGCGGTCTCTCCTCATGGCGATTCTCCTATTGTCACCCATGGGAGCTTATCAGTATCTAGTCCTCCCTTTAAAAGTGCAGTAAGTAAAGTTACAAATTTATCTTCCTAGCAAAATAATCCCCAACTTAATTTAAGTGATCAAACTAATGGACTTGTTACATCATCACTTTCTCCAAGTAATATGGATCCCTATCTTTCATCTAAACAAATTTTTGTTATTGGTGATTCCATTATCAAACATTTAGATCAACCTATATGTAATGTGGATAAACTTAACCGTACTTGTTCTAGCTTAAGAGGTGCCTAGTATCGGACATCACTTCTGTAGTCAAAAATATATTAGTGGGGGCTGGAGAAAATCCATTGTTTATAATAGATGCCGGTACTAATGATGTAAACAGAACCAGCCTTGATGAGCTTAAGCAGGACATCATTGCACTTAATAATGTGCTGGCCAAAAGACAGCCTTATGTGTTTTTGAAATTCTTCCTGTACCCAGAGCTACTAATGCCATCAATACTAAGATTAAAGTTTTAATGATTGGTTGAGACGATGGTGCCTTCAGCAGGGCATCTTATGCCTTGCACATTAGGAAACCTTTTACCTAAAAGATTCATTGTTTTGTTGGGATGGACTTCATCTCAGCTGTAGAGGTAGTGCCTTGTTGGGTAGAAGTGTTACTACAGCCATTAATAAACTTTTAAACTAAGAATTGGGGTGAGAACAGGCAAAAATCCTGTTCTCTAAAAAGGCCTAATACCGATTTCATTGAGTGTGAGGTTCTTTCTTGCAATGCAAGATCTTTAAATCTGGTTAAAATGGCTGAACTTGAGGCTAAGTGCCTTCGAATAAATTTGGACTTATTTCTATTACTGAAACCTGGTGGGACCCCGATATCACCTGGATCCCACATCTTCCCAGGTACAAGTTATAGCGTAAGGATTGACAAGGCCAGGTCGGGGAGGGGTTTGTCTCTATGTTAGGAAAATATAACCTCATTCCAACTTCCCTTCCTAGTAACATTGAATCCATTTGGGTGAATATTCAGTTTAATGGACAACCTCAACTGTTGGTTGGGACATGCTATAGGCCCCAACGTCTAACTTGGAATACTCCACATGCTTACATAAAGAAATGATATGGCCTCTAAAGGTAACATCCTTGTTCTTGGTGATTTTAATATGCCCTCCATAAACTGGACTTCCTTAATTGGTAGTACGCAGGCTGAAAAAGATTTAATTGTGCTTATAGTAGATATGGGTCTTGAACAAATTATTAGTGAACCTACACATGGAGTTAATATATTGGATTTAGTTATTACTAATATAGGGAGTTCTATATCTAATATTCTAGTTGGTGCCCCATTGGGATCTAGTGACCATTATTCAATTTCCTTTACCTTGTTATTTTTTCAACATATCTCAAATTTTTCAGAATTCAAAAACTATAATACTGCCAACTTTAGCACTATTAATGATTTAATAAATTCAATTTCTTGGGATGTAATATTGTCGCCTCTCTCCCTGGAGGAATCCTGGGAATATCTTAAATCTTCTATTTACTATCTGGAAGATTTATATGTCCCTACCTCAAAAAAGTATAATAAAAAGGGGAAGATACCTTTGTGGTTCAACAAAACTATCAAAACATTAATAAAAAATAAACAAAGGCTTTTTTCATGTGTAAAAAATAGTGAGGGAGACGCCAAAGAATTATTAATTATTAAATATAGGAAAACCTTAAAACTTTTAAAACAAGCTATCTTACAATCCAAAAAGAATCTGGAGTTTCGTTTGGCTCATACCAATGATAGCTATAAATCATTATTCTCTTATCTTAATAATAAGAAAATGAATAACAGATATATGGGGCCCCTATTTGTGAATAACTCTATTATTGCTACTGATAGGGATATAGCTGATACATTTAATAAACAGTTTTGTTCAGTTTATACAAAAAAAGAAGTTCCTAAACTTTTTAGGCAATCAGTTAACAATACTCCCCTCTATACTATTACCGATGATGATACCCTAGAAGCTATTCTTTCTCTAAAACCTACCTCTAGTCCAGGACCAGATAATATTAATCCTAGATTTCTACTTGAAACAGCTGCAGCTATTACCAAACCTCTATCTATTATCTTTAACAAATCTCTTTTTGAAGAGGTTATCCCTCATGATTGGGCAATAGCCACAGTTATTCCAATGTAACCATTCTAAGCCGGAAAACTATCGACCGATAAGTTTAACTTCGTCATAAGTAAACTCATGGAGAAAATCATTAAAAAATGTTGAATATGAATCCATATCAAGCAATATAATAGACAGTACCCAACATGGATTCAGACAAGGGTATTCGTGACACACTAATTTAGTAGCCTTTATAATTATATAAGTATAGGTTTGGATAATGGTATCCCCATGGATGTAATCCTTCTCGACTATAGCAGAGCTTTGACAAAGTACCTCATGACATCTTGCTTGACAAAATGGTAAAACTGGGATTTTCACAGTATATAATCAATTGGGTATCAGGATGGTTAAATAACAGACAACAGCAAGTCAGAATAAATGGCTTGCTTTCTCAGGTTCAGAGTGTGACCAGTGGGGTTCCACAGGGTTCTGTGTTGGGACCAACCCTGTTTAATATTTTTATTAGTGATCTGCAGGTTGGCCCGGCAATTTTCTTTCGAAATTTGCTGATGACATCAAGCTAGGAGGTTCTGTTGATACATCACTAAACAGAGAATCTATGAGTAATAATTGAAAAATTATTGAAGTATGGGCAGACTCAAACAAGATGACACTTAATCCAGATAAGTGTCATGTTTACACTTTGGAAAGAATAACCCCAAACAAACTTATTTTTAAACAATATTCCCTTAAATGTGTCACTAGTAGAGCGCGATCTCGAAATTATCATTAATAACAAACTTTCTTCAACTGATCACTGTACCATGATAGCCAGAAAATCAAATGCAATGCTTACTCGGATCCAACGCTCCTTTGTATCAAGGACTTAGGAATGCATTATTCCTCTGTTTAGAACATATGTAAGGCCCCATTTAGACTATGGGTCTCCTTTGGGGTCCATACTTGAAACAAGATATGGATAGATTAGAAGAAATCCAGAGGAGAGCTACAAAATGGTTCCATATCTATCCAAACTGGATTTCAGGGTAGATTACAGGAAACTGGGTTACATTCTGCTTCACACAAGATGTACTAGAGGTGATTTACTCCTATTATATAAAATTCAGAATTCCAGGATCTCATGCACCACTGCGGTCTAAATTTTGCCAGTAGAAGGACTACCCCTCGGTCCCATAACAAACAAATCAGTGTTTCAAAATCTAAAACAAATAAAAGGTTAAATTATTTTACGGTAAGAACACCTCAGAATCTGGAATGTTCTACCTCAAAATTTAGTGGACAGTAGTTCTATTTCAGCTTTTAAAAAGGGGTTGGATTGCTGGATGGAGCTCAATAATTTCAGGGTATAACTTGTTCCACCATGGTGGTGGTGAGGGACAAGCACAATGGGCAGTAGCCTCCTTTTGTCCTTTGAAACCAAGTAAAGTAAACCAAGTAGCTAAGATTTGTTAAACGGCAGTATAAAAAGTCAGATTAGTGACAAATGATTATCAGTTCAGTAGTTGCTGTCAAGGTCAGTTCCATCTTTCAGACAACGATTTAGTTAATAAATTTAAAATTCACTTTCCGAAGTAAGATTCTGAGATCCTACTTGTTCTTCTGTAGAATTCTCAGTTCATATTTATTCTGCTAATAATACTTCCGATGTTCTGGTCTCAATGCTGAAATCACCTCTAATGCAATGTTATGAGTTAGCCTCTCAGGGGAGTTTCGCTCCGACAAGGTAGATCAGAGCGCAGCTGCCAAAGGTGTATAATTGTCAAGCGCTGTGTTGCTCTTCTTCTTACGAGGTCTTTCTTGGCAAGGTTCAAGCCGACAATAAAGGGAAAATCCCAGACACCGAATCAACTCTGAACCCTGAACCAATTTAATTACAAAAGTAACTCATGCTTTGGGTGCTCAATTTTATAGCAAAGGTGCTAAGAAATAAAAAAGTCAGTAAAATCAATGGGGATATTCCACGTCTTGTCTCGTCTCAGTTCACAGCTAATGTAGGAATAGTGCACAAGATAAAAAAGTATTTAAAGATAAACATAAAAACAGCTGAACGCTGAGCACTAAAATCACTTTTTAGAACTGCTTCCAACAATAGAGAATTAGAAATAAATAAGGGTAGAGTAAAAAAAGGTGCAATTGAGAGCTTTAGACTTGGGGACATAAAAAACAAACAAACTGCAGTCTATGTAGTGCAGGTAATATAGCAGTGAGATCCTTAAGAGAGTCCAGTCCTCCGCAAGGCCACCCCAAATATTCAAGCTCGAGAGTGGGCTCCACCACTGCACAGACTCCGGCTCCCAAAGTTAGACCCTGGTGCAAATAAGAATTATACAATGGGCACAACAGCAGACCTCAAATTCTCCATCCTGATTGGCTGACTGGCACCCCTTTCCTGTTGTAAAACCTACAATCACCCCGTGGGAAGAGGTGCCAGCCACCGCTCAGCCACATCAGTAACTCATTTCAAGATTAATCTGAGCATCGCCAGCCCGAAAGTCACAAACTCAGCAATACCCACTGAACAGCCGTCCCCAACTCCAGTAGGTCAACTCTCATTTCAACTGGCAAACAGCTTCAAATTCATTACCTCCCCAAAACTCACCTATGGGGAAAAAGAAGTAACTTGCTCCCCTCCAGCCTTGTTCCTCCTCTTACCTCGTTCCCTGCGTCTCCATCCAATTTCTTCTCATTGAGATCTGCCTGCTGTCAATTTTGAGACACATCGACGGCTCCTCACAGATCTCCCCTGCACTGCTTTCTGTCACAGAGTCACACACACAGCACTCAGAGCTTCACTGGAATAGGATCGTGGACCACATGCCGACTCCATATTATGAGGAACTGTCCTCATCCTATTCCATACTGAATCAGGTTCAGGTATCGGTCCGAGAGCGCAAAGAAATGAACATATTAGTTGCGATCGCCACTAAACTCACATCTCTTTCATTTTTTTCTTCCAGTTCCACTCTGGATTTCCAATATACAAAATTACACTGTTAAATAGCTAAGACCTACTCAAGAATGAATGTATAGTATACACCGATCTGATCTAAAAAAACTAAATAAAAGAAATCTAACTCTTGTCGTATGCCCCAAGAGAACAGGTACCAAGGAACTGCTCGAGCTATCACACGTAAAATCACTTTACTCCATCTCCACTCCACCCACCACCACATTCACCGCTGGCTAACAAATGTGCCTTGGAACACAAAATGGCCACTACTAGAACAAAAACAAGCATTTGCCAATGCCGAATGTTCGCTTGCAGGTATTTGCAGTGGTGGCTTGGCAGCTGGACATGGCTTAAAAAATCAGTGACAAGAAGTACAAGCATTTGTCAATGCTGAATGTTGCTTGCTTCTATGTGCTGTTTAGGTATTTGGAAGTCATTGGAGTGTAAATATTGAAAAATCGCAAACTTACGAGCCAGTGTAGGAACTGTGCAACGCACGCTTGTTAAACAGTCATTTTTAGGAATTTTTTCACCAAATTTTCAACATAGCCATTTTAAGAGCTCTGCTCATGAACAGTGTCACTGTGATTTTCTTAATGTGTCCCATACATTGATTTCACACACCGACTGCGCCATTGTGCGCTACATGGGCGGAAACACGTTTTGGGCAGGATGTGAAAAATGACAGCTGTACTGCTCATAAGGAGGTGTGGTAAAATGGCAATGTTGAGAATCTGGAGTGAAAATATTAAAAATTCGTGAACTTACGAGCATGCATTGGAACTGCACAACGCACTCATGAAACAGTCATTTTTAGGAATTTTTTCACCACATTTTCAACACAGCCATTTTAAGACCTCTGCTCATGAACAGTGTCACTGTGATTTTCTTAATGTGTCCCATACATTGAGTTCGCACACCGACTGCGCCATTGTGTGCTACATGGGCAGAAACACGTTTTGGGCAGGATGTGAAAAATGACAGCTGTACTGCTCATGAGGAGGTTTGGTAAAATGGCAATGTTGAAAATCTGGAGTGAAAATATTGAAAATTCTAGCGTGCGATGGAAATGCGTAGGAACACACAATACACGCCGCAAAACAGTTATTTTAGAAGATTTTTTGCAAATGTTCAACATAGCAATTTTAAGACCTCTGCTCATGAACAGTGTCACTGTGATTTTCTTTATTGTGTCCCATACATTGATTTTGCACACCGACTGCGCTATTGTGCTATACATGGGCGGAAACACGCTTTGGGCAGGATGTAAAACATGACAGCTGTACTGCTCTCATAGGAGGTGTGGTAAAATGGCAATGTTGAAAATGTGGGTGAAATATTGAAAATTAAGCGACCTTACGGTGCGTGCATGGGAACTCATAGCGCCGCACGGCTTGTAAAAACCAGTCAATTTTAGAATTTTTTTTCCAAATTTCAACATAGCCATTTTAAGACCTCTGCTAATGAACAGTGTCACTGTGATTTTCCTAATGTGTCCCATACATTGATTTCGCGACACCAGTGCGCCTATCTGCGCTACATGGGCGGAAACACATTTTGGGCAGGATGTGAAAATGACAGCTGTACTGCTCATAAGGAGGTGTGGTAAATGGCAATGTTGAAAATCTGTAGTGAAAATATTGAAAATTCGCAACTTATGAGCCTGCATAGAACCGTGCAATGCACGCCAGAATAGTTTATTTTTGAATGCTTATACCTATTAATGCTTCTTCATGATGATGACATGTCATGGATGACAGCCGGCGATTTCACGCAGTGACTGCGAAATCACCCTTCGGGCCTGAATAACGCCATGACAGTGACATCATTCATGAGAAGGGGTCCCAAAAACCCCATGTTGAAAATTTGGTGCAAAAATTCCAAAAAATGCCTGAGATATGCAATAAAGTTGAAAACCCCTATCTAGCCCATTATACAGCTTACCGGCATTTCCTCAGTTCGCGGTCGGCTTTGAAGAGTGCAGATGCGTTCCCGGTCCACCGAAGATCGCTGCACCGAGCTCCAGAGGTAAGTATGGTGGGGGTGGGAGGCAGGTGCGCAGTGGGTGGGTGCGGGTTGTGGGAGGGGGCTGGGAGAAGCGCCTGTGGGACCGCTTTTCAATTTACAGGTTTGAAAAAAAAAAAAGACGACGTGGACATTTGCCAAGCTGGGGTGGCCTCAGCATGGCAGAAGGATGGCTGGGGATGTGGAGCCAACGGGGATTGGGCACCTCGCAGACAACGCTGGACGCTTGCCACGCTGGGGTGGGCCCCAGCGTGGCAGAAGGATGGCTGGGGCCGTGGAGCCCACGGGGATTGGGCACCCCATCGGCAGATGACGCGGACGCTTGCCACGCTGGGGTGGGCTCAGTGTGGCAGCAAAGATTTGGGATGGAAGACACGGTGTTGTAAGACAGCGTGGTTTTCTTTGAAGAGAAGACCACCGCTGTCATACACACAGCACACGCCTCGATTGGTGCAGGATCGCCACGCCTGCTCAATGGAGCAGGGGACTGCAGGGTTTGGGCACACCTCTAAAGTGTCCCATTCTCCCAAGACGTTCCTTGCGCATGCACGCAAGCTAACGTAAAAATGAAATACAAATGGATACTACATTCACCTTAATAGATGAAACAGAGCTAGAAGAAATGCTCACTATCTTAGAAAAACAAACTCCCGAATCTCCACCAAATGGACTATTTTCTCTGGCGTAGTAATACTTTCACTATTTCTCCTATTTAAAATAAAAAAAAAGATACTAAAAATAAAAATAATTACTAAACACAAAATATTAACATTGTATAATAGCAATATCCCACTTGAGGGGTAGGTGATGCCAGGTTTATCCACACCTGGTGTTGTTGGTCACCGGCTACCCTCGTGACCGAACACCCCAGGGCATGGGTAAACCTGGCATCACCAACACCTCTCATGGTATATTGCTTAATTACACCTGCACTCGGCAGCACAAGCCAGCCTGGAAGGGTGCTGACTTAGGTCCTCCACAGCAGACCCTCTTGTTCCTATACAGTCGTGATTAGCACTTTCTAGCCATGCACAGGCAATGGTGGCATACCTGTTAGAAACAAGAGGCTAGCAGGTCAGCATCCCTGCGCACACTGCGTCTCCTCAGCAGATTAGCGTACAGCTGCACAGTCCAACACGAGTCAGCTCCCGAGGGAGGGGAAGGGCATCCGACACCAGGGATGGGAATCCCGGTGTTGGATTGTACAAATACATAAATAAATGAATAAAATAAATACCCTGCCACCAGGGATCGGGGCCCCTCAGTGTGCAGATAAAGTTGAAGGTACAGAACAATCAGGATGGTGGAGCTACAATGACAGTAGCCCCATCCCGGACCTATGAGAGGCAACAGCAGCAGAGTTAGTTATATTTACACCTGTCATTTATGAAAGACAGCTGTGTCGTATAGTGCAAACAAATTCAGTTATGAATAGGTTGATTTTTTTTAACTGTGCATGCTCAGAAAACTGAACATTTTCATTAAATAATTTAAAACTACTAACAGTAGGAAGGAAGGAAGACTAAGGGACGGATAGTGAGGCTTAATAAAGGAGAGGGGTGGGCAGAGGTGATGGTGAAAAGGCAGAGATACTAAACAAATATTTTTGCTCAGTATTTACAAATGAAGAGGGGAGGACCTCAAAACAAACAATAGAAACACTCTGATACAGAAGTTGATACCAGCCCATTTACAGAAGAAAGGGCTGTGAAAGAACTCTTAAAACTGAAGGTGGACAAAGCAATGGGGCCTGATGGGATTCATCCCAGAATTCTAAAAGAACTAAGGGTAGAACTAGTGACACCACTAACTACTCTCTTTAACAAATCATGGGAGGATGGGGTGGTACCCGAGGACTGGAGGAGGGCAGATGTGATTCCCCTTCACAAAAGTGGGAGCAGGGCAGAAGCAGGAAACTACAGACCTGTTAGTTTAACCTCAGTGATAGGGAAAATGATGGAATCACTTCTGAAGGAAAGAATTGTCGAGTACCTAGAGGCCAGAGGGGCACAGGACCCAAGGCAGCATGGATTCACAGCAGGAAGGTCATGCCAGATGAATCTAATAGATTTCTTTGACTGGGTGACCAAAGTAGTAGATCAGGGAAGGGCTGTGGACATGGCCTACCTAGACTTTAGCAAGGCATTTGACTCAGTCCCACACAAAAGATTAATATACAAGTTAGCCAGCCTGGGAGTGGGTCCCAAGATGATAGCCTGGGTAAAGAATTTGCTGGAGAATAGGACACTGAGGGTAATAGTAAATGGAGCCCACTCTGAAGAAAGGGGGGTTACTAGTGGGGTGCCGCAGGGTTCAGTATTAGGACCGGTCCTCTTCAATGTCTTTATAAGTGACATTGCTAAGGAGCTGGAAGGAAAAGTATGTCTCTTTGCAGATGACACAAAGATCTGCAACAGAGTTGAAGCACAAGGTGGGGTGGAAAGGATGAGAAGGGACTTGGCAAGGTTAGAGGAATGGTCAAATGTATGGCAGCTTAGATTTAATGCTAAGAAGTGCAAGGTAATGCACCTGGGAAACAAAAACCCAGGGGAAGAGTACACAATGGGGGGTGAGATACTAACAACAACAAAAACGGAAAGGGACCTGGGGGTAGTCATATCAGATGACTTAAAGGTGGGCAAGCAATGTGAGAGGGCAGTAAGGAGGGCTGGGGGGATACTGGGATGCATAGGGAGAGGCATCACCAGTAGAAAACAGGAAGTTGTTATCTCTCTGTACAGACAGCTGTGAGACCCCATCTGGAGTACTGTGTGCAGTTCTGGAGACCCAGTCTCCATAAGGACATAGACAAGATAGAAGCTGTCCAGAGGAGGGCAACTAAAAAGGTGCAGGGTCTGCACCAGAAGACATATGAAGAGAGCTTAATATGTATAACCTCGAGGAAAGGAGGTAAAAGGGGGACATGATAGAAACTTTCAAGTACCTCAAGGAATCAACAAAGTCCAAGAGGGTAGCATCTTTCAAAAAAGAGGTGTGCAAGAACAAGGGGCACAATTTGAAGATGGGGCGTGCTCAGAGGTAATGTAAGGAAGTATTTTTTCATAGAGCGGTTATGGATGGCATGGAATGGCCTTCCAGAGGAGGTTGTGAGTCAAAAAACAGTGGTTGAATTCAAGCATGCATGGGACAGCCATAAGGCAATTCTAGAGGGTGGGGTAGAAAGAAGTAGGCTGCTGGTTAACTAGGATCTGAAGCTTATCCATTAGGTAGGGAAATGGGCAGACTGGGTGGGCCAAGCGGTCCTTATCTGCTGCCAATTCTATGTTTCTATGTGACTTAAAACCACAAGGCACACACCTTGGACCAGCCTTTATCAAATCTGAATGTTACAAGTTTCAAAGTTCATATATTTTAGTTATCTTGTGGCAAATAGAGCCTTAATATTTTGAAAAAGGAGACATTTGCGTTTTATTTTCCTCTGTAACTTTGTTCTGCCTGAACTGATCTACATGAAATTTACAAGATCAGGAGTTTTTGGCACAAAGGTGAGCTTTCAAATTTCATGTAAATCAGTTGAAGGGGAGCAAAGTTATTAAGGTGCAAAGATTTGAGTTTTAACATAGACGTGCGTACTCAGTCCTCAACCCTAATATACAGGTGAGACCACGCCTGTCCTATATATGTATATAAAACTATGAGGTAGCGACACTGGGGGATTGGGCACCCACAGTGTCAGTGTTATGTTTAGCGGTAGGATGGGATGGTGGGTGCTGAGAGGGATGGTCAGGTGGGGGGGGAACAGTTACGGGTGTCAGCAAGAGACATCGATGAACGGTTTCTTTGTTGCAGGTGATATATAATATAACAAAAAACTATGAGGTAGATACTGGGGCATCCCCATGTCAGTGTTATATTTGGGGTGTTAGGTGCTGAGAGGAGGGTCGGTGAGTGGGGGGTTACAGGGTGCCACCAACAGACATCGATAGACAGTTTACATTGTTACAGGGTTACACACAGCAGCTGCACACCGGTGACGCCTGTGCAAACTTCAGATGTGCAGCCTATAACTATTTTGAAAGCCAATCAGCTGTTTGCTGACGCGGCTCCATGCAGATCAAAGGACCAAAGCCCCCTCCGTTTGGAGGGTCATTGGTCCTTTGAAGTAAACAAGTTTACTCCCACCAAACAGAGTTGCATCAGGACCACAGTGCTTAGTCATAGGTGTAGACTGTCGAGCCCCTGCTATTCTGAACTACAATGGGATTTTCAGCGACACACTCCCAGTATCCCATTTCACTCCTCACAAAACGTTTGGTGTGCAGGCGCATCAGATGTAAGAAGGGCTTGACTGCCCTTGACTTACACTGCTGTGCCCTGCAGCATACTGCAGCATTTTGAGATATGCTGCAGCATTACCGCAGCATTTTGAGACATACTGCAGCATTACTGCATTGCATCCCGGCTGGTGCCACTGTACTGTGCAACATCGGGAAACACGCCAGTCTGGAAGTCCCTGCACAAGTTATTACAAAAGTAAAACAAAAGCGCCTGTGTGCTTACGTTTTTTTTACACAGCTTTGGAGTGATGACCACATAAACCTCTCGAGCTTATGGGTCATCATATGTAAAATTATTTCCTAACACCGTCACCTGTGCAATATTCTTTATTTTATTAGCTAACAACTAATGAGATACAATAGAATCCCAGTCTAAGGAATCCCAATTCTACAAACATCCTTATCCAACAAACTGGTAGCATGTCTCGCAAGTGAATGTCACTAAACTGTTCACATTCATATAACATAGATTGTACTGTTGTAGGCTTACTACCAAAAGTAGATGACAGAAAATAATATTAACTTTTAAAAGTATCAGGCTGTTACCTTTTCAAGTATCTTTCTTTTTCCTTTTACTGATTAGATGTTTTTTTTCTACCAGAGTTTTCAAGTGTGATATAAAGAGTGCTGCTTTACCTGAAGGCTGACAGGTAGTTCCATTCTCCTTCATACATACACTTCATATGTTGTGTGACCACACTTACTGTGATATCACAAGTGACTGATTCAGCAGAAGGTTATTGGCTCCCCTCAGTAAGCTGAGAAGTCACAATAAGTGGGGTTTGTTACAATGCTGATGAGGTTGGGAAAGGAATAAAACTAGATATTTCAGCCTAAAGCTAGAATACCACACAACATACCACACCTGGGGCCAGATATTCAAAACTTTGCACTGGGCACAAACCATTTATGCCACGATTGTGCCGCAGATGTGCCGGACTGCCATATTCAGAAAGCCAAGTAGCTCTGGTGCAACATGTTAGTGCCAGCGCTAAAAGATAATGTATGCATGGGGCAAAGTGAGGGGCGGAACATGCATACAGGTTCAATGGTATATTAAAATCCACAGCACCCTGCAACATGCATTAGTGTAACATGTAGCACAGTGCAAATTGCTGCCTATGAAAAGATAATCTTAACTCCAGGCAAACTAGGATGGGGCATGGAGAGAGCAGCAACAGGCTACAAGACTTAATGCAACCACAGCAGCACGCTGTACCTAATAACTGCAGTCAGTGAGGAGCAGAGGGGCCGATGGCCACCTTGGGCCACTCCAGGTGCCATCGAAGAGACATGCTGCAGCTGCACACAGACGGACCGCCCACGTCGCCATCATCTATCACCAGTCCCTACACTGTCAGGTATTTGTGGGTGCCCCAGCGACCAGTGGACATCTTGTCAGTGCACACATCTCCTGCCTTCCCCATAGGGGTACACCACCACATTCTAGCACACACATGTAGCGTTGGGGGAATGGAGGGTACTGAGGGGAAGGTGTACAGGTGGCCAGGCTGCACCACATAGTAGATGCCTCTACATGACTGGGGCCATCCACAAAGTGCACATGTGCCAGTGACAAGAATGCCCCTGACAGCAGTGTGCTTGTATGATGGTATGTGTCTGTCCCCCCTCCCGGGGGGGTGTACATACTGCACACCTGTCCAGACTCCCCATCACACACGGCCAGCCATGTGTATGTTAGTGTGGTAATCCCCTGCTACCAGCGCAGTGTATTTGGGTCACAGAATAGTATGACTGTGGTGTCCATTGTCAGAACACACCTGCCAGCTGTGCCTGTCACTGTGAGGATTGCAGCAGTCATCATTGCTTGACACACCATAGGCATTGCTGTGTCCCTCACAATACTGGCTATTATGGTACTGTACTGTCTGATACATGCTGTAGCAGGAGTAACAGTATGTTCATAGCATGCAGCACAACCACCCATTCCTATGGTGCTGGTCCCCTGGGCCAAAAGAGTCCGTGTGACTGTGTCCAAACCCAGCCCGCAGGTACCGAACTGTTTATCATGTCTGACATACGGGTGGAGTGTGAGCTTACCCAGCCTGCTGCTACTGACCTGTAGTTCCATTCTGACTGACAGATGGAGCTGTGTGCACCATGCAACAGCGCCGGGCAATCTACATGGTAATGCATGCAAAGCAGGCCATAATGAGATGCCAATGTGGCTGTTTGCCCATGGATTGCGTATGTAGGCTCATTTGCATAGGAGCTTTGAATATAGCAAACCTTTGCGCCGTGCAAGTGTGTTTGCGCCGGGCTAACATGTTAGCACTAGGCAAGCCTTTCAGAACCATAGCACAGTTCTGCAGTGTGTGGCCTGCAATGTTGTTTGCAGTTGTGCACCACTTCATTGCCATCCCCCGCAGTGGCCACCTACTGCGACTCTGCCTTACTCCACTTCTGCGTGCACTGGGCTGCTGATGCAGCTTGCACAGCCTGGTGGCTATATTCAGAGCTGTCTTATTTACCAGGCTTTTTTTGCACTGCGTTCTGAGCCCTGTTTGCCCGCCTTCTTTTGCACATTATATTCAACTGATTTAGCCCCTGGGCTATTCCTTTGACTAAAGTGTCCAAATGGTCCCAGGCTATGTTTGCTAGCCAGGCAGTGCTAATATTGTCCCGGGGCTATGTTTGAACTTTTGACCCCTAGTATGGCAAGATAAAAAGAAAACAAATAGCAAAAAGGAGACGAAAAGGGTATTTCAGATTTAAAAATCAGGGGCTGACAGCTTTTGAAAATAAATATTAATTCCCATCACTGTCCTGTTTAATTGGGGACTTGGCAGATTATTTGACATTTTTTTTACAAATCTTCGGCAGCACATTTGAAACCAATGCAAACTCAGGCACAAAAGTTTATTAACACACACAAATTTGCACACAGACTGCGAAATTGGTATAGGAAACGCAGTGACCCTATTCATCATTCAAGGCCCTACCTGACATTTACATGTCACTAGCAAAGCATATTGCTCCATGGAGTAGATAGAGGTTGAGGACTGCTTACTACAGTAGAGCAATTCAAATCCTTATGTAAGAAGGGTGGGACATGAGCATACAGTCCACAGCTGGCCAAAGTGAATGAAATGCATTGCTGATAACAATTAGATGTTTTTACGTTCGCGTGCGCGCATACGCAAGGAACATTTTGGGAGAGTAGCACACTTTGGAGGTGTGCCTCCCTTGCAATCCACTGCTCAGTTGAGCAGGCATGGCGGTCCTGCACCAACGGGTGCGGAGCTGGGTGACAGCGTGCGGCCTCGCTTCGAAAGAAAACCACCGCTGTCATACAGAGCACGCTCACACCGCCTCCCTCGTGTCACACTGCCCCCAAAAGCTTTGGTGCGACGCTAGAGCCCACCCCAGCATGGCAACATCCCGCTTATTTGCCGACGGGGTGCCCAATCTCCTGTCAGCTCCTCGCCTCTGTGCCATCTTTCTGCCACGCTGGGAGCCCACCCCAGCATGGCAAACGTCCCCGCTGTCAGCCGACGGGGTGCCCAATCCTCCGCCGGCTTCTCGGCCCCAGCCATCTTTCGCCACGCTGGGAGCACACTCCAGCGTGGCAAACATCCCCCGTTGTTTGCTGATGGGGTGCCCAATCCCCTGTCGGCTCCTCTGCCCCCCCAGCCATCCTTGTGCCATGCTGGGAGCCCACCCCAGCGTGGCAAACGTCCCACGTCATCAATTAAAAAAAACCCAAAAAACCTGTAAAGTAAAAACGGTCCCACACAGTCTCACCGCCCCCCTCCCACAACCCGCACCCACCCACTGCGCACCCTGCCTCCCCACACCCCCCCTCACCCCATACTTATTCCAGAGCTCGGCGCGACGATCTTCAGTGGACCGGGAACACGATCTGCACTCTTCAAAGCCGACCGCGAATGGAGGAAATGCCGTAAGCTGTATAATGGGCTAGATAGGGGTTTCAACTTTATTGCATATTCAGGTATTTTTTGAATTTTGCACGAATTAACATGGTTTTTAGACCCTTCTCATGAATGATGTCACTGTCACGGCAAGAATTGGTCAAGGGTGATTTCGCAGTCAGTGCAATCACTGCGACGAAATCACCCTTCGGCCTGAATAACGCCATGACAGTGACATTGTTCATGAGAAGAGGTCCCAAAAAGCCCATGTTGAAAATTTGGTGAAAAATTCCAAAATGACTGTTTTACGTAGCAAGGCTATGCAGTTCCTACGCAGGCTTGTAAGTTTGCGAATTTTCAATATTTTCACCCAGATTTTCAACATTGCCATTTTACCACACCTCCTTATGAGCAGTACAGCTGTCATTTTCACATCCTGCCCAAAACGTGTTTCCGCTATGTAGCGCATAATGGCGCAGTCAGTGTGCGTAAATCAATGTATGGAAGCATTAAGAAAAATCACGGTGACACTGTTCATTAGCAGAGGTCTAAAAATGGCTATGTTGAAAATGTGGTGAAAAAATTCCTAACAATGACTGTTTTACGAGCGTGCGCTGAGCAGTTCCTACGCACGCTCATAGGTTTGTGAATTTTCAATATTTCCACTCCTGATTTTCAACATTGCCATTTTACCACACCTTCTTATGAGTAGTACAGCTGTCATTTTTCACATCTCACCTAAAACGTGTTTCCGCTTCATGTAGCGTTACTAATGGTGCAGTCGGTGTGCGAAATCAATGTATGGGACACATTAAAAATCAAAGTGACACTGTTCCTGAGCAGAGGTCTTAAATGGCTATGTTGAAAATTTGGTGAAAACATTCCTAAAATGACTGTTTTACTGAGCGCATGCTATGCGCAGTTCCCACGCACACTGCACGCTTGCAAATTTTCAATATTTGCACTCCAGATTTTCAACATTGCCATTTTACCACACCTCCTCATGAGCAGTACAGCTGTCATTTTTCACATTCTGCCCAAAACGTGTTTCCGCCCATGTAGCGTACAATGGCGCAGTCGGTGTGCAAACTTAATGTATGGGACACATTAAGAAAATTACAGTGACACTGTTCATGAGCAGAGTTCTTAAAATAGCTGTGTTGAAAATTTGGTGAAAAAATTCCTAAAAATGACTGTTTTACGAGTGTTCATTGCACAGCTCCTATGCACGCTCGTAAGTTTGCGAATTTTCAATATTTTCACTCCAGATTTTCAACATTGCCATTTTACCACACCTCCTTATGAGCAGTGCAGCTGTCATTTTTCATATCTTGCCCAAAACGTGTTTCCGCCCATGTAGCGCACAATGGCACAGTCGGTAAGCGAACTCAGTGTATGGGACACATTAAGAAAATCACAGTGTCACTGTTCATGAGCAGAGATCTTAAATGCTATGTTGAAAATTTGGTGAAAAATTCTACAACAACTGTTTTACGAAGCATAGCTAGGCAGTTCCTACGCACGTCAGAGTTTACGAATTTCCAATATTTCTACTCCAGATTTTCAACATTGCCATTTTACCACACCTCCTTATGAGCAGTACAGCTATCATTTTCACATCCTGCCCAAAACGTGTTTCCACTCATTGTAGTGTACAATGGCGCAGTCGGTGTGCAAAATCAATGTTCGGACACATTAAGAAAATTACAGTGACACTGATCATGACCACAGGTCTTAAAATGGCTGTATTGAAAATTTGGTGAAAATTCTAAAAATGACTGTTTAACTAATGTGCGTTGCGCAGTTCCCACGCACGCTCGTAAGTTTGCGAATTTTCAATATTTTCACTCCAGATTTTCAACATTGCCATTTTACCACACCTCCTCATGAGCAGTGCAGCTGTCATTTTTCACATCTTGCCCAAAACGTGTTTCCGCCCATGTAGCGCACAATGGCACAGTCAGTGTGCGAACTCAGTGTATGGGACACATTAAGAAAATCACAGTGTCACTGTTCATGAGCAGAGATCTTAAAATGGCTATGTTGAAAATTTGGTGAAAAAATTCCTACAAATAACTGTTTTACGAGCGCGCGTTCAGCAGTTCCTACGCACACTCGTACGTTTGCGAATTTTCAATATTTTCACTCCAGATTTTCAACATTGCCATTTTACCACACCTCCTCATGAGCAGTACAGCTGTCATTTTTCACATCCTGCCCAAAACGTGTTTCCGCCCATGTAGCGCATAATGGTGCAGTCGGTGGGCAAACTCAATGTATGGGACACATTAAGAAAATCACAGTGACACTGTTCATGAGCAGAGTTCTTAAAATGGCTGTGTTGAAAATTTGGTGAAAAATTCCTAAAAATGACTGTTTTACGAGTGTTCATTGCGCAGCTCCTATGCACGCTCGTAAGTTTGCGAATTTTCAATATTTTCACTCCAGATTTTCAACATTGCCATTTTACCACACCTCCTTATGAGCAGTGCAGCTGTCATTTTTCACATCTTGCCCAAAACGTGTTTCCGCCCATGTAGCGCACAATGGCACAGTCGGTGTGCTAACTCAGTGTATGGGACACATTAAGAAAATCACAGTGTCACTGTTCATGAGCAGAGATCTTAAAATGGCTATGTTGAAAATTTGGTGAAAAAATTCTACAAATAACTGTTTTACGAGCGTGCGTTGTGCAGTTCCTATGCACGCTCGTAAGTTTGCAAATTTTCAATATTTTCACTCCAGATTTTCAACATTGCCATTTTACCACACCTCCTTATGAGCAGTACAGCTATCATTTTTCACATCCTGTCCAAAACTTGTTTCCGCCCATGTAGTGCACAATGACGTAGTTGGTGTGCAAAATCAATGTATGGGACACAGTAAGACAATCACAGTGACACTGTTCATTAGCAGAGGTTTAAAATGCCAATGTTGAAAATTTGCAGAAAAATTCCTAACAATGACTGTTTGATGAAGGCAAGGTATTAGCCCCACGCGACGCCATAGGTTTCCGCGAATTTTCATATTTCCACTCCAGATTTTCAAACATTGCCATTTTACCACACTTCCTTATGAGCAGTACAGCTGTCATTTTTCACATCCTGCCCAAAACGTGTTTCCTCCATGTAGCGCATATGGGGGTAACAAAAGGTCATGCTGAAAATTTATTGTGCAAATACCAGCAATCGCACAGGGCATTAGGGTACAGCACCATACGTGCCAGACACCAGTGCAAATACCTGCAAGCTTAACGCTCGCATTGACAAATGCTTGTTTTTGGTGCAGTATTAGCCACTACTGAGTAATTTAAATCACAAATTGTGGTGAGAAAGATAATAATGTGACCTTCTGGGAATTGAACCCAGACCACAGAATACTGACTGGTGCTCAGTGGTTAGTGCACCGGAATGGTATTCTGTGGGCCTGGATTTAACTCCCAGTAGGTCACATTACTTCTTTCTAACTACAATTTGCAATGTATTGTTGTGTTTTAAGAGGCCAGCATAACATTTCTAATGTGTTCGTTAAAGGTCCACTTCACCAGTTTGTCATCACATTAAGGTTCACTGACCGCGTCAATTTCATGAAAGCACTCCCCTCAACCAGCAGCAGTACTGCAGGGAGCTGCATTTCAAGTGTTTGTCTACGACCTTGGTTCCCCTTTACATCCTTATTGACTTTCACAGGGTCTTATTAAAGGATTTTATCTGGTCTGTGCTAGTTACAGTACGTCCTATTAAAACATGCCTTTTTCCACGTGTTAACTTGTGTTGCAGAAAGAGCTAGTTGGTGACTTCGCTGGGTTTCCAACATACTGCTGTGCCATGCATCTATCTTCCATCTGCATGCACTCCAGTCCTGCCTTTGCACTGCTGCCCAAAGAGCTGTGCATGGTGCAAATGGCAGCTCCCAATGTAGGGACTGGCACACAAACTATTATCCAAGCTTCCCGGCACAAACTGTTCCAGTATGCTACCCCACATGAATTAGAATTCTATTATATGATAGTCATATACATCGATCCTCTGGGCAATATATTGTCAGTATCACTTTACTTCTTACTAAATCACACATTTAATGTTGTTATCTTATAACTACATATATTGAGTCTGTCATAATCTATTATTATTATTACAATGCTTTGTAGGTAATCACATGCATCACAATGTAAAATAGCTACTGTATATAATATTTATTTATTTTATTTAAAATTTGGTAACTGGGAAAGGCACACTGAGCAGAAGCTCGTTTCCAGGTGCAGCCTGGGGACAAGGGATACAAATACAACAAAGGAAAAAGAAAAAAGAATTCAAGTACAGTGAAATACAGAATGAAAGTAAATATACAGCACTCCACAGAGTGCAATCTAATTACAGTAGGATACAGTTTGCATAGTTGTATTGCATTACAGGGTATACGGGAAGGATCTACAATGCCGGTTCGACAACACTTTCATCGACTGGCATCTCGTGACGGATTTAGGTCAAATGTTGACCTAAACTCGATTGTCTTCCAGTCCTGCTTTTTAGCAGGTGGCACTGCTGCCCAGACCTCCCAGCGCTCATTCTAGGAACCAAATTGCAGGGTCAGTGACCCACTGGCTACTGAAAAGGTGGGTCATTTCAGGAAAATGTGGGGTCATACATGACATTTCTTTAAAAAAATTGTATACAGAATTTTAACTAACGCGGCATCAGTATCATAAGCAAAGCTGATGAACTAGCAAGTGCAGAACAACTGGGAGGTGTAACTTGTGACTCAGAAAATAAATTGCATTTTATGATGTCAGAGGTGGATAGCAGTTTACAAGAGAAGGCACTGATATCTCTGTCACTGCCGAGCATCGACGATCATAGGCCTCAGGCAACAGCCACAGTCTTGTGTGTCCATCCAGTAGTTGTGTCTGGAGTGTTTACAATGTAGTAAACTGTGAATTTTTGCCAGCAAAAAATAAAAATTAAAAAGCACCAGACGAGACCCTTGCACTCTTATGAGAGAGAGAGAGAGAGAGATAAGAGATATTTGATCATTTTGGAAGAATACACAGGCATTAACAGCCCTAGTAGAGTCCTGATGGCAGTTTACAGTAACAGATGTAACATACAGCCTCCCTCAGGCTAACTATAATATTCCTATTAGTTTAATATAAGCCAGCCCAGCATGATATCAAGAGGGATAAATTAAAATATCAGTCACAGTTCGGTTATGTGCTGTACTTATAAGTTAGTCAGTGCAGTCCCCATGTTGGAATAAACGCCTCTGTTTTTTTTCCCTCCAAATATTGATTGCAGAAAGAAAATCAAATTCAGCCTGGCAAGGTCCCTCAACCGCAACAGTCAGCAGATCATTGATTCTAGTAGCAGACAGTCTATTTCTCATGCTAGTTTTTACAATGTTCTGGGCACTGAAGCCCCTCTCACAGTCTGCTGTATGGACTGGGGCAGTTAATGCCAATGCAGCCAGTGTCAAAAGATTTGGGAAGTCCGACTTATGGTATTTGTTTATGAACCCCCAAAGAGTTTGCATGTTGTCCCTCGGGTATCCCTCTCTCACAACAAGTGACTTCAGCAGTTCCCATTCTGCTTTGGTGCAGTCTACATTCACTAGTGGTGGTGCCACTGTCTCAAACTGTTTGTGTCTCTGCTCTTGACCATAATGATCAAGCAGCACGCGAATTTGTTCACTTCCCCAGGTTTCAAGATCGGCTTTAGAAAGGCTGCTGACAGGCCTAAGACCCAGTACTCCAAAAGCAGCCAACTTGTTTCTGTCATACCCAGGGAATCTGTCTTTTAAATTTGCAACCAAATGGTCAATGAAATGGTCCTTGACTGAAAAGTTTTTGCCTCCCCTTAGTATGTGATGCCCCTTGAACACCAGCCTTCCCTCCTCATCTTCCTGGATATCCTTCTCCACTTCATGTAGATACATTTTTTCCTTTGTTCCAGATTTTATTTTTTCTAAATCAGAGAAGCACTTCTCCAGATTGACATGGACCACCGAGATGTCCAGATCTCTTTTCTGAAACACTACACTAAGCTGGGTAATTACAGCAAGTACATCCATTAGCATATAGGTTGACATTATAAAGTCATATTTGGACATTTTTAAGGCATAACCTTTTGCTCTAGCATCCGTCTCACTGCAGAAAAAAGTGAGAAGGGAGTCTAGGGTGTGATGAACGGTCTCAACCGCTTTGTAAACTGCTAGCCACCTCACATCGTGGACCTCCTTCACTTTCAGAGTTGGTTCCTCCAGCATTTCTTGTATTTGTTTTAGTTTGTCAACTCTTTGGCTGATCTTTTAAAATGGTAGAAAATACCAGTTAGCACCTCTTGGTATTCTTTTAGGTAGGTGACAGAGTCTGCAGCTTGTGAACTACATAGTGCAACCCTATGAGCAACACAATGTATATTTACTAGCATTGGGTTTTCACGCAGACAGTCTCAGTGACTCCCTCATCAGTCCCTGTCATGACTTTTGCTCGTCACTTCCCAATCCCATTACTTTTTTCATGCTGATTTTTTTCCTGGCTAGGAATTGCTTTAATTCTTTAGCTATCCCTGCTCCAGTGGCATCAGAGATCTGTAAGTTCTCTAGAAAATGAGTAGATGGAACAAAATTTTCAGGATCAAGCACTCTTGCATACAATACTAGTTTTTTGGCGACAGTGATGTCTGTGCTCTCATCACAAATTAATGTGATGTATGGGCTGTTTTCTAATTTTTACTTGTCTCCTGCCTAATTACAAAGGCTATGCATTCGAGGATGTCGACATTGGCAGTAGATTCTGATGAATACGAGGCATTCTTGGCTACAAACAGTTTGTCAACAAAAGGACAATCTAAACTAGACAAAAACTCCATTAAACTTGTATATTTATGAACTGGCAAGTTTTCTTTGGCCATCCAATAAACACTCTTCATGGCAACTAGAATAGCTTGTTCTTTTTCAGATATAGCTTTTCTGAAGGCATGCTGCAAATCCCCCTGCATATTTTCAGCTGCCATAGCATCTCTGTGATCTGCCGAGTCAGCATGCCTAGTCAGGGTGCTTGTCCTGAAATTGTCAGTGCCAGAAGTCAGAGTATTTTGTTTCTTTCTACTGATGCACACAGCACAAGTCATCACATTTTTTCTGAATTATATCTCAACCACCTGTACATTGTGAGCCAGCGGCCCTGAAAATTACGCTTAATACTGGCCACATGGGACTGGCTACTGAGTAGTTCACAAGCAGCAGACTCTGCCTAAATCAAGTTGGCTAGTACTGTCACCAGGTCCCAACTGTGTGTCCGCCACAGTGATGGACAACACAGTCTGCTTCTCAGAGGACAGAACTGGCACCACATTGCTCCCATTTGAATTTTTAGACCCTGATCCTGATGCAGCAGTACATGGTCTCTTAGGTGCAGAAGACCTGAAAAATGTTTTAATGTTCACTTGTTTTTTTGCCATGACTGCTTTATTTTATAAGATCTCAACAGGCCTTGTTTTTTTATTCTTACCAGGAGGGTGACTGTGAAAGTAAGTAAGAATGGCCAATAATATGGTTGACGTGTGTCACTGACAAAATGTTTTAATAAAAAACAATTTGACAAACGTCTGTGTCCGACTCTTTTATTTTTACACCATATGCAAACAAGATAATACAGTCAGAGGGAATTCAGAACTCTAGCAGTCACTGTCTGCTTGCAGCTCCTTTATTTTTCTGTCCCACCCACCTTGCTTTTTCCTAAAATTAAAGTTTCTGCTGTCTTATTTTTCCTTCTCTTCTATAGCTATGTAATTGCAGATATGTATATTTTTTAACCGTTCCTTGTAATAATGCAACTCTCCACTCAAAAAATGTGTAAAAGCAAAGACAGAGCCCTGCCCCTTGCTTCTTTACTTCACGTTCACTAACTTCTGACCTCAGTCTTAATAAACTATTAAAGTTAACAAAAACACACTGCTTTCCTCTGCTTTATTTCTTTTTCTTGTTTTCTGTTCACTGTGACTTAACTGCCACTTTTTAAGTGAAAAAGAAATGACTACAGTGACAGCCCCCTCCTCACACAGTCCCGCTCTCCTCTGCTCAAGTGTTATAATTTATCTATTTTTTTTGTTTTTCCTATTTTTTTCCTTCAGTTTTATCAATAGTCTGAGACTGCTGTGGCTTTCTGTGACAAGAACCCCGACCTTACTTCACACACTGCACAGCCACCGACAGATCTATTTTATTCTGTGATTTCCTTGCTGATATTTAGTCACTTTTAGTCACTTGACTTGTTGTCTCATATTCAAATAACCTCCCTGTTCTCCTTAAGATTAAGCTGTCCACAGTTCTTAGTTTTGCAGACTTAATTCTCCAAAGTTTTATCAGGCCCCCCAAAACATTTTATTACAACAGTGAACACACACTGCCTCCACCCAACCACTGATTTTTAGGAGCTTGGTCTGCCTGGAGATCGTTAAGGCAGAGACCCCCCAATCAGCCCTGGCTCCTACAAAAGTACTTGCTGCTGCCCAAAGCCAAAATCTTTTGCCAAATGTAAAGTTATCGACTGGTGTGGCTCTAGCTGTTAATACAAGAAGCTGTAATAGTCTAAATTTTAACTAAGATCGAGTTTGAAGTGAGAACTGCCGCCCAATGGGGATGTGCTGCCTGCTTACTCCACGCGTCTCCAACCAACTGTGCAAGCAACAGTAAACCGCGCAATCTTGGTAGCTCAATCTGTACCATGTGATGCCTCTGTGCACATCACATGGTACAGATCGAAAGCGCCTGCCCATCAAACAATTTCAACCACTCCATGGCTGATGAAGGCACTAACTCCTGCCCCAATCTGCCCATCTCAGGCTAGTGACGTGCAGACCCTCCAACTGTACCATTTTTGCTGGTACAATACCGCACTTTTAAGACTGGTACTGGATCCTGCTTGGATCGTACCATGTACCGATTTTGCCGTCTCCTTAAATAAAACTTTAAATTTCCTCCCTGAAATCTACACTTTTGCCGTGAACCGGAGCAGTCCGAGGCAGGGAGCATCCGACGGTTCCCACGGTAACCAGTGGTGGTGCCTTCCCTTTTGACAAATGTGTGGCACCACCAGCAGAGGGCTTGACACTTGCTGATGCTGTGTGCCCCCCAGAAGCAGCTGAGAGTGTGGTGCATGCAGCCTTGTTGCCCTTTCCCCGACACAGTGAGCTTGACAGGAGTCCGGATGTAGTGGCAGTCAGGAGAGAACTCAGTCTGCCCCCAGTCTCAGTCCGGGTAGTCCAGAGCCCGAGCCATGGCGGAATGGAGAAAGCGGTGGTTGGGAATGGAGAAAGCGGTGGTTGGGACTCGGAGACACTACAGTCAGAGCACTCGGCTGTCGAGTTGCTCGCCCCACATCACACAGCAGAGGAGCATGCGTGACCGGTCGCCAGGCCACTTCTGAGAGACTGAGTCATAGAGGCAGAAAGTAAGGATAGTATGCCCCCAATTAAGCGAGAACGCATTTCCATTTATTACAAGAATTAAATAATACCGCTGTCACCTGGATCAGGCTGTCAGTTGTTGCTTAGAGGTATCACCGTGTGGAAAGTGTTGGAACATCAACGTGGAGTCAAAAACGAGACACAGTAATTGTGAAGGTAGTCAGTTGTAAGGTCCTTTGTGGTGCGTGGTGACTGGGGAATGTATTAATATGAGTATTTGTCGCAGCTATTGATTCCGCGGGCACCACTACATAGGCTGTTTATTGTGTGGACCTGCCATATTGTTGTGCCAGTCATCTCACTAGCAAACCTGCCCAGGGGAATGCCTCCGGGATAAAAATATACAGTCACAGAGACGCGTCTAAAAGGCTCCCAGTGCAGTTTAAATAGGGGTCAGTTTGCGCGGGTGCGCCTGGCTGATCCCATGACCTGGAAATAATTACTGCCTCCCCGTACTATGATTATCAACTCCAGGTTGGAGTTGATTCGGGAGGGGTATAGGATGGGAGACAGTGTGCCCCTGTTCAGACTCCACCAACACAGCTGGGTGTTGGTAAACTGTCGATGTTTGTCGACAGCAACGTAGGTCGCTGTGTTGGTGTCACTGTCATGTGGGTATACCATACAGGAGATACAATAATCAGGTAGAAACAAAATTGAAAACATGCAGTCACCAAGAGAGAGGAAGGAGGGCAATAGTAAGGTTGTGGATTAGGGCCATGGACAACTGCAAGATGTAACGGGATGGCCTGTGGAGACACTTAAGTTCAGAAGAAGAAGGAGTGAGGCGGGTTTGAGGGGAGAGGTTATTCCAGAGAGATGGGAGTCTATAAGAGGAGGCCCGGCTGAGGTACATACTCATGGGAAGGCAAAGGAGCAGAGGCAATCTGTGTGTGAATTGTAGGGGGAGGGAGTAGCTGGAAATAGGAGAGAGGGGAGGTAGGAGGGAAGAGTTCCAAACCAATATCTGGAGATGAAATTGTAGCAGTGGGACAGGCATCTCTGAAAGGGATTGGAGGTTTAGAAAGGAGTAGTGGTCACAGTGGTGTGTATGGGAGGGGAATTTGAGGAAAACGACAGAAAGCGTTGAAAGGGACATTGAGTTTAGTGAGGGACGTGACTAATATGAGTCTGTACTGTATTCAGTACTTTATAATTCCATAAAATAATTTTGTAAATTACAGTATTATAAGATAGCAACTGTAAACAGATAGATAGATAAATCGATAGATAAACAGATAGATAGATGATACTGTTGATAGATAGATAGAGACAGACACTCTCTTTGGTAGGTAGGTAGACAGACAGACACAAAAACAGACAGATACTGTCTGTAGATGGATAGACAGACAGATACTGTAGATAGATAGACAGACAGATAGACAGAAGAGAGGAAGATAGATAGATAAGTAGATAAATGGATAGATAGCTAGGTAGCACAGGGTAGTCCCAAAAGATGTGAAATGCGATTCCGTGTGCCCACACTTTCTCTGTTTTTGTCAGCCAAAAACCCTGAGGGCTCAGGACCAAGTGCTTAAGTGGGTTGCTTACATTAATTCCCCAAATTTGGGTTGGCCTCTGTTCGGAGAGTGTCTTGCACACCTTGCACAGTAACGTTGTCCCTGCTGTATGCCCTCACTCCCCCAGCATAGTGTATATAGCCTGGGATCTGAATTTGGCCCCCCATTTATCCAGGCAGCCTAGGTTGTCAGAACCCCCTCCCCCCATAATGTAGTAGGATTGCATGTGATTTAAATTTAGACAGGTCCTGGTCACTTTTCAACTCCATGAGGATGCCCAGAGGATAATAAGCTCACCCACCTGGGAGCCAGGCAACACCAGGGCAGCCCCCTCTACCACCCACTTAGAGCACTCTCCCCTGCCAGCAGCAAATCCTGAGACCTGCGCTGCTCTGGCTCAGCCTCTACGAAATTCGCCAAGAGGCCCACATGGCCAATTGATTGCAGGCTCTACCGCCTGTGTATTTCAGTCCTCTACTAGTTGGAAGTTACTCCCTCACCGCAACCATGGCAACCAACCTGGCCGTACATTGCCTTGATTCAATATTTAGCCTCTTGTAAAATATATGCAAACAAATTTGTTTGCGCAGAACACTTAAAGCAGCAGTGCAATGAGAAAAGTTATTCCAAAGAGCTAGTTTTCTGCTATGGTTATGAAAATATTGGCAGAACCGTTGATTTGGGTTTTCTGGACACTTTCTATGCTATTTACTGTACATTTGCATTTTTGTCTGGATTCTTATCCTTCTCAGGTCTTCAATATTATTTCTGTGCAAAATGAGGCAGCCATCTTTATTTCTTGAGAAATAATTATTTTAAACTTTCATAAAATTTTAAATGATAATGGAAACTAAAAATTTCCTAGCAAAATAAACTGGAAGACATCTGGCATTGATTAGAAGAAAAATGTGGGGTCAAATGTTAGCCCATTTCGTTGCACTGCTGTAAATGGCAACATTGGATATTTCCTAGTCTCTTCCTATCCATAGTGTGTACGAACAGAGATCTAACCCTTCCCTTCCACTGCTTTGGTAACAGTAATACATGCATCAGGGGTGCCCGCCACCAGGAGAGAGAGGGATTTCCTGTCCTTCAAAGCAGTCCAGAAAGGCTTACCACCCATAAATCCAAGTGAGCATAAATTGAAATCCCTACCAAAAGTTGGCTTACTGAGTCAGCCACCACAAGTCCATGTAAAGTCAGTTTGGTCAGTAGTGAAGGTGAAGCACATGGGGAGCATCTGATGGTGTTGCTTCAGATCTTTGACCTCCGGTACAGATGATCCTTGCATTGCTGTCTGTTTCTCTTCTGTGCCGTGGAGACTTGATGCCACACACCAGCTTCAGGCAGGTGTTCTGGGTCCAAGATCAAGCCCGTCGGGACTCCCATTTGCTTCAGCAACAGCATAGCTTCCACCAGGGTGTGGAACAAACTCACTCCATCTTGTGGGTGAATCTCAAAGCAGTAGCGCAAGATTAAAACAATGTGTGCTTTTTCAACAGCTTATTCCCTGTGCTCTGCTGAGCATGTGCCTGTTAATCTTTCTTGCCAGCATTGTAATATCACCTCGCAATTTGCTCAATCATCCTTTGTTTTTGTTTACATTTCTGCTGCCCGCCACACTGAAAGCAGCAGTACTAGATAGTTACCAAAAGCAAAATAAACAAATAAATAAATAAATAACCGCCATGTTTACTGTAGCAGTACAAAACTGAAAACGGATCACTTCCTGATTAGATAGTACTGCTGCTTTAAACGGTCCTGGTACAATGATTTGGAGTTTAATGTTATTCTGTGCCGGGTGTTTCCTTATGTCCATCAAGGTTCACCTTTTGAGGAGAGTTGGTGGGGGGATCATGTTCCAGAAAGAGTATATTGTCCCCAAAACATAGAAACATAGACTTTGACAGCAGATCAGGACCGCTTGGCCCATCTAGTCTGCCCATTTCCCTACCTACAGGATAGGCCGCAGATCCTAGTTAACCAACAGCCTGTTTCTTCCTACCCTCCACAAGAATTGCCTTATGTCTGTCCCATGCATTCTTGAATTCTTCCACAGTTTTAGACCCCACAACCTCCTCAGGAAAGCTGTTCCATGCATCCACTACCCTCTCTGTGAAATAATACTTCCTCACATTGCCCCTGAACTGCCCTCCTTCTATCTTTAAATTGTGTCCCCTTGTTCTTGCATCGCCTTTTTCTGAAAGATGCTACCCTCTTGGGCTTTGTTGATTCCACTGAGGTACTTAAAAGTTTCTATCATGTCCCCCTCTCCCTTCTTTCCTCAAGGGTATACATATTAAGCTCCTTTAGTCTGTCCTCATACGGCTTCTCTTGCAGACTCTGCACCATTTCAGTTGCCCTCTTCTGGACTGCCTCTATCCTGTCTATGTCCTTGCGGAGATGGGGTCTCCAGAACTGGACACAGTATTCCAGATGGGGTCTCACCAACTGTCTGTACAGAGGGATAACAACTTCCTGTTTTCTGCTGCTGATGCCTCTCCCTATACATCCCAGTATACCCCAGCCCTCCATACTGCCTTCTCTCACATTGCTTGCAACCTTAAGCTCATCTGATATGATTACCCCAGGTCCTTTCTTTTTGTTGTTGTTTCACCTCCCACCATTGTGTATTCTTCCCTGATCTTGTTTCCCAGGTGCATTATTTTGCACTTCTTTGCATTGAATCTTAGCTGCCATACTTCTGACCATTCCTCCAACCTTGCCAAGTCCCTTTTCATCCTTTCCACGCTCCTTGTGTATCAACCCTGTTGCAGATCTTTGTGTCGTCTGCAAAAGGCATTTTCCTTCCAGTCCCTCTGCAATGTCACTGATGAAGACATTAAAAGGACTGGACCCAATACTGAACCCTGTGGTACCCCACTAGTAACCCCTCTTTCTTCAGAGTGGACTCCATTTACAATTACCTTCTGTGTCCTGTTGTGCAGCCAATGTTTTACCCAGGCTACCACCTGGGACCCACTCCAGGCTGGTTAATTTGACTATTAATCTTTGTGTGGGACTGTGTCAAATGCCTTGCTAAAGTCTAGGTAGGCCATGTCCACAGCCCCTTCCTGGTCTACTACTTTGGTCACCCAGTGAAAGAAATCTATTAGATTTGTCTGACATGACCTTACCAGCTGAGAACCCATGCTGCCTTGGGTCCTGAGCCCACTGGCCTCTAGGTACTCAACTATTCTTTCCTTCAGAAGTGACTCCATCACTTTCCCTACCACAGAGGTCAGACTGACGGGTCTGTAGTTTCCTGCCTCTGTCTTGGTCCCACTTTTGTGAAGGGGAATCATATCCACCTTCCTCCAGTCCTCGGGTACCACACCATCCTCCCATGGTTTATTAAAAAGTGTAGCCAGTGGTTTCACTAGTTCCTCCTTAATTCTTTTAGAATTCTGGGGTGAATTCCATCAGGCCCCATTGCTTTGTCCACCTTCAGTTTTAGGAGTTCTTGCAGAACCCTTTCTTCTGTGAAAGGACTGGGATCGACCCCCCTATCAAGAGTGCTTCTGTTAATTGGATTAGGCACTTCCCCCTCCTCTTTTGTGAATACTGAGCAGAAATATTCGTTCAGTATCCCTGCTTTTTCACTGTCCCCCTCTGCCCACCCACCGTTCATTCTATTCAGCCTCACTATCCCTCCCTTTGTCTTTCTGCGCTCGCTGATGTACCTATAAAAGGTTTTATCCCCCTTCTTAACTGAGTTGGCTATCTTTTCCTCAGTTTGGGCCTTTGCTATTCTGACTTCCCTCCCTGCTTCCTTCTGCCTTAACTGGTACAGCTCTCTGTCCTGCTCCTTCTGTGTTTCCTTATACTTCCGGAATGCTATCTTTTTCTTCCTGACTTTCACAGCCACCTCTTTTGAGAACCATAGTGGCTTTTTCTTTCGTTTTGATTTGTTTATTTGCTTCACACAAAGGCTTGTTGCCTCTGTGATGGCAGTTTTGATGATTCCCCATTGTTGCTCCACACCTCCTTCTAGCCTGTTTGCTAGTGCTTTTCTGAGGCACTCTCCCATCTTGCCAAAGTCAGCCCTCCTAAAGTCCAGTACCCTCACTTTTGTATGGCTTGACTCTGTAGCTGAGTTTAACGTGAACCTCACTGTTTGATGGTCACTTGTCCGTAGATGGCAACCCACTTCTAGATCTGAGATACTCTCACTGCCCCCGTTTGAGAGTACAAGGTCTAAGATTGCTCCCTCACGAGTGGGTTCCGAAACTAGCTGTCTGAGGCCTGCCACCTGTAGGGCATCAAGAATGGCCCTGCTCTTGGATGTGGCTGCAGCAAATGTGCTCCAGTTAACATCTGGCATATTCAGGTCTCCCATCAACAGTATCTCCCCTTTCTCTGCCATTCTAAGAATGCCTTCTATCATATCCTTGTCCATTCCCTCCCCTGACATGGGGGTCTGTACACAACCCCAGTGCGGATTGTGGTGTCCTTCCAGTCTCCAAGGTGACCCACAGTGCCTCCTCTCCTCCCTGTTTACTCTTTTGTTCGGTTGCTTTTATCCCTTCCTTTACATAGAGAGCTACTCCTCCCCTCTTCTCCCCTGCCTGTCTCTCCTGTAGGTTATGTACCCTGGTATGTTAACATCCCAGTCATGGTTCTCTGTGTACCATGTTTCTGTGACTGCTACGATATCCAGGCATCCCTCTTCCATCAAGGCCACCAACTCAGGGAGCTTGTTGCCCAGACTACGGGCATTGGTACTCATTACCCTCCATTTCCTGATGGCCTTACTCCCTTTTGCCCTATCCCTGTCCTTCTTGCCTTTGTCACTTTCTCCATTTACCCCAGCCCTTCTCCCTATCGACACCTCTATGTTGGTGTTTGCCGCACTTACTACCGTGATTATTTGGGGGCTAGGGCTAGTTTCTACTCTTTTCAGTGCTCCCCCCCTTGGCTAGTTTAAATGCTTGCCAATGTGAAGCAATTAAACCTATCACCTAAGATCCTGGTTCCACCCCGGACAGATTCAGCCCATCATGCCAGTATAGGCTTGCATCCCTCCAGGTGGACCCCAGTCCCAATGAAGCCAAATCCCTGAGCTCCACACAGTTTTGAACCACTGATTGAATCCCATGGTGCGGAACACCTAGCCTCTCTATGCCATAGATGGGCAGCACCTCCGAGAAGGTTACCGTGCGTGCTACTTGACTAAGGCCCCTCCCCAATTCCACAAACTCTTCCTGCACTTCTCTAATCCCTTTCTTAGCCAGGTCATTTGTCCCTAGGTGGACAATGACATCCAGCTCCCTCCCCTGTGCAGCTGCTCCGGCAATCCTGAGGATTCGCTCCCAGTCTCTCCAAGCCATGGTGCCAGGCAGGCACCTTACTTCCTCTCCCCTTCCTCCCCAGTTCTACCTTCTAACAATGGAGTCCCCCACCAGGAGTTGTTTCCTTCCCTTGCAGGGTCTCCTGCCACCCTCCTGTGGGTCTCCTTTGTGGAGGTTCCCAGCATCCTCCTTGGTCTCCACTGCGGGTGCCTCCATAGAGGAACCACACTTTGACAGAATGGCATAGGAATTGTGGAGAGGTACAACTGGAGGATGTGCCTCTGTTCCACCACCCTCACCCTCCCTGAGCCCACTGTGGTCCAACCTCTCCTCTTTCTTGGCAACCTCTGAGGCAACGGCAGTGGCACTGGTGGTCCCTGGATGGAAGAGTAGGTCCCACAGATCCTGGCCAACTCAGCCTGGAGATGAGCAACCTCCTCCCTCAGCCCAGAGAGGTGCCTGCAGATGGGACAATACCGCATCCTCCAGAACGTCTCCCGGAAGACTGCTGCTCCACAGCCACTGCACTGCACCAGTCCAATCATGTCTTATTTCTGGCCCCTTAACTGTTTGCAATCCTTACTCTTTCCTCTGTTTTTTTTCTCTCTCTCCGTACTTTCTGCCTGTGTGCCCTTTAAGCTCCTGATTGTCCTGTTCTGAGACAAGAATATCCTATATTTCTCAGTAGACCCCTTACTTGCTCAGAGGCAGACCTCCAGCAGCTAGAGGAGGCCGGAGAGCTACTCTTGCCCTTCTAGGATGGTGGGTCTTTGATGGTTCTGTGATCACTCACTTCCTGCTCCCAAACAGGAAATTCCTGTTGTCAGTCAAATCCTGTGCCTATAAAATAGAACTAGCTTTGAGTGGGAGGGTGGAGAGGAGGGAAGGAGGGCAATATAATCCCAGTAGAGAAGTCCAGTCACACAGCAGTCCTTTCTCCTGGTGTCTTCTGCCAAGCTATTAGCAGAATCTTTCTAAGGCAGTCTTTAAATGTAGCTTCCTTCTAGCTAAGTCACTCCCCCTACTTACTAGATGTTTCTACAAGTAATTTAAACCTCACAGCTATTAAGTCCTTTCAATCACGTGAGATTTACACCTAGATAACTGTTCAGATAACCATTCAGTTCAGTTAACTCAGACAAACACACACTTTTTTTTTTGTTTGTTAGCTTTTTTTTACCGTAAATTAAAGGTCCAAGTACAAAAGTTCTTCTTCTTTAGTCCCAGCAGAGAAGTCCAGTCACACAGAAGTCCTTTCTCCTGGTGTCTTCTGCCAAGCTGTTTCTTTTTCCACACCATCTGGAGTACTTTCATTTTAATATGGTAGTCCAGGAATTTCAATATCACCGACCTCAGATGCGGTGGGGCCTGAGGGTCCGAGGATGGGAGCACAGCCCACTGTAACTATGCTGAGGTCTCTTCCTGTGGGCATGATAGCAGTTTTTGGAGTGACTCCAGACAGGGGCCCATTTCCTCACTGTCTGTCCCTTCAGGAAGACCATGGATTCAGATGATGTCACACCAGAAGCAGACTTCTAAATCATCAAGCGTTTTGGTCAGCTCCCACTCCAGGCAACACAGGAACCGCAGGGTCATAGCATCCAGGTCAAGGGCTGTGGTTGTGTCTGTTAGGCCCTCCTCGAGGTCAGAGGTGCATTTAGAAACCTCTCTCAGTACTTTAGCTGTCTCCCCAAAAGTTTTGCCCATCATGTTGCCAAGCTTTCTCAGTTTATGAAAGAGCTGTTTAGATGTGAGAGTGAACTGTTCCTCATTTTCATCTTCACTAGGCAGGCTGGCCTGCTCAGACGGGATGGATGCAGAGCAGCAATGCGAGCGGGAGAGTCAACCATACACGGCTATCTAAGCAACAGGTAAGTCCTTTGGTTTGTTTTTGGAGGGCATCTTTGTGCTGACATTGTCTACTACTTGTGCAGGTTGGTTTGGTCATGGGAACAAGACAGAAAAACAAATGTTATCTCGCTGAGAGGAGGGAATCGATTGGATCTAGGTGTTCATTAGAAGAAGGCGGAACCAGAAGTCTAGTTCCATGCAAAGTGGGAACAGCGCAGTCAACTGCCATTGGCATGGCTGCTGCTATCGTCAGAAAGGTTTAGAGCAGTCACATCGTGCTGCAGTCCTCTTTAAATATAGCACATTATGGGCCTTGCACTAATTTGGCTCAGGATAGGGACTTAATGACACAAGCTGAGACTTTGAATATGGGGCCCCTGATGGCTAATGCTGTATGAATATGAACCTCTGAGCATTTTGTGATCGCACTGTTTGTGTAAATCATATATCACCTGTAACAATATTATTACATACTATATTGTACACGGAATTGAATAAACCGGGAACAATGATTAGCAGTTATGGGCATGAAATTATTAATCAATTGTGACAATACATAGCACTTTGCTCCAACTGATAAGAACAATTATAAATGATAAAAATGTTTGAATATTTTGACTGAATAAAGTCCCATATAAAATCCACTTTGTGTGTGCTTTGTCTGTTTCAACATCCACCCTCTTCCACACACACACCGATTGTTTTTCAGGAACTGCAGGCTGGCTTCTGTACCCTCCAAAGAAATCTGGCAAGGCACCATCTGAATACTGTAACAGCTGGATTTTCCCTACCCATTTCATAATTTAAATCAGCAGTGCAAAAAATGTTTTTCCAAAAACACTAATTTCAGCAACAATTATTAAAAATATTAGCATGCTTGTCAGATTTACTTTTCTATGTATCTTCTATTCTGTGCACCATTTTTTTTCATTTTTTTTTAATTTTCTCAGTCCTAACCCTTGCTAGGACTACAGTGCTATTTCTAAGTGAAATGTGGTGGCCCCCTGAGGAAGCTCTACCAAGCGAAGCGCTGGGGCAGTGTATCGTGGTACACCCCTCAACTGAGGAAGTTGTTCAGTAAATCTTTTTCATTTTGGAATCTTCCCTTATCAGACCTACCGTGCCTGTGTCTGGGGCAGCTTCTGATTTAGGCCCAAGAAATGCAGGATGGTGTGAAACTGTGCGGAGGGAGCCATGTTTGTTTTGCTGCTTTTATCTCTGCAACTGTTTTCCCTGGAAAGGTAATTTGGGATGGGTTTGATCTTCAGCAAGGTTTTCAGGTCAATTGCGGTTACATAGGCCAGTACCCGTTTTTGGGGTGTTCTTGGAGGAGTAAGTCACTCCCCCAGTGTGAGTAGGCAACATACTGTTTTTACCAGTCTGAGCTTGTTGCATCTCAAGATATCTGAGTGAAGCCCATATCCAGTCCAAATTTCAGCCTTTTTGGTACGTACATCCATGTCAGCCTAGTGCTGCATTTCAGTCTCAGCTTATATGGCTCTATGACCTGTCTGACCCTCCGCTCCATGGAGCTGAGCACTTTGTATTGATTTAGTGATTAATTAAATAATTTTATTTATTTTTACCCTGGAGTGTGCTGAAACTATTTTTGCTTCTAACTATGCTGCTTCCTTCCTAAGAGAAATTAGCACCTGTCCACCCGGTCCTGGTCTGGAAATGCAGCTGCTTGTTGCCGATTGTTCCAGTTGACCAAGTAAGAGCCATGGCTTCCTGCCTTGTGAGATCCTGCAGGCAAGGTAAGACCTTTTGGTCCTTTTAAAGGCTGTATTTCCTGAAAAGTTTCTAGTTTGGAGCCCCTCCCCATTTTCACCATTAGGACCCTCAGACAAGAGGAGGGGCTTACAAATGGGTGCTCATTCAGGACCTGCATTTTGATGCTTCTGGGTGGACTGGTTGGAGCAATAGTTTGGCAGCTGTAGTGAGCCCTGTCCAAATTTTGTTGTGTCAGCCATGAGGTGCCATTTTGTGAGTGGTTGCTACTCCCTTCTTGCAAGAGAAGGTGCCTGGTAGTCTGGTGGAGTGATCAGGTGGGTTGAGGCTACAGCTTGGATTGGCCCATTGATCTAGCTGTGTGAGGAACATGCTGTTGGAGTGCCATTTTCTCCTCATGCCCATGGTGTGGAAGCAAGGATGGTAGAGAGAGAGAAAGATAGCAAGAGAGAGAGAAAACAGAGGAGTGATGTGTGCATTGCAAGTTTCAGGGAGAGGGAGTGATCCAGTTGCCTCTGTGTTCTGTTTTGTGCCAGAGGGCCCACTCTGGGACTGTTTGAAGGCATCAGCTACTCATTTATCTGACCATGTCCAGCAGTGGCATCTTTGGACACAGCGTCACTGCTATCTAGGGGAAGCCTGGAGCTATTGAAGAGCCAAAGCCATCCGCTCCCCTTGTGGAGTCTAATGTGGGGTCTGCTGATATTGTAGTGGAGGGTATACCATCTGAACGTCGAACCCAGGAGAGCAAAACCAACACAGCGACAACAGCCTGTTCAACATCCACAGTGTTGAATGGGTTGTCGGAGCGCTGTACCGATACAGCGACTCCCAGTGTTGGCTGCTTTCACCAGTAACCCGCCCTCCCGGAGTTGATTATCTATCTATCTATCTATCTATGTATCTATATATATTTACATATCTATCTGTAACCCCCCTGTTACCCGGGGTTACTAGAATCCCAGTAAGACCTAGTGGAAGGCAGGGAAGGCAGCTTGTGAAACTCCAGTTAAATGGATTTCACACTGTCTCACTCTGTCCTCAGTCTCAGCTGAGACTGAGGGATGACATCATTTTAGAACTGTCACAGCTGCATAAGCCACACTGGAATGTTGCAGTTGGAGGTTAGAGTAGAACATTGGGGATTTTGAAGCCAGTCTGTGTGCAGTCAGTGAGAGAGACTGTAGTACAGCAGAGTGTGTGCAGGCTCTCAGAGCTTTGAGCTCTGTTTCAGAGCTACTTTTGTGTAGGGTGTGTGTTTCCACCTGAAGAGGAACACAGGAACTGGTAATTGAAGTGGTGGAGACTGCTTTCAATGGTTCAGAGCCCCATCTCTGAGGGGATGTGGGGATGATATCTGCCTGTTTTCCAGGGCACCCCCCCCCGGGTCTGGCTAAGGAAAAGAAGCTGCCTGCTCAAGTTGTGCTGAGGCACCAGAAGCTGTGAGAGGAAGATTTCTTGTGGAAGAAATGCCTGTGGGGCTCCTGCAACCAAAGGGTGAGTTCCCTCTGAAAAAAGGGCCAAGTGTTTTCACCTGAAACAGAAGGAAACTAAAGGGACTGTTACTGTGGGGTCAGGAAAAGACAGCCAAGTACAGTTGGAAGATGTGGAGATTGGACTGCTTAACTTTGTGGGGGTCTAGAGTAATGGACAAAGCCACTAATAAGTATGTTCAAGTCCAGCACAAATGGAAAGAAAGAATATGGGGATTGGACTGCTTAACTTTGTGGGGGGTCTAGAGTAATGGACGAAGCCACGTATAAGTATGTTCAAGTCCAGCACAAATGGGAAGCAAGACAAGTAAATGGAATGTGAAATACATTTAGCAAGAATCTACACAGTACAGTGTTAAAGGATGAGGTGTTTCTGTCCAGAGAATTGGCCAGGTATGAATTGTGGGAGCGAGAGGTGGGAGACCCCCCATCAGTAGTAACCAAATTCAGCTGTACGGATTTGCTCTGAGATACCTTTTACTTTCTCTCAGGTACTTGGCCAGTGCCTGAGGAAGGTACCCAGACGTGGGATTGAAAGGAAGATTCCCTGATGGAGCCGAGGTGCTCTTAGGTGGTTTAGGAAGCCACCAGAAAATGTTTCCATAAAGTATGGAAGGTATCCAAGTGGCTGGCAAGGGAGCCAAGCCAGGGAAAACCCAGAACAGTGTACAAGTTCGGGCTGTGTAACCCAAAGCAGCGTGTATGTCCGGGCTGTGTGTTCATTGGGTTCAGAGCCGGAGGGCTAAAGTGATGAGGAAATGTTCTGGTCTCCTTTAATCTGCATTACCAGGAGTGTAGCCCGTGAGTCCATCTATGCTTTGTTTATTCTGTTTGGATGAATAAAAGCCTCACTTTAGAATCCCACTTCTGGTATTGGACATTACAGTTATTGCTTCCTGTGTTCGGAATTACTTGGGTGCCCCTGTGCAGAGTAGTCAAACCCTAGCCTATGTGCCGAGTGACATATTCCTCCCGAACCCAGCCCACTTGGTATTGCTGTCAGATGGCAATGGCAGTCCGGGTAGGGGTTACAAAAATGGAGGCACCGCTGAGGATTTGGGTTTGGAATTTAGGAGGAATATAAGAAAGTTGCTCGGCAAAGGGCTGGTGTTTTGGCTATCTGGCAGTGGGTAGCCCAAAATCTGAAGCAAGGTTAACTAATGTGCCGCTGTGTGCTGTTATCCATGAGCTGCTGTTAAAATGCCAACTGTTTACCAAGAAGCAGTAAAGCTTGGGAGTGTATGCCCTTGTCCTGCATCAAATTACAGCATTTGCCAGCTTTTAAAACTGTTGTGATATAGAAAAGTGTGGAAAACTAGGGGTAGCAAAAGGAAAATTGAGCCCTGGACGTTGGAAATGCTTTCTTGTGAACTGAGAGACTTGTTGTGCTTAATGGCCATGAAAAATGGTTGAAATGGGGCTCCTGCCATGGAGTCAGAGGAAAAAAGTGTGGGTTTGCAGTTTAAATTTGCCTGCTTGATGATCGTCGGAGGAGAAGAGCACTCTGAGAGGAAAGAGGCTCATTTGCATGGCGTCAAGTGATTGGTGAGACTGCAATCAGTCCCTCCCCAAGCCAGCTCTACAGCTACTGCCCTGCATTCGAGAGGGAGTGTGAGTGGAGTGTGCGTACTGGCTTATCAGGAGGAGCATTGCGGTGACTGAAAGCGCTGTAAAAAGTTTTAAAAACTGACTTTTCTGTTTAAATTCGGGCTTAACCCGCATCTCGATCGATTGGACTGTGAGTGTGGTGTTCAGAAGGACAATCGGCAGGACTGCCAACCCGCTTCTTTCCAGAGGTCTCCAAGACTGGCTGCAGGTTGTTTTTCCATCGCAGCAAACAGCTACTGATAACAGTGAGTACCAACAGAAATCATTGCTCAAACTAAGTGATTTTGCCAAAAGCCAGCTGAATCTGTGTGTAGCAGTGTAGTCACTTTGCAAATAAGGACTGTGTTAAGTTTTACCAGCAAAAGCAAGCATTTTAAGCCATTGACTGTGAGCATAATTATAGGTTCAGCGTCAGTATAAGTTTCAAAGCCATGAGAGAGATTGTGAGTTATATCCGATATGCAGCAAGAGTTACAGGCAATCCTGTGCTTGAAATACTGTGGCTTTAAGGGACTGTAAGCTAGAGCAATGTCTTCAGCAGGTGAAAAGTCCGTGGTAAATCATATAAATGTGCTAGGAAAAAAGAACAGTGCAAGTTTGTGCAGTTTGAGCAAAGTTATCAGTAGAGTGTGTAAATCAGATGCGCAGTGGCTTGACCCAATTTCAGAATGTTGATGCACAGGAGTGCTGCTGCCACCATTACAGGGTGGGGTAGTAATGTAAACACAGCAGCAGAGGAGCCATTTTGCAAAAGAAAGAAAGTTTTCAGTGAAATGGGACTTGAAATAACAATGAGTGTCTGTTTGTTTTTCTCTGCAGTCATGGCCTCAGACCAGCCCGCTACCCGGATCATGCCCGGGCTGTGGTAGCAGTAGAAGTTAACAAGTTAAGGGACATTGAGATATGTTACTACAGAGGACTACTGCCTCCTCATGTGGCGATACCTGGATATCCAGTGCATGTTTAATGTGCTTAAATTTATTTATTTATTTGTTTTTGTTTACCAGGTAAGTACACTAGACAACAATGTTGCCTATATTCAGGCACGACCCGGGAGAGTACAGAGAGGGGAGACCGGAGTCAACATTAAAGATTATTTCATGACGCAGCATGAGGTGAGAACAAACATTTGAACAGTATACAGCCAGGTACAGTCATTATCAGTGATGACAAAGAGAAACAGATAACATTACATTAATTATTTTCATCTGATACATCAATGACTAAATTGAAACAACAAACAGCAAACAAAATTTAAATGAAGTAGCATTATAACAAAGGATTTCTGTTGGATGGGAAACTTTCAGATTTTGGAGACCAGCAGGAAATCAGTAAGTGCCATAGGGAGGAGAAAATGCTAGGAGAGAGGCTCAAGTTACAGCACAAGAGCAGCAGTCGGATTCTAATAGGTGTGCCCGAAGACTCAGTTTAAAGGCCTTGTGGGATTTGGAGAGTTTGATGTGGGAGGGAATGGAGTTCCAGGAGCGGGGGCAGATATGGCAAAGGATCATTCTCCATTTTGTGTGAGATATCTGGGAATTCCAAGTTGGGTTTGAGCAGATGCCCTGAGGAGGTATGCTTGGGAGGGCTGAGTTAAAAGTTCGGCAAGGTATTTAGGGGACCCCGTTCTGATCATATTATCAATTGTACAGCCTGCAGAACAGTGCCTGAGTGAGTCTGGGGAGAGCCAATTTAGTTTCAAGTAGAGCTGACAATGCTGGGTAAGTCTGTGAGCGGAGAGAGCAAATCTGCATATACTGTCATAGCAGGTGCTCCATTTCTGGAGCGCTCCTTTGCTAGCTTTAAGGTAAACCTGAGAGCAATAAGTCAGAGCAGGGAGGAGAAATCCTTGTGCAATAGCAAGCCGGGCAGCATCATTGAGGGAGGACCTAATTTTAAAGACAAGACCAAGTTTTGAGTAAACTGCCTTACATGTAGCTGCAATGTGGAGGTTAATGTCAAGAGATGGGTCGAGAGTGACTCCTAGATACCTGAAGGAAGTAACGAATTCAAGAGGGGAGTCATCTAGAGAATGTATCAATAAGTCTGGAGTAAGAGATCTGATTCTTGATGGGGGGGCCCAAAAGCATAGTTACAGTTTTCTTAGCATTCATTAGGAGCCTGTTCTGTAGTAACTACTCCTGCAAGCAGTTGAAGTCTGCTTGAAGATGTGCTCTTACTGATAAGGGATCTTTACCACTGGAGAGAAGCACCATGTCATCAGCATAAAGGATTAACAAGGAGGCGCAGGGAAGGGAGGGCAGGTTGTTAATGAAAAGGGAGAAAAGTAGTGGGGCAAGAATAGATCCTTGGGGGACTCCAACAGAGGTAGGGGAAAGATTTAAGACGGCGGATTCAATTTGGACAAATTGCAACCTCCCTGAGAGGTAGCTATCGAACCAGGAGATGGTCAACAGGTCAAAGCCAAGGCGGGACAGTTTGGAAAGTAGCAGAGAGATTCACAAGGTCAAATGCCTTTGTGAGATCGATAAACATGGCCCCAGTGAGCAGGCTCTTATCCATCGCTGTAAGGACTGCATTTGTCAGCTGAAGTAGAGCAGTTGTGGTGCTGTGTCCTGTTGGAATCCGTGCTGGGTAGGGGATATAAGGTTGTTAAGGTGCAGATAATTTGTGACCTGAGTAGCGATGGCCTTCTCTAGAAGTTTATTTAGGTAGAGAGAATGGCAATCGGTCTATAGTTTGACATATTTTGGTATCCTTTTGTGAACAGGGACAACGCTAAGTGTTTTCCACAATGTTGGTACCGCTTAGTTATTATGGAAAGATTAAAGATTCTTGCAATAGGAACAGCAAGGGCAGGCTGCCTGCTTCAAGAAGCTTGGCAGTAGCCCATCCGGGCCAGCAGATCCATAGTTGGATACTGATTTGAGGAGATGCAGCACTTCGTGGAGGAGACTAATGTGAGACTAAAAGGGGTTTCATATGAAGTTGCACCTCAGGAGGAGGTGAAAGAGGTTGGTTGAATTTCAGTGTATTCGGAGAGATCCAAGAATTGTGCATTAAGAGCATTAGCAATAGTAGGTAACTTGTTACAGTTTACTATTCAGTGTCATGTCGGTAATGGCCGCCTTGCCCAATGAAATTTTTGATGTGGTTTCAAAAACCCCTGGTATCACCCGCTGAAGATTGGAGAAGCTTAAGGCAGTAGCTCCTTTTAGCCTTCCGAATATCTTTTTTGCAGGCATTTCTCAGTTGTTTATAGTTAACCCAGTCTTCTGATTGTTGGGATTCTTTGCCAAGGCCCAGGCCTTGTCTCTTTTATCATGGCTTGAAGGAGGCCTTTTTAGCCATTTATTAGGGGAGCCCCTAAGATGCCTTTTTTCAGAGGGATGTGCAGATCCTGAAGTCCAGAAGCTGAGACATCAGGTATTCAAGTGCAGTGTTTACATCGCCAGTGTGAGAAATGGGGACCAGTCTATATTATTAATATCCTCTAGAAGTGCAGTTCAGTGTTGCATGTTGCATGGTGTTGTCCCTTCTGTTTTCTGGTTATTTTGGTCTGCTGGGAGTTTGTTATTAATCATTATGTTCAAAAGGCTGGGAGGCTGCTTATAGGCAATGACAGGTGGTTCAGGGAAGATGTCTTTCAGTATTTCATCTTCTCTCAGCATGGGTTGTAGTTCTTTGATAATTTCCTGAAAGGGTTTTACCATGGAGCTGTAAGTGACCACTAGGGGTGTGCGGTCAGTATGATGTCTTTGCCTGTATTCCAGCAGATTGTCTTGTGGTATTTGTATGGCACGTTCAAATTCTCTGTCAATTTGTATTGGAGAGTGGCCCTGCTGAATTAGGGAATTCCGAAGTGTGGAGAGCTGTCTATCTCTTGTTCTCTCATCAGAGCAGATTCAATGGTAACAAATCACCTGACTGTAGATTACAGATTTTTTAAACTGATTGCTCTAAATGCTTCATTGGCAAGCTTTTAAACTAGTCAAGGGGAGAGGCACTGATACAGCAGGAAAATCCCAGCCTCTCCTACAAAACAGGGTACTAAATGAGAAAAAGACCAAGGTAGACAGGTCAGTGGGGGATGCTGCAAAAGAAGGTAAAGCCATCAAAAAATGGAGAGCAATGAGTACCAATGCCTGTAGTCTGAGTAACAAGCTGTAACTCAAGTCTGAGTAATTTTCTCTTTTAAACAATCACTAGGAAGATAATTGGTGAAATTATCTATTATTCGCAGCCAATAAGCAGTTATTCTGTACTCCACCAGGCTGGTCATTGTACACTGACCCAATTCCACTTGTACCATAGCTGAGGCCATTGATTTCGGGACTTGCAAAAGTGATTTACATAGATAAAGTAGTGGGTTTTTCAATATCATTTGTTTCTTTGAAACCCCATATTTCAGATCCATAAAATATCATCTTGGTTTTAGCTTCTCCAGCCCTTAATGCAGGTGTGAGGGTGTTACCACCAAATTTACAGTCGAAACTAAGAATGGCTTTTGCAGACTGTTTAGCTTTTATACATTGAGATTTAAAGTGAGGATTCCATTTTCCGTTTGCAGTAAACTTTATCCCCAGATACATGTATTCTTTTACAGTTTCAATTTTATCTGTATGGTAGTTTAGTATACATTTGGTTCTCTTGGTGCCAAAGACTATAGCTTTAGTTTTTTTAAGTTTATTTTCAATTCTATTGCTTCACATTTAGCAGCCAATACAGTTAGGTTTTTCTGTAATCCTGCAATTGTTAATGAGAGCAACACTAAGTCGTCAGCATATGCCAAAATGAAACAGGGTAGATCATAAATTTGGGGCATCCCAGACCAATGTTCCTGAAGGTTGTAAGAGACTGTCAATATAAATGTTAAAAGGATGGGAGCTGAAGGCATCCCTGCTTGACTCCTCTGGTGGAGCTAAAATAGTCAGTAATACCTCTGGTATTGTTGTATCTGACAGCAGTACTTGTATTGAGTGTAGCATACAGATAGGACGTAAAAGACTGGAGGAAGACCTTTATGTTTAAGAACTAACCATAACTTTTCTCTGCTGATTGAATCGAATGCAGCAGAGAAATCAATAAACAATTCGTATTCTTTTGACTTTTTTGTGATAACATATTTCTCTAGTAAATGTGCCAAACAAAAGGCATTGGGCCAGATTTTCAAAACTTTGCGCCAGGCAAAAGCTGTTTGCGCAGGTTTAGCGTGGGATTAGCATGGGTTTGCTATATTCAAAATGCCAAATAGCGCGTGCAAACTGCATTAGCGCCGGGTAAAATCATAATGTATGCAAGGGGCAAACTGAGGGTGTTTGTACATGAATACAGGCGCAATGCTATATTCAGCGACTAGCACCACACAAAGTGTTTTTGCGTGACTTAAGCGCGACATAGCCTTGATGCATTACCACCAAGGAAAGGTAGTATTTGCTCTGGGCAGTCAGTTTTGCACAGTGTTTGTGCGGCTTTGTGGGCTTTGCGGACCATAACAAATAAATGTGACACATAGACAAAAACCAGACATAGAGGAAACATGCTGCTCACTGAAGGCATCACAATGATGCCATCATCTGCCACCAGTCCCAGCCATGCCAGGCAGTAAGTGGTGACCCTTCCACCAGTGGACAGCATGGCAGTGTGGCCATACAACACACACCTGTGGACCACTCTTCTGTGGACACCAGCAGATGCCAGCATACACATGCAGCACTGTGGGCATAGAGGATGTTGAGGGGAGAGTGTACGAGTGGCAGGCTGTGCCACAAACAAGGTGTGGCCACAAGGCTGGGACACATCATGCAGTGCACTTGGGTCAGTATTGGGAATACCCCAACACCAGTGTGCCTTTCTGATAATATATGCCCCCCCCCAGCCACATACCGAACAGCTGTACAACTGCCACAGCATAAAAGCCGGACATGTATATGTCACTGTGAGCATCCCATGCCACAGGTGCAGCATCTGTGGATCACACAACAGCGTAACAGCAATGCCCACTGTTAGTAAATGCCTGCATGTTGGGCCTGTCACTGTGTATAGTTCAGTCATCAGCACTGCCCTACACACCATAGGCAGTGCTGTGTCCACACACTACTGGCCCCCTTGCTACTGTAGTGTCTGCTGCGTACTGTAGCATGACCTACAGTGTGACAGTTGCATGCAGCACCACCACCATCTGTGCCTATGCTGTGTTGTTCCAGTACAGCTGCAGGCAGCAGTGCATGTGAACGTACAGTATTCAAAACTGTATAATATTCCTGAACTATTTGCACAGCGCTGACACATTTGGCGTGGTTTAGCGAAGGGATAAACCATTTGCCTGGTGCAAACTGCATGCAAATCAGGCATAATGAGATTCTGATTTGGATATTTGCCCAGAGACTACCTAAGTAGGCTCATTTGCATGTCACTTTTGAATATGGCAAAGTTTAGTGCAGGGCAAACTTGTTTGCACCGAGCTAACGGTTTAGCCCTGCGCTAAACCCATGCAAACATTTTAGCGCTGCCCAAACAGTTCGGGGAATATTATACAGTTTTGAACACTGTACTTTCACATGCGCTGCTGCCTGCAGGTGTACTGGGTCCACACATTTGCTGGCACACACATTGGCCACATAGTTCACCTCTAGCTACGTTCATGTCGCTGTGCACTGTGTTGCTGTTGTGGTTTGCAGTTCCTGGTTGCTATATTCAGAGCTGTTTTAGTCCAGGGCTAAGTTTGCCCTGCGCTCCCAGCCCAGTTTGCCCGGCCTCATTCCCATGCTATATTCAGATATTGTTTCCCCAGGGCTATTCCTTTTGAATATAGCTTGTTTTGTGCTCCGGGCTAAGTTTGCTCCCTTGACAGTGTTAATTTAGCCCTGGGGTAAAGTTTTGAATATCTGGCCCATTGCCTATAGTTGGATATTCAAAGCGGAAGCCAGATTAGAATTTGGAAAGTGGTGAACTAGTATTTGTCCAATTTAACAGTTTATTGAGAATAATTTTTATAACTATATTTGCACTTCTAGCCGGTAAACTAATGGGTCTGAAATGTGCCTTTTTTTGTGGATGGGTACATTTATATTCTTTGTCTAAGAGAAGGAATAAACTTGTTAGTTAAGCAGATATTGAAAAACAGTGTTAGGAGGAGAGTCCAAAAGTTTGTGTATTTTTTATAAATTTTGGGGGGAAATCTGGACCTGGGGCTTTATTATTTTTAGCAAGGCTATTTATAGCTAACTCTGCTTCTCCCTCATCAATGATCAGCGGCCCACACTCCATGTTTTGAATCATCTTTAGTGTTCCTTTTTGATCTTTAAGAGGAGAAACAATATTAAATATAGATTTAAAGTGTTTAACCCAGTTTTCTTTTGGGTGTATACTGCCAATGGGAATATTCACTTGTACCTGAAGCCACCATTCCCCAAAATTTGGAAATCTCCTTGTCCTGTATAGCTTTTAACATTTCTGCCCGTTGTGCTTTAAATTGATCTTTCCTCAATTTTAAAAGTTGATTGTACACCTTCCTGTTTTTATGTAGAAGCATAAAGTTACTTTTGGTTGGATTTTTTTAAAGTTATTTTTTTGCCTATATATATATATATATATATTTGCTATTTTGCAGGAGTCGTCAAACCGTTCACTGTTTTTTCTAGGGCTACTTTTTACATACAGTATATATTTTCTTTGATCCATTCACATGTGTTGGATAAAGATTCCTCAAGTTTAATTGGTGACAGAGTAGAGAGGACAAAAACATCAAGGGAAAGAATAGGGTCAAACATAAAATAAATAAATAAAAATGATCTTACCCACTGTGTCCCAGGTTTTAATAGTTAGTCTGAGTTTAGCTTTACCTGCTTGCTCTAGAGCTAGAAATGGACTATAAACATTGTCAGCTTCAGCTCTGTTTTGTTTGGGAGTAAATATCAGCATTAGTGGTACACGATCACTTTCAGGATGCATGTGAATAAACATGGAAGTAAAAAGCTGATTATTTTCAGGGGAACATAGTGCATAATCAGATGTACTTTGGCTATTTGGTGAAAAGTAAGTCGTTTTGCCATCTTCATTCCCCCTGTATCCTGCCATTTAACATCAGTTGATTATTATTTTCTGTGAACTGCATAAACATTCTACCAGTTTCATTTATCTTACAATCAGAGCTGAAGCATTTTTCCAGATTTCCCAGGTACATGAATTCTTGTAGCAGTTTCCGATTATCACAGTCAGCTATTCTAGCGTTGAAATCTCCAGCAATCAAGTGCGCACTTTCTGGGAATTTATCTATTTAGTTTTTGTTTACCGAGTAAGTCGCTAGCCATAGAGATGCTATTTTCAGGCACGACCTGGGAGAATTACAGAGCAATTATATAGATAACAAACAGTGTCAAATACAGACAAAAACAAGGCATTTTACATCCAGGTTGCATTAAGGTACAGTGTATAGAGTAGGTTACATGAACAAAGTTATAGTGGTTGGCACAGAAGGTTCATACAAAGATGGTAATTTATATCAAGTAAAAGTATTAATTTAATTCATTATTTGGTGTTTTGTTTACCAGGCAGGTACTATGGCCATGAAATAACTATTATCGGGCATGACCCAGGAGATTCCAGTAGGTAGACAGGGAGTTAACATTATGAGAACAGGTAGAACAAATTACAGGGGAGACAGGATTTCACAATAGAGTAGGTACACAATTAGGCAATATCAAGGGTAGGTAACAGGCTGAGTTAGAGTTTACACACAGTAACAAAAGTTCAGTAGAATAACTATTTCATGACTGAAGTGTGACTAGGTTTAGACCATCTAGAGACAAAGCTAATGGAGATATACATGCTAAAATCTATCTGGGTAGTATAGGAAGAGTGGAGAGAAGTTTGCAACAGAGGATTAGTGAGACAGGGTCTGAGATGCAAATTCAAGGTGATTTGAAACAGGCACAGGAGACCTGGCTAAAGAGGAAGGAGCAGTAGTTAGTTTTAAACTGAGCATGACTAGGGGCTAGGCAAATGTCGAGAGGTAGGGAGTTCCAGAGTTTGCCATGAGTGAGAGAAAGCAAGGGTACCTTTGTTTGATATACATCTTGGTGTTTGTAGCAGCAATTTGTTAGTAGATTGGAGAACATGGGAAGAGGACAGTGGAGTAAGTAGGGAGGTCAGCGAGACAGGGATTCCTGAACCAATTACATCATCAGTCAGAGAGCCAAGAGCAAGAGTTTGAGCTGAGGCAGGGGGTAGTCAGTTTAAGTCAGGATAGAGCTGACAATGGTGTTTTGACCTAGGACAGGCCGAAGCATACCTGTAGATGCTGTTATAGGTCGTATCCCATTTCCTGAGGGGAGTAGCAGATGAACTAAGATAAGTGACTACCCCATAGAATAACGACAGGAGCAAGATCCCCCGGGCCATAGCTAATCTAGACATCTGTTTAAGGACATAGCAGGTTTTGTAGGCAACTGCAATTTTAGCATTAACTGATTTACATGTAGACATAATATGCTCATCAAAGTTTAGATTTTCATCAAGGAGTACTCCCAGATACTGGAAGAGGATACTGGTTTGAGGACTAAGCCATCTAGACCTGAGACTGAAAATAGATCCCGGTTTTGTTTAATTTGACTTCTGAACCAAACAGCATTGAATGCATTTTATCTGAATTAAGGATTAGCTTATGATGGAACAGCCAGGACTGAATAGACTTGAAAGCAGCAGTGAGGGTTAGGTTTATGTGGTGAATGTTTCTATCATGACAGTACAAGACCAGGTCATCTCATGAGATGGCTGAGCAATCCGGGCTAGTTGACGGATACTATTTATAAAAATGGAGAAGAGCAGGGGTCCTAATATTGAACCCTGGGAAACAACGAGGTTAATGGCCATTGGGCTAGACATAGCAAAATTGACTCTAACAATTTGAGTTCTGTTAGGTAGGTAGCTATTGAACCAGGTCACAGAATTTGGTGAGAAACCAACGGCTATGAGACTGTCTAGTAGAAGAGGATGATCAACAAGGTCAGATGCCTTTGTCAGGTCAATAAAAACTGCCCCGTGAGGTAGCCATTATCCATAGCAGTAAAAATATCATTTGTAAGGTGGAGCAAGTCCATGGAGGTGCTACGACCTTTGTGAAAGTTGTATTTAATTGGGGAGTGAAGTTTATATTTAGTCAGGTACTCTGTAACTTGTATTGATACTAGCTTTTCCATTATTTTACTTAGCACTGGTAGAATAGCTATGGGCCTATAATTCGCATATCACTTTTGTCACCCTTCTTAAAAACTGGGGTGATTCTAGCCATTTCAAACATCTAGGACAATTCCTGATGGAGGAGCAAGTATAGATCTGAGATAATGGCTGGGCAATGAGTGGAGCAGCCAGCTTTCAAAGTATGGGTTCTACACCATCCGGCCTACACTAGTGTATATTTAATAGCCAATTCAGTTGAATGTCATTCATTTGTGAGGCTGAACATTTTTAGCCAAATAAATATTTACTAGTAATACTATTTTAGTGTCCATTTGATCATTACTAAAATATAATTTTGTTTGATGATTTGTTATACTAATTTAAACATCTTTATTTATTGTAATATATGTTATTATTCCACCTTTACACCTCCCAAATTTGGTGATCCTGATTGCTAGAGAATATATAGGAGAGAGCCCATTTTAATTGACTATTTCTGATGCCCATGTCTCTTGAAACATTAATATCTCAAATTTATTAATAAAGGAATTCCACCCTATATCAGCAAGTTTTGAGGGCAGTCCAGCTATGTTCCATACTAAGATATTAGGAAGTGGGAACACAGAATCGGAAGTTGCATTACAGGAATTAATTATAAATTGTCTTGTGGATGTGCCATTTGGAAGTACTAGATCCTTCGAATATATCCTGGGAGAGGTGTAGGCTGTGGGATTCTCTCTCATCTGCATCCACCAGGAGATGGTGGAGAATTCCTGTAGGAGATAGCAGACTTCATCATCGACATGGTGTTGAGGTCCCTCAGATGGATTTTGGCCAAAATCTCCTCCAGCTGATGATGACGCTGGGCTTGACACAGGTAATTACCTCCTCGACCCATGTTGGGGGTCATTCGTTGGATCTGATCTTTCTTTTGGGTATGGTGATAGCTGACTTATGGGTGGAACCAGTCAGCTGGTCTGACCATTATACCATAAGATTCAGCTTTGGGCCCCCCAATAGGTGTGTCCCTATGGAGATGTTCCAGTGCCACCCTTTAAGGGATGTTAACCCTTGAGACCTATTGGTGGAGCTGGACCTATCGGGCTTGTCGGGTGAATGCCGAGTCCAGATGATCTCGTGACTAGCCTATAATAAGGCTGTGCGAGATGCTCTGGACAAGATTGCTTCTGTTCATGTTCGGCCTCTCACTATTTGCCCAAGGGCCCTTGGTTCGATGGTTCCTTGAAGGAGCTGAGGCGAGTTGGCCAAAGGATGAAAGGAACCTGGCGGAGATCCGACCTTGATGCTGACAGGCTTGGGTTGATGGCACATTATGAAGGCTATCAATCAGAAGTCTCCTGTAAGAAGTTAGAATTCCTGTCCAGGGAGATTTCTGCTGTACAGAATCGACCAGCTCAGCTTTTCCAGACTGTTGACAGATAGTGCAATCCCATCTGTCTCAAGGCCAGAGAAGCTTTTTCTCAGCTGAGATGTGAGGAGTTCACTCAATTCTTTGCAGATAATGTTACCAGCATCAGGTCTGGCATCGGTCCAACCTCTCCGTTGAGGGACTGCAATGATCGACAGGAGGTGACATACTCTCAGTCGAGCTGGTCAGACTAAAGCTGGCTGGAATTCATGGACATTGTGAAGATCGTCCACATTGTGCCCAACCAGTTGTAGTTTGGATCTGGGCCCTATACCCTTCTTAGTGGGATGTAGATGTTATCTGCCTGATCCTTGCTGAAATCATCTGAAGTCCTTGAGAGTGGGGTCTTTCCTGACCCCTTGAAGGAGGCGGTCGCTTGACCACCCTTAAGAAATCCTCCTTGGATCCAGACTGTCTAGCTAACTACTGACCTATCTCTTACCTGCCATTTGTTGGTAAGGTTATTGAAAAGGTGGTTGTGCTGCAACTGGACGATCATCTTACAACTCACAATGTCTATGATACTCTCCAGTCTGGTTCTAGGAAGAAGCATAGCATGGAGACTGCTGTTTTCCGGGCATTGAATGATCGCTAATAGCTAGAGATTGAAAGGCACGCACATTTTGGTCCTTCTTGATCTCTTTGCTGCATTTGACTCTGTAGACCATGGGGTGCTATTGGACTGCCTGCAGCTTTTTGCGGGCTGTCTCGTACAGTCCTTAAATGGTTCAATTCATACCTCATGGGCAGGTGTCAGAGAGTTGTCTCCGGAATTTATACTTCTGATGCTCACTTCCTGCTCTGTGGGGTGCCACAGGGTTCCATTCTGGCCCCCATGTTGTTTGCAGTGTACATGCTGCCATTGGGAGATATCATCAGGTGGTAATCTGAGCTTTCATTGCTATGCAGATGATACTCAGCTGTGTATGTCCTTTCTGCCCAGACAGAATGATGCACTGGCTATGCTAAATAATTGCTTTGCTGAGATCAGTGCTTGAATGAGTTCAGGCTGGTTAAGACTGAATCCAGACAAGACCGAAGTGTTGGTAGTGGACCCAGGTCATCTGGGGGTGGGTTTGGGGGCTAGACAGCCATCTGACTTGCTGCTTGGTGGTATACCGCTACTCACCTGAGACTGGGTGTGTAACCTGGGTGTTATTTTTGATGAGGGTTTGACCCTAAAATCTCAGGTGTCAACTGTCATCAAGTCTTCCCTCTACCATCTGAGAAATATCACCCAGGTGAAACATCTGGTTCCCCCAGATGATCTTCCAACACTGGTCCATGCCTTTGTCACTACCCATCTTGATTACTGCAATTCCCTGCCTAGGGCTACTAGGGATTGATATTCACCACTTGCAGCTGGTTCAGAACGCGGTGGCAGGCTTCTGACTGGGACCGCTAGGACCAGTCATATTATGCGTGTGCTCTGCGGGCTGCACTGGCTGCCTGTTCAGTGGCAGATCACCTTTAAGGTTGGCTTGCTAACCTTTAAAGCCCTACACAAATAGGGACCCGGTTACCTGCAAGATCTCTTAGTACCCTACCTCCCCCTCCATCCTCTTCGATCCGCCGACGAGGAATTGCTGGAGATTCCCAGGGTACGCTTGAAGATGTCTGGTTCTCGTGCCTTCTGTTTTTTTCAGTTCCGACCCTGTGGAATTCTCTATATCGTTGGTTGCGAGAATGCCCGACTGTTGATCATTTTAAAGTTGAGTAAAAGATTTATTTATTTGATTTAGCCTTCCTGAAATGTGGATGATTTGTTTTTACTGTCCTTGTTTTAGTTTTTATTTGATGTAACTGGTTTTATGTACAACACCTTGGTTTTGAAAGGCACTACAAAAATAAAGATGATTAGATTTGAAATATGTCTCATTTAGTTATTCCTGTAAATTTAGTTCAGATTTGTTAATATTGTCAGAATTCAGCATATCCTTATCTACCAGTAATATGTTTTCCCTATCCAGTTTGTAGGAATTGTTAATCAGATCACGGTAGAGTTGGTCTGACGTTATTGCTATAAAGATTTGTGATGCATTATGTTCCTCAGCTCTATGTCCTTTTGATCCATTTTTACACTTAGGTGGTCGCAAACAGAGCCGTGATCAGGGAGGTCAATATCCGTTCTGATTCTTCCTGCAGATGGTCAATTCCAAAAATTGAGAAAACTTTTTTTTTTATATTATTAAGGTTCCACTGTACATTTTTAAGATGGGAAATGACGTGATCTTGTTTCAAAGTACCACAGGAGTCTACTTTATTTCCTAGGCATCCACAAATTGTAGCCCATGTAACTGGGGCTGAGATTTCAAGTTCTAATTCACTTAATCTTTGTTGTTTGTACCACACAAGTTTTTCAGCATCCATGCTGTCTACCATGATGTACACTGATAACATAGCAACTGATCTGTGTCTAAACGCAGTTACTATGTTCTTATTGGCAAAGAAGTTTGGCATTCAACTTTTAATAAATACTGCATTAATTCCAGCAGCGATTCCTTTGTTTCATAGTATAGTTTGGGGGGGGGGTTAAAGTGAACGTTATATATGTTTTTTTCACTACCACATGGCAGGATCAACCAGGTACCATTTTATAATTTATTTATTTAAACATAATGGCAGGATCAACAAGATATATGTCGGAGGCATGTCTGTTTTTTGGGGGGGGGAGAAGAGAGACGGCTGTGTAAGAGATTGAAATACTGTACTGTCACTTTCTTTTGAATGACTTACAGAAACATAGGATATCACCATGACATATAGGAACATGGAGATATCAGTGATATCTGCATTGCCTGATGAAGATACTGTGTTTCATCTCGGCAATTATCCCAAAACACAAGTTGTATATAAACATATATCTATATATATATATCCGGTGGTTGCCGGGGCACAACTCCTATGTGTGGAGGGTGCAGGGGGCAAAGTCCCTCTCAAACAGACTTAAGTATCCTGTCACTCTGTGGTTCCTTGACACATTTGCTGGGTGATGTAATTGCTGTCTGCACAATGTTGTCGATGTAAAGTCTGTTGACCACTTTGTCATTGATGTGACTTGGTGGAACTGTAGTGGAGGCCATGGAGGGGGACACTGGTGAGGGTGCACTGAAGTATAGCCATCTGCCCAGCCCCCCCAAGCACCTGCCACAGTTGGCTATCCCACTGGCAGAGGGAGATGTAAAGGACAGGGAGCTACAACTGGTGACCCCCCCCCAGGGTCCAGGGGGTCAGATGCAGGTCCCCTACCTGGTAACGGTGGCTCTTTGCGTACCAAACGTAATGAGACCTCAGCAAGGTACTCCCAGCCATTCAGGGATGGAAGAACAAGAGAGTGAGATTTGTGGGAGGGCCCAGCTGCATTCCTCTGGACAAGCTCCTCAATCGTACCAGTTTGCGGATCAAGAGGTGCACCATGCCATCCCTGACCCCTATGTGAGTCCTGTGATATCATTACCTGATAACGTACCACGCCTGCCGGTGTTGTCCAAAGCAACATATGTGAGAATGGATGGACTGCTCAGTAATAACCCTGTGAATGTGCCCTACTGGACTAGAGTGTGGTTGGAGCCTGGCCAAGCCCACCGAAACCAGTGTCTGGGATCTCCCAGAGCAGCCACAGGCCGAGAGGTGGGTGCATCACTGAATGCATATACAATACCCAAATGCAGACTATCCATACATATTGTAGAGGTTCTGGGATATTGTGGAAGAGAAGCACCCAGACTGGGTATTCCATGGGATGGGTCAAAAGCTACAACTTCGATCTGCAGGATCTGGCCCACCGACGGAGGAAGTCATCAGAAGAAGCAGGTCCCTGTGCTTCTCGCTGCCCATGGAAGGACTCACCCTTTCAGGCATTATGTTTTGGTACAGGATATTGCTGGCTGTAAAATGAAGTACTGCATCACATCCATTTGCAGAAGAGAACACCAGACTGGACCCTGCCTTCTATTTTCCCCCCAGCAAGGGGCCTGCTTTGTAGAGTCAGCAGACCCATGGTTGTGTTTGCCAAGACTGTTAACGTTACCTCGGTTACAAGTGCTGTTTACTATTTAATGTTTGAACCTTGAAACCTGTTGCCCAGAGGAGGTCGCTGCAGGACTGCTTCCTGTATTTGGAAAATGAGACTGAGTGGACTAAATCCATTGTGACTACTGATCAAAGTTTAAAGCGTAACAAGTTCATAACGAATTATTGCCTCATCCCTTTGGGAAAATGCAAAGATTGCTTTGATCCAAAACAAAAAATTTATGGATGGAAACAATGATGCTAATGTTCTTTGTCTGAAATGAGACTGTGAGGTGTGGGCTGAAAGGAAGTGTAGTTGAGGTGCATAAGATTATGTTGCCCTCCTCTGTACCCCCTCCAGAATCCGGTCCTATCGCCTTATCTTCTAAATCACAGAACTTTAATATGACAGTTGATTTACACTCTCGCTCCTGTCTTTCGCTCCAGTGTTTCATTATTTACTGTTCCTCTCTAATAGTAAATTTGCTTATGAAATTCCACAGATGGTGATTGTATTTCCGTATGTAATACTGTCTTGCTATTGCATTGTATATTAACTGCTGTATATAGCATGTTCCCTACTATGTTGTATTTATGTGTTCGAATGCTCTTTCCGTGTACCTGCATGCAATCAAACTTTCTGTTATCATCTGTGGGCTGTATTGTTAGCTGCTGCTGTTGATGCTTTCTCTTGTGTACCTGTTTGCAAATGAATCTTTGTTCTGAATCATGGATTGTATTGCTTACCTGGTCATCAAAGAAATAAATGAGTGAATAAATGAAGTCTTAATTTCTGCCTTATTAATTGGAGACCAGTATTGTGAGCAGTACTCCCATCTACTCAATTTTTCTTTCTGGCACTGGTTGTGTGGCCTGGTCTTTCATGGTGGTGGTGGTGGTGGGGGGGAGTTGTAGGAGCAAGGCGACCATAGGAGTGGGGTCCCTGGGGAGTTGAAGAGTCAGTGTTTAGACCGGAGAGATGTAGGTAATCCCCACTGCATGCAGGGTGGGGGTGGGACTGGATCCTGTTTCACATTTTTGAGAGGTATGGCAGTGGGGCTCTTACAGTCATGGCAGGGCTGTGACAGGGCTCCTTGGTGGTGGTGGCAGTGCTGAGGAAGCCATTACCCAGTGTGGCACACTGTTGGCGTTAACTTTGGTGGCCTGCAGGGATCATGCGATATTGGACCTGCTGTGCCCATGTCTGGGGCAGGTTCCGATTTAGGCCCAAGAAATGCAGGATGGTGTGAAACTGTAAGGAGAGAGCCATATTTGTTTTGCTGCTTTTTATAGCTGCAACTGTTTTGCGTGGAAGGTTGGCTTGGGATGGGTTTGATCTTCATCAAGGTTTTCAGGTCGGCTGTGGTTACATAGGCCAGTACCTGTTTTTGGGGGTGTTCTCGGGAGGAGTAAGTCACGCCCCCAGTGTGAGTAGGCAACATACCATTTTTACCAGTCTAAGCTTGTTCCGTCTCAAGGTATCTGAGTGAAGCCCATATCCAGTCCAATTTTCGGCCTGTTTGGTACATATGTACATCCATGTCAGCCTAGTGCTGCATTTCAGTCTCAGCTTACGTGGCTGTATGACCTGTCTGACCCTCCGCTCCATGGAGCTGTGCACTTTGTATTGCTTTAGCGATTAATTAAATTATTTTATTTATTTTTACCCTGGAGTGTGCTGAGACTATTTTTGCTTCTAACTATGCTGCTCCCTTCCTAAGAGAAATTAGCACCTGTCCGCCCGGTCCTGGCCTGGAAGCATTGCAGCCTGTTGCCGATTATTCCAGCTGACCAAGTAAGAGCCATGGTTTCCTGCCTTATGAGATCCTGCAGGCAAGGTAATTTATAAAGGCTGCATTTTCCGGGAGGTTTCTGGTTTGGAGCCCCCTCCTCATTTTCACCATCAGGACCCCTAGACACTGGGAGGGAGGCTTGCAATAAAATACTCAGATTTTGGTGGAACTATATCAAATTTCCACTAAATAAAACTTGATGAATTCTGCAATCTGTTATAATGAGAAAAGGTATGGTCAGTTTATTTGCTGAGTTTCGTATGACTGCTGCATTAAAATAACCTTTAAAGCTGATTCTCATTCTTTCAGTCGCATTACGATTCCTGCATGTCAACATCTGCATCTTGTTTTTTTAACTGTCAATCATAGCTTATGATGCAAACGGACGTATCTTTTGAAAATTGTAGTGAGGCGGTTCAGACGAACGATGGCAGACATAGACACAGGCGGATCTCACTTTTGCGCCTGTGTCCAACCCATTTGATAATCTCACCCTGTGTGTTCAAATGCAGCTGAGTATGTGGATTAAATGCCATGGGGCAGCCATCTTTAATGGAGATCTTTTCTAAATATTTCACAAAACAAACAAAACTTTAGCAAACCTGATTAAAAATAGGGAAAATGGCATCTTACAAAACAGAAAACATATGGCAGTCATAATCTGAATAAAAGGGTGCAGGTACCTGACTTTTATGTAATTTGAATTGCCATTTTAACTATTCTTTGAAAACAGCAAAGATTTATTGCAGAATGTAAATCAGTCACAGCTTCGGTTTTTGTTTTACTGTTTTAAATGTGTTTCCACAGAAGTGCAAAAGTGTTATTTTTAACGTGGCTTTTCCCAAGTCTTCATCAGTATTCCCAGATGTTTTTATTTTTAACACCAGTTATTTAACATCTGTTTTCTTATAATATGAACTAGTGTGCAACAGATATTGCTCCCTGCCCTTATGAGACAAATATTTAAATTTTATTTTATTTATTTATTTTGGTTGACTGGGTAAGTGTACTAGACAATTCCTGCCTATTTTCAGGCATGACCGGGGAGGGGATACAGATGAATGCCAACTGACTTTGAACCAGATTAAGCTGTTGGTGGTATTTTAGTGAATGAGGAAATTTGTCCAGGACACCGGGGAAATTTCCCTACTCTGTTCGATAACTGCCATGGGATCTTTAACATCCACCTGAACTACCACCAATCCAGGCAGATGGGACCTCGGTTTAACGTCTCATCTGAAAAACGGCACCTCAGAAGTGCAGCACCCCTCTCATGCTGCAGTACAGTGTCAGTACTGGGATATTAACCCAAGTGCCAGATGTGGGAACTGAACCCACAGCCCTCTGATCTCCCAGCCTCAGAGGCCGGGAGATCAGAGATCAATATAGCAATGAGGTAATTAAACAGCACCAGGTAATGATGGTGGTGCTACCAAACACATCAAGACATGAGCAGCACTAAGTTCATCACCCTCCACAAAAAGAGAGTCTCACTAAAACGTTCATTAGAAATACTGCCGTACTTAATGCAGAAACAAGTGTACATCCACACCACGTCAAAAGGGACATTCAAGCTGGCAGGTGCTCACAGGTTGCGTTTCACTCAGGTACTACTGAGTTTCATCAGATCAATAGCATGTGAACAAAGTATTTAGTACAAGAGTCAGTCAAGGGCGTCACCAATCAGTGCTTAATTCAATTAGTTATACTTTGTTAAAAACATTTGGAGCACTACGCAGTGTGCATTTTCTATCAATTCCATTTAATTTAGGCACCACTGAAGCAGTTACCAGGCACAAACTGATTCATTTGTTCATTAACTAAGTAATCAACCTATATTTTGTAACACTAAATGAGTAATTCAGAATGTGCAAAATGTATATGTAAGCACAAGAACCCCCACTAGGCATTAAAGTAGCAAACCTCGGGTACTAAACGTTATAATCTTACATTAGAGTTGCTTTCAAAAAGCAGCTGGGTCGCCGCTGTGCAGCCATGTGGGAAGCAGCGTTTTGTGCAAGTTCTGATTATTAACCTCTAGATTTATATATTATAGTTATAATATACGGGATGTTTTCAGTCTTACATGCTCCATTTATGTTGTGGCATTGCTCTGGAGGGAGACGTTGGTAAATCCAAAGGGACTACTGCTGCTTCTCACGATTTGTTTCAGCCACACAGCAGGCAGGAGGCAGGGCCTACTCAGGGTGGTACGATAGGGATCTCTGGCACTGTGGCACCTGAAGAAGTGTTCCTGGCTACAGTGAATGCATTAAGATACATTATAGCAACTCCACAGCCATGGCAACAGCCCTAGCAACCAAGGACCATTTTTTTCTTCTGGCGGAGTAACAAATACAGTAAAAATAAATTAAAACACACAAAAGAAAAATTTATTTTATTTTTTTCTATCTCAGAAAAAGGGGGACCATTGTATAATCATAATAAATCACTCCAGAGTGTGGGTTATGCTGGAATTTATTGACGTCTGCATGGTTTGGTCATTCAGTCTGTGACTTCGTGACTGAACCATGCCAGGCATGGGTATATCCCAACATAACCCACATCCTATTATGTTTTGTTTGCTTAAACATTCCAGTATTCTCATAACCATAAGAGGATATATCATGCGAACATTCTAAATGTCTAAACTTCTACGTTTGGGTGGCATGGTTCATTTCCTACGAAAGGGAATCTCTTGTATTCTGAGCAGTAAAACTGTTTGATTTTGAATTCAAGTTCCATTTCTTTAAACAACAGTGTTCAACATGATTTATAATTTATTTACATATTCAGTACCTGCTTCTCTTATGGCTATTAAGTCAGTTTTATGCCTTTGGGGGACAGAGTTTACACAAAAGCAGCCCTTCCCCATTTTACTCCTGGAACTGAGGCAGACTTTTAATTTGACTCCTGGAGTCAGGTTTTCCCATGTTCCACTCCATTTCCACCATTTGCTTATAATCACAGCAATAGTACATGTAAACATTTACAGATGGGGTGGAGATAAACAGAGTGTGATAAATCCGTTTATCTGAGTAACTGTGTACATAAATTTCATTTATGTATACAGTGCTAGTGACATCAGCCATTTATCCACACAGTGCTTATGTCATTTGGAATGTTCAGCCTCAGTAGCAGTATATTCAAATGCAATAACTTTAAAATGAAAAAATGATAGCATGATACTGTGAGCATGAAAGTTGTTCTGCACAGAAATATCTACAAAATGAGTGGTGTTTCATTTATTGATACCTTTTAGATTTTTTGATAATTAGTAAAAAAACAGGAAAATTTTTTTTTCATCAGCAAACAAATGTAAATAACTATAAAATGAAAATGATAGCATGGTACTGTGATTACAAAGTTCATTCAGCTCAGAAATATCTACAAAATGAGTGGTGTTTCATTTACAGATACTTTTTTAGTTTTTCATAATTAGTGAAAACAGCAGAAAATTCCATTTTGTGCACTTTTCATCCAACAAATGCAAATAACTTAAAATCAGATAATGATAGTATGGTACTGTGAGCACAAAAGTTGTTCAGCATAAACATATCTACAAAATGAGAGGTGTTTCATTTTAGATTCCTTTTAGATTTACTTTAATCAGCAAAAAGGCAGAAAACTAAATTTGTATTCACTTTTTGTCTAACAAATTCCTCTCAAAAGTAAATAGAAAAGAATTGCATAAATGGAATATGCAGTGAAACTTGTAATAATGATTTATTCAGCACTTGAGCACTTTGTCCTCGACATCTCACCGTGGCGACGCCACTGTGAGGTTACCTGAGGTCAAACTGCTCTTGTGCAGATAAATCATTTATTACACTTGCTTCCATTTCATATCCCTTATATAAGAGTATTTCAAAACAGCTAAGAATAGCAATGAAAACATGGACATAGTCATGTTAAAAGGGTGTGCCTTTATTATTTCAAATGTAAAATGAATAGCAAAACAGACTGCTGAAGAGAAAAGGTATGTTACAGAGAGAGATAGAATGGGCAATGTAAAACACAGTAAACAAGCATTTGTCAATGCCGAATGTTTGCTTGCTAGCTTTACCAGAGGAAGTGCAGGAGTTAGACAGATGCAGTATAGGAATGGCAGTGATGAACTGAACTGCGCCAACTCCACCACCACCCTGTAGAGATGGACAGGCATTGGGGTATGTCTTTGGGTCATCACTCATACCGGTCATGACATTTCCTCACCCTACCCTGCAGACACTGACAAGTGTTGAGGTGTGCCTTGGGGTGTTCGGGCTTTACACTACCTCATTCCATAAAGGAATATGCTGAAATGGGTGCAGCATAGCAGAATGGTGTGACCTCTGGGGCCAAAAAGTCAAGGCGCACCTCGATACCTGTCACTGGCTGCAGGGTGGAGGTGGGGTGGAATAGCATGAGCATTACTGTCGGCAATCCAAGTCACACCCAGACACCTATCAGTCCCTACAGGGTAGGGCAGATGCCTGTCAGACCCTGCAGGGTAGGGCATTATGGTCAGAAACCCAAGGCCATGGGCGTGTCTTGGTATTTTACTCTAAGTTTTCAACATGGGCTTTTTGTGACCCCACTGCATGAACAGTGACACTATCAGTCTGTTTGCTGAAAGGTGAATTTGCACAGTGACTGCACCATTTAGCACCACAGGTGTGAAAATGGTAATGTTGAAAATCTGGAGCAAAAATATAAAAAAACTGGGGAAGTCACGAGCATGCATAGAAACTGTGCAATGCACACCCATATTGCAATTATTTGGGGGATTTTTTTTGCAGCAGATTTTCAATATAGGCATTTTGGGACCTCTGCTCATGAACAGTGCTACAGTAATTTTCTTAATCTGTCCTGAACACTGATTTCCCACAGCGACTGCAGTACTCTGCGTTGGAAGTGTGAAAACAAATTTTGGCCAGGATGAGAAAAATGACAGCTGTACTGTTCATAAGGATGTATGGAAAAATGCCAGTGCTGAAAATATTACAAATCTGTGAAGTTTTGAGGATGCATAGAAACTGCGCAATGCACGCTCATAACTCAGTCATTTTATGGACATTTGTGACCAGATTTTTGACATAGGTATTTTAGGACCTCTGCTCATGAACAGTGTCACTGTGATTTTCTTAATCTGTCCCGAACACTGATTTCCCACAGTGACTGCACTATTCCATGCCGGAAGTGCAAAACACATTTCGACAGGATGTGAAAATGACAGCTGTACTGTTCATAAGGAGGTGTGAAAAATGGCAATGTTGAAAATCTGAATGAAAATATTACAAATTCATGAATTTGTGAGTGAAGTATAGAAACTACGTAACACACGCTCATAACACAGTCATTTTTGGGAATTTTTCAACAGATTTGCAACATAGGCTTTTTGAGAGCCCATCTCATGAGCAGTGATACTGTCTTTTTGTTAATCCATTCCGAAAGGTGATTTTGTGCAGTGGCCACGAAATCACCTTTTGGGACCAAATTACGAAATGACAGTCACTGTTTTCATGAGGTGGAGTCCCAAGAACCCCATGTTGAAAACTGGGTACAAAGATTGAAAAAAATCACCTAGATTTGCATCAAAGTTGAAAATCCCTATTTATGGCATTGTACAGCTTGCTGGCATTTAGTCAGTTCACTGTTGACTTTGAAGAGTGCATACGTGTTCCTGGTCCATCGAAGATCGTTGTGCCAGCCTCTGGAGGTAAGTATGGGGTGAAGGGGTGTGTGGGGAGGTGAGGTACACAGAGGGTGTGCATGGGTTGGGGGGCAAGAGAGTCAATGAAGGATCATTTTCATTTGTTACAGGATGTTTTTCATTTTACATAGACAACATGGGACTTTTGCCACACTGGGGGTGGGCTCCCAGCATGGCATCTGGAAGTTTTGGGGTGGCAGTGGAGCCCATTGGCTCACGCTGTAGACCAATGGGCGTACAGCCCCCTCACAGTGTCAGTGGGTGGGCGGTGGGTGGCAGGCGGGTGGGGTGCTGCCCCATCGGGCTGACTGGGGGAGCAGGCGGTGGGCTCAGTAGGTGGGTGGGGGGGGTACCGCTAGATCACCAGGGATATTGGACGTAATTCTCTTTTTTCTATTACAAATGCCCGTGATCGGGCAGACAGCGGTCCACTGGACCACCAGGGATATTAAAATCTACTTATTTATACTTAAGCCCGTGATGGGGCTGACAGCAGTCCACTGGACCACAAGGGATATTAGAATATACTTATTTATACTTAAGCCCGTGATTGGGTAGACAGCGGTCCACTGGACCACCAGGGAAATTGGATTTTTTTTATTTATACTGAAGCCCGCGATTGTGTTGTGGGGCACATTGCCGTGCTGTGCAGAGGGCATCAGTCCCCGACAGCTGCTGCCTGGCAGAGCACCAGGTGCAAGTCGCCAGGAATCAGTGCACCTGCATGCGAATGGGGCCATAATGACATGCAAATGGCTCCATGTTTGCCTTGCATACATTATGGCCCCATTTGTATGTGCACTTTTGAATATCGTGGTTGCTGTGCATAGCGCAATGGAACTTGTGCTAGCGCATCCCCCTGCCCCACTCTGGCCACTTGCACTGGTGCAGTGCCACTGCACCATGCACACTGCAGATGGCCAGGGTGCGATATTCAATGCTGCTGGGCCAAGGCGCAGCTCTGTTGACTATCGTCTGGTCAATGCCCTTGTGCAGCCAAGTTGAGCTATGCCCAGACTTGCACCACAGCCTGACGCAGTTTGAATATCTGGGCCCTAGACTAATCTGGACCAAGTTCTATGTGGATGGGAGAAAAGTATGCTCTCTAGAGTTAGGATTTGCTACTCAACCATCTATTAAGTCCAGTCAACCATCCCAGCCTGCCAACTACGAATGGCCCCTTTGACAGTGCTCCTGCCCTCTGAGTGGTCCAATACTGGATCCATCAGGCAATCAGGTCGCCCCCAAACACTAACCCTGGAAACTGTTCCTCCATTAAGAGTGCAAGGAAGGAGTTATAAAAGACCGGTCATGCATTACGGCACATATACACTTCAAAAGTTATCCTCTCCCCAAGATGTCACCCACCATGAAAACGTAGTGGCTACTAGTTGGGTACGCTACCACTCTTTCAACCATGAAGGTAGCCTCTTTGCAGGAGTACTGCCACCCTTCTTAGGGAGTCGTATGATGCCGCATAACACTCCCCAACCCACCCCTTTTTAATTTGAGATGTTCTCTCAGTAAGATGGGTCTCCTGTAATAAAGCAACCATTGCAGATTGTCATTTGAGGGCAGTCAGTAACATGGTCCTCTTGACTGGGTTAGATATCCCTCAACATTCCACAAAGCTACCACTAAACCCACTGGGCTAGCTATTCCCTACCCCATTGTTCTCTCAGGACCCTGTACTCCCAGGCCCCCTTGTTTTCAACATAAAATGCTGCATAGAAACTAATTTCCTGATATGACTGGATCTGTGATACAATAGTATGAGAATCAACAAACAATGACCATTAACTATATACATGTCCCATCCCTCCCCCCTTCCTGCATTTTCCCACTTCAATACCTTGTATAAATGTCCCTCCACTTTGTAACAAGAATTGTGTATAGCAAGCATTTTACAATCCCACTCCCAAATTCAGCAAGGACGACCTCACCCCCTTCCCACCACAAACTTCCAAATATGTTTAGTTTCCTCACTCCAACCTCCTGCCATTGATAGAGCTCTCTATATTTTGGATACTGTCCTTACTTTTCCCAATCCTATTATACATCAAGTCTTCATAAGGAAATCTAAAATTGATGCCCTGTAATTAATTATATATAGCAAAAAAAAAAAAAAAAGGAAAAAATTATCCCTTGTTCAGAGTAGCTGATATCCATGAACAAATAAAAAGGAAAATTCGCTGGCCGTTTCAGTTGTTCGTACATCACAGATAGTTCCTCCTCCACGAGTGGCATCCACGTGCAGCGAGTTTCACAATTAGTAAGTTTTAGTCACTCACAGTTCCAAAAAAAGTAGAATTAAGCAGTGTTTACGCCACAATTTTTTAAACAGAATAGTAGGGTTTCAGGAAGCAGAATCTGTATCTAAGCTATTCAGTGGTATGGAACTTTTCAATTAAATACATGTAAAAAATATAAACTGTCACTCTGCTGATTCTGTTCTTCCATAAATGACAGCTTTTCTTTGGTTTTAATTTAGAAATGTTATGGTTTTAGGAAATGCAATGGAAAGTAAATGATATACCTCGAGTCAACCAGCCTCTGCGCTGTTAACACAGCGGCAGAGTCGTGCACACATCTTTCTCATCTTAGTGTTACCGTAGATGAGTATGCATGAGCCAGTCATGGGACAGAGTACTATGACAATGCATACCAGAAGATTTGTAGAGTTTGGTGGAAGTGTGCTAGTAACTGACAAGTACAGCATGGAGAGGACATAAAGTACATAGTTCAAGATAAGACAGATGATCATTTTTGCCACACGGAAATGAACCGTGGAACGAGGGCTGCTGAAACCAGTTGAGCTGCTCTTCATTCTCCTGGTGTGTTTGCAGAGGGTGATGATGATGAGGGAGCTGCTGGCCACCATGATGATGAAGGGCAGAAAGGTGATGAGGATTAAATACGCATTAAGCACAACTGGTTTCTCATTCCCTGTGCAGTTGCCATTGAGTGTTCTGTTATCAGGACTGACTGAATATAGCTGAGCTGTCGTAATTCCACTGAGGGTGCTACTGATCACCACAGTACCAAGAATCAGGTAGGGCACCATGTCAGAGATTCGCTGTTTGAGCCAAATGAAGAACCTTTGTGCGCTGTTGATGATCTTCACACAGTAGAAGATGGAGAGCCAGGTCAGCAGCCAAGGGCTCAAAGAAACCACCAACTGAGCAAACAAATATATTCCACCAAAGTAACAAAGGATATTCAGGAGCAAATACACAGAAGTGGCATACACTGTGCCCTGGAGAAGGACATTGGAGCAGCCAGGCTTGTCATGATTAAATCACTGGGTGAAAGACCTTGATTGTTTTGGGAGTCATGAAGGATGGTGACTATGATGAGAAAGTTCCCCCCAAAGCCAAGAACAGCTATCAGTGTTGTAGACACCAAGAAGATAGCACCCCCATCTGGAAGCATCACTGAATCTCCACCAGGGTTTTTGCAATGTTCTCAGTAAATCCTTGTGTGTGTCAGACACATTCAAGTGACTCAGCCTTTTTATAGGCTCCATCGTTAAAGTCTGTCTGCTAACTATGAAAAACACCTGCGCGTCTTTTTCTGTGTGCAGAGTTCGTAATGGATAATGCAAATCTTTACAGAAGTATTGGATTCCAGCTTGAACGTCACCTTCACCAAGACTATATTATAACCTCAGGTGATGAATAAGCAATAAAGGAGTTAATGAACGCTCAAGGAATGGAGATCTAATTTTCATGCGATGATCTCAACAATGAATAATGGGGCGAGGACATACAGAGCTAATGTGAAACATAAACAAAACTGTCTGCAAATATTATGCTTTTAAAGTTCTCCAGGATGCATTAGAAACATAAACAATGATGGAAGAAATAGACTGATGGTCCATCTAGTTTATCTATGGCTGCCTGCCTAACTCTGTGACAAATGTATATCCAGGATCTCATCCCCATCTACCCATCCTTTCCTCCCTGCACATGGTGCAGAACTTACTACTTCCTTTATTGTGTCCCAGCCACACTTGAAGCCCATCATGGTTTCAGCACCCACCACTGCAGCGGGCAGACTAATTTATGGTTCCACCACCCTTTACGTGAAATAATACTTCCTCAAGTCCCTCCTGAAATTCCCTTTTTTTCAGTTTCCAGTCATGGCCTTGTGTCACTGAACTGGTATTCTTGCTAAATACTTCACTCACCGGTGCCTTGAATGTTCGGGTGGTCGGGAAGCACAGTGCTGCTGTCACCTTGAGCTTTACGGACATTGCACGGCTGCAGTGGATGTCTGTCCAGAGCTGCTTGTGCTTGCAGCATCTCACACAGCTGCATGAGCATGGGACTGTTGCGCCAGTACCAGTACATGATCTGGTCATCACTGTGGACTTCAAATGTTACTTGTGGACAGTACTGTCTGTTTGCAGCATTGCATCTCTGGGGCCTGCAGTGTGACCCCGGGGGGAGGGGGCAGTCTCCTGCTCCTCATCATCTAGGACAGCCTCCATTATGTAGGCAGTGTGGGCTGTTGCAGAAGTTCATGGTTCCGTCTCAGGGTTTGCCCCAGTTAAGACCTGCTTCTTGTAGTCCTTAACCTGTGCAGCACTAAGTCGCATTAAATGCCATTTTCTGTGCTGACTATATTATGTTCCTGCACATGTGCTATCGCCACTGGCCGGTGCAACGCTAACAGAAGAATATTGCACTGTTGCACAATCGACCATTTGTCCTAGCACAAACCCGGTTCAGACAGCGCACATCTTTTGAATATGGAAGCCTTAGTATTTTATCTTATATTATAGTTTTTGCAGTTAACACTGGGCCACCTCTCAAAAAAGGACTTTGTCTCAGTGATTCAAGCAGGTATCAAAATTCAGTAAATAAATAACAGGGAGAGGAACTATAGAAACATAGAATTTGATGGCAGATAAGGACCGCTTGGCCCACCCAGTCTGCCCGTTTCCCTACCTAATGGATAAGCTGCAGATCCTAGTTAACCAGCAGCCTACTTCTTCCTACCCCCACCCCCTAGAATTGCCTTATGACTGTCCCATGCATGCTTGAATTCCACCACTGTTTTTGATTCCACAACCTTCTCCGGAAGGCCGTTCCATGCATCCACAACCCTCTCTGTGAAAAAATACTTCTTAAATTACCTCTGAGCCGCCCCTTCTATCTTCAAATTGTGCCCCCTTGTTCTTGCACACCTCTTTTTTTGAAAGATGCTACCCTCTTGGACTTTGTTGATTCCCTTGAGGTACTTAAAAGTTTCTATCATATCCCCCCTCTCACTCCTTTCCTCGAGGTTATACATATTAAGCTCCTTAAGTCTCTCTTCATATGTCTTCCGGTGCAGACCCTGCACCATTTTAGTTGCCCTCCTCTGGACAACTTCCATCCTGTTTATGTCTTTGTGGAGATTGGGTCTCCAGAACTGCATGCAATACTCCAGTTGGGGTCTCGCCAGCTGTCTGTACAGAGGGATAATAACTTCCTGTTTTCTACTGGTGATGCCTCTCCCTATGCATCCCAGTATCCCCCCAGCCCTCCATGCTGCTCTCTCACATTGCTTGCCCACCTTTAGGTCATCTGATATGACTACCCCCAGGTCCCTTTCCATTTTTGTTGTTAGTATTTCATTGTGTACTCTTCCCCTGGGTTTTTGTTTCCCAGGTGCATTACCTTGCACTTCTTAGCACTGAATCTAAGCTGCTATACGTTTGACCATTCCTCTAACCTTGCCAAGTCCCTTCTCATCCTTTCCACCCACCTTGTGCATCAACGCTGTTGCAGATCTTTGTGTCATCTGCAAAGAGACATATTTTTCTTCCAGTCCCTCTGCAATGTCGCTATAAAGACATTGAAGAGGACTGGTCTTATTACTGAAACCTGCGGTACCCCACTAGTAACCCCCATTTCTTCAGAGTGGATTCCATTTACTATTACTCTCTGTGTCCTATTCTCCAGTCAATTCTTTACCCAGGCTGTCATCTTGGGACCCACTCCCAGGCTGGCTAACTTGTATATTAATCTTTTGTGTGGGACTGTGTCAAAGCCTTGCTAAAGTCTAGGTAGGCCATGTCCACAGCCCCTCCCCGATCTACTACTTTGGTCACCGAGTCAAAGAAATCTATCAGATTCTGTCTGGCATGACCTTCCTGCTGTGAATCCAAGCTGCCTTGGGTCCTGTGCCCCTCTGGCCTCTAGATACTTGACAATTCTTTCCTTCAGAAGTGATTCCATCATTTTCCCTATCACTGAGGTTAAACTAACAGGTCTGTAGTTTCCTGCTTCTGCCTTGCTCCACTTTTGTGAATGGGAATCACATCTGCCCTCCTCCAGTCCTCGGGTACCACCCCATCCTCCCATGATTTGTTAAAGAGGGTAGTCAGTGGTGTCACTAGTTCTACCCTTAGTTCTTTTAGAATTCTAGGATGAATCCCATCAGGCCCCATTGCTTTGTCCACCTTCAGTTTTAAGAGTTCTTTCAGAACCCTTTCTTCTGTAAATGGGCTGGTATCAACTTCTATATCCAGAGTGTTTCTACTGTTTGTTTTAGCTACCTTCCCCTCTTCATTTGTAAATACTGAGCAAGAATATTTGTTTAGTATCTCTGCCTTTTACCGTTGCCCTCTGCCCACCCTCCCTCCCTTTATTAAACCTCACTATCCCTCCCTTGGTCTTCCTTCACCCTGATGTACCTATAAAGGTTTTATCCCCTTCTTAACTGAGTTGGCTATCTTTTCCTCGGTTTGGGCCTTTGCTGCTCTGACTGCCTTCTCAGCTTCCTTTTGCTTTAACTGATACAGTTCTCTGTCCTGCTCCTTCTGTGATTCCTTGTACTTCCTGAATGCTTTCTTTTTCTCTTGAACCTTCACTGCCACTTCCTTTGAGAACCATAATGGTTTTCTACATCATTTTGTTTTGTTTATTTGCTTCACACAAAGGCTTGTTACCTCTGTGATGGCAGTTTTTATTATTCCCCATTGTTCTTCCACCCCTCCTTCCTGCCCATTTGCTAGTGCATTCCTTAGGCACTCACCCATTTTGGCAAAGTCAGCCCTCCTAAAGTCCAGTACTTCCTGCTGCTTATCAGTACCTACCCCCTTGACTAGTTTAAAAGCTTGCCAATGAAGCATTTAAACCGATAGCTCAAAATAGTTGTTCCCTTCCTGGACAGATGCAGACCATCCTGCCAGTATAGGCTGGTGTCCCTCCAGGTGGAACCCCAGTCCCCAATTACGCCAAACCCCTGTGCTGCACACCATTTTTTCAATCATTCATTAAACTGCAGGGTGCAAAGTACACTCGCCTCACCCATGCCATTGACAGACAGCACCTCTGAGAAGGATACTGTGTGTGCTACTTGTCTTAGGCCCCTCCCCAACTCTACAAAGTCCTCCTGCACTGCTCTGATCTCATGATGAGCCAAGCCATTTGTCCCTAGGTGGACAATGACATCCAGCTCAGATTCCCGTGCAGCTGTTCTCGTGATCCTGAGGATGTGCTTCCTGTCCCTCCAAGCCATGGCACCAGGCAGGCACCTTACTTCAGTTTTCCCTGCTCCCCCCAGTTCTATCCCCCTAGTAATTGAGTCCCCCACCAGGAGCTGCTTCTTTTCCCTGTGATGTCCTCTGCCCTCCTGTGGGCCTCTCGTGACAGCTGTCCTCAGCCTCCTTAGTCTCCTCTCGTGGTGCATCGACAGGGAGCTATGCTCCACAGAATGGTGTATGGATTGTGGAGGAACAACTGACTGGGTGTGCCTCTGTTCCACCATCCTCACCCTCCTGAGCCCACTGTGGTCCAACTTCTGTGCTTTCTTCGCAACCTCTGAGGTAGTGGTGGTGGCTTTGGTGCTCCCTGGATGGGTGAAGTTCCCTTCCTACTGTCCAGTGTGGCCTGGGGGAAGGTTCCCTTATGTAGTGATAGTATAATATGTTGATTATTGTTACTCCATTTTGTATGCTATTTCATGTAATGTATGTCATTTTATACTCCATTTTGTATTGTGTGACTCCATTTTACATGCTGCTTCATTTAATTGGTGTTTTGCTCTTTAGATAGCCTCATTATTATGTTTTGCTTCAGATAGTGTATTTTGCTGACTTGAAGGTCGCATATTATCAGGCAACCTGTTTTTGTAGTTTTGTTTAAACTCCTGCTTAGCTCATAGTGTTCTAGGCACCCGGCCAGTGTTTGGAGCACAGTGACCTAGCAGGTGTAGGGAATTCTGAGCAGTCCTTGTGGTGTGAATTTGCGCATCCTGGGAGCCCGGCCAGCTTCTAGAATGTGGGAAAACAACACTATGAGGGCTGCACGATTATTTTTAGCATAGAATAAGATATAAATGTAGCTTTCTCAATGCCTGGTTAGAAGCCTCTCCTGCAGGGTGGACGCATCACTGTGGGGCCAGTTCCCCGGTTCGAGAGACTCCTAGCCAGGCTGACAAGGGGGCTTCCCAGCCATTGGAAGAGGGCTTGGATGATGCTTTATTGAATCGGTGATGTATAACCTTTTGTATTATATTTTGTTATAATAAAGCTTTGGCTTGCTGTACTTATTGTATTGTTATTGTGTGTATGTGAGTGTGAGTGAGTAAATAGCTGCCTGGTTTGAGTTGGCAGAACATTTTTGGCGTAGTCGGCAGGATTCGAAAATAAAATGTCTATTTTTAGGAAAAAGGATGAGTTCTTTTTTTTAAAGGTGTATTAAGGCTCAAACAAGCAAGGGCAACTGCCCTTTGTACTTGTAATTTGTGCTTGCTGCAAGTATATACTGTTAGAGCCAATGATGGCTTTCACAGTTCAGGCTGCTTTTAGGAGAAAAGCAGCGGCTGGTTAAGTAAAGTTAGATAAGCAACATCTAGAAAAAGAAAAATAAACTACTGTGGATGTACACAGTAGGTGACTACAGACGGGATGATTTGAAAAACCTCCCCCATGTTGCCTATCTGTGTAGTTTCAAGTTTTTCTGTATCAATTTCAGGTTCCCTTGCCTCCTATAGAGGCTGAAACATTTGATCCTAAACCCAAGTACTGGGGACCTCTACCAGATGGATCTCAACCTAGTACTGTCAGAGATTTTTGTTTGTTTTGTTTTAAACTGCAAACCAGAGCTCTGGAAAAGACTTGGTTTGGCAGGTTACTAAAATGGCCAAAAGAAAACCTTTGAAAGGGTTAAAACCTTTGAAAGAGTTAATAGCTGCAGCGTTTGAAATTATCATGAAGGTCCTGCAGTCAGTTTTCTTACTTAGACTAGTGTATCGGAAAGAAGAAGAAAAATACCTTGGCACCGGGTAAGTCTGAATTTTTTATTCAAAGTTGTTTTATGTCTGTCTGTTTTATTTCTGTAATACTATACTAAACAAGGTAATGCTCCGTCTTTCTCATGCATATTTTCTAGCTTATATCTGTGTTCTGTAATTATGTTCTATTGTCAAGGTTACGAGATAGGATTGACTGCCTTCAGTGCACAACATGTTACAGAAAAAAAGAGAGAAGAAGCTTCTTTGCCTCATAGCTGACTGTTTTAATTGGCTTTATTTTTAATGGAACATTTGTGCTGCCTAGATAGGGTCAGTGAAGAACTTTTGTTTGGTGGAGCAGGTAGTGTTGATGGTAAAGAGTTATGACGTCATATAGATTGCAATGTGCAGAAAGAGTTGTAGTTTGCAAGCAACGTGCCAAGCCACTGCTAGGTGAAAATGTAATGTGTTAACAGCTATAAATGGCTTTATCATACTTCTAGTTAAAACCAGAAACGTTTTGCAAAATGGCAGAGTGCCATATTTTAGTTATGTGCCAAAAGGTGTAATCATGTTATACGAGGTGTGTTCACTTACAGATGATGTGTTTAAAAAGTGTTTTGTTCTGGAAAGATTTGGCATGGCAATATGTATAAATGTGTTGGTTTAAAAATTGTCAGTGTTACAAGACAGGCAGTTAGCACATATATCTAAACCACGTACAGTTTTCTAATGGAACTATGGGCATTACCTCAGCAAATTGGTGTGAAACAATGTCAGTCTTATTTTGTGTTAAGTATTTCTTTTGTGTATGTATGTGTGTGTACTGTCTTGGCCAGCAGTTTTATTGTGTAAAGATATTTTAATATTGGTGGTGTTCAAAGGACACTACAGGAATGGCTGGGTTTGAATGACCCTTGCATGCACACTGTGACCTTTTGCACGTTATTTGACCTTCTTGTGTTTCAACATTTTATGTTACTACCAGTTCAAACTTGATGTGTATTCCATGCCTAAAGCACAACTTTTCACACAAAATGTATGTTTTCATGAAGGCACACCAAGAGTGAACCATGTAATTTGATTTTTATTGCAAAACTAGTATTCTAAGTGAAGAGGAACAAACTTTTACAATTTTGAAAAAAGGACTATTACAGCTGTTTTTGAGAGTTTACCATCTACAGAGATACGTACGTACGGTATTACCATCAATCTGGACATTTTGTCATGCTTAGGATAAGGGAACCCAGGGACGCTTGGCTTCTTTTATCCTATGGAAATAATCTTGTTTTATTTTTAAACTGATGTGTGTTTATTTTTGTTGTTTGTCTGTGTTTCACAGCTAACCTTTTTATTGCTACAGTATTCGAGCTGTCTCTTGCACCTCGAGCTGTGTCTTCCACCAGTAGGAGCTTGGAGGAGGGTAAGCTACCCTTCCTCCTTCCAGTGTAATACCCACAAAGGTTGCAAGGTACATGTCATATTTATACTGAATCATGGTCTGTAGCCAATGGTTTAACAACCTGGCTGCCCACTTGGGCTAAGGATGAGTGGAAATTTATTTGAAAGAAATATGGAGAAAGAACTGTGGCAGGAAATATGGACTATGGTGCAAAATACTCAGACCACTGTATTTCATGTTGATGCTCATTGTGCCTCAGATACACTAGAGCGATGGTATAATTCTATTGCAGATGAAAAAGCTAAGATTCTTTCAGTGGATATTGAAGAAACTCAAAGTCAGCAGTTATCAGGGCTGGCAAAATGGGCACATCAAAATGTGGACATTTGAGCAGAAAGCCACTTACAGGTGGGCATATAGTAGGAGTGTACCTAACATTGGATTTGGTTAAAACTGTTATTGCTCAGTGTCCTATATGCCAACATGGGCAACAAAGACCAATCCTCATATTGTGAAAGGACAATTGGGGGAGAGCTTCAGAAAATGGAAAGAGAATTTGCATGAAGCATTACAGATTTTAAATAATAGACCAATTGGAGAATCTGAGACCCCTTAATGCGAATGATAACTCCTAATTTGCAAGTGCAGGCTTACTCAACTACAGAAACAGTGTTATATTGGGAAATTACACTAGGAGCTCTGTCTCTGCAGGGCAACCCAGAAGCTGCTGGACTTGATTTACATGCCCTTCAAGAATACAGAATAAACAGCAGAAACATTCAAGTGATAGAAACTGGTATTGGAATACAAATTCCACGAGACATTTGGTTGGCTAGCACCTAAATCAGAACTAGCCCTCAAGGAATACAAATTTTGGGAGGGGTGATTGATTGTGATTACCAAGGAGAAGTGAAAGTAATTTTGTTGAATAGTAGAAAACAAAATCTGTTAATTCAACAGTATGACAGAGTGGCTCAATTGTTAATTATTCCAGTTAACAAAGTGACCCTATAAAGGGACAAGCCCCACACTCTTAACAGCAAGGGGATAAAGGTTTTAGATCTACAGGAGGTTTTAACAATGGTGCCAAAATATGGGTTACAAACCCAGATGGCCTCCTGAACCAGCTGAGGTGATAGCCAGCGGACGAGACAACACTGTGCTAGTCATCAGATCAGGGAAAGAAAATGGGAATACGTGCCTGCACATAAATGTTATCTTTGAGAATAATGAAATTTGTGTCTTTCTAGGTCCAGCAATGGATTTTAAAAGGAATGCTGGTGTGTCTTATGGTCCATTTGGCAGAGCTAGTTACCCCTGGAGGAAGGATTCAAAGGGTTAACTGTAATGACACTGGTTGTAAAGGAACCTGGAGTTGGAAAAATGATACCAAAGATAGAACCCAGGGGAACTTTAGCTGCCCATCCGGACAGAAGTGTGTGGTACTGAACATGACATTTTCACCAGGGGTCAATCTCTGGATGACAACTGGTGGCTCAGGACAATATGCCTACGAAACAGATGAAATCTCTTTGCAGAATAAGACTGCTATTAAATGCTGCAACTTACCGAATAGTTGCATGGTGACTGTACAACATAGACTTGATTGCTGCATGAATCAAACAGACATTTTCAATGCAAGTATTACTTTGATTGACATAGACACGTTATTCTGCATGAATGCTACTGCAATAACTAATAGAACTACTTGGGCAGATCACATTACAGTGTTGAAAAATCATCCTGTAATTAGCAATGATAGTATTGTTAAGGTTCCATCCACATGTACATCAGTAGCGTATGCGTATCAGAAAAATGTAATCCATTTTAACATAACGTTTCTGTTTAGTAGAAAATGCAAATATAAAAGAGCTTGGTATGATACGCTATTAGGTGGAGCAGGGCAGGCATGGGAATTTTAAATAGTGTTGATATAGAAACACTGACTAACAGGCTTCAGGCAGTAGGAATTGATGTATTTAGCTTAATTAACTTAAGCTCAATGGATGCCAACTGTTTTCTTACCCCAAAGATTAACTTTGAATTATGATTTTGAGTTCTTGCAGTTATTTAATGCTTCACAGGTATGGGGAATGGGAGTAGCAGAAAATATTTCGTGATTTATTGATTGGACAGAATGCACAATGCGACATATGTATTCTATAATGCAAAGAAATAAGGCCCAGAGTGATTTAATGAGTAATAATGAATATGTGTGGAGGACCGTGTTCAAATCATGGATTCCTAGTAATCATTGGATTGTAATGTCATCCACCACAGTAAAATGTACAGGTCCCTGATAATGAGCAGAAGCTTATTTTGTATTGCAGCCCAATATTTTAGATCAACCAAGATTGAATATCTCAAATAAAATTAAACAGATAATTCAGGAAACAGATGTAATGCAGGCTCATTTGGCAATAAGAAATAAATCATTAGTGCAAAGTCAGGTGCAAACTACGATAGTTAAAAATAAAATGATTGATTTAAGTTCCAAGATTCAACAAGAGACTACTCATTATTGGTGGGATATTTTACAGGATGGTCTCCATCAGCTACAAAAGTGTTAAATATTCTGATACATCCTATCATAATCATTGCTGTAGTGACAATTATCTTGCTTATTTGGACTTGTTACTTATCATGTTATATTCGTAGTAATTTTGCTATGGTACCAATATCATACAAATCGTATTCACAATAATCAAAGGACCGAATGTAGATAGTATAATATGTTGATTATTGTTACTCCATTTTGTATGCTATTTCATGTAATGTATGTCATTTTATACTCCATTTTGTATTGTGTGACTCCATTTTACATGCTGCTTCATTTAATTGGTGTTTTGCTCTTTAGATAGCCTCATTATTATGTTTTGCTTCAGATAGTATTTTGCTGACTTGAAGGTCGATATTATCAGGCAACCTGTTTTTGTAGTTTTGTTTAAACTCCTGCTGAGCTCATAGTGTTCTAGGCACCCGGCCAGTGTTTGAGCACAGTGACCTAGCAGGTGTGGAATTCTGAGCAGTCCTTGTGGTGTGAATTTGCGCATCCTGGGAGCCCGGCCAGCTTCTAGAATGTGGGAAAACAACACTATGAGGGCTGCACGATTATTTTTAGCATAGAATAAGATATAAATGTAGCTTTCTCAATGCCTGGTTAGAAGTCTCTCCTGCAGGGTGGACGCATCGCTGTGGGGCCAGTTACCGGTTCGAGAGACTCCTAGCCAGGCTGACAAGGGGGCTTCCCAGCCATTGGAAGAGGGCTTGGATGATGCTTTATTGAATCGGTGATGTATAACCTTTTGTATTATATTTTGTTATAATAAAGCTTTGGCTTGCTGTACTTATTGTATTGTTATTGTGTGTATGTGAGTGTGAGTGAGTAAATAGCTGCCTGGTTTGAGTTGGCAGAACACCTTACTACTGTCCAGTGTGGCCTGAAGACGGGCAACTTCCTCCCTCAGGGCAGAGAGTTGCCTGCAAGTAGGGCAGCATCTCAGCCTCCAGAAAGACTCCCAGAAGACTGCTACCCCACAGCCATTACATTGCACCACTTCCCACATGTTTATCTACTTTTTGTGTGTGTGTGTGTGATTGGTTTGTTATATAGAAATATATATATATATATATTATACAATGTGTATGCTTATATTGTCAGTGCAGTGTGCTAGAGAGGATATGACAGTGATATGCACCTTGCACTCTGGAGGAAATTATGTCAGAACCCCAGGTATAAAGGAACTATTTCCAGGTGTGGGTGGGGAGGGGTTGGGCTCAAACTGTGCCCTCCCGAAACAATCAGCTAAAAGTTCTGACCCACCGCTGCGATGAGTGCCTTCCTGTCAGCAAGATGCCCTACACAACAATTTGACAGAGAAAATACCCTGCTAATCAAACAGAGGAAAATCCAGACATCCAAGTCAGACACAGGTAAACCTCCCCAGCCCCAAAACAGCCTGGTGGTTTGTGCTCTGAAAGCAGTCAGCCCCAAAATAAGTCAGCTGTGCTTTAAACTCTTCCTGCACTGAAAATCTTAAGAATTGTAACAAAAGTAAAGCTAGATCCACCTCCCTCTGTTGCTTGAAAGACTGTCTTTTCCTGATAATTCTAAGTTCCTTATTTCACCTTTCAGTTAGAAGTAGCCTCCACCTGCAGAATATCTACTACAAACCAAAGACAATTGTAAGACCCTGTTCATACTGCGGGATGCTGGAAAATGATTCTTTAACACGTTATCAGAAATGGATTAAAGCTTACCATTTCAAAGTGTCGCACTGTGTAACCCGATTTTAAAAATGTGTTGGTACCTTGCGAAATCCGTGTCAGCGTGTTCTCACTTCAATAGTAGTGGTGTGTTCTTGTCAATTTTCGGCACTCGTAGCAGCTGAAAGCTGCCTACCATGATGCTTTGCGGTCATGGATCTGACCTAGAAAACAGCTGAATCATTCTCCAGGATCCATGTTGCCTTGCTCTCACTGACAGTGTGTTCGATTTAGAATCTGAAACATTTTGAAAACCGTGCTCAAGCCTACCTTGAAGCAGGGTTTGAGCACGGTTCAATAAAATGGTTCACAAGTCGTGCTATGAGCGAACGCAAACTGTGCTAGCAGCTATTTAAAACGTTTTACCACTGATAAAATGTTTTAAATAGCACAGTGTGAACAAGGCATTACTTAATGTTATAGGAAGCCATTTTTTACTTCTGTAGACGCTCTCATGTTTTTCTTTCAGTGTTGTTTGTCCAATATTCTGATATGTTTCAACCTTTTTTATTAATTAAATCATTCACATTTTTTGCCTATGTAAGTACCTGATTCAGCAGTTGCTGCTGTCTCTGTTCATACTCCCCTGAACACTCTGTGACATCAATAAACACCATTCCAGACCATTAGATGAGTGACCTGGAATGGTGTAACTGATGTCATGAAATATCTTGGAAATACGTAAAGAAAGACCAGTAGCTGCTGAGGACAGTGGAACTCTATTTGTCTCAAACGTTTCACCAGGAAACACGTATTGAGCTAAAAGTACTGTGTTTCCAGATGCCTGCCGGGGGAAGGGGATGAAGGATGATTACAGAACAGAACGATACAATAAATTGTGCAATAACACAAAACATCGTACAGAGATTTAAATTAAAGTGATTTTGTGAGGTTTCGCAGATGCCTTTTTCACACAGCATGCCATTGCCACCCATGCTTCTGATGTTGAAACTGCAATCTGTTTGGTAAAAAATCGGTCATAGTCATTTTATTCATGTTTTATCAGCTCTGTGTACTCCAGTTTTCTGTGTGTGCCACACCCCCAGAAACGATGTCATGCAAGGGAACTGTTAATGTTTACTATACAGAACCAAGCCGTTCTGGGTAAATGATCATGTTGATGTAAATGTTAATTACTCAGAGGTACCGTCCCTTTTTGGCCGTGGTAACTGCACCCAGTATGTAGATGTTTATAGCAACGCATTGTTTTTCAAGTTCAAGTTTCATTATTGCAGGAAAACTCCATTGAGCAAGCTCATTCACAAGGAGGTCCTGTGACATAAACATTTAAAGTACAAACATAGATGGGTAGTAACAGTATATACAGTGGCTACAATAAGTTTTTTTTCTAATTCCCTTATTGTGAGGTGCAGTCTCATATCTCTATTGCGGCTTCAACAATAAAAGCGCTCATATGTTTATTTTCCAAACAAGGCAGTGTGCATATAGTATATAGCTGAGAAGCTGTCTTTACTGAGATGTAGTCTCCTATGTCAGTAGTGTAGATTTCTGCAATTCCAAGACTGACCACCAGAGGCCTCTGTTTCAAAACAATGCTTATAATCTTGGTTTCCCTTGCATGATGTCACGCTTGGGGGTTGCAGCATTGAGGAAAAAAAGGGGGTGAGCTATGCAAATGTGGCAGAGCACAGAAATAATAGCATTTGTTGCACAGAAAAAAACAGGTTTTGGCAGTGTGAATAGTAGGAGACTGAATCAGAACTCTTACAGGTTACTACAGTTTACTACTCCCATTTGCTACGGCAAAGCTCGCTAAATCACTTTAAACAGTGCAAAACTTTGTTCATTAGGAGTGTATAGAAAATCAGCATCAATATTACAGGCCAGAAGATCATCCCGGTGGCACTGAGGGCTGAATCATTGGATGCCTTACTTCTTTTACACCAGTGACCCGAGTTTGGGAATGAGCACGGTCACTGGGGTTGGCAGGGTTGGAAAAGGATTGAGCATCTGTAGGACTGCTATTCTTCTCCGGGGAGGGTGGACATCAGTGTTTGGTACTCGTCTGGCCTCCTGGTGAAGATTGGGGGGAGAGCGCCAATGCTGCAGTGAGGGGCGGAGATGGGACAGAAGCCTTAGAGGAACACGTGTGGACGTGCACGTGCCCCCTCCATTGGCATCATTGCATGCTCCTCCTTACAGAGGAGGAAACTAAGAATACCCTCGTCAGCATGACGGCTGCCCCGACAGCTCCACCATGGATGCACCCAATTTAGCTCCTCTAGGCCCTCCTCTAGGGCCCTCCCTCCAGGTCTCTGCACTGGTGGGCACCCACTGTGCTGCAGGCTAGGAGGGCTGTGGCGGGAGGTTGGAGCCTGGCTACATCTGGGGCAGTAGCTATGAAGGCTGGCTGAAAGGAGGGAACCAAAGGCACAACCCCCCAGCCGAGGTAATAAATAAATAAGTAAAGAAAATATATATTACAGGCCAGGCAGCAGGAAACAAAGGTATATCAATGAGGCAGTAGGGGATAGAGCATAGAGGAGAAGAGCACAGGGAGGAACAAGGGAAATAGAGAACTAGTGTAGAGGGGAATAGGAGAGGGAGGCTGTCCAAGTTCAAGTTTACTGTAGGAAAACTCCATTGAGCAAGCTCATTCACAAGGAGGTCCTTTAGCACAGACAGGTAGTTACAGATTGCATAATCGAAAAAACAGTACAAATCCAAGTACAGAATTATGGGCAAGCATTAACATGTTGCATAAAAATAACAATGACATAGAACAATACAACTACAGAAAAAGGTACAAAGTGCTTGTTTGGAATATCAAGGCAGCTGAGGGTGAGAGCGAGCTAGGATTTCAAGCAGCTACAGGTATATTTTATTTTGCTGCAGCCAACCTTTTATATAGCTGACAGTGACATTACGGAAGCTTCAGTATGCCTTGGAGCTGGTTCCAGATAGTTGAGAGTACACTGATATGGCCCGCTTGCCAAGTGAGGTGTGAGTTCTTGGTACATCGAGAGGAGGTAATTTTTCCTAAGAGAGTAGGCACTGTGGGAAATACAGAAAAGGGTTGTGAGATAGTTCAGGGGCTTGTTCAGAGTAGTTTAAGAGTCCAGATACCAGCATGAATCGTGACGCCTAGTTGAGAGTGATGTCCAGCCTGCGGCTAGGTACAAATCGCAATGGTGGGTTCGGCAGGGTAGGTTTGTCATGAATCATATGGCACGGTGGTAGAGGATGTCTAGTTTATTGAGTCCTGAGGCAGCCATGGAGGAGTAGATTACATCTCCATAGTCGAGTAGCGGCAAGAAAGTGGCCTGGACCAGCCTAGTTCTGGTATCCAATGGAAAGAGGGACTTGTTACAGAAGAAGAAACCTAGCCTAATTTTAGCCTTTTGCCAGATCGTTAAGGTGGTCATGAAAGGAAAGCTTGTTGTCTAGCCACATACCAAGATATTTGAATTTGAGGTGATTTCAAAGGGTTCACCTTGGAAAGTAGTGATGAACTTTGTGCATGTTTGCAAGGAAGTGGAGGTAGCATTTGGGGCAAAGTTCATGGCCTTAGTTTTCTTGGCATTGAGGAGTAGTTTGGCATTGATTAGGTTGATTTCTAGTTGTGCAAAGTTGGCTTGGAGCACATCCCTCACTTCAGCCAGTGTAGGGCGTGATGTATACAGTACAGTTTTATCAGCAAAGAAATGCAGAGGATGTACAGGAGAAGAGGATGGGACCTAATATGAAGTCTTATGGGACTCCCTGACAACTGGGAGGGATGCAGAATAGAGGCTTAGCTTTCACTTTCTGTGTCCTTCCAGATAAGTGTCTGGTAAACCACTGGGCAGCGGGGGAGTAGACTAACAGATTTTGGTTGGCAGTGTTGAATGCTTTGCTGAGATCTAAGAATACTGCACCAGTAACTTTCTTGGAGTCCATGGCTGTGTTTCAGTCATTGGTAACTTTGCTCGAGCAGTGACTGTACTATAGGTGGGCGGAAGCTGGATTAGTATGGTTGAGGATTGAAGGTGATTCGATATGGAGTTTCATTTGGGAGTTAACTAGCTTTTCAAGGACTTTGGAGAGAACAGGTAAGATGGAGATGGGCCTATAGTTGTTTAGGGTTGCCTGGGTCCCCTGACTTGAATAATGGGAGAATGTGGCCGATTTCCAGCAGTAGGGAACAGTGGCAGTGGAAATGGAATGATTGACTATGTGGAGGATAGGGATGGTGAGGTCAAGATAGCCTAGTTTAAGAAAAAAAATCTAGAGCATTGTCCCTACACTTTTTCGAATGTCTATGTTAAGAAGTAAATCTTCGATTTCTTTTATAGCTAAGTGGGCACAACTGGAGCAGGCGGGTGTGCGGTTGCAAGTCAATGTTATTACAGTCTTGGTTGCTACCACAGGCTGCATAAGATGAAGAGTCGAAAGCTAGGCCAGCAGTTGCAAAGTGATTGTTGATTTCCTCGAGGATTTGGCAGCTGTTTTCCACAGCCCTACCATTGCTGAGGATCTTCAGAGGGATGGAGGGGGCTAAAGGCCTACCTTCAATGGACTTGAGTGTCTTCCAGATTTTTTTGGGAATTCCCTTTTGCCTGTTCAAGGGTGGAGACAAAATAGTTGGCTTTGCTTGCACAGATTTGTTTAATGCTGGTGTTTCTAGCTGCTCTGAATGCTTGCCAGTCAGCTGGGCTTTTGGATGTTCTAGCCTTAGCCCAGAGTTTATCACAGCATAGGAGTGTAGCCTTGAGATCTGATGTAAAACATGGGTTGGATGTTTCACGCACCCTGAGTTTTATCAAAGGGGCATGCTTTTTGGCCAGCACAGTGAGGATGTCATTAAGGACAGTGACCACCTCATCGATTCTTTTGGCAAGGTAGAGGTCTTGCCGTCTAATTTTGCTCAAGTCGGATAAGTAGTCCGATGCATTAAACTTGTGAAAGGACCACTTAGTTATGAATGTTGGTTGTTGTTGGGCTATAATTTGTGATCTTGTACAAACAACCACCCCATGATCACTTATGTCATTGTGGAAGACTGCAGAGTGAAGAATTTTGTGGGGATGTGTAGAAAGTATGACATCAAGGAGAGAACTGTTGTCAGGATTGGATGTATTGGTTCTAGAGGGTTCACCGACTAACTGGTAGGATAGGTAGAGGAATAGGAGAGGAAGGAGAGGTAGAGAGGGAGGGGTGAAGGAAAAGGGTTTGAGTGGGGAAAGGCAAGGAGTAGGAGAAGGAAAAAGTGGATGGGGTTTGGGCTCAGACTAAGTGCATTTACAAGAAGCCAGAGCGGGCATGGGATAGAGAGGGACAGAGAGTGTTTGGATGATGCAGAGTGAATGTTTCTTCTTGGCAGCTGCAATGCTAATTGTCCAGTCAGCATACTACTGATTTTGGGTCGTCCCACCATATAGCATCTGTGGTGGTCCTCTCCTTCCTATGGTTACATGCTTTGTATTCCTCTGTGCATTCTTCCACCATTACAATATATTCTGAGTCATTCAATAATGGAGCATTTAGTCTCCAGCATGAATTTTTGTGAAGTGGTGTGACCAGCAAGTCCAATAGGAATGGGACGTGGTCCAATTGCATCAGGCTCTTGATTTCACACCGCTTCACTACGTGTGCCAAGTTGAGGGACAGCGCTAAGTAACCATTGCTTTTTTATCAATCTCTGGCTCTCCCCTTCCTCAGTGATCGTCGTCTGGCTCATTGTGCCAACTTAACTAGCAAGGTCTGGTTTGGCACACTCCTTTCACCATCGGCCTCCCTTCCCCAATCACCTCAGCTTGCTCCCTCAGGAGCAATGATGCACAGGCCCTCACCATCTCCTTCAGGTCCTCATCAACCAGCCAGGCATCCTTCTCCTATAATTTCCCAAGCTCTGGAACTTGCTCCCACCACCATTCGTAATGCCCCATCACCTGCACTCTCTTACCTCATGCAGTCCTTCATTTCCCCAACCTGCAAATGTACCTAACTCACTCTTCACCTCCTTTACTACAGTTGACTTGCAAATTCCTACTCACTGTATGCTTTTCTTCCCTCACTAACTCCTCGCTGGTTCCCGCTCCTCGTCTCAATAGGCGAGTCAGGCTATCTCCATTATCTCAAGCACTTATCCATCATTCTCTGCCAAGGTCCCCCCTCCTATCTTTCATGGGAAGCCAAGCTATGGTCTGGTATCCCAAGCACTTCCTTCTGCTGCTTGTTAACAACAAAATGGTTTACTCACTGTAATCATATAATCTTGTAGCCTGCGGTATTGTTTGCACTATGTCGTCACTATACCTTGTGCCATTGCATTTTGTTTCATATTGTATTTTTTTGCCTATTGTACGTAATTCCCTATTGATACCCTGCACTCATTACTGTACCTCCATTTTTCTTCCTCCAGCATACATCTGGAAATGAGCAATTTGCTTAGTAAGTCTTCCTAGCTGAAATAAATAAATAAATGTATGGAATCAATACATGAGTAGGCGTCATTGAGGGTGGGGTTGGCTAACAGGTGTAATCAGTCAAGGAAACACCAGATCTTCATCATCCCCAGTTCATGCATAAGTCTCAGAATATAGGTGCCCACCAGGACTCCTCTGATCCAGTGTGCTGGCTGTGTCAAGGCGGGGTTACATGACCACATTGGACTATTCACCTATTCACCCACCAGGTGCAACTCAGTGGGAGGAGGTACCCATGAGACCAGTTTGTCTTTCAAAGGCCACATGGTCCCCTCTTGATTTGGTGGCGATATGTTGATCAAAGTACTGGGAGCTGATCAGAGAGTGCCTTAAATATATATATAAACACCTTCCAGGTCCTCGATAACTTTCTCTACCTCCAAGAAGCAGGATCTGGGCACCAGAACTTCAACTTTTGCCGGTGTGGATGGTCTTGGAGAAAAAGTACATTGAGCCCTAGAGACCACTTTAGCTAGACATGTTCACTCTACATCGGGTGCGTTTCTTGCAGAAACTCAGTGATTGCTCCCAGCCTCTGTAACTCCTATAGCACTCTGTCCCACTTCATGAGGCTGTTTAGATTCCCAGACATTGTACGTCACTATGCAACCATCAGCTATTTTATAGTATGTGGTTAGTACCCAGGAGCACCCCATCCAGCTTGCACCACAGCACCCAGCAAACTCACTGCAAAACAACAAAAACTGTATACGGTAGGTAACCCTGGTATGAGCAAAGCCATAAACAGCATTATTCCAATATTGATAGTACAAAAAGCTTTTCTTGAATATATTTTAAAAGGCAACATACCCAATTGAATCAGCTGAATAAAGTGAGCCCACTTTATACCAAACCCTGCCTTGGCTGCATCAGCTACCAGCAGGGTCATCAGCCATTGCTTTGCTACAATAAGGGCAGGGGGGCAGCACCAACAGGACATCTCTCAGACTGCACCAACATCCACAAAAGAGCTGCTGTGTCTACCCAGGGAGGAGGGTCATTGAACTCAGTTATGAGCCACCCTTTGAGGTAACCACCTTATATTACAGGGCAGTTTCTGCCGGCAAGGACAGGGTTCCCTGCATGGGGCCTCAGAATAAGGCCCACTCCCTACCACGGTTCCCCACCCCCCCCAGTAGTGCTGTTTTGTCTGCCAAAACCCCTGAGGGCTTAGGACCAAATGCTTAAGCGGGTTGCTCACATATTAATGCCCCAAATTTGAGTTTGCCTCTGCTCAGAGAGTGGCTTGAACACCTTGCACCGTAACATTGTCCCTGCTGTATGGCCTCATCATCCCCACCCCGGTACAGTGTATATAGCCTGGGGAGTCTCAGTTTGGCTCCCTATTTATCTGAGCAGCCTAGGCAGTCAGAAACCCCTCTCATAATTTAGTAGGTTTAGATGTGGTTAAAATTTAGGCAGGTCCCGGTCACTTTCACCTCCATAAGGATGCCCAGAGGATATTAAGCCCACCCACTTGGAAGCCATGCGATCTCCAGAGCAGCCCACTCCCCCACCCCCAGGCAGAGCACTCTCTCCCACTGGCGGCAAGTCCTGAGACCTGCACTGTTCTGGCTCAGCCTCCCTCCCACCACGTTGGTAACAGTAATACATGTATCAGGGTGCCCCAACACCTCAAGGAGAGAGTGGATTCCCCGTCCCTCAAAACAGTCCAGAGAGGCTTACCACCCGTAAGTCCAAGTTAAGAAATTGGAGTCCTTGCCGAAAAGTTGGCATGCTGAGTCAGCCACCGAAGTACATATAAAGTTAGTTTGGTCTGTAGTGGAGGCAGTAGCGGCTCTAGCCACAGATGGTTACCAGGGCACAGCTGGGGCACAACAGATGGCAGCTAGGCACTGATATATTGTTACAATGGAAACTCTGCACCATATGGAGCACCAACTGGGGCACAGCATTTTACCAGGGCACTTGCCCTGGCGAGCCCTAGTGTAGAGCCGCCACTGAGTGGAGGTAGAAGCACATGGGGAGCATCTGATGGTGTTGCTTGGATCTTTGACCGTCCAAGTAAGCATAAAGTGGAGTTCCCACAGAAAAGTCAACACTTATAACTCTTTGTGTTGGTAGATTTATCTTACACTGGTTTAGCTCAACTAACGAGATCATAATAGTATCACAGTAATGTGTCAGCATAAAAGGACCATCCTAGTCCATTTAGTCTGCCCATTTCCACCCACCCCTACTTGTTTCACGTCCCAGGTATATATTCCTCTGCCCGTTAGTCAACCCTTATGTCTGTCCAACGAGGAGATTTTTCCTTAATTTATTACAATTCTGAGGTTCCACTTTCTTTTCAGCTCTTTGTCTCCACTCTTTACCCTCTGAAGAACATTTAAATAGACCAGAAGGTCATTGGTCTTAGCCAGAATTGATTGTATCTAAAAATGTGGCAGGTGAGAGAGCTTTTAATTGTGTTCCTCTAGCATGTTTGTCTTGTAAATAAGTTATTTATTATATTTCTCAATTTAGCACTTTATTTTTCACTTTATTTATAGTAACGTCCTTTGGGACACTATAGAGATTAAGATGTTTTGCACTTTTTTTGTACTATATCACTTTTAGAGATCTTTGATCATGTGATAAGATTATGTGCTATAAAAGGGTAAATGCACTAGGGGGCGCTATCTTTGAAAAAGCCTCTTGAAGGTGAAACGTCAGAGCTCATTTGTTAATTCTTGTTGACCCTGCCAGGTCGCATGTTCGTTTGCTGGCTACTCAATGAAACCGATATTGCTGTACTACTACAGGTTGGACTCTGTTGGTAAATATGTGCTTTGGTGAGTGCTGTGACTGTTTTTTCCTGCAAAGTAAATAAATTAGTTACCCAGTGAGTCATGGTAAGTCCCTGTAAAGTCAGTGTGGGTCAGTAGTGGAGGTGGAAGCACATGGCACATCTGATGGCGTTGCTTCAGATATTTGACCCTCCAGCATAGGTGATCCTTTGCATTGCTATCTGCTTCTCTTCCTTGCCTTGGAGACTTGATGGCACATGCCAGCTTCAGGCAGGTTTTCCAGGTTCGAGATCAAGCCCATTGGAACTCCCATGTGCTTCTGCACCAGATCATCATGCTTTTCAGTCAGCTCCTGCTCCCAGCAAAACAGGAACTGCAGGGTCATAGCATCCTGGCCAAGGGTTGTGGTTGCGACTCTCAGGCCCTCCTCGAGGTCAGCGGTGCATTTAGTAACCTCTGTCAGCACTTCAGCTGTCTCCCTAGCAGTTTTGCCCATTGTGCTGCGCTTTCTCAGCTCATACAAGAGCTGTTTAGGTGTGATGGTGAGCTGTTCCTCGTTTTCATCTTCACCAGGCAGGCTGGCCAGTTCAGATGGGATGGATGCAGAGCAGCTATGCAAGCGGAGTCTCGATCATCCTTGGCTATCTGAGCAACAGGTAAGTCCTTTGGTTTATTTTTTTTTTTGGGGGTATCTTTGTGCTGGCACTATCTATTACTTGTGCAGGTTGGTTTGGTTACGAGAACAAAATGGAAAAAAATCATCTTGCTGAGAGGAGGGAGTCGATTGAAACTAGGTGTCCATTACAGGAAGGCAGAACCAGAGTCTAGTTCCCGCTAATGGGAATAGCGCAGTCAGCTGCCTGTTAGCATGGCTGCTGCTGTAGTCAAAAGTTAAGGGACTGACAGTATGCTGCAGTCTTGTTTTTATATATAGGACCTTGCACTAAATTGTGCCCAGTATAGGGACTTTCTGCAATGCAAGATCAGAGCTTCGAATATGGGGCCCCCTGATGGCTAACGCTGTATGAATATGAACCTCTGAGCATTTTGTGATTGTGCTGTTTGCAGTAACTCTTATGACCCCATATTCAAAAGACTTGCACGGCATAAAATAGAAATGAGCAGCACATCCTGGAAATTGCGTGACAGTGCAGAGTTCAAAAGGGTTGAAATGCATCGTGCATATCCGATTGAGTGATTCCTCATAAATAATGTATGCCATGCGGAAGAAGGGGGCGGAGATCTGCATATGCCTTGCATGTGTACATTCAGAGGAACTGTGTGGCGCATGAGTCATGCATCCCATATTTGTGCAGTGCAAACTTAGAGAAGGAAAGGGCTGCTGTAAATCAGCCAGACATACACAGGCAGGCTGCTGGACTACAGGCAGGATATCCTGAGATAGCCTTGTGAGCTGCTCCAGGATCAGCTCCAGACATACACCGGCAGGCTGCTGAACTGCAGGCAGGATATCCTGAGATAGCCCTGTGAGCTGCTCCAGGATGAACTCCAGACATACACAGGCAGGCTGCTGAACTGCAGGCAGGATATCCTGAGATAGCCCTGTGAACTGCTCCAGGATGAACTCCAGACATACACCAGCAGGCTGCTGAACTGCAGCAGGATTTCCTGAGATAGCCCTGTGAGCTGCTCCAGGATGAGCTCCGGCATGCACCGCAGGCTGCTGAACTGCAGGCAGGATATCCTGAGATAGCCATGAGCTGCTCCAGGATGAACTCCAGACATACACAGGCAGGCTGCTGAACTGCAGGCAGGATATCCTGAGATAGCCCTGTGAACTGCTCCAGGATGAACTCCAGACATACACCGCAGGCTGCTGAACTGCAGGCAGGATTTCCTGAGATAGCCCTGTGAGCTGCTCCAGGATGAGCTCCGGGCATGCACCGGCAGGCTGCTGAACTGCAGGCAGGATATCCTGAGATAGCCATGTGAACTGCTCCAGGATGAGCTCCAGACATACACCAGCAGGCTGCTGAACTGCAGGCAGGATATCCTGAGATAGCCCTGTGAGCTGCCCCAGGATGAGCTTCAGACATACACCGGCAGGCTGCTGAACTACAGGCAGGATATCCTGAGATAGCCCTGTGAGCTGCCCCAGGATGAGCTCCAGACATACACAGGCAGGCTGCTGAACTGCAGGCAGGATATCCTGAGATAGCCCTGTGAGCTGCTCCAGGATGAGCTCCAGACATACACAGGCAGGCTGCTGAACTGCAGGCAGGATATCCTGAGATAGCCCTTTGAGCTGCTCCAGGATGAGCTCCAGACATACACAGGCAGGCTGCTGAACTGCAGGCAGGATATCCTGAGATATCCCTGTGAGCTGCTCCCGGATGAGCTCCACACACCCACACACAGAAGAGATGCCAGGACAGTAGGGCCTAAAGCCACAGCTGTGCTGTGCCTGCATGCCACAGGCACCTGTCAGATACTGGTGGGAGACACCACCGGCAGCACCCAGGCACCCACCCAGGTCGTAGACACCCGGATGCCGTGTGCTAATGAGGTCAGTTGCCACAGTAGCATGCACACCAGCGGTGCAGAGAGCTACAATATAGTACATGTGTGAGGTGCCATTGCCTGCACTCATGTGGCCATCAGAGCACCACCCAGTGGTGACGTGCACCCATGACCATGTCTGGGATGCCAGATAATAAGAATGCATGGTGGTACTGGTGGTGGGTTGGCATGGGTCAGGGACAGACCGTTAGCCCAAACCCACGGTGGTACACCACAGGCGCACTCAGCATGCACATATCAGTCCCTCGCCACCAGGAACCACATCCATGTCCCAGATGCCAGCCATGCATTGTGACAATGCCACAGGGCTGTATGGTGGGTCAGTGTGGTGTACTGGATGTGGGCATAGTGCAACTGTAGGAAATGCAGGGCAGAGGTAGCACCACCTGCAGCCTGGAGGTGGCACGGTCATGCTGTATAGACCCCACATTTACAGTGTTGTGCATGCAGACACCACAGGCATGAACATGGCCATGGGTAACAGCACTGTACACAGACCAATGCATTACACACACACACACACACGGCCCCTCACCTGCCTGCTAGGCTGCAGTACCTCGTGGTCACCTCTGTGGAGTGGTGGCGCTACCCTGCATATCTGCAAATGGCCTGAATACATTCTAGTAATGAGAAGTAAATGTGCTGTTTGGGCACAGATTGTGTCATAGGGCTATTTGCATAGCCTGGCTGACTATTGTATTTGTGCATGCCACTAAGTGGCTTCCATCTCACAGTTCCATCTGCTCCATGCTGGTCACAGGTCACCTGCCGCGTCATGCATCTCTCGCTGGGCAATCCTACATACCCAGGATAATCAGCCATATTTGCACAATCGCATTTGTTGGTGCACTTTCTGAATATCCTGTTCTTTTGTGCTGGTGCAAGTCAATGTGCCGTGCATTCACTTGCGCAGTGCACCCAGCCACTTCTGACTATGAGGTCCTATATCACCTGTAACAGCATTATTACATACTATATTGTACACAAAATTGAATAAACTGGGAACAATGATTAGCAGTTATGAGCATGAAATTGCTAATTATTTGTGGCAATGCATAGCACTTTGCCTCAACTGATAAGAAGAAATATAAATGACCAAAATTGCTAATTTTTTATATGTTTGAATATTTTGACTGGAATAAAGTCCCATATCAAAATCTACTTTGTGTGTGCTTTATCTGTTTCAACATCCATCCTCTCCTCATGCACACACACTGATCTCTCGGGGAACTGAAAGCTGGCTTCCTGTAACCCCTCCAAACAAATCTGGCAAGTTACCAGCTTATTACTATAACAATTTCTGATGCCGTCTTATGAAATGGCCAGGAAATTTAAAGCAATTTGATTGGCCAGCAGCCATGTGCTGAAGTGTCTAACACACAGAAATGAGTCAAGCACTGTCTCAGCTGAGCATTGATACTGGTGAGACAGCCCCCCAGAACTTTCACTGTTGAAACAGAAGCCATGTTCTTTTCACCACGGTAGCCGTACAGTAAAGCAAGCTATTTGGTAACAGCACAACGTCATGTATGCCACACTCCAGCTTTCACCTAGCTGTAACAGAACACAATGTAAAGTAATATTTACAGAAGGAAAACGTGAACTGAGAACAATGAGAACAGCAGACACATTCCATTAGCCAGCAGTCCCATGCTGTCACCTCAGCGGCACCCCTGCTTGCTTTAGTTCTTAACAGTCAACCTGTTGGCTGCTCAAACACCACTCCTCGCTACTTCTATCTTTTACTGTACCATCTTTCATTTTTTTCTACTTAATAATAGGCCTAATGCACAACACACAAAACAAAAGGCATGAAGGCACAGTCTCTCCTCGTCCAGCAACCCACTCACTTTCTCCTCACAGACTAACGATCTGCATGCCCCTTGCTATTTCCCTCCCTTAACCCCTCAGCTCATTGAAATTATCATTACACAGTACAGCTGAGCGCATACGATGTACAGTACATGCTGACACAGAGCTCAGTTGGCGGCTAGCCACGGTGGTGGTGGGGGGCTGTGCCAGTCGTCGGCTGGGTATGAGTGGGGGGTTTAGTCCACTAGACCACCAAGATGATTTGGTACATGGGGTGTTGGCAGTATTACTGCAGGAACGTGCGGTGTTGGTTGGTACCTTACCACATTACTGGGCATTGGACTGGGGGACCTTCCAGGATTGCCGGATCGGTGGGCGGGGGTCCTATAATGCAATAGGGGAGGGGGGTGTTTTACTGCCTTGTGCAGGGTTGTGGCTAGGTGGGGGCTTCGAGGTCTTGGGCAGCTGGCAAAGTACGGGTATGGCAGCTCATAGCTGGTCTAACTGTACTTTGCCGGTTGTCCTTCCCGGACTTTTGGAATAGCAGTTTGGGTTACAGCAGCCGCTCTTTGGAATAGGTTGCATATGCTGCTGTAGCCCCCTTCCGACATGCTGATGGGCAAACAGGTGGCATACGTCCACCTGGGCGCAGGCAGACTGCGTGTTGTCACAGGCTGCCTTTCGAATAGGGATTGTCGCACCCTGTTCAGCAAGGTGCTACTTGCATCCTGCCCTGTTAGATGCAAGTGCCCTTGCGATAGACAGAGGCTTTTGGAATTGGGCCCTATGTTTCTATGTTGTGTTTTTAACCGTGAGTCATAAATTTTGATGTAAATGGATGTATATACCACACCAGTGGTGAAATAAATGGGTAAATAAATCAAGTTATTGTGGGATAAATATTTATTTTCACTTAGAACACCATTTATTTCACTTAGAACATGTTATTTCCACTTAGAATCTGGAAATAGAACACAGAGAACAATGAGCCAGATAGAGAACGTACAATGGAAAGAAAGGCAGTTTTAAGTTAAAACAAGGTAAAACACCATTAAAAACATTATAAATGGTGTGGCACATATCAAATACATAATGGGTTGCAGTAGATTATATAATGACCTGCAAGAGTCTGAGGACCTCATTGGCTGACTGGCACTTTTGACTGTGGGTAAATCCTATGATAACCCACGCAAAACGTGCCAGCCAACCGCATCTGCATTCCTCAGATTGTGAAAACAGCCTGACCTCTGAAAAATAAAATATCCAGCCACCATGTTGGATTCTTCGTGAACCGTGAGGGAGAACCCAACCCTGTAAAAGATGATCACTACTGCCCTGAACAGACACAAAATAGTGTAAACCCCTCCCTCTCCAAACTCGGGACTTACCAAAATTAATTCCTGGACCCTGTCTCCCAGTTATCTTCAACCTCTGCTGCTTCTGGTCCCTGCACTTCCAAACAGAAGACAGGAAGAGCATTCATTGCCAAGCTCCATAGTTTAGGCGCACGCCCGGCCGATCAACACCCTATTACCGCAAACCCTCTGCAGCATTCCGGAGGCCGAGTGGGAGGATGTACAAAAAACGATGGCAACTTCTTTCCCTCTGCACAGAAGCCCAAGAAATCCTGTTAACGAGTATAATGAAGTACGGCATGTGCACAAACCAGAAAAAAAATGGAGCCAATGCTTGGAAGCGTGGCATGTGCACAAACCAGAGGAAAAAAAGGAAACAATGCTCCTTACTTTTTTTTCACTAATTGTTTAACCAGGAGAGACACACTAAGCTGAAAACTTGTTTACAGTTGTGACCTGGGAGCACATAGTTGATTGTGTATGAGCAAGCATACACAACAAGGCAGCTGTGATCAGAGGTTTCCGTGGTAACCAGGAGACCTTGAGAGAGTAGCTCGAGAGGTCCGTTACTACAGAAACCCTCAAGCTCTAACAACTGCCTTGTTTGTGTATGCTTGCTCATACATAATCTTTCATAGTGTATGGGCAACTTCAGCAGTACTCGTTAACACAGAAACAAGTATTTTAAAAAGCTTACTTGTTTCTGCCACCCATGCTTACTTCCGCATTGCCGATGCGGTGCTCAATTGCGCATGCCAATGTGTTTGATCTTGCTGCTGCACCAGTGACATACCTGCAGCACAACAAGATCGCGGACGACCGAAAGTGCAGGAAAACAACGCTGTTCCAGGCATGATTTCCAAGGAACAGCATTCCACCATACACTATAGGAAGTTAAGTGACTTGCTCAGGGTCACACAGTATGCAAGTGGGGGCTGTGAGATTCAAACCCAGATCTCCGGATTTGCAGCTCAGAGCCTAACCCACTGTGCTATTCTGCTTCCCAAACTACTAGTACTAGAACTAACCTCCACAACCAACTTCAGGAGGTTATCCCAGCTCCTATAAGAAAATGGAGCTTAGGCACGACATAGTGGAGTTGCACATCTGGAATTCTGTTTAAAGTTTCCTGACCCCAGGAAAGAATCGGGGCTAGGAATGAAAAACAGTACTGCACATGCACAGTAACACCAGAGCTTAGCAACCCAGGACTATTTTTTGCTGGTGCAGCAACAAATCACAGAATAATTTAAAATAGAAAAAGAAAAACTTTTTTATTATTTCTGACACATAGATAAAGGGGGTCATTGTATAATTGCAATAAACCACAGCACCTCTACCCAGGATCAGATGAGGTCAAATGTGATGTCTTCACGAAGGGCCTGTAGCAAGGGGGTTGGGGTGGGCATTAGGTATGAAACCACAAGTAAAAGATGGGGAGACAGCTAATGTTACACCACACCAGGTCACTACCAGGGGAAAAAGTGTTGTTGGCATCCTTTCCATCGAACATAGAAACATAGAAATTGTTGTCAGATAAGAACAGCTAGGACCATCCAGTCTGCCCTTAGGCCCTATACATTGTATGTGGCCACTGACACTGTGTGATCAATTTCTTTTCATCACTCCCTCCCTTTCAAGCTTCCCTTGTGCCTGTCCCAGGAATGCTTAAAGCCTCCACTGTGCTGGCCCCGACTACCTCCTGTGGCAGACTATTCCAAGCGCCAACTATCCTTTCTCTGTAGAAAATGTCCTCACGCTACGCCTTAATCTACCCCTTCCATTTCATGTTGTACCCTTGTTCTAGTACTGGTCTCACATTGGAAAAGGTCCCCACCTGCACCTTGTTTATGCCCTTGAGGTACTTGAAAGTTTCAATCATGCCCCCTGCCTCTCCTCTTCTCCAGTGAGTACATATTGAGGTCCCTTAGTCTCTCCTCATATGTTTTGTGCTGTAAGCCCTGCACCATCTTTGTTGCCCTTCTCTGGATAGTCTCCACCTTATCTATGTCCTTGTGCAGGTGTGGTCTCCAGAACTGCACGCAGTACTCCAGGTGAGGCCTTACCTATGTTTTATACAATGGCATCACCACCTCCTGCCTCCTGCTAGTGATACCCCTGCCTATGCACCCCAGCATGCCACTGGCCCTCTCTGCCACCTTTGTACACTGCTTTATGCCCTTAAGTTTATCAGTGATGGTAACCCCTAGGTCTCTTTCCTCTTTGGTGATAGTCAGCGTCTCCACCTGTAGCTGTCCTCAGGTTCCTCTACCCAGGTGCACTATTTTACACTTCTTTGTATTGAACCTCAGTTGTCACATCCCTGACCATTTTCAAGCTTTTCTAGGTCCCTCTTCATTTTCTGCACCCCTTCTGGGGTATCCATTTTGTTGCAGATCTTGGTGTCATCTGCAAACAGGCAGACCTTTCCTTCCAGCCCCTCTGCAACATCACTAATGAAGACATTAAACAGGACTGGTCCTAGTACTGATCTTTGTGGTACCCCACTGGTCAGCCCCCTCTGCATAGATTGTACCCCATTTAGTACCTCATTTACCACCACCCTCTGTCTGCTGTCTGTTAACCAGTTCCTAGCCCAGTTCACCACCTTGTCCCCCACGCCCAGACTACCCATCTTGTTAATCAGCCTTTGTGTGGACGGTGTCGAAGGCTTTGTTGAAATCTAGGTAGGCTACATCAACCACCCCTCCCTGATATCTTCCCTAGTCACCCAATCAAAAAAATATATTAGATTCGTTTGACATGCCCTTCCTGCTGTGAATCCATGTTGCCTCAGATCCTGAGCACCACTGGATTCCAGTTGTGCCACTATCCTTTCTTTCAGCAGTGTCTCTACATGATCTTTCATACCACTAAGGTGAGGCTGATTGGCCTGTAGTTCCTTGCCTCCTCCCTACTGCCACTTTTGTGCAGTGGGACTGCATGTGCCCTCCTCCAGTCCTCTGGAACCACACCCTAGTTGAGTGACTCTGTGAACAGGGCCGCCAGAGGCACTGCTAGTTCCTTTTGCAGCTCCTTTAATATCCCCGGGTGGATGCCGTCTGGCAACATGGCCTTATCCACCTTCAGCTTTGTGAGTGCTTCCACAGCTCTCTCCACTGTGAATGGACTGGTGTCCACTTCTCCCCTACCCATTGCCTCTGCAACCCAACTGTGGTCCTTGACCCTTCCCCTCCTTAGTGAATACTGAGCAGAAGTATTTGTTCAGTATTTCTGCCTTGTCCAGATCCTCTTCTTACACTCTCCCTTCTCCCCTTAGAGCCTCACAATCCCCTCCCCTGTTTTTTCTTCTTTCACTGATGTACCTACAACATGCTTTATCGGTTTATCCCCTTTGTTTACAGACCATGCTAAACCCTCTTCTGTCTGCACCTTCGCCCTCCTAACAGCCTTCCCTGCTCCCCTTAGACATTCAAGGTACACCTCCCTGTCCTCTTCCATTTGGTTACTCTTATATTTCCTGAAACTCAGCCTTTTAGCCCTGACGTTGTCCCTCATCTCTTTAGAGAACCATAGTGGTTTCCTTCTTCTTTTCCCTTTGGCTACTACCTTAATGCATTGGTTTGTTATCTCCACTATGACTTCTTTCAGTTTCTCCCATTGTTCCTCCACCCCCTTTATTACCCCTCCCTTCCCCAGGACTGCCTGTATACATCCACCCACTTCAATGAAATCCACCCTCCTGAAATCTAATACTCTTGCCCTTATGTGACTTAATTGAGTCCATGTCTCCATGCTGAACCACACCATGCGGTGGTCAGTGGACCCCAGCTGCCCTTCCATCTGTATTTCTTTAACTCTGTTCCCATTGGTCAATACCAGGTCCAGAATCGACTTGTCCCTGGTTGACTCATGCACCAGCTGCCTGAGTCCAACCCCCTGCAGGGATTCAAGGATGGCTGTGCTTCTGGCTGAAGCAGCCACCTGGGTGGCTCAATCCACATCCAATATATTAAAATCCCTCAGTAGCAGGATTTCGCTTTAGCTGCCATACCATGTGCGTTTTCTACTAGTTCTCTGTCTACTTCCTCCTTCAGTGTTGGAGGTCTAGAGATCACCCCTTTGCATATTGCTGTTCCATTCCCTTGATTCAGGGTGACCCACATTACCTCGGCCTCCCCTTCCTTCTTCTAAACTTCTGTAGCCTTTATACCATCTCTGATGTACAGGGCCACTCCTTACCCTTTTACCCTCCCTGTCCCTTCTGAACAGTGTATAGCCTGGTATACTGACTTCCCAGCCATGACTAGCAGAGTACCACGTCTCTGTTATTGCTGCTATGTCAAGGTCTGCATCCACCAACAAGGTTTCCAGGTCTGGAATCTTATTTCCTAGGCTACGGGCATTTGTTAGCATGACCTTCCATATTTTACAGTCTGCCCACCCTCTGCTCTTGTTCTCCGTCTCCAGCATCTTCCTCCACCCCAGTTTCCTTTCCTATGTACTGTCACCCCCCCCCGTATTACTCATTGTACATTCCTCGTCTGCCTGCTTTACCTGTTCCTGTAGTCAATTATTTTCCTGCATGTTCCCATGGGGGATGTTCCTAAGCCTCCTAACCCTTCTGGCTGTCCTCCCTAGGCCAGTTTAAATGCTCAAAGCTGAAGTATTTAAATTTCTCACTAAGGACCATGGTCCCCTTCTCCGACAGATGCAGGCCGTGCTCCTTATATAAGCTCGCATCTGCCCAGGTCAGGCCCCAGTCCCCTCTGAATCCAAAACCCTCCCTTCCACACCAGTCCTCAACCAGGAGTTGAAGGTACAGATGGGAGTGCCCTAGCTTCCCTGTGCCCTGGACAGGTGGTACCTCTGAGAATGAGACTGAGCATGCTATCTGTTTCAGGTTTTCCCACAGCTTCCCGAAATCCTCCTGAGCTCTGGCTAACTCCACCCTTCTCTTGGCCAGGTCATTGGTTGCCAAGTGGGCAATGACATCCAGCTGCTCCATCCTAGCTGTTGCCCTAGCGATCCTATGGATCTGCTTCCCATCCCTCCATGCAGTGCTTCCTGGGAGGCACTTGACCTCCTTTTTCCCTACTAGGTGACCCTAACTCCACTCCTGGACAATAGAGTCCCCTACTAGGAGAAGCTTCCACCTCCGTGGTCCCCTACCTCCCTTCCCTCAGGCTCCCACTTGGAGGACCCTCCCATCCTCCCTGATCCCAGTCTCAGGTTCCTGAGTGAGGCTTTCCTTTCCCAAAACAGTGTAGAAGTTACTAAGCGGGACTGGTTGGGGATGTGCTCTACTCACCCTCCCTGAGCCCACTGTAGTCCAATCACTCCTCTTCCCTGGCATCCTTTGAGGTACAGGTTGTGGACCTGGTGGTCTCTGGGTGGAGGAGGAGGATGCTGCCTTCAGCTTAGCCAACTCTGCTTGGAGACAGGAAACATCCTTCCTCAACCCAGAGAATTGCCTGCAGATAGAGCAGCATTGCAGCCTCCAGAACGTCTCCTGAAGACAGTTGCTCTACAACCACTGCACTGCACCACTCTCATCACGTCAGTTTCCCTCCTCTATCTACTGACTGCTTAAGATGGCTGTTTGTTATCTCTCAAATATTTGTGTTGTTTTTGTTATGCTTTCTCTCTTTGCTACTTCCTGTACAGATTCAAGATGTTGCACGGCCCTATGGGACCCACCCTATAAATGTAGGCCGAGCCCTGGGGTGGGCTGGTTACAGGGTCGGAGGGTGGGACTACACCACAGGCTGTGTCCAAAATAATCAGACAAGGAGTCCTCTGGCAGTGGCTCCTCACTTCACTCACTGTGGTCCAGGCACAGCCAATTACAAACACATAGTCACAAACTTACCAGCTAGAATCTCTCAATCCTGCCCAAACTAAATGGAGAGCACACTGAAATAGCAGTTAAGAAAAGACCTCACATTCAAACTACACTAATCCCTGTAATATGATGCCTGCACTTAAAGTTCAGATAAAGCCAATGATGATCACCATCCCTTGGCTTGGCTATGCGGCTGTTGTAGGGTCTGTTTCTCTATTGATGTCTTCCATTTATCATTTATGCCTTGAAAGGATGAAGAGACCTGTCTCTGCTGCTGGTGGTGCCTGCTACTGTTTGGTGAGTTACAGATAAGACTATCTACATGGCCTTTTGGACTGCTATCTCTGCTGCTGGTGGTTCCTGCTACTGTTTGATGAGTTACAGACAAGACTGTCTACATGGCCTTTTGGACTGCTATCTCTGCTGCTGGTGGTGCCTGCTATGGTTCAGGGTAATTACAGACAAGACTGTCTACATGGTCTTTTCGGACTGCTATGTATCCTCTAGGATGCCTCCACCTGGGGACTGAATACAAGGACTTAACTAAGTGGAGCTCCAAAACCCTGCACTGGATGTCCTGTGTAACCCCCCCTGCAAATGGGGGTTCCCAAAAGACTTCCAGGAGCTTGCTTGAATGCTCCAAGCCTGAATGGTGTTTGGCGCTTAAGCCATTTATCAGTGAGTGTTTTTAGAACCTCTGGTACTGTCTCTTTAAGAGCTGTCTGCTTGCAGACATAATTAGTTTGTATGGGGACTGTGTGTTTCTTTGATTGAGTACCACTCAAACTGCTGCCAATTCACTCCATTTTGCAGTCACTAGGAGTGCAAAGGAACCTATCTGAAAGATGTAACTGTTTGCCAGAAATCATTTACAGTAATAATGAAATTACAGTTTGTCTAACCTGTTTTCTTGCAGTCAGAACAGTGTCTGCCTAGTTCCCCATTCTGGTTTTGAACTGCTGACCTGGACCAATCAGTGTGGGGTAAGCTAGCTCTAAAATGGTGCCTTGGACGAATCAGAACTTGGACTCATAATCTGAGCCAGCCACAAGAGGATTGTATGGGCAGTGACTCTGGAGATGTAGTTTAGACTTCAGCACCTTTTGGACCAACAGCAGCAGTCTATTGTGAGTGACAGCCAATCCAGTCAAGAACTGGGAGGAACTCAAAGGAAGTGCCCGGTTTTGTCGGTTGGAGTTTCAGTTGAGCTTTGGCAGTGAAGAAGGAAGGAGCCCCATGCTTTTTCAGTGTGCAGTTTTAGTCAAAAACGTGTGTAAGGCCCAGAGTTCCGGTCTGCAGCTTGTTAGGACTGAATCCGTCCAGTGAAGAGAATCAAAGGATATCTGAAGAGTAGAAACCAGGCTCACCCTGTAGAAGACTGGAGGAATTGCTGAAAATTGCACTCGGTCTGTCAGGAACTGAATCTGCTGTGTGTTCTCCCGGGTATTGTGCAGTAATTGCGATCGGGATACAGCTGCAGCCTGCCTGGTATAGTGCTTTCTTTTATATAAATGTGTGAAGAGGTTTGTGTACCTCAAGTGAGCCCTGCTGACATTGAAGGACCCTATCTTATTTGGAGGTCGTGAGTACTAATTCAGGGTCGCTCCCTGTTGAATTGCCACATTAAATCCAAATGGAATTACTGTACTGCTGACTGTTTAATTCTCCTTTTCTCTGTGTGAAAGGGCCCCTACCAGCTGTCACTTGTTTGACTAGCCACTAGGGCTTGGGTACCCAGGGACAGTAACTGATAGGGATAGGCCTGTGCACAGAGCCATAAGTAGATGAGTAAGTGATAAGCTAATTAACCTGATTTCCCCTGTCCTTGTTATATCCCCTAAATAAATCAGAGCTGCTTGTTTCAGCAAAGTTATACTGCCTGAGGTATTTGTCTATGTTAAAGTACTGTACTGTGATTGTTGCACTGTATCTTATTTCACAGGAGGTCCCAGTGCGGAACCAGTCCTGGGGGTAAGTGTATACTGTAAAGGTAATTCTGATGTATTGTGTGGCCACTAGTGGGAAGAAAGGGGTTGCAGTGTCCCAGAGGGCTGTGACATGCTAGTTTAACTATTGCAAACCCTGACCTCTGGGTGGAGGCACCCGCCATTGGATCCAGGCCCTCAACCTGTTAGTGGCAAATCAGGCAGGGGTAGTAGCCCCTGGGATAGCGCCATCTAGGGGTTACATCTTGGAGGCTCACCGCTGGGATTTTGTGTCCTCTAGTGGCCATATTTACGAACCACTGTTAAGAAAAAATGGGTACCCGACAGAAGTGGCTGTGCACCGCTGGTGGAGTGGTGTACTGGGAGGAGATCGACCCCAAAATGCTATGCTTATCCTGGACATCCCCTGGGTATCAATACGGACACTGTGCAGGGAGTACTTTCCAAGGTGGAAGGTTTACAAAACCCTGTGGTGGTGGGTCGGCATGCTAATCTGCTCACCCACACTTTCCTGGCCCTAGTAGAGTTTAGGATCCCATAGATAGCTCCAAAGTGCCACAGACCATTACCCCAGAGGGAGCCCTCACTGCTTGGAGAGTGATAACTAAGGACAGTAAAGACCGGGGAATGAGCCCCACCACTATCTGAAACTTTTGAGGAGAAATTTACAAAATGGTTGCTGGGGAAGGGAAAACTGTGGAGGACTTGAAGAAACTATTCTTGCCACCTGGGGTGTTCCTCCCAACACCTTCTCCCGCTCCAGTGCCGTAATGGTGGCTGAACCAATGCAGACTCCAATTTCTGCACCTGCCATTAGTCACGACTCTTACCGAGGTTGAGGATCTTCTCTGGCACCCTCCCACCCCCAAGGAGGATGACTGGGAGACCTGGATAGACTATGTTGCCCCCAAGTGCTAGAATGGCAATGCTCGGAAGCCAGGCTAAAGAGGGTTAGTGAGAGCCTCCGAGGTCCTGCCCTGGCTACCATTCGTGCTAAGCACGGCCAGTAACCCTGAAGTGACTGCACAGGCCTATCTTGAGGCCCTAGAGAATGTGAATGGGAGCCCGGATTCTGATGAGGACCTATGGTGGAGAGTAAGAGATGCACAACAGTACCAAGGGGAGTTGTTGTCTGTGTATGTATCTCGGCTGGAAAAATTGTTGCAAGAATGCCTCAGAAAAGGTAGTTTGCCAGCGATTGAACTGGACCGAACCAGGCTGAACAGGATCCTTAAGTCTGCCCCCTTCTCAGAACTGCTGTTGCTTCAGTTACGCCTTTCAGATCGACTGGAATCCCCACCCTCCTATGATGAGTTAATGAGAGAAATTCGAGGAGTTGAGAAAAGACAACCTCGGGAGGGACCTGCACCAATAGCTGCGACTACGACCCGAGTGACTGAGGGTGACCCATCAAGTGAAGTTCAGGGGCAGAGGTTGGCAGTCAATAAGTGCTCTGACAAGGAAAAAGATATGCCACAATGGGGCAAACTGTTGAGAGAGATCCGAGAATTCAAAACAGTCCCTTTATGAAGGCCACGCCTGCAAGTACAGACCCTGACCTATATTCGACTGCATCTACATGGGGGTGGGGTACCCACCCATGTATCTCCTGCTGATAACAGCTCCAAACTCAATTCCTTGACCATGGAAGTGGAGAAACTGACGAGATGTCTCCAAATGCTTATCACGCGCAGACAGAGATGGCACAGGTTTCAGTTAGTAATACCCCGCCCTGGCTCCCAGTGTGGCGCCTCGGCCAGCTCAAACTCCAGAAAGTATGTTTTGCTATAATTGTGGGAAAGATGGGCACATGAAAAGGGAATGCCAGTCCCCAAAGACACTGACAAAGTTGCATATAGGCTACAAGGAGAGCTTAGGAGAACAAAGTGGTTAAGAGGTGCACAAATGATCCCAGTGAGGGCACCAAAAATGCTAACTCACGTCCTTTTGTGGCAAGGTCAGTTGCCCAGGCCCCCACTATCGCCTCTCCAGACTGGTCCAGAATAGTGGGTCCCTCCATGGAGACCACTGTAAAGGTGAATGGAGTGTCTACAAGAGCTGTATTAGACAGTGGCTCCCAAGTGACAATTATGTTCCAAGATTGGTATCAGAAGCATTTGTCAGACATACCCTTACAACCATTAGAAGGACTGCATGTATGGGGTTAAGTGAGAAGGCCTACCCCTATTCGGTATATCCGATTTGGCTGTCTTTCCCCACCTCCGTGGCTGGAGTGGCCGAACAAGTAGAGACCCTAGCCTTAGTGTGTCCCCCACTGGACTGTATGATGGTGTCCCTTGTTGATTGGAACAAATGCTCATATGTTCGAAGCTGGCACAGTTGTGTTATGGAAAACAGGGTCAAAGACTAGTAGAGCTTTAAGAGTTCCGGCTTTAATTAAGAAGGCCTATGAGGCACAGAGAGATGCTGAAAAATAGAACCAGAGGAACCGGTCGAATTGTATGGAAGAAGGATCCTGAGTCTCTGATCCTGGCGCCAAATGCCCAGTGTACCTTACAGGGAGGGTCCGTATCAGAAAGGATGTTAAGAATAAAATATTAATGTTGGATGCACCAGGCGATGGAAAATTGCCAGAGGGACTGCTGGTCAAGCCTAGTATTTTGCCCGCTAGAGCCCATGCTTATGCCAGAAGGGTAATGGTCCAAGTTCATAATGTGTCTGAAAGAGACATTCGAGAAAATAGAGGTTGCATCCTGGCTAATGTGCATTGTGCAGACACTGCAGTGCTACCCAGCAGCAAGAGTTCAAGGAAGAATGACAGAGTAACGCCTGACTTGTTTGATTTCGGCGACTCCCCGCTGCCAGCTGAATGGAAAGTGAGGATCAGTGAGAAAATTGCCCAGAGAGACCAGGTGTTTTCTTTAAAGGAATGGGACGTAGGATGCATGCAAGGAGCTGAGCACAATATCCGGCTGCATGACGAAAGACCATTTGTGGAGAGGTCTCGACGCCTGGCACCTGCTGACATAGATGATGTGAGACGGCATCTGCAAGAGATGTTAGCTGCTGGTGTAATACAAGAATCCAGAAGCCTTATGCTTCCCCATTGTGGTAGTGAGGAAAAGAATGGAACAGTAAGGATTGTGTGGATTATCGCACCTTAAACGGCGGACTATCCCTGATCAGTACACAATGCCCGCATTCAGGATGCTTTGGACTGCCTAAATGGGAGCAAGTGGTTCTCTGTGCTGGATCTCCGCAGTGGGTACTATCAGATCCGATGGCCCCAGAGGACCGTGAAAAGACAGCCTTTATCTGTCCGCTTGTTTCTATGAATTCATGAGGATGCCTCAAGGGATTTCAGGTGCCCCAGCCACTTTTCAACGACTGATGGAGCGTGCAGTGGGGACATGAACTTACTAGAGTGCCTGGTATACCTAGATGATGTTATTGTGTTTGGCAGCTCACTGGAGGAACATGAGAGCAGATTATTTAAGGTATTGGACCGACTGAGGACTTTGGCCTTAAACTGTCCATTGATAAGTGTCAATTCTTTCAAACATCAGTAAAGTATGTGGGACACATAGTATCCACGAGGAATAGAGACCGACCCAAGTAAAGTTGAGGCCTTGACCACCTGGCGCAGCCCAAAATCTAAAGAACTGCAAAGATTCCTGGGATTCTGTGGTTATTATCGGCGTTTCATCAAGGACTATTCAAGAGTGATCCGCCCTTTACTTAACCTTACTCAAGGGTGTCCCCCAACCCACAAAAAATACCAAAAGTCAGCGTCCCTCAAGACTGAAAGAGTGTATTTTCATCCGAGTGAAGTATTTGGGGCCCGCTGGACTCCTGATTGTGAGACTGCTTTTCATGAGATCATTTATCAACTTACCCATGCTCCAGTGCTGGCCTATGCCGATCCAAGAAAACCTTATGTCCTGCACACTGATGCTAGCTTGCAAGGGTTGGGGGCTGTGTTGTACCAAGAGCACGAGAATGGCCTGAGACCAGTGGCCTTTGCCAGTAGAAGTCTGACCCCATCTGAAAAGAACTATCCTGTACATAAGTTAGAGTTTCTAGCTTTGAAGTGGGCTATTGTTGACCAATTCCATGAGTACTTGTATGGGGCTAAAATACTAGTAAAAACTGACAATAATCCTTTAACCTATGTGCAGACCTCAGCTAAGTTGGATGCCACTGGCCATAATTGGCTTTCTGCATTATCTACTTACGACTATGCTCTCGAATACCGAGCAGGTCTGAACCACATAGATGCTGATGCTCTCTCCAGGAGGCCTGTTCCTCAGAATGATTGGGTCCGATTGGCAGAACCTGACATTCGGGCACTCTGCCGGAAGTTTGACAGGGAGGAACAAATGTCCACGGACGCAGTGGACTGCATGGTGGATTGCTTGGGACCCTCTGAGAATTGCATACCTGCCGCTTATTGCCACTTTTCTGCAATAGACATTGGTGCACTGCCTCAGCTGGACAATGACAGTATTCATGGGGCTCAATCCCGATCCCATGATCAAAGCAGCTTATGAAGCCCTCTATGCAGGAAAAGATGTGTCCAAATTACGCTCCACTGATTTGAGAACTGCACTGTTATACAAAGAAGGTCCCTAAATTGAAACTGATCAATAAACTGTTATACAGAGAAACAGTAGACAGAGGGGACAAGTAGACAAACAACAACTAGTGCTGCCCACTGCCTTCGAGACTCAGTATTGAGGTCCTTGCACAACCACATGGGGCACCTTGGTATAGACAGAACACTTGACTTGGTGAGATCCAGATTCTATTGGCCTAAGATGGGGGCTGATGTGGAGCAACACATTCTGAACTTGTAGTCGCTGCTTACAGAGGAAAGCTTTGCCCCAGAGGGCTGCCCCCTTGTTAACATAACCCCAGTGCACCCATGGAGCTGGTCTGTATTGATTTTCTAAGTTTGGAGTCAGATCAAAGAAATATCAGTAATGTGCTGATGGTCACTGACCATTTCACGAGATATGCCCAAGCTTTCCCCACCAAAGACCAGAAAGCATCCACTGTAGCCAAGTACTTGTAAAAACTTTTTGTTCACTATGGGCTCCACAAAGAATCCATTCTGATCAAGGGAGAGACTTTGAGAGTCGTCTGATCAAAGAGATGCTTTCTCTGTGGGGAGCGAAAGTCCAGAACCACTCTTACCACCCCCAGGGGACCCACAGCCTGAACGCTTCAACACGACTTTGCTAGATATGCTAGGCACCCTGCACCCAAAGGACAAGCCTAGATGGAGCCAACAAATTAGCACCCTGGTACATGCTTATAACTGCACCAAAAGTGATGCCACTGGGTTCTCCCCTACCACCTGATGTTTGGAAGAGAAGCTCGACTACCAGTAGATGTGTGTTTGGGGTCTCCTGATGGGGTTCAAGCTGACAACTATTTACAGTATGTGCAAAGTTAAAGGCCCAGCTAACTCATGCATACCAACTGGCTCAAACCATGGCTGCCAAAAGAAATCTGGCCAACAAAGAAAGGTATGATAAAAAGTGAGAGCACAGGAACTCCAGGAGGGAGATTGGTATTGCTAAGAAATCTGGGACTGCATGGCAAGCACAAGATTGCTGACAGATGGCACCATCTCCTCACATTGTAGTGGGCAAACTAGATGATCTGCCAGTGTACAAAGTAAGGCCTGAGAATAATTCAAAAGATGTAAAAACAATGCATAGAAATCATTTACTGCCCATTGGACAAATCCTGATTGAGTCTGAGCCCCCAGAAGATGCTCCCTCTGGACCAGTGACTAGAGCTGCTGCTAAGAAAAGATCAAGGAAGTCTGCACCTACAGAAGCAGAGTTAAAGTGTTCCCCTGCACAAGTCCCAGTTGAGCATGACTGTCAGTCCATATCAGAAGAAAGTGAGAGTGACTTTGAATACTATCCTTCTTACGAACTGAGTCAATTGTTTCGGGGCAATCCCCTAGTCAATACTGGAGACAAAGCTGGGCCTTCTGGACTGTCTAAGCCCCCAGCTTCATCCCTGGAGCCATTGCTCCCAGAAAGTGAAGTGCAAAGCATCAGATCAGATGAAATAGAATCATTGTGCATGGTTGAACTGTTTGAGTTTTCAGGGAGGAAAATGATAGATTGGGGCAGACTGGTGATACACCAGAACAAGAAGAGTATTTTGAGTGCCTTGACAGTCCACTGCCAGTGTCCGAAAGCTCTCCATGCGAGCCAAATGTTGTGGACTCAGAAACTGTAACTCCTGGAGCCGAAAGTGCCCCAAGTTCTAGCCTCTACCCCATGGAGACTCCCTGACAAGTGAGGACAATGCTGAAAATGAGGCTCAGAGTGCAGAGACTGTAACAGTTCCCCTAGAAAGACTGGTCGAGCTGTAAAGCCTGTGGTGCACCTCAGTTTTGATTCCCTTGGGAGGCCTGTGGATTTGCCTCTCAATGTTGTCCATAAAGGAGTGTATGTGTCCCGAGCTCATTGCCCAAACTGAGCGTCAGTGCTAACTCAAGTTACTTGTGTTGCTCTTTATATGGTGCCCTTGCCCCGTCCAGCCCCAAGGTAACTGATAGGAAGGGCCCCTCTCTTCAGGTTTCATGTACAAGAGGTAATAACTTGAGTTATGGTACAATGTGTGTGTAATACTGTGTAAAGAGTGACGACTGCAATGTTTCAGAAATGTGTTCTTGGTAAAATGATATATTGACTGATGATTACTATGTGAGCCTAATGCAAATGTATACGGTTGCAGTTAAAACTTATGGGTACTTGCTTGACGCTGGACGCAAGCTTTCCCAGGCCAGGAAGGGTGTAATCCCCTGCAAATGGGGGTTCCCAAAAGACTTCCAGGAGCTTGCTTGAATGCTCCAAGCCTGAATGGTGTTTATGTTTAAGCCATTTATCAGTGAGTGTTTTAGAACCTCTGGTACTGTTCTTTAAGAGCTGTCTGCTTGCAGACATAATTAGTTTGTATGGGGATCGTGTTTCTTTGATTGAGTACCACTCAAACTGCTGCCAATTCACTCCATTTTGCAGTCACTAGGAGTGCAAAGGAACCTATCTGAAAGATGTAACTGTTTGCCAGAAATCATTTACAGTAATAATGAAATTACAGTTTGTCTAACCTGTTTTCTTTTGCAGTCAGAACAGTGTCTGCCTAGTTCCCATTCTGGTTTTGAGCTGCTGACCTGGACCAATCAGTGTGGGGTAAGCTAGCTCTAAATGGTGCCTTGGACGAATCAGAACTTGGACTCATAATCTGAGCCAGCCACAAGAGGATTGTATGGGCAGTGACTCTGGGAGATGTAGTTTAGACTTCAGCACTCTTTTGGACCAACAGCAGCAGTCTATTGTGAGTGACAGCCAATCCAGTCAAGAACTGGGAGGAACTCAAAGGAAGTGCCCGGTTTTGTCGGTTGGAGTTTCAGTTGAGCTTTGGCAGTGAAGAAGGAAGGAGCCCTGTGCTTTTCAGTGTGCAGTTTAGTCAAAAACTGTGTAAGGCCCAGAGTTCCGTCTGCAGCTTGTTAGGACTGAATCCGTCCTGTGAAGAGAATCAAAGGATATCTGAAGAGTAGAAACCAGGCTCACCCTGTAGAAGACTGGAGGAATTGCTGAAATTGCACTCGGTCTGTCAGGAACTGAATCTGCTGTGTGTTCTCCGGTATTGTGCAGTAATTGCGATCGGGATACAGATGCAGCCTGCCTGGTATAGTGCTTTCTTTATATAAATGTGTGAAGAGGTTTGTGTACCTCAAGTGAGCCCTGCTGACATTGAAGGACCCTATCTTATTTGGAGGTCGTGAGTACTAATTCAGGGTCGCCCTCGTTGAATTGCCACATTAAATCCAAATGGAATTACTGTACTGCTGACTGTTTAATTCTCCTTTCTTCTGTGTGAAAGGGCCCCTACCAGCTGCCACGGTTTGGACTAGCCACTAGGGCTTGGGTACCCAGGACAGTAACTGATAGGGATAGGCCTGTGCACAGAGCCAAGGTAGATGAGTAGAGTGATAAGCTAATTAACCTGATTTCCCCTGTCCTGTTATATCCCCTAAATAAATCAGAGCTGCTTGTTTCAGCAAAGTTATACTGCCTGAGGTATTTGTCTATGTTAAAGTACTGTACTGTGATTGTTGCACTGTATCTTATTTCACAGGAGGTCCCAGTGCCGAACCAGTCCTGGGGTAAGTGTATACTTGTAAAGGTAATTCTGATGTATTGTGTGGGCCACTAGTGGGAAGAAAGGGGGGTTGCAGTGTCCCAGAGGGCTGTGACCAAGTTAGTTTAACTATTGTAAACCCTGACCTCTGGGTGGAGGCACCCGCCATTGGATCCAGGCCCCTCAACCTGTTAGTGGCAAATCAGGCAGGGGTAGTAGCCCCTGGGATAGCACCATCTAGGGGTTACACCTGTATCAAGTGAAAGGAGGACAACCAATTGTGTCTCCTAAGTGCCAGGTCCGTGGTGAGTTGCAGATGGTGCACAGCCACCAGGGCACACTAAATGACCTGGGACACCATCTCCTGATGCTCTGGGGGAAGAGCATCTCTCAGTTCTCTTGCCACCGTTCACAGGGCATGATGATAGCAGCTAAAGTAACCAATGTAACTGGCCTGTCCCACATCCAGTGTGTGCACCACGTACAGTTGGAGGCCCAACAGGGCGAGGAGCAACCTGCTTACTGGGAAGTAGTGGGGGCCCTAGCTGTCTTGCATTTACACTAGACAGAGTCATTTGTCAGACCGGAAGCTTGAAATTCTGTCAAGGCCCTGAAACCCTTGGCATGACCACATACTCAGAGTCTCCACATTGACAGGTTGACCTGGCCCAGGTAGGATGAGACCACACTACCTTTGCTGGGTCAAGTATAACTTCACCAGTTGGCATAGCAAGGAACCAAGAAGCCACCTTTGATAGAATTTCCAGGTGCCTGTAATTCTCAGTGGCGGCTAACTCCTTGAGGAGGACCTCATCTGATCTAGGGTAGAGGTGGGCATTAGGGTTGACAATCCCAAGTAAGGCCTCACCACTGTTTTGCCAGTACTCTGGAGACTCAAATCCCTGATCTGTTTTCATTTCCCATCTTTGTGCGCTTTGCATTTTTACAACCCTAATTTCTGCATTAACATCATTTTTTGCAAAGAATTTCCTTTCGTTTTATGATAGTGGAACTGTATCCTCATTTGCGCAGGTCCTGCAAAATGGGATAAATACAATATTGGAGGCAGTCCTGGCACAAGGAATGGGCCCAGCAGAGCCCGGCACACATGCCGATATCTTGTGAGTGAGGTTCCCTGACCCACATAGGTTGTGGTGTCTGTGCCGAAACTCTGCTCTATCCCTACCCAGGGTGTGACTGGTGCTGCATGCTGCAGCACCTGCCCTATCAGCCTTGTCCCAGTAAACCAGCTCACTGAGTTCACACCTGAACTTGGATCACTGGCACGGTAAGGCAGCATGTTCTCCAGGGGTGCAGCGTACACCCTGCAACCACTGTTAGTTTTTTTTTTGTAACTTTATGTTTATTGGTCTTTCAATAAAGCATACAGTTATATCATTTCCTTATACAGTTCTTAAGGAGTTTTATATAGAAATTCCACATGAGGGCGCCTAACCCTCTTAATACATACACTTTAAATGAATCAAACTGTATCTATAAGACACATCCCTGGAGGATTTTCAATATAAACTTCCAACCAATGTTACTTAATACATTCTTTGTTTTTAATATTTTGACCCCAAACTTTCAACATAGTCTTCTTATGACCTCACCTCATAAATCCTGTAGGCGAAAATGTTAAAATCCGTGCTGAGACACCATTCTGCACCACAAGTGCAAAAACACATTTTGGACAGGATGTGAAAAATTGCAGCTGTGCTGTTCATGAGGTGGTGAGAAAAATGGGTATGTTAAATTTGGAGTAAAATATTGTAAATTAACAAAGTTATGCCGCATAGAAAATTTTCAATGCATGTTCAAAACTAAGCCATTTTTTCACCAAGTATAAGACATGGGCTTTTGGGCCCCCACCTCAGAACACTGAACACTGTCATTTGTTAATCAGTCCTGCAAGGTGATTTGCGAGTGACCGTGAAATCACCTTCTAGGCCCGATTAATGAAATGACAGTGACAGTGTTTATGGGGTGGGGCATCAAAAGTCCATGTTAAAATTTGATGAAAAATACCAAACAAGCATTTGTCAATGCTGAATGTTTGCTTACTGGCATTTGCAGTGGTAGTGTAGAAGTTACAGAGCTGCGTAATAGGAATGGCAGTGAAGTATTGAACTGAAGCCAACCCACCACCACCTCCTGAGAGACTGACAGGCATCGGGGTGTGCATTTGGGTCATCAGGCATAACGTACACACCATTTCCACCACACCCCACTCTGCAGAGACTGACAAGTGTGACGTGTTCCTTGGGGTCTTTGGCCATGCTCGCACCCATTTCATTAGGAAATCACGATTGAGATGGGTGCAATATGGGAAGAATGGGGTGAAGTTTGGGCGAAGAGCCCAGGCATACCTGATGCCTCTCAGTGACTGCAGGTGTGGAATGAGCAGAGCATCACAGGCAAGAATCCCAAGTCACACCCTGATTCCTGTCATTCTCTATAGGGTTGGAGCGATTTAGTTGAAAGCCTAATACCTCAGGCATTCGTTGGTATTTTAACTCCAAATTTCACCATGTTTGGTTTGTGACCCCACCTCATGAACAGGGGAATATCAGTTTGGTAGCCGAAAGCTGCTTATGCACAGTGACTACGGGATTTAGCACCACAGGTGCAAAATATTCAGAACAGGCTGTAAAAATGACAGCTGTACTCTTTCATGGGGAGGTGTAAAATGGCTATGTTGCAAATGTGTAGTAAAAATATTTAAAAAAGGTGAAGTCACTGAGAGAATAGAAACTCTGCAACGCACAACCTGCTATATAAGTAGGTTGGAGATATTTTATAGCAGTTTGTCAACTCAGGCATTTTGCGCTCCGATCATGAACAGTGTCACTGTGATTTTCTTTATCTGTGCCGAACAATGATTTCCCACAGTGACCAAGTATCTCTGCACTGAAAGTGTGAAAACACACTCGCCATGTTGTGAAAAAATGGCAGCTGTACTGTTCATACGGAAGTGTTGAAAATGCCACTAGTGAAAATCTGGACTGAAAATATTACAAAGTCATGAACTAACGAGGATGCGTGGAAACTGCACAATGCTCTCTCGTAACACAGTCGCTTTATGGACTTTTGTCACCAAATTTTCAACATAGCCATTTTAAGACTTTCTGCTCATGAACAGTATAACTGTGAGTTTCTTAATCTGTCCTAAACGTTGCTTTCGACACCAACAGCACCATTGTGCGCTACATGTGCGATAACACATTTTGGGAGACATATGAAAAATTGCAGCTGGACTGTTCATATGAAGTTTAATAAAATGGACATGTTGAAAATCTAGAGTGAAAATATTAAATTTGCAAACTTATAGCATGCATAGGAACTGTGCAACGACGTCAGAAAAGTCATTTTTAGGCATTTTTTCACCAAGTTTTCAACATAGCCATTTTAAGACCTCCTCTGCGTGACAAGTGTCACTGTGGTTTTGTTAATGTGTCCCATACATTGAGTTTGCACACCGACTGCGCCTATTGTAGCGCCATATGGCGGAAACACGTTTGGGCAGGATGTGAAAATGACAGCTGTACTGCTCATAGAGGTGTGAAAAATGGCAATGTTGGAAATCTGGAGTGGAAATATTGAAAATTCAAGAACCTATGAGCTGCATGAGAACTGCACAACGCACACTCGTAAAACAGTCATTTTTAGGAATTTTTTCACCAAATTTTCAACATAGCCATTTCAAGACCTCTGCTCATGAACAGTGTCACTGTGATTTTCTTAATTTGTCCCGTACATTGATTTCGCACACCGACTGCGCCATTCTGCGCTACAAGGGTGGAAACACATTTTGGGTGAGATGTGAAAAATGACAGCTGTACTACTCATAAGACAGTGTGGTGAAATGGCAATGTTGAAAATCTGGAGTGAAAATATTGAAATTTCGCGAACTTACGAGCCTGCGTAGGAACTGCGCAACGCACGCTCGTTAAACAGTAATTTTTGGAATTTTGGCACCAAATTTTTATCAACATGTGGGTTTTGCCCTTCATGAATGATGTCACTGTCATGGCAGATTTGGTCCCGGGCGGGTGATTTCAGTCACCGCGGAAATCACCGAGCCCGAATAATGCCATGACAGTGACATCATTCATGAGAAGGGGTCCCAAAACCCCATGTTGAAAATTTGCAGCAAAATTCCCAAAATGCCTGAGATATGCACAAAGTTGAACCCTCCTATCTAGCCCATTATACAGCTTACTGGCATTTCCTCAGTTCGCGGTCGGCTTTGAAGAGTGCAGGCGTGTTCCCGTCCACCAAGATCGTCAGCTGGAGTCCGGGAGGTATGGGGTGAGGGGGGTGGGAGGCTGGGTACAGTGGTGGGTGCGGTTGTGGGAGGGGTTTGGGAGACGCCAGCAGGGACCATTTTGTTTTACGGGGCAAAACAAAAAAGACGCTAGGGATCGCTTGCCACGCTGGGGGCTCCCCAGCATGGCACCAGGACTTGGGGATGCCAGCCGACGGGGATTGGGCACCCCGTCGGCAAAAAATTAAAAAACAACGCTGGACCTTTTTGCCACACTGGGGTGGGCCTCCAGCGTGGCACAAGGACTTTGGGGAGGGGGGGCGTTCAGTCGATGGGGATTGGGCACCCCGTCCAGCAACATGACTGGATTGCCACGCTAGGGGTGGGCTCCCCAGCGTGGCATCAACTACTGGGGGCCGAGACGTGCAGCTGAGCCGACGGGATTGGGCACCCCGTCGGTTATACGCTGTGTGCGGGGCGCTGTCGCTTGCGGGTTGGGAGGCAGCGCGGTGGTGCAGCTTCTTATCGCTGCTCACTCAAGCGTAGTCTCTTTCAATGCAGGGCGCTACTGCATTTTGGAGTGTCTCATAGGCAGCTCCAAAATGCATTGGCTTACAGGTCATTGCCAGCACAGTGCCTGAATTGGAGGAGGAGGTGACACACCTCCAAATCTCCGATGAAGGCATTTTATGTTTTGCACATGCGCAAGCAAACATAAAAATGGCAACAATATCAACATAAGTTCAAAACATCATTGAAATACATTATATGGCACTTACCTTTATTCCTCAGTTCATGGTTTGGTTTTGAAGAGTGGAGATGTGTCTCAGTCCACAGAAGATAACATCATACGACCTCTGGTGGTAAGTATAGGGTAGGGGGGATGGGTGCTCAGTAGTAGGGTCAGTGTCAGTAGCTCAGTAGGTAGCACACTCATTTCTGAGGCTGGGAGATCAGAGGGCTGTGGGTTCAGTTCCCACATCTGGCACTTGAGTTAATATCCCAGTACTGACACTGTAGTGCAGCATGAGAGGGGTGCTGCACATTTGAGGTGCTGTCTTTTAAATGAGACGTTAAACCGAGGTCTCATCTGCCTGGATTGGGGGTAGTTCAGGTGGATGTTAAATATTCCATTGCACTTTGCGAAAAAAAAAGAGTAGGGGAATTTCCCTGGTATCCTGGCCAAATTTCCCTCATTCATTAAAAATATCACCAACAACTTAATCTGGTTCAAGGTCAGTTGGCATTCATCTGTATCCCCCTCCACCTGCCCCGGGTTGTGCCTGAAAATAGGCAGGATTTGTCTAGTGCACTTACCCGGTCAACAAAAACTAAATAAAAAATAAATAACAAGCATTTGTCAATGCCGAATGTTTGCTTGCTGGCATTGGCAGTGGTAGTGTAGAAGTTACAGAGCTGTGTAATAGGAATGGCAGTGAAGTGTTGAACTGAAGCCAACCCCACCACCACCCTGCAGAGAGTGACAGGCATTGGGGTGTGCCTTTGGGTTGTCAGGCATAACGGCCATGCCATTTCAGTACACCCACCCTGCAGACACTGACAAGTGTCACGGTGTTCCTTGGGTCTTTGGCTCTTTATGCTAATTCCCATTTCATTAGGAAATATAGTGAGATGGGTTTATAGGAGGAATGGGGTGAACTTTGGGGCCGAAGAGACAAGGCATACCTCAATGCTTCTCACTGGCTGCAGGGTGTGGAATGGTATGAGCATTACAGGCAAGAATCCCAAGTCACACCCTGATGCCTGTCATTCTCTACAGGGTTGGGCATTATGGTTGGAAACCCTAATACCTCAGGCATTCGTTGGTATTTTCCTCCAAATGTTCAACATGTTTTTTTGTGACTCCACCTCATGAACAGGGGAATATCAGTTTGTTAGCGAAAGCTGCTTATGCACAGCGACTACGGTATTTAGTAATCATAGGTGCAAAACATTCCAAACAGGATGTAAAATGACAGCTGTACTGTTCATGGGGAGGTGTAAAATGGCAATGTTGTAAATCTGCAGTAAAAATATTTAAAAATGGTGAAGTCATGAGCGCATATAGAAACTGTGCACCCATTGTCGTAATATAATTAGTTTGGGGATTTTTTTACAGCAGATTGTCAACTCAGGCATTTTGGTGCCTCTGATCATGAACAGTGTCACTGTGATTTTCTTTATCTGTCCCGAACAATAATTTCCCACAGCGACCACGCATCTCTGCGCTGAAAGTGTGAAAACACACTTCGGCCATGTTGTGAAAAATGACAGCTGTACTGTAAATAAGGCAGTGTGGAAAAATGCCACTGGTGAAAATCTAGACTTAAAATATTACAAAGTCATGAACTTATGAGGGTGCGTGGAAACTGCAATGCTCACTCGTAACACAGTCATTTTATTGACTTTTGTCACCAAATTTTCAACATAGATTTTAAGACCTCTGCTCATGAACAGTGTAACTGTGATTTTCTTAATCTGTCCCAAACATTGCTTTCACACACCAACAGCACCACTGTGCACTACATGTGCGAAAACACATTTTGGGCGGCATATGAAAAATGGCAGCTGTACTGTTCATAAGGAAGTGTAATAAAATGGCAATGTTGAAAATCTGGAGTGAAAATATTACATTTGCAAACTTATGAGCATGCATAGGAACTGCGCAACGCACGCTTGTAAAACAGTCAGTTTTAGGAATGTTTTCACCAAATTTTCAACATAGCCATTCTAAGACCTCTGCTCATGAACAGTGTCACTGTGATTTTCTTAATGTGTCCCATACATTGATTTTGAACATCGACTGTACCATTGTCGCTTCATGGGTAGAAAACACATTTTGGGTAAGATGTGAAAAATGACAGCTGTACTGCTCATAAGGAGGTGTTGTAAAATGGTAATGTTGAAAATCTGAGTGTAAATATTGAAAATTCGCGAACTTACGCAGCTTATCGTGAGGAACTGCACAACGCACACTCATAAAACAGTCATTTTTGGAATTTTTTCACAAATTTTCAACATAGCCATTTTAAGACCTCTGCTCATGAACAGTGTCACTGTGATTTTCTTAATTTGTCCCGTACATTGATTTAGCACACCGACTGCGCCATTGTGCGCTACATGGGCGGAAATATGTTTTGGGTGAGATGTGAAAAATGACAGCTGTACTGCTTATAAGAAGGTGTGGTAAAATGGCAATGTTGAAAAATCTGGAGTAAAATATTGAACATTTATGAACTTCTGACGTCTTGTTAAAGACTGCATAACAGCTCTCGTAAAACAGTGTTTTGAAATTTTTCCACCAAATTTTTCAAAATAGGCTTCTTGAGAGCCCACCTTATGAAAACTGGCAGTGTCATTTCGTTAATCAGTCCCGAAAGGTGATTTTGCGCAGTGACTGCGAAATCATCCTTGGCCTGAATAACGCCATGACAGTGACATCATTCATGAGAAGGGTCCCAAAACCCCATGTTGAAAATTTGGTGCAAAATTCCAAAAATGTCTTGAGATATGCAACAAGTTGAAAACCCCAATCTAGCCCATTATACAGCTAACCGGCATTTCCTCAGTTCGGGCGTCGGCTTTGAAGAGTGCTGACATGTTCCCGGTCCGCCAAGATCATTGCACCGAGGTCTGGAGGTAAGTATGGGGTGAGGTGTGGGGCCAGGGTGCAGTGGGTGGGTGCGGGTTGTGGGAGGGGGGCCAGGGAGACAACGTGGGACCGTTTTTTCTTTACAGGTGTTCTTTTTGTTTCCAATGACGACGCGGCACATTTGCCACGCTGGGGTGAGCTCCCAGCATAGCACAAGGAAGGTTGAGGGGGCATTCAGCCGATGGGGGATTGGGCACCCCTGTCGCCGAAAGCATCGATTGCCATGCTGGGGTGGGCTCCCAGCGTGGCACCCAGTACTCTGGGGTGAGGACAGTGGAGCCGATGGGGGATTGGGCACCCCGGCTATATCATGAGTTGCCTTGCTGGGGTGGGCACCCAGCGTTGCATTTGGAAGGCTTTGGGGGCGGGGGGGCGCAGGACAGCGGGGGGATTGGGCACCTGCCGGCTATACAGTGTGTGCGAGCATGCGGGGGCACGCACGCCTGCATGTCGCGTGTGTGTGGGGGGCGAGCTGCACATGAGCAAGTTATATCTCACCGCTGCTCACTGAAGTGTAGCTCCCCCTTTGAACTGTATGCCACTGCATTTTGGAGCTTGTCATGAACAGCTCCAGCATGCATTGGCTTACAGGGGCTGCGCCTGCCAACACACTGATTGAATTGGAAGAGCAGGTGACACACCTCTGAAATCTCGGATGATGGCACTATGTTTCTTGCACATGCGTGAAAGCAAACATAACAAACATAATAAATGTAACTTAATTTTGAAGACCTTTTTTTTTTGTCGTGCATATGTGACGATGAATGAGGGATCCACTAACTGTAGATCAAGGGAGGATGTGAAATGGTGCAGGTACATGGGGGCGAACAAAGTGGTAGACAGTAAGCCCTACCAGAGCTTCAGGCTTATGTAGCACAGCGATACATGGGGGGTGTGAACAAAGTGGTAGACAGTAAGCCCTACCAGAGCTTCAGGCTGATGTAGCACAGCTGGACTAAGGCAAGGGAGGATGTGAAATGGTACAGGTACATGGGGGGGTAAACAAAGTGGTAGACAGTAAGCCGTACCTGAGCTTCAGGCTGATGTTGCACACCTGGACTAAGGCACAAGCACCCACGGCATGTTCTTATAGTCCCCATTTATATGTCCATTTATGTTCTTATAGTGCTGATTGTCTAACTGAGCCAAGATGTAAAACAGATACTAAAATGTCAGGTTTATTTCAGGTGACCATGTTCTTATGGTCCCCATTTATATGTCCATTTATGTTCTTACAGCGTTGATTGCCTAACTGAGCCAAGATGTAAAACAGATACTAAAATGTCAGGCTTATTTCAGGTGACCAGGATCGTGGTGGGGAGAGGGGGCAAGTGAAACAATGTCCTGAGAATGTTCTTACACTTATTAACTGTTGCTGTGCCATGGAGTGATACACCGGTCCAGAATCCCTATACGTTCAAATTATGTTTGCAGCCTAAAGGTGCTTAGGTGGATTGGCATTTACATTACTCAGCGGCAAATCTTTTTCATACTTTTTGTGATCATCAGTTAAGATATAACCACTAACTGATGAGACACTTGGGGGCATGAAACTGTGCTACCAGCAAAGTTGCATTTGCACAGCTCTGAATATTTATCTGTTGATAATGAAATGACTACTGTCAGCTGATAACATTCAGCCACTGTCCATTGCACAGAATAGGCATCTCACTGATAGATCTGGAGCAAAGGGACATGCACTAGCCAATAACACCACTACAGCTCCAGACACTGAAGAAAGAAGTACATGCATTTTCATGACTGTTAACTTTTCAGCATTTTAAAACAGTTACTTAGCATCTGCACTAAGATGTTACACGTCGCTGAACTGAATTGTGACACCAGAAACCCTGTGATCAACATTTGTCAGCAAAAGTGAATTGAAAAATCAATAGATGTATAAAATGGTAAGTGACATGAGTCAATAACATCATAACTGCTATAATACTTGGCTTAAAATTTGGCGCCACCATATTCCGCTCCACTAGCGTCAAACAGGGATGCCATTTATAATTCAGCTAATGTCAAGCAGTTTTCGAGCATAAAAAGTATTACTGTATCAGTATGGTGGCAGCAACGGGATCAGAAATTATGAAATAAAATGCAACAGCACCCCATCGACCATATGCTGTGTGGGTGGAGGGAGTGCATGAGCACCCAGGGGTGGGCTGTTAGGCAGCTTCAGATTCACCTGAGAAAAGGGTGGATTCGATTGTGAGCTACGGTTGAATTTGTGTTTTCTTTTTCAATATCTAGTTTTCGCTATTTTGTTAGGGCACATGTCCAACCCTAAGATGTTTAAGGTCACAAGGTGATGTGACTTCATTGAGCATCTGATTTGAGAAAGAGCTGTGTGATTCTATCTAAATGCCAGCTCACGGCAATTCAGAGAAAAAAAAATATTTTGAAGCTGCATTACCAGACTAAGTGTGCAGTTTAGTGAATTACCACACGGGTGTGTATATGACAGCACTAAAAGGCGCATTAAAGTGCTTCAGTCATGAAAACCTCCCCCACTGGCTGCTGCTGAAATGTATAGCAGTATGTTCTCCTTTGTGCATTCTGGATGTTCTTTGCTTCAGCTGCAAGTAGTACAGTACGCTCAAGTTCATTTGCATAGGTTTTAGCAGCGTGGAGTTCACATTGACAGAGTCTAGTAAAAGAAAACGCTTGGAATTACACATACAACGAAGTCTGAGTTTTCACATCAAATACTGGTGTAACCCCCCTACAAATGGGGGTTCCCAAAAGACTTCTAGGAGCTTGCTTGAATGCTCCAAGCCTGAATGGTGTTTGGCATTTAAGCCATTTATCAGTGAGTGTTTTTAGAGCCTCTGGTACTGTCTCTTTAAGAGCTGTCTGCTTGCAGACATAATTAGTTTGTATGGGGGACTGTGTGCTTCTCTGAGTACCACTCGAGCTGCTGCCAATTCACTTAATTTTTGCAGTCACTAGGGTGCAAAGGAACCTATCTGAAAGATGTAACTGTTTACCAGAAATTATTTAGGTAATAATGAAATTACAGTTTGTCTAACCTGCTTTCTTTGCAGTCAGAACTGTGTCTGCTAGTTCCCCATTCTAGTTTTGAACTGCTGAACTGGACCAATCAGTGTGGGGTAAGCTAGCTCTAAAATGGTGCCTTGGACGAATCAGAACTTGGACTCATAATCTGAGCCAGCCACAAGAGGATTGTATGGGCAGTGACTCTGGGAGATGTGGTTTAGACTTCAGTGCCTTTTGGACCAACAGCAGCAGTCTATTGTGAGTGACAGCCAATCCAGTCAAGAACTGGGAGGAACTCAAAGGAAGTGCCTGGTTTTTGTCGGTTGGAGTTCAGTTGAGCTTGGCAGTGAAGAAGGAAGGAGCCCTGTGCTTTTCAGTGTGCAGTTTTAGTCAAAATATGTGTAAGGCCCAGAGTTCCGGTCTGCAGCTTGTTAGGACTGAATCCGTCCTGTAGAAAAGAATCAAAGGATCTCTGAAGAGTAGAAACCAGGCTCACCCTGTAGAAGACTGGAGAAATTGTTGAATTACACTCGGTCTGTCAGGAACTGAATCTGCTGTGTGTTCTCCCGGTATTGTGCAGTAATTACGATCGGATACAGATGCAGCCTGCCTGGTGTAGTGCTTTCTTGTATATGGATGTGTGAAGAGGTTTGTGTACCTCAAGTGAGCCCCTGCTGACATTGAAGGACCCTATCTTATTTGAGGTCGTGAGTACTAATTCAGGGTCGCTCCTGTTGAATTGCCACATTAAATCCAAATGGAATTACTGTACTGCTGACTGTTTAATTCTCCTTTTCTCTGTGTGAAAGGGCCCTACCAGCTGCCACGGTTTGGACTAGCTACTAGGGCTTGGGTACCCAGGACAGTAACTGATAGGGATAGGCCTGTGCACAGAGCCATAAGGTAGATTATTAGAGTGATAAGCCAATTAACCTGATTCCTCCTGTCCTTGTTATATCCCCTAAATAAATCAGAGCTGCTTGTTTCAGCAAAGTTATACTGCCTGAGGTATTTGTCTATGTTAAAGTACTGTACTGTGATTGTTGCACTGTATCTCATTTCACAGGAGGTCCCAGTGCCGGAACCAGACCTGGGGGTAAGTGTATACTGTGAAGGTAATTCTGATATATTGTGTGGGCCACTAGTGGGAAGAAAGGGGGGTTGCAGTGTCCCAGAGGGCTGTGACCAAGTTAGTTTAACTATTGCAAACCCTGACCTCTGGGTGGAGGCACCGCCATTGGATCCAGGCCCCTCAACCTGTTAGTAGCAAATCAGGCAGGGGTAGTAGCCCTGGATAGCGCCATCTAGGGTTACATCTTTGAGCTCACCGCTGGGATTGTGTGTCCTCTAGTGGCCATATTTACAACCACTGTTAAGAAAAAAATGGTACCTGACAGAAGTGGCTGTGCACCGCTGGTGGAGTGGTGTACTGGGGAGGAGATCGACCCCCAAAATGCTATGCTTATCCTGGACATCCCCCTGGGTATCAATACGGACACTGTGCAGGGAGTACTTTCCAAGGTGGAAGGTTTACAAAACCCTGTGGTGGTGGGTCGGCATGCTAATCTGCTCACCCACACTTTCCTGGCCCTAGTAGAGTTTAAGGATCCCATAGATAGCTCAAAGTGCCACAGACCATTACCCCAGAGGGAGCCCTCACTGCTTGGAGAGTGATAACTAAGGACAGTAAGACCTGGGGAATCAGCCCCACCACTATCTGAAACTTTTGAGGAGAAATTTGCTGAATGGTTGCTGGGAGAGGAAAACTGTGGAGGACTTGAAGAAACTATTCTTGCCACCTGAGGTGTTCCTCCCCAACACCTCTCCTGCTCCAGTGCCCGTAATGGTGGCTGAACCAATGCAGACTCCTATTTCTGCCTGCCATTAGTCACGACTCTTACGAGGTTGAGGATCTTCTTGGCACCCTCCCACCCCCAAGGAGGAGGATGACTGGGAGACCTGGATAGACTATGTTGCCCCCAGCGCTAGAATGGCAATGCTCGGGCGAAAAAGCGAAGAGGTTAGTGAGAGCCTCGAGGTCCCGCCCCTGGCTACCATCCGAGGCAAACGGGCCAGTAACCTGAAGCGACTGCACAGGCCTATCTTGAGGCCTTGGAGAATGTGTATGGAGCCCAGATTCTGATGAGGACCTATGGTGAGAGTAAGAAATGCACAACAGTACCAAGGGAGTTGTTGTCTGTGTATGTCTCTCGGCTGGAAAAATTGTTGCAAGAATGCCTCCAGAAAGGTAGTTTGCCAGCGATTGAACTGGACCGAACCAGACTGACAGAATCCTTAAGTCTGCCCCTCTCTCAGAACTGCTGTTGCTTCAGTTACGCCTGGCAAATCGACTGAATCCCACCCTCCTATGATGAGTTAATGAGAGAAATTCGAGGAGTTGAGAAAAAGGCGACCTCGGGAGGTACCTGCACCAACAGCTGTGGCTACAATCGAGTGACTGAGGGTGACCCATCAAGTGAAGTTCAGGGCAGAGGTTGACAGTCAATGAGTGCTCTGACAAGGAAAAAGATATGCCACAATGGAATGAACTGTTGAGAGAATCCGGGAATTCAAAAACAGTCCTTTATGAAGGCATGCCTGCAAGTACAGGCCCTGACCTATATCCGACTGCATCTGCTATGGGGGTGGGGTACCCACCGTGTATCTCCTGCTGATAACAGCTCCAAACTCAATTCCTTGACCATGGAAGTGGAGAAACTGACGAGATGTCTCCAAATGCTTATCACGCGCAGACAGAGATGGCACCCAGGTTTCCAGTTAGATACCCCCGCCCTGGCTCCCAGTGTGGCGCCTCGGCCAGCTCAAACTCCAGAAAGTATGTTTTGCTATAATTGTGGGAAAGATGGGCACATGAAAGGAATGCCAGTCCCCAAAGACACTGACAAAGTTGCATATAGGCTACAAGGAGGCTTGGAGAAGAAATCAGTGGTTAAGAGGTGCACGACATGTCCAGTGAGGGCACCAAATGCTAATTCACGTCCTTTGTGGCAAGGTCATGCCCAGGCCCCCACTACCGCCTCTCCAGACTGGTCCAGAATAGTGGGTCCCTCCATGGAGACCACTGTAAGGTGAATGGAGTGTCTACAAGAGCTGTATTAGACAGTGGCTCCCAAGTGACAATTATGTTCCAGGATTGGTATCAGAAGCATTTGTCAGACGTACCCTTGCAACCATTAGAAGGACTGCATGTATGGGTTAAGGGAAGGCCTACCCCTATTCCGGGTATATCCGACTTGGCTGTCTTTCCCCACCTCCGTGGCTGGAGTGGCGAACAAGTAGAGACCCTAGCCTTAGTGTGTCCCCCACTGGGCTGTATGATGGTGTCCCTTTGTTGATTGGAACAAATGCTCATATGTTGGAAGGCTGGCACAGTTGTGTTATGAAAACAGGGTCAAAGACTAGTAGAGCTTTAAGAGTTCCGGCTTTAATTAAGAAGGCCTATGAGGCACAGAGAGATGCTGAAAAACAGAACCAGAGAACCGGGTGGAATTGTATGGAAGAAGGATCCTGAGTCTCTGATCCTGGCTACAAATGCCCAGTGTACCTTATAGGAGAGGTCCGTATCAGAAAGAGGATATAGAATAAAATATTAATGTTGGATGCAATTCAGGCGATGGGAATTGCCAGAGGGACTGCTGGTCAAGCCTAGTATTTGCCCGGCTAGAGCCCATGTTTAAAAGCAGAAGGGTAATGGTCCAAGTTCATAATGGTCTGAGAAGACATTGAGTAAACAGAGGTTGCATCCTGGCTAATGTGCATTGTGCAGACACTGCAGTGCTACCAGCAGCAAGAGTTCAAGGAAGAATAGACAGAGTAACGCACTGACTTGTTTGATTTGACTCCCGCTGCCAGCTGAATGGAAAGTGAGGATCAGTGAGAAGCTTGCCCAGAGAGACAGGTGTTTTCTTTTAAAGGAATGGGATGTAGGATGCGTGCAAGGAGCTGAGCACAATATCCGCTGCATGACGAAAGACCATTTCGTGAGAGGTCTCGACGCTGGCACCTTGCTGACATAGATGATGTGAGACGGCATCTGCAAGAGATGTTAGCTGTTGGTGTAATACAAGAATCCAGAAGCCCTTATGCTTCCCCATTGTGGTAGTGAGGAAAAGAATGGAACAGTAAGGATGTGTGTGATTATCGTGACTTAAACCGTGGACTATCCCTGATCAGTACACAATGCCCGCATTCAGGATGCTTTGGACTGCCTAGCAGGGAGCAAGTGGTTCTCTGTGCTGGATCTCCGCAGTGGGTACTACTGGATCCGGATGGCCCCAGGACCGTGAGAAGACAGCCTTTATCTGTCCGCTTGGCTTCTATGAATTCATGAGGATGCCTCAAGGGATTTCTGTGCCCCAGCCACTTTCAACGATTGATGGAGCGTGCAGTGGGGACATGAACTACTAGAGTGCCTGGTACCCTAGATGATGTTATTGTGTTTTGGCAGCTCACTGGAGGAACATGAGAGCAGATTATTTAAGGTATTGGACCGACTGGAGGACTTTGGCCTAAACTGTCCATTGATAAGTGTCAATTCTTTCAAACATCAGTAAAGTATGTGGTTACATAAGTATCCACCGAGGAATAGAGACCGACCCAAGTAAAGTTGAGGCCTTGACCACTGGCCACAGCCCAAAATCTAAAAGAACTGCAAAGATTCCTGGGATTCTGTGGTTATTATCAGCGCCTATCAAGGACTATTCAAGAGTGATCCGCCTTTACTAACTTCACTCAAGGGTATCCCCCAACCCACAAAAATACTAAAAGTCACGTCCTCAAGACTGAAAGAGTGTATTTTCATCCGAGTGAATATTTGAGGCCCGCTGGACTCCTGATTGTGAGACTGCTTTTCATGAGATCATATATCAATTACCCATGCTCCAGTGCTGGCCTATGCCGATCCAAGAAACCTTATGTCCTGCACACTGATGCTAGCTTGCGAGGGTTGGGGTTGTGTTGTACCAAGAGTACGAGAATGGCCTGAGACCAGTGGCCTTTGCCAGTAGAAGCCTGACCCCATCCGAAAAGAACTATCCTGTACATAGGTTGGTGTTCTAGCTTTGAAGTGGGCTATTGTTGACCAATTCCATGAGTACTTGTATGGGGCTAAAATACTAGTAAAGCTGACAATAATCCTTTGACCTATGTGCAGACCTCAGCTAAGTTGGATGCCACTGGCCATAGGTGGCTTTCTGCATTATCTACATATGACTATGCTCGAATCACTGAGCAGGTCTGAACCACATAGATGCTGATGCTCTCTCCCGGAGGCCTGTTCCTCAGAATGATTGGGTCCATTGGCAGAACCTGACATTCGGGGCACTCTGCCAGTTTGACAGGGAGGAACAAATGTCCACGGACGCAGTGGACTGCATGGTGGATGCTTGGGAGCCTCTGAGGTGCATACCTGCTGCTTGTGCCCTTTTCTGCAATAGACATTTGGTGCACTGCCTCAGCTGGACAGCCCGGACAGTATTCGAGAGACTCAACTCACATCCACATCATGTGCCAGCTTTAGAAGCCCTCATGCAGGAAAAAGATGTGTCCAAAATTACGCCCACTGATTTGAGAACTGCACTGTTATACAAAAGAAGGTCCTAAGTTGAAACTGATCAATAAACTGTTATACACAGAGAAACAGTGATAGAAGAGGGACAAGTAGACAAACAACAACTAGTGCTGCCACTGCCTTTCAGAGACTCAGTACTGAGGTCCGCACAACCACATGGGGCACCTTGGTATAGACAGAACACTTGACTTGGTGAGATCCAGATTCTAACACCAAGATGGGGCTGATGTGAAACACATTCAACTTATGATCACTGCTTACAGAGGAAAGCTTTGTTGTAGTAAAGTGAGGAAAAAGAATGGGACAGTAAGGATGTCGTGGATTATCGCACCTTAAACGGCGGACTATCCCTGATCAATCACACAATGCCCAGCATTCAGGATGCTTTGGACTGCCTAAGCAGGAACAAGTGGTTCTCTGTGCTGGATCTCATGATGGGTACTACCAGATCCCGATGGCCCCAGAGGACCGTGAGAAGACAGCCTTTATCTGTCCGCTTGGCTTCTATATGAATTCATGAGGATGCCTCAAGGAGTTTCAGGTGCCCCAGCCACTTTTCAACGATTGATGGGCGTGCAAGTGGGGACACCAGACTTACTAGAGTGCCTGGTATACCTAGATGATGTTATTGTGTTTGGCAGCTCACTGGAGGAACATGAGCAGATTATTTAAGGTATTGGATCGACTGGAGACTTTGACCTTAAACTGTCCATTGATAAGTGTCAATTCTTTCAAACATCAGTAAAGTATGTAGGACACATAGTATCCACCGAGGAATAGAAGACCGACCAAGTAAAGTTGAGGCCTTGACCACCTAGCTAGACAAAAATCTAAAAAGAACTGCAAAGATTCCTGGGATTCTGTGGTTATTATGGCGTTTCATCAAGGACTATTCAAGTGATCCGCCCTTTACTTAACCTTACTCAAGGTATCCCCAACCCACAAAAAATACAAAAGTCAGCGTCCCTCAAGACTGAAAAGTGTATTTTCATCCGAGTGAATATTTGGGGCCAGCTGGACTCCCTGATTGTGAGACTGCTTTGCATGAGATCATATATCAATTTACCCATGCTCCAGTGTAGCCTATACGATCCAAGAAACCTTCGTCCTGACACACAGATGCTAGCTTGCAAGAGGGTTGGGGGCTGTGTTGTACAAAACACGAGAATGGCCTGAGACCAGTGGCCTTTGCCAGTAGAAGCCTGACCCCATCAGAAAAGAACTATCCTGTACATAAGTTAGAGTTCCTAGCTTTGAAGTGGGCTATTGTACCAATTCCATGAGTACTTAGCAGGGCTAAAATACTAGTAAAACTGACAATAATCCTTTGACCTATGTGCAGACCTCAGCTAAGTTGGATGCCACTGGCCACAGGTGGCTTTCTGCATTATCTACATATGACTATGCTCTCGAATACCGAGCAGGTCTGAACCACATAGATGCTGATGCTCTCTCCCGGAAGCCTGTTCCCCAGAATGATTGGGTCGATTGGCAGAACCTGACATTCCGGGCACTCTGCCGAAGTTTGACAGGGAGGAACAAATGTCCACAGACGCAGTGGACTGCATGGTCAGATTGCTTGGGACCCTCTGAGAATTGCATACCTGCCTATTGCCACTTTTCTGCAATAGACATTGGTGCACTGCCTCAGCTGGACAATGATCAGTATCAGCAGGCTCAATCCCTTGATCCTATAATCAAATCAGCTTTAGAAGCCCTCTATACAGGAAAAGATGTGTCCAAATTCAGCTCCACTGATTTGAGAACTGCACTGTTATACAAAGAAGGTCCTAAGTTGAAACTGATCAATAAACTGTTATATAGAAACAGTAGACAGAGAGGACAAGTAGACAAACAACAACTGGCTGCCCACTGCCTTCGAGACTCAGTATTGAGGTCCTTGCACAACCACATGGGGCACCTTGGTATAGACAGAACACTTGACTTGGTAGAGATCCAGATTCTATTGGCCTAAGATAGGGGGCTGATGTGGAGCAACACATACTGAACTTGTAGTCGCTCATACAGAGAAAGCTTTGCCCCAGAGGCTGCCCCTATATAACATAACCACCAGTGCACCCATGGAGCTGGTCTGTATTGATTTTCTGAGTTTGGAGTCAGATCAAAGAAATATCAGTAATGTGCTGGTGGTCACTGACCATTTCACAGATATATGCCAAGCTTTCCCCACCAAAGACCAGAAAGCATCCTGTAGCCAAAAGTACTCATAGAAAACTTTTTGTTCACTATGGGGCTCCACAAAAATCCATTCTGATCAAGGAGAGACTTTGAAGTCGTCTGATCAAAGAGATGCTTTCTCTGTGGGGAGTGAGAAAGTCCAGAACCACTGCTCACCACCCCCAGGGGACCCACAGCCTGAACGTTTCAACCGCACTTTGCTAGATATGCTAGGCACCCTGCACCCAAAGGACAAGCCTAGATGGAGCCAACAAATTAGCACCTGGTACATGTATAACTGCACCAAAAGTGATGCCACTGGGTTTCTCCCCTACCGCTGATGTTTGGAGAGAAGCTCAGACTACCGGTAGATGTGTGTTTTGGGTCTCTCTGATGGGGTTCAAGCTGACAACTATTTACAGTATGTGCAAAGTTAAAAGCCCAGCTAACTCATGCGTACCAACTGGCTCAAACCATGGCTGCCAAAGAAATCTGGCCAACAAAAGAAAGGTATGATAAAAGGTGAGCTTCAGGAACTCCAGGAGGAGATCGGGTATTGCTAAGAAATCTGGGACTGCATGGCAAACACAAAGATTGCTGACAGATAGCACCATCTCCCTCACATTGTAGTGGGCAAACTAGATGATCTGCCAGTGTACAAAGTAGGCACTAAGAACAATTCAAAAGATGTAAAAACAATGCATGAAATCATTTACTACCCATTGGACAAATCCTGATTGAGTCTGAGCCCCAGAAGATGCCCCTCTGGACCAGTGACTAGAGCTGCTGCTAAGAAAAGATCAAGGAAGTCTGCACCTACAGAAGCAGAGTTAAAGTGTTCCCCTGCACAAGTCCCAGTTGAGCATGACTGTCAGTCCATATCAGAAGAAAGTGAGAGTGACTTTGAATACTATCCTTCTTACGAACTGAGTCAATTGTTTCAGGGCAATCCCCTAGTCAATACTGGAGACAAAGCTGGGCCTTCTGGACTGTCTATGCCCCCAGCTTCATCCCTGGAGCCAATGCTCCCAGAAAGTGAAGTGCAAAGCATCAGATCAGATGAAATGGAATCATTGTGCATGGTTGAACTGTTTGAGCTTTCAGGGGAGGAAAATGATAGATTGGGGCAGACTGGTGATACACCCGAACAAGAAGAGTATTTTGAGTGCCCTGACAGTCCACTGCCAGTGTCTGAAGCTCTCCATCAGGCCAAATGTTGTGGACTCAGAAACTGTAACTCCTGGAGCTGAAAGTCCCCAAGTTCTAGCCTCTCTACCCCCATGGAGACTCCCTGACAAGTGAGAACAATGCTGAAAATGAAGCTCCAGAGTGCAGAGACTGTAACAGCTCCCCTAGAAAGACTGGTCGAGCTGTAAAGCCTGTGGTGCACCTCAGTTATGATTCCTAGGCCGGCCAGTGGACCTGCCTCTCAATGTTGTCCATAAAAGGATGTATGTGTCCCAGCTCATTGCCCAAACTGAGCGTTAGTGCTAACTCAAGTTACTTGTATTTGCCCTCTAAGTATGGTGCCTTCCCCGTCCAGCCCCAAAGGTAACTGATAGGGAAGGGTCCCTCTCTTCAAGTTTCATGTACAAGAGGTAATAACGAGTTATGGTACAATGTTGTATGTAATACTGTAAAGAGTCACGTACTGCAATGTTTCAGAAATGTATTCTTGGTAAAATGATATATTGACTGATGATTACTATGTGAGCCTAATGCAAATGTATAGGTTGCAGTTAAAACTTATAGAGGTACGCTTGCGTGAACGTCAAGCTTTCCCAAACCAGGAAGGTGTAACCCCTGCAAATGGAGGTTCGAAAGACTTCCAGGAGCTTGCTTGAATGCTCCAAGCCTGAATGGTGTTTGGCGTTTAAGCCACTTATCAGTGAGTGTTTTAGAACCTCTGGTACTGTCTCTTTAAGAGCTGTCTGCTTGCAGACATAATTAGTTGTATGGGGGACTGTGTGTTTCTTTGATTGAGTACCACTCAAGCTGCTGCCAATTCACCCCATTTTTGCAGTCACTAGGAGTGCAAAGGGAACCTGTCTGAAAGATGTAACTGATTGCCAGAAATCATTTACAGTAATAATAAAATTACAGTTTGTCTAACCTGCTTTCTTTGCAGTCAGAACTGTCTGCCTAGTTCCCCATTCTGGTTTTGAACTGCTGAACTGGACCAATCAGTGTGGGGTAAACTAGCTCTAAAATGATGCCTTGGACGAATCAGAACTTGGGACTCATAATCTGGGCCAGCCACAAGAGGATTGTATGGGCAGTGACTCTGGGAGATGTAGTTTAGACTTCAGTGCCTTTTTGGACCAACAGCAGCAGTCTATTGTGAGTGACAGCCAATCCAGTCAAGAACTGGGAGGAACTCAAAGGAAGTGCCCAGTTTTGTCTGTTGGGAGTTTGAGTTTGAGATCTGAAAGTGAAGGAAAGAAACCTGTGCTCCTTCAGTGCACAGTTTCAGTCAAAAAACGTGTGCAAGGCCCAGAGTTCCGGTCTACAACTTGTGTAACTGCTTGTTAGGACTGAATCCGTCCTGTGAAAAGAATCAAAGGATCTCTGAAGAGTAGAAACCAGGCTCACCCTGTAGAAGACTGAAGAAATTGTTGAATTACACTCGGTCTGTCAGGAACTGAATCTGCTGTGTGTTCTCCTGGTTATTGTGCAGTAATTGCGATTGGGATACAGATGCAGCCTGCCTGGTATAGTGCTTTCTTTTTTTTACCATATAAATGTGTGAGAGTCTCTTGGAGATCAAAAAGTAGCCCTGCTGACATTGAAGGACCATATCTTCTTTGGAGGTCGTGAGTACTAATTAGGAATTCGCTCCCTGTTGAATTCCACATTAAATCCAAATGGAATTACTGTACTGCTGACTGTTTAATTTTCCTTTCTCTGTGTGAAAGGGCCCTACCAGCTGCCACAGTTTGGACTAGCCACTAGGGCCTGGGTACCCAGGGACAGTAACTGGTAAGGATAGGCCTGTGCACAGAGCCATAAATGAATAGTAAAGTGATAAGCTAATTAACCTGATTCCCCTGTCCTTGTTATATCCCCTAAATAAATCAGAGCTGTTTGTTTCAACAAAGTTATACTGCCTGAGGTATTTGTCTATGTTAAAGTACTGTACTGTGATTGTTGCACTGTATCTTATTTTACAGGATGTCCCGGTGCCTGAACCAGCCTTGGGGTAAGTGTATACTGTGAAGGTAATTCTGCTATATTGTGTGGGCCACTAGTGGGAAGAAAGGGGGGTTGCAGTGTCCCAGAGGGCTGTGACCAAGTAAGTTTAACTATTGCAAACCCTGACCTCTGGGTGGAGGCACCCGCCATTGGATCCAGGCCCCTCAACCTGTTAGTGGCAAATCAGGCAGGGGTAGTAGCCCCTGGGATAGCGCCATCTAGGGGTTACAATCTAATCATTGTTCCCAGTTTATTCAATTCCGTGTACAATATAGTATGTAATAATACTGTTACAGGTTATATAGGACCTCACAGTCAAAAGTGGCTGGGTGTGCCGCGCAAGTGAATGCACGGCACATTGACCTGCACCAGCACAAAAGAACAGGATATTCAGAAAGTGCACCATCAAAAGCGATTGCACAAATATGGCTGATTATCCTGGGCATGTAGGATCACCCAGTGGGAGATGCATGACGCGGCAGGAGACCTGTGACCAGCTTGGAGCAGATGGAACTGTGAGATGGGAAGTCACTTTCGTGGCATGCACAAATGCAATATTCAGCCAGGATATGCAAATAGCCCCATTACACAATCTGTGCCCAAACAGCACATTTGCATCTCATTACTGGAATGTATTCAGGCCATTTGTATGTGCAGTTCCAGATATGCAGGGTAGCACCACCACTCCACAGAAGTGACCAGGAGGTACTGCAGCGTAGCAGGCAGGTGAGGGGCCATGTGTGTGTGTGTGTGTGTGTGTGTGTGTGTGTGTGCATGTGTAATGCATTGGTCTGTGTACAATGCTGTTACCCATGGCCATGTTCGTGCCTGTGGTGTCTGCATGCACAACACTGTAGATTCCGGTGTCTATGCGGCATGACTGTGACACCTCCAGGCTGCAGGTGGTGCTACCTCTGCCCTGTGTTGCCAACAGCTGCACAATGCCCACATCCAGTACACCACACTGACCAACCATACAGCCCCTGTGGCATTGTCACAATGCATGGCTGGCATCTGGGACATGGATGTGGTTCCTGGTGGTGAGGACTGATATGTGCGTGTTGAGTGCATCTGTGGTGTACCACCGTGGGTTTGTGCTAACGGTCTGTCCCTGACCCATGCCAACCCACCACCAGTACCGCCATGCATTCTTATCACTGGCATCCCAGACGTGGTCATGGGTGCATGTCACCACCAGGTGGCACTCTGATGGCCACATGGGTGCAGGCAATGGCACCTCACACATGTATTATATTGCAGCTCTCCACACGCTGGTGTGCTACTGTGGTGACTGACCTCATTGGCATATGGCATCTGGGTGTCTTGACCTGGGTGCAGTGCAGGGGTGGGTGCCTGGGTGCTACCGGTGGTGTCTCCCACCAGTATCTGCAGGTGCCTGCGGCATGCAGGCACAGCACAGCTGTGGCTTTGGGCCCTACTTTCCTGGCATCTCTTCTATGTGTGGGTGCATGGAGCTCATCCTGGATCAGCTCACAGGGCTATCTCAGGATATCCTGCCTGTAGTTCAGCAGCCTGCCAGTGTATGTCTAGAGCTCATCCTGGAGCAGCTCACAGGGCTATCTCAGGATATCCTGCCTGCAGTTCAGCAGCCTGCCTGTGTATGTCTGGAGCTCATCCTGGAGCAGCTCAAGGGCTATCTCAGGATATCCTGCCTGCAGTTCAGCAGCCTGCCTGTGTATGTCTGGAGCTCATCCTGGGCAGCTCACAGGGCTATCTTAGGATATCCTGCCTGCAGTTCAGCAGCCTGCCTGTGTATGTCTGGAGCTCATCCTGGAGCAGCTCACAGGGCTATCTCAGGATATCCTGCCTGCAGTTCAGCAGCCTGCCTGTGTATGTCAGGAGCTCATCCTGGAGCAGCTCACAGGGCTATCTCAGGATATCCTGCCTGCAGTTCAGCAGCCTGCCAGCGTATGTCTGGAGCTCATCCTGGAGCAGCTCACAGGGCTATCTCAGGATATCCTGCCTGCAGTTCAGCAGCCTGCCTGTGATGTCTGGAGCTCATCCTGGAGCAGATCACAGGGCTATCTCAGGATATCCTGCCTGCAGTTCAACAGCCTGCCTGTGTATGTCTGGAGCTCATCCTGGAGCAGATCACAGGGCTATCTCAGGATATCCTGCCTGCAGTTCAGCAGCCTGCCTGTGTATGTCTGGAGCTCATCCTGGAGCAGATCACAGGGCTATCTCAGGATATCCTGCCTGCAGTTCAGCAGCCTGCCGTGTATGTCTGGAGCTCATCCTGGGACAGCTCACAGGGCTATCTCAGGATATCCTGCCTGCAGTTCAGCAGCCTGCCTGTGTATGTCTGGAGCTCATCCTGGAACAGACTCACAGGGCTATCTCAGGATATCCTGCCTGCAGTTCAGCAGCCTGCCTGTGTATGTCTGGAGCTCATCCTGGAGCAGCTCACAGGGCTATCTCAGGATATCCTGCCTGCAGTTCAGCAGCCTGCCTGTGAATGTCTGGAGCTCATCCTGGAGCAGCTCACAGGGCTATCTCAGGATATCCTGCCTGCAGTTCAGCAGCCTGCCTGTGTATGTCTGGAGCTCATCCTGGAGCAGATCACAGGGCTATCTCAGGATATCCTGCCTGCAGTTCAGCAGCCTGCCTGTGTATGTCTGGAGCTCATCCTGGGCAGCTCACAGGGCTATCTCAGGATATCCTGCCTGCAGTTCAGCAGCCTGCCTGTGTATGTCTGGAGCTCATCCTGGAGCAGCTCACAGGGCTATCTCAGGATATCCTGCCTGCAGTTCAGCAGCCTGCCTGTGCACGTCTGGAGCTCATCCTGGAGCAGCTCACAGGGCTATCTCAGGATATCCTGCCTGCTGTTCTGCAGCCTGCCAGTGTATGTCTGGAGCTCATCCTGGAGCAGATCACAGGGCTATCTCAGGATATCCTGCCTGCAGTTCAGCAGCCTGCCAGTGTATGTCTGGAGCTCATCCTGGAGCAGATCACAGGGCTATCTCAGGATATCCTGCCTGCAGTTCAGCAGCCTGCTTGTGTATGTCTGGAGCTCATCCTGGAGCAGATCACAGGGCTATCTCAGGATATCCTGCCTGCAGTTCAGCAGCCTGCCTGTGTATGTCTGGAGCTCATCCTGGGGCAGCTCACAGGGCTATCTCAGGATATCCTGCCTGCAGTTCAGCAGCCTGCCTGTGCACGTCTGGAGCTCATCCTGGAGCAGCTCACAGGGCTATCTCAGGATATCCTGCCTGCAGTTCAGCAGCCTGCCAGTGTATGTCTGGAGCTCATCCTGTAGCAGCTCACAGGGCTATCTCAGGATATCCTGCCTGTAGTTCAGCAGCCTGCCTGTGTATGTCTGGCTGATTTACAGCAGCCCCTTCCTTCTCTAAGTTTGCACAGCACAAATATGTAAAACCCTTTCAGGAAATCATCAAAGAACTACAACCCATGCTGAGAGAAGATGAAACACTGAAAGACATCTTCCCTGAACCACCTGTCATTGCCTATAAGCAGCCTCCCAGCCTTTCGAACATAATGATTAATAACAAACTCCCAGCAGACCAAAATAACCAGAAAACAAAAGGGACAACACCATGCAACATGCAACACTGAACTGCACTTCTTGAGGATATTAATAATATAGACTGGTCTCCCATCTATCACACTGATGCTGTAAACACAGCACTTGAATACCTGATGTCTCAGCTTCTGGCCCTTCAGGATCTGCACATCCCTCTGAAAAAAAGGTGTCTTAGGGCTCCCCTAATAAATGTCTTAAAAAGACCTCCTTCAAGCCATGATAGAAAGAGACAAGGCCTGGACCTGGCAAAGAAGTCCCAACAATCAGAAGACGGGTTAACTATAAACAACTGAGAAATGTCTGCAAAAAGAGATTCGAGAAGCTAAAAGGAGCTACTGCTAAGCTTTCTCCAATCTTCAGCGGGTGATACCAGGGTTTTGAACCACATCAAAATTTCATTGGGCAAAGGCCCAAGCTGGCCATTACTGACATGACACTGAATGACGCAAACTGTAACAAGTTACCTACTGTTGCTAATGCTCTTAATGCACAATTCTAGGATCTCTCCGAATACACTGAGAAATTCAACCAACCTCTTTCACCTCCTCCTGAGGTGCAACTTTCGCATGAAACCCCTTTTCGTCTCACATTAGTCTCCTCCACCGAAGTGCTGCATCTCCTCAAATCAGTATCCACCTATGGATCTGCTGGCCCGGATGGGCTACTGTCAAGCTTCTTGAAGCAGGCAGCCCCTGCCCTTGCTGTTCCTATTGCAAGAATCTTTAATCTTTCCATAATAACCCAAACGGTACCAACATTGTGGAAAACCACTCGCGTTGTCCCTGTTCACAAAAGGATACCAAAATATGTCAAACTATAGACCGATTGCCATTCTCTACCCTAAATAAACTTCTCGAGAAGGCCATCGCTACTCAGGTCACAAATTATCTGCACCTTAACAACCTTATATCCCCTACCCAGCACGGATTCGAACAGGACACAGCACCACAACTGCTCTACTTCAGCTGATAAATTCAGTCCTTACAGTGATGGATAAGATCCTGCTCACTGGGCCATATTTATCGATCTCACAAAGGCATTTGACCTTGTGAATCACTCTCTGCTACTTTCCAAACTGTCCCGCTTGGCTTTGACCTGTCGACCATCTCCTGGTTCGATAGCTACCTCTCAGGGAGGTTGCAATTTGTCCAAATTGAATCCTTGCCTTAAATCTTCCCCTACCTCTGTTGGAGTCCCCCAAGGATCTATTCTTGCCCCACTACTTTTCTCCCTTTCATTAACAACCTGCCCTCCTTCCCTGCTCCTCCTCGTTAATCCTTTATGCCGATGACATGGTGCTTCTCTCAGTGGTAAAGATCCCTTATCAGTAAGAGCACATCTTCAAGCAGACTTCAACTGCTTGCAGGAGTGGTTACTACAGAACAGGCTCCTAATGAATGCTAAGAAAACTGTAACTATGCTTTTGGCCCCCATCAAGAATCAGATCTGTTACTCCAGACTTATTGATACATTCTCTAGATGACTCCCCTCTTGAATTCGTTACTTCCTTCCGGTATCTAGGAGTCACTCTCGACCCATCTCTTGACTTTCACCTCCACATTGCGGCTACATGTAAGGCACTTTACTCAAAACTTGGTCTTGTCTTTAAAATTAGGTCCTCCCTCAATAATGCTGCCCGGCTTGCTATTGCACAAGGATTTCTCCTCCCTGCTCTGACATATTGCTCTCAGGTTTACCTTAAAGCTAGCAAAGGAGCGCTCCAGAAATGGAGCACCTGCTATAACAGTATATGCAGATTTGCTCTCTCCGCTCAGAACTTACCCATCATTGTCAGCTCTACTTGAAACTAAATTGGCTCTCCCAGACTCGCTCAGGCACTATTCTGCAGGCTGTACAATTGATAATATGATCAGAACGGGGTCCCCTAAATACCTTGCTGAACTTTTAACTCAGCCCTCCCAAGCATACCTTCTCAGGGCATCTGCTCAAACCCAACTTGAAATTCCCAGATATCTCACACAAAAAGGAGAATGATCCTTTGCCATATCTGCCCCCCGCTCCTGGAACTCCATTCCCTCCCACATCAAACTCTCCAAATCCCACAAGGCCTTTAAACTGAGTCTTCGGGCACACCTATTAGAATCCGACTGCTGCTCTTGTGCTGTAACTTGAGCCTCTCTCCTAGCATTTTCTCCTCCCTATGGCACTTACTGATTTCCTGCTGGTCTCCAAAATCTGAAAGTTTCCCACATCCAGCAGAAATCCTATTGTTATAATGCTACTTCATTTAAATTTTGTTTGCTGTTTGTTGTTTCAATTTAGTCATTGATGTATCAGATGAAAATAATTAATGTAATGTTATCTGTTTCTCTTTGTCATCACTGATAATGACTGTACCTGGCTGTATACTGTTCAAATGTTTGTTCTCACCTCATGCTGCGTCATGAAATAATCTTTAATGTTGACTCCGGTCTCCCCTCTCTGTACTCTCCCGGGTCGTGCCTGAATATAGGCAACATTGTTGTCTAGTGTACTTACCTGGTAAATAAAAAACAAATAAATAAATAAATTTAAGCACATTAAACATACTTGAACTGGATATCCAGGTATCGCCACATGAGGAGGCAGTCGTCCTCTGTAGTAACATATCTCAATGTCCCTTAACTTGTTAACTTCTACTGCTACCACAGCCCGGGCATGATCCGGGTAGTGGGCTGGTCTGAGGCCATGACTGCAGAGAAAAACAAACAGACACTCATTGTTATTTCAAGTCCCATTTCACTGAAAACTTTCTTTCTTTTGCAAAATGGCTCCTCTGCTGCTGTGTTTACATTACTACCCCACCCTGTAAAGGTGGCGGCAGCACTCCTGTGCATCAACATTCTGAAATTGGGTCAAGCCTACAGCGCATCTGATTTACACACTCTACTGATAACTTTGCTCAAACTGCATAAACTTGCGCTGTTCTTTTTTCCTAGCACATTTATATGATTTACCACGGACTTTTCACCTGCTGAAGACATTGCTCTAGCTTACTGTCCCTTAAAGCCACAGTATTTCAAGCACAGGATTGCCTGTAACTCTTGCTGCATATCGGATATAACTCACAATCTCTCTCATGGCTTTGAAACTTATACTGACGCTGAACCTATAATTATGCTCACAGTCAATGGCTTAAAATGCTTGCTTTTGCTGGTAAAACTTAACACAGTCCTTATTTGCAAAGTGACTACACTGCTACACACAGATTCAGCTGGCTTTGGCAAAATCACTTAGTTTGAGCAATGATTTCTGTTGGTACTCACTGTTATCAGTAGCTGTTTGCTGCGATGGAAAAACAACCTGCAGCCAGTCTTGGAGACCTCTGGAAAGAAGCGGGTTGGCAGTCCTGCCGATTGTCCTTCTGAACACCACACTCACAGTCCAATCGATCGAGATGCGGGTTGAGCCCGAATTTAAACAGAAAAGTCAGTTTTTAAAACTTTTTACAGCGCTTTCAGTCACCGCAATGCTCCTCCTGATAAGCCAGTACGCACACTCCACTCACACTCCCTCTCGAATGCAGGGCAGTCACTGTAGAGCTGGCTTGGGGGAGGGACTGATTGCAGTCTCACCAATCACTTGACGCCATGCAAATGAGCCTCTTTCCTCTCGAGTGCTCTTCTCCTCACGGCGATCGTAAAGCAGGCAAATTTAAACTGCAAACCCACACTTTTTTTTTTCCTCTGACTCCATGGCAGGAGCCCCATTTCAACCATTTTTCATGGCCATTAAGCACAACAAGTCTCTCAGTTCACAAGAAAGCATTTCCAACGTCCAGGGCACAATTTTCCTTTTGCTACCCCTAGTTTTCCACACTTTTCTATATCACAACAGTTTTAAAAGCTGGCAAACGCTGTAATTTGATGCAGAACAAGGGCATACACTCCCAAGCTTTACTGCTTCTTGGTAAACAGTTGGCATTTTAACAGCAGCTCATGGATAACAGCACACAGCGGCACATTAGTTAACCTTGCTTCAGATTTTGGGCTACCCATCCAGATAGCCAAAACACTAGCCCTTTGCCCGAGCACCTTTCTTATATTCCTCCCTAAATTCCAAACCCAAATCCTCAGCGGTGCCTCCATTTTTGTAACCCTACCCGGTCTGCCATTGCCATCTGACAGCAATACCAAGTGGGCTGGGTTCGGGAGAATATGTCATCCGGCACATAGGCTAGGTTTGCTATTCTGCACAGGGCACCCAAGCATCCGAACACAGGAAGCAATAACTGTAATGTCCAATACCAGAAGTGGGATTCTAAAGTGAGGCTTTTATTCACATCCAAACAGAATAAACAAAGCATAGATGGACGCCCACGGGGCTACACTCCTGGTAATGCAGATTAAAGGAGACCAGAACATTTCCTCATCACTTTAGCCCTCCGGCTCTGAACCCACTGAGCACACAGCCCGGACATGCACGCTGCTTTGGGTTACAAAGCCCGAACTTGTACACTGTTCTGGGTTTTCCCTGGCTTAGCTCCTTTGCCAGCCACTTGGATACCTTCCATACTTTATGGAAACATTTTCTGGTGGCTTCCTAAACCACCTAAGAGCACCTCGGCTCCATCAGGGAATCTTCCTTTCAATCCCACGTCTGGGTACCTTCCTCAGGCACTGGCCAAGTACCTGAGAGAAAGCAAAAGGTGTCTCAGAGCAAATCCGTAGAGGTGAATTTGGTTACTACTGATGGGGGGGTCTCCCACCTCTCGCTCCCACAATTCATACCTGGCCAATTCTCTGGACAGAAACACCTCATCCTTTAACACTGTACTGTGTAGATTCTTGCTAAATGTATTTCACATTCCATCTACTTGTCTTGCTTCCCATTTGTGCTGGACTTGAACATACTTATCATGGCTTCATCCATTACTCTAGACCCCCAAAGTTAAGCAGTCCAATCCCCATATTCTTTCTTTCCATTTGTGCTGGACTTGAACATACTTATACGTGGCTTCGTCCATTACTCTAGACCCCCCACAAAGTTAAGCAGTCCAATCCCCATATTCTTTCTTTCCATTTGTGCTGGACTTGAACATACTTATTAGTGGCTTTGTCCATTACTCTAGACCCCCCATGGAGTTAAGCAGTCCAGTCCCCACATCTTCCAACTGTACTTGGCTGTCTTTTCCTGACCCCACAGTAACAGTCCCTTTAGTTTCCTTCTGTTTCAGGTGAAAACACTTGACCCTTTTTTCAGAGGGAACTCATCCTTTGGTTGCAGGAGCCCCACAGGCATTTCTTCCACAAGAAATCTTCCTCTCACAGCTTCTGGTGCCTCAGCACAACTTGAGCAGGCAGCTTCTTTTCCTTAGCCAGACCCAGTGGGGGTGCCCTGGAAAACAGGCAGACATCGTCCCCCCATCCCTCAGAGATGGGGCTCTGAACATGAAAGCAGTCTCCACCACTTCAATTACCAGTTCCTGTGTTCCTCTTCAGGTGGAAACACACACCCTACACAAAGTAGCTCTGAAACAGGCTCAAAGCTCTGAGAGCCGCACACACTCTGCTGCACTACAGTCTCTCTCTCTGACTACACAAGACTGGCTTCAAAATCCCCAATGTTCTACTCTAACCTCCAACTGCAACATTCCAGTGTGGCTTATGCAGCTGCGACAGTTCTAAATGATGTCATCCCTCAGTCTCAGCTGAGACTGAGAACAGAGTGAGACAGTGTGAAATCCATTTATCTGGAGTTTCACAAGCTGCCTTCCCTGCCTTCCACTAGGTCTTACTGGGATTCTAGTAACCCCGGGTAACAGGGGGGTTACAGATAGATATGTAAATATATATAGATACATAGATAGATAGATAGATAGATAGATAGATAGATAGATAGATAGATATAAATATAATCAACTCCGGGAGGGCGGGTTACTGGTGAAAGCAGCCAACACTGGGAGTCGCTGTATCGGTACAGCGCTCCGACAACCCATTCAACACTGTGGATGTTGAACAGGCTGTTGTCGCTGTGTTGGTTTTGCTCTCCTGGGTTCGACGTTCAGATGGTATACCCTCCACTACAATATCAGCAGACCCCACATTAGACTCCACAAGGGGAGCGGATGGCTTTTGCTCTTCAATAGCTCCAGGCTTCCCCTAGATAGCAGTGACGCTGTGTCCAAAGGTGTCACTGCTGGACATGGTCAGATAAATAAGTAGTTGATGCCTTCAAACAGTCCCAGAGTGGGCCCTCTGGCACAAAACAGAACACAGAGGCAACTGGATCACTCCCTCTCCCTGAAACTTGCAATGCACACATCTCTCCTCTGTTTTCTCTCTCTCTCTCTCTCTTGCTATCTTTCTCTCTCTCTACCGTCCTTGCTTCCACACCATGGGCGTGAGGAGAAAATGGCACTCCAACAGCATGTTCCTCACACACCTAGACCAATGGGCCAATCCGAGCTGTAGCCTTGACCCACCTGATCACTCCACCAGACTACCAGGCACCTTCTCTTGCAAGAAGGGGAGTAAGCGCGAACCACTCACAAAATGGCACCTCATGGTGACACAACAAAAATTTGGACAGGGGCTCACTACAGCTGCCAAACTATTGCTCCAACCAGTCCACCCAGAAGCATCCAAAATGCAGGTCCTGAATGAGCACCCACATTTGTAAGCCCTACTCCTCTTGTCTGAGGGTCCTAATGGTGAAAATGGGGAGGGCTCCAAACCAGAAACTTTTCAGGAAATACAGCCTTTAAAAGGACCAAAGGTCTTACCTTGCCTGCAGGATCTCACAAGGCAGGAAGCCATGGCTCTTACTTGGTCAACTGGAACAATCGGCAACAAGCAGCTGCATTTCCAGACCAGGACCGGGTGGACAGGTGCTAATTTCTCTTAGGAAGGAAGCAGCATAGTTAGAAGCAAAAATAGTCTCAGCACACTCCAGGGTAAAAATAAATAAAATGATTTAATTAATCGCTAAATCAATACAAAGTGCTCAGCTCCATGGAGCGGAGGGTCAGACAGGTCATAGAGCCATATAAGCTGAGACTGAAATGCAGCACTAGGCTGACATGAATGTACGTACCAAAAAGGCTGAAATTTGGACTGGATATGGGCTTCACTCAGATATCTTGAGATGCAACAAGCTCAGACTGGTAAAAACAGTATGTTGCCTACTCACACTAGGGGAGTGACTTACTCCTCCCAAGAACACCCCCAAAAATGGGTACTGGCCTATGTAACCGCAATCAACCTGAAAACCTTGCTGAAGATCAAACCCATCCCAAATTACCTTTCCAGGGAAAACAGTTGCAGAGATAAAAAGCAGCAAAACAAACATGGCTCCCTCCGCACAGTTTCACACCATCCTGCATTTCTTGGGCCTAAATCAGAAGCTGCCCCCAGACACAGGCACGGTAGGTCTGATAAGGTGAGATTCCAAAATGAAAAAGATTTACTGAACAACTTCCTCATTTGAGGGGTGTACCACGATACACTGCCCCAGCGCTTCACTTGGTAGAGCTTCCTCAGGGGGCCACCACATTTTACTTAGAAATAGCACTGTAGTCCTAGCAAGGGTTAGGACTCAGAAAATTAAAAAAATGAAAAAAAATGGTGCGCAGAATAGAAGATACATAGAAAAGTAAATCTGACAAGCATGCTAATATTTTTAATACTTGTTGCTGAAATTAGTGTTTTTGGAAAAACATTTTTTTTGCACTGCTAATTTAAATTATGAAATGGGTAGGGAAAATCCAGCTGTTACAGTATTCAGATGGTGCCTTGCCAGATTTCTTTGGGTGGGGTACAGAAAGCCAGTCAGCAGTTCCCTGAAAAAAACAATCGGTGTGTGTGTGGGAAGAGGATGGATGTTGAAACAGACAAAGCACACGCAAAGTGGATTTTTATATGGGACTTTATTCCAGTCAAAATATTCAAACATTTTTATCATTTATAATTGTTCTTATCAGTTGGAACAAAGTGCTATGCATTGTCACAATTGATTAATAATTTCATGCCCATAACTGCTAATCATTGTTCCCGGTTTATTCAATTCCGTGTACAATATAGTATGTAATAATATTGTTACAGGTGATATATGATTTACCACAAACAGTGCAATCACAAAATGCTCAGAGGTTCATATTCATACAGTGTTAGCCATCAGGGGGCCCCATATTCAAAGTTCTCAGCTCGTGTCGCACGAAGTCCCTATCCTGAGCCCAAATTAGTGCAAGGCCCATAATGTGCTATATTTAAAGAGGACTTCAGCAAGATGTGAGTGCCCTAAACCTTTATGACGATAGTAGCAGCCATGCTAATGGCAGTTGACTGCGCTGTTTCCACTTTGCATGGAACTAGACTTCTGGTTCCGCCTTCTTCTAATGAACACCTAGATCCAATCGATTCCCTCCTCTCAGTGAGATAACGTTTGTTTTTCTGTCTTGTTCCCATGACCAAACCAACCTGCACAAATAGTAGACAATGTCAGCACAAAGATGCCCCCCAAAAACAAACCAAAGGACTTACCTGTTACTTAGATGACCGTGTATGGTTGACTCTCCTGCTCGCACTGCTGCTCTGCATCCATCCCGTCTGAGCAGGCCAGCCTGCCTAGTGAAGATGAAAATGAGGAACAGTTCACTCTCACATCTAAACAGCTCTTTCATAAACTGAGAAAGCTTGGCAACATGATGGGCAAAACTTTTGGGGAGACAGCTAAAGTACTGAGAGAGGTTTCTAAATGCACCTCTGACCTCGAGGAGGGCCTAACAGACAACCACAGCCCTTGACCTGGATGCTATGACCCTGCGGTTCCTGTGTTGCCTGGAGGAGCCGACCAAAACGCTTGATGATTTAGAAGTCTGCTTCTGGTGTGACATCATCTGAATCCATGGTCTTCCTGAAGGGGCAGACAGTGAGGAAATGGGCCCCTGTCTGGAGTCACTCCAAAAACTGCTATCATACCCACAGGAAGAGACCTCAGCATAGTTAGAGTGGGCTGTGCTCCAATCCTCGGACCCTCAGGCCCCACAGCACATCTGAGGTTGGTGATATTGAAATTCCTGGACTACCATATTAAAATGAAAGTACTCCAGACGGTGTGGAAAAAGAAACAGCTTGGCAGAAGACACCAGGAGAGAGGACTGCTGTGTGACTGGACTTCTCTGCTGGGACTAAAGAAGAAGAACTTTTGTACTTGGACCTTTAATTTACGGTAAAAAAAAGCTAACAAACAAAAAAAAAAAGTGTGTGTTTGTCTGAGTTAACTGAACTGAATGGTTATCTGAACAGTTATCTAGGTGTAAATCTCACGTGATTGAAAGGACTTAATAGCTGTGAGGTTTAAATTACTTGTAGAAACATCTAGTAAGTAGGGGAGGACTTAGCTAGAAGGAAGCGCTGTTTAAAGACTGCCTTAGAAAGATTCTGCTAATAGCTTGGCAGAAGACACCAGGAGAAAGGACTGCTGTGTGACTGGACTTCTCTACTGGGATTATATTGCCCTCCTTCCCTCCTCTCCACCCTCCCACTCAAAGCTAGTTCTATTTTTATAGGCACAGGATTTGACTGACAACAGGAATTTCCTGTTTGGTAGAAGGAAGTGAGTGATCACAGAACCACCAAAGAACCACCATCCTAGAAGGGCAAGAGTAGCTCTCCGGCCTCCTCTAGCTGCTGGAGGTCTGCCTCTGAGCAAGTAAGGGGTCTACTGAGAAATATAGGATATCCTTGTCTCAGAACAGGACAATCAGGAGCTTAAAGGGCACACAGGCAGAAAGTAAGGAGAGAGAGAAAAAACAGAGGAAAGAGTAAGGATTGCAAACAGTTAAGGGGCCAGAAATAAGACATGATTGGACTGGTGCAGTGCAGTGGCTGTGGAGCAGCAGTCTTCCGGGAGACGTTCTGGAGGATGCGGTATTGTCCCATCTGCAGGCACCTCTCTGGGCTGAGGGAGGAGGTTGCTCATCTCCAGGCTGAGTTGGCCAGGATCTGTGGGACCTCCTCTTCCATCCAAGGACCACCAGTGCCACTGCCGTTGCCTCAGAGGTTGCCAAGAAAGAGGAGAGGTTGGACCACAGTGGGCTCAGGGAGGGTGAGGGTGGTGGAACAGAGGCACATCGCTCCAGTTGTACCTCTCCACAATTCCTATGCCATTCTGTCAAAGTGTGGTTCCTCTATGGAGGCACCTGCAGTGGAGACCAAGGAGGATGCTGGGAACCTCCACAAAGGAGACCCACAGGAGGGTGGCAGGAGACCCTGCAAGGGAAGGAAACAACTCCTGGTAGGGGACTCCATTGTTAGGAAGGTAGAACTGGGGGAGGAAGGGGAGAGGGAAGTAAGATGCCTGCCTGGCGCCATGGCTTGGAGAGACTGGGAGCGAATCCTCAGGATTGCCGGAGCAGCTGCACAGGGGAGGGAGCTGGATGTCATTGTCCACCTAGGGACAAATGACCTGGCTAAGAAAGGGATTAGAGAAGTGCAGGAAGAGTTTGTGGAATTGGGGAGGGGCCTTAGTCAAGTAGCACGCACGGTAACCTTCTCGGAGGTGCTGCCCATCTATGGCATAGAGAGGCTAGGTGTTCCGCACCATGGGATTCAATCAGTGGTTCAAAACTGGTGGAGCTCAGGGATTTGGCTTCATTGGGACTGGGGTCCACCTGGAGGGATGCAAGCCTATACTGGCATGATGGGCTGAATCTGTCCGGGGTGGAACCAGGATCTTAGGTGATAGGTTTAATTGCTTCATTGGCAAGCATTTAAACTAGCCAGGGGAGAGCACTGGAAAGAGTAGAGCTCCTATTCCCCCAAATAATCACTGGGGTAGTAAATGCGGCAAACACCAACATAGAGGTGTCGATGGGAGAAGGGCTGGGGTAAATGGAGAAAGTGACAAAGGCAAGAAGGACAGGGATAGGGCAAAGGGAGTAAGGCCATCAGGAAATGGAGGGTAATGAGTACCAATGCCGTAGTCTGGGCAACAAGCTCCCTGAGTTGGTGGCCTTGATGGAAGAGGGATGCCTGGATATCGTAGCAGTCACAGAAACATGGTACACAGAGAACCATGACTGGGATATTAACATACCAGGGTACATAACCTACAGGAGAGACAGGCAGGGAGAAGAGGGGAGGAGTAGTCTCTATGTAAAGGAAGGATAAAGCAACTGAACAAAAGAGTAAACAGGAGGAGAGGAGGCACTGTGGGTCACCTTGGAGACTGGAAGGCTTACAATCTCGCACAGGGTTGTAGCAGACCCCATGTTAGGGAGGAATGGACAAGATATGATAGAAGGCATTCTTAGAATGGCAGAGAAAGGGAGATACTGTTGATGAGAGACCTGAATATGCCAGATGTTAACTGGAGCACATTTGCTGCAGCCACATCCAAGAGCAGGGCCATTCTTGATGCCCTACAGGTGGCAGGCCTCAGACAGCTAGTTTCGGAACCCACTCGTGAGGGGATCTTAGACCTTGTACTCTCAAACAGGGGCAGTGAGAGGATCTCAGATCTAGAAGTGGGTTGCCATCTGAGGACAAGTGACCATCAAACAGTGTGGTTCATGTTAAACTCAGCTACAGAGTCAAGCCATACAAAAGTGAGGGTACTGGACTTTAGGAGGGTTGACTTTGGCAAGATGGGAGAGTGCCTCAGAAAAGCACTAGCAAACAGGCTAGAAGGAGGTATGGAGCAACAATGGGGAATCATCAGAACTGACATCACAGAGGCAACAAGCCTTTGTGTGACGCAAATAAACAAATCAAAATGAAAGAAAAAGCCACTATGGTTCTCAAAAAAATTGTGAAAGTCTGTGGAAAAGGCTGTGAAAGTCAGGAAGAAAAATATAGCATTCCGGAAGTATAAGGAAACACAGAAGGAGCAGGACAGACAGCTGTACCAGTTAAGGCAGAAGGAAGCAGGTAGGGAAGTCAGAATAGCAAAGGCCCAAACTGAGGAAAAGATAGCCAACTCAGTTAAGAAGGGGGATAAAACCTTTTATAGGTACATCAGCGAGCGTAGAAAGACAAAGGGAGGGATAGTGAGGCTGAATAGAATGAATGGTGGGTGGGCAGAGGGGGACAGTGAAAAAGCAGGGATACTGAACGAATATTTCTGCTCAGTATTCACAAAGAGGAGGAGGAAGTGCCTAATCCAATTAACAGAAGCACTCTTGATAGGGTGGTCGATCCCAGTCCTTTCACAGAAGAAAGGGTTCTGCAAGAACTCCTAAAACTGAAGGTGGACAAAGCAATGGGGCCTGATGGAATTCACCCCAGAATTCTAAAAGAATTAAGGGAGGAACTAGTGAAACCACTGGCTACACTTTTTAATAAACCATGGGAGGATGGTGTGGTACCCGAGGACTGGAGGAAGGTGGATGTGATTCCCCTTCACAAAAGTGGGACCAAGACAGAGGCAGGAAACTACAGACCCGTCAGTTTGACCTCTGTGGTAGGGAAAGTGATGGAGTCACTTCTGAAGGAAAGATTAGTTGAGTACCTAGAGGCCAGTGGGGCACAGGACCCAAGGCAGCATGGGTTCACAGCGAGAAGGTCATGTCAGACAAATCTAATAGATTTCTTTGACTGGGTGACCAAAGTAGTAGACCAGGAAGGGGCTGTGGACATGGCCTACCTAGACTTTAACAAGGCATTTGACATAGTCCCACACAAAAGATTAATAGTCAAATTAACCAGCCTGGGAGTGGGTCCCAGGGTGGTAGCCTGGGTAAAACATTGGCTGCACAACAGGACACAGAAGGTAATTGTAAATGGAGTCCACTCTGAAGAAAGAAGGGTTACTAGTGGGTACCACAGGGTTCAGTATTGGGTCCAGTCCTTTTTAATGTCTTCATCAGTGATATTGCAGAGGGACTGGAAGGAAAAGTATGCCTTTTGCAGACGACACAAAGATCTGCAACAGGGTTGATACACAAGGAGGAGTGGAAAGGATGAAAAGAGAGGCCCTCAGGGTTTTGGCTGATGAAAGCGGAGAAATGTGGGCACACGGGATCGCATTTTGTATCTTTTGGGAGTACCTGGTGCTACCTAGCTATCTATCCATTTATCTACTTATCTATCTATCTTCTCTTCTGTCTCTCTGTCTGTCTATCTATCTACAGTATCTGTCTGTCTATCCATCTACAGACAGTATCTGTCTGTTTTTGTGTCTGTCTGTCTACCTACCTACCTAAAGAGAGTGTCTGTCTCTATCTATCATCTATCTATCTGTTTATCTATCTATCTATCTGTCTACAGTTGCTATCTTATAATACTGTAATTTACAAAATTATGTTATGGAATTATAAAGTACTGAATACAGTACAGACTCATATTAGTCACGTCCCTCACTAAACTCAATGTCCCTTTCAACGCTTTCTGTCGTTTTGCCTCAAATTCCCCTTCCCACATACACACCACTGTGACCTCTACTCCTCTCTAAACCTCCAATCCCTTTCACAGAGATGCCTGTCCCACTGCTACACTTTCGTCTCCAGATATTGGTTTGGAACTCTTCCCTCCTACCTCTCCTCTCTCCTATTTCCAGCTACTCCCTCCCCCTACAATTCACGCACAGATTGCCTCTGCTCCTTTGCCCTCCCATGAGTATATACCTCGGCCGGGCCTCCTCTTATAGACTCCCATCTCTCTGGAATAACCTCTCTCCTCACACCCGCCTCACCCCTTCTTCTTCTGAACTTAAGCATCTCCACAGGCCATCCCGTTACATCTTGCAGTTGTCCATGGCCCTAATCCACAACCTTACCTGTGCCCTCCTTCCTCTCTCTTGGTGACTGCATGTTTTCAATTTTGTTTCTACCTGAGTATTGTTATCTCCTGTATGGTATACCCACATGACAGTGACACCAACACAGCGACCTACGTTGCTGTTGACAAAATCGACAGTTTACCAACACGCCACTGTGTTGGTGAGTCTGAACAGAAATTTTACTGCACCTCCCGAATCAACTCCAACCAGGAGTTGATAATCTGACAATGAGGGAGGTCTGGGCAGCAGTGCCCCCCGCTAAAAAAGCAGGACTGGAAGACAATCGGGATTTATGTCAACATTTGACATAAATCCCGTCGCTGTGATGCCAGTCGATGAAAGTGTTGTTGAACCGGCATTGTAGATCCTTCCTGCATTATACCCTGTAATGCAATACCACTATGCAAACTGTATCCTACTATAATTAGATTGCACTCTATGGAGTGCTGTATATTTTACTTTCATTCTGTATTTCACTGTACTTGAATTCTTTTTTTTCTTTTTTTCTCCCTTTGTTGTATTTGTACCCCTTGTCCCCAGGCTGCACCTGGAAACGAGCTTCTGCTCAGTGTGCCTTTCCCAGTTACCAAATTTTAAATAAAAATAAATAAATATTATATACAGTAGCTATTTTACATTGTGATGCATGCGATTACCTACAAAGCATTGTAATAATAATAATAGGTTACGACAGACTCAATATATGCAGTTATATGATAGCAACATTAAATGTGTGATTTAGTAAGAAGTAAAGTGATACTGACAATATATTGCCCAGAGGATCGATGTATATGACTATCATATAATAGAACTCTAATTCATGTGGGGTAGCATACTGGAACAGTTTGTACCGGGAAGCTTGGATAATAGTTTGTGTGCCAGTCCCTACATTGGGAGCTGCCATTTGCACCATGCACAGCTCTTTGTGCAGCAGTGCAAAGGCAGGACTGGAGTGCATGCAGATGGAAGATAGATGCATGGCACAGCAGTATGTTGGAAACCCAGCAAAGGCACCAACTAGCTCTTTCTGCAACACACGTTAACACGTGGAAAAAGGCACATTTTAATAGGACATACTGTAACTAGCACAGACCAAATAAAATCCTTTAATAAGACCCTGTGAAAGTCAATAAGAATGTAAAGGGGGAACCAAGGTCGTAGACAAACACTTGAAATGCAGCTCCCTGCAGTACTGCCGCTGGTTGGGGGGAGTGCTTTCATGAAATTGACGCGGTCAGTGAACCTTTAATGTGATGACAAACTGGTGAAGTGGACCTTTAACGAACACATTAGAAATGTTATGCTGGCCTCTTAAAACACAACAATACATTGCAAATTGTAGTTAGAAAGAAGTAATGTGACCTACTGGGAGTTAAATCCAGGCCCACAGAATACCATTCCGGTGCACTAACCACTGAGCACCAGTCAGTATTCTGTGGGCTGGGTTCAATTCCCAGAAGGTCACATTATTATCTTTCTCACTACAATTTGTGATTTAAATTACTTAGTAGTGGCTAATTCTGTACAAAAAAAAAAACAAGCATTTGTCAATGCCGAACGTTCGCTTGCAGGTATTTGAACTGGTGTCTGGCACGTATGGTGCTGTACCCTAATGCCCTGTGCGATTGCTGGTATTTGCACAATAAATTTTCAACATGACCTTTTTGTTACCCCCATTGTGCGCTACATAGGCCGAAACACGTTTTGGGCAGGATGTGAAAAATGACAGCTGTACTGCTCATAAGGAAGTGTGGTAAAATGGCAATGTTTGAAAATCTGGAGTGGAAATATGAAAATTCGCGGAAACCTATGGCGTCGCGTGGGGCTAATACCTTGCCTTTCATCAAACAGTCATTGTTAGGAATTTTTCACCAAATTTTCAACATTGGCATTTTAAAACCTCTGCTAATGAACAGTGTCACTGTGATTGTCTTACTGTGTCCCATACATTGATTTTGCACACCAACTACGTCATTGTGCACTACATGGGCGGAAACAAGTTTTGGACAGGATGTGAAAAATGATAGCTGTACTGCTCATAAGGAGGTGTGGTAAAATGGCAATGTTGAAAATCTGGAGTGAAAATATTGAAAATTTGCAAACTTACGAGCGTGCATAGGACTGCACTGTATTCGTAAAACAGTTATTTTAGAATTTGTTCACAAATTTTCAACATAGCCATTTTAAGATCTCTGCTCATGAACAGTGACACTGTGATTTTCTTAATGTGTCCCATACACTGAGTTCGCACACCGACTGTGCCATTGTGCGCTACATGGTCGGAAACACGTTTTGGGCAAGATATGAAAAATGACAGCTGCACTGCTCAAAGGAGGTGTGGTAAAATGGCAATGTTGATAAATCTGGAGTGAAAATATTGAAATTCGCAAACTTACGGCGTGCATAGGAACTGCACACATGCACACTCATAAAACAGTTATTTTAGGAATTTTTCACCAAATTTTCAACATAGCCATTTTAAGACCTCTGCTCATGAACAGTGACACTGTGATTTTCTTAATGTGTCCCATACACTGAGTTCGCACACCGACTGTGCCATTGTGCGCTACATGGGTAGAAACACGTTTTGGGCAAGATGTGAAAAATGACAGCTGCACTGCTCATAAGGAGGTGTGGTAAAATGGCAATGTTGAAAATGTGGAGTGAAAATATTGAAAATTCGCAAACTTACGAGCGTGCATAGGAACTGCGCAATGAACACTCATAAAACAGTCATTTTTAGGAATTTTTTCACCAAATTTTCAACATAGCCATTTTAAGACCTCTGCTCATGAACAGTGTCACTGTGATTTTCTTAATGTGTCCCATACATTGAGTTGCACACGCGACTGCACCATTAATGGCTTCATGAGCGAGAAACACGTTTTGGGCAGGATGTAAAAATGACAGCTGTACTACTCATGAGGAGGTGTGGTAAAATGCCAATGTTGAAAATCTGGAGTGCAAATATTGAAAATTACAAGCATCACAGTATGCGTAGGAACTGCGCAACGCACGTCAGTAAAAGTCATTTTTAGAATTTTTCATCAAATTTTCAACATAGATATTTTAAGACCTCTGCTCATGAACAGTGTCACTGTGATTTCTTAATGTGTCCCATACATTGATTTCACACACCGACTGCACCATTGTGCGCTACATGGGGAAACACGTTTTGGTGAGATGTGAAAAATGACAGCTGTACTACTCATAAGAAGGTGTGGTAAGATGGCAATGTTGAAAATCAGGAGTGGAAATATTGAAAATTCACAAACCAACGAGCGTGCGTAGGAACTGCGCAGCGCACGCTCGTAAAACAGTCATTTCTAGGAATTTTTTCACCAAATTTTCAACATAGCCATTTTAAGACCTCTGCTAATGAACAGTGACACTGTGATTTTTTTAATGCATCCCATACACTGAGTTCGCACACCGACTGTGCCATTGTGCGCTACATGGGCGGAAACACGTTTTGGGCAAGATGTGAAAAATGACAGCTGTACTGCTCATAAGGAGGTGTGGTAAAATGGCAATGTTGAAAATCTGGAGTGAAAATATTGAAAATTCACAAACTTACAAGCCTGCGTAGGAACTACACAACGCATGCTCGTAAAACAGTCATTTTTTTGGAATTTTTCACCAAATTTTCAACATGGGGTTTTTGGGACCCCCTTTCATGAACGATGTCACTGTCATGGCGTTATTCAGGCCCGAAGAGGTGATTTTGCGCAGTGATTGCGCATTGACTCGAAATCACCCCCGGGCCCAAACAACGCCGTGACAGTGACATCATTCATGAAGGGTCCCAAAAACCCCATGTTGAAATTTTGTGCAAAAATTCAAAAATACCTGAATATGCAATAAAGTTGAAAACCCCTATCAGCCCATTATACAGCTTACCGGCATTTCCTCCGTTCGCGGTCAGCTTTGAAGAGTGCAGACGTGTTCCCGGTCCACCGAAGATCGTCGCGCCAAGCTCCGGAGGTAAGTATGGGGTGAGGGGGGGTGTGGGGAGGCAGGGTGCGCAGTGGGTGAGTGGAGTGCGGGTTGTGGGAGGGTGGCGTGGAGACTGTGTGGGACCATTTTACTTTACAGGTTTTTGTTTTTAATTGATGACTTGGGGCGTTTGCCATGCTGGGGTGGGCTCCCAGCATGGCACAAATGGCTGGGAGGCCGAGGCCGGCGGGTTGGGCACCCCCGTCCAGCAAACCATGAGGGCGTTTGCCATGCTGGGGTGGGCTCCCAGCGTGGCAGAAGATGGCTGGGGCCAAGAAGCCGGCGGGGGATTGGGCACCCCGTCGGCTGACAATGCGGGATGTTTGCCACGATGGGGTGGGCTCCCAGCGTGGCAGAAGATAACTGGGGGCGAGGAGCCGATGGAGGATTGGGCACCCGTCGGCTGACAACGGGGCGTTGCCTTGCTGGGGTGGGCTCCCAGCGTGGCAGAAGATGGCTGGAGGCGAGGGCTGACAGGGATTGGGCCCCCGACTAAATAGCAGCGGGATGTTTGCCACGCTGGGTAAGCTCACCAGGCTGTACAAAGCTGCAACAGCAGCCCAGTGCACGCAAAGGTGGAGTAAGGCAGAGTCGCAGTAGGTGGCCACTGCGGGGATAGCAATGAAGTAGTGCACAACTGCAAACAACATTGCAGGCCACACACTGCAGAACTGTGCTATGGTTCTGAAAGGCTTGCCCGGCGCTAACATGTTGACCAGCGCAAATACACTTGCACGTCGCAAAGTTTGCTGCATTCAAAGCTCTATGCAAATGAGCCTACACAGGCAATCCATAGGGCAAACAGCCACATTAGCATCTCATTATGGTCTGCTTTGCATGCATTACCATGTAGATTGCCCAGCATTGCATGGTGCACACAGCTCCATCTGTCAGTCAGAATGGAACTACAGGTCAGTAGCTGTACACTATGTACAATATGTACACTTTGGAAGAGAGAAGGGACGGGGTACATGATAGAGGTCTTCAGGTACATGAAGAGGTAAATAGGGAGGAACAGTGAGGGTGCTTGAAGGAAGGAGGAAGGGGCCACTAGAGGGCATGGGTGGAAGCTGGAGGGGAAGATTCAGGGAGAAAGGAGGAGGTGCTACTTCACTGAGAGGGTGGTAGAGCCATGGAATGCACTACCTAGGGGGCTGGTGAGGCAGAGACAGTGGAGAGGTTCAAGAGGGTGGGACAGGTACAGGGAAGGGTTCAGGAAGCAAAATCCAATGCAGCAAGAATATCCGAACTGGGAAGGAGAAGCCAGAGAAGGCGAGGGGACAGCAAGGTCAGCACCCAGGGTGGGGCTGACCAAGCAGCTGAACACGAAAGATCATTAGGCCTATTCTGCTGGCATTTTAGTATGTTAGTATGTTAGCTGCAGGCTGGGTAAGCTCACACTCCACCGGTATGTCAGACATGATAAACAGTTCGGTACCTGCGGGCTGGGTTTGGACACAGCCACACAGACTCTTTTGGCCCAGGGGACCAGCACCATAGGAATGGGTGGTTGTGCTGCATGCTATGAACATACTGTTACTCCTGCTACAGCGTGTATCAGACAGTACAGTACCATAATAGCCAGTATTGTGAGGGACACAGCAATGCCTATGGTGTGTCAAGCAATGATGACTGCTGCAATCCTCACAGTGACAGGTACAGCTGGCAGGTGTGTTCTGACAGTGGACACCACAGTCATACTATTCTGTGACCAAAATACACTGCGCTGGTAGCAGGGGATTCCCACACTAACATACACATGGCTGGCCGTGTGTGATGGGGAGTCTGGACAGGTGTGCAGTATGTACCCCTCCCCCCGGGAGGGGGGACAGACACATAACATCATACAGGCACACTGCTGTCAGAGGCATTCTTGTCACTGGCACATGTGCACTTTGTGGACGGCCCCAGTCATGTAGTGGCACCTACTATGTGGTGCAGCCTGGCCACCTGTACACCCTCCCCTCAGTACACTCCATTCCCCCAATGCTACATGTGTGTGCTAGAATGTGGTGGTATACCCGTATGGGGAAGGCAGGAGATGTGTGCACTGACAAGATGTCCACTGGTTGCTGGGGCACCCTCAAATACCTGGCAGGGTAGGGACTGGTGATAGATGATGGCTACTGGGTGGTCCGCTCTGTGTGCAGCTGCAGCATGTCTCTTCAATGGCACCTGAGGGCTCCATGGTGGCCATCGCCCCTCTGCTCCTCACTGTCTGCAGTTATTAGGTACAGCATGCTGCTGTGGTTGCATTAAGTCTTGTAGCCTGTTGCTGCTCTCTCCATGCCCCCATCCTAGTTTTGCTCGGAGCTAAGATTACCTTTTCATAGGCAGTAATTGCACTGTACTGCATATCGGCGCTAACGCATGTTGCAGTGCTGTGGTTCTAATATACCATTGCACCTGTCAATGTTCCGCCCTCCTACTTTGCCCCATGCATACATTATCTTTTAGCGCTGGCACTAACATGTTGCACCAGAGCTACTTGGCTTCTGAATATGGCAGTCCGGCACATCTATCGTACAATCGTACAAAATGGTTTGTGCCCAGTGCAAAGTTTTGAATATCTGGCCCCAGGTGTGGTATGTTGTGTGGTATTCTAGCTTTAGGCTGACATATCTAGTTTTATTCCTTTCCCAACCTCATCAGCATTGTAACAAACCCCACTTATTGTGACTTCTCAGCTTACTGAGGGGAGCCAATAACCTTCTGCTGAATCAGTCACTTGTGATATCACAGTAAGTGTGGTCACACAACATATGAAGTGTATGTATGAAGGAGAATGGAACTACCTGTCAGCCTTCAGGTAAAGCACCACTCTTTATATCACACTTGAAAACTCTGGTAGAAAAAAAACATCTAATCAGTAAAAGGAAAAAGAAAGATACTTGAAAAGGTAGCAGCCTGATACTTTTAAAAGTTAATATTATTTTCTGTCGTCTACTTTTGGTAGTAAGCCTACAACAGTACAATCTATGTTATATGAATGTGAACAGTTTAGTGACATTCACTTGCGAGACATGCTACCAGTTTGTTGGATAAGGATGTTTGTAGAATTGGGATTCCTTAGACTGGGATTCTACTGTATCTCATTAGTTGTTAGCTAATAAAATAGAGAATATTGCACAGGCGACTATGTGTTAGGAAATAATTTTACATATGATGACCCATAAGCTCGAGAGGTTTATGTGGTCATCACTCCAAGGATGTGTAAAAAAAACATAAGCACACAGTCGCTTTTGTTTTCCTTTTGTAATAACTGGTGCAGGGACTTCCAGACTGGCGTGTATCCCGATGTTGCACACTACAGTGGCACCAGCCGGGATGCAATGCAGTAATGCTGCAGTATGTCTCAAAATGCTGCAGTAAGGCTGCAGTATATCTCAAAATGCTGCAGTATGCTACAGTATATCTCAAAATGCTACAGTATGCTACAGTATATCTCAAAATGATGCAGTATGCTGCAGGGCACAGCAGTGTAAGTCAAGGGCAGTTAAGCCCTTCTTACATCTGATGCGCCTGCACACCAAACGTTTTGTGAGGAGTGAAACGGGATACTGGGAGTGTGTCACTGCCAATTCCATTGTAGTTCAGAATAGCAGGGGCTTGACAGTCTACACCTATCACTAAGCACTGTGGTTCTGATGCAACTCTGTTTGGTGGGCGTAAACTTGTTTACTTCAAAGGACCAATGACCCTCCAAACGGAGGGAGCTTTGGTCCTTTGATCTGCATGGAGCCACGTCAGCAAACAGCTGACTGGCTTTCAAATAGTTATGAGTTGCACATCTGAAGTTTGCTACAGATGTCTCCCAGTGTCAGCTGCTGTGTGTAGCCCTGTACCAATGTAAACTGTCTTGTCAATGTCTGTTGGTGGCACTGTAGCTCCCCCCCACTCACCCGACCCTCCTCTCAGCACCCACCATCCCATCCCACCGCTAAACATAACACTGACACTGTGGGTGCCCAATCCCCCAGTGTCGCTACCTCATAGTTTTATATACATATATAGGACAGGCATGGTCTCACCTGTATATTAGGGTTGAGGATTGAGTACGCACTTCTATGTTAAAACTCAAATCTTTGCACCTTAATAACTTTGCTCCCTTTCAACTGATTTACATGAAATTTGGAAAGCTCAGCCTTTGTGCCAAAAACTCCTGATCTTGTAAATTTCATGTAGATCAGTTCAGGGCAGACAAAGTTACAGAGGTGCAAATAAAACGCAAATGTCTCCTTTTTCAAAATATTAAGGCTCTATTTGCCACAAGATAACTAAAAATATATGAAGCTTTGAAACTTGTAACATTCAGATTTGATAAAGGCTGGTCCAAGGTGTGTGCCTTGTGGTTTTTAAGTCACATAGAAACATAGAATTTGACGGCAGATAAGGACCGCTTGGCCCACCCAGTCTGCCCATTTCCCTACCTAATGGATAAGATGCAGATCCTAGTTAACCAGCAGCCTACTTCTTTCTACCCCCACCCTCTAGAATTGCCTTATGGTTGTCCCATGCATGCTTGAATTCAACCACTGTTTTTGACTCCACAACCTCCTCCAGAAGGCCATTCCATGCATCCACAACCCGCTCTATGAAAAAATACTTCTTTACATTACCTCTGAGCCCCCCCCCCTCTATCTTCAAATTGTGCCCCCTTGTTCTTGCACACCTCTTTTTTTGAAAGATGCAACCCTCTTGGGCTTTGTTGATTCCCTTGAGGTACTTGAAAGTTTCTATCATGTCCCCCCTTTACCTCCTTTTCTCGAGGTTATACATATTAAGCTCCTTTAGTCTCTCTTCATATGTCTTCTGGAGAAGACCCTGCACCTTTTTAGTTGCCCTCCTCTAGACAGCTTCCATATTGTCTATGTCCTTGTGGAGACTGGGTCACCAGAACTGCACACAGTACTCCAGATGGGGTCTCAACAGCTGTCTGTACAGAGGGATAACAACTTCCTGTTTTCTACTGGTGATGCCTCTCCCTATGCATCCCAATATCCCCCTAGCCCTCCTTACTGCCCTCTCACATTGCTTGCCTCTTTAAGTCATCTGATATGACTACCCCAGGTCCCTTTCCGTTTTGTTGTTGTTAGTATCTCCCCCCATTGTGTACTCTTCCCTGGGTTTTTGTTACCCAGGTGCATTACCTTGCACTTCTTAGCATTAAATCTAAGCTGCCATACATTTGACCATTCCTCTAACCTCCAAGTCCCTTCTCATCCTTTCCACCCCACCTTGTGCTTCAACTCTGTTGCAGATCTTTGTGTCATCTGCAAAGAGACATACTTTTCCTTCAGCCCTCTGCAATGTCACTTATAAAGACATTGAAGAGGCCGATCTAATACTGAACCCTACGGCACCCACTAGTAACCCCTTTCTTCAGAGTGGACTCTATTTACTATTACCCTCAGTGTCCTATTCTCCAGCAAATTCTTTACCCAGGCTATCATCTTGGGACCCACGCTCAGGCTGGCTAACTTGTATATTAATCTTTTGTGTGGGACTGAGTCAAATGCCTTGCTAAAGTCTAGGTAGGCCATATCCACAGCCCCTCCCTGATCTACTACTTTGGTCACCCAGTCAAAGAAATCTATTAGATTCATCTGGCATGACCTTCCTGCCATGAATCCATGCTGCCTTGGGCCCTGTGCCCCTCTGGCCTCTATGTACTCGACAATTCTTTCCTTCAGAAGTGATTCCATCATTTTCCCCATCACTGAGGTTAAACTAACAGGTCTATAGTTTCCTGCTTCTGCCTTGCTCCCACTTTTGTGAAGGGGAATCACATCTGCCCTCCTCCAGTCCTCCAGTACCACTCCATCCTCCCATGATTTGTTAAACAGGGTAGTCAGTGGTGTCACTAGTTCTACCCTTAGTTCTTTTAAATTCTGGGATGAATCCCATCAGGCCCCATTGCTTGTCCACCTTCAGTTTTAAGAGTTCTTTCACAGCCCTTTCTTCTGTAAATGGGCTGGTATCAACTTCTGTATCCAGAGTGTTTCTATTGTTTGTTTTAGGTACCTCCCCCTCTTCATTTGTAAATACTGAGCAAAAATATTTGTTTAGTATCTCTGCCTTTTCACCATCACCCTCTGCCCACCCCCCTCTCCTTTATTAAGCCTCACTATCCGTCCCTTAGTCTTCCTTCCTTCCTACTGTTAAGTAGTTTTTAAATAATTTAATGAAAATGTTCAGTTTTCTGAGCATACGCAGTTAAAAAAAAATCAACCTATTCATAACCGAATTTGTTTTCACTATACGACACAGCTGTCTTTCATAAATGACAGCAGTGTCGTATAGCATAACTCTTGCTGCTGTTGCCTCTCATAGGTCCGGGATGGGGCTACTGTCATTGTAGCTCCACCATCCTGACTGTTCTGTACCTTCAACTTTATCTGCACACTGAGGGCCCTGATCCCTGGTGGCAGTGTATTTATTTTATTCATTTATTTATGTATTTATAATTACTGGTCAGCAATTTTTTCTATGGGCCAAACCAGTTGCTATTTGCCGTAATAACTGGCTGGTTATTCACGACATTCTGTATGATCCGCTCCAGTCGATGGCCTTTCAAGCTCATTGGATTATGTTGGTGAGAGGCGGATTCACAACTCTTACAAAACATGGCGGCTCTGTTCTCGCGTCCGTGGAGCCTCCAAAATAAGACGCGTCCATCCTTTTTTTTTATTTGTTTCATGTATCTGGTTGATCCAGCCTTTTCCCCAGCAAAATATCTGGTTGATCCTGCCGTTTGTCCGTTTCTGGACAAAATGACTGAAACTACAGCAGGCGTGCCAGGGAGCAGTGGTAGGCACGATCAGGTCAGAGACTAGCTGTAAGCAATAAACAAAACGTAAACAAAGAACTATGTTAAGGAAGGAGTTAGAGGGCAGAAGACAGATGAAGTCAGAGATTATGTGTGTGTGTGTGTCTGTGTTGTGAGAGAGAGAGAGTGTGTGTGTGTGTGTGTGTGTGTGTGTGTGTGTGTGTGTGAGAATGAACACTGAATTCAAACAGGAGAAAAATTGCTGACCTTTTATTATAAAAATAAAAGATGGGAGGTGTGTCATATTCAATTTAATGCTCATCCTCGGTGTGGGATGCTTTGATAAACCCTATGAGCATCCACACCTTGGGTGAACATTAAATCTCATAACACACTTCCTATCCATTATTCTCTATATATATGTACAATCCGACACGGGATTCCCATCCTCAGGTGTCGGATGCCCTCCCTCCTCTCCTCAGCAGTCTGTTATCTTAATAATGTTTGCCGACACGGGGCACAATCCCGTGTCGGGAGCTGACTCGTGTTGGACTGCGCAGCTGTACGCTTAATCTGCTGAGGAGCGCGAGTGCGTGCAGGGATGCTGACCTGCTAGCCTCTTGTTTCTAACAGGTATGCCACCATTGCCTGTGCATGGCTAGAAAGTGCTAATCACGACTGTATAGGAAAAAGAGGCCCTGCTGTGGAAGGACCTAATTCAGCACCCTTTCCAGGCTGGCTTGTGCTGCCAAGTGCAGTGTAATTAAGCTATATACCATGAGAGGGTGCTGGTGATGCCAGGATTTACCCATGCCCTGGGGTATTGTTCTGTCATGAGGAGTGCCGGTGACCAGCAACACCAGGGGTGGATAAATCTAGCATCTCTTACCCTCCAGTGGGATATTGCCATTATACAATGTTAATGTTTTGTGTTTGTAATTTTTTTATTTTAGTATTTTTTTATTTTAAATAGGAAAAATAGTGAAAGTATTACTATGCCAGAAAAATAGTCCATTTGGTGGAGATTCGGGAGTTTGTTTTTCTAAGATGGTGAGCATTTCTTCTAGCTCTGTTTCGTCTATTAAGGTGAATGTAGTATCCATTTGTATTTCATTTTTACGTTCGCTTGCGTGCATGCGCAAGGAACGTCTTGGGAGAATGGGACACTATGGAGGTGTGCCCAAACCCTGCAGTCCCCTGCTCCATTGAGCAGGCGTGGCAGTCCTGCACCAATCGGACGCGGTGCTGTGTATGACAGCGGTGTTCTTCTCTTCAAAGAAAACCACCGCTGTCATACACAGCACCGCGTCACGCCACTCCCCCCCAAATCTTTGCTGCCACACTGGGAGCCCATCCCAGCGTGGCAAGCGTCCCGTCATCTGCCAGCGGGGTGCCCAATCCCCGTGGGCTCCACAGCCCCAGCCATCCTTCTGCCACGCTGGGGCCCACCCCAGCGTGGCAAGCGTCCGCGTTGTCTGCGAGGGTGCCCAATCCCCGTTGGCTCCACATCCCCAGCCATCCTTCTGCCATGCTGGGGCCCACACAGCATGGCAAATGTCCCCGTCGTCTTTTTTTTCAAACCTGTAAATTGAAAGCGGTCCCCGCAGCTTCTCCCAGCCCCCTCCCACAACCCGCACCCACCACTGCGCACCTGCCTCCCCCACCCCATACTTACCTCTGGAGCTCGGTGCAGCGATCATCGGTGGACCGGGAACACGTCTGCACTCTTCAAAGCCGACCGCGAACTGAGGAAATGCCGGTAAGCTGTATAATGGGCTAGATAGGGTGTTTTCAACTTTATTGCATATCTCAGGCATTTTTGGAATTTTGCACAAATTTTCAACATGGGTTTTGGGACCTTCTCATGAATGATGTCACTGTCATGGCGTTATTCAGGCCGAAGGGTGATTTCGCAGTCACTGCGTAAATCTCCCCCTGCCGAACCTGAATTGCAGGCTCATGAAAGGGCTGTAATTAATTGATGGCATCCAAAAATTATTTCTGGCGTGCATTGCACAGTTCTAGCGAGCTCATAAGTTCGCGAATTTTCAATATTTTCACTACAGATTTTCAACATTGCCATTTTACCACACCTCCTTATGGCAGTACAGCTGTCATTTTCACATCCTGCCCAAAATGTGTTTCGCCATGTGGCGCACAATGGCGCACTCGGTGTCTTGAAATCAATGTATGGGACACATTAGGAAAATCACAGTGACACTGTTCATTAGCAGAGGTCTTAAAATGGCTATGTTGAAAATTTGGTGAAAAAATTCCTAAAAATGACTGTTTTACAAGCGTGCGTTGCACAGTTCCTACGCATGCTCGTAGGTTTGCGAATTTTCAATATTTTCACTCCAGATTTTCAACATTGCCATTTTACCACACCTTCTTATGAGCAGTACAGCTGTCATTTTTCACATCCTGCCCAAAACGTGTTTCCGCCCATGTAGCGCACAATAGCGCAGTCGGTGTGCAAAATCAATGTATGGGACACATTAAGAAAATCACAGTGACACTGTTCATGAGCAGAGGTCTTAAAATGGCTATGTTGAAAATTTGGTGAAAAAATTCCTAAAAATAACTGTTTTACGTGCGTGCATTGTGCAGTTCCTACGCACGCACGTAAGCTTGTGAATTTTCAATATTTTCACTCCAGATTTTCAACATTGCCATTTTACCACACCTCCTCATGAGCAGTACAGCTGTCATTTTTCACATCCTGCCCAAAACGTGTTTCCACCCATGTAGCGCACAATGGCGCAGTCGGTGTGCGAAATCAATGTATGGGACACATTAAGAAAATCACAGTGACACTGTTCATTAGCAGAGGTCTTAAAATGGCTGTGTTGAAAATTTGGTGAAAAAATTCCTAAAAATGACTGTTTTACATGTGCGTTGTGCAGTTCTATCATGCGCTCGTAAGTTCAAATTTTAATATTTTCACTCCAGATTCTCAACATTGCCATTTTACCACACCTCCTTATGAGCAGTACAGCTGTCATTTTTCACATCCTGCCCAAAATGTGTTTCCGCCCATGTAGCGCACAATGGCGCAGTCGGTGTGCAAAATCAATGTATGGGACACATTAAGAAAATTGCAGTGACACTGTTCATGAGCAGAGGTCTTAAAATGGCTATGTTGAAAATTTGGTGAAAAAATTCCTAAAAATGACTGTTTTACGAGCGTGCGTTGCGCAGTTCCTACGCACGCTCGTAAGTTTGTGATTTTCAATATTTTCACTGCAGATTTTCAACATTGCCATTTTACCACCTCCTTATGAGCAGTACAGCTGTCATTTTCATCCTGCCCAAAGCGTGTTTCCACCATGTAGCGCAAAATGGGCGCACTTCGTTGTCGAAATCAATGTATGGGACACATTAAGAAAATCACAGTGACATTGTTCATGAGCAGAGGTCTTAAAAATTACTATGTTGAAAATCCAGTGAAAAAATTCTAAAAATAACTGTTTTCGTGCGTGCAATTGTGCAGTTCCTACATGCGCCGCGTGCGGCAATTTTCAATATTTTCACTCCAGATTTTCAACATTGCCATTTACCAAACCTCCTCATGAGCAGTACGCTGTCATTTTCACATCCTGCCCAAAGCGTGTTTCCGCCATGCTAGCACACAATGGCGCAGTCGGTGTGCGAACTCAATGTATGGGACACATTAAGAAAATCACAGTGACACTGTTCATGAGCAGAGGTCTTAAAATGGCTGTGTTGAAAATGTGGTGAAAAAATTCCTAAAAATGACTGTTTCATGAGTGCGTTGTGCAGTTCCTATGCATGCTCGTAAGTTCATGAATTTTCAATATTTTCACTCCAGATTCTCAACATTGCCATTTTACCACACCTCCTTATGAGCAGTACAGCTGTCATTTTTCACATCCTGCCCAAAATGTGTTTCCGCCCATGTAGCGCACAATGGCGCAGTCGGTGTGTGAAATCAATGTATGGGACACATTAAGAAAATCACAGTGACACTGTTCATGAGCAGAGATCTTAAAATGGCTATGTTGAAAATTTGGTGAAAAAATTCCTAAAATTGACTGTTTTACAAGCGTGCGTTGCGCAGTTCCTATGCTGCGCTTCGTAAGGTCGCTTAATTTTCAATATTTTCACCCACATTTTCAACATTGCCATTTTACCACACCTCCTTATAGAGCAGTACAGCTGTCATGTTTTACATCCTGCCCAAAGCGTGTTTCCGCCCATGTATAGCGACAATAGCGCAGTGGGTGTGCAAAATCAATGTATGGGACACAATAAAGAAAATCACAGTGACACTGTTCATGAGCAGAGGTCTTAAAATTGCTATGTTGAACATTTGTGAAAAAATCTTAAAATAACTGTTTTGCGGCGTGTATTGTGTGTTCCTACGCATTTCCATCGCACGCTAGAATTTTCAATATTTTTCACCTCCAGATTTTCAACATTGCCATTTTACCAAACCTCCTCATGAGCAGTACAGCTGTCATTTTTCACATCCTGCCCAAAACGTGTTTCTGCCCATGTAGCGCACAATGGCGCAGTCGGTGTGCGAACTCAATGTATGGGACACATTAAGAAAATCACAGTGACACTGTTCATGAGCAGAGGTCTTAAAATGGCTGTGTTGAAAATGTGGTGAAAAAATTCCTAAAAATGACTGTTTCATGAGTGTGCGTTGTGCAGTTCCAATGCATGCTCGTAAGTTCACGAATTTTTAATATTTTCACTCCAGATTCTCAACATTGCCATTTTACCACACCTCCTTATGAGCAGTACAGCTGTCATTTTTCACATCACTGCAAAAGCGGTGTTTCCGCCCATGTAGCGCACAATGGGCGCGGTCGTTGTCTTGAAATCAATGTATGGGACATATTAAGAAAATCACAGTGACACTGTTCATGAGCAGAGCTCTTAAAATGGCTATGTTGAAAATTTGGTGAAAAAATTCCTTAAAATGACTGTTTAACAAGCGTGCGTTGCACAGTTCCTACACACGCTCGTAAGTTCGCGATTTTTCAATATTTACACTCCAATGACTTCCAAATACCTAAACAGCACATAGAAGCAAGCAACATTCGGCATTGACAAATGCTTGTACTTCTTTGTCACTGATTTTTTTAAGCCATGTCCAACTGCCAAATACCTGCAAGCGAACATTCGGCATTGGCAAATGCTTGTTTTTTTTTGTTCTAGTAGTGGCCATTTTTGTGTTCCAAGGCACGTTTGTTAGTCAGCGGTGAATGTGGTGGTGGGTGGAGTGGAGATGGAGTAGAAGTGATTTTTACGTGTGATAGCTCGAGCAGTTCCTTGGTACCTGTTCTCTTGGGGCAGAACGACAAGAGTTAGATTTCTTTTTATTTAGTTTTTTTAGATCAGATCAGTGTATACTATACATTCATTCTTGAGTAGGTCTTAGCTATTTAACAGTGTAATTTTGTATATTGGAAAACCAGAGTGGAACTGGAAGAAAAAAATGAAAGAGATGTGAGTTTAGTGGTGATCGCAACTAATATGTTCATTTCTTTGCGCACTCGGACCGATACCTGAACCTGATTCAGTATGGAATAGGATAGGGACAGTTCCTCATAATATGGAGTCGGCATGTGGTCACGATCCTATTCCAGTGAAGGTCTGAGCACTGTGTGTGTGCTCTGTGACAGAAAGCAGTGCAGGGAGATCTGTGAGGAGCCGTCGATGTGTCTCAAAATTGACAGCAGGCAGATCTCAATGAGAAGAAATTGGATGGAGACGCAGGGAACGAGGTAAGAGGAGGAATGAGGCTGGAGGGCAGCAAGTTACTTCTTCTTCCCCATAGGTGAGTTTTGGGGAGGTAATGAATTTGAAGCTGTTTGCCAGTTGAAATGAGAGTTGACGCACTGGAGTTGGGGACGGCTGTTCAGTGGGTATTGCTGAGTTTGTGACTTTCGGGCTGGCGATGCTCAGATTAATCTTGAAATGAGTTACTGATGTGGCTGAACGGTGGCTGGCACCTCTTCCCACGGGGTGATTGTAGGTTTTACAACAGGAAAGGGGTGCCAGTCAGCCAATCGGGATGGAGAATTTGAGGTCTGCTGTTGTGCCCATTGTATAATTCTTATTTGCACCAGGGTCTAACTTCGGGAGCCGGAGTCTGTGCAGTGGTGGAGCCCACTCTCGAGCTTGAATATTTGGGGTGGCCTTGCGGAGGATTGGACTCTCTTAAGGATCTCACTGCTATATTACCTGCACTACATAGACTGCAGTTTGTTTGTTTTTGTTTTTTATGTCCCCAAGTCTAAAGCTCTCAATTGCACCTTTTTTTACTCTACCCTTATTTATTTCTAATTCTCTATTGTTGGAAGCAGTTCTAAAAAGTGATTTTAGTGCTCAGCGTTCAGCTGTTTTTATGTTTATCTTTAAATACTTTTTTATCTTGTGCACTATTCCTACATTAGCTGTGAACTGAGAGCGAGACAAGGCGTGGAATATCCCCATTGATTTTACGACTTTTTATTTCTTAGCACCTTTGCTATAAAATTGAGCACCAAAGCATGAGTTACTTTTGTAATTAAATTGGTTCAGGGTTCAGAGTTGATTCGGTGTCTGGGATTTTCCCTTTATTGTCGGCTTGACCTTGCCAAAGAAAGACCTCGTAAGAAAGAAAGAAACACAGCGCTTGACAATTATACACCTTTGAACGCTGCGCCTGATCTACCTTGTACGGAGACGAAACTCCCTGAGAGGCTAACTCATAACATTGCATTAGAGGTGATTTCAGCATTGAGACCAGAACATCGAGTATTATTAGCAGAATATATATGAACTGAGAATTCTACAGAAGAACAAGTAGGATCTCAGAATCTTACTTCGGAAAGTGAATTTTAAATTTATTAACTAAATCGTTGTCTGAAAGATGGAACTGACCTTGACAGCAACTACTGAACTGATAATCATTTGTCACTAATCTGACTTTTTATACTGCCGTTTAACAAATCTTAGCTACTTGGTTTACTTTACTTGGTTTCAAAGGACAAAAGGAGCTACTGCCCATTGTGATTGTCCTCACCACCACCATGGTGGAACAAGTTATACCTTGAAATTATTGAACTCCATCCAGCAATCCAACCCCTTTTTAAAAGCTGAAATAGAACTACTGTCCACTAAATTTTGAGGTAGAACATTCCAGATTCTAGGTGTTCTTACCGTAAAATAATTTAACATTTTATTTGTTTTAGATTTTGAAACATTGATTTGTTTGTTATGGGACCGAGGGGTAGTCCTTCTACTGGCAAAATTTAGACCGCAGTGGTGCATGAGATCCTGGGAATTCTGAATTTTATATAATAGGAGTAAATCACCTCTAGTACATCTTGTGTGAAGCGAATGTAACCCAGTTTCCTGTAGTCTACCCCTGAAATCCAGTTTGGATAGATATGGAACCATTTTTGTAGCTCTCCTCTGGATTTTTTCTAATCTATCCATATCTTGTTTCAAGTATGGACTCCAAAAAGGAGACCCACAGTCTAAATGGGGCCTTACATATGTTCTAAACAGAGGAATAATCCATTCCTGAGTCCTTGATACAAAGGAACGTTGGATCCGAGTAAGCATTGCATTTGATTTTCTGGCTATCATGGTACAGTGATCGGTTGAAGAAAGTTTGTTATTAATGATAATTTCGAGATCGCGCTCTACTAGTGATACATTTAAGGGAATATTGTTTAAAAAATAAGTTTGTTTGGGGTTATTCTTTCCAAAGTGTAAACATGACACTTATCTGGATTAAGTGTCATCTTGTTTGAGTCTGCCCATACTTCAATAATTTTTCAATTATTACTCATAGATTCTCTGTTTAGTGATGTATCAGCAGAACCTCCTAGCTTGATGTCATCAGCAAATTTCGAAAGAAAATTGGCGGGCCAACCTACAGATCACTAATAAAAATATTAAACAGGGTTGGTCCCAACACAGAACCCTGTGGAACCCCACTGGTCACACTCTGAACCTGAGAAAGCAAGCCATTTATTCTGACTTGCTGTTGTCTGTTATTTAACCATCCTGATACCCAATTGATTATATACTGTGAAAATCCCAGTTTTACCATTTTGTCAAGCAAGATGTCATGAGGTACTTTGTCAAAAGCTCTGCTATAGTCGAGAAGGATTACATCCATGGGGATACCATTATCCAAACCTATACTTATATAATTATAAAGGCTACTAAATTAGTGGTGCGGAATACCCTTGTCTGAATCCATGTTGGGTACTGTCTATTATATTGCTTGATATGGATTCATATTCCAACATTTTAATGATTTTCTCCATGAGTTTACTTATGACGAAGTTAAACTTATCGGTCGGATAGTTTTCGGCTTAGAATGGTTACATTGGAATAACTGTGGCTATTGCCCAATCATGAGGATAACCTCTTCAAAAGAGATTTGTTAAAGATAATAGATAGAGGTTTGGTAATAGCTGCAGCTGTTTCAAGTAGAAATCTAGGATTAATATTATCTGGTCCTGGACTAGAGGTAGGTTTTAGAGAAAGAATAGCTTCTAGGGTATCATCATCGGTAATAGTATAGAGGGAGTATTGTTAACTGATTGCCTAAAAGTTTAGGAACTTCTTTTTTTGTATAAACTGAACAAAACTGTTTATTAAATGTATCAGCTATATCCCTATCAGTAGCAATAATAGAGTTATTCACAAATAGGGGCCCCATATATCTGTTATTCATTTTCTTATTATTAAGATAAGAGAATAATGATTTATAGCTATCATTGGTATGAGCCAAACGAAACTCAGATTCTTTTGGATTGTAAGATAGCTTGTTTTAAAAGTTTTAAGGTTTTCCTATATTTAATAATTAATAATTCTTTGGCGTCTCCTCACTATTTTTACACATGAAAAAAGCCTTTGTTTATTTTATTAATGTTTTGATAGTTTTGTTGAACCACAAAGGTATCTTCCCTTTTTATTATACTTTTTGAGGTAGGGACATATAAATCTTCAGATAGTAAATAGAAGATTTAAGATATTCCCAGGATTCCTCCAGGGAGAGAGGCGACAATATTACATCCCAAGAAATTGAATTTATTAAATCATTAATAGTAGCTAAAGTTGGCAGTATTATAGTTTTTGAATTCTGAAAAATTTGAGATATGTTGAAAAAATAACAAGGTAAAGGAAATTGAATAATGGTCACTAGATCCCAATGGGGCACCAACTAGAATATTAGAAATAGAACTCCCTATATTAGTAATAACTAAATCCAATATATTAACTCCATGTGTAGGTTCACTAATAATTTGTTCAAGACCCATATCTACTATAAGCACAATTAAATCTTTTTCAGCCTGCGTACTACCAATTAAGGAAGTCCAGTTTATGGAGGGCATATTAAAATCACCAAGAACAAGGATGTTACCTTTAGAGGCCATATCAGAAATTTCTTTATGTAAGCATGTGGAGTATTCCAAGTTAGACGTTGGGGGCCTATAGCATGTCCCAACCAACAGTTGGGGTTGTCCATTAAACTGAATATTCACCCAAATGGATTCAATGTTACTAGCAAGGGGAAGTTGGAATGAGGTTATATTTTCCCTAACATAGAGACAAACCCCTCCCCCGACCTGGCCTTGTCAATCCTTACGCTATAACTTGTACCTGGGAAGATGTGGGATCCAGGTGGTATCGAGGGTCCCACCAGGTTTCAGTAATAGAAATAAGTCCAAATTTATTAGAAGGCACTTAGCCTCAAGTTCAGATTTTAACCAGATTTAAAGATCTTGCATTGCAAGAAAGAACCTCACACTCAATGAAATCGGTATTAGGCCTTTTTAGAGAACAGGATTTTGCCTGTTCTCACCCCAGTTCTTAGTTTAAAAGTTTATTAATGGCTGTAGTAACACTTCTACCCAACAAGGTACTACCTCTACAGCTGAGATGAAGTCCATCCCAACAAAACAATGAATCTTTTAGGTAAAAGGTTTCCCAATGTGCAAGGCATAAGATGCCCTGCTGGAGGCTCATCATCTCAACCAATCATTAAAACTTTAATCTTAGTATTGATGGCATTAGTAGCTCTGGGTACAGGAAGAATTTCCGAAAAACATATAAGGCTGTCTTTTTCGGCCAGCACATTATTAAGTGCAATGATGTCCTGCTTAAGCTCATCAAGGCTGGTTCTGTTTACATCATTAGTACCGGCATCTATTATAAACAATGGATTTTCTCCAGCCCCCACTAATATATTTTTGACTACAGAAGTGATGTCCGATACTCGGGCACCTCTTAAGCTAGAACAAATACGGTTAAGTTTATCCACATTACATATAGGTCGATCTAAATGTTTGATAATGGAATCACCAATAACAAAAATTTGTTTAGATGAAAGATAGGGATCCATATTACTTGGAGAAAGTGATGATGTAACAAGTCCATTAGTTTGATCACTTAAATTAAGTTGGGGATTATTTTGCTTGGAAGATAAATTTGTAACTTTACTTACTGCACTTTTAAAGGGAGGACTAGATACTGATAAGCTCCCATGGGTGACAATAGGAGAATCGCCATGAGGAGACCCATGATGTCATGCTTAAGAACATCAGATTTATTGGATAAGGGTAGTGATGGTACATTATAACCTATTTGCCCTCCCTGCATTTTGATTTGCCCTTAGGTACTACAGCCCAATTTTCTAATTCCTCTGAGGACGAAATAGTGGAAGGAGAAATACTGGGAACATTACACTTTAAGTAGGTGGTGAAACAACAGTTAAAGAAGGACTCAGGGTAGAGACTGACCCAGCATGGAATCAATATAATCCTCCAGTGCCTCAATCTCAGGACTAACAACTGAGGATGCCAGTAAACGATTTATTTCATCATGGATGTTTCAATCATTAAGCATTCCTGCAAATATAATTAATCATCTGAGGACCCATAGCAAACATCAAACAGGACAAGCAATAGTTATTTGGGGCATCCATATTTTAAATAACCTTCTAATATGCCAAGGTAGAGAACAGGAAAACAAACAAACCATTAAACTTACTGAAATCAATGCCGTTTGTCCCAGCGGTCCCAGCCGGACACAGCAACACCAGCGTGAACCACGCGTGTCTCTCTTATCATCCCTTCGGCTCATCTAAGCTCACCGCTGGTGGACTTAAATCTTTGTAATTTGACAGTCTCTTTGTAATTTTGTGGCTACAGCTTATATTAAGCTGCATTATGTCGCTTTAGTTGTGACATTATGTAAACCTCTTCTTTTTTAACACATTCACTAGAAGTGGAAAATTAATTCAAAAGTCCCAGATAAAGGGCAAAAATTTGAACAATTGTGTTTCTCTGGATGATCTGATCATCACTACATCTACTCCCTGGGAAGTTACTAAGGGCCTCACCTATGCAGAAGCACTACAGAAGGACAATGGTAGAGGTAGGCAGGGGAAGGAAAATCTGAGGAATAGGCAAATCCCTTCTGTAGAGTCCCTGGACGTGATGGGTAAAACAATTGAAAAACAGATGGAACCTGTCCTCCTAGTGACTACGGACAGAACCCTAAAAGATCTGTCTGTGATTGAGGTCCCCACCCCTTGTAGAGCTGAACTGCACACTAATAAAATAAGTAAAAAAGAACATAAAGACCAGAAAGGAAAGAAGGGAAAAAATGGGAAAAGATACAAAAAAGGTGTGCAAAAGGTAAAAAGGAAAAAAAGAAGCAATTACAACATACTTCTCACCTATTTTGAACATTAAACAATCACTATCAAACTTAAAACATGTGAGGAACAGAAGGGAAGACAGTACATTTGACAAGTATTTCAGACTAAGAGTCACTGCAGAATATAAAGCAGCTAACTGAACAAGACACAAAACATACAAAACTTGATTTCTTCAGCTCACTGGATATAGAACACTCAAGTAGCCGTATAGGAGGAGAAGCTCAGAAAGGCAATGAGAGTTAAGTCCTAGCAGGATCTCCCAATACAGTATTTCAAAAATTAGATAAGGAGGTGGAACAAATTCACTTGGATGAAACATTCCTAGCACAATTCCCAGACACACTTTCAAAATACACTGTTAAAGCTTTAGCGAATTCGATCATGGCAAACATAGTGCTACTTAATGCATTTAATGATCTGAGAAACACAATAGATAGCTTAAAGGAAACATAAACAGGGGTCATAATAGGGGCACAGAAAACCACAGCAGTGTAGGTTGTTGGCTTACCTACAAGATGCGGTGCTCCGTTTACTTCTAAATGCTTTCATTTGTGAGTCGCTAGATTGTAAAAGTCGTGGCACAATACAAACAAATCCCCCAATCGGTATTGAAATCCGCCACTTCTCTAGCTTCCTAAGATGGCGAGATTCGTCTGTCCGAGATGATGTAATCTGGTGACAGCGCACCCGAGGGTTAATATATGCAGTATAGGAACCTTACAAGTTACATAAATAAATATTATTAAAAAGCACTGCTGCATAAAATCCTTTACAGTGCAGGTGTGACAACCTTTTCACACCTGCACAGTAAATTATTTTTATGCAGAAGTGCTTTCTTAATAATATTTCTATATATATTTATAAGGTTCCATACACATATATTAACCTCGGCACGATCGCTCAGATTACATCATCGTACAGACGAACCCTGCCATCTTAGAAAACAGAGAGGAGGGTCCGATCGAGGATTTGTTTATATTATGCGTGACTTTACATTCTAGCAACTAACAAATGACAGCAGTTAAGTAAGCTGAGCACAACGTTTTGTAGGTAAGCCAACAACCTACACTGTTGTGGTTTTTGCAGGCTGTATTTTGAATAACTTCTTTACGAGTCCTTTAACCAAAATAATAACTGTTCAAATTGACAAAATAAACTACAGTATTTATCTCAACAAAATAAGGCAAGAACCTTCAAGGATCAGGCAAGAAAGTTATCTTTTTCTACATTAATAATTCCAGAGTTTTTATTTTTTTATTTATTAGCTCATCGGTTTACAGACCTTTGAGTCAAAGACTCATTTACGAAGGCACCTCGTCAAGAGAGAGCTACATCACAGCAAACAAAACAGTACAGTACATAACACTTAGATTAAAAAAGCAACCAGTGTTACAGGCATTCACTGGTGGTACAAGCTTGGTAATAGGTAGATCACAGCAGTCATAATATAGGTACACGAGTACCACATCAGGTAGCAACCAGAGATATTTTATTACATTAGTCAGCAGATGTTGCCTGAGACCCCAGGCATATACAGCAAAAGTAGACAGGGCAAACCCAGCCTGGGATGAGAGTAAGGGGCAGGTGGAGGATTATGTGCAGTTGCAGCAGCGAGTGCTTGTCAGATGGCTTCTGGGGAGACCTTGAAAGACCAAGCTTAGTGGAGTCAGCTATGTTGGCTGGGAGGGAATTGAACCAGGAGGGAGTTGCTGGCCCAGTGGCGCTGAGGTTGAGGTGAGCTGGCGAACTGGGTTTGGGAGCAGACTCAGGCCACTGAGGGTTGGCTAGGGAGGGAGAAGGATTGAGCATTTGGAGGACAGCTCTCCTCTCCCGGGGTGGGTTGTGGGTTTTGCGCGGCACTTCAGCAGCACCCGATGGAGATCGGGGGGCTTACACAGGCCAGCACAGTAAGGGGTGGAGCAGCGGCAGATGTCAGCAGCGTGCCTGTGCAGATGTCATTGCACATCCACACTCCGGGGGAAACCATGAACAGGAAAAAGATCCTGGCCTTCACTTGGCGATGGAGGGGACCAGGGGCTGACCTCCATGCCCAGTGCAGGGTCCTCAGTCCACCTTTGGGGCTCCCCTCATTCTTTGGCAGCCTGTCTGTATTTCATAAATGTCACCAGGAACTAGTCGGCGGTCCTGCCCGGGTGTCAATGGAGCGAGGAAGGAGTGGCCAAGGAGCGAAGGTGTGACTGGGACTTCAGGCAGGTGAGACAAGGTCATGTCGTGAGCCCCCACCAGAGAGAGTCCAAGGGTCCGAGTGAGGAGGTGCATAAAGAGAGTTGAAAAAAATAACAATAATACCAGAGTCCCTTCAAAAAAAGAAAAATAAAAACAAGAAAAAAAGAAATAAGAAAAACAAGGAAAAGTTCCCGAAAGGTAACTCTCAAAATAATTACAAAAACACAGGAAATGAACCAATATATTGTTTACAACAAAACCTGAACACAAAACTAGCACTATCTCCTACAATAGTAATCAGTAAGGTCCCTCAACCTTCTATAACAATTCCTAAGGGAGAAACTGCACCATCAGGCCAACAAACTAAAGCAAAACACAGTCTGAACCTGCACAAAGTGGGGAAAAAACAAGAATCGAAGGAACAAATTAGTGAGATCCATCTAGATAGCAGTACCCACAAAGAATTATCGCTGGGAAAAGAGGAGCAAAAAGAAAAATATAAATCTCCTATTCTTACTGGCAAAGAAGCGATTTTAAGAATTACAGGAGTTTTCTTTAAAAAACTATGAAACAAATGAATCGCTGCTGGAATTAATGCAGTATTTAATAGAAGTTGAATGCTAACATACTAACATACATACTATTTGCCAGCAGATTAGGCCTTATGGTCTCGGAGTCTGCTTAGACACCTCAGATCCCTAGTTGAGTGCGGGGCCCTCCCTCCCTTGTGTTCCAGAAACCCCTATCATCTATCCCCACCCCCCTGGGACAGGCCATCATCTGATACATCCACTTTCTGTGTCTGTCCCACCCTCTCTTGAAGCCCTCCACTGTGGATCTCTGAACCAGCTCACCAGGCAGTGCATTCCAAGGGTCCACCACCCTCTCAGTGAAAAACCTCCTCCTCTTCCCCCCTCACCCTTCCACCTTTCAACTTCAAACCATGCCCTCTGGTGATACCTCCCTGCTTTAGTCTAAAGATTCCCTCCATGTTTACCCTATTTATTCCCTTGAGGTACTTGAAAACCTCAGTCATGCCCCCTCCCGTCTCTCTTCTCCTCCAATGAAAACAGGCAGAGCTCCTCAAGTCTGTCCTCATACGTCAAATCCATAGCCTCGTATCATCTTAGTTGCCCTCCTCTGTACCCTCTCCAGGAGCTGTATGTCCCTCTTCAAGTGTGGTCTCCAGTACTGTACACAGTACTCAAGGTGTGATCTAACCAGTCCATTGTGGCCAGCAGAATCACTTCCTTGCTCCTAGAGGTGATCCCCTTACAATGCATCCCAACATCCTGTTTGCCTTGCTAGCCGCTCTCCTACACTGCTCAGAGTTATTCCTTGTGCATCCACCATGACCCTAGGTCTTTTTCCCTATTGAGGCCTCCAGCGCCTCCTCCCAGGGTGTACCTGTGTTTAGGTTTCCCACCAAGATGTAACACCTTGCACTTGGTGATATTGAAATTTAATTTCCATGTGTGAGCCCAGCTTTCCATGGTGTCCAGGTCTCTTGCAGGCCAACCTCCCTCTTCTCCCTCAACTACTGCTCCCATCTTTGAGTCATCAGTAAGAGATTCATTTCACACCCTATACCCTCCTGATGTCCGATATGTATGCATTAAACAGGATCGGACCCAGAACCAACCCTCGGTACCCCTACCAACCTCTCTAGGGTTCGAGAGCTCCCACAGACCACTACTCTCTGGGTGCATCCAGCTAGCCAGTTTTCAATCCATCTGACCATCAAAGGGCCTACTCCCAAACCCATCAGTTTCTCCACCAGACCATTGTGGGGGACAGAGTTAAACGCCTTGCTGAAGTCCAAGAATAATACATCCACAGGCTTTCCCCTGTCCAGTTCTGATGTTATCCATTCATAGAACTCCACAAGATTGGTTTGACATGACCTACCTGGCACAAACCCATGTTGCCGATCATCCAGATCTCCCACCTCCTCCAAGTACACCACCAATCGTCCTTTAGTATACTCTCATTAATTTTCCCACCACTGAGGTCAAACTGATGGGTCTATAGTTACCTGGTACTTCTCTCGACCCCCCTTTATGGATTGGCACCCCATGTGCCTCTAGCCAATCCTAGGTACCCTCCCTGTCTCAAGTGACCTGTTGAAGAGCTCCACCAGGGGTGCAGCCAGTATGTCCGCCAATTCCCATAGTACTCTTGGATGAATGCCATCTGGCCCAGGAGATCTGTCTTTCTTTAGGGCCTTGAGGGCTAACCACATCCTTTTGGCGGAGATAGAATCATCCGTCCCCTCCACCTTACTGGCCTTTTTATCCTTATCCAGATGTGACACTCCTGGGGTACCTCTCCCTCCCTCTTGCTCCAATTCTGTTGCTCCCCTGATCCCACTCACTGCTGCTTCTATCCCCATCATGCCTTGCTTTGTAGATATCCCATCCCCCTCTCTAGTGAACACAGAGGCAAAGTACTCGTTAAATACCTCTGCCTGGTCCCTCGCCTCTTCCACCCACCCTCCCTCTGATCTCAATCTGCTGAGATGTCTCTTAGTTTTCTCTGCTCCCCAATGCCGGAAGAACCCTTTTCCCTCCATGTATCCCCTGTGCCAGCCGATGCTCTTTACTCTTTCCCCGTTTTATGATCTCCCATCTCCTTTCTACATTTGTCATTGATGTAATCCCCTTCAAGTGATCCTTGAGAATATTTCCCATGCCCACAAAGTCTGCCCCCTCCGAAGTCCACTGCCAGTGTCCTAGATCCCTCCCCCCCATGCTTATTTGAAACCAGACAGTATTGTGGTCGCTCCCAGTCACGGGATCCTCTAACCAGGTCCCTTACCAGATCCCTATCTGCCAGAACCACGTCCAGGACATGCCCTTCCCTTGTGGGCTCCATCACATGCTGTGTTAAGAACATATCCTGGAAGCCGTCCAGCAGCCTCTGCTCCTTGGCCACCTTAGAGGACATGGTTCCCCAGTTTGTACCTGGCATATTAAGGTCCCCCATCAACACCACTCCTTCCCCTTTTGGTTCACACTGGGCAATGATGCTGTCCAGCAAACCATCCTCCAGAACATCACCCATCCCGGGGGGCCTATATACTACACCCAGCTTGACCTTATCTCCTGCTGGAGATCGTAAGGTGACCTATAAGGCCTCCATGTTTCCCTCTGCCTCTTCTACCCTAGCAATTTCTATGTCATCTCTAATGAACATAGCCACTCCACCCCCTCTGCCCTCCTTTCTATCCTTCCTAAGCATAGTGTACCCCAGCACGTTTAGGTCCCAGTCATGGTTTTTGTTGGCCCACGTCTCCGTGACCGCCGCCACATCCACCCCGAACAGCATGGCCTGGAACTCTGGCAACTTGTTTCCCAAGCTTCTGGCATTTACTAACACCAACCCCACCTCTTATCTCTGATCCCTTTGTCGAACCCCACCCAGGTTCCTTATACTTCCATCCTCCCTCTGCTCCTCCTGAAACTTCCACCCCAGTCTGTTTCCCCTCCCCTTGGGTTTGAAGGCTTCTCCCTCATCTGGAAAGGGCTTCTGGTCAGTCCTTCCTTATCCCTTCCCCCCCTCACAAGTTTAAACCCCACCTTTCTCGAATGTAGTCAGCCATCCCCTGTTTAAGGACTTCCTTCCCTAATGGGGCAAGATGAAGCCTGTCCTTGGCATACAGTCCTTATCCTCCCAAACTCTCTCAGTTCCTAACACCCCAACCCTCTCTCTTCACCCCACTTCCTGAGCCAGTCATTAACCTCTGTGATCTTCATTTTTTCTCCACTGGGGCCTTTGGTACTGGCAATATCTCTGAAAAGGAAATGTTGCATCCATTATCCTGACAGACTCTGGCAAGTTCTTGGAACCTGGATTTCCAAAGCAGCTATTTCCCTCGAGATCGTTAGTTCCCAAATGCACCAGGTAATCCAGTTTCCCTCCACAATCCCTAACCAGTTCGTACACCATGAACTTTGCTCTGTGCACTGTCAGCCCAGAGATACTCACTACCTTCACCTGGCTATGGCATCCACCCCCCCTGTCAAACTTCTTTAGCCAATAGGAATATAGTAACTGTGTTTAGAGACAGATCAGACGCTATTTTATCAGTGTACATCATGGTAGACAGCATGGATGCTGCAAAACTTGTGGTGCAAACAACAAAAATTAAGTGACTTAGAACTTAAAATCTCAGCCCCAGTTGCATGGGCTACAATTTGTGGATGCCTAGGAAATAAAGTAGACTCTTGTGGTACTAGTGGAACCTTAATACTAACCAAAAAAAAAAAAGTTTTCTCCATTTTTGGAATTGACCATCTGCAGGAAGAATCAGAACGGATATTGACCTCCCTGATCATGGCTCTGTTTGCGACCACCCTAAATGTAAAAATGGATCCAAAGGACATAGAGCTGATGAACATAATGCATCACAAATCTTTATAGCAATAACGTCAGGCCAACTCTACCATGATCTGATTAACAATTCCTACAAACTGGATAGAGCAAACATATTACTGGTAGATATGGATATGCTGAATTCTGACAACATCAACAAGTCTGTAGTAAATTTACAGGAATAACTAAATGAGACATATTTCAAATCAAATCATCTTTATTTTTATAGCGCTTTCAAAACCAAGGTGTTGTACATAAAACCAATTACATCAAATAAAAACTAAAACAAGAACAATAAAATTAAATCATCCCTATTTTGGGAAGGCTAAATCAAATAAACAAGTCTTTAACTCCAACTTTAAAATGATCAACGGTCCGGCATTCTCTCAACCGACGAGGTGAGAATTCCACAAGTCGAAGCTGAAAAGAAAGCACGAGAACCAGGGTCTTCAAGCGTACCTGGGAATCTCCAGCAATCCCTCATGGCGGATTGGAGAGGATGGAGGAGGTAGGCTACCAGAGATCTTGCAGGTAACTGGGTCCCTGTTTGTGTAGGGCTTTAAAGGTTAGCAAGCCAACCTTAAAGGTATTCCGCCACTGAACAGGCAGCCAGTGCAGCCCTGAAACACAGGTGTAATATGACTGGTCCTGCGGTCCCAGTCAAAGCCTGGCCACCATGTTCTGCACCAGCTGCAAGCAGTGGATATCAATACCTGGTAGCCCTAGGTATAGAAAATGCAGTAATCAAGACAGGTAGTGACAAGGCATGGACCAGTGTTGGAGGATCATCTGAGGGAACCAGATGTTTCACCGGTGATATTCCTCAGATGGTAGAGGAAGATTTGATGACAGCTGACACCTGAGATTTTAGGGTCAAACCATCATCAAAATAACACCCAGGTTATGCACCGGTCTGAGGTAAGTAGCGGTATACCACCAAGCAGCAAGCCAGATGACTGTCCAGCCCCTAAACCCACCCCCAGATGACCTGGGTCCACTATCAACACTTCAGTCTTGTCTGGATTCAGTCTTAGCCAGTCTGAACTCATCCAAGCACTGATCTCAGCAAGGCAATTATTTAGCATGGATAGTGCATCATTGTGTCCGGGCAGAAAGGACATATACAGCTGAGTATCATCTGCATAGCAGTGAAAACTCAGACTGTATCACCTGATGATATCTCCCAATGACAGCACGTACACTGCAAACAACATGGGGGCCAGAATGGAACCCTGCGGCACCCCACAGAGCAAGGAGAGAGCATCAGAAGAATAAATTCCAGTGACAACTCTCTGACACCTGCCCATGAGGAATGAATGGAACCATTTGAGGACTGTACCAGACAGCCCGAAAAAAAGCCGCAGTGCTCAACAGCACCCATGCGTCTACAGTGTCAAATGCGGCAGAGAGATCAAGAAGGACCAGAATGGTACGTGCCTTTCAATCTCTAGCCATTAGAAATCATTCGATACCCAGACAAGAGCAGTCTCCATGCTCGTTTTTTCCTAAAACCAGACTGAGAGTATCATAGATATTGTGAATTGTAAGATAATTATCCAATTGCAGCACAACCACCTTTTCAATAATCTACCAACAAATGTCAGGTTAGAGATAGGCGGTAGTTATCTAGACAGTCTGGATCCAAGGAGGATTTCTTAAGGAGTGGTCAAATGACCGCTTCCTTCAGGGGCCAGGAAAGACACTACTCAAGGACTTCAGACAATTTCAGCAAGGATCGGGCAGATAACATCACACATCCCACCAAGAGGGGTGAGGGCCCAGTGTTTGGATGATCTTGACAATGTCCATGAATTCCGGCCGGCAATTATCTGACCAGCTAGACCGAGTGTATGTCACCTCCTGTCAATCACTGCAGTCCCTCAAAGGAGAGGTCGGACCGATGCCAGACCTGATGTTGGCACCTTATCTGCAAAGGATCGGCGAACTCCTTGCATCTCAGCTGAGAAAAAGCTCCTCTGGACTGGAGACAGTTTGGATTGCACAATCTGTCAACAGTCCGGAAAAAGCTGAACCAGTCGATTCTGTGCAGCAGAAATCTCCCTGGACAAGAATTCTGCCTCCTTACGGAGATTTCTGATTGATAGCCTTTGTAATCTGCCATCAACCTAAGCTTGTCAGCATCAAGGCCAGACTTCCACCAGGCTCTCTCCATCCTTCGCCAACTCGCCTCAACTCCTTCAAGGAGCCATCAAACCAGGGGCTCCTTGGATGAAAAGTGAGAGGCCGAACACACACAGTAAGCAATCTTGTCCAGAGCATCTTGCACAGCCTTATCATAGGCTAGTACGAGATCATCTGGACTCATGCACTCACCGACAAGTCTGATAGGTCCAGCTCCGTCAATGGGTCACTGGGTTAACCCTCCTTAAAGGCGGTACTGGAACATCTCCATAGGGCTCACCTATTGGGGGCCCCAAAGCTGAATCTTATGGTGTAATGGTCAGACCAGCTGACTGGTTCCACCCCTAAGTCAGCTATCTCCATACCCAAAAGAAAGATCAGATCCAACGAATGACCCCCAACATGGGTCAAGGAGGTAACTACCTGTGTCAGGCCCAGCACTGTCATCAGCTGTAGAAGATTTTGGCCAAAATGTGAGAGTTCATCATCAACCCAGGCACTGAAGTCCCCCAGAACTATCCATCTGGGGACATCAACACATGTCGATGGTGAAGTCTGCTATCTCCTGCAGGAATTCTCCACCATCTCCTGGTGGATGGTAGATGAGGAGAATCCTGCAGCCTACACCCTCTCCAAAGATATATTCAAAGGATCTGGTACTTCTCAATGGCACACCCACGAGACAATTTACAATTAATTCCTGTAATGCATCTTCCAATACTGTGTTCCTACTTTCTAATATCTTAGTATGGAACATGGCAGGACTGACCCCAAAACTTGCTGATATAGAATGGAATTCATTTATTAATAAGTTTGGGATATTAATGTTTCAAGAGACTAGGGAATCGGAAATTGTTAATTTAAATGGGTTTTCTCCTATATGTTCTCCAGCAATCAGGATCACCAAATTTGGGAGGTGTACAGGTAGAATAATAATATATATTAAAATAAATGAGCAGTTTAAATTATTACAACAAATCATTAAACAAAAATATATTTAGTAATGATTAAATGGACACTAACAATAGTATTACTAGTAAATATTTATTTGGCTAAAAAATTTTCAACCTCACAAATGAATGACATTTCAACTGAATTGGCTATAGATATTGAAGTACTCCCAAGTTAAATTCCCAGAAAGTGTGCTCTTGATTGCTGGAGATTTCCATGCTAGAATGCTGACTGTGATAATTGGAAACTGTTACATGAATTCATGTACCTGGGAAATCTGGAAAAATACTTCAGCTCTGATTGTAAGATAAATGAAACTGGTAGACTGTTTATGCAGTTCATAGAAAATAATAACCAACTGATTTTAAACGGTAGGATGCAGGAGGATGAAGATGGTAAAACTACTTACTTTTCACCAAATGACCAAAGTACAACTGATTGTGTACTATGTTCCCTTGCAAATTATCAACTTTTTACTTCCATGTTTATTCACATGCGTCCTGAAAGTGACCATACACTATTAATAAAAAACAAAGACAAGGCGCTAAGGCCAGCATGTGGTCTAAAAGCAAAACAAAATGGTTATATTAAATGCACACTGAAAATAGAAAATAGAGTTAAAATCTATGTTTCGACCTTAGGTCTTCTTCAGGAAATATCTAAAAGAGAAAAAAACAAGTTAGTGTAGAGGAGAGGTAAAATGAGAGATATATATGTGGAGAAAGAAGAAGAGGAGGCTAAGGGAGAAGAAGTGATAAATGGTAAGATTAAGAGAGAATCTGTGAAACAAAAGGTGATGATGGGAAAGATAAAACATAATGGGAGAGAAAGAGCTGGGGAAGTTCCCGGGTAGAGACTGATTAACAGGGCCTTGTAAGAAGGCTGAAAGGTGACAAATGTGTGAGAAGGAGACAGAAATGGAGACATATGGTGAAAATGAAAAATAAATCAGTACAAAAACAAATTGACTTTAGGGGAAAAAAAGGGGAGGCTGAAAGATGTTAGTGGAAAATAAGTCTATCTACACTACATACACTATATACACTATATACACTATTAATGCTGATATTTACTCCCAAACAAACTGGATCTGAAGCTGACAATGTTTATAGTCCACTTCTAGCTCTAGAACAAGCAGGTAAAGCTAAACTCAGATTGACTATTAAAACCTGGGACACAGTGGATAAGATCATTTTTATTTATTTATTTTATGTTTGACCCTATTCTTTCCCTAGATATTTATGACCTCCCTACTCTGTCACCAATTAAACTTGAGGAATCTTTATCCAACACATATGAATGGATCAAAGAAAATACATATGAAAAGTAGCCCTAGAAAAACAGTGAACGGTTCGACTACTCTTGCAAAATAGCAAAAAAAAAAAATAATAATAATATAATATATCTATATACATACATATTTATGGAAAAAAATCACTTTTCTAAAAAAATAGTCCAACCAAAAGTAATGTTATGCTCTACATAAAAACAGGAAGGTGTACAATCAACTTTTAAAACTGAGGAAAGATCAAATTAAAGCACAACGGGCAGAAATGTTCAAAGCTATACAGGATAAGGATATTTCCAAATTTTGGAGAATGGTGGCTTCAGGTACAAGTGAATATTCCCATTGGCAGTATAGATCCCGAAAGAAAACTGGGTTAAACACTTTAAATCTATATTTAATATTGTTTCTCCTCTTAAAGATCAAAAGGAACACTAAAGATGATTCAAAACATGGAGTGTGCGCTGATCATTGATGAGGGAGAAGCAGAGTAAGCTATAAATAGCCTTGCTAAAATAATAAAGCCCCAGGTCCAGATTTCCCCAAAATTTATAAAAATACACAAACTTTTGGACTCTCCTCCTAACACTGTTTTTCAAAATCAGCTTAACTAACAAGTTTATTCCTCTCTTAGACAAAGAATATAAATGTACCCATCCACAAAAAGGCACATTTCAGACCCATTAGTTTACTGGATAGAGGTGCAAAATATTTACAAAAATAATTCTCAATAAACTGTTAAATTGGACAAATACTAGTTCACCGCTTTCCAAATTCTAATCTGGCTTCTGCTCTGAATTTCCAACTATAGACAATGCCTTTTGTTTGGCACTTTTATTAGAGAAATGTCATCACAAGAAAGTCAAAAGTATATGCATTGTTTATTGATTTCTCTGCTTCATTCAATTCAATCAGCAAAGAAAAGTTATGGTTAGTTCTTAAACATAAAGGTCTTCTATCCAGTCTTTTGCTTCCTATCTTTATGCTATACTCCAATACAAGTACTGCTGTTAGATGTAACAATACAAGAGATATTACTATTTTAGCTCCACCAGAGGAGTCAAGCAGGGATGTCTTCAAGCTCCCATCCTTTTTGACATTTATATTGACAGTCTCTTACAACCTTCAGAACATTGGTCTGGAATGCCCCCAAAATTAATGATCTACCCTGTTTCATTTTGGCATATGCTGACGACTTAGTGTTGCTCTCATTAACAATTGCAGGATTACGGAAAAACCTAACTGTATTGGCTGCTAAATGTTAAGCACTAGAATTGAAAATAAACTTAAAAAAATTAAAGCTATAGTCTTTGGCTCTAATAGAACCAAACAGTATACTAAACTACGATACAGATAATATTGAAACTGTAAAAGAATGCATGTAGCTGGGGATAAAGTTTACTGCAAACGGAAAATGGAACCCTCACATTAAATCACAGTGTATAAAAGCTAAACAGTCTGCAAAAGTCATTCTTAGTTTCAACTATAAATTTGGTGGTAACACCCTCATACCTACATTAAGGGCTGGAGAAGTTAAAACCAACATGATAATACTTTATGGATCTGAAATTTGAGGTTTCAAAGTAACAAATGATATTGAAAAACCTGCTACTTTATCTACATAAATCACTTCAGCAAGTCCCGAAATCAACGGCCTCAGCTATGGTACAAGTGGAATTGGGTCAGTGTATAATGACCAGCCTGGTGGAGTCCAGAATAACTGCTTATTGGCTGCAAATAATAAATAATTCCACCAATTCTCTTCCTAGTGATTGTTTAAAAGAGAAATTAGATGGCATAATAATGGAATCTCATTCCCTTGGTTGAACAGATTATTAAACCTATTAAAAAATCTAACTCTTTTCACCTCTGGACACACCATCTTAAGAAAGTTAAGACTGCTCCTCAATACAAATGTAATATTGAGAAAAAACTCATATACAGCATATATGTCCCATATACAGTATGCTTTACCTAGAAGACTAATTTTAAATGATTTTCTAACTAGATATATCACACTTAACTATGATCTTGTATTCATCCTCCTGCATCCTCAAACATACAAACATATGAACATACGAAGAAGCCAGCAAAAGAAGGCCATTTGGTCTATCAAGTCTGCTCCTATTGCAAGGTCCCCAGCTTGCGCTAATGTCTCTGCCCTCCCACCCCACTCCTCCCATCCTCCCTGCCCATGATTCTTACCTTCCCCCTATGCTTATTCCAGCCTCTCTTAAAGCTGTCCACTGTCTTCAACAAGATGTCCTCTTCTGGCAGTGCATTCCAAGTGTCCATCACCCTCTCTGTGAAGAAGTGCTTCCTGACCTCCCTTCTAAACCTCCCATCCTCCAGCTTAAAGACTGTTCCCCCTTGTCATATGGTTGCCACTCAGCTTAAAGAGACCCTCCTTATCCACCTTATTTATCCCTTTCAAATACTTGAATGTCCCAATCATGTCCTCTCTCTCTCTCTCTTTTGTCTTCCAGGGAGTACATGTTCAGTGCCCTCAACCTCTCCTCATATGCCTTGCCCTGCTGACCGGCTATCATCTTTGTAGCCCTCCTCTGTACCTTCCCAGCAGGTTAATGTCCTTTTTGAGGTGTGGGCACCAGTAATGAACTCCATACTCTAGATGCGGCCTTACCAGTGACCTGTACAAGGGCAGTATAACCTCCTCTCTCCTACTACTGATCCACCTAGCTATGCATCCCAGCATCTTATTTGCCTTTGCTGCTGCTGTCTTGCACTGCATGGAGTGCATCAGGTCACTAGTGATCATCACTCTCAGGTCCTTCTCCTTCTCTGATGCAGATACTCGGACTCCACCCAGGAAATACTCTGTCCTGGGATTCTTGTCTCCAATATGCATAACTTTGCATTTCTTGGCATTGAAGCCAAGCTGCGGCCTGCCAGATCCTGGAGCACCTCCCTAGCTTTTCCAGATCTTCCTGTAGGTCCCATATTCCTTCAGCTGTGTCCACTCTCCCACAGAGCTTGGTGTCATCTGCAAATAGGCACATTTTGCCTTTAATGTCATCCCCAATGTCACTGATGAAGACATTGAACAACACCGGCCCCAGCACAGAGCCCTGTGGGATCCACTGGTTACCTCTCTGGTGCCAGATAACTCTCCCCCCACCACCACCCTCTGGGCTCTGTCCCTCACCCAGTTTTCCACCCATCTGACCATCTTTTCCTCAACTCCCAGATCCACCAACTTCCTGATCAACCTTTGTGGGGCACAGAGTCAAAGGCCTTGCTGAAATCAAGATAGAGTATGTCTACGCTTCGCCCTGTCTACTGTCTTAGTGACACAGTCAAAGAAGTCAATCAGATTTGTTTGACATGATCCCCCCATGAATTCATGCTGCTTCTCATCCTGGAGACCATGTTCCTCTAGATATTCCACCAACCTTTCCTTTAGTATGGTCTCCATGAGCTTGCCCACAATGGAGGTCAGACTGACTGGTCTGTAATTCCCTGGATCATCCTTGGGACCGCTTTTCTGAAGGGGCACTATATGTACTGTTCTCCAGTTCTGTGGTACCACACCTGACTCTACAGAACTATTAAATAGGTCTGCTAGTGGCCCTGCCAGCTCCTCAGCCAGTTCCTTTAGTACCCTTGGATGTACTCTGTCCGGTCCTGGTGATTTGTCCACTTTCAATGCCAGCAGACCCTCCCTCACTCTATCATTATGTCTGTGCTCCCCCATTCCTCTTTTCCCTCCTGAAGGCACTGATATGTCCTTCTCCCTGGTGAAGACAGAACAGAAGCATTCACTTAGTATCTCTGCTTTTCCTCCATTATCCTCCACCCACTCCACACTTTTCTTAAGCCTAACAATCCCTTCCTTCTTGTCCCTTTTCTCACTTATATAATGAAAGAAAGCCTTCTCCCACTTTTTAATTCCTTCAGCTATTTGAAGCTCCTTCTGTGCCTATGCTCGCCGGACTTCCGTACTTGCCTCACTAGCCAACCTTAGGTAATCTTCCCTATCCACCTCTCCCTTGGTCTTCCTGAATTTTCTATAGGCCAACCTCTTAATAAAACAATAAAAGAGGTTGAAAGGACAGTGATATTTCTGTTGCTTGCATGCATGTGCAAGACACATAGTGCCATCATCCGAGTTTTCGGAGGTGTGGCACCTGTCTTCCAATGCAGTCAGTGTGTTTGCAGGCTCGGCCCCAGTTCCCCAAGCACTGCTGCAGCTGTCTATGACAGCAGTTGAAAATGCAGTGGTCATACAGTTGAAAGGGAGAGCTCCGCTTCAGTGAGCAGAGCTCCCCCTCACACACACACACACACACACACACACGCATGCGATGCGCATTGCGTGCTTACGCGCCTTCCCCCCTCACACTGTGGCGGCTGACGTGGGCTCCACTACCCCCCAAAGCATCTGGGTGCCATGCTGCAAACTGTTTTATGGCCAAATGGGGTGCCCAATCCCCCGTCGGCTGCATGCCCCCCCAAAGCATCTATGTACCATGCTGGGAGCCCACCCCAGTGTGGCAAAATGATGTTATGGCCAACAGGGGTGCCCAATTCCCCGTCGGCTCCAGCCCCCCTCAACAGCCTTCCAGCTGCCACGCTGGGAGCCCACCCCACCGTGGCAAACGTTCCTCGTAGTCTTATTAAAAAAAACCTGTAAATAACAAAACTGTCCTCGCACTTCTCCTGAACCCTCCCACAACCCGCACCCACCCACAGCGCACCTGCCTCCCCACACCCCCTCACCCCTATACTTACCTCCGGACCTCGGCGCGAGATGATCTTTGTGGACCGGGAACACGTCTGCACTCTTCAAAGCTGACTGCGAACTGAGGAAATGCCGGTAAGCTGTATAATGGGATAGATAGGGTTTTTTCACTTTGCTGCATATCTCAGGCATTTTTTGGAATTTTGACACCAAATTTTTAACATGGGGTTTTTGGGACCCCTCCTCGTGAATTCTGTCACTGTCATGGCATTAATCGGGCCCGAAGGGTGATTTTGCGGTCACTGCACAAAATCACTTTTCGAGACTGATTAACGAAATGACAGTGCCAGTGTTCATAAGGTGGGCTCTCAAAAAGCCTATGTTGCAAATTTGGTGAAAGAATTCCTGAAAATGACTGTTTTACGAGCGTGCATTGCGCAGTTCCTACGCTCGCTCGTAAGTTTGCGAATCTTTAATATTTGTACTCCGGATTTTCAACACTGCCATTTTACCACACCTCCTTATGAGCAGTACAGCTGTCATTTTTCACATCTCACCCAAAATATGTTTCCGCGCATGTAGCACACAATGGCACAGTCGGTGTGCAAAATCAATGTTCGGGACAGATTAAGAAAATCATAGTCACACTGTTTATGAGCAGAAGTGTTAAAATAGCTATGCTAAAAATTTGGCGAAAAAATTCCCAAAAATGACTGTTTTATGAGCATTTGTTGCACTGATCCTACGCACGCTTGTAAGTTCATGAATTTTCAATATTTTCACTCCATATTTTCAACATTGCCAGTTTACCACACCTCCTTATGAGTAGTACAGCTGTCATTTTTCACATCTCGCCCAAAACATGTTTCTGCCCATGTAGCACACAATGGCACAATCGGTGTGTGAAATCAATGTATGGGACACATTAAGAAAATCACAGTGACACTGTTCATGAGCAGAGGTCTTAAAATGGCTATGTTGAAAATTTGGTGAAAATATTCCTAAAAATGACTGTTTTATGAGCGTGTGTTGTGCAGTTCCTATGCACACTCGTAAGTTCGCAAATTTTTGATATTTGCATTCAGATTTTCAACATTGCCATTTTACCACACCTCCTTATGAGCAGTACAGCTGTCATTTTTCACATGTCGCCCAAAATGAGTTTCCTTGCATGTAGCGCACAATGGCACATTCGGTGTGCGCAATCAATGTTTGGGACAGATTAAGAAAATCACAGTGACACTGTTCATGAGCGAGGTCTTAAAATGGCTATGTTGAAAATTTGGAGAAAAAATTCCCTTCAGATGTTCTGCAGTGTTACTAATGAAGACATCGAACAGGACTGGCCCCAGGACCGATCCCTGCAGCACCCCTCTGGTCACCCCGTCTCTCTAGACTGCATCACATTTACCACCAATCTCTGCCTACTGTCTGTTAGCTAGTTTCTAACCCAATTTACCACCCTTTCCCCCATGCCCAGCCTACCTAGCTAGTTTATCAGCCTGCTACGTGGGATGGTGTCAAAGGCTTTGCTGAAATCAAGGTAGGCGTTGTCCACTGCCCCACCCTGATTCACTTCCTTTGTCACCCAGTCAAACAAATCAACCAGATTTGTCTGACATGATGTCCCCACTGTGAATCCATGCTGTCTATGGTCCTGGGCTCCGATGGCTTCTAGATGCCCAACTATCCTTTCTTTAAGCAATGTCTCCATGATCTTCCCCACTACTGAGGTGAGGCTGAACGGCCTATTGTTCCCCGCCTCCTCCCTGCTGCCGGACTTCTGTAGAAGGACCACATGTGCCCTCCTCAAGTTCACTCGTGTTGAATGACAGTGGACATGGCTGCCAGAGGTGCTGCTATCTTCCTTTGCAGTTCTCTTAATATCCTTGGGCACATGCCATCTGGTTCCATCGCTTTGTCCACCTTCAGTTTAGTGAGCTCCTGCAGGACTCTTTTGCCTTTGAATGGACTATTGTCCACCTCTCACCCCTTGGCAACTGCTGTGGCCCTTGCCCCTCCCACTCTTCTGTGAATACTGAACGGAAAGACACAGTGGATGTCTTGAGAGGAAGGCATGGAACTATCACTTCCAAATACCTAAACAGCACATACAAGCAAGCAACATTCGGCATTGACAAATGCTTGTTTTAAAGATGGTTATTAAAAAGGAAAGAAATAACTTGCAAACAGAGGTACAACAAAAAACACTTCTGACTGAGGAACATGAACTATATCTTGAAAGTACTTAGATTCTGTATCCATGACATCTCTAATGTGATGTAATGTTTGTTGCATTTTTTACATAACTCAGGGTTTTAAATAACTGATATAGCAGAGCAAAATGCTACGTAAAACAGGAGGTAATGCTAACCATTTCCAAAATTGCGTAGCAGTAGACTAAGCATGTTTTCAGTGAGTCTATGGCACAGTAGATAAAATTAATAAAATTATATATATTTTTACATTTTGCTAACCATTCTGTGCCAAGTGCTATGCATTTTTAAAGCTGATAAGCACTTTCATGTGTAAAACTGCTAATCCCTTTTTTTTTTGCTAATTTAATACCCTGTAACTGTACTGTATTGATTATAAAAGTTTTATCTGTGTTTTTAAATATATTGTAATGTCCACAAATGAGATGCTGGACAAACAATAAAACTTTGATGATGATGAACAGTGTCAACAGTCAGATTTAACACCCACCCACCCAGCAGAGTGGAGCACTGGGAAGCCCACCCCTAGTGTCCCAGAATACATTTATTTTATATGTATACCTACAAAAAAAGAAAAATGTCCCCCGATGTCTCTTTTTAAATTTAAACCTGAAATAAAGAAAACCATCCCTCGTCGTCACCGCTGTTTCCCTCCCGCCATCCTGACTCTCCCACTGAGCAGCCACCACCCTACCCTGTACTTACTTCCAGTTGTCATATGTTGTCATCTTCTGTCGACTAGGACTGTCATTTTCAAAGTTGAATTAGAACTGAGGAATAAAGGCAAGTGCCATATAAATTATATGGCACTACACTTTATTCCTCAATTCACAGTTCAGCTTTGAAGAGTGCAGACGTGTCTCAGTCCCAGAAGATAACATCATACGACCTCCAGGTGGTAAATATAGGGTAAGGGTGGTGGGTGGGACCATTTTCTTTTTTTTTTAGGTTTTAAAATAAAAAAAGACATCGAGGGATTTTTTTTTTCCGGAAGTTTAAACTGTTTTGGTCCCGTGAAATAATAAGATATTTAGGGACACTGGGAGGCTCTCCAGTGTCCCACACTGCTGGGTGGGCTTATGAATGCCGGCATGGGGATTGGGACCCCCAATGTTGGCACCAGGCAGATCTGAAAGTCTCTGCAGCAGGAGAGCAAGTCAGGGAGCTGCCCACTTCAACCGCACACAATTGGGGAATTTCACAGCAGCACTACAGTATTTCAGAGCATAGGTCCCCAAATCTGTAAAAAATACAACCTTATGCATAATGTATTTGAGGTTAACAGCTATTTGCACTATATGACACAGATCTCTTTAACAAACGACAGCTGTGTCATATAGTGCAACTCTTACTGCTGTATCATGCATTTCGCAGTTAACAGCTGGTTGCACTATATGACACAGCTGTCTTTAACAAACGACATCTGTGTCGTATAGTGCAACTCTTACTGCCGTATCATGCATTTCGCAGTTAACAGCTGGTTGCACTGTATGACACAGCTGTCTTTCACTAAGGACAGCTCTGTCGTAAAGTGCAATCCCTGCTGTGTCGTGACTGGTTTATCAGTGAGGGGGGGCTACTGTCATTTTAGCACCCATACTGACTGTTGTGCCTTAAACTGTTCTTTGCACACCAGGGACTCGATCCCCCATGGCAGAGTAGCAAGTTCTTTATTTTGTTTACAATAATCCGACGACGGGATGCCCACCCCTGGCATTGGATGCCTCTCACCCTGTGCAGCCCCTTCTTTTATTAACAGTGCTGACGTCGGGGGGCATTTACAAACACCCCAACAGTGTGGAATACTGGGGAGCCCACCCCAGTGTACCAAAATAGTATAATTATACTTTCCCCCAATATTCCAACACCCCATCCCCCCGTGTGGATGTCTCCCCCCAAGCCCCTAGTTTGAATAATAGGGCTGACATAAAGAGCTCAATTCCCGTGTTGGCATTCATTACCCCCCCAGCAATGTAGGACACTGGGGAGCCCACTCCAAGTGTACCGAAATAGTTTAATTATACTTTTTTTCCCCTATATTCCAACACCGAGATGCCCATCTCCCGGTGTTGGACGTCTACCCCAAGCCCCTAGTTTGAATAATAGGGCCGACATAGGGGGTTCAATCCTTGAGTTGGCATTTATAACCACCCCAGCAATGCAGGACATTGGGGAGCCCACTCCCAGTGTCCTGAAACAGTTTCACTAAACTTCCTGAAAAAAAAAATTCTTCGGTGTCTTTTTTTTTAAACCTGAAAAAAAGAAAACAGTCCTTCATCGTCACACCATCCCCCTTCCCCATTTTTATTTATTTTTTATTTATTTAGTTGACCAGGTATGTGCACTAGACAAATCAGGTACAACCTGGGGGAGGTGGAGGGGGATACAGATGAATGTCAACTGACCTTGCACCAGATTAGGCTGTTGGTGGTATTGTTAATGAATGAGGGAAATTTGGCCAGGACACAGGGAAATTCCCCTACTCTTTTTTTCGATAAGTGCAATGGGATCTTTAACATCCACCTGAACTACCACCAATCTAGGCAGATGGGACCTTGGTTTAACATCTCATCTGAAAGATGGCATCTCAGAAGTGCAGCACCCTTCTCATGGTGCACTACAGTGTCAATACTGGGATATTAACCTAACTGCCCGATGTGGGAACTGAACCCACAGCCCTCTGATCTCCCAGCCTCAGAGGCAAGTGGGCTACCTACTGAGCCACTGACACTGACCTTACTACTAAGCACCCATCCCCCTACCCTATATTTACCACCAGAGGTTGTATGATGTTATCTTCTGTAGACCGAGACACGTCTCCACTCTTCAAAATCAAACCATGAACTGAGGAATAAAGGTAAGTGCCATATAATGTATTTCAATGATGTTTTGAACTTATGTTGATATTGTTGCCATTTTTTGGTATTTTTTCATCAAATTTTCAACATGGACTTTTTGGGACCCCACCTCATTGACACTGTCACTGTCATTTCGTTAATCAGACCCGGAAGGTGATTTCACGATCACTGCGCAAATCACCTTTTGGGACTGATTAACGAAAGGACAGTGTCAGTGTTCATGAGGTGGGGCCCCAAAAAGCCCATGTCAAATACTTGGTGAAAAAAATGGCCGAGTTTTGAGCATGCGTTGAAAGTTTCTATGCATAACTTTGTTAATTTACAATATTTTTACTTCAGATTTAACGTACCCATTTTTTCTCACCACCTCATGAACGCACAGCTGCAATTTTTCACATCCTGTCCAAAATGCGTTTTTGCACTTGTGGTGCAGAATGGTGTCTCAGCACAGATTTGAACATTTTCACCTACGGGGTTTATGAGGTGGGGTCATAAGATGACTATGTTGAAAGTTTGGGATCAAAATATTAAAAACAAAGAATTTATTAAGTAACATTGGTTGGAAGTTTATACTGAAAATCCTCCAGGGATGTATCTTATAGATACAGTTTGATTCATTTAAAGTGTATGTATTAAGGGGATTGGCGCCCTCATGTGGAATTTCTATGTAAAACTCCTTAAGAACTGTATCAGAAAATTATATATAACTGTATGCTTTATTGAAAGACCAATAAACTAAAGTTACAAAAAAAAAAAGTAACATTGGTTGTAGGGGGGTACGCTGCACCCCTGGAGAACATGCTGCCTTACCGTGCCAGTGAGCTGAGTTCAGGTGTGAACTCAGTGAGCTGGTTTACTGGGACAAGGCTGATGGGGCAGGTGCTGCAGCACGCAGCACCAGTCACAGCCTGGGTAGGGACAGAGCAGTGTTTGGGGACAGACACCACACCCTGTGTTGGGTCAGGGAACCTCACCCTCAAGATATCAACATGTGTGCCAGGGTCTTCTGGGCCCATGCATTGTGTCAGGACTGCCTCCAATATTGTATTTATCCCATTTTGCAGGATCTGTGCAAATGAGGATACAGTTCCACTATCATAAAACGAAGGGAAATTCTTTGCAAAAAATGATGTTAATGCAGAAATTAGGATTGTAAAAATGCAAAGCGCACAAAGATGGGAAATGAAAACAAATTAGGGATTTGAGTCTCCAGAGTACTGGCGAAACAGTGGTGGGGCCTTACTTGGGATTGTCAACCCTAATGCCCACCCCTACCCTAGATCAGATGAGGTCCTCCTCAAGGAGTTAGCCGCCACTGGGAATTACAGGCACCTGGAAATTCTATCAAAGGTGGCTTCTTGGTTCCTTGCTATGCTAACTGGTGAAGTTATACTTGACCCAGCAAAGGTAGTGTGGTCTCATCCTACCTGGGCCATGTCAACCTGTCAATGTGAAGACTCCGAGTATGTGGTTATGCCGAGGGTTTCAGGGCCTTGACAGAATTTCAAGCTTCCGGTCTGACAAATAACTCTGTCTAGTGTAAATGCAACACAGCTAGGGCCCCCACTACTTCCCAGTAAGCAGGCTGCTCCTCGCCCTGTTGACCCTCCAACTGTACACGGTGCACACACTGGGTGTGGGACAGGCCAATTACACTGGTTACTTTAACTGCTATCATTATGCCCTGTGGACGGTGGCAAGGGAACTGAGAGATGCTCTCCCCCGAGTATCAGGGGATGGTGTCTCAGGTCATTTAGTGTGCCCTGGTGGTGGTGCACCATCTGCAGCTCACCATGTACCTGGCACTTAGCAGGCACAATTGGTTGTGCTCCTTTCACTTGATACAGGACATCCAGTGCAGGGTTTTGGAGCACCACTTAGTTAAGTCCTTGTATTCAGTCCCCAGGTAGAGGGCATCCTAGAGGATATATAGCAGTCCAAAAAGGCCATGTAGACAGTCTTGTCTGTAATTACCCTGAACAGTAGCAGGCACCACCAGCAGCAGAGATAGCAGTCCAAAAAGGCCATGTAGATAGTCTTGTCTGTAACTCACCAAACAGTAGCAGGCACCACCAGCAGCAGAGACAGGTCTTTTCACCCTTTCAAGGCATAAATGATAAATGGAAGACATCAATAGAGAAACAGGCCCTACAACAGCTGCCATAGCCAAGCCAAGGGACGGTGATCATCATTGGCTGTGTCTGAACTTGAAGTGCAGGCATCATATAATGGGAATTAGTGTAATTTAAATGTGAGGTCTTCTCCATTTAGTATGGGCAGGATTGAGGGATTCTAGCTGGTAAGTTTGTGACTGAGTGTTTGTAATTGGCTTTGTCTGAACTTTAAGTGTAGATATCATATTACATGGATTAGTGTAGTTTGAATGTGAGGTATTTTCTTAAATGCCATTTCGGTGTGCTTCTCCATTTAGTTTGGGCAGGATTGAGGGATTCTAGCTGGTAAGTTTGTTACTGTGTGTTTGTAATTGCTGTGCCTGGACAACAGTGAGTGGGTGAGAAGCCACTGCCAGGGGACTCCTTGGCTGATTGTTTTGGACACAGCCTGTGGTGTAGTCCCACCCTCCCACCCTGCAACCCACCCACCTCAGGACTTGGCCTACATTTATAGGGTGGGTCCCATATGGCCATGCAACATCCTGCTTCTATACAGGAAGTCGTGAAGAGAGAAAGCATAACAAAAACACAAAAGAAAAACACAAATATTTGAGAGATAACAAATAGCCATCTTAAGCAGGCAGTAGATTGAAGAGGGAAACAGACATGATGGGAGTGGTGCAGTACAGTGGTTGTACAGCAACTGTCTTCAGGGAGACGTTCTGGAGGCTGAGATGCTGTCCTATCTGCAGGCAACTCTCTGGGCCAAGGGAGGAGGTTTACTGTCTCCAAGCAGAGTTGGCTAAGCTGAAACAGCATCCTCCTCCACCCAAAGACCACCAGGTCCACAACCTGTACCTCAAAGGATGCCCGGGAAGAGGAGTGATTGGACTATGGTGGGCTCAGGGAGGGTGAGTTGAAAGCACATCCCCCAACCAGTCCCGCTTAGTAACTCCTACACTGTTTTGGGGGAATGGGAAAGCCCCACTCAGGAACCTGAGGCTAGGATCAGGGAGGATGGGAGGGTCCTCCAAGATGGAGCCTGAGGGAAGGGAGGTAGGGGACCATGGAGGTGGGGGAAGCTTCTCCTACTGGGGTACTCTGTTGTCCAGGAAGTGGAGTTAGGGACACCTAGCAGGGGAGAAAGGGAGGTCAGGTGCCTCCCAGGAAGCGCTGCATGGAGGGATGGGAAGCAGATCCATAGGACTGCTAGGGCAACAGCTAGGATGGAGCAGCTGGATGTCATTGTTCACTTGGCAACCAATGACCTGGCCAAGAGAAGGGTGGAGTTAGCCAGAGTCCAGGAGGATTTCAGGAAGCTGTGGGAAAACCTGAAACAGATAGCATGCTCCGTCTCATTCTCAGAGGTGCCACCTGTCCAGGGCACAGGGGAAGCTAGGGCACTCCACATCTGTACCTTCAACTCCTGGTTGAAAGATTGGTGTGGAAGGGAGGGTTTTGGATTCATAGGGGACTGAGGCCTGACCTGGGCAGATGCGAGCTTATATAAGGAGCACGGCCTGCATCTGTCCGAGATGGGGACCTTGGTCCTTAGTGAGAAGTTTAAATACTTCAGCTGTGAGCATTTAAACTGGCCTAGGGAGAAGAGCTAGGAGGGTCAGGAGGCTTAGGAACATCCCCCCCATGGGAACATGCAGGAAAATAAGTTGACTACAGGAACAGGTAAAGCAGGCAGGTGAAGAATGTACAACGAGTGTCTGGGGGGCACGAGAGCATATAGGAAAGGAAACCGGGGTGGAGGAAGATGCTGGAGAGGAAGAACAAGAGCAGAGGGTGGGCAGACTGTAAAATATGGAAGGTCATGCTAACGAATGCCCGTAGCCTAGGAAACAAGATTCCAGACCTGGTGGCCTTGTTGGCAGATGCAGACCTTGACATAGCAGCAATAACAGAGACATGGTACTCTGCTAGTCATGGCTGGGAAGTCAGTATACCAGGCTATACACTGTTCAGGAGGGACAGGGAGGGTAAAAAGGGTGGGGGAGTGGCCCTGCACATCAGAGATGGTATAAAAGCTACAGAAGTTCAGGGAAGACAGGGGGAGGCCGAGGTAATGTGGGTCACTCTGAAGCAAGGGAATGGAACAGCAATATGCACAGGGGTGATCTATAGACCTTCAACACAGAGGGAGGAAGTTGACAGGGAACTAGTAGAAAACACACATGATATGGCAGCTAAAAGTGAAATCCTGCTACTGGGGGATTTCAATATGCTGGACATGGATTGGGCCACCCAGGTGGCTGCTTCAGTCAGAAGCACAGCCATCCTTGAATCCCTGCAGGGGGTTGGACTCAGACAGCTGGTGCATGAGTCAACCAGGGACAAGTCGATTCTGGACCTGGTATGGACCAATGGGAACAGAGTTGAAGAAATATAGATGGAAGGGCAGCTGGGGTCCAGTGACCACCACATGGTGTGGTTCAACATGGAGACATGGACTCAATTAAGCCACACAAGGGCAAGAGTATTAGATTTCAGGAGTGCGGATTTCATTGAAATGGGTAAATGTATACAAGCAGTCCTGGGGAAGGGAGGGGTAATAAGGGGGGGTAGAGGAACAATGGGAGAAACTGAAAGAAGCCATAGTGGAGATAACAAACCAATGCATTAAGATAGCAGCCAAAGGGAAAAGAAGAAGGAAACCACTATGGTTCTCTAAAGAGATGGGGGACAAAGTCAGGGCTAAAAGGCTGAGTTTCAGGAAATATAAGAGGAGCCAAATGGAGGAAGACAGGGAGGTGTACCTTGAATGTCTAAGGGAAGCATGGAAGGCTGTTAGGAGGGTGAAAGTGCAAACAGAAGAGGGTTTAGCATGGTCTGTAAACAAAGGGGATAAGGCATGCTGTAGGTACATCAGTGAAAGAAGAAAAAACAGGGGGGGAGATTGTGAGGCTCTAAGGGGAGAAGAGAGAGTGTAAGAAGAGGATCTGGACAAGGCAGAAATACTGAACAAATACTTCTGCTCATTATTCGCTAAGGAGGGGAAGGGTCAAAGACCACAGTTGGGTTGCAGAGGCAATGGGAGGAGAGAAGTGGACACCAGTCCATTCACAGTGGAGAGAGTTCTGGAAGCACTCACAAAGCTGAAGGTGGATAAGGCCATGGTGCCAGAAGGCATCCACCCAAGGATATTAAGGGGAGCTGTGAAAGGAACCAGCAGTGCCTCTGGCAGCCCTGTTCACAAAGTCACTCAACAAGGGTGTGGTTCCAGAGGACTGGAGCAGGGCACATGTAATCCCACTGCATAAAAGCGGCAGAAGGGAGGAGGTGAGGAACTACAGGCCAGTCAGCCTCACCTCAGTGGTGGGAAAGATCATGGAGACACTGCTGAAAGAAAGGATAGTGGCACAACTGGAATCCAGTGGTGCTCAGGATCTGAGGCAACATGGATTCACAGCAGGAAGGTCATGTCAAACAAATCTAATGTATTTTTTTGATTGGGTGACTAGGGAAGTATATCAGGGAGGGGTGGTTGATGTAGCCTACCTAGATTTCAGCAAAGCCTTCGACACCGTAACACACAAAAGGCTGATTAACAAGATGGGTAGTCTAGGGCATGGGAGACAAGGTGGTGAACTGGGCTAGGAACTGGTCAACAGACATGAGACAGAGGGTGGTGGTAAATGAGGTACTAAATAAGGTACAATCTAGGGAGGGGGGGTGACCAGCGGGGTACCACAGAGATCAGTTCTAGGACCAGTCCTGTTTAATGTCTTCATTAGTGACACTGCAGAGGGGCTGGAAGGAAAGGTCTGCCTGTTTGCGGATGACACCAAGATCTGCAACAGAATGGATACTCCAGAAGGGGTGCAGAAAATGAAGAGGGACCTGGAAAAGCTTGAAAATGGTCGGAGATGTGACAACTGAGGTTCAATACAAAGAACTGCAAAATAATGCACCTGGATAGAGGGAACCCTGAGGAGAGCTACAGGTGGGGGGGAGACGCTGACTGTCACCAAAGAGGAAAGGGACCTAGGGGTTATCATCACTGATAAACTTAAGGGCATAAAGCAGTGTACAAAGGTGGCAGGGAGGGCCAGTGGCATGCTGGGGTGCATAGGCAGGGGTATCACTAGCAGGATGCAGGAGGTGGTGATGCCGTTGTATAAAACATTGGTAAGGCGTCACCTAGAGTACTGCATGCAGTTCTGCAGATCACACCTGTGCAAGGACATATGTAACCCCTAGATGGCGCTATCCCAGGGGCTACTACCCCTGCCTGATTTGCCACTAACAGGTTGAGGGGCCTGGATCCAATGGCGGATGCCTCCACCCAGAGGTCAGGGTTTGCAATAGTTAAACTAACTTGGTCACAGCCTCTGGGACACTGCAACCCCTTCTTCCCACTAGTGGCCCACACAATATATCAGAATTACCTTCACAGTATACACTTACCCCCAGGTCTGGTTCTGCACTGGGACCTCCTGTGAAATGAGATACAGTGCAACAATCACAGTACAGTACTTTAACATAGACAAATACCTCAGGCAGTATAACTCTTTGCTGAAACAAGCAGCTCTGATTTATTTAGGGGATATAACAAGGACAGGGGAAAATCAGGTTAATTAGCTTATCACTCTAATAATCTACCTATGGCTCTGTGCAGGCCTATCCCTATCAGTTACTGTCCCTGGGTACCCAAGCCCTAGTGGCTAGTCCAAACCGTGGCAGCTGGTAGGGGCCCTTTCACACAAGAGAAAAGGAGAATTAAACAGTCAGCAGTACAGTAATTCCATTTGGATTTAATGTGGCAATTCAACAGGAGCGACCCTGAATTAGTACTCACGACCTCCAAATAAAGATAGGGTCCTTCAATGTCATCAGGGCTCACTTGAGGTACACAAACCTCTTCACATCCATATAAAAGAAAGCACTATACCAGGCAGGCTGCATCTGTATCCCGATCGTAATTACTGCACAATACCCGGAGAACACACAGCAGATTCAGTTCCTGACAGACCGATGCAATTTTCAGCAATTCCTCCAGTCTTCTACAGGGTGAGCCTGGTTTCTACTCTTCAGAGATCCTTTGATTCTTTTCACAGGACGGTTCAGTCCTACAAGCTGTTACACAAGCTGCAGACCGGAACTCTGGGCTCATATACGTTTTTTGACTAAAACTGCACACTGAAAAAGCACAGGGCTCCTTCCTTCTTCATCCAAAGCTCAACTGAAACTCCAACCGACAAAACCGGGCACTTTCTTTGAGTTCCTCCCAGTTCTTGACTGGATTGGCTGTCACTCACAATAGACTGCTGCTGTTGGTCCAAAAGGTGCTGAAGTCTAAACTACATCTCCCAGAGTCACTGCCCATACAATCCTCTTGTGGCTGGCTCAGATTATGAGTCCAAGTTCTGATTCGTCCAAGGCACCATTTTAGAGCTAGCTTACCCACACTGATTGGTCCAGTTCAGCAGTTCAAAACTAGAATGGGAACTAGCAGACACAGTTCTGACTGCAAAGAAAGCAGGTTAGACAAACTGTAATTCTCATTATTACTCTAAATAATTTCTGGCAAACAGTTACATCTGTCAGATAGGTTCCTTTGCACTCCTAGTGACTGCAAAAATGAAGTGAATTGCAGGCAGCTTGAGTGGTACTCAATCAAAGAAACACACAGTCCCCCATACAACTAATTATGTCTGCAAGCAGACAGCTCTCAAAAGACAGTACCAGAGGTTCTAAAACACTCACTGATAAATGGCTTAAATGCCAAACACCATTCAGGCTTGGAGCATTCAAGCAAGCTCCTGGAAGTCTTTTGGGAACCCCCATTTGCAGGGGGTTACCTTCCTGGCCTGGGAAAGCTGCGTCGCGTACAAGCAAGTACCCATAAGTTTCAACTGCAACCATATACATTTGCATTAGGCTCGCACATGTAATCATCAGTCAATATATCATTTTACCAAGAACACATTTCTGAAACATTGCAGTACGTCACTCTTTACACAGTATTACATACACATTGTACCATAACTCAAGTTATTACCTCTTATACATGAAACCTGAAGAGAGGGGGCCCTTCCCTATCAGTTACCTTGGGGCTGGATGGGGCAAGGGCACCATACTTAGAGGGCAATACAAGTAACTTGGAGTTAGCACTGATGCTCAGTTTGGGCAATGAGCTCGGGGACACATACACTCCTTTATGGACAACATTGAGAGGCAAGTCCACAGGCCTCCCAAGTGAATCATAACTGAGGTGCACCACAGGCTTTACAGCTCGACCAGTCTTTCTAGGGGGAACTGTTACAGTCTCTGCACTCTGAGCCTCATTTTCAGCATTGTCCTCACTTGTCAGGGGAGTCTCCATGGGGGTAGAGAGGCTGGAACTTGGGGCACTTTCAGCTCCAGGAGTTACAGTTTCTGAGTCCACAACATTTGGCTCGCATGGAGAGCTTTCGGACACTGGCAGTGGACTGTCAGGGCACTCAAAATACTCTTCTTGTTGGGTGTATCACCAGTCTGCCTCAATCTATCATTTTCTCCCTGAAAGCTCAAACAGTTCAACCATGCACAATGATTCCATTTCATCTGATCTGATGCTTTGCACTTCACTTTCTGGGAGCATTGGCTCCAGGGACGAAGCTGGGGCTTGGACAGTCCAGAAGGCCCAGCTTCATCTCCAGTATTGACTAGGGATTGCCCCGAAACAATTGACTCAGTTCGTAAGAAGGATAGTATTCAAAGTCATCTCACTTTCTTCTGATATGGACTGACAGTCATGCTCAACTGGGACTTGTGCAGGGGAACACTTTAACTCTGCTTCTGTAGGTGCAGACTTCCTTGGTCTTTTCTTAGCAGCAGCTCTAGTCACTGGTCCAGAGGGCATCTTCTGGGGCTCAGACTCAATCAGGATTTGTCCAATGGGCAGTAAATGATTTCTATGCATTGTTTTACATCTTTTAATTATTCTCAGGCCTTACTTTGTACACTGGCAGATCATCTAGTTTGCCCACTACAATGTGAGGGAGATGGTGCCATCTGTCAGCAATCTTGTGCTTGCCATGCAGTCCCAGATTTCTTAGCAATACCCGATCTCCCTCCTGGAGTTCCTGTGCTTTCACCTTTTTATCATACCTTTCTTTGTTGGCCAGATTTCTTTTGGCAGCCATGGTTTAAGCCAGTTGGTACGCATGAGTTAGCTGGGCCTTTAACTTTTGCACATACTGTAAATAGTTGTCAGCTTGAACCCCATCAGGAGAGACCCCAAAACACACATCTACTGGTAGTCGAGCTTCTCTTCCAAACTCTAAATAATTTCTGGCAAACAGTTACATCTGTCAGATAGGTTCCCTTTGCACTCCTAGTGACTGCAAAAATGAAGTGAATTGGCAGCAGCTTGAGTGGTACTCAATCAAAGAAACACACAGTCCCCCATACAAACTAATTATGTCTGCAAGCAGACAGCTCTTAAAGAGACAGTACCAGAGGTTCTAAAAACACTCACTGATAAATGGCTTAAATGCCAAACACCATTCAGGCTTGGAGCATTCAAGCAAGCTCCTGGAAGTCTTTTGGGAACCCCCATTTGCAGGGGGGTTACACATAGAAAAGGTGGAGACTGTTCAGAGAAGGGAAACAAAGATGCTGCAGGGCTTGCACCACAAAACATATGAGGAGAGACGAAGGGACCTCAATATGTACTCACTGGAGGAGAGGAGACAGTGGGGGGGCATGATTGAAACTTTCAAGTACCTCAAGGGCATAAACAAGGTGCAGGTGGGGGACCTTTTCCAATGTAAAAACAGTACTAGAACAAGGGGGTACAATATGAAATTGGAAGGGGGTAGATTAAGAGGTAACGTGAGGACATTTTTCTACACAGAAAGGATAGTCGACGCTTGGAATAGTCTGCCACAGGAGGTAGTGGGGGCAAGCACAGTGGAGGACTTTAAGCATTCCTGGGACAGGCACAAGGGAAGCTTGAAAGGGGAGAGAGTGATGAAAAGAAATTGATCAAATAGTGTCAGTGGCCACATATAATGTATGGGGCCTAAGGGCAGACTGGATGGTCCTAGCTGTTCTTATCTGCCTACAATTTCTATATTTCTATGTTCTATGGAAAGGATGCCAACAACACTTTTTCCACTGGTAGTGACCTGGTGTGGTGTAACATTAGCTGCCTCCCCATCTTTTACTTGTGGTTTCATATTCAATGCCCACCTTCCCACACTTGTTACGAGCCCCGCGTGAAGACATCACATTTGACCTCATCTGATCCTGGGAGAGGTGCTGTGGTTTATTGCAATTATACAATGACCCCTTTGTCTATGTGTCAGAAATACTAAAAAAGTTTTTTTTTTTTCTATTTTAAATTATTTTCTTTGCTATGTTGCTGCGCCAGAAAAAATAATCCTGGGTTGTTAAGCTCTGGTGTTACTGTGCATGCGCAGTACTGTTTGTTTCATTCCTGGCCCTGATTCCTTCCTGGGGTCAGGAAACTTTAAACAGAATTCCAGATGTGTGACTCCACTATGTTGTGCCCAAGCTCCATTTTTCTTATAGGAGCTGGGATAGCCTCCTGAAGTTGGTTGTGGAGGCTAGTTCTAGTACTAGTACTAGTAGTTTGGGAAGCAGAATAGCACAGTGGTTTAAGGCTCTGAGCTGCAAATCTGAGATCTGGGTTTGAATCCCACAGCCCCACTTGCATACTGTGTGACCCTGAGCAAGTCACTTAACTTCCCTGTGCTTCCCAGGTCACACCTGTAAACAAGTTTTCAGCTTTGTGTGTCTCTCCTGGTTAAACAATTAGGGGAAAAAAAGTACAGAACATTGTTTCCTTTTTTTCCTCTGGTCGTGCACATGCCACGCTTCCAAGCATTGGCTCCATTTTTTTTCTGGTTTGTGCACATGCCGTACTTCATTACACTCGTTACCAGGATTTTTTGTGCTTCTGGGCTGAGGGAAAGAAGTTGCCATCATTTTTTGTACATCCTCCCTCTCGGCCTCCGGAATGCTGCAGAGGGTTTGAAGTAATAGGGTGTCGATCGGCAACGTCCGTACGCCTAAACTATGGAGCTCTGCGATGAATGCTCTTCCTGTCTTCTGTTTGGAAGTGCAGGGACCAGAAGCAGCTGAGGGAGTAGATAATTGTGAGACAGGGTCCAGGAATTAATTTTGGTAAGTCCCGAGTTTGGAGTGGGAGGGGTTTACACTATTTTGGGTCTGTATAGGGCAGTAGTGATCATCTTTTACAGGGTTTGGTTCTCTCTCACGGTTCACGAAGAATCCAACATGGTGGCTGGATATTTTATTTTTCAGGGTCGGGCTGTTTTCACAATCTGAGGGATGCAGATGCGGTTGGCTGGCACGTCTTGCATGGGTTATCATAGGATTTACCCACAGTCAAAAGTGCCAGTCAGCCAATGAGGTTCTCAGATTCTTGGCACTCATTGTATACTCTACTGCAACCCATTATGTATTTGATATGCGCCACACCATTTATAATGTTTTTAATGGTGTTTTACCTTATTTTAACTTAAAACTGCCTTTCTTTCCATTGTACGTTCTCTGGCTCATTGTTCTCTGTGTTCTATTTCCAGATTCTAAGTGGAAATAACATGTTCTAAGAGAAATAAATGGTGTTCTAAATGAAAATAAATATTTATCCCACAATAACTTGATTTATTTACCCATTTATTTCACCACTGGTGTGGTATACACATCCATTTACATCAAAATGTATGACTCATGGTTAAAAAAGACAACATAGAAACATAGGACCCGATCCCATAAAGCCTCTGTCTATCGCAAGGGCACTTGCATCTAACAGGACGGATGCAAGTAGCACCTTGCGACAAGGGGTGCGACAATCCCTATTCCGAAAGGCAGCCTGTGACAACACGCAGGTTGCCTGCGTCCAGGTGGAAGTATGCCACCTGTTTGCCCATCAGCATGTCGGAAGGGGGGGCTACAGCAGCATATGCACCCTATCCCAAAAGGGTGGCTGCTGTAACCCCAAATTGCTATTCCAAAAAGTCCCGGGGAAGGACAACTGGCAAAGTTCAGTTAGACCAGCTATGAGCTGCCATACCCGTACTTTGCCAGCTGCCGTGCCCAAGACCCTGAAGCCCCCCACCTAGCCACAACCCTGCACAAGGCAGTAAAACACCTCCCCTTCCCCATATTGCATTATAGGACCCCCGCCCCACCCGATCCCGCAATCCTGGAAGGTCCCCAGCCCAATGCCCAGTAATGTGGTAAGGTGCCAACCACCACCGCATCGCTCCTGGAGTAATACTGCCAACCCCCCATGTACCAAATCATCTTGGTGGTCTAGTGGACTAAACCCCCCAATCATACCCAGCTGACGACTGGCACAGCTCCCCAACACCACCGTGGCTAGCCGCCAACTGAGCTCTGTATCAGCATGTACTGTACATCATATGCGCTCAGCTGTACTGTGTAATGAGAATTTCAATGAGCTGAGGGGTTAAGGGAAGGAAATAGCAAGGGGCATGCAGATCGTTAGTCTGTGAGGAGAGTGAGTGAATGGGTTGCTGGACGAGGGAGAGACTGTGCCTTGCATGCCTTTTGTTTTGTGTGTTGTGTGTTAGGCCTGTTATTAAGTAGAAAAAAAAATGAGAAAGATGGTACAGTAAAAGACAGAAGTAGCGAGGAGTGGTGTTTGAGCAGCCAACAGGTTGGTTGTTAAGAACTAAAGCAAGCAGGTGTGCTGCTGAGGTGACAGCACGGGACTGCTGGCTAATGGAATGTCTCTGCTTTTCTCATTGTTCTCAGTTCATGTTTTCCTTCTGTAAACATTACTCTACAGCGTGTTCTGTTACAGCTAGGTGAAAGCTGGAGTGTGGCATACATGACGTTGTGCTGTTACCAAATAGCTTGCATTACTGTACGGCTACCGCGGTGAAAAAAACATGGCTTCTGTTTCAACCGTGAAAGTTCTGGGGGGCTGTCTCACCAGTATCAATGCTCAGCTGAGACAGTGCTTGACTCATTTCTGAGTGTTAGACACTTCAGCGCATGGCTGCTGGCCAATCAAATTGCTTTAAATTTCCTGGCCATTTCATCAGACGGCATCAGAAATTGTTATAGTAATAAGCTGGTAACTTGCCAGATTTGTTTGGGGGTTACAGGAAGCCAGCCTTCAGTTCCCTGAGAGAACAATGTGTGCATGTGGAGATGATGGATGTTGAAACAGATAAATCTCACACAAAGTAGATTTTGATATGGGACTTTATTCCAGTCAGAATATTCAAACACATAAAAATTAGCAATTTTGGTCATTTATAATTTTCTTATCAGTTGAAGCAAAGTGCTATGCATTGTCACAACTAATTAGCAATTTCATGCTCATAACATCTTGTAACCCCCTGCAAATGGGGGTTCCCGAAGACTTCCAGGAGCTTGCTTGAATGCTCCAAGCCTGAATGGTGTTTGGCTTAGCCACTTATCAGTGAGTGTTTTAGAACCTCTGGTACTGTCTCTTAAGAGCTGTCTGCTTGCAGACATAATTAGTTTGTATGGGGGACTGTGTGTTTCTTTTGATTGAGTACCACCTAAGCTGCTGCCAATTCACCCCATTTTTGCAGTCACTAGGAGTGCAAAGGAACCTGTCTGAAAGATGTAACTGATTGCCAGAAATCATTTACAGTAATAATAAAATTACAGTTTGTCTAACCTGCTTTCTTTGCAGTCAGAACTGTCTGCCTAGTTCCCCATTCTGGTTTTGAACTGCTGAACTGGACCAATCAGTGTGGGGTAAACTAGCTCTAAAATGATGCCTTGGACGAATCAGAACTTGGGACTCATAATCTGAGCCAGCCACAAGAGGATTGTATGGGCAGTGACTCTGGGAGATGTAGTTTAGACTTCGGTGCCTTTTTGGACCAACAGCAGCAGTCTATTGTGAGTGACAGCCAATCCAGTCAAGAACTGGGAGGAACTCAAAGGAAGTGCCCGGTTTTTGTCTGTTGGGAGTTTGAGTTTGAGATCTAAGTGAAGGGAAAGAAACCCTGTGTTCTTCAGTGCACAGTTTCAGTCAAAAACTGTGCAAGGCCCAGAGTTCCGTCTACAACTTGTGTAACTGCTTGTTAGGACTGAATCCGTCCCTGTGAAAAGAATCAAAGGATCTCTGAAGAGTAGAAACCAGGCTCACCCTGTAGAAGACTGAAGAAATTGTTGAATTACACTTGGTCTGTCAGGAACTGAATCTGCTGTGTGTTCTCCTGGTTATTGTGCAGTAATTGCGATTGGGATACAGATGCAGCCTGCCTGGTATAGTGCTTTCTTTTACCATATAAATGTGTGAGGAGTCTCTTGAGATCAAAAGTAGCTCCTGCTGACATTGAAGGACCATATCTTCTTTGGAGGTCGTGAGTACTAATTCGGGTCGCTCCCTGTTGAATTGCCACATTAAATCCAAATGGAATTACTGTACTGCTGACTGTTTAATTTTCCTTTTCTCTGTGTGAAAGGGCCCCTACCAGCTGCCACGGTTTGACTAGCCACTAGGGCCTGGGTACCAGGGACAGTAACTGGTAGGGATAGGCCTGCACAGAGCCATAGGTAGATAGTAAAGTGATAAGCTAATTAACCTGATTTCCCCTGTCCTTGTTATATCCCCTAATAAATCAGAGCTGTTTGTTTCAACAAAGTTATACTGCCTGAGGTATTTGTCTATGTTAAAGTACTGTACTGTGATTGTTGCACTGTATCTATTTTACAGGATGTCCCGTGCCTGAACCAGCCTTGGGGGTAAGTGTATACTGTGAAGGTAATTCTGCTATATTGTGGTGGGCCATAGTGGAAGAAAGGGGTTGCAGTGTCCCAGAGGGCTGTGACCAAGTAAGTTTAACTATTGCAAACCCTGACCTCTGGGTGGAGGCACCCGCCATTGGATCCAGGCCCCTCAACCTGTTAGTGGCAAATCAGGCAGGGGTAGTAGCCCCTGGGATAGCGCCATCTAGGGGTTACATTTTGGAGGCTCACCGCTGGGATTGTGTGTCCTCTAGTGGCCATATTTACGAACCACTGTTAAGAAAAAATGGGTACCCGACAGAAGTGGCTGTGCACCGGCTGGTGGAGTGGTGTACTGGGAGGAGATCGACCCCAAAATGCTATGTCTTATCCTGGACATCCCCGGTATCAATACGGACACTGTGCAGGGAGTACTTTCCAAGGTGGAAGGTTTACAAAACCCTGTGGTGGTGGGTCGGCATGCTAATCTGCTCACCCACACTTTCCTGGCCCTAGTAGAGCTTTAAGGATCCCATAGATAGCTCCAAAGTGCCACAGACCATTACCCCAGAGGAGCCCTCACTGCTTGGAGAGTGATAACTAAGGACAGTAAAGACCTGGGGAATCAGCCCCACCACTATCTGAAACTTTTGAGGAGAAATTTGCTGAATGGTTGCTGGAGAGGGGAAACTGTGGAGGACTTGAAGAAACTATTCTGCCACCTGGGGTGTTCCTCCCCAACACCCTCTCCTGCTCCAGTGCCCGTAATGGTGGCTGAACCAATGCAGACTCCTATTTCTGCACCTGCCATTAGTCACGACTCTTACCGAAGGTTGAGGATCTTCTTGGCACCTCCCCACCCCCAAGGGAGGATGACTGGGAGACCTGGATAGACTATGTTGCCCCCAAGTGCTAGAATGGCAATGCTCGGAAGGCGAAAAGCTTAAAGAGGGTTAGTGAGCCTCCGAGGTCCGGCCCTGGCTACCATCCGTGCAAACGGGCCAGTAACCCTGAAGCGACTGCACAGGCCTATCTTGAGGCCTTGGAATGTGTATGGGAGCCCAGATTCTGATGAGGACCCTATGGTGGAGAGTAAGAAATGCACAACAGTACCAAGGGGAGTTGTTGTCTGTGTATGTCTCTCGGCTGGAAAAATTGTTGCAAGAATGCCTCAGAAAGGGTAGTTTGCCAGCGATTGAACTGGACCGAACCAGACTGGACAGAATCCTTAAGTCTGCCCCTTCTCAGAACTGTTGTTGCTTCAGTTACGCCTGGCAACCGACTGGAATCCCCACCTCCTATGATGAGTTAATGAGAGAAATTGAGGAAGTTGAGAAAGGCGACCTCGGGAGGTACCTGCACCAACAGCTGTGGCTACGACCCGAGTGACTGAGGGTGACCCATCAAGGAAGTTCAGGGCAGAGGTTGACAGTCAATGAGTGCTCTGACAAGGAAAAAGATATGCCACAATGGGCGAACTGTTGAGAGAGATCCGGGAATTCAAAAACAGTCCCTTTATGAAGGCCACGCTTGCAAGCACGGGTCTCCCCGACTTATATCCGATTGCAGACTATGGGGTGGGGATACCCACCATGTATCTCCTGCTGATAACAGCTCCGAACTCGATTCCTTGACCATGGAAGTGGAGAAACTGACGAGATGTCTCCAAATGCTTATCACGCCGCAGACAGAGATGGCACCAAGGTTTCCAGTTAGTAATACCCCGCCCTGGCTCCCAGTGTGGCACCTCGCCAGCTCAAACTCCAAAAGTATGTTTTGTTATAATTGTGGGAAGGATGGGCACATGAAAAGGAATGCCAATCCCCAAAAGACACTGACAAAAGTTGCATATAGGCTACAAGGAGAGCTTCGAGAACAAATCAGTGGTTAAGAGGTGCACGAAATGATCCCAGTGAGGGCACCAAAAATGCTAATTCACGTCCTTTTGTGGCAAGTCAGTTGCCCAGGCCCCTCACTACCGCCTTCTCCAGACTGGTCTAGAATAGTGGGTCCCTCCATGGAGACCACACTGTAAAGGTAAATGGAGGTCTACAAGAGCTGTATTAGACAGTGGCTCCAAGTGACAATTATGTTTCAAGATTGGTATCAGAAGCATTTGTCAGACGTACCTTTACAACCATTAGAAGGACTGCATGTATGGGGTTAAGTGAGAAGGCCTACCCCTATTCTGGGTATATCCGAATTTGATGTCTTTTCCCACCTCCGGGGCTGGAGTGGCTTCAACAAGTAGAGACCTAGCCTTAGTGTGTCTCCCCACTGGACTGTATGATGGTGTCCTTTGTTGATTGGAACAAATGCTCATATGTTCAGAAGGCTGGCACATTTGTGTTATGAAAACAGGGGTCAAAGACTAGTAGAGCTTTAAGAGTTCCGCTTTAATTAAGAAGGCCTATGAGGCACAGAGAGATGCTGAAAATATAGAACCAGAGGAACCGGTCGAATTGTATGGAAGAAGGATCCTGAGTCTGATCCTGGCACCAAATGCCCAGTGTACCTTACAGGAGAGGTCCATATCAGAAAGGATGTTAAGAATAAAATATTAATGTTGGATGCACCAGGCGATGGAAAATTGCCAGAGGGACTGCTGGTCGTTTAGTATTTTGCCCGCTAGAGCCCATGCTTATGCCAGAAGGGTAATGGTCCAAGTTCATAATGTGTCTGAAAGAGACATTCGAGTAAATAGAGGTTGCATCCTGGCTAATGTGCATTGTGCAGACACTGCAGTGCTACCCAGCAGCAAGAGTTCAAGGAAGAATGACAGAGTAACGCCTGACTTGTTTGATTTCGGCAACTCTCGCTGCCAGCTGAATGGAAAGTGAGGATCAGTGAGAAGCTTGCCCAGAGAGCCAGGTGTTTTCTTTAAAGGAATGGGACGTGAGGATGCGTGTAAGGAGCTGAGCACAATATCCGCTGCATGACGAAAGACCATTTCGAGAGGTCTCGACGCCTGGCACCTGCTGATATAGATGATGTGAGACGGCATCTGCAAGAGATGTTAGCGGCTGGTGTAATACAAGAATCCAGAAGCCCTTATGCTTCCCCCATTGTGGTAGTGAGGAAAAGAATGGGACAGTAAGGATGTGTGATTATCGCACCTTAAACCGGCGGACTATCCCTGATCAGTACACAATGCCCCGCATTCAGGATGCTTTGGACTGCCTAACGGGGAGCAAGTGGTTCTCTGTGCTGATCTCCGCAGTGGGTACTAATAGATCCCGATGGCCCCAGAGGACCGTGAGAAGACAGCCTTTATCTGTCCGGCTATTTCTATGAATTCATGAGGATGCCTCAAGGATTTCAGGTGCCCCAGCCACTTTTCAACCATTGATGGAGCGTGCAGTGGGGACATGAACTTACTAGAGTGCCTGGTATACCTAGATGATGTTATTGTGTTTGGCAGCTCACTGAGGAACATGAGAGCAGATTATTTAAGGTATTGGATCGACTGGAGGACTTTGGCCTTAAACTGTCCATTGATAAGTGTCAATTTTTTCAAACATCAGTAAAGTATGTGGGACACATAGTATCCACCGAGGAATAGAGACCGACCCAAGTAAAGTTGAGGCTTGACTCACCTGGCCACAGCCCAAAAATCTAAAAGAACTGCAAAGATTCCTGGATTCGTGGTTATTATCGATGCTCATCAAGGACTATTCAAGAGTGATCCGCCTTTACTTAACCTTACTCAAGGGTATCCCAACCCACAAAAATACCAAAAGTCAGCCCTCAAGACTGAAAGAGTGTATTTCATCCGAGTGAAGTATTTGGGGCTCGCTGACCCTCTGATTGTGAGACTGCTTTTCATGAGATCATATATCAATTTACCCATGCTCCAGTGCTGGCCTATGCCGATCCAAGAAAACCTTACGCCCTGCACACTGATGCTAGCTTGCAAGGGTTGGGGCTGTGTTGTACCAAGAGCACGAATGGCCTGAGACCAGTGGCTTTGCCAGTAGAAGCCTGACCCCATCCGAAAAGAACTATCCTGTACATAAGTTAGAGTTCCTAGCTTTGAAGTGGGCTATTGTTGACCAATTCCATGAGTACTTGTATGGGGCTAAAATACTAGTAAAAACTGACAATAATCCTTTGACCTATGTGCAGACCTCAGCTAAGTTGATGCCACTGGCCCAGGTGGCTTTCTGCATTATCTACATATGACTATGCTCTCGAATACGAGCAGGTCTGAACCACATAGATGCTGATGCTCTCTCCCGGAGGCCTGTTCCCAGAATGATTGGGTCCGATTGCAGAACTTGACATTCGGGCACTCTGTCGGAAGTTTGACAGGGAGGAACAAATGTCCACGGACGCAGTGGACTGCATGGTGGATTGCTTGGGACCCTCTGAGAATTGCATACCTGCTTATTGCCACTTTTCTGCAATAGACACTGGTGCACTGCCTCAGCTGGACAATGACAGTATTCGGCGGGCTCAATCTCGCGATCCTATAGATCAATCCAGCTTTAGAAGCCCTCTATGCAGGAAAAGATGTCCAAACGCCCACTGATTTGAGAACTGCACTGTTATACAAAGAAGGTCCTAAGTTGAAACTGATCAATAAACTGTTATATAGAGAAACAGTAGACAGAGGGGACAAGTAGACAAACAACAACTGGTGCTGCCCACTGCCTTGAGACTCAGTATTGAGGTCCTTGCACAACCACATGGGGCACCTTGGTATAGACAGAACACTTGACTTGGTGAGATCCAGATTCTATTGGCTCTAAGATGGGGGCTGATGTGAGCAACACATACTAATGTAGTCGCTGCTTACAGAGGAAAGCTTTTGCCCCAGAGGGCTGCCCCTTGTTAACATAACCACCAGTGCACCCATGGAGTTGTCTGTATTGATTTTCTGAGTTTGGAGTCAGATCAAAGAAATATTGCACGTGCTGGTGGTCACTGGACCATTTCACGAGATATGCCCAAGCTTTCCCCACCAAAGACCAGAAAGCATCCACTGTAGCCAAGCATCTGAGAAAACTTTTTTGTTCACTATGGGCTCCACAAAGAATCCATTCTGATCAAGGGAGAGACTTTAGAGTCGCCTGATCAAAGAGATGCTTTCTGTGGGAGTGTAGAAAGTCCAGAACCATTCTCACTACCCCAGTGACCCACAGCCTGAACGTTCAAGTCATAACCGCACTTGCTATAGTTAGGCACCTTGCACTCAAAGGACAAGCCTAGATGGAGCCAACAAATTAGCACCCTGGTACATGCTTATAACTGCACCAAAAGTGATGCCACTGGGTTCTCCTCACCGCTTGATGTTTGGAAGAGAAGTCACTACCGTAGATGTGTGTTTTGGGGGTCTCCTGATGGGGTTCTAGCTGACAACTATTTACAGTATGCGTAAAGCTAAAGGCCCAGCTAACTCATGCGCATCAACTGGCTCAAACCATGGCTGCCAAAAGAAATTCGGCCACCAAAGAAAGGTATGATAAAAGCAGAAAGCACAGGAACTCCAGGAGGGAGATCGGCTTGCTATTAAATCTGGACTGCATGGTAAACACAAGATTGCTGACAGATGGCACCATCTCCTCACATTGTAGTGGGTAAACTAGATGATCTGCCAGTGCAAAGTAAGGCCTGAGAACAATTCAAAGATGTAAAACAATGCCTAGAAATCATTTACTACCCATTGGACAAATCCTTGATTGAGTCTGAGCCCTCAGAAGATGCCCCTCTGGACCAGTGGGACTAGAGCTGCTAAGAACAAGATCAAGGAAGTCTGCACCTACAGAAGCAGAGTTAAGTGTTCCTCGCACAAGTCCCAGTTGAGCATGACTGTCAGTCCACTGGGAAGAAAGGAGAGGACTTGAATACTATCCTTCTACGAACTGAGTCAATTGTTTCGGGCAATCCCTAATCAATACTGGAGACAAAGTTGGCCTTCTGACTGTCTATGCCCCAGCTTCATCCCTTGAGCCAATGCTCCCAGAAAGTGAAGTGCAAAGCATCAGATCAGATGAAATGAATCACAGTATGGTTGAACTGTTTGAGCTTCAGGGAGGAAAATGATAGATTGGGGCAGACTGCGGTATAATCTCGAACAAGAAGAGTATTTTGAGTTCCTGACAGTCCACTGCTAGTGTCTGAAAGCTCTCATGCAGCCAAATGTTGTGGACTCAGAAACTGTAACTCTGGAGCTGGAAGTGCCCCAAGTTCCCAGCCTCTCTACCCCATGGAGACTCCTGACAAGTGAGAACAATGCTGGAAAATGAGGCTCAGAGTGCAGAATGCAACAGCCCCCTAGAAAGACTGGTCGAGCTGTAAAGCCTGTGGCACCTCAGTTATGATTCCCGTCCCGCCAGTGGACCTGCTCTCAATGTTGTCCATAAAGGAGCGTATGTGTCTCGAGCTCATTGCCCAAACTGATGCTAGTGCTAACTCAGTTACTTGTGTTGCTCTCTCAGTATGGTGCCCTTGCCCCTGTCCAGCCCTAAGGTAACTGATAGGAAGGGTCCCTCTCAGGTTTCATGTACAAGAGGTAATAACTTGTTATGGTACAATGTGTGTAATACTGTGTAAAGAGTCACGCACTGCAATGTTTCAGAAATGTATTCTGGTAATGATATATTGACTGATGATTACATGTGTGAGCCTAATGCAAATGTATATGGTTGCAGTTAAACTTATGGGGGTACTTGCTTGACGCGGGACGCCAAGCTTTCCCAGGCCAGGAAGGGTGTAACCCCTGCAAATGGGGGGTTCCGGAAGACTTCCAGGAGCTTGCTTGAATGCTCCGCTCGAATGGTGTTTCATGCTTAAGCCACTTATCAGTGAGTGTTTTGAACCTCTGGTACTGTCTTTAAGAGCTGTCTGCTTGCAGACATAATTAGTTTGTATGGGGGGACTGTGTGTTTCTTTGATTGAGTACCACTTGTTGCTGCCAATTCACCCCATTTTGCAGTCACTAGAGTAAAGGAACCTGTTTGAAAGATGTAACTGATTGCCAGAAATCATTTACAGTAATAATAAAATTACAGTTTGTCTAACTGCTTTTGCAGTCGAACTGTCTGCCTAGTTCCCATTCTGGTTTTGAACTGCTGAACTGACCAATCAGTGGGGTAAACTAGCTTCAAATGATGCCTTGGACTTAATCAGAACTTGGGACTCATAATCTGAGCCAGCCACAAGAGGATTGTATGGGGTGACTTGGAGATGTAGTTTAGACTTCGTTCCTTTTGGACTAACAGCAGCAGTCATTGTGAGTGACAGCCAACCAGTCAAGAACTGGGAGGAACTCAAAGGAAGTGCCCGTTTTTGTCTGTTGGGAGTTTGAGTTTGATCTGAAAGTGGGGAAAGAAACCCTGTGTTCTTCAGCACAGTTTCAGTCAAAAACGGTGCAAGGCCCAGAGTTCCGGCTCACAACTTGTGTAACTGCTTGTTAGACTGAACTGTCTCAGAAAGAATCAAAGGATCTCTGAAGAGAAACCAGGCTCACCCTGTAGAAGACTGAAGAAATTGTTGAATTACACTCGGGTCTGTCAGGAACTGAATCTGCTGTGTGTTCTCCTTGTTATTGTGCAGTAATTGCGATTGGGATACAGATGCAGCCTGCCTGGTATAGTGCTTTCTTTTTTTTACTGATATAAATGTGTGAGGAGTCTCTTGAGATCAAAAGTAGCCCTGCTGACATTGAAGGACCATCTTCTTGGAGGTCGTGAGTACTAATTCGGGTCGCCCCTGTTGAATTGCCACATTAAATCCAAATGGAATTACTGTACTGCTGACTGTTTAATTTTCCTTTTCTTCTGTTGAAAGGGCCCTCACCAGCTGCCACGGGTTTGGACTAGCCACTAGGCCTGGGCACCAGGGACAGTAACTGGTAGGGATAGGCCTTGTGCACAGAGCCATAGGTAGATAGTAAAGGGATAAGCTAATTAACCTGATTTCCTGTCCTTGTTATATCCCTCAATAAATCAGAGCTGTTTGTTTCAACAAAGTTATACTGCCTGAGGTATTTGTCTATGTTACAGTATCACTGTGATTGTTGCACTGCATCTTTTTACAGGATGTCCGAGTGCCTGAACCAGCCTTGGGGTGTGTATACTGTGAAGGTAATTCTACATATTGTGTGGGCCACTAGTGGAAGAAAGGGGTTTCAGTGTCCCAGAGGGCTGTGACCAAGTAAGTTTAACTATTGCAAACCCTGACCTCTGGGTGGAGGCACCGCCATTGATCCAGGCCCTCAACCTGTTAGTGGCAAATCAGGAGTGGTAGTCTTGGATACGCCATCTAGGGTTACAATCTAATCATTGTTCCAGTTTATTCAATTCGTACAATATAGTATGTAATAATACTGTTACAGGTTATATAGGACTCACAGTCAGTGGCTAAAGGCTAAGGAATGCACGGCACATTGACCTGCACCAGACTAAAAGAACAGGATATTCAGAAAGTGCACCATCAAGTGCGATTGCACAAATATGGCTGATTATCCTGGCATGTAGGATACCCAGTGGGATGCATGACGCGGCAGGAGCCTGTGACCAGCTTGGAGCAGATGGAACTGTGATGGGAAGTCTCTGTGGCATGCACAAATGCAATATTCAGCCAGGATATGCAATAGTCTCTATTACACATCTGTGCTCAAACAGCACATTTGCATCTCATTACTGGAATGTATTCAGGCCATTTGTATGTGCAGTTCCAGATATGCAGGTAGCACCACCACCTGCAGGGAAGTGACCAGGAGGTACTGCAGCGAGCAGGCAGGTGAGGCCATGTGTGTGTGTGTGTGTGTGTGTGTGTGTGTGTATGTGTAATGCATTGGTCTGTGTACAATGCTGTTACCCATGGCTACATGTTGCTCTGTGGTGTCTGCATGCACAACACTGTAGATTCCGGTGTCTATGCGGCATGACTGTGACACCTCCAGGCTGCAGGTGGTGCTACCTCTGCTCCGTGTTGGCTACAACAGCTGCACACGTGCTCATCCAGTACACCACACTGACCAACCATACAGCCCTGTGGCATTGTCACAATGCATGGCTGGCATCTGGGACATGGATGTGGTTCCGTGGCAAGGGATTGATATGTGCATGCTTGCATCTGTGGGTACCACCGTGGGTTTGTGTTAACGGTCTGTCCCTGACCCATGCCAACCCACCACCAGTACCGCCATGCATTCTATCACTGGCATCCCAGACGGGTCATGGGTGCATGTCACCACCAGGTGGCACTTGATGGCTACATGGGTGCAGGCAATGGCACCTCACACATGTATTATATTGCAGTCTCCACACCGCTGGTGTGCTGCGTTGTGGCACTGACCCCATTAGCATATGGCATCTGGGTGTCTATGACCTGGGTGCAGTGCACGGGTGGGTGTCTGGTGCTACCGGTGGTGTCTCCCAGTATTGAGCAGTGCCTGCGGTATGCAGGCACAGCACAGCTGTGGCTTTGGGCCCTACTTTCCCGGCATCTCTTCTGTGTGTGGGTGCATGGAGCTCATCCTGGATCAGCTCACAGGGCTGTCTCAGGATATCCTGCCTGTAGTCCAGCAGCCTGCCAGTGTATGTCTAGAGCCTATCCTGGAGCAGCCTGGCAGGGCTATCTCAAGATATCCTGCCTGCAGTTCAGCAGCCTGCCTGTGTATGTCTGAGCCGGTCCTGGGCAGCTCACAGGCTATCCAGGATATCCTTCCTGCAGTTCAGCAGCCTGCCAGGGTATGTCTGAGCTCATCCTGAGCAGTTCACAGGGCTATCTTAGATGTCCTGCCTGCAGTTCAGCAGCTGCTCTGTGTATGTCTGGAGCTCTGCCCTGGGACAGCTTCAGGGCTATCTCAGGATATCCTGCTCTGCAGTTCAGCAGCCTGTCGTGTATGTCTGAGCTCATCCTGAGCAGCTCACAGGGCTATCTCAGGAGATCCTGCCTGCAGTTCAGCAGCCTGCCTGTGTATGTCTGGTCATCCGATGTTTGCAGGGCTATCTCAGGATCCGCCTGCAGTTCAGCAGCCTGCCTGTGCGTCTGGAGTTCATCCTGAGCAGTTCACAGGGCTGTCTCAGGATATCCTGCCTGCAGTTCAGCAGCCTGCCTGTGTGTGTCTGGAGTTCATCCTGGCAGCTCAGGGGCTGTCTCAGGATATCCTGCTGCTGTTCAACAGCCTGCCTGTGTATTATTGAGCTCATCCTGGCAGCTCACAGACTATCTCCGGATATCCTGCCTGCAGTTGTGCAGCCCAATATAGTGTGTGTATTTTACGGTATATAGTATACTTTTATACCATAGAGTACTTTACTGTACTTTATCTATACTTTTAACAAGTAGTGTACTAATTGTATTTTTTGTCTACTTTTCACAAATGCAGTGTACTAATTGTACTTATTCATACTTGTTAAATAGTAGTGTACTTTACCTGTAATTTTATTTTCATAAATAAAGAGTACTTCAATTGTAATTTTTATAAATATTTAAATTATAGTTCACTTCCTAAGTGTAATTTAATCTAATTTTCATAAAATGGAAAATTTAACTTGCAATTTTTGTAAATATTTTCATAAATAAAGGTACCTCAACTGCAATTTTTCTACTTTTCAATAATGTAGTATATCAATTGTACCTTAGTTTTCACATATAGTGTACTTATACGCATTTTATAAATATTTATAAATATAGGCCAATTGTATTTTTTTTCTACTTTTTCATAAATATAGTGTACTTACTGTACTGCATATTCATAATTTTAAATATAGTGTACTTAATTGTACTTTTATCTACCTTTTCATAAAATATAGTGTACCTTCAATTGTATCTTTATCTACGATAAATAAAGAATAATTTCTTTAAATTGGCCTTTTATATTAATTTTGTACATAGAGAAGCCTAAATGTACTTTTATCTATACTCACAAATACAGTGCACCTCAACTGTACCTTATCCACCTTCACAAAACAGTGAAGCTTAACTGCACGTTATTCATACTCTCACAAATACAGTGCAGCTCAAATGCACCTTATCCAACACCTCACAAATACAGTGCACCTCAACTGTACCTTATACACCCTTCACAAATACAGAGCTCCTCAACTGTACCGTACACACAGTTCACAAATGCTGTGCACCTCAACTGTACCTTATACATTCTTCACTAATACAGTGCACCTCAACTGTACCTTATACACTCTACACAAATATAGTGCACCTCGCTTGTACCTTATACACACCTTTCAAATACAGAGCACCTCAACTGCACCTCATCCACACCTCTTAAATACGGTGAACCTCAAATGTACCTTGTCCACACCTCACAAATTCAGTGAAACCTCAACTGGACCTTATCCACTGCTCACAAATACAGTGCATATCAACTGCATCTTTAATTCACATCACAAATACAGTGCACCTCAACTGCACCTCATCCACACCTCTTAATTACAGAGATACTCAACTGCACTTTATACACACCTCACAAATACAGTGCAAATCCACTGCACCTCATCCACAGCTGTTAAATAACAGTGCACCTCAACTGCACCTTATTCACTTTTCCCAAATATAGTGCACCTCACTTGCACCTTATACATATCTCTAAAACAGAGCACCCTCAACTGCACCTAATCACACCTCTTTAATACAGTGCACCTCAACTGCACCTTGTCCACACTCAGAAATACAGTGCACCTTATAACAATTCACAAATACAGAGCACCTCAGCTGTACTTTATATATACCTCAGAAATACAGTGATAGTCAACTGCACCTTACACATACCTCTACAAATGCAGAGCACTCAGCTGTACTTGATACACACTCACAAATACAGTGATTCTCAACTGCACCTTATGCATACCTTCTTAAATGGTAGTGCACCTCAACTGTATCTTATACACCTTCACAAAGACAGTACACTCCAACTGTACCTTACACACAGTTCACAAATACAGTGCACCTCAACTGTACCTTATCCACAACTCATAAATACACTGCACCTCAACTGCACCCTCTCAATCCCTGACAAATAAAATGCATTTCATATGCCTGAAACACACCTTACAAATGCAGTGCACTTCAACTGTACCTTATACACTTTCACAAATAATGTGCACCTCAAATGCACCTTATACATTCTTCACAAATACAGTGCACCTCAACTGTACCTTATACATTCTTCACAAATGCAGTGCACCACAACTGTACCTTATAAACCCTTCACAAATAACGGGCACCTCAACTGCACCTTAAACAATCTTCACAAATTCAGAGCACCTCAACTGTACCTTATTCATTCTTCATAAATGCAGTGCACCTCAACTGCTCCTTTTCCACTCTTCCCAAATTTAGTGCACCCCAGTTGCACCTTATACATACCTCCCAAATACAGACCACCTGAACTGCAACTCATCCACACCTCTTAAATACAGTGCACCTCAACTGTACCTCATCCACACCTCTTAAATACAGTGCAAATCAATTGCACCTTGTCCGATCTCACAAATACAGTGATACTCAACTGCACCCTTATACACACTCAGAAATACAGAGCACCTCAGCTGTGGCTTTAAACACCTCACAAATACAGTGATACTCAACTGCACCTTATACATACCTCACAAATACAGAGCACCTCAACTGCACCTCATCCACACCTACAAATACAGTGCACCTCAGCTGTACCTAATACAACCTTCACAAATACAGTGCATCTCAACTGCACCTTATCCACTTTCCCAAATATAGTGCACCTCACTTGCACCTTTTATAGATACCTCTCTCAAACACAGAGCTCCTCAACTGCACCTTGTCTATACTCTCACAAATACAGTGCACATCAACTGCACCTTATCCAAATCACAAATACAGTGGACATCAACTGCACCTTATCCACCCTTCATAAATACACTGCACCTCAACTACACCCTATCAATTCCTGATAACTACAATGCATTTCAACTTACTCATACACTCCTCACAAATACAGTTCACTTCAACTGTACCTGACCATACATCACAAACACAGTGCACATCAACTGCACCTTATCCACATCTCACATATACAGTGTACCTCAACTGCACTTATCCACCCTTTCATAAATACATAGCACCTCAACTGCACCTATCAATCCCTGACAATACAATGCATTTCAACTGAGCCTCATAAATACCTCACAAATGCAGTGCACTTCAGCTGCACCTGACCATACCTCACAATCACAGTGCACATCAATTGCACCTTATCCACCCTTCACAAATACAGTGAAGCTTAACTGCACGTTATCCACACCTCACAAATACAGTGCAGCTCAAATGCACCTTATCCACACCTCACAAATACAGTGCACCTCAACTGTACCTTATACACCCTTCACAAATACAGAGCACCTCAACTGTACCTTACACACAGTTCACAAATGCCGTGCACCTCAACTGTACCTTATACATTCTTCACTAATACAGTGCACCTCAACTGTACCTTATACACTCTACACATATATAGTGCACCTCACTTGTACCTTATACATACCTCTCAAATACAGAGCACCTCAACTGCATCTCATCCACACCTCTTAAATATGGTGAACCTCAAATGTACCTTGTCCACACCTCACAAATACAGTGAACCTCAACTGGACCTTATCCACTGCTCACAAATACAGTGCATATCAACTGCATCTTAACCACACTCACAAATACAGTGCACTCAACTGCACCTCATCCACACCTCTTAATTACAGAGATACTCAACTGCACTTTATACACACCCACAAATACAGCGCAAATCCACTGCACCTCATCCACACCAGTTAAATACAGTGCACCTCAACTGCACCTTATCCACTCTCCCCAAATATAGTGCACCTCACTTGCACCTTATAAATATCTCTCTAAAACAGAGCACCTCAACTGCACCTAATCCACACCTCTTTAATACAGTGCACCTCAACTGCACCTTGTCCACACCTCAGAAGTACAGTGCACCTTATAACAATTCACAAATACAGAGCACCTCAGCCATATTTTATATATACCTCAGAAATACAGTGATACTCAACTGCACCTTATACATACCTCACAAATACAGAGCACCTCAGCTGTACTTTATACACACCTCACAAATACTGTGTTACTTAACTGCACCTTATGCATACCTCTTAAATACAGTGCACCTCAACTGTATCTTATACACCCTTCACAAATACAGTACACCTCAACTGTACCTTACACACAGTTCACAAATACAGTGCACCTCAACTGTACCTTATCCACAACTCACAAATACACTGCACCTCAACTGCACCCTCTCAATCCCTGACAAATACAATGCACTTCAAATGCGCATGATACACACCCCACAAATACAGTGCACTTCAACTGTACCTTATACACCCTTCACAAATAATGTGCACCTCAACTGTACCTTATACATTCTTCACAAATGCAGTGCACCGCAACTGTACCTTATACACCCTACACAAATAACGGGCACCACAACTGCACCTTATGCAATCTTCACAAATACAGTGCACCTCAACTGTACCTTATACATTCTTCATAAATGTAGTGCACCTCAACTGCTCCCTTTTCCTCTCTTCCCAAATATAGTGCACCTCAGTTGCACCTTATACATACCTCTCAAATACAGAGCACCTCAACTGCACCTCATCCACACCTCTTAAATACAGTGCACCTCAACTGCACCTCATCCACACCTCTTAAATACAGTGCAAATCAATTGCACCTTGTCCGCACCTCACAAATACAGTGATACTCAACTGCACCTTATACACACCTCAGAAATAGAGCACCTCAGCTGTGCTTTATACACACCTCACAAATACAGTGATACTCAACTGCACCTTATACATACCTCACAAATACAGAGCACCTCAACTGCACCTCATCCACACCTCACAAAAGTGCACCTCAACTGCACCTTATCCACAACTAACAAATACAGTGGATATCAACTGCACCTTATCCACCTTCATAAATACACTGCACCTCAACTGCACCTATCAATCCCTGACAAATACAATGCATTTCAACTGCGCCTCATACACACCTCACAAATACAGTTCACTTCAACTGTACCTGACCATACATCACAAACACAGTGCACATCAACTGCACCTTATCCACATCTCACATATACAGTGTTCCTCAACTGCCTTATCCACCCTTCACAAATACAGTGCAGCTACGTTATCCACAGCTCATTTAATACAGTGCAGCTCAACTGCACCTTTATCCACACCTCACAAATACATTGCACCTCAACTGTACCACTTCCACACCTCACAAATACAGTACACCTCAAATGTACATATCCACACTTCACAAATGCGGCGCCAATTCAACTGTACCTTATCCGTACTCTCACAGATACAGTTTACCTCAACTGCTCATTATCTACACTCACAAATACTGTGCACCTGAACTGCACATTATCCACAGCTCACCAATACAATGCACTTCAACTCCACCTTGTCCACGCCTCACAAATACAGTGCACCTCAACTGCACCTTATTCACAACTCACAAATACAGTGCACATCAACTGAACCTTATCCACCCTACATAAATACATAGCACCTCAACTGCACCCTATCAATCCCTGACAAATACAATGCATTTCAACTGAGCCTCATACATACTTCACAAATGCAGTGCACTTCAACTGCACCTTATCCACCCTTCACAAATACAGTGCAGCTCAACTGCATGTTATCCACACCTCACAAATACAGTGCAGCTCAAATGCACCTTATCCACACCTCACTAATACACTGCACCTCAACTACACCTTATAAACACTTCAAAACTGCAGTGCAGTTCAACTGCACCATATCCACACCTTCCAAACACAGTGCACCTCAACTGTACCTTATAAACACTTCAAAACTGCAGTGCACATCAACTGCACCTTATCCACCCTCACAAATACAGTGCACCTCAACTGCACCTTATCCACACCTCACAAATACCGAGCACAACAACAGCAACTTAACCTCCTTCAATAATACAGTGCACTCAGCTGCACCTTATCACACCCTCACAAATACAGTGCAACTCAACTGCACCTTATAAACACTTCATAAATGCAGTGCACCTCATCTGCACCTTATAACAATTCACAAATACAGAGCACCTCAGCTGTACCTTATATACAATTCACAAATACAGAGCAACCCAACTGCACCTTTTACACGCCTCACAGTTCCAGAGCAAAATCAATTGCACCTCATCCACACCTCTTAAAAACAGTGCACCTCAACTGTGCCTTATACACCCTTCACAAATACAGTGAACCGCAACTGCACCCTATTCACTCCTCAAAAATAAAGAGTACCTCAACTGCACCTTATCCACACCTCAGTAAAACGGTGTACCTCAACTGCAGTTTATCCACACTTCACAAATATAGTGCACCTCATCTGCACATCATCCACACCCCTTAAATAATGTGCACCTCAACTGTGCCCTATACACCCCTCACAAATACAGTGCACCTCAACTGCACCTTATCAAGACCTCACAAATATAGTGCACCTAAACTGCACCTTATACACTCTTCACAAATATAGTGCACCTTATTTGCACTTTTACACACTCACAAACACAGTGCACTCAACTGCACTCAATCCACTCTACACAAATATAGTGCAGCTCAACTGTAAATTATCCACTCATCACAAATATAGTGCACCCAACTGTACCTTATACACCTCTTCACAAATACAGTACACCTCAATTGAACCTTACACACAGTTCTCAAATACGGTGCACCTCAACTGTACCTTATCCACATCTCACAAATACACTGCACTCAACTGCACCCTCTCAATCTTGATAAATACAATGCATTTCAAATGCGCCTCATACACACCTCACACATACAGAACACTCTAACTGTACCTTATACACCTTCTACAAATAATGTACCTCAACTGCACCTTTTACATTGTTCATAAATACAGTGTGCCTCAACTGTACCTTATACATTCTTCACAAATGCAGTGCAACCTCAACTGTACCTTATACACTCTTAACAAATAACGGGCACCTCAAATGCACCTTATACAATCTTCACAAATACAGTGCAACTCAACTGTACCTTATATATTCTTTATAAATGCAGTGCACCTCAACTGCTCCTTTTCCACTCTTCCCAAATATACTGCACCTCAGTTGCACCTTATAAATACCATTCAAATACAGAGCACCTCAACTGCACCTCATCCACACCTTCTTAAATACAGTGCACCTCAACTGCACCTCATCCACACCTTCTTAAATACAGTGCAAATCAATTGCACCTTGTCCCACCTCACAACTACAGTGATACTCAACTGCACCTTATACACACCTCAGAAATACAGAGCACCTCAGCTGTACTTTATACACCTCACAAATACAGTGATTCTCAACTGCACCTTATACATACCCACAAATACAGAGCACCTCAACTGCACCTCATCCACACCTCACAAATACAGTGCACCTCAACTGTACCTAATACAACCTTCACAAATTCAGTGCATCTCAACTGCACCTTATCCACTCTTCCCAAATATAGTGCACCTCACTTGCACCTTATACATACCGCTCAAACACAGAGCACCTCAACTGCACCTTGTTCACACCTCAGAAAAACAGTGCACCTCAACTGCACCTTATCCACAACTCACAAATACAGTTGATATCAACTGCACCTTATCCACCTTTCATAAATACACTGCACCTCAACTGCACCCTATCAACCTCTGACAAATACAATGTATTTCAACTGTGTGTCTTACACACCTACAAATTCAGTTCACTTCAACTCTGCCTGACCATACATCACAAACACAGTGCACATCAACTGCACCTTATCCACATCTCACATATACAGTGTGCCTCAACTGCACCTTATCCATCCTTCACAAATACAGTGCAGCTCAACTGCACGTTATCCACACCACAGAATACAGTGCAGCTCAACTGCACCTTATCCACACCTCATAAATACAGTACACCTCAAATGCACATAATCCACATCTCACAAATACAGTGCAATTCAACCGTACCTTATCCATACCTCACAGATACAGTTTACCTCAACTGCTCATTATCCACACCTCAAAAATACAGTGCACCTGAACTGCACGTTATCCACAGCTCACAAATACAATACACTTCAACTCCTTGTCCACACCTCACAAATACAGTACAACTCAACTGCACCTTATTCACAACTCACTAATACAGTGCACATCAACTGAACCTTATTTACCCGTCATAAATACATAGCACCTCAACTGTACCCAATCAATCCCTGAGAAATACAAAGCATTTCAACTGAGCCTCATACATACCTCACAAAGGCAGGCACTCCAGTTGCACCTGACCATACCTCACAAACACAGTGCACATCAACTGCACCTTATCCACCTTCACAAATACACTACAGCTCAACTGCACGTTATTCACACCTCACAAATACAGTGCAGCTCAAATGCACCTTATCCACACCTCACAAATACAGTACACCTCAAATGTACCTTCACATAGTTCACAAATACAGTGCACCTCAACTGTACCTTATCCACAACTCACAAATACACTGCACCTCAACTGCACCCTCTCAATCCCTGACAAATACAATGCATTTCAAATGCGCCTCATACACACCTCACAAATACAGTGCACTTCAACTGTACCTTATACACCCTTCACAAATAATGTGCACCTCAACTGCACCTTATACATTCTTCAAAGATACAGTGCACCTCAACTGTACCTTATACATTCTTCACAAATGCAGTGTACCTCAACTGCACCTTATACAACCTTCACAAATAATGGGCACCTCTACTGCACCTTATACAATCTTCACAAATACAGTGCACCTCAACTGTACCTTATACATTCTTTATAAATGCAATGCACCTCAACTGCTCATTTTCCACTCTTCCCAAATATAGTGCACCACAGTTGCACCTTATACATACCTCTCAAATACAGAGCACCTCAACTACGACTCATCCACACCTCTTAAATACAGTGCAAATCAATTGCACCTTGTCTGCACCTCACAAATACAGTGATACTCAACTGCACCTTATACATACCTCCCAAACACAGAGCACCTCAACTGCACCTTGTCCACACCTCCCAAATACAGTGCACCTCAACTGCACCTTATCCACAACTCCACAAATACAGTGGATATCATCTGCACCTTATCCACCCTTCATAAATACACTGCACCTCAATTGCACCCTATCAATCCCTGACAGATACAATGCATTTCAACTGCGCCTCATACACACCTCACAAATACAGTTCACTTCAACTGTATCTGACCATACATCACAAACACAGTGCAGCTCAACTGCACCTTATCCACACCTCACAAATACATTGCACCTCAACTGTACCACTTCCACACCTCACAAATACAGTACACCTCAAATGTACATAATCCACACTTCACAAATACAGCGCAATTCAACTGTACCTTATCCGTACCTCACAGATACAGTTTACCTCAACTGCTCATTATCTACACCTCACAAATACTGTGCACCTGAACTGCACATTATCCACAGCTCACCAATACAATGCACTTCAACTCCACCTTGTCCACGCCTCACAAATACAGTGCACCTCAACTGCACCTTATTCACAACTCACAAATACAGTGCACATCAACTGAACCTTATCCACCCTACATAAATACATAGCACCTCAACTGCACCCTATCAATCCCTGACAAATACAATGCATTTCAACTGAGCCTCATACATACTTCACAAATGCAGTGCACTTCAACTGCACCTGACCATACCTCACAAACACAGTGCACATCAACTGCACCTTATCCACCCTTCACAAATACAGTGCAGCTCAACTGCACGTTATCCACACTTCACAAATACAGTGCAGCTCAAATGCACCTAATCCACACCTCACTAATACAGTGCACCTCAACTACACCTTATAAACACTTCAAAACTGCAGTGCAGTTCAACTGCACCATATCCACACCTCCCAAACACAGTGCACCTCAACTGTACCTTATAAACACTTCAAAACTGCAGTGCACATCAACTGCACCTTATCCACCCCTCACAAATACAGTGCACCTCAACTGCACCTTATCCACACCTCACAAATACCGAGCACAACAACAGCAACTTAACCTCCTTCAATAATACAGTGCAACTCAGCTGCACCTTATCCACCCCTCACAAATACAGTGCAACTCAACTGCACCTTATAAACACTTCATAAATGCAGTGCACCTCATCTGCACCTTATAACAATTCACAAATACAGAGCACCTCAGCTGTACCTTATATACAATTCACAAATACAGAGCAACCCAACTGCACCTTTTACACGCCTCACAGTTCCAGAGCAAAATCAATTGCACCTCATCCACACCTCTTAAAACAGTGCACCTCAACTGCTTTATACACCTTCACAAATACAGTGAACCTAACTGCACCTATTCACTCCTCAAAAATAAAGAGTACCTCAACTGCACTTATCCACACCTTCAGTAAAACGGTGTACCTCAACTGCACTTTATCCACACTTCACAAATATAGTGCACCTCAACTGCACATCATCCACACCCCTTAAATACTGTGCACCTCAACTGTGCCCTATACACCCCTCACAAATACAGTGCACCTCAACTGCACCTTATCAAGACCTCACAAATATAGTGCACCTAAACTGCACCTTATACACTCTTCACAAATATAGTGCACCTTATTTGCACCTTATACACACCTCACAAATACAGTGCACCTCAACTGCACCCAATCCACTCTACACAAATATAGTGCAGCTCAACTGTAAATTATCCACTCATCACAAATATAGTGCACCCAACTGTACCTTATACACCTCTTCACAAATACAGTACACCTCAATTGAACCTTACACACAGTTCTCAAATACGGTGCACCTCAACTGTACCTTATCCACATCTCACAAATACACTGCACATCAACTGCACCCTCTCAATCCCTGATAAATACAATGCATTTCAAATGCGCCTATACACACCTCACATACAGAACACTTCAACTGTACCTTATACACCTTCTACAAATAATGTACCTCAACTGCACCTTTTACATTGTTCATAAATACAGTGTACCTCAACTGTACCTTATACATTCTTCACAAATGCAGTGCACCTCAACTGTACCTTATACACTCTTACAAATAACGGGCACCTCAAATGCACCTTATACAATCTTCACAAATACAGTGCAACTCAACTGTACCTTATATATTCTTTATAAATGCAGTGCACCTCAACTGCTCCTTTTCCACTCTTCCCAAATGTAGTGCACCTCAGTTGCACCTTATACATACCATTCAAATACAGAGCACCTCAACTGCACCTCATCCACACCTCTTAAATACAGTGTACCTCAACTGCACCTCATCCACACCTCTTGTATACAGTGCAAATCAATTGCACCTTGTCCGCACCTCACAACTACAGTGATACTCAACTGCACCTTATACACACCTCAGAAATACAGAGCACCTCAGCTGTACTTTATACACACCTCACAAATACAGTGATTCTCAACTGCACCTTATACATACCCACAAATACAGAGCACCTCAACTGCACCTCATCCACACCTCACAAATACAGTGCACCTCAACTGTACCTAATACAACCTTCACAAATTCAGTGCATCTCAACTGCACCTTATCCACTCTTCCCAAATATAGTGCACCTCACTTGCACCTTATACATACCGCTCAAACACAGAGCACCTCAACTGCACCTTGTTCACACCTCAGAAAAACAGTGCACCTCAACTGCACCTTATCCACAACTCACAAATACAGTTGATATCAACTGCACCTTATCCACCCTTCATAAATACACTGCACCTCAACTGCACCCTATCAATCCCTGACAAATACAATGCATTTCAACTGTGTGTCTTACACACCTCACAAATTCAGTTCACTTCAACTCTGCCTGACCATACATCACAAACACAGTGCACATCAACTGCACCTTATCCACATCTCACATATACAGTGTACCTCAACTGCACCTTATCCATCCTTCACAAATACAGTGCAGCTCAACTGCACGTTATCCACACCTCACGAATACAGTGCAGCTCAACTGCACCTTATCCACACCTCATAAATACAGTACACCTCAAATGCACATAATCCACATCTCACAAATACAGTGCAATTCAACCTATTCCTTATCCATACCCTCACAGATACAGTTTAACTTCAACTGCTCATTATCCACACCTCAAAAATACAGTGCACCTGAACTGCACGCTATCCACAGCTCACAAATACAATACACTTCAACTCCTTGTCCACACTCCTCACAAATACAGTACAACTCAACTGCACCTTATTCACAACTCACTAATACAGTGCACATCAACTGAACCTTATTTACCCGTCATAAATACATAGCACCTCAACTGTACCCAATCAATCCCTGAGAAATACAAAGCATTTCAACTGAGCCTCATACATACCTTCACAAAGGCAGGGCACTTCAGTTGCACCTGACCATACCTCACAAACACAGTGCACATCAACTGCACCTTATCCACCCTTCACAAATACACTACAGCTCAACTGCACGTTATTCACACCTCACAAATACAGTGCAGCTCAAATGCACCTTATCCACACCTCACAAATACAGTACACCTCAAATGTACCTTACACATAGTTCACAAATACAGTGCACCTCAACTGTACCTTATCCACAACTCACAAATACACTGCACCTCAACTGCACCCTCTCAATCCCTGACAAATACAATGCATTTCAAATGCGCCTCATACACACCTCACAAATACAGTGCACTTCAACTGTACCTTATACACCCTTCACAAATAATGCACCTCAACTGCACCTTATACATTCTTCAAGATACAGTGCACCTCAACTGTACCTTATACATTCTTCACAAATGCAGTGTACCTCAACTGCACCTTATACAACCTTCACAAATAATGGGCACCTCTACTGCACCTTATACAATCTTCACAAATACAGTGCACCTCAACTGTACCTTATACATTCTTTGTAAATGCAATGCACCTCAACTGCTCATTTTCCACTCTTCCCAAATATAGTGCACCACAGTTGCACCTTATACATACCTCTCAAATACAGAGCACCTCAACTACGACTCATCCACACCTCTTAAATACAGTGCAAATCAATTGCACCTTGTCTGCACCTCACAAATACAGTGATACTCAACTGTACCTTATACATACCTCCCAAACACAGAGCACCCCAACTGCACCTTAGCCACTCCTCCCAAATACAGTGCACCTCAACTGCACCTTATCCACAACTCAAAAATACAGTGGATATCATCTGCACCTATCCACCCTTCATAAATACACTGCACCTCAATTGCACCCTATCAATCCCTGACAGATACAATGCATTTCAACTGCGCCTCATACACACCTCACAAATACAGTTCACTTCAACTGTATCTGACCATACATCACAAACACAGTGCACATCAACTGCATATCACATCTTACATATACAGTGTGCCTCCAACTGACCTTATCCACCCTTCACTAGATACAGGGGTGCAGCTCAGCTGACGTTATCCACACTCATGAGATACAGTGCAGCTCAACTGCACCTTATCCACACCTCATAAATAGTACACAAGTAAATGAACATAATCCACACCTCACTAATATAGTGCAATTCAACTGTATCTTATCCATACCTCAAGATACAGTTTACCTCAACTGCTCATTATCCACACCTCACAAATACAGTGCACCTGAATTGCACGTTATCCACAGCTCACAAATACAATGCACTTCAACTCCACCTTGTCACACCTCAAAATTACAGTGCACCTCAACTGCACCTTATTCACAAATCACAAATACAGTGCACATCAACTGAACCTTATGCACCACTCATAAATACTATTAGCACCTCAACTGCACCTATCAATCCCTGACAAATACAATGCATTTCAACTGAGCCTCATACATACCTCACAAATGCAGTGCACTTCAACTGCACCTGACCATACATCACAAACACAGTGCACATCAACTACACCTTATCCACCCTTCACAAATACACTGCAGCTCAACTGCACGTTATCACACCTCACAAATACAGTGCAGCTCAAATGCACTTATCCACACCTCTTAAATACAGTGCACCTCAACTGTGCCTTATACACTTTCACAAATACAGTGCACCTCAGCTGCACTCTTATCAAGACCTCCACAAATACAGTGCACCTCAACTGTGCCTCTGCAGCTTATCCACTCCTCACAAATATAGAACACCTCAACTGCAGCTTATCAACACTTCACAAATACAGTGCACCTCAGGAGAGATCAACTGCACCTTATCCACACTGACAATATAACTCACCTCAACTGTAACTTATCCACCCTCACAAACAGTAGTGCACCTCAACTGCTACCTTATGAACACTTCACAAATACAGTGCACCTCAACTGCACCTTATATACAATTCACAAATACTGGAGCAACTCAACTGCACCTTATACACACCTCACAGCAGCTAGACACCTCAACTGCATCGCATCCATGCCTCTTAAATACAGTGCACTTCAACTGCACCTTGTCAACATTCACAAATACAGTGCATTTTAACTGCACCTTATCCACACCTCTCAAATACTGAACACATCAACTGCACTCTTATATCAATTCAAATACAGAGCACCTCAGCTGTACTTTATACACACCCCACAAATACAGTGATTCTCAACTGCACCTTATGCATACCTCTTAAATACAGTGCACCTCAACTGTATCTTATACACCCTTCACAAAGACAGTACACCTCAACTGTACCTTACACACAGTTCACAAATACAGTGCACTCAACTGTACCTTATCCACAACTCATAAATACACTGCACCTCAACTGCACCTCTCAATCCCTGACAAATAAAATGCATTTCAAGCGCTGAAACACACCTTACAAATGCAGTGCACTTCAACTGTACCTTATACACCCTTCACAAATAATGTGCACCTCAAATGCACCTTATACATTCTTCACAAATACAGTGCACCTCACAACTGTACCTTATGCATTCTTCACAAATGCAGTGCACACAACTGTACCTTATAAACCCTTCACAAATAACGGGCACCTCAACTGCACCTTAAACAATCTTCACAAATTCAGAGCACCTCAACTGTACCTTATTCATTCTTCATAAATGCAGTGCACCTCAACTGCTCCTTTTCCACTCTTCCCAAATTTAGTGCACCCCAGTTGCACCTTATACATACCTCCCAAATACAGACCACCTGAACTGCAACTCATCCACACCTCTTAAATACAGTGCACCTCAACTGTACCTCATCCACACCTCTTAAATACAGTGCAAATCAATTGCACCTTGTCCGCATCTCACAAATACAGTGATACTCAACTGCACCTTTATACACCTCAGAAATACAGAGCACCTCAGCTGTGCTTTAAAACACCTCACAAATACAGTGATACTCAACTGCACCTTATACATACCTCACAAATACAGAGCACCTCAACTGCACCTCATCCACACCTACAAATACAGTGCACTCAGCTGTACCTAATACAACCTTCACAAATACAGTGCATCTCAACTGCACCTTATCCACTCTTCCCAAATATAGTGCACCTACTTTTTACCTTATACATACTCAAACACAGAGCTCCTCAACTGCACCTTGTCTATACTCAAAAATACAGTGCACATCAACTGCACCTTATCCAAATCACAAATACAGTGGACATCAACTGCACCTTATCCACCCTTCATAAATACACTGCACCTCAACTGCACCCTATCAATCCCTGATAACTACAATGCATTTCAACTGCGCCTCATACACACCTCACAAATACAGTTCACTTCAACTGTACCTGACCATACATCACAAACACAGTGCACATCAACTGCACCTTATCCAAATCTCACATATACAGTGTACCTCAACTGCACCTTATCCACCCTTCATAAATACATAGCACCTCAACTGCACCTTATCAATCCCTGACAAATACAATGCATTTCAACTGAGCCTCATAAATACCTCACAAATGCAGTGCACTTCAGCTGCACCTGACCATACCTCACAATCACAGTGCACATCAATTGCACCTTATCCACCCTTCACAAATACAGTGAAGCTTAACTGCACGTTATCCACACCTCACAAATACAGTGCAGCTCAAATGCACCTTATCCACACCTCACAAATACAGTGCACCTCAACTGTACCTTATACACCCTTCACAAATACAGAGCACCTCAACTGTACCTTACACACAGTTCACAAATGCCGTGCACCTCAACTGTACCTTATACATTCTTCACTAATACAGTGCACCTCAACTGTACCTTATACACTCTACACATATATAGTGCACCTCACTTGTACCTTATACATACCTCTCAAATACAGAGCACCTCAACTGCACCTCATCCACACCCTCTTAAATACAGTGCACCTCAACTGCACCTCATCCACACCTCTTAAATACAGTGCAAATCAATTGCACCTTGTCCGCACCTCACAAATACAGTGATACTCAACTGCACCTTATACACACCTCAGAAATACAGAGCACCTCAGCTGTACTTTATACACACCTCACAAATACAGTGATACTCAACTGCACCTTATACATACCTCACAAATACAGAGCACCTCAACTGCACCTCATCCACACCTCACAAAAACAGTGCACCTCAACTGCACCTTATCCACAACTAACAAATACAGTGGATATCAACTGCACCTTATCCACCCTTCATAAATACACTGCACCTCAACTGCACCCTATCAATCCCTGACAAATACAATGCATTTCAATTGCGCCTCATACACACCTCACAAATACAGTTCACTTCAACTGTACCTGACCATACATCACAAACACAGTGCACATCAACTGCACCTTATCCACATCTCACATATACAGTGTTCCTCAACTGCACCTTATCCACCCTTCACAAATACAGTGCAGCTCAACTGCACGTTATCCACAGCTCACGAATACAGTGCAGCTCAACTGCACCTTATCCACACCTCACAAATACATTGCACCTCAACTGTACCACTTCCACACCTCACAAATACAGTACACCTCAAATGTACATAATCCACATTTCACAAATACAGCGCAATTCAACTGTACCTTATCCGTACCTCACAGATACAGTTTACCTCAACTGCTCATTATCTACACCTACAGAAATACTGTGCACCTGAACTGCACGTTATCCACAGCTCACCAATACAATGCACTTCAACTCCACCTTGTCCACGCCTCACAAATACAGTGCACCTCAACTGCACCTTATTCACAACTCACAAATACAGTGCACATCAACTGCAACTTAGCCTCCCTCAATAATACAGTGCACCTCATACGCACCTTCTAAACACTTCACAAATACAGTGCACCTCAACTGCACCTTTTCAACTCTTCACAAATATAGTGCACCTCACTTGCACCGCATCCACACCTCTTAAATACAGTGCACCTCAACTGTACCTTATCCACCCTTCACAAACACAGTGCACCTCAACTGCATCTTATCCACGCCTCACAAATAAAGAACACCTCAACTGCACTTTATACACACCTCAAAAATACAGAGCACTTCAAGTGTATTTTATCCACTCTTCACAAATAAAACACACCTCACTTGCACCTTATACACACCTCACAAATACAGTGCACCTCAACTGCAACTTATCCACTCCTCACAAATAAAGAACACCTCAACTGCACTTTATACACACATCAAAAATACAGAGCACTTCAACTGCACCTTATCCACTCTTCCCAAACAAAGTGCGCCTCACTTGCACCTTATACATACCTGTAAAATACAGAGCACCTCAACTGCACCTCATCCACACCTCTTAAATACAGTGCACTTCAACTGTACCTTGTGCACACCTCACAAATACAGTGAACCTCAACTGCACCCTATCCACTCCTCACAAATAAAGAGTACCTCAACTGCACCTTATCCACACCTCAATAAAACGATGCACCTCAACTGCACATTATCCACACTTCACAAATATAGTGCACCTCAACTGCACGTCATCCACACCTCTTAAATACTGTGCACCTCAACTGTGCCTTATAAACCCCTCAAAAATACAGTGCACCTCAACTGCACCTTATCAAGACCTCACAGATATAGTGTACCTAAACTGCACCTTATCCACTCTTCACAAATACTGTGCACCTCAACTGCACCTTATCCACTATATGCAAATATGGTGCACCTCAACTGTACCTTATCCACTCCTCACAAATACAGTGCACCTCAACTGTACCTTATCCACTCCACACAAATAAAGAGAAGCTCAAGTGCACCTTATCCACACCTCAAAAATGTAGCTCACCTCAACTGTACCTTATCCACTCCTCACAAATATAGTGCACCTCAACTGCACCTTATGCACTCTTCACAAAAACAGTGAACCTCAACTGCACCTTGTCCACTCCTCACAAATAAATAACACCTCAACTGCAGCTTATCCACTCCTCACAAATAAAGAACACCTCAACTGCAGCTTATCAACACCTCAGAAATACAGTGCACCTCAACTGCACCTTATCCACTCTACGCAAATATGGTGCACCTCAACTGCACCTCATCCATACCTCTTAAATACAGTGGTCTTTAACTGTACCTTATCCAACATTCTCAAATACAGTGCACTTTAACTGCACCTTATCCACACCTCTCAAGTACTGAGCACATCAACTGCACCTTATGACAATTCACAAATACAGAGCACCTCAGCTGTACTTTATACACCCTCACAAATACAGAGCAAACCAACTGCACCTCATCCACACCTCTTAAATACAGTGCACCTCAACTGTACCTTATCCACCCTTCACAAATAAAGTGCACCTCAACTGTACCTTATCCACTCTTCCCAAATATAGTGCATCTCACTTGCACCTTATACATACCTCTCAAATACAGAGCACTTGAACTGCACCTCGTCCACACCTCTTAAATACAGTGCACCTCAACTGCTCCTTATCCACTCCTCACAAATAAAGAACACCTCAACTGCACTTTATACACACCTCAGAAATACAGAGCACTTCAACTGCACCTTATCCACTCTTCACAAATATAGTGCACCTCACTTGCACGTTATACATACCTCACAACTACAGAGCACCTCAACTGCACCTCATCCATACCTCTTAAATACAGTGCACTTTAACTTTACCTTATCCACCCTTGACAAACCCCATGCACCTCAACTGCATCTTATCCACCCGTCACAAATAAAGTGCACCTCAACTGCACCATATCCACCTCCTCACAAATACAGTGCACCTCAATTGCACCTTAGCACATCACAAACACAGAGCACCTCAGCTGTATTTTATACACCTTACAAATACAGTGATACTCAACTGCACCTTAAACAAACCTCACAAATACAGAGCACCTCAACTGCACCTCATCCACACATCTTAAATACAGTGCACCTCAACTGTACCTTATACACCCTTCACAAATACAGTGCACCTCAACTGCACCTTATCCATTCTTCCCAAATATAGTGCACCTCACTTGCATCTTATACATACCTCTCAAATACAGAGCACCTCAACTGCACCTCATCCACACCTCTTAAATTCAGTGCACCTCAAATGTACCTTTGTCCACACTCCTCACAAATGCAGTGCACCTCAACTGCACCTTATCCACAGCTCACAAATACAGTGCATATCAACTGCACCTTATCCACACTCACAAATACAGTGCACCTCAACTGCACCTTATCCACAGTTCACAAATCAGTGGATATCAACTGCACCTTATCCACACCTCACAATAAAGTGCACCTAATTATACCATACACACCTCACAAATACAGAGCAGCTCAAATGCACTCATTCACGCCTCTTAAAAACAGTGTACTTCAAATGTAACTTATCCACTCCTCACAAATACAGTGCAACTCAACTGCACCCTATCCACTCCACACAAATAAAGAGCCCCTAAGTGCACCTTATCCACACCTGACTAATACGGTGTACCTCAACTGCACCTTATCCATATCTCACAAATGCAGTGCACCTCAACTGCACCTTATCCACACTTCACAAATATAGTGCACCTCACTTGCACCTTATACTCACCTCACAAATGCAGAGCACCTCAACTGCACCACATCCACACCTCTTAAAATACAGTGCACGCCAACTGTGCCCTTTATACACCCTTTCATAAATAACGCGGCACCTCAACTGCACCTTATCCACTTCCACAAATAAATAAAGAACACCTCAACTGCACTTTATACACATCTAAAAATACAGAGCACTTCAACTGCACCTTATCCACTCTTCACAAATATAGTGCACCTCACTTGCACCTTATACACACCTCACAACTACAGAGCACCTCAACTGCACCTCATCCATACCTCTTAAATACAGTGCACTTCAACTGTACCTTATCCACCCTTCACAAATACAGTGAACCTCAACTGCACCTTATCCACACCTCACAAATACAGTGCACCTCAACTGGACCCTAGCCACTCCTCACAAATATAGAGCACCTCAACTGCACCTTATCCACTCCTCACAAATACAGTGCACCTCAACTGGAACTTATCCACTCTTCACAAATAAAGAGCACCTCAACTGTACCTTATCCACACCTCACAAATACAGTGCACCTCAACTGAACCTTATAAACACTTCAAAACTATAGTCCACCTCAAATGCACCTTATCCTCCTCTCACAAATGCAGTGCACCTCAACTGCACCTTATAAACATTTCACAAATAAAGTGCACCTCAACTGCACCTTATCCGCACCTCACAAATACTGAGCACATCAACTGCAACTTAGCCTCCCTCAATAATCCAGTGCACCTCATACGCACCTTATAAACAGTTCACAAATACAGTGCACCTCAACTGCACCTTTTCCACTCTTCACAAATATGGTGCACCTCACTTGCACCTTATACACACCTCATAAATGCAGAGCACCTCAACTGCACCGCATCCACACCTCTTAAATACAGTGCACCTCAACTGTACCTTATCCAACCTTCATCAACACAGTGCACCTCAACTGCATCTTATCCACGCCTCACAAATAAAGAACACCTCAGCTGCACTTTATACACACCTCAAAAATACAGAGCACTTCAACTGCATTTTATCCACTCTTCACAAATATAGTGCACCTCACTTGCACCTTATACACACCTCACAAATACAGAACACCTCAACTGCACCCAATCCACTCCTCACAAATAAAGAGCACTTCAACTACACCTTATCCACTACTTCACTAATACAGTGCACCTCAACAGCACCTTATCCACATCTCACAAATATAGTGCACATCAACTGCACTTTTCCATTCTTCACAAATATAGTGCACCCACATGCACCTTATACACACCTTCACAACTACAGAGCACCTCAACTGCACCTCATCCACACCTCTTAAATACAGTGCATGTCAACTGTAACTTACCCACCCTTCACAAATACAGTGTACCTCAACTGCACCTTATCCCTCTATGCAAATACAGTGCACCTCAACAGTACCTTACCCACCCTTCACAAATACAGTGTACTTCAACTGCACCTTATCCTCTCTATGCAAATACAGTGCACCTCAACAGTACCTTATCCACTTCTTCACAAATACAGTGCACCTCAACTGCACCTTTTCCACTTCTCACAAATAAAGAGCATCTCAACTGCACCTTATCCACACCTCACAAATACAGTGTACCTCAACTGCACCTCATAAACACTTCAAACCACAGTCCACCTCAACTGCACCTTATCCGCTCTCACAAATACAGTGCACCCCAACTGCACCATATAAACATTTCACAAATAAAGTGCACCTCAGCTGCACTTATCCACACTTCACAAATACCGAGCACATCAACTGCAACTTATCCTCCTCAATAATACAGAGCACCTCAGCTGCACCTATTCACCCTCACAAATACAGTGCACCTCAACAGCACCTTATAAACACTTCACAAATACAGTGCACCTCATCTGTACTTTATATACACCTCACAAATATAGTGATATTCAACTGCACCTTATAAACAACTCACAAATACAGAGCACCTGAACTGCACCTCATCCATACCTCTTAAATACAGTGTACTTCAACTGTACCTTATCCACCCCTTCACAAATACAGTGTACCTCAACTGCACCTTATCTACTCTACGCAAATATAGTGCACCTCAACTGTACCTTATCCACTCATCACAAATACAGTGCACCTCAACTGCACCTTTTCCACTCTTCACAAATAAAGAGAACCTCAACTGCGCCTTATCCACTCCTCACAAATATAGTTCACCTCCACTGTACCTTACCAACTCCTCACAAATACAGTGCACCTCAACTGTACCTTATCAACCATTCACAATTACAGTGCACCTCAACTGCACCTTATCCACTCCTCACAAATACAGTGCAACTCAACTGCACCCTATCCACTCCACACAAATAAAGAGCCCCTAAAGTGCACCTTATCCACACCTGACTAATACGGTGTACCTCAGCTGCACCTTATCCATATCTCACAAATGCAGTGCACCTCAACTGCACCTTATCCACACTTCACAAATATAGTGCACCTCACTTGCACCTTATACTCACCTCACAAATAAAGAAAACCTCAACTGCACTTTATACACACCTCAAAAAAACCAGAGCACTTCAACTGCACCTTATCTATTCTTCACAAGTATAGTGCACCTCACTAGCACCTCATACACACCTCACAAATATAGTGCACCTCAACTGCACCTTATCCACCCCTCACAAATACAGTGCACCTCAACTGCACCTTATAAACATTTCACAAATAAAGTGCACCTCAACTGCACCTTATCCGCCTCACAAATACTGAGCACATCAACTGCAACTTAGCCTCCTCAATAATACAGTGCACCCTCATACGCACTTATAAACAGTTCACAAATACAGTGCACCTCAACTGCACTTTTTCCACTCTTCACAAATATAGTGCACCTCACTTGCACCTTATACACACCTCATAAATGCAGAGCACCTCAACTGCACCGCATCCACACCTCTTAAATACAGTGCACCTCAACTGTACCTTATCCAACCTTCACCAACACAGTGCACCTCAACTGCATCTTATCCACGCCTCACAAATAAAGAACACCTCAAGTGCACTTTATACACACCTCAAAAATACAGAGCACTTCAACTGCATTTTATCCACTCTTCACAAATATAGTGCACCTCACTTGCACCTTATACACACCTCACAAATACAGAACACCTCAACTGCACCCAATCCACTCCTCACAAATAAAGAGCACTTCAACTACACCTTATCCACACCTCACTAATACAGTGCACCTCAACAGCACCTTATCCACATCTCACAAATATAGTGCACATCAACTGCACCTTTTCCATTCTTCACAAACATAGTGCACCTCACATGCACCTTATACACACCTCACAACTACAGAGCACCTCAACTGCACCTCATCCACGCCTCAAATACAGTGCATGTCAACTGTAACTTACCCACCCTTCACAAATACAGTGTACCTCAACTGCACCTTATCCTCTCTATGCAAATACAGTGCACCTCAACAGTACCTTTATCCACTCTTCACAAATATAGTGCACCTCAACTGCACCTTTTCCACTTCTCACAAATAAAGAGCATCTCAACTGCACCTTATCCACACCTCACAAATACAGTGCACCTCAACTGCACCTTATAAACACTTCAAAACTACAGTCTACCTCAACTGCACCTTATCCGCCCCTCACAAATACAGTGCACCTCAACTGCACCATATAAACATTTCACAAATAAAGTGCACCTCAGCTGCACCTTATCCACACTTCACAAATACCGAGCACATCAACTGCAACTTATCCTTCTTCAATAATACAGTGCAACTCAGCTGCACCTTATTCACCCCCTCACAAATACAGTGCACCTCAACAGCACCTTATAAACACTTCACAAATACAGTGCACCTCATCTGTACTTTATATACACCTCACAAATATAGTGATATTCAACTGCACCTTATAAACAACTCACAAATACGGAGCACCTGAACTGCACCTCATCCATACCTCTTAAATACCGTATACTTCAACTGTACCTTATCCACCCTTCACAAATACAGTGTACCTCAACTGCATCTTATCTACTCTACACAAATATAGTGCACCTCAACTGTACCTTATCCACTCATCACAAATACAGTGCACCTCAACTGCACCTTTTCCACTCTTCACAAATAAAGAGAACCTCAACTGCGCCTTATCCACTCCTCACAAATTTAGTTCACCTCCACTGTACCTTATCAACTCCTCACAAATACAGTGCACTTCAACTGTACCTTATCAACCATTCACAATTACAGTGCACCTCAACTGCACCTTTTCCACTCCTCACAAATACAGTGCTACTCAACTGCACCTTATCCACTCCTCACAAATAAAGAGCACCTCAACTGCACCTTATCCACACCTCACAAATACAGTGCACCTCAACTGCACCTTATAAACACTTCAAAACTGCAGTGCACCTCAACTGCAGCTTATCCACCCTTTTCAAACACATTGCACCTCAACTGCACCTTATCCCCTCCTCACAAATAAAGAAAACCTCAACTGCACTTTATACACACCTCAAAAAAACAGAGCACTTCAACTGCACCTTATCTATTCTTCACAAGTATAGTGCACCTCACTAGCACCTTATACACACCTCACAAATATAGTGCACCTCAACTGCACCTTATCCACCCCTCACAAATACAGTGCACCTCAACTGCACCTTATAAACATTTCACAAATAAATTGCACCTCAACTGCACCTTATCCACAACTCACAAATACCGAGCACATCAACTGCAACTTATTCTCCCTCAATAATACAGTGCACCTCATATGCACCTTATAAACACTTCACAAATACAGTGCACCTCAACTGCAACTTATAACAATTCACAAATACAGAGCACCTCAGCTGTACTTTATATACACCTCACAAATACAGTGCAGCTCAACTGCACCTTATACACACCTCACAAATACAGAGCAAATCCACTGCACCTCATCCATACCTGTTAAATACAGTGCACCTCAACTGCATCTTATCCACTCTTCCCAGATATAGTGCACTTCACTTGCACCTTATACATACCTCTCAAATACAGAGCACCTCAACTGCACCTCATCCACACCTCTTAAATACAGTGCACCTCAACTGTACCTTGTCCACACCTCACAAATACAGTTTTCCTCAACTGCACCTTATCCACAGTTCACAAATACAGTGCATATCAACTGCACCTTATCCACACCTCACAAATAGACTGCACCTCAACTGCACCTTATCCACAGCTGACAAATACAGTGGATATCAACTGCACCTTATTCACACCTCACAAATACAGTGCACCTCAACTGCACCTTATCCAATCCTCACAAATAAAGTGCACCTCAACTGCACCTTATCCACACCTCACTTATACAATGTACCTCAACTGCACCTTATCCATATCCCACAAATACAGTGCACCTCAACTGCACCTTATAAACACTTCAAAAATACTGTGCACCTCAACTGCACCTTATCCACCCCTCACAAATACAGTGCACTTAAACTGCAGCTTATAAACATATCACACATACAGTGCACCTCAACTGCACCTTATCCACCCCTCACAAATACAGTGCACCTCAACTGCACTAACTGCTGACATATGCAGTGTACCTCATCTGCACCTTATAAACACTTCGTAAACACAGGGCACCTCATCTGCATCTTATCCACCCCTCACAAATGCAGTGCACCTCACCTGCACTTAATTAACTGCTGACAAATGTGGTGCACCTCAACTGCATCTTATAAACACTTCACAAATACAGGACACCTCAGCTGCACCTTATAAACACTTCACAAATACAGGACACCTCAACTGCACCATATAAACACTTCCCAAATTCAGGGCATCTCATCTGTGCCTTATCCACTCTTCCCAAATACAGTGCACCTCACCTGCACTTAATTAACTGCACAAATGCAGTGCACCTCAACTGCAGCTAATTAACACTTCACAAATACAGGGCACCTCAACTGCACCTTATAAATACTTCACAAATACAGGACACCTCAACTGCTCCTTATAAGCACTTCACAAATACAGGACACCTCATCTTTGCCTTATCCACCCCTCACAAATACAGTTTACGTCAACCACACCTTATGCACATTTCAGAAATACATTGCAGTTCAACTACAGTGTAAAACTTGTACTTTTACTGATATACACCTCATCTCTATCTTTCAAACTTAGGGCCGGAGTTTCAAAGCCCTTGAAAATCCTGTAATTGCGGGAAAAACTGAGCGCAAGTGGGTTGCCACTTGCAGATCTGCACTTTTTTCCGCAGGTATGGTATTCTTAAACGTGGAGCTGGTTTTCGTCTGGCTCCGTGATTTATGATAGTTTGCAGCTGTTTTTGCCCCACAGCTGTGGAAAAATGTCAGGGCCGGTGGAAGCAGTTATAACATCTCCCACAGCTGTTCGGGACTGAAAATACAAATCTCCTCAGCTGCAGAGATTTCAGTCGGCAACTGGTGTTTCAGAGTGGGACTTAGTCCCAGGACAATCTGGAAATCCAGCCATTAATGTTTAGCAGAGTAATCCTCAACTGCAACTTAAATTTTCTTTTTAGTTACAAAGTGCTAAAGCATCTTTAATTGGTGCGGTTCTTGTACTCCAGATTGCCAGTCAAGAGATGTCTCGCTTTCCATGGGCTCCGGCATCTTCCCATGTACTTTATACAGCTGAGTGGAAGGATGTGCTGGGAGGTTAAGTTACTTGCTCAAGGTTGAACGGCAAGTAACTCTTGTGGGATTTAAACCTGGGACTCTAACTGCTAGTCCTCGCTGCCTCCCTTTTGTGCCAGCAATGGAAATCTGTTGGGACAAATCCAAAATTAACATGCTCAAACCTTTAGTTCTCTCCACAAATTTACTATTTCTTCTAAGGGTGCTGCTGGGTTGTGGCATGCAACAGATAGTCTAAAAGAACCAGCGCTCACCCCACCGTGCGCTGGTTCTTTTGGATTGTCTGTTGCATGCCACAACCCAGCAGCTCCCTTAGAAGAAACGTAAATTCTGATGTGTGAAGCAACATAAAAGGTTTGAGCATGCTAATTTTGAATATGTTTCAGTTTTAGAGTCTGTGGTGCTCCTTCTTAGCATGCTCCCTTTGAACACCGGTGTAAAATCCTTGATGGGAGCACAGTGTATAAAAGAAGCCAATTAGACACATTAGCCATTGAGGCATTGGAAAGTTAAGGGATAAATCAAGGGTCCCACCTTGACGTTGGTGATTTAACTTGCTCACATTGGATATCTAGTCTGAAACTAAGAGGACCCACTCTTCACATGGAGCTTAAAGTAAATATAGCCAATTTTGGCAGTGGAAAGTTTAAATGTGCTATGTTGTGTGTGGGGGGTTGGAGTGTGCACTGGTTCTTTTGGAAATCTGTTGGGAGACCAGATTGATGCCAATAAAAATCTGCATGTTTGGAAAAGCTCTACATTAGCCCACCAACAAGCTTTATCAGATCATTTTTGTGTACCGGTGACAACAGTTAGCAAGCCTGCTTTGTGAGCTCTGTTACAAAAAGAATCAAATGGTGGTAGTCCCTGTTGAAAAGCATATTTCAGAAACAGGAGAAAAAGGTGTCTAGATGCCTTGACAGCTGACACATTTCTAATCCAGATGGCAGATTTAAAAAGAAGGCAAAACAAATGATGTGCTGTCTGTAGATGTTATAATGCATAGCTCTGCTGGCCAGATGCCATTGTTTAGGATTTCTCATCAGTTTTTTCCTTTCTCCCAAAAGAATAGATGATACAGGACTACTACTGTGTAGGACTGTGGGATGAGAGACAGACACTTTCTGTTCATGTTTCACATTTTGTAAGAGTTCAAAACTGTCCATTTATACATTTTTGATGCTATATTTTTAGATCCCTCTAGGACAGTGATTTGAAGGCACTCAGGACTGTAAGATTAGGAGTGCATGTATGCTTCGTGTGTGGTGCTGGTACCCTACAAATGCAAGAGAAACCATGAAAACAATCAAAACAGTGACATCCAAGGAGCTATGAATATATTTAAAGGTGTGCAGAGACCAACTTTAAAAAAAAAAATCAGCATAAAAAGTGCCCATGGAACTTTTTGTTTCCATGGCAACACAAGAGAGTCAATCTTTAGGGGATAAGTAGTAGTAGTTAAGTTCCTTTAGTTTTGTTCAAAAATGACTGTTAGGACGCACTCCCAATTTATAAAGTTGTCCTATGGTTGCTGGCCTAAAGGTGCAACTGTAACATCACTACTTGCAACACTGGCAAAATGGGTTTAGGAATGAGCCCACGTCACCAGAGGGACAGAGGTCAGAGATCTCAGCATCCAAAAGGATGTCCATATCTTTGGGGTTGGGGGTGACCATTGCTACTGCCATAGTGCCTTTTGGGAGAACACAGGGCTAGAGGCACAAAGAGTAGCAGTTCAGGAAGGGGAGACCTGCAGACCACAGCTACAAGCACGCCTGTAGAGTGGACCTGCAGCCAATTGATGCCAGTGCCTCGGAATGGGAAAACAGGAAAATCGCTGTCAGTGACAGGTAGTAAGACCCTGCTCAGTGATATGCCTTGACCCTTCAATGACCATCCACTCAGCATGAAGACCAGCTCCTCCACTGACTTCAGACTCTTGTGGGGCATGACTGCCCTCAAAGAACCTAAGTGTTAGGGGTTAGGCGTGGTGACAGAAAAGTAAGCTGGTCTCTAGGATTTGGTTCCGCTGACCTGGCTGAGCAGTGCCAGTGGGGGAAGGACACAGACTGGGGTTGGGGTTGAAGACAGAAAGAAGAGTAAAAAGTCATCCTTCAGTCGCTACATTTCACTTTTTAGACAAAAAAAACAACAGCACATCATATGACCAAACAATATGAGATTTGAGACAAAGCTGCTTAAAACAACCACAAGAATATTCAAATCCTATAATCTTTTTTCTTCATAAAGCTGTTTATTCTCCCCTGCCATCCATCTTATACTCCAGCCTGTGGTATGTACCCCCTTTGCAACACTCCCAACCTTGTCTACTGCAGCTTTCCCCTCCATATTTTTAGTGGAGTCCATGGTGCAGGGCCCCAAATGTTGTCTGTCATTATCCAAATGGCAGTGAGGTTTCCCATATTTTCTCATGCTGCGCCTCTGCAGCACCTAGTAGTGGCCATAGTTGACTCTGCCTGCACAGACAACATCCTGTGGGAGTGCTAGCTCCACCTGTCCTGTCCTGTCACCATGGCAGCCCCTTCTAGTTTCTCTGGGACACTGCACATCCATTCCCGAGACCACTCCAGAACCTTGGCAACTGGCATGGCAGCACGTTGTCATCATGCAGCCTTGAAATCTGCTAATTTTAACATGAAACATTTTGAAGACCCACCATTTGTTAGTGGGGGTACATGGTACAAGGCCCCAAAACATTGTTGTTATCCAAATAGTGGTGGGGTTCCCCCCACATTTCCCATGCTCATCTCTGCAGTGCCTAGTAGTGTCCATAGCTGACCCCGGCCATACCTGCACAGACAACATCCTGTGAGGGTGAGCTAGATCACCCTACCCTGTCACCATGACAGCCCCTTCTAGTTTCTTTTGGGGCACCCACATCCACTCCCAGGACCACTCCAGAACTTGTGGACTGGCATGGCAGCACTTTGCCATCACACAGCCTTGAGATCTGTTAATTTTAACATGAAACATTTTAAAGACACTGCTGCTCTAATGGTAGAAAACAATTTATTCAATGCTCTATATACTATGATAGATTTAGAATAAACATCTCTCATGCCCAAGGGGAAAGGAATTCTCCTTTGATCTGTATTATAAATCTAATTAAATATGCTTGAGCCTTGAGAGGCTCCTGAGTGTCTACTGGATTGGTCACTAAAGTCTTAGAAATTACTAATTCAGTTGCCGACTGATGCTGTGTGGCATGCAATGTCAGCCTCTTCATGTCAAACAACTCACACCACACTACTAAACATGCATTTGTCAATGCCGAATGTTTGCTTGCTGGTATTAGCATTGGAAATTCAGGAGTTAGAGAGATGCAGAACAGGAATGGCAGTGTATTGAACTTCGCCAACCCCATCTCTACCCTGCATAGACGGACAGGCATTGGGGTATGCGTTTGGGTCGTCGCCCATAACGTTCATGCCATTTCACTTCACCCTATCCTGCAGACACTGACACATGTTGAGGTGTACCTTGGGGTGTTTGGCTGGACATACGCCGAAATGGGTGCAGTATAGGAGAACGAGGTGAACTGTGGGGCCGAAGAGTTCAAGGCACACCTCGATGCCTGTCACTGGCTGCAGGGTGGTGGGGTGGGGTGGAATGGCATGAGCATTAGAGCAGTCAGTGTTAGTGACTCAGCAGGTAGCACACTCACCTCTAAGGCTGGGAGATCAGTAGGCTGCGGGTTCTATCCCACATGGGCACTTGGTTAATATCCCAATACTGACACTGTAGTGCAGCATGAGGGGGTGCTGCACTCCTGAGGTGCCGTCTTTCGGATGAGACATTAAACCGAGGTCCCATCTGCCTGTTCTGGTGATAGTTCAGGTGGATGTTAAAGATCCCATGGCACTTCTCGAAAAAGAGCAGGGGAATTTCCCAGGTGCAATGGCCAAATTTCCTCCATTCACAAAAAATACCACCAACAGCTTAATTTGGTTCAAGATCAGTTGGCATTCATCTGTATCCCCCTCCCCCAGGTCGTGCCTGAAAATAGGCAGGATTTGTCTAGTGCACTTACCTGGTCAATAAAAACTAAATAAATAAACAAATAAAATAAATTATAGTTGGCAATTCAAAGGCACACCTTTGATGCCTGTCCGTCTGTACAGGGTGGGACGCTATGGTTAGACACCTTAACACCCCGGGAGTTTGTTGGTATTTACACTACAAATTTTCAAATGGCCTTTGTGACCCCCACCTCATGAAAGCATTTGGGACCTCTTCTCATGAACAGTGGCAGTGTGATTTTGTCAATGTGTCCTGAAAACTGACTTCCAACAGTGACAGTGGCATTCTGCGCCACATGTACGAAAACACAGATTGAGCAGGATGTGAAGAATGACAGCTGTACCATTCATAGGGAGCTGTGAAGAGATGGAAATGTTGAAAATCTGTAGTGAAAATATTAAAAATACTCAAACGTCCTGGCTTATGTGGAAACTGAGCAACGCATGTGCGTAACATAGCCATTTAGTGGAATTTTTTCATCAAATTTTCAACATAGGCATTTTGTGACCTCTGCTTATGATCAGTGTCACTATGATTTTCCTAATCTGTCCCGAACATTGATTTCCCACAGCTATCGTGCTATTCTGCGCCAGTTGTGTAAATGCATATTTTGGTCAGGATATGAAAAATTACAGCTGTACTGTTCATAAGGAGGTGTGAAAAAATGTCTATGTTGAAAATCTGGAGTGAAAATATTACAAATGCACGTAATTACGAGGGTGCGTGAAGACTGCGCAAAGTACACTCGTAACACAGTCATTTCATGGACTTTCAACATCGGCATTTTGGCACCTCTGCTCATGAGCATATCACTGTGATTTTTTTTTAATCTGTCCCGAACACTGACTTCCCACAGCGACCGCGCTATTCTGTGCCAGAAGTGCAAAAATACATTTCAGCCAGGATGTGAAAAATGACAGCTGTACTGTTCATAAGGAGGTGTGTAAAAATGGCAATGTTGAAAATATGGAGTGAAAATATTACAAATCTGGTTACTGAGCCTGCATGGAAACTGTGCAACGACGCTTGTAACACAGTCATTTTATGGACTTTCGTCACCAAATTTTCAACATAGGTATTTTAGGACCTCTGCTCATGAACAATCTCACTGTGATTTTCTTAATGTGTCCTGAACACTGATTTCCCACAGCGACCGTGCTATTCTGCGCCAGTAGTACAAACCACATTTTGGTCAGGATGTGAAAAATGACAGCTGTACTGTTCATAAGGAGGTGTGGAAAATGCCAATGTTGAAAATCTGGAGTGAAAATATTGCAAATTCGCAGTTATGAGCTGCAGTAGAAAACTGTGCTACGACACTCGTAAAACAGTAATTTATTGATTTGTTCCACTAAATTTGCAACATAGACTTTTGAGAGACCCCTCATGAACATTAGCACTGCCATTTCATTAATCGTCCCGAAGGTTATTCCACGCAGTGACCACGAAATCACCTTTCACGACCAAATAATGCTATGACAGTGACAGAATTCATGAGGAGGGGTCCCAAAAACCCCATGTTGAAAATTTGGTGGCAAAATTCCCAAAAATGCCTGAGATATGCATCAAAGTTGAAAAAACCCTATTTATGCCATTATACAGCTTACTGGCATTTCCTCAGTTTGCGGTCAGCTTTGAAGAGTGCAGACGTGTTCCTGGTCCACCGAAGATCATCACGCCGTGCTCTGGAGGTAAGTATGGGGTGAGGGGTGTGTGTGTGGAGGCAGGGGCGCAGAGGGTGGGCGCGGGTTGAGCGGGCAACAGGACTCCAACGAGGACTGTTTTCTGGTTTCAGGTTAAAAAATTACTTCGGGACAGTTTTCTGGTTTGACTGGGGCATTTGGCACACTGGGGTGGGCTCCCAGCATGCCACCTGACTGTTTCTTTTGGGGGCTGTAGGCCGGCGGGGATTAGGCACCCCGTGTCGATGGGGATTGGGCATCCCCTCGGCAGCAAGCAACAGTTTTTTGGGGACATTATGCCGACAGGGGGCTCCTCTGTCGGCACATTAAACTTGGGCAGGGATGGGACTGAAGCCAATGGGATTGGGGCCCCGCCGGCAAACAAAGACAGTTTTTGAGGCACATGATGCTGAGGGGGATTGGTCACCCCCTCAGCACACAACAAATAGGGATGAGGCAGCAGCAATACGCCACCATGTTAAATTTATTGTTATAATTAGGGAGATTTCACCCTGCAATGACGGGTTGCTCCCTCATTGCAGTGGAATGGCTGACGCTGCAATGATGATTGGGCCCCTCATTGCAGCGGTGAAAACGTTTGTACTTGGTGACACTTTTGGAGACTAGTGTCATCAGCACACTGTGCCTCCATTGGTCCACCAGTGCCAAGCCCCCAAATGCAGTGCCTCCGTTGGCTGACACAGTGCCGCACCTCCACAACCCTCTTCTCTCCTAAGCTGTCATATAATGTTTCTTGAGTGTGCGCACAAGCAAACATAAAAAGGAAAAGTAAGTAAAAGTAACTGTAACATTATAAGTCTAATTGCAATCACAACTTTCAATCGCAGTACTAGGTCCAGTTTTGGAGTCCACATCTGAAAAAGGATATAAGTAGGTTGAAGGCTGTCCAGAAAAGAGTGACCAAAATGATCCAGGACCTTCAATGGTATTCATACGAGGAGCATCTGGAAGCATTAAATATGTTTTCACTGGAAACAGTGAGGAAGAGGGGAGACATAATTGGAACATACACGTTCCTGAGAGGAATAAATACGGTGTCATCCTCGGACATGTTTATCAGACTCTCTGACTCTAACACTAGAGGGCATTAATGGAAGTTGGGAGGGGCTTAGGAAACATTATTTTATAGGAAGAGTCAGACAGCTAGTATTGGAACCCACTCGGGAGGGAGCAGTCTTAGACCTGGTACTCTCAAATGGGGACAGAGAGAGGATCTCAGATCTAGAAGTGGGTAGCCATCTGGGAACAAGCGACCACCAAACAGTGTGGTTCATGACAAACTCAGCTGTAGAATCAAGCCATACAAAAGTGAAGGTACTGGACTTCAGGAGGGCTGATTTTGTCAAAATGGGAGAGTGTCTCAGGAAAGCACTAGCAAACAGGCAAGAAGGAGGGATGGAGCAACAATGGGGAAACATCAAAACTGCCATCTCAGAGGCAACAAGCCTTTGTGTGAAGCAAATAAATCAAAACGAAAGAAAAAAAAACACTATGATTCTCAAAAGAGGTGGCAGGGAAGGTTTGGGAGAAAAAGATAGCATTCCGTAAGTACAAGGAAACACAGAAGGAGCAGGACAAAGAACTGTACCAATTAAAGCTGAAGGAAGGCAGTCAGACTAGCAAAGGCCTAAACCAAGGAAAAGATAACCAACTCGGTTAAGAAGGGGGATCAAACCTTTTATAGGTACATTAGGGAGCGAAGAAAGACAAAGGGAGGGATACTGATGCTGAATAAAGAGGAGGGTGGGTAGGCAGAGAGGGACAGTGAAAAAGCAGGGATACTGAATGAATACTTCTGCTCAGTATTCACAAAGGAAGAGGAGGGAGGTACCTAATCCAGTCAATAGAAGCACTCAGGATAGAAGTCGATACCACTCCTTTCACAGAAGACAGGGTTCTGAAAGAACTCTTAAAACTGAAGGTGGACAAAGCAATGGGGCCTGATGGGATTCACCCCAGAATTCTAAAAGAACTAAGGAAGAAACTAGTAACACCATTGACTACCCTTTTAATAAATCATGGGAGGATGGTGTGCTATAGACCAGAGGACTGGAGGAGGGCAGATGTGATTTCCTTCACAAACGTGGGAACAAGACACAGGCAGCAAACTACAGACCTGTCAGTTTGACCTCAGTGGTAGGGAAAATGATGGAATCACGTCTGAAGGAAATAATTGTTGAGTACCTAGAGGCCAGTGGGGCACAGGACCCAAGACAGCATGGATTCACAGCAGGAAGGTCATATCAGATGAATCTAATCAATTTCTTTGACTGGGTGACCAAAGTAATAGACCGGGGGGACTGTGGACATGGCCTACCTAGACTTTAGCAAGGCATTTGACACAGTCCTGCACAAAGATTAATAAACAAATTAGCCAGACTGGGAGTGGGTCCGGGTGCTAGCCTGGGTAAAACATTGGCTGGACAACAGGATGCAGAGGGTAATAGTTAACAGGGTCCACTTGAAGAAAGGGGGTTACTAGTGGGGTACCGCAAAGTTCAGTACTAGGTCCGGTCCTTTTTAATGTCTTTATAAGTGACATTGCAGAGGGACTGGATGGAAAAGTATGTCTCTTGGCAGGCGACACAAAGATCTGCAACAGGGTTGATACACAAGGTGGAGTGGAAAGGATGAGAAGGGACTTGGCAAGGTTGGAGGAATGGTCAGATGTATGGCAGCTTAGATTCAACGCAAAGACGTGCAAAGTAATGCACCTGGGAAACAAAAACCCAGGGGAAGAGTACACAACGGGAGGTGAGATACTGACAACAAAAATGGAAAGGGACCTGGGGTAGATATATCAGATGACCTAAAGGTGGGCAAGCAGTGTGAGAAGGCAGTAAGGAGGGCTGGGGGATACTGGGAGATGCATAGGGAGAGGCATCACCAGTAGAAAACAGGAAGCTGTTATCCCTCTGTACAGACAGTTGGTGAGACCCAGTCTGGAGTACTGCATGCAGTTCTGTAGACCCCATCTCCGCAAAGAAATAGACAGGGTGGAGGCTGTCCAGAGGAGGGCAACTAAAATGGCGCAGGGTCTGCACTAGAAGACATACGAAGCTAGACTAAATGAACTTAATATGTATACCCTTGAGGAAAGGAGGGAGAGTGGGGACATGATAGAAACTTTCAAGTACCTCAAGGGAATCAACAAAGTCCAAGAGGGTAGCATCTTTCAGAAAAAGAGATGTGCCAGAACAAGGGGGCACAATTTGAAGATGGGGGATGGGTCAGAGGTAATGTGAGGAAGTATTTTTGCACGGAGAGGGTTGTGGATGCATGGAACAACCTTCCTGAGGAGGTTGTGGAGTCAAAAACAGTAGGGGAATTCAAGAATGCATGGGACAGGCATAAGGCAATTCTAGCGGGGGTAGGAGGAAGTAGGCTGTTGGTTAACTAGGATCTGCAGCTTATCCATTAGGTAGGGAAATGGGCAGACTAGGTGGGCCAAGCAGTCCTTATCTGCCATCAGATTCTATGTTCTATGTTTCTATGAGTCGAAGAGCCATGTAATAAACTACCAGCTGAAGTAGTGGAAACACAATCTGTGACATCATTCAGGCTATGGGGTGGGACAAAGCTAAAGCATGATCGAAAGCAACAGGAGCAGTAGAAGGCATTAGGCAGAGGTGGAGGTTAGGTCCTGGGATCTGAGAAGTTCCACGGAACACATGAGCAGACTAGATGGACCCATGATCTCCCTCTGCAATCTGTATTTCTATGTTTTTCTAATAATGACCTTGAAGCAGGTAATTTCCTTAGATTTATGGCCAGCTGGAGGGAGGGACCCACTACAGTGCCTCAGGTCCCTTATCTGACAACGGTCATTAATCCCTCAGAAATCACTGACTTTTGGTCATTATTGTTTAAAACTCCTTACCTCCAATAGCTCCATATGAAGTCCGAACAAGCCATTGTTTACCTGACACAAAATGGCCACCCAGGAGGTAATGATTTAAATAAGTTCCATTTTTCCTGGTATGGTTTCCAAGTCTCCAACCTCAATGGGTTCACCATGACAGCACCCTTCCTAGGACTTGTAGATGGTCTGAGGCTGAGAGCTGGCAGGTAGGCTGAAGCTGGACAATGGCTGTTAGGTTGTCTAAGTCAGTGTCAGTGGCTCAGTAGCTAGCACACTCGCCTCTGAGACTGGGAGATCAGAGGGCTGTAGGCTCAGTTCCCACATTTGGCACTTTGGTTAAGATTCCAGTACTGACACTGTAGTGCAGCATGAGAGGGGTGCTGCACTTCTGAGGTGCCATCTTTCGGATGAGATGTTAAACCAAGGTCCCATCTGACTGGACTGGTGGTAGTTCAGGTGGATGTTAAAGATCCCATAGCACTTTTTAAAAAGAGTGGGGAAATTTCCCCGGTGTCCTGGCCAAATTTCTCTCAATCACTAAAATACCACCAACAGCTTAATCTGGTTCAAGGTCAGTTGGCATTCATCTGTATCCCCTCCCGGGTCGTGCCTGAAAATAGGCTGGATTTGCCTAGTACACTTACCCGGTCAACAAAACTGAAAAAAAAAAAGTGCTAGGAAGCTAGGAGCTGGCTGGTAGATTGTCTGAGTCTGGGAGCTGGCTGGCTTGTCTGAGGCTGGGAGCTGGCTGGCTTGTCTGAGGCTGGGAGCTGGAGGGTAGTGTCTGGGGCAGGGAGCTGGCCGGTAGGTTGCTTATTTAAATTATGACCCAGTTTTCATTCTTCTCCATCCCAAAACAGAGTCAGAAGTAGAGATGATTACAAAATGTCTTACAGATATTATTAAAAGCAAAAAAAAAAAAACAGAATTTTGTAACTATGACACTTTTTGTATTACTAATACCATTTTTAATATGACAGCTACTTTTGTCTATCTTTGTAATGATATTGTTTTACTAAACTTTTAAACCTGTAAAATTTAAGGTTATACTAATGTGCTTTTTATACTGTGTGTATACTTGTAATGTCTATTTTGTTTCTGGACAATCAATAAACTTAAACTTGACTTGACTTGAGTGCTGAGTATTCTTTTGTTTTGAAGCTTGCTAGTACATTGTCTGAGGCACAGAGCCAGTTGGTAGGTTGTGTGAGGCTAGGAGCTGGCTGGTAGATTGCCTGATTCTGGGAGCTGGCTAGTAGGCTGTAGGGAGCTGGCTGTTAGGTTGATGCTGGGAGCTATTGTGGTAGGTTGTGGCTGAGAGCTGGCTGGTTGATTGTCTGAGGATGGGAGCTGCCTCATAGGTTGTCAGAGGCTGGCAGCTTGCTCTTAGGTTATCTGAGGCCGGGATCTAGCTGGTAGGTTGTCTGAGGTTCAGAGCTGTCTAGGTTGTCAGAGGCTGAGACTTGCATCGCAGTGTCTGAGCTTGGGAACTTGCTGGCATGTTGTCTGAGGCTTGGAGTCTGCTGCTAGGTTGAGTGAGGCTGATAGCTCACTGATAGGTTACTTGAGACTTGGAGATGACTGGTAGTATCTGAAGATGTGAACTGCCTGGGTGGTCTGAGACTGGGAGTGGGATGGTAGTGTCTGAGACTGGGAGCTGGCATGAGTTGTCAGAGGCTGAGAACTGGCTGGTCTGTTGTCTGAGGCTGAAGCTAGCTAAATTGTCTGAGGCTGGGAGTAGGATGGTAGTGTCTGAGGCTGTGAGCTTGCTGGTAGGTTCTTTGAGACTAGGAGCTGGCTGGTAGGTTGTCTGAGGCTGTGAGCTGGCTAGGTTGTCTCGCGGCTGGGACTTGGATAGCAGTGTCTGAGCCTGGGAGCTTGCTGGTATGTTTACTAAGCCTCAGAGCCAACTGCTGGGTTGTGTGAGGCTAGGATTTGGCTGGTAGGTTGTCTGAGGGAGGAGCTGGCTGGTAGGCTATATGAAGCTGGGAGCTGGCAGTTAGGCTGATGCTGGAGCTGTCTGATAGGTTGAGATTAGGAACTGGCTGATTGGTTGTCTAAGGATGGGAGCTGTCTGGTAAGTTGCCTGAGGCTGGGAGACTGGTTATAGGTTGTCTGAGGCTGGGAGACTGGTTATAGGTTGCCTGAGGCTGGGAGCTGGTGGTAGGTTGTCTGGGGCTGGGAGCTGGCTGGTTTCTGAGGCTGGGACTTGGATGGCAGTGTCTGAGCCTGGGAACTTGCAATTATGTTTTCAAGCCTCAGAGCCAACTGCTGGGTTGTGTGAGGTTAGGATCTGGCTGGTAGGTTGCCTGATGCCAGGAGCTGGCTAGTAGGTTGTCTGAGGCTGGAAGCTGGCTGGTAGCTTGTCTGAGGTTGGGAGCTGGTGGGTAGGTAGTTTAAGGCTGGGACCTGGCTTGTAGCATCTAAGGTTGGAAGCTGACTGGTAATGACTGATGCTGGGAGATGACTGGTAGGTTGCCTGAGGCTGGAAGCTGGCTGGTAGCTTCTTGGAGGCTGGGAGCCAGCTGGTAGTGTCTGAATCGGGAGCTAGCTGGTTGGTTGTCTGATGCCAGGAGTGGGCTGGTAGTGTCTGAGTCATAGTTCTAACTCTGTTGTCTGAGGCTGGGAGGCGGCTGGTACATTATTGGAGCAGTAGGCTGGCTAGATTGTCTTGAGACTGGGACTTGGATAGCAGTGTATGAGCCTGGGAGCTTGCTGGTATGTTGTCTAAGGCTCAGAGCCAGCTGCTGGGTTTTGTGAGGATGGATCTGGCTGGTAGGTTGCCTAAGGGGAGCTGGCTGGTAGGCTGTATGATGCCAAAAGCTGGCAGTTAGGTAGCTGCTAGGAGCTGTCTGATAGGTTGAGACTAGGGCTGGCTGATTGGTTGTCTGAGGATGGGAGCTGTCTGGTAGGTTGTCCGAAGCTGGGATCTTGGTCATAGGTTGCCTGAGGCTGGGAGCTGGCTGGTAGGTTGTCTGAGGCTAGGAACTGGCTGGGAGATTGTTTGAGGTTGGGGTTAGCTGGTACACTGTATAAGGCTGGCAGCTGGCTGGGAGTGTCGGAGGCAGGAGCTGCTGCTAGTGTCTAAGGCTGGGACTTGGCTGGTAGGTTGTGTAAGGCTAGGCACTGACTGGTAAATTGTCTGATTACCTGAGGCAGGGAGCTGACTGGTAGGTTGTCTGAGGTTGGGAGCTGGTTGGTAGGTAGTTTAAGGCTGGGACCTGACTTGTAGTGTCTAAGGCTGGGAACTGACTGGTAATGTCTGAGGCTGGCAGCTGGCTGGTAGGGTGCCTGAGGCCGGAAGCTGGTTAATAGCTTGTTGGAGGCTGGGAGGTGGCTGGTAATGTCTGAGTCTTGGAGCTGACTGGGTTGTTTGAGGCTGGGAGGTTGTTTGAGGCTGTGATCTGGCAGAAGGTTGATTGAGGCGGTGGTTGCCTGAAGCTGGAGGTGGCTGGCAGCTTGTCAGAGGCTGGCAGCTGGCTGGTAGTGTCTGAGGCTGGGAGCTGGCTAGTAGATTGTTTAAGGCTGGGATCTAGCTAGTAGCATCTGACTCTGGGAGCTGACTGGTTGTCTGAGGCTGGAAGGTGGCTGGTAGATTATCTAAGGCTGGGAGCTGGCTGGAAGGTAGTCTGAGGCTGGGAGCTGACTGGTAGGTTGCCTGAGACTGTGATCTGGCATGTAGGTTGTCTGAGGCTGGTATCTAGCTGGTAGTGTCTGAATCTGGGAAAGACTAGGTTGTCTGAGGCTGGAAGGTGAATGGTAGATTATCAAAGGCTGGGAGCTGGCTGGAAGGTAGTTTGAGGTGGGAGCTGGCTGATAGGTTGTCTGAGGCTGCAAGGAGGCTTGTAGTGTCAGTGGCTAGGAGCTGGCTGGTATTGTCTGAGGATGGGCCTTAGCTTGTAGATTATGTAAGGTTGGGAGCTGACTGGGAGATTATCTGGGGCTGGGAACTGGCTGGTAGTTTGTCTAAGGCTGGAGTTGGCTGGTAGGTTGTCAGAGGCTGGGACCTGGCTGGTAGTGTCTGAGGCTGGGACTTGGCTTGTAGGCTATGTAAGGCTGGGTGCTGACTAGTAGATTGTCTGAAGGTGGGAGCTGGCTGGTAGGTTTCTGAGGTTGGGAGCTGGCAGGTAGGTGTTCTAAGACTATGTGTTGGCTAGTTGTGTCTGAGGCTGGGAGCAGGCTGATAGGTTGTCTGAGACTGAGCAATGGCTGTTAGGTTATATCAGGCTGGCAGCTGGCTGGTAGTTGTCTGAGGCTGGGATCTGACTGGTGAGTTAGCTGGGGCTATGAGTTGGCTGGTAGGCTGTCTGAATCTGGGAGCAGGCTTGTAGGCTGCCTCGGGCTGAGAGCTGGCCAGGATGACTGAGGCTAGGAGCTGGCTGGTAGGCTACCTGAGCAGGGAGCTGGATGGCAGTATGTCTGAAGCTGGGAGCCAGCTGGGTTGACTGAGGCTGGAAGCTGGCTAGTAGGCTGTCTGAGCTGGGAGCTGGCTGGCAGTATGTCTGAGGTGGGAGCTGGCTCAGATGACTGAGGTTATAAGCTACGTGGTGGGTGTCTGAGGCTGGTTGGTGGTTTTTCTGAGGCTGGGATCTGGCTGGTACACTGTCTGAGGCTAGGAGCTGGCTGGTAGGCTGTCTAAGGCTGGGAGCTAGTTGGTAGTTTGCCTGAGGCTAGGTGCTGGCTTGTAGGTTGTTTATGGCTGGACGCTGGCCAGTAGGTTGTCTAAGGCTGGGAGCTGGCTGGTACATTGTCTGAGGCTGGGAGCTGTGTGGTTGTATCTGAAGCTGGTAGGTTGTCTGAGGCAAGGAGCTGTATGTTAGTGTCTGAGGCTGGGAGCTGGCTGGTAGGTTGCTGAGGCTGGCAGCTGGCTGGTAGCTGTTTGAGGTTCAGATCTGACTGGTGGGTTATCTGAGGCTATATGCTGGCTGGTAGGCTGTCTAAGACTGGGAGCTGGCTGGTAGGCTGCCTCAGGCTGGGAGCTGGCTGGTAAGTTGTATGAGGCTGGGAGAAGGCTGATAGGTTATCTAAGTCTTGGGGTTGTGGCCTATACAGCTGAAAGCAGTGCTGCTCTAAGACTGGCTGGGGAAGATTCCATGCAGCTCGCATCCTCCTTCTCCACCCCACCCTTAGAGCAGAGCCCTTAACCGCTATCCTAGGAGAATAGGCTTATGGCTGGTTACGTACACTGAAGTATGGCAGCTGGAACTGCTCGACTTATAGCTGTTTATGTACCTTGAAAAATGGCAGCTGGAACTACAACAGCTATAGACAGCAAGGAACAGCAACTAGGAAGTATACCAATGGCATAGAGCTGAGTTCAATCTTCAGTGCTCTGGATGGCATGACCTTACAGTCTTGTTGGACCGATTCCTCAGCGCACTTATACAGTCACTGATAGCCAATGTGTGTTTAAAGTTTAGCCACCTAAGGTGCTGACAGTATCAGGACATCAGACAAGTCTTTTTTATCAGTTCCCCTTTGCCGTACTTCCAAGGGCGCTGGTGCTTTCAAGCATGAGGCCCCTCACTCTTGGAACTTGCTGCCTACGGACCTGAGAAGTGCTCCATCACACCTAGCTTTCAAGCGTGGACTATGCTTTCACCTCATCTCTATGGACCAATGCACATGCTTTGACCCTACTTAAACTCTGGAACTACCCAAGACAATCCTCCACTTTCTTCCTATATATTCATTAGCCTACCTCCTCTAATGCTCTTTGTTATTTATAAATATTTGTTTTTCTGCCTGCCTGCACTTTAATAAAATGTGTACAAATCTGCCTGCACTTTATGAAATGTTTAGAAAGTATTCTGTATGGCTACTCTATCCTGATCATGCCGCTAAAAATTGTCTCAAGACTTGCCTAATTACTTTAATTCTATGTATAGTATCCTGCTTTGATATTACTATGCTGTATGTCTAAAATCGTTCCTCTCTCTGACTCTATGTATAAATTAGCAATAATCCTGCTATTGTTTTGATACTCTTTTCATCCTACTGTGTTGCACTAAAACATATGTTTTACTTATTGTAAGTGGGTACTGGTCCTTCCTGTTCCCTCTCCACTCCCGCTTGCTCCCCTACCCCTCTGAGCCCTGCCGGGTTTCGGTTCCATAGCCCCAGGTCTTTTTTGCGCCTTTTCTCGCTAAAGCCGTAATTAGCCATACTTTGCCGTAAGCGCCCTCAGGCTGGCTGCTTCCCCCGCTTTCAGTTCCATAACTACGGGTCTTCTTTTTGCCCTTCCTGCTAATGTCACACTTTGCTGTAAAAACCCCCCGTTTTTTCCACTGGGTCCTTGTTTTGCTAACCTGAGTGCTGAACCGTGCTTTCCCTGCTCTCCTGCCTATCTATGGCCATTCTACCTCTGGTGGTACTTGTCCCTTCCTCTCTCCTGCCTGTTGCTCACCCCTCTTTATTACCAATCTCTCATATCTCTCATACCTACTATAGTCCTAATCCTCTGTTTCATCCTCTTGCCTTTTCACTTAAACCGTACTCCTCTCCTACCTACCGACCATCCCGTCTTGCTGTGCCGCCCTTAGGTTCCACAAGCCTGGCTGCAGATCTCTACGGGCACCGCTAAGCTGTCTGCCGTAATTTTTCCTGCTCATTTTCTGCCAAGCCCTTCACCCCTCATCAGTGTCTCACACCCTCCTGCCTGCTTAATCTCCCCTCACCTCCCCTTCCTCTCCTTTCCTTCCCCCTCTAAATATGTCTCCCTCCAGTACCCTCTGCCCTCTGCCCTTTGCAATTATATGCCTGTACTTGTACCAATGTACCTTGACTGTATGTGTATACAAACTGTCCTATCTTGTACTGTAACTGTGTCTCCCGGGTCGTGCCTGAAAATAGTCACCTGTTGGCTAGTGCACCTACCAGTTAAAAACAACTAAATAAATAAATAAATAAGGACACCCCATAGCCAAGCTGAAAGCCAAAACACTGGGTTGCACATGGCACAGAACACATTCCCATAACCCCCTCCCAAGGCTTCTCAGTGATACATTATGCAGCTGACATAATTTCCATCAGAGAACCATCTTCCCTGGAACAACATATGCACACACAGATGGACATGTATAGGACACTTTAGGTACACAGGGCAATTTAATGAGGGCACATACTGTAATGTGCACATGACACATACATCATCATCTGCATATGCACATACACAGAAAAGTCGCATGTGATCCCGGTTTGGTTATGGACTCAGATCGACGAAGTCAGTTAAACTCACTAGGTACAGTGCTGACTAAGGCAAAGCATCCCTGCCTCGGTGGGGTGAAACCATTGCCTGTTGCTGCTGTGAGCCATGAAGGTGCACTGGAGACCCTTGTTTCTTGTAAGAGGGGTTTCCTGATGCCATGATTCAGAGGTATGTGAGGCCAATCAAGGCACTGCATCGCATCAGGGAGGGACAAGGGTCACAGCAATCACCAGCACAAGCAAACCTTGAAAAAATAGGAGATAAAGTCCAGTGGTGGGCCATCATATGATGGTGAATGTTGGCACCCTCGGACCCAGTTCAGCAATGCCCTCTTTCCACAAGATGTGTACTGTACGTTTCTGAACAGTGGAGGGACACCCCAAAGCCCTGCCACCAGTGATGGTGGAGCAGAACAAAACATATTGGGCCAGAACTGCCTAGGCCAGAGGCGAAGCTATGCAACACAGAGCTGTCTGGAATTTTCAGATTTCACTTTCATGCCCGGTGGCACTGAGGGTTGAGGCACTGGATGCCTTAGCTCGCACCATGCTGGTGACCCAGGTTTGGGAATGACTTCGGGTCACCAGGGAGCAGGCATGGGACGAGGAGGGAGCTGTATCGAGCCGCCCAAGGTAGCTCTTCTCTCCTGGGGAGGCTGCTGCCCCCCGTAGTTCTGTCGCCACTGGCTAGAGGTTCAGTGTCACCGCAGGTGGGATGGGGCAACATGTAGGGAAGGTGTCTCAAGCGTGTTGTGTGCGTGCCTCCACATGCACGCGTTCACGCTGAGATGGGGGGGCTGAGAGAAAAAAATGGGGAAAAACAACGTAAAATATATATAGAAGATTTCACTTCCACCAGAATTCTCTGAATTATGGAAATTCCATGAAATTCTGTGGAATTCTGCCAGAAATAGAATCTGAAATTCTGAAAGAGGACTATTAACTGCGGAATCATATCCTGCATTTTATAAAAATGCAAATTCATTTTCCGCAAACCACGGAGTATTATTCCACAGATCACGTGATCAGCAGATTACATAAAAAAGCCTTTTAGAATGTGGCAAAACTAAAAAAGAAATTCTGAAAAGCATTTTGGAAGCAGACTCACCATCCCACATGAATTCCGCTGGCAGAATTCTGCATTTGGCACAGCTCTAATACAACACCTCAGCCAAGGTCAGTGATAAAGAACTGCCTTCTTGAATATATTTCAGTCAACCTACCTGGCTTTGTTATCATCCTGAATATTCCTCAAATATTCAAGAATAATCCATGATTTATTCACAGAAATATATTTATATAAAGTGGAACAATCAGAATCTGTACATTTTCAAGCTTTTAGAGATGCAAGGAAGCACAGATAGCCATACAGTGTAACTCAATAGTGAAACAAAATGTAATATGAGGTATTATTATCAAAATGTCTACTTGCTGTTCCCTGTATTCCATCTGCACAGAGTACAAAAGTTAAAAGTAGCTTTCTTGCTAGATTCAGAATTGAAAGCCAACCTCATCTCTTAAAATGAATGTTGCACTACTGATTGATATATGGAGAGCCAAAATGCTTTGACTGACCACCCAATTAACAAGCATTTGTCAATGCGAATGTTTGCTTGCTGGTATTGGCATTGGTAGTGCAGGAGATAGGAAAGGAGAACCTTGTTTAACCAGGAGCAGCACACTAAGCTGAAGCTTGTTTCCAGATGCGACCTGGGAGCACAAGGAAGTTAAGTGACTTGCTCAGGAGCACACAGTATGCACCTAGGCGGCTGTGGGATTTAAACCCAGTTAGAGAGATGCATAATAGGACTGGCAGTGAAGTATTGAAGTAACACCAACCCCCACCCCACCCTGCAGAGACTGACAGGCACTGGGGGTGTGCCTTTAGGTCATCAGCCATAACACTCACACCATTCCACCTCACCCCACCCCACCCTGCAGACACTGACAGGTGTGCATAATGTGCTTGAGGTCTTTGGCCCTTACACTCACCCATTCCATAAGAAAATAAGCTGAGATGGGTGCAGTACAGGAGAATGGGGTGAGCGTTAGGGTCAAAGACCCCAAGGCACACCTCGATGCCTGTCAGTGGTTGTAGGGTAGGGGTGGGGTGGAATGGCTTGAGCATACGGCCGACGATCTGAAGTCACACCTTGATGCCTGTTAGTCTGTACAGGGTGAGTGTTATGGTTGGAAACCCCAATGCCCCGGTGTCTGTTGGTATTTTTACTCCAAATTTTTAACATGGGCTTTTGGGACCCCACCTCATGAACAGCGGTAGTATCATTTAGTTACTCAATCCCAAAGGTGATTTCACACAGTGAGTGTGCCATTCAGCACCACAGGTGCAAAAAAACACATTTTGGGCAGGATGTGAAAAATGACAGCTATACTGTTCATGAGGAGGTGTAAAGAAATGGCAATGTTGAAAATCTGGAGTGAAAATATGAAAAAGTGTCGAAGTTCCGAGTGCGTGTAGAAACTGTGCAATGCACGCTTGTAATGCAATCATTTTTTGGAATGCTTTCACCAAATTTTCAACATAACCTTTTTAGGACCTCGCCTCATGAACAGTGGCACTGTCATTTTGTTAATCTGTCCTGAAAACTGATTTCGCTCAGTGACCACGCCATTCTGCGCCACAGGTGCAAAAACACATTTCAGGAAGGAAGCGAAAAAATAACAGCTATACTGTTGATAAGGGGTGTGATAAAATGGCAATGTTGGAAAGTTGGAGTGCAAATATTAAACATTAATGAAGTTAGCAGTGTGTGTAGAAACTGCATGACAGGCGCTCATAGCGAGTCATTTTTGGAGTTTTTCACCAAATTTGCAACAAGGGCTTTTTGGGACCCCACCTCATGAACAGTGGTACTGTTGTTTCATTAATTGGTCCCAAAAGATGATTTCTTTCTGGACCAAGAAATGAAATGATAGTGCCAGTGTTCATGAGGTGAGGTCCCAAGAACCTCATGTTAAAACTTTTGGGCCAACACTCCAAACATTTGCTGAGATATCAGCCTAAGTTGAGAACCCCCCATTGACTGCCATTATAGGGCTTACTGTCATTTCTTTACTTCCGGTTGGTCTTTGAAGAGTGCAGACGTATTTCAGGTCCACAGAAGATCAGTGCTCCCAACCTCTCGAGATAAGTATGGGTGAGGGGCTGCGGGGAGGAGGGATGCGCAGAGGAGGTGCAGGTTGGGGAGGGGCGGCAGAAACAACGAGGGACCATTTTTTTATTAAGGTATCTTTTTTACAGGTGAAATATTAACAAAATGGATTTCAGCACACTAGGGTGTGCTCCCAGTGTGCCAGAGAACTGGAAGTGTGGGGGGATCAATGCCAACCTGGGAATTGGGCACCCCAAGGTTGGCTGAGAACATAGGGGTGTGGGGGGAGGTGGTGTAGCTGACACCAGGAGTGGGCATCCTGGTGTTGGAAACATCAAAGAAGTATTTTATGGCACACTGGGGTGGGCTCTCAGTGTGCCAAATTAATAGGGGGAGGGTGTATACATGCTGACACAGGGATTGAGCACCCCGATGTTGACAGGGGATGGAGAATGGAGGGTGCGGGGCAAGCAGCAGCAGTGGGAGGGAGCTAACACTTAAATTTGTTGTCCTGCTGTGTGCCTGCAATGATGAAACTGCCCCTCATTGCAGCGGCAGATTTCTTTCAAGTGCAGCGTTCACTCTGAAACTGCCATCATTGGCAGCTTCAGCATTAACTGGTGGCTGAGGGGTGTGCCCATTAAAACCTCCGCTGTACCGCCACAACACTGCCACACCTCTTCAATGCTCTACTACTGTATCTCAATATGTTTCTTGTGCACTGCGTGTGCAAGCAAGTATAAAACTACTATTATAAATTAGCTACAATAGAGCGAAATAAAGATGTACTCCAAAGGGTTCATTTAAATTAATACTATTAGGCCTTATTACTTGTGTTTGTGATTATTAGATAAAACTTAACAATACATTTATGAACTAGCTCTATCATCAGTAACTTTTTACATTTCTAACTTCATATGTTTATAATACCCTTCACTTTAAGATTAGTTTTAACATGAACCAAATGCAATAATCAAAAGAATGAACAGTGCACCAGCAAGTATTCAGATCCTCTAATACAATCACTTCTGCTCGCTAGGATCCAGTCCGGGAGGAGTGGTTTCCTGTTTTAGCATTAAAATGGGTGAGTTCATTAATGACTTGATTGAGCTGCAGGTCTTACAAGGAGTTCTTAAAGCTACAAGGCTGACACTGACCCAACTGAGATTAAAATCACTAGGCATTATTAACTCTCCAAGTCTGTGGGTTCCCAAGTAGCCAATAAAATCATCAAAACAGGTCTGTCCATGGGAGGGGGATGTATGGACACTGTGCATGTATCAGGGTTTTGTGTCACCTAGCAAGAGCTTCACCAGTAGGCTTTCACAAGGGACTGATCCAGGAGGATGTGGGGACCTCCGTTGCATGCAGGTGTCTATCACATGAAGGACACTCCTCCTTTCTTACTGAGCAGATCCTTTCTGAAGGTAGAATACCCTGAGATGGCCACTTCTTGGGGAGGATGTAAGGTTTTAGCCAGGTTTTGGCCATGGCTAGGGCTTCAGGATGACAGAGGGACAGCCACTGTACAGGTGTTTTTATAGACAGTAATAAGCGATCGTAGTTAATCTATAAGATGTATGAGCTCCTACTGCTTATTACTGCAGTGTCTACAAGAACACACATGTATGGTGCAGACCCTTTGAGCACTCCACTCAACAACTAGCATAGTGACATGCTGCTGAGGAAAGGGGGGATGACTGATCTAGCCCTGAAAATATAAAGGACTGGTGAGCTTGCTGGCTGCCGTCAGCCCGCAATCAACTATTGGTGATTGCTGGTGGTGGGCAAAGGTGCTTCAGGGTCTTTGCCCCCAAGAGGTACAGGCAGGTGGGCAGGTGGAGGAGGTTAAAATAAATGTTTTTTTCACAATCAAACAAGTTGATAAGGAAGTAGTGTGTGGTGTTAGATATGGACGCTTACATCAGTGAAGTCAAAAACAACTATCAAATAAGAAATTCAATAATCCCTCTCATATGACCCAAATCATTAAAAACAACAGATTGATCAATATCTGTTTGAAGCACTGACAAAGGGAAACATTAACCAGGATATCTTTGACTTTTTAACACTGACCATGCCATCGTCCTGCCATATGCCTGCTTCAAAAGTCCACAAAGCCTAGAGTCCCCACCTGGTTGCCCCATAATGTGGGGATCAAACCTTGACTGAACCACTGTCCCAATATGTCAACTATTACATTCAACCTTTCTGTGAGCAGTTTACACTCATATGTTAGAGACTCCATGGAAGCACTGGCCATCTTAAGGGACATCCACACTGAGGAATCTTACCTGTTAGCTACCCTCAATGTGGAGTCCTTTACCAAACATTCTGCATCATGATGGTTTGGTGGCTCAGCCTTCCCATAGAATTCCTGATACACCTCTCTAGGTTTGTGTTAGAATGCAACATTCCTTTTCTTGGGCAAGTTTTACTTACAGGCCAGTGGCGCAGCAATGGTGGAAACATTTGCCCCAATTTTTCCCAATTTATACCTAGGATTATGGGAGGAGGATTTTGTCTACATTACTAATGTTATCCCTTTTTGGAAAAATAGAGCTGTGGAGAAGATATATTGATGGGGTGGGATATTCAGACTTTGCCAGGCAGGGGTGCAAGCCTGGGGGCAGCACAACTGGGTTGAGCCAGGGCATAGTCCAGGTGATATTCAATGGTGCTGCAAAATGGCTCAGCACCATTGAATATGGCACTGGGGCACCCGCATTGCACATGGTGCAGTGGCACTGTGCCAGCGTAAGTGGCAGGTGTGGAACAGGGGGATGCGCCAGTGCAAGTGTGGGTGTGCTAGGTGCAGCAACTGTGATATTCAGCACTGGGCATACAAATGAGGCTGTAATGCATGCAAGGCACAAATGGGGCCATTGCATGTCATTATGGCCATGCATACCATGCACCGATCCCGGCGACTGCGCCTGGTGTCCTGCCAGGCTGCAGCCGCTAGGACCGACACCCCTGCCCTATGGGCAATGCACCCCATCACCTGATCGTGGGTGTAAACACGATTATCCTCAGTGGCCAGTGGACACTACCCATCACCCAATCATGGGTGTAATAAAGGTAATACCCTGGTGGTCCAGTGGACCCTACCCCATCTCCCAATCGCGGGTGTAATAAGAATACATCCCTGGTGGTCCAGTGGACCTGCTCCCCTGCCCGATCGCGGGCATATGAATAAATAAATTCCCTGGTGGTCCAGTGGACCCGATCCTCTGCCTGATCGTGGGCATATGAATAAATAAATTCCCTGGTGGTCCAGCGGTACTCCCCTCCCCACCTGTCCACTGAGACCCACCACCCAGCACCCCCAGGTCAGCAGCAGGCAGCAGCCCCCACCGCAGCCGCCCGGCCGCTTGCCGACAGGCGAGCAGCGGTCGGCCTGACGCCTGTTGGTTCACTGCATGGGCCAATGGCATGCAGATCAAGATACACAGTCCCGAAATGAAAAGAACTCACATTTCAGGACTGTGTAGTACAGTACGTCCGCAGGCCCATTGGCCCATGCAGGGATAACAGGCATACAGCCGCATTGTATGCTGTCAGTCGTGGGCGGTTTATGGGTGGGGAACTGCCACCGCCGCTGACCGGGGGTGCTAGCACAGGTCTCAGTGGGCGGTGGGGAGGGGCACGGACCACCAGGGAATTTATTTATTCATATGCCCATGATCGGCAGGGAATCGGGTTCACTGGACCACCAGGAATTTATTTATTCATATGCCTGCGATCGGACAGGGAGCAGGTCCACTGGACCACCAGGGATGTATATTCATTACGCCCATGATTGGGTGATGGGGTAGGTCCACTGGATCACCAGGGATTAGTGTTAACTATGCCCGCAATCGGGCGATGTGTTAGTCCGCTGGACCACTGGGATATTATATATATATATATATATATATATATATATATGCCCACGATCGGGCAGGGGGCACGACGCCGGCCTGTGTCTGGGGAGGTCAGGTGGCCACCCACAGCAGGCAGCTGCCCTGTTGCGACTGGCAATACGGCAGCCCGCCTGTGGGTGTCCCGACATGCTCCTGCTTTTTATAGGCACATCTTTAAGCCCAGCCTATGCGGCGCAAAGGTTTGTGCCAGACATGCGCCCCACACATCCCGGCTCAATATCAGGATGTGCCACTTATGCATGGCACGCCCCACACTTGTGCCGCATAAATTACTGGTGCGCCCTGGTGCATCAGGAATTGCACAGCGCAACAAAGCCCTCTGAATATCGCGCCAGGGCGCATCAGTGTGTTGTGCCATGCAGATCCCTTTGAATATCCCACCCATGATATTCTTATGTAGTAGTGGTAGTAGATTTTATTTATTTATGGTGCCCTTCCCCAGAGGCCCAGGGCACCAGTACAGAGTAGAGATTTCAAATAAAACAACAACTATAAAAATAATGAGACAAATAAAACAGATACAGAATAAAAAGTGTAAAAAAATACATAAAAAATAACGGTAAATTACTAAATCATATTGCACACAACTAATGGGTCACATATTTATGTCAGCAGAGAATTATGGTGGTGGGGAACTGTGAGAAAAATTGAACAGTTTGTGGCTTATTTGGAGGCACAAATCAGAATCTGAGTTGCAGTGACCCATAGCCTGAATGCTATTTCCTTCCTCAAGATCAGGATTGAAGAATTCAGATCAAGGGTAAATACAGACCTATTCTGTAAGCCCACAGACAGGAACACAGTCCTACTAGTGAGTTCATGTCACTCCTGCCACACCCTAAAGAATATCTTCACCAGCCAGTTCCTCAGAGTCGCTGCACATCTAGCAGCTGCATAATCTTTGGAGGTAAGTGCAGCAGAATTTGGGATAGAGTCAAAAGTGGGAATGCACTACAAGAGACATCAACAGGGCCTACGAAGAGCCAGGGATTCCAATAGCTTGGATCTTCTTACACCTAGGAGCAGAAAGGCAAACCAACAGGACAGTAGAATGAATTTTGTGAGTATGCTTAGAACATACAGGTTTTTAGGTTATGTATACATGTTGGCGGCACAGCAAGGGTTAGTAGCGGGGCTAACCATGTAAAGGCCATTCTTTGCAAACATTGGACCATCTTACAGACAGAGCCCAAACTTTCTGAGTGTCTCAGTGCTACCTAGAATAGTTTATAGGAGACCAAGAAACATTGGGAATAGTGTAACTCACGGTCTCCAACCAAATCCAGGTACCAAAACTGAGTTATCCAGCTTACTTCCGGACATGAACTATTGTGGCCTCTGTAAGTACCGCATGTGGTTAACTGCACCACTACTTTTAAGAGCCCTGTCACTGATGAAATATACAACATCAGGAAATTCAGCAACTGTGACATCACATTTGTAGTGTATCTGGCTAATTGCATTTGTGGTGCATACTACACTGGCTGAAGCAAACATATGTTTAGGGCCATACAGAATGGTAACACTGAGTTGGCCCTAGTTGCACAGTCATTCGGCCCTGTCAGGTACACACAACTGGATATTTACAGGGGTGGAAGAGTCACACTGGGACCCACGGTAGGAGACCAGGAAACGTTATTAGTTCAGAAGGAATCCTTTCGGATCTTCAAGTTAAGGGCTGCATTTTTTCCTGGTTTGAATGACAGAATGGAAATCATATAATTTCTGTAAAATGTATTAGATCTACAGTAGTTCCTGTGTGTATATATTGTTTATTAATTGCAGTCACTAATGTTTAATCCTTGCAGTTTCAGAGTCCAGGTTTCTGGTGACTGAGAACAGAAGCATATCTAATGCACAGCTGTTGTAGAAAATGGAACTGCCTTGCTTTAAGCAGTGTCTTCACCTTCACTTAGCAGTTTCCCAACTCCTGTTTGAGATGACTGAGACCTTTCAGCAGCAATTCATGTCTTTTCAGTGCTTTCTGCACTTATTTTGGGAGGTTCTGTTGCATCCAGGCAAGCTGGCCATTCTTGGCAAGTAGCAGTCACCCTCGGCAATTTGGTCACCCTGGGCTGTTCAAACTATCAGTTATGCCTAAGTGTTCATTAGCATGTCTGTTCATAACATTTTTCACCATGTTTGATTTGTTGTTTGAACATAATTTAATAAACTGGTTAAATGTAATATATCTCTTTAGAGCACACTTCAAATAGGTACTTACAGCAGAGAGTCCCATCTCTTCACAGCCAGTGTGCATGAAACATTGGGACATCTGTTGCCATCTCTGCGCCACTGTTCCTGTTTTACTAAGCTATAGTTCTAGCACTTGGATAAAGGACTTTAGCACCTTACCTTTATGCTTTCAGGCAGTCCTTTCAGCAAGGGAGAGTAGCCCCTAGTGTTTACCTCCTTCCTCAATCCAGAGAGGTGCATAGTTATGGGGAAACACCTCAGTTTCAAGACTGTCTCCCTGAAGACTGCTGCACTGCACCACTCTCATTTCTGATTATCTGTTCTTCCTCCTGCTCCTTACTGTACCCTGCTTACTGTACCCTCCTAACTGTACCCTGCTTACTGCACTGCTTTTGCACTATTGAACAGTTAAATGGAAAAACACTTTAAAGTAGGAGCTGAACTTTTAAAGGACAAAGCCTTTTTTCTGCAATAGCATAATTTCTGATCCTAATTTTGGAAGTATCTTTGCCTCTTTCTTAGTGGTGACTAGCATATGGTGCTTAAATGTAATACTAGGATGCTTACACCAGAATGCCTGCTTTATCTATCTAGTGATTATATAGTACATGTTATACAGGATAGCTGTCCTACTTGCAGAGCACCTCCCGCACCATATACATCTTAGTTATAACAGTGGTTCCTTTTGGTATGTTCCTATGAGGCAATCAAAGAAGACAGGGTCCTCAAGGACATATGGCCTTCAAAGTGTGTAAATCTCCTGGGATAGATGATATGCACCTGAAGGTGCTGAGATAGCTGGCAGCAGTACTTGTCAGCTCCAGTGGAGGACCTGTTCAAAAGCTCCCCAGATGCCACAAGCATGGAGGACTATGGTTGTGGTGCCACTGCATAAGGATGAGGCAAAGGAGAAGCTGGGTCTATGAGTGGGACAAAGGAGAAGCTGGGGAACTGCAGACCAGTCATCTTGACATCACTAGTTGGCAAGATGTTGGAAATCATTCTCAAAGAAAGGTTTGCTGAGTTCATTGAGGCAACAGACAACAAGTAGCATCTATTTATGACAAGAAGATCATGCAAACTTGAACCTAATCAACTTCTTTGACTGGGTAACAAAGGCGGAGGATAGCAGCCAAATAGTGACCATGCTGTACCTGATTTCAGCAGGATGATTCAGTATCAATAAGAGACTGATCAGGAAGTTGGACAACCTGGGGAGAGAGAGACAAAATGACTAGGTGGGTGGCAAACTGGTTGGGTGGTTAACCCAGGGGTTGTTGTCAGGGAAAATGGTACTCAAAGATGAGGGAGGTTATCAGCAGGGTTCCACAGCGCTCAGTGCTTGGACCAGTGCTGTTCAATGTGTTCATAAATGACATTCAGGACAGCATTAAAGGCAAAATCTGCCTCTTTGTGGATGTCACTAAGCTCTGTGCAAGGTTGGACACAGATGATAGGGTGAGGAACATGAGGAGGACCTCATAAAGCTGTAAAGATGGTTCAGAATCTAGTACCTAGGTTCAATGCAAGAAGTGCAAGGTCATGCACATAGTACGTTAGAATCCTAGGGTCAAGTATATACTTTGGGAAGTGACTGTAATGGTGTCCAAGGAGGAGAAAGACTTCAGGTTTGCACTTACAGGCAATCTGAAACCCTCTGTGCAATGCAGCAGCAGCAGTGGAAAGGACTATTTGGGTGTGGGGTTGCATAAGCAGAGTACACCAGCAGAAGGAAGAGGTTATTCTGCTGTTGCACAGATCCATAGTGAGATCACACCAGGAGTATTGCATGCAGCACTGGAGCCCCTACCACAAAGTGGACATTGACCTGCTCGAGACAAAGTAGTAAGGGCCAAAAAATGATTCAGGGTCAGAATAGGCTGAAAAACCTAAATACGTGCTTGCTAGATGACATAATGAATGTAGGAACCTCAAGGGTATTAACAAGGTCAACCCAGTAAACTTTTCGAGATCAGCAAGACTAGGAGGGGGCACAGTTACAAATGAGTGCAGGTGGGTTCCTGAAGGAGACCAGGAGACACTTCTTCACAGAAAAGGTGGTGGCAGTATAATGGACTACCAGGGGTGATAGTAAACCAGAAAACTGCTGATGGCTTCAAGAGGGGGTGTGATAAAGTAAGGGGAGGTTAGGAGTGTCTGGGGAGAGGGGAAGGGAATGACATGTCAAGAAGGACACATGGGATCCGCACTGGACAGACTTGTGTAGATCATAAGGCCTTCTTCTGCTGACTAATTTGTATGCTTGTATGTTTGTAATTTACATATTTTAAATTTTTCATTTCAAGGGATAAAAGTAACTGAGTGAAGCCTTCATTTTCTCGCGGTGTCACTGGCATTAAATTAGTATGGCTACTAGACATGGGCTACCTGACGGGTAGCTGGGTCGGGTAGTGCAGGTATCACCTATTTTTGGTTGGGTAGGGTAATTTGGGTAATGTACTATCCTACCCGACACAACAGTGTAATTCTCAGGTCGGGCAGTTTGAGATGGGTAATTACTAGTGTTCCTCATTTCTCTCTCTCCCAGCTGGTAAAGAGTTAACAGTTTTAGTCATAAAGAGAGACAAATTTAAATACTGCAAAGCTGGTGTTTACTGTTTGCAGGGAGCTCATTGTAAGTTGCAGGAACAGGGCATCCTGAAACTTACGAATGTTCTTGAAACATTGAGCTCCCGCAAACAGTAAACACTAACAATTCAGCAACCTTTATTTTGTCTGTCTTAAAGCAGCAGTGCCAAGAAAAAAATGCGCTTTTAGACAGTTTATTCCCTGTGCCCTGCTAATCATATACCTGGTACTCTTTCTCACCGGCATTGTACTATCGCTGAGTAATTTGCCCAGTTATTCTCTGCTTTTGTTTACATTTCTGCCACTAAGCATGTTTCCACTGGAACCCCCCTCTGCTGTAACTGCACATGTGTATGACTTGCAGGGACATCAGGAATGGTCAGCAGAGGTCCCTCTGCTGTTGTCAAAAGACGTGATATGACCTGTAGAAAAGCGCAGCTGAAAATTTGTCAGCCGCCATATTTGTTATAAGCGCTACAACAATTCAAATAAATTGCAAATATTTAAAAAACTAAAGATGACTGGCAAAAAAATGTACAGTTATGGAAATGGGAACTTTGGCCGCATGCTTACAGCAGAAAAGCAGAATTTTGATAGCTCACTTCCCGATTTGGTAGTACTGCTGCTTTAATTAAAGAGGAACTTTCATGATGGTCCAAAAAGTTACAGTTTGTAGTCATTATATGCAGTACTAGACCTGAAAAGGTGTGTGCATTTGTTATTTTTGGTGAAGGTTTACTCTGCCTTCCATAATTTGAATTTGTTTTTGAGCCCTGATGCACTTGCCATTGCTGTTCAGCTGCTGGGCGGCTCACTCCTGATGACATCACTATAGGGTAGAGGAGTAACTCACATCGTGCAGTACTATGCAGTTGCAACAATGTTGCAAGGGAAACCTACTAGTACTCAGTGTACATACTGGCGCAGATATTCAGACTGCGCCAGGCTGTGGCACAACCCTGGGAGCAGTGCAACTTGGCTGCACAGGGGCGTTGACAGGGTCATATTCAATGGATCTGCGCCATGGCACAGCATCACTGAATACTGCACCTGGCCACCCACAGTGCACATGGCGCGGTGCTACTACACAGTGCAAAGTGGCCAGAGTGGAGCAGGGGATGTGCTGCTAAGCATGAGTTCCATTGCGCTGGGTGCAACAACGATATTCAAAAGTGCACAAGCAAATGGGGCCATAATGCATGCAAGGCACAAATGGGGCCATTGCATGTCATCATAGCCTCATTGCATGCAGGTGCACCCGATCACCGGCGACTTGCACCTGGCGCCCTGCCAGAGCTGCAGCCGTCGGGGACCCACACCCCTGCACATCACAGAAAGTGCCCCACTGCCCAATTGCGGCATATGGAGAACATAATAAATGTCCAATATCCCTGTGGTCCAGTGAACCGCTTGCAGCCCGATCGTGGGCATTGTAGAATATATTAAGCGTCCAATATCCCTGGTGGTCCAGTGGACGCTCGCAGCCAATCACGGGCGTCAGTAGAAAATAATGCCACTCAAAACAACCCTGGTGGACTAGCAGTACCCCTCTCCCCACCCGCCCACTGGGCCCCACTGCTGCTCCCAGCCCGGTTAGTGGCGGTGGCAGCTCCCTACCCACTTGCCGCCCTGCCCCCGACTGACACCATACGGTAGGGATATCGCCATTGGTCCACAGCATGAGCCAATGGACATGCAGCCTATACCGTACTACACAGTCCAGGGAAATAATCTTTGTATTGAGCTAGATGGGAAAAGCTGCACACCTTGTGGTCCCTCAATACTCCTGAGCAGAATGGCCTCTCAGCAATACCGATCCCCTCTAGTAGTTTGTAAGTCGCCGAGGGTCCCAAATTGTTACCTTGCTCAAGTTGCTCTCTATTATATCAGCCCCAGTGTAGGGGGGGTTCTTGGGACCCCTTCCTAGTGGTTGTTTTCTTCCTATACCTTTTAGAATACTAACCATTCGAGGCAGGTTAACTCCCACTGGAATCTGGCTCTCAGGGGAGGGAGGGTGGGGGTGGGGTTGGGGGTGGGGTATTGGGGTTAGATGGGAGGGGCTGTAATGGGGATTGTGTGTTTGAAATGTAATGACTTGCATTATGTGCTCTGTATTGCATATTCTTGTGTTTTCCATTGGCACATGTACTGCATTTATCATTATTTTGTTCTTGAATAAAATATATTAAGTTAAAAAAAATAATTTAATTTTGGGAAGCAGCAGCAGGCTCACTGAGAAGCAGCTGCACATCTTGTACAGGTAATTGCATTTCTCACCCAATGGCTCAATGAGCAAATTACTTATTTAACCATGAAATGGCTCTGATTCACTAACTACTGTAAACAGTCTGACTGGTAATGTCACATTAATAAAGAAAAGTTGGGGCATATCACAGTGGCCATGTAGAAGTATGCTTTATATAGCTGTAATACCAAAGACTGCATTTTGGAAACAGTAGCAGGCTTGCTCAGAGCAGCTGTGCCTATTTTTTCTGACCCAAGACAGATCCTTTTGAGCAGTTTTCTCTGTTTAAGGCATTCAAAAACAAAGTCTTTCACATTTTGTTACAGTCAGGGTAGGGTAATAGGGTAGTAGAAAGATTGGGGTAGTAACTACCCTACTCAACTACCCGTTTTGCATGAGAGTATTTTTAGGGTAATTTGGAGGTACCTGTGGGTATTGTTTAAGGTAAATTATAATGGCAAGAAAGAATCTTGGACTGTGATCGGTCAGTTTGGGGCTGGACCCGTGGCGTTATCCCAGCACAACGCCACAGGTCTAGTGTCATCATTATGGATACCATGGCTTTCCTCTTTTTTAGCATCTCCTCTTAAGAAACAAAATATTTTTCCGCACTAATAAAAACATTCTTTTAAATTATTTTTTATTTTATATATAACAACGAGCCATTGTATAATAAGAATAATTTACTCCAGGGTGTGTGTCGTTTGGGATAACGCCATGCCTGGGGCATTGGATGCACTAGGTCTGCGGCCTCGTGCCCAACCCCCACAGGCATGGTGTTATCCCAGCACGACACACACCCTGTCATGCATTATTCCTTTACTGTTTTACTACCTGTTCATGCCTAATGGCTAATCCCTTGTGCATATAATCCCATTTTTACAACCACTGGTGGAAATAAAAATGACAAGGTAAGTGATATATTTGAATCTAAATATAATAAAAAATAGACATAAAGATTTTGCAGTATTACCATTTATTGGTTTGTAAACACTATTTAGACATAATTAAAAATAATTCTCCTGCATGTGTATTTTTTCTGTGATGTGAACTGCATTCATGGGATTATATGCCATTATTTCCCTTCTTCTTTCACCGCTGAATTCAAAGACTTCTTCACTTCCTGTGCCTCTTTCCTTCTGTCCTACTTACCCCTAACCCTCCTTCCCACTTACCCTCCAGCCCTCCTTGCCTCCCCTTTCTTTCTCTCCTTGTCACACGGCTGTCACCCTAAAGGCTTTCCTGACTCTAAAGTCCCTTAAGGGCAGGAGTCTGGATGGGCTGGACCCTAAACTCCTTCACCTCTCCACCCCTGCCATCTGTCTTCCTCTCGCCTCTTTTAACCTCTTATTCTCCCTCACCTCTGTCCCTGTTTCTTGGAAGCATGCCACAGTCATTCCCCTCCCTAATTTACGTATTACGTATAACAACATATGTCGCTATGCCTCTTCTGCTCCTCGGCTTAAACACCACTGTCAGCTTTATAATGATCTTGGTTGGCTCTCTCCGTTAGCTAGTAGGAAATACTACCTTAGCTCTCTTATTGATTCGATAATTCGAAATCAGACCCCCTAGGTGTCTTGCAGCTGTGCTTGTTCCTCAGGACACACTCCATGGTCTACGATCAGCTGATAAATCCTTTCCGAATTTGCCAAGGTGCCGCACTAGGAAAGGAACTGTTGCATTTGAGCATGCGGCTCCACAGCTGTGGAATCCCCTTCCCCATAACATTAGACTTTTTAGTTCCCACACATGGTTTAAGAGAAAACTGAGCTCGAATCTGCTGATTGCTGATACCTGTTCCTGCTTTCACCCTACCTAATGACTGATGTCTCTGGCCATACAATAGTATTTCCTCACTCTCTATAACCCTCTTCTGCCTCAGCCTGTCCCTGCTCCCTTTCCCTGCCCATATACAATTTTGCACTGCAGGCATCTCCCTTACTCTTACATGCACTCATATAATCTAATTTCATGGCTTGCTCCCCTCCTCCTCACTTACTGACCTTTTCCTTAATGACACCCCCTGCTCTCAATGGTTATTCCTTCCTTTTATATTACCTGTTTTTGTTTTTGTGTACCTTGTTCTGTGCATATGATATGTCACCTGATAATTTATTATCCAAGGTCCTCTCTAGTCATTGCATAGGTAGGCACCTATGAACTTACGAATGGTCTACTCTGTATGTCTCTGATATATTGTATTCACTTTAACTCATTGTATGTAAAGCGCTTTACTTTGTATGTTGTAATATATTGTATCCTCTTTAACTCATTGTATGTAAAGCACTTATAATTTGTTATCCTGTTAAGTTTCTGCATGTCTGTACTCCTCCGGGTCGTGCCTGAAAATAGTCATTTTATGGCTAGCGCACTTACCTGGTTAACAAAAGCTAACTAAAATAAATAAATAAAGGCGGTGACTCCTCCGTTCCAGGAAACTACGATCCTATCTCCCTATCCTGGTCCTATCTTCCGACTTCATACCTTGCTTAACTCCAAGAACACGTCTGCAGCTTTCTCACCCCTTTTCTTGATGCATCCTCATTCTTCACCTCTTTCCAGTCTGTGTTTTGCAAACTCCACTCCACCTCCTCTTTCTCAAGCTGACTGACTCCATTCTTTCTGGTATAGATCAGGGCCTGTTCACCTCTGCTATTTTTACCAACCTGGCCAAAGCCTTGACACATATCCCACCCCTTCTCCTTGCTAAGATCTCTGCAGCGAGCCTTCCACCCAAGCTACTGACTGGTTCCTTTCATACTTTATAGGCAGAACTCAATCTGTTACAACTGGCAACCCCTGCCCATCAGCACTGGTGTCCCCCAAGGATCTGTGCCAGACCCAATTCTTTCTTCAGCTTCCTAACTAGCCTCCCTCTGCCTATATTCTGTGTCCATCCATATGTTTGCAGATGACACTGTCTTATTTGTCTCTGCCTACCCGCTGATCTGATGACCAGACTCCAGTTGGACTTTGACAATGTCCAGCTGTGGTTCTGCTCCTTAATGCAACAAGGATGGTCTCCATGACCTCTGGAACCTGCAAAACCTCTCAAAACTTCCAGGTCTCCCTCCTTCCACACCTTGGACAGGTACCCCTTGAAGATGTCTCCTCCTTCAACTACCTCGGGCGTGGCTTAACCGGCACCTTGACTTCTCTGTACACGTGGACACTATCCACAAAAAGCTGCACCCAAAACTAACTGCTTTGAAATTATAATCATGGATGCATCCCTTGCCAGTTCGCAGCTCATTCTACAGAGAATGATTCTTCCCATTTTTGACTATGGAGACACTATTTTATGGTAGCACTCCAAAATCCACCCTGGCCAGACTGGATCTTCTCTATCACTCCTTCTATTGGTTTGGTCTTGACTATCCACCCTGGTCTCACTACTGCTCCCTATACACCTCACTCTCTCTCCCCTCCCTTGAAGCCAGATGTCATACACATTGATCCTCCTTTTTACCATGTAAAGGCTTAGTTCTGTCTCTTCTTATGTCTCCTCTCTACTCTCACCCCCTCTTCCTTCCTCTTACTCCCTCCACGGCTCTGGGTATCGCTCCCTAGCACTCCCACCTAGGTCTTCTTCATCTGCTTATGCTGCTTTCTCCTTCCTCCTCCTTAAACTGTAGAATTCCTTCCCCATTTCCATCCATTCTGCCACTTCCCTTCACTCCCTGTCCTCTCTTCTCTGTGACTTCGCTGCTCCCTCCTGCAACTGCACCTGAGTCTCCACCCCTGCTCCACTTCACTTCATCTCCCCCTCCAGTCTACCTCCTCCTTTCGTCTCCTTCCATAAACTCTACCACTGCTTCCTTCCTCCTGGATAGTTCCTGGAATACTCTTCCTGCACTTTCCAGCCTCAACTGTTTTAAGAGCCCTATTGCTGACTGCATCTTACTACACATATTGCTGAGTTGGCTGGCCCTACTCCTTTTTGCTTATACTGTAACTATTCTGTAAATACTGATCTGTATATGCTCTGTTTATTGTACATATTGACCTGTAATGCTCTGTTATTGTCTCCCTTTGCTCCTTCCCCCAGGACGTATCTGGAAATGAGCTGTTATTCAGCTCAGTATGTCTTTCCTAGGTGAAACCTTTAAAAAATAAATAACTATGCACACATAATAATGACTGTGTGTACTGCAAACTGTGTCTTTACTAGATTGTTGCTCTATGAAAACACTTGCAAGTAAATGTTGAGTAATGTAAACAATTATTTGGTTTAGGTAACCACTGTGTTTCCCAAGAAGCAGAGGTGTGGGCCTCAAAACGTTGGTCCTTGAAGGGACTTTAATAGAAACAAATAAAAGGAACTATTTTTTTTAAATATTAGGAGTTGAGCAGTCTTCTCATTTAGTTTTCTGCTGCTAGTATTACCTATAGAAACATATACACATAGACAATGACAGCAGAAAAAGACCTAAAGCCCATCCTGTCTGCTCAACTTTCCTGTATAGCCCAGGGGCCTACTCTTCCTTCAGGGTCCTAGTCCTCTCCCAACCCCTACAATGTGACTAGGACCCAGAAATTCACCAAAGGGACTAGCTATAAGACTATATGTGTTGCTTATGCCTTGCTTGCTTATTGCAGTGATTGTATGGTCTCTTAGTCTTATTTTGTTTCAGTTGTTTTGTGAAGCATTTAGTACTGTACACATGAACAACGTGACATAACCATGCTGATGGCTGAAGCCCTTATTGTCTTCATCCATAAGATACAGCATAGGTGTTCCTATACATCATTCTTTGACTTGAAGGACACAAAGTGACAGAATGCCTGTCATCTCCAATCTGATTTAGCATTGGCCCTAAAAGCTTATAAGTCTTACTAAATTATCTACAGATACTTTGTAGTATGGACAACCATCCATCAAAGCGTGAGCAGAGGCCACCAAATCCAATTCTTAAATTTTATCTCCTGTTGGAGGAGGGTGATCAGGCACTTATCCAGCCAATCTACAAGTCCTCTTCCACTAGAAATAAGCAAACACTATACTGCAGACATCGCCTCTGCCCCTTGTAAACTCCTTGGGCTTACCCCCACCACCACCCTGTGGTGGGGACGAAACCAGACCTGTGCTTCAGCCATCCTGTACTCCAGATCTAGCAAAGTGGTAGGGCTCCTTTCTTTGCTAGATAGGTTCAATGGCTCTTGCTGGACAAGAGGGAACAAAGCAGAAATCCCTGTGTGAGCCACTTCTGTGATTTTCCCTGCAGTTTTCTCCACCTTCCTCCTTTAATCCCTCCCATACTCCTCCCCACACAGAGCTCAGTACTCAGTCCACTCAGAGTAACTGTTACTCAGCCCACAGACTGCCTTATCAGTATTGCTCCCCAAGCAAACTAGGAGACATTGCTGTAGGGTGGTAACTCCACCCACCCTTCTGGAGGAAGACAACATCCTCCTCTGTTCTCCTCCTCCTGCTGGCCTTCTGTGTTATTCCAGGTTCACTGCACAAACCCATACTTCCGGTATGGCAAATATCTCCACTTGCTAGTCCATTATCAAATTATCCCAAAATGCAAATTGCCATAAAGCTAAACTACCTTCAAACCCAGAAATTCAGGCAAACAAAATCAAGAAACACACATGCTCTGATCAAACGTAGATTCTGGACTTCAAGGTGTATTATAAAACAGTGCTGGGAAACTGAACATTCTGATGGGTTGACTGCATTTGAAAATAGTTAAAGTAACAGCAGTAAAAACCTTCATGCACAATAAAACCATTTAGGCCTAGATTTTCATTCGTCTGGGCACAGCATGCAGTCAGCTGTATCTTTGTAAATGCACCAGAATGTTTGCTTGCAACTTCCCAAATTGTGAGTATATATGACACACTGCAAAATTAATCTGAAAAGAATTCATGCTTCACATATTTCATTGGAAAGAGAGTTCAAGGTGCATCACAGGACTCCCAGCGGGTGCCAGTACAAGAAGGGAGCTCACCCTTCTCAGCAATATGCGCAAAAGTAGGAAGTAAGGCACTGCAGAAACATCAGAAAATGACAAACTCCAGCAGATTTAATCCAAAGTGTAGTTTTATTCCAAGTCAGTGAACAGCATAAGGCTGACACGGAGCGTGTCTTGCTCCCAGCGCTTCAGCCCGACAATAGGGCCCTGACAACTTGGAATAAGACTACACTTTGGATTACGCCTACTGGAATTTGTCATTTTCTGATGTTTCTGAAGTGCCTTACTTCCTACTTTATCACATATTTCATGCATGCCTTATTTTCGGTGCGCTACTCGCAGCACTTGCAACAAGACAATAGACCACATTTTCTGTGAATTATCAGTCTCATCCCAAATACTGAAGGTGCGGTCAAATTGTGCTGAAACTGGTTAACATTCCAGCCCTAAGAATTTAAGCTATAACAACATTCACAAAAATATTTTAGATTACTAATAGCACTACAGTATTCCAGGGCTTGGGTTAATTTTGTCATTCTAATCCCAAGGGCATAACACACTTAATTGCACCTTGTGCATCGTGATGGCCCTAGAGTTAGATTAATTAATATTTCAGTCAGTTTATCCTTGCCTCCACAGTGAATCTCCTACTACAGTTTTCAAACTATTAAATATAAAAATAGAGCAAACATTGATGTGAACCTTATGAAATTGAATTGTAAAAGTTTTTTTTAAATCAAGCCTAATTTGTAGAAACACAAACACAGCACTGATATTATGAAACCTAAACCACCACAGAAAATTGTCACAATTTTCCTGATGATGCACAGTTCAGTATATTAATTTGCTATATTGCATAATATTTGTTAATCCTGTTTTGACAGCTTGTCATGCAGGGTAACTCATATTATAATTAGAGCTAACTATGTTTCTGGGTATGTCTAGGTATACAAGCATTTGTCAATAATGAATGTTTACTTGCTGGCATTAGCAGGAAGTGCAAGAGTTAGACAGATGCAGTATAGAAATGGCAGTGATGTACTGAACTGACGCCGACTCCACCCCCACTCTGCAGAGATGGACAGGCATTGGGGTGTGCCTTTGGATCACTGCCCATAACGGTCATGACATTGCACCTCACCCTACTCTGCAGACACTGACAATTGTCGAGGTATGCCTTGGGGTGTTCAGGCTTTATACTCACCTCATTCCATAAGGAAATACACTGAAATGGGTGCAGTATAGGAGAATGGGTTGAACTCTGGGGCCAAAGAGTCCAAGGTGCACATTGATGCCTGTCACTGGCTGCAGGGTGGGGGTGGAATGGTGTGAGCATTATTGTCAACAATCTACACTACCAGACCTGCCTACTTGCCAAAAATCTCTTCTAGGGCTCTCCCCCAGGAGTCTCTGCTTCCCTATGGCATGCGTCCTCATCTGTTGCCACCCATAGCTCTGTCAAGGCTACCTTTCTGGTGCCCAGAACCAAGACCTTGCTAGCCCAGAGGTCCTCCCATTACCAAGCCCCTGCTTGGTTCAACTCCCTCCAACCCTGCAACACAGACATTGGCAAAATTGGTCCCTTCAGAATCGCCTTCCAGAGCTATCTCTTGGACGCTCATTGCTGTAGATGCACCTAATTAATCCCACTGTGGGATCCTCCTGAAAGGCCTCCCTGAATTGAAAATGTCCTCAGGACAGTCTATCCTTTCCCCCTCCCACCCACACCCCATCCCTACCTCCACCCTCTCTAGATATTATCTAGGTATGCCCAGGGCTGTACCCCCAATGTAACCCTTGGGTACCTTATATTTGATTGTAACCTATCATAAGTAACATTATTATGTAACTTACGTGTACTCTGTGTTTAATGTTTTGCACCTGTACTGTTCTCACTGTTGTAACCACACTATGTAACTCTGTCTAACCCCTCCTGCAATGAGGTGCCTTTGTAAATGAGTCCATGACTCAAAGGTTGTAAATCTGACTTTTCTAATAAATAAAATAAAATAAACAATCCTAAGACACACCCCTGATGCCTGTCAGTCCCTACAGGGTAGGGCATTATGGTCAGAAACCCTAACGCCCTGGACGTTTCTTGGTATTTTTATTCCAAGTTTTCAACATGGGCTTTTTGTGATCCCACTACATGAAAAGTGACACTATCAGTTTGTTAGCCGAAAGGTGATTTTGCACAGTGACTCCGCCATTTGGCGCCACAGGTACGAAAACACATTTCTAACACAATGTGAAAAATGACAGCTGTACTGTTCATGAGAAGGTGTAAAAAAAAGGTTAATGTTGAAAATCTGCAGTGAAAATATAAAAAAACTAGTGAAGTCACGAGCATGCATAGAAACTGCGCAATGCACACCCGTAACGCAATTATTTGGGGGATATTTTTGCACCAGATTTTCAATATAGGCATTTTGGGACCTCCACTCATGAACAGTGTTACTGTGATTTTCTTAATCTGTCCTGAATACTGATTTCCCACAGCGACCACGCTATTCTGCTCCAGAAGTACGAAAACACATTTCAGCCAGGATGTGAAAAATGACAGCTGTACTGTTCATAAGGAGGTGTGAAAAAATGCAAATGTTTAAAATCTGGAGTGAAAATATTAAAAATTCTCAAAGTTACGAGTGTGCATAGGAACTGCGCAATGCACGCTCGTAAAACAGTCATTTTAGGAATTTTTTCACCAAATTTTCAACATAGGGTTTTTGGGGCCTTACCTCATGAACTGTGACACTGTCGTTTCATTAATCAGTCCGAAAGGTGGTTCAGTGCAGTGACCAAAAAATCACATTTCAGGACCAAGATGACAGTCACTGAATTCATGGGATGGGGCCCCAAGAACCCCATGTTGAAAATTTGGTGCAAAAATTCAAAAAAATGACTGAGATATGCACCAAAGTTGAAAAAACCCTATTTATGTCATCATACAGCTTACCAGCATTTCTTCAGTTCGCGGTTGGCTTTGAATAGTGCAGACGTGTTCCTGGTCCACCGAAGATCATCATGCCGGCCTCCAGAGGTAAGTATGGGTTGAGGCTGTGTGTGTGGGGAGGTGGGGTATGCAGAGGGTGGGCACAGGCTGGGTGAGGGGGGCAAGAGAGTCAACAAGGGACCGTTTTCTTTTGTTACAGGGTTTGTTTGTTTTTAAAAGATGATGCGGGACTTTGCATGAGGGTGGAATCCCAGCGAGGCACCTATGTGTTTGGGGGCGGAGTGGAGCCAGCGGGGTTGGGCACCCCATTGACCCATACAGTGTGCGGGGGAGCACAAGGCGATGCAGGACTTTTGCCATGCTGGGGTGGGCTCCCAGCATGGCACCTGGAAGTTTGTTTGGGGACAGTGGAGCCAACTGTGGATTGGGTACCATTGGCCATCGGGGAGTACATGAGGACACTGGACATTTGCCATGCTGGGGTGGGCTCCCAGCATGGCACCTGAAGTTGTTTTTGTGGGGGCACTAGAGCCAATGGGGATTGGGCATCCCCATCGGACATACCATGTGCTTGGGGGGTGCATGCGGCCGGGGGATTGGGCGCCTTAACTCACAACAAATGGGAGGGGGTGCATCATGCTAGCAGGAGATGCAGTGCTGTACAGTTTGACAGCTACAATCAGCAGTGGTGTCTATAAGCAATTTGTATACTGCTGACGCACGGCAATATGCAAATTGCCTACACGTTACCACTGCTGATTGTAGTGGTCTTTCTCTTTCAACTGTGCGCCACTGCATCTGAAATGCTGTCATAGACAGCTCAGACATTCACCGTGCCTGCAAAAAAGATCAGGGCATTGGATGCGGGGGTGCCACACCTCCGAAACTCGTATGGTGGCACTTATGTTTCTTGCACATGCGTGCATGCAAAACATAAAAAGAGGTGGATCTGCTGAGCCCCTGGCCTACTGGTTCTACCACCTATGATTGCCACAGGTGCAAACCATGGAGAACATGAGAAAAAAGCAAGCTGTGACAGGACTGGGAGGTCGCGGGGGTCAGACTGAGGGTGAGACAACTGAAGGGTCATTAACAGAGAATGGAGAAAAGTCCCCTATCCTTTCATGTCACCTGTAAGACAGTCTGGCTTTTATGGTTTCCTCTAAACTCCAACATTTTGTAATGCCCCCCTTGTTACTATTCCATTTGCATGTCTTTAAAGGGAAGTTTTAGCTACAGTCCCCCCATAATATTCCCCGCCATAATATATTTTATTTAAGGAATTTTTTTTTGTTTCTTTTATTTAATATTAACCCTTTTATTTGGTGTTAAACAAGCTCTGATTCATAAAACAGGGAAAATGTGGACAAACTATTTTTTGTGTATGGGTTATGTTTAATGAATATGTAAACGAATGTTATTTTTATGTTGGCTCGCACTTGTGCATGAGTCAACATATTGCAATAATGTAGATTTGGAGGTGTGGTCACTGTGGGTGATTGCAGGGCATGCATCAGTAGGTGCCATCCCTCATTCCCCAATAAGGCAGCATGCAGCGCCACACCAGCAATATGGAATGTGGCCACCAGATCTAAGAAAGGTCCACTGCAATGAGAAGCAAGCTTCTCATTACAGCAGTCTGTAATAACATGCCTCGATGTAAACATGGTGGCACTGACTACAGCCGACCGATTTCAGGGAGCCCAATCCCCTGGTGCATGCCCTGACCCACTTCATTTGCCGATGGGGAGCCCACCCCGTCGCATAATGACCCCGTGTGCAGCTCAGGGGGTGCTCAACTCTTGGCATCATGTGCTCCCCAACAGTCTTTCTTTGCCGACAGGGCCCAATCCCGTCGGCTACAGTCCCCTTTCCTGTTTATTTTGCCAATGGGAAGCCTACTCCCTATCGGCATCAATTCTCCCCATCTGTTGTGTGCCAGGGGTGCCCAATCCCTAGGCTCTTGCCCCGCTTTCATATGTGCTGACAGGGGTGCCCAATCCCCGTTGGCTACAGCCCCCCAAAAAAACAATCAGGTTGCATGCTGGAGCCCACCCCAGCATGCCAAATGTCCCTGAAAAAACCCCATCCTGTGATGTTCCCTTCTTTTTTCACCTGTAAACAGAAAACGGTCCATCATGTCCCCCAACCCGTGCCCACCCTTTGCACTCCCCACCCCCCTCACCCCATACTTACCTCCAGAGTCTGGCCGATGATCTTCAGTGGACCAGGAACACGCTAGCTCTTCAAAGCCAACCCGTGAACTGAAGAAATGCCGTAAGCTGTATAATGGCATAAATAGGGTTTTTCAACTTTGGTGCATATCTCGGCCATTTTGGAATTTTGACACCAAATTTTCAACATGGGGTTATTGGGACCCCTCCTCATGAATTCTGTCACTGTCATGGTGTTATTCAGTCCTGAAAGGTGATTTTGCAGTCACTTTTGGGACGATTAATGAAACCACAGTGCCACTGTTCATGAGGGGGCTTCAAAAGCCTATGTTGCAAATTTGGTGGAAAAAATCCAGAAAATGGCTGTTTTATGAGTGTGCATTGCACAGTTTTCACACATGCTTGTAACTTCATGAATTTGTAATATTTTCACTCCAGATTTTCGAAATTGGCATTTTTCCACACCTCCTTATGAACAGTACAGCTGTCATTTTACACATCCTGGCCAAAATGTGTTTTCGCACGTCCGGCGCAGAATGGTGCAGTTGATGCGTGAATCAGTTTTTGGGACAGTTTGAGGGAATGATGGTGACACTGTCCATGAGCAGAGGTCCTAAAATGCCTATGTTGAAAATTGGTGACAACATCTATAAAATGACTGTGTTACATGCATGCATTGTGCAATTCCCACGCACCCTTGTAACTTTACAAATTTGCAATATTTTCATGCCACATTTTCAACACTGGCATTTTTCACACCTCCTTATGAACAGTACAGCTGTCATTTTTCACATCCTGCCCAAAATGTGTTTTGCACCTGTGGCGCACAATGGCATGGTCGCTGTGGGAAATCAACGTTTAGGACAAATTAACAAAATCACACTGCCACTGTTCAAGAGGAGAGGTCCCAAAATGCTTATGTTGAAAATGTGATTAAAAAAATCCCAAAAATAATTGGGTTACAGACGTGTGTTGCGCAGTTTCTATGCATGCTCATGACTTCACCAATTTTTCATATTTTCACTCCAGATTTTCAACGTTGCCATTTTTTTACACCTCCTCATGAACGATACAGTTGTCATTTTTTACATACTGCCCAAAATGTGTTTTCGGACCTGTGTCACCAAATGGCATAGCCGCTGTGCAAAGCCACCTTTCAGCTAACAAACTGATAGTGCCGCTCTGCATGAGGTGGGGTCACGAAAAGCCCATGTTGAAAATCTGGAGTGAAAATACCAACACACCCCTATGGCATTAGGGTTTCCAACTGTAACACCCCACCCTGTGCAGACTGACAGGCATCAGGGGTGTGACTTGGGATCATTGGCTATAATACTCCCTATTCCACCCCCACCCCCACCCTGCAGCCAGTGACAGACATCGTGGTGTGCCTTGGAGTGTTCGGCCAAGTGTTCACCCCATTCTCCTATACTGCACCCACCTTGGCGTATTTCCTTATGGAATGGGTGAAGTATAATGCCCAGAGACCCCAAGCACACCACAGAACTTGTCAGTGTCTCAGGGTAGGGTGAGGTAAAATGCCATGAGCGTTACAGCTGACAACCCAAAGGCACACCCCAATGCCTGTCAGTCTCTGCAGGGTTGGGGTGGGGTTGGCATCACTTCAATACTTCATTGCCATTCCTATTATGCTTCTCGAACTCCTGCACTACCAATGTCAATGCCAGTGAGACAACATTCGGCATTGACAAATGCTTGTATGGGCTATGTTTAATAAATATGTAAACAAATGTTATTTTTGTGTATGAGTTATGTTTAATAAATATGTAAATTAATGTTATTTTTGTGTATGGGTTATGTTTAATAAATATATACGTTTTGCAATTTTATTTGTAAATTCATATTATTAAAAAATAGAGAAGGCCACAGCACCACTACTCCCTTGGCCTGCTTTCCTGACAATCTCATTAAATGAGGGTAACAGAAGGGTAAGCTAGTTAGTGCCATATTTGTTGACTTCCCAAAGGGTTTTGACTTGGTAAACAACAACAACATCCTGTTAGGCAAATTGAATCACACTGGGTTCTCCACTGCAACCACATCCTGGTTTCACAGTTATCATTCAGGGAGAAGTATCACTGTGTAACAGGCTGTGCTGGTGGAGGCCTATTTCTTCTGATTTAAAACCTATTTGGTGGGATTTGCTGGGACCTGGTTATTATGAATTGGAGACCTGTATCTGTTAATTTCAAGCCTATTTTGATGTGTTGTTAGTGAAGCTGATTAAATTGGAGACCTGTTTCCTTTGGCAGCAAACATATTTTGGGGGCTTTGAGTTGAATTTTGATTCATTGTTGTCTTGGGCTGCTGGCCTTGGAGGGGAGACACAGGGCTGATTGATTCATATATTCTCTCTCTCTCTCTCTCTCTCTCTCTCTCTCTCTCTCTCTCTCTCTCGTTGGGTGTCTTTCCTAAACCCAACCTCCCCCACCCCTCCCTTGCCAGAGTTCTGCTAATTTATAGGGAACACCTGTCCTGCAATTGGAGGAAAAGGCTGCAGGTGCAGCTCATGTAGTTCTAGCCACTGGGGGTTGGATTTAAAGGCTGGGAGAGAGCAGCTTAGGGAGTTGTTCATTTCCCTTATAAGTTTACTGGGTTGTACTGCACCTAGTAACAGGGTTACCAGTGTACTGTGGGACTGTCAGTAGGGGTGTATCTTGGACTAGGGGGAACCTGGTGGCTCACCCAAGGAAACCTACTTGAAAGGGGATGGAACCACACATCATTAGGGCCGGCATCTTTGGGAGGGTGGTGGGGTGCTCAGGGTGTGGAGCAGCCATGATACTGGACTGGGCTTGGAAGTTCAGTGGTTGCCCAGTGTGCTACCAGCTGGCACAACTTAAGGAGGAGGTTGCAGGGATTAGGAGACAGCTGGGGAAGGGGGGAGGTATGGTTGGGGAAGGGGGCAAGGGATCTCCCATGGGGTTGCACCAAGCACTGGAGGCAGGGGCATAGGACAAAGAGTGCAGGAGAATACTCAGGGGTCACATAGAGACCCTGGCAGAGGGGGTCCAAAAGGACACTACCAAGGAAGCAGGCAGGTAACTGGGACCCTCACAAAGGAGGGACAGAGGACAACATTCTCAGGAGTAGACAGATGGCGGGGCTGGACAGAAGGAAGCAAGGCGGGAGGTGGATCAGACCTTACACTCAATAACCACTTCAATTCTCTTCTTCTTCTCGAGGATGAGGGGTGATGTGCCATGACAGGGGTGGCTAGAGATGGAAAGGTGGGGGGCAGGAGGCAGGGGCAGGATAGCAGGAAGAACAGGGAGAACCTGGAATGCAGGAAAATGGGGGAGCAGTGAATCGAGCAGGAGGGGCAGGGTGAAGGGAGGAAAGCACAAGGAGAAGGACCAGTTCGGAGGAAGGTAAGGAGAAGGACCAGAAGTACAAGAAGGATTTAGTAAAGGGAGCTGAGGGTTTGAGGCCAGGGAGCACAACAAGCAGGAGGGACCAAATGGAAACAGGAAGGAAGGAGGATGAGCCAGGCTAGTTTAGCAGATGGGGAGAAGGACCAGTCGCAAGCAGTGAGGGAGTTAGCAAGGTACAGAAGGATACTCAGGAGGAGGAGGCATAGGATTGGAGGGAGGGGTGGCCAGGGTAAATAAGGAGGGTTGGCATGTGGCACCCAGATAGGGGGAGGAACAAGGAGCCAGCTGGGTGGAGGGGCCGGGAGAAAGGATGAGGGACATGGAAGGGGGAAATGGAGGAAAAGGAGTGGTCAGAGTGCTTCTGTTGGGGGATTCTATGATCAGGGGTATCAAATGGGATAGGGAGGGAGGGAGAAGCCTGGCCAGTTAGAACAAAATGCTTCCCTGGACTAACGGTGCACAGGGCTAAGCACGAGGTATATCAGCTGGCAAAGGATTGTGGGGGTTCCCCGGACATACTGGTCCACCTGGGTACAAATGACATTGAGGGTAGCAGCGAACTAGAGATACAGGCAAGATTCAGGGAGCTCGCCAGGGTCTGTCATGACATAGGATGCACAGTTTCCTTCTCAGAAATCCTGCCGGTGCCAAGGGCTAGTGGGAGACAAAAAGAAGATTAGGGAGATAAACCAGTGGCTCGGGGTGGTGTGAGGCCAGAGGGTATGGGTTGATGGGGATTGGGGGAGACCTGGGAGGATAAGGAGCTGTATGCTAGAGATAGACTCCATCTCAATTTGGAGGGAGGAATCTTTAAGTTGAAAATAGAGGGGTTCATTGGTGAAAGGTGGGGTTTAAACTTGTGGGGGAGGGATGGGAGAAAAGGCTGTCAAGGGGGTGCCGATAAAGGAGGGACTCTGTCTCCACTCCCCTGGGGAGCTGGAGGATTGCGGGAAAAGGCTGACTGGTAAAGTGCAGACCAGGGGAAAACAGAATCCCCATGGGAACACGAGCAGGGGAAATGGAAGTATAGGGAAAGGGTGGAAGGTAGTCCTGCTAAATGCCAGGAGCTTGGGAAATAAAATGCCTGAGCTCCAGGCGATGCTAACTGAGGGAGCAGTGGATGTGGCAGCAGTCACTGAGACCTGGGCCACTGCAGGACACGACTGGGACCTGAACCTGGAGGGTTACACTATGTTCAGGAAGGACAGGGGGGAGGGACAGGGAGGAGGGGTAGCAATGATAGTCAAAAACTGCATTGGCATATGGGGAGTAGAGGAGGCGGAGGGAACCGTGGAAGCCATTTGGGTCACCTTGATAACAAGGGGGGGCAAGAGAGTAAAAATAGGAGTGGTATATAGACCCCCTGCCCTGGCGGAGGAGCTGGAGGAGAGTTTGGTGGCAGATGTTGGGAGACACTGCAGACTGGGCAGAGGAACGGTGGTGGTGTTGGGGGACCTAAACATGCCAGGAACAGACTGGGAGACTATGACATCCTCTGTGACCAGGGAACAGAGGTTGTTGGATGTCTTTCAGGACGCGTTCCTAACTCAGCAGGTGGGGGAACCGACCAGGGAGGCATGGGTACTGGATGTGGTCCTGGCAGACAGTGACCAGATTAGGGGCCTAGAGGTAAGGGACCCGTTGGTGGGGAGTGACCATGCCACGGTCTGGTTCTGCCTGGACCTAGGAGGGCTAGAAGGCTGCACAAAGACGGAGGTAACTGACTTCAGGGGGACAGATTTTAAGGAAATGGGAAGGATCCTTAAGGAGCATTTGGATGTGATTGGGTCAGACATGGACGCTGATAGTAGGTGGGAAATCATCAGGAGAGGGGTACAGAATGCTACCAGCACCTGTGCAAGAGTAAGACGAAAATGCGGTAGGGCCCAAAAACCCTGCTGGTGGACCAGGGAGGTCCAGGAGGTGGTGCGGGGAAAGAAGGCAGCCTATAGGCAATTCAAGTGCTCAAGGAGTGAAAGGGATCGAGGGGAGTATGAGCTGATGGCTAGAAGGGCCACTAGGTTGGTTAGGGCGGCTAAGGCAAGGAAGGAGCAGAACCTGGCCAGGGAAATTAGGAGAGGGAACAAGGGGTTCTTTAGATACATTGGGAAAACGAAGGGTGAAGGGGCAGATTAGCAGGATTAAATCAGGGAGAGATGGGCACAAGACCCGGGGGCAGGCTGAGGTACTAAATGAGTACTTCACCTCAGTTTTCACCAAGGAAGATGGGGTGCTGCATCATACATGGGAGGAGACAGAGATACAGGGGGGGACCCTTACGAGCAGCGGGTCTGGGGAGAAGGGAGGCATCACTGGCAGGAGGAGGGCTAAGCAGGAGAAGATGTACCGGAAGTGGAAATCACAGCAGAGAGAGTGAGGGAAGCCCTCAGCTCCCTTAAGACAGAGAAAGCACTGGGGCCGGATAAATTACATCCCAGAGTGCTGAAGGAACTTGCAGATGTCCTGGCGAAACCCCTGGCGGAGCTTTTCACCATCTCTCTGAGGACATGGTGGGTGCCCCAGGACTGGAAGGTGGCAAATATAGTGCCTATCCACAAGGGGGGATCAAGGGAGGTGGCTGGGAACTACATGCCTGTCAGCTTGACATCGGTGGTGGGCAAGATGATGGAGGGCATTGTCAAGGAGAGGCTGGGGGGGGGACCTGGAAAAGTCAGGGTGCCTGGATGATAGACAGCATGGATTCGTCCCGGGGGAAATCATGTCAGTCAAACCTTGTGGAGTTCTATGACTGGGTGACGAGTGCCTTGGACCTGGGTAGACCAGTGGACGTCCTCTTTCTAGACTTCAGCAAGGCATTTGACTCTGTTCCTCACATGGGCCTGTTGGATAAGCTGGGAGAAATTGGGGTGGGGAACCAGATAATCAGATGGATAGGCAATTAGCTCTAGGACCGGACCCAGAGGGTCGTAGTTGGCGGGATAGTCTCATCCCCAAGAAGGGTCATTAGTGGGGTCCCACAGGGATCAGTCCTTGGGCCCCTCCTCTTCAACGCCTATGTCTGTGACATAAGGACAGGAATCAGGAGTGAGATGAGTCTCTTTGTGGAAGACTCAAAACTGGGGGCGGTGGTGGATGGGGAGGAGGGGGGTGGCCCTACAGGGGGACCTGGAGGCTCTGGAAAGATGGTCTAGAAAGTGGAAGCTGAGGTTCAATGCAGGGAAATGCAAGGTACTCCACCTGGGGGCCAGAAACCCAGGCCAAGTGTACACCCTGGGGAAGCTACAAGTCTCGATGGCTGAGAAGGACCTGGGGTGGTGGTGGATGTCAAGATGAACAACTCGGAGACTTGTAGGAGGGCAGCAGCCAAGGCCAACAGGATGCTGGGATGCATCGCTGGGGATCAGCTCAGAAGGAGGGAAGTGATACTCCCTCTGTATAACTGCTTGAGTGAGCCCGCACCTTGAGTACTGCGTGCAGTTTGGAGGCCACTTAAAGGGGACCACCCTCCTGGAGAGGGTCCAGAGGAGGCAACCAAAATGATTTGGGGCTTGGGGACAGGACCTATGAGGAGAGGCTTGAAGAGCTAAATATGTACACATTGGAAGAGAGAAGGGACCGGGGAACATGATAGAGGCTCCTCAGGTACATGTGAAGAGGGTAAATAGGGAGGAACAGTCAGGGTGCTTTGAAGGAAGGAGGAGGGGCCACTAGAGGACATGGGTGGAAGCTGGAGGGAAGGTTCAGGGGAGAAAGGAGGAGGTGCTACTTCACTGGGAGGGTGGTAGAGCCATGGAATGCACTGCCTAGGGGGCTGGTGGAGGCAGAGACAGTGGAGGGGTTAAAGAGGGGGTGGGACAGGTACAGGGGAAGGGTTCTGGAAGCAAAATCCAATGCAGCAAGAATATCCGGAACTGGGAAGGGAGAAGCCAGAGGAGGCGGGGCAGCAAGGTCAGCACCCAGGGTGGAGGCTGACCAAACGAGCAGACACGAGAGACCATTAGGCCTATTCTGCTGGCATTTTAGTATGTTAGTAAGTATAGTGGTTTTCACTGGAGAAGCTACTTCAAAATCGCTGGGCATCTCGAATGGGGTCCCTCAAGAATCCATCCATGGGCCCATTCTTTTCTTCTTATTTATAAATTTTCTTCCCAAGGATTGTAAGCAATGCCACAGGCTTCTCTATGTAGATGACCTGATTCTTTTCCACAATGCCAAGACCCCATCTGAAATCTCCTCTATCCTCACAGAGGAATTCAGTGCCGCCAAGAGGTGGTTCATAGCAAACAAGCTCCTATTCAATGCCCAAAAGACCAATCTTATGCTGTTTGGGTGCAAGCCTGGGCTTGTTAAATGGGGAAAAGGTACTAGCTCCTTGAACATCATGTCTCCCAATGAGATCCCCTCTTTGAACAAGTTGCTGCCTTCGAATACCCTGGGGATCACAATCAATGCCTCCCTAACCTTTATGAAATGCACTGAGCTCATTGCTAGATGTACTGCATTAATCAGAAACTGGGTATCAGCTTCCAGCTATCTATGACCCATGAAGTGAGGATGCCCATGGTTAAGGGTACTTTACTTCCCCTTCTGGACTACTACTCCCCCATTTACATGCAAACCACCTCATGCAATATCATACAAGGTATTTTGGTGAGCAAATAAAGATAGGTTATTAGGTAGCTAGATACAAAAACAACATAAGCAAGGCATGATGCACCGTAACTAAATTTTTATTTTATATGATAAATAGATAAAATAGGTTACAAATTAGTGTTTTTGCTTTAATAAAGTGCTTGAGACATTCAAAATGTGCTACCATATGTTTTGCTACAAATTTTTTTTTCAAAATACATAAATCGCAAAACAACCTACCTAGACTAATGCGCCAGCCACCACTAACTCCTGCACTTTGCCTCACTGGCTTCCTAACCTCCTCATGCAACCTGTTCAAAATAAACACAATTTATAACAATATTTGTAGGTTTGCTTTTATGGACCCTTACTCTACTCACTGCTGCTCCCTTTACCAGTCTCTTAGCTGGTTCTCCCCACAAGCCTGCTGCAAATACCTTCTAGGATGCTTCATTGACCAATCCCTTTGGGACATAGAGTCTTCCCCATCGACATACCATCGCAACTCAAACTGTCCCACCATAGCTTCAGGTTATTCTCACAGCTATTCCTGGAAAATCCTCAGGTTGCCACCTGTATAGGACAAAAGCCTTCTATATTTACTGCCACTAGCCACTAGAACAGCCTGACAACCTCATTCTGCTCTTTTAGGTACAAACTCTCTATAGGGCGCTTTCATGGCTATCTCTGCCTGCAAATGCCACACTAGATATTGATTTTTGATTCTAGTGATCTGGATTAACCGCTCATGTTTGATTTGATATATGGTTCCAGTGATCTGGATTAACCGTGCATGTTTGATTTGATATTTGGTTCCAGTGATCTGGATTAACCACGCATGCTTGATTTGATATTTGGTTCCAGTGATCTGGATTAACCACTCATGTTTGATTTGCTGTGAGTTTCCAGTGATCTGGATTAATCACGCATGCTTGATTTGATATTTGGTTCTAATGATTTAGATTAACCATGTGTGTTTGATTTTCATTCTGTGGTATCCTCTGCCACATGTACCTGCCCCCTGGGTGAATAATCCAGTCTCCACTGTCCCTGAAGTGGACTTCTCAACTCCTAAGTCTGAGGTTCATTGTGAACGTTGTGATCCTGCAATACTGCACTAACTATTCCTGCTGTTGGATTTCTTGTTTGTATTTTACTTCTCTGTAATGTAAACTGCATTGCACGTGCACTTACACCTGTTTTGTACCTGTGAAATGTATTTTCCTAACTGTAATACTTATGTGCCATCTCTATGGCTTGGGTCATGTCTGAAAAACGGTCCCTGGGATCAGTGCACTTACCTGGTAAACAAATACATACATAAATAAATGAATACATAACTTGCCTGGTGATGCATTTGTATATTTTGCAAAATGTATGCATTGTCTGAATATAGTGTTTGGGTTTCAGTTTCATGACCATGGTACATACAGAGAATAATAGATGAGCTAGTGTACATTTTGAGTGTTTTTACACACCTAAGGTGTGTAATACCACATAAACCGCAAGTGCAAGGCACGAGTGGTCTGTGATGGTATTACACACAAAGATTGTGTAAAAAACTCATGCTGTAACACCCCATTCCTTATTTTATATAATTGGTGGTCAGTTTAGTGCTGCATGTTTAAAAAAAACAACAGCCATTTTCCTTTTTGGTGGCATTTTGTTTTTGCAAGCATAAGACAGCGGTGGCATTCACTTTCAGTTTGAGTGGCTGACACCTGTGCCATAATAACCAGCTGGAACCCAGTTATTACGGCATTAGAAAGTGGCGTCAGTCCAGTCAATAAATGGGCTCACCAGTAATTATATATCAACTGTAGCTTGTCCTCTACCTTTCTGCATTTATTTAGTGTTACTGTATTATCTACAGCAGCCACTTCTTATCCTGTTTGGGCAACTTGCCTTGCCTGTTTATACTTTTTGCCATAACCTGTTATGTGCCATTTTGATAGCTCATGTCATGCCTGAAAACGGTCCCTTTAAAATATTGTTAGACACATGTTCTAATCATGAAAGTACAAGCCCAATACACAGTGGTATCTACTAAAAAATGCAGTTCAGCTTAGGTTAAATGTATGCAAGCAGTAACACACAACAGACTGTAAGTTCTGTTATATTGTATGACAGACTTCTATTTTAAGCCAATCAGAAAAGAGAAAAATCATCATTTCAATGTGTTTACACAACTGGATAAGATATGTGATGATGCTTGAGTAACTTGATTTGCTTTTGTGGCTTTCCGCCTCTCTATCCGTGGGATATACCACCCTGTAGGGGTACAATACAAGGAACCCTAGAGGAGGGTTCCCCCCCACATGTGCTGGAAATGAATGCATCGACTAAAGGTAGGTTAGGAAGAAGCCCAAAAGAATACCTAAAGATGTCAAACTTCAGAGGCGAGGATGAAGAATGAATTCTGTGGAGAAGGGCTAACTTCCTGAGGGGAGAGGGAAAGCCGGGCCACCATCTGCCTCCATCCAACAGCGGAACCTAACTAACTAACGAGAAGAAAGCACTAACTCTAACTAATATTATGACCATTGGCACGGAGGAGAGAAAACCCCTTTGAGGAGGAAACCTCTGGGGATCCAAGGCCTAGGTCGCCTTCCTCCAGGCTGATGACATTTGATTTGAGGACATGTGTTAATAGAGAGAATAGTTCTTAGATGAGGATATGAGTAAGTAAGATTACGATAGGATAGGAAAATTCATAATGAGCACAGACAAAATGAGGAATATACTGTAGCGGGGACCCAAGGAAGATGCGCTAGAGTGGTCGATAAGAGATAGTAGATCAGGGGAGAAAAGCTGGGATGGAGTAAAGCCATGTATGAAATGGAGGAGTGAGGGGTATCCAGATGTGCTCACGAGGAGATTCCAGATGTGCTGATAAGGAGACTAATGATAATGTAGACAGGCTTGATTAAGCGATGCAAGCGAGCATACACTGAGATTGAAGAGGCATGTTTGATTAAGTGATTAGACTCTTGAACGATTAGACCTTGAGGTTGTAGTCAATGAGGTAGTATGGAATTCAATGATAAGAATGTTCGAGTAAATGATGTAAGGATATAAGCCTTGAGGTAATGCTGAATGAATAATGATTGGATTTATGAACTCGTTATAACTGGAGCTATGAACTGGGGCGTGCGGCTGGATGACGTAGTTGATAGATGGCATAGGAGTTATGGTAAATGCGCCCAAAAAGAATATCGATAGCGGGCCATAAGTAGATCCTGGATGGCTGATATGTAATTGTAAGAGGAGACAGGAATGAACTTGAAAATGAACATGTTCAAAGGATATAAATGAAGTGGGCTCCTCGAAAGGAGGTGGACTCCGAGGCCAAGAAGGGAAATCTGGAAATAGAGGCAACTCAGATTGAGCAATCGAGGATCAAAACTGAATGAGGTATGATGAGGAGTGAGCAAAATTGGATGATGTATGAGGAGGAGTGAGCTAAGAGCTGAGTGAAGTCATGATGGCTGGTACTAGAAAAGGTACTAGGACAAGGAAGGAAAATTGGGAAACGGATGAGGTACAATGAGGGATCAAAGCCATGGAGGCTAGTACGGAAGATGAGGCATGAAAGGATGAAGGACAGTGAGAGAGGGCAATGGGGTAGCATTGGACCCAGCCAGTACAGGGATATCGAGTTGATGCGAGATAGCAGAGACAGGAGTAGGTGAATGAGAGGCAGACTCACGGAAGGTATGCATTGTATGGATAACTGAACTGGGTGGCCGCAGGTCAAGGAGGATGGCCAAGGTTGGATGAGGTGACATAGGGCCATGATAGGTATGCCCAAAATAAATATCGAATGCAAGCCATGAGTGGAGTGGCAATGAGAAGGGAATGTCAGGGAGATAAGAGGTTGGGAACGACACACCCGGAAGCATCAGTGAGCATGCCGCCAGCAGATACACGATGAGAACCACAGTAGGGTGAACTGGAAGAGGTGGCACGTGGGCAGAATTGATGGAAGGCCAGATAGAGTCAGCCAGAGATAGCCCAGTAATGCCGAGACAGATGGGAGGAGAACAGCAGGAGAGTAGTGGATCAAAGAGGAAGCATAGGATACAAGGAGAAGTATACCTAATCAGGAAATGAAATAGATGAATCGCAAAAAGTGGATTTGATGGGGAAGACACCCCTGATGCAGTGGAGAAAGGAAGCAAGAAGGAAAGAGGCAAGCAATGGAGGATGATGAGGGAATAGGGTGCTTGTCCACGAGAGCCCTAGCAGCAGGAGTGAGCGTGGGCAAGGCAGGAGAGGAGGAGAGTGTCAAAGCTGCAGAAGGAATGAGGAATAGGGACACGGCCAGCAGTGAAGTAAAATACAAGGTATCAGATGGAAAACGAGGTAAGAAGTGGCTGCAGCAGATCAAAACAGGTCACGTGCCACCTACCGTCAGAAGGAGAAACTGCCTGTTGTGTATAGATTGAACAGTTCATCCATTGTTTGTGTGTGAACGGTCGTCCGTTCAACTGATAGAGAGGTAGAAATATGGTCCGATAGAGAGCAAGAGAGATCTGAAAGCAGAACCATTGCTCCATGCATGCCAGCGCCATCAGAGTTGAGGCAATGGAAGGTCCCACTAAAATAGAGGGAGCACAGGGGAAGGAAGGAGGAGGCAATGCAGCAGAAGTGGGGAGCCAGGCACTGAACACGCCGAGGAGAGGAAGCAGGACACCAGAATCACCAGCAAAGCAGCGGGATGAACGCAACACAGAGCTGAACTGGCGGGTGGGAGTGAGCAACACGGAAGGATAGGGATGCACGTAGGAAGGCATGAAAAGAATAGGAGCAGTGTAACAAGCGAGAAAGGGAGAGAGGAGAGGGGGAAGCGGGAGGTTCCAGAACGAAAGAGAATGAGCGAACAAAATGGAGTGATAGAGAGAACAGCCGACGGAGCCTCCAGCTGCAACGAAAACAAATCCTGGGAGAGTCCAGGATGAGTGATGTTTTTAAGGTTGATGGGGAGTAACGTTGTTGCTCCGGCCATTGAACCTCGGGCTAAAAGCCCTCCCTTTAATACATAGTATAGTCTAGCGGTTAGAGTAATGAGCTTTGAATGAGCTTGGTACATATCTAGCAGATTTGGGTTTGATTCCCACAACCTCCACTTACAAACTGTGTGTCTCTGAGCAAGTCACTTAAACTCCCCAGTGCTTCTAGGTCTCCCCTGAAAACAGGCACATGTGCCTAGGGGGCCTTACCTTGTTACTAAAGAATTGAAAAAGAAACCCCACAAACTTCTACAACCATTTTATTAGTCTGTTATTCACATTTTAGATATGTCTATGGGTGGGCTACCTGTTGGGTAGCTGGATCAGGTAGGTCAGGTATCGGCATTTTTTGATTAGGTAGGGTAGTTCAGGTAATTTACTACCCTACCCGACACAACAGTGTACTTCATGGGTCAGGGAGTTTGAGGTTGGTAATGGGTTACACTACTCGACCTGGACCCCTCCCTATCCCCGATCATATAAATAAAAACAATCACTTTCCATGGTGGTCTAGCAGACCCCCCTCCCTATCCCTGATCTGCCCTTATGAATAAAAAAAATAAATCACCATTTTCCCTGGTGGTCTAGTGGCCCCTCCCTATCCCTAATCTGCCCTTTATTTCCTGGTGGTCTAGTGGCCCCCCTCCCATCCCTGATCTGCCCTTTATTTCCCTGGTGGTCTAGTGGCCCCTCCCTATCCCTAATCTGCCCTTTATTTCCTGGTGGTCTAGTGGCCCCCCCTCCCTATCCCTAATCTGCCCATTATTTCTCTGGTGATCTAGCAGATCCCCCTATCCCTGATCTGCTCTTTATTTCCCTGGTGGTCTTTTGGACCTCTGGACCCCCACCTCAGTAGGTAGTGTCCCACCACTCTACCCACCCAGACCCCAAGTGGGCGACCGGCACAGCCCTCTGCTTTCCACCATGGTTGGCACACCTGAGTGAGCATGAATGAGTGAGCGTGTACTCGTAGAAGCAGATGCTCATTCACTTGCAACCCAGCTCCCGCTCATTCACTGCCAACTCTGTGGGTAGCGCAGACAAAAGAGAAGGACTGTTCTGGTCGCAGTTTTTTTTTTATTCAGGGCCAAGTAATCAGGTAATAGAACAGGTTGTGTTGTGACTACCCAACCAACCCAACTACTGGGTTTTCACCCAGGTATTTTTGGGGTACTTTAGAGGTACCCTTGGGTGCCCTTGAGGGTCAGGTATTTTAGGACCCACCCATCATTAGATATGTCCATGGTAGTTTATCAACATTTTAAGACACCCCCACCATATCTTATCTACATTTTAGACACATCCATGGCTGTTTATCCACATTTAATACACACCCATGATAGTTTAGTGCGGATTTTAAAAGATGGGTGAATGCCTCAGGGATGACTGCCTAGCAGTGGTTGGTGAGTGGAGGAACAGTGGGTGAAGACAAAAAGGAGCAGAGTAAAGGCAACCAACCTCTGCTTCAAACAAGTGAGCAAAATGGGAAAAGGAAAGGGGAAATTGTTTAACCAGGAAAAGAGACTGCTATTGTTCTCAAAAGAGGTGACTGAAAGGGTAAAAGCAAAAATGGTAGTATTTAGAAGGTATAAGGAGATGCAGATGGAGGAGGAGAGGGAGGTGTATCAAGTGAAACATAGGGAAGCAGGGAAAGCAGTAAGGAGTGCAAAGGAACACACTGAAGAGTCAATAGCCCAGGAGGTAACAAACTGAGACAACATTCTTTAGATATGTACTGTAAGTGAAAAAAGGGAGACCAGAGTTGGGATTGTAAGGTTAAAAGGGTAAACCACAGTGGTAGCAGGGAGGAGGCTGGCAATTACAGGCCAGTCAGCCTGACATCAGTGGTGGGAAAGTTAATTGAATCACTGCTGAAAAAAAGGACTGTGGAATATCTTGACTCCAGTGGATTATAAGACCCAAGGCAGCATGGTTTCACAGTGGGGAGGTCATGTCAAACAAACCTGATAGATTTCTTTGACTGGGTGACCAAGGAACTATACCAGGGTGGAGTGATGGATGTGGCCTACCTAGATTTCAGTAAGGCGTTCTACACCGTTTCACGTAGGAAGCTAGTAAGCAAGCTGGGGGTTCTATGTGATAATCATGAATAAAAAATGGTGAAGACAAACACAACAAGTGCACATCACCAAAAACCAGAATGGTGATGTGCACTACAGTGAGGGGACAAGACAGTGATGGCTAAGAACTTTGTCAGCATGGAGCGATCAATAATTACTTTTTATGCGAGGCTATACCTCATAACCCATAATCAAAAAAAATCAACTCTGAGGGGATGACAATTGGGACAAGGGAAAACTCGAGCCGGGGGCTACTTGACAGGGGTGATGACACAGTTCAGCAGGGAAGAACATTGAGGGGCAACCTGCAGGTCAAACAAAGTCGGTAGGGTGGGGCAGGAGTGCAACACAAAAAGCGTAAGAGAAACCAACAATAAAACAACACAATTCATTCCCCAGAGCCAGTCCTGAACCCGGGTCGACCAGTACAGAAGCAATGACTCTACCCACTGCACCACATGGCCAGCTCAATAGGAGCCTGAGGAACAAATTCATATGTATGTAGAGCACAAGAACAAGCACTCCCTCTAAGTGAAGGCATAAGCAAAATTGCTGAACGTACCATGCACTATTTACAGGGCATAGCCCATGTTACACTCACTATTTTTTCCTCTCCCAAATAGAGTCGTTCATATTGACTCACTGTATTCATGGTATACCAAGCTGGGTAGCTTAGCAGTGGGTTCAAAGGCAGTACACTGGATTAGAATTGGTTAGGGGATAGGCGACAGAAGGTAGTGGGAAACAGAGTTCCCTCTGAGGAAGGGAGGGTGACCGGTGAGGTGCCTCAGGGATCAGTTCTGGGACTGATCCTTTTTAATGTCTTTCTAAGTGACATTGCAGAGGAGCTGGAAGGGAAGGTCTGCCTCTTTGCAGATGACACCTAAATATGCAATAGGGTGGACAATCTCGGGGGGTGGAAAGGATGAGCAGAGACTTGAGAAAACTGGAGTAGTGGTCAAGTGCTGGGTTTCAGTGTGGAAAAGTGCAAAATAATGCACTTAGGGCACAGAAACCCAGGGGAGGCGTACACAATGGGTGGAGTGGTATTGATGACCACCAAGCAGGAAAGAGACCTAGTGGCAATCATATTGGATGACCCAACAGTGACCAGGCAGTGTGACAAGCCAGTAGGGAGGGCGAGTGGCATGCTTGGGTGCCTAGCGAGGGGTATCACCAGCAGAAAGAGAGAGGTAGTGTTGCCTCTGTATAGATCACTGGTAGGACCCCATCTAGAGTATTGTCCAGTTCTGAGACCATATCTCCAGAAAGGACATACAGAGTGGAGGTGTTCCACAGGAGGGCAACTAAAATGGTGCAGGGTCTGCATCAAAAGTCCTATGAGGAGAAACTAAAGGACCTCAACATGTATACCCTGGAACAGAAGAGAGAGTGGAGATATGATACAGACCATTATATTTTATTTATTTATTTAGCTTTTGTTGACGGGTAAGTGCACTAGACAAATCCTGCCTATTTTCAGGCACGACCGGGAGGGATACAGATGAATGCCAACTGACCTTGAACCAGATTAAGCTGTTGGTGGTATCTTTAGTGAAAGAGGAAATTTGGCCAGGACACGGGAAATTCCCTACTCTTTCGATAAGTGCCATGGGATCTTTAACATCCACCTGAACTACCACCAATCCAGGCAGATGGGACCTCGGTTTAACGTCTCATCCGAAAGATAACTTGCAGGGTTAAATAAGGTTTAGAAGGGAAGTATTTTGTAGAAGAAAAGGTGCTCAAGAACAAGGGGACATGTTATGAAGTTGAAGTGGGGTAGATTCAGGAGAGATGTGAAGAAGTTCTTCACAGAAAGAGTGGTGTATTCCTGGAACAGCCATCCTGCAGAGGTGATGGGGGGAAAACAGTGGTGGGATTCAAAAATGCATAGACTAAGCACAAAGTAATCATAGTCAAAAGGAAGAGGGGAGGGAGGAAAACCTGTAGACTGGGCATGGTCTGCAGTAATACTGTAGGTAGAGAGAAATGGGAAGACTGGATGGGCCAAGCAATCCTCATCTGCCATCAAATTCTATGCTTCTATGTTTATCCACATTTCAGAAGTGCCCATAATAGTTTATTCATATTTTAGACATGCCTGTGATAGTTCATCCACACTTAAGACATGCCCGTGACAGTCTATGAACATCTAGTCCACAGAAAATGAAGGAAAAAGGCACCTTCCACTTCAACAACCACAGAGATTTTAAAATCCTGATTTAAAAAAACTGTAAGTTGTATGAATGTAATACCATTCAGTTAGCCCAAATACACTCAGAATAATCAGCTTCGAGGTTGATTAAATGCCTTGGCTCTTGGCCTCGGGCGTTTAATCACCCCATGATAACGATCTCTACCGCTGTCACCAGGCTGTCACAACCTCACAGACTAGAACCACCAGACACCTCGACCGCTACCTGCAGTTTAACACTGCCACCACCTGACTGACTACTAGGGTATCGCCATCTGGTTCTTGCTCCACCACTGATCACCCAGTTCAAGTCCTTTATTTTAGGCAATGGAACCACCGTTAGTGACTCCCAGGAACCTCTCACCTCATATTTGGTAGCCATACTTTTTGGTAGTGGAAAACTGGATTATTCAATAGAAATTTAGTTTACTTGCACCAAAAACATAGCACAGTCACAGGGAATATTAAATATTTACTTATTTAATATTTACACTACAAAATTACAGAATATACAACAAAGCACGAAAGGGATAAAACGCACTAGGGAATACAAAATCAAAACAGTTTAAGCAGATAGTCTGCAGAAAGAAAAAAATCTCTAGTCTCACTCTAAGACCTACAGTACATAGCTCACTCACAGGACTTTAAGTTGCGTACTCAGAGAGTGAGAATTTGTCTAAAGATCCCCATTGCCAATGGCCCTCTGATATAGTCCAGTTCCAGGTAAAATCTGACTTCTGTACTCTTCAGAGACACAAGATATCCCCCTCCTCTGAGTCAGCCCATCAGTATGCATCATTCAGTCAGTCAGTCACAAGGATCAGCTTCCCTGTGTCCTTTTGCTCAAGAAACAGGCCCAAACTGGTACTGAGTCTAGTACACATCACCTCAGACGATGGCTGTGTATTTGAAGTTACCCAACATACCTTCAGCTACCTCTATGGTTTGGGCAAGGCCTCAGCACTACAGGAGGGCCCCCACAGAAGCATGAATTTATGCAGACAGTACCTTTTGCATGAGAAGGAGGTACTCTCGGGCTACTAATCAAAGCAAATTCTGTGCCTACTCACAGAGAGAAATCTTCCCACCACAGGGATCCTTTGTAGGTGACCTGAATGCCAGTATAAAATGCTATACCCTTGTGAAAATGCTTAATGCTTTCATGACCACCTAAGAGGAATGTGTCAAAAAATATGTCACACCTACGTCACAAGTATAATCCTTGAACACTATGCAACACCTACTGTATGTTACACACCTATGTCTGCTGGTTATTCCTTTATATGCTCCACCTGACTGTTATCAATTAATGTAAATTGCTTAGCAGTGGCTAATACTGCATCATAAAAACATCCAGTTGTCATCTTGATTATTCCTAGTTAGAAAATGGGCTTTTTATTTCCTGGCATCTCATTGGCTAGTACCCTTGCCAGGGGGGTACATTAACTTTCAATAGATGCCCAGGAAATAAAAAGTACCAGCATATAGTGCCCCTTAACACAGTGAAATATCATAGTGCTTACCTTGCCTCCTAATTGGTCAAAAGACTTAATTTTCATTTGAAATTACCGCCATTTTTTTACCCTCGTTAGCGACACACACACACACACACACACACACACACACACACACACACACACACACACACACACGCATTCATTCCATAGCCCAGACACTATACCCAGTATTGTAAAAAATCACAGCAGTATAAAAAAGAAAATAAATACTGTACAATATTTTTCTTTGTCACCGCTGACGGGAGTGATAGCTTAGCCGCTATATCCATAGCACAGTCCTTCCTCACTGGCTTCTGCCTCTGATCTTTAAACAAACAGAAAAGAAAATCTCAAGAAATACAGCCCTTACAGAGATCTTTAGAACAGAACCTAACGTTTTGTGTCCACTGGCAGGGGCGTTGTTCTTTGTAGCTCCACAGAACCGAATGTCATTTCGTCATATTCCCGCTCCTCGGGCTACTAACCCTGACCTCCAGGTGGAGGCACCGTTTCAGTACCCAGGCCCTTAACCTGCAACTAGCCAAGCAGGCAGGGGTAGTAGCCCTTGGGGTAGTGCCAGCTAGGGGTTACACGTATATCCAAAATAAGGTACTTAACTCCTGGTACAGAACTCCGATGGTCCTCCATGCATTCAAGCTGTTACCTGACGACACTTGTGGGAGATGTCACTCCCTGGAGGACATCTTCATATCCTATGGTCCTGTCCCAAATTACGGCCTTGTTAGGATCAAGTGGGCCAGTTGGCATTGGATGTCCTGGGTTGCCCTGTTCCTCTCAGCCCCACTTTTCCTGTTGGATCTTACCTCAATCACCCCTCACATTGACTCCTCTGAACACCGCTGACTCACCCTAATTAGTATGCAAGCCAAGCGATTGCTGCTAAGTAAGTGGCATACATAGTCTATATCCTCCTGCTATGAGCTACTATCTAGTTTTATTTTATTTTATTTTATTTTATTTATCAAGTCTAGGATTACAAATACCTTTGAGCCATGGCTCTTTTACAAAGGTTCCACGTCAGAGAAATACAAATTATGGGGAACATCAAGACAGGCATTACAACAATGTGGACATTGCAAACAGAGTGCAGATTAATATAGTTCAAGGGTAGCATTGTAACAAGGCAGCCAGCGCATTTGTCAGAGAAAATAGACAACAGATAAGAAGTGCTAGAGTCATAGGGAGAGGGAAGAGGGTAGGGGGAAGGAATGTAGGAAGGGTGGCAAGAGGGTGAAAAGTGCAGCATTGGGTATGCCAAGATATGAGGGTAGTTTAGCCCAGGTAGCTGCTCTGGATCATTTTTCCTACCTTGTTAAAGATGCCCTCCTCACTTTAATAGGTGCTGGCACCCTTGTTTACAGTACATAACCCCAGAACTGTGTGTGGGTTAGCCTGTTTTAGCTACCTTAGAGTCTCCACCTTTGTATAGACCAGGTTGCTTACCAGGATGGCATATGCTTGGCCTCACCATCTCTTGCTGCCTTTGGACACCTCTGTTTGGTTTTACTGTTCACTTCTGTTACTGTATATAATTTCATTGTTAGTTTTAATTTTACATTCTGTCATGCCTGATGTTTGCATCCTTAAAATACTATGGAGTGGTGTGTATGTCCTTTAGGTCATTGCTGGTTGCACACAATGTTATCTTTTCACAAGTATTGTTATAAGCCTTAACACTTTTGCTGATGTGATCTAGCCTGTCTGGTTTCACAAGTATCCTTGTTGACACTATCTCTGTGCAAATGATTGTGTATGAATTTGAAAATTCTAATAAAAGATTTTATTTATTTATTTGAAAGCTGGTGACCAGGAGAGGCACCCTGAGCCGCTGCTCATTTCCAGGTGTTACCCGTAGGAAAGGGAAGGGAAGGGAAATATGTGTATAGATGGAAACTGACTTACAGAACAAAATTAAGTTGTTGGTGGCATTAGTGAATTATTAAAGAAAGATTAACTTCAAAAGAAATAATATGATGCAAAAGGGTTGATAGTGTCCCTTTAAGGGCAAGACAACAAGAGGTGTGGAAGAGGGATCCAGTTGGGCCAGGGTAGACTAAGAGGCCAAACTATATGCCACAGCTCCACAGTTGTAGTCTGGAAGAATCATTTTACCACGATAATACAGTATTAGTGAAAGCTGTCATAAATGGTCAATCATCTGTAAAACGCTTGATTAAACAATTATATAGTTTAGTTGAATGAGCTCAATTTTTTACGAAAGTTATTGTTAATAAATAGCCTTGATGCGCTTATTTCGAACCGATTTGAAGGATTTGAAAGCGGGGCACATTTATATCGGATAAAGAACATCGTGCCATTGAAATTATAGATTTGAATTTTGAACGGAGTGTGGTGTGTTTAAAATCGCCTGTTGAGTCTAAGATTGGTCAAAAGTAGTAGAACTCTAGCGCTATCATGCATGCCCGAACTTGAGCACTAAGTGTTACTTGAGCGTGACCAAGCTTGAGCCCAACTTAAAGAACGATTTTAAATACCTTACACTGCTCCATTTTCAGCAGGAATTGCTTCTAGAGGTTCAGTTAATAGATCTCTACATGGCACAGTGTTTCTTTTTATTCTAAGTAAATGTGCTTCGTCATTTTTACGAGCATTCCGCACAGGACCGATGCCAGGCTGGTACTCTGTCTCTGGTGCGCGTACTTTTGAAATGACACATCCAGGAGCAACATACAACAACAAATAACTCATAAAAAGGTTAGCACCATTCATTTTAAACTATATTGGTTGTTTTAATCGAGCGTTTTTGCAGCTCTGGTGATTGCCCCTACAGTTTAGGACAGCTTTCCTTAAGACAGGGCATATGGGATTGTTCCTATAAAGTGTGCCAAGTTTAGGGAAGAGCTTACGACAGATAGCATCCATGTGGCAGGAAAGGTCAAGGTGACTGTTCAGCCATAAGTCTAGTCTTTAAAAGTAGGTGTGCGTGGCCTCCAGGGGAGCCATCCATTCTTGAAAGTCCAGGGCAGGAGGGAATCAATTTTAACAGTTGTTGCCTGGTTCCAAAGGTCACAGAGACTGCTTTACTGGCCATTAATGAGAGTTGGTCAGAATGGAACCAGTGTTGAACTCGGTCAAAGTCACGCTGAACCTAGGGAACCGACTCAAAGGCTGAAGAACCATGGACTGAAAGCACTGTGCCATCTGAATACATACAGTGTGTATCTGTGAGAAGACACAAGCTGTAGGGAGATCATTAAGCAAAACTGGGAACAGGACCAACATGTAACCATTGAAGGCATGCTTCCATTGCCTCATTTAATTTGGAAATATCCTCGGAGGTATTAGCAGCCTATGCTTGTGTGTCCATCAATGTTGGTCCATCCATGCTGTCACCTCTTTTCACAAAAAGGTCTTATGTTAATTTTTCTGAAAAATTGATAAAGTTGGACTTGGAAATTCTTGACTATCTTCATTGCCCTCATTGTCTGTATGTACTAAGTAAACAAATTTGTAACCTACATTCAATTGCTTAATGTCCTGACTGTAACCATCCTTGGACTTGTTTTTTGTTTCACCTATGTTAAGCCTACTGTACCTAAGTATGTACTTTATGCATCTATTCTATTGTAACAATGCCTACTGCACCAAATGTTAATTCTAGCACTGATATGTTATGTTATGTACACCCAGGTCGCATCTGGAAATGAGTGTTTTTTCCACTCAGTATGCTTATCTGGTAAATCTCGTTAATAAATAAATAATAAATAAATAAATAAAATGTATTATTGCAGGGTGTAGGGATACAGGAAAGGCCTTTTACAAGTGCTCTGCACTTCGCTGAAGTGTCTGGATAACAGTTTAATTACATTCTGTTGCCAGTCATTTTGTCCCTGAAGATGGGTTTCTGAACCTTTTGATTTCTTTCTTTCCTCCTCCTTTTGCATGTCTTGTCCATAATCGGTATTTTTCTTCTGTTTTTCTGTTGTTCCTTGTTACACAAGAACACACACATTTTACATTTTGGTTAAAGGTAAGTTTTGGTGTAATTTATCATTACATTCTTTTTTTTTTGCCATCTTCTAGTGTGTCATTGGTCATAAGTACTAAATTTAATAACCTCTCTGTTACACTAGTTACCAGCAGTGGTTTAAGGCTCTGAGCTAGAAACCTGGAGACCTGGCTTTGAATCCCACGGCCCCACTTGCATACTGTGTGACCCTGAGCAAGTCACTTAACTTCCTTGTGCTCCCAGGTCGCACCTGTAAACAGGCTTCAGCTTATTGTGCATCTCCTAGTTAAAATAATAATAAAAAAAAACAGTCTGTCAGATTTCCAGATTTAAATGATCTGTCTGAAAAGCTGGATAGATTTCATTGAAATATGTAAGCATCCAAACTGTTTTAACAATGACAATGAATTAATGAAATTATATTTATATACCTTTAGGAATGGCTGTATTTGTATATAAGGGTTGTAGCCTCACCTACTCTACCCCATGGGGTGTTGGGCATTAGGCAGAAGCTTGCTTGTCCCTAATTAACAATTTGGACTTTTATTTTGCCACTATGAGAGCTTCATCCACCATTCTAACCAATACCTGTATTCTACTGGATCAAGCACTGGCCCTGTGCAGTGTGTTGCATTTATTGAATTAACTGCCTGTTCAGTCAGCCTGACAATCCTCTGTAATACCCTCCTCTCTCTCCTCCCCACACTTGACTCTTACTCTTGTCCACCTCTGAAACTGCTCCTGCTGTCTCACTTCTCTCAATCCTGCTCTTGCAGCAAGCCATTCTCCTCTGATCCCCTCCTGAATGGTCTACTGTGATTACTTTTCTTTAGTATCATACTATGTGTTTCACTTTGTACTGTATTTTTAAAACTGTGTCATTATGGTAAGGTGTTATATGGTATGATATATGGTTGATGGTACATGGATTGCATCACAAGTCCTATGATGACAGGCTGAAGGAACTGAATATGTACTCCCTGGAGGAGAGGAGGGAGAGGGGATATGATAGAGACATACAAGTATCTCACAGGGAGGAACAGGGTGCAGGAATACACTATTTTAAGCGAAAAAGGTGTTCCAGGACTAGAGGGCATGGGATGAAGTTGGAGGGAGGACAATTCAGAGGAAACGTGAGGAAGAATTTCTTCAAAGAACGGGTGGTGGACAAGTGGAACACTCTGCCAGAGGAAGTGGTGGGGGCTGAAACAATCATGGGATTTAAGAATGCATGGGATAGACATAAAGGAATTCTGGAGGTCAGGGGTAGGCAACAGACTTTTAGGAAAACATAAACTGAACTTACAAGCTCAAATGGGCAGACTGGGTGGGCCACAGGCCCTTATCTGCCGACACTGTCTATGTATCTATGTATCTATGTATATCACCTTTGTCACATTTGTGTACACAAGTTGCACTACTGTACGCAGTATTCATTGGGCTATTTGCATTTTTGGCACTGTATATATTGTTCCCCACTATGGTATTCCCCTTGTAACCCTCCCAAGCTAGCATCTGGAAGAGAGTCCAGCTCAGTATGCCTTTTCCAGCAAACAAAATAACTAATTAACTAACAAAATAAAATTAATTAAATCAATCAATAAATAAGCAAATATTGTTAATTTTGTTTGTTGCATTTTACTTATTGCACCCCAATCTCTTCTGAAAGCAAGAGTTCTGCTTATGTCTGTATACTTACCTGGAGCAATAATATGTAATAAGCATATCCAAAGTGCAAACTGGAGTAATGGTCACCAGAGGTGTCAGTGTGTCCCAGTTGGTAGCACATCCACCTCTGGGCTAGAAGGTCATGGGTTCTAGTCCTGCACCAGAATTGGGCTGATACCTTAAATGCTGGCACCCAAGTGCAGTGCTAGGGGATGCTGTACTGCTGGGGCGCACCATCCATCAGATGAGATGTAAATCGAGGTCCCACCTGCCTGTTCTTGTGGTTGCTCAGGTGGACATTAATGCTCCCATGGTACGTGTCAAAAGAGCAGATTTAATTGCACCCTGGATATGCAATATATTAAATAAACCCATCTTGTCGGGAAAAGTGCCAGATCAATGGAAACAGGCATGAGTTCTACCATTACCCAAAGTGACTGTACCACAAGATGTTAAAAAGATTTCAGACCCATTTCATTAACATGTGTTGTTTCTAAATTGTGTGAGGGTTTATTACAGAGTGAGTGCTAGAACATATTTAAGATAAAATTGATAAAAATCAGTATGGATCCTTAAAGGGAGTTTGACACTTTAGCAAGGTTAAATTTTCTAGAATTATGTATGAAATCTTGGAAGAAGAAGAAATGGTGAGAACGGCATTAGAAGATTATAGAAAGGGTTTTGATTTGATAGATCATAAACCTATTATGGACAAATTACAGAAGCTAATCATTCCAGTTAGTATTGTGAGGTGGCTCTGTGATTTTCTGGAGGGTAGATGTCAGTGGATTTAAACAGAGGATTTAAATCAGAGATGGAGTATGTGTTATGGGAGTACTGCAAGGAACAAAGCTAGGACCGCTGCTGTTCTAATAATGATAAATGACTTGAAAACTAATGGTCCCCCATTTACTATGTAGACGATACCACAGTAGTTGATAGATTCAGTAAAGTAAGTCAGAGTACTATTCAGAATGACTTAAAAATGAAGATTGATCAAAACAAATTTGATGCAGATAAACCCTGAACAAGTGAGTAAGTAAAACGTTTTATTCATTTATGTAGACAAAGTGAATTGGATCACTCCACTGAGCCAAAGCTCACTTTCAGTGAGGTCCAGAAGTTCAATTCCAGTCACTTAAAACTGAAAAACAAACAAACAAGGAAATAAGATTTGGAAAAACAAATAAATTAGGGTTGCCCCCAACCCCCATCTTTTGAGGAACTATGTCAAGATTGCTGAATGCATAAAACTCCTGGGTATTATTTTTCAACAAGATTTTGGATGGAAAGAACAAGTGGAGGATGTTAAAAGGGAAATTAAGAGTATATTTTAACTATGTTAAAAAGGGCTGGTGTTAGTCAAGATGATTTGATGTATTTTAATTGTACTTTGATTAGACCAATACTTGAATATGGTCCCTTAGTATGGGATGCAGGACTTACAAAACCAGAAAGTAAAGATTTAGAAAGGATGCAAAAAGAGCTTTACAAATAATCCTAGGAACTGAGGTCTCATATGATATAGCCTTGAAAAGTATAATTTAGTAAGGTTAGGAAAGGAGAAAAGAAAATGGCAAGGAAACTATGGAATTAATGATCCCCAACACAAACTGCACCCCTTATTACCACCAAAAGATGTGGCAGTGTATGTTTTAAGGAAGCAGGTTAGATGGTGAAAACTAATTTTAGAACAAATAAAATGAATCATCCCTTTTATGTGGTTTTAGACTTAATGAGATGGTTTAATTAATGTGTTTGGTTTAAATGAGTTTCAAAACATGAATGGATGGTTAATGATTATTTATGAGCTATAATATCATGTTGTAAAGGAATAAGCAATGTCTTTGCATATAGTAAATTTACTAACTTTCTTTTATAGAGTTTTTATGCATCTTTTATGATGTGGACGACTTATCAATTTATAAGTAACTTCAGCCTCCCTTTGGGGTATTTGCAGTATCGTTGAATAAACTAAACTAAACAGCAGGGGAGTTTCCTCTGTGTCCTGGTCAAATTTTGTGCCATTCACTAAAATGCTATCAACTGCATTATCTGGTTTCATTTCAGTTGGTTTGCCATCTGTACCCCCACACACACACCTAGATGAGTCTGAAAATAGGCGGTATTGTCTGACACTCATTTCCTGGTCAGCAAAAACTACACAAAATGAAATTACGTTGTGCTCCTGCAGTATTCTGCAGCATTTTATTTATTTGTTTACTGGTGGGTGCACTGATCCAAGGGACTGTTTTCAGACATGACCCATGCCATGTAGATGGCACAATGAGAATACAGGCAGTGTACAAAACAATTTTATTACAACAGGAAGGTACACAGAGAATAATATTACAGACATAAGAACATATAAAAGGTACAATGTTTTAAACAGAAAAACTACAGTTTGTGGTACAAATACAATACAAGTTCGTTACAAATTCCAAGCGTGTTCGAATGCAACAATCACATTAACACAAAAATGCAGCTACTTAGGAGAAGTAGTAAGTGTTGGAAGTGAACAGGTGATTCATAAAGCATACCAGATGTCACTGGCACATGCCTCACACACTGTGCCACCTTCACCTCCAAATTCAGGCTTGGTTCTCTCTCTCTCCCCACCTATTTGTCCTCCTTGCTTCCCTCCTTCTTTTACCCCTTTCAGAGCACTGCTTCCCATTTCCTCTCCTCCCCAGGAAAACTTATATGGGCCAAGCTGTCTTTTCATGTCAGTTTCCTTAGCTCTGGTCCTCTCTTCCCTGTCTCTGCTCAGCCTCATCCTTCTCTTCCCTCAGATTCCTTCTTCGTGACTTTGGCAGCCCCTCCTGCAACTGTTCCTGATCCCTGACCCTTGTATCCCTCCTCCCACATTGTTGATGTCCCCTTGTCCCTTCTCCTGTTATAGGCAACTGCTATCCTTCAGGCAAACTGTGTGAAAATCAGTTAATCTTATCTGATTATAGTCTTCTTCTGAGCCTGCCTCTTGCAGTGCCCTCACTAGCTTGCACTTCTGCAGTCTGGGTGGTGGTAATCAGCCACTATCTAACATTACTCACTGTACTGTATAGAACTTGTACCTTAATTTGCACAATTCTTCTTCTTTTCTTTGTGATGTCCTGAATATGCTGCTGCAAATTGCTACTTTACACTGTTACGTATTTTATGTTATTGTACATATTTTATTGTATTTTATCTTATGTTTCTTACTACTGCACCTTACAGTATGTATTTTCACTTGCACACCACGTACTGTATACTCCCCTTCTCCATCTCCACAAGACACATATGGAAATAAGCCAGTACAAGATCAGTATGTCTTTCCTAGTGAAACTTTTGCAATAAATAAATACACACTGGGATAAAAGTGTTACATCGTGAGTGACTTCACTTTAAATAAAATCAAAATAAAGCTCCCAGAAGAATTGGGACTGTCCCCAGTTCTCTTGCAAAAAAATTAAACCAAACCTTACAGATGACTGAAAATTAAGATATAGATATTTTATTTCTACTGGCAGCATATACTAGCAATAGAAACAGTGTTTAAGTGATGGGAGTGAGGGGCGCGAGAGAAGGAGTGGCCAAACAGTACGCTGCTGTGGAGGAGCAACGGGAGCAAGCCTGTGCAAGATGCTTTTCTTGATTACAGTGGGCATGCCACTGTTGCTTCAATTTTGCAAGGTCTAGAGTGGGACTGAAGTGTCTGACTGCCCTTTGCATAATTCATAATCTCTGCACCGTCTTTCCAGTCAAGCTAGCGCTACTGGTTTTAATTGCCACCTTACCCTGAGCTCCATTCCAATGATCTATGAGGGGTCCGCGGTGCCTGGAGTCATGAGAGGTGCTCCACGGTGGTAAGCCCTGCAGAGTGCGAAAGCCACGGAGTAGTTGATGACTTTGGTCGTGATTCTGGGAGAGCAGACCTGTTCTGCAAACTTCTATCGGCATTACTTATTTTACCTTCAAACAGCATCCACCAGTGCCTCCTGGAAAAGCTCATATATCTTATGTGCATTTAATACAAGTCTACTATATTTTCTTATTATTATGAATATTACTATATTTTAGCATTTGTTTATATTTTATATATATATGGTGTGTATGGTGTATATGTTGAGTGCTTAGTGTATCTATTGCACCCAAAAAGTTGTAGATTCGTAAATGAACAACTCACAGAATTTTTTTCAGTGATTATATAAGGTTTAAAATATAAGGTTTATGTATGGTTAATAAGAGCTTGGCTCATCGACCCAAAATTCAGAAAACCTTTGTCTGAAATCTCTTATTAGGGTAGCCTAATGATTGCTGGCAATACCTATAATAGTTATATAAAACTGATTATTTGTTTTTTGATTGTTTGGCAGCCCAGGCCGTTCCGGTCAATGCCCTTGTGTTTGTCTTTTGAGGACTGTATGTTATACTTACTGTGTCAGGTATTAAACAGTGACTATTGTTGAAGTTTTAAAGAGGTTTCCAGCCATTTCTCTGCTAGGTTAAAATTATTTAATAGGTTTACATTAACTTGACGTCATTACAACTTTTTTTGGTCATGTGATAATCTGACCATCCGATCATCTGACTGACTGCCCTTACTTAACTGTACAGGCGTTGCGTTCTTTATCTGAGCTACCATTTGAGTAGACTCAGAACTAGGATACTAGCTGGTTAACTAGGATCTGCAGCTTATCCATTAGGTAAGAAATGGGCAGACTGGGTGGGCCAAGCGGTCCTTATCTGCCGTCAAAATCTATGTTTCTATGTTTCTATGTTACTCGTATCCTGCAGACTGGGAGTTTCTATATCGTTCCTAACTACCAAAGGTAATTTCTGTTCAGGCATTTTTATGCAGGTGGTTGCCTAAAAACTTTAAATAACCTCTAGAATTACTTTGATTGGCATGCCAGTAACATAGTATTCACTTCTGTTTTAGAGATACATGATCCAGTGTTTGTTGGAATAAATTGCTACCATTCCTGTTTCTCCCATTACTTGGCCATACATAGCTGAGTTAGATTTGTGAACTAACCAAATAATTGTGGACAGCCTCTTTGGAAATGCCCTTTGTCACTTTTTGCTGCTTACGGTCTATTATTATTTTATTTTAAAGTGCTGGCAAAGCAATATTTGAGCACTATTCAACTTTAATAGTCATTTCCTCAGTGCTCGAACCTGAGGAGTTCATCGAACTATGAAATTTAGAGCTTTTGCTTTTGTGGCACCTTTGATTTTGATTTTACTTTGTTTTAACCCACCCAGTACTGTTGGATTATAAATTATTTCCTAGCTATATTGTGCCATGTTGTCTTTATTTATCTTTAATAATTAAGTTCATATTTAGAATTGATTCTCAAACTAAAAAGGCCTGTTGGTGTTTAAAAAGGTGCCTGAACTATTGCTAAGCACTTTAACTAGTTCATTCTTGCACTAAAAGTCTGACCACTTTAGAACCTTAAATTTGAGCAGTAAATAAATACATGGCCTTATAGAGCTATCTATTATTTACATAATTACATAAATATATAAACCTGAATAACATAATCCATAAGATTTAACTAAATTACAAAAGATACTTAAAGCAACACATATATATACAGTATATATATATATATATATATATATATGCTGTATTAATATTTCTCAACTGTAGCAATGCTACCCTGCATTTTCTATTTTATTGCCAGGTCCCTTTATCTTTGTAGCATGTCTCACCAGTGCCATGCGATTGAACAGAACTATTCACTTCCTACAAGGTAACGAGATTGGAAATATTAAATCAACTTTTATTTTTACAGTTAAACTTTTATTAATTTTTCATAAGATATACAAACAAACCTCTTACAGTACAGTACAATGTGAGGATTTTTTTAAAGAAATTGAGGCAGCATATAATAAGAACATTGCTACAATAATACAAGGAGCTTTTGGTTTAAAATATAGTAAACAATACAGGACATGTAATTAGCAAATACTTGACATTTGTAGTGAACTTAAAGCGGATAGTATGATTAGATACGTTTATATTAAAATGTTACATAATTATATATGATGCTGCAAAAGGGAAAAAAGTACATTCAGTAAAAGGATTGTGGAGTAATAAAGAACGATTGAGAACAGAGTATAGGAAGAAAAGATATATAAGAAAGTTAAGAAGAGAGAGAGGGAAACTATAAAAAAGGGAAAAAGTGAGACTACAATGTTGTATCAGTAAAAGGGAAAATCCATATATTAAGTCCATACATTGGTGTTGGAAGATTTAGTTGATTCCAAAAATTAAAAAGCCCTGCCAACAATTGTTATATAACATGAGTCGGTCAGACAAGATATAAGTCATACGGTCCAGAGGCATATTGCAATAGTTGGTTAATGATACCGGAAGGGTAGGGATTATGTTGGATCTCCAATGCATGAGGATTGTGCGTTAACTTGAAGGAAGAGTATATTTAACCATCTGCTCTATGAATGTGAAATTTTATAAGAACGGTGATTAAAAATACCAAGAATGCAATGTTTAGGTCTAGTGTAAAGGTTGACCTACCACTTTCATTGCAAATCTGTGAGTACAGTGCCACATCTTTTGTATGAGGGACAGTGCCATAAGATATGCAATAAATCCCCATTGGGGAACTGCAGCCAGCAATTGTTATTGTTCAATAAACCCATTTTTGTAATACAACAGGAGTTCTGTACCACAAATGAAGGATCTTGGTTTGAATGAGGGAACATGCTTATCATTAAAAGATTTGTGACAGGAGAGCCAACATCTGGACCATTGTGCATTGGTGATATTATATTGTAGCAAAGTACTCCATCTGTTTTAGCATTGGCAGAGTAGTCAGGAAGGATATCACAAATATCTTTGTAAACAGTGCTATTTAAATTGGATGTTGTTTTTATCCATTTAGAGATGTGCTTATCATACAGAGAATTGATAGAAAAGGGTGTGAGGTAAGAGTTGCATGCGTGACTAAGCTGTAGATATTTCCAAAAATCCTGATGGGGAAGATTCCATATGCCTCGTAGGTTGGTGTAAGATTTTAACTTTAATGACTTGGGTTCAAGTATATCCTGAAAAGAGAATACCCTTATTTTTCCAGGTACGAAAAAAAATGGGGTGATTATCAAGAGATATATGGTGGTTACCCCAGATGGGGTGTAAGCTAAGGGTTTGGGGTTAGATTTAATATGCTTGTGAATGATTTTCCAATAGAATATAGAAGCAGCTATGGTAGGGTGAGACTTTAAAGAAGAGGTAAGGGTGTTATAAAGGAAAGAAGTTGCCACATTACCAGGACATAAGGATGTTTCCATATTGACCCATAAAGGAGACTGGATGTTGGGTTTGTTAAACCATTTAATTGTTTGAGATGTATCGGAGTTTCATAAGTAGGCTTTGAACCAAGGAAGGCTAAAGCCACCTTTTGACCAATGGGATCTAAGTTTATTATGACTAAATCTAGGTATTTTGCCTTCCCAAATGAAGCTGCCGATAATTTTGTCTATTTTGGTAAGAAAACTAGAGGAAGTATCAAAGGGATATTGGAAAATAGGTATAATATTTTAGGAGTTATTGACATTTTAATGGCGGAAATTTTACCATTAAAATAAAGTTTAAGTAGCTTCCATCTATCAAGTGTTGTTTGGATACTGGTTAACAGAGGGAAAGATTAGCATCCCATAATTTATTCAATGTCGGGTGATCCGAATGCCAAGATAAGATATACCTTGGGGGCCCAACGAAGCCTAATGAGTTGTTCATGAGGGGACTACAAAGGGTATTCAGTGGTAGCGCTTCAGATTTGTTAAGGTTTAGAGCTAGTCCGGAGTGGGAGGTGAAGTCATTCAGTAGTTTAACTAAAGGTTGCCCAGAACTTTCGAGGTTTTCAAGTAAAATAAGGAGATCATCTGCATATGAGAGTGAAGTATAGTGAGAGTTACCAATAGTAACGCCTTTAATTGTACCGGATTGATGGGACCTGAAAGAGGTTCCATGGCAAGTATAAACAATGAAGCGATAAGGGCATCCTTGTCTGGTGCCTCTTGCTAAGTAAAAGGAGGGGACAAAATAGAGTTCGTGGAGAACTCGAGCTGAAGGAGGTATACAATAATTGAATCCAAGCACAAAAAATTATTTGTAAAGCCAAAATGAGATAGCACCTGATATAGATATTCCCAATTGAGAGAGTCAAATGCTTTCTCAAAGTCAATGGCTATTGCAGCTGCAGGGGTTTTAAGAGTTTTTGCTTTGTGAATTAAATTGAGTAATGAGCTAAGATGATCGGAACTGTTTCTATTTTTGATAAATCCTGATTGAGAAGTATGGATGAGTTTAGTCATTAAAGATTCTAAGTGAAGAGTTAATAATTTGGCAAAGATTTTTCCATCAGTATTAAGAAGTGAGATCGGTCTATAGTTTGAAGGAAGTAAAGGGTCTTTGTCTTTTTTGGTAAGACTGTTATGATGGCTTGGTCATTGTGCATGGAGTTTCTTTATTAAGGTTGCTTCTTGGAATACATTGACTAATACAGGACAAAGAGTGTCAGATAGGGTTTCATAAAATCAATAGGAACCCATCACTGCCAGGTGCTTTACCGCTTTTTAATGATGATAAAGCAGTTTGGATTTCCTGTAAAGTGATTGGTTTATCAAGCACAGCTTTGTCCTGAGGGGATAGGTGGGGTAGATTCAATTTTTCCAGAAAATGTTGTATTAGGTTGGGATTTGTAGTATTAGGTTGCAGTATAGTTGATGGTAAAGGATTGCATGATACGATTGATTGAAAGGTTGTCTGTGTGTCTGACCTGATGGATCTTTTAGACCTGCTATTGTCTCTGCATCTGTTGAGTTTTAGCTGGTAAGAGAGCAACTTTCCCATTTATCCCTTGTTCCCAATAACCGTGTTTAATCCTAAAAGGCAAGTTCAGCTTTCCTGGATATCAACTCGTTAATTTTAATTTTAATTGTAGAATTTCCAGATGAAGCTGTGAATTATGATTGGGTTTATTTAATTTATAGTATTGGGTTTCTTTTTCTTTAAGGGATTTTCTAAATTAGCTAATTGTTGTTCTCTTAATTTCTTTCTATGCTGCATAACTAATAATTTTACCTCTAATAGTGGCTTTTAATGCTTCCCAGATAGTACCTTGAGACATATCTGGAGTATCGTTAATAGAAAGAAAATCTTGAATCTGGGTTTTAATCCAAGGAGTGAATTCAGGGTCTCTGAGTAAAAGTGGGTCTAAACCAAGATGGGGATTTAGAAGAAGGTGGACCCCAGAGTAAATGCAAACTGATAGGGGAATGATCAGATATAACAATAGGGAGAATCGATGTATCAATAATTTTTTCAGTAATGAGGGAGAAGAGAACCAATAATCAATCCTACTATATGATTTATGTAAAGAGGAATAAAAGGTGTAATCTCGTTGTCTGGGATGATGTAGTCTCCAAATATCAGAGAGACTAAATCCTTCATAAGCATTGATAGAGCATTAATACTACGGGAATTGGCATCATGTGATGAGTTACTTCTGTCTAAATATGCTTGTAGTGCTAAGTTAAAGTCACCACCAATAAGAATAGGTGAATTATTTTTATTATTAATCATAATTTGTTGGGATAGATTATGGAAGAAAATGGGTGAATCAAAGTTGGGTATATACATTCACAAACATAAGCGGACCTGCTGTGGTGTTTAATAGGATTATAATCCACCTACCATCTGGGTCTCTAATGATTTTTATAGGCAATTAAGAGATTTATGTATTAAGATAGCAACCCCATGTTTTTGGATGGAGAAGATGACGATATACTTGACCTTAAATCAACTTTTGACAGAGGATATCTAACTAACAAACAGGATAAAAATGGCTAACTTGATCAGAATTGGGAAGTTGGAACTGAAATAACTACTGGAAACACTCGGTAAAGGAAGAAGGAACAAAGGAAGAACCCAAGATCTGGATATCAGAAATAAGAAATTAAATAAGAAAACTGGGTCCCTCTTCCTGAAATAGGTACTCTGGTTTGTTTTATAACAATAATTGAAGAGCAGTGTATATTTTTATATTGTATTATTTAATAATAATGACTATTAGGTATCAATACATCTTTGCACTTTTTGCACTTGTGGCACTTTTGCACTTTTTATAGAAAGATCTTAAAGCTCCAGCTTTGTTTTTTCCTTTTGTCATTATCTATTTATTGTTATCTAAGTCTGTACAATTAAGAGTACAGGATAATATTATAGATAATAGGGTCTAAGCTCTATGAGTGTAATTTTAACTTTGACACACCTTTAGCACAATGGTAATTGCTAGAAGTGGGTAGTTTGCTCTACCTCAGTCCCATATTTACAATCAACTAATAGGAAAAGTATAAATAAATTAAGGAAATCTAAGTCCTGGGAGGCAGATAGAGAAATGAACCAGCTAAGAATAACTGATTTCCTGGGAAGTCAGAGCTCCTAGAAAAACATGTTCTACCCTACTTCCTCAACTAGGGAAACGTTTCTACACATGGAAAACAGGGACCCTTGGGTTGTCCTCTCCTAGTCAAACTAACACATACTAAGCCAGCAAGAAGTTGGGCTATTCAGTAAACCAATGAAATAGACCTTAAATGCTAGGTCAGGTTAACAAAATATTTTATGCAAGTTAAAAAGAATCCATTGAGACAAGCAGCACCCACACATGTGACTGCATACCTTAAAGCTATCTCACTTGATTCTTATAACATGGAGGATTTTGAGGACACGCCATTGAGTGCCACAGGGGACACCAATATAAAAGTACTTTCCTTCCCTGGGCTAGCAGATCTCAACTCTAAAATTTTGAAAGTTTCCACTCAAGGAATCTGAACCATTTTTTCAGGAGAACATGACTCTGTCTCCCATATATCCCTAACATCATCTTTTATATACCATAAGAGATAGGTTCCAAGTAGAATACCCACATATTGGAGATAAATTGTTCCTAGTAATTCAGGACATAAATTATACTATTGAGGGCCTTAAAAATTTGGTTGTACCGCATACAACTCCAAACAAGATAAAAGTTCCCCAAGATTTATGGAATAGACCAATAGAACAAACAATAACGGGAGACCATGTGATGCAGAGCATGCACTAGCAGCTCCTCGCTATTGCTCTAGCCACCCGCTTCAATATAAAGTATTTTTACCAACTATCTGTCACAAAGACTACTTTGCCTGCTAAAACAGTTCATGGACAACACTTGTTCTATAGCCAAATAACTAATGGAGGTGGAAATGAGGAGAGCCCACGAAACACACTCCTCCAGCGACTCTGAAAAGGCCCCAAGAAGCCTTGGGCCAAGGATTCAGCTTAGTTACCTCTGCTCTTACGATCACAGATCAGGACCCACTCATGCTGCAGAAGCTCCGGGCTGAGCTTGCCCCATTTAGGAAGGAACTTCACTCCATCTCTGCTGAACTTAAAACCCTAACACAAGCTAATGAGGATGTTTTCCAAAGAGCCTCCGATAACATGGCACGATCATCTCCTTGGAAAGGAAGGCCAACAAAACAGATCCAGAGCTAGTATCCATAAGACAAAAATGTCATGATTAGAGTTAAAAGTGGAGGACCTTGAAGGACAAGCAGGTGCAATAATGCAGTGCTAACTGGTCTTCCCGAAGGAGAGGAGGGTTTTGATGCTGTTAACTTTATACAAAATCCCTGGAGAAAATTGTTGGTCCTTTGCCATTTGGGCAAAATATATAATAGAGTGTACTCATATGGCTCTTCCTCTAAACCACCTCAAGTAGCTCCCCACAAGGCTCCTCTGATCTTTCGATTTTAAACTTTTTGAAAGGCAACATATCTTTCTGAAAATCAAGGAACTGCAAACACCACATTGGGAAAAGAAACCATACAACTTACACAGGATTTTACCAGCAACTGTACTCCAGAAACTAACTGCCTTCCATCCACTGGTTTCATGCTTAATAGCAGCCGGATTAAATTCAAGATAATTTATCTGGCCAAGCTCCAAGTATTAATAGCCAGAATCTGGTCATCCATGAGGATCCCGAGTTGTGGCTACTGGGTTGAAAGCGGACCTTCCAGATTTGTTCCGTGATCCCTGAAGTGGATTTAAATGGAGGGAATTCAGAGTACACAAAGTTAAGTGAAATGGATGTTTTACTTGGGTGCACTTTGAATCTTGAAAGATAGCTTGTGGCAGTACTGCGTATGTTTCACTTGATCCCAAGCAAAAGCATCATAACTCTTTTAATTTTCATCGTTTGGATTAATAAACGATCTGCCTCCAGATGAAAATCTAGGAAAAGGTGTCCCTGCATAAATTGTTCACGAATGTGGAACTAACTGCCCTAAAGATTCCCTTTTATTGCTCAGAGCTCTGAATGGAGACTTATTTGCAGGATGTGGGTGAGCATCATTGAGTGGCTTTTGCTGTAATCAAACTATCCCCTATGGTTATCAATTTTTGTGTCACTAGATGGAGCTCCAACACTGGGCTTTGATTTTGCCACTTCAAGGACTGAACATAGCCTATTCATTTGTTGATTTGCGATTACACTGCTTCTAGAAACAAGTTAATTTTTTACTTTTTATTAATATTTCATTTATTCCAGGGCATAAGAAAAATGACTGCTCTGCTGGGAATTAGAAGATTGCGGTAACGCTAGCTCCTCCTGTGTTCAAATAGATGGTAATATTACCACCGATTACAATACTGATGAGCGGAATATTCAATTTACTCAGCAACACTATATGGGAATTCTCTATTTGTTTTACAGGATAACTTCAGAATAATTCCAGCAGTACTGTCCAAGTATCATTTGATTCCAAGGAAAATCAAAAGAAAAGGTGTCCCGCATAAATTAGATGCTAATGTGCTGTTAATTGCCCTGTAGGTTCTCTTTTCATTACCTAGAACTTTGAATGGAGGCTTTTGTGCTGTGCGGTATGCATTACCAAGCAGCTCTTGCTCTAAGCAATCTATCCACTATGGTTACCAATTTCAGTGCTACTAGGAGTCCCATCATGGAGTTTTGCATTTGCCACTTCAAGTACTGAACATAGCGCTTTACTGTCTGCTGATTTTAGATTACATAGCTTCTAGTAACAAGTTAATTCCTTGCTTTTTGTTAATATATCATTTGTGCTAGGGTACAAGAAATATGACTGTTTTGCTGTGAATTACTGTAGAAGATAGAGGTGCAATGTTAGCTCTTCTTGTGTTCCTATAGGTGGAAATAATTTTGCCAAGTGGAATCTTTAATTTACTTGGCGACACTGTGGGAAATTTGTTGCTTGCTTTTAGAGGGGTAATCTTTGTACTATTACCAGCAAAAGACTAAAAACTCTTTTATTGCATTGTTATCTCCACATTGGCATCAAAGAAGAGCTTTAGGCTCTGATTAAGAATTAAGTTTCCTAATTGTTAGCCTTATATTGGGAAAGGCTGTTATTTCACTCTTTCAATTGCTGTAATTAATATCTCTCAGTATCTTTGTAGGGATCTGATTTGAAAAGCTGGGTTTATAGCTAAATGGCTCATTCTTTTTCCCCTTTTTATTTATTATTTCTTTAGATTTAAGATTTCAGAAAGAAAAGAGCCTGTTTATGTTATATCATACTGTCCTCATAACTACAAAAGGACACTGAGAAACTTATTATTTTGACTATATGTCTATAGTAACCCAGCTGGGTTTGTTAGTAGGGTTGTCACTTTTAAGAAACCCAATCTGGGATATTTCTTAATGATGCATTATTTTTGCAGGACAGCACGTAACCTCTACCAATGCAACAGACTTGTTTTCTCGATATAATCTGAATTAAGGCCAAATATTGTTGCTTCTTAGTTGCTTCTATTGTTACTTAGCATTTTAATGTATTTTAGTTAGGGTATTATAGAAACATAGAAACATAGAAACATAGAAACATAGAAGTTGACGGCAGATAAGGACATAAGGCCCATCAGTCTGCCCATTTCTTTTTCTACCTTATAAATGTGCCATCGGCCTTTGCTCTGTCAGTGACCTATCTATTCATAGTCATTTGTATTGCTCCCTTATGCCTATCCCATGCCTGTTTGAAGCCCTGCACTGTATTCATAGCCACCACTTCTTGTGGTAAGCCATTCCATGCATCTACCACCCTTTCTGTGAAAAAGAATTTCTCACATTCCCCTTAATCGGCCTCCCTCTAATCTCATGCTGTGTCCTCTTGTCCTGCTATTTTTCTTATATTTAAACATGTTAGACTCTTTCACCTTGTTTATGCCCTTAAGGTGTTTAAATGTCTCGATCATATCACCTCTCTCCCTCCTTTGCTCAAGGGTATACATATTGAGCTCCATTAATCTGTCCTCATATGTCTTCTGATGCAGTCCCTGCACTATTTTGGTTGCCCTTCTCTGGACTGCCTCAATTTGGTTAATGTCCTTGTAAGGTGTGGCCTCCAATACTGCACGCAGTACTCCAGATGGGGCCTAACCAATGTCTTGTACAGAGGATTATTACTCCTCTTACGACTTGTGATACCCTACTAATACACCCTAACACCCCCTAGCCTTACCTACTGCTTTAGAGGTCTGCTTGATGATTTTAGGTCATCAGTGATGATGATGCCCAAGTCTCTTTCTTCCTTTGTGACTGCTAGCAACTCCTCCCAGCCTATAAGTGGCTTCAGGTTTTCTTCCCTATGTGCATGATTTTGCACTTCTTTGCATTAAATCCCAGTTGCCACTCTTCTGACCATTCTGCTAGTTTATCCAGATCTCTTCTCATTCTGCCCACCCCATCTGGATCATCTACTCTGTTGCAGATCTTGGTGTCATCTGCAAACAGACAAGCTTACCTCTAGTCCATCTGCGAGGTCACTAATGAAGATGTTGAATAGGACTGGCCCCAGGACTGATCCCTGAGGTACCCCACTTGTGACTTGCATCTCTTCTGACTGTATACCATTTACCACCACTCTGTTTTCTGCCAGTCAACCAGTTTGCCACCCAGTTGACCAACTTGACCCACCCCGAGCCTACCTAGCTTATTTATCAATCTTCTATGTGGAACAGTGTCAAAAGCTTTGCTGAAGTCAAGGTAGGCGACATCAACTGCTCCCCTTGGTCCACCACTCTGGTTACCCAGTCAAAGAAATCTATGAGATTAGTTTGACAGGACCTTCCTTTTGTAAACCCATGCTGTCTTGGATCCTGTGCCCCTATGGATTCCAGGTGTTGCACTATCCTTTCTTAAGGAGTGCCTCCATAATCTTGCCCACTACTGAGGTAAGACTGACCGGTCTGTAGTTCCCCGCCTCCTCTGCTACCACTCTTGTGGGTGGGATCACATGAGCCCTTCTCCAGTCTTCTGGGACCTCTCCTGTGCTCAGAGACTCACTAAACAATTCTGCTAATGGCTCTGCTAGTTCCTCCTTTAGCTCCTTACCCTGGGATGTATGCCATCAGGTCCCATTGCCTTATCCACCCTGAGCTTAGCAAGCTCTTGTAGGACCCTTCTTTGTGAAGGGAGTAGTGCTCACCTCCCTCCCCTGTGTCCATGATGCTGAGCTGTGGGCCCTGCCCTCACCTTCTTCAGTAAATACTGAGCAAAAGTATCTATTTAGGATAGATGCCTTTACAGGGTCCTCCTCCTCACATGCTCCTTTTCTCCATTAAGCTTAGCAATACCCCTCTGGACTTTCTCCTTTCACTAATGTATCTATAGAAAGTCTTGTCACCTTCTTTTACTGTTCGTGCTAGTGTTTCCTCAGTTTGGGACTTTGCCTGCCTTACTGCCTTACCTGCTTCCCTTAGGGCAGTTTGGTATGCCTCCTATCTTCATCCCGCTGTGTTCCTTTATATTTTCTGAAGGCCAGCCTTTTGGCTCTGACCTTTTCAGCTACTGTATTTGAGAACCAAAGTGGTTTCCTTCTTCTTTTACACTTCCTTTTCTGTCTAACACAATGGGATGTTGCTTCAAGTATTGTATCCTTAATGCTTGCCCACTTTGCCTGTACCTCCTCACCTGTGTTTCTTTTGCCAGGGCTAGCTTAACTCTGTTGGCCATCTTATCAAAGTCAGCTCCTCTGAAGTCCCATATTTTGCCTTGAATGGGATGATTTAGATGTAGTAGCCAAATTGAACCATACCATGTGATGGTCACTGGCCCCCAGGTGACCTTCTACCTGGAGATCTTGATCCCTTCTTTGTTAGTCAGTACTAGATCTAGGATAGCCCTGTCTCTTGTGGGTTGCTGTACCAGTTGTTTGAGGCCCTCCTGCAGGGAATCCACTATGTGTCTAGTTCTGGCCGATGTTCCTGCTGGTATTGACCAATCTGTATCTGGCATGTTGAAGTCTCCCATTATCAGAACCTCCCTTTAGCTGTCATGTTTTGTATATCTTCTAACAGTAATGTGTCTATGTCCTCCCTCTGGTCTGGGGCCTGTGACAACCCCAGTTCTTATGGCTGTCCCATTTCTTGTTTCCAGGGTGACCCACAGTTCTTCTGGCTCCTTATGTGTATTCTGAATTTCTGTAGCTTTGATATTTTCATTAACATACAGGCCACTCCTCCCCTTTTGCACCTCGGTCTCTTCTGAACAATACATAGCCAGGTACTGAAGTCTCCCAAGTGTGGTTACTGGTAAACCACGTCTCACTAATTGCTACTATGTCCAGTTTAGCCTCTGACATTATAGTTTTCTGCAACATTTAGTGGAAAGGTAGAAAATATTTTTCTACTATAAAGTCAGATCACGTAGTATTTGTCATGTTTTTGCAGGACACAGCTGACTAAAATCAGGACTGTCCTGTGAAAATCAGAACAGATGGTAACCCTATTTGTTAGAGAGTAATATGGTATACATTGTTAGTTAATTAGGGTGGCTGGAGGGAGGAGGAGATAAGTAGTGAACTGCTGAATGCCATTCAAACTAAAGTGGGAGGGTGGGTGAGCTGGGTAGATGAGTCTGCTTAGTGACACAAATGAGAATTGTGACTATTAATAATCTGGACAGACACTTGTTATCTATGGTTGTTGGGGTTTAGGGCAGGGGACTAGGGTGAGGAGGGCTTTGCAGAGAATAAACTGAAAAGCATATGAGTGTTTTATAGGAATTTTCTAGGTTTTCAGGAATATTTTATGGGTATGGGATTAAAATGGCTAGGGATTTAAAATTATGTACCTGGAATATTAAAGGAGCCAGACACAAGGCCAAACAATATAAGATTCTTAAACATTTGGGCCTTCTAAAGCTGATATCAGTTTTATACAGGAGTCGCATCTGCTTCAGGCATAAAGTTTGCAATTAAGATGGCAACAAGTGGGACAATGTTTTTCTGCTAAAGGCAACATGAAAAGCTCTGGGGTCATGATACTGGTGGGTAGAAATGTTCCTTTTACACTGACTCAGATCATTAGGCATCCTCAAGGCAGGTTCCTTTTGGTCCAAGGTGATCTCCACGACTAATGTGGTGTTAGCCAGAGTATATGATCCAAATGCAGACTCACCAGGGTTTTCATGCAGCTACTTAATGCGTAAGCCCTTTTCTGTCCATTCCAATAATTCTAGGAGGGATCTGAATATTGCACTTTTGACTCTCTCATTGACCGATCTGGCACTTCACGTAAGGGTCTCTCTCCAGCACAGAGAGCTCTGAGGATGTGATCAACCAAAGGAGCCTATGTGACATCTGGAGAGTCCTTCATCCTAATGTTAGAGAGTGCACATTCACTTCCCAGTGCATGGTTCTTCTTCCAACAGACTATTTACTAATCACACAATCTCTGATATCTGGTGTACTGGATTCCTCAATTCATCCTGGCCCACCTTCAGACGAACTCTTTAATATCCTGCACAATTAATTTTTTACTCTCCCTAAATTAGGGGTCGGTGGAAACTGAATAATCAACTATTGAGGGATCCAGAGGTGGTTAAATACATCTCTGACCAGATTAACTTTTTTCACTGGTTAACCATGATACTACTGGTAAGCCAGATGTTGAATGGTGCACCTTAAAGGCTTACATATGGGATTTCTATTAGGTTTAGCCTCTAAAAAAAAAAAAAAACAAGTGGGCAATTATTGTACCTACTCTCTCAAATCAGGGAAAAGGAAAACAAATGTCCTCCCATTCCTCAGAGCAGGACATACAAGACCTTGTTCTGCTCCATAATTCCTGTTTAGATTTATTGGAAGGAAAAGCCAAAATTGCTATACAAAGGCCAAAGCTACATATACTGAACAAGAGGAGAAGGCCGCCATTTACTTGCCTTGTGGATTAAACAGCAAGAATCTTGTAGATTTGTCAAAGCTATTCACTCAGCAGACAATGCCACATTAAAGACTTCCCCAACTGAAATTGCAACAGAGTTCCAAAGTTATTATCAGCAACTATATGGGCCAATGGTAACCCCTCCTCCACAAACCACTTAGAGGAGTATCTGCAAGATTCAACTTTTCAACTCTTACTGAACAACAACAGCTTTTGTTGATCTCAGCTATTTCTGCTTCAGAAATAGTGCAAGTAATCAGATCCCTCCCCACTGATAGGACTCCAGGTCCCAATGGCTTCTCACCAAATTTCTATAAAGTTTTGCAAAAGACTTAATTCCCATTCGCTCCTTTGTATCAACACATTTTTCAGGAGCAAAGGTGGATGCTTCTTTGTTTGAAGCATCAATAGTGCTTTGCCTAAACCCGTAAATGTCCACAATCCATGTCAAGTTACAGACCCATTTCACTCCTAAATCAAGGTATTAAAATATTGACCAAACTATTAGCTGACCGGATAAGCAACATACTTCCAGATCTCATAGGCCCAGAATAAGTTGGTTTCATGAAGGGATGGTCATCTGTAGATCATTTACGTACTGTGTTGCATGTCTTCTTGGCATCCAGGAATGCCATCTTCCCAGCGGTCTTGGTTTCACTGGACACCGAGAAGGCATTTGACAGGGTCAATTGGCAGTTTTGCAAAGTGCCCTGAAGGTATTCAGTTTCCCCTGAATTTTTACAATGTATTGGTCCCCTTTACTCAACCCCAATGGCTAAGATATCTTGTAATGGGGCAATTTCAAATCTATCACCTTACAATCAGGGGCACGGCAAGGGTGTCCCTTATCACCATTCCTTTTCAATCTGTACTTAGAACCCCTCATCTGCAGGTTGATTGCCTGCCCAGGAGTTCAAGGTATTCTGATATAAGACCAAGAGGTCAAAGTATTAGCCTACGCTGGTGATCTCCTCCTGCAACTATCACACCCAGAGGAATCCATACCCCTATGTTTACAATCATCAATGAATTTAGTAACCTGTCCGACTATAGATTGAATATAGATAGAACAATTGTATTCCCCTTAACCACAAAGTCTAAAAAGTATAGCAGAATTAGGCCTAGCATGGAAACCGGATTCCTTGACTTACCTGGAAATTACACTTGCAAGAAACTCAAACCGTATTCAAAATTAAATCTAGATTCCTTTCTTCAGGTAATAACTCAGGATTTAAAAGATGGTCCCATCTACCAATTTTCCTTTGGTGGAAAGTTAGTCTAATCAAAATGAATGTGTTTCCGTCTTTTTTATCCATGAAATCTTTTAAATATTTGGTTACCTCTTTCATGTTTAAAAGTCCATCATTTGGTCACTAACTTTATTTGGGTGGACAAGAGACCCTAATAGCGTATCACAAATTAGCTGTCCCTAAGGAAAAGGAGGACTGCAGTTGCCGATGTGGGCTTTATTACTACGCAAGTCATGCCAATAAATATCTCCAATGGCAATTCCAGGGAGAAACACAAACTGCCTCTCCATTCATGCCTGTATGGCTTAAAATAGAGCTAGATATGCTGAGAGCCCATGGGCTTTCCCTTTGGCACTCTTACATAAAAAGACCACCTCCCTCCCACCCCAAATTAAAACACGCTCATTGCAGTTTCCGTTAGCGTTCACTCACAACTTTGTAACTACTTAAAATACCAGCATACCCAAGATTTGACTCAACCTTTGAAGGCAATCCCAATGTCAAATTAGGGGAAAAGTTATTTTGTCTAGCTGGCTCCGTGAGATAGGGGACTGCTCTCCCTATTTTGTTAGGGAGGATAGAACCTGGCCCAACCCCGGAAATGTTGGTAAAGTTGGCCTTCCAACAATGGTTATATTTAAAGCATTCCAAATACAACACCTCCTTATTAAAGATTTTGGAGTTAATCCTTCTCCATCTGCTCCTCTTGATTTTCTGGGAGAATTAAGTCCACTAACAGGCTTTCCACATGCTGTCTCTAGAATTTATAACACAGTACATAATTAGGTATGTCCAGACAGTTTCAGTTCTACAAATTAGTGGACCACATTATTCCCAGAGACAGTATTTAACTGGCCCCAATTATGGAGCTTCTGTCATAAAATAGTTACTCAGGACAGACTCCGTCTTATGCAATACTAAATTTTACACAGTCTTTATTATATGCCTCAGAAACTGGCCGTTTGGAATTGTGGCTTTCCCAATATGTGTAAGATGTAGGCAAGAGAGGTAATTTGTTACATATATTCTAGTCTTGCCATAAAGTGGCTCCCGTGTGGACCCTAATCCAACAAAGAGCAGATCCACTTCTGGGCTTGGTTGACTTATTCTATGCTGAAATATGCCTGCTAGGTGACTTTTCAACCATTTCAGTATTAAATCGGAAGTTTTATATGACAATAATTTCCATGTCAGTCAAGAATATAATTTTGAAGCATTGGAAAGATGACATATAACTCACCTATACTGAATGGCTTCAAGAGTTTCTAGCCAATCTTTGCACAGAGAACATTATTGCAAGTCTCCATAATAGGATTAAAAGATTTTATAAGATATGGGGACTGCTAAAAGCTCTTTATGCCATCCAACCTGTAACACACTGAAATAACTAGGAATAACCTATAAACTATTAACCACCTTTCTCTGCAAGGTGTGGAGGTGGGGTATAAGGAATAAGAAGGTGGGAGGGAGACGATGGATTATGTAATCTCGTGCTGTAAACTATTTAGTATACATGCATCACTGATCTATTCTCTGTACTGGAAAATATCTAATAAACTTTAAATTGAAAAAAAAGAACAAACAATAACAGGGTCAACTTCACTAAGATTCCCCCAACCCCGAGTCTTTAAATTCTTTCCCACAAGAACAGAAAATAAATTACAATAAAGACTTTTTTGTGGAGTCTGGTGATTTAACATGTTCCTCTACACTGTAAAACAAATGCTTGAAATAATCAAAACCCATATTATGCAAACGTTGTGATTTTAGAAAATTTATGGATTCTTAAAGAGGAAATTGCAAACGTGAAAACAGACATTTTTACAATAACATTATATTGAATCAACTCAGAAAACATGAACTCGATACGACTAAGGACTCATGTGACCCATCACAAAACACTAGGTTAACTACCAACATGCTGTAATAAACTATAATGAGGCAGTGCAAGTTCATTTACCCTCCCCCACTTAAAATAGGGACAGAGATTATTCAGATTCCTGATTTTATAGATTTAACAGCTCAACAAGAAGATGAAAAATCCTGCATGGCACCATTACAACTAAACCAAAAGAGGACATAAAAGTAAAAGAAAAGAAAAATCCTTTTCACATATTAAAAATAGAAAAAGTCCCATTTTGGAGACTAAGAAAGAAAATAGCAGCATTATGATGTTAGAACTAATTTAATCCATAAAAGGAAAAGGCCCAGATATTCAAAGGGCTGTGCCAGCACAAGTCCGAAATGCGCCATTCTCGATATGCAGGGAGGCAGTTGTGCCCCAAATCACGCTTGAGCAATAGCGCAATGATAATGAATGTATGCACAACTGAAGGGGAGGAACCATGCATAAATGGTGCAGTGCGATATTCAACAACATGTGCCATGGACAACAGGGAAGCAAGCGGAAGTTAGCAATAGCAGAAATGAGCCAAAATAAAAGGAACAAGGGAGAGGCGCAAGAACACTACAGGGAAGGCACATGTTGCTGAACTATAGCTAGCCACACAGGCAACACACACACACACAGGGCAGGACAGAGATAGGGCACCTGGAACCCACAGGCTCACAGGAAGGTGTTGGGAGCCACAGTGCAGAAGGGGAAGTGCCACACAGCAGTGAGGCCAGCACAGTCAGGTGTTCCCGTGCAGGGAAGTAGCAGCCAGGACAGCGGGTGGAACACAGAAACAGCTGCCGGGGTGAACACAAGCCAGGGACATGGCCAGTGCCACCATCCAGATGGAGGCAGTAATGAGGGGGGTGGAGAAGCGGGCAGCAGGGGGCACAGCCATGGAAGGGCCCGTCGGTGGTATGCCCCAACAGGCAGTACTGAGCCCTCACCAGCTTCGAGCTGTACAGTGATACTGAGATCGTGGGCGGTACCACCTGAATTGGGCAGTTCTGAGGCGGCTCTGTGAGCTGTGCAGTGATGTGATGTAGGCACCCACACAACGGAGCCATGCTCTGTCAGTGGAGACTAAAGTGACAGCTTGCATGTGCTTGCTCACCACGGGTACCTTCCAGAGACCAATGGGGACACCACAGGCATAACCCAGTCAGCCGTGTCAGCCACCTCATCCATTCCTCAGCGCACTGCTGCCACATGCTGCGGAGTACATCCATTTCCCCAGCACACCAGCGGAGCGCACAGCAAACATACAGGAGTTCCACAGGGTAGCACGATGCCTGGCATGCTACAGGCAATAGACTGCACCCATGTGACCATCCCAAGACCACCTGGCCCCGAGGGGCCGCCATATTAATCGCAAGGGCTATGCTAGCATCAACTGCCAGGTGGTGTGTGAAGCCAAGGAAGCATAATCAATGTCTGTGCCACGCACCCTGGGGAGCACACAATGCCTTCATCTGGTACCAGTCGGCACTGTGCCACAGATTCAAGAGTGGGGACATCCCCACTGGCCACTTAGTGGGTGAGTATGCAAACCACATGTACAAACTTAGGGCTTGGGAGGGCATGGTCAGAGGTGACATGGGTAGTGGCCACATGGCCTGGGGCAGGGTGATGCCGATCACCAAACTAACCTCCACCTCTACACACAGGTGACAGTGGATACCTACTCCGTCCCTGGCTGCTCACACACACCGGTGGCCCGCGACCCCATCGCAGCAACGCTACAATGAGGCACATGCCACCACACGTAATGTCAATGAGCCGGTGTTCGGTATGCTGAAGGCATGTTTCTGTTGCCTGGACACCTCCAGCTGTGCCCTACAGTACAGCCCTCAAAGGCCTGTGGGCTATTCCTGGCCTGTTGCATCCTGCACAACATGGCCAATGAATGTGGGATAGCCAGACAGGTCAAGAGGGGGACAGCGATGGGGACGATGAGGACGCCGGTGACAATGGTGATGGGCAGCCCCCACTTGGGCGAGCGGGACCTCTGACTGCTCTGGCTGGCACAGCTGCACCGGGACACCATCACAGAGGAGCACTTAAGTCATGGGGCCATGTGCAACCACCAGTGGCTGAGGCACAACCCACAAACACACATGGACACACACTAGGGTGCATGCCGTCAAGGGAAATGACCAGGCATGGAACCACACACACCGCCAGGGATGGTGAGGTCTAACATGGCACGTGACAGACACACATACACACACACACACACACACACACACACACACAACTCACCAGACATGCACAAAGGGTAGGAGGCACGCCGACCTAGAATGCCACCCTAGCCACACACATATCCACAGACCACCACGCCCACTTCCTGTCATTGTGTGTGTGTCAGATGCTGGGCACTATTGCACATTGGCGTACAGTGCAATGTAGGCATCATCATGCACACGCAACTGTGGACAGCAGCCGGGAGGGTGTGCAGATGGACTGTGTGTGTGCGCAGGGCCGGTACCCACGCGGCATTGCCCGCTGAATGACACAATGCACACAGGGCAGCATCAGACAGTAGCCATGCTGGGAGACAGGTCAGTCACGCCCACAATGCCCCGCCACCACGGATGCGCAGGCTCCGCCGAGACCCACCAGCAGTGACAGGCTGACCACTGGCCTCATGGGGTGGCACCGATGGTCCCCAGGGTTCCATTGCGTGAACGCAACTGTGCTCATGCAGGATCTGAAGCACATCAACATGCCTGCACCAGGCGTACTCGGATGCCCACAGCTGAACCCGTGTCGACAAGGTTGGTGTCGCACGACGCAGGAACGGGGTGGACATTGCACTGAGTGGTGTCTGCGATGCATGGGAAAATAACTGTGTGCCCCTGTGGCCATGGCAGTTGTGATTGTCTGTGTCAGCCTGTCAATGGCAGTGGTCACATCCTCCCACATCTGGTCCATCCCTGCCAGGAGCAGAGTGGTTTCTCTGCTGCGATGCCTCTGCCTGGTGCAGAGCCGCACTCAATGCATCCACCGCCATCACAAGCCGCATCTGCTGATTGACTGATGCTTGCAGTATGCGGGTGTGCTCATTCAAGAGGTCATCTGCCTGATCAGCATGCTGTCCCTCAGGGTGTTCACGGCCCCTGATGCTCATCACCCTTGAGGGTGGGTGCTGCACACCAGGGCCAGGCCTGGGCATGTCCACAGGCAGTTCACTGATGCCACCCCTGACACTGTACCCCTAAGCCCATTGGCCGACTGCTGATGCTGCCTCCGGCTGCCACTCCCCAGGGCTCAATGGCGCCACCACAGTGGCTGCAACAGTCCCACTGTCCTGTACACACCCAGTGCTGCCCGCCGGTGCTGACAGGCACAGGCTGGGACTGTGATGACATGCAGGCCTCCACGGCGGCACCACCCACAGCCATGGCGCGATGATACCTGCTGTGTGGCCATCCTGTGGCACACACGTGTCACTGCCCATGATATTAGACATCATCATCAGTGACGGACCCGCACCAGCCCGAGTCCCAGCATGCTGGCATCCATGAATGTTGGCACGCTGGGACACGGGCAGGGCCTCCTCCGCACCTGCTCCAACAACATCAGTCTGACGCTCCAGGCGGGCCCACTGTCGCCTGAGCTGCGATTCCTGTGGAGGTGGATGGGCCCTCCTCCATCTCCATCTGACCAGCCTCAGTGGAGAAGCCCACCACCACTGACCCATGCAGATGCTCAGGAGCTGTAAGGAAAACAAAGTCGCTGGACTGCATGTGACCTACCCTGTCCCCCACAATAGACAGACCATGACCTACCATGCAGGATGGGCTACCGCCTGCCTGGAATCCACCACCCAGAACACCCTCAATGGCACAATGCTGCATGCTGCTGGCAACCCTCTCCTCCTGTGGGTCAGGTGGTACCTCCGCTGTCCCCCACCTGTCGCTGACCATGCTGCCCTGATGGCAGCCACCTTCTCCTTAATCCTCCGCCTGTCTGTGCATCTTCTTCTTGCACTTCTGCATGGAGAGCTGGTGGCTGCCATGCAGGTTTACAGCACGTGCCACCACCTCCTCCCATGCAGCAGCACGGGCCTGTGGTGTTCCCTGGCATCCGCTGAGAAGTGTCCCTGGTCTAGGTAGGCCTCGAACAGGGCATCTGTCTCGCCTTCATGAAATTTGGCCTCCTCCACCCACGACTCTGTTACTCTTCCTCCACAACTCGCTCGGTCATGATTCAGCCTGTGAGAATGACAGGTGTTACCTGTGACTGTGCAGTCCCATGCATGTCCCAAAATCCACAATCCACACTCCCAAACAGCATGCAGCTCACCAACAGACTGCAGTAACCGACTATGGCCAGTGTAGCCCAATGTCGCACTTTTATAGCGCAACCCATGCAAATGAGGTGAGGCGATTATTAATGGATGCAAATGCAGTGACTGGCGCCATTGAATGGCTGATTAGCTGATTTGCATATTTGCTGAATTCCGCGCTGTTGCGCTTTGTGCAATTGTGTTGAACGTGCTAAGCCAAGGGCGCAGTTCTGTGAGATGCGCAGTACACACCTAACTGCGCATGCCCAGGTTGATGACGCAGGCGCCCGCCGTGCTGCTGATGTGCTGTGCGTGGGAGGCAATGCAGGGCATGGCCACCATTGTGCCAGTGGCGCACAGTGCTGTTCACCTATATGGCGCTGTGGCACTGGGGCATCGTGAGGCGCACTGAGGCAACAGCGCAGTAAGCCACTACAGGAGGTGGCACACAGGCACCCAATTGCGCTTAGACACATTGGGTTCCAATCGCGGCTGTGATTGTCCATGCGCCAGAGACCCTTGACCCTGTGTCTGACCTTTTCCCCCAAGGTGCCAGCATCGTCAGGCATGGGTGCACCACTATCGCGGCTGTTCAGTGACAGCGCAATAGGAATGTGCGCTGCACTGCGCAGCATCTGCATGTGGTGGAACCGCTGCAGGCGCCATTTTGACTTAACTGAGCAGTAGAGATGGCACAGAGGAGAGCTGTACAGTGGAGCCAGGTGGAGCTGGCAAACCTGGTTGTCATTGTGGAGCCACATGTTGGCCCACTATTAGGTGAGGCACCCCTGGACAGGGCCAGGAGTCAGGTGTGGCAGGAGGTGGCTGATGCCCTGGAGGAGGCCACTGGTATGGGGCAGATGGCAGAGCAGTGCCATCACAGATATGGGGACCTGAGGTAGGGACCGGACCTGCTTGCCCACCTGCGGTCACGTGCCAGGAGGGGCACGGTGCTGCTGGCCAGGTAGGTGCAACATCCATACACTTTTATCTTCCATATGGGTATCATGGTTGCATGTGTCCAGCACATGGGGGGCATCGGTGTTGGCCGTGGTGGTATTTATCAGGGTGTGGGGTGGGTGGCTCTGGCTGTGTGGGATTGCACACACATGGGGGGTGGGGACTTTGCTACAGGATTGTACTGATGTTCCTCTCCATGTTTGCATCTTAGGCCCAGACGAGCGCAGGCTGGTGAGGGAGAGGAGGCGCCGCCAGGAGGACCATCAGGCCGGGAGGGGCGAAGGTCCGCAGAGGCACAGGGACCAGCCTGATGATGGTGAGTGCCTTACATCCATGATTACTATTGCATGCTGTGTAACAGGGCGGGCAGCGGGCATGGCCACCATCTATTGACACCACTGCCATGCACACAACTTGTTACAGTCAGCACTGTCCAGTGGCACTGCATGTCTGGGAGTCACGTCAATGGTGGTCCATGCGTGCACGGGCACATGGCTGTGGCACTGCCTTCACACCGCATAGCCAAGTCACTGTCGGCCATGGTGGTGCTGTGCAGCACATGGGTGGTGGTGTGCAGTGGTCCACATGGCTGTGGCTGCCTGGGTGGCAGGTCTTGTGGACATGGTCACTGTGGGTGGTCGCACACCATCACAGGGGCATGGCACATGGCTGTATGCCATGCACAATGGGTTTGCTACAGGGGACTGGACAGTCACATGTATTGACTCTGCCCCTTGTCCTAGGTGGACAACGCTGGATGGCCCTGGAACGGGCACACAGGAAACACTGCAGCTGGCATGGGTGTCCCTGGCAGCCTTGAAGAGGTTGGAGCGACATGAGGTCCAGATGAGGAGAATCCAGAGGCGCCACAGGAGTGGAGAGCAGGGCAGGAATAGGCCCTCCATGACCCCTGACACCCATACCCTGGACCCACCCACACACCCCTTCTTCCCTCTCCAATTTGTACACCTGTCCCATGCCCGCCACCACCTGGTTTGTGGGCCTTCCCACCTTGTATATATTTGTAAATATGTTACATAGTTGTTATATTTTAATACATACATTTTGTTATAACAACTGTGGTGGTCTCTGATTTGCAGTGGGCTACAGGTGCTAAGCTGCAGTGGTGTGCATGGCGTCAGGGGTGGTGCACACATGGGCTGTGTGTGTGTGTGGTTGGCAGAGGTGAACCGCCTATGGTGTGGGCAGGGGATCAGTCACTGTCTGTGGTTTGTGTGTTGTGCCTGTGCACTGGATGCCTGTGTGCAGTGGTCCATGGGGCCCGCGACTGTGTGCATGGCACCCTGTCAGACCATCCATGGCTGTGCAGCTGACACCCTTGCATGTCTGTGATATGCACAGTCTGCTGGTGTGACAGTGGTGGTTGCTGTGGCCAGTGCTGGGACAGGATGTGTCCTTGGGAGGGTGTGCAGGGTGCTGTACCACTGGAGGTGGGGTCCAGGGCATGCCCTGTCGCATGTGGGGTATCTGGGTGTTGTGACACATGGTCAGTCTCTCAGCTGTACCTCGGGGATGTGCAGGGTGGCACTGCGTATGCATCTGTTGCATCACTGTCTGCTGCCACCGCTGCAGGGTGTCCATGGTGGGGCTGCCTTGCATGTCTCCATGGTGCACAGGGTGCATTGTCACAGTGGGGGTGGTGGCATGCATGTGGTGTCCTGCACTGTTGGGTGCTACTCCTGGGCAGGGTGTATGGGGATCATGGTGCAGAGTGTGCTCTGCATTTGTGGGATGGTGTGGTATGGGGTGGTCAGCCATCCTTGTGTGCCGGTCACAGCTTGCGGGTGTGATGGGGCACCATGGCCGGCTGTGGGTTGGTTGCTGGTCTCCATGGGCCAGTGGTTATTCCAGCCTCCCCCAGTTGTGCAGTGCATGGGGTGTGGGAGGATGATGTCTGTTCTGTTGTGTGTTCCTCTGCCCATCTGTGGCATGGGTGGTGGGCCCTTGCATCCCTGGTTGTGCTGTTGCATTGCTGCCCTGCTGCTGGGGGCATTCCTGGTTGCGCTATGGCGCATCTGGACTGCTCAGCTAAACATCCCTTGTTGCGCTATGGCACATCAGATATGCTCAGCTTCCCTCCCTAGTTGCGCTATGCGCGGGTGGTGCGATATTCAGTCGTCGGCCGTGGCGAATCTTGGCGGCATAGATTTTTGAATATCATGCTTGCACATAGGCGCAATGGACTTGCGCTGCTTCTGCTGTTGTGCAATTTTTGGGCACAGTTTGAATATCTGGGCCAAAGTATACAAGAGCATGCTAAAAATACAATGGAAACCAATGTGCAAAGAGATTTTCTATTAGCTATACAGGACCCTCATCCATCCCAGGTAATTCCATCTCAAATGCCAGGTCTGGCTGAGGGTCATATTGTTGGATCCTCAATGGAAAAATGAGGGAGACTGAGGGCAACCCTAACCTATTCCAGATTCAAACTGGGATGCATTCAAAGTGCATAAAGACAACACCCATACAGGATATAGTATTTGAGCAACCAACACAAATTACAGTTGTGATTCCCTTCACAAAGTGGGAGCAAGACAGAGGCAGGAAACTACAGACCTGTCAGTTTGACCTCTGTGGTACAGAAAGTGATGGATTCACTTCTGAAGGAAAGAATTGTTGAGTACCTAGAGGCCAGTGGGGCACAGAACCCAAGGCAGCATGGGTTCACAGCGGAAGGTCATGTCAGATGAATCTAACTGATTTCTTTGACTGGGTGACCAAAGTAGTAGACCAGGGAGGGGCTGTGGACATGGCCTACCTAGACTTTAGCAATGCATTTAACATAGTCCCACACAAAGATTAGTAGTCAAATTAGCCAGCCTGGGAGTGAGTCCCAGGTTGTAGCCTGGATAAAACATTGGCTGGATAACAGGACACAGAAAGTAATTGTAAATGGAGTCCACTCTGAAGAAAGAGGGGTTACTAGTGGGTACCGCAGGGTTCAGTACTGGGTCCAGTCCTTTTAATGTCTTTATAAGTGACATTGCAGAGGGACTGGAAGGAAAAGTATGCCTCTTTGCAGATGACACAAAGATCTGCAACTGGGTTGATACACAAGAAGGCGTGAAAAGGATGAGAAGGACTTGGCAAGGTTGGAGGAATGGTCAGAAGTATGGCAGCTTGGATTCAATGCAAAGAAGTGCAAAACAATGCACCTGGGAAACAAAACCCTGGGGAAGATTACACAATGAGGGGAGGTAGTAACAACAACAAAAATGGAAAGGGACCTAGGGTAATCATATCAAAAGGCTGGTTGGCAAGCAATGTGAGAAGGCGGTAGGAGGTCTGGGGATACTAGGATGTATAGGGAGAGGCATCACCAGCAGAAAATAGGAAGTTGTTCTCCCCTGTACAGACAGTTGGTGAGACCCCATCTGGAGTACTCGTCCAGTTCTGAAGACCCCATCTCCGCAAGGACATAGACAGGATGGAGGCAGTTCAGAGGAGGGCAACTAAAATGGTGCAGGGTCTGCAGGAGAAGCCATATGAGAAGAGACTAAAGGAGCTTAATATGTATACCCTTGAGGAAAGGAGGGAGAGGGGAGACATGATAGAAATGTTTAAGTACCTCAGTGAATCAAAAGTCCAAGAGGGTAGCATCTTTTCAGAAAAAGAGATGCGCAAGAACAAGGGACACAATTTGAAGATAGAGGGAGGACGGCTCAGGGCACTGTGAGGAAGTATTTTTCACAGAAAGGGTAGTGGATGCATGGAACAGCCTTCCTGAGGAGGTTGTGGGGTCTAAAACTGTGGGAGAATTCAAGAATGCATGGACAGACATAAGGCAATTTTTGTGGGGGTAGGAAGAAATAGTCTGTTGGTTAAATAGGATCTGCAGCTTATCACTCTAGGTAGGGAAATGGGCAGACTAGGTGGGCCAAACAGTTCTTATCTGTCAAAGTCTATGTTTCTATGTTTCAATGTTCTATGTTGAATATTTAATAGAAATATATGGTGTTAATAGACTCCATGAAGAAACATCACAAAAATGAATGAATTAGCTTTTTGCAATTGTTTCACCTTTCAGCTAAAACAAAGGGGTATATGTTATGCATCCACCAACTTCAGCAGTAGTGGACTTTGCACTATTTTATTGAAAATCACAACATACTGCATCCAAAGTTTGAGAGATAAAGAGGATCTGAAGCAAAAGGGAATTAGAATCCTACCTCCTCAATTAGTCCCTGCTCTGATTAACAAAGGGATATGAGATATAGTAGTAGTAGTACATTTTATTCAAAGCCATGAAAAGGAAACACTCCATTTAAAGGAGGAATCACAAAAACAAAATTGAAGTGAAACCAATCAGAGATGATGACTGGATTAATAGAGTTACAAATCTTATCTTAGGTTAACTCCTAAGTCAGTGAATGGAAAACAAGACCCTGTCCCTATTTGGTTGGGAATTTCCAAAGGTCAGTCTAAGGGATATTAAAAAGAGATATTGCCACATATTTGTCTTGTGATTTAAATATGAACATTAGTGACAATGCTATTGAAAGGATAAAGGTTTATGATGTAATTTCTAAATTTCTAGACAGATTTGACATTTAGAACAAGTAAATTGTCAGCTTTACTATTCAAAGCTTCTACTGTTTTAGATACTTATGGCATTTATTTAACAGATATTAATACAATGGAAAAGAAGGGTAAAACAACAGATAGAAATGTGGAAGAATGTGTATTTAAGGTGAACAAAAATCCTTTTACAATGTTGGCAGATCCCTATAGAACCTGACAAAACATGATCTCGGACATATGCTGTAGATAGATCAGTTGAGATGTACCGTCTATCATAGAATATAGAAGGGCTGAATAACAAATTGGCAGATAATGAGGTTAAATCATTTCTTGCAACACTGGATATAATGCAATATGTTTACAGGAAACCTGGCTGCTGGATAAAGAACCCCACTCTTCCTTGGTTTTCAGGTTACATGCTGTCAGCAATGAAAACCCCAAAACATGGAATAGCAAGGACCAGTTTGGTAACATATGCCAAAACTTCATTAAACTTTAAAATTATCCAATTAAATTCACCTATAAATACAATATTACATTTGAACTTGATGGGAAGGGCTAACCATTTTATTTTATTAAATGTCTAAGTCCATCCATCCTCTAAGACCATCTCAGAGGAACATATCTGGGATAAACTCATATCTTTCATTGAATCAATTTTAGACAAATATTAATCAACCCCAGTCATCATTATGGGAGATTTTAATGCTAGATTTAGTAATGACAGAATAGTCCACGCAGACCAGAATGACCTCATCAATAACATTAACTTGATTAATAGTAGGATAAACTAGATATGAAAAACCAAAGATAAAATAACAAATACACAGGGCAAATTATTAGTCAAAATAATGGATAACTTGGATTTTGTGCCTTCTAAATGGTAGAATGCATGGTGACTTTGAGGGAGTTTACATTTACAGGCCCAAGGGTTCTTCCAAAACAGAACTTGTCTGTGCCAATGTAGAAGCGATAAAGACAGTGGTGGATCTAAGAGTTGTATCACATACTGAATCAGCTCATTTCCCATACGGACCAGTTGGCTGTTAAGACCCACGGAAGAAATGATGCCCCACGAGACCCCAGTCTCTCAGAATTTAGAAATAATAAACTCGGAGAATAAGATAGCACCAACTGGCTATAAATAGATTTACAGAAATTCTTGATTCAGAATACATTCACTTTTTTTTTAAATTCAAGTTTATTGTTTTACAGTTACAGAGCAAGTTGCACAATCCACAGTGAAGTAACATGAATGATACATACAACTTACTCTTCCTCCCAGCTACCCCCATACCCTCCCATCTCGCATACAATCAACCATGAAAGACATATATAATAGAGTGTGGGTTATCAATGATACATTCCAGATCAGAATTAATCATAATTTCAGGTAGTTAGCCTTGTAGGGTCAGGAGTACATTTCGGCTGCTGTATTAAATACAGAGTGTGTAAGGTTTCCCATATCTTTGAGTGCTTTGGAAGGCATTTATTTATGCTGGCTCCTATTCTTCCATGATCAAATTGAATAAATGTTTCCAATGTCACTCAAGATAGGTTAACAGTAGATCATCATGCCAATGTCTTAATACAACTTTTGGAGCGAGGAGGATATGTGCTATGTAATATTTTCTAGCCTTCACCTCTATTCTAGTATAGTCCCCAATTAAGCAAATTTCTGGTGTGAAGTAGTCTTCAATGCCAAGCAAGGGATCCGCTTGGATTTGATCTTTGCCATAAGACATTCACTGATGGGCAGTCCCAGAGAAATGTGTTGACGAGGTGCCTTGCTGCTGGTGACATCTGTTACAAGTAGGAGAGGAATTCTGCCTATTTTGTGAAGTTTAACTGGGGTCCAGAATAAGTTATTCAAAAGCTGAAATTGTGTCAGCCTAAGTCTGCCCTGTGTGATATATTTGTAAGTGTTTTGCCAAATAGTGGGCCAATTGGATATTCTGTTCTGGGAGTTGTTCATTCCAGTATTTGGGGATCTCCGCTCTAGCAGTGTGTACTTGATCAAACAAGAGGGAATACAGTCTGAAGACCGAATGTGGCTCCCATACTGTTTTGGATAGGGATTCAAATAATTCCTCTGGAATAGGTCCTATCTGAAATTTCCGCTGCATTTGGGCTAGTAAGTGTCTAATCTGGTATACTTTAAATACCTGGTGAGAGCCAATCAGGAACTGTGCAAGAATTGACTGCACTGAGCTACATACCCCTTCCCGTAATAGATCTCTGATCCGTGCTTTCCTCAGCTAAGGCATCCATGTATCGGTGATCACTTTACCCCAATTTTCAAGTTTGTGTTGCAACAAAGAGGCTGATTATGGTCTCTACAGGGAAAGTATTTGAGGAAAGCATATAATTGAGCATGAATTTTCAGGAAAGAGCTATAGGAGTGAGTGTCAGCTCTTTGGGGAGACATTTTTGATTGTAATATAGTAGTGCAATTGGATCAAGGCCTGCCTCTTTAATTAGTCCAATTTCAGTTGTCACCCACGCAAGGACATAAGGTAAGTTCCTTCCTTCTTCTGGTGACAACAACCACCTCAAATATTTACTGGCTGCATTGGCCCAATAATACATTCCAAAATGAGGTAGTCTCAGTCCCCTCATAAATTTAGGGGCAGACTAGCTTTGATAGGCCTCAGGGTGCTTTCCTCTGCCATATGAAGTCAGAGATGATCATGAAGCTTGAAAAACATTTTAGTAGAAGCCAGCAATTGAGCATGTTAATGATAGAACACTCTGGGGAGGACATTCATTTTGACTAAATTTATGTGGCCCCAGAGTGACAAAGGAGATTCCGCCATCTACTCAAATCTTACTTTATTTCTTGTGTGAATGAGTCCAAATTAAATTGAATCATCTTATACTCACTTCTAGCCAAGATAATACCTAGACAGTTTAGTGTATTCTGGCTCCATTGAAGACCCAATTTGGAGATATTGTTTTTTTGTTCCTATTTAATGGGAAGACTGTAGTTTTCCTATATTGATTTTGTAGGTAGATAGTTTGCTATACTCTTCTATGATTTCCAAGACCACTGAAAAGACTCTCGGATGCTGGAGATGAAGAAGTATGTCATCCACATATGCGGAGACTTTCAGTTCTTGAGAGTCAATTTGTATTCCTTGCACTCTATGATTAAGCTTCAACTTGCAGAGCAGTGGTTCTAGATATACATTGAAAAGAAGAGGAGACAATAGGCACCCTGTCTTGTACCTGAAGAGAGCGGAAAAGAGCGAGAGAAGAGCCTATTGCAGTAGATCCGGGCAGTTGGTTGGTTGGACAGGGATGAAATCCACTTAATATACAGAGGGAGAAGCTTTAGTCTATACATGACCTTAAACAGAAATTGGTAGTTCACTCTATCAAATGCCTTCTCTGCATCCAGGGACAACAAGCCATAAGTGGAGTGAGAGTCCCTGGACATGGAGATGACATGAGACAATTTACGGAGATGATCCGAGGACGTTTCTCCTTTCATGAATCCCACCAGATCCGAATGAATAATGTAAGGCATGACTCTGGTTAATCGAATTGCCAATATTTTGGCTAGAATTTTCACATCACAATTAATCAGGGATATGGGATGATAGTTATTAACTCTGTCCGGTCTTTCCTGGTTTGGGAATTACTATACAAGGGCTTCGGTAACTGATTATCTAGTATGTCAGATTCCAATATGCTATGAAATAGCCTCTTCAGCCAGGAACCAATTGCTTAGCAAAGCATTTGAAAAATTTGGAGAAAACCCATCTGGGCTCGATGCTTTGTCTAGAGACAGAGATTGGATGGCCTCTAGTATCTCAGTTTCAGATATAAGAGATCAACCCTTCTTTTAGATTTGGTGGAATTACCAGCATTGGAATAGCACATAGTATTCTTTAACAACCGTGACAATGAGTTGAGAGATCATAGGACTATATAGTTCTCCGTAATAGTTTTCAAACTCTTGGATTATGTCAGCCAGAAGTAATTTTGTTGAGTTGTCTCTCTGAGATCTGATACATTTTATAATTTTGGAGAACTCTGTCACCTTGAGTCTCAGAGCTAGGAGATGGTCAGACTTTCCCTTGACCCAGATAGGTCGCTTTTGTTTTAAGAATAGCCAGTTCGGCTTTGTCCTTCAAGGAGGTCATTGTATTGACTAGTGAGACTGGTTAGTCTTAGTCTGACATCTTCTGGGGTAGCGGTGAGAGCCTTTTTGAATTTGTCTAATTTGATTTAACAAATGCAAGGCTGTTTCTTCACCTCCCTTTTGGCACTGCAACTTTGATAAACTTCCTCTTAGTACGCATTTGAGGGCCCCCACTCCATATTTCCTTTCTCTGTAGAGTTAAGATTGTCCTTAAAATATAAATCTATTGTGTCTTTAATGCCATCTGTAATCTGTCTGGAGTTGAGTAATTGATTATTTAACTTCCAAATGGATTGTTTGGGAAGATTGGGGTAAGCCCTAATTCACATCTAACTATGGAATGGTCTGAAATGGTCTTAGAGTCAATTACACAATCTGAAAAAGTTGCAAGAAGAGAGTTACTCACTAAAAAGTAATCAATTATGATCTGGACTCGTGGACTTGTGAGGTAAATGTGTACTCCTTGAGGATGGGATGTAATAACCTCCATGGGTCACTGAGTCCTATCTGATCCATCATGTCTCAAATCGCCTCTGAGTGGGAGACAGACCCTTTGGTCTCTTCCCTCTTTGTCCAAATCAAAAGAGAAAGGAAGGTTCCAATCACCTCCTGGGACAATGGGGAGATTTACAAAGGGGACAGCACATTTAGCAATTGCATAAAAACTCTGATGAGTCTTGATTAGGACCATATATGCTGCCCACTACTAATTTGGTTTTATCTAAAAGCCCCACTGCTAAGACATAACGCCTCATAGGGTCAGTTATAGTTTGTTTGCACTGAAAAGGTGTGCTCTGGAAATTAAAACAGCAACTCCTCTACTGGCCGTGCTGTTGCCAGCCATAAATACTTGCCCTATAAATTGTCTTCTAAACAGATTAGCTTCAGAGTCTAACATATGCATTTCCTGTAGGCAGATCACATTCCCCTTTAATAGTTGTAGATGTTTTATGATCTTATATATTTTAGTTTTATTCCTGTAGCCCTTTACATTCCATGAGATCCATGCATAGCTATCCATATTAAATTTCTGGTATTCGGTGATTATATCTGATTGGACTTAGATCTAATTCTGTGCCCCTGTGTACCAGTGTGACTCCCTCTGATAGTGCTGCTGTTCCACTATTGGTCTATATGCAAGACTCACCTCCGCCTCCCTCGTATCTGTCCAGTCCTAGTGCCCCCATTCAGAACTTGATTTCGAGTTGTGTCTCCAAATATCCCTTCCTTGTTCCAGGTCACATGAGTGACTAAAAGTGAAAGAATAACGTGTGAAGAGGCTAGGTTTGCTAAAACCAAAAACAGTCCCTTCCCTCCCTCCCAACAAAACTGTCCATGGCTCATAGTCAGCAGGTCAAGTACCGCCACCCACCATTGCTCCACGCCTCCCTCCTTTTACTTTCCATATTTAGCGACAAAACAGTAGAAAATAGAAGAATTAACATAAGTACTATTTAATGAATACTCTCCAGTCTGAGGTAATGTGTCATTCTCTACCAACACCCTTGAAAAGGATATACTGCTTATGAATGTTATTGAAATGAAAATAATGATATCTGACCTCGAGTTCAAAGTGCTTTTGCAGGACTCTGAAAGCCCTGATGTTTGAATGTAGAAATGAAACCACTCATATGAAAGTTATTAACGGCTGTAAACACATGAATTCTCTGCCAAAATGTGTGTCACAGTTGGGAATATCATTACCCGCTCCGTTGTTGCCTGGCATCCTTTCAACATGACCTAACATCTAATAAAACCTATAACCCCATATACCCATAAACAGGTGAATAGACCCTGTGCATGAAATTTAAAATAACAAAAGGAGGTCAAAGTCAAAGTAATCTAGGCAACTGTCCTATAAATTCCCAGCAGTTCACCGATTTCAGTATGTCCCAAATGAAAGTTGCACTGTCGAGATTCAGTTCCTAGGAGCTATCCCAAATAGGACAGAGAAATAAATGTGCACCTGTTACTTCAGAGTTTTACTATGGTGTAAAATAATCACCAGTTTTAAAACAAATAGAGCTGAGAGGCAATTTTCTCCAATGTGTACAGCCATGTAGATTTGTGGTGTTGGTGCCCTCCAGTGGACTTAGAGTGTCACAGTGTTCAGCTAGTAAATGTAACCCCTTGTTACCCGGGTTACTAGAATCCCAGTAAGACCTAGTGGTAGGCAGGGAAGTCAGCTTGTGAAACTCCAGTTAAATGGGTTTCACACTGTCTCACTCTGTTCTCAGTCTCAGCTGAGACTGAGGGATGACATCACCAATAGAACTATCGCAGCTGCATGAGCCACATTGGAATCTGCAGCAAGGGAGTTGGTATAGAACATTGGGAGGTTTTAAGTCAGTCGGTCAGTCAGAGTCAGTGTGTTCAGTGTGGAGTTGAAGTGGGAGCTTGCTGAGAAAGCAGCTCAGCAGCTCAGAGTAGGATCTAGGAGCCTCAGCCCTGACAGAGGGCTACTTTGGCAGTATGGGGTGTGTGTCTCCACCAAAAGAGAGACACAGAAGATAATTGAAGTGGTGGAGACCGCTGTTTTGAAGTCTCAGTGCCCCTCCTCTCGGGGATGGGGGCAGGAAAGGTTCCTGCAGATTCCTGGGGCAACCCCTAGTTCTGCTTGTAGAGGAAAACTGCCTATGTGTTCCAGAGTTTATTTGGGAGAACAAGAAGATTTGTGAGTCGTCTGGGGCACCTGACATGAGGTGTGTGTCTGCTTCAAAGGGCCTATGTTTTTCACCCTGGGACTTGTGTGACAATGTGGGATTGAACTACTAAAATAGTGGAAGCCTAGGAGTAATGGGCTAAGCAAAGTAAAAGTAGGTTCAAGTCCAGAGCTTGTTGGGATGAAAATGATATGTAGAGGAGATGTGACAGACATCTACCCAGAATCTACATTTGAAAGTTCAGTAAAGGAATTGTTCAGTTTCCAGAGAAATGGCTGGGTATGGGCTGTGGGAGCTGGAGGTGGGTGGCCCCCATCTTTAGTGACCAGGTCCACCTCTACAGATTTCTTCTGTGGATTTCTACTTTACCTCAGGCACTTGGCCAGTGATGAGGGAAGTACCCAGATGTGGATTGTAAGGAAAATTCTCTCTAGGAGTCAAGGCTCTAGTGTGGTTTGGGGAGCAACAACAAGATAATTGGTTCATTCCTCAAATGGATCGCTGGATCAAATGGCTGGGCGGGAGCCGGGCCAGTGGGGGAAAACCCAAGCAGTGACAAGTCGGGCTGTGTACCCAAATCTGGCAAGTCCGGCTGTGTGCTGGTGGGTTTAGAGCCTGAGGGCTGGAAATAGTGATAAAGTGTTCTGTTGTCTCTAATCTGCATTACCGGAATGTAGCCCCATGGGGGTCTGTCTATGCTTTGTTTTGTTCAGCTTGGATGTGAATAAAAGCCACACTGAGAATCCCATTCCTGGTTCTGACATTACAGTTATTGCTTCCTGTGTTCGGATTTACTTGGGTGCCCTGCAGAGTAGTCAAACCTAGGTCCCTGTGCCGAGTAACCTCATCCTCCCCGAACCCAGTCCCCACCAGGTACTGCTGTCAGCTTCAAGAGCATGCCACCTGTCGTTTTGCTAAAAGGCAGGGGTGAGGGTTACATAAAGAAAAGTGTCATCTAGCAATACATGGGTTCTGTGTAAGCTGTGGAGGAGTTACAGTTGCCAAAGATTTTGATTAACTTTACCCAGTGTCCTCATTAGCTGTGTGGATTAGCACCCTTTACATAACCAACTTAGATTTTAGAAAGTTGACTGGTATTTCACATGAGTGTCCTCGCTGCTAATTTAGCGTCTTGCATTACTCCTGATAGGTTAAGCCCATTGCTCATTTCTGGGAGCTTGTACTCAATCAGCAGGCCTTGAAAAGTCAGGAAGAGCTGTTTTAAGCCTCACCCGCAGAGTCCGCATCCTCATAATTATACCAGGCTGCAGATAGAAAAACTTGTAGGTGAGCTAGGTATCCCTTTCAGAAGTGAATACCGGAGGTGATCAGCTTAACCACAAATGGATGATAGGCAGCCCTTCTTTGCGCACAGAAACAGGGAGATCTTGAGCTATATGAATTGTGGCCCTTCCCATTTGATTTCTTGAATTGCCTTGATTTTAGCAAAAGGTGCTGTCTTTCAAGATAATTTAAAACTGAAGATGAAGGGCCTGGGTGGTGCCCCTGATGGAGGCATTGCTCTGAGTGCTCTGTGAGCTCTTTCAATCGTATAATTAGGGCCAAAAGGAGAAGAACCTGCCAATTTACTGAGTAATTTCTGGGTGAAAGAATAGGGTCCGCACCTCTTCTCTCTCCGAGTCAATTAGGACTGTGTTGTTCGCATACTCCGTCCTTCAAGATCTTTGATCTTGTTTTCCATCCTATTAAGGCTTTGCTTGAGTGCCACTATCTCCGTGCCTGCTTATCCACCCTTTTGTCCAGTGAAATCACTGAGCATCAGTGTCATTAGCCCTCCTAGAAAGGTCCTCTATTGAGATTGTTACTGCTTTAAATTCCTCCGTAAGAGCCCGCAGTTCATCCCTGAATGGTTTAAACTCCATGAGGAACCTTGATAAAGTAAACGGTTCATGTTCTGATGTGTTCAGATCTATTTCTGAGCCTCTACGGAGGATGAGGCCTTGGATTTTTCACGGCCTTGACTAGTGATGGCGGCGGAGCATGCTTTGGCAAAGATTTCTTCATTGTGACCTCCATCACATGGGATCTCTGAATAAACAGAATCCAGCTGAGTTCGTCCACCAGGTAGGATGCAATTTTTATTCAGACTGTCGCTTTAATCAGGAATATTTGGGTTTTACTGAGGTGGGTGACTGGAGCAAATGGATCTGGCTGCTAGTGTGTCTCCCACATCACGTGACATCCACATTCACTCTTTAAGAATGCATATAATATCTAATACAGATCCTTACAATATAAGTGTAAAATGGGAGGAAATAACTAATTACATTAGGCCACTATTTAACCATAACTCATTGGAAAATAAAGAAGAGAAAACATGGTTTAATAGCATTTGTAAAAGAGTTAAAAGACAGCTTAACAGGCTGATTTGTTAATTCAAAAATAACCTAATTTATGTAATAGCAAAACAATAAACAAAGCTTGAAAACAATACAGGTCGATATTGATGGAAGAGAGAAGGAAATTTCAACTTGCCATGTGGAGCAAATTAAAAGGGCAAACTCAGAAAATACCAAACAGTTTGGGCTTTTAGTCAGCTAAGGCTTCACGTAAAATTCCTGAAATATAGAAGTGGCTATAACTCCATCAGTTTGGGAAGAACATTTTACACAATTGTAATTTTCTTCAACCAGCACAAGTATAAATGTTACTAAGAATGTAACTAATTGCTATTTTCCCAAAACTTATTTGTATATATAAGAATGAGATAGTTGAAGTCATTGATAAAATAACAGCAAATAAGGTGCCAGGCCCAGACAATATATTTGCAGATATTTTTAAAACCTTCTGGAACTGGTGGCTACCAATTCTACATAAATTATTTAATCATTGTATACTGGGGATTCATTCCCAAAAAGCTGGATGGTAGATATTGTGCCCCATTTTCAAGAAAGAAACACAATAACCCAAGTATGTGAAGACCAATCAGTCTGCTTGATTCTTCACAAAAGATCTTTACAAGAATAATATTAAACCATTTACAACAATGGTCAGATGAAAACAATATAATTAGTGACCTTCAAAGTGACTTTAGAACTAACTGTTCTACTACCCAACATTGTTATGTTTTAGAGCACTTAATTTGGAAATATGTTAAGGTGAAAAATCTAAACTATACTGTTGTTTTGTAGACTTAAAATCTGTGTTTGACCTAACTAGCCACTCTCTTCTTTAGCAAAAATTAAAATCATACAACATTGATCCTAATTTACTTGATATATTGATTAGAGTTCATAAAGAAACTTGGCTTAAAGTTCAGTATGACTAATCAGGTGGTCTAACCTCCCTAATATGTGCAAACTTAGAGTCAGACAAGGGAGCCTTTTGGCTCCAATACTTTTCAATTTACATATAAATCCAATTTTGGATCAGGTGGAACATCTGATTTCCATTCCCCAAAATAAATAATACAAAAATTCCATGTCTGGTGTATGCCGATGATTTAGGTTTAATGTCCACCTCATTAATAGATCTTCAGCGGAAATTGAACCACTTTTCCATCAATTTAGATCACACAAACTAACAACCAATAAGAGAAAACAAATTTTGTAATATTTGCTCATTAGGAGGAAAATTCAGCTGGTAGTCTATATCGACAATATCAAAATTATCTAGGAATAAGATATATACAAAACTCATCATGGACTCCACACTAGACTTAATGGCCCAGAAGTTAATACAGTTTTAATGCATTTAGGAGATTCAGTGCAAAACATGGACACTGTACAATCATAGGCCTCCTTAAAATAATCAATGTTAAAATCAAAACCAGTGTACTTTATGCTACAGAGATTTGTGCTCCTTCAAATCTGGGTCCATTCTAAGTAATAGTGAATAAAATGTATAGATACATATTGAGAGTCCACCAGTCGGTTCCTCTGAAATTTTAAGAAATAATTAGGCCAAATTTCATTGGCCACTTTGGTTAGGGAGAAATGTAATATTCATACTCAAGCTTTTCCTCTTTTCAGATGATTGCCTGCCAAGGCAATGTTTAGAGGAAGAACTAGAATATGACTGAAGGAGTTTCATATTTCCTTCGATTGCCATGATTAAAGACTTGATATTTCATGGGCTCAGACATTTACTTTATGAAATTTCTCAAAGACCTTTCCTGAAATAGTCAAATTAAGGTCAGACTCGTGATGAAGCAATAGCAAATAATCTGTTGAAAATAAACAATCTTAAAAACTACACATGGTATAAAAATTTAAAATTAAACACTCATTAGAACCATATTTTATCATATTAGCAAATCCTGAGGAATGAAGACATGACTAGATTTCACATGGCATTGTACGCCAGTTACATACGTATATTTCAGGCAGAAAAGACATAGATTGATAGTAGATTTTGTAATTGTAAAATAGACATAGAAGATAACATCAAACACATTATTTTGCATTGTCCCTTATTTGAAGGGAAGATTAAATTTTGTTAGGACCAATATTGGCTACCCTTGGTCTCCCCTCAGATCTAATGATTGTTTCACTGTTTACATATAATGATTCAATGATGTTGAACGGTTAAGCACATTTTTGTCATCATTAAAGTTATGAGATGGGATCATTCCAAATACTGTAATTTGTATTTTGAGATCCCACTTCTATACTTCGATGGTTGTCATCTTGAAATTCCTCTTTATTAAAAAGAAACAAAGGTATCTAATGAAACATTTGTATAATTACCCAAACTAGTTATGGAGAAGAAGGATATTTCTTTCTTGTGATATGTATTCAATTATGTACATATTTTCATACAAATGATCTGATTTAAAATATTGCAATGACTGCATGTCAATCAATAAACTTTCTACCTACCTACTTACTTACCAAGTGATGGGGGCTGTAATTTTAGGTCTCATGGCTTTCCAAAATCAGTTTCTCCCATTCTCAGCCTGTGGCAACAATGTTATGTGGCTCAGTCCCAACTAATCTCCAATTATTTCTACCCCATTTGATCACAGTTCAGTGGGGAATGAGTATAGCAGGGGAGTAAGCAGAAAAAGTCTAGACAGGTCCAGAGCAGGAGTGGAGGAGCAAAATGAAGTTTGAGCTGGTGTTTGAGGGAAAGCTAAGAAGGGACAGTTGAATTGGGGGAGGGAGGTTGTTCCAGATGGAGGGAAGATGAGAGGAGGCAACAGTTTGCCCAGCAGCAGATTTGTAGCAGGAATAGAGAAGATGGGGAGGCCTTGAGCGAGCTAGTAGGAGGCTGAGTACACTGGGGAGAAGAGAGGGAAGAAGGATGAGGAAAACCAAAATTCTGAGATAAAAGAGGCTCAGTGTACCAGGTGTGGGGAGCAAGATGAGGGAGGGAGAGAGAGGTTGATGTAGAGGGAGAAATGATGCTCGAGAAGAACATCAGCTGGCAGTGCATGTTATATAATTCTATAACAATGCAACACAGGGCATGTACGTGTTGGATAACATAATGCCAGGTGGTTGGGCACGAGGCCCAGGCCAAGTGCATCTAACATCCAAGAAGTGACATATCCCACGACAAATGCCCTGGAGTGCAATATTATAATATAGAATGGCTTTATTTAAAAAAAAAAACATTCATTTTTAAAATACATCTTTGTTGCTTTTGAACAAGTGTGATGTTGTGTTGATAACCTCTCTGCTGAAGGTCAGCAGCACTGGTCAATAAAAGCCCTGGAATTTTTCTTGCCATCTTATAATTATGATTGCATTTTTGCTCCAATATGTGTTAGTACCTTTCTGTTGTACAGCGTTTACTGTATAGTGTGTATTCTTTTAATTCCTACATTCTTTGCTTGTATACTGTATACTTTGTATATTTTATTTGTGTAACCTCTCAGCCTTTGGCTTAGAAGTCCTTTCTGGTTACCAGTTTTCAATAAATACATGAATTTATGAATTTTTTCAAACTAGTGAAGCAAAGAAATTATAGTAACAGGTTTACGTTTAAATACCAAGGTATTTAATGCTGTGAGGAACAACTGCAGTGCAACAGTAGCTTGGGCACCCATGTGGGTGAATTAAACAGCAACAGCTCCACTTGGGCGCCAGGTTCGTGGAGCACTGCAATGTCGGCTTCTTTTCCTCTTCCCTACCCACACCCCTCCAGCTGGGTGCAACCAGAATATCTGAAGCCCCACAAATGTGGCTGAGGGTGGCCAAAAAGAGAGAGGTGCCACATTGGATTGACCTGGAGACTTTCTGGGATGTGAGACACTGGCACTGCAAATAAGGATACTGACACTTGGATCAAGTAAACAATAAGGTAATTGCTGAAAGGATTGTAAAGCATTTTGCAGCCACAAATGGCCAATAACAAGCACACTTTGCAGTTAAAATATCAGAAAAAACACTTTTTAAAATGCATTACAGAATAACATTTTCTTTCATTTTCCCCAGCAGGGTAATCCACCCCGCCACAATTTTCCCCTGGAGACTGCAGGTAAACACGACCCAACAGCCCCTCTAAACACAACTGGTCCTAGGACAAAACCCTTCCCTGTCCTTAGTCACTGTACCTGTTAACAGTTTGGCCTTAAGGACATGCAGTGGCTTCTAGGCCTTGTCCCACCTCAAACAGCCCACTCATCCCTTTTACCCAACACACTTTGCCTTCCCAGCACTAGACTCTACCTCAGGCCTCAATGCTGCACATACATAAATTTAACATTAAACAATTAACAAGGATAGTATATGGAATACCTTGGTATTAATGTTACTAGCAGGCTGTCATCCTTTAGATAGAGATCTTCCAATACTTGAAGGATGTTGCCTGTGTCTTTAATATAAGATGGTAACATTTTTATCCAACGGTGCAATGTGGTAATCCACATATTTAGCAAGTGGATCAGTCAAGGAATCATTCCCTGAAATGACAGGCCTACCTGGGGGCTAACCAAGTATTTGTGAATTTTGGGCAGTAAAATGCTGACCTGGCAGGATGATAGCCTGCTAGTAACATTAAATGTAGCTCCCACTATTGAAACATAACCCCATGACGAGGCTCTGGATGCCATGAGACATTACTTGGAAACCTGTACAGATGCTTCCCCCATGACCCCCACAGAAGTACTAATTCAGTTGTCCTGATTTGTTTGCAATTCAATACATTTTTTTCCAAGGGATTTCTTCTTGCAGAAAAAGGGCACAGTCATGGGTGCAGGTTTTGCCAAACTATGCAAATTTGTTTATGGGTAAGTGGAAGTTGGAGCATGCATGGGATGAAGTACAAAATATTTTTGGGACAAGCTGGACCTTTAGAGATGCTTCATTTATGATGTGATACTGGTATGGAAAGGCACTGAAGACGATCTTTTGAATTTGTCTGTTACTTGAATCTAGCAATCCTAATTTGAAATTTAGTATCTGCTTTAGTAAAACTCAGATTTCTTTTCTGAATTTAATAATCAAAAAGGATGGGAAGGGGAGTGACCACTGATCTTTTTAAAAGCCTACTGACCACAACACGTTGTTTTTAGTGAGTAGCAGTCATCCAAGACACATCATCTCCACTGTACCTAAAGGTCAGTTTATCGGAACCAAATGGAATTGTGGAGATAATGGCAAGTATTAGATTAGAGCAAATGAATTGGCCCACAGGTTGTATGAAAGGGCTACAGTGAAACATTAATTGATGGGGCAAGGAGGACAGTAAATGAATTATCTATACAGGACCTGTTACAGGAGAAAATAACAAAAAGGAACGTGATCCCAAATCACCCTGGTGACTGCCTATAACCCCAAGTCACAGAAAATAGTGGCCCTTCTTAAAAAACACAGGCATCTGGTAACCAAAGATCCAGGACTTAGAGGTCTGAATGTTGAAAACCCCAGGTAAGGGTTTTTCAGAGGGAAGAATATTAAGGACCTAGTGGTACATTATACAGCCCATCCCAGAAAGACTGCACACCTGGTTGCCATCTAAACGTGATAGATGCCACAAATGTAGCAGTTGTAAATATTGCCTGATGGCGAAACTTAGAAACATAGAATTTGATGGCAGATAGGACCGCTTGGCCCACCCAGTCTGCTCATTTCCTGCCTACTGGATAAGCTGCAGATCCTAGTAAACCAGCAGCCTACTTCTTCCTACCCCATCCCCTAGAATTGCCTTATGACTGCCCCATGCATGCTTGAAATCCACCACTGTTTTTGACTTCACAACCTCCTCTGGAAGGCCGCTCCATGCATCCACAACCTCTCTGTGAAAAAATACTTCCTTAAATTACCTCTGAGCCGCCTCTATCTTCAAATTGTGCCCCTTGTTCTTGCACACCTCTTTTTGAAAGATGCTACCTCTTGGACTTTGTTGATTCCTTGAGGTACTTGAAAGTTTCTATCATGTCCCTCCTCTCCTCCTTTCCTCGAGGCTATACATATTAAGCTCCTTAAGTCTCTCTTCATATGTCTTCCGTGCAGACCCTGCACCATTTTAGTTGCCCTCCTCTGGACAGCTTCCATCCTGTCTATGTCTTTGCAGAGACTGGGTCTCCAGAACTGCACGCAGTACTCCAGATGGGGTCTGACCAGCTGTCTGTACAGAGGGATAATAACTTCCTGTTTTCTACTGGTGATGCTCTCCCTATGCATCCCAGTATCCCCCAGCCCTTCTTGCTGCCCTCTCACATTGCTTGCCCACCTTTAGGTCTTCTGATATGACTACCCCAGGTCCTTTCCATTTTTGTTGTTGTTAGTATCTCACCCCCATTGTGTACTCTTCCCTGGGTTTTGTTCCCAGGTGCATTACCTTGCACTTCTTAGCATTGAATCTAAGCTGCCATACATTTGACCATTCCTCTAACCTTGCCAAGTCCCTTCTCATCCTTTCCACCCCACAACAAAAACCTTTACTAACCTAGTAACAAGAAGGAAGCAAAGGTTAGGGTTTTATAACCTGCAGTACACAGGCGTCATTCGCCAGCATCATGTAAACGGCAGCTATATGTGGGCAAGACAAAAGGGCTTTAGATAAGAGTTGGTGCGCATGCTAGGGCAATGGACAAGGGGATTCTACAAATGCTCTTGCCATGCACATTTGGAGAGCTAGAAATAGAGGGCACACAGTGTTACATTTACGATATTGAGAAACCCATTATGTCTCATACAGGGGTAACTATGATAATTTGCTACTGCGTGAGAGAGCAATACTGGATATTTTCCTGAGTAATGGACAATAAGGGTTTGAATAACCGAACTGTGGATAAGCTGGAAAGGAAACAGGGTCAATCATCCACACAGGGTGGTCTACAGACCACCAGTCCTGGAGGAAGAGACATATAGGAATTAATGCTAGCCATCCAAAGGATGGCAGACAAGGTGGAGGTGGTGCTGGTTGGAGATTTCAATATTCCAGCTGTGGACTGGAGTCTTCCAGCAGCATCAACCAGGAACAGATTTATCCTGGACTCCCTTCAAGGTGCTTTCCTTAAGCAACTGGTCATGGAACCAAGTCGGCAGAAGGTAATACTGGACCTCGTGCTCACAAATGGGACAGTGTGATGGGGTGACAGTGGAAAGCACTTGGGGAACAATGATTTGAAATCACAGAAGGAGCAGAACCAAACTGCACAAAACATGTATCCTGGATTTTAGAAGGACAGACTTTGGGAAAATGGGACGTTGCAGAAAGAGGCACTAATGGGAATGGAGAGAGGAATGGTAATTTCTCGAAGTTCCCGGCACTAACAAACTACCACATCATAGTGTCAGCTTGCATCCCTACTTCACTTTCATGGCAGTGGTTATAGTAATTAGGATAGTGGAAAGCACAGTAACACTAGTTCAAAAATAACAGACTTATAAAAATAATTTTATGCCTAAAAATGCAAAACAAATGTCTCTCCCTTAAGGTCCTAGCCTGTTGCATAAATGACATATGCAGAGGGATCTTATGTGATAAATAAGGTATTTCTATATGCATGCTATCTATCCCACTAATGAGGTTTCCACTGTCTATCACTTATATATTTGTATGTGCTTACACCACTCATGAGGTTCCCACTGTGCATCACTTATATATTTATATGCAATCTGTAACATACATACAAATATGCATGTGTGTGTGGTGAGAGAGACAGAGATACTCTGTGTGTGTGTGTGTGTGTGTGTGTGTGTGTGTGTGTGTATAATGTATATTTTTATTTCAATGAACTTGCATCCTCATTCATACAGGTCCCATTGGAAATGGAATAGAGGAGTTATTGCAAAACTCATTTTCATGTCAACCTGCTTTCCCTGACACACTGCGTAACACCATCAGGCCATGACATGCATGTGAACCAATTGTGAGATACAGCTCTCTGGCCCATCACAATGTGCCCACCATGTGACAGAACAATGCACCATACCTTCCCAGGCTCCGAGCAGTGATATGTTCCACCAATCCTTGTGCTGCCCAGCCAGCTCCTAGAGCTAATCTCTGAACCTGAGTTGCCAGCACGGAAACACAGCATGCTACCCTCTGGTCCAACAGCTGTCCCTGCACACAACAGTTTTCAATAACTTTTAGGTGATTCTATCAACCAATGACAATATGTAATCAATAACACTGGCAAAAATGCGCACAGTGCAATTATTTAACAGGTCTGTTCTTTCAACAGGTCTACACATTATTATATTTCACTTTTCTGAGCATAATTTATTTTTCTTAAAATTTAGACAGTTAAATTCATTTTACCAGTTATTCATTTCAGATCGCGTCTCTATACCTTAAAGGCACAAATAGGTTTGTACAAAGTGAGGTATGGACTTAACAGGTTTTGCTATTGACAAGGTTTTGTTTAAGCTGGCCCTAGTGCAACAATGTAAGACTGAAAATTGTATTACACTGTATTGCAGGTTGAGCAAGTACCACCATGCATGATGTGCTGTGCCACTATCTCTGGCAGGGAGCTGTGGTAGATAAGTGACTGTTTCTGTTGCAGAATGCAGCCATTCTTCAGCCAATGTATGATGTTATAGCAATGATAACATCACATTCTGAACATATAGGGGGTTTGGGATATAAAAAGAGGGAAGGAACCAGATTCTATGTATAAACAGAAATAATAAAAAGTCACCAAGAAGAGTAAATTCTGCAGCACCGCAGAAGTTCTGCAGATTGCAAATTCAAGAAAATCTCTGCAGCCAGAGAATTCCTAGGGGCCTTTGTAATAGGCATTGTCACACTCACTATCGTCAGAGGTGGACTGACAGTCACATCATTCTAAGCCCACTGCAGGGGAAACCTTAACTCTGTAACTACTGTGTTAGGTGGACTCTGTCTCTTTTGCAACAGCATGAGTCACTGGCCCAGGGAGGCAATGTCTGCTGTCTCAGCTTCAATAATAATTTGCCCGATAGGCAGCAAGTGGTTATAGTGCATGGTCTTGACAGCTTTGGAGTTATTCTCTGGCGTACCTTGTATACTGGTAGATCATCCAACTTTCCAACTACTACATGAGGAAGATGGTGCCACCTATCTGCAATTTTGTGTTTGCCATGTAGTCCCAAATTGCATAACAACACATGATCTCGGGACGTAGATCCTAAGCCTTTACTTTCTTGTCGTGCCTCTCTTTGTTGGCGAGATTTCTTTTAGTGGCCATTGTCTGGGCTGGTTGATATGCATGGTTCAATTGAGCTTTCAGTTTCTGTGCATACTGCAGGTAGTTTCAGCTCAGACCCTATCTGGAGACCCCAAAACAGACATCAACTGGCAGGCGGGCCTCCCTCCCAAACATGAGGCAGTAGGGAGAGAACCCAATAGCGTCATTTTGGTGCAATTGTGTGCGTGTGCAAGGTGCTAATCTGCTGGCTCCACTTATGCTTGTCTTTTGGGTGGAGGGTGCCCAGCATGTCTAGAAGGGTGCCGTTAAAATGTTCTGTTGAGGGTCCCCTATGGGTGACAAGGGTGGTTCTTGACTCCGCACCCCCACAGAGAGAGCATTTCTTTGATTAGACTAGTTTCAAAGTCTCTGCCTTGGTCAGAATGGGATCCACTGGGGGGCACCATAGTGGACGAAGAATTTTTCCACAAGCACCTTGGCCACGGTAGAGGCTTTTGATCTTTAGTTGGAAAAGCTTGTGCATACCAGAAATGATCTGTAACCACTAACATTGCCAATATTCCATTGATCAGGTTCCAAACACAAAAATCTATGCAGACCAGTTCCATGGGGGCACTGGTAGTAATAATGACAAGGGGCAGCCCTCTGAACAGGGCTTTTCTTTGGGAACAATGATTACAGGTCTTTACATGGTGCTCAACATGGCCCCATCATGGGCCAGTAGAATCAAGATTGTACCAGGTTGAGAGTCCTGTCAATACCGAGTGCCCCATGTGATTGTGGAGGGACCTCAGTACCAAGTGTTTAAAGGCCATGGGCAGGACCAATTGTTGCTTGTCTACTTGACCACTATGATCCATTGTCTCTCTGTATAACAACTGATTGAGTAACTTCAACCTGGCACCTTCTTTTAACAATAGGGCAGTTCGCAAGTCAGGAGCATAACTTAGAGACATCTTTCCTCATGCAGGGCATGAAGTGCGGGTTGAATCATAGGATCTTGGGACTGAGTCCACTGAATACTGTCATTGCCAAGTTGAGGTAGTGCACTAATATCTAGAACAAAAAAAATGGCAATAGGCAGCCGGTAGGCTGGTATCAAGAGGCCAAGCAATCTACTAGACAGTCCACTGTGTCTGCAGACATCTGTTCATCTCTGTCAAACTTTTGGCACAATGCTCGGATGTCAGGTTCAGACAACCTGACCCAATCACTCTTGGAGATTGGCCTCGTGACAGGGCATCAGCATCTATATGGTTCAGTCCTAGCCTGTATTCGACAGCATAATCATAGGTTGATAAAGCAGAGAGCCACCAGTGCCCAGTGGCGTCCAACTTAGCTGAAGTCTGTACATAGGTTAACAGGTTATTGTCAGTCTTCACCAATATCTTTGCCCCATAGAGGTACACATGAAACTGGTCAAAATTGTCCTAAAATGGCCCATTTAGGACAAGAACTCAACTTTGCACAGGATAATTTCACTCTGATGAGGGTCGAGCTCCTGCTGGCAAAAGCCACTGGTCTCAAACCACCTTCAAGGTCATGATACAGCACAGTTCCTAGGCTCTGCAGACCGGCATCCGTATGCAGCACATAGAGCTTAGTAGGGTCAGCATAGGCAAGGATGGGGGCATGGGTGAGCTGGTATATGACTCGTGGAAGGTTGCTTCACATTCAGGTGTCCAGCAGAGCCCAAACATTTCACCTGTTTGGAAGTATACTTTCTCAGGTTCTTTGACAGTGCCTTTCTTATATTTACGGTTGGTAGGAGGGTAACCCTGGGTGAGATTTAGGAGCAGGTGAATCACCTTGGAATAGTCTTTTATGAACCTGTGATAACACAGAACCCCAGGAAATGTTGTAGTTATTTCAAGTTATGGGGCTGGGGCCAAGTATTCAGTGACTCAACCTTACTGGGACCAGTCTCTATCCCTTCTGCAGATACTATGTGCCCCACATACTTCACAGAGGTTTGAAAAAACTGGCACTTGTCAATGGACAGCTTGAGGCCGAAGTCTTCCATTTGGTCTAGGATTTTAAACAGTCGGGTAACATGCTCCTCTAATGAACACAATGACATCATCCAGGTACACTAGGCATTCCCTGCAAGTTCATATCTCCCACTACGTTCCATCAGTCGCTGAAAGGTGGCGGGGCACCAAATCCCCTGTGGCATTCTCAGGAATTGCATACAACCCCAAAGGACAGATGAAGGGTGTTCTCATGGTCCTCTGAGGCCATTGGAATCTGGTAATATCTACTGCAGACCCAATATTGAGAACCATTTGCTCCCATTCAAGCAATCCAGGCCATCTTGTATATGGGGCATGGTGTATTGATCTGGGATGGTCCACGGTTCAGGGTTCAATAATCCACACACATCCTCACCAACCCATTCTCCTTACACACAACCACAATGGGAGATGCATATGGCTCCTTGATTCCTGTATCACACCAGCAGCCGGCATTTCCTGCAGGTGTCTCCTCACATCATCTATGTCCGCTGGGTGAGCGGGATCTCTCTCAAAATGGCGGTCATCATGCAGACATATGATGCTCTGCACCCTGACACACCCCATCCCATTCTTTTTAACAAAACACTTCATCTCTCTATGCAGTTTCTTGCTAATCCTAGCCTTCCATTCATCTGGCAGGAGTCACCAAATCGAATAAGTCCGGGGTCACTCTCTCCTTTTGGCCAGAGTACTTGTTATTAGTAATACTGCAGTGTCTGCACAGTGTACTGTAGCTAGAGTGCACCCTCTGTTCACCCAGACCTCCCAATCTGACACATTTCAATCTGGACCATCACTCGTCATGCATAGTCATGGCACGGGCAGGCAAGATGCTGGGTTTAACAAATAATCCTTCTGGCAACTTTCCATTGCCTGGTGCATCCAACATTAATATTTTGTTCTTTACATTTCTCTTTAGGCAGACTTCTCTGTGGATTGTGCACTGGGCATTGGGGGCTAATACCAAGGAGTCAGATTCCTTTTCCACACTATCCCTACTGGCTGATCTGGGTCCTCTTTATTGGGTTTCTGTTATAAGTCATATGCCCTTTTTACTAAGGCTGGAATTCTTAGGGCCCGTCCAGTCAGTTGCCCTTGTTTCTCTTAACAGAGTTGTGCTAGTCTCTCAAACATGTGGGCATTTGTTCCAGTTAACAGGGAACCCCATCATACAGTCCAGTGGGGGACACGCTAGGGCCAGTGTCTCAGCTTGCTCCTCTACACCAGTTACAGTTGCAGGAAATGACAACCAGAGGCGGACATATCCTAGGTAGGTATAAGACTTGTCGCTCATCCCCACACATGTAGACCTTCCAGGGATTGTAAGGGCACAGCAGATAAGTGTTTGTCATTCTGTCCAGAAATACAATGGTCACTTGACCCACTGTCACACACAGCCCGAGTAGCAATACCATTCACAGCCACAGTAGTCTTCATTGAAGGGCCCACTATTTTGGACCAGTCTGGAGGGACAACAGCAGGGGCCTGGACAGACGATTTAGACACAGAGGGGTTTGAGTTACGATGGCCAAAGCCTCCACTGTGGTCATTTCATGCACCCTTGACCACTGACTCATTTTCCAAAGCTCTCTTTCAAGCGGTTCACCACTTTCTCTAAGTCTTTCTGAGACTGGCATTCCCTCTTCATATGGCCATCCTTGCCGCAATTGTGACAAATAACAGGCTCTCGGGGCATCCTTGGGAGAAAATAGCAGGGGATAATGGAGCATTGATGGGAGATTGTGATCTGACTTCTGCTGGTAGTGTACCATGTCTCAAAAGTTATTTTAGGGTGGCAGTCAATTCCTTGAGCTCAGCCGAGAACCCACCCATAGTGAAGGATGCCTGAGGGTGTACCCACCCCCATAACAGTCACGTTCTGACAGGGGCCAAGGTCTCTGTCAGCAGAGGATACCCAGCTACACCTGGTTGTGCTTTTCCGACTTCCTTCAGCAATTCCTCCCTCCTCCATTTAGCTCGGTGGGACACTCGTAGTGGTCTCCATTTCAGAAGGGCCTTCCGGTGCCATGATCAGTTGGGCTGCACTCACCCCATAATTACAATCTCCTCTTCACCTTCTACCTCCTGGAGTTCTTTTATCAAGTCACAGTAGTCAGGTGGGTTACCTCTTCTATCCTGGAGCCTTAACTGGATGATCTGCAGTTTAGAATGCTTGGTATATTGCAGTATGTGCCCCAGTCTCACAGGGTTCAAATCACTGGTGGCTACCCCACCTTTCAGTAAGCTTTCTGCAGAGCTCTTTCTAGGCAAGTAACATCATGAACAGACTTTCCCCCTTCCATTGTTTGGTACCTTGGAATTTCCGCATCAAAGTCTCCCCTGACTCAATGCTCCCAAAATTGCCTTCAAGTACAGATAGGTACTTCTGAGCAGATGCATCAGGGTTCATGGACCTCAAAAATTTAATGGCTTCAGGCAGGGCCCTCAAACTTTCTATGATTATTTTCCATTTCTCAGCCTCCGCACACTGTCACTCCGGGTACCAAGGGAAACATAGTCGATCCAGGTCTCCCAGTCATCCTCCTCCTGGGGGTGGGGATGGTGCCAAGAAGATTCTCAGCCTTCAGTAGGAGTCATGACTAATGGTGGGTACAGATATAGGGGCCAGCATTGGCATGGGCACAGAAGGCAGGGCAGTAACGGTGCTGGGTGGGAGGAGTGTTGGGGAAGGAACACCCCAGGTGGCAGGAATAGTCTCTTAAAGTTCTCTACGGTTTCCTTCCTCCAGCAACAACTTAGCAAATTTCTCCTCAAAGTCTCAGATAATGGTGGGACTCATCCTCCCAGGGTCTTTATTGCCTTTTGTTATCACACTCCAGGTTGCTAGGACCCTTCTGAGGCAATAGTCTGTGGCACTTTAGAGCTGTCCATGAGGTACCTACACCCTACCAAGGCTATGAAAGTTTGGGCAATCAAATCAGCCTGTCGACCCACCACCATAGGGTTTTTAAACATTCAGCTTTGGATAGTGCTCCTCTACAGTGTACTTACTGGTACCCAGGGGAATATCCAGTATAAGCAGAGCATTTTGGGGTCGATCTCCTGCCAGTACACCACCCACCAACTGGTGTACAGCCATTTGTACTAGGGTAGCCATTAATCTTTAACAATAATTCGTAATTTGTGGCCACTAGAAGGCACAAAATCCCAGCAGTGAAGTCTCAAGGCGTAACCCCTAGGTGGCGCTATCCTAAGGGCTACTACCCTGCCTGCTTGGCTAGTTGCAGGTTAAGCGGCCTAGGTTCTGATCTGGGTGCCTCCACCCGGAGGTCAGGGTTGGTAGTGGTCAAGTTGACCTGAGCACAGCCCTCCAGGACACTGTAACCCCTTTTCTCCTTTTAGTGGCCAAAACAGTACAATAATCACTTTCATAATGACCCTTATTCACCAGGCAATTACCCACTGTTTGCACTTAACACCAAGGCTGGTTCCTCTAGCTTGACCCTGAGGACCCCCCTGTAAAACAAGGTTAAGCACAGCAAATAACAACAGTACAATACTCTTGGCACAAACTGGAACCACAGTCAGATTAAATGCAAACAAAGTTAAATCTGATTTATTCAGGGGACTTGGACAAGGAGGGCATAATCAGGTTGATTTGCTTAAAACTATATTAATCAGACAGTTATGCATGCAGTTTAGAGTCCCTACACAGTCACACCTCTGGGTACCCAGGTAGGAAAAGCAGTGGGCTAGCCAGGAATGTTGCAGCTGGTTGAGGCCCTGTGATGGAAGAAAGCAACACGCACAACACACACTATTTGTAATCCGGAGCTGGAGGGTTCAGTTTGTGAAAGAAAAGGCAACAAGACAGTCAGATGACAACACTTTTAGATTTAGCTGTTGTTACAGGGAGCTACCCTGATGTTTACTCACGATACCCAATACGGACACAGGCAGGGCGAAATTGAGACTGCAGGCTGTTGAGCTGGAGTGCCGGAGAAGCAGGGCCACCACAGATCACCGAGGTGTCATTCCTATTCCAGGCATTGAGCAGGGGCTGATCCCCAGGCCAGTCTCGTCGAGGACTTTCTCTGCATAGCAGGTATTCTGGCTGGGCCAGTGTAGCAGGGCAGGCAAGCGGAAATGGATATGGATTCAGTCCGTGGAGCTGGATACAGCCTCCAGCAAGCAAAACACAGTTCAAACACACAGTGGGGAACCAAATCACAAACCACTATAAGCACACAGCACATTCATACGTGAGGAAATTCCACTGTACCAGGCAAATGGCTCTCCAGTCGCAATGACAGAGTCTCTGCACAATCCGGGAGTTCAGAGGTGGCTAGAAGTCCTGACAGGCCGATAGCATTCAGCAAATCTTCTGTCTTCTTCAGGTTAAAGCCTGGTCACAATTCAGTGGCTTAATTCACTCTCAAGTTTGGATTCAGTCAAAAAAAAACACAAGTTCTCTCTCAGGAACAGCAGGCGGCATGCAGGCCAAACTCAGGCCTTTCTGCAGTTTTCCCACACGAATCCACTATGGATTGCTGCTCCGAACTATCTCGAGCTGTTACTTCTTCACTTCCCAACTCAGATCTAACTGAAACTGCAAGCAGTGTGGGACTTTCCCAAGATCCAAAACGTTTGGTTGGTTGATCTGTCGGTCAGTCACAACAAGGGCTCCCCTCCAGGTTATTTTAGGTGCCAAAAGCCCAAAACTACAATTCCTACAAGTTTTGGCCCCACCAATCCTCTGTAGGGAGGCTCCATTTTAGAGTCCCAAATGTACTGATTGGCCCATTCTGCAGTCAGGACCAAGATGATGAAAACAAACAGAACTGTCCATGCTGCAAAGAAGGCAGGTAACTGACTACTGGATTGGTGATGTACAGATCAGCAAACAAGTACATCTTCTAACAAAGCTCCCTCTCAGATTAATTATGACTGCAATCCAGACAGCTCTTAAAGAGACAGTACACAGAGGCTATACAGGCCCTCTCTGGCAATACATTTTAAACTGCTAAAATGCAGGACACCAACCTGGCAGTGAGCATTTAGGCAAGCTCAAGGAAGACTTTTGGAAACCCCCATTTGTAGGAGGGGTTACATGAAAGACACCATTTGAGTATTTAGGTTTTATTTGGACTCTCCTTCTATTCTATTGTCTTGCATCCACCTGTGTGTGTCTCCTTCTTCTGTGTTTCCATATTATTTCCTTAAAGAACAAAATTAACGATCCTTGGTTAATAGATACTTGCCCCCATAGTGTATGTTGGTTATGAAAATCATCCTTCCTCAGTCTCACAATGTGTCAGTGTTTCCACTCAATAAGCCATATTCCTGTGTCTGTACATTTATCACTGGTTGCAAAGATTTGTAAACTTCTTCTAATGATACATTTTGACAGCCTCACCAAAGACATGGTCAGATATTTCCTGAAATTTCTGTGATCTTTCTACAGAAATCTCCTACTTTCTGCATTTCCACAGTAGGGGCATGAGAGAAACTCTTTAGAAACTTTCTGAAAATATCTGCAAATATCTGACCATGTCTGTACTACTATGTATGCTCAGGGCACAACCACAAACATAACAACAAAAACAAGCGTTATGACTAAATACAGGGTTGTCAAGACACTGCAAGGTATGTGATTGAATGACAGAACTTAGGTCACTGTGGCCGAGACTGTAATTCCCTCAGGGAAGGTATCAACGAATACTGTGTTTGTAGCAAAATCCACAATCCACAGCCAGAACAGAAGCGGAGAGCACAGTTACTTGTAGATGGCTCAATAGATGAAACACTTGAAATTTCAAATCGTGTAATGTAGGCATCAGGTTCTGTTTACCATGGTGCATCTAGGGCTTCAGGTTCTGTTGGTTTGACATGGTGCATCAGAAACATCTGGTTCTGTTTGTCTGTAAGGTACATTTGAGGTATCACATCAAATGAGTGAATGCGTTGAGTGACTCAGTTTGAGTGCGGAAGAATAGCAGCGTGTCATTTTAGCGAGTTGTGTAATAGCAAATGCAATGTCAGTGAGGGTGACTTGTGGTGGGGTGGGACAGTATTTACCCTGAAGTAGTAATTAGTGCAATCTCAGGGATGGTTATAATAGTAAGGGGAGGTTTGAGGTGAGCCCCCCATCAGGGCTCAGGGGCAGGTCCCACAGAAAATATAGTGTAGCATTGTATAAGTGTTTTAGATACTGGCGTTTTTCTTGTTCCATGAGTGAATGAATGCTGTTCGCTGTTTTGATGTTCGCTGTTTTTGATACTCACTGTTTTTGCTCATGCTCATTTGTGGTTGCTCATATGATCGGTACTGTTTTGGTTTTCCATTTTTGACATGGAACCTATCAAGCACTGTCTTCTGTTTGTCATGGCACATCTGGAGCATCTGGTTCTGTTTGTCTGCCATGGAACATCCATTGTGTTTGCATCTGTTTGTCATAGCACATCTGGGTCATTTGTTTCTGTTTGTCTGTCATGGCACATCTGGGTCATTTGTTTCTGTTTGTCTGTCGTGGCACATCAGGGACATCTGATTCCATTGTTTTCCATGGCACATCTGGGCCATCTGGGTCTGTGTCTCTTCCGAGGCAAATCTGGTGCATCAGGTGCTATTTGCCTGCTATGGCACATCTGGGCATAGTTCTGTTTGTCTGTCATGGCACATCTGGTGCATTTGGTCTGTTTTGTCTGCACATCTGGGACATCCTCATTCAGTCTGACTTCTGTGGCACACTTGGGGCATCTACTTTGTTTATCTGCGATGGTACCTCTGGGGCATCTAGTCTGTTTTGTCTCACTTGGCACATCTGAAGCACCTGGTTCTGTGTCTCCCATGGCACATCTGGGACATCTGGTTCTGCTTTACTACCATGGCACATCTGGACCTGTTTTCTGTCATGGGACATCTGGGAAATCTGGTTCTGTTTGTCATGCCACAGCTGGACACACAGGTGTGCTTGCCTGCCATGGCATATCTGATGCACCAGTTTTGTTTGTCTGTCATGGCACATCTGGGGCATCAAGTTCTGTCTGTCAGTCTTGGCACACCTGGGGCATCTGATTATCATGTCACATCTAGGGCATCTGGTTTGTTTTATCTGCCATGGAACATCTGGGGCACATGGCTCTGTGTCTACCATGGTACATCTAGGACATTTTGTTCTGTTTGACTGTCATGGCACATCTAGAATCCGGTTGACTTGTCTATCATGGCATATCTGTGGCATCTGATTGTTTTGTCTGACATTGCACATCTAGTTGTAACCCCTGCAAATGGGGTTCCCAAGAACTTCAGGAGCTTGCTTGAATGCTCCAAGCCTGAATGGTGTTTGGCATTTAAGCCATTTATCAGTGAGTGTTTTTAGAGCCTCTGGTACTGTCTCTTTAAGAGCTGTCTGCTTGCAGACATAATTAGTTTGTATGGGGGACTGTGTGCTTCTCTGAGTACCACTCGAGCTGCTGCCAATTCACTTCATTTTGCAGTCACTAGGGTGCAAAGGGAACCTATCTGAAAGATGTAACTGTTTGCCAGAAATTATTTAGAGTAATAATGAAATTACAGTTTGTCTAACCTGCTTTTTGCAGTCAGAACTGTGTCTGCTAGTTCCCATTCTAGTTTTGAACTGCTGAACTGGACCAATCAGTGTGGGGTAAGCTAGCTCTAAAATGATGCCTTGGACGAATCAGAACTTGGACTCATAATCTGAGCCAGCCACAAGAGGATTGTATGGGCAGTGACTCTGGAGATGTAGTTTAGACTTCAGTGCCTTTTGGACCAACAGCAGCAGTCTATTGTGGTGACAGCCAATCCAGTCAAGAACTGGGAGGAACTCAAAGGAAGTGCCGGTTTCGTCAGTTGGAGTTCAGTTGAGCTTTGGCAGTGAAGAAGGAAGGAGCCCTGTGCTTTTTCAGTGTGCAGTTTTAGTCAAAAACGTGTGTAAGGCCCAGAGTTCGGTCTGCAGCTTGTGTAACAGCTTATTAGGACTGAATCAGTCCTGTGAAAAGAATCAAAGGATCTCTGAAGTAGAAACCAGGCTCACCCTGTAGAAGACTGGAAGAATTGCTGAAAATTGCACTCGGTCTGTCAGGAACTGAATCTGCTGTGTGTTCTCCCGGTATTGTGCAGTAATTGCGATCGGGATACAGATGCAGCCTGCCTGGTATAGTACTTCTTTTATATGGATGTGAAGAGGTTTGTGTACCTCAAGTGAGCCCTACTGACATTGAAGGACCCTATCTTATTTGGAGGTCGTGAGTACTAATTCAGGGTTGCTCCTGTTGAATTGCCACATTAAATCCAAATGGAATTACTGTACTGCTGACTGTTTAATTCTCCTTTCTCTGTGTGAAAGGGCCCCTACCAGCTGCCACGGTTTGGACTAGCCACTAGGGCTTGGGTACCCTAGGACAGTAACTGATAGGGATAGGCCTGTGCACAGAGCCAGGTAGATTATTAGAGTGATAAGCTAATTAACCTGATTTCCCCTGTCCTTGTTATATCCCCTAAATAAATCAGAGCTGCTTGTTTCAGCAAAGTTATACTGCCTGAGGTATTTGTCTATGTTAAAGTACTGTACTGTGATTGTTGCACTGTATCTCATTTCACAGGAGGTCCCAGTGCGGAACCAGACCTGGGGGTAAGTGTATACTGAAGGTAATTCTGGATATTGTGTGGGCCACTAGTGGGAAGAAAGGGGTTGCAGTGTCCCAGAGGGCTGTGACCAAGTTAGTTTAACTATTGCAACCCTGACCTCTGGGTGGAGGCACCCGCCATTGGATCCAGGCCCCTCAACCTGTTAGTGGCAAATCAGGCAGGGTAGTAGCCCTGGGATAGCGCCATCTAGGGGTTACATCTTGGAGCTCACCGCTGGGATTGTGTGTCCTCTAGTGGCCATATTTACTGAACCACTGTTAAGAAAAAAATGGGCACCTGACAGAAGTGGCTGTGCACCGCTGGTGGAGTGGTGTACTGGGAGGAGATCAATTCCCTCAAAATGCTATGCTTATCCTGGACATCCCCTGGTATCAATACGGACACTGTGCAGGGAGTACTTTCCAAGGTGGAAGGTTTACAAAACCCTGTGGTGGTGGGTCGGCATGCTAATCTGCTCACCCACACTTTCCTGGCCCTAGTAGAGTTTAAGGATCCCATAGATAGCTCCAAAGTGCCACAGACCATTACCCCAGAGGAGCCCTCACTGCTGGAGAGTGATAACTAAGGACAGTAAAGACCCGGGGAATCAGCCCCACCACTATCTGAAACTTTTGAGGAGAAATTTGCTGAATGGTTGCTGGGAGAGGGAAAACTGTGGAGGACTTGAAGAAACTATTCTTGCCACCTGGGGTGTTCCTCCCCAACACCCTCTCCTGCTCCAGTGCCCGTAATGGTGGCTGAACCAATGCAGACTCCTATTTCTGCACCTGCCATTAGTCACGACTCTTACCGAAGGTTGAGGATCTTCTCTGGCACCTCCCACCCCCAAGGGAGGATGACTGGGAGACCTGGATGAGACTATGTTGCCCCCAAGTGCTAGAATGGCAATGCTCGGAAGGTGAAAGCGAAAGAGGGTTAGTGAGAGCCTCCGAGGTCCTGCCCTGGCTACCATCCGTGCTAAACGGGCCAGTAACCCTGAAGCGACTGCACAGGCCTATCTTGAGGCCTTGGAGAATGTGTATGGGAGCCCAGATTCTGATGAGGACCTATGGTGGAGAGTAAGAGATGCACAACAGTACCAAGGGAGTTGTTGTCTGTGTATGTATTCAGCTGGAAAAATTGTTGCAAGAATGCCTCAGAAAGGTAGTTTGCCAGCGATTGAACTGGACCGAACCAGGCTGGACAGGATCCTAAGTCTGCCCCCTTCTCAGAACTGCTGTTGCTTCAGTTACACCTGGCAGATCGACTGGAATCCCCACCCTCCTATGATGAGTTAATGAGAGAAATTCGAGGAGTTGAGAAAAGGCGACCTGGGAGGACCTGCACCAATAGCTGCGACTACGACCAGTGACTGAGGTGACCATCAAGTGAAGTTCAGGGGCAGAGGTTGGCAGTCAATGAGTGCTCTGACAAGGAAAAGATATGTCTACAATGGGCGAACTGTTGAGAGAGATCCGAATTCAAAACAGTCCCTTTATGAAGGCACGCCTGCAAGTACGGGCCCTGACCTATATCCGACTGCATCTGCTATGGGGTGGGGTACCCACCATGTATCTCCTGCTGATAACAGCTCCGAACTCGATTCCTTGACCATGGAAGTGGAGAAACTGACGAGATGTCTCCAAATGCTTATCACGCCAGAGACAGAGATGGCACCAAGGTTTCCAGTTAGTAATACCCGCCCTGGCTCCCAGTGTGGCGCCTCGGCCAGCTCAAACTCCAGAAAGTATGTTTTGCTATAATTTTGGAAAGATGGGCACATGAAAAGGGAATGCCAGTCTCCCAAAAGACACTGACAAAGTTGCATATAGGCTACAAGGAGAGCTTAGGAGAAGAAATCAGTGGTTAAGAGGTGCACGACATGATCCCAGTGAGGCACCAAAATGCTAATTCACGTCCTTTTGTGGCAAGGTCAGTTGCCCAGGCCCCCACTACCACTCTCCAGACTGGTCCAGAATAGTGGGTCCCTCCATGGAGACCACTGTAAAGGTGGCAGGTGTCTACAAAAGCTATATTAGACAGTGGCTCCCAAGTGACAATTATGTTCCAAGATTGGTATCAGAAGCATTTGTCAGACGTACCTTACAACCATTAGAAGGACTGCATGTATGGGGTTAGTGAGAGCCTACCTATTCGGGTATATCCGAATTTGGCTGTCTTTCCCCACCTCCGTGGCTGGGTGGCCGAACAAGTAGAGACCCTAGCCTTAGTGTGTCCCCACTGGACTGTATGATGGTGTCCCTTTGTTGATTGGAACAAATGCTCATATGTTCGGAAGGCTGGCACAGTTGTGTTATGAAAAACAGGGGTCAAAGACTAGTAGAGCTTTAAGAGTTCCGCTTTAATTAAGAAGGCCTATGAGGCACAGAGAGATGCTGAAAAAACAGAACCAGAGGAACGGTCGGAATTGTATGGAAGAAGGATCCTGAGTCTCTGATCCCAGCCAAATGCCCAGTGTACCTTACAGGAGAGGTCCGTATCAGAAAGGATGTTAAGAATAAAATATTAATGTTGGATGCACCAGGCGATGGAAAATTGCCAGAGGACTGCTGGTCAAGCCTAGTATTTTGCCCGCTAGAGCCCATGCTTATGCCAGAAGGGTAATGGTCCAAGTTCATAATGTGTCTGAAAGAGACATTCGAGTAAACAGAGGTTGCATCCTGGCTAATGTGCATTGTGCAGACACTGCAGTGCTACCCAGCAGCAAGAGTTCAAGGAAGAATGACAGAGTAACGCCTGACTTGTTTGATTTCGCGACTCCGCTGCCAGCTGAATGGAAAGTGAAGATCAGTGAGAAGCTTGCCCAGAGAGACCAGGTGTTTTCTTTAAAGGAATGGGATGTAGGATGCGTGCAAGGAGCTGAGCACAATATCCGGCTGCATGACGAAAGACCATTGGTGAGGTCTCGACGCCTGGCACCTGCTGACATAGATGATGTGAGACGGCATCTGAAGAGATGTTAGCTGCTGGTGTAATACAAGAATCCAGAAGCCCTTATGCTTCCCCATTGTGGTAGTGAGGAAAAGAATGGAACAGTAAGGATGTGTGTGGATTATCGCACCTTAAACCGCGGACTATCCTGATCAGTACACAATGCCCGCATTCAGGATGCTTTGGACTGCCTAAACGGAGCAAGTGGTTCTCTGTGCTGGATCTCGCAGTGGGTACTATCAGATCCCGATGGCCCCAGAGGACCGTGAAAAGACAGCCTTTATCTGTCCGCTTGGCTTCTATGAATTCATGAGGATGCCTCAAGGGATTTCAGGTGCCCCAGCCACTTTTCAACGATTGATGGAGCGTGCAGTGGGGACATGAACTTACTAGAGTGCCTGGTATACCTAGATGATGTTATTGTGTTTGGCAGCTCACTGGAGGAACATGAGAGCAGATTATTTAAGGTATTGGACCGACTGGAGGACTTTGCCTTAAACTGTCCATTGATAAGTGTCAATTTTTCAAACATCAGTAAAGTATGTGGGACACATAGTATCCACCGAGGGAATAGAGACCGACCCAAGTAAAGTTGAGGCCTTGACCACCTGGCCACAGCCCAAAAATCTAAAAGAACTGCAAAGATTCCTGGGATTCTGTGGTTATTATCGGCGCTTCATCAAGGACTATTCAAGAGTGATCCGCCTTTACTTAACCTTACTCAAGGGTATCCCCAACCCACAAAAATACCAAAAGTCAGCATCCCTCAAGACTGAAAGAGTGTATTTTCATCCGAGTGAAGTATTTGGGGCCCGCTGGACTCCTGATTGTGAGACTGCTTTTCATGAGATCATATATCAACTTACCCATGCTCCAGTGCTGGCCTATGCCGATCCAAGAAAACCTACGTCCTGCACACTGATGCTAGCTTGCAAGGGTTGGGGCTGTGTTGTACCAAGAGCACTAGAATGGCCTGAGACCAGTGGCCTTTGCCAGTAGAAGCCTGACCCCATCCGAAAAGAACTATCCTGTACATAAGTTAGAGTTCCTAGCTTTGAAGTGGGCTATTGTTGACCAATTCCATGAGTACTTGTATGGGGCTAAAATACTAGTAAAACTGACAATAATCCTTTGACCTATGTGCAGACCTCAGCTAAGTTGGATGCCACTGGCCATAGGTGGCTTTCTGCATTATCTACATATGACTATGCTCTCGAATACCGAGCAGGTCTGAACCACATAGATGCTGATGCTCTCTCCGGAGGCCTGTTCCCCAGAATGATTGGGTCCGACTGGCAGAACCTGACATTCGAGCACTCTGCCGAAGTTTGACAGGGAGGAACAAATGTCCCACGGACGCAGTGGACTGCATGGTGGATTGCTTGGGAGCCTCTGAGAATTGCATACCTGCTGCTTATTGCCACTTTTCTGCAATAGACATTGGTGCACTGCCTCAGCTGGACAATGACAGTATTCATGGGCTCAATCCACGATCCCATGATCAAAGCAGCTTTAGAAGCCCTCTATGCAGGAAAAGATGTGTCCAAACACGCCTCCACTGATTTGAGAACTGCACTGTTATACAAAGAAGGTCCTAAGTTGAAACTGATCAATAAACTGTTATACAGAGAAACAGTAGACAGAGGGACAAGTAGACAAACAACAACTAGTGCTGCCCACTGCCTTCGAGACTCAGTATTGAGGTCCTTGCACAACCACATGGGGCACCTTGGTATAGACAGAACACTTGACTTGGTGAGATCCAGATTCTATTGGCCTAAGATGGGGGCTGATGTGGAGCAACACATTCGAACTTGTAGTACGCTGCTTACAGAGGAAAGCTTTTGCCCCAGAGGGCTGCCCCCTTGTTAACATAACCACCAGTGCACCCATGGAGCTGGTCTGTATTGATTTTCAAGTTTGGAGTCAGATCAAAGAAATATCAGTAATGTGCTGGTGGTCACTGACCATTTCACGAGATATGCCCAAGCTTTCCCCACCAAAGACCAGAAAGCATCCACTGTAGCCAAAGTACTTGTAGAAAACTTTTTGTTCACTATGGGGCTCCACAAAGAATCCATTCTGATCAAGGGAGAGACTTTGAGAGTCGTCTGATCAAAGAGATGCTTTCTCTGTGGGAGTCGAAAGTCCAGAACCACTCCTTACCACCCCAGGGGACCCACAGCCTGAGCGCTTTCAACCGCACTTTGCTAGATATGCTAGGCACCCTGCACCCAAAGGACAAGCCTAGATGGAGCCAACAAATTAGCACCCTGGTACATGCTTATAACTGCACCAAAAGTGATGCCACTGGATTCTCCCCTACCGCCTGATGTTTGGAAGAGAAGCTCGACTACCAGTAGATGTGTGTTTTGGGGTCTCTCTGATGGGGTTCAAGCTGACAACTATTTACAGTATGTGCAAAGTTAAAGGCCCAGCTAACTCATACGTACCAACTGGCTCAAACCATGGCTGCCAAAAGAAATCAGGCCAACAAAGAAAGGTATGATAAAAGGTGAAAGCACAGGAACTCCAGGAGGGAGACGGGTATTGCTAAGAAATCTGGGACTGCATGGCAAGCACAAGATTGCTGACAGATGGCACCATCTCCCTCACATTGTAGTGGGCAAACTAGATGATCTGCCAGTGTACAAAGTAAGGCCTGAGAATAATTCAAAGATGTAAAACAATGCATAGAAATCATTTACCCATTGGACAAATCTTAATTGAGTCTGAGCCCCTAGAAGATGCCCCTCTGGACCAGTGACTAGAGCTGCTGCTAAGAAAAGATCAAGAAAGTCTGCACCTACAGAAAAAAGTTAAAGTGTTCCCTCCACAAGTCCCAGTTGAGCATGACTGTCAGTCCATATCGGAAGAAAGTGAGGTGACTTTGAATACTATCCTTCTTACGAACTGAGTCAATTGTTTGGGGCAATCCCTAGTCAATACTGGAGACAAAGCTGGGCCTTCTGGACTGTCTAAGCCCCCAGCTTCATCCTGGAGCCAATGCTCCCAGAAAGTGAAAGTGCAAAGCATCAGATCAGATGAAATGGAATCATTGTGCATGGTTGAACTGTTTGAGCTTTCAGGAGGAAATGATAGATTGGGGCAGACTGGTGATACACCGAACAAGAAGAGTATTTTGAGTGCCCTGACAGTCCACTGCCAGTGTCCGAAAGCTCTCCATGCGAGCCAAATGTTGTGGACTCAGAAACTGTAACTCCTGGAGCTGAAAGTGCCCCAAGTTCTAGCCTCTCTACCCCCATGGAGACTCCCTGACAAGTGAGGACAATGCTGAAAATGAGGCTCAGAGTGCAGAGACTATAACAGTTCCCCCTAGAAAGACTGGTCGAGCTGTAAAGCCTGTGGTGCACCTCAGTTATGATTCACTTGGGAGGCCTGTGGACTTGCCTCTCAATGTTGTCCATAAAGGAGTGTATGTGTCCCCGAGCTCATTGCCCAAACTGAGCATCAGTGCTAACCCAAGTTACTTGTGTTGCCCTCTATGCATGGTGCCTTGCCCCATCCAGCCCCAAGGTAACTGATAGGAAGGCCCCCTCTTCAGGTTTCATGTACAAGAGGTAATAACTTGAGTTATGGTACAATGTGTATGTAATACTGTGTAAAGAGGACGTACTGCAATGTTTCAGAAATGTGTTCTTGGTAAAATGATATATTGACTGATGATTACATATGCGAGCCTAATAAAATGATATATGGTTGCAGTTGAAACTTATGAGTACTTGCAGCTGTGAGACGTCAAGCTTTCCCAAGCCAGGAAGGTGTAACCCCTGCAAATGGGGGTTCCCAAAGACTTCAGGAGCTTGCTTGAATGCTCCAAGCCTGAATGGTGTTTGGCATTTAGCCATTTATCAGTGAGTGTTTTTAGAGCCTCTGGTACTTCTCTTTAAGAGCTGTCTGCTTGCAGACATAATTAGTTTGTATGGGGACTGTGTGCTTCTCTGAGTACCACTCGAGCTGCTGCCAATTCACTTCATTTTGCAGTCACTAGAGTGCAAAGGAACCTATCTGAAAGATGTAACTGTTTGCCAGAAATTATTTAGAGTAATAATGAAATTACAGTTTGTCTAACCTGCTTTTTGCAGTCAGAACTGTGTCTGCTAGTTCCCCATTCTAGTTTTGAACTGCTGAACTGGACCAATCAGTGTGAATAAGCTAGCTCTAAAATGATGCCTTGGACGAATCAGAACTTGGACTCATAATCTGAGCCAGCCACAAGAGGATTGTATGGGCAGTGACTCTGGGAGATGTAGTTTAGACTTCAGTGCCTTTTGGACCAACAGCAGCAGTCTATTGTGAGTGACAGCCAATCCAGTCAAGAACTGGGAGGAACTCAAAGGAAGTGCCGTTTCGTCAGTTGGAGTTCGTTGAGCTTTGGTAGTGAAGAAGGAAGGAGCCCTGTGCTTTTCAGTGCAGTTTTAGTCAAAAACGTGTTAAGGCCCAGAGTTCCGGTCTGCAGCTTGTGCACAGCTTGTTAGGACTGAATCCGTCCCGAGAAAAGAATCAAAGGATCTCTGAAGAGTAGAAACCAGGCTCACCCTGTAGAAGACTGGAAGAATTGCTGAAAAGTGCACCGGTCTGTCAGGAACTGAATCTGCTGTGTGTTCTCCGCGGTATTGTGCAGTAATTACGATCGGGATACAGATGCAGCCTGCCTGGTATAGTACTTTTTTATATGGATGTGTGAAGAGGTTTGTGTACCTCAAGTGAGCCCTGCTGACATTGAAGGACCCTATCTTATTTGGAGGTCGTGAGTACTAATTCAGGGTTGCTCCTGTTGAATTGCCACATTAAATCAAATGGAATTACTGTACTGCTGACTGTTTAATTCTCCTTTTCTCTGTGTGAAAGGGCCTACCAGCTGCCACGGTTTGGACTAGCCACTAGGGCTTGGGTACCCAGGGACAGTAACTGATAGGGATAGGCCTGTGCACAGAGCCATAGGTAGATTATTAGAGTGATAAGCTAATTAACCTGATTTCCCTGTCCTTGTTATATCCCTAAATAAATCAGAGCTGCTTGTTTCAGCAAAGTTATACTGCCTGAGGTATTTGTCTATGTTAAAGTACTGTACTGTGATTGTTGCACTGTATCTCATTTCACAGGAGGTCCCAGTGTCGGAACCAGACCTGGGGGTAAGTGTATACTGTGAAGGTAATTCTGATATATTGTGGGCCACTAGTGGGAAGAAGAGGTTGCAGTGTCCCAGAGGGCTGTGACCAAGTTAGTTTAACTATTGCAAACCCTGACCTCTGGGTGGAGGCACCCCATTGGATCCAGGCCCCTCAACCTGTTAGTGGCAAATCAGGCAGGGGTAGTAGCCCTGGGATAGCGCCATCTAGGGTTACATAGTACATAAAACTGTGTCTGCCATTGCACATCTGACACATCTGGTTCTGTTTGTCTTGGCTCATTCGGGGCATTTTATTTTTATTTTATTTATTTAGGTTCGAAAGTACCTTTGAGCCAAGGCTCTTTACAAAGGTTCACGTCAGTAAAAACATTGTTTAAACAAGATACATGTAACCCCCTGCAAATGGGGGTTCCCAAAAGACTTCCAGGAGCTTGCTTGAATGCTCCAAGCCTGAATGGTGTTTGGCATTTAAGCCATTTATCAGTGAGTGTTTTTAGAACCTCTGGTACTGTCTCTTTAAGAGCTGTCTGCTTGCAGACATAATTAGTTTGTATGGGGGACTGTGTGTTCTTTTGATTGAGTACCACTCAAGCTGCTGCCAATTCACTTCATTTTGCAGTCACTAGGAGTGCAAAGGGAACCTATCTGAAAGATGTAACTGTTTGCCAGAAATTATTCAGAGTAATAATGAAATTACAGTTTGTCTAACCTGCTTTCTTTGCAGTCAGAACTGTGTCTGCTAGTTCCCCATTCTAGTTTGAACTGCTGAACTGGACCAATCAGTGTGGGGTAGCTAACTCTAAAATGGTGCCTTGGACTGAATCAGAACTTGGACTCATAATCTGAGCCAGCCACAAGAGGATTGTATGGGCAGTGACTCTGGGAGATGTAGTTTAGACTTCAGTGTCTTTTGGACCAACAGCAGCAGTCTATTGTGAGTGACAGCCAATCCAGTCAAGAACTGGGAGGAACTCAAAGGAAGTGCCGGTTTTGTCGGTTGGAGTTCAGTTGAGCTTTGGCAGTGAAGAAGGAAGGAGCCCTGTGCTTTTTCAGTGTGCAGTTTAGTCAAAAACGTGTGTAAGGCCCAGAGTTCCGGTCTGCAGCTTGTGTAACTGCTTGTTAGGACTGAATCCGTCCTGTGAAAAGAATCAAAGGATCTCTGAAGGAGAAACCAGGCTCACCCTGTGAAGACTGGAGGAATTGCTGAAAATTGCACTCGGTCTGTCAGGAACTGAATCTGCTGTGTGTTCTCCCCGGTATTGTGCAGTAATTGCGATCGGGATACAGATGCAGCCTGCCTGGTATAGTGCTTTCTTTATATAAATGTGTGAAGAGGTTTGTGTACCTCAAGTGAGCCCTGCTGACATTGAAGGACCCTATCTTATTTGGAGGTCGTGAGTACTAATTCAGGTCCTCCCTGTTGAATTGCCACATTAAATCCAAATGGAATTACTGTACTGCTGACTGTTTAATTCTCCTTTCTCTGTGTGAAAGGGCCCCTACCAGCTGCCATGGTTTGACTAGCCACTAGGGCTTGGGTACCAGGAACAGTAACTGATAGGGATAGGCCTGTGCACAGAGCCATAGGTAGATTATTAGAGTGATAAGCTAATTAACCTGATTTCCCTGTCCTTGTTATATCCCCCTAAATAAATCAGAGCTGCTTGTTTCAGCAAAGTTATACTGCCTGAGGTATTTGTCATGTTAAAGTACTGTACTGTGATTGTTGCACTGTATCTCATTTCACAGGAGGTCCCAGTGCGGAACCAGACCTGGGGGTAAGTGTATACTGTGAAGGTAATTCTGATATATTGTGTGGGCCACTAGTGGGAAGAAAGGGGGTTGCAGTGTCCCAGAGGGCTGTGACCAAGTTAGTTTAACTATTGCAAACCCTGACCTCTGGGTGGAGGCACCCTCCATTGGATCCAGGCCCTCAACCTGTTGGTGGCAAATCAGGCAGGGGTAGTAGCCCCTGAGATAAGCGCTATCTAGGGGTTACATACACAACAAATTTCCTAAACATAAAATAAGGAGTACACAGATTGCAAGCAGCCATGGGCATTGTCACTGTCTGTAAAACATAGCAACAGTACATAAACAAAATAAACATCAAAGTTCTTAAAACATTAAATAAGGTTACACAAACTGTAAAGCATCCAGTGACACTGTCACTTTCAAGGAGAGTATTAACACATAATTCAGTATGGTATGAATACACTTTGGGAAAGAAGCTAGGAACTAGCAGTAGCAAGGGTAGGTGTAGTAGATGAGGCTGCATGAAGGGAGCAGGGAAAGGTGGAAAGGAGGAAGGAGGGGTAGAGGGCTCAGTGAGCAGAGACAAGGCGGAAGGAAACAGTGTGAGGGAGCTGAGGTAGGGGACAGGGGCTGAAGTAGAACTAGGCAGGAGAGCATAGAGAGAGGTAAAGGGGCAATGTGGTGGGGTAGGGAGGAGATGGTGTGGATGCAGGGGTTGTGGAGACAGGGAAAGAGACAGAAGGCAGTCAAGTGGGCAGTGATGGGGAGACAGAATGGGAAGTAATAGGTGAAGCAGTAATAATCAGGGAATTATGGGAAGCAATCACAAGAAGCCTGGTAGTGAGGTAATGGCTAGATTCCACTTGAATGCGCCAAGCGAAGTAAGGTTGGTTATTTCTGTTGACAGTAAGTTGATCCAGATTGAGGCTCTATATTTGAAGGAGCGTTGCCCTTGAGTGGTCTGACAGCGGGTACCGAAAAGATCTGAGATTCCAAACTTCTGATAGGATGGGAGGCACAGTAAAATTTAGAATATTAAGTACTCCGGGGCAGGAGATCCAACAAGATATTTTTAGCTAGGATGCAGGTCTGGTATCTGAGTGTACCAGTTAGTTGGAGCCAGTTAGCTTGCTCATAGATGTCACAGGTATTTGGCGGCGGGGGCAGAGGTTAGCAGATGACAGGCCTTGTTTAGGGATATGGCTAGCACCTGAGTGCAGAGTCAGTAGCTGATCTGTACATCACCAATCCGTAGTCAGTTACGGAGATTACTGAGCTCTGGAGAGCAATGTTTAGGGCTGTGGCCATGAAGCAATCCTTAAGCTTATATAGTAATCCTATGCAAATGTTTACAGTTGTAGCAACATTGTCAATATGTTTGAGTATGCTAGAGTGCAATCGAGAGTCACTCCCAGATATTTAAACAGATAAACTTGCTCCAAAGTTATGTCGACACTGTTGTAGATAGTAAGTCCCCATTCTTTATGTTTGCTGTGGGTTCCATGAAACATCATTGCTTTAGATTTATGTAGTTCAGGATAAGTTTATGTTCTCTGAACCAAGACTCAACCGAGTGAAACTTTCCTGCAGCTTGGACTGTAAGGAGAGAGGATATGGGTGGAAACATAGAAACATGGAAACATAGACTTTGACGGCAGATAAGGACCGCTAGGCCCAGCTAGTCTGCCCATTTCCTACCTACAGGATAGGGCAGATCCTAGTTAACCAACAGCCTTTATCTTCCTGCCCCACAAGAATTGCCTTATGTCTGTCCCATGCATTCTTGAATTCTCCCACAGTTTTAGACCCCACAACTTCCTCAGGAAGGCTGTTCCATGTATCCACTACCCTCTCTGTGAAATAATACTTCCTCACATTGCCCTGAACCGCCCTCCTTCTATCTTTAAATTGTGTCCACTTGTTCTTGCAAGTCTCTTTTTCTGAAAGATGCTACTCTCTTGGACTTTGTTGATTCCTTGAGGTACTTGAAAGTTTCTATCATGTCCCCTCTCCTTCTTTCCTCAAGGGTATACATATTAAGCTCCTTTAGTCTCTCCTCATAGGCTTCTCTTGCAGACCCTGCACCATTTTAGTTGCCCTCCTCTGGACTGCCTCTATCCTGTCTATGTCCTTGCGGAGATGGGGGTCTCCAGAACTGGACACAGTATTCCAGATGGGTCTCACCAACTGTCTGTACAGAGGATAACAACTTCCTGTTTTCTGCTGCTGATGCCTCTCCCTATACATCCCAGTATACCCCGGCCCTCCCTACTGCCTTCTCTCACATTGCTTGCTAACTTTAAGATCATCTGATATGATTACCCCCAGGTCCCTTTCCTGTTTTGTTGTTGTTACTACCTCCCCACCCATTGTGTATTCTTCCCCTGGGTTCTTGTTTCCCAGGTGCATTATTTTGCACTTTTTGCATTGAATCCTAGCTGCCATCGTCTGACCATTCCTCCAACCTTGCCAAGTCCCTTTTCATCCTTTCCATGCCTCCTTGTGTATCAACCCTGTTGCAGATCTTTGTGTCATCTGCAAAAGGCATACTTTTCCTTCCAGTCCCTCTGCAATGTCACTGATGAAGACATTAAAAAGGACTGACCTAATACTGAACTCCTCATGTACTCCCACTAGTAACTGCTGCCCTCTTCAGAGTGGACTCCATTTACAATTACCTTCTGTGTCCTGTTGTCCAGCCAATGTTTTACAGGCTACCACCCTGGGACCCACTCCCCAGGCTGGTTAATTGACTATCAATCTTTTGTGTGGGACTGTGTCAAATGCCTTGCTAAAGTCTAGGTAGGCCATGTCCACAGCCCCTCCCTGGTCTACTACTTTGGTCACCCAGTCAAAGAAATCTTTAGATTCGTCCTGACATGACCTTCCCGCTGTGAACCCATGCTGCCTTGGATTCTGTGCTCCACTGACCTCTAGGTACTCAACTATTCTTTCCTTCAAAAGTGACTCCATCACTTTCCCCTACCACAGAGGTCAGACTGACAGGTCTGTAGTTTCCTGCCTCTGTCTTGGTCCCACTTTTGTGAAGGGGAATCACATCCGCCTTCCTCCAGTCCTCGGTACCACACCATCCTCCCATGATTTATTAAAAGAGTAGCCAGTGGTTTCACTAGTTCCTTCCTTAATTCTTTTAGAATTCTGGGTGAATTCCATCAGGACCCATTGCTTTGTCCACCTTCAGTTTTAGGAGTTCTTGCAGAACCCTTTCTTCTGTGAAAGGACTGGATTGACCCCCTATCAAGAGTGCTTCTGTTAATTGGATTAGGCACTTCCTCCTCTTTTATGAATACTGAGCAGAAATATTCATTCAGTATTCCTGCTTTTTCACTGTCCCCTCTGCCCACCACCGTTCATTCTATTCAGTCTCCACTATCCCTCCTTTGTCTTTCTCTCTCGCTGATGTACCTATAAAAGGTTTTATCCCTTCTTAACTGAGTTGGCTATCTTTTCCTCAGTTTGGGCCTTTGCTATTCTGAATTCCTCCTGCTTCTTTCTGCCTTAATTGGTACAGCTCTCTGTCCTGCTCCTTCTGTGTTTCCTTATACTTCCGAATGCTATCTTTTTCTTCTGACTTTCACAGCCCCTCTTGAGAACCATAGTGGCTTTTCTTTCGCTTTGATTTGTTTATTTGCTTCACACAAAGGCTTGTTGCATCTGTGATGGCAGTTTTGATAATTCCCATTGTTGCTCCACACTCCTTCTAGCCTGTTTGCTAGTGCTTTTCTGAGGCACTCTCCATCTTGCCAAAGTCAGCCCTCCTAAAGTCCAGTACCCTCACTTTTGTGGCTTGACTCTGTAGCTGAGTTTAATGTGAACCACACTGCATGATGGTCACTTGTCCCCAGATGGCAACCTACTTCTAGATCTGAGATCCTCTACTGCCCCGTTTGAGTACCGAGGGTCTAGAGTGCTCCCTCACAGTGGGTTCGAAACTAGCTGTCTAATGCCTGCCACCTGTAGGGCATCAAGAATGGCCCTGCTTTGGATGTGGCTGCAGCAATGTGCTCCAGTTAACATCTGCATATTCAGGTCTCCCATCAACAGTATCTCCCCTTTCTGCCATTCCAAGAATTCCTTCCATCATATCCTTGTCCATTCCTTCCCCTGACATGGGGGTCTGTACACAACCCTGTGCGGATTGTGGTGCCCTTTCCAGTCTCCAAGGTGACCCACAGTGCCTCCTCTCCTCCCTGTTTACTCTTTTGTTCGATTGCTTTTATCCTTCCTTTACAGAGAGCTACTCCTCCCCCTTCTCCTGCCTGTCTCTCCTGTAGGTTATGTACCCCTGGTATGTTAACATCCCAGTCATGGTTCTCTGTGTACCATGTTTCTGTGACTGCTTTCGATATCCAAGCATCCCTCTTCCATTAGGCCACCAGCTCAGGGAGCTTGTTGCCCAGACTCAGGCATTGGTACTCATTACCTCCATTTCCTGATGGCCTTACCCCTTTGCCCCATCCCTGTCCTTCTTGCCTTTGTCACTTTCTTCATTTACCCCTGCCCTTCTCCCTATCAACACCTCCATGTTGGTGTTTGCCACACTATCTACTGTGATTGTTTTGGGGGCTAGGATTTTCCTGCTCCTTTCCAGTGCCTCCCCTTGGCTAGTTTAAAAGCTTGCCAATGCATTTAAACCTATCACCTAGGATCCTGGTTCCCTCCCGGACAGATGCAGCCCATCATGCCAGTATAGGCTTGCATCACTCCAGGTGGATCCCCAGTCCCAATGAAGCCAAATCCCTGAGCTCCACACCAGTTTTTCAACCACTGATTGAATCCCATGGTATGGAACACTCTAGCCTCTCCTATGCCATAGATAGATAGTAGCACCTCCTAGAAGGTTACTGTGCATGCTACTTGACCAAGGCCCTCCCCAATTCCACAAACTCTTCCTGCACTTCTCTAATCCCTTTCTAGCCAGGTCATTTGTCCCTAGGTGGACAATGACATCCAGCTCCTCCCCTGTGCAGCTGCTCTGGCAATCCTGAGGATTCGCTCCCTGTCCCTCAAGCCATGGTGCCAGGCAGGCACCTACCTCCCTCTCCCTTGCTTGCCCAGTTCTACCTTCCTAACAATGGAGTCCCCACCAGGAGTTGTTTCCTTCCCTGCAGGGTCCCCTGCCACCCTCCTGTGGGTCTCCTTTGTGGAGGTTCCCAGCATCCTCCTTGGTCTCCACTGTAGGTGCCTCCATAGAGGAACCACACTTTGCCAGAATGGCATAGGAATTGTGGAGAGGTACAACTGGAAGGATGTGCCTCTGTTCCACCACCCTCACCCTCCCTGAGCCCACTGTGGTCCAACCGCTCCTCTTACTTGGCAACCTCTGAGGCAACGGCAGTGGCACTGGTGGTCTCTGGATAGAAGAGGAGGTCCCACAAATCCTGGCCAACTCCAGCCTGGAGATGAGCAACCTCCTCCCTCAGCCCAGAGAGGTGCCTGCAGATGGGACAACACGCATCCTCCAGAATATCTCCCGGAAGACTGCTGCTCCACAGCCACTGCACTGCACCACTCCAATCATGTCTTATTTCTGACCCCTTAACTGTTTGCAATCCTTACTGTTCGTCTGTTTTCTCTCTCTCTCCTTACTTTCTGCCTGTGTGCCCTTTAAGCTCCTGATTGTCCTGTTCTGAGACAAGAATATCCTATATTTCTCAGTAGACCACTTACTTGTTCAGAGGCAGACCTCCAGCAGCTAGAGGGGCGGAGAGCTACTCTTGCCCCTTCTAGGATGGTGGGTCCTTAGTGGTTCTGTGATCACTCACTTCCTGCCCCTAAACAGGAAGTTCCTGTTGTCAGTCAAATCCTGTGCCTATAAAATAGAACTAGCTTTGGGTGGGGGTGGAGGGAGGAAAGAGGCAATATAGTCCCAGCAGAGAAGTTCAGTCACACAGCAGTCCTTTCTCTTGGTGTCTTCTGCCAAGCTATTAGCAGAATCTTTCTAAGGCAGTCTTTAAATGTAGCTTCTTCTAGCAGCCATCCCCCTACTTACCAGATCTTTCTACAAGTAATTTAAACCTCACAGCAGTTAAGTCCTTTCAGTCACCTGAGATTTACACTCTAGATGACTTTTCAGTTACCCATTCAATTCAGTTAACCCAAACACACACTTTTTGTTTTTGTTTTGTATGTTAGTTTTTACCCTGAATTAAAGGTCCAAATACAAAAGTTCTTCTACTTTAGTCCCAGCAGAGAAGTTCAGTCACACAGCAGTCCTTTCTCTTGGTATCTTCTGCCAAGCTATGGGTGGGAGGTAAAGATAACCGCATCATCTGCGTACAGAAGAATTCTGTCACGGCAGGATGCAGGACGATTGGTCAGGAATATGCTAAAGAGCAAGGGACCTAAAATGGATTCTTGTGGGACTCAGAGTGGACCAGAAGGGAGGTGGAGAGGGTGTCACCAGTTCTAACTTGTTGGGTTTGAACACTGAGGTAGCTATGAAACCATTGATTGGTGTCAGTTGAGAGATCAATGAGAGACAGTTGTTCGATCAGCAGGGTATGGTTAACGGTGTTGAATGCCTTTGTCAGATCAATGTAAGTAGCACCAACAAGGTGCCCCCATCAAGGGTATTATGTATGTAGGAGGTGAATTCAAGAAGGGCAGTGGTTGTGCTGTGACCTTTTCTGAACCTGTGCTGCTCTGGACATTGTAGTTTGTATTTGTCAAGATAATCATTGAGCTGTTCAGCAACTATCCGCCCAAGGCTTTGGAAAGGGGAGGAGAATGGAGATAGGTCTGTAGTTGCTAGTTTGGATCTTGTCACCACTTTTGTGAATTGGAGTGACCACTGCAGATTTCCATTTTTGGGAACTGCGAGTGTGAGGACAGGTTTAGAATTTTGGTGAGGAGGGTCAGGACTTTGTCTATAGTGAGAGCGAGGAGTTTCAGGTCAAGGGAATCACCACTGATCTGGACTTCCCAAGCACTTTAAGAAGGTGCTTTCTAGCATGATCCTTAGAGATGGTTCTGAAGTAAAACAGTGGGTGCCCGAGTGGGTTCTGCTGAGTCAGCAGGTACGGCTTGGGGTGAGGGGTCAAGAAGGCTGGAGGTAGCACGTGCCTGAGATCCGTGAAGGTGCCATTGAATGCATTAGCCATGGAGACTGGATCCACAGAGATGGTTCCATTTACATTGAGCATGGAAGATGTAACTTTAGGGCTTTCCCAATTACTTCAGAGAGGTTGAACCAGAATTTCTTCCCATCTTTCCATGTACTAGCCTGGCGCTCCTATAATAGTTTGTGTACTGTGGTGAATCGCTCTTAAACAGGCATTCCTTGCAGCTTTGTAGGCCTGAGTATCCGCCTGACAGCCTGTTAACTTGGCATGGTGCCAGAAAAGGTCCCGAGATCTCATTTGTTCAAGCAGGTCAAAAGTTATCCACGGGTTGTTAAACCACTTAATCTTGCATTTTCTATAAGGGCATGGACATAGCAGGCAGAGCTGAAACTGCGAATAAAGTAATCAAGTGCAGTATGCACATCAGAGGCTATGTCTATAGGTAACCAGTCAAGTTCTCATAGGTGAGTTTTAAGGGGTCCTAGGTGGCCAGGAATCAATTTTCTACTATTAATGATTTGGGGAGGGTTGGTGAATTTGTTGGTCCAGGTGAACAGGATAGGGAATGGTCACTGATACAGTCTGGGAGAACTTCAGTTTGAGAGATGTGATCAGGTTGGTTAGTAAGTACCAATCCAGAAGGGTACTAGTCCCAGTCCTGTACTTGACCCGGTGGGTGATAGGATGATTTGCAAATATTCACTGCAATCAAGGCATCCTTATAGTTGTTCACACTAGGGAAGACAAATCAACATTAAAATCTTCAAGCAAGATGATTTCGAGCTTTGGTCAAGGGAGTTGATACAATCAAGGTGGGGGTCTAAGCCTTGATTGGACAGTTTGGGGAATATAGATAGAGGCCACTGTCAGGAGTTTATTATGTGCCCAAATAATACCTTGATGGTAATAACCTGGATCTCATTCTCAGGTTGTGGCAAATCTTATGGCATGGCCTTTAGAGACTCTTTTAGGTAGAGAACACAGCCCACACCTTTCTTGGAAAGCCTGTCGTGCCTGAAAACAGTGAATCGGGATTGATATTGCTTAAACTGGAATCATTGAGGATAGCCATGTCTCAACCACTGATATAATGTCTGGATTATGGTGTGATATCCATGCTGTTAAGGAGTCAAGTTTACTGAGCAGGCTGCAGATATTTATGCTTGCTAAAGAGAGCATCCCAGCCTTGCAGGTGTAACTGGTACCAGGCCGTGAGGGGCCAGGGTTCAGGTGAATGTTGCCTGAAATAAGAAGCAACAGTACTATTAGGTGTTTTAGGAGAACCGTGAGGTAATTCTGATGGGGTAGATGGATCCTTTTTAGCAGGTTCTTTGCCAGAGGTAGTCACATGAGCAGAAGCCTGTTAATAAGAGGGATGCTTAGTGTACATTGGGATGTGTTTACTGTGTATAAGTACCATCCAGGAGTGTGGGGTCTAGGGCTAAGCTGGCAGGCATGAGGAAGGAGTAGCTGCAGGTGATGGTCTGAGTAGATTGGGAATATGCAACAACATTGACAGGGGACAGGTGGGCGGCGGTTCACCTGTTAACCCAGTGCAGATAGGGAAGGACAGCAAAGGTGGTCAGGCTTAGCATAAGATAGATAGGACTCATATTGGAACCGGATGAGAGCATAGGATTAGCAGAGAAAGACCAGCTACAGTGGCCCTTAAGAGGAGGTGATAGTCCCCCAAAAGAGAATGAGAGTAGCAATGGAGGGTGTGTCTGGGAATAGCAGGAGGAGGTCCTATTAAGAGGGAACCTGGCCAATAGCTGGGATGTAGGTGAGAGTGGGCTGGAATTAGATGGATTTAATAGAGGTCGGGCTGGTGAGGGGGCAGGACAAAATAACCCCCACGAACCAGCTAGAGAGTTAAATGTAAGCAAGAGGACACTTGCAAGGAGAATAAATAAAGAAAATACAAGCAGTGTCCGTGGGCTACACTGGAGAACCAATCGGGTTGCTCCAGTTCTTCTGGGTGGCCAGTCAATGAAGTACAGCAGCTGTGCGCCTAATTTAGAAAATCTCCGCTCAAATTTTCAAAATACTGTCCATACCTGAGAAGGATTCTGGGCATGAGCAGATGGCAGGATCGGTCGGTGGCAAGCATAGTGCCACACTGCGCTGGAGGAAAGAAACCGCTCAGGGGCTGACGGCTTTGGGGAAAGAAGAGAGAGAATTAAATTTAACAAAAGGAGGAGGGAGAAACAGAACAAAGGAGAACAATAAAAAAAGAGACTGCAGACAGGATTCGTAGAGGGGCTGAGACAGCAAGGAGAGACAAAAGTGAGTTAAATTGGGGCAGGTCAGAGAACAATCACCAGCAGGAGATGCAGAGTGTGTCAGCGCCTGGCTTCCAACATGGTGAAAGAGCAAAGCGGCAGGCAGGGGGAGGTAGAAAGCAAGAAGCATGTAAGAAAGGAAAAAATGTAGAGAAAGCAAAAAGGAGAAATACCAAGGCAGTAAACAATGCTGAAAACCGATAAAAACAACAGGGTAAACATTTAGAGAAGGGACAGGGAGAGACTGTATTAAGTAAGGATGCAATTTCAAAACACAATTCAAAGAGCATGCATTTTAAACAGCTCAGCTAACTTAATTTCTGTAATAGTCACCTAGTACTTTTTACCATTATCAAAACACCTAGTCTCATGGTATTTTCAACATTTACAGGTTTCATAAACAAAAGGTATATACTACCAAAGGCATTTAGGCATTGATATAGTACTTAAACATTGAAAATTACTTGTATCCTTTTTTGCATTTTACAAAGTAGCAGTCAGACAAAGAGCCAAAATATCCCCTATGAACCAGCTAGAGAGTTAAAATTTAAGCAAGAGTGTTTCTCTGTCTTCGCACATCTGGGGCCTCTGGTTTTGTCTGTCATGGCATAGCTGAGGCATTTGGTTCTGTCTGATTGCAACAGCATGCCTGGAGCATCTGATTTATCTGTCATGACATCTTTTTTCTGCAATGGCACATCTGGGGCATCTGTTTCTATGTCTGCCATGGTACATCTGGGACATGTGGTTCTGTTTGCCATTGCACATCTGGGGAATCGGTTTTGTTTTATCTATTATGGCACACCTGGGAAGTCTGGTTCTGTTTACCTGCCATGCCACAGTTGGTATATGCAGCCCAGCTTGTCTGCCAAGGCACATCTGGGCCACCTAATTTTGTTTGTCTGTCATGGCACATCTGGGGCACCTAATTTTGTTTGTCACTGGCACATCTGGGGCACCTAGTTTTGTTTGTCTGTCATGGCACATCTGGGGCACCTAGTTTTGTTTGTCATGGCACATCTGGGGCACCTAGTTTTGTTTGTCTGTCATGGCACATCTGGGGCACCAGTTTTGTTTGTCTGTCATGGCACATCTGGGCACCTAGTTTTGTTTGTGCATGGCACATCTGGGGCACCTAGTTTTGTTTGTCTGTCATGCACATCTAGGGGCACCTAGTTTTGTTTGTCTGTCATGGCACATCTGGGCACCTAGTTTTGTTTGTCTGTCATGGCACATCTGGGGCACCTAGTTTTGTTTGTCTGTCATGGCACATCTGGAGCACCTAATTTTGTTTGTCTGTCTGGCACATCTGGGGCACCTAATTTTGTTTGTCTGTCATGGCACATCTAGGGCACCTAGTTTTGTTTGTCTGTCATGGCACATCTGGGGCACCTAATTTTGTTTGTCTGTCATGGCACATCTGGGGCACCTAATTTGTTTGTCTGTCATGGCACATCTGGGGCACCTAATTTTGTTTGTCTGTCATGGCACATCTGGGGCACCTAATTTTGTTTGTCTGTCATGGCACATCTGGGCACCTAATTTTGTTTGTCTGTCATGGCACATCTAGGGCACCTAGTTTTGTTTGTCTGTCATGGCACATCTGGGGCACCTAATTTTGTTTGTCTGTCATGGCACATCTGGGGCACCTAGTTTTGTTTGTCTGTCATGGCACATCTGGGGCACCTAGTTTTGTTTGTCTGTCATGGCACATCTGGGGCACCTAGTTTTGTTTGTCTGTCATGGCACATCTGGGGCACCTAGTTTTGTTTGTCTGTCATGGCACATCTGGGGCACCTAATTTTGTTTGTCTGTCATGGCACATCTGGGGCACCTAGTTTTGTTTGTCTGTCATGGCACATCTGGGCACCTAGTTTTGTTTGTCTGTCATGGCACATCTGGGTTAGTTTGTTTCTGTCATGGCACATCTGGGCACCTAATTTTGTTTGTCTGTCATGGCACATCTGGGGCACCTAATTTTGTTTGTCTGTCATGGCACATCTGAGCACTATTTTGTTTGTCTGTCATGGCACATCTGGGGCACCTAATTTTGTTTGTCTGTCATGGCACATCTGGGGCACCTAATTTTGTTTGTCTGTCATGGCACATCTGGAGCACCTAATTTTGTTTGTCTGTCATGGCACATCTGGGCACCTAATTTTGTTTGTCTGTCATGGCACATCTAGGGCACCTAGTTTTGTTTGTCTGTCATGGCACATCTGGGGCACCTAGTTTTGTTTGTCATGGCACATCTGGGGCACCTAATTTTGTTTGTCTGTCATGGCACATCTGGGGCACCTAGTTTTGTTTGTCTGTCATGGCACATCTGGGCACCTAATTTTGTTTGTCTGTCATGGCACATCTGGGGCACCTAGTTTTGTTTGTCTGTCATGGCACATCTGGGGCACCTAATTTTGTTTGTCTGTCATGGCACATCTAGGGCACCTAGTTTTGTTTGTCTGTCATGGCACATCTGGGGCACCTAATTTTGTTTGTCTGTCATGGCACATCTGGGGCACCTAGTTTTGTTTGTCTGTCATGGCACATCTGGGGCACCTAGTTTTGTTTGTCTGTCATGGCACATCTGGGGCACCTAATTTTGTTTGTCTGTCATGGCACATCTGGGGCACCTAGTTTTGTTTGTCTGTCATGGCACATCTGGGGCACCTAATTTTGTTTGTCTGTCATGGCACATCTAGGCACCTAGTTTTGTTTGTCTGTCATGGCACATCTAGGGCACCTAATTTTGTTTGTCTGTCTTGGCACATCTAGGGCACCTAATTTTGTTTGTCTGTCATGGCACATCTGGGCACCTAACTTTGTTTGTCTGTCATGGCACATCTGGGGCACCTAGTTTTGTTTGTCTGTCATGGCACATCTGGGGCACCTAATTTTGTTTGTCTGTCATGGCACATCTGGGTTATCAAGTTCTGTCCATTGATCGATTGAACCAGGCACATTTTGGGTGTCGTTCTGTTTCTTTTCCATCATGGCATCTGGTTGTCATGTCACATCTGGGCATATGGTTTGTTTTGCCTGACATGGCACATGTTGGGCATATGGCTCTGTGTCTGTCATGGCACATCTGGGACATTTGGTTCTGTTTGACTGTCATGTCACATCTAGGGGCATTTTGTTGGTTTGTCTATCCGACACATCTTTGGCATCTGGTTTTGACTGCCATGGCATATCTGGGAAATGTTGTTCTATTTGTCTGTCATAACACATCTGGAACATGTAGCTGTATTTGTCTGCCATTGCACATCTGGTTAAAGAGGACAGGAGATCATTTCTAATTGGCAGCTGTCTATAAAGTTCTTATTTTCAGAAATATATATGTTCCCCATTATTATCCACATTTAACTGTACTTGAATAAAAGTGATATGAAAAACTGTATTTTGCATTGTTTTGTTTTTATGGGCAGTATCTGTTACAGTTCTGTTCATGGAATCAATAACTTGAAGTTTTAACTATGTCATGGTTTGTGTACAGAACTCCAAGCATTGTTCTGATAGGTCAACAGTGTATAATTAACATTCTGTGCACAAACCATGACATAGTAAAAACTCCAAGTTATTGGTTCCATGAACAGAACTGTAACAGAATGCTGCCCATAAAAACAAAACAATGCAAAATACATTTTTTCATATCACTTTTATTCAGGTACAGTTAAATGTGAATAATTTAGGAGTGCATATTGTTTCTGAGAATAAGAACTTTATAAACAATCTCCAGTTAGCACAAATTTCCTGTCCCTTTAAGTTTCTCTGCCATGACACATCTGGGGTATCCAGTTCCATTTGCCTGCCATGGAACACATGAGGCATCTGGTTCTGTTTGTCTTGGCACATCTTGGGCATTTGGTTCTGTTTGTCATGCCACATCTGGTGCATTTTGTTCAGTTTAGCTATAAGGCACATCTGTCCCACCTTGATAATGGAGATTAGTGTAAGCACTACTGGGGTGTGTCATATGTATGAGTGTGTGTGTGTGTGTGTGGCTTGACTGTTAAAATACAGAACAAAGCTTTTGTCAGTAGAAAATGACTGCAAGACCCATCGGTGTGCCCTTACCCTACATTCCCCATGGAACATCTGGGGCATACGGCTCTGTTTTCCTGTCATGGCACATCTGGGAAATCTGGTTCTGTCTGTTTGCTATGACACATTGGGCCAAGTAGCTGTGTTTGTCTGCCACTGCACATCTGGTAAAGTCTCTATGCCGTGACAAATCTGGGGCATCCACTTTCTTTTGTCTGTGATGTGTGGAGGGTTGTGGAATAACAGATGGACCAGACACCAACTTCAGGTTCAACACACGTCTGTGTGATGTTTATTCAAAATACAGGAAATAAGCTTCTGAAATGCCATATTCCTTCTACAGTACATCCGTTTGCAGCAACAGACTATGTGTGTCCTTTTCTCTGCACTTAGCCAGCACCTACTGACACTAATCTTTGACCTAACTTACCAGTTGAGATGCAACCTCCACCCCTATGTGGGTGGGCCCTGTTTGCTTGGGTAGTGGGGTCCCAAAAGAAAAGAAAAAACAAAACAAGCTATAAACAAAGAACCTCAATGCAGAGTCACTGAAAGAAAGGTTACCCCAAAGGGCATTGGCAACAAATCAAGTTTCAAAGAAATACAACATCATACCTACTTCCATAATGCAAAGCATCATTGGATATATGCAAATCACCATGACATTTAGACTTGTTCAGTTTACAGCACTTTACATACATTTTAAACAGCACAACTAACTTAATTTCTGTAATAGTCACCTAGTACTTTTACCATTATCAAAAACACCTAGTGCCATGGTATTTTCAACATTTACAGTTTTCATAAACATAAGGTACATACATCAAGGTATTTTATGACATAGTGCTGTTACATACTAAATCCAACAACAATAAACACAACCTATTTTAAATATGCGAAGTCATCACATATAGGATAGTGTGTGTCCCATACACTACGGCTATTCTTCCACCGAGTGGATACAATGCCGACTGATGACCTCGAGAGCGACTCGAGAGGTCTCAAGTCGGCATTGTATCTATGAGGTGAAAGAATAGTTTGTAGTGTTTGGGTAACCACACACTGTGCTTATAGTATGGTGCCCAAAAAAAGACAAAAGAGACTCACTTTTCCATATTTTTACTCGGTTCTGCTGGGGCCATCGATTCACAACTGCCGCTGCCCAGCACACTCACGCGCCCCTCTCACACAGCAAGGGATGAATCAGGATGTCTGCTGTAGCCCTTGTATTATGATGTCCTCACTAACGCAGAATGAAAAGTCATTCTGCATTAGTGAGGACGTCATCACAGCAACAGATCATCTTTATGTGTATGGATTTCCATACACAACCGCATTCCACCATACACTATAATAACCTCCTATACGAGGACCTGAGAGGGAAAAGGAAAATTAAAGAGGACAACATAGCATAGTCAAGAAAGGGAGGGTGCCCATAGGTGGCCAACCTTATGGGCTAGAAATAGTAAAGGATAGACTAGACTAAGAAATAGAAGAACTGTTGCAACAGATTTAAGAAAAGGTCTGTCCACAAGAGTAGTAGGAGTTCCCTGTCGTGCCATGGCACATCAGGGACATCTCGTTCTGTTTGTCTTCAAACATCTGGGGCATTTGGTTCCATTTCTGCCTTAGTACATCTGGGAAACCTGTTTCTGTTTGCCTGATATGTCACATCTGGGCCATGTAGCAGTGTTTGTCTGCCATTGCACATTTGGTACAGCTGGGTAAGTTTCTATGCCTTGACAAATCTGGGGCATCCACTTCATTTTGTCTGCGTGGCACATCTGGGGCATCTGGTTTTGTTTGTCTTGGAACATCTGGGGCACATTTGGCTCTGTTTCCGTCTTGACACATCTGGGAAAACTGGTTTTGTTTGCCTGATATGGCACATCTGGGTCATGTAACTGTGTTTCTGTCTTGGCACATCTGGGAAACCTGGTTCTGTTTTCTGTCATTGCACATCTAGTACACCTGGGTGTTTCTCTGCCATGACATATCTGAGGCTTCCAGTTCCTTTTGTCTTCCATGGCACATCAGGAGCATCTGATTCTGTTTCTCTGTCTTTGCATATCTGGGGCCTCTGGTTTTGTCTGTCATGGCACATCAGGGGCACGAGCTTGGTTTGTCTGTTATGGCACATCTGTTCCACCATGGAAATGGAGATTACTGTAAGCAGCACCGCTGTGCGGTGGGCCTGATTGCTAAAACATAGATTTTGTTGGCAGAAAAGGACTGCAAGGTCCATCATGTGTGTCCTTAACCAACTTTCCCAATTGTGGCAAGAGACCACCAGCTTCTCCAACCTTCTCTGGGTAATTCTTCCTTTTATGATACCCATGCCTGCCCCACACGTGCTTGAATTCCATCACTGTCTCTGCACCCATCAACTCCCTAGGCAACGTGTTCCATCTGTCCACCACCCTTTCTGTGAAGAAATGCTTTTCACCTCCTCTTAAAACTTGTCCCACTAACTTCATTCTGTTGCCACTTGTAACCTACAATTGTGCTCAACCTAAAGTGGAATTTGGGGCATCTCAAATAACTATTTGAGTTGGAAGCCATATGAAATTTATTTACTAGAAACTCATGCAATCTGCCAAGGGACACCCTTTTGCGTTTTGGAAGTGAAATCAAATTTGTTACCATTAGAGTATAATGTAACTACAAAAGCAGTTAATCTGTTGAGGAAGATTTTTTATTGATGACTTGCATTGGACTATTTACAAATGAAGGTAATTTAACAAGTGGTTTTAAGTATTAAATAATATTGGACAGAAGAATATATAGCTTTTTTCAAACAAATATACTTACTGAGAATTACATGAAAGAAGTGTCCTGAAGAATTAGAGATGTGATGGGTCAAAAACCTGGAAGTGATTCATACCATACAGTAGATCACTTAGGAATATATTCGAATTGAATAGACCTTGTAGAACTTAGAGATTACTTAAATCTCTGTGAAAAGAAGGAACACAGAAAGATTCTGTTAACTTTAGGTATGGTCTACTCTCGGTTATTTACCCAATATAAAAACCAATTATGATCTCCATTTAATTAGTAAACTTCTGTGCAGTGATGTTCAGTTTATTTCCATGGAACACTTTTATCTGATTGTCCAGCTTTCACGGGTGAAAGAGAAAAGTGGATTATGTCGATATTAAATGGATAAAAAACTGCACTTCTAATGTGAAGAATATTGTTTACATTTTATAGTCCCTATAAAATGCATGCAGTTGCCTAGTTTTGTTATAAAGTCATGATTAAATATTTAGATTATTGAAAGTATAGTGATGGTACATAACACTTATATGGCTCAATCCAAGCTTTATTTTAGCCTTTTAAGGCTGGGAGTAGAGTAAGGTAGAAGGCAACTGGAGGCAGTATAGTGCAGTGGTCTAAGGCTCTGAGCTGTTAATCTGGTGACATCCAGCAGACCAGACATGGGTTTGAATCACACAGCTTCCACTTGCATACTATGTGACCCTAAGCAAATCACTTAACTTCCTTGTGCTCCCAGGTCACTCCTGTAAAAGCTTTCAGCTTAGTGTGCTATTCCTGGTTAAACAACTAAAAGAATACAAGTATGGAATACAATGGTTGTAAATGATATATACTGTATGCAACTGTAGTGTAAGTATTATGAGGTGCTGCTAGAGGCAGCATGGACTTTACTAAACTCTAAGAGAATATAGATCTTGAGCAATAGTTGTATTGTTGTTAGAAAGATCCAGAATGTCTCTCTCTCTCTCTGTATTCAGAAGAAGGCTGCCTTGTTAGAAGCATGTAATAAAGCTATGCAGTTCCTAAAGAAGTTCCCTGAGTAGATCGCTTGATTTTCAGGATGCAACATATTATTTTACGACAAGGATAAAAGAAAGAGGACGTTTTCACCCAGAGTAGCAAAATAAAATTATTCGGAGAGTAGAAGTAAAGAAAGTAGTGGGAGCTATGCATACAGTAAGTGGCTGTCTACATTCAAAGAGGAAATTGCTGGCACAGAAGGAACTGTGGCTTCTTTTAATCCTCAAATTCAAACCTGGGAGGAATACTGTGAAATCTTGTCACATTTCTTTATTGCAAATGATATCACAGAGGCTAGTAAAAAAGAGCCATTTTACTAAGTGGAGTGGTGCACAAACCTACAGCTTAATGAGAAATTTGTTGAGCCCTGAAAAGCCTGGCGACAAATCGTATGAAGACTTAGTAAAATTGTTGAAAACCGCTTAACCCAAAACTGAGTGAAATTCTATGAAGGCACAAATTCAATTCTAGAAATAGAGAAGCTGGAGAGACTGTGGGAGCATATGTGGTAGAATTGAGAAACACGCTCAGGACTGTAATTATGGAGAAACGTTAGAGGAAATGCTGAGAGAGACTGGTTTGTGGGATAAATGATGATAGAATTCAAAGGAGGTTATTTTGTGAAACAGATTTAACATTTAAAACAGCATTGAAGTTGCAAGCTGTGGAATCTGCTAGTCAGAATGTTAAAGATTTACAGCTGCAGTCAAGAGAAATGTCTGGGCTCAATTGTAGTTCACAAAAGCCACAGAACTCTGTAAACAAGGGTGGGATATTCAGAAGGGTTGCACATGGCGCAACACAGTTGTGCCATCGCTGCCCACTGATATCCGCCCTGGTGCGATATTCAAAGGGGGATTGAGCCTGGCACAAATCCCGATGTGCCGAAGCACATCAGTAATGTATGCAGTGCAGGTAGGGGGCATGCCCATGCATACGCCCACACATCCTGATATTCAGCCCGGAGATGTGCTAAGTCCATGCATGCACAACCCCTGCCTGCGCTGCACACAGGTGAGCCAAAAAGAGCACCAGCTGGCCACCCACAGGTGAGCTGCTGTATTGCAGGGCACAACATGGCAGCTGCCACCTGTGGGTGGCCACCCAAGCTGTGGTGGCACCCCATGCCCGATCGCTGGCATATGTAGTAAATAATAATCCTATATCCCTGGTGGTCCAGCGGACCACTCGCAGCCCGATCGCGGGCAGAAGTACTGTAAAACTACCCTCCATATCCGTGGTGGTCCAGCAGACCGCCACAGCCCAATCGTGGGCAAAAGTACAGTAAAACTACCCTTCCATATCCCTGGTGGTCCAGTGGACTGCTCGCAGCCCGATTGTGGGCAGAAGTACAGTAAAAACCACCCTCCCATATCCCTTGTGGTCCAGTGAACCGTTCAGCCCGATCATGGGCATTTGTAGAAAATAATAGTCCTATATCCCTGGTGGTCCAGTGGACTGCTCGCAGCCTGATCGCGGGCGCCAGTAATATCTTATGACAAACCAATCCAACCCTGGTGGTCCAGCGGTTCCCCTCCCACCCACCCACCCACTGGGCCCCACCGCCCCGCTCCCCAGTCAGTGGCGGGCGGCAGCTTCCCACCCGCTTGCTGCCCTGCCGCCCGCCAACTGACTCCATATGGTAGAGCTGCATGCCTGTTGGTCCACAGCGTGAGTCAATGGGCGCAGCCCATACCGTACTACACAGTCCAGATATGCGAGCGTCCACTGACCACCAGGATATGGGAGAGAAGCGTGACATCTGCTCGTGATCGGGCTGCAGTGGTCCACTGGACCACCAGGGATATGGGACTATTTCTTAACAAACATATGCCCATGATTGGGCAGTGGGGCACTTTGCCGCTTGTGAAGGGGCATCGGTCCCTGACGGCTGTAGCCTGTCAGCAGGCGCCAGGTGCACAAATGGCGAGGATCAGTGCACCTGCATGCAAAATGACGGATTTAGTGATTTTCTTGCCTATCGGGAATGTAAGGAAGTGTGTGGCATACTTTAAAATTTGGTCTCGAGTTCTATAAGATGGGATTCAATGTTTTAAGCTGTTGTTCTCTCTGGCCCCTGTGATACGCTGAATATCCCATGACAGTGCCTCATATGGTGGCTTTCAGCGCCTCCCAAACCATTGTTGGGGGGTCCTCCTTTGTATCATGATTTTGTAGAAAATTAGTGACCTGTATCCGAAGCCATTGAGGGAAGTCCTCAAGAGAAGCAGGTCAAATGCCAGCTTGGGGATCTAGCAGCTGAGAGACTACTTCATGTGTGAAGTTGTACCAGAGCATGATCCGATATGATAATGGATGAATTGCAGCATCATTAGTGCTGTTCATAATAGAAAGGATACAAGCCAATAGTCCAGCGGCGTGTGAGTTATGCACGGAGAAAAGAATGTATAATCTTGTCCCTCGGTGCAGAATGCTCCAGGGTCTTGTAACCCATAACTGTGATCAGCTGCTGAAATGAGAGGCAAGATTTTGATGATGATCTGGGCAGGCAGACATGCGATCTAGGAAAGGGTCCAGGGGGAGATTGAAATCACCCCCTAAGATTATAGGGACCTGTGGAGAGGCTAAGGAGCTTATAGCTTGGGCCAGTGAGTGAAACACTTCAGGCTGGTCATCATTAGGGCCATACACGTTAGCTATCACTAGGGTACCTGTCAGAGTAGCCATCAAAGCCGCCACTCATCTACCATCTCTATCTCGCTGCACTTTTAACTGTGTCCACTGAAGGGGATTTGTGAAATAAAATAGCTACCCCCTGTTTGCAGGTGGAGGCTAAAGAAGAAACAACCTGTCCCACCCAAGAGTCTTTCAACCTGTCATGGTCCAACTTTTTCAACTTAGTCTCTTGTAGTGGGGCTACCTGCACACCCAGTCTTTTGAAATGATTCAGCACCTGAGAACGCTTCATAGGGGTAATAAGACCCTGTACATTCAAGGTGATATAGCGACTGTCAGCTGTAGTCTAGAAGTGGGAGGTCTGATTTAGAAAGGAGCAAGCTATAGAACCTAATAGAGACTAAGCGTGAAGATCTGCCCGATATCATCTGAACCAGAAAGTCTGTTGTAATCAATTTAAACACCACCAGCAAGGGACCCCAAATACACACACAACCCCCCTCCTCCCCTTAAGCACGTACTAATCACGATCTGGAAAAATTCTATAAACAATTTCAACTTGTAAAACACAATATTGACTGATAACATTTAACCAACTATATACACATATTGGCCTGTCCACAGCCATTAGGAGACCCAAAGGTAATATGTCACTGACTGAAGTCACAAGGCCTCCTTTGATATCTGTGGGGGTTGGCCTGGGATCAGGACAGGAGGAAATACCCTCCAGAACAGCTTGTCCATACTACAGGGTGTAAAAATACAGTTAGAGCTAAGACACCCCTGAGGGAGTATGAGAGGAGTCCCCCTGGGACCATGGGGCCCTAAGTACACAGCAGGATATCCTCAAAAGTATGTCCCAAAAGGAGTTACAGTACTCCAATATTCCCAGCTGATAGAAGAGGGATAGGAAAGCTGAGCTTAATACTCCCAGCAGTTTAGATCTCATGGCAGAAGTCAACACATAAGGGAGAACCAAACAGAAAAAAGGAGATTCCCATTCCCTTATTACATACTCAACCATCCATATTTAAGTGGTACCATACAGTTTGAACATGTCCTCAGTCAGGGGGGTTCTGAGCCATGCCTGGGAAGACCAACTGTAGCATCAAGAGTTCCATCTCATGAGTCTGCAGTGGGAAGGCCGGCTGCAAGTTCTGGAGATGCAGCAGCTATGTCGGCCCAGGATTTGCTTTGAGATGTGGAGAGCATACAGTAGGTCTTGAGGATGTTGACCCACACATGTCCATCTCTGCCCCTTCTGAGCTCCCTTGTGCAGTATTTGAGTCCTGCAGGTCCGGTTGTAGAATAGCAAATGGGTTAGGTGAGAAGAAAGTCTGCAGATCTACAGGATCTTGATGATCTGAAAGTTGGTCTGAGTGAGCCGTTGCCTGTGGGCTCAGGGAGCCTGCTTTCTCAGTAGGATGTTGTCGTCGATCATGATGATGAGATGGTTGCTGTTTCCTTGGCCTCAATGGTAGTGATGTGTCAAAAATCCACACACCAGACTCAGGCATGTCTTGCTTGGGAGCCAAGGAAATATTCACTGCAGCTGGATTGTATTTGCTCATTCTGATTGTTGGGGTCCCGAAAACTCTGCAGGCTGTCCAGCCCGCAGGAAGTCCATCAAGCTCTCTGAGGTCTCAAAAAGAAGGGGAGACCCATTGTGCATAATCTGTATGGTCGCTGGATACTGCAGTGAGTAAGAGTAGTTTAGTTTTTGTAACAGTCTCCGTGCCTGGGCATATCCCTTACGGCGATCAGAGAGTTCTTTAGAATAGTCCTGATAGAGCTGGTTATGCCCTTGCCAAGTAATTTTCCCCACAGTTTGAGCAGCAGCCATAATAGATTATTTTTGCCTAAAGTCCAAAAATCTGGCAAGCAGGGGTCGGGCCTTGCTCAGGCCTTGGTACCGAGGCAAGCGAGTGATCGCCTGTTCTATGTGACAGTGAAAATTAGCTGGTAATTTGAGCAGCTTTGGGAGGGTTGACTGTAAGAAGTCGATGGCTGATTTCTGTTCTGCACCTTCCGGAAAGCCAATAAACCATATATTGTTTGTGACTCACGATTTTTCAGGTCATCTACTTTATTTTGTAGTGTGTGGATAAGTTTAGCTTGTTCCCTCAGTGTGAGGTTATTTCATGGAGAGCCGCATCATGGAGGATATTTGTCGTGCTTCATTGTGGAAAAGCCTAACTTTGATCCCTTGCAAAGTTTGCGTAGTGGCATTGACTGCAATTGTGAGTTGTGCCATTTGGGTCATGAGCTGGCTGAACATCGCTTCAGTTCTCGATGATTCTGCAGAAGGCTGCATATTGTAGCCACTGCAAATCCACCTGCAAGAGAAAAGACAAGTGATTTCAAAGAGAACTTGCAAGAAAAGTCCCAAAATTATGCCCAGAGATTCCTCTGTGCTATGATAAAATTCTGGCAGAAATAGAGGGTCATAGTGATGGCTGATGTCCGATTTATCCCGTGTTGCAAGAGCCATCTCTCTGTGTGACCAACTGGATCAGGGCTAGAGCCACCCCCTCCGAATCTTTTATATTTGGTATACATATTTCAGCTACCTCAGAATATGCAAGCAAGAATTTTAGGAATCTTCTTTGAACAACTGTAGGAAGTAGACTGAATCCCATTAAGAGAAACCACACCTATAGACCAATCAAGGAAGGAGGATTGAATATGATCCAACCAATAGTCTTTTTTCAAACAATCCTCTTAAACACAAATATTAAGCCCTTTTGAGTAAAGAAAACATTTAGACCCCATTAACCACAAAGTGGAGGGGAGAACTCCAAGATACTTAGGAAATTACAAAAAAAAAATTATAATAAAGAAGTGCAATTTCCAGAAAATGTAGAAACTAGTAGAAAGTATGTCAAACAATGGAATGCAACAAAAACATTGCTAGGCAATCTAACCAGGAAACAGCTATATAAAGAAATTATGGAACAAAACCATTATGAAAATCAAGTTTTTAAGGCACCGCAGCACATAAAGGAAACTACAATCTTAGAAGTAACATTAGAAAATAGAATCCTGCCAAAATGAAAGAAACCATATGGTTATGTAGTCATGGAAAACTGAACGTACGGAGCAACCATAAACATAAAAAATGGAAGAAAGAATGTGTTTGCATGAAGATGGTGTAGTAAAGTTAGCGACAATGGAACACCTTTTCTTTGAATGTGCTTTTATAAATATGGTATGGGAGAAATTAGCCAGGATATGGAATGTTAAATGCTTTAAGGACATGTCATATGAACAATTGGACTGGTATATGGACAACATTCAAGAGAATGGGGAAAATGGGAAAAAAACAATATATGTATTTTTGCATTCATGAAATGGACAATACAACAAGCAAGGTGTCAAAAACTATTACAAGGATAACAATTAATCCTGGAAGATGTGGTTTTCAAGATACAAGCAGAATTAGATGCCATTATTCAGTAACTATGAAATAAAAGCATTTGGAGAAGCTCATAAAGAGAAAATGTAGAAAAACATAAATTGGGTAGGGTAAACAGGAAAGTAAAGGAAAAAAGGAAAAACATTTTTGAATAAAGTAAAGAAATATTTAGTTTAATATTCTCTCTTTTTTTGTTCAGGAAAATTTATATATGCAGATATGTAATAAGTAACAAAATTGTGTATGTATAATGTGGAAAAAGTTTTGGTCTTGGTTTTAAACAAAAAACTCCCCTACTCTTGCAGTAGGGGGAACCCTTGTCAGCCATAACCAAGATGACAGACGTGGAGAGTTGAGGTGGATGTGGAAGAGAGAGGAGGAGACAGGAGGCCTTCTCTCAATGTCCTTACTCCTAGCAAATCAGATATTCACATAGACGTGGAGCCTAGTAATGAAGAAATGGAGGATATTGTGGAATTTTGATGGACATTGATCAAGAGATGGAAAAAGAGGAACCTGTGACTCAAAGTTCAGGGCATAGACATCAAACTGAAGAACACATTGCCACAAGGCTTGAGAATGCTACTATTCCTGATATGAACTTCTGACTCCTGAACAGGAGGAATCCTTATTAAAAAAACACAATTGTGAACAATAAAAAGCTTGCTGTTGAAGTTATTGGTTGACTCTGTAAAGAAATCTCACAAAGGCAAACCAGGATTTAAACTTCAGGAAAACACTGCAGCTTCTACAGCCTCTACAAATATACAAGGTATGCAAACCACTCCTATTTTCTAACTTCCTAGAAATACCTTCCACGATAGACTCCACAAATAATGTGACACAAGACTTAACTTTAAATGAGCCAAATGTGACAGTAAATGTGTTGAGAAGCGGGCGTTTGGCAGACTTGAATGCCACACCCATGTACACAAACTGGGACTTGGCAGTGGCACTAAAGGCAGCAGGATGGATCCCCAACACAGATCGCATAGGTTGGTCTTCTCCAGGACCGGTACCGGTGGCAGAATTTTACAAATACACTCTGGACAGGCATCTGTGACAGACATGGTTTAGGACACTGATTTGCTTGATCCTACTCCTTGCTGCTCATCTAGTACATTACCCACTACAAATGTACAAATTCTACCTGCTTTGCCTGGCAATTCTTCTTCAGACCAAAGAGTGACTGCATGTGTTGCTGTAGAGATTCCAATCCTGGACACTTGGAGTGTTGTTTCCCCATGGCACCGGGAGGCTTCAGATTTGGACCTGCCTCACTTTGGATCACAGATGGACCCGGATCATGGTGTGCACAATGACAGCAACAATGAAAGGAATACGGAACTAGATGGACAAAACAATCAAGGACAACAATCTGGTTCCCAACCTAACCTAACATTTAGGATGGCAGATTTATTTAAACAGGTTGAGAGAACAGGCTCAAAGGCGAGTTGCAGTGTGTGTCTTGGTACACTGGTGGCAGTGAAACCTTTTGCGATAGGAGGTTCATAATGCACCAGTTGTTTAAAGATTCAATGGACATTCAAGCCCAGGAACTTTTGCATTTATACCGCTAAAGGAGACAAGCATTTGTCAATGCGAACTTTCATTTGCAGGTATTTGCAGTGGTATTTCGCATTGGACATGGCTTAAAATAAATCAGTGACAAAGAAGTACAAGCATTTGTCAACGCCAATTGTTGCTTGCTTCTATGTGTTGTTTAGGTATTTGGAAGTCATTGGAGTGCAAATATTGAAAATTAGCGAACTTACGACATGCGTGGGAACTGCGCCAATGCTGCGCTTAATAAAACAGTCATTTAGGAATTTTTACCAAATTTTCAACATAGCCATTTAAGACCTCTGCTAATGAACAGTGTCACTGTGATTTTCTTAATGTGTCCCATACATTGATTTAGCACACTGACTGCGCCATTATGCGCTACATGGGTGGAAACACATTTGGGCAGGATATGAAAATGACAGCTGTACTGCTCATAAGGAGGTGGTAAAATGGCAATGTTGAAGAAATCTGGAGTGAAAATATTGAAAATTCGCAAACTTCTGATGCATAGGAACTGCATAATGCTCGATTGTAAAACAGTCATTTTTAGGAATATTTTCACCAAATTTTCAACATAGCCATTTTAAGACCTCTGCTCGTGAACAGTGTCACTGTGATTTTCTTAATGTGTCCCATACATTGATTTCGCACACCGACTGTGCCATTGTGCACTACATGGGCGGAAACATGTTTTGGACAGGATGTGAAAAATGACAGCTGCACTGCTCATAAGGAGGTGTGGTAAAATGGCAATGTTGAAAATCTGGAGTGAAAATATTGAAAATTTGTGAACTTACTGCCGCCTGCGTAGGAACTGCGCAACACACACTTGTAAAACAGTCATTTTTGGAATTTTTGCACCAAATTTTCAACATGGGGTTTTTGGGACCCCTTCTCATGAATGATGTCACTGTCATGGCATTATTCGAGGCCGAAGGGTGATTTCGCACAGTGACTGTGCAGTGCCTGCGAAATCACCCTTCGGGCCAAATAACGCCATGACAGTGACATCATTCATGAGAAGGGGTCCCAAAAACCCCATGTTGAAAATCTGGTGCAAAAATTCCAAAAATGCCTGAGATATGCAATAAAATTGAAAACCCCTTTCTAGCCCATTATACAGCTTACGGCATTTCCTCAGTTTGTGGTCAGCTTTGAAAAGTGCAGCGTGTTCCCGGTCCTCCATGAATCGTCCGTGCCGTGCTCCAGAGGTAAGTATGGGTGAGGAGGGGTGTGGGGAGGTGGGGTGCGCAGTGGGTGGGTGCGAGTTTTGGGAGGGGGGCCTGGGAGAAGCGCCATGGGACCGTTTTCGATTTACAGGTTAAAAAAAACCACAGATGGCGTGGGACATTTTCCACGCTGGGGTGGGATCCCAGCATGGCAGAAGGATGGCTGGGGGGGGCCATGGAGCCGACAGGGGATTGGGCACCCCCGTCAGCAGACGATGCGGGACAGGACATTGCTACGCTGGGGTGGGCTCCCAGCATGGCAGAAGGATGGCTGGGGGGGGCCTGGAGCTGACGGGGGATTGGGCACCCCCATCAGCAGATGACGCGGGACGTTGGCCACGCTGGGGTGGGCTCCCAGCACGGCAGCAAAGATTGGGGGGGCAGCGTGACATGGTACTGTGTATGACAGCGGTGGTTTTCTTTGAAGAGAAGACCACCACTGTCATACACAGCACCACGTCCAATTGGTGCAGGACTGCCACGCCTGCTCAATGGAGCAGGGGATTGCAGGAGAGGGGCACATCTCCAAAGTGTCCCATTCTCCCAAGACGTTCTTTGCGCATGCGTGCAAGTGAACTTAAAAATAATTATGACATTATCTTTCTCAATAATGCTTCTTTAGAAAAGTTTTGGCAGAAATTTTATTTAGTGAAAAATCTAACTGTTTGGCAAGATTTTTGTTCTATCCCACTAACAAAACCAACTGTTAAGACCATAACTTTGGTTTTCAGGAATGAAGGAGTTAACATAAAAAGTGGTTCAGTATTGGCTACATCAAAAATGTGACATCATTCAAAGTCCCATACCTATTCTAGATGAGGACTTTGTATGGACTGGGGACTGGGGGCTGGAGGGTGAAAGTAAAACTTAAACACACAAAAGCAGGGATCCAACATCTGCCTAGCAGCTTCTACATTGGGAGGGACAGGGGAAATATGTTTTACCTGGGTCAGCCCAAGACCTGCCACAAGTGTGGTGCTAGGATCCACTTAAGTTCCTTATGTAACCTGCCTAGATGCAATCTCTGCCTAGACTATGGCCATGTTAGCTTTTGCTGCCCAAACCCCTTCCGGTGTAATCTGTGTGAAGAGTTAGGACACTCATATGTAAACTGTCCATGGACAGCACATAATAGATTGGATAAAGCCAGGCAAGATCAGGAGACTCTAATTACTACCCACCAAGTGAAAGTCATGCAGGCAAGGCAGGGGCCCAGTACTTCGTCCCTGATCCAACCCCCCTCCCCCTAGAGACACTCTAGCAGACCCTCTGGGAACTTTCAGGAGAAGGATATAGCACCAATGTCAAACACTTCACCCCAGTTAGGGTGAGGATGAAACAACTGAGACAAACCTTCAAACTCCTGAAGATCCCCAGTAGAAACTATGCCACCACCCAAAGATACCCCTATGGAAGTGGTACAAAAGGTAAAGAAGAAAGACAGGGAAAAAACTAATCTGAAGTCTGCAGACTCACCCATTCTTGCCAGAAACAGATTCAAGGTACTAGCAAAAAGAAAACAGTTGGGGACATAGAGGATGAGGGAGGGACTCAGATATGTCCCCTGTTACCTCAGGGGTGATGGAGTACAATACCAAGCCAATCTTAGAACAAACTAAGGTAAAAAAATTTAAGGGAAGAGCAAAACTAAACAGAAACCTGATGGGTGACTGTTTAACCTTCCACCTCATTCTAAATTAATCATATCTTAAGCCCCCTGACCTTAAATGTTAGCAGCATAAAGTCTTTTAGGAAACATGTTACTACTCTACACATACTAAAAGATTTACCAAACAACATTTTTTTACTACAAGACACATGTCAAATCTAAGTATGAACTTTCACAAAGTAAATACTGTAGTTGTGGTCAAAGGGCCCTTCATTCTAGTCTCAGAGTGAGGAAATATGTGATGGGGTAGCTATTTTGCCAGAAGGTCTGAGTTTTAAACTTAAAATAATTACTGATATTGAACCAGGAAGGGCTCTGATGGTAGACATACTCTTTGGTGATGTAGAACTACATCTGATTAGTGTATATGCCCCCCAAAGTATAGCAGCACATGTTGCATTACTTAAACTAATTCAACCCTTTCTACATACACAAAAAAACATTAATTCTTGGTGGGGGTTTCAACTGTGGCTTATCCTCAAAAGATAGGGGTGTAAAACTCAAAAGATCTTTAGCGACATGTCTTGTTTGAAAAATACAATAACTTTAGCCTACCTTCAGGAAGTCTTTGACGCTATTAAAATATCAGGAGGAAATACTTTTACAAAGGGAAAACTTGCTTCTACAACTGACTTTTTATTTACATCTAAAAACTTAAGAATTCTACAAGCAACTACTATGCCACTGGAAACATCTGACCATTTAGCTGTCTGTTGTAGAGGCAATATTGGGTCTGTTTCTGTCCTTCAAATAAATCCTAGATGAAAACTTAACAATTTACTATCAGACACTGCACTTATAGATAAATGGGACCAGCTCTTAGGAGCTAGGATATCTATGTAGAAGCATATGGTACAATTATTAACTGGTGGGTGGAGTTTAAAATGGATTTTAAAAACATTTTTATCAGCTATGCTACCTGGAAAGGGAAGAAACAATACGCTCAGTACTTAGCCCTATGGAAACAACTACAACAACTAATATAATTTCCACTTGAGCAAAATATTGATTTATCTACACAAATTAAACATACAAAAGAAGAAATGTCAAGATTTCAATATAATAGATATATGAGCCTGAAATTGGAAGCTCAGTTTGGCACTCAATGGCACCAACCAACCCTAAATACATTCAAAAGTTGTGCATACAAAGTTAATACAACAATAATTGATTAATTAAAAATAGGAGAAGATCTTACTCCATTGCTTGATACAAAGAAAATCAGAGAAGCAGCTCAAAAATATTTACAAGATCAGTTTGGAGGACAACTTGATAGTCTCAGGGATTCCAAATTTTTAAGAGGTATACATATATGCATATACATATACATATACATATACATATATATAACCAGCTCCACCAGAAGAGATTGGTACATTAATGAAAGCAGACATCTCTCTGACAGAAGTTAAACAGGTCATAAATAAACTTAAGCCAAACACTACACCAGGGTTAGATGGTCTGACACCTGAGTTTTATAAAACTTTTCAAGATAAACTATGTCTAGTATTAACCCTTCTGGTCAACTCCTTATTACAGTTACCAGAAATTTCAGTAGCCTTTTCTCAACCCTTTATTATCCTCCTCCTTGTACATAAAAAAAGGAGACAGGACTATTCAAAAAACAGGAGGCCAATCAGTATCTTAAATGTTGACTATAAAATCTTAACTAATATACTGGCCCAGAGATTGTCAAAAATGGCAGAAAAATTAATTTCACCAGTACAGTCCTGTGGAATTCCACATAGATCTATTTTTCACAATCTACAATTTCTATGGGCTATGACCTCACAAGGCAATGCATATCGAAGTACTGGTTGGCTTTTATCTCTTGACCAGCAAAAAAACGTTGATAGTCAGTCACGTTTTTTTATTTCAGATTCTACAACATTATGGTATTCCAGTCTTGTTTATACAGTGGGTCCAGCTTATATACAATTCAGCTTATGCACAACCTTTTATAAATAAACAACTAGGGACTGTATTTCAGATAAAAAGTGGAGTAAGAAAAGGTGCCCTTTAAGCCCAGTCATACTTATTTGCCACTGACCCCCCTCATAAGAAAGATACAACATAACGAAAATATCTCAGGTATAAAAAGTACAGGATCACTCTAATATAAGAAATATTAATGCATATGCCAATGATTTATGTCAAAGCATACAAACTAAGGGAGACATACAAGTGATAATACAAACCCTTTGAAAATATGAATTAATTTCAGAGGCACAATTAAACTGTGAGAAAAGTCAAGGTTTACAAATCAACCCAGAGGTTAGAGGATCTCACATTACCGCTCTGGCAAATATACCAATCAATACAACATCAGTAAAGATTTTAGGGCTCTCATTTGGTACAGCCGATGTTAACTACAACTCGGAAAAAAGCCATAGCTAAAAGCCAAGCCGTTGTCCAATAATGAAAAAACAAAATCATTTCTATAAAGAAAAGCATCTATCTAATTAAAACTTCAATTTTACCCCAAATTTTGCATACAGCTAACATTTTTCCACTTCCCCTTTCTTTAGAGTCACAGCTCCTAAACATATTTTTCAAGATTTGTGGGGGGCGTTTAAACCCATTAGAATACAGTAACATATTGTGATTATAAAATAGGAGGAATTAAGCTGTTAAACCCAGTAATATTTTGTCACACTATTTTTTTTGTATAGGAATTTAGCAATTTTGTCTAGCTCAAAGTTAGAATAGTACGATATCTTGTATACAGTAGTTGGTTTCCTGTCCTTCAAGGTAATGGGACAAAGGTACGCTTCTGTATCTATGATTACACACATGAAAAATATGCCTGACTACATTAAACCTTGTCTCACCAAATTAAGACAATGGACTATCACCCAAAAGTTGATTGTCTCGAATTCCAGGAAAACATTATATAAGACACTTGTAGAAGATCTGTTATTTATAAACCGTGTACTTCCAGAATGTCCACAATCACAAATAAAAGAAGCTTGCTTACAAATGACAGACAACAGAGTACCTAAACAGATGTGGGATATAATGTGATTGTCTTGCCACGGAAGACTAGGGGTCTGAAACATTCTAAAACACAAGGCGGTAGAAGAAAGAATGTGCCCTAGGCCTTCCTGCACAGGAATATTAGAAACATTGGATCACTTTTTGATTCATTGCCACTTTGCCCAGTCCTTTTGGTCCTCCTTAAATACTGTTTGGAAAGATACCAGATTATTTCCCATAACATATGAGGTCCTAGTTCTAGGATTATACCCCTATAATCTTTGGAAGTATTGTAAAAGTGCCTTACACCACGTACAAAGTGCCTTAAGGGTAATTTTTGCTGCATGTAAATACTACGTGTGGCAAGCAAGGTGTGTCTTATTAATACAACAAAAGGAGGTTACACCTTTCTGTGGTTATCCAGGTCTTAGCCTCTCTGAAAGCAAAATACAGGTTAGAACAACACAGACTGGCAAAAGAGAGATTTCAGATCTATTGGAAATTATTTACCTGGGTACTCCAGGATTATACGTAAAGTTCATTTCTTTTTTTTGGTTTGTGTTCCCTTCATCTGAAGAAGGATAGAGATGAAGGCTGGCCAGCCAAGGACATGATGCATAAAATTATGAAAAAAACCCCAAAACACGATATGTTTATTTAATGTATGGTTTTGTATGAACACTAGGATGGGATCGGGATGAAGGGAGGTGTCGGGACATAGCGTGATTTCTGTTTTTTAATTTTTTGCTTTCTTTGTTGGTTTTGCACATATTGGCCCAGATATTCAAAAGGGTTGCGGACGGTGCAACAGTGTTGTGCCATGCACAACCCACTGATGGGCCCGGTGTGATATTTAAAAGGGAAAAGTGCGCCTGCACAAATCCCGATGCGCTGGGGCGCATCAGTAATGTATGCAGGCACAGGCGGGGGGGCGTGCCCATGCATAAACTGCACAGCCCGATATTCAGCCGGGCCATGCAGAGTTACGGTTAACCCCCTACCTGCGTCTGCACAACTTCGCTGAAAAAAAAGGATCGAAGTCGAGAGACCACCCACAGGTGAGCTGCCGCGTGCAGGGTGCAACACAGCGCTGCCACCTGTGGGTGGCCCTGCGTTCCCGCCGCACCTGGCGGCCCCTATGCCCGATCACGAGCTGAAGTGTCCCCAGCAGCCTGATCGCGGGCATAATGTTATGCATCCCCCATTAGCCCGATCGCGGGCATAACCAAACGCCCCCACCCCAGAGTAGCCCGATCGCGGGCATAAAGTTATCCCCAGTAGCCTGATCACGGGCATAAGGTTATTCTCCCCAGTAGCCCAATTGCGGGCATTAAGTTATACTCCCCAAAGTCCAAGATCCCTGGTGGTCCAGTAGACCGAGAAGCCAGATCTGGGGCGGCATCCTCAACCCCCCCAACGTCCGCAATCCTTGGTGATCTAGTGGTCCCCCACCCATGAAGCCTCACCACCCTGCTCCCCCCCGTCAGCTGGTGGGCAGCAGCACCCCACCCGCCTGCCATCCCGCCACCCGCTGACTGAGAGCTCAGTAGGGCTGCACGCCCATTGGTTCAAGAGCAAGAGCCAGTGGGTGTGCAGCCCTCCCCAGCTCTAAGTCAGTTCAGAATATGTGAATAAATTCATTCACATATCTGGATTGACTGCTCTGACTGACTACCGCCCATTGACTCTTGCTCTGAGCTCCAATGGTGCAATAGCTGTCAATTGGCGGGCAGCAGCACTCCACACCGCCTGCCACCCGCTGCCCGCCAGCTGATGGGGAGGCGGGTGGTGGGGCTCCGTGGTGGTGGGGTGGGGGCCACTAGATCACCAGGGATTGCGGATGTGGGGTTGAGGATGCCGCCCATGATCTGGTTTCTGCGGTCCACTGGACCATCAGGGATCTTGGACTTTGGGGGAGTATAACTTAATGACCACGATTGGGCTACTGGGGGAGAATAACCTTATGCCTCGCGATCGGGCTACTGGGGGAGAATAACTTATGCCCAAGAACAGGCTACTCGGGGGTGGGGGGCGTTTGGTTATGCCCGCGTCGGGCTAATGTGGGGAGGTATAACATTATGCCCGCAATCGGGCCTGGGGAACCACTATTATGCCCGCGATCGGGCTGCAGGGGCGCCGTCCCCACGGCTGCCGCCTGGCAGGGCCAGGTGCAAGTCGTCAGGGATCGGCACCTGCAGCAAGATGGACAAATGAGGCCATAATCAGATGCAAATGGCCCCTGTGCCTTCATAGATTATGGCCTCATTTGCATGTCACCCTTTGAATATCGTAGGAAGGCGATGGCGCAATGGAACTTTGCGCCACCACATCTCAATGCTCCACTCTGACTATCTTGCGCTGGCACAGTTCCACTCGCCGCGAACAGTGGGTGTGTGAGGCGATATTCAAAGAAGTTGCACCATAGCGCAACTCCGTTGAATATCGCCCTGGCCACACCCCTGCGCAAATATTTTGAGCGGCAGAGGGGCTTGCGCCACACAATGGTGCAGTTTGAATATCTGGGCCATTATGTTTCCTGTCTGTGATTTCTTCTGTAAATAAAAAATATCCCCTACTCCTTTCAATAAGTGTCATGGGATCTTTAACATCCACATGAACTACCACCAGAACAGACAGATGGGACTTTGGTTTAGCATCTCATCTGAAAGATGTCTCGTTATCAGCTGATTCTTATGGTTGTTGAATGAGGTATAAATGCAGGAAACTTTACTGCTCCTCCCCAGGACCCCTATGAGTAAGAAGACTAGATATCATTAGAGCGATCCCAATGTGGCGTATTTTAAACAGAAGCAATAAACTGATCAGTACATTTTTGACAGCTGACACAGGATCATTGTCCTCGCTGATTTGCCGGTTTCATTCTGCCTGTGCGTAAAGCTTAAACCTCTATGTTATAAAGCCATCATTCATTTCTAGCTTTCCTTGCAATGACATTGTCAATGTGGGAGGGACTGTCATATTGTAGTGCATGTGGCCTCCTGATCGTCACAATGTCATTACAGATGAAACTAGAAGGGTATGGCAGTTTCTTGGTGAAGTGTATATGTTATATCCTGCGGAGCATTTGGTTGAGAGAAACATCGATAAGCAAGATTACAAATTGGCTACAAATTAAACATGGCCCAAACTTGGATACAACACTAGACTTCTTTATAAACAACATTTTGTCTGCTGCAAACAAACATGCCCCATTGAAAAATTCAGGGTGAAAGGACAGGAAGCCAGGTGGTTATACCGAGACTGAAAATAAACTAAAGAGGGATAGAGATGGGGTATGCGGGACATTCAGATCCATTAGTCAGACCAAGGACTGGCAGCTCTTTAGAGAACTGAGAAACAAATGCAAGAAGGAACTGAAAATAGCTAAAAAAAAATGATACCGAAGGGATCTCCAGAAGAAAAATCTCTCTGACCCCAAAATGATTTGGTCACAAATCAACACCCTAATAAACGGCCATCCTACCCAGGATGAATGTGGTATACAGTAATAGCAAATGATGTCTGATACAAGAACCCAGAGGATGCAACCAAGGCAATAAATACATTCTTTATGGATCTAGACAAGTACGAGACACACCATCCAGAGACACCCCAACCTGTGAAATGTAACGCAAACACAACTTTCCCCTTTCCAAACTTCCACTTTAAGTTAATAACAAAAAAGAGGTCTTAAAACTGCTTTGAAACATCAAAACCCCCGGGATCAGCTGGGCATGGCAAATTGGAGCCCAGATTACTCAGACTTGCAGCCCCAGCTATTGTCACCCCAGGCATGTGGTTATTTGACAGGTCCCTCTTAGAAGAGAAAGTCCCTGCACTCTGGAAAGTGGCCCTGGTTACACTCATACACAAAGCTGGATCACGGGAGCAAGTAGGAAATTATCGACCCATATCGCTCCTCTCCATCTTGAGTAAAGTGGTAGAGAGGGTCGTGTATAGTCAGGTGATAGACTACATAGAGCAACACAAAATATTCACGACCCAGCAACATGGTTTCAGAAAAAAAACATAGTACAAACACTACCCTAGTCAGCCTCATCTCTGACATCTATTCAGCCCTAGACAATGGACTACTAACTGATGTTGTCTTTATCGACCTCACCAAGGTCTTTGACTTTGTAGACCATCAGCGCCTCCTCATGAAATTAAAACTCATAGGCCTAGATTGTCTGACCATGAAATGGTTCTCTGATGACCTCAAGGGAAGGTCTCAACTTGTCAGATGGCAGGGTGCCCTATCTGACAAATGCCTGATTCTTAATGTGGTCCCCCAGGAGTCTATCTTGGGGCCACTATTATTCTCCTTATTCATAAATAACATGCCAAAATACTGCAGCAAGGTGAATCTGACCCTATATGCTGATGACACAGTACTGCACAAGACAGCTAATAACACCACCTCACTGAATGAGTCACTGAAAAAAGACCTATCACACCTCAAGGGCTGGTTAGAAAACAGCAAACTTATATTAAATGGCAAAAAAAACAAGGCCATACTATTTGGCCCTAAAAACCTGGGACCTGACAGGTCCTTCCATTTAGCATCCACTATCTCAAACCACATAGTGTTGAGGTAGTGGATTCAATAAAAGTACCTAGGAATTACCATACACCAAAATTGCTCCTTCAAGGCACACATTAACCTGCTGACCAAATTACTGAATCAGAAACTCGATCTATTATATCATCTGCCTTGCTCACTCAGGACTCCTGGCTAAAGTTGACAACTGCCACCCTACTACCTACCCTGTTCTATGGCTTTCGTCATACATTCTGTTAAAAATTCAGAGATGCAAAAGCTCGTACCTTATACAACAGGGTAAGCTGGTTCATAGCAGGTGCCCCATCCTGGGAACATAACTGCCAGGTGCTTCAAACTCTGTCCTGGCCATCGTTAGAAGGAAGACTAAGCTACCTGTCACTGTGCCTAGCCTACAGCTTAGGCTGGAAAATGCTCCCCAAGCCTGGCATACACCCTATCAGCTAAAACCAACAGCAGAACTCTCAAATCATCCAACCGGCAGCTCCTTAAAGTGCCAGAAGTTAGGTCCTCCCAAGGGCTGAGGTCATTCTCTGCCTATATCCTACCCCTCTGAAAACGACTTCAGAAAAGATCCAGAAAGTAACTCCTTGGGGATTCAAAAGGGACTCAATGATCACCTGATGGATTTAATCACTCCACTTGTTACCACTGACACCACAAAATAGTACTCATCATATCAACTGTGTATATTAAGACTGAATGTAACCAGAAATGTCTACACTAAGAATGAATGTAATAAGGCATGGCTAGTATGGACTAGCAAATGTGAATGCTGCTGCCACTGTAAACTATAATAACTGTATTGTGAATATAAACAGAAACATAGAAACTGTCGGTGGAGATAAGGACCACTAGACCCATCCAGTCTGCCCATAAGCCCGTACTTGTTTACGGCTTCTGACCCTCCCTCTGTTTTACCTCTATGGTTCCCCTATGCCTGTCCCATGCATGTTTAAATCCAACCACAGTGCTTTCCACCATCACCTCCTGTGGCAGACCATCCCATGCATCCAGCACCTCTCTGAAGAAGAACTCTCACATTCCTCTTAACCTGCCACCTTCCAATTTCATCTCATGCCCCTCGTTCCTGTATTCCTGTATTGGAAGATGTCTCCCCTGCACCTTGTTTATGCCCTTGAAGTACTTGAATGTTTCTATCATGTCCCCTCACTCTCTCTGCTCTCCTACAGTGAGTATATGTTGAGGTCCTGTAATCTCTCCTCGTACGTTTTGTGGTGCAAGCCCTGTACCATCTTAGTTGCCCTTCTCTGGAACATCTCCAGCCTGTTAATGTCCTTTCAAAGGTGTGGCCTTCAGAACTGCACACAGTACTTCATGTGAGGTCTGACCAGAGTTTTATATAACGGCATCACTACCTGCTGTTTTCTGCTGGTGATATCCCTGCCTATGCACCCCAGCATGCCACTGGCCTTCCCTGCTGCCCTTGTACTCTGCTTTGACATTTATTTATTGATGGAATCGGAATTACAACCTTTGAGCCAAGGACAGACTCCACGTCAGACATTTTTTCTGGTCATCGGAAATAAGAACCCCGGGTCCATTTCTTCCTTGGTGACTGTCAGCCTACCCCAAATCTTGTAGCTCTCCAGGGTTTCTATGCCCCAGGTACATAATTTTCACTTCTTTGAATTCATTCTCAGTTGCCACTCCTCAGATCATTTCTCAAGTTTCCCAGGTCCTTCCTCATTTTCCACTCCTTCTGGAGTATCTACCCTGTTACAAATTTGGTGTCATCTGCACAGCCAGACTTTTCCTTCCAGCCCTCTGCAATGTCACTAATGAAGACATTGAACAGGACTGGACCCAGAACAATCTCTGGGGAACCCTGCTGGTCACCCCCTCCCAGATTGTACCCCATTTACCACCACCCTCTGCCTCCTGTCTGGTAGCCATTTCTTATCCCAGTTTACCACCTTGTCTTCCATGCCCAGACAACCCATCATGTTAACTGCCTCTTATGTGGGACGATGTTGAAGGCTTTGCTGAAATCGAGGTAGGCAACGTCCACCGCCCCCATTTTATTTCCTTCATCACCTAGTCAAAGAAATCTATCCAGTTAATTGTATAAGTCCATTATATGTAATTAACTCAGGGTCACCCGGAAAAAGGGGACTATTACGGTCCCAGTGGGCCTACCTAGTTACCACAATTAAATACATAAATAAATTTTTGCTAAGCTGTTTAAAATGTGGCTTTTTTGTTGGGGGGAGTGCAGAATTCTTCACCTTTAAGGACCAGTTAATTTTTTATGAAGGATAGTCTAGGACAACAACAATAGTTATCAGGTAAGCTGCTGAGCTAGCAGTTCAAGGCACTGTACCATAAAAACAATAGGTGCACTTATGATCACTAAACAGCATTGGCATACAGAGTTTTTATTTTTAATTATTTGGTAACCAGGTAAGGTCCACTAGGCATAAGTGCCTGTTTTCAGGGGTGACCCGAGAGGATTGGGAAGGTTCAGTGATTTACTCAGAGCTACACAGTATGCAAGTGTAAGTCATGGGAATCAAACCAAGGTCTACTGGATGTACCAAACTTATTTGCAGCTTGTTACTCTAACATCTAGGCTATACTGCCAGCCTAGAATAGAATATGATATACATATCTGTAGTTTGTTTCTGTCAGTCAACTGGAACATTGAAACATGTAGAAACGTGGAACTGTGCGGCAGGAGAAGGCCGTGCTATCTATTAGTTCTAACCAGAATGCCATTCCAATTGTGCTACCAGCTACACCATCAAGGCAAGTGGAAACCTGGGATTCTCTGTAGCACCTTAGTCTTTCTCTATGCACAACCTGGTGCTGGAGAGATAATTACATTTTCATTCACAAGGGTGTGGTGTGCACATATATGGAACCCAAATCTCAGCTAAGGCATGTGCTTCTTTCCCATCTGCTTGTTTGGGTTCCATATATGTGCACACTGCACTCTTACGAATGAAAATGGGTTCCATGTCAAATGAGCGCCGACAAAAAAAAGCGAAGAAATAACAGCCGCAGTCAAAATGGCGAGAACTACAGCATGCTCCAAAAACAGCGAACAGTTGTAGTGACTTTTCCTGAGGGGCAGTGCCCCCCACTCTCTCCCCTTATGGGGGCATCGCACCCAGCACCCCAAAATTAAAATAACTATCACTGCGGGGGGGGTGAAATTCAGGGATGGGGAAAACTCGGGAGGGGATGATCTCCAGGGGATGCAAGTCGAGAAGGGGAGAAAGCTGGGAGGCAATCAAATATTTATACTCTGGGGTTGAGTGAAACCAACTTAGGGACACAGACAAACATGGTAGGGGCAATAAAATATTCCCATGCCTGGGGTGGAGGGAAACAAAGTTGGGAAGGCTGGCATAACAGGAATAAAAAAAAAAATCTCCACACAGCCAGTCACAAACTTGGGTCTGCTAGCCACACAGGTGGTGACTGTAACCACTATGCTATGCAGCCAGCCTAAATCTGGCCATCCAAACAGCTACCTACATGCTTCAAAAACTAACTCCCTATATTGCTGACTGCCGAACCTACAGTGCTGAACTTAACATGCACTCTTAATACAAACTATCTAATTTACCATGCGCTATTTTGTACTCTCCCAAACTGACTCGTTCAAATTGAGTAGCTCTTTTGACGGGATACCTTAAAAATGTAATTATCTGTGCAGCACCAGGTTGTGCATTACAGAAAGAATAAGGTGCTTCTGGTAGTACCAGGTTTCTAGTTGACTTGGTGACCTAGTTGGTAGTGCAACCAGAATAGTACTCAGGGTGGCCTGGGCACAAATCCCAGCTAAGGCTTTTATTTCTTTCTCCCTTCTGTTTGCTTTGGTTCCATATATCTGCCCACCAAACCCTTGCAAATGAAATGTCTATCAAGTCTGCCTAGTATGTTGTTAAATACCCCTTAGAGGTTTACGTCCATCCACCCCCTGACCTCCAATCCCTCCACCAGCACCCTATGCTTATTCCAACCCCTCTTCTCAAGCTCTCCACAGTTTTAGTATTGACCAGTGCCTCCAGGAACTTCTTTCAGTCTTTCTCTACCCTTCCATGAAATACTACTTCCTAGCATTCTGATTTGCTGCTGGTATTCCTGGTGGTTTTAATCTCACTAATCTTGAGCAGTTCACTTAAGTCCACCTAATTTATGCCCGTAATCTATCAGAATGTCTTAATCATGCCTCCCCTCTCCCTCCTGGTCTCCAATGAGTACACACTTAGACTCCCCAATCCCTGCTCATACACATTCACCTGCTGGCTGTTTATAATCTTGGCCGACCTTCTCTGCACTGACTACAACTTGTTTATGTCCTTTCTCAGGTGAGCGCTCCAAAACTGCACACAGTATCCCAGGTGTGGCCACACCAGGGTTCTGTACATAGAAACATAGAATTTGTTGGCAGAAAAGGACTGGAAAGACCAGCTAGGCTGCCCTATTTAATTGTATTCCCTGCCAGTTATCAGACTCTGTGCCATATTTGGTTGCCATTGTCACATCCTCCTCCTTTCCACTACCTATTATGCCCATGTCCTTATCCCACATGCTTGAAGCTCCCCACTGTCTTCACCTCCACCACCTCTTCTGATAGGCTGTTCCAGGCATCCCCCACCCTTTGTATTTCCTTACATCCTTTTTATACTCCTCCCCCTCAAGCTGCTTTGCATGTCCCCATGTTCTGGTGCTCCTCCTCCTCTGAAAGAGACTCCCCTCCTGCACCTTGTTCACCCCTATGAGGTACTTGTAGGTCTCAATCATGGCCCTTCTCGCTCCCTGCCTGGGAATACATGTTGAACTCCCACAGCCTCTCCTCCTTGTATGATTTCCACAAAGACACACACCTTCCCCTGCAGTTCCTCAGTAATGTTACTTATGAAGACATTGAAGAGGACAGGTGCCAGTACTGACCCCTGTGGCACTCCACTGGTCATTCTTCTGTCCCCCGAGTGTCTGCCATTTACTGCCATGTTCTGCATCCTATCCTTCAACCAGTTTGATATCAAGTTTCTCCCCAACCCCCAGGCTACTAAGTTTCTTTATTAGCTTCATATGCGGCAGAGTGTCAAAGGCCTTTTGGAATTCCAGATAGGCCACATCCACGGCCATCCACTCATCTACCTCCCGAGTCACATGTGAGATTTGTGTGTGATGCGCAGGGGCGGGATAACCTCCTTCCTTGCACTGCTGAACCTCCCACCTATGTAACTGTGTGAGGAACACACATAAAAGCCAATTAACGTGCAGGGTTTGTTCTACTGAGGCCTTGTGTGCTTGCACCCTCACACAAATTTGCTTACCAGTTACCCATGCTATCTTTGCATTGTGTTTGGGCTTTTACAGTGTTGTTAGGAGACAGAGAGAAAAAGAGAAATCAAACAATTTGAACACTTTTCTCTAGTAGAATCCTTGTTAAAGATCCTATTCACTGTTTCTTTTGCAGTCCATCTATCTGGTAGAGGACCTTTGAGTGTGCTAAAGTACAACATTGGCATATGGAGATGTTCTAAGTTCAGTGTTGACATAATGTCTGTCTAACAATAGATTTGTTAAAGGAGGGTGTTCCAAATATGGAAGCCAAGCCTTAGAGAATATGGCTTACTAAGCCTTATGGCTCATTTTCAAACACGTCCCACCCTTACAGAAATGCACATTTGTGGAAAAGTCACAGCGCATTCCTAGCACATTGCCAGCTAGCACTTAGACATAATCCTGTTATCCTGTACAGATCACAAGGTTGCACAGCTCTTAGCTGCAGTTTATATGTGAATATGATTAAAAGTCAGTCACTGAAAACCTGTAGACATCACATGAGCTCATTAATGTGGTCTTTTTGCTCCAAGACTGTGAGATAACTGCAGCTGTACTGGTTAACTGACAGTCTAAAATGTAGTTGCTAGTAAAGGCAGGGATTCTTGATTTAGCTCAAATAGAGTTCTGGCTGAAGAAGGTAAAGGTAATCAGTTTAAATCTCAGCTACTAGCTAGCCTGTCAGATTAGTGGTAGGGCCACCATTCGTGATACTGGCGACCCAACTTCAGGAATGAGCTCAGATCATCAGGGACTGGCCGGGGGAGGGGGACTGAGCATCCTAGAGGACACTCTCCTCCTCCTCTGGGGAGGGAGGGCAGCCAGCTCTGCTGTTATACTGCCACCTGGGTGACCCCTGGTGGCAGTGCAGTTGAGAGTGACTCGTGGGTGAGAGCATGTCAGTTGGTGCCACACAACGCACACTTGCATACTCTGAGTGTACTTGCAAACCCTTGCTGCCAACGTCCTGGGGTTAACAGGAGAAACCAGGATAACCTCGACCTGGACTGATGACATTAGCCGCTTGCAGGTCTTGCACCTGGCTACCCAGGAACCACTTCCCACATTTTGCAGCGGGAATTGGGGTGGCCCCACTACCCCTCCCTCCCAGAGGGACAAAGCTCTGGGGGCACTCAGGAAGGGAATGTAAGTCTGATGGATGCCAAGGTAAGTGGGCTGGGGTGGACGAGCAGTTGGGGGCCAGCCTTAGAACAGTACCATAAACATATTAGTAAAAAAGTTTTTGGCGACTCTTAATTCCTTAAAATAAGCAGAATTTTCATGAGACTGTGACACTATAGCCCAATCCTCAAAGACATCCCCACCCATGGAGGGGTACTTGCATGGGCTTGAGGAGTACAGGGGTCCTTGCTCCGTACATGATGCAACCTCCATGCATCCACAATGCTGGATGTGTGCCCTCTCTACACCCAAGTCATGCATGTGGCTGAGAGAGGGGTGGGCAAGGGGGTCCGGGCTTGCATGCGCCTCACTCACAATCAAGCCTCCACAGTGTGGAAGGCTGGCAGAGAGGGCAGAAGTTACTCAGCCCTAAGAGTCATAGTACACTTATACACCCATCTCTTCATGGCCACAGGACCACCTATGGTGCTTGATCAGTGGCTTGACCACCCACCTCCAGCCTCAGAACTCTATGGAATACTGGGAGCCACATTAGCATCAGCCATCAAAGAATGGAAATGTACTGATATTTAAGGAAAAGGCGTACTAAGCTGGTAACAGCTCATTTCAGATCGTCCTTTATGTCAAAATAACAGGACAATAATACTTAATAATAAAGAGACTTTCAGTAATTATCATGTAATACATTATGGAACTGAACAAAAGAACAATAAAATAGTAAACAGCTTAACAAAATAAGAAATCAGGGGAATGACTGAAACACTAGGGAAGTGGGAAGGGCTGAAGGTCACTGAATTGGGTGAGGAGCAAGAGAAGGAGTAAACCCCAAATCAGAAACAACTGCAGGAGTGAGTAGAGAAGTCACGGAGGACAGATTTAAGAGTAGGAAAGGAAGAAGCACAGTGAGAAGAAGGGAAGAGAACCCCATAGTTTAGGAAAATGAAACAAGAATGCAGGTTGGCCAGCAGTAGATTTCATTGGAGGAAGAAGCGAGAAGTGAGCAAGCATTACAAAGAGGTAAGAGAATGAAGAGGAGAATATTCCGACAGGGATAAGGCAACACTTGGAGAACTGCCTTATCCGCTAGCCCTGCTCCATGCAGAGACATGGATCCAGTACAGTGCTGTGCCAGGCATCTAACCGGATACCCAGTGTTTAGCACAGCTCCCAGCTTGCCGCACTCTGATCTTATGTGAAGCTCCACTCATGTACTGCCCTGCAGACAGTAGGTGTGACTGCCATCCAGTGTAGCCAGGCAAAGGGGGACCAGAGCTCAACAGTAGGCATGGGCTGTGGATGCCGTCCTCAGCGGATGGGCATCAGGGTGTGGGGCTCCGCTGATGGAATAGGCACATATTTCCCTGCATGTTCTGTGATTGGGGCCTTCAGGTTGTGGCAATCCGTCGCTGTTTGTCGATAAAATAAAGGTCAAAATTGAAACAGGATCATCAAGTACAATCTTGCACGGAGTTAATGATGCAACTGCAGCAACGTTACGAGTTTGCAGGAAGATGACTTGCCAGGCCATTTTTCAGTAAGGAAGCAGCATTATGGCATATTACAAAATAAACTAAATGCATTTACTTTATTGACAAAGTAAAACAGATGGTCTGTGCAATTTACATATCTATGTAAGGAAGTGATGTTACTCCCACCCCTATCATTGGTTATAGCCTTCAGCCTTTGCTGTTACTCAACCAAAGATCCTTATTCCCTAAGGAGCAACTTGTACTATTCAGACAATTCAGCTAAAGGGAAATTCTCAGCATGATAGCCCACGATCCACAGTCTGGCCCATCTGCCACGGAGCATATTTTTCACTGATGGGAAGAACAAGGACTCATGCATGTACATCTGTTTTTATGTTGGCGCGCTTGCGCAGCCAACATCTTGGGGCAGTGCAGATTTGGAGGCGCGGTCGCTGTTGGTTGAATGCAGAGCACGCATCAGTAGGTGCATCCTTCATTCCCCAATCAGCTTGCATGCTAGCGCCACACCACCCGGGCAAGCACATCTAAGGAAAGGTCCGCTGCAATGCGAGCAAAGCTCGTCATGCACAGCGGACTTCCAGACGTGCTTACCTGACACAAACATGGTGGCACACTACCGCAAAACTGCCCGACTTCTAGATTTTGATACCTGTCAGCTTACCCTGCCCCAATGTATGTGCCAATGGGGAACCCACTCCCCATCAGCATAAAGAACCCCCATTTGTAATATGCTGAAGAAGTTGCTAATCCCCTCAGCTCTTGCCCCTCCCTGGTTTCCTTGTGTGCCGACAGGGGTGCAATCCCAGTCAACATAAACTAACCCCCCTTTTTGTTGTATGCCGACGGGGGTGCCCAATCCCCATCAGCTACAGCTGCCCCCAAAAACACAAGGCTCCGTTGGTATGCTGGAGCCACCCCAGCATGCCACATGCCCTGTAAACATAAAAATAGTCCCACAATGTCATTTTATTTTTTTACCTGTAAAAAGTAAAGCGGTCCCTCGGCAGTCTCCACCCTCTCCCACAACCTGCACCCACCCTCGCACCTGCCTTCCCACATGCCCTCCCACCCATACTTACCTCTGGAGTCGGTGCGACAATCTTCAGTGGACCAGGAACACGTCTGCACTCTTCAAAGCCGACCGCAAACTGAGGAAATGCGGTAAGCTGTATAATGGAATAAATAGGGTTTTGCAACTTTGATGAATATCTCAGGCATTTTAGAATTTTGACACAAATTTTCAACATAGGGATTTTGGGACCCCTCCTCATGAATTCTTGCACTGTCATGGCATTATTCGGTCCAGAAGGTGATTTCACAGTCACTGTAGAATCACCTTCCGGGACTGAGTAAAGGAAGCGACAGTGCCACTGTTCATAAGGGCTCTCAAAAAGCCTACTTTCGTGGTGACAAAGACTCCCAAAATAACTGTTTTCTGGCGTGCATTTCGCAGTTTCTACGCACACTCGTAACATCATGAATTTGTAATATTTTCGCTCCAGATTTTCAAACTTGGCATTTTTCCACATCTCCTGATGAACAGTACAGCTGTCATTTTACATATCCTGCCCAAAATGTGTTTTCACATGTCCGGCGCAGAATAGCGCGGCCACTGTGCGAAATCACTTTTTGGGACAGTTTGAGGAAATGATGGTGACACTGTTCATGAGCAGAGGTCCTAAAATGCCTATGTTGAAAATTTGGAAAATCTGAAGTCCATAAAATGACTGCGTTGCAGCGTCGTTGCCAGTTTCATGCACCCTTGTAACCATGGAAGTTGCAATATTTCCATGCAGATTTTCAACACTGGCATTTTCACCACCTTATGAACAGCACAGCTGTCATTTTCACATCCTGCCCAAAATGTGTTTCCGCACCTGTGGTGCACAATGGCATGGTCGCTGTGGGAAATCAACTTTTGGGACAGATTAACAAAATCGCAGCACCACTGTTCATAAGGGGAGGTCCCAAAATGCCTTTGTTACAAATGTGGCTGCCAAACTCCCAAAAATAATTGGGTTACAGATGTGTGTTGTGCAGTTTGTATGCATGCTCGTTGCTTCACCAATATTTCATATTGTCACTCCAGATTTTCAACATTGCCATTTTTTTATGCCTCTTCATGAACAATACAGTTGTCATTCTCCACATCCTGCCCAAAAATGTGTTTTCATCCTCTGTGGCCAAATGGCACAGCCGCTGTGCAAAACCACGTTTCAGCTAACAAACTGATTGTGCCACTTTTCATGAGGTGGCCTGACAAGCAACCCATGTTGAATGTGAGTGAAACTACCAACAGATGCCTATGGTGTTAGGGTTTCCAACTGTAGCACCCACCTGGTACAGACTGACAGGCATCTGGGGTGTGACTTGGGATCATCAGATGTAATGCTCACACCATTCCACCCCCCACCCCCACCCTGCAGCCACTGACAGGCATCGTGGTGTGTCTTGCACTGTTCAGCCACAAAGTTCACCCCACACTCCTATACTGCACCCACGTCAACGTATTTCCTTATGGAATGGGGTAAGTATAATGCCCGAAGACCCCAAAGCACACCCCAACACTCATCAGAGTCTACAGGGTAGGGTGAGGTACAATGGCATGAGCGTTATAGCTGACAACTCAAAGGCACACCCCAATGCCTGTCACTCTCTACAGGGTGGGGGTGGGGTTGGTGTCACTTCAATACTTCACTGCCATTCCTATTATGCATCTCTAGCTCCGGCACTGCCAATGCCAATGCCAGTGCAACAACATTCAGCATTGACAAATGCTTGTTTGAAGCTGGAATTTTCATGACATTTGCGCAACTGAAACAGAGATGTGCCCTGCAACATCCAGATCACTAGATACTTACAGGTGAGACTTTGGGCTTGATTTTCAAATTGTCCTTGGTGCAGCTGGGCATGGAGTCATAATGTCACAAGACATTATGCCGCATATCAAAATCATGCTGCCAGTGCAGCGCAATATTGCCATGCGGCATAACTCTTTTTTCTGTGGGGGGGTCTGTTCCCCCAGACCCCCCCACACTAAGATTCTCAACTCCGGGGGGGTCCAACTCGGGGAGTGCACAAATAGTGGAAAAAACTAAATGTCTGGGACTGGGAATCAAACCCGGTCCCAGACACCGCACCTGGGTTCCTGCTGCTGTTGCTCAGTCCAGTGAGCCATGGCAGCTGCTCGGCAGAACCCACTCCCACCAGAGATCTTTTCCTCTGCCTGGGAGTGTGTGAATGGTGCAATACTGCGTACAGCAGTATACGTGCTATTGCACCAATAGCTGTCATGGACAGCACTGTCTCAGGTTAGCTATAGCGTACGACATTATGACCTGGTAGGGCGTAGCTGCACCAAACACCTTTGCTGCAACTGTACCCGATTTTGGTAGGTCAGGCACAGGGACGACACTTTACCCAATTTATGGCAGATTGCACCAAATGTTTGGCACAAGCCCCGTAAAAAGGGTACCTGGGACTGCCATAGACTAGACCAGAAATTGGTGGCCTAACTTGCTGGAATTGCTGCAAGCTGTTTGAAAATCTGCCCCATTATATTCACTCCAAAGAGGTCCCAAGTGGGATAAAGGAACACTTCACCTCTGGTGGAGTTGCTCTTGAGCACTGGAGGACCTGGTCCGAAACATGCTATCTCCATCACTTATAAGGCAATTCAACAGAGTCTCACCTTAGAAATCTTCTCTATTTACAGATAATGGGATGGAGAACTGGGGAAGGAAATTTCTGATTTGGAATAGGCAGTATGGCGCGAGTGGTTTAAGGCTGAGCTGCAAATCTGGAGACCTGGGTTTGACCCCACAGCCCCCACTTGCATACTGTGTGACCCTAAGCAAGTCACTTAACTTCCTCGTGCTCCCAGGTTGCACCTGCAAACAAGCTTTCAGCTTAGTGTGTCTCACCTGGTAAAATAATTGATTAAAAAAAAAAATGTCTGTTTCAGGCAACACAAAATCACACATCCACATATATGGATGGACAATTATCACCCACTTCTTTTGCACACCACAAATAACAGGTAGATATGATATCCTCAGAGGAACACAGTGCTGAAGACATTGCAGACAGGTTATGGCAACACATACCCATTTTATACGCGACTGCCCAACACTTCAATCATACTGGATTGACACAGAGAAAGCCCTACAAGAGTTAATGCCGGCACTAGGACCCTTCACTCCAGAAGTGGCCATTCTTCAGTTACTGTACTACCAGACAGGGTTAAAGACAAAACCCACAAGGTACAAATAAGCATATGGCTTATAGCAGTGAAAAAAAAGCAATAACCAGAAGATGGCTACAACCAGATCTGCACACACAGTAGGACTGGGAAAACATAGCTCAAGACTTATATAAAATGGAAAAACTGACAGCCTCTTTGACATTAGGAACAGATAAATTTTGTAATGTATGGAACAGCTGGCTGTTGTGGGTCATGGAACATGGAGGACATTATCCCATAAATATTGGGAAAGGGATAATATGAGGTGAGAAGAGGGATAGACAGGTGTAACTCCAACACAGTTTTAAGCGGGTGGGGGGCAATATTTCACTACTCAAGGGAATAGCATGAATGTAGAGACCACAATGCCATATTTGTGTTAAGTTGTTTCATATATGTTAACAGAGAAACTGGCTACTGTAATATTATTTATTTTTTGATTAATATTTTTCCCCAGGGCTCCGGTCGGCGTTGACATCGACCGCCCCCTAACCTGATACCCGACATCAGGCCATCTCCTCATTACCCCACTGGATTAACCTGCTTTGCAGGGTGCTGAGCTACCCAGCTCAACCCACTGGAGCAGGATCCGGATGAGGAGGCGCCATTCGGGTTGGGCAGTGGGGATCGGAAGCTCATGCTGCCCAACCAGGGCCCAATTTTCAATTTGTTTTTCCTCCTTGCGGAGTGCTGGTGTGCAATGATGTCTAGAAATGTAGCTGACGTCTGCCATACTCCACCACCCCCTTGCTACTCCGCTCTAGCAATGCCTCCGGTTGTCACCAGGGGATGCTACAGAGCGATGGGACCCTGGATCCCTCCCCGGGATATGAGAGCAGTCCTCTGGATGCTCCATCCTGTCCCTCCCCTGCTGACCCCTGGTGGCCTGGGCTCACATCCGAACCCAGGTCACCAGCATGGCGCAAGGTGTGTGAGTCCAGTGCCTCAACCCTCAGCAATACCAGGCCGGCCACTATTGTAATATTATTAAAATTATACCTATGCAATACTGCAAATGTACAAACATTGCTCCAAAAATGTTTAATAAACTTTAAATTAAAAAAATGGCAAATTCTCCTAGCAGGGAGGTTAGAAACTCCTTTAATTTTCATGTCTGCCATCCCATGGACCATCACTAGATGGCAGTATTGCTTTGCCTGCGATTCAAAGCGCTCACTGCTAGATTGCACTGATTTGTACAGACTGCCTTTTCTCATAGTCAACAAGTATGAAGCCTTCATTATGTGTAGTTCTTTAAAATTATTCGGTGATCTTTTTTTTTTTATATCAAGCCCAAACAGTGAAGTGTAGCAGGGCGCAATGCAATGACACAGATTCCTGCATGATAAAAGAGATTAACTGCCATTGAAATTGCCCTGTTTCCTGCAGTAACTCTGCAGAATTCTGCAGTATTCTGTGTTGCATCCTGGTTGACTCCACCATGTTTGTTAATTGCAAAAGAAAAACATTTGGAACTCCAAATGCTACCATCAAAGCCCTGAATGCAATAATTTTCTTAGAATGTTGACCCCTCCTCCAGGGGCTGGCCCTGCAATGCAGTGGTAAAATTGTAACCCCTCCTGTGGCTGGCCAGATTGAGCATTGGTAAAATTGTAATCCCACGAGGAGATGGCCTGACAATGCAGTGGTAAAACTGTAAGCCCACCAGGGGCTGGCCTGATGATGCAGTGGTAAAACTGTAACCCCACCAGGGGCTGGCCTGATGACGCAGTGGTAAAACTGTAACCCCACCAGGGGCTGGCCTGATGATCGCAGTGGTAAAATTGTAACCCCACCAGGGGCTGGCCTGATGATGCAGTGGTAAAATTGTAACCCCACCAGGGGCTGGCCTGATGACGCAGTGGTAAAATTGCAACTCCACTGGGGGTCCATGCAACAGCGCAGTGATAGAACTACCACTTCTGACCCCAGCAACATGGGTTCACGCCCGAGCCTGGATAGTTGGAGGGCCAGCAGGGCAGAAGGATTGAGTGCCCCATGGGATGACCTTCTTTAGGGAGAGAGGTTTGCAAGGTCCACTACACTGACACCAACTGGGTGACCACAAGTGGCAGTGTGAGCTGGAGCTGTGGCTGGTGGCGGGTGCCTCTTGACAGTGACATGCACATGCTGGCATGCTCACATTACTTGCCATCCTAGTCCATGAGACACCCAGGGGTTTAGGGAAACCAAACAAGGAAAATGATATCAGGGCTGAGCAAGATGATGCCATGACTCTCTGAAGGCCCCTCACTGCCTACTGGGCACCCTACCTCCATTTAGGCAGAACTCCTGAGGGGGTTGGGAAACCATGGGGCACTAGAGGTAGGTGCTAAGTACCAGAGATGGTGGGTGATGGGGCTGGAGGGGGGTCACCATAGATGGGGCAAGCTGAGTGGAGGGGGTGCAAAAAAATATTTGTAATGGTTGGATTTGCAGTTTGACTCTCTGGTGCCTGACTGCACCTTGCTGCCACTTTAATGTTCCCATCTGGGTTGCCCAAAGGATTTCAACTTGGAATAGGCATAATAGATAAATTTCACGAGTGTCTACTGTATATGATGCCACAGTAACTGTCATGACTGACAATAACCTCTTGACATATATGAGGACCACTGCTAAGCTGGACTCCACTGGAAATTACTGGTCATCAAACCTCTCTTCCTATGACTACAGTGTGGAATATTATCTAGAACTCAATTACATTGGCATGGATGCCTCATTCTAGAGGCCCATTGGAAGCCCCAGTGACCCTGTGGAATGGATTCACGTGCCCAAATATGCAGGAAAGCATTACATAAAAGTATGATACAGATAAGCGGGGCCCTGCCAATGACTTTTGAACACCATAATATCTTCCCTGTTCTCATGCTCCTACTGCACCTTCACTGCTCTGGACATGACTTCTCTACCCCGTTAAATCAGGAGAAGTTGCTGAGGAGTAAAGGAATAAACAAGAGTTTCAAGAATATTGTCAATGTCATGGAGAAGAATGGGTTGTCACCAAGTGACACCTAGTTACCTGAATCGCCTTTTTTTATTTAGTTTTTGTTGACGGGATAAATGCACTAGACAAATCCTGCCTATTTTCAGGCACGACCTGGGGAGGGGATACAGATGAATGCCAACTGACCTTGAACCAGATTAACCTGTTGATGGTATTTTTAGTGAATGAGGAAATTTGGCCAGGACACTGGAGAAATTCCCTACTCTTTTCAATAAGTGCCATGGGATCTTTAACATCCACCTGAACTACCACCAATCCAGGCAGATGGAATCTCGGTTTTAATGTCTCATCCAAAAGACGGCACCTCAGAAGTGCAGCACCCCTCTCATGCTGTACTACAGTGTCAGTACTGGGATATTAACCCAAGTGCCAGATGTGGGAACTGAACCCACAGCCCTCTGATCTCCCAGCCTCAGAGGCGAGTGTGCTACCTACTGAGCCACTGACACTGCTTTACTTTAATGAGAGTGGACAAAGTTCAAACAAGAGGATACACTCCTTTACAGAGACACTTAAAGACCCAACAACTACTGTTGTCCATCAAATATGAAAAGACCATCTTATATACCCAGCATGATGATATGGGACATTTAGGAAGTGAATGGACATTGGACCTGGCCTGGAATCATTTCTTTTGAGCCAGGATAGGAGTTGAGATCAACAGATACTGCAAACAGTGCAGTCAATGTGTCCAGAAGAAGAAGACACTAACCAAGAGAGCAGCCCCTCTTGTGCATATCGTAACAAGTAGCCAGATGGAACTAGTGTGCAGTGATTTCCTCAGTTGGACTCAGGGTTCTGACATATCAGTAATGTACTATAGGTGACCAACCACTTCCGTCAGTATATGCAGGCTTTTCCCTTGAGAGACCAGAAGACGACTCCAGTAGCTAAAGTCCTAGCAGAAAAGTTCTTCGTTTATTATGGTGTGCCTAGGAGGATTTACTCAGATCGAGGATGAAACTTTGAGAGCAAGATCATGGAGGAGTTAACTGTCCCTGTGGGGAATTCATAGAAACATAGGCCCTGTCCACAATGAGTATGGTTTTGTTGTTATGTTTTTAAAAACAGTTAAGGGCTTACCTTGCTATTGCTTCTGCACTGCAGCTGAACCATTTTCAAAAATGATTGAAGTCCATCCACACCAGAGGCAGATTCCATGGCAGGGAATCACAGTCTGTGAACCATGCCGGAAGACCAACAATTGCTGTAGCTGTCAAACACTGTAATGACTCCCATCTACATTGGTCAGGTAACCGTGCTCAGTTTCAAACCATTTTGAAAACTGTGCTAAAGACCTGTTACTATCAGGTTTTAAACATGGTTTTCTAACATGGTTTGAAAACATACCAGTGTGGACGTGAACCGTGTTTAGGGCCTCGAGTAATGATTTCATATGCTTGTAACATTACAGGAGCCCTAGTGTGGGCAGAGCCATAGACAATGTGGTAGAAAAAGACTCATAGTCCATCCAGTCTGCCCGAGTTCTGTATTTAGCCCTAGGACCATAAGTCAAGGACTACATCTTAATCCACTCAGATCAAGGATGAGACATTAAGAATGAACTCATAAAGGAGTTACAGGTAACAGTTTGCCTGTCTATAAAGTCAAACCCGAAAAAAGGCCAGGTTGTGCAAGAAGTACTATTTTGAATGGTCTGTTGCCCATTGGATAAACAGTCACCAGTTCAGACAGTGCTGAGGCAGAACTGCTTAGCCCTCATGTGATCTGTGCTGCTACCTGCAGATAAACTGGAAAGAAAGTAACAGTTCAGTGCCCGTGAGGTAATCCAGCAGGAGCTCAGGACAGTTCAGATTAGGAACAGGATGAGCTATCACCATCTTAAATGGAACAGAGTTGCCATAGAAGCAGAGGAATAAATGGAACTCCTTGGCTTGGAGTGTGGCTGGATAACATCCTCTCCTCTCCTCTCCCACACTGAATTCATTTGCCCAAAACTTTGCCCTTTGCTTGGTGCACTGTACTGCAACAAATTCTGTCCACCACTTCTGTTCCACTGCAAGCTTATTCTCAGGATCATCCTGTTGTTTTACTATGCAGATGTTGATTACAGTGCAGACTACAAAACACCCTGCCCAGACTGGACCCTCTCTTCCATTCCATCTTTTGCTTTGCTTTAAATGCCCCTCATGCTACCCTTCATTGCACCCCCAGTTCTGCTCTTTCCCATCAATCCAATCAAAACGTTACAATCAATAAAAAGAGAAGATTACATATATATATATATATATATATATATATATATATATATATATTCTATGCAAAGAACCGTTAATGCATCAGTTAGGGTTATTCTACAGTGAAAAAGTGAGGAATTCGATTTTAGGGTTCCACCCCTTGAACCCCACCCCAGCCCACCCCACCAACAAGCATCGGGGTGTGCATTAGGTCCTTGGCTAACTCTTACCCCATCCCATGTGTAAACAAGCTGAGGTGGTGCAGTGTAGAAGAATGGGGTGAGAGTTAGGGCTAAGGACCCTAACGCACACCCTGATGCCTGTTGGTAGGGGCAGGCTGGGGTGGGGTTCAGGGGTGGGAACCTCAAAATCGAATGTCCTTGCTTTTTTCATCGTAGAAGAACCCTAACCGATGCATTAACAAAGTTTTTTGCATAGAATTTCCTTACCTTTTAAGAAAGAATAGAAAAGTAGAAAGTTGTGCAAGTTAAGGGCCCCACTCTCCCACCAACTTGTAAGTGTCATGCCACATTACAAACCCAATGACTAAAAAGTACATTCACAACAGCAAGGCCAGCCACCAAACAAATGTTAATCTAGCAGAACAATAGAAAACGCTATCCACAAAACATAAAATGTGTCACACAATATGTTCACAAAAAATATATTGTCCAACATGTAAGCACCTCTATTAACATCTACAGGGCATGCCGTCAACACCCTCCAAATTTCGAGTAAAAAGACCAAACCATGTCCAAGATATGACATGTCAAAATTTGAAATTTTTATTCGTCAGAGTGGAACAGTTATGCACCTATTGTCATTTAACACACACAATGACTGAAAACTACATCCATGACACTAAGGCTAGGTATCCTATCAATTTCAAGCCACCACCACAAGCAAAACGCTGTACGTAGAACGTAAACTGCACCATGCCATATCTCTGCCAAAAAAAATTTTCCGACATGGAAACACTGTAATTTTCATCCACATGACATGCCATCAACACCCTCCAAATTTCAAGTGAAAAGACCAAACCATGTCCGAGATATAACATTTTAACATATGAGATTTTCATTCATCAGACAGGCACAGTTCCGCACCTGTTGACATTTAACACACACAATGACTGAAAACTACATCCATGACACTAAGGCTAGGTATCCGATCAATTTCAAGCCACCACCACAAGCAAAACACTGTCCACAACACGTAAAGCGCGTCATGCAATATCTCCACAAAAGAAATGTTTTACGACACGTAAACACCATAACTCACATCTACAGGACTTGCCTTAAACACCCTTCAAATTTCAAGTAAAAAGACCAAACCATTTCCGAGATATTCAATGTTAAAGATTGGTAAAATGTCCCTATCTATTCCATTATAAAAAATCTGGCCATCCCCTCGCGATCAAAGATGGCAATCAAAGAATCTCATGATCAAAGAATTTGCAGGCTAATGAACAAAGAATTAAAAATCTTATAAATCATAAAATTGATGGAATTGTGGTATACCACCATCATAGTTCAACAGAACGAAGTCCCCTGAGTAAAACCCACCCTCATTTGACTTCCTAGGACACCCCTGGGCTGAGAAAATTGATTTTTAAATTGGGACATCTCGTCCCTCTCTCACGATGCATGATCGTGATCAAAGAATTTCATGATCAAAGAATTTGCAGGCTCACGAACAAAGAATTAAAAATGGTGAAACAAATTTTTCACCGATTTGAACTGAACCAATGGCATGCCTCAATAGAACGGACCCTCCTGAGCAAAACTCACCCTCATTTGTGTCCCTAGCCCACCGCTGAGCTGAGATATTAGTGTTTTTAGGTCGTGATGCAAGATCACAATCAAAGAATCTCATGATCAAAGAATTTGCAGGCTTGCGATCAAAGATCGTTAGCGAGCCGCAAATTAAGATTTTAAAAGCTTATAACTCTATTTTTTGACCGATTTAGATGAAACCAAAGGCATGGCTCGATAGATCAGAGTCCCCTGAGTAAAACCCATCAAAGTTTTACTTCAGAAGTGTCCCCTGAGCCGAGATATTTGTGTTTTTCCAATCGGAAAATAAAAAACAAAATGGGGAACCTCGCGATCAAAGAATTTTGAAAATCCTCTGGGACAAAAATTCTTGAACCGTGAGGCTGCAAATTCTTTGATCGCCAGGTGGGACAAGATGGCTAGAACCTCATTCTTTGATCGCAAGATATACATATAAATTTTTCTATCAACTTATAATGGGAACTTAAAAGTGCCATAACTTTTGAATGCCTTAATATTTTTTCACCAAGCAAAAAGCGGCATGTTTGGCCACCAAAGCTCTTTCAAACTAGCCATCTCGCAGAGCAGCACACCACACAATGGCTATGCAGTACCAAATTTAGAATGCCAAAAGGTGCCTCCAAAAGGGATAATTTTGCATTTTTCAGCGCTTACGTACACAAAGATCAGCATGCCGACTGATACACAATTTGACAAATCAAGAGATCTATCATGCCCCAACACGCGTACTAACTTTCAGGCAAATCCATTGATTGGGTCCAAAGTTATTAACACCCAAACTTTGACTTTAGTATGTAACTGACCACTCAACCCTAACTATGTGGCACGACCGCGCCACTATAATATATAACTATATATATATATATATATATATATATATATATATATACACACATATATATATATATATATATATATATACACACACACACACACACACACACACACACACACACACACACACATATATGTGTGTGTATTATATATGGCAAAAGCTCTGTTTAATGCATCAGTTAGTGTTGTTCCACAGAGACAAGTGAGAAATTGGTGTTAGGGTTGAAAGCCCCTTGGACACAGCCACCCCTGAAACTGGCATTGGGGTGCACTTTGGGGTTGTTGGCCCTAACTCTCACCCATCACATGTGTAAAGAAGCAGAGGTATGGGAGAATGGGGTGGAGAGTTAGGACTGGCCGACAACGCACCACCCAATACCGGTTGGGGAGGGGTGGGCTGGGGTGAAACTTACCTAGGCCTTCCACTTTGTCACTGTGGAATAACCCTAACTGATGCATTAAACTGAGTTTTTGCCTCTAATTCCTTTCTCTTTTGAGAATGACGACGATAAATAGTGAATGGAATACAGTGGTGGAGACACGGGCCCCGGGCCCCATGCTCCCACCACATGATAATGTTACACAGTAACAGGAACTACAAAGCAAATGCAAGCGCAATGATGACGCACATGAGAAAGCAAACGGAAATGGTAAAGCAAACAGTAATAGAAATGCAAGCGCAAAGTGACGCCAAAGCTAACAGTGATGGAAACGGAGACACAAATGCAAGCGCGTACAGAACACAACAGGTAATGCACACGGTGATGGTACCACAATTGGAAATACAAATGGTAATGGTAACAGCAACAATGACACCAAAGAAAACAGAAATGGAAACCGAAACACAGGCACGTACAGAAACGCAAACCGTGACACACACGGTCACGGAACCACTATTGTAAATGCAAATGGTAATGGTAACAGCAACAATAACGCCAAAAGGAAACAGAAATGCAAATGCAAATGCAAGCATGTACGGAAACGCAAACTGTTACACGCACGGTCATGGTACTGCAATTGTAAATGTAAATGGTAACAGTAACAGCAACAGTAATGCCAAAGGAAACAGAAACAGAAATGCAAACACAAGCACGTACGGAAATGCAAATGGTAATGCGCACGGTCATGGTAATGCGATTGGAAATGCCAATGGTAATGGTAACAGCAATGATGACACAAAGCGAAAGACACACGCAAATGGAAGGTCGACCGCAAACGCAAATGGCAATGCACAGGCTGATACAAAAAACTCGAAAACATAAACAGTAATGAAATACACAAATGGTAACAGTAACATAAAGAAAGCGCCAACAAAAATGCAAACCGTAATGCACACGGTGGCGTGAACGGTGACGCGAACGGTAACGGAAACGCAAGTGGAAATGCTAACTGGCACAGTAACGAAAGGGCACACCCTTCTTTTCCCAAAAAACTGCATTGAAAAAGACAGTGAATACAAAGAATGTATAATAATGGGCCTCGGAGCAGAAAAGGAGGACTTGGGGAAAAAGCATCAACTTTGGAGTGTTGTAACTTTGCAGCCCTCCAATATTTTTTCACCAAACCACCAAAAGGCACATCTGTGGCATGTTGGCTGTCTTCCCTCCAAATTTCAGCCCAATAGACCAAATCTTTTTTTGCAGCAGCATGGCAAAGAATCCCTGTTATTTTGGGCATAGTGTCGCAAAACAGTGTCGCAAATCACGACACTTTCGCAAATGAAATCATGAAAGTGTTGTGAGTGCAACACTACTTTGCGACACTACTTTTTCCAGAAATTTGAAAAACATATTTCTGTGATATTTAACACCAAAATAAAGACATGGCTAGCATCCTGAGGGTCTGACTAGGTAAACACAAAAAGAATTGTGTCCCTAGATAGTCCCAATTTTAAATGCCAATCATTTTACTAATCACCAAGTGAAAACAAAAATGGCGGATTTGCGACACTACTAGGGCCATTTGCGACACTAAAAATTGCATTTGTGACACTTGAACTTTTTGTTAACTTTTCCTATTGACTTATAATGGGAATTTCTTTTTTGAATAACTTTTGAACCGTTTAATATTTTTTTCACGAAATCTTCAAAAGGCACATCAGGGAACCCAGCTGCATGTTCCCTGAAGTTTTTGGACCAGTCGCGCAAAGCATGCGACCTGTAGGCGTGAGCAAAGAATTCACCAAATACCATAAACGCGTGCACAGATCTCACTTAATAACTCCGCGGCCATATATCCGACCACTACGAAAGTTGGCAGATCCCAAGAAGTATGGTTCTTGATCGTGGATTCCACATTTCAGGCAAATCTGTTAAACAGTGGCAAAGTGATTAAGGTGCAGAGTTTGACCCTTTAACCTGAAAAGGGCTACTCAACCCTAACTATGGTAGCACTATATATATTCATGGCAAAAAAACTCAGTTTAATGCATCAGTTAGGATTGTTCCACAGTGACAAAAGTGAGGAAATTCGATGTTAGGGCTGAAACCCCACCCACCCCACCCCAACTGGCATCAGGATGTGGGTTGGGGTCATCGACTCTAACTCTCACCCCATCACATGTGTAAACAAGCTGAGGTGGTGAAGTATAGGAGAATGGAGTGAGAGTTAGGACCGGCGATGCCAATGCAGACCCCGATGCTGGTTGGGAGGTGGGGGGTGCAAGGGGTTCAACCGTGACATGTGAATTTCTCACTTTTGTGGCTGGCTCAGGCATCTTCTAACGACACGATTAAACAGAGTTTTTTTTTGCCATACAGATTTCTTTTCACAATGAGGACTACAAATAGTGAATGAATGTGGTGGTGGGAGTGCGGGCCCTTCGTCCCACGATCCCACCACATGATTTTTACTCACATAGTAACGGTAGCCACAATGGAAATGCAAGCGCAAACGGTAACGCACATGGTGTAGCAAACATAAATGGTAACGCAAACAGTAAGAGAAACGCAAGCGCAAAGTGATGCCAAACTGAACAGTAACCCAAACGGAGACAAATGCAATTGCATACAGAAGCACAACTGGTAACGTGCACGGTCATGGTACCGCAATTGTAAACGCAAATGGTAATGGTAACAGCAACTGGACATAGTAGCAATTAGTGAGACGTGGTTTACCAGTAACCACACTTGGGAGACTTCAGTACCTGGCTATGTATTGTTCAGAAGAGACCGAGGTGCAAAAAGGGGGGGGGAGGTGGCCCTGTATGTTAATGAAAATATCAAAGCTACAGAAATTCAGAATACACATAAGGAGCCAGAAGAACAGTGGGTCACCCTGGAAACAGGAAATGGGACAGCCATAAGAACTGGGGTGGTCTACAGGCCCCCAGACCAGAGGGAGGACATAGACATATTACTGTTAGAAGATATACAAAACATGACAGCTAAAGGGGAGGTTCTGATAATGGGAGACTTCAACATGCCGGATACAGATTGGTCAATACCAGCAGGAACATCTGCCAGAACTAGACTCATAGTGGATTCCCTGCAGGGGGAGGGCCTCAAACAACTGGTACAGCAACCCACAAGAGACAGGGCTATCCTAGATCTAGTACTGACTAACAAAGAAGGGATCACAGATCTCCAGGTAGAAGGTCACCTGGGGCCAGTGACCATCACATGGTATGGTTCAATTTGGCTACTACATCTAAATCATCCCATTCCAAGGCAAAAATATGGGACTTCAGAGGAGCTGACTTTGATAAGATGGCCAACAGAGTTAAGCTAGCCCTGGCAAAAAGAAACACAGGTGAGGGGTCACAGGCAAAGTGGGCAAGCATTAAGGATACAATACTTGAAGCAACATCCCATTGTGTTAGACAGAAAAGAAATGCAAAAGAAGAAGAAACCACTTTGGTTCTCAAATACAGTAGCAGAAAAGGTCAGAGCCAAAGGCTGGCCTTCAGGAAATATAGGGAACACAGTGGGATGAAGATAGGGAGGCATACCAAACTGCCCTAAGGGAGCAGGTAAGGCAGTAAGGCAGGCAAAGTCCCAAACTGAGGAAACACTAGACGAACAGTAAAGAAGGTGACAAGACTTTCTATAGATACATTAGTGAAAGGAGAAAGTCCAGAGGGTAGCTAAGCTTAATGGAGAAAAGGGAGCATGTGAGGAGGGAGGATCCTGTAAAGGCATCTATCCTAAATAGATACTTTTGCTCAGTATTTACTGAAGAGAAGGTAGGCAGGGCCCACAGCTCAACATCATGGACACAGGGGAGGAGGTGAGCACTACTCCTTCACAAACAAAAGGGTCCTACAAGAGCTTGCTAAGCTCAGGTGGATAAGGCAATGGGACCTGATGGCATACATCCCAGGGTACTAAGGAGCTAAAGGAGGAACTAGCAGAGCCATTAGCAGAGTGTTTAGTGAGTCTCTGAGCACAGGAGAGGTCCCAGAAGACTGGAGAAGGGCTCATGTGATCCCATCACAAAGTGGTAGCAGGGAGGGGCGGGGAACTACAGACCGGTCAGTCTTACCTCAGTAGTGGGCAAGATTATGAGGCACTCCTTAAGGAAAGGATAATGCAACACCTGGAATCCATAGGGGCACAGGATCCAAGACAGCATGGGTTTTACAAAGGAAGGTCCTGTCAAAATAATCTCATAGATTTCTTTGACTGGGTAACCAGAGTGGTGGACCAAGGGGGAGCAGTTGATGTCGCCTACCTTGACTTCAGCAAAGCTTTTGACACTGTTCCACATAGAAGATTGATAAATAAGCTGGGTAGGCTCAGGGTGGGTCAGAAGTTGGTCAACTGGGTGGCAAACTGCTTGACGGGCAGAAAACAGAGAGTGGTGGTAAATGGTATACAGTCAGAAGAGATGCAAGTCACAAGTGGGTTACCTCAGGGATCAGTCCTGGGGCCAGTCCTCTTTAACATCTTCATTAGTGACCTTGCAGATGGACTAGAGGGTAAGGCTTGTCTGTTTGCAGATGACACCAAGATCTGCAACAGAGTAGATGATCCAGATGGGGTGGGCAGAATGAGAAGAGATCTGGATAAACTAGCAGAATGGTCAGGAGAGTGGCAACTGGGATTTAATGCAAAGAAGTGCAAAATCATGCACATAGGGAAGAGAAACCCTGAAGCCACCTATAGGCTGGGAGGAGTTGCTAGCAGTCAAAAGGAAGAAAGAGACTTGGGCATCATCATCACTGATGACCTAAAATCATCCAAGCAGACCTCTAAAGCAGTAGGTGAAGCTAGGGGGTGTTAGGGTGTATTAGTAGGGGTATCACAAGTCGTAGAGGGAGGTAATAATCCATCTGTACAAGACACTGGTTAGGCCCCATCTGGAGTACTGCAGTGCAGTATTGGAAGCCACACCTTCACAAGGACATTAACCAAATTGAGGCAGTCAGAGAAGGGCAACCAAAATGGTGCAGGGACTGCATCAGAAGACATATGAGGACAGATTAGCAGACTCAATATGTATACCCTTTGAGCAAAGGAGGAGAGGGTGATATGATCGAGGCATTCAAACACCTTAAGGGGCATAAACAAGGTGAAAGAGTCTAACATGTTTAAATATAAGAAAAATAGTAGGACAAGAGGACACAGCATGAGATTAGAGGGAGGCCGATTAAGGGGAATGTGAGGAAATTCTTTTACAGAAAGGGTGGTGGATGCATGGAATGGCTTACCACAAGAAGTGGTGGCTATGAATACAGTGCAGGGAGCTTCAAACAGGCATGGGATAGGCATAAGGAGCAATACAAATGACTATGAATAGATAGGCCACTGACAGAGCAAAGGCCGATGGCACATTTATAAGGTAGAAAAAGAAATGGGCAGACTGGATGGACCTTGCGGTCCTTATCTGCCGTCAACTTCTATGTTTCTATGTTTCAACAATAATGCCAAAGGAAACAGAAATACAAATGTATACGAGTACAGAAATGCAAACCGTAATGAGTAGTCATGGTACCACAATTGGAAATGCAAATGATAATGGTAACAGCAACAATAACGCCAAAGGAAATAGAAATGGAAACACAAATGCAAGTGCGTATGGAAATGCAAACCGCAATGTGCACGGTCATGGTAATGCAATTGGAAACACAAATGGTAATGGTAACAGCAACAATGACACAAAATGAAAGACAAATGCAAACGTTAATGCAAACAGAAGGGCGGACGTTAATGCAAATGGTAAAGCGCAAGGTGACATAAATCAGAATGCAAACAGAAACAGTAGTGGAAATACAAATGGTAAAGTCGCATAAATGCAAGCTCAAGCGAAAAGCGCAGGGTTAACGCTTTACGGTGGTATACGGGAGAGCGTTAATGCAAATGGGTATGGAACGCAAGCCGGCATGCTGGCGTTGCAGTAATGGAAGCGAACACCCACTTTTTGCCCAATGGCTGCATAATGAAACACAGTGAGTACAAAGAATGTATGCATAATAATGGGCCTCGGAGCTGAAAATCAGCACTTGGAATACTAAATTGCTTATATCTCAGGAACCATACGATGTAGAAAAAAATAAAAATTTCATCTGATTCATGACTTTTCTGGCTAGTTTTACACTTAGCCCCCTAGTGGGGGGCTAAGCATTTTTCTGATGAAAAGTCCGTATCGCCCACCATTTCTGAGATATGGGCCCTGAAAGGCACGGCGGATGCCGCAATGTTAGTCTATGGGAAAAAGCTTAAACTCCGGAGCAGCGTAACTTTGCATCCATGTAATATTTTGTCACCAAACCAGTGAAAGGCACATCTGTGGGATGTTGGCTTTCTGCCCTCCAAAAGTCAGAGCAAAAGACCAAACCAGTGTTTTGCAGCAGGGTGGCAAAGAATTCCTGTCATTTTCTCCATGGTGTCGAATAGTAGTGTCGCAAATCACGACACTTTCGCAAAAAAAAAAACCGAAAATGTTGCAGGTATGGCATTACTTTGCGACACTACTTTTCCCAAAAATTTCAAAAACATATTTCTGGGGTGTTTAACCGCAAAATAAAGACATGCCTAACATCCTCAGGGCTTGACTAGGTAAACACAAAAAGAATTGTGTCCCTAGAGGGTCCCAATTTTAAATGCCAAGCATTTTTGTGATCAGTAATTGAAAAACAAATGGCTGACTCATGACACTACAGGGGTCATTTGCGACACTGAAAACTGCATTTGTGACACTGTCGAACTTTTTAACTTTTCCCATTCACTATAATGGGAAACTTGTTTCTCGAATAACTTTTGAACAACTTTTGAACCGTTTAATATTTTTTCATGAAATCTTCAAAAGGCACATCGGGGACCCCAGCCACATGTTCCCTGAAGTTTTCTGACTGGTCGCACAAACCATGCGACCTGTAGGCATGAGCAAAGAATGCACAAGAAAGCATAAATGCGCTATGAAATGTTGCTTAATAACTCTGCAACCGTATATTCAACTGGTACAAAACTTGGAAGATCCTAAGATCTATGCTACCGCTCTAAGCCTGCCAAATTGCAGGCAAATCCAACAAACCGTGGGAAAGTTATTAAGGTGCAAAATTTCACTATTTAACCTTAAATGGGGTACTCAACCTAACTAAAGCTGCACTACCGTGCAGCTATATATACATATATATATATACATATATATACATACATATATATATATATATATATATATATATATATTCTTTGCAAAAAGCTTAATTAATGTAACAGTTAGGGTTCAGATTAATGCATCAAAAGTAGGAAATGTGGTGATTGTGCCCAACTCAACACCCCACCCTGAAGGCAGCAAAAAAAAAACATTATGACTTCACCTCTCATGAGTCTTCACAAATCAGATCTTCTTTGAGGTTGTCAGCCCTAACACTCACTCCATTCCATCAGCCCATAAACTCAGATGTGCAGACTATATCAGAATGAAGTGAGCTTTAAGGTTGACAACCTCAAGGAAAACCCCAGTCTGATTTGCGAAGACTCAGAAGAGTTGAAGTCATAATGGTTTTTCCTTTTGCTGCATGCATGGTGGGTGTTATGGTTGGGAACCCTAACACTACATTTCCCTACTTTTGTCACTTTAAACTGAACCCTAACTGTTGCATTAATGAAGTTTTTTTGCAAAGAATTTCCTTACTTTCTGAGCTGCTATAATCATATCCTTATTCACCCAGGTCCCTTAGGGACCTGTGTGAACATATCCACTTGCCTATGGAATTGCAGGGCCAAGAGAGCCCTGAGTTTCCACCCCTCCATAGCTGCACACATCCATGTTAGTGTGGAAGCACAGGGCTCTGAGGGTCTTGTGCTTTCATTTGTTCAAAAAAGCAATTTATTTGCTTGGTTGTATGGCTTGTTAAACTTCCATTGTTATCCTATGGGAATTTTGATTTGTTTAATTGTGGGGTGTTTTATTTATCCCCTTTGTTTTTTAGTGGGTATGATGTATTATTCTTGTAGAACTCTGCAAGATGTTTGTTTTGATATATTGGTTGTCCTTTAACTCCAAATATTCAGTAGGTTATTTATTTTTTTATTTATTTATTTGATATTCAGAAAGACCTTTGAGTCAGAGACTCATTTACAAAGGTTCCACGTCATACATACAATGTACAGGGCCGGGACATTAGCATACAGAAGAACAACAGCACATTACATAATAACAAGAAGTAACATGAGGATAAGATGCACAGGTTACATTGTTGTTACATAGTAGTCTAACAGAGAATGCTAGGTAATTTAGCACAGCCAGGTGTGAGGAGAAAGAAAACGTCAGAGAGATGGCTTGTAAAAGTTGAAATGTGGAAAAAAACGACGTCCAAATTTTTTTTCTATGTGAAAGATTCTTTTTTTCACGAGAATGGAACAATCTCATAACAAAGAATCCTTCATATGAAAAAATAATGTAAAAAAAAAAACACCAAGACCAAACTCTTTTTTCATATGAAGCATTCTTTTTTCATGAGTACGATCCAATCTCATGAAAAATAATCCTCAATATGAAAAAAGATCCAGAAATAAACTTAGTCCAAATTATTTTTTTTACATGAAACATTCTTTTTTTGTCAGTACAACACATCTCACAAGAAAAGAATCCTTCATATGAAAAAGGCTAAAAAAAAAACTAAGTCCTAATTCTTTTTTCTTATGAAGGCATCTCTTTTTGTGAGATTGTGTTGTACTCTCGAAAAAAGAATGATTCATCTGAAAAAAGAATTTGGATAAGTTTTTTCCTAGATTCTTTTTTCACATGAAGCATTCTTTTTTCATGACATTGTGTCATAATCACAAAAAAGAATGCTTCATACAAAAAAGGAATCAGGGAAGGGGGAAATATTAAGTCCAAACTCTTTATTTTTATGAAGCCAATCTTGTTTCATATGGCTGATTATTTTTTTTTGTATGGCCATAAGAAAAAAGAAAATCGAGTCATGAAAAAATATTTTAAAATGTGTTAAAAATACATTTCTGAGTCATGTTTCAAAAAGCAAGATGCATGTATTGGTGTCTTTGTATGATGCCATTTCTATGGCTTTTGAAAAATGTTTTTACATTAAAACAGATTGGCGGCCATACAAAAAAAGAATTTTCCTCATGAAAAAAGATTAGCCCCATACAAAACTGAATGTTTTTTTGTATGGGCCAAATTCATTTTTCATTTCAAGCAGCTATCCAAAAGACTGAACTGCGCATGTTCAGAACTGAAATTTTAAATCCTAATAATTTTTGGAATGGATTAATATTTTTTCACCAAACCAGCAAAAGGCACCCCTCTAGGCCAACCCCCATGAACCCTGAACATTTCAGAGTAAAATTCCAAACTGTTTGTGTGCTAGGTGAGGACAAAAAAATAAAGCAACCCCCGTTATTTTTATTTCACTTTTTTCACTATCTGTATCTAGGAATCCAGAAATCTGACCAGAATGAAACTTTGCATGTCGAGAGATCTTGCCGCTGAAACTGTGCATGCCACATTTTGTGCAAATCTGTCAAACAGATGCAAAGGTATTAGAGTGCAAAGTTTAGGATTTAACATTGAAATGCCTGCTCAACATTAACTATAGTGGCACTACCACATCACTATAAATTAAATAAAATTACAAAACAGGACATCTGTACATGACTTAAAAATACAATCAATCAATGGATAGCAGCAATTTTGCTTCTGTGCCTTAGTACAGCTTCCATAAATTTAACTAACGTTCTTGCATCTTTACATGCAGGTGTAAGTAATACTTTCAAACACTCTTGAAAGGTTGACTTACAGATACGGGGGCAGCTAAAAATTAGTGAAATTAGGGCTGGCCTGGTGGTACTGAGGGTTGAGGCACTGGACGCCACACCTTGCGCCATGTCGGTGAGCCAGGTTCGGGAACAACCTTGGGTCTTCAGGTCGCCGGCGGCGGGGGAGGGGGGCTGGAGAAGAATTGAGCTGTCAACTGGTGTTTCTCCTCTCCTGAGGTGGATGCCATCTCACCTGTAGCCCCGTCACCACCACCAGTTGGGGGCCAGGTGGGTAGAGGGACTGCTGGTAGGGTGTGGCATCCCATAGGGCGTGACATGCTTGTGCCTCCACATGAGTGCATCATGTTGGGGATTCACAGGATCGGGACTGGGAAAAAATGGAGAAAACGGCAAAAAAGTACTGATTAAAAAAAAAATGATGGAATTAATCTTCCTGACCATTACTGCAAAAACATTCGGTATGAGATTTGTTGTGCATTTTGTACCTTGCTTCCAACTTTTTCAGTGGGATCATATCGAACCTGCACATTGTTATAATTCTACATTCTCTTACCTCAGGGGGCAGAGTTAAATAAAGTTTACATCCTTAAAAATATTTAAAATTAAAATACCACTGTGCTGATTTTAACTTAGCCAGGTTGATGCAGTATGTTTCCTGACCAATTTCCATAAGTTCAGTTTTCTTCACATTTTTATATCTTTTGGAGATTGGTATTCCTTTGAGTATTGCCACAGGTATCACATATTCATCTATTTTAAGAGCTCTTGTAAATGGATCAGCCATAATGATTCTTTTCGGGTTTGTGCCCAGCTTTTATTTTTCTTATAAGCACAATTTAAGCCAGGGTTAGCAAAACTATTTAAGATATGCAACCAGCAGTACAGCATTCTCCACTTTGCTAGATCATTTAATGGAACATGCCCAAGTCCAGCCCTTACCAGCTGCTTAGGACAAGACTTATTAGTTCTTAAAATATTATGATAAAACAAAGAGAATGGAATTTCCAAAGAATGTGATAGAGTATCACCAAACCTCCCACCCATATAGAAGTATAGGGGTTACTGTTGCCTTGGCTGCCCTCAGAGCCGGAATAACAGTCATGACCCAATATGTATAGTTAAACCTTTTAATGGCCTGTAGGTTTTGTTTCACTATTTTTATTTGAATCTGAGCATGTTTGGTCCATCTGTGACAACAAAAATAAGATCATATCATCTGTATATGTGAGACCCAGACAGACAGTGCCTTTAATGTTTGGAGAGTGAAACTGAAACTGTTAGATATTTAATATCTACATAAATTACGTTTTACAAAATAACATATGGGCTAGAAGGCAAACTTATTTAATGCCTCTGTTGGAATCGAGGTAATCTGTGAATTCTTCTGCCTATAATTTCTAAAGTAAGTTTTGTTATGTGAGTATATGTGAACTACTGGAGGCAAATGGTTAGGGGGAATATCCAGTGTCAATAGTTGTTCTCAATGTATCTCTGTCTCTCTATGGAGTCAATTCTAGTCTGATCTTATCCATAATTGCCCCCTCTATTCTGACCTTTCCCATTATTAATCCCTCTGTTCTGACATTTCCCACTATTGCTGCAGCAATTCCGATCTTTCCCAGTGTGCCTGTTGCTTCTCACACTACTCAAGCCTGGTTAAATGATTGGCAGAAAGCCTTGGATGCCAAAAACTATGTATGTGCTTTGTTTCTTGACCTTAGCAAAGCATTTGATACGGTTGACCATAATCTGTTCCTGGTAATTCTAAAAAACTTTGGAGTCGACAATCTGGCCTTAAAATGGTTTACCAATTACCTCACTGATCGGTACCAACAGGTCAAGGTGGATGGTGACATTTCTCCATTGAAAATCCTCCCAAGAAGTGTGCCCCAAGGGTTCATTCTTGGTCTACTATTATTTGCCATCTACATAAACAATGTAAACACTGGAATCTATTCTGCAAACATAAGGGATATGCAGGGGCGCCTGTGAGATAAAGAAGTTATTTGTACAGTAGCCTGTGATCTCGAGGAACCTCATGAGTGGTGAAGCCATGAGTGAAGTTTAAGAGAGGTCATAGGCTACTGCACAAAAAACTTTTTATCCCACAGGCACTCCCCGCATATTACATTTATGCAACAGATTTTTGTTATTTAATATTGGTTTTGTGTAAGTTTGAGGACTTTCTTTTGTTATTAATATTGGTTTTGTGCAAGTCTGAGGACTTTCTTTTGTTATTTTTAGGTGTTTTAGTGGAACCGTTCATTGGTAGTTTTCTTCCACGGTGGTTCATATTGTTTGATTGGCAGGTCTGTTTGTTATGTGACTGGATAGCTGACATAGCTTTTGGTAGTAAGAAGAATGAAAAAAATGGCGGTGCAGTTTAGCGAGGCAGTGACCTCTTGTATTTGTTATCGATTTTACAAAGTAAGTGCTGTCAGTTGTTTACTTTGAATACCCAGAACTCAGAGTTTCATTTAAAGAGTGTCTTTTTTTAAGTGTGAAGAGCAAGGGATGGGAATGTGAGGCTGACTGGCAGGCGGGTGGACGAGTGGGTTGGTGAGATGACGCAACTGCAGTAAGTGACTCTAGTATGAACAGGATGAAGAGAAGTGCTGCTATTGGTAAGGGTGGGAGGTGGTTGAGTGAATAGAGTTGTGACTTAGAGAAAAAACATTTTTTTTGTTTGTGTTTTAGAGCAAGCAAAACGAGCGAGTGTCGCTTTTTTTTTTTAGCGTGGAGTAGCTAGGGTTGGCATATGTCATGGTTTTGTTGCAGTGTGTTCAGAAAGGAGTGTAACTGAGAGGTTTTTTTCTTTTGATAATAATGGAGCCGAATTTTTTTTTTTACTTGGGGAAACTGTTCGTGTTTGTAGCAGCGTGAGCTAGTTGAAAATAGGGCAGTTTGGGGAACTGGCATGTAGTAGTGAGAGCACCTGAGATACGTAGTGAAACTGAAACTAAATGAATGTAGTGCCAGCTGGGTGTGTGTGTGTGTGTGTGTGTGTGTGTGTGTGTGTGTGTGTGTGTGTGTGTGTGTTGGGGGGGGGGTGACTTAGACACTGGGTGGATAAATGAAGTATGATGTAATCACTATGGGAACAACCTGAAGTTATTCTCATAGCGATTACATCATGGTCATTTATCTGTACAGTGTTTTAAATAAAACCTTTATGCATTGGTTTTTATCCCGATGCCTGATGCATAAATACATCTAGTCACTGATGATACAGTGTTTTACATAGACAGGCCTACCCCAGAGCTTGCATGTAAGGACCTTCAAATTGAATGTAACTATTTACAGGAAAATCTATTGCACTTAAAGCTCCTGTTAAATGCCAAAAAACGAAGGCTATGCTCCTTGCTCCATCAGTCAATGCATCCAAATTTCACCCCTCGGGGATAGTTCCTCAAGTACTCACTCTACTGGGTGTGCCCCTGGAATATGTAGAGAAATTTAAATATCTGGGTGTTTGGATAGACTTTAAACTGTCATTCATAAAACACATAAGAGGAAGAATCCAGAAAATTTAAGCAGAAGCGTGGGATCTTCTTTTAAATCAGACACCTGCTTACACAGGAAGCAAGAAAAAAGTTAGTTCAAACTACTGTCATGCCTTGCTTGGATTACGCAGATTTTCTGTATGGGTATGGTATGAATGCTGCCCTTTCCAAACTTGACTCCCTATATCATCGGGTGCTCAGATTTATTACCAGCGCTCCTTATTCCATCCATGACTGCACACTCTATTCTTCCTTAGGTTGGAGTTCACTCAGTTACAGGCAGCATAAAAATGCAGTCCTATGGACTTACAGAGCCATCATTAACAAGCTCCCTCAGTATATCAAGTATATCAATGACTGCCTACCTGTTTGCACCCCTGGCAACTACCCTCTAAGAAGTCTCTTCTATATTTCTCTCCTAATCCCAAAAGTCAGAACGTGCTACGGCCGAGCAGCAATAAATCACGCCCTTCCTGTCCTTTGGAATAATGTACAAAAAACACTGAGGCTTGCTCTCCCAGTGAAGCCGTCTATCTTCAAAAACCGGTTCTTGCGGTCATTTAGGGAGATGTGTAGTTGTTTCTGCAACCTGACATGGTCATTGCGGTATTGTGATCATTTAAGGGAGACACTTGCTGCCTCTCCTTTGTTGCTTAATCCCTCCCCCGGAGGTTTTCATTCTTGTTTATCTGCATTATGTATTTATTGTATATAGATTAAGGCTGTATATTGTATAAGCTCAATTGTACCTTGTGTGCTGCCCAATCTAATTATGTAAACCATCTTAGTTCAGTATCTCAATTATTCTATGTAACTTTATGTGGGCTGGTTATGTGACTCCCTGTTGCAATGCATAACTGATGTTTAACTGTTGTATTTTTTTGTGAACCAAACCCAGGTCCGCCTTGCAAATGAGTCTACCTCAATGGTGTTTCACTTGGTGAAATAAAGAATTGAATTGAACTGAAAATACCAGCTCACTTCCCTTTCTCCTTATCTCTGCCCCACGCCCCCGTCTTCCCTTCCTCCTTCTCTCTTCTCTCCTTTGATGCTCCCACTCTTCATATCCCTTGCTGCAACACCTCTGTGGGGCAGTCTGAATTTCCTGTCTTCCTCCCAGTTCTCTGGAGAACTTTTCTTCCCCTATTAGACTCCCCCCAAGTCTCTCAACCCACTCTTGCTGTCTCACATCTCTCAATCTGTGTCTTTCTAGTAGCTGTCCCCCGTGCTCCCTGCTTCCTTATGACTTTTTTCTGTATCACTGTCCCCGATTATAACCTTGCAATATATAGCTTTTTCTTATTATATGCTTGCACACTGTCCTCACCACTTTCATATATATATATGCTTCTGTTTTTTGTAGTCAGGCCTCCTGCACTAATTATTATTTAGCTCCTTCTCACTATTGTAAAACTGTGCTGTGCTTCTCATTGCACACATCACTGCATATCACGCTCTCCTCGATGTAACCTAGCGACCTGTAAATATGTATTATATCAATTTGTGATACTTTTTGTAACATGTACTGTGGGTCTAGTATTCTTTTCTCCCAGTGTACTTGTAGTAATAATAATAATAATAATATTTTTATTTATATTGCGCCTTTCAAGTGTCAAGGCGCATTCCAATAAAATAAAATAAAAATACAAAAGTACAGAGACAGAAATACAAAAGCAATAATATAAAAACACACAAAGGCAAATTAATGAACAGTAAAACCATATGCCTTTTCCCACAAAAAGGATTTAAGAGCCTGTTTAAAACTCCCCATGGTCTTACACTCCCTAGTCCGACAGGGTAGAGAATTCCAAAGGGAAGGGGCCGCAGACATGAAAGCCCGGGCCCCAGCAGATTTTAACGTCACCCTTGGAATCTCTAGCAACCCCTCGTCAGCTGAGCATAGTGATCTCACAGACCGATAAGAGATCAGGAGATCTTTCAGGTAATCAGGGCCCAGATCGTGCAGGGCTTTAAAAGTCAGTAATCTGACTTTGAAGGTGATCCGCCACTGAACTGGCAGTCAGTGCAGTTCCCGCAGCATCGGTGTAATATGGGAAGATCTAGGGGTACCCATCAACACTTGGGCTGCGGAATTCTGCACCAGCTGCAAGCGGCGGATATCAACCCCCAGAAGCCCAAGGTAAAGTGAGTTGCAGTAGTCCAGGCGTGAGGTCACAAAAGCATGGATCAAAGTTGGTAGTATCCAGGTCATGCCTGAAAAATGTGTCAGGCACCAGTGCACCTCCCCGTTTATCAAAGTATAAATGAATGAATGAATGAATGAATGAATGAACTGCTACTTTGTATAGCTCTTCATAAGAGAAAAGATCCAGCATTCACCCCAAGGAGTCATTCTTGATATAGCGTTAGTTATGCAAAACTTAGTGCCAGTCAGCGGTAGCACTGTATGAAATTTTCAAATAACACTTCTTATGGAATTCCATAGAATTTTGGAAATTCTGCTTAATTTCACAGAATTCTGAAATTTCAAAAGCAAAATGTTAGCTCCGGAATCGTATTCCACTGTGTATGCAAATCACAGATTAATTTTCCGTAACCTGTGGAATTATATTCCACAGATTACCTAATCCTCAGTTTACATAGAAATGCTCTTCAACAGAAATAAATAAACAGACTTGCCGTTACTCACAGATTCTGCTGGCTGAACACTTAATTCTGCACAGCTCTAATCTGTGAGTTGTTGCTTCGTATGTTACTCTGACACTTGCACGCAAATAAAGAAAGGACTGTTGTTGCACCTTAAACAAGCCTCAGAGCCTGGAATTTTGTGAGTGAGGGCTGAATTCTTCCTTGTGCATCTTTGGAATTCTCTTTACACCACCAGTCTTTTATGCTGCCCTCTTGCCTTTTGATCAGGTCTGCATAATCTGGGAAGTTCTTTGCACTTTGAGCACTTTGTATTTGTTTACACTTCCCCCTTGTTTGCCCCCTCCCCAGTGTTGTGCTTGATAATGAGCCCCAGATAGTGTGCATTTTAGTTCAACATATTTTAAATAAATAAAATATCTAAAAAGGTCAGAACAGGTTGAGTTCTGGTGGGTGGGATGGTTCCCCTTTTAGTGCCTGGTTGCTACTGTTCTTTTCAGTTAATTCTTCTTTTTCTCCCCTGGCCCCGAGCAGCCCTCCAGATGCCAACCACCCAATCTCCATCGTCACGATTTTCCACCAGGACATAGCATCACACAAAGGCAGCATGACATGTGTATTCATCGGCTGCAGGACTACTGGGTGGCTGGAAGTCAGTGGCCACACAGGAATCCATATTCCCAGTTTTTCGTCCTTGCAGAGTGGACTTGCAATGCTGCCCAGACTTCTCCAAGCATGGTACTGCACATGGGCCATTGGCCGTTGCCCATCATCCCATCCACACAGTTCCTGGCTGCCATACCCACAGCCAATGCTAGGGGGCAGGCTAACGTGTGTGCTGTAACCCCCCCCCACACAGAGAATAGCAGTCCTCTGCATGTTCCATCCTCTCTCACCCTAGCCAACCCCCGGTGTCCCAGGTCCATTTCCCAACCTAGGTTGCCAGCATGACAGCAGATGAAGCACTCAGCACCTCAGCCAGCTGCACCACTGGGCCAACTACTGGGCTACCACTATAATAACATTTATAGCATGTTCATCAGATGTCTTGACACTGTTGAGCATTATGTGGGTGCAGTCAATGTTCATATGAATATTTTTTAGATTATTAAGGCACAAGTCATCTTTACTGTACATCTATTCAGTAAGTATTCAGTATGAAAGTATAAAACAGGGACATCTAGTACCTTTTTACTGACTTGCCTGAACCCTTTATTGAGTAGGAGACTACTGACCTGTAAAGCCTGATGACCTGCTGTACACAAACTCTTAACAGAGCCAGACCCTAGATTTTGCCACAAACCCTGATATCAAACAGCATTCATGAAATGATAGTCTTCATCACTGATACAGCACCCTTAACGACGACATGACAGCAGGATGGAAGTTTGCAATATGTGAAAGTTGTTCAAAGAGCTATAAAGCATGATTTTATGATTCCTTTCATCACTGAGTGTTCTCAGAGGTTTTCTAAATATGTCTTTGGACATAAATCACAGAACCGAGAGTATATGTTTTAATTACCGGGGAAAGATAACTTGGGGCAGAATTCAGCACTGGCGAGTTGCCTGAGTCATAATCACTTTGTGGTAAATTGCTGAACAGCTGGGAAAGTACTGTGCTCTTAAAGAGGGAAGAGTCCATATTATACATGTGCACTAGAAATATGCAGTGTCGGGTAACTAAATACATGTGTTTCCAATCACCCTGTAACTGAGATGAATTACGTTTAATATACTCCTGTTGTTTTCTCAGAAGCCTGCAACAGCTGATGGCTCCAATTCTGAACATGTCTCATAAAATTATTGTTAACAAGACACCATCTCTTGTTTCCAGATGCTGATATACTTCTAAGGGTAAATAGAATGGAGCGAACCTGGCACCAATATTAGAGTGATGATTTCCACTTCAGTATGCAATTTCCCAAAATGTTCTTTATTCTGCTGTTGCAATTTCCTGAGACCGGGGGTTCACTTATCTCCTTTGAAACCGCACAACAATGCTTTGGTTTGTCGCCAACTGACAGATTCAGATACTATCAAATCTGTAATTTTATAAATTCCCAAACTCATATAGCATTGGCATTGTTAAGCTCCAACCTGCCCATTGTTGACCTGCCATTTGAATGTATTTGCCTCTCGCCATCAGTAAGCAAAGCTTTCCTTACTATACAGTAGCCATCTTTGGAATCAGACTCAGACCACTAATCAGGTTAAACAAAAATGGGAGGAGGACCTTGCCATGGCTCTCACTGATAAGCAATGGACCCAGATAGGGATGGGTACATGGAAGACCACTTCCTCTCCAATATGGAGAGAATTTCTATGGAAGCTCTGAATACTGTTCTTCCGAGTCCCCACCTAGGTGACTGAGTGGAACCCAACCATACCTGCCAGCTCCTGAACGCACTGTGGGGAAACATCTGCTTCCCAGGTCCATATATTTTGGATCTGTGAAAAACTTCAGCACTACTGGGTTAATGTCCAACACCATTTGCAACAAATGTTTGCAATCACCAACCGCCCCCCACCCGTCCTCATAATTCATTCTGTAAGGCCTTCCCCACTGGAGCTTAAGACAAAAGAAGTTAAGTATTCATGGCATGTCTCAGTGGTGATGGCTCTCAGGCCATCACCAGGAGCTGGCACCAGTCTGATCCACCAGAATTGTTGGAATGGGTGGCAGTTATCAGCCATATCTATAAATTCAAAAGAATTACATTTACTTTACAAATTGCAACAGCATCTGCCTAGTTCAGGGGCGGTTCAGGGGAAATGTGAGGAAGTATTATTTCACAGAGAGGGTAGTGGATGCATGGAACAGCCTTCCTGAGGAGGTTGTGGGGTCTAAAACTGTGGGAGAATTCAAGAATGCATTGGACAGACATAAGGCAATTCTTGTGGGGTTAGGAAGAAATAGGCTGTTGGTAAACTAGGATCTGCAGCCTATCCTGTAGGTAGGGAAATGGGCAGACTAGATGGGCCAAGCGGTCCTTATCTGCCGTCAAAGTCTATGTTTCTATGTTTTCAAAACAGGTGGACAAGATGGGACCTATATAAGGGACTTGAGTTGTGAGTCCTGAAATACAACTGGGGACATAGTGTAAAATCAACTCTTTCAGTGCTTCCAACTTTTATAATGTATGCTCAATTAGCAGGGCAGATCCGCCCCCTCCCTCTTTTTTTCCCCTTCTTCCCTTCCCCCACCCCAGACACATAACAGTGAAGATGGAGCTCTGTGGGTGAGCTGTACCTTATTGTGTTTCTTTTTTACAGAAGTAAATAATAACCACAGATTGTACATATGATATTGGTGAATTTGCACCTGTTATCTGGGCTCCTTTTTGTTACACCTTGTATTTACTGTCCACTGATGAATTGTATTTGACTTGTACTCTCTGTCAGCCGTTGTTGTACTGTATCCACTGTTGATGTTTTGTATTCCAGCTTGTACCCTCCTGGGTCATGCCTGAAAATAGGCATTTCTATGTCTAGTGCACTTACCAAAAACAAATAAATAAACTGTACTAAAATATTAGTATATTTTTCTGGAAACGTATGTTTTAATTTCAAGGTTTGTCTGACATTAGTGAGAGCTGGACTTTACATACACCTTTTATCTGACAGTGACATCTATGAAATGTATTTACTGTGACCCAAAATAAGTTTATTCTGTTTCCTTTTCCTTTTATAGTTTAATGTTGTTAAAACTGCAGTTGAATTTTCTGTTGACCGAAACTGTAATGTTGTGACATATTTTTGATAAGTTTGTACTGTTATCAGTAATGTGATTTAATAAACTAAGTATAAAACAACAATTTCCTGGCTGGCCTGGTGGCGCTGAGGATTGAGGCACTGGATGCCACACCTCGCGCCACGCCGGTGACCCGGGTTCGGGGACGGACTTGGGGAGCCAGGGGTCGGTGGGGGAGGGAGAGGATTGAGCATCTGGAGGACTGCTCTCCTCTCCCTGGGAGGGATTCTGGGGCTGCTCGGTGTCCTACCGGCCCCCGATGAAGGGGTTGGGAGTGCGGCAGACGTCAGCAGGAAAGCCGTGCATGGATGACATTGCACGCCGCACTCCCAGAGGGAAACAGCTACATAGAAAATCCCCATCCTTGGAGATAGGTAATGGCACCACCACCCATAGTCACACTCCAACTGCTGGACATCCTCCTCTTCTGGGCTGAGCCCAGCCTGGCCTGCCAGATTCCAGATAGGGCAGCTAGGGTGGCCCTGCCTCGGGGGGCTCAGAGTTGGGGTGATTGCCAGGCTGGTGCCAGGAACTGTAGGTGTCTCAGACAAGGAAGTAGAGCTGGGGTATGGTGGATGCCGAGAGAGTTCCTCGAGGAAGGTGCACAAATAGAAGATACAAAAAAAAAAAATAAATAAATTTCCTGAGACACCCCCACCCCTTTTTACATTTGATGCGACGTGCTCACCAAACATTTTGTCAGAAGTTACTGTGATCCGGGGGGGGGGCGGGTGCCACTGCCGAACCCACTGCAGTTCATAAATACAGGGGCTTGGCAGTCTACACCAATGACCAGGTGCTGTGGTCCTGACATCACTGTCTGATTGGTGGGCTGAAACTTTGTGTACTTCAAAGGATCAAGCTGCTCCAATCAGAGATGGCTTCAGTCCTTTGATTTACATGAAGCTGGTCAGCAAACAGCTGCCCCTCCCCAGCCCAACCCACGTTATAGGAGCCTGTCAGCCTGTAAAAAAAGAAACCGTCCATCGATGTCTGTTGCAGCTGCCCCTCCCCAGCCCAACCCATGTTATTATAATGGCACGGAGGTGCCCAATATCCTGTGCCAACTGCTACCCACACCCTGCCTGTTTTAGTTAGGCAGCAAAGGGTAGCTCATTCCCGATGTTGTCAAATATAACAGTGACACTGGGGGTGCCCAATCCCCAGTGTCTGTGCCTAGCAGTTTCTTTATTATTTTATTGTTTTAAACCTGCAACAAAGAAACCCATCCATCGATGTCTGTTCCAACCCCTGCCATCACCATAATTCCCACTCTCCATCCCAACCAATGTTATAATTAAGGTACAGGAGTGCCCAATCCCCCATGCCAGCTGCCACCCCACCCTGCCCCTTTAAGTAATGCAGCACCAGGGAGCCTGCTCCTAGTGCTGACAAATGTAATGGTGACACTGGTGGGTGCCCAATCCCCCAGTGCCACTACCTGCAATAGAGGAAACTGTCCCTCGTCATTTTTTATTTTATTTTTTTAGTTTGTTAAAGCTGTTAAAAAGAAAACTGTCCATTGATGTCTGTTGCACCATTGTTACCCCTACCTGACCCTCACACTCAGCACCCCCCCAAGCCCTTACTTAACCACTGGGGGTCCAACGCCCTAATCTTCTCTGGACCGCAGACACATCTTCACTCTTCATTGCCTGAGAACTGAGGAAATCAGGTATGTCATTCAATGTATTTCAATAGGGTTTTGAACTTAGTAGCACAACTTAGCCATTTTTCAATATTTTTCCCCAAAATTTTTAGCATACCTTTTTTTGGGACAGTGCCTCATGAACAATGCAAGTGGCGTTAGGTAAATCTATCCCAAAAGGTGATTTCATGGTCAATGCACGCAATCACCTTTCAGGCAGGAGTTGAACATTTTCTCCATCATTGTTCATGAAGTGGGGTCACAAGAAGGCTATGTTGAAACGGTGCAAAAATATAAAACAAGCATTTGTCAATGCCGAACGTTTGCTTGCAGGTATTTGCAGTGGTGTTTGGCATGTATGGTGCTGTACCCTAATGCCCTGTGCGATTGCTGGTATTTGCACAATAAATTGTCAGCATGACCTTTTTGTTACCCCCATTGTGCGCTGCATAGGCGGAAACACGTTTTGGGCGGATGAAAAATGACAGCTGTACTGCTCATAAGGAAGTGTGGTAAAATGGCAATGTTGAAAATCTGGAGTGGAAATATTGAAAATTCGCAAAGCTAGGAGCGTGCGTGGGAACTGTGCAATGCACGCTCGTAAAACAGTCATTGTTAGAAATTTTTTCACCAAATTTTCAACATAGCCATTTTAAGACCTCTGCTCATGAACAGTGTCACTGTGATTTTCTTAATGTGTCCCGTACACTGAGTTCGCACATCGACTGTGCCATTGTGTGCTACATGGGCGGAAACACATTTTGGGTGAGATGTGAAAAATGACAGCTGTACTGCTCATAAGAGGTGTGGTAAAATGGCAATGTTGAAAATCTGGAGTGGAAATATTGAAAATTCGCAAACCTACGAGCCTGCGTAGGAACTGCGCAACGCACGCTCGTAAAACAGTAATTTTTTGGAATTTTTGCACCAAATTTTCAACATGGGGTTTTTGGGACCCCTTCTCATGAATGATGTCACTGTCATGGCACTATTCAGGCCCAAAGGGTGATTTCACGCAGTGACTGCGAAATCACCCTTGGGCCTCAACACTCATGACAGTGACATCATTCATGAGAGGTCCCAAAACCCCATGTTGAAAATTGTGCAAAATTCAAAAATGCCTGAGATATGCAATAAGTTGAACCCCCTATCTAGCCCATTATACAGCTTACGGCATTTCCTCAGTTCATGATGCCTTTGAAGAGTGCAGGCGTGTTCCCGGTCCACCGAAGAAATCGCGCCAGAGTCGGAGGTAAGCTATGGGTGAGGGGGTGTGGGGAGGCTGAGTGCGACAGTGGGTGGGTGCAGGTTGTGGGGGGGCTGGGAGGCAGCGCCGGAGACGTTTTCTTTACAGGTAAAAACAAAAAAAATGACGACGTGGGACGTTTGCCATGCTGGGGTGGGCTCCCAGCATGGCAGAAGATAACTGGGGGAGAGGAGCCGACGGGGATTGGGCACCCCGTTGCAAAACAAGGATGTTTGCCACGCTGGGGTGGGCTCCCAGCATGGCAGCAGGATAAGGCAGGGGCCATGGAGCCGTGACGGAGTTAGGCACCCCGTCGGCAAACAGCATTTGCCACGCTGGGGTGGGCTCCCAGCATGGCACCAAAGCTTTGGGGTGGCGTGGCGTGCAGAGGAGGCGCTTGTCACGGCGGCGTGGCGCGGTGCTCGGTATGGCAGCGGTGGTTTCTTTGAAGCAGAAGACCACCACTGTCATACAGAGCTCCTGCACCCATTGGTGCAGGACCGCCACGCCTGCTCAAGGGAGCAGTGCATTGGATGGGAGAGGCACACCTCCAAAGTGTGCTACTCTCCCAAAACGTTCCTTGTGCATGCGCACAAGTGAACGTAAAAACAACAAAGTTATGAGCCTGCGTTGAAGTTTGCAAATGCAGGCTTGCAACTTCGATAATTTGCAATATTTTACCCCCAATGTTTCAAAATAGTCATTTCTTCACAGCATCTCATGAATGTGATAGCTGTCATTTTCAAATCCTGGCCAAAATGTGTTCTCACATACAAAAGGTGATTTCTCAGTCACTGAGAAATCACCTTTCATTTAGCGGAGGAAGGCGTACATAGCCATTATATCTGCTGCCCTAAAGCGGTTATTCTTAGGCATTGAGAGATGTTAATACACCATCTGTGATTGAATGGTATAAGGAGATTATGCTAGCATTACAGCTGGAACTGCATATAGCAAAATGAATAATAGAGTACAATCATACAGTGTGAAATGGGGTCTTTTAGATGCGGTTTTAGTTACCTGGAAAGTGCAATCTCCTTAGACGGTGAGATCTTGTCTCCTGAATTTGATGCATCTCCGAGTCCTAGCTTTAAGAAATCCCAGTGGCTCTTTATATAAGTAGATGCTGATGGGGGGGTTTAAGGGATTTGTGGGGTGGGACAATTAGGGCTATGGTGTTTAACGTAAAATTGACTACTGTTGAGATTGTCAACCTTTATTGTTACCGCTTTATCAGGTTAATGTTCATGATAACTAAACTGTTGACATTTATGTACCGCCTGGTTAGCCACACTTTCAATGTAAAGGAGTCGTGTTAATAAAGTAAACTGAATAAAAAAAAAAAATAAAAAAAAAAAATCACCTTTCAGGAGGCAGGAGTTGAAAATTTTCTCAACTATTGTTCATGAGGTGGGGTCATAAAAAGGCTATGTTGAAAATCTGGGACAAAAATGTTAAAAAAAACCAAGAAATTTATGAGCCTATGTTGGAACTTATGAACACAGTCTCGTAACTATGGTAATTTTAATATTTTGATCCCAAACTTTCAACATCACCATTTCTTCACAGTACCTCATGAATGTGACAGCTGTCATTTTTCAAATCCTGGCAAAAATGTATTTTCGCATCCTGAAAGGTGATTTTGCAGTCAGTGTGTTAAATCACTTTTCAGGAAGGAGTTGAAAATCTTCCCCACTATTGTTTATGAGGTGGATCATAAGAAGGCTATTTTGAAAATTTGGTGTAAACATATTAAAATACACAAAGTTTTCGCCTTCATTGAAGTCTGCAAATATTGCAATACTTTGTCCCCAAATTTTCAACATAGCCATTTCTTATAACACCTCATGAATGGGTCAGCCGTCTTTTTCAGATCCTGGCCAAAATGTGTTTCGCATCCGAAGATGATTTCTAGTTGCTGCACAAAAACACCTTTCAGGCAGGAGCGCTTGCACTCTTCATGAGGTGGGGTCATAAGAAGTCTATGCTGAAAATCTGAGGCAAACATGTTATAGAAAACAAAGTTGTGAGCTTATGTTGAATTTATGAACACAAACTAGTAACTTTGGTAGTTTTCAATATTTTGACCTCAAACTTTCAACTTAAGATGCAGCAAAGTTTTAATCTGCGGGTGAATATGTGGCAAAGTCACCAAATTTGCTCTGTGGAGTACTTCACGTAATATTTTCAAATTACCCAAAATTTGCCATTTGTGACTTAGCCTTGCTTTTGGGGTTTTTGAGTGCTAATTGCACTTAAAAGACCCAAAGCAAGTAAAGGTGACAAATGGGGAATCTCCCAACACCACCCCCAATCTATCCCTGGTGTCTAGTACCCCCCCCACCCAGTCATTTGCTGGCCACATGAATTAAATATTTTTCCCACATCCCTGGTTTTTAGTGGGCCCCCTACCCCGCCAATCACAGGCCCTATTAAATGTTTTTTTCTCACATCCCTGGTGTCTAGTGGCCCCCCATCCTGCCAGTCGCCGACCCCAATAACTAAATATTTTTTGCCACATCCTTGGTGTCTAGTGGACCCCCCACCCCGCTGATCACTGGCCTGGACCCCAATAATGAAAAAAATTTTCACACCACATCCCTGGTGTCTAGTGGATCCCCACCCTCTACCCCATATGGTAGTGCCCCCCACCACCACTCCACTCCCACCCTCAGTCACCCCAGTCTGGTCCCGAGCGGGCCACTGGTACAGCCCTCCACTCACCTATATGGCCAGCAGCCTGACTGATGTGCTCTGAATGAATGCGCATATGCTTGTACGAGCACATGCTCATGGATTTGTTCAGTCAGCCAGCTCATCAATTAGAGGGACATTTTTCTTGGGGCTAGAGAAGAAAGAGGGGCTGCTCTGGGCTTTTGAGGGGGGATCCACAACATCATTCCCCCATCCCACCATCCCACAGAGGCCGGAACAGCCCCCTCTTTCTCTGGCCCCAAGAAAAGTGCCCCCTTAGTTAATGGGCTGGCTGACTGAATGAATGAATGAGCGTGTTCTTGTACAACAGTTTTATACATGGGTTGACACACTGCAGATGTGCATTGCAGTCATAAAAGAATAATGCACATTTTGGATGGCTGCGGAACTTGGCACAACCACCCTGTTACCCAAGGTTGCATTATTCTCTTATAACCACACACCCTGTCATGTGCTACTCCTTAGAAAAGGAAATGGGTAGAAAGAATGCTGGCTCCTGATTGGTCAAAAGACCATTATTCCACCACAATCGCCAGCTGAAAGTAGCACAACAAAAATATGTTTAAAAAATACATCCAATTTACTAAAAAGTACCCATTTCATAATCGCAGTACTGGGGGTGCATTATAATATAGTGGGCTAACAGGTCTTCTCTGATAGTGGAAGCACTTGGCTTCACCTCATGTTTCAACCCACCTGGCTCTAATGGCTGTGATGGAGAGGCTTGGCATCCAACTTAGTGAAGTGGCAAGTGAAGTCATTGAGGCCGAAAAAATTCTGGATGGTGGGGGAAGGAGGGTTTCAGATGTAATGAGTAAACTGGCTGAAACTGCACTGAATGTTAGTGAATTAAAAATGGTATGCACTCTAAACACGGCTAAAGTCAGTTCTGTTATGGCTGTTAATACCGCTCTAATGTGAAATAGCATAGCCATTTAATGACACATAGAAAATTTTGGGAATAAACTCTGATATCATCATCTTCGAGTTCATGGCATCACTAACATTCTTGCATGAAAAGTTTGTTTCAGAAACTATGGAGAAATCATGGTGTTATCCTTAAGGTGCCCAGAACCACATAGTCCCTCCTTTAGTGAGGATTAAAGGTGTAAAGGGATACAGTAGTGTACTGCTTCTGTGACTCACTTCCTTCCAGTCAGAAATGACTAAATTTAACAAGCATTATTCAATGCCGAATGTTTGCTTGCATGTTGTGACAGGTAGGTTGTGGCTGTGTTGTCAAGAATGATGAAGGCAGAGTAGTATTGTAGTAAGAGGAGTTTGCAAGGTAGCCAGTGAGTAGTAATGTTTGTCTTATGTATTTTTATTTCTGAAGCACGATACAGGATTTTGAAGGTTTGAAAGTTCCCAGTCTTGTGCCATGAGTAACAAGCATTTGTCAATGCTGAATGTTTGCTTGCTGGCATTGGTAGTGTAGGAGTTAGAGAGCTGCACAATAGGAATGGCAGTGAAGTATTGAACTAAAGCCAACCCCACCATGGCCCTGCAGAGACTGACAGGCATTGGGGTGTGCCTTTGGGTCGTCAGGCATACTTGGCCATGCCATTTCACCACACCCTACCCTGCAGACACCGACAGTGTCACAGTGTGCCTTGGGGTCTTTGGCCCTTATGCACAACGCATTCCATCAGGAAATATGGTGAGATGGGTGCGGTATAGGAGAATGGGGTGAACTTTGGGGCGAAGAGTCCAAGGCACACCTCGATGCCTCTCACTGGCTGCAGGGTGTGGAATGGTAAAGAGCATTACAGGCAAGAATCCCAAGTCACACTCCTGATGCCTGTCAATCTCTACAGGCTGGAGCGTTGTGGTTGGAAACCCTAATGCCTCAGGCGTTCGTTGGCATTTTCACTCTAAATTTTCAACATGGGTTTTTGTGACCCCCACCTTATGAACAGTGGCAATATCAGTTTGTTAGCCGAAAGCTGATTTCGCACAGCGACTACGCCATTTGGCACCACAGGTGAGAAAACACATTTCGGACAGGATGTGAAAAATGACAGCTGTACTTTTTGTGGGGAGGTGCAAAAAATGGCAATGTTGAAATTCTGCAATGAAAATATTAAAAAAACTGAAGTCTCAAGCGTGGGTAGAAAATGCGCAACGCACACCCATAATGCAATCAGTTTGGGGATTTTTTACAGCAGACTGTCAACATAGGGATTTTGCAACCTCCACTCATGAACAGTGTCACTGAGATTTTCTTAATCTGTCCTGAACAGTGATTTCCCACAGCGATCACGCATTTCTGCACTGGAAGCGCGAAAACACATTTCGGCCATGGTGTGAAAAATGACAGCTGTGCTGTTCATAAGGAAGTGTGGAAAATGCCACTGGTGAAAATCTGGACTGAAAATATTAGAAATCCATGAAGTTATGAGGGTGCGTGGAAACTGCGCAATGGTCGCTCATAACACAGTCATTTTATGGACGTATTTCACCAAATTTTTAACATAGCCATTTTAACACCTCTGCTCATGAACAGTGTCACTGTGATTTTCTTAATCTGTCCTGAACATTGATTTTGCACACCGACTGCACCATTGTATGCTACATGGGCGGAAACACGTTTTGGCTGAGATCTGAAAAATGACAGCAGTACTGCTCATAAGGAGGTGTAATAAAATGGCAATGTTGAAAATCTGGAGTGAAAATATTGAAAATTCGTGAACTTACACGCGTGCATAGGAACTGCACAACGCACGCTCGTAAAACAGTCATTTTTAGGGATTTTTTCACCAAATTTTCAACACAGCCATTTTAAGACCTGTGCTCATGAACAGCGTCACTGTGATTTTCTTAATTTGTCCCATACATTGATTTCACACACCGACTGCGCCATTGTGCGCATCATGGGCAGAAACACATTTTGGGCAAGATGTGAAAAATGACAGCTGAACTGCTCATAAGGAGGTGTGGTAAAATGGCAATGTTGAAAATCTGGAGTGAAAATATTGAAAATTTGTGAACTTACAGACCTGCATAGGAACTGCACAATGCTGCCTTTCGTAAAACAGTCATTTTGGGAATTTATTCACCAAATTTTCAAAATAGGCTTCTTGAGAGCCCACCTTATGAATACTGGCAGTGTCGTTTCATTAATTGGGCCCGAAAGGTGATTTCACACAGTGACTGCAAAATCACCCTTCAGGCCCGAATAACGCCATGACAGTGACATCATTCATGAGAAGGGGTCCCAAAAACCCCATGTTGAAAATTTGGTGCAAAAATTCCAAAACATGCCTGAGATATGCAACAAAGTTGAAAAACTCCTATCTATCCCATTATACAGCTTACCAGCATTTCCTCAGTTCGCGGTCGGCTTTGAAGAGTGCAGACGTGTTCCCAGTCCACCGATGATCATCGCGTCGGACTCCGGAGGTAAGTATGGGGTGGGGGAGTGTGGGGAGGTAGGGTGCGCAGTGGGTGGGTGTGGGTTGTGGAAGGGGGACTGGGAGACTGCGTGGGACCGTTTTTTCTTTACAGGTTGTTTTTTTTACCAAAATGATGACGCGGGACGTTTGCCACACTGGGGTGGGCTTCCAGCGTGGCACAAGAATGGCTGGTTGGGGGGGCGTGGAGCCGACAGGGGATTGGGCACCCCCATCGGCCATAGCATAAGTTGCCACGCTGGGGTGGGTTCTCAGCATGGCACCCTATACTCGGGAGGACAGTGGAGCCAACGGGGATTGGGCACCCTCACGGCTATACGATGAGTTGCCACGCTGGGTGGGCACCCAGCATTTCATTTGGAAGGCTTTGGGGCGAGCACAGCTGATGGGGATTGGGCACTCGCTGCACAGGTGTGCGTGGGGGGCAACGCAGATACATGCATGTGTGTGTGTGTGTGTGTGTGTGTGTGTGTGTGTGTGTGTGTGTGTGTGTGTAGGGGGCGCGCGGGCAGGCGATATCTGATCGCTGCTCACTGAGTGTAGCTCCCCTTTCAACTATGCTGACTGCATTTTGGGCCGTCATGGAGCAGCTCCAGCAGGCGATGGAGAACTGCGTCGCGCCACAGCACGCTGACTGAATTGGAAGAGGAGACACACCCGAAAACTCGGATGATGGTACTATGTTTCTGCACATTCATGCAAGCAAACATAAAAATGGCTATCTTGAAAATGTGTGGTCAAAATATTGAAAATTTCTGAAGTTGTACGCGAACGCCAAAAAATGTTAATGTACCTTCATAGCTTTAGTATTTTTTAAGATTTTGACCACAAATTTTCAAGTTAGTATTTTTATGATCCCCCTTCATGAACCAAGTAGATGAGATTTTTCAAATCCTGCCCAAAAGGTGATTTTGCAGGGTTACTGTGAAATCATCTTTCATGCCAGATTTTAACATTTTTACCTACCTTGTTCAAGAGGTTGGGTCCCAAAAAGGTCATGTTGAAAGTTTTGGTGGAGAAATATTAAAAAATAGCGAAATTATGAGTGAATATTGAAATATTTCAACATTCACTCTTAACTTTATCTTTTACCATATTTTTTGAACACTTTTCAACATAGTCTTCATATGACCCCACCTCATGGAACCGGTGGGGGAACATTTTCAAAACCTGCTGAAAGGTGATTCATAGAGCAACTGTGAAATCACCTTTTGGGATGGAGTCAAAAAATTTCACCTGCCTTGTTTATAAGGTAGGGTCCAAAAATGGTTATGTTGAAACTTTGGTGGAAAAATATTAATAAATGACAAAATTAAGAGTAAAAGTTGAAAACACACTGAAAATACATTGACCACACTAACCTTGTTTCTTCAGTTCCTGGATGGCATTGAAGGAAAAGAATGTGCTCTGTAGCAGAGCAGCAGTTGACCATTTTGAGGTGAGTGAGGTGTGAAAGGATGGGGTGTTGGGTGCTGAGTAGGGTGTTGGAGGGATGGATGGCAGGTTGAGTGGTTGCAATCGGCTTCAAAAGACATTGATGGGTGGTTTTCTGTTTTTCAGGGTAAAATTACAAAAAAAAAAAAAAAAAGACTTTGAGGGACCTTTCTCATGAACATACGAAATTTGCCAGCAGATAAAGGCCTAAAGGTCTATCAAGTCTGCTCGAATGTGCAGCTAGCACCCCTTATTCTGCAGCTGCCCCTCCCTTCCACCCTTCCCCTTCATTAACCCTCCCCCTTGTCCTGTCCCATCCCCTTTTGAAGCAGTCCACTGTTCTACTGGATACCACTTCAGCAGGTAACGCATTCCACCCAGCCACCACCCTCTCTGTAAAAAAGTGTCTCCTCCTCTCCCTGCTGAACCTTCCTCCCTCCAGAATCATATCATGGCCACTGGTGTCCCTCCCTTCCCTTACTTTGAACAGCCCCTCTGTACCTGTCTTGTTTATTCTTTTCATGTACTTAAAGGTTTCAATCTTTCCCCCCGTCCCTCCTCTCCTCCAGTGAGTACATGTTCAACTCCCTCAGCCTCCTCTCGTATGTTAAGTCCCCCAGCCCCTTGATCATCTTTGTCACCCTGTGCTGCACCCCCTCCAGTAACTTAATGTCCTTCTTCAGATATGGGTGTCAGTACTGCATGCAGTACTCCAGGTGCACTCTAACTAATGACCTGTACAGTGGCAGAATCACCTCCTCCCTCCTTGAGGATATACCCCTTGCAATACAACCCAGCATTTTGTTGGCCTTTGCAGCTGCCTTCCTACATCGTGCCAAGTTGTTCATTGACCCTGTAATGAGCACCCCCAGATCCTTCTCCTCCTCTGTCTGGGCTAGCTGCACTCCCCCCAGCTGGTAACTCCTCCTTGGGTTCTTCATCCCAAAATGCAACACGTTGCACTTTTTGGCATTAAACCCCAGTTGCGAGGTGTCTGACCAGGTTTCAAGCTTTGCCAGATCATCCTGCAACCTCTGCCATCCCCCTAGGTCATCCACCACTGATCCGACCTTGCTATCATCAGCAAGCAGACTGATCTTGCTCTTGATGTCCCATGATATGTCTGCAATGAATATCCCAAACAACACTGGTCCCAACACCGAGCCCTGTGAACCATGTAACACAATTCTGTTCAAACATAGACACCCAGTTTTTATAAAAAAAAAAAAAATGAGCAAAGGTCTAAAATTTGTATACATAAAAATGCTGTAACAAATAAAATAGGGTTTACCATCCCCAGCCCCTTCCCCCCCATTTTATTGGGAGTTACACAATATTCAGTTTCAGTGGATTTAGTCTACCACCCCATATGGCTTGGAAAAAGAGACTATAAATTGCAGTTACCATTTGACAAGGTGGAGGAAAGACATAACTGATATAAAGAAATACTGGGATAAGGAAGGTTTTAATTAGATGTACCCTTTTCCGCTTACTTAATTTCCATTTGCTCCATTGAGCGACTAACGCTCTACCACAAAGCAAGCAGGGTTCCAAATTTGGAAAGCACATATCCCCCTGGCCATACATAACCCCCAAAATTTTCAGTTGAGTAGCTGATACGTTAATACCAGTCACTTCCAGAACAGGAGGAACAACTGAGCCAAGTTGTGTGCCCAGACACTTATCTAAGTTCAAACTTGTACCAGAGTTTAGATTATATGTCGTACATATACCTAGAGCTTCACTAATAGAGGCCTTATCTGCAACAAAAATACAGACATCATCTGCATAGGCTAATGCTTTATAACGTAACGGGACTGAAGCAACTACAATAGGCCTCAAAATTACAGAACTATTGAGGAGCTGTAGTAAAGGATCTATACAAAGGCATATAACAGCGGGCTAAGTGGGCAGCCCTGATGCACCCCTCTCCGTACTGTCAGCATAGGCCCTTTCCAACCTCTAACCAAAGGAGTGACTGTAGCTGTTTTATATAAACATTGAATCCAGCTGATATATTGTAGTGGTAAACCATATTTCTTTAAAACCTCCCATAAAAAGGTGTGACTAACAGAGTCAAAGGCTTGTCTTTGATCTAATGAAAGTACAAAGCCATCTGCTCTATGCCTAGTACTATGCTCAAAAATTCCTCTTAACAAAATTAAGTGTTCTGTGATATTTCTACCTGGCATAGCACATGCCTGTGCTGGGGATATAATATGTGCTGCTACCAGTAACAAGAGGCTATTCAGAATTCTGGCTAAAATTTTAAAGTCCGTGTTTAACAATGAGATAGGTCTCCATTGATCCATACATCGTCTATCCCCTTTTTGTTTAAAAATATGAATCAGTATACCCCCTATCATGTGTAAAGAAGGAGATCCTGATGAAAGGATTGTTGTAAAGGCTGCAGCTAGTTCTGACAGAATATATGGTCCTATAATTTTATACAGCTCTCCAGCTAGCCCATCCCCACCTGGTGCTTTATTATTCCCCAAGGCCTTAATCGCTCTCTCTACGTCTTGAGGCATAATGTCAACAATTAAAGGTGCCACCAATTGTTCAGTAAGCTAAACTGCAGAAACTGCACCCTCCTTCAGGGAAAAAAAAAAAAACGGGAAACTTTATTAGGACCACAAGAGCCTCTTCTAAGAAACCCCATGAATGAGACTGTGCTTAGGGTTTAATTACTTCACCTTTATAAAATCAATGCCTTCTTTATCTGTATATTTTATTAATGTTAAAAGCATTAAGAGTTTATGGAAAAGGCAAGCAGTATTCTCTCATTTACGAACCTTTACATCAGGTATTTATTTCTTACAAGATACTAGGTTACACTCTATATCTGAATTAAAACAGGCCATCAAATTTTGGTATTCAGGTCCTTCTTTCTGGTCATTGGGAGATGATACTTGTTCTGGGGTAGCTATTTTATTCAAAGAAGCAGAAGTTCATGTCATTAAATTGATAGATTTGGTTCCAGGTTGGGCTTTAAACTAGATGTAAAACTCTATAATGTATTATTTCGGTTCATTAATATTTATGCTGGTCAACCAAAGGTGGCAAGGATTGAGCGTTTTCAGGCTATCGAACCCTATTTATATTCCACACATCACATTGTTTTGGGGGGGGACTTTAATTGTGGGTTGAAACTGAGGGATGGGGTAGAAATACGTTTACTAATAAAGTGTTTTGCAACATGACCTTCCTTTCCACTATGCTACAGAATGCTAACTTAAGGGATGCTTACTTTGATACTGTTGGGAAAGCTGACCCCACCCTTTATAGCAGCACCTCAGCTACAAGAATTTGCTATTTTTTGTTTCTTCATTTTGCAGATTTCTAGAGCAAAAACTCTAATTGCGGAATTCTCAGACCATAAACTATTATACTTAATGCTGGATGGATCACATACACCCTTTAATGGCCCGGTTATTGGAAATTAAATGCCTTACTTTGGCCAAGGAGGATATCCACCAAAATTTGGTATATTTTATTCAAGCCAGAAAGTCAGTTTTGATATGTACATGGGTGCTAACAATTGGTGGGAGGATATCATCCGGGATTTATCAGCTCTTTTAAAATCATATGGAAAGATAGTTAGGATAGGGAGTATGGGCTCATCTTAACCACAGATTGCAACTTCAAAAACTGTTATCATTAGCAGCTATGGCGAAACATGATTTCACAGTACAAATTCAAAATATTAAATAGCAAATGGTGAAATACCATTTACTACAACAGTGACATTTGCAATATCAGCAGTCCTATTGTACTCAGGGTAGGAAGGGTTACATTTGCCCATGTGAAGGACACAATGCTACAATTCAAATAGAACCATGGATAGTCTATTTGATAAGGCGTGTAAGTTATGCACTGATCCTAGACAAGTGCTTACTATTGTGACACAATATACAAATCAATCCTTTACACCCCCCCCCCCCATTCATACTGAAGTTTTGGAGACGCATCTTGACTCGGTTTCTGCAGTTTAGCTTACTGGACAATTGGTGGCAACTTTAATTGTTGACATTATGCCTCAAGACGTAGAGAGTGACTAAGGCATTGAGGAATAATAAAGCACCAGGTGGGGATGGGCTAACTGAGAGCTGTATAAAATTATAGGACCATATATTCTGTCAGAACTAGCTGCGGCCTTTACAGCAATCCTTTCATCAGGATCTCCTTCTTTACACATGACAGGGGTATACTGATTCATATTTTAAACAAAAGGGATAGACGATGTATGGATCAATGGAGCCCCATCTCATTGTTAAACACGGACTTTAAAATTTTAGCCAAAATTCTGAATAGCCTCTTGTTACTGGTAGCAGCACATATTATATCCCCAGCACAGGCATGTGCTATGCCAGGTAGAAATATCACAGAACACTTAATTTTGTTAAGAGGAATTTTTGAGCATAGTACTTGGCATAGAGCAGATGGCTTTGATCAATCAATCAATCAAATCTTTATTTCTCCAGGCGATCACCGTTGAGCAGGCTCATTTACAAGGTGGACCTGCTGTTGTCAAGGACATTTATACATACTAGAGTTATACATATTAGAGGTGCAGTATACAAAGTATGTTAAGGTAAAAAACAGAATTACAAAAATATACAGAAGTTAAAGTACCACATTTGTACTTTCATTAGATCAAAGACAAGCCTTGGACTCTGTTAGTCACACCTTTTTATGGGAGGTTTTATATGGTTTACCACTATAATTTATCAGCTGGATTCAATGTTTATATAAAACAGCTACAGTCACTCCTTTGGTTAGAGGTTGGAAAGGGCCTATGCTGACAGTACGGAGAGGGGTGCGTCAGGGGTGCCCACTTAGCCCGCTGTTATATTCCTTTTGTGTAGATCCTTTACTACAGCTCCTCAATAGTTCTGTAATTTTGAGGCCTATTGTATTGTAGTTGCTTCAGTCCCATTACGTTATAAAGCATTAGCCTATGCGGATGATGTCTGTATTTTAGTTGCAGATAAGGCCTCTACTAGTGAAGCTCTAGGTATATGTACGACATATAATCTAAACTCTGGTACAAGTTTGAACTTAGATAAGTGTCTAGGCACACAACTTGGCTCAGCTGTTCCTCCTGTTCTGGAAGTGACTGGTATTAACTTATCAGCTACTCAACTGAAAATGTTGGGGGTTATCTATGGTCAGGGATATGTGCTTTTCAAATTGGGAACCTGTTTGCTTTCATGGTAGAACGTTAGTCGCTCAATGGAGCAAATGGAAATTAAGTAAGCAGAAAAGGGTACATCTAATTAAAACATTCCTTAACCCAGTATTCTTTATATCAGTTATGTCTTTCCTCCACCTTATCAAATGGTAACTGCAATTTATAGTCTCTTTTCCAAGCCGTATGGTGTAGTAGACTAAATCCACTGAAACAGAATATTGTGCATCTCCCAATAAAACAGGGGGCTGGGGATGGTAAACCCTATTTTATTTTTTACAGCATTTTTATGTATACAAATTTTAGACCTTTACTAATTTTTTTTATAAATACTGGGGGTGGGATATTCAAACTGCGCCAAAAAGATGCGCAATAGCAGGAGCAGGCACAAGTGCAGTGTACCACTGCGCAAGGTGCGGGATATTCAAACCAAGTGCAGGCCAAGGTGCGCTTGCACAGCACAGCTGAATATTGTGCCACATGCACCATGGCATAACCAGGGATGCACAGTGGAGCTGGGCTGATGTGCAGTAGCACAACTAGTGATGCGCAGGAACAGGAAGCAGAGGTGCACTACCCATGGAAGCTATGGGCAGAGGATCATGCAGCAGGCCAGACAGATCCACTCCCCCAGGCATCCCATGAACTGCACAACCAGAGGTGAGCTGGATGGACCACCAGCCCATGAACACCAGCACTGAACCAACAGCAGAGGCACGGTACCCCAGCACACTCCCCTGGCAAGCAGTGACCACAACACAAGGAGGGCCGGACCTCCAGTGCCACCACACCCCACCAATGCTGATCACCCCCTGTACAGCGATCCCCTGATTCCCGGCCCAGAAGCAGTGCCCAACAGTGCATGGCACCAAATGCATGCCACCACCACCACCATGACAATGCAACCCTGTGCACCACGGTGCCATGCATGTCAGCCCTACTGTGATCACCCCTCAGCGGGCGACACCAACCACTGACACAACAACAGCATACACAATGCCATCCTGCATGGCCCCCTCTGTGGCTGACCCTGCGTCAGTACCGAGGGACCCCATGTGACAAGGCCTGCCCTGGATGCCACTGCCAGCAGGACAGCACCCCACACCACCCACCATGCACACACCCTGTCCCAGCACAGGCCCCAACAGACAGCACAGCTGCCCACTGTGGTGCATGGAGGCATGCACCACTAAGGATACAACTAGGGAATGGACAAACCCCACCCTGTCTCAAGGGTACCCGACACAGGGCCACAAATAGCGGGCAACAGATGCCACGGTGTGTGTCCAATGATGCTGTGTACCAAAGGTCTGCACCCCAACCGAGGCACTGGTGATCTAGCCATCTGGTGCATGCACCATGAAGCTGTCCACCGCCAGCATGTGGCTGGAACACAAGTGACAGACAGTAGACCACAGACACTGCTACAGACACCAGTGACAGCATGGAGGGGGGACAACAACAGCATAGCCCACAGTGTCACCTGAGGCAGACGTGCAATAAATCAGGTGACAGGACACCAGCTGCCATGGCGCTGTGCCCAGAGGGTGGCTGGCATGGACAGCCACCAATGACATGCCAGCAGACCATGCGAACCACAGACATGCAAGGGGCTCAGCCGCATGGGCCATATACAGACTAACAGAGGCTGCAGAGGCACAGTGCATGCACCAGGGACCACTGCACACAGGCATCCAGTGCACAGGGAACAACACACATACCACAGACAGGGACCGTGGCCCCCACCCACACCAGTAGTGGGGCCCTGCCGGACACACACACGCCCAGGCCTGCACCACCCCCGATGCCATGCACACCACTGTAGCAAAGCACGACATGCCCGCTGCAAATCAGAGACCACCACAGTTGTCATATTAAACATGATTATAATTCAAACCGAAACTGTACAATCAACAAGACCAACAGAACTATGTACAAAGTGGGGGAGAGGGACACAATCCGGGGGTGGGCATGGGGAACATCAAGGAGTGGGACAAAGGGGTGTGAGGGACAGTCAAGGGGGGAATGTACGGCACGTGCACTGCAGGCCCTACTGGCCACCCCTCTCTCCTCTCCAGTCCCTGTGGCACTGCCTGTGCCTCCTCCGGTCACCACGCTCCATCCCCTGGAGCAGTTCTAAAGTTGTCCGGGTCACTTGTAGGAGCTCTTGGATGTGTCGCTCCAGGGTTGTCCAGCGTTGTCCACTAGGACAAGGGAGCAGAATCAGTATGTGTGACTGGCCAGACCCACAGCTCACCCAATGTGCATGGCATACAGCCATGGCCACACCCTGTGATGGCATCGGACCACCCACAGTGGCGCGCACAAGACCCACCTACCCAGGCACCCATAGCCATGTGGAATGCTGCACACACCCGCCGCCCATGTTCTGCACAACACCAACGTGGCCGTACAGTGTCATGGCTAGGCAGTGTGACGGCAGTGGCACAGCCATGAACCCAGTGCATGCACAGCCCACCTGCGACACCCACCCACACATGCAGTGCCACAGGACAGTGCAGAGTGCACTGTGTGGCGTGCATGGCAGTGGGGCCATGTGCGGGTGGCCATTCCCCACCACCACCCTGTAACCCACCATGCACAGATGTGAAGGAAACATGGCACCACCTGCATCCTGGTCAGCAGGGTGCTGCTGACCCATGGCACCACCATCGTGCCCCGGCTGCAAGGCCACGCCACCCTCTCTGGCTTGCTGTCCCTGTCCACAGGCCAAATGGGCCCTACGGCAATCCTCCGGGCCTAGGGAGCAAACATGGAGAGGGAAACATCAGTACAGGTCAGTAACATAGCACCCCCCTCGCTGTGTGCATGCCCGCACAGCCCAGCCATGATGCACCCCCACCACCACCACCCCCACAGGTCGGACCCAATCCCCCTGCAGCAAGGCCTGATGGCCACTGTGATACCTGGACAGACAGACACAAGCAGTGATGGCATGGAGCACCTACCTGGCTGTGGCATGGCACCCCGCCAGGCATGTGCCTGCAGTCGCCCCAGGCGGTCAGGGTCCCACCGCTGGAGATCACCATAACGGAGGCAACACTGCTCCATTGTTCTGCTGCTCCCTGTTGCCTCCTCCATGCCCTCTGTGACCTCCTGCCACACTGCAGTCCATGGCCTCCGGAGGGGTACCTGCCCATAGAGGGCACCAGTATGTGGCTCCACCAGGGCCACCAGGTTAGCCAGCTCAATGGCAGTCCAGACCAGCGTTCTGGTCTGAGGCATGGTGCAGTCACAAACGGCATCAAAATGGCAGCCTGTAGCCACATGCCCCATGTGTGGAGGCAACGTGGTACTATGCTGTCAGTCGCTATTGCGCCCATCACTGGATTGCACAATAGGGGTGCAACCATGGTGTCTATGGGGCAAAGTTCGACCACAGGGTCAAGGGTCTGACCGCGCACAGAGTGCAACAGTGCAATTGGGATGCGCTGCGTGTAGCATGGTGGGTGCATGTGTGTGATGCCCTGCAGTGGCCTACTGCACTGTGGCACCATGGCGCCCATGGCCCCCTGGGCATACAGTGCACTAGCACCACAGGCACAGTGGTAGCTGTGCTCTGCAATGTCTCCTGTGCACAGCACACCTGCAGCACCGCACGTATTGGTGTCAGCACCCCGGGCATGTGCGGTGCGGTGCTGATTGCGCACGTCACAGTGGTGGCCATAGCCTAAGAATGCTCAACAACATTGCGCAAGGCGCAACAGCACGATATTCAGCCAGGTTATGCAGATCAGCTCATGAGCCATTCCACGGCGCATCCACTTACAGATGCGCCTGCTCTCATTTCAGGCAGTCAGTCCCCACATCCCAACAGCATGCAACCTACCACAAAGGACTGCAATACCTGCAATATATATATTGACCTGGGGCTGCATAGGCCATGGATCGGTATTGCAGTCCTTTGTGGTAGGTTGCATGCTGTTGCGATGTGGGGACAGTGGTCTGGGAGGTCTGTTTGGGACTGCACAGTCCAAAGTAACACCTGTCTTTCCCCCAGGCGCAAGCATGACCGAACGTGAGGAAGAGGAGGAGCAGGGAAGGGGGAGAAGGAGGAGGCCCAACATCACCAGGGCTGAATCTGATGCCCTATTCGAGGCATATCTGGACAGGGAGCCACTGCTTAGAGGACAGCGGGAATGCCACAGGCCCGTGCTGTGGCATGGGGTGAGTGGCGCGTGCCATGAACTAGCAGGGCAGCCACCAGTGATCCGTGCAGGAGTGCAAAAAGAAGGTAGGCACAGACAGGAGGCAGATCAAGGGCAAGGTGGCTGCCATCAGGGTGGAACGTGCTGCAACTGGTGGGAGCCAGCAGGATGTACCCTGCCTGACACCACGGGAGGAGCGGGTGGCCAACAGCATGCGGCATAGTGCTGTCGAGGGAATTCCTGGTGGTGGCTTCTAGACAAGTGGCAGCCCATCAGTGTGTGGGTGGTGAAGCATATGCCACAGGGCCAGACGGAGCCACTAACAGTACTGTGTTCCTTTACAGCTCCTGAGCATCTACATGGGGCAGCCGTGGTGGGTGTATCCACCGAGGGGGTGGCCCTGGACATGGAGGATCACCCATCCACCTCCATAGGTGTCCGAGGAACCAGCCAAGTGCATACCTGCACGTCTGTCTGGACTGATGCGGGTGCGGACATGGCCCTGCCTGTGTCCCAGCGTGACATCACCCCCGTGTCCAGTGTGCTGGGACACAGATTGGGGCCAGATCCAGCACCGATGATGATGGGATGCACGTCCCGGACAGTGATACATGTGGGACACAGGATGGTCCCACAGCAGGCAACCGCCCGGGCGATACTGCAGGTGATGCTGCCATGGCTGCCTGCGCAACAACCCATTCCCAACCTGTGTCTGCATGCCCCAGTGGGCATCACTGGTGTGTGTCCAGGGCGGTGGGGCTGTTGCGGCTGCTGTGGCAGCACAGGTATCCCCTGGCATTCGGCAGACGGAGGGGCAGCACCAGCAGTCAGTCAATGACAACGGCAGGACAGTGTTGGCGGGCGGTGCCACCACGTGTGGATGTTCCCCCGGAATGGCACGGGTGTGCAGCGCCCATTGTCAAGGGGTGCTGTCCAGCAGGGTCAGGAACACCACGGGGGACAGCATGCTGGACAAGCAGATGACCCCTTGGACGGCCACAGCCATCTTCTCCAGGCCTCAGTTGATCAGCAGATGTGGCTCATGATGGCGGTGGATGCACTCAGTGCAGTTCTCGCCAGGCAGACCAGCAGTGCAGCAGGGACCATGGCTTGCTCCTGGCAGAGTTGGCCCAGCAGTGGGCGGATGTGACCGTTGCCATTGCCAGGCAGACCACTGCAATGGTGACTGTGATGGCTACACTGGCCAACCAGTTATGTGCCCAGCTTCTGCAGATCCCACACAGTGTTATATCCACCTCCCATTCCCAATGTTGTGCGACACCTGCTATGTCGACACTGGGTTCGGCTGTGGGCATACCGAGCATGCCTGGTGCAGGCATGTTCGGTGGGCTGCAGACCCCTGCATGGACATGGTCGTGTTCATGCAGCATCGCCCCTGGGGGCCTGTTGGTGCCACTCCAAGAGGCCACTGGTCAGCCTGGCATGGCTGGCAGGTCTTGGCAGGGCTGCCCATGCATCCGTGGCAGCCGTGGTACTGTGTCACATGACTGACCAGTTTCTCACCATGGCCACTGTCTGCCGCTGCCCTGTGTGCACTGTGGTGTTTATTGTGCGACGCACGGGTGGGGTTCCCAGCCCCGGCACACACGGTCCCCTGTGCATACCTCCTGGCTGCTGGCCACTGTGGCATGTGCATGATGATGCCTGTGGAAGGCTGTCCGCCACTGTGCAATGGTGCCCAGTGTCTGAGGCATGCACAGTGCCAGCCACTGGTCATGTGTGGTCCTGTGAGGATGCCTGTTTAGGTTGGTGCGCCGTTTGCACTTTGGGCATGTGTTGTAGTGTGTGTGTGTGTGTGTGTGTGTGTGTGTGTGTGTGTGTGTGCGCGCATGTGTCGTGTTCAGCCCTGCCCATCCCTGCTGCCATGTGTGGTCCCCCCACTCAGTCCCATTCCCTTACCACCGTCTGCCTCTGGTGTCCAGCCCTGCCTGTCTGTGAGCTGTACCCTTACCCTTGGTGGTTGCACATGGCCCCGTAACCTACCAGTGTTGTCAGAAGTGCTCCTCTGCGATGGTGTCCCGGTGCTACTGTGCCATCTGGACCAGCCGGGGGTCTTGTCACCTAGGGGGAGGCTGTCCTACACCAGCAGGACCAATGTCCTCATTGTCCCCACCGGTGTCCCCCCTTTTCAACCTCAACGGCTATCCCACAGTTGGTGGCCATGTTGTGCAGGATACAGTAGGCAGGTCTTTGAGGGGCTGTACTGTAGGGCACCGCCTGATGTGTGCAGGCACTGGAACCGTGCCTTCAGCAGCCTGAACACCCTCTCGATGACATTCAGTGTTGTGGCGTGTGCCTCATTGAACTGTAGCTGTGATGGGGTCATGGGCGCCCGGTATGGTGTGAGCAGCCAGGGACAGAGTGGGTATCCACTGTCACCTGTGTGTAGAGGGTGGACATTAGTATGGTGGTCTGTGACACTGTGCCATGGGCCATCATGGCCAGTACCCATGGCACCTCTGACAATGCACCCCCCCCACGTCTGCACATGTCGTCCTGCATGATATGCAAACTCACCTACTAGATGGCCGGTGGAGATGTCCCCACTCTCAAACCTGTGGCACAGTGCAGACTTTTGCCAGATGAAGACATCGTGTGCTCCCCCAGGGTGCCTGGCACAGACATTGATTATGTGCCCCCTGGCATTGCACACCACCAGGCAGTTTATACTCGGGTAGCCCTTGCGGTTGATGTATGCCACACCATCCAGGCCAGGTGGCATGTGGATGCCTACATGGGTGCAGTCAATGGCCCCGAGCATGCCAGGCAACCGTGCTACCCTGTGGAACTCCTGTATGTGTGCTGTGCACTCCGCCTGTGTGCTGGGGAAATGGATGCACTCTGCAGCATGTGGCAGCAATGTGCTGAGGAACTGTGTGAGTAGGCATGACGCAGCCAACTGGTTATGCCTGTTGTGTCCACTGTTGGTCTCTGGAAGGTGCCCGTGGTGAGCAGGCACATGACAGCTGTGACCTTTGTCTCCACTGACAGTGCATGGCTCCATCGTGTGGGTGCCTGCATCTTTTCACTGCACAGCTCACAGAGCCACCTCAGGATTGCCCAGTTCAGGTGGTACTGGCCCACAATCTCAGTGTCAGGGTAATGTTCAAAGCTGGTGTGGCTCGGTACTGCCTGTTATGGGCGTACTGCCGATGGGCCCTTCTACGGCTGTGCCTCCCTGCTGCCTGCCTTCTCACACCCCTCATTACTGCCTCCATCTGGAAGATGGCACTGGTCATGTCCCTGGCTGGTGTTCTCCCCCCCCCCGGGTGGCTGTTCTCCTGTTCCCCCTGCTGTCTGTTGCTGGTGCTGCCCCTGTACTGGGTTCACCTCCAGCTGTTCGCCTGTGGCTGTCCTGCCTCTTGCCACTGCCTTCCGTCCACAGTGGCACTCTCAGGCCCTATCGCGCACACTGGCACAGGCACACCTCTAGTGGGCTCTGTCCTGCACCTGGCCACTCCTGCACCCTGCTTCCTGTCTTGCCTCCCTGGCACTGTCTCCGCATTCCCACCTATGGCTTCCCTGTGGCACAGTCTTCCTCCCCTCTCTTGCTCCCTTTTATTTTGGCTTGTTTCCACTGTTGCATAACTTCTGCTTGCTCTGCTATTGTGCACATCGCATGCTGTTGAATATTGCACTGTGCATGTTATTCCTGGTTCCACCCCCTGCAGTTGTGCATGCATTCATTACTGTTGCACTCTGGCGCATTGCTTGTTGTGCTGCGCATCCAGCTCCCACTGAATATCGCACCATGGCGCATTTGCAGTTGTGCTGGCGCATCCCTGTTGTGCATCGCGCATCCACTCTGAATATCCCACCCTGGGTGTCTGTGTTTGAACAGAATTGTATGCGGTTCAGACAATGGGATAGGGGAATTGGCCATATTATATAGGTCTTTAAATGTGCCACCTTATATAAGGGAAACGTTTGCTTATTTCAAATGTTGAAAATAACTAGCCACCTTTAATGTAAAAAAAGGAAGGATTTATATAACTGGGTGATGCTGACTCAATTTACAGAACCTGAAACTTTTTCAAAATGTCCACTTCAATACAGAGAGGCATTATTAGGTTTGTTAAATACTCCCAGGTTTCCGGATAAATTAAAAGACTTTCATTGGCTGAGCTGTCATGACAGAATTAACGTAAAGGCTAACCAAAAACACAAACAAATGACTGAGCGTTTATGTGTCAGACCTGGATGTATCCAACAACTTGAAATGACTGAACACCTTTTCTTGACCTGCATATATATCAAACCTTTCTGGTCTCTATTGACAACTGTCTGGAATGCTCCTTGGTTTCAGTCCATTAACATGAACGCTCTAATGTGGGGTATATACCTAGAGGTGGAGCATTACTGCCATGTTGAAACTTTGCACAAGATATTAGTAGTTAGGTGGTATATTTGGAATAGTAGATGTTTGTTCTCATTACAGCAAAAACTTTTATCTCATGAAGAATTTATTAGTAAAATTACGAATTACAAATTCAATACAATGAGGATATCAGGCTCCTGCATTACAGAACTTTGCATGCAATTTGTAAAACATGCCCTGGGTAGAGATTCTGATGTACCTGTGACTTAAAATGGTGGGGGTTAGGTAACAGGATTCATTATATAATCATGTATGATTTGGGTAAAGGCTTTCTTAAGATAATGTATTATATGTTATGTCTTTCATAGCAGTTTCTACTTTTGCTTCTTCTTATTTTTTTCTTTTCTCCTTTGTTCTTCTGATGGTATAATTCAAAAAAAAAAAAAAAAAAAAAGGGAAGTACGGACAGGTTTTTGTTAATGTTATACTATACAATACAATCATATTATTTCAGATTGTAATATGATCATTTCATTTTGTTTACAAATTATTAATTTATGACGTAATGCTGTCCTTTAGTTGTTTTTTTATTTCTATTATGCATTCTTGTATGATTTCTTTTCTCCAATAAACTCCCCTACTTCTTCAGTAGGGGACGCTGCCATCAGCTGTGAGCAGCTCCCGGTGGCAGTGAAGCCATGGAGTTTGTGGAAGAAGGAGATGTGGAAGGTTCAGAGGGGCTATTTGCTTCCAGCCCCATCTGTGAGTCTGTTTCTTGGATGGAATGTCCGCGACTGGTCCCGGAGCGGGACCAACGGGCAAGCTTACCTGCCGGCGAGAAGTCGGCGAGTGATGAAGAGGATGATTTGTTCCTCGAATTAGAAGGTAAATGCCGGCAACTACTGGAGGTTATTGTTGCACAAGAATGACTTCTACTGAAGGGTCAGGATGTTAACGTACAGATGGCTGACTCACAGGGGACCGTTTTGGAAGCCAAATGGTAACAGTGCCATTGGATCCTGGTCCGGGTGGTTAAGACAGCCACTTCAAGGAGAGCATGGAGCTTGCAAAAGATGAACACCATGACTGAGCAGGAGGTTTTGGACCCTCTCCTGCTACCTGAAGGAGGTCACCAGTGTGGGGCTAGTCCGGACATCGACACTACTGTGCTATGGGCCTCATTCTCCAATCCAGAAATCACAATGTCTCCCAGTCCTTCTGTAGGTTAGGGATATCAAGTACACAGGGACGCTGTTCAGCTCCCTATTAACAGTGAACTGCTAGATGGATGAGCTTCTGTCTCAGGACCTGGGTTGGAAAGCAATCGTCTAGACAGATGACAACCCCATATCATGGCACAAGGTACTTTTGGTCTTAGAATTACACCACAGGAGTCTAAAAATGATGGGAAAGATATTCTTACAGTGTCGGCTGACACCAAGACAGTGCGCCATTCATTTGACAATAACATTTCAGCTTTAGGCCTTACCATCTGTGATGCCCTGGAACAGGCAGGATGGGTAAGGAGCCCATGTAGAGACCAGCCATGGGTGTCTTCTGGTCCTGTCCTAGCCAGTGAATTAGGCTTTCCTAGGGGTGGATCAGGGGATGAGACTCCCTTACATTTACTGGAGGACCTTGCTTTGACCCAACACCCTGCATTACATTTGCATGCAGAGCCATCTAGTGCTGCACTGCACCTATCCAACAAGTCTGCTGAAGATCCAATATTGCCTAATAACATTCCTGCTAGTCAGGAGCACCCTGTTTTAGGCAGGGCCACAGACACCCCTTCAAGGGGAAAAGTGTCCTACAGGTCCGGGTGTGGATACTAAGACTGGGGCATGACAGTCCTGCAACTTGGACATATGCTGGGTAATTTCATACCCCTACACTGGCTAAGAGAAGTAATGTGGTGCTCATTAAATATGGGAGTGGGCTAGATGTGTTTCTGGATCAGTTATATGTTAGGAAGTCATTGGTGAAACAAAGTTTACAGTTTCAGGTCAGTGAGATCTATGCCCTAATACATACTGCTAGGGATACTAATTTTGATCTCGGCTTTAAGACTGCTACAGATCTTGAAAATTATGGGATTCGATACCAGCAAGTGAGTTATACCTCCTTATGGTCACCTTTTCTCATTATTCCCTAACTAAACCTGCTTTTGAGGGTGATTACTGTACTCTTCAAGAATGAGGGTGTGTGTGTGACAAATATTTGCATTGGTTAAAGGCTAGATGCAGATATTGGGTAACCCTGATCCGATTTTGGATTCTGAACAACTCTGGACAGGTGGTTGGTGTATCCGTGTTCGCCTGCCGACATTGAACGGAACTATCCAGCATTTACCTAGCTGTTTTCCTCTTGGTTGAGACAGAGGTTTTATTTTCTATTGAGGGCAGCCAAAGTCTTGTTTTCGATGTGGGGCCTGGACACATCTGAGTAGTGCCTGTACAAGTTGAAGTGTTCTCTATGTGGGGGTATTGGGCACACAACCGTGGATGTTCTACGCTAGTGATTTGTAATTTATGTGGGGAGGTTGGCCATACTTTCATGACCTGTCCCTGGGCAGCTCATAACAAACCTGCCTCTGAACAGACTGACCAAGATGATATCGTGACTAGAGCCCAGGAACGGCAGACCCCGGGCTGGCTTTTGTTCCTGCCACTCCTTCTTTGACAGATTTGTCTCGCTGCTCATCCGTGTGAGGCTCCTGACCAGTCTGCCTCATCACCTGGTCCTGAGATTGGGGACAAGGCCGATCCTGACCTTACACCAATACCCACAGTATTTCCTTTAGCTAGTGATGTGCAGGCTTCCCAGGACCTCCCATCTGCAGAAATCATGCCCCCACCCCGCCACAGCAATGGAACCAGGTTCTGCCTCAAGAAGTTCCAGGAATAAAACACCTAAAGAGCCGCCTCTGGGTAAATTAGTTCATAAAGGTTCCCTCCCCATCCACAATAGGTTTTCAGCTTTGGCAAAACAAAAGCTTGGGAGGAATAGTGACGAAGAGTCAGATACTTCCTCAGTCTTCTTCCATGACAACAGACACGGATGTTACTTTGGCGGACTCTAAGGTGCCGGGAAAAAAAAGGTTTAACTTAAGAAACTTGGAAAACCTTGACATGATTGAGGGGTGTTGTTTTGCTTTTTTGGTCTTCATGACTTTGTGGGTTGCCTCTCTTAATGCAAGTAGCATTACAAATTCTAAACGTCCATATACCACCTTTTCAATATTAAGAGACTTTCAGTGCCATGTATATTTTTACAAGATACCCATTTACATACTTTAGGGATATTGCTATGGTTACTGGAGATTGGTTTGGAGGTCCTTCCTTCTGGTCCATGGGTGAAGACCCCTGTTCAGGGGTGGATATCTTATTTAATGTACAGGGTATAGTGGTAATGGATTTGGTTCCTGGGATGGTCTCGTTACTTGATGTTTATTATCAACAACAAGAATTTCACCTGATTACACTCTATGCACGGCAAACAAAAGCCTTAAGAATAGAAGTTTTGCGAGCCATTCAACCTTATCTATGTACCACAAAAACTGTGATTTTGGGGGCGACTTTAATTGCACATTGGCTTTACAAGATAAGACTGGGAAGACTCCAAAATTGTATGCTGATTCAAATTTTTTGCATAAATTAATTACTGGGGCAGCTCTTAAGGATGGGGCCAAAGAGGGACGACAACCTCCAAGTCATATCTTTTTCAAAGGACTCCTGTACACCAGAATTGATTTCTTTTTGTTTCACTGTGGATGATGTGTTCCGGTTTGAGGGTGGTTCCTCTTTAGACTACTGATCATGGTTTATTACTTTTTCTATGGGAGCTGCATTTAATAAACCTATTACCCACCACATTGAAGGGAGCTGTGCTCAATTGAAAGTTTTTTTTTTCTCCCCTATTCTGCTGAATAAAAAAGATCATCTACTACTACTACTACTACTACTACTACTACTACTACTACTACTACTACTACTACTACTACTACTACTACTACTACTACTACTACTACATGTGGCATTTAAATATTTCTCTTTAGACGATCAGGATATTTGCAGGGTGGTCCAAGAATTGTTGGAGGCCAGACAATCAGTATTTGCTCTTTATGACGACTCTTTACAGTGGTGGGTTGACACTAAATTTGACCTGAAATCATTATTTCGTATGTGTGCTAAACATAAACACAAGACTTGTTATATACATTACTTAGACCTTCAGAGACACCTACAATCTCTGATTTCACGATCTTTTGCAACAGGCTCTGATTATCGGGAGCAAATTGCTAATATAAAAGCTTATATGTGCGAGGTACAGTATGACCGAGCAGCCTCTTTAGTAGCATAACAGAAATATGGTACTCAGGGCACTCGGGAGCAAGTGAATCCCTTTGACTATTGTAAAGACCATATTGACACAAAATATATGCCCAGCCTGTACCGGCAAGATGGTTCTTTAACGTCACATAATTTAGAGATGGCCGATATAGTTTTTAATCACACCTCTGACCTCTTTGCTAAAGCATCCAAAGCCCCTGATGAGGGGTCCAGTTTTTTATCTGGTCTTCTCCTTCCGCAATTACCAGTTGAGCTTCTGAAAAGTTTATTGCTTCTTATTACAGAGGAGAAAATCTGAGGGATGGTGGAAGCTACTCAGGGCCCCGGGCCCTGATGGCCTCCCTATTGAAGTGTATAAAAACTCACAGATGGGCTGAGTGCCTTTCTTGTGCTCCTTTTCAATGATATAGTTCAAGGTTGTACAGCAGTACCAGATGCACTTTTGAAAGTTTCTGATTTACCTTTTTAAGAAGGATAAAGCAGATTTAAAGAATTGGCGTACTGTTACTTTGCTGAATGTAGACTGAAATTATTATTATGTAAAATTGTGGGTTATAGGATGAAAGCTGCAGCTCAAATATTGATTTCTTCTACACAAACTTGTGCTAGTCCACATCAATCTATTCAGGATAACTTGTTTCTGTTGCATGAGACGTGTGCCCAGAGATAGCAACATAGAAACTTAGAAGTTGACGGCAGATAAGGACCGCAAGGCCCATCCAGTTTGCCCATTTCTTTTTCTACCTTATGAATGTACCATCGGCTTTCGCTCTGTCAATGGCCTATCAATTCATACTCATCTGTATTGCTCCCTTATGCCTATCCCATGCCTGTTTGAAACCCTGCACTGTAATTATATCCATCACTTCCTGAGGTAGGCAGTTCCATGCATCTGCCACCCTTTCTGTGAAAAAGAACTTCCTCACATTACCCCTTAATCGGCCTCCCTCTAATCTCCTGCTGTGTCCTCTTGTCCTGCTATTTTTCTTATATTGAAACATGTTAGACTCTTTCACCTTGTTAATTCCTTAAGGTGTTTGAATGTTTCAATCATATCACCTCTCTCCTCCTTTGCTCTAGGGTATACATATTGAGCTTTGTTAATCTGTCCTCAAATGTTTTCTGATGCAGCCCTGCACCATTTTGGTTGCCTTTCTCTGGACTGCCTCAATTTGGTTAATGTCCTTGTGATGGTGTGGCCTCCAGTACTGCTTGCAGTACTCAGATGGGAACCTAACCAGTGTCTTGTAAAGAAGGATTATTACCTCCCTCTTCCGACTTGTGATACCCCTACTAATACACTCTAACATCCTCCTAGCCTTACCTATGGCTTTAATGGTCTGCTTGGATGATTTCAGGTCATCGGTGATGATGATGCCCAAGTCTCTTTCTTCCCTTGTGACTGCCAGCAACTCCCCTCCCAGCCTATAGGTGGTTTCAAGGTTTCTCTTCCCTATGTGCATGATCTTGCACTTCTTTGCATTAAACCCCAGTTGCCACTCTTTCGACCATTTTGCTAGTTTATCCAGATCTTATCTCATTCTGCCCACCCCATCTGGATCATCTACTCTGTTGCAGATCTTGGTGTCATCTACAAATAGACAAACCTTACCTTCCAGTCCATCTGCAATGTCACTGATGAAGAAATTGAAAAGGACTGGCCTCAGGACTGATCCCTGAGGTACCCCACTTGAGACTTGCATCCCTTCTGGCTGTATACCGTTTACCACCACTCTCTGTTTTCTGCCCCTCAACCAGTTTGCCACCCAGTTGATCAACTTCTGACCCACCCTGAGCCTACCCAGCTTATTAATTAATTTTCTATGTGGAACAGTATCGAAAGCTTTGCTGAAGTCAAGGTAGGCGACATCAACTGCTCCCCCTTGGTCCATCACTCTGGTTACCCAGTCAAAGAAATCTATGAGATTAGTTTGACAGGACCTTCCTTTTGTAAACCCATGCTGTCTTGGATCCTGTGCTCCTACGGATTCCAGGTGTTGCACTATCCTTTCCTTAAGGAGTGCCTCCATAATTTTTCTCACTACTGAGGTAAGACTGACCAGTCTGTAGTTCCTTGCCTCCTCCCTGCTACCACTCTTGTGGAGTGGGATCACATGAGCCCTTCTCCAGTCTTCTGGGACCTCTTCTGTGCTCACAGACTCACTAAACAGTTCTGATAATGGCTCTGCTAGTTCCACCCTTAGCTCCTTTAGTACCCTGGGATGTATGCCATCAGGTCCCGTTGCCTTGTCCACCCTGAGCTTATTGAGCTCTTGTAGGACCCTTTCTTTTGTGAATGGACTAGTGCACACCTCCCTCCTCCCTGTGTCCATGGTGCTCAGCTGTGCGCCCTGCCCTGCTTTCTCTTCAGTAAATACTGAGCAGCAGTATCTATTTAGGATAGATGCTTTTACATGGTCCTCCTCCTCACATGCCCCCTTATCCCCTTTGATCTTAGCAATACCCCCTCTGTACTTTCTCCTTCACTAATTTGTCTATAGAAAGTCTTGTCACCTTCTTTTTACTTTACTGCTTGTGCTAGCCAGGGACCCAAGGGTTAATTCTGAGCTTAGATCAGGCTATGGCATATGATGCAGTTGATCATGGTTATCTAGTTCAGGTTTTATTACATTATGGATTACCGCCTGCCTTTGTGGGGTTGATTAAAATATCATATTCTGGCATTTATACCAGACCAGTGGTTAATGGTCTCCTGGGAGCTGCCGTACCTACACACAAAGAGGTGCTACAAGGGTGCCACCTTAGTCCCCTATTATATATATTTAATATTAAGCCTCTTCTTCGTAGTTTACAACAGAGTCCGAATATTAGGCATATGGGGGGGGGTTACATTTCCCCTGCACTGTGGCATATTCAGATGATATCTGCTTGATGGTGGCTGATGCTCAGTCGACTACTATAGCTCGGGATATCATTTCCATTTTTTCAAAGGTTTCTGGAGCCTCTCTTAATAAAGACAAGAGTCAGTGTTTGCATTTGAATTCCGGACAGCAACCGCGGGGGGGGGGGGGTGATATCCGAGGAATTTGAATTGTACCAGGACTACTTAACATATTGGATGTTTTGTTTGGTGATGGTGATTTGGCCATCTTAAAGAGCTAGTGTACTGCTTGGGATTAATAGTAATTTTCAGATGCAGGCAGCTATCACTTCTTATATCGTAAGTGTTTTTTCTTTTCTGTTTGCTAATTAGAAGATTGTCCACCAGGTAGTACTGGAGTAATGTGTGGAGCAGCACTCTGTCTGGAGGAAAAAAAAAAGTCAGTTCTGTTCCTCCCACTACATCATCAGAAATGAGACCAAACACCTTGAGGCACCACAATCCTTGCTGCCTGAGCAGTGACTCTCACAAGCTGCCAATCAAAATGCAGGAAATAGTGACATCACTAGTAACCAGGGAGAGCCAGTACCTGCTTCTTCATGTGAAAGTTAAACCTGGCGGTGAGAAATGGTTCTCCTTGGTTACTACTGATGTCATAGTCAGTGTGGTCTCAGTGTTGATGTAGTGGGAGGAACAGAACTTTTTTTTTCCTCCAGACAGAGTGCTGCTCCACACATCACCCCAGTACTGCCAGGTGGAAAATCTTCTAATTATCACACAGAAAGAAAAAAATACTTGAGATATAAAAGTGATTGCTGACTGCATCCAAAAGTTACAATTAATTGCAGGCAGTTTCCAGGCAGTACACTAACTCTTTAAAGCAGCAGTACTACGAAAAAATGCTTTTTGACAGTTTATCTCCTGTGCCCTGCTAATCGATACCTGGTAATTTTTCACTGACATTGTACTATCGCTGAGTAATTTGCTCAGTTATTCTGTGTTTTTGTTTACATTTCTGCCACTAAGCATGTTGCACTGGAACCCCTCTGCTGCCAACTGCACATGTGAATGACTCGCAGAGACATCAGGAATGGTCAGCAGATGGTCTCTCTGCTGTTGTCAAAAGACCTGACGTGATCTGTAGAAAAAGCGCAGCTGAAAATTAGTCAGCCGCCATATTTGTTGTAGCACTACAACACTTCGAATAAATTGCAAATATCTAAAAAACTAAAGACGACTGGAAAAAAACATTTACAGGTATGGAAACTGGAACTTTGGCCGCATGCTTACAGCCGAGAAACAGAATTTTAATAGATGACTTCCTGATTCAGTAGTACAGCTGCTTTAAACTGGACAGCGGCAATTAATGTGGCAGACCATAAAGTGGAGAAATGGAAGGCTTGATCTATGTCCAAAAAGAAACATGTCTTTTTGGTGAAAACCTTTATTGTTCCCATTTTTCCGCATGTTAGTTATATTTTTCCTTTACCGGATAGACTGGAAGTACAGGTATACTGTGTATTCTTTAGACTTTTCTGGTGGAATAGGTTAAACCCAATTAAGAGAGCAGTCACTTAGCACCCTGTTAAAGGGGCACCTTAATATGGTCAATCTCATTGTGTTTTTTTTTTCCTATTTCTGTCTATGCCAATATTTTACCAGTGATTACCCGGCAGCAGCATGTTTGGGTTCGGTTGTTTTTTGCCCGATGCCAGTTCTTCTTTGAAAAAATGGGAGGAGGGTCATGGGGGAGCATTTTGAAATTTACTGAGTGGGGTAGAGGGGTATTTCATTTCACATTTTCAAAAATTGAAAAACTGGAGAGTCACTATCTCCTTTGTATGTGACAATACTAGAAAGCTTTTTTATGGGACCATTATTAAGTCTTACTTTTCTGGTGAGCCTTGTTTTCAGTGCCATGCTATTGTGCCAGAGAAATGTTTGATAGATCAGATTTTAGAGCCCTGAATACCACTGAAAATGTAGGATATGGTTTGGTTGTGTTGCCATGAAAAACGTAATGTCTGGAGTAATCATCGACATAAAGCTATAGAGGAAAGAAACTGTTTACGTTCTGAATGTACTGTACAGGAAGAGATGATGCTACATTCATTTTTACAGTAGAATATGCATTTTTACAATGTCAATACATTGTTGGTCTTTGGCCTGCTTTAACCATTAAGTGGCGTCTCTCTTTTCAGGTCCAGTCCTCAGGTGGTTTACATCGTTCCTCACGGAAAGACCTCAGAGAGTGGTGTCCGGGGTTTACTCCTCGGATCCAGTTTCTCTGTCATGTGGAGTACCTCAGGGTTCAGTGTTGTCCCCTATGTTGTTCGCAGTGTATATGCTGCCCCTCGGAGACATTGTAAGAAGGTATTGGCTGAGGTTTCACTGTTATGCTGATGATACCCAGCTCTACCTTTCTTTTGCACCTGACCAGGATGGAGCTCTCTTGGTCTTTAATAGCTGCCTCACAGTAATCCAGGAGTGGAAGGATTCCAGTTGGTTGAAGTTGAACTCGGAAAAGACTGAGGCATTGGTTGTGGATCTGGGTCACTGGATAGGGGGGTTGGGGGCTGGTTCACCCTCCGGACTCTTTCTTGGGGGCTTATCACTCCCAACCTCTGAATGGGTGCGAAATCTGGGGGTAATTTTTGATGAAGGACTGCCCCTGCCTTCGCATGTATCAGCCATCATCAAATCCTCTTTTTACTACCTGAGGAATATCTCCAGGATCAAGTATCTTGTTCCGTCCGGTGATCTTCCTACTTTGATCCACGTCTTTGTCTCCTCGCGCTTAGATTATTGCAACTCCCTTTACCTAGGGTTACTGGGGGTGGAAATCCATTGCCTGCAGCTGGTGCAGAATGCAGCAGCCCGGCTTTTGATGGGATTATCTTGGTCCTGTCATATTTCGCCGGTGCTGTGGGGACTGCACTAGCTGCCTGTATGGTGGCAGATCACCTTTAAAGTCGGTCTTCTGACTTTTAAAGCCCTACACGGACTTGGCCGGACTATATGAAAGAGCTCCTGGTTCCATTGCCCTGGATGATCGCTCTGCTCAGTTGATGAGGGGTTGCTAGAGATTTCTAGGTGTGCTTGAAATCTTCTGGGGCTAGAACATTTATGCACATGGCCACAACCCATTGGAATTCTCTACCCTGTCGGTTATGGGAATGCATGACCGTGGAGGGATTTAAGCAAGCTTTGAAAACATATTTATGGCACAAAGCATTTGGTGAATGACTGTATAATGATATCAGTGATTTTACATAACTTATGTTGCTGGGATGTTTGATTTGTGATTTTACATTTGCTAGGCACCTTGGCATTTGAAAGGCGCCATAAAAATAAAGATATTATTAGTATTATTTATTTCAAACCATGACATATGAAGTGCTACTTTTTGGTGTTTTTACAGATGGGTGGACAGACTTTCATGCTGGTACTGTACGTCTGGTATTAGCCTGTCTTAAATGGTGTATATGGCATGAGCGATGTTAACATTGTTTGCAGCAAAAAGTAATTCCCTTAGATGGTTTAGTGCATATGATTGACAAGGAAGTCCTGCTTTTTAAAAAAGATAACAATGTTTTGCACACTACTGCACTGGCTTCATGGTGGAGACATTTTCAGTGGTTACCGCCTTAAGGTTGTTTGGCCCAGAGATTAGCAGTTGCTGGTTTCACAGACTTGATCAGTAGTTCTCATTTGGGGGAGTGTAGTACATGATACAGAGATTGCATGACAATTACCTTTCGAGTGACACTGGTTCCATGTGTGCAGCATTGCTTATTGAACATACTGTTATATATATGTATTATAGTAAGACAGGTTGTAGCAAATGTATGCTAATTTTTGTTTCTATCCTCAACACGTTACCATGAGTTTGATGTTATTTATGTTTCTTTATTCCTTTTCTTTTTTATTTCAGATTTTTCTTTTTTAGTTTCTCAGCTTGGTTATTTGTGATGCGATTAACTCCGTTTCTTGCCATAAGATGGACAGGATTTTCTTTTTAGTTTGCTTTCTCCTTGCTTGGATTTTGGGAGGTTCTGCTTAGAATAGTAATTTGTGTTTCTTTTTTGAACTGTGCTGTTATCATGCCTGTCTTACTTTGGCTGTGCTGTTATCATGCCTGTCTTACTTTGGCTGTGCTGTTAACATGCCTGTCTTACTTTGGCTGTGCTGTTAACATGCCTGTCTTACTTTGATGTTGTTGCCTTAATAAAAGTTCTCTACTCCTTGTGGTAGGGGGCACTGTGATTTTCTGGTTGGTCAGTAGCAGGGAGGCTAGTGTCCCGAGTGGAGGAGTCTGCTTCCTTCCCCACCCAGGCTGTGGTGGAAGCTCCTTCAGGAAAATGATCATTTGCAGAGGAGAATGTGTCAGTGTTGGCAAGTCTGTGCGACTCAAGTCCCGCTTTTAGTATTTCGTCAGAGGGTACTGCCTCTAGTGTAATGCAGTACACAGACCATAGAGCCTACCTTCGGGTGTTACTCAAGGAGGAAGAACGCTGGTTTTCTGCAGTAAAGGCGGCTGGTGCAGAGCTGGAAAAGGGAGCAGCCAAAATGGGTTTGGAGAATGTAGCAGTCGAAGTATTGCTGTTGAGCGGCGCTGGAGAAAAAAACACCAATATAGAAACAGAGCACAGAGTTGCCATTGTGAGGTCAGTGAATGAAGCAGCTGGATCAAGGCCGATGAACAGAGGAAGCAAGTCACCACCAGACTCTAACGCAGCTGAACTGCAAGATAAGGAAAGCATAAAAAGTTTACCTGGTGCTAGTCTTATAACAAAGTTGTGTAAAAACTCTGAGGTAGCTGAAGATTGTGGGCAGAACAGGGGAACATCTAGTATGGAGGCTAATGAGGTTGCTCTGAGTTTGACTTGAGTGGGGAAAACTACACTGTGCACATGGGGAACTCCAAATGCTAGTCAGGTGGGGGCAGTTTTAATTCGAAATTCCACTGGTGCAAATGGGACATCACAAGCTTTGGCAGATTATGATGATAATATTCTTATTTCTGAGCTAACAGTAGAAGATGCATTAAGGCAAGCAGGGTGGGCTTGATACTCTAAATGCAACCCTGGGTGAGGGTCTCCTCTGATAGAAGGAACTCTAGTCAGGAAGATCCTCTAGAGCTTCCAGCTTCTCTTGAGCTTACAAATTCTCCTAAACTTGGCATACCATATCTCTCCCTCTCCCACTCCGCTCTGTCTCCCTCTATCAATATTCAAGGCCCTTCTGCTTCTGTTCCCTCCCCAGATCCCTCTCATTCTGTTACCAAGACCGCACAGCAACATAAGCCTGGTAACTTCAACTCACGCAGACCAGAACCAAGGGAATGAAATTCAAACACCCGAACATTTGCAGGTCTGTTTCATACCACCCCAGGAACCTGCAAAAAGGTAAAATGCAGTTCGCATAAAATACAGAGGTGGTTTGGATACCTTCCCTGACTGCATTTATATGGGCAGAAACCTGTTAAAAGAGAGCATGGGATTTTCTGCGCATGAGATTTATGCCCTTATTCACACTTTGGGGGACCCAAATTTCGAGGCTAGTTTCAAAACACCAGCAGGTCTGGAACTTTTTTGGCAAAGGTATCGGGGTGAGGCATATGCCCGAGTGGTCTGCTTTTACAGCAGTTCCACTTACCAAGCCTGCTTTTCGCACAATCACTGTCTTGTTTTTGAAGGGGTGGCAATTGTGGACATTCTCTGATGGTTCAGCTCTAGATACTCTGCGATGGGACTCCCTGACCCCATTATGGATTCAGAGGACATATGGACGGGGGGATGACGCATTAGAATTTGATTACCGCAGACAAATGGATCCATTCAGCACCTGCCGAGTTGTTTTTATCTTGAAATGGACCTCGGCTTCATATTTTATGCTGGACAACCTAAATCTTGTTTTAGGTGTGGGGAATACACCCATCTTAGTAGTGCACGCGACCAGATGAAATGTTCCCTCTGTGGGGGAAATCGGTCAGTTAACTATAAATTGTTTCCCCAGTAACCTGTAATCTGTGTGAAGACACCTCACACGCCTTCATAAATTGTCCCTGGGCATCCCAGAATAATTCCACAAATGAAGCTGTTGAAGATGAGCAGGAAGCTACCTCCACAACTAGATAGGGCAGGCAACAAAACATGGAAAAGAGAGCCGAATCTTTGTCTGCAGATTTAGATTTACCACATGCAAAGAGCCCTCCCCTTTTTCCTGCCCCAGCTTTGGATTCCCTGGCTACCTCAGAGGGGGACACTTTGGTCGAAACTGAAGATTTACAATTTGAACCAGTACAACAGATGGAGCATGCCCTTCAGAACTGTCTGATGCACCACCTCGAGAGATACCCTCAACATCTAACTTGGGTATCACAAGTATGCCCCCAAACACTGACAAATGGGAACATCAGAAATCATGGCAACTGACATGCAGTTGTTCTCAGAAAGAAGGAACTTACCAAAACCTTCAAGAGATCCTGACGTTCGCACCAGAAGTAGATTTGCTCTCTTAACTAAATGGAATCAATGGGATGAGGAAGAAGACTACTCTGATGTATCATCTGTAGCTTCCTCTCAACCAGAGAGCATGACAGATACAGAACTGACCTCAGAAGATTCAAAGTCAAAGAAAAAAGGAAAAAAAAGAAATCAAATACAAAACCATCCACAGAAGAAATCGCTGGTGAGCATAGGAGTTCTATTTCTTAATTCATGGCTTTAAATCTTACATATGGGTCACTGAAAATTAATAGTATCAAGAATACAAAGTGAAGGTGTACAACTTTCTTTATCCTGCGAGACTTAAAATTGGATACTTATTTCCTACAAAATATCATATTGCATACTCTCAGGGAACAACAGAGTGCCTTAAAAGAAAGGTTTTGTGGCCCATCGTTCTGGTCTCTGGGAGAAGAACCTTGCTCTAGACTGGGCATCCTTTTTAATACATCTGGACTTAAAGTTTCCTGTTTAATAGATTTAGTACCAGGCAGGGCTCATATTCTTGATGCTAAATATCATAACCATGATTTTAGGATGATAAATGTCTATAATTTTCAAACTAAATATCGAAGGATTGAATTAATAAAAAAGGTGCAACCCTGTCCATATACCTAAAAATCAGTAATCCTAGGGAGGATTTCAACTGCATATTGTCCCTAGAGGATAAAACAGGATTCCACAGAAATTATATAATAATGCTAATTTTTTTAACAAGTTATATAAAATGCACATCTTAAGGACTGTGCAGCAGTGAAAGGTTTCATTACAGAGCATACTTTTAAAGAAGGTTGTCCAACCATATAGATTTTTCTTCTCATCTCAGTAGATGCGAGTGACCTGTTTTAGGGTGATACCAATTGAAACCTCAGACCATAGACTAATTGAAGCGAGTTTCGGAACACAAGAAATAAACTACATTCTAATTCAATTTGGAGACTTAATGTCTCTTTCCCCTGAAGATCAGGAGACATGGAAGGGGATTCAGGCTGAGCTAGATGCAAGAGTACTGTTTCAGTCTTCGAATTGTATGATAATTCCTTTTTTTGGTGGCAATATTTTAAAAATGATATAAAAACAGTCTGTAGCCAGTTGGCTAAAATTGCCTCTAATTAAAAAATATCTGAATCACCTTAAGCTCAGGAACAAACTTCAAACGTTAATGTCACAAGCTATAGAAACAGGGATGGATTTATCCACTCACATACAAGATGTTAAAACTGAAATGTATAAATTTCAGTACGACAGGGCTCAATTACTTTTCATAGAACAAAAGTTTGGAACTCAGGGCAAGGCACAGCATACAAATCCCTATGACAGCTGCAGTCAAAGAACTTTGTCCAAATATACGACTGAACTTCGATCAGAAACTGAAGAAACTGTAGATAATGCCTGAGAATTGGACCAGATAGTGGCTAATCATGTACAGGGATTATTTGGTCAAGCTTTTCCAAACCCGGATACTCTGGAAAGCTTTTTCCTTCAGTTGCCCATTCCAGGGTTTCCTGAACAGGAAAACATCAGTTGGTATCCCCTATCTCAAGGACAGAATTGCAATCTGCCATTTCAGCTTTAACAAATGGAATTTCCCCTGGCCCTGACAGGCGATCAGGAGAATTTTTATAAAAAAATGATAGATACGCTCCTAGACAACCTATTGATAGTATTTAATGATATTTTGGCTGAAGGTGGTACCTTTCAAACAACATGAAGTCTTGCTATATTATAGACATTAGCAGTTTGTTCCAGCTCTAGAACTGCCCCGGAGTGAAATGGTTAAAACCATTCCAAAATAGAATTTTGGCACGAGAGCAGCTCTATCTGTGTCATTTCAAACTTGAACTGTCAGATTCTTTACTCCGCCTCAGTGAACAGTCGCTCTGGAGATTTCTCCTTCTGCTCGGTTCATTTCTCGGTTTAAAAAGTGTTTTCTCGGTTGGATTTAACCGAGAATAGTTTTATTTTAACCGCAAAACCGTTCGGTTCAAGCTCTATCTGTGGTAACAAGTAAATGAAGGTTTTGTCTGTGTGGAACTTGTAGTTATCGGTTCGGTTTTGAACCGATCAGTGGGTTTAAAACTCATTTAAAACTAAAAGTTACTATTTTAGAGTGCGTTCCTGGTTCTTATCGGTTCTAAAAACGGATTTATTACCTTTTTTCCAATACCCGACACGGTTAGGGAACCGATAAGAGTGTTCTTGCCTGGTACTGCCGAATAAAAGGGCAAGTTTTTGGTTAGGGCTGGCATTATGTCTGAGAAACCCAAAAGAAAAACTGGGCCCACTGGGTTTCAACACTGTGATGTTTGTGGGGAAGTCTTTGCCAAGGCTGACCCACACACCACATGTGTTTATTGTCTGGGGTTTGACCACCTCAGTCAGACTGCCAGGTATGTAAGAATTTCCTGCAGCCACCCTGGAAAAAGATTGGGCAGGCTCAGGAACGAGAGGCCAAAAGTCCGCTGACCCGATGAGCTGCCCGGTTCGGTGCCAACCAATCCAGAGGGAGTGCCTCTGACCAGGGCCAGACTTCCTCGGCCAAAAGAAAAGCTGGTTCTGAGGAACCAATTCCAGTAAAGAAAACAAAAAAAATCAGCAGGTCTGGAGTCCAAAATTCCTTCTCCAACTGCTGCAGAGATAGCAAAAGCCACACAAATTGTCCAGTCACTGTCTCAGGGTCCGTCCGAACCACCACTATCTGGTAAAAGGTCGGTTCGTCCGGTCCCAGTGGTTCAGGATTATGATATTGAGGAATTTTATGAACCAGAGGAGGGGGAGGAGGATTATGAGCAGTATGAATGTGGCTGGGAAGGTCTGGTGTGACCATTGAACGGACATCTCCCAGACAGACCTTTAGAATCTCCCCTATGCTGTCCGAGTCCCCATCTCATTTTATGTTTTATAAAAAGTTGCTGAAACCCTCCAGCTTCCTTTAGAAGAGGCTGTGGATGAGCAAGAGGAGCCTGTTTTGTAGAAATGATGGATATTCCAGAGTCTAGGAGATTGTCTATTCCTTTACATAAGTATTTTAGGAAACAAACAATTAAAAATTTTAAAAGCTCCTAATTCTGTGCCTCCTGTAGATAAAAGATGGACAGAAGGTATACATTGTCAGGCCCTGATACAGAATTCCTTTCTCAGCAATGCAGTCATGTTGGGGTAGTTCAGGCTGCTGCCTGTGATAAAGCTAATATTCCCTTGGCTTCACATCCTCCTGACAAGGATTCCAGGAAGATTGATGCCATGACAAAAAAAAAAAAAAAAAAACAGTATATGGCAGCCTCTCTGGGACTCAGGCAAGCAAATTATATGGCTTATGTAGCTAGGTATCAGAAATCTAGATGGGATACTGTTATGCAATTGGCTAAGCAGGCCCATGGCCAGCTGGCTAGTGAACTAGAACAGGTGGCTGCTGATGGCATTGAAGCCTCTAAGGTTCAGTTTCATGCTGCTGTGGATGTTAATGATGTTTCCTCTAGGGTCATGGCCACATCTGTAGCTTTTCGTAGGTTGGCCTGGCTCAGGTGTACTAGTTTGTCACAGGATACCCAGACTAAGGCTATGGATTTTCCTGTGGTGGGAAATTCTCTGTTTGGAGAGCAGACAGAGAATTACATGAAGAAGATGGATGAATATAGGACTACTTACAAGAGTGCCCAGGCTAAGGAGCGGCAAGCCACTCCTCAAGGCATGCCCCAGGGTAGGGGTGAGCCTTTTACAGGCCTTTCTACAGACTCAGGCCTCCTCTGCCCATGCTCAGAGGGGCTTCTTCAGAGGCAGGGGCAGGACGAGGGGTGGGTAGACCTGCTCCCACCCCCAGCCTAAAGCTCCTGCAAAACAGGCACCCTGATGGGAAGCCCAGGGCCCATTCCTCCTGTACCAGTGGGGCAGGCTGGCTTACTTCAGTCAGAATTGGGCTTCTTTAACCTCAGACAAGTGGGTTCTGGAAGTAGTAAGCCAGGGTCTGGTTCTCAGCTCAAAAGTTTCCCAAGTTGAGAAGCAGACTTTTTCTACCTGCAAGTGCTTCAGAGACCCTCGCTCTGGAAACAGAGGTCTCATCCCTGTTAGCTCTCAGAGCAGTAGAAAGGGTTCCCTCCCTGCATCAGGGCAGGGGTCTGTATTCCAGATACTTCCTTACCCCAAAAAAGACAGGAGAATGGCGGCCCATTTTAGATCTCAGATATCTGAACAAGCATCTTTTGAAACCAAAGTTCAAATGGTAACTCTGGCAATGATTTTACCTTCCCTAAGGCCAGGGGACTGGCTAGCCTCCCTGGGCCTCAAGGATGCCTATTTCCATGTCCTAATCAGAAGATCCCATCGAAAGTACCTCAGATTCGAACTGCCCTCAGGTCATTACCAGTTCAGAGCAATGCCCTTTGGCCTTACCTCTGCTCCAAGGGTATTCACAAAGTGTCTAGCAGTGGCAGTGGCCAACTTAAGGAGGCAGAGGATTGCTGTTTTCCCTATCTAGACGACTGGCTCATTGTAGGCCAGTCCCCAGAACAGGTAAAATCTCACCTGCAGGTCACCCAGCAGCTTCTCACCTCCCTGGGTTTTCTGCTAAACCTACCAAAGTCAGTTCTGGAACCAGTCCAGTTACTAACCCTTATAGGGGCAGAATTGGACACAAAGCTAGCCAGAGCCTTTCTTCCCCCAGAAAGGGTAAGGAATTTAGTGGCTCTGGCCTCCTCCTTCACTCTGCAGGTCTCTCGACCAGCAAGACACTTTCTGCAGCTCCTGGGGCACATGGCTGCATCCACAGCTGTTGTGCAGGGAGCCAGATTTCAGATGAGAGACATTCAGTTTCACTTGAGAACCTTTGGTCTCAGAGAAGAGACCCCCTTCCAAGTTGGTCCCAGTGACTCGAACCTTGATCCTAGCTCCAGTGGTGGCAGGATCAGAGCAATTAAGAGCGGGGTCCCTTCATTTCCCTTCTCATGACTTGACTCTCACTACAGATGCTTCCCTTCTGGGTTGTGGAGCCCACATGGGCGACCTTTCCACTCAGGGAGTCTGGTCCCCCCAGGAATCTCTGCTCCACATCAATTTGCTGGAACTCAGAGCTGTCTTTTTAGCTCTTCAAGCTTCTTCTGCATCTGTCCACGACGAGGTGATACAAGTCAGAACAGACAACACCACAACAACGTGGTACATCAACAAACAGGGGGCACTCGGTCTTCGGCCTTGTGCACCGAGGCAATGAAGTTGTGGTCTCTGGCCTATTCCCTGAACACTCTCTCTCATAGCAGTTCATCTTCCAGGAAGGACAATGTCCTAGCGGATGCCCTCAGCAGGATTTCCCATGGCCATCACGAATGGTCCCTGGATCCTCAAGTGCTGGGGATAGTTTTTGCCAGGTGGGGCATCCCTCAGATAGATCTTTTTGCAGCCCCAGACAACCACAAACTTCCTCTGTTCTGTTGCAGGCCTCCAGTGCTGGGCTCAGTTCCCTGGATGCCCTTCTTCTGGATTGGGAGGGAAGTTCCTCTATGCTTCCTCCTTTTCCTCTCCTGTTCGAAGTACTAGTCAAAATCAGATCTCAGCCTTGCAGGGTGATTCTGATTGCCCCGGATTGGGCCAGGCAGCCCTGGTACCCACTCCTTCTGTCTCTGACAGTCCATCTTCCCCTGTGCCTCCCCAGGAATCACAATCTGTTGACTTGTGCCCAGGGAAGGGTTTGGTATCTGGACCTCAAATCCCACTACTTCAAGGCCTGGCTCTTGAGGAGTTAGAGTTTGCTGATTTACACCTCTCGCAGGGTGTTCTTGAGATCCTAAAGTCTTCCAGAAAGCCTTCCACTAGGGCTACTTATAGTTCTAAATGGAAAAGGTTTCCATTTGGTGTGCTGGAAAAATATTTCCCAAAATCTGCTGAATTGCCCATTTTGTTAGATTACATGGTACATCTTAATTCCTTGGGTCTCAGACCAGCTACCTTGAGAGTTCATTTGGCAGCTGTGTCTGCTTTTTGTGTCAGCAGGAAAGTCATCCCTCTTTCCCTCATCCTGTGTTTTCCAAGCTTTTAAGGGATTACTCCATACTAATCTCCCTTTGGGAACCGGCCCTGCTTGGGACCTTAATGTTGCATTGCCCAGTTAATGCAACCCCTTTGAACCTCTGTCTTCTGCAGAGCTTAAGTTCTAACTTGGAAAACTGTTTTTCTAGTGGCTATCACTTCTGCCAGACGCATAAGTGAATTGCAAGCCTTGTCAGTGGAGACTGACTTTATTTCTTTCCACAGGGATAAGGTAGTCCTTAGGACTAATAGGAAGTTTTTGCCTAAGGTGGTTTCAGATTTCCATCTTAATCAATCTATCTCCCTTCCAGTATTTTACACTGATCACTCCTCTTGGTGAGAGGAGGTTGCACAGCCTGGATGTTAAGAGAGCTCTTAGTTATTATATAGAGCGTACCAAAGGTCTGAGTTGATCCCTCCAACTTTTCCTTACCTATGGTGAAGTTGGGAAAGGCAAACCTGCCACTAAGAGATCAATAGCCAGGTGGATTGTCTCTTGTATCCAATTTTGTTATCAGAAGTGGGCAGAGCCCCAGTTTGAGGGCTCATTTCTACCAGGGGTACAGCTAGCCTCTAGCTGCTGCCAGAGATATCCCTTTATTAGAGATTTGCCAGGCTGCTACTTGGAAAACGGTACACACCTTTACCAAGCATTACTCCCTGGATGTCCAGGCCAGGAGAGATGCTCGGTTTGGCACAGCTGTTCTTCAGAGCCTATTCCCTAAGTAGGTTCTGCCCCTCCTCCATGGAGGTACTGCTGTGTATTCTGTTAATGTCTATAATATAGCAAGACTTCATATTGTTTGAAGAAAAAATTACTCACCTTAGTAATGCTGTTTCTTCTAATGGAGTCTTGCTATATTATAGACCTCCCCCCAACCTGCCCCTCTCAGAACCTCTACTTTGTGGGGTGCGGGCAACTTAGTGTGGGCACTTACTTATGCCCTGTTAGCATTTTGTCCCTTTGGGACTTTGGGGTGTATGTGTATGCGCGTGTGTGTGTTTTATTATACTTATGTTCCATTTTCATATTATTAGAATGGTGTTAGTATTTCTGGTCCCCTGACTTGAGTCTTGGGTGTTGGGACCATCAATGGTTGTTATTATTTAGGTAGCCATTTGGCTAGTGTAGGTTACAGCTTCCACACAGACCTTAGTGAGTTTGGCTCGTAAAGATCTGACAGTTCAAGTTTGAAATGACACAGATAGAGCTGCTCTCGTGCCAAAATTCTATTTTGGAATGGTTTTATCTATTTCACTCCAGGGCAGTTCTAGAGCTGGATCAAACTGCTAATTTCTATAATATAGCAAGACTCCATTAGAAGAAACAACATTACTAAGGTGAGTAATTTTTTCTTTCCAACCTCACTGCCTTTTAATTTTTTTGGTATGAAAAAGGGCATTGGGCTTCACTTAATAATTGGAAGCTTATAAATCTAATAAAGGAATCATGCATGACAGGGTGTGTCGTGCTGGGATAACACCACGCCTGGGGGTTGGGCATGAGGCGCAGGCGAGTGGTCCAATGCCCCATGTGTGTGTATGCTATCCCAAAACGACACACCCTGGAGTGCATTATTCTATTATACAATGGCTTGCTGTTATATATAAAATAAGAAAATAATTTTAAAGAATGTTTTTATTAGTGTGGAAAAATATTTTTGTTTCTTAAGAGGTTATGCAAAAAGGAGAGCTCCATAATGATGGCACTAGATCTGTGGCATTATGCTGGATAACACCATGGGTCCAGCCCCAAACTGACCAATCACAGTCCAAGATTCTTTCTTGCCATTGTATAATAAACGTTGATTGGAAACTATTATGTAACATACTTTGCACTAGACTGGCAAAAATTGCACAGTTTATTATATCTCCTGTGCAGGCATGTACTATTCTCAACAATCCATGATAGATAATCCTAAATCTATAAGGGAGGTTTTGACTGTCAGATACCTCAGAATTCTAATAACACTCTAACAGTCTAAAGCATTCAGTGCAGTTCCACATGAATACCTCTTTGAGGTATTACGGAAATATGGAATCCCAGAGAAATGTATTCATTGGATTCAAATCTTGTATAAAAATGCTTCTACAAGTCTGGTTGTAAATGGTAGAGTGGGAAAGCATATTCAAATTCACTGAGGGGTGAGGCATTGATGCCCCTTGAGCCATCTGCTTTATGTCTTTGCCATTGATCCCTTACTTCAAAAGCTAAATAGGGTTGAAGGAATTAATGATATCCAAAGGGCCACAACTAATAGAACTTCCAGCAGCATTAGCACATGCTGATAATGTCACCATTATGGTTGCAGACTCAGTTTTAGGAGAGAGAGCCCTAGAGATTGTGTCTACCTTCTCAGAAATTTCTGGATCAAAATAAATAAACAAGTGGAGGTTTAGTAATGCATGAAACAAACAACCAGAGGGTCGACATCTTTGGCATCCTTTTATCTGAGACACGGTCTGGATCCTAGGGGTCCTGTTTGGTACTTCAGACCCAGTTATTACGCATTGAGAACGCTATAATTAAAGCTGAGGAGAGAACTGAATGATGGAAGTCTTTCCTCATGACCAAAAGAAGAGAGTGCACATGCACAAAATGTTTATTTCACCTGTATTCTTGTTGATTAGTTATGTTTTCCCTTTGCCAGTTAAGCTTGAAGCTAACATATATAATATAGCATTTTGATTACTATGGAGTAGTAGGCTAAACCCAATTAAAAGAATAATTACGTATTAGCCTGTTAAGTAAGGAGGTTTGAATATGCTGAATTCCATACTTTTCTTTTTTATGAATTCCTTGTATTCAAACCTGCTACCTATACTTTAAGGGAAACAAATGCCCTGGGTAACTATATTTAGGGAAAAGTGTTCATATTTCTGGCAGAAGTGGGAAATGCAGAACTTTGGCTCATTTAGAGCCATTCCACAAGGAATGGCCTTGTATATTTTGGATCTTTTCAAAAAATTGAAAGGGTGGAAGGTGACTCAAAATGAGATTTGTCACATGATCAGGAAGGAAGCCTACAAAACAATTTTGAGTTCAGAAGTTTTGGGAACACCATGTTTTACTCTTCCTAATGACAATAAAGAGGAACTTTCACGATGATCCCAGAAAATAATGTTGCAGTCATTTTATGTAGTAATGTACTTCAAATGTTGTGTGCATGTGTTAGTATTGTCAAAGGTTTACTCTTCTGTCCATATTTTGAATTGTTTTTGTAGCCCTTCTACACATGCCTGTGCTTTACAGCTGCTGGGCTGCAGGCTCCTGGTGATGTCACTGTATGGAAAGGAATGAATCACACTGTGCAGTACAATGCAGCTGCAGTTGTTTTTCCAGCGAAAACTCCCATAACCTGGTGCACATACTATGCTCAGAACTGCTTCCCCTTCCCAAGACACCCTGTTATCAATGCAGTTAGTATGACTATACACCCTATTCCTTGTCTGTATGTCATGTACTAACAGTGATTTTTCACATGCATCAGTAACAAATCATGGGCAATGAGAGACTGAAGAGTTGCTGTCAGCTGAGACAGCTCCCTGGAAGTTGATTGCCTAATTGCAGTTCATTGCATCAGTGCAGTTGATTGCCTCATTGCAGTTCATTGCATCAGTGCAGCCAGTTGCAGTGTCCGGGCCTCATCTATTAGCAGTGCATTTGCACCTTTGTAATCTGAACTCAGTTAATGGGGTTGCCAATAAAAGGCAACCAAAATTGTCTGATGGCATTCCTGAAGAAATGCAGGAGGAGCTAGGGGCATGGGGGTGGGGAGGAGGTGGAATGAGAGAATAGGTAGGATGGAGGGAGGGGGTGGAGCTTGATGAGGTCATGATTGAGAGGCAGGTAGAAGAAGAAGGGGAGGGCACAGGTGATATCATGATTGACACATGCAGGTGAATGATGTGTACATGTGCAGGGGTACAGGACTGGCCCAGGTGTGTGGCCTGGAGGGATCCTTGCAGGGGTCCTTTCGGGGTATATAAGCCCAGGTTTATGAGCCTTCCCCCTCTTTCTGCTGGGAGTTTTGTGTTTTGATCTCAGCACAGTGTTTGGCAATTTTTGATGATTATTTGCATCACTAGGTAAGGTACCAGGCCCTGAGGGTTTTCTTAGCTGATTTGGCTTTATTAAGAAGGAAATGGTCTTAGCAATCTGTATTTCATTTAGCTTACTGGTTCTTTTATTATGTTTGCTTGTGCGTGCAATGCACAAGAAACATATTGAGGTTAGTAGAGCAGTGCAGAAGAGTGGCAGTGTTAGGCCAATCCAGCCAGCACTTTCAGGGGCACATTCCTCAGCCACCAATCAACAGGGAAACTGCCGATGATGGCAGTTTCAGAGAGGGCTCTGGAATTGAAAGACATCTGCCACTCCAATCAGGGACAGTTTCATCAACTCTGATTGCAGCGGCAGCCCCCCCTCCCAGCAACCAGGCACACAGTGGTGGAGAAGACTCCAGCCATGCGCATTACAGTGCGCAGTAATGCGCATGGCTGGAGTATGGTGAAGCACATCAATAAATATAATTAAATATACCGTACCATGGCTTTGCAGATTGGTGACTCCTCCTGCCCACCACACAGTCCCTTAAAAGTCGACATCGGGGTGGCCAGTCCCCATGTCGGCATGCCCCCCCACCCCACCATTGTGGCACACTGGGAGCCCACCCCAGTGTGCCCAGATAAATGTTTTTTTCACTTTCTGACACCGGGTTGCTCACTCCCAGTGTCCGATGCCTGACACCCATCTTTCATTACCAAAGGGGGTGTTCAATTCCTCTGTTGGCATCATGTATGCCCGCCCCTCCCCAACTCATGTGGCACACTGGGAGCCCACCCCAGTGTTCCATAATAATTCTTACATATTTCTGACACGGGATGCCAGCCTTCCTGGTGTTGGATGCCCTCCCCTCAAGCCCGTTCTTTCTAAGATGACATTTAGGTGCCTAATCGCTAGTCAGATTGTGTCCCCCCACCCACACACACATTAGTTTTGCACACTGGGAGCCCACCCCAGTGTGCCTAAAAGCAATATTTACCTGTAAATAAAGAAAACTGTCTCTCATTGTCTGCCCAGGCCTCCTCCCACCCACCCTCTCTGCGCACCACACTCTCCACACCCCTCACCCCATACTTACCTCTGAAGGTCCGACACTGCAATCTTCTCTGGACTGGGAACATGTTTGCACTTTTTAAAAGCCGACTGCAAACTGGACGAAAATCATGGTAAGCCCTATAATGGCAATAAATGGGGGTTTCAACTTAGGTCATATCAGCCATTTTTGGGAGTCTTGGTCCCAAATTTTCAGCGTGGAGTTCTTGGGATCACAGCTCATGAACGCTGTGACATGTCATCTCATTTCTCAGTCCCACAAGGTGATTTAAGAATGTTGTGTGGAATCATCTTTTGGACAGATTAATGAAACAACAGTGCCACTGTTCATAAGATGGGATCCCAACAAGCCCATGTTGCAAATCTGGGCAAAAGTTCCAAAACATAACTGCCTTTATTTAGCCTGTAATGCACAGTTTCTACTAATACCCGTAACTTCGCCAGTTTTAGTATTTCACTCCAGATTTTCAACATTGCCATTTTTTCAAACCCACTTAGAATAGTATAGCTGTCAATTTTTATACCCTGCCAAAAACATGCTTTTACACCTGTGGCGCAAAATGGAGCAGTCACTGTGCGAAATCAACTTTCAGGATAGTGTACAGAAATGATCGTGTCACTGTTCATGAGAAGGGGTCCCAAGATGCCCATTTTGACAACTTGGTGAACAAATTCCAATTGTGTTACGGGCACGCGTTGAAGAGTTTCTACGCACTCTCGTAACTTTGCCAATTTTTCATATTTTTACTCCAGATTTTCAACATTGCCATTTTTTCACACCTCCTCAAGAACAATACAGCTGTCATTTTTCACATCCTGTCTGAAATGTGTTTTCGCACCTGTGGTGCTGAATGGCACAGTCACTGTGTGAAATCACCTTCGGGATTGAGTAACAAAATGATAGTGCCTCTGTTCATGAGGTGGGGTCCCAAAAAGCCCATGTTGAAAATTTGGAGGAAAAATACCAACAAACGCCCTGGGCATTAGGGTTTTCAACCATAATGCCCCACCCTGTAGGGACTGACAGGCATCAGGGTGTGACTTGGGGTAGTCGGCCGTAATGCTCACACCATTCCACCCCCACCCTGCAGCCACAGACAGGCATTGAGGTGTGCCTTGGGGTCTTTAGCCCTAATGTTCGGTCCATTCTCCTATACTGCACCTATCTCAGGTTATTTCCTTATGGAATGGGGTGAGTGTAAGGGCAGAAGACCCCAAGGCATGCCATGACACCTATCGGTGTCTGCAGGGTGGGGTGAGGTGGAATGGCATGAGTGTTATGCCCGACGACCCAAAGGTACACCCCCAGCACCCATCAGTCTCTTCAATATAGGGGTTAGTTCAATACTTCACTGCAATTCCTATTATGCATCTCTCTAACTCCTGCACTATCAATATGCAAACATTTAGCATTGACAAGTACCTGAAATATTTGATCTCTGCTGGTAATAATATGGAGAAAACATCATTTTTGGAGAACTTGAAATGTTGAAAGGCCTAGTGGGGTTGGCTGGCAACACAAGGCCATGTACATCCAACACCCCAGAAATGCAATTATCTCAGCACAGCCCACACTGTAAAGTGCATTATTGCTGTTATACAAAAGCTCATATTTATTAATATTGTGGGGACCAAAATGAGCACATGTTCGTGGTTATTAGGCAGAGAACAAGTGTTGAAACATTCATTCTATGTGTAGGGACATCTATTTTTATAGTATCAATTGTACAGTTTTATTTTATTTATTTATTTATTTATTTTTGAGGAAATACACCCCATGTAAAAGCACTGCATCGTGGGTATGCAAATAATCAATTGTTTGGTATCAGTGTATTGTGTTATGCTATGCCAGGCAATTAGGTGATTTGCACACCCATGATGCAGTGCAGTCATATGTGGAGTGTTTCTTCTTAAAAAATAAAACTGTAAAACTGTGAAAGAAATGCTCCCACACCATAAAGGAGATGTTCTAATACTTGTTCTCTGCCCAACTATGAAATGTTTTTGCCATGACAAAAATATATGTTTTATATTATATATATTTATTTATTTATAAAATGGGTGGTAAAATCATAGAAATTCCAGTAACATGATTGGACAGAATGCATCACATGACCGTGCATTATTTCCCAACGACCTCACACCTCCCATTACGAATCGCACTTGAACTACTTTCCATCCCACAGAACCTTCTCACCAGCAGTGAGATCACTCTCACACCTGGCAGACACAGGCTGCCACACAAACACACACAGGCTGGCACCCACAGCAGTAACTAAAATGTCCTATATAGCTGCCCCACACATCTCTCACTAAACTGTGTATAACCTCTGTTTTATGGTATTTTTTTTTAAGGCTCTGACAGTAATGGGGGCTAAACAAGCGAGTTGCCTTACTCATTTTCATTTTTTGAAAGAAGCGTCAGACTGTAATGGGGCTAAGCGAGTGAGTCATTCATATCTGTATTGTAGCGTGACTGAGTGGTTTTATTGACAGTTCAGGATGTGCTGGCACAGCTTCAAAACAAGGTATTTTACTTGCAGGTACTGTGTAATTTCTTTTTATTTAGATTGCTCATATTTCTAAGAATGAACCGCTGACTGTACAGAGTGAAGAAGCGGATGTGACCACGTAAATTGTAGCGGGAGGCGAGAGTGTGGCGTGTACAGGTGTGCGTATATCAGAGCGTGACCGCACACCTAAGAGTGGATTATCTATTACACACATATATATTTATAGTGGCACAGTAGTGGGTTGAGGAGCCATTTACATGTTAAACCCAAATTTTTGCACCATAATAACTTTGCAACTGTTTGGCGTATTTACCAGAAATTTGGCACACACAATCAAGACCCATACGCCTGGGATATGCCAGCTTCGTACCGGTCAGATACACGGCCGCGGAGTTATTAAGCATGATCTGCGCCGGGTATGCTTACACTTTTCTGAATTCTACAGTCACGCTCTACAGGTCGCATCGGTTTATGACTGACCCAAAATCTTCAGGGAACATGCAGCCAGGGTCCCTGATGTGTCTTTGAAGATTTCATGAAAAAATATTAAACGGTTCAAAAGTTATTCAAAACAATTTCCCATTATAAGTCAATGGGAAAAGTTAACAAAAAGTTCAACAGTGTCGCAAATGCACTTTTTACTGTCGCAAATGGCCCTTTTACTGTTGCAAATCTGCCATTTTGTTTTCAGTTAGTGATCAGAAAAATGCTTAGCATTTAAAATTGAGACCCTCTAGCAACCTAATTCTTTTTGTATTCACCTAGTTGGGCCCTGAGGATGCTAGCCATGTCTTTATTTTGGGGTAAAACACCCCAGAAATATGTTTTTCAGATTTCTGGAAAATGTACGTTCACAAAGTAGTGTCGCACTCACGAAAGTGTCACAAATTTTTGCGAAAGCTTTCGCAAATCACGACACTACTTTGCGACACTATGCCCAAAATAACAGCCATCTTTGGCACCCCGCTGCAAAAGAATGGTTTGGAGTTTTGGGCTGAAATTTGAAGGGAATGCAGCCAACATCTCACAGATGTGCCTTTCAGTGTTTCATTGAAAAAATATTACACAGCAGCAAAGTTATGGTACTCCAAAGTTGATGCTTTTTCTCCATAGGATAACATTCTGACGCCTTACAACGCATTGCAGCAATCGTTTGGCGGCCTGCTGCAAAATAACTGTTTGGTCTTTTGGGCTGAAATTTGCAGGGAACACAGCCAACATTCCACAGATGTGCCTTTCAGTGGTTTGGTGAAACAAAATATTACAGGGAGGCAAACTTATGGCAGTCCGAACTTCTGTTTTTTTCCCATAGGATAACATTACGGCATTTGCCGCGCCTTTCAGGGCCCGTATCTCGAAAACGGTGTGAGATACGGACTTTTTATCAAAAAAATTCTTAGCCCCCTAATGGGCGCTAAATACAAAACAAGCCAAGAAAGTGATAATTCATATGACTTTTAAATTTTTTTTCTATGTCGTATGGTTACTGAGATATAACCAATTTATTATTCCAAGTCCTCATTTTTGTGTTCCGAGAGTCATTATTTTGCATACATTCTTTGTACTCACTGTCTTTCTCTATACAGCTTTTGGGGAAAACCAGCCTGTGCACTTACATTACTGTTACCATTACCGTTTCTGCTTGTGGTTCCGTACCCGTTTCACTTACTGTTCACGTTTACGCCACCATGTGCGTTACCCTTTGCGTTTTCGTTTGCGTTGTTTTTAACATTTCTGTCTACAGTACTGTTTCTCTTTCTGTTTCACTTTGCGTCACCATTCGCATTACGATTTGCATTTGTGGGCACAATGTTACTATGTGACAAGACATCACGTCATGGGCCCTGCGCTCCCGCCGCTGCATTACATTCATTATTTCTCATTATCATTCTCAAAAAGAAGGGAAATTAGAAGCAAAAAACTCCATTTAATGCATCAGTTAGGGTTGTTCCACAGCGACAAAAGTGAGGAAATTTGATGTTAGGGTTGAAACCCCCTTTGCACTCCTCCAGCCCACCCCCACCAACTGGAATCAAGGTGCGCATTGGGGTCATCGGTCCTAACTGTCACCGCATTCTTCTATTCCTCAGCTTCTTTCCACATGTGATGGGGTGACTGGGCGGACGACCTAATAGCGCACCTCGATTCCAGTTGGGGGTGGGCTGGAGGGGTGCAAAGGGGGGTTTCAACCCTAACATCGATTTCCTCGCTGTGGAACAGCCCTAACTGATGCATTAAATAGATTTTTTTGCCTCTAAATTATATATATATATATATATATATAGATATAGATATAGATATAGATATATATATGTATCCCCAATATCAATGAATAAGGTTTTATGTGAAACTAAGCTTCTGGTTCTGTACTTCAATTGCAAAGCAACCATCTCTTTTGTTATGAGAGGTTGTGTTTGGTTATTGAGTTGTCTATTCAATCATCTATATAGTTGGGCCAGCTTCTGTGAGGTTGTGCTCAGATAACCTCACTGCAACAAGTGCACACTGACAAACAGAATCCAGGAAATGTTCTTGTCAGTGTGAATAAAATATGAAAACGATACTGAATGAGATTATGTGGTGGTTTTCATGATACTGTAGTAATTACTATTGGGTGTTTTCTTCCATGGGAAGAGGACTGCAGTGAGTCATAGCAGCGAGGACGAGCCACTGTTTGTTGGGGTTTTCAGTCTGCTAGCTTGTTTGCCATTTATAGCATTTAGTAACTTTCCAATCCTGGATGCACTCTTTGCTGATACACCTTTGTTGGAGTGGCTGCATGGCTGCAAGGGAATACTCATTCGGGAGGAGGTATAGCTGACCACTCGCGGTAGCTTGTGAGTCTGAGAAAACTGAAGGTGACAGTGGCACCCCCTCTGCAGGTTCTCAGTGGTGCCTTGCAGCCCGGGTTTGTTGAACCGTTTGTTCTGAGGAATATGGGAGCATGCATGGGTGTGTGGCTGGTGGGCGTGGGCCCACGGTTGGAGTGTGGGAAGGGGGAATGGAATGTGCGGCTGGGAGCATGCTTCGTTGGGGGGGGAGAATAGGAGGCTGATAGTTGTTTTGTGAGTGGGGGTGGTCATTTGCAGACCTTTAGGGGGACACGGTGGCTCCGTGACCCATCAGCAACATGGTGAAGAGTGGCATCGTCCGAGTTCGGCCATTTTTTCCTGGTGGTGATATTGGGGAAGAGAATTTGCCACAGTGAGGGAGATCAGGGGGCCTACACACCATGCAGTGGTCCCCTTTGAAGCACAGCCATGTGGCATGGCATCTGACATCATTGCCACATGGCCAGCAGGAGGCCTGGTGACACACAAGCCGGGTTAGTGGGGGACAAGAGGCGCTGTGGACGATCTTCCAAAGAACACATTTTCAAAAAAAAAGAGAATGGGGCAAAGAGAATATAAGAAAGCAGGCAGAAAGGACTGAGAGGAGAAGATCTCCTGCACAGTGGTACCGTTTAACAATTTTAGGAGGGAGGGCCTGCGGGAAGGCAGTACACCAGGCCTGTTTTAGAAGGAGCATTTTCCTGGGATCATCTTAGGGCCTGTTGAATTGTCAGCTTGGAGGATGAAATTAAAATAATAATTTGATGACCAAACAGAATTGTACTGGTGCACATGAGGTGTTTACTGGGGTTTTTCACTGGAGCATGGCCTGGGCTATGGGGTCGACCCAGCGCATGAGGGTGACTCTCGAGCTGGGAGAGGGGAGGAGACTGATTGACGCTCTGGACTCGGGGGAATAGGGACACAGCCTGGGCTGACAACATGGGTCCACTGCACCAAAGATGGAGAAAGGTCCAGGCTGGGGTGGGGGAAAAAAAAAGAAAATATTTTGGTGGACCAACACGGGGGATGCTAGTAGGGTCCTCTGGCGAGATATATGGAATGCAGAGAGGTGAAGGGACATGTTCTGGATCTAGGGCAGGTATGGGATGAAGAAAGGGGCAAGGTGTCAACATTATGCCTCATTTTTACAGCATGAGGTTGTGAACATATGGATGTGTGGGGCACCCTTCGGACCTCGAGGGGACGAGTGAGGGGCAGATGGGCCAGCATGTTTATCATAGTTTTACAAAGTTATGGTTGTCAGAACTCTTAGGAATTAGTGGTGACTGGGGAAATAAAGGGCTGACCAGATTATGTTTCTCATTCCCAGTTTTCTTGTATAGCATTTATTTCAGGAATGCCCCCAAGAATCAGCCTATGTCAGCTTCCAGTTTTCAGTTATGCTTGGAAGAAACAGCATTAATGGGTAAATGACAGAGCTCACGAGAGGGCCAGAAGAGGGAAGAAGAGGAGGCAGCAGAGAAAAAGAAGAAGCCAGCGGGACCCTGTGGCAGGGGAAGGTGGGAAGTGGCGAGGGGCCAGAGTCAGAACCGATCCTCCTGCCCAAACCCACACCAGAACCTTCAGACCCAGACACAGGAGCAGGTAAGGTGTTGGTGATCCATCAAGAGGGCAGCCTTAAATGTTATATGGTGGACTTGTTAGCAGAGATGGGAGAAAAAGGTTTGGACATGATGGAAAAAAATCTTGGATGAGTTTAAAAAGGAAAAAGGGGTCACAGGGGCAGGGGGAGGAAGCTTTATGACGCCCACCAGGTTTCTCTTTGGGGACCATGTACCAGCCTCCATCTAGGACAAAATCTAGAAGGAGAATATGTGGACATATTTGGCCTATTAGACAAGATGATAGCCAAAAATAAGAACAAAAAGAAACAGTAGGAAATTCAGAAATGGCAGTAGCACTGGCAGTGGTGAGCCATAAAGGGAAGAAGCCAATTACAAAGGTAAACATTTAGGCACATGGCAGGAGGAACTTTGATATACAGTGCCATTTTACTAGAAAAACAGCAGAGTTGGCCATTCCACTGCTGACCTACACAGCCATAATTAGGACGCTTATAAGGCCCAGAAAGGTTATGGATGGTTGGAGTATGACGAGACCTTCCGGCAGTGGATGGCTGCGAGGGGCGACCAATGGTGGGACTGTACACACTCCAAGTTATGGGTCAGAACCTTATCCAGCCAGTCAGGGGTGGCATCAGAGGGGACCAAGAAGATGGTGGTATGGGTGGGCCAAATCTCGCTGGGTATACAACAGAGCTGCATTCACCTGGATCAATTTCAGATTTAATCATGTTTGCTCAAAATGTGGTGGGCAGCATCCAGTAGTGAAATGCAGGGGAACAATGAGCGCTCTGGGGGGCAAGTGGTCAAAACAGCACTTTCAAGGGTGCAAGGGAGGGGGAATAGTAGCAGATTTGGAGGTAGTGGACGGGGTTTGGGAACAGAGGTGGGTACAATTCCAACTATGGGTGGAATTGAGGGATGGGAGCCCTGACATGGAGTTTCCATTTGGCTAGGACTCTATCAGGGCTGAAATGGTGGAAGCATAGATAGCGGGATACCTGATCACAATCAAGGGGTGATGCTGATCGAGGGTTTTACAACAGGTTTTGCATTAACTTTTCAAGGGATTAGGAGAGGGACGAGGGTGAGGAACCTGGCTTCGGTCAGAGGGAGGGAGGACATAGGTTGCAAGAAAATCCTTAGAAAGAAAAACACAGGTAGGGTGGAGGAGCCTTTTGCAAGCCCACCATGTGGTCTATTCCACATCTCCCATTGGGAATGCCAGAACCATTTATCAACTTTGTCTTACCCTGAGGTTCGTCTGTGAATGATGGCATAGCTGAGGAACCCAGTGCCGCACCCTATGCATCATTGAATTTGGCAGTGCTGCTATTTAGAGCACTGCAAGGGGCCTGGTTAGCCAAAATGGACATTAAGTCCACTTTTAAGCTGCTGCTGGTATGTCCCGAGGACTGGGATTTGCTGGATTTTGGGGGATTTATTTTGATAAGGCCATGCTGATGGGTACTCAGTGGCATGCGCCACGTATGAGACTTTTAGTATGTGGGCACAGTGGGTGTTTGGGCACAGGTATGGCCACAGAAGGGTGGTACACTACCTTGAGGATTTCTTGTTGATTGGGAAACTAGGAGGAGATGCAGGGATATATGCGGATTCGGCTTATATGTGAGACAATCGGAATCCCTTTAGCGGGAGAAAAATAGAAGGGCTGCCAGGGTGTTGGAATATTTGGGGATTTAAATAGATACAGTGGAGAATGTTTCAGGTTGCCCCAGGGAAAGATGCAGTGGCTTAAGGAGCTACTGGGACAGGTGATGGGTAGATGGAGGGTGCCTTTGGTGTTAGCACAACAATTACTTGGGAATCTGAATTTTGCCTGTAAGGCAATCTGTCCAGGCAGGGTATTTACACGCAGCTGGGGCCTGCCACGGGAAGGCTAACAGACTGTATTATTGGGTGGACATTAACAAAGGAGTAAGGAAGACCTTGTGGTATGGGACATCTTTTATTAGATTACAGTGGGGTTATTTTTGGCAGGATGAATGGGTGGACAGTGATGCCTCAATTATATATGGACACATCTGGGGCTTTGGGCATGGGAGTGTATTATGGGGAAGATGGATTTCGAGCTTGCCAGGCAGCTGGCAGGCCAGGAGCCTGCTAAAGGATATCACCTTTTTGGAGATCTTCTCCATTTGTGTAGCGCTAGTGACGTGGGGCAGCAGTTGCAGAACAAGATGGTTTTGTTTTGCTGCAACAACAAGGGTGTGGTGGAAGTCATTAACAGACGGAAGGGATCCATGGAAATGGTAACTCGGGTGATGAAACAGCTGGTGCTGCTTGGGCTACGCTTGACCCTTACATTTAGAGCTAGGCATGTGGAAGAGGTCCAGAATGAAATTGCTGACAGCCTTTCCTGTTTGCAGTTGTGCAGGTTCAGGATGCTGGCCCCGCAGGTAGAGTGGCAGAACACTGGTGCCAGGACAGCTGTGGGAAACAAGAGCCCTAATGTTGTACCGAACTCGTGGTGGGCCAACACTCTGAAGGCTCACAAAAGTGCATGGAAAGCCTTCCAAGGGTTTCAGTTGCAGCAGGGCATGTTGGTAAGTCTGCCCATCACCGAGGAACAGGTAATAAGGTTCATGGTGGATAGGAGGGAGAGGGTGGCACATTCAACCATGGCAGTACAATTAGCCAGCATAGGTTGGGTCTGTGGTACCAGGGGATGGCCTGAGCCAAACATCAGTAGGAGGGTAAAATGTATGCTTTTAGGGTGGCAAAGGGCAGGCCCTGCAGGCAGACTCCACAGTTTCAGTGGCTCAGTAGGTAGCTTCGCCTCTGAGGCGGGAGATCAGAAGGCTGTGGGTTCAGTTCCCACATCTGGCACTTGGGTTAATATCCCAGTACTGACACTGTAATGCAGCATGAGAGGTGCTGCATTTCTGAGGTGCCGTCTTCGGATGAGATGTTAAACCGAGGTCCCATCTGCCTGGATTGGTGGTAGTTCAGGTGGATGTTAAAGATCCCATGGCACTTATCGAAAAGAGTAGGGGAATTTCCCCGGTGTCCTGGCCAAATTTCCCTCATTCACTAAAAAAAAAAAAAAATACCACCAACAGCTTAATCTGGTTCAAGGTCAGTTGGCATTCATCTGTATCCCCCTCCCCTGGGTCGTGCCTGAAAATAGGCAGGATTTGTCTAGTGCACTTACCCGGTCAACAAAAGCTAAAATAAATAAAAATAAAATAAAAATAGACCCATTATGCCAGACATCTTAGCTGCAGTCCTAGGGGTGTTGGGCATCATTTGCAATTCAGCTAATGAGACCTGCCTTTTTCAGGTGATTTTTACCCTAGTGTACAGAGGTGCTTTCTGGGTGGGGGAGGTGGTTGCCAAGAACAAAGGAGATATTGAGGGAGGTCTGCAGCTGGGTGACGTAAAGTTCACTGGGGAGAGTCTATGCATTTGGTTGTGACATTCAAAAAAAAATCACCAGATGGGACGTGGGGCTCAAGTACAGCTAAAACAAATGTTGGGGGGGGGGAAATCAGGCATGTACGTTGAGGGCCATGGAGAACTACCGGGCCATCCACCTGGTGGGCTGGTAACTTGTTACCAGGTGGGAGGAGTCCTGAATAAGGCATTGGCATTTAAAGGACACGACCTAGCACAATTCACCACTCATTCATTCAGGACAGAGCGACCTCTGCTCTGGCCTGGGGGAAGAGATCAGCAGAGAAATCAAAAGCTAGATATATGGCGTTCCACCTGTTACAAGTGCTATGTCAGACCCTGAAATGACTGTGTTCTTGTGTTTTCTTGTGTCAGCAGGTGCAAGCAGGAGAAGGACCGTGTGGATTTTAGGGCATTCCTACACATACTGGTCTGAGAGACATGCAGCAACTGGCCAAGGGAGCAGGGAATATGTGAAAGGATTCAGAAGTCCTCAGGTCCACTGGAAAGGGGTCCAGGGTATGCGTTGGGCCCAGTTGCTTCCTTTATTAGATGAGCTCAGACTTGCTTGGGGTATACCAGATACATAGTTATCCACCTTGGAAGGAATGACCTGAGAATGATGCCAAGGGGGAGTTTGTTGCAGATAGTTAAGACCGATTTGCAGACCATAAACAGCTAGTGCCAAGGGTTGAGGTGGTATGGTCAAAAATTATATCCAGTGGGTGTGGTGGCACTCATTAGGCATTGGGGTGATTGAAAGGCCCACAGAGGCTAAACAGATGGGTGGCTGGTTTTATGAGTGAGCTAGGAGGAGACACATCTCACATAAAGGGATAGCTTTTGATAAACCAAATTTGGATAGGGCGGGACGAGCTCCATCTCTTGGACAGGGGGATGGCTTGCTTTTTGTTACCATTCTGGCTGCTGGCGGTGGCTAGTTGAGTGGCTAAGTGACCCCACAAGGGGGACCACCATCAATGCAAGCTGGAGGTGAGAACTAGTGGAAGGGATTGGGGAGGGGAAGGGCATAGAGGGCTAAAGTCGAGGGGCAGTTGGGGGTAGGTACACGTGCAGGGGCAGTGCACCTGAATGTGATTAGAAGGGTGGCAGTTATGGAAGGGCTAGGGGTTGGGTCTGTGGCATCCAGACCAAGCATAAGTAAAGTGTAAAGCACTGGTTGATGGTGGTGGGGGGTCGGATGATGCATCAAACTCGAGAAGGAAGGAAGGGCAAAGGAGAAGAACTGGACCGGCTGTGGAATTCAATGCAATATTGAATTGGGGAAATGTTCATGGGCAATAAAATAAAACTGTTATATTGATGAAATATGTTAAGTTCCATGTAATATTATTTTAGTGGTGTAAATAAATCAAATTGCCTTTCGTGCCACGAAACCTGCCTGGACATTGAATCATTTCAGAAGGATGGTCAGAAGACAATGCCTCCTTAGCAAAGAGGCATTACTGAGTTCAAATTACAAAGGTACAAAGGCACTACTAATAGATGAGGCCTGGACACTGCAACTGGCTGCAATGATGCAATGAACTGCAATTAGGCAATCTACTGCAATGAGGCAATGAACTGCAATGAGGCAATCTACCACAATGATGCAATGAACTGCAAGGAGGCAATCTACTGCAATGATGCAATGAACTGCAATGAGGCAAAGAACTGCAATGAGGCAATGAGGCAATGAACTGCAAGGATGCAATGAACTGCAATTAGGCAATCTACTGCAATTAGGCAATCAACTTCCAGGGTGCTGTCTCAGCTGACAGCAACTCTTTAGTCTCATTCCCCATGCTTTGCTACTGATGCATGTGAAAATCACTGTTAGTAAATGACATACAGACAAGGAATAGGGTGTATAGTCATACTAACTGCATTGATAATGGGGTCATGGGGAGGGGAAGCAATGCTGAGCATAGTATGTGCACCAGGTTATGGGAGTTTTCCCTGGCCCAACAGCTGCAGCTACATTGTACTGCACAGTGTGATTCATTCCTTTCCATACCGTGACATCAGCAGCACTGCCCTGGGTCTTCTACAGCAACAACAGGCTTGTTGCAGCTGCTCTGGTACACCTGCAGTTTTTAGCAGCTCAGAATGCAAAAACTAACTGCAGAGATTACTGAAATACAAAACAAGAATCACTGCAAGAAGGGGAAATGTACGCATGACTGTCAAACAGACTGGGACATGTTCATCTTTAAGGTAGAAGAGATTACTGCATAACTAACAGAAGCTAAGGTCCCACCCAAGGTTTGGGACACCCTTTGGCTATGCTGTCACAACCGAAACGTAAGGGTAACCCTCATTACAAGGGAATGCCTGAAAGACTGTGTTTAAGAGAAGGTTGTGTTGATATATTAGAGACAATATCCCATTTATATTTCGATTGTCCCAAAATGGACTGTATCTGGGATTTATTGGCTACTACATGGGAAATACTAATTTAAGAAACTAACGTATGGAATTCTAATTTTGGTCAGTATGGGAGAGATTGGTCTATGTTCCATAAAGGTAGCCTTAGTGTACTAATGACAATGATAAAATGGGTTATATGGCAAATTAGATGCCAGTTTGCATTACAGCAGAAAAGGGTGAATCAACAGGATGTTATAGAGAGGATCTCAAAGGAAATAATGGTACTATGGATGAAGGCAAAATCATTACTTTCACAACCCATCATCCAAGTGTGGTGGAGGTGCTGCCTGGTCAGAGGCATTGTGTTAGAGTCTTACATTTTCAACTTTAAGTATCAGGAGAATGTTTTACAGAAACTATGTGTGATGTGGATGTTTAAGACGGGGTCTGTTGTGACATTAGGGGTTTGAGGGGGAGGTTTGCAAAGGTTAGGCATGTTTTCTTTGAGCAGGCACATAGATATTCATATGTAAAGACAGTATACATTGTACCGCATAGCTTAAGGAAACAGTTTGTTTGCATAAAGGCTTAATTCTCCTGTAATTTAAGTAACATTATGGCTGATTAAATGAATCTGTAGTGGTTTACTCTGGATATTATATGATTCATGCTGCGCTGAAAGGTCTTTTTAAATTATATATATATATATATATATATATATATATATATATATATATATATATATATATATATATATAATACATAAATCACACATGCCCACACAATGCAAAGCATCATGGCTGCATATGCAAATCACCACAGAATGTTATGCTGCGCATGAGGTTCTTTGTCATATATATATGTATTTATAAAATGGTAGGGAAATTGCTGCTCTTTTACTGGAGCCGAGCACCACGTGACCGTGTGTATATCAGAGCGCGACCACACACCTGCACTTTTACCCCCCCAAAAAACAATTTTGACATTTTATAAGATAGATAACCCACTCAAGGATGTGCAGTCGCACTCTGATATATGCACACCTTGGGTGGTTGATGCACTCGGCCTCGCGCGTACAATGCACACCAAGGCATGTGTATATCAGAGCGCAACCACACACCTAAGAGTGGGTTATCTATTACACATACATATATATATAAAAAGGAAACATGATGTATTTTGGAGGGTTTGCATTGGGTGTTTTGAAAGTTTGAAATGGGAGAGGAGGTTAGAGATGTGGGGTATGGAACAGAATTTAGGGATCACTTATAAAGGGTTAAAATAATTGAATAGTCAAATTATAGCAAAATTCAGGAATTGTAACATATGCATATATTACCTTCTACTTACAGAAATAATATTTCCAAAACTGTTATAGTCTGTGCTGAAGTATTTTACATCTTTTGTATCCATAGTAGATGCATTTCTGTATAAATTTGATAAATAAATAATTCCCTACTCTTTCGAAGTACCATGGGATCTTTAATGTCCACCTGAACAGGCAGAAGGAACCTCAGTTTCATGTCTCATCCAAAGACAGCACCTCAGGAGTGCAATATCCCTCTCTTGAAGCACTACAGTGTCAGTATTGGAATTTACCCCAAGTGCCTGGTGTGGGGCTAGAACCCACAACCTTTCAATCTTCCAGCCTCAGAGGTGAATGTGCAACTTGTTGAGCCACTGACACTGCTATTAAGCAGCTCCTTACCCAATTCACGATTTTGGATCCCACCCCTAGGCTGCTCATTTCTTAATCAGTCTCCTGTGTGGCACTGCATTAAAGGCCTTGCTAAAATCCAGATAGGCTACACTCACTGTCCTCCACTGATCTACTGTATTTCTCTGGTCACCCAGTCAAAGAAATCAATTAGATTTGTGTGGCATCATCCCCCCCCCCTCGGGGAATCCATGCTGCCACTGGTCTTGTAGCCCATTGGCTTCAAGATGCTCCAGCAACCTATCCTTTGACAGAGTTTCCAATAATTTCCCCACCACTGATGTAAGACTGAATGGGCTATAATTGCTAGCCTCTTCCCAACTGCTTATAAAAAGGAACCACAAATCTTGCCTGTTTCTAGAACCATGTCTGTTTCCAGTGAGCCATTGAATAAGGTAGTCAGTGGGGCAGCTAGCACCTCCCTGATTTCCTTTAGTATCTTTGAGTGTATCCCATCTGGTCCCATAGCCATGTCTACATTCAGAACTGCAAGTCTCGTCAGGACTCTTTGCTCTAAAAATAGACTTGTGTTCACCTCCCCCCCTTTGTTCTTTCTGCTTCCCGGTGGTCTGCCCCTATCTCCTACCACTTTGAAGACTGAGCAGAAGTACCTGTTTAGGATGCCAGCTTTTTCTTGATCCTGTTCTGCACAGTCTCTCTCTCTGCCACCCTCCTTATCCTCGCTGTCCCTCTCCTTGCACATTCTGAAGATAGATTGGGATGGCTCAGAGGTAATGTGAGGAAGTATTTTATCATGGAGAGGGTTGTGGATGCATGGAACAGCCTTCCTGAGGAGGTTGTGGAGTCAAAAACAGTAGGGGAATTCAAGAATGCTTGGGACAGACATAAAGCAATTCTAGTGGGGAGTAGAGATGCAGTGAAATTAAATTCCGCTGGCAAAGTGACCTCAAACTGGCCACTTTGTGTTGTCACTCCACTATGTGGAGTGGCCAATAGGAAAGGCTCACTTCACCTTGTAATTATTACTTCGAGTTGTCATTCCACCTTAGCGTGAAGTAAGAGTGGTGGCAACAATATCAGCAGCACCCCAATTGCCCCACACACATGATCACCAGAATTAATGTGCATACCCAAAATGCTACTGTCTTGTGTCCAGAAAACTCCCCAGTGCTGACGAAGTGAAATGAGAGCACAACAAGAAATACAAAGTCTCCCAGAATTAATGGCACACTCAGTCATGCATGCCGTGGACGTGGTCACATCACACACAGTCACCAGAATTAATTTGTATCCCAAAATGCTACCATCTTGTGTCCAGAAAATTCCCAGTGCTAGCGAAGTGAAACAAGGGTAACAAAAAATGCAAAGTCTCCCAGAATTAATGGTGCACTCCATCATGCTTCAGTGGCCACACACAGCCACCAGAATTAATGTGCATCTCAAAATGCTACTGTCTTGTGTCAGAAAATTCCCCAGTGCTGCTGAAGTGAAATGAGAGCGTAACAAAGAAATTAATAGTGTACTGCAAATGCACAGAGAGCTTAAGATTGCGCTGCGCACCAGAGATGCAGAGTCAGGCGCATGGCACACCACCACCTAATCAGTGCTCACAAGTCACAAATCCAAATCTGGAAACGAATACCTTTTGCCGGTTGGGGGGGTAGTGCACGGCAGTAACAGTCCACTACCAGTAAAAATACCACAAAGCAGTATAAAAAAATTCATGTAGGTGCAGTGGATAGCAGGTTCACACTGCTGCAATTACTCTGTGGCACAATAAAAGGTGTCTGATTTAATGGTACGCATCGCGCGCACACACACACACACACACACACACACACACACACACACCACAAGTATTGTATAGCAAATTGAAAACCTTTAGCAATATAACCAATTAGCAAAAAATTGTCAAGATTACTGAAAATATTACTGTGTACATTAACATAGTTATACAAGAAAAATATAACCAAAACAGAAAGACTGCCTTTTACTCCCAGTTAATCTACCTACACCACAGATACTCCCCTCCCCCAAAGCACACTTCACAGTACACAGACTGACTGTTCTAAATTAACATTCAAAATCCACACACAAACATTAAACACTCGATGATGTGAACACGGGAGGGTTTCCTACAATTGATGCACTAAATTTTGAGCAAAGAAAATGGCTCAAAAAGGCCTTTTTAACAGCTTTTAGAGGATTTGAATTGCAGAGCTCTGAAAGCAAACTGTCTCCAGCTACCACTACACACACACACACACACAACCCAGAACTGAGGCTGTGCAGAACAATCTAGAGCCCATGTGACCGCAATTCCATGAAGCACTGCAAATTCGCCTTGGAGCTCAATAACAAGGCTAAGTGATGTGAAGTACATTGATTTCAATGTACTTTGCCTTAAAATTAGTGGAGAAGTGGTTTGGGAAAGGCATAATTACACAAAGTCATTGGTTTCAATGGACTTCGCGTTCCCCATTATGACGCGAAATACTCCACTTCGCATTGTGGAGCGCTTCGCAGATTCCACGTTACTCTGCAAATCACTCCACCTAGCAAATTTCGGCTACTTCGCCCACCACTAGTGGGGGGGGGGGGTAGAAGGAAGTAGGCTGTTGATTAACTAGGATTTGAAGCTTATCCAATAAGTAGGAAATGGGAAGACTAGGTGGGCCAAGTGGTCCTTATCTGCCGTCAATTTCATGTTTCTATGTTTCTTCTTACTTATGTACCTGAGGAAGGTCTTTTCCTTTTAACTACCCTTTTGGCTCTCCGTTCCTTGCTCTGCACCTTTGCTTCCCTCACTGCCTTTCCTGCTTCCCTCTGTTTTACTTCTATACATCCCTGTGTTCCTCCTCTGCATTTCCTTATGCTTCCTGAATGCCACCCTTTTTTTCCCTCACATCCATAACAGTCTCTTTTTACCTTCTATTTTTACTCATGTTCTTCATGAAGAGGTGAATTGCCTTAATTATGCTGTACCTTATTTTTCCCCGCTGTACCTGTACCCCTCCCTGGCAATCCTCCTCCCCCCAATATGGCAGTTTCTGAGGCAGTCTCCCATTTCATGAAAATCCACCCTCCTAAAGTCCAGGATCCTCTTCCCAGTGTGGTTTGCTTCTGTTCCCATCTTTAATGTGTAAGGTGATCACTGGTACATAGGGGATTGCCCACTGTGACATCTGCAACACTGCCCTGGCTTGCAAGCACAAGGTCCAGCACTGCCATGTCCCTACTGCCTGAAAAAAAGCCCCTTGTAGGGAGTCGTGGATGGCCCTGCTCATTGCCAAACCTTTTCCACCCACCACTGCGCCCTTATCAGTCACTGGGTGGCTCCCTCCACGGCCGCTTTGACTTCACCCTTTGCTGCTTGGTTAATATGGGTGTCCGAACTAGCCAAGAGTCCCCTCTTGCAGACCTTTTCAAACTCAGAACCCTGCGCCGCTGCTTCTGCTCTAATACTACCCCTCCTCCATGTTCCCAAGGTGTCCACCCACATGGGAGGGAAAGCCCTGTCCACTGCAGCCCCCTCGCTAGGGAATAAACTGCCAACCGAGCTTCGCTCCCTGAATACCCACTGCCTGTTCAAATCCTGCCTCAAAGACCGGCTCCTTGCTACGCCATGCTGCTGGTGCTTCACTGGGTAGCTAACATCTTCCACTTCCCTTCCTCCCCTCCCTAGTCGGCCTGGCTACTAGACACTTTGGGCCGATTCTAAAACAGGTGCCGCATGTGCATAGGCGACACCAATCAATGGTGCAAGTCACACCTTGCGACGTGCATTATGCCGGGTGCGATTACAAGAGGTGGCCTGCGGCACAGCAGAAGGTGGGCTTACCTCCATTACACTATTTTAAGTCACACTGCGGCACTGCAGGGTTAGATCAGCTGTTAGCTGGTCTAAAGGGCATCTGTCCAGGCCAAAGAGCGATTGTCCCCCCTGCAGTGCTGCAACATGCAGACAGCCGTGCCCCACAGCCTCCCCATCTCTGTGATTTCCCCCATTCCAATACCGGGGTGCCACCCACCAGCACCCAGGTCTGTTTTGTACAGCACTACCCTTGCACCTCTGCCACACTGCCGACCCCTCCCATGACCCACAGGGGCTTGTGGGCTTTTTTTGTGGCTGGGAAGTTCAGGGGGGGCTGTTCTTCACAGTTGACAGCTTGCGGCTTCCAGATCCGTTGCACCATTCCTGTGACGCAACCCTGCGGCTGCCGCAAGTCACATGACGTAAGTGCCAGGGACCCTGCGGAATAGGGTGCAGGGTCCCTGGTGTATTGGCGCATGTTGCAACTCACATACACCCACGAGTTGCAACATGCATCTTTGAATCGGGTCCCTTGTATTTTTAGCTACATCACTGTTCTAAGTATATTTGCCTGTGTATCTAAGTTCCTGTACCTAATGTTGCTATGGCCCATTGTTGTATTTCTCCTGTATTACTTTGTCCTCACTGTAACTACCGTTCTATTGTATATTGCTGCATTGTATTTTGCTTTCGTTGCCTCCTGTGCCATTGTCATGGCCCGGGTTGTGCCTGAAAACAGTCCCTGGGATCAGTGTACCTAACCGGTTATCAAAGTCATAAATAAATAAATAAATAAATAAATAATCCACATCTGGCAGATTGAAGTCCACAGCTGGTAGCACCTCCCCCTCACTTGCCATCTTGATGACAACTGCCCCAAGTGCCTTATCCAGCTCCTCTCCCTTGTAGGATTATGCAGCAGTTTAAAATCGGTACAAAGGTTGCCGCTGTGGTGTGTGTTTATGACTATACACCGCTTTATACATAAGGCCAAAGGGAACTGTTTTATAATGGTTTTGCACTATCCAAAATGTACACACACTTCCATTTTGTTAGCTGTTTAAACTAAGTGAACTGCTTGTAAAGGGCATTTTACAGGCCAGCTTGGTGTCTCCTTGAAAAGTTAGCTTGTAGTATAAAACTGGTTCATTCTGGAAGTTGGTTTTTCCTTCCAAAAGTTAATTATAAATTGAAGCTTCAGAAAGTTGTTTTCTCATAGAAACCTAATTTACAGGTCAAAACTGATTCACTTTTTGGAGCTTTGGTTAATGCAGAATCTCAGATAGTTTTCAGAAAGTTGAAATTTCAAGGACACATGTCAAATTGCCCTTTTTGTAAACATGACCCTGTATGTTAGCCTGAAATTTAGAGACACAAAGCCTGTAATAAATAAGGTTTGTGTCATATGTTCTTACACTTAAATATTGTGTAATGGGTTTTTATACCGTTTATTGTTTTATGTTATGTAAATAGCAATCAAAGCCAAAAATGTAAAGTCTTGTTACATATCGCCAAAAACACTGGTTACTATTGTAAAATGGAACACTACTACCATCTAGTGGTCAAATTAATTATGACAATGATCATGCAGTATTCACAGGTCTGGCAAGGACAACCAATCAGAATTAGTTATATGATCATGCAGTGATTAGACGCTATTCACATGTCTGGCAAGGACTGGACAGCCCATTAAAATGAGTCAACAATGCTGTCCTGGCATTATGATTGGTCCAAGGACCTAGTGGTCACCAGAGGCAAGAGGCCAGCTAGAGTATAAAAGACCAAGCGTTTCGTTGGATAGCTGAGACCAAACAAGACTAAAACAAGAGAGAAAATACTGCAACCTGTTATCTTGGTCTCTTGCTGACAAGTGAGTAGCTAGCACCAAGAGGCAAAACATCAGACTGCTGTCTAATTTTATTTTTGTAATTAAATTAGAATAAACTCACTTTTATAATTTGAAATCTTGACTCTGGGTGTTATTGTCCAACCTCCTAAAGAACCCAGTTAAGGTATCAACACTTGAGCTCCAACACCCTGTGCAGGAGGTCTGTATACCACCCTGTACAGAGGGCAGCCTGTAAAAGAATAGGTAATGTCTTCCTCCTGCCCACATGCCAAATACACTTTCCCACCTCCTCACCAGAGTCCCACTGTCATATATTCTTACGGCAGTCTCCTACCAAACCCCCACCAGACCCCACCCCCAACAGCACATACAAAATACTAAACTGCAAATAAAGACAAACTCTGGCCAGGAAGCTGATATGGCTGCAGCTACACTTATGGAGGTCACAGAGGACATAAGCGCAGTCTGCGGTGTCCAGATGGCCACCAAGCGTTAGTGTGCACTACGTTACCTTCCTCCCACAGTTATAGTGAAACACATGCGCACTGGAGTCTGCAGCCATCTTGGGCATGGCAGAATGTTCCACCGTGAGCTCAGTACATGCGTGACTTCACCGCCACTGCAGAAGTGAAACTGTACATATGCAATAAAGATTGGTGGCCATATTAATAGTGCACCGTGGGGAGGGGGATGAGCAGAGTGATTTGAGTTGCATTTGGAATTAGGAAACATGTTCTGCAACTCTAATTTGTGCTTCTGGATCCCATTTTCAGATTTACAGCAAGATAGCTGCAGGCTCCACCACTGCAGCCTTAAAATTGCCCCATCATGCAGAAGCGCCACTCTGTTCCATGCCAAGTCACAACTCCTGTCTCATAATAATGGCTTTAATGAGAAAATGGTGACATCATAGCTTCTAGTACAATCTGACTGGCTGAAAATTAAACCAATGAGGTTGTAATAGGAGCAAATACATCAGCATTCATTCATTTGTGCCATTATGAGATGAGACTGGGAGTAGGCAGTGAACAGTGAGGATGCTCAGCTTTGGGGGACTATTTTCTTTATTCGTTGTCAGCTAATATTTTGTGGGTGCTGGAAGGGGAAGAGGGTGGGGGATGAGAGGGATGTTGGGTGGGAGACTGGTAATCAAAGTTGAAGACAGTGGGACTTGGGTGGGGGAGTGTATTTGGCATGCAGGTGGGGGAGGAAGGGATTACCTGTTCTTTTACAACCACAACAGCATGATGATCGCTGACCCATTAAAAAAACTCCCTTCCCTGCAAATGTATTATTTTATTAAATACCTGTCCCTCACCTCAGTTACCATCTCCACACCATGAGGACAGTGAGGGGAGTGTATCTGGCACATGGGTCGGGTGATGGGATTACCATTTCTAGTACAGCTGCAGCAGTGTGAGGGAGGAGGAGGAGGGAGGAAGGTGATGGAGTTATTTTGATCATTTTTATGTTGTTGGGGGGAGGGGTGGTTTCACAGCACAGTAGGTGGGGGAGGTGGTTGTTTCAAGTTTTGCGAAGAAAAAATCTGTTGATGAAGCTGGCCAGTTCAGCTGTGGAATTCACAATTTTTTTGTGAACATGAATAATGCAGATTCACGCCAAATCCGCCAGCGAATTAAAATTCTCAGCTGGTGACTCCTCACACAGGAGGGGCTTCCACCTTTATTGCTTACAAACACTAAAATGTGTTTCTTTCCTTTTGTCTCCATCTCAGTGCATGTGTGACCATTCAGAGGACTGACACGGCAAGCCAGTCGTAAAAGCCAGACAGCCCTTAAGGTACAGAGTTGAGTGCCGCTTCCTCATCACCTCTCTCTGTGGCACCATCATGCTGGTACACAGCATGGCCATCGATAATGTGACCATAAGTATCATTCAATTGTTTTTCCTTTTTTGTCTTCACAGGTGATTGACAGCTGTGACTCAAGACAGGGTTATACTGATTTACAGGTGTGGTTACATTAGTGGCCATCACGGAAAATCATTTCTCTCATGCCTTAAAAGGTAACAGCTGGAGTGGATAACAGAGGTACTGTGTGGCCACCATATTGGCCATCAGGTCTAAAGTATAAATGAAGTTTAAATAATTTCATTTGCCTTCACAGGCCTCCTGTCCTACTATCTCCTCCAGCAAGCAACACTCTTCCGTCTCCTGTGTCTGGGTCACAACATGCCATTTCACCAGATTGAAGGTAAATATCCTTTCCTGACTCGTTTTCCTTTTCTTTTTTATTTTCCTTTTCTTTACATAGGTTCAGCACAATATGGATTGGACCATAGTCTATATAAATTGAGTCTTGTCTTCACAGCTCTCTCCTCCTCCTCTTTCGGGAAGTGAATGCTAGACTGGAAGTGACAGGACTTAAACAGTGCAGCAGAAGCATATTACCACCATTAATAATTGCTGGTTTTGGAGGAAACTTTGGGATGTAAGAAATTTATATATTATGCACATGCGTTTCTGTGGACTAATTTGTTCAACAAGATGGACTATGGATAGACGCAATCAATCAATCAATATCTTTATTTATCCAGGTGGGCACCATTGAGCAAGCTCATTTACAAGGTGGACCTGTGGTCCTACAGTAATAATACAGAAAGACAAGTTACAATACTACAAACAGTAAAAATAGCTGCTATTATAGTAAATATGCACATTTACAGGTAATATACATTGAACATAGAACTACAAGGAGTCATGGATAATGAATTTGTGCTGGATCCAAGCTCACAAACTGTGCATTTTGTAGTGGGAAATGTTAGGGAGAGGGTAGGCATACCAGATAGAACATATCAAGCGCATAATGTAGGGAAAGGTGGAGAATAGGGGCGCAAGCGAAGAGGACCCAATTGTTAGAACACAGTGAGGGATTGGGAGGGCGGAGGATGGTACGAAAGGCGACAAAGTGATTTTTGCCCCAAAACACGGCGAAATATGTAGGAGAAAAGCTGCCATTGTACTAAGTGCAAGAGGAGGACTATAGTAGCAGGGCAACTAGGAGGGTCCTGGAGGTTGGGGCAGAGGAGGTGTTGGATGGACGAGGGACCTAATATTTTTGGTGAAAGGCGATAATTATCCCCAAGTGCGTAGCATGTGCTAGAATCAGGCTGCAGCTGTTCAGAGCATCAAAGAATAAGATAGGGAGTTCAGCAATAAATCCTGTGGATCTGTTGGTGGCATGCTAGAGGCAAGCACACACTTCAGCTGGGGGGCTACCATTTGCGGGCCGCCATTTGAGGGTGGGAGGTTAGTTAGTGTCTAGTAAAGCAGTTGCAAATTTCCGTAATGTCATCATGGTAAAGCCTTTTGAACAAAAGGGTACTTACTGGGGTTTTCAGCTTAAGTATTTTTGGGGTTTTATTCCATATTGATGGGAGGAGAATCCAAAGGCGCTCTCCCGACTCAGGTGAGTGCCCTGTATATTTAGCAGGAGTTGTGAGCAGCTTCTAAGGAATAATTCTTGGGCACAATCGGAGACAGACAGTCGATGATGTACTGAGGAGTTTGCCACTGAGGGCTCTAAGTGTCCAGAGTGCTGCATTAAAGTTGTGCCTTGGTGAAGTGAGGTCCAGGACGGTGGCGGCATATAGTGCACAATGATGGGTAGAGAAGGGAGGTCAGTGATGAAGCGTATAGCTCTGTGGTAGAGCGTATCCAATTTTCAAGATAGGAAGCCGCACAGCTACTGTATATGAAGTCTACGTAGTCAATTATGGACAGGAACATGGCTTGGACTAGTCATTTCTTTGCATCTGCTGTAAGAAGTCTTCTTATCTTGTAAAAAAGGCCAAGTCTTTGCCTTAATTTTTTCAGCAAGTCTTCCAGGTGGTCAGTTAAGGAGAGTTTACAGTCGATCCAGACCCCAAGATATCTGAATTTCGGAACGTACTCTAAGCACTGTCCCAGCATCGTGGTTACTGGGGGGAGGGAGTCAGTAGTGCTTGTGTAGTTTGCGGGGGAAAACAACATGGCTTTAGTTTTCTTAGCATTTAACAGCAGTTTTTTATTGATTAGTTGGAGTTGCAGGAGGTTGAAATCTTTTTGTAGGTCAGTACAAGCTTCTTTTGGTGTGGGACGACTCAGGTACAGCACTGTGTCATCCGCGAATAAGTGAATACTTGCATCCTTGATTCCCTCATCAGTGTTGTTGATATACACTGCGAAGAGGAGGGACCTAATTATGGATCCCTGAGGGACACCTCTTTGTAAGAGTTTTAGGGCAGATAGTTCGCCATCTGCTTTCACCTGCTGGTATCTGTCTGCCAGATATTCAGAGAACCAGTTTAGAGAAGTAGCATCCAGTCCTAGTGTTTTTATCGAGTTGAGGAGCAGGTCATGGTCAACTGTGTTGAATGCTTTGCTGAGGTCAAGAAACACAGCACATATTGACTTTTTATGCTCCAACTCCAGTTGCCAGTTGTTGGTTACTTTAGCTAATGCCGAGACTGTACTGTGGTTGGCTCTGAATCGGATTGAAGAGGGTTTAGTAATTTTCTCTGTCGATGAAGGATCTTAGTTGGCCATTTACTATTTTTCCAGTAACTTCGAGAGTGTGGGTAGGAGACAAATTGGCCTATAGTTATTAAGGTCGTAAGGGTCTCCAAATTTAAATAGTGGGATAATGTGCGATCTTCCATATTTGAGGAGGGTACCTTGTGTTAGGGACAGGTTGAATAAATGAGTAATAGACACTGCCAATACCTGGCATGCTATCTTTAGGAAGTGTGGTTCAAGTGCATCTGCACGGCACTTTTCTTAGTATCCAGGTGGAGAATCAAGTCTTCCACTTCCTTGAGGGAAACCGATAAGAATGAGAAATGTTGACTAATGGAGCCAACATTTGGTGCCAAGTTGGGTGCGCAGGCTACATGCAGGCGAGTTATTGAAGGCTAAGCCTGTTGTGGCGAAGTGTGTGTTGAATGCCTGCAGCTTTTCTTTTTTGTCATTGATTACTGTATTGTCAGAGGTAATTTTTGTAGGGAGCATATTTTGTGACGTGGTTCCCGCCAGTTCTTTGATTGTGGCCCAGAATTTGGAGGGACAATTGGCTGCAGTATCTAGTTCTGCTTGGTAATAGCAGGCTTTAGCTTCCCTAATCAGTTTGGTGCAGCGATTTCTGGCTGTTCTAAAGAGGCACCAATCTTCCTCTTTTTGGGATTTGCAGGCAGTTTTCCAGAGTTTATCCTTGGACAGTAGTGCAGCCTTGAGATCTTGAGTGAACCAATGGCATTTCCTAGCCTTTATGCATATTTTTGACAGAGGCGCATGTAGATTCACGGCGTAGGTAATAATTTCATGTAGTATAGACTATGCAGTTTCCACTGTTTTAGCAAGGTAAAACTCTGCCACAAGGGGAGATTTTAGGTCAAGTAGGTATGCCTTGGGTCAATGACCTGGTTGACCTTTGGTGGTGAATTTGGCCATAGTTGGCACTTTGTTGGCTGCCCAAACTCCAGCTGTTAGGCAATGGTCACTAATATTCTGCCAAAGGTTCCAACTTGGGAGAAGGAATGGGGTTTATTCACAAGCAGGACATCCAGCAGGGTACTTTTGGCTGTATTCTTTTGTTGATACAGGTGGGCTCTTCGTTGAGTAGGGTGAAACTAAGGACGCAGGAAAGATTTAAGGGTGACCGCTTCGACAGCCAATCGTAGTTTAGATCCCGAGGATAACTGTTTTCAGGGGCTAGTGTCCAAGATAGTTGTAAGATAGGACAAGAGCTGAGTACCGGCAGATGGTGGTCTATAGCATCCTATGACTCAGAGTGCTGACGATGGGGATAGGTCAATTTTTGTGTCCAGGCACTCAAATCCCACTACCAGTGAGTTAGAATTAAGTGTTGATGCCACAAATCTATCTTTGATGTAGATGGCGACCCCACCTCCTCTGGATTGCCTATCGCATCTAAAGATCTGGTAGTTAGGTATATTAATCACGCTATTTGGCGTAGAGGGCCATAGCCAGGATTCTGAGATAACAAGCACATCTGGCATTGTATGGGCGGTCCAAGCCTGGATAAGGGTGAATTTTTTCAGCGGGCTGCACATGTTAATGTGCATAAAACTAATACCTTTAAGAGATAGTGACTCAGAAGGGAAGGTAAGTTTATTTATGGGCCCTGGATTAAGCTCGACATTGGCAGAGCCGAGTAAGAGGAGGAGTAACAATTTTTTCAGGGATTCAAGTGAAAGGCAGTGAGCTCGAGGCTTTTTCCGGCTTGGTTTGGAGGAGGAACCGGGGTGCCAAGCTTTGTTTTTTAATTTATGTAAGCCTAAGGACACTGAGGCTAATACTCTGGCTGTGTAATGCCAGTGGGAGTAACTCTAATTAATTAGAGATAAGAAAGGAGGCATAGACAAACCTGCAATAGTTGCTCTTCGAGGAATGTAGTCCACCTGGATCAGTTGACAAGGAGCCTTGGCATAACATGTGATGTGTAGAGTCAGATTAGGTGAGCAGTCTTCAGGATGAGGATGTGGTACCCCATTCTCAAATTTTTCGGATAATAAGCCAGTAAGGGGTATGATACAGTGCAGTCAGGAGGAGGAATTGCCACGATGCTGCCATAATTGCAGTTGTTGGGTAAATGCGGAATTTTGATAACAAGGGTAGCTCACTGCTGCTGGTTGCTGGATTCCCTGGTGGAACCCTAGCAGTAACAAATTGTTTTAGTAAGAAAGAGAAGGCAGGAGATTTGTCAGGGATGGGAGTGGTGGTGCTAACGGATCTATATAATAGCACACAGGAGGGGATGAGCGAAAAATTGCAGCTTTGCTATACCTCTCAAGTGGTGGAGTCTGATGAGGAGGTCTCAGGTGGCGACTTCAGAAGCGCTGACCGCCCGGTGTCCATGGTCCACGCGGAGGGCATCTGAGCTGGGATCCCTAGCGGGTTCTCGACTAGAGAAAGGAGAGAGGAGCTCAAATTAATTGTGGGGCAACACAAAGGCTGGCAGTCTGAGCGAAAACAGCTCTATTAGCAACTGAAAAGCCAGTGATTTCCTTGGCACCTTGCAGTCTGGAGAGAGAGCTACAAAGTCACGAAGGGGCTGTAACACTTGGTTGCTGGGAACATTTTTAGACAATAAACGCAGTTTTGTTTGGCAAATCAGTTACAGTTCAGTAATTTGTAGTACAGTTTTCAAGTAAAACAGTGCCTTAGCAAGACAGGATATGCTAGTCAGCAAGACAGGATATATGCTAGTTAGCAATAAGCAAACCTAAAGTACTGAAATGGTATGCCTCAGCAAGACAGAATGAGATAAAGCTGCTAGAAGGTTTAGTTGCAAAGGGATGGGAGAAATTGCAGTTGTTGACAGTAAGTAACCAATAAATAGAAACATCAGATAGGAGTGGGTGGAGACTGTGTGCATTTAAAGGAAGCCAGGGGTGGGGAATGAAAATCAAGGGAAGTTTGCAGATCTAGCACTGAATCAGTGCTCATACAGTTGAGAGAAACTGCAGCGGGGGAATGGTAAGTTACTTTACACAGGCCGAGCGGAACATAAGCAAATTAAATATATAAATTAGAAGCCGAGTACAGGGATGCACGCTTACATTAAGCCACACATCTCGGTGCTCCTGTCTCAGGTAGTGAGACCAGCCAATCAGGGAGCTCTACACAGGAGTGGAGCCAATAGCACTACCCTGAGAAGGCGCTGAAATTGAAAACAGCAAATTGCAAGTGATGATCCGGTTCAGCGTTCACACAGCCCAGAGAAATCGTGGCAATTTTTCAAGCATTGTACCTTATCTATCTTTTTGGGGGGTAGGTGGATCAGGCTCCTTGCACCATAGAGGTGCTATGGCTGGATCGTGACTGCTGCCTGAAGGGGCAAATTGCACCTTATCTATCTCTTTGGGGGGTGGGTGAATCAGGCTCCTTGCACCGTAGAAGTGCTATGGCTGGATCGTGACTGCTGCCTGACTTAAACAGCACAGAAGAAACAACATATTACCATCATTAATATGATGATTTCTGGTTCCAGAAAAAACTTTGGGAAGTAAGAAATTTTAATATTGTGCATGGACTTCATTTCTTTTTTTTTTAATTTATATTACGGAAGTTTTTTCCCTTTTCGCTCGTCCATATGTGGAGGCATGCACACACCAGGCACTGTGGGAGTTTTCACCCTACTAGCCCGCATCTTCCCTCATCTGTGCCACCACTGGACCTCCACCCGTGGTGATGGGATCAAGGAAGGACACAGCATCCACCCCAGGAGAGGAGAGCTGCCAATAGGTGGCTCAATCCTGCTTCTACCCCCGCCATCTCCCGATGACCAAGTCCCGACCCGGTCTCTGGCATGATGCAAGGTAAGGCTAGATGCTTCAACCTCTGTGTGACTGAGACAGCTACATGGACTTCATTTTCACTTTTGGAGTTGCAGTAGATTATTAGTTTGGTTGTCAAACCACTACAAACATATTCTCACTGTAAAAAGCACAATCATAAAACACTATTTGTCCCCTCCCTTGCCCAGAGATCCCTTTGTACTGTGGACCCAAGTGGTCCAATGACCTACCTCCAGCTCTATGTGAATGTAACAAGCTCAGCCAGTTCTAACCAGGTCTACATACACACACTTAGCCAACAACTATGCATGCAACTGAGACGCTACTTCAGTATCTGGTCCTGCACAACCTTAACTACTTACACCTCCCTCCCCAAGCCTCTTCTTACCCCCTTGCACCCCTGCCCATGAGGTCCACCCCTTCTCTCCTCCCTCTACCCTTTCCCCTCCCCACACCACCACATTGCAATTGGACAAGGCTATCTCTGGCAGCTTCTGCCGTTCTCTCTCCTTCCTCCACCTCCCGCCCCCGCCGCTCAGTTGGACAAGGCTATTCATTTGCTCCCCGCTTACTTCCTGACTCGTTCTTTTCCCCTCTGGCTGCTGACATGCTGTCTGGTTCCCTCAGCCAGGTTGCCCTATTACTTCTCAATGCATTGGGCCCTCTCTCTTCTAGTGTGTTGATTGAGATATTGCTCTGGCGAACCTGTACTGTTATGCGCAGGGATTGTAATCCTGTAGCACGATTCTGCTGTAAGAGCACTGGTTTACTTGCTGACTGTTTTATGTTCACCGTTTGTACTGTTATGTCTTGCTGACTGTTTTATGTTCACCGTTTGTACTGTTATGTCTTGCTGTGTACCGTTTAACTATTGACTTGGAGCCTTTGTAAATGAGCCCTCGGCTCAAAAGGTATTAATCCTAAACTGAAATAAATAAATAAATAAATAAATAAATAATCAATCCAGTGTTTATACGGCAATTACTTAGGGCAAAATCATTAACAGAATATATTCAGTAGATCCACATAGAAAATTTGATTCACATTTCTAATGGTACAATTATAATTCTTAAAAATTATCTTTAAAGGTTAAAGTCCTCTCCAAATTGACATTTAATGGCTAATTCCATTATCATCTATTAGTTAATAACACAAGAGAAGAGTTCCAATAATGTTCAGTTATCTTCAGTTTATTTTCTCCTTTAGAGGCAGTCTTGTTTAATTTCACTTGTAGATACACTCTGCTTAATCTATAACAATTACAGTTTCATAAAAGTACCCTTAATCTTGTAACAGCAATAATGTCATACGCTGTCCTATAGGATATTAAAACATTCGGTACCTAGCCCAGAGTTAGCCAAATGTGCTACCAGCCATAAGGAGTTCACCTGAAGTCAGTCCCCGAAGGTGTAACTTTTGTAAAGTAGCCAGCAGGCACCTCACTCAAACAACAACATGCCCCACAGAAAGGCAGGACCAAGTCCTGGGTAACAGGCCACAAACTGATAGGCAGTTTTACTGTACCCCACTCCTCTGGCCCAGTCAGATTTGACAGGTCGCTGCCACTGGGGCAAAACTGAGCCATCTTGTGCTACCAGCAAGGCCCTGCCACTGTACAAAGGTCTAATAGGTGCACTCTGCAGCACATGCTACTCTGTACTTCTAAAACTGCCCCTCCCCCGGCAATTATTCCCAAAACTGGACTACACCTTAGGTACCTAATAAAGGTCATTGGAACTGAGTCTGTTCTCTCACTTCAGGTCATTCTGTCCAGTGCTTAACCCAAAAATCAGTAATAAACTAAAACCACATCTTGAGTTCCTCACCCCAATGCTGGACTGAAAGAGTTTACTTTTGAAGGTGCTATAAGGCCAGGTCACAGCACCTTAAGCACTATAAGGCCATTCCTGAAACAGCAGAACTGCAGCATGCAGTCACCTATAAGGGCTTTCACCCTGTCTTTCCAAAAGTTGCATCACTTAATTGATGAAATCACCCAACCAGAGTACTAGCCTCTATAATGTGCCATGATCATTGATATCCATGTCAGCTCCTGTAGAGCTAAACCATAATCATATATATATATATATATACACACACACACACACACACACACAATAGGGGTGAACATGTAACACTGACAATAAAAACATGTATTCTCACTACAGTGGAATAACTCTGTGATGACAGACACTGTGGGTTTATTTCTTGATAAACCCACAGTGTCTACATCACCAGCAAATATACTCACAATGGTGATATCACCAGAGTGAGACTATCTACACTGCAGCCTGCAAACAGCTTCACAGTTTCTCTTCTCACTGAATCCTGCAACTAACTCAATTAGCATTGCAAAAGACAATCACCTGTGTCCCATAGTTATTCTGACAACCTAGTACCTTACTGTGCTGTTCTAATCTTCAAACCAGCTTCCTTCATAAACCAGTTTCTCTTTCTGAGTGCTGACTGCAACAGTTTGTCTGTCTCAGTGAAGCCTGCAACTTACTGAATAAACAGTCTGTTTCTCACTCCTAGCTGCAGGTAACACAATTATCATTGCAAATCACATGCACCTGTTTCTCATAGTGTCTGACACTCCCAGCCTATTCAGAAACACTTACACACACGGTCAGACCACACACAAACAGTGCTGTCGGTATAGCCTAGAGCTTAGAGTAACAAGCAATGAACCAACTTCCTGCATCCAGTAGTCCAGACCAGTGTTTAATTCTCACAACTTCCATTTCAATACTGTGTGACTCTGAAGAAATTACTTAACTGCCCAGTGCTCCCAGGTCCCCCTTCCCCCCCAAAAAAAACTTATCCAATTGCCAAAATAAAGTAAACAGGGAGAGAACACAGAAAAAAGTGATCCTAAAGGGTACTAGCCCTATTGTATAAATAACACGTGATGTGGTGATGAATATGGCAAACATTTAGAGCCTGCAAGCAGAGTGAACTACAATAATATCACAGTTCACTCTGCATTCATGCAAATATTTTCCATATTCCACGGTCGCCCATCATGTATCCTCTATATATATATATAGAGATATATATAGATATATATATATATAAATACATATATACATATCAACACATAAAACGAAACATAAAAATATTCTTATAACGACTAATCTCCTATACAAAATTCTATAAAGATATCTCAGAATGGCTAAAACTGCAGGTCTTTAGAGTCTGAGGCTGGCAGTGGTCTCGGTGTTTATTTCAATGGTACCAATTTTACTGCACTCAGTGGAGCGATTTGGGTCTTGCCTCACAGCAACCCCAAGTCGAAATATGCACCACAGGAAAGTACACTTCATGCAGTGTCTTAGCCATTAGTTCAGTGTGTCAAAGGACACTTGTAACAGCCCATTTGCTAGGTTTTGAAGCAAATGTTACATAAAATGAATTCATAGTTCCTTATACGTCTTGAGATGTCACAGACTTACCCATTTGCTACAAGATTTAAGCCAACATTCTTTTTCCAAGACGGAGCTGGGCAGAGTCAGCCAAAATTCCAGCACAGCATTTTCTTTTTTTAAATACCATTACAGGCTAAGAAACATTTCCTCTTGGTCCTTTTGGTTTCTATTTCCAGAGTACATGACCAATAGGATTTTTTTTAAATCTGTCTGAACAATTCCATCTGAAAAAAATTTTGGAAAGTTTTACCTCCTATTAAAAAAAAATGTTTCAGGCCACTGTTCCCAAAATGCCTACGGTATATACACAGAGTTTAAAATTCAGCAGGCATCAAGAGGGCAGTGTACTTGCATATGTCACTTTGCAGACCCGCTCATGGATTTCATCAGGGTTTCTGAAATTTATCTCCAACTCTCTTCCCTTTCCTGCATGGATCCTCTGGCCTCTAGGCACCTGTCTCTGGTGGGAGTTGACACCTCCTATGAATCCTGGTTATCGCGGTTGCATTCTCAAGCCTCCGTCTGTCATTGAGCACTCTCACCTGTAAAATTCAGCAAAACAAAAGTCGCTCCACTGAGTGCAGTAAAATTGGTACCACTGAAATAAACACCGAGACCCCCAGCTCCAGGCAATGATGTCATACCTTTTAAGGGCAGGCCAAGCCTATTAGCACATATTAGTGCACTCCAAACACAACCATTGTCCTGGGGACATTTTTTCTGCTCGGAGCTGTCTCAATCCCCACCTAGAGCCAAAGATTTCCATGAGACGACCATGCCAGCACCCTCCTGGAGATCCACAAATTGAGTGCCAACCAGATGCCGAATTGTCCAAGCGCAGTTCCACATGACAGTAAATGGCACAAAACCCCCGTTCATTTATTTAACACCCCCACATATGGGTTATAAGAAAACAGATTTTACCACATAGTACATACAGTACATATAGTATGACATTTAATTCAGCATTCGGTGATTTTGAAACAAAAATCAACAAGATAAAAAAGTCATGGAGAGCTGATCCGAGCTACTCATAAACTGACTAGTGGTATTGTGACAGATCACAAGTGAACATCAGCCTTAGCTGCCCCAGTCTCCACATTCAGGTACTCCATTCACTCACCTAATTTTCTAGATACCGAAGTCTGGACTGTTAACCCACTTAGAGTGGATTCCTAAAGTTAACCACTGGTAGCAGATACACAGAAGGATATTAAGCATAATTAGAAGGATAAAAAGGGCACAAAAGCTGAGACAATGCGCAGAGCAGAATAACAGCAGAGTTATCTTCACCTAGGGGATTCCTGCACTTTTGTTTGTCCATATTATTTTTTTTTTTCAAGTTGAAGCAGCAGTGTAGTGAAAACAAACGTTTCACAAAAAAGCTAGTTTCAGCTACAGGTAATAAAAATATTAGCATGCCTGTAAAATCTACTTTTCTAGGTACCATCAGTGCTACATACCATAAGTTTTATATTTTTTATTTTCTTGAGCCTAACCCTTACCAAGTTTACATTGGTATTTCTAAGCCAAATGTGGTGGCCATCTTCTTTTCTTGAGAAAAAAAAACTAAATTAAAACATCACTACAATACTTAAATTTCACTGGAACTAGAACAGTTTACAACCAAATAAAACTGGAAGATACTTTGAATCTTTTATAGTGAAAAAGATTAAGGGTCACATTTTTGCCCAGTTTTGCTGCACTGCTGCTTTTAATCATATTTAGTTTTTGTTGTATTTTTTCTTCACAGTTTAAAAAAAACATCAATTGCAAGAATCAGTAAATGTGAACTACTTATAAAGGGTTGTGTGTCGGACGTTTATATGTTGTTAACAATTGGCATTCAGTGACTGCAATTTTTCTAAAGAACAATAAAGTATACAGTACCTCCAAAACATACTGACTGTGATTCTGCTTGTAAACATTTATTGGTATGAACAAACAATGACAATTTTTAAAGCTTTAACTGGGACCCAATTCTCAAAACATTACAAAGCACAGCGGAAAAGTTTGTGTTGTGCTTTGTGTTTGCCCAGGTGTCTAGGGTTGCTGTTCTCAGTCGGATAATGCACTTGCACTGTCTGACTGAAAATAGGGTCAGGACAAGTCGGCAGTAACCCCATACTGCGCCGCCTCGACATGGAACCGGAGTATGGCTCACAATGAATGGCGAGGGGCACTATTTCAGTTCCCAAAAGTAGCCCCATAAATAAGCCCATTGGGTGTGCAAGGCACTGTGTGGCAATTTGAATGCCCATTATGGGCCCATTTACATAGGCTACGATGGAGCTTAGTGTGCCCCCGCCCGTGCCTCTTAGGCAGCCCTCAGTTGCTGGCATCCAGTGGTCCCTTCCCCTACCTGATGGTTGTGCGATGCAACACATAGTTCCCCTTGGCATCTAGTGCTCCCCCCACCCCATGCAAGATGTAATATATAGTTCTTCCTGGTGTACAGTGGTTCCTCCCCTCACCCGATGCCCTGCATGATGTATAAGAAGATAGTCTCTGGTGTCCAGTGGTCCCTCCCCCATCCAATCCCATGCCTGCCACTACATAAACATTTCCCTGGTGTTCAGTGGTCCCCCCGATCCCTCACCCGATGTATAAGAACATTTTCCATGGTGTCCAGTGGTCTGTCCCCCCACCTGATGCCCTGACTGATGCTCTATACCTTTACCCTGGTATCTAGTGGTCCTTCTCCCCACCCAATCTCCCACCCAATGCATAAGAAGACATTCCTCAGTGTCCAGTGGCTCCTCCTCTCACCTGATCCCATGCCTGCCACTAAATACATTTTTACCTGGTGTCCAGTGGTCCCTCCCCCCACCTACACCCATGCCTGATACAAAATAAATGTGTCTCTGGTATCCTGTGCCCCCCCCCCACTGATTGTTGCTCAATGTATTTGTTCATTGACAGCTCAGTCCGTGGTTGGCTGTAGTAGAGTGTGGACAGCTGTGCTGTTGGGAAGTCTGCTAGACACCAGAGAATCTTTACATTAGTATACAGGGGATCAGAAATAGGAGGGGCCACTAGACAACACAGAAAGGTTTCACGTTAGCATACCAGGGATCAGGAGAGACACTGGACAAAGGAAATCCAGTATTGAAACACTGGGCATGGGAAAGGGGGGGGCCACTAGACACCAGGAAAGTTTATTTCTGTTACATCGGACTGGTGATCAGTGGGGGGGACTAGCCACCAAGGAAAGTTTATATCAGCACATCGGGCCAGCAATTGGCGGAGGGGGCCACTAGACACCACAGAACAGTTATTTTGGCACATTGTGCCAGATATCAGTGTGGGGGGACCAGGAAAAGTTTATTTTGGCACATCAGGCCAGCGATCAGCGGGGTGGGGGGACCACTAGGCACCAGGGAATGTTTATTTTGACACATCAGGCCAGTGATCAGCGGGGAGGGGCACCAATAGCTACCAGGAAAGTTTATTTCAGCACATCAGGCAGGCGATCAGTGTTAGGTACCTCTAGACACCAAGGAAGGTTTTCTTCACATTGGGCAACAAGAGGTGGGGGTGGGCCACAGAACACAAGGGATACATCATATTCACATCGGGCATGGGATTGGGTGGAGGAGGCACCACTGGACACTAGGGAAATGTTTATTTGGTGGTGGGCATGGGATTGGGTGGGGGAGGGATCACTTGGCACCAGTGAATATCGTCTTATACAGCAGACAGAGAATTGGGTGGGGGGAAAGGACCACTAGACACCAGGGTAAAGGTATAGAACATCGGGCAGGGTATCAGGTTGGGGAGGGACCAGTGAACAGCAGGAACATGTTTATTTTGTATCAGCATGGGATCGGTGGGGGAAGGACTACTAGACACCAGAAACTATTGTGCTAAGAGTTGGGTAGAGGCTGCCTTGGTACCTCCACCAACCACTGGGGTTGCAGATTAAGGCAAGGTCTCCGTCGGCAGTATTTGCTCCATGCAAAGGCCCTTGCATGGAGCAAATATTCTGTGAATCGGGCTGTGCCAATATTCAGGTACCCTCCCTTCATTTGCATTTGTCCCCACACATTGCCCGAGTGCAAACTGGGCTTCTGTGAATAGCAGCTCAGGGCGCAAAATCAGGTTTGCTCATGCAAACCGTGTTTTCTCTTAGGCAAAGTTTCGAGAATCGAGGCCCTTGTAACATTTCTGTGACACATAGGAACATGTATGGTTTAGCACAACATAGTGTTCTCACTTGTAAACTCTGTAGTAGCATGGTGTAGCACAGTGTAGTGTGACCTACATGTAAACTCTGTAGTGTAGCATGGGGTAGTATATTGTAGTGTCTCCTACATGTAAACTCTGTAGTATAGTATGGGGTAGTATACTGTAGTGTCTCCTACATGTAAACTCTGTAGTGTAGCATGGTGTAGCATAGTGTAGTGTAGTGTGGCCTACATGTAAACTCTGTAGTGTAGCATGGTGTAGCATAGTGTAGTGTCACCTACATGTAAACTCTGTAGTGTAGTATGGGGTAGTATACTGTAGTGTCTCCTACATGTAAACTCTGTAGTGTAGCATGGTGTAGCATAGTGTAGTGTGACCTACATGTAAACTCTGTAGTGTAGCATGGTGTAGTATAATGTAGTGTGGCCTACATGTAAACTCAGCAGTGTAGTATGGGATAGTATACTGTAGTGTCTCCTACATGTAAACGCTGTAGTGTAGCATGGTGTAGCATAGTGTAGTATGGCCTACATGTAAATTCTGTAGTGTAGTATGGGGTAGTATAGTGTAATGTCCCCTACTGAATGAGGCTGCCCAAACATTGCAGCATCCAGCCGATTGTCCGGGGGGCCCCCTCCCCTTGGCTAAACAGGTAATAGAATATCTGTCTCCAGGAGTGGACAGCAGGCTCTGGAGACACCCCAGAGACAAGGTATCACCATGCCCTAAGGGGGGTCAGTGGGGAGGAGAAAGAGGGATATTTAGCTGGTCAGCTGTGGTCAGTCCCTCTTCTCCTCTGTCCAGTGGAACAAACAGAAGTCTCCAGCTCTCTGGCAAGGTAAGGTGGGGCTGGGGCCTATGGTTGGGAGGGAAGGGATCTGTATGGATCAAGGAGGGGTCGCTGGAATTCAGGAGTCCCTTCCACGAGCTGATTCTCTGCATGGGGACCTCGGCGTGTAAGGACCAGTGGAGGATTCTGCCCAGGTCAGGCATGGTCCAGCTGCCCATTGGCGGCCCGCCGATGGCACCAGTGTTTCAGCGCATCCTCCGCTGTCTCCTGAGCTCCTTGGAGTGCCCATGCTCCTTCCCTGGCCTTTCAGCATGGTGTCAGCCGAGGTCAGGCAGCAGGCATTCCCTGGGCAGTCATCGCGGTGCAATCCCCAGATACCCATGATGGAGCCTAAAAAGAATTAATAAAAATGATTTTTGTTTATCTTATTTATTAGTTTCGGATTAACACCTTTGAGCCAAAGGCTCTATTACATAGGTTCCACCTCAAGGACAATAAGGTAATTACAGAGTACAGGTAAACAAATAAGTTGGGTTAAACATACAGTACAAGCAATAGAATTGTACATTCAGAATGCTGGAAGGGTAAGCAGCAAGTTGCAAGTTAAGTTTTTTAAGTAGAGAGTTGTACAAGTATATATCCGTAGGTGCAGCCAGTGGCGTTTCCTGGCAGAGTGCTGTGCAGGAGCAAGTGGCAGGGGGCTTGGGCCCTAATTTGAGGAGGTGGCCAGTGGGAGGCGGGAAGTGAGCACAGCGTTGATGTTTGTTGAGAGAAAGGCAAGGGGGGGGGAGTGGTAGAGAAGGAAGGTTGGAAGGGTTAGAAGGAGCAGAGGGCATAGAGGAAGTTTAACCAGGCAGGGGAAGTGGGGTTAAACAGGTGTATAGAGGCGGCAGGGGTAGATAGGTTTGGTGGAGGATAGTGAGGGAGGTTTTAAGTGGCAGGGGAGGGAGCAGGGAGAATAATCGTTGGGGGGGGACTTTGGACTAAGTATAACAGTCACAGGAGGTTCGGGCAATGAGGTAGCCACAGAGTTTTCATTTAAAAGGGCCAAGTGTGGCAGTGTCAGTAACCTCCCTGGGCAAGGGAATTAAACCATGTTGGTGCTCTGAAAGCAAAAGACCTCTGTCCTTGAGATGTATATGTTGATGATGAATCAATATAGAGACCAAAATCCCTTAGTACTGTTTACTCTGCTTGGTGGCTTACCTTTAAAGCTCTTAGCAGAGATGGTGTGGCCTTCCTTTGGACTGCCTTCCTCAGTGGATAGATGGGGACATGGCCTGCGATTCGATCGGTCCCCCAGGTGGACCAAGGCTAGGCGGCCTTCCCCACTCCTGACCCTCTCCAGCTCCTAAAAGTTGGCTGGACCACGTGGCTGATCTGACTGGCTGGTTTCATCCCGGGGTTGCAGGGCATGGCTCATTGGTCCATTAGTAGGTCTGACCAAAAGCGCCCCACCCTCGACACTGCCACCACGGTGATCACCCCAGGCATGTTAGGCCATTGCAGTTTTGGGCATTGGTTCCCGTGATCTCGTGGTCATGAGATTTGGTGGCCATGATGTGGATGGCATGTTGGGGATGGTGGCTGAGCCTTCTTGCTCAACACTAATGGCTTCCTGGAGACCATTTTGCTCTGCCCAGGGGATTTGAAAGTGGCAGCGCCCCCAATTTAATAACATCTACGGGATCCCAGTTAGTGGAATGGGCATTAGGCAGCCCTCTACACATGGGTAGGCCACTCAAGATGGTGGTGGCAGTGGGCACGCCATGCTTGTTTGGGGCAACAAGGCATTGAGCGACCTCTAGTGGATTGTGGCTTCAGTGGCACACTGGGTTAATGCAGGACAATGATATGTAATGTGAGGTGCAGTGTTTGAATCCTACAGATTCATTATGGCTGGAGCTACCATGGAGCCATTTTCCCAGGGGTTGGCTCAGGGAGGGCTGCTTTACCTTATCAGTGGCTAGTTTGGTTGAGGGGACTGGATCACTGTGGCGCTCTCTGCGGCATCTCCCCTTGCTGCCACGGTCAGTAGTTTCGGCACTGAGGTGAGCAGCTGTGGGGAACCTCTAGGCATCCATATTGGATCGGCCCTTGGGCAGGTATGAAATTAAATAAAAAAATTCTTGAATGTATAGGGGTATTTCCAGACAGAACATTGTCTTTTGCACGATATTGGGAGGTGTCGGAGCCCTCCTTGGACGAGGAGAGAGCCAGCCCGAGCCTTGGAAGGTGCAGCTACTATGTGCTGGGCATTTTCGACAGGCCAGGATTTTCATATAGGGCTAATTCCATCAGGTAGGGGTCCTCATAGTTCATATGGCCTGAGGCTCAGCCCCCATTTTTCTATGGGTGCACTGAGGTTTGGGCATCCAGGACTTCCCACCCGTGCCGGATGCTAAACATCCATTACAAAGATTTCACTATCTAATGATCTCTATTGGGGGTGAATTTAGTTGTCTTTACAGAATCATGTCCGGCAGGTAGAGGAACCCGTCCCCCAGAGCGATGGCAGCAGCAGAGGAGAAGCTGAGATCCTTGTACAAGCTAAAAGGTGCGGCATGGCTGGAAGATTGCTTAGAGGGCCTGGAAGAACCCACGATTTCAACTGGAAAGAAGACGGTAGGACCAGGAAAACCAGTACCACCACTGAAGGTGTCTCGCGCTGAAGGTAAGCTCCAACCTGGAGGGCCACAGGTAGGGGCCAGTCAGGTGAGACAGGTTTTGGGTGCTGTCAGGGGTGAGGAGTCTGACGAGGATGTGGAAGACCTGGGGGAAGGTGGCGTGTTAGAGACAGATGGTGGCAAATTGCCACTGCATCCAGACTCTTCGGATGACGAAGGGGCAGGCGGCTCACAGCCAGGAACAGGGGCCAGCCTGTGGGAAGTGGTGGACGAGTGGCTGAAGTAGTTAGTAGGGGTGGTGGATGACTTAGTAACTGAAATTATGAACAAGACAGTCCCAGTACCATCAGGCGGGGAGGGCATAGGGACAGACAGGCCATCACCAGATAAGCCATAACCACCTCCACCGAAAAACTCTGTGCTGGGCTTGATACCTTGGTGGGCACTCATTTGACAAAAAAGGTTAGGCAGCAGATTAAGAATCAGCAGTATGTAGATATCTTCTCCCTCCTGAACCAGACCGTGGAGCCAAGTGAGCTGAAGAAGGAAAAGGGGGAGGATCAGGAATGCAAGAAAGTGAAGGTGCAGGGCGCATGACAATTGGGTGGTGGCATTTCTCATATGCCACTTCCTACTGCAGGCAGATGAGAAGCAGGGGTGGAACTGCTAAATTATATGCATAAGAAACAAGGAGGGATGGCCTGACTGATTATGACGAGGAATTTCATCCTGAGGTGCTAGGTGGATACTGCATTGGGCTGGGGAAGCAAGACATGGCCTTGATGGTGGGTGTCATGCAAAGTGGGGGAGTGCAGCACACAGACAGTGGCCTCCCCATAAAGGGGCCTTACCAGCGCAAAGTAGAGGGCATGACTCAGCAGTTGTGCTATGCGTACAACCAAAGCACATGCACACGCAGCAGTTGTAGGTTTAAGCACGCATGCATGGCTTGTGGCAAACAGCATCTCTTTCTGCAGTGCGCATCGGCATAAGGATGGAGAGGGTCTGGTTGAGGCATGCGGGGCAAGTTCACCAATCCCCAGGGTGGGAAGCCTCCCCACCTTGGTGCAGATAAGAAACAGTAAACCATGGCTGGACCAGTACCCAGACAGAGCAGCCACCGCATTGTTGGAAACTGGATTCACAGAAGGCTTCAGGATACCTTGCTTGGGCCTGCGCAGGGCATACAAGGCAGATAACTTGAAGTCAGCCAGGGTGCATTCACAGATTGTCCAGGACAAACTGGTGAAAGAGAGGCAGCTGGGGCGGCTGAGTGGACCATTCACTAGGCCCCCTTGGGATGATTTATAGGTTTCACCGGTTGGCTTGGTTCCCAAAAAGACTACAGGTGAGCTTTGGCTGATTAACCACCTGTCGTACCCTCACAGCGACTCAGTGAATGACCATATCGATTCTTTGCCTACATCTGTACATTATCAGTCCTTTGACAGAGCCTTAGAGGTGGTTCGCTCCAGGGGGCCGGGGGCGCTCATGGCAAAAGCAGACATTGAGTCCATGTTCCACTTGCTGTCAGTCCATCCCGATGATCAGGTTCTCATGAGCATGAAATTTGAGGGTTCATATTATGTAGACAATTGCATGCCCATGGGTTGCTTGGTTGCCTGCACAGTCTTCGAGCACTTCAGCTCCTTTCTGCATAGGGTCACTGCTCGGATGGCTCATAGTCAGGCCATTGTGTACTACCTCGATGATTTCCTGTTTGTAGGACCGGCGGGGACCATGGCAAGCTTTCGACAGGTATGCAAAGAGGTCGGGGGTGCCCTTGGTTGCCAGAAAGTCAGAGCCCCAGGAACTATACTCACCTTCTAGGGCATCAAAATTGATTCTGGGGCCAGGTTGTGCAGACTGCTTCAGTATCAGCTGGTAACATTAAAAAGCCTACTACAGAGGGTCCTGGTTAGTAAAAAGGTTACGTTCCGGGCATTGCAGCAGTTGGTGGGGCACCTTAACTTCGCATGCCGGGTCACTTCAGTGGGCAGGTCTTTTATGTGATGGCTGGCAAAGAGGGGTCGAGGGTGCGTAAAGTCTCACCATGGGATTAGGGTCACAGAGCAGTTTAGGGAGGACATTCAAGTTGGGCACATATTCTTAGACCATTTCAACAGGGTGACCTGGTGGCAAAGCCCTTGGGGCAGGGAGCACTTAGAACTTTGCACTGATGCGGCAGGAGGAAGGGACTTCAGAGCCTACTTCCAAGGGGAATGGTGCACAGGACAGTGGCCAGTGTGGCGGCTGGCAGCAGGACTGGGCAAGCAGATCACACTACCGGAATCTTTCCCAGTGGTGGTAGCTCTTTGCATTTGGGGTGTTAGTCTGAAGGACAGAGCAGCGCATTTCAGGTCAGACAACATGGGAGTGGTGCATGCTATCAATCAGTAATTGGGCCCAATGGGTCCATTGGGGGACTTAATGCTGGTTTTCATTTTGAAATGTTTACTGTTTAATATCACGTTCAAGGCAGTGCATGTACCAGGGTTGATAACGGGATTGCTGATGCTTTATTTCGTTTGCAGTGGCAGAGGTTCTTTGAGTTGGCACCAGGAGCAGACCCACAGCCATGCAGGGTCCCCCGTAATTCCATTGCACCCAGAATGAGGGAGGCTTACTGCCGGTGGGGTAGAACACTATATCGCCACACAGGAAGTCGCGGGGTGGGCAGATGTTTGGCCCATTCCAGTGAACCAACTGTGCAAATACATCATGGCAGGGAAGAGGGTGGATTATTTGCCAGGTGTGATGGGTCGACACTTGGCAGGTCTTTCGTGGTTGGCAAGGGCCATGGGCATAGGGGATAACACTAAGGCCTTTAGGATGTGTAAGCTGTTGAAGGGATGGTGGAGAGAGCAGGCTAGCCTACCGTATGCTAGATGACCCATCACACTAGTGATTCTGGCCAGCCTTTGGGCATCCCTGCCCATGGTTTGTTGAAATGGTTATGAAGCTCATTTGTCTGAGACGCTTTTTATGGTAGCCTTCTGTGGGGCATTCAGGGTGTCAGAGCTGACTCAGGCAACAGGTAAGAGAGGGGGGCCCTGGGCTGTTAACACTAGACGTAGCCATGGTGGGGCCTAGGGTTTAGTTAGTTAAGTCAAAGACGGAGCAGCTAGGGGCAGGATGCTAGTATGAGTTGAAAGCACCAGCAGGAGATGGTTGGTTGGTGGAGCGCATGATCTGCAACTACCAGTCATCCTGCGCTGAGCAAGGAGAGGCCTCTTTCTGTCATCAGGATGGGAGGCCAGTTATGGCATATCAGTTCAGGTTCATTCTTAAAAAGGCACTTCAGCATGTGGGGCTGGATGTCTGTGAATATGGTACTCATCTGGATAGGGGCAGCAGTGAATGTCGGGAGTTTGGGCCTGTCCAATTTGGAGATTCAGGCATTGGGCGATGGAGGTCCCAGACATTCTTGCGCTATGTACGACGGCATTTGCAGTAATGAATTTTGTCTTTTGCAGGTCTCAAGGATGACAGTAGCAGCATCTGGATACATGAACACTCCTTTATTTGGTGGCAGCAAAGAGAGTGGCAAGCCAGCCAGAGGGAAGCAACCTGTTGATTTCACGAGATGCAGCCCAAATTTGGTGGATGGGGTTACAAGGGGGGCGTTGGGGTGCGGTTGCTTCTGAAGCTTTGAGTTGAGGCTGGCAGGAGAAGGAAGCTGGACATCTTGCTGATCCACCTGGATGGCGAAGATCTGGGCCACTCAAAGACAGTGAATCTGCTGCTGGCAATGAAGGATGATCTGCCACCCAGTAAGGCCTGGTGGCCCCATACTATTTTCATCTTGTCACACGTGTTGATGCAGAGGAGCTGGCCTCATGCAAGATGAGGGGTAGCATTGAACAGGGCTTGCATGATAATTAATAGGGAGAAGAGAGTTTTTATGGAGTCCTTGGGGGGCATGGTATTGAAGCATGATAGAATAAAGGAATAATGCATGACAGGGTGTATGTCGTGCTGGGATGATGTCACGCCTGGGGTGATTAGGCACGAGGCCGCAGGCCAAGTGCGACTAATCACCCCAGAAGTGACGTTATCCCAGCACGACACACACCCTGGAGTGCATTATTCCTATTATACAATGGCTTATTTGTAATATTAAAAAAAAAGATATGAAAAAGTAAATTTAAAATTGATTTTGGGTCATTTTTTTATATGAGTAGGATTACTTTATTGGAAAAAAGTGCCGATTTTCAATTCTAGCCAGCAGGTGGAGCTGTGTTTCTGCAGTCCTCCTAGTAACTAAGCAACTCTTCTTAGCATAGCACCTCTGATGCTGGTGCTTGGTTTGTTACTGTGCTCTATCATTTTTTTTTAAATTCAGGTTTTCATTTTGTGTCTTATCTCTGTAGTAAGTAAATGCTGGTGGTAACTTGGGAATCATAAGCCCTCTACCCCCCCATGTGTTTTGTCCGCTGGCTCGCTCTCTGTACAACATTTCTCCAACAAGGAAATGGCAAGGAGAATTTTTTTTTTATTTTCTGTAGAGCATGGTGTCATTGAAAAACAAACAAGCAAGAAGAGTGGTTTGAAGAGTGAGGAGGGGTTTGAAAGACAGAACGCAGTGTCTGTTAATCACATGCTCGCCGCCACTGACCAGGCACATTGTTCAGAGGGAATCGGGAAGTGGGTTGCCGAAAGGGGACTGTAGGCTGGGTTGTGAAGTGCTTCTGGAATTCATATGGTTTCAAGGCGGTGGATTTAAAAAATAAGAAAGTTTTTCTGGGGTGGGTTGGGCTTGGATATGTGTCACCATTGTGTGCTGAGTTTTGGCTGTTTCTGTGTAAGGGAGGAATTTATAGCGCTGTGAAGAAACGCCAGGCAGTTTTCTGCAGTGTGGTGACGGAAATGAAAGTAATAGCTGTGCAGTGATTTTTTTCCCCTTTCTTTACATTTCATGCGGTCACTATGTGTGCTGGGACTAGATCCGTGATGTTATGCCAGGATAACTTCACAGGTCCAGTCCACATTGACCAATGAGTGTTCTAGATTCTTTCTTGCCATTGTATAATTTATAATACCCATCAGGGCCTGGTGGTGGAAGAGAATGGAAAAGTGCAGGTGGAAAGTCTGGTTTACTTATTGGAAGATTTCAGGAAGACCTTGGAGCTTAGGACTCAGCGAGTGGCTTGGGGGGTTGGACTTGGTCCAGCCTGTGGTGGCTCGGGAGAAGCGCATGAGGAAGGTAGCGGGGAACAAGGGGGTGAGGCCAGTTCTCTGGAAGGTCTCATTACCCTTGGTTGGCATGAGGATGGTAGACCAAGAGACCTGTACCTGCATGGGGAGTCTCAGTCCAACCTCAGCAGTGCATACTGCAAGGTCAGTGGCGCTGGACAGGGGGCAGCTGCCAGGACCTTGGCCCTTTGAGCTATCCCGCAACTATGGGGTGATACCCTGGCATGCACCATAGGAGATTTCCACGTAGATGATTGGTGGGGAGGCTGGAGGTATGACCCTTCCTCCCGGCAGTGCACGCTGCTCAAGGATAATAAGAATATTAATATTAGGAGAGATGAAATAAAAGAGTTAAGAAAGAACTAATTAACAGCAAAGTTAAATATTAATGTTCAAGTTGTTATATAAATAAATGCATGGCAGCGGCCATTTCTTCCAAGATCTATGTGTGTCTTCTTTGGTTGAGGGGGGCTGTGGGCCTACTGGACAAATGTAAACTCTGTAGTGTAGCATGGTGTAGTATAGTGTAGTGTCACCTACATGTAAACTCTGTAGTGCAGCATGGTGTAGTATGGTGTGGTGTCCCCTACATGTAAACTCTGTAGTGTAGTATGGGGTAGTATACTGTAGTGTCACCTACATGTAAACTCTGTAGTGTAGCATGGTGTAGTATAGTGTAATGTGGCCTAAATGTAAACTCTGTGGCGGTGAGCATGGTGGTAGTATAGTGAATGTCAACCATGTCAAACTCTGTAGTGTAGCATGGTATAGTATAGTGTAGTGTCAACTACATGTAAACCTGTAGTGTAGCATGGTGTAGTATAGTGTAGTGTCACCTACATGTAAACTCTGTACTGTGGCATGGTGTAACATAGTGTAGTGTCACCTACATGTAAACTCTGTAGTGTAGCATGGTAGTAAGTGTAGTGTCACCTACATGTAAACTCTGTACTGTGGCATGGTGTAACATAGTATAGTGTCACCTACATGTAAACTCTGTGGTGTGGCATGGTGTGGGATAGTAGTGTCACCTACATGTAACTCTGTAGTGTGGCATGGTGTAGGCATGGTGTAGTGTCTCTTACTTGTAAACTCTGTAGTGTAGCATGGTGTGTGAGTAGTGTCACCTACATGCAAACTCTGTACTGTAGCATGGTGTACTATAGTAGTAGTCCCCTACATGTACAGTCTGTACTGTAGCATGGTGTAGCACAAAATGTAAAAACAAGAACAAGGTGCGGCATCAGCATGTGGTCTGAAAGCAAAAGAAAATGGTTATTTTAAATGCACGCTGAAAATAGAAAACAGAGTTAAAAATCTATGGTTCGACCATGTCTTCTTCAGGAAATATCTAAAAGAAAAAGCAAAGTTATTGTAGAGGAGAGGTAAAATAAGGAATATATATGTGGGGAAAGAAAAAAGGGGGAGGCTCAGGGAGAAGAAGTGATAAATAGCAAGATAAAGAGAGAATATGGAAAACAAAAAGATGATGGGAATGACAAGGGATAATGTCAGTGAATGAGCTAGAGAAGTTCCAGGTGGGGACTAATTAACGAGGCCTAGTAAGATGGCTGAAAGGTGACAAATGTGGTTGAAAGGCACTAGATGGAGACATCTATAGGAAATGAAGATAGATGTATACAAATACAAACAGACATCAGGGAAAAGAAGAAGTGGCAGAAAGATATTAGTAGAAATTAAGTCTGTCATTTAAACCGGAGGGCTGCTGGAGCAGTTGGATATGATCAGCTTGCTTTCCATGTTTTTCTCTGGTCAGATAAATCCCGAAGCCCTGCTGAAGGACACAAACAGAAAGATTATTGACACTGTGGTCCCTGGAGATAAAGCCTACTGGGTCATAATGTCCTTAATAGCGTACAACATTATGGCTAACCGAGATAGCGCCGTGGCAGAGTGAATGGTGCAATACCACGATACTGCTGTATGTGGTATTGCACCATCTGCTCTTTCCCAGGTAGAGGATAAGACCTCTGCTGGGAGTGGGTTCTATTGAACAGCTGCTGTGGCTCACTGGACTGAGCCACAGCAGCAGGAACCCAGGTAGCTGCGCTCTGGGACTGGGTTTGATTCCCGGTCCCAGAAACATTTATTTTTATTTTACTTTGTGTGTTCTCGAGGTAACCCCCCAGAGTTGAGAATCTTAGTGGGGGTTCAGGCACAGCCCCCATATCGCAGGTGTGGGGGGCAGAGCCCCACATAAAAAAGACATGCCTCATGACAGAAATTGCGCTGTATTGGCAGCGTGATTTTGCCATGTGGCATAATGTCTTGCAACATTATGACCCCGTGATGAGATAAAGTGGGATACAATGGGTTTATCAGTGTCTCCATTCCTGACTGCCCTGTAGTGGTCCCTGAACTGGTCAGCAAGACATCTACCAGTTTCTCTGATGTAAACAGCTGCACACTTACTGCAAAGAATACAGTACACCACATTAGTGGAGGTGCATGAGAACTCCTTGGTGATGTGAAAAACACCTGTGGGCCCCAGAATTTCAGTCACACTAGAAATAAATTTGCAGGTATAGCATGTGAGTTCTGTTGCAACGTTTGGTACCTGGTAGGGAGGAACTGTTAGGAGTAGGTAGACTGCTTTTTACCAGGAGATTCCTCAGGTTGGGTGGCCAGTGGTAGGAGGCAATAGGTGGTTCTGTAAAGGAAGTACTAATGTTGAGTCAGTTTGCAAAATATGAAAGCTACTGGTGATGATCCTGTGAAGAGAAGGTGTACTCTGATGAAAGGGAAGCACTAGTGGAATTCGTCATTGTTCTTGCATGACAGTATCCTTCCTACGGGGTCAAGGTTACGGGGCATGTTACTGAACCGGTAGAGTGCTCTATCCACTGTGCTTTTAGGGTATCCCCTGTTAATAAAAAAAACTATGCATTATTTGGGCCTCCTCAGCAAAATCCTCATTTTCATTGCATAACCTGCGAAGTCTAAGAAACTGTGAATATGGCAGCCATTTCCTTACATGTTTAGGATGGAAGGAGCTTTGCAGAAGGAAATTGTGTGAGTCAGTGGGTTTGTAATAAACTGATGTCTTCAGACCAGTGTTTCTGCACTGACAGTTTGATACCCAGAAAAGGCAGTGTAACAGAGGATACTTCAACTGTGTACTGAAGGGAAGGATGGGCCGTGGTGAACTTGTCCAAGAAGATTTGAAGGGTCTCTCAGGAGCAGGGGGTAGCTCTCACACAGTCATCTATTTGTACAGTTCAGGCACAGATCCTGTGAATGAGAGAAAAAACTGTTCCTCCTCCCAACCCACAAACAGATTGGCAAAGCTGGGACCCATCTTGGAACCCATGGCAACTCCACTGATCTACAAAAAAAAAAAAAACTGTTATTAAAAGAAAAAGCATTGAGTTTTAGAACAAGTTCTGCCAGATGGGTTAGTGTGTGTGTGGGTGTCTGCTGGATGTCACTCTTATTCAGAAAATGCTGCAAAGCTGTCAGGCCATCATTGGGGCGGATCGGTGTGTACAGAGATTTGATGTCCATGGTGAAGATGAGCTGATGGGAGCCACTGAATCTGAACCCGTCAAATAACCGGAGAGCATGGTTAGTGTCTTTAATGTAGATGGGCAGGGATTCAACGAGTGGTCTCATGAGGCTGTCTAAAAATGCAGAGATGTGGGACAGGAGCAGGGAGACACAATAGGATGCCCAGGGTTACCTGTTTTGTGGATTTTGGGAAGGAGATAAAGCCTGGATGCCTGAGGATGCTGAACTATGAGTCCCTTAGCTGAAGCAGGGAGATCTTTGTTTTCAATAGCAGAGGCGATGGTGGTGGTGACCTCAGTCTGATAGTCAGCATTGGGGTCCTGGGGAAGAGAAAAGTAAAACCTGGTGTCGGAGAGTTGCTGTGTGGCTTCAGTGATGTATAGCTTCTTTTGCCAGACCACAACAGCACCTCCCTTATCAGCTGGTTTAATAACAATGTCATTCCTCCATTGCAGAGATCTGATGGCTGTAAACTCATCAGTTGTCAGGTTGGAGTGGTCGTGCCTGCAATGAAAATTGAAGTTAGTGGTGTTTTCCATGCATTGGTTAACAAAATAATCCATGGCAGCAAAATGTCCTGGGGGGTCATGCACTACATTGGGGATTGATGTCATTGATTATTCTGGTAATAGTCATCATCTGCAGGAAGAGGAGTCTCATTAGAAAAATGAGTTGTAAATCGTACTCTGCGATAGAAATGCTGCAGATCAACTTGGACCTGGAGTACATCGAGTTGTCTGGGTGTGGGTACAAAAGAGAGACCCTTGCTAAGGAGAGATTGCTCATCTTGTGTCAGGGGGGAGATCTGGAGGAATGCAAAATACCACATTGGTAGGTTGTGTCTGACTTGAGGGCTCATGTTGGTTGTTAATCTGTTGGGGGAGAGAGACTGAAGTTTGGCAGATTTGGTGTCCTTCAGGAACTGAAAGAGAGTGGAGTTAAGGTGTTGGATGCAGTGCTTAATAAAAGGAAGGTTATGTGGGGCTGTTTGCTGTAGGAAGTCCTTTTGCCTTTGGATGATTTTGTCAACAGAGATTCCTCTAGATCGCCCCCTGATTCAAGAATGGGCACATTTGGGGAACCGTATTTGTTAAAAATTATAGTATTAATTGTGCTTCATCAATAACATACTAATTTATCCCCCCGAGCCAGTCATTGCTGTATCAGAGTGGTTTCACTTGCCTTCAGCTTGAGCCAGAACAGCTTAGTTGTGCTGTTGTCGCACTAAGTTGAATCCGTGCAAAACCACTCTCATACAGCCATGCACAGCAACGAGTGGCTCTGGACCTCCGGGGGACATACTAACAAAAATACAGGGATAGAGTATCAATGGAATGCTCATGAGTCTATCTTCCTGTGCCTTCCTCTCTTGATTTTTCAGAGAATCCAGGGTGGGTGGGCACCTGTATCAATGTTCCAGGCAGGCAACCCCTCCACCCCGAAGCTCAATCCAACCATGACTGGCTGCTAGTGCTCACCTTACACCCTGGGGTTAAGTTGTCCAGGCAGGCAGAAGCTCACTGGAACTGCATGAAGGGAAAACAATTTGGAAGTTCAGTACTATAAATCGTCCGCAGCTGCTTCTACAAATTTACAAAATGCACTTCAGTTCAAAATTGTAATCTCAGTAAGGTAGGTGTGACTAAAGCTCCTTTTCTACAGTTCACTGTTCATATTTCTGTCACACATGGGTGGGGCTTTTTTTTAAATAGCCCCACTGATACATTACTTACTAATTAACTGCATCAATGGGTTATTATTAAAAATACATGGAAGCCTTAACAATGCAGGGCAGAACAGACATACAAACGTTTTGTGCACTGCAGCAGTAGCAAAGAAGCTGTACTCACATATAGCTTACTAGTGTATGAAACACTTTTATGCATGGACTTCCATGCCTGGAATATGCTTGTTGTGCTTCAGTAGCGATATCTTTATGTTGTGCTGCAGTAGTGATGTCACTACTCCAGCACGACGACCAACAACAACGACCACGATCAGATGATATTCAACCAAGCGAGAAGCTTTTTTGTACACTTGAACTTACAGAAAAAGCTGCAGCACTTTAATTCAATAATGTACGCACACCACCAACACTCGAGTGCTACCCTCACAACTCCCAGTTCTCTGAGAAGAAGCAGAGTGTCTGAAATAGGCATGGGTCCTGACCTTACACCATAAAACAATGTATGGGCATCCACACACACAAGCATGTGTCTTCATCTTGAGTTTTCTGTAGCAACCAGAGGAACTCTTGAGCTGTTCGCTCTCGAGATTCCTGGTGGTTGCCATAAAAACCTCTCAGTGCAGACATAACCTTATTGTGTATGGTTACCCATACATCATCCTAAAGATCAGAGTGTAACAATAACTGTTACAGGATCCCCCTCTCCTTCCATTCCATTCTTCATTAGGTAGTTCATATTTCTCTCCCACTTTCTCCCTCATGTGTAAAGCTTCATTTATAGACCGCTGATGCAGTAATTAATTACTTCATCAGTGGGTTAAAGCTGATGAGGGACCATCTGTGGACAGGACAGAGTCAGAAGTATGAAGTTAGTGTACTATAGCAAACAGCTCACACATAGCTTAGTACTGTTTGTGCACTTCTGGCTCAAAGTATACCAATAACAGTTACAGGCGGACCCTCTCCTTCCATCCCATTCATGATCTGCAGCATAACATCAGTATTCTTTTCCTTCCCCACTCCCCATTATCCATATATCTTCTAATCCCTAGCTGAATCCATCTCCTGACCCTGGCTTGCTCTCTTCTCCTCGATTTCCCAGACCCCTTATTACACAGTATTGGTCACAAATTATGAGTCAGCTCTAGTACAAAAAGGTGCAAGCACGGTCACAAAAGCTCTCACCATGCCCTGCCTATTCTTACCATTAACTTTTGCATAATACCGAGCAAAGACGAGTCTTTAATGAAAGGAAATTATTATGAAAATCATCCTGCCATGTCCTGACTGTCACTTGTGTACTGCTGGTGGCTGGTCACACAGCACCTTTAGATTTTTGTTCCTTCTCCAAGTAAGGATGCCAGTGCATCAGTTCTGGTTTAAAGTAGCAGTGCATGAATGCGGAAAAAATGGTTGCTATACTTCTTTTAAATACTATTTTAGATTTATCTTTATCTCCTGATTTGTATGATACCTTTCTTTCTATATTTTGAGTCTGCTTTACTACTTTCTATGTTTGCTTGCGCACATGCGCAAGAAACATTTTGTGGCAGCTTGCTGGAGTAGCAGGTTGTGGAGGTGTGGCAGTGTTGTGGCCAATGCTGCCACTGCTTTTGGGGCATGTCTCTGTGGCACCAATGAATGAGCAGGCTGTCTATGACAGAAGCTGAAGCGTTCTACCAACTTGACAGAAATCGCCACTGCAATGAGAGACAGGCTTGTCATTGCAGCGGCAGAACTGACATGACTCCATTACGTGCTGTGCCTGGTGAAACATTTCAATAAGCATGGCGGCTCCCGCTGTCCTCCTTTCACAGTCCCTAGAAAGCCAATGTTGGGGGTGCCCAATCCCCCTGTTGGCATGCCCCTCCCAGATTGTTTGCGGCCAGGGGTGCCCAATCCCCATCGGCATAATGTTCCCCTGTTTATTTGTCTGCGAGGTGGGGTGCCTGAAATCCCCTTGGCATCATGCCCCACACACAGACATGCTTTCTTTGCTGAAGGGTGCCCAATCCCTGTCAGCTTCAGTCCCCCCGCAAAAACACAGGTGGCACACTGGGAGCCCACCCCAGTGTGCACAAATGTTTTAGTAAAGCTGTAAAAAAACCTTCCCACGACGCCCCCATAAAACAGAAAATGGTCCTCATGGTCATGACACCCCTCCCCAACCCGTACCCACCATCTGCACACCCACCTCCCACACCCCTCACCCATAATTACCTCTGGAGCCTGGTGCGACAATCTGAGGTGGGTGGAAGATGTCTGAACTCTTCAAAAGCTGACCCATGAACTGAAGAAAAGCACGGTAAGCTCTATAATGACATCAATGGGGAGGTTCAACTTAGGTGGATATTTCAGCCTTTTTTTGCAACTTTTGGTTCCAAATTTTCAACATGTGGTTCTTTGGACCCCACCTCATGAACTCAATCACTGTCATTTCATTCTTCGGTCTCGAATGGTGATTTTGTGGTCACTGCGCAGAATCACCTGTTGGGACTGATTAGTGAAATGACAGCATCACTGTTCATGAGGTGAGCTCCCAAAAAGCCTATGTTGCAAATTTGGTGAAAAAATTCCCAAAAATGACTGTTACAACCATGCGTTACGCAGTTCCCATGCACGCTTGTAACTTCGAGAATGTTTAATATTTTCACTCCAGATTTTCAACATTGCCATTTTTTCCACATCTCCTTATGAGCAGCATAGCTGTCATTTTTCACATCCTGCACAAAATATGTTTTCGCACATCTAGCACACAATGGCGTGGTTGCTGTGGGAAATCAATGTTTGGGACAGATTTAGAAAATCACAGTGAAAGCATTCATAAGGAGAGGTCTCAAAAAGCCCATGTTGCAAATCTGGTGAAAAAATCCCCAAAATAATTGTATTACGGATGTGCTTTGCGCAGTTTCTATGCACGCTTGTGACTTCACCAATTTTTTTATATTTTCATTCCAGATTTTCAACATTACCATTTTTTTACACCTCCTCATGAACAGTGCAGCTAGCATTTTTCACATCCTGTTTGAAATGTGTTTTCGCACCTGTAGTGCCAAATGGTGCAGCCTCTGTGCAAAATCAGTTCCTTACTAGCATGTGTTGCGCAGTTCTTTCGCACGATTGTAACTTCGCCAATTTTTTATATTTTCACTTCAGATTTTCAACACTGCTATTTTTGCACACCACCTTATGAACAGTACAGCAGTCATTTTTCTCATCCTGCCTGAGACATGTTTTCACACCTGTGGCACACAACGGGCACAGTCGCTGTGCGAAATCAAGGTTTGGGACAGATTAACAAAATCACAGCGCCACTGTTCATGAGCAGAGGCCCCAAAATGCCTATGTTGAAAATTTGGTGTAAAAATTCCCCAAAATAATTGCATTACGGGTGTGCTTTGCGCAGTTTCTATGCACGCTTGTGACCACCAATTTTCTTATATTTTCATTCCAGATTTTCAACATTACCATTTTTTTACACCTCCTCATGAACAGTGCAGCTAGCATTTTGACATCCTGCTTGAAATGTGTTTTTGCACCTGTGGCAAATAGTGAATGCAGTCACTGTGCAAATCACCTTCGGCTAACGAACTGATAGTGTCACTGTTCATGAGAATAGGGTCACAAAAGCCCATACTGAACACTTGGAGTGAAAATGCCAAGAAATGCCTGGAGCATTAGGGTTTCTGATCATAATGCCCTACCCTGTAGGGATTAACAGGCATCAGGGTGTGACATGGGATTGTCAACAGTAATGCTCGCCATTCCACCCCACCCTGCAGCCATTGACAGGCATTTGGGTGTGCCTTGGACTATTTGGCCCCAAAGTTTACCCCATTCTCTTATGCTACACCCATTTCAGCATATTTCCTTATGGAATGGGGTGAGTGTAAAGCCGAGGACCCCAAAGGCACCTCAACACTTGGTGTCTGCAGGGTGGGGTGAGGTGAAATGGCGTGAGCGTTATGGGCGATGACCCAAAGGCACACCCCAATGCCTGTCCATCTCTGCAGAGTGGGGGTGGGGTTGGCGTCATTTCAATACTTCACTGCCATTCCTATTATTCATCTGTCTAAATCCTGCACTTCCAATGCTAATGCCGGCAAGCAAAAATTTGGCATTGACAAACACTTGTTTCACATTTGAAATAATCCTCCTTTGCTGATGAACATGAAGAATTAATAATTCTGGTCATTTTATGTGACAAGTAAAGGCACTGCCTGCCAGCTCCTTTTAAGATGACTCATACCAGGTTTGCATCAGTATTTGCAGTGGTTTTGACCGCCCGGTGTCCCATAATGTGAGGGAGCCTGTCTCGCTGCATTAAAGTTATATTTTAGTCACAACAGAAGAGATTTTAAACAACCAATGTACAGTACAAAACAGATAAAAACCTGGTCCAAGCCATTGAATTAACTCCCTTTCAGATGCAAAAAAAGTACTACTAATGCTTAGTCAGTTCATACAAATCAGTAGATGAGGGAGAGGCTGAGGCACTCTAAAACAATTAAAAAGCACATTTTCAACACATTCACACACTGCTGCTTTAAGGACACGGGACCCAATTCCAAGGCAGGCTATGGGCGTGGGTGAGATACACCAAACTCCATGGCGTATCCTGCGACTTACACCATGATGTTCGCCCATTGGAATTCCAAGTGGCGACTTGCGCCATGGTGGATGCAGGCTGCAACAACCGTGTGTTGTAAGTGGTGCAAGTGTGAGTTACGACAGCAATGTCCTCAATTCCTAGGAGGGCAGCTGTCATAACCTGCAGTTGCAATTCTGAAAGGTGCAGTGGCATGCGGAATTATGGCAGCTTCGCAGCTGTTCTAAGTGGCATCCAGGGCTGGCACCATTGGATGCTGCGACACAGTGCCACAGCAATGGTTCCATACTGCCCCCCAAGCCCCCGCAAGCACACCCCTGCACCCCAACCCCCTGATTATCTTGTACCCCTGGGGGCCCGATCCATGGTGCACCCCCCCACCTATGCCATCAGTCCTGCCCCCCCATGCCCCCTGGTGTTTTCCATGGTGGTCCGGGGTGGGGGAGTGCCTATCGCCTGCCACGAGTTGTGACCTACAGGGCATATCCTGCATGTTGCAAGTGCTGGGACCCTGCCATTCTTGGAATGTGGCATTGGGTCCCTGGCATAGTGGCGAATGGCATAACTTGCTCCCGGCTGTGAGTTATGCCATTCATCTTGGAATCAGCCCCACTGCCTTCAGACAGTTAGTGGTGGAAACGACCTGCTGGGAGTGACTTGGTTACAAACTGTTTAAAGTGTGATATCTTACTGGTGCCTCCAATGCTATCATGAACCATATACAAGATTGTTTTCTGCCACACAGATGCATAGCATGCATTTAAATTCTATTCCTCCACTTGAACAATCACTTATGTTTAAGTTGTTTTACCAGAGATTCACATTACACATAGGGTCATGATAAGGTATATAAAAAAAAAGACTGAGAATATTCCAGAAAAGGTAACAAAAAAATATACATACATACATATACACACACGCACGTGCACGCACGTGCACACGTATATATGTATGTACATAATAATCTAAATAAACTGATCTGAGACTTGGGTTTATTTGCTAGAAACTACCAAAATCTGTGGTTGCTGGTTGGAGACAGCATGTCTTGCAAAGTTGCAACTCCCTCTCATACCTCTCTACCCTTAACTATTCCACAAAGTAGTAGTCAAAATTGGCACTGACTGGCCCACTAGCCAAATGCTGGTAGATTTTATGTCGGCCCAATAAAACTTTATAGCAGCTGTCCCTACTGACTTGTATTGGAGAAGTTAGTTAACATTTCAATAAGTGCAACAGTTGGACCAGTGCAAAAGTATGTGGGGCTAGTGGATTTTCCCAGTCACTAGCCCTACTGGCTAGTGGCTGCAAAACTTCATTTTGACCCTGCATAGGCAACATAGGGACATTCCAGTTCCACCTTAATCCCACCCACATCCCCACGTGATGTATCCCAGATTATCCCTTTCCATTTCAGTGTGCCACGGCGCTTAACCAGTTACTGCTGGGACTTTCAGGATGGATTTCTTGAGAGGGGTATATGCCTTACCACCACTGGGTTATGTGCTTCACTCTCTGCTGATCTGGGTTCTTCTGATCTTCTCTGCTGGGGTGCTGTTTGATATGCCTGTGCTGCTGACCTGCCGCTAAGGGATGCTGCTTGATGTGGCTCCAGGTGGGCTGCTTGAGATGGCTAGTAAGGGTTAATTAAGGGAATCTCTCTCCAAACCTGGCAACCTCCTCTCTGTAGTCTCTTCTGCTCTAGATTGCTGCCTCCCTGACTGTCTCAGACTCTCTCCCTAGATCTGCCCACTACCCCTCTCTCTAGACTAGGCCTCGTACTCCTCTCTCTAGAGTAAGTCTGTATTCTCCTTCTTCTGATGACTCCTAGGCTTGCTATGTCTGGCTGGTGATTGCTGCTGGGCCTGGCACTGCTTTTTCAGCTGCTGCTGTGGCCTTGATGGTGGTATTGCCGCCTACAGTAGGTAGATTAGTGCTTGGGTGTGGTTGCTGCCCCTTCCCTTCCCCAGCCCCCTGCCATACTCCGCTGCTGTCAGTCACTCCCTGCCACAACAAGGCCCACAAACACCTGACTCCCTCCCTGAAGAATACTAGTACCAGCCTGGATGACTTCCTGCTCTGTCACCCTGAGCACCCTGCCAGCCACTTTCTGCATAGTTTCTGCCTGCTACAGCCCAAGTCAGTGTCTCCTCTCCTCAAGCAAGCCTCTCCTTCTGGCTCTGCTGCTCAATTAGCCTGGTCTTGGGGTTGCTGCTGGCTCTCTGTTTCCTCTCTCCCACAGGTCTGGTGGGCCATGGGCGGCCTGCCTGACAGCTTCTTGGGGGAAGTAAAGTGACCCGCAAACTGCCTTCAGCCCTCCTGGCTTCTTCTCATAACCCTGGTGGCACTAACCAGATGAATCACCACTAACTCACTACTGGTCTGCTGCTCTTCTGCTGGATGGTAGACCACCCCTCACTGCTGTGCTGCTGCTAGCCTGTTCTACATTTACTCCCACTCACATTATTCGACACCTACTCACCTTCCTGATTCTCAATCCTGCCTTCATTTAAACCATAGTGCCGCCAAATCAGAATGCAGGTCTGATTGGTGGCACATGTGCAGACAGAGACTGGGAGCCAAACCTGCAAAATTTTAAAATACCTCCACCACAGACCATAGGCCACCAATGAATTTCATACATCCATGTCAGGATCGCGGCGGGGGGGGAGAGTTCGGGGATGATATCACTGGCCACTACATGCCTACCTTGTCCTGCAGTCGTGCCCACAAAATGGCACCAATTTCAAAGAACTCCACAAACCCACATGAGGACATGGGGATGGGGATGAGCAATGGACAGCCACGTGGGGTGAGGGGGCGCTCAGGTCACATGCAAAATCATAGATCCAGAGGAGAGAAAAAAGGAAAAAAGTGCAATCTGGAAATTATTGCTGGGGCAGAGCTCACACCCAAAAATGCACATGTCCCATGAGCCCATACAACCCAGCACCCATGGAGACAGGAAACTACAGACCTGTTAGTTGGACCTCAGTGGTAGGGGAAATGATGGAATCACTTCTGAAAGAAAGAACTGTTGACTACCTAGAGGCCAGTGGGGCACAGGACCCAAGGCAGCATGGGTTCACAGCGGGAAGGTCATGTCAGATGAATCTAATTGATTTCTTTGACTGGGTGACCAAAGTAGTAGACCAGGGAGGGGCTGTGGACATGGCCTACCTTGGCATTAGCAAGGCATTTGACACAGTCCCACACAAAAGATTAATAAACACAGTAGCCAGTCTGCAAGTGGGTCCCAGGGTGGTAGCCTGGGTAAAATATTGGCTGGACAACAGGACACAGAGGGTAATAGTAAACGAAGTCCAATCTGAATCAATGGGGGTTACTAGCAGGGTACCGCAGGGTTCAGTACTGGGTCTGATCCCTTTTAATGTCTTTATAAGTAACATTGCAGAAGGACTTGAAGGAAAAGTATGCCTCTTTGCAGGCGACACAAAGATCTGCAACAGGGTTGATACACAAGGCGGGTGGAAAGGATGAGAGGGACTTAACAAGGTTGGAGGAATTGTCAAATGTGGCAGCTTAGATTCAATGCAAAGAAGTGCAAATAAATTATTATTATTATTATTACGTTTTTGCTGACCGGGTAAGTGCACTAGACAAATCCTGCCTATTTTCAGGCACGACCCGGGGAGGGGGATACAGATGAATGCCAACTGACCTTGAACCAGATTAAGCTGTTGGTGGTATTTTTAGTGAATGCACCTGGGAAACAAAAACCCAGAGGAACAGTACACAGTTTGGGGGGGGGTAGGTACTAAAAACAAAAAAATGGAAAGGGACCTGGGGGTAGTCATATCAGATGACCTAAAGGTAAGCAAGTAATGTGAGAAGGCAGTGAGGAGGGCTGGGAGGATACTGGGATGTATGGGAAGAGGCATCACCAGTAGAAAACATGAAGTTGTTATCCCTCTGTACAATAGTTGGTGAGACCCCCATCTGGAGTACTGCGTGCAGTTCCGGACACCACATCTCTGCAAGGACACAGGCAGGATGGAGGCAGTCCAGAGGAGAGCAACTAAAATGGTGCAAGGTCTGCACCAGATGCCATACAAAAAGAGACCAAAGGAGCTTAATATGTATACCCTGGAGGAAAGGTGGGGGGGACATGATAGAAACTTTCAAGTACCTCAAGGGAATCAACAAAATCCAGGAGGGTAGCATCTTTCAGAAAAAGAGATGTGTAAGAACAAGGGGACACAATTAGAAGATAGAGGGGGGATGACTCAAGGGCAATTTGAGGAAGTATTTTTTCATGGAGAGGATGGTTGACACATGGAAGGGCCTTCCTCGGGAGATTTTGATAAACTCTTTAATGAAAATAGGGGTGGAGGAAGAAACCTGCAATTGGTTTATAATTGGTTTATATCATACCTTGATAAAAGATCACAATTTGTTGTCCTAAATGGACACCAGTCAAAAATGGACTATGTAACAAGAGGGTTCCCCAGGGTTCTATCCTGGGCCCCTCCTGTTCATAGTCTATTTAAATGACTTACCAAGAAAATTGGACATTCAAAATTTGTCTATATGCAGACGATACAGTTTTAGTAGCAGAGGAAAAACTACAAGTGAAGTAGAACTAAACTTACAAAGTGACTTTAGCATCATGCAAGGTCACTTTTCATCTCTAGGTTTATTAGTTAATAGTAAAAGACACAGGTTATGTAATTTGCATTGGACTTAAAGTGAATTTCAAAATTAAATATAAAGACACAAGAGGGTAAGTTTTTAGAACAAACTGAAACATATAAATATTTAGGGGTACATATAGATCAATATCTTACTTTCCAATATCATATAACAAATTTAATAAAGAAAACACATGTTAAGATTGGAGCTATGAGACGAATATCAAATTGTATGACAAGAGAAACAAGATTGATAATGATCAATCAATTAATAATGCCGGTTATTGACTATGGAAGTCATATTTACAGACATACAGCAAGAAAACATTTAAATAACTTGGATACACTTTATAATAAGCTTGCAAGATTTTGTGTTAAGGTGTGATTTTAAAACTCATTATTGCACTATGTATATGGATTTGGGTTGGATTCCATTAGACTTATGGGCTAGGGGAATCTGGCTAAATCAGGTTCGTAATATATTTAAAATCAATCTTTAGATAACTTAAAAAACAAATTACAAAAACCAAAACATGGTTTAAATTTAAGAAAAACTGGTGCTAGAGATTTAATAATACCAAAGTTAAAAAATCGATTTAGTGAAATGACCCTTCAATATCAAGTAGTTAAAAGCTGGAACTGTCTTCCTCCTTTTTTACGTGAATTAATAACTACTGATCATGTTTTTAAAAATGGCCTGAATCACGAACTTAGTTTTCGTTGTTGTTGTAATAGGTGAAATTAATGTAAATCTAAAAATGCTAACATGCCTGTTATTGATGAGTTTGTAAAACTCTGATGTATTGTTTTGTACTTTTCTGTAACTTGTATTGTTATAAATGTATAGTTGTAATAATTTTGCATAATGTAAACAGGTAAGCCTTGTGAACAGGGATTTTCGGAACCCTGATGGCTGTATCACTGTATAAATAAAATTTTACCATACTATACCATACCAGGTTGTGGGGTCAAAACAGTGGGGGAATTCAAGAATGCATGGGACAAACATAGGGCAATTCTAGTAGGGGTAGGAGGACGTAGGCTGTTGGCTAACTAGGATCTGCAGCTTATCAATAGGTAGGAAATGGGCAGAAAAGTGGGCCAAGTGGTCCTTATCTGCCATCAAATCATATGTTTTTATGTGGCTATGAAACCAAGCTGATCATCCACCTTGCCTCTCAGCAGCCTTCCGGTTTAAATGAAAAACTTAATTTCTACTAATATCTCTCTGCCACACCGTCTTTTCCCTAATGTCTGTTTGTATTTGTACACATCTATTTTCATTTTCCAGAGATGTCTCCATCTATGTCCCTTTTCACTACACTTGTCACCTTTCAGCCTTCTTACTAGGCCTTGTTAATTAGTCCCCACCTGTGGACGTCTCCACCTCATTCACTGCTATTATGCCTCATCACTCCCATCATCTTATTGTTTTCCAGATTCTCTCTATATCTTACCATTTATCACTTCTTCACCCTGATCCTCCCCTTTTTCCTTTACCCACAACTATATTCCTTATTTTACCTCTCCTCTACAATAACTTTGCTTTGGCTCTTTTAGATATTTCCTGAAGAAGACCTATGGTCGAAAGCATCGATTTTTAACTCTATTTTCTATTTTAAAATAACTATGGTGTAGCATAGTGTAGTGTCACCTACATGTAAACTCTGTAGTGTAGCATAGTGTAGTGTCACCTATATGTAAACTCTGTAGTGTAGCATAGTGTAGTGTCACCTACATGTAAACTCTAGTGTAGTGTCACCTACATGTAAACTCTGTAGTGTAGCATAGTGTAGTGTCACCTACATGTAAACTCTGTAGTGTAGCATAGTGTAGTGTCACCTACATGTAAACTCTGTAGAGTAGCATAGTGTAGTGTCACCTACATGTAAACTCTGTAGAGTAGCATAGTGTAGTGTCACCTACATGTAAACTCTGTAGTGTAGCATAGTGTAGTGTCACCTACATGTAAACTCTGTAGTGTAGCATAGTGTAGTGTCACCTACATGTAAACTCTAGTGTAGTGTCACCTACATGTAAACTCTGCAGTGTAGCGTAGTGTAGAGTCACCTACATGTAAACTCTGTGGTGTAGCATAGTGTAGTGTCACCTACATGTAAACTCTGTAGAGTAGCATAGTGTAGTGTCACCTACATGTAAACTCTGTAGTGTAGCATAGTGTAGTGTCACCTACATGTAAACTCTGTAGTGTAGCATAGTGTAGTGTCACCTACATGGAATCTCTGTGAATCTCTGCACTGTAGCATGGTGTGGGATAGTGTGGTGTCACCTACATGTAAACTCTGTAGTGTAGCATGGTGTGGGATAGTGTAGTGTCACCTACATGTAAACTCTGTAGTGTAGCATAGTGTAGTGTCACCTACATGTGTACTCTGTAGTGCAGAAAGGTGTAGCATCGTGTAGTGTCACCTACATTTAACCTCTATAGTGTAGCATGGTGTAGCACAGAATAGTGTTACCTACATGTAAACTCTATAGTGTAGTATGGTGTAGCATAGTGTAGTCTCACTGGCATGTAAACTCTGTAGTGTAGCATGTTGTAGCATAGTGTAGTGTCACTGGCATGTAAACTCTGCAGTGTAGCATGGTGTAGCATAGTGTAGTCTCACTGGCATGTAAACTCTGTAGTGTAGCATGGTGTAGCATAGTGTAGTGTCACCTACATGTAAACTCTGTAGTGTAGCAAGGTGTAGCATAGTGTAGTCTCACTGGCATGTAAACTCTGTAGTGTAGCATGCTGTAGCATAGTGTAGTGTCACCTACATGTAAATTCTGTAGTGTAGCATGCTGTAGCATAGTGTAGGGTCACCTACATGTAAACTCTGTAGTGTAGCATTAGGTAGTGTCACCTATGTTTAAACTCCATAGTGTAGCATTGTGTAGCATAGTGTAGTGTCACCTACATGTAAACTCTGTAGTGCAGCATGTTGTAGCATAGTGTAGTGTCACTGGCATGTAAACTCTGTAGTGTAGCATGTTGTAGCATAGTGTAGTGTCACCTCCATGTAAACTCTGTAGTGTAGCATGATATAACATAGCGTAGTACCACCTACATGTAAACTCTTTGGCGTAGCATGGTGTAGAATAATGCAGTGTCACCGACATGTAAACTCTGTAGTCAGGGGTGTAGCCAGGGATTTCAGATCTGCACACCAAGTGGACTCACTGCTACCCCCCTCCCATTGTTGGGTGAGCTAACCCCCACCCCCCCAGGTGTAACCCGGCGATATACAAATGTACACCAGGACCGTGTTTATTGCCTCATTTGGCACAATACCTACAACTTTGTTTCTCATGACAGCGGTTGGTGCCATGCATGGGTAAATACAAATGCCATGCATTGTTCCCTAAGACGCCCACATACCTGCCCAGAGCCTGTAAAGTTGTATTGTCCTTGGGATGCAAAGACAGTATTAGTGACCAGTCCTTCTAGTTCCGACTCCTATGAATAAAATTACAGAAAGGTTCAGTAAGGGACCTGGACACCCTGGAAAGCTGGGCTCACACATGGAAATTAAATTTCAATATCACCAAGTGCAAGATGTTGCATCTTGGTCGGGGAAACCCTAAACACAGGTACACCCTGGATGGGGAGGCACTGGAGGCCTCAATAAGGGAAAAAGACCTAGGGGTCATGGTGGATGCATGTATGAATAACTATGAGCAATGCAGGAGAGTGGCTAGCAAGGCAAACAGGATGTTGGGATGCATCGTAAGGGGGATCACCTCTAGGAGCAAGGAAGTGATTCTGCCGCTGTACAATGGACTAGTTAGACCACACCTTGAGTACTGTGTACAGTACTGGAGACCACACTTGAAGAGGGACATACAGCTCCTGGAGAGGGTACAGAGGAGGGCAACTAAGATGATACGAGGGCTAGGGGGATTTGACGTATGAGGACAGACTTGAGGAGCTCTGCCCGTTTTCATTGGAGGAGAGGAGAGACAGGGGGGACATGATTGAGGTCTTCAAGTACCTCAAGGGAATAAATAGGGTAAACATGGAGGGGATCTTTAGACTAAAGCAGGGAGGTATCACCAGAGGGCATGGTTTGAAGTTGGAAGGTGGAAGGGTGGGGGGGAAAAGAGGAGGAGGTTTTACACTGAGAGGGTGGTGGACCCTTGGAATGCACTGCCTGGCGAGCTGGTTCAGAGATCCACAGTGGAGGGCTTCAAGAGAGGGTGGGACAGACACAGAAAGTGGATGTATCAGATGATGGCCTGTCCCAGGAGGGTGGAGATGGATGATAGGGGTTTCTGGAGCACGAGGGATGGGAGGGCCTCGGCACCCAACTAAGGATCTAAGGTTCGAGCAGACTCGATAGACCGTAAGGCCTAATCTGCTGGCAAATAGTATGTTAGTATGTTCAGTATTTTCTTTGTTAGTTTTCATGGAAAAGGAAGCAGCTCAGAGCCTATTTGCTACCTCCCTTAAATAAAATTGCACACCATGGGGTGCTTGGAGTGTGCTTGCCTACACCCATGCTCACACCCTCTGACTGGTGTAAAAGGTCAAAAACCTACTGTATGCCACTCTCCAAACTTAAAAATTATTATAATCCCATCTGCCCTCCCACCAGCGGCTCAGACCAGCAATGCTGTGCTCCGTAGTAGTGTCGATTAGGCATGATTTGGTTCTTTAAAAACAACGCTTTTTTTTAAATATGTGGCCCTTCTAAGCCCCATAATATGATCTACCCACTGTATATCATGGCACTGCTCTGTAGAAAAAAATCCATCCTGATATAAAGTCAGGAGAAAATAGCATTATACCTCACAGATTTACATGTTATGGCTCTTTTTTTGCCCAGCAAATGCTAGTATGTGCTTCACTGTCCATTGTATCCATGTTTGTAACTGCTGATAAACCCCTGGTACCTCCTGCTATACCATGACCTTACCCCATGTCTATTGTAATGAGTGCTGGCACATACCAAACAACATGACCCTACGTCTTCAATTACCTAAAGCTAATAAAGGAATTATTTAAACCGTCTGCCACCCACTGTGACAGCAAATTTCTTTAGCACTGTTTTGCTTGAATAGACTTCCTGAAGAAGGTTAATTCACCCATGTTTACCAGGGAAAGCTATCTGGAATGCTTTCGAGGAAGCCCTCTTCCTGGAGAAAGCAGGTAGTTCCTGCTGACTTTTTAAGCCCTGGAAGTTTCTCAGGCTACAATAAGTACTTATATCATCTCAGCTGATAACTATAGTGTCTGTGTTAAGACAAGCTTCAGACAACTATACATTAGCGATATACAGGCTATTTCATTATCAAAGTTCTGATGGTGTACCCCCAGAGGCTGTAACCATATTTTTAGATACTGACTGAACATCATGGAAGTCATGTGCAAATGATAACAAAGGCTGTTTCAGTCTAATGATTTGTCTGCCAAAAGTTGCAAATCATCCCATCCTATAGAAAAGTTACATGGCTGCGATCCAACCTCAAAGGAAGTGTTCATCCCAATAATGCCTGTTTAGCCATGACAACCGTCGCCTCCTATCTCGGCACTAGGTCTAGTACCCTCATGCTGGCCTGGCCTTACTGCACCATTTTCTTTAAAAAAAAACAAACCAAAATGGACACCCACCACATGGTCTGTAACAACTTTGGTGGTTGCCCTGTGGCCTCTATCTCAGCCCACCTGACAATATCCAGCCTCCTGTGACTGCAGCATGTCGCCCTGGAAGCAACACAGTGTTTTGTTTTGTTTTTAAACATATTTCTCCCCATTAATCAATAGTATGCTGATCTATTCAGTGGCCCTGCTAGGTAACTATGACCCCCCCCCCATAAATAAAGGACCCCTTTCTAGTATGTTATTTTATTGCTAATTATTCTTCTGTTTGAATAGGTAGGGCCTGTGAACCTTGGCTTCCCACCCCTTTTGCTTTCTCAAAATGGCGGCTGCCTGTGGCCTGTACAAAATGGCGCCTGGCCCCATGGCCTGACGCAAAATGGTGGCCACCACACAGCCCTTTCTCCGCTCATTTGCTGCATTCTCAAACAAAACTCCGCTTTCATTCCATAGTGCTGCCCCCAACATCAAATGCATTCAGGCTGGCACTGCTGCTGAAGCTCAAAACTCCCCTTTTCTCCTCCCCTTCTTGCCCTCCTGATAGGGGTCATTTTTTCGACTGACAGTAAGTAAAGGGCAGGCTCAGCCCCCCCCCCCCAAGAGCTCACGCTCTATTATTTATTTATTTTCTTTCTTTATTTTTCACCCGATCAACCAACTTTTTGCCTCCTCTTGCTCCCCTTAACCCAAGACCAGACCTGCAATTTGACCAGCTGTAGCTTTGAAATTAAAATTGTGGAATAAAATGGCTTCCTATCCCATACTGCCAATAAAACTAACCTGCCAGAGCTAACGTTTTCTTATAAGATTCATTGCCATGTATAATGTACACCACTCTTGTATGCAGAATTTCCTAGGCATTCCTCCTAACTGCTCATGTCCGACCTTCCAGTGGCTTAGCTCTGGCCAGTCACTCCCTTTGGAATCCTCTCCTCTCCAACCAAATTCCTAAATTCTTGAGAGGATATGTGAACCACGAAGTAGCAGGGAGATAAGACCCGCTCCCCCCCCCGTGTCTCTCTTGGCCCGACCTCGGCCTCCTGTACACATCTTCCCTTCAGGCACCCAGCCGCAGCTTTTGTCTCTGTTGAAACAAAGAAGTGATCCTGGACTTTCGACCCAAACCACACGGTCGCTCGCTGCCCACCTGTTTGTTTGTTTTTCCGCCCAGAAATGCTCCTTTGTTTTCTCCTCCCACCATGTGGCCAGGCCACAACATGAACTACTCATTATCCCTCATCAGTCACCTACCTTGTGGCCTCCCATAAACCTCATTGGTGCTGTCCTCACCCCCCCCACTGCCCTTCCGGTGGGGCTACTGGCCTCTGTAGCTCATGTCTTTTCTGGTTAACTCCGCTGCATATAAATGTCCCCCCAAACCTCTACATAATTTAGGCTGCGAGTCACCATTGGGACCTCTTTTCCTTCTTTGCTCAACCCCGCCAGCATGCACATGCCCTTTATCGCTGTTCTGCCCTCTTGGTTCTGTGACAGCCAGACTACTGCCCTCAACCACGATGGTCAACTAAGTTACCGGGGATTATAAACCCCCACCCATCCACCAAGACACTCAAAACCAATAAAGCCACTCAAAACTCTAGAGGGCTCCATGCATTGTTGTATCTGATATGTAGCGAGTCAGCCCTAATGGATTCCATGGGATTCAACTTCAGTAAGAGAAACCCCAATAAGCAGACATTGTAAACAACTCGTCCTCATAAGATCAAATACCTTGGCTAAAATTTAGCGTTTTCCCACAAATAATAATTGTCTCCTAAGGCAAACAATCTGGCATCCTCCACCTATTTCTGTATATCAAGTATTTCTACCTGTTTCAAACAAACTTCTCCCAGTAGTCTTTGCCAGAAAAGACACTACCTCAAGATTAACCCAGCTCCCCACCAAAACCTATCACAACCTACACAATGCTTTTATTACAACTCTTAAACACTCTGTTTGCTATGAAAAGATTATCTTACCAAGCACATTCTTCTTTTTTTTTTTTTTTCAGGAACTCTCAGACTGATGTACTAAATAAATCAAAATTTGCCTAGCAAAAGTGAGGAGTGCTTCCTGTGCAGCCCATTATATTCCTCCTTGCACTCCACCCTTTGCTCTATTTCTCCTCTCTCTCTCTCTCCCTCCCGTCCAACCTATCCCTGGCTCTGTTTCTTAATGCCCCACCCCATATTGTCAGGTCATCCTCCTGGATCCGAACCCCCTCCTTCTTTCCCTGGCCTCCCCTATGACCACTTTTCCAAACCCTGCCTTGGTTCCCAGTTCCCCTCCCTCCCCATTCTCGGTCCCTCCTTCTAGGCTTCCAGGCCTATAACAATGGGGCTTGTCTTTCTAGAGACAATCCTTCATCTGCGCTGCAGCATAGTGTAGTGTCACCTACATATAAACTCTGGTGTAGCATGGTGTAGCATAGTGTAGTGTCACCTACATATAAACTCTGTAGAGCAGCATGGCGTGGCATATGTAGTGTCACCTACATATAAACTCTGTAGTGCAGCATGGGGTAGCATGGTGTAGTGTCACCTACATATAAACTCTGTAGAGCAGCATGGCGTAGCATAGTGTGTGTGTCACCTACATATAAACTCTGTAGTGCAGCATGGGGTAGTATAATTTAGTGTCACCTACATGTAAACTCTATAGTGTGGCATGGTGTAGCATAGTGTAGTGTCACCTACATATAAACTCTGTAGTGCAGCATGGTGTGGCACAGTGTAGTGTCACCTACATATGATAAACTCTGAAGAGGGGCAGCATGGGGTAGGCATAGGTGTAGTGTCACCTACATATAAACTCTGTAGTGTGGCATGGTGTGTTAGCATATGTACAGTGTCACCTACATGTAAACTCTGTAGTGTGCATGGTGTAGGATAGTGTAGTGTGACCTACATGCAAACTCTGTAGTATAGTATGGGGTAGTATAGTGTAGTGTGACCTACATGTAAACTCTGTGAGTATAGTATGGGATAGCATAGTGTAGTGTGACCTACATGTAAACTCTGTGGTGTAGCAAATGTGTAGCATAAGCGTAGTGCCACCTACATATAAACTCTGTTGTGCAGCATGGGTAGCAAAGTGTAGTGTCACCTACATATAAACTCTGTAGTGTAGCATGGGTGTAGCATAGTGTAATGTCACCTACATATAAACTTCTGTAGTGTGATATGGTGTAGTATAGTGCAGTGTCACCTGCATGTAAACTCTGTAGTCTGATATGGTGTAGCATAGTGTAGTGTCACCTACATGTAAACCCTGTAGTGTAGCATGGTGTAGCATAGAGAGTGTCACCTACATGTAAACTCTGTAGTGTGGCATGGTGTAGCATAGTGTAGTGTCATTTACATGTAAACTCTGCAGTGCAGCATGGGGTAGCATAGTGTAGTGTCACCTGCATACAAACTCTGTAGTGTGGCATGGTGTAGCATAGCGTACTGTCACCTACATATAAACTCTGTAGTGCAGCATGGGGTAGCATAGTGTAGTGTCACCTACATGTAAACTCTGTAGAGTGGCATGGTGTAGCATAGTGTAGTGTCACCTACATATAAACTTTGTAGTGCAGCATGGGGTAGTATAGTTTAACGTCACTTACATGTGAACTCTGTAGTGTGATATGGTGTAGTATAGTGTAGTGTCACCTGCATGTAAACTCTGTAGTGTGATACGGTGTAGCATAGTGTAGTGTCGCCTACATGTAAACTTTGTAGTGCAGAATGGTGTAGCATACTGAGTGTCACCTACACGTAAATTCTGTAGTGTGACATTGTGTAGCATAACGTAATGTCACCTGCACATAAATTCTGTAGTGCGATATGGTGCAGCATAGTGCTGTATCATCTACATGTAAACTTTGCAGTGTGACATGGTGTTGCATAGTGCAGTGTTACCTACATGTAAATTCTGTAGTGAAGCATTGTGTAGCACAGTGAATGTCTCCTACATGTAAACTCTGTAGTGCAGCATGGTATAACATAGTGTAATGTCACCTACATGTAAGCTCTGTAGTGTGATAAGGTGTAGCTAAGTGTAGTGTCACCTGAATGTGAACTCTGTAGAGTAGCATGGTGTAACACAGTGTACTGTGACCTGTATATAAACTCTGCAGTGCAGCAAGGTGTAGTATAGTGCAGTGTCAGTTACAAGTAAACACTGTAATGTGATAAGGTGTAGCTTAGTGTAGTGTCACCTGAATGTGAACTCTGTAGTGTAGCATGGTGTAACATAGTGTACTGTGACCTGTATATAAACTCTGTAGTGCAGCAAGGTGTTGTATAGTGCAGTGTCAGCTACAAGTAAACACTGTAATGTGATACGGTGTAGTATAGTGCAGTGTCACCTACATGTAAAGTCTGTTGCGTGATATGTTGTAGCATAGTATTGAAGCATTGAAGAGGACATACAGCTCCTGGAAAGGTACAGAGGAGGGCAACTAAGATGATACGAGGGCTAGGGATTTGACATATGAGGACAGACTTGAGGAGCTCTGCCTGTTTTCATTGGAGGAGAGGAGAGACAGGGGACATGATAGAGGTCTTCAAGTACCTCAAGGGAATAAATAGGGTAAACATGGAGGGGATCTTTAGACTAAAGCAAGGAGGTATCACCAGAGGGCATGGTTTGAAGTTGGAAGGTGGAAGGGTGAGGGGAAAAGAGGAGGTATTTCACTGAGAGGGTGGTGGACCCTTGGAATGCGCTGCCTGGTGAGCTGGTTCAGAGATCCACAGTGAAGAGCTTCAAGTGAGGGTGGGACAGACACAGTAAGTGGATGTATCAGATGATGGCCTGTCCAAGGGGGGAGGGGATGTATGATAGGGGTTTCTGAAACACAAGGGGGGGGGCCTCGGCACCCAACTAGGGATCTGAAGTTTGAGCAGACTCGATAGACCATAAAGCCTAATCTGCTGGCAAATAGTATGTTAGTATAGTGTAGTGTCATCTACATGTAAACTCTGCAGTGTAGCATGGTGTATCATAGTGAATGTCACCAGCATGTAAACTCTGTATTGTGATATGGTGTAGCATAGTGTAGTGCCACCTACATGTAACCTCTGTAGTGTAGTATGGTGTAGCATAGTGAGTGTCACCTACATGCAAACTCTGTAGTTCAGCACCGTGTAGTATAGTGCAGTGTCACCTACATGTAAACTTTGCAGTGTGATATGGGATAGCAGAGTGTAATGTCACCTACATGTAAATGCTGTAATGTAATATGGTGTAGCATAGTGTAGTGTCACCTACATGTAAACTCTGTAGTGTAGCATGGTGCTGTATTGTGATGTGTCCCCTACATGTAAACTGTGTTGTGTGACAAGCTGTAGCATAGTGTAGTGTCTCCTATATGAAACTCTGCAGTGTAGCATGTTGTAGCATAGTGCAGTGTCTCATACAAGTAAATTCTAGTGTGATATGGTGTAGCATAGTATAGTGTCTCTATATGCAAACTCTGTAGTCTAGCAAGGTGTAGCATAGTGCAGTGTCACCTACATATAAACTCTGTAGTGTAGCATGGTGTAGTATAGGGCAGTGTCACTTACATGTAAACTCTGTAGTTTGATATGGTGTAGCATAGTTTAGTGTCACCTCATATAAACTCTGTGGCGTAGCATGGGTGTAGCATAGTGTAGTGTCATATACATGTAAACTCTGTAATGTGATACGGTGTAGCTTGAGTGCAGTGTCACCTAAATGTGAACTCTGTAGTGTGATGTTGTGAAGCATAATGCAGTATCATCTACATGTATGCATTGTAGTATGATATGGTGTAGCATAGTATAGTGTCACCTGCATGTAAATTCTGTAGTGTAGCATTGGGTAGCATAGTGAATGTCTCCTACATGTAAACTCTGTAGTGTAGCATGGTGCAGCAGAGTGTAATGTCACCTACATAAAAACTCTGTAGTGTGATATGGTGTAGCATATTGTAGTGCCACCTAGATGGAAACTCTGTAGAGTAACATGGTTTAGCATAGTGAGTGTCTCTACATGGGAAACTCTGTAGTGCAGCATGGTGTAGCATAGGTAATATCGCAACATGTAAACTCTGTAGTGTGGCAGGGTGTAGCATAGTGTAGTGTCATCTACATGTAAACTCTGTAGTATAGCATGGTGTAGCACTGTAGCACCACCTACATTTCAACTCTACTGTAGCATGCTGTAGCATAGTGTAGTGTCACTGGCATGTAAACTCTGTAGTGTAGCATGTTGGACCGCAGAGTAGTGTCACCCACAAGTAAACTCTGTAGTGTAGAATGATGTAACATAGTGTACTACCACCAGCATATAAACTCTCTAGTGTAGCATGGTGTACCATAGTGTAGTGTCACCGACATGTAAGCTCTGTAGTGTGGCATGCTCTAGCATAGTGTAGTGTCACCTACATGTAAACTCTAGTGTAGCATGGTGTAATATAGTATAGTACCACCTATACATAAACTCTGTAGTGTAGCATGGTGTAGCATAGTGTAGTGTCACCTACATGTACACTCTGCAGTGTGACAGGGCGTAGCATAGTGTAATTTCTCCTACATTTAAACTCTGCAGTGTAGCATGTTGTAGCATAGTGCAGTGTCTCCTACATGTAAACTCAAGTGTGATATGATGTAGCATTGTATAGCGTCACTACATGCAAACTCTGTAGTCTATCATGGTGAAGAATACTATAGTGTCACCTACATGTAAACTCCATAGTGTAGCATAGTGTAGCGTAACCTACATATAAACTCTGAAGTGCAGCATGGGGTAGTATACTTTAGTGTCACCTACATGTAAACTCTATAGTGTGGCATGGTGTAGCATAGTGTAGTATCACCTACACATAAACTCTGTAGTGCAGCATGGTGTAGCATAGTGTAGTGTCACCTACATATAAACTCTGTAGTGCAGCATGGGGTAGCATAGTGTAGTGTCACCTACAGTAAAGCTCTGTAGTGTGGCATGGTGTGGTGTAGCATAGTATAGTACAGTGTCACCTACATGTAAACTCTGTAGTGTGGCATGGTGTGGGATAGTGTAGTGTGACCTACCATGTAAACTCTGTAGTATAGTATGGGGAAGTGTAGTGTAGTGTGACCTACCTGTAAACTTTGTAGTATAGAATGGGGTAGTATAGTGTAGTGTGACCTACAAGTAAACTCTGTAGTGTAGCATGGTGTAGCATAGCGTAGTGTCACCCACATATAAACTCTGTAGTGCAGCATGGGGTAGCATAGCGTAATGTCACCTACATGTAAACTCTGTAGTGTAGCATGGTGTAGCATAGTGTAGTGTCACCTACATATAAACTCTGTAGTGCAGCATGGGGTAGCATAGCGTAATGTCACCTACATGTAAACTCTGTAGTGTGGCATGGTGTAGCATAGTGTAGTGTCACCTAAATGTAAACTCTGTAGTGCAGCATGGGGTAGCATAGTATAGTGTCACCTATATGTAAACTCAGTAGTGTGGCATGGGGTAGCATAGTGTAGTGTCACCGACATTAAACTCTGTAGTGTAGCATGGGGTAGCATAGTGTAGTGTCACCTACATGTAAACTCTGTAGTGTGGCATGGTGTAGCATAGTGTAGTGTCACCTACATATAAACTTTGTAGTGCAGCATGGGTTAGTATAGTTTAACGTCACTTACATGTGAACTCTGTAGTGTGATGTGGTGTAGTATAGTGCAGTGTCACCTGCATGTAAACTCTGTAGTGTGATATGGTGTAGCATAGTGTAGTGTCACGTACATGTAAACCCTGTAGTGTAGCATGGTGTAGCATAGTGAGTGTCACCTACATGTAAACTCTGTAGTGTGGCATGGAGTAGCATAGTGTAGTGTCACCTACATGTAAACTCTGTAGTGCAGCATGGGGTAGCATAGTGTAGTGTCACCTGCATGCAAACTCTGTAGTGTAGCAGGGTGCAGCATAGCGTAGTGTCACCTACATATAAACTCTGTAGTGCAGCATGGGGTAGCATAGTGTAGTGTCACCTACATGTAAACTCTGTAGTGTGGCATGGTGTAGCATAGTATAGTGTCACCTACATATAAACTTTGTAGTGCAGCATGGGGTAGTATAGTTTAACGTCACTTACATGTGAACTCTGTAGTGTGATATGGTGTAGTATAGTGCAGTGTCACCTGCATGTAAACTCTGTAGTGTGATACGGTGTAGCATAATGTAGTGTCACCAACATGTAAACTCTGTAGTGCAGTATGGTGTAGCATAGTGAGTGTCACCTACACGTAAATTCTGTAGTGTGACATTGTGTAGCATAATGTAATGTCACCTGCACGTAAATTCTGTAGTGCGATATGGTGTAGCATAGTGCTGTATCATCTACATGTAAACTTTGCAGTGTGACATGGTGTTGCATAGTGCAGTGTTACCTACTTGTAAATTCTGTAGTGAAGCATTGTGTTGCACAGTGAGTGTCTCCTACATGTAAACTCTGTAGTGCAGCATGGTATAACATAGTGTAATGTCACCTACATGTAAGCTCTGTAGCGTGATAAGGTGTAGCTTAGTGTAGTGTCACCTGAATGTGAACTCTGTAGTGTAGCATGGTATAACATAGTGTACTGTGACCTGTATATAAACTCTGTAGTGCAGCAAGGTGTAGAATAGTGCAGTGTCAGCTACAAAGTAAACACTGTAATGTGATATGGTGTAGTATAGTGCAGTGTCACCTACATGTAAACTCTGTTGTGTGATATGTTGTAGCATAGTATTGAAGCATTGAAGAGGACATACAGCTCCTGGAAAAGGTACAGAGGAGGGCAACTAAGATGATACAGAGGCTAGGGATTTGACGTATGAGGACAGACTTGAGGAGCTGTGCCTGTTTTCATTCGGAGGAGGAGACAGAAGGGGACATGATTGAGGTCTTCAAGTACCTCAAGGGAATAAATAGGGTAAACATGGAGGGGATCTTTAGACTAAAGCAGGGAGGTATCACCAGAGGGCATGGTTTGAAGTTGGAAGGTGGAAGGGTGAGGGGGGAAAAGAGGAGGAGGTTTTTCACTGAGAGGGTGGTGGACCCTTGGAATGCACTGCATGGTGAGCTGGTTCAGAGATCCACAGTGGAGGGCTTCAAGAGAGGGTGGGAAAGACACAGAAAGTGGATGTATCAGATGATGGCCTGTCCGGGGGTGGGGATGGATGATAGGGGTTTCTGGAACACAAGGAATGGGAGGGTTTCGGCACCCAACTAGGGATCTGAGGTTCGAGCAGACTCGATGAGACCATTAGGCCTAATCTGCTGGCAAATAGTATGTTAGTATAAGTGTAGTGTCATCTACATGTAAACTCTGCAGTGTAGCATGGTGTAGCATAGTGAATTTCACCAGCATGTAAACTCTGTATTGTGATATGGTGTAGCATAGTGAGTGTCACCTACATGCAAACTCTGTAGTTCAGCATGGTGTAGTATAGTGCAGTGTCCCCTACATGTAAACTTTGCAGTGTGATATGGGATAGCATAGTGTAATGTCACCTACATGTAAATGCTGTAATGTAATATGGTGTAGCATAGTGTAGTGTCACCTACATGTAAACTCTGTAGTGTAGCGTGGTGCTGTATTGTGATGTGTCCCCTACATGTAAACTGTGTTGTGTGACAAGGTAGCATAGTGTAGTGCTCCTATATGAAACTCTGCAGTGTAGAATGTTGTAGCATAGTCCAGTGTCTCATAGATGTAAATTCTAGTGTGATATGGTGTAGCATAGTATAGTGTCTCTATATGCAAACTCTGTAGTCTAGCATGGTGTAGCATAGTGTAGTGTCACCAACATGTAAACTCCGTAGTGTAGCATTGTGTAGCATAGTGCAGTGTCACCTACATATAAACTCTGTAGTGTAGCATGGTGTAGTATAGTGCAGAGTCACTTACATGTAAACTCTGTAGTTTGATATGGTGTAGCATAGTTTAGTGTCACCTACATATAAACTCTGTAGCGTAGCATGGGTGTAGCATAGTGTAGTGTCATATACATGTAAACTCTGTAATGTGATATGGTGTAGCATAGTGCAGTGTCACCTAAATGTGAACTCTGTAGTGTGATGTTGTGTAGCATAATGCAGTATCATCTACATGTATGCATTGTAGTATGATATGGTGTAGCATAGTATAGTGTCACCTGCATGTAAATTCTGTAGTGTAGCATTGGGTAGCATAGTGAATGTCTCCTACTTGTAAACTCTGAAGTGTAGCATGGTGCAGCAGAGTGTAATGTCACCTACATAAAGACTCTGTAGTGTGATATGGTGTAGCATAGTGTAGTGCCACCTATAAGGAAACTCTGTAGAGTAACAGGGTTTAGCATAGTGAGTGTCTCCTACATGGAAACTCTGTAGTGCAGCATGGTGTAGCATAGAGTAATATCACTTACATGTAAACTCTGTAGTGTGGCAGGGTGTAGCATAATAGTGTAGTGTCATTTACATGTAAACTCTGCCAGTAAAACGTGGTGTAGCACTGTGTAGCACCACCTACATTTCAACTCTACTGTAGCATGCTGTAGCATGAGTGCAGTGTCACTGGCATGTAAACTCTGTAGTGGAGCATATGTTGCACCACAGTGTAGTGTCACCCACAAGTAAACTCTGTAGTGTAGCATGATGTAACATAGTGTAGTACCTCCTGCATATAAACTCTCTAGTGTGGCATGGTGTACCATAGTGTAGTGTCACTGACATGTAAGCTCTGTAGTGTGGCCTGCTCTAGCATAGTGTAGTGTCACCTACATGTAAACTCTAGTGTAGCATGGTGTAGTATAGTATAGTACCACCTATACGTAAACTCTGTAGTGTAGCATGGTGTAGCATAGTGTAGTGTCACCTACATGTACACTCTGTAGTGTGACAGGGTGTAGCATAGCGTAATTTCTCCTACATTTAAACTCTGCAATGTAGTATGTTGTAGCATAGTGCAGTGTCTCCTACATGTAAACTCTGTAGTGTAGCATGGTGTAGCATAGTGTAGTGTCACCTACATGTAAACTCTGTAGTGTGACAGGGTGTAGCATAGTGTAATTTCTCCTACATTTAAACTCTGCTAATGTAGCATGTTGTAGCATAGTGCAGTGTCTCCTACATGTAAACTCAAGTGTGATATGATGTAGCATTATATAGTGTCACAACATGCAAACTCTGTAGTCTATCATGGTGTAGAATACTAGAGTGTCACCTACATGTAAACTCCATAGTGTAGCATTGTGTAGCATAGTGTAGTGTCACCTACATATAAACTCTGAAGTGCAGCATGGGGTAGTATAGTTTAGTGTCACCTACATGTAAACTCTATAGTGTGGCATGGTGTAGCATAGTGTAGTGTCACCTACATATAAACTCTGTAGTGCTGCATGGTGTAGCATAGTGTAGTGTCAACTACATATAAACTATGCAGTGCAGCATGGGGTAGCAGAGTGTAGTGTCACCTATATGTAAACTCTGTAGTGTGGCATGGTGTAGTGTAGCATAGTATAGAACAGTGTCACCTACATGTAAACTCTGTAGTGTGGCATGGTGTAGGATAGTGTAGTGTGACCTACATGTAAACTCTGTTGTATAGTATGGGGTAGTATAGTGTAGTGTGACCTACATGTAAACTCTGTAGTATAGTATGGGGTAGTATAGTGTAGTGTGACCTACATGTAAACTTTGTAGTGTAGCATGGGGTAGCATAGCATAGTGTCACCTACATATAAACTCTGTAGTGCAGCATGGGGTAGCATAGTGTAGTGTCACCTACATGGAAACTCTGTAGTGTAGCATTGTGTAGAATAGTGTAGTGTCACCTACATGTAAACTCTGTAGTGCAGCCTGGGGTAGCATAGTGTAGTGTCACCTACATGTAAACTCTGTAGTGTGGCATGGTGTAGCATAGTGTAGTGTCACCTACATATAAACTCTGTAGTGCAGCATGGGGTAGCATAGTGTAGTGTCACCTACATGTAAACTCTGTAGTGTAGCATGGGGTAGCATAGTGTAGTGTCACCTACATGTAAACTCTGTAGTGTAGCATGGTGTAGCATAGTGTAGTGTCACCTACATATAAACTCTGTAGTGCAGCATGGGGTAGCATAGTGTAGTGTCACCTACATGTAAACTCTGTAGTGTGGCATGGTGTAGCATAGTGTAGTGTCACCTACATATAAACTTTGTAGTGCAGCATGGGGTAGTATAGTTTAACGTCACTTACATGTGAACTCTGTAGTGTGATATGGTGTAGCATAGTGTAGTGTCACCTACATGTAAACCCTGTAGTGTAGCATGGTGTAGCATAGTGAGTGTCACCTACATGTAAACTCTGTAGTGCAGCATGGTGTAGCATAGTGTAGTGTCACCTACATGTAAACTCTGTAGTGCAGCATGGGGTAGCATAATGTAGTGTCACCTGCATGCAAACTCTGTAGTGTAGCATGGTGTAGCATAGCGTAGTGTCACCTACATATAAACTTTGTAGTGCAGCATGGGGTAGCATAGTGTAGTGTCACCTACATATAAACTTTGTAGTTCAGCATGGGGTAGTATAGTGGAACATCACTTACATGTGAACTCTGTAGTGTGATATGGTGTAGTATAGTGCAGTGTCACCTGCATGTAAACTCTGTAGTGTGATACGGTGTAGCATAGTGTAGTGTCGCCTACATGTAAACTCTGTAGTGCAGAATGGTGTAGCATAGTGAGTGTCATCTACACGTAAATTCTGTAGTGTGACATTGTGTAGCATAATGTAATGACACCTGCACGTAAATTCTGTAGTGCGATATGGTGTAGCATAGTGCTGTATCATCTTCATGTAAACTTGGCAGTGTGACATGGTGTTGCATAGTGCAGTGTTAGCTACATGTAAATTCTGTAGTGAAGCATTGTTTAGCACAGTGAGTGTCTCCTACATGTAAACTCTGTAGTGCACCATGGTATAACATAGTGTAATGTCACCTACATGTAAGCTCTGTAGCCTGATAAGGTGTAGCTAAGTGTAGTGTCACCTGAATGTGAACTCTGAAGAGTAGCATGGTGTAACACAGTGTACTGTGAGCTGTATATAAACTCTGTAGTGCAGCAAGGTGTAGTATAGTGCAGTGTCAGCTACAAGTAAACACTGTAATCTGATATGGTGTAGTATAGTGCAGTGTCACCTACATGTAAACTCTGTTGCGTGATATGTTGTAGCATAGTATTGAAGCATTGCAGAGGGACATACAGCTGCTGTAAGTGGTACAGAGGAGGGCAACTAAGATGATACGAGGCTAGGGGATTTGACGTATGAGGACAGACTTGAGGAGCTCTGCCTGTTTTCATTGGAGGAGAGGAGAGGTTTTCATTGGAGGAGAGGAGACACGGGGGGACATGACTGAGGTCTTCAAGTACCTCAAGGCAATAAATAGGAGTAAACATGGAGGGATCTTTAGACTAAATCAGGGAGGTATCACCAGGGCACAGTTTGAAGTTGGAAGGTGGAAGGGTGAGGGGAAAGGAGGAGGTTTTTCACTGAGAGGGCGGTGGACCCTTGGAATGCACTGCCTGGTGAGCTGGTTCAGAGATCCACAGTGGAGGGCTTCAAGAGAGGGTGGGAAAGACACAGAAAGTGGATGTATCAGATGATGGCCTGTCCCAGGGGGGTGGGGATGGATGATAGGGGTTTCTGGAACACAAGGGAGGGGTGGGCCTCGGCACCCAACTAGGGATCTGAGTTTTGAGCAGACTCGATAGACCATAAGGCCTAATCTGCTGGCAAATAGTATGTTAGTATAGGGTAGTGTCATCTACATGTAAACTTTGCAGTGTAGCATGGTGTATCATAGAGAATGTCACCAGCATGTAAACTCTGTATTGTGATATGGTGTAGCATAGTGTAGTGCCACCCACATGTAACCTCTATATAGTGAGTATGGTGTAGCATAGTGAGTGTCACCTACATGCAAACTCTGTAGTTCAGCACTGTGTAGCATAGTGCAGTGTCACCTACATGTAAACTTTGCAGTGTGATATGGGATAGCATAGTGTAATGTCACCTACATGTAAATGCTGTAATGTAATAAGGTGTAGCATAGTGCAGTGTCACCTACATGTAAACTCTGTAGTGTAGCATGGTGTAGCATAGCATAGTGTCACCCACATATAAACTGTGTAGTGCAGCATGGGGTATCATAGCGTAATGTCACCTACATGTAAACTCTGAAGTGTAGCATGGTGTAGCATAGTGTAGTGTCACCTACATGTAAACTCTGTAGTGTAGCATGGTGTAGCATAGTGTAGTGTCACCTACATATAAACTCTGAAGTGCAGCATGGGGTAGTATAGTGTAGTGTCACCTACATGGAAACTCTGTAGTGCAGCATGGGGTAGCATAGTGTAGTGTCACCTACATGTAAACTCTGTAGTGCAGCATGGGGTAGCATAGTATAGTGTCACCTATATGTAAACTCAGTAGTGTGGCATGGGGTAGCATAGTGTAGTGTCACCTACATGTAAACTCTGTAGTGTAGCATGATGTAGCATAGCGTAGTGTCACCTCCATATAAACTCTGTAGTGCAGCATGGGGTAGCATAGTGTAATGTCACCTACATGTAAACTTTGTAGTGGGCATGGTGTAGCATAGTGTAGCGTCACCTACATATAAACTTTGTAGTGCAGCATGGGTCTGTATAGTTTAACATCACTCACATGTGAACTCTGTAGTGTGATATGGTGTAGTATAGTGCAGTGTCACCTACATGTAAACTCTGTAGTGCAGCATGGGGTAGCATAGTGTAGTGTCACCTGCATGCAAACTCTGTAGTGTAGCATGGTGTAGCATAGCGTAGTGTCACCTACATTTAAACTCTGTAGTGCAGCATGGGGTAGCATAATGTAGTGTCACCTACATGTAAACTCTGTAGTGTGGCATGGTGTAGCATAGTATAGTGTCACCTTCATATAAACTTTGTGGTGCAGCATGGGGTAGTATAGTTTAACGTCACTTACATGTGAACTCTGTAGTGTGATATGGTGTAGTATAGTGCAGAGTCACCTGCATGTAAACTCTGTAGTGTGATGAAGTGTGTAGCATAGTGTAGTGTAGCCTACATGTAAACTCTGTAGTGCAGAATGGTGTAGCATAAGTGAGTGTCACCTACATGTAAATTCTGTAGTGTGACATTGTGTAGCATAATGTAATGTCACCACCATGTAAATTCTGTAGTCGATACGGTGTAGCATAGTGCTGTATCATCTGATAAAACTTTGCAGTGTGACATGGTGTTGCATAGTGCAGTGTACCTACATGTAAATTCTGTAATGAAGCATTGTGTAGCACAGTGAGTGTCTCCTACATGTAAACTCTGTAGTGCAGCATGGTATAACATAGTGTAATGTCACCTACATGTAAGCTCTGTAGCGTGATAAGGTGTAGCTTAGTGTAGTGTCACCTGAATGTGAACTCTGTAGTGTAGCATGGTGTAACATAGTGTACTGTGACCTGTATATAAACTCTGTAGTGCAGCAAGGTGTAGTATAGTGCAGTGTCAGCTACAAGTAAACACTGTAATGTGATATGGTGTAGTATAGTGCAGTGTCACCTACATGTAAACTCTGTTGTGTGATATGTTGTAGCATAGTATTGAAGCATTGAAGAGGGACATACAGCTCCTGGAAAGGGTACAGAGGAGGGCAACTAAGATGATCGAGGCTGGGATTTGGCGTATGAGGACAGACTTGAGGCTCTGCCTGTTTTCATTGGAGGAGAGGAGAGACAGGGGGACATGATTGAGGTCTTCAAGTACCTCAAGGGAATAAATAGGAGTAAACATGGAGGGATCTTTAGACTAAAGCAGGAGGTATCACCAGACGGCATGGTTTGAAGTTGGAAGGTGGAAGGGTGAGGAAAAGAGGAGGAGGTTTTCACTGAGAGGGTGGTGGACCTTGGAATGCACTGCCTGGCGAGCTGGTTCAGAGATCCACAGTGGAGGGCTTCAAGAGAGGGTGGGACAGACACAGAAAGTGGATGTATCAGATGATGGCCTGTCCCAGGGGGGTGGGGATGGATGATAGGGGTTTCTGGAACACAAGGAGGGGAGGGCCTCGGCACCCAACTAGGGATCTGAGGTTCGAGCAGACTCGATAGACCATAAGGCCTAATCTGCTGGCAAATAGTATGTTAGTATAGTGTAGTGTCATCTACATGTAAACTCTGCAGTGTAGCATGGTGTAGCATAGTGAATGTCACCAGCATGTAAACTCTGTATTGTGATATGGTGTAGCATAGTGTAGTGCCACCTACATGTAACCTCTGTAGTGTAGTATGGTGTAGCATAGTGAGTGTCACCTACATGCAAACTCTGTAGTTCAGCATGGTGTAGTATAGTGCAGTGTCACCTACATGTAAACTTTGCAGTGTGATATGGGATAGCATAGTGTAATGTCACCTACATGTAAATGCTGTAATGTAATATGGTGTAGCATAGTGTAGTGTCACCTACATGTAAACTCTGTAGTGTAGCATGGTGCTTTATTGTGATGTGTCCCCTACATGTAAGCTGTGTTGTGTGACAAAGGTAGCATAGTGTAGTGTCTCCTATGAAACTCTGCAGTGTGATGTTGTAGCATAGTGCAGTGTCATACATGTAAATTCTAGTGTGATATGGTGTAGCATAGTATAGTGTCTCTATATGCAAACTCTGTAGTCTAGCATGGTGTAGCATAGTGTAGTGTCACCTACATGTAAACTCCATAGTGTAGCATTGTGTAGCATAGTGCAGTGTCACCTACATATAAACTCTGTAGTGTAGCATGGTGTAGTATAGTGCAGTGTCACTTACATGTAAACTCTGTAGTTTGATATGGTGTAGCATAGTTTAGTGACACCTACATATAAACTCTGTAGCGTAGCATGGGTGTAGCACAGTGTAGTGTCACATATATGTAAACTCTGTAATGTGATACGGTGTAGCATAGTGCAGTGTCACCTAAATGTGAACTCTGTAGTGTGATGTTGTAGCATAATGCAGTATCATCTACATGTATGCATTGTAGTATGATATGGTGTAGCATAGTATAGTGTCACCTGCATGTAAATTCTGTAGTGTAGCATTGGGTAGCATAGTGAATGTCTCCTACATGTAAACTCTGAGTGTAGCATGGTGCAGCAGAGTGTAATGTCACCTACATAAAAACTCTGTAGTGTGATATGGTGTAGCATAGTGTAGTGCCACATATATGGAAACTCTGTAGAGTAACATGGTTTAGCATAGTGAGTGTCTCCTACATGGAAACTCTGTAGTGCAGCATGGTGTAGCATAGAGTAATATCGCTTACATGTAAACTCTGTAGTGTGGCAGGGTGTGCAGCATAGTGTAGTGTCATCTACATGTAAACTCTGCCAGTAAAGCATGGTGTAGCACTGTGTAGCACCACCTACATTTCAACTCTACTGTAGCATGCTGTAGCATAGTGCAGTGTCACTGGCATGTAAACACTGTAGTGGAGCATGTTGCACTGCGTGAGTGTCACCCACAAGTAAACTCTGTAGTGTAGCATGATGTAACATAGTGTAGTACCTCCTGCATATAAACTCTCTAGTGTAGCATGGTGTACCATAGTGTAGTGTCACTGACATGTAAGCTCTGTAGTGTGGCATGCTCTAGCATGTGAGTGTCACCTACATGTAAACTCTAGTGTAGCATGGTGTAGTATAGTATAGTACCACCTATCAGCTCACTGTAGTGTAGCATGGTGTAGCATAGTGTAGTGTCACCTACATGTACACAGTTTTAGTGTGACAGGGTGTAGCATAGTGTAATTTCTCCTACATTTAAACTCTGCAATGTAGTATGTTGTAGCATAGTGCAGTGTCTCCTACATGTAAACTGTGTAGTGTAGCATGGTGTAGCATGGTTAGTGTCACCTACATGTAAACTCTGTAGTGTGACAGGGTGTGTCATAGTGTAATTTCTCCTTCATTTAAACTCTGCTATGTAGCATGTCGTAGCATAGTGCAGTGTCTCCTACATGTAAACTCAGGTGTGATATGATGTAGCATTATTATAGTGTCACTACATGCAAACTCTGTAGTCTATCATGTGTAGAATACTAGAGTGTCACCTACATGTAAACTCCATAGTGTAGCATTGTGTAGCATAGTGTGTGTCACCTACATATAAACTCTGAAGTGCAGCATGGGGTAGTATAGTTTAGTGTCACCTACATGTAAACTCTATAGTGTGGCATGGTGTAGCATAGTGTAGTGTCACCTACATATAAACTCTGTAGTGCTGCATGGGGTAGCATAGTGTAGTGTCACCTACATGTAAACTCTGTAGTGTGGCATGGTGTAGTGTAGCATAGTATAGTCAGTGTCACCTACATGTAAACTCTGTAGTGTGGCATGGTGTGGATAGTATAGTACAGTGTCACCTACATGTAAACTCTGTAGTGTGGCATGGTGTAGGATAGTGTAGTGTGACCTAGATGTAAACTCTGTAGTATAGTATGGGGTAGTATAGTGTAGTGTGACCTACATGTAAACTCTGTAGTATAGTATGGGGTAGTATAGTGTAGTGTGACCTACATGTAAACCTTGTAGTGTAGCATGGGGTAGCATAGCGTAGTGTCACCTACATATAAACTCTGTAGAGCAGCATGGGGTAGCATAGTGTGCTGTCACCTACATGGAAACTCTGTAGAGTAGCATTGTGTAGAATAGTGTAGTGTCACCTACATGTAAACTCTGTAGTGCAGCATGGGGTAGCATAGTGTAGTGTCACCTACATGTAAACTCTGCAGTGTGGCATGGTGTAGCATAGTGTAGTGTCACCTACATATAAACTCAGTAGTGCGGCATGGGGTACCATAGTGTAGTGTCACCTACATGGAAACTCTGTATTGTGGCATGGTGTAGCATAGTGTAGTGTCACCTACATGTAAACTCTGTAGTGTAGCATGGTGTAGCATAGCCTAGAGTCACCTACTTATAAACTCTGTAGTGCAGCATGGGGTAGCATAGTTTAGTGTCACCTAAATGTAAACTCTGTAGTGTGGCATGGTGTAACATAGTGTAGTGTCACCTACATATACACTTTGTAGTGCAGCATGGGGTAGTATAGTTTAACGTCACTTACATGTGACCTCTGTAGTGTGATATGATGTAGTATAGTGCAGTGTCACCTGCATGTAAACTCTGTAGTGTGATATGGTGTAGCACAGTGCAGTGTCACCTACATGTAAACCCTGTAGTGTAGCATGGTGTAGCATAGTGAGTGTCACCTACATTTAAACTCTGTAGTGTGGCATGGTGTAGCATAGTGAAGTGTCACCTACATGTAAACTCCGTAGTGGAGCATGGGGTAGCATAATTTAGTGTCACCTGCATGCAAACTCTGTAGTTTAGCATGGTGTAGCATAGCGTAGTGTCACCTACATATAAACTCTGTAGTGCAGCATGGGGTAGCAAAGTGTAGTGTCACCTACATATAAACTTTGTAGTGCAGCATGGGGTAGTATAGTTTAACGTCACTTACATGTGAACTCTGTAGTGTGATATGGTGTAGTATAGTGCAGTGTCACCTGCATGTAAACTCTGTAGTGTGATACGGTGTAGCATAGTGTAGTGTCGCCTACATTTAAACTCTGTAGTGCAGCATGGTGTAGCATAGTGAGTGTCATCTACACGTTAATTCTGTAGTGTGACATTGTGTAGCATAATGTAATGACACCTGCACGTAAATTCTGTAGTGCGATATGGTGTAGCATAGTGCTGTATCATCTTCATGTAAACTTTGCAGTGTCACATGGTGTTGCATTGTGCAGTGTTAACTACATGTAAACTCTGTAGTGTGACAGGGTGTAGCATAGTGTAATTTCTCCTACATTTAAACTCGGCAATGTAGCATGTTGTAGCATAGTGCAGTGTCTCCTACATGTAAACTCAAGTGTGATATGATGTAGCATTATATAGTGTCACAACATGCAAACTCTGTAGTCTATCATGGTGTAGAATACTAGAGTGTCACCTACATGTAAACTCCATAGTGTAGCATTGTGTAGCATAGTGTAGTGTCACCTACATATAAACTCTGAAGGTGCAGCATGGGGTAGTATGGTTTAGTGTCACCCTACATGTAAACTCTCTGTGTGTGGCATGGTGGAGCATAGTGTGTGTCACCCTACAAAAGAAAACTCTGTAGGTGCTGCATGGTGTAGCGCATAGTGTGAGTGTCAACTACATATAAACTCTTTGGTGCAGCATGGGGTAGCAGAGTGTGAGTTCACCTACATGTAAACTCTGTAGTGTGGCATGGTGTAGTGTAGCATAGTATAGTACAGTGTCACCTACATGTAAACTCTGTAGTGTGGCATGGTGTGGGATAGTGTAGTGTGACCTAGATGTAAACTCTGAGCATAGTATTGGGTAGTATAGTGTGTGCTGACCTACATGTAAACTCTGTAGTATAGTATGGGGAGTGAGAAGTATAGTGTGAATGTGACCTACATATAAACCTTGTAGTGAAGCATGGGTAGCATAGCGTAGTGTCACCTACATATAAACTCTGTGGTGCACAGCATGGAGTAGCATGGTGTAGTGTCACCACCACATGGGAAACTCCTGTAGCATTGTGTAGAATAGTGTAGTGTCACCTACATGTAAACTATGTAGTGCAGCATGGGGTAGCATAGTGTAGTGTCACCTACATGTAAACTCTGCAGTGTGGCATGGTGTAGCATAGTGCAGTGTCATCTACATATAAACTCATTAGTGCGGCATGGGGTACCATAGTGTAGTGTCACCTACATGTAAACTCTGTATTGTGGCATGGTGTAGCATAGTGTAGTGTCACCTACATGTTAACTCTGTAGTGTAGCATGGTGTAGCATAGCCTAGAGTCACCTGCATGCAAACTCTGTAGTGCAGCATGGGGTAGCATAGTTTAGTGTCACCTAAATGTAAACTCTGTAGTGTGGCATGGTGTAGCATAGTGTAGTGTCACCTACATATACACTTTGAAGTGCAGCATGGGGGAGTATAGTTTAACGTCACTTACATGTGACCTCTGTAGTGTGATATGATGTAGTATAGTGCAGTGTCACCTGCATGTAAACTCTGTAGTGTGATACGGTGTAGCATAGTGTAGTGTCACCTACATTTAAACTCTGTAGTGCAGAATGGTGCAGCATAGTGAGTGTCATCTACACGTAAATTCTGTAGTGTGACATTGTGTAGCATAATGTAATGACACCTGCACGTAAATTCTGTTGTGCGATATGGTGTAGCATAGTGCTGTATCATCTTCATGTAAACTTTGCAGTGTCACATGGTGTTGCATTGTGCAGTGTTACCTACATGTAAATTCTGTAGTGAAGCATTGTGTAGCACAGTGAGTGTCTCCTACATGTAAACTCTGTAGTGCAGCATGGTATAACATAGTGTAATGTCACCTACATGTAAGCTCTGTAGCTTGATAAGGTGTAACTTAGTGTAGTGTCACCTGAATGTGAACTCTGTAGAGTAGCATGGTGTATCTTAGTGTACTGTGACCTGTATATAAACTCTGTAGTGCAGCAAGGTGTAGTATAGTGTAGTGTCAGCTACAAGTAAACACTGTAATCTGATATGGTGTAGTATAGTGCAGTGTCAACTACATGTAAACTCTGTTGTGTGATATGTTGTAGCATAGTATTGAAGCATTGAAGAGGGACATACAGCTCCTGGAAAGGGTACAGAGGAGGGCAACTAAGATGATACGAGGGCTAGCGGATATGTGTAGCATAGTGAGTGTCACCTACATTTAAACTCTGTAGTGTGGCATGGTGTAGCATAGTGTAGTGTCACCTACATGTAAACTTCGTAGTGGAGCATGGGGTAGCATAATGTAGTGTCACCTGCATGCAAACTCTGTAGTGTAGCATGGTGTAGCATAGTGTAGTGTCACCTACATGTAAACTCTGTGGTGTGCATGGTGTAGCATAGTGTGAGTGTCACCTACATATAAACTTTGTAGTGCAGCATGGGGTAGTATAGTTTAACGTCACTTACATGTGAACTCTGTAGTGTGATATGGTGTAGTATAGTGCAGTGTCACCTGCATGTAAACTCTGTAGTGTGATGCGGTGTAGCATAGTGTAGTGTCGCCTACATGTAAACTCTGTAGTGCAGAATGGTGTAGCATAGTGAGTGTCACCTACATGTAAATTCTGTAGTGTGACATTGTGTAGCATAATGTAATGTCACCTGCATGTAAATTCTGTAGTGCGATATGGTGTAGCATAGTGCTGTATCATCTTCATGTAAACTTTGCAGTGTGACATGGTGTTGCATAGTGCAGTGTTACCTACATGTAAATTCTGTAATGAAGCATTGTGTAGCACAGTGAGTGTCTCCTACATGTAAACTCTGTAGTGCAGCATGGTATAACACAGTGTAATGTCACCTACATGTAAGCTCTGTAGCGTGATAAGGTGTGGCTTAGTGTAGTGTCACCTGAATGTGAACTCTGTAGTGTAGCATGGTGTAACATAGTGTACTGTGACCTGTATATAAACTCTGTAGTGCAGCAAGGTGTAGTATAGTGCAGTGTCAGCTACAAGTAAACACTGTAATGTGATATGGTGTAGTATAGTGCAGTGTCACCTACATGTAAACTCTGTTGTGTGATATGTTGTAGCATAGTATTGAAGCATTGAAGAGGGACATACAGCTCCTGGAGAGGGTACAGAGGAGGCAACTAAGATGATTGAGGCTAGGGATTTGACGTATGAGGACAGACAGGAGCTCTGCCTGTTTTCATTGGAGAGAGAGAGATAGGGGACATGATTGAGGTCTTCAAGTACCTCAAGGGAATAAATAGGGTAAACATGGAGAGGATCTTTAGACTAAATCAGCGAGGTATCACCAGAGGCATGGTTTGAAGTTGGAAGGTGGAAGGGTGAGGGAAAAGAGGGAGGTTTTCACTGAGAGGGTGGTGGACCCTTGGAATGCACTGCCTGGTGAGCTGGTTCAGAGATCCACAGTGGAGGGCTTCAAGAGGGTGGGACAGACACAGAAAGTGGATGTATCAGATGATGGCCTTTCCCAGGGGGGTGGGGATGGATGATAGGGGTTTCTGGAACACAAGGGAGGGGAGGGCCTGGGCATCCAACTAGGGATCTGAGGTTCGAACAGAGTCGATAGACCATAAGGCCTAATCTGCTGGCAAATAGTATGTTAGTATTGTGTATTGTCATCTACATGTAAACTCTGCAGTGTAGCATGGTGTAGCATAGTGAATGTCACCAGCATGTAAACTCTGTATTGTGATATGGTGTAGCATAGTGTAGTGCCACCTACATGTAACCTCTGTAGTGTAGTATGGTGTAGCATAGTGAGTGACACCTACATGCAAACTCTGTAGTTCAGCACGGTGTAGTATAGTGCAGTGTCACCTACATGTAAACTTTGCAGTGTTATATGGGATAGCATAGTGTAATGTCACCTACGTGTAAATGCTGTAATGCAATATGGTGTAGCGTAGTGTAGTGTCACCTACATGTAAACTCTGTAGTGTAGCATGGTGCTGTATTGTGATGTGTTCCCTACATGTAAGCTGTGTTGTGTGACAAGGTGTAGCATAGTGTAGTGTCTCCTTTATGAAACTCTGCTGTGTTGCATGTTGTAGCATAGTGCAGTGTCTCATACATGTAAATTCTAGTGTGATATGGTGTAGCATAGTATAGTGTCTCTATATGCAAACTCTGTAGTGTAGCATGGTGTAGCATAGTGTGGTGTCACCTACATGTAAACTCCGTAGTGTAGCATTGTGTAGCATAATGCAGTGTCACTTACATATAAACTCTGTAGTGAAGCATGGTGTAGTATAGTGCAATGTCACTTGCAAGTAAACTCTGTAGTTTGATTTGGTGTAGCATTGTTTAGTGACACCTACATATAAACTCTGTAGCGTAGCATGGGTGTAGCATAGTGTGAGTGTCATATACATGTAAACTCTGTAATGTGACATGGGTAGCATAGTGCAGTGTCACTAAATGTGAACTCTGTAGTGTGATGTTGTGTAGCAAAATGCAGTATCATCTACATGTATGCATTATAGTATGATATGGTGTAGCATAGTATAGTGTCACCTGCATGTAAATTCTGTAGTGTAGCATTGGGTAGCATAGTGAATGTCTCCTACATGTAAACTCTGTAGTGTAGCATGGTGCAGCAGAGTGTAATGTCACCTACATAAAAACTCTGTAGTGTGATATGGTGTAGCATAGTGTAGTGCCACCTATATGGAAACTCTGTAGAGTAACATGGTTTAGCATAGTGAGTGTCTCCAACATGGAAACTCTGTAGTGCAGCATGGTGTAGCATAGAGTAATATAGCTTACATGTAAACTCTGTAGTGTGGCAGGGTGTAGCATAGTGTAGTATCATCTACATGTAAACTCTGTAGTATAGCATGGTGTAGCACTGTGTAGCACCACCTACATTTCAACTCTACTGTAGCATGCTGTAGCATAGTGCAGTGTCACTGGCATGTAAACTCTGTAGTGTAGCATGTTGCACTGCAGTGTAGTGTCACCCACAAGTAAACTCTGTAGTGTAGCATGATGTAACATAGTGTAGAACCTCCTGAATATAAATTCTCTAGTGTAGCATGGTGTACCATAGTGTAGTGTCACCGACATGTAAGCTCTGTAGTGTGGCATGCTCTAGCATAGAGTAGTGTCACCTACATGTAAACTCTAGTGTAGCATGGTGTACTTTAGTATAGTACCACCTATACGTAAACTCTGTAGTGTAGCATGGTGTAGCAAAGTGTAGTGTCACCTACATGTACACTCTGTAGTGTGACAGGGTGTAGCATAGTGTAATTTCTCCTACATTTAAACTCTGCAATGTAGCATGATGTAGCATAGTGCAGTGTCTCCTACATGTAAACTCAAGTGTGATATGATGTAGCAATGTATAGTGTCACTACATGCAAACTCTGTAGTCTATCATGTTGTAGAATAGTATACTGTCACCTACATGTAAACTCCATAGTGTAGCATTGTGTAGCATAGTGTAGTGTCACCTACATATAAACTCTGTAGTGCAGCATGGGGTAGTATAGTTTAGTGTCACCTACATGTAATCTCTATAGTGTGGCATGGTGTAGTATAGTGCAGTGTAACCTACATTTAAACTCTGTAGTGCAGCATGGTGTAGCATAGTGTAGTGTCACCAACATATAAACTCTGTAGTGCAACATGGGGTAGCATAGTGTAGTGTCACCTACATGTAAACTCTGTAGTGTGGCATGGTGTAGTGTAGCATAGTATAGTACAGTGTCACCTACATGTAAACTCTGTAGTGTGGCATGGCGTAGGATAGTGTAGTGTGACCTACGTGTAAACTCTGTAGTATAGTATGGGGTAGTCTAGTGCAGTGCAACTTACATGTAAACTTTGTAGTATAGTACGGGGTAGTAGAGTGTAGTGTGACCTACATGTAAACTCTGTAGTGTAGCATGGTGTAGCATAGCGTAGTGTCACCTACATATAAACTCTGAAGTGCAGCATGGGGTAGCATAGTGTAGTGTAGTGTCACCTACATGTAAACTCTGTAGTGTAGCATAGTGTTGCATAGTGTAGTGTAACCCACATATAAAGTCTGTAGTGCAGCATGGGGTAGCTTAGTGTAGTGTCACCTACATGTAAACTCTGTAGTGTGGCATGGTGTAGCATACTGTAGTGTCACCTACATGTAAACTCTGTAGAGCAACATGGGGTAGCATAGTGTAGTGTCACCTACATGTAAACTCTGTAGTGTAGCATGGTGTAGCATAGCGTAGTGTCACCTACATATAAAATCTGCAGTGCAGCATGGGGTAGCAAGGTGCAGTGTCACCTACTAGTAAACTCTGTAGTGTGGCATGGTGTAGCATAGTGTAGTGTCACCTACATATAAACTTTGTAGTGCAGCCTGGGGTAGTATAGTTTAACGTCACTTACATGTGAACTCTGTAATGTGATATGGTGTAGTATAGTGCAGTGTCACCTGCATGTAAACTCTGTAGTGTGATATTGTTTAGCATAGTGTAGTGTCACCTATATGTAAACCCTGTAGTGTAGCATGGTGTAGTATAGTGAGTGTCACCCACATGTAAATTCTGTAGTGCCGCATGGGGTAGCATAGTGTAGTGTCACCTGCATGCAAACTCTGTAGTGTAGCATGGTGTAGAATTGCGTAGTGTCATCTATATATAAACTCTGTTGTGCAGCATGGGGTAGCATAGTGTAGTGTCACCTACATGTAAACTCTGTAGTGTGGCATGGTGTAGCATAGTGTAGTGTCACCTACATATAAATTTTGTAAATTGCAGCATGGGGTAGTATAGTTTAACATCACCTACAGTATGAACTCGTAGTGTAATCATGGGGTAGCATAGTGCAGTGTCACCTGCATGTAAACTCTGTAGTGTAGTATGAGTGTAGCATAGTGTAGTGTCACCTAAATGTAAACTCTGTGGTGTAGCATGGTGTAGCATGATGTAGTGTCACCTACATGTAAAATCTGTAGTGTTGCATGGTGTAGCATAGTGTAGTGTCACCTACATATAAACTTTGTAGTGCAGCATGGGGTAGTATAGTTTAACGTCACTTACATGTGAACTCTGTAGTGTGATAGGTGTAGTATAGTGCAGTGTCACCTGCATGTAAACACTGTGGTGTGATATGGTGTAGCATAGTGTAGTGTCACCTACATGTAAACTCTGTAGTGCAGAATGATGTAGCATAGTGAGTGTCACCTACACGTAAATTCTGTAGTGTGACATTGTGTAGATAATGTAATGTCACCTGCACGTAAATTCTGTAGTGCGATATGGTGTAGCATAGTGCTGTATCATCTATATGTAAACTTTGCAGTGTGTCATGGTGTTGCATAGTGCAGTGTTACCTACATGTAAATTCTGTAGTGAAGCATTGTGTTGCACAGTGAGTGTCTCCTACATGTAAACTCTGTAGTGCACCATGATATAACAGAGTGTAATGTCACCTACATGTAAGTTCTGTAGCATGATAAGGTGTAGCTTAGTGGAGGGTCACCTGAATGTGAACTCGGTAGTGTAGTATGGTGTAACATAGTGTAGTGTCACTGACATGTAAGCTCTGTAGTGTGGCATGCTCTAGCATAGTGTAGTGTCACCTACATGTAAACTCTAGTGTAGCATGGTGTAGTATAGTATAGTACCACCTATACATAAACTCTGTAGTGTAGCATGGTGTAGCATAGTGTAGTGTCACCTACATGTACACTCTGTAGTGTGACAGGGTTTAGCATAGTGTAATTTCTCCTACATTTAAACTCTGCAATTTAGTATGTTGCAGCATAGTGCAGTGTCTCCTACATGTGAACTCTGTAGTGTAGAATAGTGTAGCATTGTGTGAGTGTCACTGCATGTAAATCTGTGGTGTGACAGGGGTGTAGCATAGTGTAATTTCTCCTACATTTAAACTCTGAAGTGTAGCATGTTGTAGCTTAGAGCAGTGTCTCCTACATGTAAACTCAAGTGTGATATGATGTAGCATTGTATAGTGTCACTACATGCAAACTCTGTAGTCAATCATGGTGTAGAATACTATAGTGTCACCTACATGTAAACTCCATAGTGTAGCATTGTGTAGCATAGTGTAGTGTCACCTACATATTAACTATGTAGTGCAGCATGGGGTAGTATAGTTTAGTGTCACCTACATGTAAACTCTATAGTGTGGCATGGTGTAGCATAGTGTAGTGTCACCTACATATAAACTCTGTAGTGCAGCATGGTGCATAGCATGGTGTAGTGTCACCTACATATAAACTCTGTAATGCCACCGCGGTAGCATAATGTAGTGTCACCTACATGTAAACTCTGTATTGTGGCATGGTGTAGTGTACCCTATTATAGTACAGAGTCACCTACATGTAAACTCTGTAGTGTGGCATGGTGTAGGATAGTGTAGTGTGACCTACATATAAACTCTGTAGTATAGTATCTGGTAGTATAGTGTAGTGTGACCTACATGTAAACTCTGTACTGTAGCATGGTGTAGCATAGCGTAGTGTCACCTACATATAAACTCTGTAGTGCAGCATGGGGTAGCATAGTTTAATGTCACCTACATGTAAACTCTGTAGTGTAGCATGGTGTAGCATAGTGCAGTGTCACCTACATATAAAATCTGTAGTGCAGCATGGGGTAGCATAGTGTAGTGTCACCTACATGTAAACTCTGTAGTGTGGCATGGTGTAGCACAGTGTAGTGTCACCTACATATAAACTCTGTAGTGCAGCATGGGGTAGCATAGTGCAGTGTCACCTACATGTAAACTCTGTAGTGCAGCATGGGGTAGCATAGTGTATTGTCACCTACATGTAAACTCTGTAGTGCAGCATGGGGTAGCATAGTGTAGTGTCACCTAAATGTAAACTCTGTAGTGTAGCATGGTGTAGCATAGTGTAGTGTCACCTACATGTAAAATCTGTAGTGTTGCATGGTGTAGCATAGTGTAGTGTCACCTACATATAAACTTTGTAGTGCAGCATGGGGTAGTATAGTTTAACGTCACTTACATGTGAACTCTGTAGTGTGATAGGTGTAGTATAGTGCAGTGTCACCTGCATGTAAACACTGTGGTGTGATATGGTGTAGCATAGTGTAGTGTCACCTACATGTAAACTCTGTAGTGCAGAATGATGTAGCATAGTGAGTGTCACCTACTGCGTAAATTCTGTAGTGTGACATTGTGTAGATAATGTAATGTCACCTGCACGTAAATTCTGTAGTGCGATATGGTGTAGCATAGTGCTGTATCATCTATATGTAAACTTTGCAGTGTGTCATGGTGTTGCATAGTGCAGTGTTACCTACATGTAAATTCTGTAGTGAAGCATTGTGTTGCACAGTGAGTGTCTCCTACATGTAAACTCTGTAGTGCACCATGATATAACAGAGTGTAATGTCACCTACATGTAAGTTCTGTAGCATGATAAGGTGTAGCTTAGTGGAGGGTCACCTGAATGTGAACTCGGTAGTGTAGTATGGTGTAACATAGTGTAGTGTCACTGACATGTAAGCTCTGTAGTGTGGCATGCTCTAGCATAGTGGAGTGTCACCTACATGTAAACTCTAGTGTAGCATGGTGTAGTATAGTATAGTACCACCTATACATAAACTCTGTAGTGTAGCATGGTGTAGCATAGTGTAGTGTCACCTACATGTACACTCTGTAGTGTGACAGGGTTTAGCATAGTGTAATTTCTCCTACATTTAAACTCTGCAATTTAGTATGTTGCAGCATAGTGCAGTGTCTCCTACATGTAAACTCTGTAGTGTAGAATAGTGTAGCATTGTGTAGTGTCACCTACATGTAAAATCTGTAGTGTGACAGGGTGTAGCATAGTGTAATTTCTCCTACATTTAAACTCTGAAGTGTAGCATGTTGTAGCTTAGAGCAGTGTCTCCTACATGTAAACTCAAGTGTGATATGATGTAGCATTGTATAGTGTCACTACATGCAAACTCTGTAGTCAATCATGGTGTAGAATACTATAGTGTCACCTACATGTAAACTCCATAGTGTAGCATTGTGTAGCATAGTGTAGTGTCACCTACATATTAACTATGTAGTGCAGCATGGGGTAGTATAGTTTAGTGTCACCTACATGTAAACTCTATAGTGTGGCATGGTGTAGCATAGTGTAGTGTCACCTACATATAAACTCTGTAGTGCAGCATGGTGTAGCATAGTGTAGTGTCACCTACATATAAACTCTGCAGTGCAGCTCACGGTAGCATAATGTAGTGTCACCTACATGTAAACTCTGTATTGTGGCATGGTGTAGTGTACCCTATTATAGTACAGAGTCACCTACATGTAAACTCTGTAGTGTGGCATGGTGTAGGGTAGTGTAGTGTGACCTACATGTAAACTCTGTAGTATAGTATGGGGCAGTATAGTGTAGTGTGACCTACATGTAAACTCTGTACTGTAGCATGGTGTAGCATAGCGTAGTGTCACCTACATATAAACTCTGTAGTGCAGCATGGGGTAGCATAGTTTAATGTCACCTACATGTAAACTCTGTAGTGTAGCATGGTGTAGCATAGTGCAGTGTCACCTACTTATAAAATCTGTAGTGCAGCATGGGGTAGCATAGTGTAGTGTCATCTACATGTAAACTCTGTAGTGAGGCATGGTGTAGCATAGTGTAGTGTCACCTACATATAAACTCTGTAGTGCAGCATGGGGTAGCATAGTGCAGTGTCACCTACATGTAAACTCTGTAGTGCAGCATGGGGTAGCATAGTGTATTGTCACCTACATGTAAACTCTGTAGTGCAGCATGGGGTAGCATAGATGTAGTGTCACTAAATATGAAAAGCTCTGTAGTGTAGCATGGTGTAGCATAGTGTAGTGTCACCTACATGTAAAATCTGTAGTGTTGCATGGTGTAGCATAGTGTAGTGTCACCTACATATAAACTTTGTAGTGCAGCATGGGGTAGTATAGTTTAACGTCACTTACATGTAAACTCTGTAGTGTGATAGGTGTAGTATAGTGCAGTGTCACCTGCATGTAAACACTGTGGTGTGATATGGTGTAGCATAGTGTAGTGTCACCTACATCTAAACCCTGTAGTGTGGCACGGTGTAGCATAGTGAGTGTCACCTACATGTAAACTCTGTAGTATGGCATGGTGTAGCATAGTGCAGTGTCACCTACATGTAAACTCTTTAGTGCAGCATGGGGTAGCATAGTGTAGTGTCATCTGCATGCAAACTCTGTAGTGAAGCATGGTGTTGCATAGCGTAGTGTCACCTACATATAAACTCTGTAGTGCAGCATGGGGTAGCATAGTGTAGTGTCACCTACATGTAAACTCTGTAGTGTGGCATGGTGTAGCATAGTGTAGTGTCACCTACATATAATCTTTGTACTGCAGAATGGGGTAGTATAGTTTAATGTCACTTACATGTGAACTCTGTTGTGTGATATGGTGTAATATAGTGCCGTGTCACCTGCATGTAAACTCTGTAGAGTGATACAGTGTAGCATAGTGTAGTGTCGCCTACATGTAAACTCTGTAGTGCAGAATGGTTTAGCATAGTGAGTGTCACCTATACGTAAATTCTGTAGTGTGACATTGTGTAGCATAATGTAATGTCACCTGCACGTAAATTCTCTAGTGCGATATGGTGTAGCTTAGTGCTGTATCATCTACATGTAAACTTTCCAGTGTGACATGGTGTTACATACTGCAGTGTTACCTACATGAAAATTCTGTAGTGAAGCATTGTGTAGCACAGTGAGTGTCTCCTACATGTAAACTCTGTAGTGCAGCATGGTATAACTTAGTGTAATGTCACCTACATGTAAGCTCTATAGCGTTATAAGGTGTAGTTTAGTGTAGTGTCACCTGAATGTGAACTCTGTAGTGTAGCATGGTGTAACATAGTGTACTGTGAGCTGTATATAAACATTGTAGAGCAGCAAGGTGTAGTATAGTGCAGTGTCAGCTGCATGTAAACACTGTAATGTGATATGGTGTAGTATAGTGCAGTGTCACCTACATGTAAACTCTGTTGCGTGATATGTTGTAGCATTGTATTGAAGCATTGAAGAGGGACATACAGCTCCTGGAAAGTGTACAGAGGACGGCAACTAAGATCATACGAAGGCTAGGGGATTTGACGTGTTAGGACAGACTTGAGGAGCTCTGCCTGTTTTCATTGGAGGACAGGAGAGACGGGGGGACATGATTGAGGTCTTCAAGTACCTCAAGGGAATAAATAGGGTAAACATGGAGGGGATCTTTAGAAAAGCAGGAGGTATCACCAGGGGCATGGTTTGAAGTTGGAAGGTGGAAGGGTGAGGGGAAAAGAGGAGGAGGTTTTTCACTGAGAGGGTGGTGGACCCTTGGAATGCACTGCCTGGTGAGCTGGTTCAGAGATCCACAGTGGAGGGCTTCAAGAGAGGGTGGGACAGACACAGAGAGTGGATGTATCAGAAGATGGCCTGTCCCAGGGGGGTGGGGATGGATGATAGGGGTTTCTGGAACACAAGGGAGGGAGGGCCTCGGCACCCAACTAAGGATCTGAGGTTCGAGCAGACTCGATAGACCATGAGGCCTAATCTGCTGGTAAATAGTATGTTAGTATAGTATAGTGTCATCTACATGTAAACTCTGCAGTGTAGCATGGTGTAGCATAGTGAATGTTACCGGCATGTAAACTCTGTATTGTGATATGGTGTAGCATAGTGTAGTGCCACCTACATGTAACCTCTGTAGTGTAGTATGGTGTAGCATACTGAGTGTCACCTACATGCAAACTCTGTAGTTCAGCATGGTGTAGTATAGTGCAGTGTCACCTACATGTAAACTTTGCAGTGTGATATGGGAAAGCATAGTGTAATGTCACCTACATGTAAACTCCGTAGTGTAGCATAGTGCAGTGTTACCTTCATATAAACTCTGTAGTGTAGCATGGTGTAGTATAGTGTAGTGTCACTTACATGTAAACTCTGTAGTTTGATATGGTGTAGCATAGTTTAGTGTCACCTACATATAAACTCTGTAGCGTAGCATGGGTGTAGCATAGTGTAGTGTCATATACATGTAAACTCTGTAATGTGATACGGTGTAGCATAGTGCAGTGTCACCTAAATGTGAACTCTGTAGTGTGATGTTGTGTAGCATAATGCAGTATCATCTACATGTATGCATTGTAGTATGATATGGTGCAGCATAGTATAGTGTCACCTGCATGTAAATTCTGTAGTGTAGCATTGGGTAGCATTGGGAATGTCTCCTAGATGTAAACTCTGTAGTGTAGCATGGTGCAGCAGAGTGTAATGTCACCTACATAAAAACTCTGTAGTGTGATATGGTGTACCATATTGTAGTGCCACCTATATGGAAACTCTGTAGAGTAACATGGTTTAGCATACAGGTGTCTCTACACTTCTGGAAACTCTGTAGTGCAGCATGGTGTAGCATAGAGTAATATCGCCTACATGTAAACTCTGTAGTGTGGCAGGGTGTAGCACAGTGTAGTGTCATCTACATGTAAACTCTTTAGTAAAGCATGGTGAAGCATTGTGTAGCACCACCTACATTTCAACCCTACTTCAGCATGCTGTAGCATAGTGCAGTGTCACTGGCATTTAAACTCTGTAGTGGAGCATGTTGCACCATAGTGTAGTGTCACCCACAAGTAAACTCTGTAGTGTAGCATGATGTAACATAGTGTAGTACCTCCTGCATATAAACTCTCTAGTGTAGCATGGTGTACCTTAGTGTAGTGTCACTGACATGTAAGCTCTGTAGTGTGGCCTGCTCTAGCATAGGGTAGTGTCACCTACATGTAAACTCTAGTGTAGCATGGTGTAGTATAGTATAGTAGCACCTATACGTAAACTCTGTGGTGTAGCATGGTGTAGCATAGTGTAGTGTCACCTACATGTACACTCTGTAGTGTGACAGGGTGTAGCATAGCGTAATTTCTCCTACATTTAAACTCTGCAATGTAGTATGTTGTAGCATAGTGCAGTGTCTCCTACATGTAAACTGTGTAGTGTAGCATGGTGTAGCATAGTTTAGTGTCACCTACATGTAAACTCTGTAGTGTGACAGGGTGTAGCATAGTGTAATTTCTCCTTCATTTAAACTCTGCTATGTAGCATGTCGTAGCATAGTGCAGTGTCTCCTACATGTAAACTCAAGTGTGATATGATGTAGCATTGTATAGTGTCACTACATGCAAACTCTGTAGTCTATCATAGTGTAGAATACTATAGTGTAACCAACATGTAAACTCCATAGTGTAGCATTGTGTAGCATAGTGTAGTGTCACCTACATATAAACTCTGAAGTGCAGCATGGGGTAGTATAGTTTAGTGTCACCTACATGTAAACACTATAGTGTGGCATGGTGTAGCATAGTGTAGTGTCACCTACATATAAACTCTGTAGTGCAGCATGGTGTAGCATAGAGTAGTGTCACCTACATGTAAACTCTGTAGTGTGACATGGTGTAGTGTAGCATAGTATAGTACAGTGTCACCTACATGTAAACTCTGTAGTGTGGCATGGTGTAGGATAGTATAGTGTGAACTACATGTAAACTCTGTAGTATAGTATTGGGTAGTATAGTGTAGTGTGACCTATATGTAAACTCTACAGTATAGTATGGGGTAGTATAGTGTTGTGTGACGTACTTGTAAACTTTGAAGTGTAGCATGGGGTAGCATAGCGTAGTGTCACATACATATAAACTCTGTAGTGCAGCATGGGGTAGCATAGTGTAGTGTCACCTACATGTAATCTCTGTAGTGTGGCATGGTGTAGCATAGAGTAGTGTCACCTACATATATACTCTGTAGTGCAGCATGGGGTAAAATAGTGTAGTGTCACCTACATGTAAACTCTGTAGTGTGGCATGGTGTAGCATAGCGTAGCGTCACCTACATATAAACTCTGTAGTGCAGCATGGGGTAGCATAGTGTAGTGTCACCTTCATGTAAACTCTGTAGTGCAGCATGGGGTAGCATAGTGTAGTGTCACCTTCATGTAAACTCTGTAGTGTAGCTTGGTGTAGCATAGCGTAGAGTCACCTACATATAAACTCTGTAGTGCAGCATGGGGTAGCATAGTGTAGTGTCACCTACATGTAAACTCTGTAGTGTGGCATGGTGTAGCATAGTGTAGTGTCACCTACATATAAACTTTGTAGTGCAGCATGGGGTAGCGTAGTGTAGTGTCACCTACATGCAAACTCTGTAGTGCAGCATGGGGTAGAGTAGTTTAACGTCACTTACATGTAAACTCTGTAGTGTGATATGGTGTAGCATAGTGTAGTGTCACCTACATGTAAACCCTGTAGTGTAGCATGGTGTAGCATAGTGAGTGTCACCTACATGTAAACTCTGTAGTGTGGCATAGTGTAGCATAGTGTAGTGTCACCTACATCTAAACTCTGTAGTGCAGCATGGGGTAGCATATTGTAGTGTCACCTGCATGCAAACTCTGTAGTGCAGCATGGGGTAGTATAGTTTAACGTCACTTACATGTGAACTCTGTAGTGTGATATGGTGTAGTATAGTGGAGTGTCACCTGCTTTTAAGCTCTGTAGTGTGATACGGTGTAGCATAGTGTAGTGTCTCCTACATGTAAATTCTGTAGTGCAGAATGGTGTAGCATAGTGAGTGTCACCTACACGTAAATTTTGTAGCGTGACATTGTGTTGCATAATGTAATGACACCTGCACGTAAATTCTGTAGTGCGATATTTTGTAGCATAGTGCCGTATCATCTTCATGTAGACTTTGCAGTGTGACATGGTGTTGCATTGTGCAGTGTTACCTACATGTATATTCTGTACTGAAGCATTGTGTAGCACAGTGAGTGTCTCCTACATGTAAACTCTGTAGTGTAGCATGGTATAACATAGTGTAATGTCACAAACATGTAAGCTCTGTAGCTTGATAAGGTGTAGCTTAGTGTAGTGTCACCTGAATGTGAACTCTGTAGAGTAGCATGGTGTAACATAGTGTACTGTGACCTGTATATTAACTCTGTAGTGCAGCAAGGTGTAGTATAGTGCAGTGTCAGCTACAAGTAAACACTGTAATGTGATATGGTGTAGTATAGTGCAGTGTCACCTACATGTAAACTCTATTGCGTGATATGTTGTAGTATAGTATTGAAGCATTGAAGAGGGACATACAGCTCCTGGAAATGGTACAGAGGAGGGCAACTAAGATGATACGAGGCTAGGGGATTTGACGTATGAGGACAGACTTGAGGAGCTCTGCCTGTTTTCATTGGAGGAGAAGAGAGACAGGGGGACATGATGTGAGGTCTTCAAGTACCTCAAGGGAATAAATAGGGTAAACATGGAGGATCTTTAGACTAAAGCAGGAGGTATCACCAGGCGGCATGGTTTGAAGTTGAAAGGTGGAAGGGTGAGAGGGGAAAGAGGAGGTTTTCACTGAGAGGGTGGTGGACCCTTGGAATGCACTGCCTGGCGAGCTGGTTCAGAGATCCTCAGTGGAGGGCTTCAAGAGAGGTGGGACAGACACAGAAAGTGGATGTATCAGATGATGGCCTGTCCCAGGGGGGTTGGGATGGATGATAGGGGTTTCTGGAACACAAGGAATGGGAGGGCCTCGGCACCCAACTAGGGATCTGAGGTTCGAGCAGACTCGATAGACCATAAGGCCTAATCTGCTGGCAAATAGTATGTTAGTTTAGTGTAGTGTCATCTACATGTAAACTCTGCAGTGTAACTTGGTGTAGCATAGTGAATGTCACCAGCACGTTAACTCTGTATTTTGATATGGTGTAGCATAGTGTAGTGCCACCTACATTTAACCTCTGTAGTGTAGTATGGTGTAGCATAGTGAGTGTCACCTACATGCAAACTCTGTAGTTCAGCATGGTGTAGTATAGTGCAGTGTCACCTACATGTAAACTTTGCAGTGTGATCGGGATAGCATAGTGTAATGTCACCTACATGTAAATGTGTAATGTAATATGGTGTAGCATAGTGTAGTGTCTCCTACATGTAAACTCTGTAGTGTAGCATGGTGCTGTATTGTAATGTGTCCCCTACATGTAAACTGTGTTGTGTGACAAGGTGTACCATAGTGTAGTGTCTCCTATATGAAACTCTGCAGTGTAGCATGTTGTAGCATAGTGCAGTGTCTCATACATGTAAATTCTAGTGTGATATGGTGTAGCATAGTATAGTGTCTCTATATGCAAACCCTGTAGTCTAGCATGGTGTAGCATAGTGTAGGTGTCACCAACATGTAAACTCCGTAGTGTAGCATTGTGTAGCATAGTGCAGTGTCACCTACATATAAACTCTGTAGTGAAGCATGGTGTAGTATAGTGCAATGTCACTTGCAAGTAAACTCTGTAGTTTGATTTGGTGTAGCATTGTTTAGTGACACCTACATATAAACTCTGTAGCGTAGCATGGGTGTAGCATAGTGTAGTGTCATATACATGTAAACTCTTTAATGTGATACGGTGTAGCATAGTGCAGTGTCACCTAAATGTGAACTCTGTAGTGTGATGTTGTGTAGCATAATGCAGTATCATCTACATGTATGCATTGTAGTATGATATGGTGTAGCATAGTATAGTGTCACCTGCATGTAAATTCTGTAGTGTAGCATTGGGTAGCATAGTGAATGTCTCCTACTTGTAAACTCTGTAGTGTAGCATGGTGCAGCAGAGTGTAATGTCACCTACATAAAAACTCTGTAGTGTGATATGGTGTAGCATAGTGTAGTGCCACCTATATGGAAACTCTGTAGAGTAACAGGGTTTAGCATAGTGAGTGTCTCCTACATGGAAACTCTGTAGTGCAGCATGGTGTAGCATAGAGTAATATAGCACATGTAAAACTCTGTAGTGTGGCAGGGTGTGGCATAGTGTAGTATCATCTACATGTAAACTCTGTAGTATGCATGGGTGTAGCACTGTGTAGCACCACCTACATTTCAACTCTACTGTAGCATGCTGTAGCATAGTGCAGTGTCACTGGCATGTAAACTCTGTAGTGTGAGCATGTTGCACGACAGTGTGAGTGTCACCCACAAGTAAACTCTGTAGTGTAGCATGATGTAACATAGTGTAGTACCTCCTGCATATAAACTCTCTAGTGTTGCATGGTGTACCATAGTGTAGTGTCACTGACATGTAAGCTCTGTAGTGTGGCATGCTCTAGCATAGTGTAGTGTCACCTACATGTAAACTCTAGTGTAGCATGGTGTAGTATAGTATAGTACCACCTATACGTAAACTCTGTAGTGTAGCATGGTGTAGCATAGTGTAGTGTCTTCTAGATGTAAACTCTGTAGTGTGACAGGGTGTAGCATAGTGTAATTTCTCCTACATTTAAACTCTGCAGTGTAGCATGTTGTAGCATAGTGCAGTGTCTCCTACATGTAAACTCAAGTGTAATATGATGTAGCATTGTACAGTGTCACTACATGCAAACTCTGTAGTCTATTATGGTGTAGAATACTATAGTGTCACCTACATGTAAACTCCATAGTGTAGCATTGTGTAGCATAGTGTATTGTCACCTACATATAAACTCTGTAGTGCAGCATGGGGTAGTATAGTTTAGTGTCACCTACATGTAAACTCTATAGAGTGGCATGGTGTAGCATAGTGTAGTGTCACCTACATGTAAACTCTGTAGTGAGGCATGGTGTAGTGTAGCATAGTATAGTACAGTGTCACCTACATGTAAACTCTGTAGTGTGGCATGGTGTAGGATAGTGAAGTGTGACCTACATGTAAACTCTGTAGTATAGTATGGGGTAGTATAGTGCAGTGTGACCTACATGTAAACTCTGTAGTATAGTATGGGGTAGTATAGAGTAGTGTGACCTACATATAAACTCTGTAGTGCAGCATGGGGTAGCATAGTGTAGTGTCACCAACACGTAAACTCTGTAGTGTAGCGTGGTGTAGCATAGTGTAGTGTCACCTACATATAAACTCTGTAGGGCAGAATGGGGTAGCATAGTGAAGTGTAGTGTAACCTACATGTAGACTCTGGAGTGTGGCATGGTGTAGCATAGTGTAGTGTATCCTACATATAAACTCTGTAGTGCGGCATGGGGTAGCGTAGTGTAGTGTCACCTACATCTAAACTCTATAGTGTGGCATAGTGTAGCGTAATGTAGTGTCACCTACATATAAACTCTGTAGTGCAGCATGGTGTAGCATAGTGTAGTGTGACCGACATATAAACTCTGTAGTGCAGCATAGGGTAGCATAGTGTAGTGTCAGCTACATGTAAACTCTGTAGCGTGGCATGGTGTAGTGTAGCATAGTATAGTACAGTGTCACTTACATGTAAACTCTGTAGTGTGGCATGGTGTAGGATAGTGTAGTGTGACCTACATGTAAACTCTGTAGTATAGTATGGGGTAGTGTAGTGTAGTGTGAACTACATGTAAACACTGTAGTATAGTGTGGGGTAGTATAGAGTAGTGTGACCTACATGTAAACTTTGTAGTGTTGCATGGGGTAGCATAGTGTAGTGACAGCTACATGTAAACTCTGTAGTGTGGCATGGTGTAGCATAGTGTAGTGTCACCTACATGTAACCTCTGTAGTACAGCATGGGGTAGCATAGTGTAGTGGCAACTACATGTAAACTCTGTAGTGTGGCATGGTGTAGCATAATGTAGTGTCACCTACATATAAACTCTGTAGTGCGGCATGGGGTAGCATAGTGTAGTGTCACCTACATGTAAACTCTGTAGTGTGGCATGGTGTAGCATAGTGTGGTGTCACCTACATGTAAACTCTGTAGTACAGCATGGGGTAGCATAGTGTGGTGTCACCTACATGTAAACTCTGTAGTGTAGCATGGTGTAGCATAGCATAGTGTCACCTACATATAAACTCTGTAGTGCAGCATGGGTAGCATAGTGTAGTGTCACCTACATGTAAACTCTGTAGTGTGGCATGGTGTAGCATAGTGTAGTGTTACCTGCATATAAACTTTGTAGTGCAGCATGGGGTAGTATAGTTTAACGTCACTTACATGTGAACTCTGAAGTGTGATATGGTGTAGTATAGTGCAGTGTCACCTGCATGTAAACTCTGTAGTGTGATATGGTGTAGCATAGAGTAGTGTCACCTACATGTAGACCCTGTAGTGTAGAATGGTGTAGCATAGTGAGTGTCACCTACATGTAAACTCTGTAGTGAGGCATGGTGTAGCATAGTGTAGTGTCACCTACATGTAAACTCCGTAGTGCAGCATGGGGTAGCATAATGTAGTGTCACCTACATGTAAACTCTGTAGTGTGGCATGGTGTAGCATAGTGCAGTGTCACCTACATATAAACTTTGTAGTGCAGCATGGGGTAGAATAGTTTAACATCTTACATGTGAACTCTGTAGTGTGATATGGTGTGAGTATAGTGCAGTGTCAACTGCATGTAAACTCTGTAGTGTGATCTGATTGTAGCATGGTGTGAGTGTCGCCTACATGTAAACTCTGAAGTGCAGGATTGTGTTGCATAGTGAGTGTCATCTACACGTAAATTCTGTAGTGTGACATTGTGTAGCATAATGTAATGTCACCTGCACGTAAATTCTGTAGTGTGATATGGTGTAGCATAGTGCTGTATCATCTACATGTAAACTTTGCAGTGTGACATGGTGTTGCATAGTGCAGTGTTACCTACATGTAAACTCTGTAGTGCAGCATGGTATAACATAGTGTAATGTCACCTACATGTAAGCTCTGTAGCGTGATAACGTGTAGCTTAGTGTAGTGTCACCCGAATGTGAACTCTGTAGTGTAGCATGGTGTAACATAGTGTACTGTGACCTGTATATAAACTCTGTAGTGCAGCAAGTGTAGTATAGTGCAGTGTCAGCTACAAGTAAACACTGTAATGTGATATGGTGTAGTATAGTGCAGTGTCACCTACATGTAAACTCTGTTGTGTGATATGTTGTAGCATAGTATTGAAGCATTGGAGAGGGACATACAGCTCCTGGAAAGGGTACAGAGGAGGGCAACTAAGATGATACGAGGGCTAGTGGATTTAACGTATGAGGACAGACTTGAGGACTCTGCCTGTTTTCATTGGAGGAGAAAGAGGCAGAGGGGACATGATTGAGGTCTTCAAAGTACCTCAAAGGGAATAAATAGGAGTAAAACATGGAGGGATCTTTAGACTAAATCAGGGAGGTATCACCAGAGGGGCATGGTTTGAAGTTGGAAGGTGGAAGGGTGAGGGTGGAAAAGAGTAGGAGGTTTTTCACTGAGAGGGTGGTGGACCCTTGGAATGCACCTGCCTGGTGAGCTGGTTCGAGATCCACAGTGGAGGGCTTCAAGAGAGGGTGGGACAGACACAGAAAGTGGATGTATCAGATGATGGCCTGTCACAGGGGGTGGGGATGGATGATAGGGGTTTCTGGAACACAAGGGAGGGGAGGGCCTGGGCACCCAACTAGGGATCTGAGGTTCGAGCAGACTCGATAGACCATAAGGCCTAATCTGCTTGCAAATAGTATGTTAGTAAAGTGTAGTGTCATCTACATGTAAACTCTGCAGTGTAGCATGGTGTAGCATAGTGAATGTCACCAGCATGTAAACGCTGTATTGTGATATGGTGTAGCATAGTGGAGTGCCACCTACATGAAACCTCTGTAGTGTAGTATGGTGTAGCATAGTGAGTGTCACCTACATGTATACTTTGCAGTGTGATATGGGATAGCATAGTGTAATGTCACCTACATGTAAATGCTGTAATGTAATATGGTGTAGCATAGTGTAGTGTCTCCTACATGTAAACACTGTAGTGTAGCATGGTGCTGTATTGTAATGTGTCCCCTACATGTAAACTGTGTTGTGTGACAAGGTGTAGCATAGTGCAGTGTCTCCCATGTGAAACTCTGCAGTGTAGCATTCTGTAGCATAGTGCAGTGTCTCATTCATGTAAATTCTAGTGTGATATGGTGTAGCATAGTATAGTGTCTCTATATGCAAACTCTGTAGTGTAGCATGGTGTAGCATAGTGTAGTGTCACCTACATGTAAACTCCGTAGTGTAGCATTGTGTAGCATAGTGCAGTTTCACCTACATATAAACTCTGTAGTGTAGCATGGTGTAGTATAGTGCAGTGTCCCTTGCATGTAAACTCTGTAGTTTGATATGGTGTAGCATAGTTTAGTGTCACCTACATATAAACTCTGTAGCGTAGCATGGGTGTAGCATAGTGTAGTGTCATATACATGTAAACTCTGTAATGTGATATGGTGTATCATAGTGCAGTGTCACCTAAATGTGAGCTCTGTAGTGTGATGTTGTGTAGGATAATGCAGTATCCTCTATGTATGCATTGTAGTATGATATGGTGTAGCATAGCATAGTGTCACCTGCATGTAAATTCTGTAGTGTAGGATTGGGTAGCATAGTGAATGTCTCCTACATGTAAACTCTGTAGTGTAGCATGGTGCAGCAGAGTGTAATGTCACCTACATAAAAACTCTGTAGTGTGATATGGTGTAGCATAGTGTAGTGCCACCTATCAGGAAACTCTGTGAGTAACATGGTTTAGCATAGTGAGTGTCTCTACATGGAAACTCTGTAGTGCAGCATGGTGTAGCATAGAAGTAATATAGCTACATGTAAAAACTCTGTAGTGTGGCAGAGTCTAGCATAGTGTAGTGTCATCTACATGAAAACTCTGCAGTATAGCAAGGTGTATCACTGTGTAGCACCACCTACATTTCAACTCTACTGTAGCATGCTGTAGCATAGTGCAGTGTCACTGGCATGTAAACTCTGTAGTGTAGCATGTTGCACCGCAGTGTAGTGTCACCCTCAAGTTAACTCTGTAGTGTAGCATGATGTAACATAGTGTAAAACCTCCTGCATATAAACTCTCTAGTGTTGCATGGTGTACCATAGTGTAGTGTCACCGACATGTAAGCTCTGTGGTGTGGCATGCTCTGGCATGGTGTGGTATCACCTACATGTAAACTCTAGTGTGGCATGGGTAGTACAGTATAGTACCACCTATACATAAACTCTGTAGTGTAGCATGGTGTAGCAAAGTGTAGTGTCACCTACATGTACACTCTGCAGTGTGACAGGGTGTAGCATAGTGTAATTCTCCTACATTTAAACTCTGCAATGTAGCATGATGTAGCATAGTGCAGTGTCTCATATAGTCAACAGAGTGTGATATGATGTAGCAATGTATAGTGTCACTACATGCAAACTCTGTAGTCTATCATGGTGTAGAATACTATACTTTCACCTACAAGTAAACTCTATAGTGTAGCATTGTGTAGCATAGTGTAGTGTCACCTACATATAAACTCTGTAGTGCAGCATGGGGTAGTATAGTTTAATGTCATCTACATGTAAACTCTATAGTGTGGCATGGTGTAGCATAGTGTAGTGTAACCTACATATAAACTCTATAGTGCAGTATGGTGTAGCATAGTGGAGTGTCACCTACATATAAACTCTGTAGTGCAACATGGGGTAGCATAGTGTAGTGTCACCTACAAGTAAACTCTGTAGTGTGGCATTGTGTAGTGTAGCATAGTATAGTAAAGTGTGACCTACATGTAAACTCCGTACTGTGGCATGGCGTAGGATAGTGGAGTGTGACCTACATGTAAACTCTGTAGTATAGTATGGGGTAGTATAGTGTAGTGTGACCTACATGTAAACTCTGTAGTATAGTATGGGGTAGTATAGTGTAGTGTGACCTATATGTAAACTCTGTAGTGTAGCATGGTGTAGCATAGAGTAGTGTCACCTACATATAAACTCTGTAGTGCAGCATGGTGTAGCATAGTGTAGTGTCACCTCCATGTAAACTCTGTAGTGTAGCATAGTGTAGTGTAACCCACATATAAACTCTGTAGTGCAGCATGGGGTAGCATAGTGTAGTGTCACCTACATGTAATCTCTGTAATGTGGCATGGTGTAGCATACTGTAGTGTCACCTACATGTAAACTCTGCAGTGCAACATGGGGTAGCATATTGTTGTGTCATCTACATGTAAACTCTGTAGTGTAGTATGGTGTAGCATAGCGTAGTGTCACCTACATATAAACTCTGTAGTGCAGCATGGGGTAGCATAGTGTAGTGTCACCTACATGTAAACTCTGTAGTGTGGCATGGTGTAGCATAGTGTAGTGTCACCAACATATAAACTTTGTAGTGCAGCATGGGGTAGTATAGTTTAACGTCACTTACATGTGAACTCTGTAATGTGATGTGGTGTAGTATAGTGCAGTGTCACCTGCATGTAAACTCTGTAGTGTGATATGGTGTAGCATAGTGTAGTGTCACCTACATGTAAACCCTGTAGTGAAGCATGGTGTAGTATAGTGAGTGTCACCTACATGTAAACTCTGTAGTGTGGCATGGTGTAGCATAGTGTAGTGTCACCTACATGTAAATTCTGTACTGCAGCATGGGGTAGCATAGTGTAGTGTCACCTGCATGCAAACTCTGTAGTGTAGCATGGTGTAGCATAGCGTAGTGTCATCTATATATAAACTCTGTAGTGCAGCATGAGGTAGCAAAGTGTAGTGTCACCTACATGTAAACTCTGTAGTGTGGCATGGTGTAGCATAGTGTAGTGTCACCTACATATAAACTTTGAAGTGCAGCATGGGGTAGTGCAGTTTAACGTCACTTACATTTGAACTCTGTAGTGTGATATGGTGTAGTATAGTGCAGTGTCACCTGCATGTAAACTCTGTAGTGTGATACGGTGTAGCATAGTGTAGTGTAAGCCTTCATGTAAACTCTGTAGTGCAGAATGGTGTTGCATAAGTGAGTGTCACCTACACGTAAATTCTGTAGTGTGACATTGTAGCAGCATAATGTAATGTCACCTGCGCGTAAATTCTGTAGTCGCGATATGGAGTAGCATCGTGCTGTATCATCTACATGTAAACTTTGCGGTGTGTCATGGTGTTGCATAGTGCAGTGTTACCTACATGTAAATTCTGTAGTGAAGCATTGTGTAGCACAGTGAGTGTCTCCTTCATGTAAACTCTGTAGTGCAGCATGGTATAACAGTGTGTAATGTCACCTACATGTAAGTTCTGTAGCGTGATAAGGTGTAGCTTAGTGTAGTGTCACCTGAATGTGAACTCTGTAGTGTAGCATGGTGTAACATTGGGTAGTGTCACCGACATGTAAGCTCTGTAGAGTGGCATGCTCTAGCATAGTGTAGTTTCACCTACATGTAAACTCTAGTGTAGCATGGTGTAGTATAGTATAGTAGCACCTATACATAAACTCTGTAGTGTAGCATGGTGTAGCAAAGTGTTGCATCACCTACATGTACACTCTGTAGTGTGACAGGGTGTAGCATATTCTAATTTCTCCTACATTTAAACTCTGCAATGTAGCATGATGTAGCATAGTGCAGTGTTTCCTACATGTAAACTCAAGTGTGATATGATGTAGCAATGTATAATGTCACTACATGCAAACTCTGTAGTCTATCATGGTGTAGAATACTATACTGTCACCTACATGTAAACTCCATAGTGTAGCATTGTGTAGCACAGTGTAGTGTCACCTATATATAAACTCTGTAGTGCAGCATGGGGTAGTATAGTTTAGTGTCACCTACATGTAAACTCTATAGTGTGTCATGGTGTAGCATAGTGTAGTGTAACCTACATATAAACTCTGTAGTGCAGCATGGTGTAGCATAGTGTAGTGTCACCTACATATAAACTTTGTAGTGCAACATGGGGTAGCATAGTGTAGTGTCACCTACATGTAAACTCTTTAGTGTGGCATGGTGTAGTGTAGCATAGTATAGTACAGTGTGACCTACATGTAAACTCTGTAGTATAGTATGGGGTAGTATAGTGTAGTGTGACCTACTTGTAAACTCTGTAGTATAATAATGGGTAGTATAGTGTAATGTGACCTACATGTAAACTCTGTAGTGCAGCATGGGGTAGCATAGTGTAGTGTCACCTCCATGTAAACTCTGTACTGTAGCATAGTGTAGCATAGTGTAGTGTAACCCACATATAAACTCTGTAGTGCAGCATGGGGTAGCATAGTGTAGTGTCACCTACATGTAAACTTTGTATTGTAGCATGGTGTAGCATAGCGTAGTGTCACCTATATATAAACTCTGTAGTGCAGCATGGGGTAGCATAGTGTAGTGACACCTACATGTAAACTCTGTAGTGTGGCATGGTGTAGCATAGTGTAGTGTCACCAACATATAAACCTTGTAGTGCAGCATGGGGTAGCATAGTTTAACGTCACTTACATGTGAAATCTGTAATCTGATATGGTGTAGTATAGCGCAGTGTCACCTGCATGTAAACTCTGTAGTGTGATTTGGTGTAGCATAGTGTAGTGTCACCTACATGTAAACTCTTTAGTGTGGCATGGTGTAGCATAGTGTAGTGTCACCTACATATAAACTTAGTAGTGCAGCATGGGGTAGTGCAGTTTAACGTCACTTACATGTGAACTCTGTAGTGTGATATGGTGTAGTATAGTGCAGTGCCACCTGCATGTAATCTCTGCAGTGTGATACGGTGTAGCATAGTGTAGTGTCGCCTACATGTAAACTCTGTAGTGCAGAATGGTGTAGCATAGTGAGTGTCACCTACACGTAAATTCTGTAGTGTGACATTGTGCAGCATAATGTAATGTCACCTGCGTAAATTCTGTGAGTCGCGATATGGTGTAGCATAGTGCTGTATCATCTCATAAAACTTTGCAGTGTGTCATGGTGTTGCATAGTGCAGTGTTACCTACATGTAAATTCTGTAGTGAAGCATTGTGTAGCACAGTGAGTGTCTCCTACATGTAAACTCGGTAGTGCAGCATGGTATTACAGTGTGTAATGTCACCTACATGTAAGCTCTGTAGCGTGATAAGGTGTAGCTTAGTGTAGTGTCACCTGAATGTGAACTCAGTAGTGTAGCATGGTGTAACATAGTGTAGTGTCACCGACATGTAAGCTCTATAGTGTGGCAGGCTCTAGCATAGTGTAGTGTCACTTACATGTAAACTCTAGTGTAGCATGGTGTAGTATAGTATAGTAGCACCTATACGTAAACTCTGTAGTGTAGCATGGTGTAGCATAGTGTAGTGTCACCTACATGTACACTCTGTAGTGTGACAGGTTTAGCATAGAGTAATTTCTCCTACATTTAAACTCTGCAATGTAGTATGTTGCAGCATAGTGCAGTGTCTCACACACTTTATAAGCTCTGTAGGGTATCATGGTGTAGCATAGTGTAGTGTCACCTACATGTAAAATCTGTAGTGTGACAGGGTGTAGCATAGTGTAATTTCTCCTACATTTAAACTCTGCAATGTAGCATGTTGTAGCATAGTGCAGTGTCTCCAACATGTAAACTCAAGTGTGATATGATGTAGCATTGTATAGTGTCACTACATGCAAACTCTGTAGTCAATCATGGTGTAGAATACTATAGTGTCACCTACATGTAAACTCCATGGTGTAGCATTGTGTAGCATAGTGTAGTGTCACCTACATATAAACTCTGCAGTGAAGCATGGTGTAGCATAGTGTAGTGTCACCTACATATAAACTCTGCAGTGCAGCATGCGGTAGCATAGTGTAGTGTCACCTACATGTGAACTCTGTAGTGTGGCAGTAGTGTAGCATAGTATAGTACAGAGTCACCTACATGTAAACTCTGTAGTGTGGCAAGGTGTAGGATAGTGTAGTGTGACCTACCTGTAAATTCTGTAGTATAGTATGGGGTAATATAGTGTAGTGTGACCTACATGTAAACTCTGTAATATAGTATGGGGTAGCATAGTGTAGTGTGACCTACGTGTAAACTCTGTAGTGTAGCATGGTGTAGCACAGTGCAGTGTCACCTACATATAAAATCTGTAGTGCAGCATGGGGTAGCATAGTGTAGAGGCACCTACATGTAAACTCTGTAGTGTGGCATGGTGTAGCATAGTGTAGTGTCACCTACATATAAACTCTGTAGTGCAGCATGGGGTAGCATAGTGCAGTGTCACCTACATGTAAACTCTGTAGTGTGGCATGGTGTGTATAGTGTGTTGTCACCTACATGTAAACTCTGTTAGTGCAGCATGGGGTAGCATAGTGTAGTGTCACCTAAATGTAAACTCTGTAGTGTAGCATGGTGTAGCATAGCGTAGTGTCACCTACATATAAACTGTGTAGTGCAGCATGGCGTAGCATAGTGTAGTGTCACCTACATGTAAACTATGTAGTGTAGCTTGGTGTAGCATAGTGTAGTGTCACCTACATATAAACTTTGTAGTGCAGCTTGGCGTAGTATTGTTTAACGTCACTTACATGTGAACTGTGTAGTGTGATATGGTGTAGTATAGTGCAGAGTCACCTGCGTGTAAACTCTGTGGTGTGATATGGTGTAGTATAGTGTAGTGTCACCTACATGTAAACCCTGTAGTGTAGCATGGTGTAGCATAGTGAGTGTCACCTACATGTAAACTCTGTAGTGTGGCATGGTGTAGCATAGTGTAGTGTCACCTACATGTAAACTCTTTAGTGCAGCATGGGGTAGCATAGTGTAGTGTCACCTGCATGCAAACTCTGTAGTGTAGCATGGTGTAGCATAACGTAGTGTCACCTACATATAAACTCTGTAGTGCAGCATGGGGTAGCATAGTGTAGTGTCACCTACATGTAAACTCTTTAGTGTGGCATGGTGTAGCATAGTGTAGTGTCACCTACATATAAACTTTGTAGTGCAGCATGGGGTAGTATAGTTTAACATCACTTACATGTGAACTCTGTAGTGTGATATGGTGTAGTATAGTGCAGTGTCACCTGCATGTAAACTCTGTAGTGTGATACGGTGTAGCATAGTGTAGTGTCGCCTACATGTAAATTCTGTACTGCAGCATGGGGTAGCATAGTGTAGTGTCACCTGCATGCAAACTCTGTAGTGTAGCATGGTGTAGCATAGCGTAGTGTCATCTATATATAAACTCTGTAGAGCAGCATGAGGTAGCATAGTGTAGTGTCACCTACATGTAAACTCTGTAGTGTGGCATGGTGTAGCATAGTGTAGTGTCACCTACATATAAACTTTGAAGTGCAGCATGGTATAACATAGTGTAATGTCAACTACATGTAAGCTCTGTAGCGTGATAAGGTGTAGTTTAGTGTAGTGTCACCTGAATGTGAACTCTGTAGTGTAGCATGTTGTAACATAGTGTACTGTGACCTGTATATATACTCTGTAGGGCAGCAAGGTGTAGTGTAGAGCAGTGTCAGCTACAAGTAAACACTGTAATGTGATATGGTGTAGTATAGTGCAGTGTCACCTACATGTAAACTCTGTTGTGTGATATGTTGTAGCATAGTATTGAAGCATTGAAGGGGGACATACAGCTCCTGGAAAGGGTACAGAGGAGGGCAACTAAGATGAAACGAGGGCTAAGGGATTTGACGTATGAGGACAGACTTGAGGAGCTCTGCCTGTTTTCATTGGAGGAGAGGAGAGACGGGGGGACATGATTGAGGTCTTCAAGTACCTCAAGGGAATAAATAGGGTAAAAATGGAGGGGATCTTTAGACTAAAGCAGGGAGGTATCACCAGACGGCATGGTTTGAAGTTGGAAGGTGGAAGGGTGAGGGGGGAAAGGAGGAGGAGGTTTTTGACTGAGAGCGTGGAGGACCCTTGGAATGCACTGCCTGGTGAGCTGGTTCAGAGATCCACAGTGGAGGGCTTCAAGAGAGGGTGGGACAGACACAGAAAGTGGATGTATCAGAAGATGGCCTGTCCCAGGGGGTTGGGATGGATGATAGGGGTTTCTGGAACACAAGGAAGGGGAGGGCCTCGGCACCCAACTAGGGATCTGAGGTTCAAGCAGACTCGATAGACCATAGGGCCTAATCTGCTCTCAAATAGTATGTTAGTATAGTGTAGTGTCATCTATATGTAAACTCTGCAGTGTAGCATGGTGTAGCATAGTCAATGTCACCAGCATGTAAACTCCGTATTGTAATATGGTGTAGCATAGTGTAGTGCCACCTACATGTAACCTCTGTAGTGTAGTATGGTGTAGCATAGTTAGTGTCACCTACATGCAAACTCTGTAGTTCAGCATGGTGTAGTATAGTGCAGTGTCACCTACATGTAAACTTTGCAGTGTGATATGGGAAAGCATAGTGTAATGTCACCTACATGTAAACTCCGTAGTGTAGCATAGTGCAGTGTTACCTTCATATAAACTCTGTAGTGTAGCATGGTGTAGTATAGTGTAGTGTCACTTACATGTAAACTCTGTAGTTTGATATGGTGTAGCATAGTTTAGTGTCACCTACATATAAACTCTGTAGCGTAGCATGGGTGTAGCATAGTGTAGTGTCATATACATGTAAACTCTGTAATGTGATACGGTGTAGCATAGTGCAGTGTCACCTAAATGTGAACTCTGTAGTGTGATGTTGTGTAGCATAATGCAGTACCATCTACATGTATGCATTTTAGTATGATATGGTGTAGCATAGTATATTGTCACCTGCATGTAAATTCTGTAGTGTAGCAATGGGTAGCATAGTGAATGTCTCCTACATGTAAACTCTGTAGTGTAGCTTGGTGCAGCAGAGTGTAATGTCACCTACATAAAAACTCTAGAGTGATATGGTGTAGCATAGTGTAGTGCCACCTATATGGAAACTCTGTAGAGTAACATGGTTTAGCATAGTGAGTGTCTCCTACATGGAAACTCTGTAGTGTAGCATGGAGTAGCATGAAATATCGCCTACATGTAAACTCTGTAGTGTGGCAGGGTGTAGCATAGTGTAGTGTCATCTACTTGTAAACTCTGTAGTATGGCATGGTGTAGCACTGTGTAGCACCACCTACATTTCAACTCTACTGTAGCATGCTGTAGCATAGTGTAGTGTCACTGGCATGTAAACTCTGTAGTGTAGCATGTTGCACCATAGTGTAGTGTCACCCACAAGTAAACTCTGTAGTGTAGCATGATGTAACATAGAGTAGTACCTCCTGCATATAAACTCTCTAGTGTAGTATGGTGTACCATAGTGTAGTGTCACCGACATAGAAACATAGAATTTGACGGCAGATAAGGACCGCTTGGCCCACCCAGTCTGCCCATTTCCCTGCCTACTGGATAAGCTGCAGATCCTAGTTAACCAGCAGCCTACTTTTTCCTACCCCCATCCCCTAGAATTGCCTTTTGACTGTCCCATGCATGCTTGAATTCCACCACTGTTTTTGACTCCACGACCTCCTCAGAAGCCGTTCCAGGCATCCACAACCCTCTCTGTGAAAAAATACTTAAATTACCTCTGAGCTCCCCCCCATCTTCAAATTGTGCCTCCTTGTTCTTGCACACCTCTTTTTTGAAAGATGCTACCCTCTTGGACTTTGTTGATTCCTTGAGGTACTTGAAAGTTTCTATCATGTCCCCCCTCTCCCTCCTTTCCTCGAGGCTATACATATTAAGCTTCTTTAGTCTCTCTCTTCATATGTCTCCCGGTGCAGACCCTGCACCATTTTAGTTGCCCTTCTCTGGACAGCTTCCATCCTGTCTATGTCTTTTTGAAGATTGGGTCTCCAGAACTGCACGCAGTACTCAGATGGGGTCTGACCAGCTGTCTGTACAGAGGGATAATAACTTCCTGTTTTCTACTGGTGATGCCTCTCCTATGCATCCCAATATCCCCCAGCCCTCATTGCTGCCCTCTCACATTGCTTGCCCACCTTTAGGTCATCTGAATGACTACCCCAGGTCCCTTTCCATTTTGTTGTTGTTAGTATCTCACCCCCATTGTGTACTCTTCCCTGGGTTTTGTTTCCCAGGTGCATTACCTTGCACTTCTTAGCATTGAATCTAAGCTGCCATACATTTGACCATTCTTCTAACCTTGCCAAGTCCTTTTCATCCTTTCCACCCCACCTTGTGCATCAACTCTGTTGCAGATCTTTGTGTCATCTGCAAAGAGACATACTTTCCTTCAGTCCCTCTGCAATGTAGCTTATAAAGACATTGAAGAGGACTGGTCAATACTGAACACTGCGGTACCCGACTAGTAACCCCCCTTTCATCAGAGTGGACTCCATTTACTGTTACTCTCTGTGTCCTATTTTCCAGCCAATTTTTTACCCAGGCTGTCATCTTGTTACCCACTCCCAGGCTAGCTAACTTGTATATTAATCTTTTGTGTGGGACTGTGTCAAATGCCTTGCTAAAGTCTAGGTAGGCCATGTCCACAGCCCCTCCCTGATCTACTACTTTGGTCACCCAGTCAAAGAAATCATCAGATTTGTCTGGCATGACCTTCCTGCTGTGAATCCATGCTGCCTTGGGTCCTGTGCCCTCTGGCCTCTAGATACTTGACAATTCTTTCCTTCAGAAGTGATTCCATCATTTTCCCTACCACTGAGGTTAAACTAACAGGTCTGTAGTTTCCTGCTTCTGCCTTGCTCCCACTTTTGTGAAGGGAATCACATCTGCCCTCCTCCAGTCCTCGGGTACCACCCCATCCTCCCATGATTTGTTAAACAGGGTAGTCAGTGGTGTCACTAATTCTACCCTTAGTTCTTTTAGAATTCTGGGATGAATCCCATCAGGCCCCATTGCTTTGTCCACCTTCAGTTTTAAGAGTTCTTTCAGAACCCTTTCTTCTGTAAATGGGCTGGTATCAACTTCTGTATCCAGTGTGTTTCTACTGTTTGTTCTAGGTACCCCTCTTCCTTTGTAAATACTGAGCAAAAATATTTGTTTAGTATCTCTGCCTTTTCACAGTCTCCTCTGCCCATCCTCCCCCCTTTATTAAGCCTCACTATCCCTCCTTGGTCTTCCTTAACCCTGATGTACCTATAAAGGTTTATCCCCCTTCTTAACTGAGTTGGCTATCTTTTCCTCGGTTTGGGCCTTTGCTGTTCTGACTGCCTTCCCAGCTTCCTTTGCTTTAACTGATACAGTTCTCTGTCCTGCTCCTTCTGAGATTCCTTGTACTTCCTGAAAGCTTTCTTTTCTCTTGAACCTTCACTGCCACTTCCTTTGAGAACCATAGTGGTTTCTTACATCGTTTAGTTTTGTTTATTTGCTTCACACAAAGGCTTGTTGCCTCTGTGATGGCAGTTTTTATTATTCCCCATTGTTCTTCCACCCCTCCTTCCTGCCCATGTGCTAGTGCATTCCTTAGGCACTTACCCATTTTGGCAAAGTCAGCCCTCCTAAAGTCCAGTACCTTTGCCTTTGTATGGCTTGACTCTATTGCTGTGTTTATTGTGAACCATACTGTTCGATGGTCGCTAGTTCCCAGATGGCTACCCACTTCTACATCTGTGATCCTCTCTTCATCTCCATTTGAGAGAACCAGGTCTAAGATTGCTCCCTCTCGAGTGGGCTCCAATACTAGTTGTCTAAGGCATGCCCCCTGTAGGGCATCTAGAATAACCCCACTCTTCGAAGTGACTGTGGCAACTGCACTCCAGTTAACATCTGGCATATTCAGATCACCCATCAGCAATATCTCCCCTTTTTTTGCCATACTAAGTATACTTTCTATCATTTCCTTGTCCATTTCCTCCCCCTGAGAAGTGGGTCTGTATACAACCCCTGTGCGGATTGTGGTGCCATTGCCGGTCTCCAAATTTATCCACAGTGCTTCTTCTCTGCCCTGTTTTCTCTTTTGTTCTGTTACTTTGATTCCTTCCCTTATGTAAAGAGCTACTCCACCTCATCTTTTACCCTCCCTGTCCCTCCTGTAGATAGTGTATCCTGGTATGTTTATGTCCCTTTCATGGTTTTGTGTGAACCATGTTTCTGTGACTGCCACGATATCCAGATGTTCCTCCTCCATCAAGGCCACTAATTCAGGAAGCTTGTTACTCAGACTACGTGCATTGGTACTCATTGCTCTCCATTTTTGATGGCTTTACTTTCTGTTGCAGCATCCCCACTGACCTTTCTACCTCAGTCTTTTTCTCATTTAGTACCCTGTTTTGTAGGAGAGGCTGGGATTTTCCTGCTGCTTCATCAGTGCCTCCCCTTGACTAGTTTAAAAGCTTGCCAATGAAGCATTTAAACCGATTGCTCAAAAGACTTGTTCCCTTCCTGGACAGATGCAGACCATCCTGCCAGTATAGGCTGGTGTCCCTCAGGTGGAACCCCAGTCCCCATGAAGCCAAACCCCTGTGCTCCACACCATTTTTTCAACCACTCATTAAACTGCATGGTGCAAAGTACCCTTGCCTCACTCATGCCATTTACAGGCAGCACCTCTGAGAAGGTTACTGTGTGTGCTACTTGTCTTAGGCCCCTCCCCAGTTCTAAAAAAGTCCTTCTGCACTGCTCTAATCTCATGTTGAGCCAAGCCATTTGTCCTTAGGTGGATAATGACATCCAGCTCAGACTCCCGTGCAGACATGTAAGCTCTGTAGTGTGGCATGCTCTAGCATAGTGTAGTGTCACCTACATGTAAACTCTAGTGTAGCATGGTGTAGTATAGTTTAGTACCACCTATACGTAAACTCTGTAGTGTAGCACAGTGTAGCATAGTGTAGTGTCACCTACATGTACACTTTGTAGTGTGACAGGGTGTAGCATAGTGTAATTTCTCCTACATTTAAACTCTGCAATGTAGCATGTTGTAGCATAGTGCAGTGTCTCCTACATGTAAACTCAAGTGTGATATGATGTAGCATTGAATAGTGTCACTACATGCAAACTCTGTAGTCTATCATGGTGTAGAACACTATAGTGTCACCTACATGTAAACTCCATAGTGTAGCATTGTGTAGCATAGTGTAGTGTCACCTACATATAAACTCTGTAGTGCAGCATGGGGTAGGCACAGTTTAATGTCACCTACATGTAAACTCTAATAGTGTGGCATGGTGTAGCATGGTGAGTGTCACCTACATATAAACTCTGTAGTGCAGCATGGTGTAGCATAGTGTAGTGTCACCTACATATAAACTCTGTAGTGCAGCATGGGTAGCATAGTGTAGTGTCACCTACATGTAAACTCTGTAGTGTGGCATGGTGTAGCATAGTATAGTGTCACCTACATATAAACTCTGAAGTGCAGCATGGTGTAGTATAGTGTTGTGTCACCTACATGTAAACTCTGTAGTGTAGCATGCTGTAGCATAGCATAGTGTCACCTACATATAAACTCTGTAGTGCAGCATGGGGTAGCATAGTGTAGTGTCACCTACATGTAAACTCTGTAGTGTGGCATGGTGTAGCATAGTGCAGTGTCACCTACATATAAACTAATGTGTGCAGCATGATGTAGCATTAGTGTAGTGTCACTACATGCAAACTCTGTAGTGTAGCATGGTGTAGAATAGTGTAGTGTCACCTACATGTAAACTCTGTGTGTAGCATGTGTAGCATAGTGTAGTGTCACCTACATGTAAACTCTGTAGTGTAGCATGGGGTAGCATAGTTTAGTGTCACCTACATGTAAACTCAGTAGTGTGGCATGGTGTAGCATAGTGTAGTGTCACCTACATATAAACTCTGAAGTGCTGCATGGTGTAGCATAGTGTAGTGTCACCTACATATAAACTCTGTAGTGTAGCATGGGGTAGCATAGTGTAGTGTCAGCTACATGTAAACTCTGTAGTGTAGCATGGTGTGGTGCATAGTATGTAGTGTCACCTACATGTAAACTCTGTAGTGTAGCATGGTGTAGCATAGGTGAGTGTCACCTACATGTAAACTCTGTAGTGAGCATGGTGGCATAGTGTGGTGTCACCTACATGTAAACTCTGTAGTGTAGCATGGTGTAGCATAGTGTAGTGTCACCTACATGTAAATCTCTGTAGTGTAGCATGGTGTAGACATGCATGGTGTCACCTACATGTAAACTCTGTGGTGTGAGCATGGTGTAGCATAGTGTAGTGTCACCTACATGTAAACTCTGTAGTGTAGCATGGTGTAGCATAGTGTAGTGTCACCTACATGTAAACTCTGTAGTGCAGCATGGGGTAGCATAGTGTAGTGTCACCTACATGTAAACTCTGTAGTGTGGCATGGTGTAGCATAGTGTAGTGTCACCTACATATAAACCCTGTAGTGCAGCATGGGGTAGCATAGTGTAGTGTCACCTACATGTAAACTCTGTAGTGTGGCATGGTGTAGCATAGTGTAGTGTCACCTACATGTAAACTCTGTAGTGTGACAGGATGTAGCATAGTATAATTTCTCCTACATTTAAACTCTGCAATGTAGCATGTTGTAGCATAGTGCAGTGTCTCCTACATGTAAAATCAAGTGTGATATGATGTAGCATTGTATAGTGTCACTACATGCAAACTCTGTAGTCTATCATGGTGTAGAACACTATAGTGTCACCTACATTTAAACTCCATAGCGTAGCATTGTGTAGCATAGTGTAGTGTCACCTACATATAAACTCTGTAGTGCAGCATGGGTTAGTATACTTTAGTGTCACCTACATGTAAACTCTATAGTGTGGCATGGTGTATCATAGTGTAGTGTCACCTACATATAAACTCTGTAGTGCAGCATGGTGTAGCATAGTGTAGTGTCACCTACATATAAACTATGTAGTGCAGCATGGAGTAGCATAGTGTAGTGTCACCTACAAGTAAACTCTGTAGTGTGGCATGGTGTAGTGTAGCATAGTATAGTACAGTGTCACCTATATGTAAACTCTGTAGTGTGGCATGGTGTAGGATAGTGTAGTGTGACCTACATGTAAACTCTGTAGTATAGTATGGGGTAGTATAGTGTAGTGTGACCTACATGTAAACTCTGTAGTGTAGCATGCTGTAGCATAACGTAGTGTCACCTCTATATAAACTCTGTTGTGCAGCATGGGGTAGCATAGTGTACTGTCAGCTACATGTAAACTCTGTAGTGTGGCATGGTGTAGCATAGTGTAGTGTCACCTTCATATAAACTCTGTAGCGCAGCATGGGGTAGCATAGTGTTGTGTCACCTACAGGTAAACTCTGTAGTGTAGCATGCTGTAGCATAGCGTAGTGTCACCTACATATAAACTCTGTAGTGCAGCATGGGGTAGCATAGTGTAGTGTCACCTACATGTAAACTCTGTAGTGTGGCATGGTGTAGCATAGTGTAGCATCTCCTACATGTAAACTCAATTGTGATATGATGTAGCATTGTATAGTGTCACTACATGCAAACTCTGTAGTCTATCATGGTGTAGAATACTATAGTGTCACCTACATGTAAACTCCATGGTGTAGCATTGTGTAGCATAGTGTAGTGTCACCTACATATAAACTCTGTAGTGCAGCATGGGGTAGTACAGTTTAGTGTCACCTACATGTAAACTCAATAGTGTGGCATGGTGTAGCATAGTGTAGTGTCACCTACATATAAACTCTGTAGTGCAGCATGGTGTAGCATAGTGTAGTGTCACCTACATATAAACTCTGTTGTGCAGCATGGGGTAGCATAGTGTAGTGTCACCTTCATGTAAACTCTGTAGTGTGGCATGGTGTAGAATAGCATAGTATAGGTCAGTGTCACCTACATGTAAACTCTGTAGTGTGGCATGGTGTAGGATAGAGTAGTGTTTCCTACATGTAATCTCTGTAGTATGGTATGGGGTAGTATAGTGTAGTGTGACCTACATGTAAACTCTGTAGTACAGTATGGGGTAGTATAGTGTAGTGTGACCCACATGTGAACTCTTTAGTGTAGCATGGTGTAGCATAGCGTAGTGTCACCTAAATATAAACTCTGTAGTGCAGCAAGGGGTAGCATAGTGTAGTGTCACCTACATGTAAACTCTGTAGTGTGGCATGGTGTAGTATAGTGTAGTGTCACCTACATATAAACTCTGTAGTGCAGCATGGGGTAGCAGAGTGCAGTGTCACCTACATGTAAACTCTGTAGTGTGGCATGGTGTAGCATAGTGTAGTGTCACCTACATATAAACCCTGTAGTGCAGCATGGGGTAGCATAGTGAAGTGTCACCTACATGTAAACTCTGTAGTGTGGCATGGTGTAGCATAGTGTATTGTCACCTACATGTAAACTCTGTAATGTAGCATGGTGTAGCATAGTGTAGTGTCACCTACATATAAACTATGTAGTGCAGCATGGGATAGCATAGTGTAGTGTCACCTACATGTAAACTCTGTAGTGTGGCTTGGTGTAGCATTGTGTAGTGTCACCTACATATAAACTTTGTAGTGCAGCATGGGGTAGTATAGTTTAACGTCACTTACATGTGAACTCTGTAGTGTGATATGGTGTAGTATAGTGCAGTGTCACCTGCATGTAACTCTGTGGTGTGATATGGTGTAGCATAGAGTAGTGTCACCTAGATGTAAACCCTGTAGTGTAGCATGGTGTAGCATAGTGAGTGTCACCTACATGTAAACTCTGTAGTGTAGCATAGCGTAGTGTCACCTACATATAAACTCTGGAGTGCAGCATGGGGTAGCATAGTGTAGTGTCACCTACATGTAAACTCTGTAGTGTGGCATGGTGTAGCATAGTGTAGTGTCAGCTACATATAAACTTTGTAGTGCAGCATGGGGTAGTATAGTTTAAGATCACTTACATGTGAACTCTGTAGTGTGATATGGTGTAGTATAGTGCAGTGTCACCTGCATGTAAACTCTGTAGTGTGATATAGTGTAGCATAGTGTAGTGTCACCTACATGTAAACCCTGTAGTGTAGTATGGTGTAGCATAGTGAGTGTCACCTACATGTAAACTCTGTAGTGTGGCATGGTGTTGCATAGTGTAGTGTCACCTACATGTAAACTCTGTAGTGTAGCATGGTGCAGCATAGCGTAGTGTCACCTACATATATACTCTGTAGTGCAGCATGGGGTAGCATAGTGTAGTGTCACCTACATGTAAACTCTGTAGTGTGGCATGGTGTAGCATAGTGTAGTGTCACCTACATATAAACTTTGTAGTGCAGCATGGGGTAGTATGGTTTAACGTCACTTACTTGTGAACTCTGTAGTGTGATATGGTGTAGTATAGTGACAGTGTCACCTGCATGTAAACTCTATGGTGTGATCTGATTGTGCATAGTGTGTAGTGTCGCCTACATGTAAACTCTGTAGTGTAGAATGGTGTAGCATAGTGAGTGTCACCGACACGTAAATTCTGTAGTGTGACATTGTGTAGCATAATGTAATGTCACCTGCACGTAAATTCTGTACTGCGATATGGTGTAGCATAGTGCTGTATCATCTACATGTAAACTTTGCAGTGTGACATGGTGTTACATAGTGCAGTGTTATCTACATGTAAATTCTGTAGTGAAGCATTGTGTAGCACACTGAGTGTCTCCTACATGTAACCTCTGTAGTGCAGCATGGTATAACATAGTGTAATGTCACCTACATGTAAGCTCTGTAGCGTGATAAGGTGTAGCTTAGTGTAGTGTCACCTGAATGTGAACTCTGTAGTGTAGCATGGTGTAACATAGTGTACTGTGACCTGTATATAAACTCTGTAGTGCAGCAAGGTGTAGTATAGTGCAGTGTCACCTACATGTAAACTCTGTTGTGTGATATGTTGTAGCATAGTATTGAAGCATTGAAGAGGGACATACAGCTCCTGGAAAGGGTACAGAGGAGGGCAACTAAGATGATACGAGGGCTTGGGGATTTGACGTATGAGGACAGACTTGAGGAGCTCTGCCTGTTTTCATTGGAGGAGAGGAGAGACAGGGGGGACATGACTGAGGGTCTTCAAGTACCTCAAGGAATAAATAGGGTAAACATGGAGGATCTTTAGACTAAAGCAGGGAGGTATCACCAGAGAGCATGGTTTGAAGTTGGAAGGTGGAAGGGTGAGGGGGAAAAGAGGAGGAGGTTTGTCACTGAGAGGTGGTGGACCCCTGGAATGCACTGCATGGCGAGCTGGTTCAGAGATCCACAGTGAAGGCTTCAAGAGAGGTGGGACAGACACAGAAAGTGGATGTATCAGATGATGGCCTGTCCGGGGGTGGGATGGATGATGAGGGTTTCTGGAACACAAGGGAGGGGAGGGCCTGGGCACCCAACTAGGGATCTGAGGTTCGAGCAGACTCGATAGACCGTAAGGCCTAATCTGCTGGCAAATAGTATGTTAGTATAGTGTAGTGTCATCTACATGTAAACTCTGCAGTGAAGCATGGTGTAGCATAGTGAATGTCACAGCATGTAAACTCTGTATTGTGATATGGTGTAGCATAGTGTAGTGCCACCAACATGTAACCTCTGTGGTGTAGTAGGTGTAGCATAGTGTAGTGTCGCCTACATGTAAACTCTGTAGTGCAGAATGGTGTAGCATAGTGAGTATCACCTACACGTAAATTCTGTAGTGTGACATTGTGTAGCATAATGTAATGTCACCTGCACGTAAATTTCTGTACTGCGATATGGTGTAGCATAGTGCTGTATCATCTACATGTAAACTTTGCAGTGTGACATGGTGTTGCATAGTGCAGTGTTACCGACATGTAAATTCTGTAGTGAAGCATTGTGTAGCACAGTGAGTGTCTCCTACATGTAAACTCTGTAGTGCAGCATGGTATAACATAGTGTAATGTCAACTACATGTAAGCTCTGTAGCGTGATAAGGTGTAGCTTAGTGTAGTGTCACCTGAATGTGAACTCTGTAGAGTAGCATGGTGTATCATAGTGTACTTTGACCTGTATATAAACTCTGTAGTGCAGCAAGGTGTAGTATAGTGCAATGTTTGCTACAAGTAAACACTGTAATGTGATATGGTGTAGTATAGTGCAGTGTCACCTACATGTAAACTCTGTTGTGTGATATGTTGTAGCATAGTATTGAAGCATTGACGAGGGACATACAGCTCCTGGAAAGGGGTACAGGAGGAAACTAAGATAATCTGAGAGCTAGGGATTGGCGTATGAGGACAGACTTGAGGAGCTCTGCCTGTTTTCATTGGAGGAGAGGAGGCAGGGGACATGATTGAGGTCTTCAAGTACCTCAAGGCAATAAATAGAGTAAACATGGGGGATCTTTAGACTAAATCAGGAGGTATCACCAGAGGGCATGGTTTGAAGTTGGAAGGTGGAAGGGTGAGGGGAAAGAGGAGGTTTTTCACTGAGAGGGTGGGACCCTTGGAATGCACTACCCAGCGAGCTGGTTCAGAGATCCACAGTGGAGGGCTTCAAGAGAGGGTGGGACAGACACAGAAAGTGGATGTATCAGAAGATGGCCTGTCCCAGGGGGTTGGGGATGGATGATAGGGGTTTCTGGAACACAAGGGAGGGAAGGGCCTTGGCACCCAACTAGGGATCTGAGGTTCGAGCAGACTCGATAGACCTTAGGGCCTAATCTGCTGGCAAATAGTATGTTAGTATAGTGTAGTGTCATCTACATGTAAACTCTGCAGTGTAGCATGGTGTAGCATAGTGAATGTCACCAGCATGTAAACTCGTATTGTGATATGGTGTAGCATAGTGTAGTGCCACCTACATGTAACCTCTGTAGTGTAGTATGGTGTAGCATAGTTAGTGTCACCTACATGCAAACTCTGTAGTTCAGCATGGTGTAGTATAGTGCAGTGTCACCTACATGTAAACTTTGCAGTGTGATATGGGAAAGCATAGTGTAATGTCACCTACATGTAAACTCCGTAGTGTAGCATAGTGCAGTGTTACCTAGATATAAACTTTGTAGTGTAGCATGGTGTAGTATAGTGTAGTGTCACTTACATGTAAACTCTGTAGTTTGATATGGTGTAGCATAGTTTAGTGTCACCTACATATAAACTCTGTAGCGTAGCATGGGTGTAGCATAGTGTAGTGTCATATACATGTAAACTCTGTAATGTGATACGGTGTAGCATAGTGCAGTGTAACCTAAATGTGAACTCTGTAGTGTGATGTTGTGTAGCATAATGCAGTATCATCTACATGTATGCATTATAGTATGATATGGTGTAGCATAGTATATTGTCACCTGCATGTAAATTCTGTAGTGTAGCAATGGGTAGCATAGTGAATGTCTCCTACATGTAAACTCTGTAGTGTAGCATGGTGCAGCAGAGTGTAATGTCACCTACGTAAAAACTCTGTAGTGTGATATGGTGTAGCATAGTGTAGTGCTACCTATATGGAAACTCTGTAGAAGTAACATGGTTTAGCATAGTGATGTCTCCTACATGGAAACTCTGTAGTGTAGCATGGAGTAGCATAGAGAAATATCGCTTACATGTAAACTCTGTAGTGTGGCAGGGTGTAGCATAGTGTAGTGTCATCTACTTGTAAACTCTGTAGTATGGCATGGTGTAGCACTGTGTAGCACCACCTACATTTCAACTTTACTGTAGCATGCTGTAGCATAGTGTAGTGTCACTGGTATGTAAACTCTGTAGTGTAGCATGTTGCACCATAGTGTAGTGTCACCCACAAGTAAACTCTGTAGTGTAGCATGATGTAACATAGTGTAGTACCTCCTGCTTATAAACTGTCTAGTGTAGTATGGTGTAACATAATGTAGTGTCACCGACATAGAAACATAGAAACATAGAATTTGACGGCAGATAAGGACCGCTTGGCCCACCCAGTCTGCCCATTTCCCTGCCTACTGGATAAGCTGCAGATCCTAGTTAACCAGCAGCCTACTTTTTCCTACCCCCATCCCCTAGAATTGCCTTATGACTGTCCCATGCATGCTTGAATTCCACCACTGTTTTTGACTCCACGACCTCCTCCGGAAGGCCGTTCCATGCATCCACAACCCTCTCTGTGAAAAATGCTTCCTTAAATTACCTCTGAGCTGCCCCCCTATCTTCAAATTGTGCCCCCTTGTTCTTGCACACCTCTTTTTTTGAAAGATGCTACCCTCTTGGACTTTGTTGATTCCCTTGAGGTACTTGAAAGTTTCTATCATGTCCCCTCTCCCTCCTTTCCTCGAGGCTATACATATTAAGCTTCTTTAGTCTCTCTCTTCATAGGTCTCCGTGCAGACCCTGCACCATTTAGTTGCCCTCCTCTGGACAGCTTCCATCATGTCTATGTTCTTTGCGAAGACTGGGTCTCCAGAACTGCACGCAGTACTCCAGATGGGGTCTGACCAGCTGTCTGTACAGAGGGATAATAACTTCCTGTTTTCTACTGGTGATGCCTCTCCCTATGCATCCCAATATCCCCCAGCCCTCATTGCTGCCTCTCACATTGCTTGCCCACCTTTAGGTCATCTGATATGACTACCCCAGGTCCTTTCCATTTTGTTGTTGTTAGTATCTCACCCCCATTGTGTACTCTTCCCTGGGTTTTGTTTCCCAGGTGCATTATCTTGCACTTCTTAGCATTGAATCTAAGCTGCCATACATTTGACCATTCTTCTAACCTTGCAAAGTCCTTTTCATCCTTTCCACCCCACCTTGTGCATCAACTCTGTTGCAGATCTTTGTGTCATCTGCAAAGAGACATACTTTTCCTTCCAGTCCCTCTGCAATGTCGCTTATAAAGACATTGAAGAGGACTGGTCCTAATACTGAACACTGCGGTACCCCACTAGTAACCCCCCTTTCATCAGAGTGGACTCCATTTACTATTACTCTCTGTGTCCTATTTTCCAGCCAATTTTTTACCCAGGCTGTCATCTTGTTACCCACTCCCAGGTTAGCTAACTTGTATATTAATCTTTTGTGTGGGACTGTGTCAAATGCCTTGCTAAAGTCTAGGTAGGCCATGTCCACAGCCCCTCCCTGATCTACTACTTTGGTCACCAAGTCAAAGAAATCGATCAGATTTGTCTGGCATGACCTTCCTGCTGTGAATCCATGCTGCCTTGGGTCCTGTGCCCCTCTGGCCTCTAGATACTTGACAATTCTTTCCTTCAGAAGTGATTCCATCATTTTCCCTATCACTGAGGTTAAACTAACAGGTCTGTAGTTTCCTGCATCTGCCTTGCTCCCACTTTTGTGAAGGGGAATCACATCTGCCCTCCTCCAGTCCTCGGGTACCACCCCATCCTCCCATGATTTGTTAAACAGGGTAGTCAGTGGTGTCACTAATTCTACCCTTAGTTCTTTTAGAATTCTGGGATGAATCCCATCAGGCCCCATTGCTTTGTCCACCTTCAGTTTTAAGAGTTCTTTCAGAACCCTTTCTTCTGTAAATGGGCTGGTATCAACTTCTGTATCCAGTGTGTTTCTAATCTTTGTTCTAGGTACCCCCTCCTTTGTAAATACTGAGCAAAAATATTTGTTTAGTATCTCTGCCTTTTCACAGTCTCCCTCTGCCCATCCTCCCCTTTATTAAGCCTCACTATCCCTCCCTTGGTCTTCCTTCGCTCCCTGATGTACCTTTAAAAGGTTTTATCCCCCTTCTTAACTGAGTTGGCTATCTTTTCCTCGGTTTGGGCCTTTGCTGTTCTGACTGCCTTCCCAGCTTCATTTTGCTTTAACTGATACAGTTCTCTGTCCTGCTCCTTCTGTGATTCCTTGTACTTCCTGAAAGCTTTCTTTTTCTCTTGAACCTTCACTGCCACTTCCTTTGAGAACCATAGTGGTTTCTTACATCGTTTAGTTTTGTTTATTTGCTTCACACAAAGGCTTGTTGCCTCTGTGATGGCAGTTTATTATTCCCATTGTTCTTCCACCTCCTTCCTGCCCATGTGCTAGTGCATTCCTTAGGCACTTACCCATTTTGGCAAAGTCAGCCCTCCTAAAGTCCAGTACCTTTGCCTTTGTATGGCTTGACTCTATTGCTGTGTTTATTGTGAACCATACTGTTCGATGGTCGCTAGTTCCCAGATGGCTACCCACTTCTACATCTGTGATCTCTCTTCATCTCCATTTGGAGAACCAGGTCTAAGATTGCTCCCTCTCGAGTGGGCTCCAATACTAGTTGTCTAAGGCATGCCCCCTGTAGGGCATCTAGAATAACCCCACTCTTCGAAGTGGCTGTGTCAACTGCACTCCAGTTAACATCTGGCATATTCAGGTCAACCATCAGCAATATCTCCCCTTTTTTTGCCGTACTAAGTATACTTTCTAACATTTCCTTGTCCATTTCCTCCCCCTGAGAAGGGGGTCTGTATACAACCCCTGTGCGGATTGTTGTGCCATTGCCAGTCTCCAAATTTACCCACAGTGCTTCTTCTCCTCCCTGTTTTCTCTTTTGTTCTGTTACTTTGATTCCTTCCCTTATGTAAAGAGCTACTCTCCTCTCTTTTACCCTCCCCTGTCCCTCCTGTAGATAGTGTATCCTGGTATGTTTATGTCCCAGTCATGGTTTTGTGCGAACCATGTTTCTGTGACTGCCACGATATCAGATGTTCCTCCTCCATCAAGGCCACTAATTCAGGAAGCTTGTTACTCAGACTACGTGCATTGGTACTCATTGCTCTCCATTTTTGATGGCTTTACTTTCTGTTGCAGCATCCCCACTGACCTTTCTACCTCAGTCTTTTCTCATTTAGTACCCTGTTTTGTAGGGAGAGGCTGGGATTTTCCTGCTGCTCATCAGTGCCTCCCCTTGACTAGTTTAAAAGCTTGCCAATGAAGCATTTAAACCGATTGCTCAAAGACTTGTTCCTTCCTGGACAGATGCAGACCATCCTGCCAGTATAGGCTGGTGTCCCTGCAGGTGGAACCCCAGTCCCCAATGAAGCCAAACCCCTGTGCTCCACACCATTTTTTTCAACCACTCATTAAACTGCATGGTGCAAAGTTCCTTGCCTCACTCATGCCATTTACAGGCAGCACCTCTGAGAAGGTTACTGTGTGTGCTACTTGTCTTAGGCCCCTCCGCAGTTCTAAAAAGTCCTTCTGCACTGCTCTAATCTCATGTTGAGCCAAGTCATTTGTCCCTAGGTGGACAATGTCATCCAGCTCAGACTCCCGTGCAGACATGTAAGCTCTGTAGTGTGGCATGCTCTAGCATAGTGTAGTGTCACCTACATGTAAACTCTAGTGTAGCATGGTGTAGTATAGTTTAGTACTACCTATACGTAAACTCTGTAATGTAGCATGGTGTAGCATAGTGTAGTGTCACCTACATGTACACTCTGTAGTGTGACAGGGTGTAGCATAGTATAATTTCTCCTACATTTAAATTCTGCAATGTAGCATGTTGTAGCATAGTGCAGTGTCTCCTACATGTAAACTCAAGTGTGATATGATGTAGCATTGTATAGTGTCACTACATGCAAACTCTGTAGTCTAACATGGTGTAGAATACTATAGTGCCACCTACATGTAAACTCCATGGTGTAGCATTGTGTAGCATAGTGTAGTGTCACCTACATATAAACTCTGTAGTGCAGCATGGGGTAGTACAGTTTAATGTCACCTACATGTAAACTCAATAGTGTGGCATGGTGTAGCATAGTGTAGTGTCACCTACATATAAACTCTGTAGTGCTGCATGGTGTAGCATAGTGTAGTGTCACCTACATATAAACTCTGTATTGTAGCATGGGGTAGCATAGTGTAGTGTCACCTACATGTAAACTCTGTGAGTGAGGCATGGTGTGGCATAGTATGGGTCAGTGTCACCTACATGTAAACTGTGTAGTGTGGCATGGTGTAGGATAGAGTAGTGTGACCTACATGTAAACTCTGTAGTATAGTTTGGGGTAGTATAGTGTAGTGTGACCTACATGTAAACTCTGTAGTATAGTATGGGGTAGTATAGTGTAGTGTGACCTACATGTAAACTCTGTAGTGTAGCATGGTGTAGCATAGCTTAGTGTCACCTAAATATAAACTCTGTAGTGCAGCATGTGGTAGCATAGTGTAGTGTCACCTACATGTAAACTCTGTAGTGTGGCATGGTGTAGCATAGTGTAGTGTCACCTACATATAAACTCTGTAGTGCGGCATGGGGTAGCATAGTGTAGTGTCACCTACATGTAAACTCTGTAGTGTGGCATGGTGTGGCATAGTGTAGTGTCACCTACATATAAACCCTATAGTGCAGCATGGGGTAGCATAGTGTAGTGTCACCTACATGTAAACTCTGTAGTGTGGCATGGTGTAGCATAGTGCAGTGTCACCTACATGTAAACTCTGTAGTGTAGCATGGGGTAGCATAGTGTAGTGTCAGCTACATGTAAACTCTGTAGTGTAGCATGGTGTTGCATAGTGTAGTGTCACCTACATATAAACTATGTAATGCAGCATGGGGTAGCATAGTGAAGTGTCACCTACATGTAAACTCTGTAGTGTGGCATGGTGTTGCATTGTGTAGTGTCACCTACATATAAACTTTGTAGTGCAGCATGGGGTAGTATAGTTTAACGTCACTTACATGTGAACTCTGTAGTGTGATATGGTGTAGTATAGTGCAGTGTCACCTGCATGTAAACTCTGTGTTGTGATATGGTGTAGCATAGTGTAGTGTCACCTACATGTAAACCCTGTAGTGTAGCATGGTGTAGCATAGTGAGTGTCACCTACGTGTAAACTCTGTAGTGTGGTATGGTGTAGCTTATTGTAGTGTCACCTACATGTAAACTCTATAGTGCAGCATGGGGTAGGATAGTGTAGTGTCACCTGCATGCAAATTCTGTAGTGTAGCATGGTGTAGCCTAGCGTAGTGTCACCTACATATAAACTCTGTAGTGCAGCATGGGGTAGCATAGTGTAGTGTCACCTACTTGTAAACTCTGTAGTGTGGCATGGTGTAGTATAGTGTAGTGTCACCTACATATAAACTTTGTAGTGCAGCATGGGGTAGTATAGTTTAACGTCACTTACATGTCAATTCTGTAGTGTGATATGGTGTAGTATAGTGCAGTGTCACCTGCATGTAAACTCTGTAGTGTGATGCGGTGTAGCATAGTGTAGTGTCGCCTACATGTAAACTCTGTATTGCAGAATGGTGTAGCACAGTGAGTGTCACCTACATGTAAATTCTGTAGTGTGACATTGTGTAGCATAATGTAATGTCACCACCATGTAAATTCTGTAGTGCGATACGGTGTAGCATAGTGCTGTATCATCTATGTAAACTTTGCAGTGTGACATGGTGTTGCATAGTGCAGTGTTAACTACATGTAAATTCTGTAGTGAAGCATTGTGTAGCACAGTGAGTGTCTCCTACATGTAAACTCTGTAGTGCAGCATGGTATAACATAGTGTAATGTCACCTTCATGTAAGCTCTGTAGCGTGATAAGGTGTAGCTTAGTGTAGTGTCACCTGAATGTGAACTCTGTAGTATAGCATGGTGTGACATAGTGTACTGTGACCTGTATATAAACTCTGTAGTGCAGCAAGGTGTAGTATAGTGCAGTGTCAGCTACAAGTAAACACTGTAATGTGATATGGTGCAGTATAGTGCAGTGTCACCTACATGTAAACTCTGTTGTGTGATATGTTGTAGCATAGTATTGAAGCATTGAAGAGGGACATACAGCTCCTGGAAAGGGTACAGAGGAGGGCAACTAAGATGATACGAGGCTAGGGATTTGGCGTATGAGGACAGACTTGAGGCTCTGCCTGTTTTCATTGGAGGAGAGGAGAGAGGGGGACATGATTGAGGTCTTCAAGTACCTCAAGGGAATAAATAGGGTAAACATGGAGGGATCTTTAGACTAAAGCAGGAGGTATCACCAGACGGCATGGTTTGAAGTTGGAAGGTGGAAGGGTGAGGGGAAAGAGAGGAGGTTTTCACTGAGAGGGTGGTGGACCCTTGGAATGCACTGCCTGGTGAGCTGGTTCAGAGATCCACAGTGGAGGGCTTCAAGAGGGTGGGACAGACACAGAAAGTGGATGTATCAGATGATGGCCTGTCCCAGGGGGGTGGGGATGGATGATAGGGGTTTCTGGAACACAAGGAATGGGAGGGCCTCGGCACCCAACTAGGGATCTGAGGTTCGAGCAGACTCGATAGACCATAAGGCCTAATCTGCTGGCAAATAGTATGTTAGTATAGTGTAGTGTCATCTACATGTAAACTCTGCAGTGTAGCATGGTGTAGCATAGTGAATGTCACCAGCATGTAAACTCCGTATTGTGATATGGTGTAGCATAGTGTAGTGCCACCTACATGTAACCTCTGTAGTGTAGTATGGTGTAGCATAGTGAATGTCACCTACATGCAAACTCTGTAGTTCAGCATGGTGTAGTATAGTGAAGTGTCACCTACATGTAAACTTTGCAGTGTGATATGGGATAGCTTACTGTAATGTCACCTACATGTAAATGCTGTAATGTAATATGGTGTAGCATAGTGTAGTGTCACCTACATGTAAACTCTGTTGTGTAGCATGGTGCTGTATTGTGATGTGTCCCCTACATGTAAACTGTGTTGTGTGACAAGGTGTAGCATAGTGTAGTGTCTCCTATATGAAACTCTGCAGTGTAGCGTGTTGTAGCATAGTGCAGTGTCTGATACATGTAAATTCTAGTGTGATATGGTGTAGCATAGTATAGTGTCTCTATATGCAAACTCTGCAGTCTAGCATGGTGTAGCATAGTGTAGTGTCACCTACATGTAAACTCCATAGTGTAGCATTGTGTAGCATAGTGAAGTGTCACCTACATATAAACTCTGCAGTGTAGCATGGTGTAATATAGTGCAGTGTCACTTACATGTAAACTCTGTAGTTTGATATGGTGTAGCATAGTTTAGTGTCACCTACATATAAACTATGTAGCGTAGCATGGGTATAGCATAGTGTAGTGTCATATACATGTAAACTCTGTAATGTGACATGGTGTAGCATAGTGCAGTGTCATCTAAATGTGAACTCTGTAGTGTGATGTTGTGAAGCATAATGCAGTATCATCTACATGTATGCATTGTAGTATGATATGGTGTAGCATAGTATAGTGTCACCTGCATGTAAATTCTGTAGTGTAGCATTGGGTAGCATAGTGAATGTCTCCTACATGTAAACTCTGAAGTGTAGCATGGTGCAGCAGAGTGTAATGTCACCTACATAAAAACTCTGTAGTGTGATATGGTGTAGCATAGTGTGAGTGCCACATATATGGAAACTCTGTGAGAGTAACATGGTTTAGCATAGTGAGTGTCTCCTACATGGAAACTCTGTAGTGCAGCATGGTGTAGCATAGAGTAATATCACTTACATGTAAACTCTGTAGTGTGGCAGCGTGTAGCATAGTGTAGTGTCATCTACATGTAAACTCTGTAGTATAGCATGGTGTAGCACTGTGTAGCACCACCTACATTTCAACTCTACTGTAGCATGCTGTAGCATAGTGTAGTGTCGCTGGCATGTAAACTCTGTAGTGTAGCATGTTGCACCGTAGTGTAGTGTCACCCACAAGTTAACTCTGTAGTGTAGCTTGATGTAACATAGTGTAGTACCTCCTGCATATAAACTCTCTAGTGTAGCATGGTATACCATAGTGTAGTGTCACCGACATGTAAGCTCTGTAGTGTAGCATGGTGTTGCATAGTGCATTGTCACCTACATGCAAACTCTGTAATGTAGCATGGGTGTAGCATAGTGTAGTTTGACATACATGTAAACTCTGTTGTGTGATATTTTTTGTAGCATAGTGTAGTGTCACCTACATAAAAACTATGTTGTGTAGCATGATGTAGTATAGTGAGTGTCATCTATATTTAAACTCTGTTCTGAGATACAGTGTAGCATAGTTTAGTGTCACCTTCATGTGTACTCTATAGTGTGATATTATGTAGCATAGTGCAGTGTTATCCACATGTACGCTTTGTAGTGTGATGTGGTGTAGCATAGTATAGGGTCACCTACATGTAAATTCTGCAGTGTAGCATTGGATAGCATAGTGAATGTCTCCTACATGTCAACTCTGTAGTGTAGCATAGTGTAACGTCACCCATATGGAAGCTCTGTAGTGTGATATGGATGTAGCATACTGTAGTGTCACCTACCTGTAAACTCTGCAGTGTAGCATGGTGTAGTATAGTGCAGTCACCTACTTGTAAACTCTGTGGTGTGACAAGGTGCAGCATGGTGTAGTGTCACCTACATGTAAACTCTGTTGTGTAGCATGTTGCAGCATAATGTAGTGTCTGCTACAGGTAAATGCTAGTGTTAAATGGTGTAGCGTACTATAGTGTCACCTTCACTCAAGCTCTGTAGTCTAGCATGGTGTAGCATAGTGTAGTGGCAGGTACATGTAATCCCTGTAGGGTAGAATGGTGTAGTGCAGTGTCACCTACATATAAACTCTGTAGTGTGATATGGTGTAGCAGAGTGTAGTGTCACCTACATGTAAACTGTGTAGTGTGGCATGGTGTATCGCAGTGTAGTGTCACCTACATGTAACCTCTATAACATAGCATGATGTAGCATAGAGTAGTGTCACCTACATATAAACTCTGTTTTGTAGCAGGCTGTAGCATAGTGTAGTGTCACCTACATGTAAACTCAGTAGTGTGATATGGGTAGTATAGTGCAGTATCATCTACATGTAAAGCTCTATGAGTGTGATATGCTGCTGGCATAGTGCAGTGTCACCTACATATAAACTCTATGGCATAGCATGGGTGTAGCATAGTGTAGTATCACATACATATAAACTCTGTAATGATACGGTAGTATAAAAGTAGTGTCACTTAAATGTGAACTCAGTGTGTATTGTGTAAGATAATGCAGTGTCATTTACATGTATGCTTTGTAGTGTGATATGGTGTAGCATAGAATAGTGTCACCTGCATGTAAATTCTGTAGTGTAGCATTAGGTAGCATAGTGAATGTCTCCTACATGTAAACTCTGTAGTGTAGCATGGTGTAGCAGAGTGTAATGTCACCTACATAAAAACTCTGTAGTGTGATGTGGTGTAGCATAGTGTAGTGCCACCTATATGGAAACTCTGTAAAGTAACATGGTTTAGCAAAGTGAGTGTCTCCTACATGGAAACTCCTTAGTGCAGCATGGTGTAGCATAGAGCAATATCACCTACATGTAAACTCTGCAGTGTGGCAGGGTGTAGCATAGTGTAGTGTCATCTACATGTAAACCTGTGTAGCATGATGTAGCACAGTGTAGCACCACCCCACATGTCAACTCTACTGTAGCATGCCGCTGTAGCACAGGAAGTGTCACTGGCATGGAACTGGTAGTGCAGCATGTTGCAACAGCAGTGCAGGTCACCCATAAGTAAACTCTGTAGTATGCGCATGATGTAACATAGTGTAGTACCTCCTGCATGTAAACTCTCTAGTGTAGCATGGTTTACCAAAGTGTAGTGTCACCGACATGTAAGCTCTGTAGTGTAGCATGCTCTAGAATAGTGCAGTGTCACCTACATGTAAACTCTAGTGTAGCATGGTGTAGTATCATGTAGTACCACCTATATGTAAACTCTGTAGTGTAGCATGGTGTAGCATAGTGTAGTGTCACCTACATGTAAACTCTGTAGAGTGACAGGGTGTAGCATACTGTAATGTATCCTACATTTGAACTCTGCAGTGTAGCATGTTGTAGCATAGTGCAGTGTCTCCTGCATGTAAACTCTAATGTGATATGCTATAGCACAGTATAGTGTCACTACATGCAAACACTGTCGTCTATCATGGTCTAGCATACTATAGTGTCACCTACTTGTAAACTCCATTGTGTAGCATAGTGTAGTGTCACCTATATATAAACTCTGTAGAGTAGCATGGGGTAGTATAGTGCAGTGTCACTTACATGTAAACTCTGTAGTTTGATATGGTGTAGCATAGTGTAGTGTCATCTACATTTAATCTCTGTAGTGTAGCATGGTTTAGCATAGTGCACTGCCACCTACATGCAAACCCTGTAGTGTAGCATGGGTGTAGCATAGTGTAGTACAAAATTCATGTAAACTCTGTAGTGTGATATGGTGTAGCATAGTGCAGTGTCACCTACATATAAACTCTGTAGTGTAGCATGGTGTAGCATAGTGAGTGTCACCTATATTTAAACTCTGTAGTGAGATACAGTGTAGCATAGTTTAGTGTCACCTGCATGTGAACTCTATAGTGTGATATTGTGTAGTATAATGCAGTGTTATCTACATGTAAGCTTTGTAGTGTGATGTGGTGTAGCATAGTATAGGGTCACCTACATATAGAATTCTGCAGTGTAGCATTGGGTAGCATAGTGAATGTCTCCTTCATAATCAGCTGACTGTAGTGTAGCATGGTATAGTATAGTGTAATGTCACCTACATGGAAGCTCTGTAGTGTGATATGGTGTAGCATACTGTAGTGTCACCTACCTGTAAACTCTGCAGTGCAGCATGGTGTAGTATAGTGCAGTGTCACCTACATGTTAAATCTGTAGTGTGACAAGGTGTAGCATAGTGTAGTGTCAGCTAAATGTAAACTCTGTTGTGTAGCATGTTGCAGCATAATGTAGTGTCTGCTACATGTAAATGCTAGTGTGAAATGGTGTAGCATACCATAGTGTCTCCTTCATTCAAGCTCTGTAGTCTAGCATGGTGTAGCATAGTGTAGTGGCAGGTACATGTAAACTCTGTAGTGTAACATGGTGTAGTATAGTGAGTGTCACCTTCATGTAAACTCAGCAGTGTGATACGGTGTAGCATAGTGTAGTGTCACCTACATTTAAACTCTGTAGTGTAGCTTGGTGTAGCATAGTGAGTGTCACCTACATGTAAATTCTCTAGTGTGACATGGTGTAGCATAATGTAATGTCACTTACACGTAAATTCTGTAGTGCGATATGGTGTAGCATAGTGCTGCATCATCTACATGTAAACTTTGCAGTGTGATATGATGTTGCAGAGTGCAGTGTCACATACATGTAAATTCTGTAGTGAAGTATTGTGTAGCACAGTGAGTGTCTCCTACATGTAAACTCCGTAGTGTAGCATGGTATAACATAATGTAATGTCACCTACATGTAAGCTTTGCAGTGTGATAAGATGTAGCTTAGTGTAGTGTCACCTGCATGTGAACTCTGTAGTGTGGCATGGTATAACATAGTGTACTGTCACTACATATAAACTATGTAGTGCAGCAAGGTGTAGTATAGTGCAGTGTCAACTACAAGTAAACACTGTAATGTGATATAGTAAGTACTATAGTGCAGTGTCACCTACATGTAAACTCTGTTGTGTGATATGTTGTAGCATAGTGTAGTGTCTTCTACATGTAAACTCTGCAGTGTAGCATAGTGAGTGTCACCAGCATGTAAACTCTGTATTGTGATACGGTGTAGCATAGTGTAGTGCCACCTACATGTAAACTCTGTGGTGTAGTATGGTGTAGCATAGTGAGTGTCACCTACATGCAAACTCTGTAGTTCAGCAGGGTGTAGTATAGTGCAGTGTCACCTACATGTAATCTTTGCAGTATGATATGGGATACCTTAGTGTAGTGTCACCTACATGTAAATGCTGTAATGTAATATGGTGTAGCATAGTGTAGTGTCTCCTACATGTAAACTCTGTAGTGTAGCATGGTGCTGTACTGTGCCGTGTCCCCTACATGTAAACTGTGTTGTGTGACAAGGAGTAGCATAGTGTAGTGTCTCCTACATGTAAACTCTGCAGTGTAGCACATTGTAGCATAGTGCAGTGTCTCATACATGTAAATTCTAGTGTGATATGGTGTAGCATAGTATAGTGTCACTATGTGGAAATTCTGTAGTCTAGCATGGTGTAGCATAGTGTAGTATCACCTACATGTAAACTCCGTAGTTTAGCAATGTGTTTCATAATGCAGTGTCACCTACATATAAACTCTGTAGTGTAGCATGGTGTAGTATAGTGCAGTGTCATTTACATGTAAACTCTGTAGTTTGATATGGTGTAGCATAGTGCAGTGTCACCTACATATAAACTCTGCAGCGTAGCATGTGTGTAGCATAGTGTAGTGTCACATACATGTAAACTCTGTAATGTGATACGGTGTAGCATAGTGCAGTGTCACCTAAATCTGAACTCTGCTGTGTGATATTGTGTAGCATAATGCAGTGTTATCTACATGTATGCTTTGTAGTGTGATATGGTGTAGCATAGTATAGTGTCACCTGCATGTACATTCTGTAGTGTAGCATTGGCTAGCATAGTGAATGTCTCCTACATTTAAACTCTGCAGTGTATCATGTTATGGCATAGTGTAATGTCACCTACATGGAAGCTCTGTAGTGTGATATGGTGTAGCATACTGTAGTGTCTTCTGCAATGTGAACCCTGTAGTGAACCATGGTGTAACATAGTGTAGTATCGCATACATTTAAACTCTGTAGTGTAGCATGGTGTAGTATAGTGCAGTGTCAGGTACATGTATACTCTGTAGTGTGATATGCTGTAGTATAGTGCAGTGTCACCTACATGTAAACTCTGATGTGTGATATGTTGTAGCATAGTGTAGTGTCTCCTACATGTGAACCCTCTAGTTTTGCATGGTGTAGCATAGTGAGTGTCACCAATATGTAAACAATGTTCTGTGATACCATGCAGCATAGTGTAGTGTCACCTACATGTAAATTCTGCAGTGTAGCATTGTGAAGCATATTGAGTGTCTCCTGCATGTAAACTCTGAAGTGTAGGATGGTATAACATAGAGTAATGTCACCCACATGTGAGTTCTGTAGTGTGAAATGGTGTAGCATAGAGTAGTGTCACATGCATGTGAACTCTGTTGTGTAGCATTATGTAGCATAGTGTAGTTTCACCTACATATAAATTCTGTAGTGTAGCACGGTGTAGTATAATGCAGTGTCAGCCATATGTAAACTCTGTTGAGTGATATGGTGTAGAAGAGTACGGTGTCACTTACATGTAAACTCTGTTGTGTGATATGTTATAGCATAGTGTAGTGTCATCTACCTGTACACTATGCGAGTGTAGCATGGTGTAGCATAGTCAAGTGTCACCAGCATGTAATCTCTGTATTGTGATGTGGTGTGGAGTGGGTAGTGCCACCTACAAGTAAACTATGTGGCGTAGTATGGTGTAGCATAGTGAGTGTCACCCACATGCAAACTCTGTAGTTCAGCATGGTGTAGTATGAGTGCAGTGTCACCTACATGTAAACTTTTGCAGTGTGATATGGGATAGCATAGTGTATGTCACCACTACATGTAAATGCTGTAATGTAATGTGGTGTAGCATAGTGTAGTGTCACCTACATGTAAACTCTGTAGTGTAGCATGGTGCTGTATTGTGATGTGTCCCCTACATGTAAACTGTGTTGTGTGACAAGGTGTAGCATAGTGTAGTGTCACCTACATGTAAACTCCGTAGTGTAGCATTGTGTAGCACAGTGCAGTGTTACCTACATATAAACTCCGTAGTGTAGCATGGTGTAGTATAGTGCAATGTCACTTACATGTAAACTCTGTAGTTTGATATGGTGTAGCATAGTGCAGTGTCACCGACATGTAAACTCTGTAATGTGATACGGGGTAGCATAGTGCAGTGTCATTTAAATGTTAACTCTTTAGTGTGATATTGTGTAGCATAATGCAGTGTCATCTACATGTATGCTTTGTAGTGTGATATGGTGCAGCATAGTATAGTGTCACCTGCATGTAAATTCTGTAGTGTAGGATTGGGTAGGATAGTGAATGTCTCCTACATGTAAACTCTGTAGTGTAGCATGGTATAACATAGTGTAATGTTACCTACATGGAAGCTCTGTAGTGTGGCAGAGTGTAGCATAGTGTAGTGTCATCTACATTTAAACTCTGTAGTGTAGCATGGTGTAGCACAGTGTAGCACCATCTACATGCCAACTCTACTGTAGCATGCTGTTGCTTAGTGTAGTGTCACTGGCATGTAATCTCTGTAGTGTAGCATGATGTAACATAGTGTAGTACCTCCTGCATGTAAACTCTCTAGTGTAGCATGGTGGTCCATAGTGTAGTGTCACCGACATGTAAGCTCTGTAGTGTAGCATACTCTAGCATAGCGTAGTGTCACCTACATGTAAACTCTAGTGTAGCATGGTGTAGTATAGTGTAGTACCACCCATATGTAAACCTGTAGTGAAGCATAGTGTAGTGTCACCACATGTAAACTCTGTAGTGTGACAGGGTGTAGCATACTGTAATGTCTCCCACATTTAAACTCTGCAGTGTAGCATGTTGTAGCATAGTGCAGAGTCTCCTATATGTAAACTTTTGTGTGATATGATGTAGCACAGTATAGTGTCACTGCATGCAAACACTGTAGTCTATCATGGTGTAGAATACTGTAGTGTCACCTACATGTAAACTCCGTAGTGTAGCATTGTGCAGCATAGTGTAGTGTCACCTATATATAAACTCTGTAGTGTAGCATGGGGTAGTATAGTGTAGTGTCACTTACATGTAAACTCTGTAGTTTGATATGGTGTAGCATTGTATAGTGTCACCTACATTTAATCTCTGTAGTGTAGCATTGTTTAGCATAGTGCTGTCACCTACATGCAAACTCTATAGTGTAGCATGGGTGTAGCATAGTAGTGTGACATACATGTAAACTCTGTAGTGTGATGTGGTGTAGCATAGTGCAGTGTCACCTACATATATACTCAGTAGTGTAGCATGGTGTAGCATAGTGAGTGTCACCTATATTTAAACTCTGTAGTGAGATACAGTGTAGCATAGTTTAGTGTCACCACATGTGAACTCTATAGTGTGATATTGTGTATAATGCAGTGTTATCTACATGTACACTTTGTAGTGTGATGTGGTGTAGCATAGTATAGGGTCACCTAAATGTAAATTCTGCGATGTAGCATTGGGTAGCATAGTGAATGTCTCCTTCATGTCAACTGTGTAGTGTAGCATGATACAGCACAGTGTAATGTGACCTATGGAAGCTCTGTAGTGCGATATGGTGTAGCATACTGTAGTGTCACCTACCTGTAAACTCTGCAGTGTGGTGTAGTATAGTGCAGTGTCACCTACATGCTAAACTCTGGTGGTGTGACAAAGGTGTAGCATAGTGTAGTGTCAGCTACATGTAAACTCTGCTGTGTAGCATGTTGCAGCATAATGTAGTGTCTGCTACATGTAAATTCTAGTGTGAAATGGTGTAGCATGCTATACTGTCACCTTCTTTCAAGCTCTTTAGTCTAGCATGGTGTAACATTGTGTAGTGGCAGGTACATGTAAACTCTGTAGTGTAGCATGGTGTAGTGTAGTGCAGTGTCACCTACATGTAAACTCTGTAGTGTGATATAGTGTAGCAGAGTGTAGTGTCAGTTACATGTAAACTGTGTACTGTGGCATGGTGTATCACAGTGTAGTGTCACCTACATGTAACCTCTATAATGTAGCATTGTGTAGCATAGTGTAGTGTCACCTACATATAAACTCTGTAGTGTGATATGGTGTAGTATAGTGCAGTGTCACCTACATGTAAACTCTGTGATTGTGATATGGTGTAGCATAGTAAGTGTCACCTACATGTAAACCCTGTAGTGTAGCATGGTGTAGCATAGTGAGTGTCACCTACATGTAAACTCAGCAGTGTGACCCGGTGTAGCATGGTGTAGTGTCTACATGTGAAACTCTGTGGTGTGGCATGTTGTAGCATAGTGGTGTCGCCACATGTAAATTCTATAGTGTGACATGGTGTAGCACAATGTAACGTCACTTACACGCAAATTCTGTAGTGCGATATGGTGTAGCATAGTGCTGCGTCATCTACATGTAAACTTTGTAGTGTGATACTATGTTGCAGAGTGCAGTGTCACCTTCATGTAAATTCTGTTGTGAAGCATTGTATAGCACAGTGAGTGTCTCCTAGATGTAAACTCTGTAGTGTAGCATGGTGTAACATAGTGTAATGTCACCTACATGTAAGCTCTGTAGTGTGATAAGATGTAGCTTAGTGTAGTGTCACCTGCATGTGAACTCTGTAGTGTAGCATGGTGGAACATAGTGTACTGTCACCTACATATAAACTCTGTAGTGCAGCTAGGTGTAGCATAGTGTAGTGTCACCTACACATAAACTCTGTAGCGTAGCAAGTTGTACTATAGTGCAGTGTCACCTACATGTCAACTCTGTTGCTTGATATGGTGCAGCATAGTGTAGTGTCAACTACATGTCAGCTCTCTAGTGTTGCTTGGTGTAGCATAGTGTGTGTCACCTACATGTCAACTCTGTTGCTTGATATGGTGCAGCATAGTGTAGTGTTACCTACATGTGAACTCTGCAGTGTTGCATGGTGTAGCATAGTAAGTGTCACCAGCATGTAAACTCTGTTGTGTGAAGCAGTGCACTATAGTGTAGTGTCACCTACATGTAAACTCTGTAGTGTAGTATGGTGTAGCATAGTGAATGTTATATACATGCAGACTGTAGTGTGACATGGTGTAACATTGTGTAGTGTCACCTACATGTAAACTCTGTAGTGTGATATGGTGTAGCATAATGTAGTGTCAGTTACATGTAATCTCTATAGTGTAGCATAGTGAATGTCTTCTACATGTAAGCTCTGTAGTGTAGCATGGTATAACATAGTGTAATGTGACCTACATGTAAACTCTGCAGTGTAATATGGTGTAGCATAGTGTAGTGTCATCTTTGTGTAAACTCTGTAGTGTAGCATGGTGTAGCATAGTGTACTCCTACATGTAAACTCTATAGTGTGATCTGGGTAGCATAGTGTGGGGTAGCTACATGTAAACTCAGTAGTGTGATATGGTGTAGCATAGTGTAGTGTCACCTACATGTAAACTCTGTAGTGTGGCACGGTGTAGCATAGTGAGTGTCACCTACATGTAAACTCTGTAGTGTGATCGTTTGTAGCATAGTGTAGTGTCGCCTACATGTATACTCTGTAGTGTAGCATGATGTAGCATAGTGAGTTTCACCTACATGTAACCTGTAGTGTAGCATGTGTAATGTCACCTACATGTAAACTCTGTTGTGTGATATGGTGTGGCATAGTGTATTGTTTTCTACATGTAAACTCTGTAGTGCAGCATGATGTAGCATAGTAATTGACATCATGTAAACTCTGTAGTATAATATGGTGTAGCATAGTGTGATGTCACCTACATGTAAACTCTTGTGTGATATGGAGTAGCATAGTGTGAATGAGTTACATGTAAACTCAGTAGTGTGATATGGTCTAGCATAGTGTAGTGTCTCCTACATGTAAACTCTGTAGTGTAGCATGGTGTAGCATAGTGAATGTCACCTACATGTAAACTCTGTAGTGTGATACGTTGTAACATAGTGAGTTTCACCTACATGTAAGCTCTGTAGTGTAGCGTAGTGTATTCTCTTCTACATGTAAACTCTGTAGTGCAGCATGATGTAGCATAGTAAGTGACACCTAGATGTGAATTATGTAGTGTGTCATAGTGTTGTGTCACCGATATGTAATCCTCTGTACTGTAGCATGGTGTGTAGCATAGTGTAGTGTCAACTACGTGTAAAGGCTGTAGTGTAGCATGGTGTAGCATAATGGAGTGTCACCTACATGTAAAATCTTTAGTGTAGCATGGTACAGCAACACATAAAAGATAAGGAGCACCAGGATATGTGAGGTGCTATTGAAAATCACGACAAATGTAAATCAAGGTAAATCTAAGCACCCACAGCATACTCAGAAAATGTCCGATGGATAAAAAATCACATTTATTATAGACCAAATTAAAGCGCACACTACACAGACTGACGTTTCCTTGGCCTCCTGCCAAGCTTCTTCAGTGTAGCATGGTGTAGCTTAGCATAGAGTCCCACATATAAACTTTGGTGGTGTAATGTGGTACAGCCAAATGTAGTTTTTATTACATATAAACTCTACAGTGAAGCATGGTGTAGCATTGCTTAGTATCAACTACATGTAACTTCCACAGCATCCCTTTAAGGAACAACATATCCAAAATAATTTTTTCTATGTTTTCTCCACTCACATCAGGTGCTCTTTAAAAATGACTACGATAGCTGCATTAGGGTTGCAACCTTTGAATGAAGTGAAACCGGATTCTAAACCACATCCAGACTCCTCCCCTATTGGCATCCCTTGTTAATGACTGATGAGTATATTGCATACCTCTTAACTGTCCCTTATTTTCAGGGCCGTCGATTATTTAGACTCAGAATTTCCTCTGTCCTTGTAAATCTGGCCTTTTTGTCACTAAAATGTAGGTACTTTAAAACATAAAATACTGCCAGGCATCAATACTACTGCCTTTTTCTCCTTCAGAAAATGCTTTTCACACTTAGCCCCACAATATATCAGGCTTCTACAGCTGATATTTCTATTTTGTAAGATGTGTCCCTAATTTGGCCATTAATCCCTGATTTTTAAAGCACTGTCCCTGATTTGAAAGACAGGCATTTGAGAGGTACTATAGGGGGTAACACTTAAGTTTCCTTAACTGCACTATAACTGCATTGCAATTGCAATGCTGTTACACGCAACTGATGTGTAACTACAGTGTAATTACCCCTACTGCATGTAATTAATGATTACCTATCCCATAGTTACATTGAAACTGACACCTAAAGTTTGACCCAGTATGGTATATTACTCCTCCTCTAAAGCCATTTGTAATGTCACAGAATAATTTAAAATGATAGGAAATTATTTTGTACTGTTAGCTACCATCCCATTTTCCTTTACATATCAATTATGTATTCTGATATGCTTTTAACAGCTTCTGATAAATCAATGATCTAAGTTTGTGGTGCCCTCAAATCTGTATTGTGTTTCCTTCACCTCAGCAGCTACTGCTGTCTTTTCATTTGGCTAAGACATTCCACGACATCAGATGTATGATTCCATGTTATTCATCTGAATGGCCGGGAATGCTGTAACTGATATAATGGAATGTCCAATTAGTGTGAAAAAATGAGATCAGTAGCCGTAGAGGGCCCAGGAGAGAGGGATTCAATGAAGTGATAAATGCAATAACAATTAGATGATTCATTTAACAAAAATAGGTCTAAAACATATCAGAACATAGTACAGACAAAAAAGAAAATAGAACAGCTATAAAGGTACAGGAACTGTTTCCTATCAGAGCAGTAAAAGATCATACTTAAAATTCAGGGTAGAAAAGATTAGGTCAATTTACTGCTATGGTCTTAATGGTTATATTTACACTCTCAGACTGACTGGTTTTATAAACAGTGGTCTGTATGATACCAGAACCTCCTTGTCAACTAGGCATGCAGCCAAAAGAGTGAATTATTTTTTTTCAGTTTTGTTGACCGGTAAGTGCACTAGACAAATCCTGCCTATTTTCAGGCATGACCCAGGGAGGGGATACAGATGAATGCCAACTGACCTTGAACCAGATTAAGCTGTTGGTGGTATTCTCAGTGAATGAGGAAATTTGGCCAGGACACCGAGGAAATTCCTCTCGGTTGCTGTCTCGCTGTGACCTATAGGGGGCCCGGCCGTCAGGATGGCCACTTGGGGATTGGACGCGGAGCAGGAGGATGCTCCTGGGATAGGGGAGTTGGTCTCCCTCCCTATCTCTGCTTTCAAGGAGACCGAAGAGTCGGTTCAGCTGTGTGACAGTGTTGCGGAATTTGGAGGAATACCGGAGGGTTCTGGCTGTCAGAAGGCTGCTGGGTCTGAGCTTTTATCTCCACCTACATTTTTTCCTGTGGTTACATCGGCTTTCTCGGGCTTGCAGCATGCTGGCATATTGCAGGTTGGTGATTCTGGCTTTCATTCCGCTCCGGAGCGTGATGAGGAGTCCAGTGTGTTTGGAGTGTCTAGAGCTTTGCCTACTAAGGCTGCCTTGGTTCGGAGTGATGCTTCCGCGATACGGAAGGAAGAGGTGCAGCAGAGTATTCTGGGACGGATCCCTGCTACGGAAGCCGACGGAGGGTCGGTACAGGGAGGTTCTGAGTTGTTAGGAGCAGGGGAGACTGGCAGTGTTTCTTTCTCTCAGAAGTGCCTAGAGTCTCCTTGGCTCCTCCACATCAGGTACTTTGATGTATGTGAGGTCTCAGATGTCTACCGCTGGAGAAATGTTTCCACGCCCTTTGGTTTCAACGTCTTTGGAAAGTCTGGTTAAATTACACGTCCAGGTACTGTAGCATTGCAGGGGTGAACTCTGGTGTACTGGAACCTCGAGGCGAAGTGTGGGAATTTTGTTGTTTATAGTTCCCCTGGGCAGGGGTGTGACTCTCATGTTTCTGCCTCTGGTCTTACTATTGCTGAAGCTCTGAGGGTGCTGGGTGGGAGAAGTCCCCTTAGATGATTCCTGGACCTCTCCTGCATGACCTGGTCCCACCATTCAGGGTGACTTATTGGACATTTCTGACTCTGTGGAAGTACCTTCAGGTTTCAGTATGTCTCAACCCCCAACCTGGCGGGCAGGAGGGGAGATATGTACTGTTCCAGTAGGTGTTACCCTGGTTCCTGCTGTTACTTCAGGACCTGGTGCTGGGGAAGGGTCTGTGCTTACACCTTTAGCTCCATCAAATTGTGTTTTTCCTCCAGTTTCTGGCTCTCAAGGGGATGAGGTGGGGTCGGGTACTGGCTCGCTATAGTTGGCTGCACCTGGGGAGATTACTAGGCCTCCCCCTGTAGGTCCTTTGGGCCAGGGTTTGAGGGGTGACTCTGCTGTTGATTCATCAAAGTCTTCTGCTAGGCCTACTCAGCCTAAGACTTTTGCAGGTTTGTTTCATCAACCCCTGAACAGGCCAACCGTAATGCTGTTCGGCTTAGATATAGAGGAGGATTGGACACTTTTCCGATCGACTGTATGTGGGGAAGACATTAATTAAAACCAGTTTGAATTTTCTCCCTCAGAAATATATGCTTTGATTCATACATCTGGGGATAGTTATTTTGACATTAGTTTCAAGACTGCCACAAGTTTAGATACCTTTTGGCACCGTTATTTAGAGGTTTGGCATACTCCTTATGGTCCCCTTTTGTTTGCCATTCCTCTTACCAAAGCCTGCGATTAAAAATATCACTGTCTTGTTTAAGAATGAGGGGGTTGCGATTAATGATATTCTAAGATGGTTGGCTACGAGATGCACTGTACTGGGTTCGCCTGACCCTATTATAGATTCTGAGTTTTTTTGGACTGGAGGGTGGAAAATTCAAGTTAAATTGACTATTGTGAATGGGAATCTACAGCATTTGCCAAGTTGTTTTTATTTAGGTAGAGATAGGGGTTTTGTGTTTTACCCTGGGCAGCCTAAATCTTGTTTTAGATGTGGTGCTCATACTCATCTGAGCAGTGCTTGTGATCAACTCAAATGCTCTTCCTGTCTGGGTTCTGGACATGTGAGCATTGATTGTCCTCACCGACCTTTGCAACTTGTGTGATGCAATGTCCCACTTTTAAAGATTGTCCTTGGTCATCACACAATTCTCCATCAATACCTGCTGACTCCCAAAATGTGACTGTTTCACAAGCTCAAGAATTTGCTCAGGCTAGGCCACATTTTTGGCCATTTGCTCCTATGTTGGTCCCTCCTCCCTCTGGGCATTCTCCTGTTCAGGTTGACCCGGGTTTGAGTATGTTACCTTTATCAGGGCCCCTGTCTGACACCACTTTAGGTTCTCAGGATATGGCCAGGTTACCTTCTAAAAAGGCTTCTGACCCTATCTTAGTTAAAGAAAAATCTCCAGTCCCTAGCACGTCGGGTGTTTTCTGTGATAAAAAGAATATGCCACCACCCGAGGATACGGATTGGGTCTCTGTTGGGAACAAGAGGCAAACCAGAAGCTCTTTGTTAAAGGGGGTCCCTCTGTCTCTCCCTTCCCCATCCTCTGAAGTGGTAGTAAAAAATCGGTTTGCTGTTTTACATAAACGGAAACAGATGGGTGAGAATGACAATAATTCTGATGTCTCTTCTATTGCATCCTCACAGGTTGAGATGTTGTCTGACTCTGAACAGGTGTCTGGTGACATTCAACTTAGTAAGAAAAAAAGGTGTACATTGAAATCTCCTGGTAAAGGTAGGGTAAAAAGAAATCTTGAATGTGTGAATGGCTGATATGGGGGATGTTGTGTCATTTGGTAGCTTAAATGCTAACAGTCTAAAACATGTTAAACGGAGATGAGCTATTTTTGCCTTTCTTTTGTCCTTACCAATGCACATTATATTCTTACAGGACACTAGGCTCCATTCATTATGGGAGATTGCTCAAGCTTCCAGGGATTGGAGGGAGGGTTTGTCTTTCTGGTCACTTGCTGAGGAAGTGTGTTCTGGAGTAGGGATTTTGGTTAGGGGGTAGACTTTCAGGTCACTAGATTAATTGAGCAGATACCAGGCCATGTTCTTATTCTGGATGTTGTTCTTGACTGTCAAGAATGGAGGTTAATTAATATTTATAACCCCCAGATTAAGACACAGCGTATTCAGACATTGAAATCTGTTCAGACCTTTTGCATACAACCAAATCTGTTATTTTCGGTTTGTTTATTGGCCTTAACTGATAAAACTGGACTTACCCCAAAATTGTATTCAGATTCTAATTTTCTTAATACATTATATAAAACAGCTAATCTACAGGACGGGGCTCTTTTTGGCGTACACCCACCAGAACACACTTTTCACAGAGGTAGACTTACTACAAGAATTATTCTGTTCTGCCTTGCGAGTTCTCTGATCACTGTGTGTTGTTGCTAACCATCGGTTATCCCAGGAACAAACCTGTGTTGCATACATTTTGGAAAATGAATATTTCTATTTTAGGAGATGAAGGTGGGTGGCAGGACTTATTTGGCTGTCTTCAGGACAAAGTTTCTGTATTTGAACTTTATGATAACCCTACCTTTTGGTGGCAAGATACTAAGGTTGCGATTAAACAATTTTCTAAGATCTTTGCCAGACAACGATCCTCAGAGCGTTACCTCTGATATCTTACGTGTCGGCAGCAATTACAAAAAGTTTTATCCTGGCAAACAGAATGGGGTTTGGATTATTCTGCTCAGATTAGACAGCTTAAGCTTGAGATGCATGCCTCTCAGTATGAGAGGCTGACATCACTGTTCTTGGAACAGAAATATGGGCGGAAAGGCTCGGCTAAAGTAGTGAACCCATATGATAGCAGCCACCAACAGGTAGAGTCTAAATATATGCCCTCTTTGATTGCTCATTCTGGCACTCGGCTTGATGATAATGATGATATTTTGAAGGAAGTGTCGTTTCAGGCCCAATCTTTCTGTGGGACACCTCATGAGAATGAGGCTTGGGACGGTTTTTTGGGATTCTTTTACTGATCCTTCTTTGTCCCCTGAGGTAGTTGCTGCTTCCTGCCGTCCCATCACTAATGTGGAAGTTGAGGCTGTGATTACTCAGTTAAAGACTACGGTTACCCCGGGTCCTGATGGTATTCCTAACGAGTTTTAATTGTACTGTATTTGACAAAGGTTTTTAATGTTATCTTGCAAGGTTTCCTACCCTTTCCTCTTGGATTGGCTGAAAGTTTTTTGATTTTTTTTTATATAAGCAGAAAAATGATAAAGAATGGTTAGACAATTGGCGTCCCATCAGTTTGTTAAACTCAGATTGGAAGATTCTGTGTAAGATTGTGACTAATAGACTATCCACGATTGCTACTCAAGTAATTTCTTCCACACAAACTTGCGCAGTCCCAAATCGATCCATGCTTTCCAATTTGAAACTTCTTCGAGAAGTTTTTGATGGGCGTGAGACACAAGGTTATGTCCTTAGCTTGGATCAAACTAAAGCTTTTGATTTAGTCCCCCATGGTAATTTATTTGCAGTTTTAAAAAAGTATGGAGTACCGGCTGAGTTACTGGGGTGGATTCAATGCCTGTACCGGTTTGCTTATACCACACCTTTGGTAAATGGCTTACATGGGTCCCGTATCCCTATTAAGAGAGGGGTATGCCAGGGATGTCCCCTGAGCCCACTACTTTACGTATTTTCTATTGATCCTCTGCTTAGGAAATTGAACGAGAAGAGGACCATCTGACATATTTCTGTGACACCGGAGCTGGTTTTTCCCAGTGCTATTGCATATGCTGATGACCTATGCATATTGGTTAAGGACGATGCATCTGGTGAGAAAGCAATTCAGCTTGTCCGTTCTTTTGCTGTTATTTCTGGATCCCGGTTGAATGCTCAGAAGAGTAAGGGGATTGCAGTCCATATTTCTCCTCAGGAGATGACTCAGGACATTGGGGGTATTTGTATTCAAAATTGGAATATTAGTATTTTGGGTACTTCTTTTGGTGCATCGGATGCAGCGGAACAAAATTGGATTTCGACTAAGGTGGTAGCCGAGGACAAGATTGCACGCTGGAAAAAGTTTCCTATGTCCCGTAAAAAACGGATTTTCTTGCTTAAAACTTGCATTCTACCTATTTTTTTTATTACTTAGTTATGTTTTTCCCCTTCCTCTGCATTTTGAAGCCCACATTTATAATTTGTTTTTTCAGTTGCTATGGGGTAGTAGACTGAACCCAGTTAAAAGATCTGTTACGTACTGGCCTATTAAGCAGGGAGGTCTCCGTGATAAATCCAGTATTGTTTTACTTTCTATTTTTATTCATGCTAATATTTTTCCTTGTTTATCTGACTCTTCAGTTAGGTGGGCCTGTAGTTTCCATTCTCGGTCTTTGTATTTTTTAGACAAGTGGAGAGCCCCTGTGTGGAAACCATTCACTAAAATTCCTTCTGGGACATCTGGATATCTCATTGAAGTATTCAGGAAGATTAAGCAATGGAGAATACCTTGTGATTTGAACTTCTTACAGAATAGGAAATTGTTATATTCTTCAGTTTTGAAATCTATGTTTTTGGTGTCTCCCTGCTTAGCTGTGCCAGTTGACTCTCAATATTTGATAAAACAATTGTTGGAAAATGGAATACCTGAAAAAATGTGGGATACCCTATGGCTGTGTTGTCATGACAGGCTAAATGTTAAGGGTAATCAAGCCCATAAGCAGGTTTCTGAAAGGTACTGTGTTAGAGACACGTGTACAGGAATGATAGAATCCATGTCTCACCTGTTTTTTGACTGTTCATATATAGCACCATTATGGTCTCAGTTGGGTCAGTCGTGGAATTTTCCCATGTTTTCTGCTTTAACTTATTCAGAATTAGTATATGGGAATTTTGGACCAAGTTGGAAAATTTTTTTTCCAGGCACTGTGCGGGTTTTGTTTGCAGTTTGCAAATGGTGTATCTGGCACAACCGATGTATGTTTGTCCTACAACACAAGAGAGTTTCTTTGGCTGAACTGCAGGAACATATTAGGAAGGAAATTCATAATATTTATTGCTCAGAGAAAAAATCTCTTCCTGCCCCTTTAGTGGCATTCTGGTGGAGGGCGTTGCCTTCGATTTTGTTTGAAGGGTCACTGAAGTCTGATCTCTGTGGGTTCCTGGGATTTTCTTTTCATTATGTTATATTTACTTATGTTCTCATTTTGGCTGTGCATTCTCTGCTTTGTTTTTTTGTATTTTCTGTTACTTTGTACCTTTTGTATGGTATCCTGATTGTTATGTGAACTGTCTACTGTTATGTATGTTCATGTAGTTTTCTAACAAAAAATTCCCCTACTCTTTTCGATAAGTGCCATGGGATCTTTAACATCCACCTGAACTACCACCAATCCAGGCAGATGGGTCCTTGGTTTAACGTCTCATCCAAAAGATGGCACCTCAGAAGTGCAGCACCCCTCTCATGCTGCACTACAGAGCCAGTACTGGGATATTAACCCAAGTGCCAGATGTGGGAACTGAACCCACAGCCCTCTGATATCCCAGCCTCAGAAGCGAGTGTGCTACCTACTGAGCTACTGACACTGAATGAATTGATATAATCAGTTTTGTGAGTATTGAGCAAAACTATAAGACTGGATAAGGACCCTAAAAACCAGATTATCCACTCTAACATTGGACAGGTGGTCCTAGCTATAGCTGCTTTTTGAACTGATCTATGCTCTTGAGATGGGAAGAACCAGAGGAAAGGTCTAGTGAAGTCCTTTTTATTTATACGCAAAACTGTAGACTCTGGAAGTATCTAATGGAATCCAGCAGAGCACATATTAGTGGAAGTTTCGTCTTTTCAAGAGATGAAAACTTTGGAGTGGCCACATAAAGCCCTGGAGATGTCTTTTCAGGCTTGGTGGTCCTAGTGATTATGTACAGACTCCATTCCATACTATATAAGACACGTGGATATTAATTGCCCCCTGTATCTGAGCTGCTATCATGATAAATGATAGTCTCCCTGAGGAACAAGCAGGCGTCTCTTCTCAGCACAGAGAGAGGCACTCCCTCTGTGTACTGATTAATATCTCTAGGATGCCCTGCACTTGATTAACAACATTTTCCTTCTGACATTCAGCAGTGAATGTTATAGGCCTCACACTGACAGCCCGCATTCTGACAGGAACAGTATATGAAGGAAGTCACTGGATGAACTCCAGAAGCCTTGGAAATGAGAATAGCAAGTGGGAACCCCAGCCGTACAACTCACATCTGTTGAAATGGTTACTTAAAAGTTTTCCAAGAGCCAAAACATACTCCCATGCAAACTGAATTCCATCCTCTGTCCCACTTTAGAATCAATAAAAAGCAGGGCTCTAGGTAGATTTGGTTTTAGTCCATAGACAGTCCCTGATGATTGTATGATATGATATCAGCTGGGGGATAGAATCTTATAATTCACAATCAATAGGAGAGCAAAGGGTAATGTCTGGTATCGTAAGGTAGAGCAGGGTAACATACTGTAGGGCAGCATAGGCTAGGATAGGTATAGAAAAAGAAATATCAGCACTCGTGGACTGAGGAAACACCAAGCGGAGAGAATAAATGTTTTTTTTTTTTTATTTTAGTGCGAGTACACACATTAATGGCTAGTGAAAACATGGAACAAAAAGCCCCAACTATCACAGTCTTCCTCAGGGGATGTCTTAGGCTAGGATAGGAAAGGAGACAGAAGGTTAGGGGAAAATAAGGTTGTTGGAAAAGATAGGATAGGATAGGATAGGATAGGATAGGATAGATAGGATAGGATAGGACAGGATAGGATAGGATAGGAAAGGGCAATCAGTGAGCGATACTGTATATAGTACATGCTCCTTAACAGCTCAGTCAGCAGCCAGCCATGATGGAGAGTGGAGGGCTGTGCTGGTCACCAGTTCAGGGATGGGCTGGGGGGGAGTGGGGTATTGGGGCACTGCCTGCAGGGGTGGGGGGGTGGAGTGTCCACTAGATCACCAGAGACAGCTATATAGATATATATGGGGTTGACTGGGGATAGGGAGGGGGGCCACTAGGCCACCAGGGAAGGATATACAATAATTGATATGGGAGATTAGGGATAGGAAGGGAGGTCCACTAGACCACAAGGGACAGATGTATGGCTATGTAATGGGGACATCAGGGATTGGGGGAGTTCTATATGTATTTGCAGTATCAGTCGTGATGAGAGACAGTCCATCATAATGCAAACGCATCCCACTAGGTACGGCAACAGCTCCATTCATGCCCAACTGTCTCCCTAACACCCCTACTGCCAACTACTATGCCCCTACTACCCACAACAGCCCAGTGTAAGACCTCATCCTACAGGTACACACCACTTAGACCACCTCCTGGCTGGTCTAAGTAGTTCTGCATCCATGGTGGGGCTTGCAAAATTCCAAAAAAGGAGATGCTGCAGTCCCACCATGGCACAAGGCCCCTTGCGATCTGGCGCACCTGGTTGTTTGCTGCAGCCTTGGCACAAGGGAACTTTGATGCAGTGGCATCAGGATTTGATGCAGGCTGCTTTAGAAAATTGTGTTTGACACATGTTGTGATGCAAGTCATCACTTACATCAACCCCTTTGATACAAGTCCCTTACACTGATCTAACACATTTGAAAATTGGGCCCCATATCTCTGGAAGGACACAGACAGAGTGGAGGCAGTCCAGAGGAGAGCAACTGAAATGGAGCAGGTTCTGCTTCAGAAGCCCTATGATGAGAGTCTCAGGGACCTAAATATGTACACCCTAGAACAGAGGAGGGGTATATGATAAAGATTTTTAAATACCTCATGGGAGTAAATTAGTTCCAGAAGGGGGTATTTTTTCTGAAGAAAAGGTCCTGAAGAACAAGAGGACATGCTATAAAACTGGTGAGGGGTAGATTCAGTTGTGATGTGAGGAAGTACAGTACTTCACAGAAAGAGTGGTGAATTCCTGAAACAGCCTTCCAGCAGAGTTAGTGGGGGGTGAAAACAGTAGCTGGGTTCAGGAATGCATGAGATAAGCACAAGAGAATTGCAGTGGAAAGGAAGAGGGAGTGAGAAAACAGCTCAGGCATGGTCTGCGGTAATAGAGTGCGTAGAAAGAAATGGGCAGACTGGATGGGTCAAGCAGTCCTTATCTGCCATCAGATTCTATGGTTCTATATTTCTATGTTAGAACTGGTTAACACTCGTCCCCAAGACAATGATTACTCTTTCTTTCTGCATGCGTAACATCATTAGTAGGTTAGAATACAGTTTTGTCCCTATGGCCATTTGTAATGGAATTTGTTCAATTAACATTAATAGAGTAGTCATATGTGATCATGGCATGCTTGTATGCTTCATTATTATGGATCAGGCTAACCAGAAATCACTGAAATGGAGATTTAATAACTTACTTATAAATGATCCTTTGTTTAAAAAACAAAATTATTGAAGAAGCAGTTAAATTCTTTGAAATCAATGATTATAGGATGTTTCTATACAAGCTTGTAAGGCACATTTAAGGGTGTTCCTGGTGTTTCAGTAACCCCATGTCAAATTCTTAATTTTTTTGTCAGTACAGAATGGTTATCTAAAGATTCAAAATCCACAACTAAAACAATGGTTACCATGCTTGTTTTTAAATTACATGGTGAGACTTAATCTCTCTTTTTGGAAAAAATCCACACAGGGCTAGATTGGTTTATGTAATTATAACATCAATGTTTTAGGTGTCAACATGAGTGTGAAAGAAAAAGTGAAACAAGGACACTTCATGTTGAACAGAGTCAAAAGAATCCAGGTGGAAGGGCAGCTGGGATCCAACGACCACCACATGGTGTGGTTTGACATGGAGACAGGCACTCAAGCCACACTAGGGCAAAAGTATTAGATTTCAGGAGGGTGGATTTCAGTGACATGGGTAGATGTTTAAAAGCAGCCCTTGAGAAGGCAGAGGTAATGGAGGGGTGGAGAAACAGTGGGGGAAGACTAAAAGGAGCCATTCTGGAGGTAACTAACCAATGCATTAGGATAGTGGCCAAAGGGAAAAGAAGAAAGAAACCTCTATGGTTTCTAAAGAGGTGGGAGATAAAGTATGGGCTAAAAGAGCAAGTTTCAGAAGTATAAGGGGACCCAAAGGGAGGAGGACAGGTAGGTGTACCTTGAATGTCTCAGAGAGCCAGGGAAGGCTGTTAGGAAAGCCAAGGCACAAACAGAAGAGGGTTTAGCGTGGTCTGTGAAAAAAGGGGACAAGACATTTTATAGGTACATCAATGACAGAAGAAAAAACGAGGTGGGGAGAGATTGTGAGGCTCAAAGGGGAGGAGGGAGAGTGTAAGTAGGGGGATCTAGACAAGACAGAAATACTGAAAAAATACTTCTGTTCAGTATTCACTGAGGAGAGAAAGGGTCAAGGAGCACAGTTGGGGAGCAGAGGCAATGGGGGGTGCACACCAGCCCATTCACAGTGGAGAGAGAGTTCTGGAGGAACTCACAAAGCTGAAGGTGGAGAGAGCCAAGGGGCCAGCTGTCATACAGCCGAGGATATTAGGGGAGCTGCAGAGGGAACTAGCAGCACCTTTGGCCACCCTTTTCACAGAGTCACTCAACACAGTTGTGGTTCCAGAGGACACGAGGAGGGCTCATGTAGTTCCACTGCACAAAAGTGGCAGTAGGGTGGAAGTAGGGAATTACAGGCCAGTCAGCCTTACCTCAGTGGTGGGAAAGATCATGACGACACTGCTGAAAGAAAGGATAGTGGCACACCTGGAATCCATTGGTGCCCAGGATCTGAGGCAGCACTGATTCACATCGGGAAGGTCTTGTCAAACAAATCTGATAGATTTTTTTGTTTGGGTGACTAGGGAAGTGAATCAGGAAGGGGCCGAAGACATTGCCTACCTGGATTTCGGCTAAGCCTTCGATACTGTCCCACACAAAAGACTGGTTAACAAGATAAGTAGTCGGGGCATGGGGCATAAAGTGATACAGTGGGTTAGAACTGGCTAACAGACAAAAGGCAGAGGGTGGTGGTAAACAGGATGCAATTTGGGAAGAGAGGGGTGACCAGCGAAGTGCACAAGGATCAGTACTGGGACCAGTCATGTTCAATGTCTTCATTAGTGACATTGCAGAGGAGCTGGAAGGAAAGGTCTGCCTATTTGCAGATGACACCAAGATCTGCAATAGGGTGGATATTCCAGAATGGGTGCAGATAATGAAGAGGGACCTAGTAGAAGCTTGAAAGATGGTCAACGGTGTGGCAACTGAGGTTCAATGCAAATAAGTGCAAGATAATGCACCTGGGTAGGGGGAACCCTGGGAGATCTACAGGATGGGGGGGAGGTGCTGGCTGTCACCAAAGAGGAGAGGATCTAAGGATTATCACATCTGATGACCTGAAGGTATCAAAGCAGTATGCAAAGGCTGCAGGGAGGGCCAATGGCATGCTAGGATGCATAGGCAGAGGTATTACTAGTAGGAGTCAGGAAATGGTGATGCCATTGTATAAAACACTAGTAAGGCTTCATCTGGAGTACCGTGTACAGTACTAGAGACCACACACGTGTAAGGACATAAACATGGTGGAGGCTGTCCAGAGAAAGGCGACAAAGATGGTGCATGGTTTGCACCACAAAACATATAAGGAGAGACTAAGAGACCTCAATATGTACTCACTGGAGGAGAGGAGAGAAAGGGGTGACATGATACAAACTTTTAAGTACCTTATGGGCATAAATAAGGTGTAGTTGGGAGATCTTTTCCAATGTAGAAAAGATACCAGAACAAGGGGGCACGATATGAAATTGGGGGGGGATTAAGAGGTAACATGAGGAAGTTGTTCTACACAGAGAGGGTGGTGAATGCTTGAAATAGTCTGCCACAAGAGGTGGTAGGGGCATGCACAGTGGAGAGGTTTAAACATGCCTGGGACAAGCACAGGGGAACCTTGGGCGGGAAGGGAGTGATGAAAAGCCATTGACCACTTAGGGTGAGTGGATGCATACATTTATAGTGCCTATGGGCAGACTGGATGGGCTTAGTGGTCCTTATCTGCTGACAATGGTGTTTACCCCTTTAAAGGGGGCAGGCCAAGTTGTCCTGGTGGATCCTTTCCCCAGGCAGAAAAATGGAATGGCTCAGAGAGGTAGAGGGGGGTGGGGTGGAACCACAGGGACAATAGGCAGCTACAGGAAAGGGAGGAGCAGAGGGACGAACAGGATAGCCATAGGATGTAGGGGGTAAGGGGAGGGTAAAAAAGCCAGGGTACATAACAGGCTGCACAGAGGTATTCTGCCTCTTTCTGCTGGATAATTTTGTTGGCTTGATCAACAGAACCGCACATCAGAACAGGCTGTCAAGATTGGTGGAAGCTGAACCAGCCTTAGGTAACAAGTGGAAGGAAGTACTACAAGGTAAATAAAAAAAAATGTATAGAAGTTATTTATAAGTGGCTACGATAGGAAAAAGAATGTGTGAGACTGCTGGAAGAGGCAGTAATTGAGTGAATCAGATGGTACAGGGGATTTTGCAATTTTAGTGTATGGCTAGAAGATGTCGTTTTGTTGTCCCATGTGGGGAGAATGTGAAAAAAGAAATGCTATTGTGTGGGAAGGGGGAGATAGCCCCAGGCAGGAGTTATCGTTGAAAATGTTTGAGCTGGTTTGCTAGGTGCTCTTGCCTAGGGGGCAGAGGCACTGCAGAGGCTTACAATTTATAAAAGAATATCCAGGTTTGCTTAGGAGATGTGGTAACCCTCAAGGCAGGGAAGCATTGGAGCGAGGAATGGATCCGTGGTTTCGGGAGGGCGTGCAGGAGCATGGCACGAACGGCGCGCAAGAAAGCGAGCAAGTTTTGGTTTGTTTTAAAAAAAAAAAAGAATGGAACCTTTCAGTAAAAAGCAAGAGGCAGGCCCCAGAATTGAGTGGAAGTTGCCAGTTGCTAGGCCGGCTTGGAAGCAGGCGAGCGGTGGTGTCTGACGTCACACTACGTGGTGGGGGGGGACTGGATTAGTCTCCAGCATGGGTGAGTTTTGTGGCGCAGAGCAAGGGAGAAGGCCTGATCTTATCTGTGTCAGTCTTCACCATTCATCACAGATGGGTACTGGCCGGAGATCAGGACCCCGTGGGAGCCTTTTTTTTTTAAAAAGGATAGGCAGAGCCGACGCAGCATCGGCGCCGCCTCGAGGCTGGCGATTACTACGTGGCGCTTGAGGATTAGCCGTTAGGCTGCATCGACTCCGCCTGCCTACCAGTTCTTCATCTCCCACCATCGAGGTCGCCTCGTGGGAAGCCATCTGAAGAAATTTTAAGAGTTTTTAGGCCTTTAGCCTTTCGGGTTTGTTCGTTCGACAGTCCGTCGGTCTCCTGCTAGTTCTGGGTTCTGCCTCCACTCGACGTCGCTGGTAAGATCTTTCCATTTATTTTAAAGTATAGCGACGTCGAGTCTGTTTTGGTGTTTTTTTCCGTAGGTCATGTCGTGGTCGGAGGGCAAGAAATCTTCTAAGGCGGGGCGGCCCCCTATGCGTCGGTGCCCGTGCGGCCGCAAGTACTCCATTACCGACCAGCAAGACCGGTGTCTCGCGTGTCTTGGCCCACTTCATGACATGGATTCGTGCAATGCCTGCTTCTCCATGGACCGCCGCATCCTCGAACAGCGCGATTTAAAGTAGGGCAAGCTCTCGCCGACTTTGGGTAGGAGTTCACTTCGTCGGGCCAACCGCCTTCGCCTTTCCCTGGGTCCCTCCTGGTTCTATATGGACCGAGGAGGAGGGAGCCTCGGCTTGTAGCCTAGCCTTGGCCGAGGCTCCTCCCACGGGCGCAGGAGGCCCGCCCCGCTTCTCCGTAGCGGGTGGGAGGCGCCAGCATGGCACTTCGCCTTCAGGGGTGAAGGCTCCCTGCACGCTTCCCGCCGTCCGGAAGGCCTCGGTCGATGCCGCCCTGTGATGCCGCCGGTCGGTGCCGCGGGGCCTTCGACGCCATTTGCGGTGCCGTGGGTCCTGTCAGCGCCCGACATCGGGCGCAGACTTTCTTTCGGTGCCGGGCCTTTGTCGGTGCCATTGCAGCACCGTACACTGCCCGCGGCACCGCGGACCCTGGATTCGCATCGCTCGCCATGTCTCGCCTCGGCTGCCGGCCCTGGTGCCGAGGTTGAGCATGGCACCATGGGGCCTTCGAGTCATCTGTCAGTGCAGCCTCGTACATTGGTGCTCGGTGCTGCCTGCAGCCGCCTCGAGAGCCTAGTGGTGCCGTGTTCGCACCAAGTCCACCTCGGAGCCGCCAGCCGCTTCAGTCCTCGGTGCTGCTCGCGTGTGCCGAGGGGCCTGGCGGTGTCGCCGGCGCCGAGGCTGTTGCTGGGGTTGCTGCCTGCGCCGTCTCTGTTCCTGGTACTGCCCCCAGTGCCAGTGGACTTGACGGCGCCGCAGCTGGCCCTGGCTCAGGACCTTTGGCCCGAGCTGCCCTGCCACCTTCTGTCAGCCCCGCTTTCGGGGCTGTGGAGGGCACGGGTGCTGCCTCGGCCACTGCTTTGACTACTGGGCCTTTTGGTAAGGTCGCCTTCCCTCGTCCTCCTTCCGTTTGGCTTAGGGCCTCAGACTCTACCTCTTCGGAGTCGGAGTTGGGCTCGGAGTCGGACGGGCAGTCACACCCTTCAGGGGTGTCTGCAGAGGAGGGCGAGCCGGTGGTCTCGACGACGAGTCACAGCCAGCCCCCTTCTGAGGAGCGTCAGGTTCTCCCTGAGGTTGGGGTCAGTGGTACTGACCAGCAGGCTATGGTGCGTGCCACCATTGCCATGCAACCTGGCCTTGGAGGGTTCCTTGACCCCTCAGCAGTGGTACCCCCTCCTGTAGTGTGTCTTGATCGCCCAACTTTGGGGCCCATCAGGAAGTCTACAGGAGGGGAGGGTGTTGCTCCCTGGGTCTCCTTTGGGGCAGCCCAGAGCTGCCAGCTACCTAGGCTGGCCCTCTTGAGGACCAGGACCCTCTTGGACTCTGAGGGGTTGAGGGGTGTGGGGTCGGCACATTGGCCCTTCTCTGGGGTCCACCCCAGCCCTGGATGAAGCCGAAGTGCAGACTTCTGCCCTTCCCCTTCCGGTTCCTTGAGGGGGTCCCATTCTTTGGAGGCAGGGGACCGTCCTTCTGGATCTATACGGCCCCGGTCACCTCACTGGGGGGATTCTTCTGGGCGCAGCCTAGGCAGTACCAACATGGTTGTACAGCTGTCAGCTGCAGAGTCTTCCGGGACACCCTCCTCGGGTGTCCATGGTCCACTCCCTAGCCCTGGCAGAGGTCAGCCGACTTCTTCTCTCGGCTCTGCCCCTATCCCTCTGCTGCATTCTCCAGCGCTCTCAGGCATTCTTGGTCCTAGCGGCCCTCTCACCTGGGAGCAGTTCAGAGCGGTGGCTGCTTGGTTCCCTGCCTATGTTAGGGCCATGGACAGCCAGGTTTTTCAACCTCCCCCCAAGCAGCCACCCTCGGAATGCTTGGTGACCTCCAGCTCCTCATCCCCCTCTTCTGGGGGTGAGGAACCATCTGTCCATATCTCTCCTGCCGCTGATCTCTCTGAGTGTCAGTGTTTCCTCGTGAGGATGATGGAGGACCTTCACCTTTCTCCCCTGTCTGTGAGCAATCCTAAGCATGCGGCGCTTGCCTTTCTAGGCGATTTCAGTGCAGCCACCCTTGTGGTGCCGCCCTGGCCTGCTCCCTTTCGGGAGGCATCCATGCGTTTCTGGCAGAGGCCCTTCTCCAGAGTTCCTACCCCTAGGGACCTCAGCCAGAGGTATTGAGCTCCCCGGAGTCTCCAGGTTCTATGCCTCATCTGCAGTCTGGATTGACGCACCTGGACACCCCTGACGGGCTTCGTGCCCTCCACCGTGACTGGCCCCCAGATCCAGACTCCTTGGATTTTGACTTCTGGGGAAGGAGGACTTTCTACTCGGCACGGTTGCTTCTCTCCATCTCTGCTCATCAGGCCCACTATGCAGCCTACAACAGGTTCTTGTGGTCAGCGCTAGGTCAGATCCTAGCTGCTTTGCCTGACTCGGAGCAAACAAGGCAAGCCATCGCACTCTCTGCACGTGGCCTGGAGCTAGCAAGGCACCAAGCAAGGGCATCTTACGATGCCAATGAGGTAGCTACCAGGGTCGTAGGGACAGCGATCTGCACCAGGAGATCGGCGTGGCTTCACCTTTCCCGGTTGTCACCCTTGGCCCGGCATAGGGTGATTTGCTCCGCTCACCAGGGAACCTATCTCTTTTCCCGTAGGGCGAGATGACGTTTTGGGCAACTTCCTTCCCCCTCCGGGGGGACCCCGTCTCGCTCTCTCCACTCTCGGGCCTCTTCAGGCCCAGAAGGTTCCCCCCCTTAGTGTGTCACCCACTGAGGGCTAAGGGACTCTGTCCCTTAGGGTGCAATGAATCAACCCCCTTCGGGGGGCTTGGTACTCACCCATCTGTGATGAATGGTGAAGATTGACACACATAAGATATAAAAATTACGTACCTACCATAATTATGATCTTTCTGTGTATCTTCACCATTCATCACAATCCCACCTGCCATCACCTAGGGGCTTCAGTCTCTGGATCCTCCTCCCTCTGTGCCTACCCCTCTTTTTGAGCGGGATAAAGTTGGGACACACAGGGGGGTAGTTTCTTCCCTAAGGGGTACAGTTCGAGTGGCACTCCTTCTCTACTACATATCTTCACTCCTACGGGGTGAGAGCTGGTGGTTGCACTCCTTCTGTTATCCATCTAACTTAAAAAAAAAAAAAAAAATTCCCTTTTTTTCACCAAATATCTTTACAGAGAGAGTACTGAGTCCCTGTACCCTGTCCTTCTCCAGAATAGCCGACTCTGCTTTTGGGGTATTGCCAGTTATTCTGTGCCTTGAATTCTGGCAAATGAGCTTTGCTACTCCTTGCAGTTCCTATACAGTCTGGTGACGGACAAGGGTCCTGGATCCTTGTTACCTCTCACTCTCTCCTAAATTCTCTCTCCCCTCTTCCCTCCCTTCTTCCTTTTCCAGAGATTGGGGCCCTACCCAATCCCCTTAGTCTTACTTCTATGCTATCCTCTAGTCGTTATTTCTCCTTTTAGTTCAGTTTTTCTCTTCCTTTTTCTGTCCCTTGGACTCTCTTGTCCCACCCTCCATCCCTTCCTCTTACCTCTCCGGCGACTCAGAACTGGTAGGCAGGTGGAGTCGATGCAGCCTAATGGCTAATCCTCAAGCGCCTCATAGTACATCAGCCTCGAGGGCAGCATCAATGCGCGTCGGCTCCGCCTATATCTTTAAAAAAAAAAAAAAAAAAAAAAAGGTCTCTGCTGGTCCTGATCTCCAGCCAGTACCCATCTGTAGATGAATGGTGAGGATACACAGAAAGATCATACGGTGCACGTAATTTTTATTTTCTTACTTCAGCTTCACTCCTCAGGGAGAACAAAAGCAACACTAGCAACGGTCTAAAGGTGGGGGGGGTTGTTTTTTTATTTCAAGCTCAAAGGAGACTGTTTGGGTCCACAAGGCGGAAAAGTGCTGGTTGTTGTTTTTGTGTGCTCATAGCGCTGAGGGGGAAATAATTGTGATATTTTCTGGCTGAAGTCTGTAGAACTGCTGTAGTGACTAAAGCATGTTCTCCTGGTGTTGTTCAGAGGGAGACTCTGTCCCAGGGTACCATGGGCATGCAGGTGTTGGGGCAAGTGGCGTCTGACGTCACTCTATGTGTGGAGATCACCTTTTTTAGGGATGGGACAGCATTTTGGGAGTTCCAAGACAACAAGAAGGCAGCAGGCTACCAAAGCCTATGTTTTAAAGCAAATATGGAGCTTTTCTTTAAAGCAGCAGTACTACGAAATCAGGAAGTGATCTATCAAAATTCTGTTTTTTGGCAGTAAGCATGCAGCCAAAGTTCCAGTTTCCATACCTGTAAATGTTTTTTTCCAGTCATTTTTAGTTTTTTAGATATTTGCAATTTATTTGAAGAGTTGTAGCGCTACAACAAATATGGCGGCTAACTAATTTTCCGTGCGCTTTTTCTACAGGTCACATCATGTCTTTTGACAACAGCAGAGGGACCCTCTGCTGACCATTCCCGATGCCCCTGCAAGTCATTCATATGTGCAGTAGGCAGCAGAGGGAGTTCCAGTACAACATGCTTACTGGCAGAAATGTAAACAAAAGCGGAGAATAACTGAGCAAATTACTCGGCGATAGTACAATGCCGGCGAGAAAGAGTACCAGATATATGATTAGCAGGGCACAGGGAATAAACTGTCAAAAAAGCGCAGGTTTTTTTTCGTAGTACCGCTGCTTTAAGGAATGGCAATGGCATAGCAGGGAGATGTTTTTATACTAATACAAACAGGGTTTAGGTCGGTCTTTGCCTCCGCTCCCTGAGTTAAGGCAAATTATAGTGGACAAGAGGGCCATAAGATGGAGCTGCTGGGCCTATGGTGAACAAAGGGGAGCAGCAAAACAGGAGGGGGTCGGATACAAGTTTTGAAGTTAGGACAAAAGTGCTGAGCAGAAATTGGGGCTTTAAAAAAAAAAGGTACTCTGGCACTTGGAAGAAGAGGGGAGCTGGCCCATACCACAAGGCAGTGCTCTCTGCATGGGCCAGGGGCAGAAGCAACGTGAGGGAGGTGGAGGGGTGGATGGGACCTGTAGAGCCAGGTTTATGGGACACAGGAGGAAGGTACCAGTTAGTGGCAAAAAAACAGGTTGAGGGCATTGGCGGGCTGAGAGGCCATGTGTGCCCAGACTGTGTTTTTTAGATGATAATGACCTATCTTTTTCAGTTCATTGCAGTATTCATGTGTAGCATGAGGGGAAAGAAGATGGCACCGAAGAAAAGCAAACCATCCAGAGAGGATGCATACAAGGCGATAATGGAGCTGGCAGAGAAAGCCAACATGATATGGCAGCTAGTGGAAGAGGAGGAGCCAGGGAAGTTGGGGGGGGATGAAAAGCGGAGAAGAGGAGAAGGAGCAATGGGAAAAGGCCAACAGGGAAGAGCCGGAGTCCGGCAAGACCTCAGCCACCGGTGGAGATCCCTCCCGGGATGCCAGGCCTGTACCATTCCACCCTTGTGATCCTGAACTGGTAATACTACCCCCAGAGCCAGTGAGTTTACCCCCAACGGAACCCAGAGTGGAGCCCCAGTCCGCAGCTGCCCTCACACCCCTGACAACGGACAGGCCAGAGCAAGAAAAAGGACCTATGCGACTCACTGACAACTGGCCCCAGGGAATGGACAGGCCAACAGGTAGTGTATCAGGATCTGTGGGGGAGAGTATCAAGGAATATATTGGGCAGATTATTGCGACGCTAGGGGCAGGGGGGTTGGGACAGATGGAGACGGCATTGGCAGAGATTAGGTCAGAAAAGGGGGTTGCAGAGGGAGAAGAAGAAGAAAACGGATAACATGGGAAAGGGCACCCAGGAAATTGGAACACCAGGTATGAGAATAGGTGAGCATGTACCGTTGGTCACAAAGAAGAAGATTTGGAAGGGGGAATATGTGGACATATTTGCATTGGTAAGCAGGGAAGCGGCTGCCAAGAATGAGGAGACGGAGAGTATAGACAAGAGTGAGATTGCCGCCGTGGTAGTGTTGCTAGGAAAGAAGGAGGACAAATTTACTAAAGGAAAAACATGGGGTGGGTGGTTTGTGGGATTCGCCACATATTCGGCCGTAGTGATGGAGAAGAAGCCAGAGATGGGGATTCCTTTGATCACATGTTCTTTGATCATACGATGAGCAAAAGCAAAAAGGGGTGTGGGATGGACATACTACGACAAACTTTTTAGTCAAAGAATGGCCACATATGGAGATGTAAGATGGGATACTAACCAGCCCGATCTGCGGACGGACTATGTGACCGACCAGTCTACCCCACAGCCAGAGACGGGAAAAAGGGCAGGGGTACTTCAGAAATGCTGCTGGGGTTACAACAGAGCTTTCTGTTCATGGCAGCAGTGTCGTTTCAGGCATGCATGCTCAAAGTGTGGGGGTTCTCATCCCGTGACACGATGCAGAAGTCAGTGGCCCCAAGGATTTCAAGTGGGGGCAGTCAGGGTGCAGCCAACAACCCTTTCATGAAGGACAAGTTTATAAGGGTCAGACCTGGAACAGAGGTACGAGGACAGAGGGTCTGGGAGTGGGGCCCAATCCTACTGAGTTAGGGAGAGGAAGCAAGAGGAAGAGGGAGGGGGGCAGGTAGAGGTACGAGGGGGTAGGGTGGGTGGACAACAATTTCGGACAGCCTGGACGCCCATCAAGTGGGAGGCCTGGGAGGGATGGCTGGCAGAATACCCCAACAGGGATGCCACTAAAACCTTAAGTAGAGGTTTTCGATCGGGTTTTTCTTTGCAGTGTAGGATACCAAGACAAGCTGGGGGTGAACAATTTGGGCTCAGTTAGGGGAAAAGAAGACATCTTGAGAAAAAAGATTGAAAAGGAGAGAGCAGCAGCTAGGGTAGAAGGCCCTTACCCTTTTCCCCCCGATAGCTAATTTGAAGATATCCCACCTGGGTTTGGTCCCTAAGAAACAAGAAGGGGAGTACAGAGTGATCCATCACCTATCATTCCCAGAGGGAGACTCAGTTAATGATTTAATAGGGGAAGAGCACAGTCGGGTGATGTATGCCACATTGGAAGAGGCAATGTAGATCATTCGGGCAACCCTGGATGTGTGGCAAGCGAAGACAGACATTGAGTCAGCCTTTCGCCTGCTTCCGGTGAGAAGGGAGGACTGGGATGTGTTGGGCTTTAAAATAGGGGACCAGTATTATTTTGATAAAGCAATGCCCATGGGTTGTTCGATAGCATGCACAACTTTTGAGAAATTTAGCACCTGCTTGCAATGGATCTTCCAAGAAAAAACAGGGTATAAAACTGTCATACATTATTTCAATGAATTTTTGCTAATAGGCAGCGGGCGAGTGGAGACAGAAGAGATGTTGGCTAGTTTTCAGCAATTGTGTGGGGAGCTAGGTGTACCATTGGCACCAGAAAAAATGGAAGGCCCTAGTAGGGTCCTGGAGTTTTTTAGGAATCGAGGTAGATGTGCTGAATGAGGTATTTAGGCTGCCAGACAAGAAAGTGAAGAAGTTAAGGGAGTTGATTCAACACCATGCAAGCGAGAGGCGCGTGCAGTTAAGGCAAGTGTGGCAAGTCCTCGGGCATTTGAACTCTGCATGCAGGGCAATAGGGCCGGGAAGGAAATTCACAAGATGGCTAGTGAGAGCAACAGCTGGGGTGACAAGGCCGCACCATTGGGTGGACATAAGGCAGGGGGTAAAAGAGGACTTCAAGATACGGGAGGAATTCTTGAGAAGCTACAATGTCATATCCTTTGGCAGGAGGAATGGGTTTTAATACAGATTTAGACTTGTACAGGATGTGGGGGAAGGGTATGGGGGATACTTAGAGGAAAGTGGTTCGTGGAGCCTTGGCCAGACGAGTGGGTGAAGGAAGGCAGGATGAGGGACATCACGCTATTGGAGATAATACCAATTTGGGCCTGCACCCTGGTTTGGGGGGAGGAATTGCGAAACCAGAAGGTTACATTCTGGATTGATAATAAGGCAGTGGTGGAGGTCCTGAATAACAAAGAAAGAAGGTTGGGGCCGGTGGGGTGGGTGTTGAGGCAGCTAGTGCTAAGAGGATTGCAGTTGAATATGCCATTTAGGGCTAAACACATAGATGGAGAGAGGAATATACTAACTGACAGCCTTTCCTGTTTGCAGCTGGACTGTGTTTGGGCACTGGTGCCAATGGTGGAGGAGCGAAAAAACGCCCATTCCAACGAACATCTGGGACATTGGCAAGAGGGAGCAGAGGTGCTGTTTCGTAGGTCATGGGCACCATGGACCTTGAGGGCCTATGAAGGGGCATAGAGGGCATTGCAGGCTTTCAGGGCAGCGCACCACATGGAGGTAAGTGGGCCAGTTATGGTAGAGCAGCTGGGAAAGTTTACAGTTGAACAATGGCAGAGGGGACTGGCATACAACACGATGGGGGTATACCTAGCAGGGATTAGTGTGGTATGCAGCTTGAAAAGGTGGCAGGATCCCACGAAATCAATGTTGATACGTAGGATGATGCAAGGATGGAGCAGGTTGAGAGAAAAGGACAAGGACGGCTGGCAACCAATAGCAGAGCACTGGCTAGCCATGCTGTGGGACATATTGCCAAGGGTGTGTAATCCAAAGATGAGGCACAGCTATTTTTACAATTTATGTGGTAATGTTGGGGGCTTTGAGAGTGAGTGAGGCAGTAGGTCACTGCCAAAAGATGAGGGAGGGTTAGGGTGGGGGATGTAGTTTGGGAGCAGAAAACAATACAACTGGTCATCAGGAGGTCCAAAACAGACCAGGTGGGAAAAGATTGTGTCATAAGCTTGCAGCCACATGTGGAAGGGTCATTGTGTCCAGTTAGGGCTCTCTGGGCTTATGCCGCAGAGAGATATAGTAAAGAAGGGCGATTATTTGTACACAGGGATGGGAAAAAAGTGACCAGTTACTAGGTAACAGCTGTTCTTAAAAAAGGCATAGGGTTTCTGGGCGAGGACCCAGCATGTTATTCCTCATTCTTTTCGGATAGGAGCCGCATCAAAATGGGCGGCCGAAGGGGAATCAGTAGACAAGATTTTGGAGATGGGTGGATGGCAGTCTGCAAGCTACAAAAGATACATCCATGCATTTAAAGATTAACATGGCATCTTGTTTTGTTTTTCAGGACTGGAGCTGAGAAGGGGCTCTGGGGAGGAGCTCGAGGGGGGGTTACAAAAAAAAAGGGTAGTCATGAAGTAAGGTATTAAACAGAGTTTTTTTATCTAATTCATAGGCAGAGGGAGGATCACGGAAGTGTGGATCTGCAGGCATTGCTACATTTACTGAGCAGAAGGGAGAGCTGAAAAGAAGGCCAGGGGAAAGCAACCAGGATGTCAGACACTGTAGATTGACATGGCATGGCATCCGAGGGATGAAGTAGGCACAATTACTACCGACATTACTGGAGATGAAGCAACGGAGACCCACATTAGATCTGATTATTGTCCACCTGGGAGGGAATAACATAGGTGAAAAACCATGGGTAGATACCTATCCAAGGTGGGAAGTGATTTTGAAAAAGTGAAACAATGGTGGCTGGATATGTGTTTAGTGTGGTCTGACATGATACCATGGAGAGTATGAAGGCATGCCAACAGACATGTAGCGGTAGAGTGAGCCAGGAGAAAGATGAGTAGGAGAGTGGGGACACTAGTGAGAAGCCTGGGGGGGGGGTGTAATACTGAGAGGAGTCGAGGAGTGGATGGGTGAATTTTATAGATCAGACAGGGCGCATTTATCAGACCTAGCTATAGATATGTTTAACACAGAGATGATGGATTTCATTGAGACATGGAGGAGACAACAAGGAGAGAAGTAAGGGGGAACGGAGGGAGATATATATATATATATATATAAAAAGGGGAATATAGGTGGGGGAAGACCAGTCATCCAATGCAAGCTGGAGACCGCTATGGAGAAAATGAGGGGGATAATGGGATGGGGGAGGAAGAAGAAAAGAAGAAGGAGAAGCAACAGAAGGAGAATAACGTGGTCTCGGTTATCACCGTTACCTATAAGAAAGAGAAGAAAAAAGCTCCCAGGTTTTCACCTGAGGAGGCGAGATGAACCAGAGGCAGGTCTTGAACTGATATCGATTATGTAATGCAATACAATTGAAGAGGTGTAATATGACAACAGAAAGATGATGAGAATGAGAATGTAACAAAAGAAAGGTGATTATTGTAATAAATTGATTGCCGATCTGAGCGCAGCAACACACAAGTAGTCTGTCTTTTGTGGGGAATGGGGAATCCGGGACAATTTCTATGTTTCTGTGTTTCATACGTCATGATGTTTGCTTCATTTATTCCACATATTTAAGAATTAAGAATAAATTACCCAAACTAGGACTTCCTCTTGAACTAACATTCCTCAAAAAAAAGGGATTAATATTTGTATGTTTTTATACATAAAATCATTTCAATCCCATGTAATTTTCATAACATTTTTGATAGATGTAGAAAAGGGTTGTGAATATAGCAAAAGAAATAAATATAGGGTTGCCATGCTTCTTTTGGTTATACCTGCTTTCAAAGTTGCAGTTTCAAAGGTAGTCATTTCAGGACAAAACTAATTGAAAACCCAATAAAAGTTAAACTTCTCAGAAAGCTATTTAAACTATTCAAAAGTGCATGCATTATCCATCCTATGCTACAAAATGTTGGGGTGCAAACCAATTGCACAAAAGATGGACAAAGAAGGCAGACGGACCAATAGGCATACAGATCGTACTGTATGCTGCCATTCGTCGGGTGGCTGGGTGGCATGCGGGCGGGTTGCTTTCACCCACCACTATGGGGCTGGGTGGGGGACCTCTGTGGTGGGTGGGTGGGAGGGGGTACCACTGGACCACCAGGTAACTCTTGCTTTGCACAGCGGCCCATGATCAGGCGAAGGGGGGCTTACCACTGGACCACCAGGGATCCTCAAAATTACACAAGCCCATGATCGGGCGAAGGGGCGCTTACCACTGGACCACCAGGGATCCTTAATATTACACAAGCCTGTGATCAGGCAAAAGGGGGCTAACCACTGGACCACCAGGGATCCTTAATATTACACAAGCCCATGATCAGGTGAAGGGGGGCTTACCACGGGACCACCAGGGATCCTTAAATGTACAAATGCCCATGATCAGGTGAAGGGGGGTGGGAGGTCCACTGGACCACTAGGGTTTCTTTAGTTTTACACATGCCCACGATCAGGTGAGGGGGGTCCACTGGACCACCAGGGGGGTCTGTGTGCCCAGCAATGGTGTTCTGGGTGGGTGGCCACCCATGGCTGCTGGCTGCTGTGTTGCACTGTGCAATTCAGCAGTCTGCCTATGGGTGGCTGGGACTTATTCCTGTTTTTTCAGGGCACAGCTTTCAGTCCCCTGTGTGGTGCAGTGCAGGGTTGCACCAGCATATGCACCACACATCATGGGCTGAATATCGGGATGTGTTGCATATGCATGGGCACGCCCCCTGCATCTGCACTGCATACATTACCAATGCACCCCAGTGCATCGGGGGTTGCGCCACGCAGCCTGCCCCTTTGAATATTGCACTGGGGCGCATTGGGGCGTTGCACATGGTGCAAGACTGTTGCACCAGGCGCAACCCCTTTGAATATCTGGGCCAGAGTCTATAATAGGTTGCAACCATCTTTTCTTAATTTTGTTATACCAAGGGTACCTTATTATGACATGAACTAGGTCTTCTTTTTCATTTAAATTACAGTAACATAAGGTGTCGGCCAAAGCATAACTTTTCTTATACAACGCATCCCTGGGTCTAGATTCGAAAGGTTCCAGTCTGAACCTAGTGAAATGTTTCTGAATATTTGGATCATCCAAAATATCAGGATAGTATCTGAATCAGTATTTGTTATCATTTTGTGCATACCATTTAGCATACTTGGAGGTTCCAATTTAAGCCAACTCAATATCTCTATAATATAGAGCAATTTTGTTTTTAATATAAGATCTATACTGTGGACTAATGCCTATATCATTCTGCCTGTATTCCATGAGATAAGTCAGACAGTGTTTATCCAGGAGTCTATTTAAGTGTGAGAACCAAATGCCGTTATTTAGATTCCTTAAATTCCAAGACTCCTTTTCTATGTAGCATTGTTTGGTCCATCTATCGCTGGGGAAGCCCAATAATCTGATTCAGTAATTAATAAATTTGGTGTCAGCCCAAGCTTGGAGTCTTGTTATTCCTAGTTCTGCTCTTATGAAATATGCTGGGGTTGACATTTGGCAACCCAAAGCTTTTCTTAATATTATTGCTGGCTTTTCCAAATGATCGATTTGGGACATCCCCATATTTCCATGCCAAATAAAGACTAGGCATTAAATGTGGCTTGGAGTGGATAAAGTAGTGGCCTAATAGAATGGCCACCATAAAGATCATTAAACTTAATTAGGGCACCTACTGTTTTTTTTTTTTTAAGTTGTGTTTAACCAGGATTAGCACACTGAGCTGAAAGCTTTTTTACAGGCACGACCTGGGAGCACAGGGAACTTAAATGACTTGCTCAGGGTCACACAATATGTAAGTGGAAGCTGCGGGATTCAAACCCAGGTCTGATCTGCTGGACGTCACCAGATTTGCAGCTCAGCGCCTTAAACCACTGCGCTATATTGCCTCCCAGAAACTGTGTGGTCAAAATGCGATTTCCAAGAACCATTATTGGAATTAATGATGCCCAGGTACGTCTATTTACTGACCACTTCCAATCTATTTTGTTTTATTTCCCATACATATTTAGAATTCCTGACTCCCATAATCAGAATTTTAGACTTTTCAAAATTTATTCTTAAGGATAAAGACTCAGAGGTTTTAGATAATAAATAAAATTTCTTCTGAAGACCTGAAACAGTCAGAGCACATAAAACCAGGTCATTGGTGTATGCAAACGAAGAGCAAATAGTGGGAACAATTTTGGGAGAGTCAAAGTTTGATTGCTGTAATTCTTTGAGGAAGATATTTAGATATATGCAAAATAGCAAAGGCACTAAGATACAACCTTGTCTTATCCCTTTGTTAGTACAGATACAGTCTGATAAGTTAGTTCCTGAATGAATTTGGTCCCAAGTATCAGTGTATAACATTCTTATGCCGTTAACAAGAATAGGAGAAATACCCCGTTCCAGCATGATAGTCCATAGCAAAGTTCTGTTTATTGTGTCAAAGGCGGAACTGTAATCAATGAATGTTAAATATAGTTTCTGTTTTCTGATTTTAACATATTTCTCAGTTAAGTGAGATAATATGTAGCAATTGTCTATAGTGGAGTAGTCCTCTTGAAACCCTGCCTGGCTGGAGCCAGGCCACCAAGCACATCCATTTCTTTAACTAATCTGCCCAATAGAATTTTGGCATAGACTTTACCCAGAATATCTAGTAAACTAATGGGTCTCTATATAGGGGGATCCTTCTTTGGGCCTTTTTCATAAATTGGGACAATTATTGAGCCTGACCAGGAATGCGGAACATAGTTATTTAACATACATAGGTTAAAAAATTTTGCCAAGACATCTGCCCATTCCTCAACTAAGCATAGATAAACCTCTTCTGGACTGGCCAAAAGGGGACAAGACTCTCTATAGATACATTAGTGAAAGGAGAAAGTTCAGAGGGGGAATTTCTAAGATCAGAGGGGATGAGGGGGAGTGTGTGGAAGAGGACCAAGGAAAAGCATCTATCCTAAATAGATACTGAGGAGAAGGTAGGGCAGGGCCCACAGCTCTGCACCATGGACACAGGGGGGAGGGAGGTGTGCACAAGTCCCTTAACAAAAGAAAGGGTCCTACAAGAGCTCTCTAAGCTCAGGGTGGGCAGGGCAATAGGACCTGATGGCATACATCCCAGAGTACTAAAGGAGCTAAAGATGGAACTAGCAGAGCCATTAGCAGAACTGTTTAGTGAGTCTCTGAGCACAGGAGAGGTAACGGAAGACTGGAGAAGGGCTCATGTGATCCCGCTCCACAAGAGTGGCAGCAGGGAGGTGGCAGGGAACTACAGACCAGTCAGTCTTACCTCAGTGGTGGGCAAGATTATGGAGGCACTCCTTAAGAAAAGGGTAGTGCAACACCTGGAATCCATATAAGTACAGGATCCAAGACAGCATGAGTTTACAAAAGGAAGGTCCTGTCAAACTAATCTCATAGATTTCTTTGACTGGGTAACCAAAGTGGTGGACCAAGGGGGTGCAGTTGATGTCGCCTACCTTGACTTCAGTAAAGCTTCCGATACTGTTCCACATAGAAGATTGATTAATAAGCTGGGTAGGCTTGGGGTGGGTCAGAAGTTGGTCAACTGGGTGGCAACCTGGTTGGCAGGCAGAACACGGAGAGTGGAGGTAAACGGTATACAGTCAGAACAGATGCAAGTCACAAGTGGGGTATCTCATGGATCAGTCCTGGGGCCAGTCCCTTTCAATGTCTTCATCAGTGACATTGCAGATGGACTGGAGGGTAAGGTTTGCAGATGACACCAAGATCTGCAACAGAGCAGATGATCCAGATGGGGTGGGCAGAATAAGGAGAGATCTGGATAAACTGGCAAAATGGTCAGAAGAGTAGCCACTGGGGTTTAATGCAAAGAAGTGCAAGATCATGCACATAGGGAAGAGAAACATAGAAACATAGACTTTGACAGCAGATAAGGACCGCTTGGCCCACCTAGTCTGCCCATTTCCCTACCTAGAGGATAAGTTGCAGATCCTATTTAACCAACAGCCTATTTCTTCCTACCCCCCACAAAAATTGCCTTATGTCTGTCCCATGCATTCTTGAATTCTCCCACAGAAACCATGAAGTCACCTATAGGTTGGGAGGGGAGTTGCTGACAATCACAAGGGAAGAAATAGACTTGGGCATCATCATCACAGATGATCTGAAACCATCCAAGCAGACCACTAAAGCAGTAGGTAAGGCTAGGGGGATATTGGGGTGTATTAACAGGGGTATCATAAGTTGTAAGAGGGAGGTAATAATCATCCCTCTTTACAAGACACTGGTTAGGCCCCATCTGAAGGAATGCATGCAGTACTGGAGGCCACACCTGCACAAGGACATTAACAAAATCGAGGCAGTCCAGAGAATGGTGACCAAAATGGTGCAGGGACTGAATCAGAAAACATATGAGGACACATTACCAGAGCTCAATATGTATACCCTAGAGCAAAGGAGGGAGAGAGAGGTGATATGATTGAAACATTCAAACATCTTAAGGGCATTAACAAGGTGAAAGAGTCTAACATATTTCAATATAAGAAAAACAGCAGGACCAGAGGATACAGCATGAGATTAGAGGGAGGCCGATTAAGGGGTAATGTGAGGAAATTGGTTTTTGCAGAAAGGGTGGTGGATGCATGGAACAGCCTACCTTAGGAAGTGGTGGATATTAATATAGTGCAGCTCTTCAAACAGGCATGGGATAGGCATAAGGGAGCAATACAGATGAGTATGACTAGATAGGCCATTGACAGAGCAAAGGCCTATGGCACATTCATAAGGCAGAAAAAACAGGCAGACTGGATGGGCCTTACAATTCTCATCTGCTGTCACCTTCTGTTTTTCTATGTGTACATGGGCCTTTCATGCAGCCAAAACATGATGACCATTTCAAGACAATTCGGATAACCCACCTGCATGGCTAGAAGTGAAATCTGCAATTTTGCATGAGGCGCCCCTCACAGTACACTTGTAATATCAGTTACCTACACAGGTTAAAAATGGTTGACTCTGCTTGGTATAACATTGGGAAGAATGCCAAAAGGTGACTAGAGGTTTATACTCCCCTGTAGAATAATCCTCACCTATGTGTGGACAAGCACTCAATTAGGTGGAAAGAGTGGGAGATCAAAGGGATCACTAAGGTGGGGGATCTGTTAATCTCTGACGGAGTTACTTTTGATTCATCTGCTGGGTTACGGGAGAAATATGGCCTAGAAAAGAGAGATTTCTGGAGGTTTCTCCAGGTGTGAAACCTGTATACAGCACGGTCCAAAGGACAGTGCACTTGCTCCTCATGCAAAAGCCCTGCACCTGCTAAGTAATTGCCACGACCTATACAGAACTGGGGCAAAACCAGTAAGGGGAGGGCAGGTTGAATACAAAGAATAATGAGAACTGCGGCCACTGACCCATCCATACCTGCCAAATTATGTTGGCAGAATATGCTCCACACTCACATGTGGCGCCAATGCTGGGTATTGGCACACAGGGCATGCAAGGACCAACGTAGCCTCCTGATCCAGAACAAAATATTACATCTTTGGTACTGAACCCCTGAGAAGCTCAAAGCAATGAGCATCCTACAGCATGATAACTGCTGGAGATGTAACTCCTCAGGAGCCAACCTATTACACATCATGTAGGAATGTCACCTGGTAAAACCCTTCTGGGCTAAAATTGTAACTGGTTGCTCCCCAGTCCTGCAGGCTTCAGTGCCATGATCCTCTGCCCTGTCTTTGCTGGGGCTAGAGAAAGAGAACAATCGTTTACAAGGCCATGAAAGGAGGTGGCTGCTGAAGGCAATGTTAGAAGCCAACTTTTGATTTTGAGGGAATGGCACACCAGAAACATCCCAACTAACCCGAAATGGTTCAAAGCTTTAGAAACTCTCGCAACACACACAAAAAGCAACATTTTGTAACAAATTCTGTTTGGAAGTTCCAAACTGAATGGGGCCAGTATTTACAATTTGTCCAGAATAGGAGAACCTGTAACGACTCTGCTTCTCCAAGGACCTGCTTAAACTAACTTGAAGGCAATTGAAGGTTATGATGCCTTTTTATGAACTATGAGATCAAGAAGCGTAAAAGCCTTCGGGGATATGTAACACCCCAACTATGTAGGGTAACTGGTGGAGGTTAGGAATTCCACAAAGCATGCAAGGGATACCAGCCATACTTCATGAACGTGATAGATAGGAGTGTAATGTTCAACCAACAAATTCTGTCTATTATATGTCGTGTGTAATACTGCACTGCTGATTTTGCATCTCATATACAGTGGAACCCTGATATAAGCACACCCTAAATGCCAAGCAAAACTGTTCTTATAACCAGAATGTTCTTATAAGAGGGCTTCCCTGAAAACAGTGAAAATCAATGTAAAATCTATGGTTAACATCAAGGCCACTGACTTATGGTGGTTGAAATAATGAAATTCCACTTTTGAGGCTTGAAATTCCGATAACTGCACGGTGATCATTAGACTAATTTCCGGATTTTACCAGGATTTTACTGTCATTCTTTAACTATATGTCTAAATAATCAGAATCAAAAAGGCTTAATATGCAGACCGTTAAATGAAGCAAACTGAAAATAGCACTGGAAGCAATTATAAGAAAAAAACAAATTCTGTGGCTTAACTGATCTGGTGTAAAATGCCAGATTCCATGAAATTCTTTGTTTAACTGTTGTGAAGGCAGTCCAAATTCTGGAATTTTACCATTTTTTTCCAGTAAAAACTGAAACACAATGGTGAAACAGGGCTCAAACTAGTTCTAAGATAACTCATTATTAAAAGTAGTATTAGCTTTTTAAAACAGCTCTTGCTAAAACAATTAGTGTAATGTAAAATTCATTCGATGTCTCTCCTAACTGTGAAGGAATATGTGTTGTCTCCTTCATGGGGCATCTTTCACACATCCATTTATTACAGTTAATGAGGAAAATAAATGATGACTCCGCTCAGGCTTAGCACACTCAGAGGTGACAATGACCACCTACCACTACCTCTGGAAAGAAATGTTCTTATAAACAGGCTTTACTGCCATTCAAAATAATGGGCAAACATTGGGACATCCCAACAATGTTCTTATAAACGGGATGTTCTTATATCCGATGTTCTTATAAGTGGGCTCCGCTGTACTATAGTCTTTAATGTCTGTCTGCTAATATATACTCAATAAAAAGTTTAACTGCAAAAAAAAAATACATGCAGAATGATAAGGACTTTAATATAAAAGAAACAGAGTAACCCAAAACAAATCAACATGTACTTTAAGCACCTCAATGGCTGCAGTCGTTGGAGCTAATTTCCTTGCCGTCTTCCTTTTTATATTCTTAGCTGGACATGAACATACCCAGATCAGTTATTATTCTAACAATGCTTCCATATATTTGAGAATGCACTTGTGCCAGTAACTAAACAACCATAGAAACATTTTGAGTGAATCAGAAAAATGGCAATTAGAAGCACCCCTGAAAGTCATTATGGCCTGTATTAGAGGAAGGCTCCATGGACGTGCATCTAGTAAAAAGAAACAGCAATCCAGTGACATAAAAGCTTAATAAGGCCTTATGAAAGAGGATAATGTATGAACAGTGTCTGTCATAGTCTGAACATCCATGAAAAGATCTTTTAAATGACATACTGAGCTCTTCTGTAATTGTTGCAGTCCAGAGATATCCATGATGAAGTTTAACCCATATTGATACTAGATTGCTGCCAGCTTTAGGACCTTGTGATGTCACTGAAGATCAAGCAGTGCTTGACTACAGTGTGGTTATCCACAGTTTGTCAGTGATATCAAAAAGTTCCAAAAATGGTGGCAATATGGTATCTCTATGGGGTAGACTTAACCATTGATATCTCAGAACAGCTGCCCGCTACAGATAAGCCCAAACAACACCTCATTTAAAAGGACTTTCTATTGGCATTTAAGCTATCATGGGCACAGTTTGTGAAAATTCACTTTTAAGCAACTGCAAGTGCACCATAAATGAAATCCCAGAACCAGGACGAAACCGCTGCACAATAGAATGAATGCAAAATATGAAATAAAAAAACAAACTTTACTCAGCCAGAACAGACTATGCCTGTTCCATACTAAACAGACATACTGGGAGACTAGAGAAGAGGCTGGCAAATGTCTGGCATTTTAGCTGAAAAAGTGGCAGATGCAGAAAAAAATAGTATCAGAAAGAACTAGTGATAGTGTAACCGGGCTGCTGTTCAGATGTTTGGCGGTTACTCATGGTTACCACTCCTGCCTTGTAGTGGTGGGCGAAGTGGCCAAAATTCGCTCTGCGAAGTGATTCACGGAGTAATGTGTAATCTGCGAAGTGATTCTCAACGCTAAGCGGCGTACTTCGTGTCATAATGAGGAATGCGAAGTCCATTGAAACCAATGACTTCGTATTATTCCTCCTTCCCCAAACCACTTCACCAATTTTAAGGCAAAGTGCTTTGCATCACTTCATCTTGTTATTGAGCACCAAGGCAAATTTGCAGTACTTCATGGGATTGCAGGTCACGTGGGCTCTAGATTGTTCTGCACAGCCTCAGTTCCAGGTAGTGTGTGTGTAGTGGTAGCTGGAGACAGTTTGCTTTCAGAGCTCTGCAATTCAAAACCTCTAAAAGTTGTTAAAAAAACCTTTCTGGGTCTTTTTATTAGCTCAAAATTTAGTACATCGATTGTAGGAAACCCACCTGTGTTCATATCGAGTGTTTATTGTTTGTGTGTGGAATTTGAGTGTTAATTTAGAACAGTCAGTCTGTGTACTGTGAAGTGTGCTTTGGGGGAGGGGTGTATCTGTGGTGTAGGTAGATTAACTGGGAGAAAAAGGCAGCCTTTCTGTTTTAGTTATATTTTCTTGTATAACTGTGTTAATGTACACACAGTAATTTCGGTAATTCTTGACATTTTTTGCTGATTGTTGTGCAGCACTGTATAATTTCAGTTTGTTTAAAACATTTGGTTATATTACTAAAGGTTTTCAATTTGCTACACATTACTTGTAGAGTGTGTGTGTGTGTGTGTGTGTGTGTGTGTGTGTGTGTGTGTGTGTGTGTGTGTGTGATGTGCCATCAAATCAGACACCTTTTATTGTGCCACAGAGTAATTGCAGTAGTGTGAACCTGCTATCCACCGCACCTGCATACATTTTTTTGTACTGCTTTGAGATATCTTTACTGATAGTGAACTGTTACTGTTGTGCACTACCCCTCCAACTGGCAAAAGGATTTCTTGCCAGATTTGGATTTGTGACTTATGAGCACTGATTAGGTGTTGCTGTACCTTTGCATCTGCATCTCTTGAGTGTGCAGCACAATCTTAATCTGTCTGTATTTACATCTCCTTAGGGCCCAATCTCCATCTGTAACTTAAGTCACGGTTGTTTGGCTTCCCTTCAGAGTATTGGTTTGGTGCATATCTCTGCATGAATATTGTACTCGTTGATGTGCATTTTTAAGTCAGGACGATAATCACGAGTCATTCACGATACAAACCGCATTCTTCATCTTCACGGTCACGATTCCCGAACCACAAAACTGTACTTTTTTTTGTAGTTAGTTCCATGTAAGCCTGTTTCGTAGTATCTCGGGTCTCGGCTTCAATCACCATTGTACTCATTGATATGAGTTTTCAAATCAGGTAGTTTTGTGTGGTACAGGTCAGGGAAGTACAGCCATAGGTATTCCTGTTCCTGTACAGTTTATCCTTGGTCAAGTCACACCAGACAGTTAACATGAGACAAATCACATTCTTCACAAATCACAGCAGTTAATTTTGTTTTCAGTTCTGATGATACATTGAAGACCTGTAAAGATGACCAAAACATTGATGACTCTTTTTAAACTTTTTTAAAATAATGCCCCTCCCCCCAAAAAAATACTTGGCTTCACTGACTTGACAGTATTCCAATGCCAAAATTCATCATCAAGCCATCAAGCCAAGAAATGCACACCCAAAGTTTGTCTATATGACCTTTGATACGAAAGAAAGCAATGGTTACATGTATATATAAAATAAAATAATGTGTGTGTGTGTGTATATATATATTATATATATATATATATATATATATATATAAAATATAGGATATGAATATTTAAGGTAAACTCAGGTTCTGTGGAAAACCATGGCGGTGCCAGGTACATTTACTTACCAAGGGTAGTATTAGTGTACACACAGAGGGCATCCTTCCTGTTGGGGGTCAGTGCAGCAGACACGGGGTAACCAACAGTATTATCACATCATCATGGATGGATAACTCAACAGTCGGGTTGTCCTTCCAGCTCATCATTTGGCAAGACACTGTGCATCAGCCCAGTCAGGTCAAGAAGCATTACATGAAATTCCAACAGCAGCAGCAGCAAACATACTGTAGTTCTTATTGGAGTGTGTGCACACATGACTGAAAGTGGCATGAATTAATGGAGACTTTTCTTTCCACTTTTATGCTCTCATTTCATCTGGAGTTGGCGAATTTTCTGGACAAGACAGTAGCATTTTGGGGATGCACATTAAATCTGGTGACTGTGTGTGACTGCTGCGTGCATGACTGAGTGTGCCATTAATTCTGGGAGACTTTGCATTTCTTGTTATGCTCTCTTTTCACTTCCTCATCACTGGGGAATTTTCTTGACACAAGACAGTAGCATTTTGGGGATGCACATTAAATCTGGTGACTGTGTGTGACCACTGTGCCCATGACTGAGTGCGCCATTAATTCTGGGAGACTGCATTTCTTGTTACGCTCTCATTTCACTTTGTCAGCACTGGGGAATTTTTTTGGACACAGGACAGTAGCATTTTGGGGATGCACATTAAATCTGATGACTGTGTGTGACCACTGCATGACTTCGCATGACTGAGTGCACCATTCATTCTGGGAGACTTTGCATTTCTTGTTGCACTCTCATTTCACTTCATCAGCACTGGGGAATTTTCTGGACACAAGATAGTAGCATGTTGGAGATGCACATTAATTCTGGCGACTGTGTGTAACCACTGTGTGAATAACTGAGTGCACAAATAATTCTAGGAGACTTTGCATTTCTTGTTACACTCTCATTTCACTTCATTGGCACTGGGGAATTTTTTGGATAAAAGACAGTAGCATTTTGGGGATGCACAATAATTCTGGTGACTGTGTGTATGGGGGCTGCCAATATTGTGTCACTTCGTCTTACTTTGCTTTAAGGCGGAATGACAATGTGAAGTAATAATTACAAGGTGAAGTGAGCCTTTCATATTAGCCACTCCACATAGCAGAATGACAACGTGAAATGCCTGCGGAGAAATTTAAATTCGCTGCATCTCTACTGCCTTGCATCTGTGGGGTCTGCAAAAAAGACTGAGGGGCCTGGGCTCATTAGAATCTTCAGACTGGGCCGGCCCAGTGGCGCTGAGGGTTGAGACGCTGGACGCCACACCTCACACCACACTGGTGACCCGGGTTCGGGAACGGACTCAGGCTGCCGGAGGTTGGCAGGGGAGAGGGAGGATTGAGCATCCGATGACTGCTCTCCTCTCTCTGGGGTGGGTAGTAGGGCTCACATCGCTCTGTAGCAGTGACTGACAGAGGCCAGCCACACTACAGTGGCATGCAAAGCAGGGGGGAGAAGAGCGCAGCAGGCATCAGCTCTATGTGCTCGGATGTCATTGCATGCCTGGCTCTCCATAAGGGGAGAAAAAAAGTGTAAAAATGTGGAGGGCGATCTTCGTGGCTGATGGCCGCTCCTTGCACCCCCCGGTAGAGGAACCTGAGAGAGGCGTGTACGCAGGGTGCAAGAGCGATGAAAGGCCAGCCTCTGGAGTACAGCTTCGTGTGGCCTGTGTGCACGACCAGGTCCAGGGGTGCAGGGCCGGTGGCTGGAGATCGTGGGGGGCCGCTCTTCCGAGGAGCTAGAAAATAAGATAAAGGATAAAAAAAAGAATCCTCAGACTGGGGGGTTTGTTCCAAGAAAGAGTCAAAAAATAGTGCATTGCCTCCATCCAGAGAATGTGGGCCAGGTCAAGTGTACAGTACTGCCCCCTGGGATGCAGTGCCAGCCCACAGGTTACCAAGAAGAGCCACCAAAATAATAAAAGGTATGCAGTGGAAGATGTATCAGTTTTGACTGTCCAGTCTTAACACGTGCACGATCGAGGCTTGACATGAAAAGATTGATATGACTGAGACCTTCAAACACATCCATGGGGTCAACAGAGAAGATTGGTCAAAGCTGTTTAGACAAAGCAAGGGGTCAGGAACCCTGGGATCAGGTATAAACTGGTAAGAGGTACATGTAAAAGAGGTTGGGTTGCTGGGGATCAGCTGGAGGGGGTGCTGGGAGAGGATTAAGTGACCATCTGGCAGCTGTCCTCTCCTGGACTGGGGTGGTGAATCGTACCGGCTCTTGGCAGCAACCAGGTGGAGGCTGGTGGTTGCATCAATGCTCAAGTGGCTGACGAAAGTTGGATGGGTGGAAGGGGCTGGGGGTTCCGGATCGCATGCCTGCCTCCATGTGCGTGCATCCTCCATGTTTGCCGTATTTATTTCTTTATTTAAAAGTTTAACAAGGAAGTACATACTGAGCTAAAAACAGCTCATTTCCAGATGTGTCCTGGGGGAGAGAGGAGTAGGAGATAGTTAATAAAAAATAACAAGGTAAAAATACAACAATATAGTTTTACAAGCAGAATCATAAATATTATAGGCAGAACAGTAAATGAAGGCACCTAGAAAATAACACACACTCTAATAAATACAGTATATGTAGCCCTGGTGCCATCTACCAAGAGGGCTACTGCCTTTGCCTGGGTGGCCACTAACCAGATTGATTGGACTGGGTTTCTATTTTGCTGTTACCGGCAGGTCTTTCCCAAGATAGAACAATATAGTGAGTGGTGCCTCCACCCAGAGGACATTTTAAATGGGTCAGATTTTTACCGGTACAACCCACTGGGATGCTGTACCAACCCACCTCCTATATAGTCGACCCAGACATGGATACCAGGACCATAACCCCAAATTCAACACTTTGCATTTTAAGACTAGATAATAATATGCTCACTAAAAAGGCTCTCGAGTCACAGATTTTTTGTTTAGAAAGATTGGTGCACCGCAGTTGTTGCAGCCACCACCCTACCCATTGCTGTCGCTGCTCACCAGCGACCCCCACCCTTCCAGATGCAGGATACCAAACACCCCCAAGTCCCCACTCTCTCTCTCAGTGCAAAACATTCTTTATGTCCTTACCTCTTTGTTGCACATGTTTAGATATGTTGAGCAACTGCTTTTTATATCTCATATCCACACTCAAAAATACTTTAAGTAGCCATTGCACAACCTTCTTCAACTCCTACTCCTCCTTTACCCAATGCAAGAACTATGTGAGTAGTAATAATGAAAGCGCCTCAGATTTGCATTTCTACTTCCTTCCACTGAGAGAGCAGTCACCTCCTTCACTTGCTGCAGTTCTTTTCCTGATGTCTGCTTCTTATGACAGGTAAACTTTGCCTGTTTGAGGAGGGTGATGTCAGAACCCCTAGTACAAAGGGAATAATTGACCAGGTGGGTGGGTGAGGGGTCGGTGGCTGGGACCAGCCCAAGTCCCCTGTGAAATAATCAGGTAGCTGAGGCCTCTAGTCAGACACCAGCACTCCTTCCCCACTCAAAACTTTGCAGCTAGTGAAGCCAGCAACAATGAATCAATTCTACTCAAAGCCCCAACATAGGTTTGCTACCCAAAGAAACAGGACACCAATTCAAACAGCTTCACCAACAATACATCAAAATAGGTTTGGAATTATAAGATATAGGTCTCCAATTCAAAGAAACTGGCAGATCATCTAGTTTGCCCATTACAATGTGAGGGAGATGATGCCATCTGTCAGCAATCTTGTGTTTGCCATGCAGTCCCAGATTTTTTAGCAATACCCGATCTCCCTCCTGGAGTTCCTGTGCTTTCACCTTTTTATCATACCTTTCTTTGTTGGCCAGAATTCTTTTGGCAGCCATGGTTTGAGCCAGTTGGTACGCATGAGTTAGCTGGGCCTTTAACTTTTGCACATACTGTAAATAGTTGTCAGCTTGAACCCCATCAGGAGAGACCCCAAAACACACACATCTACCGGGTAGTCGAGCCTTCTTCCAAATATCAGGCGGTAGGGGAGAACCCAGTGGCATCACTTTGGTGCAGTTATACATATGTACCAGGGTGCTAATTTGTTGGCTCCATCTAGGCTTGTCCTTTGGGTGCAGGGTGCCAGCATATCTAGCAAAGTGCAGTTGAAACGCTCAGGCTGTGGGTCCCCTGGGGTGGTAAGGAGGGTTCTGACTTTGCACTCCCCCAGAGAAAGCATCTCTTTGATCAGATGACTTCAAAGTCCCTCCTTGATCAGAATGGATTCTTTGTGGAGCTCCATAGTTATACAAAGTTTTCACAAGTACTTTGGCCACAGTGGATGCTTTCTGGTCTTTGGTGGGGAAAGCTTGGGCTTATCTCGTGAAATGGTCAGTGACCACCAGCACATTACTGATATTTCTTTGATCTGACTCTAAACTCAGAAAATCAATACAGACCAGCTCCATGGGTGCACTGGTGGTGATGTTAACAAGGGGCAGTCCTCTGGGGGAAAGCTTTCTCTGTAAGCAGCAACTATAAGTTCTAATGTCTTGCTCCACATCAGCCCCCTATCTTAGGCCAATAGAATCTGGATCTCACCAAGTCAAGTGTTCTGTCTATACTAAGGTGCCCCATGTGGTTGTGCAAGGACCTCAATACTGAGTCTCGAAAGGCAGTGGCACTAGTTGTTGTTGTTTCTACTTGTCCCCTCTGTCTACTATTTCTCTGTATAACAGTTTATTGATCAGTTTCAACTTAGGACTCTTCTTTGTATAATAGTGCAGTTCTCAAATCAGTGGAGCTTAATTTGGACATATCTTTTCCTGCACAGAGGGCTTCTAAAGCTGATTTGATCATGGGATCGCTGGACTGAGCCCGCCGAATACTGTCATTGTCCAGCTGAGGCAGTGCACCAATGTCTATGTGGCAATAAGCAACAGGTATGCAATTCTCAGAGGGTCCAAAGCAATCCACCATGCAGTCCACTGCGTCCGTGGACATTTGTTCCTCCCTGTCAAACTTCCAGCAGAGTGCCCAAATGTCAGGTTCTGCCAATCTGACCCAATCATTCTGGGGAACAGGCCTCCGGGAGAGAGCATCAGCATCTATGTGGTTCAGACCTGCTCGGTATTCGAGAGCATAATCGTATGTAGATAATGCAGAAAGCCACCTATGGCCAGTGGCATCCAACTTAGCTGAGGACTGCACATAGGTCAAAGGATTATTGTCAGCTTTTACTAGTATTTTAGCCCCATACAAGTACTCATGAAATTGGTCAACAATAGCCCACTTCAAAGCTAGGAACTCTAACTTATGTACAGGATAGTTCTTCGGATGGGGTCAGGCTTCTACTGGCAAAGGCCACTGGTCCTGTGGCCATTCTCGTGCTCTTGGTACAACACAGCCCCCAACCCTGTAAGCTAGCATCAGTGTGCAGGACGAGGTTTTCTTGGATCGGCATAGGCCAGTACTGGAGCATGGGTAAGTTGGATATATGATCTCATGAAAAGCAGTCTCACAATCAGGAGTCCGCAGGCCTCAAATACTTCACCGGATGAAAATACACTCTTTCAGTCTTGAGGGACGCTTGACTTTTGGTATTTTTGTGGGTTGGGGATACCCTTGAGTAAGGTTAAGTAAAGGGCTGATCACCTTGAATAGTCCTTGATGAAACACCGATAATAACCACAGAATCCCAGGAATCTTTGCAGTTCTTTTAGATTTTTGGGCTGTGGCCAGGTGGTCAAGGCCTCAGCTTTACTTGGGTCGGTCTTATTCCCTCAATGGATACTATGTGTCCTACATACTTTACTGATGTTTGAAAGAATTGACACTTATCAATGGACAGCTTAAGGCCAAAGTCCTCCAGTCGGGTCCAATACCTTAAATAATCTGCTCTCATGTTCCTCCAGTGAGCTGCCAAACACAATAACATCATCTAGGTATACCAGGCACTCTAGTAAGTTCATGTCCCCACTGCACGCTCCATCAATCGCTGAAAAGTGGCTGGGGCACCTGAAACCCCTGAGGCATCCTCATGAATTCATAGAAGCCAACTGATAGATAAAGGCTGTCTTCTCACAGTCCTCTGGGGCCATCAGGATCTGGTAGTACCCATCATGGAGATCCAACACAGAGAACCACTTTGTTCTGCTTAGGCAGTCCAAAGCAACCTGAATGCGGGGCATTGTGTACTGATCAGGGATAGTCCGGCCGTTTGCTGTGCGATAATCCTCGACATCCTTACTGTCCCATTCTTTTTCCTCACTACTACAATGGGGGAAGCATAAGGGCTTCTGGATTCTTGTATTACACCAGCAGCTAACATCTCTTGCAGATGCCGCTCACATCATCTATGTCAGCAGGTGCCAGGCGTCGAGACCCTCTCACGAAATGTCTTCGTCATGCAGCCGGATATTGTGCTCAGGTCCTTGCACGCATCCTACGTCCCATTCTTTAAAGATAACACCTGGTCTCTCTGGGCAAGCTTCTCACTGATCCTCACTTTCCATTCAGCTGGCAACGGGGAGTCGCCGAAATCAAACAAGTCAGGCGTTACTCTGTCATTCTTCCTTGAACTCTTGCTGCTGGGTAACACTGCAGTGTCTGCACAATGCACATTAGCCAGGATGCAACCTCTATTTACATAGATACATACATACATAGATACATAGACAGTGTCGGCAGATAAGGGCCTATGGCCCACCCAGTCTGCCCATTTGAGCTTGTAAGTTCAGTTTGTTTTCCTAGAAGTCTGTTGCACCTTAACCCTGACCTCCAGAATTCCTTTATGTCTATCCCATGCATTCTTAAATCCCGTGATTGTTTCAGCCCCCACCACTTCCTCTGGCAGGGTGTTCCACTTGTCCACCACCTGTTCTGTGAAGAAATTCTTTCTCATGTTTCCTCTGAATCGCCCTCCCTCCAACTTCATCCCATGCCCTCTAGTCCTGGAACATCTTTTTCGCTTAAAAATAGTGTTTCTCTGCACCCTGTTCCTCCCTGTAAGATACTTGTATGTCTCTATCTATATCCCTCTCTCCCTCCTCTCCTCCAGGGAGTACATGTTCAGTTTCTTCAACCTCGTTCATAGGACTTTGTGATGCAATCCATGCACCATCTTTTGTTGCCCTCCTCTGAACCTTTCTCTACCCTGTCTATGTCCTTACGTGGTATGGTCTCCAGAACTGTACACTGTACTCCAGGTGGGGCCTCACTAGTGTCTTGTATAGCGGAATTATGACCTCCTTTCCTGCTGGTAATGCCCCTGCCTATACATCCCAGCATCCTATTTGCTTTACCTGCTGCCTTGTCACACTGTTTCCTACCTTGAGGTCATCAAGAGATGATAACCCCAAGATCCCTTTCCTGCTTGGTGCATGCTATATCCTCACCCCCTAACTGATATATTGTGCCAGGGTTTTTGTGCCCCATATGCATTATCTTGCACTCTTGCATTGAATTTCAACTGCCAAACCCCTGACCATTCTTCAAGTTTCTGCAGGTCGCTTCTCATTCTGTCTACACCCTCTGGTGTGTCTACTCTGTTACAGAGCTTTGTGTCATCAGCGAACAGTGAAATTCTGCCTTCTAGGTCCTGCGCCATGACACCGATGAAGATGTTGAATAGGACCGGTCCCAGCACTGATCCCTGTGGTACCCCACGAATGTCTCTTTCAGACACATTATGAACTTGGACCATTACCCTTCTGGCATAAGCATGGGCTCTAGCAGGCAAAATACTAGGTTTGACCAGCAGTCCCTCTGGCAATTTTCCATCGCCTGGTGCATCCAACATTAATATTTTGTTCTTAACATCCTTTCTGATACGGACCTCTCCCTGTAAGGTACACTGGGCATTTGGCGCCAGGATCAGAGACTCAGGATCCTTCTTCCATACAATTCCGACCGCCCTCTGGTTCTATTTTTCAGCATCTCTCTGTGTCTCATAGGCCTTCTTAATTAAAGCCGGAACTCTTAAAGCTCTACTAGTCTTTGACCCTGTTTTCATAACACAACTGTGCCAGCCTTATTAACATATGAGCATTTGTTCCACTCAACAAAGGAACACCATCATACAGTCCAGTGGGGGGACACACTAAGGCTAGGGTCTCACTTGTTCGGCCACCCAGCCACGGAGGTGAGGAAAGACAGCCAAATTCGGATATACCCGAATAGGATAGGCCTTCACTTAACCCCTATACATGCAGTCCTTCTAATGGTTGTAAGTGTACATCTGACAAATGCTTCTGATACCAATCTTGGAACATAACTGTCACTTGGGAACCACTGTCTATACAGCTCTTTAGACACTCCATTCACCTTTACAGTGGTCTCCATGGAGGGACCCACTATTCTGGACCAGTCTGGAGAGGCAGTAGGGAGCTGGGCAACTGACCTTGCCACAAAAGGATGTGTAGTTTGCATTTTTGGTGCCCTCACTGGGATCATTTTGTGCACCTCATAACCACTGATTTGTTCTCCCAAGCTCTCCTTGTAGCCTATATGCAACTTTGTTAGTGTCTTTGAGGACCGGATTCCTTTTCATGCCCATCCTTCCCACAATTATAGCAAAACATACTTTCTGGAGTTTGAGTTGGCCAAGCGCCACACTGGGAGCCAGGGGGGTATTACTAACTGGAAACCTTGGTGCCATCTCTGTTCATGCATGATAAGCATTTGAGACATCTCGTCAGTTTCTCCACTTCCATGGTCAAGGAATCGAGTTTGGAGCCGATATCAGCAGGAGATACATGGGTGGGTACCCCACCCCATAGCAGATGCAGTCGTTATAGGTCAGGGGTCTGCATTTGCAGGCGTGGCCTTCATAAAGGGACTGTCTTTGAATTCCCGGATCTCTCTCTAACAGTTCACCCCATTGTGGCATATCTTTTCCTTGTCAGAGCACTCATTGACTGCCAACCTCTGCCCTGAACTTCACTTGATGGGTCACCCTCAGTCACTCGGTCATAGCTGCTACTATTAGTGCAGGTCCTCCCAGGTCGCCTTTTCAACTCCTCAAATTTCTCTCATTAACTCATCATAGGAGGGTGGGATTCTCAGCCGATTTGCCAGGCGAACTGAAGCAAAAGCAGTTCTGAGAAGGGGGCAGACTTAAGGATCCTGTCCAGCCTGGTTCGGTCCAGTTCAATCGCTGGCAAACTACCCTTTCTGAGGCATTCTGCAACAATTTTTCCAGCCGAGATACATACACAGACAACAACACCCCTTTTGGTACTGTTGTGCATTTCTTACTTCCACCATAGGTCCTCATCAGAATCTGACTCCTATACACATTCTCCAAGGCCTCAAGATAGGCCTGTGCAGTCGTCAGGGTTACTGGGTCTGCTTAGCACGGATGGTTAGCTTGGGCAGGACTCGGAGGTCTCACTAACCCTCTTTCGCTTTTTGCTTCCGAGCATTGCCATTCTAGCACTTGGGGGCAAACATAGTTATCCAGGTCTCCCAGTCATCCTCCCCTGGGGTGGGGAGGGTGCAGAGAAGATCCTCAACCTTCGTAAGAGTCGTGACTAATGGCAGGTGCAAAATAGGGATCTGCATTGGTTCAGCCACCATTACGGTACTGAGCGGGAGAGGATGTTGGGGAGGAACACCTTCCAGGTGGCAAGAATAGTTTCTTCAAGTCCTCCACAGTTTTCCTTCCCCAGCAACCATTTAGCAAATTCTCCTCAAAAGTTTCAGATAGTGGTGGGGGCTCATCTCCCCGGGTCTTTACTGTCCTTAGTTATCACTTCCAAGCAGTGAGGGCTCCCTCTGGGGTAATGGTTGTGGCACTTTGGAGCTATCTATGGGATCCTTAAACTCTACTAGGGCTGGGAAAGTGTGGGTGAGCAGATTAGCATGTCGACCCACCACCACAGGGTTTTTAAACCTTCCACCTGGAAAGTATCTCTGTACAGTATCCGTATTGATACCCAGGGGATGTCCAGGATAAGCATAGCATTTTGGGGGTCGATCTCCTCCCAGTACACCACTCCACCAGCCGGTGCACAGCCACTTCTGTCGGGTACCCATTTATTTATTTTTTTTTTAACAGTGGTTCGTAAATATGGCCACTTAGAGGACACACAATCCCAGCGGTGAGCCTCCAAGATGTAACCCTAGATGGCGCCATCCCAGGGCTACTACCCCTGCCTGATTTGCTACTAACAGGTTGAGGGGCCTCGGGATCCGATGGTGGCGGGTGCTCTCCCACCCAGAGGTCAGGGTTTACAATAGTTAAACTAACTTGGTCACAGCCTCTGGGACACTGCAACCCCCTTCTTCCCACTAGTGGCCCACATAGTATATCAGAATTACCTTCATAGTATACTTTACTTCCCCAGGACTGTTTCAGGCACTGGGACCCCTGTAAAATAAGAAGATACAGTACACAATCACAGTACAATACTTTAACATAGACAAATACCAGGCAGTATAACTTTGTTGAAACAAGCAGCCTGATTTATTTAGGGGATATAACAAGGACAGGGGAAAATCAGGTTAATTAGCTTATCACTTTACTCATCTACCCATGGCTCTGTGCACAGGCCTATCCCTCACCAGTTACTGTCCCTGGGTACCCAAGTCCTAGTGGCTAGTCCAAACCGTGGCAGCTGGTAGGGGCCCTTTCACACAGAGAAAAGAAAAATTAGTTAAACAGTCAGCAGTACAGTAATTCCATTTGGATTCAATGTGGCAATTCAACAGGGAGCGACCCTGAATTAGTACTCACGACCTCCAAACAAGATACGGTCCTTCAACGTCAGCAGGGCTACTCTTGAGCTCCATGAGACTCCTCACACATTTATTTTTTTCTTAACAGTGGTTTGTAAATATGGCCACTAGAGGATACACAATCCCAGCGGTGAGCCTCCAAGATGTAACCCCTAGATGGCGCTATCCCAGGGGCTACTACCCCTGCCTGATTTGCCACTAACAGGTTGAGGGGCCTGGATCTGATGGCGGGTGCCTCCACCCAGAGGTCAGGGGTGATCTACCTATGGCTCTGTGCACAGGCCTATGAGGTGGGCCCTCCCACCAATTTACTTAAGCTTTGTCTTTGACTTTTTAACTAATGCTCCACCTTTTTTTCTGCTCTTTTTTAGCTACAAGCCTAAACCAGGCTCTCCACTTCAGTCGAGTGGCCCTGGCGCTGCTACCTGCTGGTGGCCGGACCTCTGCATCCAGCCTGCCACCCCCTGGCCAAGGAAAGCAGGTATGATTGGTCAGCTCCTAGCTCGGAGCTGTCAGACTTCAATCCCTGTAATTGGACTGGCTCCTGGGGATTGTGGCCGCTTCCCAATTGGATGCTGCAGATCCCCATTGAGAAAGCAAGCACCCAAGGCACCCTTTTCAAAACACAGCTTGGCCACTGCCTTGCTGTACTGCTCTCTGGATATTTTTTTCTGCTGAATTTACTGCTCATGCGGAAATATTTTTTCTCTTCTTGGAATTTTCTGCTGTTTAGCCTGCTGTGCTAGCTAGGCCTTACTTCTATATAGCTTCTGGCTTGTACTGCTGAATATTTTCACTGCTTAAACATTTTACCTTTAAACTATTGCACTGTATATGTAGGAATTGCTTTCCAGAGTATAGCAGAGTTATAGCAACTTTAACTGTCTGCCTGACATCTATATAGCTTACTGCTTGCACTACTGAATTTTTTCTGCTGCCCTAATTGCCTAATATTGTACAATAGTTTGAACAACTGACTACTGCCTGCTGTTTTTCTGCCACACTCTTTTCCCATCACGGTTCCGCTCATTCCTCCTTGGACTACCGTACCTTCTTTGTTTCCCTCTTTCTCTTGCTTTTTCCCCTTTTGCAATTCTCTCTATTCCCCACACTGTTTCTCTGCCATCTACTGGACCCCTGCTTCCCTCTCCTGACACCCCCCCTGAACCAGCACATTCTGTAAATATTGCCTGGCATTTTTGGCCATCTTCTCTTCCCATTCCAGACTACCCTGAGTCCTTTCCACCACACGCCTCCTTTCCAGCTCTCCCTGGTCTCATTAAAGGGGCCTCCCCCCATCAACCTCCTGAACCAGCCTTTTGTTTTGTAAATTCTCACCTGCAACCTTTGACCAGACATCTCTGCAGGAACCTTTTCTCTCCCACTATTTGCACCTACTTCCGCCCTGAGCACTAAATTGTGCAGGGCCCTCCCACCAATTTACTAGAGCTTTGTCTTTGACTTTTGGCAATGCCCCGCCATTTTTTTCTGCTCTTTAGCCACAAGCCCAAACCAAGCTCTCCACTTCAGCTGAGTGGCCCTGCACTGCTACCTGCTGGCAACCAGACCTCTGCATCCAGCCTGCCACTCCCCGATCAAGGAAAGCAGGGCACTAGTCAGCTCCTAGCTCGGAGCTGTCAGGCTTCAATCTCTATAATTGACTGGCTCTTCGGGCTGTGGCCGCTCTCATTGATGCTGCAGATCCCATTGAGAAAGCAAGCACCAAGGTACTTTTTCAAAACACAGCTCGGCCACTGCCTTGCTGTACTGCCTCGTACAGTTTTTCGCCCACCCCCATCCCTCCCTCCTATATTAAATACACCTTCCCAGTGATCGCCACCCCTGAAGCCTCCTCACACTAGTCAATTGCAGCAACTCCTTAAAGGGCCTCCTTCCTGTAACTTCTAAAGGGTGGTCCTCTCCTGCTCAAATTTAACTTATCATCCTCAATGCATCTGGGATCAAGTGCATTGACACTCGAATGTGATGCTCCTCCTACTTCCTACACCAGCCTCACTTCACTTAGGACTGTCACCCCACCCATAGTACCCCTCTTATCTACAACACTTTACCAGACCCCCGATGCCTCGGACCACCTCCCCACTTAGTACCCCCACACTTCCACCCTCCTTACTTCTTACTTCCCACCATACCTTGGTCTCTCTTCTCCTCTCTGCCTTTCCCACCCTTTGCACTTCTACCAACCCCTTGCACCCCAGCACCTGTCCCCATGTCCAATTGCAAGGAGATGCCACAATCACTGCCATGCTTTGGTGTGCCTAATCATCCTCCTGCTGCTTCTATCAGGTAACATCTATCCAAACCCTGGCCCAGTGCCCAATCTTATGAACAAGCCTGCCCAGGCTCAAGGACTCAAGATAGCTTCCATGAATATTTGCAGCCTCCTTAGAAGGCTGCTGCATTCCAGTGCTGGGTTACTCAGCACCAACCAGACATTGTCACACTCTGTCGAAACCTGGTTATCCAAATCCACCCTTGACTCCTTCATCTCCCTCCTGGTTACACCCTTTCAGGGATCGGGTGGTATGCGGAGGTGGTTGTGCTGTTCACATGCATGACTCCTCCTTGGACGGCACTTCTACCACCTAAGCTTGATAACGGCGCATGCCTCTCATGCTGCAAAATCTCCCAACCCCTGGTAAGGGCTCACTCTTTTCACTCGCTGCCTATCTCCAGAAAGCAAGACCTGCCATTCAGGTGCTTGCTGACTACCTCTCTGACCTACTGCCCAAATGGCCCATATAATTGTTGGTGACCTGAATATCAACTGGCTCTCTGCCATGGCCTCCCAAACCAGAGATATCTTTGCCACCCTTGACATGTCTCAGCTTGTCATCACCCCAACTAGATTCAACTTCTACTGGCACCAGCACCTCCTGACATCACTATTACCAACTGCCCCTAGAGGGTGCTCATTATCAGTGTACTTCCCTAACTCACTTAGTGACCACTTCCAGTTGTAGTCTCTTGTCCACTACAAACAGCAAACCTGCACCACAAACCTGCCCAGCAACATCGTTCCACCCCAGGCAGCCTACATCACCTTAAACTGTACCTCTTACAACTGTATTGGTCCACAATCAGGCTTGCACCATCCATAGGCAAGGCACTGGATTTTTCACTGCATTTTTAACACTGCCTGTGACATCTATGCCCCTTCGCTAGAAATCGCACTAAAAGCAAACATGTTCTGGGTTACCCCCTCCTCCTTCACAAACTTAAATGAGAGACAACCTATGGCACATTGTTATGGAATCTGGCAAGCCAGCTGATAGGCAAGGATACAAAACCAAGTGCAATAAGTGTACTTGGGCCATTCGGACAGGCCAAAACCTAGTACTACCAATCCGCTTCTTGACTAGAACTTTTGGGATAATGTGAAAGAGCTGAAATGGGAAATCCCTAATTCCTCAATCCTCCTCAACTCTCCTTTAATGGAACTGTCTGTTCTGATCCCCTTTGGCATTGCAGACTGCTTAAACCACACTTTCTGGAGACCTGAGTTCAGTCCTGCCCAGTAACTTCTTTTGACCCCATCCCAGTAGCGCCCCTGCCCACTCTCTCCAGAGACTCCTTTTTCTATCTGCATACCATCTCCTGCTGGAGGCTAGACCCCTTCTGCAAAAAGCCGTTAATAGTAACAACCCCGGAACTGACCTACTGGACACTAGGGTACTTCGTCTGACGTTGGATGCTATCCTGATCCCACTTACCATGCTGCTCAACTGTTCTCTGTGCCTGGGGCTGTTCCCCAACACATGTAAACTACCATCACCCTCGCATCCTAAAGAGCAGCGATCGGCGACCCTGCAACATCGACCTATCTCCATCCTCCCCACTCTCTAAGGTCTTTGAAAAAGTAGTTGTCAACCAGCTTGCTCAATACCTGGCCATGCACAATATTCTGTGCCCTGAGCAGCATGGCTTTTGTGCAGGTCACAGCACCACAACCACGCTTATTTGAATTCTCCAACTTCCTGCACTCTGCTCTTGATGTCGGAAGTTCTTGTCGTGCCGTGGTTCACTGATTTCTCCAAGGCCTTTGACATGGTTTGCTATTCTCTCCTGCTTGACTCCCTCAGATGCCTTAGTTTCTCCCTGCCCCTTGCATGATTCACCAGCTACCTCTGCCAGAACTCAGTGTGTAAAAATCAAGCACTTCTATTTGACACATGACCTGTCTGCTCTGGGGTTCCCCAGTGCTCCATTTTAGGCCCTCTCCTCTTCAGTCTCTACCTCAACTCCCTTCCCTCAGCCTGCCCAAGTAAGATCCTCCTCTACGTGGATGACACTGTGCTCTTCACCTCTGACCCCAACCCCAACACACTCCAGGCCACCCTCCAACAAGCTTTTGATAGAGCTGAGCATTGGTTCACATCACAAAGGCTAGTCTTGAACCTAAAAGACCAGCTATGCTCTTCCTCGCCACGCCAGTGCCTAGCCAGTGGTGCCTCTCTCGTGATACTGCCTTTTTTTTCCAATTGTTTTACCAGGAGTAACACACTAAGCTGGAAAGCTTGTTTACAGGTGTGGCCTGGGAGCAAAGGGGAGTTATGTACTTGTTCAAGGTCACACAGTATGCAAGTGGGGCTATGGCATTCAAACCCAGGTCTCCAGATTTGTAGCTCAGAGCCTTAAACCATTGTGCTGTACTGCTCCTAGCAAATTAAACCCCATTGAGCAGGTTCTTCCAACAAGTATCTGTGCATTACCTTAATCTCGCACTCTTCCATTCTCATATCAATGCCCCTTCCTGCTTCCACCAATGTCAGGATTGGACTGTTATACTCACCATAGAACTGCTCTACCACAAGAGTGCTTTTAGATTGTCAATCACCTCCTCTGTCCTGTCGCTAATCGACTATGGGCTGCCCATCTGTGCTGTCAGCTGACAACACTGTGCGCTTGCAAGAATCCAGTTGTCTATAAACAAGGCCTGTAGGCTAATGCTGGGAGTCCCTAGGTGCACCCATACGTGCTCTGCTGTACTCCACCACCAACTTGTTAACCCTTAAAGAAAACTCCACCTAAACCTGCCTTCTTGTAAAAAGACCCTGTTAGGGATCTCTCCCTGGGGTCGCCACCTCCCTGCAGCGTGCCTCCCTCAGTCTCCACCCACAGCACTGTCAAACCTCCCTTATTGTCCTCTAGGTAAGGACCTCTATGGCCCAGAGATCCTTTATTGGGCTCCTTCCTGGTTCACTTCCCTCCCAGCCAACATAGCTGACTCCACTAAGCTTGGTCTTTTCAAGTCTCCTCAGAAGCCATCTGACCAGCACTCACTGCTGCACCTGCACATAATCCCCCACCTGCTCCCCTTACCCTCACCCCTAGGCTGGGTTTGCCCTGTCTACTTTTGCTATATATGCCTGGGGTCTCAGGCAACATCTGCTGACTAATGTAATAAAATATCTCTGGTTGCTACCTGACGTGGTACTCGTGTACCTATATTATGACTGCTGTGATCTACCTATTACTGCATGTACCACCAGTGAATTCCTGTAACACTGGTTGCTTTTTAGTCTAAGCATCATGTACTGTACTGTTTGGTTTGTTGTGATGTATTGCTGTCTTGACGAGGTGCTTTTGTAAATGAGTCTTTGACTCAAAGGTCTGTAAACCGATGAATAAAATAAAATAAATAAAGTACATTAATATTTAAAACAAAAATTAGTTTGTGTTTTTATTGATTTAAAATCTGTCTTTGACAGGATAAATAGAGGAAAATTACAGAAAGAGCTCACTTATTATGGGATTGATTTGGGACTACTTAACGTGATAAAAATACTAAATACTGACAATCAAACTATGATAAGATGTAATAAACAGGGGACACAACACCTACATTTAGATCAAATATAGGACTTAGACAGGGCTGTGTCCTATACCTAATTCTGTTCAATATATTTCTGAATAGATTGCCTGAGGAGCTGAAGGACCCTAGCCTGCACATGCCGAAGGTGGCATCCAGGGGATGCCCCTACCAGTCATATGCAGATGACATAGTTATCATAGCAACAAACTTTCTGGAATTGGTAGACGCTTACCAAAATGTTATGAAGTAGCAACAAGAGCTGATTTGGATATTAATTTTCTGAAAACAAAATATATGATGTTTAATAAGACTATGGTGCAGGGAAATAAAATGTGTAACCTAGTGTGTGATAATTATAAACTAGAATATGTTAACAACTTTACATATTTGGGAATTGTATTTTCATATAATTTAAGTTGGCAAAAATATTTATTTTATTTATTTTTTGTTGACCGGGTAAGTGCACTAGACAAATCCTGCCTATTTTCAGGCACGACCTGGGGGAGGGGGATACAGATGAATGCCAACTGACGTTGAACCAGATTAAGCTGTTGGTGGTATTTTTAGTGAATGAGGGAAATTTGGCCAGGACACTGGGGAAATTCCCCTACTCTTTTCAATAAGTGCCATGGGATCTTTAACATCCATCTGAACTGCCAGCAATCCAGGCAGATGGGACCTCGGTTTAACATCTCATCCAAAAGACAGCACCTCAGAAGTGTAGCACCCCTCTCATGCTGCAGTACAGTGTCAGTACTGGGATATTAACCCAAGTGACAGATGTGGGACCTGAACCCACAGCCCTCTGATCTCCTGGCATCAGAGGCGAGTGTGCTACCTACTGAGCCATTGACACTGCCATACTAGTCATATGTCACAGAAGAGACATAGACTGGCCCCTGTAATGGAAAGGTCTGCATATAAATATGGGGGTCAATCTGTGAAGGGCTCTCTTCAGACATTTAATGCAAAAATAAAAAGTCAGATCCTATATGGCTCAGAAATATGGGGAAGTGGGAATATTGGTAAGTTGGATGGCTTAGTGAACACTTTTTATTAAAAAAAAAAACTATTGGGGATCCCACAAAGTGCTGCTTCCATACTAAGAGACTTGAGTTAGGCCAACTACCTATAAAATGTATTATTGAGCAAAGACTAGTTACGTATTGGTTGAAAATATATAACATGCCTGAAAGCAGGTTGTCTAGGATGTGTTTGGAAGAAGCAATGCACTTAAACAATATGGATTTTAAGTATCCAAGTATATTTACTCTAGAAGAGATAAATAAGCCATAAACATATAGTCAAATAGCTGAGATCAGAGATATTAAGAGAGGAATTAATATAAGAATTCAGGATGTCCATTTACAGAAGGAAATTAGTATGGCAAAGAACCTTAAGTTCAGCTATTGGTTAGCAAAAAACAGCTGTAATAGACAATTGGGCATTGAATATTATTTGCTTAAATTTAAAAATCCCCATTTAAGGAAAGTGTTCACTAAGCTGAGATTTGGTCTTCTAGATAGTCAAGTGTTAAGGTGCTTTTATAATGAGACAAACCATGATACATGTGCCTGTAAATTGGGATAGAGATACCCCAATCCATCTGTTTACTTTTCTGCCCATTATATAGTAAGGAAAGAAAGGCTCTGATTGGAGAAATATTAGCTGTACTTGACATGGAACCAAGATATTAATTTAATTATCTCTTTAGATCTAAAACAGGAAATATTTTAGATAGGGTAGCAAAATGTTGCAAAATAATGGTGAGAAAAAAATCACACATTTGTAAAGAGCAGACTGGTACAATATGATTAAGATCATGGGAAAATGATTGCTTTATATAAATTATGTGTGTAATAGTGTATTAGCATATGAAAGAATGACGACATTTTATAAGATAACTAGTTTGTAACAAGAAAATTTATATTTGTGATATTTTTGTTTCCGAATTTGTAAAGGCAATATTGTCATTGTCAACAATAAAATTGAACTGAACTGAACAGTCTCTAGACATATATTATTCAGAAGCTTGCTAACTTTTAATTGGGGATCTGACCTCATAAGAGGTTAAGGCCCTCCCTTGGACGGTGACTTCACATCTTCGGATCACTATAAATTCCTACACTATGGGCCACTGCTGCCCTATAGGGCTCAATTCCAGAGGAGGCTTCCCCCTGAAACAGCAGAGTCCACACTTGTTTGTGAACTAGGGACTTTGGAAAAAGCTACTACACTGGGGCTCCTTCCATTCACCAAAGACCAGCTTATTGAGCAGGGTACAGTCCTATTTATACAACATGACAATATGCTGACAAGATATAATAGCTTGTACTAGATTGGTTGAGCCTGTTCTGTTGGAGTTTTGTCCCCAGTTAATATTATAAATGTTCCAGACTGAGAGTAACAGCTCTATAACAACATCCAATACATCGAACCTTTATGTACACATATAAAGCATCATTGTGTTGTGGTTTGTGGGATAGTAAGGGGAATGGAAGAATGAGGGCATTCTCCTCTTCTCCCTTCTCCTGCTAACTCAGTAACTGCAGAACACATACTCTACTATTATTTTCTCCCATTTTATGTAATTATTTTCTTTTTTATATTCTCTCACAGTAACAAACTCTGCTGCCTTCTCCCTGGAAAGACACTTCTAAGTTCAGAGGCTCCAATTTTTTTTTCACTTTATCTTTTTATTGAAATTTAAATATATAAGAAAACACACATCACAATAGAAGAATATCCTCAATATAAGGTATAAACTATCACTTAACAAACACAATATATAGGGTAAACATATTGAGAAGCCTAATATACATGTATTGATAATAAAACACAAACCTAGACAGGTTATAAGTGGAGAACAGAAGGTTACAATCAGTAGGGTTTTTATAGAATCAGAAATGGCAACCATGTACTAAATAAATGCTAGGGCAGGTTACTGGCAAGGCATTCAGTAAATTGCAAAAGTGATAAATGTGGTAAAATGAACAATGTTCAGTAATGGACAGGTGAAGAAGCATAGAAGTGTGCAAGGAAAGAAAGAAGAGAAAAGAGCTAGGAAGCAGGAAAAGAGAGAGGGACAAAATAGAGAAGGAAGGAAAAAAAAGAGGAGATATATGTGCACAAAAGTTTCGAGAAAACCAAATCTGAGAGCTAAATAAGAAAGAGGGCTAAATATCTCTGAGAATTATGGTCTATAAGAACTAGGTTTGATGTACTTGAAGTAATGCTGCCAACATCTGTCATATACAGTGAGTCGGTTATGAGTAACATGAGATAATCGATCTAGGGAGGCATACTGAGAGAGGCTTTGAAGAACATCTGAAAGAGAAGGCACCAGAGTTGATTTCCATTTCATAAGAATCAGGCATTTGACCAGAAGAGAAGGTATGTTTAGCCATCTAAAATGTGCATGTGAGAGGAGAGAGCTATTGGGAATAAGGATGCCTAGAAGGAATAGCTTGGGGTCAAAGGTAGATTTTGTCCTGTTACTCTGGAGGCAAGTAAATAGACTTTACACCAGAGTTTATTAATGGGAGCACAGGACCACAAGATACTGCCTGTAAGGTATGCATTGTCAACCTTGCATCCTATTGCTCGTTATCTGCACTGATTATATTTTGTTTGCTGCTCCTATGAACTGTCTGTACAGTAACTCTTGCAACAGCCTATATTGTATCATTATGCCATGTTCCTGTTTTATAACTGTATGTATAATTTCACTATCTGTTATGTATGCATCTGAACTCGCACTCTGTACATCCCTTTCCCCATTCCCCCAGGACGTACCATGAGACAAGCATTAAGTTGCTTAGTGTATCTTTCCTGGTGAAGCAATTCAATAAATATGAAGTAGATCCCTGTTGGCCAAATTGCAGCACCAGCAGTTATTATTATTTAATAGGCCCATTCATTGAAGCACAGAGGGGGTTCTATACCAAAGATGTAGAATTTTAGTTTGTATTAAAGAACTATGGGCATCTTTAAAGGTATTATGTGCAATATGCCGACAATTACTCCATTGTGCATCTGAAATATTGTAGTTAAGAAGAGTACTCCATTTATTTTTGGCTTGTAGAGACTGATCAGGTATATTATCAATAATCTCTTTGTAAATAGAGCTGTTCAGTTTTAGTGATAAATTAGTCCAGTGCGAGACATATGGGTTTAGAAGAGTATGCTTATACACTAAACTAGAGAGAGAGTTATAAGCTGCCCAAGTTTGTGAAAACTTCAAGAAGTTCTATTTAGGAAGTTTCCATGTGGCCTGCAAGTCTGAAAATGATCTAAGAGTGAATGAATTCTGGTCCAAGATATTTCAGAGAAAGAAAATGCCTTTGTTCCGCCATGTACGACAAAAAATTGGATGATCTTCTAGAGTGAGCATTGGATTGCCCCATAAGGGGCACATAACCAGGGTGTTCGATAGCATTTCAGGAATTTGTGGGTTAGTTTCCATTAAAGAACGGAGGATGATATAGTCAGGCGAGATTTTAGTTTAGAGGAAATGGAGTTAATAATGAAGGAAGTAGGGGCTCTTCCTGGGCACGTTGCATATTCCATTGCAACCCATAGTGATGATTGAGAGGAGGGTTTCTGAAACCATTTAGTGGTTTGGGCCATTCAAAAAGCCCAGAGTAGCTTCTTTTGAATCAGGGGAGTCAGAATCCTCTGTTTGTCAATGTGATCTGACGTTTGTTGCAGTTTAATCTCGGTGGTTTCTCATCCTAGATAAAGTTGTCTATTAATTCTATCAATTTTAGTAAAAATGAGGATAGTAAGACTAAAGCGAATACTGGCAAAGAAGTAAAGAATCTTGGGAGATATGGACATCTTGATGGTCATGATTTTCCCCATGAAGAGATTAAGAAGCTTCCATCTGTCCAGAATTGTTTTTGATTTTATCTAATGAGGGGTTAAAGTTAACTTCCCATATGTTCCTAAGTTACTAGTAATTTTGATTCCTAGATAGGTTATACTATGTGGTGACCAATGGACTCAAGAGGTATGTTCATGATGGCTTTACAGTGGTCGTTAAGGGGCAGAGTTTGTGATTTACCATAATGCAAAGCAAGGCCAGAAATGTTAGTAAAATTATTAAGCAAATCAACCAACGGGGGCCCAGCCTCATTCAGATTTTCAAGTAAGATTAAGAAGTCCTCTGGGTGGCAGAGAGAGACATATCTTGAATTGCCTACAGGTATGCTCATAATGCTAAAAGATTGACGTAAACAAGCAGTCAGGGGTTCCATGGCTAAAATAAACAGGGACAGTGATAAGGGACAGCCTTGTCTAGTTCCCCTTGCTAGATGAAAGTAAAAGGAAAGGGTGGAATTAGTAAGTACTTTAGCAACAGGGGAATTATATAATAGCTTGAACCAGGAGCAAAAGGTATGAGGAAAGACCAAAATGAGATAAAACTTGATGAAGGTAGTCCCAGTTTAAGGAATCAAAGTCTTCTCAAAATCATAATAGCTATGGCTGCAGAAGGTGTCTTGAGAGATTTGGCTCAGAGGTCCTAATTTTTAAAAAGAGCATTTTACCTAGTCTTCCCTTTATGGGGGCTACACCTAACATTAGGGGTCCCCTTATCACAGAGGTGTGTGGGTCTAGCAATGTACAGAACTGTCATGTGCAAATAGATGAACATCTGCACTGCCAATGTTATGGTCATGTTCTTGTTAATGTACACTGCAAACAGCAGGGGCCCCAGAATTGAGCCTTGAGGTACCCCTCTCTCAGCAGAGTGTTTTGCGCTGTGAGAGATCACCTTGAGCTTGAACCTGCTGTTGCCTGCCAACCAGGTAGCAAGAGCAACCATTTGGCATTTTGAGAAGACCAATATTATGCGTCTTGATAGTAGCAAGTCATGAAAAACAGTGTCAAAAGCCTTGCTGAGGTCCAATAAAGATGCAGAGGACATAGTTCTTCGAGTCCAGAGTGATCTGCCAGTCATTGCTAACTTTGTAAGGGCAGAGACTGTACTATGGTTAGGCCTAAATCCAGATTGGATGGGGTTAAACAACTTGTGCATATCCAGGTATTCTCTCAGTTGGGTGTTGACTATTTTCTCTAACAATTTGGGTAGGATGGGCAGAGATAGGACAATAGTTGTTGAGGTCTCATGGGTCACCGGATTTGAAGAGAGAAATAACATGAGTGATTTTCCAGATTACAGGGAGTTCACCTTGGGAGAGGGAGAGATTAAAGAGATGCAGGAACGGTGGTGTTAGAAAATAATATCCTAGTTTCAAGAAGAAGGGTTTGATTAAGTCGGCGCTGACATTTTCATTGGTGTCTAGGGTGAGTAGAAGGTCTTCCACTTGTTTGTAAGATATCGGTTTGAAACTAAATGAAGGTGAAGAGAGGTGGTCCCTGGCAGGGGGGGCATGAAATGTCATCAGGGCAGTATTCTGCATGGAGCTTGCATGCAGGAGAAGAGTCGAATGCAAGACCAGCAGTGGCGAAGTGGTTATTGAGTCGTTCAAGAATGTTATGCTTGTCTGAGAAGGTACTGGTGCCATTGATAATTTTGAATGGCAGGGACGAAGAGAGGCTGTGGCCTTCTATCTCTTTAAGAGTTTGTCAAAATTTTGAGGCATTGTTTTTTGATGAGTTGAGAGCCGACTGAAAGTATTTAGCTTTCTCAGCCCTAATAAGCTTAGTGCTCGAATTCCTAGACCTTCTAAATTCCAACCATTCCTGAGCAAGCTTAGTTTTATGTGCCCTCTTCCATAGTCGATCTCTGTCATTTAGGGCTGTCTTCATAGTACTGTTGAACCAGGGATAAGGTCTTTTCCCTGTTCTTACTTTGATGGTGGGAGTATGTTTGTCAATGACTCTCAGGACTAGGTCCTGGAACAGGGTGTAGGTCTCTGACACTGAAGTAGCCAAGCAGAATTTTTGCCATGTGATTTTACTTATGTCAAGCAGAAATGCTTGATAGTTGAAATGTCTAAGGATCCTTTTTAGCCTGAAGGTGGGAGTGGAGTTTAGTTTAGAGATGTATCTCACACAGGCTATGGTCCGGTGGTCACTAATGTCGTTATCCAATACCCCATCATGTGAAAAATTATGAGATCTATTGATAAGAATTAGAGCAAGGAGGGTACTGCAAGCAGGAATTTTGGTGTTGGGGCAAGTAATATCAGAAGTAAGCTGGGAGAGGCCATAGCTATCACAGAGGTTTTTTAGGGGCTCTGAGCATGGTGAACTCCAATCGTAATTGAAGTTGCCCATGATAACCATTTCTGAGTTTGATAATACCAGAATTTTACTAAAGTGTTGTAGTATCTGGAGGCCCATAGACAGTGTTCTATAGCAGCCTGATAAGAAAATATTCTCTTCGGTTGGCAGGGAAATCTTTACAGTGATACTTTCAAATTCTTGGGGCACCGAGGTGGAGTCAATAACAGACACTGCATATTTGTCTAGGACAAAGATGGAAACACCCCCTTCCCGAGATGACCTGTCAGCCCTGAACACATTGTAAGAGGGAATATTAATGCTGTGGTCAGGGGTGAAGCTTTTGGAACCAGGTCTCTGTTACCACCATCAGGTCAGGCTTAGTGTGAAGAACCCAAGCCTGTATTAAGTCCTGCTTTTTTAGCAGGCTGCAAGCATTAATATGCAAGAAGCTGAGGCCTTTTAGCTGTGGGAGCTCTGATGGAGATTCGATCAGCATGGGAGGTCTTGGATTTAGTTTGTTTCCTGAGCAGAGCAATAACAGGAGCAGATGTTTTCTAAGGCTATTAAAGAGTATTTTTTGGTGTAGGTACTGATGTCATCTGACTGATGGTGGATAAAGGGTAGAAGGGCAGTGCAGAGCTGACAGTGCATATAGAGCTACTCGCACGGAAATAATAGTAGGTGAGGTAGAAAAGGTGGCTATCAAGGGGTGGTGTGGGCATACTGCCCAAAAGAAGAACTCAGTGCCTGTGTAGGAGGCAGTATAGTGCAGTGGGTTAAGGCTCTGAGCTGCAGATCTGGAGACCTGGGTTTGAATCCCACAGCCGCCTAGGTGCATACTGTGTGATCCTGAGCAAGTCATTTAACTTCCTCATGCTCCCAGGTCACATCTGGATACAAGCTTCAGCTTAGTGGAACAACATGGTTTCCGGACTGGCCATAGCACTGTCACTGCACTAACGGAACTCACCTCATTCATACACAAGGCCCTTGACCAAGGCTCTATCGCTGGTGCAATCTATGTGGACCTGTCCAAGGCTTTTGACACTGTCAATCATGAACTCCTGCTCAGTGTCCTTCCAAAGCTAAATGTGGCCACTGAAGCTACGGCCTGGTTTAAGGATTACCTCTCAGGCCGGTCTCAACAAGTCAGAATAAATGCCACCATCTCCTCCCGCAAAGCAGTCTGCTCGGGGGTTCCACAGGGATCTATACTTGGGCCACTTCTTTTCACCCTCTTTTTAAACTCTCTCCCCAAGGCATGCAGCGGTCGTCTTCTACTCTATGCTGATGATGCGGTCCTGTTCTGGAAACACCCACATCCTAGTACCCTCCAATTTGCCCTACAGAGTTTCTTCTGGGAACTTGAAACATGGTTCACTGAACACTGCCTGATCATCAACTATAGCAAAACTAAGGCTATGATCTTTGCACATCGCCAAAGCCCTCACAGTCAGGCTGCGCTCCTAATCAAAACACACAAGGCACCTCTCTGGAACAAGTTAATATTTTTAAATATCTGGGCATCACATTGACACCTCCTCTCCTACCATAGTCACATTCAACTCCTCAAGGTCCACTATCAATGCCAGGGTAGGTATCCTCTACAGAATGAAACACTGCTTACCCGCACAGGCCATGCAGCTTGCAGTCTCTCTCTCAATCCTCTCCCTAATTGACTACGGGATTGTGATCTATGGCTCAGCAGAACCCACCACACTACGTTACATTAACATTGCCATGAATAAAGCCTGTCGCCTAGTCACTGGCTGCGACAGACTTACCCATACCTGTGAGCTCTATGCTCTAGCTGGTTGGCTTAACTTCCAACAAAGGCTAAAGTACCACACCTGCATCCTCCAAAAAAGATACATCTCCAGCAAGCCCCCGCTGCCTTTCTCCCCATTGTCAGCGCTGCCCCCATCAGACGCAATACAAGGCTCACTGCCAACCCTCATTTCTTATCTCCGCTGTAGAACATCCCTTGGGCAAAGATCCTTCTACTACTGTGTCCCACTTTGGCTAATGCCGTTACCTCCTCCGCTCTCTCTGACCCATAGCATCTACCATTTCAAATCAGGCCTCAAAGCTCAACTTCTTGAATCTGCCATATGTGACTGTGGCTAACCCTGCCCAATGTTTGTTTTCTCTTGCACCTCCTTCCTCCACACAGGGTCTCTATAGATCCCACGTATAAGCCTTGCCTTCTTGTCTTTCTCTTGCCTTCATGTCTTTTCTATTTCAAGTGTCCTACAGACTACTGCCTACGTCTGTCACCAGTTTATCTAAGTTAATGCCTGGACTGTGTCTCCAGTACTGTATTGTCAATAATGATTGTCTGTATGTTATTTCTGTACTTGTTTACCCTCCACCCACTGTATCTGACGTGGAGCCTTTGCAAAAGAGTCTGTGACTCAAAGGATTGTAATTCCGATTCTATTCAATAAATAAATAAATAAAATAGTGTGCTACTCCTGGTTAAACAATGTTCCCTTTCCCTTCCCTGATGAGCACCACACCCCCTTCCCTTGCTCACAGCCCTGTCCTTCCTGAACATAATGTACCCTGGGAAATTCAGATCCCAGTCATGACGATGAGTGGCCCACATTTCAGTGGCTGCTGCTACATCCACATCTCCCTCAGTATGCGTCACCTGCAGCTCAGGCATCTTATTTCCCATGCTCGTGGCATAAATCAGGACCCCCCCTCTATCCCTGTATCCCTGCCCCTTGCCCCCCAACCCAAGATCCTCCAGTCATTTCAACTCCTGCTCCCTTGCACCTGTCAGGTGCCCCAGTTAAACACCCAATCCCCTCTGTTAGGGGAGAAGGACAAGCCCTCCCTTGCAGTGCCTGCCAACAGCAGCCTCAAGCTCCAGCCCTCCCTCTTTCACAAGTTTCAACCCCACCTAGCTCAATGAATTTGGCCAGTTTTTGTTTCAAAACCTCCCTCTCCCCCAAATTTAAGTGAAGCCTGTCCCTAGCGTACAGCCCTTTATCTTCACAATTTGCACCCCATTCTCCCACCAATCTGTACCCCCTAGCCATACACCACCTTCTAGGCCATTCGTTTACCTCCATGATTTTCTGCTTATCTCCCAGGCTGGATCTAGGCACCGGGAGGACCTCAGAGAAAGAGATTGTGCATCCCACAGCATGACACACTCTGGCTAGCTTTTGCTGACTTTGCCTGTATCTCCTCACCTATTACCCTGTATGTCATTTGTGCCTAGGTGCACTAATATGTGAGGGGATCCTCCACAGTCCCTCACCAAGGCATACACCAAATGCTTGGCCTTGGGTACAGTCAAACCAGATTTGCTCTTGACCCTGACAGCACAATCTGTTCCCTCTCTCCTCCCCTCCACTTTATGCCCCTGATTATGGAGTCCCCTTGCAGGAGCACCCTAACCTCCTCCTTACTCTTGAGTCAAACTCAGTCCTCTGTCACACACACCCTTACCCCACCACCCTTCTGTTTTTACTGATAGCAGCATCAATCAGATTGACAACAGTAGCCCCTACACCTCTGTACTGACTGTCTGCTTTGCCCGACCATTCCCCCCCCGCTCCTCCCCCCACTTCACCACTCAGCACTGCTCCAGCATAGCCGTCAGCCCACTCCCCATACCTGCACTCGATCCTCATCCGGGATCCCAACATCTTCTTTCCACTCCCCTACCTGAACTGCCCCAGAAGCGCTCCCATCTGCCCTTCCCCATCAAGGCACTGGACCCTCTCCTGGGCCTCCAGTTCATATCAATCCCCACCCCACCTCAAAAGCCCTTGGCTTGCTGTGATCCGTAGGTTGCATCTCCCCTTGGTACCCAGTGCCTCCCATGCTCATTGTTCTACGCTCCCCCTTCACCTTTAATATTCTCACCCCACCCCACCCTAATTTCCATCAAACCCACCCATCCATCCTGCCACCTCTATCCCTAGAAAGTCTTTATTTGACCGCATTGCTTGCCTTAGAATTTCTTCTTGTTGAGCTGTAACCACAGACTATCAGAATGCTCCAAACTGTGCAATGATGTTGTGACCAGCATAGACTTATGTACGGGGATAAATCACTCTTTTTCCATTACTAGTGCACTAGGAAGGGAATTTTCCATTCTCACTGGACTATGTCTGCTCCTGTCTCTGACATAACTATATTCATATCCTCTCTGTTTTCTCCAATTCAGCTATGCTCCAGCTCCTCCAACTCTTCTACACTCATTCCCCCAGCATCTGCCATCTTTGACAGGCAGACAAGGTTCTTCAGGTGAGTAGGAGAATTTTATTGAAAGGCAACAAAACATTACATCATGTTGAAACACTTCAGAAATCTCAATTCAAATCAATATAATACAGTACAAAGCTCCCAAACATTCCTTTTTATGATTTGTAAATTATACATTCCTTAAACAATTCCTTTAATAGTTTCTTCCTTTTTTCATGTGATAAAACACAAACCTAGACGAGTTATAGTGGAAACAAGAAGATTAAATCAGTAGGGTTTTATAGAATCAGAAATAGCAACCATATGCAGAAATAATGCTAGGGCAGACTACGACAGGCATTCAGTAAATTGCAAAGTGATAAATGTGGTAAAAGGAACAATGTTCGTATGGACGAGTGAAGACAAGCATAAAAGTAATGAAAGAAAGAAGAAAAAAACAAGGAAGCAGGAAAGAGAGAGGACAAAATAGAAGGAAGGAAAAAAGAATATATGTGCACAAAGTTTAGAAAACCAATCTGAGAGCTAAATAAAAGACTAATATCTCTGAGGTATAGTCTATAGAACTGATTTGATATTTGATAATGCCAACATCTGTCATATACAGTGGTCAGTTATGAGTAACATGAGATAATCGATCTGGGAGGCATACTGAAGACTTGAAGAACATCTGAAAGAGGCACCAGAGTTGATTTTCATTCTTAAAATCAGGCGACCAGAGAGAAGGTATGTTTATATCAAAATATGCATGTGAGGAGAGCTATTGGAATAAGGATGCCTAGAAGAATAGCAGGGGTCAAAGGTAGATTTGTCTGTTACTCTGGAGCAGTAATGACTTACAGAGTTTATTAAGACACAGGACACACAAGATACTGTAGGTATGCATTGTCACACACATCCCTTCAATTATCTGCACTGATTAACACTGTTTGCTGCTCCTATAATGTCTGTACAGTACTCTTGCAACAACCTATATTGTATCATTATGCCATGTTCCTGTTTTATAACTGTATGTATAATTTCACTATCTGTTATGTATGTGTCTGAACTGCACCTTGCACATCCTTTCCCCATTAGGACGCATTCTCATGAGACAAGCATTAAGTTGTTAGTGTCTTTCCAAGTGAAACAATTCAATAAATATGAAGTAATCCTGTTGGCTAAGTACGGCACCAACAGTTATTATTATTTAATAGGCCATTCATTGAAACTGGGGGGTCCTATACCAAGATGTGAAGTACAGTTTGTATTAAGAACTATGGGCATCTTTAAGGTATTATGTGCAATATGCGAACTCCATTGTGCATCGATATTGTAGTTAAGAAAGTACTCCATTTGTTGCGGCTTACAGAATGATCAGGTATATTATCAATAATAACATAAATAAACTATTCAGTTTTACGATAAATGATCCAGTCCGAGACATATGGGTTTAGAAGAGTACTTATACACTAAACAGAAGGTTATAAGCTGCCCAAGTTTGCGAAAACTTCAAAGTTCCATTGAGAAGTTTCATGTGGCCTGCAAGTCTAAAATATCTAAGTGAACAATTCTGGTCCAAATATTTCAGAAAAATGCCTTTGTTCATATGGCAAAAATTGGATGATCTTCTAAGTGAACATTGGATTGTATAAGGGACATAACGGTGTTGGATAGCATTCAGAATTTGTGGGTTAGTTTCCATTAAAACGGAGGATGACAGGGGCGATTTTATTAGAAAAGGAGTTAATGAAGAAATGGGCTCCTCTGGGCACGTTGCATATTCCATTAAACCTTAGTGATGATTGAGGAGGGTTTCTGAACCATTTAGTGGTTTGGGCCATTCCAGAGGTAGCCTTTGAATCAGGGTCAGAATCCCCGTTTTTCAATGTGATAAGCGTTGTTGCAGTTTAATCTCAGTGGTTTCTTATCCCTACCTATTAATTATCAATTTAGCAAAAAGGGATAGTAGACTAAGGAATACTGACAAGTAAAATCGGGGAATGGACATCTTGATGGCTGCGATTTTCCAGAAAGAGATTAAGTTTCCATCTGTCCAGAATTGTTTGATTTTTATCTAATGAGGGGGAAAAGTTAACTATCTTCCTAAGTTCTAGTATTTTGATTCCAGATAGGTTATACTATGTGTACAATGGAATCAGGGTATCTAATAAAGGCTTTCAGTGGTCATTAAGGGACGTTTGTGATTTAATGCAAAGCAAAGCCAGAAATGGTAATAAATTATTAACAAAATCAACCAACAGGGGCCAGACTATTCAAGACCTAAGTAGATTAGAAGTCTCTGCTAGCAGAGACATATCTTGATGCTACAGGCATGCTCCACAATGCTAAAAGATTGGCGTAACAAACAGGGTTCATGGCTAAAATAAACAGGGACAGTGATAAGGGACAGCCGTCCAATTCCTTGCTAGATAAAGTAAAGGAAGAATTGGATTAGTAAGTACTTTAGCAACAGAATTATATAATAGCGAACCAGGAGCAAGGTGTGAAAGACCAAAATAAGATAAAACTTGATGAAAGTATCCAGTTTAAGGATCAAGCGTTCTCCAAAATCAATATATGGCTGCAAGAGATGTGAGGTTTGACTCAGGGCTCTAATTTTTAAAACATTTTACCAAGTTCTCTTCCTTATGGAGGCTACACCTAGGGGTCCCCAACACAGAGGAGTGGGTCTAATGACGCTGTCATATGCAATAGATGAACATCTACTGCAATGTTATAGTCAGTTCTGTTAATGTACACTGCAAACAACAGGGGCCCCAGAATTGAACCTTGAGGTACCCTCTCAGCAGGATTTCGCGGCGGAGAGATCACATGACTGACCTGCTGTTGCCTACCAACCAGGTAGCAAAGAATGTCCAAGGCATTTTAGAAGCCAATATGCCGGCTTGACAGTAACAAGTCATGAAAACAGTGTCAAAAGCCTTGCTGAGGTCCAAAAAGTGTGAACATAGTTCTTGAGTCAGGTCTCTGCCAGTCATTGCCAACTTTGTAAGGGCGAGACGCACTATCGTTGGCCTAAATCAGATGGATGAGGTTAAACAACTTGTGCATATCCGGTATTCTCTCAGTTGGGTGTTGACTATTTTCTCCAACAATTTAGGTAGATGGGCAGAGAATAGGACAATAGTTGTTGAGGTCTCATGGTCAGGTTGGAAAATAACATGGTATTTTCCGTTACAGGGAGTTCACCTTGGGAGGGAAATTAAAGATACAGGAGCATTGGTGTTGAAAATAATAGTTTCAGAAGGGTTTGATTAAGTCGTGCCACGCATTTCATTGGTCTCTAGGGTGAGTGAAGGTCTTCCTTGTTTGAATGTCGGTTTGAAACTAAATGAAGGTGGTCCCTGGCAGGGCATGAAATGTCATCAGGGCAGTATTCTGCATGGAGCTGCATGCAGGAGAAAGAGTCAAATGCAAGACCAGCAGTGGCAGTGGTTATTGAGTCGTTCAAAATGTTAATACTTGTCTGTGAAGGTACTGGTGCCATTGATATTTGAATAGCGAAGACGAAGAAGAGGCCTGGCTCTATCTTCTAAGTTTGTCAAAATTTTGAGGCATTGTTTTTGATGAGTTGAGCAGACTAAGTGTTGCTACTCAGCCTAATAAACAGATAACAGTCTAGACCTTCTAAATTCAACATTCCGAAAAAGCTTAGTTTATGTGCCCTCTTCATAGTCGATCTCTGACATTTAGGGCTGTCTTCATAGTACTGTTGAACCGAGATAGGTCTTTCCCTGTTCTTACTGATGGTGGGAGTATGTTTGTCAATGACTCTCAGGACTAGGTCTGGAACAGGGTGTGAGTCTCTGACACTGAAGTAGCCAAAAAGGGTACCATGTGATTTACTTATGTCAGCAGAAATGCTTGAAATGTCTAAAGTCTTTGCCTGAAGGTGAGAGTGGAGTTTGGTTTAGAGATGTATCCACACACAGAGCTATGGTCGGTGGTCACTAATGTAATTCTCAATACCCCACTCAAAAAGTATGAGATCTATTGATGAAATTAAACCAAGGAGGCACTGCAAGCAGGAATTTTGGTGTGGGCAAAGTAATATCAAATAGCGGGAGGCCATAGCATCAAGAGGTTTTAGGGGCTCTGAGCATGGTGAACTCAATCGTAATTGAAGTTGCCACGATAACATTTCAGAGTTTGATAATACCAATTTTACTAAAGTGTTGTAGTATCTGGGCCCATAGACGTGTTCTGTGACCTGATAAAAATATTCTCTTAGGTTGACAAGAAATCTTTACAGTGATACTTTCAAATTCTTGAGGGCACGAGGTGGAGTCAATAACAACCTACATTGTCTGGGACAAGATGGAAACACCCCTCCCGAGATGACCTGTCAGCCCTGACACTGAGCAGAGGGCCAATGCTGTGGTCGGGGTGAGCTTTGAACAGGTCTGTTACCATCAGGTCAGGCTTAGTGTGAAGAACCCAAGCCAGCCAAGTCTACTTTTAGCAGGCTGACGCATATGCAAGCTGAGGCCTTTGTGTGGAGCTCTGATGGAGGTCGATCAGCATGGGGTCTTAGTTTAGGTTGTTTCTGAGCAGAGCAATAACAGGGCAGTGTTTTCTAAGGCTATTAAAGTATTTTTGGTGTAAGTACTGATGTCATCTGACTGATGGTGGATAAAGGGTAGAAGGGCAATGCAGAAGCTGACAGTGCACATATAGAGACTACTCGCACGGAAATAATAGTAGGTGAGTGAAAAAGGTGGCTATCAAGGGGTGGTGTGGCATACTGCCCAAAGAAGAACTCAGTGCCTGTGTAGGAGGCAGTATAGTGCAGTGGGTTAAGGCTCTGAGCTGCAGATCTGGAGACCTGGGTTTGAATCCCACAGCCGCCTAGGTGCATACTGTGTGATCCTGAGCAAGTCATTTAACTTCCTCATGCTCCCAGGTCACATCTGGATACAAGCTTCAGCTTAGTGGAACAACATGGTTTCGGACTGGCCATGCACTGTCAACTGCACTAACGGAACTCACCTCATTTCATACACAAGGCCCTTGACCAAGGCTCTATCGCTGGTGCAATCTGTGTGGACCTGTCAAGGCTTTGACACTGTCAATCATGAACTCCTGCTCACAGTGTCCTTCCAAAGCTAAATGTGGCCACTGAAACTACGGCCTGGTTTAAGGATTACCTCTCAGGCCGGTCTCAACAGAGTCAAATAAATGCCACCATCTCCTCCACATAAAGCAGTCTGCTAAGAGGTTCCACAGGGATCTATACTTGGGCCACTTCTTTTCACCCTCTTTTTAAACTCTCTCCCCAAAGGCATGCAGGCAATGAGTCTTCTACTCTATGCTGATGATGCGGTCCTGTTCTGGAAAACACCCACATCCTAGTACCCTCCAATTTGCCCTACAGGGTTTCTTCTGGGAACCCAGAAACATGGTTCACTGAACACTGCCTGATCATCAACTATAGCAAAACAAGAGACTATGATCTTTGCACATCATAAAAAGCCCTCACAGTCAGGCTGCGCTCCTAATCAAAAACACACAAAGGCACCTCTCTGGAACAAGTTAATATTTTTAAATATCTGGGCATCATTGGACACCTCCCTCTCCTACCATAGTCATTCAACTCCTCGCGTCCACTATCAATGCCAGGGTAGGTATCCTCTACAGAATGAAACACTGATCACCGCACAGGCCATACAGCTTGCAGTCTCCTCCTCAATCCTCTCCCTAATTGACCCTACGGGATGTGGCATCTATGGCTCAACAGAACCCACCACACTCGTTACATTAACATTGCCATGAATAAAGCCTGTCGTCCTAGTCACTGGCTGCAACAGACTACACACATACCTGTGAGCTCTGTGCTCTGGCTGGTTAGCTTAACTCCAACAAAGGCTAAAGTACCACACCTGCATCCTCGCAAAAAAGATACATCTCCAGCAAGCCCCCGCCGGCCTTCTCCCCATTGTCAGCGCTGCCCCCATCAGACACAATACAAGGCTCACTGCCAACCCCTCATTTCTTATCTCCCGCTGTAGAACATCCCTTGGGCAAAGATCCTTCTACTACCGTGCCCCACTTTGGCTAAATGCGTTACCTCCGCCGCTCTCTCTGACCCATAGCATCTACCATTTCAAATCAGGCCTCAAAGCTCAACTTCTTGAATCTGCCATATGTGACTGTGGCTAACCCTGCCCAATGTTTGTTTTCCCCGTACCCTCCTTCCTCCGACACAGGGTCTCTATAGATCCCACGTATAAGCCTTGCCTTCTTGTCTTTCTCTTGCCTTCATGTCTTTTTCTATTTCAAGTGTCACCACAGACTACCTTCGTCTGTCATCGGTTATCTAAGTTAATGCCTGGACTGTGTCTCCAGTACTGTATTGTCAATAATGATTGTCTGTATGTTATTTCTGTGCTTGTTTACCCTCCACCACTGTATCTGACATGGAGCCTTTTAAAAGAGTCACTGCGACTCAAAAGGATTGTAATTCGATTCTATTCAATAAATAAATAAATAAAATAGTGTACTATACACAGGATTAAACAATATTCCTTTCCCTCCTGATGAGCAACACACCCTGCCCTTGCTCACAGCCCTGTCCTTCCTGAACATAATGTGCCCTGGGAAATTCAGATCCCAGTCATGACGATAGGTGGCACATTTCGGTGGCTGATGCTGCATCCACATCTCCCTCAGTGTCGTCACCTGACTCAGGCATCTTATTTCCCATACTCGTGGCATAAATCAGGACCCCCTCTGTCCCTGTATCCCTGCCCCTGCCCCCCAGCCCAAGATCCTCCAGTTAATTGCAAACTCCTGCTCTCTTGCACACTGTCAGGTGCCCCAGTTAAACACCCAATCCCCTCTGTTAGGGAGAAGGACAAACCCTCCCTTGCAGTGCCTGCAACCAGCGACCCCCTCAGCTCCAGCCCTCCCTCTTTCTGAAGTTTTCAACCCACCTAGCTCAATGAATTTGGCCCAGTTTTGTTTCAAAACCTCCTCCCCCAAATTTAAGTGAAGCCTGTCCCTAGCGTACAGCCCTTTATCTTCACAATTTGCACCCCATTCTCCCACCAATCTGTACCCCCTAGCCATACACCACCTTCTAGGCCATTCGTTTACCTCCATGATTTTCTGCTTATCTCCCACGCTGGATCTAGGCACCGGGAGGACCTCAGAGAAAGAGATTGTGCATCCCACAGCATGACACACTCTGGCTAGCTCGCGGAACTTTGCCTGTATCTCCTCCACACTATTACCCTGTATGTCATTTGTGCCTAGGTGCACTAATATGTGAGGGGATCCTCCACAGTCCCTCACCAAGGCATACACCAAATGCTTGGCCTTGGGTACAGTCAAACCAGATTTGCTCTTGACCCTGACAGCACAATCTGTCCCCTCTCTCCTCCCCTCCACTTTATGCCCCTGATTATGGAGTCCCCTTGCAGGAGCACCCTAACCTCCTCCTTACTCTTGAGTCAAACTCAGTCTCTGTCACACACACCCACCCACCACCCTTCTGTTTTTGCAGAATAGCATCAAATCAGATTGACAACAGTAGCCTACACCTCTGTACTGACTGTGCTGCTTTGCCCGACCATTCCCCCGCTCCTCCCCCTTCACCACTCAGGACTGCTCCAGCAGCATTCCCGTCAGCCCACTCCCCATACCTGCACTCGATCCTCACCTCCGGGATCCCAACATCCTTTCACTCCCCACACCCCCTACCTGAACTGCCCCAAAAGCACTCCCATCTGCCCTTCCCCATCAAGGCACTGGACCCTCTCCCCTGGGCCTCCAGTTTTCATATCAATCCCCACACCCCCCACCTCAAAAAGCCCCCTCAGCTTGCTGTGATCCGTAATGCTCAACATCTCCCCCCTTGGACCCAGTGCCCTCCCCATGCTCATTGCTCATTGCTCCCCCCCTTTCACCTTTAATATTCTCACCCCACCCCCCCCCAATTTCCTCCATCAAACCCACCCATCCATCCTGCCACCTCTATCCCTAGAAAGTCTTTATTTGACCGCATTGCTTGCCTTAGAATTTCTTCTTGTTGAGCCATAACAGACTATCAGAATGCTCCAAACTGTGCGATGATGTTGTGACCAGCATAGACTTATGTACGGGGATAAATCACTCTTTTTCCATTACTAGTGCACTAGGAAGGGAATTTTCCATTCTCACTGGACTATGTCTGCTCCTGTCTCTGACATAACTATATTCATATCCTCTCTGTTTTCTCCAATTCAGCTAATAACTCCAGCTCCTCCAACTCTTCTACACTCATTCCCCAGCATCTGCCATCTTTGACAGGCAGACAAGGGTTCCCCTACAGGAGAGTAGGAGAATTTTATTGAAAGCAACAAAAACATTACATCATGTTGAAACACTTCAGAAATCTCAATTCAAATCAATATAATACAGTACAAGAAGCCCCAAACATTCCTTTTATGATTTGTAAATTATACATTCCTTAAACAATTCCTTTAATAGTTTCTTCCTTTTTTTCACTAGTTTAACCTCCACACCATACTAAAAAATATTTCCCAAATTCTTCCATAAGTGAACAGCCCTTTCTGGTGCATATTTCGTTTTGTCATTATCTTTAACTGTCAAGATTGCTGTCTCAATTTTTGAGATCAGTACCCCATTTGTTTGATGTATCTGTTCTAATAAATACTGGCATCTATTTTTGCCAAAGATAATATTTAATGATTGCAAATATCACATTTAACGGTTATTGTGAAAATTTCTCCACATCTAGAATAGTCCTTTAATATCAAAATATTATAGTTTATTCATGAATGTCGTATTTCTTAAAAGCTAAGTCTGATCAGAATTGTATGCTATCAGGGCATTCTATGAAAAAATGTATTGTGTCTTCAGTATTCGTACAAGTGGTTTTGGGACAGAATCTTTCCTGCATGGCTTTGTGTTTTAGATTTCCTTTAGCTCCTAATTTCCCCAGACAACTTAACCATGTAATATCCCACATTCGCTGTGGAACTCTGCTGTCCGTTAGGGTTGCTAATGCTTGGCATTTCGTTGGGTTCACATTCTGGAAAAATCAGGGTTACTTTTTTTTTTACTTATTATTTTGCCCTTCTTACTGCCTCAGTCATTCCATTCTCTCCGATCCCGCAGGTTCACACACTTCCCCCTCGCCAAGGAGTCTGCCCCTAGAGCGCATGCAGCGCTAACTCCGTAATTCTAGAGGCCCGATAATTGCCGTGAGACTGAGGAAGGTTCCCACTTACCTCCCTCAACTTTCAGGGGAGCGTGCACCTGCACAATGGAGTCTGCCCTTGGCCCTGTGGATCTGCGGGGCTGGAGGGATCATTGCCTAGGAATGGAAAGGGTTGTTTATCCCTTGTTCTGTCCCCCAACATCAGCATACAATGAGGACCAATGAGCCAGACGCACACTGAGACGTGCATCCGCTCCTGTCCTCTGCTGATGCTGACTCTCACTGCTGCTTCCCCGACCGCACCAGCACCATCCGAGGTCACCCAGGTGGTGGCGGTATAGCGGCAGGGCTAGCTTCCCGCCCCTCCCCGGAGAAGGAGAGCAAGTCGTCGGGTGCTCAATCCTTTCTCCCCCAGCTGACTCCTCTACTGTTACTATGTTGCTTGCACGCATGTGCAAGAAACATAGTGCCATCATGGAGATTTCGAGGTGTATCACCTCCTTCTCAATTCAGTCAGTGAGCTGGTAGGCGTGGTTTCTGTTATCAATGCATTTTGGAGCCGTCTATGACACGCCCAAATGCAGTGACATACAGTTGAAAGGGGAGCTACGCTCAGTGAGCAGCGATAAGAAGCTAGCTCCCCACATGCAGGCTTGTGCGCTCAGGCTGACGTGTGTGGGGGACGGGTGCCCAATCCCCCGCCGCTAAGCTGCATCTTCCCCAGTAGTTGGTGCTACGCTGGGAGCCTACCCCAGCGTGGCAAGCAGTCCTTGGCCGACAGGTGCCCAATCCCCTATCAGCTGAATGCCCCCATTCCTTGTGCACGCTAGGAGCTCACTCCTCAGCGTGACAACGTTCCACGACATCTTTTTTTAAACCTGTAAAACAAAAACGGTCCTGGGCGGCGTGCCTTCTTCCCCTCCCAACCCGCACCCACCCACTGCGCTCTAGCTCTCCCCACACTCCCCCACCCCATACTTACCTCCTGACTCGGTGCGACGATCTCGTGACCGTGGAACATGTCTGCAGTCTTCAAACAGCCGACCTAACTGAAATGCCGGTGGGTTGCATAATGGGCCAGGATGGGGGTTTCAACTTGTTGTTTATCTCAGGTAGCAATTTTGCATCAGTTCTTTCAACATGGTGACCTCTTCATGAATGATGTCACTGTCATGGCGTTATTCTGTCTCGGGTGCGATTTCGCGCAGTGACTGCGAAATCACCCTTTGGGCCTGAATACCACCATGACAGTGACATCATTCATGAGAAGGGGTCCTAAAAACCCCATGTTGAAAATTTGGTCCAAAAATTCCAAAAAATGACTGTTTTACAGCTTATCGCTATAGTTCCACGCGAGGCCTCGTAGTTCACGGTGAATTTCAATATTTTCACCCAGATTTTCAACATTGCCATTTTACCACACCTTCTTATGAGTAGTACAGCTGTCATTTTTCACATCTCACCTAAAATGTGTGTTTCCAAACATGTAGCTAGAATGGCCATTCGTGTGCAAAATCAATGTACGGGACAATTTAAGAAAATCACAGTGACACTGTTCATAGCAGAGGTCTTAAATTGCTATGTTGAAAATTTGGTGAAAAATTCCCAAAAATGACTGTTTCACAGTGATAGATGCCATGGTTCCTCATGGGCTCGTAAGTTCACAAATTTTCAATATTTTCACTCAGATTTCAACATTGCCATTTTACCACACCTCCTTATGAGCAGTACAGCTGTCATTTTTCATCCTGTCCAAAATGTGTTTCATGTAGCTATAATGGCACAGTCGGTGTGCAAACTCAATGTATGGGACATATTAACAAATTACAGTGACACTGTTCATGAGCAGAGGTCTTAAAATGGCTATGTTGAAAATTTGGTGAAAAATTTCCTAAGAATGACTGTTTTCATGTAGGCGTTCATGTCTATGAAGTTCTTACGTTGATCGTCAGAAGTTTTGCAAATTTTCAATATTTGCACTCCAATGACTTCCAAATACCTAAACAGCACATAGAAGCAAGCAACATTCGGCATTGACAAATGCTTGTTTAATGTTAAATACAATATGATTGTACAATTGCTTATGTCCTAATGTTAACAGTCCTTTTATCTACTTTACGTTGTCTAAGTTTACATATAGAAGCCTCCGCGTATTCTGGCAGCTGATATTTAGCTAATAATTTGAGTGGAATCTGTTCCCATTTTCCTTTGTATAAATGAAACATTTGTACTAGCCATAGCTGCCAAGGAAACTGTGGTGGGTTCCAACAGCTTCCAATGGTGTTAGTTATGTCAAATGTGTGATAAAACACTACTGGGTTTATCATATTAAGTCCTCCTTTTGTAAGGGAGTGTATGTGGTGAAATCTCTTTTACTTGATTAACATGGCTACTCCCATAACATTTGAACGAAAACAGCCTAGACTTCTAGTCTCAAATTGTAATGGGGTGCTATATACATAACTTTAAATATGTGAACATTGGTATTAGAATTTTTTTTATTATCCAAACCCTTTTTTCTTCTTCCTAGCCTCCAGTTCTTCCCGGTTCTAACTTTTATTTCACTAGCTTATAACTGTTTTTCCCAGTTTAAGAATACTGGATCTTCTTTCTTAAACCATACAGTATTCCTAGAATTTTCTGTGGGGCACTAGCTATCCTAATTCCAGCTATTTCTTCCTTTCCATCTTCTGTAGCCTCTAATGGCATAGCAACACGTTTTGCGGTACTAATCTCGGCTCCTGATACTGGGGAACATTTCTGGAATGTTTGCCCTGCCTTTTCACCTAATAAGATATTTGATGCAAAGATGCAGACATCATTTGCATATGCTGTTACTTTTTTTCTGCCTGCAGTTTGGGATGAGGGGCTAGGCCTATAATTTGGTTGTCCCACTTTATTTGCTGAATTATTGGGTCTAGGGCAAAAGCATACAGCAAGGGGCTTAAAGGGCACCCCTGTTGTACTCCTCTCTTTAGTGAAATAATCTGTTCTAGATTTCCATTAACAGAAGGTAAGAAACATGTACCTTCATACAACCCTTTTATCCATTCAACCATTTACTTAGGGACACCATATGCCGTTAGTACATTGAATAATTATTGATGCTCCTTCCAATTAAAGTTCCCTAAGTAAATATAAATGATGTTGAACCCTCCTTTGGGGAATGGCGCACATCTGTGCCGGATCTATAGGTTTGGTTGTTACCTGCTGTAATCATTTACATATTATTTTAGATAATATTTTGATAATCACTGTTTAAAAGACTTGTAGGTTTCCAGTTTTTAATATCATGTGTATCCCCCTTTTTAAAAATATAGCCAATAATCACTTTCCCTAAATTTAGTATTTCTCCTCCTTGTTCTAATATATAGTTAAAAACTGGTTCCAACACTGTACTCATCTCATATGCATATTCTTTATAAAAAAAATCATTGGATAGACCATCTAGTCCTGGGGATGTTCCTGTATTTAAAGTTTTAATTGTCTCATAAATTTCTTCCTGTGTGATAGTTTTTCTAATCCCACCAGGGATTCTATATCTATCTGGGGCAATGGGGCAGTCATAATCCTAGTGAAATCATCTCTATTTCCAGACCTGATGGAAAATTCAGTTTTCAGATGTTCCTTAACAATAAGTAACATTCCTAAATCTGTTTTTGCTAAGGTGCCATCTGGCTTTTATAATCCTGTCATTATTGTCTGATCCAATCTCTGTTTACATGCCATGTAAGGCTCCAAGGCAGGTTGTTTTGCTGTCCCATACCTCATTTCAGCATCTAAAGTCCTTGCCCTATCATACTGATATGTAAACATTTTTTTTATTACTGCAATTTGAGATACATGTTTTATTAGGTCTTTCAATGGAAAATACATTAATTTATACAGTTGATTTCAATATCCTAGTTATTTGATGTAATCTGAGTTTGATTTTTCTTTTCCATATGAAATAGAGTTGCTTTAACTAATTTTGGGCATCATGCCACCATTCCCATATATCATCATACAAACATTTCGTTGATATCCTTACTGCCAGTAGTTGTTCAGTTTTATTGTGTACTTCTTGCAGCTCTAATACTGAAGAATTGGCCCACCTCAGAGGCTGTGAAAAACCCTTAGGTGCTGTTGCCAAACTGAAAGTGGCAAGAATAAATACAATGGTCGAGAATTATGGGCCTGATATTTATTTTTAGCTGGTCTGCAGAATTTAGTAGTGTTAAAAATCTATTTTATTGGTATAGGTATTCGCTGGTATGTAGTCCCAGAGCCTTTAAGCTGTCTATATGCATCTATTAAATGTGCTCCTGCCATCACTTTTAAGGGTGTGACAGTCACAGAATGAGTTTATGAGCTCAATTGAGGAACGAGCATTGATTCCACTGAAATTGAGTGTAAACCTGTTCAAGTGTGTATGTAAGCAAGGCAATGAACAGGAGGAGCCAAGGACTGATCCTGAGGACCCCACTAATATTCCTTAGGATGAGACGTCCCTTAACGACCCTCTGGGTCCGATCCTGGAGTCAGTGCTATCCACCTGATCATCGGTTCCCCACCCCATTTCTCCAGCTTGTTAACAGGCCCCACGAGGAACAGAGTCAAACCTTACTGAAGTCAAGATAGGGCATCACGGTCTACAGGTCCAAGGCTCGTCGCAGTGTAAACTCCACAGGTTTGTCTGACACATTCCTAGGACAAATCCATACTGTCATCGTCCAAACTTGACTTTCAGTCCCCAACTCTCCTTGACAATGCCTCCATCACCTTGCCACCACGATGTCAGGCTGGGCCTGTAGTTCCTGACCTCCCTTGATCCCCCTCGTGGATAGGCACTATATACATCACCTTCAGTCCTGGGACACCTCTGTTCTCAGAGAGATGAAAACTCCACCAAGGTTTCTCAGGACATCCTCAGATCCTTCAGCACTGGGATCTAATTTATCTGGCCCTGGTGCTTTCTCAGTCTTAAAGAACTGAGGGCTTCCTCACTCTCTCTGCCATGGCGTCCATCTCACTACCTTATCCCCTGCCCACCTTCCCCTCCTGCCAGTGATGGCCATCCTCTCCCAGACCGGCATCGGAGGTCCCCAAGTTCCCTTCTCCATGTGTGCAGCCCCCATTTTCCTTGAAACTGAGGCAAAGTACCGTTTAATACCTCAACGGCTCCCTGGATCTGTGCCCATCCTCAATTTAATCTTGCTAATTGCCCTTCACCCTTCATTTTCCCCAACGTATCTAAGAACCCTCTTCTAATTTCTAGCCAGGTTCTGCTCCTTCCTTGTAGCCACCTCACCACCCTAATGGCCCTTTTGGCCATCCTCATACTCCTCATCTCTTTCTTCTTGACCTTAAAATGCCTATATGCAGCCTTGTTTCCTCACCACCTCCTGAATGTCCTGGTCCACCAACAGGTTTACAGGCCTACCATTTCGTCTTACTCTTGCACAGGTGCTGGTAGCATCCACCACCCACTGAAAATTTCCCACCCTTCAGCATCCATGTCTGGCCCAATCCCTCAAATGCTTCTTAAGATCCTTCCCATTTCCCTGAAATCCACCCCTGAAGTCAGTACCTCCATCTTTGTGCACTCCTCTCCCCTCTAGGTCCAGGCAGAACCATGCCGTGAAGTCGCTCTATAACAGGTCCCTTACTCAGGCCCCAATCTGGTCACTGTCTGCCAGGACCATCCATATCTAAGCCTCCTCTTGGTTCCCCACTTGCACAGTTAGGAGCATCCTGAAGACATCCAACAAACTCTGTTCCTAGCCACCGATGATGTCATAGTCACCCAGTCATTCCAGTGTTTAAGTCCCCAACACCACCACCCTTGCCCAATTTGCAGTCTCAAACATCACCACCAGACTCTCTTCAGCTCCTCCACAGCACAGAGGTCTATACCACTCCTGTTTTACTCTCTTGCCCCATTTGTTAAAGCTGACAAAGTACACACAGTTCTCTCCCACCTCCACACCTCCTATGCCAATACAGTTTTGACATTATTGCTACCCTCCTCCCCTCCTCCCTGTCAGCCTGAACATGGTGTAACCTTGGGTTCATGTCCCAGTCAGCCCTACGGTGGCCCAGGTCTCAGTGACCTGCCACATCCCTCCCTCAGTTAGCATCACTGGAGCTCAGGCCATTTGTGCCCAAGTCCTGGCATTCAACAAGTTACCTTCACCACCTAAGTATACTTCCATTCCCCTGCGCATTCAATGATTCCATCTTCCCCGGTCAGCACCTTACAGTGGCCCTTCACATTCCTTCAGCTCCAGAGGTGGAGTCTGAGTCCTCCTTTATCTAACCCCTCGATAGCCTTCTCCCATTCCCCCTTCAAGATTAAACCCCACTTTCTATGTAGACCCTCTATTTTTCAACAAGTTCCCTCCTCAAGTGAGGATGTAGTCTATCATACAGATATAGATATCCTCCAAGTCTCCCAATCCCCATCAACACACCTCTGGCTCACCACCCTGAGCCACTGGTTATCCCTAATCTTCCTCTTGTGTTCCCCCTAGCCCTTGGCACAGGAGTTCCAGAAATCACATCTATGTCATGACAGACCCTAACAGCTCCTGAACCTTACCTGTATCTAACTCTATTTCCCTCAATGTCATTGGTGCCCAGGTAGCCAATATATCAAGAACCTCACAATCCTTGCCAGCTGATATACCTCATGCTTGGCCTGTACCGATAGTCCAGAAGCATTTATTCTAACTAGGCAGGCTTCCTCTGCTTATCATTTGATACCCGACATGGAATCTAACAGGATCACTCAGACACCCCTTTTCCTCCATTTTCCCCTTCCATCTCATCCCTTTCTATCCCTCCCAACCGGCTCCTTGTTCTCCCCTATCTGGGTGCCCTCTGCGCACCCCTTAACTACCCTAGCCACCCCCTCCCTCTATCCTACCTCCTCCTCCTCCAGTATCCATTTGTGCCCCCTCTCCCCTATGCTGCTGACTGGTCCTTCCCCCCATCTACTAAACTTATCAGCTCGTCTCCTTCTTCCCGTCTCTATTTAGCCCCTCCTTGCCTGTCATACTCCCTGACATAAACCTCAGCCTTTACTGCACCCTCCTTGTACTTCAAACCCTCTCTTGTAACTCCTCCAACTGGTCCCTTCCTTATGCTTTCTCACTTCCCCTCCTCTCCTCCTCCTCCCATATCCACTGCTCCCCTAACACCCATCCCAAGTTCCCCTGTTCTTCCCGCTATCAGCCTTGCCTCTGCCTGCCTCCATTCATCTCAACCACCCTGTTATAGCCATCACCCCTCATCCTCAAACAGAAGAGAACTGGGCGGTTACTGATGCAAGTCTGATCCACCTCCTCCCTTGCTTCCTTCTGTTCTGCCCCAGCCATCTGCCTGCTTCCTGAGAATGTCTCCTTCAGCCCCCCCCTCTGTGAGGTCCCCAGATACCTGCCTGGTAGTGTCCTTCTTTGGGCCCCTCTGTGGGTCCCTATGTGACCCCAGAGTACTCCAAAACCCTTTCCCTATGCCACCACTCCAGGCTTGCGCAGCCCATGGAAGAGCCCCTGCCCTATTCCAAACCATACTTCCCACCTCCTCCAGCTGTCTCCTAATCCCTCAACCTCCTCCCTAGCTGTGCCAGCTAGGCACAATGGGTAACCACCCAACTTCCAACCCAATCCAGTATCATGGCCTTCACACCCTGTGCCCACCACCTCAGATACCTGCCCTACTGATTGGTCCCATCCCCTCAAGTAGGTTTCCTTGGGTGCCACCAGACCCCCACCAGTCAAGACACACCCTACCCACCTAACTAGTTCCCCACTAATCTAGATACAGTCCACGACAAACAGGTACCCCGCTAGTAGGTGCAGTACTACACAGTAAACTTAGAGAGTTACAACTCCTAGCTCTCTCTCAGCCCTTAAACCCAGCCCATGGCTGAACAACCCAGGCCACCAGACCCTTTCCTCCAATTGCAGGCGGTATTCCTATAATCAGCTCTGGGGAGGGAGGGGTGGGGAGGGTAGGACTGAGCCTACACTCGACTATCACGAGGTGTATCAGCCCTGTACTGCCCTCACTGCACCTCAAGCACTACCAGCAGAAATCTCAAGTCTACTTCCTTCACATCCAGCTAGAAGTTTCTTTCCCATTCACCTCTAACTGAAGACTGACTGAGTTGATCACCTTACTCAACAACAATAATTCCTGTAATATGATGCCTACTTACAGGCAGATAGCGCTTTTAAACACACACACACACACACACCTAAATAGTCTACCGAAACAAACAGAAAACCAGCTAAGAAAATCTTTCAAATCCACCTCTCACAGCTCCTGCTTTAGCACCCACAAACACCATTGTCTGCAAACACAGAAACCAGCTAAGACAAATCTTTAAATCTACTTCTCCAGCATCAGCTGACTTCTTTCCCCATTCTCTAACGGTGAATCATTCTATGCCAAACGTCCGTATGAAGGTCCCATACTCAGCTTCTCATACTTGTTTTAAACAAGGAAATTCTAATTTCCTAAAGAAAATTACATCTTTCCCACTGTTTGAGATAGTTGAGAATTGAGTTTTCTTTGTGTTTCTTAATACAAACATTGAAGCAGCTAGGTTAATAGTAGGCAATTGCCTTGCTTCATACACACTTGAACCGGGTTAACTCAACAGTGGAATCAATATAGTTCCTCAGTGGGCTCATAAACTCATTCTGTGACTCTCACACTTAAAGGTAGTAGCAGGAGCACATTAGTAAATGCATAAACAGCTTAAAAAGGGCTCTAACCTACATGAGTACCTATGCCAATAAAATAGATTTTTATTTTCTTCTAAATTCTACAGACCAGCTAAAAATATATCAGGCCAGATTCTCAGACCATTGTTATTATTCTTGACACTCGGTTTGCAACAGCACCACCTGGGGTTTTTCAGCCTCGAGGTGAGCTGAATTCTTCAATATTAGAGCTGCAAGAGTACACAATAACTGAACAACTACTGGCAGGATATCAACAGAAATGTTTAACATGATATATAGGAATGGTGGCGATACCCAAAATTGAATTAAGCAACTCTATTTCATATGGAAAAATCAAACTCAGATTACATCAAATAACAAGGATATTGAAATCAACTGTATAAATTAATGTCTTTCCATTGAAAGACTAACATGATCTCAAATTGCAGTAATAAAAAAATGTTTACGTATCAGTATGATGAGCAAGGACTGATCACTGAAATGAGGTATGGGACAACAAAACGACCTGCCTTGGAGCCTTACATGGCATATAAACAGAGATTGGATCGACAATGACAGGATTATAAAGCAGATGGCACCTTAGCAAAAACACAGTTAGGAATGTACTTATTGGGAACATCTAAACTGAATTTCCAAAAGGTCTGAAATGAGAAGATTTCACTAGGATTATGACTGCCCCGACAGATGAATGAATAAATCCTGGTGGGATTAGAAAAACTATCACACAGGAAGAGTTATGAACAATTAAAACTTAATACAGAACATCCCCAGACTAATGGTCTATCAATGATTTTTATAAAGAATATGCATATGAACAAATACAGTGTGGGAACCAGTTTTAACTATATATTAGAACAAGATACTAAACTAGGAAAGTGATTATTGCTATATTTTTAAAAGAGACACATGATAATAAAAGCAGAAACCTACAGACTCTTTTAAACAGTGATTATCAAAATATTATCTAAAATAATATGTAAATGATTACAGCAGGTAACAACCAAACCTATAGATCCGGCACAGATGTGCGCCATTCCCCAAAGGAGGGTTCAACATCATTTATATTTACTTAGGGAACTTTAATTGGAAGGAGCATCAATAATTATTCAATGTACTAACGGCATATGGTGTCCCTAAATAAATGGTTGAATAGATAAAGGGTTGTATGAGGTATGTTCTTCAACCCTGATAACGGAAATCTAGAACAGATTATTTACTAAAGAAGGTACAACAGGGTGCCGCAAAGCCCCTGTGTACCTTCCGCCTAGACCAATAATTCAACAAATCAAGTGGACAACAAATACAGAAACTAGCCCTCATCCCAAACTGCAGGCAGAAAAAGTAACAGCAGCAAATGATGTCTGCATCTTGCATCAAATATCTTAATGAAGTGAAAAGGCAGAATGACTGACAGAAATGTTCACAGTATCAGGGCCAGTTAGTACCAAAACGTGTTGCTATGCCACTAGAGCTACAGAAGATGGAAAAGAAAAATAGCTGGAATTAGGATAGCAGTACCCACAGAAAATTCTAGGAATACTGTATGGTTTAGAAAAAGATCATGTTCTTAACTGGGCATGATTTATAACGCGTGAAATAAAAGTTAGAACAGGAAGAACTCAGGCTAGAAGAAAAAAGGGTTTGGATAATAAAAAAATTCTTATTACCAATATTCCACATATTTAAGTTATGTATATGCACCCATTACAATTTGAGACTAGGATTCACAGCTGTTTCGCTCAAATGTTATAAGAAGCCAGTATTAATCGGTAAAGATTTACAACCTCACAAAGGAAGGAGGACCCAATATGATAAACCCAGTGTGTTTATCCACATTTGACATAACAAACACCATTGGGCTGTTGGAACCCACACAGTTTCCTTGGCATATAATAATAAAATATTTCATTATACAAAATAGGAACAGATTCCTCAAATTATTAGCTAAATATCAGCTACCAAATCTGTGAGCTTCTATATATAAACTTAGACAACAAAATAGATAAAAGACTGTTAACATTAGGACATAAACAATGTACAATCATATGTTAACAGTAAACAAGCATTTGTCAATGCGAATGTTGCTTCTTCTATGTACTGTTTGGGTATTTGATCATTGGGTGCAAATATTGAAAATTGCAAACACCACGTGCGTAGAACTGCATAGCATCAGCTAATAAAACAATCATCTAGAAATTTTTCGCAAATTTTCAACATAGCCATTTAGACTCTGCTCATGAACAGTGTCACTGTAATTTTGTTAATATGTCCCATACATTGAGTTGCACACCGACTGACATTGTGCTACATGGGGAAACACATTTGGACAGGACAGAAAAAATAACAGCTGCACTGCTCATAAGGGTGTGGTAAATAGCAATGTTAATCTGGAGTGAAAATATTGAAAATTTAGAACTTACGAGCCTGCGAGGGAACTGTACCACCAAGAAAAACAGTCATTTTAGGAATTTTCACAAATTTTCAACATGCAATTTAAACCTCTGCTCTGAACAGTGTCTATGATTTTCTTAATTGTCCAGTACACGATTTTACACAGATACGCCATTCTAAGCTACATGTTTAAACATTTTGGGTGAGATGTGAAAAAATGACAGCTGTACTACTCATAGAAGGTGTGGTAAAATGGCAATGTTAAAATCTGGGTGAAAATATTGAAATTCGTGAACTTAAATTATAAGTAGGGTACGCCCAGCGTCACGCTATCAAAACGGTCATTTTTGGAATTTTGGACCAAATTTCAACATAGGGTTTTGGGACCTTCTCACGAATGTCACTGTCAGGAGGCGGTATTCCAGGCCCAAAGGATGATTCACGATCACTATCCGAAATGCAGCCGAGCAGAATAACGCCATGACGTGACTATCATGAAAGGTCACCATGTTGAAAGAAATAAAAAGCCTACCTGAGATAAACAACAAGTTGAACCCCCCATCTGGCCCATTATGCAGCTTGCCATTTCCTCTCAGTTGCGATGACGGCTTTGAAGACTGCAGACATGTTCCCAGTCACGAAGATCGTGCTGACAGAGTCCGGAGGTAAGTATGGGGTGTGTGTGGGGAGGCTGGCTGCGCAGGGTGGGTGCGGTTGTGGGAGGGGGTCGGAGACGCGCAGCAGGACCGCTTTTGTTTCACAGGTTTAAAAAAAAAGATGTCGGGACGCTTGTCACGCCTGAGGTGGGCTCTAGCGCTGCACAAGGACGGGGGGCATTCAGCTGATGGGGATTGGGCACCCCATGTCAGCCAAGGACTGCTTGCCACGCTGGGGTGGGCTCCCAGCGTAGCACCAACTACTGGGGACGATGCAGCTTAGCCGGCGGGATTGGGCACCCCGTCGGCTATACAGCATGCGTGGCACGCACACGCCTGCGTGGGGAGCTGGAGCTATGCTATCGCTGCTCACTGAAGCGTAGCGCCCCTTTCAATCAGAGGCCACTGCATTTTGGAGCCAGTCATAGACAGCTCCAAAATGCATTGACCAGAAACCACGCCTGCCAGCTCACTGACTGAATGGGAGGAGGTGATACACCCAAATCTCCGATGATGGCACTATGTTTCTTGCACATGCGTGCAAGCAACATGAAAAGTAACATTAGGGAGTCAGCTGGGGAAGAAAGTTGAGCACACGGACTTACTCTCCTTCTCCGGGAGGCGGGAAGCTAGCCCTGCCCTTCTACCCGCCACCACCTGGGTGAACTCCGGATGGTGCTGGTGCGGTCGGGAAGCAGCAGTGAAGTCAGCATCAGCAGGGACGGAGGCGGATGCATCTCAGTGTCGTCCTGGCTCGTGGTCCTCATTAGCCATGCTGATGTTGGGGGACAGAACAAGATAAACAACCTTTCCATTCCCAGGCAATGATCCTCCAGCCCCGCAGATCCACAGGGCAAGGGCAGACTCCATTGTGCAGGTGCACGCCCCTGAAAGTTGGGGAGGTAAGTAGGGAACCTTCTCGTCTCACGGGGGTTATCCGGGCCTCTAGATTACCGAGTTCGCTGCATGCATCTGAGGCGAACGACTTGGCGAGGGAAGGTGTGTGAACCTCATGGATCGGAGAGAATGGAATGACTGAGGCAGTAAGAAGGGCAAAATAAGAAAAAAAAAAAAAAGTAACCCTGATTTTCCAGAGAACCCCACCGAAATGCCAAGCATTGTAACCCTAACGGAACAGCAGAGTTCCAGCAAGCGAAGTAGGATAATACATGGACAAGTTGTCTGGAAATTAGGAGCTAAAGAAATCCAAAACACAAAGCCATGCAGGAAGATTCTGTCCCAAAACCACTTGTACGAATACTGAAGACACAATACATTTTTTCATAGAATGCCCTGATAGCATACAATTCTGATCAGACTTAGCTTTTAGAGGAAATCGACCATTCCTAAACGGAATAAACTATAATATTTTGATATTAGGGGACTATTCTGGAATGTGGAGGAATTTTCACATTAACACGTTACGTGTGATATTTACCAATCGTAAATATTATCTTTGGCAAAAATAGATGCCAGTATTTATTAGAACAGATACATCCGAAAAATAGAATAGCTGATCTCACAAATTGAGACAGTAATCTTGGACAGTTAAAGATAATGACAAAACGAAAATATGCACCAGAAAGGGCTGTTCCTTATGGAAGAATTTGGGAAATATTTTTAGTATGGTGGAAAGGAACTGTAGAGAAAAAAAGGAAGAAACTATTAAGGAATTGTTTAAGGAATGTACATATTTACAAATCATAAAAGGAATGTTGGGGCTTCTTGTACTGTATTATATTGATTTGAATTGAGATTTCTGAGTGTTTGCAACATGATGTAATGTTTTGTTGCTTTCAATAAAGATTCTCCTACTCTCCTGTAGAAACCTTGTCTGCCTGTCAAAGATGGCAGATGCTGGGGGAATGAGTGTAGAAGAGTTGGAGGAGCTGGAGTTAGTAGCTGAATTGGAGAAAACAGAGAGGATATGAATATAGTTATGTCAGAGACAGGAGCAGACATAGTCCAGTGAGAATGGAAAATTCCCTTCTAGTGCTAGTAATGGAAAAGAGTGATTTATCCCGTACATAGACTCTATGCTAGTCACAACATCATCGCACAGTTTGGAGCATTCTGATAGTCTGTTTATGGCTCAACAAAGAAGAAATTCTAAGGCAAGCAATGCGGTAAAATAAAGACTTTCTAGGATAGAGGTGGCAGGATGGATAGGGTGGGTTGATGGAGGAAATAGGGTGGGGTGGGTGAAATATTAAAGGTGAAAGGGGAGCAATGAGCAATGAGCATGGGGACGGCACTGGGTCCAAGGGGAGATGCTGGCATTACGGATCACAGCAAACTGAGGGCTTTGAGGTGGGGGTGTGGGGATTGATATGAAACTGGAGGCCCAGGGAGAGGGTCCAGTGCCTTGATGGGGAAGGGCAGATGGGAGCTATCTGGGGAAGTTCAGGTAGGGGGTGTGGGAGTGAAAGGATGTTGGGATCCCGGAGGTGAGGATCGAGTGCAGGTATGGGGAGTGGGCTGACGGGAATGCTGCTGGAGCAGTGCTGAGTGGTGAAGTGGGGGGAGCAGCGGGGGGGAATGGTCGGGCAAAGCAGACAGTCAGTACAGAGGTGTAGGGGCTACTGTTGTCAATCTGATTGATGCTGCTATCAGTAAAAACAGAAGGGTGGTGGGGTAAGGGTGTGTGTGACAGAGGACTGAGTTTGACTCAAGAGTAAGGAGGAGATTAGGGTGCTCCTGCAGGACTCCATAATCAGGGCATAAAGTGGAGGGAGGAGAGGACAGATTGAGCTGTCAGGTCAAAAGCAAATCTGGTTTGACTGTACCCAAGGCCAAGCATTTGGTGTATGCCTTGGTGAGGGACTGTGGAGGATCCCCTCACATATTAGTGCACCTAGGCACAAATGACATACAGGGTAATAGTGTGGAGGAGATACAGGCAAAGTTCCGCGAGCTAGCCAGAGTGTGTCATGCTGTGGGATGCACAATCTCTTTCTCTGAGGTCCTCCCGGTGCCTAGATCCAGCGTGGGAGAAGCAGGAAAATCATGGAGGTAAGCAGAATGGCCCTAGAAGGTGGTGTATGGCTGGGGGCACAATTGGTGGGAGAATGGGGTGCAAATTGCAGAAGATAAAGGGCTGTACGCTAGGGACAGGCTTCACTTAAATTTGGGGGAGAGGGAGGTTTTGAAACAAAAACTGGCCAAATTCATTGAGCTAGGTGGGGTTGAAACTTGTGAAAGAGGGAGGGCTGGAGCTTGAGGCTGCTGTTGGCAGGCACTGCAAGGGAGGGCTTGTCCTTCTCCCCCTAACAGAGGGGATTGGGTGTTTAACTGGGGCACCTGACAGTGTGCAAGAGAGCAGGAGTTTGCAATTAACTGGAGGATCTTGGGTTGGGGGCAGGGCAGGGATACAGGGATAGAGGGGGTCTGATTTATACCACAGAATGGGAAATAAGATGCCTGAGCTGCAGGTGACGCATACTGAGGAGATGTGGATGTAGCAGCAGCCACTGAAGTATGAGCCACTCATCATCAACTGCGTTTCCTTAGAGGTACATTATGTTCCAGGAAGGACAGGGCTGTGAGCAAAGGGAAGGGGGTGTGGTGCTCATCAGGGAGGAAGAGACATTGTTTAACCAGAAGTAGCACACTATTTTTATTTATTTATTCAGTGAAGAATCGAATTACAATCTTTGAGTCACAGACTCTTTTGCAAAGCTCCATCAGATACAGTGGGTGGAGGGTAAAGCAAATTGAAATAACATACAGACAATCATTATTGACAATACAGTACTGGAGACACAGTCCAGGCATGATTAGATAAACTGTTGACAGACGTGGGCAGTAGTCTGTGGGACACTTGAAATAGAAAAGACATGAAGGCAAGAGAAGACAAGAAGGCGAGGCTTATCGTGGGATCTACTAGAGACCCTGTGTCGGGAGGAAGGAGATGCAAGGAAAACAAACATTGGGCAGGTTAGCCACAGTCACATATGGCAGATTCAAGAAGTTGAGCTTTGAGGCCTGATTTGAAATGGTGGTAGATGCTATGGGTCAGAGAGAGCGGCGGAGGTAGCATTTAGCCAAAGTGGGGCCGCAGTAGTAGGATCTTTGCCCAGGGATGTTCTACAGCGGGAGATAAGAAATGAGGGGTTGGCAGTGAGCCTTGTATTGCGTCTGATGGGGGCAGCGCTGACAATGGGGAGAAGGCAGCTGAGGCTTGCTGAGATGTATCTTTTAGCGAGGATGCAGGTGTGGTACTTTAGCCTTTGTTGGAAGTAAGCCAACCAGCTGAACATAGAGCTCTGGAGGCATGGGTAAGTCTGTTGCAGCCAGTGACTGGGCGACAGGCTTTATTCATGGCAATGTTAATGTAACTGGTGTGGTGGGTTCTGCTGAGCCATAGATCACAATCCAGTAGTCAATTAGGGAGAGATTGAGGAGGAGACTGCAAGCTGCATGGCTGTCTTCGGGTAAGCAGTGTTTCATTCTGTAGAGGATACCTACCCTGGCATTGATAGTGGGCGAGGTTGAATATGGACTATGGTAGGAGAGGAGTGTCCAATGTGATGTCCCAGATATTAAAAATATTAACTTGTTCAGAGAGGTGCCTTGTGTGTTTTTGATTAGGGCACAGCCTGACTGTGAGGGCTTTGGCGATGTGCAAAGATCATAGCCTTAGTTTTGCTATAGTTGATGATCAGGCAGTGTTCAGTGAACCATGTTTCAAGTTCCCAGAAGAAACTCTGTAGGGCAAATTGGAGGGTACTAGGATGTGGGTGTTTCCAGAACAGGACCGCATCATCAGCATAGAGAAGGCGACCGCTGCATGCCTTGGGAAGAGTTTAAAAGAGGAGTGAAAAGAAGTGGCCCAAGTATAGATCCTGTGGAACCCCGAGCAGACTGCTTGCGGAGGAGATGGTGGCATTTATTCTGACTTGTTGAGACCGGCCTGAGGGTAATCGCAAACCAGGCCGTAGCTTCAGTGGCCACATTTAGCTTTGGAAGGACACTGAGCAGGAGTTCATGATTGACAGTGTCAAAGCCTTGGACAGGTCCACATAGATGCACCAGCGATAGGCCTTGGTCAAAGGCGCCTGTGTATGAATAAGGTGAGTTCCGTTAGTGCAGTGACAGTGCTATGGCCAGTCCGAAACCATGTTGTTCCACTAAGCTGAAGCTTGTATCCAGATGTGACCTGGGAGCATGAGGAAGTTAAATGACTTGCTCAGGATCACACAGTATGCACCCAAGGCGGCTGTAGGATTCAAACCCAGGTCTCCAGATCTACAGCTCAGAGCCTTAACCCACTGCACTATACCTGCCTCCTACACAGGCACTGAGTTCTTCTTTTGGGCAGTATGCCCACACCACCCTTGATAGCCACCTTTCCACCTCACCTACTATTATTTCCGCGCGAGTAGCTCTATAATGCACTGTCAGCTCTGCACTGCCCTTCTACCCTTTATCCACCATCAGTCAATGACATCAGTACCTACACCAAAAATACTCTTAATAACCTTAGAAAACATCTGCTCCTGTTGCTCTGCTCAGGAAACAAACTAAATCCAAGACCTCCATGCTGATCGAATCTCCATCAGAGCTCCCACAGCTAAAAGGCCTCAGCTTCTTGCATATTAATGCTTGCAGCCTGCTAAAAAAGCAGGACTTAATACAGGCTTGGGTTCTTCACACTAAGCCTGACCTGATGGTGGTAACAGAGACCTGGTTCCAAAAGCTTCACCCCTGACCACAGCATTAATATTCCCTCTTACAATGTGTTCAGGGCTGACAGGTCATCTCGGGGAGGGGGTGTTTCCATCTTTGTCCTAGACAAATATACAGTGTCTGTTATTGACTCCACCTCAGGTGCCCCAAAATTTGAAAATATCACTGTAAAGATTTCCCTGCCAACCGAAAGAATATTTTCTTATCAGGCTGCTATAGAACACTGTCTATGGGCCTCCAGATACTACAACACTTTAGTAAAATTCTGGTATTATCAAACTCAGAAATGGTTATCATGGGCAACTTCAATTACGATTGGAGTTCACCATGCTCAGAGCCCCTAAAAAACCTCTGTGATAGCTATGGCCTCTCCCAGCTTACTTCTGATATTACTTGCCCCAACACCAAAATTCCTGCTTGCAGTACCCTCCTTGCTCTAATTCTCATCAATAGATCTCATAATTTTTCACATGATGGGGTTGTTGGATAACGACATTAGTGACCACGGACCATAGCCTGTGTGAGATACATCTCTAAACTAAACTCCACTCCCACCTTCAGGCTAAAAGGATCCTTAGACATTTCCAACTATCAAGCATTTCTGCTTGACATAAGTAAAATCACATGGCAAAAATTCTGCTTGGCTACTTCAGTCGAGAGACCTACACCCTGTTCCAGGACCTAGTCCTGAGGAGTCATTGACAAACATACTCCCACCATCAAAGTAGAACAGGGAAAAGACCTTATCCCTGGTTCAACAGTACTATGAAGACAGCCCTAAATGACGAGATCGACTATGGAAGGGCACATAAAACTAAACTTGCTCAGGAATGGTTGGAATTTAGAAGGTCTAGGAATTCGAGCACTAAGCATATGGGCTGAGAAAGCTAAATACTTTCAATGATCTCAACTCATCAAAAACAATGCCTCAAAATTTTGACAAACTCTTAAAGAGATAGAAGGCCACAGCCTCTCTTCGTCCCTGCCATTCAAAATTATCAATGGCACCAGTACCTTCACAGACAAGTATTAACATTCTTGAACGACTCAATAACCACTTCGCCACTGCTGGTCTTGCATTCGACTCTTCTCCTGCATGCAAGCTCCATGCAGAATACTGCCCTGATGACATTTCATGCCCCCCCTGCCAGGGACCACCTCTCTTCACCTTCATTTAGTTTCAAACCGATATCTTACAAACAAGTGGAAGACCTTCTACTCACCCTAGACACCAATGAAAATGTCGGCGCCGACTTAATCAAACCCTTCTTCTTGAAACTAGGATATTATTTTCTAACACCACCGTTCCTGCATCTCTTTAATCTCTCCCTCTCCCAAGGTGAACTCCCTGTAATCTGGAAAATCACTCATGTTATTTCTCTCTTCAAATCCGGTGACCCATGAGACCTCAACAACTATTGTCCTATCTCTGCCCATCCTACCCAAATTGTTAGAGAAAATAGTCAACACCCAACTGAGAGAATACCTGGATATGCACAAGTTGTTTAACCCCATCCAATCTGGATTTAGGCCTAACCATAGTACAGTCTCTGCCCTTACAAAAGTTAGCAATGACTGGCAGATGACTCTGGACTCGAAGAACTATGTCTGCGCACTTTATTTGGACCTCAGCAAGGCTTTTGACACTGTTTTTCATGACTTGCTACTGTCAAGCCTGCATAATATTGGTCTTCTCGAAAATGCCTTGAAATGGTTCTCTTGCTACCTGGTTGGCAGGCAACAGCAGGTTCAAGCTCAAGGTGATCTCTCACCGCGCAAAACTCTGCTGAGAGGGGTACCTCAAGGCTCAATTCTGGGGCCCCTGCTGTTTGCAGTGTACATTAACAGAACTGACCATAACATTGGCAGTGCAGATGTTCATCTATTTGCACATGACAGTTCTGTACATTGCTAGACCCACCCTCTGTGATAGGGGGACCCCTGTCTTAGGTGTAGCCCCCATAAAGGAAGAGAACTAGGTAAAATGCTCTTTAAAAATTAGGAGCCTCTGAGCCAAATCCCTCAAGACACCTTCTGCAGCCATAGCTATTGATTTTGAGAACGCCTTTGATTCCTTAAACTGGGACTACCTTCATCAAGTTTTATCTCATTTTGGTCTTTCTCATACCTTTTGCTCCTGGTTCAAGCTATTATATAATTCCCCTGTTGCTAAAGTACTTACTAATTCCACCCTTTCCTTTTACTTTCATCTAGCAAGGGGAACTAGACAAGGCTGTCCCCTATCACTGTCCCTGTTTATTTTAGCCATGGAACCCTTGCCTGCTTGTTTACGTCAATCTTTTAGCATTATGAGCATACCTGTAGGCAATTCAAGATATGTCTCTCTCTGCCACGCAGAGGACTTCTTAATCTTACTTGAAAATCTGAATGAGGCTGGGCCCCCGTTGGTTGATTTGCTTAATAATTTTACTAACATTTCTGGCCTTGCTTTGCATTATGGTAAATCACAAACTCTGTCCCTTAATGACCACTGTAAAGCCTTTATGAACATACCTCTTGGATTCCATTGGTCACCACATAGTATAACCTATCTAGGAATCAAAATTACTAGTAACTTAGGGAAGATATGGGAAGTTAACTTTAACCCCTCATTAGATAAAATCAAAACAATTCTGGACAGATGGAAACTTCTTAATCTCTTCTTCATGGGGAAAATCGCAGCCATCAAGATGTCCATATCTCCCAAGATTCTTTACTTCTTTGCCAGTATTCCTTTAGTCTTACTATCCTCATTTTTCGCTAAAATTGATAAATTAATAGGCAGCTTTATCTAGGATAAGAAACCACCGAGATTAAACTGCAACAAACGTCGATCACATTGAAAAACAGGGGGATTCTGACTCCCCTGATTCAAAGGCTACCTCTGGGCTTTTTGAATGGCCCAAACCACTAAATGGTTTCAGAAACCCTCCTCTCAATCATCACTATGGGTTGCAATGGAATATGCAACGTGCCCAGGAGGAGACCCTACTTCCTTCATTATTAACTCCATTTCCTCTAAACTAAAATCTCGCCTGACTATATCATCCTCCGTTCTTTAATGGAAACTAACCCACAAATTCCTGAAATGCTATCCAACACCCTGGTTATGTGTCCCCTTATGGGGCAATCCAATGCTCACTCTAGAAGATCATCCAATTTTTTGTCGTACATGGTGGAACAAAGGCATTTTCTTTCTCTGAAATATCTTGGACCAGAATTCATTCACTCTTAGATCATTTTCAGACTTGCAGGCCACATGGAAACTTCCTAAATAGAACTTCTTGAAGTTTTCACAAACTTGGGCAGCTTATAACTCTCTCTCTAGTTTAGTGTATAAGCATACTCTTCTAAACCCATATGTCTCGCACTGGAATAATTTATCAGTAAAACTGAATAGCTCTATTTACAAAGAGATTATTGATAATATACCTGATCAGTCTCTACAAGACAAAAATAAATGGAGTACTCTTCTTAACTACAATATTTCAGATGCACAATGGAGTAATTGTCGGCATATTGCACATAATACCTTTAAAGATGCCCATAGTTCTTTAATACAAACTAAAATTCTACATCTTTGGTATAGAACCCCCTCTGTGCTTCAATGAATGGGCCTATTAAATAATAATAACTGCTGGTGCTGCAATTTAGCCAACAGGGATCTACTTCATATTTATTGAATTGTTTCACCAGGAAAGATACACTAAGCAACTTAATGCTTGTCTCATGGTACGTCCTGGGGGAATGGGGAAAGGGATGTACAGAGTGCAAGTTCAGATACATACATAACAGATAGTGAAATTATACATACAGTTATAAAACAGGAACATGGCATAATGATACAATATAGGCTGTTGCAAGAGTTACTGTACAGACAGTTCATAGGAGCAGCAAACAAAGTATAATCAGTGCAGATAACGAGCAATAGGATGCAAAGTTGACAATGCATACCCTACAGGCAGTATCTTGTGGTCCTGTGCTCCCATTAATAAACTCTGGTGTAAAGTCTATTTACTTGCCTCCAGAGTAACAGGACAAAATCTACCTTTTGACCCCAAGCTATTCCTTCTAGGCATCCTTATTCCCAATAGCTCTCTCCTCTCACATGCACATTTTAGATGGCTAAACATACCTTCTCTTCTGGTCAAATGCCTGATTCTTATGAAATGAAAATCAACTCTGGTGCCTTCTCTTTCAGATGTTCTTCAAAGCCTCTCTCAGTATGCCTCCCTAGATCGATTATCTCATGTTACTCATAACTGACTCACTGTATATGACAGATGTTGGCAGCATTACTTCAAGTACATCAAACCTAGTTCTTATAGACCATAATTCTCAGAGATATTTAGCCCTCTTTCTTATTTAGCTCTCAGATTTGGTTTTCTCGAAACTTTTGTGCACATATATCTCCTCTTTTTTTTCCTTCCTTCTCTATTTTGTCCCTCTCTCTTTTCCTGCTTCCTTGCTCTTTTTCTCTTCTTTCTTTCCTTGCACACTTTACGCTTGTCTTCACCTGTCCATTACTGAACATTGTTCATTTTACCACATTTATCACTTTTTGCAATTTACTGAATGCCTTGCCGTAGCCTGCCCTAGCATTTATTTCGTACATGGTTGCCATTTCTGATTCTATAAAACCCTACTGATTGTAACCCTTCTGTTCTCCACTTATAACCTGTCTAGGTTTGTGTTTTATTATCAATACATGTATATTAGGCTTCTCCAATATGTTTACCCTATATACTGTGTTTGTTAAGTGATATTTTATACCTTATATTGAGGATATTCTTCTATTGTATAAGATGTGTGTTTTCTTATGTATTTAAATTTCAATAAAAAGATAAAGTGAAAAAAAACTTGGAGCCTCTGAACTTAGAAGTGTCTTTCCAGGGAGAAGGCAGCAGAGTTTGTTACTGTGGGAGAATATAAAAAAGAAAATAATTACATAAAATGGGAGAAAATAATAGTAGAGTATGTGTTCCGCAGTTACTAAGTTAGCAGGAGAAGGGAGAAGAGGAGAATGCCCTCATTCTTCCATTCCCCTTACTATCCCACAAACCACAACACGATGATGCTTTATATGTGTACATAAAGGTTCGATGTATTGGATGTTGTTATAGAGCTGATACTCTCAGTCTGGAACATTTATAATATTAACTGGGGACAAAACTCCAACAGAACCAGACTCAACCAATCTAGTACAAGCTATTATATCTTGTCAGCATATTGTCATGTTGTATAAATAGGACTGTACCCTGCTCAATAAGCTGGTCTTTGGTGAATGGAAGGAGCCCCAGTGTAGTAGCTTTTTCCAAAGTCCCTAGTTCACAAAAAAGTGTGGACTCTGCTGTTTCAGGGGGAAGCCTCCTCTGGAATTGAGCCCTATAGGGCAGCAGTGGCCCATAGTGTAGGAATTTATAGTGATCCGAAGATGTGAAGTCACCGTCCAAGGGAGGGGCTTAACCCCTTATGAGGATGCAGATCCCCCAATTAAGAAGTTAGCAAGCTTCTGAATAATATATGTCTAGAGACTGTTCAGTTCAGTTCAATTTTATTGTTGACAATGACAATATTGCCTTTACAAATTCGGAAACAAAAATATCACAAATATAAATTTTCTTGTTACAAACTAGTTATCTTATAAAATGTCATCATTCTTTCATATGCTAATACACTATTACACACATAATTTATATAAAGCAATCATTTTCCCAAGATCTTAATCATATTGTACCAGTCTGCTCTTTACAAATGTGTGATTTTTTTCTCAACATTATTTTGCAACATTTTGCTACCCTATCTAAAATATTTCCTCTTTTAGATCTAAAGAGATAATTAAATTAATATCTTGGTTCCATGTCAAGTACAGCTAATATTTCTCCAATCAGAGCCTTTCTTTCCTTACTATATAATGGGCAGAAAAGTAAACAGATGGATTGGGGTATCTCTATCCAATTTACAGGCACATGTATCATGGTTTGTCTCATTATAAAAACACTTAACACTGACTATCTAGAAGACCAAATCTCAGCTTAGTGAACACTTTCCTTAAAGGGGATTTTTAAATTTAAAATAATATTCAATGCCCAATTGTCTATTACAGCTGTTTTTTGCTAACCAATAGCTGAACTTAAGGTTCTTTGCCATACTAATTTCCTTCTGTAAATGGACATCCTGAATTCTTATATTAATTCCTCTCTTAATATCTCTGATCTCAGCTATTTGACTATATGTTTATGGCTTATTTATCTCTTCTAGAGTAAATATACTTGGATACTCAAAATCCATATTGTTTAAGTGCATTGCTTCTTCCAAACACATCCTAGACAACCTGCTTTCAGGCATGTTATATATTTTCAACCAATACGTAACTAGTCTTTGCTCAATAATACATTTTATAGGTAGTTGGCCTAACTCAAGTCTCATTAGTATGGAAGCAGCACTTTGTGGGATCCCCAATAGTTTTTTTTTTTAATAAAAAGTGTTCACTAAGCCATCCAACTTACCAATATTCCCACTTCCCCATATTTCTGAGCCATATAGGATCTGACTTTTTATTTTTGCATTAAATGTCTGAAGAGAGCCCTTCACAGATTGACCCCCATATTTATATGCAAACCTTTCCATTACAGGGGCCAGTCTATGTCTCTTCTGTGACATATGACTAGTATGGCAGTGTCAATGGCTCAGTAGGTAGCACACTCGCCTCTGATACCAGGAGATCAGAGGGCTGTGGGTTCAGGTCCCACATCTGTCACTTGGGTTAATATCCCAGTATTGACACTGTACTGCAGCATGAGAGGGGTGCTGTCTTTTGGATGAGATGTTAAACCGAGGTCCCATCTGCCTGGATTGGTGGTAGTTCAGATGGATGTTAAAGATCCCATGGCACTTATCGAACAGAGTAGGGGAATTTCCCCAGTGTCCTTGCCAAATTTCCCTCATTCACTAAAAATACCACCAACAGCTTAATCTGGTTCAACGTCAGTTGGCATTCATCTGTATCCCCCTCCCCCGGGTCGTGCCTGAAAATAGGCAGGATTTGTCTAGTGCACTTACCCGGTCAACAAAAAATAAATAAAATAAATATTTTTGCCTACTTAAATTATATGAAAATACAATTCCCAAATATGTAAAGTTGTTAACATATTCTAGTTTATAATTATCACACACTAGGTTACACATTTTATTTCCCTGCACCATAGTCTTATTAAACATCATATATTTTGTTTTCAGAAAATTGATATCCAAATCAGCTCTTGTTGCTACTTCATAACATTTTGGTAAGCGTCTACCAATTCCAGAAAGTTTGTTGCTATGATAACTATGTCATCTGCGTATGACTGGTAGGGGCATCCCCTGGATGCCACCTTCGGCATGTGCAGGCTAGGGTCCTTCAGCTCCTCGAGCAATCTATTCAGAAATATATTGAACAGAATTAGGTATAGGACACAGCCCTGTCTAAGTCCTATATTTGATCTAAATGTAGGTGTTGTGTCCCCTTGTTTATTACATCTTATCATAGTTTGATTGTCAGTATTTAGTATTTTTATCACGTTAAGTAGTCCCAAATCAATCCCATAATAAGTGAGCTCTTTCTGTAATTTTCCTCTATTTATCCTGTCAAAGACAGATTTTAAATCAATAAAAACACAAACTAATTTTTGTTTTTAAATATTAATGTACTTTATTTATTTTATTTTATTCATCGGTTTACAGACCTTTGAGTCAAAGACTCATTTACAAAGGCACCTCGTCAAGACAGCAATACATCACAGCAAACCAAACAGTACAGTACATGATGCTTAGACTAAAAAAGCAACCAGTGTTACAGGAATTCACTGGTGGTACATGCTTGGTAATAGGTAGATCACAGCAGTCATAATATAGGTACACGAGTACCACGTCAGGTAGCAACCAGAGATATTTTATTACATTAGTCAGCAGATGTTGCCTGAGACCCCAGGCATATATAGCAAAAGTAGACAGGGCAAACCCAGCCTAGGGGTGAGGGTAAGGGGCAGGTGGGGGATTATGTGCAGTTGCAGCAGTGAGTGCTGGTCAGATGGCTTCTGAGGGAGACCTTGAAAAGACCAAGCTTAGTGGAGTCAGCTATGTTGGCTGGGAGGGAATTGAACCAGGAAGGAGCCCAATAGCAAAAGGATCTCTGGGCCATAGAGGTCCTTTCCCTGGGGACAATAAGGGAGGTTTTGACAGTGCTGTGGGTGGAGACTGAGGGGGAGGCACGCTGCAGGGAGGTGGCGACCCCAAGGGGAGAGATCCCTAGCAGGGTCTTTTTTACAAGAAGGCAGGTTTGGAAGTGGAGTTTTTCTTTAAGGTTAAGCAAGTTGGTGGTGGAGTACAGCAGGCAGGTATGGGTGCACCTAGGAACTCCCAGCATTAGCCTGCAGGCCTTGTTTATAGACAGCTGGATTCTTGCAAGCGCAGTGTTGTCAGCTGCAGCACAGATGGGCAGCCCATAGTCGATTAGCGACAGGACAGAGGAGGTGATTGACAATCTAAAGGCCTCTTGTGGTAGGCAGTTCCTATGGTGGTATAACAGTCCAATCCTGACATTGGTGGCAGCAGGAAGGGCATTGATATGAGAATGGAAAGAGAGTGCCGAATTAAAGGTAATGCACAGATACTTGTTGGAGGAAACCTGCTCAATGGGGTTTAATTTGCTAGGAGCAGTACAGCACAGTGGTTTAAGGCTCTGAGCTACAAATCTGGAGACCTGGGTTTGAATGCCATAGCCCCCACTTGCATACTGTGTGACCTTGAACAAGTCACTTAACTTCCCTTTGCTCCCAGGCCACACCTGTAAACAAGCTTTCAGCTTAGTGTGTTACTCCTGGTAAAACAATTGGAAAAAAAAAAGGCAGTATCACGAGAGAGGCACCACTGGCTTTGCTTTGGCGATGTGAGAAGAGCATAGCTTTGGTCTTTTTTAGGTTCAAGACTAGCCTTTGTGATGTGAACCAATGCTCAGCTCTATCAAAAGCTTGTTGGAGGGTGGCCTGGAGTGTGTTGGGGTTGGGGTCAGAGGTGAAAGAGCACAGTGTCATCCACGTAGAGGAGGATCTTACTTGGGCAGGCTGAGGGGAGGGAGTTGAGGTAGAGACTGAAGAGGAGAGGGCCTAAAATGGAGCACTGGGGAACCCCAGAGCAGACAGGTCATGTGTCAAATAGGGTGCTATTGATTTTTACACACTGAGTTCTGGCAGAGAGGTAGCTGGTGAATCATGCAAGGGGGGGGCAGGGGAGAAACTAAGGCATCTGAGGGAGTCAAGCAGGAGAGAATGGCAAACCATGTCAAAGGCCTTGGAGAAATCAGTGAACACGGCACCGGCAAGACTTCCGGCATCAAGAGCAGAGTGCAGGAAGTTGGAGAATTCAAGTAGCGTGGTTGTGGTGCTGTGACCTGCACAAAAGCCATGCTGCTCAGGGCACAGAATATTGTGCATGGCCAGGTATTCGGCAAGCTGGTTGACAACTACTTTTTCAAGGGCCTTAGAGAGTGGGGGGAGGATGGAGATAGGTCGATAGTTACCTGGGGTCGCTCGATCGCTGCTCTTTAGGATGCGAGGGGTGATGGTAGTTTTACATGTGTTGGGGAACAGCCCCAGGCACAGAGAGCAGTTGAGCAGCTTGGTAAGTGGGATCAGGATAGCATCCAACGTCAGACGAAGTACCCTAGTGTCCAGTAGGTCAGTGCCGGGGTTGTTACTATTAACGGCTTTTTGCAGAAGGGGTCTAGCCTCCAGCAGGGAGATGGTATGCAGATAGAAAAGAGGTCTCTGGAGAGTGGGCAGGGGCGCTACTGGGATGGGGTCAAAGAAGTTACTGGGCAGGACTGAACTCTGGTCTCAGAAAGTGTGGTTTAAGCAGTCTGCAATGCCAAGGGGATCAGAACAGACAGTTCCATTAAAGGAGAGTTGAGGAGGGGTGAGGAGTGGGATTTCCCATTTAGCTCTTTCACATTATCCCAAAAGTTCCTAGCCAAGAGCGGATTGGTAGTACTAGGCTTTGGCCTGTCGAATGGCCCAAGTACACTTATTGCACTTGGCGTTGTATCCTTGCCTATCAGCTGGCTTGCCAGATTCCATGGCAATGTGCCATAGGTTGTTTCTCATTTTAAGTTTGTGAAGGAGGGAAGGGGTAACCCAGGGCATGTTTTGCTTTTTGGTGCGATTTCTAGTGAAGGGGGCATAGATGTCACAGGCAGTGTTAAAAGTACGAGTGAAAAATCCAGTGCCTTGCCTATGGATGGTGCAAGCCTGATTGTGGACCAATACAGTTGTAAGAGGTACAGTTTAAGGTGATGTAGGCTGCCTGGGAGTAAGCGATGTTGCTGGGTGGTTTGTGGTGCAGGTTTGCTGTTTGTAGTGGACCAAGAGACTACAACTGGGGAGTGGTCACTAAGTGAGTTGGGAAGTACACTGATATTGAGCACCCTCTGGGGGCAGTTGGTAATGGTGATGTCCAGGAGGGTGCTGGTGCCAGTAGAGAAGTTGAATCTAGTTGGGGTGATGACAAGCTGAGACATGTCAAGGGTGGCAAAGATATCTCTGGTTTGGGAGGCCATGGCAGAGAGCCAGTTGATATTCAGGTCACCAACAATTATATGGGCCATTTTGGGCAGTAGGTCAGAGAGGTAGTCAGCAAGCACCTGAATGGCAAGGTCTTGCTTTCTGGGGGGAATATAGGCAACAGTGAAAAAGAGTGAGCCCTTACCAGGGTTGGGGGAGATTTTTAGCATGAGGGCTTGTGCCCCGTTATCAAGCTTGGGTGGTAGAAGTGCATGTCCAAGGAGGGAGTCACGCATGTAGACAGCACAACAACCTCCACGCTTACCCACCCGATCTCTGAAAAGGGTGTAACCAGGGAGGGAGATGAAGGAGTCAAGGGTGGATTTGGATAACCAGGTTTCGATGAGTGTGACAATGTCTGGTTGGTGCTGAGTAACCCAGCACTGGAATGCAGCAGCCTTCTTAAGGAGGCTGCAAATATTCATGGAAGCTATGCGGAGTCCTTGAGCCTGGGCAGGCTTGTTCATAAGATTGGGCACTGGGCCAGGGTTTGGATGAATGTTACCTGATAGAAGCAGCAGGAGGGTGATTAGGCACACCAAAGCATGGCAGTGATTGTGGCATCTCCCCTTGCAATTGGACATGGGGACAGGTGCTGGGGTGCAAGGGGTTGGTAGAGTACGAAGGGTGGGAAAGGCAGAGAGGAGAAGAGACCAAGGTATGAGTGGGAAGTAAGAGGTAGGAGGGGTGGAAGTGTGGGGGGTACTGAGTGGGGGAGGTGGTCGAGCATCGGGGGTCTGGTAGAAGTGTTGTAGATAAGAGGGGGGTACTATGGGTAGAGGGTGACAGTCCTAAGTGAGGTAAGGCTGGTGTAGGAAGTAGGAGGAGCATCACATTCAGTGTCAATGCACTTGATCCCAGATGCATTGAGGATGATAAGTTAAATTTGAGCAGGAGAGAGGACCACCCCTTTAAGAAGTTACAGGAAGGAGAGCCCCTTTAAGGAGTTGCTGCAATTGACTAGTGTGAGGCTTCAGGGGGTGGCGATCACTGGGGAAGTGTATTTAATAAAGGAGGGGGAAGGGATGGGGGGTGGGCGAAAAACTGTACAGAGAGCAGTACAGCAAGGCAGTGGCCGAGCTGTGTTTTGAAAAAGGTACCTTGGGTGCTTGCTTTCTCAATGGGATCTGCAGCATCCAATCGGGAAGCGGCCACAGTCCCGAAGAGCCAGTCCAATTACGGGGATTGAAGCCTGACAGCTCCGAGCTAGGAGCTGACTAATTGTACCTGCTTTCCTTGATCAGGGAGTGGCAGGCTGGATGCAGAGGTCTGGTTGCCAGCAGGTAGCAGTGCAGGGCCACTCAGCTGAAGTGGAGAGCTTGGTTTGGGCTTGTGGCTAAAAAAGAGCAGAAAAAAATGGCAGGGCATTACTTAAAAAGTCAAAGACAAAGCTCTAGTAAATTGGTGGGAGGGCCCTGCACAATTTAGTGCTCAGAGCGGAAGTAGGTGCAAATAGTGGGAGAGAAAAGGTTCCTGCAGAGATGTCTAGTCAAAGGCTGCAGGTGAGAATTTACAAAACAAAAGGCTGGTTCAGGAGGTTGATGGGGGGAGGCCCCTTTAATGAGACCAGGGAGAGCTGGAAAGGAGGTATGTGGTTGAGAGGACTCAGGGTAGTCTAGAATGGGTACAGAAGATGGTCAAAAATGCCAGGCAATATTTACAGAATGTGCTGGTTCAGGGGTGTCAGAAGAGGGAATCAGGGTCCAGTAGATGTCAAAGAAACAGTGTGGGGAATAGAGAGAAAGAAATGCAAAAGGGAAAAAGCAAGAGAAAAAGGGAAACAAAGAAGGCAGTCTGAGGAGGAATGAGAGGAACCATGATGGGAAAAGAGTGTGGCAGAAAAACAGCAGGCAGTAGTCAGTTGTTCAAACTATTCTACAATATTGGGCAATTAGCTCAGCAAAAAAATTCAATAGTGCAAGCAGTAATAATAATAATAATAATAATTTATTTATTGTGCACCTTTCAGCCATCAAGGCACAGTACAATAAGATAATAAAATACAATAAAGTCAACATCATAAAACCTGACCATCCATAGCATCTGTGAAAATGCTCTTCGGAGCTGTAGACAGGTTGGGTTGCACAATCTGTCCACAGTTCTGAACAGCTGAGCTGGTCAGTTCTGAGTGGCAGAAATGTCCCCAGACAGGAACTCTGCCATCTTACGAGAAATCTCTGACTGATAAAATTGGTAATGTTCTAACAATCTAAGATGGTTGGCATACAAGCCAGATTTCCACCAACAGCATTCTAACCTGCGTCCTAGTTGCCACAACTCCCTCAAGGCCCCATCAAACCATGGAGCCCGAGGTCGAAGGGAGAGAGGACGCACACGAACTGGAGCAATAGAATCCAGGGCAGCGGTGATGGCGTTATTATAAGCCAAAACCAATGCCTCTGAATCATTGCAGTGAACAGGACATTGTGACAGGTCAAGGACCACAGCAAGGCCATCAGAAGAAATATTCCGTAAAGAGCAGTACTTGACCATCTCCATGGGGTCGGCCTACAAGGTGGGATGCCAAAATTGAATCTCACAGTGTAATGATCGGACCAGCCGACAGGTTCCACCCCCACATCAGAAGCCTCGCTCCCCAGGAGGAAGATCAAATCAAGAGAATGGCTACCTTTATGTGTAGCAGTGATAACCACCTGTGTTACACCCAGTGAATCCATTAACTGGAGGAAGTGTTGTCCAAATTGTGAAAGTTCGTCATCAATCCAGGCATTAAAATCACCCAGGACTATCAGCCTGGGAGACTCAAAAGCCATATCGATGATGAAGTCTGCAACTTCCTTAAGGAATTGCTTCCCATCCCCAGGTGGATGGTAAATGACAGCAATTCGATAGCCCACACCTGCCACAACAGCACATTCAAAAGAGCTGGTCTCCTCAACTGGAACACTAGTAAGTGCCAATTCAGTCTTGAAACAGACCGCAATCCCCACCCCCACGGTCCAACCTCGGGCGATGTATCACCGTATACCCGGCTGGAATTGCGGCCTCAAGTATTGGGCCCGCATTATCGTCCAGCCAGGTCTCGGTGATGCAAGCCAGATCTGTCGAACCAACAAGATCGAAAATCACAGTGGTCTTGTTCCGGACAGATCTGCATTTCACAGCAGCGCCTGGGTTGGACAAAACTCCTGGGCTGCCCTGGCTACCTGCTAATCGTTAACGATGGTGCCTTTTGGTATGGGAACCAAACAAGATGATCTCGCGCTCCAAGCTCCACTTTGCCCCTGGGAGTCTTCTGGGCTTAACACCTAATGAGAGCACCCGCTCCTCCAGCCTCCACTGTTCACCCCCACCTTCCCTCCGCAGGCAATATCTAAAGCCCAGCAACGTTGATAGGTAGAAAAACCCCAAAGGAGGGGGATGAAAAGGGCGGAGGGAGTGAAAAGCGGAGGCTGAATAGTGCACAACCGGGGGGGTAACAGGCAAACACATCTCACAGGCCCACAACCTAGCCCTGCACTCAAAAACTAAACGATCTAAAAACAATAATGTCAATAACATCGTACCCCTAAGAATCAACGACTTTTGAGATTCACCTCCTGTCCCTTAACTAAATACCTAAAAATACCAAATTACTAACTTAAATAACTAACATATAACAACCTAACTTCCTATCATAACCTAGATTACACAACGAAACAAAAAATAAAACTAAACAAAAAATTATAAAAGAAACAAAGATAAACTAAACAAACCAAAGAAAAAGATAAGGAAAATAGTTTTATAATCCACCCCCAGATTAGTCTCTCACACTTATCTAAAGGAGTGTGAAAATACAGATTGTTACTGAGCCCTCTCACTGCCAAACTAATTTCCAAAAAAATAAATAAATAATATAAAATAAAAACTTGACGACAGGGGAAACTCAAACTGGAGATACATAAAAATAAAAGTACTTAATGTCCAGAAAATACAAGGACCAGAGGGATTGAACACAATAATTCCAAGCAGTCAGTTCCAGAAGTTCAAGGTGCCAGAACAAATATCCAATAGAATCAAAGATCAAAATACAAGGTTGTCTTAGGTTATCGAATTTAAAAGTTTCAACCAGAGTCCTCTCAGGGCCCACAAATGTCTTCAAACTGCAAAATAAGGGGAAATATCTTGGAAGATTAATGGCACACCACTACAACCGCAGGGCGAGCCAACCCTCCAACTGACCGCCCCACGAATCTAGGGGAGGGGAACAGGACATCGGTCCTCCGGCCGGCCCCACTCACCAACCCTGTGGGAGCCAGAAACCCCTGAAATCCCCCAAAGAACCCACAAGTCAAATAGTGAACAGGATCAAAACCCTGAAACAAGTGATGGAAGCACTGCAGAGGCAATACCAGGATCGATAAGAAGTAAGAAGAAATATGGAGCAGTCCTATCTGAACAGCTCCTTTACCAGGACAGGTCCCGATTAAGTCCCCGAGGCAGGCCGGTCCGACTGACTGCATCTTCTATGCTCCATGGCAGCAACCCTACTCAGCACAACTCCCAATATCCAGGAAAAGTAACTTCAGGGGATGTCTCAACAGATTCACAATTTTCACAGTTTCACTCGGTCTGCCGACTCCCACTCCAATTCAGGCCAGCACTCCGGTCCTAGGGGGCACAAACAATCACCCCTATCTGGAATGCAGAAAGAGACACAGGACTGCTCACACTCCAGGCTTGAACCTAATCAACTGAAATGGAGTACACCTGGTTGAGGTAAGCTATATAGACATCAGGCAGTCAAAGTTCTCTACAACTCTGCTATACTCTGGAAGGCAATTCCTACATATACAGTGCAATAGCTTAAAGGTAAAATGTTTAAGTAGTGAAAATATTCAGTGGTACAAGCCATAAGCTATATAGAAGTCAGGCCTAGCTAGTACAGCAGGCTAAACAGCAGAAATTCGAAGAAGAGAAAAAAAAAAACATTTCTACATGAGCAGTAAATTCAGTAGAGAACTGTCCAGAGAGCAGTACAGCAAGGCAGTGGCAAAGCTGTGTTTTGAAAAAGGTGGTGCTTGCTTTCTCAAAGGGGATCTGCAGCATCCAATTGGGAAGCAGCCACAGTCCCCAGGAGCCAGTCCAATTATGGGGATTGAAGCCTGACAGTTCTGAGTTAGGAGCTGACCAATCGTACCTGCTTTCCTTGATCGGGGGTAGTGGGCTGGATGCAGAGGTCTGGCCACCAACAGGTAGCAGTGCCAGGGCTAGTCGGCTGAGGTGGAGAGCCTGGTTTGGGCTTCTGTCTGCTTTTCTTGGTCAAAGGGTGGCGGGCTGGATGCAGAGGTCCGACTGCCAGCAGGTAGCAGTGCTAGGGCCACTCAGCTGAAGTGGAGAGCCTGGTTTGGGCTTGCGGCTGCTTTCCTTGGAGAAGGGGTGGTGGGCTGGATGCAGAGGTCCGGCCGCCGGCAGGTAGCTTCGCCAGGGCCATTCTGTGTAAGTAGAAAACATTGATTTATTGTGGAGCGTTTTGATAAAAAAGCTGCCTGGGATTAATTTATAATCTTCTCATTCTTAGTCCAATACATTAATCTACCATGCAGTATTCTGGCAAATAGTTTTTGTGTAGAGTCTATAAGGCTTATTGGTTTCTAATTACTGGGATTTCCCTTTCCTCCCTTCTTGTACATAGGTACGATAATATTTTCCCTCCGTGTGTTCGGAATCTGATCAGTTTCTACTATATAATTAAATATTACCAAAAGGGTCAGAATCCATACCTTTATATAATCTAATATGATATCCACAGGAATGCCATCAGGGCCGAGTACCTTATGCCTTTTTAACAATCTAATCCCATTTATGATCTCACTACATGTTATTGTGTCTTTAAAAGGGACCCATTTAACTGGTTTAGGTTTCATTTGCTCTATTTTATAATCATGGAACAACTTCTTATAATAATTTTCCCATATGGTGGGTTCTATAAAGTTTTCTAAAGTATCAGGCGTATTATCTCCACCCTCTTGTAACCATAAGCCAGAATTTTCTATTATCTCCTGCCCTTGCAGCTGGTTCAAATTCCTCCCATAATACTTTTCTATATTGGGTTTTCTTTGTTTCTAATACAGTTTTGTAATGTTTTCTAGTTTATTTAATTTGTGTTTATTAATCCTTGTAGGATTTTTTTGAGTGAATTTAGCTAATTTATTAATCTCCTTTTTCTGTTTTTTACATTCATCATCAAACCATTTACTACCTTTCTTAACCTTATTCACAGAGATCTTAAGCAGCAATGGCGCTATTTTTTAACTATAGTTTCATAAGCCCTAATACAATCTTCTGATCATTCCTTTTGATATATTTCAATTAAATCATCTCTTATTCCATTATACTGCATTAGTTCTTTGCATATATGATCTTCCAGTAAATCCCATTGGATACCTTTTTAGTTCAAACCGCTTGCGTATTACTATCTTTAATGTTCTCTATGCCAAGATTTATTAATATTTCTAGTGGAAAATGTTCACTGTCAGCTCGAATCCCTATTTTCATATCCAGAATTGAGCTGATTGTATTTAGTAATTACAGCAAAAGAACCATGCACAAGGTAATAGTGGTGCTTTCAGCAAAATAGAAACGTTCTTCAAAAAGGCGGAAGCACACACTGTATCCCAATAATGGAACAGACCCAGAGCTTAAAATTATTATTTATTGCACCAAAAAACAACAAACCGCCTGACGCGTTTCGGACAACAGGTCCTTTATCTGTTCCATTATTGGGATACAGTGTGTGCTTCAGCCTTTTTGAGGAATGTTGTATTTAGTAATGCCCAGCAATGATCTATAACTGGTGCACCTCTTATTCCCAGATATGTGTATGTTAATTGATAATCACTTTTTGTTCTCCCATTCAGTATTAAAAAATTATCCTCCACTAATTTCATAAAATCTCTACCTCTCTTACATTCCTTTGTATCTTTTGTTTTTTCTCTTTAGGGCTAGATTACCAGAACCCTGGGCTGCACATGCATCTAATATTTCTACTGTGGGATCCAGGGTAAGCCCCACCCTGGCATTAAAATCTCCCATAAGGACCATCAGGCTCTCTTAATAAACATTTTTTTTACAGTATTCAATTTCCCCATATCATTGTCTTCGTACTTAGATCCTATTGGTGGGAAATAAATATTTATAACATTTTTTTCTTTTTCTTATTAAGATATAGGCAACCAGGATATGTTCTAAACCATTCTCCATCTCCTCATATTCAACTTTATCTACTGTTTTTCCCCATGTTATTAAAAACCCTGACAATCTACCAAATTTTTTAAAATTCCAAGCTTGTCTGTAAAACATCTTATAACCAACCATTTATATTAAACTCCTCCCTCTTCCATGATTCTTGTATGCATACAATATTCAATTGTGTTAAATATGTAATAAATGAGAGATCTACCATTTTTTCTCCAGTTCCTGCCACATTTCAGGATAGCATCCTGGTCTCAGTTGTACTCCACTCTGTATTTTTTTTTTCTTCTTCTTCTTCCCCTCTAACTCTTCTCAATTATCATCATAGTCTTGTAATACTTGAAATCTGTTGCTTGTCTTTATTAAATTTAACCATTGATAATCATTTTGCCCCCTCCATTCTTTATCATTTACTTCCCTTTCTCCCCTTAGGTATATATCTCCATGATTAAGTCTATCTGTTTTAGTCAGAAGATAGTTATAATTATCTAAGTTTTTAATCCAGATGGTTATTTGACTGTCCCTTTCCCATCTTTTGGCTTTTTAAATCCTTTTATTAAGATATTTGTCCCTTAGTAAGTTCTAAAGCAGATCAGTTACTTTCAATCTGAGGTTATACTTTGATTCATTTAGAAAGTTCCCTAATCTGAAAATTGAAATCATATAGTCATTATCCTTTTTTTTTAATTGTGTCTGGACTTATAATATTCAGGAAAGATTGTGTTAATTTCAGTTACACTATCCAATTCAAATCCCAACTCTCTCATTTTTTCCTTTTGATTTTCTAATGCTTTTAGCACATAGTATTGGTCAGACAACAGAAAGACCAGCTCTTCTTCTGGCAATGGTCTTATTACACTCATACTGTTTATAAGTCTATCTAAACCACCTTCACCATTGCATACTGTCCTCAATAGATGTTTCAAGTGAGTGTTACATTTTATTTCGGTCTCTTCTGGCATGATTTGTATTTTAAAGGTTGGACAAACAAAATCCATCTCAACAGTTCTTACCAAAAAATCTTTAAGGTGTTATCTGTCACATTTACTTCCTCTCTTTCATTACACGATTTGCTATTAAGATCTTTAATTTCTGTACTTCCATCTCTACTAGTTCTTTTATCTTCCATATGGGGATCTTTCTTTATTTGGGGTTTCACTTCCTTTTTTTTCTTTTTGCTTTTAACTTTTTCATCCTTTGCCTTGCCTTTTCCTTTTCCTTTAGCTGTTTTTTGACTGTAGTCCTTTCCCTTTAATGGGTTCTCCTTATCTATCCTCTCCTTCTCAGTTGTTCGTTCTACTTCTTTTTCCAGTTTTTCTTTTACCTGATCTTCAATTCCCCTGTTTCCTATTATTCTTGTCCACATCCACTCAATTTCTATTTTCTTTCCATAAGGACTTTTTTTTATTTACTTGCTTCTTATTCAATTTATCCTTCATAATCATTTATTTTTCCCTTATTTTCTGTAACCTTCCTTTTTCCAAATCTCCCAAGCTTTAAGTTCTTCCAAGATGGAATTAGATTCTTCATAATTTCTAGGCAACATCACCAACTCTGAATCCTGATCACTATCTCCCTGTTCCATTAATTCAATCATCGTAGAGTTAAGTGTATTAAATCTGTCCTCTTCTATCTCTTCATTCTCCATTTTGATGTCGCTTACTTCAGTTACTTTGATTTGTAGTTGTAAGTCAGTATTAATTGTAATATGTTCTTGCTCTAAAATCACAGAATCATCCTGGTATAGTTTACTATAAATACCATCTATTCTTCTCTTATTATCAATACATATTCTTTTTATAAAGGAAAGTCCTGTTTAACTGCTGTTAACTGCTTAAAAATCAGTACATGAGCTGTTTGAGGGTTTCTGAGGGATTTTGCTCATTTCCTTGTTATCCTCTCCACCTGTAGAGAGTCATCAAGTTCTGGACTCTTGCATATAGAGTTTCATTATCTATATATAGTGTTTCATTATCTCTTGACCAAATTATCTTACTTCGCTCTAAATCTTTGTCTAAATTTTTATCAGTTTGCTCATGTACTTATTTTTGTCCATATTATATGAACCTCTTTAACCTCTTGTTTTAATAGGTTCAGTTCTTGTATTTTTTGTCATATCCTTTGATTTGTTTAGATAGCTTCCCTCATGCTTTCTATTGTCCTTGTAACTTCATTATTAACTACTTCAATTAAATCCACGTTATGTGTAACAGATAAATCCCGTTTCCCTACTGTTTGCCACCTGGTGAATATTGCCTTCAATTAATCTAATTTGACCTGAATTTTCCCACATATCTCTAATACATGTCTGCTTCAAATTAGGTCCTGTACTAATGTTTCTCTCCTGTCCCCCATGCCCTTCTTTCAACATTACTATAGGATCCAAATCTGACAACTTAACTAATTCCTTTTTCTATATCTTAATCTCAGTACCAGAGATATTTCCTCTGCTATCATCCTTATTTATTTGTTTCATTTTCTTAACTTTCAGTCTTTTAGGGTTGTTCATCAAGCAAATTTTCACACTCCTGGTTCTCATTGATATTATACTGTTCCTCAATATCAGTCTCTCTTATTACAAGTTAATTAATTCACTAATTCACACAATTCAAACAATGAATTCTCAAATTATAAATCAAAAATATCAATAAGTCTATTAATCAAGTCAAATAAAAAAACTATAGAACAGCTGGCCTGGTGGCGCTGAGGGCTGAGGCGCTGGATGCCACACTTCATGCCACGCAGGCAACCTGGGTTCGGGAGTGAGCATGGGTTGCCAAGAGCTGGCAAGGGAGGAGAGGGATCAAGCATCCAATGGACTGCTCTTCCTCTCCTGGGAGGGGGATTCACAATGGCTGGCATCTGACTGCCCCCTGGCAGAGGCTGGGGAGTGGGGACACACGCCATAATTTGGGGAGAAGTTGATGACAGATGCCTGGACAGGGACACTTGCAGACATGTGCCTGCTCACAGCTGCTGGCATCATTGCATGCCCTCTGACTCCAGTGAATTGAGAACAGGGGAAAATTGGCACTGGTCGTGGCGGCTTGATGGCCATTCGGTGGGATATCTGGCTCTGAGGGCTCACTGCAGTGACTGGATCCTGTGTTGGTGGAGATAGGGGGTCTCTCCATCACCCTGCCACAGAAGGCAAGCCGTGGGGGTATGTAGTGAAGCCTCAGGTGGGAGTCGGAGTGGTCTGGTTGGTGGCTGGATGAGGTGGATGCCTGGATGTTGATGCAGACTGGGGGGCCAAGGTAATAGAAAAATGAGCAACTGAAAAATAAAAAAACTTTAGAACAAGTTAACGATCTGTATTATTAGCTTATTCCAAATGACCCCTATAAAATGTACTTTAAACAGAGTGTATAGGTCATAGATCTTAAGGCCCTTTATAAATTAAATATGTCCGTTCTAAAAAATGAAAGTTCTATACTAAGGATGTAACTTAAGCAAAACAGTATCTTATTAAGGTATTTATTCTATTTTATAGCAGTTCAAAACTCTAAATGGTTTCACGATGTTCAAAACAGTTAAATTAGTCCAAATTAGTTCAGAAAGTCTAAAAATATGGCAAGTTATTATAAGCTATAAAGAGTGTTACTGAAATGTTCCCAGTATATTCAGTCTTCAATGTCCCCAGGTTACTAGTCCACTGTTTCAAATCTAAATTCAGGCAGGTCCAGCTAAAGGCGTTTTGAGATAATTTTCTGATCTTCACCAGTATCCAAATGTCTGGTTCACGTGATATAAGGCCTTTAATTGGGTCACCCAACTTCCACTCCCCAATCTTGCCCTCACTGGTAACTCTAAAAATTAAACAATCGGCCAAAAAGTACTGAGTTTGCATTGTTCAAAATGTTAGTAGAAAAAGATCAGCACACTTCCAAAATAGCTCAATCAATATAATACTCAAAGCACAGAACAGTATGGATTCAAGAGACTCCCCATATTTAAAATTCACAATAAATTGAGCTACTTGATTACTAAATTACTGAGTAGCTAAAACACTAAGGGCCGGATATTCAAACTGCGCTCTTTTGTGGTGCAAGCCCTTGCGCTGCACAAAATAGTTGCACAGGGGTGTGGCCGGAGCGATATTCAAAGGAGTTGCGCCGTTGAGCAACTCCTTTGAATATCACCCCCCGGCCACAGCCACTGTGCATGGCGCAGTGGAACTTGTGCCACTGCAAGTGGTCAGAGTGGTGCATTCAACTTGCGGTGGCGCAAGTACCATTGCGCCATGCTCAAATTTACGATATTCAAAAGGTGACATGCAAATGGGGCCATAATTCATGCAAGGTGCAGGGGGGGCCATTTACATATGATTATGGCCCCATTTGCATGCCATTAGCATGCAGGTGCGCCGATCCCCGAGGACTTGCGCCTGGCGCCCTTCCAGGCAGCAGCCGTCGGGGACTCGACGCCCCCTGCTGCCCGATTGTGGGCAGCAAAGTGTCCCCCCCCAACATATCCCTGGTGGTCCAGTGGACCGATAAGCTCAATCGCAGGCTGGAAATGTTTAAAACACACACACACACACACACACACCCCTGAACATATCCCTGGTGGTCCAGTGGACCGATAAGCCCAATTGTGGGCTGGAAATGTTTAAAACACCCCCCCGAACATATCCCTGGTGGTCCAGTGGACCGATAAGCCCGATCAAGGGCTGGAAATGTCTGAAACACCCCCAAGAACACATCCCTGGTGATCTAGTGTCCCCCACCCCACCCACCACAAAGCACCACCACCCGCTCCCCCACGGCTGGCGGGTGGCAGCATTCCACCCGCCTGCCGCTCGCCGCCACTGACTGAGTCAGCTCAGTGAATGCACGCCCATTGGTGCAGAGCAAGAGCCAATGGGTGTGCAGCCCATATCGTACAAGGCAGTCCAGATTTGTGAATGAATGAATTCATGATGATGCCTGCGTTGCTCTGTCCACCAGTGTACAATGGTGCCCAGCATCTGACACACACACAGTGATGGCGACTGGGCATTGCCATGTGTGGGCCTGTGTGTGGCTAGGTGTTGCAGTCGTGGTCGATGTGCCTTCTACCCCTTTTGCATGTCTTGTGGTGGGGTGCGTGTGTGTGTGTGTACGAGTGTCATGTCTGGCCATGCCCATCCCTGATGGTGTGTGTGGATCCACGCTCATTCCCATTCACTTGCCGCCATCCACCCCTGGGGTTCATCCATGCCTGTGTGTGTGCACTGTGCCCTTGCCATTGGTGGTGGCACATGGCCCCGTGATCTACCTGCGTTGGCCAAAATGCTCCTCTGTGATGGTGCCCTGGTGCAGCTGAGCCATCCTGAACAGGTGTGGGTCCCTTCACACAGGGGGTGGCTGCACATCACTGTCTGGACCGTGTCCTCATTGTCCCCATCGCTGTCCCCCTCTTCAACCTCTACAGTTATCCCACAGTCATTGGCCATATTGTGCAGGATGCAATAGGCTAGGAATAGCCCGCAGGCCTTCGAGGGACTGTATTGTAGGGCACCACCAGATGTGTCCAGGCACTGGAACTGTGACTTCATCATCCCAAACACATGCTCAATGATATTACGTGTGGTGGCATGTGCCTCATTGTATCATTGCTGTGATGGTGTCGAGGGGCACCAGTATGGTGTGAGCATCCAGGGACGGAGTGGGTATCCACTGTCACCTGTGTACAGAGGGTGTACAATAGTATGGTGATCTGCATTGCTCTGCCATGGGCCATCAAGGCTGGTACCCATGGCACCTCTGACTATGCCTCCCCCCCACAGCTGCCCATGTCATCCTGCGTGTTGTGCATACTCACCCACTAGGTGGCCAGTGGAGATATCCCCACTCTTGAACCTGTGGCACAGTGCAGACTGGTGCCAGATGAAGGCATCATGTGCTCTCCCAGGGTGCGTGGCACAGACATTGGTTATGCACCCCCTGGTATCGCACACCACCTGGCAGTTGATGCTGGAGTATCCCTTGCAGTTCCTATTGGCAATGCCATCCAAGCCAGGTGGTGTGCGGATGGCCACATGGGTGCAGTCAATGGCCCCGAGCATGCCAGGTGTATGTGCTACCATGTGGATCGCGTGTATGTGTGCAGTGCACTCTGCCTGTGTGCTGGGGAAATGGGTGTACTCCACAGCATGTGGTAGCAGTGCGCTGAGGAATTGTGTGAGTAGGTGTGACGCGGCTGACTGGGTTATGCCTGTTGTATCCCCTGTTGGTCTCTGGAAGGTGCCCGTGGTGAGCAGGCACATGACAGCTGTCACCTTAGTGTCCACTGACAGAGCATGGCTCCATCTTGTGGGTGCCTGCATCACATCATTGCACAGCTCACAGAGCTGCCTCAGGATCGCCCGGTTCAGGCCGTACCGGCCCACAATCTCTGTACCAGTATACTGCTCGAAGGTGATGAGTGCTCGGTACCACCTGTTGGGGGCGTACTGCTGGCGGGCCCTTCCACAGTCATGCCCCCCCCACTGCCTGCCTTCTCACACCCCTCATTACTAGCTCCATCTGTATGATGGCACTGGCCATGTCCCTGGCTGTTGTCCCCCCCCAGCAGATGTTGTCCCGTTCCTCCCACTGTCCTCTGCGCTGCTCCCCCTGCACCAGATACACCTCCGACCTTCTGCTGTTCTGCCTCCTACCACTACCCTGACTGCTCTGCAGCACTGCCCTGTTTGTCCTGATCACTGTCACTGTCTCCCCACACCTGTCCTGTGTGGCACAGGTGTGCCCTGTCCAGCTCCTTCTTTGTCCCTCTCTCTGATACGCTCTCTCCTCTTGCTGCCAGCTCGCTCCCACTTCAGGCCTTCCTGTAGCATTCTTGCACATCTCTCTTGCTCCTTTTTATTTTGGCTCACTTCTGCTATCACACAATTTCCGCTACCTCCCCTATTGCGCATGGCGCATGTCGTTGAATATTGCACTGCACCATTTATTTATGGTTCCTCCCCCTACGGTTGTGCATGCATTCATTACCATTGTGCTCTTGTGCATTGCAACTTGAGTGGCGCAGCTGCCTCCCGCTGAATATCGCACAATGGCGCATTTTCGGACTTGCACTGGTGCATCTCTGTTGCGCATGGCATAACCCTTTTGAATATCTGGCCCTATGTTTCTGTGTTTCAATGGTGGCAGTCTAGGAGCACTGCGGTATGACCCCCACCTTGGGAGAGGACAGCAGTCTCTCGGATGCTCAGTCCTTTCCCCCTCTCCAGCTGACCCCCAAGCAAAGCAAGATCACTCTCAAACTCGAGTCATCAGCTTGGCTAGAGGCATTTCATTCAGTGACTCAGCCCTCCCCACTACCGTGCTGATCATTCTGCATTCCCCCCTCCTTCCCAGTGTAAGTGTGCATACCCACAATGCTCCTAGGAAGGAAGGAAGACATCAAGCAACGTGGGATGACTTACGCCCCAATGACATCTCCATTAAGCCCCACCTGGTATCACTAAAAGTGCAACACAGAACTGAACCTACACCTGGGTGTGAAGCATTCTAATGGCCACTCAAAGAATTATACTTTTGCCTCATCCCCCCCCTTCCAGCCCCTTACCTGCAGTCCCACCAACCCCTCCCATTCTCCTTTGTTTCATTTCACGCTGTTCAGTGCAGAGGCACAGAAGTTGATACCAGCCCATTTACAGAAGAAAGGGTTCTAAAAGAACTCTTAAAACTGAAGGTGGACAAAGCAATGGGGCCTGATGGGATCCATCCCAGAATTCTAAAAGAACTAAGGGTAGAACTAGTGACACCACTGACTACCCGTTTTAACAAATCATGGGAGGATGGGGTGGTACCCGAGGACTGGAGGAGGGCAGATGTGATTCCTCTTCACAAAAGTGGGAGCAAGGCAGAAGCATGAAACTTCAGACCTGTTAGTTTAACCTTGGTGATAGGGAAAATGATGGAATCACTTCTGAAGGAAAGAACTGTTGAGTATCTAGTGGCCAGGGGGGCACAGGACCCAAGGCAGCATGGATTCACAGTGGGAAGGTCATGCCAGACAAATCTGATAGATTTCTTTGACTGGGTGACCAAAGTAGTAGATCAGGGAGGGGCTGTGGACATGGTCTACCTAGACTTTAGCAAGGCATTGACATAGTCCACACAAAAGATTAATATACAAGTTAGCCAGCCTGGGAGTGGTACCAAGATGACAGCCTGGGTAAAGAATTGGCTGGAGAATAGGACACAGAGAGTAATAGTAAATGGAGTCCACTCAGAAGAAAGGAGGGTTACTAGTGGGTACGCAGGAGTTCAGTATTAGGACGGTCCTCTTCAATGTCATTATAAGTTACATTGCAGAAGGACTGGAAGGAAAGGCTGTCTCTTTGCAGATGACACAAAGATCTGCAACAGAGTTGATGCACAGGGTGGGGTGGAAAGGATGAGAAGGGACTTGGCAAGGTTAGAGGAATGGTCAAATGTATGGCAGCTTAGATTCAATGCTAAGAAGTGCAAGGTAATGCACCTGGGAAACAAAAACCAGGGAAGAGTACACAATGGGGTGAGATACTAACAACAACAAAATGGAAAGGGACCTGGGGGTAGTCATATCAGATGACCTAAAGATGGGCAAGCAATGTGAGAGGGCAGCAAGGAGGGCTGGGGGGATACTGGGATGCATAGGGAGAGGCATCACCATTAGAAAACAGGAAGTTATCCCTCTGTACAGACAGCTGGTGAGACCCTATCTGGAGTACTGTGTGCAGTTCTGGAGACCCAATCTCCGCAAAGACATAGACAGGATGGAAGCTGTCCAGAGGAGGGCAACTAAAATGGTGCAGGGTCTACGCCGGAAGACATATGAAGAGAGATGAAAGGAGCTTAATATGTATAGCCTTGAGGAAAGGAGAGAGAGGAGGTACATGATAGAAACGTTCAAGTACCTCAAGGAAATCAACAAAGTCCTAGAGGGGTAGCATCTTTCAAAAAAAGGAGGTGTGCAAGAACAAGAGGGCACAATTTGAAGATGGGGCTACGCCTCGAGGTAATTTAAGGAAGTATTTTTTCACAGAGAGGGTTGTGGATGCATGGAACGGCCCTCCGAGGCAGTTGTGGAGTCAAAATCAGTGGTGGAATTCAAGCATGCATGGGACAGTCATAAGGCAATTCTAGGGGTTATGGGGAGGAAGAAGTAGGCTGCAGGTTAACTAGGATCTGCAGCTTATCCAGTAGGTAGGGAAATGGGCAGACTGGGTGGGCCAAGCGGTACTTATCTGCCGTCAAATTCTGTGTTTCTATTAAGATTGCAACAATTGGACTCTCACCAAATACGCTGAAGTGGTTCAGAAGCTACCTTGTGAATAGGACGCAATGGGTAAAGATATCCAACGTCATCTTGGAGATACAAAACATCCAATCTGGTGTCCCACAAGGGTCCATTCTTGGTCCTCTCCTGTTTAGCATCTTCCTAAACAATCTGCCGCATGTCTGTCGTTAAGGACGCTCCTTTATGCTGATGATGCTGTTATCTTTGCAATCAACCCTGATCCCTCTGCGCTTGAAGAAAACCTCCAACTTGGGTTCCTGGAAGTGGAAAAATGGTTCCAAACACGCAAACTTGCACTGAACTACAAAAAAATAAGCTTCTGTTGTTTTCTTCCTCTCACCACAAGGATAGGTTGCATGCCTTAACAGTCAAAAATAACCTTGGAGCCGCCCTCGAACAAGTTAAACAATTCAAATATCTTGGTGTAACATTGGACAGCCACCTTTCCTGTGTACCTCGTATTGAGATAGTTGCCAAGTCTATGAATGCAAAACTAGGCTTGCTATTCAGGCATAGAAGGAACCTGACCCCTGAACCACTTAAGCTTGCTGTCTACAGTTCGGTACTCTCCACCATTGACTACGGTTTGGTAATATATGGGACTGCCTCCGCAACATCCCTAAAAAGGCTAAATATTACCTTGAACAAAGCTTTTAGGCTCATAATGGACCCCGACCGCCTCACCCACATGTGTGATCTGTACACGCTAACTGGATGGCTTAATCTCCAAGGACGAATCAAGTACCAATCTTGCATACTAGCCACAAAAATGCTCCTTGGTGCGCTGCCAACTGGAATCTCCTGCCTTCTGCCCAGATCCCTCAAAGCTCGTTATACTCGGGCCTCTGTCACTGAACACCTACTCATTCCATGGGTCTGAATCAACCAGTGTCAGTGGTCTTTTCTGTACAGAGCCCCCAACTGGCTAAACAACCTGGACTATGAACTGAATAGCCTACCTCATTTGATCCAATTTAAATGTCTCCTCGACGAGCACATTATAAATGAAAGCACCTGTGGCTGCCCCAACTAACCTCATGATGTGCTCTCCAGGGCACTCAGTTCTGACCTATGACAGGACCTCCTCTGTCTCTATTCTCCACCTTAAGCCCTGCCCCTCTATATTCACTCCCCTTATTCCCTGCAAATCACTTCACCACCATGCCAGACCCCTGGCCAAAATGGATCTCCCTGCACATCTTTCTTTCCCTTTCCCTACTTCCCCCTTTCTTCCCTCCTTTTGCCCCATCTCTCACCACCACCCCCCTCTACTCTCACATTTTCCCCCAATCTCCCTACCTTACTACTCCATGACAAGGCCACCAGGCTGCAACTTTACTGCCCTGTGTTTCTGACTCAATTCATTTTACCTTCCTTCTATTTCACTTAGTTTACCACCACCTTTATACTGCTAACGTATCAGTGACTGTCGCTTCAACTTTGTACTATGGTGTTTGCGGTAACTGTAAAATTATCTTTCCTCTCCTTTGTCTGTCTTTGTTACCCCTCCCATTATTGACGTGAAACCTATGTAAATGAGCAGCCTTCTGCTCAAAGGTACTTGTAGTCTGAGAATGATTAAATAAAATTAAATAAATAAAGAGTCGGGGGGTCGTCAGCAGGAGACCCTCCTTGTGGGTCTTGAGCTGCCCAATCTCCTGGCCAGAAGCTAGAAACTCCCCTGCCTTACAAAAGGGCTGGGGAGTGGCAAAAGGGTGGCAGTTGGTGGCATAGTGAGGAGGGTGGAGGACTCAGGGAGCATGGACAAAAAGAAATGGTACCTGCATGGTGTCCATGGCTCCCTCGGTGTCACCCCCGCAGCTCTGGTCCAGGATGTGGTAGAAGCAGCAGCAGGGTTGGTTGGGTGGCAATGTGGCTTCCCGACACGAACTGACTCCTTTCCCCAGAGCCCCGAGTGCCATGGGGGTAAGCCTCTGTGGGGCACACCAGGTGGTGCACCGCAAAAGTGGGTTTGGGCAGAAAATGTGGCCCAGACCTGTAGTTCTGGCCCAGCAGCTGCAGCAGTGTTAAAAAAAAAGACCTGGGTGGGAGCGCGGCTCTCCGGCCAGGTTTTCTTCCTCTCTCTGGCAGCACTGAAGTCCCGAGCCATGGTGCTGAGTGGGCAAGTGCCCAGTCTTTTTGGTATACTCACACCACAACTGCTGGGGGGGGGGGAGCTAAGGGAGGGAATTAAAAGGGCAGAGTGCCCAAGAAGAAAATACTCAAAGGGCCAGTGCCCTAGTAACCTAAGGGGGGGGTGCAGTGGGTTCATGGGGTGAACCGCCAGCTTCCAAGCAGGGGGAACTAAGGAGCAGTGGGTCGAGGGCCCAGCAGGGCCAAGAAAAAGCCTGGGGTGTGACCAGAGTCCCAAAGCATTTTTTTTTTTTTTTATTATTTTGGTTATAGGTATTGAGGGGATGGCTAGTCTTAAGCTGAATAGCAGCATGTTCCCATGCTAAAAAAAATGGGCACCATAACTTAAAAGCCCCAAGGGATGGGAGGGGCATGCTGTGAGGGTCCAGGGGTGACAATATAGCTGAGGGGTTGGAGTGGTCCATGGTGGATGGGTTTGGTGCATCCAGTGAACCTAGGTTTGAGTCCCACAGCCTCTATCCACCAAACCCTCATTGGTATTCATGATGGAGACGGGACCAGGGCAAGAGCCCTGTAGACTCAGGCGTAGGCGTATGGGTAGTCACACACATTAATGAAGGGAGGGAGTGGTCTAGGGGCCTGGAGTAGCCCACTTTGTTCTGTGTCATTCATCTAGACACCCCCCAACTGAACTATGCGTTGCCTGCCTGGCCCCCCTAGAGGCTGCACCCTGGTTATAAACTGCATTGTTTGCTAAAAAAAACACAAACTGTTTGCTTGCTATGAACTGTGTGATCAGATTGTGTCCTTCCACTCAACATCCAGCTTCACCTTTGTTGCCAGGATCAGCTTTTTCAGAGGCTGACGCTGATCCAGGGAGGTCCCCAGCCCATCCGCCATCTGCAGCAGGACCGTCTTCTGTGACGTCTGCCAGTCTCAAAGTTCCACCACAGTGTTCCAGCATCAGTCCTGCAATGGCAAGCACAGAGAGCAGCTAGTTAGGTATCCAGTAGTAAGTCAGCTTAGGAGCCGCCCTGGCTCAAGCATAAGGGACCAGGTTAATGCTGGGCATGCCCTTTCTTATTTTGTCATCCGTCCGTAAGTACGCGTGTACCCACGCCGCTCCATAGCAGCCGCCTAAGGGTTGTACCACCAGCAGTCTTCTTCTTCAGAGGTGTCCTGGGTGCTGGGGACCTGCCAATGGTCACTGCTATGGATTGTCCAGAGAACCATCTGGTGACCAGAAGTCTTCTGCTTCTTGCCCGGTGTCACAGAGGATCGTCAAGTTCTTCATTGTCTAGCTAGCAGCGGTCATCTTTGTGTTCTGTTCCTCTGGGGGACACCACATTATGGCCTGTTGTAAAAAGTGCTTTGTGTGCTCAATGCCCACCTGCTGATCAGCCGACTCATTGCAAAGCCCAAGCTTGGTTCGTCCACCATCTGTCATCCCAGTTGAGTGCACACAGGACTTGGACTAAAAGGGGTTAACTCCCTGTTCTGGGTTTGACCAACTGTTGGTCCTGATCGTAATGTTTGTTGTTTATCCCCTTACCCTGTATTGTTGTAAAAACAGTTCTCTTGTTTTTAGTGTCCTTGTCCCTGGTAAATAAAACTTTTGCATCTTGGTCACTGAATAAACTTCCTGCCTCTCCTTCCAGATCCGTCTGGCCTATCCTGAAACTGTGAGGGAACCTTTTGGCCTCCTACACGTTGTACCTTCCCTGCCAACCTCTGCTCCATCCCGACCTCAGGGCTCTAACCCGGGTCGCCTGTGTGCTACAGCAGTACCCACCACTGGAAACATGAAGCTGCCTGCATTTTGAGGCCCAGTGACAACATAAGCTGCAGGAGTTATGTATACTGTATGAGAGGAGGGTTAAATAGTAGCTGTCACTGGAGTTTGTGAAAGTCACCAGCAAATTATCATTTGACCACAAGATGGAGCTAAATGAAAGCAAAATCCTCAGGCACACAGGGAACAAATTATGTAATGCAATCAGTGTTCTCTAAGCTTTACCTCTATATTTATAGAAGGTTCACAGGAACCATGGGATTTTGATTACCTGCTATGGTTTTGAGTCCTGTCAGTGTTCATTAAGTAATTCTTCCCAGAACTGCACTTCAGATCATAGCTGCAGTATTTCCACAATGCATGACAATGAGATGAACTAATGGTAATAACAAAATTAAAATGTTTAAACTCATTTTGTTTGTAGTGATTGCATTTAATTTTAATGTAATTACTGGCTCTCTAGGCATGATTATACCTGGATAGCCGTGAGGAAATTCACCATAATAACCAGCTGGTTATAATGGAGAGTACAAGATAGCTGAGAGCTGTTACTCAACCTACAGCAGCAGGGGCAGGTTCTGTGAAAGCTAAGGACTGGCTGCTGAAATTGAAAATGCTGCCTGCAGCATGACTGAGTTCTGGACTCCAGGTCAGACAGCAGAGCCAGAAACAGAACCAGACTTTAAAGAGATGGGGGCAAGAATTTAAAACATTTTTCCCAACCTCATGACAGGCAGCATGGCTGAGAAGCAGGAAGTTCTCAGCGCTCAGTGCCAAGCACCACCAGACAGTGCTGAAAACAAACTGATGTTCAGTGAAGTCAGAAATGAGGAAACATAAATTATAGGCAGGGGTACAATGCTTTTTTAAACACACCCTTGGTGTGTGATGTCACGATAAACCCCATGAGCTTCGAATTACCTTGTGTATGTATAACAAATTACACATCCCTACATATACTTTATTCCCTATATTAGTGGTACTCACTCTGTGACTCGTAAGCCGCATGCGGCTCTTCAGGGTATCATTTGCGGCTCTTTTTACAGCTCTTTAAAACTTAATTCTCCTTATAACCTGTGGTTCTTCAATGCATAAAACTCTGATTATGAGCCACATATGGAAAGGGGAATTGTGACCCAGGCAAAAGAGTCCGTACCTGTGCCGGATAAGACCGCTGGTAAGCACTCTGCACAGTACCAAACAATAATGGGGAAAGTGTCAGTGCCCAGCACGGTTTCTCTTTGGAAGTTTAACTCAAAATAATTACAACATATTTTGCCAATTACTACAGCCCTCACCAGCAGAGGTTGTCCTGCTGTGAAACTGATGCAGCTTTAATCTCCAGAGGGGAAAACGACAGCAATTACTTATCCCAGGAAACTGCTTGCAGATGATAGACTGCTCATAAACTAACATATACTGTGACTTTAAAGCACGGTGGTCATTGATAATCACTCTCGTTTCAGCAGAGTTTAGCAGGAGGTAGATTTTGACAAACAGTTCCAGCACTACACGGGAAGCAGAAGCGTGCATCCTGCAGTCCTCTGCCTTGTATGGTGAAGCCCAAATAACTGAGCACCACTGTATAGCAATACTGTGAAAAAGGCTAAAAATAAATAAATATAGGATAGCAATAAAAGGCTGAGGAATTATAAGACAGTACATAGGGGAAAGTGTATTTTTAAATTTAAAATATTAAATATATTAAATTTAGTATGACGTGTATGTTGTGGCTCCTTGGCTGTTGCTGAATACTCATGTGGCCCCTGAACTGATCAGGACTCAGTATCACTGCTCTATACGATAACTGGGCAATGTATTTTTTACCACGGGGTAAAATGTGTGCCGTGTGCCGTGATAAAAGGCCCTTTGGCCATTATACACGCATTCGCATGCCACAGCACTGTCCACACATCACGACCATTGATTTTTCTTGCGCACACAAAGCACATACAGCTCCTGCATTAAATCACTGCTGAAAATCCTCGCTGACGTAAATGTCACATCTATCTTGTAAAAGAAAGTTTGTTACCAGCAGTTGCTTTCCTTTCTTCAGTCTGGTTCCTCAGCTCTTTCTTGGGGGCACAGGCTTCCAACATGGGGAATTCACAGGAGGCAGGGAAATGGACAGTCTGGGTCAATGCAGGGGTGTTGGAGCCACAGGTAAAATGGAAGAAAAATTAAACACATTTTTATTTTGAATTGTATATGTTTACACATCATTCAACACTATTAATAATAATAACTTTATTAAGCGCTATTCACATGTATCAACACATCAGACTCTAAAATATTTACGAAGAAAATACAAAACTTGATAAAAATATTAATATAATATGCAGAATCAATTAATAACAAAATCAAAAATCAGGAAAAGCACACAAATACAGATGGGTTTTAAGAGCAATTTTGAAGCTCGTCATTGTCTGGCACTCTCGTATCCGATGAGATAGAGAATTCCACAGGGTGGGGGCAGCAAAAACAAAAGCCCATGCTCCCAAGGTCTTCAAACGCACCCTGGGAATCTCTAGCAATCCCTCATTAGTTGAGCAGAGTGGTCGGAAGGGGCAGTAGGGATTCAGAAGCTCTTGCAAGTAACTCAGACCCAAACCATGTAGGGCTCTGAAAGTCAGTAAATCAACTTTAAAGGTGATCCACCACTGAACTAGCAGCCGGTATAGAAAGCCCAGCACAGGAGAAATATGGCTGGATTGAGTTGACCCAGACAATAACCTGACTGCAGCATTCTGCACCAGCTGCAAGCGGCAGATATCTACCCCAGGAAGCCCCAGGTGCAGGGAGTTACAGTAGTCAAGGTGCGAGGTCACAAAAGCGTGGACCAGGGTTGGAAGATTGCCAGACAGAATGAGGTGCTTAATCCAGGTGATGTTCCTCAGATGGTAAAATGAGGATTTGACCACAATTGTCACCTATGAATGAAGTGTCAGCCCGTCATCAAGTATCACCCCCAGATTCTACACCCATTCAGAGGTCAACAGCTGAGATCCTGCACGTCAAAGCCCAGCAGGCTGTCTAGCACTCAACCCCTCTCTCTGGTGACCTGGTTCCACCACAACATCTCCGTCTTGTCAGAGTTTAACTTTAACCAACTGGAATTCATCAAGTCTTGGATTTCAGTGAGACCGTTGGAAAAGACTGAGAGCACACTGTCCTGGTCGGGCACAAAAGACAGGTACAGCTGAGTATTACCTGCACAACAGTAAAGATTCAGCCCATACCATCTCACAATGTCTCCTAATGGTAGCATGTACACCACAAACAACTTGGGGGACAACACTGAACCCTGCAGGACCCCACATGGGAGGGAGAATGAGTCAGAGGAAAAAATTCCTGATGTTACCCTCTGTGAACTGCCAGTAAGAAAAGAATGGAACCATCTGAGGACTGTACCAGACAGGCCACCGATTTATTTATTTTATTTATTTAATTCTAGGATTACAAAGACCTTTGAGCCAAGGCTCTTTTACAAAGGTTTCACATCAGAGGTATTACGAAAATGGATGAAATGACACAAAAGGAGAAACAATAGACATGGTACAACAACATTAGATAATTAAAGACAGAAACTTATAACAGTCAGGTGAGGATGGCCCACAGATGGTCAAGAAGCTCCCAGTGGTCCACGGTGTCAAAAACTGATGAAAGATCCAGAAGAACCAAGATGGAACTGCGCTTCTGGTCTTTGGCCATGGCCATCAGGAGATCATTGAGTACCCAAACCAGAGCAGTCTCAGTACTATGTTTCTTAGGAAATCCAGACTGGAGAGGATCGTAGATAGCACGATTGGTAAGATGGTTCTCTAACTGTTGAGCAACAGCTTTTTCAATAACCTTCCCTATAAAGGGAAGGTTAGAGATTGGTCTGTAGTTTGCAGGAGAATCTGAGTCAAGAGATGGTTTCTTGAGAACGGGAGTTACCAAAACCTCCTTTAGGGAGCTGGGGAACTCCCCCTGACTCCAATGATCACCAGATTAAATCCACTAGAACCGGGCCGATCACATCAACACACCCTATTAAAAGGCGAGTAGGGCCTGGGTCTAAACTATAACTAGTTGGCCGCATACCCCACAGAAGCTGCATGATATCCACGATCTCCGGTCAGTCAAACTCAATCCAGCAAAGCAGAGAAGTCGTGACTCTGCTCCGACCACCAGTAACCCCCATAGAGTGTGACAGGTGAATCTCTGACCTGATATCGGCAACCTTACCAGCAAAGAAGAGAGCAAGCTCGTCGCACTCAATTTTCAAAAAGGCTTTCCAAACTTGTAGACAGGCTGGATTGCACAGTCTGTCTACCATTTGGAACAGCTGAGCTGGTTGGTTCTGTGCTGCAGCAATCTCCCTGGGCAGGAACTCTGCCTTCTTATGAGAGTTTGTTGACTGATAGTCTCTATAATGCTCCATCAGTCTAAGCTTATCGACATCCAAGCCGGACCTATGCCAAGCATGCTCTCGCCTTCAACCCACTCACTTCAGCTCCCTCTAGGTCCCATCAAACTATGGGGACCAAGGGCGGAGAATAAGCAGGCGAACACAGAAAGGAGCAAGGGTATCCAGAGCCCCCACCACTGCTCGGTTAAATGCCTGAAGTAGGTTCTCTGGACCCTCGCTTGCCTCCAGCATTCCCGATATTATGATCCTTGAAATTATAACAGCTTGCTCGGATAATATATAAAATAAAACATAGTTTAAGGGCTTGCACCACAAAACATAACAGGAGAGACCAAGGGACCTCAATATGTACTCACTGGAGGAGATGAGAGAGCGGAGGGACATGCTTTAAACTTTCAAGTATCTCAAAGTCATAAACAAGATGCAGGCAGGGGACCTTTTCCAATGTAAAAAAAGTATTAGAACAAGGGGCAGAAAATGAAATTAGAGGGGGAGATTAAGAGGTAGTTTGAAGAAGTTTTTCTACACAGAAAGGGTAGTTGATGCTTGGAACAGTCTGCCACAGGCAGCAGTGGGGGCAGGCATGGTGGAGGAGTTTAAGCATGCCTGGGACAGGCACAAGGGAACCTTCAGAGGAGAGGGAGTGATGAAAAGTCATTGATCACATAGGGCAGTAGCCACATACAATGTATAGGGCCTACTGGCAGACTGGATGGGCCTGGCGGTCCTTATCTGCCGACAATTTCTATGTTTCTATGCTTCTACAGCAAACTAAAGTGGCTCTCCCCTGACAACCACCGAAACTTTGTAATGGGCAGCTTCATTTACAATGTCATCAGAACTGCCACCCCAGCCCCATACTTACCAAGGTATTCCAGCCTCCTATTAATTAAGGTCAAATGGCTGGCAAGTTTTCCAAGTTCCCAAAACCCATACACTCACAGGAGATCAGGCATTCACTGTCTATGCTCCCAGACTATGGAATTCCCTCCCTGCCCAAGTCCGCACCTTCCCCTCCCATACCTGCTTCAGAAACTGACGATAAGTTGGCAAAAATAAAAGGCAGAGTCTGGGAAAGACAGCAAGAGATGTGCAAGAACAAGGGGGCACAATTTGAAGATAGAGGGGGGAGGGCTCAGAGGTAATGTGAGGAAGTATTTTTTCACGGAGAGAGTTGTGGATGCATGGAACAGCCTCCCTGAGGAGGTCGTGGAGTCAAGAACAGTGGGGGAATTCAAGAATGCATGGGACAGACATAAGGCAGTCCTAGTGGGGGGGTAGGAGGAAGTAAGCTGTTGGTTAACTAGGATCTGCAGCTTATCTGTTAGGTAGGAAAATAAACAGACTAGGTGGGCCAAGCGGTCCTTATCTGCCATCAAATTCTATGTTTCTATGAGCAGTTCTATAAAGCTGTTCTGCAGTAAACTGTAGAAGCTGACTAGAACATGTTTATGCAACAATATTCTGAAATGTATACCTGCTATTACACCCCGTATCAAAGCATCATTCTCTTTCAAGTGTACTGTAATATACTGTATGTATTGCATGTTATAAAATGTAAAAGAAATATTCTGCTAGCTGATTGGCTGAGAAGCACTTCAGCCCATGTAGTTATTAGCCCATAATTACACAGGTTGTTGTACCAGCCAATAACCCATCCATCTCACATCACTGGCTCCCTACAATATTCATACACCCTCATCTGGTCAGTACTGATCTGAATCAGCAATGATTTTGTCTGAGGAAAAAAATAATATTTTCTTACATATCTGCGTCCCGTTGTTGTTCCTGCCTTAATCGTTGACCTTATGTATGCTGCTTGTGTTCAGGCCGCAACCCTGTGACAGCACAAGAGATGGCAGCATTGGGTGGCATGTGCACTATAGCCTGCATCAGAACATGAGTCAAAGGAAGTGAAGGGGGGCACGCATTGACCCATAATCACACATCCTGTCATGCCTTATTGTATATGTTATACAGTGTACAGCTGGTCCTAGTTCTGCATGAATTTTCACCTCAGCTGAAATGTTGTTGTACCCCAGTTCAAAGGTCATAGAATGTCACTGTACCCTTCTATGGTACAACAACATTCCAGTTGATCGGAAATCCTTAGGCCACCTGGATTGTGAACCTCTGTGTGCACAATTACGTAAACAACAAAACTATTGCTGTTGAGCTGCGTGGAGGGAGAGATGACGGTTGGGCACAAACTTAGTTGCAAACCGCAAAACAACAAGCATTTGTCAATGCCGAATGTTTGCTTGCTGGCATTGGCATTGGTAGTGTAGAAGTTACAGAGCTGCATAATAGGAATGGCAGCGAAGTATTGAACTGAAGCCAACCCCACCACCACCCTGCAGAGAGTGACAGGCATTGGGGTGTGCCTTTGGGTCGTCAGGCATAGCGACCATGCCATTTCACCACACCCTACCCTGCAGACACTGACAATTGTCACGGTGTGTCTTGGGGTCTTTGACCCTTATGCGCACCTCATTCCATCAGGAAATACGGTGAGATGGGTGCAGTATAGGAGAATGGGGTGAAGTTTGGGCCTGAAGAGTCCGAGGCACACCTTGATGCCTCTCACTGGCTGCAGGGTGTGGGTGGGGGTGGAATGGTATGAGCATGACAGGCAAGAATCCCAAGTTACACCCCTGATAACTGTCATTCTCTACAGGGTGGGGCGTTATGGTCGGAAACCCTAACACCTCAGGCATTCATTGGTATTTTCACTCTAAATTTTCAACATGTTTTTTTTGTGACCTCCACCTCATGAACAGTGGCAATATCAGTTTGTTAGCCGAAAACTGCTTTTGCACATGTCATTTGGCACCACAGGTGCAAAAACACATTCCGAACAGGATGTGAAAAATGGCAGCAGTACTGTTCATGGGGAGGTGTAAAAAATGGCAATGTTGAAAATCTGCTGTGAAAATCTTAAAAAAACTGGTGAAGTCATGAGTATGCGTAGAAACTGTGCAACGCACACCCGTAATGTAACTAGTCTGGGGATTTTTTTACAGCAGATTGTTAACACAGGCATTTTGGGACCTCTGATTATGAACAGTGTCAGTGTGATTTTCTTTATCTGCCCCGAACAATGATTTCCCACAGTGACCACGCATTTCTATGCTAAAAGTATGAAAACACATTTCGGCCATGTTGTGGAAAATGACAGCTGTACTGTTCATAAGGAGGTGTGGAAAAATGCCACTGGTGAAAATCTAGACTGAAAATATTACAAATTCATGAACTTACGAGGGTGCGTGGAAACTGCGCAATGCTCACTCGTAACACAGTCATTTTACTGAGTTTTGTCACCAAATTTTCAACATAGCCATTTTAAGACCTCTGCTCATGACCAGTGTCACTGTGATTTTCTTAATCTGTCCCAAACATTGTTTTCACACACCGACTGTACCATTGTGCGCTACATGTGTGGAAACACATTTTGGGCAAGATGTGAAAAATGGTAGCTGTACTGCTCATAAGGAAGTGCGGTAAAATGGCACTGTTGAAAATCTGGTGTGCAAATATTACAAATTCGCAAACTTGCCAGCGTGCGTAGGAACTGCGCAACGTGCACTCCTAAAACAGTCATTTTTGGGAATTTTTTCACCAAATTTTCAACATAGCCATTTAACACCTCTGCTCATGATCAGTGTCACTGCGATTTTCTTGCATGTGGTACACATTGATTTCGCACCCATTTCGCCATTGTGCACTGCATAGGCAGAAACACGTTTTGGTTGAGATGTGAAAAATGACAGCTATACTGCTCATAAGGAAGTGTGGTAAAATGGCAATGTTGAAAATCTGGAGGAAAATATTGAAATTTCGAACTTTCAAGCGCGGCGGAACCGCGCAACGACACCAGAAAACAGTCATTTTTAGAATTTTTTCACCAAATTTTCAACATAGCCATTTTAAGACCTCTGCTCATGAACAGTGTCACTGTGATTTTCTTAACATGTCGTGCATTGATTTACGACACCGATGCACCATATGCTACTACATGGCGGGCACATTTTGGGTGAGATGTGAAAATGACTGCTGTACTGCTCATAAGAAGGTGTGGTAAAATGGCAATGTTGAAAATCTGGAGTAGATATTGAAATTTCATGAATTATTGAGCGGCATAGGAACCGCACAACGCATGCTCGTGAAATAACAAAGTAATTTTAGGAATTTTACACCAAATTTTCAAAATAGGCTTTTGAGAGTCCACCTTTGAACACTGGCAGTGTTGTTTTGTTAATCATTCTGAAAGGTGATTTTGCACAGTGGCTGTGAAATCACCCTTCGGGCCCGAGTAACGCCATGACAGTGACAGCATTCATGAGAAGGGGTTCCAAAAACCCCATGTTGAAAATTTGGTGCAAAAATTCCAAAAAATGCCTGAGATATGCAATAAAGTTGAAAAAACCCTATCTATCCCAATACACAGCTTACCAGCATTTCCTCAGTTCGCGGTCGGCTTTGAAAGTGCAGGCGTGTTCTGGTCCACGAAGATCGTGGTGCGAGCTCCGGAGAGTAAGTATGGGGTGGGGGTGTGGGGAGGTAGGGTGAGCAGTGGGTGGGTGCGGGTTGTGGGGGGCAGGAAGCGCCGAGGGATAGTTTTGTATTTACAGTTTTTTTTTTTCTCCTAAAGACGACGAGGTGCGTTTGCAACGCTGGGGTGGGCTCCCAGCGTGGCACCTGGAAGGATGTTGGTGGGTGCAGGAGCCGACGGGGGATTGGGCACCTCGTCAGTGATGACAGCATGGGGGAGAGACAGTGGAGCCGACGGGGGGATTGGGCACCCCCACTGGCCATAACATCATTTTGCCACGCTGGGTGGGCTCCAGCGTGGCACCTGGATGTAGGGGGTAGCCACATGTGGGGATTGAGGCACCCCGTCGGCTGTACAGTGTGGGAGGGAGGGGAAGGCGCATGGCATGCAGTGTGCGTGCGGCGTGCGTGCGGCGTGTGTGTATGTGGAGGGGGGAGCTCTGCTCACTGAAGCGGAGCTTTCCCTTTCAACTGTATGCCACTGCATTTTCAGCTGTCATAGACAGCTGGAGCAGTGATTGGCGCACTGCGACCATGCCTGCAAACACACTGACTGAATTGGAAGAGGCTGACACACCTCTGGAAAACTCAGATGATGGCACTATGTTTCTTGCACACGCGTGCAAACAAACATAAAAACAAGACGACTTAGATAAGTCCTGTCTTAGCTTTTTAAATTCCTTTTTTTTTTGTAACTTGCCTTCTTAAAAGGTAACTTATACTGTAATTTCAGTATGACTCTCCTGTGGCTCTGCTTTCATTTCTCCCGATTACCTCACACTGAAACACCTGGTCCCTCCCTGACGAATTCTAAAAAATAAACAAAACAAAAAAAATTATACACTATATAAAATACCATCTAGGTAACCTCATGCCAAACCAGCCTCGATCTGCCACCTCAGTGTTCTGATTACATCAAACCCCTTGAACTCTCCTCTCAAAGGCTGTCGTAATCCTCTGTGACAGCACATGCTTTTAATGAATGATTGCCCACCCAGTATTCTCTATATGGTGTATGGGTAGGGGGAGCTGTTTATGGAAATCCCTACACTGAAGATAATGGTCATCCTGCAGTAGTGGTGTAACTCCTGCAGCATGACTTTTCATTGTGCTGTGGTTGTGCCGTCACTGAACCAAGGAAAGCACCAACCCTTTCACTCGTGCTGCAGATGCTTATTGGGCCATCAGTACTTCAAGTTAACTGACATTGCCAACATGGGAAGAGAAATTTGGGGGTGGGAGCATCATCACAGAGGAGGGGGTACCGATAATGGCAGTGTTTGGGTGGACAAGAGGTCAGCCAGTTGAACGAGCAGACAGGTGGGCAGGCAGACGGACTGGCGAGTGGGTGGAGAGCAGCCTCTCACAAGACACCCCAAACTTAGTCCTTTTGTTTAAGACTTGCTAGACTTCTGTTGTTGCCCATACACTATACAGAATAAGGTAAGCCATACTTAATTATTTATTTGTTTAAAATTTGGTGACCGAGATAGGCACACTGAGATAGGGCTTGTTTCCAGGTGCAACCAAAGGGAGAGAATACAGCAGGGAGTGAAACAATAACAAAGTGACAACAACAAGTGCACAACATGAACAACAAATCACCACACAAGTAATGAATTTCAGAGAAAAACAAAAACAATGTGAAAAGTGTACATGTACGTCGGTTGAGGGGTGGCCAGGTTGAGAGCTAAGAGAGCATGTCACCAGTGCAGGTCAAGATATTTGTACAGGACCACTGAGTCACACAATTCAAGATGACAGTGTACACTGAACTGTAAGCTATGTGTGACCCCAGCTTGCTGTTCCTGGGTTCACACCCCTGACTGGTGACTGCAGAGCCCACCTGGTAGGGGGTTGGATTATTTCTTTCTCCTGCAGTAGAGAGGTTCATCCCAGAACAAATAATAGTGTGGTGCCTTCACCCCGAGAGAATATGTGGGCCAGATGTTGTGTGCAGTACCACCCCCTGAGATGCAGTACCTACCCACCTCCCAACACTAGACTGGACCACCCCCTAGGGACCAATAAGATAATGGTTACTTTTTCTAATTAACACTACAATCAGGTTAAACAAAGTGGATGCGCACACACAGACGTGAAATTCAACAAATTAACAATCCTTTTTTATTCCAGAACACAGGCCTGGAAGCTGGAGAAAAAGAGAGGGCCTCTGACATCACTCGTCTCCTGAATCCACTCCTTCACTCCTACTGTTGCAAATACTTTCTAGCCCTCTGCCTTTTTTTATTTTATCATTTTTGGCTAGGCAAGACACACAAAGCTGAGGCTTGATTCCAGGTGTATCCTGGGAGCACAGGGAAGTTAGATGACTTGCTCATGGTCACACAGCTTGCAAGTGGTGGCTGTGGGATTCAAACCTAGTCTTCCAGGTCTGTAGCTCAGCACTCAACCACTATGCTATATTGCCTCCCATTTTGTTTGATCCATGGGGTCAGGGGACACAAAGAAGGCTGTGCCGAGTCTGGGGGAGCCGTGTGCCCCAAAGTCTTTTTTTTTTTTACCCCCATTAAGTGTGCTGGTCCCAGGGGGTTTATTTAAGCCCTCCTGGGCTATGGTCCAGTTGATCCAGGGTGGCTGCAGTGCAGCGGGGTAGTGAGTCGGGCATGCCGGCAGAGTATGTGGAGCTGGGAACACTGGGAAGGAGCCCGTACATATGCATTCCAGTGCGTCATAAGGTGGCATTCTCGTGTGGCGCCAAAGGTTTAGCGTGGTGGTAGACGCTGAGGTCTCTGGTCCCCACTGCCAGAACTGGGGGACTGGAGCAAAGAAACACACAGCCACATCCATGAACAGAGGGCAGAGGAGGTGCAAAAACATGGAGCAGCACTGTGGCTCTACCTCATTGTGCTATTAAATGGGTGGGTGAGACAGTTGCAACAATAGTTCAGCAACCAGTAGGGTGGCAGTAAGCAGCTTGGAACCTCTGGAGGCTGGCAGCAAGCAGTCCAGATAAGTCTCCTCCTGAATGAGCAGAGCTTACATATACAATTGAGTAGGCAAAAATGGGTACAACAGGTAAAATAGCAGGGGGGGGATGTATAGGACATAGGTTGTTGTAATGTCGAGAGAAGAGGAAGAAGCCTCACTGCAGATGTAGTATTTTCACAAGTATGTCAGTAAGAGTGGTTTGAGAGAGTGCAGGAAAGAGACATGAATGGGGAAAGGGATACTGTTCCACAGTATAGGTTGGAAAGAGAAAACAAACGGAAGAGACAAAGAAATGTGTCTTAGCTAGGATTTGAACAGAGGCAGCGAAGAGTAACATAAGAATCGCACTACCAGCCTTGCCACGAAGGCAACTGGAAACCTGGGACTCTCAGAAGCACCTTACTCTTTCTCTAATGCACAACTTGTTGCTGCACAGATAATCACATTTTCATTTACGAGGGTGTGGTGTGCACATATATGGAACCCAAAAAAACAGAAGACAGAAATAAATAAGTGCCTCAATTGGGATTTGAACCCAGGCCACCCAGAATACTGTTCTGATTGCACTACTAGCTGCACCACCAAGACAACTGGAAACCTGGAAAACGTGTTGTATCCAATCAAACGGTCCTCTGAATACTCATATTCAGTTACTCCATGGAACTCTAGTCTCTTTGATTCTGAAAACCCTCTCCTACTGAGGAAAGACTAATTTTTTGGACATCATGCTTATTATCTTTCTGAGCTCATCAATTACTATTTAACAATAACTGGGGAGCATTTGCTCCCATTGAGAAACCCAGTTATAATTCACTGTTATAACCTGTGGGTAATAACTGCGAACAAGAGCTGGGTTTCTATCGTACTGAGCAAGCGCAGCCATTGCTCCTTCACTCCTCAGTGCCAGATGTCATTCTCCAGCTCCACACAGTTCGCCGCAGTCAGAGTTAGTGGTGGTAAGTTATTTTTATAATACTTGCCATCATTTTTTTACATCAGCTGAGCAAGAGGGGAAAATAAACAGAAAAAAAATGCAAGCAATTGTTTTTACCATGAGCCACGGACCGCACTAAAACCCAGCCAGTCCATGGCTCCATAGAAATATAATTATTTTATATACAGTAGTTGCTGTGGCAAGAAAATGTTCCCCAGCAATTTTATAAAATAAAATATAGGATGGTATCTAAAACTCGATTTTACACACACCCTCGTTGTGGGTTGCATTTCATAAACCCTGAGGGCTTTGCCCTCGGGGTTTATGTAGCATCCCACAACTCGGGTGTGTGTAAAATCTTGTTATGCACACCACCCCATACTTTATTCTCTATGTTCAGCACCTAGAGCCTTTGGAGATGTGCGCTTTATAAAGTTTGCTTGCTCAATTTCATAACTGTTTGAAACAAGGTTCCTTTATGTATAATTTAACATCTTTAGGAAAGTAACATTTTATATGTGTTTACATGTTTACAATGGTTAGTGCCTTTTTTCAATGTAATACATTGTGGGGGGTTTAAAGGAACACTGTCACCCCTCCCCTTAGGAGCACATTTTATGACTGCTCACCCTCTGTAGAATGTGTTGATGTAGTTGGTAATTACATTCTGATTCCCTTTTTCTTTTCTTTTTAAAATTGAAAAGCAGACTTTCCACCATAATGGTGCTACCACACTAAAACATGTTTATATTCCTTGAGCAACTTCCACTGCCTCTTCCCTAGACTTGGGGACACTCCCAACAAAAGTCTAGACACTCAAGATGCAGTGAGAGGAGAGGTGACTACTGCATCATGAGTGGCTGCACTATCTGGGTGTATTCCTGATGTTCAGGAAGTATGCAGTAAGAGTAGATCAAGTATTTGAAACAAAACACCATGGGCTATAATAACACAATTAGCACGCTTTCAGTTCTTCTAAGAAAGGAAGCAGATAAAACAACCAGCAACATCAGTTAATCTAAGAGAAGAAAAGCAATCGAACAACATTGGTTTTGAATGAGAAATAATATGATGAGAAAAGGTAATAATAGAACTGAAATGCTGCATGACAGTTAAAGGACGATTTAGATTAGATGAAGAATTAACTACCTGTGAGTAATTTAAGTTAATGCATAAGACATTATTTATTATATATGTTATTTAAGATATGTTTCAGTCATGTACAGACAATTGTATTTTGCTGAACATATTCAATCAATTTAACTATTGTATGTTACTTTTTGGGAAATAAATAAAATTTGTTTGGAAAAAACCCAGAAGGGCTGACAGTGCCCCTTTAAAGGTTAGTACTGTTAAAGCAATGAATGGATAGTCACACAATTGATCTTTACAATATTTAAGGACCCCCTCCAAGTGATGTAGACCATACCCCCTGACGAGGCTGTTACAAGAGTGAAGCGCCAGGGTAGGAGGTAGCAGTCCGTGGGGTAGGTGAGCCTCGTTTTTGCACTTAAAATGGATTTTTGAGATCTGCACTTTGTATCTCACTGTATAAGGTACTTTAAAACTGTAAAATCTAGTGAAGCGTATGAAGCAGCTGAGTTGGAACGCAAAGCAATGGACAAACTAAGCAACTAAATTTTCAATCACAAAAATGTGGTGTGTATATTTATGGAACATATACAAACAGAAGAGACAGGGAAGTAAGTGCCTCAGCTGGAACTTAAACCCAGGCCACCCTGAAAACCATTCCAGTTGTGCTCTCTGGCTTCCGAGACTTCTGAATTAAGTGCAGTCTTTGTCTATGTGCAGCTGGCATAGTGTTCATAGGACATTATTTTAGCTACCTAGCCCTGAGTGCCTGCATACAGCTTTACTCCAATTATGCTACAGTGCTGATGGGAGTCCCAGGTTTCCACTTCTGGCAAACAGTTCAGTTCTTGAAAAGGGTTCAGTTTCTAGGTTGGCACCAGATAGGCTGTATACAGTACAGTTTGGTCGGGGGGGGGGGCAGGACTCCTCCATGTTACTTTGTGAGCAACCTAGGGCCATTAAACAGTTTTCCACTCACCAAAGGGTGCTGTGCCTTTAAGGATTTTTTTTTGGCTGTCTCTGCAGCAACACCCTTTTATCATTAATATGAATAGCCACCCCTGTGCCAGGGTCTCTGGGGCTGCCTTTCCTGGTCCTGCCTCCCTCATGAATAGTAACAGGGGCACTATGCTGAGTGTAGGGAGATGTCCTGCGTTGCGCCCTACTTAATATTTATGAGGGCTTGGTCCCTCATAGTTAGCCCCTCCTGAAGGGTGCTTTGCGAGGTCTTGGTTTTTCTGGCCCTGCCCCCTGGCATAGAATGGCACCAAGACAGAACAAAGGGGCTGTCAGACCACCTCTCTCTTTTCCTGTAACTTTTACAACGTGGTGCCCCTCCCTTTGCTGGGTATTTGGAGATGAGCTGCTACTTAACTCAGTATGTCCCCGCTTGTAAACTCTTAAAATGATCAGAAAAATGAAATATGTGGGGTTCTGCCCACTTTGGGAGCACACTATGCCCCTTTGATGTGTTCAGGCTCTGGCCTTTAATTTTAATTTTCTTTCCCCCTTCCTTCCTAGCCCCTGGTGCCTGTGGCATGAGTAAATAAGATCAGGCACTTGGTCCACTCACTACCGTGGCCCAGGACCTTGTACTGCGGCTGGAAGGAGTTAAACACTAGCTGGGGAGCTAGACTTCCACCCAGCATCCCCTTTAGCGCAGCTGCCTGGAGGCATAACTCTGAGGTCTGGGGCATGTTTTTCAGTTGGACATCTTTTGGTGCTACACTCTTTGGTCTGCCCAACACTTTGTTCCTGTTGCCACTGCCAATAGGCCTGGAGGAATACAATTAGGGACCTTTGCTTCGGGGAGCCACTGCTCCACCAGAGGGGCCACTCCTGCTGTTGTTGACAGTGCCCATTTAAGGAGGAGAGTAACACTGAGGGAGCCATGGACACTTTTAAGGTAGCCTTGGTTACATACATGCTCCCCGCATCCTCCACCCTTCTTGTTCTGCCACTGATTCCTCTTGTTAGCCACTCCTCAGCTCTTTTGTTGGGCAGGGGAAGTCTGGATGTGCAGCCCTGGGGATGGGAGCACTGGCAGATATGAAGGAGGGTCTTTTGCCAATGCCCCCCCTTCTCTGCGCTGAACAGTGCGAAAAAGACAAAGGATGGGGCAGAGTTGGGTGCTGAGGAGTTGGGGGGAGGAGCCATTGAAAAAAATTGTAACTTTTTGACTTGGGGGAAGGGTCTCTGTTTTTCTTGTAGTGCCTTCTTTCTCCGGGGCATTACAAAAGCAGACTGACCTGCTAAAGATTTACTGTGAGGGATATGAAAGGAATGAGCAGCAGATGAATGGAGGGAGAGGAGGAAGGGATGGCAGGGTTAAAGAGAGAGAGTGGAGGGAGAGAAGGAAGTGATGGAGTTAAGCAGAGAACAGAGGGAGAGGAGGAAGGGATGGCAGAGTTAAGGAGAGAACAGAGGAAGAGGAGGAAGGGATGGCAGGGTTAAGGAGAGAACAGACGGAGAGGAGGAAGGGATGGCAAGGTTAAAGAGAGTGGAGGGAGAGGAGGAAGGGATGGCAGGGTTAAGGAGAGAACAGAGGGAGAGAAGGAAGGGATGGCAGGGTTAAGGAGAGCAAGGGAAGAGGAGTAAGGGATGACAGGGTTAAGGAGAGAGCAGAGGGAGAGGAGGAAGGGATGGCGGGGTTAAGGAGAGAATGTAGAGAGAGGAGGAAGGGATGGCGGGGATAAGGAGAGAACAGAGGGAGAGGGAGAGGAGGAGGAAGGGATGGCAGGGTTAAAGAGAGTGGAGGGAGAGGAGGAAGGGATGGCAGGGTTAAGGAGAGAACAGAGGGAGAGAAGGAAGGAATGGCAGGGTTAAGGAGAGACCAGAGGGAGAGGAGGAAGGAATGGCAGAGTTAAAGAGGGAATGGAGGTAGAGGAGGAAGGGATGGCAGGGTTAAGGAGAGAACGTAGGGAGAAGAGGAAGGGATGGCAGGGTTAAGGAGAGAACGAAGGGATGGCAGGGTTAAGAACAGAACAGAGGGAGAGGAGGAAGGGATGGCAGGGTTAAGGAGATAATAGAGGGAGAGGAGGAAGGGATGGCAGGGTTAAAGAAAGAGTGGAGGGAGAGGAGGAAGGGATGGCAGGGTTAAGGAGAGAACGAAGGGATGGCAGGGTTAAGAACAGAACAGAGGGAGAGGAGGAAGGGATGGCAGGGTTAAGGAGAGAACAGAGGGAGAGGAGGAAGGGATGGCAAGGTTAAGAAGAGAACAGAGGGAGAGGAGGAAGGGATGGCAGGGCTAAGAAGAGAGCAGAGGGAGAGGAGGAAGGGATGGCAGGGTTAAGGAGAGAACGGAGGGAGAGAAGGAAGGAATGGCAGGGTTAAGAAGAGAACAGAGGGAGAGGAGTAAGGGATGACAGGGTTAAGGAGAGAGCAGAGGGAGAGGAGGAAGGGATGGTGGGGTTAAGGAGAGAATGTAGAGAGAGGAGGAAGGGATGGCGGGGATAAGGAGAGAACAGAGGGAGAGGGAGAGGAGGAGGAAGGGATGGCAGGGTTAAAGAGAGAGAGAGTGGAGGGAGAGTAGGAAGGGATGGCAGGCTTAAAAAGAGAGCGGAGATGGGGAGGAAGGGATGACAGGGTTAAGGAGAGAATGGAAGGAGAGGAGGAAGGGATGGCAGTGTTAAGGAGAGAGAGGACCAGTATGACAGTGACAAACCAGTATTTGGCCATGAAAGAGGAACTGTGTGAGAGATGCTGGGCATCAAGGGAAGGGAAAGAGAGATTAGCATATAGAGAGAAGGGCACGGGTCATGATGTTGTAGATGAAACTGCGCATGTCACAACTGCGCACGGAAAACAGCGTGCGGCAATGCAGTGGCAGCACATAATGTCAGCACTTGAATGCCACACACCTGATCATTCTGTTTTCTTTTGGAGGGGAGCCCCACACCCACCAGAATAAACATAATTAACTCCGCAGGGGTGTGACCAGCAGGGCAAATTAAAAAGCAGACTGCAGAACTTAGTCATGGCCGCACAGTCAGAATGTAAAAAAAAACTATTTCCCCAGCAGGGTTTCAAACCCTGATCTTCCTCCTCATCTACTGCTGGGTCAGGTGCTCTAGCTGCTCCATCACAGGAGCAGCTCAGCTGAGCATCCAACTGGCAGTATAACTTCCACTTCCTCTTTGGTATGGAGTGACTGGGGGTAGCGATATAGTCGTATCCGTCATATACCCCTGTCGCTCTCAATCCATAAGCGCTACTGATCTCACAGTTCTTCATGCACTGTTTAGTCTGCACTACACTCACCAGGTATCAGAGAGAAGTGAGGGATAGAGATGGAGCACGAGGAGCAAAGTGGCAGAAGGAATGAAAAGAGAGTCCAGTCTAATAAGTGTAGATTTTGGCACAGTGCTGTAGACTACATCTGCATAACTGAACTTCAAGGCTGTGTTAGTCTCTGGACTATCATGAAGACAAGAACATTTCAAGCTTCACTCCCGACGTCACTCTGTCATCATGACATCTTCTCAATGGAAACTCAGCTATGTTGTGTATGGTTGTGTAAGGGTCACCCTCCTGTGTCTAGGGGTATATGATGGCATCTCATCCAGGAGAGTGCCCATCTTATGACATGAACACCAGTTCTGCACCATTACTAGTTACCTTGCTTTCTTAGGCCTGGGTGATGGGGACCAGAGACACCTTACCCATATCTGGGCACCATCAAAATGAGACTGCACATAAACTACAATGTCCATGCAACAGCTGGGATCAAGCATAGTGTATTTTCATGAGCTGCCAAGGTGGTACACGGCTCTGCGGGCAGTTCCCTGGCCACGTTCCTTCATGATGTTCCAGTGCTCACATTACCTCGCATTACTGTACTGGACCATGCCCTTCATAACTGCTCTTCCTGAGTACTCCCTTGGATTCCACCTAAGCCCACACCTCAAATGTGGCATCCCTTCATCTGCTATTCCTCCATTACTAATCATGTGGTCTTCAGTGTTCCATGAGGGCCTGTTACCCACCCACCCTACTATTGTTATCAGGTTCTCCCCTGTAACTAATGGGGTATTTTCACATGACTGTTCCAGTAATGGGCCTCTTTCAAACCTACAAATCCCTAACCTCCTTTCAGGACCTCTGAAGCTCTGCCCCCGTGGCAGTGGTAATCTCTCACGTGAGTACATCCTATAACGTGTTTGTACTTTGTTGCTTACTTATGTTATGACTCTTATCCCTTGTTACTTTTTTATTGTACTACTGCCTCACTATCGTTACGCCTTTTACAAATTGTCTGTATTTTTCTTTGCAATCTTCTGGGTCATATCTGAAAATAGGCATTTATTTGTCTAGTGTGCTTACCTGGCCAACAAAAGCTAACTAAAATAAAATAAAATCTTCCAGGCAGGAAAACCACTGCCATGGGGACAAGCTGTGCCAGCACGTCTTCAGATGTCCAAAAGGACAGTAAATATGAAAGTATAATCTGCTTATAACGTTACTACTAAGTACGTAAAGGCTACGGTTGTTTTGGCCTTGTGTGTCTCTCTTCCGACACCACACTGATAGCCCTAATGGACCAAAGAGCAGGATCCCCAGTCTGGACCCATCCTAGGGACTTAACTAACCCAACTCTGGGCAGGTCCCTTACCGTCTGATGACCATATTTCAGCTACACTGCCAAGAGTTCACTACTTGGTCCGCCTATGACTTTTGAAACACACATACACACGCACACATATTTTAAGCAAGGTTAACTTACAATTGGCTCTATTCACTGGAACTCCCTCCTTAACTTCTAGTGGGAGGGAACCCACCAAGGCTCTGGTGACCCCCTAGAGGGGTGGCCCACCATTTCTCCCAGCTGTACCTGTAGGGTACTGATGGTCTCTGCTCCTCTCGAGGCAAGCTGTCTGGGTCTCCACCTCACCCAGCTGCCCCTGTCCTTCTCTGGGGACCAGGCATGAGGGGACCAGTGCCACCCAATCCCAGAGACACTGCCACTGCCTCTGGGACCACTAGCCCCCTTGGACTAGTCGCAGTCAGAGATGTTAGACTGTTGCTCTTCCTCCCTTCTCTTCCCTAGATTCAGCTCACTCTCTGCCCATGTGCCTTCTCCTGTTATAGCTCTATGTGGGAGGGCAGGACCATGATTTTTCATACTCTATTTTCCCATTCCTTGCGAGTCAGGCCACTAACAACATAAATACTCATACATCTGGGGCAGTATTCACAAAGAAGTCCAAAAATCCCACAGCTGTGGGAAAAAGAACTGCAGCACTATGGAAATGCAGTTACGCTGTATTCTCATAGAAATCTTCCGTAGGTGTGGAATTCTGCAAAAAGCTCTGCAGGTGCGGAAATTCAGCAGCTGCAGAAATTGCGCAAGTGCTGAAAATCCACATCTGCAGATCCGTAGCTGCAGAAATGGCATAGGAGGCACAACAGCAGTGAACCCAATTAACTGGAGCAGCAGACTTCAACTGTACTGCCATAGCATTTAGATGAGAGCACCGAGAAAGAGACCATCAATCAGTCCCTCAACTGGGACCTCTGCAGCACCACAGGTACCAGCAATACCATGGCACCACAGTGGCAGTCTGTCGCTGCTGGTCGTCCCTCCCTGGACTGTTCCTGTTGCCTGCAGGAGTAGCACTCACTGCAGGCTGTTCAGGCTCTACTGCCTGTGGGGCTCCTTCCTGGACTGCACTGGGCCTGAAGGTTGTTGTTTGTTGTTCTTCAATGGCAATGTGTGCTGCTGTTGCTGTAACTTCAGCCACTGATATATCCACTAGGATGCAATTACCTGTGCCTGACCTCCACTTTAATTGTATTTCAATTGTTGGGGCACTACTGCGGTTTGCTGAGAGAGTGATACGCCTCACTCCAATATGTGTAACATTCTTTCCACAACTGCGGAAAAAACCTGGCTGAGAATAGCCTTAGAGGGGATGTGTCATACTTATCAATTACCTTTTTTCCTCAGGAACTTCCACAGCTGCACTTTTTTCCACAGTCCATAGTGGTATTTTTTTTCACAGCTGCAGTGGTTTTGTGAATAGCACTCAGAGCAATTCTACCTTTTTTCCATAGCTACGGAAGCTTTGGGGACATAGGGAAGGTTTTGCATCCTCAGAAAGCTTTGTGAATCCTGCCCCCTGTCTCCAGGCAAACCCCCCCCCCAACGGAGACCAACACTCAGGGTGTGGCTTAACCAGCTTGAGGCACTCAAGGGGGGTGCTCGCTAGTAACCTGCCTTGACATGGTAGTTGAGAGAGGCTGGCTTCACCTGCCCATACATTATTCTACAGATGTTGTATTTCACTGTACTGTACTGTACTGTACTGTTGTGTGGTCACTAATAATAATACCTGATGGGGGTGGGGGGGGCAGTATTGGGCTATACCAGATCACCCAAGGGCGTAATGAGGCTCGATGCCATAAGTACCCTTATAGCCTAAGGAAGGTCTGGTATAGTCCATACAGCCCACCCTGGAGGGCATTATTGTACTTAGAAAATAGGTAATTTGTGACATTTTTATAAAATCATTTAAAAATGTCACAAATCTACTTAAAACTAGTTTAAATTAACAGAAATGTATTTTCTTGTAAAGTTGTCCATCTACTGGTACAGCTGCCTATAGCTTGCACTTCTGTTTTGAATACACATTTTTTTCTGCATCTTTATGTGTGCTTGACTGCTTGTTTCCTTGTGTCCCCCCTTCCCCATGACTTTTGCTAGTAGACATCTGTTTCAGGAATTCCTACCTGGTTCAGTAGTTGTCTCTCTCTTTTTATGTTGGCTTGCGCGCACATGCAAGCAACATCTTTTGCTAATAGCACATTTCAGAGGTGTGTCAGTGTTGGTGAATGCAGGGCATGCTTTAGTAGGTGTGTCCCTCATTCCCCAATAAGCCAGCATACTAGCGTTGACATGAGAATTATGTAAAGTGGACATGACTTATAAGAAAAGTACCACTGCAATAGAGACAAGCTCGTCATGCAGCAGCACAGATGACACGCCTCCCGACATGCCTTTCCTGGTGAAAGATTTCAATAAACATGGCGGCAGAGCCACCACCACACAATCCCCAAAGGAAGCCAACATTGGGAGTCAATCCCCTTGTTGGCATGTCCGCCCCCCCACATTGTGTGGCACACTGGGAGCCCACCCCAGTGTGCTGCCACTCATAGTAAGCCGACCACGTCGGCATGTTCCTGCCCCTGGTCCCTGCCCCTTCCCCATTGTGTAGCACAGTGGGAACCCACCCCAGTGTTACCAACATCAGAACCCCCTGAAAGTCATGGGGCACACTGGGAGTCTACCTCAGTGTGCCCAACATTTGTTTTCTTTCACCTGTAAAGAAAGAAAACTGTCCCGCAGTGCAGTGTCCATTTTGTTTTGTACCTGAAAAAATGAAAACAGTCTGTTGTCCGTGACAGCCCCCCTTCCCCAACCCGCACCCACCATCTGTGCACCTGACCTTCCCACACCCCCCTCACCTCATACCTACCGCCAGAGGGTCTGGCACTGCAATCTTCGGTGGAGCAGGAACATGTCTGGACTCTTCAAAGCTGACCTCGAACTGAAGAAATGCTGGTAAGCTGTATTGTATAATGGCATGAATGGGGGGAGGGTTCAACTTAGGTGGCTATCTCAGCCATTTTATTGAATTTTGGCTTCAAATTCTGAACATGGGGTCCTTGGGGCCTCACCTCATGAGCACATGCACTGTTATCTTGTTACTGGGCCCCAAAAGGTTATTTCACGGTCACAGCACAGAATCACCTTTTGGAACCAATTAATGAAATAGTAGTGCCACTGTTCATGAGGTGGGGTCCCAAAAAGCCTGTCTTAGAAATTTGATGAAAAAATTCCAAAAAATGACTGTGTTATGAACGTGCGTTGCGCAGTTTCCATGCAAATTCATAACTTCAACAATTTTTAATATTTTCACTCCAGATTTTCAACATTGCTGTTTTTTCACACCTCCTTATGAACAGTACAGCTGTTATTTTTCACATCCTTCCTGAAATGTGTTTTCACACATGTGACACACAATGGCGCAGTTGCTGTGAGAAATCAATGTTTGGGACAGATTAACAAAATTACAGTGACACTGTTCATGAGCGGCAGTCCCAAAATGCCTATGTTGAAAATCTGGTTAATAAAATCCCCCAAATAATTACGTTATGGGTGTGTGTTGCGCAGTTTCTACGCATGCTCATGACTTCACCAATTTTTCATATTTTCACTCCAGATTTTCAACATTGCTATTTTTTTTACACCTCCTCATGAACAGTACAGCTGTCATTTTTCACATCCTGCCCAAAATGTGTTTTCGCACCCGTGGCACCAAATGGCACAGTCGCTGTGCAAAGTCACCCTTCGGCTAATGAAATGTTAATGCCACTGTTCATGAGGTGGGGTCACAAAAAGCCCATATGGAATATTTGGAGTGAAAATACCTACAAATGCCTGGGGAGTTAGGGTTTCCAACCATAATGCCCCACCCTGTAGAGACTGACAGGCATCAGGGGTGTGACTTGGGATTGTCAGCTGCAATGTTCATGCCATTCCACCCCCACCCTGCAGCCAGTGACAGGCATCGAGGTGTGCCTTGGACTCTTCAGCCCAAAGTTCACCCCATTCTTCTATACTGCACCCATCTCAGCATATTTCCTTATGGAATGGGGTGAACATAAAGCCTGAAGACCCCAAGACACACTGCAACACTTCTCAATGCCAGCAGGGTAGGGTGAGGTGAAATGGTGTGAGCGTTATGGCCGATAACCCAAAGGTACACCCCAATGCATGTCATCCTCTGCAGGGTGGGGGTGGGGTTGGCGTCATTTCACTACTTCACTGCCAGTCCTATTATGCATCTCTAACTCCTGCACTACCAATGGCAATGCCAGCGAGACAACATTCAGCATTGATAAAAGCTTGTTTGTAAGAGGGATAGTGGCTGGGTGAGAGCACGAGAGCAACAGCATGATCAGAAGAATGGCACTGTTTAGTGCTGTTGGGGGAAACAGTCTCTAAATGTTTTTTATTACTATTTGGGAGTTAGGACCCCTTAGTTACAAGACTCCATGCACCATAGCAAAAGACAGCTCCCCTGCCTGCGGTTGGACGGGTCCGGACAGCGATCTGGAGCAGCACATGAGAGTTTCACTGGCGTCAGTAATCGCCTTTTGTAAGGTATTGCAGTACTTATTTATTTTTACTAAAGAACTGTTGGAACAGCAGAATTTAAACTGTTTCTTTATGAACAGTTGGGAGGCGATTGGCAGGGCAGGGCGGCATGGCTAGAATGTGTGAGCGAGCCCAAGTGTGCAAGAATTTTAAAAAGAAAGAAGTGTTTTTTGTGTGTTAGTGGACAGAATTTAAAAAAATACCATAGTTTGTGCCACACAGAAATAATTAGTTGCCGTATTGGTCCTTGTAAGAACAGATCCAGAAACAAATGGTTAGATGCCTTTTATTGGACCAACATAGATGTAATGAAAGAAAACAGTGCTTAAGCTTTGGGACCAGACAAGTCCTTCTTCAGAAGTTTATGGCAGTTGTTTGGTAAATCACATACTATTAACACCCAGATCATACATAAAAAAAAACAGACGGAATTCTCATTGATTTAAAATGCCTTTTTAAAAAAATAATAATTGGTGGCTGGCCCGTTGGCGTAGCGGTTGGATTTCTACTTGCAACACCGGCGACCCGGGTTTCTGGAATGGACCCAGGGAGCCAGAGGGCTTGCCGAGGGGGGGGAAGATTGAGCACCTCCAGGGCTGCTCTCCTTCTCCGGGGGGAGGGTTGAGTGTGTGTCTGGCACACGTAGGACTTCTGGTGGAGGCTGGTGGGAAATGCAAATGCCGGCGCCTAGTCTAAAGAGGGTCGTGGTGGATGCAGAATGTCATTGCATGTCCCCGCCCCTGGGGCAGTCCAGAAAATTGTGTTGACCACCACGAATGATGCTCATCTAGCACCACAGCCTTCATGGCTCCAATCTTCCCACTGACCAATTACGGCTCAGATGCGCAATCTGAGCCCTGAACCCTGCCCTGGGGGGAAGCCAGGGAGGCAATGGCGGTTGTTACTGGCACCTTTCCCATTGGAGATGGGCTGGATCCGGGCATCGGTCCCACCCTGGAGGGGTAAGTCGGGGATAACAGTGGGGATATGGAGCGAGGTAGTAGTGTGCAGGAAGGTGCTGAGGATTAGGTGGCTGGTGACAAAAAGAAGGAAAAAATAAAAATAAAAAATAACTGAGGTTTAAATGCAAGAAACCAGTTTTAGTCAGCTGGCAACTATGAAGCACTCCAAGGTCAAATGTCAACAGAGGCAGATAAGAGGAATACGTCGTGGGGTCAGGCAGTACTTTCGTCAACTGACATCATGAATGAGTGATTGTGTTATGTGAATACACTCTTAATTAAACACAAGATTTTTAGATACAGTACGTACTTAAGTACAAGTTTAAAAAGATATTATTCCAAGTTAAAAACTATAAAACAGAAATATTCTATGTATGGAAATAGTAGGGTATAAAGAAAAGCTTCCCTAAAGTGAAAAAGCTGTTTAACACATTCTTAAACTGTTAAACTTATCTGGAGACAATTTATCAACTACTGTATATAACTCAACCGGATACTATATTTCATAAACATTAAAACCTTCAGTGCTGTAACAAGATTTTTACAAGAAATATCAAATGTCAGAATTAGTGCCCAATAAAAAAACAAAATCACCAAGGAGCCCCTAGGGAATGAAAGCATGCATCCTTATATGTTCAAAGTTCAAAATGTGTCAGTATATAATTAATCTACTATAAGTAGAGAAACAGTCTTAGGAATCTAAATCAAAAACTAATGGAATTACACCCCCGCACCACGGGTAACATAATAATACAGACAACTAGTTGGAAGGAAGTATATATGAACTACGTATATGAACCAAGAGTCCTAACATAATGTAACATCATAATGTCATGTACCTGAATATAAGCCTTAACTCATAAAACCCCAACCCATACACAACCCCTCCCCACACACACACAACCAACACACTATCCCCGTATCCCCCCCCCCGATAGTTTATGGAGAGATACCAACTTATAGATAACCAGTTAAAAGGGAACCTATAACCATACGATATTAAAACAAACAGCAAAACAAAAAAGATCACATTGAAGTCCACACACTGATCACACTGAACTCCACACATTGATCACAATAAAGTCCACACACTGATCACACTGAAGTCCACACACTGATCACACTGAACTCCACACATTGATCACACTGAAGTCCACACACTGATCACACTGAATTCCACTCATTCATCACACTGAAGTCCACACACTGATCACCCTGAAGTCCACACATTGATCACACTGAACTCCACACACTGATCATACTGAAGTCCACACACTGATCACATTGAATTCCACACACTGATCGCACGGAAGTCCACACATCGATCACACTGAAGTCCACACACTGATCGCACTGAAGTCCACACACTGATCGCACTGAAGTCCACACAGTGACCACACTGAAGTCCACACTCTGATCACACTGAATTCTACACACTGATCACACTGAAGTCCACACACTGATCACACTGAAGTACACACATTGAAGTGGATAGCTTGTGCCAGTGTCATTTAGGGACTGCTGTTCTGTTTGACTGGGGGGGGGATTGGGGATTGCTCGGTAAAACAAAAAGAAAAAGGCTGCTTTTCAGTTTTGAAAATGTTGAGGTGCACAGTGATTTACTTGGTGGTGAGGCATGGGACTTCTTGTTTTCTGGTCTCTGTTGGCTCGTAAATATACCCCATGTCCAGGGTCTCAGACAATCAGACTGTGTATTTTTCAACCCATTTTCTAAAGAATTATATTTTACTGTGTTGCATTGCATAGTACTGTACTGTACCGTTCCATGCTGTACTGTACTTAAATAAGAAGGCATGACAGGGGGTGTGTGTTATTGTGTAACAATGTTATTCTTCAGTTGTTTGAAGCACGAGGCAAAGCTGAGTGCATCCACCACCTGAGAAATGATGTTATTACACAATAACACAGAACACGTAGGGCCAGAAATTCAAAATTTAGTCCTGGGGCTAAATTAGCACTGCACAGAGTGCTAAATTAGCCCTGAACCAGTAGCAAGCTATATTCAAAGGAAAAGCTCCAGGGCTAAACCTGCTGAATATAGCGTGCAAAGGAAGCAGTGCAAACAGGGCTGGGAGTGCTGTGCTAAAATAGCCCGGGAAATAAAACAGCTCTGAATATAGCAACAGGGATGTGCAAAATGCAACAGCAGCTCAGTGGACACAGAGGTGGAATAAGGCAGAGCTGAAGCTGGTGACCAATGTGGGTGATAGAAATAAAATGTTGGACAACTACTGCAAACAACAATGCAGGCCACTCACTGTAGAACTGTGCTGTGCCTTTGAGAGGTTTGCCCGGGGTTAACCCGATTGCACAGTGCTAACACATTAGCCCAGTGCAAACAGGTTAGCCAGGGGCAAAAGTTGACTATATTTAAAGATCCTATTCAGGCAATCTGTGGGCAAACAGTCACATTTGGATCTCATTATGGCCTGCTTTGCATGCACTCCCATGTACTTTGCCCGGTGCTATTGCAAGGAGCTCACAGCAACCCCCTGTTGGTTGGAATGGAAGTACAGGCTGGAAGCCGCAGGCCAGGGTGTGCTCACAGCAACCCTCTGTTGGTTGGAATGGATGTACAGGCTGGATGCTACAGGACATTCGAACATACGAACATACAAAATTTGTCAGCAGATAAAGGCCTAGAGGTCTATCAAGTCTGCTCGAATGTGCAGCTCGCACCCCTTATTCTGCAGCTGCTCCTCCCTTCCACCATTCCCCTCCATTGACCCTCCCCCTTGTTCTGTCCCATCCCCTTTTGAAGCAGTCCACAGTTCTACTGGATACCACTTCTGCAGGTAATGCATTCCACCCAGCTACCACCCTCTCTGTAAAAAAGTGCCTCCTTTTCATAACATTTTTTTTTTTTTTTAAAAACCAGGTGGCAGACTGAGAGTGGGTGGGAGGAAGGGTGGGCGGGGAGGGGATACAGGCAACTTAACCATATCATAGTCTTTTCTTTTTAGATAGTTGCCTTTTATCGAATACAATAATTCATGTAACTGTATATTGCTAGTTGTTCTTTTCATAGCATTGTCATGTTGTCTGTTTTGGTATGTTGTTAAATATCTAAAACGAATAAAGTTTACTAAATGGAAAAAAAAAGTGTCTCCTCATCTCCCTCCTTAACCTTCCTCCTTCCAGTCTCATATCATGGCCTCTGGTGTCCCTCCCCTCCCTTACTTTGAAAAGCCCCTCTGTACCTGTCTTGTTTATTCCTTTCATGTGCTTAAAGGTTTTAATCATGTCCCCCCTCTCCTCCAACGAGTACATGTTCAGCTCCCTCAGCCTCCTCTCGTATGATAAGTCCCCAAGCCCCTTGATCATCTTTGTCCACCTGCGCTGTACCCCCTCTAGTAACTTAATACCCCTCTTCAGATATGGGCGCTAGTAGTGCATGCAGTACTCCAGGTGCGGTCTAACTAATGACCTATACAGTGGCAGAATCACCTCCTCTTTCCTCGAGGATATACCCCTTGCAATGCAACCCAGCATTTTGTTGACCTTTGCAGTTGCCGTCCTACATTGTGCAGAGTTGTTCATTGACCCTGTAATGAGCACCCCCAGATCCTTTTCCTCCTCTGTTTGGGCTAGCTGCAGTCCCCCCAGCTGGTAACTCCTCCTTGGGTTCTTCATCCCAAAATGCAGCACCTTGCACTTTTTGGCATTAAACCCCAGTTGCCAGGTGTCTGACCAGGTTTCAAGCTTTGCCAGATCATCCTGCAACCCCTGCCATCCCCCTAGGTCATCCACCACCGCTCCCATCTTGGTATCATCAGCAAACAGACTGATCTTGCGCTTGATGTCCCATGACATGTCTGCAATGAATATCCCAAACAACACTGGTCCCAACACCGAGCCCTGTGGAACACCGCTCGTCACTACCCTTGGGTGTGAGAGCTCCCCCCCCACCACCCTCTGTTGCCTTTCCTGAAGCCAGTCCCCTACCCATCTCATCAGTTTTGCACCTGCCCCTGTGCCTTCTAACTTACTTCCCAGTTTCCCATGCGGACCGAGTCGAATGCCTTACTGAAGTCCAGATACAGGACCTCCACTGCATGGCTCCTGTCCAGTTGCCTAGTTACAGGTTGGTTTGGCAGGATCTGCCACGTATGAAGCCATGCTGTCTGCTGTCCTGTAGTCCTTTGGCCTCTAGGAGGGCCACCAGCCTCTATTTCAGGATAGTCTTCATCAGCTTACCCACGATGGATGTGAGGCTTACCGACCTGTAGTTCCCCAGTTCATCCTTGGGGCCAGTCTTGTGCAGGGGCACCACATGAGCCATCCTCCAGTCCAGAAGTACACACCCTGAGTGTAGTGAGACATTAAATAGGTCTGCCAAAGGTCCCGCATGGACCTCTGCCAGCTCCTTCAGTACCCTTGGGTGGATGCCACCTGTGCCTGGCACCTTGTCCACCCTCAGTGCCTTCAAACCCTCCCAAACTCTGCCCTCCTTGATTTCCCCATCTGTCACCCCCTCCCCCCCTGTTTCTGCCATTCCTACCCCCTTGGGTATCACACCCCCTCTTCTCCTTAGTAAATACCGAGCAGAAGTAATCATTTAGCGCTTCTGCCTTATCGCACCCTGCTTCCACCCAACCCCCTCCTTCCTAATCCTTACTATGTGGTCCTTACAGCTCCTTTTCTCCCTGATGTACCTAAAGAAGTTCTACTCCCCCTTCTTAATGCCTTGTGCCAGCCTCAGCTCTGTAGATGCCTTGGCTCCCCTTACTGCCCGTGTCACCTCCTTCAATTCTGTCAGGTATTTCTCTCTGTCCTCCCCCCTCACTGTTTTCTTATACCTCCTAAAGGCAGCTCTTTTCCATGACCTCCTTTCTCAACCAGCTCAGTTTCTTAAACCTAGCCTTCTTGCTCTGGGCCTTGCAGCAGGTTTTGGTTGCCTCCACTATCCCCAGCTTTATGAGCTCCCACCTCTGGTTAGTGCCCATACTAGGTTGAATTCTGGCCAGGTGCCCTTTTACCACTTCCCCATCCTCCCAAAGTCAGCCCTCCTAAAGTTCAGCACTCTTGTGCCGGATTCCACTCCTTCCTTGCCCAAATCCAATGTGAGCCATACTGAGTGGTAGTCACTCCCTGACAGCGGTTCTTCCACCATAAGTTCTCTCACGAAGTCCCCATTTGCCAGCACAAGGTCAAGGGTATTCCTTAACCTGGTTGGTTCACTGATCATTTGCAGCAGGAAGCTGTCCTGGAAGGCATCCAGCAGTACCTGCTCCCTTCTATGCCTGGTTGTTGGGGTACTCCAGTCCACTCCTGGCATGTTAAAGTCCCCCATAATCACCACACTACCCTTCTGGCAGGTCCTCCTGATCTTTCCCGCTAGTTCCCTGTCTAACTCCTCCATCTGAGAGGGGGGCCTGTACACCACTCCCAGTCTCAGAATCCTATTTCTGGAATCCTGGATTTGCATCCAAAGTGACTCTATACTACCCACCTCCCCTTCCTCCCTTACGCACTTCAGTCCTTCCTTCACATATAGTGCCACCCCCCCCTTTCCAGTCACCCTGTCCTTACAAAATAACCTGTACTCTGGTATGGACATGTCCAAGTCATTGAATTGGGTGGCCCATGTTTCTGTGATGGCTGCAATGTCCACCTCGCCCTCTGCCATGAGCACCTGTAACTCTGCAGTTTTCCTCCCAAGACTCCTAGCATTAAGGGTAACCACCTTCCACCCTTCTCCCCCTCCCATCCTGCCCTCCTTTACTAACATCACCAATAGTCAGAGGCAGTATAGCGCAGTGGTTTAAGGCTCTGAGCTACAAATCTGGTGACATCCAGCAGACCAGACCTGGGTTTGAATCCCACAGCTTCCACTTACATACTGTGTGACTCTGAGCAAGTCACTTAACTTCCCTGTGCTCCCAGGCCGCACCTGTAAAAAACCTTTCAGCTTAGTGTGCTGGTTAAACATCTAAAAAAAAAAAAAAACAGTACTTGCCATTTGTCCTTTGTCACTGTTAAGGGGGTTAGCTTATATGGTTTCCCAACCTGTGGTCTCTGCGTGTCTCTTGCCCACTTGCCACCTCCCGCTCCTAGTTTAAATTCCCAACTTCCTCTATATACTCCTCCATCCTCTGTTTCAACACTTTCTTTCCCTCCTCACTCAGGTGTAGTCTGTCCTTGGCATAGAGACTACTGTTCTCCCAGGTCCCTCCCCACCCCGCCAACAGCATATACCCTTTAGCATGACACCAGGTTCTTAGCCATCCGTTAAATTCCTCTATTCTCAGCTTTCTTGTTGTGCTTGCTTTGGGCACTGAAAGTATCTCTGAAAAAGTTACTGATCTTCCTGCACCCTCACATAATGGTCCTAGTTCCCCAAACCTCCTCTGAACTATATCTACTGTCTTGTCAGCCAGGACATTCATCCCAAGATGTATAATTAAATGAGGCTTGTCTCTACCCCTTCTAGCATATTTCAGAACAGGTTGTCCCACCCTTTCCGCTGTCATTCCTGGCATGGCCTCCACCCAAATGTGACTATGCCTCTCCCCCTTGCTACCTCACCTGACTACTCTTAGTATTGAGTCCCCCAGCACTAAGATTCCACCCCTCTTACTCCCTGCTTGCTTCCATTCATCTCTATCTCTCATTCCTGGCTCCTCTTCTTCCTCCTGCACATTAGTTCCCCCTTTTGCCACTGTTGCAATTCTCCCAGCAGAACTTCCCCCCCACTCCGGTTTGGTCCAGGCATTTATCAATTACTCCTCCAATTGCATCAACTCCCTCCTCCTTCATCTCCTCTAGCAGTGCAAAACTATTTTCTGAAGACCCTTCACAAATGCCTACTTCCTCTTTCATAGTAACCTGTTCCCTCCTTTCCACTCCATGACTGTTGCCACTTCTCCTCCCCTCACAAGTCCCTGTCTCCTCCTTCCATTTGTCTTTTGTCTCCTGACCTGGTTTCCCCGGCAATCTTTCTTCCTGGCCTGGGCCCTTTTGTCTCTGCTTCCCTTATTCTGACCCTCTCCTCACCACTGTTGGCTCAAACTGCCCTTCCTCATTTCTTCTTCTCCCTCCCTCCAGTATTGGGCTAAACCCACCTTCAGTCTGCCTTGCCTGTTTTAGTTCCTCCTGCAGACCCTCAATCTCCTTTCTAAGTTTCTCTATGTGGTTGCACACTAAACATCCCCCCACCCTCCAGGCAATTTTTAGAAAGATTGGTGCACCGCAGTTATTGCAGCCTACCACCCTACCCATGGCTCTCGTTGCCCACCAGCGACCCCCCACCCTTCCAGATGAAGGATACCCAACACCCTCCCAAGTCTCCCCTTCCCCCCTCTATCAGTGCAAAACATTCTTCTCCTTTTCTTGATTTCACTTACCCCCTTTGTCATACACGTCTAGATAGATTAAGCAACTGCTTTGTACATCCCTATCCTTCCTGTCCACACCCAAAAAGAGACTTTAAGTAACTGTTGTGTAGTGCCCCAAGGAAATTGGGAGCACCACAGAAAATAGGGGATCCTCAGAGATATGAGGGGTCAGACAGTTATTGGGACCCTGGCAGCTTAATGGGAAACCCTTGAAAAGCGTTGGTGACCCTCTGAAACACAGAACAGGCCCAGCTCCAGCAGACAGTCCTAGAAGTCTAAATTCAGGGTTTTAAAAGAAAACCAATTTTTTCTCTTTTCTCCCCCTTCCCCCTTGCTCAAGACCAACACCCAGCCAGCCAAACCAGTTGGGCAACATTCCTGTCCCCAGTGGAGAAGAAAGCCAGGCTGAGCCCTCTCAGACAATCCCTGTGGCCAGGGTACATTCAAATCTGGAGACTTTTTTTTTAAGCCACTGACCCAACTTTAGGAGGCTGGCCTCTGGACAAAGGAGCCAATCCCTTGGCAGGTAGCCAGGACCGCCCCAGCCTAGAGGAGGCTCTTCACAGACTGGAGAGAGGCGAGAAAGAGTTTGACAAGGGAGGGTGAAGGACAGCAAGGCAATGGATGTTGGCTTCCCTGTTAGGAGGTTGAAGCGAATCCCCTGGGTCCCTTTGGTGTGACTCCCTCCAGTAGATCCCCAGTAGCAGCCTCAGTCATTTTTTGCAGAAATCTGCCATCTAGTCAGGTCCCCCAGTGTGTTGAGTCAGTTCATTTGGCTGGGAAACAGACCCAGTGAACCTTCCATGCAGCAGTCTCCAGTAGAAGAAGCCTCGTCACTCCTTTCTGGTTGAGCATTCCCCAGAGGACAGAAATCTTGGTTGAACTCCAGGGTGAGTAGGCTGTTGGCCAGCATTTCCTTTAATAATTAGTCCTAGCTAGACCTGCTTCAGCCAGAGGAAGCATTGTTTGTTTAGCAATTGTATTGTTTCACTGTGTAATTATTGTTTAGAATTGTTAAATTGCTTCCATTGTCTCCCCCCCCCCCGGGTGGAGGAAGCTGCTACCTTGTCCAATTGTATAGAGACAGAGGGAGAGAGAGAAATGAGAACCAAAAAGGCAGAAGCTAGAAGGGTTCAAACCAAATCATTGTTGACCAAGATTAAAGGTGTTTGTGAACTCTTCTCTTGAAAGAATCTCTGCTAGTTTAATTTATTCTAGGCAGTTTGTGGTCCATATAGAGAGACTTGGGCACTCCCTCTTAGCCAAGAATCAAAGAAGTGCTAGGTAAAGCCAGGTCAAAGTATTATTGGTAAGAATGTGCATTTCCTGCTGAATTTCTAATTGTTTAGCTGTAAGAAGCTAATTACTAAAAGCCTGGCAGAGCCTTATTGCATGCTTTGTTCAGAGTTCTAGGGTAATCTAAGCCCAAGTAATGGAAAAACTCAGTCATTTGTCCATGTAGTAGAAGGGCATGACAGCCCATAGCTGGGACAGAGACACTAGGTACCCTGGCCTCCATATTCAGAAGGGGGTGGGTCATCAAACTGTCTCAATGCCCATGAAGTAAACTGTATTTTCTTTATCTGCCTGCAATTTCCTGTTGCTTGCCTACCCCTCAGCTGTTTCTGATTTTCAGGGATGTTCCTGATTTTGCCTCAGAAATTTCTTCTGTCCCTCCTAAATCTGGCATTTCTGGCACTAAAGAGTAGGGATTGGGATCACAGAATAATGCCAGACATTGATGTTACAGTCTCATTCTCATTATGAAAATGCTATTCACACTAAGAAACATGTGGTATACAGCTTCTGGGACTAATACTACTGTTTTATCTGATGTGTTCCTGATTTTGGTCATTTGTCCCTGCCCTGTGATGAGGGAGGTTAAGGGGTATGGTTGCCTGGACCCACTGCTTGCAGTGTCTGAACTGCTGTATTCAATCAAACTGTCTTAAATTGTTGAACTGCTTGCTATGACTGAACTGCTATATTCAATTGAGGAGTTTAAATGACTGCACTGTCTTATTTTCTCAATTGTCCTGTGTGACTGCACTGCCCTGAGGAATTGATTACTGCACTTGCCTACTGCTACTCCCTCTGAAGACATTTGAGGCCACCCCATCCCAAATGGCAGGGCTCTCAGTCATACGGGGGATTGCCTTTCAGGTTTTTAATTTTTGTTCTGTTCCAGGCTCCTGCATACACCTCACACCTCATCCAGAAGTCCACCGGTGTCTCTTCTTCAACCCAGGGAAGGTCCCCGGGAAGTGCAGTATTACCTGCACCCACTTCCAACGACCTCTAACAACTACAAGTGTTCGGCACAATGCCCCAGGTTTGAGTTGTGGGTTGTAAGTGGTAGCCAGCTGGTAGCTAGGGCTCACCAAAGTGAGTCAGATTATGGGCCGCCCCGGCTTTAGCTCGAGGGACATAAGTCGTCTGCCGAACTCAGAGTCACGTTGCCCATTCTCCTGAATAGACATTGTCCTAAGGTGGCAACAGTACCGGTGACCTATACCAAGGCCTTACTGAGGATTGCCAGGCTCTGTGCCCCATTCCCTGAGGTGGCATAAGCACCGGTGGGCCACGCAAGAGGCCACACCAAGGGCCGCCACACTCTTGATTGTACTGCCCATAGATGGCTCGTATTCCAGTGATGCATCAAAAGGTCACACCGAAGACTGTCGGATTCAGAAGCTGCAGGGGTGAGGTGGTAAGGGTTCCGGGGACCTGCCCAGAGGTCGTCCAGTGGATCATCACACCCAGCATTCTTTCCTCGACTGGAGATCACCTGCCCAAGGTCACCACAGCCAACATCCCCAGAGGAGGTTCTCTTCCCCTACAACCTGGCATCAACACCCATCCTTGACCAGGCGCTGCCCTGTTGACATTGCCTCAGCGATGCCAGAAGTCATCTTCTTCCCAGGGCCAGGAGGCCTACAGTGTTTTACTTGGTTTTTGGTTCACTGGGGGATGCCCCATTTTATGGCCTGTGTAGGAAGCGCTTCCTTAGGTTCACCCTCAGCAGTTGGCTGACCAAAATACTAGAAACCCAAGCTTGGTGCATTGCATCGCTACACCTTTAAGACTTGAATAACCTGGACTTTTGTAGGACATTACTGGGGCCAGTTTGTGGTCCGGTAACCTTATTCACTCTTTCTTATGTGTATAGTGTTAATGAATGCTTAGTCTTTTCTGTGTGCTCCAACTGTGGCTAATAAACCTTGCATCTTGGCTCTAGAGTATGTCTCCAGCCTCCCCTTCCAGATTTATCTGGCATTAAGATGAAAGGAGCTTAATTTGTATAGCCTCGAGGAAAGGAGGGAGAGGGGGGACATGATAGAAATGTTCAAGTACCTCAAGGGAATCAACAAAGTCCAAGAGGGTAGCATCTTTCAAAAAAAGAGGTGTGCAAGAACAAGAGGGCACAATTTGAAGATAGAGGGGGGCGGCTCAGAGGTAATTTAAGGAAATATTTTTTCACAGAGAGGGTTGTGGATGCATGGAACGGCCTTCCGGAGGAGGTTGTGGAGTCAAAATCAGTGGTGGAATTCAAGCATGCATGGGACAGTCATAAGGCAATTCTAGGGGGTGGGGGCAGGAAGAAGTAGGCTGCTGGTTAACTAGGATCTGCAGCTTATCCAGTAGGTAGGGAAATGGGCAGACTGGGTGGGCCAAGCGGTCCTTATCTGCCGACAAATTCTATGTTTCTATGTTTCATTACCCTAAACTATAGGGATATGAATCACCACAGCTCATCCACCACAATTGCACAACCTTCTTCAAACTTCTACTCCTCCTTTGCACAATGTAAATAGCAATGCAAAGAAGTAACAACGAAAGCTCCTTGATTTATAGTTGTAACCCCCCTACAAATGGGGGTTCCTAAAAAGCTTCCTAGGAGTTGCCTAAGTGTTCCCCCCTGCCTGCTGGCGTTCGGCATTTAAGCCGCTGGAATGGCACGGTGAGTGCTTTTAGAGCCTCTGGTACTGTCTCTTTAAGAGCTGCCTGCTTGTAGCCATAATTAATTGAAAAGGGGGGACGGTGTGTTCTAATGCCTGAATCCCACCTGGGCTGCTGTCAATTCCCTCCATTTCTGCAGTCGCTAAGAGCGCAGATGGAGCCTATCTGAAAGATGTAACCGTTTCCTGAAATCATTTAGCAGCATTTGTGAAATTGTAGTTTATCTAACCTGTTTTATTGCAGCTGGGACTCTGTGTGTGTAGTTTTTTCATTTTGGTCCTGAACTGCTGACTTGGACCAATCAGGATGATAGGGAGACCTTAAAATGGAGCCTGTGGCCGAATCAGAACTTGGACTCTCAATTTGGAGCCAGCCACAAGGGGACTGTATGGGCAGTGACTCTGGGAAATGTAGTTTTGACCTTGGCGCCTTTTTGCACCAACAGAGGGAGTCCTATTGTGAGTGACAGCTGAACCAGCCAACAGAATGGTGTGGAGCTAAAGGAAATGCCCTGCTCTGTTACTGGAAAGCTCAGATCAGTTGTGACAGTGAAGAGAGAAGGAGTTATGTGCTTCTGCGGTGTATAGTTTCACGTGGGAAGCACGTGTGAGGCCCTGAGTTTCAGCCTGCAGCCGTGGTAAGCGATAGTCAGACTCAATCTGAGTTTCTGAGAAGTAGGAAGACTGAAAAGTGGAAGCCAGGCTCACCCTGTAGAAGACTGGAGATATTGCTGAATCGCGCTCGGTTTGTCAGGAACTGAAACTGTTGTGTGTGCTCCCAGGTATTTTGCAGTAATTGCAATCGGGATCGAGGAGCAGCCTGCCTGGTGTAGTACTTTCCTTTTACATATGAATGTGCGTAGTGCTTGTGAGGAATCGTTATTTCCAATCCCTGTGCTGTGTGTTGAAGCTGGAAGCAAACCTCAGCTTGTCTCAGACTAAATCCGTTTGCTATCAACTGCAGTGGGGTCCAGTCACAAGGACCTTGTCTCCATGCACTGCTGTTTCTGGCAGTCCAGAAGAACATCCACCATCCTGTTCTCAGCTTGGGTATTGTGAGTACAAATCAGGGCATTCTCCTGCAGCCTGTTATCAATTACAAGTGTGTCATCTAATTACTGTTGTTTCCCTTCTTCATGGACTGGGCCATCCGGCTCCAGATTACAAGTGGGTGTTGTGCATATATTTTCTTCCTACAGGGCCCCATCCATCTTTACCTGCCGGCCAACCCCGGGCAATAGATCTGGCTAGCCCCCATCCTGGGTACCCAGAGAGTGACATTTTGGACCATATATATATATATATATACACACATATATGTGCACAGTACTGTGATTTGAACTTTGCCAAAACTAATCAACCTGATTGCCCCCTCCCGTGTTACTGTCCCCTAAATAAATCAGATTTGTTGTTGTTATACTATATACTGTCTGTGGTGTTGGTACTTATGGAAACAGTATTGTATTTTGCTGTGTATGTTGTTTAACCTTATTTTACAGGGGGTCCTCAGAGACGTGCTGCAGAATCAGTCTCGAGGGTAAGTGGTATCTATGTGTGAAAAGTGTTCATATGTGGGGTATTGGGAAGGTAACTCCTGTGTATTGTGTGGGCCACTAGTGGGAACAAAGGGGGGTCACAGTGTCCCAGAGGGCTGTACCCAAGCTAGTTAAACCACTACTAACCCTGACCTCTGGGTGGAGGCACCCGTCATAGAACCTAGGCCTCTTAACCTGTCACTAGCCTGACAGGCAGGGGTAGTAGCCCTTAGGATAACGCCAGCTAGGGGTTACATAGTTACTTCCCTTCCACTGAGATAGCAGTCACCTCTTCACTCGCTGCTGTTCCTTTCCTGGATGTCTGCTTCTGCTATGACAGGTGCATGTCCTTTGCCCGTTTGGGAAGTGATGTCAGAACCCCTGGTATAAAGGAAATCACAGACCTGGGGGCGGGGTGAGGGGCTGGGAGGGTGGGACCAGCCCGTGCCTTCCAGAAACAATCAGGTAGCTGAGGCCCCTGGTCAGACCATTAGCACCCTTCCCCCACTATGCACTAAACTTTGCAGGTAGTGAAGCCAGCAAAAAACAATCACAATTCCACTCAAAGCACAAAAAATAGGTTTGCTACCAAAAGAAACAGCTCTCCAATTCAAACAGCCTCACCAACAACACATCAAAATAGGCTTGAATTTAGAAGATATAGGTCTCCAATTCAATGAAACTGCCCCAATTAAATCACACCAAATAGGTTTTAAATCAGAAGAAACAGGCTTCCACAAATGCAGCCTGCTACACAGTAAAACATAAAACAAATGAGCCCACTTATAGCCGCCAAAATAGGTTTCAGAATTCCAACAGCCCCAAAACAATACCCTACTAGTCCCTTAGAAGTAATAAGAAAGAAAAGAATTAACCTTCTACCAAGTAAAATCCACAAGAAACAATGCAAAAGCAGCAAGAAGAAGCTACTGTACTGGAACTGATCTGATCCCTTCCCCTTCTGGTTACTTCATGGGTATCTGCAGATGCATTCAGTGCATACCACTTGGCCATGCAGCACAGCAATGAAGGACACAGACGTGCTGACTGAGGGGCAGTGAGGGACACCGCTCCCAAGAACATACCTCTCAACCTCTTGCCTTAGAAATCAGGGACTACAGACCAAACTCAGGGACACATCCTATGCATTGGTACTATCCACCCAGACAGCTGACAGAATGAGAGGAATAGTGTAAGATGCAGTGTCTGAGGAACAACAGGCCTGTAACTTTATTGTGTGACAGTATTTGGAGCGTACAGTCCCCACTGTTGAATCACAAAAACACACAGTACATGAGGGACAGGGTGAACATCTGAGGCAAACACAGGGAGATCCCTGAAATCCATTGACAGTTCAGAGGTATGCCCCAGATGGTGGAATACAGCCTCACACATCAGATGCCCATAGTACAAGAATGATACTACTTACCCTGGTAGTCTAATGGTTCTCCCATCCTCCCATCACAATCCCCAACCCCCGTATGTTCCATAAATATTTATTTTTCCCTGGTAGACTAGTGGTCCCCCCAACCCCCATCATGTTCTCCGACCCCCGCATGTTCCACAAGTATTTATCTTTCCCTGATAATCTAGTGGTCCTCCCACCCCCCATCACGATCCCCAACCCTGTATGTTCTAATAGTATTTATTTTTCCCTGGTAGTCTAGTGGTCCCCCCCCCCCCATCACGATCCCCAACCCCGTATGTTCCAATAGTATTTATTTTTCCCTGGCAGTCTAGTGGTCCCCCACCCCCCATCATGATCCATGACCCCAGTATGATATACAAACAACTATTCCCTGGTAGTCCAGTGGCCCCTGCCCCCCACCTGGCAGTGCTGACCCACCCGCTCCCCTCAAACATCCCGGATGGAGCTGGTGACTGGCTCAACCCAGCACTCACCTCAGTGGCCAGCCACTGACTGAGTGTTGAATGAGCGCATACCTAGTGAGTAATGAATGAGTGCTCATTCTTTATTCACTGGGTATGTGCTCATTCAACACTCAGTCGGCAGCTGTTGTGAGATTTTTATTCTTTTTTTGTATGGGAGGCATATAATGGAGACATAAGAAAAAGTAGTTCAGTAGGTGGTGCTCCTGCTTCATGCCCCCGGCCCCGGTCTTTCTGTGATTCTATGTTTCTCTCACTTACTGTGCGTCTCCCTCTCCCATTTAGTTACAGTTTTGTTTTCCAATTATGCATCACAACAGGGCATTTTTGGACTGTTACTCTGCCTCTGTGTAGGGGAAAGGAAAACAGAGCCATCAATCAGTAAGTGGTGCTCCGTGGTTTAAACACCACATGTGCTCATGGTGGTTGTCATGGTTTCAGTTTTTTTGTTATTGTGAAGACTCAGGAAGAAGATCGTGGGATCAGTGGGAATGTGGGAATCCGAGAGGGCTTAAGTAGTAAAACATTGTTGCACCAGTTGAAGTAGCGAATGGCTGAGCAGGGGCACATGTTTGAAAGTGAATTTAATTTTCTTCCCAGTATTTTCTCACTGAAGCAGGCAAAGTCAGTGAACCGCGTGACTGGTAGTTACAGTCAGCAAGGTTTACTGAAGCTGCTCACTTCAGGGAGAAAATTAAATTAACTTCATAGGCTGAGCTGTGGTATTTCGTGTGGCTGCTATAGCGAGAGATGAAATTGCTGTTAGGCGGGCGGGAGGGGGTTAAGCTGTGACGGCTTAGTATGGTTTGAAAGCGATGGCAACTTGTTGAGTGGTGGGATGATTTCTCTGTGTGTCATATGGTCATGTGTGTGCCGAACTTCATATAGAGATATTACTGTTCAATAACATCACTGTCCCAGGCACACACTGACCAATCGGGGAACGAGAAATTTTCTTGCCATCGTATAATTATTATACTGTATTGTATTGTATTGTAGTTACTGCTCCATACTGTACTGTACTGTGCTGTAATGTATTGTACTGTAGTGTTCTATGCTGAACTCAAATTTTATACACACTCTCAACATGGGATGCTTTTATAAACCTGAGCTTCACTCTTGGGATTCATGTAGCATTCCACACCTCAGGTGTGTTTAAAATTGTTATAATAACTGGGTCTTTCTTTTTCCCATATGGAAACCGTGCATAATTTGCTGTTCTAAAGGACTGTTTATAACAGCAAACATGCGCCTGGTTTCCTTCGCTCTGCATATGCGCCTGCTGCAGCTCCTCCTTTCCAACCGCTACCCACCTTGTTTTTCCCCAGAGACTGAACCGCCACTCGGGCTCAGCGGTAAGTGACTATGAAAAAGAAAATCAAGTACCAAGAAATAAAAAACTAAATTTCGTCTGCCGCCAAAAGAAATGATTAAAAAAAATGTAAATAAATAAATAAAGGGAGCCTCACAGGAATGTCTTTTTATTTTATGTCATTGCTGTGGTAAAAATGGAAAACCCAGCAATTGTACAAAATAAATAGGGGGTGGTCTTTAAAATCAAAGTTTACACACCCCTTCAGTGTTAGATGCTTTCACAAACCTCTCGAGCTTCGCTCTCAGGGTTTATGTAACATCTAACATTTAGGGTGTGCATAAACTTCTCATTACACACACAACCCCATACCTTATTCTACATGTTGTGGCCACCTACCCAGCCATTATTCTGTATGTATTGTGCTGTACTGTTCTAAGCTGTAGTGTACTCTATTACTGGCCATCTCCACACTGACATGTATTTTTAAAAATACCAGGGAAGCCAGGGAGCACGATGGATACCTGATTAGAGAGTTCCCTATCCATCCAACGCTAATTGAATCCATCCTGTACTCTACTGCTAAAGACTTAAGATAAAAAGGCACTAGTGACTCTTTTCATGGCTACAACAGCAAAATCGGTGAAGAAACAGGTGCAGCTGAGTTTTAAACCCGAGGGAAATATATCTAAACAATCAGGCTAGGAGTTATTTATTTATAAATTTAATTTATTGAAACATATCAGAATTAAAACTTTTGAATCAGAGAGTCAGAGACTCCTTTACAAAGGCTTTACATCAGGGATATACATTAGTACAGACATAGTTTGACAACAGGGCAAACAGGACCACAATGCGCATGAAGTGTAACAAAGCAATTATCACAGCATATAGTAAGTTTCAGGACAAAGATACAAGGCAATCCATATGTTACATTGATTTACAGTGGTCAATTACAAAGACATTGGCATTAGGCAATCAGTATATTACGTTAATTAACAGCAATCATGACTAGAGAAGTGTAATCATAGGCCACTGCTGCAGACAGCAGCGCCTAGGCCCTATGGGCCAGATATTCAAAAGGGTTGCGCCATGCGCAATAGGGTTGCGCCTGCGCAAGTCCAAACTTGCTCCATTCTGCAATATTCAGCAGGAGGCAGTTGCGCCACTGAAAACAGGCTGAGCAACAGCGCAATGCAAATGAATGCATGCTGAACTGGAGGGGAAGGAACCATGCATAAACTGCACAGCCCGATATTCAGCCGGGTTGCAGAGTTGTGCAGGCGCAACCCCCAACCTGCGCCTGCACAACTTTGAGCCAAAAAAAAAGGCTTAAGTCGAGGCCACCCACAGGTGAGCTGCTGCATTGCAGGGCACAACACAGCAGCTGCCACCTGTGGCTGGCCCCAACCCACTCCTGTGCCCCCTCATACCTCTCAACTGTCCCTGATTTTCAGGGACATCCCTGATTTTGCCTCAGAATTTGTCTCTGTCCCTCATAACATTTGTATTTTTGAGACAGAACACTGGGGATTGTAAGCATAAAATAATGTTAAATATTAAAGTTACAGATGTCTTCCTATTCAGAAAATGCATCTTACATAAATCCCCTAATTCTATCAGCTTTCTGAGTGAATACTACCAAATTTTAAGATGTGTCCCTGATTTGGGGTCTGTGTCCCTGATATTTTAAAGTCTTGTCCCTGATTTATGAGACGAGAGGTTGAGAGGTATGCCCCCCCTGCAGCCCGATCGCGGGCAAAACAGTGTAGAATCCCCCCCACCACCCCCACTGGCCCGATCGCAGGCATAGTTTAACCCCCCCACCAGCCCGATCGCGGGCAGCAATGTCTCCCCCCTCCCGAACACATCCCTGGTGGTCCAGTGGACCGTAGATCTCGATCGCGGGATGGAAGTAAGAAAACATCCCCGAACACATCCCTGGTGCCTAGGTGTCCCCCACCCACCCAGCGAAGACCTCACCCTCTCCCCCGGCAGCGGCGGCGGCAGCATCCCACCCGCCTGCCCGCCCGCCGCCTGCCGACTGACTGCCGGTGGGGCTGCGCCCGTTGGTGCAGAGCAGAGCCAATGGGCGTGCAGCCCCCACTCGGCTAAAGACAGTCCAGTTTTGTGAATGAATGTATTCATTCACAAAACTGAACTGTCTTATAATATGGGCTGCACGCCCGTGGCTCTTGCTCTGCAATGGCGTGCAGCTGAACGGCATGGAGGCTGGCGGCGGCGGGGCGGCAGGCGGGTGGATGCCGCCCGCCGGCCGGCGCGAGCAGGTGGTGAGGCTTCGCAGGTGGGTGGGGTGGGGACACTAGGCACCAGGGATGTGTTGGGGGTGTTTTCTTACTTCCATCCCACGATCGGGATCTACGGTCCACTGGACCACCAGGGATGTTGGGGGGTTCTTACTTCATCTCGCATCGGATCTCACGGTCCACTGGACCACCAGGGATGTTGGGGGTTTTACTCCATCCCGATCGGATTTATGGTCCACTGACCACCAGGGATGTGTCTGGGAGACATTGCTGTCCGCGATCGGGCTGGTGGGGGTTAAACTATGCCCGCAATTGGGCCAGTGGGGTGGTGGTGGGATTCTACACTCTTTGCCCGCGATCGGGCTGCAGGGGGCGTCGGTCCCCGATGGCTGCTGCCTGGTAGGGCGCCAGGCACAAGTCCTCTGGGATCGGCGCTCCTGCATGCTAATGGCATGCAAATGGGGCCATAATCAGATGCAAATGGCCCCCCCCTGCACCTTGCATGAATTATGGCCCCATTTGCATGTCACCTTTTGAATATTGGGATTTTGCGCATGGCGCAATGGTACTTGCGCCACCGCAAGTTGAATGCTGCACTCTGACAACTTGCGGTGGCGCAAGTTCCACTGCACCATGCACAGTGGCTGTGGCTGGGGGGGTGATATTCAAAGGAGTTGCTCAAGGGAGCAACTCCTTTGAATATCGCTCTAGACACACCCCTGCGCAACTATTTTGTGCAGCGCAAGGGCTTGCGCCACAAAATAGCGCAGTTTGAATATCTGGCCCTAGTGCCTGTCACTATCCAGAAGTGGGTAAAAATAAGGCAAGACCAGCAAGGGGGTGGTCCATTGTCCTAGAGGGACCATTAGTGAATGATGGGGAATCAGTAGCCATCACAGGCAGCATCCTGCATGATATGTTCCCGAAGGAGGGATTTGAAAAGTCCGAGCTTGGATCATCCAATAACCCAAGTGGCCTCCAAAGTAAATACAGACACCACGCAGGAGTGCACATCAAATATGACCTTTCCACCAGCTGCTATGAATCCATCCACTGAGACATTAATTAATAGTTCAAAATACGACCTAAAACCTTACCAAGCTTGAGACCAGACTGAGCGCACAGGAGGATGTCCAGCACCGGATGGATCCCTTGCTCCCAGAAGCTTGCCAGGAGATCGAACAATTGAAAAATGCCCTGGATGAGTATGAGAATAGAGAGCACTGCTGTAATGTTCAGCTGGTCAGCTTTCCTGAAGGGACCGAAGGAATGTATTGTGCAGGCTTCATGGGACACTGACTTTCAAAAAATTTAAAACTTTCAGAAAATACAACCCTTGAAATCCAATGGGCCCATTGATCCCCGGGGCAGATGTCCGGGCCCAAATGAATGACCAAGCCATCTACTCGTTACATTTTTGAGATAGAGCAGATAACTATTTTTGGAGGCAGCAAGAAATCAAATCAGCCATGGTGAAGGGCCACTGGGTCAGCATATTCCCAGATTTTTCTAGGGAGTTGCAGCTGCAGAGATAAGCATTCATGGATGTCAAGAGGAAGCTTCATACCCTAAAACGTCCATTTTCCCTTGTCTATCCAGCCAGGTTAATTATCAGAGCCTCCGACAAGAATGTTAAGTCCTTTACTGATCCTGATGCTGCTCTCTTATATGTTTGAACTGAGCTGGAGAAGAAGGGACAAGTGGTTGGTACATCTCCACAATGCTTGCCCACATGAGAACTGGTTCTGATTTAAGGTACTGTACCCAAAAGTCTCTTCTGGAAGCCACCGGGGTGCAGGACTGGGGAGGGGGACATTTCTGATTCCCGGTCCATAATTGGCATTGCCCAGCCTTTAATATTGTGACCGGGACTGCTCCCACTCTCCTTAAAGCACCATGGACAAGGCCGTGATCAAGACATTGGTCTGGGTCCAGCACTTCACTTTATATCCATGCTGCAACACTTTTCAGGGGCCGAATTTAAGAACTGTAAGCCATTAAAATAGCCTTCCTGATATCTATACATATGATTACAACTCAGTTTTAGATCCAGGACTTGGGAGGCCTCTCAGTGGGGCAGTTCAGTTTTTAAGTTGCTTGTTGGGGGCTCATGACTAGTGGATTTATCTGTTTTATACAGTAAAAGACAACAGATCCCAGTTTTGGTTTATGTATGAGCCTCCTCACTGAACCGCATTGAAAAATTCCTTGTGCTTGCCGAGGGGACCTTCAGAGATATAACCTTAGATGTTCCTTTTGACTTTAATTTTCTTTAAATTCAGGAACTGACCCGAGAAAATAATTGAATGTTTGAAGGGCATGAATAGCTGAGTCCTCTTTACATTATTTAGACTGTGTTTTAATTTAAAGAATAATCGCTAACTAACACTACTACACCTTTAGTTGTTCCTGCAGGTAAATGTTGGGGCTTATCTTTGAAAGGGTTTTCTTCACAATTGAGCTTGCCTGCAATCTTTGTTTCTTAGCCATGTATACTTGTAGGAGGTACTCATAGTTTCAAGTTAAAGTTGTGGAGTACAATTATATATTTTACACATTAATAGTGGGGGGGCTCGGGGTGGCCAGGGTGGACCAGGTGGGGGTTGGAGGGACGCTTAGCGTCCTGGTCTCTTGACACGCCACCAATGGATTGTCAGTTATATGGCACGAGAAGCTTTGCATGGACTACTTTGAAGAGGTATGAGCAATGACAGTCAAATCTGTAAACTGCATAGAGGGGAAGGAGGGGCACCGGTGGGCACAGCTCAGAGTGTTCCTCATCGGTTTTACCCACCATACCCCAAATGCAGTCTCCTATTGGCTTATTTAGTTTATTTAACAAACAATCCTTGGGGGGTATGGGAGGCGGGTGGGGGTTGAGGCAGGCCCTCTCACCCTCAGTGCCTCTTGGCCTATTTTGGTTGGGAGTGCTCGGGTCTCCCAGGGGGGCCTTCCCCCTCAGATGGGGCACCCCTCAAAAATGGACCTGCTAGGATGGATTACACTGATAGTGGGAATTAAGAGTAGAATGCAGTATAATGGATAACAGCTGGCTTTTCCATGATGAGGAGTGGGTAATGCTTTTTTTTTTTTTCTCGTTTGGAGAATTGGAGGGGAAGAGGGAGGAGGAAGGTAAAGGTAGGAAGATGAAAGAACATAGCAGGGCAACTGAAGTTGAGGGGGGGGAAGAAGGGGTATTATGGGTAAGCTTAAAGCTGTTCTAGTTGGGGGTTTTCGGGGGGGGTTTAAGAGTTTTAAGAAGTTGTTTGGTTGTTTACTGTTAAACTGTTCCAATTATACTATTATTCTAAAATTATCAGCAGTATACGCTACACTTGACAGAGTGGAGGATATTTATAGGAATGCACCATGTGGGGCTTACATAAATCTTCCAAGACAGGGGTAGGTCAGCCAAAAATTGTATCATGGAATGTCAACGGCCTCAGGATGGTAGTCAAGAGGAAGTGGGTTATAGCATATGTCAAAAAGATTAGAGTGGATGTCCTCCTTCAGGAAACTCACCATGGAAGAATCAAACAAATTGTCCAAAACCTGGTGGGGGGGCACCCTATTAGTATCTAGCTTCTCTTCAAGGGGCTAGAGGAGTAGCCATTTGGTTCTGAATGGGGTTGAGGGTTCAGATCCACTCCTCTCTTTCAGACTCCCAAGGTCGACATGTAATAGTGGATACTCACTAGAGGGAATGAGGCTTACCCTGCTTTCTTTGTACAGCCCAAACTTCGACAACCCAGAATTTCGTTATCATCTGGCTACGGTAATGGCCCCTTTCCAGGACAATGTATTCATGGGAGGGGACTTCCAACACTTTTTGGTACCCAATAATGGACCATTCTGGCTCCAGAGTCTGCCCCCCACCAAAAAGTGTAACTGCCTTTCAAAAATTTGCTAGAGGAGATGGCTGTGACAGAAGTTTGGTGCAACATCCACCCGGACCAACAGGAGTATTCCTTCTATTCACACGCACGTAAATTATATACCAGAACAGACCTTGCTCTGCTTTCCCTGGATAGTCTTAGAGGGGTTGTGGGTGCCTCATATGGACCAATATGTACTTCAGACCATGCCCACCTAGAGGTGAAACTAACCTTAAATATGGAGCCACCCCAATGCAGCAATGACATCTAGACCATACTTTATTAAATAAAGAAAAATCTTTCAGGGATCAGAGAGCAAGTGAAATCAAAGTCATTTTGTTAAATAACAGAGTGGAGGATACTTCAGCCATTGTGACCTGGGAAACATTAAAGGCCTATATTTGGGGGACTGTTATCTCCTACGCAGTCCATAAATGTAAAAAGGAAACTCATGAAGAAAAGGAGCTGGAAACACAGGTGCTAGAGATAGAAGAAAGTTTAATGTTGGGAGTGAGGGGTGTGGATTTGGGGGAACTGACGAGGTTTAATGGGAGACTGAACCAGCTGTCGTCAGGCAAAATAGAAATTAACCTTCTATTAAATAAGGCAGAGAGCTATTTTGAGGGAGACAAGGCAGGGAAGTGGCTAGCGTGGTTGGTTAAACAAAAACAGGCAGAGAGATAGATAGCGGAACCTGAGGGCCCAGATGGAATCGACACCACTGACCAAAAAACTATTAACAGTACACTCCAGCAATTTTATCAGTCCCTCTGCACCTCTGAGGTACATCAGGACTCAATCCCGGACACCCTTCTACAGGATATCCCTTTAACCCCCTTGGATCCTAGTTGGGCAGAAGAACTTGACATGCCGGTTACCCTTCCCGAGATTCAAAAGGCTATATGGTCCTCTAACTTAGGTAAAGCACCAGGACCAGATGGGATGCCTATGGAATTTTATCAAACCTTCTGGCCTGAACTGCAACAGTGAATGTACCTGATGGTGCAAGATGTACTTGAGGGAGGCACCCTACCCGATTCCCAGACCCTGGCAACCATCACAATTCTTCCAAAGCCGGGGAAAGATCCCCTGAAATGCGGTTCTTGCCGACTCATATGGTTACTAAATGCAGACTATAAGATCTTAGCAGAATTATTAGCCAGGATCGAGGGGGTTCTCCCAGACCTCATTCACTCTGACCAGGGGGAGTTTGTAAAGGGCAGACAGACCAAACATAATATTAGCAGGACCCTGAATATCACATATAATTGGACTTCAGGGGGTGGTAGAAATTGAGGTCTTCTCTTGAGGGATGCGGAGAAGGCCTTCGATCGAGTTGAGTGGACATTTATGTTTGATGTCCTTAACAAATTCAAATTTGGTCCCAAAATCCGATATTGGATAGTTACATTGTACAGATCCCCCAAGCACAAGTTCTTACTAATGACACCCTGTCCCTACATTTCCATCTCTCAAGAGGTACCAGACAAGGGTGTCCTTTATCCCCGCTCCTGTACATTCTAACAATTGAAGTCCTTGCCCAAGCAGTTTGAACTCATCCGGATATACAAGGTTTTGTCCAGGAGACTAAAGCTCATGTCATCTCTTTGTTTGCTGATGACATGCTCCATTTCATTGAAACCCGGAGAGAGAGCTCTACTCACATTAACAGACCTTTTCAAGACCTATGGCCCCTTGTCAGGTCACAAAATTAATTGGACAAAGTGTGAATGGCTCCACTTGTTGGGGAACAATAACCCGATTCAGATTAGCGGGGTATCCTTACATCCAACTCTGGTAATTAAATACCTGGGTATCTACCTTCCCAGGAAGTTTACCAGCTTGAGAGATGCCAACTATAAACCTCTTTTAAATAAAAGTCAAGGAGGACTGTGAAAGGTGGCAATACCTCCCCTTAACACTTATAGGCAGAGTCAACCTTGTTAAAATGTGCCTGCTGCCACAATGTCTCTACCTATTTCAAACTCTACCCATATATGTCTCAAATAAACACTTCAAGTCCCTTACTGGTTGCATTACTATCCTATTGTGGAGTGGGTGGATACCTAGAATCAAGCAAGAAACGCTGTGGAAACCACAATACAAGGGTGGGTTGGGGCTTCCCAACCTGTGATTATATTATCAGGTGGCACAGCTGGCCTTTATGATGGACTTGGTGTTGGGAGCTGGGCAAGGGGGTGTGTGGGTGGAGATGGATGAGGCAGCTTTGGGGGCACCACTTTACCTTACTGTTTCTCCCTGTGGCCCAGGTCGGTTCCTGCTTTTTCCAGGCACCCCCTTTTTTATCGCCGGCCACCATCCATCTGCACCCATCTCCCAACTGGGCCACCACCTTTCTACCCCCACAGCTTACCCCTCATGGCGGGGTGGCGGGGAGCCCCCAACTCCCCACCAGGACCAGAGGCAATACAGATTGCGCCCTCAGAGATGGTGCATTAGGCGGACAGCCATCAAGCCACTCAACCTGGCTGCCATTTTCACTTTTACAGGCAGTGGAGCATGCAATGCTGACAATGGGGGTGCCATGCGTGTCCACACATAGCGTGCCCACTGACAGCTCCGCCTCCAGACCCCACTGCATTAGCCAGGTGTGCCAACACCTAGCCTCTGCTAGGTGTTAGGCAAATGCTGGCTCTTGTTCTCCACCCTCCCCAGGAGAGGAGGGCAGTTCTCTGGATGCTCGATCCTCTCCCACCCTGGCCAGCCCCCGATGACCCACTCGCACCAAGAACACAAGTCGCTGGCATGGCAGGAGGTAAGACATCACTGCCTCAGCCCTGCACAGCACCAGGCTGGCAGGGGCACTACTTTATAATGCTCTTTTCACTGCTTCCCTCAATAGACGGGTGGTCAGATTTATTCCAAACCCTTTTACCTGGTCCACAGTACGAGCTTGGTTGGCAGCCCACTCTACACTGGGGTACCCTCCAGCTCTGTCCCATGAAGCATCAATCTTGCATTCACTCTGGGAGGGGTGTAACATCCCACCACCACCAACTTATCAGGTACTTGCCTCCTGGAGCAAAAAAGGTCTCATTTTGATTTCACTCCTCCACGAGGACGGGGTTTTAAAGTCATTTCAGCAGCTTGTTATAGAGTTCCTTCCCATTTCTTTGCCTTTCTCCAGGCAAGATATAAGCTTTTTGGTGCCCTGCTACTAGTAGATCCCCATTGGAGGAGGCCCTGTTGGGTGACGGAAGAAGTCCCAAGCCAAAACTCCTGACTAAGATACTGTATATAAAACCCTTCTGGGTGCACTGCTGGACCCTATTAAGAGGTTACAAGAGAGCTGGGAGGGGGATCTGTCCCTGGAAATGCTGATGGAGGGTGACTGGGCCTCCATTCTAAAAAATGGGATGGAATGTTCCTAAAGTAATAAATTAAGGGTAATGCATTACAATGTGCTTCATTGAACGTATTTTACTCCATCAGTCGCACATAAAATGAACACAGCAAATCCAGACCAGTGCCCTAAATGTAAAGCCTCTACAGGTACCGTCTTTTATATGCTGCAGGAGTGCCCCAAAGTAAGAATGTTCTGGCAGGTGACAGTCTCGTTGCTGTGCAGGACCCTTCACAATACTCAAACACGAGATCCTGCAAATATCTTGTTGCTACTGTCAGGAGGGGCGGTGGGGGAAGAGGTGTGGAGCACCCGCCATGGAATCTGGGCATAGCAGTAGCAAAGCAAGCATTAGCTCAGCAGTGGGGCTCAGAAACAGCCCCTACAGTCTCAAGGTGGGTACAGCTTCTGTTGCATTGTATGAAACTGGAACATACTCAATATAAGGCACACAATCAGGAGGAAAAATATCAACAAACCTGGGGTCCTCTGGAGGTGTCACTGTCGGCCACCTTGTTCCCAGTCTTTTAGACTCCTATTGGGGGTGAGCCCCTTTCTCATTTCCTTCCTCGCTTCTCTCCTCGCTCTCTTAGTTTCTTTATTTGAGGATCACAGCTGATGTTCCAAAAACACAAACTCTGTTGTTTTTGTATCAGATTGGAGCTCTCTGGGAGAGTATCTGAGAGTCTCCGGATGCCTGTCTGAAAGGTTCCTTTTCTCTGGGGAAGGTGGGGTGCTCCATATCTTTGATACGTATTATGCCATTGGTTTTACAAATTAATAGGACCACTGTATAATGAGACATCATCCCTGTAAACTTTATTTTTAAACGGTTTAATTTTTAATTCTATGCCATATATGTATTGTAATCTTATTCCTCCTTGAGTCATGGTAAAACCTGATTACATCATGAACTGAATGTACTGCTGATGTCTTTGTTTAAATAAAGTTTACAAAAAAAAACACACTTTTTGTTTCCATGCTTTAGCATGGTTGTCGGAGCGTCCACACTGCGCTCTGACACCGTGCTTGCCGGCTTGAATTCCCCGGCATGATTGCGGCAGCACAGCAAGGCATACTTGTGAGTGGGCAAGGTAATGGATTGTGTGGAAAACAACATCAATGTATTTGAGAGCTAACTATGAGCTCGAGGATGTATGCAAATCCTCCCCTTTTGGTTGTGGCAGCATTTAAAAAGCCACAGAAGTGCAATGGAGTTTGCCTTAAGCTGTGTTACAGTACAGTTTGCACCCACACTACTGTTAACATGGTTTAAGGCAAAAATGTTGGTCTGAAACCGTGGTAAAATCCTGCTCCGGTTAGGGTTTTAGTACGTCTTTTTAAACACTGATTGTAGCACAGTTTTACCATGCTACAGTGCGGACGCAAGACATTTAAACCATTTTAACAGAGGTAAAATGGTTTAAAACTCAGTAAAAAGTGGTACTGTGGATAGGGCCATATTGTACTGTACTGTTCTGTGCTGTACTGTGCTTTATTATATTGTACTATACTGCTCTAGCTGTACTGTTCTAGCTGTACTGTACTGTATTATATTGTACTGTAGTGTTCTATGCTGTACTGTGTTATATTTTATTGAACTATATTACATTATATTTAAGCAATAAGGCATGACAGGGTGTGGTATATCATGGGATATCGTCACGCCTCAGGTGGTTGGGCATGAGGCCGCATGCCGTGTGCGTCCAATCATCCGAGAAGTGACGATATCCCATGATATACCACACCCTGGAGTGACTTATTGCTAGCATGAACTGGCTTTAAAGTTTAAAAAATTAAAAAGTAAAATAAACAGGTTTTAAAACATTTTAAAATGAGTTTTTGGGTGGTGTAGGGTCACATTTTGATAAAATAGTTCTTAAGACAGTAGGTGGCGCTATTATACTGGTAGCTGACAGAGGTGGGACTGTTGTGTCCCTGTGAACTCATCTCTCACTCTACATTGCATCTGGATGTGAATAGTGGCTATTTTGAAGAGGTTTCTGTTACTTTGTGGTAACAAGTGGCATGTAAGGGATTTGTGGTGCTTACTGTTTTTTTAAATGAAGAATAAAAAGCCGCACACTGAAATGCTGTGGCGATGATGCGAGTCAGCGTGAACAAGAGACTTCTGGCTGGGGTGAGACAACATACAGTACATTGATAAGTAACCACAGGGAGGAGTTGCAGCTCTTGTGTTGTTCAAGACCCGCTTTGTTTTTGTTTGCTACAGACAAAAAAAAATCATCCATTACTGTCAGTCACATGCTGCTGCTGCTGCTATCAAAACTGAGTGAGAAGTTACCGACCGCAATTTCTGTGCAGCTGCCCCTCCCCTTACTAACGCATTGATTTTGTTTGTATTTTGGTTTCTTTTACATCTGTGGTTGGTTAAAGTATATCGGAGGACACATTCTGTGTGGGGAGACTTTTGTGAAGGTAGTGAGGGATCTGAAGAATGCTGCTAACAGAGGAAATTTTGTGAGTGAGGAGCCTGGTTGCTGGAGCTTTTTTAAAGCCATGATGATGTACCCCGATATCATCACGGCTTTAAAGAGCTGTCGGCCAATCGGATTACTCCATTTACGATCCCCAGTTCATAATATAGTATATTATATTGTTCTGTACTGTGCTGTTTCATGCTGTGCTACATTTCTAGGAGGAGGAGGGAGGTGGTGCTGCCATTGTATCACTCACTGGTGAGGTCTTGCCTCGAATACTGTGTCCTGTTGTGGAGACCTCGCCTCAGGCAGGGTGGAGGTAGTACAGAGGAGGTCAACCAAAATTGTGCAAGGGTTGCGCAAAAAATCTTACTAGAAAAGGCTGCAGGAACTCAAGCTGTACTCCCTAGAGGAGCAGAGAGGAGAACGAGAGAGGACATGATTGAGACCTATACATACCTCACATGGGTAAACAAGGCACAAGAGGTCTGTGTCTTTCAGAGAAATGAAAGCCCTAGAACATGGGTGCATGCAATGCAGCTAAAGAGAGAGGAAGTTTAAAAGAGATGTGAGGAAATACTTCTTCACGGAAAGGTGGTAAACCACTGGAACACCCTGCCAGCGGAACTAGTGGGGGCAAAAACTGTGGGGAGATTCAATCATCCATGGAATAGACACATTGGCAAATTGGGTACAGGAAGAGAGGAAGAGAGGGATGCCAGTGACCATACAGGGCCAGAGGTGTCAAAACAGGCAAGAAAAAGGGCAGAATATAGGGACCTACTGGTCCTTTTCTGCTGACAAAGTCTATGTTTCTATGCACTGTATTATATAGTACTGTACTGTGTTATAGTGTATAGTACTATACTGTTCTGTGCTGTACGGTATTATATTGTACTGCACTGTACTGCATTGCATTGCACTATATTATATTGTTCTGTGCTGTGATGTACTATATTATATTGTACTGTACTGCATTGCACTATATTATACTGTTATGTGCTGTACTGTATTATATTGCATTGTACTGTACTGCATTGCACTATATTATACTGTTCTGTGCTGTACTGTATTATATTGTATTGTACTGTACTGCATTGCATTGCACTATATTATACTGTGCTGTGCTGTACTGTATTATATTGCATTGTACTGTACTGCATTGCACTATATTATACTGTTCTGTGCTGTGCTGTACTGTATTATATTGTATTGTACTGTACTGCATTGCACTATATTATACTGTTCTGTGCTGTACTGTACTGTATTATACTGTACTGTACTGCATTGCATTGCACTATATTATACTGTTCTGTTCTGTACTGTATTATATTGTATTGTACTGTACTGCATTGCACTATATTATACTGTTCTGTGCTGTGCTGTACTGTATTATATTGTATTGTACTGTACTGCATTGCACTATATTATACTGTTCTGTGCTGTACTGTACTATATTGTACTGTACTGTAGTGCATTGCACTATATTATACTGTTCTGTGCTGTGCTGTACTGTATTGTATTGTACTGTACTACATTGCATTGTATTGCACTATATTATACTGTTCTGTTCTGTCCTGTGCTGTACTGTATTATATTGTATTGTACTGTACTGCATTGCACTATATTATACTGTTCTGTGCTGTACTGTACTGTATTGTATTGTATTGTATTGAATTGTACTGCATTGCATTGCACTATATTATACTGTTCTGTGCTGCACTGTACTGTATTATATTGTATTGTACTGTACTGCATTGCTCTGTATTATACTGTTCTATGCTGTGTTGTACTGTATTATATTGCACTATACTGTACTGTACTGCATTGCACTATATTATACTGTTCTGTGCTGTGCTGTACTGTACTGTATTATACTGTACTGTACTGCATTGCATTGCACTATATTATACTGTTCTGTGCTGTGCTGTACTGTATTATATTGTACTGTACTGCATTGCACTATATTATACTGTTCTGTGCTGTACTGTACTGTATTATACTGTACTGTACTGCATTGCACTATATTATACTGTTCTGTGCTATGCTGTACTGTATTATATTGTTTTGTACTGTACTGCATTGTACTATATTATACTGTTCTGTTCTGTGCTGTGCTGTACTGTATTATATTGTACTGTACTGCATTGCACTGTATTATACTGTTCTGTGCTGTACCGTATTATATTGTACTGTACTGTACTGTGCTGCATTGCGCTATATTATACTGTTCTGTGCTGTGCTGTACTGTATTATATTGTTTTGTACTGTACTGCATTGCACTATATTACACTGTTCTGTTCTGTGCTGTGCTGTACTGTATTATATTGTATTGTACTGTACTGCATTGCACTATATTATACTGTTCTGTGCTGTGCTGTACTGTATTATATTGTACTGTACTGTGCTGCATTGCGCTATATTATACTGTTCTGTGCTGTGCTGTACTGTATAATATTGTACTGTACTGCATTGCACTATATTATACTGTTCTGTGCTGTACTGTACTGTACTATATTGGACTTTAGAAAATGGGTTGCAGAAACCCTGCTCTCTGATTGGTCAAGAGCACCCTCTACCCGGGCGGGTATCAGGAAACAGACACCAGTAAATAACTAGTCCCCATGCCTGCCTGCCTGTTTACCGAAATCAGTGGCTCTCGGAATGTTGACTTTTGAATAAGCCGCCATTTTTTTCCTGTTGCTTAGCGAACCACAAAGTAAGTGATGCTGCCCAGACAGTGACAGTTTCATGATGGTTCTATTCCTAAACAAAAAATCTTTATTATAGAAAGCTCTGCATCCAGTCCACTGCTTTATGTCACTGTCATCACTGCTGCAGATCACTCCGGTCCGTCATTTTACAGGAGTATGAGCGGTCAGGATGGCGGCAGGCAGCCAGGATCATGACAGCAAGGACCAGGATGAGGGGCAGAGAAAATGATGATCGCTTTCTGTTTTCCCTTCGTAGTGGACAAGTTTGCACCCCGTGTCTGTTTTCTTGTTTGTAAATGAATTACTCAGCTCACCTTCTTCGCTGAAAAACATTTCGATCAGCTGAGAGAGAGCGCGCGCTATGTCCAGTAGCGCTACTCTGTATGATTTTCCCTGTGATAGTGTAGATTATCCACCACTGTCAGTCTCCCATATTAAAAATGCGAAAAACAAACGAACCACAGCAAGCAGAGAAACGGAAAAGGAAGAAACAACCGCTCCTCCCACACAGAGTAGCGGTACCAGAGCTAGCAGTCTCTCTCTCTCTTCCTTGTCCACCCGCCCATCAACACCGCACCTCAGCGTGACTCTCACAATGTTTACCTCATGGAAAAAAAAACACAGCAAGTAGAGAAATCTACTTATTTTTTGCAGCCACTCTTTTTCTCTTCTTAAAACTGCTGTCACAGACTATGCTACACCAGAGAAGAGGCACGCCCACAGAGTCAACAGATGGCATCAGTTGAAATGAGTAACCTCTGTTAGGCAGCAGCATATTAAAAACACCAGCTTTTTAAAACTTAGCTCTGACATTATCTTCACAGAAATTCTGATGGCTATGTTGGAGATTGCTGGCTATGGTGAGGTTGCTGCCCACACCTGCAACCTTTCCAGCTCAATCTCAGAAGTTACTACTAAGTAAAACTAATATATGGAATGAAACAATAAAAATACAGTGTATTAATAATGTTAACTCTGTGTGTATGTAATTATAATGCAGGCGGAGGAACTATTTTATTAGAGAACTAACTTTATCCTAATTTTTCATTAACATTTTTAATTAAACTTATTTTCTTTTACAGTACTCATTTTTCTGTTGCAATAATGCCCTCCAGGGTGGGCGGTATTGTGCTATACCGGACCTTCCAGGGGCTATAAGGCCCTCCGCCTGCGGCGTCGGGCCTCATTACGCTCCCTAGGCGGTCCGGTATAGCACAATACCGCCCACCCTGTTGGGTATTATTGCTTACGTACTGTACTGCATTGCATTGCACTATATTATACTGTTCTGTGCTGTGCTGTACTGTATTATATTGTACTGTACTGTGCTGCATTGCGCTATATTATACTGTTCTGTACTGTATTATATTGTATTGTACTGTACTGCATTGCACTATATTATACAGTTCTGTGCTGTGCTGTACTGTACTGTATTACATTGTACTGTACTGTTCTGCATTGCACTATATTATACTGTTCTGTGCTGTTCTGTACTGTATTATATTGTATTGTACTGTACTGCATTGCACTATATTATACTGTTCTGTGCTGTACTGTACTGTATTATACTGTACTGTACTGCATTGCACTATATTATACTGTTCTGTGCTATGCTGTACTGTATTATATTGTTTTGTACGTACTGCATTGTACTATATTATACTGTTCTGTTCTGTGCTGTGCTGTACTTGTATTATATTGTACTGTACTGCATTGCACTGTATTATACTGTTCTGTGCTGTACCGTATTATATTGTACTGTACTGTACTGTGCTGCATTGCGCTATATTATACTGTTCTGTGCTGTGCTGTACTGTATTATATTGTTTTGTACTGTACTGCATTGCACTATATTACACTGTTCTGTTCTGTGCTGTGCTGTACTGTATTATATTGTATTGTACTGTACTGCATTGCACTATATTATACTGTTCTGTGCTGTGCTGTACTGTATAATATTGTACTGTACTGCATTGCACTATATTATACTGTTCTGTGCTGTACTGTACTGTACTATATTGGACTTTAGAAAATGGGTTGCAGAAACCCTGCTCTCTGATTGGTCAAGAGCACCCTCTACCCGGGCGGGTATCAGGAAACAGACACCAGTAAATAACTAGTCCCCATGCCTGCCTGCCTGTTTACCGAAATCAGTGGCTCTCGGAATGTTGACTTTTGAATAAGCCGCCATTTTTTTCCTGTTGCTTAGCGAACCACAAAGTAAGTGATGCTGCCCAGACAGTGACAGTTTCATGATGGTTCTATTCCTAAACAAAAAATCTTTATTATAGAAAGCTCTGCATCCAGTCCACTGCTTTATGTCACTGTCATCACTGCTGCAGATCACTCCAGTCCGTCATTTTACAGGAGTATGAGCGGTCAGGATGGCGGCAGGCAGCCAGGATCATGACAGCAAGGACCAGGATGAGGGGCAGAGAAAATGATGATCGCTTTCTGTTTTCCCTTCGTAGTGGACAAGTTTGCACCCCCGTGTCTGTTTTCTTGTTTGTAAATGAATTACTCAGCTCACCTTCTTCGCTGAAAAACATTTCGATCAGCTGAGAGAGAGCGCGCGCTATGTCCAGTAGCGCTACTCTGTATGATTTTCCCTGTGATAGTGTAGATTATCCACCACTGTCAGTCTCCCATATTAAAAATGCGAAAAACAAACGAACCACAGCAAGCAGAGAAACGGAAAAAGGAAGAAACAACCGCCTCCCACACAGAGTAGCGGTACCAGAGCTAGCAGTCTCTCTCTTCCTTGTCCACCCGCCCATCAACACCGCACCTCAGCGTGACTCTCACAATGTTTACCTCATGGAAAACACAGCAAGTAGAGAAATCTACTTATTTTTGCAGCCACTCTTTTCTCTTCTTAAAACTGCTGTCACAGACTATGCTACACCAGAGAAGAGGCCCACAGAGTCAACAGATGGCATCAGTTGAAATGAGTAACTCTGTTAGGCAGCAGCATATTAAAAACACCAGCTTTTTAAACTTAGCTCTGACATTATCTTCACAGAAATTCTGATTGGCTATGTTGGAGATTGCTGGCTATGGTGAGGTTGCTGCCACACCTGCAACCTTTCCAGCTCAATCTCAGAAGTTACTACTAAGTAAAACTAATATATGGAATGAAACAATAAAAATACAGTGTATTAATAATGTTAACTCTGTGTGTATGTAATTATAATGCAGGCGGAGGAACTATTTTATTAGAGAACTAACTTTATCCTAATTTTTCATTAACATTTTTTAATTAAACTTATTTTCTTTTACAGTACTCATTTTCTAAGAGCAATAATACCCTCCAGGGTGGGCGGTATTGTGCTATACCGGACCTTCCAGGGGCTATAAGGCCCTCCGCCTGCGGCGTCGGGCCTCATTACGCTCCCAGGCGGTCCGGTATAGCACAATACCGCCCACCCTGTTGGGTATTATTGCTTACGTACTGTACTGCATTGCATTGCACTATATTATACTGTTCTGTGCTGTGCTGTACTGTATTATATTGTACTGTACTGTGCTGCATTGCGCTATATTATACTGTTCTGTACTGTATTATATTGTATTGTACTGTACTGCATTGCACTATATTATACAGTTCTGTGCTGTGCTGTACTGTACTGTATTACATTGTACTGTACTGTTCTGCATTGCACTATATTATACTGTTCTGTGCTGTTCTGTACTGTATTATATTGTATTGTACTGTACTGCATTGCACTATATTATACTGTTCTGTGCTGTGCTGTACTGTATTATACTGTACTGTACTGCATTGCACTATATTATACTGTTCTGTATTATATTGTTTTGTACTGTACTGCATTGCACTATATTATACTGTTCTGTTCTGTGCTGTGCTGTTCTGTATTATATTGTATTGTACTGTACTGCATTGCACTATATTATACTGTTTTGTGCTGTGCTGTACTGTATTATATTGTACTGTACTGTGCTGCATTGCATTGCACTATATTATACTGTGCTGTGCTGTATTATATTGTACTGTCCTGTGCTGCATTGCACTACTGTATATTATACTGTTCTGTGCTGTGCTGTACTGTATTATATTGTACTGTACTGCATTGCATTACACTACTGTATATTATACTGTTCTGTGCTGTGCTGTACTGTATTATATTGTACTGTACTGCATTGCACTATATTATACTGTGCTGTACTGTATTATATTGTACTGTACTGTGCTGCATTGTGCTATATTATACTGTTCTGTGCTGTGCTGTACTGTACTGTATTATATTGTACTGTATTGTACTGCATTGCACTATATTATACTGTTCTGTGCTGTGCTGTACTGTACTATATTGGACTGTACTGTACTGCATTGCATTGCACTATATTATACTGTTCTGTGCTGTGCTGTACTGTATTATATTGTACTGTACTGTGCTGCATTGCACTATATTATACTGTTGTGTTCTGTGCTGTACTGTATTATATTGTACTGTACTGTGCTGCATTGCGCTATATTATACTGTTCTGTGCTATGCTGTACTGTATTATATTGTTTTGTACTGTACTGCATTGCACTATATTATACTGTTCTGTTCTGTGCTGTATTGTATTATATTGTACTGTACTGTATTGCATTGCACTATATTATACTGTTCTGTGCTGTGCTATAATGTAATACAGTACAGCACAGCACAGCACAGAACAGTATAACATAGTGCAATGCAATGCAGTACAATACAATATAATACAGTACAGAACAGAACAGTATAATATAGTGCAAGGCAGTACAGCACAATACAAATAGAATAATAGATAGATACTTGTGTATTACAAGGCAGTAATACCATTGAGAGGTTTTGGGGACATGGAACCTCGAGAGCGAAGCTTGAGAGGTCCTAAAGTCCCCAAAACCTCAAGATGGTATTATTGCCTTGTAAAACACTTATCTTTCTCTTATTTTTTGTAATATATGGATCCACTGATAATACTACAGTTGGACATGACCTTTGAACTGTAGTATTATCAGCAAAAACAATAGTATTATCACTTTTCAGGATAGTATTATTGAGAGTAGTGATATATTACTGGGAAATTTTTGTATAACTTAGTATAGTATTAATGAGGCTTATCCACATATTACAATATAATATTGTACTGTGCTGTAGTGTACTATACTGTAGTCTGCATTAATGTACTGCTCTGTAGTGTATTGTACTGTACTGTAATGTATTGTAATGTACTGTATTGAATTGTACTGCAGTGAATTGTACTGTACTGAATTGTATTGTATTGTATTGTAGTGTACTGTACATCACTGTGATGTATTGTAATGTATTGTAGTGCATTGTACTACAGTGAATTGCATTGTACTGTACTGTAGTGTATTGTATTGTAGTGAATTGTACAGTACAGTAGTGTACTGTGCTGTACTGATATTACAGTATTGTAGTATATTGTACTGTACTGTAATTTACTGTACTGTGGTGTACTGCACTGTACTAGGTGCCTGACCTGCAGCACCTAGCATACCCTGCTGAAGCTGGCTTATTATACCAACTATTGCACTTACTACTCTATTTGCTGTCTTACCTGCAATTTTTATTCCATGTACAACTGCTCCATGCTATGGAACTACGTCTCTTGTGCCTAATTGTATCCTAACTTGTTAACCTGTTACTTAGCTGTAATTCCTACTAAATGTATACAATTACTACTGCACAACTTGTATGATATATGTATCCCCATTGATAACCTGCATGTTATCCTCTCCTATGTACAACCTGTAATGCAAAATGTTTTGTACAGTGATAACCTGTGTGTTGTCCTCTCCTATGTGCAATTTGTAATGCTGAATGTTTCGCACAGTGATAATCTGCGTGTTATCCTCTCCTATGTGCAACTTGTAATGCTAAATGTTTTGCACAGTGATAACCTGCATGCTATCCTCTCCTATGTGCAACTTGTAATGCTAAATGTTTCGCACAGTGATAACCTGCGTGTTATCCTCTCCTATGTGCAACTTGTAATGTTAAATGTTTTGCACAGTGATAACCTGCATGTTACCCTCTCCTATGTGCAACTTATAATGCTAAATGTTTCGCACAGTGATAATCTGCGCATTATCCTCTCCTATGTGCAACTTATAATGCTAAATGTTTTACACACAGTGATAACCTGCACGTTATCCTCTCCTATGTACAACTTGTAATGCTAAATGTTTCACACAATGATAACCTGCGTGTAATCCTCTCCTGTGTAAAACTTCTAATGCTAGATGTTTCGCACAGTGATAACCTGCGTGTTATCCTTTCCTATGTGCAACTTGTAATGCTAAATGTTTCACACAGTGACAACCTGCGTGGTATCCTCTCCTATGTGCAACTTGTAATGCTAAATGTTTCGCACAGTGATAACCTGCGTGTTATCCTCTCCTTTATACCCCCTCTCTCCAGGTCGCACTGGGAGATAAGCATCTTTTTGCTCAGTGTGCCTTTCCTGGTGAAACAATTCAATAAATAAATACATTAAAGTAGTGAATTGTGCTGTACTGTAGTGTATTGTACTGTACTCTAGTGTATTATACTGCAGTGAATTGTACTGTACTCTAGTGTATTGTACTGTACTGTAGTACATTGTACTGTACTGTACTGTGGTGTACTGTACTGCACTGCACTGTAGTGTATTGTAATGAATTGTACTGTACTCTAGTGCATTGTACTGTAGTGAATTGTACTGTACTCTAGTGTATTGTACTGTAGTGAATTATGCTGTACTCTAGTGTATTGTACTGTAGTGCATTGTACTGAACTGTAATGTGGTGTACTGTACTGCACTGTAGTGTATTGTACTGTAGTGAATTGTATTGCATTGTGCTATTTTGTAGTGAATTGAACTGTACTATAGTGTGTTGTACTGCAGTAGATTCTACTGTACTGTGTTGTACTGTACTGTAGTGAATTGTATTTATTGTACTGCACTATAGTATATTGTACTGTAGTTAGTTAGTTAATTAGTTAGTTAAAACTTTATTTTTTGACAGGATAATAACTTTAGGCCCAGTGGACCCATTTACAAAGCTGTGCAGTAAAAACATTCATATAATTCATGCAGTAACATATTTACAAAGCAGGACTTTCTTCATTCAATACACACATGACATATATGCCACATACTGTACTGTACTGTGTTGTAGTGTATTGCACTGTACCATACTGTAGTGTATTGCACTGTACCGTACTGTAGTGTATTGCACTGTACCATACTGTGGTGTATTCTACTGTGCTGTAGTGAACTGTACTTTACTGCACTGTACTGCATTGCATTGGGGTAACAGCTTAATCTGGTTCAAGGTTAGTTGGCATTCATCTGTATCCCCCTCCCCCCGGGTCGTGCCTGAAAATAGGCAGGATTTGTCTAGTGCACTTACCCGGTCAACAAAATCTAAATAAATAAATAAAATAACTGATGAAGCAGGTACTAAGGAGTGCAAGGGCAAGTGGGAGTATGGATGTACTGGGTAAGGAATAGAGTGTTGGAGATGGCGGTAGATTCAGGGGAACAGGGAGAAATGGGGGGGTGTTACCTGTTAGGGGTAAGATTTTTGAGGACACCCTAAAGGGTGGATGGGTATGAAGGGGGTCAGAATGCTGGTTCCGGGGGACTCAATAATATGGTGTATCAGTGAGAGGGGGAAAGGGTGATGGAAAGATGAGCACTATTAGAGTTCAGTGCATGTCACGTATGACAGTGCACAAGGCCAAGCACCTGCTGCACTTGCTGGAGAGGAGCTATGGGGGTTCCAATCACATCATGGTGTATCTGGGCACTAACGACACAGAGGGTATTAGCGTAAAGGAAGTACACGCTAGGTTCAGGAAGCTGGCCAGAATCTGTCTAGCTGAGGGGAGCACGGTCTCGTTCTCAGACATTCTTCCAGTGCCTAGGGCTAGTGTGGAGAGGAAGTCAATGATTAAGGAGGTAAACAAGTGGTTATGGGGCTGGTGCCCGGCTATGGGATTTGGGCTGGTGGGTGAATGGGGATCAACTTGATCAACCTGGGAGGAGAAGGATCTGTTTGCCAAAAACAGACTCCACCTGAGTAAGGAGGGGAGGGAGGTCCTAAAGAAGAAACTAGGGGATTTTAATGGTGCTAGGTGGTGTTTAAACTTGTAGGGTTGGAGGAGTTGGGCTTGTGGGGAGGATGCGCAAGCATGCAAGCATGGGAGAACCTAGGTCTCTCCCCCCAACAGAAAAACAGAAACAACTTATAGAGTAGAGGGGAAGACAGACTCACAAAGGGCCTTGGGATATGGGGCAGGGGAGAGGGGTAAGGTGGGGAGGGCTGGGTGGAAAGTTGTCCTGAGAAATGCAAGGAGTTTGGGAAACAAGATGTCTGAACTATAGGCACTGATGACCGAGGGAGAGGTGGATATTGCAGCAATCGCTGAAACATGGGCCACACATCATCATGACTGGGCTCTGAGTATGTCAGGGTATACCACATTTCAGAGGGACAGGACTGCTAGGAAAGGGGGGGGGGTGGCACTGTTTGTTAGGAATGGGATTAAATGCAGCAGGAAGGAAGATGCTGTAGGGCACCAAGAGGTGTGATAGGTTACCTTGCAGGATTCTAGGGGAAGGACAGTCAACCTGAGGGTTGTATACAGGCTGCCTACTCAATGGGAAGAGCTAGACGAGGAGACAGTGATGAACCTAAAAACCCACTGCAGTAAGGGTAGGGGCAGAACAGTGGTGTTGGGGGATCTAAACATGCCAGGGGCTGACTGGGGTACCATGGCGGTGGAGGCTAAGGAGCAACTTCTGCTAGATGCCATGGCTAAGGAGCAACGTCTGCTAGATGCCATGGCTAAGGAGCAATGTCTGCTAGATGCCTTCCAGGATGCATTCTTATCCCAACTAGTGGTTGAGCCAACTGGAGAGGGTTACATTCTGGACTTGGTTCTGATGGATGGTGACCTGGTTAAGAACTTGGTTGTGGAGGACCCATTAGTAGGGAGCCACCACACTACATTGTGGTTTTCCTTGGATCTGGGCAGGGATGGAAACCGCACAAAAACAACGTGGTGGAATTCAGGGGGGCAGACTTTAAGGGGATGGTGGCTGTCTTAGAGGGACATTTAGGTATGATTAGCCTGGACATGGGCATGGAGCGTAGGTGGGAGATAATCAAGAGGGGTCTTCGTGAGGCCATGAAATCCTGCACAAAGGTCCACCCCAAGTAAGCGAGGGCTCGAAAACCCAGTTGGTGGACCATGGAAGTGCAGGAGGTGGTGAGGGGAAAAAAGGTTGGCCATCCGAAGGTACAGATGCTCACGAGGGGACTAAGACAGAGAGGAGTACCACAAGATCTCCAAAATGGTTGGTAGGGTGGTGAGCTCATCCAAGGCAGATAAGGAACTGAGGATAGCACAGGGGATCAGGGAGGGTGAGAAGAGTTTTTTCAGGTACATCAGGGAAAGAAGGAAAGGTGGGGGACAGATCAGCAGGTTAAAGAAAGAAGGAGGGTGGGCAGAGGAGGCTGTGGAGCAAGCAGAAGTACTTAATGAATACTTCTGCTCAGTCTTTACTAGGGAAGGAGACAGACCAATTCCTCAAGGGAGTAGCAAAATGGGGGCTGGGGAGGGGGAGGCACTCTCAGATGGTGAGATCCTGTTGAGGAGGGTAAGGGAGGCTCTAAAGGGCCTGAGAACTGACAAGGCTATGGGGCCAGATGGGATTCCCCCCCAACGTGTTGAAAGAACTTACAGATGTCCTGGCTGTACCTTTGTCTGACTTATTCAATTCCTACTGTAACACCCCTACAAATGGGGTTCCCAAAAGTCTTTCTTGGGCTTGCCTAATTGCCCACTGCCAGGTGTTCTGTGTCCTATCAATTTAGAGGTGTTTGCATGTGAGTGCCCTGCTGGCCTCTGTGCCTGTCTCTTTAAGAGCTGCCTATTTCATAGAGTATAATTAATCTGGGTAGGGGCTGAGAAGTTTCAGGCTCAAGTCCCGCCCGGGCTGCAGTGTTATCGCTCCATTCTGCCATCGCTAATTGTGCAGAGGGAGCTCTATTGAGAGCTGTGACTGTTTGCTGCTTATCTGCTTTAGTGATAATAATATTGAGGTTTGTCTAACCTGCATTCCTTTGCAGCATGGACAGTTCTGTTAGTCACCACCATCTTGGTTTTGGACTGTCAGTTTGGACCAATCAGTACCTTTGGGGACCCTAAAATGGAATCTGTCCCCACGGGTCTTGTGGGTGTGAATTTCTGTAGGAATTGTAGTTTTTGCCTTTTGGCTCCTAAATGGACCTGGAGGGTGGAGCCCTTGCTTTGACAGACAGATGGATCAACCAACCGAACCCTTTTGGATCAAAAGGAAATCCCGGTGTTGCCTGCAGCACAGGTTCAGTCTGGAGTAAGGGTTGAAAGAGTGAACAGCTAGAGAGATTCCAGCAGCTGCTCCTGCATGGTGCACAGGGGAAATCGGCGGGAAGACTGTGTTTGGCCTGCCTGCTACAATCTTCATAAGTGAAGAGACCTTGAGCCTGAGATTGGACTTCCGAAATTGCAGCTTTTGCGATCAGAACCTGATTTGTGACAAATTGAATTTCCTTGAAGTGGACTGAAGATTTGCCTCGGTGCGATCAGCCTGTCAGGACTTGAGACTGCCACAGAGTGTATGGTTTGCACAGAGACACTGTGGATTGCAACCGGACTGTCATCTGAACCATGGTATTTACCTTGCTTTTACTATAAGTGTGCTGAATGCTGATAGTGGGTCACAATTCGATTCCCCACTGCTTGAATGTGTCACGCTTGCTGGAAGCTGTAGCCAGCACTTACCGGACTTTCTCTGAACTGTTCACCCAGTCTGGGCCTTGCCAACTCGACCCAGACAATCACTCATGCCGAAGAGAACCAACCAACGAGAGACCCGCCTTGGGATTCGGCTCCCTACTCAACACCAACGAACAGGATCAGCAACACAGTGCTTCATGTGGGCCTTGCTTCTCCTGGCAATCCAGCACTTCATCCTGAGGTCTCCATTTCATCCATCCTGCATCCTGTACTGGGTAGCGTGAGTAATCACCAGGGTAGCTCCTGGCAACAAAGCTCAAATCAAAGTGTGTCAGCTGATTCGATTGTTGTTGCTAATCATTTGGGACTGAGCCATCTGGCTCAGAATAATAAATTGTGGGTTAAAGTGCATGCATGTTTTCTTTGTATCACAGGGCCACAACCAGCTGCAATGTTGGCCTACCCAGGGCAACAATTCTAGCTTGCCTGTAGTTCCAATTGGGCACCCAGAGCATGTGTGATTGTGCCACAGGGACCTTTAAGTGCATGCCTTATAGCCCAAACCTTTCAGATTTTGAATCAACCATTAGATTTTACCCCCTTCCTTGTTACTGTCCCTTAAATAAATCAGATCTTTATATTTTTGCATTGAAACTGGTTGTGGTGAACTTCTGTACAAACAGCATTGAAATACTGTTGTTTGTTGTGCTAAATCTTATTTTACAGGGGGTCTCCAGGGCCGAGCCAGCCAAATCAGCCCTGGTGGTAAGTGCAACAAGTGTGGGGTTAAAACTGTTGTCAGGTGTCAATTGCAATTATGTATTCAGAGAACCAGTTAGGTCACTAGAGGGAAAAGAGGGGGGGTAACAGTGTCCTAGAGGGCTGTACCCATGGCAGCTACGCTACCATTGACCCTGTCCTCCGGGTGGAGGCACCCGTTTCTAGTACCAAGGCCCCTTAACCTGCGCTTAGTCACACAGGCAGGGGTTGTACCCCTTAGGATAGAGCCACCTGGGGTTACATCTTAGAGGCACCACTGGGATTAGTGCCCCCCAGTGGCCAAAATCAAGAATTATTGTCAAAGATAAATGGCTATCCCAATAGAAGTGGCTGTGCACCAGTTGGTGGGGTGGTGTACGGGGCAGGAGATTGACCTCCACAATGCTATGCTTATATTGGATATTCCCCTGAGCATTAGTAAGGACACTGTAGAAGGAGCACTTTCCAGAGCTGAATGTTTAAAAAACGCTGTGGTGGTGGGTCAACAGGCCGATTTGACCAACCAAACTTTCATGGCCTTGGTAGAGTGTAGTGACCTGGTGGACAACTCCAAAGTGCCACAGACTATTGCCTCAGAAGGGGTCCCAGCCACCTGGAGGGTAATAACTAAGGACAGTAAAGACCCAGAGGAGGATTAGCCCCCACCCTTACCTGAGACTTTTGAGAAGTTGGCCAAATTGTTATTTGAGGAGAGGAAGACCGTAGAGGACTTCAAGAAGTTATTCGTGCCACCTGGGGGTGTTCCTTCCCCAATACCCCTGCCAGTTCCCATACCTGTCCCTTCACCAGCTCCTTTGCTCACCTCCATGCCTGCAGTTAGTCATGACTCATATCACTGGCTGTCGATGTTTTCAGGCACCCTCCCCACACCTCAGGGGGAGGACAATTGGAAGACTTGGATAGACTATGTTGCCCCTCAAATCCAAGAATGGTAATGCCCCGAGGCAGAGAAGAAGAGAAGGTTGGTTGGAAGCCTCAGAGGCCCCGCCCAGCTTACTATCCACGCCACATGGGCTAGTAACCCAGAAGCAACTGCTCAAGATTATCTGACTGCATTGGAAAACGTGTATGGGAGTCCTGATTTGGATGAAGACTTGTGGTGTAGGGTCAAAAACACTCAGCAATACACAGGGGAGTCCTTATTAGTGTATGTGCCTTGACTCAAAGTAATGCTACAGGAATGCCTAAAGAAAGGTGGCATGGCCCCAGCTAAGTTGGATTGGACTAGGCTGGATCATCTTCTCAAGTCTGCTCCATTCTCTGAATTACTGCTGCTCCAACTACGACTTGCAGCCCGATTGGATGCACCTCCTACCTATGACGGACTGATGAAGGAAATTTAGAGGATTGAGAGGAGGCAGCCATGTGGGGGGCCCCCTCATGTATCTGCTGCTGCTGCCCAGGTGACTGAGGATGCCCATGCGAGTGATGTTCTGGGGAGAAATACAGTGCCAGTTGAACACTCAAGGACACGCCGTCATGGGGCAAGATACTGTGAGAGGTCCAAGAAATGAAGGCTACCATTTTCTACCAAGCCCGTTCCAAAGATACAATAGACCCGAACCCCACTCAGAGTGCGTCCGCTATGTGGGTGGGGGTGTATACCTGGGCATCTCCTGCTGACAGCAGCTCAAAAATTGATGAATTGACTATGGAAGTGAGAGAATTACTGAGACATCTTCCAGTGTTCACCATACCGTAGACAGAGGTTGAATCAAGATTTTCTGTTGGTAGTACCCTCACCTTAGCTCCTAATGTGATGTCTCAGTCACGCCAGACCCAAGAAAGCATATTTTGTCATAAATGTGGGACGGACGGGCAGTCTTGGTGAATCTAGACTTGGTGCAGTCTAGATTCTACTGGTCAAAGAGAGGGACTAGTGTTGAAAACCATTTCAAAACTTGCAGTAGGTGCTTTCAGAGAAAAGTTTTACCCCAAAAACCCACTCCTCTTGTTAACATTTCAACCAGTGCCCCCATGGAGCTGGTTTCATAGACTTTCTGTGTCTGGAGCCTGATCAAAAGAACATTAGCAATGTACTGGTAGTATGAAGAAAGAATACTGGTCCCCAAAAGACCTAGATAAAGTTGTATACAAACACCCAGCTTGGTGGCACTGAGGGTTGAGGGGCTGGATGTCACACCTTGCGTTATGCTGGCAACCCGAGTTTGGGAGTGAGCTTGGGCGCCAGGGCTTGGCAGGGATGGGGCAAGGATTGAGCACCCACTGGGCTGCTTTCCTCCCGGGGCTGGGGCTTGTCCAGTGCATTAGCGGCTCCCGGTGGAGATCGGGGTGCTGCAGTGCATTGGCTGCATGTCAGCATGGCTGACACAGGCAGGGTTGCCATGCACCATGCGTCAGAGTGCACCATGCAGGGGGAAGGGGTGAAGGGCACCAGGACACAGGAAAAGCCCAGCTCCGCGGGGTAGGTGACGGCACCTGACCCCCATGCCCACCACCGGATCCACCTCACCTGGCCTTCCAGTTCCTCCGCCCAAGCTCTCACCTACAACCAGAGTCCGATCGTAAGAGTAACCAAAAAGGAGGGGCAGCCCCACCCCGGAAGGGTTAAGCTGGGGGTACTGGCTATGGGGGGGGGAGAGAGGAGGCACAGGATCGAGGGGATCTCAGGTGGGCAGGAACAGGCAGGATGCCTGAGAGAGGCTCCGTGGGCTGTGACCGGAGTGAAAGAAAGTGGGGAAAAAAAAGTTGTATGCAGACTTCAAGGGAAGCTCGGTAAAACAAAACAATGGCCAAGGGGTGCCGGCAATGACCGCAGTGAAGGCTCAAGAAATCCTAACTCAAACTTCTTTGTGGGTAAATCGTCTTTCCAGGCCCCTGCTACTGTCCTTTCAGACTGGTCCAAAATCGTAGGCCCTTTGATTGAGACTACTGTGACTGTCAATGGTATCCATGCTTGGGCTGTGCTTGACTGTAGGTCGCAAGTGACAACTGTATTCCAGGACTGGTATGACAAACACTTATCTGATGTGCCATTACAATCTTTGGAAGGCCTACATGTGTGGGGCCAGAGCGACAAGTCTTATCCCTACCTAGGATATATCCGGCTCTGGCTGTCTTTTTCCTGTGACTGTAACTGGTGTAGATGAACAAGTACAGACGCTAGCTCTGGTGTGTCCTCCTACAGGATTGTAGGATAGGGTTCCCTTGCTCATTGGAACCAATGTCCACATGTTTGGAAGATAGCACAGTTGTGTCAAGAGAAACAAGGGCAACGGACTGGGCAGGCCCTGAGAAATCCAGCCTTGATAAAGACAGCCTATGACCTGCAAAAACAGCCTACAGAAGTGAACAGAGACGAGCCGGTGGGGATAGTGTGGAATAAAGATTCCGATTCTCTGCTACTACCACCCAATGCTCAGTACACCATTCATGGATATGTTCACCTTAGAAAGGACATGAAAAATAATATATTGATGCTGGATGCACCTGGTGAAGGGAAGTTGCCACAGGGGTTATTGGTTAAATCCAGTATGTTACCTGCCCGAGCCCATGCCTATGCACGGTGAGTGATGGTCCAAATCTGGAATGTGTCTGATTGAGAAATTCGAGTGAACGGGGGTGTACTTTAGCTACAGTGTACTGTGTGGACAATGCAGTACTGCCCAGCAACAAATATTCCGGTGAAAAGGGTGAGGTGACCCCAGACCTATTCAACCTTAGGGATTCCCCATTCTGCTGAATGGAAGACTCGAGTCAGTAAAAAACTTGCCTAGAGGGATCAAGTGTTTTCCCTATAGGAATGGGATGTGGGATGTGTCCATGGTGCTGAGCATACTATCAGGCTTCACAAGGACAGACCTTTTAGAAAGCGGTTCTGCCGTCTTGCCCCAGCTGATATAGACGATGTTCGGAGGTGCCTACAGGAGATACTAGCTGCTGGCATTATTCAAGAGTCAAGAAGCCCCCATGTGTCTCCCATTGTAGTTGTGCACAAGAAGAATGGGTCTGTGAAGATGAGTGTAGATAATCAGGCCCTAAACCGACAGACCGTACCAGATCAATACACCATACCCCACATACAGGATGCCCTGGACTGCCTGAATGGGTGTCAGTGGTTTGAAAACAGCCTTCATTTGTCCCTTGGGGTTCTACGAATTTCTGAGGATGCCGCAGGGGATTTTGGGTGTCCCCACTACTTTCCAGAGGTTGATGGAACGTGCAGTAGGAGGCATGAATCTGCTAGGATGTCTAGTGTACTTGGATGATGTCATTGTCTTCAGACGCACCTTAGAAGAACATGAGACCAGATTATTCAAAGTTCTTGACTGCCTGGAAGAATTCGGCCTCAGACTATCTATAGACAGGTATCAGTTTTTCCAAACATCTGTAAAATATGTGATACATATAGTGTCAGCCGAGGGGATACAGACAGACCCCAGTTAAGTAGAGTCCCCGACCACCTGGCCTCGGCCAACTAACTTAAAAGAACTGAAGTGTTTCTTGGGGTTCTGTGGCTATTATCGGTGGTTCATTAAACACTATTCAAAGGTAATCCGGCCACTTCTCAATCTCACTCAATGCTATCCTCCTACCAACTGCAGGTACAAGAAGGGATCCCTCAAGGAAGAAGAAAAGGTGTATTTCTGAACAGGTGACCCATTTGGAGCCCGTTGGACCCCTGAGTGCGAGGCAGCATTCTTTGAGATCATCCATCAGCTTACTCATGCCCCAGTACTTGCCTGTGCTGACCCTACCAAGCCATATGTCCTGCATACGGATGCCAGCCTGAAGAGACTCGAGGCTGTGCTGTATCAACAGTATGAAGATGGCCTGATACCTGTGGCCTTCACCAGTAGAAGCCTGACACCATCTGAGTGCAATTATCCTGTTAACAAGCTGGAGTTTCTCGCTCTAAAGTGGGCCATAGTCGACCAATTACACGAGTACCTCTATGGGGCCAAAATATTGGTAAAAACTGATAACAGCCCCCTAATATATGTACAGACCTCAGCAAAGCTGGATGCCACTGGGCACCAGTGGCTTTCTGCCCTGTCTACTTATGATTATGTGGTTGAATACCGACCTGGACTGAACCATCTTGATGCTGATGCTCCTTCATGGTGGCCAAGCCCTCAAGACAACTAGGTGAGGCTGTCAGAACACTCTAGTAAAGCATTGTGCCAGAAATTTGACAAAGACGAGCAGCCATCCGCAGATTCAGTGGATTGTCTGGTGGACTGTTTGGGGCCCCCCGATACCTGCATACCTGCAGCCTGTTGTCATTTTTCTGCATTGGACATCAGTGCCCTGCCCCAGTTTGATAGTGACAGAATTCAGAAAGCTCAGTCCCAAGACCCATGATCCAGTCTGCCCTTGCTGCCCTTAGGGTGGGGAAGGATGTGTCTAAACTATGTTTTACCGACTTACGGACTGCATTATTATTCAAAGAAGGCCCCCCGATTAAAGTTGCAAGGCCAGTTTCTCTATTGAGAGACAGTAGATTGGCAAGGTCAGTTGGACAAGCAGCAACTGGTGGTACCCACAGCCTTCAAGCAGCTGGTACTGAGGTCCCTACACAATCACATGGGACACGTCGGTATTGACCGGACCCTCGACTTGGTGCAGTCTAGATTTTACTGGTCAAAGAGAGGGGCTAGTGTTGAAAACCATTTCAAAACCTGTAGTAGGTGCCTTCAGAGAAAAACTTTGCCCCAGAAACCCACTCCTCTTGTTAACATTTCAACCAGTGCCCCCATGGAGCTGGTTTCATAGACTTTCTGTGTCTGGAGCCTGATCAAAAGAACATTAGCAATGTACTGGTAGTAACCGATCACTTTACCCGATACACACAAGCTTTCCTGATGAAGGATCAGAAGGCCTCTATGGTGGCCAAGGTGATAGTAGAAAAGTTCTTTGTCCATTATTGTGTGCTCCAACGTATCCATTCTAATCAAGGAAGGGACTTTGAAAGCAGATTGATTAAGGAGATGCTGTCCCTGTGGGGGTACAGAAGTCTAGAACCACTCCTTACCACCCCAAGGGGGACCCTCATCCAGAACGCTTTAACAGAACTCTCCTGGACATGTTGGATGCTCTTCATCCTAAAGACAAGTCTAAATGAAGCCAGCAGATTAGCACCTTGGTACATGCTTACAATTGCACCAAAAGTGATGCTATTGGGTTTTCTCCCTCTCATCTCATGTTTGGGAGGGAAGCCCTGTTGCCTGTGAATGCCTGCTTTGGAGTCTCTCTAGATGGGGTCAGAGCTGAGAACTATTTACTATATGTACAGAAACTGAAAGCTCAATTGAACCATGTGTACCAACTAACCCAAACAATGGCTGCCAAATGAAACCTTGCTAACAAAGATAGACATGATCAATGGGTGAAGGCCCAAGAGTTGTTGCCTGGGGATCGGGTGCTATTACGTAATTTGGAGATGCATGGCAAGCTTAAAATTGCCGACAGGTGGCATCATCTTCCACATGTAATAGTCAGCAAGTTACATGATTTACCTGTGTACAAAGTGAGCCCTGAGAATGATTCTAAAGCTTTCAAGACCATGCACAGAAAGTACCTACTGCCATTGACCAAGTGATCATTAACGCTGAACCATTAGATATTGCCCCATCTGGGCCAGTGACTCATGCTTCTGCTAAAAAGAGACAGAGTCAACCTGCCCCAGTTGTTCCAGACCTAAGGTCTTCCCCGCGGCAGGCCCAAAATGATAGTGACTGTCAGTCCACCTCTGATGACAGTGAGTGTGACCATTCTTATTACCCTTCCTATGAACTGAGTCAGTTGTTTCAAGGTAACCCAATGTATAATTATGGGGATGAAGCTGGGCCTTCAGGACTGCTTAACCCTCCAGCTTTCTCCCTAGAGCCTATGCCCCCTGAAAGTGAGGTGCAAAGTATTACGTCTGAAGTAGCAGATTCTTTGTGTCTAGTAGAACTGTTTAAATTTCCTGAGGAGGAATCTGATGTGGTAAATTTCTCTGGTGATGTACCAGCCCTTGAAGAACCCTATGAAAGTGTTGACAGCACCCCTGCAGTGCCACAAAGTCCAATTGTGTCAGAGTATCCTCAGGATGAGCAACCTGGGCCCTCTTCAGAAAATGATAATGAGCAAAGTTTTGTGGAAACAGGATCTGCAGAGCAAGAAGTTGATAGTGTTCCCAATCTGGACATTCCAGCCAGTGCAGAGGCACCCCTCACTACAGGAGAAGAAACCAATGCCAGTGTTGACCCCCAGAGCCTGTGCCTGTTCCTCCCAGAAAGTCTGGATGAGCTGTCAAGCCAGTGATGCGCCTTAGCTATGACTCCCCTGGGAGGCCTGTGGATTTGCCTCTCAATGTTGTTCATAAGGGTGTTTACATTTCAAAAAGCTCACTGCCCAAACTGAGCCTGTCTGCCACTTCTAGGTTAATTGTTTTTACCTCAGAACATGGTGCCCCTACCTCATCTGGCCCTAAGTTAGCTGATAGGAATGGGTCCCCATCTGTATTAAGTGCAAGAAACTGTTACATGAATAAGTATAGTGATATCAGTGCGTAGATCATAGTAAAGTCAGTATTGAATGTATGAAAAATATAAAGCTATTGTCATTATGAATACAGTATATGTGTAGAGAATACTTTTTTTTTGAATTATTTATTTCAAATTCGGATTAATACCTTTGAGCCGGGGGCTCATTTACAAAGGTTCCAAGTCAACAAGGAATACAAGACATTTACCGGTGATGAAACATTGCAGAACAGAAAGACATCAACTAACAAGTGGTATTAGTGTTCAGTTACAACATTAAGCAGGGTACAACAAGTGAGGAGAAACAGGACCACACTTGTGGAGAAACATAATTAATGCAGCACTAATTAAGTGCGGTACAGTGTTTAACAATCATGTTACAGTTCAGACGGGGCGCTCCCAGTTTTCAGAAATGTAGTTTTAGCAGCCAAAGTGAGACTTTGTCAAGGGGAGGTAGTAGGTGGGGGTAGTGGGCAGTTGTGGAACAGGAGGGTGGGAGTGAGAGAGGGTAGTGATTGACGGGTGCGAGAACGGCTGTCAGAGGCCATGGGTTAACAGAAACACTGGCAGTCAGATTTCCTGGCAAGAAGAGATCAAAGCCCATTTTTAAAGTGGCCAAGTCTGGGGGTGTCGGCAAGCTCTGCAGGCAGATCATTGAACCATTTAGGCCCACAGTAGGAGAGGGATCTTTGACCAAGGGTGGTTCATTTGAAGGGAACAGTTAAGACAGCCCTGGAGGCACTCCTTGTGCATTTAGATGGTTGTGCAGGCTCAATGAGGGCTGAAGTAGCACTAGGCATGGACATCATCAGGGACTTTTTTGTAAGGAGGCAGGCCTGGTATTGGATTCTGTGGTGGAGTGGGAGCCAGCCAGTATCATACTAAATGAGTATAGTAATGTGATAAGCTCACATTTTATGGATGTGTAACCCCTAGATGGCGCTATCCCAGGGGCTACTACCCCTGCCTGATTTGCCACTAACAGGTTGAGGGGCCTGGATCCAATGACGGGTGCCTCCACCCAGAGGTCAGGGTTTGCAATAGTTAAACTAACTTGGTCACAGCCCTCTGGGACACTGCAACCCCCCTTTCTTCCCACTAGTGGCCCACACAATATATCAGAATTACCTTCACAGTATACACTTACCCCAGGTCTGGTTCCGGCACTGGGACCTCCTGTGAAATGAGATACAGTGCAACAATCACAGTACAGTACTTTAACATAGACAAATACCTCAGGCAGTATAACTTTGCTGAAACAAGCAGCTCTGATTTATTTAGGGGATATAACAAGGACAGGGAAATCAGGTTAATTAGCTTATCACTCTAATAATCTACCTATGGCTCTGTGCACAGGCCTATCCCTATCAGTTACTGTCCCTGGGTACCCAAGCCCTAGTGGCTAGTCAAACCGTGGCAGCTGGTAGGGCCCTTTCACACAGAGAAAAGGAGAATTAAACAGTCAGCAGTACAGTAATTCCATTTGGATTTAATGTGGCAATTCAACAGGAGCGACCCTGAATTAGTACTCACGACCTCCAAATAAGATAGGGTCCTTCAATGTCAGCAGGGCTCACTTGAGGTACACAAACCTCTTCACACATTTATATAAAAGAAAGCACTATACCAGGCAGGCTGCATCTGTATCCCGATCGCAATTACTGCACAATACCGGGAGAACACACAGCAGATTCAGTTCCTGACAGACCGAGTGCAATTTTCAGCAATTCCTTCAGTCTTCTACAGGGTGAGCCTGGTTTCTCTTCAGATATTCTTTGATTCTCTTCACAGGACGGATTCTGTCCTAACAAGCTGTTACACAAGCTGCAGACCGGAACTCTGGGCCTTACACACGTTTTTTGACTAAAACTGCACACTGAAAAAGCACAGGGCTCCTTCCTTCTTCACTGCCAAAGCTCAACTGAAACTCCAACCGACAAAACCGGCACTTCCTTTGAGTTCCTCCCAGTTCTTGACTGGATTGGCTGTCACTCACAATAGACTGCTGCTGTTGGTCCAAAAGGCACTGAAGTCTAAACTACATCTCCCAGAGTCACTGCCCATACAATCCTCTTGTAGCTGGCTCAGATTATGAGTCCAAGTTCTGATTCGTCCAAGGCACCATTTTAGAGCTAGCTTACCCCAAACTGATTGGTCCAGTTCAGCAGTTCAAAACTAGAATGGGGAACTAGCAGACACAGTTCTGACTGCAAAGAAAGCAGGTTAGACAAACTGTAATTTCATTATCACTCTAAATGGTTTCTGGCAAACAGTTACATCTTTCAGATAGGTTCCCTTTGCACTCCTAGTGACTGCAAAAATGGAGTGAATTGGCAGCAGCTTGAGTGGTACTCAATCAAAGAAACACACAGTTCCCCATACAAACTAATTATGTCTGCAAGCAGACAGCTCTTAAAGAGACAGTACCAGAGGTTCTAAAAACACTCACTGATAAATGGGCTTAAACGCCAAACACCATTCAGGCTTGGAGCATTCAAGCAAGCTCCTGGAAGTCTTTTGGGAACCCCCATTTGCAGGGGGGGTTACAGATGCATCAGTCAGCATCTTGTCTTGTGTAGTAATGCTATGTATATATTGTACAGTATATTGTCTTTTTCCATGCTATTGTGGTATACACTTGACATGGACGCCACGTTCTTTCTTAGCAGGGAAGGGTGTAACCCCCCCTACAAATGGGGTTCCCAAAAGTCTTGATTGAGCTTGCCTAGATGCCCACTGCCAAAGCTGGTATTCTGTGTCCTAGCAATTTAGAAGTGTTTGCATGTGAGTGCCCTGTTGGCTTCTGTGCATGTCTCTTTAAGAGCTGCCTAGTTCATAGAGTATAATTAATCTGTATAGGGGCTGAGTAGTTTCAGGCTCGAGTCCCGCCCGGGCTGCAGTGTTATCGCTCAGTTCTGCCATCGCTAATTGCGCAGAGGGAGCTCTATTGATAGTTGTGACTGTTTGCTGCTTATCTGCTTTAGTGATAATAATATTGTGGTTTGTCTAACCTGCATTCCTTTGCAGCATGGACATTTCTGTTAGTCACCACCATCTTGGTTTTGGACTGTCAGTTTGGACCAATCAGTACCTTTGGGGACCCTAAAATGGAGTCTATCCCTAGGGGTCTTATGGGAGTGAATTTCTGTAGGAATTGTAGTTTTTGCCTTTTGGCACCTAAATGGACCTGGAGGGGGAGCTCTTGGTTTGACAGAGAGATGGATCAACCAGCCGAACCCTTTTGCATCAGAAGGAAGTCCCGGTGCTGCCTGCAGCTGAGGCTCAGTCTGGAGTTAGAGTTGAAAGAATGAACAGCTCGAGATATTCGAGCAGCTGCTCCTGCATGGTACGCAGGGGAAATCGTCGGGGAGGCTGTGTTTGGCCTGCCTGCTACCATGTTCATAAGTGAAGAGACCTTGAGCCTGAGATTGGACTTTTTCTGAAATTGCAGCTTTCGCAATCGGAACCTGACAAATTGAATTTCCCTGAAGTGGACCAAAGATTTACCTCGGTGCGATCGGCCTGTCGGGATATGAGACTGCCGCAGAGTGTACGGTTTGCGCAGAGACACTGTGAATTGCAACAGGACTGTCATCCAAACTGTGGTATTTACCTTGCTTTTACTAGAAGTGTGCTGAATGCTGATAGTGGGTTGCGATTTGGTTCCCCTCTGCTTGAACGTGTCATGCTTGCTGGAAGCTGTATCCAGCACTTACTGGACTTTCTCAGAACTGTTCACCTGGTCTGGGCCTTGCCAACGCAGCCCAGACAGCCATCTCATGCTGAAGAAAACCAACCAACGAGAGACCCGCCTGGGGATTCAGCTCCCTGCTCAACACCAACTAACAGGATCAGAGCCACGGTGCTTCGCGTGGGCCCTGCTTCTCCTGGCAATCCAGCACTTCATCCTGAGGTCTCCATTTCATCCATCCTGCATCCTGTACTGGGTAGTGTGAGTAAACACCAGGGTAGCTCCCCACAAAAAAGCTCAAATCAAAGTGTGTCAACTGCTTTTGTGGTGGCAGTTTTTATATGTGTCTTTGATAAAGGATCTTGGATCCGAAACATGTCAGACGTTTTTTGGGAATTGGAAACTATTATGAAGTGAATAAAACAAACTGGAAAATGTTCGTGAGTCACAGAAATTGATTTTTGGCGTTCCACTTATAGGTTTTTTGTGTGCTGGAAACTTTTTTACCTATGCGATTTAATTGTTGTTGCTAATCATTTGGGAACTGAGCCATCCAGCTCTGGATTACAAATTGTGGGTTAAAGTGCATGCATGTTTTCTTTCCATCACAGGGCCCCAACCAGCTGCAACGCCAGCCTATACAGGCAATGCTTCTGGCTAGCCTGTAGTTCCAATTGGGTACCCAGAGCATGTGTGACTGTGCCACAGGCACCTTCAAGTGCATGCCTTATAGCCCGAACCTTTCAGATCTTGACTCAACCACTAGATTTTGCCCTTTCCTTGTTACTGCCCCTTAAATAAATCAGATCTAAATCTTTTTGCATTGAAACTGGTTGTGGTGAACTTCTGTACAAACAGCATTGAAATATTGTTGCTTGTTGTGCTAAATCTTATTTTACAGGGGGGGCTCCAGGGCCGAGCCAGCCAAATCAGCCCTGGTGGTACGTGCAACAAATGTGGGGTTAAAACTGTTGCCAGGTGTCAATTGCAATTGTGCATTCAGAGAACCAGTTAGGCCACTAGAGGGAAAAAGGGGGGGTTACAGTGTCACGGAGGGCTGTACCCATGGCAGCTAAGCTACCATTGACCCTGCCCTCTGGGTGGAGGCACCTGTTTCTAGTACCCAGGCCCCTTTACCTGCACTTAGTCACACAGGCAAGGGTAGTATCCCTTGGGATAGTGCCACCTAGGGGTTACACTATCTTCAATCAGGATGAATTTCCCAGGACTGGAGGATTGCACACATCATGCCGCTCCACAAGAGTGGCTCATGAGACAAGCTGGGAAACTGCAGACCGGTTAGCCTTATGTCAGTGCTGGGGAAACAGTTGGAGACCATCTTGAAGGAGAGGATGGTGGAGTTTCTAGAGGCACATGACCTTCAAGATGCACGCCAACATGGGTTCGTCCAAGGGATATCATGTCAAACTAACCTAGCCAAATTCTATGACTGGGTGACAAGGTCACTGGATCAGGGGTGGCCGGTGGATGTTCTATACCTGTACTTCAGTAAGGCTTTCAACTCAGTCTCACAAGGGAGTCTGTTAGGGAAGCTGAGGAGCTTGGGGGTTGGGGAAAAGTTGCTGAGGTGGACTGAAAACTGGTTATCTGATCAGTTTCAGAAAGTGATGGTTGGGGGGGTCTCCTCTACCAGAAGGGTCATCAGTGGGGTCACTCAAGGGTCAGTGTTGGGCCCGCTCTTTTGAACACATTCCTCTTGGACATTGGGGAGGGAGTTGGGAGCAGGCTGAGTCTATTCATACATGGGAGAATACTGTGAAACTCAGGAGGTGGGGGGTACCCTTACCGATCAGCGGATCTGGGGAGAGGGGCCATCACTGGCAGGAGGGGGGAAGGCAAAGCAGAGGGATGAGGTAACGGAGGTGGAAATCATAGCAGAGAGAGTGAGGGAAGCTCTCAGGACCCTTAAGACAGAGAAAGCACTGGGGCTGGATAAATTACATCCCAGAGTGCTGAAGGAACTGGTGGATGTCCTGGCGAAACCCCTGGCAGAGCTTTTCAGCATCTCTCTGAGGAAAGGATGGGTGCCCCAGGACTGGAAGGTGGCACATATAGTGCCTATCCACAAGGGGGGAGTCAAGGGAGGTGGAAGGGAACTACAGGCCTGTCAGCCTGACATTGGTGGTGGGCAAGGTGATGGAGGGCATTGTCAAGGAGAGGCTAGGGGGGGACCTGGAAAAGTCGGGGTGCCTGGACGATTGGCAGCATGGATTCATCCCAGGGAAATCATGTCAGACAAACCTTGTGGAGTTCTATGACTGGTTGACAAGTGCCTTAGACCTGCCGGCCCGGTGGCGCTGAGGGCTGAGGCGCTGGACGCCACACCTCGCGCTACGCCGGCGACCCAGGTTCGGGAACGAGCCTGGGCCGTCGGGGGTCGGCGGGGGAGGAGAAGGATCGAGCGTCCGTCAGACTGCTCTCCTTCTCTGGGGGCGGGAGGGGAGATGCCTCGATGTCCTGCCTGCTCCTAGCGGTGGCTGGGGGCTATGTCAGGTCATGGGCAGAACCAGAGGGATGTGCTGTGGCAGATGCTGGGAGGGGCGTGCGGTGGCGCTGGCCTGGTCCCTTTAGCGCCATTGCACGCAGACGTATCGGAGGAAAAGAGGAGAAATCCTTGCGTACATTTGATGGTCGGACAAGCAGCTCCCACCGGCTTCTACCTGGATGCTCCCCCTGATCTGAAAACTCCCTCGGATGCCATGGCGGTGGTCGCGTGCCCACCATGGCAAACAGATCGTTGTGTAGGTTGGAGGTAAGGGGTTGAGCTTGGGATGTGGGGCAGACTAGGGGATGTTGGTCGGGCCGGACTGGTGGGAGACCCATTAGTAACACCCCGCCAGCCGCAGAGGAGATAGGAAAAAATATACAGCAAGTGCCTTGGACCTGGTTAGACCGGTGGACATCCTCTTTCTTGACTTCAGCAAGGCGTTTGACTTTGTTCCTCACGGGGGCCCATTGGATAAGCTGGTAGAAATGGGGGTGGGGAACCAGATGATCAGATGGATAGGAAATTGGCTCCAGGACCGGACCCAGAGGGTCATGGTTGGTGGGATAGTCTCAACCCCAAGGAGGGTCATTAGTGGGGTTCCTCAAGGATCAGTCCTTGGGCCCCTCCTGTTCAACGCCTACATCTCTGACATAAGGAAGGGTATCAGGAGTGAGATAAGTCTCTTTGTGGATGACTCAAAACTGGGGGCGGTGGTGGATGGGAAGGCGGGGAGGGTGGCCCTACAGGGGGACCTGGAGGCTCTAGAAAGATGGTCTAGAAAGTGGAAGCTGATGTTCAAGGCATAGAAATGCAAGGTACTGCACCTGGGAGCCAGAAACCCTGGGCCAAGTGTACACCCTGGGGGGGGGGATGCTACAAGTCTCAGTGGCTGAGAGGGACCTGGTGGTGGTGGTGGATGTCAAGATGAACAACTCTTAGACTTGTAAGAGGGCAGTGGCCAAGGCCAACAGGATGCTGGGATGCATCGCTAGGGGGATCACCTCCAGAAGGAGGGAAGTGATACTCCCTCTGTATAACTGCTTGGTTAGGCCGTACCTCGAGTACTATGTGCAGTTTTGGAGGCCACACTTAAGGAGAGACATTGAACTTCTGGAGAGGGTCCAGAGGAGGGCAACCAAAATGATCTGGGGCTTGGGGGACAGGACCTATGGGGAGAGGCTCGAAGAGCTAAATATGTACACATTGGAAGAGAGAAGGGACCGGGGGGACATAATAGAGGTCTTCAGGAACATGAAGGGGGTAAATAGGAGAGGAGCAGTCAGGGTGCTCCAAAGGAAGGGGGGCAACTAGAGGGCATGGGGAAGCTGGGGGAGATTCAGGGGCGAAAGGAGGAGGTGCTACTTCACTGAGAGGGTGGTGGAGCCATGGAATGTGCTGCCCAGGGGGCTGGTGGAGGCAGAGATGGTGGAGGGGTTCAAGAGGGGGTGGGACAGGTACAGGGGAAGGATTCTGGAAACAAAGTCCTGTGCAGCGAGAATATCCGGGACTGGGAAGGGAGAAACCAGAGAGGGCGAGGGGGGCAGCAAGGTCAGCTCCCAGGGTGGGGCTGACCAAATGAGCAGACATGAAAGACTGTTAGGCCTATTCTGCTGGCATTTTAGTATGTTAGTATTCACTGATGGCTCCAAATTGGGAGCAGTGGTGGACCAGGAGGAGGGGAGATGGACACTACAGGAGGACTTAGATACACTTGAGAGGTGGTTGCACACTTAGCAGCTGAGGTTTAATGCCAAGAAGTGTAGCATACTCCACTTAGGTGTTAGGAATCCCGGCCCGACTACTTTTTCGGTGGGGTAAAGCTGACGGTCTCCAAAGGAGAAAAAAGATCTCGGGTTGGCAATAGATACCAAGATGAATAATTCAGAGCAGTGCAGGAGGGCAGCAGCAAAAGCAAATAGAATGCTTGGGTGCATCGCTACAGGGATAACATCGATGAGGAGGGAGGTCCCACTACCCCTGTACAACTACTTGGTTAGGTCGCACCTGGAGTACTTTATACAGTTTTGACACCTGTTCTTGAGGAGGGACATGACTCTTCTGGAGAAGGTCCAGAGGAGAGCAACAAGGATGATTCACAGTCTGGGGGACAGGTCCTATGATGAGAGGCTTAGGGAGTTGAACATGTACTCCCATGAGGAGAGGAGGGATGGGGGGATATGATAGAGGTCTTTAAGTATTTGAAGGGGAGAAACTGGGTCAGCACTAATGGTCTATTCCAATTAAGGGAGGATGGGTCCACCAAGGGTCATTAAACTGAGATGGGTAGGGTGAGGTTTAGGGGAGAAGTGAGATGACATTAATTCACAGAGAGGGTGGTGGCACCATGGAATGCACTACCAATGGAGTTGGTGGCAGTAGAAACAGTGGGGGGATTCAAGAGGGGCTGGGACAAATACAGGGTATAGTAAAGATTGGGAGAGCAGGGAATGTGGGAGTACAGGGGGTGGGAACAGTGAATGGGGGGGCACCCACAGTGTTGTAACTGTGAGCTGCATCTTGAGCAGACTAGATAGACCGTTTGACCTAATCTGCTAGCAACTTAGTATGTTAGTACTGTACTGTACTTAAGTATTTTGTATTGCAGTGCACGGTACTGTACTGAATAGTACTGTGCTATATTGCATGGTATCATATTGTACTGTGTTGGGTTGCAGTGTACTGTATTGTTTGTATTGTATTGTGTTGTGTTGTGTTGCACTGTACTAAAATGAACAGCATGGTACTGTAGTTTATTGCACTGTATTCTTTCCAAATGGCCATAAGGATATGGATACTTTTCTTGCTGAGAGTTGAAATGGCTGCTGCACTGTGTCACACTGTACTGTAAAAAGAGAATAATACCCATGCAGGTGTGTGTTATGAGGACTTTTCTACCCCCAGATGTGTGATAATCCATAAACCATGAGAACAAAGCTTGAGGGGTTTATGAAATTTCCTCATAAAACAAACTTTGCACAGGCATTATTTGTTATAACTAGTGCAAAGTTTCAACAGAGGGAAAATTGTAAGCTGTATTTGTGTGAGCGACTGTGTCCCTGAGTAGCTACCCCACTCGCACAAATATGGTGAAGTGAGAACGGGAAGAGGAAAACGCCGTAATGACCTGCTATCAAGTTATTATGGAATTCAGTGGTTATTACGGTGTTTTATCAGGATTGGAAATCCAGTCATTATAGAGGGTCACCAGTTATTATTATATGGTATTGTACATTGCTGTACTGTGTTGTACAGCACTGCACTGTACAGTGTTGTATTAGTGTCCTGTATTGTATTTTAGTGTACTGAAACTGTGTTGTATTGTACTATTCTATGCTATAGAGCTTTGTGTTGTACAGCACTGCACTGCACAGTGTTGTATTAGTGTCCTGTATTGTAATTTAGTGTACTGAAACTGTGTTGTATTGTACTATTCTATGCTATAGAGCTTTGTGTAGTGTTGTGCTGCACTGTACTGTGTTGTGGGGTTGTATTGCAGTGCACTGAACTGTATTGTATTTTACTATATTACACTACACTACACTACACTACACTACACTACACTACACTACACTATACTATACTGTATGGTATTCTTCACAAGCAGGGATAAGGACCCTTTTGTTCTTGTCAAGAGCTCAAATAGCTACTGAACTGTACTGTACTGTATTTTTGTTTTGTACTGTGCTGTATTGCATTGCAATGTACTGTTTTGACTGACATTGTAATGTATTGTATGGTAGCCTCTTTGTTTGCTCTTGCTTTGTTTATCTCTCTGGGCAGGATTCACAAAGAAGATGCTCCTGGCGCAACTCAGATGTGCTGAGCCCATGAGTGACCATTCACAGAGGCATGCGCTGTGCCAAGTGCAACACCCCTGTGAATCGCCACAGGACACAACGGTGCAACCGCAGATGTGCCAGCGCAACCAGTGATGCACCAGGGCAGGCAGGATGTCCTGCAGCCACACAGGGGAGCCAGCAGAACAACTGGAGTAAAACAGCAGAGGAGCAATCACAGAGCTGGAACAATCAGACCCATGGACACAGGTGTAGAGTAAAACATGTTTATAAAATGTAATGGGCATATAAACTGTACAAACCAAATGGCAGAAAAGGAACAACAACATCCACAAACGGGGACGAGGGGGAGCAGGGACGGGAAGGAAAACAGGAAAGGGACAGAAACAGGGGACAGGGAAGGGTAACTATCTACATGGGATGTCCCCCAGAAAGTGGCAGGGGGACACTAGCGGCACCATGACCTGCCACGCAGCACCCTGGAACAGACCAGAAGGTGCAGCATGACGCCTCGCAGGGCAGCTGACAGGCACTGAACAGTCCATGTGAGAGGGCACAGGGCTGCCTGGATGGCCACATGGATCCTCCGGTCCACATCTACTGGTGCAGCACCACCACTACCACCCGGAACAGCACTTTGAGCCAGAACACCTACAGCAAACGACAGAAGGAACACACACTGAGGGCCAGAATGTGGAACACAACCCCACCCACCACCAACTGCACAGAACCAGAAAGACTGCAATCATAGAAAGCGGTTCTCACCCGCCCCAGGCAGGGCACCAGGCCTGGCACCCAAGTATCACCGACGACGCTCCTCAGCTGCGTCCGCGGCATGTTGCCTGGCCCCTGATCCTGCGAAGCACAACAACAGCACCATAAGCAAACACTGCCACAGTGCAGGATGCAGTGCCCCTGCTCCCCCGCCAGCACATGGCCGTGCAGCAGACAGTGATGCCAGGCCATGAAGCACCCAGTGTTAGCAGGCACACACAGCCATGCCCTGCGCCCCCCGGCACCAGGGCAATGCAGCACGGAAGCACCATGAGGGCAGTGATAAACACACCCAGCATGTGCCACACAAGGATACAGCTGAAGAACACATACCTGGACATGGCAGTGTGCCCCTGAATGCATGGCGCAGCAGCCACGCAAGCCACTCTGGGTCCCGCCTCTGGAGGTCACCATAGTGATGCCTGAACTGCTCCCCTGTGCATGGCATTCCAATACAGCGCACAATCTGTGATGCAAGGGTGGCCCACACTTGGGCTCTGGGCACATGGAGGTCCTCCTGTCCAAACAGGTGGCCCTCCACAGCCATGACCTGTGCTACAAGGTGTAGCAGCTCCAACTGTGACCAGTTCATGGCCCTAGGCACCATTCTCCCAGTCCTAGGCATCCTACACTGTGATCAGACAGTGGCATGGTGCAAACAAGAAATGCGCCGTCTACCGAACGTTTTGCACCACGTGAAACAGTGAGGCACGTGCAGCACAGTGCGCACTGAACGTGAAGTGTGAATGGCCACTGGTGACGGGCCGGCACATGAGCACACCACCATGCAATGGTGCTGCACGGCCAGGACACGGTCACACATGTGTGGTGTGCATGCGGGCACCATGTTGTGCACGGCATACACCATGAACATGTACCGCGCATAGTGTGTGATCCATGGGGAGGACCAGATCAGTACTGCATGGGCAACGCATTGTGGGACACGCTGCACGATACGGAACACAGCACCATGATCATCAGGCGCGCTATGGCACACCGGACAGCGGCGGAACTGCGCATCATGGGAGATGCGCCGTGTCACTCGGACACCACTCATGCGTGATGAATGCACTGTGTAAAATGCCCCCAAGTCATGTAGATGCGCCAACCAGGCCACGCATGCACTGGGAATGCACTGCACAGTAATTGTTGCATCACACAGATACGCCATGCAAAGTGAGATGAGCTGGGAGCAATTATGCTATTCAGAAAGAATGCGCCCCAAACAGCTTCATCAACCATGCATGGGCAACTCAGCTAATTAGCATCTCATTAAGAGGGCTCAGGCCTCATTTGCATGCCCTGAGCCATAAATGCTCCTAATTCAGAAAGCTGAGTCCAGGACACTGAGAGGAGTCAGTGCCTATAGGGTGAGTATACAGCCATGTTGACAGGGCTACAGCACACACTTGTGTGCCTGCATTGGTGCGTGCACAACTGATGGGACCCCTGTACACCGCATGTGGGACCAGACATCCATTAGGTGACACAAATGGCAAACTATGTTGTACAACTGCAGGGATGTATCCACGGGGTGACACTGGACTGGGCCCTGCCAAATTCACAGCGGGTGACCGGGAAGCACACAGCACAGAAAGTACGGAGCACCGTTGCCAATCTGTGGTGCAATTGGCAGTGCGCCGAGGTGGTGCAGTGTGGGACGGGGGGGATTCAACATGTACAGGAGAACACACAATGTACACAGGGACACAGGGATGGGACGTATGGCTGGGGGTGGACTGCACTGTGAGGTGGATGCAGTGCCATGCTACAGGTAGGTACGTCGCAAAGTGCAACAGCCATGCAGGCACAGTGTCACCACTGCCAGCATGCACACTGCCACTGCCCTAGCAGTGCGTGCCACCACATGGCAGTCCTCCTCTGCCCTACAGCCATCGCAGGGGTGGCATCCACGTATGATGTGGCACCACTGTGGTGGAACACACGCTGCTGGGGTATTGGGACATACCCACGGCAGATGGGTCGGTGTCACACACCCTGTGGCAGCTACACAGTATCTCAATTGTGGTCTGGGTACCATGTGTGGCACACGCACCATCCCACATGGACCACAAACCAAGGTGCATGTCCACCTGTTCTCGGCTGCCCACACGCGGACCATGGCACAGGCCACTGGCAACACAGACCATGGTGAGGCTGCAGACAGTGGGAGATGGGTGCAGGTCCATGTGTACACACGGGCGGGTATGACACCAGGTTGCTTCTCCCCACAGTGTTCGACATGTCTGAGGAGGCATGTGCCACCACCAGGTGGCGATCAAACTTCACGAAGGATGAGGAGAGGGCACTCATTGAGGCATGCCGCCTACGCCTGGATGTACTCAATGGCAGGGGTGACAGCAGGATGGTGCGTGCAGAAGGCTGGGAGGAGGTGGCCCGGCACGTGAACGCGGTGGCACCATACAACTGCAAGGTGCAGGAGTGCCGTAAGCATTGGAATGATGGCCAATGGAGGGCCAAGGAGAGGGTGGCCAGAATCCAGACATCCCTGTGGCGGACAGAGGGAGGACCCAGCTCGGTGGCACAGCTCAGCTCCAATGAGGCCCTCTTAGCCACCAGTGTGTCAGGGACGGCTGTGCATGACGTCCCAGGAGGTGGCTTCCAGATGGGGGGCAGCCCGTTGCCACATGGTGAGTAGCTGTGCATCCTGTCCGGGCCCTGCCATGGACAGGCATACATACCCGGCAGTGTGTTGCTGACCGTGCTGTGTGTCACGTGCATCCTGTGCATTAACCATGTTTACCTTTCTCTCTTTCACAGCTCCATCGCAACTCCAGGGCGCGGCCATGGCCGACTGTGCAGCCCCCATGGGCGATGATGTGGGCCCACCCCATGGGGCCGATGACATTAACGTGGGCGTGTCCGCACCTGCAATGTCCATGCTCCGCACACCACCAGTCACAGTTCCTGTGGCAGAGGCCCCTGCCGACCTCTCCACCAGCACTGGCGGTACTGAAGGCAGGTACATCGCATGGTGGGGAGGCCTGGCTGGGTTGTCTGATGCTGACCCAGATGAGGTGGTGGACATAGCGAATGCATTTATCATGCTCGCCAGTAGCTTGCTGGGTGAAGGCATTGACACTGACACATTTTCCATTGTCAGCAGCACCACTGCCATGGTCGACGGCAGTGCACATGGCACGGGGATGCCTGTGCACAGGACCCTGGGTGCCTTGACGGCGTTCACCATACTGGTTACGGTGCAGCAATGCACAACTTCCCAGGGCTGTGTGTGCCATGTCCCCTACACCGCTGCCCAGTGCAGTGCTGGCGGTGTCAGTGGCATCCAGGCAGGGAGCCAGTGTGCATGCACCCACTACAGTGGGCCCAGTGGATGACATACATGGACAGCAAGTGGCTGTGCCTAGCCCAGATGTGCACACAGCATGGCCTGACAGGGTGCATCCACCGCCGGTGGATGACTCTGGTGAGGCCAACCCATCCCCAGTACGTCAGCGCCGCCACCATGCCGCATCATCTGCCGACGACATGGGTGTCTACCTTGACCTGTTGTGGGCAACTGTGGATAGTCAGGAGGCACTCCGGGCAGAGTTCTGGAGCCACAGGGTCATCATGGTCCAGGAGCATGAGTCTGCGGTGGCATGGCATGCTCAGATGCTGGCTGAGATATGCCTCATGCAGGTGGGCATGACCACAGCCATGGAGTGGATCGTGGCTGCTGTGGAGGCAGTGGCTGCATCCACAGCACGCCGTGGACAATGTGCGTCCAGACAGACGCCCAGGAGCATGTCCCGGACACCCCGACAGTGGGGTCTGGTGGGCCCCCTGCTGCTGACCCCATCGTCACTGGCATCCACTCCCACTGACCATGGCTCAGCTGGTGGGTGTAGAACGGCCACCCCACTGAGCACCCATTCACGGTCTCAGTGCAGCACCCCTGAGGGGTCCCTGGGGACACCCCCTGTGGCCGGTGGTGGCACCCCCATCACCAGCGGCTGTGGCAGAGGCCGCCCACATGTCTGTGGTGGTCATGGGACAGCCCTGTGATGTCCATGCTCAGGGTCCTGTGGTGGCGGGTGGCATGGTCGTGCGTACCGACTGCCCTGCAGGTGGTGCCAGTGCCACTGTGTGTGGCAGTCACCAGCCACACGGTTGCCCTGGCACCCTCCTGTGCTGCCTGTGCAGGTGTTCTGGAGTGTTTGTGTGTACCGCTGTCATGCCATGTGTCATGGGAATGTTGAGTGAGTTATGGTGCTTGCAGTACCCATGTGATGGCTGCAGTGCACACTGACCTGTGACAATGTGGGCATGGCCTGTGTGGTTCTGGGGTGGAGCATGCATGGTGCCTGTGTGTGAGTGTGTATGTCCCCCACCGTGTTCATGCGCCTGCATGTGCACCCATGTGTGGCATACGGTGCCTGCCATTCCTCCGTCATGCTGCCCCTACACTGTGGTGCTCACACCTGCTCATGTACCAACCTGCGTACTCACCTGCATGTCCCAAAGTTTTCCTCCACCACTCACGTGCAGTATGCGCGTGCCCTTGCCGCCATCCTGGGATCCCTATGCCCATGCCCACCTTCTTCTCCATGGTCCCCAGGGTGTGCCCTTGCCGTACCCTCCCCTACCCCCTCCTCCTCCTCAGAACTGTCACCCTCACTGGCCTCGACAGGTATCCCATGGTCATGGGCCATGTTGTGTAGCATACAACAGGCCAGGAATATGCCACAGGCCTTCTCAGGGCTGTACTGTAGGGCACCACCTGACCGACACAGGCACCGGAAATGCATCTTCAGCATGCCAAAGACACGCTCAATGATGGTGCATGTTGCGATGTGTGCCTCATTGTAGCGTTCTTCTGCCACTGTTCCGGGTCGTCGGATGGGAGTGAGGAGCGAGGGCCCCAATAGGTATGCGGCATCACCTGTGGGGGTAGACATGTCTCCATTAGTACATGGTGTTACACTGTGGCGTGTGCCCCGACCCCATTCTGCCCTCTGTGTTGTGTGCCCCAGTCCTGCTCCCCTGCCCATGCAGCTGCATGCCTGGTGGTCCTGCATCCCTGCCCTGGCTGCTCTTGTCTTCCCCCATCCATCTTCTCTTGCACATCGGTCTCGTGCCTCCCTGCATCTGCTTATGCACCCTTCCACACCCCTGCTGTCCCAGTGCCCTCATGCCTGTGACTGCCCGCCCACAGCCCACCCCAGGTGTCCCAGACATGGTGCCATCCTGTGCTGCTGGCGCTCAGTCACATGTACCTAACAGGTGTCCACTTTGGAAGTCCCTGGCCTCGAACCTCGTGCAAAGTGTTGACTGGTGCCATATGTATGTATCATGTGTGCTCCCAGGGTGTGTGGTGTAGACATTGGTGATGCGCCCTGTGGCATCACACACCACCTGGCTGTTCACTGAATGGTACCCCTTTCGATTCATGTATGTGATGCCCTCCTCGCCAGGTGGTGCATGGATTGACACATGGGTGCAGTTGATGGCCCCTATGACACCTGGCATGCGTGCCACCCTGTGGAACCCCTGCATGGCTTCTGTCCTCTCTGCCTGCGTGCTGGGGAATTTGATGTATTCTGAAGCGTGAGGTAGCAGTGCGGTGAGAATCTGTGTGAGGAGGTGGGACGTTGATGCCTGTGATATGCCAGTGGTGTCCCCAGTAGGCCTCTGGAAGGTCCCCGTGAAGAGCAGGCACATGACTGTTGTCACTTTGGTCTTCACCGGGATGGCATGACCTCATGCGGTGGGTGCCTGCATCACATCATGGCACAGCTCACATAGTTGCCTCAGCATGGCCCTGGTGAGGCGGTATTGCCTGACTGTCTCCACTTCTGTCAGCTGCTTGAAGGACAGCCAGGCTTGGTACCGCTGTGGGGCTGGCTGCCTATGGTTCCTTCCGGTGCCCTGCCTCCTCCTCCTCCTCCTCCTCTTCATCAGGGCACCAGCAATGGCAACTGCTGCCGGGTTCATCCCTTCTGTCGCTGTGGCCCTCTGGTGTGGTTTGCTGCCCGGTGTTATTGCTGGGAGTTTACCTGCCTGTGCCTCTCTTGCTGTCTGGTTCCACTTCCCCTGTGACTGCGGCTGTGCCACTGTTGTCGTTCCATTGATGGCCTGCTGGTGTGCTGGACTTAAGTCTCCTTCTTTTTTACTTATCTTTCTTTGGCGCATCTTGGATTTGCGCTGGATTGGCTCCATTGATGCACCCTGGTTGTGCTCTGTGAAACAGGATGCACTGTGTATGCATGGATACGCCCCCTGTATATGTGCTGCATGTCATTACGTTGCGCCTATGGCGTATGTCTTTTGGTGCAGGGCATCTTGTTTGCATTGGCGCTTTCTCCTTGTTCCTGAATCGGCCTCCGGTGCATTTCTGACTTGCGCTGGTGCATCTGGGTTGCGCTTGGCACATCTGTTTTGTGAATCCTGCCCGCTGTCTTTGTTATTTTTGCTTTCTGTTATAAAAGGTGCATGCTCATATTTACCACTGTGTATTCACCAAGACAGTGCTAGGACACATAATGTTATGCAGTGGTCCCACAATGCATTGCACCCAAAGTTGCTTAGAAATCAGTAGATCACAAGTGATTGTAACAGTATGCAAATGTTCACTTCTAAAGCAATATTGTTACAGCATAATTTACAGTGTATGTGCAGTTTAAATGTAGAATATTTAGCAAGTCATACAGTTATGTGGCAGTTACAACATAAAACAATCTTAAAAATGTCAAAAACCATGTGCCAGAACTAAACTGTTAGAAATAAGCTGGAACAAGTAGAAACAGCAAACTGTTTGCATACTGGCTTCAATTGTATACTGCTTTTATCTATGGTGGATTGCCAAGGTACTATATCACAAACCGTGGTCTACATTGTATCTTACTATATTGCATTTGTTTTGTATTGTACTGTATTGCATTGCATTGTACTGGAATGTATTGTATTTTTGCGTAGTATTGCATTATATTGTGCTTTGTGTTGCACTTACTGTATTGTATTCTCATATTGCACTGTAATGTACTGTACCGTATCGTGTTGCATTACATTTTTATTGTGTTCTGTAGTTTACATTTATTTTATTTTAGTCTTTGGTAACCAGGTGAGACCCATTAGGCACAAGTGCCTGTTTTCAGTGGTGACATGGGAGCACTGGGGAGGTTAAGTGACTTGCTCAGAGTCACACAGTATGCAAGTGGAGGTTGTGGGACTCAAAGACAGGTTTGCTGGCTGTACTAAGCTCATTCTCAGTTCGTTACTCTAACCTCTAGGCTATACTGACACCCCTGTATTGTACTGCATTGTATTTTTTATAGTACTGTTCTGCATTATATTATGTTTTGTATTGTCCTTACTGTATTGTATTGTATATTGTATAGTACTCTATTGTATTGTATTTTTTAGTACTGTACTGTATTGCATTGTGTTGTGTTGTGTTTTGCACTTAATGTATTGTATTGTTTTGTACTGCACTTTCTGTATTGCATTGTATTTTTGTATAGTACTGCACTGCATTGTTTTAACTTTTTATTTATAAATTTTGCAAGCAAAACTTAGAATAAAAATCCCATGAAAGGATACATACATGGATTATAAGACACACTTTCTCTTACAAAGACATACACTAGACACCTTTCAAAGCATCACCACATTGGGGTAAATACACATTATTGCATTTAGTACCTAAACAATCAAGGGCCATAGGCAGCACAGAGTTTTATATGGTTATTATACAACCAGTTGATACAATGATGCTTCATTAACCATCTGGCCCTAAGGCACCCTGTAACCCACATAAGCAGTTCTCATTTAGTGAGATTAGAACTAGTTCCCCCGGGGAGGAGCCAAACATCTATAAAATGAATGCAAGTTATTTTGAACACTTTTATACTAAACTATCAATTAGCAACAACTTAATAAATGGTGTTATGTCAATTAAGTCATTTTACCCATTAGCGCATATGGCGTCAGAACCATCCATTGCTTAACCTGACTCAAAATGGCAGGATCAGATAAAATGATTTAATAAAAGAGCCTAGAACCTGTGAGTACTGAGTGAGACAAAGCACCCCCCAGTGCAATCATGAAGTATTGGTCTCTGACTAGCTGTAGGGATGAAAACACAGTATGTAAGTCAGTGTACATATCGTCAGGAAGTATTAGCCAATGTGGTGCTGTGCTAAATCTGAAAAGCCTTCCTGTCCCTGTCTTTAGTAGTGCTGGTGTATGTGGACAACTGATACTTCACAACAAAAAGTTAGCATACCGTAACTCCACCACGCAGTCAGATACAAATGGGAGTAGCCATCTTGAATAACAAGCTGGAAAGCAAACAGTAATATAGTATTAACCATATTTATAATGGAAATCCACCTACCACTCTGCTAAAAAAAGGGGAAGTCCAAGAATGTACATGCAAAAGTAGTGCCCTGATAACCCTGCAAACTTAGTATGGTTCCATATTATGATAGCGATCGCAAAACAGCGATCGCTGTCACAGCGAGTGTACATTGCCGAAAAGCAAAATGGCATTGTACATGTCTTGGTGACACCACAGCCGACAACTGCACCCCCCCCCGCTTATAGATTACGAGCTTCAGGGGGGTGCATTTCGAGGAGGGGGAGACAGTCCCAAAGAAATAAAAAATGCACAAAATGTTACCCCTCCCTAGCTCTGAACCCTGTACCTGCTGTGCCGTAGCTAGCCATTGTCACCACCACACCACACAGTTAGCAGCAACATGCCACACTGCACCATACAAACCCTCTTCCCTATCCCTCCCCTTTTGGTCACTGTCCTACAGTACTGCAACCCTTCCTCACTCATCCCTACCCTAGCTGTACCTGTCCATCACTACCCTTACAGGGTAGCTCACGTCAGGCACTGCAAATGAGCCACCCATAACAGAGTCGCTCATTTGCAGTCATCATCATCACTGGATACCACATAGTACAGTCTTCTGCTTGTTCAGGCAGACAGTAATTAGAGGGAAGTAACTGCTATTTTGGAATTGGGATTACTAACAGATAATTTCCTGGGAAAATGTTCCTTGGCAGTGCAGTGTACCAGCTATTAAAGTACCAATGGTCCTCTGTAATGGTACTCACAGTATAAGTAATAGAGAGCATGGCACAAAATGGCAGTCACTCGGTTTCTGCTGCAGTGTCGGGATCAACATTTTCCTTATCCACCATTTCCCACTCAATGCACTGGACCAGCTTCTCATCATCACTCAGTTAACTAAACAAGTAAGAATGGCCTTTCCATGTGACTTTAAGCTTTGCTGGGATCAGACGTTGATACTGGAGCTTCAGAGCTCTTAGAGATCCCAAAACTCGATCAAATCCTTTTCTCCGTTGTCTTGTTGAATAGGAGAGGTCAGGAAACAGCAAGAGGAAGGCATCTCCTTATGCTGAAACTCTTTTCTGTTTGGCAATAGATGGGATTCTATCCCTCATTCCCACACCGTTACAAACCATCAAGATCATCTGTGGTCCTGCTCCATCCAATGGGGCCCTCCTGAGAGTGACACGTTTTCAAATAGGAAGACAGGATCCTCTTCTGAAAGTCTCAAGATCTGAGGGAGCACTGTAGTAACAAAGTCCAAGGGTACTTCATTCTCTGTTTGCTCTGGTAGTCCCACCAATCTTAAGTTCTCTTCTCTGGTCTGATTCTCCACCATTTCGAAACATTGCCAGAGAAGGGCATTTTCCTTAATCAGCTTTGTGGTAGCATTGACTGATTTGTGTACCGAGCCATCCACCCTTTGTATACTTTACTCAACACTGTCCATCTGCATCTTCAGGGTAAAAATCCTTGGAGTAAGGGCATCTAATTTTTTGTCCATGTCCTGAACGGTCCTGACCAACTGTGCAAGTGTCACACTGACGGTGCTGAGAGACACCTTCTCAGCACTATTGCATCCTCCGCCCATGGCTCCTTCCTGCAGCAGCGGCGCAGCACCTCGTGGCTTTGAAGTTTTTAACTGAAAGAAGTCAACTGCTGGTGTTGTATTCTCTTATTTGCCCATACCTGCAAAGCAAAAGTGCCTCTGCACTGATAATGTAGTTTTGGTGATAGAAAACAAATGGTGAAATATTTATTTATTCGATTAATGGTTCTTTTCCTGGGGAGCTCTAACAAGGAACACCTGCTCTGCTCTGCTGCTAAGCCATGCTCCCATATTGTATTGTATTGTACTGGGTTTTGCATTGCACTTTCTGTATTGTATTTTTGTTTAGTATTATACTGCATTATATTGTTTTGTATTGTACCTACTGTATTGTATTTTTGTACACTGCTGTACTGTATTGTATTATGTTTTGTATTGCATATACTGTATTGTATTTTTGTGTAGTACTGTACGGCAGTGTATTGTGTTTTGCAGTGCACATACTATATTGTGATTTTGTATAGTAATGTATTATATTGTAATTTTGTATTGTTCTGTATTGTATTGTATTGTATTTTTGCATAGTATTATACTATATTGTATTGTATTTTCGTACATTATTGTGCTGTACAGTGTTTGTCAGAAACGTGTGCGGATACTTTTGTTCTTGATGAGTGCTGTAATGGCTACTGTACTGCACTGTATGGTACTGTACTGTGTTATATTGCACTGTATTTTTATACTGTACTCTATTGTATTATTTTATTGTATTGTACTGGACTGCATTACTTTGTACTGTATGTTACTCTACTATACTGTACTGTATTGTACAGCATGGTATTATTTTATTGTATTATACTGCACTGCACTGTATCCTACTGTGCTGTGCAGTACTGTATTGTGTTGTATTTTGACAAACAGGCACAAGGATTCCTTTAGTCTTGTTGAGAGCTAAAATGGTGGGTGAGAGACAACATCCTTCCTCTGGTTGGGAGGGAAGATGCGGAGCTGCACACTCCATCTGGCTTAGAGGATGGGCGAGGGGCAGCAACCTTCCTCGGATTGGGAGGGAGGACAAGGAACTGCACACTTCCTCTGGCTGGAAGGGTAGATGAGGAGCAGCATCCTTCCTCTTGCTGGGAGGATGAAGAGGGGCTGCACCCTTCCTCTGGCTCAGAGAGTGGGGGTGGGGCTTCACCCTTCCTCTGGCTGGAAGGGTGACTGAGGGGCTGTAGCATTCCGGCTGGTAGGGTGGAGGGGCTGAACCCATTCTCTGGCTAGTAGGGTGAGGGAGGGGCTGAATACTTCCTCTGGCTGGGAGGGTGGGTGAAGGGCTGCATCCTACCTTTGGCTAGGAGAGTGGTTGAGGGACCTCACAACTTCTCTAGTGGGAGGGTTTGGTAGGGTCTGCACTCTTCCTCTGGGTGGAAGGATGGGTGAGGGGCCACATCTTTCATCTAGCTGGGAGGGTGGGGGAAAGCTACACTCTTTTTCTGGATGGGAGGGTGGAGAGGGGCTATACCCTTCCTCTGGCTGCAGGGGTGGTTAAGGGGATGCATGGTTCTTCTGGCTTGTAAGGAAGAGGAGAGATTGAACCGTTCCTCTGGCTGGGAGTGTGGGGGAGGGGTCAAACTATTTCTCTGGCTGGGAGGGTGGGGGAAGGGATGGACCCTTCCTCTGAGTAAGGGTGTGGGGGAGGGGTTCTACTCTTCTTCTGGCTGTGAGAGTGGGGAGGGGCTGCATTCTTCCTCTGGCTGGGAGGGTGGGAGAAGTGCAGCACGCTTCCTCTGGCTGGAAAATCAGGAGAGGAGCTGCAACTTTCCTCTGGCTTGGAGTGCAGGGGAGGAGATGCACACTTTCAGTGGCTGGGAGGGTGGGTGAGGGACTTCACCATTCCTCTGACAGGGAGGGTGGTTGAGGGGCTTCACCGTTCCTCTGGTTGGGGGAGGGGCTGCACCTTTCCTCTGTTGGGATTGCGGCTAATAGACTGCACCCTTCCTCTGGTGGGGAGGGTGGGCAAGAGAGTTCACTCTTCCTCTGTTTGTGAGGGTGGGGAGGGTCTGTACCCCTTCTCTGGCTGGAAGAGTGGGAAAAGGGCTGCACCCTTCCTCTGCTGGGATTGTGAGTGAAAGGCTGCACCCTTCCTCTGTCTGTGAGAGTAGATGAGGGCTGCACACCTCTTCTGGCTGGGAGGAGAGGTGAGGTGCTGCACCCTTCCTCTGGCTGGGAGTACGGGGAAGGGGATGCATCCTTCCTTTTGCTGGGAGGGTGCGTGAGAGGCTGCACACTTCCTCTGGTTCAGGCAGTGGGTGAATGGCTGCCCACTTCCTCTGGTTAAGTGAGGCGCTGAACCCTTCCTCTGGCTGGGAGGATGGCTGAGGGGCTGCACCCTTTCAGTGGCTGAATGGATGGGTGAGAGGTCTGCACCCTTCTTCTGTCCCCCAGTAGGCCTCAATGTAGGATTTTGGACATTTTATGTAAACCCACAATCCACCAGATGGCAGTGCAACATTGTTTTAGCTTGCTGAAAAGAAAAAGAAATTACTGGAGTTGCCTGTCGTTCCTGCTGAATGAACTGATGAATGAGACAAGCAAAGAGTATATAGCAATAGGAAAGTGCAAGAAACAGACCTTTCTTTCTTAACAGTGTAAGTAGTTTGGGCTAAAATATAGGTTTCTGTAGATCTTCTAAATGATACAGTAAGTTTCTGCTGAACTACTTAAAACATTCCCCATACTTACACCCCCAACTCTTATCAATGGGCTTCCATTGTTTCATTTCCAGACGGACTGCAAAACCATTTTCTAAATGATGCATTACTGTACGTTGTCTTGGAAAAGATACAGTGCCATCTAACTGATGCTTTTCATAATGTGCACATTCAACAAACTACCGTAAGTAAAGATTTATTGAATCAGTTTGAAAATATGTGGCAGAATGAAGTCCTGGTTATTTGTTAGACCCAGGTGGAAGCATCTCAAAACTGACCCTGGCAGTGATATAGTTATTCCATGTTTTAAATGTACATTTGAAGTCTAGTACAGCAGAATAAAGTATTAAGTCAGTATATTGCAATTCAGCTTAGTTTTGTATTGTGTCTTTCACACAAAGCATACCTCAAAATGCTTTGCACTGGGTGTAAAACCACAAAACATGAAAATACAATATGCAATGATATGGAAAACACAACACTTCAAACAAAAACAAGCATTTGTCAATGCCGAATGTTGATTGCGTTGGTCTGCTGAGCTCACTCAGTGGTCCTCTGTCACTGGCTCAGCCTGTTTGTCCCGGTGCTGCAGGCTGCTTTTTTGCACAGGGCTGCTGCCTTCGTTGGCACCTTGTTCTGCCGAGGAAGAAATCTGCAGCTGTCCCGACAGAGCTCCATTGAGGTGGCTCACTCTCCCTCTCTCACTCACTCATTCTGTTTCTCCTGGCGCTGCAGGCTGCCCTTTTGTACTGGGCTCCTGCCTGTGTTGGTGGCTTTTCCTGCCCACAAAGAAATCCACAGCTGTCCCGACACTCCCCCGTCTCACTCACTCCTTCTGGTTCTCCCAGCACTGCAGGCTGCCCTTTTGTACTAGGCTGCTGCCTCTGTTGATGCCTTTTTTCTGCCCACAAAGAAATCTGCAGCAGTCCCGACAAAGCTCCGTTGAGTTCGCTCATTCCCCTTCTCTCACTCACTCATTCCGTTTCTGCCAGAGCTGCAGGCTGCCCTTGTCTACTTGCTCCTGCCTGTGTTGCTGCCTTCTTATGCCCACAAAGAAACTTGCAGCAGTTACAATACAGCTCCGCTGAGCTCACTCACTCGCTCATTCTTGTTTTTCTGCCACTGCAGGGTGCCCTTTTGTACTGTGCCCCTGCGTGCATTGCTGCCTTTTTCTGCCCATAAACAAATCTGCAGCAGTCTCAACAGAGCTCCGTTGAGCTCACTGACTCCCCCTCCCTCGCTCGCTCGTTCTGTGTCTCCTGGCACTGCAGACTGCCCTTTTGTACTGGGCTCCTGCCTGCATTGGTGGCTTTTTCTGGCCAGAAAGAAATGTGAAGAAGTCCCGACACAGCTCCATTGAGCTCGCTCACTCCCCCTCTGTCACTCACGCATTCTGTTTCTGCCGGCGCTGCAAGCTGGCCTTTTGTACTGGGCTCCTGCCTGCGTTGCCACATTTTCTGCCCACAAAGAAATCCACAGCAGTCACAACAGAGCCCCGTTGAGCTCGCTCACTACTGCTCTGTCACTCGCTCGTTCTGTTTCTCTTGGCGCCTAGACTGCGCTTTTGTATGGGGCTCCTGACTGCATTGGCACCTTTGTCTGTCCATAAAGAAATCTGCAGCTGTCCCAACAGAGCTCCACTGAGGTCGCTCAGTCTCCTCTCTCTCATGCGCCATTCTGTTTGTCCTGGCGCTGCAAGCTGCCTTTTGTACGGTGCTCCTGCCTGCATTGGCGCCTTTTTCTGCCCACAAAGAAATCCGCAGCATTCCTGATAGAGCTCTGTTGAGCTCACTAAGTCCCCCTGTCTCACTTACTCATACCATTTCTCCCACCGCTGCAGGCTGGCCTTTTGTACTGGGCCCCTGCCTGCATTGACGCCTTTTTCTGCCCACAAAGAAATCCACAGCAGTCCTGACAGCACTTCGGTGAGTTCGCTCACTCCCCCTCCCTCAGTCGCTCTCTCGTTGTGTTTCTCCCAGTGCTGCAGGCTGCCCTTTTGTACTGGGCTCTTGTGTTGGGGCCTTTGTCTGCCCACAAACAAATCCACAGCAGTTCCAATAGAGCTCAGTTGAGCTCAGTCACTCGCGCCTCTCACTCGTCTGTCTTAATCTGTCCCAAGCACTGATTTCCCAGAGTGACCGTGCTATTCTCCGGCAGGAGTGCAAAAACATATTTTAGCCAGGATGTGAAAAATGACAGCTGTACTGTTCATAAGGAGGTGTGAAAAAATGCCACTGTTGAAAATATGGCGTGCCCATATTACAAATTTGCGAAGTTTCAAGAGTGCGTGGAAACAGTTCAACGCATGCTTGTAACACAGTCATGTTATGGAGTTTCGTCACCAAATTTTCAACATAGGGATTTTAAGACCTCTGCTCATAAACAATGCCGCTGTCATTTTCTAAATCTGTCCCAAACACTGGTTTCCCACAGTGACCATGTTATTCTGCGCTGGAACTATGACAACACATTTCAGCCAGGATGTGAACAATGACAGCTATACAGCTCACAAGGAGGTGTGACAAAATGCCAATGTTGAAAATCTGGTGTGAAAATATTGCAGATTCGTGAAGTTACGAGTGTGCGTAACAACTGCGCAACGCACACTCGTAAAACAGTTGGCTTTTGGAATTTTCCCACCAAATTTGCAACATAGGCTTTTTGAGAGCCCACCTCATGAACATTGGCACTGTCATTTCATTAATCGGCCCCGAAGGATGATTCCGCGCAGTGACCGCAAAACCACCGTTCAGGGCTGATTAACGCCATGACAGTTCAAGAATTCATGAGGAGGGGTCCCAAAACCCCATGTTGAAAATTTGGTGAAAATCCAAAATGCCCGTAGATATGTACTAAAGTTGAAAAAACCCTATTCATTGCATTATACAGCTTACTGGCATTTCCTCAGTTCGCAGTCGGCTTTGAAGAGTGCAGACGTGGTTCTTGTCCAGCGAATATCACAGCCTTAGCTCCGGAGTGTAAGTATGGGGTGGGGGTGGGGAGGCTAAAAGTAGTGGGTGCATGTGGGTTGTGGGATGGGGTGTGTGAGATACTGCTTATGAGGAGGTGTGAAAATGCCACTGTTGAAAATCTGGTGTAACAATATTACAAATCTGCGAAGTTACAAGGGTGCGTGGAAAGTGTGCAACGGACACTTGTAACACTGTGAATTGATGGGCTATCATCACCAAATTTTCAACATAGGCATTTTAGGATCTGTGCTCATGAACAGTGCCACTGTCATTTTCTTAATCTGTCCTGAACACTGATTTCCCAAACCGACCACGCTATTCTGCGCCGGAAGTGCGAAAACACATTTTGGCCAGGATGTGGAAAATGACAGCTGTACTGTTCACAAAGAGGTCTGAAGAAATGCAAGTGTTGCAAATCTGGCATGAAAATATTGCAAACTGTCAACGTTACGAGCGTGCGTAGCAACTGCGCAATGCACGCTCGTGAAATCAGTCATTTTGGGATTTTTCCACCAAATTTGCAGTGTAGGCGCTTTTGAGATCCACCTTCATGAATACTTGCACTGTCATTTGTTAATCAGTCCTGTAAGGGATTCCGTGCAGTGACCACGAAATCACCTTTCAGGGCCGAATAATGCCATGACAGTGCCAGAATTCATGAGGAGGGATCCCAAAAACCCCATGTTGAAAGTTTGGTGCCAAAAAATGCCAGAGATATGCATCAAAATTGAAAAAAAACCCTATTTATTCCATTATACAGCGTACCAGCATTTCCTCAGTTCACGGTCGGCTTTGAAGAGTGCAGACGTCTTCCCGGTCCACCGAAGATTGTCGCTACCGGACTCTGTGAGGTAAGTATTTGGGTGAGGGGGGTGTGGGGAAGCAGGGTGCGCAGTGGGTGGGCGTGGGTTGTGGGAGGGAGGCAGGGAGACCACCGAGGGACCATTTCCTTTTTTACAGGTTAAAAAAAAAAAGACATTGCAGGACCATTTTTGATTTTACTAGGAGCATGTGGCATGCTGGGGTGGGCTCCCAGCATGCCAATGGAATCTTTTTTGGGGAAGCTTGTAGCCGATGGAGGATTGGGCAACCCCATCGGCACACAACAAAAGAGGGGTTACATTATGCCTACAGGGATTGGGTACCTCCGTCGACACACAACAAAAGGGGTGGGTTACATTCTACCGATGGGGATTTGGCACCCGTCCAGCGACAACAAAAAGCGGGGGGTTATACAATGCTGATGGGGAGTGGGCTCTCGTCGGCAATATAAACCTTGGGCCACTAAAGTCGGACGGGGACTGGGGCCCCATCAGCAAACAAACACTGGGGTAACATGCTGCCGAGGGGATTGGGCACCGTCAGGATAGATATTGTTTAGTACACGGCAAGCCAGCTACCATAGTCTACAAACAATATCAGCGCTTCAAGGTTCCACCTCATATGACAGGTCGCTCCTCATTGTAGCGAATGGCTTATGCTGCAGTGACAAGGCGACCCCTGATTGCAGCGGCTAAATTTTTACAAGGTTGTGGCACGCTGGCTGAACTAGTGTCAACAGCAGCATGCCACGGCATTGGGAGAAGTGGGCCAAGCCTTTAAAGGCTGTGGGGGCATTGGTCACAACAGTGCCGCGCCTCCACAACCTGCTTCTGGAGAATGCTGCCTCAATATGTTTCTTGCGCATGCCCGCAATCAACATAAAAAAGCACGTTATAAATAATCACAACATTGTAGTTAACTAGGATTGCTAATTTCTCAACATTCCAGGTACTCTTCCATGTGTTAATTTACAGCTGGGGGCACTTGTATCGCTATAAGTCTGGTTTCGCTCATGCTCTTCAATGGTGAGAACAATGAACAATTGGTCACAAATGATGCAAGAATGCACACATACTGTATTAGCACATCATAAGTCAATCAGGACTACTTTTTTACCACTGTCCTAGCCAACATTCCCCTTACCATACAAAATGGTTCATGCAATTGTCTGTGTTTGGGTGTTGAACTGATATGCTAAATGCTTGCCACTACACTTTTATAGTCACTTCGCAACCAGTCTTTCATTGCTTGTAAACTGCTTTGGGATACAATGTGTATGAACAGCACTTTATAAATGCTAATCCTTCTTTTTAAAATATGAAAACAAATCATAATCATAATAAAAAAGCATTTGTCAATGCCGGACATGTTTGCTTGCATGCTGTTACATAGTATCAATCACATCACCATGAAACTGACTAGTGGACAACTCAGTATCATCATTAGCAAACAGCTCCACAGGAATTGGAGTGGAATATGTTTCAGCAGTTAAACCATTACATAAACAGATTGTATACGACTGTAGTCTCAAAGCATCACAGCTGCTACTGGTTTAGGCCTGGGGATGAGGGTGTGAGCCGTTCTGTGTTCTGCATATGGAAGGCTGTCATAGGGGTCCACATATTCTGTGTCTTTTAAGGACACTGGGTTCTGCATATAGAGGGCTGTCACAGGGGTCTGCATATTCCATGTCTTTCAGGGATACTGAGTTCTGCATATGGGTGACTGTCATGTGGGACCACAGATCATTCTGTGTCTTTTGGGGATACTGATGTTATCCTCACAAGACACAGAATGATTTGTGGACCCCAATGACAGTCCTCCACATACTGAACCAGACTGATACCTGCCCGGCCTGAACCACCAGCGTGTCACTGGGGCTCAACCCACTGACACGCTTTCACTCCCTCCATGTCCCCTTCCCTTCAAATCTGTACTGAACAGATGACTCACTTGCTACTAGTACCAGGGGCAGGATTCAGGATTGGAGGGTGGAACAGAGTGCAGGGGAAGTGAACAGGAGGGGCTTTTAGATGCCCAACTGCACCTGTTTCCAGAGCAGCTGAATATGAGACACATTTTGCCAGTTAAGAGTATTTCATGCACCGTGGAACTAAAAGTTCTGATTGGCTAGCACTGCTCTCGTGACCTTAAATAATCATAAGAGGGTGTCCTTGGCAAACAGCTCCAAAATTCTTACGTTTCAGGTTTAGTTGGCATTGTCCATTCTTCACTCATGGGCTATTCTATTTCAAGTTCCATTTATTTTAAACTGAAGTCTTTAACATAGTTGATATTATGTTTATGTACAGTGTTACAAAAGTTTCTTCTCAAGTCCTTTGTGTTCCAGAATCACACAGCATCACTGTGCAGTTCTCCCACCTGAAGAACTGAAGAAGGAACGCTTATAACCATGAAATGCAGCAGTAACTATACACATAAACGTATAAGATGTACAAGAAAAATCTAGCCTTCTGAGTGACTGAGAAGCACTCCAAGCTGTGTTATTGCTGACCCATAATTACACTGGTTGTAGTACCGGCCAGAAAGCCAGCCAACTCACAGCTGATCATCAAAGATCCATACACCCTTCCACTCACAAATCTAATGGCAGCCTTATATTCTTGGGCAATATACTGAGCAGCACCTCACTCAACGGCATGTTTAAAATGCAAAAAGCATTCAACATTTTGGATTTACAGTACATCTTGCAGCTCCCTAGTGAGTTTATTCTGCTATTGTTGTTGCCCCAAAACAAATGACTGTTTTTGAGTTTGTCCCACTCCTGTACCAGTCTTGCAAGTCACAACTCAGAGGTTGGCAGCAAGAGACGTGTCAGCAGAGTGGCCCTGAAACCAGCACCTTTATCATGGTCATCCCGCTCCTGTACCAGGCTCGCAAGTCACAATTCAGAAGTCATCAGCGGGAGACGTAGCAGAGTGGGAGACTTGTGAGCAGAGGTCCGCTGCAAGCAAACAAGGCAAGAAATACATATGCCAGTTCAAAGAAATGGAGTCAGAGGACTACTTTTTTATTTGAATTTTCAGCTTTTATCTTTTCTTCATATCTTGCACAAGACACATTTTATAAGTGCAGTGAAGCACTTCAGGGATGTGTGATTATGGTCAATAATTACACTTCTCTGCATGTGTTTAAAGGTACTCAGTGCAAGCACCTTGAGCCTAACAACGCTTTCAAGAGGTGTCTGATTATTGACCCATAATCACACACCCAGTCGTGCCTGATTGAGTATATATCATATTTACAGCAATGGATGTTTTAGGTACAGTATCTAGGACTTGGTAGGTCGAGATACATAGCAGCAGGTGCTGGCAGTTCCTGGTAACGTCCAGTGTAACTGGCTGTCATGCAATTAGGGGAACAAAATGATTTTAGACAGAACAACTAGCAATTATAGGACAGGAGGAAAAGTCAGGTTGTCATGCATTTGAATACCCTCCACCAGCATACTAATATCTGCAGAGGAATTGATTGAGATGGGGAGCACTCCTAAATTATCTTCTTTTTGTGCCTTAGAAACATCAAAATTCTTGGAAGAAAAGGACCACTTGGCCCACCAGTCTGCCCAGATTTTCCCTGCCTAGTTTATCTCCATAGATCCAACCTGGTCTCCAGCGACCATCCCACCTGCCTAGTCATTGATATTTCCTTATGCCTATCCCATATATGTTTGAAGCCCCACACTGTTTCACACCCACCACCTCTGCTGGCGGACTGTTCTAGGCATCCACCACTCTTTCAGTAAAGTAGTACTTCCTCACATCCCTCTTAAATTTCCCCCTTCTCACTTCATTGCATGTCCTCTTGTCCCGGTGCACTTCCCATTTGAAATAGAATCTTCTTCTGTACCTTGTTCACCCCTGGGAGGTACTTATAGATCTCTATCATGTCTCCCCTCTCCCTCCTCTTTTCTAGGGTGTACATGTTGCAATCCCTCTGTCTCTCCTCATAGGGCTTTTGATGTAACCCCTGCACTATTTTATTTGCCTTCTTCTGGAGTGCCTCCACCCTATGTCCTGTCTGAGATGCAGCCTCCAGAACTGGACAAAGTAGTTTATCTGGGGCCTCGCCAACAACTAATACAGTGGTGACACCACCTCCCTCCTCTTGCTGCTGGTGATACCTCTCCCTATGCACCCCAGCATCCCACAGGCCCTGCCTACCCTCTTGTCACACTGCCTCACCACTTTGAGGTCATCAGATATGATAACCCCATGGTCTCTTTCCTGCTTGGTGACTGTCAGTGCCTTCCTCCATTTTACACTCAGCTCTTGGGTTTCTCTGCCCTAGGTGCATGATTTTTCACTTTCTACCATTAAACCCCAGCTGCCATGCCTTCAACCACTACTCGAGTTTTCTAAGGTCCCTATTCATTCTCTCCACCACCCACCTAAGCATCCACCCTATTACAGATTTTGGTATCATATGCAAAAAGGCATACCTTCCCTTCCAATTCTTCTGCAATGTCACTTATAAAGACATTGAAGAGGACTGGTCCCAGTACTGAGCCCTGCAGTTCCTGTTGGTCACTCTCCCCTCACTAGAGTGAGTGTCATTTACCATCACCCTCTGTCACCTATCCATTAACCAGTTTTTTAACCAGTTCATCACATTGGATCCCACCCACAGACTGCCCAATTTCTTTATCAGTCTCCTATGTGGCAGTGTTGAAGGCCTTGCTGAAGTTCAAGTAGGTCACAGCCACTGCCCTTCCTTGATCTATTTCCCTGATCACTCATTAAAAGAAATCAATCAGATTTGTCTGGCATGACCCCCCTTCCCCATGAATCCATACTGCCTATGGTCTTGTAACCCACTGGATTCAAGGTATGCTTGTTGATTGGCCTCAGAACTGCATGCGGAGTCCTGTTCTGTTACTTATCCACCCCCTCCACAAGTCCCAGGAGGAGAATAAACCCCGTGTGTTGAATCTGACCTCCTGACCTCCTAATTTACCAGAATGCATTGCCAGAGTAAGTTATACAGTACTGTTCCCTTTTCTAGGACTATAGAAAAGATGCTGCACCCTAATCACGTGTGATCACAGCAGTGATGTAGAAAATGTATTGCAACAGCTGAAACACGATATGGTGTATAGTTGGCCTCTGTTCTGTATGGAGTCTCATGCTTGCTGAAAAGTTGTTGTACCACAGTTCAAAGGTCATGGAACATCATTGTATCCTTCTGTGGTACAACAACATTACAGCTAATCTAAAATCCTTGTGGTACCTGGTATTGTACATTGAATTGAAACAGGTGGCACTTTTGCTGCTGCTGCAGATCACCGTGTGACAACTTCCACTTAAAAAAATACAAAAAGTAAAAATGACAAATTATAAATTATAAAAAATAGCAGATGGGCAACTATTGGTGCAACAAACATGTGTTGCCACTTTTGGGGTTCTGATTACATCAGACCTCAAGAGTGAGGGGAAAATGGAGCAAATGGTTTCAGTTTATGTTTTGGGGCACTAGTTACATCACAGATAAATAACCAACCAGAGTGTAGGCCCTGGTAACTTCCAGATGGCTCAGACCATGGTGCATGGGCTAGTAAAGGGGGGAAGGTAGGTATGGTGACTTAGGGAGTGAGGGAGGGAGGAGAAAGGGATAAAAAGGGTGGGAGACGGGTGTGGCCAAGAAGGGTGAAAAAAGAGAGGGACAGTAGTGTAGAAAGCAAATGAGAAAGTGGGAACAAAAGAAGAACTACTGCAGGACTCATGTTAGGAACAAGACCAGACTGTTTCCAATAGCAGGGCTGAGAAGGTTTCAGCTCTCAGTTAGACCTTATTTACTTGCACTTGTAAACACACACACACACACACACTTACACACTCACGTGCGTACACACACACACACACACACACACTCACTCATGCACTCACATACACACTCACTCATACACTCACATGTACACACACTCACATGCATACACACACGCACTTACACAACCACATGTGTATATACACACACACACACACACACACTCATGCACTCACAAACACACTCACTCATGCACTCACGTGCGTATGTACACACACACACACTCGCACAACCACATCGCGATATACACACACACACACACACTTGCACTGCTTTGCACTGCATTTAGAAGAAAGGAGTTGTGAGAAATTGGACAGTGAGGATGACTGAGGATGAATGTCTTACCTGAGGATAATAACATGAGAGAGGAGTTATGGTTTGAGGCATTGCCAAGGCCTTTAAACCTCCCTTAGGTCATTATCCTATCAGAATGGCTTGTGCTTAAGAGTCTTAACATCAATAATAAACCTGTTCTTATTTTTAATTATCTAAAATTGTTAAAACTGTTTGTGATTCCATTTTCATTTTTCATTTTTAGCCAGGAGGTGACCTAGTGGGCACAGTCCTATTTCAGCCATGCCTGGCACATAATGACAATAATGTTAATAGGTTTCTTGTAGTGACCATGGCAACTTACTAGAGAATTTTTTGGGCATTTGGCCTAGCCAATCAGTACACGGCTTTTAATAGATGATGCTGACAACAGCTTTAGTATGTACAGAGTCAAGGCAAGCACATGAAATATTTGGTTCATCCACACATTCTTTGGTAATCCCTGCTCTGATAAGGGCTTGGGGCCATCTTGAGAGTCAAGGTCGGGGGCAGCACCAGACAAGTTAGAGCAAGCATTTGTCAATGCCAGATGTTCACCACTGGTATAGAACACCTGGGGTACTAGATGCGTTGTGGTGCACATTGTGGGTTACGCATTATGAAAGTTAGGAGCCTGCATTTGTAAATTTTAATACAGGCTCATAATTTTGTTATTTTTCAATATTTTTGCCCCAAATTGTCAACATAGCCTTCTTATGAAGGCATTCAGGAGGCAGTATAGCGTAGCAGTTAAAGGCACTGAGCTACAAACCTGGAGACCTGGGTTTGAATTCCCATCAGCCCCCACTTGCATACTGTGTGACCCTAAGCAAGTCACTTAACTTCCTTGGGCTTCCAGGTCACACCTGGAAACAAGCTCTGGCTTAGTGTGCCTCTCCTGGTTAAACAAGTTACCCTATCCCTTTCCTTCCTTTATGATCCCACCTCACGTTCAAGTGTAGAACAAATTGTCAACTCCTGACTGAAAGGTGATTTCATTCAGGGACTGCGAAATCTCCTTTCAGAATGCAAAAACACATTTTGGCCCCGATTTGAAAAATGGCAGCTGTCACATACAAGAGGTGCTGTAAAGAAATGGCTATGATGAAAATTTGGCATAAAAATGTTGAAAATGATCAAAATTACAAGCCTGCGTTTGCAAAATTCAACATAGGTGCATAACTTTGTTGTTTTTTTAATATTTTTACACCAAATTTTCAAAATAGCCTTCTTATGATCCTGCCTTGTGAACAACGGCAGAGAAATTGTTCAAATCCTGACTAAAAAGTGATTTCACGCAAGGACCACAGAATCACCTTTCGGAACGCAAAAACAAGTTTTGGCCAGGATTTGAAAAATGACAGCTGTTACATTTATAAGGTGCTGTAAAGAAATGGATATGTTGAACATTTTGGGTTAAAAATATAGAAAATTACCAAAGTTACAAGCCTGCATTTGCAAAATTCAATGTAGGCTCATAACTTTGTTGTTTTTAAATATTTTTTCACCTAATTTTCAACATAGCCTTCTTATGCCCCCGCCTCATGAACAGGGAGACAGAAAAAATTCAACTCCTGCTAAAAAGGTGAGTTTGTGCAGGGACTGCAAAATCACATTTCAGGACAGATTTGCCTACTTCGACTGCAATTGTTCATGTGGTGGGTGTCCCAAAAATGCATGTTGGAAAACATGGGGCAAAAATATGCAAAAATGGCCAAGTAATGCCATTAAGTTCAAAACCCCATTGGAATACATTGAACTGTATACCTGGTTTCTTCAGTTCATGGTCCCACTTTGAAGAGTGAAGATGTGTCCGTGGTCCACAGAAGATTATGGAGTTGGACTCCCCAGTGGGTAAGTAAGGGCTTGGAGGGGTGCTGAGTGGGAGAGTTGGTGGGGGGGGGCAGTTATGGACAAAACAGACATCAATGGACAGTTTTCTTTTTACAAGGTTTATTCAAAAACAAAAACTATGCGGGAAGGTTTTCTTTGTTTCAGGTGGTGACACTGGGGGGTTGGGCACCCTCAGTGTCAATGTAATGTTCATGGGGTGGGCAGGACAGTTACAGGGTGGCAGCAACAGAGAGCGACAGCCACACTGTGGGACTGTGTACCCCCCAGTGTCAGTATTATGTCTGTGGTGGGATGGTGGGTGCTGAGAGGGAGGGTTGGGTAGGTGGGACAGTTACAGGAGCAACAGCAACAGAGAGTGACAGCAACGTTGAGGGATTGGGCGCCCCAGTGTCAGTGCTATGTCCGTGGGGGTGGGTGCTGAGAGGGAGGGTTGGGTGGGTGGGACAGTTACAGGGCAGCAGCAACAGAGAGTGACAGCAACACTGAGGGATTGGGCACACCAGTGTCAGTGCTATGTCTGTGGGGGTGGGTGCTGAGAGGGAGGGTTGCATGGGTGGGACAGTTACAGGGCAGCAGCAACAGAGAGTGACAGCAACACTGAGGGATTGGGCACCCCAGTGTCAGTGCTGTGTCTGTGGGGGTGAGTGCTGTGAGGGAGGGTCAGGCAGGTTGGACAGTTGCAGGGTGGCAACAACAGAAATCGACAGTAACACTGGTGATTGGGCACCCCAGTGTCAGTGTTACACTGTGGGGGTGGGGTGGGGTGGTGGATGCTGAAAGGAGGGTTGGGTGGGTGGACAGTCACAGGAGTGGCAGCAACAGAGGTCGATAGATGACTAATGAAATGAGGGGATAGAAATTGGGGTATTTTAACTCAAGCCGTGATACCAGTCATGCGCAAATGCTTATTCCCAGAATATGCACATGCATTCAAGTATGCCCCATATTGAGGCTTGAGTTTAATACTCCAGTTTCTAAAATCTTAATCATTTCATATCAGTTTGCACTTTCCCAAGTTCAGCTTTTTTATACTTAAAAAAAAATCTGTTTAGCTGAATTAGGGTGTACTGTGCCGTGAACAAGCTTTCTGGTGCTTCAGTACCATTTAGCGATATGACCGCGCATAGGGAGTGGTGCAGTAGCAGACCACAGGGGGTTCAATTAGGAGGTGGTGACACTGGGGATAAGGCACCCACAGTGGAAGTTTTATGTTTGTGGGGGAGTGTGGGGTGGTGGGTGCTGGGATGGAGGGTTGGGTGGGTGGGGCAGTTACAGGGTGCCAGCAACAGATGTCGATGGATGATTTTTTTGTTACAGTTGGTGCCTGCAACAGCAGGGCTGTTTCTGGATGTATCAAATTCCTCAGCAGGCTGTCATGACAGATCAGCTTGCTGGGCAGCATAAATCAAAGGGAAGAGCCAACCCATGATTGGGTCAGCTTTTTCTTTTCAGGTACAGGATGTCTCCACCCAGCAAGCCAAAACTCTGTCATGATCAGTCTGGCTAATGATTGGTGTGGCACTGACTTGCCCCTTAATCACTGCTCTGCATTGGACGGACAGTGTCACACCTCTCAAAAGGCACTATCAAAGCAAGATGTTCACTGTGCACACATGTGCACGGTGAACATAAAAAGGCATTCAAGGCCATAAGTGGCAGAAACAATGGCTGCAGCGGCACTGTAGCACCCCCACTTTTCTTTACATTCTGGCACCCATGTTGGAAGCACTATCACAGTGGCTACAGCATCTGTACAGGACCAGTCATATTAGGAAATTTAGGGTATAGCCAAAACAGTTCCAGGTTCTGAAACATTACTCTTGTAGTGTTTCTATACAGACTTATCCAGAAGCAAATGGTTTGATACCTTATATTGGAACCAATATAGATATTTCAAAAAGAAAACAATGTCTAAGCTTTTGGACCAACCAAGTCCTTCCTCTGAGTCTTATGACAATTATTCAGAGAGTCACAATCTATTAACACCCAGATCATACATAAAAAAACTGAAAAAAATCTCTTTGGTTAAAAGTACCTATTTCAAAAAATCACAAATTTAAATGGAATGAATGGCATCCCATTAGCTTGCTGTTACTGAGAATCTTTTCCAATGTCAAATCCATTAGATAAGCTGAACACTCAAGCAAGCAAAGCCTGTAATTGAAATTATTAGTGAATGTGTGTGTTAGGAGAACAATAGTCATAAGTCTCTGAGGAAGGCCTTGGTTGGTCCGAAAGCTTAAACATTGTTTTCTTTTTGTAACATGTATGTTGGTTCAATAAAAGGTATCAGACCATTTGCTTCTGGATCTGTTCTCACAAGGACCAATACAGCAACTAATCTGTTTCTATACAGACTTAGGCATTCTAACATCAGATAGTAAAAACCATTCATAAAGAGTTTCCATGCTCCAAAAATGATATAGTAAAAAAACTGGAAATATATATATATATATATATATATATATATATATATATATATATATACACACACACAGTAGTAAACATCCTGGTATCATATCCTGGCTCATGGGGGAAGGGAGTGGCTATTTTTATCCACGAGTCTACTAACAGTGAAGAATTAATAAAGGAAGAACTTTATCTTGAATCCCTATGGGTTAAACTATTCCCATCTGATGGATCTAAAATTCTTTTGGGATTAACATGCCGTCCACCTTCCAGCTCATTAACCCAGAATTTAGACTTAATTAAGCAATTTAATACCCTAGACCCAACGGATAATATTATAATCTTGGGAGATTTGAACTTAACAAATATAGAGTGGATATTGTGGCAAGGTACCTCAAAACTAGAAAAATCCTTCTTAGATGTTTTCGACCAGCTAGGCCTTAAGCAATTAGTAGTAGACAATACCAGGGGTAACAATATTTTGGATATCATATTAACTAATATGGGGGATTGTTTATCAGATGCATGTGTTAATATTCTGTTGGGAAATAGTGACCATAGTATGGTGATGTTTAACATTATAAAACCTTATGTTATTAATGAGACTGCTTCAACGACTAGACTAAACTTTGGAAAAGCTAATTTTAATAAATTTAGGAAAGAGTTTTCGAACTGGGACTGGGGTAAAGATTTCTTTAGTATTACTGTTAACGAGATGTGGAAATTACTATTGGTATATTTAAGGAATCTTACGGCTAAATATATACCTATTAGTAATAAATATAATAATGGTAAAAAAAAAACATGATGGTTCACCCCCTATATTAGAAAGTTGATTAACAAAAAAATAAAATTTATAAAAAATATAGAAGGGACCTAACTTTGACTAATAGGTTGACGTTTAAAAATATTTCATCCAGAATTAAAACAACCATTAGAAAAGCAAAAGCAGAATTTGAAATATCCCTAGCCTCTAAAATTAAGGATAATAAAAAAGCTTTTTATTCATATATAAACAGTGGGAGGAGAAATTCACATACCATAGATCCCTTTAAGGACGATTCGGATCAGGCCGTGTCAATTAAAGAAACACTTGATATTCAAAATAAATATTTTTGCTCGGTATTTAATATCAATCCCTTAGTACAGGAAGAATGTTATGATCTTCCTACTCCCGGAGCTTTTTTAATTGATTCTAGTGAGGTATTAGAAAAACTCAGGTCACTTGATGCCAATAAATTTCCAGGCCCACATCATATTCATCCTAGGGTTATACGGGAAATAGCTGATTTGTTGGCAGCACCACTTACCTTTATCTTTCAGACATCTATAGACAAAGGAGAAGTCCCTAACGATTGGAAGGAGGCCACAGTAATGCCAATTTTAAAGAAAGTCTTAAAAACACTACCATCTAACTTTAGACCAGTAAGTCTGACATCACTTATGGGTAAAATATTAGAAGGTATATTGAAGGACAGGATATTAGTTTCATTACATGAAAAAGGCCTGATGGATACATCACAGCATGACTTTACCAGGTCGAGATCTTGTCAGACCAATCATTTAACCTTCTATGAGAGCGTTAATAGAGAACTCGACCTGGGTAATTCGGTCAATGTTGTTTTTATGGACTTTTCAAAGGCTTTTGATAAAATACCACATAGAGAGTTGATAGCCGTCCTCAAGAAGTTTGAGATGGAGACCAATGTAATATGTTGGATTAAGGATTGGTTGAATGATAGGAGACAGAGGGTGGTAGTCAAGGGTACCATTCACAATGGGCCCCGGTGACTAGTGGTGTTCCCCAGGGTTCGGTGTTGGGGCCCTGCTTGTTTAATGCATATATTTCAACTTTAAAAATAAACACCCCTAATGTTTGGTTATCAAAATGCGCAGATGATTGCAGATTAGGAGCCATTGTCAACAACTTATCCGCTGTGCTAGTTTTACAATCAGCTATTAGTAAAGTAGCTCCATGGACTGAATTAAATAGGTTAGAATTAAATTTAGCTAAATGTAAAATTATGCATTTGGGTAAAAAAAATTCAAATGCAACCTATAAAATTGCACAAGTTACTCTGATGGATACTATTCAAGAAAAAGATTTGAGAATATATATTACCCCTGATTTTAAATTTAGTCAACACTGCTCATTCCAGATAAGAAAGACAAATCAGAACTTAAATAGTATACTCAGGCATATATCCAGTAGGGAAGCCAAAGTTTTAATACCATTATATAACTCTCTTGTCAGGCTCCACCTAGAATACTGTGCTCAGGTGTGGTCACCATACAAGAGAGAAGACATTATTAGGCTCGAAGGCATCCAAAGAAGAATGACAAAAGCTGTAACTGGATTAGCTAATAACTCCTATAGGAAAAGGATAGAACTATTGGGAATGTACTCTCTATCTTATTGAAGATTCAGAGGAGATATGTGTATGCTTTATAGAGCTTTACGAGAACCAAAACTACAGGAGGACTTGGGTATAAAATTTAACAATGACCGAGTAAGTACAAGGAAGCATTCTAAACAACTCTTCCAGCTTAGGTGGAATTTAAAATTATGGAAACAGTGGTTCACCCAAAGGGTTGTGACATCCTGGAATGACCTATCTAAGACAATTACAGTCTAGATATGGAAACCTTCAAAACTAGATTGGACATTGAATTTAGAAACAGGGTCTATGAATTTTGATTACTTAACATGGATTAAGGCAAGATATAAGGATGCATAGTCCATAATTGCTTGAATATTTTCCTATGATTCCTATGATATCTGACTTTACCACAGAACAGGTTAGCAAGTTACGGTACTGCAATACAGCACTTCCCGCTTACTTCATTATCACTCAAGATGCCACATCAGCTGAAGTGTTATACCGTATTAAGCTTTGTCAGCACAATAAAATAACCCTTGGGGTAATGTGGTACTTTGAATAATGCTGCTGTAAGGGGAAGTGCTGTACTGCAGTACTTTAACGTGATAACTTTTTCTGTGGTAAGCGCTGAACTTTAGAATGGCTGCCAGTGTACTTCTCCTTTTCATCTGCTTCTTGTTGAAGGAGAAAAACATATAGTAATTGAAGCCTAATTTTCACAAAACATTGCATAGTGGTAGAGCTTGATAAAAACTAGGGGAACATACTATGCTTGAACTCTGAAGCCATTATGAAACAAAAAGTTTAATAACTATTTGTTACTGATTCAGTATATACCTACTGTATGATAATGCCACAGACTGGGATATGAGATTCAGGCTCAGGTGATGAACCCTCTGTAGTGTAGTGGAGCAGAAGCTGGGAGTTGGACTAGAAGGTTAAGAATTCAATTTCCATGCCGGGTATAATTTCCATGCATGTTTATATTATTAGTATATATAGATACATAGACAGCAATGGCAGAAAAAGGCCTGCTGGCCTATCCAGTCTGCCCACCCTAAATACTCTGCACTGGCCCTAGAGGCCATCCTTACCCTATATTTCTGACACCCTTTTCTAACTGTCTCCATATGCCTGTCCCATCTGTCTCTTACTTTGGGAAATATGCATGTAAATTTGAAGAATATATTTTGTGGAGTGAAACAAGAGTCTGCATGGGCCAGTAATGTCAGTTTTAATAAATTTGCCAGAGTCTGTTATACGTACAAAGGGCCCTATGCACAATGCCAATGTGCCATGCAAACTGGGTGTGTTGGCATTGCTATGATAGAATGCCACAGAGCAGGGTTCCGTGGACCCTGCGTGGCTTTCACAGATGGGAGACATGGCAGTTACGCACCCGAACCCCCAGCTGGGCAGACAGCAATGCACCAGGTGATGTGTCCACGGTACATGCCATTCACAGAGACGTGGAGTGTGGCTCACAGGTGAGTGTAGTGACATGCAGGTTAAAGCAGCTGGAACCCTGCCATAACCCACTGCACACTCATAGCTACTGCACCCGCCAGTTGAAGCGGGACTTGTAAATGGGCCCCCCCACTACCACAGCCCCCTAGCTGATGGGGAGGGCTGGGGCAACCAATCAGGCAAGTGCTTACACAGATGTGTCAGTAGCCCCTATGTGCCAGCCCCACCACATGACAACCCCTATACCCTGGGGCTACACATGTAACATCCTTCAACCACCCACTGGTGCCCCAGTCCCCAGTGACTAAGGATCCCCCCCACACACATCCTTCTGTGCCCCGTGCCCATCCATGCACTTCAAACCACCCCCCGTGCCACACAGCACCAGCACAACCCCAGCACTGTGCATGGAGCCCCCACCCTGAACCAGGCACCCTCACCCAGCATTGGTGTCCAGTGATCCCCATCCCCTGCGGCACCAATACCGCCCAGACCCCTACCTGTCCATCAGTGCCCATCTTGGGACGACCAGTGGCACAGCCCTCCTCACATCACCTCAGCTGCCGGCTGTCTGAGTGCTGCTGGGAGCGCACCACCTATAAATAGGGGCACGCTCCCAACATCACTTTTATGGCTGGCAGCCAAGGAGGTGTGTGGAGGGCTGTGCCACTGGCTGTTTCAAGCTGCAGCACTGACAAAGGGTACGGGGAATGGGGGAAATGTTGATGCCACAGGAGATGAGGGGACCACTGAACACCAATGTGGGGGTGGGGATACCAGGGATGGGACTCATGTGTTGTAGATGGGGCACCTGTGTGTGGGGGGGATGGGGGGTGCTTGCTACTACTGACCAGGATGGGTGGCCGTGTATCGGGGATTGGGAGGCCAGTATACAGCACACAAGGGGACCTGGCTGCAACATGGCGGGGGGGTGAGGGGTATGCTCCGTGCATACGAGCAGGTGGCCTGTGGTGGGGCGTGTGTGTACCACCATGTGTGCACTGGCTGCCATTGTGTTTGGTGGGGGTTGATGGCATTATGGGAATGGGGCCACACTGTGTTGGTGGGGTGTGCTTGGCCATACGGGGACAGGGTGGATGTGTGCGGGAGGTGGGGGTGCATGTGGGCATGGGGTGGGGGACATCAGTGTGACGGGTGGGCAATGTTGGCTACAGGGACAGTCTTGTGCTGATCTGGGTGCCTGTGGGGCTATTCGTGCACCTGGATCCACACCTGCCTGCATAAGGGAGCCACTGTGGGACGTATGCTGGGTATCCCATTGGATGCCCGACTAGGTCCGCGACTCCGCCCGTGGTTGCCCAGCACAGACCTACATGCTGGGGGGGCAGAATCATGGACAGGTGGTGGCCATTAATGAATAATGGCCAGTGCACACCTGTCAGCAGTTGTGGAGCTGAGCGGGTGGGTTACGCACTTTTGGCACATAACTTACACCCATTAGTGCATAGAGTCCAATGACTGTAACTAAGTAAAAGTTTAAGGTTGACTTTATAAACCTTCGGTAGTGTAGTGGGGAAGGAGCATGGCTTTGGCATAGAAAACTGGCAGCTAGAAGCTTAATTACCCCAATGGGTAGATATTTCATGAGCGTTTAAAGAGCTGGTGACACATTCAGGAGAACTATTGTAATAGGGGATAAAAAAATGTTTTCCAATATTGCAGGCAAACCTTATTTTGGTCTAAAACATAATATGTTTGTGTAACTAATATTGATCTATGAAGCTAGATCATATCAAAACTTGTGAAGTTACAAGTTTAACTGAGCAATAACTTGTAATATTCAAGTATCTTAATATCTGTACTGACCATGTGAGTAATGGCAGACAGGTGTTTTAAGTGTCTGCAAGACAGAAATACAGGGAGAGAGTTCAAGTTACCCTTTTGACTATTATTATCAGGGGGACAGGCCAGAATAAGTGCTTGTGTGCACATTCTTAAAGTGCAAACCTATTTCTTCCTTCTAAGATCTTAATACCATTATTATTATCCTTATATAGTAGCATCAATACAAGAGCTAGCTCATACATTAGGTCATGAAAGAACTAAAAGGAAAATTGCCTTGTCATGCAAGAACTAAAAAGAGCATTGCCTTGTAAGTTAATGTTTATACTTGTTTTGTACCAATCATACATAACCACAGTACTGTCTTCCACTATATAAGCAAGCCACTATACACTGTTAGTTTGAAGAATTGAAAACTAAGAATTAAGAATGAAGAATGAAGGATGTACCATCTTGTAATCTCTTGCTATGATTATTGTTATAATCATTAAATTCTTCCGCCATCAGCACCATCTCCATTCGTCTCCTTTCTAAGTATCAGTAATAGACAATTTAAAAATGGTAACTTTTTTTACCTCCGCTACATTTGGTGCCGTGACTCGGATCACTGGTGCTGTACACTTTGGAGCCCTAATAAGAAGGTGATGATGCTTGGAGACATGGTGCTGATTGCTTAAAGCAAGAGAAAGTGGTGCACACAGACAGTTTAGCCATTTGCTAATCAGGTGATGTATGCTTAGTATGCTTTTCAAATTGTTTAAATATAAAGTAATGCTTAACTCTGTAGGAACTCTAGGGGCAGAGTAGGTAAGTGAAGGTGCTGGGACTTGCAAGCCGGACCTCACAGAGGAGCTGTAAGACATAGCTAGACAGACCAGGGCACCAGTGCACAGGTGCACCCAGCTGTAAAGGCTAGGCAGGCAAGAAAAAGATAAGAAAAATGTGTATGGAAACACTAATAGGTCATTTTCTGTGGAAAACACCTAAAAGGGAAAAGCATACAAACCAATGCCTGATGATCAACTGGTACAATTGTATTTTATGAGTGTGGAAACATTGATAGGTTGTTTCTGTGGGAAACACCTAAAGGGGGAAGCATAAGAACCAGTGCCTGATGATCAACAGGCACAATTGTATTTTACTCAGCAAGTGTCCCTTCGTAATGAGGGAGTAAAAAATGAAAATAAAATCTTTGCATATGCATTGCAAGGGCTGTGGCATTATAATCAGACTATTGTGTGTCGCCAGAATAAAGAAGTAGCCCAGATGAGGGATGAAAGGGATCAAAATGCTAAACAACTAGAAGAATTAACATTGATATATAAAGATAGCTATGATAAAAAATATGAAAAAGTAAGAGATACTTTGAGAGAGGATGATGAGGCACATCACAGAGAAAGTGATGAAAAAAGACCCACTACCTCCTCACCAGGATCTAAAAAAGAGAAATGGGTGAAAAGAGAAAAAACACAGGAGATGGAGAGGGACGGACAGGGATAAAAAAAAGTAGAAGGCAAGTTAGTAAAAATAAAAAGGTAGTAATAGAAATGTTCTCAAAATGGGTAGAGGCATTTCCAGTTAAGAGTGCCAATGCTATAACACATGAGACTTTAAAAAGGGAAAGCTGCATAAACAGTAAGATGTAATAATCCAGCTACAGTCAAAAATAGATAATTTAAAAATGCAGAATAAGTCAAGAGCCAAAATCCCTGCAAGAGAGTTTGTAAAGGTTCAGGGAAACCTTTGTTTTTTTTAGATAGGGATAATTCTCTTTTATTAATTGCAATATAAACTATGACACAGCTTCTGTAGCACGTTGGTATGATATACATGTCTTGAAATCTAAAGACAAGCACTTGGCAGTGTGCTATCTCCTGTATAGGAGCAGTTAAAATGTAAGAAAAAAAAAAGTCAGATATGGCAGATTTGTGTCATTAGTCAGAGGTATTGGCAAGTCATACTAACTTAATGCCTAAAAACCTTGTCTCTTCTAATGTTAAAGAGTTTGATTCTAGATACTCTTAGTATGCTGTGGGATGGACTAGAGCAAAGACTAGCCACTTGTTCTTCTGTAATTGCTACCATGACCAAACAAACCACTCAGAGTTGTTTAACATGATTAATAATGTTATCAGTAACACTAGAGTTTCTAAAGGGCAAAAGATTCTTATTAAAATGATGTTGGCATATTTTTTTAAATATGGTTTTCAAGTGTCCTTGGATAAAAATGTTTAAAAGTTTTTTTATTTCCTGTGCAATGTAACATTAAGATATTTTTAAAGATCAGCAGTGTTCGAGGATCCTACAAAAATAACTGGGTTTGAGCAACTGTTGTATGCACACTATGTGACCTTTTGCATTTTATTTGACCTTCTTGTGTTTCAACTACCAGTTTATTGGTAACTCAGTTTTTAAAACTTTGCAAGTTTGCAGGTTTCCACGGAATGGCACACATAAGATCTCTACGTTCAACAACAGTAATATTTTTATCTAGGTGGACAAGACTTTCATTTTTTTCCTACAAAAAAAATGTCACGATTTTGGTGTCTAATTGGTTCCACATAAAGACTGTACAACTTTAAATCAACTGGAAAAGGTCCAGTGAGTTTAAACTCTACAATCAAGCTTATTGTTTCTACTTACTATGGAGTAAAGTCTGGGGTAGGGGCAATCCTCTTAACTTCAGTAAGAAAATTCTTCTTTAATTGACCTTCAAGCAAGACATCCATTTTCTTCACTGTTGTTTATTCCAAATATGGCTGATACTTTATGCAAACCTATTGCTTTACTATGGACTGTTTAAGGACTGTTAATCTGTGTACCAGGGTGTAATCAACTACCACAACACAAATACCATGCCAGTGTGTGTGTGGCTACTCAGTGCACGATCTAATGCACCCTTGGCCAGAGCAGTGTGTCTGCTATCCAACAGCCAGCAATATGAACACTGACTTTTACATACTTAACAGCTGGTCTAGCAGCTGTGCCTCAAAGCTCAAGACTGGATCACCACAAAGCTACATGGACTAAGAACAAAAAAAATGTGTTTCTTGTTATAAACAGAGCCACACCAAAGGACAATGATGTTTATGTGTTAACTCTGTCCTACTGTCTTTGGGGTAATAATAGTGTTTGTAACTATGCTAGTGTAAGCAACTCATTATGTTTTGTAGTCTCAGATGACATAAACTTAACTGTAACACCAACTGAATGCCTAAATGTGACAAAAGGGCCAGAGAGTGGATTTAATCAACACTTATTGATCAAGTGATTGTGAATAATGTAAAGTACATAGTGAGATGTACATGCTCTGAGGAGTTGCATTGTTGCATAAATAATAATTAGGCAATATTGGTCCAAAGGGGGGCTTGTAATAGGGGATAAAAAAGTGTGTTCCAATATTGCAGGCAAACCTTATTTTGGTCTAAAACATAATATGTTTGTGTAACTAATATTGATCTATGAAGCTAGATCGTATCAAAACTTGTGAAGTTACAAGTTTAACTGAGCAATAACTTGTAATATTCAAGTATCTTAATATCTGTACTAACCATGTGAGTAATGGCAGACAGGTGTTATAAGTGTCTGCAAGACAGAAATACAGGGAGAGAGTTCAAGTTACCCTTTTGACTATTATTATCAGGGGGACAGGCCAGAATAAGTGCTTGTGTGCACATTCTTAAAGTGCAAACCTATTTCTTCCTCCTAAGATCTTAATACCATTATTATTATCCTTATATAGTAGTATCAATACAAGAGCTAGCTCATACATTAGGTCATGAAAGAACTAAAAGGAAAATTGCCTTGTCATGCAAGAACTAAAAAGAGCATTGCCTTGTAAGTTAATGTTTATACTTGTTTTGTACCAATCATACATAACCACAGTACTGTCTTCCACTATATAAGCAAGCCACTATACACTGTTAGTTTGAAGAACTGAAAACTAAGAATTAAGAATGAAGAATGAAGGATGTACCATCTTGTAATCTCTTGCTATGATTATTGTTATAATCATTAAATTCTTCCGCCATCAGCATCATCTCCGTTCGTCTCCTTTCTAAGTATCAGTAATAGACAATTTAAAAATGGTAACTTTTTTTTACCTCCGCTACAACTATAACAAAACCTAATATTCAGATACAGTCCAGCTTGTAGTTCCCATTTGTGCTGTATTCTCCCTTCCCATTACTTATTACTGAGGTTGTCTGTGTGAAAACAGGATCTTTGCTCCTGAAGAGTTTGTCTGTTCCTGCTGCTTTCTCCCTACATGATGTCATAGAGCACTGTTGTGATATCACAGTTACTCCCATGGTAACAGATTGTGATGTCACAACACAGGACTATGACTTGAAGTAGGGAGTAAGCTATAGAGGCAGATGGACTCTAAAGGAACTCTAAGGGATAAAGATCATATAGTCATGCAAATGTCCTTAATAATAAATAATAGGGAGGAGAAATATATAAAATATAAATGGAATGCAAGAAGAATTGCACCCAATTGTTATGTTTTTTAAAGTTTTCTTTGAGGCATCAGTAGCTCTTTAAATTATTATGATACAGTATAGGTTTCTTACTTTACAATATACACATCTAATACATTTAACAGTCTCTTATACATGCAATGAAACTGAGCCCCACCCCCCACCAGTGACCCCCACCTTTGTGCTGAACTAAAATGCACATATTACTCTGATATGTTTGCTCCGTAAAAGGAACTGACCTTGATTCAATCTCAGGTAGTTTGGGTTACTAGCACCCTAGGAATATGACATCTCCTTTAGGCCAAAAAAAGCACACTTACTTCTATGCAGTCTGCTAGAGCAGACATTTTTCTCCAGCTTAGCAAACCAAAAGCATCCAGGGACCTGATACAGGCAAAAGCGGTGCACAAAGGCTTGCACTGTGCTTGCCCATGCCGATGACCCTAAGGATGCTATATTCAGTCAGATAATGCTCCAGCACTATCCGACTGAGTATAGGGGCATATCAGTGCGGTGCTAAGTTGAGTGATGCTGCCCCAGGCACCCCCAGACCTGATAGCGTTGGGAGCCCCCACATGATATCCAGCTGGCACCATGCAAATGAGCCCACTGGACTTGCAAAGGGTTAGGGGCAGTATCGATGACCATTTTGGGCTCATTTGCATTGGAAGCAGCTGCAGGTTTGTGCCCCTACTGTGGCCACCTGCCACATCAGCCATGGTAGCAAGCAGCCCCCCAGACCTCAAACACCTGTCCCTGCAAGGTATACCCCCATCCTAGCATCCAGTGGCACCACCTACTCTCTGATCCCCATTCCAGTACCTGTAGCGTTATTCCATGGTGTCTAGTGGTACCCCACCCACGGATCCCCTTCCCTGTCATTGGTTATATACTCTCTGGTGTCTAGTGGCACCTCCCAGCTACCAATCATCTGCTGCCACATTCCCAGGTTTTCATTGGTGTCCATTGGGTTTGCCTGTCCCCAAACACCTCTCCTAAAAGAGCACCTGTATGCTCTGGCATCTACTGCCCCCGCTGCGCTGCCGGCAACAGGCACACCACCCTGCCACCCCTCTTTACCACAGTTGCTGGTGCTGCATGGATCTCTCAACTCATTTCAACTCATTCTTTATTTATAAAAAGCACCTTTCCAAAACCAAGACGCTTGTACAATAAATAATTAAAATACACCAAAAAATAAAACAATATGATAAAACCAGTCAATGTACCATCATTAAAAATCAGGGTAAGCTAGGCTAAATAAGTAAGTTTTCAAGGTTGCTTTAAAACTTTGGACGGTCAGGCAATCTTGCACCCGATGAGGTAGAGAATTCCACAGGGTCGGGGCCATGAAACTAAATGACCTGGCCCCCGATGTCTTCAAACGGACCCTGGGAATCTCTAGCAATCCCTCATTGGTGGATTGGAGAGGGAGGGGAAGGGACAGTAGGGATAAAGAAGATCTTGCAGGTAACTAGGTCCCTGGTCATGTAGGGCCTTATAGGTCAGCAAACCGACCTTGAAGGTGATCCACCAGTGTACTGGCAGCCACTGCAGTCCGCGGAGAACAGGCGTTATATGACTGGTCCTAGAAGTACCAGTCAGAAGCCTGGCTGCTGCATTCTACACCAGCTGCAAGCAGCAGATATCAACCCCTGGTAGCCCTAGGTAAAGGATCTGATATGACAACCAGCACAGCCTTCCTCTCACCACCTCAGCCGGCCGCCACATGCAATGACAGGGAGAAGAAGGACAGAGTTGCTGGAGCAGTCAAGTCATATACTTTGTTTGCTAAGATACACATTCTCTGTCTAACAAATTCTGCATGATGGAACGTCTGAACCTCTACAAAAAGTTCAGAAAGGGTGTTAATACACCCTTGTGCCACCATCCCAGTGTGTGCATTCCTTATTCCTCCCTGGTGGGCCCCTGAATATGTGAATTTGAGTGAAGGCAGACTTGGTTGCCATAGACCTTCCATGCTGTGCTTTCCCATGGGGTGAGGACATGCTGGGTAGCTCTGGGTCAGGTCCAAAGGATGAGCCTTGGGAGGCTAGTGAGATAAAGGAGCTTTGTAGGCTGAAGGAAGGACGAAGCTTTGAGACAGTTAGAGGTGGGATAAATAGAAAATTTAATAAACAATAACACTCTTTCTGTTTTCCTTCTCTCTCATTTTGATATTCTGACCTTGTCAGTTTTGCTACATCCCTTGACATGATCTCAGGGAACTAAATGTTAAAGTAAATAAATAAATAAATCACAGAGCAAGGTGACATGGTCTCCCATCACCCAAGGATGGACAGCGCTGGAACAGGAAGTGTCCCCTCTGTAGCTGGAATGTGGGGATCAGTATTTACAGAGGGAACCCAGGTCATCCAGGCAGTAGTGCATCATTTCAACTCTGAGGCTATCTGGCCATGCCAGACTATGGAGGGGACTGACATTGTGTGGTCACCTTCAACATCATGGCCACAGCTCTGCAAGTGGGAGGTGCTAGTGCAGCATGAGCTGGATATCCTCACTCCCAGAGTCTGAAAGTGCAGCCTCCACGGCACTCCAATAATTCTACTGTCTTGCGGCAGGTTTGCGAACCCAGGTTGCCCACGTGGGGTGTGACACGCTCCGCTGGCATTGCTGAGCTGGTCCCTGTTGGGTCCCTATGAGGTTACACTTGTGATACACTACAGAGTAAATTCCTATTGATGCTGTTGAAAGTAAAAGTGTGTGACATGTCTGGTATTAGTGAAATTAGCTACTGCCAGAAAAGCAGCAGAAGAAATACATTGACTAATCAGTTCCGTGCAACAGAGAAGTAAAAAGTCACATTTGCACTTACCTTTCTGCTATTGGTTGGGTGGTTTGAGGATCAAAAACATTTTACATTTATAAGTGTAAACTGTCCAGGCAGCAAATTGTTTTGGATCCTCTCACCCTAGGAAATGAAACATTTCTGGTTGTTTCCTTGGAAGTCTAAAGACAGTCACTTCATACACCATTTCCTTGCGCCTTTCACAGACTTAGGGGAGATAAGCCTGGAAATGGGGAAGGGTAAAGCTGTGTACTACCTCTGAGGAAAGAGACCTGGGGTCATCATCAGTGACTCTCTAAAACAATCAAGCCAGTGTAACAAGGCCTACAGTAAAGCAAACAGGATGCTGGGGTGCATAGGAAGGGATACTGACAGCAGAAGGAAAGAGGTATTACCATGTCTCTATAAATCATTCGTGAGACCCCACCCTTAGTATTGTGCCCAGTTCTGGAGTCCTCACCTAAGGAAAGATAAGGACAGGCAGGAGACACTGCAGTGTAGAGTGACCAAAATGATTTAGGGCCAGCAGGACAGATTTTATGAGGATTGACTCAAGGCACTGAACATGTACTCCCTAGAGGTCAGACGAGAGAGAGAGAGAGAGAAGATATGATGACACGTTCAGGTTCCTGAAAGGAATGAATAAGGTAAGCAGTGAGGAACTATTTAGCATAAGAAGTGAATCAAGAACACTTGAGGCATGAGCAACTGATGGGGGAGGTTCAAGATGAACATGAGAACGTTTGATTTTACAGAAACGATGGTGGAGCAATAGAACATTGCCAGCTGATGTGGTGGGTCACTGAAACCATCAGTGGCCTCCAACAGGGCTGGGACAGAGTGAAGGACTGCGTGGTTGCTTAGGGTGGTAGCGGAAGGGTTGGGAGAATGGGATGGATAGTATGGGTTAGAACCCTGTATAAAATAGGTCCCAGGTTTGTTGGGGAGACTGGATGGACCAATGGTGGTTTTCTGCTGTCATTGTCTATGTTTCTATATTTTAAGCCCCACAATGCACCAGGCCATTCGTTTCAAGGTGAGTGCCTGGCTGCGCCCAACAGGTAGTTGTATGAGCTGGGTCACCGAACAATCTTGCCACTATAATGCCCTTCAGTGGCTGGCATTGGAAAGGGCTGCAAATTTAGTTTAACTTTCTGGTGACTTTAAATGCAGCTAAAGGGAACTGGTATCTCCGGTCAAAGCCCGTCCTGTGGCGTAGCAAGGCCAAGTTCAGAACTGTAATAAAAAAACAAATATTGCATGCAGTAGAGTGATTTAAATAATACATTTGAAGTTATGGGTGAATCAATAGCTTCATTTTCCTCATGTACCTCTCTTAGTCATCACAAACAGTGAAAAGATGGATTTCCCAGTGAGTGCCTATTATCTGCAATTCAGTCTCTCTGCTGTACGTCAGATTGTCATTTGGGCTACTATAAGCTGAAGGAGCCTAATTTCCTTGATGAGATTACCTTGGACCCTTCAGCATTCCACTTCTTGATGCAGATATACCCTGAAAGACAAGTGAAGCACCTTTTTGAAGATGCTGTTGTTTTCACCCCTAGTTTTCTTTCTGCACAAATAGTTATTATGCTGTGTTTTTTGAGAGTTAATCATCTTGAGAAAAATGATCTGCAGCTAGAAACAAAAACTCTTTTCATGCACAATTGAAAGTGAATTTCTCTCCAGGTTTTGTATCAATGGCTTTGTTTGCCAGGTTTCAGGTGTTACATTATCTGTGGCCTCATCTTACTGAATGGGCAAATAACATGATGCACAGCAGAGCTGGTTGGGAGGAATCAATGGTAAGTGAATAGATCTTTTGAAATACCGTGGCTCTGTAGAGATTTATAAGTGTCCTATTGGAGTGATGAGTCCCTCTTCCCCCTTCCTCTCTCCAAAATTTTCCCAACCCCTCCCTTCCACACCTTGATATTCAGGCATCACCAGATTTGCCCCCTTCTGTAGCTGGTACGTTGGGTGATAGGTTCTCTTAATAGCGATGCCAATATCAATCCGTGATTAGGCATCAAAGTGTGCCAGATGTTCTGCACCCTGCCTTTCTGGAAGCCTGGTGCTTCACCTCCCCAACATGCCTGCCACCTGAACCCCCCCCATCCACCCTCACTGGCTACAGCATAGTATTTCTGTATCCAGCGCAAACCCTTGTCTCCAGCTGGTAGCGAGAGGCACTACCACCACACCACATGGCCTGCAGTGAAGGGTTATTAAATAAATACCCAAAATGGTCCAGGGGCTTTGGGACAGAACATACAAAGAATGGTTGAAAGACCTCAACATATGTGCTCTGCAGATGAGGATGGAGAAAGGGGACATGACAGAACATTATAAATGAGCACTAAGTTATGAATGTCAGCACATAGTGGTAGAGCACTGAGACAGTAGTTGAAGGGGGCCGGGGTTTGATCTCAAGTGAAGAAAATTTTTTAATAGTTACACAGGGGAAAAGCAGTGAGGCAGGGGGCAAGGGTAAGGGGTGAGGGCAATAACCCTGACTAGACATTAGGTCCTGGGAGTACAATAAGGAAAAACACGGCAGACTGAATGCCCCAGTGGTCTTTTTCTGCCAACATTTCTATGTTTCGATATCTGTAATGGATACAAATTGTTCACCCCAAGCGCAAAACCAAAAGCACAAAGAGTGAGCCACTGAAGTGCACTAGGGGAAGTTCATGCGGGTCACCTGAACATATGTTTTCATGGACAGAGTGATGGGCAGGTGGAATGGACTGCCCCAGGTGGTGGTACTGTAGGTGTCAAAACAGTGAGTGGCCTCAAACAATGGTGGGGCAGACACAGGGGACCGATAAGGGTAGGAGATGGCAAAGTCGGGGAGGAAAATGGGGAGATGGTCAGGGCATCACAGAAGTAGTAGAAAGGGTTTGGCAGATTGGATGGGCCAATGGGCCTTTCTTCTGCCCTCCCATTATATGTTTTTATGTTTCAACCCATTAAAGTGGCAGTGTACTGCCTAAAACATATATATAAGTAATAACATAGATACATAGGGCCCGATTCTCAAAAGCTTGCTCCTGGCGTAACTTGACTTATGCCCCCAAAAAGGGCGTAAGTAGCAAGTCATGCCAGCAGTTGCGACAACTGCTATTCTGCAAAGCAGCTGCCACATGCCACAGGCTGCTTACACCAAAGTGGCCTTACGCCAATAATTACACCCTAAACCCCCTGCGACATGGTGCTGGGGGTTTACAGCAGCAGCTGCACCCTATTCTGGAAGGGCAGCAACAAAGTCCCCCAGGGCACTGTTCTCTAACAACCCCCGGAGGACATCTGCCAAAGTACAGTTACACCAGCTTTTGACTGGTGTAACTGTACTTACTCCCTCCGAGGGTTACGGGATTGTGCCGCCGGCCCATCGCCAGAGGACATGTCACACTCCCCCACCAATGCTCTGCAGGGTTCAGCATGTCCCCAATGCCCCTTCCCCAAGTTGTGTAAAACCAGCCCCAGAGGGCAAAGCATGCCCGCCAAATGCCCCGTACCCAAATACAATCATTTATAGGCCCTGAAGAGGTTGGTATGCCCCCCCCAATGTACCGATCCCTGACACAGTGATTAGTAAGCCCTGAGGGGCTTCCTATGTCCTCCAAATGCCCTGATCCCTGGTACTGTCAATCATAAACCCTGAAGGGCTTAGTATGCCCCCTCAAATGCCTGGATCCCCGAAATGCATGTGAATAAGCCCCACAGAGCTGAGCATGTCCCCCCCCAACCCAAACACTGATCCCTGATGCACCACAAAAAGCAACCCCCATGCCATGCAAATCCCAACAATCTGTGGTAGTCTAATGGTCCCCCCCACCCTGTTAATGCCAGACCACCCCACTCCCACCCCTATCCAGCCAGCAACTGGCACAACATTCCTCTCAAATCCACCACCAGCCACTGACTGAGCCCCATTCATGTGCATACTACTGTACAGTACATAGTACACGCTCAGTGAATGACTTGAGCACGTACTATGTACTGTACAGTAGTACACACATAGATGGGGCTTTGTCAGCAGCTTGTGTTAGAGGTAAGAGGAGGATTGTGCCAGCTGCCAGCTGGGTAGGTGTGGGAGCGAGAGTGGTCTGCTACCAGGTGAGCCACTAAGGATACCAGGGATTGTTGGGTATTGCGAAACACTATTCTGATGGTTCGAGGGATCAGGTTTTCAGAGACATGCTCAGCCTTGTGGGGATTATAATTGTGCATTTCAGGGATTGGGGCATTGGGGTGCTTACAAAGCCCTGTGGGGCTGGTTTTTGCGTTATTGGGGAAGGGGTATGGGGGCACTTGCACCCCTCAGGACTGTGGATGTGGCGTGTGACATGCCCCTCAGGTATGTCCTTTGTCTGGCATACCTGTGGGAATGTTGCAAGTCACAGGGCTTAGCCGTGGGGACCCTGCCATTTACAGAATCGGGCACAGGGTCCTTGGCACAACTGCACCCCTCACATGTCGCAACCTGCGACATGCGTAGGGGTGCTCATAGAATCAGACCCATAGAATTTATCAGCAGATAAGGACTGCATGGCCCATCTAATCTGCCCATTTCAGACTAGATGGATTAGGCGGTCCTTATATGCCGACAAATTCTATTATCGATGTTTATATGTTATTATGTACACATTTTAGGCAGTACAATGGGCTGAAACATAAAAACATTTAATGGGAGGGCAGAAAAAGTGCCCAAATAAGCTACAACAGGGTGTGCATTATAAGATTTTTATACACACTCTGGGAGTGAGTAAGGTACGAGGCTGAAGGCCGAGTGTTCTTACGCTCCTGGGAAGTACATTAAACTCCTATGATGTACACCCTGGAGAGGCTTATTATGCTTATAAAATGGCTCTAAGTAGGTTTTTTGGGGAGGAAAATGAGATTTGGCACCGAACTGTGTGTTTATAGCGATTTAATGCAAAGTCAAGTGATGTCTCTCAGCCAATGAAATGTCAAGGTTTTTTTCATGCAGTTTTATACATTTTTTGAAAGTAGTCAGCTACTACCTTTTATATCTGTTGTGCATGTTCTTTTTCCATTGGTTAATTAGAAGATCTTTTTATCTGATGTTAGTAGGTTTGATATATGGAACAGCACTCTAACTAGTAGCAAGCATATCTAGCTGTGTTCCACCGATTACATCATCAGCACCGTGTCCTCACTGGCAGTGGCATCACAACTGCTCAGGAAGAGACACTCAGTAGCTGTCAGGTCAGTCAGCCGGGTTACCACTGTAAGTGAGGTCACAGTGCTAATGATAAGAGCTGTGTGACCCTCCCAAAGTTCGACCATGCGAACATTGACCATTGAACCAGTTAAAGTTAGCCAGAGTTCTCTTACCGGTGGACTGGTTTGCACTGGTTTGACCATTAAAATGCATTAGGAAATAGGATCAAAATTAAATAACATAATGCACTGAGCAGATGAAGCACCCTAAACAGCAGGATGATGCAGTGGCCCACAGAGAGGGGGGTGCTGGTTCTACAAATTGTGTCCCTTCAGTCAGTGCCAAACATGAACAATGCTAGTAGTAAACAAAAGTATTGGCTAACAATGTTCAAAATAAAATGGTTTGTAAGGCCTATGTATGCACAGGCTACTGGTTCCAAAAACTGTGTGTCCATTGAAACTGTGCCACACATGGACAATGCTTGCTTCCTGTGCCAGGGTTGAATAAGGCCCTGCCCCATTTGTTATGCAGAAAGAGTTTAAATGCAAGGGTCTGTTCTGTCCTCTAGTTTTCTATCTCTTTGTCTAGTTGCACAGTCAAATGTTCTTGTGAGACCTAGAAACTCATCACTCCTACAGTTTCGCAATTCTCTGTGTCTCATTATCTCTCTGCCTTCCCTTGCTATTTCTGTCTTTTCTTCCCCTTGCAAATCTGCGGGTATAAAATATATGTGAATCTTTATGTGGAAATGTCACTGATACTGGGTTCCCTTTGTTTAAAACAGTATATAGTTATACTGTTGGAATGATTGAAAAGCTATTTGGAATGCAAGGGGTTAACCTGAGATGCAGTTTTGAAGCCTTTTGCAGAGCTACAAACAAGAGGCCAGTTCTGGGTCACCATGTACTGTTTTGTTGCACCTACAAGGAATGAAACATACAAGAACATTTTGTAAACTTTCAAGAACATTTTGTGAGAAGCAGGCTCTCTTAACAAGTTCCCAGACAATGACTTATAAAAGGAGCAGCAATCGTTTTGCTAGAGAGACAAGGAGAGTGAGAGACTGAGAGACTAAAACTTGGAATTAAGAAATACCCTCAGAAGAAGGACTGTTTGTACTGCCTTTGTAAATTGTTATACTGAGTAATTTTTATTTTTTATTTTACTGTTATTGAGAAAAATGAAATGCTATTTGCAAATTTTAAAACTGCTCTTGGTTTTCCTATGCTTCCTGACCTGTGCCTCGATGCCACTTCCCATTATGCCATGTCCACACTAGTTTCATGGGCAACATTATCCACAAATTATTTACGTGACCTGTGTAAGCCTGCAGAAACATTCACATAAGATTAATCTGAAGAAGCCTGAGTGAAGACAATGGTGCAGCATCCCACAGGGCTACTGGTTCCAAAATTGTGTGCCCATTGGGGCAGTGCTACACATGGACAAGGCTTTCCATTACACCATGGATAAGTGTTGTAAACACTGGTTTCATGGCATTTAGAGATGCAGCAAATTTAAATTCTGCTGGCGAAGTGAACACGAAGTGGGCACTTTGCATAGCGGAGTGGGCAATGCAAAGTGCTCACTCCGCCTTGTCATTATCACTTCACGTTAAGGCGGAATGGCAATGCAAAGTAAGGCAGTCATTGTTTTTAATGGACTTTGCGTTTCTCATTATGATTCTAAGTGATCCACTTGGTGTTTCAGATTTGGTAGCCACCCCCACACATCACATGGCTTACAGTACTGTAAGTCACATGCTCTTTAGCTAGGCAGAAAGAAAGTGAGCCATACAAGCAGACACTTTTACTTTCTCCTGTGCAGACGGAGAGAGAGTAGTGTGTTTTGTGACTGCTGATACTTTGAGATCACAATGAGGAGGAGATTTAAACTTTGATTTGGATCCAACAGCTTTTTTAAAAGCTACATTCATTTGTCTTTTCTGTACTTTTTTTTATTTAATTTGTTCTGTAAATTTTTTTTCTTACCTTTATAAGTAGTTAGTTGTTTGTCTGTGTCTGTGTGTGTGTGTGTGTGTTGTGTGACAATGTGAGTAGTGATTGCTCAGACTGAGGGAGCTCAGTAGGAGAGATGGACCAGGGTGAGGGAATATCTGGGGCGGGGTCAGCTCTGGGACAGCTTGGTAGTGGTAAGCGTTGTACCGTACGCATGTGTGGAGGGCATGGGCGCCCATTCCTGTTGGACCACTCAAAACTTGTTAGTGTCTCCTTCCCCAGAAGCAGAACCAACACCGCCTACTGTCCTGACTCTGAGGCAGTTGAACCACCACCGCCACCACCAAGTCCAGCACCAGGTCCTCTGGAGCAGGATGTGCCTGTTCCCCTGGGCCCAGGTGTGGATCCCATCCCTGTTCAGCACCATGACCAGATGGCTGCCAGTTCATCTGGCCATCCCCTACCTGTGCCTGGTCCTCCCCGCACCTCCATTGTTTGGCAGTTTTTTGACTGTGTCGGGGGGGGACAGCAGTGTAGTCAAGTGCTGCCTATGTGTGGTGGAGGTGTGCTGTGGTCCCTGGGGGACTCAACTGGGGACTGGGTGCCAGCACACCCATATGCTCAATCACCAGCAGTTGGAGTGGCAGGCTGCCACAGAACGGACCATGCCTGCACCTGCTGGCCATTCCGGGGCAGAGGGTGCAGCTGTGCATTGCGGCATCCCTAAGAAGAGGAGGGCCACAGCAGCACCTGCTGCTCCACCAGCACCCCCACCACCACCACTACCAGCAGGTCAGCCTGTAGAATGTGTGGATCCCAGAGAACTGCATGTAACACAGGCTGACTTGGCAGTTCTCTGGAGTGCTGTTGAGGATAACAATGAGAGGGTGAGTGCTGTGGAGCAGCAGCTGGATCACATAGAGGGACATCAGTTGCAAATTATGTCCATGCTGGAACTGCTGCTGGATCACCAGGGGATCTCACATAAGTTTTTTTTTCCTCACACCATGTGCCCCCACACCTTCCTTGCTGTATTATAAAATGTATTCCTCCACCATCCCTGACCCTTGTAAGTAATTATGCCCTTTTTTGTTGTCTTCCACATGTGTGACACTTTGTATTCTAAGCAGTGCAAGTATACTGTACTAAACTGCATGTGTGCAGTCAGTCTTCTTTCCAGTCTGTGTATGTACTGCAGACACTGTCCAACTCCCTGACTTAAAAACAAACATTAATCAGTACAATGGTGGGGTGGTGAAGCCTGGAGGGATACTACAAAACAGGCTTACAATACATCCAAGTAACTAGTAAAACAAGCATTTGTCAATGCTGAATGTTGCTTGCTTGTATGTGCTGTTTAGGTATTTGGAAGTGACAGTTTCATGCCTTCCTCCCAAGACATCCACTGTGTCTTTCCGCTCAGTATTCACAGAAGAGTGGGAGGGGCAAGGGCCACAGCAGTACAGCAGTTGCCAAGGGGGTGAAGAGGTGGACAATAGTCCATTCAAAGGCAAAAGAGTCCTGCAGGAGCTCACTAATCTGAAGGTGGACAAAGCGATGGAACCAGATGATAGCCATGAGGATATTAACAGAACTGCGAAGGGAGATAGCAGTACCTCTGGCAGCCATGTTCACTGGAGTCATTCAACATGAGTGAATTGGAGGAGGGCACATGTGGTCCCTCTACACAAGTCCGGCAGCAGGGAGGAGGCAGGGAACAATAGGCCATTCAGCCTCACCTCAGTGGTGGGGAAGATCATGGAGACATTGCTTAAAAGAAAGGATAGTGGGGCATCTAGATGCCATGGAACAGGACCATAGACAACATGGATTCACAGTGGGGACATCATGTCAGATAAATCTGGTTGATTTATTTGACTGGGTGACAAAGGAGAGTGAATCAGGGTGGGGCAGCGGACAACGCTTCTTGATTTCAGCAAAGCCTTTGACACCGTCCCATATAGGAAGCTGATAAACTAGCTGGGCAGGCTGGACATGGGGAAAGGGTGGTAAATTGGGTTAGAAACTGGCTAACAGACAGGAGGCAGAGAGTGGTGGTAAATGGTATGCAGTCTAGGAGAGGGGCGACCAGTGGTGTGCAGCAGGGATCGGTCCAGGCCAGTTCTGTTCAATGTCTTCATTAGTAATATTGCAGAACATCTGAAGGAATTTTTCACCAAATTTTCAACATAGCCATTTTAAGACCTCTGCTCATGAACAGTGTCACTGTGATTTTCTTAATTTGTCCTGTACATTGATTTTACTTTACCGACTGCGCCATTATATAGCTACATATGAAACACATTTTGGGTGAGATGTGAAAAATGACAGTTGTACTACTCATAAGAAGATGTGGTAAAATGGCAATGTTGAAAATCTGGAGTGAAAATATTGAAAATTCAGCGAACTTCTGACGTGCGTAGGAACCTACTGCATGCGCTAAATAAAACAATTTATTTTTGGCATTTTTTCACCAAATTTTCAACATAGCCATTTAAGACCTTAACTCATGAACAGTGTCACTGTGATTTTCTTAATTTGTCCCGATACATTGATCTGCACACTGACTGCATCATTGTGCATTACATGAGGGGGAAACCGTTTTGGGTGAGATGTGAAAATAGCAGCTGTACTACTCATAAGAAGGTGTGATAAAATGGCAATGTTGGAAATCTGGAGTGAAAATATTGAAAATTTGCGACCTTCTAGATGCGTGAGGAACTGCATAGCATGCGCTGAATCAAACATTTTGGAATTTTGGCGCAAATTTTCAACATGGGGTTTGGGACCCCTTCTCTTGAATGATGTCACTGTCATGGCATTATTCAGGCCTGAAGAGGTGATTTTGTGCAGTGACTGCGCGGTGACTGCAAATCACCCTTGCCGAATCAGACCATGACAGTGATCATTCATGAGAAGGGTAAACACCATGTTGAGTGCAATAATTCAAAAATGCCTGAGATATGCAACAAAATTGAACCCCACCTATCTAGCCCATTATACAGCTTACGGCATTTCCTCAGTTCATGGTCGGCTTTGAAGAGTGCAGGCGTGTTCCCGGTCCACGGATCGTCGCCAAAGTTCAGAGGTAAGTATGGGGTGAGGGGGTGTGGGGAGGCTGGAGTGCGCAGTGGGTTGGTGCGGGTTGTGGGGAGGGGGGGAGACTCTCCGTGGGACGTTTTTCTTCACAGGTAGCGACAACGTGGGACATTGCCATGCTGGGTGGGCTCCAGCGTGGCACAGATGATTGAGGCGTTCAGCTGACAGGATTGGGCACCCCGTCGGCCTAAGGGAATAGATTGCCCACGTTGAGGTGGGCTCCCAAGTGGCACTTACTACTGGGGCGGAAGAACAGTGCAGCCGACGGAGTTGGGCACCCCCGGCTATATTATTAGTTGCCACGCTGGGGTGGGCACCCAGCATGGCATTTTGGAAGCCTTTGGGGGAGGCGGAGGAACACAGCACAGCCGGCGGGGATTGGGCACCATCGGCTATACAGTGCGGGGCGCGCCTGCGTGAGGCGCGTGTGTGTGTGTGTGGGGGGGGTGGGGTGAGCTGCATGAGCAGGCGATATCTTATTGCTCAGCGTAGCTCCCCTTTCAACTGTATGCCACTGCATTTTGAGCGTGTCATAGACAGCTCCAGAATGCATTGGCTTACAGGGCCGCCAGCAACACTGACTGAATTGGAGGAGGTGACACATCCGAAATCTCCGATGATGGCACTATGTTTCTTGCACATGTGGGCAAGCAACATAAAAAATGAACGTTGTGATTTGTGACGTGATCGTGAATCGTGATTTGTGACCGTGATGATGAAGAAACGTGAATGCTTACCGCCTATGGCTGTACTTCCCCGATGAACTGTAGCTTAAAACTCCCAGACTTAAAAACACCCATTAATGAGTACAATGGTGGGGTGGTGAAGCCTTGGGAGATGCTACAAAACAGGCTTACAATACATCCAAGTAACTAGAAAAAAAATGAATGTTGTGATTCGTGACGTGATCGTGAATCATGATTTGTGACCGTGATGATGAAGAAACGTGAATGCCTACTGCCTATGGCTGTACTTCCCTGATGAACTGTAGCTTAAAACTCCCAGACTTAAAAGCACGTATCAGTGAGTACAATAGTGGGGTGGTGAAGCCTGGAGAAATACTACAAAACAGGCTTACAATACATCCAAGTAACTAGAAAAAAAATTAATGTTGTGATTCATAGAATGATCGTGCATCGTGATTTGTGACTGCATTTGTGACCGTGATGATGAAGAATGTGATTTGTATCACGAGTGACTCGTGATGATGGTCCTGACTTAAAAATGCATATTAATGAGTACAATGTTCATGCAGAATTAAGCACCACACCTGTCCAGTACTCTGAAGGGAAGCCAAAGAAACAACTGTGACTTAAGTTACAGATGGAGATTGGGCCCTAAAGAGATGCAAATGCATAGACAGGTTAAGATTGCACTGTGCACTGAAGAGATGCAGACACAAAGGCACAACACCTAACCAGTGCTCACCATCAGAAATTAAAATCTGGAAAAGAATACCTTTGCCGGTTGGGGCGGGCTGTGGGGGGGGGCAGTGTAATGCACTGCTGCAGTAACAGTCACTAGTACTAGTACCAGTAAAGACAACACAAAAAAGCACGAATATCACACAGCTGCAGTGGATAGCAGCTTCACATTGCTGAAATTATTATGTGGCACAATAAAAGGTGTCTGATTTGATGACACATATACACACATACACTCACACACACACACACTAAGTAATGCATAGTAAATTGAAAACTTCAGTAATATAACCACATATTTTAAACAAACTAAAATTATGCACTGCTGCACCACAACAATCAGCAAAAAAAATGGCAAGAAATATTGAAAATATTACTGTGTGTACATTAACACAGTTATACAAGAAAAATATCACCAAAACAGAAAGCACTGTCTTTTTCTCCAAGTTAATCTACCTACACCACAGATACACCCCTCCCCCAAAGCGCACTTCCACTGTCTCTCAGTACACAGACTGAATGTTGTACATTAACATTCAAAATCCATACACAAACAATAAACGCTCGATGATATGAGCACAGGAGGGTTTCCTATAATCAATGAACTAAAGTTTCAGCAAAAAAAAGACTCAAAAAGCTTTTTTAACAGCTTTTTGAAGATTTGAATTGCAGAGAGCTCTCAGAGCAGATTGTCTCCTACAGCTTCCTACACACACTACCCCAAACTGAGGCTGTGCAGAACAATCTAGAGCCCATGTGACCTGAAATCCCATGAAACACTGCAAAATTCGCCTTTGTAGCTTAAAAACAAGGCGAAGTAAGGTGAAGTACATTGCTTTCAATGTACTTCGCTTTAAGAATTGGTGTAGTAGTGGTTTGGGAAGGCGGAGTAACACAAAGTCATTATTTTAATCGACTTTGCGTTACTCATTAATATGAAATACTCTGCTTAACGTTGCAGAAACACGCCATAAGTCACTTCCTCCATGAATCACTCTGCGGAGTGAATTGGCCACTTCGACCATCACTAATGGCATTATTGTCCTCAAAAGTATGTATTCTGCCTTTGCAGGCCTGCCAAAAACGTACAAATAAGTAATCTGAAGAAGACTCAGTGAAGACAACAGTGCAGCTTCCCACAATGTGGGCTACTGGTTCCAAAATGTGTGTGTCCACTGGGACAGTGCTACCCATGGTCTCACCTGTGATTGCAAGGGATGATGAGTTTTCTTCTTGTACTCTACTTATGCAACTGGTCTTGTTTTCTGCCATAAATACAGAAACCAGATGGATAAGCCAAGCTTTATAGGACTGCTGATCCTCACACATTCTTGTGCATCAAAGAATGTCTCAAACATGTCTTTGAACTGAGGATCCAAGAGAATGGCCAGGATTTAGTGGTCAGCTCTACGCATTTTTGAAATCTGTGTGTCCAGAAAGGTGTTCTTATCCTTTTTGCACTTTTGTAAGGCATCGTGTTGTTTAAAGAAAAAATTACTCACTAGTAAAATTGTTTCTTCTCAGGGATCCATCAGTGAGCCTTACAAGTCCTGGTCCTGCCTCCCCTTCTAGAACCTGAGAATAGGTTCACAAAAGAATCCATTCTTATCTTTCTGTTATGTAACCCACCTCAGGAGTGGGCTAATCTGCACTGCTGCCTCTGCCCTCCTGAGGTCCCTGGAACTGCTGCTATTGCTGCCGACTCCCTCCCGCTCAACTGTGTGTGTGGTAGTGGGGGAGAGAGTGCAGGACATATTCAGCACTTTCTGTGTCCTTAGTAGTGGATGCAGCCGCATTCATCAGGCCCAGATTCAGGCAGATGGGATCGGCAACACAAGGATACAACTTCTCTTTGGTGCCTCAATGCGCCACATGAAATGGCTGCCATATCTGAGCTGGCGCACACATGCAGGGGCATCTGCCCAGCATTCCCAGCTACACAAACCCTGCCAGCATGCTTGACCACAAACTTGATGCACTCATGACCCTAGTAGCACAACCAAATAGCACCCTGGAGGGCTGCAACTATTGCAGTGTGTGTGTAGCACATGGTTGGAGGCACATAAACTAATTCAAATAAGGGAGATTGGAGCCAAGGCTCCTACTAGAACTATGACCCTTAACCTTAGCATTTAGCCAATGAGAGGGCATGGAAGCCCTAGTAACAGCACAGAGGGATTGGGGAAGGATAATGCACTAGAACCCTCCCCAATGAACTAGCTGGCTACTGGAGCCAATCAGGAGCTAGGTCAGTGCGGCAAGCCAAGCAGCCAACCTGGAAGGATGCACTTTCTCACATGATGTCTGCTTTCAGAATTAAAAAGCTATAAAAACATAATTTAAGGATTTATTTTTACATTAAAAACAGCACTATTCCATTTCTAACATTGAGCTGAACATTTTTTTATATACATTTTATTGCCTTGTCTCTCCCAGCTGCCCCTATCTAACTGACCTCCCCAGCCCCATTACACCAGCTCCGCTGGGACTCATCTTCACCATCACCCTCTGCCACAGGGCTGCAGTGGTGCAAGGCCACTGGGTGAGAAGTCTGCGAGGGGGCCAGTCGTCATCCACACCCTGGGTTATTTTCCACTTTCTTTCTCCCTCCCTTCCCTTCCCCTTTGCTGGGGTGCACACATCAACGTACCTGCATGCCTTAAGCACAGGTTTTAAAATTTTGCTGTTAAAATAGTTAGCGTTCTGCATGCGGATCCATTTTCAGCATGAACTGTGCATGTAGTGCTGACCATACATCAAGGTGCATCTGTTGGGGCTTCTCAACATTTAGGTGCTGTTTTATAAAAAAAAACACTTCCTTTCACTATGTGGCTATAGTTATGATGCTCTGATTAGTTAGAGTCACCACTTTGCTGGACTGGATGAAGGGTCTAGTCAGGTCTCTGGCTCCTTATTGGAGCAGAAGGCAGAGCTGCTGTGGGCTACAAATAGAGATTGTTGAGAAGTTTTAATTTGCAGGCAAAGTTACTGCAAACTCACTAAATTCACCTTTGTGAATTAAGTCACAGAATTCCTGTCTTCCCAAGGAAAGTCACGTTGTAAGTTCACCTGTAACGTCACCTAACTTTGCCTTTTCCACCATAGGCAAATGTTACTGGGAGATTCGGAAAGAGGCTTCTTGTAACCAGGATTCAGGTCATGTGGTACAGCCAGACACATATACTCGGTGCACATCCTTGTCTCTTTGTAGTGTGGAGGTTAGTCTGCTCCAAGGAGTTTCAACCTGAGTGTTTTTTTATGCTTTTAGCCAGTAAAGTGTGAAGATATACGTCTAAAACTTAGTATTTATTTTCTGAAACTTCTATTGGTTTGCAGTCTATTTTTTCTAATTTTAAACCTGTATTTTCCTCTCAGTTTTGCAGCTTTGTTCATTTTTGTGTTCTGCCTTTGCCTTTTCTCTTTATCTTTTCTAAAGTCATTTTCTACCTCTTGCGGTATATGTGTGTGTATATATATATATATATATATATATAGTTTTTTTATTTATATAAAAAGAGTGGTACGGATAATCAGGATTGAGAGGAGGATATAGAGGGTTCATGCTGCCATACCCAGCCCATACCAATTTGCCAGCAAGGAGGGGGTGTCTGTACACAGATTGGGCAGGGCAAGGTGGTCAAGAGAAGTATGCTGAGCCCAAAACAGTACACAACACCAGCCATCCCCTCACAGCAGCAGCAGCAACAGAAGCAACAGGTCCATGCAGCGGCTCCCCCTGCTCTCCTACTGTAACCCCAGAATTATCGCCTGTACCATGTGGAAATAGAACTAGTGGAACACTTGCTGCCCCCCCCCTCCGCTTACGTTTATTTGGCAGCAGCTGCTTAATTCCCTAGTATGGGATTTCTTTACATTGGACAAGGCTGACAGCAGTGTGGCTATCTACACACTATACAAAGCACATGTCAGCTGTGGCTGAAAGTGATCATGTCTTGGTACTGGTGGCCAATACACCCACCTTAGAATAACTCACAGTGCTGAATGGGATACCCACTGTAAGTCAGGTCAGGATAAGGGTGTAGGCTATGGTGTTGGTCCTTCTCCCACTCTCCCAACTCCAGAGGTCCAGGTGTGTAAAAGTGGTAAACAAACCCATAAATCTGTCCATGGTAAGAAGGAGAAGGGCACATCAGGGAATCAGGGACTTGGTGGTGGGCTGCTCTGGTGCTGACGTGGGGAGTAGCTGATGCTGGCAATGTTGGGGCATCTATATGGTAGCTGATTTCTCCAAACATGTGTCATCCACTGAGGAGAAAAGCGGAGACTTTACTGGCAAACCAGGTAAACATCCTGGCTGGATTGTCAGTACTTGTCAAGGAGAGGCTAGGGAGGGACCTGGAAAAGTCAGGGTGCCTGGACGATAGACAGCATGGATTCGTCCCGGGGAAATCGTGTCAGACAAACCTTGTGGAGTTCTATGACTGGATGACGAGTGCCTTGGACCTGGGTAGACCAGTGGACGTCCTCTTTCTAGACTTCAACAAGTCATTTGACTCAGTTCCTCACGTGGGCCTGTTGGATAAGCTGGGAGAAATGGGGGTGGGGAACCAGATGATCAGATGGATAGGCAATTGGCTCCAAGACCGGACCCAGAGGATCGTAGTTGGCGGGATAGTCTCATCCCCAAGGAGGGTCAGTAGTGGGGTCCCACAGGGATCAGTCCTTGGGCCCCTCCTGTTCAACGTCTATGTCTCTGACATAAGGACAGGAATCAGGAGTGAGATGAGTCTCTTTGGATTACTCAAAACTGGGGGTGGTGGTGGATGGGGAGGAGGGGTGGGTGGCCCTACAGGAGGACCTGGAGGCTCTGGAAGATGGTCTAGAAAGTGGAATCTGAGGTTCCAATGCAGGGAAATGCAAGGTACTCCACCTGGGGCAGAAACCAGGCCAAGTGTACACCCTGGGGAATGCTACAAGTCTTGATGGCTGACAGGGACCTGGGGGTGGTGGTGGATGTCAAGATGAACAACTCTGAGACTTGTGGAGGGCAGCAGCCAAGGCCAACAGGATGCTGGGATGCATTGCTGAGGGATCACCTCAGAAGGAGGAAGTGATACTCCCTCTGTATAACTGCTTGGTGAGGCCGCACCTTGAGTACTGCGTGCAGTTTTGGAAGCCACACTTAAGAGGGACATTAAACTCCTGGAGAGGGTCCAGAGGAGGGCAACCAAAATGATTTGGGGCTTGGGGACAGGACCTATGAGGAGAGGCTCGAAGAGCTAAATATGTACACACTGGAAGAGAGAAGGGACCCGGGGGACATGATAGAGGTCTTCAGGTACATGACGAGGGTAAATAGGGGAGGAACAGTCAGAGTGCTTCGAAGGAAGGAGGAGGGGGCCACTAGAGGGCATGGGTGGAAGCTGGAGATGGGAAGATTCAAGGGAGAAAGGAGGAGGTGCTACTTCACTGTGAGGGTGGTGGAGCCATGGAATGCGCTGCCTAGAGGGCTGGTGGAGGCAGAGACAGTGGAGGGGTTCAAGAGGGGGTGGGACAGGTACAGGGGAAGGGTTCTGGAAGCAAAATCCAATGCAGCAAGAATATCTGGAACTGGGAAGGGAGAAGCCAGAGAAGGCGAGGGGGGCAGCGAGGTCAGCACCCAGGGTGGGGGCTGACCAAACGAGCAGACAAGAAAGACCATTAGGCCTATTCTGCTGGCATTTTAGTATGTTAGCACTCTACCGTGAGTTGTCCTCTACCAGTGGGTAGCCCTCCCCATTACTGCTGCGATAATGCCTGGTTAATGATGGTTGTACTTCTGACTCACAAATCACCCACCCCACACTCCACTACTGCCATGTAGTTCTAACCCGTTGCTGCTTAACTGAAGAGCAGTTTGTGAAGAATACGGTGAGCATAAAAGGCACTCTATAAAAACAGTGCTTAATTGTAAAACACTGGTGCACTGACACTCTCCCCCAACCCCACAGCACCTCTTGTAAAGCACTTTAGTGGGCATTGTGCATGAAAAGCACAATACATTAAAAGGACACTGTCAGCGTTGTCACAATGGCCAGCTCAATCACAGTACATGTGACCTGTGATCTTGTTGTGAACTACTCTGCACACAAAACACAATGATGACAACATATTTGATAAAAAGTAACTTGTAGCCTTTATTTAAACTAAACAAACATGTAAGTCAGCCCAACCAAAATGTCTCCCATCGACTCTCCCTGCACGTCCCTGAGGTGACACTGCACTGAGCCATGGGGTGCAATGCACTCATTCGTGAGCAAGTTTGCAATTTTGGTAGACGTTACTGGTAAAAAAATGCCTTCTGCTTCTGAAGCATTCACTGAGCTTATGAAAATGATCCCTGCTTGAAAACGGGCACTTTAACCAGCTTAAATAAGTGCTTGAAAATTCAAGCTGGGACTCCAAACGTCTGTGCTTAATTTGCATGCCCTGAGTCAGGACTTTATTTTACAAACATTGATTTTGCATAGTTACAATGCTCGGTTTGGAAAAAGAGTTAGCACAGTCAGTTCAGCTCACTTTATATAATCAAAATCTGACTTAACCCCACAATGCTTGGAAAATTCGGAACTCATCCATGAATGGGTTTACCGGCGCCATGGTTCAGTGTGAGCGTGCATTAGCATCAGGTGGCCATACTGGAGCAGGTCATCAGAAAATAGGTAAATATCCAAACATGCCAATAAATGGCAATAAGAAAGCATTCTGAACTCACACAGATAATGGAAATGCCTTTGAATGGCTGTAGGCATATATTTGTAATGGGGAGTTAAAATTATAGAAAAACAGCTGACAGTGTTCCTTCAAATTCTCAGTGCTCTTCATTTTTCCATAGCAGGATGCACCTTAGTGCCCCAAAATTCTCAGTGTCATAAATTCTCATGTCTGAAAATTTTCACATAAGGAGCTAGATTTTTGAGCCTCGAGAAGGCCGCGAGCCCCCGGCGAGCCAATCATTCGGAGCACGGGGTTTGCGGCATTCTCCTGGCCGCCCATCGGGATTTTCAATCCCAAGGGTCAAATGCCACAAGTTCGACCACATTTTCCCTGGTATAACTTGCACCATTTTAATATTTGGCGCTTGCCGACATAAAGTGTGAGAACTGTCGCAGCTGTACCTCGATGAAATAAAATCGGGTGCAGTTGCGTCAAAGGAGTTTGGCACGGCTGCACCAAAGGACAGGGTTGACGCAGCCTTCAAAAATCAAGCTCAAGGTCTCAAAATGAGATGGATTCCCTGCATTTATCTGCTGCTGTGTGATTCTCCACCCCCATCACCTCTTGTAAAGCAGGTTAGTGGGCATTGTGTGTGAAAAGCACAATACATTAAATTCTGGATTCCCTGCATTTTTCCACTGCAGGGTGCATCTTAGTGCCACTAAATTCTCAGTGTTATAAATTCTCATGTTCAGAAATTTTCACACAATGCCCCTAAATGAGACAGACTCCCAGAATTTATCTGCTGCTGCTGGGTGAATCTACCCCAACAGCACAGCGTGTAAAGCACCTTAATGGCCACTTAGTGTTAAAGCACAATTCATTAAAATCTCAATTCAGTGCATTCTCCATAGCAAAATGCACCTTAGTGTCCCAAAATTCACAGTCTACTAAACTCTCATGGTTGAAAATATTCTCATAATGTCCCAAAATGAGACATGCTCCCACAATTTATATATGTTGTTACTGCTGCTAGCTGCTGGGCTGTGAGAGCCACCTACCAGAGCAACTGTCCTGATGCATTTTAGTGCCCAGAAAATCATTATAAATTCTCATGGCTGGAAATATACTGATGATGCCCCAAGATGAGATGGGTTACCCAAATAAAGATATGCTGCAGGCAGCTTCTGCTCGCTGCTGAGCTGTGCTAGTCTCCAACCACAGCGACTGTTATAATGCACTTTAGTGCCTAGAAAAACACAGTAAATTGTCATGGCTGGAACTTTTCTTATGACACCCTGAAATGGGATGTGCTACCCAATTAAACATGTGCTGCTGCTACCATTAGTTGCTGGGCTGTGCGAGTCTTCAACCACAGCAACTGGTATGATTCACGTTATTGCACAGAAAATCACAATAAATTCTCATGGCTGGAATTTTTTCTTATGACACCTGAAATGAGATGGGAACCAGGAATTCATATGCTGTTACTTCATTTTGTGAATTTTGTCTACAACAACTGAATGAACAAAATGATCATGTCGATTCGTGTCCTGGATCTGCATGATAAACTTCGAGTATCGCTCTACTGTGACCTACCAGCTTAGGTAAGAATTTTGTTTCTTTACTTTTTAGCTGGGGGGTTGGAGGAGAATGTAAACCATTATATTTCTAACCATCTTTTGTTTCTGTTTTTCTCTTCTCGGGTACAGTATTATCACTACGGCAATGAAATCGTGTTGCTGCATAGATCCTGCCCGGAACTTGTTTTTTAAGTTTAGAAATGTCTCCGACCAGGGAAGGTAAGTATTTATTTTCTTTTTTCAATCGTTGTTTTAAAATTCATAGATTCATAGAAGTGTGACAGCAGAAAAGGACCGAACTAGGCCCACCAAGTTTGCCCATTTGCCCAGCTATCTGCTTGGATGTTATTCACCTCATAATAACTCATAGTAACTCATAATAACTGGTGACCCTGGTATGAACTTGTTGCACAAAGTTTTCAAAAGACATAATAACCCGTTGTGATGTCATACCGAGTTATTACATCTTTTGCTGACACACTGAATCGTGCACACACTGACTTGCGCTTCAGTACAGCTTGGAGAAGTGATGTCAAAAAAAGTATTTTCTACTAACCTACAGTATGTCCGAGTAATCACAGCACTACATCTCTGGAGTACAGATATATTTACTCCTGATTAAAAACAACTTTGGACACCCCACAGAACTGCTCAATGGCATGGGTCCTTCACGAGCAGCGTAGTCGGCTAGCACAATGCCTGCCCACATTTTATTTAACATTAGACAGTTTACGATTGCTAGCCACTCCCAGGCATCCACTCTCCAGTTTAAAAACTAAAATCATTTCTCTGGGTCCTGGGTGAATGGAACTAAGGAAAAACACTTAGTCAAGCTCATTTTTGTAATTATACAAATATCAACTGGTCACAGAGGGGGTAACATTTTTTTCTTTTAATCACCAAGCACCAGTTATTATAAAAAATAAAACATTTATAACTGTGCTTATGAGGTTTTTTAAACTCCCTCAGTGTTTGATGACTGTATAAACCTCTTGAGCTTCACGCTCGAGGTTTATGAGTCATCACACACCTTGGGAGTGTATAAAAACCTCATATCACACAGTTACAGTGCATGTGCATTATTCTCTATACATCTGCCACTCTCTAACAGTCTTCTGCTCTGGATCCTCCTTTCTTTCTGATAGTTTTCAGCTGTTTTTTGAGCAAGAGGTGGCAGCGTTGATCACATTAGTAATCTGGGGGAGAAGATGACTTGTTGCTGGAGGAGAAGCCAGCAGTCCAGACCTGAGTTTGATTCTCACAACCTCCACTTGAATACTTTGTGACTCTGAGCAAGTCACTTAACCGACCAGTGCTCCCAGGTCACCCCTGAAAACAGGCACTTGTGCCTAGTGGGCCTTACCTGGTTACCAAAGACTAAAATAAAAAAATTAAAATAAAACTACAAGACAGAAATAATTTAGATTCTACTTAATAAGTCTCTATAAGTCTCTGTGGGTGACTGCACAGGCAGTATATCCATTGTCCACTCTAGTACTTACTATGTCTCTCATCTGTGAAGAAAAAAAGAGAAATTATTTAGCATCAGTTGGCCACTGTGTCACTGTCCGAGTACCAGTGAAATGAAAACTTGCAATAAAAAAATTAAAAGGAAAAAAAAAAATCACATAATGATACTTACTATGAAATTAGTGTGATGACCATATACAGTATTGCAGGCATGATTATTCCATACAGTTGCAAACAGGAGGCAAATTAACTGTATACCTTGTGTGCTGTCTTGCTTTGTGACTGGCTCACCAGTTATTACTGTGAATAACAAGCCTGCGGCATTGCACAGTAGAAGAGCACAAGCACCCCCCCCAGCTCTGATCCCCAATAATAAATAATGTTAAAGGCCCGAAGAGCTATCGGACCCCCAAGTCCCAATCCCCATTAATAAGCAATGTTAAAGCCCACCAGGGCTATTGTTCCCACAAGTCCTGATCCCCAGTAATAAATAATGTTAAAGCCCCACAAGGATATCGGACTCCCCCAGCCCCGATCCCTGATAGAATTCCTTAAATCAGCCCAGATCCCTGAAATATTTAAGTTAGTATTTAAGGTCAATTACTTTCTCCTACCCGTAGCCCTGTTTTATTTATTTGTTTATTGTATAAAGTGGATTTACAACCTTTGAGCCAGAGGCTCGTTTACAGAGGTACCTCGTCACAGAGAGGACATACAGAGTCAACATATGTACAGAATACAATCATACAGTAACACAGTTTTACATAGTTGCATGAATATAATGAGTAACTAAAAAAAAACATTTCAGACGTGACAGGTTGGTACCAGCAGGTACTGGCAGAGGAGACAAAGCCCATGGGGGAAAGGGGGTTGAGGGGTGAGGGGTTATTCGGCCCAGAGGGCTGTGTCAATAGTGATAGAGAGCAGCAGAGCCTCTGTTAGCGACAGGTGCAGCAGCGGGTGTTGAACAGTTGGTTCCGTAGGTCAGTTTTAAAGGGGGCAATTTTGTTGGTGTTGGAAATGGCTGCAGGGAGCAAGCTGAACCAGGACGAGGCTCTGTAGCTGAACGACCTCTGTGCCTGGGTCTTCCTAGTTCTGGGTACCAGTAGTGTAACCTTGTCAGTGGTTCGGGTAGTGACTCTGAATGGTTTGAGTTGGATGGAAGCAGAGACCCCAGGGGGTGAGAACCCGAGCAGAATCTTCTTAGTTAATAGGCAAGTTTGGTAGTGGAGGCATTCATCGAGGCTAAGGAGTTTGACCATGTCATAGAGCTGACATGTGTGGGTGAGCCTAGGGGCACTGGTCACTAGTCTGCATGCCTTGTTTAGGGCGAGTCTAATTTTGTTGAGGGCTGTGGAGTCAGCAGCACCATAGACTGGAAGGCCGTAGTCGACAAGGGACATTACTGAGGACATTACGGCAAGTCTGAGGGCATCTGGTGGGAGGCAGTCCTTGTGATGGTAGAGTATGCCAATACAAGCATTAGCGGTGGAAGCGAGGGCTGTAATGTGGGTATGAAAGGTGAGGGCCGAGTCAAAAGTGATCCCAAGGTATTTGTAGGTGTTAACTTGTTCAAGTGGTTGATGAGTGCTGGGGAAGATTTGGAGGGGGTTGTTGCTGGCTTTGTTCTGGTGGTGGGCAAAGAGCATTGCCTTCATTTTTTTAGGTTAATGACTAGTCTGCTCTCCTTAAACCAATTTTCAGCATCATTGAAGGAGCATTTGAGGGATTCTTGGAGGGAGGTTGAATTTTGGTTGGCAGAATAAATAATGGCGTCATCGGCGTACAGGAGAATATTGCCAGAGCAAGCACTGGGTGCTCTAGTGGCCCCCCACCTGGCATTGCACTATTACCCTGCCCCAACCCATAACTAGCTGGCGACTGGCACTGCCCACCTCTCGCCACCTCAGCCAGCAGCCAATTGTGCTCCATACGAGCACGTACAGTAAATAGTACCCGCTCAGTGAATGACAGCTGCTGTCATTTACTGAGCATGTACTATTTATGGTACGCATATATACAGATCTCAGTCGGTGTCTGGCCGCAGTTGCAAGAGGTGGGCTGTGCCAGTCGCTGGCTGGGTACGGGTCTGGGGAAGCGGGGTGGTAGGACACTGCAGAGTGGGGGGGGGGTCAGTAGACCACCAGGGCTACATTTAGAAGAAAGTAATTGACCTAAAATACTAAAGGAAACATTGTTTAACCAGGAGTAGCACACTAAGCTAAAGATTGTTTCCAGATGCGACCTGGGAGCACAAGGAAGTTAAGTGACTTGCACAGGCTAACACATTATGCACCTAGGCGGCTGTGGGATTCAAGCCCAGGTCTCCAGATCTGCAGCTTACAGCCATAACCCAGTGCGCTATACTGCCTTCCTTAATAACTTGAATAAATACTAACTTGAATATTTTGGGTATCGGGGCAGGGGGGTGCTAGCCCACAATGACTGATTTAAATAATCATATCAGGGATCAGGGCTGGAGAAGGTTCGATAGCCTTGTGGGGCTTTAATATTATTTCTTACTGGGGGTCAGGACTTGGGGGGATGATAGCCCTGCTGTGCTTTAACATTGTTTATTATTGGGGATTGGGACTTGGGGGAGACAATAGGCCTGCAGGGCTTTAGCATTGCTTATTATTGGGGATCGGGACTTGGGATGATAGCCCCGTGGGGCTTTACCATTATTTATTATCGGGGATCGGTGCTGCGGGGGCTGCCTGATCTATGGGGGATTGGTTGGGGCCACATTGGCTCAACCTCCTGTGGATGTCAAAGTACATATACACCAGCTCATAGCTGGTGTAAATGTACCTTGATGGATGTCATCCTGGGATTGTTTGTAAATTCCAGATTAGGGGATGTGGCAGTTGCCCTTTGTGAATAGGGCACTGCTGTCGTAAACCCACTTGCATCATGTTGCATTGGGTGTTTGTGGTGCAACCATGGCGCAAGTCCACTCTGGTGCAAGAAGCCTGCTTGTTGTCGCAGGCTGCTTTTGAGAATTCCACTTGGTGCAACTAATGGCGTAAAGTGCTACTTGTGTCATTCATGTTGGATGCAAGTCATGTTGCGCCATGTGCAAGCTTTTGAGAACAGGCCCCCCAGATTTTTAAGCAGAAATGAATAGAAAACAAGCCTTAATGAGCTTTTAACTCCTCCTACATCTTTCATGTCATAGCTGATGTTTAGGATATCAGCTCTGTCAGTAGGGGCCACTGGCTCCTATAGGAGTCCATGGTTTCACTCTTTCAGGTGGCCCCATTTTACATTGTTACAGCTATTTTATTAAAGTACCAGAAGCAAAAGTAAATTAACTGTAACCCTGAAGGATTCCTTCTTTCATTGTGAGGAACCCCACTGTGGCCTTTTCCTTATGAGAGCTTTGGGGGAGGGGGGAACTGAAAGGAAAAAAAAATAGTATGCTGTTTATTTTAGTCAGGGTTTTAGAGAGGGGATATTTTTCTTCCCCAAGCCTGTAACAGTGTTTTAAACATTTGTTTGCTGCAAACTGAGGTGCAGGATTTAATCAAAAAGCACCAAATATATTTCTCCATGAAGGGAGAAAATAAAACACTTTTTAGAACTTAACTCAGAAGCCTAGAGGGAACAGCTGGCAATGTTCCCTACCAGCGTTTCTGAGGTGGGGAACTTCTGCAGTTTAAAACTGTAAATGGCTATATTATGACAGCCCATACAGTTATACAGCAAATGGAGGCTGTGCCTTTCCCTCTATTTATCAAATCTCTAGCAAACCATCATGATTTAAGATTTCAGAGCAGTAAAACAGCATGGTCTCATAGAACACATAGCTCCAATCTTTTTATTTAAAACAAAATCAATGCCCCATGGTTAATAATACAATATCAGTATTTGGGCATTATACCAGCTAGTTTTTTATGTTTGCTTGTGTGCATGCACAAGAAACATGTTGCAGCAGCTTAGGAGAGAAGCGGGTTGTGGAGGTGCGACACTGTTTCGGCCAATGCCACTACTGCTTTTGAGGGCTTGGCTGCCTGTCACCAATGCAAGCACATGCTGGTGGTGACACTAGTCTGCAAACCTGCCACCAACTTGAAACGATTTAGCCGCGGCAATCAGGGAGCGCCTCATCATTGCAGTGTCAGCCTCTCGCTCCACCCTGAAAAGTTTGCATGCAGATTAGAAGCTGACACTGCGATGCCAGGCAGTCCCTGATTGTCGCAATATTTTGTGGCATGTTATTCTTCCCTGTGCAAAGGCTCCTGGATTTACTTTCTGCAGCCAGTGACAGAATGGGTCCGGCGCTGTGCTGCCCTTACTGTGGTGCCATGGGCAGAGGGCTGTCTCCTCGACGCAGCCTCGCTGACGCTGACCCTCAGAAGCACTGCAGTTGACTGTGCTTTGCAGCGCAGTCTTGCTTGCCATTCCCTAACTGAAGTTGTGGTGGGAGTCGCGGGCACAAACCGGGACAACAGTCCTGGGCCCAGTTGCTGAGCAGAGGGGGTCGTCCATGCTAACACTGATAGAAGCGCAACACAGCTTCCTGGCCATAATCAGTAGTAATGCTGAACAGACCACTGGCAGCTTCAGTGGCCTGGGTGGAACCTCTGGAGTCAGTCACTCCCAAAACTCGCAGCCAGACTGTAACCCAGTTTCTAACCACACACAGGATCTCCCAGCTGGAACCAACTCACCCACTGGTATTCTCTAGGTCGCCAACTTCCCCACGGCCATAATTCGGGCTCCTACCAGAGCCAATGTCCTCCAAATAAATACGGAGCAATCCGCAGTCTTTCATGCCCAGAACCGGCAGAGCGAGAGTCTTACATGCGCCCAGCAATTATCCTTCTCAGGACGCCCAAGAACAGATCCGACTGGTCCAGCTTGAACCTTTCTCCCTCTCACAACATCCACATCCACGATGAGCACTGGGCCCCAAACCAAGTGTAGTTACTAAGCAGAACTCCTTCCTTCTTCCAGCTTCTTTCTATGGCAACACACCACCAGAACGAATTCCAGTCCACAGCAGATTAGCGCTGCGGCGTTAGTATGCAGCAGCAAACTCCGGGTGCACAGTCCTCAGTAAGAGGAATTCTTTTTTCTTCTAGCTAAACTAGCAAGCATTTGTCAATGCCGAATGTTGGCTTGCTGCCATTGGGAGTGCAGGAGTTAGAGAGATGCAGCATAGGAATGGCAGTCAAGTATTGAACTGATGCCAACCCACCCCCAACCCGCAAAGAGTGAGAGGCATTAGGGTGTCCCTGTGGGTGTTTGTTAGTGCAGTGCGGGAAAACATGCTGGGCAGGATGTGAAAAATGACAGCTGCACAGTTCATAAGGAAGTGTAGAAAAATGGCAGTAATGAAAATGTGGCAGACAAATATACGAAATTTGCGGAGTTACAAGGGTGCATGGGAAATATGCAAGGTACGCTTGCAACACTGCCATTTTATGGGCGTTCGGTAGCAAATTTTCAACATAGGCATTTTAGCAGCTCTGCTCATGTACAGTGTCACTGTCATTTCCTCAAAGTGTCCCAAGAAGTGATTTCGCTTGCGACCACGCTATTCTGCACGGAAGTCGAAAACACATTTGGGCAGGATATGTGAAATGGCGGCTGTACTGTTCATCAAGAGTTGTGGAAAAATGGCAATGTTGAAAATTCAGGTAATATCATGAAGCACGGCCAGTCTGACGTCGTGCAATCTGCCAACGCTGCGCTCATAACACAGTCATTTTATGGAGTATCAGCACCAAATTTTCAACATAGGCATTTTAGGACCTCTGCTCATGAACTGTGTTACTGTCATTTTCATAATCTGGCCCAAACACTGATTTCCCACAGCATTCTAATGCATTGTCGCCGGAGAATGCGGAAACACATTTCAGGCAGGATGTGGAAAATGACAGCTATACTGTTCACAAGGAGGTGTACAAAATGCCAATGCAGAAAATCCATCGTTAAAATATGTGCGAATGCGGCGATTCTGAGCCTGCCTAGCAACCTACATAGCCTTACGTTAAGTGAACAGGCATTTGTTGGATTTTTCCCCACAAATTTGAGACATAGGCTTTTGAGAGGCCACCTCATGAACACTGGCATTGTCATTTCATTAATGGGTCCCAAAAGGTGATTTCGGCGCAGTGACTGAAATCACCTTTCAAGGCTGACTACAGCCATGACAGTGATAGAATTCATGAGGAAGAGCCCCAAAACCCCATGTTGAAAATTTGGTGCCAAAATTCTAAGAAATGCCTGAGATATGCAGCAAGTTGAAAAACCCTATTCACTCCATTATACAACTTACCGGCATTTCCTCAGTTCGCGGTCGGCTTTGAAAAGTGCAGAGCGTGTTCCCGGTCCATGAAGATCGTTGCACCAGACTCGGAGTAAGTATGGGGGGTATGGGGAGGCAGGGTCGCAGTGGGTGGGTGGGGGTGGGGAGGGCATCAAGACTACGAGGGGCGGTTTCGTTTTACAGGAAAAGGAAAAACATCGGCGGGACAGTTTTTCATGTTGCAGGGCATTTGGCACACTGAGGTGGGCTCCCAGCGTGCCACCTAACTGTTTTATGGAAGTGTCAGTAGCCGATGGGGATTGGGCACCCTCGTCGGCACCACAACAGGGGAGTAATGCCGATGGGGATTGGGCATCCCGTTGGCAAACAAGAAAAGCGAAGTGCATGAGCCGAGGATTGGGCACCTCGGCGTCAACAATTGGGGGTGATGCCAATTGGGAGTGGGCTCCCCATTGGCGTACAAAGACAGCGGGGGGCCCATGAGCCGAGAGATTGGGCACCCCTCGGCATTCAACATTGGGGGCTGACGGTGGGCTCCCCGTCGGCACACTAACACGGAGGGTGCCGACAGAGGATTGGGCACCCCGATGTCGGCAGGCCTGGGCAGCTCGCCAACCATGCTCATAATGGCGGCGAGCATGGCAAACAAGGACCGCTGCGTGTGACGAGCTTTGCTCGGATTGCAGCAGACTTTCTTGAGATAACTTCGCCCATTATGTGTGCATCAGTGTGGCACTAACATGCAGGCTGATTGGGGGAATGAGGGACGCACCTACTGGTGCATGCCCTGCATTCGCCCAACAGTGGCCGCGCCCCTCAAACCCGTACTACCGCACGATGTTGCTTGCGCAAGCGCGCAAACCAACATAATAAAACCTGCAGTGTGAGGGAGACAAAAGAAACAAATTCTGGTCAGATCCAGCACAGCTGCATAATGAAGTAAGTGAAGTTGTGTGGCATTGTTAAGGAGGTATGGAGAAACAACACAATGATTTGTAAGTAGTAAGATTTGTTTTAGTTTCTGTTCTCAGGAAGGCATACACATTATTAGAAAAATATATGGAGGTGTACATTTTAATGGAAGGAATAGGAAGCAATATAGGTTTACAAAAGAACCCCAGAGCAAATGCTACTGAGGTATGTGTTATCATACGAACATACGAAATTTGCCAGCAGATAGAAACATACAAACATAGAATTTGAAGGCAGATAAGGACCACTTGGCCCACCCAGTCTACCCATTTCCCTACCTACTGGATAAGCTGCAGATCTTAGTTAACCAGCAGCCTACTTCTTCCTACTCCCACCCCCTAGAATGGCCTTATGACTATCCCATGCATGCTTGAATTCCACCACTGTTTTTGACTCCACAACCTCCTCCGGAAGGCCGTTCCATGCATCCACAACCCGGTCTATCAAGTCTGCTCGAATGTGCAGCTAGCACCCCTTATTCTGCAGCTGCCCCTCCCTTCCACCCTTCCCCTTCATTGACCCTCCCCCTTGTCCTGTCCCATCCCCTTTTGAAGCAGTCCACTGTTCTATTGGATACCACTTCTGCAGGTAACGCATTCCACCTGGCCACCACCCTCTCTGTAAAAAAGTGTCTCCTCCTCTCCCTCCTGAACCTTCCTCCCTCCAGTCTCATATCATGGCCCCTGGTGTCCCTCCCCTCCCTTACTTTGAACAGCCCCTCTGTACCTGTCTTGTTTATTCCTTTCATGTACTTAAAGGTTTCAATCATGTCCCCCCTGTCCCTAATCTCCTCCGGCGAGTGCATGTTCAACTCCCTCAGCCTCCTCTCATATGATAAGCCCCTTGATCTGTATAAGAAAATGGAGTGAACTTTGGGGCTGAAGAGTCAAAGGGCACACCTCGATACCTATCCCGGATGATATTGACTGGACAGCCAAATTTTAAAGAAAACACAATTGCACATACCCCAATAATGCAAAGCATCATGGGAAACATATGCAAATCCCCATGATGGTACAGAAGGTGGCAGTACATGAAAAAGTAATGGCTGGCATACATTCAGCCTTGGGATTATTTACACAGTTTTTTTCAGATAAACAGGGTTTTTGTCCATGAGATGATTTAAGCTATATTTAAGCAATGTGTTGATGTCAGGAAGTCAGGTGTAATGATGGACTGTTAGCAGAGAAAATGTGATGGTAACTTTCAGAGGGGGGTCGCTTTTGATAAGAGTAAGGTAGTTATGCTTGTGATAATGGGAATATTAGGAAAGTATGAGGTCTATGCAGAAGTGGAGTACAAATATGTACAGTTTCATAAGTATGTGTTTAGAATGCAGGCAAATGTGATATGCAGGTTTGTTTTAGAAATAGGTAAAAATAGCGATACATGCAATTGATAGAAAGATAGATAATTACATAGACAGAGAGAGAGAGAGAGAGACAGGCAGACAGGCAGAATAGGAATGGCAGTGAAGTATTGAAGTGACGCCAACCCCTCCCCAATTCAGAGATGGACAGGTATTGAGGTGCGCCTTTGGGTCGTTGCCCATAACACTCACACCATTTCACCTCACCCTACCCTGCAGACACAGACAAGTGTTGAGGTGTGCCTTGTGGTATTCAAGCTTTACACTCACCCCATTCCATAAGGAAATACGCTGAAATGGGTACAGTACTGTATAAGAAAATGGAGTGAACTTTGGGGCTGAAGAGTCAAAGGCACACCTTGATACCTGTCACTGGCTGCAGGGTGGGGATGGGGTGGAATGGTGTGAGCATTACTGTTGGCAATCCCAAGTCACACCCCTGATGCCTGTCAGTCCCTACAGGGCAGGGTGTTATGGTCAGAAACCTTAATGCCCTGGGTGTTGTTATGTGACTTTTTAACCTAGCAACAGCATTTAATGCATTACATTATAAGGGCAAGTAAATGTTTTTAATACATTTACAGAGAGTTACATAAACTTAATTTTCTTCATAGAATAATTTAAATGTAGTAGCAGTGGTAGTACAAAGCAATTACCCAGACAACTTGAAAACTATAACTACTTTATATTGTACATTGACACCCCATAAGGACCTCCTTGAAACTGAGCTGCAAATGTCACACATTTATCAGTTTTCTAACAGGAATATTTTATGATCCTAAATACATTTCTTGCTTCATTAACTGCTCAGCACATATATTGCATTACCTACATAGTGGCATTTTACACATGCTATGCAATGTACTGCTGCTTACTACATCAACATCATGAACCATAAACCATGACTGCCATAACTAGGGAGGCAGTAGAGCACAGTGGTTTAAGGCTCTGAGCTGCAAACCTGAAGATCTGGGTTTGAATCCCACAGCCCCCACTTGCATACTGGGTGACCCTGAGCAAGTCACTTAACTTCTATGTGCTCCCAGGTTGCCCCTGTAAACAAGCTTTCAGCTTAGTGTGCCACTCCTGGTTAAACTATTGGAAGTAAAAAAAAAACACAATATATTATTTTTCTTGCTTTATTTTTCTAGCTTTGATTAATACAACCATCCTTAAATATACTTTTTATAGCTTATGTGTCTGATCTAGGCAGAACTACACTTAAAATCTTACACATAAATAAATAAATCATCAGAATAATAATTATTTCAGTAGCATCTCCTTCCTTTTCAGGTGCCCATGACACTATGTGTATATAAGGGATATGCGGGGGGCACCTGTGGGACAAAGCAGTTGTTTGTACAGTAGCCTGTGACCTCAAGTAACCTCACAAGTGGTGAAGCCCCGTCACATTTATTTATGCAACAGGCGTTTGTTTTGTTTTGTTATGGCAGCATTTTTTTACATTGTGTTGGAACTTCAGTATTTTTTTGTGTTTACACTTTTTCTAACCCCCCTTTCTGAGTTCCGTATGCTTGGTTCATGCCACATTAATGCTGTGGGAACATCTTTGTTGACTGGTGGACCGTGGAAGTTTAAAAAAAAAAAAATTTAAATGGTGGATGCGCTAAGTGGTAGCTAGTGAGAGTGGCCATGTAGGAGTAGCTCAGGCAGTTTGTTTCCCTGGCATTTGTTTCTTTTTTTTACTTTTTTTTTGTTTAAAAAAGACACTTCTGATTTTGTGGCATAATGTGGAGGAAGTGTTGCCATTTGATTAGGAGAAGCTGTTTGTTACATTCCCGATATGGAGTGCAGAAGGTATGCCATTCGAGGAGGAGGAGGAGGAGGAGCTGGTTTTCACACACTGGAGGAGAGTACAGAAGGTATGCTTTTGTATGAAAATGGAAGGGAATGGAGAGAGAAATGTTGTTTGAAAGAGGTGAAGGAAGTGCTGGTGTTTTTTTTTGAAATCATACTTTATCTCCTCCTACTGCCTGTCAGCCTCGACCGTTCAGGGCATCCAAGGGGTCATCCTTCTACCACCTGCTCACTGATACTTACCTCCCAGTCTCCCATGTAGCTTCAGTTTGCCCCCCGAGTGGAGATGAGGTGGGGCGGACCCCCATAATTCTTACTTTCATTGGGTCTGGAGATAGTCAGTGAGCAGTGGTAAATTGGAGGCATGACCCAGGAAGCCCGTCCTCCCAGAGCCGACAGGAGTTTTTCCACTTTCTCCCTCCCCCACGCAGCGATAGGCCCCTGATGTCAAGGTGCTGGACGCCAACATCTACTGCATGCCTGGGCCGCCCATCTCCCTTCTATTGGAGCTTGCATTCCCCTGAGCCTCCGCCCGGAGTTGCACGAGAGTGGTGGGCATCGACCCTCCTACCTGACCCTCCTTGGAGATGGCGAGCTGTCGTAGGACATTCAAGCCGTACTCCCCCCTGCCGACCCACCAGTGACCTGAGTCCGCTCCTGAACCCGGGTCGCCAGCATGGAGCGAGGTATGGCGTCCAGCGCCTCAACCCTCAGCACCACTGGGCTGGCGGAAGTGCTGGTGTTGGTGTGCAGCTGGCGGGGTCAGCTTGAAGGATGTAATGTGTCTGAGGGAAATGGAGAGCACTGGAGAGGGAGTGGGGTAGTGGGGGTAGTTGTTTGTGTTGGAGGTGGTTTCATAAGGTGCATTGGGGAGAAATAAAATGCCCAATGTAGAGGAAAAAAGGATAACTGTATAGGGATTTGTTGGCTCCTTGCATTTTGGAAGTGGTATGGGGGTAACTGAAGCTGTGCAGTTTTGTTTTGTGGTGCAGTGGGAGAAGGTAGTGCTTGGAGGTGGGGGCAGAGGTAGTGATGTAGTCACTATGTGGATAAATGAGTGATGACGTAATCACTATGTGGATAACTTGAAGTTGTTCTCATAGTGATTACGTCGTGGTCATGTATCTGTACAGTGTCTTAAATAAATGTCTTTATGCAGCAGTATTTTTCTTGACACCTGTTGCATAAATATTTATATCTTTTAACTTCAAAGCACTAAACCTATTCAAATGCACAAAACACAAGACTTTATTTTCTTCACACATTAGTGCTAAACTTTAGGTCCGAGGGAGATAAAAATGTAGACCTTCCCCTAGCTATTTGGGTGGGTGCGTCAGCTGTGTGTGTGTGTGTGTGGGGGGGGTATAAAAAGCTTTTAAAAAACAGACACTCTAGTATCCAGTATGGGATAGTCTTCTTTGGGTGACATATGTTACTCCTTTGTGAGCTTATACCTTCATTGTCATTCTTGTGTTGCAAGTTCTTGCTTTCTTCAAGTGCTGTAATTTCAGGATGCAGTTTCACAAGTGCTGTATAAGGATGCAGTTTCACAAGTGCTGTAATCTCAGGATGCAGTTTCACAAGTGCTGTATAAGGATGCAGTTTCAGGCACTCCTTAATTACTTTTTCTTTCCTTCTGAACCTTAAGTTCTGATGCCCCAGGCAGCTCTGATAGTCAGTTGTTCCAACATGATAGATCCACCTCACGCCCCTCCCACATGAACCAAAAAAAAGGTGGGGGTGGATCTCTAGGAGCTTCTCAGGTGGAGGTGGGGTTGGATCTTACCAAAAAAAAAAAATTAATGCTTCCTCCCACTACTCAGGCTCCAATTATTGTACCTCCCATTTAAGAAAGAAAATAGTGACCTGCAACCATTGACTAACATGAAAGCACATTTATTTGAGGGCGGAAAGTATTTCTTGGAGGACAGTAAGGGGAAGAGACTATTTACACCTTCAGTCTGTTCCACAGACAGAAAACATAACATCAGCCCTTTTGTACATGCAAAACGTCAGCAGGCTCTGCCCACTGCAGCTGTTAAAAAAAAGGTCAACGTCTTGGAAGCAACATGGAAGCACTTCCTGTCCTGTGTGAAGATGGAATCACCATTGCCATCATTGAGTGATTCGAGTAACATCAACAGTAAAAGTGCCATCATAGCAGACAAAGGTGGGCCTTGCTTGACTTCAGGTCTTGCTGCCTTGTTTGCTGTGTTGGTTGGCTAGAGGCAGATTAAAGCATGGCTGGCCAACCGGATGTCTGCCTTGCAACAGGATTTATGCTGGCTTGAAGTTAACAGTCCTTGTTTCTCAGTCTGGAAGCATGCAGTAAAGGCAGGGGTGGCACACGTCATATGCATATGTTGAAGTTACAAGCAGGACCAAGAAATAATTCTGCCTGGCTAGCTGAGTTGCACCGAGGCCTGCATATCTACCATGTTAGTATCCATAGCTTGTTGCCCAAACTAGACATTGTCATAGTTTGGGCTGCTCAGACCTCTCCTGATATTTTTTTTTTAATTTCTGAAACCTGGTTGTCCATCAGAATCTGCTTCTCCACTATTGCCATGTCTGGCTTCTCTGTTCACAGGAAGGACAGAGGCTAGTGGGGGGGGTACCCTTTATATTGACTTCTCTAAATTTCATCTGGATTTTGCAGAAGTTGTGCCTGAATCCTGAATGGTACACTAAATTTCCCTTGCTTGATTCCTCTTACTATTACAGGGAATCCAAGGTTGCTCTGCACTCCAAGGGAAAATGAAGCTGGGATACCTTGTTTCTTTCCAAAAGATTTATTGGTAACAAAAATAGGTCCATTCTCTGTGTGCTAATTCTGTGGAGCTGGTGCATCCACTACCAAACTCACTCCCCAGTGCTTCGACAAGGGTGTGGTCTTCCTCAGGACCACACCCTGGTCAAAGTGCTGAGAAGTGAAGCTATGATAGTTACACCAACTCCACAGAAGTAACATGCAGAGAATGACACTTTTCCCTAAATCTTTGGAAAAAACAAGTATCCCAACTCATTATGAGTGCAAGAACTGTGAACTTCACTTGCAGCTAAGGGTTGCAACCCCTGTCTCTGCACCCAACCTGTTGCAGCTGAGCACACGGGAAGAAGGAACTGGACTTACTCTTACTATTACGGGAATTTATTGCTCCCCAGGTAAAAGTGGCAATGCTAGCTTGGACATCAGCTCCTGTCACCTTGCTAAATGTAACTCTCCCAAATCTTAACACATAATTTTGAGTGACCCAAACTATAATTGGCTGAGCCCCAAATCCTCTTCACTCCTCTCCAAAATAAAAGTTGTAAATCTCCACCAAATGCTGTCGGAGCCGACAAGATTTAATAACCTGTCCACAAACCATTTCGTCATTGATTGGATCCTGTCCTCACATCCCCATTGTATTGCCTCCGTACGTGTCTTAGTACAAGGCTAGTGGGATACTGGGGTACAAAGGGGAGGGGTATCACCAGCAGAAAGAAGGAGGTGGTGTTACCTCTGTATAGATCACTAGTAATACCCCACCTAGAGTTCAGTGTCCAGTTCATTGGCCCATACAGGGGTGGGATCAGCTGGGGGGGGCCCTGAACGTGAACCCCATGGTGCTGTGATCCAACCTAATCACCAGATCCACTCTGTGGTCGCTCACCTCCAAACTCAAAGAAAAAAAACAGGTTCAGTGTGTGGCCACCCGAGTGCTTTGCTGTTGTTATATTCTGTGTCAGGCCCAGGGCTTCCATGCTCCTAAGGAGATCGCTCCCAAAACTTGAGAGCCCGCTGCTGACCCAGGCATTGAAGTCCCCCAGGACCAAGCATCTGGGGGACTCTAACACTAGGCCAGCAACAAGCTTCTTAACCTCCCGAAAAAATCCACATCCACTCCCGGAGGATGATAGAGCAGGAGGACCCCAAAGCCCACACCAACTCCCCCTCGAATGGTTACACACTCAAAAGAGTGCATATGACCTACAGATAGCGCCATGAGGCCCAAGTCACATTTGAAGCAAATGACCACCCCCCCAGGGCAGTGTATCACGGAGTACCCAGTCTGCACCGCTGCCTCCAGAATGGGGGCGGCGTTCTCATCCAGCCAAGTCTCAGTGATGCATCCCATATTACCCCGGTGCTGCGTGAACTGCACTGGCTGCCTATACAATGGTGGATCACCTTTAAAGTCATCTTATTGACTTTTAAAGCCCTTCACGATCAGGGTCCGGCCTATTTGAAAGAACTTCTGGTCCCTTACTACCCTGGCCGATCGCTCTGCTCGGCCGACGAGGGGTTGCTAGTGGTTCCGAGAGTGAGTTTGAAATCTTCTGGCAGTAGAACTTTTTCATATGCTGCTCCCACTCTTTGGAATTCTCTACCACGCCGGTTACGGGAGTGCACCTCTGTGGAGGAATTCAAGAAAAATCTGAAAACGTATCTGTGGCAAATGGCATTTTTGGATGCTTGACCATTTTGGATGTTTAAGTAATTTTATTCTGTTGAATTTTATTCGTATTTATTAATTGATTTTAATAATGGTTGATAATATGATATGAATTTATTTATATGTGTTGGCTTGTGTTGATGTTGTGGTTCAATATGTTCAGCGCCTTGGTATGCTGAAAGGCACTATACAAATAAACTTATTATTATTATTATGCCAGGTAGACTGAGGATATCAAGTCTGCCATTATGGCAGTCTTGTTTTTCATCAACCTGGCATTGCACAGTACTACCCGAGTAGGATGAAGTGAGGCAGCCGGACCAGCTAGCAGGCCTCAATCTATCATGGAGTCCTTGGGTATGAGAAATAAACACAGCAAACCCCTCTTAAGTTCCCATTTTGCCCCAGGGAGTCTCATTGGCCTCATCATCTGAATCCTGGACACCCCGGCAGCCACTTGGGTACTGCACCCCCCTGGCCCCCCTCCAAGCTAGTCCCAATGCTCTACACCTCCTGTAGACCTCAGCTGGTAGTGCTACAGGCTCGAAGGTACGGAGGTCCTGGAAGTAGTCCCCAGTATCTGCGCTTTAAAGGCCTCTGTCCCAGACACATTATCCCAACTAAAATCCACACCACAAAATAAACAAACCCCAAAATACACAAACCACCCCAACCAGTACAATTTTACTCCCCAATTTAAAAATCAACTACTCAGTAACAGCACAATTCGACTACCCATCCACCACAGTACAGTTTGTAACCCTACACTTACACATCTTTCATATACTCAAACACCCCCCAAAACACACACACACACACAACTAAATTCACTATAAATAAATCCTCGAAAAAGGAACAGAGTGACAATTTAGCAGGACAAAATTCTCATCCTGAATGGTTCAAATCCACCCAATATAATGTATAACTTATCAAATAATAGTCCAAGTTTAATTCAAATCAGCATCAGTCCAGTATGTTTATAAATAAATGCAGGGGAGCTCCCACCTCCACAGCCCGGTAAAACAAACACTAGGAGGCTCTCACCCTCCTAGACCTCAGTGTTTTTATATTTACTGTACTTAAAATGTTATTACTTGAGCTGCTTATAAGATACCAGTCACTTAGATCCAGAAACAAAGTCTAACACAGGCAGGTTAAATCAGGAGGTGCACTCACGACAGTTAAAGCCCAAACTGGGGCACAGTTCACCAACCAGAGAATTCTCCTTAGAATCCTCCTTCATCTACTTCTTCAGTTTCTAAACTCCTGGTTCTCACCTAGCCCAGACCATATAGCAACCCAAGGACTCCCCCGCAGCAGAAGCCGTCCTCTGACAGCCACCTCGCCAGTTATTTCCTTCTGAAGTAAGTCACCCTCCTGTGACCACTTCTCAGGATACTCCCAGATTGCCCTAGCTGTCAAGGCATGGGCCCCCATGAGTCTATCCTCCAGGTATTGCCAGACTCCACACTTTCTTTCTGAGATGATAAGATGCCGACTGCAGACCTCAGTTTGATTCCTTCTTAGTTCAACTCCAAGTTTCCCCCCCAGTACAGTGCTCTTCCAAGCCCTTGGGTCACAACTCCACACGCTCCTCGACCCGTGGCAGAAGTGCCATTCCACCAGCACCACCACTCACCATGGATTCAACCCACCTCTGCTTTTTCTGCCGACCATTTCAGCATCAATAATATACCAGCAAGTTCCATTTTTTGGCATTAATTTTAATGTTCAATATTTATCTCTAGTCCCAGAGCCAGGTCAAAACATGATTTGGGACATTATTTTCATCCAGCTGTGTAAACTCCAGCTCAAACCAGATCAGATCAAATCTTCACTCTGTCCTTCCATAAGTTCTAATGAAAACATAACTAAAACAAAACTTAAATAACAAATAAACTCATTTAAACTACAAATAAAATTAACGCTAAATTTTAAAAAATGCCAAAGATTAAAACATTAATGCTCCCACTTTCACAGCCGACCCAGTGTGGCCGACATGATCTCTTCTTCCACTTGTTATAAAGAGCACCTCTGATATAGTCCATGACCCATGTGCCATTGTAAATGCTTTAAAAGATCAGTTTATTGATGGCCCTTTTTTGGTAGCTCCTCTCCCCCTTACTAGCACCACCTGTTCTCCTCCACCTGGGTCCCTCCATTCTGGTGCACCTAGGTGTACTTTCTCCCTGGTAACTGCCCCTCAGGTTCTTCATGAGCTTATGCATTTAAAGACTAGCACTCACCCTGGGGCTGATGGTCCTCCCCCCAGAATGCTGAAGTTGGCTGCTCCAGCTATTACAGCACCACATGCCAATATCTTCAGTTGCTCACTGGCCACTGTGGTATTTCTGGCATCCTGGAAAAGTGTTGCAGTTATTCCTCTACACAAAAGCAGTCCCTCAAATTCTCCTGCAAACTAATAACCTATCTTGCTTCTCCCTTGCCTCTCCAGAGCATTAGAGAGGTGAGCTGTCAGGCAAGTTACACACTACTACTCTCTTCAAAATGTATTTTCTAGTTGCCAATCTGGTTTTCAGGCTTCCCACTCTATCTCCCCCTTCCTCCTTAGGTTTATCAACTTTATTCTTACCCATATGGATAATAGTCTGCCTACTGGCATCATATTGTTTGACCTAGCCAAGGCATTTGACATGGTGGACCACATCCTTCTATTGGCTGGGTTTGGGGCCTCTGGTCTCTCATCTCTCTTGCTCATCAGTTTCGTGGTTCTCCTCCTACCTCTCTGGTTGCTCCCAGGTAGTCTCTACTGGCATAGCTCTCAGGCAACAGGCAAGTTAACATGGATGTCCTTCAAGGGTTTGACAAGGTAGTGGGGAGAGCCAGTGGGATGTTGGGGTGTCATAGGGAGGGGTATCACCAGCAGAAAGAAGGAGGGGTTGATACTGCTGTACAAATCATTGGTGAGCCCTCATCTAGAGTACTGTGTCCGGTTCTAGAGGCTGCATCTCTGGAAGGATATAGTCAGAGTAGAGGTGGTCCAGAGGAGGGCAACAAAAATGGTGCAAGGACTGCACCAAAAGTACTGTGAGGAAAGACTAAAGGATCTCAGTATGTGCCCTGAAGGAAAGGAGGGAAGGGGATATGATAAAGACTCAAATACATCAAAGGTATAACTAAGGTACAGGAGGGAAATATTTTTCAGAGGAAAAGACATTTAAGAACAAGGGGTCATGATGTGAAGCTAGAGGAGGGTAGACTCAGGGAAACATGAGAAAGTATTTCTTTGCCGAAAGGGTAGTGTATGCATGGAACAGCCTCCCAGTATAAGTGGGGGGCAAAATGGTAACAGAATTCAAAAATGCATGGCATAGGCATAAGGGAACTGTAGTGGTTAGGAAAGGGGGGATAAAGCCAGAGATCAAGTAGGGTCTGAGGTATTACAGTAGGTAGGGGAAAGGGGAAGACTAGGTGGACCAAGTGGTCCTTATCTGCCATCAATTTTTACATAATACAAGGCATAAATTAATGTCAGAGACTTGATTAGTGGCCTTTGCTAATCAAAGTAAACAATGATTAGCAATTGGTCGAAGTTGATTAGCAATTACCAAAAATTTATATTTTTGCTCAAAACCCCATACTATCTACCGACCCTGCTCTATATTGATAAAATACACATTGTACACATAGTTTGAGACATATCTGTTTTATTTAGCCATTTCATGAAATACAGCATATGTGCAGCAGCACGTTTAAGAGCTGAGAGATAGCGTGGGGTGGCTGCCAAAGCAGACCGTGATATTCATGAGCGTGATGCGATTATTTGTGATCGTGACTTGTGGCAAATTAAACTCCAAATTTAAAATGAACCCCTGCCCCAGCATAAACCTGGTACCATGATTGACCATAAAGTCACCAACAAGGACTGGGCAGATCTGTCCTACTCTTCTCCACCAGCCATGTAGCCAGTATTTCTCACCTGTTTTAGGGGGGAGGGACCTGGGGGTGATTCACCACCTTGAGCTGCCAAATCACCAGGACATCTTGGTTTAGCACTGAAAAATATGTCTACAGCCCTGTCCGGGTTGAATTCAGCTGGAGGGGGGCCCTGCTTTTTAATGTGAATCAATGTTTCTACAGTATCCTCTGCCAGACTTGCTCTCCAGTCAGTTTTTACCTTGTTCATACTTAAAAAAACACCTTTCTATAATTGCATTAGACACTGGAAATACTCTCAACACACTGACAGGCTTCAACAGATTTGGGTAAGAATTTTGGAAATCACATGACAGCTCTGAATAGAAAGCAGAGGCAGAAAGATTGATGGAACTGGTCTGAGCAAAAATCTCAAACTCTTTCCATTCTGCAACTAGCAGAGTGCTGTCACAGTCAGGCTGCAAAAGTGCTGAAAAGTGGTCAGCTACTGTAGTAATGTCACAATTACCATACCGTTCGAGTTCCTTTCTGTCTGCTGGTCAAATCTGGTATCTAAAAGTTTTGTGTTGTTATAAATCTCACTTTCATCAGTTAAACCAAACCCTTGTTCACAACTGTTCTCAATGTTTGTAATGTATTTCTTAGTTTGCTGTTTAAAAGTTTTAACAACTTGGCCACTAAAATGTGTTAATGTCACACCCTTGTATGTGACTTGAGCACATGCTCCTGAAAGAACATCAGACCCATTTTTTAAGAGAATGTCAAGATCACTGCCACCTATGGGACCAGTCTGCTTAGCATGGTCAAGAGTGTTTCTCAAAGTTTCAACAGAGCTAAGTAACTCTGGCATTTCAACTACTTCTTTTTGAAGTGCTAGTGATAACCTATCTGGAGTACTGTGTGCAGTTCTGGAGACCCAATCTCCACAAGGACATAGATAGGATGGAAGCTGTCCAGAGGAGGGCAACTGAAATGGTGCAGGGTCTGCACCGGAAGACATATGAAGAGAGACTAAAGGAGCTTAATATGTATAGCCTCGAGGAAAGGAGGGAGAGGGGGGACATGATAGAAACTTTCAAGTACCTCAAAGGAATCAGCAAAGTCAAGAGGGTAGCATCTTTCAAAAAGAAAGTAGTGCAAGAACAGGGCACAATTTGAAGATGGGGGGGTGGCTCAGAGGTAATGTAAGGAAGTATTTTTTCACAGAGAGGTTGTGGATGCATGGAATGGCCTTCCGGAGGAGGTTGTGGAGTCAAAAACAGGGGTTGAATTCAAGTATGCATGGGGCAGTCATAAGGCAATTCTAGGGGGTTGGGGTAGAAAGAAGTAGGCTGCTGGTTAACTAGGATCTGCAGCTTATCCATTAGGTAGGGCAATGGGCAGACTGGATGGGCCAAGCGGTCCTTATCTGCCATCAAATTCTGTGTTTCTATGTTAACTTGGCAAGTGGCTGAAGCAACTGTTCAAAATACAAAAGGTGTGCCACCATTTGGAATTTAATCATAATTTGCAACACTCCCTTGGCTTTGGCCCAGTCATGAGTTGGGTCTGCGGCCATGGATTCTAAATGGACACAAATTGCAGGCAATTATTTGATAACAGTTTGGGTGGCAAGAAGTCTATGCTACACCCAATGCATGTCATGGGCCTTCTTGGGCTTTTCAACTGACAGCTCCATGGCCTGGGCAAGGGACCATAACTCTCCGAGTCTCTTAGGACTTTTCTGATAGAGAGAAAACAGCTGGGTCAGAAAGTTAGAAACTTCATTGAAATAGGTGTTATCCAAAGCATCTTTAATGTCCCGTTCTAATCTGTGTGAGAAACCAGGAACACCAACTAACCACCGTGTGTCTTCCCTTAAAAGAGCAGCAATACCCCGTCTTACACCCACGTTGACAGATGCCCCATCAGCCCCAAACCCAACCATGTTTTTTATATTAAGGCCACACTCTGTAAAGATGTCTAAAAGGAGATTTTTCAGTCCCTCACTTGTGCCATCTGATACAGCTTTCATTCGTGAACATGTAGTCTCCATGTGACCATTGATGGGATTTACATAAATTATGTAAAGCAGTTTCTTTTCAATTACACCGTTATCAGTACTACCGTCCATAAGCACTGAAAAATAATTTGCATTTTTGACAGTTGCCAGCAGATTTTCTTCTAGGTTCTTGCCAATACACATTGTGAGTTTTTTCCTCACTGACAGCATTAATGTATTTATTGCTCAATTGAACTCCATGGCCCTTTTCTTGTTCTGCTATCATTTTAAGCTTTTTAATAGGGACATCCTCTTTGGTCATTATTTATGGGATCTCTATCAGCCTGCCTAGAATCGTTCTGTGCTGCTCCACTGCATTACTGAAAGCACCCCCTGCAAATAAATTAAAATTGTTTTAGGTCTGGGTCCAAACCCCTAACCCCCCCTCATTATTTTAAACTTACCAGTTGTGGTATGGCAATATTAAACTGGTGCGGTAGCACCAGTATAGTTAGGGTTAGTGAGAGCATGTAATGTTAAGGGCCAATTTTTGCAGGGTAACAACTTTGGCCAAGTTCAACAGATCTGCTTGACGTTTTGCATGCATCATTGGAAGGGATAGGTCTATTGATGTTCCAGATTTGGATTGCATCTCTTGTGTGGTTGTGAGATACAGAGTGTTCAAAAACAAGAGATTTTTTTATGTTTTTGCTTTTTTTTTGTCAATCTGTATCTCACAATCAGCTATAGCTATAGGTATGAAATTTCCGGGGTAGAACAATGTGGCCTCACATATGTGCCTTTTGAAGGTTTGGTGAAAAAATAGGAATCCATTCAAACGTTATTAATCTTTACTTTTCCCATTATTTCCTATGGGCAAAAAATAGACGCCCCTGGCAGCATAGGATTCTAAATCAGTGCAGCGCTCTGGTATAGGATTTTATGCCGAAGTTTAGCAATGGGCATACGATTCTATGTCAGAGCAGCTGTCCAGCGTAAGATTGTATGCCGAAGAGTACAGGTGCAGGTCAGCACCTCCACCCCTAAAAATAACTGTGAGAAACTGGAGAGCCCACTCTCAGTGTCCTCAAATGTGTTTTGTGCCCCTAAAAAAAAGAAAGTCCCCCTACGTAATTTTTTAACGTCAATGCAGAATCCTGTATCAAAGAGCTAGCTTTCGCTGGCATCAGGGTGCCTAATCCCTGAGTCAGCATTTATACTGACCTCCACTGTTGCTAGCACACTGGGAGCCCACCCCCAGTGTGCGAAATAATTAATTATTTTTCTGACACGGGATGCTGACTCCGGTGTGGGATCATCTCGAGCCTACTTCCATTGCCGACAGGGTGCCCAATCCCCTGTTGGCATAATCTAACCCCAACACATATTGCACACTGGGGCCCACCCCAGTGTGCCCACATCCTTTGCTGTTCCTGTAAATAAAGAAAACTGTCCTGATGTCTTTTTTAATACCTGTAATAAAGAAAATGGTCCCTCGTCATCTTCCAAGCCTCCCTCCCCCATCCCCACCCTCCCACTGAACACCCACCTCCCTTACTCCCTTACCCATACTTACCTATGGAAGTCAGTAGCAGTGATCTTCTCTGGACTGGAATATGTCTGTACTTTTCAAACCTCAGCTGCAAATTGAGGAATCAAGGTAGGCTCGTAGTATGGCTCTTAATGGGGTTTTAAACTTAGGTTGCTATCTCAGCCATTTTTAGGAATTTTTACCCCAAATTTCAACACAGGGTTCCTGGGACCCCATCTCATGAACACTGTCCCTGTCATTTCGTTATTTGGTCCCAAAAGGTGATTTCACGGTCGCTACATGGAATCAACTTTCTGGACTGATTAATGAAATAACAGTGCCAGAATTCATGGGGAGTGTGTGTGTGTGTGTGGGGGGAGGGGTTCCAAACAGCCCATGTTAAAAATTTGGTGCATAAATTCCCCAAAATGACTGTGTTACAATTGTGCCTGAAATGTGTTTTCGCAGCTGTGGTGCAGAATGGCACAGTCGCTGTGGGAAATCAACTTTTGGGATATACTAACAAAATCATAGTGCCACTGCTCATTAGGTGGGGTCTCAAAAAGGCAATGTTGAAAATTTGGTGCAAAAATTCCCAAAAATGACTGTTAGGAGTGTGCGTTGCTTTCTACGCATATTCTTAACTCTGCTAATTTTTAATATTTTCACACCAGATTTTCAACATTGAGATTTTTTCATACCTCCTCATGAACAGTTCAGCTGTAATTTTTCACATCATGCCTGAAATGTGTTTTCGCCGCTCTGAGGCAGAATGGTGCAGTCGCTGTGTGAAATCAACTTTTCGGATATACTAATGAAATCACATTGCCACTGTTCATTAGGTGGGGTCCCAAAAAGACCATGCTGAAAATTTGCTGCAGAAATACACAAAAATGCCCGAGCTATGCACGGACATTGAAATTTCATGCGCACAGCGTAACTTTTACAAATATTAATTTCACTCCATATATTCAACATTGTCAGTTTATCACACCACCTCATGATCAATACACCTGTCATTTCTCACATCCTGCCCAAAATGTGTTTATGCAGCAGTGGTGCAAAATGGCGCAGTTGCTCCTTGAAATTACCTTTTGGGACTGAGTAATGAAATGAAAGTGCCATAGAGGGTGGGGGTTGTGTTGCTATGGCAGGGTTGGGTGGGGGGTGTAGTGGACCCATGACACTAAGTCATACTCTGATGCTTGCTGGTGTGTCGAGGGTGGGGGGTGCAGTTTCAATGATAGGGTTTGGTGAGGGAGGGGTATAACAGTTGTAAACCCTAGCATCCAGTTTCCTGACCTGTATCACTTTGGTTGAAGACCTATGTCTAGAACCCTAACTTTGTTTTAAATGAAGTTTTTAATATATATCAAGTGGTGACCTTGTTCTACCAAATTTCAAAATGTTAACAGCTTCTTGTGCTGCTCCAACTGAAGATGTTTCAGGATGGCATCAACCTTTAGCTGGAGGCCTGTAATCCCTGCAATTAATGCCTCACTGAAGTTCCTCAACCCACGTAGCTCATCTCTGTACTCATAGCACAATTTGCAACTCACACGCACCGCACAGTCTCCCTCACTGCTTATCTGTAGCCAATTGTTTTCTGGATCATATGTTTGGTGCCATCCCTCTGCAGTTGCTAATTTAACTCCAGCCATGTCGGACTGTAATTATTAAAAAGTTTGAAGTTAGCAAACAAGGTCTCAGGGTGTGCAACATACTTAAATTAACACATGAGGCTTTTACTGTACAGAAAAAAGAAAATGGCAGCAGATTTGTGACTCCCAGGCCCCCCTCCCCGGATGCCAGCACTGAGTCTCTCAGACCAAAAACCCTTCCTGTATCTAAGTGGGGCATCCTTCCCAATAATTGTGTGCTGCAGACAGCAGTCACTGCACAGCAGAGCACATTACTTAAGTTTTTATGTGGGCTTGCTGCCACAATAAGTGTCCAGTGTGTCAAAATCAAAGTGCAGAGGGCACCGCTAGTTCCTTCCTCTGTAAAAGCAGGGGCACAAACACTTAGCAGTTAAGTTCAAGTTAAAATCTCTGCAGTTGCAGGGCATGTAACCCCTAGGTGGTGCTATCCCAAGGGCTACTACCCCTGCCTGCTTGGCTAGTAGCAGGGTAAGGGGCCTGAGTTCTGAAACGGGTGCCTCCGCCCGGAGGTCAGGTTTGGTGGTGGTCAAGCTAACCTGGGCACAGCCCTCTGGGACACTATAACCCCCCTCTTTCCCCTCTAGTGGCCTGAACACTGTACAATAATCACTTTCACAATACCCCTGGTACACCACACAAGTACCCACACTGTTTGCACTTACCACCAGGGCTGGTTCCTCTGGCTCGACCCTGGGGACCCCCTGTAAAACAAGGTTAAGCACAGCAAATAGCAACAGTACAGTACTTTGAGCACAAACTGGAACCACAGTCAGATTACATGCAGAAAAAGTTAGATCTGATTTATTCAGGGAACTTGAACAACGGAGGGGCAAAATCAGGTTAATTAGCTTAAAGGTTATATCAATCAAGCAGTTATGCATGAGCTTTGAGTCCCCCCACACAGTCCACCTCTGGGTACCCAGGTAGAGAAGAGATGGACTAGCCAGGACAGTTGCCGGGGTTGCAGCTGGTTGGGGCCTGTGATGGAAAACACAACATGCACAGTACACAATATTTGTAATCCGAGACCAGAGGGCTCAGTTCAGAAAGGAAATGAAACAACAAGACAATCAGATGACACACTCAGATTAAGCAGTTGTTGTAGGGAGCTACCCTGTTATTTACTCACGATACCCAAGACTGGACACAGGCTGGACAAAAATCGAGACTGCAGGTGGTTGATCTGGAATGCCAGGAGAAGCAGGGCCCACACAAGTCACAGAGGCGTCGTTCCTGTTCAAGGGTGGAGCAGGGGGGCTGATCCCCAGGCAAGTCTCTCGTCGATGGCTTCTCTGTGCAGTGGGTAGTCTGGCTGGGCCAGTCTGGCAAAGCCCAGACCACATGGAGACAAGTTCGGAAGCAGTCCGTTTTGGGCTGGATACAGCTTCCAGCAAGTAGAACACAGTTCACACAGTGGGGAACTAACTCACAACCTACTAGCAGCTCATAGCACATTTACATGCACGGGAATTCTACTGTACCAGGCAAAGTGCTCCTCGGGCACAATAGCAAAGTCTTTGCACACACCCGGGACCTTAGGGAATGCTGGAACTCCTGTCAGGCCGATCGCATTCAGCAAAAATATTCGGTCTTCTTCAGGTTGAGCCTGGCCCACTTCAATAGCTTACTGTAGTCACACAAACTTGGATTTAGTCCAAAATAATTCTCTTCTCTCCCTCTCAGGAGCAGCACACCGGCATGCAGGCCAAAAACTTAGCCTTTTCAGAGTTCTCCCATGCAAATCCACTAAGGATTGCTGCTCAGAAACACTTCGGCTCCTTCTTCCTCAGCTTCTAGCTTAGTTCTAACTGAAAACTGCAAGCAGCCCGGAACTTCCCCAAGATCCAAAACATTTGGTTGGCTGATTTGGCTGACAGTCAAAGCAAGAGCTCCCCCTTCAGTTGCAAAAAAGGCGCAAAAAAAAAAAGAAAGATCCAAACTAAAGTTCCTACAGATTTTGAATTCAGACAGATCCTGTAGTCCAGCTACATTTTAGGTCCCACCAGTATTGTTTGGTCCAATTTGCAGTCCAGGACCAAGATAGTGGAGACAAACAAAACAGTCCTTGCTACAAAGAAAGCAGGTTAGACAAACTACATTATCATTATCACTCTAAATGATTTTCAGTAAATAGTTACATCTTTCAGCAGAGCTCCCTCTCAGATTACTAAGCTGCAATTAGGCAGCTCTTAAAGAGACAGTACACAGAGGCTATACAAGCTCTGGTAATCACATTAAACTGCTAAACGCAGGACACCAGCCTGGCAGTGAGCATTTAGGCAAGCTCAAGTAAGACTTTTTGGGAACCCCCATTTGTAGGGGGGTTACAGGGCACAACACTTAAATTTTCATTTTCTGCCCAGAAAAAGGGAGACAGTATTTTTCATAGTTTATTTTTTCCAACACTGCCAAAGCAGGGCACAAGTCTTTAAGTTCCCCTTATGGATCTCTCCAAAGCAGGGCACATAGTCTTAATCTGTTCCCAAGTTCACTGCAAAGAGCAGGCTACACAACATAATAGCAGGGTCTTTTTGGTTCCCCCATAGATCTCTGCAAAGCAAGGCACATTACTTTAGTCTTAATTTTCTGTTCCCAAGTTCAAGAGAACAGGGCATACAAGTTAGCAAGGCACATTAAGTCTTGTTGATTCCCCTGATGGATCTCTGCAAAGCAGGGCACATTTACTTTTAATCTTAATTTTCTCTTCCCAAGTTCAAGAGAGCAGGGGCACAACACTTAGCAGGGCACAAGTCTCGGTTCCCCTCACGGACTCTGCAAAGCAGGGCACGTAACTTATCTTGAATCCCAAATGTTCACTGCGAAGAGCAGGGCACACAGCATAAGCAGGGCACATACAAAGTGTTCTTTAACTACTGGTTCCCCTTATCTCTGCCAAGAAGGGCACATTACTTAGTCTTTTTTTGTTCCCACAAATGTTCACTGCAAAGAGCAGGGCACACAACTAGCAGGACATATAAGTTCTTTAGGTTCCCCTCATGGATCTCTTCAAAGCAGGGCACATAGTCTTTTCTGTTCCCAAATGTTCACTGCAATTAATTCACCATTCTGTTCCCAAATTCACTGCAAAGCAGGGCACAAACTTAATATTTTGTAAACGTTTCAAGCAGGACACCCTCTTACTTGTTCAGATCATGCCCGTCTACCACCACCTACAGTCTGTACTGTTCCAGACCTTGCCTGTTGCTGTTTACGCTGTTCCCCCAGATCTGTGCCTTGAAGTCCGTGCTTTTGTGCTTTGAAACAACTGAGAAGCTGCATGGGATATACTATATTGGACTAGATATCTGCAAAAAATCTCTCGCTTGCTTACATCTGAGGGAAGTTTTCCTTACTTTTACATCAGTATTGCTTTGTGTTTAATCATTTTAGTTTTTAATTCAGGAAGGGGGTTTTCAAAACTGCTTATCTTGTGAGCATCTTCAGAAGGGTTGAAATAACTGCATATTTGATTTTCCTTTGTGGCTAACAAACCACCAGGCTGTTTTGGGGCTGGGGAGGTTTACCTGTGTCTGACTTGGATGTCTGGATTTTTCTATGTTTGATTAGCAGGGTATTTTCTCCGTCAAATTGTTGTATAAGGCATCTTGCTGGATGGAAGGCACTCATCGCAATGGTGGGTCAGAGCTTTTAGCTGATTGTTTTGTGAGGGCACAGTTTAGGCCCCAACCCTTCCCCCCTCACCCACCCACCCTGAAATAATTCCTTTATACCTGGGGTTCTGACATCATTTCCTCAAGGTGCAAGGTGCATATCACTGTCATATCCTCTCTAGCACACTGCACTGACAATATAAGCATACACATTGTATGATATATATATTTCTATATAACAAACCAATCACACATACACACACACACACAAAAAAAAAAAACAAACAAAAATAAAGTAGATAAACATGTGGGGAGTAGTGCAATGTAATGGCTGTGGGGCAGCAGTCTTCCGGGAATCTTTCTGGAGGCTGAGATGCTGCCCTATTTGCAGACAACTCTCTGCCCTGAGGGAGGAAGTTGCCTGTCTTCAGGCGACACTGGACAGTAGTAAGGGAACCTTCTCCCAGGCCACACTGGACAGTAGGAAGGGAGCCTCCCCCATCCAGAGAGCACCAGAGCCACCACCACTACCTCAGAGGTTGCAAAGAAAGCACAGCAGTTGGATCACAGTGGGCTCAGGGAGGGCGAGGATGGTGGAACAGAGGCACACCCAGTCAGTTGTCCCACTCCACAATCCATACACCATTCTGGGGGAGCATAGTTCCCCTATGGATGCACCCGCAGAGGAGACTGATGACAACTGTCACAAGGGAGGCCCACAGGAAGGAGGCAGAGGACACCACAGGGAAAGGAAGCAGCTCCTGGTGGGGGACTCAATTTGGGGGATAGAACTGGGGGAGCAGGGAAAACTGAAGTAAGGTGCCTGCCTGGTGCCATGGCTTGGAGGGACAGGAGGCGCATCCTCAGGATCACGAGAACAGCTGCACAGGAGTCTGAGCTGGACATCATTGTCCACCTAGGGACAAATGACTTGGCTCATCATGAGATTAGAGCAGTGCAGGAGGACTTTGTAGAGTTGGGGAGGGGCCTAAGGCAAGTAGCACACAGAGTATCCTTCTCAGAGGTGCTGCCTGTCAATGGCATGGGGGAGGCGAGGATAATTTGCACCATGCAGTTTAATGAATGGTTGAAAAAATGGTGTGGAGCACAGGGTTTGGCTTCATTGGGACTGGGGGTTCACCTGGAGGACACCAGCCTATACTGGCAGGATGGTCTGCATCTGTCCAGGAAGGAACAAGTCTTTTGAGCAATCGGTTTAAATGCTTCATTGGCAAGCTTTTAAACTAGTCAAAGGGGGAGGCACTGATAAGCAGCAGGAAAATCCCAGCCTCTCCCTATAAAACAGGGTACTAAATGAGAAAAAGACCGAGGTAGAAAGGTCAGTGGGAGTTGCTGCAACAGAAGGTAAAGCCATCAAACCATGGAGAGCAATGAGTACCAATGTCTGTAGTCTGGGTAACAAGCTTCCTGAATTAGTGGCCTTGATGGAGGAGGAACATCTGGATATCGTGGCAGTCACAGAAACATGGTACACACAAAACCATGACTGGGACATAAACATATCAGGATACACTATCTACAGGAGGAACAGGGAGGGTAAAAGAGGAGGAGGAGGAGGAGGAGCTCTTTACATAAAGGAAGGAATAAAATCAACAGAACAAAAGGGTAAACAGGGAGGAGAAGAAGCACTGTGGGTAAATTTAGAGACAGGCAATGTCACCAGAGTCAGCACAGGGGTTGTATACAGACCCCCCTCTCAGGGGGAGGAAATGGACAAGGAAATGATAGAAAGTATACTTAGAATGGCAGAAAAAGGGGAGATATTGCTGATGGGTGATCTGAAAATGCCAGATGTTAACTGGAGCGCAGATGCAGCAGCCACTTCGAAGAGTGGGGTTATTATAGATGCCCTACATTGGAGCCCACTCAAGAGGGAGCAGTCTTAGACCTGGTCCTCTCAAATGGAGATGGAGAGAGGATCACAGATGTAGAAGTGGGTAGCCATCTGGGAACTAGCGACCATCGAACAGTATGGTTCATAATAAACACAGCAATAGAGTCAAGCTATACAAAGGCAAAAGTACTGGACTTTAGGAGGGGTGACTTTGCCAAAATGGGTGAGTGCCTAAGGAATGCACTAGCAAATGGGCAGGAAGGAGGGGTGGAAGAACAATGGGGAATAATAAAAACTGCCATCACAGAGGTAACGAGCCTTTGTGTGAAGCAAATAAACAGAACAAAACGATGTAAGAAACCACAATGGTTCTCAAAGGAAGTGGCAGTGAAGGTTCAAGAGAAAAAGAAAGCATTCAGGAAGCACAAGGAATCGCAGAAGGAGCAGGACAGAGAACTGTATCAGTTAAAGCAAAAGGAAGCTGGGAAGGCAGTCAGAACAGCAAAGGCCCAAACCGAGGAAAAGATAGCCAACTCAGTTAAGAAGAGGGATAAAATTTTTTATAGGTACATCAGGGAGCGAAGGAAGACCAAGGGAGGGATAGTGAGGCTTAATAAAGGGGAGGGGGGTGGGCAGAGGGTGACTGTGAAAAGGCAGAGATACTAAACAAATATTTTTGCTCAGTATTTACAAATGAAGAGGTACCTAAAACAAACAGTAGAAACACTCTGGATACAGAAGTTGATACCAGCCCATTACAGAAGAAAGGATTATGAAAGAACTCTTAAAACTAAAGGTGGACAAAGCAATGAGGCCTGATGGGATTCATCCCAGAATTCTAAAAGAACTAAGGGTAGAACTAGTGACACCACTGACTACCCTCTTTAACAAATCATGGGAGGATGGGGTGGTACCAGAGGACTGGAGGAGGGTAGATGTGATTCCCCTTCACAAAAGTGGGAGCAGGCAGAAGCAGGAAACTACAGACCTGTTAGTTTAACCTCAGTGATAGGAAAATGATGGAATCACTTCTGAAGGAAAGAACTGTCAGTATCTAGAGGCCAGAGGGCACAGGACCCTAGGCAGCATGGATTCACAGTGGGAAGGTCATGCCAGATGAATCTGATAGATTTCTTTGACTGGGTGACCAAAGTAGTAGATCAGGGAGGGCTGTGGACATGGCCTACCTAGACTTTAGCAAGGCATTGACACAGTCCCACACAAAGGATTAATATATAAGTTAGCCAGCCTGGGAGTGGGTCCCAAGATGACAGCCTGGGTAAAGAATTGGCTGGAGAATAGGACACAGAGAGTAATAGTAAATGGAGTCCACTCAGAAGAAAGGGAGGTTACTAGTGGGGTACCGCAGGGTTCAGTATTAGGACTGGTCCTCTTCAATGTCTTTATAAGCGACATTGCAGAGGGACTGGAAGGAAAAGTATGTCTCTTTGCAGATGACACAACGATCTGCAACAGAGTTGATACACAAGGTGGAGTGGAAAGGATGAGAAGGGACTTGGCAAGGTTAGAGGAATGGTCAAATGTATGGCAGCTTAGATTTAATGCTAAGAAGTGCAAGGTAATGCACCTGGGAAACAAAAACCCAGGGAAGAGTACACAATGGGGGGTGAGATACTAACAACAACAAAAATGGAAAGGGACCTGCGGGTAGTCATATCAGATGACCTAAAGGTGGGCAAGCAATGTGAGAGGGCAGCAAGGAGGGCTGGGGGATACTGGGATGCATAGGGAGAGGCATCACCAGTAGAAAACAGGAAGTTATTATCCCTCTGTACAGACAGCTGGTCAGACCCCATCTGGAGTACTGCATGCAGCTTTGGTGACCCAATCTCCGCAAAGACATAGACAGGATGGAAGCTGTCCAGAGGAGGACAACTAAAATGGTGCAGGGTCTGCACCGGAAGACATATGAAGAGAGACTAAAGGAGCTTAATATGTATAGCCTCGAGGAAAGGAGGGAGAGGGGGGACATGATAGAAACGTTCAAGTACCTCAAGGGAATCAACAAAGTCCAAGAGGGTAGCATCTTTCAAAAAAAGAGGTGTGCAAGAACAAGGGGGCACAATTTGAAGATGGGGGGCGGCTCAGAGGTAATTTAAGGAAGTATTTTTTCACAGAGAGGGTTGTGGATGCATGGAATGGCCTTCCGGAGGAGGTTGTGGAGTCAAAAACAGTGGTGGAATTCAAGCATGCATGGGACAGTCATAAGGCCATTCTAGGGGGTTGGGGTAGGAAGAAGTAGGCTGCTGGTTAACTAGGATCTGCAGCTTATCCATTAGGTAGGGAAATGGGCAGACTGGGTGGGCCAAGCGGTCCTTATCTGCCATCAAATTCTATGTTTCTATGTTTCTATGCCCTCTTCCCTCCTCCAGGCTCCCCAACCAAAATTAAAATGTTTTACTTGTTTTTTTAGCTCCCTGATTCTCTGCTGCATCGTGCTGCACTCGATCACTGAAATCTGCATCACTGTGCCTTACCCCATGATGCAGCTGCCTTCTCTCTGCTCCGTCCAGGTCCCATACCCTCTTACGGTCTCGGCTTTCTCCTTCCGGCTCGTCCTCAGTGCAGCCACCTCTAGTCACTCCTCCTTTTCTCCTGCAAAACACAATACAAATTAGTTATCAGACGCCAACGATGACAGAGAAAATAAAAAAAAAAAAGAAAACTCACCTTTTAATTATTTATTTAGTGTTTGATGACCAGGTAAGTGCACCAGACACAAAAGTAACTATTTTCAAGCACGACCTGGGAGGTTACAACATCAACAGGAAAAAACAGTGATGATACAGTACAATATAGGAATACGACATATTAGGAATACAATTAAAATGGATAACAATTTGAGCAATTTGAGGTGAGGGGAGAAACCTTCCGATGTACTTCATATCAGAAGTGAAAGCAAGTGCATATTATACTATAGCATTTAAGGATATAGTAAAAATGGATAACGGTTTGAGCAATTGGTGTAACCAGGAGACTATACAGACATTTCACATATCAAAGTACAACAAAGGTAAGGGCACATATAACAGTTGATTATCAATCTAGATGTAACCCCTCACTCCTGCCTTTTTAGCAAAATGACAGGTGGCATGCTGTTGAAGCTGACAGCAGTACCTGGTGGGGACTGGGTTCGGGGAGGACTAGGTTACTCGGCACAGGGGGCCTAGGTTTGGCTACTCTGCACAAGGGCACCCAAGTAAATCCGAACACAGGAAGCAATAACTGTAATGTCCAGAACCAGGAATGGGATTCTTCAGTGTGGCTTTTATTCACATCCAAGTTAAACAAACAAAGCATAGACGGACCCCCATGGGGCTACATTTCCTGGTAATGCAGATTAGAGACTACAGAACACTTTATCACTATTTCCAGCCCTCAGGCTCTAAACCCATCAGGCACACAGCCCGGACTTGCACGCAGCTTTGGGTACACAGCCCGACTTGTACACACTTGGGTTTTCCCCACTAGCCCGGTTCCCCCGACGGCTACTTGATCCGTGGTCCATTTGAGGAATGAACCAATTATCCAATTCGTGGTCCATTTGAGGAATGAACCAATTATCCTGTTGTGGCTCCCCAAACCACACTAGAGTCTTCGACTCCTAGAGAGAATTTTCCTCACAATCCCACATCTGGGTACTTCCCTCATCACTGGCCAAGTGCCTGAGGCAAAGTAGAAATCCACAGAAGAAATCCGTAGAGGTGGACCTGGTCACTAAAGATGGGGGGCCACCCACCTCCAGCTCCCACAGCCCATACCCGGCCATTTCTATGGAAACTGAACAATTCCTTTACTGAACTTTCAAATGTAGATTCTGGGTAGACATCTGTCACATCTCCTCTACATATCATTTGCATCCCAACAAGCTCTGGACTTGAACCTACTTTTACTTTGCTTAGCCCATTACTCTAGGCTTCCCAATATTTAGTAGTTCAATCCCCACATTGACACACAAGTCCCAGGGTGAAAAACATAGGCCCTTTTAGCAAGAGCAGACACTCACCCTCACGTTGCAGGTGCCCCACAGGTGACACACAAATCTTCTTGTTCTCCCCAATAAACTCTGGAACACATAGGCAGCTTTTCCTTCACAAGCAGAACTAGGGGGTTGCCCCAGGAATCTGCAGGGTAACCTTTCCTGCCCCCCCCGGAGGGAAAGGGCACTGAGACCCGAAAACAGCGGTCTCCACCACTTCAGTTATCTTTTGTGTCTCTCTTTAAGGTGGAGACACACACCCTTCTACTTAAAAGTAGCCCTCTGTCAGGGCTGAGGCTCCTAGAGCCTTCTCTGAGCTGCTTTCTCAGCAAGCTCCCAACTTCACACTCACTCACTGAAGACTGACTGAAGACACTGACTTCAAAACTTCCCAACGTTGTATGCCAACTCCCTTGCTGCAGATTCCAATGTGGCTCATGTAGCTGCAATAGTTCTATTGGTGATGTCACCCCTCAGTCTCAGCTGAGACTAAGAACAGAGTGAGACAGTGTGAAACCCATTTAACTGGAGTTTCACAAGCTGCCTTCCCTGCCTACCACTAGGTCTGACTGGGATTCTAGTAACCCCGGGTAACAAGGGGTTTACACTCGCCCTTGACCAGGAAAATGACTGTCCGCAGTCATTGTTTACCCGGCCTTAGGCCATCCCACCCTAAGTGCTACCTGTGGAGGGGGGTGATCAGGCCCCCCTCCTACCATGTGCAAGCACAGGCAGGCAACACTAAGGACCTACAGGCCTTGAGCTGACATATCAGCCTCTACACTATCCACTTACTATGGACACCTAGAGGCTCTGGTAGAACCATCCAGAGTATAGCCCTGATAGATCAGCACTGCGGTCCCTACTGCAGGTCAGAGCCACAGCCTGTCCATCCCCCCTGACCCTCTAGGGAAAACCTATCTGCCTTTAACTGAATACCCCAAAAGCAAAAACAACCCGGGGACCTCCCCGACCTTGGGCAACCTGCAACCACACACCATTAAAATACCACATTTTGTACCATTTTACTGTCTCCTCCCTACCCCCACAACCACACATGTGGAAGGAAAGGGTTAATACAGTAATAACAACAATAACACCACAGTATTTTAAATTTCTACACACTAAAGCACTGATGAGGAACTCCAATGAGCCCCTCATCCACTTCTTGTCTTCTCTTCTGTCTTCCCAGGAACACCTGTAAGAAAAAGAAAGACAACAGACACTCTCCTAATTTGCATACACAGTCTACCTAGACCCCTACCATCAAAACACTAAAAAATCCCAAAAAGATTTTTTTAGAAAAAGGTAGAAAAACAGTATTTACATTAGAAAACAACAACATTATTTACAGTACACATTTGGGGGGATGTAGTGCCCTAAAAGTCCCAATTAGTGACCACAATGCCCGAAGGCTAGTCCAATAAAGAGTCTGTCCTGGGCCGGAGCCCGGTGAAGCACAGTTCTAAACAGGCCAAAGTCCCAAAGGGGAGAGTCTTTGCAGACAGTTCACACATTTTGAAGTCTGCTAGTGTAGGGTGTGTACTGCAATGTCATAAAGACAGAAAAGTTTGGACTTACCAGCCACTTGTAGAATGGAAATTTTGGGTCCGACCTGCACTTCTGATGAAGACTCTCCCTGGCAGCATTTCTTCCGATACAGCTGGGTGGACATCTTCCGGGAACCACAGGAGGGCACATCTGGGAACTGCTGGGCTGATGTCATCTCTGGAGATGGAACCTTAGAACAGGAACAAAAAGAAAACAGCTGGTCCGACGTCATCCGATTACCAGGCGATGAACAGGATACAGGTGGGCTGGTGTCCTCTCTGAATCTGAAGTCATCTGGTGGGCCAGTCGATGGTTTCTGGAAAGGCCAGTACACTGTAGACTGATGAATGTGGGGCACCTGAGTCCTGGATGTCCATATTGGCGAATCAATAAAGGCACTTCACAGTCTGGTGTGGCAGTATTGACTACCACTGCTCGGCTTTCCATTTTGTAGGCACGGGCACATTTACTGGGAGGTCCTTGCACTAAGACCAATAGCACCGGGGGTCAGGAGCTTGAATTATTACCCCGTCTGGGCGCACATAATTCACACAGTGGGAGATTTCACGTCCCTCTCCGTCCACTATTGTCACTCTGTCTATAAACAGTGTCCTACCTCTCTTCCACTGGGTACACGTCTCAGTCTGTTCTTTACATGCTTATTGGCCCCAGGATGCACACTTTTTATTGCTTCATCCCAGATCCAGGATTTCCTGCTGTTCTCAATCTCCTCCTAGACCTTCTGAGCAAAGGTAGGAAAGGTCATACCATAGGTTTCATTTGCCTTTCTATGAACCAGTCTCTCCTCTTTACTTGCTTTGGTCAATCTAAGACCGCTGGCCTGGCTTAGGGGTGGCCAGTCCTGGTTCTGCCAGCTACGCATCCTTAAAGAAATTAGAAACGGATCCCTGACTTCTTCTTCTTGTGAAGCCAGGGCAGTGGCATCACCACTTTCTTCCATACATTCCTCCGAGGCAAGATCTTGCGGCTGTGTACCCGTTCCTTTTTCACAAGGCCACATAGGTTCCCCCTCATCTTCCTCTTCACTGAGGATCTGAACCCAGGAGTGAGCAGTCGTTCTCACTCCTGAGACTATCCACTCATCACTAGGCGCAGAGGTCAACACCTCTCACTCAAAGGCCTCCTGCATCTCATCTTCACCTAAGAGACTTGGGCTAGGCCCCCCCCTCCAGGAGTCTATTGATGCTTTATCCGAACTTTCCTTTTGGGATCCAGCATCCGAAATTTCAACTTCTGGTTCTGTCTCTAACTCTGCACCCTCTAGCTTTGTGCCACACTCCCCCGAGGGGCCTTCCTCCACAGGCTCCACCTGGTGCTGTGTGCTGCCAACTGCATATTTCTGAACCTTTGTCGATGTGGGAGCCAACTGGACTGGAGGCGCTTTATACAAGCCATATTTTTCTAGGCATCCAGCACAGTGAGGAATCATGAAGACGTCCCTTCCAGCTCTCAAGCATATTTGACATACATGCACTGGAAAACCAGGAATCGCCACATGAGGAGGCAGTTGCCCTCCATAGCAGCACTTTTCAATATCCCTCAGTCTATTTACTGCTGCTGTTACTGCAACCCGGGCATGATCCTGGTAACCAGCTGGTCCTGAGGCCATAACTGCAGAAAAATAAACAAAAGTTCACTGTAACTAAAAGTCCTACTTTATTGAACACATCTCTTTTGTTGTAAAATGGCTCCTCTGCTGCTATGTTTACTTTACTACCCCACCCTGTAATGGTGGCAGCAGCACTCCTGTGCATCAACATTCAGAATCTGGGTCAAGCCACTGCACACCCGATTTACACAAACCACTGATAACTTTTGCTCAAACTGCACAACTTGCTCTGTTCTTGCTTTAAACACATTTACTTGATTTTCCACGGACTTTTTACATGCTGGTAAAATTTATTTGATTCACAGTCCGTTAAAGCTTCAGGTTTTTAGCACAGGATTGCCTGTATAACTAGTGCTGCACTTTGGCTACAACCCACAGTCTCTCTCTGGCTTCAAACTTTAAACTGAGGCTGGACTCATTACTATGCACACAGTCAATGGCTTAACAGACTTGCACTTGCTGGCAGGACTTGACACAGTCGTTACTTGCAAAGCGACTACACTGCTGCACACACATTTATATGGCATAGGGGCGAAAATCACTGTTTGAGCAGTTTTTAGGTTGTTATTTACTGTTATCAGTAGCAGTTTGCTGCGATGGGGAAAAACGGCCTGCAGCCAGTTCTTGGAGGCCTCAGAACAGAAACGGGCGGGCAGTCCTGCCGATCGTCTTTTCGACCACCACTTTTGCAATTCCGACGATCGATTAGCGGGTTGAGCCCGATTTTGAACTAGAAAGTCTATTTTTATAAAGTTTACAGCGATTTTAACACTCCGTGATGCTCCCCTACTAGCCAGTACACGCACTCCACTCACACTCCCTCTCGAATGCTGGGGCAGTCACTGTAGAGCTGGCTGAGGGCGGGACTGATCTCAGCCTGACCAATCACATGATGCCATGCAAATGAACCTCTTCTTCCTCGCGAGGGCTCTTCTTCTCACAGCGATCGTCGAACAGGCAAATTTAAACTGCAGAATGCAACTTTTTTTCTTTACCAACTGACTCCATGGCGGGAGCCCATTTCAGCCATTTAACATAGCCATTACTCCTGCACGTCTCTCATTTCTTCCAGAAAGCATTTCCAATGTCCAGGGCACAATTTTCCTGTTGCTACCCCTAGTCTTCCACACTTTTTCTTTACCACAGTTCATTTTAAAAGCATTTCAAACGTCCAGGGCACAATTTTCCTGTTGCTACCCCTAGTCTTCCACACTTTTCTTTACCACAGTTCATTTTACAAGCAGGCAAAAACACTGTAAACAATTGATGCAGGACAAGGGCACACTCTTTGGCTTTACTGCTCCTTGGTAAACAGTTGGCAATTTTAAACAGCAGCATAAGATCCACAGCACACAGCAACACACTTGGTTAGTTGCTTCAGCTTTTTGGGCTACCCACTGCCAGATAGCCAAAATGCTAGCCCCCTTGCCCAAGCACCTTCTTCCCAAAAAAAATTCAAAGCGGTGCCTCCATTTTTGTAACCCCTCACTCCTGCCTTTTTAGCAAAATGACAGTTGGCATGCTGTTGAAGCTGACAGCAGTACCTGGTGGGGACTGGGTTCGGGGATGATGAGGTTACTCGGCACAGGGGACCTAGGTTTGGCTACTCTGCACAAGGGCACCCAAGTAAATCCGAACACAGGAAGCAATAACTGTAATGTCCAGAACCAGGAATGGGATTCTTCAGTGTGGCTTTTATTCACATCCAAGTTGAACAACCAAAGCATAGACGGACCCCCATGGGGCTACATTTCCTGGTAATGCAGATTAGAGACTACAGAACACTTTATCACTATTTCCAGCCCATAGGCTCTAAACCCACCAAGCACACAGCCTGGACTTGCACGCAGCTTTGGGTACACAGCCCGACTTGTACACACTTGGGTTTTCCCCACTGGCCCGGCTCCCCCGCCGGCCACTTGATCCGCGGTCCATTTGAGGAATGAACCAATTATCCAATTTGTGGTCCATTTGAGGAATGAACCAATTATCCTGTTGTGGCTCCCCAAACCACACTAGAGTCTTCGACTCCTAGAGAGAATTTTCCTCACAATCCCACATCTGGGTACTTCCCTCACCACTAGCCAAGTGCCTGAGGCAAAGTAGAAATCCACAGAAGAAATCCGTAGAGGTGGACCAGGTCACTAAAGATGGGGGGCCACCCACCTCCAGCTCCCACAGCCCATACCCCGGCCATTTCTATGGAAACTGAACAATTCCTTTACTGAACTTTCAAATGTAGATTCTGGGTAGACGTCTGTCACAGCTCCTCTACATATCATTTGCATCCCAACAAGCTCTGGACTTGAACCTACTTTTACTTTGCTTAGCCCATTACTCTAGGCTTCTGAATATTTAATAGTTCAATCCCCACATTGTCACACAAGTCCCAGGGTGAAAAGGGGGGATGGAGTGCCCTAAAAGTCCCAGTTAGTGACCACAATGCCCGAAGGCGACTCACAAATCTTCTTGTTCTCCCAAATAAACTCTGGAACACATAGGCAGCTTTTCCTTCACAAGCAGAACTAGGGGGTTGCCCCAGGAATCTGCAGGGAAACCTTTCCTGCCCCCCCCAGAGGGAGGGGGCACTGAGACCTGAAAACAGCGGTCTCCACCATTTCAGTTATCTTTTGTGTCTCTCTTTAAGGTGGAGACACACACCTTTCTACTTAAAAATAGCCCTCTGTCAGGGCTGAGGCTCCTAGAGCCTTCTCTGAGCTGCTTTCTCAGCAAGCTCCCAACTTCACACTCACTCACTGAAGACTGACTGAAGACACTGACTTCAAAACTTCCCAACATTCTATGCCAACTCCCTTGCTGCAGATTCCAATGTGGCTCATGCAGCTGTGATAGTTCTATTGGTGATGTCATCCCTCAGTCTCAGCTGAGACTGAGAACAGAGTGAGACAGTGTGAAACCCATTTAACTGGAGTTTCACAAGCTGCCTTCCCTGTCTACCACTAGGTCTGACTGGGATTCTAGTAACCCCGGGTAACAAGGGGGTTACATAGACATCAACTCTATTCTGTGAAACTGGCTATAACATAAAGAATATGACACCAAAGAGGGAGCAAGTAGGTAAGAAGGATTGCGGTAGTAAGACCTAGCGGAGAGAAAGTAGTAAGAGGGGAGGAGAGATGTGTAAGAGGTGGGGTAGGAAAGGGGTGGTAAGACAAGTAGAAACTATGAGGTATAAGTCCTGGAGGAGGACACTGAGACAGTAATAGGAGCTCCCGGCTGCCTGCTTGCTCTTCTGGGTGCGCTGCAAAAGGACTCCCTCACATTTCTCCTTTGCAGAGATCGGGTGGGGATAACATACTATTTGCCAGCAGATTAGGCCTTACGGTCTATCGAGTCTGCTCGAACTTTAGATCCTTAGTTGGGTGCCGAGACCCTCCCATCCCTTGTGCTCCAGAAACCCATATCATCCATCCTCACCCCCCTGGGCAGGACATCATCTGATACATCCACTTTCTGTGTCTGTCTCATCCTCTCTTAAAGCCCTCCACTGTGGATCTCTGAACTAGCTCACCAGGCAGTGCATTCAAGGGTCCACCACCCTCTCAGTGAAAACCTCCTCCTCTTTTCCCCTTACCACCTTCAACTTCAAACCATGCCTCTGGTGATACCTCCTGCTTTAGTCTAAAGATCCCTCCATGTTTACCTTATTTATTCCCTTGAGGTGCCTGAAGACCTCAATCATGTCCCCTGTCTCTTCTCTCCTCCAGTGAAAACAGGCAGAGCTCCTTAAGTCTGTCCTCATCGTCAAATCCCTAGCCTCGTATCATCTTTGTTGCCCTCCTCTGTACCCTCTCTAGGAGCTGTATGTCCCTCTTTAAGTGTGGTCTCCAGTACTGTACACAGTACTCAAGGTGTGGTCTAACCAGTCCATTGTACAGTGGCAGAATCACTTCCTTGCTCCTATAGGTGATCCCCCTCACGATGCATCCCAACATCCTGTTTGCCTTGCTGCCACTCTCCTGCACTGCTGGAGTTATTCATACAGCCATCCACCATGACCCCTAGGTCTTTTCCCTATTGAGGCCTCAAGCGCCTCCTCCCAGGGTGTACCTGTGTTTAGGGTTTCCCGACCAAGATGCAACACCTTGCACTTGGTGATATTGAAATTAATTTCCATGTGTGAGCCCAGCTTTCCAGGGTGTCCAGGTCCTTGAGCCAACCTCCCCTCTTCTCCCTCAACTACTGCTCCCATCTTGGAGTCATCTGCGAAGAGACTCATTTCACACCCTATACCCTCCCTGATGTCCGATATGTATGCATTAAACAGGATCGGACCCAGGACCGAGCCCTGCGGTGCCCACTACCAACCTCTCTGAGGTTGAGGCTCCCCACAGATCACTACTCTCTGGAGTGCGTCCAGCTAGCCAGTTTTCAATCCATCTGACCATCAAGGGCCTACTCTAACCCATCAGTTTCTCCACCAGACCATTGTGGGGACAGAGTCAAACGCCTTGCTGAAGTCCAAGAATAATACATCCACAGGCTTACCCTGTCCAGTTCTGATGTTACCCATTCATAGAACTCCACAAGGTTGGTTTGACATGATCTACCTGGCACAAACCCATGTTGCCGACTATCCAGACCTCCACCTCTTTCCAAGTACACCCCAATCGTTCCTTTAGTATACTCTCCATTAATTTTCCCACCACGAGGTCAAACTGATGGGTCTATAGTTACCGGTGCTTCCTCGATCCCCCTTGTGGATTGGTACCACATGTGCCTCTCGCCAATCCCTAGGTACCCTCCCTGTCTCAAGTGACCTGCTGAAAAGCTCCGCCAGGGGTGCAGCCAGTATGTCCGCTATGTCCGCCAATTCCCATAGTACTCTCGGATGAATGCCATCCAGCCCAGGAGATTTGTCTTTCTTTAGGGCCTTGAGGGCTAACCACACCTTTCTGGCAGAGATAGCATCATCCGTCCCCTCCACCTTACTGGCCTTTTTATCTTTACCCAGATGTGACACCCCTGGGGTACCTCTCTCTCCCTCTTGCTCCATTTTTGTTGCTCCCCTGATCCCACTTACTGATGTTTCTATCCCTTGTGCCTTGCTTTGTAGATATCCCATCCCCTCCCTAGTGAACACAGAGGCAAAGTACTCATTAAATACCTCTGCCTGGTCCCTTGCCTTTTCACCCACCCTCCTTCTGATCTCAATCTGCTGAGATGGCCCTTAGTTTTCTCTGCTCTCAATGTACCGGAAGAACCCCTTTCCCTCCATGTTCCCTGTGCCAGCCACTCTTTACTGGACTTTGCTACCCTCACCATGGGTGACTTTTCTAGATGCAAGCTGGTACATTCCTTATCCCTACCCCTCTTGTTGTTTTATATTTTTGTAGGCCGCCTTCTTTTCTCTGACTGCTACCTGTACCTCACTGGACCACCAGCATGGTTTATGTGACCTTGCTCCTTACGTTTCAACTAAGTGCAGATCCTGACTGCCTCATGTAGTCCCGTTTTATGACCTCCATCTCCTTTCCACACTTGTCATTGAGGTAATCCCCATCAAGTGATCCTTGAGAATATTTCCCATGCCCATGAGTCTGCCCCCTGAAGTCCACTGCCAGTGTCCTAGATCCCCCTCCCCATGTTTATTTGAAACCAGACAGTATTGTGGTGGCTCCCAGTCAGGGGTCTTGTACAACCATGTCCCTTACCAGATCCCCATCTGCCAGAACCACATCCAGGACATGCCCTCTTTGGGCTCCATCACATGCTGTGTTAAGAAAACATCCTGGAAGCCATCCAGCAGCCTCTGCTCCTTGGCCACCTTAGAGGACATGGTTCCCCAGTTTGTCCTGGCATATTAAGGTCCCCATCAACACCACTCCTTCCCTTTTGGTCCACACTGGGCAATGATGTTGTCCAGCAAACCATCCTCTAGAACCTCACTCATCCCGGGGGCCCTATATGCTACACCCAGCTTGACCTTATTTCCTGCTGAGGATCGTAAAGTGACCCATAAGGCCTCCACGTTTCCCTCTGCCTCTTCTACCCTAGCAATTTCTATGTCATCTCTAATGAACATAGCCACTCCACCCCCTCTGCCCTCCTTTCTATCCTTCCTGAGCATAGTGTACCCCTGTACGTTTAGGTCCCAGTCATGGTTTTTGTTGGCCCACGTTTCCGTGACCGCCGCCACATCCACCCCCCCTCGAACAGCATGGCCTGGAACTCTGGCAACTTGTTTCCCAAGCTCCTGGCATTTACTAACACCAACCCCCATCCCTTATCCCTGATTCTCTTTGTTGAACCCCACCCAGATTCCTTATACTTCCATCCTCCCTCTGCTCCTCCTGAAACCTCCATCCCCAATCTGTTTCCCCCCTTCCCCCCTTGGGCATGAAGGCTACTCCCCTCATCTGGAGGAGAGGGCTTCTGGTCAGCCCCTCCCTTATCCCTTCCCCCCTCACAAGTTTAAACCCCACCTTTCTTGTATGTAGTCAGCCATCCCCTGTTTAAGGACTTCCTTCCCTAATGGGGCAAGATGAAACCTGTCCTTGGCATATAGTCCCTTATCCTCCCAAACTCCATTCCAGTTCCCTAACACCCCCAACCCTCTCTTTCACCCCACTTCCTGAGCCAGTCATTAACCTCTGTGAGCTTCATTTTTTTCTCCACTGAGGCCTTTGGTACTGGCAATATCTCTGAAAAGGAAATGTTGCATCCATTATCCCGACAGACTCTGGCAAGTTCTTGGAACCTTGCTTGGATTTCCAAAATGCTATTTCCCTCTAGATCATTAGTTCCCAAATGCACCAGGAAATCCGGTTTCCCTCCACAATCCCTAACCATTTCATACACCATGAACTTTGCTCTGTGCAGTGTCAGCCCAGAGATACACACTACCTTCACCTGGCTATGGCATCCACGCCCCTGTCCCTCCCACTGGATACCCCTAATCATCGAGTCTCCCAATAACAGAATCTTAACACGCATCATCCTTATGGTTACCTCCACTATGCCCTCTCAGCCCCCCTTCCCCCCCTTTATTCATGATCTCAATTTCGTGGGAGTCTTCCTGCCTTACTAGAGACCCCCTTGTCATCCTCCCCTTTCTGCCTCCCTTGCTATTTTGCCCATTAACTCAAACTCCTCTGAATAGGTGTCCCCTTTAACCCTCTCTTATCCGAACCATTTATCCTGGCCCTGATGGTTTCTCCTTCCCCCACACCGCCATCCTCCCCCCTTGTAATAGTACCCCTGCCTCCAGAGGCTCTCTGTGGGTCCCCTTTAGCTAGGGCCCCATCCTTGGTACTGACCCCCCTGCTGAAAGGGGGCTCCTCTCCCACCTCCTTGTCTTGTAAGGAGCAGGAGTATCATTGGACCAATCACAATACAGTTTGGGGCACAAAGGAGGACTGAAAAAGGATACCCAGACTAAAAAAAAAAAATTAAGGTGACAGTGCCCAATAAGGTACTTTTACAATTCACAGGACCAGTTGGCAATGATTAGTAATGACTGCTAATCATTGCCACATTTGACTTGCGTTTTCCCTGATCTTGGGTCGCAAATTGTGATGCGAACCTGCTTATTTTATGCCTTGTAGTATATGGTCAGGGCTTATTGTGTATGGAATTTGGTGGCTTTCTAAAAGCTGTTGTAGGACAATTCAAAGGTCGTGGAAAGTTGTAGTATCGTTGTGATGTCACAGCGATACTACAACAACTTGTCTCCTTTAAACCGTTTACATAACTCCTTAGCACAACGTTCTAATGGCATGTTGAGCACAGCTGGATTGGCTAGCTGAAAAGAAGTAAGTTACTTTAATTAATTGAAGTTTTTTTTTAATAAAAATGCTGCAGTTTATTTTTATTCATACGAGTAGGTGCGCATGCAGAAGAGCGGAGCGGGGGTTGTGGCAGAAGACGAGCTGCTGGCTAAGCACACGCTGAGCACTGTGTAAAAATAAAAGTATTTTTTTAAACCATATACTATATAAAATAGTTTGTGGACAACCATACACTAACAAGGCTGTGTTACTATCTCAGGATTGAGATGACATCATGACCTTTCAAGCTTTACTCTCAAGTTCCCTATGATGTCATTTCACCCCTTGATGGAAACACAGCCTTGTTGTGTATGGTTGTCCATACATTATTCTATATGTTTCTATGTTTCTACGTACTGATCCCCATTATTTTCAATGTATTCATAAATGACCTACCAAGGTTAAAACTCCTGCCGTTATATCCACTGCCCTGTAGACAGACTTTGATACCCTTTCCCACTGGTTTATAGCCAACAGATTAGCCCTCAATCAGACTAAAACAGTGTCTATATTGTTTGAGTCCAAAAAAATTTTTCATGACTGGTCCTTCTCTGGCTATAAATACTCCTGACCGTGGGACCATGGAATCTGTAGCTGAGTACAGTACCTTGGCTTTCCGTTCACCCAATCCCTGGATTTTGTTACTCACATTCAGTCTTTGTTGTCCAAATAATTCAGAAAGTTTGGAGCCTTATACAGGGTGGGTGACTACCTCGCCCAAAACCTGAAGAAGTCGTTAGTAGAACACCTGATTTTCATGGTAATTGACGATGGTGATGTGGTCTATGGTTCTGTTCCTAAGTGCCACCTATCTAAGATGGATTCCCTATTGAATGCCCACTGTATGTTCATTTTCTGCTGCCCAGTGTGTACCCACCACTGCCTGCTCTATGACCACTTGAACTGGCCTTTTCTGGGTGATAGATGTACTCAGCACCTTGCCTTATATGGTTTTAAGTTTTCGGCGAAATAAACTCCCAAGATACATGGGGTCCTTACTTACACCATCTACCCCCACAGACACAACTTTCGACCTAGCATGGCATGGGTATGAACATACGAAACTGCCAGCAGAAACAGGCCTCATATTCTATCAAGTCTACTCAAATGTGCAACTAACACCCTTACTTTGCAGCTGCCCCACCCCCTCCCCCCTTACCTTGTCCCATCCCCTTTTGAAACTACCCATTGTCTTACATGATACCACCACCTCTGGCAAAGTGTTCCACTGCGCAACAACCCTCTCCATGAAATAGTGCCTCCCCATTTCCCTCTTATATCTTTCCCCCAATCTAAGACCATGACCTCTTGTGTCCCTCCCCCTTCTTAGCCTAAATATCCCTTTTGTACCCATCTTGTTTATCCTCTTTAAGTATTTAAAGGCCTCAATCATATCTCTCCTGTTCCCTCCTCACCTCCAAGGAGTACAAATTCAGCTCACTCAGCCGCTCCTCTTATGGTTTGTCCTCCAATCCCTTGATCAACCTAGTCACTCTATGCTGTACCCCCTTCAATAATCTGACATCCTTCTTTAGTATTGGGTGCCAGTACTGCATGCAGTACTCCAGTTGTGGTCCAACCAGTGACCTGTAGAGAGGCAGGATCACCTCCCTGCTCCTTGAGGAGATTTCTCTCGCAATACATCCCAGCATCCTGTTTGCCTTTACAGCTGCCTTCCTGCACTGCTCTGTGGTGTTCATTTTTCCAGTTATAACAACTCCCAGATCTTTTTCTTACTCGGTGGCATTTAGCTGCACTCCTTCCAGCTAGTAACCCTTCCCTGGGTTCTTTGCTCCGAAGTGCAGTAACCTGCACTTTTTAGCATTGAACCTTAACTGTCACTTTTCTGACCACTCCTCTAGTCTGGTCAGGTCATCCTGCAGCCTTTGCCACACTGCTATGTCATCCACCACCACCCCCAGCTTGGTGTCTTCAGAGAAGAGACTGATCTTATTCCTGATGTCATGTGAGCTGTCCGTTATGAATATCCCAAACAGCACTGGCCCCAGTACTGATCCCTGTGGCACCCCGCTCGCCACAGACCTTGGAGATGAGAGTTCCCCCCCAACCACCACCACTCTCTGCTGTCTCCCCTGTAGCCAATTCTCAATCCAGTTGGCCATCATAGTCCCCACCACCACGTATCTCAACTTCCCCCCCAACCTCCCATGTGGCACTGAATCAAAGGCCTTGCTGAAGTCCAAATAGATGACATCCACAGCATGGCCTTTGTCCATCTCCCTCGTCACCCAGTCATAATACTCAATCAGGTTGGACTGACAGGACCTTCTTGAGACAAATTCATGTTGATGACTGTCGTGGAGCCCATTGTCTTCCAGATAGGTTACTAGCCTCTCCTTCAGGATTGTCTCCATTAGCTTCCCTACAGCGGATGTTAGGCTTACTGGTCTGTAATTGTCCAGTTCATCCTTCAGGCCATTTTTATGGAGGGGTACCATGTGGGCCATACTCCAGTCCTGTGGTATGTACCCTGTGTCCAGGGAGGTGCTGAACAGGTCTGCCAGTGGTCCAACCAGGACCTCCGCCATTTCCCTCAGCACTCTGGGATGTATACCATTAGATCCTGGTGCCTTATCCACCCTCAGGGCCCTTAGACCTTCCAAAACCCTTCCCTCAGTGATTACTCCATCAGTCACCCTCTCCCACCCCACCCCCTGTGATAGCTGCCCGCCTTCTCCCTCATGAATACAGAACTAAAGTACTCATTCAGTGCCTCTGCCTGTTCTGCCCTTTCTCTGCCCACCCCCATCCCTCCTAATCCTCACTATCTGGTCCTTGCAGCTCCTTCTCTCCATATATATCTGAAAGTCCTTTTCCCCATCCTTGATGCCCTGTGCCAGCCTCAGTTCCCTGGAAGTCGTGGCCATCCTGACTCCCCTTGTAACTTCTTTGAACAAGGAATCTGGGTAACAAATTCATTGTTACTGGTTGTAAACTTAACTTGGGGAAATCAGATTTTAGTTACAAGCTCCCCCAGTTGTGGAGCAGTCTGGCCATGGGTGATAGCCCCCACTTCAGCATTGCTTCGGCTAAACTGTACCTCTTGAATTTTATTACCTTGCTCTGCAACTGCACTGGACTATGATCTGTTTTGTTTCTCTTGTTCCTTCAGGGAGTTGTTTCACAAAATGTCAGCGGTTACTTGCACATTGTTAGATTTAATGTAAATTGCTATGCACTGCCTGTACATACTATGTCCTGGACCTAATTCTGTCTGTGTAAATAGTGCACTACACTTCATTGTTTATCTCCCCTCCCTCATCTCTCCACCTCCCCTTCCTCCAGGTTGCATCTATAAATTAAATTTCCCTTGTATCTATGTACATTTAACTGGTAAGCTAATTTAAATAATAGTAAATAAATAAACAATAGGAAGAGGAAACAGTTATAATTGGTTGAAATCACATGCTCTTCATGTCTGATAGTGGCATTTATGCTTGAGAGTCTGGGTTTCTCAGTCTGGATGCAAGCAGCAGGGGTGGTGGTTGCCAAAGTTACTGCTGAGAAATCTTGCATTTAATGATGTGGTGTCCACTCATTTTCTACTTTGTGGGCATCACATTACAGGGTGGAAAGCACATAATAGGAGATATGTTGGGAACTGTATCACAAACTGGGGAAAATAAAGTGAAAGGAAAACCAAATGGAATCATTGCAAAAACGATTCAACTGATGAGGAGAAAGTGATAGACAGAACACATTTTTTATGCTTCGATCATCCTCGTCAAGGAAGAAGCCCTCACAGTCTTCCAGACTGGAGTTGTTCTCACATGGGAATCCTTGTGTCATCCGTTCTTCACTGACCAGATTAACAGACAATTTGTCAATGCTGACAACCTCAGGCTCTTCTGGTTCATCCTCACCACCACTGCTACCTGTGGTAGAAATACAGACATAATTGTGTTGTGTGTAATGCACCCCACAGTCAGCTACAGAAATGTCAGCATACCAACATTTCTAGGTGACAGATTTGGGTATCCCTTCGCTATGGCGACACTGGCACACCAAAACCCTCACAGCAAAACCCCCACCACACCTATATTGGCAGCGATGGGGGTTTCACTTTGATCAACTGTTTGCCGATGGGGGGTAAATACCTAACTCCACTGTCTGTGCCACATGGAGTTAGATATCTACAGTAGGGAGGGTGTGGGGCACAGCCCCCCCCCCACATTGAGCGTCGCTGTCTTGCCAGTCATTTCGGGGACACGGGGTTGGGGGTGTCAATGGGTTCCTGGCACGGTTGGGGACATTGGTGAATTTGTTGTTGCACTGGTGTCATGGATCCACAGATTTGTACACCTACCACACTGAATACACACTTCTCACCAACAATCAAAGGTGAACAGCTCAGGTATTTGATAGCTACTGAGGTCGGTGTGAGACAATCAATAACCTTGCTGCCCTGGTACTGCAAGGGCTTGTCCACGATAGCAAGATGTCTCTCATCTGCCATATCTGCATCCACCACGCACTGCGCTGCACGCAGACCTGCCGCCTCATCAGCCTCATCCTCCACTTTTCCACAACATCTTCAATACCCATGTGGTACAAAACATCCCAAAGTGGATTTGTTGGGATTTTATCTTGTACCTTGCATGTTTTATCAACCCATTTATTTATTTAGGGTTCCATGTGATAACAGCGTGGCAAAAACAGCGATGACCGTTTCAGGCCAGCAATAGGAGCACCAGGAAAGACAGCGAGTGGAAACTTCACTGACGGGTTGGAACAGTGAAAATCAAAGCAACACCACACAAAGGTTCACAAGCAGGGGCTTTGTCCCCCCGCACCCCCCTTACATACTTGAAGATGCACTATACACCATAGGAAGGTCTAGCTGTTCCAACTCCTTAGTGAAGTTTCCAGTAGCTGTCTTTCCTGGTGCTCATATTGCTGGGATGAAATTGTCTTCGCCATTTTTGCCATGCTTTTTTGACACACCTTTAGTTAGTTAGTTATTTATGTATTTATTTTAAAGTTTAACCAAAAAAAAAAATACTGATTTTATAATAGCTTGTTTCCAGATGTGTCCTGGGGGAGAGGGGAGAGGGAGACAGCTAAATTATATAATTACTAAAAATACGAGAAGTCAAATGCAATGAAATGGAATTATAAGTAAAATCATAAATATCAGAGGCAATTTAGTAATGAGTGCAATTAGAAAATATAACTCTTTCTAAATGTAAAGGAGGGAACAAATGAAACAGCATGAACAGCACTTAACCAACACCTCAACTTCTCTGTCTAAGTAGATGCCATCCTGAAAAATTTGTGCTCCAAGCTTGGCACACTATATAGGAACCGTGGCAGCCTCCCACTACCAGCAAGGTGTGAACTAGTCCAGAAGATGATTTTACCTATCTTCGACTACTGTAATGTAGTCTACAGTGCCACTCCCAAGTCTTCCCTAACCAGACTGGGCACCCTTTTTAACTCCTTCTGTTGTTTCGCCCTGGATGCTTCCCCTCTCACTCACCACTGCATTCTCTACCACTCCCTCGCATTTCCATCTTTAGAAAAACGATGTCACCTTCATTATGCTAAATTCGCGTTACATTTTGGATTGGAACGCTCACCCCTTATCTTGTCTCCTCACTATCCTCCCTCCCTCCCCCCTGCCTGCCCACTCCCTTAGATCTTATGACTCTCGATTAATGGTAGTCCCTCATCGGTCAACCACTGTTGGCCAAGCGACCTTCTCTCACCGCCTTCCCAAATTATGGAGTTCACTTCCGCACCTGATCCACCACTCATCATCTCCCCATTCTATCTCCTTGGTGCTATGCAACTTCTTCTCTGTGAATTGTTCCTGTGGTTAACCTGCCTGCCATCTCCTCATCCAAGCTCACATACCTACATATTGTTTCCCTTGCTCCTGTTCCTGTCCTTCCCCCCTCTCCCAATCTTCCCACCCTCCCCTCCTTACATCCTTAAACCAGTTCCCCATTATAGTTGAATTAGTGCTGCACTATAGCACCTTCAGGTGTTTGCTCTCACAAGCATTTAGCGCTTAATAGTTCCCTTAGACTCTCAAGGTTTATTGTTCCAAATGCTGCTTTATAACATATATGTATATAGTCAGTGTCAGTGGCTCAGTAGGTAGCACACTCACCTCTGAGGCCGGGAGATCAGAGGGCTGTGGGTTCAGTTCCCACATCTGGCACTAGAGTTAATATCCCAGCAGTGACACTGTAGTGCAGCATGAGAGGGGTGCTGCATTTCTGAGGTGCCATCTTTCGGATGAGATGTTAAACCGAGGTCCCATCTGCCTGGATTGTTGGTAGTTCAGGTGGATGTTAAAGATCCTGTGGCACTTATCGAAAACAGTAGGGGAATTTCCCTGGTGTCCTGGCCAAATTTCCCTCATTCACTAAAAATACCACCAACAGCTTAATCTGGTTTAAGATCAGTTGGCATTTATCTGTATTCCCCTCCCCCGGGTCATGCCTGAAAATAGGCAGGATTTGTCTAGTGCATTTAACCGGTCAACAAAAACTAAATAAAATAATAAAATAAATGTATATACATTATAATGCACATGTATATGAATAGGTGTGTGTTTGTGTGTATATATTATGGTAGCACAGTAATGCTACCATAGTTAGGGTTGAGGAGCCATTTCTATGTTAAACCCCAAAATTTTGCACCTTAATAACTTTGCAACCGTTTGATGGATTTGCCTGAAATTTGGAATACACGATCAAGAACCATAGGCCTTGGCATCTATTAAGTTTTGTACCAGTCAGATACACGGCTGTGGAGTTATTAAGCGTGATTTGTGCGCACGTTTATGCTTTTTCTGGAAATTCTACGGTCCGGCGTATAGGTCTGATCTGTTCAGAAAAGACAGCCCAAAATCTTCAGGGAATGTGCGCCAGGGTCCCTGATGGCCTTTTGAAGATTTCGGTGAAAATATTAAACGGTTCAAAAGTTATTCAAAACAATTTCCCATTATAAGTCAATGGGAAAAGTTAACAAAAAGTTCAACACTTTCGCAAATGCATTTTACTTTCAGTATATGGGCCTGTTACTTTGCAAATAGCCATTTGTTTTCAGTCGGTGATCAGAAAATGCTTGGCATTTAAATTTGGGACCCTCTAGCAACCTAATTCTTTTGTATTCACCTAGTCGGACCCTGAGGATGCTAGCCATGTCTTTATTTTGGGGTAAAACACCCCAGAAATATGTTTTTCAAATTTCTGGAAAAAGTACTTTTGCAAAGTACTTTCGTGCTCACGAAAGTGTTGCAAATTTTTGCGAAAGCTTTTGTAAATTGCGACAGTAGTTTTCTAGTCTGTGGGAAAATGACAGCAATTCTTTGGCACTGAACTGCAAAAGGATGGTTGGGAGTTTTGGGCTGAAATTGGGAGGGAACACAGCTGACATCTCACAGATGTGCCTTTCAGTGTTGTATTGAAAAAATATTACATGGCAGCAAAGTTACGGCACTCCAAAGTTGACGGTTTTTCCCATAGGATAACATTACGGCGCCCGACGAATTACAGGAATCCTTTGGTACCCTGCTGCAAAACAATGGTTTCATCTTTTTTCCTGAAATTTGGAGGGAGGACAGCCAACTGAGATATAACCTATTTAGTATTCCAAGTCCTCATTTTCTGCTCCGATACCCATTATTATGCATACATTCTTTGTACTCACTGTCTTTCTCTATTCAGCTTTTGGGGAAAACCAGCCTGTGCGCTTACATTACTGTTACCATTGCCCTTTCCGCTTGCGGTTCCGTGCCCGTTTCACTTACCGTTGACATCTACGCCACCATGTGCGTTATCCTTTGCGTTTTCATTTGCATTGCGTTTCTGTTATTTTTTGCCATTTGTGTCTACAGTACTGTTTCTCTTTCTGTTTCACTTTGCGTCACCATGCCCATTGACATTTCCATTTCAGGCACCATGTTACTATGTGACAACACATCCGCGTGGCAGAACGTTCCGTCTACACACCATGTGCATTACCCTTTCTGTTCTCATTCACGCTTGCGTTACCATGTCACGCCACTGTTAGGCGCTTCTGTTTACATTACTGTTCTGTTACTATGCCACAAGACATCATTGTGCCCTCGCTCCTGCGCCGCATTATGTGGTGGGGCGCGGGTCTGAAAACCCCTGCTCCTTCGCTGCGTCATTCACTATTTCTCGTTATCATTCTCAAAAGAAGGGAAATTAGAGGCAAAAAACTCCATTTAATGCATTAGTTAGGGTTGTTCCACAGCGACAAAAGTGAGGAAATTCGCTGTTAGGGTTGAAAACCCTAACTCCGAATTCACCCCAGCACCACACACACACACAGACACACACACACATATGCAAGTATGGGGAAGGACCAAGTCAACACAACCAATGACAGACATCCAGCAGCAGGTGACAGAAATAACAAACAATTGTCTAAATGTACTACGAGACATCCCCACCCACCTGACCAGGTACTGCATGCTCAGTGGAGATCAACAGCAAAACTGAGGCCATGTACACCAGACGTACACATCCCTGATTGCAGCTGCACACAACGTACCACACTTAGTAATTGCATGGCCTTACCTACCGATGCCCCACACCAGACCACACCACATGTGGTGGGCCACCTGAGCAATAGAGTTGAGCAAAACCAAGGAGTAGTACAGGTATAATATCTCTGATTATAACAAGGGCTTGAGAAATGCAGCTTTCTAATTGACTGTAAACATTGTAACAGCCTTATGTTTAGTTTTTATTAAGATACATGTAGAGCCTAACCATATGATGAACATGGTTTAATGTTGTTTAAAAAAACAGTTTTATTATGATAGCAATAAGCCACTCCCAGGTATTATGTTAATGGTCAGTTTATCACTGTCTAGCGACATGTGGCACTCGGCTACCCCTCATTCAACATTAAACCCCTACAGGGTGATTAACAGACCATTTAACATAACTGTTGGTCATGCCTTATAGCTTAATTGTCTTTATGAGTAGATACTCTCACTCTGCTAGGTACTGCAGCAGCTTTGCAACACAGTGTCCCACCCAGTTACACCATACACTGTCTAGTTACTGGAGAATGGCTGTGAATATGAACTCATGAAGATGAACAGTGTAACTTGATCATTACAGTCATCAAAACCTTAGTGTGATTATAACTGACAGAGTCAGTGATGAGAATAACCCCTGCTGTCCTAGTACACTTACCCCATTGTGAGTTAAATCAATACTAAAAGACATTCTCTTTATATCTACACTATACCTACTTGATTCCTGTTGTACCACAATTAACATAGTTATCACTTTGATAGCATAAGTGACAGAAGTGTGGCAAACTCAAACACTAGGCATACAGCCTGAGTATGAAACAACTGTTAGAAAAATTACACTGTGTCCATAAGTGGCATAGATCACTCATTGCAACAATAGTAAATGTATCACTATTTGAATAAGTTAGTCATCACAGATGCAATGAGATTGTCTTTCTCAGGTACAACATACTCAGTAAGTGCCTCAGGAAAATCTATCAATAGACATCTCCGATACAGTGCGTCATTGTTGGCTCAGTAGTGCTATGATATTTAGAAGTTGCTTGGCCTGATCCATGCAATTACACTGTTTCTTACAAAGAATACTTACTGCATCTTTAGTATTGAAACATACTGAAGGTCTATGTATGTACATCAGCAGTACACCTTCATCAGTAAGAATGCATCTGATACTGGCAGTACGAATTTCACAGCGTTGAACAGGCAATGCTTTTTCATACGTTTACATCAGCCTCTCTATCTTGAGTAAACAGTTGCAGTAAATGTACTACTATGTAAATCACATACTAAATGTAACACTACTTTTATATTGAGCATGCTAGTGTCTTGTAGTTAATTTATGTACTTCTCTTAATTAATGTATACTCACTAGTGTTAAAACCTTTCTACAACTGTCATCATGCACCTTCAGCATTTATATTGACTAACTGCACAGTACCAGTTGTGGTGTGGTGTGGGGCATCAGTAGGTAAGGCCATGCAACTACTAAGTGTGGTACGTTGTGTGCAGCTGCAATCAGGGATGTGTACGTTTGGTGTACATGGCCTCAGTTTTGCTGTTGATCTCCACTGAGCATGCAGTACCTGGTCAGGTGGGTGGGGATGTCTCGTAGTACATTTAGACAATTGTTTGTTATTTCTGTCACCTGCTGCTGGATGTCTGTCATTGGTTGTGTTGACTTGGTCCTTCCCCATACTTGCATGTGTGTGTGTGTGTGGTGCTGGGGGGGTGAATTCCGAGTTAGGATTTTCAATCCTAACAGTGAATTTCCTCACTTTTGTCGCTGTGGAACAACCCTAACTAATGCATTAAACAGAGTTTTTGCCTCTAATATGTGTGTGTATATATATATATTATATATATATATATATATATATATATATATATATAGTGTGTGTGTATGTGTGTGTATATATATGTATATATATATATTGTATTTCTTTGAAACTTGGCTTCCCGGCCAATGCCCTTTGGGGTAACCATTGCCTCAGTGCTTGTGCACAGAGGTTCTTTGTCTTTTAACTTGTTTTTTGTTTTAATTGGGTTCACCACAACATCACCCAGATAGACCATCTTAGGGTAGTTGGTTCATTCCACTAGGGTGTCAAACAGACGAGGCATACTGATGAGTCCTGGTAGGATGAAACACGTGTCCATGTCTTCTGTTGGCACCCTTTGCAAATTGTGTGAGAGGCCTTTCGGCACCATGCATTTCTGCTTAAAGTTGAACCAATATAATATTCTGCGGTGATTTGCATATGCAGCCCATGATGCATTGCACACACACATATACACACACACACACACACACACACACACACACACACATATATATAAGAAATGCAAAATCACACATGCCCCCATAATGCAGAGCTATAAAGCGCCAAAGAAAGTCGTAGTTACGCTTTCTTGCGCATTCTTTGCTCACTCCTACAGGTCGCACAGTTTACGCAACTGGTCCAAAAGCTTCCAGGAACATGCGGCCAGGGTCCCCGATGTGCCTTTCGAAGATTTCGTGAAAAAATATTAAACGTTTCAAAAGTTATTCAAAAAACAAGTTTCCCATTATAGTCAACGGGACAAGTTAACAAAAAGTTAAACAGTGTCGCAAATCCGTTTTTTAGTGTTGCAAATTACCCCTGTAGTGTCACAAATCTGCCATTTTGTTTTCAGTTACTGGTCACAGAAATGCTTGGCATTTAAATTTGGGACCGTCTAGGGACACAATTCTTTCTGTGTTCACCTAGTCGAGCCCTGATGATGCTAGCCATGTCTTTTTTTTTTGGGTGGGGGGTTAAACACCCCAGAAATATGTTTCTTAAATTTTTGTAAACTGTAGTGTCGCATAGTAGTGTCACACTTGCGACACTTTTGTGTTTTTTTTGCGAAAGTGTCGTGATTTGCGACACTACTTTGCAACACTATGCCCAAAAGAATAGGAAATCTTTGCCATCCTGCTGCAAAAGAACAGTTTGGTCTTTTGGACTGAAATTTGGAGGGAAGACAGCCAATATCCCACAGATGTGCCTTTTGGTGGTTTGGTGACAAAATATTACAGGGCTGCAAAGTTACAGTACTCCGAAGTTGATGATTTTTCCTACGGGATGACATTATGGTGCCCGCTACGCCTTTCGGGGGCCCGTATCTCAGAAACGCTTCGAGATATGTACTTTTCGTCAGAAAATTGCTTAGCCCTCCCCACTAGTGGGCTAAGTATCAAACTAGCCAGGAAAATGATAAATTATATAACATTTTTTTTTCTACGTCGTATGGTTCCTGAGATATAAGCAATTTAGTATTCCAAGTGTTCATTTTCTGCTCTGAGGCCCATTATTATGCATACATTCTTTGTATTCACTGTGTTTCTCTATGCAGCTTTTGGGGAAAAAAAGGTTGTGCATTTTCGTTACTGATACAGTTAGCATTTCCACTTGCATTTCTGTTACCGTTTGCATTAGCTTTCCCGTCTAAGCCACTGTGTGTGTTACTCATTGCATTTTCATTTGTGCTTGCGTTACTGTTAACATTTGCGTTTCCATTACTGTTTTTGTTTGCGCTTCCTTTTGTGTCACTGTGTGCATTTCCATTTGCGTTTGTGTACACGCTTCCATTTGCATTTGTTTGTGTTTCCTTTGGTGTCATCGTTGCTGTTACCGTGTCTGCTTTTCCAATTGCATTACCGTGACTGTGCACGTTACAGTTTGCATTTTTGTATGAGCTTGCATTTCTGTTTTCATTAATGTTTGCACTTGCATTTCTATTACCGTTTGCATTACCATTTACGTTTGCATCACCATGTGCGTTAACGTTTGCGCTTACGTTTGCGTTACCATTACTTCACTATTTATAGTGCACATTCTCAAAAAGAAGGAAAATTCATGGCAAAAACTCTGTTTAATGCATCAGTTTGGGTTGTTCCACAGTGAAAAAGTGAGGAAATTTGATGTTAGGGTTCCACCACCTTTGCACTAACCCACCCACCCACCAACAGGCATCGGGGTGTGCGTTGGGGTCATCGGTCTAACTCTCACCCCATTCTCCTATACTGTACCACCTCAGCTTGTTTACATGGGATGGGGTGAGGTGGGACCGATGACCAAGCTCACCCGATGCCTGTCAAGTGAAGTGAGGGTGAGGGGTGAGGGTACAAGGGGGTGGGAACCTAACATTGAATTTCCTCACTTTTGTCACTGTGGAACAGCCCTAACTGATGCATTAAATGGATTTTGTTGCCGTGTGTGTGTGTGTGTATGTATACATATACATATATAGTTGCCAGATTTGAATGTGAATGGAATGGATTTTTCTACTGTATCAGACACGCTGGTAGCCTGTGCAGGAATATTTAAGTTTGAAATTTTAAAAGAGAGGGATATACTGAAAGAGCTAAAAAATTTAAATAAAAGTAAATCAGGAGGTATTGATGGTATTGAGGCCCAATATTTAAAATTGGGAGCACATGTTATAGCCCCTATTGTGACCTATTTGTTCAATTGGAGTCTGAGTACTTCTACTGTTCCTGAAATTTGGAAGATGGGGAAAATTATTCCCATTTATAAGTCTAGGGATCGAACTATTCCTTCAAATTATAGGCCAATAGCCCTTTTGCCAATTTTATCTAAAATCTTGGAACGTAAAGTCTATGAACAGGTAAATAATTATTTAGATACAAATATTGTAATAGTAGATGAACAACATGGTTTTAGAAAGGGGAGATCCACAAACACTGCCCTGTTGGAATTTAATGACCTGGTTGCTACATCTATGAACCAAGGAAAGTACACAGGGGCAGTGTTTATGGATCTCAGTAAGGCTTTTGATTTAGTTCAATATGATTTGCTTTTGATTAGATTAAGGGCCATAGGGATTAAGGTCCAAATATTAAAATGGCTTGAGTCATATTTGACAGATATCAATGTGTTCAATGTGGCATAATGATGTCGGCCCCTGGGAAACTAGAGAGAGGTGTTCCCCAAGGCTCTATTTTGGGCCCATTATTATTTAATATTTATGTTAATAATTTGGTTCATGAAATTAAACATAGTGAGGTGAGACTGTACGCAGATGACACTGTTTTAGTGGCGTCTGCTGACGGTCTTACAGGTATGATAGATTCGCTTCAAAGTGATTTGTTACAAATGCAAAAATGGTTCAGTAAATCTGGTCTTCTTTTGAATGCTGAAGAAACACAAACTATGTTGTTTTCGATTGGTTCATATAGAGGAAAAGAGCCCAAACCACAATTACATTTACAAGATGGTACAAGGATTGAAAATGTATTAACATACAGATACTTAGGGTTTCAAGTAGATGTTAGAATGACATATGTAAATCATATATCAGTCCTGGTAAAGAAAGTGAATAAAAGATTAGGGGCCCTTAGAAGAGTTGCAGTAGCTTTACCTTTGGTGGCAAAGGAGCGATTGGCAAAACAGATGCTGTTACCCGTATTGGAGTATGGTTCTATAATTTACATGAATTCGACTAAAACTGCTTTAAATTTGGTTAATCAAATGTATTATAGGATAGAGTAAATTTGCTTTGGAGTATTAAAATGAGCATCATTATATAATTTATAATAAGTTAAATTGGCTTCAACCTGAAGCAAAAGAAACTATCTCTGGCTTACTATATGTCATAAGATAATTCACAAAAAGTATAACCATCCTTTGTATAAGCAATTAAAAAGAAAGATAAATAACGAATCATATATAAAGACTAGGAATCCATTAAGCAATATCCCAGTGTATAGAAGCTTTAATAGACTAGGGGATAATATGCTCCACAATAGTGTAGCATTAAGTTGGAATGGTATTACTGAATCACAGAAAACAAATTTAGATTTTTTTAAATTTAAAAATGAATTGTTTAATAGTTTGTAATTTTTATGTATGTGTTTTAAATAATGTATGTATGTAGAGTGCGATTATGTTTGTTTGTATTAGTTATGTTGAATGTCAATTGTTAATTGGTAATTGTATTAGAATCTACATGCAGGACTTTGTTGTAAATGGGACTTTGTCCTAACAAATGAATTTCCTGTGAAAAAATAAACTTTTAATCAATCAATCAATCATATATATATATATATATATATATATATATATATATATATATATATATATATATATATATATATATATATATATGTGTGTATGTATGTATATATATATATGTGTGTATATACTGATATATATATGTATGTGTGTGTGTATGTGTATATATATATATATATATATATATATGTGTGTGTGTGTGTGTGTGTATATTATTTCTATAATTTATTTATTTATTTCACATTTCAGATTAATACCTTTGAGCCAAGAGGCTCTTTTACAAAGGTTCCAAGTCAAAGCATGAACAAAACATAAAGCAGGGAACGTTTTGCCCCTTGTAACTATCACCCATTATTACTAACATACATACTAGACGCCAGCAGAGTAGGCCTCTTGGTCTATCAAATCTGCTCATGCTTCAGCACCCTGAATGGTACTGTAGCTATCTACCTGGCTCCAGCCACTGTTACAATATCCCTAAGTCCCACCCCCCCAGGTATCTTCCCCTTCTTCACCCCTTGTCTATACCTATCCCACCCTCTCTTGAACCCTTCCACCGTAGTTGCCTGTACCAGCTCCCCGGACAGGGCATTCCATGGTTCCACCACTCTCTCAGTGAAGTACCTCCTCCTCCTTTCTCCCTTAATTCTCCCACCCTCAATCATATGAACATACATACAAACATACAAATGTGCCAGCAGAAACAGACCACCCAGTCTATCTAAGTCTGCTCGAGTGTGCAGCCAACACCCCTAGTTTGTAGCTGCCCCACCCCCTCCCCTTTGTCATCCCACTGCCACCCCCCGCCCTCGCTCTCCCCTGTTCCCTGTCCCATGCCCTTTTGAAGCTGTTCACAGACTTACATGATACCACCCATTCTGGTAGGGCATTCCATTTTGCTACCACCCTCTCTGTGAAACAGTGTCTCCTCATTTTCTTCCTAAATCTTCTCCCCTCTATTCTTAGCCTGTGCCCCCTGGTGACCCTCCCCTTCCTTAACTTAAAGACCCCATCTGCCCCATCCTTATTGATTTCCCTCAGATACTTGAATGTCTCTATCATGTCCCCCCTGTCCCTTCTTTCCTCCAGGGTGTACATATTCAGGTCTCCCAGCCTGCTGTCATAGTCTCTCCCCTCCATTCCACAAATCATCTTTATTTCCCTCCTCTGCCACCCCTCCAGAAGCCTGATATCATGCTTTAGGTATGGCCTCCAAAACTGCACACAGTATTCTAAGTGTGGCTTTACCAGCGACCTCTAGAAGGGCAAGATCACCTCTCTTCACCTGGATGAAAACCCCCTAACTATGCACCCCAGCATTTTGTTCACTTTTGCAGCCACTCTCCTGCACTGGGCAGTGTTGTTCGTGGTCCCTGTTATCATTACCCCTAGGTCCTTCTCCTCCTCATTGATCCCCAGCTTACCTAGCCGGTTATTCTGTCCTTGGTTTCTTCACCCAAAGTGTATAACCTTACACTTCTTTGCATTGAACCCCAGCTGCTGCCTCTCTGACCACTCCTCTAGTTTGTGTAGGTCTCCCTGCAGCTGCTTCCATCCCTCCTTTCCATCCTCCACTGCTCTGATTTTGGTGTCATCAGCGAACAGACTTACCTTGCTCACCACCCCATGTGCAATGTCTGATATGCAGAGCACAAACAATACTGGCCCCAACACAGAGCCCTGTGGCACCCCACTCATCACTGGCCTTGGAGTTGAGAGCTCCCCTCTCACCACCACCCATTGCAGCCTGCCACTCAGCCAGCTTGTAATCCAGTTCGTCATTTTTACCCCTACCCCTACACCAGTTAGCTTCTCCCCAAGCCACCCATGAGGCACCGAATCGAAGGCCTTGCTGAAGTCCAAGTAAAGAACATCCACCGCATGACCCTTATCCAGTTCACCTGTCACCCAGTCATAATATTGTATGAGGTTGGTTTGACAAGACTTCCCTGAAACAAATCCATGCTGCCTCATATCCTGGAGGCCACTGTCCTCCAGGTAAGACACCAGTCTTTCCTTTAGCATCATTTCCATGAGTTTGCACACTATGGAAGTGAGACTTACCGAACAATAATTACTCGGTTCTTCCCTTGGCCCACTCTTGTATAATGGTACTACATGTGCCATCCTCCAGTCCAGTGGCACGTATCCTGACTCCAGTGAGGTGCTGTACAAATCCACCAGCAGCTCTGCCAACACCTCCACCATCTCCCTCAGTACCCTGGGATGGATACCATCTGGCCCTAGTGCCTTGTCTACCTTCAGTGCCTTCAGTCCCTCTAGGACTCTACTTGCCTCAATTCTTCCATCTGTTGCCTCTTCTTCCCCTATCCTCACCCTCCCAGCCCATGCTGGTAGCGGTGCCCCCCTTTCTTCCATGAACACTGAGCAAAAGTATTCATTCAGTGCTTCTGCCTGCTCCTCCTCCTTTTCCATCCACTCCCGACCCCTATTTATCATTACTATTGTCTCCTTGCACTTCCTTTTCTCCCTGATGTATTTGAAAAAGTCTTTCTCCCCCCCATTAATTCCCCGTACTAATCTCAGCTCCCTCTGGGCCTTGGCTTCTCTCACTTTTCTAGTCACCTCCTTGATATTCCTCCCTGTCCACTTTCTTCCCTGTCCTCCTAAACCACTGGTGTGCCACTCATTTTGCTCTCACCACCTCCACAACCTCACTGTTCAACCAGCATGGTTTTCTTGCTCTGCTCCTCTTACACTGTGCCTTGGTGCAGGATTCTGTTGCCTCTGTAATCCCCCATTTAATAATATCCCATTTCTGCTCCATGTCCATCTCCTGCCTTATGCCTTCCAGTTTCCCTTTCAGTACTTCCTGCATCCTCCCAAAGTCCACCCCTTGAAGTTTACCACCCGAGTAACTGATTTCTCAGACTCCCAGCACATCGTGATATTAAACCACACCATTTGGTGATCGCTGTCGGCTAGTGGGTCCTCTACCTTTATTTCCCTCACTGCCTCCCCATTCAACAATACCAGATCTAAAGTGTTCTTTAGCCTAGTAGGTACATTAACCAACTGTGTCAGGAGACCCTCCTGGGTCACGTCTAGGAACACTTGCTCCCCAGCACTGGAGGTGACCGGAATGCTCCAGTCAACCCCCAGCAAGTTGAAATCCCCCACAATGACCACCTTCCCTTTTCTACATACCTTTTTGATTTGTCCCGCTAACTCCCTGTCAAGCTCTTCAGACTGGGATGGTGGCCTGTATACCACCCCAAACCTCACTTTTCTACCTCTTGAGTCTAGGATCTGCAGCCAGTTTGCCTCTGTTCTCCTTTCTTCTCCCTTGTCCCTTGTGCATTTGATCCTGTCCCTCACATAGACTGCCACCCCACCTCCCCCCCCCCCCCCTACAGTCCTTCCTGTATAATTTGTATCCTGGGATTGCCAGATCCAAGTCCTGGTGCTCAGTTGTCCACGTTTCTGTGACAGCTGCAATATCCACCCTCCACACTGCTAAAAGTGCCTGTAGCTCAGTGGATTTGTTTCCTAGGCTTCTTGCATTCAATGAGACCACCCTCCATAATGCCCCCTTCCCTTCACTAGCCTCCATCTCCTCCCTTCTACTCCCTCCTTTTTTGGCCACCCTGAGTCCTTCATTGCTAGCCTGGGGGGTAGGCTGTGACTCCACTCTATCAGATACCCGCATACCTGCAGTCAACTTACCACCCCCATCTAGTTTAAATCCACCCTTGTCGCAATATACCTCCCCAGTCCTTGCTTTAATAGCTCCTTCCCCTTCCCACTCAGGTGCAGCCTATCCCTTGCAAACAGGTTGTAATTATCCCAGGTACTGCCCCAGTTGCCCATAACCCCATACCCATTAGTACAACACCATTCTACCAACCATGTGTTCAACTCTTTAATCCTCTCTTTTCTCACTGCTTGCGCAAGGTACTGGGAGCACTTCAGTGAAGGCCACAGACTCCACAGTCTCCTCGCACAACCTTCCCACATCCTCAATCCTCTCCCTCGTTACCTCCACTGTTTGCCCTGCTAGGTCATTTGTCCCCATATTTACCACAATGTGTGGTTTTCTCCTACCCCTCTTTACACACCTTAGGATTGCCTGTCCTGCCATGTCTGCTTTTAATCCTGGTATGGACTCCACCCATATCCGACTGTGCCTCTCCCCCTTGTTGCCCCATCTAATCCCCTTGAGTATGGAGTCTCCCAACACCAGTACACCCCCCTCCTCTTTCCTTGTGCCCGTCGTCACCCCCCCACCCAGGTTCTCATTTTTGGAGCCACTCAAGGCTGTGTTTTTACCATGTACCCCAGTGTCTTCCCCTCTGTTCCTCCCAATTAAGACCCCTCCTCCTGTTTGACTGCCAACCTCCCTCTCCCTCCTCACCTCTCTGAGTATTATCCCTCCCCCTGCCACACCATGCTCAATCTCTCCACTAGTAATGCCCCTCATTCCCTCTTCTTTGTGAGTGTTATCCCTTGTGCAATCACCTCCTGCATCCACCTTCTCATGTGTTGCCAGTAAAGTAAACATGTTCCCTATCCCCTCTGCCTTATTATGTGTTTTCTCCTCCATCCTTCCTACTGCCGCTCTTCTTTTTCTAGGTCCTACTAGAGTTCACCCTTCATCAGCTGGCTTCCTGTCTAGTTTGCCTCTTCCCCTCTCCCTTGACCCACTGTTCCTTCTCTGTGGTGCCCCCACAATACTCTCAGATGTCAGCCCTCCTGCCGACACAATCCTCCCCTCATCCCTCAACCTCCCCAGCTCCCTGCCAAGCCATTGAACCTCTTCCTCGAGCCTCCTTAGGCTGTGGCATATTGGGCACCCTCCCAGCCTTCACAATATATTTATCCGCATTGCTGCCCCACATCCATTGCACCCAACAATCCTACCCATGGTCCACACTACCTATACAGCCTCTCCACACTAACTATCCCTACAGCAAGTAGAATTAACTAATTTTTGCCCAGCCTCCAACAGAAATTTTACCTGATATATTCCAGTTGTAGGCCCGCCACAATATCCACCTGTCACACTAATCAGCAATTCATTGTGGATGCTGTACTCCTATTTGAGACCTACCTATGTTTTTTCCCTGCCCTGTGGCTGCATTATTGGATGGAACTACATGAGCTGCACCTGAAGACCCTTCCCCCAATTGCAGGGCAGGTGTTCCCATATAAATGAGCTGTGCTCTGGGGATGGAGGGATGGGTGAGGGTGGGATTAGGGCCCACACCCAACTCTCACAAGAGTGTATCAGCCCTGTGTCTGCCCCTCACTACACCTCCAAGCACTGCAACCTCCTCTGGAAGAAGTTCCCACACACACACACAAACACTGTATTAAACAAGTCAGCACTCCTGCCCTAAAGTCCACAGACTAATAAAGAATTTAAAGCTTATCCAGCAACTAAAATCCTTTCCCCAACTGCTCATCAAAAGTAGGTTCAGACAACCTCTGCCATACCCCAACTGTTTCTGCAGTACTGCTATGTGAGAAGCCCTGGTATTTAAGCCCCAATGAGCTGTAAATTGATCCTGGCTGAGAAGGACAGAAACTTCCAGAAAGCTGCTCACAATGCCTGTAGAAAAGATAAATGAATATCCAGCTTCCACTATGGATCCCCCACACCACACAACACTCTTAAACAAGTCAGCACTCCTGTTCTAAAGTCCACAGACTGATAAAGAATTTAAAGCTTATCCAGCAACTAAAATCCTTTCCCCAACTGCTCAGCAAAAGCAGGTTCAGACAACCTCTGCCAGACCCGAACTGTTTCTGCAGTACCGCTACGTGAGAAGCCTGGTATTTAAGCCCCAATGAGCTGTAACTTGATCCTGGCTGAGAAGGACAGACACTTCCAGAAAGCTGCTCACAATGCCTGTAGAAAAGATAAAGGAATATCCAGATTCCACTTTGGCTCATGTGATCCCACTCCACAAGACTGGTAGCAGGGAGGAGGCAGGGAACTACAGACCATTCAGTCTTACCTCAGTAGTGGGCAAGATGATGGAGACACTCCTTAAGGAAAGGATAGTGTAACAGCTGAAATCCATAGGAGCACAAGATCCAAGACAGCATGGGTATACAAAAGGAAGGTCCTGTCAAACTAATCTCATAGATTTCTTTGACTGGGTAACCAGAGTGGTGGACCAAGGGGGAGCAGTTGATGTTGCCTACCTTGACTTCATCAAAGCTTTCAATACTGTTCCACATAGAAGATTGATTAATATGCTGGGTAGGCTCGGGGTGGGTCAGACGTTGGTCAACTGGGTGGCAAACTGGTTGACAGGCAGAAAACAGAGAGTGGTGGTAAATGGTATACAGTCAGAAGAGATGCAAGTCGCAAGTGGGGTATCAGGGATCAGTCCTGGGGCCAGTCCTCTTCAATATCTTCATCTGTGACATTGCAGATGGACTGGAGGGTAAGGTTTGTCTGTTGCAGATGACACCAAGATCTGCAACAGAGTAGATGATCCAGATGGTGTGGGCAGAATAAGAAGAGATCTGGATAAACTAGCAAAATGGTCGGCAGAGTGGCAACTGGGTTTTAATGCAAAGAAGTGCAAGATCATGCACATAGGGAAGATAAACCTTGAAGCCACCTATAGGCTGGGAGGGGAGTTGCTGGCAGTCACAAGGGAAGAAAGAGACTTGGGCGTCATCATCACCGATGACCTGAAATCATCCAAACAGACCTCTAAAGCAGTAGGTAAGGCTAGAGGGATGTTGGGATGTATTACTAGGGGTAACACAAGTCAGAAGAGGGAAGTAATAGTCCCTCTTTACAAGACACTGGTTAGGCCCCATCTGGAGTACTGCATGCAGTACTGGAGGCTACACCTTCACAAGGACATTAACCAAATTGAGGCAGTCCACAGAAGGGCAACCAAAATAGTGCAGGGACTGCATCAGAAAACATATGAGGAAAGATTAACTGAACTCAGTATGTATACCCTAGAGCAAAGGAGGGAGAGAGATGATATGATTGAAACATTCAAACACCTTAAGGGCATTAGTAAGGTGAAAGAGTCTAACATGTTTCAATATAAGAAAAATATCTGGACAAGAGGACATAGCATGAGATTAGAGGGAGGCTGATTAAGGGGTAATGTGAGGAAGTTCTTTTTCACAGAAAGGGTGGTGGATGCATGGAATGGCCTACCTCAGGAAGTGGTGGCTATGAATACAGTGCAGGGCTTCAAACAGGCATGGGATAGGCATAAGGGAGCAATACAGAGGAGTATGAATAGATAGGCCATGGACAGAGCAAAGGTCTATGGCACATTCATAAGGTAGAAAAAGAAATGGGCAGACTGGATGGGCCTTCAGCTTCTATGTTTCTATGTTTCCCCTCACACCACACAACACTTTTAAACAAGTCAGCACTCCTGCCCTGAAGTCCACAGACTGATAAAGTATTTAAAGCTCATCCAGCAACTAAAATAATTTCCCCAACTGCTCAGCAAAAGCAAGTTCAGACAACCTCTGCCAAACCCCAACGGTTTCTTCTAACTGTGTCCTCTGGTGACCCCCCCTTCCGCCCAAAGTTCCCATCTCGGCTTACCTTATTTACTCCCTTGGGGTACTTGTATACCTCAATCATGTCCCCCCAGTCCCTCCTCTTCTCCAGTGAGAAAAGGTTGAGCTCCCCTAGTCACTCCTCGTATGTCATACCCCCCAGGCCCCGGATCATTTTGGTTGCTCTCCTCTGGACCCTCTCCAGGAGTTGTGTGTCCTTCTTTAGGTGTGGCCTCCGGAACTGCACACAGTACTCCAGGTGTGGTCTAACCAGGCTGTTGTACAGTGGCAAAATCACCTCCCTGCTCCTAGAGGTAATCCCCCTAGCGATGCAGCCCAGCATCCTATTTGCCCTTACTGCAGCCCTCCTGCTCTGCTCTGAATTATTCATGTTAACATCCACCAGGACTCCCAGGTCTCTTTCCCCTTTTGTGGCCTGCAACTCCCCCCCCCCCAGGATATACACAGAGTTGGGGTTTCCATACCCTAGATGTAGCACTTTGCACTAGGAGGAGTTGAATTTCAATTTTCAGATGCAGGACCACCTGTTCAGAGTATCCAGGTCCTGTTGCAGGGCCAGTTTTCCCTGCTCCTCTTCCACCACTGCCCCCAGCTTAGAGTCATCCACAAAGAGACTAATTTTGCTCCTGATACCATCTCCGATATCGTAGATGTAGGCATTGAACAGGAGTAACCCCAGAACTGATCCCTGTGGGATCCCACTTATGACCTCCCTAGGAGCTGAGACCTCCCCCTTACTACTACTCTTTGAGTGTGCCCAGAAAGTCAATTTCCAATCCACCTAACCATCAGTGGGCCTACCCTCATCCTCCCCAGCTTCCCCAGGAGGCCATTGTGAGGGACCAAATCAAATGCCTTGCTGAAGTCCAAGAACAGGACATCCATGGGATTTCCCCTGTCGACAGCTGATGTCACCCACTCATAGAATTCAACAAGGTTGGTTTGACATGATCTACCTGACACAAACCCATGCTGTCTGTTATCCAGGTACCCCTTACCCTCCAAGAAATCTTCTATCCTTTCCTTTAGTATGCTCTCCATTGTCTTCCCCACCACCAACGTCAAACTAATGGGCCTACAGTTTCCTGGCTCACCCCCCACCAAAGCCCTCGAGTGTATTGTCTCGGACCAGCTTACTGACCATCTCACCAAATATGACCTCCTCACTGAAGAAGAACAACATGGTTTCCATCGGGGTCATAGCCCCTTCACCGCCCTCCTTGAATTTACTAGCTTCATCCACTCCCCCCTAGACAACGGACTGCTGGTCAGCTTGGTCTTCCTTGACTTGTCAAAAGCCTTTGACACTGTCAGTCACACCCTCCTCATTACCACCATCTCCCACCTTGCCTCTCCCAGGCCATGGCTTGGTTTTCTGACTACCTATCACATTGCTCCCAGTGGGCCAAAATAAGCAGTACTCTCTCCCACCCCTCCCATTCCTCTCTGGTGTCCCCCAGGGTTCTGTCTTGGGGCTCATTTTGTTTAGCCTTTTCCTAAACACCCTACCTAAGTCCTGCTCTGAGAAAATCCTCCTGTACATGAACAATGCTGTCCTCTGTGCCTCCATACAGACCTCATCTCCCTTCAACAGTCCCTCCAGAACTTTTTCAGGGAAGCGGAATCTTGGTTCCTCAGCCACAGGCTCGTCTTGAATCAAAAAAAGACCAAGGTTATGATGGTTGCCCATCATCAAAGCAAACACAAGGGAGCCCCACTCCAAATTCACATTAATCTTCTTCACCCCCTCGAGCAGGTATACTCCTTTAAATACCTAGGGGTCACCCTCGACTCCGCCCTCACTTTCCATGACTATATCCACATCCTCTGCACCACTGTCAGCTCCAGAATTGGTCTGCTTTATCACCACAGAAACTACCTCCCCCAGATGCCCTCCAACTTGCTACCTTGTCCTCTATCTTGTCCCTCATCGACTAAGGGATTCTGGTCTATGGGCTGCTGACAACACTGCTCTCCATAGGAATAAGGTCTCCTTAAACAAGGCCTGCCAACTAGCCACAGGGAGCCCCAGACTCACTCACACCTGCACGCTGTACAACCTCACCAACTGGCTCAATTTCGAGGACAGGCTGAAGTACCAGACCTGCCTCCTTGCGCGGAAGATATCCAGTGACCTGGCCGCTCCTGGCCTTATCCCTCTCATTCAACCAGCTCCCACCAGAGTTGCCACCCGCAGTTCATCCAAACCAACACTATTAGTTCTGCGCTTCAGAACCTCCCTTGGTCAATGTTCTTTCTCTTATAGAGCCCCTACCTGGTTAAACTGCCTACCCTACTCTATCACCCAAGAACCCAAACTCAGACATTTCAAATCCCTACTTCGTGACCATCTCCTTACCACCTGCACCTGTAACTGCCCCTAATCTGGCTAGTCCCCCCACCCACACACTTCTGCTTCTCTGACAATGGACACCTGTCCTGCCAAACTACTTCCCTGTACAGGACCACCTCTGGTTCTAAGTGGTCTCCTCCATTTTACACAACTACTGCCTATTTGTTCTATGATAGCCTGTACCTTGCACACCAGTCTTCTATTTTACCTTTTATTGTTGTTAACTTCTGTGACATATAATCTCTAGTCACAGTTTGCATAGTGTTGTCCATCTCTGATGTGGTACCTTTGTAAAGGAGTCTCTGATTTAAAGGATTGTAATTCTGATACTGTTCTAATAAATCATAAACAATTAAATAAATACACTGGGTACAGAAAGCACCAGAAAAATACAGAAGTTACATACAACGTGATCATGACGAAATTGAATAACCAAAATGCTATAGTAGGATAAAACCATATACATGAAGATAGGAGCGTGGTTACAATGTTAGACCATACTTATACAATGGCAAGAAATAATCTAGCATGCTAATTGGTTAATGAGCCCCAGACACAGTGATGATATTACACTATAACATCACTGTATCCAGGTCAGACACAAAGGTAACCGCACTGCAGAAAAGGATCCCTCCCTCTAACTGTCCCGTAGCCGTCACAGCTCGCCTCTCCATGTACAAGCATATCCTCAGTGCCCCAGCCTTCGGCTAAAGCCTTTCAGTTTGAACACGTGCCCGCTTATCCGTTAACCACAAAGAGTGTACCATAAAACCGTAAATGTTATCTCCCCCTCAACACCATTACTCTGCCTACAACTTTCAAAAAGCAAAAGTCATACCTCCAACTGCTGTTATATCCTGCTCCGTGCTTCACATAGCACAGTAGAGGGACGCTCGAGCTCAGCCACCCGCCCGTTCGCCAAACATCATTTTTTACTTTAAAGAAAAGCCTACAAAGTAAAACAAAAGTCAGCATCGTAACAAAAAGGGAACCGCTTTTCCTTCTTCCTTTTAGCACCAAGATTGTGACAACTCAGGAAACGTCGGGAGGGGGGTTACTGTAAACTGTCACTGCAGAAACAAATGGACGAGATGTACAGCCCTAGGAAAGCATCATTATGTAGAGAACAGCTCCGCCTACTGGTGGAAAGCTATACTGGACTTTTTTCTTTAAACATATGCCTCCACACATAAACAAGTATTTGTCAATGCCGAATGACTGCTTGCTGGCATTGACATTGGTAGTGTAGGAGTTACATAGCTACATAATAGGAATGGTAGTGAAGTATTGAACTGAAGCCAACCCCACCACCACCCTGCAGAGAGTGACAGGCATTGGGGTGTGCCTTTGGGTCATCAGGCATAATGGCCACGCAATTTCACCACACCCTACCCTGCAGACACTGACAAGTGTCACGGTGTGCCTTGGGGTCTTTGGCCCTTATGTGCACCCCATTCCATCATGAAATAAAGTAAGATGGGTGCGGTATAAGAGAATGGGGTGAACTTTAGGGGCAAAGAGTCCAAGGCACACCTCGATGCCTCTCACTGGCTGAAGGGTGTGGAATGGTATGAGCATTACAGGCGAGAATCTCAAGTCACACCCCTGATACCTGTCATTCTCTACAGGGTGGGGCGTTATGGTCGGAAACCCTAATGCCTCAGGCATTCGTTGGTATTTTCACTCCAAATTTTCATCATGTTTTTTTTGTGACTCCAACCTCATGAACAGTGGCAATATCAGTTTGTTAGCCGGAAGCTGCTTTTGCACAGTGACTACGACATTTAGCACCACAGGTGCAAAAACACATTCCGAACAGGATGTGAAAATGACAACTGTACTGTTCATGGGGAGGTGCAAAAATGGCAATGTTGAAAATCTGCAGTCAAAATATTAAAAAAACTGGTGAAGTCATGAGCGTGCATAGAAACTGTGCAATGCACACCCATAATGTAATTAGTTTGGGGATTTTTTACAGCAGATTGTCAACACAGGCATTTTGGGACCTCCGATCATGAACAGTGTCACTGTGATTTTCTTTATCTGTCCCTCAGCGACCATGCATCTCTGCACTGAAAGTGTGAAAACACATTTCAGCCATGTTGTGAAAAATGACAGCTTTACTGTTCATAAGGAAGTGTGGAAAAATGCCACTGGTGAAAATCTGGACTGAAAATATTACAAATTCATGAACTTACAAGGGTGCATGGAAACTGCTCAATGCTCACTCGTAACACAGTCATTTTGTGGGCTTTTGTCACCAAATTTTCAACATAGCTATTTTAAGACCTCTGCTCATGAACAGCGTCACTGTGATTTTCTTAATCTGTCCCAAACATTGCTTTCGCACACCAACAGCACCATTGTGCGCTACATGTGCGGAAACGCATGTTGGGCAAGATGTGAAAAATGGCAGCTGTACTGCTCATAAGGAGGTGTGGCAAAATGGCAATGCTGAAAATCTGGTGTGCAAATATTAAAAATGTGTGAACTTACGAGTGTGCGTAGGAACTGCGCAACGCACGCTCATAAAACAGTCATTTTTAGGAATTTTTTCCCCAAATTTGCAACATAGGCTTTTTGATAGCCCACCTTATGAGCACTGGCACTGTCATTCATTAATCAGTCCCAAAAGGTGATTTTGGGCACTGACTGTGAAATCACCCTTCAGGCCCGATTAATGCCATGACAGTTCAAGAATTCATGAGGAGGGGTCCCAAAAACCCCATGTTGAAAAGTTGGTGCCAAACTTCCAAAAAATGCCTGAGATATGCATTAAAGTTGAAAAAAAAAACTATTTATTACTTTATACAGCTTACTGGCATTTCCTCAGTTCACGGTTAGCTTTGAAGAGTGCAGACATGTTCCCGGTCCACCGAAGATCATCGCGCTGGACTCCGGAGGTAAGTATGGGGTGAGGTGGGGGTGTAGGGAGGCAGGGTGTGCAGTGGGTGGGCACAGGTGGGCAGGGAAACTGCCAAGGGAACATTTTTTGTTTACAGGTTTTTTTGTTTTTTTTCTTGGACGACGACGGGACTTGTGCCATGCTGGGTGGGCTCCCAGCATAGCGCTGAAAACTGTTTGGGGTGCTGGAGCCGATGGGGATTGGGCCCCCGTCGGCCATACAGACTTGTGCCACGCTGGGGTGGGCTCCCAGCGTGGCACCTGAAACTTTGGGGGCAGCTGGAGCTGACGAGGATTGGGCACCCCGTTGGCCATACAGTATGTGCATTGGGGGGAAGCGCATGAGCATGCAATATGCATGCATGCATGCGGAGGGGGGGAACACTGCTCACTGAAGCAGAGCTCTCCTTTCAACTGTATGGCACTGCATTTTCAACTGCGGTAATAGACAGCTGCAGTGTTGATTGGAGAACTGTGGCCGCGCCTGCAAACACACTGACTGAATTGGAAGATGGGTGCCACACCTCCAAAAACTCAGATGATGGCACTATGTTTCTTGCACATGTGTGCAAGCAAACCTAAAAATTGCACTAATGTTGTGTTTGGCATAAAATGGAAATAACTCCCAATGTAAACTTAACTCATTCTATCTGATGCCGCCATTTTGGGTCAGGTTAAGCAATGGATGGTTCTGATGCCATATGGCGCTAATGGGTATAAATAAAATGCAAACTAAAACATAACACAGTTTAAACAATTTAAAAAAAGTAAAATTAATAAAAATGATTAACTACTGCTTACTAATCTGATGGCTAGCCTAGCGTGGCCGCCATGTTGAGAAATTAAGTAAAATAACATGAAAATGTTTGAAAATTGAAAAACTTGAAGCAATACCACAAAATTAAGGTAGGGTTTAAATCTATAATATTATAAATATAAAAATATATAATCAATCATGGTATGAACAGTTTTGGAAGTTAGGAATTTTTTTTCCTTGAGTATATGAATGTTGAAATATAAACTAAGGTTGATAAGACTGGATATAAACATGTATAATTTCTTTCATTTACACTTTATTCCACACAGTTATTGCCAATATTCCTCTCTCTCTCTCTCTCTCTCTCTCTCTGTCTCTCCCTCTCATCACCTGCTGTCTGCAGGACTTATCTTCTGACCATTCAGTGCCCTGTGGATTGCCCCTGCTGGTGGAGCCTTGCAGGTTCCCTAAGCCCGGGAGGAATTAGAGCTGGGTTTTGACTGGGAGCCCAATGAGCAGTCCGGGGCCCATGGAGAGAGAGAAGAGGCATCGTGCTGCTGCTGCTGCAGGTCAGGGAGGTGTTGTTCTTTCCCTGTTAGTTCCCTTCCCTGAGTTCTTCATGGGCAAGGGCCAAATCGACATCTGCATGCAATTGTGCAGACATCCTGGCCAGGAAACACCTGCCCACCCATCGCAGCTCCGCTGCACTGCCACCTGCAGCCACTCAGGTGGCAATGTCATAGCGGAGCAAGCAGCCCTCTCTACCCCGAAGGAGAAGAGCATCCTCCGGGATGCTCGATCCTCCTCCCCCCGACCAGGTTCGCTTCTGAACCCAGGTTGCCAGCACTGCGAGTGGTGGTGCTACCGCTGCATCGATGGGCCAACTCACAACCCTTGCTTTTCATGTGCACTGGCTCCCTGCAAGCAGCACATCAAAAAGCGACGCTGTCACTCTAACCATAAAAGTAAAAGGCGTGGCTTAGCATCATTAATAAAGTGGAAAAGAAAGAAATATCTGTAAAAAGATAGTCTTTTTATGTAACACAGCACATTTTTTACCTGTAAGAGACAAAAAAAGTGGGAATTCCCATGGTATACATTGGATAACCCATGAGGTAACTTCAAATATGCATGTTATTTGGTTTGAAATGCTGGTGTCAATGCCACTGTGCAGTCGTGGCCATGACACTTGTGCAAGTGTGCAGTTACACCAGCATTCCAAACCAAATAGCATGAATGAATGACTACCTCATGGATATTCCTATGTATGGCTTAGTAGACCTTTCCTGGTAATACTCTTTCAAAGAATACATGAAATATTGGGATGCCATTTATTTTGTAATTGAAATGTCAGTAGTCGACGTAGTTTACGTATTTTTATTTTTTTCAGTTTTGTAGCTTTTTACCATTTCTATCACAAACTACCTAAATACCCTTTGCTATATGGAAGCCACTAGTGAGAGAGCAACAAATCAAAATCCTCTAATGAAGATATCAATTTTATCTCAAGTCAGCACGTTTCTCCCTGTTAATCTTACTGTTCTTACCGATTACTGTATGTAAAATACCGTATTAATGCAATCCTGCTGTTCTGTACAGCTTCATATTAAGTTACCTGAAATTAGTCTTGTTTTTCTCATGTTCCTTTTGAACCTTGTAGCCATTTTTATGTTTGCTTGCACGCATGTGCAAGAAACATAGTGCCATCATCGGAGATTTCAGAGGTGTGTCACCTCCTCCTTCAATTCAGGCAGCGAGCTGGCAGGCGCGGCCCCTGTAAGCCAATGCATTTTGGAGCTGTCTATGACACGCTCCAAAATACAGTGGCACTACAGTTGAAAGGGGAGTACGCTGAGTGAGCAGCGATAAGAAGCTGCTCACGCAGCAGCTCCCCAGCCGCAGCGCGGCGTGCCCCTGCACACAGTGTATAGCCGACGGGGTGCCCAATCCCCATCGGCTGAGCTGCATCTGTCTCCTCCCCCCCTCCCAGTAGTTGATGCCACGCTGGGAGCCCACCAGCATGGCAATCAGTCCTGTTGCCAATGGGGGTGCCAAATCCCCCGTCGGCTGAAAGTGCCCCCCTCCCCAAAGTCCTTGTGCCACGCTGGGAGCCCACCCCAGCGTGGCAAACGGTTCCGTGATTTAAAAAAATTTTTTGCTGGCCGGGGTGCCCAAACCCCGTCGGCTGAACTACCCACCAAAGTCCTTGTGCCATGCTGGAAGCCCACCCAGCGTGACAAATGGTCCCACTCGTCTTTTTTTTACCTGTAAGAAAAAAAAGGTCCCACGGTCGTCTCCCGACCCCCTCCCACAACCCACACCCACCACTGTGCACCAGCCTCCCCACCCCCCCACCCCATACTTACCTCTGGACTCCGGCGCGACGATCTTCGGTGGACCGGGAACACGTCTGCACTCTTCAAAGCCGACCGCGAACTGAGGAAATGCCGGTAAGCTGTATAATGGGCTAGATAGGGGGTTTCAACTTTATTGCATATCTCAGCCATTTTGGGGAATTTTTGCACCAAATTTTCAACATGGGGTTTTTGGGACCCCTTCTCATGAATGATGTCACTGTCATGGCGTTATTCGGGCCCGAAGGATGATTTCGTGCAGTGACTGCACAGTGACTGCGAAATCACCCTTCGGGCCTGAATACCGCCATGACAGTGACATCATTCATGAAGCCCAAACCCCATGTTGAAAATTAGTGCTAAAATAAAAAAAATGACTGTTTAACAAGCGTGCGTTGCGCAGTTCCTTCGCAGGCTCGTAAGTTCGCAAAATTTCAATATTTTCACTCCAGATTTTCAACATTGCCATTTCACCACACCTTCTTATAAGTAGTATAGCTGTCATTTTTCCCATCTCACCCAAAATGTGTTTCCGCCCATGTAGCGCAGAATGGAGCATTCAGTGTGCGAAATCAATGTACGGGACAAATTAAGAAAATCACAGTGACACTGTTCATGAGCAGAGGTCTTGAAATGGCTATGTTGAAAATTTGGTGAAAAAAATCCTAAAAATGATTGTTTTACGAGCGTGCGTTGTGCAGTTCCTACGCACGCTCATAGGTTTGCGAATGTTCAATATTTCCACTCCAGATTTTCAACATTGCCATTTTTCCACACCTTCTTATGAGTAATACAGCTGTCATTTTTCACATCTCACCCAAAACGTGTTTCCGCCCATGTAGCGCACAATGGCGCAGTCGTTGTGTGAACTCAGTGTATGGGACACATTAAGAAAATCACAGTGTCACTGTTCATGAGCAGAGATCTTAAAATGGCAATGTTTAAAATTTGGTGACAGAATTCCTAAAAATGACTGTTTTACGAGTGTGCGTTGCACAGTTCCCACGCACGCTCGTAGGTTTGCGAATTTTCAATATTTCCACTCTAGATTTCCAACATTGCCATTTTTCCACACCTCCTTATGAGCAGTACAGCTGTCATTTTTACATCCTGCCCAAAACGTGTTTCCGCCCATGTAGCGCACAATGGTGCTGTTGGTGTGCGAAAGCAATGTTTAGGACAGATTAAGAAAATCACAGTTACACTGTTCATGATCAGAGGTCTTAAAATGGCTATGTTGAAAATTTGGTGACAAAAGTCCATAAAATGACTGTGTTACGAGTGAGCATTGTGCAGTTTCCACACATCCTCGTTAGTTCATGACTGTAATATTTTCAGTCTAGATTTTCAGTAGTGGCATTTTTCGACACTTCCTTATGAACAGTACAGCTGCCATTTTTCACAACATGGCCGAAGTGTGTTTTCACACTTTCAGTGCAGAGATGCGTGATCGCTGTGGGAAATCATTGTTCGGGACAGATAAAGAGAATCACAGTGACACTGTTCATGATCGGAGGCACCAAAATGCCTGAGTTGACAATCTGCTATAAAAAATCCCCAACCTAATTATATAATGGGTGTGCGTTGCACAGTTTCTATGTACGTTCGTGACTTCACCATTTTTTTAAATATTTTTACTACACATTTGCAACAAGCCATTTTACACCTCCCCATGAAAAGTACAGCTGTCATTTTACATCCTGTTGGAATATTTTGCACCTCTGGTGCTAAATGCCCGTAGTCACTGTGCATAAGCAGCTTTTGGCTACAAACTGATATTCCCCCTGTTCATGAGGTGGGGTCACAAAACAAACATGTTGAAAATTTGGAGTTAACATACCAACGAATGCCTGAGGTATTAGGCTTTTCAACTAAATCGCCCAACCCTATAGAGAATGACAGGAATCAGGGTTGTGACTTGGGATTCTTGCCTGTGATGCTCATACCATTCCACACCCTGCAGTCACTGAGAAACATCGAGGTATGCCTTGGACTCTTCCATTTAAACTTCACCCATTCTCCTATACACCCATCTCTCACCGTATTTCTAATGAAATGAGGTGCATAAGAGCCAAAGACCCCAAGGAACACGTGACACTTGTCAGTTTCTGCAGAGTGGGGTGTGGTGAAATGGCGTGGCCATTATGCCTGACGACCCAAACACACACCCCAATGCCTGTTACTCTTTGCAGGGTGGTGGTGGGGTTGGCTTCAGTTCAATACTTCACTGCCATTCCTATTACGCAGCTCTGTAACTTCTACACTACCACTGCCAATGCCAGCAAGCAAACATTCGGCATTGACAAATGCTTGTTGTTATTAGTCATGTACCCCCAGAGATGCACACAGAAACCAGTCACGGCTCAGTGTGCCTTTCCCATATAACAATTTTTAAAATAAATATATAAGTACTGATAAAGACTGATATCAACTTGAAAACCAGTATTCTAACAATACTATAATTACTATGGAGCATTTTTAATATCTGAATAACATGTTTTTAAAATCGTGTTACAACTGTCCAGTTGTAATTCTGAGTTACGACTGGGCAGTTGTAATTTTTGCCTGTCAATCAAGCTAACGCTGAGACTGGTGCCAGCAAGCACGCAACTGCCACAAGTAATAAACAAAATCCCACCTGATTAAAAATGCTCCACTGGTAAATATAAACAACAAAACATGGGGGCTGTGTAACTCAGAATTTAATACACACCCTCAGTGTGAGATGCTTTTATAAACCCCTCGAGCTCCACTCTCAGGGTTTATGTAGCATCCCACACCTCAGGGGGGGTGACAAATTCTGGTTACACACACACACACACACACACACACACACACACACACACACTCCTATACTGTTACATCACCACTATGTATTATGGGATTTTTAAACTTTTGTTTTTATTTTGTATTTTCTTTTTTACACACACTTGGTGTATGATGCCATGATATCCACTCAAGCTTTGCACATATGCTTTATGTGGCATCACAAAATGCAACATACTGCTGTCCATACATTATACCATGTGTACAGTCGTTCACAGCTGGCTATCGTTAATTCCACAAATTAATTACTCCTGGCCTGAGGTTACTTTTGGTCCCCTCTGCAATGTCATCGACCATGCCAGGTCAAACAAGCATTTGTCAATGCCGAATGTTTGCTTGCTGGCATTGGCATTGGTAGTGTAGAAGTTACAGAACTGCATAATAGAAATAGCAGTAAAGTATTGAACTGAAGCCAACCCCACCACCACCCTGCAGAGAGTGACAGGCACTGGGGTGTGCCTTTGGGTCGTCAGGCATAACGGCCACGCCATTTCACCACACCCCACCATGCAGACACTGACAAGTGTCACGGTGTGCCTTGGGGTCTTTGGCTCTTATGCGCACCCCACTCCATCAGGAAATACGGTGAGATGGGTGCAGTATAGGAGAATGGGGTGAACTTTGGGGCCTGAAGAGTCCAAGGCATACCTCGATGCCTCTCACTGGCTGCAGGATGTGGAATGATATGAGCATTACAGGCAAGAATCCCAAGTCACACCCCTGATGCCTGTCATTCTCTACAGGGTGGGGCGTTATGGTTGGAAACCCTAACACCTCAGGCATTCATTGGTATTTTCACTCCAAATTTTCAAAATTTTTTTTTGTGACCCCCATCTCATGAACAGTGGCAATATCAGTTTGTTAGCCGAAAGCTGCTTATGCACAGCGACTACTGCATTTAGCACCACAGGTGCAAAAACACATTCCGAACAGGATGTGAAAAATGACAGCTGTACTGTTCATGGGGAGGTGTAAAAAATGGCAATGTTGAAAATCTGCAGTCAAAATATTAAAAAAACTGGTGAAGTCAGGAGCGTGCCTAGAAACTGAGCAACGCACACCCGTAATGTAATTAGGTTGGGGATTTTTTACAGCAGATTGTCAATACAGGCATTTTGGGACCTCCGATCATGAACAGTGTCACTGTGATTTTCTTTATCTGTCCCGAACAATGATTTCCCACAGCGACTACGCATCTCTGCGCTGAAAGTGTGAAAACGCATTTCGGACATGTTGTGAAAAATGACAGCTTTACTGTTCATAAGGAAGTGTGGAAAAATGCCACTGATGAAAATCTGGACTGAAAATATTCAAAGTCATGAACTTACGAGCATAAACTGCATACGAAAAACAGTCATTTTAGGAATTTTTCCCAAATTTTCAACACAGGCTTTTGAGCCCACCATATGAACAGTGGCAGTGTTGTTTCATTACTCAGTCCCGAAAGGTGATTTTGCACAGTGACTGCAAAATCACCCTTCGGGCCTGATGAACGCCATGACAGTGAGATCACTCATGAGAAGGGGTCCCAAAAACCCCATGTTGAAAATTTGGTGCAAAAATTCCAAAAAATGGCTGAGATATGCAGCAAAATTGAAAAAACCCTATTCATTACATTATACAGCTTACCGGCATTTCCTCAGTTCGCGGTCGGCTTTGAAGAGTGCAGACGTGTTCCCAGTCCACCGAAGATCGTCGCCCCGGAGTCCGGAGGTAAGTATGGGGTGGGGGGGTGTGGGGAGGCAGGTGCGCAGTGGGTGGGTGCGGGTTGTGGGATGGGGGCAGGAGAAGCGCCGAGGGACAGTTTTTTGTTGCAGGTTTTTCTTTACATGACGAGCCTGGGATGTTTGCCACGCTGGGGTGGGCTCCCAGCATGGCACAGGACAGCTGAGTGGGGGGGGGGGCGTGGAGCGGCGGGGATTGGGCACCCCGTCGGCAATAGCATCTGTTGCTATGCTGGGGTGGGCTCCCAGCGTGGCACCCTGTACTGGGGGGACAGAGGGACCCGACGGGGTTGGGCACCCCGTCGGCTATACAATGTGCGGCCATGCTGAGGTGGGCACCAGCGTGGCATATACTCTTTCTGCTGGGGCGCAGCACAGCCGACGGGGATTGGGCACCCCGTCGGCTACAGTGTGCACGTAGGCCGAGCACGCAGCATGCCTGCGTGTGTGTGTGTGTCTGTGTAGGGGGAGCGCACATGGGCAGGCGATATCTGACACTGCTCACTGAAGCGTAGCTCCCCCTTTTAACTGTACTCCACTGCATTTTGGAGCTGTCATAGACAGCTCCAGCAGGCATTGGAGAACTGTGGACGTGCCTGCAAACACACTGACTGAATTGGAAGAGGGCTGCCACACCTCCGAAAACTCGGATGATGGCACTATGTTTCTTGCACATGCGTGCAAGCAAACATAAAAAGGAAACATTTAAAGACACAAAATGGCACCAGACACCAATGGAACTAACAGCAATGTTTATTAAACTACATGTTTAAAACAGATACAGTATACGATACAGCATAATGGAATGGGGGAACATGCCTTTTCCATTATGTTGTACCAATATGTCTGTTTTAAACATGTAATTCAATAAACATTATTATTTGTACCAGCAGTGTCCAGTGCCGGTTTTTGCATGATTAAAAATTAGATAAAACGATTATACTATGATATTTCTAATACATTCACTCAGGGGCATACCAATTTTGCCTCTTTGTGCAACATCGAATTCCAGACTGCTTCTTTGGTTGCTTCTATGTTTCTTGACCCCAGTGTTTTGTTCCAAATTATACAGGCAGTGCTGTACTATCTCTCCACATGCAAAATTCAGTCAGCAAGCTGATTTTTTCGTCAAGGGGGTTTGCTGTCTATGATTTCTTGTGCACATTTTACACCTATTCGATTTTTGTGAGTAGGCAGAGTACCAGATCCAGTCACTGGAAAGGGAGTGCTCACTGGATGCAGGAAAACTCCTGAATGGTAACTAACTTCTCTGCAAAATAATCAGTATATATACTTTACAGAACTGATTTTATTCTCCAGTCAAAGCAAATAAGAGAGAGTTGCCAGTGTATAAACTAATGGAGGGAAATATTTTCTTCCCCTTTGCAATTATTTGCAATTCTCTTCTCTCTTGTGGATATTTATACTTGGCTGGTCAGTTTTTAGAAAATAATAAACCTTTCCTCTTTAGGGTTGGCTTTTATGAGACGTAATCAGTTTAAATTATGTTAACTAACATGATAGTGTCCAGTGGTACTTTACTCCCTCACCCTATTCCTTTCTAATAAGTTCTTAATGTCTAGTCACCCTCTTCCTTCACCCCATACTGTGCCAATAAGTCACTGGGTCCAGCGGTAGCTCCCCCTCCCCCTTCTCTCTCCATTCCATGGTGTAAAGTTGTTGGCATCCAGTGGCAACCCTCCCTCACCCGCACAAATAAGTCTCTAGTTGCTCCCATGAATCATCCCACACCCAAAAGTCCCAAGTGGCACCTCACCCTCCACCCCCACCACACGATGCTCACTGGCACAACCTTGTTTTCACCTCCTCAGCTGGTTGCCATCTGAATCCTTTACAACAAACAGAGCTCAATGAGTACATGCAGTGAGCTTGTATTTCATAAATCATTGTTGTGATAAAGTATTCCGATAGCAGACAGCTGAGGGGGTTAAAGGAGCACTGTATTGGTCACCGTTGAAGGGGGAGGCTTCTGCTAGCTACCAGAGACTTTTGGCATGGGATGAAGCCAGCTAGATACTGGGGAATTATTTGCACGGCATAGGGTACAACGGGACACTATAGACTTATTGGCATGGAATGGGATGAAGGAAGGGGTAGCAGCCCTGGCTGTCAGGGACTTATTGGCCTGGGAAGAGGTGAGGGAGGAAGGTATCACTGCATGTCAGGAAAGTTCTGGCATCAGAGTGAGGGAGGGGGTACCACTTGATGCCTGAGACTAACTGGCATAGAATAGAGTGAGTGAGGGGGCGCAACTGAATGCCAGGGTGTTACTGGCATTGAATGAGGTGAGTGAGGGGCAGTAGGAAACCAGAGAATTATATGCATGGATGGGGTGAAGGAAGTGGTTCAAGTGGATGCTAGGGACTTATTAACATGGGATGGGATGGAGTGGAGTGGAGTGGTGCCACTGGAGACTATGGGATTATTGCCTTGAAATGGGGTGAGGGAGAGAGTACCTGGGCTTAAGTAAATGATGTTTCAAATATTTTATTTTATTGTGACTGTAAAATTATTCTCATTATAAAATGCATTAAAAACACTCAAAGATGCACAATACAGCAGCTATCAATCAATCAATCAATCAAAATCTTTATTTAATCAGGCGAACATCATTGAGCATAGCTCATTTACAAGATGGACCTGAGTGGTCAAGAAGTGCAAGTGTTATTACATTGACAAGGGTATCATATACAGTAATACAATGACATGGGTAACAAAAACAGAAATACAATGACATAAGTGCTAGTATATAACAATATACATATGTACAAGGCATTAACACTTTTAATCTGTCAGACAATAGGCAGTTGGCACATCAGAGTTAATATGTAGATTATAGGACCTAGCAGGCATTTTGAGGGTGAATCTTGGGACTGGGAACTGGAGTTTTTCAGCATATAGAAACACGAGCAGAAAAAGGGGGTAGATAGGGTAGTGAATTAGGCCTTGTGGAAGCAGTTGCAGAGTTCTGGGAATAGGGTGGTGAATAATCTTTTGAAGGATATTAAGGGTGGGAGGTTATTTAGCTTCATGGTTTTTTGGAGTGAGTTCCAAACAATTGCTAGTGAGTGGCTGATAGCAGCCCTCCCAAGCTAGGTGCAGGCAAAGGGACCTTAAGAATGATAATTTTGCTGATCCTTAGGTTGTATGGCCTAGAAGTGATTTGAGTAAAACAGTCCGAGATGTAGGTAGGTAGCTTGCCTGATAAGGCTTTGAAAATCCAAATTGCAGCATTCCTGTTTCTTCTGTGTTGTAATGATGACCAGTTAACTGCCTTATAAAGGGAACAATGGTGGGTGCTGAAGGGAAGGTCAGTAATGAATCTGATGGACCTGTGGTATAGGGTGTCCAGTTTATTTAAGAGGGGGAGTGAACAGTGTCCATACAGAAAGTCAGCATAGTCAATGAGGGATAGGAATGAAGCCTGGATTAATCTTTTTTTGGAGTCTCTGTTGAGGTAGTGCTTTATTCTAAAAAATAAACCAAGCCTTTGTCTCAGTTTCTTTAGTAGCTCCTCAATATGTACGGAAAAGTCAAGTTTGTTATCAATCCAGACACCAAGATATTTGAAGTTATCAACGTATTCCAGCTTCTCTCAAGTAATGTGGTTAGTTGTAGGGTGGTAGATGATGGGGTAGTGGCAGAGCAACTTTGTGAGGAAAGAGCATAGCTTTTTTTTTTGGCATTTAGAAGTAGTTTTTATCCAGCAAGTTGTGTTGTAGGATGGAGAATTCAGATTGTAGCAGTTCACAGGCTTTAGACAATGAAGGATTGCTAACATATAGCACAGTATCATCAGCAAACAGATGGATGTTTGATTGAGTGAGGTTAGCATCAATATTATTAATATAGATGGCAAAGAGGATGGGGCCAAGAATAGAGCCTTGCGGTACACCTCTTAGCAGTGGTTTTAAAGTGGATAGGTAGTTTCCATTTTTTACCAGTTGTGATCTGTCTGATAGATAGCACTTGAACCAATTGAGTGAAGGGGAATCCAACCCTATTGAACCAAGGGAGGTGATCAGTGATTCATGATCCACTGTGTCAAAACCTACTAAAAACCAAAGCTAAAAACCTACGGCCTCGGCCCCAGTCTCAAGCTTATTTATAAATGTTCATCTAGGGCACCATGAATTTGTTGAGCCACCCTACACCTCCGTGTTTATGTAGGACTTCTAAACTGAGCAACATAATCCCAGAGAGACAAGGAGGCGAAAGTGCATAAAACAACTATAGGAGGATCACGTGATGGCAGCCTAGAGGAAGGCAGCATGGTGGCGCAGCTCTGCTCTCTACCTAGTTTAAAATATCAAAGACAGTAATTCCGGATCGCGTAAAACCCAAAAAACTTTTGAATCTGAATTCAGGGCAACGACTAGACAAATAGAAGTACTCAAAAATGGAAGCATATGTTAAAAAATCACTTCCGAAGCACACACCACCACCATCCCCAGAGAAGGAACAGGCCTCAAAACGTCCTCGCCAAGGGCCTAGTAAGCCAACCCCAGGATCTACTGCCCTAACAGAGGAGCAATTTCTGGAAATCATAATGCCGTTGCAAAATGCCATAGAGGAAATATCCACAGAGGTACGTGGGTTTAAAGCCTCCTTGGACTCTTTAAGCACTCGAGTCGGCAATACCGAGATCCAAATTAAATCAATGGAGGGACGGATGGATAAATTGGAGTTAGATCGGGTTGTCACAAACAAGAAAGTTAAAAGAATTGAAGAAAAGCTAGAAGACCTCGAAGGTAGGAGTAGGAGAAACAACATAATTTTAATAGGGATCCCCGAGAGAGAGGAGGGCACATCTCCGGTTTCATTTGTACAAAAGCTGTTCGAGAAAATTGCTGGTCCATCTCCCAATGGAGCCAGCTATGTTGTGGAGAGAGCTCATAGGTTCCTCCATCCCCCTCCTCCAGCAGGCGCTCAACCTAGACCGATCCTGTGCAAATTGCTGAATTATCTCGACAAGCAACGCATCCTGGCAAAGGTTAAATCATTACAAGAAGTTCTGTGGGAAGGCAGGAAGATCAGAATTACACATGATCTGCTGCAGTCTGTCAGGCTCAGGAGGCAAGCGCTACACCCATTCGTATCGAAGTTGATTGCTGCAGGCATACAATATCGGATCAAATACCCGGCTTTGCTGCAAGTAAAAAGCAAAGATCAATGGCATTCATTGGAGAACCCTGATGCAATTCAACAAGAGCTTCACAAGCTTTTCCCTGACTTATTTAAATGAGCCTGAGTTGAGGGGGAAATGTGGAAAATAGACATAATAAATAACTTAATGTTATATATACTTTTACTATGGCTACGGTAATTTGCTCAGGTTGAATCGGTAAAAAGACTTCATTATGTTGCTAGATGCGGTGTGAAACACACACATCTTTGGAGACGGAAATCATGTTAAATGATGGGTCATTTGTTGTGCCAAAAGAGATTGATATTGCCCATCTGTTGATTTAAAAAGACTTGAACTGATTTATATTCTACTTCGAGCATGATTGAGGAAATATTGGCTCACGCCTTTAATTCAACATGAGCATGTTGCATTCACATATGATGTCACCCATGTGAATTCCTGACGACGGCAATCAGATCGGATGGATTTCTGCTCTGCAGCATCAATAGATAGTGATTTCTATACCACTGTGAAATAAGAAAGAGATGGCTCGATCGGGGATTCAAGATCTGTGTGGGTGTTCGTTGTCGTATAGCGACATAATCAGAGGAGGACTGACTTCAATTCCAAAGTAATGTCTCGGATTACAGTGGCTCCGCGGAAGGTGGAGGCGCTAGTCTCAACACCTCCTGATTTAATGACTCTGTTTTCCGGCTATAATTATTAGTTACAATCGAACACCGGCGAGACCTCACATTAGTCTTCTTAGTTCGTGGTCAAATACGATGTCAGGAGTTAAAATGGACACATCAGAGTGATTTCCGAGAGTTGTTACCCGTGTTGGATGACCTCGTAGGGTGGGGCCACATTATGGGACTTTTGATCATTACAAATGTTTGTATATGGGTCTTCATAATTAAAGACAGGGGGTGAGTAGAATAGTAGGGGCATCACTTGTCAAGTAAAGCGCCTCTTTCCGATGGTTTGTTTAACCAGGGGGAGGTAATTAGCATAATTTGAACCATTTACAGAAGACTAGCCCCTGAAGGCGATATAAGCAATGGTTTTAGTAATTAATGACTATTATGCACATGCATAAACGGCATTTTCTCGAGGTAGCGGTTTAGATAGGAATAGTCATAGGTCCTAGTACAATTTAAGTTTAATTTTTAGATAAGATTTGCAGTCATTCTCCTTTATCCCCATTAAAGGGCACATAAATAGCACTATAGGGGTTCGGGTAGACAGAATGGGCTCACCCTTTTTGAGTTATTGAATTTGTGATAGTTACGCTCCTATGGGGGTGTACCCCTAGCGAATAAATAATGGGGTACTCGACTTTGGATAGAATGGGGAATTTCTCAGTTAAGCTAGATGCTTTAGCTAATGATCCTTACATTGTGTACAGACTTACTATAAGATTTACTTAATTAAGGTTTACGCATCAACAGGTCAGAATACTGGGGAAGGAGTGGGGGGACTTCCTGTTGGGTTTGAATAGAACATCACCTGATGATTGTGATAGAGAGTTCAGTTGTTAGAACTGGGGTAGAGTTTTGTGTTTTGTTTGGTGGGTGTTGGAGGGTGTTATGGAAAGGAATATTCATGGGGGATACTATTTCTTCATATGGATAAATAATAGAAGGAACCACATCTGGAAACGTATAGACATCCGCAAGACCTATTGGTTACAAGGAAATCGGAGTTGTGAGGTTAATGACCATGTCAGGAATGTTTAATATTGTGAGTTGGAATATTAGGGGGGCCCGTGATAGGTGTAAAAGGCAGATTGTGTTGAAGCATTTATCTAATATTGGATGTGATGTGGTCTGCCTACAGGAAACACATCTTAAAAGGGAGGATATTCAATTATTTTGCAAATACTGAGTAGGTCAAATATTTGGAGCAAGGACATCCACAAACAGGGGTGGTGTGGTCATTCTAATTAACAAAAGGGTGAATTTTCAATTAGAAAAGGAGGTATGGGACATACACGGTCATTATATCTTGGTGCTAGGCACTCTTGCCTCATAACAGGTGCTGATAGGCTCAATATATGGTCCAAATAATGATTCTCCACAATTCTTTACCCAGTTGCTTGATAGGATAAGTAACTGTCAGGATAGAATAATTTTACTGGGGGGTGATTGGAACATTACTCCGCAGTTACGGCTTGATAGATCGGATAACCGGCGAGTGGGTTTATCTCTCTCACAGAGAGCCTTAAAAGAGCTTATAGAGGAAGCAAGTCTGGTTGACGTCTGGAGAGTGTTTCATGCAGAATCCAGACAATATACTTTTTTTTCACTACCACACAAGACTTGCTCAAGGATTGACTATTTTCTTATTAGTACAAATTCCCTCCCATTTATCTCTATGGCAGAAATACATACTAGAGTTATCTCAGATCACTCCCCAGTTTCAATTAAGTATACACCTAACCCTGGGGTGAGGAGAGACTTTATGTGGAAATTCAACAACCAGCTACTGCAGGATTCATACACTCTAAATCACCTGAAACAGTTTATATCTCATTTCTTAAATGATAATCTGGGCTTTGTCTCTAAGATTGACACAATCTGGGCAGCACTGAAGTGCACGTTGAGAGGGGAGTGTATCCGGATTTCCTCTACCAGACATAGAAGGAATGAAGCACAACTCGCAGATATTGCATACTCAATTCGGGTTTTAGAAAATAAAGTCAGTCAAAGCTTGTCTGATTCAGAATGGGCACAACTACATAAGCTACAAGCAAAGTTTAATTCAATTATGTTACAAAAAGCCGAGCTAGCACTCAAGAGAACTAAACTTAAATATCTAGAACCTGGCGAGAGGGCAGGTAAATTGTTGGCACTTAAGCTTCATAGATTAGAATCTAATAGACATATTATAGCGTTACAAATTAATCCGAATGGATCCCTAATCAAGGACCCTAGAAATTGTGTCAGCCTTCAATCCTACTTTCAGACAATATACTCTATTCCAAAAGTAGATAGGAAAAAGATGAGATCCAGAGGTACCTGGAATCGGTAACTCTTCCCCGGATTTCTAACATGGTAGCGGTGAGTCTGGAGCTCCCTATACAGGAAGTGGAAGTGAAGCAGGCCATAGCCCAACTGGCTCCAGATAAGGCCCCAGGTCCGGATGGTCTTTCTACTAATGTGTACAAGGCATTTGTGGAGGAAATTTCTCCAGTTCTCACTGAAGTATACAATTTCTGGTACCTAGAGGGGTTCTCAGAAGGGAGCTTCTTAGAGGCCCTTATTACCCTTATCCCTAAGCTGGATAGGGATCCGATGTGTCCAGGCAACTACCGGCCGATATCGCTTTTAAATACGGATGTCAAGATACTGGCAAAAGTGCTAGCCAACAGACTCAATCCCTTAATGGGCATGATGGTGAGTGATGAACAGGTAGGATTTATGAAAGGTAGACAATCCAGTGATCATTTGAGAAAGCTTCATCACTTAATAATTCATGCCAAGAATATGCAGACATCGGCGGCATTGTTGGCCCTAGACACTGAAAAAGCATTCGATCGGGTCTCTTGGGACTTTCTGTTCACAACACTATGGAAATTTGGTCTGCCAGATGGATTCATAAAATGGATCACACTGTTATATGACTCGCCTAAGGCCCGAGTATGGTGTAATGGAGTCCTCTCAGATCCTTTTCCTCTTTCCTGTGGCACCAGACAGGGCTGCCCACTCTCTCCATTATTGTTTAATCTTTACCTAGAGCCTCTAATTCACAGATTGCTAGTCTCTCAGGATATAAAGGGAATATATGTTGGCAGCCATAAGTATTTAATCTCTGCTTATGCAGATGATCTGCTTTTACATATAGAGGAATCGGAGGTTAGTATACCGGCAATTTTGCAAGTAATAGCACAGTTCTCCAGAGTGTCAAACTATAAACTTAACCTATCTAAGACAAAGCTTTTTCCCTTAAACGATAAATGCCTACCTAATATTGCCATAGAACTGGGACTTAATTGGGAATCCAGATCATTGAATTATCTTGGTCTTAAAATCTCAAAGTGCAGGTTCACTATGATTAAAGAGAACCTTAACAAGTTAATCAATGTAATTAAACTAGACTTAGAGAGGTGGAAGGTATTGCCTTTATCACTCTGGGCTAGAGTAGAAACGGTCAAGATGAATATCTTGCCAAGAATATTCTACCCTCTAAATATGTTAGGGTTTTATTTACCCAAGTCATGGTTCGATAACTTGCAAAAAATACTCAATGATTTCATATGGAAGGGGAAGAATGTAAGGAGGGCGTACGTTAAACTTACTAGGCCCAGAAAGCAAGGAGGATTGGCACTTCCCTCCTTCTTTAATTATTACATAGCATCACATATTAGTAAGGTGGTTTCATGGACCCGGCCTATACCATTAGAAGACTCGAGTGCCTACTTACCCCCGTGGGTCATTATCGAGAAGTGTCTTGTGGCTAAAGCATACATAACCCTCGAATCAGCTATATATATGGACTCATGATGTCTTCCCAAAATCCTTAAATATACTCCAATTGGTTGGTCAATTAGGGCCTTACATCAGGCACAGGGGATACTTGAGGTGAGCTGGCACAATTCTCTGGAGCAACCATAAATTCAGAACGTGCATTTCCAAATTCAGAAAAGACCGATTCCCCCTACATTCTGGAAGCATCTTGTAGGGTTGCATCTCAGTGATATTGCACCTCAAGGGGAAATATTACCATTTGTGCAATTTAGCTCAAAAGTACCTGTTGCGAAAGGAGACGCCTTCAAGTATTGGCAGCTCAGTGGTGTGGTTAAAACCTGCTTTAGGATCTTGAAGCAACCGGTAGTAAATAAGATTGAATTGTCCTCGTTATTGCACATAGCAGACCAGCCCCACTCAGTTTCCAGACTCTATCAGGAAATCCAGAGAATCGTCTCAGAGTGGCCTGCTAGTATTTGTTACTATTGAACACAGAAACTTGGGTTGAGGGAAGAGGTCGGAGTTTGGGACGAATCTGGGGCAATCTATATAAGTACGTTAAACAGGACATATATGGTTGCAGCAGTTTAATATTATACAATTTATATTATACTCCAGTTAAATTACATAAAATAGGTAAGCTTCCATCCCTTGTTGCAACAGATGTAAGGTTGATAATGGAGATCTACTTCATATGTTTTGGGAGTGCCCCAAAATTCAACCACTTTGGAGTGCAATTCAAAAATTGCTTAGCTCCTTCCTTGAACTTGATCATTACTTTACATCTGAAATTTGCCTGGTTAATCATTATCCTAAGGAAATGAGCAAGCAGAAGAAAACATACATGGCTATTATTACAGCTGCAGCTAAAGCGATTATATTATAACACTGGGTAGATGAGTTTACACCTTCAATTATCGAATGGCACAAAGAGGTCTTGTTGGCATACAAGTAGAGAGGCATATAGCTCAGATGGGTAACAGGGTGCAGTCATACAATATGAAATGGGGCCCCTTGGAAGCAGTCTTAATGGTGTGGAAAAATTAGAATATCACTTCGGAATAGGTCTTCTAAACACGGGTGTCATGTGGTTCCTTCTTTTTGCAGAATTATGTGGGGGGGATAGGGAAGTTTTTGGGGTTGTTAGTTAGTTTAGATGATAATAGTAGGAAAAAAACTCAATGTCCATTCCTGTGACGGTGGCCTTTGGAATAATAATCTGCTGAACGGTATATTGTTTGGCTAATGACTTTATCAATGGTTCTTATTTGCATTGTAATGTGACATTGGAATCAAAGTGCATTAAATCAAAAAAAATAAATAAATAAAACAACTATAGAAAATGATAACGAATATATAACAGCGAGTCGGTTGTGCGAAAAGAAGTAAAAAAACAGGAAAGATGAATATATTTTTTTCATGAAACATAATAGGTTTATTCATCTATTTTAAGTGAAATGATCACCGAGGGAATTCTCTTATTGGATTACGTTGACATTACTGGTGCTACATTTCAACCTAGCTCCTGTCACTTTACTTTCTGCTGCCTCAGAGCACCTTAGCTCTTGGTTCAAAGCAGACAAGGTCCATATGGCGCCCCACAGAGATAGAAGAGACTGTATTAAATGAAAAGGCACAGTTGCCTTTAAAGCACTTTCACTGGGTTATCTAATTAAAAAAAGCACTGAAACGGGTTCAACTCTTGGAGCACACTGGCTACAGAGATACCTACCCACATGTGCAGATCTCACAGATACATTTGCTCGTCATTACTGCAGCTGTTCCTCTCGAGGTTCGCGGGGTACTAATTTCATCAGAAGTGCACTAGTCCCCTCCACCTTCTGAAGAACGTTTCTGTAACTGTCTCTGCTTTATTTGTTACCAAAAGTTCCCTCCCTCCTATTTGAAAGCCACTGCTTTCACCCTGCAGGTGTCATTCACTCCGTGAACATTTGGACTTCTATTGCGACACTGCCGCGACAGTCAGGATGGTGTGTTTGAGTCGCCAACAGAAGAGATGAGTCATGACAGACAGACAGATTAACACAGCAGCAACTGCAGAATCCGAGACCTGCCGCTCACACGCACGTACGCCCCCACTTGTCACTCTGAGCTTGGCGACAGTGGGCGCAGCCTGTGATGTCACCACCGACGTAACAGTCAATGCTCTGCCTTCAACAGCAGGCACAAACAAAATCAGTAGGGGGTTGGACTGCTCTTATGTGGCACGGGTATGTCTTACTGGCATGATGCCCATGGTCCAGGTACCGGGGTTCCATCTGTTTGTGCTCACTAATTGGCTGGGCTGATGCAGCTGTGTTTTTACTTACAGCAACACCCCCTGATAGTGACATGTTTTTGTATTTCTTGCCTTTTTTTTTTTTTGCATTCACCCCATAGAGCAGCTGTGCTTTATAGGAGCTCCTCAGGTATGCTCTCTATGACAGATGCAAGCTGCGAAGCATAGCGGAACCAATATGCACAAGTCAGGCTGCTGAAAAGACACGAATTCCGAAATAGTGTAGATTATCTGTAACACAGAACAATCACTATACAACTGTATAGTTCCATATACTGTATAAATACCAGTGAAATATTTTAATTTCTCATTGAGTCAATTGTTCAGCATCTGGCAGTGGCACCTGGAAAGCTTTTTGGGAGGGGGTGTGTGGAGTCGATGGGGGATTGGGCACCCCCGTCGGCCATACAGTAAGTGCGTGGAGGGCGCGCATGAGCACGCAATATGTGTGCGTGTGGGGGGGAGCGCTGCTCACTGAAGTGGAGCTCTCCCTTTCAACTGTATGTCACTGCATTTTCAACTGCTGTCATAGACAGCTGCAGTGTTGATTGGAGAACTGCGGCCGCGCCTGCAAACACACTGACTGAATTGGAAGACGGGTGCCACACCTTCAAAAGCTCGGATGATGGCACTATGTTTCTTGCACATGCATGAAAGTAAACATAAAAATGAAGGAAAAAAAGCCCAAAAGTTTTTTTCTTGTTTTTTTCTTTAAAAAAAAATTAGACATTGTATAATAGCAATAAGGCATGACAGGGTGTATGTTATTGTCTAATAACGTCATTCCTGGGGTGAATTGAAGCACGAGGAAGTTGAGAAAAAAACAAAAACTAGTGGCCACACAGAGGAGGCTTTGTCTTAGTTCTAAGGGAGGAAGCAAGGGAGAGGTGGATGGGGTAGAGGAGATGGGACATTATGGGGCAGGGGCAGAGGAGGAGAGTGAGGAGATGGAGAAAACTAGTTGCAGCCAACAGGGTAGGCTTTGTCAAGAATTGGGGGGCAAGGTGAGGGGGAAGTATCAGGGACAGGGAGTAGGGGCACAGGGGCACAGAGGAGGGGGAGAGAGAAGTGTGAGATAAGAGAGAGCTTGTAACAGGTGCTTGAGAGGTCGCTTAGACTAACCAGGGCAGCAGCAATCATTTTGGAGGGTTAGGTATGAACTGAGCCCTGATTTAAATGGGCCATGCTTGCTGCTTTCAATAAGGGGAGCAGGGAGGTAATTGAACCACGTTGGGCCCCTGTACGAGAGGGATCTCTGGACAAGCAAGCTGCACTTGAGAGGCACCAGGAGCCCTCCCTTGGTAGCATTCCTGGTGTTTTTTGCTGTGTTTGCACACTTTAACAGGTTAGATGTTGATTCAGGAGTCAGTCCAAGCATGATTTTTTTTCCCCATAAGGCAGGCCTGGTAGATTTATTTATTTATTTATTTAAGAGATTTACCAGTAAGGCATGCTTATCAGAGTACCACTCGATTCCAGATGCGCCCTGGGGTTAGGGAGTTATAATGGTACAGTGATACATCAGAACAAACATACATAACATGCTTTTGATTCTGAGATGTAGAAGGGGTCATCCTGTATTTTCATAGAGTGCACAGGTGTGCATCAGTGAATGTGCCCCAAGTACCAGCCTACAGGCCTTATTGAGGATGGATTTTATTATTTTTAATACTGTTTCAGATCCAACTCCATAAATCACCAGTCCTTAATCAATAGTAGACAGGACAGAGCTGCACGTAATCCACCAGAACTAGTGCCTGTCATGTAATACTGTACTGTGTGTATTAATGTTTGATTGTGTAAATGTTATTTCTGTCATCCCTTCCCTCACAGGACACACCGTGAGATGAGCAACCTGTTGTTCAGTATGCTTTTCCTGGTGAAACACTTCAATAAATAAAACTAGAAAAGGGGAGAAGAGAACAACAAGTAACACGTACAAAGGAATAACAAGAGGAAAGAATCATAGACAGTTGCAGGAAGGATAATAAAAGTTATAAAGAAGAGACTTTGGGGGAAGGAAAAGAGGAAGAATGAATAGAAAATGGAAGAGAGGACCAAAGTTTAGGAAAGAAGTAGGAAAAAGCAGATTGACCAACAATAGATTTTCTAGAAGGAATAGAGAGGGAATGGGAAGTATTGTTGCAGAGAGGGTTGGAGAAAGGAGGAGGTGAGGATAGAAGGGATCTAAATTAAGAGGGAAGGGTGCTGAACCAGAGGTTGGATAAAACAAGCATTTGTCAATGCCGAACGTTGTCTCACTGGTATTGGCATTGCCGGAGTTAGAGACCCATAACAGGAATGGCAGTGAAGTATTGAAGTGACGCCAACCCCACCCCCACCCTGTAGAGACTGACAGGCTTTGGGGTGTGCCTTTGGGTCGTCAGCTATAACGCTCATGCCATTGTACCTCACCCTACCCTGTAGACACTGACAGGTATTGTGGTGTGCTTTGGGGTCTTTGGGCGTTAGACTTAGCCCATTCCATAAGGAAATACACTGAGGTGGGTGCAGTATAGGAGAAATGCGGTTGTCCCTAAGGGACAACCTAAATTGTCAGGGGATCCCAAAAGTAAGGGGGCACAGGGGATTGGGAGGGAAGGCTAGGCAAGTCAAAGGCAGGTCAGATCAGAGGGTGGGGGAGGGAGGAAAGAAGGGGGAGGAAGGAGGGCTCAGGTAGGAGGGAGGAGGTGTGATGTCATACATGGTGACCAATGTATGACTAGGCAGGTAGGCCAGGTGAGGATTGGCCAGAAGGAAAAGGGAGGGGCTTGAGGGTATTTAGAGCCAGCAGAGGAAGGGTCTCCTCTTTGCTGGGTTTCAAGATTAACAGAGCTCAGCACTTGAACTGGCAATTCCAACTGCTTGAGGTAAGTTTTTTCAGGTGTAGTGCCTGGCCACATGGGAGCACTGAGCAGTAACTAGGGCATAGGGAGTTATCTTTCAGTGTGCTAGTGGCAGGCCTTTTGTGCTGGGATTTTTCAGAGGTGTTTTACAGTCAGCACATAACCTGCAATTAAGGAAACAGTTCAGTTTGGTTAACAGTTGCAGGAATTACAGCAAGTAGCAGAGGAACTTTAGAGCCATGTGAGGCAAGATCTGTTAATGGGTAGAAATACAATGTTAGCAGGCTAGGCATGAAAAAATTTATAAATCAGTAACTAGAGAATCAGCAGATGCATTTTTAGGCAATTTAGAAAGTAATAGTACCACTGGGGGAAAGCGTCTTTGGCTTCTGTTCTTCCTTTTTGTATTGTCTACACAGAGGATTGTTTTTGGGCAGGAACTGTGACCATAAGACAAATGTAGAGAGGTAGTTTAATAACCTTGTACTAGGTTCCCTCATGAATTAGATGCTGAGGAAGCATTTTGGGAGGTATTTATATAGGAGTTGTTCTAAATAACTGAGTATATAACAGTTATAGGGCCCTGCCCTGTTTGTATTTCACATAAGTGAGGAATTAAGGATCGGATTTGAGGTAAGGCATAATGGGGGAAAAAGTAGGCCTGGCCACATGGCTGGGAGTTTGGGATGGGGGCCTAGCAAGGCCGCATGGGCTGGAAGGTAGTAACGGGGGTGAGTAAAATAATTATTGGGGAGGCCACTTACGACCAAACCTGTGGTGGAGATGCATTAATAACAGAAATACAAAAAAAAAAAAAAAAAATGGTTGTAATTTAAGTGTAATGGCTGTTGATCTTGGTAGCCAGAATACTGAAGAGGTAAAATACAGGTTTGGAATTTGGGACCACATTGGGGAGGGTAGGAGCATTGTGGCCAGTAAGGGCAGTTACCAAAGCGCGGGGATTCGGCTCTCCAGTTGGAGGGGGATCCCAAGCGGGGTAAAAAAGCATGGGGAAAATGGGAGTTTATTCCATCTTGTTATGTCAACAATAAAACAAATGTACCTGAGATGCAGCTGGATCGCAAAGGGTCCCGGGAGTCAAGGGTTGGATAGGGCTGGACACAAGGAGCACAGGGGCCCAGGATTCTCCTCTGGCAACACGAGATGCCATTCTTTGGGCTGCTGCTGTTGCTGCAGTGACTTCAGGGACTGTGGTGCCCATGTGGTGGTGTTGGGCATGATTCCTACAGTGGCATTGTTGTAAAAGAATGTCGCAAATGTGGTTAAAGAGCAAGTTTCAGCATAGGCAATGGTAATTAAAAATGCATCTATGGATTGCTTGTCTCTTTCTCTCTCGCCCTTTCTCTGTCTATAGTTATAGAAGAAATTTTCAATTTGAGAATTTTGTGGGAAAGGGCAGTGAACCAGGGTAGGGAGCAGCGTGTAAAAAAAAAATCTAAGGGGGAGGGATTCTGGGCAATTCCCAGCTAGAAAGGCGGTGGAGACTGGCCAAAAGATGTGAGGCCATCACCGGAAGAGGGGAACAAAAAGGGGGTGTAAGGTCTGCAGAGAGCATGCAAAAATTGTGGGGGGCATGTATTGGGTGATTTCAACGTTGGACAAGGGATAACTTTGTTTATTGTATATCCCTTTAAGTATTTAATTATCCAGGATGGCAGTAGTCACAAGCATGCAGATGATGGAACAGGTGGCAGAAATGATGAAGAAGGCGACGGAGATTCTGGATATAGCAAGGCAGAAGGAAGCGGAAGAGGAGGCAGAGAGGGCAAGGAGCAAAACAGGTCAAGGAAAAAGCTTGATGGAGAAAATAAACGAGCTGAGAGAGAGAGCAAAGCAGAAAGAGGTGAACGATTCCGTGGGAAAATGGAAGATGCCGGCTGGAGGGTCAGGGAAGAGCCCAGCGGAAAACAGAGCCCCAAGAGAGGTGCCAGATCTGGAGCGGTTGGTGGACCTGGACGCAGACGAGGGCACGAGTGGTAAGGATACGGGTGAACAGACCCCAGAGAGGGATTTGACTGAATATCTAGCAGGTTTGCTGGGGGACACGGGAGAGAAGGGCTTAGAGTGAATGGAAAAGGTGTTGCAGGAAATTAAGGCTCTGTTTGCACTGGGGCATTTGAAACAGTTCTCAGCGCTTGAACCATTTCAAATGTGTGCTGGCCCGGATCGCGTTCACACATAACCCGCTTTTAGATCGGAATTTTGGAAGCGTGCTCAAACCCTGATGAGACCTGGGCTTGAGCACGCTTCCAGAAATCCATTTTAAAAGTAAAGCAATTTACCTAGAGTGCGAACACGCCAGCTCATATCCATCTTAATGCACTTCAAGCAAGCGCGCAAAGCATCACGGTAAGCAGCTTTTCCATGCTGCTGAATTCGGTTCATAGTGGGTATGGATCTCTGCCGCAGTGTGAACACTGTAAAATGCATTGCCTGATGCGGATCACAGGAAGGGGGTTGCAGTATGAACGCTACAGCACGGTAAGTGCTAATCCACTTTTAAAAACGGTTTGCACAACCGTGCTGTAGTGTGAACGGGGCCTAAGGCTGCAGGGGTACATAGATACATAGACAGTGTCAACAGATAAGGGCCTATGGCCCACCCAGTCTGCCCATTTGAGCTTGTAAGTTCAGTTTATGTTTTCCTAGAAGTCTGTTGCCCCTTACCCCTGACCTCCAGAATTCCTTTATGTCTATCCCATGCATTCTTAAATCCTGTGATTGTTTCAGCCCCACCACTTCCTCTGGCAGGGTGTTCCACTTGTCCACCACCCGTTCTGTGAAGAAATTCTTCCTCACGTTTCCTCTGAATCATCCTCTCTCCCAACTTCATCCCATGCCCTCTAGTCCCTGGAACATCTTTTCGCTTACAAATGGTGTATTCCTGCACCCTGTTCCTCCCTGTAAGACACTTGTATGTCTCTATCATATCCCTCTCTCCCCTCCTCTCCTCCAGGGAGTACATGTTCAGTTCCTTCAACCTGTCCTCCATAGGACTTGTGATGCAATCTATGTACCCATCTTTGTTGCCCTCCTCTGAACCTTCTCTACCCTGTCTATGTCCTTACGTGGGTAAGGTCTCTAGAAACTACACTGTACTCCAGGTGGGGCCTCACTAGTGTCTTGTATAGGTGGAATTATGACCTCCCTTTTCCTGCTGGTGATGCCCTGCCTATGCATCCCAGCATCCTATTTGCTTTACCTGCTGCCTTGTCACACTGTTTCCTACCTTGAGGTCATCAGAGATGATAACCCCAAGATCCCTTTCCTGCTTGGTGCATGCTATATCCTCACCCCCAACTGATATATTGTGCCAGGTTTTTGTGCCCCATATGCATTATCTTGCACTTCTTTGCATTGAATTTCAACTGCCAAACCCTGACCATTCTTCTCAAGTTCCTGCAGGTCCTTCTGATTCTGTCTACACCCTCTGGTGTGTCTACTCTGTTACAGAGCTTGGTGTCATCAGCGAACAGTGAAATTCTGCCTTCTAGGTCCTGCGCAATGTCACTGATGAAGATGTTGAATAGGACCGGTCCCAGCACTAATCCCTGTGGTACCCCACTGGTTACTCTTCCCTCTGTGGAGTGACAGCCATTTACCACCACCCTCTGTGTCTTGCCACTCAGACAGTTACCTACCCACCACACTACTGTCCTGCCCACACCCATATTCCCCAGTTTGTATAATAGTCTTCTATGTGGCACAGTGTCAAAAGCCTTGCTGAAGTCCAGATAGGCCATGTCCACTGCCCTCCCCGGATCCACCTCCCTAGTCACCCAGTCAAAAAATTCAAAGAGGTTGGTCTGACGTGACCTCCCCTGAGTGAAACCATGCTGCCTTGGTCCTGTAGTCCATTGACAACAGATGTTCACCAATCTCTCCTTCAGTAGTGCTTCCATGATCTTCCCATTACCGAGGTGAGGGCTGACTGGTCTGTAGTTCCCTGCTTCCTCTTTGTTCCCCACTTTTGTATAAAGGGACTACATATGCTGTCCTCCAGTCTTTGGGTACCTCCCTGTTTCCAGTGATGGCTAAACAGGATAGCCAGAGGTTCAGCCACCACCCTCTTAGTTCTTTAAGGACCCTGGGGTGCACCCCTCTGGCCCCATTGCTTTATCAGCTCTTATTACTTCCAGTTCCTTCAGGGACCCTTTCTCGTGTAAAGGGACCTGTGTCCATTCTGCACCATTCCACCCTTGTACTCCCTTCAGACCATTACCCTCCTCTTCCTCAGTAAAGACTGAGCAGAAATACCTGTTCAATATGTCAGCTTTACTGTTGTCATCCTCCATAGTCCCCATCCTCCCCTTCAGTCTCACCATCCCTCCCTTTGCCTTTCTTTTTTTCACTTATGTACCTGTAAAGGTTTTGTCCCTCTATCCACTGATTTTGCAATGTGTTCTTCTGTCTGAGCTTTGGCTTCCCTTACTGACCTCCCTGCCTCCCTTTGCTTCTCCTGGTACTTCTCCCTATCCCCTTCTGCCTGTGTCTTTTTGTATTGCCTGAATGCAATTTTTTTGGCTTTCACTTTCTTTGCTACCTCTTTGGAAAACCATAATGGTCTCCTCTTTCTATTCCTCTTGCTAACCTGCTTAATGCATAATTCTGCTGCTCTTGTAATCCCCATTTTAAATACTACCCACTGTTCCTCAACCCTGATTCCTCGCCCCATTCCCTTAATGCCTCTTCTGGCATCTCCCCATTTTCCCAAAGTCTGCCCCCTAAAATCCAGGATACGTGTTTTTGTGTGGTTTATTCTGCCTTTCTGTGATTTCAAACCACAATGACTGGTGGTCACTGTTCCCAGGTGCCCCCACTGTTACCCCTTAACACATGTCCCTGTTTGTGAGCACAAGGTCCAGTATTGCCTTCGCTGTAGTTGGTTCCATGACCAGTTGCTTGAGGAAGGCACCCTGAAGGGAGTCCAGGATAAATCTGCTCTAATTGATGCTGCTGCTGGGATGCTCCAGTCCACGCCTGGAATACTGAAGTCTTCAGCCAGTACTACTCACTCCTTGTCTGCCATCCTTGGATGGCTAGCATCGGCCCCTATCTGTTTCTTCCTCCTGGGCTGGTGGTCTATAGACCACACCTGTGCGGATGGCTGCTCCATTTTCCTTTCCAGCTTAACCCACAGTATCTCCCCCATTTGTTCCTCCTGGATCTCTGTGGCCCTTGTCATTTTCACATACAGTGCCCTCCTCCTCCTTCCTACCTGCCCTGTCTCTTCTGAATATTTGTAGCCAGGTATGGCCATCTCCCAGTCATGGTTATCATTACACCAAGTTTCAGTGATGGCCACAATGTCCAGGTCTGACTGCGCCACGATAGCCTCCAGATCTTCCATCTTGTTGCTAAGGATCCTGGCATTGGCACACATGGCTTTCCGTGATTTGACCTCCCTAGACTGTTTCGCTCTTCTACTCTAGCCCCTTCCTTGGTTGTCCTTTATCCCTGGTTCTCCTAGCTGTCTGCCCTTCTGCTGAATTTTGTCCCTTTTCTGCCTATCCACCTCTTGGGCGCTAATCTCCATCTTTTGCACACTGCTTTGTAGAGATAGCCACTCCTCCAGTTCACTGGTTCCACTGCTAGCTGTGGGGAGTGAGCAAGTGGGTACCCTCCTTGCTGGCCTGCCATCCACCTTTGTTAGCTTAAATGCTTGTCAATGAAGCATTTAAACTTATCATTGAGTGCTTGGATTCCACTCCAGGATGAAGGGAATACAAAAACTAGAGTGGGTAACGAGGGGATACCAGGCATGACAATGGGGGATCACGTCCCCTAATGATAAAAAAAGATATGGAAAGGGGAGTACGTGGATTTATTTGCATTAGTGGATAAAGAGTCGGCAAAGAGGTACGCACAGAAACAGACTGTAGAAAAATCTGAGATGGCAGTGGCTTTAGCGATCGCTGGAAACAAGGTAGAGGAGATAAGTTACAAGGGGAAGAGTATAGAGGCCTGGCAGGCAGGGTTCTCGATATACAGTGCCATCATGCTGGAGAAGAAAAACCAGACCTGGCCATCCCACTACTCACATATGCCACCACTATAAAAGATGCCTACAAGGCTAGGATGGGGATAGGTTGGCTAAAGTATGATGAGGCCTTCCGGCAGAGAATGGCAGCCACAGGGGATTTGAGGTGGGATTCGACCCGTTCTGAACTATGGGTAAGAAGCCTAGCAGGTTTTACAGGAACGGAAAAGGGGAATAGACAAGAAGGAGGCAGGCTGCAAGAAAAAGTGTGTTGGGGTTTCAACAAGGCATCGTGCTCCTGGAGTAATTGCAAATTCAGGCACATTTGATCAAAATGTGCAGGTCAGCACCCGGCAACCCGGTGCAGAGCAATGGGGAACAGAAAGAACGGGCAATGGGGAAACGGGCAGCCATTTCGAGGGGGAAGGGGGGATACCAATCGGAGAGGAGGGATTTCAAGGAAGAGGGTGTTTGGGAATGGAGGTATGGGAACCATTGAGGTAGGGAGGTTAAGGGGAGGTTTTAGGCTGGCCAGAATGCTGGTCAGAGTAGGGGTGCTAAAAGAATGGATGAAGTAATACCCAGAGGAGAAGGCAGGACAAATGTTAGTGGAAGGCTTCGAAAAGGGATTTAGTTTAGAATATCAAGAGGAGAGGGAAGGCACGAGAGCCAAAAACTTGTCGTCCATTAAGGGGAGGGAGGACATAGCTTTCAAAAAAATAAGAAAAGAAATAGAAGCAGGGAGGATGGAGGGACCATTCTGGACACCTCCATTACCCAACCTGAGGGTTTCCCCATTGGGCCTAGTGCCCAAGAAGCAACAAGGGGAATTTAGGCTAATTCATCACCTGTCTTACCCAGAAGGGACTTCGGTGAATGACCTTATACCAGACGAGTGTTGCACAGTTTTATATGCAACCCTGGATCAAGCAGTGGTGTTGATCAGAGAAAAGGGGGGGGCCTGGCTAGCAAAGACCGATATAGAGTCAGCTTTCTGGCTACTACCAGTCCGGAAGGAGGATTGGGACCTGTTGGGATTTTGCTTCCAAGGGTCCTTCTACTTTGACAAGGCAATGCCCATGGACTGTTCCACAGCCTGTGCCAAGTTGAGAGGCATTCAGCTCCTGGATACAATGGGCGTTTGGGAACAGATACGGGCACAAGGCAATGGTGCACTATTTGGATGATTTCCTCATGATGGGGGGGGTGTGAGGAAGAGGTAAGAACAATGCTTGTGGACTTTGAAGAGATGTGCGAGCAGTTAGGGGTGCCTTTGGCATGAGATAAAACAGAAGGTCCAGCCAGGAAGCTGGAATTCCTTGGGATTGAGATTGATGTAGATGAGAAAGTCTTCAGATTACCACAACAGAAAGTGGCCAGGCTCAGGGCTTTGCTACAAGAGGTAAAATGTAGCAGGAGAGTTCCCCTGAGGCAGGTTTAGCAGCTGTTAGGGCACTTGAACTTTGCATGCCAGGCGGTCGCATCAGGGAGGGTGTTCACCAAGAGGATAGCCAGGGCAACAGCGGGCAAAAAGCATCCGCACCATTGGGTAGAGATATCACGAGGGATTAGACAAGATGTGGAAGTGAGGGAACAATTCTTAAAGGAATACAATGGGGTTACATTCTGGCAGAAAGAGTGGCTAGTAAATAACAATCTGGATCTATATACAGATGCATCCAGGGCTATTGGTTTGGGGGCTTATTTCCGAGAGAGATGGATAGCAAAGGCGTGGCCAGATTCTTGGAAACAGAAGGGGCTGTTAAAGGACATAACTCTACTAGAGATTTTCCCAATATGGGTGGCAATGTTGACATGGGGAGAACTCCTAAGGAATAGGAAAATAATGTTTTGGTGCGATAACAGAGACGTAGTAGAGGTTATCAACAGGCAGGGAGGGCATTCGGAGACGGCGAACAGGGTCCTGAGACAGTTAGTGTTGAGGGGATTACAACTAAACATGTCGTTTAAAGCCAAGCACATAGAGGGGGTTAAAAATGACATAGCTGACAGCCTTTCCCATTTACAGCTGGAAAGATTCAGGTCCTTGGCACCACAAGCAGCTGCAAAGAGAACACCGGTGGCAGAAAAATATGGAAAATTGGCTGGAAGGAGCCCGACTGTTATACAGGAGTTCTTAGTCCACCAACACGCTGAAAGCATATGAAGGGGCATGGGGGGGGCCTTCCAGGAGTTCTGAAAACAGGAAGGGTTTAAGGTAAGTGAGCCAGTTTCACAGGACCAGGTAACGAAGTACATGGTGAAGAAGTGGAAGGCAGGAATGGCTAGCGGCACAATGGGGGTGCAGCTGGCGGGGATAGGATGGGCATGCAGCTCAAAAGGTTGGGCTAAGCCGAATAAGTTTAAGGTGATGCAGCGCATGTTGATGGGGTGGCAATGGCTAAAAGGAGGGAAGGTAAACATAAGAAAACCTATTGCTGGGGACAAACTTGAAGGGCTGGTGAAAACCTTGGTAGAGATTTGTACCACACTCTTCGGAGCCGTGTTATTCAGGGCCATTTTCATGGTGATGGCAGGAGGCACATTCAGGGTCAGCGAGGTAGTAGCGGCCAACAAAATGGACACAGTAGGGGGATTGGGGAGGAAGAAATACACTGGGAACAAGAGAAGATCACAGTTTGGCTGAGACGTTCAAAAACAGACCAGATAGGAAGGGGGACGGAGATTGTATTGGACAAGCATGAGAGTGAGAGAATATGCCCAGTAGTGGCACTATGGAAGTAAAAGGCCAAGAGACAGGGAAAAGCAGGCAGTTCTTTACACATATAGACGGAAAACCAGTGACATATTTCCAGGCAACCGGGGTGTTGAAGAAGGGGATGGCGCACCTAGGGGAGAACATGAAAATGATTCTTCTCATTCATTTAGAATAGGAGCCGCATCCACACTAGCAGAAAAAGGTGGGTCTGAAGAAGAAATCAAGAAAGCAGGCAGGTAGAGGTTAAACTGCTATAAGACATATGTGAGAAAAATAGTCTAATATCCGCACTTGCTTTTCACAGGTCGGGGAAGATGCAAACGGGTCTGGATACTAGGGCACTCTTACATTTACTGGACAGAGAGGTGGGTTGCTAATCGTCAAGGAGGGAGACAGCTAGGACAGGATCCTGACAGAGTGATGGTCCACTGGAAGGGGGTAAGGGTAATGAGGTGGGCACAGATTATTCCAACCTTAGAAGATCTGAAACAGAAATGGCCGAAACTGGACCTGTTAATATTGCACTTTGGAGGTAAGGATTTGGGGGAGCGTCCATGGGGTTTGCTGTGCAAGGAGATGATAAGGGATATGGGGACAATTCAACAGTGGTGGCCACAGGCAAGGATAGCCTGGTCAGAGATGGTGCCCAGGATGGTGTGGTGGCAGGCCAGGGATAGAAAAGTGGTGGAATGGGCCTGGAAGAGAATTAACAGGAAGGTGGCGGCTTGGCTAAAGGGGAGGGGGGAGTGTACATAGAATATAAAGCAATATCCTATCCCAACCCAGGAATGTACAGACAGGATGGGGTGCATCTTTCAACGGTAGGGATGGTAACATCACGATTGCAATTGGAGGATAGCATAGAAAGCGGGAAGAAGAGGGTGGGGGGCCCATCATTCCATCGCATAAGCTGGAGATGGGCTAGTGGTGGAAATTTCAGAAAATTAAAAATTAAAATGGGGGGAGGGGGGGCCAAGTAGAAACCATAGGCCAGGCTCAGATGCCCAGACATGGAGGCAAGCAAAAAGGACAAGGTAGGAAGGGTTTAATATGAGGCACAGTTGCCATCGGCAGCCGGAAAAGGGAGGGCAGCAAGGGGAAAAGGAGAAGGGGTATTGGGTTTCCAAACGTCCAGACCCCAAGAACATTATGGACAACAAAAAGATGAGGACCACAAGAGGAAGAGGACCAAGGGGTATTGGGCTTTAAAGCGTCTGGACCCCAAGAAGACAACGGAAAAAGGGACAGTTTGAAACATGTGATTTGAAATATATAAATCTTTGAAAGATGGAATGTGAAATGGATAGTTTTGGAAATGAAGGACTGTTGAAAATGTAAGAAAAGTAAAATGCAATCATTGTAAGACATGTTTAATAAATCAAATTGCCAGTCGCGCACCCACAAAAAGTTGTTGTGCCTCTATTTTCTGGGGATCTCCATCTGACAAATGTGGTCACCCCTAAGGGACAACCTAAATTGTCAGGGAGATCCCAAAAGAAAAGGGGCATGGGGGGTTGGGGAGGGAGGCTAGGCAAGTCAAGGCAGGTCAGATCAAGGGGTGGGGCAGGGTATGAGAGAAAGAAAGGGGAGGAAGGAGGGCTCAGGTAAGGAAGGGGGCGTGATGTCATACCTTGATATGACCAATATGACTAGGCAGGTAGGCCAGGTAAGGCTTGGCTGGAAGGAAAAGGGAGGGGGTCTTGAGGGTATTTAGCAGCCAGCAGAGGAAGGGGTCCCCCTTTGCTGGGTTTTCAAGATTAACACCCACCCACCCACCTGAAATTGGCAGAAGTGGGGGGACAAGGAGGATTGGGGTGTAGGGAGGAGAACAATGGGTCACCACCTATGGGTGACGGAGACGGAGAGTGAGCCCCACAAAGAAAATGTGGTCTATGGCTTGGCAAAGGAAGCCAACAGGGAGAGAGGCAAGGCAGGAAGGAGGCAACAATTGGGTCACCAGAAGGGGGTGACAAGGGAAGAGGAGAGAGCCCTGATGGAAGCGGGTTGTCAAAAAGGGGCCAACAGGCTTAGATGCCTGTGCAAGCAGGGCTTGCAGGGGGCAGGAGTGCCTAAAAGGAGTAAATGGATGGTCATGGGTTGCCAGGGGAGGGCAACAAAAAAGATGGGAAAGAAAAAAGGGACAAAAGCATAGAGAACAACTGACTGAAGGGGCAGAAAGAAAAGAAAGCTGCCGGAGGAGGGTGGTAGAAAAGGAGGAAAAAGCACAGAGAGCCTGAAGCAGGAACAATCAGGAAATTTTCAGAAAATTAAAAATTAAAATGGGGGGCAGGGGGGCCAAGTAGAAACCATGGGCCGGGCTCAGACACCCGGACATGGAGGCAAGCAAAATGAACGAGGTAGGAAGGGATTAATATGAGGCACAGTTGCCATCGGCAGCCGGAAAATGGAGGGCAGCAAGGGGAGTAAGAGAAGGGGTATTGGGCTTCCAACCGTCCAGACCCCAAGAACATTATGGACATCAAAAAGACGAGGACCACAAGAGGAAGAGGACCAAGGGGTATTGGGCTTTAAAGCGTCTGGACCCCAAGAAGACAACGGAAAAAGGGCCAGTTTGAAACATGTGATTTGAAATATGTAAATCTTTGAAAGATGGAATGTGAAATGGATAGTTTTAGAAATGAAGCACTGTTGAAATGTAAGAAAAGTAAAATGCAATCATTGTAAGACATGTTTAATAAATCAAATTGCCAGTTGAGCACCGACAAAAAATTGTTGTGCCTTGTTTCTGGGGGATCTCCATCTGACAATGGAGTGAACTGTGTGGCTGAACTGTGCAAGGCACACCACAATGCCTGTCACTGGCTGCAGAGTGGGGGTGGGGTTGCAATGGCGTGAGCATTACAGCCGATGATCCCAAGTCACACCCGTGATGCCTGTCAGTCTCTACAGGGTGGGGTGCTACAGTTGGGAACCCTAACACCATAGGCGTGTGTTGGTATTTTCACTCCAAATTTCCAACATGAGCCCACGTCATGAAAAGCAGCACAATCAGTTTGTTAGTTGAAAGGTGATTTTGCACAGTGGCTATGCCATTTGGCGTCACAGGGATGAAAACACATTTTGGACAGGGTGTGAAAAATGACGACTGTATTGTTCATGAGGAGGCGTACAAAAATGGCAACGCTGAAAATCTGGAGTGAAAATATGAAAAATTAGTGAAGCCATGAGCATGCATAGAAAATGCGCAGCACACGTCCGTAACTCAATTATTTTGGGGAGTTTGTTAGGCACATTTTTAATATAGGCATTTTGGGACCTCCCCTAATGAACAGTGGCGCTGTGATTTTGTTAATCTGTCCCAAAAGTTGATTTCCCACAGCGACCATGCCACTGTGAGCCACAGGTGCAGAAACACATTTTGGGCAGGATGTGAGAAATGACAGCTGTACTGTTCATAAGGAGGTGTGAAAAAATGGCAGTGTTGAAAATCTGGCTTGGAAATATTGCAAATTTGTGAAGTTACAAGCGTGCGTGGAAACTGCGCAACGCACGCTTGTAACACAGTCATTTTATGGACTTTCAGCACCAAATTTTCAACATAGGCATTTTTGGGCCTCTGCTCATGAACAGTGTCACTATCATTTCCTCAAACTGTCCTGAAAACTGATTTTGCACAGCAACCACGCTATTCTGTGCCGGACGTGCGAAAACATATTTCAGTCAGGATATGTAAAATTACAACTGTACTGTTCATCAGGAGGTGTGGAAAAATGGCAATTATGAAAATCTGGAGTGAAAATATTACTAATGCACAAAGTTATGAACATGCATGGAAATAGCGCAACGCACACTCGTAAAACATCCATTTTTGGGATTTTTTCCACCATATTTTCAACATAGGCTTTTTGAGAGCCCCCCTCATGAACAATGGCACTGTCATTTCATTACTCAGTCCTGAAAGGTGATTCCACGCAGTGACTGCGAAATCGCCTTTGGGACTGAATAAAGCCAATGACAGTGTCTGAATTCATGAGAGGAGGGATTCCACAACCCCATGTTGAAAATCTGGTCAAACATTCCAAAATGCCCAGATATGCACCAAAGTTGAAAAACCCTATTTATGCCATTATACAGCTTACCGGCATTTCTTCAGTTCATGTCGACTTTGAAGAGTGCAGACGTGTTCCCAGTCCACGAAGATCGCCACTGGACTCTGGAGGTAAGTGTGGGGTGAGGGGGTGGGGAGGCAGGGTACACAGAGGGTGGGCGCAGGTTGTGGGAGGGCAGGGAAGCGGTGAGGGACTGTTTCTTTTTCACAGGGTTAAAGAAAAAAACATGCGGATGGTATTTATTTTTCAGGGATTTTGCATGCTGGAGTGGGCTCCCAGTGTGCCACCTAAGTGTTTTTTTTTTGGGGGGGATGCTTTAGCCGACAGGGGATTGGGCACCCAGATCATGCACATAGGGAAGAGAAACCCTGAAGCTACCTATAGGTTGGGAGGGGAGTTGCTGGCAATCACAGGGAAGAAAGAGGCTTGGGCATCATCATCACAGATGACCTGAAATCATCCAAGCAGACCACTGAAGAAGTAGGTAAGGCTAGAGGGATGTTGGGGTGTATTAGTAGGATTATCACAAGTTGTAAGAGGGAGGTAATAATCCCTCCCCCATCTGGAGTACTGCGTGCAGCACTGGAGGCCGCTCCAGCACAAGGACATTAACAAAATGGAGGCAGTCCAGACAGGGGCAACCAAAATGGTGCAGGGACTGCATCAGAAAACATATGAGGACAGATTAACAGAGCTCAATATGTATACCCTAGTGCAAAGGAGGGAGACAGGTGGTATGATTGAAACATTCAGACATCTTAAGGGCATTAACAAGGAGAAAGAGTTTAACATGTTTCAATGTAAGAAAAATATCACGACAAGAGGACACAGCATGAGACTGGAGGGAGGCCGATTAAGGGGTAATGTGAGCAAGTTCAGTTTCACAGAAAGGGTGATGAATGCATGGAATGGCCTACCTCAGGAAGTGGTGGATATTAATACAGTGCAGGGCTTCAAACAGGAATGGGATAGGCATAAGGGAGCAATACAGATGAGTATGAATAGATAGGCCATTGACAGAGTACAGGCCTATGGCACATTCATAAGGTAGAAAAAATGGGCAGACTGGATGGGCCTTGCTGTCCTTATCTGCCGTCAACTTCATTTTTAATACAATTTCTTCATGGGCAGGGAGCGGAATACTTGCTTTATTCCTGTACAAAGCACCATGCTTAGGGTGAAGCTTATGGTGAATTGCATCAATATGCAGTGAGAAATCAAGATACTGATCAAGGCAGACCCTCAGATACTTAAAGGAGGAAACATCTTCAATCTTAGCACCATCAAGGGCATTAAATATTGGGAGAGAAGTACTGTACATTTGGTAAGCCTCTGATGGGTGCCAAAAGTTATTGAGAATGTTTTATTGGCATGAAGGGACAGTTTGTTAGATTTGAACCAGCGCTGAATGTTGTCAAAATCCAACTGTAGACGGGAGGTAAGGTCACAGGGAGAGGAACCAGATGCAAAAAGAACTATGTCATCAGCATACATATGAATGGATGCAGAGGAACAGACAAAGGGTAGGTAATTTAAGAATATGGAAAAGAGAATAGGACCCAGGACAGACCCTTGGGGAATACTGGAGCTAAGGGGATGTGAAGATTAGTGAATTTACATTATGTTTAGCATGTGAGGTGGTAACAACATAGGGGTCTCAATTTTCAAAGGTTCAGGAATGCTGCAAGGTGCTTGCTTCCAACATATATGACACAAGGGGAACACTGCACTACACCTTGCATCATTCCCAGTTTTTGACAGGAGCTTGTGGCATACTGGACGCCGCCTGCGCCAGAGCGACTTGTGCAATGCTTGTGCTGTCCACCTCACTGTGCCATGGCAGGTAGGGGCCATGCATCATCTCCTGCTGCAGCATCCCCTTAAATGGGATTTCCAAAGCAGGTGGGTACCACTGCTACTTAGATCAGCCAGGGCTGGTTTAATGGCCACTGTGGCAGTGGACACTTCTGTAGCAGTGTTGGGAGTTAGACCTGTCTGCTCCATTGTGGCCACTGCTGTGTACGTGTACAGAAGATGTACCTACCCAGTGTGCAGGCTGTTACAGGGCAACAGCAGTAACGTGGCCACATGATGGCCAGGAGCTGTGAACAGCATTGACACCCATACCTTGGATTACTTTTCCACCTACAACCGACCATCGCCTGCCATCTAGGTAGGTACCCATGACACATCACAGGGGAGTACTGACAGTGCCAGTGTGCCACAGGAATCATAGGAGATGTGATACCATTGGTAGTGCTGTGTACACTAAAACTGCATCCATCCTGGCACAGTGTATCATGCAGTAGAAGAGATGCAAGTCGCAAGTGGGGTACCTCAGGGGATCAGTCCCGGGGCTAGTCCTCTTCAATATATTTTCATCAGTGACATTGCATTCAGAGCTCGCCACCTCGACTGCTAGAGTTAACTCCTAATTCCTCTCTGGGACACTGAGTGCTGCTAATTCATTTTAAATTAATTTTTCTACCCATGCTCACTCTGATTCCTTGGCTATTCGGACGTAGTCTCCCTTACAGTAACGCAGCAGTTTGCTCCACTTTGAGTGTGTGTGTAAAACAAACATAGTTGCACCTGCTCCAAACTTTAGTAATTATTGTAAAATTAGCCTGCCGATCTTGAAGTAGCCTTTGATGATCGTAATTATATGGAGCCTGCAGTTCTGAGCTAAGCAGCCTGCACATTTCATCAGTAACTTGCTGATTATACTGAAGCTGACTGTAGATTTGTAAATTTGAAATACTGCGTCCTTAGCAAAGCAGCCAGACAGCCCTGTACCTCTTGTCTAATTTTTCAGCTCACCCCCCACCCTCCCAGGCCTCCTATAAATACACAATACCTCCTCCCACCTCTGTGAGAGATTGTCTCAGCTGGGCAGTCATTTGGCACAGTCGGCTGCTCTTCTTACTTCAAGAGGCACTCTTCTGTCAAGCTGCACATGTGCTCTCTCAAAGCTAACCTGCTCCCTTTAGCTGTGTACCTACAAGCCTTGGTGACCTGTGCAGCTAACAATATTATTTTCACCTATCTACTGCAAGCCTGCAAAAGCTTCTGGTATAGTTAGCTTATGCAGACAAAATGCTTTGCACAACCATGGCTCCTCGAGTACTACTAGGTATGTTTCTTTACTCCCTGATACTCTGTTCTGCTCCTCCAAAAGCAGCAGCAGCTTCTACACCATCTATTGCACATGCTCCTTGTCCTGATACTGTTGAATCTGCTGCGTTGTTTACCCTAGATGAAAACTCCTATCTGCATGTGCCCCATGGCACCCAATCTTTATACCATGAGAGGTTCACTGAACAAGTGATTCTAACTCACTGCATTTTACACTATTGCAGTATCTATGTCAAGGTGTTGCTATCTGCTTCTCTGGGCCTTTATGGGCCTCACATTTCTCAGACACTGCAGCATGCCAGTACCTATGAAAGGGGAAGAATGCATCTCATAAAGCTACTACTAAATGCCATCAAAAAGAAGCTTCTTCTGCTGCTCATCTGCGCGGGTAATGTGGAATTGAACCCTGGCCCAACTCTTCCCATAGCAGCCCCCAACTAATTGGCTAACTTAAAGGGTATGGCCCCTTAAATATTAATGCACATAGCCTGCTAAATCATTTTGATGCTATACAATTGTGGATCTGTCATGGACAACCAGATATTTTGGTGGTTACGGAATCATGGCTGAAACCTACGAACCAGGATCATGAGTTCAATATTCCTTCCTATAACGTATTCAGGGCGGATAGACAAACTAAGAGAGGAGGCATAGTTATCTATGTTGCTGACAAATATACATCTTCTCTAGTCAAGTCCACCTCGCTGTCTAAAGAATACGACTGTATTATTGTAAAGGTTCAACCACACCAGCCAACCCCCCATCACATCCTTGGATCCTAGAGGCCTCCTTCAGTGGGGCAAAAACTCCTGAACTTCTTGAGTGAGACTCTACCTACAATAGCCTCTGAATTAATCATCGTGGGTGACTTCAACATGGACTGGCTATCTGCTACCTCTGAGCCTCAGAAGGATGTCTGTGATATGTTTGGGCTCAACAAGCTTATTCAGGAACCTACCCGGCCAAACTAGAAAAATCCTCAGAACAGTGCACTTTTGGATCTAATCTTAGTGAACAAGCATCACATTAATTCTTATTCTGGCACACTTTTTAATGACCTTAGCGATCACTGCGCCATTGCTTGTGTGAGGTCTGCTCCAAAAGTGATCACTATGTCTAGGTTCGTCTTTAAAAGAAGTCGGCAGAAATGTGATCCTTGTGCCTTCCTTTCTGAACTTCAACACTCTAACTGGCAAAATTTCTATCTGGCTGGCACGGTATCCGAAACACATGAGTTTTTCTAATCCATAGTCATTGATGCTATAAACAGGCACGCCCCTCTGCGTAAAGTTCGCACCAAAAAGAAGTCCTGTCCATGGTTCACGGCTAGCCTAAAAACTGCACTGCTAAACAGGGATTACCAATGGAAAAGGGCAAGAAAATCTCAGCAACCAGTGGACTCGGCAGCATTTAGAGCGGCAAGAAACCTATGCACTAAGCTAATCAGGACTGAGAAAGCTAATTATTTCTGTGCTGAACTCAAATCCGTATCTAATTGCTCAACCAAATTTTGGAAAGCACTCAGGGACATTGAAGGATTTTGCCTGGCCAGCACGTTACCCCAGAAAATCACATCTAGTGGTATTTCCACCACGGACAAAAATGAGATCCTTGAGCTTATCAATAACCACTTTGCGACAGATGGCCTGGCATTTGACACTTTTTCAGCATCTAAACTTTGCTAGCAGCTGAGCAGCCATAACCTGGCATGCCATGCCTCAGCTATCCCCTCCCATGAAGGAGTATTCTCCTTCACTCCAATTACCTTAAACAAGTAGGATCTGTTATTGAGCCTTGACACCAGTAAGTCAGTAGGTGCTGACAATATTGAACCTTATTACCTAAAGCTGGGATATTACATTCTGTCACCCCCAATTACTCACCTCTTTAATATGCCCCTTGCACAGGGAGCACTCCCCCCAGTCTGTAAGATAGCTCATGTTGTTTCCCTGTTTAAATCCAGGGACCCCAGTGACTAAATAACTACCGACCGATATCACTGTTGCCCATCCTATCCAAATTATTAGAAAAGATTGGTCAATGAGCAACTTAAGTCCTATCTGGAGACCTACAACCTGTTGAATCCAGTTCAATCAGGCTTTAGACCTCGCCACAGCACTGTATCTGCATTGGCTAAGGTCACTAATGATTGGCAGACTGCCTTGGACACAAAAAATTATGTGTGTGCTTTGTTTCTTGACGTGAGCAAAGCTTTTGATGCTGTGGACCATGACTTGCTCCTGTGTGTTCTAAGTAATGTTGGAGCAGACCAACCAGCCTCGAACTGGTTTACTAACTACCTTACTGAGCATCAACAGCTGGTTAAGGTTGAGGTGGGCTTCTCTCCTCAAAAATCCCTGTTAAGGGGTGTCCCTCAAGGGTCCATTTTAGGCCCGCTACTATTTGCTGTCTATATTAACTGGATTAATACTGGTATCTCCGCCGCAAACATCCACCTGTTTGCGGATGATACTGGCTTGTACATTGCCAGACCTACTCTGGATCTTGCCTGCAGTGATCTCCAACGAGACTTTGATCATTTACAGAAAAATATACCTCAATTAAAGCTCCTCCTAAATACAAAAAAGACCAAGGCTATGATATTTGCTCCCTCTACTTTTGCAACTAAACACTGTCTCCATGGTTCTGCTCCCTTTGTATACAGATTACTGGGTGAGCCGCTGGAGTTCATTGGGAAATTTAAGTATCTTGGGTTTTGGATAGACCACAAATTCTCCTTTGTCTGTCATATTGATGAACTCTCAAAAAAACTGAAACAGAAACTTGGTCTCTTCTTCTGTATTAGAAATCTACTTACACCAGAAGCTAAAACTAGGTTGGTCCAGACTACATTCTTGCCTCTTTTAGATTATGCCAATTTCCTGTATGGCCAAGGCCCAAAGCTCTCCCTCTCTAACCTGGATATACTCTACCATCAAGCTATTCACTTCATAACTGGTCTCCCTTATGTCACACACCACTGTGAGCTCTATGCCAAGGTAGGGTGGAGCTCATTAACATTCAGGCGACAGCAGAACGCAGTGCTCTGGACCTACAGAGCAATCACTAATATGCTCCCGCATTATTTTTATTTATTTATTGAATTGTTTCACCAGGAAAGATACACTGAGCAACTTAATGCTCATCTCACAGTTTGTCCTGGGGGAAGGGGGAGAGGGATGTACAGAGTGAGAGTTCTTAGATACATACATAACGAATGGTGAATACATACATACAATTTCAAAACAGGTTCCAGGCAGCTGGGTACATAATAGGCTGATGCAGCACTTACTGTACTGGCTGTGCTGAGCTGCCCACCTGTAGGGTTGGAAACTACACCTTGAGAAGCCTCTGCTACATTTCACTATTCATCCCTAAGGTGAGAACCAGAAATGGCAAATCTGCAATAAGTCATGCTCTTCCTGTCATTTGGAACACACTACAGAAAACTCTAAAGCTGTCAATCCCTGTGAAACTGAGCTTCTTCAAATCCCTTTACCGACGTTCATTTTCAGAAACCTGTACTTGCTTCCATTAATGGCACTCTTACTGCACCCATCCTACTCTCTATTCTAAGCTCCTTTCCCCTATTTGTTTTCCATGCCCTGCCCCTTTTCATATCACAGCTTTACCCTGACCTATTCCCTAAACTATGTAATGCCCTCCCCAAACGTATTACCCTTCCTCACCCTCTGGCTTTGCCCACTTCCTCTTTCTACTCCCCTTTCTCCTCAACCTTTCCTGCTGCATAGGTTCCTGTTGCAGCTAATGTACATAGGGTTTTGTACCGTAATATGTATGCTACTTTCATCTAAGATATGTGCACTTTCTCCTTGTTTATGCTAGCATTACTGCGTGGTATGAACACTAATTTGTTGTAACACTGTATATATCCCTGCCCTGTACCTATCATGTATTCAATTTCTTTTTTTCCTTTTCTTTTTTTGAATCACTGTGTTGTTGGACTCCCAATTGTTGTAACATTGTATATACTGTTGCCTGTACTTATATATGTGAATGCCCAGGCTCATCTTATGAATGAGTTCTTCTCAATGTTGCTCACCTGGTTAAATAAAGATCGATTGATTGATTGATTGAGTAGGTGGTACTGCCATACTGGCCTGCCACTGGACAGCTGCTGTCTGACACTTACTAGACATGGTCTGACGTAGCGAGGCATGAGCTGTACTGCACTGTACACCCAGCATACTGGACACTGTGGCTTATCCAGTCAGTACGTATGGGTGATTGACTGGTCTGCGGGGTAGCGGTGGGTATTCTCCTATATTGCAGGGTTGACACTATTGGAGCAACTGTGTTCAGTCCATGGTCAGGAGCGCCCACCTGCTTGGTATCACTTTGCACTGCTGTGGCACATGCCCTAAGGACTTGTGCTCCTAGTGAGACTTCTCTCAGATGGCATCTGTCTTCCATGAGTCACTGCTGGGCAATGCCAGCGGCCTCTATCAAACCCCTTCCATGCACCATTTGTTTGATGCACAGGAATGGTTGCAGCAGCTTTGGGGTGTTTGGTATCGGAACCCCTCCTGTTCAAAAATCTGGTGCAGGGTCCCAGGCGCACGAGGCTTCAGTGCATGCCGCAGCTTGCACTGGTTTCCCAGGCTCTTTGAAAAGTGAGCCCTTCATCTCTGTGGAGTATCATGTTGTGCCTTAGATAACTGTGCCTTTCACATCTGTGCCCCAAGTACCCATCTTATTAGGAGATTGGTTAAATGTTGGACCTGATCACGCCCACCTTAAAGTATTGATGACAGCCCACAATTATGCAGGGGGTTAAGCATGGTGGCAAGCCCAAAATCTGCAGACTGCAGAATGCTGGAAATATGGGCATTGTAGTCCAAGGCATGGAGTATGTGTTCCATTATGGCACAGCTTGCAGCATCACCGCCTGCCTCCAGAACCTGCTGCACATTCAACAGCATCACCACCTGCCTCCAGAACCTGCTGTACATTCAACAGCATCACCGCCTGCCTCCAGAACCTGCTGTACATTCAACAGCATCACCGCCTGCCTCCAGAACCTGCTGTACATTCAACAGCATCACCGCCTGCCTCCAGAACCTGCTGCACATTCAACAGCATCACCACCTGCCTCCAGAACCTGCTGTACATTCAACAGCATCTGCCTCAGCACCTGTAGAAGTGGCATGGCCTGACTGATACCCACTCACTGCCTGAACTGCATGTTTGAATGGCCTTAGAATCATGATTGGGCCATCCGTTTGTCACCATTAATTTGTTGTCAAGAGATACAGATATTCCAGCCCTGTCATGCTTGTATGTAGCAGCAGATACTCAAATATGGCCCTGTACTGCTTGCACAAGCACTCGATCTCATACAGTGTTAAATCTGGTGATAACGTCCAGCTTTACCTTGTGCTGAGGCAGGTTGTTCTGGATCTGCAGGTGCCTTAGATGGTCATGGACCTATTCAGAATTGGTAAAGTGGGAACAGATGGAACAGGCCACAGTCAACATGGACTTAATATCAGAATATACTAGAAAGTGCCAGACAAGAAGATTTATGTATTTATTTATTAAATTTTGGTGACCAGGTAGGCCCACTGAGCTCCGTAGGTCCCTTTTTCAGGGGCGACCCAGGATAACAATACAAGTTATAAGAATGAACAAGGACATAAGGAACATTTGAGGCATTGTGAGTTACATCATGAGGTGGTTACAGTAAAGAAAAATAGTGGATACAGGCATGGTTACAGGCATGGTAAAAGAAAAGCAGTGGATACAGGCATGGCTTACAGGCACGGTAAAAGAAAAGCAGTAGATGCAGGCATGGGTACAGGCATGGTTATCATCATGACATGTAAGCAATTGGTACTGCTTTGCATGTAGTTTATTCAGGGGTTACACATGGCCTCTGGCGAGCAGTCTGTATAAGGCAGGTAGTAGGAAGGTTAAGCTAGGAGATGGGAGTTGGAGAGGAGGGGAGTACCTTAGGAGCTTTAAGTGCCATGACAGTGGCATGTGCTTGAGGTCAGCAGATGGGACTTAAGCCTGGTGCGGAAGTTCATGAGTGAGAAGGAGGCCTGGACCTGGGGAGGGAGCTTGTTCCATTGGCAGGCTGCTTGGGAGGAAAAGGATCTTCCGCCAGCATTTGTCCTTACCCTAGGGACTTCTAATACTATTCTATCTGAGGTCCTTAGGTTCCTTGGGTTGTGTTTGAGGGTTATGGTCCCAGCAATGCTTGGCAGAGTGTAGGGTTTGAGAAGCTTGTAGGTCTGGACAAGCAAGGGGTGTTGGAGGCGGGCGACCAATGTGGGCCAACGAAGATTGGCCAAAGTGTCACAGTGGTGATGTCTCGGGTGGTCTAAGGTTGCGAAATGAGCTATTTTATTATGTAGGGTTTGCATCCTGGTAATCTCTTGTTTAGCCATGCCCTGTATAATAGGAGCCACAAAGGTCAGGTTGGGTAGAAGGACGCTGGTAGCTATGGAGAGCCTGGCTTCAGGGATGAGTTTGTCCCTCAGTCGGTACAGGGTGCCAAGTTTCCGATGTAGGGTCCTGGTGACCTGGTCCATGTGTTCCTTGTATGTGATATTCTGATCCAACGTGAGGCCTAAGTATTTAAGGGAGGGGACTACGTTAATGGCTTTACCAGAGAGTGAGATTAAGGAGAGGGATGAGGACCTGTCAAATCCCAGGCATCTTGGCCCGAATAGCATTGCCTTGGTCTTGTCGGCATTTAGTACCATTCTGTTCTTACATAGCCAAGTCTCTAGTGAAGTGAGATCCTTCTGGAGTAGAGGGTCTAGGGCAACCACGTCATGCAGAGGTCGGAAGATGACAGTATCATCAGCGTACTGCACAACCGAGCTCTCCCCGCAGTGGGTACGCAGGTCATTGGTAAACAAGGAAAACAGGATGGGGCCTAGAATTGAGCCCTGAGGTACACCCTGGTTTAGGGGTAGTGGGTCAGACATGGTCCCTTTCCATGACACCCTCTGTGCCCTGCCTGATAAGTAGCTCCCAAACCACTTCAGGGCATGATTGTCTAGGCCTATATTTTGCAGCTTCTGTAGCAGCAAGTTGTGGTCGATGAGGTTGAATGCCTTGTATAAGTCTATAAAGACTGCACCAGTGGGTATCCCTTTGTCCATTGCCCTGAGAACTTCATCCATGAAGTTAATGATGGCAGTGTCAGTACCATGGTTTGTTCTAAATCCATGTTGGGAGGGGGCAAGGAGCTGATGAGCTTCCAGGTAGTCCCTGAGTTGATTGTAGATGACTCTTTCTTGCACCTTAGCAAGTGAGCAGAGGAGGGAGATGGGCCTGTAGTTGTTGAGTTTTTCCCTGAGCCCCCCTTTGTGAATAGGGACAACACTGGCATGTTTCCATGGGTCAGGGACTGCTCCTTCCCTCAGAGATCGATTGAGGAGCATGGTTATAGGCCAGGCTAAGGAGGTAGCTCCTGCCTTGAGTAGCCGAAGGTTGATACCATCGGGTCCCCCTGACCCTTTCAGTTTCAGGTTCCTTAGGAGGTTTAGTACTTCAGTGCATTTAGCCAGTATCAGGTGAAATGGGGGTCTTTCCATGTGAGGTGGTTCATCTGAGGTAGGGGAAGAGTCTGGGGAGACAGGCAGGTCTTGTAGGCCTCGAGGTCTGAGAGTGCCTGTTAGGGCAGCCGATATTTGAGAAGGGTCAGTTGTGAGCTGACCGTTAATCTCCATGGGACAGGACTCAGGCTTTTGCTGCCCTTGATCAAGTCATTGATATGATTCCAGAATTGCTTCAGGGTTGCCCAGGCTGGTTTTCTGGAGGTGTGTTAAGTAATCTCTCTTAGCGAGTTTTATGGATCTCTTGGCTTTGTTCCTTAGGGCTTTGTATTCAGCGAGATCTGCCGGGAGGGAGGAGAGTCTAAACTTTTTCCAGGCTTTTTCCCCGAGTAGCCATTAGGGCTTTGAGGGAGGGAGAGATCCACTTGTAGCACCTGCCTTTAGCCCTCATTCTCTTCATTGGAACAAAGAGGTTGGCTGCTGTGCTTAGTTCATCCTGGAAGTATTGCACAGCCTCAGTAAGAGTAGGGAGAAGATTTATGGGGTTCCAGTACAGACTACCTAGGTAGCGATTGTATTGTAGTTCAGAGAACTTGGAGAAGTCACGGGTGGAGAGAATTCTAGGTTGGACTTTGGGTGGTTTGTTTTTCCATATACATAAGATTGGGGAATGGTGACTCACGGAGTCTGCCATTGTGCCCGCACTCTGTATATTAGTGGGGTTAGACACCAGAGCCCAGTCAAGGGTGGTGTGGTTCCCAGTTTTGTAATTAAGTCTGGTCGGTTCAGAGATGACCTGCGTCAGACCTGCTTCATGGGTAAGTGACTTCGAGGCATGACCAGGGTCCTGGATCCAGTTAATGTTGAAGTCGCCCAGGATTAGTTGCTCCATTGTTATCTTGATAGCCGTATCATTTGTGATGGCTTCAAGGGATTTGAGGGCTGATTTTGGTGGCTGGTAGACGCAGCCAATTGTTAGTTGTTTGGCATGCCCTAGGGTTATCCGGATGTATATGCTCTCTCCCTCAGCAGTAGGATTAGTCTGCAGGGGTAGAGGTGACACAGAGAGATCATCCTTAGCATAGATTAGGACCCCACCCCCTTTTTTGGTTTCTCTGTTATTGCGGTAGCTATTGTAGCCCACAACCTGAATCTTGTGGTCATGGATGTGGATTTTTAGCCAGGTTTCAGAGATGGCTAGTAAGTCCGGTTTGTAGAGGTCCAACCAGGTCTGGACTTCGTGTATTTTTGAGTCTAAGACTACATTTGTTCATATGTGCTATCTTCAGACCCTTGGTGGCCGCCCATTGATGGTCCTGGGGGGATGCTGCCAAGGTATTGGGTACGTATGGGCCAGGGTTAGGTTGGATATCACCTGATAGAAGAAGTAGCAAGACTAGTAACCTGAGCAGTTTAGTGCTAGGTATTGAGATGAGGTGTCTTCAACACGCCATGCTCATATAGTAAAGCAGGTCATGGCATGCACCCTTTTTTATGATCTCATGCTCTGTTAAGAGACTAGATATACTTGAGATAGGGTAGCTGCTAAGGAAGTTGTGTGGGGCGATATTATGTAGATTGCTCACTGGTTCTGGGAGGAATGGATCTATGAGCCTGTCCACCCAGAGTAGGGTCAGTGAGTAGATTATGGCAAGTAGTACACCCCTATTAGGGGGAGGGACGCTTGGGTTCCTAGCACACCAAAGAGGGCAGAAGGAAGCATATACTAAGTAAGGCATTATTATTGGATGATGTCAGCGTAGCGTAGGTAAGAATAGGGTGCTCAGAGTCTATCTGACTTGAGTCTGAAGGGTGGATGGCAGACACTGAGGGCTTCTGTTTTCAACTGCAGAGCTGTCGCACAGGCAGTTTTAGAAGTTGTCAGCCTGTTCAGTGAAGCTTAGGGGAACCTCAAACTACAACCTCCCCTTGTAGCAGCACCGGGAAAAAAGTAAAATGATAATGCAGGCCATATTGCCCACGATTGAGTACAGTAATTTGTGTAGAAAGACCAAGAATCCCTCTAGTGGCAGGTCTGTATAACCTGCTAATGGAAAACTAGCCACTTAAAAAAAAGAAAAGAAAAGATTAATACAGTGTGCCAGGCATGGCACCCTGAAAAGCCTTCCATCACTGATGCATGTCACTTCATTCGAGCCATTATTGCTCACAATGAAACCTGCTGTCAGTGCATGGTGGTGCAGCCACTCTTCAGTCTTGGTCAGGAGCAGTTCTAGCATTTTCTGACCTGTATGTGATCCAGACACACTCTTCATTGCCAATGTGGCATTGAACTCAGACGGTTTACCCATACTGCGGCGACACCCAAGTCGTTGACATCCCCGACATCAACAGGCACAATGCCGAGTGTCGGCATTGTGCTGTCGGTATGCCAGTGTGTTTTCTTCAGGGGGCTGTGCTCCCCAACCCCCACCCCACCCCAGTATTTATATATCCAACTTTGAGTCAGAGTTGTCTCGGGGAGGGGGTGAAACATTGGGAGATGCAGTGCTGGTGTCAGCGCGGACCACTACAGCGACCTGTCAATTTCCATCTCTGTAAAGGTCTTCGCTGTAGATGTTTCGTTGTTTGGTCGGCATACCACTCAGAGTACTACTGCCACTATAGTTGGGTTTAGTACAATTTTTCCCACACCCAGAGTCAAAAACTACCCCAGGTACTTGTGCCCAATGGGCTGTAACGCACAAATAGGAGTTACCAGCTGTTTGACCACTGGTCCATATATCCATAGTAAGATGTATGTATAGGGATGCTGAATGCAGAAGGGCATGGATTGCCATGTGTGAGGCAATCCCATAAAGTTCAGGAATAGCACATGTTAAGAAGTAGGAGCCAGAATAGCATAGTGGTTAAGAGCACTGATCTGCAAACTTGGAAATCTGGCTTTGAATCCCATCAGCCCCCACTTGCGTACTGTGTGACCCTGAGCAAGTCACTTAACTTCCCTGTGCTCCAAGTTCACATCTGGAAACAAGCTCTGGCTTAGTGTGCCTCTCCTGATTAAATAATTTCTCCTTTCCCTTCCCATTTCTGATGGAATCTGAACTTTGGGACAGGAACATGCCATCAACCTTCTGAATATAATTTTCTCCACAACAGAGGATTGTAGTTTGTCAAATTGCCAGCATTTTTTTAATTAATTAATTTATTTATTTATTTATTGTGATCTCGGATTAACACCTTTTGAGAACAAACTCATTACATAGATTCCATGTCAGGGTTAGACAAACAGTGTAAACATAAGTGATTGCTGTTAAGCAGCAGGAATTAAATACGAAGTAAACTAAACATACAGCATTAAACTTAGGTGAATAAGGTAACGACATCACATTGGTACTGTACAATGTGTGTAAAAATACAATTAGAAGCAAGATAGTGAGGGGTAGTAAAGGAAAACAGATGAGACAGGCTAAGACATATATAATATATAGGAAGACTTGCATAGGGGAGGGAGAATACATCAGCCAGAGAGGCTTCATCATAAGGAGCAGGGGAAGAGGATATATTTACCAGTTGTGGAAACAGGTCCAGGAGGCAGACAGCTTTTAAGGATGTAAATTGAGGGGAAGATATAAGCAGGACTGGAGAGAGAGGTATACTGAATTAGAAGAGTGGATAACTAGGGGAACATTGCTTTGGAAGGCCAAGGAAATTAGGAACCAAGAGCTGAAAAACTGTGGACCATATAAGGGTTGCCCTGGGATGAGAGTATACAGCACCAAGCCCCTGTAAGAGTGAGGGGATTAGTGAAAGCAGTCACAGCTGGAATTTGCAACAAGACAGCTCCTTAGCTTTTGTTTGAAAGGGCCTAATGTGGCTATGGAAAAAATGCCCAGGGGTAAGGAGTTAAGCCAGTGTGGAGTTCAATGGAAGAAGGCCCTCTGCCCTTGGGAGATACGATAGCATGGGATTTTGAAAACCATACTATCAGTACTTCTGTTGCAGCACTTGTTATCGTGTGGGGTGAGGAGCTTCTGTACCCCAGGGGGCACCAGGCCTAGACTTATTTTTTTAGCCATCAGGCAGGTTTGGAATTTGAGCTTTCCTACAAAATGGAGCCAGTCAGTCTTAACATACAAGTCACACGCATGTGTGAATCTTGTTGAACTGGTTGTAAGGTGGCAGGCTTTGTTTAGTGCCACCTTGCAACCAGTTTAGTGTATTCGGAAAAATTAACACTTTGGGCAAATGAAAATAATATGCAGTTTAAACAAGACAAATGTTTAGTAGTGCATTTCGATGTAAATAATCCAAAAACGATATATCATATAAACGGACTACCGCTTCACTCATTAAATTGTGAAAAAGATTTAGGGATATATGTTAATAATAAACTTACATCAAATGATCACTGTGTTAGAACTGCTTGCATGACCAACAGACTTTTGAGGCAAACAAAACGCACTTTTGTAAATCGCACTGAGCAATGCCTTATTCCATTGTATAGGACATACATTAGACCGTATCTAGACTATGGCTCCCCTTTCTGGAATCCAAACCAAAAAAAAGACATAGCAATTCTTGAACAGGTTCAAAGGAGAGTAACTAGAATGATTCCAAGATTAACAAACTTGGATTATCAGAACAGATTAAAAGCTACTGGTCTCTTTTCTCTTCAGACTAGAAGATTAAGAGATGATATGTTTATGGTTTTTAATTTAATAAATTCACCAGATCTAATGGAAAAATTTGGTCTAACACTCTCCAAGAGGAGACATGTTCCAAGACTGCATAATAAACAGCTTGAAGTAAAAACTTGTAAAACCAGCAAAAGGGGAAACTTTTTTCCAATAAGAGCATCCATTGTATGGAACACCTTGCCACAAGAATTGGTAGAGACAACTAGTGCTGCTGTCTTTAAAAACAAATTAGATGTTTGGTTGAGGGATAATAGATAAATAATGTCCCACATAGTGTGGGGAACAGTCTCGATGGGCTCTGGCCTTCTTCTGTTCTTTCATACCAAGTAATACCAAGTAATACTATAATCCTGTGGAGTGCCATGTCAGTTGTGGAGCCAAAGATTATTAGACCGTAGTCTATTAGGGAGACCTCTGAACTAAGGATAGCTAGAGTGAGAGCCTCCATGGTCAGACTGTTTTTATGCCTGTATAGAAGACCTATGCACCTGTTAACTGCCTTAGCTATATTTTCTATCTGGTAGCCATAAGTCATAGCACTGTCAGCTGTTAACCCTAAGTATTTAAAGTGCAAGACTAGTTCCAAAGGTGTCCCAACCGTATTTGTGATGTTAAGAGGGTAAGCACGATGTCTAGTGCGGGAGCTAGAGAACTGCATTTCTGCATTCAGTTCCCATGCAGTAGCATGATTGGGTGGGTATTTTGTCTGATGCTCAAACATGTCAAGCAGTGTAGGCTGCACCTTTTATGGTGTTGGGCTACCAAACAGCTGGACTCTGTGTGACAGCAGGTGGGGTAGCATTCGACTCTGGGATTCAAGGATGCTGATCGAATGAAAGCAGTGATTTTTGGGTGTTTTCTGGTCTGGGGTTGATGTGCTTTTGTGCCTCTGGCTGCTAGCACTCAACTCACCACTGTATTATGGCCACTGCTAGGCAATCCCACAGACTTTTCCTCATCTCTGTTATAGTCCTCCTCAGTCAACAGTGCCTCCACTGGGTCTGTTTTCCTGCCACTTCAGGATGCCTTGCATATGAAGCTAAGGGAGAGGGCTCTCCTGCACTGGTTTCCCCTTTGGTGCTGAGTCCAGTGTAACAAATGCCTGGACTTGAGTTGTGTATGTTGGCCACTAGTGCCTAGGTGGCTCCTCCTTTTTCCAGGGCTAACTCACACTTGACACAATTGTCAGATGGCCACTGTTTTATCAGCTGGATCCAGTATGTACATGTAACCCCCCTGCAAATGGGGGTTCCCAAAAGACTTCCAGGAGCTTGCTTGAATGCTCCAAGCCTGAATGGTGTTTGGCATTTAAGCCATTTACCAGTGAGTGTTTTTAGAGCCTCTGGTACTGTCTCTTTAAGAGCTGTCTGCTTGCAGACATAATTAGTTTGTATGGGGGGACTGTGTGCTTCTCTTGAGTACCACTCAGAACTGCTGCCAATTCACTCCATTTTGCAGTCACTAGGAGTGCAAAGGAAACCTATCTGAAAGATGTAACTGTTTGCCAGAAATCATTTACAGTAATAATGAAATTACAGTTTGTCTAACCTGCTTTCTTTGCAGTCAGAACTGTGTCTGCCTAGTTCCTCATTCTGGTTTTGAACTGCTGAACTGGACCAATCAGTGTGGGGTAAGCTAGCTCTAAAATGGTGCCTTGGACGAATCAGAACTTGGACTCATAATCTGGAGCCAGCCACAAGAGGATTGTATGGGCAGTGACTCTGGGAGATGTAGTTTAGACTTGGCGCCTTTTTGGACCAACAGCAGCAGTCTATTGTGGTGACAGCCAATCCAGTCAAGAACTGGGAGGAACTCAAAGGAAGTGCCGGTTTTGTCTGTTGGAGTTTCAGTTTAGCTCTGGCAGTGAAGGGAAAAGAACCTGTGCTCCTTCAGTGCACAGTTTTAGTCAAAAACAATGTGTAAGGTCCAGAGTTCCGGTCTGCAGCTTGTGTAACTGCTTGTTAGGACTGAATCTGTCCTGTGAAGAGAATCAAAGGATATCTGAAGAGTAGAAACCAGGCTCACCCTGTAGAAGACTGGAGAAATTTCTGAATTGCACTCAGTCTGTCAGGAACTGAATCTGCTGTGTGTTCTCCCGGGTATTGTGCAGTAATTGCGATCGGGATAGAGAAGCAGCCTGCCTGGTATAGTACTTTCTTTGTTTCCATATAAATGTGTGAGGAGGCTTGTGCAGCTCAAGTGAATCCTGCTGCCATTAAAGGACTTTTGCCTGTGACTGTTTACCATATAAATGTGTGAGGAGTCTCGTGGAGCTCAAGAGTAGCCCTGCTGACGTTGAAGGACCCTATCTTGTTTGGAGGTCGTGAGTACTAATTCAGGGTCGTTCCCTGTTGAATTGCCACATTAAATCCAAATGGAATCACTGTACTGCTGACTGTTTAAACTAATTTTTCTTTTCTCTGTGTGAAAGGGCTACCAGCTGCCACGGTTTGGACTAGCCACTAGGGCTTGGGTACCCAGGGACAGTAACTGATAGGGATAGGCCTGTGCACAGAGCCATAAGTAGATGAGTAAGTGATAAGCTAATTAACCTGATTTCCCCTGTCCTTGTTATATCCCCTAAATAAATCAGAGCTGCTTGTTTCAGCAAAGTTATACTGCCTGAGGTATTTGTCTATGTTAAAGTACTGTACTGTGATTGTTGCACTGTATCTTATTTCACAGGAGGTCCCAGTGCGGAACCAGTCCTGGGGGTAAGTGTATACTGTGAAGGTAATTCTGATATATTGTGTGGGCCACTAGTGGGAAGAAAGGGGTTGCAGTGTCCCAGAGGCTGTGACCAAGTTAGTTTAACTATTGCAAACCCTGACCTCTGGGTGGAGGCACCCGCCATTGGATCCAGGCCCCTCAACCTGTTAGTGGCAAATCAGGCAGGGGTAGTAGCCCCTGGGATAGCGCCATCTAGGGGTTACATACAAATCCCAAACTAGGGATTTTGTAACCCTTGATTTTACATGGTGGTACTGGGGCAGTGGCGGGGTAACAGTGGGTGTTTTGGGGGATGATGCCATCACTGCAACAGTGGGTGACTCACAGAGTGTGATTGGATGAATAGGCCTAACAGAAACAACAGATTAGAAGATTTGGCGGGGGGGAAGGGGCCTTTGGTAATTCCTTGAACTAATTGTGTGTGCACAGCACCACAGGATCAGCAGCATAACCTTTACTTTTTTCCTTTTTAGTTTCCTATGGGGGGGGTCCAAATCATTAGTGCCCCCACCCAGACTGATAACCTCCTCCTGCTTCTGAGATCTGTCCTTTGCCTTATCACTTTTCTCACCCTCTCTTTCCTTCTCATCATCCCATCCCACCTGATGATGACCTCCTCCTGAGATATTTTCCACTTCTCCTCCTCACATTCTCCGCCCTCCCTTTCCTACACATCATCCTTGCATGCAACAGTCAGATCTCCCTCCTCAGAATCTGAGTCACGGTCAAGCTCAGCACTGTCATTAGAAAACGGGAACCTATCATCCAGATCTGACTCAGTGTCACCACCAGCAATCATGGGAACAACAACAAGAACCTCTTCGACCACTGTTCCAGAGCCAGACATCTTACTGCTTCTTGAACTGATCCTCTTGTAGCTGCCTCCCCCATCCCCAGCACAGGTGCCACAGATGTGGGAGAGAGAAACATTTGGCCACACTAATGCCGCTGCCACTTCTGCTAACTACTCCTTTGCTACTATTATAACTGGCACCAGATGAAGTTGCTGCAGAGGTAGTTTTCTTTGGTGCAACATCCTTTTGACACACATAATCTACACTTTTCTTGGCTACATCGACAGCAACTCTCTCTCTTTTTATGAGTCGAGAGTCTCCTTCCTGTCATTTTGGATATCTTGATTTGTAAACTCTGCAGTAAAAGTAAAAACCAGCAGCAGAAACAATACATATCACCAGAGCCGTGGGATCTTAATCACAACAGATTGTCATGTAGACAAACAGATCTGTCCCCCACACACGCAACACTGCTTCAAATACACAGAACAAAACCACTACTGTATACTAAGTAAATCTGCAAAACTACAAACAAACAATGGAAATCTAGCTGCACAAGGAACTCTAGATATTTGAGTGATTTTTTTCTAACTATTCCACATTCAAAGTACTTCAGACATTCAGGAACATACATCTCTCCCACTCTCTCTTCATAAGAGTGCACTGAACACAGCCTCTGCATGGCATACAGCTTGTTTCAGTATCATGTAACCTCCAATCCCATAGTACACTGTAAGCTTCAGCTGTGGGTCCCACTTCAACGAAGTTGCCAAATCTGCCATTCACAAAGTTAGCTCTACACTTCAAATTGGAAATTTGCTGGGCATATAAAATTTGTGAATTTGGGTGTTTGTCAATTTATCCAGAAAGTAAAACGGGTCAATTTCACTCACTTTTACCTATGAACTGAGCCGAGTACTGCGAGGTTACAGAGAGAACACTGGTGGGGTTTCGGGTTTCACGAGACTGGTGTAAGTTTGGGGCTGTGACTGGTGTGTGGCTGCAGGAGTGCAGGCGAAGAAGCCGAGAGCCTTGGTGATGGGCATTTTTCCTGGACACATTGACTAAACTACTGATGTTATACTCTGGGCGCAGTACTGACTCGATTTCTTTTCTGCAGCAATGTCCAGTGCCTGGACCCTGAATGTCAAGGAGTTGACTCTGAAACTGCTACAGTGATTGCTGACGGGACTGTGTATACTTCATCTGGTGGCAGCAGCTTTGTATAGCACCATATTTTGACATTCTAGTTTGAGCTCATGTCAATTTCTTATACTGTTGTGGTCTCATGCAGGACTCCTCCCCTTCATATTTTCTTTCTTATTTTAAGTTCTGTTATGTAATCACTGTGCAGGTATGATTCAGGAGTGTGAACACTGAGTGGTAAGCTTTTGTTATATTTATTGAGAGTTGCAGAGTGTGCAGCTGGGCTAGGTTGTTGGGTGGCTTGTATGGTACCTTTTTAGGAGTCTGTAGTTTGGCAGTATGTGTTACACTGGGGTCCCTGTGAGGCACATCCACTCCCCTGAGTACCTCAGGCATCTCCAGCCCTTTGGGGGCCCCCACTTGGTCTGTTATAAGCAGTGTTCAGCCACTGTGCCGACTTGGAGAGTCTTAGATTGTGGAACAGTGGCCAAGGAAAAGATCAGAGGAGATGTTGGGAGGGCATGACTGGAGTGGCGAAATCATGGAGATGCCCAGGAAGATATTTGGAACCAGGACAGGGGGACTCCCTGCCTAGTCATGATAACTAGGGCTTTGCTGGCAACTAACAGTCAGGAGGTAACCAAACCCTCTGACTCTGTTCCTTCCCTCCGGGTCATACTGTGCAAGACAAGGTTACTAAGGGATAAAAGCACAGTGACTGAGGGTTTCATTGTTGACTGCTCAGTTGACCTTATTTTTAACATAGAGACCTAGTTGGAGGATGACTTCAGCCCTGTAGTGGAGGCATATGTCCCAGATGGGTATTCTGAGGTGGGAGGGTGGGTGACCATCTGCTTTAGATCCACCCTGGGACTCACGGTATGCCCCATGGGAATGACTAGTTTATCAGGTGCAGGTTGATCGATCACTCTCAAGTACTGGCCTCCAGGGCACAAGAGTGCATTCCTGCAGGAAATGGTGGAGTTTGTTGCTGACTTTGTGTAGGAGTCTCTGAGATTGGTTGTTCTTGGAGACTTTAATGCATGGGTCAACTATGGTTCGAAGGGCTTACACAACTTAGTATAGTGTTATGCTTATGCAACTTGTGATGAACCTTTGTGGCTGTTCACCTCTCTATCCATGGGATATACCATTATGTAGGAGTACAAAGGCAAGGAACCCTAGAGGTGAAGTGGGAATGATTCCCTTGGCTAAAGGTATCTTAGGAAGGAGCCCCCTCCCAAAAAAAGACCATAAAGCAGGAAGCATTGCAGAAGGATGAGTATGTGTTGGTAACAAGGACCTGCACATAGGTGTATAGGCATTGTATAGTGAGGAACTTGATATATGCAGTGGGAGACAGCAGGAACAAATAGTGACCATCTTGTAGGTTTGAATTATAGCAAGAGGGCATGACTTCCTAAGAAGAGAGTGAACGGCAAAGAAGGCCAACATCCATCTCCATCCAACAGCAGAAACCTACCAGATAACCTAGGGAATATGTTACTACAACCTATCTAGGTATTAGGACCATTGGCATGGAAGAGAGGGAAAAAAAAAATACTTTCTGAGGTGGAATCTTCTGGGAGTCCAAGGCCTAGTTCACCTTCCCTCCAGGCTTCAGGCCACTTTGTTTAGGGACAACTGACAATATATCAGACAGGACAAGATTGATAAGACAATGTCTTAGAAGAAACCCCAAAAAAGCAGAGGAAAATGAGGATGAGGGAACAAGAAAAGGGGAAAACAGCGAGCTGTGGGTTCAGTGGCAAGGGGAGAGCAGACAGCTGTGGGGCAGGTGGCAATAGCAGATGGCCACGGGGCAAGTGACAATAGCAAATGACTGTGGGACAAGTGATCACAGCATAGACAGCCGCAGGGTGAGCAGCAACAGCACACACAGCCATGGAATGAAGAGCAACAACACAGACAGCACTGGGGCGAGTAGTAACACTACACACAGCGGCAGGACAGTTGCAAAAGGCAACGGAGGAGAGAAAGCCATGGGCAAGCGGCAACAGCACGGATGGTGCTGGGTGGACGGCCACAGCAGATGGCTGCAGGGTGAGCAGCCAAAGCAGAGACAGTCGTGGGGAGAGCAGCAACAGCACATACAGACACACAGCAACAGCACAGACTGCCACGGGGTGAGCAGCAACAACATAGATGTCCACAGGGTGAGCAGCAATAATACAGATGGCCGCGTGGTGAGCGGCAACAGCATAAATAGCCACGGGGTGAGCTGCAAAAGCACATACTGCTGTGGTGCAAACAGCAACTACACAGACAGCCGCGGGGTGAGCAGCAATAGCATAGACAGTGGTGAGGTGGGGAATAACATAGAAGGCACGAGCTAGGCACTGTCAGACCAAAATGCTAATGGAAAGATTAAAGGTTCAATAAAATAAAGGAAATGTTTAGGATAAAGAAATCGATCAAATGCCAGCAGCTGTAAGCCGGCTAACCTTCCGTGGAATGAGTACGTAGTCAGATAATGAGTGTAAAGCATGATAATGAATATTTGGGAGTCCTGGCATAGGACTGCAATATTGCATACACACACACACACACACACACACACACACACACACACGTCCTGTCATAGGACTGCAAATAATGAGTTTCATGTATGATAATGATGCAGATAAGACCCTAATAATGAATGTATATGAGTCCTGTACAAGAATTAGGATATAAGTAAATATATGGAGATGGAAGGCAGGAAGCCCCAAAAGAGGCAGAGGCGGTCTCAGTGCTCCAGACAGGTGGACTACAGATGCAAAAGAACATGGCTGCTAATGAGGAAGCAGTGGCACGGCAAGGATGAGACTTAGGAATATCAACTGGAAGGTCTGGGGTTCAGATGAGGGTGACTGGAAGATGGGAGAGGAAACGTCTCCCAAAAACAGGGAGGTTCCCCAGCCAAATGGCTGACATGAAGGAGAGGAGCCCAGTCTAAGGGTGATGAAAAACTGCAGATGCGAGGTGGGGGGGACAGAGGAGACACAGGCTGCCACCACAGTGGCCAAAAAGAGCAGGGGCAAACAGAGAAGCAGGGTGGAGGAAATGGGAGCACACAAGTGGCAGACAGGATGAGGGAAAAAACAGTGGGAGGGAACAAGGGAGGGAGGGAGGGACAGACAGAGCCACAGAGTAGCAAGGGAATGAAAGGAGTTGGGGGACAGACAGACAGAAGTCAACAAGCAGCAACAAAAGCCAAAGGAGCCAGGAGGGAAAAAATCATGAGCAAGCTGTGGGGTGAGTGGCAAGGACTGAAGGAATGGGGAGGGGGGAAACAAGACAAACAGCAATGGGACCAGAGGCACAAGGGGAGGAAGGGAGTCGGGCGGGAGGAGGGGAGACAACACAAATGGCTGCATGGCGAGTGGCAGAGACAAATGCAGACAGGAGAAGGGATCTAGCAACCAGAGGCAAGCAGCAGAAAGTCAGGAAACAAACACAAGCAGCAGAGGAAACCAAGGAGGGAAGTAAAGGAGGGCAGAGCCTCTGGCCACAATGAAAAATGCTTCAATGAGGCGGTTGGGAGGCGCAGCCTTTTATTGCTCGAGCAAGGGAAGTGGCTAGTTGCTCCATCCCATTGAACTACAGGCACAGCCTTCCAAATCCTCACTTTTTGATCAACAGTTCTTCCAGCAGATGACACTGCTGAGTTTGGCATTGGCTATTGCCACTAGTACCCAGCAGCACGTCCACACCTTGGACCTACAGTAGTCTAGGGTAACACTTTAAGTTTCTTTAACTACACTGTAACTGCATTAAAATTGCAATGTAGTTACATGCAACAGACACGTAACTACAGTGTACTTACCCCTGGTTGCATGTTATTAATGATTATCTACCTCGCAGTTAATGTACATTGAAACTAACATTTAAAATAAAGTGTGACCCTTAGTATTCTCATCAGGTCTTGGCATTAGGGGAGTTAATATTGATCAAGTTGTTTGTTCGGATCACCACACCATGTAATTCCTCTGTGAGGCCCTGTTTAATCCCACCCCCCATGGAGATCATCCGATATCTTAAAAATAATCTGGACCCTCATAAACTCATGGCAGTATTGGACCATCCAGCATGATGTCAGCTTCAGCTAGGGGATCAAGGAGGCTGTGGAGGGCTGTTATGCAATACTTACCTCTATTCTTGACTCCCTGGTACTTTGCCATATTCATCCTTGACATCCTGCAACAGCTCCCCGTGGTACTGTGAGGAGCTCAGGCAGTTTATTTTATTTATTTATGACTTTGATAATAGTTGAACAGTAAGGGGAAAGGTTAAGCATTCTTGGTGGAGGTCCTACTAGTTGGTAGACAAACTGGTGCTGAAAACTCACTACAGTGAGTATCAGTGGGTAATCATCCTTAAAAAGACAGAGTTCCTGTCAAGGGTGGTTGCTGAGGGGGACGAGCTGACTGGCTAAACTCTTTTGCACAGTAGACAGGTTCCTTAAAGCAGCAGTGCAATGAAAACTGTATTTCCAAAAAGCTAAGTTCAGCTACAATTACTAAAAATATTAGCATGCCTGTCAAATGTACTTTTCAAGGTCCAGCCTATGCTGTGCATCATAATTTTTTTCTCTTGGTCCTAAACTTTACCAGGTTTATAATGGTATTTCTAAACTAAATGTGACACACATCTTTTTTCTTTGAAGTAAATTAAACTGAAACATTTATAAAACACTCAAATTTTAGTAGGACTAGAAAATGTTACCACCAAATAAAACTAGAAGTTGACTGGAATGTTTTATAGTGAAGAAAGATACAGTACCTGTTTTCCCTAGTTTCATTGCACTGTTACTACCCTGTGTATAGTCAAAAAAAAAATTTCAGCTGAAAAAGACTTCTTCCCCAACACGTGTCCTCTATCCAGAGTGGGACCTCCTCACGTGGCCTGTCATCAATGGGTTGGCACTAGCATTCCTGAGGTGGCTCAGGCGATTGGCTGTGTTGGGTGGAGTTTATGTCAGTTTCAGATGAGGAGGTGTTCCAGCTGATCTAACAATGGCATCCCACTTACTGTTTATTGGAACCAGGGCCAGTTTGGCTGCTATTCAGCTGTGGGGGAGCCCCGGGCCTAAATATTTCTTTTTTTTTCCCAACTTCTGTTTATTGAGCAAAACAGGGTTTTTCATTTTACAACGAATGACAACATTAACATTTTTACAGATGTTTGATAACTATCCATGCTGTGACATGGTTTATAGTGCATTCTTTGATGTATAACTGTATTACCACTTGTTCATTATTGATCATTTAATGATATTCTTTCCTAACGTCATTGTATTGTTATAGTCCACTATGCCTAGGCCTAAAGGGTTTATTTATTTCATTACTCTTTCAGTGTAGGCTAATTTCATGGTACAAAATCATTTTTCTTAGCCATTACATATACTACCCATGTCATCCATAACAAGTCAAATTTCGGAAGGGCCTGTGAAAGTTTGGCTGTGAGCTTCTCCATTTCATGAATTGAATTTATGGAGTCTTGCCATAAACTTATCATTGGAATTGTCACACTAAGCCAGTTCTTTCTTATCTCTTTGTGGGTAGCCAACATACAGATATATAAAGTTTTTTTAGTGGAAGGATCTCGGTAGCCCTCGGGCATGTCTAAGAATAATAGAGTGTTTGGCCCTAGTGTTAATGAAGGGTTGAAAAGAGATTGCAGTTCTATCAATAGTTGGTCCTAGTCTGGTTGTAGTATGGGGCACTGCCAGAATATGTGGGCATGTGAGGCATGGGTGTGGCAGCATTGCCTCCAACAGCAATCCCCTTATTGGGTTAGATACTTCACCTGTTGCACCGGGGTGCAGAAATATCTGATAAGGCCATTCCAAGAATATTCCTTACATATGTCTGATGTTGTGGGCTTGTTTATTTATTCAATTTTGGTAACCGGGTAGGCCCACTAAGCCCTGAAGTTCCCTTTTTCAGGGGCGACCCGGAATTAGCTACAGAGGTATACAAGTACAGTAATGAAACAAGGACACAGTGCAGAATAACATGAGAGAGAATCAAGTACTTGGATAAACAGTGCTGTCATTGTGCCAGAATTAGTTACAGGAGAAGATATATGGGTGTATGTAGTGAATCTGTCCCACTGATGAGGTAAGATTTCAATTCCAAGGTCTTGTTCCCACCTTCTTCTGATATAGTCGGTCAACTGTCCCATCAGGGCCACAAGTGCCACATATATACATGAAATAAGTGAGTCCAGTGAGCCTAAGATAAGTATATGCATTATAAGTAGTATCAGAGGTGGAGTTGAGCTGTCCTTAGCGATTGTCTTATGTAGATGCTGAATGTATGATTCCAATTGGAGATATCTAAAGAAATCAGTTTGTCGTAGGTTGAACTTTTCTTTAAGGGTCATAAAGTATAATATGATATCTTTTTCCTGACAGTGCACCAGGAAATAAAGATTCCTCCTCTCCCACTGCTGGTATGAATGATCAAGTGCAACAGGCTGGAATTTCATACTTCCTGCAAAGGGGATAATCAGGAATCTGTATGGGGTAAGGACAGGATGTTTGAGGGTTTTATACCAAATATGCAGTGCATGTATCGTAAACTGGTTTTCACACTCTAAGTCTTGACCTTGGTCTGAATTCTATTTATTTATTTATTGAATTTTGGTAACCGGGTAAGCCCACTGAGACATGGCAGTCACTTTTTCAGGGGCGACCTGGGAAGAGCAGTACAGCTGAACAGTGCAGAGTTGGATGCAACATTAGTACAGGATACAAGATTTATACAGAATAACACACTCAACAGTGAATGCAGTATTAGAAATACAAGTTGAACAGGATAAAGTTACTTTGGTAAGCAGGTACTGTGACATGGACAGCCAGTTCTGAGTGCTGTATGATTTTTTACTAATATAAAAAATGGGTTATGGACTGTCTCTCTTGAGAAATAGTGAAACAGCATGTGAGAACACACACACACATGTTTTAGATACAAGGTGTTACGTGGAAGGCCTTAATCAGGAATTTCCTGTTTTTCTAAGTTAATTATAGCTTTAACTGCTAAAAGGGAAATCAGTATTCCTTTTTTGACATTTGGAGGGAAACCCAGGTTATTGCACATGGATGCAAAGTTGTAAATGTTCCTTTGAAGTCTGTGTGAGACAGGATACTGAATAAGATCAAAGAAATGTCATTTTAAAAAAAACATGAGTTGTGCTGAGGAGTACAGAATTTAATACTTTGAAAAGACATCCTGTTTTTGTATAGCTATATTTTTTTTATATATATTCTGACAGGGAGGAGCCAGGTGACCTCACACAAAGGGGTTGGCCAAGACAGTTTTTTTCAAACAATATTCTGTTTTACTTCAGAGAGACACTTCTATCTAGACTCTGACAAGAAACGTTTGTGAGCACTTTAAGCAGGTATTTAGAGAGAGAGACAACTCTAAGTACTGTAGTAGGAACTGCACTGTTAAAACCTGTTTTGTTTAAGTGATTTGTATGTTTTGTGATATAATAGTTCTGTATTTTATGTGGTACATATTTTTTATCTATTTTAGTAAAACTCTTTTTTTAGAGCTTGCTTGGTCTGTCTTTGATTTCTTTCCTTTACAAGTAGAGTATATATGGTTAAAGCAGACACTATACATAAGCTTGAATGGTGATACCAAACTGGAAAAAAGGTAAGTGTTTTAAATCTGAGGTCTTTTATTACAGTTTTTAAAGGTTTGTTTCTGTACACCTAGTTAGGTGCTCATAGGCAAAGATATCTGGCCCCCTGAAGACAGAATTATCTGAGCCTGTGCATTGGGTACACTAGCAAGAGGTTCACAGTTTGAATCCCTCCAAGACTTGAGACCAAAGGTTGATTCAAAACCCACAAAACAGACAAGAGGGTTACCTTGTTCTGTTAACTGTTCACAAGACTGCGCTCGGAGGTTGGCACTTTGGGAGTAAAAGGCTGACCTGCTAAGTGGGTTTGTGACAGATTGGTTGGCAGCGGTGGCATAATTTTGGTATTAAAAGCTTTTATTGTTCAGTGTGTCAGCTGAGACCATAAGCTCACTTGCAAAGAAAGAAAAAGGCAGTGATTTATTTTTAAAAAGGAAACAGAACTATATCACTTGGCATACAGTCAAATTCCTACCCATTTTATTTTTTTTCTAAAGTGCAAGTCAGAATAGCAGTAGTGAGGGAAGATGACTTCGGACTACAGCAGGCACACTGTAGACTCCTTGAAGCAGTTGTGTGGGGACAGAAGGGTCCCATTTGTGGTGAAAGCCAGCAAGCAGAACCTCATAGATGCCCTGATGGTAGCAGATACCCAGAGCAGCGAGTCATGGACCGTGACTGAAAAGAACCAAACCTCAAGTGTGGCAGAGCTAGCGGCCAGTGCAGTGTTCAGATCCGATAAGGAGGACAACAGGGCCACTGTCAGTGAAGGGCCACAGCAGCAGGGGAAGGTCACCAGTATCCTGGATCCAGAAGTACTCAGGCTGCAAATTGAGTTGCACAGGATGGAGCTGGAGTTCCAGGAGAAGAGGGAGTGAGAGAAGTGAGAGGCAGACCGTAAGGAGCGTGAACACCAGTGAGCTGCAGAAGAGACGGCAGAGCAAGAACACCATGAGGCAGAGCGAGAATGCCGAGAGGCAGAGCGAGAACAGAGGGAGGCAGACCGTGAGGAGTATGAGTGCCAGTGAGCTGCAGAGGAGAAGAGAGAGGATGCCACAGGCAACACGAACTGGAGAAGCTTCAACTCTGACCAATGGCACCAAAGCAGGTAAGTGGCTTGAGTTTAACTGGGACTACAGGACTGGGTTACAAATGGAATTCCAAATTAATAGCCGAATTTAAAGAGGGGGAGGATATGGATGCCTTTTTAAATTCTTTTGAAAAAGTTTGTATTCAGGCTAAAATTCCTAGAGAGTCCTGGAGCTTCAAGCTATCCCTGCTACTTACTGGGAAAGCTCAGGATGCACTGGTTCAAATGGACAATGAGGACAGTGATCATTACAGTAAACTTAAAGCTGTACTATTAAAAAGTTTAAATTAACTGCTGAATCATACAGAGCTAAATTCCGTAAGCTCAGAAGAAGCCCTGACATGAGCTACAAGGAGCTAGCCATGAAACAACGTCAGGCAGGTCACCAGTATCCTGGATCCAGAAGTACTCAGGCTGCAAATTGAGTTGCGCAGGATGGAGCTGGAGTTCCAGGAGAAGAGGGAGCGAGGGAAGTGAGAGGCAGACCATGAGGAGCACAGTGTAGCGCAGTGGTTTAAGGCTCTGAGCTGCAAATCTGGTGACATCCAGCAGACCAGACCTGAGTTTGAATCCCACAGCTTTCATTTTTAGGCTGTGTGACCCTGAGCAAGTCACTTAACTTCCCTGTGCTCCCAGGTTGCACTTGTAAAAAAGCTTTCAGCTTAGTGTGCTAGTCCTGGTTAAACAACTAACAAAAAAAAGGTTATTAAAACATTGGTGGGAAGGAATTGAGGCAAACTCTGTTGATAAAATTGAAAATGTGATTTTATTAGAACAGTTTTATTGGGCATGCCCAGCCGAGCTAATAACCTGGCTAGAGGACCAAGATCCCAAAACAGTGCAAGAGGCTGCTGACCTCTCAGACTGCTATGCCAAGAGCAGACATGCTCTGAGAGCAAATAGGGTAGGTGTGGCAGCACAGAAAGGGAAAAGTGTGCCTTCAGGGCAGTTAAAACCCTCACTGCCTCCAACAAAACCAGTTAGCCCCAGGTTTCAGAGAAAAGATTTCTCTGAGAGAAGAAATGAATGTTGGTTGTGTAAAGAAACTTGGCATGTTGCCAGACAGTGTCCCAAAAAGGTGAGCAATAATATTCAAGGTGGTGCTAGAAAAGAAGTGGGTTGTTTGTGTGTCCCTGGAAGCATGCCAGTGAACATGAGGGAACACATGCACCCAGTCATGGTGAATGGTTTACAGACACAGGGGTTAAGGGACACAGGGTCATCCCTGACATTGGTAAAAGGCGATCTGGTACAGCCTGGTCAACTTATACCCAATAAATACGTCACTGTCCAAGGGTACACTGGTGAGGAGAAAACATTGCCACTGGCCAGTGTTCTCCTGGACTGGGGTGAAACAGGTGGAACTGTGCAACAGGTAGCTGTAGCCCAAACCTTAGCAATAGATGTGATCCTGGGCAACAATCTCAAACAGGAGATGGTGTGTGCAGTTACCCATAGCCAAATGGCAAGGGAAAATTGTAGTTCCCCGAACCCCACAGAAGCCATTGTGGAAACCACTGAGAGGCTGGTTCCCCAGCCTGTGTCTCCAGATGGGGAGACTAATGAAAAGGGGGTAGAAATTTCCCCAGTAGCAAGTAACCACACAGCTACAGAGGGTTACTCCGAAGAGGGAGGGGTTACCCATTGTCAGAGGGTTCAGATTGACAGTGATCCTGAGTGCCCTGATGCTAGTGCTAGGGACCCTAGTTTAGCAACTGAAGGGGACCTGTCCAATGCCTTCAGAATGTGTGAGAGGTTTGCAGCTGCTCAGAGATGTGACCCTGGTTTAGAGAAGCTGAGGGCTTGGGGAGACTCTGACAGAGCACGAGGAGGTAACAGCAGACATAGGGTTTATTGGGAAAATGGGCTTATGTATACTTAGGCAGTACAGACAGAGGGAGGGATGCTAGGCAGGCAGCTTGTCATTCCCCAGGGGTATCGAGAGCAGTTGCTCAAAACTGCACATAATATTTCCTTGTCTGGTCATCTGGGAATTACACACACTATGCAGCAGTTAGCCCAGAATTTCTACTGGCCTAACTTCACCCAGCAGGTGAAGGAGTATTGCAGGTCTTGTCACCGGTGCCAAGAAATAGGGAAGGCAGGCAAGAAACCCAATCCACCCTGATTCCCTTGCCCATGGTGGAGGAGCATTCCAGAAGGTGGGAATGGATATTGTGGGGCCTTTAAATACCCCCAGCTCCTCAGGGAAGAGATTCATCCTGACTGTGGAGGATTATGCCACCTGGTACCCAGAGGCAGTAGTTCATCCTCACTGAGGACAAAGTGGCAAATGCCTTACTTGGGATTTTCTCCCGTGTTGGGTTTCTGCAGGAGGTTATCACCAATCTAGGGGGTTCCTTCTTGTCGGACCTGATGAAATGTTTATGGGAGAAGTGTAGGGTGGTGCAGAGATGCACGACACTGTATCATTCACAAGCCAATGGACTTGTGGAATGATTCAATGGTACCCTAAAGTCAATGTTCTGGGTGTTTGCTGAACAGCATGGGAGGGACTGGGAGATGTACCTCCCCACCTGTTGTTTGCATACCTGGAGGTGCCCCAAGAGTCGACAGGATTTTCCCCCTTCAAACTCTTATATGAATGCCGGGTACATGGGCCACTAGACTTGATCCAGGAGGACTGGGAGGGCAAGCACGCCACCCAGGGAACTCTCATTGTGGATTACATCCTTAGGTTTAGGAAAAGGCTGAAGGAGCTTATGGGGACAGCCCAGAGCAACCTAGCAGCTACCCAACAGAAACAAAAAGTGTGGTATGTCCGCAGAGCCAGAGCTCGCTCGTACATGGTAGGTCGGGAAGTCATGGTCCTTATTCCAGTCTGGAAAGACAAGCTGCAAGCTGAGTGGGCAGGACCATACAAAGTGGTTAGGAAAGTAAATGATGAGAACTACATTGTGGAGTCACCTGACCGAAGACAGACAGAAAGGATGCACCATGTCAACATAATGAAGCCATATGCAAATAGGCCTGACATGGTACTTAGAGTGTGTAGCCATGGGAAGGGGATGGATGAAGGAGACCCCCTTCTGGACTTGCTGGAAGAAAGTAAGCAGGAGTCCTCTGTGGAGGCAGTAAAATTGCCTCCACCGCTGGCCCCGGACCAGATCCAGAAAGTAAGGGAGGTTTTAGCAGACTTTGCCCCGTTGTTTAGCACCAAGCCTGGGCTAACCCCCTTAGTGACTCAGGATGTGGAGACAGGGACACAGACACCCATACAGCGGACAGCATATTGGGTGTCACAGGCTGTCCAAAAGAACATTAGGAGGGAAGTGAAGGAGATGCTGGATTTAGGGGTAATCCAGAGATCCAACAGCCCCTGGGCCTCACCCGTAGTCCTTGTGCCTAAGCCAGATGGCTCTACTCGTTTCTGCGTGGACTATCGTGGACTGAATGCAGTCACGAAGTCAGACGCCCACCCGATGCCTGGGACGGATGAACTCCTGGACAAGTTGGGAGGGGCGACCTACCTTATGACGATTGACCTGACAAAGGGGTATTGGCAGGTAGAGCTGACAGACAGAGCTAGGGAGAGGTCGGCCTTCATCACTCCAATAGGCTTATTTGAGTTTAAAGTAATGTCTTTTGGAATGAAGAACGCCCTGGCCACTTTCCAAAGGTTGGTGAACCAGATGTTAAATGGTGCTGAGGAGTACGCCGTGGCGTACCTGGATGACACTGCCATCTTTAGTACCAGCTGGGAGGAACACCTATCCCACCTTAGGGAAGTGCTGGGCAAGATATAGAGGGCTGGGCTCACTGTCAAAGCTGAGAAGTGCCAGGTGGCCATGGGAGAAGTGGCATACCTTGGGCATGTGGTAGGCTGGGGACAGTTCCACCCTAACCAAATAAAGATAGAGGTAATCCAGGCATGGCCCAGACCAGAAACACAGAATCAGGTCAGGAGTTTTCTAGGGACAGCAGGGTACTACAGAAAATTTTTACTCAATTACAGTGCCCTGGCTGCTCCCCTATCTGACCTAGTAAAGAAAAGGATGCCCAAGAAAATTACCTGGGACCCAGCCTGTGAGGAAGCCTTTTCCAAACTAAAGGAGGCACTGTGCAGTGCTTCTGTTTTGACAAGTCCTGACTATAGCCAAACCTTTATAGTTCAGACTGACGCCTCAGATGTGGTTATTGGGGCAGTACTGAGTAAGACATCCAGCCAAGGTACAGATCACCCAGTAGTGTACCTGAGTAGGAAGTTACTTCCCAGGGAGCAAACATACTCCACGCTGGAAAAGGAGTGTCTTGCCATAGTGTGGGCCCTAAAGAAATTAGAGCCATACTTATATGGGCAGCATTTTGTGGTGGAGACTGACCACAACCCCCTGGTTTGGCTGATGCAGATGGGGAAAAACAATGGTAGATTGCTAAGATGGAGTCTTGCTTTGCAAGGGTATAATATGACAATTCTACATAGGGCTGGAGCCAAAAACCAGAACTCAGATGGGCTGTCTAGGGTCTTTGAGGAGTGAACTGATTTGGGAAGCTCATCCCATGCAGGGGATAGAGCCCCCAAATTCAGTCTAGGTGGGGAGGATTGTGACGTGGACAGCCAGTTCTGAGTGCTATATGATTTTTTTGTAATATAAAAAATGGGTTATGGACTGTCTCTCTTGAGAAATGTCAAAACAGCATGTGAGAACACACACATACACAGGTTTTAGATACAAGGTGTTACCTGGAAGAGCCTTAATCAGGAATCTCCTGTTTTTCTAAGTTAATTATAGCCTTTACTGCTAAAAGGGAAATCAGTATCCCCTTTTTGATGTTTGGAGGGAAACCCAGGTTATTACACATGGGTGCGAAGTTGTAAATGTTCCTTTGAAGTCTGTGTGAGAGAGAATACTGAATAAGATCAAAGAAATGTCATTTGAGAGGCATTGGGAGGCAGTATAGCGCAGTGGTCTAAGGCTCTGAGCTGCAAATCTGGTGACATCCAGCAGACCAGACCTGGGTTTGAATCCCACAGCTTCCACTTGCATACTGTGTGACCCTGAGCAAGTCACTTAACCTCCTTGTGCTCCCAGATCGCTCCTGTAAAAAAGCTTTCAGCTTAGTGTGCTAACCTGGTTAAACAACTAAATAAAAAAAAAATTTGAAAAAGAACATGAGTTGTGCTGAGGATTACAGAATTTAATACTTTGAAAAGACATCCTGTTTTTGTATAGATATATTTTTTTATATATATTCTGACAGGCAGGAGTCAGGTGACCTCACACAAAGGGGTTGGCCAAGACAGTTTTTTTTAAACAATATTCTGTTTTACTTGAGAGAGACACTTCTATCTAGACTCTGACAAGAAACATCTGTAAACACTTTAAGCAGGTACTTAGAGAGAGAGACAAATCTAAGTACTGTAGTAGGAATTGCATTGTTAAAACCTGTTTTGTTTAAGTGATTTGTATGTTTTGTGATATAATAGTTATGTATTTGATGTGTTACATATTTTTATCTATTTTAGTAAAACTCTGTTTTTAGAGTTTACTTGGTCTGTCTATGATTTCTTTCCTTTACAAGTAGAGTATATATGGTTAAAGCAGACACTATACATAAGCTTGAATGGTGATACCAAACTGGAAAAAGGTAAGCGTTTTAAATCTGAGGTCTTTTATTACAGTTTTTAAGGGTTCATTTCTGTACACCTGGTTAGGTGCCTGTAGGCAAAGATATCTGGCCCCCCGAAGACAGAAATATCTGAGCCTGTGCATTGGGTACATTAGCAAGAGGTTCACAGTTTGAATCCTTCCAAGCCTTGAGACCAAAGGTTGATTCGAAACCCACAAAATAGACAAGAGGGTTACCTTGTTCTGTTAACTGTTCACAAGACTGCGCTCGGAGGTTGGCACTTTGGGAGTAGAGGGCTGACCTGCTGAGTGGGTTTGTGACAGGTACAATGCTTCGAGCAGAGATATACAGGTTAATGCAATAGGGGTACAATTCAGCATAAGATAATCAGAACTGTGCCCAGGCCACAAGCTTGTATCCCTTTAGTCCACAAACATTGGCAGATGGAGACAGAGATGCAGAGTTGGGTCTTGGGAGTCAATAATTAGCAGTCAGTGAAGAGTAGGTAAACTCAGGGAGTTACCAAAGGCATGAACAAGTAGGGGCATCAAGGTGTGATAACATAGCACTTTGGAATTGAGTAATGGCAGGCAAAGGGCTGGGGGAGGTAGAGAGTTTCAGGAGGACACAGCAGTGTAGGCAAATGATCTCTGGGCCCAGGAGAGTCTAAGGTTTGGAACAGCTAGAAGGGGTAGTGAGACTGACCTCAGGGCTGTATGGGGGAATTTGCTTTGGATTATCACAGATAGGCAAGGGGGGGGGGGGTGAAGCGATAGACAAATTTGTGTATTAAGCTAAGGGTGATATATCGAAGTTTAGACTCTAAAGGGTGGCCAGCCCAAGGTAGACAGGACATTGCAATGGTGATGCTGTGCATTGGTTCCCAGGGCAAACCTACATACCCTACGATATAACTGAGAAAGGTGGGTTAGGATTGAAGAGGATGAAGACAGCAGCAATGGGGCACCATACAGGAGGAGAGGCAGGAGAGTGGCCTCTGTTATCTTGCGACACGATGTCAGAGTAAGGTACAGGCGGATTCTATAGAGGACACCTAGCTTCTGGTTGAGAGATTTTAAAAGTGATAGGGGAAGAGGGATTAGGTCCTCTTCTACTATTTTGATTCTCTTCCATAGGGCTTCACATGTAGGAGATAACCAATAGAGTGCTGTTCTTATATGCCTGCTTGATGGTATAGCCGAAGATTAGGGAGGGCCTTGCCACACCTAGCCTTAGGTAGCTGTAGTGTAGAATATCACACTCTAGGTCTCTGTTTCCCCCATATGAACTGAGAAATCATTCTGTCCCTTGCCCAAAATTGTTGAAGGGTTGGTGAAAGCAGTAATGTTTGAGCTAAGTACGGCAGCCTGGGCAGGATCTTCATTCTGACCGTGTGTATTGTATGGATAAAGGATAAACTGATAGCTTGCCATCTTTTTTGGTCTTCTTGTATAGCCTTCAAGACTGGGGCATAGTTTGATTTGTTAAGGGCCTTTAGCTCCCTTGTTAGTTAAATGCCAAGGTATTTGAAGGAGCATTTGTCCCAATAAAATTTAAATGCTTGTTTGGTATTGTCTGATGGGGTGTAGTGGAGGCATAAGGTTTCCGTTTTGGTAATGTTTATTTTGTAACCAGCTAGTTCACCAAATTGGTGTAGAATTTTCTAGAGTTAAGGTAGGGATTCATCTGGAGAGGTCATATATATTATGAGATCGTCTGCATACAGTGCGACTTTTTGCTGATGGTTCGCTAATTCAAGGCCATTGATCTGCTCCTCCTGTCTAATGTCCTGCATCAGGGATTCCAGGTATAATGCAAATAATAATGGGGATAGTGGGCATCCCTGTCTGGTGCCCCTGGTTAGGTGGAAAGGAGTGCATATTTGTCAGTTGATTTTGACATATGCCTGTGGAGCATTGTAAAGGACCTTCACAATGCTAATAAATGATTGTGAAAAATTAACTTTGAGTAACATGGCAAAAAAGAAACTCCCATGTCGCCCGATCAAAAGCTTTTTCAGCATCTAAGCTCAGAAATAAAAAAGGAGTCTTTGACAGGGTCACATTATGAAGGATTTGTAGGGTTATTTTTATATTATCCTGGGTTTGGCGCTTGTACACAAATCCTGTTTGGTCTAGTTGCATTAATTGGGGCATCAAATCATTTATGCATTTTGCAAAGATAAATGAAAATAATTTGTACTGTACGTTTAGTGCCAATATCAGTCTGTATGATGCACATAGGGATCGAGCTTTATTAGGTTTTAATATTGCCATTATCGTGCCTTAACTCCAAGGTGGTAAGGGGCTTCTCTGCCTAGCACCCAAGCACACACCCTAGCCAAAGGTGCTACTAATGTTGTTTTAAAGGTTTTGTAAAATTCGCTCATATAGCCATTGGGTCCTGGGCTTTTATTATTCTTCCGTGTTTGTATAGTTAGTAGGATTTCTTCACTTGTTATTGAGCGGGTTAGTTGGGAGGATTGGTCGGCTGTTAAGGAAGGCATTCGTAGATTTTCTAGAAATGCTCTTGTCTCCCGAAGTGTTGGGGGGGAGGGTGTCCTGCATATATAATAATTCATAGTATGTTTTAAATGCTTTAAGAATATTTGGTTGTGTTGTGTGTTTTATTAGCTGTATAGTGTCTCGGATCTGTGTGACTGCTGAGTCCAGAATGCTCTGTCTTAGTTGGGAATCCAGCAGCTTCGTGGCCCTGGCTCCTGCTTCGAAGTACCTTTGTTTAAGGTATCAGAGAGCCATCTCTATTTTTGCATTGAGAATTTCTTGGGTATCGTGTTGTATTTTTTTTTACTTTTACTAGTCGCGTGGCATCTCCCTGCATGTGCAATGTCTGTGATTGTTTGAGTGATTTGCTGCAGTTGGTCCATCTGCTTCCCTCTCTGGTGTTTTAGGCACGAGGTCTACTTTACTCTAAGGACTACTTTAAGGGTGTCCCAGATGGTACTTGGAGAAAGGCTGGGCAATTCATTATCTGAGAGGATTTGTTGCATTTTTTCTGCTGTCAAGAATTGTAGGTCTAGGATGTTCAGCAAGGAGTTGTTAAACCTCCATAGTGTTTGTGTTTTGTGGGTGACATACTTTAATTTAAGTCAAAGAGGGGCATGGCCTGAAAGACACATGGGAAGTAGGTCGCAGCTTACCAACTGGGGGAGATGTTCTTTAGAAATATGTAGCAGATCGATCCTGGTGTCAATTTTATGGGGATGGGAGTAGCGGGTAAATTGGGAAACTCTTGGGTGGAGGTAGTGCCATGTGTCCTGCCAGCCATATGTTTTAAATAAAAATGTTGCCCTTTTGGCAGACCCAGGCTGCGTGGGTGGATGAATGTTCGAGGTGTCCATGTGGTCATAAATCATGTTATGGTCTCCTCCCAACAACAAGATTCCTTTCTGATATTGTGACATTTTCCTCAGTAAGGAGTTAACTGTGAGTATAGCAGTCTTTGGGGGAAATACAGACTAACCAGGGTTATTTCTTTACCAAGGAGGCTTCCCACTGCACTTGCCAACCAGCCCTGGGGATTGCTGTACGCAGGAGCAAGTTGGAAGGGGGTCTGTTTTGGGACCATAATAGCTACGCCTCTTCATTTACCCTTAGGGTGACTAGCAGAGACCACTGTGCTATAACCAAATTTAGTTAATTTATCATGTTCTCCTTTTGTGAGATGTATCTCCTGGAGAAGAACAAAGCTAGGGTGGGATTTTGTAATAGTAGACATTACTTTATGACTCTTGACAGGGTTGTTAAGGCCATTAACGTTATGTGAATATATAGAAATGGTACCTAAATCAGCCATGAGTAACAGTGTTCAGGGTGTAACATCCAGACCCCCATCCCTGCTGGTAGTCCAGTCGGGACCACGTATAGGCCAGTGGTGGGTCCCAAATATCCAGTCTCCCCAGCATGGCTGTCAGGGCCAATGCCACACCTACATTTTTCATGTCCTTTACCAGAGGGTCTTCTAAAGTCATTAGCAAACAGTTTCACATATTCTGATATCAGGCAGCTGTACAACAATAACAAAAGACAATTTAACTGTATACAAGATTCAACAACAAACACTTAACAACAGCTAGGGTGAACCACGCTTTAACTTGGGTGAGGGGGGGTGCCTATGGGTTGTGGGCTATACCACCGTTGGTGGATTGTTTTCAAGTCTCGGGGTCTGGGATGAAGTAGTTGAGGGATCGGTATCAAACCCATAAATTGACTCCCTCTAGGGTGGGGGGTGTTGAGGGATGACTTCCAAGGTAGGGGTGTCTTGTTAGCAACACCCTATGTAATGAAGGCTGGCACATCCTCGTGGGCCATGCCTTCAGGTGGAGGGTGGGTGAATCCTGCGGTGGGATCCAGGACTCCTAGAGGTGGACACTGTTCACCTAGCGTGCGGGAAGGGAATGGGTAATCTAAGGGGAAAGAAACATCAGGTCCTGTGAAAGTGGGGTAGAGGCTCACTAAGATACTTAAATGTAAGAAAAGCATGCTGAGGTGTTATAAGACAACCCTGTATGCCAAATAATTTCATTTAGTAGGGGAAGGGAGTATTTAACCACTAAATATGGTCCATTCCATTTAGGTAAATTTGGATATCTGGGTAACTAAAATGGCTTCGGTAAGCCTTTTGCCTTAGCTTTCCATCTCTGTCCCCGCCTTTCAAATTAAAGATGCACTGCAACACCATCTCACCATCTGCACTTTTGCTATATGCTCTGCATGTCATTCATATGACTAGCCCTCGTGGCTTCCCTTTAACCTAGTAAGAGTGCGCTGCTGTGCTGCATTTGGGTGGGTCATGCAACCAGGGTGGAGAACAAGTACTGGGGGGGTGCCGTGCTCAGTCTGCATGAGCATTGGGTCCTGGGGATGTCTCATGGTGCCACTGGGGTGTAATCTGGCTGGTTCCTTCCTGTATGGGGGTTTCTGCTAGCTGCACAGGACCCCCTTGTCTCTCAGCCAGGCTCTCTGTGTGTATGCTGGGGGGTAGCCCTTCTGCCTGGGTTGTTCTTTTCTGGGTTCCCCCAACTACAGCTTGTATGCCATTCTGGGGGCTCCGCCCCACCTAATTGGAGCCTGGCATGGCCATGTGCCTCTTTGGTATGCATCCTGGTGCAGCAGCGGGGAGGGGTGGAAGTGTTCCCCTCCCGCTTAGGTTTGGTCTCAGTGGGGCGAGTGGACTGGGTGAACTAGACTCCACTTCATCCACTTCCTCTGTATGTCCCAGTAGCCCTGAAGTGCAGTCTGCTGGGTCCCCCGGTCATTGGACAGCCCTCCCTCCTTCGGTGTCTCCCCCTGAAATCAGATGTAGGCACTTACTCTTCACAGGGCCAGTACTTCAAGGCCAGTCTGTACCAGGGTGTTTCAAGTACTCCTCCCTTCAGGAAAGCATTGCAACAAGGCATAACCGGTGGGTCTGGTGGTCGAGGGGAAGGATCGGTGGTCAGGTGACTTCACTTAGACCCTGTTGCTTGGAAAGAATAAAAAGGAGGAGTAAACAGGAGTTAGCAACACATGAAAATAACCGTGCAAACCCTCTAAGGTGTAGATTTGTAGGAGTTTTACAATATATGTGTAATTGTTTACATCAGTAATTCAAAGGAATCCCTTGATTGCCATTTCCCATCTCCACAAACCAGTCAGGGGTTAAGACAGAGTGCTGTTATATAAGACTATAGATTTTCATTGTGCAGGGCCAGGTTACGCAGCTCAATCAAACCCAGTGTAATTCTGATTGTGGCTGCCCTTCCGGCTCTCTCTTCTTCTTCCTTGACATCTTCCAGATCTAGGAAACCTTATGACTTGCTATGGAGTTTTAATTTATTTGGAGCCAGATGGCCACCTAAACCAAGTCTTTCCAGAAGTTCCCCTCACTCCACTCATGCTGATAATACAGAAGTGGGTGAGCTGAACTGCACAGGGCTGTTTGTGCCTATCCAGCTCAGGCAGCGGCTGCATCCCACTCCCACCCCCAGCACCCTCCATGTCTCTTCAGATCTTGTTTTACAAAGATTTTCTTACCCTGGGTGTCCAAGTCATGTGGAGGAAGTTAAGGAGCAGCCCAGGCCAAAGTACAGTTCCACTGCAGCTCATCCGGTGAGAACGCTCGCAAGTGGGGTGAGTCAAGACATACAACATTGTCAGAGCTGGCTGAGTCAACCTTGTTGTGGTCACATTCCACTCCCTCTCCTCCCTATGTGGGACACTCTCCAGAACCAAAAGTCCCAGGTACTTATTAGGGTGTTTTAAATGTAATTGGGAGTGGGCAGGATGGTAGCTCAAAGGAAGTCTAGGAGCAGGAAGTTAGCGGGTAAGGCTAATGTAACTTTAAATTACTTCCCAGCGCCCCCTCATGGTAGTGAGTGAGCTGCGTAGTATATTGACCTGTATTTATTGGGCCTATGCTTTGTTTGTTTACCAGGCCCTACCATCTTTGAGCTCTAGTTTTCCTCTGAATTCTTCCTGCCGCTTAGGTGTCTACTCCACCCTCCGCCCACCACCCTCAATCCCCAGATCCTCCAAAATTGCTTACCTTTGGAGAGTGTCCATCATTCAGGTATGTGAAAGACCCATTAACATCTTCATTTCCTGAAGGTAAGCAAGGGCTTCACAGCATATCTACATATGAGGGGGGGTGGGGTCAACAATGATGAGAGTCAGTTTAGTTCTTGAACTTCAGATCAGAAAGGACCTCCACAAGGCAGATTAGTAAACCGGAATGTCAGGTTTTTGTGAATGTTTGTTGAAGAGCTTGGATGTCTTTCAGTGCTGAGGCAGTGTGTCTTCAGCTGTCTTTATTCATCTGGTCCAGGGTCAGAAGCCTTTCCTCTGAAGTCTCTGGTCTTGCTTTTGAGTACGGTGGCAGGAGCAAGTCCCAGTCCCTCTGTTGTAGTCCTTGGCATGCTGCATCTGGATTTTCAAATGTTATGGTTCCATTTGGAAAAAAAAAAACTCAGTTTGAAGGGTGTATGGAAACGTAGGTTACACTCTCTAAGTTGTGCAAGGAATGGTCCTAAATGTCACCGCTGTTCCATAACCACTGTGGCATAATCATTGTCTGCATAAATTCTCACTCCTTCATGAAAGATTTCTTTTCATTTCCAGAGTCCAGTGAGGATTTGTTGTTTTACTGAAAATGACATAAATTGTAGAACTAAGGATCGCTGTCGTTGCTGAGTGAGAAGGGACCGGGCTCAGAGCTCTACAATGAAATTCAGAGAGAAGGTCTAGTTTGTTTCAGAAGAAAGTTTCAAGGAACTGTACAATATTGTTTCCTTCAGCTTGTTCTTTAAAACCATATATCCAGATTTTTTTTGGCGAGACCGTGCCTGTAGGTTCTCACATTTTATAGTAAGGGTCTGAATGCATGAGAAAGCTTCCAGCAATAAATGCTTATTCTGGTCAGCTCTGCTATCAAGGTATGTGATAGCTGTTTGGTGGTCTGACATTGTTTGTTGTAGTTCTTTTGTTTCAGTTTATATAACAGCAAATTCCTGTTTAGTTTCTGCCCTAAATGCTCTGATCTCCTCTAGAATAAGATCCAGCTTTTGTTGTTTTAAGGGAGATCTAAAAGTTTTTTGGCCTATTGCTAGCCTGCTAGTTTGTGATGAGGCCTCGTTAGCAGATTCAGCAGAGTCCAATCCTTCGGCATCTTGCAAGAGATCCTTTTTCTGATTTAAGTTTTTCCATCCCATTGTTAAGCTGTAGCCTAGTTGGTGATATTTTGAGGAAATGACTGCCCTGGTTGTCCTTTTTAGGCTTGTTTAACAGGTCTGTATCAGACAGCCTCAAATCACTCGTCCATCACATTTGCTGATGTCACCGGAAGTCGGGCCTGAGTATTTCAAAGATTGTCAAGCCATCTCTTGAAGAGGTGGTCTTCCCTGCCACTCTTGAAAGGGCTACAGTGAAGCCCCTCCTTAAGTGGTCGTCTTTGGATCCCGACATTCTTCTGAACTACAGGCTTGCCTCAAACCTTCCCTTTTTGGGGAAAGTTATTTAAAAGGTGGTGGCAATGCAGTTGGAGGTTCACCTGGATTGGCATGACATCTGTGAATCTCTCCTGTTGAGATTCCATCCTTGTCACAGTATGGAGACTGCACTAGTCCAGGTGTTCAGTGATGTCCTCATAGCTGTTTATCTTGACCATCAATTGGTATTTGACCCAGTAGTCCAGGGGTTGCTTTTGGAACACCTGAGGCATTACATGGGACTCACCAGCACCGTTTTGTGCTAGTTTGAGTCCTACCTGTCTAGAAGAATGCAGCGGGGGGCCTTAAGTAATTTCATCTCTCAAATGACTGCACATGATTGCGGTGTGCCTCAAGGCATGATCCTGGCCCTCATGTTGTTTGCCATATACATGTTGCCTTTAGGTGATCTCTTTAGAAGATATGGCCTGGAGTTTTACTGCCATGAAGATCATACTCAGCTATACCTGCTATGTGCACCTAATGGGATTTACTACCAGACTCATTAAGGAGTACCATTCCCTTATATTATGTATTCTCCAGTCTTGTAATAACAAACTTTTAGCTCCCAGTGCTGCCACTAGAACCCACATTTGCTGAAAATGATCAAGATGAATTAGTTCTGGTATACTTCCCAATATGAACAGCAAAGAACAGCTTGGATTACTGTAATGCTTTCTACTTAGGGTTATCTGGAAGTTTGATGCACCCCCCGATCCAAAATGTGGTGGCATGTTTAATCTTTGGGATATCATGCAGAAATCATATTACGCTAGTGCTCCACTATCTGCACTAATTGCCTTTTCTCAGTGGTAACTTTAAATTAACTTCAAGTTATGCTTGTTAGTATACAAGGCCCTACATGGTATGGGATCTGCGTACTTAAAAGATCTCCTGACCCCCACACAACTCTGTCCATCCTCTCCACTCCACTGATGCTGGAATGTTGCCTTTGCCCTGGTCACGGCTGAAGTTGCCTGAGAACAGAGAACTTATGGTGGTTTCTACCATTCTATGGAATTCTCTACTTTCCCAGGTCCACTATGTAGAGGCCTTCAAAGGGGGCCATAAAATTCCACCTGTTTGTTAGGTTACTGCCTGAGCTAACCCACACCCTCCTTCCTGGGACATAGTCTCTCATCTCCATGACCTGCTTGGCTCCAGTACACCCACCTCTGTAGGTTCCCTGCAGTAACACATGCCCCATAACCCCCTGCCATGTTGAAATCAGCCATTTTTTCTTCTTCGGCAAGTCAATTTTATATTTAGGTACCTTTTCTTTGGGCCACAGGGATCAGTGCAAAAACAAACAACAAAATAAATGAATATAAATACAGTAGAAATAAATGAGAAAATAAACAATCAACCTAAACTTAGAAAATTTTCTCATTTATTTCATTTGTATTTATTTATTTATTACTTTTTGTTTTTGCACTGCTCCCTGTGTTCCAAAGAAAGGGTGCCTAAAAATAAATTTGTCTTGCCTAAGTGCACAGTATAAAATGATAATGTTTTGTAAAATTTAACAAAGGATGAATTTATTCATATTTTCAAAATATAGCATTTACTCTAAGAAGAAAAAATAGCTGGTTTCAACATGGCAGGCCAGTATAGGGCATGTGTTACTGCAGAGAACATACGAGTTGGGTTCAAGGACAATGGTCATGGAAATGAAAGACTATGTTCCCAAGGAGGGGTTATGGTTAGCAATAAGGTATGACAGGCGTGTCCACTTAGTAGTCAATAACATGGAATTTGCAAAAGAGATATGGGAAAAAATCATAATTAATCCTAATTTAGGACTGTATGTTGAATCTCCAATTTCTCTTCCAGTCTATTTGAATGAACCAAAGATGAACTTTCAACAAAGGAAATTTTTCCAGCTGATGTTTTAGATATGTGTTTAGTTAACAACACAAGGAATACCATGCCAAAGCTCAGTCAATCCAACATATACCTGCTTACCATGCATGGGATTAGACAGAGTCTGGAGGAAACCTACGAATCTTTGATGTAATTGATATGTTTTACTCTCAGAAATTACCTTGGTCTAAAACTTGGGTACAATGGTGTAAAATTGGTAAAAATGGAATATGGCATTACTAACCAAGGTCAGATATCATTAGAAGTGAGAGATAATGTTTTATACAAATGGATCCTGAAAGAGGCACATAAATTGGACGAGTTACCAATATTGCTGTATGAGTGGCCTGTCCTCCCTAAGCCACTTCCAGTAGCTATTGCATTAGATACCCCATATGAGAATGAGCTTTGGCATGGCTCAAATGTACAGAAAAATGGACTGAATAGTCAAGTAACTTTTGTTCCTAATGTTCCATTATCTAACAGATTTCAATGCTTGGACAGTATTGATTATTGACTCTCATGCAATATTGCTAGTCCTACCAATCAGAAAAGTGACAAGAGTGATGACAGTATTATCCGTGATGTTAAACATCTGAATACTCAGATAGTGATGGTGAAAAGATTGATGGTACGACTGATAGTATAATCTCGTGGAATATTGCAGGTTTTGGTAAAAATATGGCTAATACACAAGTGAGAACTTTTTTATTACAACATGATATCATATGCCTACAAGAAACCTGGGCAAGGGATGCTTTGAGTTTAGAAGGGTACATAAGCTTCTATTCATGCGCAAATAGATGCCCTAAAATCAGGAGAGCTCAGGCTGGTATAGCAATGTTTTAAAAGTTAGACATGATATTAGTGTGGTAAATGTCTCTTTATTATCCCCATTTTCTTTATCTGTATCACCATCTGGTTGATTTCCAACCCTTAGCCCCCACCTTCTTACCCCTCTCATCCCATGAGTCCTCACCCCCTCCCCTCGGTTTACACTTCCCCAGGCTGCCCCCATGTATACAGCATTTATCAGCTTGTTCTCCCTCATCACTATATCCCCTTCTCCTATCCCCTAATAACGTTATACAATATGCCTCCTCTGTACCCATGCCAATACTCTCCATACCTCCTCCTTCCGCCCCTTTTCCTTGACAAAGCCAATTTTGAAGGAGGCCTAAAGGTGAAGATAGATGTCTGAGGGGCTCTCTGAGGACTGCCTATGAGCTGAAACTGGGTAGGAAGGGGAGGACATGGAGACCAGGTGAACCTTAGGTGGTTGTAGGGAGAATAGCTTTCGAATATGCTGCTGGCATGGCCTGCACGGCTAAAGGATTTCCCTTGGGCTCAAAGGCCCCACCCTTTGGTAGCTGAAGCCTCAAATTCTACCTCAAGAGGTATCACTGATAATCTTCATGGGTAAAGCATCCCACAATGCAAGTGAGACCCTTGGTGGTGGGGAATGCACCTCCTAGATGAGGACTTCATGGGGCAGAGCGAGATTGTCAGCTACATGGCAAGCCCTGAGCCATATGATGGTTGTGGCTGGCATGCATCTAACTGCAGGAAAGAGGGGCCTTGGCAAGCCTGCTGACCATAAGCAGCTGTAACTGAATGCAGGGACTGATTCGTGCTAGCAGGTAAGAATGGCAGCATTTGACAAAACAGCACAACGTAAGAGGATTTACAGCAGCATTTGCCACAGCAGTGTAATGGGGAGGCAGCATGTGTAGGCACGAAACAGCAGTATCGTGAGCGAATGAAGCAGCAGGCAGAATGCAGGGTGGAATGCTGAGCGAAACCTCAAATGATAACAGGGACAGAAAATGAGACTGAACTATACAGCCAGAATGCATGCCAACCAGTTTGAAGGGAGGTTAGTATGAGCTGCTGATGCATCGCAAAGTAAGTAGGCTGAGGCAGTAGTATAACAATGCCATAGTTAGATAGTAGGAGGCCGACTGAAGTCAGACAGCCATAAGTTAGGTAGGAGGAGGTTAACAACATATAGCAGCAAGCAAATAATTACAAAGGAAAACTCCAAAAGGAGTGTACACCGATGAGGAACTGGGGGCACAAATTGTCTAGATTGCTAAGGAGTAGGATTAAAAGTTACACAACTTACATAAAAGCTTGCTCCTTCACAAAGAAAAAGTGCTTCTGAGAGAGGCTCAGAGGAAGTTACTTATATAGCTCAAGAAGTGGGCATGACTGGTTGCTCCAACCCACTGAGCTGCAGGCATAGCCTTTCAGTTATGATTGTTCACATTCTGAAGTGACTGCTGAGGTAGCTGGCAGTTTGATGCTGATTCCTTTTTATCTTTTTAAAGTGATAAACAGACCACCCACCATACTGGTGTTACCACACAAAAACATGTTTGGTTACAGTCCTTGATCAACTCCCATTGCATCCTCTCCAGACTTAGGGACACCTCAACACAGTCTAGCCACTCATTATGCAATGAGACTAGAGGTGACTATTGCATCTTGAGTGGCGGCACTGTTTGGGGGTGTTTATAATGTTCAGGAAGTGTGCAATAAAAACAGATCAAGGATTTGAATCAAAACAAGGTTGGGTATAACTATACATTAGCATGCATTTCAGTTCTGCTAAGGAGATAAAACAACAGCAACATCAATGAATTTTAGAGATGGTAAGCAATCATAAACTGTGTGTTTTTAACTAGAAAAAGCATGATGCAGAAAAGGTTGACAGTGTCCCTTTAACTGTATGTTTTATCACCCTTGTTCTTCACTTATCCAAGAACTGAGTCATTGCCTCAAAAATTACTAGCACCAAAATTTGATTATTGCTCTAGTCAACAGTTACACATTGAAATTCATCTCATCAGGGATGTAACTGAGGTTTTAATGATGTATAAATATATTTCTAGTGAATTTCAAACTACTCTATTGAATTATTAATATGCTTCAATGTACAGATAACAAGCACACAGGACATAGATATGATTATAATCATTTACATATTTATTGCTAGTCATTAGAACATCATTTTGTAGTTTATTGAGTTATTAACATACTTGGGATGATAGGACATGGAAATACACTGATGATGATGGAAACCGTTCTATTAAAGGGCTAAAAACTACTTATTAAAGGTTAATGACATTCTCTTTTAACAACAGGGAAGTCATATTGATGATTTAACATACTGAGGCTAGACAGATATTGTTACTGGTTATAAAACACAGATAAGAGAGTCAAACAATCCTAAAATGAATCCCTAATCTGCAAACTCATAACCATAAAAAGACTAAAGAAAAATCTTTCGTAGAAAAAGTTCAGCTATAAGTAAATGCACTGCAGTGGTTGCTTTAACATGAACTAATCGCAGGGATACAAGGCACTTGGCTTCTTCTTTTACATCACTACATTCCTGGTGAGTGATTGACATATTACAAAATGGAGTCTGCAAAATCCAGATTCTGAGAACATTACACTTGGTCACATGGGGTTAAGAGACCTTGTTATAGTTCACACCACCAATAAACACTGGAACACATTTTGTGTGCAGTGTAGTACAAAGGGGCAATCTTTGCATGAGCTTGGGGTCTCATTATTTGGTTGTCCTGATGGGATGATCACTCTCCCTCCCTCCCCCTTCATTCTCTTCCTCTCTGCCATCTCTCTCCCTCTCCTCATCTCCCCTCTTCCTCTGTCCCCTCTCTCCCTTATCTTCTGCTCCTTCCCTCTCTCCTATCTCTCTCCTTCTCATTCTTTCCCCTGCCCCTTCTCTTTCTCTCATTTTCTTTCCCCTCGCCATGTGTCCCCGCTCTCCAAATTCAAAAATTCTAATTCAGAAATAACTTTACTGGCATAACAAGGTATACAGGTATTTCCAAAGTTTATGCATCAAACTATTCATAAGATATTAACATCCTGCAATGCACTTAAATACATCTATGTTGCATTTCGAAGCTGGTGTCAGGATGCTTGATAGTTTGCAGTTATATCTGCTTCCCTGTCTATCTGTCACTCCCTCACTCCCCCCTCTTGCTCCCCTATCTCTCACTCCCTCTATCTTGCTCCCTTTTTTCTCCCCCTTTCTCCCTCCCCTTCCCCCTCTCTCATTTGATTCCTTTCTTTTTTCTCTCCCTCTCACTCTCTCCCTCATTATCTTTGACTCTCAATGAGCTGTTATACTAGCAGCAGAAAGGAATTGACATTGAAAGTGGTTTCTGGAGAATCATATGGCTTCATTTTCTGCTAATAATTGAATTCACCCAAGAAAAAGAATCCCCCCCCCAACACACACACAAGCTTGATAACTCCGATAGCTCATAGGTAATGCAGTTGGAATGAGCCACTCGACTGACATGCTAAGTACCTGAAATCAATTCACTTGACAAGGTCAACTCTATAAGATGGCTGTCTCTGCTGCAGTCACAAAGAGCCAGGCCCTATTAGGGTGTCAAAATGATCTGTAACAGCCTTTCCCAGTACTTTGTGTAATCCTCCCCCCCCTCCAAAAAGGGGGGCATATCTTAATGGCACACTGCGTGGGAGCCCTACCTGGGATTCTGATGCAAGCTGGACAACCAGAAAGTGAGTGCATTCGAGTGAGTCACAGATGGTCACAAGACAGATGCAATTACAGAAGTCAAAAAGTTTAACTTCATAATACAGTATTCACAGCACAAACTCTAATGTGTGTAAAAATAACTGTCTGCACCACAGAGTTCAGTAGTAGTTGTCCAATCACTTCAGCATTTTTGAGGTCTCACTGCCTCTTCGCCCACTGAAAAGTTTTTTACCCTGGGGACATGGGCAAGCTCTCAGTCCTGTTCCCACTCCCTGCAACCAACACATGCCTCTCCTGACTTACAGGAGCTAAGGCTCCCAGGCATTTCCCCTGTGGTGGCCCAGGGGGGCTGTCCTCACCTCCCCACTGCACAATTCAGACTCACACAGCAGTCAGGCAGTGGCGTGGGCTGTGGGGAGAGTAGACAGGGATTCATAAAGCCTGCCCACTCCTATTTTCCTTGTTCTCCCGTCCTCTGCTGCATTGACACATCAGGCCCCCCACAGAACAGCAGTCCCTCCCTTCGAGCCACTCACGCCACACACCACTGGGCCTCCACCTGGTGACAATCATAGGCAGAGACAGCAGGCGACCCCTCCATGAGAGAGGAGAGTGGCCCCTGGGACACTCAATCCTCTCCCACCTTGACTGTCCCTTGGCAACCTGTGCTTGTTCCCAAACACGGGTCACCAGCGTGGCAGGAGGAAAGGTGTTCAGTGCCTCATCCCTAAGTGCTCCCAGGCTGGCAGAATAAAAAAGAATTTGACTGGTACAAATGTATTTTTCTCACTGCCTTCTGTGACTTCACTGAGTGCCGCCTCTCTCTGCTTCTCTGGATGGTGTCAGAGCTTGCTCCTCCTGTGAATGCACTGGGTTCCTGCACTGCTCTGTATCCTATTGTTGGTGTGTTTAGTACCCCAATGCAAACTACCTTCTCCCTGCTCCTTCATATACCCAGCTGCATGGATTCTTTTTGCTCAGGGTCCCTAGGATTGCAACAGGGGTACTGGGCAGCAATCAGCTCAGGTGAATTACTTTTTTGTTTTGTTTCTACTTCCATCTGCCTCTCCAGGACCTGTCTTCTGAGTTTAGCCCATCACCACCCCAGCTCCATCACACCCAACTTCTCCAAGAGCTTAATTCCTTCTGATGGACTTCCAAGGCTTACCTCCTGTGGCAAGGCCAGTGCAGAACTCCAAGTCCCTCAGTGCAACGTCACACTCTAGTCACCAATGGGACAGCAGCCTGAGTCAGCAGATGTGGAACCTGAGGGTGATGGCAAGTACCGTCATTCTGCTAGCTCCATTACACTACCATTGCAGCAATGGGCCAGCTAGCTCCACTGTTCTACCATTGCACCAATGGGCCAGCTAGCTGCATTACACTACCGCTGCACCAATGGGCCAGCTAGCTCCACTACACTACCACTGCAGCAACAGGCCAACTAGCTTCATTACACTAACACTGCACTGATGGGCCAGCTAACTCCACTGCTCTACAACTGCAATGACAGGCCAGCTGGCTGCATTACTCTATCACTGCACGGACATTCCAGCTAGCTGTAATGATGCATGTTTTCCCACTAGCATTTTCCTGATGATGGAGCTCTCCCAATGAGATGCAGTGATATCATGTAAAAATCCTTATCCCCTTGTGAATGCCTTAGATGATAGATACTGGAGCTTTAGAAATGGGGCATCAGCAGGGTGCCTAGTAACTGAGCCTGCCATTTTAGATCTGCCTGAGACAGAGGAGAGTGCAGACATGCTTCCAGCTTTGGGAGCCCTCATTAGGGGCTGTGGGAGCTCCCATTATGGACTGTGGGAGCTCCCATTAAAGACTGCGGGAGCTTCAATTAGGGACTCTGGGAGACCCTATTAGGGACTGTAGGAGCCGACTGTGAGAGCCCCATTGGGGACTGTGGGAGCCAACTGTGGGAGCATCCAATAGGGAGAGTGAGAGTTCCCATTAGGGACTATGGGAGCCCCCAATAGGGACAGTGGGAGCTGCCATTAGGAACTGACAGAGCTCCCATTAGGGACAGTAAGAGCCCCATTCGGGACAGTGGGAGCTGCCATTAGGGACTATGGGAGTTTCCTTTAGGGACAACTGGAGTCCCCATTAGGAATAGTTGAAGGCCCCATTAGGGACTGTGGGAGTATTCATTGGGGACAACTGGAGCCCCCATTAGAGGTAACTGGAGCCCCCATTAGGAATAGTTGGAGGCCCCATTAGGGACTGTGGGAGTTCCCTCTTGGGACTGTGGAAACCCCCATCAGGGATAGTGGGAGCTCCCATTAAGGACAACTGGAGCCTCCATTAGGGATGGTTGGAGGCCCCATTAGGGACAGTTGGAGCCCCATTAGGGACTGTGGGAGATCCCCCTTGGGACTGTGGAAAACCCCATCAGGGACAGTGGGAGCTCTCATTAGGGGCCATTGCTGTGTATTTGAGTGCCAGCACCTTGTGAGGAGTACTACCTTCATCAGTCAGTGCAGCATTTTTCCTAGTTTTTTTAGTGTAAGGGCTTACCCTGCTTCCCATTTTCATGCTGGAAGAGACACAAACACACCTCTTCTTCTAGGCATTTACCTATGGATCCCACTTAGTGTCCGCATCGCATCCCAAGTGAATGTAGACCAATTTACTATTATTTGCTTTAGTCAGTTTATGCTCCTGCAATTTTCTTTAGTGATTAAGTTTTGTATCAAAGCTTTAATCCATGTCCTATTTCATGTCTGTTTCATTTCACATGATCCAGCACCTGGTTCCTCTGTAAGGTCCCCATTCTCCTTCCACAAAGCAGCAGCTGACAATTAGATTATAGTGTATAGTAGAGCATTGTTCAGTATAGAATTAAATCCCTTTCGAAATGCTGTTGTACTGTACTACAGTTCAAAGATCATTGAAATGTGTGATTGTACCCTTCTGTGGGTACAACAGCATTACGAAACTTCTTGGATTGCACAAGTCAGTTTCATGTGTGTTCTGCCATCTCGGGGTTCCAATTCCCATAGACCTCTCGAGTTTCACTCTCGAGGTCAGAGAGAATCAGAATCCCTCTGTGGCAGAACACTGGTTGTGCATGGCTGCCTATCCAGTATTCTCTATATGTAGCTAATCTCTACTCTAGCTCCCTGGTTTAAAGCAGCAGTGCAACGAAACTGGGCAAAACATTTTACCCTATGTTTTTTTCACTGTAAAAGATCCAGGCATTTTCCAGTTTTATTTGGTGGTAACATTTTCTAGTCCCCACCAAAATGTGTGCATTTTATAAATGTTTTAATTTACTTTTCTTCTCAAGAAAAAAAAAGATGGCGGTCACATTTGACTTAGAAATAGTGTTGTAGACCTGGCAAGGGATAGGATTGAAAAAGGAAAAAAAAAAAACTTATGGTGCACAGCATAGGAGGTACCTAGAAAAGTAGATTTGTCTGGAATGGCAATATTTTTATTTATTGTAGCTGAAAGTAGTTGTCTGTAAAAAAAAAAAAAATTTATTGAACTGTTTTAAATACATTTCAGTCAATAACAAGCTAACTAAGTAAATAACTAACTGACTTGTTTACATCCAGGAAATGTAAACCAAGTCTACCGAGTACTGTTTTTGGTTGTGAACTAAGGAACGGAGAGTGCACATGCATGAAAGGGCAGATGGCAAACAATAAACACAGCAGCACTAATACAGTGCGTAGTAATAGAATAAATACACTGATTACTGCTTTGAAAGGGACACAACCCCTTACATCTCAAAGTTGTATTTACTTTAAAAAAAAAAAAATTAATGACTGGTCACATTCTGCAGAGATTGTTAAAGTAGCTGGTAGTTTGATTATGATTCCTTTTTTCTAAACAGACTACCCACCATACTGGTGTTACCACTCAAAACATGTTTGTTTAAATTTTTTGATCAACACCCACTGCATCTTTCCTGAGCCTGGGAACACCCCAACTAGTCACTTATGATGCAGTGGGAGGAGAGGAGACTATTGTATCAAGAGCGTCTGCATTTTTGGGGGTGTTTCTAAGGAAGTGTGTAAGATGAGTAAATCAAAGATCTGAAACAAAACAAGGCTGGGCATAACTATACCATTGGCATTTTTATTTCAGTTCTACTTAGAAAGGAAGCCACTAACGCAACCAGCAACATCAGTGACCTTTAGAGAAGGTAAGTGTAACCCCTAGTTGGCACTACCTTGGGGGTTACTACCCCTGCCTGCACAGCAGTCTGCAGATTGAAGGGCCTGGGCTTTCGAAACGGGTGCCTCCACCCAGAGGACAGGGTTGTTGGCAATGTGACTGCCCTGGGTACAGCCCTCCAGGGCACCGATACCCTCCTCTTTACCCCTAGTGGTCTGGCTAAGCTTACAGTTATCCCCCACCAACACACTTTTGCAGTACACAGTGAATCCCTCCTTGTAACCACTTACCACCAAGGCTATGATCAGCTGGAATGCCCTGGATGACCCCCTGGAAAACGAGACCTGTAATAAAACAACATCGATGCAGTGCTTTTTACTCAGAGGTACACCACACCCAGTTTAACTGCACAAAGATCCAGATCTGATTTATTGGGGGATGTGAACAAGGGAGGAGCAGTAATCTGATTATTGATTTTAGATCTGATTGATTCAGGCTATAAAGCATGCACTCAAAGGTCCCTGGAACACAGTCACACACACTCTGGGTACCCAGTTGGAACCACAGGCTAGCTTGAAGTGTTGCCCGGGGTAGGCGGGCATTGCAGCCGGTTGTGGCCCTGTAATGGAAAGAAACATGCATGCACTGTAACCCACAATTTGTAATCCTGAGCCGGGTGGCTCAGTCCACAAAACCTTAACAACAATTAAATCAGATGACACGCTGTGATTGTTAGCTGGGTTGCAGGGAGCTACCCTGGTTTCACTCAAGCTACCCAAAATTGGATGCAGGATGGATGAAATGGAGACCTCAAGATGAAGAGCTGGATGGCCAGGAGAAGCAGGGTCCACACAATGCGACATGGCGCTCATTCCTGTTCGGTGTTGTTGATCAGAGAGCCGAATCTCCAGGCGGGTCTCTCGTCGGATCTTTCTCTGCAGCACAAGCAGGTGTCTGGGCTAGGATGGCAGGGCCCAGACTGGGAGAACAGTTTGGTTGCAGTCCGGTGAAGTTGCTGGATGCAGCTTCTAGCAAGCATGACACATTCAGCAAAGTGGGGAATCAAATCACGACCCACTGTCCACATTCAGTACACTTATAGTAAAGGCAGACAACTACCGCAGTTCGGATGACAGTCCAGTTGCAGTTCATAGTGTCACTGTGGAAATCGTATGCTCTGCGGTCGTGGTGAAAGTCCTGATAGGCTGATCACACAAAAGCAAGTCTTCGGTTCTCTTCAGGTGAAATTAGTCACAATTCAGAAAGAAGATCACAAGTTCGGATAAAATCCAATGTTCAGATTAAGCCTCTTCACTTCAGGAAGATGGTAGCAGGCAGGCCAGACACAGCCTTCCCACCGATTCTCCCTGCGCACTACGCAGGAGCAACTGCTCGAACTGCTTGAGCTCCTCACTCTCTCAACTCTCCTTCACAATTGACCTCTGCTGCAGGCAGCACCGAGGCTTCCCAGTTGATCCAAAAGATCTGGATCATCGATCCATCTGTCTGTCACAGCTTGAGCTCCCCCTCCAGGACCATTTAGGTGCCAAAGGGTGAAAACTACAACTATTCCTACAGAAATTTACTCCCACAAGACTCCTGGGGGCAGGCTCTATGTTAGAGCCCCCAAAGGTACTGATTGGTACAGATTGGCAGTCCAGAACCAAGATGGTGGTACACAACAGAAATGTCCATGCTGTGAAGGAAGGCAGGTTAGGCAAACTACAATATAATTATTATTAAAACAGATAATCAGCAAACAATCACAGAGTCTAATAGGGCTCCCTCTGTGCAATTGGTGATGGCAGAATGAAGCGGCTGTACTGCAGCCCGGGCGGGACTCGAGCTTAGAAACACTTAGCCCCCACCTAGATTAATTATAAACTATAAGATAGGCAGCTCTTAAAGAGACAGGCACATTGGCTAACTGGGCGCTCACATACAAACACTTTTAAACCTGCTAGGACACAGGACACCAGCCTGGCAGTGGGCATTTAGGCAAACCCAGGAAGACAATTTAGGAACCCCCATTTGCAGGGGGGTTATACCAGCAATCATAAAATGTGGGTTTTAGAAACAATGTGATACAAAAATGGTTGAAGCGTCCCTTTGATTATATTTAGGACAGAAGAGTGAGCCCTTCGAGTCTCCCCACCCGTTCTCCTAACAGTCAGATTCCTTCAGTTTTTTGTGTACTCCATTTCTTCCTCCAGGGTCCCCAGTTTGGCATCCATCCTAGCCACCCGTCCAGCCCCGTACCTCGGTATCAGGCTGCATCCCCTCTTCCCTCATGACTTACTCCCATAACGGGGCAGCGAGGAGCTCCCTCAAGCTACTACTCACCTCGAATAGGATCCAGTTCAAGGATCGCCATTCAGGGTCGGGGCCTGTGGTGGGTGGCTTCCTCATCTAATCAACCTGGCACCATTTTCTCATTTTTCTTCCCTCGAGAGTGGGGTGTGCATCGATGGCTGGGGAAGGAACACACATACGTCCACATGCATTTCTCCCAGGGCCTGCCCCACTCAGTGCTCGTCTTGCAGCATTAGTGCTCTGTCCCCCAGCCACCGGCAGGGGCCAGAAGCTGACTGATCACTGAAATCCCCCTTCCCCAGAGAGGGAGAGCAGTCCCTTGGATGCTCGATCCCTCTCCACCCCTGCTGACCCCCGGTGGCCTATGCTCATTCCCGAACACAGGTCACCGGTGTAGCGCGAGGTAAGGTGACCAGCCCCTCAGCCCTCAGCACCACTGGGACAGCGATTCCTTCAGTTTTTATCTTTAAAAACAGTGGTTTATGTTAAAACAAGCATTTGTCAATGCCGAATGTTTGCTTGCTGGTATTAGCATTGGAAATGCAGGAGTGAGACAGATGCAGAATAGGAAAGGCAGTGAAGTATTGAACTTCACACCAACCTCACCTCCATCCTGTAGAGACAAACAGGTATTGGCGTAAGTGTTTGGGTCGTCGCCCATGACAGTCATGCCATGTCACCTCACCCTATTCTGCAGACACCGACACATGCTGAGGTGTGCCTTGAGGTGTTTGGCTTTACAGTCACCCCATTCCATAAGGACATACTCTGAAATGGGTGCAACATAGGAGAATGGGGTGAAGTCTGGGGCTGAAGAGTCCAAGGTACATCTCGATGCCTGTCAGTGGCTGGGGGGTGGGGGTGGGATGGCATGAGCAGTATAGTCAGCAATCCAAAGGCACACCCCGATGCCTGTCAGTCTGTACAGGGTGGGACGTTATGGTTAGAAAATCTAATGCCCTGGGCGTTTGTTGGTATTTGCACTACAAATTTTCAACATGGCCTTTTTGGGACCCACCTCATGAAAGCATTTGGGACCTCTTCTCATGAAGAATGGCAGTGTGATTTTGTCAATGTGTCCCAAACTTTGAGTTCCAACAGTGACCGTGCCATTCTGCGCCACATGTATGAATACACAGATTGGGCAGGATGCGAAGAATGACAGCTGTACCATCCATAGGGAGGTGTGAAGAGATGGCAACGTTGAAAATCTGTAGTGGGAATATTAAAAATGCACACACTTCTGAGCTTACGTGGAAAATGCACAATGCATGTGTGTAACACAGTCATTTTATGGACTTTCATCACCAAAGTTTCAACATAGGCATTTTAGGACCTCTGCTCATGAACAGTGTCACTGTGATTTTCTTAATATGTCCCAAACACTGATTTCCCACAGCGACCATGCTATTCTGAACCGGAAGTGTGCAAAAACACATTTTGGCCAGGATGTGAAAACTGACAGCTATGCTGCTCATCAGGAGGTGTGGAAAAATGGCAATGTTGAAAATCTGGAGTGAAAATATACCAATTTGCAATATTACGGCGTGCATGGAAACTACGTAATGCACGCTCGTAACACAGTCATTTTATGGACTTTTGTCACAAAATTTTCAACATAGGCATTTTAGGACCTCTGCTCATGAACAGTGTCACTGTGATTTTCTTAATTGTCCCGAACACTGATTTCCCACAGCGACCGTGCTATTCTGTGCGGAAGTGTGAAAACACATTTTGGCCAGGATGTGAAAATGACAGCTATACTGTTCATAAGGAGGTGTGGAAAATGGCAATGTTGAAAATCTGGAGTGAAAATATTGCAAGTTTGCAGAATTCTGAGCATGCGTAGCAACTGTGCAATGCATGCTCGTAAAACAGTAATTTCTGGATTTTTCCACGAAATTTGCAATATAGACTTTTGAGAACCCACCTCATGAACACTACCACTGTCATTTCATTAATTGGTCCCAAAAGGTGATTCCATGCAGTGACTGCAAATCACCTTTCGGGACCGAATAACGCCATGACAGTGGCTGAATTCATGAAGGGGTCCCAATAACCCCATGTTGTAAATTTGGTGCCAAAATTCCCCAAAATGCCTGAGATATGCACCAAAGTTGAAAAAAACCCTATTTATGCCATTATACAGCTTACCGGCATTTCTTCAGTTCGCAGTCGACTTTGAAGAGTGCAGACGTGTTCCCGGTCCAGCGAAGATCATCGCGCTGGGCTCCAGAGGTAAGTATGGGATGAGGGAGGGTGTAGGGAGGCAGGTGCGCAGAGGGTGGATGCGGGTTGGGAGGGTGGGGCCACCGGACTCAACGAGGGACCGTTTTCTGATTTACAGGTAAAAAAAACAAAAAACATCGCTGGACTTTTTTTTCTTAACATGGACATTTGACACACTGGGGTAGGCTCCCAGGGTGCCACCCGAGTGTTTCTTGGGGGGGCTGTAGCCAATGGGGGATTGAGCACCCCCATCGGCATATACCGGGAGCAAGAGCCAAGGGGGATTAGGCACCCCCCTCGGCACAAACCAGCTTTTTTGGGGGGGACATTATGCTGACGGGGAGTGGGCTCCCTCATCGGCAAATTAAACTGGGAAGGGGGACTGAAGCCGACGTGGATTAGGCCCACCATCGGCAAACAAAGACTGTTTTTTGGGGGGGCACATGATGCTGAGTGGGATTGGGCACCCCATTGGCAGTGGGGGCTCTGTAACATTGTTTGTGAACATGGCGGTGGCTTGCCGCTGCGTTCGCAGACAATATTACAGTATGCAACGTTCCGCCCTGCAATGAAGGGTCGCGCCCTCATTGCAGCGGAATGGCTGACGCTGCAAAGATGAGGCGGCCCCTGATTGATACGTCAAAAAAGTTACAACTTGGTGGCACTTTTGGAAGCCAGTGTCATCAGCACACTGTGCCTCTATTGGTCCACCAGTGCCAAGCCCCCAAATGTAGTGCCTCCATTGGCTGCCACAGTGCAGCGCCTCCACAACCCGCTTCTCTCCTAAGCTGCCACATAATGTTTCTCACGCATGCATGCAAGTAAACATAAAAAATGGTTTATATCCCCCATAATGAACTTCCTTTGCAACCACCAGTGTTGATCGCTGCTCTTCATTTTTATTTCCAAGTTTATTTAAATGGTGTCATATTTCAGTTTAGGTACACCATGTCAGAGCTTGTGCTTTGTAGCCTACACGCCCAGTGCCCCCCAAAGGTCAGGGAGCAGTGTTGTTATGTGCTACAAGTCTTAACTCAGTCACCACTGCAAGCCTGCATGGGGTCAAGAGAGGCTCTTCACCCAGGAACTTTCCTCTCCCACACTGCACCATATCTGTCTGTACCAAAGATCAGACTTCCTAAGCTTAACCAGCCACTCCAGCCAGCTTATCTGCTTCACCTGTTGGTAGCCTGCTTTTGATAAGCTGTGCTCCTCCAGCAAGCAGGACCAGTCTGGAGCTGTCTCCTTGGTCTCTGGCCCATATCCACAATGCTCAGGATTTTAAATCTTGGAACTAACTAGCAGCTCCTCTGTGCAGTTATAACTTGCTCTCTGAACAAGTCTGCACAGGATCAAGAGTGGCTCTTCAGCCAGGAACTGCCCTCCCCCTGCATTGCACCACACTGCCAGACCCGACTACACTGAAGACTTAACATTCTAAGCTTCACCAGCCACTCCAGCCAGCTTAACTGCTCCACCATTAGGGGCCTGCTTTTGACAAGTGCCTCCTACAGCAAGCAGAACCAGTCGGGAGCTGTCTCCTTTGTCCCTGTCCTGAATACACTCCTAATTAGCCTTCACACACATCACACTGTGGTCCAGAGCATGAAGGACATTGACTTGTAGGAGTCTGCCTGGAGTGAGCAGTAAGGCAGCTGTCGATTGGCCACGCTGCCCCCCCGGACTGCCACCAAAAAGACTTCTGAACTATATTATATCTCTTTGTTGTCTTTGGTAACTTAACTCTTGTGGACCCCACATCTGTATTTGGGACACTTGAACTAGCTTGCCTGCTTAATCTGCTTGCTGTGTCATACTGATTTGTTAACAAGGTATCCATTTTTATGTTTGCTTGCACGCATGTGCAAGAAACATAGTGCCATCATACGAGTTTTCCAGAGGTGTGTCAGCCTCTTCCAATTCAGTCAGTGTATTTGCAGGCGCGGTCGCAGAGCGCCAGTCACTGTCCCAGCTATCTATGACAGCAGAAAAATGCAGTGGCATACAGTTGAAAGGGAGAGCTCCGCTTGGTGAGCAGAGCTCCCCCACACTGCGATGGCATGCACGCACACTGCGTAAGCTCATGTGCCTTCCCCTCCCCTCCATACTGTAAGGCTGATGGGGTGCCCATTCCCCGTCGGCTCCATGCCCCCAAAGCATCCAGGTGCCACGCTGGGAGCCCACCCCAGTGTGGCAAATGATGTAATGGCCGACGATGGTGCCCAATCCCTGGCCGGCTCCACTGTCTCCCCCCATGCTGTTGCCGACTGGGTGCCCAATCCCCCGCCGGCTTCACTGCCCCCCGAGTAGCAGGGTGCCACGCTGGGAGAGCCCACCCCAGCGTGGCAACAGATGCCATGGCCGACGGGTTGCCCAATCCCCGTCGGCTCCATGCCCCCACATCTTTCTGCCACGCCAGAGCCCACCCCAGCGTGGCAATGTCCCGCATCGCCTTTTTCAAAACCTGTAAGAAAAATACGGTCCCTCGTAGCTCCCTGCCCCCACAACCCGCACCCACCCACTGCGCACCCTGCCTCCCCACACCCCCCCTTCACCCCATACTTACCTCCGAGTCCCGGCGCGATGATCTTCGGTGGACCGGGAACACGTCTGCACTCTTCAAAGCCGACCGCGAACTGAGGAAATGCCGGTAAGCTGTATAATGGGATAGATAGGGGTTTTCAACTTTGTTGCATATCTCAGGCATTTTTTGGAATTTTTGCACCAAATTTTCAACATGGGGTTTTTGGGACCCCTCCTCATGAATTCTTGCACTGTCATGGCGTTACTCGGGCCCGAAGGGTGATTTCATGAGTCACTGTGTGAAATCACCTTTCCAGAATGATTAATGAAATGACACTGCCAGTGTTCATAAGGTGGGCTCTCAAAAGCCTATTTTGAAAATTTGCTGAAAAAATCAAAATGACTGTTTTATGAGCGCAGGCTGAGAAGTTTCTACGCACGCTTGTAAGTTCGCGAATTTTCAATATTTTCATTCCAGATTTTCAACATTGCCATTTTACCACACCTTCTTATGAGCAGTATGGCTGTTATTTTTCACATCTCACCCAAAATATGTTTCCGCCCATGTAGCGCACAATGGCACAGTCGGTGTGCGAAATCAATGTATGGGACATGTTAAGAAAATCACAGTGACACTGTTCATGAGCAGAGATCTTAAAATGGCTATGTTGAAAATTTGGTGAAGAAATTCCTAAAAATGACTCTTTTACGAGCGTGCGTTGCGCAGTTCTTATGCACGCTCGTAAGTTTGCAAAATTTCAATATTTTCACTCCAGATTTTCAACATTGCCATTTTACCATACCTCCTTAGGAGCAGTGCAGTTGTCATTTTTCACATTTCGCCCACAACGTGTTTCTGCCCATGTAGCGCACAATGCGCAGTTGGTGTGCAAAATCAATGTGTGGGACACGTTAAGAAAATCACAGTGACACTGGTCATGATCAGAGGTGTTAAAATGGCTATGTTGAAAATTTGGTGAAAAAATTCCCAAAAATGACTGCTTTAGGAGCGCACGTTGCGCAGTTCCTACGCATGCTGGCAAGTTTGCGAATTTGTAATATTTGCACACCAGATTTTCAACAGTGCCATTTTACCGCACTTCCTTATGAGCAGTGCAGCTACCATTTTTCACATCTCACCCAAAATGTGTTTCCGCATATGTAGCGCACAATGGTACAGTCGGTTTGCGAAAACAATGTTTGGGACAGATTAAGAAAATCACAGTGACACTGGTCATGAGCAGAGGTCTTAAAATGGCTATGTTGAAAATTTGGTGACAAAACTCCACAAAATGACTGTGTTACAGTGAGCATTGCGCAGTTTCCACGCCCTCATGAGGTTCATGAATTTGTAATATTTTCAGTCCAGATTTTCACCAGTGGCATTTTTCCACACCTCCTTATGAACAGTACAGCTGTCATTTTCCACAACATGGCCAAAATGTGTTTTCACACTTTCAGTGCAGAGATGCGTGGTTGCTGTGGGAAATCATTGTTCGGGACAGATAAAGAAAATCACACTGACACTGTTCATGATCGGAGGTCCCAAAATGCCTGCGTTAATAATCTACTGTAAAAAAATCCCCAAACTAGTTACATTACGGGTGTGCATTGCACAGTTTCTACGCACACTCATGACTTCACCAGTTTTTTTTAAGATTTTCACAGCAGATTTTCAACATTGCCATTTTTTACACCTCCCCATGAACAGTACCGCTGTCATTTTTCACATCCTTTTCAGAATGTGTTTTTGCACCTGTGGTGCCAAATGCCATAGTCGCTGTGCAAAAGCGGTTTTCGGCTAACAAACTGATATTGCCACAGTTCATGAGGCGGGGTCACCAAAAAAACATGTTGAAAATTTGGAGTGAAAATACCAACAAATGCCTGAGGCGTTAGGGTTTCCGACCATAACACCTCACCCTGTAGATTATGACAGGCATCAGGGGTGTGACTTGGGATTCTTACCTGTCATGCTCATACCATTCCACCCCACCCACACCCTGCAGCCAGTGAGAGCATCAAGGTGTGCCTCGGACTCTTCGGGCCCAAACTTCACCCCATTCTCCTGTACCGCACCCATCTCACCGTATATCCTGATGGAATGGGGTGCGCATAAGGGCCAAAGACCCCAAGGTACACCGTGACACTTGTCAGTGTCTGCAGGGTAGGGTGTGGTGAAATGGCGTGGTTATTATGCCTGACGACCCAAAGGCACATCCCAATGCCTGCCACTCTCTGCAGCATGGTGGGGGGGGGTTGGCTTCAGTTCAATACTTCACTGCCATTCCTATTATGCAGCTCTGTAACTTCTACACTACCAATGCCAGTGCCAGCAAGCAAAGTTTCGGCATTGACAAATGCTTGTTAGTATTGGCATTTGATTGTAATGTTATAATGTAAGCTGGCCTTATGCATTGTTTTTGTACTTGATGTCAACTGTTTTGTATTTGATAACTTTTAATGTAACAATTTACACAGGTTCACCTTGTAAATAGGGCATATCACAACCCTAATGGTGTTATATGTATAAATAAAAATTTTACTACTATTTCGCTGCAGAACTCTTATGGGCCCCACACCTGCATCTGCTAGCATAGCTAACCTGCCTTAAAATCTGGGATTGTTGGCTACATCCTGTCTAAGTATACCGTTATTTGCTCATTCACCTTTTCTTTAATTGCGGTGTTTATCTGTAGTCTCACTTGGTTTTAATAGTGATAGGCTTCCAGCTAGTTAGCTCCCAGGTTTGTCCATTTTAGTTCTGCTAGCTTCAGGGCTTAGTCCACAATTTGCATTATACTGCTCTAGACCTGTTACTACTTTACTAGCCTGCTCTCTAATTAGTCTTGAACACTGCTGTTGTGCTGTTTAGTTGATGGTTGTTACTGCTGCTGTGCTGTTTAGCTGATGGCTGTTACTGCTGCTGTGCTGTTTAGCCAATGGCTGTTACTGCTGTTGTGCCGTTTAGCTGACGGCTGTGCTGTTTAGCTGATGGCTGTTACTGCTGCTGTGCTGTTTAGCTGATGGTTGCTACTGCTGCTGTGCTGTTTAGCTGATGGCTATTGCTGCTGCTGTGCTGTTTAGCCGATGGCTGTTACTGCTACTGTACTGTTTTGCTGATGGTTGCTACTGCTGCTGTGCTGTTTAGTTGATGGTTGTTACTGCTGTTGTGCTGTTTAGCTGATGGTTGTTTCTGCTGTTGTGCTGTTTAGCTGATGGTTGTTAGTGCTGTTGTACTTAGTGCTGTTGTACTGTTTAGCTGATGCTTGTTACTGCTGTTGTGTTGTTTAGCTGATGGTTGTTACTGCTGCTGTGCTGTTTAGCTGATTGTTGTTACTGCTGTTGTGCTGTTTAGTTGATGGTTGTTACTGCTGCTGTGCTGTTTAGCTGATGGTTGTTACTGCTGTTGTGCTGTTTAGCTGATTGTTGTTACTGCTGTTGTGCTGTTTAGCTGATGTTTGTTACTGCTGCTGTGCTGTTTAGCTGATGGTTGTTACTGCTGTTGTGCTGTTTAGTTGATGGTTGTTACTGCTGTTGTGCTGTTTATCTGATGGTTGTTTCTGCTGTTGTGCTGTTTAGCTGATGGTTGTTAGTGCTGTTGTACTGTTTAGCTGATGCTTGTTACTGCTGTTGTGCTGTTTAGCTGATGGCTGTTACTGCTGCTGTGCTGTTTAGCCAATGGCTGTTACAGCTGTTGTGCTGTTTAACTGACGGCTGTGCTGTTTAGCTGATGGCTGTTACTGCTGCTGTGCTGTTTAGCTGATGGTTGCTACTGCTGCTGTGCTGTTTAGCTGATGGCTATTGCTGCTGCTGTGCTGTTTAGCCGATGGCTGTTACTGCTACTGTACTGTTTTGCTGATGGTTGCTACTGCTGCTGTGCTGTTTAGCTGATGGTTGTTTCTGCTGTTGTGCTGTTTAGCTGTTGGTTGTTAGTGCTGTTGTACTTAGTGCTGTTGTACTGTTTAGCTGATGCTTGTTACTGCTGTTGTGTTGTTTAGCTGATGGTTGTTACTGCTGCTGTGCTGTTTAGCTGATTGTTGTTACTGCTGTTGTGCTGTTTAGTTGATGGTTGTTACTGCTGCTGTGCTGTTTAGCTGATGGTTGTTACTGCTGTTGTGCTGTTTAGCTGATTGTTGTTACTGCTGTTGTGCTGTTTAGCTGATGTTTGTTACTGCTGCTGTGCTGTTTAGCTGATGGTTGTTTCTGCTGTTGTGCTGTTTAGCTGATGGTTGTTAGTGCTGTTGTACTGTTTAGCTGATGCTTGTTACTGCTGTTGTGTTGTTTAGCTGATGGCTGATGGTTGTTACTGCTGCTGTGCTGTTTAGCTGATGGTTGTTACTGTTGCTGTGCTGTTTAGCTGATGGTTGTTACTGATGTTGGGCTGTTTAGCTGATGGCTGTTACTGCTGCTGTGCTGTTTAGCTGATGGTTGTTACTGCTGCTGTGCTGTTTAGCTGATGGTTGTTACTGCTGTTGGGCTGTTTAGCTGATGGTAGTTACTGCTGCTGTGCTGTTTAGCTGATGGTAGTTACTGCTGCTGTGCTGTTTAGCTGATGGTTGTTACTGCTGTTGTGCTGTTTAGTTGATGGTTGTTACTGCTGTTGTGCTGTTTATCTGATGGTTGTTACTGCTGCTGTGCTGTTTAGCTGATGGTTGTTTCTGCTGTTGTGCTGTTTAGCTGATGGTTGTTAGTGCTGTTGTACTGTTTAGCTGATGCTTGTTACTGCTGTTGTGTTGTTTAGCTGATGGTTGATGGTTGTTACTGCTGCTGTGCTGTTTAGCTGATGGTTGTTACTGCTGCTGTGCTGTTTAGCTGATGGTAGTTACTGCTGCTGTGCTGTTTAGCTGATGGTTGTTACTGCTGTTGGGCTGTTTAGCTGATGGTTGTTACTGCTGTTGGGCTGTTTAGCTGATGGTAGTTACTGCTGCTGTGCTGTTTAGCTGATGGTTGTTACTGCTGCTGTGCTGTTTAGCTGATGGTTGTTACTGCTGTTGGGCTGTTTAGCTGATGGTGTTACTGCTGCTGTGCTGTTTAGCTGATGGTTGTTACTGCTGCTGTGCTGTTTAGCTGATGGTTGTTACTGCTGTTGGGCTGTTTAGCTGATGGTTGTTACTGCTGCTGTGCTGTTTAGCTGATGGTTGTTACTGCTGTTGGGCTGTTTAGCTGATGGTTGTTACTGCTGCTGTGCTGTTTAGCTGATGGTAGTTACTGCTGCTGTGCTGTTTAGCTGATGGTTGTTACTGCTGTTGGGCTGTTTAGCTGATGGTTGTTACTGCTGCTGTGTTTGCTGATGGTAGTTACTGCTGCTGTGCTGTTTAGCTGATGGTTGTTACTGCTGCTGTGCTGTTTGCTGATGGTTGTTACTGCTGTTGGGCTGTTTAGCTGATGGTTGTTGCTGCTGTGCTGTTTAGCTGATGGTTGTTACTGCTGCTGTGCTGTTTAGCTGATGGTTGTTACTGCTGTTGGGCTGTTTAGCTGATGGCTGTTACTGCTGCTGTGCTGTTTAGCTGATGGTTGTTACTGCTGCTGTGCTGTTTAGCTGATGGTTGTTACTGCTGTTGGGCTGTTTAGCTGATGGTAGTTACTGCTGCTGTGCTGTTTAGCTGATGGTAGTTACTGCTGCTGTGCTGTTTAGCTGATGGTTGTTACTGCTGTTGTGCTTAGTTGATGGTTGTTACTGCTGTTGTGCTGTTTATCTGATGGTTGTTACTGCTGCTGTGCTGTTTAGCTGATGGTTGTTTCTGCTGTTGTGCTGTTTAGCTGATGGTTGTTAGTGCTGTTGTACTGTTTAGCTGATGCTTGTTACTGCTGTTGTGTTGTTTAGCTGATGGTTGATGGTTGTTACTGCTGCTGTGCTGTTTAGCTGATGGTTGTTACTGCTGCTGTGCTGTTTAGCTGATGGTAGTTACTGCTGCTGTGCTGTTTAGCTGATGGTTGTTACTGCTGTTGGGCTGTTTAGCTGATGGTAGTTACTGCTGCTGTGCTGTTTAGCTGATGGTTGTTACTGCTGCTGTGCTGTTTAGCTGATGGTTGTTACTGCTGTTGGGCTGTTTAGCTGATGGCTGTTACTGCTGCTGTGCTGTTTATCTGATGGTTGTTACTGCTGCTGTGCTGTTTAGCTGATGGTTGTTACTGCTGTTGGGCTGTTTAGCTGATGGTTGTTACTGCTGCTGTGCTGTTTAGCTGATGGTTGTTACTGCTGTTGGGCTGTTTAGCTGATGGTTGTTACTGCTGCTGTGCTGTTTAGCTGATGGTAGTTACTGCTGCTGTGCTGTTTAGCTGATGGTTGTTACTGCTGTTGGGCTGTTTAGCTGATGGTTGTTACTGCTGCTGTGCTGTTTGCTGATGGTAGTTACTGCTGCTGTGCTGTTTAGCTGATGGTTGTTACTGCTGTTGGGCTGTTTAGCTGATGGTAGTTAGTGCTGTTGTACTGTTTAGCTGATGCTTGTTACTGCTGTTGTGTTGTTTAGGTGATGGCTGATGGTTGTTACTGCTGCTGTGCTGTTTAGCTGATGGTTGTTACTGCTGCTGTGCTGTTTATCTGATGGTTGTTACTGCTGTTGGGCTGTTTAGCTGATGGTAGTTACTGCTGCTGTGCTGTTTAGCTGATGGTTGTTGCTGCTGTGCTGCTTAGCTGATGGTTGTTACTGCTGCTGTGCTGTTTAGCTGATGGTTGTTGCTGCTGTGCTGTTTAGCTGATGGTAGTTACTGCTGCTGTGCTGTTTAGCTGATGGTTGTTACTGCTGTTGGGCTGTTTAGCTGATGGTTGTTACTGCTGCTGTGCTGTTTAGCTGATGGTAGTTACTGCTGTTGTGTTGTTTAGCTGATGGCTGATGGTTGTTACTGCTGCTGTGCTGTTTAGCTGATGGTTGTTACTGCTGCTGTGCTGTTTAGCTGATGGTTGTTACTGCTGATGGGCTGTTTAGCTGATGGTTGTTTCTGCTGCTGTGCTGTTTAGCTGATGGTTGTTACTGCTGCTGTGCTGTTTAGCTGATGGTTGTTGCTGCTGTGCTGTTTAGCTGATGGTTGTTGCTGCTGTGCTGTTTAGCTGATGGTAGTTAATGCTGCTGTTTAACTTAGTACATCTTTCCTCATGGACACTGTGCACCATGTCCTCCTCTTCCTTCTCCTTTATCATCTCCTCCTGCAGCCCCCTCCATCTCCCTCCCCTCTTCCAGCCTCTCCTCCACCTGTCTGTCCCCCACCACCCCCTCTCCCCTCCTCTCTTCTTAGTCACCTCCATCTCCTCTCCTCCTCGTCCCTTAACCTGGAGATTCTCCACCATGCTCTCCTGCCCCTTTCCTGCCCCTCATTGCTCTCCTCCAGTGTTCCAAGGGACTAAGTCCCACCCACGTCATCCTCCTGCTCCCTCTCCTGTTCCTCCTTCTGTCTGGTGACATGGACACTAACCCTGGTCCCCTCCCCAACCTCCTCAACTACCAAAGACCTTAGTATCTTTTTTCTTATTGCTAGGAGCCTTTCCCCACAAAATTCATCCTCCTCCCTGCCTGAGTTTCACAACACTCTGCTGACATCCTTTGTATCTCTGAATCCTGGCTCCCTTCCAGGATCCCTGACTCTTGCCTGTCCATCCCCAAGTTCCACCATTTCAGGCATGACAGGGCAAATGTGATGGTAGGGTTGCCACCTTTGGATGAATTAAAAAAATGGATATTAAACCACTCCCTAAATGCCACCCCTAGCTCCAGCCCTTTTCATGACTGATTGTAAATTGCTTCTCCTCAAAGTTGTTTGTTATGTCAGTGAAGACTCTGATGGAGCAGCAAAATAAAATACTTAATCAGTGAGTTCAGCAAAAATGTTGACCTGCCGTTCCTGCTAAAACTGCTTTTCTAGGCTCTTCTGAATTATTCATTTATTTATTGTTTTACCAGGAAAGCATACAGCGATAAAGGAAATCTCATTTATGGATATGATCTAGGACGGCAAGGAAATACTGTAAATATTACACAAGGATATTTAATAAATTGTTTGCATTTGAAAGGCTATAGCCTATAGCTCAAGGGGTGGGGAATTGCTCCTCCCACTTCCCCTACTTAATCCTCAGCACTTTCGCTGCTCAGTTTCAAGCATTTCGGAAATGCTAGGTGCTCCTGAGCTGTGTTGCTGCCGAGGCTTGTTTTCCCACTTTTGTTCCTGCTCTCTGCTTTCCTTCTCTCTCTCCTTCTTCGTCCCCCACTCACATGTCTCTGTGTCTTCTCCACTCTTCTGCCCTGTTTCTCCTAGTGTCTCCCCTTGGCTTCTCCACCCCCCACTGTTTTCCTGTACCTCCTTGTTTGTTTTCCTCCTGTTTCGTTCTCCTTGGTTTTCTTGTGCCTCCTGCCTCACTGGCTGCTGCTCCATTCCTGGCCTTTGGCTCAGCTCTGCTTCCATGATCCCCTGCTCAGTTTCCTGCTCCTGACTCCACCCCCTTCCATGTTTCCATCCGCTGCCTACCTCTGGTCTGCCTACCGCTGGACTGCCCTGTCCAGTGCTCCATCGGTTTCACTGCGGGTTCTCTGGACTTTTACCCATGGCAGGGTTATTTCTTCGGTGTGGCTCCTTCCTGGATTGTTGCTGGTTTGCCGCATGTTCTGCTTCTGAGTGCTTTCTACTCTGCCTCCTCTATGGGTCTGACTTGCCTGCTGTCTGCCTGTGTGCTGGCTTCTGCTCCGTGCTGCCATGGTTGCGGAACTGGGTGCTTTGCAGGGCAACTTGCCAGCAATCCCCATCCTGCAGGATGCTTGTGTGCTCTGTCTGTACCCATGTGGGTCAGTTTTTCCTTTTGGGCATCGGATCATGATGTACTGTTATCCAGTCAATTAGTAGCAGTAAAAACAAGGGACGGCTGCTGCCCAAGTTAACTCCTGTCACATACATGAGCCACACTGACTTAATAGCCAGCACGGGACTAGTGAGCTAAAGTTTAATTCTGGATCTATCTGGCATGCTGTACCTCTCAACCTCCTGGTTTGCAAATCAGGGACGGGACTTACCCATATGAAGGACAAACTACCTAAATTAGGGACACATTTTATAAGTGATGGATATGGCTGTAAAAGTCTGTCTCACTGGGTGGCTTAATATGGAATCTTTCTGATGAACTTGTCTGGAAAATTAGCGTGTGACCTACTTTGTACCTAAAATCTTTATTCTTCAGCAACAGAAATGCCAATTTCATAAAAGAAAAACATTTCATTCCTTCAGCCTTCCACTTTTGTCCAACCTTGATGGGGCCTCTATATTTCTAGCCTGGCTCCTGCCAGCCCCCAGCTAGATTATGTGAAGGCCTAGCACGACTCATTTGCTTCAGCTCTTTCCTGAGATGGACCTATGTGGGGATCTGCTGGTCCAGCTAGCCCATGTGGGGACCTAGCTTGACTCACTCAAATATTCCTTTTCTCACGTAGACCTACATAGAGGCTCTTCTGGTTCAGCTAACCTATGCGAGGACCTAACTCGACTCACTTAATTTACTCCTTCCCCGGGCGGATCTGCCTCTGGGACCTGCTGGTCCAGCTAGCACACATGGGGGTGTAGCTTGACTCTCGCAATCATACTACTTCCTCAGGTTCCTATCCCAGACCATCTAATAATGTGGCAATGGTGGATCACATGGGGTCCCACCATCCCAAATGGTCTTGCCCTTCTTATATTGGACATTATCATACTACAGCGATGGCGGACCTGCGGGGGGGGGGGTCCCACTATTTCAAGTGAACGTGCCCCACGGGGCCTTATTCATTACTGAACTTAATTCTATATCACTAAAGGCAGACTCACATCAAGGTCTTGCTCTCCTTACCTTGGACTATTCAATAATATGACGACGGTGGATGCACATGGGGTCCCGCCATGCCAAACAAATATGCCCCACAATGGGGCATTACTCATTGCTCAAACATATTTCTATATCATCTACAGGAAGACTCACAGAGGGGTCTCGCCCTTCTTACCTCAGATCATGCAATCATGGAGCCATGATGGTGGACCCACGTGGCGGTCCCACCATCCCACTACAAACATGCCCCACAAGGGGGCATTTCTCATTATCTCATTACTTAAATGTATTTCCATATCATCTGCAGGCAGACTCATGTAGGGGTCTTACCCTTCTTACCGCAGCCTAGCCAATACTATGGCGATGGTAGACCACGTGGGGGTCCCGCCATCCCAAACAAACATGTCCCATGACGGGGCATTACTCATTGTTCAAACCTAATTCCACATCATCTACAGACTGACTCATGTGGGGTCTTGCCCTTCTTACCTTGGATCATGCAATCCTCGGCCATGGTGGACCTATGTGGAGGTCCTGCCATCCCACAACAAACATGTCCACGAGGGGGGCATTTGTCATTACTTAAACATATTTCCATCTTCACCAATGCAGGCCCATGCAGGGGTCTCACCTTCCCTAGTCTAACTGCCTGAGACCTACATCCCAGTTCGATCATCCGAACTCTGCATACAGAAGATCTACGCGGGGGTCCTCACACTCCAGCTAGCTCATATATAGGCCTAGCCTGTTACTTCATCAATCTATTCACTTCCTCTACTGCAATACAGATTCCTTCCCATTCCAGTTCCAGCTCAGGTTGTATAGGCAGGACATCTCCGTGGAGAGCACCTCAATTCCTCAGATGTCTTGAACATTTTCTATCTTCCTATCAAGGTACTCAATTCTACCCTATGTTTCAAAGGACTCATGACAGCCTCATGCTAACCTCCCAACTCGCATATACTTCGACAATGCCTACATGATACCTCTACCACTCTCTCTGAGACTACCTCATCACCGTTTCTCATCCAGCCAACACTCCCTGGCTGTCTTACCATCTTTGATATCTTCGTCCCTCAATATCTGCATCTTGGTGGACAATCTACTAGCTGAGTAGACCAGATATGTACATTCTATACCTTCCTCGCTACCACTCATGAGGGTTCCATCATCCAGCCTGTCTACATCAATGGCCTCACTGGCAATACCACTTAATTCATCCAGTCATCCCACACAGGATTCTCCTGGTTCAGCTCAGTCTCAGTGGGGACCTCCGACAGCTCCAGTTTCATTTTACACTACTGTAGCATGGCACCTCTGACACCATGTATATCTTCCCTGCATTCATCCACTTCTTCAGATGCTCATAGAAACATAGAATTTGATGACAGATAGGGACTGCTTGGCCCACCCAGTCTGCCCATTTCCATACTTAATGGATCAGTTGCAGATCCTAGTTAACCAACAGCCTACTTCTTCCTACCCCCAACCCCTAGAACTGCCTTATGACTGTCCCATGCATTCTTGAATTCCACCAGTTTTTGACTCCACAACCTCCTCCAGAAGGCCGTTCCATGCATCCACAACCCTTTTCGTGAAAAAATACGTCCTTACATCACCCTTGAGCTGTCCCCCCTCTATCTTTAAATTGTGCCCCTTGTTCTTACACATCTCTTTTTCTGAAAGATGCTACCCTCCTGGACTTTGTTGATTCCCTTGAGGTACTTGAAAGTTTCTATCATGTCCCCCCGGTCCCTCCTTTCATCAAGGGTATACATACTAAGCTCTCTCAGTCTCTCTTCATATGGTTTCTGATGTAGACCCTGCACCATTTTAGTTGCCCTCCTCTGGACTGCTTCCATCCTGTCTATGTCCTTACACAGATGAGGTCTCCAAAATTGCACACAGTACTCCAGATGGGGTCTCACCAACTGTCTGTATAGAGGGATAACCACTTCCCTTTTTCTACTTGTGAGTGCCCCTCCTATACATCCCAGTATCCCCTGGCTCTCCATACTGACTTCCTCATTGCTTACCCCCTTTAGGTCATCTGATATGACTACCCCAGGTCCCTTTCCATTTTGTTGTTGTTAGCACCTCCCCTGCTATTGTGTACTCTTCTCCTGGGTTTTTGTTTCCCTGGTGCATTACTTTGCACTTCTTTGCATTGAATCTAAGTTGCCATATGTCTGACCATTCCTCCAACCTTGCCAAGTCCCTTCTCATCCTTTCTTCTCCCCCTTGTGTATCAACTCTGTTACAGATCTTTGTGTAATCTGCAAAGAGGCAGACCTTTCCCTTCAGACCCTCTGCAATATCACCTATATAGATGTTAAAGAGACTGGATCCAGTACTGAGCCCTGGTGCTCCACTAGTAACCTCCTTTCTTGAGATGTTTTCATTCACTATTACCTTCTGTGTCCTGCTGTGCAGCCAGTTTGCTACCCAGGCTACCCCCTGGACCCACTCCCAGGCTGGCTAACTTGATTATTAATCTTTGTGCGGGACTGTGTCAAATGCCTTGCTTAAGTCTAGGTAGGCCATATCCACAGCCCTCCCTGGTCTATTACTTTGGTCACCCAGTCAAAGAAATCAATTAGATTTGTCTGACATGACCTTCCTGCTGTAAACCAATGCTGCTTGGGTCCTGTGCCCGCCATAGCTCTAGGTACTCAACAATTCTTTTTTCAGAAGTGATTCCATCATTTACCCTACCACTGAGGTCAAACTTACAGGTCTGTAGTTTCCTGCTTCCCTTGCTCCCACTTTTGTGAAGGGGAATCACATCTGCCCTCCTCCAGTCCTCAAGTACCATCCCATCCTCTCATGATTTGGTAAAAAGTGTGGTCAGTGGGGTCACTAGGTCCTCCCTTAGTTCTTTCAGGATTCTGGGGTGAATCCTGTCAGGCCTCATTGCTTTGTCCACCTTGAGTTTTAGGAGTTCTTTCAGGACTCATGCTCCTGTGCCTGCTGTTTTAGCCTTCAACAAAACCATCTCCAGCATCTGACTAGCATCCTAACCATATCTCTGTAGAGGTCCAGTTGGCGCTATTTCGGGGCTCCATTCAGACCCTCCTCTCTGACTTTCATGGAGGCCTTTTCACCAATTATCAGACAGGGCGACAATAATGCTACCATCCCTAGACTTTGCTCCCTGGATGTATCTTCATGTTCAGTTTAATAAGCTCTTCATTTCTGTACAGCTATCTTGGATATGGATTAACCATCTTCTCTCATCCTGACATCCATCTGAATTGGACCCCTCTTCTTCTGACAGAACCTTCAGCCTCCAGCATTAAATTTCCTGCCCATCACCGGATTTGGAGATACAACTCATTGACCAGCAAGTTTGGACTTACTTCTTGAACATAACCAGAACCAAAAGCCTACATTTATAATTATTCTCCACTTAGTATGCCCAGAAGATGGGCAGGTCAGTAGCCGTGGGTCCTTGGAGGTTTCCCCCAAAAGGGTTTTCTTCCTGTCCAGCATGCTACTGGTCACATTCTCTGGAGCTGGAGGAGGTAATCAAACAGTAACAATCTTTTGTGCCTTAATTCCTACACCTTCCCAGCATTCCACCGAGGGTGGGAGACAGAGAAAAGCCATTTCTTTTTTTTTGTTATAGAATGCTGAATGTTGGTCAGTAACTCTAAATGACTTACAATCTTTTAGCTCAGTTAGGCAGTATAGCGCAGTGGGTTAAGGCCCTGAACTGCAGATCTGGTGACCTGGGTTTGAATCCCACAGCTGCCTAGATGCATGCTGTGTGATCCTGAGCAAGTCACTTTATTTATTTTATTTAGTTTTTGTTGACCGGGTAAGTGCACTAGACAAATCCTGCCTATTTTCAGACACAACCCGGGGGAGGGGGATACAGATGAATGCCAACTGACCTTAAACCAGATTAAGCTGTTGGTGTTTTTTTTTTTTTTGTAATCTCTGTTTATTCCACTTGTCCCAACCTGCCATCTCCGACCCATCGGGAGCCCCTAAGCAGACATCCCTCTGCCATCCACCCTACCTGAATGACCCCAGGAACCTCATGGTGCTACGGCTTACCCCCGAGCGGGGATGGGGCAGAGCCCCTTTTTACCCCATACCTTGTGTTTCCTCGGTCCGGGGATGTCAGGCAGGTGAAGGCACATTGAGGGTATGTCTCCGGAGCTCCATCTTCCCGGCGATGGTAGGCTATTTTTCCTCTTTCTCCCTCCCCTACAGTGCAAGACCCCTGACATCAAGGCGCAAGGCACCGACAACACGCTGTATAGCTGCCGTCCATCCCCTACCATTAGAGGCTTGCAGTACTCCGAGTCTCCACTCGGAGTCAGGCAAGTGTGCAGACTGTGGCCTCAACCCTCCCCGGAATAGGTGAGCTATCGTGGGACACTCCAGCCTATCTCCCCCTGGCTGACCCACCAGTGACCCGAGTCCGCTCCCCAACACGGGTCACCGGCATGGAGCAAGGTGTGGCATCCAGGGCCTCAACCCTCAGTGCCACCGGGCCGGCCCTGTTGGTGGTATTTTTAGTGAATGAGGGAAATTTGGCCAGGACACCAGGGAAATCCCCTACTCTTTTTGATAAGTGCCATGGGATCTTTAACATACAGCTGAACTAATACCAATCCAGGCAGATGGGACCTCAGTTTAACGTCTCATCCGGAAGATGGCACCTCAGAAGTGTAGCACCCCTCTCATGCTGCACTACAGTGTGAGTACTGGGATATTAACCCAAGTGCCAGACGTGGGAACTGAACCCACAGCCCTCTGATCTCCTGACCTCAGAGGCGAGTATGCTACCTACTGAGCCATAGACACTTAACTTCTTTGTGCTCCCAGGTTGCATCTGGAAACAAGCTTCAGCTTAGTGTGCTACTCTTGGTTAAACAATGTTCCCTTCCCTTTTTCTGCAATACTAACATACAGTGGGCCTGCCAATAAAATATCTAATTATCACCAAACAACATAGATTGTATCCATGTGGTATTTGACAAAAGAACCACTCTCAGGACCATACATTATGGTTTGATAAGAAAGTTTAGAAAAAAGCGGCTCATTCCAAGTGTTAGACAAAAGAGTCAAAAACACTTGCACAAAAGGACATTCTAAAAACAAATGTGACTCTAAAGTTTGGCTGCAATCTTCCCTGGGACAGCACCTTTCAGAGACCTGTTTATGTTTATTGTTCCCCTTTACACGTAGGTGTCCGTAATTACTTAGCCAGGTACAATCCCACGTAAAAGGAAGAATTCTGGGATTGATTAACTGCTTGAGAACCTCTGGAAACATTGCTGCAGGACAAAGGGGGAATTCGATGTCTGTCTTACATTCAGCTTGCAAACCTGCTGTATATATGTTTTTTCTGTCAGACGTCAAAAGCTGGGCAGGAGTAAGAGCCCATTTTATATCATTTTTAATGCAGTCCATCCCATACTGTGGGATATTCATGGTCTTGGTCAATAATCTGGGCTTTTTAGCCTCCCAAAGAGGTAGACAAGGTTGAACCATGCATCAAACAGGTGTCTCCACTCTTTAAAACCAGGTCTTAATCGGAGACTGATACTGTAAACAAAAATATACTAAAATAAAAAGCAACTGGGTGTATCATATCTACTCCACCTTGAGCAACAGGGAGATAGGGGAACTCTCTTTTCACAGAGTTTAAACTTTACCCCCAGAAGGCTTGGAAAAAGAGAGTAAATAACCCTGTTATGACTATTTGTGTGTGTGTGTGGGGGGGGGAGATAACTAAGATACAGAAACAAAGGTACTAACAGAGTTTTGACTAGCATCACCCTTCTTTTTTTGAAAGCTGTTGCCCCTTCCAGCCACTCACCATTCTATTTGCCCTTACCATTCTTGTTTCCCAATTTAACCCTGGGATATCCCCTGGTCCAAAATCTATACCAAAGACAGTTATGAGGTTATTAGTTAATGCAATGCCCGCCAGATACCCGGAGGGTGACAGAGGTGTCATTCTCAGTATTACCCCTTTACTTCTGCCAGTGTTAATCTTGGGACCTGAAACTGAGGAGAACCATGATAATAAATCGGTTAAGGCTACAGCTGAAACACTAGGAGCTAAAGTCAAAACCAAATTGTCAGCGTATGCTATCACTTTAACAGGCTGTGTATTTGGAATAGCTGCTACTCCTTCCAACTCACTACTAGCAAGGATCATGCGGATCAAAATGTCTATCCCAAATGCGTACAAAAGCGGGCTAAGTGGGCATCCTTGCCTTACACCCCTGTGTATCCTGATTTTCTTCCCGTACCAGTCATTAACATTCAGGAAGATAGAAGCCCCAAGATACATGGCACGAAGCCATGTCACTAAGGAATCTGGAATATCAAAGGCTGATAAGGTGGAAAACAAGAACTGGTGTGACAGCCTATCAAAGGCTTTTTCCTGGTTAAGTTCGATAACTTACCCCTGAAGGTTTTCACTCTCTCCTCTAAAAAAAACTTCTCTTAGCAATATTAAATTATCATATTGTTTTTGACCTATAACTGCACATGTCTGGGGGGTACTAATTAAGTGCTGTGCTACTGTAGACAGACAGGCTAATGAAATTTTACTCAAAATTTTTAAGTCTGTGTTGAGGAGACTAAGATGGTGCCAGTTACTAATATCGTGTTTGCCCCATTTTTTGTGTAGAAGTACTAAAATTGCATCCTGCATATCTAGAGGTTTGAAGTATTTGATAAAATGACAAATGCAGGGGATAACTCTTCTTTAAAAGTTTTGTATAACCCTGAACCCAGACCATCTGATCCCGGGGCTGAATGATTCGAGAGCTGAGAGATGGCGATCTCTACTTCTTCTTGGGAGATTTCTCATGTTAAATGTTGTGCATCTGATTCAATGACTTGAGGTAAGCCTAAAGCATCAAATAGCCTTCGAGTGTCAGGTTTGGGGGGGGCGGTACCAAACAGGCTGTCTATATGGTTTTCAACTATTTCCAGAATCCCTTGGTGGGGGAACGTACCATTTGTCCAGATGGAGAACTAAGCTCTGTGATAATTCTATTATCAGTTCTTTGTTTACTTTATAAGGGTTCAATGAGCCCTTCTGGACCTGTGTCCCAAATCTAAGTTCTTGCTGTAGAGATTTAGCCCGATTAGACTGCAAGTCTGCCATTTGTTTTTCATGTTGCTGATCTGAGAGCTAAAATCATATTGTGTTAATTCTGACTGCGAGATGAGGTACTGTAGCAGATGGCATAACTGTAAGTATTATTTACTGGCATTGTAATGTGCCCTTTGCTGAAAAAGAATTCACCAGGATTTTTTTGTGTCCTCCCTCCACTCTAGAATATCGTTGTAGCATTCAACTGCAGAAAGCCTAGCTGGCCCATTCTTGTTTCCATTTCCTTTGCAACTTAATGTCATCCAGTAAGGATTCATTCAGTCTCCACTGATTCTTTTTACACCAGGGGCCAGAGTCCCAGGAGACCTGCATTTTAATAGCTACATGGTCTGAGAATTCACTAGGGTAGGCGGAGATGTTAACTATATCCAAAACTGATGATACAAATATAAAATCTATGTGGGTTTTTAGAGGACCCTTAAAATATGTGTATCCCGTGATGGATGTACCTTTCTATAAGCATCAAGAAGACCTGAGGTTTTGAGGATGTGCTGCACGACAGTGGAGTCACAATAACTTCACTGTCCACTCTAGATAGGCTGCAGTTAAAGTTCCCCTACCATACTATAAGACAAGAAGAGTGGAGGAAAGGCTGAATTTCCTTAAACAATGCAACTCTTTGGGCTTTAGTTTGAGGGGCATAGGTTGCTATCAACCGGAACCTTGCTGAATAATAAGAAATATCTAATAGTAAAGCTCTACCTGGGTGGATATCGACTAGCTTCGAGACCTGCAGCTGGGGGTTAGCTGTTGCCCCTAATATGCCTACCCAATTGCAGGTGTCTTGGCCTGTTGACCAAAAGGAAGGCCCAAGAGTCCATTCTCTAGAAGTCTGCTGTAACTCAAAGTGAGTTTTTAAATGAGTATCCTACAGGCAATTAATATCACTCTTGAGTTCGCGCAAGGAAGTTAAAGCCCCACTGCATTTCCTCTTGCTTTTGATACTATTAATAGTACTTAAGGTCAGGTTATGCATTTTGTAGGGGGTAATGATGTAGATACTACAGCTATACCTAGGAGAAATGGCTCAGGGAGTTCTCGAGACATGACGCTGTCTAGTTCTCTTAGAAATTGAGTCCTCCCCTCCACCCTCAATGTCAGAGTTGGATGTTACTGAGGAAGTCTCAGTTTTTCTTCATCAGAATCTCTTTCATTATGTGGGAAGCATGGCATACTTATTCCCTTTCTTCCAAGTGATAGCGCTCGAGGCTTGTTTAATCCCTACCTCTTTAGGTCTTTGGGAAACTATTTTCCCCAGCCTCGACCTTTTCTTTGGGGCTATAGTCTTAAAAGGTAACTCTTTCTCTTGGGGGGGAACATATGTAAAGAGGCAGTGTCTCCTTCTCCAGTCTGACTTAGGGATCTATTCTCAAAGTCAGTAGAATACATAGGGAGATGGGGGGTAGGAGCAACCTCCAGGTTCCCTGCAGGTTCTGTATCAGGAGGGACCCATGCTAGGGGGGTTCTTGAGGGTCCTTGTTTACCTTCTCTTGCATACTGGCTTGTTCTGCAATGCGCTTGGCCTGCTGGTGTTGAGCCATATTTATAAGGCCTTCATGGGAGGGACAATCTTCTCTATTGTGGGATGTCCATGGACATCGTCCATAGGCATGTCCTGTACGTTCACACAAGTTACAGTTGAAGAGATTCAAACATGTAGAAGATACACGTCCAAATTCAAAGCAGTGGCTACAATGGGAAGTATCACATGCGGAACTTAAATGTACTCGAGACCCACATTTAAAGCAGGACCTAGGTTGCCCACTATAGAAAATGTAACCCCGGTCCTTCCCTATAAAAAAGGAACTGAGGAGATGATCTGGGCCTGAATTATTGGAAAACAGCTTTACCCTAACCCTCCAGCCTCCATCCCATATCTGTTCACAATCCAGTGTTGGAGTAGGCCTTCCTAAAACTTTGCATCGCTGTCTCAACCAAAACAGAATATCCTCTATGTTAACTCCATCATTTTTATGTTTGCTTGCACGCATGTGCAAGAAACATAGTGCCTTCATCAGAGATTTCGGAGGTGTGTCACCTCCTCCTCCAATTCAGGCAGTGTCCTGGCAGGCGCGGCCCCTTTAAGCCAATGCATTTTGGAGCTGTCTATGACACGCTCCAAAATGCAGTGGCATACAGTTGAAAGGGGGAGCTACACTTGAGTGAGCAGCGATAAGAAGCTGCTCACACACAGCTCCCCCCCCCAGCCGCAGACGTGCGCACCCCTGCACGCAACCTATAGCTGACGGGGTGGCCAATCCCGTCGGCTGCGCTGCATCAGTCTCCCCGCTTCCCAGTATTTGGTGCCACGCTGGGGAGCCCACTAGCGTGGCAATGAATAATGTTGCCGGCAGGTGCCTAATCCCATCGACCGCCCCCCCCAGGTCCTTGTACTGCGGCTGGGAGCCCACCCAGCGTGGCAAAGCAATAATAGTTTTTTTGCCCGACGAGGTGCCCAATCCCCGTCGGCTGACGCCCCAAAGTCGTTGTGCACGCTGGGAGCCCACCCCAGCGTGGCAAGCGATCCCGCGATGTCTTTTTTTTTTCCTGTAAGCGGAAACTTGTCCCCAGCGTCTCCGAGCCCCTCCCACATCCGCACCCACCTACTGCGCACCCAGCCTCCCACCCCTCACCTATACTTACCTCGGACTCCAGCACGACGATCTTCGGTGGACCGGGAACACGTCTGCACTCTTCAAAGCCGACCGCGAACTGAGGAAATGCCGGTAAGCTGTATAATGGGCTAGATAGGAGGGGTTCAACTTTACTGCATATCTCAGGCATTTTTGGGAATTTTTGCACCAAATTTTCAACATGGGGTTTTTGGGACCCCTTCTCATGAATGATGTCACTGTCGTGGCGTTATTCAGGCTCGAAGGGTGATTTCGCGCAGTGACTGCGAAATCACCCTTCAGGACCGAATACCGCCATGACAGTGACATCATTCATGAGAAGGGGGCCCAAAACCCCCATGTTGAAAATTTGGTGCCAAAATTCCAAAAAATGACTGACGAGCGTGCGTTGAGCAGTTCCTATGCAGGCTCGTAAGTTCGCGAAATTTCAATATTTTCACTCCAGATTTTCAACATTGCCATTTCACAACACCGTCTTATGAGTAGTACAGCTGTCATTTTCATCTCACCCCAAAATGTGTTTCCGCCATTTGTAGCGCACAGAATGGCGCAGTCGGTTGCAAAATCAATGTACAGGACAAATTAAGAAAATCACAGTGACACTGTTCATGAGCAGAGGTCTTGAAATGGCTATGTTGAAAATTTGGTGAAAAAATCCTAAAAATGACTGTTTTACGAGCGTGCGTTGCGCAGTTCCTACGCACGCTCATAGGTTTGCGAATTTTCAATATTTCCACTCCAGATGTTCAACACTGCCATTTTTCCACACCTTCTCATGAGTAGTATAGCTGTCATTTTTCACATCTCACCCAAAACGTGTTTCTGCCCATGTAGCGCACAATGGCACAGTCGTGCAAACTCAGTGTATGGGACACATTAAGGAAATCACAGTGTCACTGTTCATGAGCAGAGATCTTAAAATGGCAATGTTGAAAATTTGGTGACAAATTCTAAAAATGACTGTTTTCTGAGTGTCGTTGCACAGTTTACATACATTTCGTGGGTTTGCAATTTTCAATATTTCCTCCAGATTTCCAACATTGCCATTTTCCACACCTTCTTATGAGCAGTACAGCTGTCATTTTTCACATCCTGCCCAAAACGTGTTTCCGACCATGTAGCGCACAATGGCGCAGTCAGTGTGCAAGCTCAATGTATGGGACACATTAACAAAACCACAGTGACACTGTTCATGAGCAGAGGTCTTAAAATGGCTATGTTGAAAAATTGGTGGAAAAATGCCTAGAAATGACTTTTACGAGCGTGCGTTGCACAGTTCCTATGCATGCTCGTAAGTTTGCAAATTTAATATTTTCACTCTAGATTTTCAACATGTCCATTTTGTTAAACTTCCTTCTGAACAGTACAGCTGCAGTTTTCATATGTCACCCAAAATGTGTTATCGCACATGTAGCGCACAATGGTGCTGTTGGTGTCTGAAGCAATGTTTAGGACACATTAAGAAAATCACACTTACACTGTTCATGAGCAGAGGTCTTAAAATGGCTATGTTGAAAATTTGGTGACAAAGTCCATAAAATGACTGTGTTACGAGTGAGCATTGTGCAGTTTCCACGCATCCTCGTTAGTTCATGACTTTGTAATATTTTCAGTCCAGATTTTCACTAGTGGCATTTTCAACACTTCCTTATGAACAGTACAGCTGCCATTTTTCACAACATGTCGAAGTGTGTTTTCACACTTTCAGTGCAGAGATCGTGGTGGCTGTCGGAAATCACTGTTCGGCACAGATAAAGAAAATCACAGTGACACTGTTCATGATCGGAGGCACCAAAATGCCTGAGTTGACAATCTGCTATAAAATATCCCCAACCTACTTATATATAACGGTGTGCTGTACAGTTTCTATGTATCCGTGACTTCACCATTTTTTAAATATTTTTACTACACATTTGCAACATAGCCATTTTTACACCTCCCCATGACAGAATACAGCCGTCATTTTTTACAGCCTGTTCGGAATATTTTTGCACCTGTGGTGCTAAATCCCATAGTCACTGTGCATAAGCAGCTTTCGTCTACCAACCTGATATTCCCCCCTGTTTGTGAGGTGGGGTCACAAAACAAACATGTTGAAAATTTGGAGTTAAAATACCAACGAATGCCTGAGGTATTAGGCTTTTCAACTAAATCACCCAACCCTATAGAGAATGACAGGAATCAGGGGTGTGACTTGGGATTCTTGCCTGTGATGCTCATACCATTCCACACCCTGCAGTCACTGAGAGGCATCGAGGTATGCCTTGGACTCTTCGGCCCCAAACTTCACCCCATTCTCCTATATTGCACCCATCTCACCGTAATGAAATGGGGTGCGCATAAGGGCCAAAGCCCCCAAGGAACATGTGACACTTGTCAGTCTCTGCAGAGTGGGGTGTGGTGAAATGGCGTGGCCGTTATGCCTGACGACCCAAATGCACACCCCTATGCCTGTCACTCTCTGCAGGGTGGTGGTGGGGTTGGCTTCAGTTCAATACTTCACTGCCATTCCTATTACGCAGCTCTGTAACTTCTACACTACCACTGCCAATGCCAGTAAGCAAACATTCGGCATTGACAAATGCTTGTTAAACATTACTGTGATGTGCTTGATGAGAGGTTTAGTGAGGGGGATAGCATGGAACGGAATCCAAACTGGGGTATTTTTCAAGGTTTGGTATTGTGTCCAAAATCGTTCCAAATTGGAGACATTTTTAAAGCTGATGTCATAGTTACCATTCCCAAGGCTAATAAGGGCAGATATCTCAGAGGAAAAATATTTTATTGAAGTTTTCAACAGATTTTTAGCAATCTGTATCCTGTCAGGGAGATTCTCCTTTATATAGCAAGCGGACTGCATTGCGCCTAGGGAGCAGGCTCACCCTTATTTGGAAAACAGGTCCGATAATTTAAACAAAAGATCTAAAGTAGGGCTATCTTACTGGGGCTGTAACAGTGCAGAACTAGGCCCCAACTGTAATGGGGTGTCATCTAGCTGTAAAACCTCAGGGGTAGAAACTACTGGGGGGGGGGTTTCACTAGTATCTGCCTGTCCCACATTATCTTTAGAAAAAACGACATCATTTGACAAAACAGAGTTGGTAAAATGAGAGATGTTACCCCAGGGTGCGTTGGAGCTCATGTCTCAGGTAATGCTGGCGGCCACTTGTGCTGAAGGCATCTGAATCATGTCTTGATAGGAAGGGTCCTTTGGATCGGGTGTCCATTGTCCCGAATGTCCCTGAATCCAACGCACATTCTCTAGGGCTTGGATGGGGGACCAGTTGCCTGAAATAATGTCTGTTTCTAAGGGAGGGTCCAGCGCTTGTTTGCTTCAGTCCGTGGTACAATGCCTGTCCCGAAAGGGGAAAGTAGGTTCCGAGTCTCTGGCAGTCTCCAGACCGCTAGTGGTTACAGAGGAGGCTGAAGGTGCAGAGTGTGCTTGTTTCCCAGGCCCCAGATGCTGCTTGCAGAGGGATGATGCAGTTGACAACGTTGCCGGGCAAGGCGGCTGTAGGCACATGGGTTCTGACCCGTTTTCACTGCCAGCCACTCTTGCAACTTCGCCCATCTCCAGACCTGCTCAGAGTCCCATAGGAGGAGAATCCAACTTAGAGGAGGTAGGTTTTGAATGGTGAGTCATGTCAGAGGTATGACTCACTGCTATCATGACAAGAGGATCAGTAGAGTTGACAGCAGGCTGAGTTAGCGTTAACATAGCTGCTTCAAGTTTGTGCAGTTTCTGTAACTGCTTCTGCTTCTCTGTTTTCAAAAAGTTCAATAGGTCAGTAAGTTGGTCTGGCAGTACTCTGCCTGATACTAGTTGGATCATTTCAGCAGGACAGGGTTTAGTCATAAGGCACACTACCTCTTCTGTAACATTTTCTGCTTAGTTTCCATCTTCTGGGGAGCCTTCCTCCTCAGAAAAATTAGCGCTACACATTCCCAATTCAGCAGCCTCTTGAGATGAAAGGACAGGGGAAGAGGCCATCTCCCCTGCCATCTCGACATCCATTCCTTCCACTGGTTGCTTCAAAGCGGCCATTTTGGAAAGGATGGCCAAGGGTTCCCCCTACTGTCAGAGTAGGGGAATTTTTTTTATTAAAGTATAACAAATACATCATAACAATTCAATAAAAGAAAAAAAGAAATAAAATAGAAAATATTCACAAAATCACATAACGGAAAGCAAATTTCATAATCATAAGGCAGATTCCTGAAACAAATAAAAAAAGCCAAAGAAATCATACATGAATCATAACAATAAATTCCTTCTAATCAAGTTATAGGTGCATCATTGTCTGTCACCCATGGTAGACCTTTCCATAATTCTAGAAGTATAATTCTAGAAAGCTTTCCTTGTTCAGTTTTGCATATATTTAAAAGGTCTGATATAATTTTATTATATAATCCAACATGACTGCTTTCTTTCTGTTGTAAAGTAAACTCACATCTAGTGGTCCAAATATTCCATTTTAGAGCAACCATTATTCATTGTAGAGTACACCTATTCCATTTTTCTCACCCCTTAGTAAACACAACATACATCAAGTTTTCATATGTCAGAGTTTTAAATACTAGTTCATTCCATTTTTGTGCTAGAAAATCCCAAAAGCCAATAATAAAGAAACATGAAAATAATAAATGCTGTATAGTCTCTTCTTTCTGTATGCATAAAGGTCTGCTGCAAAATCATTCCTCCAGTGTGTTATGCCTCTGATTTGCTTTAATATTTATTCTCTCATGGCATGCTATCCAATGAAAGTCCCACATTTGTTCAGGTATTCTTGAATTATTAAGGAATTGTTTCAAGACCTCTGTATGTTCCTCTGGGCACTTCTGAAATATAACCTCCTCAAAACAGATATTTGATAATAAAGAAAAATAAAATTGTTTCCTCGACAGCCTAGTAACCTGTTGAAGTTATCTGCCATTGTTTTATTCTCAACAACGTACATCTGAGATATTCTGGTATAGAGATGGGTGAAGTGGCCCCAATTCACTCCGCGAAATGGAACGCAGAGTGAAAGCAAATTCGGAGTGCTCCGCAACACGAAGCAGAGTACTTCGCGTTATTAATAAGTAACATGAAGTCCATTGAAAACAATGACTTCACATTATTCCACCTTCCCAAACCACTACTCCACTAATTTTTAAGGCGAAGTACATTGAAAACAATGTACTTCACCTTACCTTTAAGCTCCAAAGGTGAATTTTGCAGTGATTCATGGGATTTCAGGTCACATGGGCTCTAGATTGTTCTGCACAGCCTCAGTTTGGGGTAGTGTGTGTAGGAAGCTGTAGGAGACAATCTGCTCTGAGAGCTCTCTGTGATTCAAACCTTCTAAAAGCTGTTAAAAAAGCCTTTTGAGTCATTTTTTTTGCTGAAACTTTAGTTCATCGATTATAGGAAATCCTCCTGTGCTCATATCATCGAGCGTTTATTGTTTGTGTGTGTATTTTGAATGTTAATGTACAACATTCAGTCTGTGTACTGAGAGACAGTGGAAGTGTGCTTTGGGGGAGGGGTGTATCTGTGGTGTAGGTAGATTAACTTGGAGAAAAACACAGTGTTTTCTATTTTGGTGATATTTCTTGTATAACTGTGTAAATGTACACTCAGTAATATTTTCAATAATTCTTGCCATTTTTTTTGCTGACTGTTGTGGTTCAGCAGTGCATAGTTTTAGTTTGTTTAAAATATGTGGTTATATTACTGAAGTTTTCAATTTGCTACACATTACTTAGTGTGTGTGTGTGACACATGTCATCAAATCAGACACCTTTTATTGTGCCACATAATTTCAGCAATGTGAACCTGCTATCCACTGCAGCTGTGTAATTTTTTGTACTTCTTTGTGGTATCTTTACTGGTACTCGTACTAATGACTCTTACTGCCCCCCTGGCCCACCCCAACTGGCAAAGGAATTATTTTCCAGATTCGGAATTTCTGATGATGAGCACTGGTCAGGTGCTGTGCCTTTGCATCTGCATCTCTTCAGTGCACAGCGCAATCTTAATCTGTACATTTGCATCTCTTAGGGCCCAATCTCCATCTTTAACTTAAGTCACAGTTGTTTCTTTGGCTTTCCTTCGGAGTACTGGACAGGTGTGGTGCATAATTCAGCATGAACATTGTACTCATTAATATGTGTTTTTAAGTTAGGACCATCATCAGGAGTCACTCGTGATACAAATCACATTCTTCATCATCACGGTCACAAATGCAGTCACAAATTATGATTTACGATCACGTCACGGATCGCAACAGTAATTTTTTTTTACTAGTTACTTGGATGTATTGTAAGCCTGTTTTGTAGTATCTCTCCATGCTTCACCACCCCACCATTGTACTCATTAATGAGTGTTTTTAAGTCAGGGAGTTTTGTGCCACACCTCATCGGGGCCCGGGGAAGTACAGCCATAGGCATTTGCATTTCTTTATCATCACAGTCACAAATCATGATTTACGAATACGTCACAAATCACAACATTAATATTTTTACTAGTTACTTGGATGTATTGTAAGCCTGTTCTGTAGCATCTCTCCAGGCTTCACCACCCCACCACTGTACTCATTAATAAGTGTTTTTAAGTCAGGGAGTTAAACAGTGTCTGCAGTACATACACAGACTGGAAAGAAAACTGCACCCATGCAGTTTAGCACAGTATACTTCCACTGCTCAGAATATACAGTATACAGAAGACAACAAAAAAAGGGCATAATTACATACAAGGGCCGGGGGTGGTGGAGGAATACATTTTATAACACAGCAAGGAAGGTGTGGAGGGGCACATGGTGTGAGGAAAAAAAAACTAACGTGGGATCCCATGGTGGTCCAGCAGCAGTTCCAGCATGGACATAATTTGCAACTGATGTCCCTGTATGTAAGAAAAATAAAATTTACAGAAAGAACAAATAAAGTAAAAAAAGAGTACAGACAGAAAAGACAAAAAAATTTAGCTTTTAAAAAAGCTGTTGGGTCTAAATCAAAGTTTAAATCTCCTCCTTGTTTTGACCTCAAAGTATCAGCAGTCACAAAACACACTCCTCTCTCTCTCTCTCTCTCTCTCTCTCTCTCTCTCTCCATCTGCACAGGAGAAAGTAAAAGTGTCTGCTTGTATGATTCACTTTCTTCCTTCCTAGCTAAAGATCATGTGACTTACAGTACTGTAAGCCATGTGATGTGTGGGGCGGCTGCCAAATCTGAAACACCGAGTGGATCACTTAGAATCATAATGAGGAATGCAGTCCATTAAAACAATGACTTTGCATTGCCATTCATATATAGAAGTGTTAATGACAAGGAATGAGCACTTCGATGCCCACTCCACATGGCAGAGTGGCAGTGCCCACTGCGCGTTCACTTCGCCGGCAGAATTTAAATTTGCTGCATCTCTATTCTGGTACTGTGATAGATTTCTTAAGTATTTTTAAAGCCTGTGAATGCCATTAAGCCATCTAATGAGAAACCTTTATGGTAAGTAAAGGCTCCCAGCCCACGGCCTGCTGCATCAGTAGAGGTTTTATATTTCTATACAAGAAAAACCATTAAAAAAACAAAATTGGATTTATCATGTTTAAACCTCCCTGTTTTAGGGGTAAGTATAACATATTCTGTTTTATAGGGTTTAATGTACTCCCCCAACATGCTTGGAAAATATGCTAAGTAATTCTGTCTCTCTATGCTTTGGAGGTGGAAATATATAACTTATAAATAAAAAAACTGGAACCCAGAAAGTTTTTATTAAATAAATTATTTTTTTCTTACTTAACTTCACTCAATTCCACAATCCCACCTTCTGCTTTCCTAATTCCAGCTTTTTATTCCAGTTTAAATCATCCAAGTCCCCTTGCCCAAACCATATACCTAGTATGTTAAGAGGCTCAGGCTTTATCAAAATCCCTTCATATTCTCTCTCTACTGCATAGTGTAATTTAAGCTCTGTCCGGTACACTTATCAATGTTTAATGATACCCCAGATAATTTTCCAGAAGATCTACATAATTCTAAGACAGTAGCCGAGGAATACTGATTTCTAACAAGAAGGGTCATAACATCAGCATACGTCATGACTTTAAAAGGAAGATTTTTTTTTCTCAATTTGGATTGGTAAGACTAGCTGCTTTTCATTAATCTTCCTTAATAAAGGATCTATGAAAAAACTATACAATATAGGACTGAGCGGGCATCCTTGTCTAACTCCCTTTTGAAGATGTACCAGGGGACCCTTCCAGCCTTGCACTACTGGAATTACTGTGACTGTATTATATATACACATTGTAACCATTCTATAAATACCACAGGAATCTAATAGGTTCTTAAAATTTCCCACAGAAATGTATGGCTCACCCTATCAAATGCCTTCTCCTGGTCTAAAGAAACTAGATACCCATCCAGACATCTGGTTTGTCCTAATTCTAAGACTTCTCTCAGCAACAATAAATGATCTTGAATTTTCTGCCTGGAATGGAATAGGATTGAGCTTTAGAAATAATATGCTGTGCTACCAAGGCCAACCTGTTTGCCAGAATTTTAGTTAGCAATTTAAAATCAGAATTTCATAGACTGATTGGTCTCCAATTCTTTAGTAGTCTCCTATCCCCATTTATATATATAGGTTAAAATGCCCATATTCATATGCAAAGGAACCTCTTTGTTAGTCAATATATAGTAAAAGACATGTGTTAGCGCTAATGCTAACTCCCTACCTATCAATTGAAGTAGCTCATTGGGTAGGGCATCAGGTCCGGGAGCCTTTCCTCCTGCTAATGTAGATAATGCATCTTGTACTTCTATCACTGTTACAGGCTGAGATATGCTTAATAGGAGTTCTAAGTCAACGGCTGGAATAGTTAAATCTACTAAATACGTTGTAGAATGACGCTTTTCTATATCTAGTGGACCATACATTCGAGTAGTATACCTACTCACAATGTCCAAAATCTCTTTTTTAGTCGAATAATTAATCCCATCATCTCCTGTTAGTGACGTTATCTCTTTTACCTGCACCTTAGAAGTGTAACATGCAAAAGGACATATCTTATCAAATTTCCCTCTAACACCAAACTGCTGCCGATGATGTAATATTCTGGCTTTTTGGGCATGAAAGTCCCGCATCTGCTGTTTAACTTCATTTATTTGGGCTATAAGATTCTGCCCTGTGTCATACATTATAGAAAGCAACTGTTGCAGGATCTTCCAATGTAAATAATTAAAATACTGTATTTTTTGTTTATCACTGTTAATATTTTTACACCGCATCTGTACATCTCTTTTTGTATCCTCCCACCGTAAACTAGGATTATCAAAAAGGAAAAACACAGACTTTCTTGCCAGTACAAAATTAAAAAGGGTTTGCAAGGTATATTCATCAGACAATAAAGAAGTGTTCATTTTCCAGAAGCCTGGACCTCTCTGTACTCCTTTCTGAACTCCTAATTTAATCCCCACTATTCTATGATCTGAAAATTCCACTGGGTATGTTATTGCTGAAAAAACTTGCAAATATTTCAATATAAATATATAGTCAATTCTGGGGGACTAGTGGTCCCTTTTGGAAAGTAGGGATGACTATGTTAGTGTATAAGTAAAAGGAATCCTTCAATTTTGCTTTAGTACCATCTGAGCAAAAAGATTAGAGTCACAGTATGTTTTAATGGTAGTAGCTTTTAAGGGGCAGTTGAAATCCCCAGAGAACACTAAGTGGTGTGCAGTAAACAAAAAAGGTTGAATTAAATTCAAGATATCACAATGTTCTGCTTTTGTTTGAGGTGCATATAGATTAATTAACCGAAATACTGTAGCCTGTAATAATATATCCAAAATCAAAACTCGGCCTGGAACTAGATCATAAAGTTTTAAGATCTGGATCTCAGGTAATTTGAACAAAATCCCTAGGCCTGAACAGGTTTTCTGTCCTATAGACCAGTAAGAAGGCCCTGCATACCACCCCTTTGAAGCTATTATTGTTTCCTTCAATGAGTGAAATTGTACATCCTGTAGGAAAAAAATACCAAAGGGTAAAAGAGCCAAAAAGGAAAAGACTACCTTCCTTTTACTGTCTCTCTTTACACTATTCACATTAATAGTATAGCAAGAGAAAGGAATGGTCCTGGGCATCTTAGTTATTTATACTTCCCCTCCTAGTAGATTGTTTTTCCAGTTTTGCTTTCCTCTTTTGAGGCCCCTCTACTGTCTCCTGTTTCTCTGTATCAGTTGTGACTTCAGGAACATAAGATGCCACCAAGGAATCATCAGAATCATATTCTGTATTTTCAGTTTTGTAAAACATCAGATTTACTCAATGAAGGTACTGGCTTCAGCGGTGTTTGAGATATGGAGGCTCTAGCGGTGATGACTTTAGTTCCTGTGTCAGAAATAAGAAGGGGAGGAAGAGGGGGAGGGGGCATAAGGCCTCCAATAGTGGTTAAACCAGAGGTAGAAGGACAGCCTTCAGGAATGGTCTGGATAGCACTAGTATCTGAAATAGTCACCGGAGTCTGCATCTGACTTTCAGTTTCCTGATTCTGTTGTTCTAAAGAATCTCCATCTGACAACTCTGTACTATAAGAATTCAACAGGAGTTCAGAAGGGGGGGGCGGGGTCTGTATTATGAGCCTCAGGCTGCATTTTCTGCTTAGAAATACCTAACTTTTTTTTTGCATAAGAGTAATTAGCAACCGCTATTCCTCCCCATCAGCCTGATCAGGTATATTATGGGTAGCCCACTGACAGTTTTGAAAAGTATGTCCTGTCTCATTGCAAAGATTACACTTGCATTCGTTAGTGTATTGTGAACCCATATGCCCTACTTCTCCACAAATGTCACATCTGATCTAGTCACAAATGCTGCTCAGATGAGCTACTGAGCCACATTTATAGTACAGTTTTGGTTGTCCAACTTAGAAAAGAATACCCCGATCTCTTCCTAAAAAAAAAATAAAAATAAATAGGTAAGTGGATAACACCAGTTGCAGTAGTTTTCAACAAAACTTTAACCTTCCACCCCCCAGTCCATATATTTTCAGAATCCACTATAGCAGGGGTCTGCAACCTTTTTAGGATTGGGAGTCGCATGTCCTCCTAGCATGACCAATCTGATCACCAGAGAGCCATATTTCTACCCCTGGTTCTCACTCTTTCCCTATTAACTCTTCCTGCTGCACCCACCCTTCTCTGTCCACTCCAGCCTGGCTAAAGTCCCACCCCATCCATAGCAGTTTCCCAATTATCTACCCCTCGTCCGTCATTATCATAATAAACAAGTACAGGACAGCCATCATCACTTTCTGTGGTTTTAGATCAATTTTTTCCCCCAGTCGTCAGTAATACATCCCTCCTCTTCTTTATCTCTTTAACCTGCCACCCCATACACAGCCTCTTTCCCCTATATGTGTAGTTGCCAGCTGCCTCACTCAAAAGATCTCTGCTTATCACCCCTGTATGCCTATGGTTGATTGTACATCTGCTGACTTTTTCAATTGTAAAATAATGCTGTTTTTTTTTATTTCAACCTTATACTGTACTGTATACACTGTATATACTTTTTCTTCCCTGTATATTATTGCTTTTTGTATACCTGCTTCTATACTGTACTTTGATGTATTCATGACCAGGTCCACCTTGCAAATGAGCCTTGCTCAATGGTGCCTGCCTGGATAAATAAAGATTTTGATTGATTGATTGATTGAGCGTATACATAGCAGAGGTCCTTTGTAGTGCTCAATTTAGCTTAAATTCATCCCACAATGCTATCTGGATAAAGCATATGTTAATCAATTGGAACACTGCACAAAAAAGCCACTCTGGATAGCTTCCTCTCCAGATCCTCCCTAAGAGAATCAAAGGAGTTTTAGCCATGATTTTGTAGCCGAAAAAGCAAATGGTTTGTAACTCAAAATTAATTCCTAATACTGTACATGCTTCAGATAAATCTCTTGGAGCCACTGAAAGAATCCTGCTCTGTTGGCCTCTGTTCTCTGGTGTAACCTTCCTGTGTCTCGGCATAGGTAGGGGTGAGCCTGGCCAACCCTACCACACATATTATTGACATATATAGAATGTTTGGTTGGGACATACCCTGGAATTAGTAGTATTTTTTGGAAACTTTCACTGCAAATCATTTGAAACATTCATCTACCCCTGCTGATGAAACCAAAAGCACCCCAGTCTTCTAGAAAGGCTATGTTCTCATCTGTGATTGTTTTCTTTGTTGGGTGTGCCAGTTTATCATAAAATGTATTACTGATTCACAGCATCAGTGCCTCCTTAATATTGGCAAACTTTGTTTAATACACTTAAAGGAACACTGTCAGCTTCCTTAAGCCTCAAAGTGTCCCTAGTTTAAAACACACATGTCATTGTTCACATTATATACAGACTGTTTATGTAGCTGGTAGTTTGATTCACATCCCTTTTTTCTTTTAAAAAGTGAAAAAACTAACTGCCCACCATACTGGTGTTACCACACCAACACATTTGTTTACATTTCTTGACCTACTCCCACTGCATCTTTCCTGGATTTGGGAGCACCCCCAACACAATCTAGCTATTCATTATGCAGTGGGAGGGTATTTCTTCTGTTCAGGAAATGTGCACTAAGAGTAGTTCAATGATTTGAAGCAAAACAGAGCTGGGCATAGCTGCACATTATCATGCATTTCAGTTGTAACAAGTAATGAGGTAGCTAAAACAACCAGAAACATAAATGAATTTTAGAGAAAGTAAGCAGTCATAAAATGTGGATTTTTACTTAAAATAATATAATACAAACAAGGTTGACGATGCCTCTTTAATATTTTTTGCAGTTGTATGACCTTGCATGCCTTGACTCAGTCCTCCTTCCATCTCCACAGCCTTCTATCCTGCCTGAGGAACAACTGCCTTTCTAATAATCTGAATACTACATAGCATCCTGATGGAGCTGTAGTTGTACCTCTCACCCCACCTAGATCCCAATTGATGTGAGGCTAGCACAGTAAAGTACATAAATTGCTCAGCACCTGTTAAGAGATGGAGCAGGGTGACAAAATAACTGGCTGGACCATCCTGTGTATCTGAGGGTAGGAGTCCATCTGTCCCTCCCACTTGGGGCACTGATCTCTTAGTCAGGCAAGGGTGGTGGGGCATGGACATCTACCAGGCCCAGCCGGCTATATGTAAAAACACATGGCATGCCTGGTGCCTCTGCATTCAGTGTCAAGTACTGCAAGCCCTGCTAACATCTGGCAACATTTCCTGAAAGGCAATTCTCTGCCAACATGACCCTCCCCTTTGGTTACCAGAGAGCATTTGTGCAGTCCTGAGGTATCCAGAGCTGATTGTCACTGGGTTTGCCACTTGATGTGCAATACTCTGAGCTTTGGCACCAACCCTGTTCAGCACCTTGGTAACCAGTGTCAGTGGCTCAGTAGGTAGCACACTTGCCTCTGAGGCTGGGGGATCAGAGGGCTGTGGGTTCAGTTTCTACATCTGGCACTTGGGTTAATATCCCTGTACTGACACTGTAGTGCAGCATGAGAGGGGTGCTGCACTTCTAAGGTGCCATCTTTCGGATGAGACATTAAACTGCGGTCCCATCTGCCTAGATTGGTGGTAGTTCAAGTGGATGTTAAAGATCCCTTGGCACTTATCGAAAATAGTAGGGGAATATTTTATTAGGAAAAAAAACATTACATCAATCAAAGAAAACAAAAGGAAATCCCATAAATACAGTAGGCAAAAAGCTAATCCAAAAACTTCAGTAAGTAAATTATACTGTATAAATATGAAAACAGAGAGAGAGAAAAAAAAGAAACAAGCCCAAACATATCCTAGAGAAAATCATAAGGATTAAACAACAAAAAATACAGATTTAAAGCCAAAAAACATGTTTCCAGTACTCATGAAATTTATGAGCAGACTAAACACTGATCTCAAAATCCCTCTGTTTTCTGATGGCCAAAACAATATTATTGAGCAGTACTGTTGGTAAGGTAGAGATGTGTTGCAATGAAAACTTACATCTTGCTTGCCCCACATTGCATTTAATACATGCATAAATAAGGTTTAATGTGCTAGGACGATACCTAGAAAAGAAACCTGTGTAATCACCAAGTATCAAAAATTCATTAGAAATGGATCGAACCAGACCCCATCCCCATTTAGAAAACAATTCAGTCCAAAAAAGTTTAGCATATGTACAAGACAAGAAGAAATGTTCCATTGTTTCCTCCAAATCAGGGCACTCAGGCCGAATGCAATGAAGTTCAGACACACTTTTATACTTCAAATTTCCCTTAACGCCCAATCTCCCATGGCAACTAAGCCAAACTACATCCCACACTCGGGGTGGTATCCGTTTGTCTTTAAGAACTTTCAATGCCAAGTGGGTCTTTGTAGAAAAGCATTTAGGGAAATCCACAAAGACTAGGAAAACTCGATTTATTATGTCCAAGTACAAAGCTTTTCGAGAAAAACCATGCACTAAAGTCTGAGTTATATGCCACGTTCTCAGTCTAGTAGCAGACAGAGAGAAAAAGAGGAGCACCAGAATTAATTTTAACAATGGGAACCACAGTGGTCCAATTATTCAAAAATTTATGAATTAAATGAAAGGTCCAAATATCCCAAGGATGCAATGTATACTGATCCTGTGCTTTAAAGGTTGATTTAATAAAAAAGGAAAAATTAAAAACCAGAGGGTTAATCATGCCAAGCCTCCCCTTACTGATAGGCAGATAAGTAAAATCCCTCCAAACAGGATTCAGACGACTTCCCCAGAGCATTTGAAAAAAAAAAAAAAACACTAAACAATCGGGTCTCATAAACCTTAGGTAAAGGAAAAACAGAGCTAAAATATAAAAATATGGGAAGGATAAATTTCTTAACTATCATGACCCATTTTGGCTTGGAGAAAGACCAAGACTTCCATAACATAACTTTCTTTTCTACCATCTCTAAGTTTGATTTCCAATTTAAATCAGCTAAGTCTCCATAACCGAAAAAACATCCTAAAATTTTAATCGGGTCAGCAGAAATGACAACCCTCCCAATTGAAGCAACAAAAGGCCCTTCCCCGAGAAAAAGTCCCAGGCTTTTTTCCAAATTCACAGTTGTTCCTGCAACAGCCCCAAATTTTCCAATGACCTCAAGGGCCAACAGCCCTGAACTGACGTCTTGTAATAATAAACTCTTGTCATCGGCATAAACTGCCAAGACCTGAGGAGGGATGTGTGGGGAAGGAGTAAGCCCCTGAAGTGCCTGACAATTCAAAAGTTCCCTAATGAGGGGGTCTAAAGCAAAGGTATACAAAAGGGGACTAATGGGGCATCTTGTCATACCCCTCTGCAAAAACTGAAACTATCCCCAATCATACCATTCACCATGGAATAGGAAATCGCTAGACTATAAAAAGAACGAATCCAGGACTGGAATTTTGGTGAAAAGCCATAATGTTGAAAAACCTGAAACAAAAATTCATGAGACACTTTATCAAAGGCTTTGGCCTGGTCAAGGGATAATAAATAACCCGAAAGCTGCCCCAACCTATTACATTCACAAATATTTCGCAGAAGAGTAAGATTCTGCTGGATATTTCTTCCCGGAATTGAACAAGTCTGAGCAGGGTGAATTAAAAAAGAAGCAACTTTTTGAAGTCGATAGCATAAAATAACAGAAAGAATTTTATAATCAATATTTAATAGACTGATCGGTCTCCAATTACTAATATCATTGTTGTAAACCTTTTTTGTAAAGAACAACAATTAGGGCTGCAGAAAAATCAGGAGGCATGAAGCCAGAATCCAAAGTGTCATTGTATACATGAGTTAAGACAACACTAAGGTTTTCTGAAAAAAAAATGTAAAGCTCAGAAATTAGACCATCAGGCCCAGGTGAAACACCAGGCTTAAGATGGGAAATTTCAGACCTAACTTCCACAATAGAAATCGGTAATTCCAACTCTTGAGACTATTGCATGGTCAGAGCTGGTGGGGTAAAAGAGAACAGGTCCATTCACTGTACAGGAGAATGAAAAGCTGTCCCATATTGATTTAACAAGGAGTCCCGGACTACCTCTAACATCTCAACATCGGAAACCTTCAGAGATCCTGTAGGATCCAAGAGGCCATCCATTCATTTTCTTTCTAATACTTGTTTACAGGCTGAATATGGATCTGAAACAGGTGAAGATTTCAACCCATATGATAATTCATCATGAGAATGACAGGCCCTACTATATTGAAATTTTCGCATTTGGGTTTTTACAGTAGATATCTGTTCCTGGATGAGTATATCAGAAGCATTAGGGAGGGACATCAATTTATAAAACTGATTTCGAAAGTCAAGATAGGTGACATAATCAGCAGCCAAAGTACATTTAGTAAAATTTAAGTGCTGAACATTTAAATTCAAATTTCATGTCCAACCACCAAGATAGCCATAAGTCATACATACCAACAAGTGACTGCTGGCGGTGAAAAGCCCCTACCATCATGGCTTGAAATTCTGCCCGTGATAATAGGGGAGGGCTTAGTTTCCACCTAGAGGGCATATCAGGAAATCGTGGCCGTAACCGGGAAAGACCAAGGGTACAAACCAAAACCATATGGTCAGTGAACTCACAAGGAAAAAGGAAGAAGGGAGTAACTGTTTACATATCAGTATGAAATCAATCCTGATAGCATAACTACTCCGTTGATAAGTGGGTCCTGGGTTATGATGCAAAGTCCTTTAAGAGTCCAATACATTTGCTTTAGTTATTATTTCAAACAGAGCATGAGAATCACAATATATTTTTTTTTGGATATGGTCATGAAATTTTGCATCTAAACTACAATTAAAATCCCCTTCCCAAATAATGAGCCTAGGAGTAAACAGATACTGCTCAATATCATGAAAAAATTCACTTCTGGCAGTCTTAACTTGTGGAGCATAAACAGAAATCAGGCGTAAAGAAAAACCCTTATAAGTACAATCCAGTAATAAGGCCCTCCCAGGTACTACCTCTGTTAAGCGAAGTACTTGTACTTGCGTGGTGCAAAAAAGTATCCCTACGCCATCGGCAGCATCAGGGCCAAATGACCAAAAAGAAGGTCTAAGCACCCAAAGCCTTTTTGCTTGAGTAACATCCTGTAAAGTAGTGAACCTAGTTTCCTGTAATAAAATAATATCAGCAGAGAAAGATGTGAAAAAAATGTAAAAAGCCCAATCTTTTTTTTGCATTCTTAATACTGCAGGTGTTTATGGAAACCAGTTTCAAAGAAGCCAGAAGTGAAGTTTTTTTACGGCCTTTCTTTTCTTTTACGACCAGTTTTCTTTTTAACAGTGGCAGGGGCCAAACCCTCCTCGTCATCGCATTCCATCTCAGAGGCAGCCTCAGGCCTATTAGAAATATTAGATTCAGAGTACCCCTCCGGGTTCTGTAAAACCTGAAAAGCATTCTGTATAGGGACCTCAAGGAGCTGTAACTGCTTCTTGGAATGGGATCTGGTAACTCGCTTGGGGGGAGGTATCTGAAATTCAGCAGCAGTGGTGGGGGCATGGAAGCCTCCACAGGTGGCTCTTCCCCTGCAGGTATCACAGAAAGCAAAGCAGCATCCCCTTCGGATTGAGGAGCAAGGTCAACATCCTGTGGTTCTGAGGGTGTATGTGGCTCTGAAGCAGCAGAAAAGTCTGCAGAAGGGGGTTCAGTTGCAGGAGGTCTATCCTCATCATTTGAACAAGGCCGAAATCTGTCTTGGGCCTGTGAAATCAAGGTTTCTTTATGCAGGCTTCCAGGTTTATTCTACCCAGCCCAAGGACACTGGTGATATGCGTGCCCCCGTTCATCACAGAGACTGCAACGAAAAACGTTGCGGCATGTCCCACTATCATGGTCTAAATCCCCATTTTATTTTATGGCAAGCACTACTAAGATGTCTTGTGCTACAGCACTTATAACAGGCTTTTGATTGACTTGGGGAAAAACGGACCCCCTATCCTTACCCAGGAAGAAACTATTTGGAATATGTTGACCTGTATCCCTATTGAATGTAACTTGGTTTTGAACCTCCAGCTCCCTGTCCAAATGCCTTCAGCACTGATTATGGGTTCAGGAGGGCCCAAAATAGTGCACTTGCCTTCCAAGCAAAAGAGTATATCCCCCACATTGACACCTTCGTTTCGAAACATGATGTTTAGTTTTAAAAAGTGGCTTAGTAAGGGGTATAGCCCAAAAAGGAGTCCAAAGAGGTGTACTTTTAAGAGTCTCATATTTCAACCAGAATTTGTCAAGGCCAGTAAAAGTTCTAAAACTGATATCAAAAGTGTCCTCGCCCCTAACATTAGTAAGGGCATAAATGTCAGAGGCTTGAAAAGACATAGAATTTTTTAACAATCTCCTAGCTATATACAATCTATCAGGGTGATCTGAGAGGCCCCCACGGTATCGCAGACATCTAGGAGCTTGCTCAAGTTTATTTTGGGGAAACAGATCTGAGAATCTTGGTCTGGACTTGAAATGATCTCTTCGGGGAGGGGGGGGAGAGAAGCATGCGGAGAGTCCTGCCCATCCCGAGACCCAACGCCCTCAGAACCAGGAAAGCCCTCAGCTCCTTGAATGCCCTCAGTTCCTTGAATGTCCGTACGTTCTTTGGCTGTGCCAGCACCAGAATCACTTCTCAAAGTATCCTTTGGACTGCCTTGTAACTTTGATGTCTCTGAAGCTGTTGCTGAATCCTGAAAAAAAGAAATCCAAGACGAGTCCGGGATCCAACGGCCGTCCTGTTGCACCCAGCCTGCGTCTGACAGAGCAGTTTCCTTGCTCCAATCCCTGTCAGGAAACGCCACGTCAGTCTCTCTGTGCTTCCGCATTCCAACGCGAGAAGCAGCGGTTGGCTGACTCATAGAAAGTGCAGACAGTACCCCTGGTAATTGACAAGTAGCTGCAGTAGGCCGAATAGCTGGAGGAGATGCAGGAAAAGTGCCGCTAATCACTCGGGATTCCTCCGAAAGAGAAACTTGAGGCACAGAGATGGGTAAAGCTGCAGAAACAGGCTCCAAATGTCACTCAGTCTGGAAAACACCCACTGCACATTTAGCACCGTGCAAATCGCTGCTAAGCGCCAAAGGTTCACTGTGAGTAATAGGATCCTGATGAGATGCCACATCGAGTAGCTTACTGAAAGGCTCCATATCCTTAGGAAAAATGACATCCTCCTCCATTGAGGGCTGAACACTGTCTGCCATTCTGCAGACACCAGCAGCCCCCCCACTGACGACAGCAGAGTAGGGGAATTTCCCCAGTGTCCCCGGCCAAATTTCCCTCATTCACTAAAAATACCACCAACAGCTTAATCTGATTCAAGGTCAGTTGGCATTCATCTGTATCCCCCTCTCCCCGGGTTGTGCCCAAAAATAGGCAGGATTTGTCTAGTGCACTTACCTAAAACTAAATAAATAAAATCAGTAACGCTAGTTATGATGTCACCAGGCAGTCCTGCCATGAACCTTTGAAAGTTTTCTCCCTCACATCCCACTGGCTGCTGCCAGTAATGCAAATGTTAGTATTGATGTTGGCCTATAATATGGCGGACACAGCAGTGCCGATTGCCTCTCATAAGCAATTATGCTTGACTTCCTCATATTGTCCCAGCATCAAGAAAATTCTACTTCGAGGAGAGGGTAGTGGATAACTGGAACAAACTTCTAGATGAGGTGGTGGGAGTAGGGACTGTTGGGAGATTCAAGGGAATGTGGGATAGACACAAGGGTCTCTTGCATCTTGGGGGGAAGGGGAGATGGTAGGAAACAGCAAAGTCCTAGCAGCTTGTTAGGTAGACTGGGCAGACTGAGTGGGCCTGACGGTCCTTTTCTGCCGACACATTTCTATGTTTCTATCAAGAATATCAGTGTGTATGTTATTTTGCATGTTCAGTGCATGACCTCCACTGACAATTCCAAAATATTTTATTGTAGAACAAAGTAGCAGAGATACTGAAATGCATAAAGTTGGACTTTTGAAAGTTAAGGAGCTGCAGAGGCTCATAAGCATAGGCAAAGAGCCGCATGAGCATAGGCAAAGAGCCGCATGCGGCTCCCGAGCCTCACGTTGCAGACCTTTGCACTATAGCTAGTGGCTCTTCTAGTATAGTGCACCTCTGTTTAAGCCAATAAGTGAGATCATTTATGCTGGCCCCCCGCATTACGAAATCGTACAGTAACAGTTTTCTGTGCAGGTTTAGTCAGAGGGATTGCAACAAAAGGCGCCCACGGAGCCGTTTTCTTTAGAGTGTTATATTTAATCCCAAAACCTCTCTTAGTCATTCAGAGATTTAAAACTGACATCGGATGTGGTCTCTCCTGAAATATGAATGAGTGCGTATATTTCATTCGAAAAAAAAACTTCATTGAGTCCTTTAAGAGAGTTTTAGCTACAAACATCCGATCAGGAGGCTCAGGCATACCTCCAGTATAAGACAGTCTGACAGCATTATGCCTTTTTGCAGGATATATGGGAAACAAACAGAGAAGAAAATGACCGAGAAGCATCTTTGTTTTAAATATTTAAAGGCAATTGTGGTAATGCTGTAGAAATATTGGGGTGTCCCCCAGACTGAGTACTCTTCTGCAGTGAGAGTATGCTGAGGAATTTGTAAAATAGGATTCTGTGTAAGCGCTAGCTCCGGAGGCACCTCCAAGTCCTGTGCATTTAGGTTAGCAGATTTCTGTGTATTTGCAATGTACACTTCTGGCATTTTTATCAGTGAGGATCCAGAGACCCACTGACCTGTTTGTTCATCTCGCTCCCACCCTGCACCTTTCAAGGTGGTATCCACCAACCAGGTTGACTCCGAAGTATTGTCAGCCTCTGCAGTGTGTCATAGGCCAGGTTTCATGCCCCCTGAGTTTACGATTCCTGGCGCAATAGCTGTATATTCCTTTCCCTGCAACTCCTGGTGTTCCATTTGCTCTATGGCCACCGCCCAGCTCTCGGAAGATCCCTTTGATGCAACTATGTCATTATTGTTCAACTGTGCACTTTTGATAGCGTCTTTCTCTCTGTCCGTGCTAATTTCGCTGAGCCTTTTTTGAAGATGCATTTTTTTAAACAAATAACTTCTCTCCTCAGTAGTGAGTTGATTTAAAATATCTGCAGCTTCCAGATTAACATTTTCAGACTCACCCGGAGTGTCCATCAGAGTTTCACTGCCATCACTATGCTCTGAAAAGCTGTCTTCAGGTAACTCAGTTAAGGGAGCCATTTTTAAAGCAGCAGATTCAACAGGGTTTTGTTCTTGCAAAATAGCACTTGTAGCATCAGTAGGAGTGGTATCTGCAGAAATAGTCGCACCATTATCCATCTCAGTACTCTTCACTTCTAACTCCATCTCCTCCTCCACTCCAGTAGCCTGCCGAGCAGCCATCTTGGAAGACAGCCAGAGAGACAGCGTCTCCCCCTACTGAACAGTAGGGGAGTTTCCCCAATGTCCTGGCCAAATTTCCCCCATTCACTGGAAATACCACAAACAGCTTCATCTGGTTTAGTCTCACTTGGCATTCATCTGTGTGGAATTGTGAAGGGGAAGGGCAGCTGCAAAGTGGGGTGCTAGCTGCACACTTGAGCAGACTTAATAGACCGTGTGGCCCGGATCTGCTGACAAGTAGTAAGTAAGTAAGATGGTCCTGAGATCTACAAGCTTTACAAAGACATGTACAATTTAGAACAATTAGGAGCACAAGTTAAATGTTGCAATACAATGAGCAGAAGACATCTAAGTGCACAAACATTAAATACAATAAGAGCATCATCAATACACTTCATTCTGACCAGAACACCCAACTGCAAAACAAGGTGGCTAGCAAATAGAAGTTTAGGTGAAGAAGGGAGGAGAAAGAGGATAGTGGGAAGGGGAGAAGACGGAACAGGGTGAGAGGCAAGAGGTTTAGGCTTTAGGGGATGGTAGATCCCCGGAGTTTCATAGTTGGTGCCACAATCTAGCCATAAGATGGTGCTGACATCAGACGTGATTATGTCATTGGAGCAAGACAGCTACTACAGACTAATAGAAGTCCTATGCACTGGCCCATTTCAGCTCATACTGCAAAAGTTCTAAAGCCCACCAACATGCTAATCAGTAACTAATACATGCATCAGAGTCCCACACTGTGTGGAGGCAGGCACAAAAGAGCCTCAGCTTGGTGTCCTCCCAGGAGGCAAATAGGTTGACAAAGGGAGTGCCCCAACTGGGGAAACTGGTGGTTCACCACCTCCTGATGCAAGGACCACTCATGAGATGCTTAGCCCACACTGCTGAGGGGAACCCACTAGCTGGCTGGAGGCTCCTGCTACATGAATCACCAGGAGATTGACATCCAAGCTGTGCACAAGGGTCCAGGTGTGGAGGGGCATTCTGACACAAATGAATGGAATGCATTCTGCCCTGCTTGTTCAGGAAGTACGTGGTTGTGGTATTATCCATCTGTACTTGCACGACCTGATCCCAGACAAATGGAGTGATTCTATCAGAGCAAAGCCCACTGCATGGAGCTCCAGCTGGCTGATGTGGAAATGGGACTCCCTGAGGGTCCAGGAACCGTGGGCCCTGTGGGCCCCCAGGTGCATTCCCCAGCCCACCAGAGATGCATTGGTTGTCAGGGTGACTGTCAGCTCTGGGTGGATGAATGGGACTCCTTCCTCCAGATGTTTTGGGATGATCCACTACTGGATGGCATCCCACATTGGCTGAGTCACTGTGACTGGCAAATCCCAGTGACTTAGGCGCTGCGACCACTGGTGAACCAGATCCCACTGCAGGTGGCACATCTGCCAGTGGGCCCATCTGACCATGCTGGTGCAGGATGCCATGTACCCCAGCAGCCACAGGAGGTCCCGGGCTGGGTGCAAGCACCCAACTTGAAATGATTGTGTAAAGGAGGGCAGATACAATGCCCAGTCTGCAGAGAGTCAGGCTTGGTTTTGAGGGAGTCTAGCTCCACCCCAATAAAGTGAATCACCTGCGAGGAGTTAAGTTCAGACTTGGCTGGGTTGACCAGAAGGCCCAAGTTTTTGCAGGTCTAGAGGGCCAGGTCCCTGGACTGCTCCTCTGCCTCCTTGCAGGGCTGGCTATCAGTCAGTCATCCAGATACAGGTAGACCTGTACTCCTCAGCACCACAGGAATGCTGCACCACTGCAATGCACTTGATGAGAACCCTAGGGGCTAAGTACAGGCTAAAAGGCATGACCTGGAACTCAGAGTACCCCCTCTGTGTGGAACTGGAGGTACTACCAGTGAGACAGATGAAGTGGAATGTTAAAAAAGGTGTCCTGGAGGCCCAGAGAGCAGAATCACATGCCTTGCTCCAGGGATGGAATGATTTGGTTTAGAGTGACCATCTAGAACTTGCACTTCCTCAGAAACTGATTGAGATTGTTAAGATTCCATACGTGGAAGTAGCCCCCATCCATTTTGAGTCCAGAAAGTACCTGGACACAAAGCTCTGACCTTCTGTGGCATCCAGGACAAGAGTTCAGTGATGTCCTCCCTGAGGGCAGATAGCATGGCTGAGACACCACAGACTCCCGTGGAGCGTGGGGCCTGTACTAATGGAGAGCCTCCAAGTCAAGATGCAACCTGCTGCCTACCACTTCTAGCATCCATTTGTCTGAGATGATGGTGGACCAGTTGTGTCAGAAATGGTGAAGCTGACCCCCCCCCACCATGGGGAGCTGAGGCATGGACTGGCAGAGTGGGAGGCAGACACCTTCAACCCACAGGGCAGCCTTGGAGGGGGCACGGAAACTAGCTGCCGGAGGGACACCACTGCTCCTACCCCCAGGCTTCTTGAGCCCTGGCTGGTGAAATTAGACTTAGGCCACCAGACCTACAGTTGCCCCAGATGGGGCTACTGTTGCTTGTGCTGCTGGGACAGAAAGGTCTAAACCTGAAAGGTCTTCTTCTTTGGCCACTTTCCTGACTGGTCTTTCTGTGAGGACATCATAGAATCGAGGAAGGCATTAGACTTTCAGTCCTAGTAAGGTGTCCGTCCACCCAGGGTCGAAAAGGTCAGTAGCCAAGAAGGGGACATAGACCAGTTTGTGCTGGATGTCCATTGTAAAGGTGAAAATCCACAGCCAGGCCCTGGAATGCATCCCAATGGCTGCTACCATGTACCAGGCCCATGAGTCAGCAGTGTCCAAAGCCATCTGAAGCTGGTGTTTGGCCAGAGCTCGACCCTGGTCCCTGACAACCCTAACCGCCGACTGCAGATCTGCAGAGGGAGGACATGACCAAGGACTCCCATCAGGGAATTGACCAAAGTTGGCCATCATCAAGGCTTAACTCACCTGAAAGAGACCCAGGGAGGATGCAGTGTACACTTTTTCCACTGCCTGATCCAGCTTCTTGGGCTCCTTGTCAGGGGGCTTGTCTGCATCCCCAACATTGCCAGTCTTGCAGAAAACAGAGTTGGCCACCAACCCCTCAGCTGAGGGGTGGTCCAACAAACTGGACAAGGAACCAGTTGGGACCGCATACTGGGCTGAGGGCACCACACAGGAGGCTGGATGCTGCCACAGCTCCAGTGAAGGTCCTAGGATGGCTTCTGCCATTGGGAAGGTGACCCTTGGGGAATCATCCCTGTCCAGGATTCCTGTGAGGAGGTACTTAGTCCAATTCTGGACTGGTTCCAAGGGGATCTCCATAGATTCAGAGATCAGTCGGAGCATAGCCCTGAAGGAGCCCAGCCTGTTGTCAGAGGCCAACTCTTTGGCTGATTCAAAGTCGAAGCCTGGGGTCCTCAATGATTGTATAGAGGACCTTTTGGCCTCTGAAGGCTCTTCAAAGACCACCCTCAGCCGCATTTTGCCATGCACTACCCCAGACTCATCCATGTGGGCAATTTCTACTGACAGCTGACCTGGCAGGCTGGTGGCTAGGTATGAGGCCTTGATCAGGATCCCTGCAATGGTTGCCTGGGTGGTATTCCACTCTAATCAGGGGAGATGCTGCCACTGGAGGCACTGGATGCAGCAGAAGTGAGGCAGGCTGGACCAGCGATGACCAGGGAATGTGGGGGGGGGGACTTACCCTGCCTGAGAACCCATTGTTTCCACATCAGCTCCTCATAGCACCAACACAGCCAGCAATGGAGCCTCTCCTCATCTGAAGACAAGGAGGAAGAGGAGCACCTGTGGCACTTCTGGGCCGATGGTTGAGAATGGGAGTATAAGGATTCCCTTGACTGCGATCTCGACTGAGACCAAGATCTCAATCGACGACTTGATAATCGACGGTGAGGAAAGGTGGGTGGAGGGGCTGTGTAGAGTACATGAACCGGCTCCTGCTATGGGACCCCAGAAAGAGCAACTCCTGGGATGAAGTTGCAGGGTCTACCAACTGCTACTGACCCTCCTGGGAGAGGGTTAAAAGGACCAGAGTCCTGGAGATCGAATTGTCCTCAGTACCTTCAGACAATGGGTTGACCGGGTCGAGAAAGATTTTGACCACCAGATCAGCCTGAGTCATGACCAACAAGTTTTATGGCAGTACTGTGGAGCTAGCAGCCAGGCCCTTGATCAACAGAGACTGGGCCAAAGCTGAGCGCTCAATGGCTGTCAAGCAGTCTAGGGAATTTCGGGAGCAGGAAAAGCATGCTCATTCCCAGTCCCACAACTGATGGTGGGATGTTTTTTAGACTTTTTCTTCTCGCCACAGGAAGAGCCCTCCCTGAGGGTCTGGCAGGATTTGCACCTGTCCACGAATGTTCCCATGAAGGACGCCCCAGCTGGGAGTAGCACTGATGCCAATGAAGCATCAGTTGCAACTCGGGCCACCACCTCTTCCATGGCCGCAAACTGGACCGCCGAGTCTACTGTGGAGAATACTGCCTTACAGGCATCTTTCAAGCAGACTGGTGATCTTGTTCATCCAGCTGACTGAGGAGGAGGAGGAGGAACACATAGTGATCCTTAAAAGACAAGGGCAACAGAGTTTTGCACAGGCCACAGGCCTGAACGTCATACTCTGCCCTGAGGCGGTAGATGCACGACAAGTGTGGGTTCATTCTGGAAATCTTTTGGTTGCACTGAATGTACCTAGGAAACAAAAACCCAGGGGAAGAGTACACAATGGGGGGGTGAGATACTAACAACAACAAAAATGGTAAGGGACCTAGGGGTAGTCATATCAGATGACCTAAAGGTGGGCAAGCAATGTAAGAGGGCAGTAAGGAGGGCTGGGGAGATACTGGGATGCATAGGGAGAGGCATCACCAGTAGAAAACAGGAAGTTGTTATCCCTATGTACAGACAGCCAGTGAGACCCCATGTGGAGTAAAGCATGCAGTTCTGGAGACCCAATTGATACAGACACAGACAGAATGGAGGCAGTCCAGAGGAGGGCCACTAAAATGGTGCAGGGTCTGCACCAGAAGACATATGAAAAGAGACTTAAGGAGCTTAATATGTATAGCCTTGAGGAAAGGAGGGAGAGGGGAGACATGATAGAAACTTTCAAGTACCTCAAGGGAATCAACAAAGTCCAAGAAGGTAGCATCTTTCAGAAAAAGAGGTGTGCATGAACAAGGGGGCACAATCTGAAGATAGATGGGGATGGCTCAGAGGTAATGTGAGGAAGTATTTTTTCATGGAAGGGTTGTGGATACATGGAACAGCCTTCCTGAGAAGGCTGTGGAGTCAAAACAGTGGTGGAATTCAAGAATGCATGGGACAGTCATAAGGCAATTCTAGGGGACGGGGGCAGGAAGAAGTAGGCTGTTGGTTAACTAGGATCTGCAGCTTATCCATTAGGTATGGAAATGGGTTGACTGGGTGGGCCAAGTGGTCCTTATCTGCCATCAGAGTCTATGTTTCTATGTTTAAAACTGGGACCAGACTGGGCTTTTTCTTGATCCATGGCACAAAGTGGAAACTGAGAAAACAACAAACGTGAAGACGAAATGCCAGCGGCACACTTAGGATGCTGAGGCCTATACCACTCACAGAGCTGTGAAGGAGGAGGCCTGACTCCTCAGGCACAAAGGAACACCTGATGTCACAGGGTAGTGTCAAGGAGTATATCACCCAGGTGGGAGGAACTTATCTCAAAGATGTTCGGGCTGGAATTAAAGGGAAAGGAAGACTGCCAGAGTGGATAATGCACCATATCCACAACCCTAGAACCTGACAATCTCTGAGCAAAACTGGATAACTGGTCAGGGACACTGAAAACTGGATCATCAGGTAAAAACCTGACTGGTGGCAACCCTATGTGGCAGTGGTGTTGCCCACCATGTCCTCCAGAGCCTCTCCTGTACCCTTGCTCTCATGGAGGCTGTACCTTCTGTCCATGAGTTTCTCCTTGTCAGGCTTTCATTTCCCTCCACTGTACCCACCTTCATTGGGGTTTTCTATGCCTCGCCTAAAATCTCACGTTACTCTCTGGTAGACTCTCTTTGCCATTACCTCACATTTCTCATCAGGTGAACTCATCCTCCTTGGGGACCTTAATATTAATTGGCTCTCTCTGGCCTCCAGGCTGACTTCCCTTGTGACTGAATCCCTAAATCTATTCCCGCTCATTACTGAATCCACACTACTCAATCCCCACTCCCTCAATCACACCCTCCTGGACTAGGATCCCTCCTCCCATACCCACCGCAGGGCAGTGCTGCAGTTGGTATTCTGCCAGAAGCCTTCAGCCACCACTGAATGACTTTCTCCATCAGAAAAGTCCAGTGTCCTCTCTCCTCTCCTAAGCACATCTGGTCTAGGTCCCTCTGGTTACCTAATATCAATGCTTTCCTGAATGACCTTGCTGCAACAGACTGGTCAGCCATCCTTTCTGCCCCTGATATTGACACGGCCCTCCCTCCGGACCCTCTCTCCTGTCCATTCTGAATTTTCTTTTGTCTGGAATAAGCGTGTCCTCCTTATAAAGTCCAGAGTCAAATCTTACCACTGCCACTGGATCACTCCTGAACTGATGGACCAATGCAAGTCCTGTGACCATGCCTTGACCTGCTACAACTATCCCACTCTCTGCCTGACATCCACTCTTACAGGGCACTTAGAAAGTTGTGTACTAAGGCTGTCTGGAGTGTGAAATCCCTGTATTCCAAGGCCAATCTCCAGAACAACCTTAACGGCCCTGCAAAATTCTGGAAGGTAATTCACTCCTTTTTCAACCCTCCATCCCAGCCTACTCCCCCAGTCCTCATGGTAAATGGACAACCTGTCTCTGGCCCTCCTTCTGTTGCAGCTCACTTCAATAAGTTCTGCACTGCATGTATCCTCCCTTCTCCCCCCCAGCTTCTCTCCTCTACCCCCTACTTCTCCCCCCTCTCCGCCCCATCCTTCCCTGGGATTTCAGTTTCTCCCACTATTACTCAGGAAACCTTGCTTGCCATTTCCTGCCTCAGCTTGTCCAAATAAAGTCCAGACAGACTGGATCCTGAACTCCCCCACCTTTCAGCTCCTGCCGTTGCCTCTCCCCTCACTCACTTCTTCAACCTCTCCTTCTCCCTCTGCACTGTTCCTCAGTCTTGAAAGATTGCCAAAGTTCTTCCATTCACAAAGGGGGTGACTGCTCCTCCCCTGGTAACTTCTGACCTATCTTCCTCCTCCCCGTTCTTGCAAAGCTGCAAGAGAAACTTGTTTACTCCAGGCCTGCTGACTTTATTCTTTTAGTCTCCTTCCCCCTTCCAGTCTGGTTTCCGGAAGCACCATGCCACCATCTCCTCTCCTCTCTGCTACATGTCACTGACTGCAGCCTCTCTGGGATGGATCAGGGGCACCACAGTAGACATTTTCATTGATCTGGCAAAAGCCTTTCATTTGGTGGCCCACCACTCCTCCTGGACAAGCTGAGCTCTGCTGGTTTCAGGTCCTGATGCTGAATGATTCCATTCCTACATCAATGGCTGCCAATAGTCAATACAGGCTAAGAGGTGTATAGTCCCCTCCACTACCCATCCAGGCCCAATCCTGGGTCCCACCCACTTCTCCATTTTCCTGAAAGACCTCCCCTGTGCCAACTCACATATTCACATGTACGCTGATTACAGAGTCATATTTACCTCTGATCCCTCTACCACAGCAGTAGAAGGCTTGCCCAGCAAGACTTCCACAACGTCCTGCACTGGTTCCACTCCAACCCACCCAAGGTCAACACTAAAAAAAAAAAAAAAAACAGTGTCCATAACCTGCAACAGCAACCAGAAACTGGCCAGGCTATCCACCCTCCCTGCCTTCTAACACTTTGGATAGCACTCCCCTTGAAGCGGTTCAGCCCTTCGTGTACCTCGGTGTGTGGCTGGATGGCACTCCCCTTGAAGCAGTTCAGTCCTTCGTGTACATCGGTGTGTGACTGGATGGCACTCCCCTTGAAGCAGTTCAGCCCTTCGTGTATCTCGGTATGTGGCTGGATAGCAAGCTTGACTTCTCTACCTGCATTGTTGCCATCCATGCCAAGTGCTGCCCTGAACGTGATGCTTTGTACTGCAACAAAGATTGCTCGTCCCCGCAGGTCCTTTGGGAGCTTACATAGATACATAGACAGTGTCGGCAGATAAGGGCCTATGGCCCACCCAGTCTGCCCATATAAGTTTGTAAGTTCAGTTTATGTTTTCCAGGAAGTCTGTCTCCCCTTACCCCTGACCTCCAGAATTCCTTTATGTCTATCCCATGCATTCTTAAATCCCGTGATTGTTTCAGCCTCCACCACTTCCTCTGGCAGGGTGTTCCACTTGTCCACCACCCGTTCTGTGAAGAAATTCTTCCTCCACGTTTCCTCTGAATAGTCCTCCCTCCAACTTCATCCCATGCCCTCTAGTCCTGGAACATCTTTTCGCTTAAAATAGTGCATTCCTGCACCCTGTTCCTCCCTGTAAGATGCTTGTATGTCTCTATCCCCCTCTCTCCTCCTCTCCTCCAGGGAGTACATGTTCAGTGCCTTCAACCTGTCCTCATAGGACTTGTGATGCAATCCATGCACCATCTTTGTTGCCCTCCTCTGAACCTTCTCTACCCTGTCTATGTCCTTACATGAGTAAGGTCTCCAGAACTGCACAGTGTACTCCAGGTGCGGCCTCACTAGTGTCTTGTATAGTGGAATTATGACCTCCCTTTTCCTGCTGGTGATGCCCTGCCTATGCATCCCAGCATCCTATTTGCTTTACCTGCTGCCTTGTCACACTGTTTCCTGCCTTGAGGTCATCAGAGATGATAACTCCAAGATCCCATTCCTGCTTGGTGCATGCTATATCCTCACCCCAGCTGATATATTGTGCCAGGGGTTTTTGTTTCATATGCATTATCTTGCACTTCCTTGCATTGAATTTCAACTGCCAAACCCCTGACCATTCTTCAAGTATCTGCAGGTCCTTCTCATTCTGTCTACACCCTCTGGTGTGTCTACTCTGTTACAGAGCTTTGTGTCATCAGCGAACAGTGAAATTCTGCCTTCTAGGTCCTGTGCAATGCCACTGATGAAGATATTGAATAGTACCCGGTCCCAGCACTGATCCCTGTGGTACCCCCACTGGTCACTCTTCCCTCTGTGGAGTGACAGCCATTTACCACCACCCTCTGTGTCCTGCTGCCCAGCCAGTTACCTACCCACTGCAATACTGTCCTGCCCACACCATATTCCCCAGTTTGTGCAATAGTCTTCTATGTGGCACAGTGTCAAAGCCTTGCTGAAGTCCAGATAGGCCATGTCCACTGCCCTCCCTGATCCACCTCCTAGTCACCCAGTCAAAAATTCAATGAGGTTGGTCTGACATGACCTTCCCTGGTGAGACCATGCTGCCTTGGGTCCTGTGGTCCATTGACAACCAGATGTTCCACCAATCTCTCCTTCAGTAGTGCTTCCATGATCTTCCCCACTACCGAGGTGAGGCTGACTGGTCTATGATTCCCCTTCCTCTTTGTTCCCACTTTGTATAAAGGGACTACATCTGCTATCCTCCAGTCTTTGGGTACCTCCTGTTTCTAGTGATCAGCTAAACAGGATAGCAAGAGGTTCAGCCACCATCTCTCTTAGTTCTTTAAGGACCCTGGGGTGCACCCATCTGGCCCCATTGCTTTATCAACTCTTATTACTTCCAGTTCCTTCAGGACCCTTTCTCGTGTAAAGGGACTTGTGTCCATTTCTGCAACATTCTCACCCCTTGTACTCCATTCAGACCCATTACCCTCCTCTTCCTCAGTAAAGACTGAGCAGAAATACCTGTTCAATATGTCAGCTTTACTGTTGTCATCCTCCACACAGCCCCCATCCTCCCCCTTCAGTCTCAGTATCCCTCCCTTTGCCTTTCTTTTTTCACTTATGTACCTGTAAAAGGTTTTGTCCCCTCTACCCACTGATTTTGCAATGTGTTCTTCTGTCTGAGCTTTGGCTTCCCTTACTGACCTCCCTGCCTTCCTTTGCTTCTCCCTGGTACTTCTCTCCCTATCCCCTTCTGCCTGTGTCTTTTTGTATTGCCTGAATGCAATCTTTTTAGCTTTCACTTTCTTTGCTACCTCTTTGGAAAACCATAATGGTCTCTCTTCCTTTTCCTCTTGCTAACCTGCTTAATACATAATTCTGTTGCTCTTGTAATCCCATTTTAAATACTTCCACTGTTCCTCAACCCCTGATTCCTGCCCCATTCCTTAATGCCTCTTTCAAGTATCTCCTCATTTTCCCAAAGTTTGCCCCTAAAATCCAGGATCGTGTTTTTGTGGTTTGGTGCTGCTCTTTCTGTGATTTCAAACCACAGTGACTGGTGGTCACTGTTCCCCAGGTGCTCCCCACTCTTACCCCCATCACACTGTCCCTGTTTGTGAGCACAAGGTCCAGTATTGCCTTCTGCCGAGTTGGTTCCATGACCAGTTGCTTGAGGAAGGCACCCTGAAGGGAGTCCAGGATAAATCTGCTCCTAGTTGATGCTGCTGCTGGGATGCTCCAGTCCACGTCTGGAATATTGAAGTCTCCAACCAGTACTACCTCACCCTTGTTATCAAAATGGTGCTCCTGGTCTTCAACTACGTGGATGTGGTCAGTGGCATCACACCCTCCTCTTCCCTTGCCAGACTGGACACACTTTGTATGTATTTATGTATTCTTTATTTGTTCAATCATAAAAAAAGATTTTTGCAAGCAAAACATTTTTTAAAATACATTAAATACTACATCAATTATAAAAATACAGAGCAGAGATTTTTGTGCAAAGTATAGCAGAATAGGTACAGATAAGTGTTTAGGATTGTATAGTACACACCATCCTTTCCCTTTGTTGTATGTTACAAAGATACAGAGCTGTCTTTTTTTGTAATCTGTTCCTCTTCAGAGACAAAAAGAGTTCTTAGTATCGTTAGAGCAATTTACCAACAATGCCAAAATGGGTCCCAACCATTTGTGTCTTGCTGCATGATACCAATGACATCTTATTATACAATGGCAAGAAAAAATTCTGGACTCTGATTGGTCAGTCTTGGGCTGGACCCATGATGTTATCCCAGCATAACATCATGGGTCTAGTCTCAGCCTCACTGTGAACCTGCAGATGAGCATTTTATGGATCCTTCCATTGATTGTTTTATGGAGCCTTCCATTGATTGTTTCATCTTCTCTTAAAAAACAAAAATATTTTTCCACACAAAATCATCTTTAAAATTATTTTTTTTACTCTGTATAACAATGAGCCATTGTATAATAGGAATAATGCACTCCAGGTGTGTGTCTTGCTGGGATAACGTCACTTCTGGGGTGATTAGTGCACCTACGCCTCTTGACCTCGTGCCTAATCACCCCAGGCGTGGCGTGTCTAACTCACTTACACAATCATGATATTCCTTTAATATTACATGTTCAAGATCTTTTCATTTCCACCACAAAACAGCAATAAAACATTGGGTCCTTATTCTTATCAAATCTACATGCAAGCACATTGGACTCAAAAAAACAATTCTAAACTTTGCAAATGTTCTGTGCATATTTGGACATTCCAGAAATTCAAGATAATAACGAAAATAGCGAAAGCAGTCATGGGAATACCATGACACGAAATTCGAGGTCATTCTATACTGCAAATCTTTATATTTGAATTGCTTAATAAGCAGTTTCTTGATATGAAGTTTGTTCTTTTCTGAAATAATTACATTCTGTAATGTTAGTTGAAATAAATGGACACACTCTATAATGCCTTTTGTTGCTTTGCTACCAACTCCCTACCCTCAATCCACCACTGCTTCCTCTACTCCTCCTACTCCATTCTCCCCCACCTTCACATTGGCAGTCCCACTGTCCCTTCTTCATCTTCAGGCTGATTTGGGTCCCTTCCTTCTTACCTATCCTTACTCCTCTCTCTCATTCTCTCTGCTTCACACTTCCTCCACTCCAAGGATCCTCACACAGTCTCCTTTTCAGACCTTCACTCCTCTGCTGGGCAGTCAGCCTTCTCCAATCACCTTCCCTCTATCTGGAACCTGCTTCCCTTCTCCCTCCATCTCCTTCCCCCCCGGCTCCCTTCGGCACCAGCTGAAACTCCTCCTACTGCCATCTGCTCCTGTACCCCTCTCCCTGGCCCTCTCCCATTGGTGCCCATAGCTTTTTTGACACTGGTCCTCCTCTGAGGTTATACCTCAGCCTGTATCAGGCTCCCTGCATTTCTACCTATGCACTGCTGCTCTCTGTTGGTACATTACTGCTGCTCATTGAGCTGTGCTGCTTGTGTTTGCACTTGTACCGTGTTATATTATACTATGATTGCACTTTATTTGTACTGAGCATCGATACCGAGTGTGTTTTATTGTATCTCATAGATTCCTAGACATGTGACAGCAGAAAAGGGCCTTCCTGTCCCATCGAGTCTGCCCATTCCCTTCCTATACCTGTCACCCCCCCCAAGATTCCCCTCATCCTCCCCTTGACAACACTCTGGGTTTGTCCCAGGCCCTCTTGAATCCCTCCACTGTACTGGCACTCACCACCTTCTCCGGCAGTCTGTTCCAGGGCTCAATCACTCTCTCTCTGTGAAGTAATGCTTCCTAACATTTCCCCTAAACCTCCCCCCTCCATCTTCAGTCCATGCCCCCTAGTTCTTGTATCTACCGTCCCTGTAAATAAGCTCCTTCCCACTTTAGTGATCCCCTTTGCATACTTGAATGTTTCAGTCATGTCCCCTCTTCCTCTTCTTATCTCCAGAAGATACAAATCTGCACCCTTTCCCTTCTCCGAGGTCGCACCTGCAAATTCACCTTGGCTCAGTGTGCCTTTCCTGATTATCAATTTTCAAATAAAAAGAACTATTAGTGTTTACAAATGGCTGAGAATACTGAAGAAAGCTTTGTGGCAGCCATATTTTATGATTCTCACCATTGATTAGTTCACAAGTAATAACAAATAATGCTACTTTTGGAGTGAGTTCCATAGTATTATAAATGGCAAAAGGTAATCCAATACGCTTTTTGGCTACAACCAGTCACGTGACCTTGTGGTTATGTTGCTCACTGTGCAGTTATCCTGGCATTTAGCTTCCTCGCATATTCCATGCTTCAAAAGTGTTGGAAAAGAATAATGTGGCAGCCATGCTTTGCCCTCACTAACTACGTTATTATATGGGCACTGTAGGTAATGTTCCCAACTCAGCCCCATGCCCCAAGCAAGAAACCAATGTTGTTTTTGTAGAAGTACCTTGTTTTTGTGCTATCAGGAAAAATACAATTGTTTTACTATACTCTGTTTTTTTCTGTATGTGATTTTAAAGACATGGGCAACATGTATTATTTTTTGTTCGTTTTTTTTTTTCACCATGAGATACACACTAAGCTGAAAGCTTGTTTACAGGTGTGACCCAGACGTGCAAGAAAGTAAAGTGACTTGCTCAGGGTCACACAGTATGCAAGTAGGGGCTGTGGAATTCAAAACCAGGTCTCCAGGTTTGCAGCTCAGAACCTTAAACCACTGCACTATACTGCCTCACTGCGCTTTCACTTTCACTCGCAGTCATGATTGAAAGACAGCTTCAGAAATATGAAAAAAAAAGAAACCCAACAATTTAATACTTTTATCACTGTGTATGTAGAGTACGTCATTAGAGTGTCTCTCCCTGAGTGAGTTACATGAACCGAGGGGGGGGAAGGTGAAAACTGGATGTACAGCAGTACAGAAACTAATGGAACCACAAGTATGGCAGCCACAGTAAGACAAATGTCCTAAAGCAAGGGCAAAAAGCAATGTAGTTCTAGCAGGTGGAGGAACTACTTGAGACATATTACAGATAAACTTTAGATATTTTTACATATTTAATCATGATTATAATTATTAAAGACATTTAAACATTAAAAAGCTATTTTATGAGTGCAATAACACATTCCAGGGTGTGGATTAAGGTAGACTGCCACATTTCCCGGGTGGCTGAAGGCACTCGGCTGCTGCACTCAGGGTGTGCGTCGATCTACTGTCATCCATACCCTCTGCTGTGTTAGTGCTAGCATCACCAGTAAAGGGCATCATGCCAAGGGACTACAGGGTGATGAACTTGGTCCCCCTGCACAAGAGTAAGGCTAGGGACAATCGGAGAAATAACAGGCCAGTGAGCCTTGCATCCATAGTTGACACACTAATAGAGGCAAGTATAAGTGAGCAAATAACTGACGGAAGGGCTTATGGGTAGGAATCAGCATGGTTTCAGGTGGTAAAGATTGTGACATATGAACTTAATCGATTTTTTTCAATTTGGTGACACCAATAGTCTCTAGGAGCCAGGCAGTCATCATTCTGTCAAACAGAAGACAGAAATAATTAAGTGCTTTCACTGGGATTTGAACCCAGGCCACCTGGAATATCATTACATTGAGTTATCAGCTGCTCCAACAAGTCGACTGGAAACTAAGACTCTCAGAAGCACCTTACTCTTTCTCTGAGGCACAGTCTGGTGCCACACAGATAATTACATTTTTATTCACAAGTGTGCGGTGTGCCTGTATAACGCACACCACACCACAGCACTGTGAATACAAATTGAATGATTACTAGTGAGCTTTTTTAATGCTTGGATAACTGGTTGGTAAAACTGCATTACAACTGCCTGGTTGTAAATACACGTTACAACCGGGAATTTGCAATCGCTCCCCGTCAATCCAGCTTGCGGCGTGAGCACTAGTCATACAAATGCTGCAGTAATTAAAAATGCTCACTAGTAATTTTAAACAAGCATTTGTCAATGCTGAATGTTGGCTTGCATTGCTGTAGCACTGGACCCTGCTTGTACATAGTTTTACTATATATTTACCCAAGATAGACCAGATGAGATGTAATATGTCATTTGTAATGGGGATCCTGATTTTACACCATTTTATACTGCATTTACCCAGGATAGTACAGGTAAGATGACATTTCTTATTTTGATTGTGGTCCTGCTTTTATAATGTATTTTTCTAGGACAGATCATTTTAGATGCAACATCTCCTTTTCAGTGGGGTTCTGCTGTAGGGTCATGTTTTTACACAGTTTTGCAATATTTTTACCCAAGATAACCCAGCTGAGACACAAATATCTCATTTCCAGTGAGGTCCTGTTTCAGCATGTCTTTGTACTATAGTTATGCAGGATAGCAGAGCTCAGATGCTATCTTGTTTTCAGTGGGATCCTGCTTTTACAGTTTTTACTCTGTATTTACCCAGGATAGCACAGCTGAGATGCAGTATCTTGTTTTTGATGGGACCCTGCTTTCACCCATTTTTATAATGCATTTACCCAGGATAGCCCAGCTGAAAAGCAAGATACATCTTCAGTGAGGTCAATGCTCTTTTCCCAGGGTAAACAGCACAGATGTACATTTCGGGGCAGGATCTGCTGTACTGGAGTCCTGCGTCTACACATTTTTACTATTTACTCAGGACTGACCAGATGAGACACAACATCTAATTTTCAGTGATGTCCTGTTTTTTTTCTTTTATTCCTTTGGTGACCAGGTAAGGCCCACTACGCACAAGTGCTACTTTTCCAGGGTGACCCAGGAGCACTGGGGAGGTTAAGTAACTTGCTCAGAGTCACACAATATGCATGTGGAGGTTGTGGGAATCAAACACAGGTCTTCTTGACGTAACAAGCTCATTCACAGCTCATTACTCTAACCTCTAGGCTATACTGTCAGCCCCTTTCACACATTTTTAGATTGCATTTACCGTGGATAGGCCAGCTGAGAGGCAATATCTAATTTTTAGTGGGCTCCCACATTTTGACCCCAAATTCTAAGTCTTTTTATGATCTGACATTATGCTCAAGACAGATGGAAGTTTTTAAATCCTATCCAGAAGGTGATTTTGCAGTGCAAGTGTCACTCTTGTGTCTGCCCACTCCAATCTTCAATGTTATGCTCATCCAATATAGATCAAATCACAAGGGGCATTTTGGAGAATAAATTACCCCTGCGGTTTGGCAGGTGATAAAGTCCTCAGTTTTGACCACCAGTCCTGTGGCACCATTTACCACTGTTATACAAATAATTTTTTGTTGAATAGTAATATAAAGGGGAGCTTCCCCTGTGGATCTTGTGTTCATTGTTCAAACACACGTAAGTTAAAACAGTGCCCTCCTCGAATCACCTCACCCCAGTTGCCTATGTACTTTCTGAGGTGCAGTCTCTGAAGCTAAACAAAGTACTTTGGGTGTGGTTGCATCAGAGAGTGACACAACAGCGTGACCACCTCCTTCCTCCTGCTGGAGATCCCCCTCCCTGTGCACCCCTGCATCCCACTAGCCCTACCCACTGCCTTGTCACACTGCCCAGCCACCGTGAGGTCCTCAGATATGATACATAGAAACATAGAAACATAGAAGTTGACGGCAGATAAGGACCGCAAGGCCCATCCAGTCTGCCCATTTCTTTTTCTACCTTATAAATGTGCCATCGGCCTTTGCTCTGTCAGTGACCTATCTATTCATAGTCATTTGTATTGCTCCCTTATGCCTATCCCATGCCTGTTTGAAGCCCTGCACTGTATTCATAGCCACCACTTCTTGTGGTAAGCCATTCCATGCATCTACCACCCTTTCTGTGAAAAGAATTTCCTCACATTCCCCTTAATCGGCCTCCCTCTAATCTCATGCTGTGTCCTCTTGTCCTGCTATTTTCTTATATTTAAACATGTTAGACTCTTTCACCTTGTTTATGCCCTTAAGGTGTTTAAATGTCTCGATCATATCACCTCTCTCCCTCCTTTGCTCAAGGGTATACATATTGAGCTCCGTTAATCTGTCCTCATATGTCTTCTGATGCAGTCCCTGCACCATTTTGGTTGCCCTTCTCTGGACTGCCTCAATTTGGTTAATGTCCTTGTGAAGGTGTGGCCTCCGTACTGCAGTACTCCAGATGAAGACCTAACCAATATCTCGTGCAGAGGATTATTACCTCCCTCTTATGACTTGATACCTACTAATACCCCTAACACCCCTAGCCTTACCTACTGCTTTAGGGGTCTGCTTGGATGATTTCAGGTCATCAGTGATGATGATGCCCAAGTCTCTTTCTTCCTTTGTGACTGCTGAACTCCCTCCCAGCCTATAAGTGGCTTCAGGGTTTCTCTTCCTATGTGCATGATTTTGCACTTCTTTGCATTAAATCCCAGTTGCCACTCTTCTGACCATTCTGCTAGTTTATCCAGATCTCTTCTCATTCTGCCCACCCCATCTGGATCATCTACTCTGTTGCAGATCTTGGTGTCATCTGCAAACAGACAAGCCTTACCCTCTAGTCCATCTGCGAGGTCCCTAATGAAGATGTTGAATAGGACTGGCCTAGGACTGATCCCTGAGGTACCCACTTGTGACTTGCATCTCTTCTGACTGTATACCATTTACCACCACTCTCTGTTTTTGCCAGTCAACCAGTTTGCACCCAGTTGACCAACTTCTGACCCACCGAGCCTACCTAGCTTATTTATCAATCTTCTATGTGGAACAGTGTCAAAAGCTTTGCTGAAGTCCAAGGTAGCGACATCAACTGCTCCCCCTTGGTCCACCACTCTGGTTACCCAGTCAAAGAAATCTATGAGATTAGTTTGACAGGACCTTCCTTTGTAAACCCATGCTGTCTTGGATCCTGTGCCCTATGGATTCCAGGTGTTGCACTATCCTTTCCTTAAGGAGTGCCTCCATAATCTTGCCCACTACTGAGGTAAGACTGACGGTCTGTGGTTCCCGCCCCTCCTCCCTGCTACCACTCTTGTGGAGCGGGATCACATGAGCCCTTCTCCAGTCTTCTGGGACCTCTCCTGTGCTCAGAGACTCACTAAACAATTCTGCTAATGGCTCTGCTAGTTCCTCCTTTAGCTCCTTAAGTACCCTGGGATGTATGCCATCAGGTCCCATTGCCTTATCTACCCTGAGCTTAGCAAGCTCTTGTAGGACCCTTTCTTTTGTGAAGGGAGTAGTGCTCACCTCCCTCCCCCCTGTGTCCATGATGCCACTGTGGGCCTGCCCTACCTTCTTTTCAGTAAATACTGAGCAAAAGTATCTATTTAGGATAGATGCCTTTACAGGGTCCTCCTCCTCACATGCTCCCTTTCTCCATTAAGCTTAGCAATACCCCTCTGGACTTTCTCCTTTCACTAATGTATCTATAGAAAGTCTTGTCACCTTCTTTTACTGTTCGTGCTAGTGTTTCCTCAGTTTGGGACTTTGCCTGCCTTACTGCCTTACCTGCTTCCCTTAGGGCAGTTTGGTATGCCTCCCTATCTTCATCCCGCTGTGTTCCTTATATTTTCTGAAGGCCAGCCTTTGGCTCCTGACCTTTTCTGCTACTGTATTTGAGAACCAAAGTGGTTTCCTTCTTCTTTTCACTTCCTTTTCTGTCTAACACAATGGGATGTTGCTTCAAGATTGTATACTTAATGCTTGCCCATTGCCTGTACCTCCTCACCTGTGTTTTTTTTGCCAGGCTAGCTTAACTCTGTTGGCCATCTTATCAAAGTCAGCTCCTCTGAAGTCCTATTTTTTGCCTTGGAATGGGATGATTTAGATGTAGTAGCCAAATTGAACCATACCATGTGATGGTCACTGGCCCCAGGTGACCTTCTACCTGGAGATCTGTGATCCCTTCTTTGTTAGTCAGTACTAGATCTAGGATAGCCCTGTCTCTTGTGGGTTGCTGTACCAGTTGTTTGAGGCCCTCCTGCAGGGAATCCACTATGAGTCTAGTTCTGGCAGATGTTCCTGCTGGTATTGATCAATCTGTATCTGGCATGTTGAAGTCTCCCATTATCAGAACCTCCTTTAGCTGTCATGTTTTGTATATCTTCTAACAGTAAGTGTCTATGTCCTCCCTCTGGTCTGGGGCCTGTAGACAACCCCAGTTCTTATGGCTGTCCCATTTCCTGTTTCCAGGGTGACCCACAGTTCTTCTGGCTCCTTATGTGTATTCTGAATTTCTGTGGCTTTGATATTTTCATTAACATACAGGGCCACTCCTCCCCCTTTTTGCACCTCGGTCTCTTCTGAACAATACAAAGCCAGGTACTGAAGTCTCCCAAGTGGTTACTGGTAAACCACGTCTCACTAATTGCTACTATGTCCAGTTTAGCCTCTGACATTATTGCCTGCAGGTCTGGGATCTTATTTCCCAGGCTGTGAGCATTGTGTACATGATTTTCCATTGGCCAGATTTTGGTGTGTTAGTTGTTGGGTGAAGTTTGGCATTACCCCAGTGCATCGTATGGGGAGACAAACCTTTTTCTTACCTGGTGATGCAAATGAGCAGCAAACACGCTGAATTCCTGTTTGACCACTAGCTGAGGGGAAGGGTGTTCTTCCCATTCACGTATGGGTGCTGCACCCCTCTCCCCATTGCTAGTTTAAATATTCTGCAAAGACGTCAAACTTCTGCCCCAATGCACTGACTCCCTCTTTAGTCAGATGCAGTCCATCAAATTTAAAGAACTTTCGCTCCCAGAACTGTTGCCAGTTCCTACAAATCTGTGTCCTTTTCCTGGCACCAGTCCTTGAGCCACGTGTTTAGCTCCCCTATCTCCCCTTCTCTGACCTTCCGTCCATCTGCTCCTTCTCCCAGACTGGCAGGATCTCAGAGAAGGAGATGCTAGACGAAATAGATGATAGTTTGTCACTAGCCTAGTCAGGTGTTCCTTGGTCTCACAACTGACGGCTGGCGAGATCGTGAGTCCCTATGTGTACTAGGACATCAATGTTTTCTCCTGCTTTGTGAACAATTTTAGCAATCACGGTCAATGTCTCTCCATGCTGATGTACCTGGAGACATTTGACCATCACCCTGGCTGGAGATGGGTATCAACTCCCGAATCATGGAGTCTCCTATGATCAGAAGTTTTTTGGATTTCCTTTGTGCTTGTTTAGTTTTGGTACCTGATTTGGGTGAGTATTGTTGTGCTAGCTCCTGTGCAGATGTTCTGCTCTGCAGTGTCTTCTGCCTCTTTATTTGATTTCAGAGATAGAGGCAGATACCTGTTTGTAGTGTTTATATGGTTTTGGGGTAATGTGTTTGGAGAGCAGAGTGATGGGGCACCTGATTTGCTCCTCCTAACCACCTGCCAACCTCCTGGACCAACTACCCTCTGCGGTCGAGGTTTTTCTGTTGGATGCTGGGGAAATGGCGGGTGGTTCTTATAATGTATTTCCTCTTCAATATGAAATTTGAGGCGTGCAATCTCTGCCCATGCTGCCCGGAGCTGAGACCTAAGATCTCCAAAGGCCCAGCATGTAGGACAGTGTCCTAAATCCTGTAAGACTGTCCTTCTGAAAATTGTTCCACAGTACCTGCAGTTAATGAAATCCATTCCAAATAAGTTGCTGGGTTTGTAATCTAGTCAGAGTAATTAGAAGGAAAAAAAAATGCAAGTAATGGTTTAATTGTGCTTTGTTTAACTTGTTATAACAAGTTAAATTACTAGTGCTCTGTAAATGAGATCACCTTGTGGAGCCCCACTGATCCGCCCCTTTCTGCTCTGCCACAGGAAATGTCACAACTGTGGTACCCTATAAAAGGAGTGTAGCGTGGGGTGGTTAGATGGTGGGTGGCTGGGCCCTTCCCTGCCAAAAAGAAGAACCACTGACGAAAGAACAAGGAGGTAAGAGCAGAAACAATCAGTCAACAACAAATGCAGTAACCCTGAAAGCTTATCCTAATGTTAGATAAAACTGTAAAACCTGTAAAGCACCACCTGTAATAATTTCAGAGAAGATATACCCTGTAAGAAATACTTTGCTCCAGAGAAAAATAAAGCAGTAACAGAAGATATACCTTGCAAAGACAATTTGAATCAGAAGATTACAGCAGTAATCTGTTAGCTTTACACCTGTAGGCACACCTTGTAATAATGCAGAAGAAGGTATACCAGCAACAACAATTTGAATCAGAAAAATAAAGCAATGAAATGTTAGCAACAAACAGTAGCAATCCCTGTGAGTAAAAAATAAAAACACCACCACACAGTAAATCTGCTTAGCCAAACTAAGTCTTAATCCTTCTCCCTTGCTCTGGTAAGTTTCTCTACTCTGCCTTTCAAGCAGTCTTAGAAGGAAAGAGCTCAGGTGAAGCTAGGTGCCTTGGCCAGCAAACCAAGTCTTCTACCTCCATCACAGAGGTCTCTTTCCTGTTTAGTTGCTGTTTGTTCCCCCATCCCTTACTCAGCACTGGTGTTCCTATGCCCTAAGTGAATGATTTAGCCCTTTTGGAACTTGAACTCCAGCTGCCATGTTATTTGTTTATTTATTTATTTGAAAATTCGTGACCGGGAAAGGCACATTAAGCCAAGGCTCATTTCCAGGTGTGATGGGGAAGGGAAAAGGGGACACAAATACACAGCATTGACACAGTATACAGTTAAATGCAATAACATCAGGTGATGGAGGACATTGTCAACGAGAGGCTGGGGGGGACCTGGAAAAGTCGGGATGCCTGGACGATAGACAGCATGGATTCATCCTGGGGAAATCATGTCAGACAAACCTTGTGGAGTTTTATTACTGGGTGACGAGTGCCTTGGACCTGGGTAGACCAGTGGACGTCCTCTTTCTTGACTTCAGCAGGGCATTTGACTCTGTTCCTCATGGGGACCTGTTGGATAAGCTGGGAGAAATGGGGGTGGGGAACCAGATGATCAGATGGATAGGCAATTGGCTCCAGGACCGGACCCAGAGGGTCGTGGTTAGCGGGTTAGTCTCATCCCTAAGGAGGGTCATTAGTGGGCCCCTCAGGGATCGGTCCTGGGCCCCTCCTGTTCAATGCCTACATCTCTGACATAAGGACAGGAATCAGGAGTGAGATGAGTCTCTTTGCAGATGACTCGAAACTGGGGGTGGTGGTGGATGGGGAGGAGGGAGGTGGCCCTACAGGGGACCTGGAGGCTCTGGAAAGGTGGTCTAGAAAGTGGAAGCTGAGGGTTCAATGCAGGAAATGCAAGGTACTGCACCTGGAGCCAGAAACCTGGGCCAAGTGTACAACCGGAGAATGCTACAAGTCTCTATGGCTGAGAGGACCTGGGGGTGGTGGTGGATGTCAAGATGAACAGCTCGGAGACTTGTAGGAGGCAGCGCCAAGGCCAACAGGATGCTGGGATGCATCGCTGGGGATCACTTCCAGAAGGAGGAAGTGATACTCTCTGTATAACTGCTTGGTGAGGCCGCACCTAGAGTACTGTGTGCAGTTTTGGAGGCCACACTTAAAGAGGACATTGAACTCCTGGAGAGGGTCAGAGGAGGGCAACCAAAATGATCTGGGGCTTGGGGACAGAACCTATGGGGAGAGCTCAAAGAGCTACATATGTACACATTGGAAGAGAAGGGACGGGGGACATGATAGAGGTCTTCAGGTACATGAAGGGGGTAAAGAGGGGAGGAGCAGTCAGGGTGCTCCGAAGGAAGGAGGGGGGGCAACTAGATGGCATGGGTGGAAGCTGCAGGGAGGAAGATTCAGGGGAGAAAGGAGGAGGTGCTACTTCACTGAGAGGGTGGTGGAGCCATGGAATGCACTGCCCAGGGGGCTGGTGGAGGCAGAGATGGTGGAGGGGTTTAAGAGGGGGTGGGACAGGTACAGAGGAAGTGTTCTGGAAGCAAAGTCCAGTGCAGCAAGAATATCTGAGACTGTGAAGGGAGAAGCCAGAGAGGGTGAGGGGGGAAGCAAGGTCAGCTCCCAGGGTGGGGACTGACCAAACAAGCAGACACGAAAGACCATTAGGCCTATTCTGCTGGCATTTTAGTATGTTAGTAACGTAGCATTGACACAGTTCATAGTTATAGTAACGTGGAATAAAGTATGCAATTAAAATAGGAGTAAGTACAGTAAGAGCCAGCACCAAAAAAATCAGGCATGTCAGCCACACCTACACTAGGGTAGGAGGCAAATGTAAGGGGGTAAAGTTAGGTGGGGGAGAATAGGAGCAGGGTGAGGGAAGGAGCTTCAGCTGGTACCCGAAGGAAACAAGGGTGGTAGTGAAACAGACATTATTGACCATTCTTTGAGTCTCCCTGCACATTTTTTCACTCCCTCCTGAGTGTCAACTCTTGCAAATTTTGGTGTCATTTGCAAAAAGGTATAATTTTCATTCCAGCCCTTCTGCACTGTTCCCTGTGAGGATATTGAAGAGGAATGGTCCCAGTACTGAGACCTGTGGTATGCTGCTGGTCACTGTGCCCTTCTTAGAATGATTGCCATTAACTGCCACCCTCTATCTCGTATCTGTTAACCAGCTTCTACCCCAATTTGCCACTTTATATCCAGCTCCTAAGCTGGTCAACTTCCTAATCAGCCTCCTGTACGGCACCGTGTCAAAGGCCTTTCTAAAGTCCAGAAAGGCCACCTCCACTGACCTCCCCTGATCAATTTTCTTGGTCATCCAGTCAAAGAAATCTATTGGATTAGTTTAGCATGACCTCCCTCTCTGTGAATCCATGTTGTCTGTAGTCTTGCAGACAATTGGATTCAAAATACCGTACCAGTCTTTCTTTGAGTGCAGTTTCCATTCATGTCTCCACCACTAAAGTGAGAGTGACAGGCCTACTGCCGCTTTTATGTAGGGGGACCACGTCAGCCCTTCATGCACCTCAGGAACCACACTTGTTTCCAGAGAGCTGTTAAACAAGGCTGTCTGTGGGTCAGCTAGCACCTCAGTGAATTATTTTAGCTTCCTTGGGTGAAGGCCATCTGGTCCCATAGCCTTGCTTACCTTTCAGGTTGCAGGTCCCTTCAGGACTATTTCCACTGAAAATTGATTTATGTCAGCCTCGCCTGCCCCCCAATTCCCACTTCTCCTTGATGTTCCATTCCCTCTTCCCTCCACTGTGAAGACTGAGCAGACGTCTTGGTCCACTTCTGCATAGTCTCCCCCTTCCAACGTTCTAATCTCTACTATCCCTCACCTTGTTTTCCCCTTCTCACTTATGTACCTGGAAAAAGTCTTCTCCCCTTTAGTGACCCCTTTGGCAATCTTGGGGGAGTTCAGGGAGCTGGGGAGTGGTCCTAGACAGGTAGCATGCTCAGTGGCGTTTGCTGAGACGCTGCCTGTCTACAATGGGGGAAGGAGAGGGTCCCCTGCATCGGGAGCTTGAACTCATGGCTGAAGGAATGGTACGGAGAGGAGGGGTTCAGCTAAACTGGGGACTGGGGATCCACCTGGGAAGATGAGGGCCTATACAGGGGTGATGGCCTGCAACCATCCGGGAGGGTAAACCACAGTCCTCAGTGGATGGTTCAAATGTTACACATCCAGGAACATTTAAACTAGCTGAGGGGGGTTATGGAAGGAAGTGGGGAGGCAGAAACTGCCAGCCGACAGGCTGAAGTAGAAAGTGATGCAGGCAAAAAAATGCACTACTCAGCCACAATATAAAGTGTAAAAAATACTTTAAGTAAAAGATGCCAAAAGACCGGGCACATACACAAGACACAAACGACCCCAAACGTTTTCGTACCAACTAGTACGTCATCAGGGGGATGAAGTAGAAAGCACCTACCATTCCCCACCCCTACCATCTAACTCACTTCTTCCCCCTCCATTGCCTCGTCCTGCTCCCTTCTTCACTTGGCCTTGCAACCTCTCCCATGAGTTGCTCATGGGGTTATTCTGGTTGCATTGTGTCCTACTCTGTTAACTCTCTACTCCCTTGCCCTAGTCTCCTGTTCTGCTTGAATCACTTGCTGACAATTTTGCACTGTTTGAACTACTTTCTGCATTTATGCAATTAAGTATATATGTGTATAACCTTGCCTAAGCAACTTGTATTTATCCGTATCACTTGTTATTACAGCATCTGTACGCACTGTGTTATTTGTATATAATTACTAGTTACAGTTTTTTCCCCATAGGGAAACTGGGTTATAATTCTAGCGTTATAACCTGCTGGTTATAACAACGAATGCATGCCCGGTTTCCCTATTTCCCCGCATGTGCCTACCATGATCTTCCTGTTCCCAGCACCGTATAATGGTCATCCCCGCTCCTCAGTGCTGAAATGTTCGCCGAGTTGGCGGTAAGTTATTTTTTTTAAAAAAAACAAAACTATCAATGTACACAAACCAGGGGCCAAACATTTTTTGTCCAAAATAAATAAAAAAAAAGTAAACACTGCTTCTGTTTAGGTGAGAGCCACTACAGACCGCATTGAAACTCCAGCGGTCCGTGGCTTCTCTCGCTAGATGAATCCATGTGTAGCATTTTGTATAATTGCTGTGGCAGAAAAACAATCTAACAATTATACAAAATAAAGATGGGTAACTTGGTAAAACTCAGATTTTACACACCCTCGGGTGGGATGCCTTCAGTTGGGTAAGTTACTTTTTCTATTACTTTTGGAAACTTGTTCCAGAAAGCTCTGTGCAGTCACTAGCAAGGATGGAGAAGTACTGAAAAAAGTAATACACCTTACAGTTAAAATTACTTATGTCTTTTTATACAAAAGTAATATGGAACTGTAACTAATTACATTTATTTGAAAGTAACTAGCCTATTACTTTCAAATAAATGTAATCTCTTATAGTTATTTATTATTTTTGTGTTGTTTTTGTACAAAAAGAAATAAGTAACTGTAACTGTCAGCTGTATTACTTTTTCTAGTACTTCTCCATCCTTGCTAGTGACTGCACAGAGCTTCCTAGATCAAGTTTCTAAAAGAAATAGAAAGTAATAGAAGAAGTAACTTACCCAACACTGGATGCTTTCATAAACCCCTTGAGCTTTGCTCTCGTGGTTTATGTGGCATCCCACCTCTCAGGGTGTGTGTGTAAAATCCTTGTTATAACCAGCTACCCATCTATTATTCTCTATATAATAACTGGCTCTGCCTTTTTCCCATAGGGAAACCATGGCATAATTTGCCGTTATAAAGGAGCGTTTATAATGGCAAACATGCATTGGTTTCCCCCATCTATACGTCTCTGCTGCACCTTGTCCCTTCCAATCGCTGGACAGCATGTTTTCCCTGAAGACTGGAACCGCCATTTGACTAGCGTAAGTGGCAATTTAAAAGAATATCTGCAAGGGAAATGTAAAGTTGTCATACTACAGACAGAATTTTCTTTTTTTTTCAAAAAAAGAAAACCGAACGGTGATCACGGGCCAAGCATGCTGAAATGTAACCACGCCTAGGCACGAAGGAACCTTCATTTTATATAATTGCTGTGGCAAAAAGGCAACCTAGCAATTATATAAAATAAAATGGGTCGGGTGTAACTCAAAGTTTATATTACCGGGTTAGATGTTTTGATAAACCCCTCGAGCTTTGCTCTCGGGGTTTATGTAGCATCTAACCCCTCGGGTGTGTGTAAACTTCTTGTTACACACCCGACCCATACTTTATTCTATATATAATGTATATGTCTTGTATTATTGTACATATATTGTGATTCATATGCTATTGTACAAGTGTCTTTGCACACTTATCTTGCTTTATTTTGTGTTCTCTGTACCCCTCCTTGTACCCTCCTCCGGGTCGCCCCCGGAAAAGGGACTTTTTATCTCAGTGGGCTTACCCAGTTACCAAAATTCAGAAAAATAAATAAGTAGGGAGAACCCATGGGGAGAAGAACCCCCCTAAGGTGTAAATTAATAAAGGAAGCAGGGTGGTAGAAACAAAGGGGAAAAGAACAGGAACATTAAAAAGAGAAAGGGGAGGGGGGAAGGGGACAAAAAGGAAAAAAGGGGGTACAAACAGAGTGCTAACATAATCAAGAAGGCCATGAGTGCAAATGCTAGAAGTCTGGGAAATAAGATTCTAGACATAGAGGCCATCATGGTAGAGGCCAACCTGGATATTGCAGCCATTACCGATTCATGGTGCACTGAAAACCATGACTGAGACATGGCCATAACAGACTACAATCTGGTCAGGAAGGTGATGGTGGGAAGGAAAGGAGGGGATGTGGTGCTTTATATAAGAAAAAGCATAAAAGCAACAGAGATACAAAGAATACAGGGGAGTGCAGAGGTATTGTGGGTCACCCTGGAGTTGGGGAATGGAGCCACTCTTCACATAAGCATGATCTACAGATCTTCAGCATAAGAAGAGAACTTAGATAATATACTGGTTGAAGCCAATGGCAAAATGGCAGAAAAAGAGGAGGTGCTGCTGGTGGGGGACTTCAATCTGGGGGATGTAGATTAAAGCTTCCCAGCTGTGGCTTCAGGTAGAAGCAGGGACATCCTGGACTCCCTGCAGGGGGCATTCCTCAGACAACTAGCCAATGATCCCACTCATGATGAGGCAGTACTAGACCTGGTGCTCACTAACAGGGATAGTGTTGCAGACGTCAAGGTGGGAGGCTATCTAGGGACCAGTGATCACTGTACATTGTGGTTTAATATAAGGATAGCTGCAGAATTGAACCACACAAAGGAGAGGGTCCAGGACTTCAGGAGTGCCATTTAATAAAGATGGGTGAATACTTCATGGATGACCTGGCAAGGGGGGCTGACCTGGGTGGGGTGGGGTGGAGGAACAGTGGGCAAAGCAAAAAGAAGGCATAGTGAAGGCCAAAAAACCTCTGTATCAAGTGAGCAAAAGCAAGAGGAAAAAGAAACCACTGTGGTTCTCAAAAGAGGTGGCGGAAAAGGTAAAAGCTAAAACTGTAGCATTCAAAAGGTACAAGAAGATACAGATGGAGGAGGATAGGGAGGTGTATTGGGGGAAACAGAGGGAATCAGGGAAAGCAGTAAGGAGCATGAAGGCAGAAACCTCAGAGAGAACAGTCTAGGCAGTAACAAAGGGGCAAGACATTTTATAGGTATGTAAGTGAAAAGAGGAAGACCAAGGGAGGGATTGTAAGTTAAAAAGGGGGGCGTACAGGGGACCGGGAAAAAGCAGGCATCTTGAACAAATACTTCTACTTAGTGTCTCATAGGAAGGGAAGGGAGGGACTGCAAAAATTAACAGGAGGTTCGAAAAGGGGAGGTGGACAAAGTCCTTTTGGAGGAGACAGTCCTGAAGGGACTCGCTGATCTGAAAGTGGACAAAGCAATGGTGCCAGGCAGGGTGCATCCAAAGGTGTTGAGGGAGCTCAGGGAGGTACTGGCTGCACCTCTGACAGTCCTATTTAACAGATCACTGGAAACTGGAGTGGTTCCAGAGGAGTGGAGGAGATGTAGTCCAGCTTCACAAAAGTAGTAGCAAGGAGGAGGCTTGCAATTTTGGGCCCATCACCCTGCCATCAGTAGTGGGAAAGTTAAGGGAAATGCTTCTGAAGGAAAGGATTATGGAATATCGTGAATCCAACAAGTTGCAAGACCCAAGACAGCATGAATTCACAGCGGGGAGATCATTTCAAATGAATCTGATAGATTTCTTTGACTGAGTGACCAAAGAATTAAATCACAGTGAAGCGGTGTATGTAGCCTACTTAGATTTTAGTAAGACTTTCAACACCGTTCCACATAGGAAACTAGTAAGCACGTTGGATAGCTTAGGAGTGGGACCAAAGGTGGTAAACTGGGTGAGAAATTGGTTAGAGGATAGGTCACAGATAGTGGTGGTAAATGGAGTTTAGTCCGAGGAAGGAAGAGTGACCAGCGGGGTACCTCAGGGATTAGTGCTGGGACCAGTCCTTTTTAAGTGACATTGCAGAGGAGCTGGAAGGGAACACATTAAGATCTACAAGAAGGTGGGCATTCTGGGGGTGGGGTGGTGGAAAGAATGAGCAGGGACCTAAGAAAACTTGAGAAATGGTCAAGGATATTGCAGCTGGGTTTAAATGCAAAAAAACTGCAAAATAGATCCGGCCCAGTGGTGAAGAGGACTGAGGCACTGTGGGTGCCTTACCTCATCCAACGCTGGTGACCCGGGTTTGGGAACAGACGTGGGTCAGTCGGGGTTGGCCGGGAGAGGAAGGATTGAGCATCCGTGGGACTGCTCTCCTCCCTCGGGGAGGGGGCATTCCATGACTCACCACTTGACTGCCACCTGGAGGAATCCGGATGGTGGTGCGTGCGAGTCACAAAGTGGGAGGTTCATGTTCAGAGCATCAGGGAGCATCTCCGCAGAGGTGGAGCTTACACAAAATTGAAGTTTGCTTGAGATGGGTGGTTTAGTGGCAGTTTCCATCCTCATCCAAGCATACTAGTTATTTGGTAGATACTGCTGCTTAGACCCTGTCTGATGTCTCTGGCATTGACTTGCACCCTGGTAGTGGCAGTTCCTGGTTTGCATCTCAGATATTTCAGGTCGGGTCTTGTAGCGTATCCCTGCTAAGTAGACAGGGGCCTTTTCCCTAGTTTATATTTGTACTTCTGCTAATCATTTTGTTTGACCTATCGGACACTCCCTTTATCAGACTGTGTCTGGGAAGTGGCAGTTCCTCGGCAGTGGCCGGGCATGTTGGATAGGGTCAAAAGATTTTTTCATTGATGCTCCTATCAGCATAAGGATGACTGTGTCCATTTAATAATTTTTTAGTAAATGAACTGCTTGATGCCATCTGATGCTCCCAGCACTAGATTGCCTTGGCAGTGGCAGTTCCTCAGCTGTGGCTGGATGCTTTGGACGTGCTCATATAGTCTTTGTTAAGACTAGACTAGGTAATTTTTCCCCATTTTCTCCCTTTTTTCAATTTTATATTTTTTAATATGCTGATGTTACTGATTTTATATTTGATTTTCCTAGATGGGTTTTATATTTACCCAAAGCAGAACATCAGTGGGGAGTTACCTACAATAGATTGTGTGCCTCATTTGGCTCTGGGTTTTAGTACAGGACTTACTTGTCCAGGGTTGGATTTCATGTTTCATTATTCCAGAAGTATGTTGTAAATATACAATTGATCAGGAGATATGATGTTTGACTAGGTTTTTTAAATCACAGGTCTCAAATTGTATATTTACATCAATCAAATACAATTTTTCAAATTTCAGAGAAAAGTGCATAAAATCTTGGAATCATTCCTCTTTTTTAAGAGGACTATGATTCTTCTGTTATTATTGATGTCTGAATCAGTCCACCCTAATCCACGCCCTATTACAGAAGGAACTTCTATTGGTTCTTTTCCTAAGAACTCAATTAACATGGCACATTTAAATGTCCAAAGTTTACTTGCGAAGTGGGTCAGTTTTACAGTATGGTCAGTACAGTATCAGTTTGAGGTCATTGCTCTGTCCAAGACCTGGTTATCTAACAGGGTGCCAGACAAAGCAATTGATCTGGAAGGTTATAATATATATTGGTCTGATAGAAGGGATAGAAGAGGTGGGGGTTGTTTATTCTACATCAGAAATCATTATACAGTGATTCCTGATGAACCTGTTATTGGACCCTCTACCTGTGACTACCTGTCCTTGAAACTTATCCTGGGTGAACACAAAAAAATGAACTCTTACTGTAGTTTACGCACCTCCACGTTCACAGGAGGAGGGCCAAAAATTGAAAGAGATAATTAGAGGATCCCTCCCTATAAATAGGGAATTGATAATTATGGGTGATTTAAATATGAATTGGTTGGGGAAGGAATCAGTGAAGTACAGGGATTTAGTCACCAACCATAGGCTGTCTCAAATCATAGATACCCCAACGAGGATTAATTATAAAAATGGTTATTCATCATTATTGGATTGGATTTTGGTCTCTAATACTAATAAGATAATACAGTCCGGGGTTTTGTCACACACTATCAGTGACCATTGTCATGTATATTGCTGTTGGTCAACTAAGAAGAAGACAGTGGCCCCAGTGTTTATTTTTTCATGCAATATGAAAAAACTTGATGGTGGGAAGTTCAGGGAAGCAGTAGCCGCCGTTGATTGGTCTGGGATTGAACAGGCTAAGGATGTGGATAGGGCTTCGACTAATTTTTGTTCCGCCCTTAATTCTATTTATGATAAGTTTGTTCTCTTAAAAAGACATCGAATATGGGATGAAAAACACTAGTGGGTCACTCCTGAACTTCTTAAGATGATGAGAGAACAAGATAGTCTACGGAAAAGCTACAGGAAATCACTCAGTCAAGCATTGCTTGTGGCATATAAGGCCACAAAAAAACAGATGTAAAACTTTGGTTAGAACATTGAAAATATTTTTTTGTAGATAGGCAAAAGGAATTTGTTGGGAGGAATGCTTCTGAAACTTGGAAGTTAATCAACAAACTATTAGGGAAAAAAATGTTCCTCTAGTTTTCAATGTTTAAATACTGCTTCAGGGATAATTACAGACTCAGTCTTGATTGCTCAGGAATTTAATGATTTTTTACTGATTTATCAAAATATATACCAGTGGAAAAAGTCATCACGGGAACCCCCAATAGTATTGGTCATGATCTCGATTACCCTCGATTTTATGTTAGATTGCTTTCTCCTATTGAGGTTATGGAGTATCTTTGGAAAATGGATCCTCGCCCCTCCGTTGGGAGGGATGGGATTGATTATCAGCTTATGAGGATCACTGCGGACATCCTGTGTTTTCCTCTAACTGCTCTTTTTAATTTATCTCTCTGTTCTTCTACTTTTCCTACTATATGGAACAATTTAGGGGTTGTTTCTATGAATAAAGCAGGAGACTTAACTAATGTTCAGAATTACCATGCCATTTCATTATTAGTTCCATTGTCTAAAGTACATGAGAGAATTATATTTGACCAAACTATTGAATATACTTATCAAAATATAATATTCTTACCCCTGCCCAGCATGGCTTCAGGCCTGGCCATAGTACCAAGATGGCCTTGGTGGGGTTCACGAGCACAGTCCAGATGGCCCTGGATAAGGGGCATTATACCGGGGCTGTGTCCGTGGATCTCACCAAGACCTTTGACCTGGTGGATTACAGTCTCCTTCTATCAGTTCTTGATGAACTGGGTATGTCTGGTGATGTGGTCAGATGGTATAGAAGCTATCTTGGGCAACGTTTGCAGGTGACAAAAATCAGTGGTCAACTCTCATCTGCAGCTTCTGTTTCACTGGGCGTTCCTCAGGGGTCTATTCTGGGTCCTCTTCTTTTTAGTCTTTCTTTGAACACACTTCCTTCAGTTTGTATTAATTCTCAGAATTTACTTTATGCAGATGAAGCAGTGATCCTCATGAGCGGATCAGATTTCAGGACTGTCCAGAAACACTTGTCCAGTGACTTTCTAGCTATGTATAATTGGTTTATTAATAATAGACTGGTGCTAAATGATAAGAAAACAAAATCATTGTTTTTGGCAATGCTAGAAGGAAAATAGGGGATAATCTTACATTTTCCCTCCAGACAGCTATGGGTGTGGACATCGAACAAGTTCAACAATTTAAATATTTAGAATTATTAATTGATGAAGGTATGACTTTTGAACCCCACATTACTGGCATGATTAAGGCTACTCTTCAAAAATTGGGAGCATTGTATCGTTTAAATTTTTAACTGGTTCCCTCAACCAGAAAACTTCTTGCCCAAAGTTTTCTTATTCCATTTATAGATTATGGTATATATTTTTTTATTTCTCAGCAGGGGAAGGGTTATTAACAAAAGTTAAGACTTTATTGAATCAAATATCTAGATTTTCTACACAACTTCCAGCATGGACGCATCACTGCAGTCTATTGAGGGTGGCTGGGCTGCTTCCCTTAGAACTCTGTTTTAAACAACAGTTAGGATTTTTAGTTAAAAAGACAGCCATGAATCAAGCTCCTGTTATATTGACTTCCATGTTTGAGAAGCATTTTCATCCTGTCCCAACTTGTCTATCAGGAATTGCGTTTTTTGCAATACCCAGGATGAAAACCTAATTAGGACAAAATTCTCTACCATATGTACTTCCATATTTTTTTAATTTTTTACTGTCCATCTCTGACTGTTTAAACACTTCACTTTTGACATTCAGAATGAAGCTGACTGCTTATTTAACAGCTGAAACTGAATGTGAATGTATTACTTGATTATGTTGTGTTAATGTTTTAGATAATTCTTTGCTTAATGTAGCTTGTTATGCTTATGTATTTTACTATGTGTATTGTTTGTATTTAAACTGGTTGACCATGTAAATGGGTCTTTAGCCTATAGAGCTTCCAGTATAAATAAATAAAACAAACATACAGACAAACACAATGTGCTCATCGCATCTCCGTGGAGCCCAGGGGAAAACATAGGAGAAAAAATGGAGGATTAGCTTCATGAAGCCTGCTGTCATGCTGATGGCCCACCCGATCTCTTTGGGTCTGGGACAATCTGGATTTGTGTTCTGGATGGGGGAGGATGGCCCTCCCTTCCTGGCCCAACCATGGGGGGCAATCTGCGGGGCATAATGGCCCTCCAACACTGGAGGAGCATTGGAATGGTTCCAGTTGATGGGGATGGGGCTGAATACAATTGGCCATACCTGACAAGGAAAATAAACACCTCTATGGAGAAAAAAAAAATTCAAAAATCATGCACTTAGGGTACAGAAACCTGAACATGGAGTACAAAATGGGGGGAGTGGACCACAACCAAACAAGAAAGAGACCTGGGCTAATCATATTCAATGACCTAAAGGTGGCCAGGCAGTGCAACAGGGCAGTTGGGGGGGGGGATAGTGGGATGTTGGGGTACATAGGGAGGGGTATCACCATCAGAAAGAGGGAGGTGGTGTTGCTTCAGTATAGATCACTGGTAAGATTTCAACTCGAGTACTGCTTCCAGTTCTGGAGATCACATCTCCAGAAGGACAAAGACAGAGTAGAGGTGGTCCAGAGGAGGGCAACTAAAATGGTGCAGGGTCTACATCAAAAGTCCTACGAGGAGAGACTAAAGGACTGCAATATGTACACATTGGAGGAGAGGAGGGAGGAGGGATATGAAAAAGACCTTTAAATACCTCACAGATGGCAAATAAGGTACAGGAGGGAAGTACTTCTCAGAACAAAAGGAACTAAAGAACAATGGGACATGATATGAAGCTGGAGGGGGGTAGACTTTGGAGAGATGTAAGGAAGTTCTTCTTCACAGAAACAGTGGTGGATTCCTGGAACAGCCTTCCAGCAGAGGTGGTAGGGGCAAAGATAATGGGCGGGGAGGGCCAAGACTGCATGGGCTAGACATAAGGGTATCTTAGTGGAAAGGCAGAGGAGAGGGAGAAAGAGCTGGAGATCGATTAGGGTCTATGGTGATATTGTAGGTAGGGGAAAATGGTCAGACTGGGTGGGCAGAGCAGTCCTTATCTGCCATCAAATTTTTGGTTTCTATGTTTTTTTCCTCTGTGCCTTTGCTTCCCTCACTGCCTTGGCTGTTTCATTTTGCTTGGCTAGGTATTCCTCCCTGCCCTTCTCCCTCCACATTTCCTTATACATCTTGAATGCAACCCTTTTTATTTACTACAGTATATTATGAATCTACCAGCAGAAACAGGCCTCATGGTCCATTAACTGCCCTTGCCATTAACTTGGAGAACTATAATGGTCTCTTTTTCTTTCTACCTTTGCTCATGTGCATTGTGTTTGTGTATATATATTAAACAGGAAGGGAGAGGGACATGTGGAGAGTGATGCAATGCACTGGCTGTGGGGGTGCAGTTTTCCATGAGACATTCTGGAGGCTGCATTACTGCCCTATTTGCAGGCAACTGTCTGCTGTGAGGGAGGAGGTTGCCCATCTCCAGGCTGAAATGGCAAGGAGTAGGGAAGCCTCCCCCACTCAAGGGGCACCATTGCCACCACTGTTACCTCAGAGGTTGTCAAGAATGAGGAGCGGTTGGACCACAGTGGGCTTAGGGAGGGTGAGGGTGGTGGAACAGAGGCACATCTCTCCAGTTGTACCTCTTCACAACTCATATGCCATTCTCATGGAGCATAGTTCCTCTATGGAGGCACCTGCAGTGGAGACCAAGGAGGATGCTGGGAACCTCCACAAGGAAGACCCACAGGAGGGTGGCAAGGGACACCATGGGGGAAGGAAACAGCTCCTGGTGGGTGACTCAATTGTTGGGGGTAGAACTGGGGAAGGGAGGGAAGAGAGAGGCAAGGTGCCTGCCTGGTGCCATGGCTTGGAGGGACAGGAAGAGAATCCTCAGGATTACAGGAGCAGTGGTACAGTAGAGGGAGCTAGACACCATTGTCCACCTTGGGACAAATCAACTAGCTGGGCATGGGATCAGTGCAGTGCAGGATGAGTTTGTGAAGTTGGGGAGGGGCCTTAGACATGTAGCATGCATGGTAACCTTCTTAGAGGTGCTGCCTGTCTATGGTATGGGTGAGGCTAGGGTACTTTGCACCTTGCAGTTCAATGAATGGTTGAAAGACTAGTGTGGAGCACAGGGTTTTGGCTTCACTGGGGACTGGGGGTCCACCTGGAGGGATGCAAGTCTATACTGGCATGATGGTCTGCATCTGTCCACGAAGGGAACCAAGCTCCTAGGTGATAGGTTTAAATGCTTCATTGGTAAGCTTTTAAACTAGTTAAGGGGGGAGGCACTGATAGGAAGCAGGAAATTCCAATCATCCCCCCACAAAACAAGGTAGTTAGTGACGTAAACACCAAGGTACAGAGGTCAACAGGGGCAGGACAAGGGTAAATGGAAAAAAGACAAAGGCAGTAAAGGCAGGGATGGGGCAAAATAGGGTAAGGCCATCATAAAATGGAGGGCAATGAGTACCAATGCCCGTAGTCTGGATAACAAGCTTCCTACGCTAGTGGCCCTGATAGAAGAGGGATGCCTGGATATCGTAGCAGTCACAGAAACATGGTACACAGAGAACCATGACTGGGATGTCAACAAACCAGGGTACACAGTCTACAGGAGGGACAGGGAGGGTAAAAGAGGAGGAGGAGTAGCCTTCTACATAAGGGAAGGGATCAAAGCAATGGAACTAAAGGGTAAAACAGGGAGGAGAGGAGGCACTGCGGGGTCACCTTGGAGACAGGGAGTGGCACCACATTCCACACTGGGGTTGTATACAGACCCCTGTCTCAGGGGGAGGAAATGGACAAGGAAATGATAGAAGGCATCCTCAAAATGTCAGAAAAGGGGAGATATTGTTAATGGGGGAACTGAATATGCCAGATGTTAACTGGAACATATTTACTGCAGCCACATCCAAGAGCAGGGTCATTCTTGATGCTCTACAGGGGACATGCCTCAGACAACAAGTGTTGGAACCCACTCGGGAGGGAGCAATCTTGGATCTGGTACTCTCAAATGGAGAGAAGATCACAGATTTAGAAGAAGAAGATTTATAAGCCACCTGGGAACAAACGACCACCACACAGTGTGGTTCACGATAAACACAACCATGGAGTCAAGCCATGTAAAAACGAGGGTACTGGACTTTAAAAGGACTGACTTTGGCAAAATGGGTAAGTACCTAAGGAATGTACTAGCAAATGGGCAGGAAGGAGGAGTGGAAGAACAATGGGGAAAAATCAAAACTGCCATCACAGAGGCAACAAGCCTTTGTGTAAAGCAAATCAAAAAAACAAAATGAAGTAAAAAACCACTATGGTTCTCAAAGGAGGTGATGGGGAAGGTTAGGGAGAAAAAGATAGCATTCAGGAAGTATAAGGAATCACAGAATGAAGAGGACAGAGAACTGTATCAGTCAAAGCAGAAGGAAGCGAGGAAGACAGTCAGAATAGCGAAGGCCCAAACTGAGGAAACGATGGCCAACTCAGTTAAGAAGGGGGATGAAACGTTTTTTAGGTACATCAGGGAGAGAAGGAAGACCAAGGGAGGGATACCGAAGCTTAATAAAGGGGAGGGGAAGGGAGGTGGGCAGAGGTACTGAATAAATACCTTTGCTCAGTATTCTCAAAAGAAGAGGGGGAGGTACCTAAACTAAACAATAGAAGCACTCTGGGTAGAGGAGTCGACACCAGTCTATTCACAGAAGAAAGGGTCCTGAAAAAACTCCTAAAACTCAAGGTGGACAAAGCAATGGGGCCTGATGGGATTCACCCCAGAATTCTAAAAGAACTAAGGAGAGACCTAGTGACACCACGGACTACCCTTTTTAATACATCATGGGAGGATGGGGAGGTACCCGGGGACTGCAGGAGGGTTGATGTGATTCCCCTTCACAAAAGTGGGAGCAAGGCAGAGGCAGGAAACTACAGACCTGTTAGTTTGACCTCAGTGGTAGGGAAAATTATGGAATCACTTCTGAAAGAAAGAATTGTTGACTACCTAGAGGCCAGCAGGGCACAGGACCCAAGGCAGTATGGATTCTAATCTAATTGATTTATTTGACTGGGTGACCAAAGAAGTAGACCAAGGAGGGGCTGTGGATATGGCCTACCTAGACTTTAGCAATGCATTTGACACAGTCCCACACAAAAGATTAATAAACAAGTTAACCAGCCTGGAGTGGGTTATAGGGTGGTAGCCTGGGTAACAAATTGGCTGCACAACAGTACACAGAGGGTAATAATAAACAGAGTACACTCAAAAAAAAAGGATGGTTACTAGTGGGGTATCGCAGGGTTCAGTATTGGGATCGGTTCTCTTTAATGTCTTTATAGGAGACATTGCAGAGGGGCTGGAAGGAAAAATATGCCTCTTTGCAGACGACACAAAGATCTGCAATAGAGTTGATACACAGGTGGGGTGGAAAGGATGAGAAGGGACTTGGCAAGGCTGAAGGAATGGTCAAAAGTATGGCAGCTTAGATTCAATGCAAGGAAGTGCAAAGTAATGCACCTGGGAAACAAAAACCCAGTTGAAGAGTACGCAGTTGGGGGGAAAGGTACTAACAACAATAACAAGCATTTGTCAATGCCGAATGTTTGCTTGCTGGCATTGGCAGTGGTAGTGTAGAAGTTACAGAGCTGCGTAATAGGAATGGCAGTGAAGTATTGAACTGAAGCCAACCCCACCACCACCCTGCAGAGAGTGACAGGCATTGGGGTGTGCCTTTGGGTTGTCAGGCATAACGGCCATGCCATTTCACCACACCCCACCCTGCAGACACTGACAAGTGTCACGGTGTTCCTTGGGGTCTTTATCTCTTATGTGCACCCATTCCATTAGAGAATATGGTGAGATGGTGCGATATAGGAGAATGGGGTGAACTCTGGGGCCAAAGAGTCCAAGGCATACCGATGCTCTCACTGGCTGCAGGGTGTGGAATGGCATGAGCATTACAGGCAAGAATCCCAAGTCACACCCTGATGCCTGTCATTCTCTACAGGGTTGGGCGTTATGGTTGGAAACCCTAGTACCTCAGGCATTCATTGGTATTTTCACTCCAAATTTTCAATATGTTTTTTTTGTGACCCCACCTCATGAACAGGGGGAATATCAGTTTGTTAGCCGAAAGCTGCTTATGCACAGCGACTACGGCATTTAGCACCACAGGTGCAAAAACATTCCGAACAGGATGTAAAAAATGACAGCTGTACTGTTCATGCGGAGGTGTAAAAAATGGCAATGTTGCAAATCTGCAGTAAAAATATTTAAAACAAGCATTTGTCAATGCCGAATGTTTGCTTACTGGCATTGGCAGTGGTAGTGTAGAAGTTACAGAGCTGCGTAATAGGAATGGCAGTGAAGTATTGAACTGAAGCCAACCCCACCACCACCCTGCAGAGAGTGACAGGCATTGGGGTGTGCATTTGGGTCGTCTGGCATAACGGCCACGTCATTTCACCACACCCCACTCTGCAGAGACTGACAAGTGTCACGTGTTCCTTGGGGTCTTGGCTCCTTATGCGCCCCCATTTCATTAGGAAATACGGTGAGATGGGTGCCATATAGAGAATGGGGGAAGTTTGGGGCGAAGAGTCCAAGGCATACCTCGATGCCTCTCAGTGACTGCAGGGTGTGGAATGGTATGAGCATCACAGGCAAGAATCCCAAGTCACACCCCTGATTCTGTCATTCTCTATAGGGTTGGGCGATTGTGAAAAGCCTAATACCTCAGGCATTCGTTGGTATTTTAACGCCAAATTTTCAACATGTTTGTTTGCGAGACCCCACCTCATGAACAGGGGAATATCAGTTTGTAGCGAAAGCTGCTTATGCACAGTGACTACGGGATGTAGCACCACAGGTGCAAAAATATTCCGAACAGGATGTAAAAAATGACAGCTGTACTCTTTCATGGGGAGGTGTAAAAATGGCTATGCTGCAAATGTGTAGTAAAAATATTTAAAAAAATGGTGAAGTCACGAGCGTACATAGAAACTGTGCAACGCACACCCGTTATATAAGTAGGTTGGGGATATTTTATAGCAGATTGTCAACTCAGGCATTTTGGTGCCTCCGATCATGAACAGTGTCACTGTGATTTTCTTTATCTGTGCCGAACAATGATTTCCCACAGCGACCACGCATCTCTGCACTGAAAGTGTGAAAACACACTCGGCCATGTTGTGAAAAATGGCAGCTGTACTGTTCTAAGGAAGTGTTGAAAATGCCACTAGTGAAAATCTGGACTGAAAATATTACAAAGTCATGAACTAACGAGGATGCGTGAAACTGCACAATGCTCACTCGTAACACAGTCATTTTATGGACTTTTGTCACCAAATTTTCAACATAGCCATTTTAAGACCTCTGCTCATGAACAGTGTAACTGTGATTTTCTTAATCTGTCCCAAACATTGCTTTCGCACACCAACAGCACCATTATGCGCTACATAATGCGATAACACATTTTGGGTGACATTTGAAAATTGCAGCTGTACTGTTCATAAGAAATGTAATAAAATGGCAATGTTGAAAATCTGGAGTGAAAATATTAAATTTGCAAACTTACGAGCATGCATAGGAACTGCGCAACGCACGCTTGTAAAGCAGTCATTTTTATGAATTTTTTCACCAAATTTTCAACATAGCCATTTTAAGACCTCTGCTCATGAATAGTGTCCCTGTGATTTTCTTAATGTGTCCCATACATTGATTTCGCACATCGACTGCGCCATTGTGCGCTACATGGGTGGAAACACATTTTGGCCAAGATGTGAAAAATGACAGCTGTACTGCTCATAAGGAGGTGTGGTAAAATGGCAATGTTGAAAATCTGGAGTGAAAATATTGAAAATTTGCAAACTTACGAGCGTGCGTATGAACTGCGCAATGCACACTCGTAAAACAGTAATTTTTAGGAATTTTTCCACTAAATTTTCAAAATAGTCTTTTTGAGAGCTCACCTTATAAACACTAGCAGTGTTGTTTCGTTAATCATTCCGGAAAGATGATTTCACGCAGTGGCTGCGAAATCACCCTTCGGGCCCGAGTCATGCCATGACAGTGCAAGAATTCATGAGGAGGGGTCCCAAAAACCCCATGTTGAAAATTTGGTGCAAAAATTCCAAAAAATGCCTGAGATATGCAATAAAGTTGAAAAATCCCTATCTAGCCCATTATACAGCTTACCGGCATTTCCTCAGTTCGCGGTCGGCTTTGAAAAGTGCAGAGCGTGTTCCGGTCCACAAGATCGTCGCGCCCGTACTCGGAGAGTAAGTATGGGGTGGGGGTGTAGGGAGGCTGGGTGCGCAGTGGGTGGTGCGGTTGTGGGAGGGTGGCTGGGGACTCGTGGGACCGTTTTGCTTTACAGGTGTTTTTTTTTTTAAAGATAGCCGGGGCGTTTGCCACGCTGGGGTGGTTCCCAGCGTGGCACCTGGTACTACCGGTGGGGGGACAGTGGAGCCGACGGGATTGGGCACCCCGTCGGCTATACGATAAGTTGCCACACTGGGGTGGGCACCCAGCATGGCATTTGGAAGACTTTGGGGAGGGGCGCAGCACAGCCGGACGAAGTTGGCACCCCGTCGGCTAAAAGTGTGTGCATGGGGGCAGCATGCAGTATCGGCATGAGCCCATGGTAGTGTAGGGGGAGCAGATGATATCTTATCGCTGCTCACTGAAGCATAGCTCCCCCTTCAACTGTATGCCACTGCATTTTGGAGCTTGTCATAGACAGCTCCAGCATGCATTGGCGGACAGGGTCTGCGCCTGTCAACACACTGACTGAATTGGAGGAGGGGGTGACATACCTCTGAAAACTTGGATGATGGCACTATGTTTCTTGCACATGCGTGCAAGCAAACATAAAAATGGAAAGGGACCTGGGTGTAGTCATATCAGATGACCTTAAGGTAGGCAAGCAATGTGAGAAGGCAGTAAGGAAAGCTGGGGGGATACTGGGATGCATAGGGAGAGACATCACCAGTAGAAAACAGGAAATTATTATCCCTCTGCACAGACAGTTGGTGAGACCCCATCTGGCGTACACCATGCAGTTCTAGAGACCCCATCTCCCGCATGGACATAGACAGGATGGAGGCAGTCCAGGAGGAGGCAACTAAAATGGTGCAGGGTCTGCAACAGAAGCCATATGAAGAGAGACTAAAAGAGCTTAATATGTATACCCTTAAGGAAAGGGGGGGGGACATGACAGAAAACTTTCAACTACCTCAAGGGAATCAACAAAGTCCAAGAAGGTAGCATCTTTCAGAAAAAGAGATGTGCAAGAACAAAGGAAAACATTTGAAGATAGAGGGGGGATGGCTCAGGGGCAATGTGAGGAAATATTTTTTCATGGAGAGAGAGAGTGGTGGATACATGGAACCGCCTTCCTGAGGAGGTTGTGGGGTCAATAACAGTGGGGAAATTCAAGAATGCATATGTAACCCCCACAAATGGGGGTTCCCGAAAAGTCTTCCTTGAGCTTGCCTAAATGCTCACTGCCAGGCTGGTGTCCTGCATTTTAGCAGTTTAAATGTGATTGCCAGAGAGTGCCTGTATAGCCTCTGTGTACTGTCTCTTTAAGAGCTGCCTGGATTGCAGTCATAAGTAATCTGAGATGGAGCTCTGTTGAAAGATGTAACTATTTGCTGAAAATCATTTAGAGTGATAATGATAATATAGTTTGTCTAACCTACCTTCTTTGCAGCAAGGACTGTTTTGTTTATCTCCACTATCTCGGTCCTGGACTGCGAATTGGACCAATCAGTTCTGGTGGGACCTAAAATGGAGCCGGACTACAGAAGCTCTCTGGAGTCAAAATCTGTAGGAATTGTAGTTTTGGGCTTTTGGCGCCTTTTTGCACCTGAAAGGGGAGCCTTTGTTGTGACTGACAGGCAGATCAGCCAACCAAACCTTTTGGATTCTGGGGAAATTCCATGGCTTGCTGCAGTTTGAGTCAGATCTCAGTTGAGAGCTGAATGAGCAAGAGCTTGAGACAGTCAAGCAGGTGTCTGAGTAGTTTGTGTGGGAGAACTTGGAAAGGCCTGAGCTGTGGCCTGCATGTCTGCCTGCTGCCCCTTAGAGGGAGAGAAGAGAATTATTTCGGACTAAATCCAAGTTTGTGAGAACGAAGTAAGCCATTGATTTTTTACCAGGCTCATGCCTGAAGAAGACTGAAGATTTTGCTGAATGCGATCGACCTGTCAGGATTTCCAACTGCTTTTGAATCCCCGGTTTGTGCAGAGACTTTGTGATCGTGACCGGAGAGCGGTTTGCCTGGTACAGTAGAATTTCCTTACATGTAAATGTGCTGTGTATTGAAAGTGGGTCGTGATTTGGTTCCCCACTGTGTGAACTGTGTTCTGCTTGCTGGAAGCTTTATCCAGCCTAATTGGACTGAATCCACGTTCATCTCCATTCGGCTTGGGCCATGCTTCACGCTAGCCCCTGCCAGACCTACCCACTGCACAGAGAAAGCCACTGATGAGAGACCTGCCTAGGGATCAGTCCCCTGCTGCATGCTTGAACAGGAATGACGCCTCGGCGAATCGTGTGGGCCCTGCTTCTCCTGGCACTCCAGATTAACCACCTGCTGTCTCGATTTTCGTCCAGCCTGTGTCCAGCCTTGGGTATCGTGAGTAATCATCAGGGTAGTTCCCTGCAACAACAGCCTAATCTAAAAGTGGGTCATCTGATTGTCTTGTAATTTTCTTTTCACAAACTGAGCCCTCCAACTCCGGATTACAAATAGTGTGTGTTGTGCATGTTGTTTTCTTCCATCACAGGGCTCCAACCAGCTGCAACATTCCTGGCTTGCCCACCATTCTCCATCTGGGAACCCAGAGTGTGTGACTGTTTATGGACCCTGAAGTGCATGCATAACTGTTTGATTGGTAGAACCTTTAAGCAAATTAACCTGAATATGCCCCTCCCTTGTTCAAGTCCCTTAAATAAATCAGATCTAACTCTTTTTTGCATTTACACTGACTGTGGTTCCAGTTTGTGCAAGAGTACTGTACTGCTGTTATTTGCTGTATATAACCTTGTTTTACAGGGGGGTCCCCAGGGCCGAGCCAGAACAAAGCCCTGGTGGTAAGTGCAAACAGTGTGGAAACTTGTGTGGTGTATCAGGGGTATTGTGAAAGTGATTATTGTGTATTGTTCTGGCCACTAGTAAGGAAAGAGGGGGGTTACAGTGTCCCGGAGGGCTGTGCCCAGGTTAGCGTGACCACTACCAACCCTGACCTCCGGGTGGAGGCACCCATTTCAGAACTCAGGCCCCTTAACCTGCTACTAGCCAAGGAGGCAGGGGTAGTAGCCCTGGGGATAGCACCACCTAGGGGTTACACATGGGACAGCCATAAGGCAATTGTAGTGGTAGGTAGGAGGAAGTAGACTGTTGGTTAACTAGAATCTGCAGCTTATCCAATAGGTAAAGGAATAGAAACATAGATTTTGACAGCAGATAAAGACTGCTTGGCCCACCTAGTCTGCCCATTTTCCTACCTAACGGATAAGGTGTAGATCCTAGTTAACCAACAGCCTACTTCCTCCTACCCCCCACTAGGACTGCCTTATGTCTGTCCCATGCATTCTTGAATTCCCCCACTGTCCTTAACTCCACGACCTCCTCAGGAAGGCTGTTCCATGCATCTACAACCCTCTCCATGAAAAAATATTCCTCACATTACCTCTGAGCCATCCCCCCTCTATCTTCAAATTGTGCCCACTTGGTCTTGCACATCTCTTTTTCTGAAAGATGCTACCCTCTTGGACTTTGTTGATTCCCTTGAGGTACTTGAAAGTTTCTATCATGTCTCCCCTCTCTCTTCTTTCCTCAAGGGTATACATATTAAGCTCCTTTAGTCTCTCTTCGTATGTCTTCTGGTGCAGACCCTGCGCCATTCTGGTTGCCCTCCTCTGAACAGCCTCCACTCTGCCTATGTCTTTGGAGATGGTGTCTCCAGAACTGCACACAGTACTCCAGATGGGGTCTCACCAACTGTCTGTACAGAGGGATAACAACTTCCTGTTTTCTACTGTTGATGCCTCCCCTATGCATCCCAGTATCCCCCCAGCCTTCCTTACTGCCTTCTCACATTGCTTGCCCACCTTTCGGTCATCTGATATAATTACCCCAGGTCCCTTTCCATTTTATGTTTGCTTGCACGCATGGCAAGAAACATAGTGCCATCATCTGAGATTTCAGAGGTGTGTCACCTCCTCCAATTCAGTCAGTGTGCTGTGGTAGCGCGCCCTGTAAGCCAATGCATTCTGGAGTGTCTATGACACGCTCCAAAATGCAGTGGCATACAGTTGAAAAGGGGATGCGGCAGTGAGCAGCGATAAAATATCGCCTGCTCATGCAGCTCCCCTACACTGACTTAGAAACTCCCCCTCCCTGCACACCGCGTGCATAGCCCAGTGGGGTGCCCAATTCCCGTCAGCTTGTGCTGCGCTCCCCCACAATATGCCAGCTAATAGCGGCGGGGTGCCCAATCCCCGTCGGCTTCAATGTCCTCCCCCCATACTATCGCTGGCGGGGTGCCCAATCCCGTTAGCTTTACTTCCAAGTACAAGGTGCCACGCTGGGAGCCCACCCCAAGCTGGCAACAACTGTCATGGCCCGACGGGGTGCCCAATCCCCGTCGGCTGAGCCCTCAAATCCTTGTTGCCACGCTGGGAGCCCACCCCAGCGTGGCAAGCGTCCCGTGTCGTCTAATTTTTTTTCAACCTGGAAAATAAAAACGGTCCCACGTAGTCTCCCAGCACACCCTCCCACAACCAGCACCCACCCACTGCGCACCCTGCCTCCCCACACCCCCAACCCCCCTCACTCCATACTTACCTCTGGACCTTGGCGCAATGATCTTCGGTGGACCGGGAACACGTCTGCACTCTTCAAAGCCGACCGCGAACTGAGGAAATGCCGGTAAGCTGTATAATGGGCTAGATAGGGGGGTTTCAACTTTATTGCATATCTCAGGCATTTTTGGAATTTTGTACCAAATTTTCAACATGGGGTTTTTGGGACCCCTTCTCATGAATGATGTCACTGTCATGGCGTTTTTCGGGCCTGAAGGGTGATTTCGCGCAGTGACTGCGCAGTGACTGCGAAATCACCCTTCAGGCCTGAATAACGCCATGACAGTGACATCATTCATGAGAAGGGGTCCCAAAAACCCCATATTGAAAATTTGGTGAAAAAATTCTGAAAAAAATGACTGTTTTACGAGTATGCGTTGCGCAGTTCCTATGCAGGCTCGTAAGTTCGCGAACTTTCAATATTTTCACTCCAGATTTTCAACATTGCCATTTCACCATACCTTCTTATAAGTAGTACAGCTGTCATTTTTCACATCTCACCCAAAATGTGTTTCTGCCCATGTAGCGCACAATGGCGCAGTCGGTGTGCGAAATCAATGTACGGGACAAATTAAGAAAATCACAGTGACACTGTTTATGAGCAGAGGTCTTAAAGTGGCTACGTTGAAAATTTGGTGAAAATATTCCTTAAAATGACTGTTTTATGAGTGTGCGTTAAGCAGTTCCTTGCGCTTCGTAAGTTCATGAACTTTCAATATTTTCACTCCAGATTTTCAACATTGCCATTTTACCACACCTTCTTATGAGCAGTACAGCTGTCATTTTTCACATCTCACCCAAAACGTGTTTCCGCCCATGTAGCGCACAGTGGCGCAGTCGGTGTGCGAGATCAATGTACGGGACAAATTAAGAAAATCACAGTGACACTGTTCATGAGCTGAGGTCTTAAAATGGCTATGTTGAAAATTTGGTGAAAAAATCCTAAAATGACTGTTTTACGAGTGTGCGTTGTACAGTTCCTACGCACGCTCATAAGTTTGCGAACTTTCAATATGTTCACTCCAGATTTTCAACATTGCCATTTTACCACACCTTCTTATGAGTAGTACAGCTGTCATTTTTCACATCTCACCCAAAACGTGTTTCCGCCCATGTAGCGCACAATGGCGCAGTTGGTGTGCGAAATCAATGTACGGGACAAATTAAGAAAATCACAGTGACACTGTTCATGAGCAGAGGTCTTAGAATGGCTATGTTGGAAATTTGGTGAAAAAATTCCTAAAAATGACCCAAACGCACACCCCAATGCCTGTCACTCTCTGCAGGGTAGTGGTAGGGTTGGCTTCAGTTCAGTACTTCACTGCCATTCCTATTACGCAGCTCTATAACTTCTACATTACCACTGCCAATGCTAGCAAGCAAACATTCGGCATTGACAAATGCTTGTTACTGTTGTCAGTATCTCACCCCCCATTGTGTACTCTTCCCCTGGCTTTTTGTTTACCAGATGCATTAGCTTGCACTTCTTAGCATTGAATCTAAGCTGCCATACATTTGACCATTCTTCCAATCTTGCCAAGTCCCTTCTCATCCTTTCCACTCCATCTTGTGTATCAACCCTGTTGCAGATCTTTGTGTCGTCTGCAAAGAGACATACTTTTCCTGTCAGTTCCTCTGCAATGTCACTGATAAAGACATTAAAAAGGACCGGTCCCAGTACTGAACCCTGCAGTACCCCGCTAGTAACCCTCGTTTCTTCACTGTGGACTCTGTTTACTACTACCCTTTGCATCCTGTTGTCCAGCCAATTTTTTATCCAGGCTACCACCTTGGGACCCACTCCAAGGCTGGCTAACTTGTTTATTAATCTTTTGTGTGGGACTGTATCAAATGCCTTGCTAAAATCTAGGTAGGCCATGTCCACAGTCCCTCCCTGGTCTACTACACTGGTCACCCAGTCAAAGAAATCTATTAGATTCATTTGACACGACCTTCCCACTGTGAATCCGCACTGCCTTGGGTCCTGTGCCCCACTGGCCTCTAGGTTCTCAACAATTGTTTCCTTCAGAGGTGATTCCATCATTTTCCCTACCACTGAGGTCAAACTAACTGGGCTGTAGTTTCTTGCCTCTGCCCTGCTCCCACTTTTGTGAAGAAGAGTCACATCCGCCCTCCTCCAGTCCTCAGAATGGGCAGACTGGGTGGGCTAAGTAGTCCTTATCTTTCCGTCAAAGTCCGTTTCTGTGTTTCATTTCCTTCATGCATAGGTTGCTTGCCTTAGTTATGCCCGTCCTTATTTTTCTCCACTGTGCCTCTACCCCTCCTTGGCAATCCCCTCATTTGGTAGTTTCTGAGGCAGTTTCCTATTTCTTAAAATTCACTGTCCTAAAGTTCAGGACCATCGTCCTCATGTGGTTTGCCTGTGCTCCTGCCTTTACATTGAACTGCACTATACAGTGATCACTGGTAACTAGGGGAAGGATATCATCAAATGGGTGACTGCAAGTGAGCGACTATTTGCACTCCCGAAGGGATAGTGAGTGGGTTTACATAGCGATGGTAGGGATAGCAACTGTGAGAGGGTTGTAATGGCAAGAGTGAACACTGGGGGAGCTATACTGTTGCTGGTGAAGTACAGCAATGAGGCCTGCTACAACCGAGCTGCCCACCTGCTGTGACGGGTAGGGTCAAGGACTGCTGTAGCGATGGTCCCTGATTCGGGACTTCCAGTAGGTCAGTTTTTTTTGTGAATGGTGTTGGCTGTTAGGATTTTTTTTCCCTTGCTGTGTTCCCCAGACCGATGGTGCCCCAGCTGCGGGACTGCCTCCCATGTATTCCTCCTTTCCCCGGTGTCTGCTCCCCCCTGAATAAATAATAATTTTATTTGATTGAGCGCCTTTCAAAATTACCAAAGCAATTTGCAAAAGATGGATAAAAACAGTGGATAAAACAATAACATAAAACAACAATATGAAAGATAATCAATAAACTCTGTCATTAAACATACCTAACTGGGCCGGCTCGGTAGTGCTGAGGGGTCCCATCATGCCGGCGACCTGGGTTTGGGAACGGACTTGGGTCACCAGGGGTTGGAGGGGAAGCAGGACTGAGCATCCCAGCGGATGCTCTTCTCCTCTGGGGTGGGATCCTGGGGTGTCTGCTTTACCCGGCGCACAGTGCGTTGGAAGCACAGGCACGGTACTGCACAAGGCTCTTTGTGAGTCGGGGAGGAGGACGCTAGGGAATTTGTCGGCACGCCATATGACTGGACGTCAGTCCTATGTGCTGACGTCCTCAGGGGAAGGAGGGACTAAGGGGAGAAAAATGGAACTCCCCCCGGGCCAAGATGATGACCGATCCACCTCAGGATCTGATCCACAGGACAGACCCCATTGTGCAGGCACTCCAAGTATAGGAGAAGTTAGGAGGGATAAAGGAGTACGCCTGGCACTCTAGGGGCAGATTCTGGGGGAAGGACCTGTAGGATTGATTAGAGGTCTGAAGGAGTGGAACAAGGGGGTAGTCATGTGGGATAAAAAAAAACAAAAAAAAGGAAAGAAAAAAACAAACAAACAAACAAAAAAAAAGCATACCTAACTAATAAAGGCTTGGCCCCAGAGGCAAGTTTTAAGTGCCTGTTTAAAGCCCCTCAGGGTCGTGCACTCCCAAAGCTGACTGGGTTGAGAATTCCAACAGGCTGGGGCCACGTACATAAATGTACGGGCCCCTGAGGATTTTAATGATGCCCTTGGAATCTCCAGCAACCCCTTCTCAGCTGAGCGGAGCCATCGCTCGAGGCAGTAAGGAGACAGAAGCTCTTTCAGGTATGCTGGGCTAAGTCCATGAAGGGCTTTATACGTCAGCAATTCAACTTTGAAGATGATCTGCCACTGAACCGGCAGCCAGTGCAGTTCGTGCAGCACTGGTGTGATGTGACATGACCGGGGAGTCCCCGTCAATAAGCGGTCTGCAGCATTCTACACCAGCTGCAAGTGGTGTATTTCAGCCCCCAGAAGCCATAAGTAAAGGGAGTTGCAGTAATCAAGGCATGAGGTCACAAAGGCGTGGATCAGTGTAGGAAGGTCACCAGACGGAACAAGGTGCTTGATCCTAGCGATGTTCCTCAGATGGTAAAAGGATGACTTGTCGACTGCCGACACCTGAGCTCGCAGAGTCAGCCCATCATCAAGCACCACCCCTAGGTCGCACACCTGTTCAAAGGAAAGGAGCTGGGAACCCCTCAGAAAAAGCCCTGTGGGGAGACCAGCCCTCGACCCCCGCTATCCGGCGACCAGGATCCACAACCATCACCTCAGTCTTTCCCGAGTTCAACTTTAGCCAGCTGGAATTCATCCAATCCTGGATTTCAGTGAGGCAGTTATTAAACAGCGAGAGTGCACTATCCTGGTCAGGTGTGAAAGACAGATAGAGCTGGGTATCATCAGCATAGCAGTGAAACCTCAGCCCATACCATCTTACAATGTCCCCGAGGGACAGCATGTACACCTTGAACAACATGGGGGACAGCACAGAGCCCTGAGGGACCCCACATGACAGACAGAGAGAGAGAGATCATAGGAATAAATCCCTGACACCACCCTCTGAGTTCTGCCAGTGAGGAAAGATTTAAACCACCTGAGGACTGTACTAGTCAGGCCACAGATGAACCTCAGGCACTCAAGCAGCACCCCATGGTCTTTGGTGTCAAATGCTGAGGAGAGATCAAGGCGCACCAGAATGGAACTTTTTTTCTGATCTCTTGCCATCAGGAGATCACTGAGCACCCGAACCAAGAACAGTCTCAGTACTATGTCTCTTTCGAAAACCGGATTGGAGAGTTTCATAGATGTTATGGATAGTCAAGTGGTTCTCCGGTTGTATAGGCACTACATTCTCAATAAACCTTCCCCACAAAGGGGAGGTTAGAGATCAGTCTGTAGTTAGCAAGAGAGTCTGGGTCCAGTGAAACTTTCTTCAGGAGGGGTGTCACCACCGCTTCCTTCAGGGAGCTTGGGAAACTCACCCAAATCAAGGGAGCATCAGACTATCTGTGCCAGGATCGGGCCAATGATGTCGCAACATACCATAATCAGGGAAGTTGGGCCCAGATCCAAACTACAGCACATAGGGTGCATACCCTGGACAATCCGCATGACATCATCAACTCCGGTTGGTCAAAGGTACTCCAGGAAAAGTGAGGGACAGTGACCGAGCACTGATCAACAGCATCCCCCATAAAGTGTGATGATTGGATCTCCGCCCTGATGGTGGTCACCTTATCCGCAAAGAACTGAGTGAGTTCTTCACATTCCAACTGCGAAAAGGTTCTTCGAGACTGTAGACAAACAGGGTTGCACAGCCTGTCCACTGTTTGAAAGAGCTGAGTCGGTCAGTTCTGAGTGACAGCAATCTCCCCAGACAGGAACTCTGCCTTCTTACGGGAGATTGTTGATTGGTAGACTTGATAATGTTCTAACAATCTAAGTTGGTCGGCCACCAGGGTGGATTTCCACCAGCAGCACTCTAACCTTCATCCTTGTCTCAACTCCCTCAAGGTCCCATCAAACCAAGTGGACCGAGGGTGAAGAAAGAGAGGACAAACACGGACAGGAGCAATAGAATCCAGGGCTATGGTCACAGCCTTACTATAGGCCAGTACCAAAGTCTTTGGATTCCCGCTTGCCACAGGAAACTCTGATAGGTCAAGTACTGCCGCTAGGCCTTCAGGGCTAACATCCCGTAAAGGGGGGTGTCTGACCATCTTCACAGGGTCAAGCCTACCTAGGGGGGTGCAAAAATTGAACCCCACTGTGTAGTTATTGGGCCATTCGACAGGTTCCACCACCAAATCAGGAAGAAAACTAGGTGAAGAGAGTGACCATGTTTGTGAGTAGCATAGGTAACAATCTGTATAAGGTCCAGTAATGTCATCAACTGAAGGAAGTGCTGTCCAAACTGCGAGAGTTCGTCATCAACCCAGGCGTTGAAGTCACCCCGGACCATCAGCCTGGGTGACCCAACCACCATCTTGATGATGAAGTCTGCTACTTCCTGTAGGAATCGCTTCTCATCTCCAGGTGGATGGTAGACAAGAGCTATCCTACAGCCTACACCTGCTACTACAGTGCATTCAAATGACCTCAACTGGTACACTCGTGAGGTCCAATTCGGTCTTGGAACAGACTGCGATCCCCCTCCCCCGTGGTCCAATCTCAAGTAGTGTATCACCGAGTACCTGGCCAGAGTAGCAGCTTCCAGTGTGGGGCCAGCATTTTCATCCAGCTAGGTCTCGGTGATGCAAGCCAGATCCACTGTCCCGACAAGATCTGCAATAATTGCAGTCTTGTTCTTAATGGATCTGGCATTGCATAACACCACTCGAGTTGGACGGGGCCCCAGGGCCGCCCCGACTACCTGCCCACCAATAATGATAGTGCCCTTGGATATGGGGACCAGACATGGAGGACCACATTCCAGGCTCCATTTCACCCCAGGGAGTCTTCTGGACCTAACTACCCCAATGTGAGGGCCCCACTCATTCATCCTCCGCTGTTCGAATCCCACCCATCGCCCCACAGGTAATACCCAGCAATCTACAGTGCTGGTAAGTTGAAAACTCCAGAGTGGGGAAAAAAGGGCTGAGGGCATGAAGGGCGGAGGATGAATACCGCACACCGACTGCAGAACACAGTACATGACAGGCTCTGGAATAAACAAAACAGCAAGCCAATATAAGAGGGGAAAAGAACCCCAAAACAGACACCAAAGTAAAAATGCAAATCATAAACACCCTGTCCCACAGCTCTTGCTTGTGGGAACAGTACACATAAAATGCAAACAAACTCCCAAAACTTAAACAAATGTAACCCTCCTATTTACTAATCCCCAATCTTCTTTTCCAGAGGGGGGGAGATTCAACTAATATAATAAATTGAAACTAAAAACCCACCCCACAAATCACAAATTATAATATAAATAACAAATAAAACAGAATAAAAACTCCTTCCCGAACACTTTTGATGTTAGTCAAAGCACAAAATCTCACATAAACATAGTTAATCTAAGTAGTCCATGTGAGTCCGAAGAGAAAGAAGGTACATCAGTCAGCCAGGAGTCCCAGTTAAGACTTCAGCATGCAAAAAACGTAAAATTAAAAACGATATGGACAGATCACGTGATGGCTGCTTAAGCGAGAACAGCACCTTCTCCTTAGCTCAACGTTCCCACAAACAAATACTTCTACTGCTTACCTGAGAGCTCTAATTGGGGTCAAAACCACTTGAAAAGGAGTTGGAACAGTGTAGCTTCAGATTCAAGGACTTTGCCATGGATGTATATATGAAAAAAGCTCCTTTGCGACACTCCCTGCCGCCCACGCCTGAAAAAGACAAGGCCGCAAAAAGGCCCAAGCAGCAAGCCGCCAGCTCTGGTAAAAACTCGCCCAGCAGCACAGCACTGACAGAAGAGCGCTTCCTAGATATCATGTCACACATACAGGAGACTATTTCCACCATCTTGGTGGATCTAAAGAAATACAGGTGAGGGGGTACAGGCAAAGTGGGCAATTATTAAGGATGCAATACTTGAAGCAACTTCCAATTATGTTAGACAGAAAAGGAAGTGCAAAAGAAGAAGGAAACCGCTTTGGTTCTCAAAAACAGTAGCAGAAAAGGTCAGCGCCAAAAGGCTGGCCTTCAGGAAATATAAGGGAACACAACAGGATGAAGATAGGGGGTAATACCAAACTGCCCTAAGGGAAGCAGGGAAGATAGTAAGGCAGGCAAAGGCCCAAACCGAGGAAACACTAGCACGAACAGTAAAAGAAGGTGACAAGACTTTCTATAGATACCTTAGTGAAAGGAGAAAGTCCAGAGGGGGTATTGCTAAGATCAAAGGGGATAAGGGCTGGGGGTGTGTGAGGAGAAGGACCATGTAAAAGCATCTATTCTAAATAGATACTTCTGCTCAGTATTTACTGAGGAGAAGATAGGGCAGGGCCCACAGCTCAGCATCATGGACACAAGGGGAAGGAGGTGTGCACTAGTCCCTTCACAAAAGAAAGGGTCTTACAAGAGCTCGATAAGCTCAGGGTGGACAAGGCAATGGGACCTGATGGCATACATCCCAGGGTACTAAAGGAACTAAGGGTGGAACTAGCAGAGCCATTATCAGAACTGTTTAGTGAGTCTCTGAGCACAGGAGAGGTCCCAGAAGACTGGAGAAGGGCTCATGTGATCCCGCTCCACAAGAGTGGTAGCAGGGAGGAGGCAAGGAACTACAGACTAGTCAGTCTTACCTCAGTAGTGGGCAAGATTATGGAGGCAGTCCTTAAGGAGAGGATAGTGCAACACCTGGAATCCATAGGAGCACAGGATCCAAGACAGCATGGGTTTACAACAGGAAGGTCCTGTCAAACTAATCTCATAGATTTCTTTGACTGGGTAACCAGAGTAGTGGACCATGGGGAGCAGCTGATGTCACCTACCTGACTTCAGCAAAGCTTTGATACTGTTCCACATAGAAGATTGATTAATAAGCTGGGTAGGCTTGGGGTGGGTCAGAAACTGGTCAACTGGGTGGCAAACTGGTTGACAGGCAGAAAACAGAGAGTGGTGGTAAATGGTATACAGTCAGAAGAGATGCAAGTCACAAGTGGAGTACCTCAGGGATCAGTCCTGGGGCCAGTCCTCTTCAATATCTTCATCAGTGACATTGCAGATGGACTGGAGGTTAAAGTTTGTCTGTTTGCAGATGACACCAAGATCTGCAACAGAGTAGATGATCCAGATGGGGTCGGCAGAATGAGAAGAGATCTGGATAAACTGGCAAATGGTCGGAAGAGTGGCAACTGGGGTTTAACACAAAGAAGTGCAAGATCACGCACATAGGGAAGAGAAACCCTGAAGCCACCTATAGGTTGGGAGGGGAGTTGCTGGCAGTCACAAGGGAAGAAAGATACTTGGGCATCATCATCACAGATGACCTGAAATCATCCAAGCAGACCACTAAAGCAGTAGGTGAGGCTAGGGGATGTTGGGATGTATTAGTAGGGTATCACAAGTCGTAAGAGAGAGGTAATAATCCTCTTTACAAGATACTGGTTAGGCCCCATCTGGAGTACTGCATTGCAGTACTGAGGCCACAGGACATTAACCAAATTTAGGCAGTCCAGAGAAGGGCAACCAAATGGTGCAGGGACTGCATCAGAAAACATATGAGGGCAGATTAACAGAACTCAACATGTATACCCTAGAGCAAAGGAGGGGGAGAGGTGATATGATTGAAACATTCAAACACCTTAAGTACATTAACAAGGTGAAAGAGTCTAACATGTTTCAATATAAGAAAAATAGCAGGACAAGAGGGCACAGCATGAGATTAGAGGGAGGCCGATTAAGGGGTAATGTGAGGAAGTTATTTTTCACAGAAAGGGTGGTGGATGCATGGAATGGCCTACCTCAGGAAGTAGTGGATATGAATACAGTGCAGGGCTTCAAACAGGCATGGGATAGGCATAAGGGAGCAATACAGATAAGTATGAATAGATATGCCACTGACAGAGCAAATGTCGATGGCACATTCATAAGGTAGAAAAAGAAATGGGAAGACTGGATGGGCCTTGTGGTCCTTATCTGCCATCAACTTCTATGTTTCTCTCCTCTGTGGAATCCCTCACAAACAGAGTGGGAGATTCTGAAGCTCGCCTTACATCGGTTGAAAAATGGCAGGGGAGAGTGGAGAAGGACAGCACTTCCATCAGGCACAAACTTAAGAAACTGGAGGAAAAAATTGAGGATTTAGAAGGGTGCAGTCGGCGCAACAATTTATTGATTATCGGGTTGCCCGAGGCAGAAGAGGGGAACATCCCGATTTTGTTTGCTCAGAAAGTTTGTGCCAAAATAGCAGGACCGTCGCCTAACTCTGCCTCCTATATCATCGAGCGGGCTCACTGCTCTTTGTGCCCCCCTCCACCATCAGGTGCTCCTCTGAGACCTCTGATTCTTAAACTGCTTAATTATCAGGACAAACAGCATATACTTGCCAAAGTTAAAGAATTGCAAGAAGTGCAGTGGGAGGGGCACAAAATCAGAATAACGTAAGATTTGCCCCAGTCAGTGCGGGTGAGGAGGCCAGAATTTCACCCAGTAGTGTCTCAATTTATTTATTTGCTTTTGTTTACCAGGTAAGCACACTAGACAGCCTAGTGCCTATTTTCAGGTGTGACCTGGGAGATTACAAGGTATATAGGAGAACATACAAGCAATATCAAGGTACAATACAATGACATCAGTCATAATCATACAGGCAAGAGGGAAGTTTTATTTATTTATTTTTTTTATTTAGCTTTTGTTGACCGGGTAAGTGCACTAGACAAATCCTGCCTATTTTCAGGCACGACCCAGGGGAGGGGGATACAGATGAATGCCAACTGACCTTGAACCAGATTAAGCTGTTGGTGGTATTTTTAGTGAATGAGGGAAATTTGGCCAGGACACCGGGAAATTCCCTACTCTTTCGATAAGTGCCATGGATCTTTAACATCCACCTGAACTACCATAATCCAGGCAGATGGGACCTCGGTTTAACGTCTCATCTGAAAGACGGCACCTCAGAAATGCAGCACCCCTCTCATGCTGCATTACAGTGTCAGTACTGGGATATTAACCCAAGTGCCAGATGTGGGAACTGAACCCACAGCCCTCTGATCTCTCGGCCTCAGAGGCGAGTGTGCTACCTACTGAGCCACTGACACTAAGTTAACATATAAGTACAGGCATTGACAACAGTATTATGCATCTAGGGTCAGCCATAACCACAGGTGGGTGCTCTTTACATGACCAGCAGGGTAGAGGTTGTTCTCAATGCTTATTATACATCAGACAGTGAAGAGCTCTCCACTGGGCAAAGTGTGTTCTGTGTCAGGATACTTGTCTCCACTGTAGTCAAGCAGGATTTTTGTATTAAGAGTCGCAGCTGCCCCGATTTGTCTAGGGGGGATATGGATGGGGGCAGAGACAGGAGGAGGCCAATTTTAGTAAGCCCCAGAGGGAGGCTTTGAAGCATGGATGGGAGGGGGAGGAGCGAGTATTAGCGGGAAGGAAGTTCCACAGTCTGGGTGTGTAAGCGGCGAAGGCCCGGTCACCGAATTGGGGGCGAGTTTTCGGAACCAGGAGGACCAGAGAGTCACTGGATCTAAGGTGATGGGGGGGTACTGGCATATGGGATAAGGTGAGCACAGGGGGGGTGGCAGTTCTGACAATGTTGTCAATAAAATTGCTTAGGACAAAGGTGCAGTTCTTTTCCAGGGGGAGCCACTCCAGCCGAGAGTATAGCTCACAGCGATGAGTGAGGTGAGGAGCCAAGAGCACAAAGCGACATACATTGTTATATGGTGTGTCCCATTTTGAGAAGCTGGTTTTAGGTGCATGGGCAAAAGAGACAAGCCCATAGCAGAGTCTGGGTAGTAGGATCCCCCTAGATAAGGCGAGTCGAGCGGCAGCGGTGAGACAGCTTATGGCCCTGTAGGCCAGGCCCAGCTTGCCGTTTGTGGCTTTGCATGCATCGCGAATATGTAGAGAAAGATCCAGTTGCGGGTCAAGGGTTACCCCCAGGGTACTTGTCTGCTTCCGCAGCATGCAAGAGGGAACCATCAGCTCCAGTGATTATTAGAGGAGAGGGGCAAGCCTTTGTCTTGGTCAGAGAGCCAAAAAGCATGACCTGAATCTTTTGAAAGTTAATAGTTAGCTTGTGACCCTTTAGTCAGGTTTGGATAAGGTTGAAATCAGGGTTTAGCCTGGTGTTTATGACAGAGATGTCATGGGAGCTGGTCAGGATGACAGGGTCGTCCGCGTAAAGGGTGGACAGCCCATGAACTGAGGCCAAGGGCAGCTCATTTATGAAGCTGGAGAACAGAAGGGACCCAAGGACAGATCCCTTGGGGACTCCGCGGTCCACCGGAGAGGGATCAGAGAGGGCCATGTTGTAATTAGTGTATTGCTGCTTGTCAGTGAGATAGTTAGTGAACTAGGTGAGTGCGGAGGGAGAGACACCAAGGGACCGCAGAGTGGAGCACAGGAGTGAATGGCTGACACGGTCAAAAGCTTAGGAGAGATCCACGAATATGGCTCCGGTCAGTAGCAGACTGGATTTCAGAGGTGACCATGGCTAGGGCAGTAGAAGTGCTGTGCCCTTTTCTGAAGCAATGTTGGGCTGGGGATAATAGGTCATAGCTCTGCAGGTAGTGAGTGAGCTGTGAGGTAACTGCCTTTTCCAGTAGCTTACTGATCGCAGACAGGATTGCTATGGGCCGGTAGTTATTGAGTTTTTTCAGGTAGCCTTATTTGAAGACTGTGACAACTTTAGCTACTTTCCATATGTCAGGAATGGATCCCGAGGTTAGGGAGGAGTTAAAGATGTGGGTGACAGGCCGGGCTAGGAGAGATGTTCTGCAGGTTAAACACGGTGAGAAGTGGGCTTCTTATGACACCCCAGAGCAGGCGACCACTGAATTAAAAGTTCTATGGCCCGACCTGTTTAAGTGAATTCCCGTGTGCTCCTGCTGTCACTCCTTTTCCTTTAGGAGAGGTAACAAGGAAATCTGACTTACTTTCTGCTGTTTTGATTTGTGTGGAGCTCACTGTACACCTCGGAGGATCTGCTGCCTTTCTCTTCACAGCACCATAACTCTGAGCTGCCACATTGTGTTCACTGCCAGAGACCTCCTGATCTGCTCGTTTATCTGACTGTGCGACGCCTTGGTGAAATTCCATCATGGTTGGCCTCGTTTCTAGGGCCCACCTCAGGTTAATTCGACTTTGTCCCAGAGGTTTGGCTAGAGACCTGAATGCAGAAGCCTTGTTTCATGCTCCCTTCTCCCCGCGACCTTGAAGGATGTCCGAACTTTCCTGCATGAGCTCAGTGTCCCTTCTTGCAAAAACAGAGGGAAGGGGAGTCGTGAGTAACTCCCTTGTTTTTCTTATATGCGACTGACTCTGTTTTTTCTCTTCTTATTTGCTGGTTCGAGAACTCCAGTATAAGGATAGCGACTGCAGTCATTGACTACATAGCCCAGCCGCAATTGTTAATATTTGTGGTGAAACAACAATCGCTTTTTCAGTTACTTTATCTCCCCTCCTCTGAACATTTGAGGGGACTTTTATTTCAGGCAATCAGCGGACGGCAACTGTTTATTTTCTTTTTCTTTCGATAAATAACTGCTTCCTGCTGGGACATATTCGTCTAAGGTTTTTATTTTGTTATGACTGATTTTTATGCAGTAGAAATTAGCCTAGCGGGGTTATATATACAGATTGTTGGGGGGGGGGGGAAGCAGGGGGGGTTGCAGTGATGATTCTCCTTAGTGCAGTTTAGTGAACATCACCTGATAGTGTGTAATAGGTGACTCAGTTTAGTTAGAACTGGGGGTAGTTAATGTTGGGGTTTAATGTTTTAACGTTCAATTATTTGTTGTTTGTTCTGGGAGGGGTTGGGGTTTGGGTCAGTGCACATCAATCTTGCAGAAGTATTTGTTGTATGTTGTGGGATTATGGGGTCTGTAAATCTGTGCAACTTTTTCCTTTGGCTTTGGACTTGCCTGTTTAAAGGGCAATACTGGGTTATATATTTATTAATCCCTACATGGTCCAACATTATGCATTGTTACCCAAGTTTCCATGGGAGGTCCGTACATGTTTATAAGTTGGAACATTAAAGGGGGTCAAGACAGAAAAAAAGCGGATGATGATATTAAAGCACCTTGTTCACCTGAAAGTAGGAATTGCCTGTCTACAAGAAACCCACTTGCAGAGAGAGAATATTTCCTTTTTTAAGAGAAGCTGGGTGGGGCACGATTTGGGGCCAGGGTTTCATCTAAAAAGAGGGGGCACTGCTATTCTGATTGCTAAGTCAGCTCCCTTTGTTATGACACAAGAGTGGTGGGACCCACCAGGACGGTATACTATAGTTAGAGGTACCTTAGAGTCTTTTCCATTATTAATAGGCTCTGTTTATGGCCCCAATACAGATTCTCCCCATTTTTTCACCTATTTACTCTCCTTAGTTTCCCTTGCCCTTCCTGTACTAACCTTTTTAGGTGGGGACTGGAATCCGGTCCCTCAAACAGAACTAGATCACTCAGACAGAAGGAGACTAGGGCTTAATGAGCTCTGTGTGACCTCTTGTCTGGTGCCGGTCTCCTTGATGTCTGGCGAACCTTACATCCCTCAGATAGGCTCTATTCCTATTACTCCCCATCACATGGTACATTATCCAGAATAGACTACTGGCTGGTCAGTGCTTTTAGTCTCCCTGGTATCTTGGACGTATCCATTCATCCCAGAGTTCTATCCGATCATGCTCAATGTCCTCTACCTATTGGATCCAGGAATATGCAGAGACTCCCTCTGGCACCTAAACACTCAGCTACTTCAGATCCCTGACACTTTGACCCATACCCAGAACTTCATCTCTGCCTTCCTGGAAACTAATATGGGCTCTGGAAGAGAGTTGACACAGTATGGGCTGCCCTTAAATGTGCCCTCTGGGGTGATTTCATCCGCATTTCATCCACCAGGGCCCAGAAGAGTAAGCTTCTCTTGAATACCCTCTTAGATGAAATTCGGCACAGTGAATCTTCTCTACAGGCTACCTCTCCCGAGGCTGACGGGCAGAGCTCCATCACCTGCAATCACAGTTCTCAGACCTAATGGCACAGAAAGCAGAGCTATCCATCCCGTGTGAAGCTAAAGTACCTAGAGTCTGAGAAAACTGGGTAGCTTCAGCCCTTAGACTGAGACAGGCTGACTTGGTGAGATCTATTCCAAGTCTAAGGGCAGCTCCCGATGAACCCATTATTTCCCATCCCAAGGACATTGTTGCAATCTTTGGAGACTACTATGGTAGGCTCTATTCACTGGAGGACTTGTCCCCTGTGTCAGACCAGGACATTAGTGACTACCTGCAGTCTGTCACTCTCCCGTTTTGCCCCCGTACCTTACAGAACAACTTGGAGCCCTGATTTCTCTAATGGAGGTTCACCATGCTATCAAGCAATTACCCCAAGATAAAGCCCCTGGACCCGATGGTCTACCAAATAATCTATACAAAGCCTATCTCCTACAACTTTCCCCATTGCTAATCAAAGTCTTCAATGTGTGGTTCACCTACAGAATTCAGGATCCTGGTTTCCTCACTGCTTTGATCACCCTGAGCCCCAAACCGGGTAAAGACCCATTGTCCCTGGGGAGTTACCGTCCAATTTCCCTTTTGAACTTGGACGCCAAGATCCTAGCTAAAATCTTGGCCAATCGTCTCTCCCTGATTATGGGAGGGGTTATTGGTCGGGAGTAGGTGGGATGTATGACAGGGAGGACATCAGGAGATCATAATAGGAAGCTTCTACATCTTCTGGAAGTGTCTAGGGACTCTGATGTCCCAGTGGTCCTGGTTTCCCTGGACGCTGAAAAGGCTTTTGACTGTGTGTCTTGGCTGTTTTTATTTGCTTCCCTGAGACAATTTGGAATTCTTGAGGACTTTATCAAATGGGTCCAAGTCCTTTATGCCCTCCCTTTAACTCAAGTTTGGTGCAATGGGTGCTTGCCAGACCATTTCCCCTTGCAAAGAGGTACAAGGCAGGGTTGTCCTCTCTCTCTCCCCTCTACTTTTTAACTTCTATTTGGAGCCCTTGATCAGGTCAGTTCTCGCTTCTCCCTCCTTCAAGGGCATACAGATAGAGCGGAAGAGATATTCCTTATCGGCCTATGCTGATGATGTCCTCTTCCATGTTGAGGACCCCGAGATGCCTGTGCCCACCCTCATATTGGAGCTGGACAGATTCTCTGCAGTCTCGTGTTATAAGCTGAACTTATCCAAAAGGAGGATTTTTCCTCTTAATGCCCACATCACGAAATCAAGTTGTGACAGATTCAACCTGTCTTGGGAGCCTAAGGCTCTCACATATTTAGGGATCAGCATCACCAGGGACATTTTCACAATGATCAAAGATAATTTTTCTAACCTGGTGCAGACGATACAAGCAGATCTAGATCGGTGGGAGCATTGTATCTTTCTATCTGGGGTTGCATCAATGTCCTTAAAAATGAACATTTTACTGAGGCTGCTTTACCTGTTGGGTATGTTGGCATTTTTCCCCCCAAAATTTGGTTCACGAGGTTGTGGAAAATGTTCAACTCCTTTCTCTGGAAGGATAAGGAAGTGAGGAGGATATATCTTAAACTAACGACCCCAAAATTGCAGGGCAGTTTAGCATTACCCTCTCTTTTTGCTTACTACGGTGCCCAATATACCAGTAAAATAACATTTTGGTCCAAGGATGGCATGTGTGGGGCTGGAGATGGCTATCTCCCAATTTGGCTGGACATAGAGAGGGACCTGGCACACAGGTTTGGCAGTTCACTCCCTGCCTTGGCTTACCTGACCCCTTTCTATCTTCTATGCCTGTTTAGAGCTTCCCCTGTAGGGTGGTCCTTAAAGGCCTTGCAACAAATACAAAGGCACCTATCAGGGAACTGACACTGCTCCCCTTCCCAACCTATCTTTAACAACTTACACTTTCTGATCGGGCATTGTCCCATTTCCCCTGCATTCCTCCCCAAATTAAAAAATACTATTCTTGCTGATTTTTTTTCTGGAAAAGAGCTCATCCCTTTTCTTACTCTCCAAAACTGGTTTCAGCTGGGTGCAAGTGACTTTTTCAAGTACGTGCAAATAAGGTATGCAATTCTCTCCTTTCTGGGTTCACAATGTCAGGTTTTGGAATCCTCAGAGGGGCGAGCACAGATTTTTCAGGTGGCAGACCAGCCGCATGCCATTTCCCAGATATATAAGCAGTTGTTGGCAGTTGACCCTAGCCTGCCATCAGGGGTCTGTTACTACTGGGTCCAAGAGCATTCTCTTCCAGTGGAACCAGACTTCTGGAAGAAGGTGTGGAGTACGATCGATGTATGCATCAAACAGGACAGACTACGTCTGATTCAATTTAACATTATGCACAACCTATACTATTCCCCGATAAAGCTACACAAAATAGGTCGGCTTTCTTCCCCTGAATGCTCCCGACGCAAACAAGCCCTTGGGTCATTATACCACTTGCTCTGGGACTGTCCATGCACTCAGGTTTTCTGGAATTCTATCAAACAGGTCTTGGACCCACTTCTTGGACTTGGGCAGTTGTTCACTCCAGAGTGTTGTTTACTAGCTATATACCTCCCAGGTACCCCCAAGATAAGAAAAGCCCACCTAGCTCTGGTGGCATTGGTGGCAAAGCTAGTCATGCTTAGACACTGGACAGAAGATTCCCTGCCCCGATTACAGAATGGTATCGGGAAGTCCTTCTCGCTGTACAACTGGAGAAGCACATTTACTCATATGAGACACAGGCCCAAAGTATACCAGCGAGTCTGGGAACTCTTTTTGACCCTACTCTCCCTATGGAAACTTTAGATAGTATTAGATTTGCTGTTGTATATTTTGCCCTAGTATTATTCATGTGCAGATGGGGGGTGCTGGGGGGAGTATATTGTTAATGTTTGTATTATTGTATCTCTCTTATTATTATTTTCTGTACACTTTGTTTTCTGCAGCTTAAACCTTATGTATCCATGCTATCTTTATATGCTGTCTGTTGTTTAAAAAATACAATAAAGTATATTGAGTAAAAAAAAAAAAACACGTTACGAACTTAATTGAAATCATTAATACAAAGAGTGAAATTTAAATGCTTAAATACTTAGGTACACCCCCTCTCACTGGGTGTACCAAGCTAATTAAATAATATTGGATGGAATATGGGGCCCCAGGTCCTCTCACTGCCTGGGGATACCCAAATAAAACACAGCACTCTCACTGCTCAAATAATAAACAAAGGCATAAAAGTTAGAGGTCTGATCATTAGGTTGTTATCTCAGGTTACTGTCTCATCAGGATTCCTGGAATAAAGAGTTCCCAATACTGGTCAAGATCTTGCTGATAGATGTAAAAGCAGCTGTAAAAGCAGGGGGTCCTACCTGTGAGGACCACCGCCAGAGAAGTCTGCCCCGCTACCTCGGCACCTCACCCTAACTGACCCACCAGCAGGCCCAGTGAGGGGTCTTGGAGAACTATAAACCCGCTGGCCAACTCATCGACCTATTCAAGCCCAGTTCTCACAAACAGGGCAGATTCTGATTGGCTGGCCACCCACAAATGCAAGGCCCAGCTGTTCGAAACAGAGGAAGAAAGACCAGGTCACGCTAGGCAAGTTCGTTTGTTCTCTCCAGATAGAAAACCCCCTTCCAAGACAAAAAAACAGGGTTACATGGGCAGACACACAGAATGAACCCAAATCCCAGGCTGCAGTCCACAATATGATCCTCTCGGATTCAGATCCATGACCACATCTGCCGACTCCTATTTCGGGCTAAATCCAGTCTCTCACTTTGGTGCTCGTTTCAAGAGCTAAATCCTCTCTTAAACCCCAGTACTCGACACATCCCAGGTTCTCATTCAAGGGCGCAGTCCCCTTCTCCCCTGATGCTCATTCTCTACTCTTTCTGGCCACTATCTCTTCTTTTTTCTGCCACTATCTCCCAGCTACAGGTAGTCGGAGTTGGGAGGAAAGTTTTCCAAGAGCTAAGTAAACTTTCAATTGCAGCGGCAGCAGAGCCTGGCTGAACAGCCCCCGCTGTACATTACGTGGCCGGTCGACAAGGGCCCCGACAACGCTCCCAAGGCAGGCTATACTAACAAACTGTAAGCCCTATCTAAACTAGACAAAACAATTTAATGGAGAACAGTTAGAACAATAACACAGCAGCCAAAAAGTGCTCAAAGGCGTGGAGAAGTACGAGAAAACACAAAACGTTTTAATGGACAGAAATCAAGCAGTTACAGCACACCCAGCATGGTGGCCATCAGGATGAGACAGTTGATTATATTAAGTTAGAGGGTGCTTGGGGCCTGCCCCCAACAAAGGGAGGTGCAGAAGACATAGCCCTCTACATTAAATCTTAATTTGAATGTCCATTTGGTCACCACATTGGCGGTTGATTACGTGGGTTAGGGGCCGATTTTTCTTTCTGAGAAATGTATTCGCTATTTGTCTAGTGCATTTACCGAGTCAACAAAAAACTAAAAAAAATATAAAAATTGTGCGAGTTGCCATACAAAAATTGCCCTTATGACATGCAACCATTAGGGGACTGCCACTAAGACATATTTAACGCTGTCCTTGTTTGCAAGCAACAGGTCCAGCACTGCCCAGCCTCTAGTGGTTTCTTTAACTAGCTGCATGAAAAAAGCCCCTTGTAGGGCATAAAGAATGACTCTGCACCTCGCCAAAGGCTCAGCTGGAAAGCTCTACTAAACATCTGCCAGAAGGAAGTCACCAACTTGCAGCACCTCCCCCTTACTTGCCGTTCTGATGGTAGCTTCCCTGAGTGCCTTAGACAACTAGTGTTGGAGCCCACTCAAGAGGGAGCAATCTTAGACCTGGTTCTCTCAAAAGGAGATGGAGAGAGGATCACAGATGTAGAAGTGGGTAGCCATCTGGGAACTAGCGACCATCGAACAGTATGGTTCACAATAAACACAGCAATAGAGTCAAGCCATACAAAGGCAAAGGTACTGGACTTCAGGAGGGCTGACTTTGCCAAAATGGGTGAGTGCCTAAGGAATGCACTAGCAAATGGGCAGGAAGGAGGGGTGGAAGAACAATGGGGAATAATAAAAACTGCCATCACAGAGGTAACAAGCCTTTGTGTGAAACAAATAAAACAAAACGATGTAAGAAACCACTATGGTTCTCAAAGGAAGTGGCAGTGAAGGTTCAAGAGAAAAAGAAAGCATTCAGGAAGTACAAGGAATCGCAGAAGGAGCAGGACAGAGAACTGAATCAGTTAAAACAAAAGGAGGCTGGGAAGGCAGTCAGAACAGCAAAGGCCCAAACCGAGGAAAAGATAGCCAACTCAGTTAAGAAGGGGGATAAAACCTTTTATAGGTACATCAGGGAGCGAAGAAGACCAAGGAAGGGATAGCGAGGCTTAATAAAGAGGAGGAGGGTGGGCAGAGGAGACTGTAAAGGCAGAGATACTAAACAAATATTTTGCTCAGTATTTACAAATGAAGAGGGAGGTACCTAAAACAAACAGTAGAAACACTCTGGATACAAAAGTTGATACCAGCCCATTTACAGAAGAAAGGGTTCTGAAAGAACTCTTAAAACTGAAGGTGGACAAAGCAATGGGGCCTGATGGGATTCATCCCAGAATTTTAAAGAACTAAGGATAGAACTAGTGACACCACCGACTACCCTCTTTAACAAATCATGGGAGGATGGGGTGGTACCCGAGACTGGAGGAGGGCAGATGTGATTCCCCTTCACAAAAGTGGGAGCAAGGCAGAAGCAGAAAACTACAGACCTGTTAGTTTAACCTCGGTGATAGGAAAATGATGGAATCACTTCTGAAGGAAAGAATTGTCGAGTATCTAGAGGCCAGAGGGGCACAGGACCCTAGGCAGCATGGATTCACAGCGGGAAGGTCATGCCAGATGAATCTGATAGATTTCTTTGACTGGGTGACCAAAGTAGTAGATCAGGGAGGGGCTGTGGACATGGCCTACCTAGACTTTAGCAAGGCATTTGACACAGTCCCACACAAAATATTAATATACAAGTTAGCCAGCCTGGGAGTAGGTCCCAAGATAACAGCCTGGGTAAAGAATTGGCTGGAGAATAGGACACAGAGAGTAATAGTAAATGGAGTCCACTCAGAAGAAAGAGGGGTTACTAGTGGGGTACCACAGGGTTCAGTATTAGGACCGGTCCTCTTCAATGTCTTTATAAGCGACATTGCAGAGGGACTGGAAGGAAAAGTATGTCTCTTTGCAGATGACACAAAGATCTGCTACAGAGTTGATGCACAGGTGGGTGGAAAGGATGAGAAGGGACTTGGCAAGGTTAGAGGAATGGTCAAATGTATGGCAGCTTAGATTCAATGCTAAGAAGTGCAAGGTAATGACCTGGAAACAAAAACCCAGGGGAAGAGTACACAATGGGGGGTGAGATACTAACAACAACAAAAATGGAAAGGGACCTGGGGGTAGTCATATCAGATGACCTAAAGGTGGGCAAGCAATGTGAGAGGGCAGCAAGGAGGGCTGGGGGGATACTGGGATGCATAGGAAGAGGCATCACCAGTAGAAAACAGGAAGTTATTATCCGTCTGTACAGACAGCTGGTGAGACCCCATCTGGAGTACTGCATGCAGTTCTGGAGACCCAATCTCCGTAAAGACAGACAGGATGGAAGCTGTCCAGAGGAGGGCAACTAAAATGGTGCAGGGTCTGCACCAGAAGACATATGAAGAAAGACTTAAGGAGCTTAATATGTATAGCCTCGAGGAAAGGAGGGAGAGGGGGGACATGATAAAAACGTTCAAGTACCTCAAGGGAATCAACAAAGTCCAAGAGGGTAGCATCTTTCAAAAAAAGAGGTGTGCAAGAACAAGAGGGCACAATTTGAAGATGGGGGCGGCTCAGAGGTAATGTGAGGAAGTATTTTTTCACAGAGAGGGTTGTGGATGCATGGAACGGCCTTCCAGAGGAGGTTGTGGAGTCAAAAACAGTGGTGGAATTCAAGCATGCATGGGACAGTCATAAGGCCATTCTAGGGGGTGGGGGTAGGAAGAAGTAGGCTGCTAATTAACTAGGATCTGCAGCTTATCCAGTAGGTAGGGAAATGGGCAGACTGGGTGGGCCAAGCGGTCCTTATCTGCCGTCAAATTCTATGTTTCTATGTTAAGTGCCTGATCCATTTCCTTGCCCTGTGATGGAGATCTACGCACTACCCCAGTCTGGATAGTGGTCCAAGAGCTGACTCCAGGGTGAGCCACAGCACTTCTATGCCCTTCTTTTCCTTTTGTGCTCTGTACCTCCATGGCTTTAATTTCCGCCTTCACATATAATATGCCATGTCTCTCCTGAACACAATGTAGCCCAGTATGGCCATGTAGCAGTGCTCACTACACTGTAACTCTATTGTGGCCACTAAATCCAGATTAGCCTCTGTCATGATGGCTTCCAGGTCTGGAATTTTGTTTCCAGGGCTCCTGCATTAGCATACATGGCCATCCCCACCATTTTTTCCCTTGTCTGTTACCATGCTTCTCCCTCCCAGTCCTGCCTGTGTTATTCCATGAATCCCCACATGACTTGCTTCTTCCCATTTCACTTTCACAATTTCTGGTTTCATTCAATACTCTCATACCACCTGACCCCCAACCTGAGATATAGACTGTTTTCATGACCCTGCTTTCTGTGTCTCTGCCCTAGGGGAGAGTTTTCTCCCATGGGCCCTCTCTCCCTGACACTTTACTTTCCAGGAGGGGCAATTGTTGCCTCCATTGGATTTACCACCTCACCCCATGGTTAATTTAGATGCTTGTCCAATTGGCATCAAACTTGCCATCGAGGACTGCAGTCCCCTTCCTAGAAGGATGCAGGCAGTCTCCCCTACAGAGGCCCATATCTTCCCAGATTGGTCCCCAGTCCCCAATGTAACCAAATCCTTCCTCCATGCACTGCGCCTTCAACCATTCATTAAAAGCCCTGGTGTGGAAGAAGGTGGGAAATCCAGGACTAGGGAAGGAGTTTACTAGATGAATTGGAAATTAGTTGACAGACAGGACTCAGAAAGGGATTCTGAAGGAATATTTTCTGATGTCAGGGTGGTAACTACTGGGAGGTATTGGCTGCACCTCTCACAGCCCTATTCAACAACTCATTGGAAACAGAAGTGACTCTAGAAGACTCGAGGAGGGCAGATGTAGTCCTGTTCTGTAAGAGTGGCAGCAGGGAGGAGGTTGGCAACTACAGCCTGGTCAGTCTAATGTCAGTGGTGAGGAAGCTGATGGAATCATTGCTGAAAGAAAGGCTAGTGGGGTATCCCGTAATTTGGGTGACTCAATAAGAGTGAGCACAAAGACAGTGACAGCATTTGAGCGAGGACAAACACGGTGAGGGTACATATCAGCGATCGCCGAAATGGTGACAAATTTGTTTCCCCCTCCTCGAGGTGCTACAACCTCATAACATAGAAACAGATTTTGACGGCAGATAAAGACCGCTTGGCCCACTCAGTCTTCCTATTTCCCTACCTATTGGATAAGTTGCAGATCATAGTTAACTAACAGCCTACTTCCTCCTACTCCCCACTAGTAGTTGGTTAATTAAGTAAAGGGAGGTTCAAGAGGGCAAAGCCTCTGCAGAAAAGCACTTCTCACCGTTTCAGCAATCACTGATATCGGCCCTCACCATTTTTGTCCTCATTCAAATGCTGTTACTGTTTTTGGGCTCGTTCTTAAATTGAGTTGCCCATATCACACAGAACCACTAGTGCAGTATCTTGAATCCTGTGGGTTGCAAGACTCGAGGCAGCATGGATTCAAGGGTGGGTGGGGGTCATGTCAGATGAACCTGATCGATTTCTTCAACTGGGTGACCAGGAAAATAGTTCATCAAGCAGGGAGGTATGCTTCACCTGTGCAGCAGCTGTGCCTGAATAAATTGAAATAGTAGCAGTACTGCTTGCAGGGTGTTCAACATTAGCCTGAACCGAACAATGCCAACAGACAAAACATCTTTCAAAAGAAGCAGCAAAAACAAACAAACAAAAAAATCAAAGCAGTAACTTATAACGTGTTCATTTCTTTCTTCATGCCCTTGAACAAAACAGTGTGGCTTAAACAAATCCTGCAGCCTCAGGTTTTGTGGCTTCAAACAGTGGATACAACATTTAACAAGCATTTGTCAATGTCGAATGTTGACTGCATTGGTCTGTTGAGCTCGCTCATTGCCCCTCTGTCACTCGCTCGTTGTGTTTCTCCCGGTGCTGCAGGCTGCTGTTTTGTACTGAGCTCCTGCCTGCATTGGCACCCTTTTCTGTCCACAAAGAAATCTGCAGCTGTCCCGACAGAGTTCCGCTGAGGTGACTCACTCCCCCTCTCTCACTCATTCATTCTGTTTCTCCTGGCGCTGCAGGCTGCCCTTTTGTACTGGGCTCCTGCCTCTGTTGGTGGCTTTTTCTGCCCACAAAGAAATCTGAAGCAGTCCTGACACAGGTCTGTTGAGCTTGCTCACTCCTCCTCCTCTCTCACTCGCTCGTTGCGAGTCTCCCGGCACTGCAGGCTGCCCTTTTTTACTGGGCTTCTGTCTGCATTGGCACCCTTTTCTGTCCACAAAGATATCTGCAGCTGTCCTGACAGAGCTCCACTGAGCTAGGTCACTCCCCCCATCTCTCACTCGCTCGTTCCGTTTCTGCCAGTGCTGCAAGCTGCCCTTTTGTACTGGGCTCCTGCCTGCCTTGCCGCCTCCTTCTGCCCACAAAGAAATCTGCAGCAGTCCCGACACAGGTCCATTGAGCTCGCTCACTCCCCCTCCCTCACTTGCTCATTCCATTTCTGCCGGCGCTGCAGACTGGCCTTTTGCACTGGGCTCCTGCCTGCATTGCTGCCTTTTTCTGTCCACAAAGAAATCCGTAGCAGTCCTGACAGAACTCAGTTGAGCTCGGTCACTCCCCCCTTACTCGCTCGATCCTAATCTGTCCCAAACACTGATTTCTGACAGCGACTGCGTTATTCTGTGCCGGAGGTGCGATAACACATTTTGGCCAGGATGTGAAAAATGACAGCTGTACTGTTCATAAGGAGGTGTGGAAAAATGCCAGTGTTGAAAATGTGGCGTGAAAATATTACTAATTTGCGAAGTTACAATGGTGCGTGGAAACTGCACAATGTACGCTTGTAACACAGTCATTTTATAGAGTATCATCACCAAATGTTCAACATAGACATTTTAGGCCCTCTGCTCATGAACAGTGTCACTGTCATTTTCGTAATCTGTCCGAACACTGATGTCCCACAGCGACTGTGCTATTCTGCGCGGAGTGCGGCAAGCATTTCAGCCAGGATGTGAAAGTGACAGCTGTACTGTTCACAAGGAGGTTTGAAAAAATGGCAATGTTGAAAATCTGGAGTGAAAATATTGCAAATTCACGAAGTTCTGGCGTCTGCGTAACAACTACGCAATGCACTTCAATAAAACAATCATTTTTGAATTTTTCCACCAAATTTGCAACATAGGCTTTTTGAGCCCACCTCATGAACACTGGCACTCTCATTTTGTTAATCAGTCCCGAAAGGTGATTCCGCACAGTGACTGCGAAATCACCTTTTGGGGCCGAATAATGCCATGACAGTGGCAGAACTCATGAGAAGGGCTCCCAAAAACCCCATGTTGAAAATTTGGTGCCAAAAGTCCAAAAAATGCCCGAGATATGCATCAAAAGTTGAAAAAACCCTATCTGTGCCATTATACAGCTTACCGGCATTTCTTCAGTTCGCGGTTGGCTTTGAAGATTGCAGGCGTGTTCCCGGTCCACCGAACATCATCGCGCTGGCCTCCGGAGGTGAGTATGGGGTGTGGGGGTGTGGGGAGGAAGGGTGCGCAGGGGTGGGCACGGGTTGGGAGGGGCCGCGAACTCGACGATGGACCGTTTTTGCTTTACAGGTACAAAAACAAAAAGACATCACGGGACTTTTTTTTTTTACAGGGCATTTCTGGACATTTAGCATGCTGTGGGTGGGCGCAGTGTGCCAACCAAACTGCTGGGGGTCAGCTGCTTGGCCGATGAAGTTGGGCACCCCCATCGGCACAAGAGCGGCGCAAGAGCCCAAAGGATTGGCACCCCTCTGCACAACTCTCCTGCTACTGTTTCAGAAGACATGCCAATGGGAGTGGGCTCAGCCATTGGCACATTGAAGTGGGGGGGGACACAATGCTGACGGGAATGGGCTCCCTGTCGGCAACTCATGGCACTGGGAAGGAAGCGATGGGGATTGTGGCCCCGTCAGCAAAAACATGCTGCGTAGGGGAGGGCACATGTTGCCGAGGGGATGAGGCACCCCTCAGCATGGGAGACTCACTCATATTGTTTGTGAACATGGTGAAACGCCATGTTCACAAACAATATCAGAGTACCAAGGTTCCGCCCTGCAATGACGGGTCATTCTCTCATTGCAGTGAGGTGGCCCTTGATTGCAGCGGCTAATTTTTTTACAAGGTTGTGGCATGCTGGCTGAACTGAGTGTCCGCAGCAGCGTGCAGCGCATTGAAAATGACGGGCCAAACTTTACAAAGGCTGTGGGGGCACTGGCCGCAACAGTGCCGCGCCTCCACAACCTGCTTCTGGAGGAAAGCTGCCGCAATATGTTTCTTGTGCATGCGCGCAATCAACATAAAAAGCATCTGAAATGAATACCATGTTTGCAAGCCAGCACCCCCTGCAGCTAGCAGTTACTTTATGTGTTTCACACTAAATGCTTTCTATCAAAGGCTACTGGGTAACAGTAAAAGATCCCTTTTAAACTAGACATTTAAACAGACAGTGCATAATTCTTTTTACAATTTTCTGAATGTTCTAACCATTATAAAAGAGTGCTTCAAAAATTCAAGCCAGGGCTCCGAACATGCGCTGTAGCATTAACCATACTGCACATGCTCAGAGTTTCAGCTTGAATTTCCAAGTGCTGTTTTATAATGGCTATAGCATTCATTTTAGAATAAAATTAACTTTCCACAGCACAAGCAAACATTGAGAAACAGAAGGTGCATTCTACTCCTGAATCACAAAAATTCCAAAATAATTTGCGTATGAGTATACACTGTGACTCCCGTGGCTCCGTCGCCATATCATCTCCTGGACACTCGGGAGCAGTGACACTGCTTGTTTAGGTTGGACTATCAGAAATGTATTTTTTTACATATATAGAGGATACCCATTCCCTTTACATAGATGTAGTGGCATTTTTAGATTCTGTGATCAGAATAGTTTCTACAGGAGCACAGGTGACTTATACTATGGATCCCCAGGAAATAAAAAAAAAAAAAGCAGACAGTGTCCCTTTAAAACATGGGCTAGTAAAACACCAGTGCAATGCACTTCTAAAATCGGATCAAAACTTAAAACCATACTGAATGTTACACAAATAGCAATAAATTTGGAAATACACAAAACAGTTATTTACAAAACAGTATGTTCTTATACTTGGGTTTGAATTCCGTTATTGTTGCTTAATAGCTACCTTGAGATTAGCGCCCTGCATTATGTGCTGCTCATTAAAACCTATATGCACCATCAGGGTTGCACCATAGTATCGCTTTTCCACTTTAAAAAAAATGAATGAACTTCTGAGTCCATTAATACTGAGTAATACAATATATTTTCAGACATTGCTTATTTTGGCTCAGGTTTGTATCTTGTCACTGCTGTTCATTTCCTTTGACTGGGATCATACATTTTTTCCTACATGTTCAAACTACCTGTGTGCTATGTAGTCCTCTGTTTCAGCAGAACATGTGTACCGGGCAAAGTTGAACAGTATAAGATATCTTGATACATCTTTGATTCCGGTAAACCTCCAGGAGAGTGAATCCTAGTCCTCAAGAGGGGTTCTTCCAAACAGAAGACCATCTTTTGGTCTGCAAGATTTGTAAAGACAGAGGCAGTATTGATACCTTCACAATACAGAAACATAGAAGCAATGAACATTGCATTTTCAAACAAGAGCAATAGTCTCAAAAAGAATAAAAGAACAAAGCCAAGAGACGCCAGGCTGAGGTGGAGGATGACGGCATGCAGGGCTCTAGGGGGTGTGAAAGGTAGGCATGACTCTGAGAAACTTGTGCAAAAAAGTTCAAAAAGAGGGTTAGAGACAAGAATACAATATCTGGTGTTTTATAAAAGGGGCACCACATCAATATATTATTGAACGTAAAAACAAAAACAAGGTGTTGCGTCAGCAATGGTTTAAAAGCAAAACAAAATGGTTATATTAAATACGCTCTGAAAATAGAGTTAAAAATCTACGTTTCGACATTAGGTCTTCTTCAGGAAATATCTAAAAGAGAAAAAAAACAAGTGTAGAGGAAAGGTAAAATGACAGATATTTATATCTGTGGGGAAAGAAACAAGCATTTGTCAATGCCAAATGTTTGCTTGCTGGCATTGGCAGTGGTAGTGTAGAAGTTACAGAGCTGCGTAATAGGAACGGCAGTGAAGTACTGAACTGAAGTCAACCCCACCACCACCCTGCAGAGAGTGACAGGCATTGGGGTGTGTCTTTGGGTCGTCAGGCATAACGGCCATGCCATTTCACCACACCCCACCCTGCAGACACTGACTAGTGTCACGGTGTTCCTGGGGTCTTTGCCCTTATCGCATCCCATTCCATTAGGAAATATGGTGAGATGGGTGCGATATAGGAAGAATGGGGTGAACATTGGGGCTGAAGAGTCCAAGGCATACCTCGATGCCTCTCACTGGCTGCAGGGTGTGGAATGGTATAGACATTACAGGCAAGAATCCCAAGTCACACCCTGATGCCTGTCATTCTCTACAGGGTTGGGCGTTATGGTTGGAAACCCTAATACCTCAGGCATTCGTTGGTATTTTCACTCCAAATGTTCAACATGATTTTTGTGACCCCGCATGAACAGAGGAATATCAGTTTGTTGGCGAAGCTGCTTGTACAGCGACTATGGCATTTACACCACAGGTGCAAAAACATTTCGAACAGGATGTAAAAAATGACAGCTGTACTGTTCATGGGGAGGTGTAAAAAATGGCAATGTTGCAAATCTGCAGTAAAAATATTTAAAAAAATGGTGAAGTCACGAGCGTACATAGAAACTGTGCAACGCACACCCGTAATATAATTAGGTTGGGGATTTTTTTTACAGCAGATTGTCAACTCAGGCATTTTGGTGCCTCTGATCGTGAACAGTGTCACTGTGGTTTTCTTTATCTGTCCCGAACAATGATTTCCCACAGCGACCACGTATCTCTGCGCTGAAAGTGTGAAAACACACTTTGGCCGTGTTGTGAAAAATGACAGCTGTACTGTAAAAAGGAAGTGTAGAAAAATGCCACTGGTGAAAATCTGGACTTAAAATATTACAAAGTCATGAACTTATGAGGGTGCGTGGAAACTGCGCAATGCTCACTCGTAACACAGTCATTTTATGGACCTTTGTCACCAAATTTTCAACATAGCCATTTTAAGACCTCTGCTCATGAACAGTGTAACTGTGATTTTCTTAATCTGTCCCAAACATTGCTTTCGCACACCAACAGCACCATTGTGCACTACATGTGCGAAAACACATTTTGGGTGGCATATGAAAAATGGCAGCTATGCTGTTCATAAGGAAGTGTAATAAAATGGCAATGTTGAAAATCTGGAGTGAAAATATTAAATTCACAAACTTATGAGCATGCATAGGAACTGCATAGCATACGCTAAATAAAACAGTCATTTTAGGAATTTTTCACCAAATTTTCAACATAGCCATTTTAAGACCTCTGCTCATGAACAGTGTCACTGTGATTTTCTTAATGTGTCCCATACATTGATTTCGCACATCGACTGTGCCATTGCACGCTACATGGGCGGAAACATATTTTGGGCAAGATGTGAAAAATGACAGCTGTAGTACTCATAAGAAGGTGTGGTAAAATGGCAATGTTGAAAATATGGAGTGAAAATATTGAAAATTCGCGAACTTACGAGCGTGCGTAGGAACTTAGTTATTTAACCAGGTATAGCACACTAAGCTGAAAACTTTTTTACAGGAGCGACCTGGGAGCACAAGGAGGTTAAGTGACTTGCTCAGGGTCACACAGTATGCAAGTAGAAGCTGTGGGATTCAAACCCAGGTCTGGTCTGCTGGATGTCACCAGATTTGCAGCTCAGAGCCTTAGACCCACTCGCTATACTGCTCCAAACTGTACAACATGCGCTCATAAAACAGTCATTTTTAGGAATTTTTTCACCAAATTTTCAACATAGCCATTTTAAGACCTGTGCTCATGAACAGTGTCACTGTGATTTTCTTAATTTGTCCCGTACATTGATTTCGCACACCGACTGCGCCATTGTGCGCTACATGGGCAGAAACACATTTTAGGTGAGATGCGAAAAATGACAGCTATACTACTCATAAGAAGGTGTGGTAAAATGGCAATGTTGAAAATCTGGAGTGAAAATATTGAAAATCGCTTAACTTAATAGAAAATGCATAGGAACTGCGCACCACTGTGAAACAGCCTGCCATTGTTAGGAATCTTTTCACCAAATTTTCAACATAGCCATTCTAAGACCTCTGCTCATGAACAGTGTCACTGTGATTTTCTTAACTTGTCCGTACATTGATTTGAGCACCAACTGCGCCATTGTGTGCTACATGGCAGAAGCATGTTTTGGGTGAGATGTGAAAAATGACAGCTATACTACTCATAAGAAGGTGTGGTAAAATGGCAATGTTGAAAATCTGGGTGAAAATATTGAAAATTCGCGACCTTATGAGTGTGCGTAGGAACTGCATGGGCACTACGCTAAATAAAAACAGTCATTTGAGAATTTTTCACCAAATTTTCAACATAGCCATTCTAAGACCTCTGCTCATGAACAGTGTCACTGTGATTTTCTTAATTTGTCCCGTACATTGATTTCGCACACCGACTGCGCCATTGTGCTACATGGGCAGAAACATATTTTGGGTGAGATGTGAAAAATGACAGCTGTACTACTCATAAGAAGGTGTGGTAAAATGGTAATGTTGAAAATCTGGAGTGAAAATATTGAAAATTTGCGACCTTATGAGTGTGCGTAGGAACTGTGCAGCGCACGCTCGTAAAACAGTCATTTTGAGGAATTTTTCACCAAATTTTCAACATAGCCTTTTAAGACCTCACCTCATGAACAATGTCACTGTGGTTTTCTTAATTTGTCCCGTACATTGGTTTCGCACACCGACTGCGCCATTGTGCGCTACATGGGCGGAAACACATTTTGGGTGAGATGTGAAAAATGACAGCTGTATTACTCATAGGAAGGTGTGGTAAAATGGCAATGTTGAAAATCTGGAGTGAAAATATTGAAAATACGCGAACTTATGAGCATGCGTGGGAACTGCGTAATGCACGCTGGTAAAACAGTTGTTTTTTGGAATTTTTCCACCAAATTTTCAAAATAGGCTTCTTGAGAGCCCACCTTATGAACACTAGCAATGTGTTTCATTAATCAGTCGGGTGATTTCGGCGTAGTAACCACGCGGTGACTGCGAAATCACCCTTGACCAGTCTTTACCATGATAGTGACATCACTCATGAAGGGGTCCAAAAACCCCATGTTGAAAATTTGGTGCAAAAATTCCAAAAATGCCTGAGATATACAACAAAGTTGAAAAAACCCTATCTAGCCCATTACAGCTTACGGCATTTCCTCAGTTCGCAGTCGGCTTTGAAGAGTGCAGACGTGTTCCCGGTCCACCGCAGATCATCACGCCGAGCTCCGGAGGTAAGTATGGGGTGAGGGGGGGTGTGGGGAGGCAGGGTGCGCAGTGGGTGGAGTGCGGGTTGTGGGGGCAGGAAGACTGCGTGGGACCCGTTTTCGATTACAGGTAAAAAAAAAGACAATGCGGGACATTTGCCATGCTGGGGTGGGCTCCCAGCATGTTAGAAGATGGCTGGGGGAGTGGAGCCGGCCAGAGTTGGGCACCCGTCAGCGATAGCATGGGGAGAGAGACAGTGAAGCCGACAGAGGTTGGGCACCCCGTCGGCTATACCATCGACTTGCCATGCTGGGGTGGGCACCTAGCGTGGCATTTGGAAGGCTTTGGGGGCACAGCACGCCGACGTGGGGATTGGGCACCCCGCCGGCTATACGTGTGTAAGTGAGGTGGGGAGGGCAGCACGAGTATGTGTGCGCTTCTGTGTGTGTGTGTGTGTGTGTGTGTGTGTGTGTGTGTGTGTGTGTGTGTGTGTAGGGGGCTGCGCTGGGCAGGCGATATCTTATCGCTGCTCACTGGCGTAACTCCCCCTTTTCAACTGTATGCCACTGCATTTTGGGCTTGTCATAGACAGCTCCAGCATGCATTAGCCAAAGGACGCCTCCCACCAACACACTGACTGAATTGGAAGAGGGGGTGATACACCTCCGAAATCTCGGATGATGGCACTATGTTTCTTGCACATACGTGCAAGCAAACATAAAAAGGGGAGGCTCAGGGAGAAGAAATGATAAATGGCAAGATAGCAATATATTATTGAGTTCTGGGTGAGTGGTGGCCCCTGTGGAAAAAAAATCCAGCATTGCTCTCTTTTCAAGTTTCAAGTTTTAAGTTCGTTTACAAAGGTTCCACATCTAGACAGGACATACACTACAGAAAAATAGCAATGCCACAAGAATCAACTACAAGGTCACTTGGCAAGGTTCCAAACAATAATTTCACTCAGTTACAGACTTCAGAGTTGTTTATACATTCTAGTGTAAAGAGCGGAGACTTAATATGTATAGAGTTTAGATTATATGATCTTAATTAAAGGAATGGGAGTGCCCCATCTGAACTGTAACAAGACTGTAAAACACTGTACCGCACTTAATTAGTGCTGCATTAAATGCTTCTCCACAAGTGTGGTCCTGTTTCTCCTCACTTGTTGTACCCTGCTTAATGTTGTAACTGCACACTACTACTACTTGTTAGTTGATGTTCTTTCTGTTCTGCAATGTTTCAGCACCTGTAAATGTCTTGTATTCCTTGTTGACTTGGGAGTCTTTGTAAATGAGCCCCCAGCTCAAGGTATTAATCCGAATTTGAAATAAATAAATGAATAAAAATAAATAAAAAATGGGAAAGAATAGAAAGGATTATAGCGACGGAATGAGAAATCCCGTGCCGCCAGAGGAAGGCTTTGTCAGATCTTAGTTAGCGATATAGCTAAGTGGGATAGGGGGAAGGGGAGTCAGCGGCATGATGGGGAGTAGTGTCCAGGGAAAAGTGGGGTGAATTGGAGAGAGAGGGTAGTGGGAGGAGCAGCCTCACAGGCGTAGATGGTGAGGCCCTAGGCTGGACTGTGGGGGTCCTGAGATACATGAAGGGAAGGGGGTGGGGGGATTAGAGACTCACAAGGAAAGTGCTGTGAGTAAGGGCTGTTACTATAGATAGGGATGGCCGGGATGAGAGGCTAAGTGCTGCTACTAAGTGATGGAATGGATATCCCATAGGGAAGTAAATATTACTTGAAGCAGTTGCAAGTGAATAAGTTGGTGAGGTGCTGTTTAAGTTGTATTTTAAAGATACTCCGGCTCAGTAAGCCAGTTGTGCGGACTGGGAGTTCATTCAACCATTGCTGAGCCTTGTAGGAGAAGGGGCGTTGCCCCAGGGATGTTCTTCTGAAAGGTACCTTGAAAACGCATCATGAAGTCTCACAGGTATTGTGCTGGGAAGTAGTTGTCTGGAACATTTGTTGGATGCAAGGTGTTACAAGAGCTAGCAGTGTTTTTTTGCCTAGGATGCAGGTCTGGAATGTTATCCTGTCCCTAAGGTTGAGCTAGTTTGTGTGATTATATAACAGGCACGTGAGCAGTTGGTTGTCAGCCCCTAGGACAAGCCGGCAAGTCTTATTTAGCACAGTGGAGATAATTTCTAAGGCAGTGTCAGAGGCTGTGCTGTATACCACTAGGCCATAATCAACCATTGACAGTACAGAACTTGTGACCGACATTCGCAGGGCATTGGGCATGAGATATTTCCTGTGTCTGTACAGGATTCCAAGTTTAGTGTTGATGCTTTTTACCACGTGATCAATGTGATAGGAGAAGGTGAAGGATTTGTCGATGTGAATACCCAGGTATTTGAATACCTGTACCTGCTCGAGTGGGGTGTTCTTGTTGTTGGTGATGGTCAATGTGTGATTTTTTTTCCTAAGGTGGGCGCTGGTTAGTAACATCACCTTGTTTTTTTTATAGTTGAGGAGAAGTTTGTAGTTTGTAAACCTAGTCCTCCAACAAGTTGAAGGTTCACTTATATTTGGGCTTCAGCTCAGAATTACTGCGTCATCTGCATAAATGATGACTCTACTGGGGCATGATATGGGAAGTCTGTTTATGAAGAGACTAAACAGTAGCAGGCCTAGGATGGATCATTGAGGGATGCCTAGGGAGACCTCTCTGGTAGTAGATAACACTGCTCCATTCTTTACCCTTTGGTTTCTGGTGGCTAGATAGTCACTAAACCAGCCCACAGAGGCTGGTGACAGACCCAAATCTGTCAGGTGTTGCAGGAGAATCTTATGGTTGACCATATCAAACGTGTTCGTTAGGTCAATAAAAATGGACCCCACAATGCTTCCATCATCCATGGCTTGGTGAACATAGTCCGTGAATTCAACCAGGGCTGTGGTGGTGCTGTGGCCTTTCCTGAAGCCGTGCTGCTGAGGACACTGTAGGTTGTATTTATCCAGGTATTCGGTAAGCTGGTCTGACACTGTTCTCTCAAGTGCTTTAGAGAGGGGGGACAGTAAGGATATGGGCCTATAGTTGATCGTGGAAGCTCGGACACCATTTTTTGTACAGTGGTGTGACGAATGCCTGCTTCCACAGGGCAGGGAATTTTCCCAAAAAGAGGGACTTGTTGAACATTTTTGTGACTGGGATGATTACCTCATGAAGTGTGAGTCCCACCATCTTCACATCAATCAAATTGAGCAAAACATTGTCAAAATCCTCCCCCCCCCAAATTCTCACTAGGTTTTCAATGGCCACAAATCCAAATTTATGTGACTCAGTTCCCCTGTTAGTACTTACCGCATGTGTCATACCACAGCATCTGTATAATCCCCATTCCTAATGACCCCGAGATGTTTACTGATTCTGAGCCTGAATTGCCTTTTAATTTTGCCAATGTAAAAGCTACTGGCATGTGCAGACAGCCATATTTATTTTTTTTTATTTTATTTTTTTTATTTTATTTCAATTCTAGGATTACAATTACCTTTGAGCCCAGGGCTCTTTTACAAAGGTTCCACGTCAAGACATTGGTATCACATAACAATAGACAAAATTGTTACACAAATAAGGGTAAAGGATATCAAATTAATTTCGAACAGACAGGAGAGGGTAAAGTGGAAAGGAAGTGGACAAGAGGGGAGGGGTGGTAGAAAGAAATGGGAGGGGCAAGCGGAGGTAAGAAAATGAGAAGAGAGGAGAGGTGGGGGTAGTAAGGATAAAGAGGGGGTGGTGGAAACAGCCAGGAAGGTGGCATTGTCAGGTGCTGGAGAGCGGATGGGGCAGAGGCCAAACTAGGGCAAGTGCGTTATATGAGAGCTAGATATAGGAGGCGGTAGCGGGTGTGTTGCATAGACATTATCCATGACAGTCGCAGATGCTGAAAGTGACCAGGGTGTTTCGGAGCCTGGATTTGAAGGCCCCTAGCCCAGTGGTATTGATAGTATCATTGGCAAGACCATTAAACCAAGTGGGTGCCCTGTAGGCGAATGAGCGCTGGCCAATGGATGTGCGGCAGTGGGGGATACGGAAAAGTTGTGGCTCTGATTCCCTAGTAATTCTGGAGCTGGTTTTCGTTTGAAGGAGTGAACAGACCCCGGGAGGTGCAGTTCCGAATTGTATTTTCTTAGCAACCATGCAGGTTTGGTACTGAATTCTATTATTAAGTTGAAGCCAGTTAGCTTGTGAGTAGAGGTCACAGGTGTGTGTGAGCCGTTCGGCCCCAGTGATGAGTCGACAGGCCTTGTTTAGGGTGGTAGTAATCCTTCTGAGTAGGGTTGTCAGAACCCTCTGAAGTTCTGGGTTCTAGTTCTAGTCTAGAACTTTTGAAAAAGTTCTAGTGCTCTAATCTTTTTTAGAACTTTTTAGAACTCGAACCCTATTTTTTTATTGTGCTGCCAGTAACAAAGATAGTAATAAAATACATGTAAAGGAAAAACTGTTCAAAATAAGGGGGAGAGAAATTATCTTGTGTGACATTGATAGGAATACAACTAGGTTTATCTATAGTTTCTTCTGTTTGCTAAAGTCAGCAACTTAATACGTAACAGGCCCACCCACCCACCCATATGTTAAAAGTTTTCCTGCTGCAGCTGCATCATAGTTCCTTAGTGAAAGAAAGAGGCACATTAGCCATTTATGTACTCAGCTATATATACTCATCGTCATGAATTAGGAGAAAAATAACTGATATTACCTAATTTCAGCTATTTGCTGCTTTCTGTTTTAAATGAGTGAATCAAAAGTTGCTATGTTTAAAAGAAAGCTTTATAACAAAGTCAAGCCAAGTACTACAGCAGCAACATGTGGAACTGTTACAAAGCATATTATGTCATAACATATTCAGTCAAGACATTGGAATAAAAAAATATTTGCAGAAACCACAAGAAGGCTGCTCCAATCCTAAGTTGTGCCTGTGTGAAAAGCTGAGCACCAGAACAAAAAGACACAACACCAACACTTCAAAAATATACTGTATTGTGCGTTTTAACTGATAGCATCACAGTACAGAAACGCCATGCAGGATAAAACAGTTTAAACAGACAAAAGGTCCTTTTGTCTGTTTAAACTGTTTTGTCCTGCATGGTGTTTCTGTACTGTGATGCTATCAGTTAAAACGCACAATACAGTATATTTTTGGAAGTGTTGGTGCTGTGTCTTTTTGTTCTTAATAAAAAAATATGCCAGTCATTGTTGCTGGCAAAATGCATGCAATTTTCTAAGGTAATGCATACATATACCAACATTTTTGTTGGCAAATTGAAGTAATATATACAAAAAATTCTAAGATGATGCATTTTGCAGCTGATACTTCAATAAAATCTGTATTTCAGTTACATAAATAAAAACAGTGGTTTCTCACCACATACTAATTTACTAAGGAACATTTATGTAGCTGCAGCAGTTGGCATATGATGTTTAAGGGACAGCGTCTGTCAACCCCATTATGTATCAAATTATCACTACTTATAAAGCAAAAACACTATGATCGTCACATTCTGTGAAAACTGCTGATGCAGATTTTCTTTTATTTCTGATTCCTTTATTCTTTTTAAAGGGGACAGGACAATTGTGCTAGGTGGCAACAGTTTGCAATGTATTTAATAAGAATATATATTATGTGTACAGTAGGTTCGGTCTGTCATCATTTTTTCCTCACCATCCCCAGCTGATCACGAATCTGTAAATGAAAGAACTAAAACAACACCCACCTTTCACCCCATCACCCATTCCACTTTTCTTCCACCACCCTCATCTGTGCAGTAGCACCCATGCCACCTTACACCCATGTTAAACCAACCCACAACCCTCACCCATGTACTAGCATCCATTTTTCGATTATGGCTAATATTTCTGTAATTGAAAAATAATAAACAGCTACCAATTAGAACTCATTGTTTTGTCCTCTTTAAAATTGAAAAATAGACCGTCTCCTGTCCCAGCCCATGCTGATGCACCACAAAGTCACAGAAGGTAAATCCAAAAATATATGTTTGCACTTTAACTATAAATAATATGATACAGAAAGGATTGACGTGACAGTGTCCCTTTTATGCCAAATTTGGGCCTGTTCCCACTGATGTTAAAATTGCCCTGTATATAAAACTTGTTGACTTTAGTTTAGACCCTAGCTACAAAGCAGTTTGCCATGAAATGGTGAAAGTTTTGGGGGGTATATAGTCCAAGGTAGTAGATCGAGAAAGGAGAGAGACGACAACCAAAGTCATCACAGTCTGTAAAAGTTTCCTTTTTGGTGCAGAGAGACTCAGTCCCACACAGTATTTTACCAGCCACCACCATCTGAGTTGTCATCATCACCATCAACATCCACAACATCAATTACTTCAGGATCAGTTTGTATACTCTTGTAGGGATACGAAAATCTTGACTTATTAACTTTAATAAAAGTTAACGTGTGTACATTTTCTGGCAGCAACCTATTTCTGGTGTCTGTCACAATATTGCCAGCTGTACTAAACATGCGTTCTGAAGAGACACTTGTTGCAGGACAACCAAGATATTTACAGGCTTCATCATACAGCTCTGTCCAAATTGACTTTTTTGATCTCCAGTATTCAAAAGGGCATGCATCAATAGGAATAGGCAGTTCTTGCAGGTAACTGTCTACCATGTTGGACAGAGACCGCTCAGAAGAGGAATCAGCAGAAGCAGCTGGTATGGCAGCAATTTGGGAAAGGTTTTGCCACAGATTTAGCTTGCTACTAAGGGCTGAAGAAGTGGCAGTTGTGGAACAACTACTGTTAATGTTTGGTGACTTTTCCAGTTCTGTATCCCTTTGTGAAGATGAACCTGCATGTTGTGGTGATGACAACCTGATGGTACTGTGCGTGTGTCGTGTTTGACTCCTGTGAGTGCTGCAGCTCATCTAGCAACATACATTTGTACTGCTCTATATCATCTGTTTTGGAAGATGTATAGCCTTGAACCTGGATCTAAGAGTTGCAAGGATGTAGTGTCTTGAGTTCGTCATTGCAACTAATTTGTCATTGGTTTTGAAGCGCTCGCTCATTCTCTTTACGAGATTCCCATGATATAGGCGACATGTTGTCTGCGCTTCAAATCTGTCTTTTTCTATTTGTAGATTTAGAACACTAAGATGATGTGAAATGAGCATTATGAGTGGGATAACCTGACTCACAGATGCACCTTCAGAAGACATGTCCCTTGTAGCTGTCTCAAAAGGAGCTAGGATACAGCACACTGTCTCCATTAATTTCCACTGCAGCACAGACAGCATAATGCCATCTCCAATAATGTAATTGGAGCAGTACTCATGTACAGCTTGCTTTTGCTCAAGAGGCGCTGCAGCATATAAAGCATTGAGTTCCAATGAGTGGAAACATTTTGAATCAGCTTTTGCTGGGGCAGCTTGTGTTTTGCGGATTGGGACAATGTCCGTATAGCCTTAGTTGAATGTGAAAAGTGAGTCACAATTTTTGCAAACAGCAATCATACCATCCACTTGTGTTTTGTTGCTGAGAAATCCCGTGACAATTAAGTGTAAGCAATGTGCAAAGCAAGAAGCATGCAGAAATCCTCCATCCTGTATTGCTTTTAAGATGTTGGCTCCATTGTCACTTACTATGAAGCCACATTTTAGACCGTGAGAATAAACCCATTCGTCAAGGAGATCATTTAGTTCCTGCAAGATGTTTGCAGCAGTATGACTTTGCCCAAACTTTTTATATGCAGCAGCGCCATCTTTTGGGGTGTCTTTGTTTTGAAGAAGCACAAGAAAACGTGACCCAATAGCGGTAAGGACATGTAATCTATGTTTTGAGTGCTGGTCCACATATCTGTTGTGACATGAATAACCCCACCCTCTGCAGTTTTAAGTGCAAGCATCACTGTCGCTTTAAAGCCTGATAAATGTTGGTATTTCAACATAGGAAAAGTACCTTCGATAGGGAACATTGTAACGAGGCTCTGCTAATGTCATGAGCTCCCTAAAATCCTCATGATCTACCAAAGAGTATGGGAGAAGGCTCCGGCTAACAGTTCACCAATTCGGTGATTAAGATGAAGGGTCTTTGGATGATTTCTAGTAAAGGTATTCTTCCTTTCAAATGCCTGAGACAGTGTTAGCTGTTTGCAACATGTCCCTGCTGGTTTATTATACACCGTGCTTCGATGGGCAGATGGGCGCAGAGATGGTGGACTAGGACTTATACATTCAGTGCCATCACTGGATGTGCAACTGGTACTAATGGTGCTGGCATTGGTGGTAACAGTGATCCTAGGGCTGGCAGTGGTTCTGCCTGCATCAAGTTCAGACAATTCAGTATCCATTTCAGATTCCTGATCCTGACCCTTCTCACGTCGGTCTGGAAGATGGAGGACATGGGTTTTGGTTTTGGATGATCAAGCAAAACACGACTGCCTTTTCAGATGGCGTTTAAGAGCTGTAGTGCCAAGGCATGACACAACTTTACCACGGCTTACACTCTGTTTACACAGGGAACAAATTGCTCTGCATGGATCAGTTTTACTGACTGAGAAATAATTCCACACCTCAGATGTGACAGATTTTGTTCGAGTGCTAGGAAGATAGCTAAAGACTGTTTGTGTCTTTTCACCTGTCCTAACAGAACCTGGGACATGCTCCTTGGTGCTAGAAGAGTGGACAGAAGACTCTGATGGATTTTCATTGCTGGCCAACACAGAAGTAGTGGATTCAATGGATATGTCCTTTTCATTGCCAACAGTGCTGGATGTATTTGCAAGTGCACTACCTGATTCATTGTCAGCAGACTTGCTCATTTCACTTTGTTGAGGAAGTAATGATTTGTCACGAGACACAACAGTGTGGGACTGAGACAAAGAGCTACTGTCTGAGTCAGAGAGAGGACTCACTGTCACTTGCATTATTGCTGCTAGTCACAGGGATCTTAACGGCATGAATGGCATACCTTATGGTGCCTCTCCTGTGACCCCAGCAGCTGTACAGGTTTTCTTAAAAGGTCCCCTTTACCACACTTCACTGTTGCTCTTTTGCTGTTTGTTGAATTTTTTCACGTGAAACATTTTGGTTATTTCTGTTAGCACCAGCAGGATTACCACTACCACCAACACCTGCTCCAACACCAGCACTAAATGCTTCATCTATGTTGGTGTCAGCCATAACAGACAGTAAGTACCAGTACTACCAGTCCAGTATACTGCAGTGAACACACAACACCCAAACAATTCCTGTGTAACAAAGCAATGTGATCTGTAATCGCTGGCTACAACTCCAAAATTTTATTTTGGTTGTGTGACACTGTGATACGTGGACTGAAAGTAATTGAAGAATATGACAGTTTGCAACTAAAGGATCCCAGGTTCAAGGCTTACAGAATGATTGGGCTGCTGGGCATAGGCATACACATAGCAATCAAAGGGCACACAGCAGCAGGGTGATGGGCTGACCACAGGAGAGGAGTCACACTCGCAACCCAGGGAATGAGAATTATATTTCTACGTTCTGCTCATGTAAGGTTAATGCCACCACAACTGGCCACTGGGCTTCTCTCTGTAACACACACACTGGGTAGGTACAGTGCAGTCAAGGGCACACAGCAGCAGGGTGATGGGCTGACCACAGGAGACGGAGTCACATACACAAACCAGGGAATGAGAATTATATTTCTATGTTTCTGTCATGTAAGGTTAATGCCACCACACAACTGGCCACTGGGCTTCTCTCAGTAACACACACACTGGGTAGGGTACAGTGCAGTCAAAGGCACACAGCAGCAGGGTGATGGGCTGACCGACCACAGGAGGACGGAGTCACATCATCAAACCAGGAATGAGAATTATATTTCTACGTTTCTGTCATGTAAGGTTAATACCACACACACACACTAGGGTTCAGAAAGATTTATTTGCCTTTTTGCCCCCTACGTTTCTGTCATATGAGGTTAATGCCACCACACAACTGGCCACTGGGCTTCTCATGATAACACACACTGGGTAGGGTACAGTGCAGTCAAAGGAGCACAGCAGCAGGGTGATGGGCTGACTGACCACAGGAGACGGAGTCACATATGCAAACCAGGGAATGAGAATTATATTTCTACGCTTTCTGTCATGTAAGGTTAATGCCACACACACACACTAGGGTTCAGAAAGATTTATTTGCCTTTTTTTGCCCCCCTACGTTTCTGTCATGTAAGGTTAATGCCACCACACAACTGGCCACTGGGCTTCTCTCTGTAACACACACTGGGTAGGGTACAGTATGCACACACTGGGCTTCTCTCTGTGACACACACACACACTAGGGTTCAGAAACTTCAGAAAGATTTATTTGCCTTTTTTTGCCCCCCTACGTTTCTGTCATGTAAGGTTAATGCCACCACACAACTGGCCACTGGGCTTCTCTCTGTAACACACACTGGGTAGGGTACAGTATGCACACACTGGGCTTCTCTCTGTGACACACACACACACACACACTAGGGTTCAGAAATTTCAGAAAGATTTATTTGCCTTTTTTTGGCCCCCTACGTTTCTGTCATGTAAGGTTAATGCTACACACAACTGGCCACTGGGCTTCTCTCTGAAACACACTGGTAGGAGTACAGTATGCACACACTGGGCTTCTCTCTGTGACACACACACACACACACACTAGGGTTCAGAAACTTCAGAAAGATTTATTTGCCTTTTTTTGGCCCCCTACGTTTCTGTCATGTAAGGTTAATGCCACCACACAACTGGCCACTGGGCTTCTCTCTGTAACACACACTGGGTAGGGTACAGTACACACACTGGGCTTCTCTCTGTGACACACACACACTAGGGTTCAAAACTTAGATTTATTTGCCTTTTTTGCCCCCTACGTTTCTGTCATGTAAGGTTAATGCCACCACACAACTGGCCACTGGGCTTCTCTCTGTAACACACACTGGGTAGGGTACAGTACACACACACTGGGCTTCTCTCTGTGACACACACACTAGGGTTCAGACTTATTTAGATTTATCAGATTTATTTGCCCTTTTTTTGCCCCCCTTGTATGCTTGTTGCTGGCAGCTGCTGAGTGTGCAGTGTGCTGCAGTTTCAAATAATCACACTTCACAAAGGTTCTTTTCTCTCCGAGTCCTCCTCCAGTCCTCCTCCTGATATTGGTCTCTCATCAATCCCTCCCTATTCCCCCCACTCCCCCAATCTTGATTAATCCCTTCCGAGTCCCGATTCCCTCCTTCTGTCCTGAACCGGCCCCTAGTACTCCCACTCCCGTCTCCCAGTCCCCCGATTTTTAGCTTTTTTTCTTGTTCTCGCCGGTCTCACAGGAGAAGAAGTGGCCACGACTGCTGGACAAAAGTAGCGGACCGCTAACTGCTTTTGCTACAGTTTAGTGGGCTGGGCGGTGCTGCCTGCTGCTGCTGCCTCTCTGCGATGATCCTCAGTCAAATGGCGCTCCTCCTCGTGGCGCATCTCTTTAATACCCCACAGATCCCGCAGTCATGCTGCTTACTCGATTACCGTCAGTTCAAGATTACGGTGATTCAACCTTTATGGTCCATTCAGTGTCGAAGTTCTAGTTAGAACTCGAACACCAGGGTTCGAGGAGGGTTCGAATCTTTACCGAACTAGTTCTGACAACCCTACTTCTGAGTGCAGTGGTAGTGGCAGTGCCATAGATGACAAGACCATAGTCAATCTGGGAGATGATGGAGCTTTGAACTGCAGCAAAGACGGCCTCTTTAGTCAGGTGCCGACGAAGCTGGAAGAGTAAGCCCAGCCTAGTATTCACAGTTTTAGCGACATTGGTTATATGGGTTCCAAAGGACAGGTGTGGGTCTAAGGTGATTCCTAGGTATCTGAAGGAGTCAACCTGCTCCAGGGAGTCCCCAAGGCAGGTGTTTAAGGAGAGTTGGTGGTGTTTGCGCTTGTTTTGGTGGCTGGTGAAAATCATGGTCTTCGTTTTTTTCTGATTAAGGATTAACTTATGTTCTTTGAACCAGCTTACAACAGAGGTGAAGCCGTGTTGAAGGGTTTGTTGCAGGTGGCTTGGGTCATGATGAGAGGCAAGAATCACTGTGTCATCTGCATAGAGTATGACTTGCTGAGAGGTGGAGTCGGGGAGGGAGTTGAGGAACAGGCTGAACAGCAATGGGCCCAGGATGGAGCCTTGGGAGACACCGGAGCGAACCTGTTTAATGTCGCAGACCACGCCTGATATTTTTACACATTGGGACCTGTTGTCAAGATAGCTATTGAACCATTTCACCGATTCCGCAGAGAGGCCAATGTTCAGTAGCTGATGAAGCAGAAAGCGGTGGTAGACAGTGTCAAAAGCCTTTGACAGGTCGATGAATGTAGCTCCGGTTAGACGACCCTGATCAAGGGGGTTGTGTATGGCTCCCGTAAACTCAAGAAGTGCCGTGGCAGTGCTGTGTCCTTTTCTAAATCCGTGTTGCTGCCGGCAAAGGATGTTGTACTTGTCCAGATGATCAGTGAGCTGGTCTGCTACTATCCGTTCCAGGGCCTTAGAGAGGGGTGGCAGGATAGAGATAGGTCGGTAGTTCACATGGGAGGTCCGGTCACCACCTTTATGGATAGGTGTGACAGTCGCTGCCTTCCATTTGTCAGGGAATTGGCTGAGAGAGAGGGAGAGAGATTAAAAATCCTGGTGAGAGGCCCCAGAACCTCGTCTAGAGTGAGGGACAGAAGTTTGAGGTCCAGTGAGTCAGCACTTGCTCTAGTGCTTTTGATGGCTTTGGAAATGTATTTCCTGATGGTATTTTTGTTTACTGCTCTGAAGTAGAAAGGGGGACAATTTTTAGGTGATGACTGATGGGTGGGAAGAGGGGGGTCGCTGTCGTTGAAAAAGTCAAGGGGCAGGATGCTGCTGAGGTCGGTGAAGGCATCATTAAAGGTGTTGGCTATGACTTTTAGGTCCAGGATAGTATTCTCGTTTATTGTGATAGCAGTAGGGGGTGATTTGGACTCCTTCTCAGTAACATCTTTAATGTTATTCCAGAATGCTCTTGCATTTCCCCAGGCGTCAGCGAGTGCAGTCTTGTAGTATTCAGATTTCTGTTGGCGTATGGATTTGGTGCAATCATTTCTAGCTCTTTTGAAATTCTGGATGTCCACCTGTTTTCCTGTTTCTCTGGCTAGTTCCCAGAGGAGGTCCCTGTGTTTCAGCTTCTTTAAGAGGGAACCCATGAGCCAAGGATTGCAGAGGGGTTTAAGTTTTCACTTTTTTGGGGGGGGCAAAGATGTTACAAGCTTCATTGAAAATGTGTATGAATTGATCAAGGGCTGTATTTGCATTGGGGGCCAGGTTGATGGGGGACCAGTCTTGATTTAGTAGGTGTGATTTTAGGTGGGTTAGCTTTCCATGGGGTAGGACTCTGCTCAGGATGACCTTTGGTGGAGATTTCCAGAATTTGTTTGACCAGGTGCAGCTGACGGGGGAATGGTCGCTGAGAGAGTCAGGCAGTACGACGAAGCTAGTGATCCGGGAGGGGTGAGTAGTCAGGATCCAGTCCAGTAAAGTGCTGGTGCTGGTTCTGTAGTTCATTCTAGTTGGGGAGTCCAATATCTGTGTGAGGTTTGCTGATGTGACCATGTCCCTGGTGTCGCCAGCATCAGGTCTCAACCAGTTTGTGTTGAAGTCACCCAGTGTGATGACTTCAGAGTCGGGTGGGAGTGATTTGATGTACTCCAGTACCGCATGGAGGCCCGGTCCCTGTTCTTTCGGGAGGATATAAACGACAATGACTGAGAGGGCTTTGTGCTGAGCTCCAAGCAGGATTTTTATTTGCAATAGCTGGGCATTTGGTGTTGGTAGGTCAGTGTGGGCAGTGTGCCCCATCAGGTTGTCTTTTAGGTAAAGGGCACAGCCCCTCCTCATTTTGATTTTCGGTCAAGCCTAAAAATAGTGCAACCAGGGATGGAGATTATATGATCAGGAACCAAGGGGGTGAGCCGGGTTTCTACTACTGCCAGGATATCGGGCTGGTGGGCATTTGCCAAGGCTTGTAGTTAATCAAATTTAGATAATAAGCTGCAGATGTTCAGGCAGATAATGGAGAGGGTGCCAAGGCGCTTGGTTTGGCATATATTCGACTCCCTCTCTGGCACATGTGAGAACCCCCTCCCCTTAGCTGTTCTGCCTGTTTTAGGATTGAGAAATTGTTTGGTATTCTTGACATTTACACAAAATAGCAGTTACCACATCAGGAAGGGAGGGGAAGAGATGGTGCCATAGATCAAGTTGGGAGTGCAGTATTAAATGAAGATAAAAAAAAAAAAGTGGGCAGACTAGAAGGGCCCAGCGACCCTTATCTGCCGTCACACTCTATGTTGCAGCTATCCACTCTTGCTGGTAGCTGCATACATGCCTCTCTTCTAATGTCCAAACTAAATGCATCACAAATTCCATTATGTCCCCCTTCAATATACAAATTGGGGTGGGATGTCTCTCTGTAATGTCTTCAAGATGGGGATCTCTGCCCACTATGTGCCAATGTTTCTTGACTATCTTTTTAACCTCTCATGATCTCGGGCTGTATGTGGATATGAATCTGATTCTCTGCTCATTGTTGTTCTCCCTTACCTTTTGTTGTGGAAGGATGTCCCTAGATATAGCTTCTACCATCTGTTGGGCTCACCTGATGACATCCTTCCTATATCCTCTTTCAACCAGTCCACTTTCCAGCTCATTTGCTCTTTCAGTGTAGCTCCTTTCATCACTGCAGTTTTGCTTAGAATGAATAAATTTCCCTTAAAGTATTCCCTTTATGGTGTGTCTTGGATGACAGCTACTCGCCAGGAGGAGAGTGTTCCCATCTGTCACCTTTCTGAACAAATCTCTAATGACACCACCCTTCCCATCTTTCTTGATTGTCGAATTCAGGAAATTTATTTGACTCTGACTGAATGCAGTGCTGAATCTTAGGTTCTCATTGCTTTCTTCCAAGTATTTTACTAAATAACTGTTGCTCGTTACCTTTCCACAGCAGGAAAATAGATCAGGGTGAAGTGGTGGATATGGCCTACTTAGACTTCAGCAAGGCCTTTGACACCATACCACATAGGAGGCTTTTAAGGAAATTGGGCTGTTTGAAGGTGGGACCCAAGATGGTAAACAAGATATGGAACTGATTAATGGATAGGTGACAAAGGGTGGCAGTAAACGACACTTACTCTTATGAGGAGAGAGTGACTAGGTGTATATGTACCTCAGAGCTCAGTGCTGGGATCAGTCCTTTTCAATGTCTTCATAAGAGACATTGCAGAAGAGCTGGAAGGGAATGTCTTCCTTGTTACAGGTGACACCAAGGACTGCAATAGGGTAGATTCTCTGGAAGGGGTGGAGAGGCAGAGTAGGGACCTGAGAAAATGTGAGGAGTGGTCGGGGTATGGCAGCTGGGTTTTAATGCAGAAACATGCAAAATCATGCACCTAGGTCACAGAAACTGAGGGGCGGTGTATAAAATAGGGGGCAAGATTGACAGTCACAAAGCAGGAAAGACCCTAAAGTTATCGTATCTGATGATCTCACGATGGCAGGGCATTTTGATAAGGCAGTAAGCAGGGCCAGCAGGATACCGGGTGCACAAGGAGCAGAATCACCAGCGGAAGGAGAGAGGTGGTGTTACAACTGTATCGATCATTGGTGAGACCCCACCTGGAGAACTGTGGCAGTTCTGGAGACCACATCTCAAGGGTGACATAAACAGGGTAGAGACTGTCCAGAAAAGAGCAACTAAAATGTTGCAGGGGTTGCATCATAAGCCCTATGAGGAGAGTCTGAGGGATCTCAATATGTATACCCTGGAAAAGAAGAGGGAGGGACAGACATGAGAGAGACCTTTAAGTACCTCATGGTGGTGAACAAGGTACAGGAGGGGAGTATTTTTCAGAAGAGAAGGTGCTCCAGGTCAACAAGGTATGCAATAAAGCTGGAAGGGGGAACATTTAGGAGGGATGTGAGGAAGTACTTCTTCACTGCAAGAGTGGTGGACACCTTAAACAGTCTTCTAGCAGAGCTGGTGGGAGTGAAAACAGTGGAGGGTTTCAAGCATGCATGTGAGAGGCACAAAAGAATCTTGGTAGGAAAGCCGGTGGGGGGCAGTAGCCGGAGATCAGGTAGGGTCTATGGTGACAGTATAGGCAGGAACAAACTTGGCAGACTGTGTGGGTCAAGCGGTCCTTATCTGCTGACATAGTCTATGTTTCAATGATTCTAAGCTATATGAGATAGATATATTTTTCTTGAGAGGAAAAACTAAATTGAAACATTTATAAAATACTTAGATTTTGGCTGGATTAGAAAATGTTAGCACCAAATACAACTGGAAGAAACCTGGAATTGTGAAAAAAAAAAAGTTGGGTAAAATGTTTTGCTGGATTTTGTTGCACTGCTGCTTTAAGATATGGTAGATAATTTGCTCAGAAAACTGATACCTGAGTACCACTGACTAGAAAACCTGATGCATATACGTATGTACATACGTGTGTGTGTGTATGAGAGTGTGTGCAAGCACAGTGGTGGAAATGGGGGGGGGGAGAGACTCAGTTTTGGGAGTGAAAATAAATGTCTGACTCAATTCCAGGAGCAAAACTGGAAATACTAACCCTGTGTAAAATGTAGCCCCTTGAAGGCATAAAACAGATTACAGGGCAGATCCAGATATGTCATAGGTGGGGGGTACTTCAGATTTTAGGGAGTCCAGAGGGAAGAATCCTCAAATTTTGTTGAATGAGAATGAAATAGGTGGTTTCTAACCTCCTACCCCCAGATACACCACCTAGACTAAATAAAGTGGAAAAATACAACATGGAAACATGTCATCAGATGCCTGTGAGAGATGATTGATCAGTTACACTTTGTGTCAGTTAACTACAGTGTAGTTATGGTGTAACTACACTGTAATTGCATTGTAACAGCAACATAGTTGCATGTAACTACAGGATAATTACCCTGTTGCATGTAATTAATGATTAGTTATACTGAAACTGACATTTAAAATAAAGTGTAACCGTTGGATCCTACCTTAAAGGTGGTGGGCTCCCCCAGTGATTTGTCTTTCATTGAGCCAAGCAATGGCACAGCAATCTGCACAGGGGGTGATCTACAGGACTCCAGTACAGGGGAGGAGGTGGACAGAGAGCTAGTGGACAAAATACATGAGATGGCAGCAAAAAGAGATGTACTGCTGTTTGGTGATTTCAATATGCCAGACCTGAATTGGACCATCCTGGCAGCTGCTTCAACCAGGAGCCAAGACCTCTTGGATTCCCTACAAGAAATAGGCCTCAAGCAGCTAGTGCTTGATCCCACCGGAGATAGGACAATTCTGGATCTACTGCTGACAAATGGTGACAGAATCACAGAAGTCCAGGTAAAAGCATGGCAGTGACCAGGGGGGCTGCAAGAGCTGTGGTTGCAGTAGGGCCCGCACAGTTAGGAGGCCCACTGCCTCAGAAGTTAGCATTAGTAAAATCTTTTCTCACAGACAAACATGCAAGTTTCTCTTTGGAAATTACTGATCCATTTTAAACTGAGTTTGTCAGCAGTGGTGGCAGAAGATTACAGCTCCAGTTTTTCATGGTTTGGGTTGGGGAGAACAGAACAAAGAAGCAATAGGGCCTATCACTCAAAACTTCTAATCTTGGTGCTGGTGCCCCCAGGAGGAGCAGGAACAAATTGCAATGTTCAGTTCTTTGATAATGGTGCCAGCAAGGGGGACTGGTGGCAGCATGGACAAACTATGTACTATATGTTCAGCAGGACTGATACAAAAAAATTTACACTATGAAAACTTTGTATGCACTAATGGTTATTTTGGGGTCCAGCAACCACCACATAATGTGGGCTAGCATGGGGACAGGGACACCGTCAAGTCACACAAAGGCAAGGGTCTTAGATTTCAGGAGGGCAGACTTTGATAAGATGTGGAGATGTATCAAAAAAGCACTGGTGAGTAGGAATGATTGGGGGGGGGGTGTTGAGGCCCAGTTGGAACACATAAAAGGAGCCATAGGAGAGGTGACAAACCAATGCATTAGGTTGATAAACAAAGGCAAGAGACAGAGGAAACCACTATGGTTCTTGAAAGATGTGGCAGAGAAAGTAAGGGCCAAAAGGGTGAGATTCGGAAATATGAGACTTAAAAGGAAGAAGACAGGAAGGTGTACCTAAAGTGTCTAAGGGAAGCAGGGAAGGCTGTTAGGAGGGCAAAGGCACAGACTGAGGAAAGTTTAGTGCAGACAGTGAAGAAAAGGGATAAGACATTCTATAGGTACATCAGTGAAAGAAGGAAAGCCGGGGTGGGGGAGGGATTATGAGCTCAGAGGGAGGAATGGGAGTGTAAGGAGGGTGACCTGGAAAAGGTGGAAATACTGAAAAAATACTTCTGCTCAGTATTCACTGAAGAAGAGGAGTGTCAGGGACCATAGCTGGGCAACAGATACAAAGGGGGGGGGGGAGGTCAGCACCAGTCCATTTACAGAGGAGAGAGCCCTGGAGGAGCTTGCAAAACTGAAGGTGGATAAAGCAATGGGGCCAGATGGCATACACCTGAGAATATTAAAGGGACTATGAAGGGAGCTGGCAATGCCTTTGGCAACCATGTTAACAGTCTCACTAAACACAGGAGTGGTTCCAGAGGACTGGAGAAAGGCACATGTAGTCCATCTTCATAAAAACAGTAGCAGGGAGGAGGCAGGAAACTATAAGCCAGTCAGCCTCACCTCAGTAGTGGATAAAATCATGGAGGCACTGCTTAAAGAAAGAATAGTGGGGCACTTGGAATCCAACGGTGCCCAAGACCCACGGTAGCATGGATTCACAGCAGGTAGGTCATGTCAAATGAATCTGATAGGTTTTTTTGACTGGGTTATGAAGGAGGTGAATTGGAGGGGGGGGGTGGACATCACCTACCTTGATTTCAGCAAGGTCTTTGACACCGTCCCACACAAAAGGCTGGTTAACAAGATGGGTAGTCTGGGCATGGGCCACGAGGTAATAAACTGGGTTATAAACTGGTTAACAGACAGGAGGCAGAGGGTGGTGGTAAATGGGATCCAATCTGGGGAGAGGGGGGGTAACCAGTGTGGTATTTCAGGGATCAGTCCTTGGGCCAGTCCTGTTTAATGTCTACATTAGTGGCATAATGAAAGGGCTAAAAGGAAAGGTCTGCCTAATTGCAGATCACACCAAGATCTGCAACAGGGTAGATACTCTAGATGGGGTGTAGAAAATGAGGAGGGACCTAAGGAAGCTAGAAAAATGGCCCAAGGTGTGGCAACTGAGATTAAATTCTAAGAAGTTCAAGATAATGCATCAGGGATGCAGGAACCCAGGGGAGAGCTACAGGACGGGGGTTGGGGAGTTACTGACAGTCACCAAGGAAGAAGAAGAAGAAAGGGATCCAGGGGTTATCATTTCTGACAACCTAAAATTGTCTAGCAGGGTACAAAGACTGCAGGGAGGGCCAGTGGCATGTTGGGGCGCATAAGCAGAAGTATCACTAGTAGAAGGAGGGAGGTGGTGATTCCACTGTATAAAACACTAGTGAGGCCTCATGTGGAAATACTGTGTACAGTTCTGAAGGCCGCATCTTCGGAAGAACTTAGACAGGGTGGAGGTGGTCCAGAGAAGGACGGCAAAGATGGTACAGGGTTTTCAAAACATATGAGGAGAGATTAAAAGACCTCAATATGTACTCACTGGAGATAAAGATGGAGCAGGGAGACATGATAGAAATCTTCAAGTACCTTAAGGGCATAAACAAGGTGCGGGGGGGGGTGACATCTTTCAATATAGGAAGAGTACAACAATGAGAGTGCATGATATGAGATTGGAAGGTGGCAGGGTAAGAGGAAATGTGAGGAGGGTTTTCTTTACAGAAAGGGTGGTGGACACATGGAACAGTCTGCCACAGGAGGTGGTGAGAGCAAACACAGTGGGGGGATTCAAACATGCATGGGATAGACATAGAGGAACCCTTAGGGTGGGAGAGAAAGAAGAAAGCCACTGGCCAAGTAAGGTCAGAGGCCACAAAAAAGGATAGGCTTATGGGCAGACTAGATGGGTCTAGCACTCCTTATCTGTCAACAATTTCTTTGTTTCATTTCCAGCAGAGAGAGTGTGTGTGTGTGTGTGTGTGTGTGTGTGTGTGTGTATATCAGAAGGCAGAAAGCAAACAAGAACTGCAATTAAAAAAAAAAGTCAAGCGAGAGACAGTAACTGTACTCCGTACCTTTTGACTGTCAGATTGTTCAACGGCCGCAGTTTGTCTGATGTGGCCGTCTGACGTGCTGAAGTGCACTTAAGCGCCTTACCTATTATCATAACTGTACCTTCAAATGTGACGGCTCTTTCTGTGATTTTGGTCAAGTGCCCATCATATCAAAGGATTAGCTCTTGTAAAACCCTTTCTTCAGCCGTAAAGTGGGAGTTTTGTTTGAAGAACGTCAAGTTGCACCTGCCATGGTGCACTGTGAAGATGAAAAGAACAGTGTGAGTTTCTGTCACCGTTGTGTTTTCCTTTTCTTTCTTTCTCCCCCCCCCATCAGTAGCTGTAAAGAGAGAGAGAGAGAGAGAGAGAGAGAGAGAGAGAGAGATGAAACAGCTTGAAACCTAACAAAGTGGAGCATTCATTGCAAACTATTCCATACTCCTTAGAAAAGTAATTCTCTAGCTTTCACAGGGGCCTACCAACACAAGGCATAGAAACAGGACAAGAGTTATGATGAAGTGAGGAATGTAATCATCTTTAGGAAGAGAACGTTTTATGTATGTATGTATGTATGTATGTATGTATGTATGTAAGTATGTACTATATGTATGTATGCATTTAGTTTTTGTTCAACAGAAAAGGAGGGATAGACAAAACTGCCTATTTCCAGCCTGCTGAGGGGGTTGTGGGGAGTCATGGATATTAATGTAAACCAACTGAAATATAACCTGATTAAGCTGTTGGTGGTGTTTTTGATGAATGGGGGAAACACATAGGACGATATCTAATATGATGATAATCTGATGTGTTTTTTGCCTCTTGAGTCAATGCATGTGTTCGATGTAAAGCACACCACGTCAAATTAGAAAAACTCACCCTAAATGGGCCAGTCACTGCTGCACCAGTGTTGCCTCTCACAGTACCAGCAACCCAGGGTTCAAGCCCCAAGCCTGTGGGTGAACAGATGCTGAAGTTGAGTTTGGTGAACGTGTCAGAAAAGGCATTTTTGCCTCTGGTAAGGGCGTTCTGAGTTTCCTGCCTTGTAAAGTCTGCAAGGTAGGGAGGAGAACTGTCTCTCTCTGCAAACACTTTGGCAAGTCACATCCTTGTGTGGCTAGAGTAGCCATAGGAGATCTAAACAGGGTTGTCTCTGTGACTGGGCAAGGGATGGTAGCCCAGTGTGTATCTATTTCCCCAGTCCATCACCACAATGCTTCGGTCTGGCAGGTGAAGTGCTCCGACGTGGCTAGCTGTTGGGCGGGTTGCTTCAATGTGTGCGGTGAGGTCTCACACCAGACAATTAGTAATTTTTATGTTCTTTATTAGTGTTTGCTGGGTATCCCTTTGAGGAGGGGGGCCCTCTCACATACCAATCCCTTGTGTTCCATGAGGGAGGATCAGGTAAGTCTGTGTTCTCAGACCAGATTGTTTGGGACAGTCTATCCAATCACCTCTTACTTCTCCCAGCCAGTGAATTGTACACGTCCTTGCCATCGAGACATAGATCAGGAAACATAGACCAAACAGAAGAAGCTGTGAAATTCACAAATAGCATCTCGTTACTATTAATAACGATATATCCAGAAAAAAAGATGATTTGATACCTTTTATTGGACTAACAAAGTTGTTATAAAAGAAAATAGGTGCTTGACCTTTCGGATTACATATAATCCTTCATCCGAAAAATGACAGTTCGTTTGAAAGAGTACACTTTCTTAAAGCCCTAATCATACATAAAATAAACAGATAAAACATTGTTCAACATCCTATTGGCCTAAAAGTGCTTTTTAATAATCAGCACAGGACCATATAAAGACAACAGAGTTCCATCAAATGAAAGGTACATCATGGTCAAATGTCACAGAATAGATAAACTTCTTCCCTGAGGACAGCCATAAAACACACTAAAGGTACGTTTGTGCATCTGTGTTGCATTAGTAAATGTCTATGATTTTAAACCACAAGATGAAATGAGCTGAAAAAATATATAGTATATAATATTAAAGTCTTCTAAATAAGAAAATATCTTTGTGTTAGGCAAAAGTGGTTTTAAAGACAACTGTCCTAGCGTAAATTAAGCATTAACCAGCTATTCCCCACATGTATACAGTATAGGCCAGATATTCAAAGGGATTGCGCCTGCGCGAACCCGCAATGTGCCCTGGTGCAATATTCAAACTGGGGACTTGCGCAGCACAAGTCCCAATGCACTGGGGTGCACATTAAATGCATGTGGCACAACTGCGGGGGCGTGCCCATGCATATCGTGGCTACATCCGATATCTGGCCGGATGTGGTATATGCTGGCGCAACCCCTAGATGCGCCGCACACTGGGGCTCGAATCTGGGCCCCCACAGGCATGTGGCTGTACTGCGGGGTACAACAAGCAACTGCCAGCCGTGGGTGGCCACCCGCCCACCCACAACACTATGCACAAGCACCCATAATGACACCAGTGGTCTAGCGGACCCCCCTCCCTCCCTGTAGCCCCAAACTTCGTGAAATACCCCGGGGGGTAAATGCTACAAGTCTCGATGGCTGAGAGGGACCTGGGGGTGGTGGTGGCTGTCAAGATGAACAACTCTGAGACTTGTAGGAGGGAAGCAGCCAAGGCCAACAGGATGCTGGGATGTATCGCTAGGGGGATCACCTCCAGAAGGAGGGAAGTGATACTCCCTCTGTATAACTGCTTGGTGAGGCCACACCTTGAGTACTGCGTGCAGTTTTGGAGGTCACACTTAAAGAGGGACATTAACCTCCTGGAGAGGGTCCAGAGGAGGGCAACCAAAATGATTTGGGGCTTGGGGGACAGGACCTATGAGGAGAGGCTCGAAGAACTAAATATGTACACATTGGAAGAGAGAAGGGACCGGGGGGACATGATAGAGGTCTTCAGGTACATGAAGAGGGTAAATAGGGGAGGAACAGTCAGGGTGCTTCGAAGGAAGGAGGAGGGGGCCACTAGAAGGCATGGGTGGAAGCTGGAGGGGGGAAGATTCAGGGGAGAAAGGAGGAGGTGCTACTTCACTGAGAAGGTGGTGGAGCCATGGAATCGCTGCCTAGGGGCTGGTGGAGGCAGAGACATTGGAGGGGTTCAAGAGGGTGGGACAGGTACAGGGGAAGGGTTCTGGAAGCAAAATCCAATGCAGCAAGAATATCTGGAACTGGGAAGGGAGAAGCCAGAGAAGGCGAGGGGGGCAGCAAGGTCAGCACCCAGGGTGGGGGCTGACCAAACGAGCAGACACGAAAGACCGTTAGGCCTATTCTGCTGGCATGTTAGTATGTTAGTAAATAGAAGTTGTAATACTCCCTGGTAGTCTAGTGGTAACCCCCTTCCTGCCCTGTTGCCACGATCGCCGAAACTGACATTTGTCAGTGTCTCTGATGAACTAGTGGTACCCTCCTCCCCTCCCGATGCACCAATCGCCGGTGCTCTATATTGTAATACCTCCCTGGTGGTCCAGTGGCACCCCCCACCCTCACAGGCATCCCTGCCCACCCAGCCCCCGTCAGCCGGCGGTGGCATCAACCCGTCGCTTACCACCCTGCTACCTGCTGAATGACAGCTTATAGTAGCAGCTGTAAGTTTAGCTGGTCCACACTGTGGACCAATGGACTTGCAGTGTGTACTGTACTCAGTCATTCACAATATGTGGATGGTCATTCACATATTTGTGAATGACTAGTACAGTATGCACTAGCAAGACCATTGGTCCACAGTGTGGATAAATAGGCTTACAGCTGCTACTGTAAGCTGTCACTCGGGGGGTGGCAGGGTGGTATGCGGGCGGGTTGATGCCACCCGCCGATGACGGTGGGGCTGGGTGGGCAGGGGTGCCTGTGAGGGTGGGGGTTCCACTGGACCACCAGGGATTTATTGCAGTATGGAACACCGGTGATCGGTGCATCAGGAGGGGAGGGGTGGTACCACTAGATCACCAAGGCCACTGACAAATGTCAGTTTTGGTGATCGTGTCAATGGGGAGGGAAGGGGATTACCACTAGACTACCAGGGAGTATTACAATATCTATCTCCTGCTGATCTGGGCTACGGGAGGGGTGGGGGGACCACTAGACTACCAGGGTATGTTACTTTGTATGTTTTGGATGTTCGTGGCTACGGGACGGGAAGGGGGTTACCACTAGACCACCAGGAAGTCAATACATGTTGAAGGCAGCTTTGCAGGGTGCCGGGCGCATTTTGCCAGGATGCCCTGCGTAACGCATGCAAATGGGGCCATAATGACATGTACATGGCCCCATTTGCACCATGCATACATTATGGCCCCATCTGCATGCCCAATTCTGAATATCGCGGGTGATGCAACCAGCGTAACTACAGTTGTGCTGGAGCATTCCCAGTCCTCCCAGTCTGGGGGACTGCACCAGTGCATTGTCACTGCACCATGCACATTCTGCGCCATGGCACATCACCTTTGAATATCTTCCTGTCTTGGCCGCGGTGCATCTCGGATGCGCAGTGCCCCCACTTGCGCCATTGCCTGGCGCAGTAAGAATATCTGGCCCTGTAAGTACTATTCAGATATGTATGTCTTAAAACCAGCGTACAAGAAGTCAATATTATTCATGTATATTCAAACTGACTGTTTAGACATGATTTATCTGCAACTCTGTAATAAGTAACTAGTGTTTCTGCACATTCAACACCCTAAACCTAACACCTAAGCTTGTGACTGAGGTGCTGTTATCCTAATATGTCCATGTATCAACATGTGTCTGTATATACCTAATATTCTGTACTATTACATTTATTTATTTATTCAAGTCTCGGATTACAGTACCTTTGAGTCAAAGACTCTTTTACAAAGGTTCCACGTCAGAGTAAAGACAACACAACAAAGAACTAAATACAAGATAAGTGGAATACATGATACATGGAGTTGGGTACAATCATTCAGAAAAGTTACAGACAGGTAAAGAGTTAACAATTCGGGTTACTCAAGAGTTACAATCTGGTTAAACTTTTATATTCATGTTTCAGAAAGAAGTGCAGTAGGTTTCGGGACTTAAGAAGGTACACAGGGGGAAAAGCGGAGATCGATGCTGTCAGGAATCTGGCATTGTCATAGGAGTGGTATACCATGAGTACAGCGACTGAATATGGGCACCACATCAAAATGGCGACTCATATTGCGTGCTATACTCTTGGGCTACCCTGCAAGGATAGCAACTGTAGATGAATGCGAGGGTAGTGAACAGCAACAGGAAAGGGGGAATAGCAAGGGGAAGGGGAGGGACAGGGAAGGGTTTTTTAGGGATGGGTGTGTCTGCTGCCACCAAGCTAGCTGTGTGGTGTTGGTGGTGTGGGTGGCTAGCTCTGGTACAGCAGGTACAGGGTTCAGGACCAGGACTGGGTGCATAGAATTTTTGCCTCTGCCTGTGGCACTTAATTTTTTTGCGTTATGGGATTTTGCACCCTCCCCAACATGCAGTCTCCTGGAGTTGATAATTTATAGTCAGGGAGGTGTGGAGAGCAAAGTGCCCCCTCCAAAAAAAACACTTTTTTTCCTTTCCAGATGTCGGGTTGCCTGGAAGTGTATATCACTGATTTGCTTTTCGGCAATATACACTTGCCATAATAGTGATCGCTATTCTGCGATCGCTATTACGACATGGAACCATAGGAGTGCAGAGGGGAGAGCGAAGGATGCTGTCAGGATTTGACATTGTCAAGCAGAAAATTGGGAGATGAGAGGGAGGAGAGGGTTGGGAGGGAGTTTAGTGAGTGATGGGAGGGGAGACAGAGGTAGGAGTAGAACAGTGTAGGGGAGAAAGGGGTTTATGAGCAGTGTTTGGAGTGGAAGTGCAAGGAAAGGAGGAGCACAGGAAGAGAGAGGAGGAGGAGAGTCAGGAGGAAGGGAGGAGGAAGGACAAGTAGCCGGAACAAGGAAACGGAGAGGGGAGAGGGGTGGGACAATGGACGGGGGTCAGAATGGTGAGGGTGCAGGGAGAAGACAATGTTTGAGGCCGAAAAGGGCCCAAGTGTGGCAGTCACAGCTGCTAACAGCAGTGAGGTGTTGTGGTTCTTCTAGCATGTCAACAGGGAGTTTATTTAACCAGTTAGGAGCATGAAACCTGAAGGACTATTAGGCTTGCGTGGTCCGACAGAAAGCGGTCAGGTAAGCGTGCCTGGAGGCACTCTGGGTGCCACACTGGTTGGGTGCATGCATGAGGAATTGTCGAGAGGATGGGGGCATCAGCCCCAGTGAGATTTTCTTCACGAGCAGACAGGTGTGATAAGTAGTCTTACCACTGAGGTTCAGCCATTTGGTAAGGGTGTAGCGGTTGCATGTATGCATGCGTCTGGATGCACCCGTGACTAGACAACAGGAATTGTTAAGGGTTGTGAATGTGCTTTTAAGGGATCTCTCAGAGGCTGAGCCATAAATGACTAGGCCGTAATCTATTATGGAGAGCACAGAGCTAGCAACAAGTTGAAGGGCATCAGGGGTCATGCTCTGTCTGTGCCTGTAAAGGATCCCTAGTCTTGAGTTAACCATCTTGGAGACATTACTAATCTGCTCACAAAAAGATAAGGTACTGTCAAGGGTTATTCCAAGGTACTTAAAGGTACAGACCTGCTCTATAGGGACATCAAGGTTGTTCCGTATGATTAGTGGTGTAGATTTTTGTTTATTATGAGGGCTAGCGAAAATCATAGATTTTTTTTTTTGTAGTTCATAGCTAACTTGTGCTTGGAGAAGCAGGTCTCCACAGTTGTGAAATCACGTTGTAGGCTATCGGCTAACAGGAGTTGATCTGAGTGGCTGGAGAATATAATGGGGTCATTTGCATATAGTAGGAGATTACTGGTGTAGACAAGTGGGCGGGAGTTTAGAAAGAGGCTGAAAAACAGCAGCCCCAGTATGGAGCCTTGGGGAACACCGGAGAGAACTGGCCGGCTGTCTGAGAGGGTGACACCTATTTTGACCTGCTGGGACCTTCTGGCTAGATAGCTTTTAAACCAAGCTACTGCATCCGTCTATAACCCCATATCAAGAAGGGAATTGAGTAGGAGAGGGTGATTAACAGTATCAAATGCCTTAGTGAGATCAATGTACACTGACCCACTAAGTGCCTGTGATCAATTACCTGGTGTATGAAATCAGTGTACTGGAGGAGGGCAGATGTGGTACTATGTTATAAACAGCTGTCCTAGCAATCTGAATTAAAAACTGGGGGAATCAATACTCCACCACCACACCCTACTCCCCCCTCGCCAAGAATTAATGTATCATTAAAAATCAAACCTAACAAAGACTCCCTAGTAATTGATATCCGCTACCCTAATATATTTAAGCAATAATGCATGACAGGGTGTGGTATATCATGGGATATTGGCACGCCTCGGGTGGTTGGGTATGAGGCTGCAGGCCGAGTGCATCCAACACCTGAGAAGTGATGATATCCCATGATATACCATACCCCGGACTGCACTATTGCTATTATGAACTGGAAAATTGGTGTAAATAAAACAATGACAGAAAATCAAATATATATAAAAAAAAAAAGGATTTCTAAGAGGTAGTGTAGGAGTACTGTTTCAGAAAATAGTTCATTCGGGTTAAGGTCAGCAGATGGCACTGTTGCGGGAGCTGGTTGTAGGTAGTGTAGGGACATCTCCCTATGTGTTCTGCCCCTGCCCCCAACCCTCCACCCCCAAACAGACAGCTTGAAAAAAAAAATTGCTTCTGTCGCCTGTTTCTCTGTTTGTAGTATGTGCCCCGTTTTTATGTTTTACTTAAAAACTTCCTACCAATATGTACTGTGATTCTTTTACTTGGAAACTGCCTACCAACCTGCACCACCTGTGGCTCCTCGAGGTGTTTTCCATGCGATGTTTGTTGGTACGATTTCTACCCGGATTAAATGCTTTTTGCCTGCAGTTCTCATGCCATAATTCTAAGGGGAGGTTTCTTATTTGAGTTGGCAGTTTAGAGCGTTGTTCCCATTTTAAATTGTGGGGTGCTTGGGAGCCATTGGCAACATTTCTTTTAGTCAGTGTGGTGGCGAGGGCTTAGCGTTTTGGTGGCACGAGAGCCACAGGAACATAACACCTGCCGTCGAGCCTCTTGTAAATTGTTTAGTGGTGATTTGCTGAATGTTTTTTTTTTTTTTAAAAGGGGGTTGTTTTGAGTGTTGCTCATGGTTATCGTTTACTGTCAGGAGTGAGGGACGGGGAAACACTGCTGTAGGAGGAATTTTTTGGGAGTCAGGAGGCTGGTGTCTGGAGGCTTTTGAAGCAGTGAGTATGTAGTCAGATATCATCATGGCTTCAAATACCTCTCAGCCAATCAGCTTCCTCTATTTTTGGCATACAGTTCATAATCATTATGAAGGGCTAATTTCAACAAATGACTGTAACCTGTACCTTCTCTGACCAAGGAGGAGGTTACGGAGATGTTGTGGAGGCTCAGAACGTGGCAGGTTCTTCACCGCAACTGCAGTCATTTGCTGAGGTATTTTTATCGATCTTGTGGAGGATCCGGTCATCCGCTGGTGATCTTGGATGAAAAGGGGCCATCTGAAATGCTTGGAATGGCAGAGTAGCGGCAAGTGGTTGGGTAACCTGCCTGGTGTGAAGGTGAGAGCTTCACTGCTTCTTGAGAAAACCCTGTTTTGGTTGCCGCTGCTTTCTCTTGGACCAGGTGCTGACCGTTGGGTCAGTTAGAAGCGGCCCTTCATTGTTTCGGCTCCTCCTGTTGGCTCTGCATGAGAAGAATTTTGTGGCTGCATTTTGTGTTACTGCCATACCATTTGACGAATTGTTGTTTATAACTGAGTGATCAGTTCTTTGGATCCTGCAACTAGTGGCCTCGTTAGTACTGTCCCTCTTTGTGCCCTTCTTTGACTCTGGAGCTCTGTTTCCTTGCAAGAGTACTGGTGAGAGCAGAGCCTTTTTCTTGAACGTGGAGCTATAATCGGTCCTGAGCTGTGTGAGTGTTACATGGAGAGACCTATCTGAAGTTGATATTGACACTTGTGAAAGAAGTGCTATATCTGTCTGGCTGAATTTTGTGCTTCTTGTTGGTTTTACTGGTTCCAGCAATGGAATAACTTCATCTGGGTAATGGTGGTGTGAGTGCCATTTCCCTCCTTTTCCTTTGGAATTTAGATCTGGTATTTAATACCAGGACTGTACTGACTGCTGGTCCCTTTTTGATGTGTTACTATTTTACTCTAAAATCTGTTTGCCTAATCCTTGTGGTTGGGAATTGTTACAGCACAGCGCATTTTAATGATCTCTCCCTTTAATTATTTCATCGTGTTGGTGGAGGGGTGGATTGCTTCGGGTTGGGAAGTTTGTGGTTTGAGGGAGGGGCAGTGTTTGGAATTAGGTTATTAAGGGCAGTATTGGATGGGTTAGTCATTGGTTGTGAGTGTTAAGTGTATGAATGAGTGAGTGATTGTGTGGGTGAGCAGTGTGGTTTGGTTTGTCATCGCACTTTAACAGCTTATGCTGCTGGGTTGTTTGAAACATAGAAACATAGAATTTGATGGCAGATAAGGACCGCTTAGCCCACCTAGTCTGCCCATTTTTCTACCTAACAGATAAGCTGCAGATCCTAGTTAATCAACAGCTTACTTCCTCCTACCCCCCACTAGGACTGCCTTATGTCTGTCCCATGCATTCTTGAATTCCCACACTGTTCTTGACTCCATGACCTCCTCAGAGAGGCTGTTCCATGCATCCACAACCCTCTCTGTGAAAAATACTTCTTCACATTACCTCTGAGCCGTCCCCTCTATCTTCAAATTGTGCCCCTTGTTCTTGCATCTCTTTTCTGAAAGATGCCACCCTCTTAGTTTTGTTGATTCCTTGAGGTACTTGAAGGTTTCTATCATGTCCCCTCTCCCTTCTTTCCTCAAGGGTATACATATTAAGCTCCTTTAGTCTTTCTTTGTATGTCTTCTGGTGCAGACCCTGACCATTTGGATACCTCCTCTGGACAGCCTCCACTCTGTCTGTGTCTTTGCGGAGATGGTGTCTCCAGAACTGCACACAGTACTCCAGATGGGGTCTCACCAACTGTCTGTACAGAGGGATAACAACTTCCTGTTTTCTACTATTGATGCCTCTCCCTATGCATCCCAGTATCCCCCCAGCCTTCCTTACTGCCTTCTCACATTACTTGCCCACCTTTAGGTCATCTGATATAATTACCTCCAGGTCCCTTTCCGTTTCTACTGTTGTCAGTATCTCACCCCTCATTGTGTACTCTTCCCCTGGGGTTTTTGTTTCCCAGGTGCATTACCTTGCACTTCTTTGCACTGAATCTGAGCTGCCATACATTTGACCATTCCTTCTCATCCTTTCCACTCCATCTTGTGTATCAACCCTGTTGCAGATCCTTGTGTTGTCTGCAAAGAGACATACTTTTCCTTCCAGTTCCTCTGCAATGTCACTTATAAAGACATTAAAAAGGACCGGTCCCAGTACTGAACCCTGTGGTACCCCACTAGTAACCCTCCTTTCTTCACTGTGGACTCCATTTACTACTACCCTTTGCGTCCTGTTGTCTAGCCAATTTTTTATGCAGGCTACCACCTTGGGACCCACTCCAAGGCTGGCTAACTTGTGTATTAATCTTTTGTGTGGGACTGTATCAAATGCCTTGCTAAAATCTAGGTAAGCCATGTCCACAGCCCCTCCCTGGTCTACTGCTTTGGTCACCCAGTCAAAGAAATCTATTAGATTAGTCTGACACGACCTTCCCATCATGAATCCATGCTGCCTTGGGTCCTGTGCCCCACTGGCCTCTAGGTACTCAACAATTCTTTCCTTCAGAAGTGATTCCATCATTTCCCTACCACTGAGGTCAAACTAACTGGTCTGTAGTTTCCTGCCTCTGTCCTGCTCCCACTTTTGTGAAGAGGAATCACATCTGCCCTCCTCCAGTCCTCAGGTACCACCCCATCCTCCCATGATTTGTTAAAGAGAGTAGTCAGAGGTGTCATTAGTTCTACCCTTAGTTCTTTTAGAATTCTTGGGTGAATCCCATCAGGCCCCATTGCTTTGTCCACCTTCAATTTTATTAGTTCTTTCAGAACCCTTTCTTCTGTAAATGGACTGGTATCGAACCCCGTCTTCAGAGTGTTTCTCTTGTTTGGTTTAGTTACCTCCCTCTCCTGTTCCTTTGTGAATACTGAGCAGAAATATTCGTTCAGTATCTCTGCTTTTTCACTGTCACCCTCTACCCACATTCCCTCCCCTTTATTAAGCCTCAGTATCCCTCCTTTGGTCTTTCTTGGCTCCCTAATGTACCTATAAAGGATCTTATCCCCCTTCTTAACAGAGTTGGCTATCCTTTCCTCGGTTTGGGCCTTTGCTATTTTGAATGTCCAGCCGCTTTCTGCTTTAACTGATATAGTTCTCTGTCCTGCTTCTTCTGTGTTTCCTTATATTTCCTGAATGCTGTCCTGTTCTCCTTAACCTTCCCTGCCACCTCTTTTGAGAACCATAGAGTTTTTTTTCCTTCGTTGTGTAAAGCAAATCAACAAAACACAAAGGCGTGTTGCCTCTGTGATGACTGTTTTGATTACTCCCCATTGTTCCTCCACCCCTCCGTCTTGCCTGTTTGCTAGTGCTTTTCTGAGGCTCTCTCTCATTTTCCCAAAGTCAGCCCTCCTAAAGTCCAATACTCTTGCTTTTGTATGGCTTGATTGTATGGCTGTGTTTATCGTGAACCACACTGTTTGGTGGTCGCTTGTTCCCAGATGGCTACCCACTTCTAAATCTGAGATTCTTTCTCCATCCCCATTTGAGAGTACCAGGTCTAAGACTGCTCCCTCCTGAGTGGGTTTCAATACTAGCTGCCTGAGGCATGCCCCCTGTAGGGCATAAAGAATGATCCTGCTCTTGGATGTGCCTGCAGCAAAGGTGCTCCAGTTAACATCTGGCATATTCAGGTCCCCCATCAACAATATCTCCCCTTTTTTTGCCATTCTAAGGAAGCCTTCTATTTCCTTGCCCGTTCCCTTCCCCTGAGATGGGGGTCTGTATACAACCCCCATGCGGATTGTGGTGCCATTTCCTGTCTCCAGGGTGACCTAATGTGTCTCATCTGCTCCCTGTTTACTCTTTAGTTCTGTTTCTTTGATCCCTTCCTTTACATAGAGAGCTACTCCTCCTCCTCCTCCTCCTCTTTTACCCTCCCTGTCCCTCTTGTAGTTTGTGTATCCTGGTATGTTGACATCCCAGCCATGGTTCTCTGTGTACCATGTTTCTGTGGCTGCCACAATATCCAAGCAACCTTCTTCCATCAAGGCCACTAGTTCAGGGAGCTTGTTACACAGACTACGGACATTGGTACTCATCACCCTCCACTCTTTGATGGCCTTACCTCTTTTAGCCCTATTCCTGTCCTTACTGCCTTTGCCTTTTTTTACATTTACCTATGTCTCTACCTTGGTGTTTACCTCACTAATTACTGTGTTTTGTGGGGGGAGGCTGGTATTTAACCAATTATTTTAACCAATTATTTTACCAGGTGAGACACACTAAGCTGAAAGCTTGTTTGCAGGTGCAACCTGGGAGCACAAGGAAGTTAAGTGACTTGCTCAGGGTCACACAGTATGCACCTAGGGGGCTGTAGGATTCAAACCCAGGTCTCCAGATTTGCAGCTCAGAGCCTTAACCCACTGCGCCATACTGCCGCTATTTCCCTGCTCCTTTTCAGTGCCTCCCCCCTTGGCTAGTTTAAATGTTTGCCAATGAAGCATTTAAACCTCTCACCTAGGATCCTGGTTCCCCCCCTGGACAGATGCAGACCATTGCACCAGTATAGGTCTGCATCCCTCCAGGTGGCTCTCCAGTCCCCAATGAAGCCAAAACCCCGAGCTCCACACCAGTTTTTCAACCATTCATTGAATTCCCTGGTGAGGAGTACCCTAGCATCATCCTTGCCATAGACAGGCAGCACCTCAGAGAAGGTTACTATATGCGTTGCTTGTCTAAGGCCCCTCCCCAACTCTACAAACTCCTCTTGCACTGCTCTGATCCCATTCCTAGCCAGGTCATTTGTCCCTAGGTGGACAATGACATCCAGCTTTCTCCCTTGTGCAGCTGCTCCCATGATCCTGAGGATTCACTTCCTGTCCCTCCAAGCCATGGCGCCAGGCAAGCACCTTAGCTCCATCTCCCCTTCCTCTCCCATTTCTACCCCCCTAATGACTGAGTCCCCCACCAGGAGTTGTTTCCTTCATTTGTGGGGTCTTATGCCACCCTCCTGTGGGTCTCCTTTGTGAAGGTTCCCAGGATCCTCCTTGGTCTCCACCGTGGGTGCCTCTGTAGAGGAACCACTATCCACCAGAAGAGCGAATGAACTGTGGAGAGGTACAGCTGGAGGGATGCAACTCTGTTCCACCACCCTCTCTCTCCCTGAGCCCACCCTGGTCCAGCCTCTCCTCCTTCCTGGCAACCTCTGTGGCAGTGGCATTGGCCCTGGTCATCCCTGGGTGGGGGAGGAGGTTTCACGAATCCTAGCCAGGTCAGCCTGGAGACGGGCAACCTCCTCCCTCAGATCAGAGAGGTGCCTGCAAATAGGGCCACATCGCAGCCTCCAGAATGTCTCCTGGAACACTGCCGCCCCACAGCCATTGCACTGCACCACTCGTATCATGTCTTATTTTGTGTCCCCTCTCCTGTTTCTCTGTATGCTTACTCCCTCCTCTCCTTACAACTCTCACCCTTCCTGTTCTGGGACAGCAACTTCCTATCTTCTTCAGTAGCCTCCTTCTTCCTTGCTCGGTGTCAGACCACCAGCAGCTGGGGGTAGGGGAAGAGTGAGCTACTTTTTTCCTTTAGGGTTGACAAAACCAGTGTTTCTCTATGATCCTTTCCTTCCTACTGCCAAAGAGGAAGTTCCTGTTGACAGTCAAATCCAGTGGTTATAAAAGTAGAACTGGCTTAGGGTGAGTGGGTGGAGAGGTGGGATGGAGGGCAATTTGTAAGAAAAAAGGCTAGCAACAGGAAGTTGTAATTTGAGTCACCTGCTTTTATATTGTCTTAGCCACACCCCCAATTAAGCTGTCTCTCCTCCTACTGGTTTAGCAAAGTAAACTGATACAGCACCCTTCCCAGCACAGAACACACGCTGGCTTTTTTTTCTTTCTTTCTTTTTGAGGGACTGAATGGACAGGTAAAGATGTGTTGGTGTTATGGCCCCGCCCATATCACCTACGCTGCTGCTCGGCTCCTGGACCTTCATCCCTTTACCGACCTCTCAGTTCCAGCTACAGCAGTGAGGCGCTGCAGGGAGGTCGGGATAACTAGGTGGCAGAGGGGTCATGGGCCAAGGGCAGCTGAGGAGGGGGTGGTGAGCAGCATTGAGGTTGTTAAGTGCAGAAGATGCCCTGGGCATAAGTGAAGCCTAGGGAGAAGACAAACATGTTTGGTCTCCATGCCCAGGGTTCCCACCGAACTGAGTGGGCAGCTAGCTAGAGTGCCAGCTGCGTCCTCTTATCCTCTTTGGGTGGTGCTATGCAATGCCAGGTCGATGAGGAACAAGACCGCTATTTTTGCTGACTTGATTTCCTTGGTCAACCTGGCTTACATTACGGAGACGTGGTTGAGTGACGATGCTGGACCCAATTTTGAGGCTGCTGCTTTCCCCCCCCGGGGTACTCTGTAGTGCACTGTCTGAGGAAGGATCGCAGGGGTGGGGGAGTGGCCATTGTTTTTCGATCCAGTCTGGGCTTCTTGCTGCACCCAGTTAGCAGCACTGGATTTTTTGAGTTCATTGCTGTCCATGGGGGTACAGGTGCAGGTTGCAGGATTCTCCATATTTATCGCCCCCCCGAGCAGAGGGAGAATTCCTGCAGGAGGTGGAGGACTTCATAACTGACCAGATGTTGGAGGCCCCCAGGTGTTTAATCTTGGGGGACTTCAATGCTTGATTCGGCATAGAATTCTCACATTTCAGTTACAGCCTCCTCCAGTTGATGCAGTCACTGGGCCTGGCACAAGCAGTTGCTTCTGCTACCCACCAGCATGGCTTCACACTCGATCTGGTGTTCCAGTTGGGTCTTGAGGTTGATAACCTCAAGATTGATCAAGTCATTTGGTCTGTACATTACACCATGGAGTTTATGTTTGCCCCCCCCCCAAAAGTCCCTCCCCTGCAGAGATGCTGAGCTATTGCTCTTTAAGGGGCTTGTACCCAGAGAGACTGTTGGTGCTGGCTGATATATCTAAGGTTGATGCGGCATGTGTGAGACAGGGTGACCCCTGTCATAAATGGGTGCCCCAGTAAGGAGACGTAGGTCTTCTCTTACCCCTTCCCCTCATTTAGTGCTAACTGTAGGAATAAAGTACATTAGTGCATTTAAAGAAGTAAAATGCATTTAGTGCACAGACTGGAGAATAGAGTGCTGCAGTGCAGCCACACGTATAAGAAAAAATAATGGTTTAAACTAAGTATCCCAACAGTAAATGCTGCCTGCTACATAAAGTGCAAATTGCTAAAAAGGAATTAAACAGGAATAAAGTGCCTCAAATTCCTGAAGTACTAAGGTGCTAAATGCATAAAAGTGCAAGGTGCTTGTGTAAAATAAAAATAAAGAGATTGTTTAGCACATGCTTTATAAGGGGCTTGTATTGCCTTCACAAATGCCAAAGAGCTGCTAGATTTAAAGTGCAGAATGCGTTAACCAAGCTGTTTGCTGGAGGTTGAATAATGTGCTCATGGGCTTTAGGAATATAAATGTGTTTGTACGTGCACAACTGTAGGACTTTAAAGTGCCTGCAGTGCTGAATTTATGCTTGAAACAGAAAATGCTTTAAGAAATTATAAACTGCCTAAATATGCAGATTAATAAAATGGATGGAAAGGTGAAGCGCAAAGATAGCTAAATGTATATATTTATGTAACCCCCCTGCAAATGGGGGTTCCCAAAAATCGTCCAAGAGCTTGCCTATTTGCTCAGAGCCTGGTTGGTGTTCGGCGTTAAAGCCGTTTAACTGTGATTGCCAGTGAGTGCTTTTCAAGCCTCCAAGTACTGTCTCTTTAAGGGCTGCCTGCTTGCAGTCATAATTAATCTGGTTGGGGGTCTGTGTGTTTTCCTGCTCAAGTCCCGCTTGAGTTGCTGACAAATCTCTCAGTTTCTGCAGTCGCTAAATGTGCAGAGGGAGCTCAGTTGAAAGATGTAACTTGTGGGGAATTATGGAGAGTAGCAGTGAAAATGTAGTTTGTCTAACCTGCCTTTCTTGCAGCATGGACTGTTACTGTGGTGCTCCACCATTTTAGTCCCGAACTGCCAAATTGGACCAATGGGGTTGTAAGGACTCTAAAATGGAGCCTGATAAAATGGATCTGTGGTGCCTGACTCTGGGAAATGTAATTTTGGACCATTGGTGCCTTTTTGCACCAACAAGGGGATATTGTTGTGACTGACAGCGGAACCAATAATTGGACCCTTTGGATTCTGCGGAAATCCCTTAGATATACTGGCAAGCCAGATCTGTTTGGGAGGTTGAGAGAGTAGGAGCTCTGAGGTTCGAGCCGCTGTTGGCGGCGACTTCACGCCGGGAGAACCGCAAGGCCTGATTCTGGACTACTTGCTCGCTATCTGCCCTGAGAGGGAAGAGGACTTTTTGAACTGAATCAATTTGTAGAGAATGAAGCAAGCTGCTGATTTATAACCAGGCTCACCCTGTAGAAGACCAAAGATTTTGCTGAAAGCAATCAGCCTGTCAGGAACTTTAGCTACTGTAGTGCTCCTGGGTTTAGCAGTGATTTTTGTGATCGGGACCGAGGAGTCGCCTGCCTGGTACAGTAAACTTTCTTTACATACGAATATGTCATGTTCTGGAAGGGGATCGCGATCGGATCCCCTTTGCTGTAAACTGTGTGCTAATTGGTGGAAGCTGCTCACAGCTGCATCGGACTGAATCTGCTTACCTTCACACATTGTTGTGCCTTGCCACGAGGGCTTTGTCCTGCTACCGTGCTCCCTCTGGCAGTCCAGAAAGTTCATCCATCAGCCCTCCTGTGTTTAGCCTGGGTACTGTGAGTAATTATCAGGGTAGATCCCTGCAACGTTTCTTAAATCAAACTGTGTCATCTGATTGTTTTGTGTTTTCCTTTCCACAAACTGAGCCCTCCGGCTCCGGATTGCAAATTATCTGTGTGCATGTTGTTTTTCCATCACAAGGCCCCACCCAGCTGTGACGCCGGCCTACCCCGAGCAACTATCCTGGCTAGCCCATCTGCTTTTTTACCTGGGTACCCAGTGTGTGTGTGTGTGTGTGTGACAGTGGGGGGGGGGTGATTCTGTACTGCATGCATAACAGTGAGATCATTATAGAGAGTAAGCTAATTAACCTGATTGCCCCTATCCTTGTTAAAACCCCCCTGAATAAATCAGATTGTCCTGTTTCTGCATTTAAACTGACTGTGGTTTACGTTTGTATTAGGAGTACTGCACTGTTGGCATTTGTGCTGCCTAATCTTGTTTTACAGAAGGTCCTAGGGTCAAACTGGAGAAATCGACCCTTGTGGTAACTGTCAATTGTGAAGGTACTCGTGTATCGTGTGGGCCACTAGTGGGAATTGAGGGGGGTCACAGTGTCCCAGAGGGCTGTGCCCAAGCTAGTTTGACCACTACTGACCCTGACCTCTGGGTGGAGGCACCCGTCAGCAAACTTAGGCCCCTTAACCTGCTACTAGTCAAGCAGGCAGGGGTAGTAGCCCTTGGGATAGCGCCACCTAGGGGTTACGTTTACAATGGGCGAACACCAAGAGAAAACAAGCATGAAGTGCCTTTGGTGCCTCGGCTTTAAATGGGACCAATCTGTAATTTAGCCCCAGGCTGTGTTTGTTCCTGAGAAGGCCTGTTTTTTTGTATAAATTACCCCTCCCCCCATTTTAAAAAACAGGCGCATTAAAAGCAAAAGCCCTGAGATTAGTAAATGATAAAAAGAGGTTACTACAGTTCTGAGGTTTCCCAAGGGAGTTTTAATGTTTTGCAGTTATCATAGAAACACAGAAACAAAGAAACATAGACTTTGACAGCAGATAAGGACGGCTTGGCCCACCTAGTCTGCCAATTTCCCTACCTACAGGATAGGCCGCAGATCCTAGTTAACCAACAGCCTATTTCTTCCTACCCCTTGCAAGAATTGCCTTATGTCTGTCCCATGCATTCTTGAATTCTCCCACAGTTTTACACCCCACAACCTCCTCAGGAGCTGTTCCATGCATCCACTACCCTCTCTGTGAAAAAATGCTTCCTCACATTGCCCTAGATTCGCCCCCTCTATCTTTAAATTGTGTCCCCTTGTTCTTGCACTCTTTTCTGAAAGATGCTACCCTCTTGGACTTTGTTGATTTCACTGAGGTACTTAAAAGTTTCTATCATGTCCCCCTCTCCCTTCTTTCCTCAAGGGTATACATATTAAGCTCCTTTAGTCTCTTCTCGTACGGCTTCTCTTGCAGACCCTGCACCATTTTGGTTGCCCTCCTCTGGACTGCTTCTATCCTGTCTATGTCCTTGCAGAGATGGGGTTTCCAGAACTGGACACAGTACTCCAGATGGGGTCTCACCAACTTTCTGTACAGAGGGATAACAACTTTATGTTTTCTGCTGGTGATGCTTCTCCCTATACATCCCAGTATCCCCCCAGCCTTCCTTACTGCCTTCTCACATTGCTTGCCCACCTTTAGGTCATCTGATATAATTACCCCCAGGTCCCTTTCCATTTTTACTATTGTCAGTATCTCACCCCCCATTGTGTACTCTTCCCCTTGGTTTTCGTTTCCCAGGTGCATTACCTTGCACTTCTTTGCATTGAATCTGAGCTGCCATACATTTGACCATTCCTCCAACCTTGCTAAGTCCCTTCTCATCCTTTCCTGTCCATCTTGTGTCTCAACCCTGTTGCAGATCTTTGTGTCGTCTGCAAAGACACATACTTTTCCTTCCACTTCCTCTGCAATGTCACTTATAAAGACATTAAAAAGGACCAGTCCCAGTACTGAACCCTGCGGTACCCCGCTAGTAACCCTCTTTTCTTCACTGTGGACTCCATTTACTACTACCCTTTGCGTCCTGTTGTCTAGCCAATTTTTTATCCAGGCTACCACCTTGGGACCCACTCCAAGGCTGGCTAACTTGTGTATTAATCTTTTGTGTGGGGCTGTATCAAATGCCTTGCTAAAATCTAGGTAGACCATGTCCACAGCCCCTCCCTGATCTACTACTTTGGTCACCCAGTCAAAGAAATCTATTAGATTCATCTGACATGACCTTCCCATCGTGAATCCATGCTGCCTTGGGTCCTGTGCCCCATTGGCCTCTAGGCCTCTTTGCTTCAAATATTGGACTTAACCCCCAACCATTGCCTGTGGCATCTGTCATGTTCTCCCCTCAAACAGTCCTGCCTTCCTAGGCCATCATGTGCAACCCTCTCCTCTCTCGGCTGACCTTCCCTCCCCACTCCCTATACCCCCCTTCCCACCCCACTTGCCAGGCCATGCCTACAGTACTTATCAAAGGACTCTTACATCTCAATCTTCTTTGCACTTTACTGCTAGAGGAACGGCCACTCCTGCTCACTATGACTCCTCCAATGATGTTTACTGTATAAACTTTAGCTCGTTACCTTACGTCCATATATCTGTATCCATGCAATTGTATTTAAATGGCACTACCTCCTGTTGAACCTATTGCTATGTTCTGGTGCAGGTATCTTGTCACATATGATGGTTATGTTGTTATTACTATGTAATTGTTATGTACGTTCACTCTCAACCTGTGATGTCTTAACCCTGTTGGCAATTGTTTTGCCCTAGGTCCATCTTGTAAATGAGCTTGTCTCAATGATGTTCCACCTGGCAAAATAAAGACTTTGATTGATTGATTGATTGATTGAAGCCCCTCATTCCGTCCGAGGACCTGCCAGACACTAGTACACGCCTTTGTTTCCTCTAGGCTCGATTACTGTAATGCTCTGTACTTTGGGGTCATGGGAGGGACCCTCCACCGACTACAGCTGGTGCACAGCGCAGCAGCCCAGTTGCTGACAGGTCTTTCTAGGTCCAGTCACATAACCCCAGTTCTGCATGCTCTGCACTGGCTGCCGGGTAGGTGGAGGCTCCTTTTCAAGGTGGGTCTTCTTACCTTTAAGGTCCTATATGGACTGGGCCCTGGCTATCTGTCAGAGCTCCTGACACCGGCAACCTCTGCTTGCTCCCTTTGCTCCTCCTTGAGGAGCCTCCTGGATATTCCCAGGGTTCAGTTCAAGACTTTGGGAGATTGTGCTTTGGGCGTTTCTGGGCTGACCCTGTTGAACTCGCTACCATCTGCAGTCCAGGAGGCCCCCTTGGTAGAGGTATTTAAGCAGAGGCTGAAGACCCATCTCTTTAGCCTGGCTTTTAATGATTACTGAATTCTATCTTGATTTTATTCAGTCCCTGGAGATAGTATTTTGAAAGTTTCACATTTAACCTGATTTATATTTTCTTTATTTAAAACTGTATTTATGTAATTTTATTCTAATGGTGTTACTGCCTGTTCTCTTGTATTTTTCTGTGAAGCACCTAGAGCCTCTGGGATTGGGCACCGTATAAATAAAATTGCCTTGCCTTGCTCATAATGTGTCAGTATATAATCAATCTGCTATATATACAGTAATAGTTCTAGAAGTCTGAAACAAAACCTAAGGAAATCAACCCCCCTGCCCCCCAGGAGAACACCAATGTATTGATAACCAGTCAGACGGAATCATATATTCATTTTGTATGTGAACAAATAATCATCACACAATGTGACCCCACTGTGTCATGTACTAGATGCCAAGAGTTTGTGCACATAAAAGAAACAGGCACAACACCGCCTACCTAGTACATGAGATACTGAACCTATTCTATTCTTCTTATTATATTCTCCTTCTCAACCCCTGATCTTTCAATTGGTTTCTCCCATTTCTTTTTTCCATCTGCCACACCTCACCCCTCTTTTCCCCCGTCTTCCTGTCCTCGGCCCCTCCCCTGCACTTACTTCTGTTGCACTTACTCATTCCAGTTAAGTATCCAGCTGCCCTCCCTAGCCCACCTAATACATGTCCCTCAACTGTCCTTTATTGCAACTTTCATATGTGATCATGTCCTAAAGTACTCTAACAATGCCTTGCTTCCTTATTTCCTTCCAGGTTATAGTCTGTTGTTTTCCTGTGTTGCTAAATATGACCTGTACTATTCAGCTGCCTAAACTACTCCTGTTAATGCTTTTTGCACCACCTGTATGTAACTGACTCCTCACTGTTATATGTATGCCCGTTCAGCTGCCTAAACAACTCCTGTTAAGCTGTTTTGCACCATCTGTATGCAACTGACTCCCTCACTGTTATATGTATGCCTCTACCTTGTAACCTCCCGGGTCGCACCTGAAAATAGGCGCTTGGCTGTCTAGTGTGCCTTACCTGGTTAACAAAAACAAACAAACAAATAAATAAATAAATAAAATGTCCATGTATGAATACGTATCTGTATAGAAGCTTTACCCCATACGACCAACCTACCCCCCCTACCCTATTTTTATGACTGTGGACAGAGCCTACAAGAGTACTGCATGTACAAAAGGAGTGATGTCATGTTTTCTGTCTGTGGAACTGACTGAAGGTGTAAATAGTCTCCTCCACCTTACCCTCCTCCAAGAAATGTTTTCCACCCTCAAATAAATACACTTTCATGTTAGTCAAAGGTTGCAGGGTACTATTTTCTTTCTTAAATGGGTGGTACAAGAACTGGAACCTGAGTAGTGGGAGGCAGCATTGTTTTTTTGGGGAAGTAAGGTCCACCTCACCTCCACCCAAAAAGCTCCAAAAGGTCCATCCCACCTTTCTTTTTATTCATGTGAGAGGGGCATGAGGTGGATCTATCATCCTGAAAGAAGACTCACTAGTTTGGGATGTGAACCAAGGAACAGGACAAGTCTGTGGAGTCCCTGCATTTTGTTAAGGACTACAACAGAAGATACTTAAAATGCTTTCAAACTGTCTTAAAAACCCTTGGAACAAATGATTATCAGAGTCACCTGGTGTCTCAAGAGGAACAACTAAGAAGTGTCTATAAACTAAGGAAAATAGACAGCTTTCAGGTATTTGTTAAACATTTATATACTAAAAACAAAGTTCAGCTTTTGGGATTAACAATATTTGTTTACCATATTGTATCTATATATATATATATATATATATATATATATAGTTTGTCCTTTTAGTAGTTTCAAAACCTTGAAAGCATTGGTGTTACTAATGCATTTAGAAATACATTTTTTTTTACTTGTCTTTATGGATAAATCATGCATGTTCACGTGAGGGCACATTTTTTGGGGATGAGGTTCAAATTATTTTAATCATGGACACAGTACCTGGTAAACACAGTCTGTGATGATGTGTATTTTTCTTTTTAAGTTTGAGAAGTGGAGTTGACTTGCACAAATGGATAGTACAGACATTATAGAAAGCTATTAGAAGTAGAATGGGTTAAACACATCCTGGAACTTTCTGCATAACAAGTTCCCCAAGGCACCTCACAGCATTTGACACCACCATTCTAAGAGCTAGTGTGTTACTTTGCCGGACATTGCATAGCAAGAGACCCAGCCTTCCTTTTTTCCAAATAATATACCAACTTCATTCTCATGCAGGCAGTTCTGGGCTACTGTTTATATTCTACTGAATCTTCTTAAAGGAAAACTGCATGCTAAAATGAGGAATATATGTATTACTACCAGTTTTGAGTTCTCACTCCAGTCCAGTGCTTTGTTTCTGCCTAGGCTGTGAGAGGAGTTTTTCTAATTTTCCCTGGGTGTTTTATGATATCTGGGGGCTGTCATTCAAGTTTGTTTTATTTTATCTTCTCCAAGTTAGTCTTCATAAAGTACCCTTTGGTTTGATGTCTAATAGCCCCTACAGCAGACCAGTGTCTTGTTACAGTGACTTGCTTAGCCACAGCAGAGAAAAAACACTGCAGCCAGGATTCACAGTGCTATACAATATGCTTTAGAAAGTTACATATTTAAAACACACACACACACACACACACACACACACACACCCCAAGCAGAACACAGCTGGATAAGGTACCAGTATTTAGGAAACTTGTCATACTTATCCAGAGTCTAACAATGTGAATCCTGGCTGTGACTATTGGTGTGTACAACTGAATGATGATAACCACATTTGCTTCACTTGCAAATAGGTAGGCATTTGTGTTTAATTTCTGTTTGACTTACTGTAGGTTACACGTAGAATCTGAAAAATTCATAACATGCTGTATTGTGATTCAATGAACTGATAAATGGGGTTCTTGGTTTCTTTTACACATTCATTTTTCCTGACCATGGATATACTAAAACAAAAATTTCTCAACAAAATGTTTTTAAATAGAGTTTAATTCACAGCAGCAGAAGAAGCATGTTGGCATTGAAAGCTTAGTGGTGTGGATGTAGAGGCACCAGTATTTAAGCATGACTTTGGTAGAGGATTAATTGTGACTGGGGGGTGAGGGAGGGAGTGAGTCTTGTTATTTGTAGCATAATGGTTTTCTGAAACTTCAACCTTCAATGGGTTAGACTCTGCAGCCATCTGTACAGTATATCACCAAGCCATATGCAGTGTGGTATGGGTAAAACCCAGATCACCGGACCAGAACCAGTGCTGTAAAATCTGCACTGGGCACAGCTTGTACAAATATTGCTGATCCAGTGGATCAAATAAATACGTGCAAATAAATAAATTAAATAAATACTCGGCGTCGCCTCGTGCTTCAATCCACCCCAGGAGTGACGTTATTACATGATAACACACACCCTGCCATGCCTTATTGCTTAAATATGCCCTTTCTCAATGTACTATACTTTGATTCAGTTAGTGCATGCAACAGCCTTAATGTGATCACTCTGGGCTTCTCTTTGACTCCTGATGTCTATTTGCTTTAGCTATTGTATATTGTTTGAACTGCTTTGGTCTTCTTGATGTGATGCCTGTGTGCCTAAACTATGTAATCTGTTTATCTACTGCTACCCATGTATCTCCAGTGAATAACTGTTATAACTGTCTGCTCTCCGAGCAGTTGTTTTTGGGCTTGTTAACTGTGCTGTCTTTGTATTAGTTTCAACGAGGTGCCTTTGTAAATGAGTCTTTGACTCAAAGGTTTGTAAATCTGATATTTTTTTTGAGTAATTTCTTTATCACCCCCTACATGTACCAGAGCTGCCTCTCCTTCAGGCCACCAAGGGCCACAGACATTCCCTACTATCCTCCCCTTCAACCACCTACCTCACATCTGCAGCCATCCATGGATTAACCCCCGGTGTAACCCTTCACCCAGTGGGTCCCCACTCCTCGGAGGGGAAGTCATCGGTGGGGAGGAGGCACCAGCACACTATTTTTCCAGTCTCCAGGAGCTGCTGAGATGTTCATGGCTTCCAGAGGAGTCTTCTGGGCTACCTGGAGCTGGCAGCCATCACCCAGCTAGGATTTTACTGGTTTTCTTGTTCCCTTTCTTATGCACTGCTTCGTGTAGTGCTCCCTAGTCTCCATGGGGGGCCACTACAAGAGTGAGGCTAGACCCTAGCCCTCCCCAGGATAGGACAGCAGTCTGTTGGATGCTCAATCCTATCCTCCCCTGCCGACCCCCAATGACCTAGATCCATTCTCGAACCCAGGTCACCAGCATGGGTGGAGGTAAGGTGCCAGTGCCTCAACCCTCTATGCCACCAGGCTGGCCGTAAATCTGATACTTTTTAAATATATATAAATAAATAAAGGTTTATGTCTGAACCCATGAAACACCCATATCTAGTTAATGCATTCACAGTCATAGTGGCTCTGCTAGATCTTGTTTTTTTTTGGGGGGGGAGAAACCAATATAATTATAACCAGTCAAAAGACATTCAATATCCATTAAGTATTAAAATATACATACAGTAGAAACATAGAAGTTGATGGCAGATAAGGACAGCAAGGTCCATCCAGTCTGCCCATTTTTTCTACCTTATGAATGTGCCATAGGCCTTTACTCTGTCAATGGCCTATTTATTCATACTTATCTGTATTGCTCCCTTATGTCTATCCCATGCCTGTTTGAAGCCCTGCACTGTATTCATATCCACTACTTCCTGAGGTAGGCTGTTCCATGTATCCACCACCTTTTCTGTGAAAAAGAACTACCTCACATTACCCCTTAATCAACCTCCCTCTAATCTCATGCTGTGTCCTCTTGTCCTGCTATTTTTCTTATATTGAAACATGTTACACTCTTTCACCTTGTTAATGCCCTTAAGATGTTTGAATGTTTCAATCATATCACCTCTCTCCCTCCTTTGCTCTGGGGTATACATATTGAGCTCCATTAATCTGTCCTCATATGTTTTCTGATGCAGTCCCTGTACCATTTTGGTTGCCCTTCTCTGGACTACATCCATTTTGTTAATGTACTTGTGCAGGTGCAGCCTCCAGTACTGCATGCAGTACTCCAGATGGGGCCTAACCAGTGTCTTATAAAGAGGGATTATTACCTCCTTCTTACCTACTGCTTTAGTGGTCTGCTTGGATGATTTCAGGTCATCTGTGATGATGATGATGCCCAAGTCTCTTTCTTCCCTTGTGATTGCCAGCAACTCCCCTCCCAACCTATAGGTAGCTTCAGAGTTTCTCTTCCCTATGTGCATGATCTTGCACTTCTTTACGTTAAACCCCAATTTGCCACTCTTCAGACCATTTTTCCAGTTTATCCAGATCTCTTCTCATACAGCCCACCCTATCTGGATCATCTACTGTGTGCAGATCTTGGTGTCATCTGCAAACAGGCAAACCTTACCCTCCAGTCCATCTGCAATGTCACTGATGAAGATATTGCAGAGCACTGACCCCAGGACTGATCCCTGAGGTACCCCACTTGTGGCTTGCATCTCTTCTAACTGTATACCATTTACTACCAATCTTTGTTTTCTGCTCTCCAACTAGTTTGCCACCCAGTCGACCAACTTCTGATCCACCCCGAACCTACCCAGCTTATTAATCAATCTTCTATGTGGAACAGTATCTAAAGCTTTGCTGAAGTTAAGATAGGTGACATCAACTGCACCCCCTTCATCCACCACTCTGGTTACCCAGTTAAAGAAATCTATGCGATTGAGCAGTGTCAATGGCTCAGTAGGTAGCACACTCACCTCTGAGGCTGGGAGATCAGAGGGCTGTGGGTTCAGTTCCCACATCTGGCACTTGGGTTAATATCCCAGTACTGGCATTGTAGTGCAGCATGAGAGGGGTGCTGCACTTCTGAGGTGCCGTCTTTCGGATGAGACATTAAACCGAGGTCCCATCTGCCTGGATTGGTGGTAGTTCAGGTGGATGTTAAAGATCCCATGTCACTTATCAAAAAGAGTAGGGGAATTTCCCTGGTGGCCTGGCCAAATTTCTCTCATTCACTAAAAATACCACTAACAGCTTAATGTGGTTCAAGGTCAGTTGGCATTCATCTGTATCCCCCTTCCCCAGGTCATGCCTGAAAATAGGCAGGATTTGTCTAGTGCACTTACCCGGTCACAAAAACTAAATAAATAAGATTAGTTTGACAGGACCTTCCTGTTGTAAACCCATGCCGTCTTGGTTCCTGTGCTGCTATGGATTCCTGGTGTTGCACTATCCTTTCCTTAAGGAGCGGCTCCATAATCTTGCCCACTACTGAGGTAAGACTGACTGGTCTGTAGTTCCCTGCTTCCTCCCTGCTACCACTCTTGTGGAGCAGGATCACACGAGCCCTTCTCCAGCCTTCTGGGACCTCTCCTGTGCTCAGAAACTCATGAAACAGTTCTGCTAACGCCTTTGCTAGTTCCACCCTTAGCTCCTTTAGTACCCTGGGAAGTATACAACAAAAACACAATGTACTACCATTATACGTCCATTCATTGTTCCTGAAGTAGGTGAAAGATTAAGTAGTGTAATATGACATAAAACCTAAATCAGTGTTCATACCATCTCCAACCATATTGAGAAGTAAAATGAGTTTGATCTTGAAAGTCCATCTCTGTTGTGTATTTTTGAAATGTCCTTTTAAAACCAGGACCGACAAATCTCAGATGGAGTGATCAGAGTAAGAGAAGTGTTGACCCATTGGTTTTTCAGTCATCTTCATTTTAATAGTATGTCTGTGTGAGGTCATTCTGGTGCAGAGAGGTTATCCCCTTCCTTCACTTGCTGTTTCCAGTCAGTCTTTCTCCTCTTGCTTCTCTGTGGTTAAAAAATATATGTGACTCTTTATGTGAAACTGTAAACCCTTGGTTTGCAAATGTAAACAGTTATAGTCTTTGCCTGGCAGTTTAACCTCTACATCCTGTTCTTGTAAGTTTCTGTTCCTGTTTTTCATAAAATGCAACAAGACATTTTTCATTCACCTTCCTGTGACCAGCCCTCATAGGTGTGGTGGTGGAGTGTTGAGTCCCTCAAGTTTTTGATTTGGATTGATAGAACTGTTATTTAGTAGTACAGAATATAAGGTATATAGGTACACATGATACGTGGACATATTAGGATAACAGCGTCTCAATTACAAGTGGGTCAGTGTTAGGTTTGGGTGCTGAATATGTAGAAACACTAGTCACTTGTTACAGAGTTGCAGACAGATCATGTCTAAACAGTCTAAGTTTGAATATGCATGAATAATATTGACTTCTTGTACACTGGTTTTAAGACATACATATGTCTGATATCCAAATTGAAGCATCTAGGAGTAGGGGAGTGTGCAGTCCCATGGTTCGAACATTATCTGCATGGAAGGAGGCAGCAAGTAAAAATTGGCTCAGAAGCATCTTCCCGGAGATGTGTTCAGACTGGTGTCCTTCAAAGTTCAGTTCTGGGTCCACTCCTGTTCTGCCTTTATAAATGATTTACCAGCCATTTTGACAATGCATCAGCTATTATGTATGCAGATGACGCAGTGATCTATTGTGGAGCCAGAACAGGAGTGGACCTGGAAGAAAAACTGCAACCTATATATTGGGACCTTCAAAGATGGTTCGCAGAAAACAAAATTTTATTTAATGAGAAAAAGACAGTTACAATGCTGTTTGGTCTTACATACAGACTCGAGGGTAGCACCTTGAACATAGTGGGAAGGCATGGTGCTATGCTAGAGCAGGTGAGGGTGTTTAATTACCTAGGAGTAATGTTAGACAGTAGTCTAACTTAGAACAAGCATGTATCCCAAAAAACACTAAAAGTTAACAATAAACTGGGGTTCCTATACACAAACAAAAACTGTTTAGCTGCACTGGTAAAACAAACAACAGTTAACCGAGTTTTGTTGCCAGTATTGGACTGCAGCAGTATTCTATTAATAAATGCTCCTGAGACTTTAATTCAGTGACGTTCAACAATAATATGAGGTTTGCAACAGGCTGTCTAAACACAAGGGAATATCACTGTAATTTGTACCATACCTTTGGGACTCTACCACCAAAGCAGAGAATTATTAAAACAGCATATACAGTATGCTTCTCCACAAGTTGTTTCATACTCAGACACCTTTAGTTTTGGCAAAACAATTTTAGTGCACAAACTCAGAGCGCTGAGGGTGCCTTTGGCCAAACTATATACTGAAAATAAAATAAATACAAAAATTGCAGAGCACTCCATAATAAATTATGGTCCAGAAATGACTATTAAGTTATTACACGTGAATCTGGATATTGACAGCAACAGATATGTTTTCAGGAAAACTCTAGAAAATTACCTGATTGGTGTATCTAGCTGTAAGTGTGTAGGGGCGACATGATGAAATTTGAATTACGAATTAACATTATTTAATGGTGCTGCATATGATACGTGATTTTAAAGTGTGTTGTATAAAAGTGAGTAAGATTGTGATATTGTAAGTATTTATTTAAGCAATAAGGCACGACAAGGTGTGTGTTGTCTTGTAATAACATCACTCCTGGGGTTGGTTGAAGCACGAGGCGAAGCTGAGTGCTTCCACCACCCCAGGAGTGACATTATTACACAATAACACACACCTTGGAGTGCCTTATTGCAATTATACAATGGCTCGATGTTATAAAAAAAAAAAAAAATTACAAATTTTTTTAGTAGATTTTTTGTGTTTCTGAAGAGACAATAGCCAATAAATCAATACAGTGATGTTATTGTGTAATAACATCTCTGTCTCAGTCACCCACTGACCAATCAGAATACAGGAAATTTTCTTGCCATTGTATAATATTGATTTTATGTTATATGTTTTTCTGTTATTTCTGTTATTGTGTTTGTATCCTTGCTACTCCCTCCTCCAGGCGTGGTTGAAAAAAGGGTCTTTGGATCCAATCCACCTTCCTGGTGAAATAAACAAATGAAATTAATTGAAATATCTGAATAGTACTTATACTGTATAAATGTGGGAAATAGCTGGTTAATGCTTAATTTACACTAGCACAGGTCGTCTTTAAACCCACTTTTTTGCCTAACACAAAGATATGTTCTTATTTAGGAGACTTTTAACGTTATTTATAAAATGGGGAAAGGATTTCAAGCATACTGACTGGTTGTTAGCCATGCATTAGATGTATCTAATGCACAGCTAAAACTAGAACCCCCATTTAGAATACACAGGCACATTTTATAAGCGCAATAAGACACTCCGAGGATGTGCATTAGACAGTTCTAATGCATGGCTAGAGGACTGGACGCACTCGGCCTGTGGCCTCATGCCTCACTACGTCCCCCTAGCCGTGCATTAGAACTGTCTAATGCACACCCCATCGTATCTTATTGCTTACATAGATACATAGACAGTGTCGGCAGATAAGGGCCTATGGCCCACCCAGTCTGCCCATTTAAGTTTGTAAGTTCAGTTTATGTTTTCCAGGAAGTCTGTTGCCCTTACCCTGATCTCCAGAATTCCTTTATGTCTATCCCATGCATTCTTAAATACGTGATTGTTTCAGCCCCACCACTTCCTCTGGCAGGGTGTTCCACTTGTCCACCACCCGTTCTGTGAAGAAATTCTTCCTCACGTTTCCTCTGAATCGTCCTCCTCCAACTTCATCCCATGCCCTCTAGTCCTGGAACATCTTTTCGCTTAAAATAGTGCATTCTTGCACCCTGTTCCTCCCTGTAAGATACTTGTATGTCTCTATCATATCCCCTCTCCCTCCTCTCCTCCAGGAGTACATGCTCAGTGCCTTCAACCTGTCCTCATAGGACTTGTGATGCAATCCATGCACCATCTTTGTTGCCCTCCTCTGAACCTTCTCTACCCTGTCTATGTCCTTACGTAGGTAGGGTCTCCAGAACTACACAGTGTACTCCAGGTGCGGCCTCACTAGTGTCTTGTATAGTGGAATTATGACCTCCCTTTTCCTGCTGGTGATGCCCTGCCTATGCATCCCAGCATCCTATTTGCTTTACCTGCTGCCTTGTCACACTGTTTCCTGCCTTGAGGTCATCAGAGATGATAACTCCAAGATCCCTTTCCTGCTTGGTGCATGCTATATCCTCACCCCCAACTGATATATTGTGCCAGGGTTTTTGTGCCCCATATGCATTATCTTGCACTTCCTTGCATTGAATTTCAACTGCCAAACCCCTGACCATTCTTCAAGTTTCTTCAGGTCCCTTCTCATTCTGTCTACACCCTCTGGTGTGTCTACTCTGTTACAGAGCTTTGTGTCATCAGCGAACAGTGAAATTCTGCCTTCTATATAATTTTTCAGCTTATTTCAGCTTGTGGTTTAAAATCATAGACATTTACTAATACATGCACAGATGCACAAATGTAGCTTTAGTACATTTTCTGGCTGTTCTCAGGGAAGAAGTTTATCTATTCTGTGAAATTTGACCTTGATGTACCTTTCATTTGATGGAACTCTGTTGTCTTTACATGGTCTTGTGCTTGTTTTTTAAAAAGCAGTTTGGGCCAATGTGATTTTTAACAATTTTTTTATCTGTTTTTTTATGTATGATCTGGACTTTAAGAAAGTATATTCTTCCAAACCAACTGTCATTTTTCTGATGAAGGATTCTATGTAATCTGAAAGCTCAAGCACTTATTTTCTTTTTTAACATCTATGTTGGTCCAATAAAATGTAAAAAAATCATCTTTTTTTCTGGATCTTTTGTCAGGACCAATACAGCAACAAAACTAATTTTCTGTATTAATAACAATAAAATTAAAAAAAATAATAATGTACAGGATAGCTCTTCACAGAGGCAGTACAAACAAAGAAACAAAGTTCCTTCATCTGAGAGTATCTTTTCAATTTATAGCTCAGTCTCTCTCTACCTAGACTAAACATTGCTCTTTTTATATGAGATGCTGTTGCCTGGCAGTTTAGCCTCTACATCCTGTTCTTGTAAGTTTCATTTCCTGTCTTTCACAGAATGCAACAAGACTATTTTCATTCATCTTCCTGTGGCTGGCCATCATCTTCTTAACAGATGCAACCAATTAAGACATCCTGTCCAGAGCGGGCCTCCTGCTGACAACTTTATCAACAAACTTGTGAAGGTCGAAAGGTTTCTCAAGGTCAGCCCCATGTGTTCTAAATTGCTAACAATTCTAACAAACCCAAGTAGCTGTCTGTAATCATTTCAACAATATAATTGTATACATTTGGAAACCAAGGTATTTCGGTTTCATTTAAAGGTTCAGATATATTTTTCAATTTTTTTTATTTAATCTTTTTGCTGCCTTGCTCAGCCTGCTGGGCCATCCGCCCAGTCACGGACCCCTCGGCTGTGGAGTCCCCCACATGAGATGCTCTCCCAGGACTCCTAGGATTGCCCCCCAGGGTGGGGTCATGGCACCCAGCCCTAAGGTGCCACGAATGTGGGATAGGGTGGGAGCCGGCTTGGGGAGCCAATATACAGCCGAGGGGCAGGCTTCATGAAGGCAGTGGAGCCGGCATGAATTTTTCCCCCATAGGTGGGGGCAGGAATGTGCAATGATGCCAGTGTCCATCCTGCCCCCGGAAACCTCATTGGCGCTGGTTGCTGTGGAGCCAATGACCTCTGCTAGGGGTCCCTCATGCTCTGGCACCATCCTGTGCCCTCCCCACGGAGAAGAAGAGCTGTCTGTAGGATGCTCAGTCCTTCTCCTCCCAGCTGGCCCTCCGATGACCCAGCTCCATTCCTGAACCCGGGTTACCGGTGCCGCAAGTAGAACTCCAACCGCTGTACTGGCGGGCTGGCCTTGAAGGTTCACATATATTTTTTAACCATAGAGAAGCAAGGGGAGAAAGAAAGAAAGAAAGAAAGAAAGAAAGAAAGAAAGAAAGAAAGAAAGAAAAGGAAAGAGAGAGCAAGCAAGTGAAGGAAGGGGAACAGGGGGAACTGTGGGACCATTGGAGTGGCTATGTCCTAGGTGCCAGAATGAAAATTTGATTGTGCAATCAGACAAGCAAGGGATAGACAAGTGACAGAATAGGAGAGGAGAAAAGAGATCCTTGCTTTTAACCCTTAGGCTGCCAAGACAATTAGAACGTACAGGAATTCTGGACTGATATATCAGTATGCAGCCCTGCAAGGGTTAACTTTCTCTGCATATCAAATAGGACAGGGTCTTATCCAATGCTGTTACAGTCTTGCCTAAGATCAGGACCCTGGTGCTGCTGATGTCAATGGGGTGGTACGAAGAAGAACTGGCTGCATCTGCAAACGCTCCAAAATTTGCACATTCATACAACAGGAGCTGTCGTGAAAGGTATGATGAGGTGCTCCATTTTGACTGGGTGACCAATCCTGGCCATTGAGGCATGAATGGCCTCTGAGGTAATTCCTGACCTTTGGTCATCCCCCCCCAAATTCTGCCCCATTCAGCCAGCAGGAAGGATCCTCATCCCTGTAGTCTGACAGTTTGTGACATCCCGATGTTTGTCAGTTTCATCAGACTGTCACATTGCAGTTCTGACCTAACCAGTGAGGTGCTCCATGGTGGCTTGTTGATGGTGTGGATTGTTTTAATAGCATGAGCTTGGTTGGTAAGGGTAGAGGTTAAATGGTGTCCCACAAATCCACAGCTTTCCCTCTGGGCTGATAGAGAGTCCTAAGCCACTTACTATTTGTTTCCTTTAGGCCCAAGGGTTGAAGGGACCTCTGTCTTCCTGACCTTTGGAGCACACTAAGGGTAGAAGCAGATCAGTTCAAGGCACCAGACTCCCATCTACTAGGTCTGGCAATTTTCTGGTCCCTGTTGTGTTGGTTGGGCTTAGGCCGGTGTCTCTGAGAGTCCCTGGTCAGTTTGCCTGGGACTGTGTTGCTTCTCCTGCCCAGTCTATTTGCACTGGTTCTCTGACTGAGTCAAGGCCCTGCAACAAGGAACCAGATTTTCTCTGTCACCGGCTTTCATAGGGTTCAGATTTTTTTTGCACTCCCTGCTTTTGGATTTCTTTGTTCTTGTCATCTGCCACTCCATCTCGACTGTGTCCCTTGCCCTGGAGTCCTGGGCTGTTGAGGGTGGTTCCTTGACGGGTGTACAGGGGCCAAGGGTTAATGTTTGGAGCTGTCAGAAAGATTGTGTGTGGCTGAGGGAAGTTGTTTGTATGGCTAGTGCTTCTGTAGATATCTGGCTGCCTCTGCATGCAAGTCAAACATTTTAGCACACCATTCCAGACCACTTTCAGCTTGAGATGGGTACTGAATCTGATAGGGGGTACCCAAGCTCCTGGAAAGGTTTTTTTTTTTCATGGGAATACTGTTTTTTCCACCAACAGCTTGGTGGAATAGTCATTAAAAATCTGGATACAGTTGCTTTCTAACATTAGTGGGCCCCCTCTCCCTTGCCAAAGCAGGAGCCTTTCTTTTTCAGAGAAGTGCAATAGTTTGACCAATGTCAGATGGGGATGTCTTTCTGCTTTGGGGGTACAAAAGTACAGTGTGCCCTCTTGATTTAAGTTGGGATCACCATTTGTAGCTTAGGATCCTGGAGGAAAGCAGCCTTGTTGAACTTTTCAGCTTTTTTATGGAATCCCAGAATCTGCAAATTTTTTGGCGGCTTCTATTTTCAGAGTCCTCCACTTAAAACCATAACGGTCCCACAGTTCTTGGATACGAGTTTCATGTCTCACGTCATTGTCATCTGTGTAAGTTAAGAAAGTGTCCATGTAATTTTATCTGTGCTCAAGAGCTTTAATCTTGTCTTGTAGGTCCGAGATGGAGTGCTTGAATGTCAAGATTCCCTGCACAACTTGCTGTAACATTGTCTTCGGGACAGAACCATCGCTCACCGACATTGGAGGCTCAGGGGCTGTTGTAGTAGCTATCTCAACTGTGAAGTTTGTCTTGAGGGGAGTGGAACTTTGCTCGACGATATCTCGGCTCTTCCAGACTGCAGGTCAGTTCTGACAATGAATTTCGTCAGAGTAAGATGTTGTTCAATGAAATATCCAAGTTGATTTTGGTGGCTAAAAGAACCAATTTTGGATGTTTTTGGATCTTGTAACGGACATCAATGGCAATCATTTTACACATCGTTAATAAAAGCCTGAATTCAAGTCCCTGTGTCATGAGTATTGTTTCCTGAAAATGTCATACTATTTGGTTTTGTGGTTTTCTTTAAATCAGCATTTAACTTGTTCTGCACTAACTAAAAACAATCAAGCTGTTTCTGTCCCTCTGACTGAGCCTTGGAGAATGATGACATCATATTAGAGCAAACTACTGCTTCAGCAGTGCAAGTCCCTGCTTGACTGAGGAGTGAAGAGCTGAAGAGTTGTTAACTTCCCAATTAGAGCAGCCTGTAGAGTTAATTGTTTGCTGTTCAGGGTTTTTTATAACTTAGTCACTGGTCTGTGTTGAGAAGAATTAGCTGAAAATCTATCATTCTGTTCTTATAACAAGCATTTGTCAATGCCGAATATTGTCTTGCTGGCATTGGCATTGGTAGTGCAGGAGTTAGAGAAATGCATAATAGGAATGGCAGTGAAGTATTGAACTGATGTCAACCCCACCCCCACCCTGCAGAAACTGACAGGCATTGGGGTGTGCCTTTGGGTCGTCGGCCATAATGCGCATGCCATTTCATCTCACCCTACCCTGCAGACACCAACAAGTCTTGCACTGTGCCTTGGAGTCTTTGGGCCTTATGCTTACCCCATTCCATAAGGAAATAGGCTGAGATGGGTGCAGTATAGGAGAATGGGATGAACTTTGGGGCCAAAGAGTCCAAGTCACACCTCAATGTGTGTCATAGGCTGCAGGGTGTGGGTGGAATGGTGTGAGCATTACAGCCGACAATCCCAAGTCACACCATTGACACCTGTCAGTCTCTACAGGGTGGGACATTGCCATTGGAAACCCTAGTGCCCCTAGTGTTTGTTGGTATTTTCACTCTAAAATTTCAACATGGGCTTTTTGTGACCCCACCTCATGAACAGTGGCACTATCAGTTCGTTAACCAAAAGGTAATTTTGCACAGTAACTGCGCCATTTGACGCCACAGGTGCGAAAGCACATTTCGGGCAGGATGTGAAAAATGACAGCTGTACTGTTCATGAGGAGGTGTAAAAAACTGGCAATGTTGAAAATCCAGAGTGAAAATATGAAAAATTGGTAAAGTCATGAGAGTGCGCAAAAACTGCACAATGCACACCCGTAACGCAATTATTTTGGGGATTTTTTTAACCACATTTCCATCACAGGTATTTTGGGACCTCCGCTCATGAACAATCTCACTGTGATTTTGTTAATCTGACCCGAACATTGATTTCCCACAGCGACCGCGCCATTGTGTGCCACATGTGCGAAAACACATTTTGGGCAGTATGTGAAAAATGACAACTGTACTGCTCATAAGGAGATGTGAAAAAATGGCAATGTTGAAAATCTGGAGTGAAAATATTAAAAATTGTCAAAGTTACTAGCGTACGTGGAAACTGCGCAACACACGCTCGTAACACAGTTATTTAGTGGAATTATTTCACCACATTTTCAACATAGGCATTTTGTGTCCTCTGCTCATGAACACTGTCAGTATGATTTTCTTAATCTGTCCCGAACATTGATTTCCCACAGTGACCGCGCCTTTGTGAGCCAGATGTGCAAAAACACATTTTGGGCAGGATATGAAAAATGACAGCTGTACTATTCATAAGGAGGTATGCAAAATTGACAATGTTGAAAATCTTGGGTGAAAATATTACAAATTCTTGAAGTTACGAGTGTGCGAGGAAACTGCACAACACATGCTCATAACATAGTCATTTTATGAACTTTTGTCACCAAATTTTCAGCATAGGCATTTTGGGACTTCTGCTCTTGAACAGTGTCACTGTGAGTTTCTTAATCTGTCCCAAACACTGATTTCCCATAGCGACTGCACTGTTCTGCGCTGGAAGTGCAAAAACACATTTCGGCCAGGATGTGAAAAATGACATCTGTACCCTTCATAAGGAGGTGTAAAAAATGCCACTGTTCAAAATCTGAAGTGAAAATATTCAAATACGCAAAGTTATGAGTGTGCGTGGAAACTGCACAAAGCATGCTTGTGACATAGTCATTTTTCGGAATTTTTTCACCCAATTTGCAACATAGCCTTTTTGAGAGCCCACCTCATGAACAGTGACAGTGTCATTTTGTTAATCGGTCCTGAAAGGTGATTTCATGCAGTGACCGTGAAATTACCTTTTGGGACCAAATAACCAGATGAGAGTCACTGAATTCATGAGATGGGGTTCCAAGAACCCCATGTTGAAAATGTGGTGCCAAAATTCACAAAAATGGCCGAGATATCTACATTAGTTGAAAAAAAAAAAACATTTGTCAGAGGGAGATTCCCAGAAAATAATGCACATACAACTTATTAAGTGGGTGCACGACTGGCAATTCATTTATTTTATACATCCAACATCATTATTTTACTTTGCCATTTTAAAATTACATATTTACAAAAACATTGTTTCATCCTTCCACACGTTACCAAACATCACGTCCAACTGTTAACATTTTGTACAATCACTTAGTCCCATTGTCTTTTATATAATTGTTTCTGGCTCTCCGGCTGTCTTCACGGGGTCCGGACGCTTGTAAAGCCCAATACCCCTTCTTCCCCTTTTCCTTGACTGCCTGTTGTCCATTGTCTTCTTGAGGTCCGGACACTTGAAAAGCCCAACACCCCTTCTCCTTTTCTCACTGCTACACCCTTCTTGGGTCCGGTTGCCTCACGGTAACCGCCCCCTCCCCAATTTTGTTAGTACCTTATTGTACCTTTTTTTTTGTCTGCCTCCATGTCTGGGTGACTGCGCCCGGCCCGTGGATCTTCTCTGACCCCCTCCTTTTCACCCCTAACCCCCATTTTATTTTTCCAAAAGTTTCCACTAGCCCATCTCCAGCTTAGGCAATGGAATTATGGGCTTCCTCCCCTTTCCTGCCTTCCTTTCCCCAGTTTTCACTAGTGTCTCCCAACTGTAACATGTATGATGACATACCCACCGTTGAGAGTTGTACTCCATCCGGCCGATAACCCCCTGGGACAGTAACTGTAATATCTTTGTGTGCTATGTACATGCCTCTGACCCCCTTTAACCATGCTGCCACCTGCCTGTTAATTCTCTTCCTAGCCTGTTCCACCCCTTTTATGTTCCTGGCCTGCCTCCACATCACCCTAGGTGTTATTCTGGACCAAGCTATCCTTGCCTGTGGCCACCCCTGTTGTATTGCCTCTAAATCCCTGAACATTTCTTTGCATAAAAAGCCCCAAGGTCAATCTCCCAAATCATTGCCCTCCCAAATGTATGATCACAAGTCCATCTGTGGACATTTCAGCTTCAACTCCTCCAAGGTTGGCCTGATCTGTGCCCATCTCATGCCCCAGACCCCTCTCCAAAAAACTTTTACTTTGTTGGGGTCTTGCCCTAGCTATTTTCCTCCCCGATGTATGGTGTCCCACTTCTCTACCCAGTTAATGTAAGAATGCCCAATGATCCATTCCCCCTTGCTCCTTCCCTGGTCTGTGAAGACAGAAATAACATGTTATACCATTTTTCTCACATATCTCTTGTAGCAATTTGACCACCACCTTCCAACTTTCTTAATTTTTTCTTCAGACCTCTCTTCTGCTGCCAGCATTGAAGCGGCTCCAATCCTAAATGAATGAGAGGAATAACACCTTGGGTTTTCCCCCATATGCACCATGCCCTTCTTTAGAAACCCCCGTTACTTGAAAGCACGTAACTGGCTTGCCGTCCCCACGTGTGAAGAACTGGCAGTTGCCCTTTTGTCTCCTCCCCTGGTATTGCCACAGTGAGGCAACTGGGCAAGTCTCCTCCTCCTTCTCTTGTCTTCCTAGTATGATCTCCACTCCTACCCCCATCTGGTCAGCCTTAGAATGCCTCAGCCAAATTGTCACCCTCTCCTTTTCTCATACTATGTCATCTCCCCATAAACCTCCTGACTGAACCTTTTTTTCCTTGCCACTACTTCACTGGCCCTGAATGTGCCTTTTGTCATTACTGTGAAAATGGCCCTAAATAAGCAGGCTTCGAAGTACGACGTACATATCGCCCCAAGGGCCCTTACTAATTCTTTGAGTTTTTTTCCTGCTAAGGGTTTTCTAACATCTGTGTTTCCTCCTTTTAACTGCTGCCACCCCATCAACATGTGCCGAACCACTTTAAACTTATTTGGTTCCGCCCAGCCTTTTATGCTGCAAGCCCATCCTATCCCCGCTGATTGTACCCTCATCGTCCCACTAGCGATTCCTGCTTCCCACTTTTGCACTATGTATTTCATTATCTGATCCTGTGAAACTGGCTCACTTACCTTGAACCTGTCCTGCTCATGGAATTCCTGAAATGCCCCCCCCCATGCCCCTTCCTATGCCCTCAATGTGTTGGCAGACCAGGAGCTCCTATATAGCAGTCGGGCTCCCTCCAGCCATTTCCCATACTCCCTCTGGTACCTGTGTTCTTTGTACAGCTGCTTGTGTCTCCACAGACCTGAACCTCTCCAGCTGTAAACGGGAAAGGCTGTCAGCTATGTCATTTTTTACTCCCTCAATATGCTTAACTTTAAATGACATGTTTAGTCTTAGTCCCCACGGCACTAGTTGTCTCAAAAGCCTGTTTGCTGACACCAAGTGCCCTCCCTGCCGATTGATAATCTTTACCACTGCTCTATTGTCATACTAAAACATAATCTTCCTGTTCCTGAGGTGCTCCCACATGTCAGCACTGCCACCCATATGGGAAAAATCTCCAGTAATGTTATGTCCTTCAATAGCCCCCCTCTCTCTCCAAGACTCTGACCATGCTTCTGAAATCCACCTCCCCCGAAAATATGCCCCAATGCCATCAGAACCAGATGCATCCATGTATAGGTCCAAATCGTTATTCCCTAGTCACTCCTTCTGCCAGAACGTGACCCCATTGTAGTCTATTAAGAATTGCTGCCACGCCTCCAAATCCTGCCTCATCCCCTGTGAAATGTCCACCCAACGGTGTGGCAGTTTAGCCCCCCTGGTTGCCCTGGCTAATCTCCTGATGAAAACCCTCCCAGGTGCCACTGCCCTGCACGCAAAATTCAAATGCCCCAACAGTTGCTGTACCTGACTCAAGGGGACTCTCCTCATCTTCTTGACCTCCTGTAGTAGCTCCTGGAGTCTGGCCACCTTCTGCTTGGGTAACCTGAAGAACTGCTCCTTTGCATCTACCTCGATGCCCAGGAATTCCAGCTTTCTAGCTGGACCTTCCGTCTTCCCCTCTGCAAGTGGACCCCCTATCCTTCTGCACATGTCCTCAAAATCTAGAAGCATTGACTTTGTCTCCTTTTTGCTCTCCCCCACCAGCAGGAAATCATCGAAGTAATGTACCACCACCTTGTGCCCGTATTTTGCCCCAAACACCCATTTCATCCAAATGCTAAATACCTCGAACTTCGCACAGGCTGTGGAACAGCCCATGGGCAGTGTCTTGTTAAAATAAAAGAACCCTTGGAAGCAAAATCCCAACATGTCCCAATTTTCCTTCTTGACTGGTAGTAACCGTAAAGCTGACTCAGTCTCAGTCTTTGCTAGCCATGCCCCTTCCTTTGCTCTAATCAATTCCACTGCCTGCTCCAATGTTGCATAAGAAACTGTGCTACATTCCCCAGGGATGTGATCATTCACCGATGCCCCCTCCGGATACAACAGGTTATGGATAAGCCTAAATTCCTCTTGTTACGTCTTGGGCACCAGCCCCAATGGTGAAACCCGTAGCTTAGGTAATGGTGGGGTCTGAAATGGACCCTCTATCCTCCTGGCCTCAGCGTTCTTCCTTATTCTCCTTTTTTGCTATCTCCTCTTTCCCTTTTAGAGAGGCCAAGTTCTTGGCTCTCGTGCGCCTTCTCCCCCCTTGATACTTCAAACTAAAGCCCCTTTCGAACCCTTCCGATGGCATTTTCCCTGCCCTCACATCTGGGTATTCTTTTATCTATTCTTTAACTACTCCCACCCTGATTGGAGTCCCAGCTATCTCAAACCCTCCCTCACTGTTGTCCAATCCTCCCTCATTGGCTCTCCATGCCACCTGACCCATACCCCTTCTCCCTTGAAAAACCCTCCCCCTCCCATTTTGGTAACCACCCCTTCCTCCCTGAAAGGGCTGCCCATTAACCCCCTGCCCATTTTTTCTTTCCCCATTGCTCTGCAGCGTGTCACTGGATGCTGCCCAGCGCACGTCGAACAGACGTGTCTGAACTTGCAGTTGGTCCAACAACACGATGCCTTGTTGAATGCTCAGCATGTTTTTACCTGTGGCCCACTTCCCCATTGTCTACTCCCCTCTCCTACCCCCCCCCCGGATCCTGACAGACTCCTCACCTATAACTCAGAATGAAACAGAAACATAGAATTTGACGGCAGATAAGGACCGCTTGGCCCACCCAGTCTGCCCATTTCCGTACCTGATGGATAAGCTGCAGATTCTAGTTAATTAACAGCTTACTTCCTCCTACCCCCCACTAGAATTGCCTTATGCCTGTCCCATGCATTCTTGAATTCTCCCACTGTTCCTGACTCCACAACCTCCTCAGGGAGGCTGTTCCATGCATCTACAACCCTCTCTGTGAAAAAATACTTTCTTACATTACCTCTCAGCCATCCCCCCTCTATCTTCAAATTGTGCCCCCTTGTTCTTGCACATCTTTTCTTCTGAAAGATACTACCCTCTTGTACTTTGTTAATTCCCTTGAGATACTTTAAAGTTTCTATCATGTCCCCCCTCTCCCTCCTTTCCTCAAGGGTATACATATTAAGCTGCTTTAGTCTCTCCTCATATGTCTTCTGGTGCAGACCCTGCACCACTTTGGTTGCCCTTCTCTGGACAGCCTCCACTCTGTCTATGCCTTTGTGGAGATGGTGTCTCCAGAACTGCACACAGTACTCCAGATGGGGTCTCACCAACTGTCTGTACAGAGGGATAACAACTTCCTGTTTTCTACTATTGATGCCTCTTCCTATGCATCCCAGTATCCCCCCAGCCCTCCTTACTGCCTTCTCACATTGCTTGCCCACCTTTAGGTCATCTGATATAATTACTCCTAGGTCTCTTTCGATTGTTGTTGTTGTTATTAACTCACCCCCCATTGTGTACTCTTCCCCTGGGTTTCTGTTTTCCAGATCCATTGCCTTGCACTTCTTTGCTTTGAATCTGAGCTGCCACATATTTGACCATTCCTCCAACCTTGCCAAGCCCCTTCTCATCCTTTCCACCCCACCTTGTGTATCAATCCTGTTGCAGATCTTTGTGTCATCCCACCTCAAATCTCCCCTGGCTGCCATCCTCTGCCTCATAACTTCATCGTACTTCAACCAGCCGCCGCCCAACTTTGCCTTATAGTCGTCCTTTATTGTGGTGGCGTGCGTGAGCAGTGGGATGTGCACTCGACTTCTTCTTTGCAGAATGGCACGAATATAGAAAACCCGCTTGCCATGCCTCTATGTTTTCCCCTATAACTTACCTCCTCCGCCTTATTCCCGTGATCGCCAATGCATACGCCATCTCGAATTTTCCCGTTTCCTTTTGTGCATTGCCTCTTTTGCACGACCACCAATGCGAATAAGTATGTATTAGCCTTCCATACCTCTCTCTTTAATAGTTAAAGGTACATGATCCCCCGGTGCCATACCCGGTATCCCATCATTGCCCGCTCTGTTTTTTGTGTTCTTTTCCTCCCCAGCTGCCTTAAGTTCCTGTAACACCTTTTCCATTTTCTCTAAACCCTTCTCCCCATATCTCCCAGAATTCCTGCTAAATACTCGTTCAGATCCCCCTCTGGGGTCTACTCTCCCTTTTCCTTACAACTCATGCCCTCCTCTGCATCCAGTTCTTCAACCAGTTTCTGTTACGGCACCTGTCTTGGCTTCCTTTTTTCCGCTAGGCTCTTCCCGGAACCTCCCCCCGCTGGTGTCTTCCATTTTTCTGCAACTTCATGCGCCTCCTTCTGCCTCGCTGCCTCTCTCAACTCATTCACCTTTTCCATCAGGCTCTTCCCTTGCCCTTTCTTGTTGTTTGCCCTCGTGGTCTCTTCTTCTGCCTCCTCCTTCTTCCGAGCCATTTGCAGCATCTCATTGACCTTTATCATCATTTCCGCCGCCTGTTCCATCATCTGTATGCTTGTAATCTCTCCGTTTCCTGCCATCCTGAATAAGTAAATACTTGGGGTGGGGGGGTATACAACAAAACATGGTTATCCTCTGTTCTAGTCTTCCCATGCCTCTTGCCTTTGCAAGGTCTTCACCTCTCCCAATCAGCACTGTATATTCCTTTCCCATCTTATTCCACTGTACATGTATTACCTTACCTATCCATTTATATATATATATATATACTGTATATATATATTTTTTTATCATTATTCCCTTATGTCTAATTTGCCACCCATAAATCCCCCTCAACACAGCCTGTGTATTACAGTGGTTTAATGTCATGCCTATTCCTTGTAACTTCAAGTCACAGCACCTGCCTCTCAACCTGTGTGTTGTTAACCTGTAATTACTTGGCCTTTTAACACTTAAACCCTCCTGTTTGTGTACCCTATGTAGTTCCTCTTGCCCCTATCTTGTGGGAAAATAGCAGTATCAGGGTTTCGTATATAACCAAAACTAACAACAGTTTGTGCACATTTCCATGTTTAATATACTTTCTGTTCTGCAGCTGTTTATGGGGAAAAGTTTTAGCAATATTGATTACTGAGTCCCCCTGAGATGGGTGTGTATCATACAGTGTCACTTCATTTATTGTCTATGCATTTATTTATTTTGAAATTAATTATTTTTTCCACTTTTCCGGTTACTGCGAGATAATTCCATTGCCCTGGTGTGCCCATGTCCTTGGGACTACAAACATGGCAGGGGGGCTCCTGACTGCACATGCGCACCATCTCTACCTCCCTTTGCACATGCGTGACCTGCTGCTTCTGTTGCACACCAAGGCTGTGGCCTTCTTTGGTGTACCAATGCCTGTCCCCTGATTTATCCCCCATCTGTAGCCCTGCTGCCTCCTGACTGCTCCAGAGGCCTAATGGGGCTTGTATTTTCCCCCACCAAGTGCCAAAACTGAATCTCCCCTTTGTTGCTTTCTGCAGGAGCCACCACAGTCCTCACCTCTTCCTGACGATGAGAAAGAGCGGCACCCGCCTACCGCATGGGCCCAGTTCCCATTGCTTGCCCATGCAAGCACCAACCACGCACTGAGTGCCTGCTTTCCTCTTCCCCCACCAACCTCCTGGCAGCTCTGGAGGCCTCACTGGAGTTGTACTCTCTCCCCCCAAACACCAAAAAATGAGCTGCCACAGCCCTCATATCTTCCTGATGGTGAGATGCTTTCTGCCACCCGTCCTCCTATTCACCCATACCAAACACCCACAACGATTGATCCTCTCACTGACCTTACTGTTCCGGAGAAACCTCCGACCCACGGCCAGTGAAGAAGTAGATGCTTGACTCCTTCCCATGACTGACCTGCACAACAATAGGCCCTGCAGCCTCAGATCCCCCTCCCAGCTAGAAAAGCCTGAAGCACCACAACAAACATCGCCGGAGGAGGATCAGGAATACAGTGGGCCAGCCGCGATGTCCTGCCATGCCAACTAAACTTTTTAGCAACCAGACCTTCTTCCCAATGCTCCTACCCCCCCCATGTGGTTCCCAGGTTGCAAGCCTGCTGGTTGCTTCTTTTTCTGCTACTAAAATACTGGGAGGTAAACAGGAAAGGCGTAACGCTTGATGGGTACTAGTACAGGATAAAGAGGTAAAATTGTAATAAGCCATTATGATTCCTATAAACTCGCTATGATTTTAGGCCACAATGTACACACAGGATAAATACTGAGATAAGATATAGCTAAACATTCTGAGTGCCTATAAACTGTCCATGATTTGGCCCCCCATGAAAGGGGATCAGCCACTTATTCTGATTTTTGTATTCTCTAAGGAAAAATTATGTGCAGGCTGTAAAGAAAACCTCCCTGAACCTCAGGTACTAAACAAGGCCTGTCCCTACCACCCTTAAAACTACTCCACGGCCTAGCTCCAGCTCAGGCATCTCCCATGTGGCCAGGCCTACTCCACTTGAAAAAAACTTACCTCTAGTAGTTGAATTGCCTGTCGACGTGCTGAGCTCTGTGCTAAATTTCTGGTCCCAGCAAAAGAGGGGGAGCCCTTCCTCTGCTGGCACCTAAATACCCCCAATCCACCCCCCCAACCAATCCCTACCTGCTTATCTGCCTTGTCATATTTGTCGCAGGGATGACATCATAACCCCACCCCCTGCCTAAGCCTACCTTCCTACCATCCCTCTCTTTACCTAAGCCTGCTTACTTGCCCTCCCCACCCTCCTAACCTTCCCTACTCCCCTGTACCTTTTTTCCTAAGGAATTCCCCAGACAATTTAGGCTGTCCTTTAGGGACAACCACATTTATGCCATTATACAGCTTACCGGTATTTCTTCAGTTCGAGGTTGGCTTTGAAGAGTGCAGATGTGTTCCCGGTCCACTGAAGATCATCATTCTGGAGGTAAGTTTGGGGTGGGGGGAGGTGGGGTGCGAAGAGAGTGGGTGCAGGTTGGGAGAGGAGCAACAGACACAACGAGGGACTTTTTTTCCTTTTCAGGTAATAAAAAAAAAAAAATGCTGGAAGGTTTTCTTTTTTCACTGGTGGTTTGTTACAGTGGGGTGGGCTTCCAGCATGACACCTCAGTGTTTGTTGCGGGGTCTGTAGCTGACAGAGATTGGGCACCCTATTGGCACATACAGAGTGTTTGAGGGGGGGCGGGTCACCCACAGGGGAATTAATACCGCCGGAGGGATGTGGGCCATGGCAGCGTGGACTGACCAGGAAAAGTTAAAAGGGGGCCAGTTCAGACAAACAATAATCCCCCCCCATTTTATAATTAATAATTGATTATTTATTTAATTCTTGTGTTATTCTTGGGGAACGGCTGTATTGGCAACTAACCGGGCAGGAAGGGAGTTTGAAACTTGTCAAAACTGAGAAATTGGGAACTCACCAATCATCCCTGTAGAACCGCCAGTGAAGTTTTTTTTTTTTTTTGCTAATGCTGCCACTGACACCAGCCAAGGAGGAATAGAGGGTAGATACAGAGGCTTCAGCCTAAGGTTGTGCTGATGTGCATTTGCCCCTAGCTCAGTAAAGGATGGGGGGTGCTGCACATTTTAGCAGTAGAACAAAGGGTAGGGCACAGGTCATAGCAATGCTAGGCAGTCAGTTGAACGGGGAAGTAGCGGGGTGGAGCGCAGTCCCAAAAACATGTATAAAAAGTTCGCACTGGGGTAGAAAGCATCTATTATCATTGGGGCTCTTCTTTTCTTTCTTTTTTTTTTTTTTTGACCACTGGGATTGACACCATCTTGAGAAATCAGGCAAGGCAAGCTGCTATTTGCTGCTGCAATCAGGAATCGCCCCAGCAGAAAAACAGCTGATTCTCCAATTAAGGGTGCTCCCTGACTGCAGCAGCAAATTTCTTTCAAGTTGGTGGCAGGCCTCTCAACTGCTGTCATAGACAGCATGCTATGCCATTGGTGCCGCAGAGCCCAGCCAGAAAGAGCAGTGGCGCCATTGGCCGCAGCAGGACCGCACCTCCAAAACCTGCTTCTCCACTCCAAGCTACCACAATATGTTGTCTGCGCTGTGCACGAAAGACAGCATAAAAAGTTGATAATTTGAGTTTTAGTGCTGAATTGAAGTGGTATACATATGAGAAATCAGCTTGTCTGTATCAGGACTGTTAGTTTCTTCTCATTAAAGCTCTGTGTTTTTTTTTTTCTAGCTACATAGCACTGGGTAATTTAATGGATATAAAACAAATAAAAAGTTTGTTAATTCAGACAAGTAGTTTGTCTTTGATGTAGCCTCCATAAATAGGTTCACGTAAGAACAACTCATTTTTCCTGTCAGATTGACAAACAGGTACCTGCCACACTCTGCTATTTCAGGTACCTGTACTATATGACCTCACAAATGTCAGTTCTTTGCTGGTTTCTGTGTGGAAATACATCACGTATGTGTGTAACTAGAAACACGATATGGCATCTTGATGACCCCTGTCTCCTGCCCACAGTTGAGGCAGCTGCACTCTGCTGCCCCCTGTCCCCTGCCCCACAAGCCCCCTGTCTCCTGCCCCACATTCAACGATGCTGCACCCTGATGCCCACTCTCTTCTCCCAAAGAGTCCAGGCTGCTCCACCCTATTACCCCCTTCCTCTGCCTGAACAATGTCCCCTGCCTCCTCATTTGGGGCTGCTGCACCATACTTCACGTGGCACTAGAGTTGGGGCTTTTGTGAAAAGGCTCAAGAGAGGGGATGGAGCAGAAAAATGGTTGCTGTGCTGCTCCACTTCCTGCACCTCGATTTTCCATAGCAGCATTGTAGTGCTTGTAAAGTTTTGCCGGTAGTTCTTTTTGTTTTTTTCTGAAATGGATTGATGAATGAAATCTATTTTAAAAAGTGCAACTGATTGTTATGCCATTATTGTTTGCATTCCTGCCCCATGGCGTTGCAGTTTTTTTAAGCACCTGTGCGTAGTTTGGTGTTCGGTGTTGATGCGACCAGCCTTGCTGAGGAAGCATGCTTTTTGGTCATTGGATCTGCGTTTCGGTGTGAGAGTAGTTGGCAAGTTCAAGCTACTGAAACACCAGCCTGAGGAAAGCTGAACCTGCAGGAGGAGGAATTTTTGTGATTGCAGTGACTCTGGAGTCATTTACAGGCTTTCTAAGCCTTTCAAAAAGGTATGCCAATGTTGCCTAGGGGGCTGGGGGTTACCAGGGCCTGTGTTATAAACCCCAAAGTTTCTGCACTTAGAGGAGCATTTCTCAATTTTACTTTAACAGGTACCGACAGGTATACATCACCAAAGCTGGAGAGAGGGGTGTAGAGATTTTTGCAAGAGCTCTCTGAAACTCTGAAAAAAGCCCTGAAAATTTCTTGAGATGCACAGTGTGCAATGGACTTCCGAAGTGAGCTTAAGGAGCTAATACTCTCGACTGGATTAAAGAAGTTGGGACACAAGGATTGTGGCTGAATGCTGTAACTTTATAATATTCTCTACTGAGAGGAAACAGAGTTAAATTTATTTAAGAAGGTCTGACGAGAGTTGTGGAGAGTCCTGGGTGATGCTGAGCTGCCCCAGGGATTATTGGGGTTACTTCCCCATCAGGTACTCTCTTTGATTTCTAGTGTTTGGATAGTCTTCCCAGCACCATGAGAGGGGAGTATCACCTTTTTGAATATAGATATAAAGGACTTTGAACTGTCTTGCAAGGGTCACAAAACATTGTTAGATTGTTTGTCAGAGATGCTATTTTAGGCGACCCATGTGTATTGGTATGAAGTATTCATGTTTTGTTTTAAAATCATAAAAATATAATGTTGTATTATGTTGTATTATTTAAGTGGGGTTTACATAAATTAGTACCAAGTAGCACCAAGTGGTGGGACTTGCTACAGGTTATTCTGAGACGCTCACCTGGTTAGTTAATTAATTTAGCATCTGTAGTGGTCTATTGATATACAAAGTTCTGCAGGGAACTTAACAGCAGTGTTGTGAACTAGGAATATTTAAACATTGAATGTAGCTTTTTAAATGTTATTAGTTTCAGGTGTCTTTTGAAAGATAATTAGATAGGGGTAATAATTGAGTTAAAAATAGTTTAATTTCCCTATCATAACTTTTAGATGAGTATATTAAGTACCTGAGCTGATTCTCAGGCACATAAATGCTTGATTTATTGATTCAATATATTGCTATAAAGTTTGCTTCTCTGGTACCTGGGATGTGTTATAAATAAGTTCAGGGTGGGTGAATTAGATTTGCTGGACATTACAATTTGCCAGCTACAGAAGGCTGCATCTAAGAAATTCTGGGGCAATACGATGTTTTCATTATGAATTATGCAGACTGGGATGGGACACATAGGTGCCCTATGCCCATGTTTATTTATTTATTGAATTTTGATAACCGGGTAGGCCCACTGGGCCCCGGAGGTCCCTTTTTCAGGGGCAATCCGGGAGTGACAGTTACATACAGGTAAGCAGATCAGTACAATAGGGTAAATGTAATGTTATTTAAACAATAAAAGACTTCATAGGGTTACAAGCGGTAGGTGGAGGAGGAACACATAGGCAAAAGGACTTAAGAGTTAGACATTAAAGAAAACATTGTACATACCAAGGTCATATTGAGATTGAGAGTGCTCAAGGTAAAGGCAAGAAGTTGCTAAGACATGTGGTACTTTCCTGGAAGGGGGATATATTGGTACAGAAGTGCTCCCCTTCTTTTGATGTATGGTCAGGTCCTGTGGCATAGGCATATGCTCCTGTCGAGCAGGTGTGCCTTGAGCTTGGTCCAGAAGCAGGTAATGGACTCTGCCTCCCGCACCTCCAGGGGGAGGTTGTTCCAGTTGGAAGGGGCTGTGTACGCAAAGGATCTGGACCCAGCTTTGGTCCTAGTCTTGGGAACCACAAGGAGAGTTTGGCCAGATGTTCTTAGACTCCGCGGGTTAGTTTTAACCCTGATGAGACCAGTATTAGCAGGAGGGTGTGGGACCCAATAACTTAAATGTAAGGCAGAGGGTTGGGTAGATGAGATGAGCTTCCAAAGATGGCCAGCTGAGCCTTGATTGGGGTTCGCAGTGGTGAATCCTCGGGTGTGAAAGAGTGGCGAAGCAGACTATCTTGTTGTACAAGGTCTGCAGCCTGCTTAGCTCCGTTGTGGCCACACCCTGTAGAACTGGGGCCGTGTAGGTGAGCTTTGGGAGAAGTACGCTAGCGGCAATGGCAACCCTAGCTTCTGGGATAATCTACTCCTTTATTCTGTAGAGGATTCCGAGTTTCCCATGGATGGCTTTGGAGATATGGTCTACGTGATTTTTTTAGTGTGAAGCCTTGGTCCAGGGTAAGTCCAAGGTATTCAGTGGAGGTAACCACCTCAGGTTTTTCACCCCCCAGGACTGAAGTTGTAGGAGCAGTGACCTCTTGGATCCCAGGGATCTAGGCCCAAACAGCATCACCTTCGTTTTTTTGGTGTTTAATACAATTTTGTTAAGAGTAAGCCAGTCCTCCATCTGAAGGATGTCCTCTTGGAGGGCTGTCTCCAGTTCTGTTAAGTTAGGGGAGGCTCTGTAGATGACAGCAACATTCGCATACTGGATAACGCTGCTGCTCCCACAGTGTGAGTGCAGATCATTTATAAACAGAGTAAAGAGAAGGGGGCCGAATATTGACCCTTGAGGTACCCCTTCTTTGAGTGGTGCTAGTTTGGAGACATTATCCTTCCACTTGACCCTCTGGGTACGTCCAGTGAGGTAACTCTCGAACCATCCCAGTGCATGGGTGTCAAGGCCAAGTGAGCACATTTTTTGTAGTAGGAGGTTGTGGTTTACCAAGTCAAATGCTTCAGAGAGGTCAATAAAGACCACACCTGTACTAATCCCTGAGTCATTGTTGCTCAGGACTTCTGCCGAGAACTTAGTTAGCGCAGTGTCTGTCCCATGATTGGCTCTGAAGCCGTGCTGAGATGGAGAGATTACCTGGTGGATTTTCAAGTATTCTCGGAGTTGGGAGTAGACTAGCTTCTCCTGTACTTTAGCAATAGCACACAGCAGGGAGATAGGCCTGTAGTTCCCTATAGGCTCTGTAGACCCTCCCTTGTGTATGGGAATCACTAAGGCCTGCTTCCAAGGCTCAGGTACCGACCCCTCAATAATGGACCGGTTTATCAGCCAAGTTAGGGGTTTCACTAGTGCTGGGGCTCCCTCCTTGAGGATTCTGGTCTGGTCCCTAGATCCCCTCGAGTGCAGGGATTTAAGGATGATCAAAACCTCCTTTAACCTAACCAGCCTCAAGTGAAACAAAGGGCGATCTAGGTCTGGGGGCTGATGTGCGTTAGGCTCACACCTGTTGTCTGGGGGTTCCGCCTTGTACGCATCCAGGTTCGTGAAGTAACTGTTAAGGGCCTCGGTGATGAGGGATCCCTCATCAATTACATGCCCATTTGCCATGATTGAGCCATGCGTAGTTTTTTTGTTTCCTTTGAGGAGTTCATTAATGTGCGACCAGAAGAACCTGGGATTCCCTAGATTGTTTTTTTGGAGGTTGGTGATATATTCTTTTTTTGCTTTCTTTATGGCCTGTTTGCATTGATTTCTAAGGGCCCTGTAGCTGGCTAAGTCCACAGATAGCATTGTTTTCCTGAACTTTTTCCAGGCCTTGTCATGGGTGGACATCAGGGCTTTTAGGGAGGGCAGGATCCACTTATAGCAGCTTCCCTTTACTCTGTGGGTTTTCATTGGAGCTAAGAAGTCAGTGGCTCTGGTGAGGGTTGTTTGGAAAAATTCAACGGCCTCCTCCAGGTTAGGTAGGTGTCTTAAACGGCTCCAGTCAATGCCATTTAAGAAACCAATGAATTGGTCAGAGTGGAAGTTGGAGTAGTCCCTAGTAGTGATCGATTGTAGGTGGGACTTTATCGCCTTATTTTTCCAGATGGCAAATATCGGCCAGTGGTCGCTCAAGGCATCGGCCAGGGTACCAGCCATTTTTATGTTACTAGGGGCTGAGGTCAGGACCCAGTCAATTATAGAGTGCCTCCCCAATTTATGGTTCATTCTGGTCAGTAGAGAGATGACTTGAGCGAGGTGGGAGTCATGTAATAATCCATTTATGGCAGACTTCGCCTCTAGGGCCCAGTTTAAATTGAAGTCGCCCAATGTAATGTTGCTTGGGTAATTCAATGTCTGATTTCTGTAATTGGTGCCTTGGGACCAAAATTACCTAATTAAAGCCTCTTTGGGAAGCCTGCCCAGAGGGGACTAATAGGAAGGTCAAAATTGGTATGCACTAATCAGATAATTCGGCACACTAGGAGAATTGACCCTTTAAAGCATATATTGATTTCCCATTTAGTGACTGCTTTACTAGACACTAACTAACCTCCCTCCCTCAAATGACGGCCCGCAAATGGCAGCCCCCCAGCTGAAATGTGTGCCTCTGCCTCTAGCATGCCCACCAACAGATCCACAAGATTTATTGCTGAACTCCCATATCTTATTCTTTGAAGCTCTGAACAGCTGCAGCCTGATTCTAACACATGCTACCACACTTGGGGATAATTATCGTCTTTCACCCCCAAAAATATTCGGTCCCTCATCCATCCAACACCTCCCTCTGCCCCAACCTCCAGGACCCTCCCAGTTATGCCCCTGCTACCAATGGTGCCGGAATGGTTTGAAAAGTGGTAAGGCCAAAGTCATAAGAGGCAAATTTTCCCCTATTAAATATATTACCATGATAGCAAAAAGTGATAGGGCCACTAATAAAGTGGTAGGACCATGGCCGTAGTGGCCCCCCCTGTTCCGGCACCTATGCCTGCTACTATACTCCTCCTCTTGCACTTAGTACAATGGCAGCTTTTCTCCTCCATATGTTAACACGTTTTGGGGCAAAAATTGCTTCGTCGCCTTTTGTGCAGTCCTCCGCCCTCCCAATCCCTCACTCTGCTCTAACAATTGGGTCCTCTTCACTTGCGCCCCTATTCCCCACCTCTCCCTATATTAATCGCTTGATATCTTCTATCTGGTATGCCTACCCTCTCCCTAACATTTCCCACTACAAAATGCACAGTTTTTGGGCTTGGATCCAGCACAAGTTTATTATCCACGACTCCTTGTAGTTCTATGTTCAATGTATATTACCTGTAAATGTGCATTTTTACTATATAGCAGCTATTTTTACTGTTTGTACTATTGTAACTTGTCTTTCTGTATTATTACTGTAGGACCGCAGGTCCACCTTGTAAATGAGCTTGCTCAATGGTGCCCATCTGGATAAATAAAGATATTGATTAACTGAATGATAAAGATATTGCATTAAGTGTTTTGAAACATAGTTAGCATCAGAAAAGTAATGGAGTGCTAAGAAGAGTATGGCAATGTGTGCTCATTGGGTATCATTTACTGCACGTTGGGCAATTTTGTGGTAAAGTTCCTCTGGTCCAGGATAACCTCCTAGTCTGTGCACACTGAAGCAGCTATCATAGTATAATAGTAGCATTTAGTGGCTAATGGTAATTTTTTTTCCTATGAGGTATTTAAAGAATCAAAAGTGTCCAGAAGAGTTTGGAAGGATTAACCTAACTTTTAAATAAGAACGATAGGAAAGAATATGATATGAATGATTAATTATTATTGTTTAATTATTTATTGAATGTTGTATGTTAAGACTGCTGTAATGGGATTTTTTTAATGGATGTTATTTGTACATTTGTAATGACTATAAAAAGTTGAACAAATAAATTTGAACTTGAAATTCAGGCTTTTGTTGCAATGTACCCTGCTACCTACCTCCATTTCCCCAAATGGGCAGAGCTGCTCCACCATGTGCATCCCATCCCAGAGTCAGGGCTGCTGTACCCTAATGCCCCTCCCCCATGTCCTGCCCCACAGTCAAGGATTCTGTATTATGCTGTTTGTAGTCTGTCTCCTGCCACCATAGCCAGAGCTGCTGCACCCTGCTCCTGTCAACACAATGAAGTCTGCTGTGCCCTGCTGCACCCTGCAGCCCCATACCTCACAGTTAGGGTTGCTGCACCATGCTTTTCCCTGCCACCAAAGTCAGGTTTTTTGCTACACTTCCTAAACTGCCCAAAAGAAAAAAACAGAAAAATACTTTCTTCTTGTGTTATGGGATGAGGCACAGAGGGCAGTAGGGTGCAGAAGTTCTGACTGTTAGGGCAGGAGACAAGGAAGGCATTAGAGTACAGCAACCCAAACTATGGGACATGACTCTTGTGTCAAGTGGCAGCATGGCGCAGCAGCCCTAACTGTGGAGGCAAGGGGCTCTAGGGCACAGCAGGCCACTTCAGCCCTGCTTGAGTAGGAAGGAGCAGGGTGCAGCAACCCTGGTTGTGGTGGCAGGAGACAGAGGACAGCATGGTGCAGAAGCCTTGACTGTGGGACAGGATAAAGGGGGGCATCAGGGTACAGCAGCCCTGACTGTGGCATGGGGTGTGCATGGTGCAGTAACCCTGCTCATTTGGGACAATGGATGTGGACAGCAGGGTGCAGCAAAAGCCCCACCTCTGGTGACATGGGGCAGCATTGTGCATCAGCCCCAACTGCAGAGGCAAGAGACATGGGACTCTATGGTGTAGCAGAGCAAAGCAGCCCTAACTATGGAGAGAGGAACGAGGCAACGGGAGCACTGTCCCCAAATGTGGGGGAACAGAGGACAGCAGGATGCAGCAACTCCAACTGTTCGGGCATAGGACAGCATGGTGCAGCAGCCCTGACTGTTCAGGCAGATGATGGGAGCAACTGGGTGCAGCAACCTCAACTGTGTGGGAGAAGAGAGTGGGCAGCTGGGTGCAGCAGCCTCAAATGTGGGGCAAGAGACAGGGGGCTTGTGGGGCAGGGGACGGTGTGGCAGACTGCAGCTGTCTCAACTATAGGGCAGGAGACGGGGCATCAGGATGCTATATAATGTTTCTAGTTATACTCCTACATTATGTATGTTCACACAGAAACCATCAAAGAACTGAAATCTGTGAGTTCATATAGTATGTGTGCCTGAAATAGCAGAGTGTGACAGACACCTGTTTGTCAACCTGACAGAAAGTATTTTTTCTTACATGAACCTATTTATGGAGGCTACATCAAAGACAAACTACTTGTCTGAATTAACAAACTTTAGATTTATTTTATATCCATTAAAAAACCCAGTGCTATGTAGCTTGAAACAAATCACACAGCCCTGATACAGACAAGCTGATTTCTCACATGCATACCACTTCAATTCAGCACTGCAACTCAAATTATCAACTTTTAATAAGAACAGAATAACAGATTGTCAGCTAATTCATCTGAACACAAACCAGAGTGACTGATTTAGTAAAAACCCTGGACAGTAAACAATGACCTCTACAGGCTGCTGTAATTGGGAAGTTTATTTATTTATTTAGTTTTTGTTGACCGCGTAAGTGCACTAGACAAATCCTGCCTATTTTCAGGCACGACCCAGGGGAGGGGGATACAGATGAATTCCAACTGACCTTGAACCAGATTAAGCTGTTGGTGGTATTTTTAGTGAATGAGAGAAATTTGGCCAGGACACCAGGAAATTCCTCTACTCTTTTCGATAAGTGCCAAGTGATCTTTAACATCCACCTGAACTACCACCAATCCAGGCAGATGGGACCTTGGTTTAATGTCTCATCCGAAAGGCGGCACCTCGGAAGTGCAGCACCCCTCTAATGCTGCACTACAGCATCAGTACTGGGATATTAACCCAAGTGCCAGATGTGGGAACTGAACCCACAGCCCTCTGATCTCCCAGCCTCAGAGGCGAGTGTGCTACCTACTGAACCACTGACACTGACAAAGTTAACAACTATTCAGTCAAACAGGGACTTATACTGCTGAAGTAGTAACTTACTCAAATACTGTATGATGTCATCACTCTCCAAGGCTCAGTCAGAGGGACAGAAACAGCCTGGCTGTTTTCAGTTAATAAAGAACAAGTCAACAAATGCTGATTTAAAGAAAGCCACAAAACCAAATGAAACCTCATCCTTGTAGCTGCTTTTAAGCTTGAGCTGCCCGCTGACTACAGCGGCAAGACCGGGAGCCTGCCCGCTGCCACCCACTCACTGTTCTCCAAGCACAGGTTTGCTGCCTACTTCGGGCAAGCACCTCATCCTCATAGCTGCTTTTAAGCTTGAGCTGCCCACTGACTACAGAGGCGAGACTGGGAGCCTGCCTGCTGCCACCCGCCCACCACTCTTCAAGCACAGGCTTGCTTCCCACTTCGGGCAAGCACCTCATCCTCGTAGCTGCTTTTAAGCTTGAGCTGCCCTCTGACTACAATGGTGAAACCGGGAGCCTGCCTGCTGCCACCTGCCCACTGCTCTCCAAGCACAGGCTTGTTGCCCACTTCGGGCAAGCACCTCATCCTTGTAGCTACTTTTAAGCTTGAGCTGCTCGCCGACTACAGTGGTGAGACCGAGAGCCTGCCTGCTGCCACCTGCCCACTGCTCTCCAAGCACAGGTAATTTGCCGAAGCCAGATCTTCAGCCCTCAGCGGCTGTTGCAGCAAAGATCCTGGATTGTTTTTCCAAATTTCTGGTGCCATCTGACTGCAGTGCCCCCATTGGCTGCTCACCATCTTGGTGAACTCCCTGAGTGGCTAGCTCTGGAATCCAGCGTGGCTGCTTTCCCAGGACTAATTGCATGCCCGTGCATAAATTTTGTAGTCTGTGCTGCCTGGCCCTCGCTACTAGTGTGTGCACATAATACCAATTACAGCTAAACTGAAAACCTACTGCTGATTTTTTGTTTGTTTAAGGACTGTTACTAGCCTGTATTTGCTCATTCTGGTAGAAAAAAAGAGAGTAAAATACTGTTTGTTTGCTTTGTTTTAGCCTAGCTAGACCCCTTAATCTTCCCATTCTCTCCTTGCCACAAGAATGTCTACTCATGGAGTCCCTATACAACTCGTGCTATGCCCCCAAGTCGTCGTAGCCACTTTCAGCTGAGTCTCCCCCTCAGACAGCCACCGGCATCTCGTTACCTACCCAAGGAATGTTACCTACTCGGTCCAGTACCTGCATCTATTGGTGTCATACGGATAGGGTCTTAGCATGTATATCACTAGTGGACTGAACAGTACAAAGAATGGGTCCTTGCATTCCTACGCCAATACTTCCACTAGCCAAAGAAGGTTTAGTTCTTCTAAATTACCACTTGTTGCCCTGAGGAAAGTTGTAATCCTCCTCTTGCTATGCTCAGGTAATGTTAAACTGAACCCTGGTTCTATACAAGCAATTCCTTCACCGTCTGAAGTCACGAAGTATAAAGGTATCAGCTTTATGCATGTTAATGTGTGTAGCCTCTTAAAGAAACTCACCTCAGTACAGGCTTGGGCTAGCCACACAGAACCAGATGTACTTGTCATGTCTGAATCCTGGCTTCATCCATCCATGCTAGACAAAGAGGTCAATATCCCCAACTATCTGTTATTCAGAGCTGATAGACTAACCAGAGGTGGTGGTGTAGCCATCTACATTAAGGACAAGTTTATGGTCGCTACCCTCAACACTACATCAATTGCCAATGCCTTTGAATGCTTGTCCTTAAAAATGGAAATATCTACATCAATGGCCCTCCATGTCATAGGATGTTATAGACCCCCATCCTCGGGGTCACAGCTCCTGTCCCACCTATCATCTACTATGAGTACAGACACAATGGAAACAATTATACTCGGGGACATTAACTATGACTGGCTGTCAAGCACATCTCTTCCACTTAAATCCTTCTGTGAAAAAAGGGGGGGGGGTGGACTGGCCCTGTATGTCAATGAAAATATCAAAGCTACAGAAATTCAGAATACACATAAGGAGCCAGAACAACTGTGGGTCACCCTGGAAACAGGAAATGGGACAGCCATAAGAACTGGGGTTGTCTACAGGCCCCCAGACCAGAGGGAGGACATAGACACATTACTGTTAGAAGATATACAAAACATGACAGCTAAAGGGGAGATTCTGATAATAGGAGACTTCAACATGCTGGATACAGATTGGTCAATACCAGCAGGAACATCTGCCAGAACTAGACACATGGTGGATTCCCTGCAAGGGAGGGCCTCAAACAACTGGTACAACAACCCACAAGAGACAGGGCTATCCTAGATCTAGTACTGACTAACAGGGAAGGGATCACAGATCTTCAGGTAGAAGGTCACCTGGGGGCCAGTGACCATCACATGATATGCTTCAATTTGGCCACTACATCTAAATCATCCCATTCCAAGGCAAAAATATGGGACTTCAGAGGAGCTGACTTTGATAAGATGGCCAACAGAGTTAAGCTAGCCCTGGCAAAAAGAAACACAGGTGAGGGTACAGGCAAAGTGGGTAGCATTAAGGATGCAATACTTGGAAGCAACATCCCATTGTGTTAGACAGAAAAGGAAGTGCAAAAAAGAAGGAAACCACTTTGGTTCTCAAATACAGTAGCAAAAAGGTCAGAGCCAAAAGGCTGGCCTTCAGGAAATATAAGGGAACACAGCAGGATGAAGATGGGGGCATACCAAACTGCCCTAAGGGAAGCAGGGAAGGCAGTAAGGCAGGCAAAGTCCCAAACTGAGGAAACACTAGCACGAACAGTAAAGAAGGTGACAAGACTTTCTATAGATACATTAGTGAAAGGAGAAAGTCCAGAGGGGGTATTGCTAAGCTCAAAGGAGAAAAGGGGGCATGTGAGGAGAAGGACCCTGTAAAAGCATCTATCCTAAATAGATACTTTTGCTCAGTGTTTACTGAAGAGAAGGTAGGGCAGGACCCACAGCTCAGCACCATGGACACAGTGGGGAGGGAGGTGAGCACTACCCCCTTCACAAAAGAAAGGGTCCTACAAGAGCTCGTTAAGCTCAGGGTGGACAAGGCAATGGGACCTGATGGCATACATCCCAGGGTACTTAGGAAGCTATGGGTGGAACTAGCAGAGCCATTATCAGAACTGTTTAGTGAGTCTCTGAGCACAGGAGAGGTCCCAGAAGACTGGAGAAGGGCTCATATGATCCCGCTCCACTAGAGTGGTAGCAGGGAGGAGGCAGAGAACTACGGACCAGTCAGTCTTACCTCCGTAGTGGGCAAGATTATGGAGGCACTCCTTAAGGAAAGAATAGTACAACACCTGGAATCCATAGGAGCACAGAAGTCAAGACAGCATGGGTTTACAAAAGGAAGGTCCTGTAAAACTAATCTCATAGATTTCTTTGACTGGGTAACCAGAGTGGTGGACCAAGGGGGAGCAGTTGATGTCACCTACCTTGACTTCAGCAAAGCTTTCGACACTGTTCCACATAGAAGATTGATAAATAAGCTGGGTAGGCTCTGGGTGGGTCAGAAGTTGGTCAACTAGGTGGCAAACTGGTTGACGGGCAGAAAACAGAGAGTGTCGGTAAATGGTATACAGTCAGAAGAGATGCAAGCCACAAGTGGGGTACCTCAGGGATCAGTCCTGGGGTCAGTCCTCTGCAATATCTTCATTAGTGACATTGCAGATGGACTAGAGGGTAAGGCTTGTCTGTTTGCAGATGACACCAAGCTCTGCAACAGAGATGATCCGGATGGGGTGGGCAGAATGAGAAGAGATCTGGATAAACTAGCAAAATGGTCAGAAGAGTGGCAACTGGGATTTAATGCAAAGAAGTGCAAGATCATGCACATAGGGAAGAGAAACCCTGAAGCCACTTATAGGCTAGGAGGGGAGTTGCTGGCAGTCACAAAGGAAGAAAGAGACTTGGGCATCATCATCACCGATGACTTGAAATCATCCTAGCAGATCTCTAAAGCAGTAGGTAAGGCTAGGAGGATGTTAGGGTGTATTAATAGGGGTATCACAAGTCATAAGAGGGAGGTAATAATCCCTCTTTACAAGACACTGGTTAGGCCCCATCTGGAGTACTGCATGCAGTACTGGAGGCCACACCTTCACAAGGACATTAACCAAATTGAGGCAGTCCAGAGAAGGGCAACCAACATGGTGCAGGGACTGCATCAGAAGACATATGAGGACAGATTAACGGAGCTCTATATGTATGCCTTTGAGCAAAGGAGGGAGAGAGGTGATATGATCGAAACATTCAAACACCTTAAGGACATTAACAAGATGAAAGAGTCTAACATGTTTAAATATAAGAAAAATAGCAGGACAAGAGGACACAGCATGAGATTAGAGGGAGGCCGATTAAGGGGGAATGTGAGGAATTTTTTTTTCACAGAAAGAGTGGTGGATGCATGGAACGGCCTACCTCAGGAAGTGGTGGCTATGAATACGGTGCAGGGCTTCAAACAGGCATGGGATAGGCATAAGGGAGCAATACAGATGAGTATGACTAGATAGGCCACTGACAGAGCAAAGGCAGATGGCACATTTATTAGGTAGAAAAAGAAATGGGCAGACTGGATGGGCCTTGGGTGTCAGCGTGGCTCAGTTGGTAGCACATCCGCCTCGGGACCAGAAGGTCATGGGTTCTCATCCCACACCGGGATTGGACTTGCACCTAAAAATCGCTGGCATCCAAGTGCAGTATTGGGGGTGCTGTACTGCTGGGGTGTGCCGTCCTTCGGATGAGACATTAAACTGAGGTCCCTTCTGCCCATCCTGGTGTTGTCCTGGTGGGTGTCCAGGTGGAAGTAAAAGAACCCAGGGCACTCTTCGCAAAGAGCAGGGAACATTCCCGGTGTCCTGGCCAACATTCCCCTTCCCATAAAACTGGTTCATGCAATTATCCAGGCTGTGTGTGGGTGATGATGTGCCATATGGCCGCCACCACACATTCAGTCACTTCACTACCAGTCTAGCACTGCTTGTAAAGCGCTTTGGTATACTGTGTATGAAAAACGCTATATAAATGCTGATTCTTCTTCTTCTTGCGGTCCTTATCTGCCGTCAACCTCTATGTTTTTATGTTTTATGGGCTCACTTTACTTATTAATGAACCTACTCGTATCAGTAAGAAAAACCCGATGAAAAGTACATTATTAGATGTACTTCTAGTAAGCAAACCCCATTTCTTCTCCCATGCTGGGATCTTTTCTGCCAATGTTAGTGACCATTGATTTATTGCTGGCATAAGAGCAGTCCCTAAACCAACAGCCTCAGCAAAGTTCTCTACCAAAAGATCAAAACGGAATTTTGACCCGCTTGCATATATCAATGATCTGAAAGCCTCCCTGCTTTGGCAGACCTTTTATTTAGCCAAATCCGTAGAAACAGCATATGCCATTTTCCATGAAATTGTATCCAGCGCTCTCTTAACACCCATGCACCCTTAGTCAAAACCCGCATAAAGGCTAGAAAGTGCCATTGGTTTACAGCAGACATCAAGGCAGTACTATTAAAAAGACAAGCTCTGGAAGCTAGCATGCAAATCCCACAAAGCCAAAGACTGGCATCTTTTCAGAATAGCCAGAAACCACTGTACAAAGCTAATTTGAGAAACCAAGTCCAACTTCTATCACTCTGAACTTGACACTGCCTCCAGCTGCCCTACCAAGTTGTGGTCCACAATAAAAGAAATTTCTGGTAATACCACAGGAAACACTCTCCTCTCAAAAATTATTTCTGACAGTATCAACAACAATAAAGAGATACTACAAGCCTTCAACAATCACTTTGCTACTGTAGGGCTAGCTTTTGATAACTCACCTGCATGCAACCTATGCTCCCAGCTTAACACGCAATCTTCAGAATCTAGTCCCTCAGATGCAGTCTTTTCATTCTCTCCTGCCTCACTAAAAGAGGTTGAAGATCTCCTCCTCCAGTTGGACACCAGATAAAGTGTCGACGCTGACACCTTCGATCCATACTACCTAAAGATTACCTATCATGTCTTGGCCATACCTATTACACATCTATTTAACTTGTCCTTTTCTCAAGGGACCGTCCCCAAACTGTGGAAGACTGCACATGTTATTCCGTTGTTTAAATCCGGAGACCCCTGTGGTCTAAACAACTGCAGGCCCATCTCCCTTCTCCCGGTACTATCAAAACTTCTGGAAGAAAATCATGAACGCCCAGCTGAAATCTTTCATAGATGATAGTAACCTGCTAAACCCAATGCAACCTGGTTTCAGAACTGAACATAGTACAATCACGGCCCTGGCCAAGGTGACAAATGACTGGCAGCGCGAGCTAGAGAACAAAAAATGTGCCTGCGCCATTTTTCTAGACCTAAGTAAGGCCTTCGACACTGTCGACCACAGCCTCCTTCTTTCTTCATTAAAAGCTATTGGTCTAGATTCTACCTCCTTGCGTTGATTCCACAACTACCTTTCTGATAGGCACCAACAGGTCAAGGCCAAAGGTGAACTCTCCCCCACAAATCTGTTAAAAAGAGACGTCCCACAGGGATCCATCCTGGGGCCACTCCTATTTGCCATCTACATCAACAATATAGACTCAGGCATCAATGAGGCAAAAATTCATGTGTTCGCAGATGATACAGTGATCTACCTAAGCCTGAGCCATACAACTCCTGAAACTGCCTGTAGCGACCTGCAAGCTGACTTCAACATACTTCAATACCAGCTCCTTAGTAAAAAATTGCTACTTAATGCCAAAAAGACAAAGGCGATGCTATTTTCACCTATTAACCATGCAGCCTACCCTGCTCTACCCCCCATCACCACCCTCCTAGGAGAAACCCTGGAATTTGTGCTGAAATTCAAATACCTGGGGGTCTGGCTAGACTTCAAACTCTCCTTTGCAGACCACCTGGAGGATTTGTTTAAAAAACTGAGGCAGAGACTAGGTCTCTTCTTCAGGTTAAACCACCTACTAACTACAGAGGCCAAGAGACAGCTAGTTCAGTCTACGTTCCTTTCCCTAATTGATTACGCCAACTTTATATACAGCTAGTGTGCTACTTCATACCTCAGTAAATTGGACATACTTTACCACAGAGCCCTGCACTTCATCACGGGTCTCCTCTTTTCCACCCATCACTGCTCTTTATATGCAGCCGTAGGTTGGACCTCCCTACACTACAGACAAAATAAAAACGCAGCTCTCTGGACATACAGAGCTATCACTGGCAAACTTCCGCAGTACATTGTTGATTGCCTGACTCTCAATATGCTTGGAACCTATGCCCTTAAAAGCTGTTCACTGATTTCTCTGAAAGTGCCCAAAGCCCTAATGCGTTTTGGGAGAGCTGCCAGAGGATTCGTTCTACCATCACTCTGGAATGTGCTACAGAAATCACTGAAACTGAGGACTCCTGTTAGTATTACTGTGTTTAAGACCTTATACTCAAAATACATTACAGAAGCCTGCAACTGCTTCCAACAATCCTAGCTCTGGAATGTGCTACAGAAATCACTAAAACTGAGGACTCCTGTTAGTCTCACTGTGTTTAAGACCTTATACTCAAAATACATTACAGAAGCCTGCAACTACTTCCAATGATCCTAGCTTACTTACACCCCCCTTCCACATCCTCCCTGCTTTTCCCATCCTCCTTCCTTCTTGTATAAGTGCATAACTTGTCCCTGAGCCACCTACTTATCTACCACCCTAAATCTCACTCTCCCTCATCCACATACCGCCCTAAATCTCACCCTCCCTCACCCACATATTCCTTGTATACCCACAGCATCTCATTCCTTCGCTCCTAGTATTATCTCAGTTCCAGACCCCCCCCCCCACTGGCTGCCCACTTCTCCCGACACGTCTCCCCCTTGATACGCCTGGGTCTCTTCGCTTGTAGCATCCACTTCAACTCATCTTTTCGCTGGACTATAATGCCTTTACCTTACAGAAATACTAAACCATGTATGTTGTTGTATCTGGTATAAATTTTTACTGATTTGCTACCCTATTGTTATGTATACCCTTACCGACTGTCTTTTACCTGAACCCAAATGTATTTTTACTTATCCTGTCTATTGCAGGCCTACCTGTACTGTTGTACTCTTGCATCTACTGTCTATTTGCCTGTATATAAATGCATTGTTACTTGACTTGTGTAATGCAGGTCCACCTTGTAAATGAGCTTGCTCAATGGTGTTCACTTGGATAAATAAAGAATTTGATTGATTTGAATTTGATTGATAGAAACAGAATTTGTCAGCAGATAAGGACTGCTTGGCCCAACCAGTTTGCCATTTTTGGGGGGTTTTGTTTTCTCCTGCCTACAGCGTCAGTGCAGACAGTGCTTTATTTCTGGCTACTTCCCTCCCCACTTTCCTACCAAGACTTCCTTGTGCCTGTCCCATGCATGCTTAAAGCCCACCACTGTTTCCACCCCACCACCTGCACTGGAAGACTGCTCAGTGCAGTAAGAACTGCAAACAGAGTTACACAATGTGACGACACATTCCTCTAAAAAACATAGACTGAGGAGAGAGTGAATGCTAAAAGGCTAGCACCCAGCACCAAGACCTTGAGGAGGCCTAACCTTGACTGGAAACTAAAGGAAGGGGATACAGAATGAGTCTTGGTGGATCTTAGGCAGATGCTGTGACAATAGTTTTTGAAGGTGCTGCTGCGGTGGTCTGCACGGCTTAAAGAACTTGTGTGGCTTAGGAGCCCCAGGCTCTGGCAGTAGAAGTCGTAAATACTGCACTGCGATGTGCCACTGACCGTGGGCCTGCGAGGTGCCACTGACCATGGGTCTGCGAGGTGCCACTGACCATGGGCCTGCATGGCTGAGGCTTCCTCGTGAGTGCTGGACCTTCTCACCACCCAGTGGTACTGCTGAGAGGTGCCATAGGAGACATACAGCCTGTAATGGACCCCCACCTGGCAAGGAACTCACCCTCAAGATGTGTATTTCAAGGGGAGCGAGTGAGCAGGGAAAGGGAATACGACACTGGCCAACAGGAGGGCGTTCATAGGGCCTGATAGCATGATGCAGAAATGGATCGACTTCATGATGATGCAAAGGGAATGAATGATAGATTGGACTGGACTGAATGAGCATTTTTGAAGAAGGACAGCTCTGATAGTAATTGAATGACAAGGTATTGAAAATAACACATATCAAAGGCCATTATCATAGTGAACACCCAGCCATAAGTAGGGGCTGTAGGAGCGGTTCTACAACCATGACTCTAGGGAAAATACTAAAACAGTCTGACTTATGCCCTGTCCACACTATGCCTCTGTAACGTTACAGAGGGCTCAAACCATTACCGCAATGGTTTGTGTTTACATTTGTAACGTTACAGAAGGCGTTTTCGTAACCATTGTTGAAACCACTTATGAGGTGGTTTGAACAACAGTTACGAAAACAGTTGTGCCCCTGTAACGTTAGCAGCCATAGTGTGGACATGTGATCGTGTAGCTCCAGTATTCCCCCAGTGCAGCATGAACTGCACTGTAGGATAGGGTGTAGCTGTAACGTTACAGGGCACCCACAATGTGGACGGGCTATAACGGTTCCAAACCATTATCGGGACTGTTTGCCGGCTGTGTGGACACACTGTAATGGTTCCGGTCAGTAACGGTTTGGAACTGTTACAGACTGTAAGTGGTGTAGTGTGGACAGGGCCTATGTGATGATAGCTAAATAATGGTTGAGAAAGGAAAGTCTGGGAAGGGTAGTATGAATTGGCTGGGGTTAATTGGTTACAGCTGCTAGCTGGTATGCAATGCATGCAGAGGGACTGCAGTGAAAAGGTTGCTAGTGCTGGTTATGAATGCAGGTAAAGCACACTGAGAAAACAAACGAAATACAGGAGCACGACAGAGGCGGACATAGCATTGAGTCAGTATACTGAAAACACACTGCAGGTAAGCAATGGAGTAAAATGAGGACATGAGAGCAGCAGGAGTGGCTGCCCTATGTAAAGTAGGGAGCACAAGCCACAGCCAGAAAAGACAAAACATACTAACCAGAGAGTTGCAGAAGGCACTGACCAAACAGAATCTGAAAACCAAACTGAAAGGACAAAATCAATCGAGAGGAAAGCAACTACTGCATGAGAGGGAGGGAGGGACGCTGAGCCTTAGGCTGGGTAAAGAAAATGAGCTTCTGAATGAGGCTGAAGGAAGTTGGTTTATATTGCCCAGGAAGGTGGCGTGGCTGGTTGCTCCCACCCATCAAAACACAGGCATTGCCTTTTAAGTAAGAAACTGTGCTCTGCCAGGATGGTTGTGGTAGGGGTCAGTATGAAAGACTGGACATAGACCACCCCCCACTGAAGACTGACGCTATTCTAATGGACAATTCGCAGACTGCCAAAATCCACTGCATGTAACATGACATCTTTTACATTGTGTGTTGGCTGCTACAAGTAAGCTCTTCTGTCTGAGATGTTCCCGCCATATGTGAATCTAATCTAACTGCTTACTTTCCACTAAAGTCTCTGTTTATTAATAAATGTTTATTTTCTTCTTATTAAGTTGTCTAAATACTATGCTTATTGTTTTGCTCTGTAGTAGATGGGCATATTCAAGGGCCACAGTTACAGAAAGCTCATTTACATTTTGTGTAGTTGGTACTAAAGGTGCTCGGATATGATCTGATATAATCGGATACATTGAAATCCAACCATTTTCGGAGATTTTGGATCAGTCGGATTTTGCACTTTCTAATTTGAGATCCGATCCAAGGTTGGATCTTGGATCAGATAGACAAAATTCTATCTGATGTGACTGATCTGAGTTTGTCAGTTAAAAAAAAAACTTCCCTGGCATCTAGTGCATCTTCCTCCCTCACCCAACTGCAAAGACTCATGGGGCTTGCCTGCCCCAAGCCATGCCATGGACCTGAACTCTGGCCCTGCTAATGTGTTTGTGTGGGTCAGTTGACTTGTGGTTTCATTTTTCCTGTGCCCTGTTATTTTATGCCTCCCAGCTCCAGTAGCTCCAAACAGGTCTGTGAGGCTGAGAGGAATGGTGACCAGGCGGCACGATCCGTGCCTTGAGGGGGCGTTTACTGGTGCTCTCATCCCACTTCAGTGTGGGTGCAAAATAAATTATGCAAATGAGGGCAATGTGTGGGTCCTCCTGACCCCGACTGCAGAGTCTGTGGCTGACTGGGGAGGAGGATACTGTGCGGTGTTGTTAGAAACAAAGATGGGAGACTGCTAGTGCTGGCCCACAGTTCTCCCCAGTCCAATTCATAAAAAGATGATTCTCCATATCTTTCACTTCAGAGACATAGTCTACAACTCTGTCCCCAAATCCACTCTATCAAGAATGGACACTCTTTTCCACCCCTTCTGCCACTTTGGTCTCAGCTGTCCACCTCTTACCCACCACTGTGATCTTTACACCTCACTGTCCTTCCCATCTCTCAGCGCCCGATGTCTTGCCCATAGTGCCTGTTTAATTGGGAAGTACTGACTACCTTTACTCCCTCATCTCTGAGCCACTCACCCCCCCCACACCCTCCAAAACTCCGCCCACAAGGTTCTCGCCCTCCCTCCCCCGGGGTATCACTTCAGGACAAGCTGCCTTCTCCTACCACTTCCCAAATATCTGGAACTCCCTCCAATTAGATATCCTCTCATAGAAACATATGTAACCCCTAGGTGGCACTATCCCAAGGGCTACTACCCCTGCCTGATTTGCCACTAACAGGTTGAGGGGCCTGGATCCGATGGCAGGTGCCTCCACCCAGAGGTCAGGGTTTGCAATAGTTAAACTAACTTGGTCACAGCCCTCTGGGACACTGCGACCCCCCTTTCTTCCCACTAGTGGCCCACGCAATATATCAGAATTACCTTCACAGTATACACTTACCCCCAGGACTGGTTTGGTCAGTGTGACTCCTGGGACTCCCTGTAAAACAAGATGATACAGTGCAAAAACCACAGTACAATACTTTAACATGAGCGAAAACCTCAGGCAGTGTAACTTTGCTGAAACAAACAGATCTGATTTATTTGGGGGATATAACAAGGACAGGGGAAATAGGTTAATTAGTTTAAACACATTAATAATCACAGTACTGTACATATTTCAGAATCCAAATGTCCCTAATGTCACTCTTACTGGGTACCCAGACAATAAGAGGCTAGCCTATTTGGTGCAGCTGGTTGGGGCCCTGAAGATGGAAAATGCATACACAATACCCAAATTGTAATCCGGAGCCGGTAGTCTCAGTTCGTGGAGAAAGAAAGGAAAAGTAATCAGATGGAACACTTGCAATTAGATGATGGCAGGGAGCTACCCTGATTTGTACTCACAAATTCAATGCTGAAACTGAATGGAAGACAGATTGTCCTGGATTGCCAGGCGGAGCAGACCATGTGGACAAGGTCCTTGTGACTGGACCCCACAGCAGTTCAGAGCAAATGGAGGTAGTCTGGATTAAGCTGGGGTTTACTTGCAGCTTCATGCACTCAATTCACTGTACGGGGATTTGAAACGCGAGTCCCCACTAGCACTACACACATTTATATGGAAAAAGAAAGTACTATACCAGGCAGGCTGCTTCTCTATCCTGATCGCAATTACTGCACAGTACCCGGGAGAACACACAGCAGCTTCAGTTCTTGACAGACCATGCGCGATTCAGCAATTTCTCCAGTCTTCTACAGGGTGAGCCTGGTTTCCACTCTTCAGATATCCTTGATACTCTTCACAGATCAGATTCAGTCCAAACAAACACTTGCACAAGCTGCAGACCGAAACTTGGGGCCTTACATGCGTTTCCCGACTAAAACTGTGCACTGAAATAGCACAGGACTCCTTCCCTCTTCACTGCCAGAGCTAAACTGAAACTCCAGCAGACAAAACCGGGCACTTCCTTTGAGTTCCTCCCAGTTCTTGGCTGGATTGGCTGTCACTCACAATAACCTCCCCCTGTTGGTGCAAAAAGGTGCCGAAGTCCAAACTACATTTCCCAGAGTCACTGCCATTACAATCCTCTTGTGGCTGGCTCAGATTATGAGTCCAAGTTCTGATTCATCCACAGGCACCATTTTAGAGCTCCCTTAACCCACACTGATTGGTCCAGTTCAGCAGTTCAAAACTAGAATGGGGAACTAGGCAAACACAGTTCTGATTGCAAAGAAAAGCAGGTTAGACAAACTGTATTTTCATTATTACTCTAAATGATTTCTGGCAAACAGTTATATCTCTCAGGTAGGTTCCCTTTGCACTCCTAGTGACTGCAAAAACGGAGTGAATTGGCAGCAGCTCGAGTGGGAGTCAAGCAGAAACACACAGTCCCCCATACAAACTAATTATGTCTGCAAGCAGACAGCTCTTAAAGAGACAGTACCAGAGGCTCTAAAAACACTCACAGATAAATAAACTAAGCAGGCTAACACCATTCAGGCTCACTTCAAAGCAAGCTCCTGGAAGTCTTCTGGGAACCCCCATTTGCAGGGGTTACACCCTTCCTGGCCTGGGAAAGCTTGGCGTCCCGTCAAGCAAGTACCCCATAAGTTTCAATTGCAACCATATACTTTGCATTAGGCTCACACATGTAATCATCAGTCAATATATCACTTTACCAGGAACTCATTTCTGAGCGTTGCAGTCCGTCCTCTTTACACAGTATTACACACATTGTACCATAACTCAGGTTTTACCTCTTGTACATGAAACCTGAAGAGGGGCCCTCCTATCAGCTACCTTGGGGCTGGACGGGCAAGGGCACCATACCTAGAGGGCAATACAAGTAACTTGGAGTTAGCACTGACGTTCAGTTTGGGCAATGAGCTCGGGGACACATACACTCCTTTATGGACAACATTGAGAGGCAAGTCCACAGGCTTCCCAAGTGAATCATAACTGAGGTGCACCACAGGCTTTACAGCTCGACCAGTCTTTCTAGGGGGAACTGTTACAGTCTCTACACTCTGAGCCTCATTTTCAGCATTGTCCTAACTTGTCAGAGGAGTCTCCATGGGGGTAGAGAAGCTAGAACTTGGGGCACTTTCAGCTCCAGGAGTTACAGTCTCTGAGTCCACAACATTTGGCTCAAATGGAGAGCTTTCGGACACTGGCAGTGGACTGTCAGGGTACTCAAAATACTCTTCTTGTTCTGGCGTATCACCAGTCTGTCCCAGTCCATCATTTTCCTACCCTGAAAGCTCAAACAGTTCTACCATACACAATGATACCATTTCTTCTGACTTGATGCTTTGCACTTCACTTTCTGGGAGCATTGGCTCCAGGGACGAATCTGGGGGCTTAGACAGTCCAGAAGGCCCAGCTTTGTCTCCAGTATTGACTAGGGGATTGCCCCAAAACAATTGACTCAGTTCATAAGAAGGGTAGTATTCAAAGTCACAATCACTTTCCTCTGATATGGACTGACAGTCATGTTCAACTGGGACTTGTGGAGAGGGACACTTTAACTCAGCTTCTGTAGGTGCAGACTTTCTTGATCTTTTCTTAGCAGCAGCTCTAGTCACTGGTCCAGAGGGGGCATCTTCTGGGGGCTCAGACTCAATCAAGATTTGTCCAATGGGCAGTAAATGATTTCTATGCATTGTTTTTACATCTTTTGAATTATTCTCAGGCCTTACTTTGTACACTGGCAGATCATCTAGTTTGCCCACTACAATGTGAGGGAGATGGTGCCATCTGTCAGCAATCTTGTTTTGCCATGCAGTCCCAGATTTCTTAGTAATACCTGATCTCCTCCTGGAGTTCCTGTGCTTTCACCTTTTATCATACCTTTCTTTGTTGTTCAGATTTCTTTTGCAGCCATGGTTTGAGCCAGTTAGTACGCATGAGTTAGCTGGGCCTTTAACTTTTGCACATACTGTATATAGTTGTCAGCTTGAACCCCATCAGGAGAGACCCCAAAACACACATCTACCGGCAGTCGAGCTTCTCTTCAAACATCAGGCGGTAGGGGGAGAACCCAGTGGCATCACTTATGGTGCAGTTATAAGCATGTACCAGGACGCTAATTTGTTGGCTCCATCTAGGCTTGTCCTTTGGGTGTAGGGTGCCTAGCATATCTAGCAAAGTGCAGTTGAAACGTTCAGGCTGTGGGTCCCCTGGGGTGGTAGAGTGGTTCTGGACTTTCGCACTCCCCACAGAGAAAGCATCTCTTTGATCAGACGACTCTCAAAGTCTCTCCTTGATCAAAATGGATTCTTTGTGGAGCCCATAGTGAACAAAAAGTTTTCTACAAGTACTTTGGCCACAGTGGATGCTTTCTGGTCTTTGGTGGGAAAGCTTGGGCATATCTCGTAAAATGGTCAGTGACCACCAGCACATTACTGATATTTCTTTGATCTGACTCCAAACTCAGAAAATCAATACAGACCAGCTCCATGGGTGCACTGGTGGTGATGTTAACAAGGGGGGCAGCCCTCTGGGGCAAAGCTTTCCTCTGTAAGCAGCGACTACAAGTTCGAATGTGTTGCTCCATATCAGCCCCCATCTTAGGCCAATAGAATCTGGATCTCACCAAGTCAAGTGTTCTGTCTATACCAAGGTGCCCCATGTGGTTGTGCAAGGACCTCAGTACTGAGTCTCGAAAGGCAGTGGGCAGCACTAATTGTTGTTTGTCTACTTGTCCCCCTCTGTCTACTGTTTCTCTGTATAACAGTTTATTGATCAGTTTCAACTTAGACCTTCTTTGTATAACAGTGCAGTTCTCAAATCAGTGGAGCGTAATTTGGACACATCTTTTCCTGCATAGAGGGCTTCTAAAGCTGATTTGATCATGGAATCGCGAGATTGAGCCGCTGAATACTGTCATTGTCCAGCTGAGGCAGTGCACCAATGTCTATTGCAGAAAAGTGGCAATAAGCAGCAGGTATGCAATTCTCAGAGGGTCCCAAGCAATCCACCATGCAGTCCACTGCGTCCATGGACATTTGTTCCTCCCTGTCAAACTTCTGGCAGAGTGCCCGAATATCAGGTTCTGACAATCTGACCCAATCATTCTGGGGAACAGGCCTCTGGAGAGAGCATCAGCATCTATGTGGTTCAGGCCTGCGTTGTATCAACAGCATAGTCATATGTAGATAATGCAGAAAGCCACCTATGGCCAGTGGCATCCAACTTAGCTGAGGTCTGCACATAGGTCAAAGGATTATTGTCAGATTTTACTAGTATTTTAGCCCCATACAAGTACTCATGGATTGGTCAACAATAGCCCACTTCAAGCTAGGAACTCTAACTTATGTACAGGATAGTTCTTTTCGGATGGGGTCAGGCTTCTACTGGCAAAGGCCACTGGTTTCAGGCCATTCTCGTGCTCTTGGTACAACTCAGCCCCAACCCTTGCAAGCTAGCATCAGTGTGCAGGACATAAGGTTTTCTTGGATCGGCATAGGCCAGCACTGGAGCATGGGTAAGTTGATATATGATCTCATGAAAAGCAGTCTCACAATCAGAGTCATGGGCCCCAAATACTTCACTTGGATGAAAATACACTCTTTCAGTCTTGAGGACGCTGACTTTTGGTATTTTTGTGGGTTGGGGATACCCTTGAGTAAGGTTAAGTAAAGGTATCACTCTTGAATAGTCTTTGATGAAACGCCGATAATAACCACAGAATCCAGGAATCTTTGCAGTTCTTTTAGATTTTGGACTGTGGCCAGGTGGTCAAGGCCTCAACTTTACTTGGCGGTCTATTCCCTCGGTGGATACTATGTGTCCACTTACTTTACTGATGTTTGAAAGAATTGACACTTATCAATGGACAGTTTAAGGCCAAAGTCTTCCAGTCGGTCCAATGCCTTAAATAATCGGCTCTCATGTTCCGCCAGTGAGCTGCCAAACACAATAACATCATCTAGGTATACCAGGCACTCTAGTAAGTTCATGTCCCCCACTGCACGCTCCATCAATCGTTGAAAAGTGGCTGGGGCACCTGAAATCCCTTGAGACATCCTCATGAATTCATAGAAGCCAAGCGGACAGATAAAGGCTGTCTTCTCATGGTTCTCTGGGGCCATCGGGATCTGGTAGCACCCACTCTGAGATCCAGCACAGAGAACCACTTGCTCCCGTTAGGCAGTCCAAAGCATCCTGAATGTGGGGCATTGTGTACTGATCAGGATAGTCCGCGGTTTAAAGTGCGATAATCCACGCACATCCTTACTGTCCCATTCTTTTCCTCAGTACCACAATGGGGGAAGCATAGGGGCTTCTGGATTCTTGTATTACACCAGCAGCTAACATCTCTTGCAGATGCCGTCTCACATTATCTATGTCAGCAGGTGCCAGGCGTCGAGACCTCTCACGAAATGGCCTTTCATCATGCAGCCGGATGTGGTGCTCAGCTCCTTGCATGCATCCTACATCCCATTCCTTTAAAGAAAACACCTGGTCTCTCTGGGCAAGCTTCTCACTGATCCTCACTTTCCATTCAACTGGCAACGGGGAGTCACCGAAATCAAACAAGTCAGGTGTTACTCTGTCATTCTTCCCCGAACTCTTGCTGCTGGGTAGCACTGCAGTGTCTACACAATGTACATTAGCCAGGGTGCAACCTCTATTTACTCGAATCTCTCTGTCAGACACATTATTAACTTGAACCATTACCCTTCTGGCACAAGCATGGGCTCTAGCAGGCAAAATACTAGGCTTGACCAGCAGTCCCTCCAGCAATTTTACATTGCCTGGTGCATCCAACATTAATATTTTATTCTTGACATCCTTTCTGATACGGACCTCTCCCTGTAAGGTACACTGGGCATTTGGCGCCAGGATCAGAGACTCGGGATCCTTCTTCCAGACAATTCCAACCGGTTCCTCTGGTTCTACTGTTTCAACATCTCTCTGTGCCTCATAGGCCTTCTTAATCAAGGCCAGAATTCTTAAAGCTCTACCAGCCCTTGACCCCTGTTTTTCATAACACAACTGTGCCAGCCGTCCAAACATATGTGCATTAGTCCCAATTAGTAGAGGAACCCCATCATACAGTCCAGTAGGGGGACCCACTAAGGCCAGGGTCTCTACTTGCTCTGCCACGACAGCCATGGAGGTGGGGAAAGACAGCCAAATTCAGATATACCCGGAGTAGGGGGTAGGCCGTCTCACTTAACCCCCATACATGCAGTCCTTCTAATGGTTGTAAGGCTACATCTGACAAATGCTTCTGATACCAATCCTGGAACATAATTGTCACTTGGGAGCCACTGTCTAATACAGCTCTTGTAGACACTCCATTCACCTTTACAGTGGTCTCCATAGAGGGACCAACTATTCTGGACCAGTCTGGAGAGGCGGTAGCGGGGGCCTGGGCAACTGACCTTGCCACAGAGGGACGTGAGTTAGCATTTTTGGGACCCTCGCTGAGACCATTTCGTGTGCACCTCTTAACCACTGACTTGTTCTCCGAAGCTCTCCTAGTAGCCGGCTCACCACTCTGTCTAAGTCTTTCTGAGACCGGAATTCCCTCTTCATGTGCCCATCCTTCCCACAATTATGGCAAAATATATCTGCTGAAGTTTGGGGTGACCAAGGTATCACTGTTGGGGCTGCGGCATGGATACTATCGATAGAAAACCTTGGTGCCACGTCAGCTAGCGGTGGGTTGGACATTTGGAGACATCTCTTCAGTTCCCTCACTTCCATAGTCAATGCATCAAGTTTCGAACTGTTGTCAACATGAGGTGCCTGGGTGGGCACCCCACCCCATACTAGAAGCAGTCGGGCAGAGTCAGTGCCCGTGCTCATAGGAGTATCCTTCATGATGAGACTGTCTGTTACTTCCTAATCTCCTCAGCAACTCCTCCCAGTGCGGGTATTTACAGCCATCCCATTTGGCAGGCACTTAATCCTTGACTTTCATCATGGGTTTTCAGTGATCCCTTGGCCATCAGCAGCAGACCCGCACTTGGAGCAGAGGTTGTAGCAGCTACAACTACACGGGCTCTGAGAAATCCTCCTCCTCCTCAACTTCCGGATTTCTTTCATCAAATCACAATGATCCGGTGGGTTATCTCTCTGTCTTGAAGCCTCAACTGAAGGAGCTGCAATTTTGAGTGCTTTGCATGTTGCAATATGTGCCCCAACCTCACATGGTTTAAGTCACTGGCGGCCACCCCCCCCTTTCCGGTAGGCTCTCTGTAGCACTCCTTCCAGACAAATAACATATGCAGATAAACTTTCCCCATGCCATTGTTTTGTACCTTGAAACTTCCACATCAAGCTCTCTCCTGACTCAATACTCCCAAAATTGCATTCAAGTGTAGTTAGGTACTTTTGGGCAGATGCCTCAGGGTTTGTGGACCTCAAAGACTTAATGGCTTCCAAAGCAGGACCTCTCAAGCTCCCTAGGATTCTTTTCCATTTCTCAGCCTCTGCACACTGCCAGTCAAATACCAAAGGGGCAACACAGTCTATCCAGGTCTCCCAATCATCCTCCCCTTGTGGGGTGGGGAGGGTGCTGGAGAAAATTCTCAACCTGCGGTAAGAGTCATGACTATTGGCAGGTACAGACATGGGGGCTTGCACTGGCACAGAAGGAGGGGCAATAACGGGTGCTGGAGGGGAAGAGGGTGTTGGTGGAGAAACGTTCTCAGGTGGCAATAATAGTTTCTTTAAATCCTCCACAGTTTTCCCTTCCCCGAACAACAATTTAGCAAATTTCTCCTCAAAAGTTTCAGATAATGGGGGAGGCTCATTCTCCTTGGGGTCTTTACTGTCTTTGGCTATCACTCTCCAGACAGTGAGGGTTTCCCCAGGGGTAACAGTCTGTGGCACTTTAGAACTGTCTACAGGGTCCTTACACTCTATTAGGGCCATGAAAGTTTGGATGAGCAGATCAGCCTGTCGCCCCTCTACCACAGGGTCTTTTAAACATTCAACCTCGGAAAGTACTCCCTCTACAGTGTCCGTACTGGTACCCAGTGGGATATCCAAGATAAGTATAGCATTTTGGGGGTCGATCTCCTCCCCAGTACACCACTTCGCCAGCTGGTGTACAGCCACTTCTGTTGGGGTACCCATTTATTTTTTTTACAGAAATTCGTAAACGTGGCCACTAGAGGACGCTAATCCCAGCGGTGAGCCTCCAAGATGTAACCCCTAGGTGGCGCTATCCCAAGGGCTACTACCCCTGCCTGATTCGCCACTAACAGGTTGAGGGGCCTGGATCTGGTGGCGGGTGCCTCCACCCAGAGGTCAGGGTTTGCAATAGTTAAACTAACTTGGTCACAGCCCCCTAGGACACTGTGACCCCCCTTTCTTCCCACTAGTGGCCCACACAATATATCAGAATTACCTTCACAGTATACACTTACCCCCAGGACTGGTTTGGTCAGTGTGACTCCTGGGACTCCCTGTAAAACAAGAAGATACAGTGCAAAAACCACAGTACAATACTTTAACATAGACGAATACCTCAGGCAGTGTAACTTTGCTGAAACAAACAGATCTGATTTATTTGGGGATATAACAAGGACAGGGGGAAATTAGGTTAATTAGTTTAAACGCATTAATAATCACAGTACTGTGCACATATTTCAGAATCCCAAATGTCCCTAATGTCACTCTTACTGGGTACCCAGACAATAAGAGGCTAGCCTATTTGGTGCAGCTGGTTGGGGCCCTGAAGATGGAAAAATGCATGCACAATACCCAAATTGTAATCCGGGCGGTAGGCTCAGTTCATGGAGAAAGAAAGGAAAAGTAATCAGATGGAACACTTGCAATTAGATGATGGCAGGGAGCTACCCTGATTTGTACTCACAAATTCAATGCTGAAACTGAATGGAAGGCAGATTGTCCTGGATTGCCAGGCGGAGCAGACCATGTGGACAAGGTCCTTGTGACTGGACCCCAAGGCAGTTCAGAGCAAATGGAGGTAGTCTGGATTAAGCTGGGGTTTACTTGCAGCTTCATGCACTCAATTCACTGTACAGGGGACTTGAAACGCAAGTCCCCACTAGCACTACACACATTGATATGGAAAAAGAAAGTACTATACCAGGCAGGCTGCTTCCCTATCCTGATCGCAATTACTGCACAGTACCCGGGAGAACACACAGCAGATTCAGTTCCTGACAGACCGAGCGCGATTCAGCAATTTCTCCAGTCTTCTACAGGGTGAGCCTGGTTTCTACTTTTCAGATCTCCTTGATTCTCTTCACAGGTCAGATTCGGTCCAAACAAGCACTTGCTAAATCAGCAGACCCGAAACTTGAGGGCCTTACACGTTTCCCGACTAAAACTGCGCTTAAGAAAGAGCACAGGGCTCCTTCCCTCTTCACTGCCAGAGCTAAACTGAAACTCCAGTAGACAAAACTGGGCACTTCCTTTGAGTTCCTCCCAGTTCTTGGCTGGATTGACTGTCACTCACAATAGCCTCCCCCTGTTGGTGCAAAAAGTCGACAAAGTCCAAACTACATTTCCCAGAGTCACTGCCATTACAATCCTCTTGTGGCTGGCTCAGATTACGAGTCCAAGTTCTGATTCGTACACAGGCACCACTTTAGAGCTCCCTTAACCCACACTGATTGGTCCAGTTCAGCAGTTCAAAACTAGAATGGGGAACTAGGCAAACACAGTTCTGATTGCAAAGAAAAGCAGGTTAGACAAACTGTTTTTTCATTATTACTCTAAATGATTTCTGGCAAACAGTTACATTTCTCAGATAGGTTCCCTTTGCACTCCTAGTGACTGCAAAAACGGAGTGAATTGGCAGCAGCTCGAGTGGGACTCAAGCAGAGAAACACACAGCCCCCCCCCATACAAACTAATTATTTCTGCAAGCAGACAGCTCTTAAAGAGACAGTACCAGAGGCTGTAAAAACACTCACAGATAAATGGCTTAAACGCCAAACACCATTCAGGCTCGGAGCATTCAAGCAAGCTCCTGGAAGTCTTTTGGGAACCCCCAATTGCAGGGGGATTACACATAGAAACATAGAATTTGATGGCAGATAGGGACCCCTTGGCCCACCTAGTCTGCCCATTTCCCTACCTAATGGATAAGCTGCAGATCCTAGTTAACCAACAGCCTACTTCCTCCTACCCCCCACTAGAATTGCCTTATGTCTGTCCCATGCATTCTTGAATTCCCCCACTGTTTTTGACTCTACGACTTCCTCGGGAAGGCTGTTCCATATATCCACAACCCTATCTGTGAAGAAATACTTCCTCACATTACCTCTGAGCCGTCCCCCCTCTATCTTCAAATTGTGCCCCCTTGTTTTTGCACATTTCTTTTTCGGAAAGATGCTACCCTCTTGGACTTTGTTGATTCCATTGAGGTATTTGAAAGTTTCTATCATGTCCCCCTTCTCCCTCCTTTCCTCGAGGCTATACATCTTTAGTTCCTTTAGTCTTTCTTCATATGTCTTCTGATGCAGACCCTGCATCATTTTGATTTGCCCTTTCTGGACAGCCTCTACCCTGTCTATGTCTTTGCGGAAATGGGGTCTCCAGAACTGTACGGTACTCCAGATGTGGTCTTACCAACTGTCTGTACAGAGGGCCAACAACTTCCTGTTTTCTACTGGGGATGTCTCTCCCTATGCATCCCAGTATCCCCGCAGCCCTCCTTACTGCCTTCTCACATTGCTGGCCCACCTTTAGGTCATTTGATATGACTACCCCCAGGTACCTTTCCATTTTTGTTGTTGTCAGTATCTCACGCCCCATTGTGTACTCTTCCCTGGGTTTTTGTTTCTCAGGTGCATTACTTTGCACTTTTTTGCATTGAATCTAAGCTGCCATACATTTGACCATTCCTTCAACCTTGCCAAGTCCCTATTCATCCTTTCCACCCCACTTTGTGTATCAACCCTGTTGCAGATCTTTGTGTCATCTGAAAAGAGATATACTTTCCCTTCCAGTCCCTCTGCGATGTCACTTATAAAGACATTAAAAAGGACCGGCCCCAGTACTGAACCCTGTGGTATCCCACTAGTAACCCTCCTTTCTTCACTGTGGACTCCATTTACTATTACCTGCTGTGTCCTGTTGTCCAACCAGTGTTTTACCCAGGCTACCACCCTAGGACCCACTCCCAGGCCGGCAAACTTGATTATTAATCTTTTGTGTGGGACTGTGTCAAATGCCTTGCTAAAGTCTAGGTAGGCCATGTCCATAGCCCCTCCCTGATCTACTACTTTGGTCACCCAGTCAAAAAAATCAATTAGATTTGTCTGACACGACTTTCCCGCTGTGAATCCATGCTGCCTTGGGTCCTGTGCTCCACTGGCCTCTAGGTACTGAACAGTTCTTTCCTTCAGAAGTGAATCCATCATTTTCCCTACCACTGAGGTCAAACTGACAGGTCTGTAGTTTCCTGCCTCTGTCTTGCTCCCACTTTTGTGAAGGGGAATCACATCCACCCTCCTCCAGTCCTCAGGTACCACCCCATCCTCTCATGATTTATTAAAAAGGGTAGTCAGTGGTGTTACTAATTCTTTCCTTAGTTCTTTTAAAATTCTGGGGTGAATCCCATCAGGCCCCATTGCTTTATCCACCTTCAGTTTTAAGAGTTCTTTCAGAACCCTTTCTTCTGTGAAAGGACTAATATCAATCCCCCCCCCCATCCAGAGTGCTTCTATTGACCGGATTAGGTATTTCCCCTGCTTTTCCATTGTGAATACTGAGCAGAAGTATTCGTTCAGTATCCCTGCTTTTTCACTGTTGCTCTCTGCCCAACCACCTTCCTCTTTGTTCAGCCTCAGTATCCCTGCCTTAGTCTTTCTTTGCTCCCTAATATACCTATAAAAGGTTTTATCCCCCTTCTTAACCGAGTTGGCTATCTTTTCCTCGGTTTGAGCCTTTGCTATTCTGACTGCCTTACCCGCTTCCTTCTGCTTTAACTGGTTCAGTTCTCTGTCCTGCTCCTTCTGTGTTTCCTCATACTTCCTGAATGCTATCATTTTTTCCCTTACCTTCCCGCTACTTCTTTTGAGAACCATAGTGGTTTTTTCTTTCATTTTGATTTGTTTATTTGCTTCACACAAAGACTTGTTACCTCTGTGATGGCGGTTTTGATGTTTCCCCATTGTTGCTCCACCCCACCTTCTTGCCTGTTTGCTAGTGCTTTTCTGAGGCACTCTCCCATTTTGACAAAATCAGCCCTCCTGAAGTCCAGTACCTTCACTTTTGTGTGGCTTGACTCTACAGCTAAGTTTATCATGAACCACACTGTTTGGTGGTAGCTTGTTCCAGATATGTCACCCACTTCAAGATCAGAGATCCTCTCTCCATCCCCATTTGAGAGTACCAGGTCTAAGACTGCTCTCTCCCGAGTGGGTTCCAAAACTAGCTGTCTGAGGCATGCCCCCTGTAGGGCATCGAGAATGGCCCTGCTCTTGGATGTGGCTGCAGCAAAGGTGCTCCAGTCAACATCTGGCTTATTCAGGTCCCCCATCAGCAATATCTTCCCTTTCTCTGCCATCCCAAGGATGCCTTCTATCATTTCCTTGTCCATTTCCTCCCCCGAGATGGGGGTCTGTATACAACACCTGTGCGGATTGTGGAGCCCTTTCCTGTCTTCAGGGTGACCCACAGTGCATCCTCTCCTCCCTGTTTACCCTTTAGTTCTGTTGCTTTTATCCCTTCCCTTACATAGAGAGCTAGTCCTCCTCCTCCTCTTCTTCCCTGCGTGTCCCTCCTGTAGACTGTGTACCCTGGTATGTTGCCATCCCAGTCATGGTTCTCTGTGTACCATGTTTCTGTGACTGCCACAATATCCAGGCATCCCTCTTCCATCAATCAGTCCCCTCGCTCCCTATCCCTCCTTCTCCATCATCACATAGCTCTCTCTTTCAACTGCACCTTACCCCCTCTCCCCCTCTAATACTTCCCCCCATCCTTGAACTATGCCCAGCCAATTTAGTTTAGTCCAGTCCCTCATGCCAATACCCTGCCTACCTCTAGCAGGGTTTTATTGCATCCTGAAGGGGTAATGGCCTTTGGCTGACCTATCTTCCTCCCACCCCTACTCTAACTAATAGACCTCGACTCGTACCCTTGTGACTGCACAGATTACATAATAACTGGTTGTTTTAGCACTTTCCCTGCCAAGTTCCCATCTTGGAAATGTATAGTAAAGCACTTTGTGTGTATTATGCTTTGGCTCCTCTGTAAAATAATGTATATGTTAAAGAGTAAGTTTCATTATTTAACTGTATACCTGGGCATGTATACCATCCTATGTACCATCCTGTGTACATGTACACGTGATTTGGCTCTCTGTAAAATAATTGTATAAGTTTTCTAGCTTAGTTTGTTTGTTAACTGCATACCCTTACCTGTTTCCCAACTGGGTGAGTCGTGCTGTATTTTTGTTTTTTTGCATTCACTCTATAATGCTATGTTTCCTGCACACTTTCTTCTATGTATCCCCCTTCCCCAAGGACACATCTGGAAACGAGCTATTGCAGCTCAGTATGTCCTTCTTGGTGAAACTTTTTCAAATAAATTCATAAGTTCATGGGGGTGGGAACAATGATGAAGTGTGACTTGAGTTGCCAGCCACAGCATCAGATGGGTGCTGGAGCCAGGGAAGGCCACAGGCAAGAGCTCATCCTGTCCAGACAAGAAGTTGAGGTAAGCTCCCTTTTGGAGGGAGGCATTAAATTTATAAGGGATGTAGTGAGGGAGAGGGATACCACTGGACACCAGGAATTTGATTCAAGGGTGGTAGATACTGAAGGAGAGATTGGTGGAACATCTGGTTGTCAATGGACTACAGGACCCAAGGCAGCATGGTTTCACCAGGGGGAGGTCATGTCAGACCAACCTCATTGAATTTTTTGACTGGGTGACTAGGGAGGTGGATCAGGGAGGCAGTGGACATGGCCTATCTGGACTTCAGCAAGGCCTTTGACACTGTACCACATAGAAGACTTACACAAACTGGGAATATGGGTGTGGGCAGGACAGTAGTGTGGTGGGTAGGTAACTGGCTGGGTGGCAGGACACAGAGGGTGGTGGTAAATGGCTGTCACTCCACAGAGGGAAGAGTAACCAGTGGGGTACCACAGGGATCAGTGCTGGGACGGTCCTATTCAACATCTTCATCAGTGACATTGCACAGGATCTAGAAGGCAGAATTTCACTGTTGCTGATGACACAAAGCTCTGTAACAGAGTAGACACACCAGAGGGTGTAGACAGAATGAGAAGGACCTGCAGAAACTTGAAGAATGGTCAGGGGTTTGGCAGTTGAAATTCAATGCAAAAAAGTGCAAGATAATGCATATGGGGCACAAAAACCCTGGCACAATATATCAGTTGGGGGTGAGGATATAGCATGCACAAAGCAGGAAAGGGACCTTGGGGTTATCATCTCTGATGACCTCAAGGTAGGGAAACAGTGTGACAAGGCATCAGGTAAAGCAAATAGGATGCTGGGATGTATAGGCAGGGCATCACCAGCAGGAAAGGGAGGTCATAATTCCGCTATACAAGACACTAGTGAGGCCCCACCTGGAGTACAGTGTACAGTTCTGGAGACCATACCTACGTAAGGACATAGACAGGGTAGAGAAGGTTCAGAGGAGGGCAACAAAGATGGTGCATGGGTTGCATCACAAGTCCTATGAAGATAGGTTGAAGGAACTGAACATGTACTCCCTGGAGGAGAGGAGGGAGAGAGGGGATATGATAGAGACATACAAGTATCTTACAGGGAGGAACAGGGTGCAGGAAAACACTATTTTTAAGTGAAAAAGATGTTTCAGGACTAGAGGGCACGGGATGAAGTTGGAGGGAGGACGATTCAGAGGAAACATGAGAAAGAATTTCTTCACAGAACGGGTGGTGGACAAGTGGAACACCCTGCCAAAGGAAGTGGTGGGGGCTGAAACAATCACGGGATTTAAGAATGCATGGGATAGACATAAAGGAATTCTAGAGGTCAGGGGTAAGGGAAAACAGACTTCTAGGAAAATAAACTGAACTTACAAGCTCAAATGGGCAGACTAGGTGGGCCGTAGGCCCTTATCTGCCGACACTGTCTATGTATCTATGTATCTAGAGTATTATGGGATATGGTAAGGGAGAGGCTGCAACTGGATACCAGGAACTTTGGGTGACTAGAATGTGCTGGATAGTCCGACCAGATCTCGGAGCAGATCTGTTATCTTTCCTGCTATCTGGGAAGTCTGGTTGGATCAACTGTTTCACTATCTGAGCACTTCTAGTTGGAAGGATCAATACTTAGCTACATGGAAGACCTGCAGGCCCAACTGGTAGAGATGCAGCAGAAGGTCACGTATTATGAGGACTAGTTCAGGTAGGCTTGGGACAAGCAGCGTACAGCCCTGGTCCAATGCCAGGTGTTGACCCTGTACATCCCCAGGTCAAGACTATCTCGGAATGTGGGATATTCAAAATCCAGGTATCCTCCCGTGGGAAGAATGGGGGAACCACACCAAGTTTTCCCTGAGTGTCATGTATGTACCCATTGAACAACCTGAATTGGAGCAGGGCTGCCTACAAGACTAGTGCAGGAATTCTGGGAGATTTCTGGAGTCAGATGAGTTTAGAGCAGTGGATGGCATCTTCTGGGGACTCACAGAGGTTTACTGGGGCAATGTACCCATTGAAACCCACCAAATGGAGTTTCATGACTGCTATCAAAGGAACAGTGAAACTGTGAGTGCTTGCATCTATGGCTTAGAGGAGCAACTGGTAAAGGTACACTGAAACAAACTTGGATGGGTTAGTGTCCCAGAGCAGGGGCTAAAGGGGCAGCTAAGTGCTGGACTTGTGTGACTCCATCCAAGGAAGAGGCACATGGACCAACCTACTCTGCATTTTGCAGCACTAATATGATACAAGCTGCTGTTGTTTGCTCAGAAGAGGAGCAGGATTGAGATTAATGCCAGAGGGCTGGCCTCCAATAAAGTGAGGGGCAGTATATGTCACCACCACCACCACAAGAGATTATCATTATGGGCCTATCCTGAAGAAGGAGAAGAAGTTGACAGGATCTATGGAATGGCTAGTTCTTTCCTAGGAAGAGCTATACTACGTGCTGAATAGCCTAGAGCAGCTTCCAAGCCATGGCGTACCCCACTTTAAAGTGGGCAGGAATATTTAGGGGCCACAACTGCAGGAAGCTGACAGATGTTCCATTTGCTCATTCATGCTTTTCAATAGGATAAAAGTTTCTGTTCAAAGCTCTGACTGCAGATGTACCACCCACGGCAGCTATAGATCTCACAGTATATACATCCGCCAGCTATTGAGAAGGTATGTATGAGATGGAACCCCAAAGGTCACCTGTTCATTCATTTTTAATGCTACCTGGCTGCTGTAGCAAAGTGTACTTTAACAGAAAGAAAATTTCCATTTTCAATTACAGCATGCTAAGCACTGCAGGACGTAGTGTTGAATATGTATGAAGGAAGGTAGAGTTTAATCTAAAACACATCATCTAACCTTGCACATGGGCCACAAGTGTAGATTTATCTGCTGGTACTATAAAACAATTCAGTGAAGCCTGTAAGGACAGACTAATATTTTCAGAATTATGAAATCCTTTTCTATTAGTTTGCAGCAGCATTTTGTTTTGCCTGTGAACAATAATTTACTGTAAAGTAGAAGACAGATCCAGAAACAAATGATTTGATACCTTTTATTTAAAAGTATTTTAAAATTGTATTTTAAAGTAGAAGACAGTTTCATCCTTATGAAGTGTCGTTGAACTGTGTTATCCATCAGTGTGCTGGTTGCTCTGTCAAGTGAAACACATGGTGTCTGTTCCATAGAAACTCATGACATGACAAGCTGGCAAAATGTTTTCGTTTTTGTTATTGAGGACATTGCAGCAATACATAATACATAGTTACTAAAAAAATAAAAGATGCATATTAAAAACCAAAAACAGGAAACAGCACAATTCAGGAGAATAAAAGAGAACTTTTACATTCCCCAAATATTTAGCTATGATGCTAATTTAACAGTCCCAGGTTGTAGTCATCTTTAGATTATATTCTTTGTCACTGCATCATGTAAAGGAATCCAAATTTTCCAATACAACTCAATGTGTTTGTTGGAATAATAGCCTTTCTCTATAATCATACATTCAATAAATACATTTTTCCATAATTCCCTAGCTAGTAGGTGGTTGACTATCTTTCCATAGTCTCATTATACGTCAATTGTCATTAATTAATGCCATATTTATCAATTTTCTTTTATGCCCCTCAGAAAAACTGACAAAATGTTGAGGAAAATAAGCCCTAAATACTAGGGTCATTCTCAAGAAATGCTTTAATTGGGAACTGTTTCCAGTGGGAAGCTTTCTTATTCATTTACCTTCAAAACTCTGTTGTGGGATGTAATCTCTGAGGCACTCCAAAATCCTTACGGACTGGGTTATGTCCATCTGATAGGTTGTTGCTGCACATGTGACTTTAAAGGTGAAATCCAATCCACCTAAGGCTCTGCCCTTTTGTAGGAACCTCAGTTATACCTGTGCATCTGACCAGGTCGTGACACAGAATCAGCTCCTACTACTCAGCGTATTTTTTCAATATTGGTAAGAATTAAGAACACCTCAGGGTAGCTACTTTTATTTAGGCTTGTGACTAACAAGCCTAGTCAGCCTTTTATTTTTGCATAAAATCAAGTTTTCTTTATTTTATAGTCTCCTTCTGTCCTTTACTGGTTCATTGCTTTACATAGGACCAGCCTTGCATAAGGTCATCAAGTTTGATCCTAGGTATACGGATTAGGGCTACTGTGCCTTTAATTCACAGGGAAATGATTCAGTGACATGATGTAACTTTATTTTTAAGTTTCCATGCCACTATAGGTTTGGCATACACCCTGCCTGACTTTCTTTCCAGGGGTCAGGTGCTTGTCTGCATGTGTGTGTGATGCCTTCTATAGTAGTCTCATGCAGCATGTCTTGGTTCAGTGAACCGCTCCGATGGCAATGGGGTGCCCACTGTGGAATGCAGTAAAAAGATACACACTAAGCAGTCACCTGGAGCAATGCTGGTGGCTCCAGGTCAGCTCACTCCTCCTCCCTACAAGTTGTTCAGTTGTGGCAGGAAGGATGTTATCCAGGCAAGCAGCCACTCTTTAACATACTGAGTTGCTAATGAGGCTCAGAGTTTCTAACTCAGATGCCATTGCCCCAAAGCCTGTGTGAGCCTGCCTCTAACCCCACTCACTGTGAACTACACCGTCCTCTTTGGGTGATGTTTGCTGCTCAATCACGCATGCCTGCCTGCACTCCAATGCCGTGATATCAATGTAGATGCTGTCATGAAGCACCGCGGGTGCCATTTTTCTGTGGACACTCCACTTCCATTAACAGCATGGGCACTATCTTTAGATAAGTGCAACTGATGCTAAATACACAGGCAGATCATGCATGATGCTTTTCAGCATATAGACGCATAACACATTCTCCCTGTATATGGAGAATGGGGAACTCTGTTCACGCTGCCTGATATTCTCAGCCCCAATGCTCAGTGGCCTCAAAAGTGACCCACTCCATGTCACCTTCGCTGGCTCCCTGCTTGGTGTTCAACTGCCAGAAGTAAATTGATTTGTGTGACTTCCGGTGCCATCTTGAGAATGGCAAAACTATTCATTGCATGATCCTCAGCCACCGGAAGTGACCCAATTCTTGTCACATCCGGCAGCCATCTTGAGAATGGCAGACATTATATAGAATACTGCATGATCCTCAGCTGACTGAAGTGACCCAATCCTTCTGGCAGGCATCTTAAGCATGACAGGTGGCACTGGGGAGACTGTGGCCAGGAAGTGACCCATACTCATGTCACTTCTGGCAAACATATTATGGAGGACTGCTGACTCTGCTACTTGGGCCCACAGAGTGACCTGATCATGGCGCCACTTCTAGTGACAATCCCAATCCCCATCCTAGCATAACAAGGAGGCACAGCATGTCTATAGACATGTTTACTACACAATGTTATAAAGTAGACACTAACACATGCCTCCCTCTTCTATTATGCCTCCCCTATGCAGACATCATGGTGATGGCAAAGAAGTGCTGTACTTGCAGCGTACCACTGTTACCTTTACAGAATGGACCAATGTTCCCCACATGCTCTTCAGAGGACATGTCAGACTTATCTGACAGAGCTGCACCAACTATGAACTTAGCGGCACATCCAAAGAGACAGGAGGCCTGTCCAACAATACCATTGACAGGACTGACCCTCCACCAAGGAAGGAAAACCTAAGGGAAACACATGATATGACATCTCTATGCTTTCAAAATTAGCAGGCCACCACGGCTATCATCCAGGCCCAACAACAATTCATGGTGGCCATGATGGTAAACTAGTGGCAACAACCAAGCCACACAATCCACCTCTACCAGGGTCTACCTCAACCCCTCCTCTTCCCACATTGAAACCTAGTGAGCCACAGACAGAGAACAACAAACCACACTCAGGAAAAGAGTCAGGCAAAATGTTGTATGAGGAATCAGACATGGAACAGGACCCACAAACACTCACAGCAAAGATGCGTTTCCCGGACCAGGTCCCAAATTGTGTCAGAAATATCAAAACAAGGCCCCTCCACCACTAACAGAAAATAAACTAGTCCCCTCGTTACACCCAAGACCAAAACCACTGACACGTTCCCAGTCTATGAGTCAATAGATGAGGTGATGATGAAGGAGTGAGAAACAGCGGAGCCGTCTAGGATCCCAAAGAGACAATCTTGGGACAAGATATACCCCCTACAAGAGGACAAGCATAAAGCATGGTTCTCTGCACTACAGGATGATCTAAAAATCACCCCATTGAATAAGAACACAGTTCTTCCTTCCAAGACAGCCACTGACCTCAAGGACCCAGCTGACCAAAAGACAAGGAAATGCTCAAAATGAGCTATGAACTGGCCGACCTAGGGGTGAGAGCAGTCACAATGGCCATAAATGCCACAAGAGTGTAGCTGGTATGGATGCTAGATGTGCACAAGATAGTTGCATCCTAATCCACAGAGGCACAACTGATGGAACATGCGAACCAGTCCACAAAATATTTGGCAAACGTGGCTGTCAACTCTCTGAAAATAAACGCAAGAGCAGCCATATCAAACAGGGCATGAAGAACCCTATGGTATACATGTGGGAGGCGGTCACAGAACTCAAAATAATACTCCATAAATTGCCATTCGGGGGGGGGCAGCTATTTGGTGAAGGGCTGGAAAAACTCTTAAAGCCAAAAGGCATACAGAAATAGATTAGTTGCCGTATTGGTCCTTGTAAGAACAGATCCAGAAGCAAATGGTTTGATACCTTTTATTGGACCAACATAGATGTTACAAAAAGAAAACAATGTCTAAGCTTTCAGACCAATCAAGTCCTTGCTTGGAGACTTATGACCAATCTATGCTGGTCCAATAAAAGGTATCAAACCATTTGCATCTTGATCTAAAAGTAACAGATGACTGTAAAAGTCTAGGCAAGAGTAAGAACACAAAGGCAGTGTACCTGCCTTCAGCATGGGGTACATTTCAAAGGAACAGAAACTTTAGTGCAGGCATAAACATTTCAAAGCAGAAGTAGCAATTTTCTATTCTCTTTTTCAAGAAATAATAACAATGGGTTCAGAAACTGCAATGATTCCACCAAAGGTAATTTTAGCACCTCTTATAAATCCATAGATACATAGATACATAGACAGTGTCGGCAGATAAGGGCCTATGGCCCACCTAGTCTGCCCATTTGAGCTTGTAAGTTCAGTTTGTTTTCCTAGAAGTCTATTTCCCCTTACCCCTGACCTCTAGAATTCCTTTATGTCTATCCCATGCATTCTTAAATCCCGTGATTGTTTCAGCTCCCACCACTTCCTCTGGCAGGGTGTTCCACTTATCCACCACCCGTTCTGTGAAGAAATTCTTTCTCATGTTTCCTCTGAATCGTCCCTCCTCCAACTTCCATGCCCATGCCTCTAGTCCTGAAACATCTTTTCGCTTAAAAATAGTGTTTTCCTGCACCCTGTTCCTCCCTGTAAGATACTTGTATGTCTCTATCATATCCCCTCTCTCCCTCCTCTCCTCCAGGGAGTACATGTTCAGTTCCTTCAACCTGTCTTCATAGGACTTGTGATACAACCCATGCACAATCTTTGTTGCCCTCCTCTGAACCTTCTCTACCCTGTCTATGTCCTTACGTAGGTATGGTCTCCAGAACTGTACACTGTACTCCAGGTGGGGCCTCACTAGTGTCTTGTATAGCGGAATTATGACCTCCCTTTTCCTGCTGGTGATGCCCCTGCCTATACATCCCAGCATCCTATTTGCTTTACCTGATGCCTTGTCACACTGTTTCCCTACCTGAGGTCATCAGAGATGACAACCCCAAGATCCCTTTCCTGCTTGGTGCATGCTATATCCTCACCCCCAACTGATATATTGTGCCAGGGTTTTGTGCCCCATATGCATTATCTTGCACTTTTGCATTGAATTTCAACTGCCAAACCCTTGACCATTCTTCAAGTTTCTGCAGGTCCCTTCTCATTCTGTCTACACCCTCTGGTGTGTCTACTCTGTTACAGAGCTTTGTGTCATCAGCGAACAGTGAAATTCTGCCTTCTAGATCCTGTGCAATGTCACTGATGAAGATGTTGAATAGGACCGGTCCCAGCACTGATCCCTGTGGTACCCCACTGGTCACTCTTCCCTCTGTGGAGTGACAGCCATTTACCACCACCCTCTGTGTCCTGCCACCCAGCCAGTTACCTACCCACCACACTACTGTCCTGCCCACACCCATATTCCCAGTTTGTGTAATAGTCTTCTATGTGGCACAGTGTCAAAGGCCTTGCTGAAGTCCAGATAGGCCATGTCCACTGCCCTCCCTGATTCACCTCCCTAGTCACCCAGTCAAAAATTCAATGAGGTTAGTCTGACATGACCTCCCCTGGTGAAACCATGCTGCCTTGGGTCCTGTAGTCCATTGACAACCAGATGTTCCACCAATCTCTCCTTCAGTAGTGCTTCCATGATCTTTCCCACTACGAGGTGAGGCTGACTGGTCTGTAGTTCCTGCTTCCTCTTTGTTCCCACTTTTGTATAAGGGGACTACATCTGCTGTCCTCCAGTCTTGGGTACCTCCTGTTTCCAGTGATTGGCTGAACAGGATAGCCAGAGGTTCAGCCACCACCTCTCTTAGTTCTTAAGGACCCTGGGTGCACCCCATCCGGCCCCATTGCTTTATCAGCTCTTATTACTTCCAGTTCCTTCAGGACCCTTTCTCGTGTAAAGGGACTTGTGTCCACTTTGCACCATTCTCACCCCTTGTACTCCCTTCAGACCCATTACCCCTCTTCCTTAGTAAAGACTGAGCAGAAATACCTGTTCAATATGTCAGCTTTACTGTTGTCATCCTCCACGCTCCCATCCTCCCCTTCAGTCTCACTATCCCTCCCTTGTCCTTCTTTTTTCACTTATGTACCTGTAAAAGGTTTTGTCCCTTTAACCACTGATTTTGCAATGTGTTCTTCTGTCTGAGCTTTGGCTTCCTTACTGACTTCCCTGCCTCCTTTGTTTCTCCTGGTACTTCTCCTTATCCCCTTCTGCCTGTGTCTTTTGTATTGCCTGAATGCAATCTTTTTGGCTTTCACTTTCTTTGCTACCTCTTTGGAAAACCATAATGGTCTCCTCTTTCTTTTCCTCTGCTAACCTGCTTAATGCATAATTCTGTTGTTCTTATAATCCCTATTTTAAATACTGCCCACTGTTCCTCAATCCCTGATTCCTGTCCCATTCCCTTAATGCCTCTTTCAAGCATCTCCCCATTTTCCCAAAGTCTTCCCCCCTAAAATCCAGGATACGTGTTTTTGTGTGGTTTGGTTCTGCTCTTTCTGTGATTTCAAACCACAATGACTGGTGGTCACTGTTACCCAGGTGCTCCCCCACTGTTACCCCCATCACACTGTCCCTGTTTGTGAGCACAAGGTCCAGTATTGCCTTCTGCCGAGTTGGTTCCATGACCAGTTGCTTGAGAAAGGCACCCTGAAACAATAATCCAACCAATGACTACAACCCAGCTGACCAAGACCAGGACCACCAAACATACAGTGGAAAACAACTCGGAACAAGTGGGTCCTAGGAGTCGTACAAAAAGGCTATGCCATAGGACTGACAGAAACACCAGTAAGAAACAGGCTAACATTGAACATTGCCTGTATCAAAATGACAGGCAAGCCAGATCAACTGAGACAAATCATAAACAATCTAATCTCCACCAAGGCCATTGAGGCGGTACCAGAGGAAGAAAGGGGCCAGGGAATATATTCAATATTCTTTATGGTACCCAGGAAAACAGGAGACTTGTATCCCATGCTAGACTTGAATAAACCAATTCACCCAGCACAGGAAATTCAAGATGGAAATGATATGATTCACACTCAAGGCAATGTGCCCAGGGGATTGCCTAACATCATTAGATATGAAGGATACATACCTCCACATTCCGATCAGGCCATCCCACCACAAATACTTGAGATTTTACATAATGGGACACCAATACCAATAATGAGCCCTTCTATTCAGCCTAGCATCCGACCCAAGGGTCTTCACAAGGTCTCAGTAGTCCTTGCTGGCTTGCTGCCAAAATGAGGGAACAAAGAATTCAAGTAATGCCTTACCTGGATGACTGATTCACTTATACCGGATCACCAATGCAATCCAACAGGCAAACCTAGACTGTTCTTCAGTGTCTGGAAAGCCATGGGTGGGTGATAAACAAAAGAGCAATCTCACACCCAGCCAATAAATAGAACACCTGTGGTCAGTGATAGACATGGCTACCAGCCTGGTGCTACCATTTGACAAAAGAGTATAGAACATGATACTATAAGCATTAAACCAGCAACTCACCCATTCTCCTACTCTAGAACATCTGTCTCAAGTGCTGGGGAACATGGCACCTTGCATCAGCATGGTCTCATGGGCATGATAGAATATGAGACCACTCCTACTACTGTCCATGCAACAAGGAACTCAAGTAGATTACAAGTTCACAGTCAAAGTACTGATCATGCCACAAGTACACAACTCTCTATGCTTGTGGAGGAGATGGATAACCTCACCAAGGGAGTAGGTTTGGATGTTCATTCATTTTTTGATACATGCATCATTTTCTTGTGCAAATTGGTGCAACTGTATCAAAAATGTTGGACGACATTTTATGCAGTGCAACTGCATTAAAAAAAACCTTTTTTGTATACTTTCTACTCCGTGCTCCCGACTGGCCCCCTTTGGTCCTCTATCCTGCCCAGACCCATCACCCACCATCCCCAGGATTTACGTCGCTCCTGTTCTGCCATGGGTGAACCCATGGAAGATCTGCCTGGGGGCTAACCCAAACCCCCAGACACAGTTGAAGTGTTAGTGAGAGAGCAAGAGACTTGTTTGGTAGTGCAGGACCTGCGGTTGGGTGGGGATGGCATCCTTCTTGGTCAGGGGATGTTTTCACTTTTTCTGCCCCCCCCCGAATGTCATGGATGTGGTGTGTCTGATGCCTAGATGTCAGAGCAATGACATTTCCATCCCTGTTACTGGTTTCAGCTTGACCTGCCACCTGTGATCACCCAGGTGGCAGTATTGCAGTGGAGACCAGGATTAATCCCTCCTCTGAGGAGGCGAGTGTCCATGGGATGCTTAACCATCCTCCCCTATCTAGACCTCCAGTAACAGAGGCTCATTTCCGAACCCAGGTCACTGGCGTTGCTGGTGGTAGCCTGCACTGTTGGGCCGGCCTTGCAGTAAAAAAATTCTGTAAACCCCAGATGTGCCTTAAAGAGCTAGTCTCTCTGCTCATTGTTACTAGAATGGATTCCAACCCCAGACAGACCTCACTTTGACAAGCAGGAGGATAGTCATGTTTTTAAACACTCTTTTTTTTTATTTACTTTTTTTTTTATCATGGACACCAGCGGTCATACCTTTTGCATACCTGATTCAGCTACTGGTTCCGACACTGCCAAATGACCCAAGGGTTGGCCCTCCAGGTTACCTGCCTCCTGCTGCTACAAAAAGGCTGATTCCCTTCACAAGGAAAGGGGCGAGAGCAGGCTCCTACAAACACAGATGACTTTTACTGCATATTGAGAAAGAACAAGAATGAGCGTACCTTTTTCCTCCAAAAGTGCTTCCCTTGTTCAAGTTACAGTGGACAAAATGTGCTTGCTCCAAGGTGGCTTGTTTCACTCCCTCGTTCTCCTTCCACTCACATGATGACGTCACAATATCACCTGACGTTTCATGCCTACGTGCTTTTTCAAAGGCTGCTGTGTATTATAAGCACCTTCCTTACATAGTGTCCATATTTAAAGAGGCAAGGTATAACAAGCATTTGTCAATGCCAAATGTTGATTGCGTTGGTCCGTTGAGCTCGCTCACTGCCCCTCTCTCACTCGCTCATTCTGCACTCCCGGTGCTGCAGGCTGCCCTTTTGTACTGGGCCCCTGCATGCATTGCTGCCTTTTTCTGCTTGCAAAGAAATCCACAGCAGTCCCAACAGAGCTCCGTTGAGCTCACTCACTCCCCCTTCCTCACTCACTTGTTCTGTGTCTCCCGGTGCTGCAGGCTACCCTTTTGTACTGGGCTCCTGCCTGCATTGGCGCCTTTTCCTGCCCACAAAGAAATCCACAGCAATCCCAATAGAGCTCAGTTGAGCTCGGTCACTCCCCCTCTCTCACTCACTCGATTCTAATCTGTCCCAAACACTGATTTCCGACAGCAACTGCGGTATTCTGTCGGATGCACGAAAACACATTTCAGCCAGGATGTGAAAAATGACAGCTGTACTGTTCATAAGGAGGTGTGAAAAAATGCCAGTGTTGAAAATCTGGCGTGAAAATATTACTAATTTGCGAAGTTACAAGGGTGCGTGGAAACTGCACAACACGTGCTCGTAACAGTCATTTTATGGAGTTTCATCACAACATTTTCAACATAGGCATTTTAGGACCTTTGCTCCTGAACAGTTTCACTGTGATTTTCTTAATGTGTCCCAAACACTGATTTCCCACGGCACCCGCGCTATTCTGCGCCGGAAGCGTGAAAACATATTTCGGCCAGGATGTGAAAAATGACAGCTGCACTGTTCATAAGGAGGTGTGGAAAAATGGCACTGTTGAAAATCTAGAGTGAAAATATTGCAAAGTTGCGAAGTTATGGACTTTCATCACAAAATTTTCAAAATAGGTATTTTAGGACCTCTGCTCATGAACAGTGTCACTGTCATTTTCTTAATGTGTCCTGAACACTGATTTCCCACAGCGATCACACTATTCTGCGCCAGAACTGTGAAAACACATTTCAGCCAGGATGTGAAAAATGACAGCTGTACTGTTCATAAGGAGGTGCACAAAAATGGCAATGTTGAAAATCTGGAATGAAAATATTGCAAATTGGTGTATGTGAATTCTGACGTCTTGTAACAACTATAACACAGCTCATAAAACAGTCATTTTGGATTTTTTCCCACCAAATTTGCAACAGACTTTTTGAGAGCCCACCTCATGAACACTGGCACTGTCATTTTGCACACTGACTGCGAAATCACCTTTCGGGACCGATTAATGCCATGACAGTGCCTGAATTCATGAGGAGGTGGTCCAATAACTCCATGTTGAAAATTTGGTGTCCAAATTCCAAAAAAATGCCTAAGATATGCAAAAAAGTTGAAAAAGCCCTATTTATGCCATTATACAGCTTACTGGCATTTCCTCAGGTTGCAGTCGCTTTGAAGAGTGCAGACGTGTTCCCGCGTCAGAATTCGCAGGTAAGTATGGGGTGAGGGGATGTGTGGGGAGGCAGGGTGTGCAGAGGGTGGGAGCAGGTTGTGGGAGGGGGCAGGGAGATGGCGAGGGACCATTTTCTTTTTTTACAGGTTAATCAAAAAAAAAAACTGCAGGACTTTTTTTTTTTTATTTTTTTTTTTTACAGGGCTATTTGGCATACTGGGGTGGGCTCCCAGCTTGTCAACAGAGTTTTTGGGGGCAACTCTAGTCGGCGGAGTTGGGCACCCCCATCAGTACAAAGAGGCGCCAAGAGCCGAGGGCATTGGGCACCCTCGGCACAACTGTACTGCTTCTTTGGGGGGACATTACGATGACGGGGAGTGGGCTCCCCATCAGCAAATGAAACTGGGAGGGGGGGACATAATGCCACGACGAGGTGGGCTCCTGTCGGCAACATGAACATACATGGCCACTGAAGCCACCGTGTTCTGGTAGCATGATTCAAAGGGTATTGGGTGCCCCCTCGACAGTGAAGTTAGTAATATTGTTTGTGAACACAGCTGACAAGCCGCTGCCATATTCACAAACAATATTACACTTTGCTAACGTTTCCACCCAGCAATGACGGGTCGCACCTCATTGCAGCGATGGCTGACGCTGCAATGACGAGGGTGGCCCTGATTGCAGCGGCTAATTTTTACACGAGTTGTGGGCACGCTGGCTGAACTAGTGTCAGGAGCAGCGCAAGGCGGCATTGGGGGAAGCGGGCTGCTTTTAAAGGCTGTGGGGCATTGGTCACAACAGCCACGCCTCCACAACCTGCTTGGCAAGTTGTCAATATGTTTCTTGCGCATGCGCACAATCAACGTAAAAAATGATTCATATATACAATTATTTCAAAAGTGAAAATGTGCTGTGTCATACAGATAATAAATATTACCGCCATAAATAGTCACAGCATCGATAATTTCCAAATAAAATACATACTAAGATTAAAAACAACTGCAACCCCCTTGCAAATGGGGGTTTCCTAAACGTCTCTAGTACTGTCTCTTTAAGAGCTGCCAGCTCGCAGATCCAATTAGTCTGCTAAGGGGGTACCATGTGTTCTCCTGCTCGAGTCCCACTCAAGCCGCTGATAGTGTGCCCCGTTTTGCTGTCGCTAAGCAGGCAAAGCAAACACTTCCTTGGGCTGTGCTTGTTGATGTAATATATGTTGAATTGGTATTGGCAAATGTATTTTGTCTAACGTGTTTCCCTTGCAGCTGGGACTTTGTGTGCCTTGCCCCTCCATTTTGGATCAGAACTGCCTTTTGGATCCAATCAGGAGGGAGGGGTGCTTAAGATGGAGGATTTAGCAGCCAACCAGGACTAGGACTCTCTCGGGAGCCAGCTGCCAATGGGGAGTATGGCCAGTGATTCTGGGAAATGAAGTCCTGGAGTGTGGTGCCTTTTCGCACCAATAAGAGAAGGTAGAGGAGACTGGCATTTGAAGCCCTCCAATTGGGTCGGGTGGCACCTGAAGTGTGATGCCCTGCCTAACGGCCGAGAAGACAGAGATGTAGTGGCCATGAGTGAGGAAGGAGCTCCGGGCTCCTGTGCTGTGAGTTTTCACGCGGGAAGCGCATGTGGAAGGCCAAAAGTCGGGCGGCTCATTCACCGAGGTGATTCGGACTGAATCCGCTGTGTGCTGCTATCAGAAGAGGCTATGCAGTTTTTGCAGCTAACTACCAGGCTCACCCTGTAGAGGACTGGAGAATCTGCTTCATCGCGCTCGGTCTGTCAGGAAAAGTGAAGCTGCGCTGTGACTTCCCGGGTCAACAGTGAGTGCGGTCGGGATATAAAGCAGCTGCCTGGTATGGTGACCTTCTTTTACATATAAATGTGTGGGGAGTGTTCTGACCACAGGCCTGTGTCCCTGAACAGTGTGAAAGGTATCCTGCTGCAAGAGTCATGAGTAGAAATCAGGGTAGCTCCCTGCTTACTGATCTATTGAGTTGCATGTGTTCATCTGTTTCCCTCTCTGGCTACACGAACTGAGCCTACCGGCTCTGGATTACAAATTTGGGTATTGTACAGTTGTTTTTCATCTTCAGGGCCCCAACCAGCTGCACCGAACTTGGCTAGCCCCTTATCGCCTGGGTACCCAGTGACAGTGACTCATAGGGACCTTAGCCTGTGCACAGTGCTCTGAAACAGTAGAGTGATTAAGCTAATTAACTAGATTTCCCCCTGCCCTTGTTATTTCCCCCTAAATAAATCAGATTTGGTTGTTTTGCAAAGTATACTGCCTGAACTGTGTGTTTGTGCTGAAATACTGTACAGTCGCTATTGTATTACTGCATCTTACTTTACAGGGGGTCCCCAGAGCCAAGCTGATCGACCAATCCTGGGGGTAAGTGTATATTGCAAAGGTACTGTGGGTAACTCATGTGGGCCACTAGTGGGAAGAAAGGGGGGTTGCAGTGACCCAGAGGGCTGTGACCAAGTCATTCCAGACTGTCTTAACCCCGACCTCTGGGTGGAGGCACCCGCCATTGGACCTAGGCCCCTTAACATGTTAGCAGTTACACAGGCAGGGGTAGTAGCCCTTGGGATAGCACCACCTGGGGGTTACACAACTACGAGTGGAAAAATCCCTGCTGGAAGAAATGTTATCAACCCAGTAGGCAAGTCAGCCAGACAGCCCTTAATCTGTAAAATACTGATATGCTAAACTGTAGGGCAAAAACAGAATGCTGTATGTCATAATGGAATTGTTCAAATGTAAGTTGGAATATTGGTGTTCCATGTGATTTTCACAATAGGCACGAAACAGATGCAAAAAATAAAACATCAAGATAATGGATTAGGATACAAAAAAACTATCGGTGTGTAATCCCTGATGTTTCAAATCTGTCTCATCCTCTGATGTATAGCATCCTGCCACAGACTCCGAATGATGACTGGGTCGGCTGTGTGCATTTTATCTGTAAGCAAGAAACAGTATTTTTATTTATTTGTTAAAAATGTTGATGAGGAAAGAGGCACACTGAGCCAAAGCTCATTACCAAGTGCGACCCAAGGGAAGGGAACAAGGGGGTGGCAACAATTAAACAGACAGAAAACAATACAGATATGGCTGTACAAGTAACAAAAATAAGAGGTTATTATTTATTTACTTATTTATTTAAAAGTTGATAACCGGGAAAGGCACACAGAGCCAAGGCTTATTTCCAGGTGCGACCTGGGGCACAGGACAAGGACATAGTATACATTAAAACAAGAGTATGATCGACAACAGGAATAACAAAATAATTAAAATATACAATGTAACAAGAATACAGTATGATAATACAGGAAATATCAGAACATTTGCATTATTCTTTGCTTCTGTACAAAGTATATTTAGTACATCAGTAAAAAAGTTCATTTGTCGATGAGGGGAAAAGGCACACTGAGTTTAGTGCATGGAGAAACTAGTACAGTGACAAGTAATAGGTTCAGTGAGACGTAGGCATGTGTATACTCATAGAGCACTGCAAGGGTAAGCAGAGCAGCAGTGAGTGAAAGCATGAGGCCAGAGGAATTCAGGTGGAGGGAGGTGGAGCATGAGCGGGGAGGAGATGAGTCGTTGGAAATACTTTTTGAAGGATGCAGCGGTTGGCAGACTGCATACCGGGAGAGGTAGATTGTTCCACAGGGTTGGGAGCCGGTAGGCAAAGGCTAGTTTCCCAGTGAGTGAGTATGGCAGGGATAGAGCAAAGGAGTGGAGATCATAGGTGTGCAGCGAGTAACCCTTGTTGGGGGTAGAGGATATAAGAGAAGAGAGGTAGGAGAGAAGGGTGTTGAACCAGAATTGGCAATAAATGGGGCACACTCTGCAAGGCAACAGTTTGAGAGCAGGGGAAGGGATACAGTTTGGTAGAGGAGGCAGTGATGTGTACGGTAAGGGAGGTTAGTAGCAAAATGACAGAAGGCATGAAACAGGGGGTCTAGCTTGGTGAGGGTTGATTGTGGTGCCAAACTGTATACCACATCTGCATAGTCAAAGTATGGGAAGACAAGCTTGGAAACAATTTCTTTCCTGATGCGAATTGAGAGACTGTCCTTGTGCCTATGTAGAATGCCTGGTTTAGGGTGGAGCTTATTGTGTATGGCATCAAGATGTTGGGAGAAGTCCAGTTTGAGGTCCAGCCATACATCCAGATATTTGCAGGAGTCAGCGGCCATGATTTTGGAGCCATCTAAGACATTGAAAGGGGTGGGGGAAGGGACAGGTTGGCCAATTTCTGGACAGAGCCGAATGCTATAGCAACCATTTTCTTGGTGTTGCATTTGAGATATTTGGCATCAAACCACCGCTGTATGTTCTCAAAATTGGCTTGAAGGATGGGCTTGATTTGCACTAGAGAGGGACCAGATGTGAAAATCGCTGTATCATCGGCGTACATTTGGACTTGAGATATGGAGCTGACAAATGGGAGGTTGTTCACAGAGATGGAAAAGAGTATAGGTCCAAGGATCGACCCCTGTGGTATGCCAGCTTGGATGGGGGGAAGGGAATTTAGTGTCAACCAGCTGCACAAACTGGAATCTGTTCGAGAGATAAGCCTTGAACTATTCGGTGGTTGAGGGCGAGAGACCTATGGATGATAAATCGTCCAGGAGGATTTTGTGGGCAACCAAGTCAAAGGCCTTGGCTAGGTCAACATAAATGGCCAGTGTTAGTTGGCCTTTGTCCATGGTGGTGTGAATATGGTTGGTTAAATGGAGAAGGGATGAGAAGGTGGAGTGGAAGCTTCGAAAGCCAGATTGATACAGATTCAGGATGTCATTGGTGAATAGAAAGGAATTCAATCTTTCGGAGATAAGGGATTCAAGTATTTTTAAGAGGGATGGGAGGAGGGAGATGGGCCTATAGTTGCCTGGGATGGAGGGGTCACCCCCTTTATGAAGAGGGATAACCTTGGCTAGTTTCCAGGCCTTGTGTAGGGAGCTAGTAGAGATAGAGGGGTTGAAGAGATGAGGGATGGGTGGGACTATAGCAGGTCATACATTAACAATGTTAAATTGGCAGTTAATGTGCAACATTTTGAGCAAGTAAAATTAACTGAGGAAGCCAGCTTTAAAGGAGAAACTGGGGAGGCAGGAGTGAAAGGAAAGATCATAGAGGGATAAAGTGAAGATTGCTATAGGTGTTAGGGATTCAGCTGGAAATGGAGGGGTGAGGAAGATGTGGTGCTTAGAAGGAGGCAAGTTATGAATCTGTGGAAACAGAGGGTATACAGTATGAAACGAGTGTGAAAATAATATCATGTAGTGTATATCGTGTCATGTAGAGACCTGAAAATGAATCCACTCTTTGATGAACTCAAAATGGTGACATTTCATTGATGACATATTGATAGTATGGACTGGTTTTGATGAGGAACTGTTTGATTTTATACATGTTCTGGAAGCAAGGAACAAGAATTTGAAATTTTCAGTGGCCGTTAGTAGTACACAAATGAGTTTTTCTGGTTCTTATTATATCAAAGGATGAGAATGGGGTAGTGACAATGGACCTGTTTCAAAAACCTACTGACAGGGACTCTATTCTGCATGCTGAAAGCTGTCATCTGTTTCGCAGAATAGCTAGCATGCCTAAAGGTCAATTCATTACGATCAAAAGAGGTAATGAAAAATATACTACCAGAGCTGACTAAATGGAACTTCGGTTACAGGATAGGGGTTATTCTGAGACTTTGATCACTAGATCCATAAACCAATTGAACACTTTGGAATGGACTAACCTCTTAAAGGAGAAAGGTCCCAAGGAAAGGAGGGACCAACTTATAGTGCTTAGTCTAGAGAGACTGGGAATGTCATTAAAAAACACTGTCACCTGATTAGTCTGGATCCGGGACTGAAAGATCTGGCTGAACTAAAGCCTAGATTAGTTCCTAAAAGAGGTAGGAAAATTAAAGATATGGTAGTCCACTGTGTTTAGCCACAATCTGATAGGCTGAGAATGTGGTTACCTGCAAGAAATGATGGTTGCTTCAAGTGTGGCAACTGCAAATATTGCCTCTCAATTAAAACATATAAGGCATTCCTTAACCCTAAGACACAGAAAAATGTCCAGGTATGGAGTTTTAGTACATGTACTTCAGAGGGGACCATTAATATGGCCACACACTCCTGTGAGAGCTATTATGTAGGTAAAACAATATGCCAGTTTAAGACCAGAATCGGGGAGCATATCAGGACCACAGAATAAAATGACCTCATCTGTTCTTTAGCAGCACATGTACATAAAACAGAAGGCAGGAATGCATAGTTGGTGACTTTCATTGGGGTTGAAAACCCCATTTAACATAAGAGGGGAGGTGATTATGTTAAAAATTATTTTAAAAAGGGAGCAGTAGTGGATATTTTCATTGGGGGCTACTATTCACCCAGGATTAAATGATAAATTGGAAATTACACCACTTCTATAATCCTTACTTTGTATTGTTACACCTGGTCCCCTGACCTATACTGGAAACCCACAGTGTTACCTAATCATGGCTCCAATATGAGCCCCAATCATTACTAACCTAAAGGGGCACAGGTATGTACCATATAAGAGTAAGGTATCAGGCACAAACTGCCAAGATTATCATGATTTATATATGTATATCTATATGCAATGCACTATTTCTGTGTTTTGACTCCAAGACATGTTCTGATCTTCTGAGAAGCCCTATGTATGCTTACACTGCCATCATGCAGATTTATGTCACACTGCGCTTGTTTTCTATGATTTGTGAGAATCCTTTGTATTCACACTTTTAGCTGACCTTGCAATAATTGTATATCAGAGATACCAAGGAGCCACCTAAATTTTAGCCAATAGGACTTGTTTTGTACAGCTAATGTGTGTAAGAAGGATAAGTTAATATGGTAATTATCTCCACTATGAGAACTGTTGTCAGACATTTTCTCCCCAAGTCATATCCCAGGGTATAGTGAAAACACTGGCTCCCAGTGTCTACCTACTGTAGGTAAGATTCTGTGTAGGGCATTAGTCTGGTTTTATGTAATTAACTTGTTTATTACTCACTAATGCCATTTGTCTGTTGTCTCTTCTGTTAGCCTCTAGCCACCAAGAACCTGAGAGGTAATAGTCATCCACAGTATCTTGCTCTCCCCTTCTGCTGTTTGTAAAATGTGTGCCCTATCCTGTGACTTTAAGCACATTAAGTTTGTAAGGTGTATGTATTAAGGGGAAGGCTTCTTTGATCTTGGGGTGTTTAGTTTTGCAGCTTAACAAAATGTTCCTAACAATTGATTGCATTTTAACTGATATTGTTTTCATAATAGGTTCTTTCTTACAGACAAAATGCACATGGCTAACTCGGTCATCATTGGGAGTCCTTGGCAAGATGCTATACATCAGAGGATGAGACTGAGTCAAAACAGCAGGGATTACATACCCAATAGTTCATTCTGAATTCCTAAACCATTACCTAGATGTTTTATTTTTGGGATCTGTTTAGCACCTATTGTGAAGATCACATGGAGCACTAGTATCCCAATTTATATTTGAACAGTTCCATTATGACACACAGATGTCTGTGCTTTTTTTGTCCAGCTGTTTAGCATATCAGTATTATAAAGATTAAGGGCTGTCTGGCTGACTTGTCTTTTAAGTTGATTCAATTAACTTGAATAAAGGAAGCACTTTTGGAGGAAAAATATATGCTCATTCTTCTTTCTCACTATGCAGTAAAAGCTGTCACAGTTTGTAGGTGCCTGCTACCACCTATTTTCTTGTACTTTGCACATGGCGTGGCACTGGTATACCCAGGCGTGGCTCCAAACACTACAGCAACTGATGGGAAAACAGGCACTTTTGGGAGTGAGGGTGGTGCCGGCATACCACTGCCACACATGCAGTCTTCGGGTAGGGGGTGGAATCATACAAGCAGATGGCATTTTTTGGCATCTTCTGTCTCCTTTTTTTAACCACCCCACCTGTTGTGATCTAGAGCTACCACTACCATAGCAGATAACCCAGGAAACCATGCACACACCACCCACAGATACACAGTGTGAAGATATTATATAAAGTGTAAACAGAGATTTAGAGTGGTGCCAGCCAGGATGCAACACAGTAGTGCTGCAGTATGTCACAAAATGCTGCAGTATGCTGCAGGGGAACACTGTCATTCCATGGCACTTGACCCTTTTATGTTCATCCTTGCACTTGCGCAAAGCATACATTTTGATATGATAGTGTGGGTTTTGAGAGATGTGTCGCTGTCATTCCAGTGCAGGCAGTCTGCAGGGGGCTCGTCAGTGTCAGAACAATCATCAACCAGGCTGATCATGAGACTGTTCATGTCTTGCTGGGTGGAAACTTCCTGTAGTTCACAGAAAAGAGCCAGCCCCATCATAGGGCGTTTCTTTCCTTTCATCTGCATAAGCTGCACAGCAAGCACAGCTAATTAGCTCACACCATAGCTCCATTTGTCCTCCTCTCTTTCAGCAAAATGCCCCCATGTGATGTTATTCTCATTAAGTGTAAACAGCCCATGGCAGTTCACCCTGTTGATGCCTTTTAACTACTTAAAGAGCAGCTCTGCACTTCAGCATGTGCTTTCATAAATACGATGTTTTGTTTGTTACAGTTTACTAAAGAATACTTTTTTTTTTCATTTTCAATGATGCTTTCCAAGGTTTACATCACATATTGGTACGCAATCTAAAAAGTCTGCATAGAAAGCATTTGAGAACATTTGTCTCTTCCCTGTTAACCTCACAGTGCCTTTGTTTATAACATCATAGTGCTCACCATGACAACAGACTGTGATGTCACAAACAGCAATTGTGTGGTTAGCAGGCGTGAGCCAGATACCTTTTGAAAGACTCCGTGAAATAATTGCTGCATTATCTGCAACATGTCCCTAAAAATACCACCGGCAGCTTGATCTGGTTCTGTAAGTCAGTTTACATCTCTACAAATGTTCCCCTACACTTGCCCCTTGGTCGCACCTGGAAATGAGCCTCGGCTCAGTGTGCCTCTCCTGATCATAAACTTTCAAATAAATAAATACAATTTCGTAGGCCAACACCAGGGGAAAATAAAGAAAATAACAAATAACTTGGAAACAGTAAAAGCAAAACGTAATTGGTGTAACTCTAGGGTTTTTAAGCTTTTCTTTATAATAGTGAGTTGCTCTTTAAGCATCTTGATCATCTCACCCCTCTCTCATCTAGTCTCCAATGAATATATACCCATGTCATCCAGTCCCTGTTGCTCATGGATCAAACTGGTCACTTTTGTCTGTACTTCTTCCAGGTGATCCCTATCCCTTTTCTTGTCTGGGTTTTGGAACTGGACAGCATACTCTTGGTGCGGTCTAACCTATGATCTATACAGAAAAAGGATTGCTGCCTTTCTCCTGCTTCATTAGCCCCTCAATATGCATCCCAGCATCCTATCTGCTTTCTTGTATGCTTTATTGCATTGAGCTGATGATTTAAGACTGTCACTAATTTTAAGTCCTAAGCCCCTCTTTTCAATTGTTTGAGCTAGCAAACTCCTACCAGCCAGTATTTAGATTTTATTTTATTTTTATACTAGTGCATAACCTCACATTTCGTGGCATTGAATTTGAACTTCCAAATATGTTTGTTAGGTCCTCCTTTAGCTCTCTTACACTTTCTTCCCAATCCACCCTACCACAAATATTTTTATCATCTTATCTTTATGCCCTCTCCTGTATCATAAATAAACATGTTTTTTTTTTTGCAGTTGTTTAACCAGGAGTGGCACACTAAGCTGATAGCTTGTTTACAGGTGCAACCTGGGAGCACAGGGAAGTTAAGTGACTTGCGCATGGTCACACAGTATGCACGTGGGGGCTGTGGGATTCAAACCCAGGTCTCCAGATTTGCAGCTCAGAGCCTTAAACCACTGCACTATACTGCCTCCCATGTTTTTTTTTTTTTTGTTAATATAATTTTTATTCATAGAATTTTCAAGTTTACAACAGGGGGAAGGGGTTACAGCAGTCGGATGTTCATCATAAAACATACATTTGATCTTATACAAAGCAGAATACACTTTGGGTAGCAGACATGGCAATACAAAAATACTTTCTACTAAGCTTTACACAGAGTAGGGGTACATAGACACTATTATTTTAACATTCATAAGTCCCAGTTTATTGGCAAGCACAACACTTTCTTTCCCCTTTATTCATTCATTCTCCCTTCCCATCCAATTCCCCTTCTTCCCCTCGTTCCTCTCACCTGGCCACCCCCCATCCTATTTCGGGTTAATTTAATCAGGGGACAAAATTAGGGTCCCAGGTCATAATATAAAGGATCCACTTTGTCCATTTTTGAGTACATAAATTGGCCTGATCATTTAATTGATATGAAATTTTTTCGGCCTTATATATTTGATTCACTGTATCTCTCCATGCTTCAATAGTTGGGGGTTGTGGTGAGAGCCACAGTCTGGTTATGGCCTTTTTTGCCGCCATAAGGGCTATCCCCAACAAGTATCTGTTTTATGGGTCCCTGACCTCGGGGGAGGACAAGTAGTAGGAAGCACTCTGAGGTTAACGTGAATTCTGTATTCAGTATGACTGATAATTCCCTTTGTAGAGAAAGTAAGAAGGGCTGTGGGACAGGGCAAGACCAGAAGATATGGGTATGGTGTGCAGGCGACATCCCGCACTGGCGCCAGGAACTCTTGAGGGTCGAGGGGGAGAAGTGAGCTGTTTTAGCTGGCGTGAGGAAGAATCTGATCATTAATTGCCATGAGAACAATCTCCAGGTGTGGGAGCAGGTGAGCTTCGACACAAGAAGCCAGCCCTTGTCCCACTGTTGTGGAGAGATGTCTGTTCCTATCTCTCTCTTTGCCATTTATCCTGTATTTTAATGAGATTTATGATAATAGTGTTATTGAGGACCCTGTAGAAGGAGGAAATGGCATGCGGGATCGGGCTTGCAGAAATGGTAGTTTGAAGTAGTGAGATTAATGGGGGTATATTATCAGGATTCCGTCGATCAGTAGCTAGGGAGTAATAGAAGTGTCTAAGTTGCAGAAATCTGTAAAAATCCACCTGCCCATGGGACTGTTGCAGCTCCTGGAAGGGCCTAAACTCATTACCTTTGAGTAACTGGGAGAGGGGTAAATGTGAAGCCAGGCCCATTGTTTAAATGTGTGGTCTAACCAGTTAGGCTTAAAATTCTCCAGGAGGGCAATCGGGCACATGTAGATTAAAAAGGGTGATAGAGCCAGTCGTCTTCTAATTGCCCTCCAGGTTTTGAGCTGATGTACAATCCAAGGGCCTGGGTTCGACTGAGGTAGCTGGGGCGGTGACTTATATAGAGTTGTTCTTACCAGTTCATAAAATGGGAGCCAGCTTTCCTCCATTTCTCTCCATTTAGCAGGGGTGCTTCGTGCGAAGTGAGCTGCAAGAAAAGAGAGGTGGGAGGCCCAGTTGTATCATTTTAAATTTGGCAGGGCAAGTCCGCCTCTCAGCCGGGAGAGGCAGAGTACTGAGAAATTTCTCTGGGGTGCCTGCCCAAATAAATTTCAGTATTGCTTTATTCCAGGACTGAAGTGTTTTCACAGGGATGAGTGTAGGGACATTTTTAAAGATATATAACGACTGGGGCAGGGTCACCATCTGAATGACTTTTACACGTTGAATTAGATTGAGCGATAGTATTGCCCATCGATTAAGATCTGCCTGCAATTGGGCTTAAAAGGGGTCATAGCTGTGTCTGATTGTCTGCTGGGAAGACCGGGAGAGGTAGATTCCCAGGTACTTCATTCTGTCATGGTCCCATCTAAATGGGTGGGACTGCTTGAGTTTATGGGGGGGAAAGAAGTGAAACATAAGAGCATCAGTTTTAGTAGTATTTAATTTGTACCCCGAGCAGCCTCCATATTCTTCCAAGATCTGAAATACAGCAGGGACTGACTGTTCAGGGTTGGTCAGGAACAAGAGCACATCATCTGCATACAATGCGATTCGGTGCTCCTCACCCTCCATCCGCACCCCCTATATCTGTGAAGACCACCTGATTGCCTGGCCCAGGGGCTCGATGAAAATGACAAACAGTCCGGGGGACAGAGGGCAACCTTGGTGTTTGCCCCTGTGTAATGGGAAGTACTCTGAGTGGTGGCCTGCAATTTTTACACATGTCTTTGGGGAGGAATACAAAGCCCGAATCGTAGCTACAAACTGTGGAGGGATCCCCATCTTGAGCATTGTGGTAAACAGGAAGGGCCATGAGACCCTGTCGAATGCCCTCTCAGCATCAAGGCTGAGAAGGACTGATGGAGTGCCTTGAAGTTGCAACTCCTGTACCAAATGCAAGGCCCTTCTGGTGTTATCAGTGGTTGACCGGGAGCTGACAAATCCAGTTTGGTCCAGTGCTATGAGGTCTGGGAGAATCGCATCAAGGCGTTTAGCCAAAATGTACATTAGAATTTTATAATCTATGTTTAGTACTGAAATAGGGTGATATAAACTGCACAACTGTGGGTCTTTATCTGGTTTAGGGATGACAGAGACAGCGGCATATGACCAGCTTGGGTGGGGTCACGTCCCTTTGTTAGATCATTGTAGGTTTGAAGCAAAAGGGGGCCTACCTTGGATTCCATACATTTGTAAAATTCTGTCCCGTATCCGTCAGGACCGGGGGCCTTCATTGTCTTTAAATTGGAGATGACATTTTTAAGTTCTGCGTAGGATATGGGGGTGATAAGGCCTTCCCGTTGACCCTCATCAATTTTGGGAAGATCTAAGGGGGAAAAAAAGTCCTCGATAGTGCTTTGGACATTCTTTTGGTCCGGGGTGTATAGTTTCGAATAACAGTCTGTAAATGCCCTTGAAATTTGCCCTAGCCTTGAGTGGGTTGCTCCCGTTACCAGGTCTCTTAAGGTAACTATAATGGAGAGACGCCTTTGTTTCCGCAGGCGAAAAGCCAGCAGGTGAGAGGCCCTGGGGCCCACCTCTCCATACCTCTGCCTAAGGAATGCCAGAGCTATCTCAGTGCGTTGCATGCAGAGCTTATCTAATTCCTGCTTAATCTGTCTCATCTGTTCGGCCACAGAAAGGTCCCCCTGCTAGTGAGCAGTTTGGAGGAAACTAAGGGTCTGTTCTAATCTTGTCTGTCTCTCTTGATGGTGCTTTGCTAGGATGATGGTATATTGTATCAGATGGCCCCTTAGTACTGCCTTTAGTGTATCCAACCTAATGGCTGGACTCATGCCCAGTGCCCCATTGTCCTCTAATATCTTCTGTATCTTGTCCCCAACCCAGTTCCTGAAAGACTCACTTTTCAGGTGAATTGGGTTAAGTTTCCAGAAGGTATTACGTCTGTCTAGGCCCAGATCCCATTGTGTAATCACTGGGGCATGATCTGAATGGATAACGTCCCCCATGGTAGCATCACTAAGGAGCCCAAGGTTTTCTTTTTGTGTGTAACAGTGGTCAATCCTAGTGTATGTACCATGTGCGTTAGAGTAGTAAGAATAACGTCTGTCTCTTGGGTGGAGAGCGCGCCACATGTCCAGCCAGCCCACTTCTTGGACAAATCTCTTGAAGAATTTATGAGGGGCCGGTTGCCTACTTTTGGCAGTGTTAGTAGTGTCCAATGTGGGGCTCGGGGTTATATTAAAACCCCAGCAAGAATCAGGGTACCCTTGGACAATTCCAATTTTTTCCTTAGCAAGAAACCAATTGTTAGGGTTGAGGACCCTGGGGGAAAATAAGCCTTCGCCAGAGTCAATTCCTTACCCTCCAGTACTCCCTGGACTATAACCAGGCAGCCCTCCTCATCCACCCACTCCCAGGTAGCCTGAAATGGGATCTGGCTGGAAATCAGAATGGCGCCCCGCCTCCTACCACCAGTATATGAAGATGCAAAAACCTGTGAAAACCCTTTGGATGCTAGTTTTGTGTGTTCATTAGCATTCATGTGCATTTCTTGAATATAGGTAATTCCTGCTCGACTTTTCTTTAACATTGCAAGCATTCTGGAGCGTTTGATGGGACTTCCCAACCCATTTACATTTAAAGATATGACTTGTAATGATTGCTTAGCCATTCATATTTCTCTTGTATATATAGATATTCTGCTAACCCCGTCTACTATTCCCCAACCTACACTTCTGCCAACATCAACATCAGCTGCATTAAAAGGTGACAGCCTACAACTTAGTGAGGGAAATAAGGGTCCCAGCTACGATCTGCCTGAGGGCTGTGATGCCTTCCCACCGACGCAGTTCCTTTTGCGACCCCTTTTTCCATGCCTTCATTGCTGGCTTAGTCACCAAAGCCTTACTCGGGGGCCTCTGCTCTGATATTATCTGGAAGCCTTCTTTCTTAAGACCTTGTATTGCCTCTCCGTAGACTGGTACGTTTTGGCGTCTTCTGGAAGCTGGACTACTAATTTTGCCGGGTATGGGGTTCTGAATTTGATTTTGGCCTCTTTAACATTCTGAGAATAGGAGCGTAGGCACGTCGTTTGGCTGCAATAGCAGTGGGGTAGTCGTTGTTCACGTAGATATGCTGATCATGATGTTTTACTACCCCCCTTTGCCAGGATTTATGAAGTACCAACTCTTTATCCTGGTAACGCAGGAACCTTATTAGGATAGCCCGTGGGCGATTAACTGTCTGTGGGCCCAGAGTGCAGTGGACGCGATCCATCTCCAACAGGCAGCTATCCGGTAAATCTAGTGCTTTTTTAAAAAAACTGTTGCATGAAGAATATAGGGTCCCTGCCCTCCAAACCCTCCGGAAAGCCTGAAACACGAATATTATTTCTTCTACTGCGTGCCTCAGCATCCTCCACTCTCCCGCACAGTTCCTGCATCTCCTTGTGGAGTTGGACAATTGCAGGGTTTTATTTAACTCTAAAAATTGATTAGCGTTTTGCTCATAAACATGCCAAAACTTTGTGAAAATTAATAGCTCTTGCCTCACTGTGTTTAAAAAAAACACAGCACTTCTAGAAAATCTATGCAAATACTTTCTGTACAGTTAATACCGTCCCAAGAAAAAAACTGCTAATCAATTATTTAAAACCCTGCAATTGCGTTTTCGGTGTCATCTACGCGGGAGTCCATGGTCGTGGCCTGCCCCTTCAACTCCTCCATTCTCTTTTCCATTTTTCCCCATGTCCGTTCATAGCGCTGCAAAAGTAGAACAGGTCTCTCTTCTAAAATCCCTTAGCCCTCGCAGCACTAGGTCCATTTGTCTGGAGATTTTCAAGAGCCCTGCGACTTCCATGGGCATGGATTCACTTCGCGACGAGACATGCGAGCCATCATTGTCCGAACCATTGCCATTGAGCTCGGCAGAGTCCAAAAGCGGCTTGATTTTTCCAGTCTTTGACTTGGGCATCTTCCCTGCTCTCCTCCACTGATTCTGATTTGAGTTATGGATGCCGAGTTTTTAGTGTTTTTTTGCCTTGATGGGGACAGAGCTTAGTGCTCAAGCTGCTCCCAGGGGCATGACGTCACTGGAAGTCCTGTCTCCCATGTTAACCAGCACTGGACCAAGAACCAAGCCCTGGGATATTCCACTTGTCACCCTCCTCACCATTAATTTGACTCCATTAAGTACAACCCTCTGAATTCTGTCCTGAAGCCAGTTTGCCACCTGAGTCAGCCCCGCTCCTTCCCCTGTATCCTTCATTGTTTTTCACCAGACTATTATAGGTTACAGATTCAAAAGCCTTGCTTAAGTCCATATATATGACATCCAGAGCTTTACCGATGTCTAAATATTGGGATATCCCATTGAAGAATGCTGTCAGATTTGTCTGACAAGACCTACCCTATACAAATCTGTACTGCTTCCTATCCTGGCGCCCCTGCAAATCCAGGAAGTCCCCTGGCTTTTCTGTTATAATAGTCTCCAGCAGTTTACTCAGTATAGATATCAGGCTAACCAGCCTGTAATTTCCAGGGTCTCCTGTATCTCTGGCCTTGTGTAGCAAGATGACATCTACCACCCTCCAATCACCAGGAATCTCTAGGTCAGTTAGAAGAGCCACCAGGACCCATGCCAACTCTCTCAATATACCAGGAGGTCACTCATCTGGGCCTGATTGCTCAACTTTCATCCCCCAATTAACCCTTAAGAACTCTTTTGGTTGAGCTAGAAATCTCAGGCCAGTTTAGTTCCCCCTTGCATGGATACTACCTTCTGGGAAAGGACCCCCCCTTCTCAATCATAAAAACTGAACAGAAGTACTCGTTAAGAATCTCAACCATTCGCTTAGCATCCTCCACCCAAAGATTTCCCTTTCTTAGCCAGTCTAACCCCCCTTTTACTTTTCCTTCTTTCCCATATATAATTATAAGGTGTATTCAGAATATAGAACTTACCACGAATTGAATACAAACTGGAGTTTTCAGGTTTGTTAAGGATTAACCCACTGAGTATAGGTTCATTCATAACAGGACAGTTAAAATATCCCACACATATCCCACAGGCAACACGGCTTCAAGCGCAGGGAGGTGTCCTCATCTATTCAGCATGCCCCCACAACTTCTACATCAGTAACTGAAAAGCTATTCCAAAATTACATAAACTCATCTCAGGGGCCCTTACCTGCCCTCACTCCATCCCAGTGCAAATAACAGGTGTCTACTGCACACCAGACGAACCCTCCAACTTGGCCAGAGATATACAGTGAAGCTCGCCAGCATGAAGCCCAACTGCAGAATTCTGCAGCAGAGTTACTGCAAGGAACAATTCAGTTTCAGTGGGAGTTAATCGTCTTTGTCATGCAGGGAAACTGTGCTTGATCCTAGCGGGCTTCACTGTACTTCAGAAGGTTCTGGACTCTTTTCCCGTAGGTGAGCATATTGTGCTTGGCGACTTGAACATTAACTGGCAATTGGCAGCAAGTTCCCTTCACACAACAGCCTTCACTCCACGGTCAAAGCCCTGAAGATGCACCTACTAATCTCAGCACCCGCATGCTTCAACCCCAAATCAGACAACTGCAGCACGATAGACTGGGTGCTGGCATCCCACCCACAAAGAATCTTCTTCTCCGGCACCTTGTCAGATATTTACAGTGACCACTGTATGACGTATTGTGTACAGAAAATTAAATCCAACAAAAGCCTCCCCCCCCCAAAAAAAAAATAACCTATGCCAGATCATTTAATTCATTCTGCCCTGACAGTTTCAGGATGTTCTGGCAGCCAACTGGTTCCTGTCCTATCAGCCCTCCATCCGGATGAGGCACTGGCATGCTTTTCCTTCTTGTTCCTAGATATCTGCGACAAACATGCATAGAAACATAGAAACACAGTGTGTGATGGCAGATAAGGGTCACTGGGCCCACCCAGACTGCCCATTTTTTTTCTACCTTCACTTTTTGCAGCAGACTCTATTTGATTTATGGTGCAATCTATTCCCCCCATTCTTTACCCTTAAGATTCCCTTGTGCCTGTCCCAGGCATTTTTGAACCCCACCACTGTTTCTGTTCCCACTACCTGCACTGGAAGACTTCTCCAGGTATCTACTACCCTTCTGTTAAGAAATACTTCCTCAGGTCCCTCCTAAATCTCCCCCTCCAGCTTCATAGCCTGCCCCAGTGTTTTAGAGCATCTTTTTCTCTGAAAAATACCCCCCTCTCCTGTACCTTATTTACACCTGTGAGGCACTTAAAGGTCTCTATCATGTCCCCTCCTCCCTCTTTTCCTCCAGGATGTAAACATTTAGCTCCTTTAGCCTCTCCTCATTCTTGTGATGCAGACCCTGCACCATTTTGGTAGTCCTCTTCTGGACCACCTCCACTCTGTCTACATCCTTCTTGAGATGTGGTCTCCAGAACTGAACACGGTACTCAGGGTGGGGTCTTACTAGTGTTCTATATAGGGGAAGCACTACCTCCCTCTTCCTGATGGTGATATCCCTTCCTTTGCCCTCCAGAATCCCACTATCCCTTCTGACTGCCTTGTCATACTGCCTGGCCTCCTTTAGGTCATCCGGTATTATTACCCCAAGGTCTCTTTCCTACTTGGTCTTCACCAGTATCACTCTGCCCATATTGTACTCTGCTCCTGGGTTTCAGTGGCCCAAGTGCATTATTTTGCACTGTTTTTTCATTAAAATTCAGCTGTCCTACCCTTGACCACTCTTCCAGTCTTTTCAGATCCCTGCTCATCCTTTCCACCCCCCAAAGTGTCCATTCTATTGCAGATCTTGGTGTCATCCGCAAAGAGCAAGACCTTCCCTTCCTGTTCCTCTGCTATGTCACTGATAAAGACATCGAAGAGGACCAGTCCCAGCATTGATCTCTGAGGTACCACGCTGTTCACCCTCCCTTCCTCGGAATGAACTCCATTTACCACTACCCTCTGTGTCCTATCTGCTAACCACTTTCCTACCCAGTTTACCACCTTATTACACATCCCTAAGTCATCCAGCTTGCTTACCAGTCTCATATGTGGAACAATGTCAAAAGCCTTACTGAAATCCAGGTAGGCCATGTCCATAGCTCCTCCCTGATCCAACTTCTTTGACATCAGTGGAAGAAATCGATCAGTTTAGTTTGGCATGACCGTTCCCCTGTGAAAGCATGCTGGCTTGGGTCCTGTAATCCATTGGCTATAAGATATTCCACGATCCTTTCCTTGAATAGTGTTTCCACTGACTAAGCAGCACAGAGCCTTTGGCCACCACTTCCCCTGAATAACAACTGAGCTCTTCCTGCGGCGGAACTCAGACTGAGTCTGGCACAGTTCAAGTGGGCTACCCCAGGACAGGCAAGCCTACACCACACAGCCTAATTAAACCTTCCCCCAGTGTGGCACAGACCTCAACTAGTTCCTCCTTAACCAATGACACCCTCAACCCCACAATAAGTGCACTAGTATGATTAAAAAGGCCAAATCTGACTTCTGTAATGACCAGCAGACCCAGAACTGGAACAATGGCAAAAGATTCTGGGACAATGTCTCTGCGCTCCTTGGCAAGGGAGTTAAAGCAGCAAAGCAATGAAAAATGCTTTCCCCCTAAAAAAACATCTAGTTTCAGATACAGTTACTAAAAATATTAGTATAGCTGCCAAATGTACTTGTCTTGGTACTTCCTGTACTGTGTACCGTGAGTCTTTTTTTACTTTTTTAATCCTAACCCTTGCCAGGTCTATAGGGCTACTCTATGCAAAATGTGTCAGTCATGTTCTTTTCTTGAGAAAAAAAAAACTCAATTAAAACATTTATAAAATACTCAAATTTTGTTGAAATTAGAAAACTGTACCACCAAATAAAACTGGAACATACCTGGAATCTTTTACAGTAAAAAAGGTAGGGTCATTTTTTTTGCCCAGTTCTGTTGCATTGCTGCTTTAAAACAACTCCTCAAATGCTTACGGTGGAGGGTTGAAAGATCCTTTATCCCACTGAAATTGCTGATTTCGTCAACACAGCTTTTACTGACCTCAGTTCTGTCATCCCCACTGAGCCTGCCCAGAACCCCTGCAGGGAACCAGGTCTTGAATCACCCCAGATGGTGGGCTCTGAACCAAGGTACCAGATATTCTACTTTAAAGCTGTTTCAGTCAAAGACACCTCAAAATACATCAGTAGAGTGCTTGGCAAAACTAGATTAGGGAGTGACTTGCTGGATATGAAACTTCTTGCCCTGGTAGTAGAGGGACTTTCCTATCCCATCTCTAGAATTTTTAGCTTTTCCTCTGTGCTACTCGTAGTTCTCAGACAAATGAAAATTTGCAGTGGTTATACCATTTTCAAAAACACTGACCACACTAGCCTTGCCAATTACAGACCTGTTTCTATTCTCTGACCCCTGTCTAAGGCCCTTGAGAAAAAAGTCTCTGATCAACTTGTCACACACCTAGAACAATACCGTGTCCAGTGTGAACAGCAGCCTGAACTCCAGAAGCTCTATAGCACCAATGCAGCATTGTTGGAATATACAAGCTATGTTAGTGAGGCCCCTGAGAATGGTGACCTAGTCAGAGCTATATATTCTGACCGTACTAAAGCTCTCTATCTGGTCAGGTCTATGATGGTCGGTCGATTTTGTTGTTGACCGACTTTACAGTGACTCCTTTATGTAGACCGCATTTGCAATTGGCATAAAGGGAGTTGCATTGAACCTTATTTTCTTTGCCCCCGTTTTCCCCATGCGGGAGGTGGCTCTGCCTCCCACACTCTCCCCACTTAGATAATCAACTTTGAGTTGGAGTTGCTTTGGGGAGGGGTGCAATACCCCCAGAAAGCTGTTCCAGGGTCCCGCACCGATACTACAGTGACCTGGCGCTGTTGTCGCTGTAATGTTGGGCGATGTAAAGTTGCCGTGGAAGCATCAGTATACCAACCTGGTTAACCGTCCATAAGCTTCTACTTAAACTCCTTGGCCCAACTTTCTCACAGAACACAGTTGATTGGTTCCGCAGCTATCTCACTAATCATTCCCAGTGGGTGAAGACTGAAAAAGAATCAGTGTCCAACATTAAGGAAGTATCTATTGGTGTTCCCCAGAGCTCCTTCTTGGGCCCACTTTTAGTTGGTCTCTTCATAAATCAACTGCCTGATGCTCGTCAGACAGCCAACATACTCCTCCTGTACTGATGATGCTGTCATCTATTCCAAAAACTCTGACCATGGCAACCTTATCACCACTCCCTAAGGTAAATGTAGGTCACTTAGAAACTGGTTCTCCAATAACAAACTGGTCCATAATTACAAAAAAACCAGGACCATGCTCTTCTGTAGCCTCCCACAAAACATTTGTCATCTGAAATGATCAAGGTCAAAACTTTGAACAGGTGGAGACCTTCAAATATCTTAGTGTAACTCTGGATGACACCTTATTTTTTTGCACCCCCATGTTGACAATCTGGTGGCGATAGTTAACAGAAGACTGGATGCCATATACCGTAACAGGGACAATCTCACTGGGGATGCTAGACACCTTGTTGTGACCAGCTGCATTCAGTCACTTCTAGATTATGGGCTACCTGTCTATACAGCTGCCTGTGATATGATGCTAAACAGAGTGAAACTGATCTGTAAGAAGACGTGCTGCTTTGTACTCGGTGCAGATAACTGCACTCACAGTTGTACCCTTTATGCACTCACTAACTAGCTGCCTTTACCAACAGAGTAAAGCTCCAGACCAGTGTGCTAGCCAAAAAGGCGCTCTTAGGCCAAAAACCCTTTGCTTTATCAAACTGCTTCTGCATCATCTCCAACCAATAAAACACCAGGAATGTGGCCAATAATGCTCTTAAGCCTCCTTTCTGGCATACTCACCTAGGCAAGTGGTCATCTGCTGTCAGGGCCGCTAACTGGTTCAGTGAATTGCCTGATACCCTGCTGAATCTCCCCAAGTTGAATCAGTTTGAGATCTTTGTGGTCCGCCTTTGCAGTCCAGTGCAAGTGTAACCATGAACAGGTTTATCTGGTTTCTCAGTGTACATAACCTGTGACTTTTTATACAACAGTCTGTTTTGAATTGTTTCAAAACTGTATGTAACTGTTCTGCCTTAAGTGCTTGGAGTCTAACTTGACTGCATTTCCTCTGCAACTGCTTATTGTACTTTTTTTTTGTGACTAAGTATTTGACGTGGAATTTATGTAAATGAACACATGCTCAAAGCTAATCTCCAAAGTTTTGAATAAATAAATAAATAAACAAATGACAATATAGAAAAATTGTTGAAGTGTTTTTGCCTCCAGACATCTGACTTTATCTGTGCCCTAGAATGGGCAGGGGCCCTGGCGGCACCTTTGCAGCCCAATCTTAGTGATTTTGCATTAGTGGTGTGAAATGACATTTCAGCCAGTTTTTATAAATGACACCTGTCATGTTCAGAAGGGGGGTCATAAAAAGATTATGTTGAAATATTTGGGGTCAAAAATGTCACAAATGTTTTTTTATAAAGTAACATTTTCAAGGATGGCCATTGGTCCAGTAGGGAATGCGTTGCCTTCCTATGCCAGAGACCTGAGTTTGGGTGCAGACTCAGTCAGCCAGCTGAAAGGGCCGAGGCTGGGAGACATTTAGGCCAGGATTTGAAAAGCAACATCTGTCGGCTTCATGAGGTGGTGTGAAAAAATGGCTATATCAAAAATTTGGACTTTGAAAAATGACAGCTGTCACACTCTTGAGGTGATGTAAAAAAAAATTATATTTTGACAATCTGGGGTCAAAATATTGAAAATTACCAAAGTTATGAGTGAGTGCAGGAAATTTTCAAAGTACACCCATAATTTGGTCATTTTTATGTTGTCTTGCATGCGTAGCGCAGACAACATATTGTGGTTACTTCAGTGGAGAAGCAGGTTTTGGAGGTGAGGTCCTGCTGCAGCCAATGGCGCCACTGCTTTTTGTGGCCGGGCTCTGTGGCGCCAGTGGCATAGCACGCTGTCTATGACAGCAGTTCAGAAAACATGCCACCACCCTGAAAGAAATTAGCTGCTGCAATCAGGGAGTGACACGGAGAGGTCACTGATTGCAACAGCCAATTACTGCTTGCCTCTTCTGGTGTCCTTGTCAAGCAACATGGTGGCGGCTTTCCAGTCAGCTTCTCATAGACCCCACAGAAGCCGAGGGACAGCTGCCGCCTTTCACAGTCCCTTTGAAAGCCGACGGGGGGTGCCCAATCCCCCTGTCATCATGCTCCCTTCTAATTTAACTTGACAACGGGGGTGCCCAATCACCATCAGCATAATGTCCCCCCCATTTCTTGTGTGCCGAGGGGGTGCCCAATCCCCTCAGCTCATGTGGCCCCCCAACTCTGTATGTGCTGGCGGGGGATGCCCAATCTCCGTCAGCTACAGACCCCCCCACCATCAAACACACAGGTGGCATGCTGGGAGCCCACCCCAGTGTGCCAAATGTCCCTGAAAAAAAAAAAAAACAGTCCCGCAATGTTTTTTTGGTTTTGCTTTAACCCTGTAAAACAGAAAACAGTCCCTCATTCAGTCCATGGCCCCTCCCCCAACCCGCACCCACCCTCTGCGCACCCTGCCTCCCCACACCCCCTCACCCCATACTTACCCCTGGAGCCCAGCGTGACGATCTTCGATGGACCAGGAACACGTCTGCACTCTTCAAAGCCGACCGCGAAACGGAAGAAATGACGGTAAGCTGTATAAGGGCATAAATAGTTTTTTTTCAACTTTGGTGCATATCTTGGTCATTATTGGGAATTTTGTCACCAGATTTTCAACATGTGGTTATTGGAGCCCCTCCTCATGAATTCAGTCACTGTCATGGCATTATTCCGTCCCAAAAGGTGATTTTGTGGTCATTGGGCAGAATCACCTTTCGGGACTGTGCAATGAAATGACAGTGTCGCTGTTCATGAGGTGGCCTCCCAAAAAGCGTATGTTGCATATTTGGTGAAAAAAATTCAAAAAAATGACTGTGTTATGAGCATGCGTTGAGCAGTTTCCACGTGCACCCATAACTTCGCCAATTTGTAATATTTTCACTCCAGATTTTCAACACTGGCATTTTTTCACACCTCCTTATGGACAGTGCAGCTGTCATTTTTCACATCCTGGCTGAAATGTGTTTTCGCCCTAACAGTGCAGAATAGAGCGGTCGCTGTGGGAAATCAGTGTTTGGGACAGATTACAAAAATCACAGCAACACTGTTCATGAGCAGAGGTCCTAAAATGCCTATGTTGAAAATTTGGTGACAAAAGTCCATAAAATGACTATGTTACAAGCGTGCATTGCGCAGATTCCACGCACACTCATAACTTCGACAATTTGTAATGTTTTCACTCAACATTTTCAGCATTGTCAGTTTTGCACACGTCCTTATGAACAGTATAGCTGTTATTTTTCAGAGCCTGCCTGAAATGTGTTTGCGCAAAAGTGGCGTACTATGGTGCGGTCACTGTGGGAAATCAACGATCAGGACAGATGAAGAAAATCATAGTGACAGTGTTCATGAGCAGAAGTCCCAGAATGCCTATGTTGAAAATTTGGTGAAATAATTCCACTAAATGACTGTGTTACTGAGTGTGCAATGCACAGTTTCTATGTATGCTCATAAATTCGAGCATTTTTAATATTTTCACTCAATATTTTCAGCACTGCCATCCCTTCACATCTACCTATGAATGGTACAGCTGTCATTTTTTACATCCTGCCCAAATGGTGTTTTCCCACATCTGACGCAGAATGGCGCAGTCGCTGTGAGAAATCAACATTCGGGACAGATTAACAAGATCACAGTGCCGCTACTCATGAGCAGACGTCCCTAAGACTTTCACGAGGTGGGGGGGTCACAAAAATGCCGTGTTGCAAATTTGTAGTGCAAATACCAACAAACGGCCGGGGCATTAGGGTTTCTAACCATAACGTCCCACCCTGTACAGACTGACAGGTGTCAGGGGTGTGTCTTTCCATTGCCGGCTGTCATGCTCACGCCATTCCATCCCCCCATCCTCAAGCCACTGACAGGCATTGGGGTAAGCCTTGGACTCTTTGGCCCCACAGTTCATCCCATTCTCCTATGCTGCACCCATTTCAGCAAATGTCCTTATGAAATGGGGTGACTGTAAAGCCGAACAACCCAAGGCACACCTCAGCACTTATTGGTGTCTGCAGAATAGGGTGAGGTAAAATGCCATGAGCGTTATGGCCGAATAGGGTGAGCATAAGGCCCGAGGACCCCAAGGCACAATGTGATATTTGTCGCACTGCAGGGTAGGGTGAGCTGAAATGCCATGAACATTATGGCCGATGCCCAAAGGCACACCTCAGTGCCTGTCAGTCTCTGTAGGGTGATGTGGGGTTTGTCGTCACTTTCATACTTCACTGCCATTTCTATTATGCATCTGTTCAACTTGTGCGCTACTGATGCCAGTGTCAGCAAGATAACATTCGCCATTGACAAATGCTTGTTTAATATTGGTGCCTATGCATGAATGTGCGTAAAGTCCACAGAAAACAGTCATATCCACAGTGTGCAGCTATTCAGCATGCAAGGCACAATTGAGTCACAGCATTCACTAATGCCAACATGGGCTGCTCGTACCTAGGTGGCAGGATGACAGGGCAGACATAGTGGGATGCGCACCCCACAGAGGCAGTGCCAGGATACGCAGATCCTCATCTTGACCCCGCTGTATATGGACATGGCAACCGCCAAGCACAATGCCACAAAAGTGAATGCCATGTAGTGCAACACAATGCACAGGATGGCAGCGTGTGGAAGAGATGCAGTGGGGAGCTCCCCACCACAGATGCAGGATGAATGGGCCAGCCATGTGAGTGGTCAGCACCGCGGCCATGTCCGGACACAGAGTAGAGCATGGCCCCATGCCCTGAACTTTGCCAGTGGCCAGGGTGTGTCAGTGAGAACTGCAGATGGCTGTACAGGGCCCAGTTCCTGACAACCACCACAGACGTGAAGGCGTGGTTATGGCTGGACATCCAGGCCAGCGTTAATGCCGCTGATCCGGAGACCAGGACCCTGACCGCAAACAAACATAAATGGTGTGACATGCATGCCACTGTAAAGAAGAAGGTCGCTGTGGCCACATGGGTACACCAGAGCACAGGAGGAGGACCCCCCAACCAATGACAGCCAGCTGACACCTATCGAGATGATGGTGGCAGAGACCTTCATTGACATAGGTGTCCACAGTGAGGTTGAAGGTGTAGACACCATGGAAGGTATGCATGCAATGGTAGGAATGGGGACACACGGGGATGGCGCACCATGCACGTAGTAACACACCTGTGTTGCTCCCACAGACACAGCCATGGAAGCACGGCCGCCAGCTGGGCCCCCCACACAAACCCTGGACTTGACTGATGTGCCACATGCACATGATGCCAACAAGCAGTAGGAGGCAGGGTCAGGTGGGTAACCATACCACAGGCACCCCAGCAAGTGTGCACCAACTGTAACCCCATACGGCTTAGTAATGTGCACAAATTCCCTGCAGGTACAGAGATGAACACAGAGACCCAGCATGAGTCAGAGATGGATGCCAAGAGCACAGTGGTGCCACAGGATGAGGGGTCTCGGGAGTCAGGCGAAGTGCTGGATGGAAGCATCTCTGGCCTGGTGCAGAGGCCATCCCCAGGACCACAGTGCCAGACTACTGATGGGGTACTGTGTGCAACCAGCGACCACACTATACCGGACAGGCATGGGAAGAAGTTCCCACTCCGCAATGTCACAGCCATGCCATGAAGACACTGGGGATGATGGCACCTTGACACGATCTACCAGCTGCACCCATACAACATGTGGTCAGGCCTACATGGAGGTTCAGTATCGTGAGCTACGGCAGCTGGAACTGGATAGGCTGGAAGCACAGTGCTGCAACACCGAGGTGCTCGTCGCAGTGACAAATGAGGTACGTGGCATGTACCACAGCATAGACCAGCTGGCAGACATACAGGTGCAGCTACTGGAGCACCTAGTGGGTCACCATGCACCACACAGTCAGGAACCACTCACACAGCCACACATATTGGATGCCCAAAGCCAGTGGTCCCCTTGCATGCCAGTCCCTGAGCAGAATGTGGCCACACAGCAGAGGTCCCTGGCCAGCACACAGGATGACATGACAAATCATGTGGGCACCGCTTCCATCCCAGACGCAGAGACCCACAGCTCCTAGACACAGATACTGAAAGCACACAAGGGGAGATACATGATGGCAGAACCAGCCAGGTAGGGCCTGATGGGGATGCCTCAGACGGTGTGGCCACGAACCACTCACAGGGCGGCAGGTGTTTCCACGGTGCAACCAGACAACATGCACCCACATGGAGACTAGGTACAAGGGTGTCGGTATGCCTCCGGATCAAATCAAAGAAGCCACATGGCCAGTAGTACAGCACATCCACACCTCACATAACATAGTATAAGCATACACATGCTGTGTCCACAGGTATGAGCACCCCCCCACACACGCACATGATTGAGGCAGCACACCCCCAATGAATGCCCCTACACACACACACAAACACACACCCTGAATACAATGGCATGACCTATCTCTGGCACACAGGACGGTCACCTCAAGGTGTCATACAGGCAGTGCCGGTGCATGCTGCTATGTGCTAAACAGGCACACCACCGTGCAACACTAACAGCATGTCATATAGGCATTGACACATGGGAGGCCCCCAAGCACATAACCATGGCACCATACACATGAGCCTCATGGCACACCGTGCAGGACTCACATGCACTTGCGATGCCCCCCCAACCCCCATGCACTGGTGCGCTCATTGAGTGGTAACATCATTGTGCACTTGTACCCCACGGTGGATGCGGCACATGCAGTCTATGATGCATACAGGTCCACCAATGTTCCAGACATGGATGCATATGCAAGGCCAGCACATTATATATGGTGGCGCATGCCTTGCCACATGTCCTGCTGAACCGCTGCTGATACCCATTAACACACTATAGCTGGAATGTTCCCTCAACCAATGCAATGCATGTTGCTTGGCCACCCACTGTCCACAGCTCACTGCACAGCTCCCCAGTGGCCACATCTTTCGGTGGGTTACCTGTGGATGTTCTGGCATGGGCACATTTCTACACTTCGCCATATTATGGAGCATGGCACACACAGTGAACACCCTGCATGCCCATCCAGGGGACACCATTATAGTTCCCCCGGTATGGTCCAGGCAATGAAACTGCATCTTCAATAGCCCAATGGCCCTCTTCATGATTCTCCTTGTCTTTCAGTGGGCATGGTTGCATGCCTCCTTCTCCACTGTGTTAAGAGATAGTATTGGTGTCATCAGATACAGGCAAAGTGAGTATCTGCTGTCACCTGTAAAAGGGTGAGAGAACATATACAGTGACATGCATACTGACATCTGTTTTGCAGGTACACTCACTGTAGCATACACATACAGTACTCACTCAACGGCCAGCTGTCCAGTCATCTGCCACGCAGCATGGCATCAAGTCATGAGGCATCCAGTATGTAGGCATTGTGGCATGATCCCAGGTACTTCGCACAGACGTTTGTGAAAATGCCATCCATGTCACACACCACCTGGCAGTTCACACTGTGGAAGCCTTTTCGGTTTTCGGAATGCCTCTTCATGCATGGAGGGTGTAAGCATGGCAATGTGTGTGCTGTTTATTGTGCTGTAGACATTCGTCATGCCATACATGGCATAGAATGCCTGCTTTGTGTCACTTATGCTGTCCAGTGCAGTGAGGAATTTTATGTGGTCATGAACGTGTGCAAACAGGGCAGCGGTCACCTGCGCCACTGCGCCGGACACAGATGACTGGCATACACCCACTGTATTGTCTGTCACATGCTGGAAGGAGCCAGAAGCATAGTACAGCAGGGCACATAGCACCTTGGTCTCAACCGACATCGCCCTGGACTGACGTGTCCATGGGGCAATGTTATCACAGATCATTTCACACAGCTGTGTGACCATGGCCCAAGGAAATCGAAACCTCTCAATGCAGTGTATGTCCCTCATTGTGGCTGCATCTAGCCATGGTCTGAAGACCCATGGCCTTGGGCTTGGTCACCTCCACTGCTGCATCTCCGCAGCTAGCAGGTATACATTCACCATTGGTCTGGGACACACCCTTCACCACTGTTACCATTTCCGGTCAGCCTGTGAACCACCGCAGCATCCCCTTTTAACATGGACAGCTCACCTGAGTGTACCTTTAAATGGGCGTGTCGCGGCTCACATGCATGACTCACTCACCTGTGCAGGTGACCTGTGCATGCACGCTGATCCATTTCAACTTATAATTTGCAGTCAACAGTTCTGCAGCAGTGATGGTGGCGGATTCTCTTATTCACGTTGTTCACTACCCCAGGCGACTGTGGCACATCTCCAAGAACTCCTTCACTGACCAGCACACAGGTGGTACCCTGTGTTGGATGCATGGGCAGGAGACGGTAAGTGCCATATCTGCAATTTATGTTCTGTGACAATGTGGGGTGTGGCCGCTGTCCATGGTGCTAACCAATATTTTCATTCATGTTCCTCACAGGATTACCTAGGACTGCCCCACCACCTGGAACGGTTTTGTCTGGATCAGCTGAATGGGGCACCATGTATGGTGTGGACACCCACCCAGAGCTGGAGATGTTGGCACCTTAAAAACCCTGCCTACCTGTCCCTGCACATAGAGGGTACTGAGGTGCACTACCTTGGTGATGGCTCCATTGTCTGGTGTGTGGAGATGCCCTCAATGATGAGTATTGTGTATCTGGTGCTGTCCCCCCCTGTGTCCCTAGATGGGCATGCAAATGTTCCTGTCACATGTGTAATGGTACTACTCTAATGTATGGTTATTCTATTGCAGTGCTACGGGGTCCAATTTGATGGTTGGTCTTGGTGATGCTTGGGACAATATACCTGTACGACACAGACACCAGCAACCTGGATGAAGGCCAGGAAGGAGTGCAGTAGGCTGCACTGATACCCAGGAGATGCCTTGGGACAGAACTTATGTGAGGGGGTTACCCCTGCTTTGGGACATTGCAACCATGGGCCAGATGTGTGCCCTCATATCATCATTTACACATGCCCATGTATTGTGTTTTGTTATGTTATGTTTTCGGGCCCATGTTTACATGGTACCAATTTTGTACTTGCGTGTTGGCAGTAATAAACATATTGTACATTAACACCGGTATGTTTCCTGTTTCATGGTAAGTGGGTGGTAGCCTGGGTGGTGAGCTGTGTGTTGCTGGGGCCTGGTAACACATCCAGGGTGATGGTGCTGGGGTACACACATGGGGGTGGGCAGCATGGGTATTGGTGTATGTGTACCACATCTGTGGCATGTGTGCCATGCATGTTCCTCACGTGCAGAGACATCAGATGGTGGCTGCAGTGTTTGGGACGGGCATGCCGGTGCCAGCATGCATGTGTCCGGTACAATGGGCACTGTCCCTGTGCTTACATACAGACCCTTGTGCTGTATCCCTTCTGTGTGCCACTGCCGCTGCCATACATGCCCTGTGTGCGGCCATGCCGTGGGGTTGGTGTGTATGCCCAGGAGTCAGTGTTGTGGGGACATGGGTGACAGGTCCACATGCAGCCCATCATTCCCCTCACCATGCACAGCCCTCGCCACTTGGTTCCACTGGTGTGCTATGGCACGTGTGCTACAATGCATGTCTGAGTGTGTGGGACGGATGAGTGTGTGGTGTTTCACACATGGGCGGCAGATTACAGCAGTGCAGCTGGCTCTGCTGTGCATACATCTATGGCAGCCCTCACCCTGCAGTAGGTATATGCGCCTGCCATCACATGCCTGGCTGTTCCACATTGTTTCGTGCATGTGCGCTGTGTCTGCCACCACATGCCATTATGCAGCCCCATGTACATGCCACGTGTTGTGGCCACAAAGCTGTGTGTGGGTGAGCTACATGGGCTCCTCTGTGCCCTTTGTGCATATCTTGACCTTGGGACTTGCATGTGGTTCACGCGTAGCTGCCTTGGTGCGCTCACTGTGCACACCGCGTTGGCTTCATGCATAGGATCCAATGATAGCCCAAATTTTCAACATGACCTTTTTGAGACCCCACCTCATGAACAAGGACAGTGAAATCCTGCCTGAATGGTGATTTCATGCAGTGATTCTAAAAATCACCCTGTGAGATGGATTTGAATAATTTCACTACCCTTGTTTATGAGGTTGGGTCCAAAAATAGCCATGTTGAAAATCTGGGCTAAAAATATTTAAAAAAATTACCAAGTTGTGATTAAAAGTTTAAAACACATTGAAATACATCTTATGTCACTTACCTTCTCATATCATTCCAAATTCTGGAAATCCATCAAAACCCTGTTCACTCCCCCTGCCCAGCCGCCCACCCCCTAACCATTCTGGGCAACAATGTATCAGACCCTAGTGAAGTTGCCTCAGCCATCAACACCTTTTTTACCAACTGTGCTACATCTCTCCTAACAAACCAACAAATCACCACACCCACACCCAGTCCTTTCGCGAAACCCCAGCATACCCCCCACACCACCACATTCTCTTTCCGTCCAGTCTCCACAAAAGAAGTTCTAGATGCCCTACGTTCCCTTGACCCCAACAAAGGAAAATGCCCTTTAGGACTGGACGCCAAACTCCTATACCTGTCAGCCCCTGCCATTGCCGCCCCCCCTAGCCAACCTCTTGAACCTCTCTTTCTCCACAGCACAAATTCCAGCAGCTTGGAAGGAGGCAGTTGTCATCCTGCTACCAAAGGGTGGGGATCCATCTGTGCCCAGAAACTATCACCCTATCTCTCTTATCCCAATTCTGGCCAAACTACAGGAACATCTAGCCCTCATCCAACTCACACAATTTCTCGACTCTACCTCCTTCTTCACCCCTTATCAGTTGGGATTTCGCAAATCTCACTCCTCCATCATAGCGCTCCTAAGACTCTCAAACGATATTTCCTCAGGAATGGACAAGGGGCATATCACCTCGGCCATATTCATAGACCTGGCCAAAGCTTTTGATACCGTATCCCACCCTAAGGTAATCTCAAAACTACATAATGCAGGCCTCTCCTATCTAGCCACCAGCTGGTTCCAAGCCTACCTGACTGGTAGAAAACAGGCAGTACAAATTGGCTGACACGTATCTCCCTCACTCCCAGTCACCATGGGGTTCCCCAGGGCTCTGTCCTGAGCCCCCTTCTTTTTTCCATATTTGTAAATGATCTACCACTGACCTGCTCTAACTCAGCTATACAAATGTATGCAGATGACACCGTACTGTATGCCTCTGGCCCCTCCACCGGGGACATAAACTCAGCCCTTCAACAGGATTTTGATGCTGTTCAAAAATGGCTCAGGTCCAACCAACTTGTCCTAAATGCAAAGAAAACCATCTCAGTAACCTTCGGCACGCAACCTAGACTCTTCCGTCTAGCTGCTCCCTCCAACTTCCATACCCTGGATGGGTCCACCCTGGAATCCTGCACCTCCTTTAGATACCTGGGTGTATGGCTTGGTCAACACCTAGACTTCTCTGTCCACATTGACTCTCTACAAAAAAAACTACACCCCAAACTAGGTGCACTATATCGCAATAAAGGCTGTCTACCAACCACGGTCAGGAGGGAATTAGTGCACAAAATGATTCTCCCTATCTTTGACTATGGTGACGTGGTCTACAGTGCAGCCCCCCTCATCCACCCTGGCCAGCTTGGACTCCCTCTTTCACTCTTTCTGTCGGTTCATCCTGGAATGCCCCCACCACCACCCATCATTGCGACCTATACAGCTCCCTAGCTCTTCCCTCGCTGGAGTCTCGACGTCAGCTACATTGCACTAATCTCATAGCTAAATACTGGACTAATTCCCTCCCCCCCATCTCAGCTCTGTCCTGTCAGCACAACCCCCCCGATATACTCTCTCAGATGCTCAGACTCAAAACTACTCCAAGTCCCTTTCATGCACACATCGAAGGGCCAATCCGCCTTCAAATATCGCCTGCCCAAACTCTGGAATGACCTCCCTGTAGATATTAGGGTCTCCCCCACCCCAAGGCTCCTTAAACCGCTCATCCTTGCCCACTTCTCAGACATATGCAACTGCAACGTACTATCCAGACCTGCTACCAAGGGGCATCTAAACGTACCTTGACAGTATGTATCAATGGCCCAGAAAACTTACTGTATATCTACTGCCTCTGCCTGTTTTATACCCTGCGGTCATAGGACCTAACTATGGAATAGCAAACTGTGCACTCTGTGGTCTTAGGACTAAACCTTGTATTCACTAACTGAATCTAATGTGTACTCCAGCCTGTACCTATTCTGGACATGTTGTAGCACCCCGTATGTATGTATTCTGGACCTGTTGTCGCACCCTGTATTTGTACTTGTTTTGCATTCTATGCAACTCCCCAGGTCGCATCTGGAAATGAGCGGTCACCTCTCAGCATGCTTATCTGGTAAATCTCTTAAATAAATAAATAAATATCGCAGTCGCTGGTTCCAGCAGGAAGACATGTTTTTGATTGGAGAGTGGATCTATGCCATGGGACACTTTTAGGTGAATGAGGGTGTGGATGGGTGTGGGGTGAATGGTTGCTGAGTATGAGGCCAGTGTGGGGTGGGGTGGGGTGAGTGGGAGTGTGGGGGGCAGATCACTGATTCTTATTTACAGGTTTCAAAAATGTTAAGGGCATAAAAAAAGGCAAAGCAGGACTGTTTTCTTTATTACAGATTGATAAACACAAACAAAACAAAACAAAACAAAACAAAAGAGATGTCCAGGATCTCCAACACTGGGGATTGGGCACCCCAGTGTCAGCTTCATACTTAGGGGCACCAGGGGTGGGCACCCTGATGTCCCAGACTACTAGGTTGGGGGGTTGAGTTCTCCAGCACTGGGGATTGGGCACCCCAATTTCGGCACACTGACTTTGTGGAGGTGACAAACAAAACAGGGTGGAGATGAACTGACATGGGGGTGGGAACTCTGGTGTCAATATATTAAATATAAAGTTATTAAGCTGGCACTGGGGATTGAGATCACTGGTGTCCAGGATATGGCAAGCAGGCCAATGCAGCTCGTTAATGGTGGCAGTCAGGGAAGGGAAAGAAAAACTCACACAGAGCATGCTCATCAAGTGCAGGGCTGCTCCCTGACATGTAGCCCTGTCCCTACTGAATGAAAACAGCACAATGGCATATGTAGACAGCGAACCAGCCCTGCCAGCTAATACATTTTATTTTTATTTAAAATCTTGGTATCCAGGAGAGGCATACTGAGCTGAGGCTCGTTTCCAGGTGTGACCCGGGGTTACAAGCATAACAGGTAGTGATAAGCATGACATGTAAGAACACAATACAATTATTGGGGAAAGGCTAGGCATACTTGGTGTTTGGATGGGATTCACCCACGTCATGATGACATGAATCTGGTCGCTGTAAATTAGGGTGCCAGAAAGGGCCCGCAACTAATACACCCGTACATTCCGCCACAACAGAAATAGGGAGACAAGGCAGAGCAGGGGAGAACAGTTGTTTTTTGTGGGGAGCTTCGGCCCCTGCACCCCCGACACTAAATATAACCTTCTCTGGTCTGGGCATGAGTGGACCAGAGGAGAACAGTGTCAGCAGCAAAAACCGTCATGAGTGCAGGGTGCTTCAAAATCCAGCACGCCCCCATTACTCATGGTTGTTTCCCATCGCCTAATTGCAATGCCCTGATTGTGTCGCCCACAAAATATTGGATAGTAAGTAAGGATAAGGCAAAGAACACAATACAATTAAAAACACATGATTGATTTGATGGCAGACAGAGAAATCAGAAAAACTTGCAATTTAAATAAATAATGGATTCATGGGACACCCATGGTATTAGACTAGTAACTGGATACCGGATGACATATAGTGCGGGAGAGAGGACAGGTAGGTAGAGTAGGCAGGAAAATAAGCCTGCAGGTTAGTTAGAGTGAGATTTATAAGAAGACAGCTGGATATAGAAGAGGAGGAAGGTGAGGGGAGAGAAGAGAAGAGATAAGGGTGAGGGGGAAGCAGTGCAGGAGTAAGAGTTGGGATGGAGATGGTGGATGGGTTGCTTGAAAGAAAGGAAGGAGGAGGAGTTGTTAGAGTTGAAAAGGGAAGGAAACTATACAAGAAGGCAGACTGATCTGTGATTGTGTGAAAATGGTGAAGGGAGAAGGAGGGAGGGTCCCTGGTGTGGAGATCATAGGAAGAGGGGGCAGCTGGCGACTACTTAGAAGAGAGGCAGGGAGAAAATAGACTGAACCAGAGCTTAGCAATGAAAGTTAAGGAATGGGTAGAATGCCTGAGGGAGAGATGGAGGAAGGAGAGGGAGGAGAAGAGAATGCAGCAGTGGGTGCGAGGGGGGACATGTGTGGCAAAACAACAGAATCAGTTCAGAAGCATGTCGAGCTTGGAGAGTGAGGAAGCCAGAGCAGTTCCCAAGACTACATCTGCATAGCTGAAAATTGGCAGAATAATTTTTAAGATCAATTCACGATGAATGGGGGGGGCGATACAATCCTTATTTCAGTATAGTAGTCCCAGTTTTGGGTGCCATCCGGAGTGGTAAACACTAGTGGGGACAAGGTTTTGGCTAACTTTTGAGCAGTGCCGAAAAGCATGGCAACCATGATTTTTTATGTTGCCCTTTAGGCGATTGGCTTGAAACCATGACAGAAGTTTATTTAGGTCTTGCTGGAGTGTGGTGTGAATGGTGGCTGTGAAGGGACTGACGGTGAATAAGATGGAGTCATCTGCATACATGCGGATCAGGGAACTGGTGCACGCTAAAAGGCGATAATTTATAAACAAAGACAAAAGGATGGGGCCCAAAAGGGACCCTTGAGGGACACCAGCATAGATTGGGAAGGGATGAGGAGAAGAGGAGTTACTTACTAGCACTAATTGCTGTCAATATTTTCATAATACAGCCCCATGACCTCATGTAGTTGTAAAAATTCAGTTATCCTTAGAACACTGATTTTTTAAAACTGTGCATGCTCAGACATGGAACAGTTTTCTTAAATATTTCAAAAAATACATTTGGGAGATAAAAGCAACAAAAGAGAGTACCTTGGACCAAACTCTATCAAACCTGCAAGTTTTAGGTTTCAATCGCAAGTGTGAACATCTTGCTGAGATACTGCATTTCAGAGGTGTGTCGCCATAGGGTCCAATGTAGCTCAAGCTACAATCGACTCGACCATGACTGTCCAATAGCAAGCAAGGCTGATCATGATGACGCTCTGCCGATTGATGAATGGAAACCTTGTGAAGTTGAAAAGAGGTAGCCGCGCCTATCAGACAATGGCTGACTTCCTTCATCTGCATGACTCCACCCACCAACCAGCTGAGTGGTGGCAAACATATCACTCGCATATTTCTATAATGGGTATTTTTTTGGCTAACTGCGAGACAATCACAAAACATCAAAGTTACCACATAACTCTTGACATAATTGATTCTTTTCAACATACTACAACTCTGTTGTTTGATCTGTTGCTCATAACATGCAAAGTATAGCGAGTGACAGTTTCAATATATGTCTCTCTTCACCTGCTCCAGTGAGTAACGTGTGATAATGCATGCGTGCTGCCTCTAACCTTTGGGAAAAGTTCACAGCTTGTCACACATAGAGCCAGCTATGTGCAAAGAAATAACATTTGGCTGTTTATTAAGAGATAAACTCCTTCTCAGGAGACCAGCTGGGAGCAAGAGTCTTGTCAGCGTCAGAAGATGCACAGTGCTAATTTGTGTGCCGTTGTAGTCCTATGCTGATTGGCCATGGTATCAGAGGGGGTTTTGAAAAGAGAATGCATGTTTGCCCAAATTGTCAGTGCGGCAGCAGTGGCTGAAAGGCTGTTGTAATTCCCAAACTTCATCAGTGACCTGGAAAGAGACCAGAAGAGCAGATTAGAAGAGAACTTACACAGAAGCATTCAGAGCCTGCAGGAGTGAATAAGATGAGTGACCCACAAGGTGACTAAACCAACTGGGAGGAAACAGCGCCATTCAGGACCAGCTGATTGGGGGACCTAGTAGTGACAAGTAGACAGGATTTGGTGCAGTGTCCATCAGCAGTCAGGATGCATATTAGAGAAGTGGCTGGTGGCTAAAGCAAGAGCAGGAGGACTGAGACTGGTTACCAAGGAAGGCTGATGGACTGAGTACACCCTGAAAAGACTCTGTCGCAATCCTAAGACATGCCACCATATAAGGTATGTAGTTCACCAAAAAGGCCACAAAAATGGGTTAATTGGCAGGTAGAGAGTGGACACATAACGGGAGCCATAAGGGGCCCAATTCCAAAAGGTGTTATGCCTGGCGCAAGACAATTTACACCAAACCCTATAGCGCAAATCACACCTTGCACCAGGCATTATGCTAGTCGCAATCCCGAGTCATGGCATGCGCCATGCCATATGTGGGTTACGCCAAAGGTGGGCTCTGCCACCCACTATGCCCGCAACCCACAGCGGCATAGCACAAGGGTGGGTTATGGCAGTAACTGTGCCCTATTCCAAAAGGGCAGCTGCCATAACCCACCTACGTGATTCCAAGAGCCACAATGGTGCAGCGGAGGTAGACCAGTAGGGATATGGTCTAAGGGACCATGACAACTGGTGGATGCCCACTTCGCAGCGATGCAGCATGTACATAGCCCAACTCCCTGTACCCCCAACACAGACATGCCCCCAACCCCAAATGTCGGGGACCCCTGGGGTCCATTACACAAAGCGCCCCCCAGATGCTGGTACCACCCAGCCAGCCCCCCCCAATGCCCCCTGGTGCTTGTGGCGGTGTTCTGGGGAGGGGGGCTCCAGGGGACAGTAGATTGCATGCCATGACTTGTGGCATCCAGACCTGGTGCGTCATTCCTATGGTGCTAACCTACGGCTGCCACAAGTCACGGGTGTAGCTGCCGGGGACCCTGCTTGTCCTGGAATATGGGGTAGAGTCCCTGGCATAGCACCACATGGCTCAACTCGCATATGCCTGCGAGTTGGGCCATGCATTTCGGAATCACACAAGGAGTCTCCCCCCTTCTCCTCATTGAAGTTAATCTTAGTTAACTTGGCCAATCACACCCTGAAAAGACTGCAGCAGTTGCACGAAATACCAACAAAACAAGGTATGTAATGTGCAAAATAAAACCCAGCAAAGACAGGAGTATGCAGCAAAAAGGGAAAGGGGAAATTGTTTAACCAAGAAAGGCACACTAAGCCGGAACTTGTTTCCAGTTGTGATTTGTGAGAACCAGGAAGTTAAGTGACTTGCTCAGGGTCACACAGTACTCAAGTGGGGGCTGTGGGATTCAAACCCAGGTCTCCAGGTTTGCAACTCAGTGCCCTAAACCACAGCACTATACTGCTTCCAAAAAGAAGTTTATTGGCAGGTAGAGAGTGGACACATAATTGCAGCCAATAGAAATTGCTTCCCCCTTTCTCCTTGCTGAAATTAGTTACTTCAGTTCCTTTAGAGTCCAGTAATGCTGCTACTGACCAGTCTGCAACATACAGCAAAAAAAAAACAACTCTTACATTACTATATCCCTATTTATTTTCAATATTACTTACAGTACCTTTTTTTTGCACACACTGAAGTGCCTAAGCTCGCCACTGCCCAGTCCAGAGTGTGTAAATTTAACGTCTGTGTCTACCATGCTGGCTGATTCTTTGATAATCTAAATGTAACCCCTAGGTGGCACTATCCCAAGGGATACTACCCCTGCCTGCATGACTAGGCACAGGTTGAGGGGCCTGAGTTCTGTGAACAGGTGCCTCCACCAGGAGGGTTGGTTTACAGATAGCGTAGCTGCTCTGGGTACAGCACTCCAGGACACTGATACCCCCCTCCAACCCCTCTAGTGGCCTATACTGGTCAGCAATTAGACAGTCACAATTAACACCAGAATGCAATGGTATACCCACACTTGCTACACTTACCATCAGGGCTGGATCAGCTGCACTGGCCCTGGAGACCCCCTGTAAAATAAGACCTGCAATGGAGAAAGGCTATAGCAACACAGTATCCCCACCACAAAGGTACACAAAAGCCAGTGTAAATGCAAAATGATTTAGATCTGATTTATTTGGGGGACGTGAACAAGGGAGGGGCAGTAATCTGCTGGTAGATTTTAGATCCGATTTGGTCAGGTTAAACTTACATGCCTAAGAGTCCCTCTAGCATAGTCACACACACTCTGAGTACCCAGTTGTTATGCAGGCTAGCCTGAAGCATTACTCGGGGTATGCCGGTGTTGCAGCTGTTGGGGCCCTTAGAAAGGAAAAAACACAGCATGCACTTTAACCCTCAATTTGTATTTCAGAGTTGAATGGCTCAGTTCATAATGCTCAACCAAAACAATTAAAGCAGATAACACACTTTGATTTGAGCTTTATTGCAGGGAGCTACCCTGATGTTTACTCACGCTACCAAGACCAGGATGCAGGATTGACGAGATGAAGACCTCAGGATGGTATGCTGGTTTGCCAGGGGAAGCAGGGCCCACACAATGCACTGTGGTGGTTGATCCCATTTGATGGTATTGAGCAGGGAGCCGAATCCCTGAACGGGTCTTTTATCGGATGAATCTCTGTGGCGTGAGTGGCAATCTGGGCCAAGATGGTGAGGCCCAGACGAGGTAAATGATTTGGATACAGTCCGGTGAGTTGCTGGATGCAACTTCCAGTTAGCGTGACTCATTCAACAATGTGGGGAACCAAATCGTGACCCACACTACACATTCAGCACAATTATAGTAAAAACTGTTAAATACCACAGTTGGGATGACAGTCCAGTTGCAATTAAACAGTGTCTCTACACAAACCGTACACTCTGCAGTAATTTTTAATCCTGACAGGCCGATCACTCCAGGAGCAAGTCTTCGATCCACACCAAGCGAAATTCACCCTTCCACAATTCAGGATTCTGATTGCGGTAACAGCAATCTTGCATGAAGTCCGATTTTAGATTCCAGACCTCTTCATTCAAGAAGATGGTAGCAGGCAGGCCAAACACAGCCTTCCTGATGATTCCCCTGCGCTAGTACGAAGGAGCAGCTGCTCGAATTACTTGAGCTGTTCACTCTCTGAACTCCAACTACACAGTGACTCGTTGCTGCAGGCAGCTCGGGGGCTTTCCCAGTGATCCAAAATGTTTGGTTGGTTGATCCATCTGTCACAGCAAGGGATCACCCTCCAGGTCCATTTAGGTGCCAAACAGTGAAAACTACAATTCCTACAGAAATTCACTCCCACAAGGCCCCTGGGGACAGTCTTCATTTTATGATCCCACAAGGTACCAGTTGGCACAAACTGGCAATCCAGAACCAAAATGGTAGTGCTTAGCAGAAAGTCTATGCTGCAAAGGAAGGCAGGTTAGACAAACTACAATATTATATTACTAAAGCAGATAGTCAACAAACAATCACAGATCCTAGTAGGGCTTCCCCTATGCAATTAACGATGGCAGAATGAAGTGGCTGCATTGCAGCCCGGGCGGGACTCGAGCCTGAAGCCACTCAGTCCCCAACCCAGAGTAAATATAAACCATGAAAATGACACCTCTTAGAGAGACAGGCATGGAGGCCAGCAGGGCACTCACATGCAAGCACTTTTTTACTATTTAAACACAGAACACAAACTTGGCAGTGGGCATTAGGCAATTCCAGGAAGACATTTTAGGAACCCCCATTTGTAGGAAGATTACACCCTTCTCTGCCTGGAAAGAACTTAGCATCCACGTCAAGTCTATACTTACAACAACGTTATAGGAAGACATTATAGTATACGAGATATATGTTCCATTACTATACGTGTAACCCCCCTGCAAATGGGGGTTCCCAAAAGACTTCCAGGAGCTTGCTTGAATGCTCCAAGCCTGAATGGTGTTTGGCATTTAAGCCATTTATCAGTGAGTGTTTTTAGAACCTCTGGTACTGTCTCTTTAAGAGCTGTCTGCTTGCAGACATAATTAGTTTGTATGGGGGACTGTGTGTTTCTTTGATTGAGTACCACTCAAGCTGCTGCCAATTCACTTCATTTTGCAGTCACTAGGAGTGCAAAGGGAACCTATCTGAAAGATGTAACTGTTTGCCAGAAATTATTTAGAGTAATAATGAAATTACAGTTTATCTAACCTGCTTTCTTTGCAGTCAGAACTGTGTCTGCTAGTTCCCATTCTAGTTTTGAACTGCTGAACTGGACCAATCAGTGTGGGGTAAGCTAGCTCTAAAATGGTGCCTTGGACGAATCAGAACTTGGACTCATAATCTGAGCCAGCCACAAGAGGATTGTATGGGCAGTGACTCTGGGAGATGTAGTTTAGACTTCAGTGCCTTTTGGACCAACAGCAGCAGTCTATTGTGAGTGACAGCCAATCCAGTCAAGAACTGGGAGGAACTCAAAGGAAGTGCCCGGTTTGTCGGTTGGAGTTTCAGTTGAGCTTTGGCAGAAGAAGGAAGGAGCCCTGTGCTTTTCAGTGTGCAGTTTTAGTCAAAAACGTGTGTAAGGCCCAGAGTTCGGTCTGCAGCTTGTGTAACAGCTTGTTAGACTGAATCCGTCCTGTGAAAAGAATCAAAGGATCTCTGAAGAGTAGAAACCAGGCTCACCCTGCAGAAGACTGGAGGAATTGCTGAAAATTGCACTCTGTCTGTCAGGAACTGAATCTGCTGTGTGTTCTCCCGGGTATTGTGCAGTAATTGCGATCGGATACAGATGCAGCCTGCCTGGTATAGTGCTTTCTTTTATATGGATGTGTGAAGAGGTTTGTGTACCTCAAGTGAGCCCTGCTGACATTGAAGGACCCTATCTTATTTGGAGGTCGTGAGTACTAATTCAGGGTCGCTCCTGTTGAATTGCCACATTAAATCCAAATGGAATTACTGTACTGCTGACTGTTTAATTCTCCTTTTCTCTGTGTGAAAGGCCCCTACCAGCTGCCACGGTTTGGACTAGCCACTAGGGCTTGGGTACCCAGGGACAGTAACTGATAGGGATAGGCCTGTGCACAGAGCCATAAATAGATTATTAGAGTGATAAGCTAATTAACCTGATTTCCCCTGTCCTTGTTATATCCCCTAAATAAATCAGAGCTGCTTGTTTCAGCAAAGTTATACTGCCTGAGGTATTTGTCTATGTTAAAGTACTGTACTGTGATTGTTGCACTGTATCTCATTTCACAGGAGGTCCCAGTGCGGAACCAGACCTGGGAGTAAGTGTATACTGTGAAGTAATTCTGATATATTGTGTGGGCCACTAGTGGGAAGAGGGGGTTGCAGTGTCCCAGAGGGCTGTGACCAAGTTAGTTTAACTATTGCAAACCCTGACCTCTGGGTGGAGGCACCCGCCATTGGATCCAGGTCCCTCAACCTGTTAGTGGCAAATCAGGCAGGGGTAGTAGCCCCTGAGATAGCGCCATCTAGGGGTTACATCTTGGAGGCTCACCGCTGGGATTGTGTGTCCTCTAGTGGCCATATTCTGAACCACTGTTAAGAAAAAATGGGTACCCGACAGATGTGGCTGTGCACCGGCTGGTGGAGTGGTGTACTGGGAGGAGATCGACCCCAAAATGCTATGCTTATCCTGGACATCCCCGGGTATCAATACGGACACTGTGCAGGAGTACTTTCCAAGGTGGAAGGTTTACAAAACCCTGTGGTGGTGGGTCGGCATGCTAATCTGCTCACCCACACTTTCCTGGCCCTAGTAGAGTTTAAGGATCCCATAGATAGCTCCAAAGTGCCACAGACCATTACCCCAGAGGAGCCCTCACTGCTTGAGATGATAACTAAGGACAGTAAAGACCCGGGGAATCAGCCCCACCACTATCTGAAACTTTTGAGGAGAAATTTGCTGAATGGTTGCTGGGAGAGGGAAAACTGTGGAGGACTTGAAGAAACTATTCTTGCCACCTGGGTGTTCCTCTCCAACACCCTCTTCTGCTCCAGTGCCGTAATGGTGGCTGAACCAATGCAGACTCCCTATTTCTGCACCTGCCATTAGTCACCGACTCTTACCGAAGGTTGAGGATCTTCACTGGCACCTCCCCACCCCCAGGGAGGATGACTGGGAGACCTGGATGAACTATGTTGCCCCAAGTGCTAGAATGGCAAGTGCTCGGAGGCAAAAGCTAAAGAGGGTTAGTGAGAGCCTCGAGGCCCTGCCCTGGCTACCATCCGGTTAAACGGCCAGTAACCTCTGAAGCGACTGCACAGGCCTATCTTGAGGCCTTGGAGAATGTGTATGGACCCAGATTCTGATGAGGACCTATGGTGGAGAGTAAGAGATGCACAACAGTACCAAGGGAGTTGTTGTCTGTGTATGTATCTCGGCTGGAAAAATTGTTGCAAGAATGCCTCAGAAAGGTAGTTTGCCAGCGATTGAACTGGACCGAACCAGGCTGGACAGGATCCTTAAGTCTCCCTTCTTCAGAACTGCTGTTGCTTCAGTTACGCCTGGCAGATCGACTGGAATCCCCACCCTCCTATGATGAGTTAATGAGAGAAATTCGAGGAGTTGAGAAAGACGACCTGGGAGGGACCTGCACCAATAGCTGTGGCTACTAACGACAGTGACTGAGGGTGACCCATCAAGTGAAGTTCAGGGCAGAGGTTGGCAGTCAATGAGTGCTCTGACAAGGAAAAAGATATGTCACAAGGAGCGAACTGTTGCAGAGAGATCCGGGAATTCAAAACAATTCCTTTATGAAGGCCACGCCTGCAAGTACAGGCCCTGACCTATATCCGACTGCATCTGCTATGGTGGTGGGGGTACCACCCATGTATCTCCTGCTGATAACAGCTCCGAACTCGATTCCTTGACCATGGAAGTGGAGAAACTGACGAGATGTCTCAAATGCTTATCACGCCGCAGACAGAGATGGCACCAAGGTTTCCAGTTAGTAATACCCGCCCTGGCTCCCAGTGTGGCGCCTCGCCAGCTCAAACTCCAGAAAGTATGTTTTGCTATAATTGTGGGAAAGATGGGCACATGAAAGGGAATGCCAGTCCCAAAGACACTGACAAAGTTGCATATAGGCTACAAGGAGAGCTTGGAGAAGAAATCAGTGGTTAAGAGGTGCCGACAGATCAGTGAGGGCACCAAAATGCTAATTCACGTCCTTTTGTGGCAAGGTCAGTTGCCCAGGCCCCACTACCGCCTCTCAGACTGGTCCAGAATAGTGGGTCCTCCATGGAGACCACTGTAAAGGTGAATGGAGTGTCTACAAGAGCTGTATTAGACAGTGGCTCCCAAGTGACAATTATGTTCCAGGATTGGTATCGAAGCATTTGTCAGGCGTACCCTTACAACCATTAGAAGGACTGCATGTATGGGGTTAAGTGAGAAGGCCTACCCTATTCGGGTATATCCGAATTTGGCTGTCTTTCCCCACCTCCGTGGCTGGAGTGGCGAACAAGTAGAGACCTAGCCTTAGTGTGTCCCCCACTGGACTGTATGATGGTGTCCCTTTGTTGATTGGAACAAATGCTCATATGTTCGAAGGCTGGCACAGTTGTGTTATGAAAAACAGGGTCAAAGACTAGTAGAGCTTTAAGAGTTCGGCTTTAATTAAGAAGGCCTATGAGGCACAGAGAGATGCTGAAAAACAGAACCAGAGGAACCGGTCGGAATTGTATGGAAGAAGGATCCTGAGTCTCTGATCCTGGCGCCAAATGCCCAGTGTACCTTACAGGGAGAGGTCCGTATCAGAAAGGATGTTGAAATAAAATATTAATGTTGGATGCAGGCAATGGAAAATTGCCAGAGGGACTGCTGGTCAAGCCTAGTATTTTGCCCGCTAGAGCCCATGCTTATGCCAGAAGGGTAATGGTCCAAGTTCATAATGTGTCTGAAAGAGACATTCAGTAAACAGAGGTTGCATCCTGGCTAATGTGCATTGTGCAGACACTGCAGTGCTACAGCAGCAAGAGTTCAAGGAAGAATGACAGAGTAACGCCCAACTTGTTTGATTTCGGCGACTCCCCGCTGCCAGCTGAATGGAAAGTGAGGATCAGTGAGAAGCTTGCCCAGAGAGACCAGGTGTTTTCTTTAAAGGAATGGGTTATAGGATATGTGCAAGGAGCTGAGCACAATATCCGGCTGCATGACGAAAGACCATTTCGTGAGAGGTCTCGACGCCTGGCACCTGCTGACATAGATGATGTGAGACGGCATCTGCAAAGATGTTAGCTGCTGGTGTAATACAAGAATCCAGAAGCCCTATGCTTCCCCCATTGTGGTAGTGAGGAAAAAGAATGGAACAGTAAGGATGTGTGTGGATTATCGCACCTTAAACCGTGGACTATCCTGATCAGTACACAATGCCCGCATTCAGGATGCTTTGGACTGCCTAAGCGGGAGCAAGTGGTTCTCTGTGCTGGATCTCCGAGTGGGTACTACCAGATCCCGATGGCCCGAGAGGACCGTGAGAAGAGCGGCCTTTATCTGTCCGCTTGGCTTGGACTAAGGAGGGATGCCTAAGGGATTTCAGGTGCCTGCGCCACTTTTCAACAACTGATGGAGCGTGCAGGGGGGACATGAACTTACTAGAGTGCCTGGTATACCTAGATGATGTTATTGTGTTTGCAGCTCACTGGAGGAACATGAGAGCAGATTATTTAAGGTATTGGACCGACTGGAGGACTTTGGCTTAAACTGTCCATTGATAAGTGTCAATTCTTTCAAACATCAGTAAAGTATGTGGGACATAGTATCCACCGAGGAATAGAGACCGACCCAAGTAAAGTTGAGGCCTTGACCACCTGGCCACAGCCAAAAATCTAAAAGAACTGCAAAGATTCCTGGGATTCTGTGGTTATTATCGGTAGCTTCATCAAGGACTATTCAAGAGTGATCACCTTTACTTAACCTTACTCAAGGTATCCCCAACCCACAAAAATACCAAAAGTCAGCGTCCTCAAGACTGAAAGAGTGTATTTTCATCTGAGTGAAGTATTTGGGGCCGCTGGACTCCTGATTGTGAGACTGCTTTTCATGAGATCATATATCAACTACCCATGCTCCAGTGCTGGCCTATGCCGATCCAAGAAAACCTTACGTCCTGCACACTGATGCTAGCTTGCAAGGGTTGGGGGCTGTGTTGTACCAAAACACGAGAATGGCCTGAGACCAGTGGCCTTTGCCAGTAGAAGCCTGACCCCATCCGAAAAGAACTATCCTGTACATAAGTTAGAGTTCCTAGCTTTGAAGTGGGCTATTGTTGACCAATTCCATGAGTACTTGTATGGGGCTAAAATACTAGTAAAACTGACAACAATCCTTTGACCTATGTGCAGACCTCAGCTAAGTTGGATGCCACTGGCCATAGGTGGCTTTCTGCATTATCTACATATGACTATGCTCTCGAATACCGAGCAGGTCTGAACCACATAGATGCTGATGTCTCTCCGAGGCCTGTTCCCCAGAATGATTGGGTCCGATTGGCAGAACATGACATTCGGGCACTCTGCCGGAAGTTTGACAGGGAGGAACAAATGTCCACGGACGCAGTGGACTGCATGGTGGATTGCTTGGGAGCCTCTGAGAATTGCATACCTGCTGCTTAGTGCCACTTTTCTGCAATAGACATTGGTGCACTGCCTCAGCTGGACAATGACAGTATTCGGCGGGCTCAATCCCGCGATCCCATGATCAAAGCAGCTTTAGAAGCCCTCTATGCAGGAAAAGATGTGTCCAAATTACGCTCCACTGATTTGAGAACTGCACTGTTATACAAAGAAGGTCCTAAGTTGAAACTGATCAATAAACTGTTATACAGAGAAACAGTAGACAGAGGGGGACAAGTAGACAAACAACAACTAGTGCTGCCCACTGCCTTTCGAGACTCAGTACTGAGGTCCTTGCACAACCACATGGGGCACCTTGGTATAGACAGAACACTTGACTTGGTGAGATCCAGATTCTATTGGCCTAAGATGGGGGCTGATGTGGAGCAACACATTCAAACTTGTAGTCGCTGCTTACAGAGGAAAGCTTTGCACCAGAGGGCTGCCCCCTTGTTAACATCACCACCAGTGCACCCATGGAGCTGGTCTGTATTGATTTTCTAAGTTTGGAGTCAGATCAAAGAAATATTAGTAATGTGCTGGTGGTCACTGACCATTTCACGAGATATGCCCAAGCTTTCCCCACAAAGACCGAAAGCATCCACTGTAGCCAAAGTACTTGTAGAAAACTTTTTGTTCACTATGGGGCTCCACAAAGAATCCATTCTGATCAAGGGAGAGACTTTGAGAGTCGTCTGATCAAAGAGATGCTTTCTCTGTGGGGAGTGAAAGTCCAGAACCACTCCTTACCACCCCAGGGGACCCACAGCCTGAACGTTTCAACCGCACTTTGCTAGATATGCTAGGCACCCTGCACCCAAAGGACAAGCCTAGATGGAGCCAACAAATTAGCACCCTGGTACATGCTTATAACTGCACCAAAGTGATGCCACTGGATTCTCCCCCTACCGCCTGATGTTTGGAAGAGCTCGACTACCAGTAGATGTGTGTTTTGGGGTCTCTCTGATGGGGTTCAAGCTGACAACTATTTACAGTATGTGCAAAAGTTAAAGGCCCAGCTAACTCATGCGTACCAACTGGCTCAAACCATGGCTGCCAAAAGAAATCTGGCCAACAAAGAAAGGTATGATAAAAGGTGAAAGCACAGGAACTCCAGGAGGAGATCGGGTGATTGCTAAGAAATCTGGGATTGCATGGCAAGCACAAGATTGCTGACAGATGGCACCATCTCCCTCACATTGTAGTGGGCAAACTAGATGATCTGCCAGTGTACAAAGTAAGGCCTGAGAATAATTCAAAGATGTAAAACAATGCATAGAAATCATTTACTGCCCATTGGACAAATCCTGATTGAGTCTGAGCCCCAGAAGATGCCCCTCTGGACCAGTGACTAGAGCTGCTGCTAAGAAAAGATCAAGAAGTCTGCACCTACAGAAGCAGAGTTAAAGTGTTCCCTCCACAAGTCCCAGTTGAGCATGACTGTCAGTCCATATCGGAAGAAAGTGAGAGTGACTTTGAATACTATCCTTCTTACGAACTGAGTCAATTGTTTCGGGGCAATCCCCTAGTCAATACTGGAGACAAAGCTGGGCCTTCTGGACTGTCTAAGCCCCCAGCTTCATCCCTGGAGCCAATGCTCCCAGAAAGTGAAGTGCAAAGCATCAGATCAGATGAAATGGAATCATTGTGCATGGTTGAACTGTTTGAGCTTTCAGGGGAGGAAAATGATAGATTGGGGCAGACGGGTGATACACCCGAACAAGAAGAGTATTTTGAGTGCCCTGACAGTCCACTGCCAGTGTCCGAAAGCTCTCCATGCGAGCCAAATGTTGTGGACTCAGAAACTGTAACTCCTGGAGCTGAAAGTGCCCCAAGTTCTAGCCTCTCTATCCCATGGAGACTCCCCTGACAAGTGAGGACAATGCTGAAAATGAGGCTCAGAGTGCAGAGACTGTAACAGTTCACCCTAGAAAGACTGGTCGAGCTGTAAAGCCTGTGGTGCACCTCAGTTATGATTCCCTTGGGAGGCCTGTGGATTTGCCTCTCAATGTTGTCCATAAAGAGTGTATGTGTCCCCGAGCTCATTGCCCAAACTGAGCGTCAGTGCTAACTCCAAGTTACTTGTGTTGCCCTCTAAGTATGGTGCCCTTGCCCGTCCAGCCCCAAGGTAACTGATAGGAAGGGCCCTCTCTTCAGGTTTCATGTACAAGAGGTAATAACTTGAGTTATGGTACAATGTGTATGTAATACTGTGTAAAGAGTGACGTACTGCAATGTTTCAGAAATGTGTTCTTGGTAAAATGATATATTGACTGATGATTACTATGCGAGCCTAATGCAAATGTATATGGTTGCAGTTGAAACTTATGGGTACTTGCTTGACGGACGCCAAGCTTTCCCAGGCTAGGAAGGGTGTAACCCCTGCAAATGGGGTTCCAAAGACTTCCAGGAGCTTGCTTGAATGCTCCAAGCCTGAATGGTGTTTGGCATTTAAGCCATTTATCAGTGAGTGTTTTAGAACCTCTGGTACTGTCTCTTTAAGAGCTGTCTGCTTGCAGACATAATTAATTTGTATGGGGGACTGTGTGTTTCTTTGATTGAGTACCACTCAAGCTGCTGCCAATTCACTTCATTTTTGCAGTCACTAGGAGTGCAAAGGGAACCTATCTGAAAGATGTAACTGTTTGCCAGAAATTATTTAGAGTAATAATGAAATTACAGTTTATCTAACCTGCTTTCTTTGCAGTCAGAACTGTGTCTGCTAGTTCCCCATTCTAGTTTTGAACTGCTGAACTGGACCAATCAGTGTGGGGTAAGCTAGCTCTAAAATGGTGCCTTGGACGAATCAGAACTTGGACTCATAATCTGAGCCAGCCACAAGAGGATTGTATGGGCAGTGACTCTGGGAGATGTAGTTTAGACTTCAGTGCCTTTTTGGACCAACAGCAGCAGTCTATTGTGGTGACAGCCAATCCAGTCAAGAACTGGGAGGAACTCAAAGGAAGTGCCAGTTTTGTCGGTTGGAGTTTCAGTTGAGCTTTGGCAGTGAAGAAGGAAGGAGCCCTGTGCTTTTCAGTGTGCAGTTTTAGTCAAAAACGTGTGTAAGGCCCAGAGTTCGGTCTGCAGCTTGTGTAACAGCTTGTTAGGACTGAATCCGTCCTGTGAAAAGAATCAAAGGATCTCTGAAGAGTAGAAACCAGGCTCACCCTGTAGAAGACTGGAGGAATTGCTGAAAATTGCACTCTGTCTGTCAGAACTGAATCTGCTGTGTGTTCTCCCGGTATTGTGCAGTAATTGCGATGGGATACAGATGCAGCCTGCCTGGTATAGTGCTTTCTTTTATATGGATGTGTGAAGAGGTTTGTGTACCTCAAGTGAGCCCTGCTGACATTGAAGGACCCTATCTTATTTGGAGGTCGTGAGTACTAATTCAGGGTCGCTCCCTGTTGAATTGCCACATTAAATCCAAATGGAATTACTGTACTGCTGACTGTTTAATTCTCCTTTCTCTGTGTGAAAGGGCCCTACCAGCTGCCACGGTTTGGACTAGCCACTAGAGCTTGGGTACCCAGGGACAGTAACTGATAGGGATAGGCCTGTGCACAGAGCCATAAGTAGATTATTAGAGTGATAAGCTAATTAACCTGATTTCCCCTGTCCTTGTTATATCCCCTAAATAAATCAGAGCTGCTTGTTTCAGCAAAGTTATACTGCCTGAGGTATTTGTCTATGTTAAAGTACTGTACTGTGATTGTTGCACTGTATCTCATTTCACAGGAGGTCCCAGTGCCGGAACCAGACCTGGGGTAAGTGTATACTGTGAAGGTAATTCTGATATATTGTGTGGGCCACTAGTGGGAAGAAAGGGTTGCAGTGTCCCAGAGGGCTGTGACCAAGTTAGTTTAACTATTGCAAACCCTGACCTCTGGGTGGAGGCACCCGCCATTGGATCCAGGTCCCTCAACCTGTTAGTGGCAAATCAGGCAGGGGTAGTAGCCCCTGAGATAGCGCCATCTAGGGGTTACATACGAAACAAAAAGTAAAGACTGATGCATTAGTAAACATAAACTTATGGGTGGCCCCCTTTTGCCCAACACCCAGATGGTGAAATATGGAAAAAGACCACTACAGTGACAGTCGCTACAGTGGTCCATTTCCGTGTTTCACTTTCCCCCAGTGTTCTGCCCCCTTCCCGGACCAACTCCGACCTGGAGTTGAGAATCCTAAAGTCCGGGGGGTGCAAGGGGCAGAGCCCCCTGCATGGGAGGTGTAGATGGCACAGCCCCCCACAGAAAACACTGGGGGATTAGGTGGCACAATACCTGCATTGGTATTGTGCCATCGCTGTGCGAGAGGTTGGCAGTTTTACTGTCGAGCTAACTTGGTGCTTCCAAACTTATAACATTACTATACTTAGTCATGATACACTCTATATATTCTGCAATGACAACAGTTATGCATTTATCATACACATTATAATTTCACTATGATTCACACAATAACATTACTGTACTTATTCAAGTAATTGTTTCCTGCTCTCTAAATAACATAGATGGGGGCCCATCCATATCAGCTAACTTGGTGCTAGATGAGGCAGGGGCACCATGTTCTGAAGGAAGAGCAATTTACTTGGAAGTGGCAGAAAGGCTCAGTTTGGGCAGTCAGCTTTCAGAGATATAGACACCTTTGTGGACAATATTTAAGGGGAGGTCCATGGGCCTCCCAGGGGAGTCGTAGTTAAGACATATTGCTGGTTTAGTAGCTCTTCCAGTCTTTCTTGGGGGAACAGATATAGGCTCTGGGGTATCAACACTGGCATTAGCGTCTTCTCCAGTAGGGAGGGGTACCTTTGCACTGGGTGAAGACTCTAGTAATGAAATATTGTTGGCTCCTTGCTCTGTTGATTCTGTTTCCACCACAGTAGGCTTATCATTGTACTCTGCAGAAGGCCCAGATTTGTCATCCAGGGAAAACTCTGAAACATCTTGATCTTGAAACACTTGACCGACACTTTCAACAACAAATGGTACACTCTGGTCATTCAGAACAGTGTGGTCAAGTTCATTATGGTCATTATGGTCACCCTGTTCAATAGTTCTGGTATGTCACCAGGAAGGTTCATGGCCTCAGGCTCCTCCTCAGGCAGCTCAAACAGTTCCGTTAAGCACAGTGAATCAGCTACCTCAGATGTTTTACTTTGCACTTTGCTCTCAGGGGGCAGTGATTCTACGGAGGAAGATGGAGGGTTAGGCAGTGCTGATGACCCAGCTTCATCATCACAGTTACACATAGGGTTACCCCGAAACAATTGACTCAGTTCATAGGAAGGGTAATAAGTCTCACACTCACTGTTGTCAGATTCAGACTGACAGTCACTGTCATTTTGGGCCTGCCGAGGGGAAGGCCTTGATTCTAGAACAACTGGAGAAGGTTGACTCTGTCTCTTTTTAGCAGCAGCACGAGTCACTGGCCCAGGAGGAGCAGCTTCTGATGGTTCAGCATCAATAATCACTTGGCCAATAGGCAGCAGGCGGTTCCTGTGCATAGTTTTAACAGCTCGAGAGTCATTTTCAGGATGTACTCTATACACAGGTAGGTCATCCAGTTTGCTGACTACTATGTGTGGAGATGGTACCACCTATCAGCAATTTTGTGTTTTCCATGCAGTCCCAAATTGCGCAACAACAAATGGTCTCCTGGCAGCAACTCTTGAGCCTTTACCTGCCTGTCAAATCTCTCCTTGTTGGCGAGGTTTCTCTTTGCAGCCATAGTTTGGGCCAGTTGATATGCATGGTTTAACTGAGCTTTTAGTTTTTGTACATATTGCAGATAGTTTTCAGCATGAACCCCATCCAGGGATACTCCGAAAAAGACGTCTACAGGCAACCGAGCTTCCCGGCCAAACATGAAACGACAGGGGAAAAACCCAGTTGCATCACTTTGGGTGCAGTTGTAAGCACGTACCAAGGTGGTAATCTGTTGGCTTTACTTTGGCTTATCTTTAGGGTGAAGCATGCCCAGCATTTCCAGGAGGGTCCTGTTCAAACGTTCAGGCTGGGGATCCCCCTGAGGGTGGTAAGGAGTGGTTCTAGACTTCCACACCCCTCACAGGGAGAGCATTTCTTTTGTCAACTGGCTTTCAAAGTTCCTTCCTTAATCAGAGTGGATTCATTGTGGCACACCATAATAGACAAAGAATTCTTCTACCAGCAGCTTGACCATGGTGGAGACTTTTTGATCTTTTGTGGGTAGGCCTGAGCATGACGTACAAAATGTTCTGTTACAACTAGCACATTCCCAATATTTTTCTGGTCAGGCTCCAGGCACAAAAAGTCATTGCAAACAAGCTCCATGGGGGCACTAGTGGAGATATTTACTAGTGGAGCAGCTTTCTGAGGCAAGGCTCTTCTTTAGAGATAACAACTGCATGTTCGAATATGGGTCTCAACATCAGACCCCTTTTTCGGCCAGTAGAATGGAGAGCGCACCAGATCAAGCGTCCAGTCATAACCGAGATGCCCCATGTGATTATGAAGAGATTTGAGTACCAATTGTTTGAAAGCTGTGGGTAGCACCAATTGCTGCCTGTCCAGTTGACCTTGGCAATTCACTGTCTCTCGATATAATAGTTGGTCACGTAGCTTAAGCCTGGGGCTTTCCCTGAGCAATAAAGCAGTTCGTAAATCAGAAGAATGAAGTTTGCATATATATTTTCCAGCACGCAGAGCATTGAGCACAGGCGATCATTGGGTCTTGGGACTGAGCCCACTGGATACTGTCATTATCAAACTGAGGTAAGGCACTGATGCCTAACGCTGTAAAATGGCAGTAGGCTGCAGGGACACAGGTGTCGGGGGGGGAGGGCCCAAGCAGTTCATCAAGCAAGCAACAGTGTCTGCAGATGGGTGGTCATTCTTATCAAATTTTTAGCATAATGCTTTCATGGAATGTTCAGACAACCTCACCCAGTTGTCAGTGGGGTTTGGTCATCTCGAGAGAGCATCTGCGTCTATATGGTTCAAGCCAGGTCGGTGCTCCACTGCAAAGTCATATGTAGATAAGGCTGAAAGCCACCTGTGCCCGGTGGCATCTAGTTTGCAGAAGTCTGCATGTAAGTCAATGAGTTATCAGTTTTTCGCTAGAATCTTAGCTCCATAGAGATGTTCATGGAACTGGTCCACCACAGCCCACTTGAGAGAGAGAGAAATTCAAGTTTATGGACAGGGTAGTTGCACTCAGATGGTGTTAAACTTCTGCTGGTGAAAGCCATGGGTCACAGACCCTCCTCATATTCTTGATATAACACAGCCCCTAGCCCTTTCAAGCTGGCGTCTGTATGTAGGACATAGGATTTGGTGAGGTCAGCATAAGTGAGCACCGGTGCATGGGTGAGTTGATGAATGATCTCAAAAAATGCAGACTCACTCTCGGAGGTCCACTGGATCCCAAACAGCTCATTTGTTCTGAAATACACTTTCTCTTCCTACTTGATAAAATTTTTCTTGTACTTTTGGTTAATAGGAGGATAGCCTTGGGTAAGGTTGAGTAAAGGGCGGATGACTTTTGAGTAGTCTTTAATGAATCGCCGGTAATAGCCGCAGAACCCCAAGAATCACTGTAATTCTTTCAAATTGGTCAGCTGAGGCCAGGAGGTCAGGGACTCCACTTTGCTGGGGTCTGTCTGGATTCCATCTGCTGACACTATATGCCCAACGTATTTCACGGATGTTTGAAAGAACTGGCACTTGTCTATAGACAGTTTCAGACCGAAATCCTCCAAACGGTCAAGAACTTTGAACAACTGGGCCTCATGCTCTTCTAAAGTCCACCCAAATATGATGATGTCGTCCAGGTACACCAGACACTCCAATAAATTCATATCTCCCACAGCACGTTCCATCAGCCATTGGAAGGTGGCAGATGCACCCAAAATACCTTGAGGCATCCGTAGGAACTCGTAGAACCCCAGGGGACAACTGAATGCTGTCTTCTCATGGTCTTCTGGGGCCATCAATATCTGATAATACCCGGTCCAGAAATCAAGCACTGAAAACACTGGCTCTCGTTCATGCAATCAAGGGCATCCTGGATGTGGGGCATGGTATACTGGTCCGGTACAGTTCTCCGGTTCAAAGTCCAATAATCTATGCACATTCTCACTGATCCATTTTTTTTTGTGTACCACTACAATTGGAGAGGTGTAGGGGCTCCGCAACTCCTGGATAATCCCAGCCGCTAACATCTCTTGTAAGTGCCTCCGAACATCATCTATATCAGCTGGGGCAAGGCGACGTGACCTTTCTTGGAATGGTCTGTCATCATGAAGTCAAATATGTTGCTCAGCCCCATTGACACCTCCCACATCCCATTCTTTTAGAGAGAACACTCGGTCCCTCTGGGCTAGTTTCCAACTGATTCTGGTCTTCCATTCAGCAGGCAGTAGGGACTCTCCAAAATTAAACAAGTCTGGAGTCACTTCCTCCCTCTCACCAGAGCATTTTTTGCTGGGCAGCACCGCAGTATCCATTCAGTGCACTGTGGCTGAGGTACATCCCCGATTTACTCGAACCTGTCGATCAGACACATTCTGGATTTTCACAACCACCCGTTGAGCATAAGCATGAGCTCGAGCGGGTAGAATACTGGGTTTGACTAATAAACCTTCTGGAAACTTCCCCTCCTCTGGGGCATCCAGCATGAGGATTTTATTTTTTACATCTTTCTTGAGGTACACTTCACCATGGATGGTATACTGAGCATTGGGCGGTAGCACCAAGGAGTCAGGATCTTTCTTCCACACTATCCCCCACGGGTTCATCTTTCTCCATCTTTGTGTTCTGTCTCTGCAGTTCATAAGCTGGTTTCACCAAGGCTGGAATTCGCATTGCCCATCCAGTTCGCTGTCCCTGCTTCTCTTGACACAGCTGGGCCAACCTCCCGAACATGTGGGAATTGGTACCAATGAGATTGTACAGTACATAGGTTACACAACCAGTTTTGGGTTTGTGGATCCTGGGCTCGCCCAGGATTAATGTGTGTATGTATGAAACCTGTAATAAGATAGTACCATCGCTATTCCAGGGTTCACCATTACACGGCAAGATCAGCCCTCCAGAGGAGGAAGGGTGGCTATCTACATCAGAACAGCCCTCCACTTCACTGTCTCTCTTACAAAAGCTGAACCCAAAGCTTATGAGCTTCTTATGGTAAAACTGTCCCCTTCCTCCTCATTACCTATCTTTGTGGCTGGTATTTATTGCTGCCCTGGCACGCCAACCACATTAGTCACTGACCTTCTGTGCCAGCTCTCATCTCTTGCCCAGTCGGGTGAACTATACGTCATGGGTGACTTTAACCACAACTGGCTAGCACCCACCTTTAACAAAACCCAAATTGAGATAACCGCTCTCAACCTTAGCCAAACCATTACAGAACCCACACGCTCAAACCATAAGTCCGGTAATCACTCCCTCCTAGACTGGGCGCTTACATCCCACCCCCACCGAGTCATCAGTTCAGGCCTCCTCCCTGATTCCATTAGTGACCACCACCTAATCTACTTGGTCCGTAAAATCCACAGAGTAAAATCCCCTCACAAATTTATATTCCAACGGTCATACAAATCCCTCAACCTCTCCCCCCTCCTGGAAGATCTATCTCACTCTAACTGGGTCCCGAGCTCAAGCGGCTCTAACATGGACTCGGCCCTTATGCACTTTCGGAACACCTTCCTCACCACCTGGGAGAAACATACCCCCCTGCACTGAGCTCGAGTCCATGGGTCTCACCTACCCTGGATATCCCCTGAGCTAATAGCTTGCCAACAAGCCCGTGACAAGGCTTGGCGAAACTACAAATCCATGCTGCTCCCAAGCAACTACATCACCTACCGCATGCTCCACAACAAGTGCACAAAGGCCATCTGCTTAGCTAAGGCTGAATATTTTAACACCACCCTAAATGCAAATCTTGGGAGACCTTCTAAATTCTGGAAAGTCATTAACTCCCTTTTCTGCTCCCAAACAGCAAGCCCCCACCCCTCCCTCCTCACCCAAGGGACTCTCCTCTGACCCCCTGAAGGTAGCCTCCGAGTTTAATTCCTATTTCACTACTTGCACCCTGGCCCTCCTCGATTCCCTACCTCCTGCAACCACGTCCCCCCAGACATCTATCCCCCTACCATCTGGTAGGTACCCTTTTCCTTCAGACCCATCTCCCCCACCGAAACCCTAGATGCCCTTCACTCCCTCAACCCCTCCAAAGGCAAATCCTCTGATGGTCTCGATAACAAACTCCTCTTCCTATCTGCCCCCGCCATCGCTATTCCCCTCGCGGCCCTACTAAATCTTTCTTTCACCACTGCGTCACTCCCCTCCAAATGGAAGCATGCCACTGTCCTACTTCTTCCAAAAGGTGGTGATCCTACCTCCACTTCTAACTACCGTCCCATCTCCCTCCTCCCCACCCTCGCCAAACTCCAGGAACACCTAGTGCTATCCCAACTCTCCCACTTTCTCTCAGAAACTAACTTCTTCACCCCATTTCAGTCCGGTTTCATAAACCACCACTCTACCACCTCCTCCGTACTAAGACTCACAGACTCCATCCTCATTGGGATGGATAAAGGGCTAATCACTGCCACTATTTTCATTGACCTAGCAAAAGCCTTCAACCTGGTATCCCATTCTCTCCTCCTATCCTACCTAACAGGGGCTGGGTTAGCAGCATCCGCCACAAACTGGTTCAGTGCCTACCTACTAAATAGAACCCAATCCACTAAAATAGCTGACCACACACCTCCCCACTCTCCCTATCACCACCGGCATTCCCCAAGGCTCAGTTCTTGGCCCCATCCTCTTCTCCATCCTTATAAATGATTTGCCTAAATCTTGCTCCACTGCCGCAATCCACATGTTTACCTCCAGCCAGACCCAGGAAGAACTCACCTCCAAACTCCAAACCGATTTCAACAAACTCCAACACTGGTTCAATACCAACCAACTCTCCCTAAATGCCAAGAAAACTGTCTCTATGTCTTTCGGCACTAGACAGCGTCTATCCAAACTCACCCACCCTCTGATCTTCCATACTCTAAATAACACCATCCTCGACAAAGTGCCCTCCTTCAGGTATCTAGGGGTGTGGCTTTATTGCCACTCCTCTTTTTCCACACACGTGGATGCCATCATTTCAAAACTGCGCTCAAAATTTTGTGCCCTCTATAGAAACCGCACTAGTCTCCCGCTACCCGTCAGATGTGAATTAGTCCAGAAAATGATTCTACCCTCCTTCGACTACTGTGATGTCATTTACAGTTCTGTCTCTAAGACCACCCTAGCCAGACTTGACCCCCTCTTTAATGCTTTCTGCCGCTTTGCCCTTGATGCCCCCCTCCCCCGCTCACATCACTGCAAGCTCTACCGTTCACTGGCCCTGCCATCCCTGAGTAACCGGCACCTGATTCATAGCGTTAAATTCACTTCCAACTTCTAGCTCGGCTCCCTCCCACCCTACATCTTATCCTCCCTGTCCTCCCCACCCACGCCCCCAGGTCTACTGACGCTAGGCTATTAGTCATCCCTCTCCGAAGGACCACCGCCGGCCAATCGGCTCTCTCTTACCTCTTCCCTAAACTCTGGAATGGCCTGCCGGCCCAGATCCGCCATTCTTCATCCAAACACTCCCTATCCTCTGCCCTCACTAACTTCCTTGCACCAAATTGCAACTGCCCCTGACCCCCGATAGCCCTTCCCCCAACCCCTTAGCGCCTGACCAGTGGCTCAGCCTTCACCTAATTGTCTGGCTTATACACTGCCCTACGCACTTACACTCTCACTCTTATCCACTCTTATTTGCTCCTAATATCTCCCTTCCCTTCCTCCTTCCTACATAACCTACGCTCTTCAACCTTACTCACAGCTACTAACTCCCCTCACCTTCCCCCCCAACACACCTAAACCACCCTCCTAACACCTAGTGTTTACTAGTCCACTCCTCCCCTTCCCCCTATCTTCGCTCTCCAAATCCCCCTGTCAACTTGGTGCATCTCGCTTCAGCTCAAGTTCTGTTACTGGCACTCAAGTTCTGTTACTGGCACTTATGTAATCATGTATTGCGCTCGATGTGTACCCATGAAATGTATACCTTGTCCTTGAAGATCATGTACTGTACTGTTCTCCCTACGTAAACAAGTTCAAATGTAATCCCACCCAACTATGTACATTATCTGTATTGTTCTACTTCTAAATTCAACTTTTGTATGTATACCTGCCTCCTCTGTAACCCCTCCCCCCAGGTCGCACCGTGAGACGAGCATCTTTTTGCTCAGTGTGCCTTTCCTGGTGAAACATATTTCAATAAATAAATAATCTAATAAAAAAAAGTAACACTTTTTGTCTTACTTTCATGCAAGATGTATTGTTATGAGAACACTTACGTCACCATTACAGTGTGACATGTACTGCAAGGTTAAAACACTTTCAGGTAGCAGTTATTGCATTACTTTCATGCAATATGTATTGTTATCAGAACAATTACTTTACCATTACACTTTGACATGGACTTCAATGTTCAAAACATTTATAGTAACACATCACATTTGTGTCTTGCAAAATGTATTGTTTTACAGCCAAGAAAAGGTCACTCTTTGTACAGCCCAGTGGCGCTGAGGGCTAAGGGGCTGGATGCCATACCTCGCACCACGCTGATGACCTGTGTTCGGAACGAGCACTTGCTCTTGGAGGTCAGCGGGGGTGAGGGAGCATGGAACTGAATGGAGCTGCAGCTCTCCTCTCCGGGGAGGGAAGGTGGCATCCCTCTGCTCTTGACTGCCCCGTGGTGGAAGTTGGGGGGAAAGCACAGGCCAGAGGAAGCACCAAGTGCTAGGCTAATGAGTGGGAAGATGGAGCCATCACTGGGGCTGTAGTATGCATGTGTGCCTCCATGCGCATGTGTTTCTACTCCTTGGGCCCCGGAGTTACATGGGAGGACCTCTCAAAAAAAAAAAAAAAAAAAAAAAAAAAAATGGATCTGGCCGCAGGATGATGCATGACCCTCCGCAGGCTCCGTTCCTGAGCTGGGCTGAAGGTAAACCCCGATAATTCTGGGATGTCAGGGCTGGGGGGCTGGTCAGGCTGAAGGGGCAGATGGAACAGGAGATAAAATAGTTACAAAAAAAAAGGGTCACCTTTGAGACCGTGACATGCGATGATAGGTTTAAACAGTTGCAAGTAATAATGTCTGACAGTTTCTGCTGTCAAAACAGTTCACTCAGTATGTACATGAAAAGAAAAGTCCGGCTGATCAAAACCTGCACTTGTAAACAATGCATTATTACATACATGTTGAGTGCAGCTGAATAAAAGTAATGATTTCAATAGTGAAAAAAAAAAAAAGAATTGGTACCAATGAGTAGGGGAACACCATCATACAGTCCCATAGGTGGACACACCAAGGCCAGGGTCTCTACTTGCTCATCTACTCCAGCTACAGCTGTGGGAAAAGACAGCCAGATTTGGACATACCCCAGGTAGGGGTAATACTTCTCACTCAGTCCCCACACATGCAAGCCTTCTAAACGTTGTAGGGGCACATCAGATAAGTGTTTGGTGTACCAGTCTTGAAACACAGTGGTTACTTGTGATCTGCCATCTAGTACAGCCCAAGCAGAAACACCATTTACAGTCACAGTAGTTTCCATCGGAGGGCCCACCACTTTGGACCAATCGGGTGAAGTTGCTTTAGCAGTCCACCCTATAGCAGTCTTTGAAGAATAGGACCTTTTTACAGGCCCAGTCTGAGGCCTTATGTTGCTCCGCCAAACTAAAGCCAACAACCTGGAGGTGACTCTTCTGAAGTTCTCAGGAAGGGTATAGCTCAGCCTAGTGTATCCACCCTCCCCACAGCGATAACAGAATACTGGTTCCTTTGAGTCTCTAGGGGGAAGGGGGTCATCCCTCACTTTAGCTTGGCTAGGAAAACCCCAAGGGACCTCTTTGGGCTGGGGCTCACTTTCCCTCTCCTCTTGGCCTCTCCAGGGATCAGTTACATGAGTGGCTCGAAAGGTCTTCCAGCAGGGCTCTCAGCTCTCTCACTTCCTCCATTAACTTAGTTTCAACCTGGGGTTCAGGGGCAATGATGTGAACCCCCCCCCCCGGGCGAAGCTTCACCTCTGAGCTCCAAGGATGTCTGACAGGAGAATGAACTTTTAACCACCTCAGTGGCTTGTTGACTTGCTCTTATCTCTTTCATCTCCTTAAGCAACTCTCTCATTTGTTGGAGCTCGGACTCATCATTCCGTTCGTCAGTCCAGTCAGGGGGTTGGCTGGTACGGGCAACCCTGGTATAGGGCTCCCAACCCTCTTCATCATTCTTGGCTTCCTGAGTTGCCTTCATAAGCCAGTAATACTCAGGTGGATTTGCTTTTTGATCTTGCAATTTCAGTTTCAACATCAGCACACTGGAGTACCTGGCGGATTTCAAAATATGTTCTAATCAGACTTGATTCAGGTCACGGGCAGGCACTCTTCCTTTCCTATGGGCCCTCTGCAAGGCCCTCTTGATTCTGGTGACAAACACAGACAATTTTTCATTCTTCCATTGTTTGGCAGATTTGAATTCCACATCAGATCTTCTCCGGATTCGGTGCTGCCGAACGCCCCTATCAGAGCAGAGAGCTACTCGGCTGCAGTGGCTTCTGGGCTAGTGGAATAAAGGAAATGGATAGCCTCCAGTGCAGGGCCCCTTAAGCTTTCCATGAGTCTCTTTCTTTTTTCTCCCTTGGAGCACTGCCACTCCTGGACTAGGAGGATGGCACAGTCCATCCAGGTTTCCATATCATCCCCCCCACAGGCACCGGGACTGCACCTGAAAACAGCCTGAGTCTACGGTAAGACTCCAGGTATACAAAGGGTATCACAATGGGGGATGCTACCACAGGGGAAGCTCTAAGGGTTGCTGGAGAAGCTATGGGGGACTGTATGGGTGATCTCTTCAGAAATAGCTAGCATTTTCACTAAGTCTTTGGCAGTTCGCCCCTCAGCAGCTAGTAATCTGAACAATTTGTCCTTGAACCCCTCAACTTTCGGTGAACCCCCAGGAGAGAAATGGTCACTGTGTAAATGAATAATCCACCACCCCTTCTGGGACCCCTCAGGCAGGACAATAGGGAGCACTCTCTCAGGGTCTATGGGGAGGCTGCAGGAGAGGAGGGCCACCATGGTCTGGTCAAACAAGTCCAAGTCCCTTCCTCTTACTTGAACCTTCTCCAAGTTCTTTATCTGTTCTCCAGTCTCTACAATAGTAGCATTATTGGTCCCTAAGGGGATATCCAGCAATAATATGGCATGCTAGGGGTCTACTCCTTCAGCCTCGCTCAACCCCATCATGCGATGCACAACCAGCTTGTGAAGGGAAATCTTACGTTTAGGCATAGTGAGTGCCTCCATTTTTTGACAAATTCCAAGTATCAGGGTTGCAATTCCCATGTCTGACCACTAGAGGGTGCAAATCCCAGCGGTGCCTCCAAAATGTAACCCCTAGGTGGTGCTATCCCAAGAGATACTACCTCTGCCTGCGTGACTAGGCTCAGGTTGAGGGGCCTGAGTTCTGTGAATGGGTGCCTCCACCTGGAGGGTTGGTTTAAGGGTAGCGTAGCTGCTCTGAGTACAGCACTCTGGGACACTGATACCCCCCCTCTAACCCCTCTAGTGGCCTATATTGGTCAGCAATTAGTCACAATTAACACCAGAATGCAATGTTATACCCACATTTGCCATACTTACCACCAGGGCTGGATCAGCTGCATTGGCCCTGAAGACCCCCTGTAAAATAAGACCTGCAATGGAGAAAGGCTATAGCAACACAGTATCCCCACCACAAAGGTACACAACAGCCAGTTTAAATGCAAAAAACATTTAGATCTGATTTATTTGGGTGATGTGAACAAGGGCCGGGCAGTAATCTGGTGATGGATTTTAGATCTGCTTTAGTCAGGGTCAACATGCATGCCTAAGAGTCCCTCTAGCACAGTCACACACACTCTGGGTATCCAGTTGTTATGCAGACTAGCTGGAAGCGTTGCCTGGGGTAGGTCTGCATTGCAGCTGTTGTTGGAGCCCTTAGGCTGGGAAAAACATAACATGCACTTTAACCCACAATTTGTATTCTGGAGCTGGATGGCTCAGTTCGTAATGATCAACCAAAACAATTAAATTAGGTGACACACTTTGATTTGAGCTTTGTTGCAGGGAGCTACCCTGATGTTTACTCACGCTACCCAGACCAGGATGCAGGATTGATGAGATGAAGACCTCAGGATGGTATGCTGGTTTGCCAGGGGAAGCAAGGCCCACACGATGCACCGTGGTGGTTGATCATGTTCAATGGTGTTGAGCAGGGAGCCGAATCCCCAAGCAGGTCTTTCGTCGGATGAATGTCTGTGGCGTGAGTGGCAGTCTGGGCCAAGATGGTGAGGCCCAGACCAGATGAATGATTCGGATACAGTCCGGTGAGTTGCTGGATGCAGCTCCCAGCTAGCGTGACACATTCAACAATGTGGGGGACCAAATCGTGACCCACACTACACATTCAGCACAATTATAGTAAGGATTGTTAAGTACCACAGTTCAGATGACAGTCGGGTTGCAATTAAACAGTGTCTCTGAGTAAACCATACACTCTGCGGTTATTTTAAGTCTTGACAGGCCAATCGCTTCAGGAGCAAGTCTTTGGTAAACACCAGGTGAAATTCACCCTTCCACAATTCAGGATTCCGATCGCGGTAACAGCAATCTCGGATAAAGTCCAATTTTTAGATTCTAGACCTCTTCACTCGAGAAGATGGTAGCAGACAGGCCAGACACAGCTTCCCGCCGATTCCCCCATGCTACTACACAGGAGCAGCTGCTCGAATTACTCGAGCTGTTCACTCTCTCAACTCCAACTACACACTGACTCACTGCTGCAGGCAGCTCAGGGCCTTTCCAGTGATCAAAAAGGTTTGGTTGGTTGATCCATCTGTCTGTCACAGCAAGGCCTCCCCCTTCAGGTCCATTCAGGCGTCAAACAGTAAAAACTACAATTCCTACAGAAATTCACTCCCACAAGGCCCCTGGGGACAGTCTCCATTTTAAGGTCCCCTGTGAAAGGTTCCCTCCTGAAGCTACTATTCCTGCCTTGGAATACTTCCCTTTCGTGTCCTTTTACATTTTCATGTTTTATTTTATATGTTACATCTATGTCTCACATGGACTGGCCACCCATGTGTTTTTGTTTTTTAAGTTTGTTTGTCCTAGAACCCCCAATTCCTGGCAGCTGGTTGTTTAAAACGATGGAAACTTGCAAGTATATGAATGGATTAATATACAAAATATCTTAAAAGAAAAACTTTGGACATAATAGCCTAGGTTTTGGTTTGTTGGTATTCCTCCTGTATTAATACCCTGAAAGAGATGCTACTCTGAAAACTCCAGAGGGTTACAAAGGAACAATACTTGCTTTGAAGAGCTTTAAGCTTCATTTTAAACTCACACTCTACACAAAGAGTTTGTTTCTTTTACTGTTTCGTTGTTAAAGAACTAAACTGGAGGCACTAATAAGCACATGTTCTACTAAAAGAACTTATATAAAACTCTAAAGATGTTGTTATTTCAAGTAGCAAAAGAGAATGGTACCTTTAAGGAAAATGGGTGTTGCTTGCCTCTCTGCTCTCCTCACTGCAGCTAGAGCTCTATAGAACCGGCCGGCCATTACAACACTACTTTTATACAGAGCCTAGCCGAAGGAGGGACTAGCAGAGTGCTTCTTCAAGCTATTTTCTTTCCCAAAAGATAAAAACAAGCTCTGCTGTTTTTCCTGTATGATTATTAAGAAATGTAAGGCAATGCAACAAAGATTGCAGGAAAATTAATTGTTTAAACAAAGTTAGAAAGAAGATTATGTAACCTCCTCTAATTGACAGACAATTGAGCCAATCCTGAGCCTCATCAGGTTATATATGTAATGACTCTACCTGATGACATTCAGATGTGTTCGGGGCGTTGAAGGGACAATACTCACATGGGACTAGAGCTTGCTGGTCAAAAGAAGAAGTTTTTCCTTTCTTTATCTTGGACTAAGTTTATGCTGAAGTTAAGCTTTATTTCATTTACTGACTATTCCTATTATTATTTTTTTTATTTTGACAAATCCGGTCCACTTAATTTTGGTTCTGTAAGTAAATAAAATGAAAGATATTTTTTTGAACTGACATTTTGGCATATGTGTCCATTTGTACCCACCTAAGACTCTCACATCCCCCAAGGTACCGATTGGCCCAAACTGGCAGCCCAGAACCAAAATGGTAGTGCTTAGTAGAAAGTCCATGCTGCAAAGGAAGACAGGTTAGACAAACTACAATATTATTATTACTAAAGCAGATAATCAATAAACAATCATAGATCCTAGTAGGGCTTTCCCTATGCAATTAGCAGTGGCGGAAAGAAGCAGCTGTATTGCAGCCTGGGCGGGACTCGAGCCTGAAACCACTTGGCTCCAACCCAGAGTGATTATAAACCACAAAAATGACACCTCTAAAGAGACAGGCATGGAGGCCAGCATAGAAACATAGACCTTGATGACAGATAAGGACCGCTTGGCCCACCTAGTCTGCCCATTTCCCTACCTATAGGATAAGCTGCAGATCCTAGTTAACCAATAGCCTATTTCTTCCTACCCCCCACAAGAATTGTCTTATGGCTGTCCCATGCATTCTTGAATTCTCCCACAGTTTTAGACCCCCATAACCTCCTCAGGAAGGCTGTTCCATGTGTCCACCACCCTCTCTGTGAAAAAATACTTCCTTACAATGCCCCTGAGCCAGCCTCCCTTCTATCTTTAAATTGTGTCCCCTTGTTCTTGCACATCTCTTTTTCTGAAAGATGCTACCCTCTTGGACTTTGTTGATTCCATTGAGGTACATGAAAGTTTCTATCATGTCCCTCCTCTCCCTTCTTTCCTCAAGGGTATACATATTAAGCTCCTTTAGTCTCTCCTCATATGGCTTCTCTTACAGACCCTGCACCATTTTAGTTGCCCTCCTCTGGACTGCCTCCATCCTGTCTATGTCCTTGCGGAGATGGGGTCTCCAGAACTGGACGCAGTACTCCAGAAGGGGTCTCACCAACTGTCTGTACAGAGGGATAACAACTTCCTGTTTTCTGCTGGTGATGCCTCTCCCTATGCATCCCAGTATCCCCAGCCCTCCCTACTGCCTTCTCACATTGCTTGCCAACCTTAATGTCATCTGATATGATTAGCCCCAGGTCCCTTTCCATTTTTATGTTGGCACGCTTGCGCAGCCAACATCTTGTGGTAGTGCAGATTTGGAGGCGCGGTCACTGTTGGGCGAATGCAGAGCATGCATCAGTAGGTGCGTCCCTCATTCCCCAATCAGCCTGCATGCCAGCACCACACCACCCAGGTGAGCACATCTAATGAAAGGTCCACTGCAATGTGAGCAAAGCTTGTCACATGCAGTGGATCTCCCGGCGTGCCTACCCGGAAACACAAACATGGCGGCACACTGTCCGCCAAACTACCGACTTCGGGGGTGCCCAATCCCTGTCGGCTTACCCTGCCCTTAGTGTATACCGGACGGGAGCCCACTCCCCATCAGCATAAAGAACCCCCCCATTTGTTATATGCCAAGGGGTACATAATCCCCCTTGGCTGTTGCCCCCACTTCCTTGTGTGCCGATGGGGTGCCTAATCACCTGTCGGCTACAGCTGCCCCCAAAAACAGGCTCCATTGGCACTCTGGGAGCCCACCCCAGTGTGCCGTATGCCCTGTAAACAGAAAAACGGTCATGCAATGTTTTTTTTTTGTGACCTGTGGAAAAAGGAAACGGTCCCTCGGCGGTCTCCCTGTCCCCCTCTCACAACCCGCACCCACCCACTGCGCACCCTGCCTCCCCACACCCCATACTTACCTGCGGAGTCCAGCGTGACGATCTTCGGTGGACCGGGAACATGTCAGCACTCTTCAAAGTCGACCGCGAACTGAGGAAGTGCCGGTAAGCTGTATAACGGAATAAATAGGGTTTTTTCAACTTTGATGCATATCTCAAGCATTTTGGGGAATTTTGGCACCAAATTTTCAACATGGGGTTTTTGAGACCCCTCCTCATGAATTCTGGCACTGTCGTGGCGTTATTCGGTCCTGAAAGGTGATTTCGCGGTCACTGCGTAGAATTACCCTTCAGGACTGAGTAACAAAATGACAGTGACACTGTCCATGAGGGGAGCTCTTAAAAAGCCTGTGTTGCAAATTTGTCAACAAAACTCCCCAAAATGGCTGTTTTACGAGCGTGTGTTGCGCTGTTTCTACGCACGCTCGTAACGTCATGAATTTGTAATATTTTCACTCCAGATTTTCAAACTTGGCATTTTTCCACACCTCCTGATGAACAGTATAGCTGTCATTTTACATATCCTGCCCAAAATGTGTTTTCGCACGTCCAGCGCAGAATTGCGTGGTTGCTGTGCAAAATCACTTTTTGGGACAGTTTGAGGTAATGATGGTGACACTGTTCATGAGCAGATGTCCTAAAATGCCTATGTTGAAAATTTGGTGCTGAAAGTCCATAAAATGACTGTGTTACAAGTGTGCATTGCGCAGTTTCCACGCACCCTTGTAACTTCGCAAATTTGCAATATTTCCCTGCCAGATTTTCAACACCGAAATTTTTTCACACCTCCTTATGAACAGTACAGCTGCCATTTTTCACATCCTGCCCAAAATGTGTTTCCACACCTGTGGCGCACAATGGCGTGGTTGCTGTGGGAAATCAACTTTTGGGACAGATTAACAAAATCGCACCACCACCACTGTTCATAACACGAGGTCCCATAATGCCTATGTGACAAATGTGGCTACTAAACTCCCAAAAATAATTGGGTTACAGACGTGTGTTGCGCAGTTTGTATGCGTGCTCATTGCTTCACCAATATTTCATATTGTCACTCCAGATTTTCAACGTTACCATTTTTTTACGCCTCCTCACAAACAATACAGTTGTCATTCTCCACATCCTGCCCAAAAATTTGTTTTTGTCCCTCTGTCGCCAAATGGCACAGCTGCTGTGCAAAACCACCTTTCAGCTAACAAAGTGATTGTGCCGCTTTTAATGAGGTGGCCTGACAAGCAGCCCATGTTGAAAATGTGGAGTGAAACTACCACCACATGCTACGATGTTAGGGTTTCCAACTGTAGCACCCTACCCGGTACAGACTGACAGGTGTCAGGGGTGTGATTTGTGATCATTGGATATAATGCTCATGCCATTCCACCCCCCATCCCCACCCTGCAGCCACTGACAGGCATCGTAGTGGGTCTTGCACTGTTCGGCCACAAAGTTCAACCCACGCTCCTATACTGCACTCATGTCAGTGTATTTCCTTATGGAATGGGGTAAGTATAACACCAAAAGACCCCAAAGCACACCCTGACACTTGTCAGTGTCTACAGGGTAGGGTGAGGTACAATGGCATGAGCGATATAGCTGACGACCCAAAGGCACACCCCAATGCCTGTTGCTCTCTACAGGGTTGGGGTGGGGTTGGCATCACTTCAATACTTCACTGCCATTCCTATTATGCGTCTCTAGCTCCGGCACTGCCAATGCCAATGCCAGTGCGACAACATTCGGCATTGACAAATGCTTGTTGTTGTTGTTACTACCTCCCCCCATTGTGTAATCTTCCCCTGGGTTTTTGTTTCCTAGGTGCATAATTTTGCACTTCTTTGCATTGAATCCAAGCTGCCATACTTCTGACCATTCCTCCAACCTTGCCAAGTCACTTCTCATCCTTTCCACGCCTCCTTGTGTATCAACCCTGTTGCAGATCTTTGTGTCATCTGCAAAGAGGCATACTTTTCCTTCCGGTCCCTCTGCCATGTCACTTATAAAGACATTAAAAAGGACTGGACACAGTACTGAACCTTGCGGTACCCCACTAGTAACCCCCTTTCTTCAGAGTGGACTCCATTTACAATTACCTTCTATGTCCTGTTGTCCAGCCAATGTTTTACCCAGGCTACCACCCTGGGACCCACTCCCAGGTTGGTTAATTTGACTATTAATCTTTTGTGTGGGACTATGTCAAATGCCTTGCTAAAGTCTAGGTAGGCCATGTCCACAGCCCCTCTCTGGTCTACTACTTTTTTTTTTTGTTTAATTTGTCTTTTTTGGTCCCTGCTCCCTATCGCGGAACCATCGGCCCAGTCACAGACTCTGGCTGCAGCTTCTCTCATATTGTAGCCATCCTCCCTGAACCCCCTGGCTTGCCCTCCAGGGTGGGGTCATGGCGCCTTGAGCCAAGGGTGCCATGAACACGGGAAAGACAGGAGTCGGCCTGAGAGAAGCCAATCTGCAGCTGGAGTGGGCATCATCGAGGCATCGGGAGCAGGGTATTTTTTCTCCCCTGTGTGTGGAGGAGGCGAGGATGTACAATGATGGCCTGCATCCACCCCACCTCCCTGGAGTTGTTCGAGTGCCGGAAGCTGCGGTACCCCCGGCCTCCACCTGGGATCCGTCTGTCGCCAGACACTATTCCCATCCTCCCCCTGGAGAAGGAAAGCTGTCCCAAGGACACTCCATCCCTCTCCACTGGCTGGCTCTCCAGCAACCTGGGTCCATTTCCGAACCCGGGTCAGTGGCGTCGCAAGTGGAATTTCAACCGCTGCACTGGCGGGCATGCCCTGGTCTACTATTTTGGTCACCCAGTCAAAGAAATCAATTAGATTCATCTAACATGACCTTCCCGCTGTGAACCCATGCTGCTTTGGGTCCTGTGCCCCACTGGCCTCTAGGTACTTAACAATTCTTTCCTTCAGAAGTGATTCCATCACTTTCCCTACCACAGAGGTCAAACTTACAGGCCTGTAGTTTTCTGCCTCTGTCTTTCTCCAACTTTTGTGAAGGGAAATCACATCCACCTTCCTCCATTCTTCAGGTACCACACCACCCTCCCATGATTTGTTAAAAAGGGTAGTCGGTGGTGTCACTAGTTCTCACCTTAATTATTTTAGAATTCTGGGGTGAATTCCATCAGGTCCCATTGCTTTGTCCACCTTCAGTTTTAGGAGATCTTTCAGAACTCTTTCTTCTGTGAAAGGACTTGGATCAACCCCCTATCCAGAGTGCTTCTGTTAATTGGATTAAGCACCTCCCCCTCCGCCTCTTTTGTGAATACTGAGCAGAAGTATTCGTTCAGTATCCCTGCTTTTTCACTGTCCCTCTCTGCCCACCTACCGTCCATTCTATTCAGCCTCACTATCCCTCCCTTTGTCTTTCTACGCTCCCTGATGTACCTATAAAAGGTTTTATCCCCCTTCTTAACCGAGTTGGCTATCTTTTCCTCAGTTTGGGCTTTTGCTATTCTGACTTCCGTCCCTGCTTCCTTCTGCTTTAACTGGTACAGTTCTCTGTCCTGCTTATTCTGTGTTTCTGTATACTTCCTAAATGATAACTTTTCTCCCTAACCTTCCTCGCCACCTCTCTTGAGAACCATAGTGGCTTTTTCTTTCATTTTGATTTGTTTATTTGCTTCACACAAAGGCTTGTTACCTCTGTGATGGCAGTTTTGATGTTTCCCCATTGTTGCTCCACCCCTCCTTCTAGCCTGTTTGCTAGTGCTTTTCTAAGGCACTCTCACATCTTGCCAAAGTCAGCCCTCCTGAAGTCCAGTACCCTCACTTTTGTATGGTTTGACTCTGTAGCTGAGTTTATCGGGAACCACACTGTTTGGTGGTCACTTGTTCCTCGATGGCTACCCACTTCTAGATCTGAGAGCCTCTCACTGTCCCCATTTGAGAGTACGAGGTCTAAGATTGCTCCCTCACGAGTGGGTTCCAAAACTAGCTGTCTGAGGCATGCCACCTGTAGGGCATCAAGAATGGCCCTGCTCTAGGATGTGGCTGCAGCAAAGGTGCTCCAGTTGACATCTGGCATATTCAGTCCCCCATCAACAGTATCTCCCATTTCTCTGCCATCCTAAGGATGCCTTCTATTATATCCTTGTCCATTCCCTTCCCCTGAGATGGGGGTCTGTATACAACCCCTGTGTGGATTGTGGTGCCATTTCCAGTCTCTAAGGTGACCCACAGTGCCTCCTCTCCTCCTGATTTACCCTTTTGTTCTGTTGCTTTGATCCCTTCCCTTACATAGAGAGCTACTCATCCCCCTCTTCCTTCCCTGTCTCTCCTGTAGGTTGTATTCTCTGGTATGTTAACATCCCAGTCATGGTTCTCTGTGTACCATGTTTCTGTGACTGCTGCAATATCCAGGCATCCCTCTTCCATCAAGGCCACCAGTTCAGGGAGGTTGTGGCCCAGACTACGGGCATTGTTAATCATTACCCTCCATTTCTTGATGGCCTTACCTCTTTTTGCCCCATCCCTGTCCTTACTGCCTTTGTCATTTTCTCCATTTTCTCCTGCCCTTCTCCCTATTGACATCTCCATCTTGGTGTTTACCTCACTTACTACCCTGATTTTTTTGGGGGAGAGGGGCTAGGATTTCCCTGCTCCTTTCCAGTGCCTCCCCCCTTGGTTAGTTTAAATGCTTGCCAATGAAGCATTTAAACCTATCTCCTAGGATCCTGGTTCACCTCCTGGACAGATGCACACATCACACCAGTATAGACCTGCATCACTCCAGGTGGACCCCCAGTCCCCAGTGAAGCTGCATTCCCTGAGCTCTGCACCAGTTTTTCAACCACTGATTGAATCTCATGGTGTGGAACACCCTAACCTCACCCATGCCATAGACAGGCAGCACCTCCGAGAAGGTTACCATGCATGCCACTTGTCTAAGGCCCCTCCCCAACTCCACAAACTCTTCCTGCAGTGCTCAGATCCCTTTCCCAGCCAGGTCATTTGTCCCTAGGTGGACAATGACATCCCGCTCCCTCTCCAGTGCTGCTTCTCGGGCGATCCTAAGGATTCGCTCCCTGTCCCTCCAAGCCATGGTGCCAGGCAGGCAGCTTACCTCCCTCTCCCCTTCCTCCCCTAGTTCTACCCTCCTAACAATGGAGTCCCTCACCAGGAGTTGTTTCTTTCACCTGTGGGATCCCATGCCACCCTCCTGTGGGTCTCCTTTGTGGAGGTTCCCAGCATCCTCCTTGATCTCCACTGTGGGTGCCTCCATGGAAGAACCACACTTTGCCAGAACAGCATATGAATTGTGGAGTGGTACAACTGGAGGGATGTGCCTCTGTTCCACCACCCTCACCCTCCGTGATCCCACTGTGGTCCAACCGCTCCTCATTCTTGGCAACCTCTGAGGCAACAGCAGTGGCTCTGGTGGTCCTTGGGTGGGAGAGGAGGTCCCCCAAATCCTGGCCAACTCAGCCTTGAGATGAGCAACCTCCTCCCTCAGCCCAGAGAGGTGCTTGTAGGTGGGACAACACCGCATCCTCCAGAACGTCTCCCGGAAGACTGCTGCTCCACAGCCACTGCACTGCACCACTCCCATCATGTTTTATTTCTGGCCCCTTAACTGTTGTTTGGAATACTTTCTTTTTCCTCTGTTTGTTTATTTATTTTATTATTTTTTTTCTCCCTACTTACTTACTTACTGCCTCTGTGCCCTTTTATCTCCTGATCTTCCTGTTCTGAGACAAAAAGTTCCTATATTTCTCAGTAGTCTCCTTACTTGCTCAGAGTCAGACCTCCAGCAGCTGGTGGGGGGAATAGAGAGCTACTCTTTTCCTTCTAGGATGGTGAGTCTTTTGTGGCTCTGTGATCACTCACTTCCTGCTCCCAAACAGGAAGTTCCTGTTGTCAGTCAAATTTTGTGCCTATAAAAGTAGAACTGGCTTAGGGTGGGAAAGGAGGACAATATAGTCCCAGCAGAGAAGAATAGTTATAACAGCAGCTCCTTCCTCTTGGTGTTCTCAGCCTGTTCTCTGACAGAAGCTATCTAGGGCAGTTTTTAAATCTGGCTTTAACCTGGCTTCTTTCTAGCTAAGCCACTCCCCCCTACTTTACAGCTCTTTCTACACTTAGTTAATTGCCCAGATAACAATTCCCTTCAGCCAACTCAGACAAACACACTAACTCTTTTATTTTGTTTTTACCCTAAATTGAAGGTCCCAGTAGTAGAGTTCTAGTTTTTTAGTCCCAGTAGAGAAGTATAGTTGTAACAGCAGCTCCTTCTCTTGGTGTTCTCTGCCTGTTCTGTTTAAACACAGAACACCAGCCTAGGATCACAAATACCTTTGAGACAAGGCTCTTTTACAAAGGTTCCACATCAGTTTAAGACAGTACAACGAAACGAGGCAATGCAAGATAATACAGGAAATACAGCAATCAAAAGGCGTTATACACAGGATTAAGTCATTTATAAACAACTCCTGTGGAAAAAGCAAACAATATTGGTATACACAGATCAAGGGCAAGAAAAGGGGGGGTTGCTACAGCATGGCAAGGCAGTGCAAGATAATACAGCAAATGCCACAATTAAGGGGTGGTATACACAGGATAAATTCATTTACAAACAATTCCCAGAGGAAGAGGCAAACAATGTAGGTGCACACTGGTCAAGGGCAACAAGGGGGGTTTGCTACAGCATTACAAGACAAGGGTAGGATGGGGGTATGAGCTGCCAGGGGCATTGTCGCAGAACATAGAGAAGTGTAGGGGGAAGTTGGGAGGAGGTAGGGGATGAAAGGGACGTGGAGAAGAGGAAGTCAAGGGCAGGGGTAGTTAAGCCCAAGGCTGGGCATTTAGGCTGCATTGAGAGGGTAGCGAGGGTTGCTGGCTAGATGTGGCAGTCGGAGGTACTGGAGGTAGAGAGCGAGAGGCGGAGCTTAGATTTGGAAGGGCCAATCTTGGTGATGCAGGAGATTTCCTTGTTGAGATTATTTAACCAGTTTGGTGCTCTGTAGGCAAACAAGCATTGTCCCATGGATGTTCTGCAGTTGGGGGTCAGCAGGAGTTGATGGTCAGATCCCCTGGTATGGCAGGGATTACTATTTGGACTGAGGAGGGCTAGGACACCAGGGGGAGCAAGACCCAGGGTTATCGTCTTGGCCATGATGCAGGTTTGGTATTTTAAATGGTTTGATAGTTGGAGCCATCCAGATTGAGCGTAGAGGTCGCAGGTATGGGTTAGGTGGTGGGCACCAGCTAGAAGACGACAGACTTTGTTTAGGGCAGTTGAGATGTGCCTGAGGTGGCAGAGCCATATATTATGAGGCTATAATCGATAACAGAGACTAGAGCTTTGGACAGCAATCCTTAGTGCTTCAGCGGTAAGGTGCGCCCTATCGGTATGGGTTTCCATCCCAGGGTCACCAGTGTCACTTGCGGCAGCCCTAATGCTATGTTGACTGGCCAGCATGAGGTAAAATATGTTGTAAAACGTAACTCAGACATCAGGCATCCAGAATATTAATTATCAAATCAGGCAAAACCTTATTTAATTCTATAAGTGTTTTTAGTACTCAGTCTTTAAATTAGAGGGTCCCCAGTTCACTAAGGGCCCCAGCTCCAATCACGTAAGGGCTCCAGACACCAAGTACTAAGGACAAACTAGAGGACTTTATTGGGGGGGGTTGGGGGAGGCATCCAGGCTCATAGACACAAAACATATAACAAGTACTTCAATGACTGAGGTGGGGAGTTGCTACAGGACCAGCTTGCCACATCTGAGTTTTTTAATACGATCAGTGACCTTGGTTTTGCAGTATTTTGTCTTCTGGATTCATGAATCATGAGCAAACTGCACCCATAACTTTTCCCTAACATTTAATTTCTGAATGTTTATATTCCAATACTCCTGGAGATGATATTTGTTTCTCATGTCTAGCAAGCATATTTTTTTATTTGATATAAACCAGAGCTGTACGTTTTATGCTCTGTCAGAAAGTCTCATTCTGTTTTTGTGTATGCTCACATGTGTGCGCCACTACCTGACCCTGCGGAAATTTTGATTTCTTCATTTAATATATGCCTTATTACTGCTATGCTGTTGTGCCCGATGTTCTCTGTTAAAAATGCAACTTTTCTGGCATCTTTCATGAGACCATGATTATGCTTCTGTAGGACTGGGGCCCCTGGTGAACTGAGGACCCTCTAATTTAAAGACTGAGTACTAAAAACACTTGTAGAATTAAGTAAGGTTTTGCCTGATTTGATAATTAATATTGCGGGTGCCTGATGCCTCAGTTACTTTTTGCAACATATTTTACCTCACGCTGGCCAGTCAACATAACATTAGGGCTGCCGCAAGTGACACTGGGGACCCTGGGATGGAAAGGACTTAGGCTGCCAGGGGACTGTCAGGGAGGAGGTTTGAATGTTCCAGTGAACACTTGCCTTCTCTGGGTGTGGAGTATGACAAAGGCCTGCTGTCTAGCACCACCTATGGGTTCATGGGTGGAGCAAAATGCTGTGCTTGGCAGGGGAGGGATGTGTGTGAAAACACCCAGGCATGCATGCCCACTGTGTGCACTTCTGGGTGCATATTACATTGCCATTCTTGAGGGAAGGAGAAGGTAGAGGACACTCTGACTGCAGCAGGATGATACCTACCCTCCACATGCCCTGCATTGCTTATGGAAGGCCCCTCCTCTTCAGCCCCTGCACAACAGACTGAAAGCCCCCCTCCTCCCCAGCCCCTGCACCACAGGCTGAAGGCTCCCCTCTTCCCTGTGCTTCAGGAAGTGGAAGCTGCCAGGGAAAGTCTGTGGATACAAACCATGGTCAGGACTGGGAGCTGTGTAAATAAAAGGGGCTGCTGCATTGTGGGTTTCATTTCAACTTTATCACTCTTCTACAGGGGTACAGAGAGACAGATATTAGTGGACAGCAAACGACAGGTGAGGCAGATGACAGCTTTGAGTGGTCAAGATAAAAGTACGTGAGGTAGTGAAAAAAATGGGGAAAAAATTGATGTCATATAAAACTGATTCAGGGTTTGTTTTCTTTTAAACTGAAGTTGTATTGGGACCTTGGTATAGTTGTTTTATCCTCTGGTTTAGCTAAATGGATGTGAAGAAAAGACAAAGGTAGTGATTTATTTTATTTGGTGTAGCAGTTGGCTGGGGCAGCTGAAACTTTACCTGTGGGTTATGGTGGGATTTACCCACGGGTAAAGACCCCTACCGACCAATCAGGCTGCTGGATTTCATTACCCTATTGTATAATTTAAGGTTAAGAGGAGTTCCTTATCTCCAGTCTAATGTCTTATGGAACCTGTACTTCATAGAGCCAGCACAGTGGCTGTAAAGTGGATGGGTATGTTTACAGTATGTAAGGGAACTACATCTTCTGGAAAGCAATGTTCAAAGCTGAAGTAGCCGAGTGGTTCAGAGTCTGAGTCATACTGTGTTTAAATAACACTGTCTGACATTTCTGCATCCAATTCTATCAACTACAAGCAAAAAAAAAAAAAAGAATCAGCGCACACAGGTTGGGTTAGATGCAAAACTACATTACAGTCTAGAACAAGGTAATACCAAGCCTGTCGAGACACGGACAGACTCCTCACATTTACCCTAAACAGGGCTTCCTCATGCCAAATTTGGTATAAACTTGTACTGCACTAAAATGTATTAAAATTGCTGCCCTGGCCAGCTTGATGTTTTCACTGCTGCCCCTTTGGCAGAGGTTGATTATAACCTTATCTGACTTGCCTGTGGCATAGTGCAGATTACCCCAGACTGCTGGGTATCCCGTGAATTGAGCGAGTCAATTACAGTGAGTCAATTTTGGCAAAGTCAAAACAGCAATTGTAAAATGGGCTATGGGCTTTTAATAGTGATGCATAAGTTCAGCACTTTCATAGCGCTTTCATTTACATGTTACTTCGGTATATGGGGGAGCTGTTGTTCAGGAGAGTTGCAAGCTGCCCTGTGGGCCAGTGGCTAGAGTCACCGCCTGTGAGTCTGTTGGAATCAGGTTCAGGACTGGCTCTGGAGAGTTTTTTTTTTTTTGGGGGGGGGTTGTTGTGTAAGTTTGTTTTTTTTACCATGGTTGCTGAAGTCCCCTGCCACCCGCCCACTCGACTTTGTCCCATCACCACTAACGTTCTCTCCTGCTGACTTGTGCCCCCCCCGTGGCGTAGCCGCCTCCTGAATTTTCCTCTGTTCCCAACTGTCATGCCCCCGGGGATGCTCATATTAGTTACGGGGAGTGTGGGGGCATGGAGGGCGTAGCCCCCTCATAAAAGGAAACCCCATGTCCACTCCCCTTATAGACAGTGGCTACTTATCGCTGTTTCCGACACTCACTGTAGTGTTCATTGCCGTTTTGATTTTCGGAAATGTGCACCCGTTCTTCTTGTTGGCGATGTTTCACAGACATCGTTATCACATAGAACCGCTTGCTGCAGCTCATGGTACGTGTCCATCTTGACTATTGCAGGTCCACCATGGCCACTGATGTCGCTGCGATGCCTGGCAGCTCACTTGGCATGGCATGCCCACATTCAGAAGAACAGTCACAGTGAGGGAACTGAGCATGGCTTTCACAGCCCAGCCCAGTTCAATGTTCATTATTCTGTAGTTGGTGATGTGAACATGGTGAGTCACAATTATATGTGCAGGGCCAGTGCTGCATGACCGAGTAGTCACTGCAATAGAATTATCTGGTTCACGGGGGGGAGGGCATGAAGAGGCAGAGAGGTAGTCATAATATTGAACAATGGTTGCTTGGGAGCAGACTGCATATGTCTGCAGACTGCATTGCATGTCTTTTTGCACTGCAGTTAGGGCACCTGATCAGAGTCGGACTAGTACAACCGTCTGCAGCCTAGTGCAATTTTGAATGAACGTTTATATATGTCAATATAGTACACATTTTTTCCTTTACAATACTTTCTTCACATAAAATGCACAGTTACTGTAATTCTGTATATAAAATAAGAGGTTTGGAAAAAATTGCCCTTTATACGGTGTAACACCCCTATATTGGGGGTTCCTAAAATGTCTTCCTGGGCCTGCCTAATGCCCACTGCCAGGATCGTGTTCTGTGTCTCCACTAATTTGAATATGCCTGCATGGGAGTGCCCTGTTAGCCTCCGTGCCTGTCTCTTTAAGAGCTATCTCTTTTGTATAGGATAATTAGTCTGGGCTGGGACAGAATGGTTTAAGGCTCGTGACCCACTCAGGGAATGGTATTTCTGCTCCATTCTGCTATCGCTATATGTGCAGTGGGAGCCCTTTTAGGATCTGTGATTGCTGTTTATTTACTTTAATAATTATAATATGGGAGTTTGTCTAACCTGCCTTCCTTTGCAGCATGGACTTTCTGCTTAGAGCCACCATTTTGGTTCTGGACTGCCAGAGTTGGCCAATTGGAACCTCAGGGGACCTAAAATGGAGACTGTTCACAGAGGCCTAGTGGGATTGAATTTCTATAGGAATTGTAGTTTTTGATGTTTGGCACCTAAATGGACCTTTCTGTGACAGACAGATTCATCAACCAACCAAACCTTTTGGATCACTGGGAAATCCCAGAGCTGCCTGCAGCAGTGTGTCAGTCGAGAGTTGGAGTCTGGAGAGTGAACAACTCAAGCCATACAAGCAGCTGCTCCTACGTGGTAGTGCCGGGATTTGGCGGGAAGGCTGTGTCTGGCCTGCCTGCTACCATCTTCCAGTGTGATGGAGTTTGCGATATTAGAGTCGGACTGAATCCAATAGCTTGTGTTTTGAGCTGAAGTTGAAGTGGAAGAGAGTGAATTTCGCCCGAGTGTGGACCGAAGACTTGCTCCAGAAGCGATCGGCCTGTCAGGTACCGGAGAGAGCTTCAGAACAAGAGGTTTGTGTAGAAATCCTGTTAAACTGCAAACGGACTTTATCCAATCTGTGGCTCATAGCTTTATTACTTATAAGTGTGCTAAATGTGTTGTGTGGGTTGCAGTTTGGTTCCCTACCATTGAATGTGCTGTGCTAACTGGAATCTGCTCCAGCGCTTACATGGACTAAATCCAAACTGTCTGCTTTGCTTTGGGCCCTGCCATCTCGGCCTAGACTGCCGCTTCCACCCTTCCGACGAAAGTCCCGTTCGGGGATTCGACTCCCTGCTCAATACCATCGAACAGACGTCAACCAACATGGTGAGTCATGTGGGCCCTGCTTCCCCTAGCATGCAGAACAACATCCAGAGGTCTTCATCTCGACAGTCCTGCCTCCTGGTCTGGGTATCGTGAGTACTAAACAGGGTAGCTCTCTGCAACAAAGCTGCAATCATTATGTGTCACCTGATTTAATTATGTGGGTTTATCACAATGAACTGAGCCATCTGGCTCTGAAATACAAATTCTGGGTTGATGTGTATGTTAATTGTTTTCTTTTCTAAGGGCCCTAATAACAGCTGCAACACCGGCCTACCCTGGGCAACGCTTTAGGCTAGCCTGTGTAACAACTGGGTATCCAGAGTGTGTGACTGTGACAGAGGGACTCTAAGTGCATGTATGTTCAGCCTGAACAATCAGATCAAATAATCACTTGCTAGATTTACTGCCCCACTCCTGTACAATTCCCTGAATAAATCAGATTTTGTTCTTTCTGCATTTAACCTGGCTAGTGTGTACCTTTGTGGAGGGGATATTGCATTGTCTTCGAACTGTTATATTGCAGGTCTCATTTTACAGGGGGTCTCCAGGGCTTTTGCTGCTGATCCAGTCCTGGTGGTAAGTGCACTGAGTGGGGATTCGATACTGCTATTATATGGTATATGTGATTGTTTATCTGTTTGGGCCACTAGAAGGGTTAGTGGGGGGGTTATAGTGTCCTGGAGGACTATAACCACAGCAGTTACGCTTCCCCAAAACCATTCCTCTGGCTGGAGGCACCCATTCACTGAGCTCAGACCCCTCAACCTGTGCCTAGTCACGCAGGCAGGGGTAGTATCCCTTGGGATAGCACCACCTAATAGTTACACTATATTAATTTTCCTTCTGATCTTCAGCCCCTTCAACCTTTACAATCTTCCAACACCCATGGGCTGGAAACACAGCTCTGAATCCACTGACCAGATGATAAAACTTGCAAAAAACTTTAAAAAGAATCTGTACTATAAAGAGTGTCAACCAGAACTTTTTTGCTGGAGTGCTGAAGACTGTACTGACATCTACTACAGTTCTTTAACCAAAAGGGAGGGTTACATATCAGAATAAAAATTGTGTTAAAAATATTTAGCCGGGTCCTGCAAAATTTGAAAATCCATAAACTGTATTACACACTTGCATCAATATCTAATATTTACTTTGCCAGGATTCACATACATCCCTTAAGATTATATCTTACTTTTCATATAACTTGATGTTACTTGGCAAATAAATGCTTCTTAAAACCAGTTTCTTAACACAAGTGGACTGTTGGCCAACAGATTATTATAGTGGTGTGGTAGAGCCACTATAGTTATGGTTGAGCAGGGCTTTCTATGTTAAACCCCAAATTTTACACTTTAATAACTTTACAACCGCTCAATAGATTTGCACAACATTTTGCATGCATGGTCTCATGGGGTATCTCTCTTGATATACCAAGTTGTGTTCCACTTGGATGTGCGGCTTCCAAGTTGCACATAGCAAACAAATGTAAAAAAATCACTGTTTTTTTGCCATTGCATAGCACCCAGGAAGTTTAGAATTTTGGTCAGATTTTTTCAAGGTAGAAATGGCTTGCCTCAGAATGATTTCCTTTGGTGGTTTGATGAAAAAATATTAATCTGTTCCAAAATTATTACATTTAAAAATGTTGGGTTCTGAGCATGCTAAGTCAGCCTAAAAAAATAACTGTATGACGTTTACATTTGGGGAATCCTTTTTGTGAGGGCAATAATCGTGTTTCATTTGCCACCATCTTGTTTTCCCCCCTTAAAAATTCAAATTTGGAAAACCACAGAAAAGGACATTGTGGAGACTAGGGCTGTGCGAACCTCTAAAAGTTCTACCTCGTGAACTTTCTGAGTAGAACCCAAAAAAGTTCTACCTGGTTCTACCTGGTTCTACCAGGTAGAACCCAGTAGAATCAGGTTCTACCTGGTAGAACTGGGTTCTACCATTTATAACCAAGTTCTACCAAGTAGAACCAGGTTCTACCAAATAAAACTAGGTTCTACTAAGTAAAAAAACAGGTTCTACTAAGTAAAACCAGGTTCTAGAAATATCCCTGTGTGTTGCTACTTAAAGTACTTGACTCAACACAGCTAGCAGTGCTATATTTACCTGCTAGGGAACAAATATCCCTGTGTGTTACTACTTAAAGTACTTGACTGGACACAGCTAGCAGTGCTGTATTTACCTGCTAGGGAGAAAATGTCCCTGTATTTTTCAGCTTAAAACACTTGACTCGACGCAGCCAAGAGTGGTAAAGAAATAGCAGCACTTGCCAGGCAATCCAGGCAACAGTGACAACAGTACAGAAAATTCAGGACATTGCAGGAGTAACTGTCATGATACTCAGAGGATGAGCACAAGAGCCATCATAGTGCGTCAGCCAGTCTTAGTAAGCACAGTGATGGATGATGATGAGGAGGAGGAGAAGACAGATGAAACTGAGGGAGAAATCAGTGAAACAGATCCTGAGTTTGTAGTAGATAAAGTAGCAGTCAGTCTGTCAAGTAGCAGCAGTTCCATGGAGTGGTGATGATGAGGAGGACTACAGGGCGAGCAAAAGAGCAAAAAAGAGTTCTAGGAAAGATAGTGGTGCTAAGAAAAAAATGAATGGGGCATAATGAGACAACCAGACCTGCAGTGGAGAAACAGAGAATAGAAAATGGACAGGATTCTAGAGGAGTTGAGGCAGGAAGAGTTGCTGTGCATCAACATTCGCTGACTGGCATGGAGAGATGGAAAGATCTCAAAGAGATACTGGCAGCAGCAGTGGCAAACATATCCTCCCCATAAGCAGCAGTGCAACAAAATCTGTGAAATCCGTAGTGTGGGTTTTTTTTACACAAGATAAAGCATCCTGCAGTCATGTGATTTGCAAATTATGCAAAACAAAATTAAGTCATGGTAACGTGGGTACTAGGATGGGACTATCAAGAATGATAAGACATATGAACAAGTCTCACATTTATCAGTATCAAAATCACAAAAGGAGCACACACAAGTTGTTACACTGTTGCATTCTGCTGAGGAGGATGATGATATGGATGTTTACCAAGGTCACGGTGATGATGTCATTGATGCAGAGTTGGAGGATGATGAAAGTCTGACTTCCAGTCAAAGCACAACATTTCCAATTTCATGTTTCTTTACCCCTCTGAGCCCATCACCACAGCCTGCAAGGAGTCATATACCATCCATGTCCATGACATGTACCTCTCCTGGTGGTAAAAGTCAAGGGAAGCTGCCAAAAAAAATCTGCTGATATCAGCAAGTGTAGCAGACATCAAATTTCACTGAAAGACTGTTTTGAGCGGTCACAGAAATATAAGCCCAACAGGCCTGAGGCAAGGTGATTAACAGAGGCAATCAGAGAGATGATAGCCATCGACTTGCTACCATTCTTCTTTGTGTCAAACCCAGGCTTTAAAGCACTAATGGGAATTGCTGTGCCCAAATATCAAGTCCCCAGCTGGACTTATTTCTCAACTGTTGCCATCCCAGACTTGTATGACGCTGTTTGTAACAGCGTGTCTGAGGCTCTTAAAGGTTCAATGGGCAAAAAGGTCCACGTCACAACAGATATGTGGACCAGTGGCCAGATGACTGACTATATGGCTGTGACTGGCCATTGGGTAAACTTTCTTTCCTCCTCCTCATCATCATGTAGTGGCACTGGTAGCAGTAGCAGCAAAAAGCAAGGGTCTTTCTCTGTTCGTAGACAGGCAGCATTATGTATTTACAGTTTTGAAAAAGTTCACAAAGCAGAACATCTTCTAGAGGGCCTTGAAGAAAGGTTTGCCGAGTGGCTAACTCCAAAGTCCTTGCAACCTGAGTTTATAGTGTCTGACAAGGCTTCTAATATTGTGAAAGCAGTAAGGCTTGGTAATTTTACACATGTACCATGCTTTGCACACACTGTTAACTTGGTGGTGAAAGACTTTATCAGGGAGGACCAAAATGTTCTGAACTTGATTGCAGTTGCCCTCACTGTGAGCACCCACTTTGGTCATTCTGTTAAAGCCAGAAAGTTATTGCGGCAGATTCAAATAGAAAACAGCCTCCTTCTCTACCAGAAGATCCAAGAAGTTCCAGACGGGTGGAATTCCACCTACTATATGATGCAGAGAATACTTCAGCAGCAGAAAGCCATCCATCAGTATGCAGTCCAACATGACATTGGGAAAGGGGATGTGAATATCAGCCCCAATTAGTGGCATCTGATGGAGAATCTTACTTGTATTCTTAAACCCTTTGAGGAGACTACACGAGTGGTGAGCTGTGATGGTGCTGGGCTAAGCCAGATATTACCTTTAATCTCACTCATCAGAATGAGACTGGAGCCTCTTGAGTCACAGATCCTCGACACGGATAACATCAGTGCTGCATCCCTTGTGGGAAAAATGTTGAACACATTCCTGGCTGACGAGCGCATTGTAAATATGTACAAAGCAGAACATTACATTTTGGCCACACTTCTCAATCCTCGGTTTAAGGATACAGTTGAGACATTCTTCAAACCGCACGACTTCAAAGATCTGGAATACTATCGCAAACTGTTAACTGAGAAAGTGTTAGCACGTATAGTTAAGAAAAGTAGTACATCATCAGTGCCCTCATGGCAACATTCAAATTCTGAATGAGATCTGGTGGAGAGGGAGGGAGGGAGCACACTCTGCCATTGCTGCTGCTGCTGGTGCTACCACTACTGATGTTTTTTGTCATTAAACACCAACCAGAACTGCTGCTACACCACAAGAGAACAAACCACTGTGGGACATGCTGTCAGACTTCGGTCTGATAAACACAGCTGGAAGGGTTCAGCCAGCTATTGTGGTACCAGAAGTCCCTGCTGCAAAAATGGTGAAAGATTATATGGAGGAGACTGTACATCTGACTGCAGGTGACAAACCGTTGCTGTATTGGCAACAGAAAAAATCGATGTGGCCTTCTTTAACTGAGATTGCAGTTAAGTACCTCAGTTCCTCACCCACAAGCACATATTCTGAGAGAATTTTCAGTGCTGCTGGAGCAATAGTGAATGAAAAAAAGAACATTTCTTTCCACAAAGAATGTAGAAAGGCTCAGTTTTCTTAAAATGAACCTGCCACAGTTCAAAAACATACACTGTCCAAAATTTATGCAGGCTGACAGCACTCAGATGGCATGCCATGCTAATCTATGGCCCATATCCACAGCCATTGGGTTCTATTAGTGGTTCAGTAGATGGTTACTACTTGTGCCAAGCTTCAGGCAGGAGCCGCTCAGTAGCTGTACTGTTGTTACTGTTGCCTGGATTGCCTGAGAAGTGCTGCCTTTTTTTTTTTTACCACTCATGGCTGCATCGAATCAATTACTTTAAGTAGGAAGATGCAGGGAAATTTACTCCCAAACAGGAAAATACAGCACTGCTGGCTGCGTCAAGTCAAGTACTTTAAGTAGTAAGGCACAGGGATATTTTCTCCCTAACAGATAAATACAGCACTGCTTGGTGCGTCGAGTCAAGTACTTTAAGTAGTAAGGCACAGGGATATTTTCTCCCTAACAGGTAAATACAGCACTGCTTGCTGCGTCGAGTCAAGTACTTTAAGTGGTAAGGCACAGGGATATTTTCTCCCTAACAGGTAAATAACAGCACTGCTTGCTGCATCGAGTCAAGTACTTTAAGTAATAAGGCACAGGGATATTTTCTCCCTAACAGGTAAATAACAGCACTGCTTGCTGCATCGAGTCAAGTACTTTAAGTAGTAAGGCACAGGGATATTTTCTCCCTAACTAGTAAATACAGCCCTGCTTGCTGCGTTGAGTCAAGTACTTTAAGTGGTAAGACACAGGGATATTTTTATTTTCTCCCTAACCAGTAAATACAGCACTGCTTGCTGCGTCAAGTCAAGTACTTTAAGTAGTAAGGCACAGGGATATTTTCTCCCTAACAGGCAAATACAGCAGGGCTTGCTTCGTCGAGTCAAGTACTTTAAGTAGTAAGGCACAGGGGTATTTTCTCCCTAACAGGTAAACAACAGCACTGCTTGCTGCATCGAGTCAAGTACTTTAAGTAGTAAGGCACAGGGATATTTTCTCCCTAACAGGTAAATAACAGCACTGCTTGCTGCATCGAGTCAAGTACTTTAAGTAGTAAGGCACAGGGATATTTTCTCCCTAACAGGTAAATACAGCACTGCTTGCTGCATCGAGTCAAGTACTTTAAGTGGTAAGACACAGGGATATTTTCTCCCTAACAGGCAAATACAGCACTGCTTGCTGCGTCGAGTCAAGTACTTTAAGTAGTAAGGCACAGGGATATTTTCTCCCTAACAGGTAAACAACAGCACTGCTTGCTGCGTCGAGTCAAGTACTTTAAGTAGTAAGGCACAGGGATATTTTCTCCCTAACAGGTAAATAACAGCACTGCTTGCTGCATCGAGTCAAGTACTTTAAGTAATAAGGCACAGGGATATTTTCTCCCTAACAGGTAAATACAGCACTGCTTGCTGCGTCGAGTCAAGTACTTTAAGTAGTAAGGCACAGGGATATTTTCTCCCTAACAGGTAAATACAGCACTGCTTGCTGCATCGAGCCAAGTACTTTAAGTGGTAAGACACAGGGATATTTTCTCCCTAATAGGCAAATACAGCACTGCTTGCTGCGTCGAGTCAAGTACTTTAAGTAGTAAGGCACAGGGATATTTTCTCCCTAACAGGTAAATACAGCACTGCTTGCTGCGTCGAGTCAAGTACTTTAAGTGGTAAGACACAGGGATATCTTCTCCCTAACAGGCAAATACAGCACTGCTTGCTGCGTCGAGTCAAGTACTTTAAGTAGTAAGGCACAGGGGTATCTTCTCCCTAACAGGTAAATACAGCACTGCTTGCCGCGTCGAGCCAAGTACTTTAAGTGGTAAGACACCGATATTTTCTCCCTAACAGGTAAATACAGCCCTGCTTGCGGCGTCGAGTCAAGTACTTTAAGTAGTAAGGCACAGGGATATTTTCTCCCTAACAGGCAAATACAGCACTGCTTGCCGCGACAAGTCAAGTACTTTAAGTGGTAAGACACCGGGATATTTTCTCCTAACCAGTAAATACAGCACTGCTTGCTGCGCATGAAATGAGTACTTTAAGTGGTAAGACACCGGATATTTTCTCTCCTAACCAGTAAATACAGCACTGTTTGCTCGAGTCGAGTACTTTAAGTGGTAAGACACAGGATATTTCTCCTAACAGGTAAATACAGCACTGCTTGCTGCGTCGAGTCAAATACTTTAAGTAGTAAGGCACAGGATATTTTCTCCCTAACAGGTAAATACAGCACTGCTTGCTGCGTCGAGTCAAGTACTTTAAGTAGTAAGGCACAGGGATATTTTCTCCCTAACAGGTAAATACAGCCCTGCTTGCCGCGTCGAGTCAAGTGCTTTAAGTAGTAAGGCACAGGGATATTTTCTCCCTAACTAGTAAATACAGCCCTGCTTGCTGCGTCGAGTCAAGTACTTTAAGTAGTAAGGCACAGGGATATTTTCTCCCTAACAGGTAAATACAGCACTGCTTGCCGCATCGAGTCAAGTACTTTAAGTGGTAAGACACAGGGATATTTTCTCCCTAACAGGCAAATACAGCACTGCTTGCTGCGTCGAGTCAAGTACTTTAAGTAGTAAGGCACAGGGGTATCTTCTCCCTAACCAGTAAATACAGCACTGCTTGCTGCGTCGAGTCAAGTACTTTAAGTGGTAAGACACCAGGATATTTTCTCCCTAACCAGTAAATACAGCACTGCTTGCTACGTCGAGTCAAGTGCTTTAAGTAGTAAGGCACAGGGATATTTTCTCCCTAACAGGTAAATACAGCACTGCTTGCAGCGTCGAGTCAAGTGCTTTAAGTAGTAAGGCACAGGGATATTTTCTCCCTAACAGGTAAATACAGCCCTGCTTGCCGCGTCGAGTCAAGTGCTTTAAGTAGTAAGGCACAGGGATATTTTCTCCCTAACAGGTAAATACAGCCCTGCTTGCTGCGTCGAGTCAAGTGCTTTAAGTAGTAAGGCACAGGGATATTTTCTCCCTAACAGGTAAATACAGCCCTGCTTGCAGCGTCGAGTCAAGTACTTTAAGTAGTAAGGCACAGGGATATTTTCTCCCTAACAGGTAAATACAGCACTGCTTGCATCAGACGCAAGTACTTTAAGTAGTAAGGCACAGGGATATTTTCTCCCTAACAGGTAAATACAGCACTGCTTGCCGCGTCAAGTCAAGTACTTTAAGTGGTAAGACACCGGGATATTTTCTCCCTAACCAGTAAATACAGCACTGCTTGCTGCGTCGAGTTGAGTACTTTAAGTGGTAAGACACAGGGATATTTCTCCCTAACAGGTAAATACAGCATTGCTTGCTGCATCGAGCCAAGTGCTTTAAGTAGTAAGGCACAAGGATATTTTCTCCCTAACAGGTAAATACAGCACTGCTTGCTGCGTCGAGTCAAGTACTTTAAGTAGTAAGGCACAGGGATATTTTCTCCCTAACTAGTAAATACAGCCCTGCTTGCTGCATCGAGTCAAGTACTTTAAGTAGTAAGGCACAGGGATATTTTCTACCTAACAGGTAAATACAGCACTGCTTGCCGCGTCGAGTCAAATACTTTAAGTGGTAAGACACAGGGATATTTTCTCCCTAACAGGTAAATAAAGCACTGCTTGCTGCATCAAGTCAAGTATTTATGTAGTAAGGCACAGGGATATTTTCTCCCTAACAGGTAAATAAAGCACTGCTTGCTGCATCGAGTCAAGTACTTTAAGTAGTAAGGCACAGGGATATTTGTACTCTAACAAGTAAAGACAACACTGCTGGCTGCATCGTCTAGTAGTTGTGAAAGAAACAGGGTATTATTATTATCCCAAACAGGTCAGTAAAGCACTGTACTAATCAAAATAGGTGTGTTGTCTGTACTTGGGAACACAGGATTTTTCCCGAACAGGTCAGTAGTACAGCAGTGAAAAGTTTTAAAACACAAGGAAAGTTTGATTGAAGGACTCAGTCAGAATTAGAAAGAATTTACGCAGGGCTGACTGCATGGGATGAGACTGAAAGAGAAGTCCATCAAAGATAAATAGCAGAGCACTTTAGTTTTCACATTTAGCAAGCACTGCACCAAATAAAACCTTACTTTTTAATTTTTTGTCTCACTCATACTTTTTTAGTAAAGATAAAGACTGCAGAGACTGTGCCTCTCCCTCATTACTTGTACAAATTCAGAATTATATAAATTGTTATTACTATTTACTAAGAACTGCTGCTAAGTACATCATAGGATGTTGGGGGAGAAAAAACAAGTGTAGTAGTAGTACTACTTGCTGTCGCTGTGCTGTGTGACAGACTTTACTTTTGCCTCAGCTCTGACTTGTTTTTAATATATTTTAAATAAAAAATGTATATGATCTTGGAAATTGAACCAGAGCAGAGAACTGAAATAAATTTAAAACGTGCTCCTCGAGGTAAGAGGTATCCTCTTCCAGTCCCTATCGTCACACTCAGTCACTCTCACTAACTATGACATACTCAGTCTCTCAATCCACTCAATCAAGTGTGTTTTTCTAAAAGAGACAAACAAAATGAACTACTGTGAATGATATTCTCTTTTTCTCTGGTGATCAGAGATTTGTTTAAGTCTACAGTACTGTGACGAACGATTGGGAAAGAATCTAGCTATTTAGCTAAGCAAGCTTGAAGGCGTCCTGCTCACACCACCACACTCAGCACTGTGACAGGGAAAATGGAGCAGGTCTAAGCCAAGACAGTGTGGTGTGTTGCTCAACCACATGTTTGTGTGACCTGCTCCACCAATGATTACTTTACTTGCTTCCCTGGCTGAAGAGTGGGTGGTGTGAAATCCTCCTTCCTCCAATCAAAGAATTTCTTACTGGAGGAAGGCTGGATGGATGACAGACAGACAGCTTCACTGTCTCGTGACTCTCCTCTCAGTGTACCATGTGGGGAGGACTCTGGGAGAAATACAGAGCATGCGCTGGAGGAGGAACCACAAGGTATGAAAAAAAAATGTTTTTTTTTGAATTGGCGAACCGCGAACCAAAGTCCGCATTTTTATTACAAATGTTCGCGACCCTCGGACAAGCGTGAACTCGGAGAGTTCAAGCATTTACTGGGATAGGGCGAACCGAACTTGCAGCCCTAGTGGAGATAGACCAACACATATGAACACATGAACTTATGAAACTGCCAACAGATACAGGCCAAACGGTCTCTCATGTCTGCTTGATTGTGCAGCACAGAGGTTAGACTCCTGCTGCTTCCCTTGCCCCCCCCTTCCCCCTCATCTTCCCAGTGACTAGTATCTTGTCCAACCCTACCCCACCCCTTTTAAAGCTCTCCACTGTTTTAAGAGATACCACTTCTTCAGGGAGCATATTCCATCCCCTACCACCCTCTCTGTGAAGTAATGCCTCTCCTCTTCCTTCCTGACTCTACCCCCCCACCAACTTCAGGCTGTGCCCCCTAGTAATCGCTTCTCCCTTTAATCGAAACATGACCTCTGTACTAACCCTGTTGATGCCCTTTAAGTACTTGAAGGATTCGATCATATCCCCCCTTTCCCTTCTCTCCTCCAATGAGTACATGTTGAGGTCCCTCAACCTATCCTCGTAATTCTTCCCCTCCATACAATATACTATACAAAAGTGGACAAAAGTAAATAAATTAGAATTAAACAGAAACAAGTGTACTGTTATGCATTTAGGAAAGAGAAATAACAACTCATCTTATAAGATAGACACCACTGAACTAAGAAAAACAACAGAGGAAAGAGACTTAGGAATTATATTCACTTCAGATCTAAAATTTAGTTCCCATTGCGATAAAATAGTGAAGAAATATTATCAGATACTAAATTGCATATTGAGACATATTGCCAGTAGAGATAGGCAAGTGATTATGCCCCTCTATAGTGCCCTGGTGAGACCCAACCTGGAGTACTGTGCTCAGGTATGGGCTCCATCTAAAAAAGGGGATGTTCATAGCTTGGAGCGTATTCAGAGAAGGGCTACTAGATCCATCAAAGGGTTAGGAGATATGTTATACTCTGAAGGGTTAAAGGAGCTAAACTTGTTTACTCTGCAGCACAGAAGAACTAGGGGAGATTATTTTGTGTTATTTAAGTGCTTACAAGATGATGATCTATTAACCGACCTAGGGTTGACCCCAAAAAATCAAAATATGAACCCAGGGGACATCAGTTTCAATTAACAATTCAAAAATGGCATACTCTTCCGAGAAAGCATTGGTTTAGCCAGAGAGTGGTTCCTGGCTGGAACTCTTTACCGGCAGAAGTGGTAGCCAGTACTAATATGGATATTTTTAAATTTAGATTAGACAAGTATCTTCTTGGTAAATAAAAGACATAATAGAGTAATGTTCAAATACATAAAATAAAGGCAAGCTCTATGGACGCAAGTCTAATTAGCTTGAAATTACCTATGAACCTATACCGCTGATCATTTTAGTCGACCTCCGCTGTACCCCCTCCAGTAACCTGATGTCCTTCTTTAAGTATGGGTTCCAGAACTGTACACAATACTCCAAGTGCGGCCTCACCAGTGACCTGTACAGTGGCAGAATGACTTCCTCCCTCCCTCTTAGAAGTGATTCCTCTAGCAATGCACCCCAGCATTCTATTGGCTTTTGCTGCTGCTTTCCTACATTGAGATGAGAGGTTCATATTCTTTGTGACCATTATCCCCAAATCCTTTTCCTCCTCAGAGACAGACAGCTGAACCCCCCCGATGGTAACTGTACCCAGGATTCCTCGCTCTGAAGTGCATGACCTTGCATTTCTTAGCATTGAAATCCAGCTGCCAAGTGTCTGACCACTGCTCAAGCCTTCCCAAATCTTCTTGGAGACCTTTTCGTCCCTCTACCCCATCCACAACTGCCCCATCTTGGTGTCGTCCATGAATAGACTGATTCTGCTTGTAACTCCAACTGCTATATTGGCTATGAAGATGTTAAACAGCACTGGCCCCAGCACTGAACCCTGTGGGACCCCACTGATGACTGCCCTATGAGTTGAGAGTCCCCCCCACCACAACCACCCTCTGATGTCTGTCCCCTAACCAGTTACCAACCCACTTAACCAGTTTCTCCCCTGCTCCCAGGTTTCTCAATTTACTAGTTAATCTGCCATGCGGTACTGAATCAAAGGCCTTGCTGAAATCCAGATATAGGACATCTACGGTCCGACCAATGTCTAGTTCTTTTGTCACCCAGTCAAAAAAGTGAACCAGGTTTGTTTGGCATGATCTCCCAGAGATGAACCCATGCTGTTTGTTGTCCATGAGACTGTTCACCTCCAAGAAGATCACCAACCTTTCCTTTAGGATCGTTTCCATGAGCATACCCACAATAGATATCAGACTGACTGGTCTATAGTTATTAGGCTCATCCTTGGGACCGCTCTTGTGCAGGGGTACTGCATGTGCCAATCTCCAGTCCTGAGGCACACACCCCGTCTGCAGGGAGGTATTGAACAAGTCTGTCAGTGGTGCTGCCAGGACCTCAGCCAACTCCCTCAGGACTCTAGGGTGCAGCCCATCCAGCCCTGGAGCCTTGTCCATGTTCAGTGACTTAAGGCCCTCAAACACTCTGCTCACAGGGATCTCCCCATCCATTATCCCCTCTCCTCCCATGCCAGTGTTGCCCAGCCCCTGTGGTATTGGCCCATCTCTTTCCCTGGTAAAACCTGAGCAGAAGTACTCATTGAGCACCTCTGCCTGTTCAACCCCCTTCTCTACCCAACCTCCATCCTTCTTTATCCTGGTGATTTGTCCCTTGCAGTTCCTCTTCTCCCGTATGTACTTGAAGAAGACCTTGTCCCCCTTCTTAATCCCCTTTGCTTGCCTTAGCTCCTTTGAAACCTTGGCAGCCCTCACAGCCCTGCTCGCCTCCCTGGTTTTCCTTGTGTACTCCTTCTTATGCTCCTCTCTTTTGGACCCCATCCAAGTTAGTAGCTTGCTTATTGGAACCCCCTTAGCTGGATTCTGCACTTAACTCTTGGAGAAATGCCCTAGACATATTGTTTTGGTTATTTTTGCTTATTTGTTTCTCTCTCTGGACAACTGGCTCTTCCTTCAGTGGTCCCCCCCAGCCCTGTCATCCCCGGTGTCCACTGGTACTTACCTGTATTGCTGTTCTTGAGGTGTCCAGCTGGCTGGGTGTGGTGCTCGTGAGGGACCAGTTTCATTCTGCTGGTCACCATGATTTCCCTGGTCCCCCGAGTGCAGCGCAGAGCATGCAATGGTGCCAATGGCTGAGCTGCGCATGCTTCCACATGCAGCACGCTGGGTGTCTGCTCATTGACCGCCCCCTCTGTCTGTGGGTACACTGTACCAGCCTCCAGCTGTGGCTAGGGGCTAGGAAAGCAGTGGACTTCTTCCCCACCCCTCACTGGGAGAGGAGAGCTGTCCTCCCAATGCTCGATCCTCTCCCTCCCCAGCCAACCCCCTTCGGCCTGCTCACACTGCGAACACGGGTCACCAGTGTGACAGGAGGTAAGGCAGCGATGCCTCAGCCCTCCATGCCACTGGGCCTAAATATATATTTTTTTTAACATTATAAATCTTTTTCATGACTTGCACTAATCGTGCTTTTGCGCTACTAAGCATACCATGCTAATCTGCACTAACGGTCAACTTCGCGAGATTACCACTGTATTTCAATAGGGTTTTCAACTTTGATACATAACTTTGACATTGTTGCATATTTTGACACTACATTTTCAACATGGCCTTTTTGAGACCCCACCTCATAAACAATTGTGCTGGAATTACACAAATCTGACCTGAAAGGTGATTTCACGGTCATTTGGCAAAATCACCTTTTAGGTGGGATTTTAACATTTTCATCACTGTTGTTCATGTAGTGGGGTCATAAGAAGGGTATGTTGAACATTTTTGGGTCAAAATATGTAAAAATGGCAAAGTTGTGTGCAACCATTGAAATTTTGCTACACTAGCTCAAAACTTTGGCAATTTTAAATATTTTCACCCCAGATTTTCAACATAGTGATATTTTTTCAACATAGCGATATTTTCACACCACCTCATGAATGTGACAACTATCATTTTTCAAATCCTGCCCAAACTGTCTTTTCACACCTGTGGTGTGGAATAACGTTGCAATGGCGCGGAATCATGTTTTGCCAGGGATATGGAAAGTTTCACTACTGCATATGTGATGTGGGGCAATAAGGCTTTGCTGACAATTCAATTGCTGTTGTTCTACAAATGGAAGCACAGGGCTAAGAGGAACCTGCCCTTCCACAGCAGCATACATATACGCTGCTATGGACGGATGGGAGTGCAGGGCCCTCCAGGCCCTGCACTATCACCAGTAAATAAGTACACAATTATACTATCTCAAAAAGTAAGGAAATTCATTGTAAAAAACTTTGTTAATGCACTAGTTAGGGTTAAAGCAAAAAAAGTAGGGAAACGTGGCATTAGGGTTTCCAACCTTAACACCCCATCCCCACCCTGTAGGCCACAACAGGCATGGGGTGTGTCAACCCTAATGCTCACCCCATTCTTATATACTGTACCCATCTCAGCTCATTTATTCATGTAATGGGGTGGGCATTAGGACTGACAACCCCAAGACACACACCATGCCTGTTGCTGCTTACTGGGTGGGGTGGGGGTGTTAGGGTTAGAAACCCTAATACCACATTTCCCTACTTTTTTTACTTTAACCCTAACTAGTGTATTAACAAAGTCTTCTTGCAATGAATATAATAAATACATGTGTATAACTGGTTATCATTGATGTATTTTATTTGATTATTCATATCAGGGTTGAAATATATCCATTTGGGGCAACTATATCTGATCAAAGTTATCTGTATACATACTACACATATAATGTTACATTTACACCCACTGGCTTTCATTTAATGAATTTGACAGTCTATTCACATATCACTTGCATATTTCTATAATGGGGAGTTTTGGGGCTAACTGTGAGACAACCCCAAAACATCAACGTTACAACATGACCCTTGACATAATTCATTCTTTTCAACATACTGCAATTGTCTGATGTTTCACCTGTTGCCCATCACATGCAAAGTATAACATGCCACATTTTCAATATTTTGTGCTTACAATGTTTTAATTTGGGTCAATTTGGGGTTACACTTTGTTTTAAGTGTCTGTTTCAGTGTAGGTAAAGATTAATTACATGCAACAGGGTAACAACATTGTAGTTACATGCTTGTTGCAGGCAACTACACTACAGTTGCAATGCAGTTACAGTGTAAACTGACACTTAAAGTGTAACCCAATTTGAGTGTTGATTGCAGGAGCTACAAACTGAACCTGGTTATTCTTTATATTCATGCTTGTGCAACGCAAACATATTGCTGTGGTACCGGATTTCAGAGATGTGTCACTGTCGTGTCCAATATATGATAGGTGTCCTTTTTCAAATCCTCTCCAAAACATAGTTTTGCAGTCGCACTGCGAAATCACCTTTAGATGGGATTTAAAAAATTACACTATCTTACTTATAATGTCAGGTCATAAAAAAGACTATGTTGGAAATTTGGGGTCAACATTTGGTAGTCCACTGAAAAGTATTGCCTCTCAGCTGGCTTATCCTTGGTAAATACAATCTAAAAATGTGTAAGAGCAGAACTCCACTGAAAATGAGATATATTGCATCTCATCTGGTCTATCTTTGGTAAATATTTACTAAAAATTTGTAAAAGCAGGACCTCAGTACAGCAGTGCCCCAGCTGAACTGTGCATCCATGCTGCTGCCTCCAGGGAACAACACATTGTAAAAGCTGGACCCCACTGAAGATGTAACTTGCCTTTCAGCTGGACTTTCCTGGGTAAATGCATAATAAAAATGAGTTAAAGCAGCACCCTATTGAAGATGAGATGTTGCATCTTGCCTGTGCTATCCTGGGTAAAGACAGAGTAAAAATTGAGAAAATCAGTACCCCACTGAAAACAAGCTAGCTCTCATTGGGCTGGAGCAGGCTGGCTTCATGGCAGGCAGATACTCTATTGACCACATGTGGAAAATCTTTCATTTGCTCTCTGTGTCCGAGGAGGCCGGGATATCTGAGGTCCCGGTCTCCTTGGACTCAGAGAAAGCATTTGATAGACCGTCTCGGTCCTATTTGTTTTTCATCCTAAAAGCCTATAATTTCTCTGAGGACTTCATCAAGTGGGTATGACTTCTATATCTCACCCCTCGACACTTGTTTGGTGTAATGGGGTAATGTCCTCCCCTTTTTTACCTTATCCGGTACTTGTCAAGGATGTCCCCTCTCCCCATTCCTTTTTAATCTTTACTTAGAACCTCTTACACATAAATTGATGAATAACCTCAAAATTAGAGGTGTCTCTGTGGGTGGTGTTGAATACAAATTGTCGGAATAAGCTGACGATATTCTCTTACATCTTTTGTTTTCCATGACTTCATTACCAGCCGCTCTTGAGGAGATTATTAATTTTGGGGACATCTCTGCATATAAACTTAACCTTAGTAAAACTAAAGTTCTACCTCTTAGGATGTTTGCAGATAGAGCTTTGGTTACTTCTTTAGGGTTACAATGGTAATGGAAAACTCTTTCTTACTTGGGTAACCTTCTGCCTCATAGGCCTTCTCTTTTGTGTAAGCTTAATTTGGAATCCTTACTTCAGACCATCTCTTAGGACTTGAAGAGATGGTCAATGCTATCTCTATCCTTTTGGGGTAGGGTGAGTGTCATCAAAATGAATGAGCTCCCTCTGATTGTTTACCCATTGAGTATGCTTAACATTTTTATCTCTCTGGCTTGGTTTCAGCATCTCCAGTCACTGTTATCCAAATTTGTTTGGAAAGATGGTGCTATTATGCATGCCTATCTTAAACTCACGTTTCCTACTTTACTGGGCAGCCTTCAGTTACCAAACCTTTTTCTATATTACCTGGCCTTTTATTGTTCTAAGTATTTGGGGGGGGGTAAGCAAATTGAACCTTCTCAGCACACCTATATACCTCTATGGCGTACCTTGGAAAACTCATGCCAACGGTTGAACGTAGACCCTTCTTCTCTTCTTTTTGTTCTCCCTAAATGTCTCCCCCGGTTCTGAAGAATGACACCTATCTATTGGTCGTCTCAGGCCCATATGGAGTTTTACTGATACGTTCAACTAGAGGTTAAACACTGCTCCTCACAACCTTTATTAGGAAATCCTAACTTCCACATCGACAGAATGATTATTCCACCTTCCTTTCTTCCCCATCACCATCTACTCTGGCATCTGTGCTACTGCAAGAGCACCAGCTAATATATTTTACTATGTTTCAATGGTGGTATGGCTTAGATGCCAATTTTTTTCTTTAAATATTTACAGCTGTCCAGGTCAGTTCTAACCCACCTTGGTTCTCCACCTTGGAAAGATTCTTTCTCTCACCAGTTAGAGGAGTTAAAGTTAGCCATCTCTTCTCCACACATAATTTCCCAACTATATCATTGATACCAATCCCTCCATTCTTCTGCTCCCACCAGAATAGCATATTACTGGCAAAATATCCTTTCACTGAATTGGGGTCCTCAAGAATGGGGTGCAGTTTGGCATGATTTGTTCTGAATTATTAAACAGGACCATTACAAACAAACTCATATGCACAACATGTACTTCACCCCTGTTCAGGTATACTGCATGGGCTGTCAAGCACATACCAATTGCCTAAGATGTCAACAAGCAGATGGCTCATTGTTCCATATTTTATGGCACTGCAGTAAAGCCGCTCTGATCTGGGAGGCAATTAAATCATGGTTAGATCCTTATTTTGATCTAGACTCTCTTTTCACTCCCGAGATTTGCTTATTGGGATGGTATTGTACTATTTCTTATACATATCAAAGGAAGTATATAGCCCTTATTGCAGCTGCAGCAAAAATGGCACTTTTAAGACACTGGTTAGATGCCACAATCCCATTCTGGATGGAGTGGCATAAGGAACTCCTCAGTGCATTAAAGGGACACTGTCAACCCCCTTAGGTCTCAAAGTGTCCCTAGTTTAAAAAACATATTTTATGATTGCCAACATTATGTAAAGATTGTTGATGTAGCTGATAGTTTGATTTTAACTCATATTTTCTTTACAAAAGTGAAAAACATACTGTCCAACATACTGGTGTTATCACACCAAGACAGGTTTGTTTACATTCCTTGATCAGCTGCATATACATCTTTCCTGGACTTGGGAACACCTGCAAAACAGTCTAGCCCCTCATGATGCTGTGGGAATTTAGGAGGCTACTTCCTTATCAGTGACTGCACTGTTTGGGTGTGTTTCTATTGCTCAAGAAGCGTGCAGTAAGAACAGAACCAGGACTGTAAACAAAAACAAGGTTGTTTATAAATATACATTGCCATGCTTTTCAGTTCTACTAAACAAGGAGACAGACAAAACAAACAGCAACATCAGTGAATTTTAGAGAGGGTAAGCAATCAAAAAATGTGAAGTTTCAGCTAGAAATAATATGATGAAAAACAGGTTGAATGTGTCCCTTTAAATTTGGAATTATACATAGCCAATGTTAGACAAACTAGGGCAGGGTTCCTTGCATAATGGGGCCCTCTCTATGCTTGGCTTTCTACAATTTAATTATTAATGTGCATATACTTTTTCATTGTGTACTTTTTATATTACGTTTTGTTGTATTAATAACTTATTTTTTTTCACTGGCAGGGTGTTTCTTATTCTGAAGATTAGTGGCATTGTATATGGGGGGTTAATTTTTGGAGGCTTTTTTGGGGGGATGTGTTCATTCTTGGTTTTATGTGTTTAATTTTTCCTTTTTTATGTTGTCTTGCACGCGCACAAGCAACATCTTGCAGTAGTAATAGCACAGTGAGAGATGTGTCAGTGTTGGAAAATGCAGGGCACGCTTTAGTAGGTGCGTCCCTCATTCCCCCAATAAGCCAGCATGCTAGTGCTGATGCAAGAATTATGTAAAGTGCCACCAACTTGTAAGAAATGTGCTGCTGCAATCAGAGACAAGCTCGTCATGCAGTGGCAGAGATGACACACCTCCCGTACATGCCTTTCCTAGTGAAACATTTCAATAAACAAAATGGCAGCATCTACTGCCACACAAACCCCAAACAAAGTCAACATCGAGGGTGCAATCCCTGTGTCCGCACATCCCCCACCCCCCCTACATTGTGTGCCACTGCTCACACAAAGCTGACCATGTCAGCACTGCAATGTCAGTATCCATTTTTTTTACCTGAAAAAAAGAAAACGGTCCATCATTGTCAGCGGCACCCCCTCCCCCAACCCGCATCCACCCTCTGCGCACCCCACCTCCTCACACACCCCTTACATACTTACCTCTGGAGTCCGGCACTGTGATCTCGGTGCAGCAGGAACACGTCTGGACTCTTCAAAGCCAAACTGCAAAATGAAGAAATGCCAGTAAGCTATATAATGGCATCAATGTGGGGGGATATCTCAGCCATTTTTTTTTTTTATTTTGGCTCCAAATTTTCAACATGGGATTCTTGGGACCCCACCTCATGAACCCACCTCATAAACGCATGCACTGTCATCTCATTATTTGGTCCCAAAAGGTGATTTCGAGGTCACTGCACAGAATCACCTTTTGGGACCAATGGACAAAATGACAGTGCCACTGGAACCCAGAAATGGATTAAATCCCAAGGCTCTCCCACAACACTTTTCCAAATTTAATAATGCTCCTGAGATGGTACCAAAGGAAGAACATGGGAGAATGGCCATGTGGACAGAATGTTCATACTAACATACTAAAATGCCAGCAGAATAGGCCTAACGGTCTTTCGTGTCTGCTCATTTGGTCAGCCCCCACCCTGGGTGCTGACCTTGCTGTCCCCCTCGCCTTCTCTGGCTTCTCCCTTCCCAGTTCCGGATATTCTTGCTGCATTGGATTTTGCTTCCAGAACCCTTCCCCTGTACCTGTCCCACCCCCTCTTGAACCCCTCCACTGTCTCTGCCTCCACCAGCCCCCTAGGTAGTGCATTCCATGGCTCCACCACCCTCTCAGTGAAGTAGCACCTCCTCCTTTCTCTCCTGAATCTTCCCCCTCCAGCTTCCACCCATGCCCTCTAGTGGCCCTTCCTCCTTCCTTTGGAGCACCCTGACTGTTCCTCCCTATTTACCCTCTTCATGTACCTGAAGACCTCTATCATGTCTCCCGGTCCTTCTCTCTTCCAATGTGTACATATTTAGCTCTTGAGCCTCTCTTCATAGGTCCTGTCCCCCAAGCCCCAAAATCATTTTGGTTGCCCTCCTCTGGACCCTCTCCAGGAGGTTAATGTCCCTCTTTAAGTGTGGCCTCCAAAATTGCACGCAGTACTCCAGGTGCGGCCTCACCAAGAAGTTATACAGAGGGAGTATCACTTCCCTCCTTCTGGAGGTGATCCCCCTAGCAATGCATCCCAGCATCCTGTTGGCCTTGGCTGCTGCCCTCCTACAAGTCTCAGAGTTGTTCATCTTGACATCCACCACCACCCCCAGGTCCCTCTCAGCCATTGAGACTTGTAGTATTCCCCAGGGTGTACCTTAGCCTGGGTTTCTGGCCCCAGGTGGAGTACCTTGCATTTCCCTGCATTGAACCTCAGCTTCCACTTTCTAGACCATCTTTCCAGAGCCTCCAGGTCCCCTGCAGGCCACCCTCCCTCCTCCCCATCCACCACCGCCCCAGTTTTGAGTCATCTGCAAAGAGACTCATCTCACTCCTGATTCCTGTCCTTATGTCAGATACATAGGCGTTGAACAGAAGGGGCCCAAGGACTGATCCCTGTGGGACCCCACTAATGACCCTCCTTAGGGATGAGACTATCCCACCAACTACGACCCTCTGGGTCCGGTCCTGGAGCCAATTGCCTATCCATCTGATCATCTGGTTTTCCACCCCCATTTCTCCTAGCTTATCCCACCCCATCAGCCACCATCAAGCACAGGTCATCTGTGTATGCAATAGCTCAGGTGGGAGTTTGACCCTTAGGTCCCATTATTGGGTTAATAGACTGGAAACTATTTATCTTCCATAATAATGGGTCTATAAAGAATGTGTACAACAAGGGGCTCATGGGGCAGCCTTGTCTGACTCCTCACTTAATTGGCACCATGGGGTCTATTTTCCATTTACTACTGGTATTAGTAAATTAGCTGTGCTATATAGGGATTTAATCCATCCTATCATATTCGGGGAAACCTTATAGTGGTATAATGTCTCCCAAAAAAAATTATGACATATAGAATCAAATGCCTTTCTCTGTTCAAGGGAAACCACACACCCACTACAAGTGTTTTTGTGTCCATGTGAGAATAACCCTCTTAGAAGGATCAAATGGTCTTGTGTAAATCGATTTGGTATAGCACAAGCCTGTTCAGGTGAAATAACTAGTTCTGCTGTCAGGAGTAATCTTTTAGTCAAAATTTTAGTAAACAATTTACAGTCTGCATTCAAAATTCAGATAGGCCTCCAATTGTTCAGATCCATTCTGGTCACCTTTTTTATACAAAAAAAAAATCAAACTTCCTTAGTTAAAGTATAAAACACACTCTCCAATGAAATGAAGAAAGGCCAGCATTCTCATTAATAGACAAAGTTCATTTCACATTTATTTTCTGAAATCTTGTTGAAGCAGCAACACAGTACAGCAATAATCGAAAATGTCTAATATGCGGTCTCAATCACAGCACTTGTCCCTTTAAGTAATTCACTTTAAATTGTGGTCTACTGTCAGTTAATCACATGTTCTGAGGAAGATGCCAGTAACGGCACTGAAACGTAAACGGTTCTGTTTTTTTTTGCTTGTTTCATGGCGTTTGTATGTCCGCGGGAAAAGGAAATTTATTCTGTGATTGAGACCGCATATTGGACATTTTGGATTATTACTGTACTGTGTTGCTGCTTCAACAAGGTTTGAGAAAATAAATGTGAAATGAACTTTGTCTATTAATGAGAGTGCTGGCCTTTCTTCATTTCGTTGGAGAGTGTGTTTTACGGTTGAGTCCTGGGCAATGTGCACCCTGATACATGCTGGGATTATTTGTGGTGAAAGTGTGAAATATGGGGCAGTGCTTTTGTTTGTATTTTTTATATTTTCCTTTGTTAAAGCTCAGACAGATAGCATTGGTTTCTAACATAGCATTAAATACAACTGTGAGTTCACTACTCAGAAATTCCCCTATAACTTTATATAGTTCATTGGGTAACCCATCTGGTCCTGGTGACACATTATTTTTCACCTGCTGGATGCTAACTGCTACCTCTTCCTGTGTAATTGGTTGGCCTACTTTATGTACCACCTGGAGAGGGACTACTGGAACTTGGATATCCCTCAGAAAATCCTGGATTTCCTGCAAGTCTGAGGGGATTTCTGCAAATAGTTTCATAGAGAAATCCATTACTACTTGTAATATTTTATCCCCAGACGTTTGCAAGGAGCCAGACTGATCTAAGACATAGTTTTTTTCCCTATCTGGCGTGCATTGTGATCAAATGGACTCATTTCTTGCATTGAACCCTGTGCCCCAAACTTGTGTTGCTTATAAAGTTGAGCTGCCATTTGTTTAGAGAAATTCATCATCTCTTTTTGAACTAAGTGGATCTGGGAGGTAAGGTCTTGTCCCGTGGTATAAGCTATGGATAATAGATTTTGCAGATGCCGCCTTTTTTGTAAATATGTGAGGTATGCAGTGTTACATTTATTTTTACTGTATTGTTTTAAAAAGGAGGTTAAGTCAGTGTTTGTGTCATTCCACCAAATTATAGGGTCATCATAAAAAATTAGCACAGATTTTCTTGCAACAAGAAGCTGACTTAAAGAGCTCAGAAGTTCTGTGTCTTCTAGCAAGGACGTGTTGAATTTCCATATTCCAGGACCTTTGACTGGGGGGTGCTTCCTACAGTTATTGACACTCTCTTGTGATCTTAAAATTCTAATGGACAATCTGCTGCTACTCAAACACGTATAGATGGGGATGAAAAAACATAATCGATTCTAGTTGCTAATACTCCTTTTTGGAACGTGGGGTATGCTTTTTTGTGAAGTCCAAGTACGCATCCTGCAGATGAGCAGTACATAAGATAAATTTTAATGAACGTGAATCACAAACAATTTTCTTTGTGGTAGCGTATGAGCTTTTATCCTGCAGGCTCAAGACACAATTAAAATCACCTGCAAACACTGCTTGCTTGGTTATATGTAAGTACGGTTGGATAAGAGATAGTATGTCTATTCTGCTGTTTTTTGGCTGGGGCGGGGCATATATTCACCAATCGGTAAGGAAGCTGATGTATCAATGCATCCAGTATGAGGACCCATCCTGGTACCAGGTCATATAGTTTAAGTAGTTTAAAATCAATGGACTGTATCAATATTCCTACTCCTGAACATGCCTCCTGGCCTATGGACCAGAATCAAGGGCCGCATAACCAGTGTCTTTGTGCTTGTTCAATCTCACGAAATGTGTGAAATTGAACATCTTGCAGAAAAACCAGGCCTCTTTGTAGAGAGGCGAGAAAGGCAAACACCGTATTTCTCTTATCTATCCTTTTAATACTAACATTGGTAGTATGGCAATCAAAAGGAGTGTGAGATGAAGTCATTTTAACAGAGAAAAACAAAGGAGGGGCAGATTATCTACTTTGTACAAGGAAAGCATTTTTTTTCCTACCAGCACCAGCAGCCCCTTTTGCTTTTGCCCTTGCTTTTCATTTTTGGGCTCCTCTACCCTTAGACCCAACTTTAGTGTCAGTAGTCCCTTCTTCGTGGGATGAAGGGACAGAGGAGGACTCTGAGTCATCTCCTGACTCTGCTGAGGTGTCTTGTAAGATGTCATATGGATTTGAGATTGGAACTGGGGAGGTCCAAATAGTTTTTGAAGGGGGGCCACTGTTTGTTTTGACCTCATAGAACGCCTAAAGCTTACTTGTACTGGCCCGGGGGGGGGGGGGCATCTCTATGTTCACTGGAGCCTGCTTAACATGGTTTACATCAACATTCTCCTTTTGCTGAGGGGGAACCATTACAATGTTTACTTCTGGCTCTTTTTCTATTCGGGGAGCTACAGGAAGCTCAGTAGATGTAGAAGGCCTTGGTAGGCCAAAATGCTGCTGTGCTGGATTTGTTCTACTCCTGAGTGTCACGTTTTGGGCCTGGGAAGTAATGAACTGCTGATCAGTCTCATCATCACGGCGCTCCTGGTTGTGAGCAGCCCAAATGCTATTTTGAAATGTATGGCCTAGTTCATCACATAGATTGCATTTGCTTTCATTTAAACAAGATGAACTTACATGATCCAGTTCCCCACAAAGGTAGCATTTTACTTGGTCACAAGCACTACTCAGATGGGAGGGGTCCCCACACCTGTAACAGGCCTTGGGTTGTCCTGAATAGAATAAAAAAACCCTGTCACGACCCAGAGAAAATGAATTCGGCAAACGAATGATTCCAGAATCGTCAGATTTTAGGAACACTCTTACCCTCCCCTCTCCAGTCCAGATATTCTCCATATCTAGGATGGCCTCAGGATCCCCTATTACAGTACAATGCATTTTTAACCAATATAGAACATCAGATAGATTCACCCCTTCATTTCTAAATAAGATTGAAATAGTTTTATATGCTGGCTTGGTCAACGGAATTGCCAGGAAGGGAGTCCACAACGCTGTTCTTTTCAAAGAGTGATATTTAGTCCAGAATCTTTCCAACCCTCTGGATGTTTTAAAACTAATATCAAAGGTCGTATTTCCAGAAATGTGGATTAATGCATATAGTTCATCTGAAAATAACTTCATGGAGTCCTTTAATAAATTCCTGGTGACATATACTCAATCAGGTGGCTCCGGCTTACCTCCCACATTTGACAGTCTTACAGCTTTATGATGCTTGGCAGGTAGACTAGGTAGATGAAATAAAGATGAAAAGGTTTTTTTCTGTCTGTCAGGCAATGTGTTTAGAGAAGCTTCTCTCTGGGGTTGTGCTATTTCAGGATTCTCTATTAAACCTACCCTCCTCTGTTTCAGAGGAGGGTAGGTTTAATATAGGATTCTGAGTTAGAGTAAGACCATCTGGAATAGCAAGTGGATTGGGTGGCTCAAGGTTCAAGTCCTGCTCCATGCTCTCATTATTCTGCCTCTCTGTTTCGACCTGCAGGTTGGGCATCACAAAATCTTCAGCTACAGGCATTCATATAGATTTGCCCGATATCCACTGAGCGGAGTTAAGCTGCTTTTCCCACCCTGCACCCTGCAATGTCTTTTCCACAGTCCAAGGCACATCATTCACTTACATTGTTTTTTTTTTTGAGCCTCGGAATCAGATAGACTAGCTAATGCTAGCTGAAATGCTAGCATTAGTTACAGGAATTGTATGTATAACTGTAGATGAAACACTCGCAGATTTACTGTTCATCTCAGTAGACAGAGGGTCCTTTAAATCCTTTGTTCCATTTCCCAGCTGATGTTTTTTGACAGCGATAGCCGAGCTGTCAGTCTGTGACCACCGAATCTTCTGCATCAAGGACGCTTTCCGTGCCAAAAACTTTTGTTCTTCAGATTCAAGTAACTGCTGCAATTCATGTGTTTCTTCAGAGAAAATGCTAAGAGGAGCTTCAGGAGCTTGCTACTCAGTACTAACAGAGTCCAAAGCAACATCCATATCCTCTGCTTTTTCAAACGCAACCCCAGAGATTTTTTCATGTTCCTTATTACCTGGCTACAGCTCTGCTTGCTCCACACCATTTTTTCCATATTCAGCACAATTAGGCCCTCAGTCTAAGGTAGAGTAGAGGTTCGAGAGGAGACCGACTCTCCCACCTCCATTACTTCCGTCCTCACTCCAGGGCTCTCGTCCGCCATCTTGGATGGTCAGACTCTCCCCTGCTGGTGAGTAGAGGAATTTCCCCGGTGTCCTGGAAAAATTTCCCTCAATCACTAAAAATACCATCAACTGCTTAAACTGGTTCAATTTCAGTTGCTTACCATCTGTATCCCCCCACAGTCACCCCTGAAAAGGGACTTCTAGGCCCAGTGGGCTTACCGGGTCAACAAATCTCAATAAACAAGCAAAAAAGATGAAACAAAACAAAGAGGCACTCTTAATATAGTTTTCCCTTTGAAGTAAGCCCTATGAAAAACTATTACAGCCAAAAAATTTTTTTTTTTTGAGGCATTAAAGCACAGGATCCTCTGGGCAATGCTCTTCCACGACCAGAAGGATATGTGCTTCCATAGACAAATGGATGTGTTCACTCAGGTCCCAAAAGGACCTGCATGAATGAGGATACAATTATACTGTCTCAAAAGTAAGGTAATTCTTTCCAAAAAACTTTGTTAATGCACCAGTTAGGGTTCAAATTAAACTGACAAAAGTTGGGAAACCCTAACATCACATTTTCCAATTTTTGTCGGTTTACTCTGAACCCTAATTGGTGCATTAATGAAGTTTTTTGAAAATAATATTATAGATATCACTGAACATCTGTGAAAATGGGCATTTTTTACTCACAGATTTTTTCTGTATAAAATAAATGAAATGAAAAAAATGAAAGATAGATAGATAGATATTAGATTGATTTATAAAATGTGTAAGAAAAATCACTGGAAATCCAGTATGCTGATTGGATGAAACAAGTCACACGACTGTGCAGTATTCCATATTATACAATGGGGTATGAAAATCCTGTAACCTTATTGGTCAAAACAGATCACATGACTGTGGTAAATCCTCCAGTATACCCACTGTAAAAGTTTTCTGTCACTATAAAAACCAAAAAACAAGATGAACATTGTATAATAGCAATATACCATGACAGGGAGTTGGTATATGGGTGGATTTACCACTTCTGCTGTGGTTAAGTCACTTGGCTGCACCTAGTGACTGAACCACACCAAGAAATGGTAAATCCCTGTCTACTCCTGTCATGTATATTTAAATATTCCACATGCCTCCCAGTATGACAACACGCCTGAACTACTTTCCAGCCCTCAAAACCTTCTTACCAGTAGTGAGATCACTCCACACCTGGTACAGATACTCAGCCACATACACACAGATGCTACACTCACACTGCTACCCACAGACACAAGTAAATCAATATACAAGTCCCCCAGTGTACACAAGATGTGGTTGATCCTGCCATACTTTTTTCATTAAAATGTAATTTAAAAGAATTATCCAAAAGCAATGTAAAGTGTGTGTTTTATGTTTGATTTCTCTAAAAGAAGTTGTGGACTGAAGCGAGAGGACAGTGAGTGCAGAGTTAGAGAGTCGGAAGCTTCAGAAAGGTAGATGCAAGGTAGAGCGACCGTTGGTATAGCAACACTCGCTCTGCCTTGCGTCTACCTTTTTGGAGCCACCAAAGCATTTGGATAGAGAGGGACTTACTTTAAATGTCAGCCTGTATGTGACTTGTCATTTTTGACCCCACTCGGTCACATTACATTTCAGTAATAAAAGTGAAAGTGCTGTGCGCTCTGTCTTCTCTGAGTACATACAGCAGCTTCTTTCTCAGAAAAGTAAAGCAAATAAAGACAAAAACAAAAACAAAAGCTGTTTTTACTTGCTCAACAGAGTGAGGTTTATTTTAAACTTATGCCAGCAAGTCAACCGGGACTGACAGCGCTCAGTCACACTACGTTATAATAGCAAAAGAGAAAATCCTTGAACACTAAGGCACTGTGAAAACCTGCAGGATCAACCAGATAACTATACTAAAACCTATCCCAATTATGACAGGATCAACCTGATCATCTACTAATGAGACACGTATTTGTGCCACACAGGGACTACTTTTTGCCCCCAGATTTGTGGCTATTTTATAAGCTAGATAACCCACTCTAGGGTGTGCGGTCATACTCTGATATATGCATGCCTTGGGTGGTTGAATGCACACCAAGGTGTGCATATATCAGAGTGTGACCACACACCCTAGAGTGGGTTATCTATTACATATATATAGATATGTGTGTATGTACAAGTGTGGACACAAAAGCTATTGAATAAATCTGTTTATCTGAGCTACTATATGTATAAATCTTAGATTTATACATTTAGTAAACTCGACATTCCAGATTTATACATACAGTAAATATCATCAGTAGGACACATCCCGGCACTACTTCACACCACATTTATTATGGCTATTGGTGAAACCTACAGCCATCCTGCCTTTACTTGGAACAAGCTTTAGCCAGAGCTGATTTGGCTGTGGCGAGCTTGAAGAAGCTCCAAGTAATGAGTGCCATTAGCGCCGCTGAATGCCATCCCACATACACTGTGCAAGGAAACCTTCAGCATTGACGAATGCTTGTTTTTTTGTTATCTTTGCACACCTTCCAGCAGTTTACCTGAGATGAAGACATCATTTCTGATTGTACACTGCAGTCACAAAACATTTTATTACAATTCATCTTGCGGTGTGCTGTATATTAAAATGTAATCCAGTCTATAGTTTTAACTTCTGGCATGACCACACTTACCCCTTGTACAAACCTTATCACTGTTTTAACTAAGAGCATCTTCAGCAATGACAGTAGCAAGTCCAAATCTCAGATCTGAAGTAAGAAAATGTAATGATACAAACATAAAAATGCCAGCAGACACAGGCCAGTTGGTTTATCATGTCTGCTCGGTCATACAGGACACAGGTTAGACTCCTACTGCTGTCCCCCCAACCCTTGCTTCCTTCTCTTCCCCCCTCAACTTCCCACTGACTAGTATCTTGCCCTTGACCTTGTCCCATCCCCTTTTAAAGCTCTCCACTGTTTTAAGAGATACCACTTCCTTAGGAAGTGTGTTCCACCTCCATACCACCCTCTTTGTGAAGTAATGTCTCCTCACCTCTCTCCTGATACCACCAACTTCAGGCTGTGCCCCCTAGTAATTCCTGTTCCTTTTAATTGAAACATGCCCTCTGTACTAACTCTGTTGATGCCCTTTAAGTACTTGAAGGTTTCAATCATGTCACCCTTCTCCCTTCTACCGTGGGGGTAATACTTGATGATGGTTTGACATTTTGTTCCCAGGTGTCGGCCATTGTTAAGTCCTCTTTCTTCCATCTGAGGAATATTGCTTAGATTGAGCACCTGATTCTATCTAGTGGCTTGTCTGTTCTGATTCACACCTTTATAACTTCACGTCTTGACTACTGCAACTCCCACTACCTAGGACTTCCTGGCTTGCCATCCGCCGCTTGCAGCTGGTGCAGAATGTGGCAGCACTGCTGTTGTCTGGATCATCGAGATCCAGTAATATTACACCTGTGCTGTGCGAACTTCACTGGCTGCCTGTTCAGTGGCAGATCACCTTTAAGGTCAGCTTGCTGACCTACAAAGCCTTACATGGACTGGGACTGAGCTACCTGCAAGATCTCCTGCTCCTCTACTGCCTTCTCTGGACACTCCGCTCAGCCAAAGAGGGATTGCTGGAGATTCCCAGGGTACAGCTAAAAACATCTGGAGCTAGGGCATTTTCATTTGTGGCCCTTACCCTGTGGAATTCTCTGCCTCATCGAGTACATGAGTACCCAAGAGTGGAGAGCTTTAAGACTGCCCTCAAAACTTATTTATTCCATTGGGAGTTTCGTGCTGTGTTGTACTGATTAGTCTGTGGTTTTATGGCTTATTAAGTTATTGTATTTTAGGATTTTATTGTTGTAATGGTTATTTCACCATGAAGTGCTTTGATACTTCATTGAAGAGTACTATACAAATAAAGTTTACTTACTTACTTCTCTCCTCCAATGAGTACATGTTGAGGTCCCTCGGCCTATCCTCCTAATGTGATCCGAAATGTGCCACAGAAAACATGACAATAAAATGTGGTACACCAGATTTATGGCCCAGCAGAAAACCGTATTCTGCAGTCTTACAGTATGTTTACAAAGTTGTTACCTCACTTGAGATAAATGAATCACCTGCTTCAAATTTCTCCAGAGCAACTTACACGTGATGACCCAGGAGCACTTGTGTTAGATCAGGGCTACTTTCATCATGTTCATGGCCACTGTTGCAAAATAGAATCTATGCAAACATGTTTGTTTTTTAAATCTGAATTGAATAAATTTTGCTGTAGAATGTATGTCCATTTCTCTGTTGCAGCAATGTTAAACTGGTTCCAAGGATATACATTATGTAAACTGACAGTAAATACAGGTAGAGGGAATAACAGAACAGAATTTAAAGGATACTTAAACCCTATTTTTGTTCCTGAAATTCCAGTTAAAATGGATCCCAGAGAGAAGCACAATAGGCAGTATTCAATTACAGAATGTGCCTCCTTAGCAATGAATCAGTTTATCCTTGCTGCAACAGGCAAATGGACACACATTGATACCATTGTTTTAGTACTGACATTTGGACCTGCATGGCATAGCAGAGCATTCATTAATCAAACAGGGCTCAGACACTTATAAATGGATACTTATTTTAGATCAGTAATAGAAAACAACAAAAAGAAGAAACAACAAAACTTTTCAAGCCATTATACCCTCTGTATGACTGGTTTTGTAGTTCTAATTTATTTTTGAACTACATAACTTAGAGATGTGGGAGTGCTAACAGTAGAAATTCCTAAATGATGACTCCCAGCTTCAAGGCTGGTATTCGGGGGGGGGGGAGACCGGGTCTTCTTCTTACATTGCTCTGTCTCCCACATAACACATGTGCCTAATCAGCAATGTGCTACTGGGTCAGTATTCAGTCAAAGTAGAGAGGATAATGAGTTAATCACTAGATTCACTAGAAGGTTTAAAAGCAGAAGGCAGAAAAGCCCATAGAGCTTTTGTCATTCACCCATAATAGGCTAGTGTGTTATATTCCAACAACAAATCATCAAGTCTGTTTTTGAAGGTCTGCTTAAACTCACTTATAACAATGCCAAGGGGTAATGAGTTTCATGGTTTAATAATTCTCTGAGAGTAAAATAAATGTGCATTTCTTAGGAGAAGCAATATTGCATTTTAGCTAAAGAGGGTGCCCTCTAGTGTTAACATCTATCTGTTTAAATTCAAGATCTATTTCATTCATAAGACATTTGTTGTTTATAATATCTGTAGCAAACAGTAAATCACCATACTGTACATTCTTCTTTTTGGTAAGGACATAATGCCAAATTTATTTAATCTTTCTTCATAGGACATTGCTGAAGCTCCTTTAATATATTTTCTTACTTCACATTAAATTTTTTCTAGTTGAGTTGAGTGATATTTGTTTTTATATGGACACCATAGTTGCGAAGCATGGCCTAGAATAGGATGAACATAAGCTCTTTAAAGCAGGAGAAGTACAGTTTCATACCGGGACTTAAAATGTCATTTTATGGACCACCACACTTTCTTAGCACTAGCAAGTTTTTCAGTTAACACCTAGGCTGCTGAAAAAAACTGGAATGAATCTATTTGACTTGAGCTGGATAGTTGCTCATTCTGTAGCCCTGCAAGGGTTAAATGACAGAAGCTTTAAAATGTTGTTTTTTTATATCCTGAGAAATTGGGAGGCACAGTAGCATCCCCCTGCCTTTAAGGCAGAGCAGCCAATAGCAAAAATCAGAGTGGGAGCACACTATTTTGCAGCTGATGGAAGAATACACTGAAAATTCCTAAAAGATGTGTTCCACAGAAACACCTTTTTTCAAGTGAAAGCAGGATGGCTGTAAGCTCTGCCCACAGCTATAAAAAGGTGTTTCCGTGGAACACATCTTTTAGGAGTTTTCAGTGTATCTTTCCATTCTGCAAATATCTATGGCAGTTAAAGTAATACTCCCTTCTTTCTGTTTAATTAGAATGATGGACACAGAACTCCAAGCTACTTTTCTCTGAGAGCAAATGTGCACACCTTCCAAACAAATCTAAATATGTTTAAAACTGTTCAAGGTGCACAAAAACAACCAGTGTGAAAGTTGTTCAGGGCAAAAAGACCTTTGTCATGAGGGTAGTCACTAATCTGAATTCTTTATATTTTGTAAAATATGGTCTTCCAAACAACCTCTTTTTTTTCTCTGTGAGTGAACACAGTAGGAGTCATGCCAAACAAATGTAAATATCTCAGAAACTATACAAGTTACCAATATACAACCAACATGAAAGTTGTTCAAGACAAAATGACCTTTCAAATGAGGGTAGTCACTAATCTGAATTCATTATATTTGTTTAAATACAGCCATCTGAAAGGTGAAAATTGTGATGAAAAATGAATAGTCAGGTAAATAGATGGCCATAGTTTTAAAAAATATAATTAGTGCAGCTTAATGAATAGGCTCATTGGAAAGGTCATTTTGTCCTGAACATTTTCATATGATGGTTTATGCACAACTTGTATACTTTTAGAGATATGTATATTTGTTTGGCATAACTCCTGTGAAAAATGAAAATTGAGGTAATCAGATGGCCATAGTTAAAAAAATATAATTCACGCAGCTTAATGAATAGGCTCATTCAAAAGGTCTTGTTATCCTGAACAACTTTTATTGGGTTTATTATTTGTACTTTTAGAGATATTTACATGTGTTTAGTATAACTCCTATTGTACCTCTAAATAGCCTCAGCTTTGCAAATTACTATGCCAAGACAGGATTAGTTCCATCAAAAGAAAACTACTACAAGGTCAAATTTCATTGACATGAAAGTTCACTCCCTGACACAAGCTATAAATCAACTGAAGATTCATTTTGAAACCCTCTGTGTGTGTCTGTGCTACCATTACTAAATGACAATGATTAAAAACACAAGGAAAAATAAGCTTCAGCAATACATAGTAAATAATGTTAAAAGCCTTATAAATATGAAAATATATATGTTAAGTAAAAAACAGGCTAGAAAACAACCTGCCCTACTGTAAGTTAAGCATTCACCAGCTGCTTCACACAGTGGTGTCAATCAAATTTTACAGTGTACTGTTCAGATACTTTTTTTCTAAACTCTGTGTGCAATAAGCCCATATTACTTATGAACAGTCAAACGTATACTATCTAAACATAATATATCTGCAGTTCTGTAACAAGTGACAAGTGTATGTGTACATTCAAAACCAAACCTAACACATACCCTCTTGTAATTGAGATACTGTTATCCTAATATGTCCATGTATCAATATGTGTCCATATGTACCTAATCTGCTGTTGTATTAAATAACGGTTCTATAAATCTAAAACCCAAACAAAACACAACTGACAGCTTTAAGCTTTTATTCAGGTACAGTTAAAATAGAGATCCTTTAGAGGTGTGAATATAATTTATAAAAATAGAGACATTTCAAATAGCTGCACATAAGTAATCAATTCCTGTCCCCTTTAATTCAAGGGGTCATTTCTAAAATGTGCAGACAAGCATGGGGACCACTTTTTTTCAGAGCATGCCACCACTGGCAGCAACCACTTCAAGACTGCTTCTACCTTCTCCTAATACAATCAGGGCAAAACCAGAAGTAGTCTACCAGCGCTGAGAGCAATATGGTTAAGGCACATTTACCAGAAATTACTGCTTAGAAAATAATGAGTAAGTGACTGTGACGATGAGCAAATCCAAGACTGGATCTCCAGTTTGTTAATAGTCTCCTGAGTTTGAATTTTATGATTGTGTGGGCCAAGCTCCACAGATGATATGCCATCATCAGATTTGTAAAAGAGCGCTCTGGAAGCATGTAACCGGACCGCAGTCTGATGTTCTGCCCCAGTGCTCCAGCATAGTTTCCAGTGATTCTGTTTATGTAGCTCTTCCCCTCTGTGGGCTGCATAAACATACCCACTTCCTGGTGCACTACTTTTCCTTTCCACAAGTGTGGATGTGACAGCCACCGTGTGCAACATGGTGGCACAGACTTAAACTGTGCATGCACGAGTATCATGCATATGTATGTAACCCCCACACCACCTTTGGATAACTAGCACCCCCACCTTAAAAGAACTACTGACAACTACATGGCATACAATTTTCTTTTGGCAGAACTACACTCATGGTACCACCCCTAGCGTTGGAGTGCATACCAGGCTCATTATCTAGAGCATGGGGGGGGGTGGGGTACATACTAAAATTGACCTTTTTATTTACAACCAGGTCCAGTGGAGAGGATGCTAGGCATATGCTAGACCTAACTGTTGGGGAGCCCCAATAACGTTTGCACTAGAAGCAATAAACGGAATGTCCAAAACAATAACTGGGATTTTGTAGTATGGCTTTATTTACAGATGTTACTTAAAGCAAGGGTGGTCCCTCAAATGTTCCTCATTGCAATACAGGCACACTCTCTTTTGCAGGACACTTTGATAGGCAGTACTGTTTCCCACAAAAACAATCTCTATCTCTCTTCCAAAGTGTATATCTGTGGGATGTGCCACACACTTTAAAATCCTCCTGGTGCATGGTTGTTACTCAGGGAACACTGCGTGCCCATCCACAAACCGTTTACTAGGTTTACTAGGTAAGTGAGGACAAAAGGAAGCCATGAAGCCTATCTTGATTGTCCCCCACATGTGTGGGCAATTACACTTTGTTGTAGTTTTTGGAGAGCCAATGATCTACATCCTTTTTAAAGGATTCAAAGGTATTACAGTCTACTAGCTGTTGTGGTAGCTGGTTCCAGAGCCTTGGTGTTCTTACCAAGAAGAAATGAAGCCTCTTGTTTGTTTTTGCTTTACACACCATTAGTTGTTGATTGTGAAGTCTAAGTACTATTTTCCTTTGTGTTTTAACAATACCACATTTGTCCATCAGAGAGGGTGATTTGTTGAGAATTTTATATAAGAACAAAAGATCACCTCTGGAGCGCCTAAACTCCAGTGAATGTAGGCCTGTTTTTTGAAGCCTCTCTGGATATGGTAGTGATGCTAAATGGGGCATCATTTTTGTTGCCCTTCTCTGAACTCTTTCAATCACTTGAATGTCCCTGACCATGTAAGGACTCCACACTGGTGGCCCATAATCTGTATATGGTCTGATGTATGCTTTAAACAATGGGATAATACATTCCTCTGTGTTAGATATAAACGTACGGTTAATGCGCCTAAGTAGCGAATTAACGGTTTTAGCTACATGATTACAGTGATTGGAGGAGGATAATTTGTCATCTATCAGGATGCCCAAGTCTCTTTCACATATTGAAGATTTAATGATAGTATTATATAGTGTATAAGTTTGTTTGAGATTATTGTAACCTAAGTGGAGAACAGAACATTTGTCTGTATTGAATGTCATTTTGTTTTTCTGTGCCCAATGCTCTAATACTGAGAGGTTGTTTACTAATAAGTCCATATTATAGTTGGAATCCACCCTACCACCTAACTTTGTATCATCTGCAAATTTCAAAAGTATGTTCCTGGAGCTAAGCTGAGCTGCAAATCTGGTGACATCCAGCAGACCAGACCTGGGTTTGAATACCACAGCTTCCACTTGCATACTGTGTGACCCTGAGCAAGTCACTTAACCTCCTTGTGCTCCCAGGTCGCTCATGTAAAAAAGCTTTCAGCTTAGTGTGCTATACCTGGTTAAACAACTAAAAAAAAAATCTGCATGTCTGAGATGAAAATATTGAATAGTACTGGGCCCAGAACCGATCCCTGCGGCGCACCACTGGTCACAGCCATATTGCTGGAATAGGCACCATTGATCCTAACATGCTGCGTCCTGTTGGTTAAACAGCAATTGATCCATTTTATTATGTTACAAGAAAAACCTAGGTCTGATTGCTTGGCTAGGAGAATATTGTGAGTAACCTTATCAAATGCTTTGCTATAATCCAGGAGGATGACATCCATGGGGATCTTATTGTCTAGTGCTTGGTTGGCAGTATTGTAAAAGGCTATTGAATTGGTAGTGCAAGAAAAGCCTTGCCTGAACCCATGTTGTGATGGTCGATAATGCAGAGAGTTTGCATTTCTGCCTCTAATATGCCTTTAATAATTTTTTCCATTACTTTACCTAGGATGGAATTAAGGCTGATGGGGCGATAATTACTCACTATGGAACAGTTACCCTTTTTAAGTATAGGCACAACTGTAGCAGTTATCCAATTAGATGGAACAGATCTTTCCGCTAATGATTTATTAAAAATAATGGAAAGTGGTGTGGCAATATTTTCAGCTGTTTCAACAAAAAATCTAGGATTAATTAAGTCTGGTCCACAGCCGAAACTCCAGATGGTGTTCCTCACCCTTTGCCCCAGACAGCCTCTGCCATTCCTTCAGGGTTACACCAAATGAGTCTCCAATCCCCAATGAACTGCTAAAGACTCCTAACTTTAACTTTAATTATACAATGGCAAGAAAAAATCCTGGTCTCTGATTGGTCAGTCTTGGGCTGGACCCGTGATGTAAACCAGTACAACATCACGGCTCTAGTCTCAGCCTCACTGTGAACCACTGTAGATGAGCTTATAGCCATTGATGATCCCTTTTTTTGCATCTCCTCTTAAGAAACAAAAATATTTTTCCACACTAATAAAAACATTCTTTAAAAATATTTTTTTATTTTATATATATAACAACGAGCCATTGTATAATAGCAATAATGCCCTCCAGGGTGTGTGTTGTTTGGGATAATGTCACGCCTCAGTTGTTGGATGCACTCAGCCTGCAGCCTCGTGTCCAACCACCTGAGGCGTGACGTTATCCCAGCATGACACACTCCCTGTTGGGCATTATTGCTTAAATTCAGCACAGTTGTGTTGAAAGGGGTCCTGACTGGTGTGATCTAGCCTTATCTAGGGCACACACCTCAGACAACTCCCTCAGAGAACAGTCTCAGATTCTGTACTCATAGATTAGTTGTTCCTCCCTCCCAGTCATGGAAAGAACAAAAGGCACCCTTCTTTTTCTGGTAGCTGTCTGATTCTACTCATTGCTCCTCCTTAAGGCAGCTGTGAACTTCAGAGAATTGCCCCTTGGATCCACAATTACTTCATTCCCTCTCACTTTCCCTGGAGTGAAACTAAAGAGCAGGCAAACTGAAGATTTTGCCAAACTAGGGTGAGAAATACCAGGGCTCCCTTTGACACAGCCCCAATGGCAGACCTCCTGCCAGTCTAACTGCCACATTTGAACTTACTGATGAACATTCTAAGCTCCCCAAGAGCAGCTGACTCTAAAATGGTTATGCTGCTGTGAGAGTTCTAAATGACATAATCATCCTTCTCTCAGGCTAGCTGAGTAAACAATGATGTCATTATGTAGAAAGCCCCTAATGACCTCCCCACCAGCTGCATTTCCCAAACTGCCTAAGACTAGTACTTATGGGATTCTAGTAACCTGAGGGGACTGGGTTGTTACATGTAGTTATGTCAGCACCACCATGTTGCGCAAGGCTGACTCCAGAGCAAACTGCACATGTGCGAGTATTACGCATGCGCAGTACTGTAATGGCTGCAGTATTATGGCTGACTCCTGTGCAGTGACAGCACAGCATATTCTGTTCACCACCCTTACCACTCCTAAAAGCTTTCTACAGCCATATTGGCTCTGACCAGAGTTTGTTTTCTATTGCAGTCAGTATCACTACTGTTCATACACCAACACTGACCCTACTACCTTCACACTAACCAAATCCCTTCCCTAACTGCTGTTTTTTCCCCAAATACCTCAGTGTAGCAACTTATTATCTGATTTCTTGTTCTTTCTTGTTTTTGAACAAATTTTTTTACATGCACTCAGGTATCTGTCTCCCCTATTATGACTTGCCTGGCTCCAGCAAGCTCAGCTAAGCACACGCAGTCACAGACACTACCTTGCTGAACCGCATGGCAAAATAAACTTTAAAACACAACAAAATCTTTTTTAAAAGCATTCTCCACAGACTATCACTCCCTAGCAGACTTTGAGCACTACTGTAAGAACTGCAATGGCTCTGCTTTGCAACTGCTTTGCTGCCCTCTCCTCTACGCATCCCCCCCCCACAGCTCCTTACCTTACAGCACAAGACAAACTCACAGCATACTTTTCTTTCACCCATAACCCGCCATACCTTTCGTTCAGGTGAAGTTCTCCTCTGGCTCCGGCTCACTGATTGGTCACCTTTTCATCCTAGTCCTTCTCGCTCTGGTCCTCCTTGCCAGCCAGCCAGCATAAAAATGTCAGGCTCCCCCTTGCTACGATTGGTCTCCTCTTCATCCTGGTCCCACTCTGGTCTAACTTGCTAGCTAACATAAACATTTCATATTATTTGAAAAAAAATACTATGTCCTAACTCTAAGTACAGCATAGCACAGTGGCAGAAACTTCTACAACCCAATCCATTAGCTGGTCACCAGTCACTTGCTAAACTCAGCTGCCATCTTCTGACTTCAGAAACCATTTTGCCCTTCATTCAGCCAATTGACTGCAATATCACAACATGAATGGGATGTTATGATGGGCACATCCATGGTAAGGACCTTTGCAACAGCAATCCAAAAGTGCACTGATATGAGAAGGCACTAAACAGACCCACACCATTTTTAAAATTTCTTTATTTTTAAAAACTTTCTCAAAAAAATAAATGACACAAACGGGTCAGATGTTCAAAACCCCCAGAAATCAGTGCAGGTGTGAGAAAAACTTGCACAAGTGGATCTTCACTTGTGGAACTGCAGCTTTCCCCACATGCACTGGATTTTCAAAGGTGGAGCCGCTTTACAGCCGGCTTCATGATTTACGGCAGCTTGTGGCCGTTTCTTGGCAGAACTGCACCAAAATGGTGTGACTGCTTGGACCAGGCATAATATCCTCTGCAGTCACCCCTGCTGCCTGTGAAAATCGGAATGTTTACAGCTGTGGAGATTGTTTACTGCACCGGTGCCCGTGAATTGAGACTTAGTCCTAGAACAGTTGAAAATATGTCCCAAGGTCATTACATATTGCATAAATGAAACCTTGTGTGATACCAGCACTCTGATAGCTGCTCTCTGATTCATTCTGTTCTGTGCAAAGGTCAAGGAAAGCGACTGTCACATATCTAACCTCTAGAGAAATGTTTATCAGGGAAAATATAACACCACTGAAGTTATATAAATAGGGAATATCTCATGAGGTAGCTTCAAAATGCATGTTATCTGCTTTGGAAGGTTGTTGTTATTGCACACTTGCATGAGTAGTGCAGCCATGAGTGCACAGTAGCAATAACAACAACATTCAAAATCAGATAACATAGAGAATAATGGCTGGATAGGTGGTAGTAATGAGAATTTTATACACACCAAAGGTGTAGGATGCCACATAAACCCCAAGAGTGAAGCTCAAGGGGTTTATTATGGCATCCCACACCAATGATGTGTGTAAAATTCAAGTGTTACACACCTACCCAGCCTTTATTTTACATAATTGCTGGGTCGTGGTTTTTAGCCACAACAGTTATATAAAAAAATGTGCATCCCTGTTCAGCTGCGGTCGCGACTTGTAAGGCATTTTGTTTAATTTTTTTTTTATTTGGAAGACTTCTTTGCCCAGGCAGTTTGTAAAGAACTATAGTGATCCAGGGTTACAGTTAGTTTTGTTTTTTTAAAAAAAATTGCTTACCGCCAAGAGCAAGTGGTGGTGCAGTATTCTGGTGACCTCAGGGAGACAGCCGGTTGGCTCATGCACAGAGTAAGGGAAAGCCAGCGCAAGTTTGCATAATGGAAAATTATAACTGGGTTCCCCGTGAGAAAAACTGCGCTCTAGTAATTATATGACTATATGATGCTACCTCATGAGATAATCAATATACGTCATGGGAGTTCCTACTTTTCTTGTGTGTGTCTCTTGCAGGTAAAACATGCTGTATTATGTAAATGGACTATCTATTTATAGATTTTCTTTCTTTTCCAGTTTATTAATGATGGCAAGCTGAGCTGTTTACTTTTATTGTTAAAGTGACAGTGCTACTGTCTGATGTGCTGCTCACAACGAGCCAGTTTGGATGAAAAGTAAGAGTTGTGGCTGCTATGCAGATAACAGAGTGACTGTGTAAATGATATGATTTCAACTGGTATTTGCACAGTAGCTACTGTAGTCTTCAGTGAAGATAACAGCTTTTATCTCCCAAATGTATTTGGATTCCCATGGTATACATCAGTTTATTATGCTAGCTACCTTCAGAGTAACGTTAATCTACAGGTTAGATATGACTAGTAAGAGGACAAGATTTCCATAACTCTTTCCTCGCTCTGCCACTCATGGGTTACGGTCTTGCTCCCTCATACATGAAGATAAATTGCATATTTTGAGTCAGACCATTCTGTGTCCCCTGTATAGATATATGTAATATATGGATAAGTGAAATAATACTATTGAAAATCCTCTGAACAATTACATGTAATACACTACTTAGAATCCCATAATGCCATTGTTCAAGTCTCAGAATACTATCGTTCAGAGCTCGTAATACTATAATTCCAAGCTCTGAACAATAGCATTACAAGACAGAAACAGCAGTGGTAGGTGCAAAGTTCCTCATGCTGAACGCGAGCCAACTTTTACTGTAACTGTCACGTACAGTAAAAGCTGACTTGCCTCTGGTGAGAAATCACTCAGAAAGGGCTCTCTTCAAAGAAACTACAACAACAGAAGACAGAATTCAGTTTGTAAAAAAATCAAGACAACATAAACATAAAAAAAAAACCACTTTCAATTTATGGCACACTCACAACTTTCTCACAACAAATGGTGAGTGCAGATCAACTGAAGAAATCCTAGTAGCCAAGTTAGATACTCTGCTTGCTAGCTTTATGTCTGGCATTACGAAACAGTACAGGTCTAAATATGAATCCAGCACCATCAGAGGCTTATTTGGAACCATGGACCAACACCTTGCTAAGAGCATCTATCCAGCTTCAATATTTCAAGGACCCCAAACCACATTGAAACAGATCATAGAAACCACAAAGCAAAAATCTTTTGAGAAAACTAGGCATGAGAAACAGTCCCAGACAAGGAGACCCACCAGTTGAATTGGACATAGTTGCACACTAGGCTACCATTCACCCGCCGACCTTCTAGATATACTCTTTTTTTGACATAGGACTGCATTTCAATCTCTGTACCAGTGAGTTATACCAGTTACACTGGGAAGACCTTGTACTAGGCACAGACAGTGATGTCAATGAATACCTTGAATTCCATGAGAAGCCAACAAAAACTCGCACTGGCACCAGCATAGGAGATGTCAGGGTAGTCCCTCCAAGAATGTACAGAGACACCACCAGCTCAGACCATTATCTTGTATAACTGCCTTCTATAAGTACACAAAGCAAAGGACCCACAGATGCTGCCACTGATACTCCATTCTATCCTGTACCAAATTTAAAAACATTAAAACTAAAACCAACTAGTTATTGGTACCACTACACGACCATCAGCAAAAACAGAATCTGAGACATCGTGAAGCTTCTTCAACAATCTGCTGGTCTTCCTCCATAAAAAAAAAAAAGAATCATAAATCATTCCACATGGAAAACATCAATTCAGATGCTCATCGATTCTAATGTGCCTTCTACTGATGTAGCTCAAGTCTCCAGACACAGAAACATTTCATCAATAAACAACCTTAGAACATGGGCTTTTTATTTCCTGGCATCTGATTGGCTTGTACCCTTGCCAGGGGGTTACATTAACTTTCAATAGATGCCCAGGAAATAAAAAGTACCAGCCGCAGTGCCCCTTCACCCATTCAAGTATTACTGTGCCAACCCTGTTCCCTCATTGGCCAAAAGAACCCCATTGAATTTGAAATCTCTGCCATTTTTTTATGCTGCCCCCAACACTCTCTAATTCAGCGGCATCTGCCACTCAAACTTGCACACCAGCCTCCGCTTGGCTCATTTCACATTACACCACATGAAAGAAAAAATAGCCATACTGTTTAAAACAAAAAGCAAGCCATCATGCTGGTCGGCTTCACATAAGTGAGGAGGGCACATGTTTAAACTGCAGCACGTGCCTCTCCGTAATAGAAATAACTGCTGCTTGCCAGAAGTTTGGTACCTTGCAGAAACACACACAAAAAGTGGACAAAACCTACTTGATAAAACCCAGCAGTGCTGTATATTACCCGTGATGACCACCAAAAACACCTGTACTGCCGTGCTTCAAACTGACCATGTTCCCATGTCACTGGTCCTGATTGCGATCATGACCTCAACAGCTTCACTTCCAATTAAAAAAGGGTGCATTTAAATAACAAAATCCCATTTCAGCACTAACTAATAGTGATTTCCCAGGTGATTGGGAGAGCAGGGATAGCTGAAGTCCAGTACACAAAGCTGCTGAAACTCCATAAAGAATTCTAATAATTTACTCAGCCTTACTCAGGGAATTGGCACCTTCAAAGAACACATGTGGTCCACTTGATTTTTTCTCTTTAGTTGGATTCACTAACTGAGTGAGTAGGACTGAACTGGATGTACAGTACAAAGCTCAAGTGATCCCTCAGTGCCAGAAAACTAAACAGCAGTGCCCTCTACACACAAGTACAGCATTAACTCTGTATTGTAACGTGACATAGAAAATGACAATGAAATGGAGAGCACAGAGTGGTCCAAATGCATAAGGTGACCAAAACTGAGTGGTGATTAATCCAGCAGTAGAGCCCGCTGTTGCACTGCTCACAGTGGCCACTAGAGAAGCTGTGAGTGAGGAGGGAAATAGCGATGTACTACAGACGCACAAGAAGAACAGTAAGTGCTGCACAAAAGAATAAAACAGCCATAACGCATACGTGAAGTAACGAAGCAGTACACAGATATAACTAGCAGAGTAAGCGGGGCATAACAGTATAAAATAGAGACATGACCCACCCACCCAGTGGTGATCGTAAATCGCACAGCGATAAGGGACGAGAGAGAAACATTGATAATTGTATTAGGACTCTCTCCTTGTGTGGAGTACAACGAATAATTTTCTGGGTTGACGATGAGTATGGGGGTAGCGTGGAACAAAGTAGCAGCAGGAAAACAGCAGTGAGGAAGTGAACCAGGGCACCGACAGTGAACATAGCTGACACCGCAGTGCTGATAGGTAGAGAAAGAAGTGAGGGGGAAAAGATGTAGCAAGACATGCAAATGAGCAAAACCGCGTTCCTAAACCTGTCAGAATACCGGCGTACCCTACAATGCTATGTAAGTTTGTAAAGTTTTGCATGCATCAATATTAAAATAAATCGCAGCAGAACACTACTCACTGAGTGCACAGTAAGAACGAATGATGTTGTGTTTCTAACAAAGTAGTAAGTGCCATATAAATTAATGTTATTGTTGACAGCAAAGTACGTGTGAGACATTTATGTCAGCAGTCAGTTGATGTGTAAGCAGTGCCTAACACAATGTTTCTCACAGAGTCACAATATTGTTCAGCGTTTGCCATGTTACAAGCACATTAATCCCTTCCAGCGTCGGGCTCTACCGGTGGATGCTTATGTAGAGAGACTACTTTACAAGAACCCTATATTTTTATACTTTTTTTGTATTTATTAGAGTTGTTTTGAATCTTTTATTTAAAATCAGTAAAAACGTTACTTATGGCCCATTTTCTAAGCATAATAATACCCTCCAGGGAGAGTGATATGGGCAATACTAGACCTTCCAGGGGCTTTAAGGCCATCCGCCTGTGGTGTTGGGCCTCATTATACCCCTGGGTGATCCAGTATTGCTCAATACCGCCCACCCTGTCGGGTATTATTGCTGGCATAGTACCTTATCAGAAAAGAAGCAAAAAGCTATTTCCTCCATCTTCTCTGGTGACTATGCTCAATCCTCTACTTCTGCAGAACAACCTCGTGTTCATACTCCATTGCAAACTCCTCTTTCTGCCAGAGTTTAGCCTGCCACACTGGCCCCCCAGGAACTGATGTCTTCCCATTCACTAAGGACAACTGCCACCTCAGAGTACTCTATGACAACAGCTAATATATTTGGCTGCCACTGCACATTCTATGGCAACATCTCCATTAAAATATGCAAGTCTCCACCGCCACCAAAGAAGTGTCGATATGTAATGTACTTTGTTTCTGACCTGGGGTAAACACTGACACTGGAACCCCAACAGCCGCAGTTTTAAAACTTCCTGTTCTTTTTTGTTCCTGTTCTTATTGTTCACAATCACTGGCACACCACTAGTTAAAGCCCACGATCGTTGGTTAAAGACATTTATAGAAATCTGCACACATTTACATACAGCATCCATGAATACCAGCACCTTAAATACAGGTATGTGCCTGGAAGTTCTTGAATCCATATCTTACAAAAAATAACAGATAGGGGGACTGTGATTACTCAGCTATAATACCATCTCAAGGTTCTGGGATATGTTGGAACCTCTCAAGCTTCACTCTCAAGCTTCACGTGTCCCCAGAACCTCTCTATGGGGGCCTATTCACTAATGTGCACCCTGAAAGCATGTATCCAGGTGCACAGCTCCTCACCCTTGGAAGATGCACGCTGGGGCCACATTCACAAACACCAGCCCCCAACCAGCTCTGAGATGCAGCCCCACCCACCTGCAGCACAGGTCCACGGGGGGGGAGGCAAGTGTAGAGTTGCAGATCTGGGTGGGCAGCCACTGCAGTGGATCCCTTGCACCCATGTTGTCGGCCAGTGTACAGAGCGCTGATTGAGAAGTTGAGGGGGGTTACCCTGGCTGACCACCCCCTAACCTCCCAGTGTGCCCCAATGGCTGCAGCATCCATATTGGTGGGGCCGATGTCCCCCACTGTGTCTGCTGCAACCAGCGGCTGCTTCCCCGGGGGTGCTTAACTGTCCCCAGTGGTTTGCAGCTGCCCTGCAAAGGCAAAGCTGGCAGCCCCCTGTGCACAGCGCTCTGCACCATAGTGAATGTGCAGAGTGCTGGCATGCCCCCTGCACTGCCCCCAGGCCTTTCACTGTGCACAGCGCCACGATCAGCTGGGGGATCAGTTCAGTAGCGGGGGTGTATATGCATTGTGAATGCATGCAGAGTCCAGGCAGACGTAGAGTGGGCTACATGCCGGAGTTGCACGGCATGTAGCCCATTCCACACCTTCATGAATAGACCCTAATGGTATTGTAGCCCATGAATACACTTTTGCCTAGCTATTATTCTATTTATATACATAATTTCAGGAATACAAAATGTTTTACATCTTGTTTTTGATCTTCTTGTTCTGTATCATAAAGGTTTTTTATAAGCTGAATTATACTACCGTTAAAAGTATCAATTTTGACAACAGTAACAGCAACATATTTTTGATACAGTATCTTGCTATTACTGTTGTCATCAACCAAAATATCACTTTCATTTTCTCCCCACTCCTTTCGTGTAAAAACAAATTAGAAATCATGTTACAGATATTTTGTTTTAAAAACTGAAACCTAAATTTAAATGTAAACATTTTAAATTTGTCGAAAATTGGAGAAACTCTATAAATGTTATATTTTGTACCTGCACCTGAATAAATGAGCACCCATTAAAAAAACTGAGAGCCGTGTTCTTCTTCATACTGTGGATTTTTCATCATAGCACCCCAGCCTAGCGTGCTATCTTACATGTGTTTGTGGATAAATTGGGAACAGACTTGCCAACAGAACTTAGAACTTTAGAAATTTTGGAACTGTTACCATGCAAGAGACCCTTTTATGGATATAAGAGTTTCCTAGAATGTTGAGAAAAAAAAAAACAATCCTAATTGGATAAACAAGATGTTATGATTTCAAATAATCTGTATCTCCTGGTCACATGGCAGATATGCACTCCAGTGCTGAAGGGAGCAGGTGGCAGAGGCCTGAGCTGAAAATGAGCCATTGCACTGAGAACAATGCAGAGCAAAGCAATTATACCACATCCCCTCCTAGTGCTCCAGATACTGATCACAACGCTGCCCCTGGGCCTGCTTATTAGGGAAAGAAATGGGCAGGTTTGGGGGGGAAATTAAGAAGAACGTGACCCAGGCAATGAGTTTTTTCCCATCAAAACATGAAAAGCAAAGGTCATATACATCAAATTCGAATATAAGGAATCTAGATTTATAATCTGCATGTTAATGGATACCCTCTGGATATAGCTGCTCTCGGATGGATGGTGTAGCAATAATTCTGCAGGTATATTTCTTACTGCTTCTGAAATTGAGCATTTATGAACCCCAAATCTCCAATCTCTTGAACAGTTATGCTCCATGCTTTTTAAAACTCATAATTAGACGGCTTGAACAGGAAAAAAAGGTCCTTGAAGCAAAGAATACTGCTAGTTTTGAAAGCTCAAGTATATATTGTTTTTTTTACAATTCCAGTCTTTTATTAATATTTTACCTTCCAATAGTTGCCCTTAGAAACCAACTTCATTAGAAAACCCAATATTTCACCCTTCTGTGATGGTTCAAAGGCTGTTTATATGTAAATAACAATTTGAAGTAGTTTCTGTTTTCTCGCTGAAGCTGTAGCTGGAAAGCAAAACAGCTTAATAAAAATAAACTACACTTCAGCTTATTCACCAGCGCTGCAATCTATAAATATTAAACAGTGTTTTCTGTCACAGCTGGTCTTGCTATTGGAGCTCTAGTAATACAAATACAGCAACTGCATACTTAGAATTCACTCTCACATTAGAACAGATAATACTGTAATCACTGATGAAGTAATTGAAAGATGTGTGATGGGGTCTACAAATGCTCATGGAGTTTGGACCGAGTCTTAACTCACTCCCTTCAAGTAGCATCATGTATATATATATATATATATATATATATATATGTCATGTTCAGAACTACTGGTAGGTATATTGCATCTCTGGGCCTTTTTAGAGTGAAGTCACCTGAGATAACATCAGTCTTGGGAACAGCTGTGCCTCTCAACATCCTGTCCTATAAATATTAAGCCTAGAGTTATTCACCTTCAGAACTACACATATGTTTGGATTACTTGCCAGGGAAATCCAGCACAACAGTAAGGATGGAGGATAGCGAAGGTATGGGAATTCCTGGAACACAATGAGTAAGAGGAGGAGAGGGCAGGGGAGAGAAGAAGAGTGAGGAGAGGGTGGAGGGAATGGAGTCAAACCAGTATTTAGCTATGAAAGAGATACAGTGCTACTGGTGACATAAGGGTTGAGGGAGGAAAAGAGAGAGAAATGATGAGTGCGGAGTGGAGAGCTGGTGGCAAAACAACAGAAGGCATTGCAGAGAATGTCCAGTCTGGCAAGGGAGGAGGAGGGAGTGGTACCATAGACCACATTTGTGTAGTCAAAAACCAGGAGAATCATTTTGGTTACAAGCTCCTGGTGAACCGGGGGGGTGGGGGGCAGGCCTTATTGTGATGTAAAGCACTGAGTCTGGGGTGAAGTTTGGCATGGATGGTGTCAGTATGGACAGAAAAGTCAAGCTTACTACCAAACCAAACCCCCCAGGTACTTGAAGGTGGGGACACACTCAAGGAGGGTACCATCCAAGGTGGAGAAGACAGAGGAAGGTGAAAGCCTTGCCAATTCTTGCTGGAGCCAAAAGTCATGGACACAGTCTTCTTGATATTGACTCTGAACTGGCTGACATGGAAACAGCACAGAACATTATGGAAGTTGTGCTGGAGAGGGACCTTAACAGCTGTGGTTGTTGGGCCTAAAGTGAAGATGACCGTGTCATCCAAGTACATGTGGATGTGCAAAGAGACACTGGCCAAGGGGAGATCATTTAAAAGAGAATAAGACTGGACCAGAATGGAGCCCTGTGAGACCCCTCTGCATGGATGGGGGCAGAACACCACCCACCTGATCTGACTGTTGGCGGTTCGTAAGGTAAGCACAGAACCAGAGTCCACAATGGGTGCTGACAGTTCAGCTGAGTTCAGCTTATCCAGTAGGAGAGGGCGGGACACCAAGTCAAAAGCTTTGGCTAGATTGATGAAAATGGCTGCAGTGATGTGTCCCAGAGAGGATAGAATCAGTTACACACAGCAAGGATGAGATGGTGAAATGATTCTTTCAAAAAGCAGACTGGAAGAGGAGAAGTTTAAGGAGGAAAGGAAATCTGCAAGCCTAGAGTAGACTATAGAGTTTTCTTTCTTTCTTTTTTTTTATATATAGCTTTTTTCCACTGGTTGTCACAGGCAGTGGCTACTCAGTCCTGTCCCTGCCCCCCACCCAGCACACCCACCTCTCCCATTCCCCAAGCCCTTGATCCCCCATGGATTCCTCTTGTGGCGGGGCTGAGAAGGGGAGGAGAGGGCCATTCTCCCCCCCCGGTGACTCTCATCCAGATTTGGGGGCTGGGTGAACCAGTAACAACATGGGATGGAGGCAGGCAGGCAAGGCTTCATAAAGCCTGCACCAACCACTTTTTCCATTTTCTCCCTGCAGTTCCCTGCCACGGTGGTACATAAGCATGTGCACTGGAGACGTACATACACTATGGAACTGTGGGCCCTCCCTTCATGCCTCTTGAGCTGCTGGAGCTACACCCAGGCCTCCACATGGGGGCAGCTAATGGCCAAGTTGGTGAGCCTCCCCTCCCTGGGAGAGGAGAGTTGTCCATCAGGCACTCAGTCCTCTCCTTCTCCCCCACCCTGGCTGACCCCCAATAACTCAAGCTCATTCCTGAACCCAGGTTGCTGGCATGGTGAGAGGTAAGGTGTGCAGCACCTGAGCCCTCAAAGGAAGAGTGGGATCTGACTGTAGTTACTGGGAGGAGGAAGGGTCACTCCCCCTTTTGTGCAGGGGCAGAACCTTGGTGACTTTTTAGGCCTGAGGGACAGCACTCAGGGAAAAGAAGAGGTTCAGAAGGGTGAATTAGTGGGAGGGCAATGGCTGGTGCAGAGATTTGAAGGAGTTTGGGGTCCAAACTACCATCAGGGCTGGATTTGGATGGATTATGTGATGCTAGGGCGTGGAGAACATCCTTGGGGGGGGCAGGAGGGAAGAGGAAGCCTTCAGAAGATTGGGGTGAGGGTTGGACCATGGGGTCCAGGGTAGAGATGCAACAAATTTAAATTCCACCAACAAAGTGCCCGTGAAGTGGGCACTTCATGTTGTCACTCTGCTATGAAGAGTGGCCAATGCAAAAGACTCACTTTACCTAGTAATTATTACTTTGCCTTGTCATTCTGCCTTAATGCGAAGTAAGGTGAAGTGACAACAATATTTGGCAGCCCTTCACACACAGTCACCAAAATTAATGTGCATCCCCAAAATGCTCATGTCTTGTGTCCAGAAAACTCCTCCGTGCTGACAAAGTGTGATGAGAGCATAAGAAATGCAAAGTCTCCAAAAATTAATAGCGCACTCAGACGTCATGCATGCAGTAGTCACATACATCACCAGAATTAATGTGCATCCCCAAAATGCTACTGTCTTGTGTCCAGAAAATTCCTCAGTGCTGACAAAGTGAAATGAGAGCATAACAAGAAATGTGAAGTCTCCCAGAATTAATGGCGCACCCTGTCATGTGCGCAGTGGTCACACACAGTCACTAGAATTAATTTGCATCCCCAAAATGCTACTGTCTTGTGTCCAGAAAATTACTCAGTGCTGGCACAGTGAAATGAAAGCGTAACAAAAAATGCAAAGTCTCCCAGAATTAATGGTGCACTCCATCATGTGTGCAGTGGTCACACACAGTCACCAGAATTAATGTGCATCCCAAAAATACTACTGTTTTATGTCCAGAAAATTCCCCAGTGCCAACAAAGTGAAATGAGAGTGTAACAAGAAATGCAAACTCTCCCAGAATTAATGGTGTACTACAAATGCACAGACAGGTTAAGATTGCGTTGTGCACTCAAGAGATGCAGACACAAAGGCACAACACCTAACCAGTGCTCATAAGTCACAAATCCAAATCTGGAAAAGAATACCTTTTGCTGGTTTGAGGGGGGTAGTGCACAGCAGTAACAGTCCACTACCAGTAAAGATACCACACAGCAGTATAAAAAAATTCATGCAGATGCAGTGGATAGCAGGTTCACACTGCTGCAATTACTCTGTAACACAATAAAAGGTGTGTGATTTAATGGCACGCATCGCACACACACTCACACACACTACAAGTAATGCATAGCAAATTGAAAACCTTTAGTAATATAACCAAATGTTTTAAACAAACTGAAATTATACACTGCTGCACCACAACAATCAGCAAAAAAATGTCAAGAATTACTGAAAATATTACTGTGCGTACATTAACACAGTTATACAAGAAAAATATAATCAAAACAGAGACTGCCTTTTTCTCCCAGTTAATCTACCTACACCACAGATACGTCCCTCCCCCAAAGCACACTTCACAGTACACAGACTGACTGTTCTAAATTAACATTCAAAATCCACACACAAACAATAAACACTAGATGATATGAGCACAGGTGGGTTTCCTATACTCGATGTAGTAAATTGTGAGCAAAACAAATAGCTCAAAAACACTTTTTTAACAGCTTTTAGAGGATTTGAATCGCAGAGCTCTGAGAGGAAACTGTCTCCATCTTCCACTACACACACACTACATAGAACTGAGGCTGTGCAGAACATTCTAGAGCCCATGTGACCTGCAATCCCATAAAGCACTGCAAAATTCGCCTTTGGAGCTCAAAAACAAGGCAACGTGAGGTGAAGTACATTGATTTCAATGTACTTCACCTTAAAACTGGTGGAGAAGTGGTTTGGGGAAGGCAGAATAACGCAAAGTCATTGTTTGCAATGGACTTCGCGTTCCCCATTATAACGCGAAGTACTCTGCGGATTCCGCGTTACTCTGTGAATCACTTTGCAGAGCGAATTTCAGCCACTTCACCCACCACTAGTCCAGGGGATAGTGACAGGGTAGAAAACAGGTTGTGAAAAATTTGTTAACGTGAGTAGCAACGGAGAAGGGGTCTGAGACCAGTGAGCCATCCACCAGGAAGGCAGGGGAGGTGGACTGGGCAGAGGGGATTGAAAAGGGAGTGGATAACCTTCCAGAATTTTGAGGGGGAATTTATACTGGATAGGAGGTTAACCTTGAAACAGTGGGCCTTTGCAGTATGAACCTAATTGGTACAGGTGTTCCTGAGTGACTTATATTGTCAGTGAGCTGTCAAGGATTGGGAGAAATTGAAATGTAACCACGCAAGGTCCTGCGACTTGCACATATCAACAAGGCCAGCTGTAATCAAGTGGTGATGGGAGCTTCTTTTTCTTTTGAAATCTCTATTTAGCCCTCCTATGTCCTGCGGACCCCGACCCTTCAGGAGCCCCAAGGAGTCATCCCCCTGCCTCACTCGCCCTGCCCGATACTTACCACCCGATCCCCATGTAGCTGTTGCTTCCCCCACGAGCGGAGCCGAGGTGGGGCGGCAGACACCCCGATACTGTAAGTGGCATCAGATCGGGGGTAGTCAGGCAGGTGAGGGCATATAGGGGGCACGCTCCAGGTGCTACATCTTCCCGGCGTCCATGGGCGTTTTTGCGATTTTTCCTAAAGAGGAGTGGCATGCCCCTATTTATTTATTTTATTTATTGAAATTTCGGAATTACAATCCTTTGAGTCAAAGACTCTTTTGCAAAGGCTCTACGTCAATACAAAACAGAAACATTACTTAAAGACAGACTGTACATTTCTCACAAAGCAAGACATTACATTAAGACAATTTATACATGGTTACTCCGTCCAGGATAATTTACAGTGCTTGGTTAGTATCTCTTCGGTTGTTTGAGGACTGTGGAATTGAAGTGAAATGGGACTGGTTACTGATTCAGTGGCCAGCACCAAGCTGAAGTTAGTGTTTTAGGTACGGTTAGTTAAGTTGGCCTGGGTTTCGAGTTATGGGAAGCGTTAGCTTTCTAACACCTACCGTGTTAGGGGGGACTGGTGGTGACAGCTACAGGTCTCTGAGTCTAGGAGAAGTCGCTTGATGCCATTTTTAAATAGGCCAAGGCCAGGGGCCAGGGAGATGGAGGCAGGTAGGTTATTTAGCCAGAGAGGAGCGTGGTAATGGAAGGACCTTTGCCCTAGCATAGTCCTACAGTGTGGGAATAGGAGTGGAGTGTTAGCCAGGTGACTAGCGGTGACCCTATGAGGGGAAGGTTGGATGAGGGGGTGAAGACACATTGATGCAAGATTCATTAGGATCCGTTTTTGCTTGGAGGCAAGTGTGGTACTTTAGTCTCCCTTCAAAGGACATCCAGTCTGCTCGTTTATAAAGCTCGCACGTATGGGTTAATTTATCACTGCTTGTGACCAGTCGGCAGGCTTTGTTGAGAGCTACATTGATGCTGTTTAGGGCTGTGTTATCGGCCGTGCCATAGATTATTATCTCATAATCTACCACAGATAGGACTGAGCAGGTTACAGCCAGCCTTAGTGCCTGGGGGGGGCAGTGTTTGTGTCTGTAAAGAATCCCAAGCCGGGTGTTTACAGAGGTGGAGAGGTGCTTAATATGTAAGTGGTATGTGAGGGATGTATCAAGGGTGATGCCTATATATTTAAAGTTAGGGACCTGTTCAATATGGCTGCCCTGAGAATTTGTGATAGATAGCAGGGCGTTACTGTTGGGGTTTTGGCAGTGAGCAAATATAGATTTAGTCTTGTTGTAGTTTAGTATTAATCGATGATCAGTGAACCAGGATTCAAGTTCTCTAAAACTGCCTTGCAGGGTATTTTGTAGTGAGTTAGGGTTGGAGTGTTTCCAGTAAACTATGGCATCGTCCTCACAGAGCAGTAATTTACTACTGCAGGCCTGTGGGAGGGAGTTTAGAAAGACAGTGAATAGTAGGGGGCCTAAAATCGACCCTTGGGGGACACCCGCATGAACAGGTTGCTTGGTAGAGAGGGTGATGTTGATTTTGACCTGTTGTGACCGGTCAGTGAGATAGTTTTTGAACCAGGAGATAGCTTCAGGGCAAAAGATAGAGGGAGGGGATCGTGTGGATAAGTAGTGCGTGACTGACGGTGTCAAACGCTTTGGTCAGATCAACAAAGATTGCACCAGCAACCTACCCCTGTTCCAACGCCTCATGTATGTAAGAGGTAAATTCGAGAAGGGCAGTGGTAATGCTGTGTCCTGCTCTGAACCCGTGCTGTTCTTGACTCAGCAGACTGTGTTTATCCAGGTATTCAGTGAGCTGGTCTGACACAATTCTTTCGAGCGCTTTGGAGAGTGGGGGAAGGATTGTGATGGGTCTATAGTTACCAGGGTCGGTTGGATCACCCTTTTTTAGGATTGGTGTGATAATTCCACTCTTCCAGAGTGTAGGAAATTGACCAAGGTGCAGGGAGCAGTTTATTATTTTGGTGAGGTGAGGCAGGATCTCATCAAGAGTTAGTCTGAGAATTTCAAGGTCAAGGGAGTCGCTACTGAACCGCGACTTGCGCAATGCTTTGGATAGGTATTGTTTAGCAGGAGATGATTCTTAGCCGGAAGGGAGGGAGTATAGTAGTAGGGGAGGTGGTAAAGGGGCCATTGGGGATGCCAGGACATTGCTGCCGGCATCACCACTCCCCATCCCAACGTCAACTCTGTGCCTGCCTTGCCCCGGCTGTAGAGGCCAGTCCAGGCACCAGTGTGGATCCCCTCCACCCAGGAGAGGAGAGCTGTCCTCTGGACACTCAATCCTCCTTCCCCTGCCAACTCCCAACATCCTGGGCTTGCTTCCGAACCCAGGTCGCCGGCATGGCGCGAGGTGTGACGTCCAGCACCTCAGCCCTCAGTGCCACTGGGCCGGGCGTGGTGGGAGTTTTTTACTCTGACCTTTTTAAAGGAGGGGGGCATGAGTATTCCAGGACTTGTTAAAAATGGCAGTAAAGAAGGAGATGGCTGAGTCATTGTCTGTGACTGAATAAACAGGACCAATCAGAGGTACCAAAGTCACTTAGGAGGTTATCAGCGTCAAGGAACCTGAGAGGCCTAAACCAAAGGTATTTGGGGGCAGATTGGGAGGGGGGACGCACTTTCCTAACACAGTAAGTTAGGCAGTGGTCAGTGAAGACATCTGGGAGGAAGCCTGCAACAATGATCTGGTAGGGGTGGGAGCCAGGAGGACAGCACCTAGTCCAGGAGGGCGTGGTTATGGGAGTGTGGATTGAGTTGGGTGGTCTTGGTAATTAACTGAGTGAGGTTAAGGGACTTAGTCTTGTGGAGAGTGGGCTTGAGGGCAGGGGAGAGCCAGTTTAAGTTGAAGGAGGTACAATTTAAAGATACAGGGGGATGGCTCAGGGGCAACATGAGGAAGTATTTTTTTCATGGAGAGGGTGGTAATGGCCTTCCTGTGGGGGTCATGAGGTCACCAACAGTGGGGGAATTCAAGAATGCATGGGACAGACATAAAGCAATTCTAGAGGGGGTAGGAGGAAGGAGGCTGTTGGTTAACTAGGATCTGCAGCTTATCCAATAGGTAGGGAAATTGGCAGACTAGGTGGGCCAAGTGGTCTTTCTCTGCCATCAAAGTCAATATTTCAATGTTAAGTCCCAGAGGAGGATGAGCTCACTGCAGGCAGCATGGGAGACAATAGAGAGATGGATTTGACATGGGAGCAGGGAGATATCTTTGGAGTGGCACAGGTAACATTGACAGACATAGGGAGGGTGAAAGAGAGGGGTAGCTTTGGTACCAGGAGTTTATGAGAGGAAGTGAGTGACTCACTGAGGGTGATAGAGCATGAGAGGATGAGATGGACATAGAGGGCTATCCTGCCTCCATGTTTGCCTCGGTTCTGATGGTAGAGGTGGTAGACAGGTAGAGCTAAACTGGTGTCAGGTACCCTAGAAGTCAGATTTCAGTGATGCACAGGAAGTCAGGAGAGTGCTGGGCAATCCAAACTTGAAGGCTGTCAAGCTTAGGGAGGACACTCCTTGCATTAAGGTGTAAGAGACTGAGGCTTTTGGGTAACGTAGATGGGGACGGAGGAGAGAAGGGTCTGGGGTTAGGTTCCATGTCACCAGATAAAAGGAGGAGAAGGAGAATGGTGTGAGACTTCTACCCTTTTGACCATGGGGAAGGGTGAAAGAGGTGAGAATGTGAGGCAAGCACGATAAAGAAATCTGAGATGAAGGGAGTCAGTATGTAGAAATCCAGAATGGATGGGGGGTTAGGGAAGAGGGGAGTGGGGAGAGGAGGAGGAGAGGGTGAGAGAGGGTGGAAAGGGGAGGAGAATTGGGCGAGTGGGCCGGGGAAGTAGGGGTAGGAGGGAGAGAAAGGCAAAATAGAAGGGAAATGTGTACAGCATGGTGACTGTGACTAGACTAAAGACTTTCACTGTGACCCAAACTCACAAACGTTTTGGCAAGGGGTCGAAATTGGCACTGGCCCACTAGCCAAATGCTGGTAGATTTTGTATCAGTCTAGTAAGATTTTCCTTTAACTAGTCCTGCAGGCTTGTAGTCGAGATGGTAGCATTTCAATAAGTACACCAGGCGAGCCAGTGGAAGTCTGTGGGGCTAGTGGATTTTCCCATTCACTAGCCCTGCTGGCTAGTGGCTGCAAAACTGAATTTCAAACCCTGTTTTGGGGTGTTATAGTACCCCTTCCTCAGGGTAGGAAGTGTACTTAGGTAAAAGATATATCTCTGTACTCTTAAAAAGATATAATCCACCTTATATAAACAACACACCAGCACAACCACCATATAGTGCTGTGCTGTACAAGCATACCTGTGTGTCTGTGCCTACGTTCACATCTGCATTAATGACACAGCAGGTATTTTGCTCAGAAACTTGAATATATTATCAAACTTGTTAGATATTATCAACACTTTTGATATCTTATAGCATTTCCGTACTCCACTCTGTTCATATATATCCTACAAAATAAGAAAGTGCCTTCTGTCAGTATGCTACATAATAAATACAAACACCAACCTCATTGTTCCTTTATTACTCACCCCTAGTGCTTATTTTATACCTGGGGAGGATCTGCACATGCTTCCCTTGTTTAACACATGAAAACCTACCTAGCCAGGTATCCATCCAGAGGACCCGGGGATGTGATTTGCTCAGCATTTTCATCTCTACCTGGCCATGAGGTGATGTGCAGGAAGTCATATTTTGAGAGTAATTTTTTTGGGTTGACTCAGGATATTAGCACTGGTGCACTGAGGGGCGGTTTATAGTAGGACCTGGAAACTTTTGCTGAACTTGATAGATTCACTGATAACAGACCTCTGCCCCTCCTCCTGCAAATATGGATGAGAAAAGAACTTTGCTTGGATTTAGTACTAGAAGGAGCTTCACAGGCACCACTAGTGTAAACAAGCATTTGTTAATGCTGAATGTTGTCTCGCTGGCATTGGCACTGGTAGTGCCAGAGTTAGAGATGCATAATAGGAATGGCAATGAAGTATTGAAGTGATGCCAACCCCACCCCCACCCTGCAGAGACTGACAGGCATTGGGGTGTGCCTTTGGGTCGTCAGCTGTAACGCTCATGGCATTTTACCTCACCCTACCCTGGAGACACTGACAAGTGTTGTGGAGTGCTTTGGGGTCTCTGGGCACTATACTTAACCCATTCCATAAGGAAATACGCTGACGTGGGTGCAGTATAGGAGAATGGGGTGAACACTGTGGCCGAACACTGCAAGGCACACCATGATGCCTGTCACTGGCTGCAGACTGGGGGTGGGAGTGGAATGGTGGGTGCATTACAGTCGATGATCCCAAGTCACACCCCTGATGCCTGTCAGTCTCTACAGGGTGGTGTGCTACAGTTGGAAACCCTAACACCGTAGGTGTGTGTTGGTATTTTCACTCCAAATTTTCAACATGGGCTTTTTGTGAGCCCACCTCATGAAAAGCGGCACTATCAGTTTGTTAGCTGAAAGGTGGTTTTGCACAGCGGCTATGCCATTTGGGGACACATGGACGAAAACACATTTTGGGCAGTATGTGGAAAATGACAACTGTATTGTTCATGAGGAGGTGTAAAAAAATGGCAACATTGAAAATATGGAGTGAAAATATGAAAAATTGGTGAAGTCATGAGCATGCATAAAAACTGTGCAACACACGTCTATAACGAAATTATTTTTGGGATTTTTTTAACCACATTTTTAACATTGGCGTTTTGGAATCTTCCCTCATGAACAGTGGCATTGTGATTTTGTTAACTTGTCCAAAACATTGATTTTGCACAGTGACCATGCCATTGTGTGCCACAGGTGTGAAAACACATTTAGGGCAGGATGTGAAAAATTACAGCTGTACTGTCCATAAGGAGGTATAAGAAAATTACAGTGTTGATAATCTGGCATGAAAATATTGCAAATTTGTGAAGTTACTAGGGTGGTGGAAACTGCACAACGCACACTTGTAACACAGTCATTTTATGGAATTTCATCACCAAATTTTCAACATAGGCATTGTAGGACTTCTGCTCATGAACAGTGTCACCGTCATTTCCTCAAACTGTCCCAAAAACTGATTTCACACAGCGACCGCACTATTCTGCGCTGGACATGTGAAAACACATTTTGGCCAGGATATGTAAAATGACAGCTGTACTGTTCATAAAGAGGTGTGAAAAAATGCCAATTATGAAAATCTGGAGTGAAAATATTACAAATTCATGAAGTTACGAGCATGTGTGGAAACTGCACAATGCACGCTCGTAAAACAGTCATTTTTTGATTTTTTCCACCAAATTTGCAACATAGGCATTTTGAGAGCCCCCCCCCCCCATGAACAGTGGCACTGTCGTTCCATTAATCAGTCCCGAAAGGTGATTCCACGCAGTGACTACGAAATCAATTTTTGGGACCGAATAACGCCATGACAGTGTCTGAATTCATGAGGAGGGGTCCCAATAACCCCATGTTGAAAATTTGGTGCCAAAATTCCCAAACATGGCTGAGATATGCACCAAAGTTGAAAAAAAACAACTATTTATGCCATTATGAAGCTTACCGGCGTTTCTTCAGTTCGCGGTCGGCTTTGAAGAGTGCAGACGTGTTCCCGGTCCACCAAGATTGTTGCGCTGAACCCGGAGGTAAGTATGGGGTGAGGGGTGGGGAAGCAGGGTGCACAGAGGTGGGCACGGGTTGGGAGGGGCAGGGAGACCATGAGGGACCATTTTCTTTTTACAGGTTTAAAAAAAACATAGTGGGACTGTTTTTCCTTGTCAGGATTTGGCACGCTGGGGTGGGCTCCCAGCGTGCCACCTCAAGTGTTCTGGGGAATGCCATAGCTGACGGGGAATTGGGCACACCCATCAGCACATACTGAAGAGGGGGACAAGATCCGAGGGGATTGGGCACCTCCCTCGGCACACAACAAAAATGGGGGGGGGCATTATGCTGACGGGGAATGGGCTCCCCCATCAGCAAAATATATGGGGAAGGGGTATTAAAGCCGATGGGGATTGGGCCCCCATCAGCAAAGAAAGACTGTTGGGGGGTATGATGCCAAGAGGATTGAGCACCCTCGGCATACATTTTAAATGAGAGGGCAATTAAGATGGCGGGGAGTGGGCCTCTATCGGGCATTGTGACAGGCGTGGCAGCAGTCACTGCCGCCATGTTACCTGCACGTCAGGATGCATGTTGAGGTCCCGCTGCATGAGAGCTTTGCTCCCATTGCAGCGGACCTTTTCTTAGATCCGGTGGCCGCATTAGGGATGCAATGTCAGTGACTGTTGCTGGCTGATTGGGGAATGAGGGACGCACCTACTGATGTGTGCCCTGCATTCGCCCAACAGTGACCGCGCCTCCAAATCTGCTACTACCGCAAGATGTTGGCTGGCGTGCAAGTGCAACCCAACATAAAATCCTTACAAGTAAGCAGAAGCAAGTAAAATTGGAGTGGCATGCCCTTACCATTACACAATATAGCAAGCAAAAGAGGACTCCTAGGGGTCTGAGGATCTACTTGTTGGATAAAGATGGCGACTGGACTGGGTCAGCCTTAACAGCAGCCTAGTAGCTCTGTTTGCTATGTTTGTTTTATTTACGTTTGCTGTCCGTTAGCTTAGTTAGGGTAACTGTAGTGAAGCAGACTAGTGAGGAAGCATTTTGTTTCGGGTGTTATTTCATTCACGTATATCTTGTTTTTGTGGAGTGATTACCGGTGTCGGCAGCTGGTTCTTTTTTTTCTGCTAGTAGCAGTGTCAACATTTTTATCTCTTCTGCCTAAGCTAGAACTGCTGCTGTTTTGTTTCCGCAATTTTATCCTGGTCATAGCAGGGGAGAGGAAGTTGTGGAGAGAAGGAACGGAGGAGACGAAGTGAATTGTCTGGACAGAACAGATTTGCAGTGCTGGTGGAATCTTGAGATGACTTGTTTGGAACTTCGTGTAATGGAGTGACTGGGCCATTGGTTTGAGTGATCCTGTGTTGGAGCCTTCAGTGGGTATTGGAGATTGAACTCGCGCTAGCATAGCGGGTGGACTTGACAGCGTTGGGAGGTCTGAGGCCTGAGTTTGTTGCCATGCAGGGGATTGGGCTGTGGACTGGCTGGGTAGCCGCTTAGTGGGTCTAGAGTTCTCCCAGGTTCTCCCGGGGGTTGGCTAGTGAGCTGGCACTGGTGGAGTACCAAAATTGAGGTAGCGAGCATTTTTGGCTCTGGTCCCAATGGATAGGGCTCCTGTCTGTGCTTTGCACGGATTTGAACATCATTAGAAGGATTTCTTCAAAGGATACCTGAATGCAAAAAAACAAAAATCTAATGGACGGATCTGAACATTATTAAAAGGATTTTTTCAAAGGTTACCTGCCTGCAAAAAAAACAAAAATCTAATGGACGGATCTGAACATTATTAAAAGGATTTTTTCAAAGGATACCTGCCTGCAAAATAAAATAACGGTCAGATCTTAATTTTTTTTTCTTTCTGGTGACTTATATTCCTGTTTGGTTCCCAGGCAGTAAGAATGCTTGTTTCTTTTAATATCTCCCAGGTAGTGAGAGGGCCTGGGGATCTGAAGACATCGGTTGCTCTATATTATTTGACTTTTGCACCTTAGTGAGAGTTGGTGCTTTCAAAACTATATTTTGCATTTACCAATTTTAGTTTATGAAGATTTATTACCTATTTCTCTGTGACTTGAATCTTTTCAAGCAGATTCATTTTTGGCTGGGACGTTGATGTTTGGCCTAACAGCTCAAATTTTTGAGTGGTCATTTCTAATTTTAACCCATTTTAGTTTTATATATGTGGGGGGTGGGTATATAGGAAGAGAAATTACTAAGGTTATATTACATCTACCTGCTCTGGGGGTGTGAGCTCCTGAGGGGGATTCCTTAGCCCTATTGGTGGTGAGAGGACCAATGGGACATGGATAATTGTATCTCTCCCCTAATATGTTTTAGTTACTGTATCATCTACTAATTTTGTTTGTTTTTACTAATTTGATTATATAATTTTTTAGGTTTTATTTTATGTATTTTTAGTGTAATATTATTTTGTTTACTCCCTGAGGCTGTGAGAGGGCCCTGGGATCTTAATTGTTTTATTTATTTTGGTTTTACTTTTAGAAAGTATGTTATTAGAGGAGTTTTGTGAGGGCTATTTATTTATTTGGGTTGGGTTTAGAGGGTATTTATTTTGTTTTAAGGAAGATTTTGTTTGTTCTGTCAGGTCACACAAATGTGTTGAAGGCCTGCCCCCAAAATTGTGCACTATTCACCCCCTGCTGTTCGCGCCCTCTGCCCCTTTTTCCCTCTCCCTCTTCAGTTTGCAACTTGCCAGTGCTGTAAGGCACTGGGTATTGTGCGTAGGGGATGGAGGGGGGGAGTAACAGCGGAGGGTGAATGAGGGGGCCAATGATCAGGGTGGTAAGATCCAGAAGACTTTGGCTTAAATGGAACCCAGAACATGGTCCGCCATGTCTGGTTTCCATACCCAAGGACACTACCGATTGTGGTAGGCAGGTGGTTTGGGTGGCCCAAGAGGTTCGTCCAACTCGGGCAGTGTTATGCAATGCGAGGTCCATTAAAAACAAGACTGCAATTATTGCAGATCTTGTTGAAATAGTGGACCTGGCTTGCATCACTGAGACCTGGCTGGATGAGAACTCTGGACCCATTTTGGAGTCTTTAACTCCAGCCGGGTACTCGGTGATACACCACCCGAAATTGGATCACAGGGAGGCAGGGGGGTTGCGGTCTGTTTCAAGACTGAACTTAACCTCACGAGTGTACCAGTTGAGGAGACTGAGTCATTTGAGTGCACCGTAGTAGCAGGTGTAGGTTATTGGATCACCCTCATCTACCATCCACCCGGCAACGAGAAGCAATTCCTTCAGGAAGTTGTGGACTTCGTCATCGATATGGCATTTGAGTCGCCCAGACTGATGGTTTTGGGTGACTTCATCGCCTGGATCAATGTCAAACTCTCACAATTTGGACAGCACTTCCTCCAGTTGATGACATTTCTGGGCCTCACACAGGTAGTTAACCACTGCTACTCATAAACTTGGACACTCCCTTGACTTAGTCTTCTTCCTGGGGATCGAAGCCTCTGACTTGGGGATGGAACCAGTTGGGTGGTCTGATCACTACACCATGGGGTTTAGTTTTAGTGCCCCCCTTCGTAGGCCTACCCCTGTGGAGATGGTTAGGTACCGTCCTTTACGAGATGTAAGTTCTCAAGGCCTAGAGGCGGTGCTCGACCAATCGTCCCTCCCAGTGGCAAACAATGACCCAGAGACCCTCATAATGGCCTATAACTTGGCCATTTTGGTGGCCCTGGATCTCATTGCTCCAGTCCCAGTTTATCCTCTCTCCTTTTGCCCTCGATCCCCATGGTTTGATGGGACTCTGAGGGAGATGCAGCGACTAGGACGAAGGTTAGAGCATTGCTGGTGGAGATCCGCCCTTGATGCCGACCACCTTAGATTGATGGAGCATTATCAAGCCTATCAATCTGCAATCACCCATAAGAAGGCAGAGTTCCTGTCCAGGAAGATTGAGGCTGCTCAGAATCGACCAGCTCAGCTGTTTCGAACTGTGGACAGACCGTGCAACCCAGCCTGTCTACAAGTCTGGAAAGCTTTTTCGCAAATAGAGTGCAATGAACTTGCTCGATTCTTTGCAACTAAACTGGCTGACATCAGGGCGGCACTCCAACCTGCACACTCTATGGGCATTGCTTTAGATCAGCATGAGGCCACTGCTCCTCGGCTTTCCTGGAGTACCTTCGACAGACCGGATTTCATGGATGTCATGCGGATCATCCAGAGTATGCGCTCTACCTGTTGTAGTTTGGACTCTGGACCAACTTCCCTGATCTTGGGTTGTATTGATTCCATCGGTCTGGTCCTAGCATGGATAGTCTGGTGCTCCTTGGAATCTGGTGAGTTTTCCAGCTCCCTGAAAGAGGCGGTGGTGACGTCATTCCTGAAGAAAGCTTCTCTGGACCCAGACCGCCATGCAAACTACAGACCAATCTCTAACCTTCTTTTTTTAAGGAAGGTGATTGAGAAAGTGGTGGCCGCATGGATAGAGGACCATTTGACCATCCATGACATCTATGAACCCCTCAAGTCCAGTTTTCGAAAGAGACATAGTACTGAGACAGTGCTGATTCGGGTGCTCAGTGATCTCCTGATGAATAGAAATTGGAAGAGCCTTTCCATCTTGGTTCTGCTGGATCTCTCATCAGCGTTTGACACCGTGGACCATGGGGGTGCTACTTGGTCATTTGAGGTACATCTGTGGACTGTCGGGTACAGTTCTCAGGTGGTTTACATCATTCCTCATGGGAAGAACTCAGAGAGTGGTGTCTGAGGTTTTTTCCTCAGACCCAGTTCCGCTGCTGTGTGGGGTACCTCAGGGTTCAGTGTTGTCCCCCGTGTTGTTCACGGTGTATATGCTGCCCCTCGGAGACATTGTAAGAAGGTATGGGTTCAGGTTTCACTGCTATGCTGATCATACCCAGCTCTACCTTTCTTTTGAATCTGACCAGGATGGAGCTCTCTCAGTCTTTAACAGCTGTCTTGCAGAAATCCAGGAGTGGATGGATTCCAGCTGGTTGAAGTTGAACTCGGAAAAAACTGAGGTGCTGGTTGTGGACCCAGGTTACCAGATAGGGGGGTTGGGGCTCTGCCCCCTGGACTTTTTCTTGGTGACTTATCACTCCTGACCTCTGAATGGGTGCGAAACCTGGGGGTAATTTTTGATGAAGTGCTGACCCTGCATTCGCAGGTGTTGACTATCTTCAAATCTTCCTTTTACCATCTAAGGAATATCTCCAGGATTAAGCATCTGGTTCTGTCCAGTGATCGTCCTACTCTGGTCCATGCCTTTGTGTCCTCATACTTAGATTATTGCAACTCCCTTTACCTAGGGCTTCCTGGGGTGGAAATCTGCCGCTTGCAGCTGGTGCAGAATGCGGCGGCCCGGCTTTTGACGGGATTGTCTCGGTCCTGTCATATTTCGCCAGTGCTACACAGACTGCACTGGCTGCCAGTACAGCAGCGGATTACCTTCAAAGTTGGTCTTCTGACTTTTAAAGTCCTACATGGACTGGGCCTGGAATACCTGAAAGAGCTCCTGGTCCATTACTGCCCTGGGCGATCGCTCCGCTCAGCCGAAGAGGGGTTGCTAGAGATTCCAAAGGTGTGTTTGAAATTTTCTGGAGCCAGAGCATTTATGTATGTGGCCCCAACCCTCTGGAATTCTCTACCCCATCGGTTACAGGAGTGCACAACTGTGGAGGGATTTAAGCAAGCCCTGAAAACTTTTTTATGGCACCAGGCATTCAGTGACTGATTGATTGATGGCATGATGATACTGTTGATTTTATATGATTTATGTTCATTAATGTCTGATTTTTTATTTTAAATTTGTTAGGCGCCTTGGTATTTGAAAGGTGCCATAAAAATAAAGTTTATTATTATTATTACTTAGAGCCGAATTTGACATTAACCAGTTTGGACTTAGACAAATGTTTAGATGAGGTAAGAAACAATGCATCCAATGATTTTATGTTGCTTACTGAAGAGGTCCTAACAACAAAGGTAAAAAGAGTGGAAATGTAGATAAATGCCACTGAGGCATCTCTGAAAGAAAAAGTGGTGACCAAACTATTAAGCATTTTTGGACAGAATAAAAGCTTGAAGGAATTTGACATAAGAATGATCAAAATTAAAAAAAAAAAAATTAAGAGGGATTTGATTGAGTATTGTGATGGCTAGGTGTACACCTGGGCTAAGGACAGGTGTAATTACACACCAAGGACTGTATATCCATGTTATATACAGTATATAACATAGACTCAGATACATCCAACTATTGCACTGATAGTGTACCAGACAGACAGGGTTACCAGCTAGTATACAAACATACAGTGACATGGTAGAAAGGGACACTGAAGAGTATATCAAATGGTCAGGAAATCTGAACCCAGGAGACTATTTAACTTAACTAATCCTAACCCTAACTGCGGCTCAATACCAAGCCGTGAAACATTTGGAAAATGATAACAACATTATCATAAAGAGTGCAGACGAAGAGGGAGCTATACTGATACCAGACTACCTGGACTATAGGAAGGAATGCATGAGGCAATTGGACTGTGAGGATAACTACATCAGAGTGATGTAGAACCCTGTAGCAAAGGTTAAGATCCTTGTAGGAGAGCTTTCAGAGGAAGGCAAAGAATATAAGTGGATAACAGAACAGGAATTCAAAGCCTTTAAATGTGCATATCAGAAGATTCTTGTAGTCTGCACCCTCCCTGAGATACAGAAACGCCTGAACCAACCCCCTGAGAGGCCCATAGTAGTGGGTATAGGTGGAGTTTTGGAACCACTTTCTACAGTCATTGATTAGCAAATCAAGGAACTGGTAGAAAATATTACAGCTTATATTAAAGACGCAACTGACGGGATTAAAATCATAGGGGAAATTAACAGTGATAACTGGGATGCTGAGAACTGTTATCTAGTAGCTTTTGTTTATTCTTTGGTAACTAGGTAAGGCCCACTAGGCACATGCACCTGTTTTCAAGGGCAACCCGGGAGTACTGGAGAGGTTAAGTGTTCAGAGTCACACAGTTTGCAAGTGGAGGTTGTGGGTATCAAAGATGTGCCAAACGCCTTCACAGCTTGCAGTGCTCCCAGACTGAGTTGGCACTTTTCCTGTAACTCCTGCATAATTTTCCTGGGTTTTCCTGTAGATTATATTGTTTCCCATGGAGACCAAATTTCTCAGTTGTTCTGTATAACCAGTGTAAATCTATGGGAACACGTTCCATGTAGATAGCTCAGCTTCCCTGTAAAATACAAGAATCCCTGTAGATCCGGGAGCCCTGCAACTTGTTATTCTAACCTCTATTATACAATGGCAAGAAAGAATCCTGACTTCTGATTGGTCAGTTGGCTGTCACAGCAGCGATGTTATCCTGGCATAACATCCCTGCTGATTGTTTTTATAATATGGAGCCCCCCTTTTTTTTCTCTTCAGAAACAAAAATACTTTTACACACCAACAAAAACATTCTTTAAAATTATTTTTTTAACTATAAAACAATAAGCCATTGTATAATAGGAATAATGTCCTCTAGAGTGGGTGTTATGCTGGGATAACATCCCTTCTCGGGTGCTGGATGCACTCGGCCGGTGGCCTCGGGCCCAACCACCCGAGGTGGGATGTTATCCCAGCATAACACCCACCCTGTCAGGCATTATTCCTTTAAGCTATACTGCCAGCCCTAAAAATTGGACTTGAAACATGTTTACATGTCCATACCACATGGGGGAGGACTTGCTGCATTACAATACAGTAAAACAAGGTGAACATTAAAGAGAGCCGAGCAATCCCTTTCAGACTTTAGCCCCAAACTAGCAAACTACTTCACTGAAAAGGGGTTCGATTTTCATACAAGACCTAGTATTTTTAAGAAAACCTTGAGCAAACTTATGAAGACACTGTCCCTTTGTAACTGTTTTGATGTAACCTGATTCTAATGTCATGAAATCCTATCATGAATTTACATAATGCACGAAAATTTTTAAATATTGTACTATATTGATGCTAGTGATGGTTCATTGCCTGTTTGTGACCTGTCTTTGTATTGTTCACCTTCTGTATTCCCTCATCCCCAGGCGTGGCTGAAAATGAATCTTTGAACCAGTCCACTTTCCTGGTAAAATGTACTAAATTAAAATAAAATAAATTAGGGGAGGCTATAGGTGTGGAACATTTATCAAACACATCACCAAATGATTATCTATTAAGGACTGCTGCACTGGTATTGACAAAAAAATACTTTATGACTACATAAAGTGATTACAGAGGACAACTAGAGTGTCAAAATAGGCCTAAAACAAATGGGCAGGCTAGATGGATCTAGCGGTCTCCTTCTGCCATCAACTTCTATGTTTCTATGCTTACGAAAACACGTATTTTTGGCAAAAAAAAAGGACCAGCTATGGGGTTGACTACAGCTCCTTCCTACACAAACCTGTATAGGAACAGTTTTGAGATTAGAATTGTGTTTCGGAAGTAAATAACCTATTTATTAACAAGATTTTGAAATGGAAGTTCATTATGGATGATATTTGTGTAGTGTGGAGGGGCACAGTTGAAAAACTTCAGTTTTTTCATAGATACTGTAGAACTGTTTAATTTTGCGCAAGTTGTATTTAGAGCACCGCGCTAATCAGTCATAGACGTAGTGCCGAATTCACACCTATTGAAATTGTGCTATTTTGGTCAATTAGCATCATTTTATCTTCATGCAATTATCACTTGAGCAAACAGAGCTGTGATTATTTTACAGCAACTGTAACTTGTTCTATAGTATCCAAATAGTAAGACAGATAATCTGGTGTTCCTAAAATGACAACGTATGGAGAGTGGCACATACTGACCTTCCTATACCAAAGGAAACCCATCAACATTTTCTGTCTAATTTAAACTTCAAATGGAATTACCCATGTGAATGGTGCCTACATTGTTCCAATCCACACCATCTCAAGAAGGTTCAAAATGCAGCCACTGGGGATATGGTAGTGATGAAAGGTTTTATTAGCTGCCAAACTATTGGAATTATATACAGCATTAAATGCCCTGTGACCTAATTTATTAAGACAGGTAGAAAACTGAAAAAGAGGGTGAGGAGTATAAAAGTGATGTAAGTACAGGTGATGTGGGGTCCCCCATAGCTCATTATTTTATAGCCCAGAAACACCCTATCCCAGTTTGAGATATTTTGGTATTGAAAAAGTTACTTTGGAAAGATGGCAGATGGCAACCTTGAATAAAAACTGCTTACAAGAAACATCTACTACATAAATTTGTTTAAGGCTAAATAGGGCAGATATGGGTTGATTGAGGGCATTGATTGGTTACCCATAATCCAACGGAAGTGTTATTTCATGTGAGACCTACAGTATACTTCACATTCCTGGCTTTCTTTGCTAACTCTAATTCTCTCTGGGCAATGCTGGACCTAGTACTGATCAATGGGGACAGAATCAAAGACATCCGGGTGGAAGGTCAGCTGGGATCCATCGACCACCGCATAGTGTGGTTTAACATGGGGACAGAGACACAGACTAGTCACACTAAGGCAAGGGTCTTAGATTTTAGGGGTGGAGTTTGTTAAAATGGGGAGGTGTATCAAAGAGGCCCTGGAGAGGAGGGAGGTTGAGGAGCACTCGGTACACCTGAAGGGAACCATAGAGGAGGTGACCAACCAATGCATTAGGATGGTGAACAAAGGCAAGAAAAGAAGGAAACCACCATGGTTCTCAAGAGAGGTGGCAGACAGGGTAAGGGCCAAAAGGATGAGTTTCAGGAACTATAAAGAGACTCAAAATGAGGAAGACAGGGAGGTGTAAGGAAGCAAGGCAGGTTGTTAGGAGCGCAAAGGCACAGACCTAGGAAAGAATAGCACAGACACTGAGAAAAGGGGACAAGATTTTCTTTAAATTCATCAGTGAAAGAAGGAAAACCAGGGGGAGGATTGTAAGGCTCACAGGGGATACAGGGGAATGTAAGGAGGGAGACCTGGAGAAGGCAGAAATACTGAACAAATATTTCTGTTCAGTATTCACTGAAGAAGGGGAGGGTCAGGGACCAAAGCTGGGTAACAGACAATGAAGGGGGGGGAGGTAAACACAAGTCCATTCACAGAGGGGAGGGTCCTGGAGGAGCTCACAAAACTAAAGGTGAACAAAGCAATGGGGCTAGATGGCATATACCCAAGGATAACCACTCAGCTCTAGAACTCACATGTGAGTTGAAATGTTCTATGCTTAACCTTATTAAAAATGGCCACCTGGGGCTGAGTGAGACTTTAAGGGAGCTGCAAAAGGAGCTAGCAGCAACTCTGGCAGCCATGTTCACCAACTCACTTAACATGGGTGTGGTTACAGAGGACTGGAAGAGGGCACATTTAGTCCCTCTTCACAAAAGTGGTAGTAGGGAGGAGGCAGGGAACTACAGACCAGTCAGCCTCACCTCAGTAGTAGGAAAGATCATGGAGGCACTGCTTAAAGAAAGAAAGTGGCATACTTAGAATCCATTGATGCCCGGGTTCCAAGACAGCATGGACTCACAGCAGAAAGGTCATGTCAGATGAATTTGATAGATTTTTTTGACTGGGTGACAAAGAAAGTAAATCGGGGGGGGGTGGTCGACATTGCCTACCTCGATTTCAGCAAGGCCTTCAACATCGTCCCATATAAAAGGCTGGTTAACAAGATGTGTAGTCTGGGCATGGGGCAAAAGGTGGTAAACTGAGTTCATAACTGGCTAACGGACAGGAGGCAGAGGGTGGTGGTAAATGGGATTCAATCCGGAGAGAGGGGAGTGACCAGCGCGGTACTTCAGGGATTGATGGAGAGAGGGGAGTGACCAGCGCGGTACTTCAGGGATTCATCCTGGAGCCTGTCTTATTTAATGTCTTCATCACAGACATTGCAGAAGGGCTGGAGGGAAATGTCTGCCTGTTTGCAGATGACACCAAGATCTGCAACATAGAAACACAGACTTTGATGGCAGATAAGGACCGCTTGGCCCACTTAGTCTGTCCATTTCCCTACCTATGGGATAAGCTGCAGATCCTAGTTAACCAACAGCCTATTTCTTCCTACTCCCCACAAAAATTGCCTTATGTCTGTCGCATGCATTCTTGAATTCTCCTACAGTTTTAGACCCCACAACCTCCTTAGGAAGGCTGTTGCAAGCATCCACCACCCTCTCTGTGAAAAAATACATCCTCACATTGCCCCTGAACTGACCCCCCCATCGTCAAATTGTGTCCCCTTGTTCTTGCACATCTCTTTTTCTGAAAGATGCTACCCTCTTGGACTTTGTTGATTCCACTGAGGTACTTAAAAGTTTCTATCATGTTCCCCCTCTCCCTCCTTTCCACAAGAGTATACACATTAAGCTCCTTTAGTCTCTCCTCGTATGGGTTCTCTTGCAGACCATGCAGCATTTTAGTTGCCCTTCTCTGGACTGCCTCTATCCTGTGTACGTCCTTGCAGAGATGGGGTCTCCAGAACTGGATGCAGTACTCCAGATGGGGTCTCACCAACTGTCTGTACAGAGGGATAACAACTTCTTGTTTTCTGCTGGTGATTCCTCTCCCTATACATCCCAGTATCCCCCAGCCTTCCCTACTGCCTCTCACATTGCTTGCTAACCTTAAGGTCATCTGATATGGTTACTCCCAGGTCCCTTTCCATTTTTGTTGTTGTTACTACCTGTCTCCCCACTGTGCAATCTTTCTCTGGTTTTTTGTTTCCCAGGTGCATCATTTTGCACTTCTTTGCATTGAATCCAAACTGCCATACTTGTGACCATTCCTCCAACCTTGTCAAGTCCCTTCTCATCCTTTCAACACCACCTTGTGTATAAACCCTGTTGCAGATCTTTGTGTCATCTGCAAAGGCATACTTTTCGTTCCTGTCCCTCTGCAATGTCACTGATAAAGACATTAAAAAGGACTGGACCCAGTACTGAACCCTGTGGTACCCCACTAATAACTCCTCTTTCTTCAGGATGGACTCCATTTACAATTACCTTCTGTGTCTTGTTGTCCTGCCAACAGGGTGGATATATCAGAAAGGCTGGAGACTATGAGGAGGGACATGGGGAAGCATGAAAAAAGGTCTAAGGTGTGGCAACTGAGGTTCAATTCAAAGTGCAAAATAATGCACCTAGGGAGAGAGAACCCTGGGGAGAGCTACAGGATGGGGTGGTGGTGGTGGGGGGGGAGTTGCTGACTATTACCAAGGGAAACAAGCATTTGTCAATGCTGAATGTTTGCTTGCAGGCATTAGCATTTGAAGTGCAGGAGTTAGACAGATGCAGAATAGGAATGGCAGTGAAGTATTGAACTGATGCCAACCCAACCCCATCCTACAGAGATGGACAGGCATTGGGGTGTGCCTTTGGGTTGTCACCCATAAAGCTCATGCCATTTCATCTCACCCTACCCTGCAGACATCCACAAGCGTTGGGGTGTGTCTTGGGGTGTTCGGGCTTTACACTCACCCCATTCCATAAGGAAATACGCTGAAATGGGTGCAGTATAGGAGAATGGGGTGAACTTTGGGGCTGAAGAGTCCAAGGCACACCTCAATGCCTGTCACTGGCTGCAGGGTGGGGGTGGGGCTGGAATGGCATGAGCATTACTATCGACAATCTCAAGTCACACCCCTGATGCCTGTCAGTCCCCACAGGGTAGGGCGTTATGGTCAGAAACCCAAATGCCCTGGGTGTTTCTTGGTATTTTAACTCCAAGTTTTCAACATGGGCTTTTTGTGACCCCGCCGCATGAACAGTGACACTATCAGTTTGTTAGCTGAAAGGTAACTTTGCACAGCGACTGCACCATTTGGCGCCACAGGTGCGAAAACATTTTTGCAACAGGATGTGAAAAATGAAAGCTGTACTGTTCATGAGGATGTGTAAAAAAATGGTAATGCTGAAAATCTGGAGTGAAAATATAAAACAATTGCTGAAGTCACGGGCGTGTGAATAAACTTCGCAATGCGCACCTCAATGCAATTATTTTGGGGATTTTTTACCAGATTTTAAACAAAGGCATTTTGGAACCTCCGCTCATGAACAGTGGCACTGTGATTTTCTTAATCTGTCCCGAACATTGATTTCACACAGCGACTCCGCCATTGTGCGCCAGATGTGTGGAAACACATTTTGGGCAGAATGTGAAAAATGACAGCTGAACTGTTCATAAGGAGGTGTGGAAAAATGGCAATGTTGAATATCTAGAGTGAAAATATTAAAAGTTCTCAAAGTTACGAGTGTGCATGGGAACTGCACAATGCACGCTCATAACACAGTAATTTTTTGGAAATATTTCACCAAATTTGCAACACAGGCTTTTTGGGAACCCACCTCATGAACAGTGACACTGTCATTTCGTTAATCTGTCCTGGAAGGTGATTCCACATAGTGACCTTTCGGGACCGAATAATGATATGACAGTGACTGAGTTCTTGAAGTGGGGTTCCAAGAACCCCATGTTGAAAATGTGGTGCCAAAAGTCGCAAAAATGGCCGAGATATCCACTTAAGTTGAAAACCCCCCATTTATGCCATTGTACAGCTTACCGGCATTTCTTCAGTTCACGGTAGGCTTTGAAGAGTGCAGATGTGTTTCCACTCCACCGAAGATCGTGGCGCCAACCTCCAGAGGTAAGTATGCAGTGAGGAGGTGCGGGGAGGTGGGGTGCACAGAGAGTGGGTGTGGGTTGGGGGAGGGGGCACTTCAGACAATGAGGGACCGTTTTCTTGTTTACAGGTTAAAAAAAAAACTTCACAGGAAGGTTTTCTTTTGTATAGGTACCTTTGCATGCTGGGGTGAGCCCCCAGTGTGCCACCTGAGTGTTTTGGAGGGGACTGGAGCCGACGGGGATTGGGCACCCCGTCAGCAAAGAAAATGGGTCTGTGTTTGGGGGGCATGATGTTGAGCGGGATTGGGCACCCCCTCGACAGACAAATTAAACTACAGGGACATCATGACGACAGGGATAGGGCTCCCCGTTGGCAAATGAACTGGGGAAGGGGCATGCCAACAGAGGGATTAGGCACTGCCAAAGTCTGCTTTCATGGGACTGTGAGAGGCAGACGGCGACAGCCACCACCATGTTTATTGAAATGTTACACCAGGCAAAGCACGCCCTGCAATGAGGGGGTGCTCCCCCATTGCAGTGGCGAATTTCTTTCAAGTTGGTGACAGGCCTCTGAGCTGCTGTTATAGAAAGCATGCACATTCATTAGTGCCACAGAGACAGGCCCCAAAAAGCAGTGGTGGCATTGGCCACAACATGGCCGCACCTCCACAACCTGCTACTTCAACAAGATGTCACAACATGTTTCTTGCACATGCATGCAAGCAAACATAAAAAGGGACCTAGGGGTTATCATTTCAGATGACCTTAAGGTGTCCAAACAGAGTGCAAAGGCGGCAGTGAAGGCCAGTGGCATGCTGGGGTGCATAGACAGAGGCATCACAAGCAGAAGGCGGGAGGTGGGGATGCCATTGTAGGAAACACTGGTAAGGCCTCACCTGGAGTACCGTGTGAAGTTCTGAAGACTGCAACTTTGTATGGATATCGACAGGGTGGAGGTGGTCCAGAGAAGGGTGACAAAGATGGTAATGGGTTTGCACCAGAAAATATATGAGGAGAGATTAAAGGACCTCAATATGTACTCGCTGGAGGAGAGGAGGCACTGGGGTAGGCGATATTGGAGAATACCAGACTGCCCAGGAGTGTAATGAGGCTTGATGCCGCAGGCAGAGGGTCTTACAGCACCTGGAGGGTCTGGTAGTCCCCAGTACTGCCCACCTTGGAGGGTATTATTGTACTTAGAAAATGGGCTACCTGTGGCATTTTTAGATGGGATTTAAGAAAATTAAAAAAACAATAAACAAAAAAGTAGAAATTAGGTCTTCATCTTTTTCTTGTAAAGTAGTCCCTCTGTTTCTGTACTGTTCCATGTCCTGTTGTCCCCCTGTCCTGGAAGCCATTCTCTTCAACTTACCCCCCCAACACCACCAACCCCAGAACAAGACACAGAGTTTCTGGTACAGTCGACGCCCCCCACCCCCCGAAGTCTCTTGCTATCTTTGCAGTAAAAAAAAATGTGTTCTGCTGTTACTGCAAGATTTTTTTTTCTCCCTTGGAATTGCAGCTTCTAGGCATGTGACCTTGCGTGACCCTGCCACGTAAAAGGAGGAACTGCAAACCGTGAAGTACAGTTACTGAAGCTTGGTAGCAGTGAAAAATGTAGGAGTTATGTTATACTTTTTAGTTTGCAGTGGTAATATTATATTTTAGGACACAGCCCATTTGTGGTATCATGTTTACCGCTTCCATGTTGGGATCTGACTTGGTCAGGGATCGTAACAAGCAGGGTGGACTTGCGTTAAGAAATCGATACAAGGAAGCTGTAATGAAGGTAATTCTTTTGCCCATGTCCTTCTTTTGCCCAGTAGGCATTTTGTGTTTTGTTTTTTAATTACTTAGTAAACAAAACTGAGACCAACTAGGGGAAGGGCTCGAGGGGCGGGTTGTCCAGCTGCCGATTCGTCCACTAAATGAGGGAAAAAGATGATGGCTGGCATGTTTGAAAATTCAGGGTGCCCAAGAATACCCTTAGTGATGGGGCACCCCGAATTAGCACTTTATTTAAGCTGGCTCTATTGAAAAATACCCATCTGCTTAGATGAGTGTCCTAGCCAATCAGAACATTAGGATTATTTCACCCATTTTCTAAGATAGAAATATTCAAGTATCTCAAGGGCATAAACAAGGTGCAGGGGGAGACATCTTCCAGTACAGGAAGAGTACAAGAACAAGGGGGAATTATATGAAATTAGAAGGTGGCAAGGTGAGGGAAAATGTGTGGAAGTTTTTCCTTCACGGAGAGGGTGGTGGATACATGGAATAGCCTTCCATAGGAGGTGGTGGGAGTGAGGACAGTGGAGGGGTTTAAACATGTCTGGGACAGGCATAAGGGAACCTTAGAGGCGGGGAGTAGAGGGAACAGGCCATTGACCAGGCAGGGTCAGAAGCCGCATACAAGTGTAGGACTTATGGGCATACTGGATGGGCCTAGTGATCCTTATCTGCTGACAATTTCTATGTTTCTATGTCTCTTACAGGTCTAAACCCTCTATCTTTTTCATATCCCTGAGGAGTGAGAATTTCAGGTTTCTATTGTAGACCTGCCAGACCTGCCGTCCCTAATGTGGACTATCATTTTCTATTATACACATAAGGTGTAACAGTATTTACTAATGTTTGCTGTGATGTGCTTACAAACTACTAATTAGCAAAGATATATTTGTGGTCTTAGTGCACCACCTACAGGTATTAGCCATGATGCTATGATCAGCACAATACGATGAATCATTCTATTGTAATATGAAGTAGCTGTAGTCAGCAGTAATACTTATCACTGTGCATGTGCAACATGTACATCAATAGAAATGTTTTACCATGCATCTTTACTATGCAAATGAGCACATTACCAGGTAATGGGACCCTCTTATCTTTAGTGTATAACTTTATGTGAGACTATTGTTCTCTGTTTCATTATGCTGACACCCGATGTTTGGAGGTTCCGGACTCCCAGCAGGTATAATTGCCATCCTTTTTACATGCTTTGGAGAATAAACCTTTATTCTGTAAATACCTGTCTCCTGCATTGTGTTTTGCCATCAGGTTTAGATCCTTCCAATTCAACAAAATGGCAACCGTGGCAAGGACCTGATTGGTCAGAACTGACCCAATTGAGGAAAAAAGTGTACCGACTAAGGGGAACGTATACAGGAACCATGAAGGTGCTCAAATCTACGCACACCCATTCAACTAATACAGATTATCTTACAGGCTCCCCACGCCTGAATGAGACTGGAACAATGAAGGTGTTTGAATCTACCCCCCCCCGTTTAATAGTGGCACTGGTCTGTGGGACTCTGTATCCCAAACATGTAACTTGTCTAGTTGCGGAGCACAAGGTGAATCAATATGTCTTGGACTCTCGGTTAGTGCAAGATGGGGGAACTTCCAAAATGGCCAAAAGAGCAGAGCTCAGATTGGATGTCTCAAACTTTCTAATCTCCCATGGAGACTGGGGCAATTTTGCGCTGGACGCAAAATGGCAGGGCCTTTCAATACAGTATGTGTGCTTGTTGTGTTCAGAGGCTAAACCTACGGTCAAGAAACATGACCAAAAATGAGTGATGGTTGTCATCCTGTACACTGCCCTACAGGCAGTAGAAGCAGAGGTCCTTTCCATGAAAAAGGAGCTGGGCTCCAAATCCTGAGAAATGAGTGAGCAATGGAGGGGAGCTGGAACAGCCATACAAACTAGGGTTGTCTACAGGCCTCCAGACCAGGGGGAGGACATAGACACATTACTGTTAGAAGATATACAAAACACGATGGCTAAAGGGGAGGTTCTGATAATGGGAGACTTCAACATGCCAGATACAGATTGGTCAATACCAGCAGGAACATCTGCCAGAACTAGACACATAGTGGATTCCCTGCATGGGGAGGGCTTCAAACAACTGGTACAACAACCCACAAGACACAGGGCTATCCTAGATATAGTACTGACTAACGGGGAAAGGATCACAGATCTCCAGGTAGAAGGTCACCTGGAGTCCAGTGAACATCACATGGTATGCTTCAATTTGGCCACTAGAACTAAATCATCCTATTCCAAGGCAAAAATATGGGACTTCAGAGGAGCTGACTTTGATAAGATGGCCAACAGAGTTAAGATAGCCCTGGCAAGAAGAAATATGGGTGAGGGGGTACAGGCAAAGTGGGCAAGCATTAAAGATGCTTGAAGCAACATCCCATTGTGTTAGAGAGAAAACCAAGAGCAAAAGAAGAAGGAAACCACTTTGGTTCTCAAAAACAGTAGCACAGAAAAGGTCAGATCCAAAAGGCTGTCCTTCTGGAAATATAAAGGAATGCAGCGGGATGAAGATAGGGAGGCATACCAAACTTCCCTAAGGGAAGGCAGTAAGGCAGGCAAAGTCCCAAACTGAGGAAACACTAGCACGAACAGTAAAAGAAGGTGACAAGACTTTCTATAGATACATTAGTGAAAGAAGAAAGTCCAGAGGGGGTATTGCTAAGAGCAATGGGGATAAGGGGGAGTGTGAGGAGGACCAAGGAAATGCACTTATCCTAAATAGATACTTTTGCTCAGTATTTACTGAAGAGAAGGTAGGGCAGGGCCCACAACTCAGCACCATGGAAAAGGGGGAGGGAGGTGTGCACTAGACTCTTCACAAAAGAAACGGCCCTACAAGAGCTCGCTAAGCTCAGGGTGAACAAGGCAATGGGACCTGATGGCATACATCCCAGGGTACTAAAGAAGCTAAGGGTGGAACTAGCAGAGTCATTATCAGAACTGTTTAGTGAGTCTCTGACCACAGGAGACATCCTAGAAGACTGGAGAAGGGCTCATGTGATCCCACTCCACAAGAGTGGTAGCAGGGAGGAAGCAGAGAACTACAGGCCAGTCAGTCTTACCTCAGTAGTGGGCAAGATTATGGAGGCACTCCTTAAGGAACGGATAGTGCAACACCTGGAATCCATAGGAGCAAAGGATCCAAGACAGCATGGGTTTACAACAGGAAGGTCCTGTCAAACTAATCTCATAGACTTCTTTGACTGAGTAACCAGAGCGGTGGACCAAGGGGGAGCAATTGATGCCATCTTCCTTGACTTCAGCAAAGCTTTTGATACTGTTCCACATAGAAGATTGATTAATAAGCTGGGTAGACTCGGGGTGGGTCAGAAGTTGGTCAACTGGGTGTCAAACTGGTTGGCAGACAGAAAATAGAGAGTGGTGCTAAACAGTATACAGTCAGAAGAAATGCAAGTCAAAAGTGGGGTACCTTAGGGATCAGTCCTGGGCCAGTCCTCTTCAATATCTTCATCAGTGACATTGTAGATGGACTGGAGGGTAAGGTTTGTCTGTTTGCAGATGATACCAAGATCTGCAACAGAGTAATTGATCCAGATGGGAAGGGCAGAATGAGAAGAGATCTGGATAAACTAGCAAAATGGTTGGAAGAGTGGCAAATGGGGTTTAATGCAAAGAACTGTAAGATCACGCACATAGGGAAGAGAAACCCTGAAGCCACCTATAGGTTGGGAGGGGAGTTGCTGGCAATCACAAGGGAAGAAAGAGACTTGGGCATCATCATTACAGATGACCTGAAATCATCCAAGCAGACCACTAAAGCAGTAGGTAAGGCTAGAGGGATGATGGGATGTATTAGTAGGGGTATTGCAAGTCGTAAGAGGGAGGTAATAATCCCTCTTTACAAGACACTGGTTAGACCCCATCTGGAGTACCGTGTGCAGTACTGGAAGGCGCACCTGCACAAGGACATTAACAAAATGGTGGCAGTCCAGAGAAGGGCAACCAAAATGGTGCAGGGACTGCATCAGAAAACATATGAGGACAGATTAACAGAGCTCAATATGTATACCCTAGAGCAAAGGATGGAGAGAGGTGATATGATCGAAACATTCAAACATCTTAAGGTGATTAACAAGGTGAAAGAGTCTAACATGTTTCAATATAAGAAAAATAGCAGGACAGAGGACACAGCATGGTAGAGGGAGGCCGATTAAGGGGAATGTGAGGAAGTTCTTTTTCACAGAAAGGGTGGTGGATACATGGAACGGCCTACCTCAGGAAGTGGTGGATATGAATACGGTGCAGGGCTTCAAACAGGTATGGGATAGGCATAAGGGAGCAATAAAGATGATTGAATAGATAGGCCATTGACAGAGTACAGGCCTATGGCACTTTCATAAGGCAGAAAAAATGGGCAGACTGGATGGGCCTTGCGGTCTTTATCTGCCATCAACTTCTATGTTTCTATGAACAAGAAACTGAACATCTCAGAAATGAGATGCAGAATGAAATGCAATGTACTGTACAAGAAAAAGACAGAGAGATTGTTAGGTTAAGAGAGGATTGTGACAGGTTGCAGCAGGATAAAAGGCATGTGTTACAACTGAATGATGTGTTGACTGATTCAAATGAAACATTGTGGACTGAGAATGAGGAGCTGCATGATGAGATAGGGAAATGTCAGAAAACACTTGAGAGGGAGATTACAGACAATCATGATGAAAGCTCCATGTACAGAGTTCTGCAAAACCATGTTAGCGAGGGACAGTACAAAGGCAGAGCAGATCTTTCTATCTGTAGAGCAAAGATGGCAAGACTACGTCAGCAGTTAGCAGTCGTGAAGGGTCATGTGAAAGCTTTGCCATATGCCTCACCTATTGACCTGGTATCATCAGAAGATGACGAAGGTGATGATGGAGATTTCCAAGATGGTGGACCATGGGATGCTGCAGGGATGAGGCCTCGACCACCTCCGGTCACTGTCTTGAGTAAGCCTGACAAGACCGAGGTCGTGACCTTGATTGAGCAAGTGATCACCAAGGCAGGAATCGCTGAAGCCCAGTCACTGGTGATCCAACAAGCCATGTCCAACTTTTTGGAAAAGGAGGTGGAGCAACACAACCTCCTTTAGGGTGTGCTCACTGTCACAGCAGAGGCAGTGGTCAAGTTTATAACAGTGCAAACAGGGCATACCCTGAATGCTCCGCAGTCCACACAAGCCATCCAAATCATTGTGGACAAAATAGGCCGAATGGCCTCTGGCGACAATTTGAGTTGACATTTGGGAAAGGTTCAAAATCAGTGCGAAATGCTCAGCCTCCCAGCTGAGCATAGAATTCAGGTTTTGAAATAAATTGTGGATCCTACATTGTGGGCCAAGTTACCAGAAGCAGTGCGTGGTGACACAACAGTCCACTATAAAGACGTTGCAGCTAGCCTCCTGGTGGTGTACAACCCTAGTCTGGTCAGCGTGATGCTAGCTCACCCAGTGAAGCAACACGCCAAGGAGACCGCAGCCTAGTACGGCAGCTGCTTGTGGCTGGCCTATCAAACAGGCAAAGGGTTGGCTGATGAGGTTGCTGAATGAGACTCAGTTGAGTAGAAAAGTTTGTTTTTGAGAAAAATGCTACCAGGCCTTTGTGAGAAGGTTGAGGAATTGGTGTTCCTGAGAAAGGAACGCTTCAACATCATCATCACCATGGACAGAGTGGAATGCACATACCAAATCTATGTGCATGACCTAGCTGCAGACTCAAAGGCCAAAGTGGCAGTGGTGCAGAACAGCACTGAGCCATCCACCCAGTATGTGGTGGAAGGGAAATCAAAGGATTTCAAACAGGACTAACCCTTCTACCAAGGCAAATGAGGGTGGGGCAAGAACTGATGCAGGGAGCGGTGTAAGCTCTTTCAGGAGCAGCAGAAAGAGAAGGGGAACAATGGACAAAAACAGCAGTCCAGACCTTCATATAGAGAGTTGGCCGAGGAAAACAACTGGCTCTTGGAGTTTAAAGCCAAAGTCCAATCTCTTTCAGCTGCCCTGCCGCACAAGACCATAGCAGCTATTCCATCTGCACCTTCACTGCAAGACAAGCCCAACAAGCCCAGTGGGGATGAACAGTCAAAGTCTCCATACTCTGAGTGCACTCGAATGCTATCAGAGGGAGACCCCTATCCCCATCAGAACAGAACGGATTGGACTAATGGTGTCAGGCTTTGGTTTGCAATATCACCATCCCAGTGACTGATAATTCTGGCTGCCCATATATAGAACCACTGGTTAGTAGCCACCAGCTTTATATTACTTCTAGATGTGGGCACCACTGTTTTAGGGCTGCTTCAAGAAGATCCACAGCAATCTTATTAGTCTACAGGGAAGGCTGTAGTCGCAACGTACCAGTCCAGACCTATGCCAGTCATCACTGGTACTTTGGAAGTGACACACCGTTTTGACCTCATGGTTTCATGTCATCACCAGAGCATCCCGGGGATCAGTTTTGTGGCACGCTATGAATGTATTCTGGATTTTGCCAATAGGCTATTACTTTAGAGACCTGGTCAATACCACATGTTCCTCATTTCTGACTCACATGTGGTAGCAGCAGTGAAGATCAATGATATGGAGTATGATGTCATCCTCATGCTCCAACATCATGAGTTTTTCCCCAACTGAGGCCAATTCTGGAAAGGCATAGCAATGCTTTTTCCAAACACAAACATGATTGTGAGATAATGGACACCTTCATGAAAGTCACTGGTACTGAATCACCTTGCCAAAGACAATACCCATTTCCAAGAGAGGCAATGCCCTCTCTGAGAGCCACTGTTGATTCCCTTTTGGAACAAGGAGTCATTACACCTTATGTGTCCACAGCCAACTCTTCCATTTGGCCTGTCGAAAAGTCCAACAATAGTTGGAGGCTCACCATTGATTACTGTAGACTTAATCAAATCACCCTGAGTTATGCATGAACTGTGGCCTCCGCCCTGAATGTGCTCAAACTTCTGAAGCTTGAACACAAGTGTTTCAGCACACTGGACATTGCCAGTGGTTTCTGGTCACTCCCGTTGACCCCAGAGAGCCAATACAGGTTTGCTTTCACCTTTGAAGGATGTCAGTGCACGTGGAACTGCCTCCCACAGTGATTCCACATCAGCCCTTCCCTATTCCACATCCTCATGAGGAATGCCATACATGGCTTCTCCATACCAGAATGCCTCCTGCAATATGTGGATGACCTTCTTTTGGCCGTAATATGCCTTGAGAAACATCTGGAACTCCTAGATGAGCTCCTGATGCTCCTACAGAGGGCAGGCCTCAAGTGCAATCCAGCAAAGGTACAGTTGTGCCTACCAGAAATTTCCTTTCTGGGCCAGCGCATAACTGGAGAGGGCAGGAGCCCTGCCTTGAACAAAGTCCAAAGCAACCTCAATTTGCCACTGCCTACCAGTGTGGCTACTCTGAAATGTTTTCTGGGAATGGTCAACTATTCCAGGGATTTCATTTGCAATTTTACACAAAAGGCCGCACCCCTGTATGAGATGCTGAAGAAAGGTGTTCCCTGGCAGTGGGGACCAGAGCACTCAGCTGCTATCACTTCTCTGAAAAGGCTTTGGCCTCTGCTCCAGCATTGGCCAATCCTAACCCAGACCTTCCATTCCATTGGGAAACTGTCACCTCTGAGGCGGGCTTGTCAGCAGTCCTTTCACAAAAGGCCAATGGCACCTTGAAGCCTATTGCCTATACTTCCCAGATGCTCTCCCTCATAGAGCAGAAGTACTCCTTATGTGAAAGGAATCTGCTGGCAACCTTTTGGGCCATCAAACACTTCACCTAAGTAATAGGGTTTTCCCCTGTTGTATTACATACCACCCACACCCCTACCAACTTCCTACTGACAGATATGATTAAGGATGGCAACATGTCCACCAACACCAGACTCACCCATTGGTCTCTCCTTTTACAGGATCGAGACATCACTGTGCTTAAACGCCCTCCATTTTGGCACATGGTCTTCTATACCAAGGAGATCCACATGAGTGTCTCCGGGTCGTGCCTGAAAATAGTCACTTGCTGGCTTGTGCACCTACCCAGTTAACAAAAACTAAATAAAATAAAATAAAATAAAGAGCCACCTACCCTGCCAGAATCAGGCCCATTCCTCCCTGCCACAGAGAGCAACCTGAAAGACCCTGCATTATGCTGCATCTTTACAGATGGATCCTCTGCCTACCATGAAACATAGAAACATAAAATCTGATGGCAGATAAGGACCGCTTGGCCCATCCAGTCTGCCTATTTCCTTACCTAATGGATAAGCTGCAGATCCTAGTTAACCAGCAACCTACTTCTTTCTACCCCACCCCCTAGAATTGCCTTATGGCTGTCCCATGCATGCTTGAATTCAACCACTGTTTTTGACCCCACAACCTCCTCCGGAAGGCTGTTCCACGCATCCACAACCCTCTGTGAAAAAATACTTCTCACATTACTTCTGAGCCTCCATCTTCAAATTGTGCCCCTTTGTTCTTGCACACCTTTTTTGAAAGATGCTACCTCTTGGACTTTGTTGATTCCCTTGAGGTACTTGAACGCTTCTATCATGTTCCCTCTCCCTTCTTTCCTTGAGGCTATACATATTAATCTCCTTTAGTCTCTCTTCATATGTCTTCAGTGCAGACCCTGCACCATTTTAGTTGCCCTCCTCTGGACAGCTTCCATCTTGTCTATGTCCTTGCGGAGATTGGGTCTCCAGAACTGCACACAGTACTCCAGATGGGGTCTCACCAGCTGTCTGTACAGAGGGATAACAACTTCCTGTTTTCTACTGGTGATGCCTCTCCCTATGCATCCCAGTATCCCCCAAGCCCTCCTTACTGCCCTCTCACATTGCTGGCCCACCTTTAAGTCATCTGATATGACTACCCCCAGGTCCCTTTCCATTTTTGTTGTTGTTAGTATCTCACCCCATTGTGTACTCTTCCCCTGGGTTTTTGTTTCCCAGGTGCATTACCTTGCACTTCTTAGCATTAAATCTAAGCTGCCATACATTTGACCATTCCTCTAACCTTGCCAAGTCCTTCTCATCCTTTCCACCCCACCTTGTGCATCAACTCTGGTGCAGATCTTTGTGCATCTGCAAAGAGACATACTTTTCCTTCCAGTCCTCTGCAATGTCACTTACAAAGACATTGAAGGGACCGTCCTAATACTGAACCTCAGGCACCCACTAGTAACCCCCTTTCTTGAGTGGACTCCATTTACTATTACCCTCTGTGTCCTATTCTCCAGCCAATTCTTTACCCAGGCTATCATCCTGGGACCCACTCCCAGGCTGGCTAACTTGTATATTAATCTTTTGTGTGGGACTGTGTCAAATGTCTTGCTAAAGTCTAGGTAGGCCATGTCCACAGCCCCTCCCTGATCTACTACTTTGGTCACCCAGTCAAAGAAATCTATCAGATTCATCTGGCATGACCTTCCTGCTGTGAATCCCTGCTGCCTTGGGTCCTGTGCCCCTCTGGCCTCTAGGTACTCGACAATTCTTTCCTTCAGAAGTGATTCCATCATTTTCCCTATCACCGAGGTTAAACTAACAGGTCTGTAGTTTCCCGCTTCTGCCCTGCTCCCACTTTTGAAGGAGAGTAAATTGCAGGCTTTGGGGTCCTGGTCCTTTTCCCAGCAGGAGACACCTCTGAGGTGTCCAGGAAGTACACTGTAAAATCATCACAGTATGTAGAACTTGCTGTAGGTGCCTGTGCCCTGGAAATTATCCAATGCCAAGGAGAAAAAGGTACAATCCTCTTCTCAGATTCTTCCTTGGTGTGCAATTCCTTGATGGAGTTCCTTCCTTTCTGGAAGGCCCATGATTTTGCCTCTTCAGAAGGCACCACTGTGAAATACAGAGACTTGTTCATTCACATTGTCAGCCTTGATGAGCAATTCATTTTTAGGCTGTACGTACACAAGGTTAGGGCCCACTCCAAGTCTGAACCTTTCCATGAATACAATGATCGAGTCGACACTTTAGCCAAAGATGATGCTTGAGGGGGGCGATATGGACCATGCCTCCTCCCATTGCAACACTAATGGTGGCTGCATACAGAAGAACCAAAGTAGCCCCCCTGGATCTAACTGCAGTACAACTGGTAGATCCAGAGATAAAGGAGGTATATGAATAACTCTCCAAGGAGGTAGTGAAAGAAATGTCTGTGAATAACACATTCAAAAAACATTCTGACAGACTTCATCTTTCCCAGGATCAGAGGCTGGTCCTATATCACTCGGGTGATCAAAAACTTTGGATAAGCCTCCAGATACTCCAATCAGAATTCATCCATCAGGTCCACAACACTCCTACAGGCAAACACCAAAGGGTGGACAAGACCCTACAGAGACTAAAACCTCTGGGCTGGTGGCCTGGAATAACAATAGATGTTCAACACTACGTGAACAATTGCATTACCTGTGCAGAAAACAACCCTATCCCAGGTAAGAAAAATGCCAAACTGCTTCCTCAAAGGCAATCAGGCCCCTGGAATGCAAGTCAAATTGATTTCATCAGACCATTGCCCACCACTAGAAGACACAAGTATGCACTTGTGATCACTGACCTATTCTTAAAATGGGTAGAGGTCTTCCCATGTAAGGCTGCTATGGCAAAAAACACTGCCAGGATCCTGGTGGAACAGGTTTTCACTGGGGCCTACCTCTCAAGGTGGACTCTGATAAAGGAACTACTTTCACAGGAGAACTAATGCAAGAATGTTTGGAGTTTTTGGGAGTAAGCCAAAAGTTTCACATAGCATACCATCTTCAGTCATCTGGACAGGTGGAGAGAGCCAACAGACAGATAAAGTTAATGTTGTGTAAGTTTTATAAAACATAAAAACACCCTAGCACGTAGCACCTCACATCATTTGGACACCGGAGATTAGAGCAAAAATATCTATTTATTAATTAATTATACCTGACACGTTTCAGATCAACCCAGATCCTGTATCAAAGGTTAAAAACATTTGAATCAACACATCATTTAAATACTAAAATCCATGATGATGTCATAAATGACATGTAAAGTTAATTAATGAAAGCAATTTGGTTAAACACATACATCTTGTGCACATTAAAAGTACTGCCAATACCCACCTACAATGATCTAAACCTAAGAAACAATATAATTAAACAATAACTAAATATAACCCCTCACCAAAATCTAAACAGGAGTTTTAAAAAAAGGAAAAGGTGGGGGGGGGAGGAAAAAAGGGAAAGAACAAGGGAAATGAGGAGAAAATTATATATCTAAGTATGATTAGCATTTTACAGATAAATTCTTTTGAACACACATCTTCTCTAAGTATAAATACATGAAGCCAGTAGAATTCCAATTAAATTTCTTATTGAGATTTAAATCAAAACAGGCTTTATTTATATTTCCTCTTTCTTAAGCAAGATTTTATGTCCAGACCTGAATTTAATCCAGGTTCCCTATCTGCACCTAATTGCACAATCCAAAAATTCTCCCTCTGTAGAACCTGATCATTAAAATTAGCTCCTCTTGGAGATGCCACTATTTTTCTATAGCCTGAAAACTAAAGATGTGTTTATTATCACAGTGCCGTTGCATTTTGGCTATATGAGTCGCTGTTGCATAAGTGCAATCTTCTCGTTGAATAGCACCTATATGTTCACCTACTCTAGTTTTAAAATTTCAAGTTGTTTTGCCCACATAAAATGAAGAACAAGAAGAAGTGGCTAACTAAATGACACCAGAGGTGTCACATGTCATAAGCTGTTCCATATTGTATTTCCTAGAGGCATTAACGCTTGAAAAATCCTTACAATTTTGAATGTTTTTGCAATATGTGCACCTTCTACAGGTAACACAACCTTTAGGTTCTGTATCAACCACGTGCATGTATGTCCTGGGCCTATATAGTGACTATGTACCAATAAATCTTTCAGCGTTTTTGCCCTCCTAAAAGCCATTCTGGGGGGCTGTTGTGCTATAGCGCAGTGGTCTAAGGCTCTGAGCTGTAAACCTGGTGATATCCAACAACCCAGACCTGGGTTTGAATCCCACAGCTTCCACTTGCATACTGTGTGACCCTGAACAAGTCACTTAACCTCCTGTAAAAAAGCTTCCAGCTTAGTGTGCTATACCTGGTTAAACAACTAAATAAAAACAAATATATATCTTTTAGCCCAGGGCCACTCCCTAAAACAGACCAATGTTTTTTTCAAAATATGCTCTAACTCCCTTGCATGTGCTGAATAAGTTGTAACTATGTTAAACCCTTTATCCTGTATTCTCATTTCATCCCCTTGTTTTGTAACAGAAACTCTCTGTCTTGTTCCATCGCACAGTCCTTAGCCTGTTCTATAGCAATAGTGCTGTAACCCCTCTCTTTAAATCTAGCTGCCATTTCTTCCATACTATAATTTGTTGACACCGAGGTACTACAATTTCGCCTTGCTCTTAAAAACTGTCCTCTCGGTATATTTTAAATCGTATGTTTTGGGTGGCAGCTAGATGCCAAGAGCAATGTATTGCCATCTGTGGGTTTTCTAAACATCCCAGTTTCAATAAATCCCTCTGATGTTAAGCAGATATTCAAACCCCCCAAAAATTAGTCATGGATCTATTTGTAACATATGTAAATTTTAAATGTTCTGTAGTACTGTGTAAATAATCCACAAATTCCTTGAATAAAATCTCCCCACCAGTCCAGATGAGTAAAATATCATCAATAAAGCATCCAAATAAAAGGACATTATTGAAAAAAGGATTTTTTTGTAGCATTCAGAACATACTTCGATTCCCAAGAACCCACATATAAATTAGCAATGGTGGGAGCACAAAGGGCTCCCATAGAGGTTCCCTTTTTTTGTAAGAAAATCTTTTTATCCAATAAAAAAAATTACATTTCAGCACAAATTCAAGCAATTTTACAATAACGTCTGTAGGTGGGCAAATAGTCTGATCTCGCCGATTAAGAAATTCAGCTGCCACATCGAAGGCCCCTTCATGGGGAACGTTCGTGTATGGGGCTTCAATGTCTAATGTGCACAACATGGTATCTGCTGGAAACTGAATGTTATTCAACAGCCTTAAAACATCCTTTGTATCTTTTAAATAATTAGGGAGCTCTTGTAGAAATGGTTGCAGGTAAAAGTCCACAAATTTGGAAAGTGGAGCTGCTAAAGAACCCAAGCCACTGACAATAGGTTGACCCGGAGGTTTGTCTAAAGTTTTGTGCACCCTAGGTAAAGTGTAGAAAGTAGCTCTAATAGGATCATCTGTTGTTAAAAAATTCCTTTGTTTTCTTATCAATGTGGCCCTGTTCCAAAGCCAGTTTTAATGTTTCATCCGCTGATGTTTTAAATTCAAAAATTGGATCCACATTCAATCTAGAATAAAAATTGACATCATTTCATTGTCTATGAACTTCAGTTATGTAGTCGCTATGATCTTGAAGCACCACACACATAATAGATTTTAGTATTTAAATGGTGTGTTGATTTATAGAAACATAGAATTTGACGGCAGATAAGGACTGCTTGGCCCACCCATTCTGCCAATTTCCCTACCTAATGGATAAGCTGCAGATCCTAGTTAACCAGCAGCCTACTTCTTTCTACCCCCACCCCCTAGAATTGCCTTATGGCTGTCCCATGCATGCTTGAATTCAACCACTGTTTTTGACTCCACAACCTCCTCTGGAAGGCCGTTCCATGCATCCACAACCCTCTCTGTGAAAAAATACTTCCTTACATTACCTCTGAGCTGCCCCCCATCTTCAAATTGTGCCCCCTTGTTCTTGCACACCTCTTTTTTTGAAAGATGCTACCCTCTTGGACTTTGTTGATTCTCTTGAGGTACTTGAAAGTTTCTATCATGTTCCCCCTCGCCATCCTTTCCTCGAGGCTATACATATTAAGCTCCTTTAGTCTCTCTTCATATGTCTTCTGGTGCAGACCCTGCACCATTTTAGTTGGATCTGTGTTGATCCAAAACACGCCAGGTATAATTCATTAATAAACAGATATTTTTGCTGTAATCTCTGGTGTCCAAATGATGTGAGGTGCTGAGAGCTCGGTTGTTTTTGTGTTTTATAATTATTTTTACAGGAGCATCAGCTTCGCGGTGCGAAACCTGAATGCCTTATTTTGTTGTGTAAGGTTGCAGAAACAAATGCTAAAATCTGGGGTACTTTATTGCCCTTACTCCTAATGGCAGTTAGAGCTACCCCATCTGCATTAACCCAATGTATACCCTTCGAGGTGATGACTGTCATACAAATTAAATTAACAGAACATCTGTGGATTGATCTCAACACCCCCACTGTGGACTGAGTGTCGGCAGATACTTATGCCATGCAACTGAAGGACAGTCTTGTCCAGACATATCTGTTTGCTGCCAAGAACTTGGGCCAAGACCAACAGCAGTCCAAAATGTAGTTTGATAGAAATGTCAAAGAAGTCGACTGGCAAGTAGGAGATCAAGAAATGGTACTGAAATTTTCCACCCCTGCACATCCATTTGCATCAGCAAATTGAGCCCTGCAGTCTTTCAAGTACAGGTCACAGACGCAAGACACTCATAGACAAATGCTACCATGCCAATCAGGTGAAACTGTACAAAGATAATTAAATACATACAAAATACTCCTTCCTCTGGCCAGGGGAGGGAGACCTGTATGTTTATCTTTTTGTTTTCTTTCGTTTCAGCAAAATGAAAATCAAAGTGAGACTGTTATTGATGATGTTCCTCCTTGACCTTCGGGCAAGTGTGCCCAGAGTACCAGGCACATATTCGTGCATTTCTTCATGACATGAATCCTTTGGATCCGGCTTACTTCCCTCTTACCCCTGTCACACCTCCTCCAGGCACAGGGGTAAGAGGGAAGTAAGCAGGATCCAAAGAATCAACATCCTATCTACCCGTGTGACTGTACGTGAAGGAAAAGATGCCTACCTGAATGCCATGGTAGTAGCATCAGACCACTCCACTCTACAAGTTGATTGGAAAGCTGATGATCTCACTGGACATCAACTTCCAGTAGCCCTCCTTGCAAAAGGAACTTTGCAAGGTTGGCCCAGCACCCGTGTTTGCCCCAGTGGGACTTTGTGTCTATGCTAAGTCACCCTGCAAAATACCAGCCTTTACATCCTTACAACAAAGATCAATGAAGACTTTTGCACCCATTTTCACAACACCATGCACAAACTGTGCTTCAATCACACAGTTGCAACAGCTGCTTTTTTTCTTACAGTCATCCCATCAACAAAAGATGACCCTCTACAATGCCCTGCTCTAGAGTCAGGCCCATCCAGTGGCCTGGCAACAATCTCCATTTCTGAAACTCTCATTAATAATGTACAATTTATGCATGTTTCCATTGTTATGAACCTTACACACTGGAACATGGCCAAGTTGGGTAATTTTTGCTCCACAAATGTACCATGTTTTGACGCTGTAGTTGAGCCCATGCTACACAGTTCAGAGGGTATTTCCCAAGAGGAAGGATTCACGATGTATAACATGCACGATATTGCATGTTTATTTGATGAGAACTGAAATAAAATCAATCAATTGATCCTCCAAAATAATGAAGAGGTTAAATTGCAACACATAGGCAGGAAAATCATTTGTTCAGCATATGGCAGTTTTGCTATGCCCACTACCGCAAATCTCTTCCGAGATCTGGAATCAGGGAGGATCCCAGATCTGATCCAGGATAAACATATGGCTAAATGACATTGCCCCAATTGCAAAACCCTATCGTGTACTACCAAGTGCATGGATAGGACTGTGTTCTTTTCTTTGGCCACTGCAAGGAACTTTGGTTATGTGACTCCACCCTGAATCAAGGACCCTGCTAGACTACAAGCCAATGTACTATTTGGGACACTATGTATGTTACATTCACTGTTTCTGTTCCAATTTTTGACAAAGATTCTTCAGTCTTTGACAGGCTTGTGACCATCCACTCCGTGGGACATCTAGAGAGCAGCATCTACTGAAAATGGATCAATTTGCCTCTTTTGCTGGTGTTTCATCTTCAACTAGACTTCTGGGTGGGCCCGCATACAGATTGTTGCGCCAAGTGGGGCTACCACTATTTGTGCAGATGTGACGTTTTTGATGTAACTGCACCAGTTTGTTGCTACTAGCTGAATTCTATGGACTGGTCATATACGTTTGATGGTGACCTATTTGCCAGTGAGACTGTTAATGTCACTGTTCCTGAAAAGCCAAATGGCAATGTCTCCAGAGATGCCACCCAAGAAGACGTGCAATGCCTCACCAGCAAGATGACAGATGCTTCCATTACCTGCCAGTCCAGCTCACAAAGTGGCAACTTCCTCAAGTTCCTGTGATCTACAACTCTGATGGACAATACTGTGTTGTAACCAACTACCAGACCTTCACCAATGGATCCTTGGTGTGTGACATCACTATGCCCAACTTATGTTTTGTACCTCAGCAACGCTCTATCGGCCATACAGTTATCACCCCTGTTCCCACCCTGGAACATGATTACATTGTCAGTGACCCTGACTATCTGAATGATATAGCACAGTATTTACCAGTTTTCAATGTGCATATTGATCCTCTCACCCTGAATCTTAAATTTGTGTTAGATAGAAAAGATATACATCTCATTCATGTTAGTAATATTACTAAGGCAGGTGATTCTCTAAATGCTCTATTTCGTGATTGTGATTTATGCACCGCCTTGTCCAATGTTTGGTTGGCGCTGACATTCAAAGGATTTGTTGTCATTTAAGTTTTCTTGATTGTCTTTCTCATTGTTACCTTATTCTATTTAAGACACACACTCAAGCAATAACATGCCCAATTGAAATTTCTGTATGAAACTCACTCAGTGCATATGTAACCTACCATACTTTCCCTATTAGTGTTGCCTCTCTATTCAGGAAAACAAAGGGAGGAATATGAAGACCTGCCAGACCTGCCCTCCCTAATGTGGACTACCATTTTCTATTATACACATAAGGTGTAACAGTATATGCTAATGCCTGCTATGATGTACTTATAAACTACTATTTTGCAAAGATATATTTGTGGTCTTAGCACACCACCTACAGGTATTTGCCATGATACTATGATCAGCACAATACGATGAATCATTCTATTGTAATATGAAGTAGCTGTAGTCAGCAGTAATACCACTGTGCATGTGCAACATGTAACGGCCTTGGGTGGGAGTCACCCACCATGTACACCAATAGAAATGTTTTACCATGCGTCTTTGCTATGCAAATTAGCACATTACCAGGTAATGGGACCCTCTTATCTTTAGTATATAACTTTTTTGTAAGACTATTGTTCTCTGTTTCATTATGCTGACACCCAATGTTCGGAGGTTCCAGACTCCCAGCAAGTATAATTGCTATCCTTTTTACATGCTTTGGAGAATAAACCTTTATTCTGTAAACACCTGTCTCCTGTGTCGTGTTTTGCCCTCAGGTTTAGATCCTTGCAATCCAACACTATTTTATCTCTAGGACAACAAGAGCCAGGTAAAACAAGGAGTCTGGAATATTTTCTATAGGTTCTCATGTGTATTTTTCTAACTCCAGGTAAGACAAGGAGTTTGGAATATTTTCTGTAGGTGCTGCTGTTTATATTGCTAATTCCAGGTAAGGCAAGGAGTCTGGATTCTTTTCTATAGGTTGTGCTGTGTATATTGCTCATTCCACATAAGACAAGGAGTTTGGAATTTTTTCTATAGGTTCTGCTGTGTATATTGTTAATTCCAGGTAAGACAAGGAGTCTGGAATCCTTTCTATAGGTGCTGCTGTTTATATTGATATTCCAAGTAAAGCAAGGAGTCTGGAAACTTTCCCATAGGTTCTGCTGCATATATTGTTATTTTATTTATGTATAACTTTTGACCAGGAAAATCACACTACTGTAAGTTATTATAGCTTGTTTCCAGGTGCATTACCCCCACCATCCATTTGAGTTCATCATATAGCCTCATAGGTTTTCTTTCTCATCTGTATCCCACCCTTTTCATCCCAACTTACCCTGTTATAGACAAGCTACCAGTGCATTGACCTTGGGCATATTATTTGACCTCTTAGTAGTGTGGATCACTTCATCTTGTGCCAGGGCTATGCATCTGCTTTTTCCATTTGGATGCTGTTCTATAATGTGGATACCTTGATTGAAATAAGTTTGACATCTGCTTTAAAACTACTGAAAAAAAGCATGTATATTTATGTAATATATAGTTTATCTGCTTAGGCATTCTAATGCTAACTAAGGCTGATACAATTGGGCACACCCTCTCCATGACATCACGGGACATCTGCTGTCATCATCCATGATGTGCGGACAGCCAGACGTCATCCCTGACAGGAAACTATTTCAGAGTGTCTTGGAGCAGTCATGGCACTCGCTGTTAGAAAGAGAACTGGAGCCAAGAATTTGAAAACTGTTAAACTGGTAAGGGCTCCAGACATTACTAACTGCTATTGAGGCAATCCACTGGGGAGAGGGAGCTTTACCAAAGAAATGTGCTATGTTTCTTTTATGTACGTGCAGATTGAAAAATGGACCTGAAAGGGCCTTGCAAGTAAGATGCACTGCTGAGCACTTGGGAGGGAGGGGGTGTAATAGCGGAGCACTGAAGTGGCTGTTTAAATTCATTATGTAACATACTGATAGAAGGCATTGCACTTTCTTATGTTGCAGGATGTTATATGAACAGAGTGAGTATGGAAATGCTATAAGCTATGAAAAAGCGTTGATAATATTTAACACGTTTGATAATATATTCAAGTTTCTGAGCAAAATACTTGCTGTGTCATGTATGCAGATGTGAACGTAGGCACAGACACACAGGTATGCTTGCACAGCACAGCACTATATGCTGATTGTGCTGGTGTGTTGTTTATATAAGTTGGATTATATATTTTTAAGAGTACAATGGTATATCTGTTTTACCTAGGCACACCTGTACCACCGCGAAACATTGCTGGGTTCGGGTGAAGATGAAAGTCTGTGTATATACAATAAACTGATACCATTTGCATCACTTTAATGGTGAGTGGTCACTTCACCGTATGTCTGCAGTTTGTTTTGATCGGTCACTGCAGGAACTAATTACTTCCTAATGAGGTTTTATTGCATGTGTCAGGAGGATCTGGACATCCTTCATTTGAAATTAATGGAGACCCTGTAAAAGGAAAGGTTGGAAGAGTATCTTGAATCCAGTGGGATGAAATACCACAGGAATCATGGACTCATGCGGAGGGGGGGATCATGCAAGATGAATCTAACTGATTTCTTTGACTGGGTGACCAGGGAACTAGATCAAGGGAGGGCAGTGGACGTTGCCTATCTGGACGTTAGCAAGACCTGCGACACTGTGCCGCACAGGAGATTGATAAAGAAATTAAGCAGCCTAGGGCTGGGATCCAAAGTGGTGAACTGGGTTTGAAACTGGTTATCGGATAGGAGACAGAGGGTGGTGGTTAATGGCACTCACTCTAATGAGGGGAGAATGACCAGTGGTGTGCTGCAGAGCTTAGTGCTGGGACTGGTCCTCTTCATAAGTGACACTGCAGAAGAACTGGAAGGGAAGGTATGCCTTTTTGCAGATGATACCAAAATCTGTAATGGGGTGGACACTCAGGAGGGGGTGAAGAGAGTGTGTAGGGACCTTGTGAAACCTGAAGAGTGGTCAAGAGCATGGCAGCTGGGGTTCAATGGCAGAAAGGGCAAAATCATACACCTAGGGCATAGTAATCCTGTAGCTGAGTATAGTTTGGGGGGGGGCACTGACAGTCACTATGCAGGAAAGAAACCTTGTGATTATCATATCTGATGACCTCAAAGGAGCAGGGCAGTTTGCCACAGCAGTGGGTAATGCCAGTTGGATGCTGAGATGCATAGGGAGCAGTATCTCCAGCAGGAGGAGGGAGGTGGTGTTGCTACTGTATCCCTCACTGGTGGGACCCCACCTGGTGTACTGATTCCACGTCTGGAGGCTGCACCTCAGAAAAGACATAGACAGGGTGGAGACAGTTTACAGGAGAGCAACTAAAATGGTGCAGGGGTTATACCAAAAGCCCTACAAAGAGAGAGAGGGATCTCAACCTGTACTCCCCTGGAAGAGAGGAGAGTAAGAGGGGATGTGATAGAAACCTACAAGTAACTCACAGGGGCAAGTAGAGTACAGAAGAGTGATGCCTTTCAAATGAGAATGTACACCAGGACCAAAGGACATGTGATGAAGCTGGAGAGGGGGAAGTTTAAGAGGGATGTAAGGAAGTATTACTTCACTGAAAGAGTTGTAGATGCCTGGAACAGACTGCCAGCGAAAGCAGTGGAGTCAAAAACAGTAGGGGGCTTGAGGCATGCATGGGACAGACATAAGGGAATATTAGTAATTAGGCAGGGAAGAGGGAGGGATGTAGGAGACCAGTTAGGGTCTGCAGAGACAGACTAGGCAGGGACCATCTGGGCAGACTGGATGAGCCAAGCAGTCCATTTATGCCAACAAATTCTATGTTTCTATATTTCACTCTTTGAGATCAAGCGAATGTTGTTCCTTGTCTGTAGCAGAGATATGTAAGTAATAAATGTATTATACCTCTCACAGGTGTGCTGCGCTTTGAGAGACAATACATTTATTGGGATTTATGTTGTCACCTCCGCAGTTAAATTTTCCCATAAAGGTGTTTGTGACCATTGATCTTTTGATGGTATGTACAAAATGCACTAGGAATGTGATGAGGGGGGTTGGGGAACTTGTCTAAATATGGAATTATTTTTCCATACTATCAGACAAAAGACTGTAAAACCATATTTATATACTAAGTTTTTATTTTTATGTTTCTTGCATGCATGCACAAACATATTAGCGGCATGCAGCACTGTATGGTTTTGAAAGTGTGACCCTCTTGTAGCCAATGGAGTGGAGCATCAGAGAGACTGGACTGTGGGCAGCGTATTGGAAGGAGACTTGTGATGGCACTGCTCTGCCTGATGATGGGCAGAAACTTCTTACACATGAAAGGATAAAGTGGGACTGGGGAGAGACAATTAGGGGTGGATGAAGTGGACGAAATTCGTAAAGTTTTACCTGGCAAAGTTGCCGAAGTGACCACCTAGCCAGAAAAAAAAAACCCAGCCACAGCATAGTAAAAGCATTGCAATTTCAGCAAAGTCTAAGTTCCTATGGTCTGCGGCAACTTTGCGAAACTTTGCAAAAGTGAATTTTGGATGATCCACACCCACTTCTTTTACAGTCTCTCGTCACCAGCAAAAAGATGGCATCGCAAGAATTCAGTTGCACAATGTTCTCCAAAAATCTCTCCTCCTGTTTATGTAAATATTTGATGTACAGTTGTGACAGGCAGGATGCAATGCAGAAATGCTGCAGAATACCATAGAATGCTGCAGTTTACTGCAGGGGCCATTGTAAGTCAATGGCAATTAAGCCCTTTTGTCATGCAGGATTTTGTGACATGTCATTACTGCAAGTTACTGAGCTTCATCGTGGCTGACTCCACTGTAAGTGTATCTATAAATGGTGCATTTTGTAACTCTGCAAACGATGTAAATATAACCACTGTAACTGCCACATCCTTGTAATCTGTAAAGGTTCACTCTGTGAATGTTTCTGTAAACGATGAATTTTTGTAAACAAGTGAATGTTTTAAACTGCTACTGCCATGTAATTATCTATGTTCTACACTTTCTGGGTCACCCCTGAAAAAGGGACTGTAATGTCTCAGCGGTGTTACCTGGTTACCAAAATTCAAATTTAAATAAATAAATAAAAATCTGAATTTCATTGAATTCTGTTCATTACTAATCTACAATGCACAGAGTAATGACGAGTTAATACATGTGCTACACTGCCACCTTGTGGTAGTATCTAATAGATAGTCAGGACTGCTACCACAAGGTGGCAGTGTGGCACACATTAACTCATTACTATACACAGTATACTCACTAATCCATGCTTATAAAGTGATGGAGCTAAAGTCCCTTCCGACCTTAAGGAGCCTCAGACGCCTCATATACAGCTTAGAAACAATATAATATATTAATATCATTTAGCTTTTGCTTTATATGTATGTCAATACCACTGCTGAGTCCACACTTATGGCTGTAATAGTGGTCTCGCATGTATGCTTAGGTTATGAGAACTGTGATCCAAAGGTAAGGGGTTCTGATACCCTAAGATCTAAACAAAACCACTCCTGCAACAGTAAGAGTTGTCTCAGCTGCTGTAGCAGTATATTATTGACCCAGATTGATCACTAATATAATACAATTTTAAAAAACCTGCCCCAAATGGGCACATTTCCAGGGCACCAGTGTGTGAGAGACACTCTTCACAGAATCAGTGTCTCACATGCAGATGATAGGAGTGCTTAGATTGGTCAGGAGTGAGCACTCCCTCACTCTATAATGCTTATCATAATCTCATATGCAAGGCTCCTGAAATTCTGCAGTCATGGAATTTTCTGTAGAACTTGCATCATGCCTCAGTCTATTTGTAATTCATTTCTCTTGGGGATTTTTCTTTCAAGTATACAGTTTTTCCACAGTGCCTGGCTGCATTCCCGTCTTGTTTATCCAGAAGCCTCTCCTGTATGCTTAACTGTAATGTCATCAATGACACCTCATTTTATTTTAGCCAATGGCAGGACTGCATTTTGCTGCAGAAATGACCAGCTTCATAATTTTACTTCCATTTCCTGCTATGACTGCTGGAATAAGAAGAAGGGAGCAGAAAAAAAACATGCAAGAACATTTAAAGGAAAGGGCTTCAACCCTTACTGCAAAACTTGGAACAACGTACTACTGCCGCTGTTCAAACTCCTATGCTGCCACCAAACAAGCTTGATCTGCAGAGAAGATTTGTATGAGCCTTTGAAAAGCCTGCCTTCCACTCTACCTCACAACCAATCACTTGAGCAGTGTAGTCTGGCTAATAGGATGCCGTATGATCTCACTGGATTGTTACTACAAATGTAATAAACTGGAAAACTTCTCTTTGGAGTCAATTTGTAAAGTTTGTCAATTTCAAGAAATGTCAACTTTGCAATTTTTGTCGCCAAGAGAAATGGCAGTTTTCAAGCAAAGTTATGTAGCGTCACCAGCAAAGTTGCAACTTTACCATAACATCACCTAACTTCACCTAAAAAAACTTGTCACCTTGGCAGGAAAACTCATTGTGACTTGGTAGCTTTGCAAAGTGTTTTACAAAGACAAATTTCACAACTTCACCAGAACTTCATCAGCAAAGTAAAACATTGCAACATCTCTAGCTGCTACATGATGGCGCTGGTGACAGACCGGTGATTCATGGGCAACCAGCGTACACTCGGACAATGTCATAACGAGATTAATGTACCTGAATAACTTTTCTAACTGAATACATTAGCAGAGCACGCAGCATTACAAACAAATATATGACTGCAGTGTGAGATATGTTCCAGTCCACAGGGTGTTGCTGGCACCAGGAATAAGACCATTACACTAGGAGTCCTCCCCTTGTTGTGTCAGTTGCTCCCATTGTCCCATGGGAGGCAATGATATCAGCACGTCTTGACTCTTTTGTAATTACAGTCCCAATTGCAATATACTGTAATAACAGACTGGTCTTTGAACTGATCTACAGAAAAACATTACTGAACATGATCAAGCATTGAAACTGTTTATTTGCAATAATTTGTCATTAAAAATGAAGGCATATGTCAGCTGAACAACTTTGATGCCCTAGGTAACATTAATCTGTACTAAATGCAGAAAAAGAGCAGGCATGATACCAAGAGGTACTGCAATGATTGTCTTTTGGAGTAACTTTTTTATACTTACCTTGGTTTTCACTATATAATATATTTGTTAGTGGTTATATTTATATTTTGTTTGTATTGTTAGGTGTTATTTTATATTTGTTTATGATGTTCTTCTTTTGTAGTACACCTTGCTTATTAGACAAGTGTTTCTAAATAAAATACCTAACTGTAGCATGATGCTTTTCTCTGCATTAATAGTATTTTCCAAATTAAGTCCATTAGTTATGGTCTTCATATGTGAAGGTTAAAACAAACGCTGCAGTCCTGAGACGATTTCTTATATACAACAGAGAAACGTAGAATCAAGTGCTGCAATCTGATTGGCTGTCAGCGTTCTGAGACCCTTACGTTAAGTAAACAATAATACCTAACAGGGTGGGCTATACTAGGCTATACCAGACTGCTCAGGGCATAATCAGGCCAGACACCACAGGATGAGGGCCTTATAGAGCCTGGAAGGTCTGGTATAACCCAATACCACCCACCCAGGAGGGTATTACTGCTCTTAGAAAATGGGTATATGTTTTGTAAATAAAAAAAAATTTGTGTGTATATCTATATATATAAATTTTAATATGTAGAAAATCATTTCAACTGACACTTTTTTTGATAAAATAGTCCTTCCAGTCCACTCTCTCCTTGCCAGTAGAGGGTGTTTCTTCTAGAGGGTACTGATGCTAGCAGTAGTGTCTGTGTGAGAGATTTTGTCTAGATTACTTTTGTTTTTCTTTTGGCAATGAGAAAGGTCATCCCATCGAGAATGGAGTGTACTCTCTTGACTGCTGTTTCAAACTTTGCTTGTTCATGGAGTATTGATTACACCTCCCCCCCCATGTGCCATTGACTGACAATTGTCACTCCTGATCGGGAACCCAGAAGAGACAGCCCACCTGCTGGCTGGTAAACTGCTGCTGTGTTGCCATTCACAGGACTTGAATGATAGGTGGGCTTTGATGCATAGGAGAAAGCAGTTGTTAGTGCGAGTGTTAAGCCAGCACCAAGGTAACCACGCAGCAGTAGTGAGTTTAAAAAAAAATGCATTAGGTACAACTACCAACATTCATTTTGTAAAGAGCTGTTAAACTTTCATTTTGCAACTTCAGTATGTCTGTTATCAGGTTGGGTTTTTTTTCACAGTCGGAGGGGCTTGTTACAATGATGAGGGGCTGTAAGTCAAAAGAAAGAAGCGGTGAAAGAAGTTTTGCTCCATTTAATGAAAAACTAAATCAAATGGAGCACTAGAATGCTGACAGGGTAGTGGGGAAATGTAAAATAATGTGACAGGAGGGTGGTGTTGTATATGTCATTAAGTGAAACAAGAACATAATGGATAATTTGGTGTACACATCGATAACATCGCCAAAACAGTCAATATAAGAATTGATTTGTTCCATAGACATGAACACTGCCTGACCCCTGAAGCCTTACATCTAGCAATATACAGCTGTATAATCTCATTAATTGACTAAGTTTTGGTCATCTACAGCTCCACCACTGATATGGTCCTTTGGTGGATCACCATAGCACTTAATAAAACGTGTATACTCATCACAGGAGCAGCTTGTCTCACTCATACTTGTGATTTCTACACCCTATCCAGCTGGTGCCAGTTAAAAGGGCAGATGAAATACCAAACCTGCCTGTTGGGCAAAAAAACAATGCTTGGTCTTATGCTTATAGGTGTTCAAAATCTGTTGTGCTCGTTCAGCACCCTCGCCATACACGTGGATCTAAAAAACAGCTACTCAAGGTACCCTGGTGCTGTACCTCACTGGGAGAAAGATTGTTCGCATACAGAGCCCCATTATGGATTAACTCTCTTCACAGAGACATCTCCACTGAAGACAAGCTTGGCCTGTTCAAATACAAGCTTTGACAACACCTCACTGCGGATAGCACTGAGCCTTCCACCTCCCATAGCCGTACTTACCACTCACCCAACACTTTGCCTGCTGCCCCTTTCCAGCACTCTCATCACTGTTTTCCCTCCACTCCCTATTCCTTTTCATTTCACTCCCTCCTGTTTTTCCTGCCCGCTCTTTCTCCCTCCTCCTCTAGCTCCCCTATGCTCAGCATAGCAAATGTACATAATCTCCCATGGCCATTTGACTTGTAATCAGCATCCCATTATCATCTGAAAGTTTCTGCTTGTGTCCTCTGAAAATGTACTGTTCGCACTTCTATGCAATTCTATGTATCATTTGGAATGTTGTTCCTATCTTTCAAATACAGAGATTGTATTTAATTGATAGTGCCATTTAGGCTGATCTCCTGTAGATAGCATCCCTGAATTATTTGTAAGTTTCAACTATTGCCCACGGACAATTGACTGTCTTGCAAATCACTGTTTGTAATGTTGAAATGTTTGTTCTTATCTCTCATCTATGTATATTCACTTTTTACTATGCATTTTTCATTTTGACATGGAACCTTTTTAAAAGAGAATATTTTCTCAAAGGTAATTGTAATCTGAGATATAATAAATAAATCAAAATAAATAAAATAAAATAATTCAAACTTAATATTCTACGGGCACAAGGATTTCAGAACAGAATCAAGCAACAGAGACTGGAACTCATTATTTCCGGCTCTCTGTTGCCTAATACCAGACCAGACCGGCTGATTGGTGTCCTTAGCTAATCAAAATGAAGATTGCTCTCTACCCATTTTCTAACCTCTATTACACTGCCATGTACAGCCAGATCACCATGGCACACAAATCCTGCCTGTCAGCATTCCATCCTCTAGCAGTGCTGAATGACTGGAATGATGCATTCTGATTCTGAACCAGTATTCTGAAGCAGTGGGTGAATAAACTATTTTATCAAAAATCTTTTCCTTGATGAGGAAAACATTCAAAAGGTGCACTTCTAACACTTTCCTTTTGGAATAATGTTTTATAATAGAATAAGGCATGCCCGTGAGTTAGGCCATCTCAGTTTTGCCTAGGTGGCCATTTTTTACCCAGGTTAAGCAATTGGAAGCTCAGATTTCAAAAAGTGCTCCAGGTAGCAAACAGTTAACAATCACTTACTCATCCCTTGGCAGCAATGTGGCACTCAGCTGCGCCTCATGCCACATTACGCTGCTGGGGGTGATTAACAGTTAATCTAACCCCTTCTCATGTTGCTTAAATGATGTCCTTTCTGACTCAGTTTCCTATTGATACACTTTTATTCAAATGTCTAACTATGATGGTCCACACTAGGGTTCTTCAGAATCGGATCTGACAAATTCCCACCACATTGAGGAGGCAGTATAGCGCAGTGATCTAAGGCTCTGAGCTGCAAATTTGGTGACATCCAGCAGACCTGACCTGGGTTTGAATCCCACAGCTTCCACTTGCATACTGTGTAACCCTGAGGAAGTCATTTAACCTCCTTGTGCTCCCAGGTCGCTCCTGTAAAAAAGCTTTCAGCTTAGTGTGCTATACCTGGTTAAACAACTAAATAAAAAAAAAATTTCAGATTTAGAATTTTCAGATTTGCAGCCCGAAAATCCTGACTCCTAAACAGAGCTGAAAAACCTATTTTTACATACGTAAGTTGGATTTACGCCATGCATACCTTAAGACAGGAGTTTTGTGCATGGGTATTGGACCTAATACCAGGGAAGCATAGAGAAAGGTAAGGATTCTGCAGCAGCAAGTCCAGGAGTGGTTACCGGGAGAAAGGCAGCTAAACCAACAAAGATAGAAGTTCAGTCTGAGATTGTACAACCAGCACAAATTATGGAAAAAGAACAGGCAGTGACAGAACCTTAAAGCCTGATGTACTCTTTCAAATGGTGGACTATACAACAAAAAGAGACTGAGAAGCAGAGAGAAAAAGAGATGTAACAACAGGCACAGCAGATGAGGGAAGAGATGCAGTGACAGGCGCAGCGATGGCTGAATGCATTGCAAGCTATCAAAGGCGGAGGATCCGGCACAGATCCAGATGAGCAACAAAATGCAAGCAACTTAAAAGCCATTAAACTTACAAAGTTGTGCCCCTCAGATGATATTGAGGCATACATGACAACTTTTGAAAGAGTTGCCACAGCCTGCCTATAACCAAAGCAGCAATGGACAATCAGACTGGTACCCTACCTGATAGGGAAAGCCCAACTAGCCTACAGCAGTATGGACACTGCAAAGTCAGAAAACTATGACCTTGTGAAAAGCAAAATCCTGAAAAGGTATGACATCTCTGGAGAGACCTACAGGCAGAGATTTCGATCTCTGAGGTACAACTCTGTCGACAATCCTCGAGAAACCTTCACCTGACTCAGGGAACTCCTGATAAAATGGATCCAATCAGAAAGCAAAACAGTCCACACAGATCATCGACACATTTGCCATGGAGCAATTCATCAACATCTTGCCTACAGATGTGCAGCTTTGAGTAAAGGAACACCAACCACAGGGTGGGGAAAAGGCTGTTTCTTTGGCCAAGGACTACCAAATGGCCAGACAGACGCCACAGCAGTGAGGCAACAGCCAAGCACTGGCAAGACCCTCTTTTTATTTATTTATTTCTTGCTTTTTGGGGAAGGTTATTGAGAAGGTGGCTGCGCTGCAACTGGACGATCACCTTGTAACTCACAATGTCTGTGAAGCCCTCCAGTCTGGTTTCAGGAAGAGGGATAGTATGGAGACTGCCCTTGTTCAGGTACTAAATGATCTCCTAATGGTGAGAAATTGAAAGGCTCATGCCATTTTGGTCCTTTTTGATCTTTCAGCAGCCTTTGACACTGTGGACCATGGGGTGCTTTGGGAGACCCTGTGGTTCCTTTGTGGACTGTCGGGTACAGTCCCAAAATGGTTTTGATCATTCCTCGTAAGCAGGTCTCAGAGGGTGGTCACCAGAATTTATTCCTCTGACACCCTCCCTCTATCCTGCGGGGTGCTGCAGGGCTCCATTTTGGCACCATGTTGTTCACAGTGTATATGCTGCCATTGGGAGATATCATCAGGCGATACTGTTTGAATTAGTGTTTGAATAGGTCTACTGCTGCTTTTATTGTTTTTATGCTGTTATTTATTATGTTTGATGTTATTTTGATACGTAGATACGTAGATACATGTTACTTTGATATGTAGAAAAGCGTATTATAAATACATTTTGATTTGATTTGATACGGCTTGAGTTGTCACTGCTATGCAGATGATACTCAGCTGTATATGTCCTTTGTGCCCGGACAGGTTGATGCAATCTCTATGCTAAATAGTTGCCTCTCTGAGATTAAAGATTGGATGAGCTTCAGTTGACTGAGCCTGAATCCAGATAAGACTGAGGTGATGGTTGTGGACCCGGGTCGTGCGGGGATGGGTTTTGGGGCTGGGCACGTGTTGGGCCTATGGCTTGATGGTGTCCAGCTCAGTACCTTAGATTGGGTGCATAACCTGGGCATTATTTTTGATGATGGCTTGACCCTGAAATCTCAGGTGTCAGCTGTGGTTAAATCCTCATCGTACCATCTGAGGAATAATGCCTGGGTGAAACACTTGGTTCCACTGGGTGACCTTCCAACATTGGTCCATGCCTTCATTACTACCTGTCTTGACTACTGCAATTTCCGCTACCTAGGACTGTCTGGGGTTGATATCCACTGCTTGCAGCTGCTGACTGGTACTTTGAGGACCAGTCACATTACGCCTGTGCTGCGCAAACTGCAGTGGCTGCAAGTTCAGTGGTGGATCACCTACAAGGTAGGCTTGCTTACTTTCAAAGCCCTACACGAACAAGCACCCAACTATCTGAAAGATCTCTTGACTCCCTACTCCCCCAATTGTCCTCTCTGATCTGCCGATGAGGGATTGCTAGAGATTTCCAGGGTTCACTTAAAAACTTCTGGAGCTCGCGCTGTTTCATTTGCATCACTGACCCTGTGAAATTCTCTACCTCATCGGTTAAGAGAATGCCTGACCTTCAGTAGCTTTAAAACTATGTTAAAAATGTATTTATTTTCATTGGCTTTTCCAGACTGATTTTAAATAATTTATACTGCTGTCTGTTTTTAATATTGTGACTTATGATGTGTACAGCACCTTGATCTCAAAAAGTGCTACATAAATAAAGGATTGATTGATTTGGTTTACATGGTGCACCAGCTATATTCCAACGGTACATGGATGACATTTTATCCCCTCTCACTGGTTATTGTGCTGCGTACCTGGATGTCGTGGTGTACAGTCCAGACTGGAAAAGCCACCTGCAACACCTACGAGCAGTTATACAAGCTATCAGAAATGCAGGTCTGATTATTAAGCTTACCAAATGTGCTTTGGGCATGCAGGAAACCAGATATTTGGGCTATGTGTTGGGAAATGGAGAAGTGAAGCCAGAGATTTCTAAAGTAGAAGTTGTAGCTACCAGCCTTGTACCTAAAACAGAGAAACATGTCAGATCATTTTTAGGACTGGCTGGTTATTATTGGAGATTTGTTCCCAACTTTGCTGAGTTAGCTACTCCCCTCACTGAACTCACAAAAAACATGGTACCCAAATAATGCAAAATGGACCAGAGTGTGATGAAGCTTTTCAAGCCATTAAGGCTGTGTTTTGTTCAGCCCCTGTTTTAAGAAGCCAAGACTTTGAGAAACCATTTTTGCTTCAAACAGATACATCAGAGGTAGGCCTAGGTGCAGTCCTGAGTCAAAATATAGATGGGAAAGAACATCCTATTCTGTACATAAGTAGGAAGTTGCATGACAGAGAGAAAAGGTACTCCATTATCGAAAAGGAGTGTTTAGCAGCAAAGTGGGCCATGGAGTCCCTGAAGATATTTGCTAGCAACTGATTTTGTTCTTGTAACAGATCACAATCCTCTCTGTTGGCTTAACCAGATGAAAGATAAAAATTCCAGAATTACACAGTGGTACCTGGCACTACAGCCATTTAAATTCACGGTGATACACAAATCTGGTAATGAGAATAGCAATGCTGATTTTCTGTCAAGGTATGGATCAGGAATTGAGGGTTCTAAAGGTTGAAAAAAAAGCAAATGTATGAGTTTAAACTTTACTGTTTGCTGTACTGTTATATAAAAAAGAGAGAAGATGAACATGTGCTTAATTGCTGAAAGCAGCGAATGTTATTAGAGAATAAAATGTTTTGGAAACTTGTTTAATAAAACAGTTTCCCTCTTAAGGAGGGGGTGCATGTGACAGGGTGGAATAGGACCCTGCCCCATTTGTTATGGAGTGAGTGTTTAAATGCGAGGATCTATTCCTTCCTTTTCTGTCTCTTCTCTGTCTGGTTGCGCAACCAAATTTTCCTGTGAGATTTCGGACTTGATCAACCCGAACAGTCTCGCAATTCTTTGCCTCTCTCTGTCTCTCAGTCCTCTCTTGCTGTCTGTCTTTTCCTTGCTTGCATATCCGAAGGTATAAAAATATATGCAAATCAATATGTGGAAATGTAACTGATGTTGGGATCCCTTTTGTTTGGAAAATATATAGTGTTACTGTTGAAATGTATATATTTATAATTTCAGATGACTGCAAAAAGCTGTTGAAAACTAGAGGTTACCTTAGTGCAAATCTTTGAGCCTTGTGCAAAAGCTATGCAAAAGGGGCCTCAGCTAAAGCACACTGTGTTCTAACAACCCTGCCTGATATTTACAAAGACAGGATGTTTGTTTAGAGTGAGGGTTGAAATGACTTACAAAGGAGCTGAGCTGCGACCAGAGATTTAGAAGAAAAAGGGTAACAGAGAATGAAAGAAAACTTTATTTTGCCTTTGTAAATAGTTACCAGTATACTGAACAAGTTTATTTTATGATACTGCTAGTGTAAATAAATAGTTTTTGGTGAATTCTGCAACTGCTCCTGGTTTTCCTATGCTTCCTGACCTGTGCCTTGACGACAACGTATTTAGGATTTAGATTCTATGATTTCATATCTGAAACCTAAATCTGATTTTTAGGTCCTTTTAAGATTTGATACAGAACAGATCTGGCTCAGATCACTTACATTCCTGATTTAATTTAATTCACAAAGCCAAATCCCTTAATTCCCCTGCAGCGGCCATAGCTATAGATTTTGAAAAGGCTTTCAATTCCTTAAACTGGCACTGTCTCTACCAAGTTCTATCTCATTTTGGTTTCTCTCATACATTTTGTTCTTGGATCAAACTATTATATACTTCTACCGCAAAAATTCTTACTAACTCCTCTCTCTCTTCTTCCTTCCAGTTGGAGAGAGAAACCAGACAAGGTTGTCCTCTGTCACCGTCCTTACTCATCCTTGCCATGAACCCTTATCTGCTAGTCTACACCAATCCATCGATATTAAGGGCATACCTATTGGCACTTCTAGATACATTTCTCTCTCCTACGCAGACAATCTTTTAATTCTACTTGAAAATCTAAAAGAGGCAGGGCCCTTGTTGATTAAACAGCTTAACAAATTTACTACAATCTCTGGCTTGGCTTTAAACTATGGAAAATCAGAAATATTACCCCTCAATGCCTACTGTAGACCATTTATGAACTCTTCCCTCGGTTTCTGATGGTCTGCACATGGTATTACCTATCTAGGAATCAACATAACTAGTAACTTGGGGAAAATATGCGACATAAACTTTAACCCCCTCTTGACAATATTAGAACCTCTCTGGACAGATGGAAACTCCTTAATCTCTCTTTTATGGGAAAAGTAGCTGCCATTAAGATGTCCATCTCACCTAAGATTCTCTACTTATTTTCCAATATCCCCTTAATTTTACCCACCCGCTTTTTATCTAAACTCAACAAACTTATTGGACACTTCATATGGGATGGTAAACTACTGAGGTTTAGTCATAATAAGCTTCGTTCTCAGTGGAAGAGAGGAGGTTTTGGACTCCCTTGGTTTTAAGCTTGTTTATGGACATTCCAGACCGTCCAAACCATTAAATGGTTTCATAAACTCTCATCCCATACTCCGCTAAGGGTTACAATGGAATCTGCATCCTGTCCTGGTGGAATCCTTACATCCTTCATCTTTAACCGTCTCTCACCCAAACTTAAATCACATCTCACTATTTCAGCGTCAGTCTTTTATTGGAAGCAAATTCACAAATTTTAAAAATCAAACTTAATCCCAAGTGCTGACTTGCATCAAACAAGCGATCCCAGAAGTCAATGCTACAAGTCCCCAATGTCACAAAGTTAGACCATCTCCCCGATGGTCTACCCTTGCATCCATGGGTAGACCCTGGCAATGGGGCAGGCTGCCATAAAACAGGTAGACTGTCGCAAATGCGTCAATGCTTCTGGAGTAGCGCAGGGTTGTGTTCAGGAGCCTTGACACATTTGCGGGGCACTTTGTGGCATATGCAGGACTTGCTGCAAGCCTTACATCTCCCTTCTGGAATTGGGCTCATCATCTTGGGAAAATAAGCATGAGACGCTAATGCACATTTTTAACGTTGAAATGAGGGGTTCAGTCTGAAGCTAATAGCTGAAAAGGCACATACAAGATCAGGGAATATTTTTGGTAATAGTCATCCTGGACCGATCACACTAGCAGGGCAAATCTAATCTGGATTGCCACCCCTGGGGATCCACACCTTGCCTGTCCCACTCTCCTCCCCTATTTCTGTCTTCCCTACTGCAGTCCAGCCTCAAAACAGACATGAGGTGTCCATTGTGGTAATGGAATTGCTTCTCCAGGTGGACCCTGTGTTGTGATACTTCTCAGGAGCAGCACCACTTTAGTCCTGAGGGTAGCTATCTCTTCACCTGGCACAGTGAATGGCTTGCACGCTGGGTTCCCCCAACCTCCAAGATCACCTGCTGGAAAATTATTTTGCCCCTTCCGCTGCAGCTAACCAACTGCCCTGCACGCCAACCTCTTCATAGCCAGCATTGTAAATGATATTCAATCAGTACAAAAATTTCAGGAAGATATTGATAAGTTGGTAGAATGGGTTAGTACAAGTAGGTTAACTTTAAACCAGAACAAATGTAAGATTATGCATTTTGGACACAATAATGTGGGGGCAACACACCATTTATATGGAAAACCTATAAAAACAACAGATGAAGAAAAGAATCTGGGAATTTTGATAAAAAAGGACTTAAATATCTCAGTACTGTGTAGGGCGGGAGCAACCAAGGCTCATATTTAGGAATATTACTTCCGGGGACAAAAGCGTAATAGTTCCACTCTATGTATCATTGGTGAGGCCACACCTGGAGTACTGTGTCCACAACTGGGCTCCAGATAGAAAGAAGGGCATCCATTTATTAGAGAGAGTTCAGAGGAGAGTAACCAAGAAGATAACATCAATAAAAAATATGGACTACACGGTCAGGTTGATGGTACTAGAATGATATAGCATGAGATATTGCAGGCAAAGAGGGGATTTATGCCTAGTTTTTGAGGCAACCAAGGATAGTAGCTTATGGGAAAATATTGGTCTAGCAAACAACAATGGTAGGTATAACAGATTCCATCAACAACTGCTAAGAGGGGAAAATTATAGAACAAACCACAGAGGGAATTGGATAAATAAAAGGGTTATTAACATCTGGAATGTATTACCACGGGATATCATTAACAGTACATCACTGGAGAAATTTAAAAACTTTCTCAGCGTTTATATGGGAAATAAAAAATACATCTCTTAATAACAATAGGCGAGTCTTCAAGGCCATAAGGCTACTGACTCATATCTTCTGTGATTCTGTGATCCTCCCAGTTTGCACATATGGCATGTGTGGTGTCTGTACACCTGTAGAATCTCATATTCAGCATAGCTACAGGAAAGCTACAAAGCATTGCAAAACTGGTTTATTAATCAAAAATGAGTGCTCAGTTATTAAATGGAGACTAATGTATATGGAGGAGCCAGGTGTGTAATGAGATGTTTGCATACCCAAAGTGCATGATGCTATATAAACAAGGGCAGTGCACAAGGCTGATATTTGTATTTGTATCTGTATCTATATCTGTATCTTCATCTCCCTCTCTCTCCTCCCTCCCTCCTCCCCTCCCCCTCTCCCCTCCCTCCCTCCTCTCCTCTCCTTCTCCTTCTCCCTCCCTCTCTCCCTCCCTCCCCTCTCCCCTCTCTCTCTCCCCCTCCCTCCCCTCCCCTCTCCCTCTCTCTCTCTCTCTCCTCCCCTCTCCTCTCTCTCTCCTCCCCTCTCCCTCACTCTCTCTCTCTCTCCCTCCCCTCTCCTCACCCTCTCTCTCTCCTCCCTCCCCTCACCTCTCCCTCCCTCTCTCTCTCTCCTCCCTCCCCCTCCCTCTCTCCCTCCCCTCTCCCTCTCCTCTCTCCTCCCTCCCCTCCCCTCTCCTCCCTCTCCTTCTCCTTCTCCCTCCTCTCTCTCTCTCTCCTCCTCCTCACCCTCTCTCTCTCTCTCTCTCTCTCCCTCCCCCTCTCTCACCTCTCCTCTCTCTCCTCCCTCACCCTCTCCTCTCTCTCTCCCCTCTCCCTCACCCTCTCCTCTCTCTCTCTCTCTCTCCTCCCCCTCCCTCCTCTCCCTCTCTCTCTCTCTCCCCTCTCCTCACCTCTCCTCTCTCTCTCTCTCCCTCCCCTCTCCCTCACCCTCTCCTCTCTCTCCCTCCCCACCCTCTCCCTCTCTCTCTCTCTCTCCCTCCCCTCACCCTCTCCCTCTCTCTCTCTCCCTCCCCTCTCTCTCTCTCCCCTCCCTCCCCTCTCCTCTCTCTCTCTCTCCTCTCCCTCCCCTCCCCTCTCTCTCTCTCTCTCTCCTCCCCTCTCCTCACCCTCTCCCTCTCTCTCTCTCCCTCCCTCACCCTCTCCCTCCTCTCTCTCTCTCTCTCCCTCTCCCTCACCCTCTCCCTCTCTCTCTCTCTCCTCCCCTCTCCCTCCCTCTCCCTCTCTCTCTCCCCTCCCCTCTCCCTCTCTCTCTCCTCTCCCCTCACCCCTCTCCTCTCTCTCTCTCTCTCCCTCCCCTCTCCCTCACCTCTCCCTCTCTCTCTCCTCCCCTCACCTCTCCTCTCTCTCTCTCTCCCCTCACCCTCCACCTCTCCCTCTCTCTCCCTCCCCTCCTCTCCTCTCTCTCTCTCCTCTCCCTCCCCTCCTCTCCTCTCTCTCTCTCCCCTCTTCTTCTCCATCTCCCTCCCCTCTCCCTCACCCCTCTCTTCCTCCCCTCTCCTCTCCCCTCTCCCTCTCTCTCTCTCCCCTCCCCTCTCTCTCTCTCCTCTCCCTCTCCTCTCTCTCTCTCTCCCTCTCCTGATCCTTCTCCCTCCCTCTCCTCTCCCCCTCCCCCTCCCCTCTCCTCTCTCTCTCTCCTCCCCTCCCCTCTCCTCTCTCTCTCCCCTCTCCCTCTCCCTGTCCTCTCTCTCTCTCTCCCCTCACCCTCCCCTCTCCTCCCTCTCCTCCCCTCTCCTCACCCTCTCTCTCTTCCTCCCCTCTCCCTCCCCTCCCCTCTCTCTCTCCCTCCCCCTCCCTCTCCCTCTCTCTCCCTCCCCTCTCCCTCACCCTCACCCTCTCTCTCTCCTCCCCCTCCCCTCACCTCCCCTCTCTCTCCTCCCCTCCCTCTCTCTCCTCCCCTCTCCCTCACCTCACCCTCTCTCTCTTCCTCCCCCCCCTCACCCCTCCCCTCTCTCTCCTCCCCCTCTCCTCTCTCTCTCTCTCTCCCTCTCTCTCTCCCTCACCTCTCTCCTCACCTCTCCTCCCTCCCCTCTCCTCTCTCTCTCTCCCTCCCCTCTCCTCCCCTCTCCCTCCTCCTCTCCCTCTCTCTCCTCCCCTCTCCCTCTCTCTCCCCTCCCCTCTCCCTCTCTCTCTCCCCTCTCCATCTGCCTTTGTTTTTGTAGCAGAGTTTACAAATATCTTATTTTACATTGCAGACTTGTTTCTGTTGTTAATGACAGAAGACCAAAGAATGGATTTTCAAAATGAAGTGGGGCTATATCCTACGCCACAACTGCAATTGCAGTCCAAAATCTCCACAGCTGTGGAAATTTGTATTTTCATTCCATGGCATCTGTGGGAGATATTATGGCTGGTCCCACCAGGCGTAACATTTTTTTACTGCAACTACAGGGGAAAAACAACTACAGGTTGCTGGAAACTGTGGAGCCGGTCATAAACCGGCTCTGCCTTTGAAAATACCATGCCTACGGGAAAAACTACAGCTCCACAACTGCCAACCCACTTGCATCAGGTTTCCCCCGCAGCTGTGGAATTTTCAAGGGCTCTGAAAATCCGGCCCTGAGAGTTTAAAGGACTTCAGTAAAATGTATGCAGTGGTATCATGAAAATCTACATTTATGTAATGAGCAGTAGCAATCATAGCTGTTTCACATCAGCAGACACCAAGGTCTGATGCTACTTTATGTGATCTATCACGAATACCAATACAGTATTTAAAGAGCAGCTGACGCCATTGGTAAAACTTTGAAAACATAATATTTAGGCACAACTCAGCTCGTGTTTCATACTGTATATCTTCTATATATTTCTCCTCTCCATTATTTATTACTGAGGAAATCCTCACAAAAACAAGATCTTTATCCCATACAGTTCACCTGCCTCTGTTGCTTATTCCCTACTTGAAATTATTATGCTCTGTTGTGACATCACAGTCTGTTGCCATGACAATACCTGTGATGTCACAAGCAGAGTACTATGACATCAGGTTGGGAAGAAGAAATAGGGAGCTGATTGGCCCTCAAGGAACAACTATCCTGTTCTCATGCACATGACCTCAGCAATTAATAATGGGGATAAGAAATGCAGAGCTAATGAGAAATAAAAGCTGCTTTATGTCCAAATATTATGTTTCTCAAAGTTCTTCCCAAGGCGTCAGTGGTTCTTTAAGAGTGATATTTGTATTTGTAAAAAGGGTTGTAGTTGTGTGCATTTGTCCTGAAAAGTATTTGTTTTGCACAGGCCTAATAGAAATCCCAAGAGTGAAGCATGTGAGTTTTATTAAAGCATTACACGAGGGTGTGCGCAAAATCTCATTACACAATCCCTTCCCATATTTTACTTTTTAATAATTGCTAGCTTTTCATTTTTTGCCAGACAATATTTGGGCAGGCATAGCACTAGTCGCCTGTGCCCCCCACAAAGGACACTTTACTCTAGGGTGTGTGAGAGATGCTCCATTGGCCACTAAACTTGTGCTTTTGCACACACATTTGGCAGTCCGGTTGCGGAACATAGTTTTTTTGTGCTCTCTATGTCCATGCTGTGAAAAGTTTAGTGAGTTATGAGATGCTGTCACTTCCTGCTGTTTTTAAAGACAATGGCCTGGATATTTAAAGCAGTTGTGCATGGTGCAACTGCGGAGATGTGCCATACAACGATATTCAGTGGGAGCAACTGGGCAGCACAAGTAGCAGTGTGCCAATGCACAACAGTAATGAATGCATGCGCAACATCAGTGGGTGGACCCAAGAATATGTGGCACAGTGCAATATTCAATCCCCGACTGATGGGGCAAGTGAGGAGCAACTGCCAGTTGCGCAGAGCAGACTTAAGCCCATAAAAACAGGGAGCAAGTTGGAGGCACTTGTGCAGAGGGCAGCAGGACAGAGGAGACAGACAGCGTCTGAGGTGGAAGAAGGAGATGGGGAGAGTGAGAAAGAGAGAAGGAAAGAGAGGAGAGTGGAAGTGAGGGGGGGAGTGAGACTGCGACATACAGGGAGGCCCACAGAGGGAGTGTGATGGAGTGGGTGCCAAGCACAGCCACCTGACCTAAGGGGAGTGACACAGGCACCCACAGGGGTGGGTGTCAAAGCCCACAGCAAACACCAGCCGGGACAGGATATGCAAGAGGGGGCCCTGCCGAGTGACAGGCACTGCCCCACAGAGTCGGGGGGGCTGGATGCCCAGGGGGTGACAGGACAACAGGAGCCATGGCCAGTGTGGTATTCCAGATGGAGGCCATAATGAGGGGTGTGAATAGGTAGGAGGTGGAGCAACGTGGCCGTGGAAGGGCCCATCGATGGTACACCCAGAACAGGCGGTACCGGCCCCGCACCAGCTTTGAGAGCCACGCTGACACTGAGATCATGGGCCAGTATCACCTGAACCAGGCAATTCTGAGGCAGCTCTGTGAGCTGTGCAGTGAGGAGATGCAGGCACCCACCCGACAGAGCCATGCCCTGACAGTGGAGACAAAGGTAACAGCTGTCATGTGCCTGCTCACCACGGGCACCTTCCAGAGACCAAGAGGGGACACCACAGGCATAACCGAGTCAGCCACGTCATGGCTCCTCACACTATTTCTCAACACCCTGCTGCCACATGCTGCGGAATACATCCACTTCCCCAGCACACAGGCAGAGCATACAGCAACCATGCAGGGGTTCCACAGGGTAGCACATATGCCTGGCATGCTGGGGGCCATCGACTGCACCCATGTGGGCATCCGTATGCCACTTGGTGAATAGGGGGTAGCCTACATCAACAGAAAGGGCTACCCCAGTATCAAATGCCAAGTGGTGTGCGATGCCATGGGTCGCATAACCAATATCTGTGCCACATACCCTAGGGGAGCACATGATGACTTCATCTGGCACAGCTCGGCACTGTGCCACAGGTTTGAGAGTGAGGAAATCTCCACAGGTCACCTAGTGGGTGAGTATCGTGAGACCACAGGCAGCAGGATACAGTAGGGCATGGAATGGGGGTGGCTAGGGCAGGGGGGCTGCCAAGGACACACGGGAAGGACACGGGGCACAGTGACAGGGGACACTAGGCTAACCATCTTTCCCTCACTACACAGGTGACAGTGGCTAGCCACTCAGGCCCTGGCTGTTCACCCCATACCGGCAACTGTCGTCCCGGTAGAGGAGCAGTACAATGAGACCTGCACGGAATCACGAGACATCATTGGGCGTGAGTTCAGGATGCTGAAGGCACAGTTCTGTTGCCCAGACACAGGTCAGCGGTGCCCCACAGCACAGTCCCTCAAAGGCCTGGGGCCTATTCCTGGCCTGCTGCATGTTGTACAACATGGCCATTGACCATGGAATAGCTGTTGAGGCCAAAGAGGGGAACAGAAGTGGGGATGACGTGGGTGAAGGGCTGGGAGGTGGTAGGCAGCCCCCCCACCAGGTGGAGGGATCTCCTGCTAATGAGGATGGCATGCCAGCAGTGGGACACCATAGCACAAGAGCACTATGGTGCACGCAGATAGGTGGACACACACCCAAGCACAGAACCGACGCAGTGACAAGGCACCCAGCCATGCGTGGGCATGGCCATGGGCATGCACACACAGACATGTGGCTGGGGCGGGAGGGCCATGACACATGATCACACACAACACCACGCACCACTGCACCGCGACCGACACACACACCCTCCCAAACACTGGCACGTGCCCAGGTGCCAGCAAGTGGTGTGGATCAGACACAGAGCACCGGTGCACATGTGCAACCGATGCTGGGTTGGCATAATTATGCACACACCACAGGGACCAAGGGCAGTGAAGTGCACTCACAGGCAGTGTGTGTCACAACACACAGCTGCCATGACCGTGTCATGCACACACACACACACAAAACGCCCATGTGCACACAGGGCTGTGGCTGCAGACAGTGGAAGGTGGTGTGGCCTTCAGGTCCACCGTGTGGACACACAGCCACCACGGACATGAGGATGGCTACGCCATGGCCACCAATGAGACTCAGACTGTGCTATGGCCTCGGGGTCTTGAGCTGCCCCCAGGGGTGAGACTACGGGACCGTGACCGGGGCCTCGCAGGAGTCTGCAGGCTCCTAAACAGGCCTCTCCAGGCATGCCTGGGATACCCACAGCAAAGTCTAGCATCGACACTGTTGGGGTCACCCAGCGCTGGGGCCATGGGATGGACAGCGCACTCTGCAGTGTCTGTGGTGGTCCACCATGCCCTGTGGCAGCCAGTGGGGCAAGGCCGACCGAGATCGCATTGGCAATGTGGTCCAGGGCTGTGGTTGTGTCCTCCTGCAGGTGATGAATGTCCTCCAGGACCTGCGCAGTGCCCCTCTCGCAATGCTTGGCTACCTGGTGCACCTCTGCATGGAAGGCCTGCATCCCTGCCATGAGCAGCACCTGTTGCTTCATGGAGGCCCGCAGTAATTGGGTGTGCTCAGCCACATGGCGCCGACCCACCGGTGGTGTACGACCACGTTGCACGGCCCCCCGCTCAGGTGGGTGCTGCACAGCGGGGTCCTCCTGGGGTTGAGCAATGTCAGGTGCTCCAGCGGTGGATGCTGCTCCTGGCCACCCAACGTCTCCAGCTGTCTGCTGCCACTTCCCCTCCAGCCCCTGTGCATTGGCCAGCACCTGTGTGGTTGCACCACCACCCTGTGTACTCAGCAGCACCAGCGGCAGTGGTGGGCAGCTGTTCCACCACCAACAGGCCACTGGCCGTGCCACCAGTGGTGGTGGACTGGTGTCTCCATGACAACACCTCCCACCGTCCAGGACTATGGTCAGTTCATCATCTGTGTCGGACCCCGCTCCGACCTGTGTCTCCGCACAGAGCACGTCATGGCTGGCGTCCTGCTGGAACACAGCCAGGGCCTCATCCACCACTGCTTCTTCATGCTGGTGCAGTGGCGTGGCAGTAGAGCTACCGCCCACCACGATGGTGACTGGGACCAAGAGCTCATTTGGGATGGAAAGCAAACAACCCTGCACACACCAACGTGGGGCACAAGGAAAGAGCTGGATACTCACAGTGCTAATAAAGTGCAGATCTATTGTTCACTGCAACACACAGGAGTGCAGGTAAAACTGCTGACTCTGTCTAAAAAAGTTGGTGTATGCACAGTTGTTTGGTTCCCACTCAGTTCTGTTTATAAGCAGCACCACCTACTCCCTGATGGCTTCTTTTGTTTGTCTTAACTATTTAGGGTTGCTGGGGGGTGGCTAGGGGAGGAGAGGATTGAGCCTCCAATGGACAGTTCTTCTCTCCTGAGGAGGGAGGGTTTGCTGCCTCTGCTGAAGACTGCCACCCAGTGGGGGTCTAGTGGCAGGGCAAGCTAGGGGCAGCAAGAAGGAAGGGAGCTGTGGAAATTCCCTGGCATGTATGTGCCTCCATGTACATGCCCTCGCATGTATGCCTCAGATAGGGGAGGGAAGAAACTCGCATGCACGCCTCAGGTAGGGGAGGGAAGAAACTTGCGTGCAAGCCTCAGATAGGGGAGGGAAGAAACTCGCGTGCACGCCTCAGGTAGGGGAGGGAAGAAACTCGTGTGCGTGCCTCAGGTAGGGGAGGAAAGAAACTTACATGTATGCCTCAGGTAGGGGAAGGAAGAAACTCACATGCATGCCTCAGGTAGGGGGGGGAAGAAAAGCTGCAGGGACATGGATGGTAGAGTAAGCATACATGACATCCCTGTACCACCACCAGGACCCTGCTGGCCCAGATCTGGAAAAAGGGCTGGACAGGTAGTTCATACATGGAAAAGACTCCAGATGGTCTGTCAGTTGCTCCGCCACCACGTTCTCAATAATCTTCCCTAAAGAGGGAAGGCTAGAGATAGGCCTGTAGTTCACTAGTACATCAGGGTCCAAGGAAGAATTTTTTAGAAGACACATATCCATCACTGTTTTACAAAATGCATAAAGTAGAAGATAAGGCACAGAAAAAACTGGGCCCAGATATTCTGACTGCGCTGGGCAGTGGCGCAAGCCTGGGCACAGTGCAACTGGGCAGCATCAGGGCCAGGTGATATTCAACGGTGATTCGCCATGGTGCAGCACCGTTGAATATGGCAAGGTCGGCGCACATACTGCGCATGAGAAGTGGCACTATGCCAGTGCAAGCCACAGAGGGACCATGGGATGCGCCAGCTCAAGTGCAGTTGTGCTAGGCGCATCAACTGTGATATTCAGCCAAGGGCTGCAAATGAGGCCATAATATATGCAAGATGCAAATAGGGTCATTTGCATGTCATTATGGCTCCATTTGCGTGTGTTGTACAAGGCATCTCAGTGAAATGCGCCTGGAGCCCTGTTTAGCTGCTGTCATTGGGGGTTGGGTCCCTGGTGGGCTATTGTACCCTCTCCACTCCTGTACGCCTAATCAATTAACCTGGTTGTCTAGTGATTCCCTTCCCATATGCCTGATCGCAGGCTGTTGTAATGTTAAATATTAGCCTGGTGGTCCAGTGGTACTTCCCTCCCAACCCACCCACCCACCCACAGAGGACCCCAGCCACCCAGCACCACCCTCCATCATGGGGCGGCAGCACCACCCCACATACTGCCTGGCTGCCCACTGAATGACAGTGTACAGTATGATCTGTATGCCTATTGATCCACAGAGTGGACCAATGGGCTTGCAGACCATACTGTACTACACAGGACCAGATATGTGAATGAATGCGTGGGTGGCCAGCATTTGAGCCTTTTATTTTCAGCTCAACTTTGAGCACCAGTGTGCGATGCATGTAGGGGTTGTGCCAGCATATGCACCATTCATCCCGGGCTCAATATTGGGATGTGCCGTATATGCATGGGCACGCCCCCTGCATCTGTGCCGCATACATTACCAATGCACCCCGGCACATTGGGAGTTGTGTCGCGCAACCTGCCCCTTTGAATATTGCACCGGGGTGCATTGGGGGGGTTGCTCATGGTGCAGCCCCTTTGAATATCTGGGCCTGGGAGTCCATTAAGCCTGTCTGATGTTCCTATGTTGCTTTTTTGAGCCCCTACACAGTTTTCCCCTTCCCCTGCCCCTCCCTTTTGTTCCTACTTACTCACTTGAAAATGTCCCATTAGGTTTTGAACCCCAGAATAATCCCAGCATGGGTCATATTATTGGCTAAACTGATCTGCCCATCCACAACCCACTCAGTGACGAAGTTCGTTCTGATGTGCTTCTTGTATCCCTGCCCACTCCTCACCCCCACTAGCTTAAGGTTATGTCCTGGCTGTTGTGTTGTTCCTGAACTTCAGTAACTCTCTGGAGTCCACTCTTTTATATCCCCGAATGTATTCATAGGTTTCTGTTAGGCCTCTGCAAAACAAATACTGTACTGTTCAGGACAAATACACACAAATACGGCCCTTTTTACAAATCCGAATATCACTCTTAAATTCTGTATTTGTATTTGTGATAGACAGATCACATAAAGTAGACCTGGACCTTGGTTTACACTGACGGGAAACACTAATGACTACTACTGCTCATTGCGTGAATGCATATTGTTTGATAACTCTGCATATTTTATTGAAACCTTTCAAACCCTTGGTCTAGTGTCATCATTAACAGCAGAAACAAGTTTGAAATACAAAATCAAATATTTCGCAAACACTGATGTGCAAATAAGTACAAATACAGATATAAATACAAACAAATACTAATAAAACCAACAGTAAATCTTTTTTCTCGTATATTAATTCACTTAAAAAACCCATATGCCAGCAGACCCATTACAGTATAATGACACCACAATATATGAACCCTGTGACATGGCTAATATTTTTAACACAAAATTTTGTGAAATATTCCAGTCTTCACAGAACATAGTTAAACAAGCAAATTTTAAGGAGGAACCTATTATAATATCTGATGAGTGCATCTTCAAGAAATGATCCTCACTTAAGGGTAAGACCAGAACTTCACCCAATCACATATCTGGCTAGGTCTTACATTTGCTCGCCAACTGTCTGGCACATCCCCTCAAGGTACTTTTTGAAAAATGTTTAAACTTAAATTTTATCCCTGAAATATGGAAAACAGCTTATGTAATCCCTATACATAAAAAGAGGCAGAGGAATAACTCGGAAAATTATAGACCTGTACGTCTAACATCCCCTCTATGCAAAGCATTAGTATGTGTATTCTTTATTACTTTATTTCCCCAGCTCTGGACAATCTGGATAGTGCCCAGCATGGGTTTAAAAAAGGTTGAAGCTGTCTAACCAACCTATTATGTTTTTACGAGGATGTTAGCAGTCAGCTCAACAATAAAATACCATATGATGTTATTTTTATCGATTTTAGTAAGGCATTTGACTCAATGCCCCACTGGGCCTTAGCAGTAAAACTACACAATACAAACATCAACAAGAATACAGTTAATTGGACTTCCAACTGGCTGACAGACAGGACACAACGGGTTCTAATCACTGGACAGCTTTCTGATACCAGCAAGGTTACTAGCAGGTCCCACAGAGCTCTGTGTTAGGCCCTGTCTGTTCCAAGCTTTTATAGGAGACTTAACGAATAACAGTTTTTCTTCAGCTACCAAATATGCAACTTATGTTAAAATTGGAGAACCGTGTTCAAACGCCGAGCAAACAGCTTCCATTCAAAAAGACCTGGATTCCATCACACAGCGGGTAACTAAGTGGGAGATGAAATTAAACTCCAACAAATGCAATGTTATGCATCTGGGTCCAATTAATCCATGTTTTACGTATAAATTAGACAGCAATATACTAATAACTACTTCCAATGAAAAAGATCTAGGGGTCAACATATCTGAGGATTTTCTTCCAACTTCTTAGATTAATGGGGCTATTCTCAAGGCCACTAGAGGTACCTGGTCAATCAGAAGAAACATAAATATCCAGAAATAGCAAAGTGATGATGTCTTTGTACAGAGCATACTGTATGTCCATCCACACTGAAATTATGTTTCACAATTATAGAAACATAGAAGTTGATGGCAGATAAAGACTGCAAGGCCCATCCAGTCTGCTAATTTCTTTTTCTACCTTATGAATGTGCCATCTGCCTTTGCTCTGTCAATGGCCTATCTATTCATTCTCATCTGTATTGCTCCCTTATGCCTATCCCATGCCTGTTTGAAGCCCTGCACTGTATTCATATCCACCACTTCCTGAGGTAGGCCATTCCATGCATCCACCACCCTTTCTGTGAAAAAGAACTTCCTCACATTACCCCTTAATCGGCCTCCCTCTAATCTCATGCTGTGTCCTCTTGTCCTGCTACTTTTCTTATATTGAAACATGTTAGACTTTTTCACCTTGTTAATGCCCTTAAGGTGTTTGAATGTTTCAGTTATTATGGTGCCCATTTAGGAAATCAGACACCATATTATTAGAAAATCTACAAAGGAAATATACCAGACTCATCACAGGTTTTTATACTGTCACCTATGAATCAAGAATTGAATCTCTGAATTGTATGCCACTAACTACTCGACGTCGTAGAGGGGAGCTCCTCTTTATGTATGACATTATGCAGGACCCATTTTTATTAACTGTATTAGGATTCAAATTCAAAAACAACATCTATAACATCAGAGATCATCCTCTACAGTTATATGGTAGAACATTTAACATAATGGCATGGAAATATTTCTATACTTTAAGAACTATTAATCCTTGGAATGCACTCCCTATTGAGGTAATTACAAACAATTTGAAACTAGTATTCAAGCGCTGACTGGATAAATTTATACTTTTAGGTGCAAAAATTGATTATTATTAAATAAAAGGAGCAACCATGGGCCTCCAAGCCTCCTAGCTCCTGCAACTCCTTATTATGATCCTTAGTATGAAATACATACAAATACAGGGAAATCCAAATACAGATACAGATACAAATCCAAATACAGATACAAATACAGATACAGATACAAATCCAAATACAGATACAGATACAAATCCAGATACAGATACAGATACAGATTCAAATACAGATACAGATACAAATCCAAATCCAAATACAGATACAGATACAGATACAAATACAGATACAGATACAAATACAGATACAGATACAAATCCAAATACAGATACAGATACAAATCCAGATACAGATACAACTCCAAATACAGATACAAATACAGATACAGATTCAAATATAGATACAGATACAAATCCAAATACAGATACAAATACAGATACAGATACAAATCCAAATACAGATACAAATACAGGTACCAAAAATCAGCCCCATGCTCAGCCCTGGTTTCTATCATGTCCCCTTCCCTTCCTCTTGTCCTCCAAGTAGTACTTGTTAAGACTGTCTAATCATTCCTGAGAGCTCTTATCCTGTGCTTCTGCATCATTTACAGTACATAGCCCTCCACTGGACAGTGTCTCTAACCTCTTTTTTTATTCTATAACCATTTATTGCACTGTATAATATGTGTTATACTGCCTGAACCTGTTATATTTGGAGTTTACATTTGTCATCTTTGCTGCTATTATATTTCTCCCCCTCTTGTAGCCCCCCCCCCACACACACACACACCGATGCCTGTGGAAATGACCTGTTTCACAGCTCGGTAGGTCTTTCCTGGTAAAACTTTAAAATAAATAAATACATGGAACTGCCTGCCCCAATGGCAGGGTTTTCCTTTAGGTACCCATGAGCTGCCCAGCACTAACTTTGCTGCCCACATCTATTGATTTGCAGGCCGTAAAGTACTTGTACTGAGAGCAGTGACTAGAGCAGGAGTAAGAAATCTAATTTGTTGGCTCAGCTGGTGCCACCTTTGATGTGTGTCTGTGTTGCCACACTGGATATAGGGCTACCTGATACCAATGAGAGAAGTGTGAGCATAGCTGTGCAGTGTGGATTCCTTCCGATGTGCACCTCAGTTGCATCCGACCATAGCACAAGCCAGACAAACACACTGAGAGGCACAGCAAATGTGTTTCATGGGTAAGTGCCCTTATAAATAAAGAACTGTGGGGCACGTGGAACTACAGGTAGCCATCTGTACCACCTCCAACCCCTGGGAGACCAAGCAGCAGGTCAAAGAGCAGCACCACAACCGATCAGGCTCTGAGGATCCTGCAACCCCACAGGAGGAATTTGTTTTTCATTTATGTCTGTGTTACATCTCATGGTGACAAATTTGAATTCTTGGGTATGTTTCCCAGATATCTCCATTATATCGCATTTAATATTTCTGAAATGGGCACTGGAGCAAGGAGACTGGCGAACAGTAGAGATGGAGACATATATGAGAAATATTTGAGAAACAGTATGAGTGACACATGTGAAAATAGATGAGTAATAAAAGCTACCAGATTGATAAATAAAGGAGACTGATTGATTGATTAAAATTATAACATAGTTTGCCATGTTTGACAATCAGGCTTGTTTCCAGCTGTGACCAAGGGGAGGAGGAAGTATCAAGGAGACGTAATACAGGCAATCCTAATATAGACAAAATAAATAATGATTCAAACGAAATGTATAATCTTCAGAATACTAACGCACACTCAAAATGGGGGAAAAAGGCACCCCATAATGTAGTGTAGGGAAAAAGGGCTATCTAAACTACAAAAGGCAGATACAAGTACCACATTTCCACCATGAGGGAGAACTGCATGAACCTGTAAGTAATATCTTCCCTATAGAAGCTATTTTGTGAATATTAGTTCCAATCTGTTACTGTTCCATTTTCACTGGCCTCCCAGTAGTCCTACAGAGAAATAACTGAGAAACACATATACCATCAGCCCAGTGCCCCCCCTCCCCCCAAAAAAAAAAAAAATTTCAGTGGCAGCACCAAAGCACCAACACTGCCCTGGGCCTCAGTAAGGATATTAAAAAAAAAACTCCCACCATAGGCAAGCACCATGATCCGCCCACCTCCATGGTCAGTCGCAGTCTTACAGTGCTCCTTTGTGGCAAAACAAATATGGTGTCCTGTGATCAGCTGGTTTTACTATACAGAGTGAGCAAGAGCATGAGTGCTGTCATTCGGGAGCAGGTGGCCAGCAGCAGAGGAGGGTGGCCCTGTGTCCGACCTAACTGTAAGGTCTGGAGAGGGACACGGGGATGCTTTGCCCTCCAAACAAATTTCTGAATCTGTTCTTGCCAGTTCTGAAGCTGCTTTTGCACTGAGCACTCTTCAAAACTATAAACACATGGGGATCTGGTTCATGTTAATAGTCTGTATCCACGAATTAAAAGGGAGACGAAACAAAGACCACCGTAAAAAAATCAGCTTTCAACGTTGTTTGAAGAGGGATGTACGTAGTTATCCTCAAACACAGCCACTGATTTGAGGCCCCAAACTGATTCCAAAATATTTCAAGGCTGTAATGCCAATTTATTTATTTATTTATTGAAATGTTTCACCAGGAAGGCACACTGAGCAACAAGTTGCTCGTCTCCCGGTGCAGCCTGGGGGGAAGTGGAGCATGAGGATATATACATAGATTTGAAACAGTAACAGAGATTTACATGTAGATTACATACAATATATACAGAGGGTAAACAGTAATGAAGCGATGAGACAGCAGTGTGCAACAGTTATGGGCTAGCTGGGTACAGTGATAACAGTGTTCAACTTGGTAAATACAGTAGCACAACATGACATTAATGGTATACTCTATGTGTCCCATAAATGGGAAGCATGAATATGGCTAAGTGGAATTCTAGTGGGGGGGCAACAGACAGTACAAGATAGCAAGGTAATACAACAGTATGAGTTAGCTAAGGTAAGACAGAAATGCAAATGCGTCAAGAAGTGCAAAAAGAATAAAAAGATTAGGATTAGCCATCAGAAACAAGGTCTGGATATGCACAGGGACTTGTGAAAGAAATACCAGCACCTCGGTTTTGGTGACATTTAGGGTATACCCTGAGAGTTGCGAAAACTGCCCTTTCAAAGACATCACTGCTGGCAAAGAGGCCACTGGGTTACTCAAACAGAGCAGCACATTGTCTACATAAAGAGCTACTTTATGCTCCGGTCCGATTATCATCACCCCTCTCCCCCGGATTTGTGCATCTAAACGGATGTTCTGGGCTAGGGGTTCAATATATAAAGCAAATAAAATGGAGAAGAGAGAGAGAGGGCAGATCTGAGGGATTTGTCTACCCAATTGTACACTCAGGAATCTATAACCATTAGCCCTGACATAGGCACAAGATTATTGGTATAGAGACTTAATAAATCCAATAGAAGTGGCAGGGAAACCAGACCTGGGAAGGACCCCTTAGAGATATTCTCAAGAGACCTGATCAAAGGTCTTTTTGGCATCGAGACTCATTAAAGGAGAACTACTGCCACAGCTAATACAGCAACAGCTGCACAGATTGGAGCTTCAGTATCCTGATTCCTCCCCTGTAGGCACAATCTTCAATGAAATATATATTCAAAACTGAATACTCATAAAATGTAACCTGGCCCACATAGCGGGAAGTATTTTCTAACATCCGGGTACTCACCCCCAAGACTGCACTGCTAACAATGAGATATGCTCATTCTGCTGGCATTTTCTCTGAGAGTTTTTGTGAGGCATTTTGTCTGATGGAGGATTCGCTTAAATAGTTCATTAACTCTTAAATGTTTGTTGTCTTGTCTGGAGGAGAATGAGTTTGAAAATGTAACTATTTAACTGTTTCTGCCTGCTGGGGGAGAGCATTCTTTACCCTGAAATAGTGAAGCCAATCAAGTAGAAGTTGCTAATTTGAATCTCTCTTTAACTGTTCAAGGAGGCATTTTGTCTGTTCATTCTGCTGGCTGCTGGAAGGAGTAGGAGTGTGAGCCTGAATCTTTCTAGGAGGCATTTTGTCTCTGACAGTTTTTTCGCTCCCATCTTCCCCCACCTCCACACATTATTAAATGCTTAGTTAGTTGGGAGGAGCATATAGGCTCTGCCCAGAGGTGGGCTGATAACTAAAGGGCAAATAAAATTAAAAGGAGGAGGAGCTGCTGGCTATATCACGTAAGTGGACATTTGTACATTTAAATTGCAGGATCTTGTCAGTTTCACTCTGTTAGGAATAGGATACATTTGACAGGGGCACAGAGCAGAAAGGGGCAAGGGCTGCGGAAACGTATCAGGATCATAAACAAAGCAACTCTGTAAAAGGGAGGTAGACTGTAAAAAAACACTACAAGAGGGTAGAAGCATATTTAAGGAGTATGTAGGATGGCACAAGGAGTGGTGCAGTGCAGTGGGTGTGGAGCAGCGGTGTTCAGAAGAACGTTCTGGGAACTGCTGTGCTGCCCCATTTGTAGGCACCTTCCTGGGCTCAAAGAGGAGGTTGACAGGCTTCGAGCACAGTTGGCTGGAGTACTGGGGGACCTCTGCCCCCACCCAGGGACCACCATACCACCAGCCACTGCCACAGAGGGTACTCAGCCAGAGGATGGAGATGGACTACGGTGGGCTCAGGGAGGTTGAGTACGGTGGAGCTCAAGCACCCCCCCACCTGGTGCAACTAAAGAACAAACATGATGCTCTCAAGGAGCGGGAGAGCCCCGAAAGGGAACCCACAGTTGTGACCAGGGGTGAAAGGCGTACCCACTAGGAGGGGGGCACATGGCATGGGGCCAGAGAATCCCAGGGGAGAAGAAAGCTTCTCCAAGTGAGGGATTCAATAGTTCATGGTATGGAGATAGGATCAGGAATCAAGAGGATGAGAGAGGTTATGTGTCTCCCAGGAGGCCCAGCTCTGAGGGAGGGGGAGCGGATCCTGGTTAAGGGGAAACAAGGGTCCAGCTGTGGGGGTGGACATGGAGGTTACAGTACAGGGGGGATAAAAAGGGTGGTTCAAGGCGAAGGGTAGTGATGGCATTGAGGATAAGGGAGCTCCGGGGGGAAGGGGGACAAGTCAGGCACAGAGAGTGTTAGGGGAAGAGGCAGGACTGGGGAGGCAGCTGGTGGTGGAGTTGAGGGTACATATAGGGACACAAATGTGCAGGGCAGGGTGGACTCTCAGGGCAGACACAAGGAAAGAGAGTTTGGGGGAGGGATGAGAAATGAGGAGGTGAACGTGCTAGTGCTGGGTGATTCCATACTAAAAGAGGTCAGATGGGGGAGTAAAGGGGTAAAACATAGTTGCATATGGGTAGAGTCTGTTCCTGGGTTGACAACATATAAAGCAGGACAGGCCATTCTGAAGTGTGCAATGAGGGGAAGGCATAAACCACAAGTGGTGCTGCACGTGGGTACAAACAACTTGGCAGGAAAAAAATGGTAGAGGTGGTTATGGAGAGGTTCATGGAACTGGGTAAGTTGAGTGAGGAGGTAGGGAGCTCAGTGGCCTTCTCTGAGGTACTCCAAGTGCCCAGGGCAAGTACAACAAGGAAGGGTAAGATAAATAAACTGGCTGGACAACAGGACGCAAAGGGTAATAGTAAACAGAGTCCATAGTGATGAAAGGAGGGTAACTAGTGGGGTACTGCAGGGTTCAGTACTGGGATCTGTCCTCTTTTATGTCTTTATAAGTGGCATTGGAGAGCACCTGGAAGGAAAGGTATGTCTCTTTGCACATGACACAAAGATCTACAACAGGGTTGATACACAAGGTGGGGTGGAAAGAATGAAAAGGGACTTGGAAAGGTTGGAGGAATGGTCAAATATGTGGCAGCTCAGATTCAAAGCAAAGAAATGCAAGGTAATGTAACTGGGAAACAAAAATCCAGGGGAAGACTACACAATGGGGGGTGAGTTAATAACAACAACAAAAATTGAAAGAGACCTAGGAGTAATTATATCAGATGACCTAAAGGTGGGCAAGCAATGTGAGAAGGCAGTAAGGAGGGCTGAGGGGATACTGGGCTGCATAGGGAGAGGCATCAACAGTAGAAAACAAGAAGTTGTTATCCCTCTGTACAGACAGTTAGTAAGACCCCATCTGGAGTACTGTGTGCAGTTCTAGAGACCCCATCTCCGCAAAGACATAGACAGAGTGGAGGCTGTTCAGAGGAGGGCAACCAAAATGGTGCAGGGTCTGCACCAGAACACATACGAGGAGAGGCTAAATCAGCTTAATATGTATACCCTTGAGGAAAGAAGGGAGGGAGGGGGGGACATGATAGAAACTTTCAAGTATCTCAAGAGTATTAACAAAGTACAAGAGGGTAGTACTGTATCTTTCAGAAGAAGAGATGTGCAAGAACAAGGGGGCACAATTTGAAGATAGAGGGGGGACGGCCCAGAGGTAATGTTAGAAAGTATTTTTCACATAGAGGGCTGTGGATGCATGGAACAGCCTTCCTGAGGAGGTTGTGGAGTCAGGAACAGTGGGAAAATTCAAGAATGCATGGGACAGGCATAAGGCAATTCTAGTGGGGGGTAGGAGAAAGTAAGCTGTTGATTAACTAGAATCTGCAGCTTATCCATCAGGTAGGGAAATGGGCAGACTAGGTGGGCCAAGCGGTCCTTATCTGCTATCAACTTCTATGTTTCTATGTTAAATTAATTCAACAGTTGGCTGGGAAATTGGTGTCGATCCAAGGGTTATGGGTTAGTGGGAAGCTGGGGCAGGGTCTGGGACAATAGGGATCTGTACGCAGGGGACAGATTACATTTGAGCAGGGAGGGGAAGTGGGTGCTAAAACAGAGGTTAGAAGAATACATAGAAACAAAGGTTAATTTAACTAGGCAGGGGGGTGTTGAGTGGGTTGCTGAAGGGAAGGCTTTCCGGAGGGGGAGACAAACCAGCCTACCCCCATACAAACTGGGTTAAGAGCAGGGAAGGATTGAAAGGTGGGGCTGGAAAGGGTGTGAAATTAGGTAAGGAGTGTAAGAGAACATCTTGGAGGGTTGTCTCCTTGAATGCAAGGAGTCTGGGGAACAAAACAGCAGAACTACAGGCTCAGTTGGCAGAGGGGATGGTGGACATAGCTGTCATCACAGAAACATGGGCCAACCAATACCAGTACTGGGACCTGATGATCCCAGACTATAGGATTTACAGGAAGAATAGGGGCCAAGGGAAAGGGCTAGGGGTAGCGATGTACATAAGAGAAGGGATAAAGTGTGCAAGGGAAGAGGGAGAGGAGGGTAAGACAGAGGCCTTGTGGATGCAATTCCAGGACACAAGGAATAGGATTCTCAGGATGGGGTGGTATACAGACCACCAACTCATGGAGAAGACCTGGACAGGGAGCTGGCAGAGCAAATTAGGAAAATGTGTGGGAAAGGTAACACAGTGATCGTGGGGACTTCAGTCTACCAGGAGTGGATTGGGGTACTCCAGCCACCTCGAGTGCTAGGGAGCAAATACTCCTGGATGCCTTCCAGGATTGCTTCCTGGCACAGATGTCACTGAGAGGACTAAGTTGGGGAATACACTGGATTTTGTTCTGGCCAATGGGGAGGCCGTAAGGGAGGAGGGGGTGGAGGACCCGCTGGCTGGGAGTGACCACCACTCGGTGTGGTTCACACTTGATATGAGCAGAGAAGTAGCGGATACAGGGACCAGGATGGTGGACTTCAGACAGGCTGACTTCGGTAGGATGGGTGAAATCTTAAGGGGGTATCTGGAAGGGATACAGCCACACTGGGATGTGAATCAGAAATGGGAAAAATCAAATTGGGATATTGGAGGCTACTGAGACATGTACCAGATTGCAGAGCAAAAAGGGAAGAGCTAAAAAAAAACAAGCTGGTTAAGTAGAGGGGTCTTAGAAATGGTGAGGGCTAGAAAAGCAGCATTCAAGAAATACAGGAAATCTGGGAAGGGTGAGTATAGGGAGGAGTATGTGAAGATGTTCAAGGAAGTTACCAGGGGAGTCAGAGCAGCTAAGGCCTCCTGGGAATTGAGGCTGGTGTAGGGCATCTGGGATGGGGAAAAGGACTTCTTTAGATACATAAGGGAGAGAAGGAGCTGCAAGGACCAGACAGTGAGGATCAGGAAGGATGGGGGGGTGGGTAGAGAAAGGGGTGGATCAGGCAGAAGCACTGAATGAGCACTTCTGTTCTGTATTAACGAGGGAGAAAGGAGGGAAGCTACTTCAGGGGGTTGGCAGAGTGGGCTGGGGGAGAGGGGGTAATGGACCCGGGTGATCACTGAGGGTAGGGTACTGGAGGGGTTAAGGGCTCTGAGGGTGGATAAGGCACCAGGACTGGATGGCATATACCCCAAGGTGTTGAAGGAAATGGCCAAGATCCTGACCAGACCGCTGACAGAACTATTCAATACCTTCTTAGACACAGGGTGCGTACTGCATGACTGGGGGATGGCCCACGTAGTACCCATCCATAAAAGTGGACCAAAGGATGAGTTGGGCAATTATAGGCCACTAAGCTTAACTTCCATCGTGGGGAAGCTGATAGAGACAATACTTAAGGAAAGGCTGGTGACTTTTATGGAAGATAGTGGGCTCCAGGACAGTCACCAACATGGGTTTGTCTCCTGAAAATCCTGCCAGATGAACCTAGTTGAGTATTACCACTGGGTCCCAAGGGAATTGGACAAGGGTCAAGTAGTAGATGTCATGTACTTGGACTTCAGTAAGGCCATTAATTCAGTGCCATATGGGAGGCTGGGAGGGAAGTTGTGATGCATGGGGGTGGGGACTAAGATGGTAAATGGATTGAGAATTAGCTGCAGGGTCGACAGCAGAGAGTAATAGTGGTGGAGGGGAACTCTCATCTCCAAGGTCTGTGACGAGCAGGGTGCCACAGGGATCTGTACTGGGGCCAGTGCTGTTTGGAATATTCATAGCAGACATCTTGTATGACATCAGGAATGAGATCAGTCAATTCACTGATGATACCAAATTGCAAGTGGTGGTGAATGATATAGCAGGTTGGCATGGGCTGTAGGATGACCTGACCAAACTGGTGGAGTGGTCAGAAGTGTGGCAGTTGGGGGTTCAATGCAAAGAAGTGCAAAGTCCTGCACTTTGGAGCAAAGAACACAGGGAGGGTGTACCAGCTGGGAGGGGTGCATCTAGGTTCCACTGAGGAGGAGAAAGATCTAGAGGTGATTGTAACGGGGAAGATAAACAATACAGAGCAGTGTAGGAGGGTGGCAGTGAAAGCCAACAGGATGCTGGGTTGTATCGCGAGAAGGATCTCCTCCAGGAGCAGGGAGGTGGTCCTGCCTCTCTATAGGGTACTGGTCAGGCCACACCTGGAGTACTGTGTGCAATTCTGATGGCCATAAGTGAAGAGGGATGTGAAATTACTGGAAGGGGTACAATGCAGGGCAATAAGGATGATCCAGGGATTGGAGGACAGACCATATGAGGAGAGGTTGAGAGAGAGCTGAACATGTACTCCTTGGAAGAGAGAAGGAACTGGGGGATATGACTGAGACCTTTAAGTATGTAAAGGGGATAAACAAGGCAGGCACTGAAGGGATACTCAGGCTGAGAAGGGGGAGGGACACGAGAGGGCAGGGACATGAGAGGACATGGCCTTAGATTGGAAGGGGGAAGATTTAGGATGGAAATGAGGAGACACTTTCTCACAGAGAGGATCGTGGCATAATGGATTGCTATACCGGAGGAGGTGGTAGCCTGTAAGACAGTGGGTAGTTTCAAAAGGGGATGGGACAAGGTAAGGGGGGTAATTGGAAAGGTGGGGTGGGGCAGCTACAAAGTGAGGGTGCTAGCTGCACACTCAAACAGACTTGATAGACCAGGTGGCCTATTTCTGCTGGAAAATTTGTATGTTCGTATGTTTGTATGATGACATGCCACTGCCTCTTCCTGTATGGTGCCCTTATGGAGTGTTAGTGGCTCAGTAGGTAGCACACTCGCCTCTGAGGCCAAGAGGTCAGAGGGCTGCGGGTTCAGTTCCCACATCTGGCACTTGGGTTACTATCCCAGTACTGACACTGTAGTGCAGCATGTGAGGGGTGCTGCACTTCTGAGGTGCCGTCTTTCAGTTGAGACGTTAAACCAAGGTCCCATCTGCCTGGATTGGAGGTAGTTCAGGTGGATGTTAAAGATCCCATGGCACTTATCGAAAAGAGTAGGGGAATTTCCCTGGTGTCCTGGCCAAATTTCCCTCATTCACTAAAAATACCACCAACAGCTTAATCTGGTTCAAGGTCAGTTGGCATTCATCTGTATCCTCCTACCCCAGCACGTGCCTAAAAATAGGCATGATTTGCCTAGTGCACTTACTCAGTCAACAAAAACTAAATAAATAAATAAATGTATGGAGATTTAATAATCTCCGTATTTCCCATTCCCTGCTCTGTTTTCATGGACTTTGCCTAAATGCCATGTGCATGCATGGCATACACATACTGTAGTAGCATATAGGCAAAGTCTGTGAAAATAGAGCAGGGCATGGGAGATACAGAGATTATTAAATCTGCAAACATAAGGGCACCATACAGGAAGGGGCAGTGATGTGTCATCATATTGCATTGGTAGCAGCACGATCTCGGGGGTGAGTACCAGGATGTTAGAAAACATCACCTGTTACAGGAGCCATCCTCGATTTTATGAATATTCAGGTATGAATATATCTCAATGAAGACTGTGCCTACAGGGGGATCGGGGTACTGAAGCCCCAATCTGTGCATTGGTCCCTGCATTCGCTGTGGCAGTAGTTCTTCTTTAAATATATTGGGGCTTCCACCCAATTGAAATGGTCGGTAATGTGGACAGTGCAGCAGTTGTTGTCTTGAACTTGTTGGCCCATGAAAAAGCCGGTTTGGTCTTAGTGGACAATTTGGGGTATAATAAGCTCCAATTGTTTTTCTAAAACAGATGTCAGAATCTTATAATCCACATTAAGTATAGCACAGTGGTTTAAGGCTCTGAGCTGCAAACCTGAAGACCTGGGTTTGAATCCCACAGCCCGCAATTTCATACGGTGTGACCCTGAGCAAGTCACTTATTTTCCTTGTGCTCCCAGGTCACACCTGGAAACAAGCTTTGGTTTAGTGTGCCTTTCCTGGTTAAACAATTTCCCCTTTCCCTTTCCATTATGAACAGACATAGGACAGTAAGATGAACAGTGTGTTGGGTCCTTGCTGGGCTTAGATATGACAGAGACCACTGCTTGGTTCCTCGATGGGGCAAGCTGTCCATCTGCTGAGAAAGAGAAGCCATATGCATTCTAAAACAATGGGGCAATGGAATATTTTAAGTAAGCAATAATACCCGACAAGGCGGGCGGTATTGGGCAACACCAAACCAACTATAGTGCAATGAGGCCCGGACGCTGCAGGCTGGAGGGCCTTATAGTCCTGGAAGGTCCGTATTGCCCATACCACCCACCCTGGAGGTTATTCTTGTGCTTAGAAAATGGGCACAGTGTCATTTTCTATAGGATTACAAAAAAAGTTAAGTAGTTCTATAAAAAAATTGTGTACAGTTCAATTGTTTGTTCTTTCTTGTAAAAGTAGTCCGTTCTGGCAGTAGATGGCAGTAGAGGGTGCTGTAATGTTTGCTAATGTGCATCAGGGCACCTCCCTACCTAATTTGTGTGCTTTCTTTTTAATTTTAGACTCCATTTATTTATTTATTGTAAGTTCTTTTAGTGAAAACTAGGATAATGATGATGAATGGAGAGACAAAAGCCATTAGTGGAGCGCCCGATCGGCGACTGGTAAAGTGTAAGTGAAACGTTTTTGGGTGCTGGCAGTTAAGAACATTGAGGAATTTTAGGGTGGTGGAAGTTAAGCAGATTGAGATCTTTTAGTTTTGATAGTTGTGCTGTGCTTATCGGAGGTAGGGCATGTGTGAAAGGAAGTCGAAAGAAGCAGCGTTTCTCAGTTCAGATGCTGTGTGGAGTCTCGCGCTTCATGGTCGAAAACAGAGTGGCAGGAGGCAGTTCCGTTAGCTGATCGTTGACACAGCATTCTTTTTGTGATTCAAGTTCTGTTTTTGTATTGATGGCTACTTTTTTTTTTTATATTATTTTAGATAAAAATAAGGCAGGCTGGGGGGGTCGCGTTTCTCTCGCCGGTGGTGGCTGTGTGTCATCTGGTTGTCATGGAGACAAGGATTGATTTCAGGAGTGAGTGGGCTGGTGGCAGACTGGACAACGAAGGAGGGAGAGTGAGTTCAATTGTGAAATACTGGAGGTATTGTTATAATGTTGAAAAAATAAAACTTGTACAGAAATAATACGAGAAAAGAGCTCAGTTGCCTGCAATGTGGAAGTTTGACTGGGGAGCGCTATGTCTCGCTTAGCGAGACAAAAAAAATGGCAGTGTTTTTGAATTGAGTCACCGGGTTTGAGCCAATTAGCAAACAAGGTTGGTACTATGATATTAGTTATGTTGGTGATGGGGTCAGGTGACTGGCACTTTATATTTGCTGGGCATCTATTGAAACTTAATGTACCCCTCTGGCAGGGGTACTAGCCAATCAGAACACAGCAAATAAAAAGCCCATTTTCTAAGCTCTTATACGGCTCCCCCAAACCCACTGGAGCCAGGACATTTCCCAGTCTTAAGCCTAGCTAGCGTCCTCTATTTCAGTGATATGCACTGGTGCTAGTAGCGTATTGTGTTGGGTCTATGATACCTGGGGCAGGCAAAATCTTGCTAAAAACTCTCTGACTTCACTCTGTTGAGTCCTCCACTTAATAGAATTGAATGTTCCATAATGACTGAAACGCTACTGAGATACCCAGTAGGTCAGGAACCTTAGCTCCTGATACCGGCTGTCAGATCTTCCCAATATTGGCCACAGCTTGCTGTACTTGAAGGCGGTCCACTACTACTAGCAGCCGCAATGCCCTAGACCCCCTCCTAGAATCTCTGTTTAAGGAACAATATGTGTTGTTCCACCTTATAACCCAGCGTCCTGTGAAGTTATTTTTTAGCTTAGCAAATTGCTTGCCTGTTGCCTATCTAATTTCACTTACTACTGGAATTCTAAAAGCTTAATGTGTTGTACAAGATCTTTCTGTCTCCTCTCCCTGTCCCTGTTTTCCCTGGAGGATATCAGTCTCAGATTATCATGGAGTATGGCTTTCACTATGTCCCACAAAATGGTGGGTTTTATTTCTGGGGACGTATTTTCCTCCATGGCCTATTTAATAACCTTAGAAATTAACCCTGCAACTTCTGTATCAGCAAGCAGAGACAAGTTGAGACACCACAAGTTTGTTTTCTGATTTAGTCCCAAATGCAATTTCATATATACAATATGGGGCATGGTCATAGAGCTCAATTTGACCCATCCAGCTAGATTCTACCTTTTCCATGGTTTCCTGAAGGGTAAGAAAAAAGTATATTCTGAAATCAATCTGATGGGGAAGGGGAGGTATGTATAATTTTTTGCCTACCCATACAAACCTCTCCAAATATCCTCCTTTCCTAACACTCATAGCAATTTCTATAGCCTTTTAGTTACCTGGTGTTCCCGTCTCAACATCTGAGAGGCATTATCCAGGTAAGGTTGAAAAAGTAAATTAAAATCGCCCCTCCTTCCAAAGTGTACCTTCTCTCCATTCTTTCAACAATAATAGAAAGTTCCCGAAGAAAGCATACTTGGACCCAGGGGGTTGATAGATTGCAACTAGGGTGACAACCACCCCATTATACCATCTCTTTACCATTCCAGAACAAGAATAGGTTTGAATGGTACAGTGTTTGGGGTAAGTATGTCTGTTCCCCTCTGCTGGCCAGCTTTATAAGAGGAGGAGAAGACCAACTGAAACCTGAGCAACCGCAGTTTCTCATGTTCTCTTGCAACAGAGCAAATTCAGAGCTGGATTTTCTAAGAAATGCCAGAATTTGACCACGCTTTATAGAGCTCACGAGGCTGTTAATATTATAAGACACAAACTGAAGGTGTGTTAGCTATGTGTACTATAAACAGTAAGCTTCCTCTGTACTAGGTGACTGGCATTACGGGACGTAGAGGGCAAAGAACTCCCTAGCAACAGAGTAAAACTCCAGTAAATCGACATGTGGGGTATGCGTAAACTAATAACAACGAAACAAGAATCTGCCAGCTGATCAATAAACTGTAAATAACAGAAGAATCTCATGCATGCAAGGTGGGAGACCTTATACACAGGGCCTCTATCCTCCTTCCAGAACCATCCTCCGCACATTAGTCTCTACTTTGTAATAATTACTATGGCTGAACCCTTGCCTTATTCACTGTATATACCTGTTCTGCAGCTGACGCTGGGCTGCTCCTGCCCTCTGATAAGGAAATTTGCTCAGTTTTGCTACCTTTCTTCCAGGTTAACTTATCTTTGATTGTTTGTTTCGCATCGTCATGTGTTATTGTTATTCTGTGTTAGCTGACAAGGAGCCTTTTCAAAACAGTCTGTGACTCAAAGGGTGTAATTCTGATTTCTCAATAAATAAATATGTAAATAAATAAATCCCCTAGTTCATGGCAAAGGCACGTGCAATCAGTTGTCCCCACCAGAGGGGGTTGCTCCATAAGCACCATCTGGGCTCATCATATACAGTAGGACATTCGCCAACCAGCCTAAGAGAATCATCATCCCACTCCCCCAACCCCCATGATTGTGTAAAATAGAATAGTAATTAAGTGTTCATACTCCTTGTTCAATTAGACTGCAATGGACAAATTAGTGCTCAGCTAAATTCCTTATTGAAACTGTACATGCGGAAACGGCAGCAGCTCCTTAAAATACCCCACACACAGAGTAAAAAACCCAAAATGTTCCAGGGCCCTGACCACAGCTCGGTATGTGGGTCACGGTGCCCCTCAAATAACAATCAGAAATCCCTACACTAAAAGGAGAGGAACAAACTAACAAGTAGGTTCCAATGTGCTGCAGGGAAAAGGAAAGCCAAACTACCTGCCTTATGCCCTGAAGAAGATAATTTAGAGATTAACTCGGGGGACACACATCGGCCAAACTGAACTACCTTGACCCCCATCAAGTGGCCCTGACTTCCTTCCCCGGGGTGCCCTTCCTACCCTTCCATTTAAAGGCCAGCTGTTCATCAGTATAATTCGCACTAGTAAGTTGAATTCAAGGACAAACACATCAGGAAATGCTTTTCCCTGTGTTGCAAGATATAACGGTCTGCAGCATTCCTAAAACACCCCAGAGCATGCCGGACCCACTGAGAAAACATTTATAAAAAACATCTCCTTCGTCTGACAGTGCTGCAAATTATGGGTATTGGCACCAGAAGTCTGCAAACTGAAAACAGAAAGTCAAACACAAAGCCCCTGTATGAGGCTGTAAAAGCACAGCAAAGTCAAGGAAAGACAGTCAGTGAAACTGTATTCCAACCAAGTTAATATCGATGTAGCAGTAGGACTCACTGTGAGGTCTGCAGATACCTGCCCTTCTCGGGTTTGCCTGTGTGTAGACAAAACTATCTGACAATGTCCACTTTCAGTTTCTTGGCTATCATTTGCAGCCTGGTGTGGCCTAGCTTGTCCCTAGGCCCAAAGCAGTTTTCTGATGTCCTGCAGCGCTGCCAAAGCCTAGTTGTGGCCCGCCCGTTTCATGTGTTGTTGAGCCTTTATGCGTAAGTGCCGCAGCAGCTTCCTCCAGTGTGGCATACAAATGCACCCCCTCCTCCCAGAACACTCAGAGGCAAACAGGGTAGGAGGTACGAAATCGCATTTGCTTCACCCTAAACTTAATACAGTCCCATAGGCATGCATCAGCTGCTGAACTACAAGAGGGTAATCATTATCAAATAAGTGGCTGTCCCCATTATACTGTACATTTGTTTGTGTCCATGCTTGTTTTAAAACCACTTCTTTCAATCGGTAACAAGAAAATTTCAATGTTACCAGGTGCAGTCGAACTTGATCAGAGGGTCTGTTGGCTTCAGGTAAAGAGCATGAGTAGTACACTCTCTAGGAATGTTCAGAGCTGGGTTAAGGGTAAGGATATTTGGAAGGAGTTCCTCTGGGATATTCACTATGTTGCCTGCCTCGGCTCCCTCAGGAAGCCATATATTCACTTGTTGTCACATCTGGACCAAGCTTCCAGGTCCAGAGGCTTCTCTTGGAAGGCTTCTGTATGTTGATATAGCAATTCCACCACCTCCCCCAGCTTTAAGGCCCTGTCTTCCACATGGCCTTATTCCTCAGTTTCCTCCACCATCTTTTCGATCACTGTTAGCTTTTGGTGCAGATGGCAAAATTCCTTCTTGTTAATATCTGTCCCCAAAACAGAAAATTGTGGCCCACTTGCCCAGTGTGTACCAAGATACCCTCCTTTCATGTCACTCTCAGCACCCTTCCAGTACCAGAATTCACAGCAGCACCCCACAGCAGAATTCATAGTAGGCCACGGGTCCACACAGCAGCCCCCAGCAGCAGAATTTTCAACAATGTCCCACCAAGGCATGCCCCCAGCAAAAGCATTTTTTCATGTCATCTTTTTTTTTTTAACTTACTGTTTTTGGCCCTGGTCTCCAGCTCCTCCTTACTCACAGGACCTCTGAGCACCTCCCTGATCCCCCAGCCTCCCCAGCCACTGCCACCTACCTCCACAGAGCCTTGGTTTACCCCTCAAGTGGGTTTGGGGTAGGGGGAGATATCCCCGAACTTCTACTGTTGTCAGGTGATGCATGCTGGGGAGTCGAGACCCCAGTTTACCAGGGCCATCATTGCATAGGTGCTGCGGTCGAGTCTTTTTCCTTGTTTCTGGACCCCCTGGAATGTCACGTGCAGTGACGTCAGCACATGCCCTTGCATGCTGTGGGTGCATCTGCATGCCAGCATCCATGACATCCCTCCTTTCCTATCCATCTCCAGCCATGCTGCCACCTGTGGTCACTCATACGGCAGTGTCACAGTGGAGAATGGAGCCTCATCTCCCCGGAGGGGGAGCGTGTCCTTTGGGGTGCTTGATCCTCCTCCCCCCCCGGCCAGCCCTCGTCAACCGAGCTCGTTCCCAAACTTGGGTCACACAACACCCTTTCTGACATTCTTTTCCCAGCACCAGCATGCATAACAGGTCACTGGCCCACACGGCAGCCCCCCAGCACTCTCCTACAGCACTATGCCATGGAGGTCATTGCAATCCCTTTTTCCCCAGGCACTGTCAGCACCCCCACCGCCTGCACTGCACAGCAGTTACCACAACTTCAACACTCAAAGATGAGCTCACTTGGAACCTCCATCTCTTACAGGACCCACAGAAAGATCTCTTCTATGTCATGGGATTATCTGCACAATTTTCAGAAGGATTTCTTTCATTCTCTGTGGCAAAAATCATTTGAAAGTAAAGCCATATAACAGTTGAACTTGCAAGAGGAAATGATGTCATCCAACTTTCTCCCTTGCAGTACAATGACGAACAGGGAGCTATATTTGAATTGAAGGCCAGATCCTTCCCTGCATAACAGCTGAAGGAGAAAGGGGGAGTAAACTGATCTGTTGGTACTAATGACCTTCCTCGGGCTGCCAATCACAGGATATCTTTCTCTCTTACTACTGTTCCTGCTTGACAGAGTATTCAACACCATTAGCCACCGTACACTACTACCTCACCAAAGACACATTGCTGATGTCTGTGCTGTGCCTTTGAGATAATGATTTCACTCCTAGCTCACTGATTTACTGCTTTGCCTGTGGTGGCATCTCTGCCTACTCCTCACAATTGCCATGTTATGTTTGAACTGATTGCGACACACTGGCAGTGAGAAAAGCATGCCGGATGCAAATTAAATTTAACATAATCCCAAACTGGAATCAATGAAGTAAGCAGACTGGGGGCTAGGGGCCACGAAATAAGCAGTATCTGACTGTGGTGCAGGGGGCCCAACTAGAAGGTTGATACGGGAGCCCACATGGAAACTGAATATGGGGGGTCACAGAGGTGATTCACTCATATCTGCATAGCAGTTCAGTTGTTTGGTACTACTTGCGCTATGTTTGTGTCTTGTTTTCGGCTTGCAGACAACAAGCAAATCAGGCAGTACTAGCGTCACCACTCGCGGCATCAATGACTCAGGTTTGGGAGCAAACAGGGTATCCAAAGGTCAGCCGGGGAGGAGGATTGAGTGTCTGAAGTACTGCTGTCCTCCTCTGGGGAAAGGAATCACAGGGCCTGGGGAATGCCTGGTCCATAGCGGAAGCTTCTGGAAATTTAGTTTGGGACTGCCAGAGAGCAAAGGGGTACGGCAGATGTCAGTGCACATCTCGTTGGTGCATGCACCGTGAATAATGGCATCATTATCAAAGAGTGCATAGACTTTGCTGTTTGTTATCATGACATCATTGGATGCCACACCCTCATTGAGGTTAAAAGTGGAAAACAACAGCCAGCAGAATGCTGCAGGATGATGCAGAATGCTGCAGGAAGATGCAGGATGATGCAGAATGCTGCAGGATGATGAAGGATGATGCAGAATGCTGCTGGATGATGCAGAATGCTGCTGGGTGATGCAGGATAATGCAGAATGCTGCTGGACACCCACAGCCCTGTAACTAACCAGCCAGGCCCTGCCAGCAGAACTGAATCCTATTCACTGGTAGGGGTAAGGGAACCCTGCCCACCCCACCAGGGATGGGTAAGCCCTGGGGGAAGACATCAGGTGGGGTAAGGTCCCAGAGGATGTGGACCAGAAGAGAAATAGAGTAACTAAAAAAATTAAAAGCTGAAAACAGCAGAAATCCCATTTTAATTAGCAAATGGATGTTGTTTTAAAGGATGATCTGGGTTTTCAAGGTAAGAGAGGAATACCTGTGGGGGGCTGCACCTGGAAATTTGTAGGTGTCCAGGTGGGCCATTCTGACACTGGTAGTAAGACTCTTCTGCTAGTTTCACTTTTAAAATGCAGTTGCCTAGTTAGCCCTCAAGAAAATACATTCTCTGTTCTTCAAGTCGTTCTTATACAATTAGTCCATTGCATTTTACTACCACCCTGCAGCCAGTTCCTAAGCAGCAGGCTGGGAAAAATCATTTGTGTGACAGACAGGCACTTAACTCATCCTCTTCCAGAGATGTTACTGATACTGAAATGTGCACCTCAAGACAGAAAATCAATTTGTCTCTTACACATTTCCACAGATTGCTTTATTCTGTGTCTTATTTAGTATCACATGTACTTTTTTGAGTTGGCCAAGCTCCCAGACTGCAGAGCCCCCCCTTCTCTGCTGCTTGTGTGTGTTTATATACTGTATATTGTATTCAACATTTCCATTTTTATGTTTGCTTGCACGCATGTGCAAGAAACATAGTGCCATCACCCGAGTTTTCGGAGGTGTGGCAGCCCTCTTCCAATTCAGTCAGTGTGTTTGCAGGCGCGGCCGCAGTTCTCCAATGCCTGCTGAAGCTGTCTATGACAGCAGTCCAGCAGTGCAAAAATGCAGTGGTGTACAGTTGAAAGGGGGAGCTACGCTTCAGTGAGCAGCGATAAAGATATCGCCTGACCATGGCCGTCCCCTACACACACACACACACACGCATACCGCGTGTTTCGCTTCCAAGCACACACTGTATAGCTGACGGGTGCCCAATCCTCGTCGGCTGTGCTGTGCTCCTCCCCTAAAAGATTCCACATGCCACGCTGGTGCCCACCCCAGTGTGGCTACATCATATAGCCGACAGGGTGCCCAATCCCTGTCGGCTCCACTCTCTCCCCTCCAGAGTACAGGGTGCCACGCTGTGTCCACCCCAGCAACAGATGCTGTCCCCGACGGTGGTGCCCAATCCCGTCGGCTCCACGCCTCCCAAAGCTCTCTTTGTGCCACGCTGGGAGCCCACCCCAGTGTGGCAAACGTCCCAACGTCGTCTGTCCTTTGTTTAAAAAATAAATAAATGAAATAGGAAAATGGTTCCTGGTGTCTCTGCCCCACCCGCACTCACCCACATACACCCTGCCTCCCCACACACCTCCATCCCATAATTACCTCCGGACTCAGGCGCAACGATCTTCTGTAGACCGGGAACACGTCTGCACTCTTCAAAGCCGACCGCGAACTGAGGAAATTCCAGTAAGTTGTATAATGGGATAGATAGGGTTTTTTTCAACATTGCTGCATATCTCAGGTATTTTTTGGAATTTTTGCACCACATTTTCAACATGGGGTTTTTGGGACCCCTTCTCTTGAATGCTTTCACTGTCATGGCGTTAATCGGGCCCGAAGGGTGATTTCGCAGTCACTGCGTAAAATCACCTTTCGGGAAAAATAATGAAATGACACTGGCACTGTTCATAAGGTGGGCTCTCAAAAAGCCTATGTTGAAAATTTGGTGGAAAAATTCCTAAAAATGACTGTTTTACGAGCGTGCGTTGCACAGTTCCTACGCACGCTCGTAAGTTCACGGATTTTCAATATTTTCACTCCAGATTTTCAACATTGCCATTTTATTACACTTCCTTATGAGCAGTACAGCTGTCATTTGTCACATTTTGCCCAAAACGTGTTTCCGCCCATGTAGCGCACAATGGCGCAGTCAGTATGCGAAATCAATGTATGGGACACATTAAGAAAATCACAGTGACACTGTTCATGAGCAGAAGTCTTAAAATGGCTATGTTGAAAAGTTGGTGAAAAAATTCCTAAAAATGACTGTTTTACGAGCATGCGTTGCACAGTTCCTACACACGCTCTAAGTTTGCGAATTTTCAATATTTTCACTCCAGATTTTCCACATTGCCATTTTATTACACTTCCGTATGAACAGTACAGTGGCCATTTTTCACATGTTGCCCAAAATGTGTTTCCGCACATGTAGCGCACAATGGTGCAGTCGGTATGCGAAAGCAATGTTTGGGACAGATTAAGAAAATCACAGTTACACTGTTCATGAGCAGAGGTCTTAAAATGGCTATGTTGAAAATTTGGTGACAAAAGTCCATAAAATGACTGTGTTACGAGTGAGCATTGTGCAGTTTCCACGCACCCTCGTAAGTTCATGACTTTGTAATATTTTCAGTCCAGATTTTCACCAGTGGCATTTTTCCACACTTCCTTATGAACAGTACAGCTGTCATTTTTCACAACATGGCCGAAATGTGTTTTCACACTTTCAGCGCAGAAATGCATGGTCGCTGTGGGAAATCATTGTTCGGGACAGATAAAGAAAATCACAGTGACACTGTTCATGATTGGAGGTCCCAAAATGCCTGTGTTGACAATCTGCTGTAAAAAATCCCCAAACTAATTACTTTACAGGTGTGCATTGCACAGTTTCTATGCATGCTCGTGACTTCACCAGTTTTTTTAATATTTTTACTCCAGATTTGCAACATTGCCATTTTTCACACCTCCCCATGAACAGTACAGCTGTCATTTTCACATCCTGTTTGAATGTTTTTGCATCTGTGGTGCTAAATGCCGAGTCGCCAGCATAAGCAGCTTTTGCCAACAAACCGATATTGCCACTGTTCATGAGGTGGGGTCACAAAAACCATGTTGAAAATTTGGAGTGAAAATACCAATGAATGCCTGAGGTATTAGGGTTTCCAACCATAACGCCCCACCCTGTAGAGAAATGACAGGCATCAGTGGTGTGACTTAGATTCTTGCCTGTAATGCTCATACCATTCCACACCCTGCAGCCAGTGAGAGGCATTGAGGTATGCCTTGGACTCTTGACCCCAAAGTTCACCCCATTCTCCTATACCACACCCATCTCACCATATTTCCTGATGGAATGGGGTGCGCATAGGCCAAAGACCCCAAGGCACACCGTGACACTTGTCAGTGTCTGCAGGGTGGGGGTATGGTGAAATGGCTGCACAAGGCGCCTGATCACCCAAAGGCACACAGCCCAATGCCCGTCACTCTCTGCAGGGTGGTGGTGGGGTTGGATTCAGTTCAATACTTCACTGCCATTCCTATTATGCAGCTCTATAACTTCTACACTACCACTGCCAATGCCAGCAAGCAAACATTCGGCATTGACACATGCTTGTTGCAATAGGTGTAGACCAAACGAACATATAGTAAAACATATATTTAAACAGTAGAACAGCTACTATGTGTAGAAATTTACCCCCACTTATCTCCCTGGCCTACACCCCAACCACTGGGGTCACCAGAAAGGTGGCCTGGGGGCACAGAGTGCTGAGGCGCTGTGAACCTTACCTATCACCATGCCGGTGACTCGAGTTCAGGAACAAGCTTGGGTCACCAGGGGTTGGCTGGGGGATGGGCTGGGAGGGGATCGAGCAGCCATCTGGCAGCTTTTCTCGCTCAAGTTGGGGTGGTGTGCCATACCGGCTCTTGGCTGCCACCAGGTGGAGGTCTGGTGTTAGCACTGATGTAGGAGTGGCAGACTAGAGGCAAAGGGAAGGGGGAAGCTTCAGTTCCAGGAGGCATGTGCGCCTCCATGCACTTGCATAGGCCATGCCACTGTGGCTAGGGGGAGGGAGAAAATGCGAAGGAAAAAACATTGAGGCAGGCATCAGTGATGCTCTGCACACCAAGCCTCCAGCCACTTCACCAACAGGAATATGTGCTGGCTGAACTGGATTTGGACTTTGGGGGGAGGATGTCCCTCTACCTCCTGACCCCACCAAAGGGGTCAATCTATGGGGGTACCAGACTGATCAGGTAAGCCTGGGAAGGTGGAGGATGGTGGGGGTTAGTGGTGCAGGGCAGAAGGGAGCCCAAGCCTGCCTCAGCCGGGGAGAAAAACAGAAGACAGAAAATAAACAGAGAAAGGTAGGAGCAAATAACAACTTGGAGTCCATCCAGTCTGGTCTGTAATCCTACCTTAAAACTACTACCCTTTTATCCCCTAATTCATTTCCTTTAAAAAGTCCATGAAACCATCACAGCCAGCTTAGAACCCTGCTGTGGTGTCTGCTGTGAACAGCATGCAAGGCAGGATATTTCATTTATCCAGCTCTCTTAAAGAACTTCCTTGCAAACTTTCTGACTTTGCCTTCCCCCATCAATTTAAGGTTATTATAGCCCCTTGAGGTTGAACGGTTGCCCCCAACCAGAAGCTGCCTTCACAGCTGGCACCAATATCACTCCTTAGTCAGCCGTCAGGGTGGTGTCCATGCTGTGTTCACAAAAACAGTTCTTAGTCAGCTGTCTGGTTGTGTGTGTGTATGCTGTGCTTCCAAAGCCTCTCCTTAGTCATCCGTCAGAGGGGTTGCATGCCGGTACTACAGTGCAACTCCTTAGCCAGCTGTCAGGGTGTGCGTACATGCTGGGTGCCCAGTGTTACTCATTAGTCAGCTATCAGGAGTGTGTACTGTACATGCTGTGACCCCGATGTCACTCCTTAGTCAATCATGAGGGTATCTGTGCATGCTGTGACCCTAGTGCTACTCCTTAGTTAGCTGTAGCAGTGAGTGTGTGTGTGTGTGTGTGTGTGTGTGTGTGTGTGTGTGTGTATGTTATGTGTGTGTGTGTGTGTGTGTGTATGCAGGGCACGCAGTGCTACTCATTTGTCAGCCAGCAGGGTGTGTGTACATGCTGTACCTCCGATACCACACCATAGTTAGCTGTCAGGGAGGTGTATGCTGGGCCCCTAGTGCCACTCCTTAGTCACCCATCAGGGTATATGTGCATCCTTGGCCCCAAAAGCCCCTACTTAGCTGTCGGGGGGGTGCATTCTGGGCCCCCAATGCCGCTAAATGGTGAGCTGTCAGAGAGTGTATGTGCATGCTGGGTCCCCAGTGCTACTCCAGTTAGTCAGCTGTCAGGGGGTCTCTGCATGTTGGGCCTGCAATATCCCTCCTTAGTCAGCTATCAGGATGTGTGGCATTCTGAGCCCCCAATGCACTCCATAGGCATCTGTTAGAGTATGTGTGCACGCTGGGCCCCAGTGCTACTCCTTAGGTCAGCTGTCAGGATCTGTCAGTGTCTGTGCATGCTGGGAGCCCAGTGCCTTTCCTTAGTCAGCTATTAGGGACTGTGTGCATGCTGCACCCCCCCGTTCCACTTCTTACTCAGCAGGCGGGGGGGTTCATGCTGGGCCCCCAATTCTACTCCTTAGTCAGCTGTTGGGGTGGGGTGTTTATGCTGGGCCCCCAAGGATGCTCAGTAGTCAACTGTGAGGTGTGTGTACAATGTGCAGGCTGGACTCTCATTACCAATCCTTAGTCAGCTGTCATGGGTGTGTGTGTGTGTGCTGGGCCCCCAGTACTGCTCCTTAGTCAGCTGTCATGGTGTGCATCTATGCTTGGCCCCCAATGCCACTTGTTAGTCAGCTATCGGGGGAGTGTGTGCATGCAGGTCACTCATTGTTGCTCCTTAGTCAGCTGTCAGAGGATGAGCTTGCTGGTCATCCAATACCGTTCCTTAGTCAGTTGTTGGGGGGTGCATGCTGGGCCCCTGTGTCACTTCTTAGTCACCCATCAGGGTATATGTGCATCCTTGGCCCCAAAAGCCCCTACTTAGCTGTTGGGGGGTGCATGCTGGGCCCCCAATGCCGCTAAATGATGAGCTGTCAGAATGTGTGTGTGTGCATGCTGGGTCCCCAGTGCTACTCCAGTTAGTCAGCTGTCAGGGGGTCTCTGCTAGTGTTGCTCAGCTAGTATTGTAGAATCTAGGATACCAACAGATACCTCCCATTTGGCCAGATAATTGCTGTGATAGGATAGCAGTGGTATCTGACCATGGATCCTGCCCTCTAGGATCCAGTGCATGGACCCTACCAAAACTGTGGATCGTGTGGATCCTAGCAACAGATCCAGCTCAGATCTTAACTATCTGACCTCTAATCCCTGGATCGTAACTAGGATCCATCGCTATCTGACCCTGGATCCTACATCTGTCCTGGGTAGGATTTCTGGTAGGATCCTAGGTGGGATACCAGCACTGTCTGACAGATAGTGGTACGATCCACAAAAGCATTATCTGAGCAACACTAATCTCTGCATGCTAGGCCTGCAATGTCCCTCCTTAGTGTGTGTGCTGGGCCCCCAGTGCTGCTCCTTAAGTCAGCTGTCAGGATATGTGTGTGTGTTCTGGGCCCCCAATGTCACTTGTTAGTCAGCTATTGGGGGTGTGTGCATGCAGGACTCCAATGCTGCTCCTTAATCAACTGTCAGGGGGTTATGTGTGAGCTGGGTCCTTAATGCCACTCCTTTGTCAGCTGTCAGGGTGTGTGTGTGCATGCTAGGCCCCCAGTGCCACTCCTTCATCAGCTGTCAGGGTGTGTGTGCATGCTGGGCCCCCAATAGTGCTGCTTAGTCAGCTGTCAGGATTTGTGTGCATGCTGGGTCACCAGTGCTACTCCTTATTCTGCTGACAGGGGGTGTGCATGCTGGGCCGTCAATGCTATTCCTTAGTCAGCTGTCAAGGATGTGCATGTTGTGTCTGTAGTGATACTCCTTAGTCAGATGTGTGTGTATGTGTGTGTGTGTATGCAGGGTCCCCACCACCAGTCCACCATCTGCTGTTGGAGGGACTGTGCATGCTGGGCCCCCAGGGCTACTCCTTAGCTGTCAGGCTGTATGTGCATGCTGGGTCCCCAATGCTACTCCTTTGTCAGCCGTCAGAGGCTGTGTGCATGCTGGGTTCTCAATGCTAGCCATTAGTCAGCTGTTAAAGGGTGTGTGCAAGCTGGGTCCTCAATAGAGTTGTGCAGAATTGGAACATTCTGAATCTGTGGAATTTTGGTGAAATTTTGCAAAATTCTGCAACATTCTGTGGAATTTCATCAAAATTTCACGGAATTTTAAAAATTTAGTAATTTGGTTATAACTCAATAACCTTTCAAGCTTGAGGTCGAAATATGGCATATATGTTCCTTGGGACAATGGCCATAAATGCGTTAAATATCATGTAATTTGGTTTAAGAGTTTCAAAATTATAGGGGCTCTAATGTTGTCATTTTATTGTTTGTGTGAAATTTCATGAACATTCATTTATCTGCATATAACTTAACCATCTATTGGATCACGGATCTTAAATCTGGTATGATTTCTTGATGATAGATGTTCTAACAATGTTCCAGATTTTATGACAATATGATGCATCGTCTCAAAATTATATGTGCTCAAAATCTGTTGTTTTATTTTTTTCAGAAAATTCGTGAACAAATTTAATCTACATATAACTCAGGCACCTTTGGAGCTAGACGTGTCAATTCGTATGGATGACCTTTTTGTAATGCTTATAGAATGATCTAAATGTGGATTGAATTAGATAATAGATTTTTAAGTTACAGAAGTTCAAGACTTTGTTATGTAAATATTTGCAAAACTTTCTGAAAACTATCAAAATTGTGAATGTTTGTAACTTCTCTGCTCTTGCATACACAGAGTTAACATTTGATGTGCATACCCATAGTACGTGTATCCTTGTGTCTAACACAACTGGATAAATTGGTTAAGCAGTTTTAATTTTGCAGAAGAAAAAAAATGATTAGTAACATTTTCTCACACATTTATGGTAGCATGTTTTGTAGATGAACCATCCAGAATTTTTTTGTGGCATTTAACATTAACAATGCACATATCACTTCTTCATTTCATAAGCTGGGCTGCACTTTTTGCAGTCCTGCTGTTCCTCACTGGGTGACTATCCCCCCCCCCATCTCTTTTGGAATAGCCCAATTAACTCAGTAGAACTACTGATCACACTGATATCCTCTTTGTTCTTTACAGTAACAAACTTCCTTAAAACGTGAGTCACCTACTCCTTTTCCTATCAATCTACCCTGTTGGAATAGTCAGAATTATTTCTTCCTGCTGCCCAAGACATTGTCTTCCCTTACTACATGCTTTTGAGTACCTCTAAGTCCTAGACTTGCATGTACACCAGGCTCCCTGGATTGTAAATTTACTGGATGTGATCCTTAAATATCCTGCATTCATGTTGGAATTGTTGACACTCTGTGCTTTCTTGCTCCAACCTGGGGTTCTACCACTGTTGCGCCATCCAGCTCAGCTGTCCATTTCTTCGTGAAACTGTGCATTTATCTCCTGAACCTGGTGACTCCATGTGCTACCTGCTTCTTATACCCCGTCCTTTAATTAGAACCCCCAGATAAGGCTGAGTGAAATTAGAAAATTCCAGTTTTATGGAATTTTTCATGAAATGTTGCAATTTTCACAAAGACTCATTGGATTTGACTTTAAGTAAAGATGTAATTTTGCAATTTCTCACATCAAGCGATTAATACAATTAGCACACACAGTCCCCTTGTAAGGTCTACAAACCTGCCAAATTTAATGGTATTGCATTTTCTAGTTTTAAAGTTTCAGGGGTTTATAGATTTGTAGTTTACATTCTTGCAAAATTACATTTTTAAATGTTGTGAATGTTTTACTACTTTTCATTTAATCCCATTTAAAGCTGAAAATACAGACTTTTTCAGAAATGACCATGTGGTATAGCCGTTTAAATGTTTCAACTCTGGTTAAATTTGGATATGTAGTTTTAAAATTTGAGGAAACTAACCGAAAATTAAATTTTTGACAACATGTTCGGAAGGTTATAACACAGTCCCATTTAAAGCTAGAAATCTGAAACTATGTGCACAGTTCTAACCTGTATACCGGCAATTTTTGTAATATTTCAATGAATACTATCAAAGTTATACTAAAATTACAGAAATTCAAATGTTGGCAAAATATTTGACTACCTATAACTCAGCTCCCATTAAAACTTGAGACTTAAAACATGACGCATACATGCATTCTATGTGCTTCTCTAAATCCTGATATTATGGAGAAATTTGGATAAGAAATTTTAAAATTATCTCAAAATAACTGAAAATTAAATTTTTATTAAATGTTTTGCAACCCATAACTCCGCACTCTTTTACTTTACAACTGTGACATTTAGTACACATTTGTGTGCCATAGAGTACTGCTTACTTTCCAAACGTGGTATTACTTGGATACAATCTTGTTAAATTATAGCGAAATAACTGAAATTAAAAATTTTGCAAAATTACACAGAATTTTCAAGACAATTGCATGGAATTCCACGGAATCAGAATTGTCATTTGACTGGCATTCCATGTGCAGAATTTTATATTCCACACAGCTCTAGTCCTCAATGCTAGTCCTTAATCAGCTGCCAGCGGGCATGTGTATTCCGGGTCCCTAGTGCTACTCCGTAGTCAGCTGTCAGAGGGTGTGCATGTTGGGTCTCTAGTGTGACTCCTTAGTCAGCTGTCAATGGGTGCATGCATGTTGGGCCACTGATGCCACTCAATAGCCAGCTGTCAGAGGGTGTCTGCATTCTGGGCCCCCATGCTGCTCCTTCATCAGCTATAGGGGTGTGTGAATGTTGGGCCTCCAGTGCTGTCAGGGTGTGCGTACATGCTGGGCCTCCAATGTCACTCCATAGTCTAGTGTTGGGAGTGTGTGCATGCTGGACTCCCAATGTCACTCCAAAGTCAGCCACCATTGGTGTGTCCATGCTGTGTCCCATTCCTGCTTCTTAGTCAGCTGCCAGGGTGTGTGCACGCTGGGACCCCAGTGCTGCTCCTTAGTCAGCTGTCAGAATGTGTGTCTATGCTGGGCCCCCAATGCTATTCCTTAGCTGTCAGAGTGTGTGTCTATGCTGGGCCCCCAGTGTTGCTCCTTAGTCAGCTGTCAGAGTGCGTATCTATGCTGGGCCCCAATGCTGCTCCTTAGTCAGTTGTTAGGGTGTGTGTCTATGCTGGGCCCCCAATGCTGCTCCCTAGGCAGCTGTCAGAGTGTGTACATGCTGGGCCCCCAATGCTGCTCCTTAGTCAGCTGTCTGGGTGTATGTCTATGCTTGGCGCCCAGTGCTGCTCCTTAGTCAGCTGTCAGACTGTGTGTGCATGCTGAGCCCACAATGCTGCTCATTAGTTAGCTGCCAGACTGTGCGTCTATGCTGGGCACCCAATGTTGCTCCTTAGTCAGCTGTCAGGGTGTGTGTGTGCATGCTGGGCCCCCAGTGCTGCTCCTTAATCAGCTGTTAGTGTGTGTACATGCTGGGACCCCAATGTCACTCCATAATCAGGTGTTGGAGGTGTGTGCATGCTGGACCCCCAAAGTCACTCCAAAGTCAGCTGCCATTGGTGTATCCATGCTGAGGCCCAATTGCTGCTCCTTAGTCAGCTATCAGAGTGTGTGTCTATGCTGGTCCTCCAATGCAGCTCCTTAGTCAGCTTTCAGGGTTTGTGTCTATGCTGGGCAGCCAATGCTGCTCCACAGTCAGCTGACAGGCTCTGTGTGCATGGTGGGCCCCCAATGCTGCTCCTTATTCAGCTGTCAGGGTGTGTAAATACTTGGCCCTGAAATGCTACTCATTAGTCAGCTCTCAGGATGTGTGTGCATGCTGGGCCCCCAATGCTGCTCCTTAGTCAGCTGTCAGGGTGCATACATGCTGGGCCCCCAATGTTGCTCATTAGTCAGCTGTCAGGGTGTGTGTGCATGCTTGGCCCCCAATGCTGCTCCTTAGTCGCCTGTAAGGGTGTGTGTCTGTGCTGGGCCCCAATGTTGCTCCTTAGTCAGCTATCAGTCTGTGTGTGCATGCTGGGTCCCCAATGCTGCTCCTTAGTCAGCTGTCAGGGTGTGTACAGGCTGGGCCCCCAATGCTGCTCCTCAGTCAGCTTTCATGGTGTGTGTGCATGCTGGGCTCACAGTGCTGCTCCTTAGTCATTTGTCAGGATGTGTGTGCATTCTGGGCCCCGAGTGCTGCTCCTTAGTCAGCTGTCAGGGTGTGTGCCTATGCTGGATCCCCAGTGCTGCTCCTTATTCATCTCTCATTCTGTGTGTGTGCATGCAGGGCCCTCAATACTGCTCCTCAGTCTGTTGTCAGGGTGTATACATGCTGGGCCCCTAATGCTGCTCCTTAGTCAGCTGTCAGGGGGGTGTACATGCTGGACCCCCAATGTTGCTCCTAAGTCAGCTGTGAGGGTGTGTATGCATTCTGGGCCTCCAGTGCTGCTCCTTGGTCAGCTGTCAGACTGTGTGTGCATGCTGGAATCTCAATGCTGCTCCTTAGTTAGCTGTCAGACTATGTGTCTATGCTGGGCACCCAATGTTGCTCCTTAGTCAGCTGTTAGGGTGTGTACATGCTGGGCCCCCAGTGCTGCTCCTTAATCAGCTGTCAGTGTGTGTACATGCTGGGACTCCAATGTCACTCCATAATCAGGTGTTGGGGGTGTGTGCATGCTGAACCCCCAAAGTCACTCCAAAGTCAGCTGCCATTGGTGTGTCCATGCTCAGCCCCCATTGCTGCTCCTTGGTCAGCTGTCAGTGTGTGTACATGCAGGGTCCCTAATGCTGCTCCTTAGTCAGCTGTCAGAGTGGGTGTCTATGCTGGGCCCCCAATGCTGCTCCTTAGTCAGCTGTCAGAGGGTGTGTCTATACTGGTCCCCCAATGCAGCTCCTTAGTCAGCTTTCAGGGTTTGTGTCTATGCTGGGGAGCCAAGACTACTCCATAGTCAGCTGACAGGCTCTGTGTGCATGCTGGGCAGTGAACGCTGCTCCTTATTCAGCTGTCAGGGTGCATACATGCTGGGCCCCCAATGTTGCTCATTAGTCAGCTGTCAGGGTGTGTGTGCATGCTGGGACCTCAATGCTGCTCCTTAGGCAGCTGTCAGGGTGTGTAAATACTTAGCCCTGAAATGCTACTCATTAGTCAGCTCTCAGGGTGTGTGTGCATTCTGGGCCCCGAGTGCTGCTCCTTAGTCAGCTGTCAGGGTGTGTGCCTATGCTGGGTCCCCAATGCTGCTCCTTATTCAGCTCTCAGTCTGTGTGTGTGCATGCAGGGCCCTCAATACTGCTCCTCAGTCTGCTTTCAGGGTGTGTATATGCTGGGCCCCCAATGCTGCTCCTTAGTCAGCTGTCAGGGGTGTACATGCTGGGCCCCTAATGCTGCTCCTAAGTCAGCTGTGAGGGTGTGTATGCATTCTGGGCCTCCAGTGCTGCTCCTTAGTCAGCTGTAGGGGTGTGTGTCTTTTTCTGGGCCACCAATGCTGCTGCTTAGTCAGATGTCAGGTTGTGTGTCTATGCTGGGCCCCCAATGCTGTTCTTTAGTCAGCTGCCAGTATGTGTAGGCATGCTGGGCCCAAAATTCTACTCACTAGGCAGCTGTCAGAGTGTGTGTCTATCCTGGGCCCCCAATGCTGCTCCTTAGTCTGCTGTCAGTCTGTATGTGCATGCTAGGCCCCCAATGCTGCTTCTTAGTCAGCTGTCAGGGTGTGTACATCCTAGGTCCCCAGTGCTGCTCCTTAGTCAGCTGTGAGGGTGTGTGTACATGCTGGGCCCACAATGCTGCTCCTTAGTCAGCTGTCAGTGTGTGTGTCTATCCTGGACCCCCAATGCTACTCTTTAGTCAGCTGTCAGGGTGTGTGTGCATGCCGTCTCCAATGGTGTTCCTTAGTCAGCTGTCAGGGGGTGTGTGTGTATACTGGGCCCCAAATGCTGCTCCTTAGTCAGCTGTCAGGGTGTGTGTGCATTCTGGGCCCCCAGTGCTGTTCCTTAGTCAGCTGTCAGGATGTGTGCCTATGCTGAGCCCCCAGTGCTGCTGCTTAGTCAGCTGTCAGGGTGTGTGTCTTTGCTGGGCCCCCAGTGCTGCTCCTCAGTCAGCTGTGAGGGTGTGTATGCATTCTGGGCCCCCAATACTGCTCCTTAGTCAGCTGTCAGGGTGTGTGTCTTTTTCTGGGCCCCCAATGCTGCTGCTTAGCCAGCTGTCAGGGTATGTGTCTATGCTGGGCCCAAAATGCTGTTCCTTAGTCAACTGTCAGAGTATGTATCTATGCTGGACCCCCAATGCTGCTCTTTAGTCAGCTGTCAGGGTGTGTGTGCATGCCTGCTCCAATGGTGTTCCTTAGTTAGCTGTCAGAGTGTGTGTCTATGCTGGGCCGCCAATGCTACTCCTTAGTAAGCTGTCAGGGTGTGTGTGCATTCTTGGACCCCAATGCTGCTCCCTTGTCAGTTGTCAGGGTGTGTGCATGCTAGGCCTCCAATGCTGCTATTTAGTCAGCTGTCAGGGTGTGTGTGCATTCTTGGACCCCAATGCTGCTCCTTAGTCAGCTCTCAGTCTGTGTCTGCATGCTGGGTCCTTAGTCAGCTGTCAGGGTGTGTACATGCAGGGCCCCCAATGCTGCTCATTTGTCAGCTGTGAGGGTGTGTGTGCATGCTGGGCCCCCAGTGCTGCTCCTTAGTCAACTGTCAGGCTGTGTGTGCATTCTAGGACCCCAGTGCTGCTCCTTAGTCAGCTGTCATGGTGTGTGCCTATGCTGAGCCCCCAGTGCTGCTGCTTAGTCAGCTGTCAGGATGTATCTCTATGCTGGGCTCCCAATGCTGTTCCTTAGTCAGCTGTCAGGCTGTCTGTACATGCTGGGCCCCCAGTACTGCTCCTTAGTCAGCTGTCAGGGTGTGTACATGCTGACCCCCAGTGCTGCTCCTTAGTCAGCTGTCAGGTTGTGTGTGCATGCTGGGCCCCCAATGCTGCTCCTTAATCAGCTGTCAGTGTGTGTGTGCATGCTGGGACCCAATGCTGCTCGTTCATCAGCTGCCAGGGTGTGTATGCATGCTGGGCCCCCAATTCTGCTCCCTAGGGAGCTGTCAGAGTGTTTGTCTATCCTGGGCCCCCAATGCTGCTCCTTAATCAGCTGTCAGAGTATGCATCTATGCTGTGCCCCTAATGCTTCTTCCTCAGTCAGCTGTCAGGTTGTGTGTGCATGCTGGCCCCAATGCTGCTCCTTAGTCAGCTGTCAGGCTGTGTGTGCATGCTGGGCCCCTAGTGTTGCTCCTTAGTAAACAGTCAGGGTGTGTACATGCTGGGCCTCCAGTGCTGCTCCTTAGTCAGCTGTCAATGAGTGTGTGCATGCTGGGCCCCCAGTGCTGCTCCTTAATCAGCTGTCGGTCTGTGTGTCCATGCTGGGCCCCCCATGCTGCTCCTTAGTCAGCTGTCAGGCTGTGTGTCCATGCTGGGCCCACAATGTTGCTCCCCAGGCAGCTATCAGGTTGTGTACATGCTGGGTCCCCAATGCTGCTCCTTAGTCAGCTGTCAGGGTGTGTGCATGCTGGGCCCCCAATGCTGCTCCCTATCCAGCATTCAGAGTGTGTGTCTATCCATGGCCCCCAGTGCTGCTCCTTAGTCAGCTGTCAGAGTATGTATGTATCTATGCTGGACCCCCAATGCTGCTCCTTAGTCAGCTGTCAGGGTGTGTGTGCATGCTGGGCCCCCAATGCTGCTCCTTAGTCAGCTGTCAGGGTGTGTTTTCATGCTGGGCCCCCAGTGCTGCTCACTAGGCAGCTGTCTGGGTGTGTGCATGTTGGGCTCCCAATGCTGTTCCTTAGTCAGCTTCCGGGGTGTGTAAATGCTGGGCCCCCACTGCTGCTCCTTGTCAGTTGTCAAGATGTGTTCATGCTGGGCCCCCAATGCTGCTCCTTATTCAGCTGTCACGGCGTGTGTGCATGCCGGGCTGCCAATTCTGCTCCTTAGTCAGCTGTCAGAGTGTGTGTCTATGCTAGGCCCCCAATGCTGCTCCTTAGTCAGCTGTCAGGGTGTGAATATACTGGGCCCTCAATGCTGCTCCTTAATCATCTGTCAGACTGTGTGTCCATGCTGGCCCCCAATGCTGTTCCTTAGTCAGCTGTCAGGGTGTGAATATACTGGGCCCTCAATGCTGCTCCTTAATCAGCTGTCAGGCTGTGTGTCTATGCTGGCCCCCAATGCTGTTCCTTAGTCAGCTGTCAGGGTGTGAATATACTGGGCCCTCAATGCTGCTCCTTAATCAGCTGTCTGGCTGTGTGTCCATGCTGTCCCCCAATGCTGCTCCTTAGTCAGTTGTCAGGGTGTGAATATACTGGGCCCTCAATGCTGCTCCTTAGTCAGTTGTCAGGGTGTGTGCATGCTGGGCCCCCAATGCTATTCCTTAGTCAGATGTTGTGAGGGACTACAGGTTGGGTCATCAATCAATCAACTTTTTTTTTTTTTTTTTTACCAGGCGAGACACCGTTGAGAGAAGCTCATTTAAAAGGTGAGCCTGGGACTGTCAACAGGACCAATACAACACACAAGAATAATTGCATAGAGATAAATAATATTGCACAAATAAAATAACAGGAAGAACAGAATTGGTGGTCATTGCTTACAATTTGAGCATAAAATTGAATAACAGTAAATGTAAGATCAAAAACATGGGCAAGAACAAATAAGGTAACAATACATTAGCACAGTGGACAAAAACATAGGCATCTACTTAATCATGACAGTGTGCAAAGGGAAGAGTAGCAAGTCAGTAGAAGGCAGTAGTAGGTGCAAGCCCCATACTACGCACTGGATGCGCAGTAAGAGGTAGTGGAGCGAGGGATAAGGAAGGAAGTATTTTAGGGAATGCTAGGGAAGAGACTTGGGGTGCTGTGATAGGAAGGGTTGGGGAAGGTAGAGACCTAGGCCAAGGGAAGGGTATGACAGGCAGCCTAGAAGAACTGAGGGAAGGACAGAAGGAAGGGTGGAAGAGCTATGGAGTGACTGAGCACCTCCATGCAATACTACCTGGAAGCCGGGATTCAGGATGGTTTGCGCTTAAGTTTGGCATTCCCATGTCACTCCTTAGTCAGCTGTCAGAGTTTGTGCATGCTGTGACTCCATTGACACAAATTAGTCAGCAGTCAGGGGGTGTCTGCCTGTTGGGACCCCCAATGCCACTCCTTTGCCGGCTAAGGGGTATGTGTATGCCAAACTTCCAGTGCTATTGAGTAGTCAGCTGTCAAGGGGTGTGTGCATGCAGAGCCCACAGTGTCCTGCCATAGTGAGGTGTCAGAGTTTGTGTAGATGCTGGGCCCCCAGTCCTACTCCTAAGTCAGGTGGCAGGGTGTGTGTACAATCTTGGCCCCCAATGCCACCCGTAAGAGAGGTATCAGTTTGTGTGTGCATGCTGGACCCAAAATATCACTCGTTAGTTAGCTGTCAGGGTGTAGGCATACTGGGTCACCAGTGCTACTCTTTAGTCAGCAGTCAGGTGGGCTGCATGCCGGGCCCCCAATGTCACTACTTAATCAGCTATCAGGGTATGTGCAGACTGGGCCCTCAGTGTCACTCCATAGTCAGCTGTTATGGTGTGTGTGTGTGTGTGTGTCTGCTGGGCCCTTAGTGCCACTCTATAGTCAGCTGTCAGGGTGTGTGCATGCTGTTCCCTCAGTGTCACTCCATAGTCAGCTGTTATGGTGTGTGTGTGTGTGTGTGTGTGTGTGTGTGTGTCTGCTGGGCCCTTAGTGCCACTCTATAGTCAGCTGTCAGGGTGTGTGCATGCTGTTCCCTCAGTGTCACTCCATAGTCAGCTGTTATGGTGTGTGTGTGTGTGTGTGTGTGTGTCTGCTGAGCCCTTAGTGCCACTCTATAGTCAGCTGTCAGGGTGTGTGTATGCTGGCCCTCAGTGTCACTCCATAGTCAACTGTTGATGTGTGTGCATGCTGGACCCTCAGTGTCACTCCATAGTCAGCTGACAAGGTGTATATGCATGCTGGGCCTTCAGTGCCACTCCATAGTAAGCTGTCAGCATTCAGTGCCACTCCATAGTAAGCTGTCAGGGTATGTACATGCTGGTCCCCGAGTGCTACTCCCTAGGCAGCTGTCAGTCTGTATGTGCATGCTGGGCCCAATGCTGCTCCTTAGTCAGCTGTCAGGGTGTGTGTCTATGCTGGGCCCCAATGCTGCTCCTTAGCTGTCAGTGTGTGTGTGCTAGCAGTAGCCCCACTGCTACTCATTAGTCAGCTGCTAGGGTGTGTGTCTATGCTGGGCCCCAATGCTGCTCCTTAGTTAGCTGTCGGGGTGTGTGTGCATACTGGGCCCCCACTGCTATTCCTTAGTCAGATGTTTTGAGGGGGTGCAGGTTGGGCCCTCAGTGGCACTCCTTAGTCAACTGTCAGGGTTCGTGCATGATGTGACCCCATTGCCACAAATTAGTTAGCAGTCAGGGGGTGTCTGCCTGTTGGGACCCCCAATGCCACTCCTTCGCCAGCTATTGGGGTGTGTGTGTATGCTGAACTTCCAGTTATATTCCATAGTCAGCTGTCAAGAGGTTTGTGCATGCAGAGCCCACAGTGTCACTTCATAGTGAGTTGTCAGAGTTTGTGTAGATGCTGGGCCCTCAGTGCCACTCCTAAGTCAGGTGTCAGGGTGTGTGTACAATTTGGGCCCCCAATGCCACTCATAACGTTGGTATCAGGGTGTGTGTGCATGCTGGACCTAAAATGTCACTCGTTAGTTAGCTGTCAGGGTGTGGGCATGCTGGGTCACCAGTGCTACTCTTTAGTCAGCTGTCAGGTGGGCTGCATGCTGGGACCCCAATGTCACTACTTAATCAGCTGTCAGGGTGTGTGCATGCTGGGCCTTCAGTGTCACTCCATGGTCAGCTGTCACTGTGTGTGTGTGCATGTTGGGCCCTCAGTGTCACTCCATGGTCAGCTGTCACTGTGTGTGTGCATGTTGGGCCCTCAGTGTCACTCCATGGTCAGCTGTCATGGTGTGTGTGTGCCTGCTGGCCCTCAGTGTCACTCCTTAGTCAGCTGTCATGGTGTGTGTGCATACTGGGCCTGGTTTTATGTGATAAGGGTGAGTCCCTTATCGCGCCGCTCATAAAGAGCAACATAAATTCACCTGCACTAAAAAGGGCATCTTGGATTAAGAGAGACTGCTGCAAACAGCGACAGTCCTCTGAAATAACTGCTTCTTTGGTGTTTTTGCAGGGTCCTATGCCCCCCGCACCCCCCTTTTCGGTGGGCAAGCCTTTTGCACCCCCCAAAATTAATATTCTCAACTACATGGGGAGTAGACTTAGGTAAAAAAATAAACTCCCCCTGGAAGCAAAACCTTTACCCTCACCAGAATCTGATCCTGGCACTATAGACTCCAGGGGCAGTGGCTCAAGCCACTACACCACATGGCCAGCTCAGCAGGGTTTGGCCAAATAAATCGTTTTATCCCCTTTCTCACGAGTGTAGCGTGTATCCCTCAGTGCTACACTCGCTGTACCTATTGTGTGCTCTATTTCCCTACTCGCTCTATATGGGAGCGGTATTCTTGAGTGGCTCATATTGAGCCACTCAATAATACTCTCCCATATAGACTGCTACCCTGGGCCCTCAGTGCCACTCCATGGTCAGCTGTCAGGGTGTGTGCATGCTGGGCCCTCAGTGTCACTCCATAGTCAGCTGTTATGGTGTGTGTGTGCATGTTGGGCCCTCAGTGCCACTCTATAGTCAGCTGTCAGGGTGTGTGCATGTTGGGCCCTCAGTGCCACTCCATAGTCAGCTGTCAGGGTGTGTGCATGCTGGGCCCTCAGTGCCACTCCATAGTCAGCTGTTATGGTGTGTGTGTGCATGTTGGGCCCTCAGTGCCACTCTATAGTCAGCTGTCAGGGTGTGTGCATGCTGTCTCCCCATTATCAATCCTTAACCATTGTCAGGGGGTGTGTGTGTGCATGCTACTTCCCCAATATCAAACCTAAGTCATCAGCCAATGTGTGTGTCTATGCTGTGCCCACACTGCCACTCCTTAGTTAGTTGTCAGGGTTTGTGTGCATGCTGGGCCCCCAGTTATAAATCTTAGTCAGCTGTCAGGGGAGGGTCTGTATGCTGGGCCCCCAATGCTGCACCTTCATTAGCTGTCATGGTGGTGTGTGCATGATGGGCTCCCAATGCTGCTGGTTAGTCAGCTGTCAGGGGAGGGTCTGCATGCTGGGCCCCCAATGCTGCACCTTCATTAGCTGTCATGGTGGTGTGTGCGTGATGGGCTCCCAATGCTGCTGCTTAGTCAGCTGTCAGGGGAGGGTCTGCATGCTGGGCCCCCAATGCTGCACCTTCATTAGCTGTCATGGTGGTGTGTGCGTGATGGGCTCCCAATGCTGCTGCTTAGTCAGCTGTCAGGGGGGGTTACATGCTGTGCCCCAGTGCTGCTCCTTATTCAGCAGTCAGGGTATCTGTGTATGTTGTACCCCCAAATGCCACTCCTTAGTAACCCATCAGAGGCTGTGCATGCTGGGCCCCAAACACCACTCTATTGTCAGTTGCCATGGGGCATATGCATGTTGGGACCCCAGTGCATCCTCTTAGTCATTTATCAGGGGGTGCACATGTTGGGCCCCCCAACACTACTCCTTAGCAGCTGGGGGCTGCATGCTGGAGCTCCATTGCTACTCCTTAGTTAGCTATCTGGGGGGGTGCATGCTGGGCCCTCAGTGCCCCTCCATAGCTGTCAGGCTGTGCATGCATGCAGGGGCCCCCAATGCTACTCCTTAGTTAGCTGTCTGGGGGATGCATGATGTTACCCCATTGCCACTCCTTAGTGAGCTGTCTGGGGGATGCATACTGTGGCCCCATTGCCACTCCTTAGTTAGCTGTCTGATGGGGTGTATGCAGTGACCCCAGTTCCACTCCTTCATCAGCTGTCAGGGATGTGTGCATACTGTAACTACAGTGCCACTCCTTAGTCAGCCATTGTGCTGTCTGAATCCATGCTGCCAACTCCATGGCTACTGAATGAAGACAAAAGTGGTCACTTCAAATTAACTTCCCCATCGTTATTAAATAATCTTAACAGCTCTCACAAGGCACTCATTTCATAGTTGTGAGGCTGAGCCTCCATGCCACCACCCCATAATTCACAATGACCTTGTCCATCTGTTATGATTAACCCCCCATCAGATGCCCGTTTGGCAATGAATTATGTGAGACTCAGTGTCATGGCTGCACACCAAGAGGTCTACACACCCGAGCACTGAGTCCTCTGCAACTACTGGAGGGGGTAGACAGTGACACAAGTAACTCGGGTTTGATATTTTTACTGGCTCATTTCCAGTTCCAAATGCTGTGGTAATCTGAAGTAGAAATGAATTACTGCTGCTTCAATGTTGTACAAAAATAATTCTCTCTCAGAAATCCCCTTGCCTCATTTATCGTGATCAGCTCCTTTTCCTATGCACTTGATTTACTGGACTTTTTTGCAGCCTAATTTCCTGTTGGTTCTCAAGGGTTCATTTGTGTCTTCCAATGGCTTGTCAGGGAGGCCTACATTCCCACAGTAACAGCAGTGTTACACAACTACACTTGTGCCATCCTTCTCATTTTGGTTACATATTACTTTTGGAAAAGAAGGAAATCTCATCTATTTAGTTGCTGTTTAATTCCTTGCGCGATCATTTACAACTATATTTATGTCTCTATTTTGTACTGGTGTTCTAGTGACATTCACATACAGAGGAGGGCTGCCTCTGGATTACCAAGTTAATTTCTTCTTCATAAAAGTAGCGTGAAAGGGGAAATTGTTTACCCGGGAAAGGCACACTAAGCCAGACCTTGTTTCCAGGTGTGACCTGCGAGCACAAGGAAGTTAAGTGACTCGCTTAGGGTCACACAGTATGCAAGTAGGGGCTGATGGATTCAAACCCAGGTCTGCAGCTCAGCGCTCCTTAACCACTACACTATACTGCCTCCTAATGTGCAGGATGCTTCGGGTAGAGCCTGAACAGGGGCTGCGGCTTGGTATTTGTATATTCACTGTGGTACTTGTATTTCTTTGCTTATTTATGTTTACTATATACTGTATATATATTTTTTACAGTTTCTGTTGTTAACGATGCATAGCTTGTCCCTAGACTCCTGTTTCTATAAGTCTCACCTCACAAGGTGGGGAGTCGTCTAGGGTCCTATATGTGTCTGGGCAGTGGGGGACTGCTAGGGGTCCCACACTATTATGTGCAAAATCACAAAAGCTGTTTTCCACAACTGAGGTGGAGTCTGCACACAAACATCTATTGGCTACTGTTATCAAATTTACCCAGTCCCCCCTAGGGTGACACACAAATGTATAGGGCACTAACACATAGGGCTCTTTTCTCAAGGCTCCTGAGGTCCAGGGAGCCCTCTGCACCATATAACAGCACTCTACAAATCTGTACATAGAGTACATAGCCTCACATAGGGTCTTCAGCATAGGGGCCCTTCACACACACCCATAGCCCTTACTATATACATACAGTCCTAGAGCTGATCAACTGCCACAACCAGAGGCAGGCATGGTGCTGTAGCTGCACAAAGACCCACCCTCTGGTGTCATGTGGTCTGATATTCCTCGCCCTCTAAAGAAATGCCCACATTTAAATGGGGAACTATCCGCAGGCTCCATGCAACCCACCCTCACCACCAGTTTACCATGTAAAAAAGCTTTCTTGAAACCTCACTTGGCACAGCCAGATACTTTGGTAAGCAACACTGGACATGTATGTGTGATCGCCTTGAAGTTGGAGGGATCTTAATGGTCGGAAATGCTGGAGGATTTCTCCTTGACTCCTCCATGACTCCACATGTATGGCCCAAGGCAGCTCTTCTCTATCACCTTGAAGCCTGGTGTGAGCCCCGGGTACATTCCTTGGGGGGGGGGATACCCCTACTGCTCCATTTCTTCCTCCTGCAGGCTGCGACTGCATAGGGCCTCAAAGTTCTCAGTTCTCTAAGCAATCCTTTCATTTCTGATCTCTGTTCCGGTACCTGGTTCTTTCTCACTCATCTTTCCTGCTCTGGTCCAACTCATCTCTCCCACCAAGGGTGGGTGAGTGGCTGATCTTCTATCTGGTGTCTCTCCCTTAGGCCAGAATCTGTACTCACCTGAGCTGAGCTTAGGCTAGAGTTCAGCTAAGGCAGGACTCTTTTTATGCACCACCTTTTACTAGAGATGGGAGGGGCAAGCAGCAGCCAGCAGCACTCAGCCACTGAGGACATGTGCAGGGCCTGCTTATGGACTCACAGTCTAATTACAGTTGGGGAAGGGAGTCAGGAACATTCCAGGAATATTCCAGGACTTGTCAAGGATGATCTTGACCCAGTGCACCTACCCCGTTATTAAAGAAATAAAATAAACAATAAATACAAAATTTGTATGAAAACAGATTATTCAATGGCAAAAAAGAATCCTGGCTTCTGATTGGTCAGTTGGCTGTCACAGCAGGGATGTTATCTTGGCATAACATCCCTGCTCATGGTTTGTTGGATTTGGAGCATTTGGAGAAGGATGTCCTCCTCCTCTTAACAAACAAAAATATTTTTATACACTAACAAAAACATACTTTCAGATTATTTTTTTTATTATAAAACAACAAGACATTGTATAATAGGAATAATGCCCTCCAGGGTGGGTGTTATGCTGGGATAACATCCCTTCTCAGGTGTTGGATGTCTGTTTTCCCACAATGCTAGCAACACACTCTTTGCAGGTAAGGACTATTGCTTCCACAGTGTTTTTGATTGTAATGTTTTCCTGAGTCCATTGTTTTGTGCTTCACTGTCCCTTTTAGTCTATTCTGAGTTACTGTCCATAATTTAATCAAAAAAGCAGTCTGCGATGTATGACCCAAATTGCTTTTAATTCCAGCGCTGTTGCAATTGCTCATATTTATTTGTTATGTTTTGCAGCTCTTTCTGTTGTATAGTGTATGTTCCCTGCACCACAAAAGTTAATGGTCCATGGAAAATATGGCTTGTCTTCCATATTGCATCACAGTCCTTTTGGCATGGCCATGTGAAGGTGCCATTCCCACAATGCTTTAAGAAACTGAAGTTGAACCATTTACGGTCATCAATCATTGTCAGTTGTCCAATAAAGAAGTTGCTTGAGTAATAAACTGCATAAAATTGTTTATTTTCCTATGTTCCAATTTTTTGGATAATAGTACTGGGGTTGATGCAGATGAAATTGTTGGGTTGGGAGGCAGTTTGACAGGGTTGGCACTTGAATTCAGGACAGTTGAAGTATGTACTGGTACTATTGACACTTTGGTATTAGGAACAGACATTTGTACGTCTGGAGCTTTAGGATGTGAGGGTACTGGTCCATTGGTCATACTGGTATTCCATATGGCAGCCACTTCTCGATCAACGTGCATGGAAGATACATGTGTTGCAGATACATTAGTGACTGGTATACCCATCTTGTTTACAGAAGGACAGCTGTTTTTCTGAGGCACCAAAGGACACATGTGTGAAGTATCCTTAAGGTTCTTTGACTTCCATGGTTCCACACGGCAACTGTTTTCACACTGTCCATCTCCACTTCTGCATGCATCGCGGAAGCAGCTAGAGTCCCATATGGCGATTACACCATCAGCTATAGCTTATACACTATGCACTTTTCTTGTTCTCGGTACTGCTTTGAGTTGTGGTGTTGCATTCCTTTTATGTTCTTCTCCCCCACCCAAAAGAACATGCGCAGATCATGCCTGTAGTCTTCTGTGTTGTTTTCTTTGTGGAGGTTCTTTACTTGATTACGACACTCTCTCCATCCAATGGCCCTTTCCCATGTCTTGAACTCAAAAATGCTCTTTCAATTAAAATCCATATTGTGTGGGTGTTTCTGAAATGGCGTTGAATGCCCACTTGGATTTGTACTGGCTTCTGCAGCAATCTATAAATTGCACTTCTTTCTCGATCTTAAGCATGCGGATGCTCTGCAGATGAACATTGGCTACTTCCACGAAGTGCCGAACAGCATGGTGATCATGCTTCAGGTCACTCAATATTTATTTATTTATTTATTTTAGTTTTTGTTGACCGGGTAAGTGCACTAGACAAATCCTGCCTATTTTCAGGCACGACCTGGGTGAGGAGGATACAGATGAATGCTAACTGACCTTGAACCAGATTAAGCTGTTGGTGGTATTTTATAAACACCAAGGACTCACAGACTGTGCTTGCACATGTGGGACACCGGTAGAATGCAACTATGGAGTGAACTGTAGCTTGCTCATGGTGCCAATAGGCAGATCGAATTTCGTCCTGATATTTACATGTATAATTCTCAGCAAAGTCCAGGACCATGACCACCCAACCTTCTGGCAGATTTTCTTTCAGACTCTTTTCTTCTAGGTTTGCTGGTAAGGACAGAGCAAGGAACATTATCAGAGCAAGGAAAAAATTAAGGCTTCTTTTGGTTAGGCAGATTTACTGTGTGTTACTATTTTCTTTTGTACTCATAGGGTTTGTTACTGTTGTTTGCTAACATTTTACTGCTTTATTCTCTGATTCAAATTGCTGTTGCAGGGTATACTTTCTGCTGCATTATTACAGGGTGTGCCTACAGGTTTGTTACTGTTTTGTGCTTACAGATTACTGCTGTAGTCTTCTCTGATTCAAATAGTTTTTTGCAAGGTATATCTTCTCGCACTGCTTTATTTTTCTCTGTAGCAAAGTGTTTTTTGCAGGGTATATCTTCGGTGAAATTGTTACAGATGGAACACTCCTTTTGTAGGGTAGCACATAGAAACATAGAAACATAGACTTTGATGGCAGATAAGGATGGCTTGGCCCATCTAGTCTGCCCATTTCCCTACCTACAGGATAGGCCGCAGATCCTAGTTAACCAACAGCCTATTTCTTCCTACCCCCACAAGAACTGCCTTATGTCTGTCCCATGCATTCTTGAATTCTCCCACAGTTTTAGACCCCACAACCTCCTCAGGAAGGCTGTTCCATGCATCCACTACCCTCTCTGTGAAATAATACTTCCTCACATTGCCCCTGAACTTCCCTCCTTCTATCTTTAAATTGTGTCCCCTTGTTCTTGCAAGTCTCTTTTTCTGAAAGATGCTACCCTCTTGGACTTTGTTGATTCCACTGAGGTACTTAAAAGTTTCTATCATGTCCCCCCTCTCCCTTCTTTCCTCAAGGGTATACATATTAAGCTCCTTTAGTCTCTCCTCATACGGCTTCTCTTGCAGTCCCTGCACCATTTTAGTTGCCCTCCTCTGGACTACCTCTATCCTGTCTATGTCCTTGCGGAGATGGGGTCTCCAGAACTGGACACAGTACTCCAGATGGGGTCTCACCAACTGTCTGTACAGAGGGATAACAACTTCCTGTTTTCTGCTGCTGATGCTTCTCCCTATAAATCCCAGTATACCCCCAGCCCTCCCTACTGCCTTCTCACATTGCTTGCTAACCTTAAGGTCATCTGATATGATTACCCCCAGGTCCCTTTCCTTTTTTGTTGTTGTTACTACCTCCCCACCCATTGTATATTCTTCCCCTGGGTTCTTGTTTTCCAGGTGCATTATTTTGCACTTCTTTGCATTGAATCCTAGCTGCCATACTTCTGACCATTCCTCCAACCTTGCCAAGTCTCTTTTCATCCTTTCCACGTCTCCTTGTGTATCAACCCTGTTGCAGATCTTTGTGTCATCTGCAAAAAGGCATACATTTCCTTCCAGTCCCTCTGCAATGTCACTGATGAAGACATTAAATAGCCCCTCTTTCTTCAGAGTGGACTCCATTTACAATTACCTTCTGTGTCCTGTTGTGCAGCCAATGTTTTACCCAGGCTACCACCCTGGGACCCACTCCCAGGCTAGTTAATTTGACTTTTAATCTTTTGTGTGGGACTGTGTCAAATGCCTTGCTAAAGACTAGGTAGGCCATTTCCACAGCCCCTCCCTGGCCTACTACTTTGGTCACCCAGTCAAAGAAATCTATTAGATTCATCTGACATGACCTTCCCGCTGTGAACCCATGCTGCCTTGGGTCCTGTGCTCCACTGGCCTCTAGGTACTCAACTATTCTTTCCTTCAGAAGTGATTCCATCACTTTCCCTACCACAGAGGTCAGACTGACAGGTCTATAGTGTCCTGCCTCTGTATTGGTCCCACTTTTGTGAAGGGGAATCACATCCACCTTCCTCCAGTCCTCAGGTACCACATCATTCTCCCATGATTTATTAAAAAGAGTAGCCAGTGGTTTCACTAGTTCCTCCCTTAATTCTTTTAGAATTCTGGGGTGAATTCCATCAGGACCCATTGCTTTGTCCACCTTCAGTTTTAGGAGTTCTTGCAGAACCCTTTCTTCTGTGAAAGGACTGGGATCGACCCCCCTATCAAGAGTGCTTCTGTTAATTGGATTAGGCACTTCCCCCTCCTCTTTTGTGAATACTGAGCAGAAATATTCATTCAGTATCCCTGCTTTTTCACTGTCCCCCTCTGCCCACCCACCGTTCATTCTATTCAGCCTCACTATCCCTCCCTTTGTCTTTCTACACTCGCTGATGTACCTATAAAAGGTTTTATCCCCCTTCTTAACTGAGTTGGCTATCTTTTCCTCAGTTTGGGCCTTTGCTATTCTGACTTCCCTCCCTGCTTCCTTCTGCCTTAACTGGTACAGCTCTTTGTCCTGCTCCTTCTGTGTTTCCTTATACTTCCTGACATTTCCTGTAATAAAGCAGAAAGGGGAGGATCAGAGGGGTATCCACACAGTAACTTCACTTACAGGGGCACAAGTAATTTAATAAGTTATAAAAAAACAAAACCAAACAAAACAAAAAATCAAACTTTTGCTTTCATTTTCCTCCTTCTAATTACTCGGACCAGGTTATAAACCCGGCAACTCATGTGGAATGGATATTATTAACTGCAGGTACTGCAGAACACTTTTCAGAAGGGCAGTTTTACAGGATTTTGGACACTGTCCTACATGCTGGTCCATTGGAGATCTAAGGGCTCAGCTCCAGGCAGCATGGGCAGAGATTGCGCACCTCAAATTGCATATTCAAGAGGAAATATATTATAAGAACTGCCTTCCATTTCCCCAACATCCAACTGAAGCACCTCGACCACAGAGGGTAGGTGGTCCGGGAGGTTGGCAGATGGTTAGGAGGGGCAAATTGGGTGCCCCATCACTTGGTGCTCTCCAACATATCACCTCCACAAACCATATAAAAACTATAAACAGGTATCTGCCTCTATCTCTGAAATCAAACAAAGGGGAGGAGGACACTGCAGAGCAGGACACTGTAGCACAGGAGCTAGCACAACAAAACTTGCCCAAAACAGGAACCAAAGCAAAAAAAGCAAAAAAGAAAATCCAAAACACTTCTGTTCATACTGTAGGAGACTCCATGATTCGGGAAGTTGATGCCTACCTCTGGCCGGGGGTAATGATCAGAAGTCTCCCAGGTACATCAGCGAGGAGAGACACTGACTGCTTTGCTAAAATCATGCAAGAAGCAGGAGAAAATATTGATGCCCTGGTACACATAGGGACTAACGATCTTGCCAGCCAGTCAGTTGTGGAGACCAAGGAACACCTGACCAGGCTGGGAGACAAACTGTCATCCATTTCATCTGGCATCTCCTTCTCCGAGATCCTGCCTGTCTGGAAGAAGGGGGAAGACAGACAGGTGGTCAGAGAAGGGAAGGTAGGGAAGCAAAACATCTGGCTCAAGGGCTGGTACCAGGAAAAAGGACACAAATTTGTAGGTAACTGGCAACAGTTTTGGGAGCAAAAGTTCTTTAAATTCGATGGACTGCAGCTGAATAAGGAGGGAGTCAGTGCATTGGACAGAAGTTTGACATCTTGGCAGAATATTTAACCTAGCAAATGGGGAGAGGGGTGCAGCACCCGATACATCAAATGGGAAGAACACCTCTCCCCCTCAGCTAGTGATCAAACAGGAGTTCATCATGTTTGTAGTTCATTTGCATCACCAAGTAAGGAAAAAGGTCCAGCTCCCCATACGACACACAAGGGAAACGCCGAACCTTGCCGAACAACTAACACACCGAAATCTTGCCAATGGAAAATCATTTACATAATTGCCTGCAGTCTGGGAAACAAAATCCCAGCCTGCAGACAACAATGACAGAAGCTAAACGGGACATAGTAGCCATTAGTGAGACATGGTTCACCAGTAACCACACTTGGGAGACTTCAGTACCTGGCTATGTACTGTTCAGAAGAGACTGAGGTGCCAAAGCGGGGGGTGGTGGAGTGGCCCTTTATGTCAATGAAAAAATAAAAGCTACAGAAATTCAAAGTACACATAAGGAGCCAGAAGAACTGTGGGTCACCCTGGAAACAGGAAATGGGACAGCCATACGAACTGGGGTTGTCTACAGACCTCCAGACCAGGGGGAGGACATAGACACATTACTGTTAAAAGATATACAAAACATGACAGCTAAAGGGGAGGTTCTGATAATGGGAGACTTCAACATGCCAGATACAGGTTGGTCAATACCAGCAGGAACATCCACCAACACTAGACACATAGTGGAATCCCTGCAGGGGGAGGGCCTCAAACAACTGGTACAACAACCCACAAGAGACAGGGCTATCCTAGATCTAGTACTGACTAATGGGGAAAGGATTACAGATCTCCAGGTAGAAGGTGAACTGGGGTCCAATGACCATCACATGGTATGGTTCAATTTGGCCACTAAAACTAAATCATCTCATTCCAAGGCACAAATATGGGACTTCAGAGGAGCTGACTTTGCTAAGATGGCCAACAGAGTTAAGCTAGCCCTGGCATGAAGAAATACAGGTGAGGGGGTACAGGCAAAGTTGGCAAGTATTAAGGATGCAATACTTAAAGCAACATCCCATTGTGTTAGAGAGAAAAGCAAGAGCAAAAGGAGGAAACCACTTTGGTTCTCAAAAACAGAAGCAGAAAAGGTCAGAGCCAAAAAGCTGGCCTTCAGGAAATATAAGGGAATGCAATGGGATGAAGACAGGGAGGCATACCAAACTTCTCTAAGGGAAGCAGAGAAGGCACTAAGGCAGGCAAAGACCCAAACTGAGGAAACACTAGCACGGACAGTAAAAGAAGGGGACAAGACTTTCTATAGATACATTAGTGAAAGGAGAAAGTCCAGAGGGGGTATTGTTAAGATCAAAGGGGATAAGGGGAATGTGTGGAGGAGAACCAAGGAAAAGCATCTATCCTAAATAAATACTTCTACTCAGTATTTACTTAGAAGAAGGTAGAGCAGGGCCCACAGCTCAGCACCATGGACACAAAGGGGAGGGAGGTGTGCACTAGTCCCTTCACAAAAGAAAGGGTCCTACAAGAGCTCGCTAAGCTCAGGGTGGACAACGCAATGGGACCTAATGGCTTACATCTCAGGGTACGAAAGGAGCTAAGGGTGGAACTAGCAGAGCCACTATCAGAACTGTTTAGTGAGTCTCTGAGCACAGGAGAGGTCCCAGAAGACTGGAGAAGGACTCATGTGATCTTGCTCCACAAGAGTGGTAGCAGGGAGGAGGCAGGGAACTACAGACCAGTCAGTCTTACCACCAGTAGTGGGCAAGATTGGAGGCACTCCTTAAGGAAAGGATAGTGCAACACCTGGAATCCGTAGGAGCACAGGATCCAAGACAGCATGGGTTTACAACAGGAAGGCCCTGTCAAACTAATCTCATAGATTTCTTTGACAGGGTAACCAAATGGTGGACCAAGGGAGTGCAGCTGATGTTGCCTACCTTGACTTCAGCAAAGCTTTAATACTGTTCCACATAGAAGATTGATTAATAAGCTGGGTAGGCTCGGGGTGGGTCAGAGGTTGGTCAACTGGGTGGCAAACTGGTTGGCGGGCAGAAAACAGAGAGTGGTGGTAAACAGTATACAGTCAGAAGAGATGCAAGTCACAAGTGGGGTACCTCAGGGATCAGTCCTGGGGCCAGTCCTCTTCAATATCTTTATCAGTGACATTACAAATGGACTGGAGGGTAATGTTTGTCTGTTTGCAGATGACACCAAGATCTGCAACAGAGTAGATGATCCAGATGGGGTGGACAGAATGAGATGTGATCTAGATAAACTTGCAAAATGGTCAGAAGAGTGGCAACTGGGGTTTAATGCAAAGTGTAAGATCATGCACATAGGGATAAGAAACCCTGAAGCCACCTATAGGTTGGGAGGGGAGTTGCTGGCAATCACAAGAGAAGAAAGAGACTTGGGCATCATCATCACAGATAACCTGAAATCATCCAAGCAGACTGCTAAAGTAGTAGGTAAAGCTAGAGGGATGTTGGGGTGTATTAGTAGGGGTATTGCAAGCCGTAAGAGGAAGGTAATAATCCCTCTTTACAAGACACTGGTTAGGCCCCATCTAGAGTACTGCATGCAGTACTGGAGGCCGCACCTGCACAAGGACATTAACAAAATGGAGGCAGTCCAGAGAAGGGCACCAAAATGGTGCAGGGACTGCATCAGAAAACATATGAGGAGAGATTTAATGGAGCTCAGTATGTATACCTAGAGCAAAGGAGGGAGAGATGTGATATGATTGAAACATTCAAACATCTTAAAGGCATTAACAAGGTGAGAGAGTCTAACATGTTTCAATATAAGAAAAATAGCTGGACAAGAGGACACAGCATGAGATTAGAGGGAAGCTTATTAAGGGGTAATATGAGGAAGTTCTTTTTCACAGAAAGGGTGGTGAATGCATGGAACAGCCTACCTCAGGAAGTGGTGGATATGAATACAGTGCAGGGCTTCAAACAGGCATGGGATAGGCATACGGGAGCAATACAGATGAGTATGAATAGATAGGCCATTGACAGAGTTCAGGCCTATGGCACATTCATAAGCTAGAAAAATAAATGGGCAGACTGAATGGGCCTTGCGGTCCTTGTCTGCCACCAACTTCTATGTTTCTGTATGTTCCTTTGACCTGCCTTTGTTGCCAGGAAGCAACACGCAAGTGTTGCCCCCGAAACAGTATGTCCTCTTTCAGAATTCTGACAAATTTTGATACTGTGCTGCATTTTCTTTTCAGCACTTTCCTGGTCTGTTTTGTCTCTGTTCCTTCTTTTTGTTTTGTGATGGTAACACTGTCCCACTGATACCATTTCAATTCATTGTAGCCATGTTGATTCAGCAGTTCCTTTGTGGCATGTTCGATGGCAGTTCTCACAGGTCTTCTGAATGCATTCCTTAGCAAAGAACTGTCGAGCTGGTGCTCTTGGACACATTGTTATATGGATGGTGCTGTATATATTGGGGATCTTGCAGTGTGGCAGTCTATGGACATCTGCAAATTGGTTTAATGAGCGCAACTTTAGAATGGCGTTTACGCAGTACTCACACAAGCACTGCTCAAGTGTTTGCTCCTTGGCCAGTCTTATGTTCTTTGGTCACAGAATGCAGTGTCTAGCAGTGTTTAGCAGTGTCAGTGGCTCAGTAGGTAGCACACTTGCCTCTAAGGCTAGGAGATCAGAGAGTTGTGGGTTCAGTTCCCACATCTGGCACTTGGGTTAATATCCCAGAACTAACATTGTAGTGCAGCATGAGAGGGGTGCTGCACTTCTGAGGTGCCGTCTTTCGGATGAGATGTTAAACCGAGGTCCCATCTGCCTGGATCGGTGGATGTTAAAGATCCCATGGCACTTATTGAAAAGAGTAGGGGAAGTTCCCCCCGGTGTCCTGGCCAAATTTCCCTCATTCACTAAAAATACCACCAACAGCTTAATCTGGTTCGGGGTAAGCTGCCATTCATCTGTATCCCCCTTCCCTGGGTCGTGCCTGAAAATAGGCAGGATTTGTCTAGTGCACTTACACGGTCAACAAAAACTAAATAAATAAACTGCGACATTTGGTTGGTCCAAATTTTTTGTCCAGGTTTTTCTCACAAAACTCCTGGTACAGACTCTGGAGTGGCTTTTCCAGGAAAGCCTTTGCCTTCCCTGTTCATTTGGAAACTGCCTTCTTGTGCAGTAAAGGCATTGATGCAGCCTCAAAGAACTTTTCGACTTTCTCCACTGTTTCTTCCGATACTGCAGACTTGTGCCGATTGATACATTTCTCTCTTTGGTTTCGTGATGCCCTCATCATCCGTCTCCAACTTATTCCAAGGGTCTGGCTTGCATGTCGGAGCATTCTGTACTTTTCAGTACCAGAACAGAACTGATAAAGGCATGCTTCAATTCTGTTGGTGCCTTTGAGTTCTGATGTTTTAAATCTGATAGTTTCCTTCACAACCTACACCAGCTTGTCATGCAGATTTGTGCAAAAGTGGATACTTGGGTTGATCTGATCTTGGATGAGGCCACTTGTTTTGCAGGGGAGCAAATAGGATGAAAATAACTTGGAAACAGTTGTGGCAAATCATTTTGGCAACTGTAGAAGTCCTCAGCGTGCTCTTTGCAGCGCTTTACGGATGGTATGATTTGACCCCGTATCATCTACTGGGGTTTCAAATAGGCTTCCATTTGTTAAGGACTCACGAAGTGTTGGAGGCAATGATGGCAGGTGTGGACAATGCAGTTACTAACACTGTTTTTTCTCTCATTTGCTTTCCTTTCCCTGTACTTCTGCTGTCTCTTTTCATTGCTTCTTCTCCGCTTTTGTGCTGACATGTTGGCATGCTGCTTTCATCCTGCTTTTCCTCCAGCATACTCTCTGCACCACATTTTTTTTTTTTGCTCTTTAGCTCTTGTTGCAGCCCTGGTTGCCCCATTAGTTATGGGGTCTGCAGACTGAGAGAATGCTATTCTTCCGGCATTCTCTCATTCTCTGCATGCGCAGTCTTGACTTTTCACAATATCCTTTGCGCTTCTCTTCACTTATTGAGGCCCTGTATTTGAGGCAGCATGCTACTGTTTTTCTCTATGTTCAGCATGACATTCTGGGTCTTTTTTCAGGTTCTCTTGGTACCACTTACTTCATTGCTTGTCTGATACTGGGGTGGATGCCTTCTTCAGTGCATCTTGCAGAAGCAATGCAGCAGATACATGAGGTCTTCATCTAATGTGCTCCCTTTCTCATTTAAGTAAAAGAAAATTCTAATTAGTTCAACACAGGCTAAATGAGAGGCATGCCACAAGGGCATTACATGGGGGAAGGCAAGCAACTCTGAACACAGGTAGATCGGGCAAGTGAAGTGGTCACATACTCTTGCATTGTCCTTCCAATGAAGAGAGAGCCTAGCAACACGCAACACTGACAGACGGAACATACAAGAGAGATGGCACACTCCACATGATACCAATCAAGGAAGAGTCTAGGAACCCACAACAGTTGGATGAAATGAACAAAGAAGACGGCACACTCCCCATGATACTTCCAATCGAGGGAGAGCCTAGGAACACACAACACTGATGGATGGAATGAACAAGAGAGACGGCACACTCCACATAATACCAATCAAGGGAGAGCCAAGGAACATGCATCACTGATGGACAGAGAGACAGCACACTGAACATAATGGGACAATCGCCATGTACTACCCAATGTTATGAGTGAGGACCATACAAAGTTATGAGTAAAGGAGAGAGAACATACATTCACTTTTTCAACCACCAATGGATGGGACATTCAATGAAACCACAAATTCATTAGGGGTGTGTCTGAGCATTCATGTTCATTCATATTGAGACACCCAAAAACACAAACGAGACAAGAGATCCCCCCTCAAAGCCACGTGGTGCTCAAGATGGCAGAACATGAATGCACAAACAAACATGCCGAGGCTGAACCCTGCCTGTGACCAGGCCCCGGGCCAGCAAAACCACCCCATTTCTTAAAAAAAAAAAAAAAAATAGATGCTTACACCAAACCAACAATGCACGGAGGCAATGTTTGAGCATTCATGTTCTTCCATATTGAGACACCCAAAAACAGAGATGAGGCAAGAGATCCCCTCCCCCGCTACCCCAACAGCAAAGCCACATGGTGCTCAAGGTGGCCAAACATGAATGAACAAACAATCCAAGACACAACGCACTGCCCGGGACCAGGTCCCAGGCAGCAGTACCACCAGACGTTACTTTTTGTTTTTTTTAATAACCACAGTATTCTTCCATCAAAGATCACAGGCATCGCGCGGGTGTTTGAGCAAGGCCCCCCAGCAGCAGGGAGGTTGCATGGTCCTCAAGATGGCTGAACATGTGCTCAAACAGGCCGAGAGAAAAGATGGCATGGGACTGCATAATTCCAAAGCAAAAAACAAGGATAAAAACACACAGAACATTACACATAGCCACTGCCCCCCAGTCAAAAACACATCTAGCCACAAAGTACAAAAGAAAGGAAAACTCCCCCCCACTCCAAAACACAGGGCCACAAAGTACAAAGATTTGAGTATACTAAACAGCTTTTTACATCGTGGAGCATTCTCAGGCTTTTCCCTTTAAAACATTAAGGCACAGTACCTGGTCACCAATGAGTCAGGACATTATCCAGGGCAACTGGATAGCAATTTAGTGCAGTGGTTTAAGGCTCTGAGCTGCAAATCTGCTGACATCTAACAAACCAGACCTGGGTTTGAATCCTACAGCTTCCTCTTGCATACTGTGTGACCCTGAGCAAGTCACTTAATTTTCCTGTGCTCCCAGGTTGCACCTGTAAAAAAGCTTTCAGTTTAGTGTGCTAGTCCTGGTTGAATAAAAAAAAAAACTGCACACCAGTCCTCCATTTGCCCCACCTCTGGCTTCAAACAACTAGTGCTGTGGACAAATGCACACACCACAGGGATTTGTGTGTGTATGGTGGGAAAACTATTTTTTTTTGTAAATCAAAAATAAACAGTGGAGCTGCTTTGGAAAGATGGCACTGATTACTCATGGCAAAACAGCAGCCGTCTACAACTGTGTCTCCCCAAACAGGTAGCGCAAACAGACACACTCCATAGCAGGCGAATGCACATACCATGGCGGGTGAAGGCACACACCACAGGGCTTGGTGTGCGTTCACATTCCTGATTAACTCTTTTAAAAAAATAAAACAAATAGCCACATTAAATGAAGGGGAACCACAACGGAACTGCTTAATGTTGCCGGCAGTGATTTTCGATCAGTGAAACAGCAGCCCATTCAGTCTCTGCACCTTATCCCCCATGATGAGTGCAAATAGCACCTTACCTCCGGTCGGTTGTAACAGCTTGGATTGCTTCAAATGCGGTAGTCTTCTTCTCTTTTGTAGGCAGCTAAATGGAATGATCACACTAAAACTACGGGCTTTATATCCCAAAATATGCTAATTAAAGGCACCGATGAGACCACTGTTAAAACGAGCTGTGGGAATGCAAACTGACCCCCCACCTGTGAGGTGCAAACACACAGGAATTTCGGACACCATGTCAAGTGAGGGGTGAAACGTTTCATTCATAGCACGCTGCAGGGGTCCAGGGGAAGCAGACCATTTGGCAACACAAGTTGGGAGTTTGCTGCAGCCATCGCAACTCTCACAGAGGAAAAAAATAAAATGGAAAGTAACTTTGGGGCCACTGTGATGGGTGTAACAAATGTGAACAGCACAAGTTACACCCTTCACAGAAAATTCAGAGCACCACTGCACCTGAAGGGAGCAGTAAAAGGCGACAGGGCACTATGGGGCTGCAAATTCTGAATTTAAGTATCAATCCCTAGTACACATAGGGACTAATGATCTCGCCAGCTGGTCAGTTGTGGAGACCAAGGAACACCTGACCAGGCTGGGTGACAAACTATTGTCCATTTCATCTGGCATCTCCTTCTCTGAGATCCTGCCAGTCTGGGAGAGGGGGGCAGATGGATGGAAGGTCAGAGAAGGGGAGATAGGGGAGCTTAACACATTGCTCAAGGGCTGGTGCCAGGAAAAAGGACACAGATTTGTAGGGAACTGGCAACAGTTCTGGGAGCGAAAGTTCTTTAAATTTGATGGACTGCATCTGACTAAGGAGGGAGTCAGTGCATTGGGGCAAGTTTAGCGTCTTTGCAGAATATTTAAACTAGCAAATGGGGAGAGAGGTGCAGCACCCCATCGTCGAATGGGAAGAACACCCTCCCCTCAGCTAGTGGTCAAACTGGGATTCAGCATGTTTGCAGTTCATTTGCATCACCAGGTAAGAAAAAAGAGTTTGTCTCCCCATCTGACGCACAGGGTAATGACAAACCTCACCCAACAACTAACACACGAAATCTGGAAAATGGAAAATCATGTACACAAATGCTCACAGCCTGGGAAATAAGATCCCAGACCTGCAGGCAATAATGTCAGAGGCTAAACTGGACATAGTAGCAATTAGTGAGGCGTGGTTTACCAGTAACCACACAGGAGACTTCAGTACCTGGCTATGTATTGTTCAGAAGAGACCGAGGTGCAAAAAGGGGGGGTGGAGTGGCCCTGTATGTCAATGAAAATATCAAAGCTACAGAAATTCAGAATACACATAAGGAGCCAGAAGAACTGTGGGTCACCCTGGAAACAGGAAATGGGACAGCCATAAGAACCGGGGTTGTCTACAGGTCCCCAGACCAGGGGGAGGACATAGACACATTACTGTTAGAAGATATACAAAACATGACAGCTAAATAGGAGGTTCTGATAATGGGAGACTTCAACATGCCAGATACAGATTGGTCAATACCAGCAGGAACATCTGCCAGAACTAGACACATAGTGGATTCCCTGCAGGGGGAAGGCCTCAAACAACTGGTACAACAACCCACAAGAGACAGGGCTATCCTAGATCTAGTACTGACTAACAGGGAAGGGATCACAGATCTCCAGGTAGAAGGTCACCTGGGGGCCAGTGACCATCATGGTATGGTTCAATTTGGCTACTACATCTAAATCATCCCATTCAAGGCAAAAATATGGGACTTCAGAGGGCTGACTTTGATAAGATGGCCAACAGAGTTAAGCTAGCCCTGGTAAAAAAAAACACAGGTGAGAGGGTACAGGGAAAGTGGGCAAGCATTAAGGATGCAATACTTGAAGCAACATCCCATTGTGTTAGACAGAAAAGGAAGTGCAAAAGAAGAAGGAAACCACTTTGGTTCTCAAATACAGTAGCAGAAAAGGTCAGAGCCAAAAGGTTGGCCTTCAGGAAATATAAGAGAACACAGTGGGTTGAAGATAGGGAGGCATACCAAACTGCCCTCAGGGAAGGCAGTAAGGCAGGCAAAGTCCCAAACTGAGGAAAAACTAGCACAAACAGTAAAAGAAGGCGACAAGACTTTCTATAGATACATTAGTGAAAGGAGAAAGTCCAGAGAGGGTATTGCCAAGCTTAATGGAGAAAAGGGAGCATGTGAGGAGGAGGACCCTGAAAAAGCATCTATCCTAAATAGATACTTTTGCTCAGTATTTACTGAAGAGAAGGTAGGGCAGGGCCCACAGCTCAGCACCATGGACACAGGGGGGAGGGAGGTGAGCACTACTCCCTTCACAAAAGAAGGGGTACTACAAGAGGTTGCTAAGCTCAGGGTGGATAAGGCAATGGGACCTGATGGCATACATCCCGGGGTACTTAAGGAGCTAAGGGTGGAACTAGCAGAGCCATTAGCAGAACTGTTTAGTGAGTCTCTGAGCACAGGAGAGGTCCCAGAAGACTGGAGAAGGGCTCATGTGATCCCGCTCCACAAGAGTGGTAGCAGGGAGGAGGCAGGGAACTACAGACCAGTCAGTCTTACCTCAGTAGTGGGCAAGATTATGGAGGCACTCCTTAAGGAAAGGATAGTGCAACACCTGGAATCCATAGGGGCACAGGATCCAAGACAGCATGGGTTTACAAAAGGAAGGTCCTGTCAAACTAATCTCATAGATTTCTTTGACTGGGTAGCCAGAGTGGTAGACCAAGGGGAGCAGTTGATGTCGCCTACCTTGACTTCAGCAAAGCTTTTGACACTGTTCCACATAGAAGATTGATAAATAAGCTGGGTAGGCTCAGGGTGGGTCAGAAGTTGGTCAACTGGGTGGCAAACTGGTTGACAGGCAGAAAACAGAGACTGGTGGTAAATGGTATACAGTCAGAAGAGATGCAAGTCACAAGTGGGGTACCTCAGGGATCAGTCCTCTTCAACATCTTCATTAGTGACCTTGCAGATGGACTAGAGGGTAAGGCTTGTCTGTTTGCAGATGACACCAAGATCTGCAACAGAGTAGATGATCCAGATGGGGTGGGCAGAATGAGAAGAGATCTGGATAAACTAGCAAAATGGTCAGAAGAGTGGCAACTGGGATTTAATGCAAAGAAGTGCAAGATCATGCACGTTGGGAAGCGAAACCCTGAAGCCACCTATAGGCTGGGAGGGGAGTTGCTAGCAGTCACAAAGGAAGAAAAAGACTTGGGCATCATCATCACTGATGACCTGAAATCATCCAAGCAAACCTCTAAAGCAGTAGGTAAGGCTAGGGGTGTTAGGGTGTATTAGTAGGGGTATCACAAGTCGTAAGAGGGAGTTAATAATCCCTCTTTACAAGACACTAGTTAGGCCCCATCTGGAGTACTGCATGCAGTATTGGAGGCCACACCTTCACAAGGACATTAACCAAATTGAGGCAGTCCAGAAGGGCAACCAAAATGGTGCAGGGACTGCATCAGAAGACATATGAGGACAGATTAACAGAGCTCAATATGTATACCCTTGAGCAAAGGAGGAGAGAGGTGATATGATCGAGGCATTCAAACACCTTAAGGGGCATTAACAAGGTGAAAGAGTCTAACATGTTTAAATATAAGAAAAATAGCAGGACAAAGGACACAGCATGAGATTAGAGGGGGCCAATTAAGGGGGAATGTGAGGAAATTCTTTTTCACAGAAAGAGTGGTGGATGCATGGAACGGCTTACCTCAGGAAGTGGTGGATATGAATACAGTGCAGGGCTTCAAACAGGCATGGGATAGGCATAAGGGAGCAATACAAATGAGTATGAATAGACAGGCCATTGACAGAGCAAAGGACAATGGCACATTAATAAGGTAGAAAAGAAATGGGCAGACTGGATGGACCTTGCAGTCCTTATCTGCCATCAACCTCTATGTTTCTATCCCATATTTTTGTTGCATAATGTGATGCACAATGAGATCCTCGTAGCAAGCACAAAATACGTGGCTCACAATGTCACACTTCAGGGAGCAGAAAATAGCAGCAAAGCACATCTCAAACCCCCCAAAAAATAATAAAAAGGAATGTATTACACATCTGATGTTATGTTAATTATTTCTACAGGCAGATACACAAATGGTGAACTACTTTCCTTTTTAGCAACTGTTTTATTTTTTTTTTCATTTAATGCCAACAAACATATGTGCCCCTTGGTAACCTCTATTCCTGAACAGACCCAGTACTAGCCTAGCCAGGCAGAAGGCTTTCTTAAAGTTCCCTGTTTAATTACAATTGTTGTGTTGAATTAAAGCTTCCCTATTTGGAGCACAAAATTGTTATGATAACGTGCTAACCAACCAAGCGTTGGTCAGGTGGGGTAAACTACAAACTTGCATTCCCTTAACTGCGCCAACGCATGATCCTGGGCACTATGGCATCAGGCTGGCAATGGTGTGTTTTACCTGGGTACCCAGTAGTTTAAGAACTGGAGCTTAAAAGTAAAAGTGCCGAAGTGTATTGTGAAACTGTGGGGATCTGCTAAGAGGGCCATTGTAAAGATCTCTTTAATTCCTACGCCTCTCTGGTGGGGTGGGACTGGCAAGGGGAGGCGCCAGTAGTAGTGACCAGGGAGTCAGTAACAATCACTGAATTTACTCAAAGGATAGTTAAGGTGGAACAACACCAGAACTGGAACCAGTATAAACAAGCATTTGTCAATGCCAAATGTTGATTGCGTTGGTCCGTTGAGCTCGCTCAGTGGCCCACTGTCAGTCACTCATTGTGTTTCTCCTGGTGCTGCAGGCTGCTGTTTTGTACTGGGCTCCTGCCTGCATTGGCACCCTTTTCTGTCCATAAAGAAATCTACAGCTGTCCCGACAGAGCTCCACTGAGGTGGGTCACTGCCCCTCTGTCACTCGCTCATTGTGTTTCTCCCGGTGCTGCAGGCTGCTGTTTTGTACTGGGCTCCTGCCTGCATTGGCACCCTTTTCTGTCCACAAAGAAATACGCAGCTGTCCTGACAGAGCTCCATTGGGGTGGGTCACTGCCCCTCTCTGACTTGTTCATTCTGTTTCTCCTGGTGCTGCAGGATGGCCTTTTGTACTGGACTCCTGCCTCTATTGGTGGCTTTTTGTGCCCACAAAGAAATCTGCAGTAGTCCCGACACAGGTCTGTTGAGTTTGCTTACTCCTCGTCTGTCACTTACTGGTTCCGTGTCTGCTGGCACTGCAAGCTGGCCTTTTGTAGTGGGATTCTGCCTGCAATGGTGCCTTTTTTTGCCCACAAAGAAATCTGCAGCAGTCCTGACAGAGCTCCGTTGACCTCACTCACTCCCCCTCTGTCACTCGCTCATTCCGTTTCTGCCGGCGCTGCAGGCTGCCCTTTCGTATGGGGCTCCTGCCTGTATTGGAGCCTTTTCCTGGCCACAAAGAAATCTGCAGCAGTCCCGATAGAGCTCAGTTGAGTTCAGTCACTCCTCCCCCCACTCGCTCGATCCTAATCTGTCCCAAACACTGATTTCCAACAGTGACTGTGGTATTCTGCGCCAGAAGCGTGAAAACACATTTCAGCCAAGATATGAAAATTGACAGCTGCACTGTTCATAAGGAGGTGTGGAAAAATGGCAATGTTGAAAATCTGGAGTGAAAATATTGCAAAAGTTGCGGTCTGACGTGCGTGGAAACTGCACAATGCATTCTCGTAGCACGCTCATTTTATGGACTTTCATTACCGAATTTTCAACATAGGCATTTTAGTACCTCTGTTAATGAACAGTGTCACTGTCATTTTCATAATGTGTCATGAACATGGATTTCCCACAGCAGCCGCGTTATTCTGTGCCAGAAGTGCGAAAACACATTTCAGCCAGGATATGAAAAATGACAGCTGTACTGTTCACAATGAGGGGTTGAAAATGTGGCACGAAAATATTGCAAATTCGCGAAGTTACGAGCATGCGTAGCAACTGCGCAATGCATGCTCGTAAAACAGTCATTTTTTGGATTTTTTCCATCAAATTTGCAACATAGGCTTTTTGAGAGCCCACCTCATGAACACTGGCACTGTCATTTTGTTAATCAGTCCTGATAGATGATTCCGTGCAGTGACCGCGAAATCACCTTTCTGGGCTGATTAATGCCATGACAGTGGCAGAATTCTTGAGGAGGGGTCCCAAAAGCGCCATGTTGAAATTTTGGTGCCAAAATTCCAAAAAATGACTAAGTTGCTAATCAAAGTTGAAAAAAAACCCTATTTATTCCATTATACAGCTTACCGGCATTTCCTCAGTTCACGGTCGGTTTGAAGAGTGCAGACATGTTCCCGTTCCACCAAAGATCATACAGCCGAACTCCGGAGGTAAGTACGGGGTGAGGGTGTGTGTGTGGAGGTAAGGTGTGCAGTTGGTGGGTGCGGGTTGTGGGGGGGCAAGGAGATGGCGAGGGACCATTTTTTTTCCAGGGTACGAGAATAAAAACCATCGAGGGACTTTTTTTTTTCAGGACCATTTGGCACACTGGGGTGGGCTCCCAGCATGCCAACACAGTATTTTTTTGGGGGGCAGCTGTAGCCGACGGGGGATTGGGCACCCCCATCAGCATAAAAGGGGGGGCGCAAGAGCCGAGGGGGATTGGGTACCCCCTAGGCACAAGTCTACTGGGTGTTTTGGGGGATTATGCCGACGGGGGGTGGGCTTCCCATTGGCAAAGGAAACTTTGTTTTGAGGGGGGTCATAATGACGAGGGGGATTGGGCACCCCCCTCGGCACAGAAAGAAATGGGGGGGACATGCAGACGGGGATTGGGCTCCCCGTCAGCAAGCTGGATGGGGAATTCAAGGACAGCCCTGCAATGAGGGATCACTTCCTCATTGCAGTGGATGGCGCTGTAATGACGAGGCAGCCCCTGATTGCCGTGGCTAAAACTTTAGAAGGTTGCAGCATGCTGACTGACCGGAGTGTTGGCAGTGTGCCACACCACTGGGGACAGCGGGCCAAGCCTATAAAGGCTGTGGGTGCATTGGCCACAACAGTGCCGCACCTCCACAACCTGCTTCTTGCAAAAGCTGCTGCAATATGTTTCTTGCGCTTATGCACAATCAACATAAAAACATCGCATTTAAAGAGAACACATTTGTCAGTGCCAAACATGTCTGCTCGCATACCAGTTATCCTTTCCCCCTTCCGCCGAGGAGCCTGAGGTCGTGAGGGCTGCACCTGGAGTGCCCTCCCTGCCACCGTGATCACCGCTGCTGGTCGTCTGGGACACCCCCGCCCCCCGAGGAGCCGACGATCGTGAGGGCCACTGAAACTCACCCGCCCTGCCTCCCCACAGTGCTCAGATCCTTTCCCCCTCCCGCCGAGGAGCCTGAGGTCATGAGGGCTGCACCTGGAGTGCCCTCCCTGCCACCGTGATCACCGCTGCTGGTCGTCTGGGACACCCCCGCCCCCCGAGGAGCCGGCGATCGTGGGGCCGCTGAAACTCACCCGCCCTGCCTCCCACAGTGCTCAGATCCTTCCCCTCCCGCCGAGAGCCTGAGGTCGTGAGGGCTGCACCTGGAGTGCCCTCCTGCCACCGTGATGCGCTGCTGGTCGCCTGGGACACCCCCGCCCCCCGAGGAGCCGACGATCATGAGGGCCGCTGAAACTCACCCGCCCTGCCTCCCCACAGTGCTCAGGTAATTTCAAGGCCTAAACCCACCGCATTGGCCCGCGAGTAGCCTACCTGGGGACGCTGAAGCGGATCGCTGCTATTTTTGGCGCCTTTCTTCAGAGTGGCGCACCCGCACCGCCGTGACTTTGCTCTCGCTGTTTCAGCCGGTGCCCCGGAGCAGGACAGCATGTTTGATGCGGTCTTTGAGTTGACTTGAATTGTTTTTAATGAGGGCAGGAGCTGGACAATGTAGGCAGTTTACAACCAACAAAGGAGTTAACCGGAGACTCGTATGTGAGCAGAGGAAAACGTGGCACTGGCTTAAAACAGAAGCTACGTGTTTGGTGCTATAATGCATGTGGTGTCTGGTGACTGGGATTGTGAAATGTCTGTAGCAACTTAGGCAATTTAATCAGTAGTTGTTTTTTTTTACGACCCCAGATATCTACATTACAGTGAAACTCTAAGTAAAATTAATCTAAGTTATCTATACTGTGGATGTATAAGGGGCGCTGCCTCACATCTCTGAGGTAAGCGATCAGGCCAGTTTTTAGGGACACGGATATGCTCTAATGCTTCGTTGTACAGCCATTGTCTAGCCCTCGCGTGCTCCAGTACCGCCCACCCCTAAGGCTACTCCCCTACCTGCCTACTTAACCTCTTCTTTCTCCCCTCTCCACAGATCCTTTCCCCCTCCCGCCGAGGAGCCTGAGGTCGTGAGGGCTGCACCTGGAGTGCCCTCCCTGCCACCGTGATCGCCGCTGCTGGTCGCCTGGGACACCCCCACCCCCGAGGAGCCGACGATCGTGAGGGCCGCTGAAACTCACCCGCCCTGCCTCCCCACAGTGCTCAGGTAGTTCAAGGCCTAAACCCACCGCATTGGCCCATGGGTAACCTACCTGGGGCGGCTGAGGCGGATCGGCTATTTTTGGCGCCTTTCTTCAGGTGGCGCACCCGCTTTCGCCGTGACTTTGCTCTCGCTGTTTCAGCCAGTGCCCCGGAGTAGCCCGCCCGAGCGCTGCTGCGTTGCTCCCCCGCCCCACCACCACCCCTGGTCGGCCTCGCCTATATTGAGTTTCTGTTATCACATGACGCAGCGCCAGAACCTATCAGCCTACTTTCCCATCTGCTGGTTATATCTCTCCAGCACAGAGGAGTCTTGCTCACTTTCTACTTTTTCTTTGGAAATGTCTCTACTTAGCTTATATCTTGCCACGCTGGCTCTCCTCCTATCCCCACCTTTACCTGCTCCCCACCCCCTATATCCCACCTCTACCTGCCATCGACTAAAACACCCTCCTCCGCTCTCAGTATTCTGCTCTCCCATCAGACTGCCCAACAACTATCTCCTGGCTATTTCCCCATATCCCTCCCGTGCCCTGGATCACCTCACTCCCCACCCACCCACCACCTAAGTGCTACTCTCAGTATTGCGATTTCTATCACAAGAGGTCCCTCTCCCGCTGGCGCCCGGATTCTGTTCTCCCTTCCATCCCATGCACCTCCCGAGTGCAGTATAGTCGACCACATAGATACCCCTACCCCAGCAACCAGCACCTTGCGAGCGCCTAATTTTACTGCTGCTTCTGCTCTCCGGCAATGTGCACCCGACCAGGGCCGCCGCCTCTGCCATACCTCAGCCTACGGGCAAAGGCCTCGTGTCGCTTCTATCAATATATGCAGTCTCCCTAAGAAACTGCTACCCTCCAGTGCTGGGTCTCCCAACGCCCCAAAATTCTCATGCTTGCAGAAACCTGGCTCTCCTCCACCGCCCGACTCTGCCATCTCTCTCCAGGTTTTTCCCTGTTTAGGGCCGATAGGATGGGCAGGCGTGGTGGGGGTGTGCTATTACCTGTCGCGACTCGCTCCTCGGCCATGCCCTCTCAACCCTGAGCTTAGCTACGGGCGCAAGCCATTACCTTAAATCTCCCCCACCCAGGTCGTGGCCCCCATCTAACCGTGGCATATGCCACGGGCCTAAAAGGATCTTGCAGTGCGCCTCCCTTCTTGACTACCTATCCACTCTACCCCGGAAGGCCGAACAACTAATCTTGGGCGACTTAAACACCAACTGGCTCAGCCCATCTTCTGACAATATTAAGAACGAGCTTGCAGCCCTCGACCTGTCCCAATTGGTCACCCAGCCCACTAGGATTAACAAAGTAACAGGTACTAGTTCCCTTCTGGATGTAGTCCTCTCCAACCGGCCACATAAAATAGGGTCTGTGCAAGTCCTTGCGGACTCGCTCAGCGACCACTCCCCTATCATCTGCTCTTGGTCATCCCCACTCTCAGCCCGGTGTACTGCAGGACCCCACGGTCGCGTTTCTCCACAGGGTCTTGTGAACCTCAAGCGGCACCTGGCCATGTCAACTGGACCCCAGTGGCCTCACGCACCTGACATCAACTTGCTCCATTACCTCACCACAGTTTTTTCAACCATGCTTGTGACCTGTTTGCCCTTTCTGCACTCCCAAGTTAAACAGACTGCTGCATGGATAACCCCTGCACTGATCCACCTACTAAAAAAAAGGGATGACCTCTGGCACATAGCTAATGACTCCGGTAGATTGGCCGATAGGCAAGCCTACAGGGCAGCCCACAATCAATGTACCTGGACCATCAGGCAGGCTAAAGCTAAATACTACCAGGCTGCCTTGACATCCTCCTGGGGCTCGTCCAGAGCTTTCTGGGACAACATAAAAGAAGTGAATGGGAATGTCCGCTCCCCCCCCATCCCAGATTGTCATAAATGAGGCTGTCTCAACTGACCACCACCGTGTTAGCTGACTGCCTTAATAAGACTTTCACAGATTTAAGTGCTGTCCTTCCTGCCCACTTTTGACCCAGTTGCCACACTCTCTTACTCCAACTCCTGCCTGAATTCCAATTCCAAATGATCTCACCACATGATGCCAAATCTTTCCTACTAAGATCCTTACCTCTCAGAACCCAAGTAGTGACCCTCTCGACTCCAAAATATCTTAGCCTCACGCTTGATGTCATGCTTATCCCCTCACGCTTATCATAAATAAGTCCTTATGCCTAGCCAATTCCGGAGGCCTGGAAGCATGCTGAAATAACTCCCATCCACAAGTCTGGGACCGTACTCTGCCCTAACAACTACAGGCCCATCTCCATCCTCCCCCTTATCAAAGCTTTAGAAAAATCGAAACACACAGCTCACGGAATACCTATCCAAACACAACCTCTTATGTCCGAGCAACATGGTTTCAATCCTGGCCACAACACATCTACTGCCCTCCTGGAATTCTCCCACCACATCACTCGCGCCTTGACAAGCGGCCTGCCGAAGCGGTTTTCATAGACCTTTCCAAGGCCTTGACACGGTGTGCCACCCCTGCTCTTACTCTCCCTGAGCAAACTGGGCCTCTCTCCCACCCCCTTAAGTGGTTCACAAGCTACCTTCACAACAGGACCCAAAGTCAAGCTCAATGGAACCTCTCCTCCAACCTACCTGTACTCTTGGGGTCCCTCAAGGCTCATTCTTGGACCAACTCTTTTCAGCCTATTCCTGAACACCCTCCCTAGTTCCTGTTCCAGCAAAATGCTGCTCTATGCAGATGATGCCGTAGTCCTAGCTACTCACTCGGATCTCTCTCTCTCTCAAGGCATATTACAAACGCGTTCCTTCAAACTGAAAATGGTTCAACAGCCATCGTCTAGTCCTTAATCTAAAGAAAACAAAGTCCATGCTATTCTCACATAGGCAAAAACAGCGCCAAGGACTTTCCCATCCACATCACCACCAGCATGCTCCTCCCAATTGAACAAGTATCATCCTATAAGTACCTGGGGCATCACCTTTGACTGCCTTACCTTCCATGTCCACCTCAAAGCCTTGTCATCTGCCATGAACTCCAGGATCGGGCTTCTCTACCGCCACAAAGACTGCCTCCCTGAACCCGCCTTAAAATTAGCCATTGCCTCATGGGTGTTATCACTGGCGACTCACGGGCTCCCAATCTCACGCAGCTGCTGACACCACTGCCCTATCTAAGGTCCAGACCACTATTAACAAAGCCTGTAGGCTCCTTATCGGTGCCCACAGCAGAACCCACACCTGTCTGCTATACTCCAGCACAAATATACTCACTCTTGAGGAAAGACTGAAATATCAAACCTGCCTGCTGGCTAAAAGTCTGTGTCAGGCCTTTGCCCTCCTGGGGTCTCTGGACCTTGCAGCTGGCTACTAGGTCCCTCCACCCATAGAGTCCTCCACTGCCACCTCGTTGTTCGAGGGCAAGACCTCTCCTGCCAGGTCCTTTCATCCTTGGCCCAGCGTTTGTTCAACTCCCTCCCGAATCTATCTCCAAGATCCCAGGGATTGGCGTTTCAAAACCACCCTCCAGTAGCATATCATTGACAGCCGATGCTGTAGATGCCTGTAGCTAATCCGGTCCCACCCATACCTTTTTAAGACTAGCTACTAGTTGTATGATGTATCTATTGCTTTGTTACAATGTGTGTAACTCTACAAATGTTGTACCAGTATAGCTGCTGCCTGTAATCTTTATTTTAAAGTGTGTCTATGTATTTTTTCACCCGTGTGTTCATCCCTGTCTCGACTCACCTAATTGTTGTCTCCCCCCCTTACGATGAGGTACCTTTGTAAACGAGTCCATGACTCAAAGGTTGTAAAACTGATTGTCTCCAATAAATAAACAATAAAATAAACAAACAGCAGCAATATTTCATTTTCAGTTGCGTCCTGCTGTGGCAGATTTTTACAGTGTATTTACCCAGGATAGCACAACTAAGATGAATATCTTGTTTTCAGTAGGGTCCTGCTTTTTTCAGTGGGGTCCTGCTTTTTTATTTTATGTTCCACAAAGCTGTTTCTCATTCTGGTCTCATACGGCACCACACCCTCACCTTGTCACTTATCTTCTCATGGATTTACAAGTTATCCTCCACTTGCCCAGGACCACAGTGTACTGGGTAGGCAGCCATGTCAGTTGTGTGGGAGCCTGTGGGAGGGTGCCAGCTTGGATGGCCGGCATTTTCCTCCTGCCACCTGATATTTTCCCCTGGGGTGGTGACGTGCAATGAGGCAGTTGTGCATATGTGCGGTGGCCTGCATGCATGATGAGCACCTGGTGGCAACCCCTTCCCTCCTAGTGCTCCTGACTGTGCCGCCAACAAGCCTCCACCAGTTGGCAATCATGCAGTGAGCATCTTCCCCTCCTCAAGGAAGGAGACCAGTCCCTGGGACACTCAATCTTTCATCCCCAGCCAGTCCCGGATGGGCCGCACACGTTCCTGAATGCACGTCGCTGGCATAGCAAGTGGTAGCATTACCACTGTGCTACCAGACCTGCTTGGAGTCCAGCTTTAATCCATTTTTAAAATGTATTTTCCTAAGATTGGCCAGTCGAGATACAATATCTCATTTTCTATGGGGTCCTGCTTTTACCCATTTTGTTTTTCACTGTATTAACCCAGAATAGCACAGTGGAGATGCAATATTTCATTTTTAGTGGGGTCCTACTTTTACCCATTTTTACAATTTTTGAACAGTTACTTCTGCTCGGTCTTTACAGTGGAGGGGTGAATGGCCAACCAGGGAGCAGCAATAACAAAGCGGGGGGGAGGAGGTGGATTCAAGTCCATTTGCAGAGGAAAGAGTCCTGAATGGACTTGCAGCTCTGAAACTGGACAAGGCTATGGGACCCACCAGGATACACACAAGGGTACTAAAAGAACTTAGGGAGGTGTTGGCTGCCTCGCTGACAGCCTTGTTTAACAGCTAACTGGAATTGGGCATGGTTCCAGAGGCCTGGAAGAAAGCAGAGTGGTCCCTCTATATAACAGCAGCAGCAAGGAAGACACTAGTAACCACAGGCTGGTGAGCCTCACCTCAGTGGTGGGGAAATTAATGGAAACAGTGATACAGGAAAGGTTGGTAGATTATCTTGAATCCAGTCAGTTGCAAGACCAAAGGTAGAGATCAAGCCAGAGGAACCTGATTGGTTTCTTTGACTGTATGTCCAGTGAAATAGATTGGGGGGGGCAGTAGATATGGCCTATCTGGACTTTAGCAAAGCCTTCAACACTGTGCCTCACTGGAGACTGGTTGAGAAACTGAGCAGCCTAGGGGTGGGATTTAAAGTGGTGAATTGGGTTAGAAACTGGTTAATGGACTGGCAACAAGGGTGGTGGTTAACAACACTCACTGTAATGATGAAAAAGTGACCAAAAGTGACCAGTGGTGTACTACAGGGCTCAGTACTGGAACCGGTTCTCTTCAATGTCTGTATACTGCATGTGACATCATAGATGAATTGGAAGGGAAAGACTGCCTTTTTGCAGATGATACCAAAATCTGTAATGGGGGACAATCAGGAGGGAGTGGAAACAATGCATAGGGATCTTAGAAAACTCGAACAGTGGTCAAGAACATAGCAGTTGGAGCTCAATGCCAAAAAGTACAAAATCATGCATCTAGGGCATTGGAACCCAGGAGCTGAGAATAGGATGGGGGGGGGGGCACTGTCAGTCAGTAAGCTGGAAAGGGACCTTTGGTTTATCATATCTGATGAACTCAAAGTGGAATGGCAGTGAGACATAGCTGTGGTCAGGGCCAGTGCAATGTTGGCATGCATTGGGAGAGGTATCTCCAGCAGGAGGAGGGAGGTGGTGTTGCCACACTGGTGAGGCCCCACCTGGTGTATTGTGTGCAGTTCTGGAGGCTGCACCTTAGATAGGGCATAGACAGGGTGGAGGCAATCGAGAGAAGGGCAACTAAATTGGTGCAGGGATTGCACCAAAAGCCCTACAAGAAGAGTCAGTCTGATCTCAACATGTACTGTACATTTTAAGGAGAGGAGAGTGACAGGTGACATGTTAGAGACTTACAAGTACCTCGTGGGGGTGAATAGGGTGCAGGAGGGGAATCTCTTTTGAATGAGGAAGAGCACCAGGACCAGGGGGCATACGATGATGCTGGGGTGTGTGAGGAAGTACTACTGTACCAAAAGGGTGATAGATGCCTGAAATAGACTGCCAACAGAAGTGGTGGGGGCAAAAACAGTAGTGGGCTTCACTTATGTGTGGGATAGGCATAGAGGAGTATTAGTACATAGGCAGGAAGGAGAGAGGGTCACCATAGACCAGTTAGGGTCTGCAAAGACAGACTAGGGAGGGACCATCCGAGCAGACTAGGTGGCTAAGTGGTCCTTTTCTGCCAACAAATCCTATGTTTTTATGTAACTCTACAATGTGCCCACTTGGCCCCCTGGCTAGAGATGTGCGAAGTGCGGAAAATTCGCCCTGCGAATTAATTCGCAAATTCTGCAAAATTCACGAGATTCACGGATTGTGAAGTATGGAAATTCGCTGCAAAGTGCAGAATTTCATCCTCAAATTCTACACTTCTTGGCAAAAATTTGCACTTTGCTGCACAAACTTCATGATCTTGGGCAAAGTCGAAGTTTCCCAGATGTGGGGAAGCTTCATGAAGCTCCACGAAGTGTGAATTTTTGGCACTTTGCACGAACATCACCGGCAAAGTTTTACTTTACCACATCTCTACCACTGGCCTTCTTCAGTGTGGGATTTTATCCTGCACATGCAACATCACCCCTTGTTTTCCAGGTAACAGTGCAACATACTGCTACTGCATCACTGAGCTGACCCAGCACAGTCTATAATTAAGCAGGGGACATAAAAAAGTCCTGTAACCCAATTAGTCAGCTAACATCACTACCCATTGGTAAATCTTGTAATAACCCGTGACTGAGGAAGGGCATTTATAACTAGCAAAAAGCAAAAATAAAGATATTTTCTGTTTATTTTACATATTGATCCATTTTATAATAGCAAGAAGGCACTCCAGGATATGGGTAATTGGGGGATTACCCACTTCTCGTGTGGTTAAGTCACTTGGCGGCACATCGTGACACACCATAAGAGCCACATGAAAACCCAACATGCCCTGTCATACTTTATTGCTTAATTAACAACACCCTTTCCCTAAGACAAAAACAACATTAGCGGACTGTCTTCATGGGGGATCTGTGATCATGATAAATGGTAATATGAGTCACAGCTTTACTTTTCAAGTTAAGTTTCCTTACCATAAAGCACTCGTTTTAAAAAGTAATTTACTTTGAAGAAATTGAGCTCGCTCCTGAACAAGTTCGGGCTTGAGGATGTGAAAGAGGAGCTGACCAAATGAGTTATGGTTGGGGCTCTCAGTATTCTTTTTTTTTTTTTTAATAAAAATGCTGCCTTTCCATTATCATTATGCTACTTCTTCACCATATATGCCATCAGTGTACATTTAGATGGCAAGAAGTACCATGTTTAGCATTTCAAAAAAATAGCAAAAGCTGACAGTGTCACTTTAATTGGACCAGCTGGGCTCTCTCAGAAGTCCATGGAAGCAGATTTTGGCTAGAGGTGGGCAAACCAGAGCAAGCTCAAACCTGGCTCAAGTTTAATGCTTGGCCTGACTCAGCTCGACCTCTATAAACAACTGACAGCCAAGGTCAAGCCAAGCCAGTTTCATGGTCAAAGTAAACATTTTTGTCAGCCTGAGCAGTTAGTTTAGTGTCTGATTCAACTCCTTTGTAGAGAACAGTCTGTAGTAGCCAGGGCTTGGCTTGTATTATGGCTTGTAGAGTCAAGACAGACCCCTGGCTTGACGCTAGGTGAAAAATTCCTGGCTTGCCCACCTTTAATTTTGGCATTGGTGTCCCATTAGGTGGCCCTGGAGTCACACTGAAAGAGCCCTCAACTTTGATACCAGCATGCTCGAGTGATAAAGATAATAAACCTACTTTGAGAGTAAATTGGAAAAAAGGCTCCAAAAATCAACTCTGCATTCAGAGGGCAACACTTCATCTTCACCTGCATCTCTGAGGTCTGGGTTGGGGGGGCAGGTGGTAGGGGAGGAGGGCTGATGAGTGTGGTTTTCTAGATGGGATTACTGCGGGCCTCTGAAAGATGTTATTTGCAGATCCTATTTGCAGCAAGATTGCACCATGCTAACAGTAAATCAGTTCATTATTGTATTTACAGAACTTTCCAAGGCTTTTCAGGTGGGAGCAAAACAGCAGCTGTGAAGCTCATAAGGATCAGAAAGTAAAGAGGGGGAGGGGGACTGCAAACATTGAAGAGGTACGTTGAATGCTAAGCAACCTTATTTGCAGACAGCTCTTCTCGTGATGTGTTTTTTTAACTTTCTTAAAAAATACAGCCTCTGCTTGCCTAGCCTCCCAAGACAGTTACGCATTGTGAGAGCTTGAGCAAAAACCTGTTGTTATGTACAAGGGGGCATTTAAAAGGCATTTTTATGAACAGGAGTTTGGGAATGGGAAAAACATGCTGAGTTGAATGGAGTTCACTCCAAGGAAGGGGAGGGTGACTAGTGGGGTGCCACAAGGATCAGTACTGGGACCAGTCCTCTTTAATATCTTAAGAAGCAACATAGATACATAGATGTTGTCAGCAGATAAGGGCCTTGTGGCCCATCCAGTCTGCCCTATCCCTTTCCAATGCTTAAGGTACCCTAGATGCTACAAGTTCTCCCCCTTTCACCCTAGCTTGATAATTACCATGTGCCTTTCCCATGCATTCTCGAATCCCTGAACCATGGCCACCCCCACCACTTCCTGGGGAGACTTGCATCTCTCAGCCACCCTTTCAGTGAGGTATAATTTCCTCAAGTTCCACCTACATTTTCCCCCTTTTAGTCTCATGCTGTGCCCCCTGTTCTGCTAATTCCCTTCATGTGAAAGATGCTCCCCTCTGGTACCCTGTTGATCCTCTTCAGATACTTGAAGGTCTCTATCATGTCCCCTTCTCTCTGCTTTCCTCCAGGGAGAACATATTGAGAGTTCTGAGTCTCTCCTCATATGACTTGTGTTGCATCCTGGACACCATTTTTGTCACCATCCTCTGTACCATCTCCATCCTGTCTATGTCTTTTTGGAGATGGGACCTCCAGAACTGAACACAGTACTCCAGATGAGGCCTTACTAGGGAGTTGTACAATGGTACCACCACTTCCTTCCTTCTACTTGTTATACCCCTACCTATGCACTCTAGTATTCTGTTAGCCTTTCTGACTGCTTTGTCACACTGTTTAGCTACTTTGAGGTTGTCTTCTATGACTACCCCAGATCCCTTTCCTCTGTGGTGGCCTCCAGTGATACCCTGTCTAGTTCATACTCGACCCTAGGATCATAGCTCTCAACCTTTCATCCCTCAAATGTGGAACACTGACTTTCAAAATGTGGAACAAAATGGCAAAATGTGGAACACCTTGTCAAATCATGGAGACGGAAGCCTAGAACAATGCAGGAATGTATGTTTTCATGTTCACAAAGTTTGCCGTTTGTTGACCAATGCGTTTGTCACACTTATTGTTTGGATTTTTTTCTTTAAAATTTTAGTGTGCAATGTTGGATAGACCATTTCAATGTGGAACAGAGGGCTTTTGTGAGACAAAATGAGGAACTGTTCCTTGTAATGTGGGACAGTTGAGAGGTATGCCTAGGATTCCCTCTCTCCCAGGTACATAATCCTGCACTGTTTTGCACTGAAACCCAAATGCCATTCCTTGGACCAGTTTTCTAGCCTCTTCAGCTCTCTCCTCATTTTTCTTATGCCTTCTTGTGTATCTACCCTGTTACATAGCTTTGTATCATCCGCGAACAGGCTAACCCAGCCTTCTATACCCTCTGCAACATCAAAGAGCACTGGTCCCAGCACTGATCCTTGGGGTATGCCACTTGTTATCCATCCCTCCTGTGAGCTAACCCCATTTACCACCACTCTCTGTGTTCTGTTACTCAACCAGTTTCTAACCCATGTGACTACCTCTGTCCCCACCCCCAGATTTGCCAGCTTGTGGATTAGTCTCCTGTGTGGGACTGTGTCAAAGGCCTTCCACATCTACTGCTCGGCCCTGGTCTATTTTCTTCATCACCCACTCGAAGAAATCAATCAAGTTGGTCTGGCATGACCTCTCTCTGCTGTGAATCCATGTTGTCTTGGATCCAGCAGCCTCCTTGTTGTCTCTAGGTAGTGTCCAGCCTTTTCTTAAGCAGGGTTTCTATCATTTTACCTACTATCGAGGTCAAACTGACAGGGCAGTAGTTTCCTGCCTCCTCCTTGTTACCACTTTTGTGCAGACATTGCAGAGGGACTAGAAAGGAAGGTATGTCTGCAACCCTTATCCCAGTCAAGGGCAGCATCTTGCAACTAGGACCCCCCTAATGTGTTACACAGACAAGGCAACAAGCCATAAGTTGGCAGAAAATAAGTATCACCCCTGGCATTAGGATAAATACTTGGCTCGGGCACCTAAGAGGTTGGGGGGGGGCTTAGGGCACAAAATAACATTTATATTTACTCAGAGTCTGGAAGAGAGGTGTTAGGGCTATGATGTGTTTCCTATCTGAGGGTGTCCCATAACATTTTACTCAGATTTACATTCCACAACCTTAAAATTGGGATTGTATGGTATGACTTTATTTTCTGACCAAAGGTTAAGCAGAACTAGGGTGGTTCCCCAAGGTTGTACTGTCCAAACAGATGACGCAACTTACTAGAGAAGAAACATTTTTCACACAGAAGCATTCCAACATGACCCTTTTCCAAAAACACAAACTATCCACTCATTTGTTTAGGGATTTCTGACTGAGTGTAAATATAGTGGAAACTGCCACACACTTAACTTGAAACTCCTGACGAGATGAACTATGTTAACACCTGCAGGCAACAGTGACTGTCTGGTAACCAGTGAGCCCTGAATCGTGACTAAAAGTGAGGTTCTGCCCACCCCAGCCTCAGTCAGTCTCTGCCTTTCCATTTAGGGCACACAAAATTGGATCCTTCAACCCCTCCTGGATTGCCAGAGTCATCCTTTAGTTCAGTACACTTTAACAGCACATATCTGTGGTGAACTGGGTCCTGAATGTCTGTAATGTAGCAATCGTAGGGGCACATACAATACCAGACAACCCAAAAAGTCTCTCTCAAATGTATACTGTACTCAGGGTTTGGTATTCCCTTTGTTACAGGCATTTGACCATATCTGAAGAAAAATTCCTTCCACAAAATCCATAGCTTTTGCAGAACCTCTTTACAGTCTCTTTCTCTGGGCAGCTGTGACAATCTTCAGTCCATCAGGGGTTTGCTCCTTGGAACTACTGATTTCTCAGTCCCATTTTACTTTTGAGTAAACTGAACCTACCGGGGTTCCAATGGCACCATTCTCCACCTCTTCTTCAGGCAACACTGTTCCACACTCTAAGGTGAGAAAATGATGACCAGAGGTCCTTCACCCAGCCCAAGGACGGCTGTCAGGTGCCTCTTGCCTTCTGCTGGACAAAGAGCTCCTTCATCATCACTCTTCAAAGCTCAGAACTCCAGCTCAACTGCCAAGATTCTAAACTGCCTGCCCTGCAGCTGAGCTAAAAGGCTTATGCTGCTGCAACAGTTCTAAATGACATCGCTCATTTTCCACTTAGCCTAACTAGGTAAACAATGATGTAATGTGGTAGAGTTTCTAAAAAACTCCCTACTTGCCCAGAGACCTACCTGGTCTAATACTGCTCGGATTCTAGTAATCCCAGGGGACTGGGTAGTTACATGTCTTTTTGCGGATGACACAAATACAGTGGACACTCGGGGGGGGGGGGATTAACAGTGATCTAGGTAAGCTTCAGGAGTGGTCTAGAAAGTGGCAACAAAGTTTCAATGTAAAAAAATGCAAAATCATGCTCTTGGGGTGTAGAAACCCACAGGGTTAAAGAACAAAATGTGAGTGATACTGGCGACTACCAAACTGGAAAGAGACTTGGGTGTTATCATATTTGATGACACTTAGAGAAGTTGCAGTTTATGACTTAAGAAAACAGGTTAGATAGGGAAAACCAGTGTTTAGGACAACTAAATATCAGACTTCTTTTTTTATAATATTTTTAAATGATTGTTAATATTATTAATATGTGCATGATCTGTGTAGAAATATGTTTCTTTTATTGTTCTTGGCTTTATGATATTTTTACTATGTTGTCCTAGTCCCCCCAAAAAAATCAGGGTAGTTAGTGAGGTAAACACCAAGACAGAGCAGTCGAAAGGGAGAAGGGAAGGGGTAAATGGAGCAAAAGACAAAGGCAGTAAGGACAGGGATGGGGCAAAAAGAAATAAAGCCATAAAAAAATGGAGGGTAATGAGTACCAATGCCCGTAGTCTAGGTAAAAAGCTCCCCGAAATGGTGGCCTTGATGGAAGAGGGATGTCTGGATATTGTGGCAGTCACAGAAACATGGTACACAGAGAACCATGATTGGGATGTCAACATACCAGGATAGACAATCTACAGGAGGGACAGGGAGGGAAGAGGAGGAGGAGGAGTAGCTCTCTATGTAAGGGAAGGAATCAAAGCAATAGAACTAAAGGGTAAACAGGGAGGAGAGGAGGCACTGTGGGTCACCCTGGAAGACTGGAAATGGCGCCACAATCTGCACAGGGGTTATATCCCCCCCCAACTTGTCATCACACAGTGGACCTCTGCATCCACCTCACACTGGCAGCCCCTACCCAGCACCCGCCCAGGGCCCCCCCCCTGGCACCACCCCTTCTGCATCCACCAATCCTTCCAAACCCTGCCCATCCCCTGCCCTACTACATCCTCCCCTCCCACTAAACGTTCCCCCAAAACTCTAACAACCTGCCGCCCTATGATTAGAGCCTTAGTCATCCTTCTACTCCTCTCTGGTAATATCCACCCTAATCCAGGCCCTGTCCCCACCACTCCACCTGCCAGATCCTCTGGACTCTGCATTGCCTCGCTGAATATATGCAGCCTGCCAAAGAAATCTGCAGCGCTTCAATGCTGGGCAACCCTTCACCAACCAGACATCATTGCCCTAGTGGAGACCTGGCTCTCCAAATCTACTCCCAACGCCTTTGTCTCACTCCCTGGATATACCCTGCATTGGGAAGACAGGGTAGGAAAGCGTGGGGTTGGTTGTGCATTCTACATCGCCAACAACATTATTGGTCACTTGCTCCCACCCCCAAAACTCACAAATGGAGCACAAGCCCTCACCCTACGAATCACCTCTGACCCCTCCAGGGCCCCACTATACCTCACAGTCACCTACGTACCCCCTAAGAACCAAAAGACTGCCATCACATCCCTCACCGAATACCTTCTCTACCTACCACACAATGCAGAACGGACACTAGTAGGGGACCTCAACGCCAACTGGCTTGGCCCCTCTGCAGCACCAACTAAGGACTCATTCTCGGCCATTGACATGGTCCAATTAGTTACCCAACCCACTAGACTCACACATCTACTGGTATCCTAATTCCTCCTGGACATCCTTATCTCTAACCGCCCCCACAAAATCCAGGATATATAAGTACTTCCCGACTCCTTAAGTGACCACTCACCGATCATATTCCAATGGACCTCCTCCACACCCAAACCCGTAGCCCAAACAACCTTCAGAAGGCATCTCTGCCCAGGAGGGTTAAAAAAACGTAAACAACTGCTCACCCAGATAGATTGGTCCCCCACTAATACAGCCCCCAGCATTGACATTGCACTCACCCTGTTTACACAGGCCTTCACCAAGGCCTGTGACCTCTATGCTCCACTCACCAAACTCCGCACCAAAAAGCAACATGCCCCATGGATAACCCCCTCCCTACTCCAAATGTTGAGAGACAGGGATAATCTCTGGCACAAAGCCATAGAATCGGGCAGATTGGCAGACAGACATTCCTATAACGCCGCCCGCAATAAATGCACCGAGCCATCCGTAAGGCCAAAGCAGACCACTATCAATCCTCTCACAACCACGTGGGGGTCTGCAAGGACCTTCTGGAATAACATCAAAGAACTCAATGAAATCTCGCTCCTCCTCCCTCCAGCTCACCATAAATGGCACTGCCTCCACAGACACACTACTATAGCAAACTGTCCTACATCCCACCTTCTCAGATCTCAGCACTGTTCTCCCTAGCGTTTCTTTGACCCGTGCCCCAATCCCGCCTCCAACCCTGCAGCATCCCTGTTTCCTCCTGTGCACAATATCCCCCCACAAAGCTTATCATTACCTACAAAAAGCGCTAAACATCAATAACCCTATAAATGATTCCCTAGATGCCAGGCTCCTTCGACTAGTCCTCGACGTGGTCCTAGTCCCCCTAACAGACCTGCTCAACAAATCCCTATGCCTAGGGCAATTCCCTAGTGCCTGGAAAACAGTTGTCATTACCCCCCATTCATAAAAGTAGTGACAAAGCCTCCCCTAATAACTATCTCCATTCTGCCCCCCCCTCTAAAGCGCTAGAAAAAGTGGTGGCTGCCCAACTTACTGAATACCTAGCCAAGTATAACATACTATGCCCAGAGCAACATGGCTTCTGTTCAGGCCATAGCACCACCACAGCCCTCCTAGAATTCATCAACTTCCTGCACTCCTCCCTAGACGCCAGGAGCATTGCAGGAGCTGTGTTCATAGACCTATCCAAGGCCTTCGAAACAGTCTGCCACCCTCTCCTTCTCGACTCACTCCACCAACTTGGTTTCTCCACAGGCCCCCTGGCCTGGTGCTCCAGTTACCTTTCTGCCTGGTCCCAATGCATCAAAATTAACGGAACTCTATCCAACACACTACCTGTCCACTCCGGGGTGCCCCAGGGCTCTATCTTGCGACCACTTCTTTTCTCCCTCTACCTAAACTCCTTAGCAAAGGCCAGCTCCACAAAAATCTTACTATATGCAGATGATGAAGTACTCTTCACCTCGCATCATAAACCCACACCCCTACAGGACTCCCTCCAACTTGCCTTCTCCCAGGCCGAAACCTGGTTTAAGGACCATAGACTGGTCCTCAACTTAAAAAAGTCGAAGTCAATGATCTTCTCTCACCGCCAAAATAGAGCTAAGAACACACTGCTCAGCATCCTCCCCAGCACCCAGCACCCCCTTGAGCAGGTATCCAACTACAAATATCTTGGACTTACCCTTGACTCGGCCCTTACCTTCCATGACCACATAAACACCCTTGCTGCTACAACAAACACCCGGATTGGACTCCTTTACCAACACAGGGATTGCCTTCCCCCCCATGCCCTTAGGCTTGCATCACCTCATCGATACTGTCCCTAGTGGACTATGGGCTCCTTGTATATGGTGCAGCAAATAACACCACACTCCAGATAATCCAGGCCACAGTCAACAAGGCCTGCAGGCTACTTACAGGCGCACCCAGGCTCACTCACACCTGCTTGTTCCATACCTCTGCCAATATTCTCAACCTTGATGAAAGGCTCCACTACCAGACCTGCTTACTCTCCAAGAAAATACTGCTCGGACTCTTCCCCCCTGGGGTCACCGCCTCTCTTCAGCCTGCAACCCCCACTATCCTCACCCGCAATTCAGAGAAAGCCCCTCTGGTTGTACCCAGGGTAAAAACCTCCCTTGTCCAGAGATCTTTCCACCATAGGGCACCCACATGGTTTAATGCACTCTCAAGCACCATCACTAGTGCACCCAAGATCGCCCATTTCAAAACCACTCTTCGCAACCACCTCTTCAATATCCGCTTCTGCAACTGCTTCTAATTCTTTCACTCTCTTACCCACTCTGATCCAATATTCTCTGACAAAGTCCATTATGGACTGCAACCTCCATCTTTAACAACAATCCCATGATTAGGTCTGACTACTATGTTTAGATCACTTCTCAAGCTTATAATGCCTCACTGCTGTTATGTTGTAAATATCATCATCCAAAGGTTATAAATAATGTCAGAAAATACCTACTTCCAAATCTTGTACTGTCTGTGACAAATGTCTGTAACACATGCTTAATGTAACCACTGTTATACCATGTATCTCATGTTTAATGTAATTGTCTTTATACCTACTCAATGTTTCCATCTGTCTTACATGTGACGAGGTACCTTTGTAAATAAGCCTCTGGCTCAAAGGTTGTAAACCGATATATCAAATAAATAAATAAATAAATAAATATACAGACCCCCATCTCAAGGGGAGGAAATGGACAAGGAAATGATAGAAGGCATCCTTAGGATGGCAGAGGAAGGGAAGATATTGCTGATGGGGGACCTGAATATGCCAAATGTTAACTGGAGCACCTTTGCTGCAACCATATCCAAGAGCAGGGCCATTCTTGATGCCCTAGAGGGGACATACCTCAGACCGCTAGTTTTGGAACCCACTCGGGTGGGAGCAATCTTAGACCTGGTACTCTCAAATGGGTATGGAGACAGGATCTCTGATCTTGAAATGGGTAACCATTTTGGGACAAGCGACCACCAGTGTGGTTCACGATAAACTTAGCTGTAGAGTCAAGCCATACAAAAGAGAAGGTAATGGACTTCAGAAGGGCTGATTTTGTCAAAATGGGGGAGTGCCTCAGAAAAGCACTAGCAAACAGGCAAGAGGGTGGGGTGCAGCAACAATGGGGAAACATCAAAACTGCCATCACAGAGGCAACAAGCCTTTGTGTGAAGCAAATAAACAAATCAAAATGAAAGAAAAAAACACTATGGTTCTCAAAAGAAGTGGCGGGGAAGGTTAGGGAGAAAAAGATAGCACTCAAGAAGTATAAAGAAACACAGAAGGAGCAGGACAGAGAATTGTACCAGTTAAAGCAGAAGGAAGAGGAGAGGGCAGTCAGAATAGCAAAGGCCCAAACCAAGGAAAAGATGGCCAACTCAGTTAAGAAGAAGGATAAAACCTTTTATAGGTACATTAGGGAGCGTAGAAAGAGTAAGGCAGGGATACTGAGGCTGAATAAAGAGGAAGGTGGTTGGGCAGAGACCGACAGTGAAAAAGCAGGAATACTGAATGAATACATCTGCTCAGTATTCACAATGGAAAAGCAGGGGGAGATACCTAATCTGGTCAATAGAAGCACTCTGAAAAGGGTGGTTGATATTAGTCCTTTCACAGAAGAAAGGGTTCTGAAAGAACTCTTAAAACTGAAGGTGGATAAAGCAATGGGGCCTGATGGGATTCACCCCAGAATTCTAAAAGAACTAAGGGAAGAACTAGTAACACCACTGACTACCCTTTTTAATAAATCATGGGAGGATGGGGTGGTACCTGAGGACTGGAAGAAGGCTGATGTGATTCCCCTTCACAAAAGTGGGACCAAGACAGAGGCAGGAAACTACAGATCTGTCAGTTTGACCTCAGTGGTAGGGAAAATGATGGAATCACTTCTGAAGGAAATAACTGTTGAGTACCTACAGGCCAGTGGGGCACAGGACCCAAGGCAAATGGATTCACAGCAGGAAGGTCATGTCAGATAAATCTAATTGATTTCTTTGACTGGGTGACCAAAGTAGTAGACCAGGGAGGGGCTGTGGACATGGCCTATCTAGACTTTAGCAAGGCATTTGACACAGTCCCGCACAACAGATTAATAAACAAATTAGCCAGCCTGGGAGTGGGTTCCAGGGTGGTAGCCTGGGTAAAACACTGGCTGGACAACAGGACACAGTGGGTAATAGTAAATGGAGTCCATAGTGAAGAAAGGGGGGTTACTAGTGGGGTACCGCAGGGTTCAGTACTGGGGCCAGTCCTTTTTAATGTCTTTATAAGTGACATTGCAGAGGGACTGGAAGGGAAAGTATGTCTCTTTGCAGATGACACAAAGATCTGCGACAGGGTTGATATACAAGGTGGGGTGGCAAGGATGAAACGGGACTTGGCAAGGTTGGAGGAATGGTCAAATGTATGGCAGCTTAGATTCAACGCGAAGAAGTGCAAAGTAATGCACCTGGGAAACAAAAATCCAGGGGAAGAGTACACAATGGGTGCTGAGATACTGACAACAACAAAAATGGAAAGGGACCTGTGGTAGTCATATCAGATGACCTACAGGCGGGCCAGCAATGTGAGAAGGCAGTAAGGAGGGCTGGGGGGATGTTGGGATGCATAGGGAGAGGCATCACTAGTAGAAAACAGGAAGTTGTTGGCCCTCAGTACAGACAGCTGGTAAGACCACATCTGGAGTACGGCGTACAGTTCTGGAGACCCCATCTCCACAAAGACATAGCAAGGGTGGAGGCTGTCCAGAAGAGGGCAACCAAAATGGTGCAGGGTCTGCACCAGAAGACATATGAAGAAAGACTAAAGGAGTTTAAGATGTATAGCCTCGAGGAAAGAAGGGAGAGGGGGGACACGATAGAAACTTTCAAATACCTCAAGGGAATCAACAAAGTCCAAGAGGGTAGCATCTTTCAGAAAAAGAGGTTGTTAAGAACAGAGGGCATAATTTGAACATAGAGGGGGCGGCAAGTGGCAAGTGCAGTATTCTCTTCACAGAGAGAGGGTTGTAGAAGCATGGACCGGCCTTCCTGAGGAGGTAGTAGAGTCAAAAACAGTGTGGGAATTCAAGAATGCATGGAACAGACATAAGGCAATTCTAGTGGGGGGTAGGAGGAAGAACAGTAGGTTATTGGATAACTAGGATCTTCAGCTTATCCATTAGATAGGGAAATGGGCAGACTAGGTAGACCAAGCGGTCCTTATCTGCCATCAAATTCTATGTTTCTATGTTGTGTATATTTTTTTGTATTCTTGTTATGAAATAGTGTATATAACTTCAGCCACCCCCACTTCAGTGGATGTCGGCTGTAATGTGGTAAATAAACAAACACTTAGAAACATAGACTTTGATGGAAGATAAGGACCGCTTGGCCCACCTAGCCTGCCCATTTCCATACCTACTGGATAAGCTGCAGATCCTAGTTAACCAACGGCTTATTTCATCCTACCCCCCAACAAGAATTGCATTATGTCTGTCCCATGCATTCTTAAATTCCTCCACTTTTTGTTACCCAACGACCTACTCAGGAAGGCCATTCCATGCATCCACCACCAAAATACTTCCTCACATTACCTCTGAGTTGTCCCCCCTCTATCTTCAAATTGTGTCCCCATGTTCTTGCACATCTCTTTTTCCGAAAGATGCTACCCTCTTGGACATTGTTTATTCCCTTGCGGTACTTAAAAGTTTCCATCATGTCCCCCCTCTCCCTCCTTTCCTCAAGGGTATACATATTAAGCTCCTTTAGTCTCACCTCGTATGCCTTCTGTTGCAGACCCTGCACCATTGTAGTTGCCCTCCTCTTGACTGTCTCCATCCTGTCTATGTCCTTGTGGAATTGGGGTCTCCAGAACTGCATGCAGTACTCCAAATGGGGTCTCACCAACTGTCTGTACAGAGGGATAACAACTTCCTGTTTTCTACTGGTGATGCCTCCCCCTCTACATCCCAGTATCCCCCCAGTTATCCCTACTGCCTTCTCACATTGCTTGCTAACCTTTAGGTCATCTGATATGATTACCCCCAGGTCACTTTCCATTTTTATGTTGGCTCGTTCTTGGCGCCAGCCAACATATTGCAGTAGTAACAGATTTGGAGGTGCGGTCACTGGGTGAATGCAGGGCACACATCAGTAGGTGCATCCCTCATTCCCCAATAAGCCAGCATGCAGGCACTGACACCAGCAATACATAAATTGGCTACCAGATCTCAGAAAAGTGCCACTGCAATGAGAGCCAAGCTCGTCTCGCAGCGGCGCAATAACATGCCTCCCAACGTGCCCCTCCTGGTGAAGCCATTCAATAAACATGGTGGCACTGACTGCTGCCGTGCAGAGTGCCGACTTCAGGGGTGCACAATCCCCCTGTCAGCATGCCCTGACCCAGTTCATTTGCTGATGGGGGAGCCCACTCCCTGTTGCCATAATGCCCCCCTCCCATTGTGTACCGAGGGGGGTGCCCAATCCCCTTAAGTAGGTTCTGTCCCTCCTCCATGGAGGTACTGCTGTGTAGTCTGCACTTGTCATAATATAGCAAGACTTCATGTTGTTTGAAGAAAAAATTACTCACCTTAGTAATGTTGTTTCTTCTAATGGAGTCTTGCTATATTATGACCTCCCCCCCAGCCTGCCCCTCTCAGAACTTCTACTTTGGGTATGGGGTGGGCAGTCCACTGTTGGCATTTATTGATGCCCTCTTTCATGTTTGGGTGTTGTGTTTTATTTAGTTATTTTATCTTATTTTTCTGGTCCACTGACTTGAGTCTTGGTGTTGGGACCAGGAAAATGTGTGAATATGTTAGTAGCCAGTTGGCTAGTGTAGGTTACAGCTTCCACACAGAGCCTTTGTGAGTTTTGCTCGAAAAGATCTGACGGTTTTGGTTTGAAACCACCCTAACAGAGCTTCTTTAACCGAGCTCGCGCTCTAAGCTCCATGCTCTGCATGGAAGTTAACTCTTTCACCTCCGGAGCAGTTCTAGTGGTGGGACAAACTGCACTTGTCATAATATAGCAAGACTCCATTAGAAGAAACAACATTACTAAGGTGAGTAATTTTTTCTTCTCTGCCATCCTAAGGATGCCTTCTATCATTTCCTTGTCCATTTCCTCCCCTGAGATGGTGGTCTATATACAATCCCTCTGCAGACTGTGGTGCCATTTCCAGTCTCCAGGGTGATCATGTGTGCCTCCTCTCCTCCCAGTTTACCCTTTTGTTCTGTTGCTTTGATCCCCTCCCTTACATAGAGAGCTACCCCTCCTCCTCTTTTATTTATTTATTTATTTAGTTTTTGTTGGCCAGGTAAGTGCACTAGACAAATCCTGCCTATTTTCAGGCACAACCCAGGGGAGGGGGATACAGATGAATGCCAACTGACCTTGAACCAGATTATGCTGTTTTACCCTCCCTGTCTCTCCTGTAGATTGTGTACCCTGGTATGTTGACATCCCAATCATGGTTCTCTGTGTACCATGTTTCTGTGACTGCCACGATATCCAGGCATCCCTCTTCCATCAAAGCCACCAGTTCAGGGAGCTTGTTACCTAGACTGCTGGCATTGGTACTTATTACCCTCCATTTTTTGATGGCCTTACCCCATTTTGCCCCATTCTTGTCCTTACTGCTTTTCCTTTTTCTCCATTTACGCCTGCCCTTCTCCCTATCAATGTCTCTACCTTGGTGTTTACTTCACGAACTACCCTGATTTTATTTTGGGGGGGCTAGGATTTTCCTGCTCCTTTTCAGTGCCTCCCCCCTTGGCTAGTTTAAATGCTTGCCAATGAAGCATTTAAACCTATCACCTAGGATCCTGGTTCCCCTCCTGGACAGATGCAGACCATCGCACCACTACAGGCCTGCATCCCTCCAAGTGGACCTCCAGTCCACAATGAAGCCAAAACCCTGAGCTCTGCTCCCGTTTTTCAACCATTGCTTGAATCCCATGGTGCAGAGCACCCTAGCCTCACCCATGCCATAGACAGGCAGCACCTCTGAGAAGGTTACTGTGCTTGCTACTTGTCTAAGGCCCCTCCCCATCTCCACAAACTCCTCCTCCACTGCTCTGATCCCTTTCCCAGCCAGGTCATTTGTCCCTATGTGGACAATGACATCCAGCTCCCTCACCCGTGCAGTTGCTCCTAGGATCCTAAGGATTCACGCCCTGTCCCTCGAAGCCATGGTGCCAGGCAGGCACCTTACCTCCCTCTCCCCTCCATCCCCCAGTTCTACTTTCCTAACAATGGAGTCCCCCACCAGTAGTTGTTTCCCTCCCTTGTGGGGTCCCATGCCATCCTCCTGCGGGTCTCCTTTGTGGAGGTTCCCAGCATCCTCCTTGGTCTCCACTGCAGGTACTTCTATAGAGGAACCACACTTTGCCAGAACGGCATATGAATTGTGGAGAGGTACAACTGGAGGGATGCACCTCTATTCCACCACCCTCGACCTCCCTGAGCCCACTGTGGTCCGGCCGCTCCTCTTTCTTGGCAACCTCTGAGGCAGCGGCAGTGACCCTGGTGGTCCCTGGGTGGGAGAGGAGGTCCCCCAAATCCTGGCTAACTCAGCCGGGAGATGAACAACCTCCTCCCTCAGCCCAGAGAGGTGCCTGCAGATGAGACAACACTGCATTTTCCAGAACGTCTCCCAGAAGACTGCTGCTCCACAGCCACTGCACTGCACCACTCCCATCATATCTTATTTGTGGCCCCTAAACTGTTGCTTTGTATACTTACTTTTTCCTCTCTGTTTATTATTATTTTTTTATATATATATACATTTTTTCTCTCTCTTCTTTCCTACTGTCTCCATGTCCTTAAAGCTCCTGATCTTCCTGTTCTGGGACAGGCAGTTCCTACAGTATATTCCTCAGTAGTCTCCTTCTTACTTGGTCAGAGTCAGACCTCCATCAGCTGGGGGAGATGGAGAGCTTCTGTTTTCCTTCTAGGATGGTGAGTCTTTTCTGCCTCTGTGATCACTCCCTTCCTGCTCCCAAACAGGAAGTTCCTGTTGTCAGTCAGAAATCCTGTGGCTATAAAAGTAGAACTGGCTAAGTGGGGGGTGGAGGGAACGGGAAGGAGGGCAATATAGCCCCAGTAGAGTAGTATTGTTCTAATAGCACCTCCTTCCTCTTGTTGTTCTCTGCCACAAGTTATCTAGGGCAGTTTTTAAATCCAAAATACCTGGCTTCCTTCTGCCTAAGCCACTCCCCCAATTTACAGTTTCCTTCTACACCTAGCTAACTGCATAGATATAATTCACAGTTTCCTTCTACACCTAGCTAACTGCACAGATAACAATTCACAGTTTCTTTCTACACCAAGCTAAGTGCACAGATAACAATTCACTTCGCCCAACTCAGACAAACACACTAACTCTTTTTTGTTTGTTTTTACCGTAAATTGAAGGTCCCAGTAGTAGAGTTCTAGTTCTTTAGTCCCAATAGAGTAATATAGTTCTAACAGCACCTCCTTCCTCTTGCTGTTCTCAAATATCATGACTTAAAGGTGGCCAAGGCAGTGGAGAGAGCCAGTAGGATGCTAGGGTGCATAGGGAGGGGTATCACCTGCAGAAAGAGGGTGGTGGTTATACCTGTGTAATAATCTTTGGTGAGACCCCATCTAGAGTACTGTGTCCAGTTCTGGACTCCTTATATCCAAAAAGACATAGAGTTGAGGCAGTCCAGAAGAAGGCAACCAAAGTGGCGTGGGATCTGCATCAATAGCCCTATGAGAAGAGACTGAAGGACCTCAGTATGTACAAACTGAAGTAAAGAAGGGAGAGGGGGATATGATTGAGACTTTAAAATACCTCAATGGTATAAATAAGGTTCAAGAGGGAAGCCTTTTTCAAAGAAAAGGATGCAGGAGAACAAGGGGCCATGTGGTGAAGCTGGAGGGGGTAGAATGAGAGGAAATGTAAGGAAACCATTCTTTGCTGAAAGGGTGGTGGATGCCTGGACCCGCATCACTGAGGAGGTGGTGGGAGCAAAAACTGTAGTGGGGTTTAAGAAGCCATGTGATACGTATAAGGGAACCTTAGAAGCAAGGAAGGGGGGTAAAGTTGAACATAAAGTGGGGTCTACAGTGTGACTGTAGTTAGGGACATGGGCAGACTAGGTGGACCAAACAGTCCTTATCTGAGGTCAAATTCCATATTTCTATACTGGGTTGATGGAGCAATCAATCACCCACAGAAACAACTGAAGCAGGCTGTGATAAAATCTGTTGGTCAAATAATGTACTTGTAGTGCTGTAATCCGAGGCTACTAAAAAGCATTCTTAATGTGATTTTCCAGTTGAACAAAAGAAAAGTGATTAATTAAAATTCAGGTGCTTCGGTGAGTTGTTTTTCAAAGTGGGAATTTCCTGTGAATCAAATGAAAACTCTGGAAATTGCACACATTCCCTGAGTTTCAGATGATTCTGTTTTTTTTTTCACACTTGGCAGCTTTTTTTTCTATAAAATGCCCATTTCACAAAGTGGAGACAACACTACAAAGTACCAAAACCTGTGGCAAAAACTCTGTGAAGTGGACTTTCCACACTCTGCACAGGCATTGCATTGGCAGGGCTCAACAGTTATAACACTGCTCCCCCCTCTTGTTTCAACTTAATTTGTGGACCTTCATTTGTATAGGTATTTACATGAAATCGGGGCATTTTTTTTCCCATCAGGATTTCATCTGTTCCTGCGTAATAATTCGAATAAGCATCAGGAAGAGATGAGGAACTCTACGAGGGAAGCATGATCCGGGTTTAATGAAAATGCCTTCATTAATAACAACTGAAATTAAATCAAACTTTTGAGAGAATTTTGTGAAACTACACAGAGAATACTGGCTGGGCAACCATGCACAACCTGCCTCGCTGCTGCAGAGGGGTTCTGACTACATCCAACCTCAGGAGTGACGCTCCAGACTAAGATCTGATGTAATCAAAACTCCAAGGTGGCAGCACAGGCTGGTTGGGCATGCGTTTGCCCAGCCAGTATTTTTTCTGGTATTTTTTTTTTGTTTTGCTTTTATCTAGAGTTAGGGGAGCCCCAAGTAAGCAGCAAAAGTGAAAGAGGGGGCTGTCTCGAGACTCGCGCAGAAATGACTAACAACAGTCATGTGTTACAAGCAGCAAGACAAAAAAAGAAAGAAGTTAACACAAGACTTATCCATATTTTGTTGTAAGTTCATGTTGGGTTGGTCTTCTTTTCTCGCACCCAGTGGCTTGGCAGCTTTGTTTAAAAAAAAGAAAACACTATGGGCGCTGCAGTTCTCAGCACTGGTGGCCTGTGGATTTCCAATCATTTGACATGTTGTTGTACCACAGAAGGGTACAACTGTGTTCTATGACCTTTGAACTGTGGTATAATAACATTTCAGCAAGAAAGGAAATCCGTGCTGAACTGCAGCCAGCTATACACTATAATAAATTCTGCTGATGCTAACTGTGACCTTTTTGTTAGAAACTGGGAAACCTTATGTAACCCCTAGGTGGCACTATCCTATGCCTACCCCTGCCTGCATGACTATGCACAGGTTGAGGGGCCTGAGCTCGGTGAACGGCTGCTTCCACCCAGAGAAATGGTTTTGGGGTAGCGTAACTGGTGTTGGTATAGCACTCCAGGATGCTATAATCACCCACCAACCCTTCTAGTGGCCTACACAGTTCAGCAATAAGAGAATCACATGTACCATATGACAGTAACAATATGCTCACACCCCTTGCACTTACCACTAGGGCTGGATCTGCTGCAATTGCCAGAGACCCCCTGGAAAATAAGACCAGTGATATAGCAATGCAATGGCAGTACAATATCCCCACCAAGAAGATATACACTAGCCAGATTAAACGTGAAAAAAACATAATCTGATTTATTCAGGGGGATGTGAACAAGGGTGGGGCATAAATCTAGCAGTGATTGGCAAACCTGATTATAGTCAGGTTGGTAAAGCATGCACTGTGAGTCCCTCTGAACAAGTTCCGTAACCTGGGTTCCCAGTTGGAAAACAGGCTAGCCTGAAGCGTTGCCCAGGGTAGGCCGGCATTGCAGCTGTTGTTGGGGCCCTTAGGAAGGAAAACACAATTAACATACATTCAACCCAAAGATTTGCAATCCAGAGCCGGATGGCACTGTCCATTGCAAATGAACCCAGAACAATAAAATCAGATGAACAGACAAATGATTGCAACTTGTTGCAGGGAGCTACCCTGTTTTGTACTCATGCTACCCAGACCAGGATGCAGGAAAGGCGAGATGAAGACCTCATGGATGTTGTACTGGATTGCCAGGGAAGCAGGGCCGACACGCTTCTCTGTGGCGGATGCTACCTGTTCGGTGGTGATGAGCAGAGGGCCGAATCCCCGAGCGGGTCTTTCACCAGAAATGTTTCTGAATCAAAAGCGGCAGCCTAGGCCGAGGTGGCAGGGCTCAGGTAGAACGAGCAGTTTGGATAAAGTCCATGAAAAGTGCTGAAGCAGTTTCCATCTAGCGTAATAGAACCTGTGGTGGGGAACCAAAGTGTGACCCATGCCACACATTCAGCACATTTATAAGCACTTTGAATATTTGCCAAAGTTCGGATAAAAGTCTGTTTGCAATAACACAGGATCTCTGCGCAAACCTTTCAATCTGAGGCTCACTTCGGTACCTGATAGGCTGATTGCTTCTGAAACAAGTCTTCAGTCCCTTGAAGGCAGCAAGATCACTCTTTTCACGTCAGGTTTCAGATCTCAATCAATAAATCGGATAAAGTCCGACTTTCTCACTCACAGCAATCCTTTCACAAAGAAAGATGGGGCAGGTAGGCTACCAGGACCTTACCACCAATTCTCCTATGCTCCTAGCAGGAGCAGCTGCTCAATGACTTGAGCTGTTCACTCTCCAAACTTCAACAGACAACTGACACGCTGCTGCAATCAGCTCTGGGCTTTCCCAGCGATCCAAAAGGTTCGGTTGGCTGAGGGAACTGTCTGTCACCACAAGGGATCCTCCTCCAGGTCCATTTAGGCACCAAACCATAGAAACTATAATTCCTACAGAAATTCACTCCCACAGGGCCTCTGGGGACAGTCTCCATTTTAGGTCCCCTGAGGTTCTGATTGGTCCAACACTGGCAGGTCAGAATCAAGGTGGTTGCTCTAATTCAAAAGTTTGTGCTGCAAATGGAAGCAGGTTAGGCAAACTACTACAGCTTTACTATTGTAACAGATACACAGTAAATAACTACTTTCCCTAACAAAGCTCCCTCTGCGCAAATAGCAACTGCAGAATGGAGCAGAAATATGGACAGTCAGGCCAGTCGTGAGCCTTAATTCACTCGGACCTAGTCCAGACTAATTCTCTCACACAGAACACAGCTCTCTTAAAGAGACAGGCACAGAGGTATAGTGGAGCCCTCTCATGCAGACACACACAACTACTGCAGACACAGAACACCATCCTGAGAATTGGCATTAGGCAGCCCAGGAAGACATTTATAGGAATCCCTGTTTGTAGGGGGGTTACACTCTTCCTTGTCTGGACAACTCGACATCCGTATCAAGTCTATACTTACTATGACAATATACAGAAAATAATATAAGACAAGATACATGCATGTTTCATCTGGTATACCCTACAAAAAAAAGGCTGATGCATCAGGAAAGTAAATAGACATTAGACATTACTATTGTAACCCCCTTGTTCCCTGGGGTTACTAGAATCTCACTTAGAATCAGTGGCAGGCAGGGAGAGGCAGCTTGTGAGATACCAGTTAAATGGGGTTCACACTGTCACACTCTGTTTTCAGTTTCTGCTGAGCTGGAGTGATGATGTCACCTTAGAATTCTCTCAGCAGCATAAGCCACAATGGAATGCTAGCTGCAGGGGTTAGTAGTAGAACGTTGGGAGATTCAAGTCAGTCTGTGTGGAGACTCAAGAGAGTGAGGAGTGCTGCAGTTTGTAGCTCCTCGGATCCTAGCTCTGATATAGAGCTACCTTAGAAAAAGGGGTTGTGTGTTCTCACACTAGAGAGGAGCAGAGAAGAACAGTAGAAGGAAGTGGTAGAGACCGTTCCTAGAAGTTGTTCCAGTGCCGCATCCCTGGAGGGATGGGGGAATTCCAGGATTATGGGGCAATCCCCTGGTCCAGCCTGGAGAGGGAGAAGCTGCCTGAGAGTAGTCTTTCTTGTGAGTACCTGAGACATTTGTGGGAAGAAGCCCTGGGGCACCTGCATACCGTGGTGAGTTCTATTCTGATATAGAGACCATGTTCACCGAGATAGAGTTTGAAGTAAAAGTGTCTGCCTACTGTGGGGTCAAAGAGGGACTTGCCAGGTATAGAACTTTTAGTCTGTGTGTGACTTAGAAGCATATGCAACAGTGGGGGTTCTAGGGTAAAGACAAAGCCACTTACAGGACTTTAAAGTCAGGACACCTCCAGAGAGATTGTAGAATGTTAAATGGGAAAAGCATTTCGAGAGAGCATCTACGAACAGTGTTTCAAAGAAAGGTGTTGTAACCAAATGAATGGCCGAGTATAGATTTGGGAGCAAGAGGTGGAAGACCACCCATCTGGAGTAACCAGGTTTACCTCTTAGGGTTCAGTTTGGGTACCCACGGCTTTCTCTCCGGCACTTGGCCAGTGTCTGAGGAAAGCCCCCAGACGTGGGATTGTGGATTTACCCTGAGAGCCGGAATGTGTTCGTGGGTGGTTTAGGGAGCCACCATCAACTGCCATGCCATATGGAAAAATGTCCTAGTACTGGCCGGGGTGCCATGTCAAGGAATAGAAGAGAAGGGTACCAGTTCAGGCCGTGTGTGCTCAGATCCATTCTGAACCTGAGGGTTTACATACATAGATACATAGACAGTGTCGGCAGATAAGGGCCTATGGCCAACCTAGTCTGCCCATTTGAGTTTGTAACTTCAGTTTATGTTTTCCTAGAACTCTGTTGCCCCCTTACCCCTGACCTCCAGAATTCCTTTATGTCTATCCCATGCATTCTTAAATCCCGTGATTGTTTCAGCCCCCACCACTTCCTCATGCAGGGTGTTCCACTTGTCCACCACCCATTCTGTGAAGAAATTCTTCCTCATATTTCCTCTGAATCATCCTTCCTCCAACTTCATCCCATGCCCTCTAGTCCTGGAACATCTTTTTCACTTAAAAATAGTGCATTCTTGTACCCTGTTCCTCCCTGTAAGATACTTGTATGTCTCTATCATGTCTCCTCTCTCCCTCCTCTCCTCCAGGGAGTACATATTCAGTTCCTTCAACCTGTCCTCATAGGATTTGTGATGCAATTCATGACCATCTTTAGCAGGAAGAGTGCTCTGTACCTCTGTAATCTGCATTACCAGTAAGAGTAGACCTGTGGGGGGTCCATCTTTGCTTTGTTATTCTATGTGTTATGTGACTAAAAGCCACACACTAGAATCCCATCCTGGTTTGGACATTTCAGTTATTGCTTCCAGTGTCTGGATTTACTTGGGTGCTCCTTACCAGAAGCACAAACCTAGCGCAATGCTGAACAAGCATTTTCTCCCAGGGACCCAGGTTGATGGCCATGCTAAATGGTCCCCCCAGATGTAAGCCAGGCGTTGCCACACTTGGTTTGCCTGTCTAGGGATGGCGGGCTCTGAAGTAGAAGTATGGGTCATTCAGAGTTTCTGTGAAAGATAATTGTAGTGACTACCCCCACCCCTCTCGGTGGCACCTAGATGTGAGAGGAGCAGCTCTGCTACAGAAACAAAGGGGGGCCGGTGGGGGGAGGTTACAAAATGGAGGCACCATTGAGGATTTGTTTGGATTTTGTGAGAAAACAAGAAAGGTTTGCTCAGATTGTGGCAAATGTTTTTGTCTGTCTGGCAATTGGTAGCCCTTCAAAAATCAGAAGCTTTGGGCATAAGGGATTGACCAGAGAAGTGCCATCCGTATGTGACGCTGTGTGATGCTGTTCATGTGCTGCTGTAATTGTGCCAACGTTTACCAAGGAGCTGTAAAGCCAGATTGCATGTGCCCCTTGTCCTACATCAAAAATAACATTTGCCAGCTTTTAATTTTTAAGTTGTGACAAGAAAAAGTATGGAGAACTATGGGAAACAAAGAGACATTTGTGTCCTAGAAGTTTAAAGTGCTTGTTATGTGGACTGGGGGAGTCGCTAAGGAAAATGCCATGAAAAATGGTTAAAATGGTGCTCCTGCCGAGGAGTTACAGTTGAAAAGAAAAAAAAGTTGCTTAGCAGTTTGAATTTTGCCTGCTCAACGATTGCCGTGGAGGAGAAGAGCGTGAGAAGAGAGAGAGGCTCATTTGCATGGCATCGAGTGATTGGTGAGACTGCAATCAGTCCCGCCCCCAAGCCAGCTTCAGAGGTTGCCCAGTGTTCGAGAGGGAGAGAGCAAGTGGTGTGCTAGCTGGTTTGCCAGGAGGAGCGTCACGGTGACTACAAATATTATAAAAATTTCAATATCGGACTTTTCTGTTTAAAATCGGGCTCAACCCACATTCCGATCGACTGGAGAGAAAGCATGGTGTTTGCAAGGACAATTGGCAGGACTGCCAGCCCGCTTCAATCCAGAGGCCTCCAGGATCGGCTGTAGGCCAAAATTTCCATTGTAAATGCCAACTACTAATTCAGCGAGTACCAGTCAGAGAAACAGCTCAAACTGTGTGGTATTTTTCTAAAGCTAGCTGGATCTATATGTAAACAGTGTTATAGTTTTGCAAAGAAGGACTGTGTAAAGTTAATCGAACCCAAGCAAGAATTCTGAGCATTAGACTGTGAGCATGTATGTAATTTTCTGAGCAACCAGAGAGACTGTGAGTTTTATGAGAGGCTGCAACAAGCAGGCAATCCTGTTCAAGAAATACTGTGGCTTTAGTGACTTTAAGCAAGTAAAAACGATTGAAAGCTAATGGTAAAGTCCTAGAAAATCATATAGATGTGCTGAGGAAGCAAAACAGTGCAGTCTGTGCAGTTTGAGCAAAAGTTCTCAGTATGAAGTAAATCGGATGCGCAGTGGCTTGAGTCAGAAACAGTATGTTGATGCGCCAGGAGTACTGGCACTGCCATTACAGGGTGGGACAGTAAACTAAACACAGCAGCAGGGAAGCCATTTATGAAACTTTTACCCAGCCAAGTGAACTTTGAGATAACAGTGAACTTTTGTGTTTTTCTGTAGTCATGGATTCAGGATCAGCCCGCTACCTGGACCATGCCCAGGCTAAGATAGTGGAAGAGGTTAACAAGCTGAAAGACATAGAGAGATGTTACTACGGGGGATGTTTGCCTCCTCATGTGGTGATTCCTGGATACCCAGTGAGAGTACACATAATGTGCCTCAAGGCTGGAAGGGACGTCTTCATGATTTCTCACTATTCTGGGTGCCTAGAGAAGCAAGGCCTAACTAATGCACCCAAGATTCGTTTGGCTCCCACGTGGACAAAGCTTCAAGATCCTGCAAGTGGTAGCACACAGCACCAGGTGGAGCATCTTGGGAGAGGCCCAGCAGAGTGTGGCACAAAGGAAGCAGGTGTGGATGTACTGGCAGAGCAGAGTAGTCACAGATGGACAGAGCGGAGGGAGCCTCAGTGGATCTGTGGAGAGAGGGGCCAAGCCCTAGTCTCACAGGAGAAGATGAGATGTGAGAGACCCTAGATTGGGAGGTGTCGACCTCCACACCCAGTGAAGAGTGGACAGTCTCGGGAGTGAGGATGACTGCTCACTCCTGGGCTCAGATCCTCAGTGAGGTAGAGGAGGAGGGAGAAACTATGTATCCTTGTGAAGAAGATGCTATTCCACAGCCTCAGGCTCTTGCCTTGGAGGAGCCAGAAGAAGAGATTGGAGACTCCACAGCCCTGTCCCCACAAGGAGGAGTCAGAGATCCATTTTACATAGCATTGAGCCTGCGTCACTGGCAGAACCAGGACTGGCTGCCCCCAAGCCAGGCCAGTGGTCTTAAGCTGACCAAGTGTAGTAAGGAAGAAAGTCTGGTTCATAGGAAGGCAAATGAGATCTATGGGATATACTTTCCTACCTTTCCTCAGAGAGTCTGGGAGGAGATAGAGAGAAGCAGGAAAGCCTGGATAGTGGAAGAGGCAACAAAAGACCTGCATCCAGGTGCCACTTAATTTGTCAGAGACAAAGTGATCAAAGACAAATTCCAGTATTGGAAAGTGGGCAGGGCACTGTTCATAGGCACTGTATGGACTGTGGACAGAAAGGAAAATGAGACTTTCCATAACGTGAATTATGAGCACCCAGATGGGGTAATAATTCTTGCACCTGACCCATTGTGGTACTACCCTCAATGCAACCAACTTCCTGCGAATGTGCCCATGCCTACCAAGTGGAAAGCAGAGCTTGGTAGCTAGTGCTGCCATCCAGCCATTGCCATACCCATGTTGTTCCGCCAGTTTGGAGTTCCAGGATTCAGGTGCCTCCAGGTTCGTCAGCCTTGCAGTGTGCCTTCCAGTTCTATCGTCTGACCTTCCAGATGACATCAACCAGAGAGGACATCAGCCCAGCTGTTTCCTGATTCATTGCCTGGGATTTTGGATGACTTCAGACCAGCTGTTCTTTTCCTGTTTCAAGGTTCCATCTCCAGATGACGTCAACCAGAGATTACATCAGCCCAGTGGATTCTAGACTTGCCATCCTGTTGTTTCCAGAAGATTTCCGCCCAGCTGTATCAGAGAAATGCTGCCAGGGAGAGTCTTTGGCTGGAAATCCAGGTGCCGTTCCATTTTCGTTCTTCAAGGGACTGGTAAGTCCAGACTTTTCTTATCTTATTGACATTGCAATACACATCCTACACCTGGACGACTGCAGACTGTTTGAACTGTCCACAAAGACTCTTCCCTTCAGCACTACAGTCCTTCCAGAACTGTGCTTCAGCCCAGGAGAGACTCTTACATGGACCTTGCCTTCGGGCACTGTTGTCAATAGCTGTGACTTTTAGAGCATTCCATCACCCAAAAGGTGTATTGTATATAATGTTAATGTTTTCTACTGTTTTGTACTTTTCTACCTTTTCTAAAAATTATTTTTTGGGATTCTCCTGTGTTTGATGGTAAGGGTTATGATTGTGTACTATGTTTGCAGATTAGGGGTGTGTTTCGTCTTTTCTCTTTCAGGTGATTCCTGACGAAGACAGAAGAGAAGACAAGAGGAGAAGTGGAGGGACTCATCAGAGTTCCTCATGTGCTTTAAAGTTGTGTGTTTAAAGTACAGTGTTGTTGTTAACATGTGATAACATTTCCTTCCACAGGTGTAGTTGTGGGGGAGTGTGGGAGTGTAATGCTTAGGTATAGTGTTAGCTCCGTGGTTTGGTTTGCAGGTGTCCAGGGATGGGGGGAAGTTCCCCTGTTTTGGGTAATTTTGTTTCTGGTCAGATAGGTTTTCCCTAGAGGGTTAGGGGGATAAACAGGCTGTGGTCCTGACCAGCCAAAGGTGCCACAGTACTGGTCTGTTACGGCAATGCTCTGGACAGTTTTTCCAGGGCCACTGGTTACCATAGTAAGATCATAGTGTAAGGGCTGATATGTCAGCCAGTGGCCTCTGAGCCCTTAGTGTTGTCTGCCAGTCCCTGGCACATGGTAGGGAGAAGGTAGTGCTACCTCTCTGTAGTCATCATGTAGGGTAGGATGGCGTGGGGCCGGGTAAGTAATGACTGTGGAAAGTCATTTTCCTGGCCGAGAGTGGGTATAACCCCCTTGTTCCCTAGGGTTACTAGAGTCCCACTTAGAATCAGTGGCAGGCAGGGAGAGGCAGCTTGTGAGATGCCAGTTAAATGGGTTTTGCACTGTCACACTCTGTTTTCAGTTTCTGCTGAGCTGGAGTGATGATGACACCTTAGAATTCTCACAGCAGCATAAGCCACAATGGAATGTTAGCTGCAGGGGTTAGCAGTAGAACATTGGGAGATTCAAGTCAGTCTGTGTGGAGATTCAAGAGAGTGAGGAGTGCTGCAGTTTGCAGCTCCTCAGAACCTAGCTCTAAAATAGAGCTACCTTAGAAAAAGGGGTTGTGTGTTCTCAATCTAGAGAGGAACAGAGAAGAGCAGTAGAAGGCAGCTGTAGAGACCGTTCCTAGAAGTTGTTCCAGTGCCCCATCCCCAGAGAGATGGAGGGGAATTCCAGGATTATGGGGCAATCCCCTGGTCCAGCCAAGAGAGGGAGAAGCTGCCTGAGAGTAGTCTTGCTTGTGAGTACCTGAGACATTTGTGGGAAGAAGCCCTGGGGCACCTGCATACCGTGGTGAGTTCTATTCTGATATAGAGACCATATTCACCGAGATAGACTTTGAAGTAAAAGTGTTTGCCTACTGTGGGGTCAAAGAGAGACTTGCCAAGTACTGAACTTTTAGTCTGTGTATGATTTAGAAGCATCTGCAACAGTGGGGTCTAGGGTAAAGACATAGCCACTTACAGGACTTTGAAGTCAGGACACTTCCAGAGAGATTGTAGAATGTTAAATGTGAAAAACAATTCGAGAGAGCATCTACAAGCAGTTAAAAGTCAAAAAAGCTGTGTGAGCTCTAGCATCTATTATTAGCTATAATTATTAATGGATGTTAAACAGAGTTAAAGGCGCTCCTTCAAGGGAAATTGAACAGTGAACCAATGTACAGCCAAGGCTTAAACATGAAATGAAATGCACTCTAAAATGACGCATGAACGCTTGAGTTTAGTACTTATCGAATTTATTCATTTAGCTCAGCACACTACTCTTTTTAAAATAGAACAACCATTCCTTGTCAGCCAAAAAGGCTGTTGTACCACAGATTTTGTGTAAAGTCTATCGATTTAATGCTTGCATATAGTCATTATTCAGTTTGTTTGATGAAAGAGAATAAAAATGACGTTTTATACTTTTCTTCTCCATAGATATTGAATGCTTCTTCTTGGCTTATTTGCCTAATCCCTTTATAATTCTCAGTCTAAATCTTCATCAAACAAACATGAAGGAGAATTTTCAAAGCGTACTGTTTTTCAACTTGGCGCCATTACTTCTTCTCTAACTCAAACTTCCGCCTATGGGGTGACTCCCACGAAACTGCTAGCTGACGTTTCTGACGTAATATGTCTTCATCAGAGCTAATACCTCTATTCCATTCACAAAACCTTTATACTACTGGTCATCACAGTAACCAATCACCCTTAATGCACTTTAGATTTACTATACCATAATAAATGTAAAAGATTTTAATTTTTTTTAAACATTTTTTTTCCTTTTATAAAAAAAACATGGTCACAATGTATGTCCTGCATTTTACATTTATTATAGCGTAGTAAATCGTCCCTGATTCCCCAATCAGCCTGCATGCCGGCGCCACACCACCCAGGCAAGCACATCTAAGGAAAGGTCCGCTGCAATGCAAGCAAAGCTCATCACACGCAGCAGACCTTCCTATGTGCTTCTCCAGCATCAAACATGGCGGCACAGTGGCCGCTAAACTGCCAAGTTCAGGGGTGCCCAATCCCATGGTCAGCTTACCCTGCCCCTCTTGTATATGCCGATGGGGGAGCCCACTCCCACGTCGGCAATGTGTCACCCTCTTCTTTTTGGGTTTGCCGGGGTGCCCAATCCCCTCGCTCATGCACCTCCCCCACTTTCGTTGTTTGCCGACGTAGTGCCTAATCCTCATCAGCATCTGTACCCCACTCTATGTGCCGCCGGGAGTGCCTAATCCCCCATCGGCTACTGTACCCCCCCAAAAAAAAACACCTGTAAAAAAAAGAAAACAGTCCGCTATGTTTTTTTTAACACCTGTAAACAGAAAACGATCCCTCGTAGTCTTCCAACCACCCGCACCCACCCACTGCGCACCCTGCCTCCCCAGCCCCCTTACCCCATACTTACCTCTGGAGTCCACCGCGATGATCTTTGGTGGACCGGGAACACGTCTGCACTCTTCAAAGCTGACCGCGAACTGAGGAAAGGCCGGTAAGCTGTATAATGGAATAAACAGGGTTTTTTCAACTTTGATGCATATCTCAGGTATTTTTTGGAATTTTTGTACCAAATTTTCAACATGGGGTTTTTGGGACCCCCCCTCATAAATTCTGTCACTGTTATGACATCAGTCGGTCCCAAAAGGTTACTTCGCAGTTACTGCATGGAATCACCTTTCGGGACCGATTAATGCAAGGACAGTGGCAGTGTGTTAATGAGGTGGGCTCTCAAAAAGCCTATGTTGTAAATCTGGTGGACAAAATCCAAGAAATGGGTGTTTTACGAGCGTGAGTTGCGCAGTTGCTACACACGCTCGTAACTTCACGAATTTGCAATATTTTCATGCCAGATTTTCAGCATTGTCCTTTTTCTACACCTCCTTGTGAACAGTACCCCTGTAATTTTTCATACCCTGGCCGAAATGTGTTTCCGCACTTCCGGCGCACAGTTGCGCGGTCACTGTGGGAAATCAGTGTTCAGGGCAGATTACGAAAATAACAGTGACACTGTTCATGTGCAGAGGTCCTAAAATGCCTATGCTGAAAATTTGCGTGATGAACTTCCATAAATGATCAGTTAATGAGTGTGCATTGCAGTTGCTACACATGTCAGAATTTCGCGAATTTGCAATATTTTCATGCCAAATTTTCAACACTGTCATTTTTCTACACCTCTCAGAACAGTACAGCTGTCATTTTTCACATCCCGGCTAAAATGTTTCCGCACTTCCAGCGCACAATAGCGCGATCGCTGTGGGAAATCAGTGTTCAGGGCAGATTACAAAAATGACAGTGGCACTGTTCATGAGCAGAGGTCCTAAAATGCCTATGTTGAAAATTTGGTGATGATACTCCATAAAATGACTGTGTTACAAGTGTGCGTTTTGAAGTTTGCATGCACGCTTGTAACATGCTTTTGTAATATTTTCACTCTGGATTTTCAACATTGGCATTTTTCCACACCTCTTGATGAACAGTATACCTGTCATTTTACAAAACGTGTTTTCGCATGTCTGGCACAGAATAGCGTGTTCGCTGTGTGAAATCACTTTTTGGGACAGTTTGAGGAAATGATAGTGAAACTGTACATAAGCAGAGGTGCTAAAATGCCTATGTTGAAAATTTGGTGCCGAAAGTCCCTACAATGACTGTGTTACAAGCGTGCGTTGCGCATTTACAATGCACCCTTGTAACTTCGCAAATTTGCAATATTTACATGCCACTTTTCCAACATTGCCATTTTTTTACACCTCCTTATGAACAGTACAACTGTCATTTTTCACATCCTGCTCAAAATGTGTTTCCGCACTGCACTACCAAAGCCAATGCCAGCACGACAACATTCGGCATTGAAAAATGCTTGTTTTCTCTGCCATTCAAGTAGTAACATAAAGATTCCAGACCTTCTATATGTGGAATATTAGAATATACAGATTCAACATCCAAAGTTACAAACAAACTTTCTTCATGAATTTCCACATCTTGTAGGGTATTTAATATATCACCAGTATCTCTAATGTAAGATGGAATGTCTTTCACAATGGGCTTAATAATATGGTCTATATACTAATACAACGATTCTGTAAGGGAGTTGTTTCCAGAAACTACTGGGCGACCTGGGGGGTTTACCATACATTTACGGATTTTTGGCCAACAAAGAAAGCAACCTTGAGTTGGATGTTCCACAGTTAGAAATTATATTGTGTCGTCTGATAAGCACCCCTTGTTCCTTATTCCTGACAAATATTCATCTATTACCTTTTTAAATGGGGTGTTGGATCAGATGGCACTGTTTCATAAAATGCTTCATTATTGAATTGTCTACACACATCAGCATCATACATCACTGTATCCATAACCACTATTGACCCCCCTTTGTCTGCAGGTTTTATTGTTATATTTGTGTTTACCCCCAAAGTATCCAATATTTTTTTTTCTCAGACTTGTTTACATTAAAGAGACAACTGTCATTTTTCAAATTCCTGTCCAATTTTTACAAATCCCTCTCACAACTTTTCAAAATCGTCTATACTGCTGGTGTGAGAGGTGGGCAGAATGTTGACTGTAGCCTAAAGTTTCTATTATTTAAGTCACTAGCATCACCAGTATTTTCTGCTTCTGGGTAAACATTTCCAATGTCTCTGGATTCATTTAATGGTTCACTTACCCCATTGTAGCTGTGACTTGTACTTATTCACTCCTCCTGGCAAAAAAAGACTTGAAACCCAGGTTACAGACAAATTTATTACAATCCACTATTGTTTCAAACGGGTTAAACCTCTGTACTGGTACAAAAGATAATCCTTTATTTAAAAGTGATAGTTCCTCCTCTGAAAGTTCATAAGATGAAATATTTATCACATTCCCTGTTGATATCTGATGTGCTGATTCATCTGTTTGTTCCAGCCTCACTTGCCCCTGCCTCTTCCTCTGCTGCCTCCTCCTCTTCCTGCCCCCTTCCCCGGCCTGGTCCATTTTTTGGGGGGCTGGCTGTAATTTAGGCGCTGGCTTCTTCTCGGGCCTTTAGGAGTGGTATGCATTGATTGTTGCTCCGTCGGTCGATATTCTTCCTCTCCTAAGTAAATTTCTTCAGAGCTACTTAGTTCTGGGTTAATTCTTCCCTCTTCAGAAACTGTTAGTGTTCTCAGAATCGGCCTTAGAGGTGTATTATCCTTACTTTTACTTGTTCCGTCATACATGGTGTTCCTGCTCCATCCAAAGATAGTGCCATTCTTATAGTCATTAATATCCCTTTCAAATTTTGTCTGCTTGATTTCTTGTATTTTTTCATCAGATTTAATCAGATTAAGCTTAAATTTATCTCTTAATTCTTCATACATGTGATGACCGGAGAAATTTTTTAATGCTGTCTCTCTTTTTTCAGTTTCTTCCTTGGTCTCCTTTTGAATTTCTGCATTTTCTTGTAATATTAGCATAATGTACTCCTTGCTTGTATTATGGCTTATCCTGCTGCATTTCTCAAACAAACCCTCTCTTCGTAATCCAAAAGTTGGCTTTTTCAAAATTCTAAGGCCTCTGGGAATGCATTTTGTTTCCAGGTATGCTCGTAGTGAGACTCATTCCCAATGGAGCCTTTTCAAATGGAACTCTGTTTTTAAAACTGGCTAAACGCCTGTTTTATATTGAATGTAATCAAGCTTACTTCAAGTTCTTGTTAACAGTTCTGTAAAGTTACCATTCCTTGGTGCAAAATATGGTTTGCTGCTTATGCTCCACTCAGGTGTGCAATAAAATGAAGCACTTTTTTTATCAGAAGCAGGATTAATTGTGGACTCATTCAACTTAAACACCTCTATGCGTTTATTGTGGGACTACAAAATAAAGATTCTGTAAGTAGCCAGTGCTTGCATCTTTGGCTATTTGATAACCTTTCCCACTGCTTTGTCACACTGCCCAGCGACTCTGAGGTCAACTGATAGGATGATTCCCCTGGTCTCTTTCTTGCTCGGTGACAGTTAGGTTCACTTCCTCCAGCTTATATACAGCCCCTGGGTTCTGCAGCACTAAGTGCATAATCCTGCACTTTTTGGAATTAAAACCTAGCTGCCACCCCAAGACCATTCCACTAGTTTCCCCAGATCCCTTTGCATTCCTTCCACCCCTTTCTGAGCGTCAGGCCCATTGCAGATTGTTGTATCATCCACAAAGAGATGCACTTTACCTTCAAGCTCCTATGCAATCTCGCTTATGAAGACATTGAAGAGGACCGTTCCTAGTACTGAACCCAGTAGTACGTCACTAGTCACTCTCCTATCACCTGAGTGGCCACCACTCTTTGCCTCCTATCCCTTAACCAGCTTGATACCCAGCTTGTCACTTTCTCTGTCCCCCAGCAGGCTGCTTAGTTTCTTAAATAGCCTCTTGTGTGGAAGAGTGTTGAATGCCTTACTGAAGTCCAGATAGGCCACGTCTACTGCTCTCCTTTAATCCACCTACCTGGTAGCCCAGTCAAAAAATATTTGAGATTAGTTTGACATGACCTCCCTCCTATGAAACTGTGCTGCCAGTGGTCCTGCAGGCCTTTTACCTCCAGGTGCTCCACGAGCCTCTCCTTCAGTAGTGTCTCCATTAACTTCCCCACCACTGATGAGAGGCTGACTGGCCTGTGGTTGCTAGCTTCCTCCCTACTGCTATTTTTGTGTAAGAGAGACCACTTTGGCCGTCCTGCAGTCCTTTGGAACTTCCCTCATATCCAATAAGGTGTTAAAAAGTGTCACCAGAGTAAGTCCTTATGTTAGGCAGTATCTCCCAATGTCAGGAAGAATGTCCCAATGCCTGGCAGCATATCCTAATGTCAGGCAGTATGTTCAATGTATGGCAGTGTGTCCCAATGTCAGGGGGTATGTCCCAGTGTCAGGCAGTATGTCCCAGTGTCACACACTACTGTATATCCCAGTGCCAGATGGTATCCACAAGCTTTCCTGGTCAGAATAGTGCTACAAGAGTAGCGCACGTAAAGAGAGCACTAGTTTGAATAGCGCTGCCATGAACAGTGAGAGGGGATTGGCAGTGCTTCAGCTAAGCACTGCCCAGGTCGCTGTCCGTGGTGCTGCCACAGGACAAGGGCAGCCGAACTGAAGAGGCTGGCTGAGCTGCTCCTGTGGCATGGAGGGCTGAGGCATAGAGCAGCTCGGCTGGATGGTAGTGGAGACCATGGTTCTAATCCTTTTTAATTTTGCCTTTATTGGGACTTATTTTTTTTTTACAAGGGGTCATGGAAACAGTATTCCACAGCACCACAATTTTCTTCTTGCCCCGTGATCTGCTTCCCCCAGAGTTAGGATCTATTAGCCTGGGGCATGCGGGGGCAAAACATAAAGTGGTGGCATTTTGACCGTCATGGTTCTTGACTACGCTGTTGTCAGTGGCACTATTCTGACCCAGTGACTGTCCAAGTGTCACATTATGTCTCAATGCCTGGCAATGTGTCTCAGCGTCACCCAGTATGTCCCACTATCTGGTAGTATTTACCAATGTTAGGCAGTATGCCCAGTGTCAGATAGTATGTCCCAGTGTCAGGCAGTATTCCCAATGGCAGGCAGTTTATCCTAGTGTCATACAATGTGCCCCAATGTTGGGCAGTATGCCCCAGTATCAGGCGGTATTTCACAATATTTTGCATTATGTCCCATCGTCAGAGAGTATGTCCCAATCTGAGTCAGTAGGTCCCAGTTTCATACAGTGTGTCCTAATGTTTGGCAGTACATATAAAACACTGTCTCAAGTCAGGAACTATGTTCCAGTGTCTGGCAGTATTTTCCAGTGTCAGGCAGTATGTACCAATGTCTAGCAATATGTTTCAGTGTCAGACAGTACTGTATGGCCCAATGCCAGGCAGTATTTCCCAGTGTCAGGCAGTATGTCCCTATGTCAGACATTATGTCCCAATATCTGGCAATATGCCCCAGTTTCAGGCAGAATATGCCAGTGTCAGGCAGTATGTCCCAATGTCAGACATTATGTCCCAATATCTGGCAATATGCCCCAGTTTCAGGCAGAATATGCCAGTGTCAGGCAGTATGTCCCTATGTCAGACATTATGTCCCAATATCTGGCAATATGCCCCAGTTTCAGGCAGAATATGCCAGAGTCAGGCAGTATGTCCCAATGTTAGGCAGAATGTTCCAGTGTCAGGCACAATATCACTACTTCAGAAGCTAATCACACAGCCACTCATACCATTAGACCAAATTTGGAGAAGAACTTCAAAAAACACAAATTAAATTTATTGCCAGAGGCTAGAAGCATAAAGAATAGTCCAAACTGTACTCAGTCAACAGGTGGGAACAAAATCCCCAGCCCTTCGCCATCAAAAGCTTCATCAGGGGGTGGGAATACAGAGAATTACACACAGTTAAATAGGTCTTAATGGATGATGTCATTTATTTATTTTTTATTTTTATTTTGTTGACCGGGTAAGTGCACTAGACAAACCCTGCCTATTTTTAGGCACAACCCGGGGAGGGGGATACAGATGAATGCCAGCTGACCTTGAACCAGATTAAGCTGTTGGTGGTATTTTTCGTGAATGGAGGAAATTTGGCGAGGACACCGGGGAAATTCCCCTACTCTGAGGGGTTGGGAACCCTTCCCATGAGACATCTGGACTCGGTTCAGAATGTCTCAGTCGATGGCAGGAGTGGAGGTGGTGGACGATGGTCCTCAAGAACCTAATGCAACACTTGAGGAGGTTGCATTCTCTTCAGATATGGAATTACAGTCTGGTCCTGCAGTACTACATGAGGAGTTGCTTCAGTCTGATAGATTAGACGACATAGGTGAGAACAATGCCCTTATGAATGTGGCTACTGAGGGCGATAAGAAAGAAAACGTTTGGAAAATGGACAAACAGTTTGCTCTGGTATGGCAAAGAAAAGTATTAAGCCAAATGTTGCTGACCTGCATGATGATACTGCTAACATTCCAGAAATGGATGGGGATTCTTTCCCTTTTCCCCTCGTTATGCTTCCTGGTCCCCGAGAGCACTGCAGGCGGCGGGTTGGATACAGACCCCAGGCGTGGATACCGAATCCGTCCATTCCGTTACGGGGCAAGCTTCTCTGAGCCAGGAGGAGCGTTTTTGGACCAACTGTTGGTGGAGGGACCGATTTGATGAGGACCGAAAGACGCCGTCACTTCCGCCTTCTCGGCTGAACCCAGGAGCCCGGTGTATCACAGCCAAAATGGACTTAGCAGCACGGAGAACGCCGACGGAGAACCTAGAGCACCAGACAACATGATTACTGAGATTTCGGACGCTCCGCATTGGACCCTATGCCACAAGGATGGTGTACTAATCGGACTCTGTTACTATTTCAGGTACTATTCCAACTGACTCTCCCCCAACACACACACACACCTCTAGGCCAGCTAGTTATAAGCCTCTTCAAGAATAAGGACATACCAGTCAGAAAACATTTTGTTGTCCGTATTCATTACAAAGGGTATGGAACTCCCTGACCGTCATTATGTGGGCAAACTTTACTAATTGATTCTCTAGGGAGTCGCCCTGCTGATGTTGATGCCTTTATCCACACTTCAGGAGATCGTAATTTTGATGTTTCATTCAGAACTGCTGCATTATTAGATAAATTTTGGGCAGCTTATTATACTGCTCGGACAGACTCAGTTTGGAAATATTTTATAGTTATTTCTCTTATCAGGCCAACAGCCAAAATTGTAACTGTTCTCTTTCGAAATGAAGGAGTTAATGTGCTGGATATTGTATATTGGTTAGAACAACGCTGTACAGTGACTGGTGTTCCACATGCTGTAATTGACGATAATGGGTTTTGGACAGGAGGGTGGAAATTTAATGTACAACTTAAGATTACCGAAGCAGGGGTGCAACACCTCCCTAATTGTTTCTATCTAGGCAGGGACCAAGGTGTATTGTTTTATCCAGGTCAACCACGTTCCTGTTACAGATGTGGTTCGTTATCCCATTTAGGCTCAGACTGTGATCAATTGAAATGTGCTTCTTGTGGTCTGCTAGGTCATTCGGTGTTATCTTGCAAGGTACCCCCCACTTGTAACTTATGTGGTGATCTCTCACACATTTTTGAAACATGTCCATGGGCGGCCCATAATACTACAGATTACACTGAGCACGATTCATATATAGCCAAATCCTCGGCTACTACACAAACCCCCACAGAGCTCAGTGCACACTATTAGGAATAAGGATATAGGCCTCTCATCTTTGGTACCTCAGACTGTAATGACTTCTCCTCCTTCTGAGAGTTTACCAGATATGGTTAAACCTCCCCACCCCCCGAATCCAGGAGATTCTGTGTGCAGTGCATTGCCCACCATTTCTGATGTTCCAGCCCATATTGTGGACCCACCTGCTTCTATCCCAGTAAGTGAAGTTGTAGAGCTTGAGGGATAATTTACTACCCCCGCCAGCAACTCGCTGTCTTGTCTACCAAACAGGTAGACCCGATACCTATACCTCCCATCCGGTTTCAAATCCCTATGACCCATTACAAAGTTGGGGTGATGACATGGAAGAGGAGGAGTTAGATGACTCTCTCTTTCCATCCTTCCCCGGCTGCTTCAGTATCATTAGCCACTACTTCTGGGGTTCCTGTCTGAAAAGTCAGTTAGAACGAGAAAAAGAAATGAGGTGTTTATTGCTTTCTGTGGTTTCCTTTTTCCTTTGCTTATGTCCTTTTAAGTCTAGCCAGTCTCAATGTTAATAGCATTCGGTCTCCATACAAGCGTACTGCAACTTTTCAGCATTACAAAGTTTGAATTATGATGTTTACTTGCTGCAAGATGTTAGGTTGTATACAGCGGAGGAAGTCACAACAGCCTCACGGCACTGGGGTTTGGGGCCTCTTATTGGTCTTTAGGGCAGGATCTCTGTTCTGGTGTGGGCTTTTGTTTTCGTTCTTCAACTTTCCTTTTGCAAAAAAATAGTAGATTTAGTTCCCGGAAGAGTATTATTATTGGACCTTTTATGGTATGACTCCCCATATAGACTTATCAATATCTATGCACCACAACAAAAAGCTACCAGAGTTCAGCTTCTCCGTTTGATCAAACCATTTTTATTAACTAACCGAACTATTTTATGGGGTGGTGATTTTAATACCAGCTTGGATATCCCCCCAAATAAGAAAACTTATTGTGATACATCTGCTTTAAGTACCATTATTAAAGAGACAAATCTAATTGATATATTGGCCCAGTCCCGGTTACCTACTTTTTCAAAAGGAAAATTGACCTCCAGAATAGACTTTTGATTTTGTTCTCAGACCGTTGGGGTTGCGACCGTTATTACTACACCTATGGCTACCTCAGACCACCATTTGATAGGTCTACGGATACCGCTAAGAGAAACTTTAGCATAGGGTCCTGGGACTTTGAGAGTAAACTCATCTCTGCTATCACGTCCTGAGTTCCACAAAGGATTTCGGGACCTAATTACAGACCGTATTTCTGTGGAGATTCTTTATGATTCTATTATAGACTGGTGGAATGACACTAAAATCTATGTGATTTCTTACTTTAAATATTATGCTAGATTCCTAGCTGACACAAGACATCGTACTTCTAGTCTTTTAAGGGCTGAATTGTTGGACCTGTTCTCTAAATCCCATATATAATATTGATTACTATCGCTCGCATTAAAGAAGTTAAAATTGCTTTAGCCAAAGAACAATATGACAGACAAAAAACTATTCTTTTCGAACAAAAATGTCGTACCACTGGGACGCAGTACCAATTCAATCCCTTTGAAGTGAATACAGACAAATTTCATTGTAAACAAATACATCAATTGCGAGATGATCAACAACATATAATTACTGGACAAAACAACCTCATGGAATATGTAACATTTTTTATTAAAAAGACTTTTGAGACTCCTGTTGTTGAATCGCCCGACATGGCACTCCTGTTACAGACATTAGATGTACCAACTTTAATGACATCACAGAAGTCTGAACTTCTGCCTTTTACCTCTGAGGAAGGAGGTGCTGATTTTAGTTTTAAGGATAGGGTAGCTACTGGGTCAGATGGTCTTTCAGCAGAAATTTATAAATCCTTATGGCAATATATGCCAAGTCAGTTACTGGCTATTTTTAATGCCTTTCTGCAGGAAGACGACTGACGAGACCAAATGTATGAAGGGCTAATGCTATTTCTCTATAAAAAGGAGATAGATGTGATTTGAAAAATTGGAGGCGATCACTTTACTTAACACTGATTATAAGATTTTTCTAAATTATTAGGAACGGATGTCTAAACTCTTACCGTCAGTACTCTCCTCATCCCAATATTGTTCAGTCACCGGCAGATCTATTCATGATGCTTTACTATTACTTAGAGAGTTGTTTTCCCAAGGTCAGCAGGGAGCTCTTAAAGGTTATTTATTTAATTTTGACCTCTCTAAAGCTTTTGATCGTATTTCTCAGGAGTTTATTTGGTTGACACTTAAAGCTTATGGGTTTCCGACTCTTTTTATTAATTGGCTTTTTTATGCTATTCTTTAGCTTATGTTAGACCATATGTTAATGGTAGAATTGGTTCCCTTGCTACATCCCGGGGGGAAGGCAGGTTGCCTTTAAGTCCTTTATTATTTGTTACTGCCTTAGACCCTATAATTCAGCTTCTTTCCAAATCTCCAAGACTCCTAGGCCTTCATGATAATACTATTCCAAAAGTAATTTGTTATGCAGATGACTTATGTTCTTGTCCCTACGGTCGATAGAACAATTATTATATATAATATTACCCATTTTTTGTCAGTTATTGGCTCTAGTTTAAATTTACAAAAAAGTGTATGTTTTAATTTGACTGTGTCTATCGCGAGTGTAGGCTCGATTGCTGGCATTCGACTAGTGGATTCTCCACACAAATTATTAGGACTTTACTTCGGTATTCCAGATATGGCTAAATATAATTGGGAACTATGTATAAACAAAGGTAGGGAAAGGGTATGCAAGTGGAACAAATGGTATCTAGGTAAAAAGAAACGCATTTTTTTGATCAAAACTTGTTTATTACCCATTTTTTTACATGTGGCACATGTTTTTCTGTTGCCCAAATGTTTTTTCGTCCCTCTCCTTAGTCTTTTCTTTTCCTGTTTTTGGGGTAGTCATTTGAATCCCATTAAACGTAATGTTTTGCTACAGCCCTATCGTCAGGGAGGTGTGACTATGATTCACCCAATAGTGTTCTTTTTTTCCAATTTTTTTACTACTAATTTGAAACCTTTGGTTACAGAATCTCTACGACTTTGGATTCCCTTTGTGCATATGTCCCTTACTGGAATTCTTCAGGAATGGAATGTAGGTATTTTTTTACATAAGAATAAAAGACGATATGTTTTATCTTCAGATTGGATGATAACATTTGACATGTTAAAGACATGGCATGTAACAATACAGATGATCAAAACCCTCACCAGAAAACAGTTATATGCACATATAGTCACATCCCACTTTACTGAAGATGTTTTTCTGGATTTTACATCATCAGAGCAGACACAGATTGGTAATCGTTTAATTGACCCACGGATCCCTATCACAATGTGGGATATTAGTTGGTTGGGGTCCACGGTAGAATTAATGTACGTGGTAATCTGAAGCACAAGCAAATATCAGAAAGATATTGTTTCTGTGATTCCTGTACAGATTCGGTAGAAACAATGTTTCATTTATATTTTTCCTGCCCATTTATTCTTCGTTTCTGGTTTTTATGGCGCCGACATTTTTGGAACAAAGTATGGCGCCACTGGGATCAGGAAGCTCTTTTCTTTGGTCTTTTTCCAGATACTTGGACATCCTGCAATTCTAGTACTTTAAATATAGTGGCAGTTGTATACTATACTGGGTATGGCAGGTTAGATGTTTTTTTATTTCAGCAACGTTATTTAACCCCTGATGAATTATTTACAAAAATATTGAATTACCTTGATTGCTTTAAAGAGAGAGAAAGGAAAACCCTTAAGACAGGCATATGGGAACGATATTGGAATTTCTTTTGATTCCCTGTGTTATTTTCTTATGAAATGTTTTCTTTACTGTATTTTTCAAATCTTTGATGTTTCTTTGTTTTTGAATTTTTGAACTATTGCTGTATTTATGTTTTGTTTCTAACAAATCTGTACATATGTTTTGTTTTTAAATAAATATACCCCTGTTCCTTTCGAGAAGTGCCATGAGATCTTTAACATCCACCTGAACTACCACCAGAACAGGCAGATGGGACCTCGGTTTAACGTCTCATCCGAAAGACGGCACCTCAGGAGTGCAGCACCCCTCTCATGCTGCACAACAGTGTCAGTACTGGGATATTAACCCAAGTGCCTGGTGTGGGGGTAGAACCCACAGCCTACTGATCTCCCGGCCTCAGAGGCGAGTGTGCTACCTGCTGAGCCACTGATACTGCATTTGATTTATAGTTTATAACAGACTAACATCTGTTTCATAAAATTAGTTCAATACAGTGTAATCTCACATAAAATTCATAGCTGCTAATAACATGGATATACTATCAACAAAATTGATAGTCAGGCAGTGTGTACCAATGTCAAGCAGAATGTCCCAGTGTCACACAGTATGCCTGTGTCACACAGTATATCCCTGTGTCAGACAGTATGTCCCAATGCCAGGCAGTATGTCCCAAAGTCATACAATATGTCCCAATGTCAGGCAGTATGTCCCAATGTCAGGCAGTATGCCCCAATGTCAGGCAGTACTGTATGTCCCACTGTGAGACAACATGTCCCAGTGTCACGCAGTATGTCCCAATGTCAGGCAGTATGTCTCAATGTCAGGCAGTACTGTATGTCCCACTGTGAGACAACATATCCCAATGTCACGCAGTATGTCCCAGTGTTAGACAGTATGTCCCATGTCCGGCTGTATGTCCCAATGTCAGACAGTATGTACCATGTCTGACAGTATGTCCCAATATCGGATAGTATGTCTCAGTGTCAGACAGTATTTCCCACTGTCAGGCAGTATGTCCCAATATCAGGCAGTATATCCAAGTGTCAGACAGTAGGTCCCATTGTCAGGCAGTATGTCCCTGTATCAGACAGTATGTCCCAGTGTCATACAGTGTGTTCCAATGTTAGACAGTATGTCCCAGTGTCAGGCAGTATGTCCCAATGTCACAGAGTATGTCCCAATATCAAACAATATGTCCTAATATCAGGCAGTATGTCTCAATGTCAGGCAGTATACCCCAGTGTCAGACAATATGTCCCAATATCTGATAGTGTGTTTCAGTGTCAGACAGTATGTCAATATGTCAGGTAGTATTTCCCAGTGTCAAGCAGTAAGTTGCATTCTCAGACAGCATTTCCCATGTCTGGCAGCATGTCCCAATACCTGATATGTCCAACAGTAAGTGTCAGACAGTAGGTCCCATTGTTAGGCAGTACTGTATGTCCATATGTCAGGTAGTATTTCCCAATGTCAGGCAGTATGTCCCATTGTCAAACAGTATGTCCTAGTGTCTGGCAGTAAGTCACTGTCAGACAGTATTTCCCATATCTGGCAGTATGTCCCATTGTCAAATAGTGTGACCTAGTGTCAGGCAGTAAGTCACATTGTCAGACAGTATTTCCCAATGTCAGGCAGTATGTCCCATTGTCAAACAGTGTGTCCTAGTGTCAGGCAGTAAGTCACATTGTCAGACAGTATTTCCCAATGTCAGGCAGTATGTCCCATTGTCAGACAGTATGTCCTAGTGTCAGGCAGCAAGTCACATTGTCAGACAGTATTTCCATATTTAGTAAGCTTTATTAAGTTTACCATTCAGCAAACAAGTCCAGAACACCATTACATAACATGACATGTTACACAACAGCAACAACCTGATCCCCTTATCCCTTTATTACAGAACCATAGCCAGTATTTGGCGCCATGAAAAGGGAAGTAAGTTATGCTGCTGTTCGGAACTTGATGGTGTAAAAAAAAGATCTGACAAAGAGAAAAAACAGTAAACCACCCCTCCCCCACCCTCCTTTCTCCCTTTACCACCAGGAGAAGGAAAGAGAAGAAAAAAGGAAAAAGTAAGCCAAATGGAAGTAGCGAGAGCCAGTGAGAATGGTCACCTACTTCCAGCTTTACTCCATGTATTTTAGGGCACATTCCACAGTACTGATACGGGGGATGCTAAATACATAACAGGGTATGTAGAGGGGCCCAAAACCTCTGATAGTTTTTTACCATTTTTGGAATAGCTTGCTATGGTATATTCTGCTTGCAGAGCAAAGAGAATTTCTCGATGCCATTCTGTGTATGTGGGAGTCTGTTGATCTAGCCAATGACGCAATATCACTTTCTTAGCACATAAAGAGAATAACATCATATGTTTCCTTTGATTTCCAATAAGGGTATTACCTGAGTCCCCTAAAATGCAAATTTCTGGTTGGAAGGCATTTTGTAATCCCAGTAGTGGGCAAAGTCTAGAACTAATACTATCCCAGAGAGGGGAAGCTTTGCCACATTCCCACAAGATGTGGAACAATGTGCCCTGCTGCTTCCCACATCTGTTACACAGGTCCACCTGGAGCTTACGCATTTTACAAAGTTTTACAGGAGTATAATATAAATCCTGTATTATCTGAAATTGAAGCAGCCTGTAACGATCCCACCTAATGTCCCTGTACAGGCTTTTCCAAATTTGTGACCACTGACGGGGACCCTCGGAAGTTTGGGGGAGAATCCTGTCCCATGTATAATGGGGAGTACCTTCTAGATCTGTAACTCTTTTACTCAGCTCTTTATAACAAAAGGAGATTAAATGAGAATTAGGCCTTATTTGCAATGTGCTGAGAATAGATCTGGACAGATAATGATCCCATACACCATTACCAAAATGCTTTATTAGGACCTGGGAAATTTGGAGATATTTAAAACAAAAAGTTACAGGCAAATTATATTTAGCCATTATCTCTGGAAAAGTTAGTAATCTGTAGTTCTCTGTTAGATCTATAACCTTTTTTTCCGTTCCCCCCGCCCAACACATTTGATTAATAATGCCCCCCCCAATTTTAAAATTAGGGTTACCCAGAATACACTGTGAGATGTCTTTCTCCATGGAATCCCTCATAGTATTGTTTAGTTGTTTGTGGATGCGAAGGGTTCTTATAATGGGGGTGCTTTTAAGCTGTCCTGGGACCTTATATTAGGAAAGATATGGTAATGCCCTAATATGTATTCCGGATGAGGTACAAAGCGACTTCTCTATCTGCAACCACAATGGAACACAGATTTCTGAGCTGGGAGTTGGAGCAGAGATCAGCCATTGCGAAACGACTAGACAGTTAGTGGTGAGATAGTAAAGATATATATTGGGGATTTGTAAGCCCCCTAACTCTTTGGGTCTCTGTAATTTGAACAACGCCCTATGAGGAGATTTGTGCTTCCAGATGAAATTAGATATAATACCATGTACATGAGTAAACCAAGTCTTAGGTAAATATTGGTGACATAATTGGAGGGGATATAACAACCGAGGCAAAATATTCATTTTAATAATGTTGATTCACCCCCATAGGGAGATAAGAAGCATTACCCAGTGGTTCAGGTCGATTATAATACGTGTTATTAACTGATCTAAATTATATTGCTTCATTCTGGAGTTAGATAGTGATAAATATATACCCAGGTATTTCAATTTATCTTTTATCTATGTGAGCCCAAGGTGTTGGATATCAGCCTTTAAGGTCCAGTTATTTAGAGGCATAACCTCTGTCTTAGACAAGTTTAATTTATAATTGGATAAACGTCCAAATTCCTGAATAATGTCCAGTGAAGCCGGTAAATATTTGAATGGATGAGTTATATGAAGTAAAATGTCATCTGCATACACTGATATTTTGTATTGGAGATGGTTGATATGAATGCCCGTAACTAATGCAGAAGTATTCAATTTTCTGATTAGGGGTTCTAAAAATAAGTTGAACAGATAGGGAGAAAGTGGGCAACCTTGGCTGGTGCCCTGATGTAATGTAAAGGGAGAGGAGAAAACTCCATTACAGAAGATACGGGCTAACGGGCAGGAATAAAGGACTTTAATCCATTTTATAAACTGTACCGGAATTAAATATTTCGGGAGCAGATTGAATAGATAATCCCATGACACTTGATCAAAGGCTTTTTCTGTGTCCAGGGACATCAAGGCTGATGGTATGTCAGAGTCCCTGGATGCAGAATTGAGATGGGAGAGTTTCTGTAGATGATCTGCCGACAGGCGTCCGGCCACAAATCCCACCCGTTTGGGACTTAACAATGTTTGCCATACTTGGGCTAATTGACTAGCTAGGATTTTTGCTAAGATCTTCAAATCAACATTTATAAGGGATATTAGACGATAGCATGACAGCATTGTGGGATCTTTGTCTGGTTTTAATAGAACCACAATAGTAGAAGAGGTAAGGTTGTAGTCTGAAAGGCCATTTTTATAAACATAGTTATAGAATTCGAGGAGTTTAGGGCCTATTGGGACTTAAAATGATTTATAAAAATTAGATGTATAGCCGTCAGGGCCTGGCGCCTTATCTGCCGGTAGGGCGTCAATAGCTTGGTAGACCTCATTTAGTGTCAGAGGGGCTGGTAGAGTAGAAATTTGATTCTGGGACAATTGTGGAAGCTCTGCATCTTGAAGGAATTGGTCCAGCGCAGTATGATTAAAGGGCATAGGGAACATGAGTAGAGCATCTGGTAGTAATCTTGGAAAGAGGAGGCAATATCCCTGGGGGAAGTATGAAGGGTGCCAGAGGCATCTCGCATGGCCAAAATAAGCCTATCAGCCACCTGTGCTCTGAGCGTCATAGCGAGCAATTTCCCAGCTTTGTCTCCTTGATCAAAGTAGGTGATTTTAGAATGCAAAAGGAGGTGCTCAACTCTATCGCTAAGAAGGGTATTATATTGAAAGTGGAGACTTTCTAATTTTTCTAGATCATCAGGTTTAGAGTGGGGCGTAAGGGCTTGTTCTAACGCTCTGATTTATTGCAGTAATAAGGAAGATTCATGGAAGATTTTCTTTTTTCTTATTGAGGCTATACGGATAGCCTCTTCTCTTAATGAGCATTTCATAGCCCCCCATAATACATCTATTTTTGGCATGGCAGGAGTATTAAACTCATATAATTTATCTATAAAATTACTGAGCTGCCCCCTTAAGTGTTCCAATTTTAACAGTTGGGAGTTAAACCTCCACGTCTTGTCGTGGATCATCGAATTGGGTAGCACCCGTTGCAATAAAGTTGGGTGGTGATCCGAGATTACTTTTGCTAAGTAGTCACAAACTTGGACCCCTGGTAAGTGCTCAGTCCCCAACAGAAAGTAGTCAATTCTCGATAGCATGTTATGCAGCAGAGAGTGAAACGAATAGTCTTTTGTTGAAGGATGGAGAGTCCTCCAGGGATCAACAAGACCTAGAGAATCCAGCATTTTCCTCAATGCCCATTGTGCTGGGGAAAGGGAGGAACATCTAGAGTTAGATCTATCCATTAGGTTATTAAAAGCTAGGTTCCAATCCTCACCAATTAACATGGGAAATGTAGACCAGGGGGCCAGTTTAGTCATTAAATTAGTGAAAAATTGTGGTTCATCTCCCACTGGTCCATAAACAGAGCTCAATATCAATTCCATGTGGAACAAAGTCGCTCTGAAAAGAATATATCTGCTGTGGGATCAATAATCGAATCTAATAGTTTAAAGGGTATCCGTCATGCTATCAACACTGCTACACTCCGCTTACAACTATCAAACCCCACCCTGAACACTGTACCCACCCATGATCATTTAAAATTAACGATCTGTGCTGTGGGTAGATGTGTCTCTTGAAGGAAAGCTACATCAATATTAATCTTCAGGAGGTGCAAGAGAATCTTGGCTCGTTTAGTGGGAGACTGAGCACCTTTGATATTCCATGAACAGAACTTTAGGGACACTGCTGTGAGCGGATAAAAGAAATCATGAGATACCATTTGAGAAAAACATCCCCATATCTGTAGATTTCACTAACCCTGCAAACCACAGTATCTATACCCGGTGGTGAATAATATTTATCCCTTTTCCCATTCCCTTTCCTTCTCTTAGTGTAGACTCCCAATTCCCAATGGCTACATCTCCCTTCCTCCCTCCCGCCTTCCCCTCTAATTGCCCTTCCTACTGTTATAGAAAATACAACAACATATATAGGCATAGAAGAGACACAACATATTATGAGTAAACGAGAAGGTCCATTAGTTCTCTTCCCCACTACCCGTAACCATTTCCCTTTCCACATAGTAGAGTAGCCAGCATACTTATTACCCTGTCTAAACACCTGGTACTTGATACTATACAATCCCCAAGGCATGGCTACTGCATCCCAAAGACTCCAGGTTGTACCCCTCACTATGGTATCCCCCCCCAACTTGTGCCAGAACATGGTGCACTGAATGGACAGCAATAATCTCTAGACCTTGCCCCCCACCCCAGCCCTTCTCCTAGACCACATAACTAACATGAATATACATTATCTTGATTACTTAGTTTAACCAACAATCCACTGATCTATCAGGTACACCTAATGGCGTGTAAGAATTAGGCAAGAGAAAAAAAAAAAAGAAAAAGGGGGGGGGAGAGGGGAGTTATCCTTTGCTCAGAAGCACTAATATCTAGAGTCATGGATGTAGAAGTTCAATCCCTCAGCAGATTAGGACAGAGGCATATGCCTGGTAAAACCGTCCACCTTTCCTAAATTAAAATGCAGGAGATGGCAGTATCACACAACTTCTTTGCAAAGAAAAAAAGAAGGGGTAGCCGAGACTGTGTCAAGAGTCAACCATGCACGAAAGAGGGAGAGGAAAGAAAAAAAGGGGGGGGGGATCTTGTTCAAATGGGTATCCTCCAGTCTCAAGTCAGGTTTATTTACTAATCAAGATATAACTAGGCGACTGTCCCCAGGCAAGCAACAAAGTAGCTGATTGATGCTCTTAGAAGTGACCATAGCTTCTTCGTCTCAAATATACAGTCTTTGTTGCCCTCTTGTGGGCAATTAACGGAAGTAAACTCCTTTAGACAGCAGGAACATCTTCTTTTCAGAGTGAGCGAAATAGGATCAAAAAGAAGTAAAGTAACTTCAGGGCTCTTATCCAACAACCTCAGCAGAGGGTAAATAGATCGAGGAGTAAAGACTGTAATGCTGTGTTGGCTTGTTGTGCAGTATCGTAGGAAACCCATTTTCCCTCATGTCGCACTGATAGACGCGACAGATATTGCACTTTGTAATTAATCCCTGCAGCAATTAACTTTGAGACAAGGGGTGGTATTCTGATCTCCGCTGCCTTACCGTGGCCAGCAGATCTTGAGCAAATCTCACAGGGTGGTCTTCCCATAACACCTTTTGTAGACTTTTAACTTGGCCCAAAATATGTGTTTTATCCAGGAAGTTAAGAAACTTGATGATCAATGGCCTTGGGGGTTTACCAGCAACAGGCTTAGGGCGCAGTGAGCGATGAGCCCTCTCTATTATATAGGTTGTGTTATTGGGAGAGGGGCCAGCAATTTTTGTAAGCAGCTTTTGAAGGAAAAGGATTGGCGTGGAACCCTCGGCATCTTCTGGAAGGCCAAAGATTATTATATTGTTCATATGGCTACGGCCTTCTAAATCTTCCAGTTTAGCTTCAATTTTGTGTAGGCGCTGTCTTATAGCCATCATCTCTGGCTCCATCCTTTCTTTCCAACTTTCGAGGGACGTGGTGCGAGTTGCTACATCCAAGATGGCTCGGTTAGTTTCTGTTAGTTCACCCCTGGTTATCCTTAGCTCACTAGTAATTTCCTTTAAGGCCTCCTTGAAGGACTGTATCTCTTCCAAGAATTTTTGCTCTGAGAGAGGTGTCTGCATTGGCGCAGTAGTACTGGAGGCAGCAGGTTTAGATGGAACCCCCGATGTGCCTTTCGAGCATTTCAAGCCCTTCTCTGGGGTATGTGGGGGTGTGTGCTTAGGCAAAGCCTGGCGCATCTCCGCCTCCATGCTTTCAGTAGGCCCCATTGCCAAAGGTAAGCACGTATTATCTATTTCCTGATAACGCGGTACGGCGGTGTTTACCAGTCACTCCTGGCACCTTCAGAGATGCCTTCCACAAACAAGTAAATGGGAATCAGTGATCGGTAAGTAACTTTAGCGTTCTTTATAAGAGCTGGAGCGGGACCTCGGTCTGAGAGCTGCGTGTCCTACAGAGGCATCATGTGATCTCCAGACAGTATTTCCCATGTCTGGCAGAATGTCCCAATACCTGATAGTATGTATCAGTGTCAGACAGTATGTCCACATGTCAGGTTACAGGTAGTATTTCCCAATGTCAGACGGTATGTCCTACTGTCCTTAGAAGCAACACCATGCCACTGTTCAATTATCCTGACGTAATCTGCAATTACTCTTCTGTTGATAAACTACGAAGTATCAATATACCTTACAATCGATTAGTGAGACATCTTACATTGCCATAAATCTGCTCACTACTGTGGGCTCCACAGAAAGCTTGAGTGGATACCACTCATTCATTGCAGAAAAAGGCATATCATTGTTTTTGCTGCCAAAAGTGTATATGGTCTAATACTGTGGTTCTCAACCTTCTATTCCTGATGGCCTCAAAAAGCCTCAAAGTGTGGTCCCAGCACTTACTGAGTGCACACACCTCACCCTGCATGCATCAGAGACTGTGGATTGTGGCAAGTGCACTGGCATTTGCGATGGTGGAGATCTGCAGCCGTACCGTGGATAAGCCTAATCTGTGCATATCTGGAGTGCATTTGTTGATCAGACATTGGTTTGGGTGTGCTCTGAGAAGAAATGTGGTCTTCCATTATTTCCCCAAATGAACCAACCATGTAGACGCTCTAGGTAACTGATAAGCTGTCAAACATGTGCATTCACCTTATTAGACCCAACCTGCTGTCTGGCCTCATCCAGTCAATGTGCATGAGTTTAAATCTTTTTTACATGGTCCATGTAATTCTATTTACAAAACAAATCAGAACAGGCAGCTTGAAGCAACAGACACGTCTGCAACTTTGCATTTTTTAATTCCCCTAGGTATGGTGGTGCAAATGGGTGCACCAGTGCTTTCAGGTTCCGTGATTTATCCTCAGTACTGTGCAAAGAATGCATATATAAAGTCAAAACATTTAATGTACAAAAATGCATGACATAACATTTATTCTGGGAAGTGCCTGTTTTTTCTACCCATTCGCCTAACATGGGGATGCACTCCACTGGGTTGAGCACACTGCTGATGATTCTATGTCTCTCTCATGACCTCTTCCTCACAGCCTGGTCTGCTTGCCACTAAAAGAATTATTGGGACCACATGAAAAGAATTTCAGCTTCAAACCCTCTGTGTAAGTATAATCTTGTGTTAGGTTAACTCTGCTGTGCAAACGCTCTTTAGGTGCCAACATGCTTTAGCTTGTAAATGCCTCTTGTGGCCCTGCATATTCTTTTGTGCATTTAGTAACATTTAAAGCTCAATTCACTTTTGAGTGATTTGGCTGCATGATGTCATTGATTATGCCATTGATGATGTCAGTGATGATGTAATTGATGATGTCATTACTGATGTCAGTGATTTAAGATCGGTCTCTGCATGCAAGGACGTTTTTAATTAAAAATAAACCATGCTAAGCCAGAGCAATTAAATTTATTGCAAAAAATAAGAGATATACTGGCTAAGTCCTAAGCCCCAGCATTTCAAACCTCACAGGGTGCTCGTCAGGGGTGATCAGTGATATAAGGCTTTTAGGGCTTGACATAGGGTTTCAGATCTACACAAGCCTAGGTTCAGTTCCCAGCAGGGCACATTTTTTCATTCTTACTACAGTTTATGTTGTATGAGAGAAACTGTTTGATGTTATTGCTGATGTCAATGACAAGGTTTTATCAGGGCTTCAAATCAGGTTTCAGAACATGGTTCTGTTGGTTCTATATAGTATATGGGTAAGGGCTATCATGTATGGTATTCAATGAATTCCTAATGCTGTTGTACCACCGTAGTGATGTCAAGAGGTTGCTGTACTCTCTTGCGTATGTCACTACGATAGTACAACAACATCCAACGTCAGAGCGTGCTGCTGCTGCTGTCACAGAATGCAGTGCTTTAAAACAAATTCGGGGGAAAATGACCGTGCAGTTTTCCAAGCGTGAGTTCATGACATGGACCTGGACAAATGAACATACCTATGTGGTACTAAATTGTGCCAACTCATCGGCTTTTGCAGTAATTTACCGACAAGATGGAGACTCAGGACAGGCGGTTTAGGACAGTGGAGAGAGAGGAGTAAGTAGATGCGCTAACAAAAAACAGTAAGAGCCTGCTATTGCTTTTTTACATACTTCTCAAGAAATGCTCCACTGTTGATCACTGATGCCCATATGCTATAAAACATAATGGATAGGTAACAGTGAACAACAACACAGAGTTCACGTGATCTATGGTTGTCATGACAACCTCGAGGACTGAACTCTGTGTTGTTATTCACTGTTGCCCATCCATTACATTCTATGTTGAAATCCACTTAATTACTTCCACTGAGGCTTTGAGGCTTATGTATGTTGATTTTTTTCACATTATAAATGTTTTGGGGGGGCGTGGCTTAGCACTGAATGAGTATGGCTGCTTAGGAGCTGAGCTCTCCAAGTTTGGGGACAAAATATGGCATTCTGTGGCATAAGGACCCACATCTCTGATGGTAAAACCCAAAGCTTTTTAACAGAACACCCTCCGGCATGACTTAGCGAAAGTAATAACTGCGAGTAGAGATGCAGCGAATTTAAATTCCGAAGGCAAAGTGAACGTGAAGTGGGCACTTCGCATTGCCACTCCTCACGCGGTGGGCAATACAAAGCTCACTTCGCCTTGTCATTACCACTTGGCGTTAAGGCAGAATGGCAATGCGAAGTAAGGCGAAGTCATTGTTCTTAATGGACTTCGCGTTCCTCATTATGATTCAAAGTGATCCACTTGGTGTTTCAGATTTGGCAGCCCCCCCGCACATCACATGTCTTACAGCAGTGTAAGTCACATGCTGTTTAGCACGGCAGGAAGGAATTGAGTCATACAAGCAGAAAGTTTCACTTTCTCCAGACTGAGAGAGAGGAGTGTGGAGATAGAGGAGCGTGTTGAAGTGCTGATACTTTGAGATCAGAGTGAGGAGGAGAGTTAAACTTTGATTGTAACCCAACAGCTTTTTTAAAAGCTACATTTTTTTTGTCTTTTTTGTACTCTTTTTTTACCTAATTTTGTTCATTCTGTAAAGTTTATTTTTCTTACCTCTATAACTTAGTTGTTTGTCTGTGCCTGTGTGACTGTGTGTGTATTGTGCTTGTGTGACTGTGTGTGTGTTGTGTCTGTGTGACTGTGTGACTGTGTATGTGTTGTGCTTGTGTGACTGTGTGTGTGTTGTGCTTGTGTGACTGTGTGTGTGTTGGACTTGTGTGACTGTGTGTGTGTTGTGCTTGTGTGACAGTGTGAGTTGATTGCTCGGACTAGGGGAGTGCAGTAGGAGAGATGGAGCAGGTTGAGGTAATGCTTGGGGCGGGGCAGCTCTGGGAGACCGTGGTAGTAAGCATCGTAGCGTGCGCATGCATGGGGGGTATGGGCGCCCATTCCTGTTGGACCGCTCTAAACTTGTGAGTGTCCAACCCCCGGAAGCAGGACCAGCACCACCTCCTGACTCTGAGGCAGTTAAACCACCACCACCACCAAGTCCAGCACAAGGTCCTCAGGAGCAGGATGTGCCTGTTCCCCCAGGCCCAGGTGTGGATCCCATCCCTGTTCAGCACCATGACCAGCTGGCTGCCAGTTAATCTGGCCCTCCCCTGCCTGTGCCTGGTCCTCCCCACACCTCTGTAGTTTGGCAGTTTTTTGACTGTGTCGGGGGGGCAGCAGTGTGGTCAAGTGTCGTCTATGTGATGTGGAGGTGCGCCGTGGCCCCCGGGGGAGTCACCTGGGGACTGGGGGCCAGCGCACCCATATGCTTAATTTTTATTTTTTATTTATTTATTTCAAATCTAAGATTACAATACCTTTGAGCCGAGGCTCTTTACAAAGGTTCCACATCAGCGTGTGCAACAGTCATCATTTTAGTTACAAACATAACATCACTGACTTACAGACATGTAATAACCAGTACAAAGACTTGAGCTATGAGCAAGACAAGGGAGGAGGGGTTGATGGGGGAGTGAGGTAGGAGATCGAGGGGTAGGAGGTGCAGGGGTAAGGGGAGTGCAGGAGGTCGGTGGGAAGCGGCAGGAATGAAGATAGGGGAGATGGGTGAGGGTGGGGACAGTGCAGCCAGGGGCCTTGTCGAGGGAATATGCCAGGTAAAGTGTTAGGGGTGCAAAGATTGATTGTAAGTGCTAATCACCACCAGTTGGAGTGGCAGGCTGCCACAGAACGGACTATGTCTGCACCTGCTGTCCATTCCATGGCAGAGGGTGCAGCTGTGCATTGTGGCATCCCTAAGGAGAGGAGGGCCACAGCAGCACCTGTTGCTCCACCAGCACCCCCACCACCACCACCAGCAGGTCAGCCTGTAGAATGTGTGGACCACAGAGAACTGCGTGTAACACAGGCTGACTTGGCAGTTCTCTGGAGTGCTGTCGAAGATAACAATGAGAGGATGAGTGCTGTGGAGCAGCGGCTGGATCACATAGAGGGACATCAGCTGCAAATTATGTCCATGCTGGAACCTCTGCTGGATCTCCTTGGAATCCCACATTAGTTTTGTTTCCTCACACCATGTGCAGCCCCCACACCTTCCTTGCTGTGTCATAAAATGTATTCATCCACTACCCCTGACTCTTGCATGTAATTATGCCCTTTTTTTGTTGTCTTCCATATGCGTGACACTTTGTATTCTGGGCCCCCTTCCTTCTGTTAAGAGTCTGTGTGTGTGCGTTGTTCTGGTGCCTCATTTTTCTGCATCCACAAAAGGCATCTGTCTTGTGTTCAGAAAATTGACAAGTGGTAACAAATTTAATGTAGGCGTTACAGCATACAAAGTCCTCCAGAATTAATGGCGCACTCAGTTATGCACGCAGTGGTCACACAGAGTCCCCATATTTTTTCTGCATGCCCAAAATACATCTGTCTTGAGTGCAGAAAATTGAGAAGTGGTAACACAGTGGAATGAGATTGTTTCAGCACATACAAAGTCCCCCAGAATTAATGGCGCACTCAGTCATGCATGCAGTGGTGGCACAGAGTACCCAGATTTTTTCTGCAGGCCCAAAATTCATCCTCCATGTGGGCAGAAAATTGACAAGTGGTTACACAGCGAAATGAGACTTTCAGCACATACCCCAGTATAAAATGATGACTGTAAGCATTGTGTTGTTGGTCCAATGTGTTCTGCGAGACAATTCGAGCAAATGCAATGTGAGCATCTCAACTTGATTGAAGGGTGCCCTTTGGCTGTACACTAATAGTAGCCTTGGTGAGTAGATACATATATATATATATAGATAGAAAGATATATGTTTGTGTGTTTTGTAGGTGAGATGGGGGTTGACATGGACATGTACTCATGGTATTGTTCTGTATAACAGGTCACAGAAACCATTGGTGTGCACATTCCGGTGCTCAATGAGAATTTTTTGCATTGAAATTGGAAACGGTTAACTCTCAAGCACATGAAGGTAAATATTTTTTTGGGGGGGTGGGGGGAATCATATTTGCAGGTTTGTCTGTAATGGTTTCTTATTTTGCTACATCTTCACAGATTTCATCAGCATCCTTCTGGAGTCCGGTTGTTAGGATGGTCATGGTCATCTAATGAAACAACTTCTGCGTGTTGCATGAGTGCCCAAGCCCAGGGGAGGAGGGTTCCTGATGTTGAAGAACTTTTTTGGATAAGGCCAATTTGACAGAACAACAAAGCATCTGGAAGTGTCCTAAAAAAAGAAATGAATGATTTCTTACAACTTAATTGTCATGTGTCCCTCCCTGGTTCTCAAATCTCAATCTAAAGTCAAGTTACATTTCAAACCCACATCTTGTCAACTAACACAGCCTGTGTGCAATATTTTGCTGCAGTCTTTCCAAAACAATGAAACGGATTAAATAAAATCTTCATACTCACCAGAATGGATTTCACATGGATATTACATCGCTTCCTCTCTGTATGGTACAGCTACAGTACCATTCCCAACGAGTTTTAGTGATGGAGCCTTTTTCGTCACCCTATAAAAGAAACAAAAGAAGTGTACTGTATGTGTTTAACATTGCGGCTCTGAAAAGCAACAGAAAACAAAACATACAACTAAAGGAAGTGAAGCAGCGTAACAAACATGAGTACTCATACTCACTTTATGGGTTAAATATTAAGAAGCTTTGTGTCTGTGGCTGATGGATGTGGTGGTCCGGACAGACCCAGGCTCAGTGGTGGCAGTGGCTAACATCATTCCCGGTAGTGGTGGTGGTGGTTTGGGGGGAGGACAGACTCATAGTCAGTGGTGGCAGTGGCTAGCATGATTCCCGGTGGTGGTCCTGGGGAGGACAGACTCATGCTCAGTGATGGTGGTGGTGGTGGTGGTGGTCGGGGGGGAGGACAGACTCATGCTCAGTGGTGGCAGTGGCTAACATCAGTCTCAGTGGTGGTGGTCTGGGGGACAGACAGACTCATGCTCAGTGGTGGCAATAGCTAACATCAGTCCCGGTGGTGGTGGTGGTTCGTGGGGAGGACAGACTCATGCTCAGTGGTGGCAGTGGTTAACATCAGTCCCAGTGGTGGTGGTGGTGGTGGTGGTCCAGGGGGCAGATAGACTCATGCTAAGTGGTGGCAGTGGCTAACATCAGTCCCAGTGGTGGTGGTGGCGGTGGTCCAGGGGGCAGATAGACTCATGCTAAGTGGTGGCAGTGGCTAACATCAGTCCCAGTGGTGGTGGTCTGGGGGACAGACAGACTCATGCTCAGTGGTGGCAGTGGCTAACATCAGTCCCGGTGGTGGTGGTTCAGGGGGAGGACAGACTCATGCTCAGTGGTGGCAGTGGCTAACATCAGTCCCAGTGGTGGTGGTGGTGGTGGTCCAGGGGGCAGATAGACTCATGCTAAGTGGTGGCAGTGGCTAACATCAGTCCCAGTGGTGGTGGTCTGGGGGACAGACAGACTCATGCTCAGTGGTGGCAGTGGCTAACATCAGTCCTGGTGGTGGTCCAGGGGCAGATAGACTCATGGTGGCAGTGGCTGACATCAGTCCCAGTGGTTGTGGTGGTCCGGGGGCACAGAGACTCATGGTGGCAGTGGCTAACATCAGTCCCAGTAGTGGTGGTTCAGGGGGCAGACAGACTCATGGTAGCAGTGGCTAACATCAGTCCCAGTGGTGGTGGTTCAGGGGGCAGACAGACTCATGGTGGTAGTGGCTAACATCAGTCCCTGTGGGGGTGGTTCAGGGGGCAGACAGACTCATGGTGGCAGTGGCTAACATCAGTCCCAGTGGTGGTGGTGGTGGTGGTCCGGGGGCAGACAGACTCATGGTGGCAATGGATAACATCAGTCCTGGTGGTGGTGGTCTGGGGGCACACCGCCTTTTAAAAACTTCAGTTAAAATCTGCCAACATTAACCACATCATCATTCTCATAAAGGAAGCTGCCGTCACAGTCATCGATGTCTGAAGTCTGATCACTGGGAAATTCTTTCTCCATTGTGTCATCATCTACGCCAGTGGTGGGTCGTTTCAGGCTGCCACTGCCAGTGCCACCAGGATGCTCCATTTCCACATCGGCAAGACCACCATGACTAGGACATAGAAACATAGAATCTGACGGCAGATAAGGACCGCTTGGCACACCCAGTCTGCCCTTTTCCCTGCCTACTGGATAAGCTGCAGATCCTAGTTAACCAGAAGCCTACTTCTTCCTACCCCCAACCCCTAGAAGACGGAGAGGACGGAGTACTTATATCAAGGTTGCAGTCTGTGCTGGTATGTGCCTCTCATTCATTTTAATGAATGTTAGCAAACTAACATTTGCAGGAGATGGGTTTATCCGACGATCCCTGACTATTGCACCTGCTGAGCTGAATACCCTCTCAACACTTACACTGGAGGGTGGGCATGTGAGGTACTTCAGTGCCACTGCAGTCAGCTCTGGCCATTTACTGACCTCTCCACTCCAGTACAAAAGAGGATCTTCACTTATTGTCAGATGCCTGTTTTGAGACAAATATGACTCAACCATTCTCTGTGCCGCACTAAGTCCAGTTGTTGATGCATCATCCTGTTCTCCCGAATCATTTATTTCACAAATACCCACTTGGGACAAAGCTTCCCAAAGCGGGTTGACGCCAGCCACTTTGGATGACAGACCATCTGGAACTGCAGTCCCCTTCCCCTTGCAGGATATGCTTGATGGTTCTCCAGGTACACCTTCAGCCAGATTATGCTGCTGAGGTTTGCTGACCTTGGCACATGACTTCTGTGCTCCATGAACCAAGCGCACCAATTGACCACTGATATTTTCTACCTGTTCAGGCCCTCCCTGCAGTACTGATGCAATTCCACATTTGTGTCGTGGGTCCAGCATTGTTGCTATGGCATAGTTGTCACTATGCTGAATGCTCACAACGTGACGATTCTGGCCAAATACTGTCAGCATGTGTTCCAGCAACATACTGCTACAACCATCTCCAGTAACATCAAGGCTATGCTGTATATTCACCAATGTCTGCCTCAGCACCTGCAGCAGTGGAATTGATTGGCTAATGGAGGCAGACTCGCCACTCACTGCCTGTGTGGCATGTTCAAAATGCCGCAAAATTGTTATTACAGAGTCCATGAGGTGCCACTCTTCAGTTGTCGTGGACATGGAGGCCCCGGAACTGTCACAGCTAGTGTGCATCAGAAGATATTCTGAGATGGCTTTGTATAGTTCATACAACCTCTCTGCCTTGTATAAAGTGAAGTTCCATTGGGTGACAACTTCCAGCTTCAAGCAGTGCTGAGGCAGGCTGTTTTGTATCTGCAACTGCCGCAGTTGGTCATGGGCCTTTCCAGATTTTGAAAAATGACAGCAGATATGTCATGCAACAGTCAGCATTTCCCTTACATCAGGGTGCTGCAGAAACTCCTGCACCACAAGATTGAAATAGTGGACCATGCATGGAACATGAAAAAAAACACCATTCGTGATGCATTTTACCACATTTGACCCATTGTCACTTGCTATGAACCCAGCTCTCAGGGACAGAGGGTTTAGCCATCTGTGAATTTCAGTCAGTACCACATCCAACATGTTCTCACCAGTGTGTGAACAGGTCACATTGTGCATAGCAACTGTTGCATGCTGTCAAATTCCTGGAAGATTGCTACCGTGACAATCCCCCTTACTGCGCTGATTATTCACGCTACCAACATCACAAACAACCCCTGGCACCTGCGCCCAGTTTGCAGTTATACACAAACATGAACTCCCTGCTGTTTTGCCACTTGTCCACATATCCATTCTTAAGTGGATGAATGGAGAAGTGGAATGTTGAAGGGCATGTCTTACTGAGTCGGACGCAGTACGGAACAACTCGGGGACAGCACGGGTAGAAAAGTATATCCTGGATGGGACTTTCTATTTTTGACCGGCACGTGCAGCAATCTGCTGGAACCCAGAATTCTACCCAAAGGAGAAGGGCAAAAGATCAATTGCCAGCATTTCCACTACAGCAGCATTGAGTTCACATGACACTGTATGATTCGGGGGGGGGGTACTTCAGCTTATGCCCAAAAACACTCTGTAATGTGGACTGACTTAAACGTTTTACACAGGGTGTGTTGATCACAAATGGTTGTGCTCTGTGATGAATGGCATTGGCAGAGGTGGAGTGTGGACATTTGATGAAGATGGCTGCACAGGTGATGATGACAAACCCAGAAATGCAGTTATTTTGCCAGTTTTGCCAACCGGGGTTGATGTACCACTTGCACTAGACATACTGCATTCACCACCACCACCACCACCACAAAAACTGCTACTCTCACCAGCACTGGACAACATTTCAAAGTCATTATGGTCCTCCACCTCATCATGCCTGTAGTAATCCTCTGCTCTTATTACTGCACTACTGCACACGTTTAATTTCCTACTGGGCTTAACAGTCATGGAAGGGGATAACATGCTAACTATGGTTGCCAGTGATGAGGGTGAATGCCCCAGTCTGGTATTAGCTGCCAGCTTGTGCTGGGTCCACAGTGCCAAGTGCCTATTCTTAAGAAGCATATGCTGTCCTCCTGTGCCCAGATGGCTCCCCTTTTTACCTCGACTCACACACACATGGCAAACCTGGCAGATTGCAACTGACTCATCATTTGCATCTTGAACAAAAAAATCCCAAACAAGGGACTGTGATGCTCTGCTTTTAACATGTCCATGATGTGGCTTATTTAAGTCCGTTATTTTAAGTACTGAAGTGGGGGGCACATGATGTTTCGGGCACTGCATACCTGGACTGCAACTGACCACCACGACTACCTATCATATGTATTACTGGGTCATCATCATCATCATCATCAACTAAAACTAGTGGATCACAAGTTTTTACGGGGGTTCCTGCAAACAGACTCAGACATAGCCACTTTGAATTTCTTTTTCTCTGGTTCCCAACTGGGGTCAATTACATCATCATCATATTCATCAACGTCAAACACATCCACATCTACTGCTTGGATGATAGCATGTGGACTGCATGTTGCAACAACAGCAACATCATCACATTCATCATCAACATCTACACCATCATCACCTGATATTTTTTCACCACACTGTGAATCACTGCATTGAAAATGCATGACATTAAGTGCCATGGTGGACGGAATATCACATTGTATGCTATTGTTGACATGATTATCAGAATCCTCAGGTTCAGTTACTGGGATGTTACTGGGAAGTATGCCATCATCTACGCTGCCACTCACTTGCACTGCTTCACACTCAGTATTTTTGGATACGGTACACTGGTCAGAATTAGAACTTGACGCAACAATGCTAATACTACCTCCACCACCACTACCACCAGTAACACTAACACCACCAGCTGGGAAATCATCATCTCCTCCAACTATCAGTGAAGCTACTGATTGGGCTGTAAAAAACATTGCAGGAGAAATACCTTTCCTCACATCAGCAGTGCACTTCTGCATCTATGTACTACTACCATGCCCACAGACCCTCTTACTCCCAACATTGCCATGGCCAGAAACAGCTTTGCTTGCACATCTCTTTGCAGGCATTTTGGGAGATCAACCACAATATTATAACCAAATTCAGATTTTGATACGTTCACTCTCTGATTGGAGGGACGCTGGATTTGAAGCCAAATAAACAACTGTGGCTTCAGCAACAGATAAGAGACTACTCTGAGACTGTCACAGAATTAAAACAGCTTCAGCCAGTAACCAGTGGTGCTGATGAGGTCACAAAAATAATCCAATCTGGTAAAAAATACCTTTTGAACGTGGGGGCGGGGGGGAGCACTGATCAGGGAGGGGCTGTGGACATGGCCTACCTAGACTTTAGCAAGGCATTTGACACAGTCCCACACAAAAGATTAATATACAAGTTAGCCAGCCTGAGAGTGGGTCCCAAGATGACAGCCTGGGTAAAGAATTGGCTGGAGAATAGGACACAGAGGTAATAGTAAATGGAGTCCACTCTGAAGAAAGGGGGTTACTAGTGGCTACCAGGGTTCAGTATTAGGACGGTCCTCTTCAATGTCTTTATTTTGACATTGCAGAGGGACTGGAAGGAAAAGTATGTCTCTTTGCAGATGACACAAAGATCTGCAACAGAGTTGATGCACAAGGTGGTGTGGAAAGGATGAGAAGGGACTTGGCAAGGTTAGAGGAATGGTCAAATGTATGGCAGCTTAGATTCAATGCTAAGAAGTGCAAGGTAATGCACCTGGGAAACAAAACCCAGGGGAAGAGTACACAATGGGGGGTGAGATACTAACAACAACAAAAATGGAAAGGGACCTGGGGGTAGTCATATCAGATGACCTAAAGGTGGGCAAGCAATGTGAGAGGGCAGCAAGGAGGGCTGGGGATACTGGGATGCATAGGGAGGCATCACCAGTAGAAAACAGGAAGTTATTATCCTCTGTACAGACAGCTAGTGAGACCCCATCTGGAGTACTGTGTGCAGTTCTAGAGACCCAATCTCCTAAAGACATAGACAGGATGGAAGCTGTCCAGAGGAGGGCAACTAAAATGGTGCAGGGTCTGCACCGGAAGACATATGAAGAGAGACTTAAGGAGCTTAATATGTATAGCCCCGAGAAAGGAGGAGAGGGGACATGATAGAAACTTTCAAGTACCTCAAGGGAATTAACAAAGTCCAAGAGGGTAGCATCTTTCAAAAAAGAGGTGTGCAAGAACAAGAGGGCACAATTTGAAGATAGAGGGTTGCTCAGAGGTAATTTAAGGAAGTATTTTTCACAGAGAGGGTGGTGGATGCATGGAACGGCCTTCCAGAGGAGGTTGTGGAGTCACAAACAGTGGTGGAATCTAGCATGCATGGGACAGTCATAAGGCAATTCTAGGGGGGGGGTAGGAAGAAGTAGGCTGCTGGTTAACTAGGATCTGCAGCTTATCCATCAGGTAGGGAAATGGGCAGACTGGGTGGGCCAGCGGTCCTTATCTGCCTAAATTCTATGTTTCATATATGGGTGGGGGAGCACTGAATGCAGACAGTGCTGATTTTATGGCACTACAAGCAGCAAAACTAAGAACAGATACCATGATCGCAGTACGAAAACAGGCAGCTGCAGAGGATAGCAGGTTCACACTGCTGGGCCTGCAATTACACTGGTCTGTGACACAATAAAAGGTGTATTATTCGATGCATGCAACACTGCACACACACTCACACACAGAACAGTTTGTGTACAATGCTGAATGAGGAATGCATAGCAAATGCAAAAGTTCAGTATTATGCCAAGTTACGTATTCTAAATTTGTAATGTAAACAACCTGAACTTATGAACTGCTGCACCACATCCACACAACAAACAGCAAGAAAATTTCTATTACTGACAATATTACTGTGCATATATTAACACAGTCAGTTATATAACAAAAAAGATAACCAAAAAACAAAGAAATCACTATTTCTCCAACTCAAATCTACCTACACCACTGATACGCCCCTCCCCCAAAGCACATTTTCACTGTCTTTCACCACACACACTCAGTGTTGTAAATTAACATTCAAAATCCACACAAAAACAAAAACGCTCAATGATATCAGCCCAGGAGGGTTTTCTACAATCGATGAACTAAAGTTGGATCCCCCAAAAATGCAAAAATGCTTTTTCAACAGCTTTTACAAGATTTCTATCACAGACAGCCTTCAGAGCACACTGTCTCCTACTCCTTCCTACTCATACTACCCCAAACTGAGGCTGTGCAGATCAATATAGAGCCCATGTGACCTGAAATCCCATGAATCACTGCAAAATTCATCTTTGGAGCTCAAAAACAAGGCAAAGTGAGGCTAAGTACATTGTTTTCAATGCACTTCACCTGAAATTTGGCAGATTAGTGGCCTGGGGAGGCAGAGTAACTCGAAGTCATTGTTTCCAATGGACTTTGCGTTCCTCATTATAAAGCAAAATACTCCACTTCGTTGCGAGCACTCCGCTAAATCCCATTTCTCCGAGAATCGCTTCGGAGAGAGGATTGAGCCCACTTCGCCCACCACCAACTGCGAGTGCCTGTTGATACTGGAGATTCCAGCCTTACCTCACTGCAGCGCCAGACCGCCAGCATGGCCTCTTCACAGCAGGCCCCTGGAGACAGCTCCCGTACAGAACTCATGTTCAGCCAACTCATGGCCCAAATGGCCCAGCTTAATACTGCAGTTAACGCTACTACACAAACTTTGCAGAACATTGAGATTCGCATCTTTCATAATGAATGTAGGCTGGGTTCGCATGACTCAGCCATACGAGAACTTTCAGCTACCATGTGGGAGCAAGCTAAAACAATCCACCAACTCCAAGATAAAGTAGATGACCTTGAGAACCGAAGCCACCGCAATCACTTGTGGTTTGTAGGCTTTCCGGAGGGTGCCAAACAGAACAGTGCAATTGCCTTCCTGCAGACTACTTTACCTACACTCCTGGGTTTGCCAGAGGATTTCAGGCCTTGGATTGAATGGGCTCACCACTCGCTGGCTCCTCCACCCAAGCCTGGCGAGTGGCCTAGGCCCCCAATTACAAGATTCCTGGACTTTTGGCAGAAAGAAGTAGTTGCGACGGCTGCCAAGAACAACAGTAACATCTTATGGCAGGGGTAGAGGGTGCAAATCTTTCACGACTACTCCCAAGAGTTCTCTGAGCACCGGAAAGAATGCGGACCTGCTAGGAGAATTCGTCACAAGTATAGCTACTCCTTCTTGCTCAGACCCCCTGCGACCATGCAGATCATATATAATGGTGTCACTCTGCTCTTTGCTACTCCTGAAAGCCTATTTTACATTTTATACGTGCCAAGCACCTGGCTGATTTTTGAGGGGCTGACATCTTGTGGGATCCAGTACATAATCTCTCCTCCCCGAACTCAACAGGCAAACCCCTAGTCTCTAAGGAGGCCCCTAGATGACCCGAAGTCAAGATCGTTAAGGCCTCACTCCCTCCTAGATCCAGGAAGAGGCATACTTTCCCTTGACATGTAAAGTGGCAGCATCCAACAACACACATTAGCTCCCCCAGCCTGAAAGCAGAGGAGCGCCTCCATGCCCAGAAGACTTCAGATCTCCTAGCCTACTTCACCCCCAATTCATATGCACCACAGCAGTGCGAGATGTCGGAGACTTCAGGTGAGATGGAAAGCGATTCGGTCCCTACAGAAGAAGATGGACCTACCTCCAGTGATCCTCAATGTAAATCTTGGGTGGATATTGTGGCGATCACCCCAGATATGGGCGACAAGCGCTCATCGCCTGGCTCCAAGACCTCGTCTAGCCGTGGCACGAATGAGAAACATGCGAACATTGCTCATCCACCATACAAATAGGACTCTCCCTGCTGATATTAGGCTAAGCAGTGGACTTTTGTGCTGGGATAATTAAGGGGGGGTGTTTGGAAGGGTTGATGGTTATCTTCCCCCCATTAGATCTACATTTGAGAGGGGATCTTCAGTAGCGTCACCTGTTTAGTTGGTGCTGGGCTTCCCCCTCCATGATTGGCCTTTTAGGCTTGTCGGCTCCTCTGAGAGATGCTCACTTGGGGGTGCAGATTGCATTTGTGGCCTTGTTGCATCCCTGTAAGGGACGGTGTTTTGGCAGCTGCATTTTGGCACTCTTCCCACGTTTGGAGGAATTGCACATCCATGTTAAGTTCTTCTGCTAATTGTCCCCAGCAGCGCGGGGGCTGTAACATCCACCGCCCTAGTAGGATGGCCACTACTGTCACCCTCAAGGAAGCCAGAGTTGGTATTGCAGCCCCGGCTGCTGATGGTTTGCCTTTGGGCCTCCTGCTGGCTGTGGTTTGGTTTGATTATGTATATAGTTCTAAAAGTTATGTTATCATTTAGCTTAACCTGTTAATTTTATGTGTTTTACAGTGTCACATCCAGACTGCTCAACCTGGTAATATGGTGGGATGCTTGATTAAGATAGAACCACTAGGGGGCTCGGACGTCCATTTATCTAGGTGGGGGACCTTCGCTGTCAGTCTGGACTCAACACCCATCCATAATTCCTAACAGCCTTGTTCACTGTGCTCGGGATTATGGGTGACACCTGCTTGTCCTGGGTGTCACGGGTTTAAATACCCCAGTAAAGAGTACCCAGGTGTTGGCTCATCTTAAGAGACTAAGAGTGGAGGTTGCCCTACTTCAAAAAAACTAAACTTAGAAAGGAGGATCATGCTGGACTGAAGCGGGATTGGGTGGACCAAGTTATTTCGGCGTCGGCCCCCTCATGTAAGTGATGTCATGTAAGTAATGCCTCTTACCACAATCCTGCTAGATTCTGGGCCACCATCAAGGGGATCTTAGGGCAGGACTTTAGCACCTCTCTGCCATCTCAAGTGCACCATAATAAGGTTGCTATCTCTGATAAACGGGAAGTACTGGATGCATTCAATAATAATTTCACTATGGCTGACCTTGCTTTTGACACCTCTCCAGCTAATCTACTGCGGGCACAACTAAACTCCCAGTCTACTGAGGTTCAGAGGGCTGAATCTTCCTTCTCCTTCAAACCGGTTTTACTGAAGCAAGTAGAGGACCTAATGCTGCAATTGGACACTAAAAAAAGCACAGGTGCAGACTCTCTTGACCCCTATTTTCTAAAAATTGCAATTCATGTGCTTGCAGTTCCCTTAACACATCTTTTTAATCTATCATTAACCTCTGGCTCTATTCCTTCAATGTGGAAAACAGCCCAAGTGTTTCCCCTCCTACAATCAGGGGACCCCATGGACCTCAACAACTACAGGCCCATATCCATTCTTCCAGTGCTTTCCAAGATGCTAGATAAATTAGTGAGCATCCAATTAAGAGACTACCTTGAAGTTAATAATCTCTTAAATCCTGCTCAATCTGGATTTAGGGCCAAGCACAGCACCATCTCTGCACTGGCCAAAGTCACAAATGACTGGCAAACTGAGCTAGACAAAAAGAGCAGTGTCTGTGCTGTATTCCTTGATCTAAGCAAAGCGTTCGACACCGTGGATCATGAGCTGCTACTCTCTTCACTGCACTCCATAGGCTTAGACTCACCCTCTCTTACGTGGTTCAGATGTTACCTCACTGATAGAACACAGCAGGTGAAAGCTGAAGGTGACTTATCCTCATTAAAACCAGTTCTAAGAGGAGTTCCTCAAGGATCTATCCCGGGCCCTATCCTTTTTGCCATTTACATTAACAACATTAACTCTAATCTCACCAAAGCCAATGTTCACCTCTTTGCAGATGACACTGTTTTGTATGTCAGTAACCCATCACCTGCAGTGGCCTGTGAAATTTTACAAATAGAATTCTCCCTTTTGCAACACCAACTACTTGAGAAAAAACTCCTCTTAAATGCAAAGAAGATAAAAGCTATGTTCTTCTCCACTAATAACTATACTAACACCTCCTCACCAAGCAATCTTCCCCAATTATCCACCATCCTTGAAGAAAGCCTGGACTATGTAGATAAATTCAAATATTTAGGGGTGTGGAATGATAGCAGGCTTGACTACACTCATCATATTGAAGAACTTCTGAAAAAAATTCGCCAGAGGCTCGGCCTATTCTGCAGAATTAAACATTTTCTAACCAGAGACTTAAGGCTGAGACTAATCCAGGCCTCATTTATCTCACTTATCGACTATGCAGACTTCCTTTATGGTCACTGTCCTATTTCCTATTTAAGCAAATTGGATACCTTGTATCACAGAGCACTACGGTTTATTACAGATCTTCCATTCAACACTCATCATTGCTCTCTCTATGCTGCAGTTGGTTGGACATCCCTACACCTCAGAAGGAACAGAATGCTGCACTATGGATATACAAAGCTTTGTCTAATAAACTTCCATCCTATATTTTAGATTGCTTTACACTGGCCACAGCTAGGTCCTTTGCCCTAAGAAGCAACAACTTCATCACGCTTAAGTTACCCAAAGCCTACACCTGGCATGGGAGGTCTGCAATCAGCTACTCTCTAGCATTGGCATGGAATTCTCTACAGAAGACCCTAAAGTTGACCAACTTTATACCTCTAGCATCCTTTAAAAAGCTGTACGTAAGTCTCTTCCCAGAGAAATGCAATTGCTACCACAAGGCCTAGTCCAGTCACATTCACAACCCTCCCCCTTTCAGTCAGCAACTATTATTGACAGCCCTTCCATAAATCATCCCCTTAGTTTTTCCCTCCCTTGCAGCCCCCTTATTTTGTATCTCAGTCCCCTTTCATACCTTTTTTACAGCTTTGCTTCCCCTGACCAAGACCTCCACACCAACTCCTAGCACTTACTTCTACCTCAACCACTCCTCCATACCTCCTACTACTAGTAGCCTTAGCCCCTATCTGAATCTCCCACCAGCCCCTCCATGTCATTCGTCAGAGGCTGTTTATCATCATTTTTGCAGTCATCAATCATTATATCTGTTTGTCTGCATTAGTTTGCCCTGGAGCCTGTAATACCTGTTACCCTGTGTTGCGTGCTTGCTTTGGCTCCTCTATTGGGACTTGGACATTCTGGATTCTTCTAGTGTACTTTTACTATATCCTACCTTGTCCTGTTAGGTTTTATCATCCTTTATACTTTATTTGTATATATGTTTATATTACTGTATCTGTTTAAATACAAGTGTTCTGTATATGTCTGCTACTGTACCTTCAATTTGATCCTTGACCTATCAGGTCCATCTTGTAAATGAGCTTTGCTCAATGATTTCCGCCTGAATAAATAAAGATTTTGACTGATTGATTGATTGTAAGTGAGGGGTCGCTATCCTACTGCATAGTTCCCTTAAATGGTCCCTAACTAAAGTCAAGCAAGAAGCAAACGGCAGGTGGGTTGTAACCCTTTTGTCTACTCCAGAAGGGCTGCTGGTTATTACTAGTGTGTATGGCCCCAATGAGGATCAGCTGGAGATGTTTCACTCTCTCTCTCCCAGGCGACCAGCTTGCTGGTCTCCCCAAAAGTCCCAATTATTATGGAGGGCGATTTTAACTTGCCTCTGGACCCATCTCTGGATTGGATCTCTGCTTCTCGCGATCAGCACCTGAAATCCTGACTCGCCCTTAACCAGCTGGTAGTGGACTTGGGGCTCCAGGACCCATGGCACATTCTGCATCCAAGGGATAAAGATTATACATTTATATTCCCAGTCCATAACTTGTTTAGTAGGCTGGACTGCTGGCTGATATCCCCCCTGGTTATGAACACCTCCTTGGATGCTCAAATCCTTCCAATGGTAATCTCCGACCATGCTCCTGTGCACTTCCACCTTGCCAGGGGCTCCCTGACCCCCCACTCCAGATGCTGGTGTTTCGACCCACTGCTGCTGCGGGATCCCTACTTACATCAATGGTTCAAGATGCAGGTCTCAGACTTTCTCCTGGACAACCCAGCCGCTGTGACCTCCCCGGCAAGTGCCTGGGAGGAGTTGAAGGTTACCATCAGGGGATCCATAATGGGATTTTCGGCTTAACGCAGGTGGCAGAGAGAGCAGCAGCTTAAAACCTTGGAGGCTCATTTAGCAGACCTAGAGGCTGAATTGAAGCAGCACCCCCATGCCAACCCACATTCCTCACTCCGCTGTGAAATCATCCAGACCCGGCTTCATATCAATGATTTACTGGCTCAGAAAGTAGAGCTGGCTATTTTAAGACTAAAGCACAAATACTGGGAAGGGGGAAAGTGTTTGTGTACTGGCTGTGGAAGCAGCAGGCTGAATGCTGCATTCCAGAACTAAAGAGACCGGGGAGGTGGGTCCTGTGCAAATTCGCCCGGAGCACATCAACGAAATTATGGTGGACTTCTATAAGGAGCTCTACAGTTCCTCTCAAGTTGTGGAGGCTCAAGTAGTGCGTACATTTCTAGATTCACTCCCCTTTAGACATCTGACCCCACAACAGCTGGAATTGCTGGAGGCCCCTATAATGCCTCAGGAGGTGTCAGCAGCTATCACTGCTCTAAACCAGGGGAAGGTGCCAAGTGGAGATGACTTTTCCCCAGAGCTCTGGAAAATAGTAGCCCCCCAAATAGCCCCTCTCCTCTGTGCTCTGTTTAATTCGGCCATTGCCACTGGGTCCTTCCCTCTGACACTGAGGGGAGCTATTTTAACAGTCTTTCCAAAACAAGGGAAAGACCCCACCTTCCCCTCGAGCTACTGTCCAATTTCCCTTATTAACACAGACAGCAAGGTTTTTGCCAAGATACTAGCTACCTGCCTCGGCCCCCTTCTTCCCTTGCTTATTCACCCCTCACAGGCCTGCTTCATTCCTGGCAGCGTCAGCAGGGATCACGTTAGATCTATGATCAACATTATGGCCTGTGCCAATGGTTATACCACTCCAGCTGCTGCAGTAGCTATTGATTTCAAGAAAGTTTTTGACTCCCTGGATTGGGACTACTTGCAGCAAGTGCTAGCAGTTATGGGGTTTGGTCACAATTTTTGGCATTGGGTTGCGGCTCTCTCTATAGCAGCCCAACAGCCCGAGTACTCACCAATACTACCATGTCTGCCCTCTTTCCCTTGGGGAGGGGTGCTAGGCAGGGTTGCCCCCTCTCACTTCTGCTTTTCTTCCTAGCTATGGAGCCGCTAGTGATAGCTATCAGTCATTCTCCCCTCATTAAGGGATTATGAATAGGCGGTAACCAATTCTCCACATTTATGTACACGGACAACCTTTTAGTACTGTTAGCGGACACCCCAGAATCCCTACAGCTGCTACTCTCCTTGCTCTCGGAATTTGCCACGTACTCCGGGCTAGAGATCAACTGCTCCAAAATGGAGGTCTTACCTCTTAATTCCCTAAGCATGCAGGTGCAGGTATCCCATCTGGGACTACAGTGGACCCTGCACAACTTAGTATACTTAGGTATCCATTTGGGCCTTGACCTTGCCAAAATCTGGGACATAAACCTTAAGCCCCTTCTTGTGGACATTAAGACGGAGTGCGATCATTGGAGAGGGCTCCACTTCACATTAGCAGGCAAGGTCTCCGCCTTAAAGATGATGGCTGTCCCAAACTCCTATACATCATCTCGCACATACCATTGACACTTCTAGCACAGTGGGTTAAAGCTATTGACAAAACCTTTTCCAGCTTTCTCTGGGAGGGTGCTAAACCCCGTTACAGCAGGAACAAGTTGAGAGTGCACTGGAAGTGCAGGGGTTGGGGCCTTCCTTGGAGAGAAGGGTACAAATGGGCTTTCTCCACAGCTCAAACCCTGGCATGGTTCCTTCTCACTGAGGGGGACACAGCACAATGGGTACAAATGGAAGCGGACATAGCCCAAGTGCACCCTCTTCTGCTCTTGATCTATAATCCACTCCCTAGAAACCTGTGCCAACATCCCACCATTTCAAGCTCAGTGCATGTTTGTCACTAGTGCACAGAAAGCTCAGTGCCAATCCCTGACCCTTAGAAACTACACCCATATGGAACAACAGTTCCATCCGGGTGGATAGGGAACCGATCTTATGGCCGGTCTGAGTGGATAAGGGTATTTCCAAACTGATGGATGTCCAGGCTGCTGATGGCATTTCCTTACAATCTTTTCAGGAGCTGGACCATAAGTGCCATCTGGGAAAAGCGGCATTCTGGCAATCCCTGCTGCTACGTAGTGCACTTGCAGCATATCTTAAAGTGCTCTCGGCACACAGGCGTGGGGCACCGTCCAGCTGCATAAATGGCTGTCCCTTAAGACAGATAGAGCCAGCCTAATTTATTGAAATCTTATGGAACAGCTCCCTTCTCACTCCACACAAGCCAAGTCTAAATGGGAAAAGGCTCTTCAGCAACCCCTATTCGATGCCCAATGGCAGCTCTGTTGGAAAAATGTCCACTCCTTGATCTCAGACCCGATGAGTAGGCTCATACAAAATAATGTCCTTTCCAATTGGTATTGCACTACCTCTCTGCTGTATAGACTAAACTTAATGGATAATGACTTTTGTTGGAGATGCCATACTGAGGTTGGCGACCTCATACATATTCTTTAGTGCTGCCCGCTTCTTCACCCCTTTTGGGTGGCCATGTGCGGCCTTGCAGGGTAGGACCTAGGTCAGGACTTGGGTCTTGACCCCCTGATGCGGATCCTAGGATTGCCCCCTGAAAGAGTAAAGCTGAAGCAACAACTGAGATGGCATACCTTACTTAGTGTGCAAGTCAAGCGGCTAATACTTTGCCGCTGCAGAACAGCTGAAGTCCCCATGATATCTGAACTTTACAATTCCCTTTCAGCAGTAGCCTCTTTGGATTGCCTCTCTCATGTGGTGGCTAATATACTCCCTCAGTGCTACCTGTGTTGGCCCCTTATCTGGCCTATCTGGCCCCACGAGCTGGGACAGGGTGAGCTCTGCATTTAATGCAACATGGTTTAAACTGTTTGATGATGGCACAGTGTCCATTGGTAGGCTCTTTGGAACCTTCTCTCCTATCTCCTACAATTTATATAAGCACCTCCTGATTTTCTTAAACCAGAGGAACAGATATCTGGATGTGTGGTAGTAGGGTTGGTGTGCTTTAGGATTGTTTTTGTCTTCCAGGCTGAGATCGTGGACCAGGATTCCTTCTAGTATGAATCTGGACTGTTATCACATCTCCTCAATCCTAGTTATAAAACTGGTGGAACACGTTCCAGTACCATTTCCTAGGACTTCTCCTATGGACTCACTGCTGTTATCTAGACTGTGGCTAACGTATGATCCTATGTAGTCTATGGACCAGTCGCAGTACCTTGTATTACAGTGTATTGTATGATTTATTCTGGTTCTCCCTGCCAAAGTGTATGCTGTATTGTACGTTTTGCTTTGAGAAAAAAAAAGAAAATAAAACAATAAAAAGCATTAACTGAAAAAAAACAAGTTTTAAACTTCAAAAGTACGTTACACTTTTCAGAAATATTATTACGACATTAAGCAAAAATACATGAATATTTAGAATATAAAGGGACATACATTAGTCCAGACAGTTGGTTCTACTGTATGTTGCAGTTACAAAGTGATGCAATTTGGGAATGGATACAACAAATATCCATCTTACAGTTTAAGTATGGATTCATTACATCTCTTTATAAAATGGCAAGAAATTTGGCTGAGAGATGTCACCTGACCATGCATTAAATGTCTATAAACTTATGGTCAGGTGCCAAATCTCATTTCCCTCCTCAAAGAAAACTACTTAGAGCCATTTTATAAGTTTAATATGCCCCTCCAGGGTGTGTATCACAGGATTGTAATGTACTTTCCAGAGGCATAAGGACTCTCGGCCTTCGACCTTGTGCCTTGCTACACCCTAGGGTGTGCATTAAAATCCCACAGCAACTTGGAGGGAAGCATTCCTTCAAGTCAGCAGAGAGTTCATTACCTAACTCCATTGCAGCTGTGCATGGTGGGACATGCACTTAGTGCAGGATATGCATTCCCATATCATGTACAGTATCTCTGTCTAGAAACCATATGTTGAACCATCTGGAATTATATTACAGTAGCAGAGCATCAGGACAGTATTTGAGATCCGGGACTCAGTTGCCAGTGGGGCTCATTTTTTTCTTTCTCACTACAATTTACTGTATGTTATATGGGAGAAATTGTTAGGTGTCATTGCTTATATTAATGACAGGCCTTTTAGGGCCTGGAGTAGGTTTTCAGACCATGGAACTGTTACTGACCCAGGAATCAAGACAATGGAAAAAGTAACAGTTCCACTCCATCAAAATTAATCAACCAAAACAGGGATTAATGGAGGCTAAACTATCACAACTCATGAGACTTTTTTTTGGTTTTATGAAGAGGACGCTGACCCAGAGGTCCTAGTGCAGGAACTGATAAGGCCTGAGGTTCAGAGTTTGAGTACTGTGTGAGGTTTGCCTTTTTATTCTGGAAGGTGTATGTGTGTGCTTGCATGCATATGTATGTCGGTATTGTGTAGCATCTGCATGTACCTTGTTTAGCATGTACTGTACATGTGTCTTTTACTATATAAAAATGACACATCCATGTCTTGGTGCCACTCAGTACCATTGATACATTGATTGCTGTTTGTTTGGATTCCAGCACTGACAGTGTGCACTGATTTTTTTGTTATTATTTTCCCCCATTCGAGCTGGTCTGTTTTATTTTCAGAATGTGCAGGAGTTGTTGAGCTGCTAATTACTGGTTCAGTGATTGTACTAGCATTTGCAAAAGTCCTACATCTCTCTTATACAATATCAGTGTAAGTGACTCAGTAGGTGGCACACTCGCCTTTGGAGCCAAAAGACTGGATGGTCATGGGTTCTGGCCCCACACTAGTGGTATTACCCATAACTGGCACTGTAGTGCAGTACAAGGGAGGTGCTGCACTGTTGAGGTGCTGTCCTTAGGATGAGATGTTAAACTGAGGTCATTGCTACCCATCTCTAGTCACTGTTCAGGTGGACATTAAAGATCTCATGGCACATACTGAGGAAGAGATAGGGGAGATTCCCTGCTGCCTTGGCCAACATTTCCACTATCAATAAAACAGGCTCACATAACCCAGCCCTGGAAATGAGTGATCGCATCACAGTGCGCCTTTCCTGGTCAAAAATTACAAATAAATCAAGCAATACATCTCTGGGCCTGATATTGCAGATACTGTCTCTTCAGAGTTAGTAAATTCAATAATAGCATTACTAGTGTAGGTAACGAGAAACGGGCAGCCTGGACGGGCCAAGCGGTTCTTGCCTGCCATCAGATTCAGATTCTATGTTTCAATTGCTGGCATTCGATGAGCTCAGAGAATGGTGGAAGTCTGCTTGGGGTTTTCTTCACCACTGCATCCTGCATCTAGTAAGCTATCTTAACCACTGCAACAGTGTATAAAGGGGTTAGAAGCGTTACGATCCCTAGAGGTGCAGAAAGTTGGAAAATGTTGCATGTACCAAGTTCATTAGTGCTTGCCATAATTGCAACATGGCATTTCTGTGTTTCTCCATCCCACATGAGCTGCCTTTACTGGTTTTTTATTATATAAGGGAGCCAGCCACGATGCAATGCTATAATAATGAGCCCACATTTTATTTTTATATACAAGGGAGTCCGACACAATGCAACCCAGTAACTTGCAGTAATTGACGTCACAAAATACTGCATGAAAAAAGGGCTTACCTTCCACTGAATTGCAATTTTCCCTGCAGTAGACTGCAGCATTTTATGATACACTGCAATATTACTGTGTTGCATCCTGGCTGGCACCGCTGTAGCTATTTTACTAGCCAGTGCTGTCTCCGGATATACCCTGTACAGAGATGTACCTGGATCAGGACTTGGACACCACCCAATCCCCGCTGGTCACCTTAGCTACCTGCTGTCTCCCACGGCTTACCCTCTGTGACAAGAGTCCAAGAGGAGGACTGTCTCCCCAATGTAATAGGATGCAGTGGTGGGCAGATGGTTTGTGGTTCAGGTGCTTGAGGAATGCAGGCCATTATCCTGACAACACTAGGAGTTTTATGCCTCCATATACATCCTCCCGTGGTGTCAGCATAGCCTCTGTTGGCCTCATGTAACTGCAGTACGTACTGGGCAGATGTCACCCCTTGTGGGGGAGCAGGCTCTCTGGAAAATCATGAGGGGCCACTGCATGGTCAGAGCTGGGTGCCTGCCTCCCTAGTCTGGCTCACACTGCACTTGGCAGCACATCCAAGAACTGTGCCACATATTCTCTCAGCTCCCTGGCTCATTCCCAAACCCCAGTTATCAGCAAGAAAGCAGAGGGTATTTCCTTGTAGCCACTGAGCAGCCCATCCAAGAAAGCAGGTACTTAAAAGGCTAAAAACTTAAATTTACAACCATTTTTTCCAAGTGTAGTTACTTCTTTTTTTTCCCTCTTTTTCGCCGCCCGCACTGGAGCCCTCAGTCCGGTCATGGACCCCTACCACCTCACCCCCACATGAGCCACACTCCCGATACCCCCTGGCTTTCCCCTCAGGGTGGGGATGTGGCACCTGGCCCATAGTGCTGCGAATGATAGGATAGGTCGAGAGTTGGCCTGGAGATGATGAAGGTGGGAGGCGGATGTCATCAAGGCAATGGGCTGCAGTATTTTTTCACTGTAAGGGGGGCGGGAATGTGCAATGATGACCTGCGTCCATCCCGCCCCCTGAACGTCTTGGGGCTGGTTGCTTGTGGTACCCCCGGCCTCCGCCAGGGGTCCGTTATGCACCGGACACACTCCCCACCCTCCCCCCAGAGAAGGAGAGCAGTCCACAAGATGCTCCATCCTTCTCCCCCCAGCCGGCCCTCCGATGTCCCGGGTCCGTTCTAGTTTAGTTACTTCTGTTATTGCTCTATCATTATCGGTCTACTAACTATTTCAGATAATACATTGCTCATTTCTCTGTATCTTTCAAAAATGAATCTGTCTCCAACTGATCATATAATTGCTGTGTGTGACATCACACTCTGTTGCCATGATGAACACTATGATGTCATAAACAAAGGCACTGTGTGGTTAGTTGAGGACAGTCAAATACTTTCTATACAGGCTTCTTGGACAGGTATAGACACACAAAAACATAGAATTTAACAGCAGAGAAGGACCGCTTGGCCCACATAGTCTGCCCTTTTTCCCTGCCTAATGCAATACCACAGACTCTAACTGATCTGTGTCCTACCCTCTCTTGCCTATCGCTAGGGTATCCTTATGTCTATCCCATGCATTCTTGAATTCTCATATGTTTTTTGGCCCCCCACCTCCATAGGGAGGCTGTTCCAAGCATCCACTACTCTTTCTGTGAAAAAGCACTTCCTCACGTTGCCCCTGAGCCTATCCCCTTCTAGCCACATGTCATACCCCCTTGCTCTTGTACATCTTCTTTCCAGAAAGATGCTACCCTTTCAGACCTTGTTTATACCCCTGAGGTACTTGAAAGTCTCTATCATATCCCCCCCACCTCTCTCCTTATTTCCAGGGAATACGTATTGAGATCCTCTAGTCTTTCCTCATATGACTTCCGATTCAGTGCCTGCACTATTTTTGTTGTCCTTCTCTGAACTGCCTCTGCTTTATCTATGTCCTTCCAGAGGTGCAGCCTCCAGAAGTAGACACAATACTCCAGATGAGGTCTCACCAGTGATCTGTACAGTGGCATAACCGCATCCCTTTTCCTGCTGGTGATACCCCTCCCTATTTATTTTATTTAAAATTTGGTAACCGGGAAAGACACATTGAGCCATGGCTCATTTCTAGGTGGGACAGGAAAAAATGGGCATAAAAATGTACAAACAACAAACAAAAAACGGTAGAATAGAATTAACAAGCATTTGTCAATGCCGAATGTTTGCTTGCTGGCATTGGCAGTGGTAGTGTAGAAGTTACAGAGCTGCGTAATAGGAATGGCAGTGAAGTATTGAACTGAAGCCAACCCCACCACCACCCTGCAGAGAGTGACAGGCATTGGGGTGTGCCTTTGGGTCATCAGGCATAACGGCCATGCCATTTCACCACACCCCACCCTGCAGACACTGACAAGTGTCACAGTGTTCCTTGGGGTCTTTGGCCCTTATGCGCACCCCATTCCATTAGGAAATATGGTGAGATGGGTGCAATATAGGAGAATGGGGTGAACTCTAGGGCCTAAGAGTCCAAGGCATACCTCGATGCCTCTCACTGGCTGCAGGGTGTGGAATGGTATGAGCATTACAGGCAAGAATCCCAAGTCACACCCCCTGATGCCTGTCATTCTCTACAGGGTTGGGCGTTATGGTTGGAAACCCTAATACCTCAGGCATTCATTGGTATTTTCACTCCAAATTTTCAACATGTTTTTTTTGTGACCCCACCTCATGAACAGTGGCAATATCAGTTTGTTAGCCAAAAGCTGCTTATGCACAGCGACTATGGCATTTAGCACCACAGGTACAAAAACATTCCGAACAGGATGTAAAAAATTACAGCTGTACTGTTCATGGGGAGGTGTAAAAAATGGCAATGTTGCAAATCTGCAGTAAAAATATTAAAAAAACTGGCGAAGTCATGAGCGTACATAGAAACTGTGCAACACACACCCGTAATATAATCGGGTTGGGGATTTTTTACAGCAGATTGTCAACTCAGGCATTTTGGTGCCTCCGATCATGAACAGTGTCACTGTGATTTTCTTTATCTGTCCCGAACAATGATTTCCCACAGTGACCACGCATCTCTGCGCTGAAAGTGTGAAAACACACTTTGGCCATGTTGTGAAAAATGACAGCTATACTGTTCATAGGAAGTGTGGAAAAATGCCACTGGTGAAAATCTGGACTGAAAATATTACAAAGTCATGAACTTATGAGGTGCATGGAAACTCGCAATGCTCACTCGTGACACGGTCATTTATGGACTTTTGTCACCAAATTTTCAACATAGCCATTTAAGACCTCTGCTCATGAACAGTGTAACTGTGATTTTCGTAATCTGTCCCAAACATTGCTTTCGCACACCAACAGCACCGTTGTGCGCTACATGTGCGAAAACACATTTTGGGTGACATATGAAAAATGGCAGCTGTACTGTTCATAAGGAAGTGTAATAAAATGGCAATGTTGAAAATCTGGAGTGAAAATATTAAATTCGCAAACTTACGAGCATGCATAGGAACTGCGCAATGCACGCTCGTAAAACAGTCATTTTTAGGAATTTTTTCACCAAATTTTCAACATAGCCATTTTAAGACCTCTGCTCATGAACAGTGTCACTGTGATTTTCTTAATGTGTCCCATACATTGATTTCGCACATCGACTGCGCCATTGTGCGCTACATGGGCGGAAACACATTTTGGGCAAGATGTGAAAAATGACAGCTGTACTGCTCATAAGGAGGTGTGGTAAAATGGCAATGTTGAAAATCTGGAGTGAAAATATTGAAAATTCGCGAACTTACGAGCGTGCGTAGGAACTGCACAATGCACGCTCGTAAAACAGTCATTTTTAGGAATTTTTTCACCAAATTTTCAAAATAGCCATTTTAAGACCTCTGCTCATGAACAGTGTCACTGTGATTTTCTTAATTTGTCCCATACATTGATTTCGCACACCGACTGCGCCATTGTGCGCTACATGGGTGGAAACACGTTTTGGGTGAGACGTGAAAAATGACAGCTGTACTGCTCATAAGAAGGTGTGGTAAAATGGGAATGTCAAAAATTTGGAGTGAAAATATTGAAAATTTGCGAACTTACGAGCTGCGTAGGAACTGTACAACTCACGCTCGTAAAACAGTCATTTTTTGGGATTTTTTCACCAAATTTTCAACATAGCCATTTTAAGACCTCTGTTCATGAACAGTATCACTGTGATTTTCTTAATTTGTCCCCTACATTGATTTCGCACACCGAATGTGCCATTGAGCTCTACATGGGCGGAAACACGTTTTGGGTGAGATGTAGTAAATGACAGCTGTACTACTCATAAGAAGGTGTGGTAAAATGGCAATGTTGAAAATCTGGAGTGAAAATATTGAAAATTCACAAACTTACGAGCGTGCGTAGGAACTGCGCAATGCACGCTCGTAAAACAGTCATTTTTGGGAATTTTTCCACCAAATTTTCAAAATAAGCTTCTTGAGAGCCCACCTTATGAACACTGGCAGTGTCATTTCATTAATCGGTCCTGAAAGGTGATTTCACACAGTGACTGCGAAATCACCCTTCGGGCCCAAATAACACCATGACAGTGACAGCATTCATGAGAAGGAGTCCCAAAACCCGATGTTGAAAATTTGGTGCAAAATTCAAAAATACCTGAGATATGCAACAAGTTGAAAAAACCCTATCTATCCCATTATACAGCTTACCAACACTTCCTCAGTTAGCGGTCGGCTTTGAAGAGTGCAGATGTGTTCCCGGTCCACGAATCGTCGCGCGCCGGACTCTCGGAGTAAGTATGGGGTGGGGGTGTGGGGGAGGCAGGGTGCGCAGTGGGTGGGTGTGGGTTGTGGGGGGCAGGAGACTGCGTGGGACCATTTTTCTTTACAGGTTTTTTTTCCAATGGATGTGGGATGTTTGCCATGCTGGTATGGGCTCCAGCGTGGCACAAGGATGGCTGGTTGTGGAAGGCGTGGAGGCGATGGGGATTGGGCACCCCTGTCAGCCATAGCATCTATTGCCATGCTGGGGTGGGCTCCCAGCATGGCACCTACTCTGGGGGTGGGGAGGACAGTGGAGCCGCAGAGTTGGGCACCCTGTCGGCTGCCACATGAGTTGCCAGCTGGGGTGGGCACCCAGGCGTGGCATGTCAGAAAAGAGCTTTTGGGGGTGCAGCACAGCCCGGTGGGGATTGAGCACCCCGTCGGCTATACGGTGTGTGCGTGGGGCAGCACACAGTATCGCGTCGTGTGTTTGTGTGTGTGGGGGAGCTGCATGAGCAGGCAATATCTGATGGCGCTGCTCACTGAAGCTTAGCTCCCCTTTCAACTGTATGCCACTGCATTTTGGAGCTGTCATAGACAGCTCCAGCATGCATTGGAAGACTGGGGCCGAGCCTGCCAACACACTGACTGAATTGGAAGAGGGGGTGACACACCTCCGAAAACTCGGATGATGGCACTATGTTTCTTGCACATGCATGCAAGCAAACATAATAAAATGATAAGCATGACTGATACAAGACAAAGTTTTGCCTAAAAGATATTTAAGTGCAGTGTATACACAATATTCACAATATTTACATGGCATGCATGAAATAGCTGGATTTAAATAAGACTCAGGAGGAGAGTGCAGACTAACCTCTCATGTTGGGGGTGGAACAGGAAGAAAGGGAGAAGAGTCTGGGTAGCAACAGCACGAAGGAGGAGGAAGGAGACATAAATGTTGTTTGATTGAAGAGAAGGACAGAGAGTTTTGGAGGAGAGGAAGGAGATGATTCCAAAGGGATGGGAGTCTGTAAGAGAAAGCAAACTAACTGGCTGATGTGTGGGAATAAGGGAGTGAGAATGAGCATGTGTCCCTGATGCACTGCTTATCGGAGGAGAGGGCAGCAGAGGACAGCATAGCAATGAGATGCGCGGGGGAGTTGACCAAGTCACAACTCTGACAGGAGAGAGCTAGCGTGAATATGGCATCTGTGTGATAGTGGTGTAATGCCTAGGGAGGAATAGAGATTGCAGTATTGGGTGTGGGGTGGGAAATTTGATGTGAAATAACAGAAATAATTCAGCAGGTTATCTAGTCTCAACAGAGAAGAGGCCAGGGCTGTGCCGTAAACTACATCGGCATAGTCAAAAATGGGACTAATCATCTTTGTCACTAGCTCTCGACGTGTTAAAAGGGTGAGGCAGTCTTTGTTTTGGTAGCGTGATCCGAGTTTGGGATGGAGCCTGGTTGAGATAGCGTCAGTATGGGCTGTGAAATCCAGGCTGGAGTCAAGCCAGACCCCTAGATATTTGTATACGGTAGCCTGGTTTAGTGCAGTACCATTCAAGGTGATGAAGGGTGGAGGAGAGGGTATTTTAGCTAGTTTTTGTGAGGTGCCAAGTAGCATAGTAACAGTCCTTAAAGTGTTAATTTTTAGTTGGTTTGCAAGGAATCATGACTGAACCTTATTTCGGTCTTGTTGGAGGGGGTAGTGCATATCTATGTGGAGGGCCCAGAGGTGACAAGGATGGTGTCATCCTACATATGTAGCTGGGAGTTGGAGCATATGGAAGGGAGGTCATTTATGAATACCAAGAACAAGACGGGACACAGGATAGAACCTTGGGGCATGCCTGAGGAGATCGGAACGGGGGAGGAGAAGCCTCCCACCTGGACTGATTGCAGTCTGTCACCTAGATACAACCCGAACCAACTGAAGGTACCTCTCCCACTGGCTATCTCCACAGCCTTCTCACATTGTTTGGTTACCCTTAGGTCATCATATATGATTACCCTCAGGTCCCTTTCTTACTTTATGGCTACCAATAAGTGCTATAAATTCTGGAAATGAAAACTGAAAAAATATATATATTTTTTGGTGAATTCTACTAGCTGAAACATTACTGTAGGTAAATGAAAATAAATGCTGAAGTGTGAACATAAACTGGTAAAGCAGAGGATATTGTCTCTTCATATTTAATAAACCCAACAAACTCATGTGATGAGAACTCCTACTGGGATGTGGGAGCAGACACACTGACCGAGACAGCGATAAAAAGAATATCCTGTCTGTGAGAGACTAATGAGAGTGCAGGTTGCACACGAGACGTAGGAGTGGTTGGCCAGCAGAGGCATCTAACTTGGTCTGTAGATAATAGTGTTGTCTCAAGGATCAGTGGTTGAAGGGACAATCTAGTGGCCTTGATGGAAGAGGAACATCTGGATATCATGGCAGTCACAGAAACATAGTACACATAGAACCATGACTGTGATGTAAACACACCAGGGTACACTATCTACGGGAGGGACAGCGAGGGTAAAGGAGGAGGTGGAGTAGCTCTCTACATAAGGGAAGGAATAAAAGCAACAGAACAAAAGGGTAAACAGGGAGGAGAGGAAGCACTGTAGGTCAACTTGGAGACAGGCAATGGCACCACAATCCACACAGGGGTTGTATACAGACCCCATCTCAGGGGGAGGAAATGGACAAGGAAATGATCGAAGGTATCCTTAGAATGGCAGAAAAAGGGTCAATATTGCTGATGGGGGATCTGAATATGCCAGATCTTAAATGGAGTGCATTTGCTGCAGCCACATCAAAGAGCGGGGTCATTCTAGATGCCCTGAAGGGGGCATGTCTTAGACAGCTAGTATTGGAACCCACTCGGGAGGGAGCAATCTTAGACCAGGTACTCTGAAATGGAGATGGAGAGAGGATCACAGATGTAGAAGTGGGTAGCCATCTGGGAACAAGTGACCATCGAAGAGTATGGTTCACTATAAACACAGCAGTAGAGTCAAGCCATACAAGTGCAAAGGCCCTGGACTTTAGGAGAGCTGACTTTGCCAAAACGGGTGAGTGCCTAAGGAATGCACTAGCAAATGGGCAGGAAGGAGGGGTGGAAGAACAATGGGGAATAATAAAAACTGCCATCACTAAGGCAACAATATGAACTAAGGGTAGAACCAGTGACACCACTGACTACCCTCTTTAACAAATCATGGGAGGATGGGGTGGTACCCGAGGACTGGAGGAGGGCAGATGTGATTCCTCTTCACAAAAGTGGGAGCAGGGCAGAAGCAGGAAACTACAGACCTGTTAGTTTAACCTCAGTGGTAGGGAAAATGATGGAATCACTTCTGAAGGAAAGAATTGTCAAGTACCTAGAGGTCAGAGGGCACAGGACCCAAGGCAGCATGGATTCACAGTGGGAAGGTCATGCCAGATGAATCTAATCGATTTCTTTACTAGGTGACCAAAGTAGTAGATCAGGGAGGGGCTGTGTACATGGCCTACCTAGACTTTAGCAAGGCATTTGACTCAGTCCCACACAAAAGATTAATATACAAGTTAGCCAGCCTGGGAGTGGGTCCCAAGATGATAGCCTGGGTAAGAATTGGCTGGAGAATAGGACACAGAGGGTAATAGTAAATGGAGTCCACTCTGAAGAAAGGGAGTTACTAGTGGGGTACTGCAGGGTTCTTATTAGGACCGGTCCTCTTCAATGTCTTTATAAGCAACATTGCAGAGGGACTGAAGGAAAGTATGTCTCTTTGCAGATGACACAAGATCTGCAACAGAGTTGATGCACAAGGGGGTGGAAAGGATGAGAAGTGACTTGCAAGGTTAGAGAAATGGTCAAATGTATGGCAGCTTAGATTCAATGCTAAGAAGTGCAAGGTAATGCACCTGGGAAACAAAACCCAGGGAAGAGTAACAATGGGGGTGAGATACTAACAACTACAAAATGGAAAGGGACCTGGGGTAGTCATATCAGATGACTGAAAGGTGGGCAAGCAATCTGAGAGGGCAGTAAGGAGGGCTGGGGGGATACTGGGATGCATAGAGAGAGGCATCACCAGTAGAAAATAGGAAGTTGTTATCCCTCTGTACAGACAGCTGGTGAGATCCCATCTGGAGTACTGCATGCAGTTCTAGAGACCCAATCTCTGCAAGGACATAGACAAGATGGAAGCTGTCCAGAGGAGGGCAACTAAAATGGTGCAGGGTCTGCACCAGAAGACATATGGACAGAGACTAAAGGAGCTTAATATGTATAGACTCGAGGAAAGGAGGGAGAGGAGGGACATGATAGAAACTTTCAAGTACCTCAAGGGAATCAACAAAGTCCAAGACGGTAGCATCTTTCAAAAAAAGAGGTGTGCAAGAACAAGGGCACAATTTGAAGATGGAGGCTCAGAGGTAATGTAAAGTATTTTTCACAGAAAGGGTTGTGGATGCATGGAACGGCCTTCCGGAGGAGGTTGTGGAGTCAAAAACAGTGGTTGAATTCAAGCATGCATGGGACAGTCATAAGGCAATTCTAGGGGGTGGGGGTAGAAAGAAGTAGGCTGCTGGTTAACTAGGATCTGCAGCTTATCCATTAGGTAGGGAAATGGGCAGACTGGGTGGGCCAAGCAGTCCTTATCTGCCGTCAAATTCTATGTTTCTATGTTAACAAGCCTTTGTGTGAAGTAAATAAACAAAATGAAATGATGTAAAAAAACACTATGGTTCTCAAAGGTGGTGGCAGGGAAGGTTAAGGATAAAAATATATCATTCAGGAAGTACAAGGAATCACAGAAAGAGCAGGACAGAGAGCTGTATCAGTTAAACCAGAAGGAAGCAGGGAAGGCAGTCAGAACAGCAAAGGCCCAAACTAAGGAAAAGATAGCCAACTCAGTTAAGAAGTGGGATAAAATCTTTTATAGGTACATCAGGGACTGAAGAAAGACCAAGGGAGGGATTGTGAGGCTTAATAAAGGGGAAGGGGTGGGCAGAGGGTGACTGTGAAAAGACAGAGATACTAAATAAATATTTTTGCTCAGTATTCACAAGTGAAGAAGGGGAGGTACCTAAACCAAACAACAGAAACACTCTGGATAAGGGGTTAATACCATCCCATTCACAGAAGAAGAGTTCTGAAAGAACTCTTAAAACTGAAGGTGGACAGAGCAATGGAGCCTGATGGGATTCATCCCAGAATTCTAAAAGAACTAAGGGTAGAACTAGTGACACCGCTGACTACCCTCTTAAACAAATCATGGAAGGATGGGGTGGTACCTGAGTACTGGAGGAGAGCAGTTGTGATTCCACTTCACAACAGTGGAAGCAGGGCAGAGGCAGCAAACTCCAGACCTGTTAGTTTGACCTCAGTGATAGGGAAAATGATGGAATCACTTCTGAAGTAAAGAATTGTTGAGTACTTAGAGGCCAGAGGGTCACAGGACCCAAGGCAGCATGGATTCACAGGAGGAAGGTCATGTCAGATGAATCTAATAGAGTTCTTTGACTGGGTGACCAAAGTAGTAGATCGGGGAGGGGCTGTGGACATGACCTACCTAGACTTTAGCAAGGCATTTGACATAGTCCCACACAAAAGATTAATATACAAGTTAGCCAGCCTGGGAGTGAGTCCCAAGATGGTAGCCTGGGTAAAAAATTGGCTGGAGAACAAGACACAGAGGGTGATAGTAAACAGAGTCCACTCTGAAGAAAGGGCGGGATACTAGTGGGGTACCGCAGGGTTCAGTTCTAGGACCGGTCCTCTTCAATGTCTTTACAAGTGACATTGCAGAGGGACTAGAAGGAAAAATATGTCTCTTTGCAGATGACACAAAGATCTGCAACAGGGTTGATACACAAGGTGGGGTGGAAAGGATGAGAAGGGACTTGGCAAGATTGGAGGAATGGTCAAATGTATGGCAGTTTAGATTCAATGCCAAGAAGTGCAAAGTAATGCACCTGGGAAACAAAAACCCATGGGAAGAGTACACTATAGGGGGGTGAGATACTAACAACAACAAAAATGGAAAGGGACCCGGGGGTAGTCATATCAGATGACCTAAAGGTGGGTAAGCAATGTGAGAGGGCAGTAAGGAGGGCTAGGGGGATACTGGGATGTACAGGAAGAAGCAGCACCAGTAGAAAACAGGAAGGTGTTATCCCTCTGTACAGACAGCTGGTGAGATCCCATCTGGAGTACTGCATGCAGTTCTAGAGACCCAATCTCCGCAAGGACATAGACAGGATGGAGGCAGTCCAGAAGAGGGCAACTAAAATGGTGCAGGGTCTGCCCCAGAAGACATATGAAGAGAGACTTAAGTAGCTTAATATGTATACCCTCAAGGAAAGGAGTGGCAGGGGGGACATGATAGAAACTTTGAAGTCCAAGAGGGTAGCATCTTTCGGAAAAAGAGATGTGCAAAAACAAGGGGGCACAATTTGAAGATAGAAGGAGGATGGCTCAGAGATAATGTGAGGAAGTATTTTTTCACAGAGAGGGTTGTGGATGCATGGAACAGCCTTCCCTTGGGGGTTGTGGAGTCGAAAACAGTGGGGGAATTCAAGAATGCATGGGACAGACATAAGGTAATTCTAGGGGTTGGGGGTAGGAGGAAGTAGGCTGTTGATTAACTAGGATCTGCAGCTTATCCATTACGTAGGGAAATGGGTAGACTGGGTGGACCAAGTGGTCCTTATCTGTCGTCAAATTCTATGTTTCTATGATGAGCTGTTCTGACTTGGACTAATTCAAGAAATCCCTGAATACCTTCTTTGCAAGCAAATAGTATTATCTCCAAGCGAGGAAGTTATTTTGGGGTCTGGACTGGCCTGAAAGTATTGCGCCAAGGGTGCTGCTTGTTATACAGTACTTTACAGTGCGACTTCCTTGAGCCTGGACACACCCAATGCAGCAGGCAGGGGATGAAGGCAATGTACCACAAGATACCCTTCACGAAATGGAGAGGAGGGACCCTCTTCCATATGTAGTGTACACTGAATCAGTAACCAGACAATGCAGAGTTCTGTCTGGCGATAGTCATGGAGGCACAGGTCGGGAAGCATAGGAAAACCAGGAACAGTTGATACTGTGGTAAATGTATTGTTAAATGTCTTTAGCAAGTTACAAATTTCTGCAGTTTGTTCGTAGGTTAAGGAAATATTCACCTTCACAGCATCAGCAGTAACAGTTTGTTCCAGTCTATCAAAAGCTACGTCAATATCTTTATCAATTTCTGGTAAAACTAGCAAAACAGCTTTTGGTGTTTTTTCAGACGATTTCTTGAGAAGATTAGGATTTTTCCTATTAGGGATCTCAATCTCATAGTTAATTGTGCCAGTACATCTAAACACTTTATAAGGCCCTTGCCTCTTCATTAACAGTTTCTTTTCTGTAGTGGGTAACAGTAGAAAGACTTTTTCACCTGGCTCAAAAACTTTTTCCTTTACTCCATGGTCATAATACACCTTCTGCTTGTTTTGAGCCTCTTCCAGATTACTATGGGCGATTTCAACATATTTTGCAAGCTTCTTTCTCATGGCACACATATAAGATGTAATAGATTGTTTCTGATGGGGGTTATCTTCCCAGGTTTCTTTTATTACATCTAGTGGCCCTCTAGGTTGTCTACCAAACAGCATTTCAAATGAAGAAAAACCTGTTGATGTCTTTGGCACTTCTCTAACAAAAAGCAGGTAAGGTAAGTATTGGTCTCAGCCTTTCCCTTCCCCTTTTACAAACCTTTTTAACATGCATTTCAGGGTTTGATTAAAATGATCAACAAGACCGTCTGTCTGAGGGTGATGAGGGGAGGTTCTTATGGCAGTCATACCTAGTAGTCGGTACAGCTCCTTCAGTAATGCTGCACCAAAATTATTACCCTGATCAGTGATAATTTCTTTAGGCATGCCCACTCTGCTGAAAGTTTTGGCTAGCTCTGCTGCCACTTTTAGGGCTGTGACAGTACACACTGGCACTCCCTCTGGATATCGAGTAGCACTGTCACATACTATGAAAGTGAATTGATTACCCTTTTTACTTTTGTCTAAGGAGCCAACCACATATATTGCAATTCTCTCAAAAGGCACATCTATCAAGGGTAGGGCCACCAGGTGCACCTTGTCTCTTTTAGTCACTGGGGCTACTTTCTGACACTCGGCACAGGAACTGCAATAGATAGCAACATCTTCATGAATTCTAGGCCAGTTAGATCTGTACAGCAATCTGGCAAAGGTGCGATCCCTCCTTGAGTGACCAGCCATAGGACTATCATGTGCTATCTGTAACAACTCAGATCTATACTTTTGTGGTATAACCAATTGTTCTATCTGGTCCTGTGTCTGCGTTTTAACCCAAACTCTGTACAGTAACCCATTACATTTTTTAAACATAGGTTCACCCTGTTTTGGTTTCACCCCCAGCTGCTTAAAATAACGCTGGAGAGAAACATTGTTAGCTGGTTCTGAAAGAAAATCACAATCAGTGATGAGTTTAGTTTCAGCATTTTTACAGGTTAACCCCTTGTGTCCATCAGTCTTTTGTTGCCACTGTTTCTTCAGGCATCGTCTTTCTTTCCTGGACTTCTGGATCTTGGAGCTGGGCTCAAACAAGTCAATTCAAATCAAAATCAGCGAAAGGAAAAGTGTCCCCACCATCTGAGATTTTCTTTGCCTGAGCTCTTGTCACTACAGCTGCTGAAACATTAGGATTCACTCCCTCTTTGATCAACTCAGTAAATCCTGGAAGTCATTTCCAATGATCACAGGTACAGGTAACTTACTGTAGGTACTACCCCCACTTTCATTTGGTGTGCCACACCCTTAATAGTCAGAGACACTTGGCTAGTGGGATAGTATCGCGTGTCCTGGTGGATGCAGATGACACCAGTACCTGGTCCTTTGAACGTTGTTTTCCTAGCACTTCAGCATGCACTAGGGTCTCTCTGCTTCCTCAATCTACAAGTCCCTTCACAGTCTTATCTCCCACCTTCACATCTGTTAAGTACTTACCCCAATTTGCTAAGGATAAATCTGCTCCAGTGTCACTCTTTTTACTACAGCAATTTCTTGCAGTATGACCAGGCTTATTACAGTTACAGCAAATAAAGTCTTTGGGAGCAAATGTGTTACCCTGACCAGAGTTCTTATCAGACTTTGAGTTTAAATGGGAAAAAGGGTGTCTTACCAGTGCTTGGCTGTTACCTCGCTGCTGTGGCATCTGTCTGGCCATTTGGTAGTCTTCTGCCAAAGAAATAGCCTTTTTATCATTTTGCCTTGGATGCAGTAGCTCACACTGGGTATGCACCACCCCTCATGAGGGAGCAATCTCCCTGGCTCACCACAGAGGGCTGCTACTGCACCGGGTCTGGGCTGTCTCCCACTCTGGCTAGCTTGCACTTCGATTGGGAGCACTCCCCAGCGTGGTTGCCTGACTTGTGTAGACCCAGCTCACTCCTGAAGCTGGGTCACTGGTACAGAAGTATGTAGCACTACCGCTGAGCCATTAGGCAGCCCACGCACTGTATTATTTTATTATCCTGTTGATGCCCCCTTATGAAAAGTGATGCTTCTGGACCCATCCCTTCCCACTTCTAGTACTTACTGCACCTGCTCAGTGCCACATGTGTAGCTTCTGCACTGTGGTGGTTCTTAGGAGGGTGTCTCCGCTAAGCTGCCCCTCATCAGTCTTCTAGTTCATGGAGGTGAGCTGGCACTCAGGAGGTCAGGGCCCAAAGACACTGGGGCAGCATCCTACATGTGTCTGAGATTCGTGTTCCTCCACATCCTCAGGATGTCAGTGAGAGGTATGCGTGTACTGCGTGGCTATGAAAGTTATTCTGACTGCATTACCACCAGGAGGCAGTTTCACAGTGGATTAAGCTGCCCTCCCTACCTTCCCAGAGGAGGAGAGTGCCTTCTGGGATGTTCAATTCTCCTCCTTATGGCCGGCCCCCAATGTCTTGAACCCATGTCACCGGCATGGCGAGCAGCAGCAGCCCTGCCGTTGTGCTGCCAGGCCAGCCATGTGTGCCGTATTTTTGTGTTTCAGAAGCTGGATAGCTTCCAGAAGGGAAAAGTCATTTCAAATTACTATTGTTAGGATTACAGGGAGCCGAACTATAGTGGAGCTGACAAGGATACAATGCAGTTGCGAGGTACAGTATGGAGGTCAGTGAGAGAACTGGAAAATTCAGTTTCCATTGTATGCAAGCTGAATACTTGGTTTATTTCAAAGTTTAACCAGGAAAGACATGCCGTGCTGGTAACAGCTCATTTCCAAATGCATCCTGTGTGGGGGTGGGGGTGGGGAATACTATAAAGTAAGAGAGGAAAAATGCATTACCAGAATACTTGGTCAGTTTAATGCCAAGCAATATAGCACACCAAAATAGGAGCCAGGTGTAATAAGTACAGAAGTGCAGACTAATATTCAGTGCAGTGCAAAATAGCACAAGGTGCAAACTCAGTAGTTTAAAGGTGCAATTAGAAAGTAACAGAGAAACAAAACAGCACAAAATGCAGAGACTAGTTTAACAAGCATTTGTCAATGCCGAACATTCGCTTGCAGGTATTTGCAGTGGTGTTTGGCAGGTGTGGTGCTTTACCCTAATGCCCTGTGCGATTGCTGGTATTTGCACAATAAATTTTCAGCATGACCCTTTTGTTACCACCATTGTGCGCTACATAGGCGGAAACACGTTTTGGGCAGGATGTGAAAAATGACAGCTGTACTGCTCATAAGGAAGTGTGGTAAAATGGCAATGTTGAAAATCTGGAGTGGAAATATTGAAAATTCGCAAACCTACGAGCTTGCCTGGGAACTGTGCAACACACGCTCGAAAAACAGTCATTGTGGGAATTTTTCACCAGATTTTCAACATTGGCATTTTAAAACCTCTGCTAATGAACAGTGTCACTGTGATTGTTCTACTGTGTCCCATACATTGATTTTGCACACCGACTGCGCCATTGTGCACTACATGGGCGGAAACACGTTTTGGGCAGGATGTGAAAAATGACAGCTGTACTGCTCATAAAGAGGTGTGGTAAAATGGCAATGTTGAAAATCTGGAGTGAAAATATTGAAAATTCGCAAACTTACAACGTGCATAGAACTGCACAACGCACGCTCATGAAACAGTTATTTGTAGGAATTTTTTCACCACATTTTCAACATAGCCATTTTAAGATCTCTGCTCATGAACAGTGACACTGTGATTTTCTTAATGTGCCCCATACACTGAGTTCGCACACCGACTGTGCCATTGTGCGCTACAGGGCGGAAACACGTTTTTGGCAAGATGTGAAAAATGACAGCTGCACTGCTCATAAGGAGGTATGGTTAAATGGCAATGTTGAAAATCTGGAGTGAAAATATTGAAAATTCGCAAACTTACGAGCGTGCATTGAACTAGAAGTTGACGGCAGATAAGAACCGCAAGGCCCATCCAGTCTGCCTATTTCTTTTCTAACTTATAAATGTGCCATCGGCCTTTGCTCTGTCAGTGGCCTATCATTCATAGTCATTTGTATTGCTCCCTTATGCCTATCCATGCCTGTTTGAAGCCCTGCTCTGTATTCATAGCCACCACTTCTTGTGGTAAGCCATTACATGCATCCACCACCCTTTCTGTGAAAAAGAATTTCCTCACATTCCCCCTTAATCGACCCCCCTCTAACCTCATGCTGTGTCCTCTTGTCCTGCTATTTTTCTTATATTTAAACATATTAGACTCTTTCACCTTGTTAATGCCCTTAAGGTGTTTGAATGCCTAGATCATATCACCTCTCTCCCTCCTTTGCTCAAGGGTATACATATTGAGCTCTGTTAATCTGTCTTCATATGTGTTCTGATGCAATCCCTGCACCATTTTGGTTGCCGTTCTCTGGACTGCCTCAATTTGGTTAATGTCCTTGTGAAGGTGTGGTCTCCAATACTGCACGCAGTACTCCAGATGGGGCCTAACCAGTGTCTTGTAAAGAGGTTTATTACCTCCCTCTTACGACTTGTGATACCCCTACTAATACACCCTAACACCCCCCTAGCCTTACCTACTGCTTTAGAGGTCTGCTTGGATGATTTCAGGTCATCAGTGATGATGATGATGCCCAAGTCTCTTTCTTCCTTTGTGACTGCTAGCAACTCCCCTCCCAGCCTATAGGTGGCTTCAGGGTTTCTCTTCCCCATGTGCATGATCGTGCACTTCTTTGCATTAAATCCCAGTTGCCACTCTTCTGTCCATTTTGCTAGTTTATCCAGATCTCTTCTCATTCTGCCCACCCCATCTGGATCATCTACTCTGTTGCAGATCTTTGTGTCATCTGCAAACAGACAAGCCTCACCCTCTAGTCCATCTGCAAGGTCACTAATGAAGATGTTGAAGAGGACTGGCCCCAGAACTGATCCCTGAGGTACCCCACTTGTGACTTGCATCTCTTCTGACTGCATACCATTTACCACCACTCTCTGTTTTCTGCCCATCAACCAGTTTGCCACCCAGTTGACCAACTTCTGACCCACCCCGAGCTTATTTATCAATCTTCTATGTGGAACAGTGCCAAAAGCTTTGCTGAAGTCAAGGTAGGCGACATCAACTGCTCCCCTTGGTCCACCACTCTGGTTACCCAGTCAAAGAAATCTATGAGATTAGTTTGACAGGACCTTCCTTTTGTAAACCCATGCTGTCTTGGATCCCGTGCCCCTATGGATTCCAGGTGTTGCACTATCCTTTCCTTAAGGAGTGCCTCCATAATCTTGCCCATTACTGAGGTAAGACTGACTGATCTGTAGTTCCCCACCTCCTCCCTGCTACCACTCTTGTGGAGCGGGAAAATTTCTGTCCTCTGTTCTACAGCTGTTCTCAAACCCAGTACCCTTGCTATCAGAGTCGGCAGCTCTACCTCTTAACCATTGTATCTGGCTTCTGCGCAATGCGCAACTAACATACTATTTGCCAGCAGATTAGGCCTTATGGTCTATCGAGTCTGCTCGAACCTAGATCCTTAGTTGGGTGCCGAGACCCTCCCATCCCTTGTGCTCCAGAAACCCCTATCATCCATCCCCACCCCCCTGGGACAGGCCATCATCTGATACATCCACTTTTTGTGTCTGTCCCACCCTCTCTTGAAGCCCTCCACTGTGGATCTCTGAACCAGCTCACCAGGCAGTGCATTCCAAGGGTCCACCACCCTCTCAGTGAAAAACCTCCTCCTCTTTTCCCCCCTCACCCTTCCACCTTCCAACTTCAAACCATGTCCTCTGGTGATACCTCCCTGCTTTAGTCTAAAGATCCCATCCATGTTTACCCTATTTATTCCCTTGAGGTACTTGAAGACCTCAATCATGTCCCCCCTGTCTCTCCTCTCCTCCAATGAAAACAGGCAGAGCTCCTCAAGTCTGTCCTCGTAAGTCAAATCCCTAGCCTCGTGATCATCTTTGTTGCCCTCCTCTGTACCCTCTCCAGGAGCTGTATGTCCCTCTTCAAGTGTAGTCTCCAGTACTGTACACAGTACTCAAGGTGTGGTCTAACCAGTCCATTGTACAGTGGCAGAATCACTTCCTTGCTCCTAGAGGTGATCCCCTTCATGCGCATCCCAACATCCTGTTTGCCTTGCTAGCTGTCTCCTGCACTGCTCAGAGTTATTCATACATCGTCCACCATGACCCCTAGGTCTTTTTCCCCTGTTGAGGCTTCCAGCACCTCCCCTCCCAGGGTGTACCTGTGTTTAGGGTTTCCCCGACCAAGATGCAACACCTTGCACTTGGCGATATCGAAATTCAATTTCCATGTGTGAGCCCAGCTTTCCAGGGTGTCCAGGTCCCCTTGCAGGGCCAACCTCCCCTCTTCTCCCTCAACTACTGCTCCCATCTTGGAGTCATCCGCGAAGAGACTCATTTCACACCCTATACCATCCCTGATGTCCGATATGTATGCATTAAACAGGATTGGACCCAGGACCGAGCCCTGTGGTACCCCACTACCAACCTCTCTAGGGTTAGAGAGCTCCCCACAGACCACTACTCTCTGAGTGCGTCCAGCTATCCAGTTTTCAATCCATCTGACCATCAAAGGGCCTACTCCTAACCCCATCAGTTTCTCCACCAGACCATTGTGGGGGACAGAGTCAAACGCCTTGCTGAAGTCCAAGAATAATACATCCACAGGCTTACCCCTGTCCAGTTCTGATGTTACCCATTCATAGAACTCCACAAGGTTGGTTTGACATGATCTACCTGGCACAAACCCATGCTGCCGGCTATCCAGACCTCCACCTCCTCCAAGTAAACCCCAATCGTTCCTTTAGTATACTCTCCATTAATTTTCCCACCACGAGGTTAAACTGATGGGTCTATAGTTTCCTGGTACTTCCTTGACCCCCTTATGGATTGGTACCACATGTGCCTCTCGCCAATCCCATATGTCCCTCCCTGTCTCAAGTGACCTGCTGAAAAGCTCCGCCAGGTGCAGCCAGTATGTCCGCCAATTCCCATAGTACTCTCGGATGAATGCCATCCGTTCCAGAGATTTGTCTTTCTTTAGGGCCTTGAGGGCAACCACACCTTCTTGGGGGATGGCATCATCCATCCCCTCCACCTTACTGGTCTTTTTATCCTTATCCAGATGTGACACCCTGTGTACTTTCCCTCCCTTTTGCTCCATTTCTGTTGCTCCCCTGATCCCACTCCCTGCCGCTTCTATCCCCTTTGTGCCTTGCTTTGTAGATATCCCATCCCCCTCCCTAGTGAACACAGAGGCAAAGTACTCGTTAAATACTTCTGCCTGGTCCCTCGCCTCTTCCACCCACCCTCCTTCTGATCTCAATCTGCTGAGATGGCCCTTAGTTTTTCTCCGCTCCCCAATGTACCGGAAGAACCCCTTTTCCCCTCCATGTATCCCCTGTGCCAGCCGTTGCTCTTTACTGGACTTTGCTCCCCTCACCATACGGGTGACTTTTCTAGATGCAAGCTGGTACATTTCCTTATCCCTATCCCCTCTCGTTGTTTTATATTTTTTGTAAGCCGCCTTCTTTTCTCTGACTGCTACCTGGACCTCACTGGACCACCAGCATGGTTTATGTGACCTTGCTCCCTTACGTTTCAACTTAGCGCAGATCCTGACTGCCTCATGAAGTCCCCGTTTTATGACCTCCCATCTCCTTTCCACACTTGTCGTTGAGGTAATCCCCTTCAAGTGATCCTTGAGAATATTTCCCATGCCCATAAAGTCTGCCCCCCTGAAGTCCACTGCCAGTGTCCTAGATCTCACCACCACTCCAATGCTTATTTGAAACCAGACAGTATTGTGGTCACTCCCAGTCAGGGGGTCCTGTACAACCATGTCCCTTACCAGATCCCCATCTGCCAGAACCACATCCAGGACATGCCCCTCCCTTGTGGGCTCCATCACATGCTGTGTTAAGAACATCCTGGAAGCCATCCAGCAGCCTCTGCTCCTTGGCCACTAGAGGACATGGTTCCCCAGTTTGTACCTGGCATATTAAGGTCCTCCATCAACACCACTCCTTCCCCTTTTGGACCACACTGGGCAATGATGTTGTCCAGCAAACCATCCTCTAGAACATCACTCATCCCGGGGGGCCTATATGCTACTCCCAGCTTGACCTTATCTCCTGCTGGGGATCGTAAGGTGACCCATAAGGCCTCCACGTTTCCCTCTGCCTCTTCTACCATAGCAATTTCTATGTCATCTCTAATGAACATAGCCACTCCACCCCCTCTGCCCTCCTTTCTATCCTTCCTAAGCATAGTGTACCCCCGTACATTTAGGTCCCAGTCATGGTTTTTGTTGGCCCACGTTTCTGTGACTGCGCAATGAACACTCGTAAAACAGTCATTTTTAGGAATTTTGTCACCAAATTTTCAACACAGCCATTTTAAGACCTCTGCTCATGAACAGTGTCACTGTGATTTTCTTAATGTGTCCCATACATTGATTTCGCACACCGACTGCGCCATTGTGCGCTACATGGGTGGAAACACGTTTTGGGCAGGATGTGAAAAATGACAGCTGTACTGCTCATGAGGAGGTGTGGTAAATGGCAATGTTGAAAATATGGAGTGAAAATATTGAAAATTCGCAAACTTACAGGCGTCGTAGGAACTGCACAACGCACACTAAATAAAACAGTCATTTTGGAATTTTTCACCAAATTTTCCAACACAGCCATTTTAAGACCTCTGCTCATGATCAGTGTCACTGTGATTTTCTTAATGTGTCCCATACATTGATTTCTGCACACCGACTGCGCCATTGTGCACTACATGGGCGGAAACACGTTTTGGGCAGGATGTGAAAAATGACAGCTGTACTGCTCATGAGAAGGTGTGGTAAAATGCCAATGTTGAAAATCTGGAGTGGAAATATTGAAAATTCGCAAACCTACGAAATGTATGGAACTGTGCAACGACGTCAGAAACAGTCATTTTTAGGAATTTTTCACCAAATTTTCAACATTGCCATTTTAAAACCTCTGCTAATGAACAGTGTCACTGTGATTTTCTTACTGTGTTCCATACATTGATTTCACACCCGACTGCGCCATTGTACTACATGGCGGAAACACATTTTGGCAGGATGTGAAAATGACAGCTGTACTGCTCATAAGGAGGTGTGGTAAAATGGCAATATTGAAAATCTGGAGTGAAAATATTGAAAATTCGCGAACTTACGAGTCTGCGTAGGAACTGCACAACGCACGCACGTAAAACAGTTATTTGTAGGAATATTTTCACCAAATTTTCAACATAGCCATTTTAAGATCTCTGCTCATGAACAGTGACACTGTGATTTTCTTAATGTGTCCCATACACTGAGTTCGCACAGCAACTATGCCATTGTGCGCTACATGGGCGGAAACACATTTTGGGCAAGATGTGAAAATGACAGCTGCACTGCTCATAAGAAGGTGTGGTAAAATGGCAATGTTGAAAATCTGGGTGCAAATATTGAAAATTCCTAAAATACCACGATGCGTCAGACTAGCATAGCGCACACTAGTAAAACAGTCATTTTAGGAATTTTTTCACCAAATTTTCAACATAGCCATTTTAAGGCCTCTGCTCATGAACAGTGTCACTGTGATTTTATTAATGTGTCCCATACATTGATTTTGCACATCAAATGCGCCATTGAGCGCTACATGGGCGGAAACACGTTTTGGATGAGATGTGAAAAATGACAGCTGTACTACTCATAAGAAAGTGTATTAAGATGGCAATGTTGAAAATCTGGAGTGGAAATATTGAAAATTCGCAAACCTACGAATGTGCGTAGGAACTGCGCAACGCACGCTCGTAAAACAGTCATTTTTAGGAATTTTTTCACCAAATTTTCAACATAGCCATTTTAAGACCTCTGCTAATGAACAGTGTCACCATGATTTTCTTAATGCATTCCATACATTGATTTCGCACACCGACTGCGCCATTGTGCACTACATGGGCGGAAACACGTTTTGGGCAGGATGTGAAAAATGACAGCTGTACTGCTCATAAGGAGGTGTGGTAAAATGGCAATGTTGAAAATCTGGAGTGAAAATATTGAAAATTCGAGAACTTACGAGCCTGCGTAGGAACTGCGCAATGCATGCTTGTAAAACAGTCATTTTTTGGAATTTTTGCACCAAATTTTCAACATGGGATTGTTGGGACCCCTTCTCATGAATGATGTCACTGTCATTGTGTTATTCAGGCCTGAAGGGTGATTTCGCGCAGTGACTGCACAGTGACTGCGAAATCACCCTTCGGGCCCGAATAACGCCATGACAGTGACATCATTCATGAGAAGGGGTCCCAAAAACCCCATGTTAAAAATTTGGTGCAAAAATTCCAAAAAATGCCTGAGATATGCAATAAAGTTGAAAACCCCCTATCTAGCCCATTATACAGCTTACCGGCATTTCCTCAGTTCGCGGTCGGTTTTGAAGAATGCAGACATGTTCCCAGTCCACCGAAGATCATCGCGCCGAGCTCCAGAGGTAAGTATGGGGTGAGGGGGGGTGTGGGGAGGCTGGGTGCGCAGTAGGTGGGTGCTGGTTGTGGGAGGGGGGACTGGGAGAAGCGCCATGGACTGTTTTTGCTTTACAGGTGGAAAAACAAAAAAAAGACTACGTGGGATGTTTGCCACGCTGGGGTGGGCTCCCAGCATGGCAGAAGGATGGCTGGGAGGGCTGAGGAGCCCACGGGGGATTGGGCACCCCCGTCGGAAAACAACACGGGACGTTTGCCACGCTGGGGTGGGCTCCCAGCATGGCAGAAGGATGGCTTGGGGGGGCCGTGGAGCCGACGGGGGATTGGGCACCCCCGTCGGCAAACAACGCGGGATGTTTGCCATGCTGGGGTGGGCTCCCAGCGTGGCACCAAAGCTTTGGGGGGGCGGCGTGACGCGGGGGGGCAGCTTGACGCAGGGGGCGGCATAACGTGGTGCTCTGTATGGCAGCAGTGGTTTTCTTTGAAGCGAAGACCACTGCTGTCATGCACTGCTCCCGCACTCATTGGTGCAGGACCGCCACGTCTGCTCAACGGAGCAGTGGATTGAAAGGGAGAGGCACACCTTCAAAGTGTGCTACTCTCCCAAAACGTTCCTTGCGTATGTGTGCAAGTGAACGTAAAAATGCAGTTAGACAGTGGCAAGGAAACTTCCTGTATTCTGATTGGTTAGTGGGTGCCTGGAAGAGTGATGTTATTTCACAGTAACATCACTGTATGTAGACCAGGCACACACATTACTGCATGACACATCAGTGCCACTACTCTAGACGTTTCTGCTGCTCTGAACATCTTCACCTATGAAGTCCAGTAAGATGCAGCTTCACAGAGCCGTCTCACTACAGACATCGTGCACTCACTGCCATCCCATTTTCCCCTCAGCATTCTCGCATACAAAATGGAGCTCAAAAGTTTTCTTTTCCTCTCCTCTCCTCTCCTCACTCCTAGCTCTTTAAAAAAAACTTATAGAAAGCCATAACAGTGGCTTCTCAGTGCCCCAATGTTGTGAAAATGCGGCTGTTGAAGCTCTTGCGCACATTAGTGCTGTGCTTGCTTCATGACTCTTTAGCTGTGCATCCCTGTGTTCCCCAGACCCCAACTTGATAAATAAATACAACTCTGAAATAAAATAAATATATAGTAAAGCAAAGCCATACCTGTAATCAGCTTTCTCCTGCACAACAGCATCATGGTGGCTGTGCTCTTTGGCTCAGATAACAAATGGCTGCATTTTTAAATAGCTCAATAAAAAGCAACAACAGACTAAACAATGTTACAGTGGCAGACAGTAGCCAGCATGTATTATGCCACCATGAGATGCAGGGACAGACCCAGACCTATGCGTGGTGGAAGAAGGAAAGCTGTAGAGAAGGAAACAGAAGGCAGTATATACTGGCATTACCATCTAGTGGGCAAAACTGAAACTGTGGACTTTTTTTTGTAAACATATACCTATATACAGCAAAAATTAAGAAAAAATATATTTTCAGTTTTTTTTCCATCTTTTTTTCCTGTATAAGTGAGCCATTGTATAACAGCAACAAGTCACTCCAGGGATGTGTGCTATTGTGTAATGTCTGATGTCAGTCCTCAGGTGTTGAACCCACTCATCCTGCAGCCTTGTGCTTCAGCAACCCAAGGCATGATGTTATTACACAATAACACACATCCTGTCGTGCCTTATTGCTTAATTAGATAGCAACAGTGAAACAAACCTAAGTGAGGTGTAACATCAGGATGTGTAACATGAGGAGGACCCAAAGCAAAATCAGGGCAGGCGCAAGCTGGGGAGGAGGGAGGCTGCCAAGATCAGGGTCAGCAGGAGGAAGATATAAAGTCATATATATATATATATATACTTGTGCAAGCTGGACATCACAAACCAGTACTTTCCAGTTTCCAGACTTGGAACCCTACCCAACCAACCTTTTTCACCTCACTGAGATCAACGGTTATATTTTTTCAAGGCAGTTGAGTAAATAACATTTGCCAAATGTGTACACACAGAATCTTGTGTATTTAAACTTTTAATTGGCAACTGCTATAATCAGCATTTGAGGGACTGTTCCCAAATTAAAATCTGAAATTATTCCATCGTCTTGTTTGCTCTTAAAACAACTGGTGCGTGAGTGAGCAAAGTGACTAGCTATGTCTCCGACCTCGTTTGTTGAAATCTGCATAGCACCTGTCAGACATTGTACTCCAGGGGCAGGGGTCACCGTAATCAGTAGGGAGCGAGAATACAGGTTGTTTTGATCAGCACAGCATGTGTCTTGGAGGCTAATCTGAAATTAATTAGATTTGCACTGAATAAAACTCATTTGGATTTGTAAACATTATGATTGGGGTACAGGGATAATGGAGATTAAAAATGGATTAAAGTAACTAATTTCAGTGTTGATGCTTTCATAATGTCAAAAGCATGCTTCTTTCTATTAACATTTTTCAAATGCATTTTAGCTTTTCTTTTCTCTTTGTGAAGGGGTTTTGATCAAAAAGCTAGAAATATACTAGCAGAGAGGTTATGTAGTCAAACTGAACTGATGAGGACAATAATAGCTGCCTGTAGGTTCTAGCAGAGTATCACATACATACTCAATTGTCCCTGGTTACATGGGCCAGACCTCATTTTATTCCCCCAAATTGCTCTGTCCCTCATCTGTCCCTCATGGAAAAGATGCTACCCACAAAGAGAATGCTCTGTAAATTTAGACTTTAAAGCATAAATTCATAATATTCTAAGATACTAACTTTAAAAATAAACTTTAGACAATGGTTTCCCCCATATTCTGAGCTTGTGTCTCCATGTTTGAGAATGTGTCCCTCATTATGAGGGCCATTGTCTTTCCCTCATATTAGTGATTAAAGGTTAGGAGGTATGATCACGGTCACAGGAGCATTCTGAATCAGATAAATATCACGCCTCGACTCATATACAGTATGTGTTGTACTTTGGTTTACAATTTATATACCAGGGCTAGCCTAACAGGGGGCAGCATTTGCAGGGGCCTGACATTCAAAGACCTTGACATGGACCATAGGCTAAGTCAAAATGTACAACTTGCCAATGCATTGATAAAATCCACGCAACTGGTGGAAACGCTGTTGTCAGCATTTCGTGCTCACAAGTAACAATTCCGTGGCTGGCAGTATAGGTATGATATGTCTGGTAATACCAAGCATAGCAGTTTGGCACAGCTGTGCATAAAGTCTGTCCACCAGCTGGGGTAAATCATGGTAAGGGGCTGTGAAACAGTTCCAGCTATGAAAATAGCACACATACTGTTGTGCAGTGGAGTTCCCCCATGCATACCATTTCTTCTACCTGCACAGTATGTATTTTTTCAGGTTCTTTGAAAATTACCCACACACACAGACACACACACACACTGTTTCTGCTGCCTGTGCACATTTTTGGAGGCCCTTTGAAAAGCATGCCTCTTGTTTTCAGTGGGGTCCTGCTTCTACCATTTTTAAGCTGGGGGAGGGGGTGTGGAACACTGGTAGGTTAAAGCAGCAGTATTTGGTAGTCACCATATAGGTTTGTTTTTCAGTCATGTTTTTCTGACAACAGCATCAACATGACCATTGTTCTTTTCATTATCTTTTACTCCTGACCAGACGCATGGGATTTTGAAGTTTTAAAAAGTTGCCGTTCCCTTGCCATGCCCACCATGACAAAAATTAAATATCTTAGCATGGTTCCATGCTGTTTACCGTCACACACATGTGGCAGCACCATCCTGAAACAGCCACAGTATGACTCTAGTAAGTACAATCAAAAGGTTACCTCACTTAAAGAGATATAAAAAAATTTTGAGTGGCGGCCATATTTGATGACTTGAGTCATTAAATACAAAATTAGATATGACATCTGTTTTAAAAATATCTGAGAAAATGAAAACACATACTGGGGGTGAATCTAAGGATGTTACTAATACTGATCCCTCCTTTATCTGCCCCCCTTTATCTGCCACCCTCGCTTAATGCCAGTGAGTTCCTGTCCAGTTTTCCAGAAATGTCATCTCCCCCTTTAACTACCACCCTGTATTATGTGCACCCTCTTTTATCCACCAAAATTTAGGATATACAGAGGCTGGTGGACAAAAGAGAGCACTGTACATTTTTGCTGAAAAAAACTATATGACAAGTCTTCCTCTGTTCTACCATTCATAAGTTCGTATTTTCTTACAATTTTTTTAATTTTTGCAGACTAACAAACATTGCTTCTTTAAGTAACTTGTTCAGGGTCGTGCAGTACATAAATGGCTCTGGTGAGATTTGAACCTGGGTCTCCTGGTTCACAGTTCTCAACTGTGAACACTAGGTATGTGGTGCTGGTTGATGTGAAAATGGGAATAAAGTTGTCTCATTGGTGGAATTAACACAGCACCAGGGCAAGCAAAGTATGTGATTTAGTACCTTTATTGGACCAACAAACATTGTCAGTTCACAAACTTTCAGGCCTACTACAAAGCCCTTCTTCAGATGATGGCAGTTTTTACAATTAAAGCACAAAGGGTTCTGAGAAATGCCACTTTGTCCCAAGCAGAAGCAGAACCCCCCCAACCTGAAAATCATCATTCGATGACAGTTTTATTGATAAAGTGGAAATACAGCAAGCATCTCTATGTGCTGTACAGAACTGTATAAAATATTTAAAACCAAAAAAAGAGTAGAAATGCAGTGTGGTCTCTCAACTAGGTGACTGCATACACCATTGGAGCAACAGAGCGACGCTGGACCCTAGTGAGCAATACATTTTTGTCATCAATGCTAATCCCACAGAGGACCACTGCAACAATGCAGCCCAGTGCATGCATCCAGATGGGGTGGGCAGGATGAGAAGAGATCTGGATAAACTAGCAAAATGGTCGGAAGAGTGGCAACTGGGATTTAATGCCAAGAAGTGCAAGATCATGCACATAGGGAAAAGAAATCCTGAAGCCACCTATAGGCTGGGAGGGGGTGCTGCTGGCAGTTGCAAAGGAAGAAAGAGACTTGGGCATCATCATCACCAATGACCTGAAATCATCCAAGCAGACCTCTAAAGCAGTAGGTAAGGCTAGGGGGATGTTAGGGTGTATCAGTAGGGGTATCACAAGTTGTAAGAGGGAGATAATAATCCCTCTTTACAAGACACTGGTTAGGCCCCATCTGGAGTACTGCGTGCAGTACTGGAGGCCACACCTTCACAAGGACATTAACCAAATTGAGGCAGTCCAGAGAAGGGCAACCAAAATGGTGCAGGGACTGCATCAGAAGACATATGAGGACAGATTAACGGATCTCAATATGTATACCCTAGAGCAAAGGAGGGAAAGAGGTGATATGATTGAAACATTCAAACACCTTAAGGGCATTAAAAAGGTGAAAGAGTCTAACATGTTTCAATATAAGAAAAATAGCAGGACAAGAGGACACAGCATGAGATTAGAGGAAGCCGATTAAGGGTAATGAGGAAGTTTTTTCACAGAAAGGGTGGTGGATGCATGGAACGGCCTACCTTAGGAAGTGGTGGCTATGAATACACTGCAGGGCTTCAAACAGGCATGGGATAGGCATAAGGGAGCAATACAGATGAGTATGAATAAATAGGCCACTGACAGAGCAAAGGCCGATGGCACATTTATAAGATAGAAAAAGAAATGGGCAGACTGGATGGGCCTTGCGGTCCTTATCTGCCGTCAACTTCTATGTTTCTATGCACTCCTTCACTTAAGAAGCCAGTCTGCAAGGCTGGCCTAGTGGCGTAACATTAGTGCTACCGCCCTCTATGCTGGCAACCCAGGAATGGGAGTGATCTCTAGTTGCTGGGGGCCATCTGGGGGCCGGGATTGAGCATCAGTGAACTAATCTCCTCTCCTCTCCTCTCCCGGGGAAGGAGGCTTGTTATTTCTGTTAAATGACTGCTACCAGGTGGAAGTCTGGTAGCAGTGTGGGTCTGAGAGTGGCAAATGAAGGGACGGTGCCGCGGAATTTCCATGGCACGCATGAAAAGCAGCCAGTGCACAACAGAGCACATTATGATTAGGCATGCTCAGAATCTGCAGATTCTGATCCATTTGGACTATTTAGGATTCTAGATAATTCCAGTTCCTATTCTGATTCAGTTTCACAAATCGGAATTGGATTTGACTTTGGAATCCTAAATTTATATCTAAAAATAGGTTTTAGGATTCAGTTTAGAAATTAGGCTTTTCGAACTACTGTCCCAAAAATCCTAAATCTGAAAATTGTATCAGAATCCAGTTCCACTCAGCGGATTACAAGCAACCGTAATTATGAGGAACCCCTTACAGTCCGATGTAGCATAATTTCTGGTTCTACTCTACTCAGCCAGTGATCAATCAAAAGAAAATGGTCTCCCTGCTATTGGATTCTAAACAATATCTTTCCAAGTCCCCCTCATTTCTGAGCATCCACTCCTTCTCAGGTACCTACCTACCTTGACATGCAGTCCTCTGGCTAAAGGTACCTTAGGGAAGGAGTTGAGAATTAGAGTCAGAGGCATGTGATAGCCCTGTCAGAACATCATCTTCCTCTAAGGAAAGAAGGAATGCCACAAAGCTAAAGGATCAGTGAAGAAGTAGAGCCATCAGCTGGCGCTCTGGTGCAGTGATAGCACTACCACCTGCAATGACGATAATCCAGGATTGGAAGCAACCTCGAGAGTTGGCGGGCCCATGGGGGGGAGGAGGATAGCGGGTCCCATGGACTGCTCTCCTCATTCGGGGGGAGGGTTGGGAAGCTGCTGGAGTTTGACTGACCCCTGGTGGAGGCTAGGGATCCAACAAATGGAGCAAGGCAGTGTAGGGAGGTGTACCAGCACATCGTTGCACCCCACACATCCCCAGGGTACAACACTAAAAAGATAAAAGATCGGACCGCACACCATGATGTCCATCCCGTGCTGTAGGCCCCACACCATCGACCATAAAATCCTCACTCCCTGAAATAACTGAGTCTCTGTTGAGGGTAGGGACCCCTGGTGGCCCCAACATGGGGGACAAGCCAGGGTGCTGTGGAGTTGAGGTAGGGGTAGTAGAGGGTGGGTGCAGGGAACAGGACTGAAGTATGGCCGGTCTGATGGAGCAGAAAAAAGGAGCAAAAAATGTCAAAAAAAGAAGTAGAGCCACCATCCAAGCCCCAACCCATTCAGCAGAAGAAACCTAACTATATCCTAAGAATACAACTACTTTTCTGACCATTAGCATGGAGGAGAGCAAAAGAACCATTTGGAGAAAACTTTGGGGGTCCATGGTTTCAGGCCACCATCTCCCCAGTCATTGAATGAACTATTACTAACCCAGGCATTCATTGGGCCTGCAGAACCACTGCATACTAGAAGGATATGAGCTTCTCCTTCTGACAGAAGGTCTTGCACTGCAGAGGAGCCAAGGTTTGCCATCTGGGGGCATGGCAAAGCCCTGCCAAGGAAATTGGGATTCAGATATCCCAAAGAAAAGGAGAGATTGGCAACAGCTGCTTCAGGTCCTGCAGCCCAAAACCATTACTGGTGGGGCACATTGATATAGGAAAGCAATCCCTTGAGGGGGTTGGGTGGTGCAACATCAAGCCAGTGAGGCAAAAGCATGCAGATCGTTGCAGTACAAAACCATAGAGAGCAAAAGTGTACTGAATGTTGCAGTAGAAAGTCTGAGAGGTGAAAGTGTACTGGGTCTTTCAGGGGCTGAGAGTGGGAATATGCCCAGTTGTAGGAGGGCGTGCACCCCTTGATGAATGATGTGGCATTTGCATGAAAGTAGGTAATACAGTAGTAATGGTAGATGGTAAGAATAATAGTGAGCCCCAAGGAAAGAACAGAACAGTTGCATGGGCAGGCTGGTAGGGTTACAGAGCAGTGGAGCGCAGGCTTGAGGAATGTCTGGAGTGAGTCAGGTCACTGGTAGTGTGCAGAGACCATGAGAGCAAGGCAGGGAAAATACCTGAGCCATACGGCAACATGAAGCCCAAAAGAAAAACAGAAATCAAAGCACAGCTACAACAACAGCTGGAGGGGCCCGTAGGCAGGCAGCTCAGCAGGCAACCCAGGCTTCAGGCAGGGGGCCAGCAAGTACCCCACCCAGACTGCAAAAGTGGGGCAACAAAGAGGATGGAAACAGGGAAAGGAGCCAGCCTCAGCCAGCACCCATGTTCCAAGTAGGGTGAGGGGTAGGTGAAGTAGCAACCACTAGAGCAGTCAAGCTAACAAGACCCCTCCCAGAAGAGGGGAAACAGTGGAGAGATGGACCAGCAGCAGACACATGGAGCAGCAAGCAAGTGGAGTGGACCTATGAGGCACCATGAAGCAGGAGCAGCAGCTGAGAGGAAGAGTTGCAATGGAAGGACACCAGGTAGTCCGCCAGAGAGCAGGTGCAGAGGAAGAATCACATGGCCATTGAACATGAGCAGCAATAGCCCCGAACAGAGTAGGAAGAAAGGGCGCCTCAGTCAGCAGCTGTGTGGCAATGTAAGTATGATGGGGAAAAGTGGGCAGAAAGCCAGCAGCTGCCCATCCTGTGCAATCGAACAGATTTCCAGAGGATGCGTGGGACATGCGTGCCTAAGAGCACTCAGCAGGGGCATGGCATGTGTTGCCTACCGCTCCCCCAAACCCCCAGGTATAGCCTGCCAGTTCTAAACTATTTGAAAGTCCATGCACCAGCAGTATTTAATCAGAGTCCCAATGGTGCTGTGAGGTGCCAAAACAATCTTTCTCACTTTTTCTTATTTTATTCAATTTCCTCAGCTCGCTATTTCATTCTTTCCCTCCACCTCATCTTCTGGGTTGTTGGGCTTTAGTTAGTTCTAACTTCTTTGCTCAAATACAGTCCAACAAAGAACCATAATGAGCAATCAAGTTCGTGTAATCACTGCCAGCCTCCAGAGGACATGGCAAGGAGCAACAGCAACCATCTCTTCACTACAGCAGCCAGTCCACTACAGACCAATATACTGCAGGAGACATCCTTTACTGTCAGAAGCAACATACCAAAGGTGCAGCATTACAGAGGGCAGTATTCAGGATGCATAAACGTTATTATGAGGAGACAGATCATTTTCAGTTTGTATGTTTTTGTAAATTTCTCCCAGTCGCCTGCTTGCATCCTGCATTGCAGGCAACATGCAATAAAGCTGGAAGGGGGGGAAATTCAGGAGAGATGTGAGGAAGTACTTCTTCACTGTGTGACAGGGAGATTCTGCCACTCTTGAGGAAAGACCTTTTCTTAAATCTGTTGCAACAGTTCTTCTATTTCTTAGCCTAATCTATCCTTTACAATTTCTAGTCCATAAGGTTGGCCACCTATGGGAACCCCCCCACCCTTTCTTGACCATGCTATAGTGTCCTCTTTAATTTTCCTATTCCCTCTCAGGTCCTCGTACAGGGAGGTTATTGTGGTGACCTCCAAGCGTATGTAAAACAGGTTGTATTTATTGTTGTTGGATTTAGTATGTAATAGCACTATGTCATAAAATACCTTGATGAATATACCTTATGTTTATGAAAACTGTAAATGTTGAAAATACCATGGCACTAGGTGTTTTTGATAATGGTAAAAAGTACTAGGTGACTATTACAGAAGTTAAGTTAGTTGTGCTATTTAAAATGCATGTAAATTGCTGTAAACTGAACAAGTCTGAAATGCCATGGTGATTTATATACGAACATATGAAATTTGCCAGCAGATAAAGGCCTAGAGGTCTATCGAGTCTGGTCGAATGTGCAGCTAGCACCCCTTATTCTGCAGCTGCCCCTCCCTTCCACCCTTCCCCTTCATTAACCCTCCCCCTTGTCATGTCCCATCCCCTTTTGAAGCAGTCCACTGTTCTACTGGATACCACTTCTGCAGGTAACACATTCCACCCAACCACCACCCTCTCTGTAAAAAAGTGTCTCCTCATCTCCCTCCTGAACCTTCCTCCCTCCAGTCTCATATCATGGCCCCTGGTGGCCCTCCCCTCCCTTACTTTGAACAGCCCCTCTGTACCTGTCTTTTTTATTCCTTTCACGTATTTAAAGGTTTCAATCGTGTTACCCCTGTCCCTCCTCTCCTCTAGTGAGTACATGTTCAACTCCTTCAACTTCCTCTCATATGATAAGTCCCCCAGCCCCTTGATCATCTTTGTCACCCTGCGCTGCACCCCCTCCAGTAACTTAATGTCCCTCTTCAGATACGGGCACCAGTACTGCACGCAGTACTCCAGGTGTGGTCTAACTAATGACCTATACAGTGGCTGAATCACCTGCTCCCTCCTCGAGGATATACCCTTGCAATACAACCCAGCATTTTGTTGGCCTCTTGCAGCTGCCTTCCTACATTGTGCCGATTCTTCATTGACCCTGTAATGAGCACACCAGATCCTTCTCCTCCTCTGTCTGGGCTAACTGCACTCCAGCTGGTAACTCCTCCTTGGGTTCTTCATCCCAAATGCAGCACCTTGCACTTTTTGCATTAAAGCCCAGTTGCCAGGTGTCTGACCAGGTTTCCAGCTTTGCCAGATCATTCTGCAACCCTGCCATCCCCCTAGGTCATCCACCACCGCTACCTTGGTATCATCAGCAAACAGACTGATCTTGCTCTTGATGTCCGATGATATGTCTGCAATGAATATCCCAAACAACACTGGTCCCAACACCGAGCCCTGTGGAACACCGCTCATCACTGCCCTTGGGTGTGAGCTCCCTACCCACCACCACCCTCTGTTGCCTTCCTGAAGCCAGTTTCCTACCCATCTCACCAGCTTTGCACCCGGCCCTGTGCCTACTAACTTCCTTCCCAGCCTTCCATGTGGCACAGAGTCGAATGCCTTACTGAAGTCCAGATACAGGACATCCACTGCATGGCCCCTGTCCAGTTGCCTAGTTACCCAGTCATAGAACTCCACCAGGTTGGTTTGGCAGGATCTGCCCATATGAAGCCATGCTGTCTGCTGTCCTGTAGTCCTTTGGCCTCTAGGAGGACCACCATGCTCTCCTTCAGGATAGTCTCCATTAGCTTACCCACGATGGATGTGAGGCTCACTGGTCTGTAGTTTCCGTTCATCCTTGGGGCACTCTTGTGAGGGCACCACATGAGCCATCCTCCAGTCCTGAGGTACACACCGAATGTAGTGAGGCATTAAATAGGTCTGCCAAAGTTCCTGCAAGGACCTCTGCCAGCTCCTTCAGTACCCTGGGTGGATGCCATCTGGGCCTGGTGCCTTGTCCACCCTCAGTGCCTTCAAACCCTCTCAAACTCTGACCTCATGATTTCCCATCTGTCACCCCTCCCCCGTTTCTACCATTTCTCCCACCTTGGGTGTCACCTCCTCTCTTTAGTAAATACTGAGCAGAAGTACTCATTTAGTGCTTTCCTGCCCATCGCACCCTGCTTCCACCCAACCCTCCTTCCTAATCCTTACTATGTGGTCCTTACAGCTCTTTTCTCCCTGATGTACTTAAAGAGTCCTTCTCCCTTCTTAATGCCTTGTGTCAGCCTGAGTTCCGTAGATGCTTTGGCTCCCCTTACTGCCCTTGTCACCTCCTTCGATTCTGTCAAGTACTCCTGCCTGTCCTCCCCCCTGCCTGTTTTCTTGTACTACCTAAAGGCAGCTCTTTTCTTCCTTACCTTTGCCATGACCTCCTTGCTCAACCAGCTCAGTTTCTTAGCCCTAGCCTTCTTGCTCTGGGCTTTGCAGCAGGTTTTGGTTGCTTCCACTATCCCCTGCTTTATGAGCTCCCACCTCTGGTTAGTGTCCATACTAGATTAAATTCTGGCCAGGTACCCTTTTACCACTTCCCCCATCCTCCCAAAGTCGGCCCTCCTGAAGTCCAGCACTCTTGTGCCAGATTCCACTCCTTCCTTGCCCATATCTAATATGAACCATACTGAGTGGTGGTCACTCCCTGACAGCGGTTCCTCCACTGTAAGTTCTCTCACAAAGTCCCCATTTGCCAGCACAAGGTCAAGGGTATTCCCTAACCTGGTTGGTTCACTGACCATTTGCAGCAGGAAGCTGTCCCGAAGGCATCCAGCAGTACCTGCTCCTTCTGATCCTGGTTGTTGGGTTACTCAGTCCACTCCTGGCATGTTGAAGTCCCCACAATCACCACACTACCCTTCTCGCAGGTCCTGCTGATCTGTCCTGCTAGTCTCCTGTCTAACTCCTCTGTCTGAGATGGTGGCCTGTACACCACTCCCATTCTAAGAATCCTATTCTTGGAATCCTGGATTTGCATCCAAAGTGACTCCACTACCCTCCTCCCTTCCTCCTTACACCTTCAGTCCTTCCTTCACATATAGTGCCACCCCCCCCTCCTTTTCCAATCACCCTGTCCCTACGAAATAACCTGTACCCTGGTACAGACAGGCCCCAGTCATTGTATTGGGTGGCCCATGTTTCTGTGATGGCTGCAATGTCCACCTCTCCCTCTGCCATAAGAACCTGTGGCTTTGCAGTTTTCTTCCCAAGGCTCCTAGCATTAAGGGTAACCACCTTCCATCCTTCCCCTTCCTCCCATCCTCCCCCCTCTTTCCTAGCATCACCAATAGCACTTGCCATTTGTCCTTTGTCACTGTTATGGGGGGTAAGCTCATTTGGTTTCCCAACCTGTGGTCTCTGCATATCTCTTCCCCAACTGCCACCCCCCACTCCTAGTTTAAATTCCCAACTTCCTCTATGTACTCCTTCATCCTCTGTTTCAACACTTTCTTTCCCTCCTCACTCAAGTGTAGTCTGTCCTTGGCATAGAGACTACTGTCCTCCCAGGTCTCTCCCCACCCCGCCAACAGCATATACCCTTTAGCATGACACCAGGTTCTTAGCCATCCGTTAAATTCCTCTATTCTCAGCTTTCTTGTTGTGCTTGCCTTTGGCACTGGAAGTATCTCTGAAAAAGTTACTGATCTTCCTGCCCCCTCATATAATTGTGCTAGTTCCTCAAACCTCCTCTGGACTATATCTACTGTCTTGTCAGCCAGGTCATTTGTCCCAAGATGTATACTTAAATGAGGCTTGTCCCTACCCCTTCTAGCATATTTCAGAACAGATTGTCCCACCCTTTCCGCTGTCATTCCTGGCATGGCCTCCACCCAAATGCGACTATGCCTCTCCCCCTTGCTATCCCACCTGACTCCTCTTAGTATTGAGTCCCCCAGCACTAAGATTCCACCCCTCTTACTCCCTGCTTGCTTCCATTCATCTCCCTCTCTCATTTCCAGCTCCTCTTCTTCCTCCTGCACATTATTTCCCCCTTTTACCCCTGTTGCAATTCTCTGAGCAGAATTTCCCCCTGCTCCAGTTTGGTCCAGGCATTTATCAATTACTCCTCTAATTTCATCATTTCCCTCCTCCACCTTCTTCCTCTCTAGCAGTGCAAAACTATTTTCTGAAGACCCTTCACAAATGCCCGCTCCCTCTCTCTTCATAGTAACCTGTTCTCTCCTTTCCACTCCATGACTTTTCTTCACCTCCCCTCTCAAGTCCCTATCTCCTCCTTCCATTTGTCTTTTGTCTCCTGACCTGGTTATCCCATATCCTGTATATATCCCATGATGCTTTGCATTATGGAAGTATGTACTGTATGATGTTGTATTTCTTTGAAACTTGATTTGTTGCCAGTGCCCTTTGGGGGTAACAGTTTTTCAGTGTTTTTGCACTCAGATTCATTGTTTTTAGCTTGTTTTTTTTTCTTTTTGAGACCCCAATACCCAAGCAAACGGGGCCCACATAGGGATGAAGGGTTTTCACTGAAAAGTGATTAGATAAGAAATCAGTGTCAGTAGGTGCTGGTTAAGTGCAGAGAAAGGACATACATAGTCTGTCGCTGCGAAATGATGTTCTGAAGAAGGAATATGGCATTGCAGAAGCGTATTTCCTGTATTTTGAATAAACATCACACAGAGATTGTGTGTTGAACTTGAAGTTTGGTGTCTTGTCCATCTGTTACCCACAACCCCGCCACACACTGAGAAAGTGGTAAATATCTTAAATTATACAATGGCAAATAATTTTCCTGGACTCTGATTGGTCAGTGTGTGCCTGAGACAGTGATGTTATTACACAATAACATCACTGTGTGGCTTTCTTGGAGGATGTGGATTTTTTTTTCCAGAAACAAAGATATATCGGTACACTAAAAATCTACTAAAACCTTTTTTGCTTTTTTTTTAATTTTGTATAACATGGAACCATTGTATAAATGCAATAAGGCACTCCAAGGTGTGTGTTATGGTGTAATAACGTCACTCCTGGGTGGGTTGGAGCACGAGGCGAAATGATAACACACACCTTGTCATGCCTTATTGCTTAAATACAGTCTTTCAGCAGAGGTGGTGGGTAAGAACACAGTGGTGGGCTTCAAGCATGCATGGGATAGAAACAAGGGAATCTTGGTGGGAAGCAAGTGGGGGTGGTGGAGATCAAGTAGGGTTTGCAGTGACAGTATAGTCAGGGAAACAAAATGGGCAGACTGAGTGGGCCAAGTGAGCCTTACCTTCCATCAAAGTCTATGTTTCTATCCTAAAACCCAGTGCCGAACATCATGGGTATACAAATCTTTGTGAGGAGTGGTAAGCTGAATAGAAAATGTCTTGCATAAATGTAATTTCTGTACTCTTCTGCAGTCCATGCACTATCCAGTATAATTGAGTCACCATGTAACTTTTAGTTACTACCCCTGCTTTGCAGGTTCAAGCAAGGTTGAAGGGCCTGGGCTCTGTTTGTTCTGGATAGGGGGGTTCGTTTCCAGATATAGAACAAACAGTGTGGTGTCTCCACCTAGAGTTAAAATAAAGTGGGCCAGCTGTTTGTCTGGTGCAACCGCCTGGGGTGCTGTACCTACTCACCTCCCCTCACAGTCACATAGAGTATACCAAAAACAGATGTAGTACTTTACAGTAAATGCAATTACTTGCTATTGCTAATAATATGCTCACTAGTCAGTTTTAAACAAGAACAACAATTTATTAAGGGGTAAGGGAATGGGATGCAGAAATAAATAGCAGTTGAAATATTTGATAAAGCATGTAAACAACAGTAAACATAAGCAGTGCCCCCCCCAGCAACAATACAGTGCACAAAAACCCACCTCTGTGCTGGTACCAGTGTCCCCCAATGTCAGTCTGGGTACCCAGTTGGAGTACGGTGCAGGCCTGAATGGTGCAGCTGGTTGGCCGGCATTGGTACACTTTAGATAAGTTTAAATTCAAGGGGGCCCTCGTGGTGCACATCATTTGGTTTGACATCTCCATGCCCACAGAGTGGTAGCCACTGTGACAAAACTGTGACACCACAGTACAGGTGCTTTCACATATCAGTGGGAGGCAGTACAGTGCAGTAGTTTAAGGCTCTGAGCTGCAAACCTGGAGACCTGGGTTTGAATCCCACAGCCTCCGCTTGCATACTGTGTGACCCTGAGCAAGTCACTTAACTTCCTTGTGCTCCCAGGTTGCACCTGTAAACAAGCTTTCAGCTTAGTGTGTCTCTCCTGGTAAAAAAAAAATAAAAGTGGTCCTGAAGTCTCTATTTTTTTATCCTATTATTCATCTTTTTACAGTCTGGAAACTTCCTCATCTTCCACTCAGTTTTTCTCTTCTTTTCTGTCCCAGACCCATCTTCCTTCACTTCCCCTGATCAAGGATGCTCTTTACTTTTTCCCATTTCTTGGGAGAAACTCCACTGTAGCATACAGGTGCCTAAATCTGGTAAACGTCCTGGGATGGACAGTTTGCCAGTAGAATTCTATAAATTTGCACCCCTTCAGGATTTATTAACCCCCATCTTATTACGCCATTTTCATTATTTACAAGAGGGGAATGTTTCTACCCCATCCTGGCAATATACAATAATTGCTATGCATCCTGAACCTGGTAAATATTTATCTGTACCTGCTTCTTATAATCCTATATCTATTTTGAATTCTGATTATAAATTTTTAATGTCAATTTGGGCTTACTGGTTGGAGAGCCTTCTTTCCATCATGCTGGACCAGGACCAGGTTGGGTTTGTTCACAAAAGACAAGCCTTTGATAATGTCCATCGTACTTTGCTTGGACGTGGAGAATGCTTTCAACCAGGTTTCTTGGCCGTTTCTTTGGTCCACACTACAAATATTTGTTTTTTCTACTGGTTTTGTTACTATGCTGCAACAATTATATCACTCCACGTTAGCCTTGGTTAAAGTTAATGGTTTACTTTCCACCCCCTTTCTTCTGGGGAGAGGTACACATCAGGGTTGTCCCCTCTCTCCAGTTTTGTTTGTTCTTTATATTGAACTTTTGACTTCCCATATTAGATACTTGCCCACTATTCACAGTATACCATTAGGTGCTTGTGAATACAAGATAGCACGGTTATGGTGATATTCTTTGAACTCTTACTGAGCCTACCATCTCTTTGGAAGTGGTCCTCACTCTTTTGGATGTATTTGAGTCTTTGACTGGGTTTTGTTTAAATAAGGATAAAACTGAATTAACAACTTTTTATTATTCACTCCCTAACACATTGTTGACTTCTTGGTGGTTCACTGGAATAGGATTTATTTAAAATATTTAGGAGTGTCGATTCTTAAGTCACAGGATCATCCTGATTTACTGAATTATGAACCCCTAACAGTAGCCATAGCAGAGTATCTCAGTAGTTGGTCTTCTTTTCACCAATCCTTTTTTCAACGAGTCGAAATCATCTGCCTCAATGTCTTACCACGTATTTTATATCATCTTCAGACTCTTCCATCTCTCCCCACTACCTGCTATTTTCAGGACTGACAGCAGATGATTTTGCAATTTATTTTGGGAGGACGAAAACCCTGTTTGAGTGTTTCTTTATTGAATCTTTCTCCCCTGCAAGGGGAATACGGTTACCTAACCTTCAGTGGTATTCTGATGCTTGCCACTTCTACATCCTTTGTCTTTGGACATCAGTGTCTTCCCAGGCTCACTGGAAGGATTTTGAGTTTGCCCTAAATGATATCCATGATACAGGTCGTATTCTCTATTCTTCTCCTCCAGGCTATATCTCATTTTCTGATTTTTTCTCGATATACCAGGGAACTTCTGCATACCTGGCATAGGATAAGGGTACATTACATACGTGAGGATGCTGTCTTCATAATAGCTCTGGCCTGGAATCAGCAAAATCCCTTAAATGTATCTGATTTTTTTTTCGCATAGATGTACCCGGGTTGGTTTGCAATATTTTCACCAGGTTGTAGACTCTAAGGGCTTTTGATCATTCGTGGATCCTCAAACCACTTATGGTTTACCTTTTACAAATTACTACTGCTATTTGCAACTCTGCCTATCTGCAGACTTTACCTGCATGTATGGGTGTTTTTTGAAGTCAGTCTCAGCCCTTACCAATTTAATTATTTTTAACCAGCAGGAACACCTTCAGGAGCATCGTATTGGCACTGTTTATTCTAGTTTTGTTCTTTAATGCTGGAGTCTACGGCCTCTATTCTTACTCAGTTGTCAATAGATCTGCATCTTGAGTGTGACCAGGTTGACTGGGAGAAGCACTTTGTTACTTATAAGTTGACAATGGCTATCTGTCTTAAGGAGTTTGCCTGGAAATGTAGGATGTGTTTCTTTAAGACTCCATTATGTACAATTTCTTATCTAGGTTCACAGGTGGATGTTTGCTAGTGATCTTATGGTGAATCCTTGGCCAACCGTGCTCATATTTTTTGGTCTTGCCCTCTTTTGCAGTCTTATTGGTCAGCTATTTTGTGAGTGGTAGCTTTTCTATTTGATGTTTCTATCCCTTAATCTCTTATGTTGGTCTTCTTGCATATTCCTACTGTGGGTTTTCATATTAGGGATCAGCAATTCAAATTATTGTTCATTCTTTTGGTCTGTAACAAAAAAAAAATCATTACTAGATTTTGGCTTAAATTGCAGCCCCCCAGGTGTCACAATGGGCAGCCCTTGTTGCTCATATTTATCAGGATGAGTGCTGCAGTGATAGTCATTTAAATAATTTGTCAATTTTTGAGAAGATTTGGGGATGGTGTTTTTTATAAATTACAGTCGGATCCTGATTTTGTTCCCTGAGGATTTTATGTTTTATAGATGGTATGCTCGAAGTCATAGAAACATAGAAGTTGTCAGCAGATGGGGGCCGTACAATCCATCAAGTCTGCCCTTGGCTTCCTACCTCCCTACTTAGCTGCCTGCTTGTGTATCCCACATTGCCTGTCCCATGCCTGATTGAATTCCCCCACTGTCTTGGCTCCCACCCACCCCTCTGGCAGGCTATTCCATGGTTCCACAATGTGCTCTGTGAAGAATAATTTCCTCATATTGCTTCTGAACTTTCCTCCCTTAAGTTGAAGGTTGTGCCCTCTAGTCCTGCTGTAGTCCTTTACCTGAAAGAGGTTCTGAACGTGCACTCTGTTGTTGCCTTTAAGGTACTTGAATGTTTATATCATGTCCCCACGATTCCTGCGTTGTTCTAGGGAGTATAATTCAAGGTCATCCAGTCTTGCCTAGTACAGTTTCTGATGCAAGCCCTGCACCATCTTTGTTGCTCTTCTCTGTACCGTCTCCAGCCTATCTATGTCCTTCCTGAGGTGTGGCCTCTAGAATTAGACACAATACTCCAGGTGAGACCTTCTGCTCGTGATACCCCTCCCTATGTATCCCAGGATACCACTAGCCTTTAGTGCTGCCTTTTCACATTGTCTTCTGACCTTGAGGTCATCTGATATGATCACCCCTAGGTCTTGCTCCTGCCTGGTAGCCACCAGCTGCTCCCCTCCCATTGAGTACAATTTCCCTGGGTTATGCTTTCCCAAATGCATAACCTTGCATTTTTTTGGCATTGAATTTCAATTTCAAAGTCATGCATATTTTTTATAGGTTTATGGTCAAGTTGTTTATATTGTCTTTTTTATTGTTATTTCATTTTATGCTTGTTACTTTCAGTATTTTAGAGAGATTAGGTATACTGCTGCCTCATCTGAAGTTATCAAAGTTGTTATTTATTGTGTCATTTATTCCCTGGTTACAGCAATCAGATTTATCAGATTCTGTATTTGTTATGCTTATTATGGATCTCACTCTCTTTATTGGTCTTTCTTGCTATGTTCTATTTGTAATATTGTTGTAACCATATGTATATATTGAATAATAAAGCTGTTATTATTTCTTATAGTAAAGTTAGAAGTTTTGAGGTGTTAAACTATGTGACAGTGATAATTTTTCTTTTGAATGCATTTTAAATATTGATATTCTAATTCCCCCCCAGAGAACATGCGTGCATATGATGCCGATAACAACATGTGCATTGTATATGTGTAGCCCCTCCACAAATTTGGGGCTTACCTTAAATGTCTCCCAGGGCTCCAGCCATGTCCAGTGCCAGGCAGACATCCTACAGAGTTAATAAATCCATGGTTATTTTTGATCCTGTTGATCTGCGTGAGAGTGCCGTGATGTGCCTCCATGCCTGTCCCTTTAAACCATAGCCAGTGTGTATACAGTAAATGGTCTGGGCTGGGTCCAAGTGCTTCAAAGCTCATGACCGGCCAAGCACTATCCTGATTTGTTCCACTCTGAGGTCGATAGTAAAGCAGAGGGAGCTGTAACTAGTACTATGGATATTTACTTCTACTTTGTTGTTATATTTAAATTAGAGTGATTGTTCTAACCTGCATTCTTGCAGCTTATGCATCCGAATGGGAGCCACCATGTCTGGTCTGGGACTTCCAGGAATGTGGACCAATTGGGACACAGGGGACCTCAAGGGGTACTTAGTTCAGGTGCCTCATGGGAAAAAGCTGTAGTTCTTGTAGCTTTTCAGGTTGGCACTTAAACTGACAAATGGGAGCACCAGACATGTGATTGACAGCTACCCTAGCCAACTGGAACCCAGAAAAAAATGGACTAGTTCAAGAACTGTTTGAAGAAAGTGGAGAGTTGCTGTTAGAGCTGAGAGAGTGAGCAGCTTGAGCCATCAAGAGGCAGCTCCAGGAAAGGAGCTGAGGAGAATTGGCAGGGAAAGGCCTGACTTGCCTCCCTGCCATTATTTCCAGCATTGGACTGCCTACAGCAGTAAAACGGACTAATCTGAAACAACTTTTAAACTGCGGCAGTTAGCTCCAACACTCTCAGGAGCGCAGCTCGCGCTATTGGACTGAGAGGAGCTTCTGTGGAATGGTTGGCCCAAGATTTATGTTCAGAGACTGCTTTCTTGCTGATTAAGAGGTTTGCTCACTGAATCAACTGTCATTGTGAACTGGCCTAAAACCGAACTGAGAGGTAGAGAAGTGAATGCGGTTTCCATTAAATGTGCTGAATGCTTGTCATGGGTCAAGGCCTACTATCCAGGGACTCCTGATTGCAGAAAGGAGCCTGCCTTTACCAGCGACTGTACTGTCTGCCAGCTGGAAGGGTCACCAGCAAATTAACTGAACTTTGCCAGAAGTGTTCATCCAGCCTTGGGCTCGTGCTGAACCTGGCCAAAGCCGCCTATTCTCACACCAGTTACTGTTTTCTCAGTGAGAGATCAGCTTGGGGATCCAGCCCCTGCACAGCAAGGAATTGCAGGTTGCGGTCATCTGGAGGGAAAGGCTATGAAGCAGAGATGAGTTGTGCAGGCCCAGCTTCCCCATGCTCTTCAGTATTCTGCAGCAGATCTTCATATCGCCAGACCAATTCCTACCAACTGGTGTTGTGAGTAAACTCAGGCTAGCTCCCTGCAACATTTCTTTAAATCATTTTGTGATACTATCTGATTTCGTCAGTGTGTTACAGGGTTACATTGGACTGGGCCAACCGGCCGAGGATTCAAATAGCCAAGGTCTTTGTCATTGCATGTTTAAGTGCCTTTCTTTCCATCAAGGGCCCCAACAACAGCTGCAACTCCGGGCAACATTCAGGCTAGCCACCAACAGTCTGGGTACCCAGCAGCTGCAAAACTGTACAGTGGGACTAAATGCACGCAAATATGCCCTGGTATAAATCCAGTATAGTAATCATTCATCTAGATCTGCCTCTTCCATTATTTAAATCCCCTTCAATAAATCGATTGGTTTGTTGCATTGTTACATTGCCTCACGAATACCTCATTGTCTGGTTGAAGGTTAATGTGTTTGGGGGAAATGGGTTCAACAGTACATGTCTGTTTTAAATACTGTTTTACAGGGGGATCCAAGGTGTATGCTGAAGACCAGACACTGGTGGTAAGTGCAATGGGTGTGGGCATATTGTTAATGTTTATTGTCAACTGTGTGTTAATTGCTGTAAAAGGCTGTTTCCCATTATAAGGTACGTGGTCACTAGGTGGGTCTGTGGGTGGTTATAGCTTCCCAGAGGGCTATACCAGGTTAGGTAGATACCCCTACATATATTACTCTGGGTGGAGGCACCAAAATATTGTGATTACTGAGGGCAGAAAACACTGGTAACTGTTAAATTTTAACCAAGGCCCCTCAACCTGTTATCAGAAGTACAGGCAGGGGGTAGTAACCCTAGATATAGCACTACCTAGGGGTTACATATTATATGGAGTGAATATACTGCTGAAGTAATAGATACATTAATATCAGAATTAGATACTGACCAGTTGAATTTATCATTAGAACCATGTAAGGCAATCAATGACCACCTAGCCATGACAAGACTAAACATGTATGATGAGTTTATGGAATGTATAACCCATAGATTAGAGGGGAGTAGCAGAAAGAAAGATATATGTAATATTGGAAAAAATAACCCTTGGTTTGATAAAGAGTGCTCTAAACTAAAATGCACTATAAACAAGGTTGGTCGAAGTTTAGTTAAGTTCAGTGATCCAATGCATCTAAACTCTCCTAAGAAATTAAAAAAAGAGTAAACAAAAATATTGATTACTAAAAAAATCAATATAAAAAGAACTTCTGGAGTGTCCTGCAAGGTGCAATTCAGGCTGAGGATACACACATATTTTGGTCTTTAGTAGCATTTGGGACTGTAGAAAACAATAGACAATGTAATATACTAGTCGTCATACCTGCTAATAAATGGATATCCCTTTTTTAATAAAATATACAATATAATGCTACATGTAAAGGCAGAGACATTTCTTTGATACTTGGTAAAAGGAATATAGCTCTAGTTCCACGGTGGAACAGAATTACTCAAGGAGAACTTATTGTGGCAGTCAAAGCTCCAAAACATGACAAAGCAGCAGGCATTGATGCACTGCCTGCTGAATTACAGTATGTCAAGGTAACATGGACTTTTGGGCTGGCCTTTTGGCAAATATTTTTACAGCAATTAATTACCAGCTTAAAGTCCCAGGTAGCTGGAACTGTGGAATAATCGTCCCTTTTTTTAAGAAGGGGCAGAAAAATGATCCTCAGTGTTACAGGCCAATCACTCTTCTCCCTATTATCCATAAAAATCTACTTATGAATAATTTTATCAAGACTGTAAAAATGGGTTGATGACAATACATTAATATCCTGTTTCTGGTGTGGGTTTAGAAGGTCTTACAGTACTTTAGATTTAGTATTTACTCTAAACTATATTTTAGATACATATGTTAATACCAAAAAGAGAAATATATATGTGCTTTATTGTTATCAAGGCCGCTTTCGATTCTTTTAATGGAAATATTCTGTGGGAAATATAAAAAAGTGAAAATAGACCCCTGATTATTGGCAATATTGCATATGCTGCACACTAATACAGAGGACAGAATTAAGTTATCTAAGGATGGCATATTATCAGACCCAATATCTATTACATGAGGAGTTAAACAAGGCTGCAAAGTGGCACATTTATTATTTAACTTGTATATAGAGACCCTAATTAATAAAATATCAAATACAGACACATTTCCACCACTGATTCATGGCCTCAAAATATCAATTCTGAAGTATGCAGATGATGCAATTATACTGTCTCAAACTCCTTTGGGCCTTAAACGAGGAATTATTGCTGTAATTCAACAGCTTAGCTAATTAGAGTTGGAGTTGAATATTTATAAGTCAAAGATAATGCTTTTCAGTAAAAAAAATATTAAGAAACATAAATGGTGTGTGAAAGGTCTGAAAATAGATATGGTAGATGAATATAAATATTTAGGTGTTTCTTTTGATTCTAAACTCACCTGGAAGCAGCAAATAAATAATGTTTGTACCTCACCCCAGCAACTGACATCAGCAATTTTCAGATATGGTAATAAATTTGCTAAAGATTCCTAAAAAACAATGAACAATGCCTTTAATTCTGAGGTCACTGGCCAATTGCTATACGGTAGTAAAATATGGGGACTAAGTATTATCCCCATTCAGCTGGAACTGGTGCAAAACTCCTTTCTAAGATGAATTCTAGGAGTTCCAAGAGATACCCCTTCAGCTTTCTTAAGATCAGAAACAGGTACTATAGCATTGTAGGCAAGAGTCTTGAAGGGAGCTGTACATTTGTGGAATAGGATAATACTGATTGTGTTGGGTTGACCATCCATGACATTCCAGACATTATCTCATGGGTTTTAGCCCACCTGATAGGCTAGTGATGCACATAACCTTAGGATCAAATTTCTAGTCCCCATGTCCCAGAAGCCCCTGTTTTCCAGTTCTAAATGTGCATTTGATAAGGCAACAAGCACTCCAGGAGTCCCTGTATTGTACCAGGAAAGGTAGGCATGTGGATTCCACAGAAAATTGTTTTTTATTGTAAAAAATACATCTGAGCCTGCCTATAATATGTTCTGGAATAACTTCTACAGTTCAAATTGAGATCTGTATTTCTGAATGGCAACAGCTTAGGAGGCTGGCTTGTCTAGGGCCAGCTGGAGTATTGTTTGGTAATTTCAGTTTTAAATAGATTGGAACAGATTGTGCTGCTCCATTATGACTGTTTTTTTCACTGTTTTAAATTATTTTGATCATGCCGTTGGTTTTATTCTGTGGCTTTTTCTGTTTGGGCTGAGAGAGGCCTCCAGGGGTTACAGGCACACAGGAGTGTCTCTTGCTACCTTAGGGGCAGTTCACGCCCATGGTTTTCCCAAAAGCTCCTGATTGCAATCATGCCACTGGTTTTGTCCATATATACATTGTTCTGTGCAAGGGAGCCCTCCTCTCAGGAGGAATTCAGAAAATGCTCGCCAGCACTGAGTGGTCCAAGTGACCCTTCCAACTCCCCGCCAGCTCCCCCCATGAAAGGCTACAGCTTGCTGGTGCCCAACGTTGGAGTCACCGCTATATAAGGTGGTGCAGTGTCTCCAAGCTCCATGCGGTATGAGAGTTGCTTCCAGCTTGTCGGGCAGGCTGCTGACGCATGAGCGTCCCAAGGGTTCAGCTTTGCCCGTGACTTACATTTTTTTCTTTGTCTCTCTCTCTCTTTCCAAGGGCTACACACGTCTCTAGCGGCATCGGGAGAGCTTATCCTACCATGCACAGGATTTAAAGAGGGAGAGAGACAGAAAAGTGTCGATAGGGGTTCAGTTCACCATCTAAAGCTTTAGCCTTGATTCTTGGGCAGAATCTGAGCAGGGAGGGGAAGGAATCCTTCAAAGAACCCCTGCTTCTCAGGTGAGGAACCAGATAATTACAGGAGGCATTCGATTCATGAGGGTACAAGGGATTAATAATAAAGCAAATGATGTTACCTTGGGCCTCAGTGGGATCCCCTCCCAAGCGGAGACCTCGAGGCACCGTAGGGACACAGGACAGCTGGTTTGTTTGTTTGCTGATTTTCTGGGACTACCTCATCAGGCCTAGGCCCCTCCCTTAGTAGCTGGCCTAGTCGAGTCCTCACTCCCTCAGGTCTATGTCCCCTCTCTCTAGCAGCAGGCCTGATTGGATTCTTACTGCTGCTCCTTATGCTGCCCATCCCTATTTGCCTAAGGGCACCTCTCCACAGTGGCCCTTCAGTGAGGGAGGGGCACTAATTTCATCTATTCAGTTGGGTCAACCATTTGAGAAGGAAGGCCACCATCTTGTATGCAACTGAGCCTCTCATCTGATCAACCCCTAGCCATCACCAGCCTATCTTTTAGGACTGGGGCATTGTAACAGCGCACTTGGAAACTCCTGCCCCGTGAGGCCACCCGTAAGGGGGATTGCCTTGTCTGTTAAGGGCCACGTTAAAGGTTAGTCAACAGAGGCAGTATCTGCCACGTTGGGGCATCCAGTTTTCTTCCTCTGGAAGCCCACTATGACTCCGCCCCTAACAATCCTTCTGTTTTCTGTCTTCTCTCTCCACAGATGGTGAAGACAAGAAAATGCACCTCATGTAGCGCCATTCTGATGCCCCACAACGTGGGATCTCAATGCCCTGCATGCCTCCATGACGAGGATGACCTGTCTCTGGAGCAATCTCCAGGGATGGGATCAGACGTTTCAGGACTCAGTGGAGCTAATTGGATGGACCCAGGAGCCATCCTGTTGCAGAACCAACAAGCAATGGTAGCCATGATGGAGAGCCAGCAGAACTTTATGTTAAAGATCATGGAGAGGCTGGAGGCCATGATCCAGCCCAAGATACCACAGACCCCAAAGCCACTACCAGATCCAGAGAATCCAGGTAAAACTACAGGGGGCCCATCCAGATACAGCTGAACCACCCCCAAGTACCCCAAAACCGGACATAGGGGATGACTTGGGGGATAAAGAACTCCCCGATGATGGGGAGGGCATCCCATCTGATGAAGAAGAGATGGAAACACAATCAGTGCCATCTCTTACATCCAAGTTGTGCTCATTTGACCTGATCCCAGGCCTTATGAGGATAATCAAGACCACTATGGGGTTTGAGCTTGAGGAGGACCAGCCTGAATTGAAACTCAACCCCATGATCCAACAAAGAAAAGCCACGAAGGACACCTTCCCCATCTGTCCAGCGATTGATGACATCTTCATTAAAGAATGGGGGTCTACAGAACCGGATCGAATGTCAGACAAAAGAAATCTAGAACGCATGTACCCTGTTCAGGAGGACAAGGCCAGCGTCTGGTGCACAGCCCCCACTATCGACCCCCAGGTAGCAGCTCTCAGCAAGAAGACCATTCTACCCTGTGGTACCATATCCCTAAAGGACCCTACAGATAAAAAGGTGGGGGACATGTTAAAGAAATTGTTTGAACTAGAGGGCATGGCAGCCAAAGCCTCCACAACCACAGTTTACACTGCTCGTGCCCAAATTCGATGGCTCGAAGAACTTCTGGAGAAAGTGGACCCTAGGACCAGAGAGTCTGAACTGTTGGAATGCACACTTGAAGCAGCAAAATACTTAGTGGACATGGCAGTAGACACTCTAAAATTAAATGCCAGGGCAACGGCACTAACAAACCATTCCAGAAGAGCTCTGTGGCTCAAACTGTGGGAAGCAGATAATGAGTCCAAGGCATTGCTACAGAACTTGCCTATGAAGGGCAAACATATGTTCAGAGAAGGCCTACAGGAGTACCCGAAGCAGAAGGAGGAAGGGAAGGATCTGTTTAACAACAAGGGCAGACCTACCTATCTCCCATCAAACAGACAAAGATTTTGAGGGGGGAACAGATCAAAACAACCACGTAGAGATAACTACTACCAGAACAATTCCTTTCAGGGTAGAGGAGCTCAGGAAGGAGCATGTAACTCCTTCAACTCCAGTTATCAAACCTCCACCTTCCAAGGCTGAGGCTCCAAGTTTGGAGGCAGAGGAAGAGGAAACAGGAACAAACAATGACTACAAATCACCTCTGCCCCAGACCCCAGTGCAGGGTCCTTGTCCACCAGTGGGCAAAAGACTAATGCTGTTCCAACATAGGTGGATGGGTACAACATCAGACAAGTGGGTACTGGAGGTGGTGTCCTGGGGGTATTCTATAGAACTGTCCCACTCCCCAATTCCACACAGATTTGTAAGCTCTCCCATTTCAAAAAGAAGGGCATCCATCCATCAAGACCAAAAAATTTTGCAGGACTTGATACAGAATAAAGGACGCCCAGTCACGGTGCTCCAAAGGAAGGAGGGTGGGGTAACAAGAGGTCACGGGTGTAAGCTGGAAGGTGGCAGGCTCAGAGGGGAGAAGAGGAAATGTTATTTCACTAAAAGCGTGGTGGAGCCATGGAATGCACTGCCCAGGGAGCTGATAGAGGTGGAGATTGTGGACGGGTTTAAGAGGGGATGGGACAGGTACAGGGGGAGGGTAAATCTGACCAGACCCAAATACAGATGGAACATCTGGGACTGGGGACAGTATAACCCAAGGGGGAGGGGGGACACCAAAATTGGCCCTCAGTGCGGGTGCTGAAAATCGAGCACACTCGAGAGACCATTAGGCCTATTCTGCTGTCATTTTAGTATGTTAGTATGTTAGAACAGGGTGATCCAACTGGTGCCTCCAACACGAGCAAGAACAGGGAGTGTACTCCATTTTCTTCCTCGTGCCCAAAAAGACTGGGGAACTCCACCCCATCCTAGATCTCAAGCACCTCAACAGACATGTGATCACACAGAGGTTCAAAATGAGACATTAAGGTTGACTCTCCACAGCATTTGGGTTGGTGACTACCTGACCTCAATAGACCTGCAAGACGCATATCTGCATGTCCCGATCATGCCAAGTCACAGGCAATATCTACGTTTTCATATCCTAGGGCAGCATTTTCAATACCAGGCACTGTCCTTCGGTTTTACCTCAGCACCAAGGGTGTTCACCAAGGTGTCCGTAGTTCTGGTTGCCAGATTGAGAGAGCAAGGGGTGGACATAATTCCATACCTGGATGACTTGCTGATCTGAGCTCGTTCCAAATAACACTCACAGAGGGTCACCCAGATGGCACTACGGGTGCTCAAAGAACACGGCTGGGTGGTGAACCAGGCCAAAAGTTACCTGGTGCCCACACAACAATGAGAACACCTGGGAGCAGAGATAAACACATCCCAGGGGTGGACCAGACCATCCCAGAAGAGGGCAGAAACCATGAGGGCCTTAGTGCAACAGCTGAAGGCCAGAAGCCTCCCAACCATTGGGCAAATAGCACAGATGTTAGGCTATATGGTGTCTTGTATTGATCTGGTCCCCTGGGCCAGGTGGCACATGAGACCACTGCAGAACTACATGCTGACCTGGGGATCCCCAAACGAGCAGAACCTGAAGATCAGGATACCCTTACCGGACTCGGTACGACGCTTCCTAGTCTGGTGGTCAGCGAGCCGGTCCCTCACATGAGGGGTTCCACTGGAGGCCACCTACGATGTCACCATCAAAACGGATGCAAGTCTCCTGGGTTGGGGAGCATGCATGGGCCCTGTCTCAGCCCAGGGCAGCTGGACCACTCCAGAGGCAAGACTATCCTTCAACATACTGGAGATGAGGGCAGCCTACCACACCCTCAGATCCTTTCAATCTACCATCTCCAGTCAGTCAGTCTTAATTCGTTCTGACAATCAAGTCACTGTGGTTTACATCACCAAACGGGGGCACCAGGAGCAAGGCCATGCAGAGAGAGGTAACAAGGGTACTGACATGGGCCCAGACCAATCTCAGGCACATTGGCACAGTCCACCTAGCAGGAAAACCTAACATACGGGCAGACTGGCTCAGCCACCAACAGGTTCACCCAGGAGAGTGGCACCTGCACCCCAAATTGTTCCAACTGATACAGGAAGCTTGGGGTCCCATCTCCATGGATCTCATGGCAACAGCAGAGAACTCCCAGGTGAGGAAATTCTTCTACAGGTACAGGGAACACCACTCTCAAGGGACCGATGCCCTATCCCAGACCTGGGCACAGGACCGATCGTACGTTTTTCCCCCATTCCCCTCTTCCTACAGGTGCTATCAAAAATTCGACAATCTCAGGGAACCATTGTCTTAGTGGCACTGTACTGGCAGTGGCAAGCATGGTTCGCAGCAGTGGTAGCCATGGCACTGGACAAACGCAGACTCCTGTACTGAACGGACATGCTAACGCAGGGACCCATGGTCCACCCCACACCAGGGACCTTGAAACTAACGGCCTGGCTCCTGAGAGGCAGAGACTGTTAAGAACTGGGTGTGACACTTAGACAGCTGGTTCTGATAACTCTATGATTTTTGTAAAACAAAAAAGTTAGTGGGATTGTCTGTCATGAAAAATCCCGGGCCTAGGATGACAAAACCCACCCCCCCAGGTATCAGTTCAAAAGACAGGATATATGTTAAACCAACAGATATCTGAATGCAATTAACTTGTCAGTTTGCGTTGAAGCCAGGAACTAATATATCTATTTTATAACATCCTCAGGAAAGTCATTTAATTGCACCTGGTGTCATAAAAAGTCCTTTGATGTGTTTGAGAAAGGGAACTGCTCATGGATCAAAGGGACTGAGAAAATACAGTCTTAATTAAGAGTGTCATCAGGAAGTGGAATATCCATTTTATGACGTCCTCAGGAAAGTCAGTTGATTGCACCTGGTGTCATAAAAAGTCCTTTGATGTGTTTGAGAAAGGGAACTGCTCATGGATCAAAGGGACTGAGAAAATACAGTCTTAATTAAGAGTGTCATCATTTGGACAATGGGTCTTGCTTGAGTCACAGAATTCAATACGTTGATGGGACTTCCTGTTTTGTGTATATATATATATATATATATAAACCCCAGCCTGGTATGCCGGTTGTATCTGACAGCTCTACCAGGTGGGCTGGTTTCGGGGAGGAATATGTCACTCGGCACATAGGCTAGGTTTGGTTACTCTGCACAGGGGCACCCAAGTAACTCCGAACACAGAAAGCAATAACTGTAATGTCCAATACCAGAAGTGGTATTCTAAAGTGTGGCTTTTATTCACATCCAAACAGAATAAACAAAGCATAGATGGACCCCCATGGGGCTACACTCCTGGTAATGCAGATTAAAGGAGACCAGAACACATCCTCATCACTTTAGCCCTCAGGCACTACAACACACTGGTCATGGTACGCTGCTTTGGGTTACACAGCCTGGACTTGTACACTGTTCTGGATTTTCCCTGGCTCGGCTCCCTTGCCAGCCACTTGGACACCTTCCATATATCATGGAAACATTTTCTGGTGGCTCCCTAAACCACCTTAGAGCACCTCGGCTCCATCAGGGAATCTTCCTCTTAATCCCACGTCTGGGTACTTTCCTCAGGCACTGGCCAAATACCTGAGAGAAAGTAACAGGTGTCTCAGAGCAAATCCGTAGAGGTGAATTTGGTTACTACTGATTGGGGGGGGGGGTCTCTCACCTCTCGCTCCCACAGTTCATACCCAGCCATTTCTCTGGATTGTAAACACCTCATCCTTTAGCACTTTGCTGTGTAGATTCTTGCTAAATGTATTTCAAATTCAATCTGCTTGTCTTGCTTCCCATTTGTGCTGGACTTGAATATACTTAAGATAAGTGGCAATGTCCATTACTCTAGACCCCCCCACAGGTTAAGCAGTCCAATCCCCACATTCTTTCTTTCCATTTGTGCTGGACTTGAACATACTTATTAGTGGCTTTGTCCATTACTCTAGACCCCCCACAAAGTTAAGCAGTCCAATCCCCACATCTTCCAACTGTACTTGGCTGTCTTTTCCTGACCCCACAGTAACAGTATCTTTAGTTCCTTCTGTTCAGGTGAAAAACACTTGGCCCTTTTTCAGAGCGAACTCACCCTTTGGTTGCAGGTGCCCCACAGGCGTTTCCTCCTCAAGGCGATCTTCCTTTCAGAGCTTCTGGTGCCTCAGCACAACTCAAACAGGCAGCTTCTTTCCCTTAGCCAAACCCAGGGGGGTTGCCCCTAGAAAACAGGCAGACACCTTCCCCCCATCCCCTCAGGGATGGGGCTCTGAAATATTGAGAGCAGTCTCCACCACTTCAGTTACCAGTTCCTGTGTTCCTCTTCAGGTGGAAACACACACACCTTAGACAAAAGTAGCTCTGAAACAGAGCTTAAAGCTCTGAAAGCCTGCACACACTCTGCTGCACTACAGTCTCTCACTCAGACTGCACACAGACTGGCTTCAAAATCCCCAATGTTCTACTCTAACCTCCAACTGCAACATTCCAGTGTGGCTTATGCAGCTGCGACAGTTCTAAAATGATGTCATCCCTCAGTCTCAGCTGAGACTGAGAACAGATGAGAACAGTGAAATCCATTTAACTGGAGTTTCTGAGCTGCCTTCCTGCCTACCACTAGTGCCTTACCAGGATTCTAGTAACCCCGGGTAACAGTTACATATATATATATATATATATTTTTTTTATGTATCCTGAAAGGGAGGAGCTAGATGATGACATCATGAAGAGGGTTGAAACACAGCATTTTTAAACTGTAGTCTGTAATTCCATTGAAACACACTCATATACTTGGACTGAGAGAAGGAGCATCTAAGAGCACTGAAAGATTATAAGAAATACCTTAGATAAATAAGTCTAATGGTCGGTAGGAATTTTGCACTTTTAAACCTGTTTTGTTTTTAAGATTGTATACGTTGGGATATTTTGCTCTATATTTACTGTTTACCTTTTTTTATCTATCTTAAAGTAAAGATATATATTTAAAAACAGAAACTGCCTGGTGTGCCTTGAAACTTCATTTTTTTGTAAATGAAGTTTAGATGGTTAAAGTTGACACAGTGCTTAAGCTTATTGGGGTACCAAATTACCACTGTTCTTGGAGAAACACTAGGGTATGTAGCTAAATTCAAATATCTAGGAGTTTGGCTTGATCATAAACTTTCCTTTGCCGACCATCTCGAAGAACTACAGAAGAAACTAAGGCAAAGATTAGGACTATTCTACAGAATTAACCACCTGCTCACAAAGGAGGCCAAGATTCAAGTGGTTCAAGCTACCTTCCTATCTTTAATAGATTACGCAGACCTGCTCTACATCCACTGCACTGCCTCTGCACTGTTGGACACCCTCTACCACAGAGCTATCAGGTTCATTACTGGCCTTCCACTTTCCACACACCACTGCTCCCTGTACTCATCGTTAGGCTGGACTTCCCTTCTCTATAGAAGGAATAGAAGTGCCGCCCTATGAGCCTTCAGAGCGGTGACCAACAAGCTCCCCTCATATGTCTCAGATTGTATTCCCCAGAGTGTGTTAGGCACCTGTGCTGTAAATAGCTATTCCCTAATTGTCCTCCAAGTTCTAAGGGTCAAAACTCGTTTCGGCAAAGCTGCTCTAAGCTTCTCTTTACCCACATTGTGGAACGGTTTACAAAGGAACTTGAAGCTGAGCTGCCTGTTAGCCTGAATATCTTCAAGGTGCTCTACGATCGCTACATGAAAGCACCTTGCAAATGTTTTCCTCACCACTAGACCACTAATTCCGCAACTCCCCCTTACCATCCTGATGCTTGCCATGTTTCTACCCCTGGCTCTCACTCTTTCCCTATTAACTCTTCCTACTGCATCCACCCTTCCCTGTCCGCTCCAGCCTGGCTAAAGTCCCACCCCATCCATAGTAGTGTCCCAATTATTTACCCCTCCTCCGTCATTATCATAATAAACAAGTACACGACAGCCATCGTCACTTTCTGTGGTTTTAGCTCAATTTTTCCACCACTCGTCGGTAATATATCCCCCCTCTTCTTTACTTCTCTTACCTGCCACCCCATACACTGCCTCTTTCTCCTATATGTGTAGTTGCCGGCTGCCTCACTCAAAAGATCTCTACTTATAACCCCTGTATGCCTATGGTTGATTGTACATCTGCTGACTTCTTCAATTGTAAAATAATGCTGTTTTTTTTTTTATTTATTTTAGCCTTGTACTGTACTGTATACACTGTATATACTTTTTCTTCCTTGTATATTATTGCTTTTTGTATACCTGCTTCTGTACTGTACTTTGATGTATTCATGACCAGGTCCACCTTGCAAATGAGCCTTGCTCAATGGTGCCCGCCTGGATAAATAAAGATTTTGATTGATTGATTGATTGATTGAAATTGGGAAACAGGTAAGAGTTTCTCTAAGGTCTTGCATAGCGTTTTAAGGGTTCATTTTGTAATACCTGGTTTGGTGCCCGTGGCAAAAGATATCTGGCATTTCCCCACAAAGAGCAGAATTATCTGAGCCTGTACATTGGGTACGCTAGCAAGAGGTTCACCGTTTGAATCCCTCCAGAACTTGAGACCAAAGTTTGACTCAAACCCACAAAACAGACAGGAGGGTTACCCTGTTCTGTTAACTGTTTACCATACTATGCTCAAAGGTTGGCACTTTGGGAGTAGAGGGTTGACCTTGCTGAGTGGGGCTGTGACACCGGGTACCACGCATCGGTCATATCTACGTTACTGCAATCCAGAAGGCCTTCCACTACCTCCACCTATGGCAGGCAGTGGTCCATCTTCATGGCATGGTGCAGGGACAAGGGTATAGAGCCGGAAAAGGTTGACATGTCGACCATTCTGCTGTATTTCCAGCAGGGTGTAGATAAAGGCATATCTCACTCTTCAATCCGAGTGCAGCTGTCCGCCATTGGCACCACCATCGGCCCCATAGGACAGCATAGCCCGGGGTCTCACCCAGACACAATTCATTTCCTCAGGGCAGTAGAAGTGCTACGTCCCAGGGTTCAGACTCTGATCACCCCTTGGAACCTGACCCTAGTCCTAGACTGCCTCAGCACAGCTCCTTTCAAACCACTGAGTCAGGTGGATTTGTTCCTGGCAGGACTAAAAGCCTGCTTTCTCATGGCCATTGCTCTACTTGGAGGATTAGCGAACTGGGGGCCCTCTCCTGTAGAGAACCTTACACAGTATTCGCCCCACAAGGGGTACACTAACGGACAGTTCCAGCCTTGCAACCCAAGGTCGCATCCATTTTCCATAGGGAGCAACCCATCGAGTTGCCTACCCTCTCTGATAGAGCACCAGGGAACACGATGATCCCTCATCACTTAGATGTGGGAGGCACTCTAGCCATGTACATATCTAGAACCAAGCCAATATATAAGACAGAAAGATTGTTTATTGTGGCAAAAGGGCAACTACAGGGTAGGGCAGCATACAAAACCACAATAGCGAGCTGGCTCAAGAGAACCATTCTAGAAGTTTACAAGGCAAAGAATCTAACACCCCCAGAGGGTATTAGAGCACATTCTACCAGGGCAGTGTCTACCTCCTGGGCAGAGAGGGCTGATGTGTCTACAGAGGACATTTGTAGGGCAGCCACTTGGACCTCCATCCATACTTTTGAGAGACACTATAGGTTGGACTGCTTGTATGAACTACAGACCCCATTTGCTACTCAGGTTCTCTCGGCAGCCAGCTCCTCCTCTTCTCACTCTTAGATCACTCTGTCCCACCTGTTAGGGTACAGTACTGCTGATTAGCAACCCATGAGGTAATGTCTGGAGTGCCATGGATGGACAACCGAACACAATGGGTGTTTACTCACCTGGTAAAGGTGATTGTGTTGGTTGACATCCATGGCACTCCACGGCCCTCCCTCAGAGCGATCAGAGTAACTAGGAGGATATCTGTGTTAATATCAATCAATCAATCAATCAATCAAATCTTTATTTATTCAGGCGATCATCATTGAGCAAGGCTCATTTACAAGATGGACTTGATAAGGTCAAGGTTTGAGTTGATGCACAGCAATTACATCACATACTTATGAGACAGTTACACATACAGAAGAAAAGAAAATGTTATTTATAACACAAAAATATACAGAGAATTCACATGTTAAAGCTTGGCTAAAAGAATGTTAAACTAACATCTACAATATGTACAGTACATATATATCTCAATGAGGATCATGACAGTCACTCACATAGTGAGTACAAGGATGTTGAAGGGAATATTGGGTGCCATATACTGGTGGTGTCTGACTGGAAGTAATATGCCATATGTGATTGGAATATGGTTTTGTGGGATGACTATTCTATCTCTAGCGATAGCAGCTGCATTTCTCTGTGAAGAAGGCTGTACAGTGCTGCTTGAAGGATGTAAATGGAATGATAATGGACAGTTTAATGGATTTTTGTAGGGTGTTCCATGCTATGGCTAGAGAATAGCTGATTGCTGCCCTCCCCTATTTTGGTGTTGACTTTGGGCAATTTGAGCAGGATGATATTGTTGCTTCTTAGGGCATAGGAGCTCGAAGTCATCAGGTTGAAGCAGTCCAGGATATAGCTTGGGAGTTTTTTTTGATAAAGCTCTGTTGATCCATAGAGCTGCATTTCTGCTCCTCCTGACATGAAGGGAAACCCATCCAGTTGTGTCATAGAGAGAACAATGGTGAGTATTATATGGCAGGTCTGTAATGAACCTTATTGCTCTATGATATAAGGTATCCAACTTTTGAAGGTAGGGAGTGGGGCAGTGACTATAGAGGAAGTCTGCATAGTCAATGACTGATAGAAAGATGGCCTGGACTAATCTCATCTTTGAATCTCTATTAAGGAAGGGTTTTAATCTGTAGAGGAGGCCAAGCCTTAGGCGAAGCTTTTTCAGCAGTTGTTCTAGATGCTGAGTAAAGTCAAGTCTGTTGTCAATCCACACACCTAGGTATTTGAAATTTTCAACATACTCCAGATTTTCTCCCAAGTATAGTGCATAGCTGGGGGAGATTGATTGAAGAGGATGTGTTGGTGGAGTTTTGGGTTGTGAACATCATTGCTTTGGTTTTCTTTGCATTTAGCAGAAGCTTTTTCTCGAGAAGCTAATGTTGTAACAGGGAGAATTCTGCTTGTAGGATTTCATGAGCAAAGAAGAGGGGAACAGAGGGACATCACAATGTGTATATATATTTCTCTGTTTTAGTCATCCAGGATGGCTACTGTTGGCCACTTAAAAGGCTGAGTATTAGTATTGTATTAATAGGTGAATAAAAGGGGCCACTCTGGCCAGCTTCAGAAGGCGTGTCTCAGTGTGTATGTAGCTAAAAGCATTGTGTGGTATTTACTAACCTTATTTTCAGCTGTGGAAGATTTGAACTGGAGAACAGGAGCTTCTGGGACCTGGGGACTAGAAATTTTATCCTAAGATCATGTGCATCACTAGCCTATCAGGTGGGCTAAAACCCATGAGGTAATGTCTGGAGTGCCATGGATGTCAACCAACACAATCACCTTTACCAGGTGAGTAAACACCCATTGATAATGACAGATTACCAAAAGTATGCTGGAATTATATGATTGGAAATAACAGCTGTAGGTTAAACTGGTTTGAGATCTTGAACCAAAAAATGAGACAGTTTGAAATTTATAATATGAAAATGGAGATGATAAACACTAACCCTACTGCATTTGCCTCTGAAGGGCTACAAAAGCTAACAGATATTTTTATACAGAAAGATATTGATAAAATCCAGCACAGTGATAAAATCGGGATATACAGTAAATTAATGAGAACTGGTATTACTGATCAATATTTACTGTATTGTGAGAACAAAACACAGAGGGTTGTCCTTAGTTTAGCAAGGCTGGGGATTTTATGGGGATACTTCCCATTTATTGTGTACTCGGGTACATAAAACGGTTATTGAGGGATGTCTGTGCAATAATGAACCATTAATAACAATTCAACACTTAGTTTTGTATTGAGAAGCCTTGCAAATGATAGAAATGTATGGGTTAGGCCACTGCTCTTTGGAATTAATTTTAAAGATGATACAGAAATTTTTGCATATTTGATGAATCTGTCAAACAAAAAAGCGATCTATGGGATGGTGAAGTTTCTCAGTATAGGTTTGAGCAAATTCAGGTTTAAATAAAGCTGCTATACATTAGGGTAATGAATGATGATTATTATATGTATTATATGGCTGCAGTGTTTTAGTGCTATATAATGTATAACTATCAAATTGCAAATGTTATACTTTTAAATGTATTTTAAGTGTACAATGTAATAATTCTTATGAATTTTATACATTAAAATAAAAATTGAATACTTGAATACTTGAATTGAATACTTGAATAGTAAAGCTGTTATTATAGAAGAAACAGTTTAACTGCAAACCCCCTTAGATTGATGCAACAATTGAAAACTAACAACTTTGGTTCAGATGGCCGAATTGTAACTTTGAGAACAATGAACACTCCCCCAATTGCAAGACAGACCCTGTGGTTACTCATGGTTCTGTAGACACAGTGTTTACAGGGTCTGGACAACAGCAGTTTATTCAGTTTGCAGAGCTGGGGATCTCAAGTAATGTGCTCAGGTTTGCAGTGTACTTGGCTGTAGCAGGCTCTTTGAAGCTGGTACAGCTGCGGGGTGGCAGGCTCTCACAGCTTGTCACCTTCTCCGCTGCAAGGTCACAAGAGCTGGACAGACCAGTGCTGTGGACCATGGCCACATGACTCACCCCACACATCCAGGTATCTATCCCTCAGGGGGAGGTGATGGGTAATGTCTGGCTGTGACACTAGCAGTCGATTCCCCACACCGTCCTCAACTGGCAGTGATTCTTCTCTTGGAGCTCAGGAATCACACAGTCTGTTCCTACCCTGAGGGCTAGCAGACATGAATACCTCCAGAAACAGGTCTGGACCACCTCCCAGGGCTAGTGGTGGCAAACAGTCTCTTGATTATTTTCAGATGACAGGTTCAAACCCACAAAGCAGCTTGATCATTTCAAACTGGATTTCCCATTCGATGGGAATTATCTGTACATATCTCTAGACTCATGTTGTTTAAACCCAGTCAACACTTCAGACTCTTGACAAGGGCACAGTCCAAACATAGGCTGATGGCTTCTCTCAGATGGTTTCAGAGTTTTAGCAACAAAACAGCTCTTCAGACATACATTCTGGCTTTCCAGGTTGTAGAATGCCTTGGACAGGTCTCCTAGAATTTGGCTGTTAAAGCCTTAGGCTGACTTCCAAACTTTTTCCAAACACAGCCTAAGCCCCCTGTCTCACAGAGAGCCTCAGGCTAACCGCCTTGAGCTAAAATCTCCCCCACAGTCTGCCTAGAATAATGAAGCATCTGATTGGTTGACTCAGCTGTCCATCTGCAAAATGAATATGTATTATGTCCACTCAACACCTGATTGGATGCAACTAAAGGCACCAAGAACTTTGTCCTGCCTTACCCAGGAACCATAGCAGTAGTCCTTTAAGCTCCTTGATACTGATTGGATAAAGAAAGGGGCAGGGGTCGACCTTAACATTCATTTACTAACCCCGGTTCTAGTGAAGATTGCCACAGGCCAGTGCAGAACCTCTGTAACTTGCCAGGCTGGGCTAATGCAATTCCTCCTGTGGAAAGCTGCAGTTCCATTCTCAACACTGGTATCAAATAAATAAACAAACAAACAAATACATAAATCTAACTCTTATTTAATTTAAAGCCAGGTCCTTTTCATGGAGGTTTAACTACGTGCTGCCTTAGCATTAGTGAAATGAAAAAATAGATGTCTCTGTGTAGTGCATTTACAGACTGTTTCATTTTATACTAACTACTGCTTTTATTTTTTGCTGGTAAAGATCCTTTCTCCTTTTCCTTTCCTTGCTTAGCTCAGTACTCATGGCAGGCAGATTTGTGACTGTGTCCAAGAGCAGCACAGTTCTAGTTTTGTCGCCTGTCCAGTTGTAGACCGGATAATCTGGTTTTCAGGGTCCTTATCTGGTCATCCAGTTTTGATTAAATGTAGTCCAGTTTTTGGGCCATTTTGAATGCTCAGATAATATTAAAACTGATTGTATCACGCCGACCCAGTGGCACTGAGGATTGAGGCACTGGATGCCACACCTCGTGCCACACTGGCCACCCGGGTTCAGACTTGAGCCTGGGCTGTCAGGGGAGGGACAGGATTGAGCATCCGGAGGACTTCTCTCCTATCCTGGGGTGGGATCCAGGGAACCTCCACTCTGTGGTGGCCTCTGGTGATGACCGGGGGCACCACTAGAGTGGTGGCAGAGTAAAGGGATTGAGTGCGGCAGACGTCGGCATGTATGCCTTGACATCATTGCATGTCTGCACTCCCAAGGGGAGTAAAATACAAGAAAAATGATGCACAGTCGATGCGGCTTGATGGCCGGCTCTGGATCGCCGGGCCTCGGAGCACCACTGGCACTGGATCTGGACTTGGTGGGGAGTACAGGGGAGCTCTCCGCCACCCTGCCAGGGGGGGTAATCGGCAGGAGCACACATTGGAGGCTTCAATGGGGGCTAAATTGGGACAGATGGCAGCCGGATGGAGTCGGATGCCAGGACGTGGATTTCCCACAGTGCACCAGGTATAAATAGATACAAAAAAAAACGAAACTGATTGTATCAAATCATTCACTGTTGCCTACATGCCCAGGTTACAAAAAAAGTTCTGATGTCACTAGTCACAGGCTTTTGTTTGTAAAACCAGTCTGTCTAGGTGGTGTAAAGTAAGGTCATTAAGAACATTAGCAGTAAATCAAACTAATTTTTTCAACTTTGAACTTTAAGTATGGTCATTTACTGCCATGATAGGAAACAAGTTTTTACACCTTTATATGCTGTAATGGGTTCCTTTTTGTTTTTCCTATATTCTCATATGTTTTAGATCCACTTTTTCAAATTAGTTTTCACATTTTTATTGCCTTTGTCACTGTGTTGATTATTTCTCTCCTAAGTCCTCAGCAGCTGCTGCTCTTATTTTTTATACTACCAACCTGAACATCCCATGATATTAGCTACACCTTTTCAGGCCATTGGAATAAATAGCATGGAACGGTGTGTCTGAAATTGTGGAATGTGATGTCTTAGACATCCGAAAAGAAACGGCAGTAACTGATGAGGTAAAAGGAACACAATGAAGTATTGAGGATACCACAAGTACTGATAGTTCAAGTATCAAAAAGGTGGCCAAAGCATATCAGAGTACATGGCTGTCATGGAAAGGAAAATTGGAGAGTGTTTAACAGAGAGAGAGAGCAAGAGGTTGTGAATGGGCTTTGTACATCCAGCAGATCTGGGTTTAAATTCCCACAGCCTCCAATTGCATACTGTGAGACCCTAAGCAAGTCACTTAACCTCCCTGTGCTCCTGGGCTACCCCTGTAAATGGCTATTGTGCCCAATGGGAGTTACCCGGGTGCCAAAGAATAAAAATAAGTAAATAACAGTATGGGTTGATGCTGTTGAGTTTATCCGTACTTTTTTTTGGGTGAACATTTTTTAATAGAACTGGGACAATCAAGCATTTCTGGGATCTGTGGCCAGGGTGGGAAAAGGGAAGAAAAAGAAATACACACTTTTCATGACACAACTTTATTAGCTACAAGTCTGAAAATGTGTAAATATACTAAAGAAGTCAGTAACCCAGCTGACATTAATAGAGGCATGCTGATGAAGAAAAACAAATAAAAGATCATGAGTACGAAAAGACAAAGTGAAGCAGTCGGTTCCAGCAGTGTTGGCTAGAAAACTATGACTGGTTGGGGTATGATGGTGCAAAAGATCTGATGTTCTGCCATTTGTGTGTCAAGCATGAAATACAGTTGGGTAAGGTGAGCAATAACAATAATTTTCATTTCAGTACAGATAACTTCTGGCTTGACTCTGTCTCATCCCATAATATCAGTGAAGCTCATGCTAGGGCAAAGGAATGCCAGCACTGCTACTCCAGGGACAAGTAATGCAGAGGGAATGCTAGAGAACATGAATGAAGCAATGCTTAACTGTCTGGATAAACCGTTTCGCACATGCCATGCAATTACTAAGAAAGGATGTACTTTCACAGACTTTGTGTGGATGTGCAGCCTTGATGATATGAAAGGGCTAGATATCAGTTCAGTATATCAGAACAACAAATATGCCTACAGCTTTATCCACTATGTAACCAAGGTCGAACACACGGCGCTACGAGAAATAATTATGGGAACAAAGTTCATTTCAGTCATCAGTGACAGAACCACTGACTCTTCAATCACAGAAGCTGAGACAGTGTATGTGTGGTTTGCAGTTAAATGCACAGTGCCAGGGCCAGATTAAGGCAAGCTGGGGCCCTAGGCCCAAGAGAAATGTGGGGCCTCCCTCACTGTAACCATGCCCCTTCGCCATGACTGCACCTCTTGGCTATTGCATATCAGCTACTGAAACATGAAAACAATGTTCTTACTGTCCCTAAAAAGTGGCACAAAATGCTTCAAAATTAATGAAACTGGCCAGCCCGGTGGTGCTGAGAGTTGAGACACTAGATGCCACACCTCGCACCATGCTAGTGACCTGGGTTCGCTGATGGACTCGGGTTACAGGGGTTGGCTGGGGGTAGAAGGATTGAATGCCCAATGCTGCTCTCCTTTTCCAGGGAGGGGTGGGATGCTGGCCCCACTGCTATACTGCCACCACCTGGGTGATCACAGGTGGTGCTGGTGCAGTTGGGAAAGCAGATAGAGACGGGCCGACATCAGCTGAGGGCCAGAGCGGAGGCACATCTCTGCATGCCTCCTTCTCAATGGTTCTCCTCCAGTGCTGATGTCAGCAGGGGGTGGACCAGAATAAGGAAAAACACCCTACAGCCAATCTAGGCAAAAGGCTCCTGTGACCATGGAGGAACCAGGAAGGAGCTTCTGTTGCACATTCCACTGAGGATCAGAGGAGGTAGGATGGACTCTTCTGCCCCACCCGGGGGGTCAAACCAGTTCTCTAGAGCTGTATAGGAGTGGGGCACCTATGGGAGCATCCTCCCAGTCCTCATGGAGCAGACTGGTTGCATTGGGATGTCTGGAGAGAGGGGCCAGTTCACAGTACAAGGGGGAGTGTAAAGAGAGTTAAAAAAAATAAAATAATGAAACTAATACTATCAGTATGGAAAAATAACAATAGACTGAGTTTTGATAATTTATAAAAAATAATTAATAATAGGTCTGGTAAAAACAATTTTTTGTATGTGAAATGTAATGATTTGCACTTCTCCAAAGCCCCCCACTCCCAAACACACATGTGTGCACTCGCAGACTGGGTGTTATCATACTGTCCTGTCAGGTAGTATGAACCAGGATGTGGGAGTTCAGTTGGGTTGGGAAGTGACCGATCGCTAAAAGAGGCTAGGTCCTGGGTGGTGTAGGAGTTAAGTTTGTGGTTTACTGGGAGGGGTTATGAACTTTAGAGATTATACTGCAAAGCGAGTGAATATTGGAAGAATTTGAAATCATTCCTAGGATCAAACATTTCTGTTATTGATAAGTAAGCCAGCCAGCCAGGATCCATAAATGGCAAGATTTACTGATGGGAATCTTGAAATACATTCAGTTGTTCACCCTGAAAACAGCTGTATCAAGGTCAGAACTTTGGTATGAGCGAGACGAGAGAATTAAAAAAAAGAGAATGATTTTTAATTGTACCACTGAAACTTATTCTAGATTTCTTAATTTTAGGAGTGAGATTAAATCTTTATTCTTTATTTATTGAGATATCAGAATTACATACCTTTGAGTCAGAGACTACTTTGTAAAGGCTCCACGTCATGAAGTACAAAACAAGAGAACTGGACAATACAATGAAAGGTATTACAAATGAATGTGGAGGGTAAAACAACCCAGAGTCAAACATGGTACAAAGGTTTCAAGCAAATTAAGCTGTTGCTTACATTCAAATTTCGAGGATGATGCAAGGTTTCCTAAGCCAATAAAACAGATACTTAAGATAAAATATAAAGCATACATACTGAATTGCACTGTTAATCTTGTATAGTTAAGAGTAAAATTCTAAACTGGGATTCTAAATGGGTGTGGGAGACAAAGCAAAGGAAATGGGCTTGTTCACACCTTAAAGGTCATCCTGGCTGGGGCCCCTGAAGCTGTCAGCTGCACTTAACACCTAATCAAAGAGGTGAGAATCATGTCACAGTTCAGCCCCGACTTACTCAGTGGCTGAGTCCTTTACAAAAAACATGCAGCTCAGGCAAAAAGAAAAGGATATGTAGCAAACATATGTTGGGGATTGCGGGGGGCCCCCTGGCAGACAGGGGCCCTAGGCCTGTGCCTATGTCGCCTATGCCTTAATCCAGCCCTGCACAGTGCAAAATCAGTTGGTAGATGTCCAGACTGTTGGCAGGACAAATGTGATTTTATTTGCCTTTTGTTTAACAAATCACCGTTAACCATACTGATTGCGGTCTACTGCAAACTTCTTTGGGCTAGTGCAATCTCTGGTTCAGTACCCTGGCTGGCTAGTGCAAAAAAAGGTTAAGGTTGACCCATGGTCAGGGGTTACCAAGATGGCTTCCATCAAAACAGTTTACATGGAGTCCCAATTTTAGAGCCTTTTTTTAAGAGCTTCTGTATCATTTTAAAAGTAAATGTCCACGTGCCCCAATAGATGTCCTTCTTTTCTATTATCCGGTTGTAAAATGGTCACTCAAAGAGTCTCTCTTGACCAGTCGCTAGCACCATAGCATTGGGTCCCCAGGTGACAGGCAGAGAACACATTCACAGTGCAGCCTCAGCAGTTCTTAATGTAATACTACACTTAAGCACTTATACAAAGTTTAATCTCTTTCCTCCCCAAAGTGCGTCTCCTGACCCCCACCAATGTCTCTGGAGGCCCCTTGGGTTGGAGCACACAAAGGAGACACCAGTCTTGGGTTGCAAGGGCAGGTGTAGTGCTAACAGGATCTGCAAGCAGACCGTCAGCTCGCATGTTCGAGCAGGAGCCAGCCACAATGTTCACACACTGAACTTTGGGGGTTTTTAACTGCTTGCCCAGGGCCAGCTGCACTGTACCACTGAGCTGTCAGTTTTAACTGTTTACACACACTCCTCCAGACCCCCACAGCAAAACAAACACACAGAGGTCAGCAGGAGCAATACACAGGGGCGCTAATGGACCTGGCGAGACTGAGAGGCAGACCAGGTAAGACCCACCCATGGGAGAAGGTTACACAGTATTTCATCAAAGTACGAATGGTACTGAGAGGTGACAATGCAGTCTTTCTCACTTTGCCATCATATTTTGAGCAATGAGATCAGCACAACCACTCATTCACTAAACACAATTTAAAAAATCCCTAAAAGAACTCACTTTGAAATCAGCTTGCTGCTGCTTTTAATTGATTTCTCATGAATATACAATATTTTATCTTGTGCTTATACATTACTGGCAGTTTCAAACTTTGTCCCCTTTGTCACTGCTATGCTAGAGTGTGTGTACTTCCCTGACTGATAATTTGCTGTTGCTTGTACCTGACCAGGCTCTTCTTGAGCTGGTGATTGTATGCTGTATTTTTCATTCATTGTATTTGTCAGACGTGGAACCTTTGCAAAAGAGCACTTGTGCCCAAAGGTGTTTTCTGAATTATAAATAAATAAAAAATAAAAATAAAACCGCTTGTGTAGTGCCCCAAATCTTGGGCTCTACAGAAATATACAGTGAAACCCGCTAGGATGAAAGCGCAGTGTCACAGGTTTACTGCATGACAAAAGGGATTAACTCCCATTGAAACTGCAGTGGGAAATCAGGAAGGTCAGTGTCAAAGGGAATACAGTTATAGTGGGAGACTTCAACCTACCCGGGGTCGACTGGCAGACAGTAACTACAGCACACGCTAGAGAACAGGTGCTGCTGGAGGCTATCCAAGACAGCTACCTAGTGCAAGGGGCGATGGATCCTACTAGGGGAGGGGAACATACTGGACTTAGTGCTAACAAATGGAGACCGAGTCCAGGATGTGGTAGTACAGGACCCTTTAGCAGGAAGTGACCACTGCTCAGTGTGGTTCCTCCTCAACACAGGAAGGGGAGTTGGCTAAGACCAGGACAAGAGTGTTGGATTTCAGCAAGGCAGATTTTGCCAGAATGGGCAGCATCCTAGAGAGGTATTTAGCTGAAATTAACCTAGGGATGGATGCTGACCAGAAGTGGGCAGTCATTAGGAAGGGGCTAAATGAGGCCACGAACACGTGTGTCAACTCTCAGAGTAAGCAGTCCAAGTCAAAAAAACCTAGCTGGCTTAGCAAGGAAGTGGAGGGGAAGGTGAGGGAAAAAAGATTGTCCTTCATTAAGTTCAAAAAATCTGGGCATGAGGAGGATAGAGAAGTGTTCACAAAGGCATCTAGGCAGGTGACCAGGTCAGTCAGGGCAGCCAAGGCAGCAAAGGAGTTGAAGTTGGCTCAGGGGATCAGAGAGGGGAAATGGAGATAGAGCAGAGGCACTCAATGAGTATTTCTGCTCGGTGTTCATGAAAGAAAGGGATGGCCCAGTACAGCAGGGGAAAGGGGGCAAGGGTAGAGGGGGGGCAAAGATAACAGATGGGGTCATCCAAGAACATAGAGTTCTGAAGGGCCTTAAAGCCTTGAAGTGGACAAGGAACCAGGACCGGATGGTGTACACCCAAGGATCTTGAAGGAACTGGCAGAGGTGTTGGCAGGCCCTCTGACAGACCTGTTCAACATCTCCTTGGAGATGGGGAATGTACCCAGGGACTGGAGGATGGCTCATGTGGTACCCTTCACAAGAGTGGACCTAAGGACCAACTGGGTAACTATGGACCAGTGAAGCTTGACTTCCATAGTGCGGAGGTTGATGGAGACTATTCTGAAGGAGAGGTTGATAACCTTTCTCAATAGCAATGGTCTACAGGATGAGAGACAGCATGGGTTTGTCACAGGAAGATCTTGCCAAACTAACCTGATCGACTTCTTCAACTGGGTCACTAGGGCGGTTGACGAAGGCCATGCTGTGGATGTCCTGTATCTGGACTTTAGCAAGGCTTTTGACTTGGTGCCATACAGGAGGTTAATGAGCAAGTTGAGGGACATGGGGGCGTTGGAAAAACTGGTAGGGTGGGTTGAGAGCTGGCTGCAGGGCAGACAACAGAGGGTAGTTGTAAGGGGGGGGAGACATCCAAGCCAAGGCCAGTAATGAGTGGGGTACCATAGGGTTCAGTGCTGGGTCCTGTTTTGTTCAATATCTTTATTGGAAACATTGCAGAGCTGGTCAAGAGTAAGATCAGCCTGTTCGTGGATGACACTAAGATTTGTGCAAAAGTGGACAATGAGGAAGGGAGGCAGGCACTCAGAGAGGATCTAATTAAACTTGAACACTGGTCTAGGGAGTGGCAGTTGGGGTTTAATGCTAAGAAGTGCAAGGTCATGCACCTTGGAGTCAGAAATCCCAGGAACAGCTACTGGCTGGGGGGAGTACAGGTAACGACTTCAGAGGAGGAAAGGGACCTGGGGGTAATAGTCACAGGGGACATGAAGGTATCAGCACAGTGCAGAAGGGTGGCAGCAAGGTCAAATAGGATGCTGGGGTGCATTGCCAGAGGGATCACCTCTCGAAAGGGGGAGGTCATCCTGCCATTGTATAGATCAGTGGTGAGGCCACACTTGGAATACTGTGCACAGTACTGGTGCCCATACCTCAAAAAGGATGTGAGATTACTGGAGAGGGTGCAGCGTAGGGCTACAGAAATGATCATGGGACTAGGGGAGTTGCCATATGAGGAAAGGTTGAAGGAGCTCAACCTGTACTCGCTGGAAGACAGACGGGTTAGAGGAGACATGATAGAGACCTTTAAGCACTTGAAAGGCATAAACAAAGTCAGGGAGAGAGAGGATTGTTCCACTTAATGGGGCCAAGGGTCACTAGGGGGCACAGTCTGAATTTGAAAGGGGGAAGGTTTAGGAGGGAGGTGAGCAGGCACTACTTCATAGAGAGAGTGGTGGCGGGTTGGAGCGCACTGCTGGAGGAGTTAATCACTCAAAGGACAATGGATAGTTTTAGGTGGGGTTGGGATAGAGTCAAGGGCAGGGTTAGTACAGACAAGAACACAAAGGGGGGGAAGGACTGGGAAAGAAGAGGAAGGGAGGGATTTGGGTGAGGGTGGAGCAACTGTAGTAATATGAATCTTAAGAGCTGCACAATCAGGCAGACTTGATAGACCTATGGGCCTTTTTCTGCCGGCAATTTCATATGTCCGTATTGTTTACTGCAGTAACTCTACTGCAGAATTCTTCAGTGTTGTGCTTCATCCTGGTGGGCATCACTGTAGTTAGGGACCCCACAGACTTATAGGAAGAGCACAGTATGTGGTGGTGGAAGTCTCAGAACACATGCAGGGTTGTAGGGGGACCCCTTAGGGCCCATAGAGCTTAAGAAGGACAGTTATGTGTATCTACTGAGCCCCAGGGGAAGAGAGTGTGGTGTCATATGAAAGGAACACATTTTTTTGTATATATAAGGCACGCTGCCCAATAATGCCCCTGTACCAGCTCCCAGCAGCAGTATCACTCCCTTGCAGTCAGTAAATCCCTGCAGCAGTATCCCCCTGCTCAGCCTTTGTTCCCTGTTAAGCCCACGAAAAGGATATGTTTAAAGCATTTTTTTTTATTTCTCTGTGCTGTTTGACACCCCTCCCCCCCAAAGCAGGCAGCCCAAGAGGGGTCCTTGTGTTCAGTACATGAGCCATTTTCCAATGAAAGAGCCAGTAGTGGCTCAAGCAGCAGAAATGGGCAGACTAGGTGGGCCAAGTGGTCCTTATCTGCCGTCAAAGTCTATGTTTCTATGTTTCTATGTAATCCTGGGAGAGCCCTTAGAATGAATGGAGTGACCATTGGGCAGTGAGTGCTGTCACCTCAAGTGCTCTTCATCTCTCAGGCCAGGTCACGGTGATGAGTGGAGTGTCAGCACAGACAAGTAGTGCTGAGTGACCGATTTACAAAAATGAAAGTTAAGTTTTTTGTTTTTTTTTAAATGAAACAAACCTCATCACTCAGCACTGAAAAACAGTGGCATGGCTGTGTGAGAGGATAGGTAGATCAAGGACTCCAGACTGGCCATAGGGATGGTTTATTGTAAGGCTCCCTCCAGGAGCAGGCCTAAGGGATTGGACTCAACCAGGCACTAGCCCATCCATAGGTCAGGAGCAGAAAGTGCTTCATAGGAGCAGCAATGATCAAGCTAGGCCCTGAAAGAAAGATCCGCCCATAAGGCTGAATCAGTGACGGCTCTATAGGAGCCATTAAGTGTAGGGGCAGGCATGCCCGGGATAGAAAATGCCCACGGGGCACAGCAGATAAAGTTCCATAGGAGCTAGCTAATACCGAAGAGTAAAGTATTTACCTGAGCTTATGGATATTTATGAGATTGCCTAATCTTTTGGTGCCCTTCAAAGAGACCGCCTATACGTGTTGCCCCTAACCTGAACTGCATAACTCATGTGGTGCACCTGGCTTCAATTAACTACTTGCTAACTGTGTTTACTTCACAGAGACTGCCTAACTATGCTGGTTCCCCTTTATGAACTGCCTAACTACCCAGTTAATTTGCCCTAAAGCTAGACTGCCTGCCCAGGCTGCACTGTAATTGAAATGCCATTTAATCCTTCGGTGCCTGTTGTAGAACTGCTTGGCCCCCATATCCCTACTGTAAATGTATCTGTGCCTATGCCAGGTCTTCCTACTCGGAGAATGCCTGTCCTTTGGTGCTCATTTCAACTACGCTAAGTCTGCCTAATTAAAGATGGCTTATCACTTGACGCTCCTAAGAACTGCCTAAGTGTCAAGTCTGATTCAGACTGCTTCTGTCCATTGGCTTGTGATACCCACTGCCTGCTTATCCTACCAGCACATGTGTGGATTACAATAAGGTGGTCAACTGAGCTAGAGCTAGGGCATCAGTCCGTACAGGTCCCATTGTTATGCTGCCAAGCTACATCCCAACCTTACAGGAAGTAAGGACATGTAGGAGTCACCCCTGCTCATTAGAGAGGGCATCTGGCATGCAGTGGAGTGTTTTTTTTTTCCTTTTCAGGATCAATGTTTCAGGAGCAGGCCCAGAGGACCAGAATTCTGGGACCAGTTTTCCAGGACTAGCATACCTGTCAGCTGTTGCAACCAGTTCTTTTCTGTTCTGATAACCTATCGGAGGTCCATAGTCAACTAATCATTTTCCCTTGCTGCAACCAGTGCTCATCTGCAAAGTGCCTTTTCTGTCCCAGTGGCCTAGCTAAAGTCCATAGCCGAGGAATCTGTTTTCCTTGTTGCAGCCTGTGTTCATACACAAAGTGACTTTGCTGTGCCAATGGCCTAATTTTAGCCCACAGCTGAAGTGTCAATTCCTCTTTCATACAAATGTCCCATTTTGTCCTTGTGGCATGTTCAGGTTTCCACCAACGAATTCACCAAAGCGTTCTGACATGGACTTTAAAACAGACTTGAGAATCTGTCTTTAACTGTTGCATTTAAGGTGATGTTTATTTGCATGCATACAGTTTAAATTAGAACTGGTCAACCAGGTAATAATAATACCACAGAGTACTAAGAACTGCAGTGGGGGTAAAGTAACGAGACACATAGTGGCACACTGCTATTGATTGATTGACTCATTCAGTCATCTGGTTATTTATTGTTATTGTTAAATTCCTCCTGACTCCAGCCTCTGCAACCATTTCCCATTTCTTTTTAAGTAAATTGTTGACGTTTTGACTTTGAGTATGACTCCTGCTTCTCTTTGCATGGCAGCAAGATCACCCCTGTTCTAGGAACCCTCCATGCACCTGCTTGGAATTCAGGGGTCCTTGGTTTAAAAAGTGCCGCTTGTACACATTGTTGCATATTGTTGTTGATTGTAAACTGCCTGGTGTTGTGTCACCCTTGTTGTAACTCTCCCGGGTCATACCTGAAAACAGGCAGTTTCTGCCTAGCATACCTACCTGGTCAACAAAAACTAAATAAATTCATTTTTAAAGTTTATTGTGGATAGCCAGTACTACGAAACTCAGGATAGACTTATCAGTAAGACCCAAAATTAACTGTGTCTAAAAGACCACTAAACATGCTACAGGAAGACTGATTTGATCTTTCAATGGCATCTTTCACTTCAAACCCTTCAGATGGGATGAATACCATATTACTAAAAATGTCCATTGCTGTTTCATTTATTGAATTCAGTGCTTTTTCCTTTTTTTTTTTTTAGATTTCTAGCTCTTTAGTGCTTTGAAAAGTCATTTCTTATCTCTCCCCATTATATTATGTCTCCCGATTGCAGTAATATATATATCCTTTCATAAATGAAACCTAAGCTTCAAGCTGAGCCAACAGGGCCTGTCCAAGGCGACTTTAATATGTAAAGGGGATTTGTTACCTATACCTTAAGTTAGTGGCAGATAAAAAGATTTATTCCCCTGGTATTCAAATGGTAAAAGAACGTGTCTTATCTTGTTACAGCTCAGCCCCAAATCTGGGTTTATTGGACATCTGAAGAACAGGCGAGCAGAATGGAGCAAGGATTAGGTGGGCTCAGGGGACAGTGGAGAATAATGGGAAAAGCCTTCACAAATGTTCATCCACCACATTGTCCCACTCCATCAAAAGCCCTCTGATTGGCAGTGTCACATCGAACTGATCAGAAAAGGAATAAACTCAGCAGCGAGATGTGGCACCATTTACACTTTTCCATCAAAGACATGGCAAATTGCAGGATGCAGTGGTCCAAAAGGTCAGGGAAAATCTCCATATGAGACAGAAAGAGGGAGAAGGCAGCCAAGAAGCGGAAAGAAAAAAACATTTACTGCCAGTTCAATGCTTTGCACCCAAATCTCAGTGAAATAATTCTGTCTCACTTTTCAATCATTCTGTCACTTTCTTTCATCCCTGTTTTTATTACATTAGTTTTTCAGGCTCCATCAGAGTAATGCACAAGGCTGGTACAACAGGAGAGGAGAACATGCTCTGTGCTGAAGGATTTTACAAGGACAGCATTCAACGCAGCAGAGCAGAGACAAGGTAAGCAGCTGCCCATGTTCTGTATGGGGCACATGCACTGCTGCCTTCTCGGGCAGGACCAGCCCTGAGACAACTGCTTACATTGTTTCTATTCTACTATGTTACCTGTTGTTCTTGTACGGTCTGGGCAGACTGGCTGGGTTGAGCGATCATTTTTTGCCGACTAATTCTATGTTTCTATAATAATGTTCAGCCCTCTCCCCCTGTCAAATACAGTAAATCTTCTTTAAATGCCAGTCTCATTTGTTTCGATATTCTTTTTTTTTTAATTCTTTTTGGTAACTGGGTAGGGCCCACTGGGCCACAAGGCTTATATAGAGGGGCAGCCTGGGAGCGCTGGGGTGATTGAGTGACTTGCTCAGAGTAACACAGTAGGCAAATAGAGGCTGTGAGAATCAAACCCAGGTCTGCTGGATGTAGAAAGTTTGTCCACAGCTCGTTACTCTAACCTCTAAACTATACTGCCCGCTAGTGACTGCAATTTGTAGCCAGGGTCAGAATGGAGTTCTGCCTCATTTTGCCAGGATCTTTGGCGGATTCTATTTTACAAGAGAAAGAAAGTTGCAACTGAACTGATGTTAATTTATTTTGGTTTTGTTCACCAGGTGAGTGCACTTGACAAGGAGATGCCTATTTTCAAAGCATGACAAGGCAAGGCAATTTTATTTTTAGGCACCTAGTCCCAACTGCTCTGGGCTCATTACAAACAAAAGGAAGACAGGAAGAAAGGCCCTGGGCTTTTAACCATCCTTTGTCCCTCCCCACCTCTCCTCTCCCCTTCTCTCTCTCCCCCACCTCCACATAGCCCCTTGACAAAGCCTCTGGCTGCTATCCACCTCCTTTCACACTAAAATCCTTCTCCCCTCTCCTCCACTCCTTCCTGCCTCACTACTTCTGTTTAGCTTGTTTAATGCTGATTCTTATTTCTGTAATAGTGGATGCTGACTTTATTCTGTAATAGCAATGCCTCTTCTATTGATGTATTACTCTGCCAATTTACGCATGTAATTTTCAATAGTTAGTTCTTCCTGTGTTTGTTTTGTACCCTCCTCAATGACACGGAACCTTTGTAAATGACCTATTTTTGCTCAAAGGTATTTTGTAATCTGAGATTGAATAAATAAAATAAAAAATAAATAAAAGTATGAAATAAAACATTCACCATAAAAGGTTAAACAAGAAAAAAAAAACATCACCAGGCCCGTAACAACTAGTTTTGAAATAATGATTACTAAAATTTTGACTGAAGGGGGCTCCTCTTGCTCCAAGGGGTAGAACATTCCATAAAACTGATGACGCAACCCCAAAAGCCTGATCTCCTGAAGACTTTGGACAAGATCTGCAAAGAGAGAGAGGAAGCCCATCTCAGAGGAATGGAGTAGACAGCCAGGGGAGTATGGGATTTGGAGGTCTTTTAGGTAGCCAAGGCCCAGACCATGGCAGGCCTTGTAAGCCAATAAGCTTACCTTGAAATTGATGTACCACAGAACTAGCAGCCAGTGCAGGGTACACAGAACCACATGATATGCTTAGACCAGGAGGTCCCAGCAGCCAGACAGACTGCTGAGTTGTACACCAGTTGCAGATGATGCTCCAACGACATGGATAACCCTAGGTATAAAGTGCTGCAGTAATCCAGTGTAGATGTGACAAAGGCATGCATTAGTATTGACTGGTCAGTAGGCACAAGAAAGGGCTTGATCTGTTCTGAGGATGGAAAAAAAACACTGCGGACTACAGCTGACACAACCTGGAAGAGTTGGAATACAATAAGCCGTGGAGTGACAATAGAGACAGAGGAAATGGATGCTACAAACATGATAAATGAGCTCAAACCTGATAAAATGAAACATCGCAAATCAAAGCAGTGTAAAATATAACGGCAGTGTTAGTAAGAGCATGACATCTCTGGCAAGCAAGCAATGCCAGAGGGAAACAGGAAATGGCAAATGATGCTACAACATGGAAAACAAACTCACATATGGTAAAGTTACATATTTCAATTCAAAGTCATGTATAAGAAATGTAGTAGATACTAGAGGTAGGGGGGCAGTAGCAGTACTTATGTGCATGGTGCAACTTAATCGCTCCATAGGGGCATTAGTATAATAATGTACAGGAATAGGAGTAGGCAAGTGAACACCATACCAGTGCCTTCAACTCATGGTTGAAGGAATGGTACAGAGCCGGGGGGGGGGGGAGTTATGGCTACAATGGAGACTGGAGGACCACCTGGGAGGATAAGAACCTATACAGAGGTGACAGCCTGCATCCTTCCAGGAGGGGAACCACAGTTCTCAGTGGACTGTTTAAACATTACTTTGATGAGCATTTAAACTAGCTGTGGGGGTGGTGAAAAAAAAGGGGAGGCAGAAACTGTCTCCGCAGGCTGAAATAGTGTGTAGGGAGATCCCGAGGGGCAATAGTGCCAACAGGGGGAAAAGAAATCAAGGAGGTAGGGGGTTAGTAAAGGGGGAAGGGGGGACAGAAGCAGTCATAAAAATAGAGAGATAAAAGGGGCACAAAAGGAAAAAGGGGGAAGCACCAAGCAGAGAGTGAACAAAATCTGGAAAGTCATGTGTGCTAAGCTAGAAGTCTGGGAAATAAGATCCCAGACCTAGAGGCCACCATGACGGAAGCTGACCTGGATATTGTGACCATTACTGAGTCATGGTGCACTGACAGTCATGACTGGGACATGGTCATACCAGGCTACATGATGTTCAGGAGGGACAGGGTATGAAGGAAAGGAGGAGGAGTGGAGGTTTATGTTAAGGAAAGCATAAAAGCTACAGAAATGCTGGGAATTCGGGGAGCTGAGGTGCTGTGGGTCACCCTCAAGTTGGGAAAAGGAGTTACTACATTATTTGGACGGGTGTGCTCTACAGGCCTGTGGTGCAGGAGGAGGACTTAGATAATGAAATGTTAGAAGCAATTAACAAAATGGCTGAAAAGGGGGAGGTGTTGCTTGTGGGGCACTTCAATCTGCCAGATGTAGATTGGGCCTCCATATGGCAGCTTCAGCCAGAAGCATGGACATCCTGGACTCACTGCAGGAGGTACTACTCAGGCAGCTAGTCAATGAGCCCCCTCTTGATGGGCCAATACTTGATCTGCTGCATATGAACAGGGACAGGGACAGTATTGAGGACGTCAAGATGGGAAGCCATCTGGGGACCAGTGATCATTGTACAGTGTGGTTCAACATAAGAACAACTGTGGAATCCAACCACACAATGGTGAGAGTTCTGAACTTCAGAAGGGATGATTTTATAAAGATGGGTGAATGCCTGAATGACCTGGCAGGGGGAGAGGACCTGGAGTGGTTGGAGGAAAAGTGGGCCATACTGAAAGAGCTCTGTGCTGTCCCCAGTGTTGTTCGCGGTGTATCTGCTGCCATTGGGAGACATTGTGAGATGGTATGGACTGAGGTTTCACTGCTATGCAGATGACATCCAGCTCTACCTGTCCTTTGTTCCTGACCAGGATAGTGCAGTCTCAGTCTTTAATAACTGCCTTGCAGAAATCCAGGATTGGATGCAGGCCAGCTGATTGAGGTTGAATCCAGATAAGACTGAGGTGTTGGTAGTGGATCCAGGTCGCAGGATAGAGAGGGCGTGGTCAGGTTCTGCCTCTGGGCTTTGGCACGGAGGTAGCAAGCTGCTGCCATCTGAACAGGTGAGGAATCTGGGGGTGATTCTTGATGACGGGCTGACGCTGCATTCGCAGGTGTTTGCAGTAGTCAAGACCTCTTTTTACCATCTGAGCACCATCGTCTGGATTAAGCATCTTGTTCCATCCAGCGACCTTCCAACGCTGATCCATGCCTTTGTGATCTCGTGCCTTGACTACTGCAACTCCCTTTACCTAGGGATTCCGGGGATTGATATCTGCTGCTTGCAGCTGGTGCAGAACGCAGCGGCCAGGCTATTGACAGGGGTCTCTCGCATGAGTCACATCTCGCCTGTGCCGTGCGATCTGCACTGGCTGCCTGTTCAGTGGCAAATCACCTTCAGGATCAGTTTATTGACCTATAAGGCCCTACATGGACAGGGTCCGGGCTACCTGCAAGAGCTCCTGATTTCCTACTGCCCCCTCCAACCTCTCCGCACAGCTGACGAGGGATTGCTAGAGGTTCCCAGGATACGACTGAAAGCTTCAGGGGCACGAGCTTTCACGTATGAGGCCCCTACCCTGTGGAACTCTCTACCTCATTGGATTTGAGCATGCCAGACTGTGGAGAGCTTTAGGAAGGCCTTAAAGTCCTACTTGTTCCATCTTGCCTTTGGTGATTTTATATGATGTCATTATTTATTGCTAACCAGTGTATAAGCTGGGATGCACTGTGATTTTATTGTTTTATTTGTTTGTCTTACTGTTTTCATCTGTACAACGCTTTGATAATTTGAACTGTGCTATATAAATAAAGAATATTATTAAGAATATTATAGTGAAGGTAATGAACCTCTGTGTCAAGCTGGTAAGCAAAATTAAAAGAAAGAGGAGATTGCAATGGTTCTCAAAAAGAGGTAGCAGAAAAGGTAAAGGCTAAAAAAGTAGCATTCAGAAGGTACAAGGAGACCCAGAGAGAGGAGGAGGACAGGGAAGTGTATCTGGGAAAACAGAGGGAGGCAGGCAAAGCAGTAAGGATGGCAAAGGTGCAAACTGAGGAAAGAATAGCTCAGGGAGTATCAAAAGGATACAAGACATTTTATAGGTATGTTAGAGAGAAAAGGAAGACAAAGGGAGGGATTGTATGATGAAGGCTGACATAGACAGGATGGAGGCAGTCCAGGGGAGGGCAACTAAAATGGTGCAGGGTCTGCACCAGAAGCCATATGAAGAGAGACTAAAGGAGCTTAATATGTATATCCTTGAGGAAGGGGGGACATGATAGAAACTTTCAGGTAACTCAAGGGAACCAACCAAGTCCAAGTGGGTAGCATCTTTCAGAAAAAGAGATGTGCAAGAACAAAGAGACACAGTTTGAAGATAGAGGGGGGATGGCTCAGGGGCAACGTGAGGAAGTATTTTTCATGGAGAGGGTGGTGGACACATGGAATGGCCTTCCTGAGGAGGTCATGGGATCAAAAACAGTGGGGGAGTTCAAGAATGCATGGGACAGACATAAGGCAATTCTAGTGGGGGGTAGGAGGACGTAGGCTGTTGGTTAATTAGGATCTGCAGCTTATGCAATAGGTAGGGAAATGGGCAGACTGGGTTGGCCAAGCAGTCCTTATCTGCTGCCAAAGTCTATGTTTCTATGTTTCTATGAAAAGGGATGATTGTACGGAGGTAGATCAAGAAAAGGCAAACATCTTGAAGAAATACTTCTGCCTAGTATTCACAGTAGAAGGGTAAGGGGAAGGACCATGAAAAGGTGCCAGGAACTTCGATGGGAGGGAAATGGACACTAGTGTGCTTTCTGAGGAGAAAGTCCAGTAAGCACTTGCTGACCTGAAGGTGAACAAAACTGTGGGGCCTAATGGGATATATCCAATGGTGCTGAGGGAGCTCAGGGAGGAACTGGCTGCACCTCTGACAGACCTATTTAACAGATCACTGGAGACCAGCATGGTTCCGGGGGACTGGAGAAGAGCAGAGGTAGACCCACATCATAAAAGTGTTAGCAGGGAAGAGGTGGGCAATTATAAGCTGGTCAGCTTGTCATCGTTGATGGATAAGTTAATGGAAACACTACTCAAGGAAAGGATTGTGGAATATGTTGCATCCAGTGGATTACAGGATCCAAGGCAGCATGGATTCACAGGGGGGAAGGTCATGCTAAACAAATCTGATAGATCTTTGACTGGGTGACTAAAGAGTTGGCTTGGGGAGAGCAATGGATGTGGTTTACCTGGATTTCAGCAAGGCTTTCGACACTATTCCAGATAGGAGACTGGTAAGCAAGTTGGCGAACCTGGGGGTGAGTAATCAGGTGATAACCTGGGTTAAAAACTGGTTAGTGGATAGGATGCAAAGGGTAGTAGTAAACGAAGATTGCTCTGAGGACGGGAAGGTGGCGAGCGGGGTACCTCAGGGATCAGTGCTGGGACCAGTCCTCTTCAATGTCTTTCTAAGCAACATGGCAGAGAAACTGGAAGGGAAGGTCTGCCTCTTTGCGAATGACACCGAGATCTGCAACAGAGTGGACACTCGGGGGGAGGGGGGAGGATGGTTAGGGATCTGAAAAGACTGGAGGAGTGGTCAAGGATACAGCAGCTGGGTTTTAATGCAAAAAAGTGCAAAATAATATGCTTGGTCCATAGAAACTTGAGAGTGGAATACAAAATGGGGGGAATGATATTGACAAAGACCAAACAGGAAAGAAACCTGGGGTTAATCATATCAGATGACTTTAAGGTGGCAAGATCCTCATTGAAGTGCCCCAGAATGCAAGTCTCTAGATTAAAACAATCAGGTCACCTTCAATTCATCTTATATGATTAGTCCCAGGTTTCTTTCCTGCTTGGTCTTTATCAGTATCCCCCCATTTGTAATCCATTTGTGTGGGTCTGTAGCCATAAACAGTCATTTCTCTCATCTCCTGGATGATTAATTAATTTAATGAAGCTAGATTTTATTTCTACTCTATTCTATTCTTACTTGGTTTGTTTTCCAATTCCTGTCTGTGTGTGATATACTTAATACACTTTAATAGAGCTTTAGGTCTTTTTATACCTTCTACCTTCTTTTCCTTCTTTATTTAATTTTCCTTTCTTATACTGAAATTATCATACTCCGAACATCTTATCTTGATTTAGGGTAATATGATTCATCTTATTTCATATAATCATAAAGTTATGTATCATATATATTAGTATTTATAAATAGTTGGAATATATATAAGGATTATACAAGTAACTCTTATTTGTTTAACATATTTCAGACGCTAATTATGTTTGCTTGCACACATGTGCAAGAAACATAGTGCCATCATCTGAGTTTTTCAGAGGTGTATCAGCATCTTCCAATTCAGTCAGTGTGTTTGCAGGCATGGTCACAGTTCTCCAATCACTGCTGGAGCTATCTATGACAGCAGTTGAAAATGCAGTGGCATACAGTTGAAAGGGAGAGCTACGCTTCAGTGAGCAGCCCCCCCCGCACACACACACAATACAGATCAACTGTGTTGGTTACCTGATAGGATGGTGTAGTCTTGTCTAGCTTAGAGAGACAAGCCACACATCATTGCTTTAATAAACTGTTCCCTGCCACAGCAGGACCACCAGAATGTGTGGGTGCCTAACAGTCCTTACTCACACCAGCTCTCCAAAGCACACCTACATGGACTCCATGGGTTCTAATCCTCCAGAAAAAAATACCTCAGCATTTGATGTGAAAACTCAGACTTCGTTGTATGTGTAATTCCAAGCGTTTTCTCTTACTAGACTCTGTCAATGTGAACTCCCCGCTGCTAAATCCTATGCAAACGAACTTGAGCGTACTGTACTACCTGCAGCTGAAGCAAAGAACAGCCAGAATGCACAAAGGAGAACATACTGCTATGCATTTCAACAGCAGCCAGTGGGGGAGGTTTTCATGACTGAAGCACTTTAATGCACCTTTTAGTGCTGTCATATACACACCCCTGTGTGGTAATTCACTAAACTGCACACTTAGTCTGGTAATGCAGCTTCAAAATACTTTTTTTCTCTGAATTGCCATGAGCTGGCATTTTTATGTGACTGCAGAAACAAGATGCTGTATGTCAGCCATGTGTCTGCATTCCCACACTCATCCCCCTCACAACTCTCAAACAAAGCCAATGGTGCTTACTGAATTGAGAAGAGTTACATGGATTTCAGAAGTTGTGCCAGATACACTGCACATTGCCTCATCCACTCTCTTTGTTTCAACCCTCCACCTCCACTTCTCTTGGGCAAAGCATGAAGGCTAGTTCACACTAGCACATTCAGATACTTAATAATTCACCCTTCCTTTCAAATCAGGAAAGGCATGTTGTTGGTCTATTACACTATGAAAACAAGCATTTGTCAATGCTGAACGCTCACTTGCAGGTATTTGCAATGGTATTTGGCACTTGGACATGGCTTAAAAATCAGTGACAAGAAGTACAAGCATGTTTGTCAATGCCGAATGTTGCTTGCTTCTATGTGCTGTTTAGGTATTTGGAAGTCATTGGAGTGCAAATATTGAAAATTTCGCGAACTTACGAGCGTGCGTAGGAACTGCGCAATGCACACTCGTAAAACAGTCATTTTTAGGAATTTTTTCACCAAATTTTCAACATAGCCATTTTAAGACCTCTGCTCATTAACAGTGTCACTGTGATTTTCTTAATGTGTCCCATACATTGAGTTCACACACCGACTGCACCATTGTGCGCTACATGGGCGGAAACACATTTTGGGCAGGATGTGAAAAATGACAATTGTACTGCTCATGAGGAGGTGTGGTAAAATGGCAATGTTGAAAATCTGGAGTGAAAATATTGAAAATTCACAAACTTACAAGCGTGCAGTAGGAACTGCGCAATGCAGGCTCGTAAAACAGTCATTTCTAGGAATTTTTTCACCAAATTTTCAACATAGCCATTTTAAGACCTCTGCTCATGAACAGTGTCACTGTGATTTTCTTAATGTGCCATACATTCGTTCACACACCGACTGCACCATTGATGCTCATGGGCGGAAACACGCTTTGGGTAGGATGTGAAAATGACAGCTGTACTGCTCATGAGGAGGTGATAAAATGGCAATGTTGAAAATCTGGAGTGAAAATATTGAAAATTCGCAAACTTACCAGCCTGTGTAGGAACTGTGCAATGCATGCTCGTAAAACAGTCATTTTTAGGATTTTTTTCACCACATTTTCAACATAGCCATTTTAAGACCTCTGCTCATGAACAGTGTCACTGTGATTTTCTTAATGTGTCCCATACATTGATTTTGCACACCGACTGCGCCATTGTGCGCAACATGGGCGGAAACACATTTTGGGTGAGATGTGAAAAAAGACAACTGTACTACTCATAAGGAGGTGTAATAAAATGGCAATGTTGAAAATCTGGAGTGAAAATATTGAAAATTTGTTTTCGAGCCTGCGTAGGAACTACACAACGCATGCTTGTAAAACGGTCATTTTTAGGAATTTTTCCACCAAATTTTCAAATTACGCTTTTTGAGAGCCCACCTTATGAACGCTGGCACTGTTGTTTTAGATCAGGCCCAAAAGGTGATTTCTGCAGTGACTGCAATCACCCTTTGGGCCTGAATAACGCCATGACAGTGACAGAATTCATGAGAAGGGTCCCAAAACCCCATGTTGAAAATTTGGTGCAAAATTCCAAAAATGCCTAAGATATGCAGCAAAGTTGAAAAAAACATCTAGCCCATTATACAGCTTACCGGCATTTCCTCAGTTCGTGGTCGGCTTTGAAGAGTGCAGACATGTTCCTGGTCCAGCGATGATCATTGCGCTTGAGCCTGGAGGTAGGTATGGGGTGAGGGGGGAGGCAGGGTGCGCTGGGTGGGTGCGGGTTGTGGGAGGAGGGCGGGAGACTGCGGGACTGTTTTAATTTACAGGTTTCTTTTTCTATAATTGATGACGCTGGACGCTTGCCAGCTGGGGTGGGCTCCCAGCATGGCAGAAGGATGGCTGGGGGGGTGTGGAGCCGATGGGGAATGGGCACCCTGTCGGCAGACGACGCTGGATATTTGCCACGCTTGGGGTGGACTCCCAGCGGGCAGCAGAGAAAGCTGTTTGGGGGAGGTGGAGCCAATGGGGGATTGGGGCACCCCTGTCGGGCAGACGATGGTGACGCTTGCCACACGGGGTGGGCTCCCAGCATGGCAGCAAAGATTTTGGGGCGGGCCGCTGCAAGCACACAGCAGTGGTTTTCTTTGAAGAGAAGACCACCACTGTCATACAGCACCGCAGCGATTGGTGCAGGATCGCTCACGCCTGCTCAACAGAGCAGGATTGCACAGGGCAGGCACACTCCAAAGTGTCCCATTTCTCCCAAGACGCTCTTTGAAGATGCGCGCGTTTAACGAAAACAAAAAACAAATGATGGACTTAGAGGACACAGTAGCAGTGCTATCACATTGATTTTGCATTTTCCTGTAACTCTAGTGCAAATTTTCCTCCCCGTACATTTCATTATTTCACATGAAGTGAATTGCTCTGATGCCACTGAAGCAAATGATTATTTACCTTTAATGGACCAACATAGATGTAACAACAAGAACAAAGTGCTCTAGCTTTCGACCAACCAGTGCTTCTTCAGAAGCTCATGGCAGATGTTTAGAAAATACAATACTTATAACAGCTAGATAATGCAGAGAAACAGAAAAAACCCCATTGGTTTAAAATACTCATTTAAAAAACAAAAAAACAGAAGATGATGTCAGAGAAGTTTAACAGTACTATACTGCCTTCAGCCAGAAGCAACCTTGGGTTAAACGTGCTTGGTGGAACACACATACAAAGAATCTACTGCATATAAATTTAATTGACATAAGATAGCACTGCTGAAGCAGATAACTCTAAATCAAGCTATGAGTGTCACTGTGTAGTATAAGGATGTGATTACTGAAAGGCAACCCCACCCAGATTAAAGACAAACTAAGATTGTTATAGGGCTCATGAAGTTTCAATGTCTGCATTATAGACAAGAATTTACCAGTAAAGTTGTCTTAAAGACATAAGTGCACACTGTGTGATGTAAACCTAGCTGGACCTGTCACCCAGCTGTACTCTCCAGCTAGATATAAGGCCCAAGAAATTTCAAAACCTCAGGACTATATAAATGATAATTTAAATATAAATTGATAATATTAGTGTCAAACAAAAACTCTAGTCGAGGAACCTCAAGAAACTTAAGACCACATAGCCTGATATGTACTGATGTCAATATGCATTGAGAATGTAACAACTTGATGTACCACAAGTGTCTAAGGAATCTGAAAAAGAGATAAAAATGTAATGTCTCTCCTCCTCTTCATACAAACAATACACCCTAACCCACCCCACATCACCATAATGTGGGTGAGGGAGATACATAGCTTTAAGGAGATGTTGTCTCTCTCTCTCTCTCTCTCTCTCACCCCCCTTTTTTCCCTTCTCTTTCTCTCTCTCTCTTCCCCCACAGACGCACACGCACACACACACACTCACTCTCTCCTAGTGTACCTATATTCACTTCAGTCACTGCAATTGTTCCCCAAAAGAATTCAACTTGTCATGAAATCCTGAGTAAAAGGGCTTATGTCTGATGCCCCTGTAACCAATGCAAGTCAATGGGAACAATTTCCCTGTAAATGACTCCCTATAGATCTGGGAGCCCTGCTGTATGTAGTCTGTTAGGTCTTACAATATAATTCTTATTTGAATGCAGTGCATTCAAAAAATTATACTGAAGCAAATGGTTTGTTGCCTTTTACTGAACCAACATACATGGATGTTACAAAAAGAACAGTGTCTAAGTGTTTGGCCCAACATGGTCTTCTTCTGAAGCTTACATGAGTAAACTTACAAGGGTTGTTTTAGCCTGTGTGACAATGGTTTCAACTATGCCACTGAATTTGAAAAAAACAGCAATTAAATAACTTAGGATAATGCAGGATATATAAATGAAATCAGCGCGCACATGTGAAGGCATTGTTGTCATGTCAAAAGACAGCAACAGTACAGCAGCTACCTGAATTCACCTGCTTTTAATTGCTGTTTTAAAGGGGGATTTTTTTTAAATATCCTGTAAATAGTTTCACAATAATTCCCTCATACCTTTTTACCAAGTGTCTGCTCTACATAATTCAATGGTTGGCAGCTCCTCCACAGCACACAAATGAACAGAGACTATTTTAGTTGTCATTTTCATATCTCGCCTAAATGTGTTTCATACGCGGAAGCGCTATTAATGGCGCAGTTGACGTATGAAATCAATGTTTGGGACAGATTAAGAAAATCACAGTTACACTGTTCATGAGCAGAGGTCTTAAAATGGCTATGTTAAAAATTTGTGACAAAAGTTCATAAAATGATGTATTACGAGCGAGCATTAGAGTTTCCACGCACCCTCATAAGTTCATGAATTTGTAATATTTTCAGTCCAGATTTCCACCACTGGCATTTTTCCACATTCCCTTATGAACAGTACAGCTGTCATTTTTCACACCATGGCCAAAATGTGTTTTCGCACTTCCAGCAAAAATGCATGGTCACTGTGGGAAATCACTGTTTGGGACAGATTAAGAAAATCACCATGACACTGTTCATGAGTGAGGCCCAAAATGCCTGTGTTAACAATCTGCTGTAAAAATCCCCAAACTAATTACATTATGGTGTGCGTTGTGCAGTTTCTATGCTCACCATGACTTCACCAGTTTTTCTGATATTTAACTCCAGATTTTCAATATTGCCATTTTTTACACCTCCCCATGAACAGTACAGCTGTCATTTTCACATCCTGTTCGAAATGTGTTTTCACAACTGTGGCAATAAATGGATAGTCACTGTGCAAAATCAGCTTTCAACTAACGAACTGATATTGCCACTCGTTCATAAGGTGGGGTCACAAAAATCAATGTTGAAAATTTGGAGCTAAAGTCACTCAATGAACGTCTGCGATGCGCCCTGTAGAGACTGACAGGCCTCAGGGGTGTGACTTGGGATTGTCGCCTGTAATGCTCATACCATTCCACCGCCACCCACACCCTGCAGCTAGTGAGAGGCATCAAGTTGTGCCTTGGATTCTTCGGCCTCAAAGTTCACCCCATTCTCCTATACTGCACCCATCTCACCATATTTCCTAATAGAATGGGGTCAACATAAGGGCCAAAGACCCCAAGGCACACCGTGACACCTGTTGGTGTTTGCAGGGTAGGGTGTGGTGAAATGCCATAGCCGTTATGCCTGACGACCCAGAGGCACACCCCAATGCCTGTCAGTATCTGCAGGGTGGTGGTGGGTTGGCTTCAGTTCAATACTTCACTGCTATTCCTATTATGCAGCTTGACTCAGTTAGGCAATCAGCCTGTAAGAACATAAATGGACATATAAATGGGGACTATAAGAACATGCCGTGGGTGCTTGTGCCTTAGTCCAGCTGTGCAACATCAGCCTGAAGCTCTGGTAGAGCTTACTGTCTACCACTTTGTTCACCCCCCCATGTACCTGTACCATTTCACATCCTCCCTTGCCTTAGTCCAGCTGTCCTACATCAGCCTGAAGCTCTGGTAGGGCTTACTGTCTACCACTTTGTTCACCCCCCCATGTATCGCTGTGCTATATCAGCCTGAAGCTCTGGTAGGGCTTACTGTCTACCACTTTGTTCACCCCCCCATGTACCTGCACCATTTCACATCCTCCCTTGATCTACAGTGAGTGGATCCCTCATTCATACGTCACATATGCATGCACAAAAAAAAAAAAAAACAATCTTCAGAAATTAAGATACACTTATTATGTTTGCTTGCACGCATGTGCAAGAAACATAGTGCCATCATCCGAGATTTCGGAGGTGTGTCACCCCCTCTTCCAATTCAGTCAGTGTGTTGGCAGGCGCGGCCCCTGTAAGACAATGCATGCTGGAGCTGTCTATGACAAGCTCCAAAATGCAGTGGCATACAGTTCAAAGGGGGAGCTATGCTTCAGTGAGCAGCGATAAGATATCGCTACTCCGCGCGCAGCTCCCCCACACACGCACACGCAGGCGCGCGCACACCCCCGCACGCACGCACACACTGTATAGCCAACGGGTGCCCAATCTCCATCAGCTGTGCTGCGCTCCCCGACCCCCCAAAGTCTTCCAAATGCCACGCTGGGTGCCCACCCCAGCGTGGCAACTCATGATATAGCCGATGGGGGGTGCCCAATTCCCCCATCGGCTCCACTGTCCTCACACCTCCCCCGAGTACTGGGTGCCACACAGAGCCCACCCCAGCGTGGCAATCGATGCTTTCGGCGACGGGGGTGCCCACTCGCCCATTGGCTGAACGCCCCCCCAACCATCCTTGTGCCATGATGGGAGCCCACCCCAGCATGGCAAACGTCCCGCATCGTCATTGGAAACAAAAAGAACACCTGTAAAGAAAAAAATGGTCCCACGTAGTCTCCCTGGCCCCCCTCCCACAGCCCGCACCCACCCACTGTGCACCCTGCCTCCTCACACCCCCCCGTCACCCCATACTTACCTCCGGACCTCGGCGCGACAATCTTCGGTGGACCGGGAACACGTCTGCACTCTTCAAAGCCGACCGCAAACTGCGGAAATGCTGGTAAGCTGTATAATGGGCTAGATAGGGGGTTTTCAACTTTGTTGCATATCTCAGGCATTTTTTGGAATTTCTGCACCAAATTTTCAACATGGGGTTTTTGGGACTGCTTCTCATGAATGTTGTCACTGTCATGGCGTTATTCAAGCCCGAAGGGTGATTTCACAGTTGCTGCGCGAAATCATCTTTCGGGACCGATTAACGAAATGACACTGCCACTGTTCATAAGGTGGGCTCTCAAGAAACCTATTTTGAAAATTTGGTGGAAAAATTTCAAAAAACGACTGTTTTACAAGTGTGCGTTGCGCAGTTCCTACGCACGCTCGTAAGTTCGCGAATTTTCAATATTTACACTCCAGATTTTCAACATTGCCATTTTACCACACCTTCTTATAAGTAGTACAGCTGTCATTTTCACATTTCACCCAAACGTGTTTCGCTCATGTAGTGCACAATGGCGCAGTTGGTGTGCTAAATCAATGTAATGGGACAAATTAAGAAAATCACAGTGACACTGTTCATGAGCAGAGTTCTTAAAATGGCTATGTTGAAAATTTGGTGAAAAATTCCAAAATGACTGTTTTACCAGCGCGTTGTGCAGATTCCTCGTCGCTTCGTAGTTCCATAATTTTCAATATTTACACTCAGATTTTCAACATTGCCATTTTACCACACCTCCTTATGAGCAGTACAGCTGTAATTTTCACATCTTGCCCAAAATGTGTTTCCACCCATGTAGCGTACAATGGCGCAGTCGATGTGCGAAATCAATGTATGGGACACATTAAGAAAATCACAGTGACACTGTTCATGAGCAGAGGTCTTAAAATGGCTATGTTGAAAATTTGGTGAAAACATTCCTAAAAGTGACTGTTTTACGAGCATGCGTTGCGCAGTTCCTATGCATGTTCAAAAGTTTGCAAATTTATTTTCACTCCATATTTTCAACATTGCCATTTTATTACACTTCCTTATGAACGGTACAGCTGCCATTTTTCATATGCTGCCCAAAATGTGTTTTCGCACATGTAGCGCACAATGGTGCTGTTGAAAGCAAAGCAATGTTTGGGACAGATTAAGAAAATCACAGTTACACTGTTCATGAGCAGAGGTCTTAAAATGGCTATGTTGAAAATTTGGTGACAAAAGTCCATAAAATGACTGTGTTATGAGTGAGCATTGCGCAGTTTCCACGCACCCTCGTAAGTTCATGACTTTGTAATATTATAAGTCCAGATTTTCACCAGTGGCATTTTTCCACACTACCTTATTTACAGTACAGCTGTCATTTTTCACAACATGGCCAAAGTGTTTTTTCACACTTTCAGCACAGAGATGCGTGGTCGCTGTGGGAAATTATTGTTCGGGACAGATAAAGAAAATCACAGTGACACTGTTCATGATCGGAGGCACCAAAATGCCTGAGTTGACAATCTGCTGTAAAAAAATCTCCAACCTAATTATATTACGGGTGTGTGTTGCACAGTTTCTATGTATGCGTGACTTCACCATTTTTTAAATATTTTACTGCAGATTTGCAACATTGCCATTTTTACACCTCCCATGAACAGTACAGCTGTCATTGTTTACATCCTGTTCGAATGTTTTGCACCTGTGGAAAGCTAAATGCCGTAGTCGCTGTGCATAAGCAGCTTTCGCTAAGAAACTGATACTCCCCTGTTCATGAGGTGGGGTCACAAAAACCATGTTGAACATTTGGAGTGAAAATACCAACAAATGCCTGAGGTATTAGAGTTTCCAACCATAACGCCCAACCCTGTAGAGAATGACAGGCATCAGGGGTGTGATTTGGGATTCTTGCCTGTAATGCTCATACTATTCCACACCCTGCAGCCAGTGAGAAGCATCGAGGTATGCCTTGGACTCTTCGGCCCCAAAGTTCACCCCGTTCTCCTATATCGCACCCATCTCACTGTATTTCCTAATGGAATGGGTTGCGCATAAGGACCAAAGACCCCAAGGAACACCGTGACACTTGCCAGTGTCTGCAGGGTGGGCTGTACTGAAATGGCGTGGCCATTATGCCTGACAACCCAAACGCACACCCCAATGCCTGTCACTCTCTGCAGGGTGGTGGTGGGGTTGGCTTCAGTTCAATGCTTCACTGCCATTCCTATTACGCAGCTCTGTAACTTCTACACTTCCACTGCCAATGCCAGCAAGCAAACATTCGGCATTGACAAATGCTTGTTTTTTAGGTGGTACTCTGTTAAAGACTATGTGTTCATTCTGTTAAAATGAAAAATGTTTAAACTAGGAATTTAAAGTTAAATATGTAATTTAATTAATGTTCTTTTGGAATACGTATTTATTGACAAAATCTAATAAAAATCTAATTGATATAAAAAAAAAGTGGCCAGGCAGTGTGACAAGGCAGTCAGAAGGGCTAGTGGAATGCTGGGATGCATAGAAACATAGACTATGAAGGCAGATAAGGACCGCTTGGTCCATCCAGTCTGCACATTTCCCTACCTATTGGATAAGCTGCAGATCCTAGTTAACCAACAGATTACTTCCTCCCACCCCCACTAGAATTGCCTTATGCCTGTCCCATGTATTCTTGAATTCCCTCACAATTTTAACCCCATGACCTCCTCAGAAAGGTCTGTTCCATGCATCCACCGCACTCTCAGTGAAAAAAATACTTCCTCACATTGCCCCTGAGCTACCCCCCCATTTCAAATTGTGCCACCTTGTTCATGCACATCTCTTCTTCTGAAAGATGCTACCCTCTTGGACATAGGAAGGGATATTGCCAGCAGGAAGAGGGAGGTGGTGCTGCCCCTATATATATTGCTGGTAAGACCTGTCCTTGAGTACTGTGTCCAGTTCTGGAGACCACATCTCAGGAAGGACATAGACAGAGACAGAGCGGAAGTGGTCCACAGGAGGACTACCAAAATGGTGCATGGTCTGCATCAAAAGTCCTATGAGGTGAGGCTTAAGGAGTTAAATATATACATCCTGGAGGAGAGGAGGGAGAGGGGGATAGGATAGAGACCATTAAATACCTCACTAGGGTTAATAAAGTTGAAGAGGGGGATATTTTTCAAAGAAAAAGGTACTCTAGAACAAGGGTGCATGAAGCTGGAGGGGGGTAAATTCAGGAGGGATGTGAGGAAGCACTTCTTCACAGAAGGGGTGGTGGATTCCTGTAACAGTCGTCCAGCAGAGGTAGTGGTGGCAAACACAGTGGTGGGGTCCAAAAATGCCTGGGACAGGTACAAGGCAATCGTAGGGATAAGGAGGGGAAGAGATAGCACAGTAGATCCTCAGCAGATCTGCAGCGAAATACTGTATGAAGGTTAAAATGGGCTGACTGGGTGGTCCAGTAGCCCTAATTTGCCATCACATTCTATATTTCTATGTCTCTGTTATGCACAGGCACAAGAACTTGAGAGTATCATGAATTCCTTTAGGGACCTACGAAACAGCAGATGAGTGGTATTGTTCCTCACAGGAGTCTGTAAAGGACAGGCCTCTGTCTATCTGTCTATTTGTCTGTCTGTCTGTCTATCTGTCTGTCTATCTGTCTATCTATCTATCTATCTATCTGTCTATCATAATAAACAATGTACAGGGCAGAGGGGGTATGCCAAGTACCAGAGACAGTATTTTTTATGTTCACACTTGCTCTTGTGCAAAGTGAACATATTGGTATGACGGTGGTGTGTCAGTGTCGGTTCAATGCAGGGCAGTCTGCAAGGTGCTTGTCAGTGTCAAACCAGTCATCAGCCAGGCTGATTTATTTTTATTTTTTGAAAATTGGTAGCTGTGGAAAGACACGCTGAGCTGAGGCTTGTTTCCAGGTGTGATCAGATCATGAAGTGTTCTAGTGTTGCTGGGCGGAAAGTTCATTTAGTTCAAAGGAGACAGCTGGCCCAATCATAAGGCGATTCTTTCCTTTGATCTACATAACGCCACCTATCAAGCACAGCTGATCAGTGTCACCATCAGTCTGCTGTGCCCCCCCAACTTAATTTGAAATAAAAAAACATCCCTCAGTCAAGACCTTTGGATTTTTTTTGTCTACTTTCCCATTTGCAAATCATACTGCAAAGCCACTAGAGGGCAACAATTCATGGAGGTTACAATCCTCTTCCCACTGCTCTCCCCTAACACTTCTAGTCCTGGGGTCTTCAAAATCTTGACTGCTCCACGGTGGTTGTATGCTCCAGTTTTAACTGAACTTCCCTCAGATTGTTAGAATATTGTTCTCAGCCTAAATTCACCCCATACTATCATTGACAAGAACTCTGTGATCACCACAGTGCCCCTCAAGTACATAAGGATTTCTGCGAGCCTTGTCCTGCTCACTATAATATCACTTGCAGGTCCACCCAGCTGACTGTTCCCTCAACCCACGCAATGGACCTCCCAACTAGCAGTGCTAAATGATTATGGGACCATCGCATCCCATGGCATTGGAGTCTCTGAGCACACCTCGTACGGGCGCTCTATGTCCTGGTCACAAGAATACCAACATAATGGTCTATACATGCTGTCAATCTTCCGTGGGATGGTGACACAATTCAACACTGTGAAAGAGTGACCATCTAAGAGAAGGAAACGAGGAAGGAATCTAAAACTCCTACTGTGCCATCTTGCTCGCCTGCTCATGCTCCTACTCCTACTATCAGGCAATGTGCACCCCAACCCAGGCCCGCCACCACAACAGGCGAATTGAATGACCAAGCCAGCTGGACTTACTCTTGCCTCAATTAACATATTCAGCCTGCTCCCTAAATTGAATAACCTGAAAGCATGGTATCCAACACAGTCTGGACGTTCTCTCAGTGGTGAAGTCTTGGCTCTCTCCCAAAGTATCGGACTCTGCTGTTCTTTTACCAGGTTACACCTCATTCAGACAGGACCATCTCTCAAAAAGAGGTAGGGGCTGTGTCCTGTATGTCAGGGATTCCCTTCAGGGGTACGTTCTCCCCTCCACCAGAAGTAGTGACAACCTGCAGGTCCTGACTGTAAAACTCCTTCTGGGGTCATATATCATGGCTCTCACCATACTATCTGTATACATCCCACCCAAACTCACTGGGGCTGATACCAGGGACCTGATGGACTATGTGAGCACCCTGAGTCTTAACCTTAGACTGCCGCCGACAAGATATCTTGTCCTAAAAACCTATATGTTCTAAATGTTCCGGCAGCCTAAGGGTTAATACTGAAATCGTGATGCTGGTAGATTTCATCATCAATTGGCTCTCCTCTACTGCCACCTCAATTAAAGATGCCTTAACGGCCATCCATTTCTCACAAATGGATGAGACTCCAGCCTGTATCAACTACAAAACTGGGACCAGCACACTCCTTGACTGGGTTCTATCCAATCCTCATGCCCGCATCCACAACACTACTGTTCTCCGTGATTGCCTGAGCGACCACTCTCCGGTCACATGTACCTGGTTCTTCAACTATTGTAAACCACCCACCAGAACAATTACAAGCCAAGTCTTACTAAAAGGGCACCACGAGCTGCTACAAAAATGGACCTCAAGAGCTCTGATTGGACAGCACTCTATAATGCCAATAATGTGGAGACAGCCCTGGACCACTTCATAAAAACCTTCATCGCTATCTATGACACGCATGCCCCAATAAAAACCAGAAAGATAAGAGTGCACAGTAACCTCTGGATCACCCCTGACCTCCTAGGAGCAACTACAAGCCAGAGATCACTTATGGCAGATAGCGAGAGCACATGGTACCACCGCTAACATACAGAGGTATAAAAAAGCTTGGAATGAGTGCACTAAAGATATCTGACTTGCCAAAAGCAAATACTACAAAGAAGCCCTCTCCAGCACCTGGAATGACAGCAAGTCATTCTGGGATCACCTCAATGACATAACTGGCAAGGACCCAAAATCTGCACCAGCCATGCTCTTGATCGATGGTGTACCATCCTTGGACCACATGCACATTGCCAACGCACTTAACATCATGTTCAAGGACCTAAGCAGTGTGCTACCAGCAAACTACTTCAACCCCCCCACTGCCAACTGATCCTAATATGGCCAAACAGCCATCACTTAACTGCCCACTCTTCTACTTTAAAGAAGTCTCTCAAGCTGAAGCTACAAAGTACCTGGAGAAGGCACTAGGGAAATCTAGACATAGCAGGGACACTCTGGACCTAAAATTCATCAAGCTGGACCTGGCTGAAGTCCTAGGCCCACTCACCAAACTAATCAACCGCTCCCTCTGCCTCTCACGGTTCCCCCAGAAATGAAAATCAGCCACAGTAACTCCAGTGCACAAAGCTGTTGACAGGACCCTACATAACAACTACAGGCTTATCTCCATACTCTCCAAAGCCCATGAGTGGATAGTGCTGGACTAGTTAGTCGAACACCTGAACCAATACCAACTTCTCTGTCCTGAGCAACACAGCTTCCAGTCAGGTGACAGTACTATCATAGCCTTGCTCGAATTCACCGGACGCATTCACCATTCAATTGATCAAGGTCTCCTGATTGGGGCAACTTTCATCGACCCATCAAAAGCATTTGATACGGTGCATCACGAGCTCCTGCTGGACCAACTGTCAGCTATGGGACTCTCCTCGGAATCAGTATGCTGATTCAGCCGCTACCTTTACACTCGCTCACAAAAGGTCAGAATATGGGGGATCACCTCTGATAACAGACCAGTCCACTCAGGGGTCCCACAAGGATCAATTCTGGGAACCCTACTGTTCAGTTTATTCCTAAACAAACTGCTATCCGCATGCCCAGACCGAATGCTCCTATACACAGATGATGCGGTCATATTCAACAGCAACTCGAATCCTGAACAACTGGCGGTAGATCTCCAAAAGGGGTTCTCAGCCTCTGAAAAATGGTTTGTGGATCACAGACTAGTCGTGAACTGCAAAAAAACCAAGATTATGATGTTCACCAGCACACACATCAAGCATAAGGCCTCCCCCAACATGTCCAGCAGTTCACATACCTGGGCATCAGACTCGACTCTCACTTTTGTATGCCCAACACATCGACAACACAGCAAGGGTGATTAATACAAGAATAGGGATCCTATACAGACATAGACACTGCCTAACACATGAGGCATTGAACCTGGCCATCAACAGCTTGTTAGAAAATGGGCTTGAAAAATAAAGCATGCTGATTGGCTAAAAGCCATGTTCAGCATGCATTTATTTTTCAATAGAGCCCGCTAAATAATAAGTGCCAATTCGGGGTGCTGCATTACTCAGTCTATTATTGGGCACCCCGAATTTTCAAACCTTTTGATCGCCATTTTTTCTCCTTACTAGTGAGACTGATAGTGCAGCCTCCAAAAAAAAAACTCCTCTGCATCACGCCACGAGTCAAACCATGACTTTAAAAAAAACATTCTGAAGAAAACGTTAAGCTTTTGTGTCACAGAAATGGCAGAATCTGTACCCGGTGAGCAGCAGATCCAAGAATGGAGCAGCTACTTTACAGAGCTAGAAAATGATGACAATAGCGAGTTACATGTGTTTCAGGCAGCAGCTTGAGTTGTCAGACCATATATGTTTAAACCGATGTTAGCGGCTAGAAGGACGCCTGCTATTGTAGCTGTGAACCCCACTGATTCGTCCAACAGATGGTTATTCATTACCTGATACACAGCTGTCTCTTTCAATTTCCTTACTCGACCTGTCTTGGTAATGCCTTAGTTTTAGATAGCTATTTCCATAACTTTCAGTCTTTGTCCGATTTTAAATTAAATCAAATGTCAGTTCCACCGTGACATATAAATGCGGCATAAAATTCCACCAACAGTTCTACTTCAGATATTTTATTTATCAATTCAATAAACAACTTTAAAGTTGTTTAAATATGGACTTTTTATTACTTATGTATGCGAAGGTGATGTGTACAAAAAGCATTTTCTATCACTGACTGACCCCACTATGTTTCTATGCTGCCGGTTTACTCCCTTGCGAGTTTCCCTGACCAGGATGAGTGTGACACTGAAGTTTGCTTTGATCTGCCTCACCCTTGATTTTACTCGCACTGCCTGTCAGATCCGATATGCATGCTGCAAAGTATTTATGCTTTCTGCAGGGGAACTGGATGTGCTTTTTTTTTGTAAACTACCGAGTCTCCACTGGGACAAAAGTCCTTCGATCCCAAAGAAACACACATAATTCCTAAGCAGGCGGAGGAACTATTTTATTACAAAACTAATTTCAAACTAATTATTTTATTACAAATGTTTTATCAAATTATTTTTTTAGTGCCCATTTTCTAAGTGTAATAATACCCTCCAGGGTGGGCTTTATTGAGAAATACTGGACCTTCCAGGGGCTATAAGACCCTCCGCCTGCGGCGTCGGGCCTCATTACACCCCTGGGCGGTCCAGTATTTCCCAATAAAGCCCACCCTGTTGGGTTTTGCTGCTTACATAGACTTCCTCGTCGACTATGGCCTGGCAATCTACGGGTCGGTGACAGACACAGCCCTAAACCACATCATCACTGCACTAAACAAGGCAGGCCAACTGCTCACAGGTGCAGAAAGACTAACGCATGCCTGTGAGCTCTACACTTGGGTAGGCTGGCTACAACTAAAGGACAGAATAAACTACCAATCCTGCCTCATTGCCAAGAAAGTTCCCTCAACCAACTACCCACAGGGTCTAGAACCTTCTAACTTCATACTCAAGCACCTGACCCACAAGGAACTCCTCCACTCAGACCTACAAAGTTCCCAGATGCTGCACAGCCCTGACACAATGTGCCTTTTACTATCGTGCTCCACTATGGACCAATGCCTTACCTCCAGACGTTATCAAGGCCACATCTATTGGACTGTTCAAATGCAGCCTCCAGCAGCGCCTAATAAAATCTGGTAAGTGTGACTGCAACCATTAGCACCCTCCCGGAGCATCAATCACCTACCTGCACTTACCTCCTGACAACTCATTGGGCTGAGGGACCCCAATCCCAGCACTATAGGTTACACCTACCCCTCCAATCATGACATTGTTCCCACTTCCCTACCCCCTTAGATGCTCCCAACTATCTTACTCCTTCCACTCATGTTTGCAATCCCTCCTTCTTCTCACCTCTGAGAGCTTCCAAGTAGGGTGTTAACCTCTGATGCCGACTAACTGCTATACTGCCTAAGCTGTTTAATGCTGTTGTACCCTGTAACTTACCTGTACCATATGTAACCCTGGCATCTGTATTGTACTGTCTATGTAACTGACATGGAACCTGTAAATGAGCATCTGCTCACGGGTGTAATCCTAGACCTCAATAAATAAACAAACAAAAAAAAAAAGATAGCTGTCCCTTCTTCGTTCTCTCTTTTGGATTCAAAACAGTGCCTTTAATGAATAATAATATTAATAATGCTAATGATTTGAGGTAACTGTGTTTCAAAAAAATATTCTGTGATAATATATTGAGAATGTCAAGGTATTTCCTTCATTATATTTTTTCACAGGTTTTTTTTGTAAATCCAAGAGTGTTTTGCTTCTTTCAAACACTTAATCTTTGTTTTTTGCCTTAATTCTAACTTGATCTTTTAATATCTTAGGACTTGGTGTTCTGTGTTTTTAATTTTGAATTGATTTAGTGTTTTAACTTCACTTTTGGTTAAAGCATAGGGTGCTCACCCCCCTAGTTAGAAGTGAAAGCAGTGAGGAGGGGGCACAGAGAGGACCAAGGGGGGAGGAATGGTAAGGTTGGGGGGGGGCAACAGGCTGGAAGGTGGTCTCACTGAATGCAAGAAGCCTAAGGTACAGAACTGCGGAGTTACAGGCTCTCTTGGCGGTGGAATTGGTGAACATAGCTGCCATAACAGATACATGGGCCATCCAGTACCAGGACTGGGATATGATGATCCCTGTGTACTGGCTATTCAGAAAGGACAGGGCCAAGGGGAATGGGGGAAGGGTGGCAATCTATGTGAGGGAGTGGATTAAGTGCATAAGGGAGGAAGGGAAGGAGGGGATGACAGAAGCTCTGTGGATGCAGTTCCAGGATGCAAGGAATAGGGCACTAAGGATGGGGGTAGTGTACAGGCCACCCTCACAGGGTTGTGACCTGGACCAGGAACTGGCAGATCAAATTCGAAGGGTAAGCAGGAAGGGAAGCATGGTGGTGGTGGGGGATTTCAACCTAAAGGGGTGGATTGGAGCACATCTGCCACCATGTGTGCAAGAGAGGGGGGTACTGTTGGAAGCTTTTCAGGACAGCTTCTTGACACAGATGGTACAGGGGCCAACACGGCTGAAAAGGACTTTGGACCTTGTACTGGATAACGGGGAAGCTGTAAGGAACCTAGAAGTGGGGAACCACTTGCTGGGAGTGACCACTTCTCGGTGTGGCTCACGCTAAACATGGGGATTGACACAGGGGGCACAGGTACAAGGGTGGTTGAGTCTTGAGGGGCAGACTTTAGGATGATGGGGGAAATTCTGAGCAAGCACCTGGCAGACATCCAACAACACATGGGTGCAGATCAGAAATGGAATATAATAAGGAGAGGGCTGGCGGAGGCAACAGAGACCTGTACTAGGAAAAAGAACAAGAAGGGCAGGGCAAAGAAACCCAGTTGGCTGTCACCAGAGGTCAGGGAAGGGGTGAGAGTCAAGAGGGTGGCATTTCAGAAGTATAGGAAAACGGGAAGGGGAGAAGATAAAGATGTATACAGGGAAAAGCCTAGGGAGGTCACCAGACTGGTCAGGGGGGCCAAAGTGTCTAGAAAGCTGAGACTGGCGCAGGGGATCAAAAAAGGAGAGAAAGACTTCTTCATTACATAAGCGAGAAAAGGAAAGGCAAAGGCCAGCTTGTGAGGATCAAGAAAGATGGAGGGTGGGTGGAGAACGGGGCAGAGCAGGCAGAGGCACTGAACGAGTACTTCTGCTCTGTGTTCACGCAGGAGAAGAGGGGGAAATGCCTGAGGCAAGTGGGGAGGTAAGGGGGGAGAGGACAACAGATGTAGGGATTACAGAAGGCAGGGTACTGGAGGGGTTGAGGGCATTAAGAGTGGACCAAGCACCTGGGCCAGATGGCATTCACCCTAAAGTACTGAGGGAGCTGGCAGAGGTCCTTGCAGGGCCACTGGCAGACCTGTTCAATACCTCCCCTAGACACAGGATGTGTGCCACAGGCCTGGAGAATGGCCCATGTTGTGCCCATCCGTAAACGTGGGCCAAAGGATGAACCAGGGAACTACAGGCCAGTAAGCCTCACCTCGATCATGGGCAAACTCATGGAGACCATCCCAAAGAAGAGGCTTGTGAGCTTCTTGGAGGCAAACGGTATCCAGGACGACCAGCAGCACAGGTCTGTCATGGGCAGATTGTGCCAGACAAACCTGGTAGAGTTCTATGACTGGGTGACACGGGAACTGGACAAGGGCCATGCTGTGGACATCCTGTACTTAGAATTCAGTAAGACCTTTGATTCAGTGCCGTATGGGAGATTAGGGGGGAAGCTGGAGTATGTGGGGGCGGGAAAAAATGGTGACCTGGATCAGGAACTGGCTGAGGGGGAGACAGCAAAGAGTGGTGGTAAGGGGGGAACTCTCATCACCGAGAGCGGTGATGAGTGGGGTACCACAGGGGATCTGTGCTGGGACCAGTACTGTTTGGGATTTTCATTGCAGATATCTTGAATGGGATCTGGAGCAAAATCAGTCTGTTTGCAGATGATACCAGGATGGGAGCTGTGGTAGATGACACGGAGGGGGGGAAGGGGTTGCAGGAGGACCCGAATAAGCTGCAGGAGTGGGTAGATAAATGGCAGCTGGGGTTCAACGCCAAGAAGTGCGAGGTTCTGCACGTTGGAGCCCGGAACCAGGAGAGGGATTATCATTTAAATGGGGTTCAGTTGGGTTGCTCCACGGAAGAGAAGGACCTAGGGGTGATCATAACAGTGAGCATGAACAACTCTGTTTAATGCAGAAGGGTGGCAGCAAAAGCCAACAAAATGCTGGGGTGTATAGCTAGAGGGATCTCCTCGAGAAGTAGGGAGGTTATCCTGCCCTTGTATAGGTCGCTGGTCAGGCCCCACCTGGAGTACTGTGTGCAATACTGGTATCCATTCCTGAAGATGGACATCAATTTGTTGGAGGGGGTACAGCATAGAGCTACAAAGATGATCCAGGGATTGTAGGGTAAGCCATATGAGGAAAGGCTGGGGGAACTGAATATGTACTCTGTGGAAGAGAGAAGGGATGGGAGAGATATGACTGAGACCTTTAAGTACCTAAAGGGAATAAACAAGACTAATACAGAGAGGATTTTCCAGAGGAGAAAGGGGAGGGACATGAGAGGACATCAACTGAGACTGGAGGGGGGTAGATTCAGGAGAGAGATGAGAAGACATTTTTTCACAGAAAGAGTGGTGGACAAGTGGAACTCCTTGCCAGGTGAGGTAGTGTCCTGCAAGATGGCAGACAGTTTCAAGAGGGGTTGGGATAGGGGAAGGGGTAATAGGGTAGGGGGGAAGGGAGGGGCAGCAGCATTATAAGGTGCTTGCTGTGCACTCAAGCAGACCCGATAGACCGTGAGGCCTGTTTCTGCTGGCATTTTCATATGTTCATAAAGCACTCTCTGTCCCATTGCCTTTCTTGTCCCCCCTCTTTGTTTTCTGTCACTCACCCATTGATTAATGCTAGTCACTGGGTGCTTGCTGGTAGCTTCTGTCAGCTGTTCTGTGTGCTCGCTCCGGGGCGTCTTCAGCAACTTGTCCTGCACGCGACACTACCATAGCAGCTTGTGGGCTACTCCCTCATTAGCAGAAGGAATTGATTTATTGACTGTGACTTGTGGGTGAGGGCCCCCCCCAGGTCAACCACATCTGACCCACCCCATGTCCCAATGCTGCCCTGAGGTAACAGGTTCTCAGTCTCCACCAGCTGGATTTCTCTTTTGCTGGTCTCCTCACAGCAATGTTTACTATTGCTGAGAAAGAGAAGAGAGAGAGAGAGAGAGATGACCTCCTCCTCCCTCCCTAGACTGCTTCTCTGCCTCTCTGCAGTCTGCTACCCCACAACAAATCAGGGGATGGGGACATTTTAGGGGGATTGTATATATTCTTTAAGCTGTTATTGCATATCCCTTCTGTCACTATTTCCTTCCTCTTCCCTCATCACTCTCAGGATCCCCAGATGCCATGATTTGCCTTCGGTTGGCCAGGTCTGAACTCCAAGCCTGTTGCAAGTGCAGCCTATGTGGTTCATCTCATCCCTGAGTTTAGAGGACATCCTTCACAGTTAGAAGCCAGTCACACTGACTTTAAAGTGTCTGTTGGAAGCTCAAACTTGCTGCAAAGAACAAACTGCAACTCCATTTAGGACCTGGAAACCTGATTAAGGCATAATACTGCAGAACACTGGGTAAGAAGAGGAGATAGACTTTCTACAAAAAGTTTTATTTTTATTTTTCCTTATTGGCATTAAGCAGAGAATTGCAGGATTCCTTTAAAAGGGTAGTAATTTTATAACCAGAGTGATACAACTGAATTTGCTTGAGTGCGGGGTTGAGACCTAGCATTTGGAAGGATATTTTTGTAACATTTTAAGTGTCCTGCTGGCTGAGAAGTTAATTTTTTAGCCCTGGTTTCACTGAAAGGTTTTGTGTATTGGAATCAGACATAGCAGTCTGCCTGCACTGAAAGGCTTGCTTACATCACAGGTGTCACTAGTCAATCAATTGGCTCTGGGTGGGGTTTCAGCAGTGTGCTTATCTTAGACATCCTTCACAGTTAGAAGCCAGTCACACTGACTTTAAAGTGTCTGTTGGAAGCTCAAACTTGCTGCAAAGAACAAACTGCAACTCCATTTAGGACCTGGAAACCTGATTAAGGTATAATACTGCAGAGCACTGGGTAAGAAGGGGAGATAGACTTTCTACAAAAAGTTTTATTTTTAATTTTCCTTATTGGCATTAAGCAGAGAATTGCAGGATTCCTTTAAAAGGGTAGTCATTTTATAACCAGAGTGATACAACTGAACTTGCTTGAGTGCGGGGTTGAGACCTAGCATTTGGAAGGAATTTTTGTAACATTTTAAGTGTCCTGCTGGCTGAGGAGTGAGTTCATTTTTATCCCTGGACTCAGTAGAGTGGTCTGTGTTGGAGCCGTGGTCTAGTAAATTGTGGTGTTAGTTGTATTACTATAAAGGACAGTACTCACCAGGGTGGTGGAGCAGTTGTGTATTTGATTGTTTCTAACAGTCACCAGTGGCTGTGCACTACCCCCCCCAGGCATGGCATTTCCTTCATAGCCACAGTTCTGACATCACTTCCTCAACAGGTCTTGGGGCAGAACTGTCATATTCCTAATAACCCTGCAACGGGCATAAAGAGTAGTTACACAAAACAAATAATACATATATAATTACATATTGTATAGAATAAGGGAGCGGGACATGTGGGGAGTGGTGCAATGCACTGGCTGTGGGGCAGCAGTTTTCCGGGAAACATTCTAGAAACTGCATTGCTGTCCTATTTGTAGGCAACTGTCAGCTCTGAGAGAGGAGGTTGCCCACCTCCAGGCTGAACTAGCAAGGACTAAGGAGGCCTCCCTCCCAAAGAGCACCACTGCCACAACCACTGAGTCAGAGGTTTCAGAGTATGAAGAGCAGTAGGACCACAGTGGGTTCTGGGAGGGTGGGTGGTGGACCAGAGGCGAAGCCCCCCAGTTGTATCTCTACACAAATCAGATGCCATTCTGGCAGAGCAAGGTTCCTCTATGATGGCACCCTCAGTGGAGACCCAGAAGAATGCTGAGGACATCCACAAGGGAGACCCACAAAAGGGTGGCAAGGGACACCACAGGGGAAGGAAACAGCTACTGATAGGGGACTCAATTGTTAGGGGGGTAGAACTGGGGAAGGGAGAGAAGGAAGTAAGCTGTCTGCCTGGTGCCATGGCTTGGAGGGACAAGAAGCGAATCCTCACAATTGTAGAAGCAGCATCACAGGAGAGAGAACTAGATATCATTGTCCACCTTGGGACAAATGACCTAGCTAGGCATGGGATCAGTGCAGTGCAGAATGAATTTGTGGAGTTGGGGAGGGGCCTCAGACGGGTAGCAAGTACAGTAACCTTCTCAGAGGTGCTGCCAGTCCATGGCGGAATGAGGCTAGGGTATTGCACACATGCAGTTTAATGAATGGTTGCAAACTGGTGTAGAGCACAAGGCTTTTGGCTTCATTGGGAACTGGGGGTCCACCTGGAGAGATAAAGGTCTATACTGGTATGACGGTCTGCATTTGTCCACAAAGGGACCAAGCTCCTAGGTGACAGGTTTAAATCTTCCTTGGCAAGCTTTTAAACTAGATAAGGGAGAGGTACTGATAAAAGGCAGGAAAGTCAAGCTTCCCCACAAAACAGGGCGAGGTAGTAGGGTAAACACTGAGGTACAGAGCTCAACACAGGGCAGGATGAGGTTAAATGGTAAAATAGATAAGAGCAATAAGAGCAGGGATGGGGAAAAAGGATCAAGTCAACATTAAATGGAGGCAATGACTACTAATGCCCGTAGTCTGGGAAACAAGCTTTCTGAGCTAGTAGCTTTGATGGAAGATGAACAATTGGATATTGTGGCAGTCACAGAAACATGGTACACCGAGAACCATGAATAGGATGTCAACATACCAGGGTACACAATCTACAGAAGGGACAGGGAAGGCAAAAGAGGAGGTGGAGTAGCTCTATACATAAGGGAAGGGATCAAAGCTACAGAACTAAAAAGTAAAGGAGGAGGACAAGAGGCACTCTGGGTTACCTTGGAGATGGGGAATGGCATCGCAATCCACACAGGGGTTGTATACAGACCCCCGTCTCAAGGGGAGGAAATGGACAAGAAAATGATAAAGAACATTCTCAAAATGGCTGAAAAAGGGGAGATACTGTTGATGGGGGACCTGAATATGCCAGATGTTAACTGGAGGACATGTACTGCAGCCACATCCAAGAGCAGGGTTATTCTCGATGCCCTGCAGGGGGCAGACCTTAGACAGCTAGTGCTGGAACCCACTCGGGAGGGAGCAATACTAGACCTGGTACTCTCAGATGGAGAGAGGATCACAAATTTAGAAGTCAGTAGACATCTGGGAACAAGCAACCACTGCACAGTGTGCTTCACAATGAGCACAACCATGGAGATAAGCCATACAATAACAAGCATACTGGACTTTAGAAGGGCTGACTTTGGCAAAATGGGTGAACACCTGAAGAATGCACTAGCAAATGGCCAAATAGGAGGGGTGGAAGAACAATGGAGAAAAATCAAAACTGCCATCATAGAGGAAACAAGTCTTTGTGTAAAACAAAGAAAACAAAGCGGAGTAAAAAACCACTATGGTTCTCAAAAGAGGTGGCAGGGAAGGTTAAGGAGAAAAAGGCTGCATTCAAAAAGTATAAGGAATCACAGAGGGAGCATGACAGGGAACCTGTATCAATTAAAGCAGAAAGAAGTAGGAAAGGCAGTCAGAATAGCAAAGGCACAAACCTAGGAAAAAAATAGCCAACTCGTCAAAAGGGGGATAAACCTTTTATAGGTACATTAGGGAGCATAGAAAGGTTAAGGGAGGATAGTGAAGATTAATAAAGGAGAGGAGGTGGGCAGAGGAGACAGTGAAAGGCAGAGATACTGAATGAATACTTTTGCTCAGTATTCAAAAAGAAGATGAGGAGCAGTTACCTAAACCGGACAATAGAAGCACTCTGGGTAGGGGGTGATACCAGTCCATTCACAGAAGAAAGAGTCCTGAAAAGAACTCCTAAAACTCAAGGTGGACAAAGCAATGGGGCCTGACGGGATTCACCCCAGAATCCTAAAAGAACTAAGGGGGACTAGTGACACCACTGACCACACTTTTTAACAAATCATGGCAGGATGGGGTGGTACCTGAGGACTGGAGGAGGGCAGATGTGATTCCCCTTTACAAAAGTGGGAGCAAGGCAGAAGCAGGAAACTACAGACCTGTAAGTTTGACCTCAGTGGTAGGGAAATGATGGAATCACTTCTGAAAGAAAGAATTGTTTGAGCACCTAGAGGCCAGCGGGCACAGGACCCAAAGCAACATGGATTTACAGCAGGAAGGTCATGTCAGACTAATCTAATTGATTTCTTTGACTGGGTGACCAAAGTAATAGACCAGGGAGGGGCTGTGGATATGGCCTACCTAGACTTTAGCAAGGCATTTGACACAGTCCCACAAAAGATTAATAATCAAGTTAGCCAGCCTGGGAGTGGGTCCCAGGGTGGTAGCCTGGGTAGCGAACTGGCTGCACAACAGGACACAGAAGGTAATAGTGAATGGAACACATTCCGAAGAAAGGGGGGTTACTAGTGGAGTACCTCAGGGCTCAGTACTGGGTCCAATCCTCTTTAACATCTTTATAAGTGACATTGCAGAGGGTCTGAGGAAAGGTATGCCTCTTTGCAGATGACACAAAGATCTGTAACAGAGTTGATACACAGAGAGGGGTAGAAAAGATGAGAAGGGGCTTGGCAAGGTTGGAGGAATGGTCAGACATATGGCAACTTAGATTCAATGCAAAGAAGTGCAAAGTAATGCACCTGGGAAACAAAAACCCAGGAGAAGAGTACACAATAGCAGGGGAGGTACTAACAACAACAAAAATGGAAAGGGACCTGGGAGTAGTCATATCAGATGACCTAAAGGTGGGTAAGCAATGTGAAAAGTCAGTAAGGAGAGCCAGGGGGATACTGGGATGCATAGGAAGGGGCATCACAAGTAGAAAAAGGGAAGTGATTATCCCTCTATACAGACAGCTGGTGAGACCCCATCTGGAGTACTGTGTGCAGTTTTGGAGACCTCATCTATGCAAGGACATAGACAGGATGGAAGCAGTCCAGAGGAGGGCAACTAAAATGGTGCAGGGTCTACATCAGAAACCATATGAAGAGAGACTGAGAGAGCTTAATATGTATACCCCTGATGAAAGGAGGGACAGGGGACATGATAGAAACGTTCAAGTACCTCAAGGGAATCAACAAAGTCCAGGAGGGTAGCATCTTTCAGAAAAAGAGATGTGTAAGAACAAGGGGGGCACAGTTTAAAGATAGAGGGGGGACGGCTCAGGGGTAATGTGAGGAAATTCTTTTTCACGGAGAGAGTGGTGGATACATGGAACAGCCTTCCTGAGGAGGTCGTTGGGTCTAAAACAGTGGGGGAATTCAAACATGCTTGGGACAGACACAAAGCAATTATACTGCAGGGTTGCAGGAAGCAGGCTGTTGGTTAACTAGAATCTGCAGCTTATCCAGTAGGTAGGGAAATGGGCATACTGGGTGGGCCAAGTGGTCCTTTTCTGCCGTCAAAGTCTATGTTTCTATGTCTTTGTTGGTGACAGGACAGTACACAGTCAGGCTGTCTCTCTGATAGCAGTACACCCCAGTATTGGCTTTGGTTAGAAGTGACTGTGAATGCACAGTTTGCTCTCTCGGGCTGGTGGTTCCAGGCTCTGCAGACATCCTCCTCCCACCCTTCTGCCTTTTCTCTGGTTCTGTCTGTCAGTCTGCCTGCCTGAAAGCTGTTTGCTCCTACGTTTTGATGCTCTGAAACAGAAACACAGACAGTGACGACAGAAAAAGACCAAAGGTCCGTCAAGTCTGCCCACTGGGCCCTATATAACCCCCGCCATGACCTAGTGTCGATACAGGATTCTAACCCTCCCCATCAGTCTTCCTATTCATTTACCCGGTTTCACCTCTACAAGTGAGTGTTATTACGTTTGCTCTGTCCCAAGCCTTTCAGGCACGATTTGAAAATTATTTCCACCCTTGTTCATGAGGTGGTGTCATAAGGAGGCTATGTTGAAATTTTGGGTAAACATATTAAAAAAACAGTCACATTCTGAGTGTACGTTGACATTTTTCAACGCATGCTTGTAATTTCAGTAATTTCCTATATTTTGACCACAAATTTTAAACATAACCATTTTATTCATACCGCCTCATGAATATGACAGCCATCATTTTTCATATCCTGGCCAAAATGTGTTTTTGTAGCACCTTTCAGGCAGAATTTGAAAGTTTTTCTCTACCTTTGTTCATGACGTGGGGTCATAAGAAGACTATGCTGTACATTTGGGGTAAAATATTAAAAACAACAAAGTTATGAGCGTACGTCAAAAGATTTTCAATGCACACATTCAATATTTTGACTCCAAATTTTCAACATGGCCATTTTTTTTCATACTACCTCATAAATGTCACAGATGTCATTTTTCAAATCCCGGCCAAAATGTGTTTTTGCACTTGTGACGCAAGATCACTTTTCTGGCAGGATCTGAAAAATTTCTCCACTCTTGTTCATGAGGTTGGGTCATAAGAAGGCTATGTTGAAAATCTGGGGTAAAATTATTAAAAAACAACAAAGTTAGTTATGAGTGTACACTGACATTTCTCAACACACACTTTTAATTCTGGTAATTTTCAATTTCTTTTGTACCCTAACTTTTCAACATAAGCATTTTTTCGCACCATTTCATTAATGTGATCGTTGACATTATTTAAATCGTAGCCAAAATGTGTTTTCACACTTGTGGCAAAAAATGATATTTTGGCCACTGTTTTAGAAATGATATCTCCAGAAATAAATGGTTTAAAACCTTTCAGCCAATGAAATTTCTAGTTTTTTTTCCTTGCCATTTTATGACACACTATATTGCTAAGCCCCAGGAAGAGCAGCCAGACAACCTACTTGGCAGGCTTGTGGGTATTGCTAGTATGAGAGAAGCAGTGAATCAAAGTTGAAAACAAAATCTGAGGAAGGAGGCATGACAGACATCTAAGGTAAGATGGAAGAGTAGCCACCAGCATGGGCAGAGCGATACCAAGAGGAGGCAATATGTTGAGGAAGGGATACTGAGGGGGAGCGCAGCCACCACCCGTAGGAAGAGCAGGCAACAAATGACCAGCAGAGCCAGAAAACAGAATTGACTATGCACAGAGGAGCATACCAACGACCTAGCTGGTACAGCAACAGCCAGGCAGCAAGCCGGGAACAACAGACACAAGAGAAAGGAGGACCCTGATCAGTGACAGACGGCAAACTTGGGAACCTGGAAGTGCAACTGGTACTGAGAAGGAAGTGGCCAAAAGGCAGGTGATGCTGGTGGTGTATGAGCTGCCCTAAAAAATGCTTCAGGCTGTATGATCCCCTGGTGCGGCACTGGAGCGAAGCAACTGCTGACATGAGGCTGCAACAGAATCAATGACAGGCAGAAGATCCAGGACAGTGACTGAAGGAAGGGGTGGAAACTGAGCTGCAGACCACCCAGAGCAACAAATAAACAAGTGTCCGAAGGATGCTTGGAACATGCACTTTAAGAAGTGCTCAGTGCAGGGTATGGTGTAGGTCTTCCACTGCCCCACCAAACCACAGACTATAGTTTCAGAAATGAGAATGATATGTGACAGATTCTCAGAGGAGACCATTAATAATACTCTTCTAAGGGGGGTTGGATGCCTTGGAGTGCTTGGTGTGGGATGGGGAGAGAGAGGGATGTTACTGTGCACTATGGATACTTGCATGGTACAGGGAGATATGCAGAGGGGGGTGCCTCTGGACACCCAGGATTGCATGGCATAGAGTAGGGACAGGAAACATGGAAACATGGACAGTGACTGCAGAAAAAGACCAGAGGTCCATCTATTCTCCCTGGAGTCCCCTATCTGCCCATAGACCTACTGTCCTGACTTGGTTGTATCCCTCCTGTCCACCCTCCATCCCCCCAAGTTCCCCTTCCTACTGCTACTGACCTGAGCAACCACCAAACCTTTCACTCTGTCCCAACCATGCTTGAAATCATTTATGTTCTTGGCACCCACCACCTCTTTTAGCAGACTGTTCAACAGCTTCAATACTCTTTCCATGAAATACTTCATCACATCTCTCTTAAACCTTCCCCGCTCCAGTTCCCTTATGTTCTTTGGTTCTTGACTCAGTACTCCAGCTAAATAGTTCCCCACAGTTCACCTTGTTTATTCCCTTTCAGGAACCTGAAGGTCACCGTCATATCTCCCTTACCTGGTCTCCAGTGAGTACATGTTCAGTGCCTTGAGATGATCTTCATAAAATTGCCCTGTTGGCCCCGAATCATCCTTGAAGGGTCTCCAGCCTGTCCCTGTCCTTCCTTATGTAACACCCCTACAAATGGGGATTCCTGAAAAGTCTTCCTCGAGCTTGCTTAGATGCTCACTGACAGGTTGGTGTTCTGCGTTTTAACAGTTTAAATATTATTGCCAGAGAGTGCCTGTATAGCCTATGCGTACTGTCTCTTTAAGAGCTGCCTGATTGCAGTTATTTTTGATCCTGAGGGGGGCTGAGTATTTCCCTGCTCGAGTCCTGCCTGGGCTGCCTGATAGTCGCTCCGTTTCTGCCATCGCTAATTGCGCAGAGAGAGCTCTGTTGAAAGATGTGACTATTTGCTGAAAATCATTTAGAGTGATAATAATATTGGAGTTTGTTCTAACCTGCTTTCTTTGCAGTGAGGGGTGTTCTGCCTATCTCCATCATTTTGGTCCCGAACTGGTGAATTGGGCCAATCAGTACGTGGGGACTCTAAAATGGAGCCTGCTTGAAGGGGCTGTGTGGAGTACAAGCCTGGGAACTGTAGTTTTGGACTCTTGGCACCTTTTTGCAACTGAAGGGGGAGCTCTTGCTTTGACCGACAACCGAATCAGCCAACCAAACCTTTTGATCTGAAGGAAATCCCCAAGCTGCCTGCTGTTTAAGGCAGATCTAAGTTGGAAGCTGAAGGAGCCAGACCTCGAGACAGTCCAGTGGCCATCGGCGTAGTTTCACACGTGAGAACTGTGGTAAGGCCTGAATTGTGGCCTGCAAGCCTGCCTACTCCCCTGAGAAGGAGCAAAGAATTGTTTTCGGACTAAATCTGAAGTGGTGAGAATGAAGTAAGCCACTGAAGTGTGACCAGGCTCAACCTGTAGAAGACCGAAGATTTTGCTGAATGCGATCGGCCTGTCAGGGAATCCAGCTACCTCTGAGCTCCCGGTTTGAGCAGAGACTTTGCGATCGTGACCGGAAAGCAGTTTGCCTGGTATTGTAGAATCCTTTGCATATAAATGTGCTGTTTGATGATAGTGGGTCATGCTTTGTTTCCCCACTGTGCGAACTGTGTTCTGCTTGCTGGAAGCTGTATCCAGCCCAAACGGACTGAATCCGCGATTGTCTCCTTGCGGTTGGGCCTTGTCACAAGGGCCCTGCCAGAAAACCCAACTGCACAGTGAGAGGCCATCAACGAAAGACCTGCCTGGGGATCAGCCCCCTGCTCCATGCTCAAACAGGAACGAGGCCTCGGAGAATCGTATGGGCCCAGCTTCTCCTGGCTCTCCAGATCAACCACCTGCAGTCTTGATTTTCGTCCAGCCTGTGTCCAGTTCTGGGTATCGTGAGTAACCATCAGGGTAGCTCCCTGCAACAACAGCTTAATCTAAATGTGTCACCTGATTGTCTTGTTCTTTTTTCTTCCACGAACTGAGCCCTCCGGCTCTGGAATACAAATAGAGTGTATTATGCATGTTGTTTTATTCCATCACAGGGTCCCAATCAGCTGCGACAGCGGCCTACCCCGGGCAACGGTCCTGGCTAGCCCAACTCTTCTTCACCTGGGTACCCAGAGGGTGTGACTGCTTAGGGACTCTGAATGCATGCATAACTGCCTGATTTATAGAGCATTTAAGCCAATTAACCTGATTACACCCCTTCCCTGTTTAACTCCCCTGAATAAATCAGATTTACTTTTTCCTGCATTTAACCTGACTGTGGTTCCAGTTTATGCTAAGAGGACTGTGCTGTTGTCCATTGCTGTGCATAATCTTGTTTTACAGGGGATCCCCAGGGTCGAGCCTCAGGAACCAGCCCTGGTGGTAAGTGCTAACAGTGGGGATACTGGTAAGGTGTATCAAGGGTATTGTGAAAGGGATCACTGTGTATTGTTCTGGCCACTAACGGGGAATGAGGGGGGTTACAGTGTAACGGAGGGCTGTGCCCAGGCTAGTTTGACCACTACCAACCCTGACCTCCGGGTGGAGGCACCCATTTCAGAACTCAGGCCCCTTAACCTGCCACTAGCCAAGCAGGCAGGGGTAGTAGCCCTTGGGATAGCGCCACCTAGGGGTTACACTTAGATGAGGACTCCAGAACTGAACACAGTATTCCAGGTGTGGCCTCACCAGTGACTTATATAGAGGTAGTAGTAGCTCCTTTCTCCTGCTGTCAATACCCCTTCCAATACACCCCAGTATCCTATTAGCCTAACTACAGGCCTTGTTACATTGATTGCTTAAGGGAACCATTAACAATGACTTCCAGGTCCCTTTCCTCTGCTGTAGCTAATGATGCTGCAAATTTTTAATCCGCCAGCAAAGTTGGTGCGAATCAACGGAAATTTGCAATTTACGAAATTTGCGAATTCCATGGCAGATGCACAAACTTTGCTGGCAGATGTGTCAATTTTGGGGAATCTCCCCCCAACCACTTTGCTGTAAAAACACACCCCTCTCACCACCCAAAAAAGATAAAAACCATGCCCCCCCAACCATCCACAGGCACCTTCCTCCCTCCCTAACCCCGTGAAATATTGCTGAATCTTGCATTTAAATGTATAGGAATCCCTTACCCCCAACCATGCTCCAAACACACTCCACCAGCCTCCCCTTGTTCAAGTCCCACTGTCTTTATTGTGAAGCACATGACCCCTAATCATCCCCCCCTACTGTTCCCCACCACCCTCCTCCCTCCCTCCAGTAGCACCCACAAATTAAAATGTCAAAAGGAAACGGTCCCCCGGTGTAGAGCGTCTGCTCTGTTCAGTGTCCCTCTCGGTAAGGGCCCTGATGCATGAAGGAATGGTGATGCCTTTGTACCTAGTGAAACCTAATTGGCTGAATTTTCAGCCAATCAGGTTTTACTAGGAGCAAAGACGTCACCATTCATTCATTCACATTGCAGATACTGAACTGAGCAGATGGCATACTTGGGGTGCTGTTACTATTTTGCATTTTAATTTGCAGGTGCCTTTGGTGGGGAGAGGGGGTGGAGGTTGAGTGGGGGTCATGTACTTTGTAATAAAAATACAGTGGGACTTGGGTGGGAGGCAGGTGGAGTGTATTAGAGCATGGGTGGTTAAGGGACCATTATACTTAAAATGAAAGATACAGTAGTATTTCATTGGGGAGGGGGAGGAAGGAGGGTGCCAGTGGGGGGATGGAAGGGGGGTCAGTTTTTGTTTTACTATTTGTATGTGGGGGAGGGATTTTGTATCATCTTTGGGGTGTAGGCTGCAATTCGTGTTGGGATTTGCCAGCAAACTGGACAATTGCCATGCAAATTTGGCCACAATCCTCCTGGCAAATAACAGTGTGAATTGCAATCTTCATTTTAACAGATTTTTCAAAATTTGTGGATTTTATTTTTTTGTGGAGTGAATTTTTGCAAATTTACAGCTGAGTGAATTTTTGCAAATTTGCACACCACTAGTCATAGTACTCAGTTTAACCCATCCAGTAGTCTGTCCTGTTTTTATTCCCCTAGTTCATACCGTTGCACTTTTTGGCATTGAATTTCAACTGCCAAACCTTGTACCACCTCTCTAGCCTTTGTAGATCCCTTTGCATCTCCCTGATCCCTTTGTCACTGTCTACCCTACTGCAGAGCTTTGTGTCATCTGCAAAGAGACAGCACTTGCCCCGATACCCTCTTTAATGTTGCTGAAGAGCATATTTTTTTTTCTTTATTTCTTTTAGGAGCCTTACCTCCTCGGCTGGGGTGGTCCTATGATTCCTCTTCTAGTCTGTCCCTGGCAGCTCCTGCACTCGTTGCGCACCCAAACAGTGTGGAAGACCCCTTGGAGAGTCAGGACCAGAGGGAGCTACCTGGGAGCGACTGGTGCAGCGCCGCGGGGACAGACAGAGGATTGGGGCTATTTTCTGCCTGGAACCCATGCAGCACGGGTGTGCAAGGACATCAATGATGCTGCAGTATGCACTTCTGTGTACTGCACATCAGACATCTGCCCGCACCAACCCCTCTATTACCTCGCGGCTTGCACCAGCCCCTTGCCACCGACAGGAGCCAGCATGATTGCGGGTGTCCCTCCCCACCCTCCCTGGAGGAGAAGAGCAGTCCCTGGGATGCTCCACCCTCCTCCCCCCCCAGCCGATCCTCTGACACCTAAGGTTGCTCCCGATCCCGGTCATTGGCATGGCGCAGGGTGTGATGTTCAGCGCCCCAACGCTCAGTACCACCGGGCCAGCGCTGATGAGCATTTTGAAGTGGACAGGACCCAGGACAGATTTCTGTTGCACCCCACTCATGACCTCCCTCTCTTTAAATTTAACCCCATTTACCACCACCCTTTGCTGTCTCTCCTCCAACCAGTTTCCTACTCATCTTTTTTTTCTGCACACATCCCCCACCCGAACTCCCATCTCTCACCCCTCTCCCCCGGACTTACCTTTTCCCTGTAGATACCCCCTGGCTTACCCCCAGGGTGGGGCCACAGTGCCAGGCGGACCTGTCAAGGATGGGACAAGGTGTCAGCGAGGGGCACCCATTGACATTGCCCCCCCCCGGCTTACTCCCCCCTGGACAGGGTTAGAAGCTGGTCCCTGGGCACAGTTCTATCCAGTTGGCCTTGACTCATCTCTTGGATAGCCTTCAGAGTATCACTCCATTTCTCTTCCTGTCATCTCTATTCCTCCACTTGTAGGTGCCTGTCCTCATCACTTTATCCTTGATCTTCCTCTCTCTGGTGTTCCATCTCCAGCTAACACATACACAATCACTTCAGCAGTTCACTTGGGTTATCCGGTGCTGGGGTCATCTGGGTTTCCTTTGGCTTCTGTGCCTCTTCTCCTTCCTCGAACTCCTTGTCTTCTTGTTTCTTCATCTTGGGTCTTGCTCCTAGATCCATTCCTGACAATGGTTTAATTCTAGTCCTCTCTGACACCAACCATGTCAAATGGTATGCACTAGGGTCTGTCTTGTCCCCTTTCTGCATCTGTTAGGGTATTTATGTAGCGATACCCCCTGGTAGCGCCTCTCGGGCAGCCTCGATGTACCAGGATTATCCCACTCTGATACCAGTGTAGAAGTGTGAGATTCATAACAGACACCAAGACAGTAAATATAGTGCATACAAAATGCAGTAATGCATTTGTCAATTTATTTGACAAAAACAAAGACAAAAAAAAATGATATTTACAGAACGTAAAAAAGATGTTGGTCTATGTAATAGGGGCTGTGTGTATCCTGGAATGAGCACGCTTTCTCTTTAAATCAAATCTGTTGCAACAGTAATTCTTTGTCTTGTACTATTCTAATTCTTCTCCCTGTGTTCCCCAACTATCAGGAAGGCCACCTGTTGTTGTTCTGTGTATCCCTATTTTCTTTCCTTCTTTCATTTCTTCTAACATAGAAACATAGAAACATAGAATTTGACGGCAGATAAGGACCGCTTGGCCCACCCAGTCTGCCCATTTCCCTACCTGATGGATAAGCTGCAGATCCTAGTTAACCAGCAGCCTACTTCTTCCTACCCCCACCCTCTAGAATTGCCTTATGACTGTCCCATGCATGCTTGAATTCCACCACTGTTTTTGACTCCACAACCTCCTCTGGAAGGCTGTTCCATACATCCACAACCCTCTCTGTGAAAAAAAATACTTCCTTAAATTACCTCTGAAATGGTTGCTCTTGCTCTTCCATGTTTGCACTGTGCCCCTGATTACACCTTTAAATCATTTAGCTAGGACAAACCCAGTGAAAACAGCCCTTATTTGCCTTCTTGTGTAGCTTAGGGTTTGAAACTACAGGGTGAAATGAAAGACAAGCTGAGTGTCTGTCTGGCTGCTTCTGTCACCCTCCTAGCAAAATAAACTGCAGAGTTGATTTTTTTTAAACAAAATAGAATGTGTGCACAAAGTAACCTGTAGTTTGGTTCTTCAGTTAATGTTACATGCAGTTTAAAGTTCAGTGTTAAAATGAGGCTGCTTGGTGCTTGCTATTTTCTGTGTGATAGACTGAAAATAAGCATGTTTGTCTCCTCAGGCTTTTGCAGCTCATTTTGTTTTGTTTCTTTTAAAACACATTTCTTTCTGAAAAGAGACTCTTGTATGTTAACAGACTTATGCTTTGTATGCTATGTTTTAAGTAAAAGAAAACTTGTACTGCTGTGCTAGAAAATATAGTCTTACCTATTTAGTGTTTCTTACAGCCTGGGCTCTCCTCCATCCCTCTGACTCTGTTATAGGGCCAGGCAGCCATTTTCTCAGTTTGTTTATAGTCAGAAGTGATGGGAGGAGCCTGACTGTTTGGAAGTGCACACATAGAAAGGATTTCCCTTATTATTATTACTACTAGCTTATGTCATTGTGTTTCTAATAAACTATTGTAGGTTTTCTTTAACTCTAATCTAAAAGTAAATGTTCTGAAAGATTTTAGTCTTTAGTTATAAAAGGCGGAGCCTAGTTGGTCACCTGATCCTACTCCTGTATAAAGGACCAGGTCTGGGAGCATTTTTTTTAGTTGGTGATAGGGTGCTGACCCTATCAGACCCCTAGCTCTTTTCTAGGTGGGATTTTGTTTCCAGTTGAAGCTATACTGAACTGTTATGCCTTTATTTGATGTCTTCTTGTTTATGATTATTTTCTTTTGACGAAATCAGTCCATTTTTGTTTATTTCCATTGTATGAATAAATACTTATTTTATTTGGCATCCTGACACTGTGTTGGACCTCCTTACTATCCACGTTTACAGTCCATCACACCACAAAACAACAGGAAATACTTCTTCTTGAGACTCCTGAAATTCTTCTGTAGATTCAGTACCTTTTGAACAGTGTGCAAGCTCTCGCACTCAGCTCCTTTTCACTCTGTGGTCAGAAACAACTGAATCACCTATCTACTTTTTATGGCTGCAGTAGAGAGAGCCTGCAGACATTTTGCATGTACAAAAGGAGTGATGTCATGTTTTCTGTCCGTGGAACTGACTGAAGGTGTAAATAGTCTCCTCCACCTTATCCTCCTCCAAGAAGTGTTTTCCGCCCTCAAATAAATACGCTTTCATGTTAGTCAATGGTTGCAGGGTACTATTTTCTTTCTTAAATGGGCAGTACAAGAACTGGAACCTGAGTAGTGGGAGGAAGCATTAGTTTTTTTGGGGGAGCAAGATCCACCCCCACCTCCACCCGAGAAGCTCCTAAAGATCCACCCCTACCTTTTTTTTATTCATGTGGGAGGGGCATGAGGTGAAACTGCATCTAGTTGGAAATGCAGTGTGTACTGAGTCTGTGTGATTACTGAGTTTTACTTCTCTGTTTTTAGAGTAAGTTGAAGCATGTTTTTTTACTTGATAAATGTTTGTAAAAGTATAAATCATATTTACTAGTGCAACTGTGAGTTATGTAACTGTTTTTTGTAGATTTGACTCCTGACTTCTTTTCATGACAGGCAGTATTCCTAGAACAGACTTTGCCTTTGAAGCTCCTATAAAGTGCTATTTTTATGTCACTGTGTAGTTCCTCACTTTATAGGTGCTTCAATGGTAAAGCCTTTTCGTGCAGGAATGTTTACTGCCTTTCATAAACAGAAATCAAGAGTAAAATCTACCAAATACAGTTTAGCAAGTTAGCTTCAAAAGCAAAGCCTGTTTGTGCATGGAAAGATGTTACAGAAAGGAAGATATGCAATTATTTCAAGTCTGCAAGTTAAGCAACTATTTTTTGTAACCAGCCTTGCCTCAGCTTACATTCCTATCCTCATCAGTTATTTCCACAAATAAATTCCGAGAGATGTAAAGTCCCTCCTGTTGGGTATATGGTGTTATTCACACCCACACTCCAGCCTCGGCCCCACCACCTTGCTTTGTATTTTGCATCAGCTGTAGCATTTCAGTACAGGAAGAGGTGACAATGCATATTTTTTTCTGGACTTGCAGCGTTAATTGAGCCATCCCCAATCTGTATCCTTTCAAGAACTACTTTATGTGGTGTGCATACCAGCATGGTTGTTTCACTCTTATTTACAGCTTTACACCTTTATCAGTTTTTAATTGTATTTTTTTTTTGCCCTTTGAATAACAAGGCTCAATACCTATAACTTCCCAGTTTCTTTATTATGGTCACATTGATTTCTGAAGACCTCCTTGTAAACGAGGTTCAAACACAACTTGGTTTTCTTTGCCTTTTTTTGTGTGTGTAGTTTTATTAAGCTTGTAACCATAGAAACAAGGGTGCAAAGCACATATCATACAAGTAATGCCATATAAAAAATGCATCATATACACAGTAAAACCAATGAAAATATATACTGATTCCTCCCAGTTCCTGGAAAATGAATTTTTTTCACTAAAAAAGTTACAACTAGTGAAAAATACAAAAACTATAAATAACTGTGCAGTCTGACATCTTGATTTAAACCTCTTGGCTGCAAACTGTGACATTCATAAATCCAGTAAGGTTTTCACTGAAGCTTTCTCCTTCGCGTGTCTCCTCTCAAACTGTCAAAATCATTTCTTCAATGTGGACTGTCAGGCATTCAGGTTGTTCTCAGATTAAATGTTACTTTTATAAATATAGATTTAACAAGGGTATCTTGTAAAGTACTGTCTGTTTAAATGTTAGTTGTGTGGTCATGCTGATATCACATTATTCAGACTTGGTTCAGTATCTAGGAATTCCCATTTTTTGTTTTTATGATCCAAGTTATTTTATGATGCATGTATTTTATGAAAATCATAGGGCCTATCTTACTGTTGTGCACAGCTACTAAGCGCTCAACTGTGATTAAAAATGATAAGTGTAAAAATAAATAAATTTAAATAAAAATGTATGTAGTCTACTAAGTACAGCAGACTGGTACAGGACCTGTAAAACAACTATTCAGTCATATAATGGCATGAGAGAAACACAAAGAAGTGAAACACTGGAACCCCACCATCTGAATCAATAGGGAATGCACATTTTATGAAGCATAGTAAAAAAGGATGCAATGCAAAAATCATAGAAACATAGACTTTGACACAGATAAGGACTGCTTGGCCCATCTAGTCTGTCCATATCCCTACCTTTTGGATAAGCTGCAGATCCTAGTTAACCAACAGCCTATTTCTTCCTACCCCCCCAACAAGAATTGTCTTATGTCTGTCCCATTCATTCTTGAATTCTCCCACTATTTTTGACCCCATAACCTCCTCATGAAGGCTGTTCCATGCGTCCACCACCCTCTCTGTGAAAGAATACTTCCTCACATTACCCACTGAGCCATCCCCTCTCTACTTTCAAATTGTGTCCCCTTGTTCTTGCACATCTCTTTTTCTGAATGATGCTACCCTCTTGGACATTGTTGATTCCCTTGAGGTACTTAAAAGTTTCTATCATGTCTCCCCTCTCCTTCCTTTCCTCAAGGGCATACAAATTAAGCTCCTTTAGTCTCTCCTCCTATGGTTTCTGTTTATTGTTTATTGAAATCTAGGATTACAACCTTTGAGCTTCAAGCTCATTTACAAAGGTTCCACAACAGGCAGAAAGGAAAGAATAAAATTCACAGTACATTAATAGATTGGGGAAAACACAGAGAGAGCTATAGGGAAACAAATCACAATGAGTAGAACAATTGTTACAACTACTGTACTTGTTCTTGGCAATTACAAGGAGTTTGTATAGGTGAAGAAGGTTGTTAAGCCGCTCAATAGGCCTTAATGAGAGGAAGGGGGAATAGATAGAAGAAGAGGGGGGTGTAAAAGTATGGCAGTAACCCCAGGCTCGGGGTTACTTTGTCACAGGGGGTTGGTAGCTGGAGGGTGTGTGGGGCAAAGGTGAGGAACTGATAAGTGGGGTGGGATGAAGACTAGGTGAGGTGGTAAAGGGGGGAACAGGGAAGAAGATGGGGCAGAGACAGATGGAGTTGCAGGTGGTACAGAAAGGTAAGTGCAGGTGTTGGTGTAGGCGATTATGTGTCACAGGGGGAGGACATCATGGGAAGCATGGGCATTTCTGTTGGGTAGCCAGGTGGGATTTGAGTGCTGATTTAAATGGACCGAGTTTGCTGATAGCAGTAAACTCGGGAGGGAGCATGCCAAACCAGAGCGGGGCTCTGTATTCAAAGGATCTCTGTCCTTGTGAAGTATGGCGGAAGGGGACCTTGAGGGAGTGATTATTGGATGCCCTGGTAGTCCTGGTAGGTTCAATCTGGTGCAGGAGGGAACTGCATCCTGATGGTAGCAGGACAAGGGTCGCTTTTTTGGCTCGGAGACAGATTTGGTAGTGAGTTCTCTTGACCAGGTTAAGCCATCCCATTTGCAGGTAGAGATTACAGGTATGGGTTTGGCGTGGAGCCCCTTGAGCTAGCCTGCAGGCTTTGTTCTGAGTAGTGGAAAGTCATTTTAGGGTGCAGTCAGGTGCCGCACTGTAAATGGCAAGACCATAGTCAATGGTCGAGAGGACGGAGCTGGTGATGGTAAGCTGAAGGGCTTTTTCAGTGAAGCAGCTACGGTGTTTGTATAATAGACTGAGCTTCCAGTTAGCTGATGTGGCAACATTGTCTACATGGGTAGAAAATGAGAGGGAGCTCTCAAGAGTGAGTCCCAGATATTTGAAATTTTGGACAGTTTCTAAGGCCACATTTTGTTTACTAAGAATGTTGATGGCGTGTGACTTATGATGGTTATGGGCGGGGGTGAGTAGCATGGTTTTGTTTTTTTTGTGGTTGACAAGCAGCAGAGCTTGTCCAAACCAATCCTCAACATTGTTGAAGTCTTGTTAAAGAGGCTGTTCAAGGGTGACAGGGTCGGAGTGGCTGGAGTAGATTACCGCATCATCTGCGTACAATAGAATATTGTGCTGATAGGCTTGGAGGTTATTAAGGAAAAGGCTAAATAGTAGGGGGCCCAGTATGGATCCCTGGGGAACACCGGTGGATACAAGCTGAGGGACCGAGAGGGTATTAGCTATTTTTACATGTTGCTCATGCCCTGTGAGGTAACTCCGGAACCAGAACAGTGAGTCGGGGGACAGCCCTGTTGCCTCGAGTTGGGCCAAGAGGAGGTCATGGTTGACAGTGTCAAAGGCCTTGGTGAGGTCGATGAAGGTTGCCCCCACCAAGTGCCCAAGATCAAAGGCATCATGTATGTACCCCGTGAACTCCAGTAGCACTGTGGTGGTACTGTGGAGCTTACGAAAGCCATGTTGCTTCTGACATTGTATCTGATACTTGTCAAGGTACTCTACCAGCTGATCGTAGACTATCCGTTCAAGGGCTTTGGAGATAGGCAGGAGGATTGAAATTGGACTGTAGTTGGTATGACTTGTCTTACTACCTGCTTTGAAGATAGGGGTTATGACTGCAGCTTTCCAAAGCTTTGGGAATGTGCCTGAGGAGAGGGACAGGTTCATGATTCTGATTAGAGGTGTTAGCAGTTCATCCAGTACCAGGGAGATTAATTTAAGGTCAAGGCCTTCGGCACTATGCCTGGACTTCCCCAGTACTTTGGAGATGTATTTTTTAGCCTCAGCTTTGGATATTACTCTGAGGTAGAATGGGGAGGGGGGGGGTGCGGTTCAAAGGATGTGATTGTGGTGGTTTTTGTTGAGACACACTAGTGGGGCTAAGGAAGTTGGAGAGGAGCACTGCACTGAGGTCAGTGAAAGCTTTGACAAAGATGTCTGCTATGGTTTTAGGGTCCTGTATGGTGGAGCCTTCGAAATTCAGCATTGAGGGTTCAGCGGTATCATGTTTCCCGGTGATTTCATGGATGTTATTCCAGAACCTATGTCCGTCACCCCAGGAAGAGTTAAGCTCAGACTTGAAAAACTATTGGCTTTGGCCTAGCAGATTGCAAGGGTACAGTTATTTCGTGCTGCTTTATAACTCTGCATGTCGTGCGGCATACGAGTAGTTTAGTGCTTATACCAAAGCTGATCTCTGGTGCGCATCAGGTCAAGGAGGCGAGGGGTAACCCAAGATTTATGAGAACCCCTGACTTTTCTTTTTGTGATGGGGGCAAAGATATCACAGACCCCATTGAAAATTTTGATGAAATTGTCCAGTGCCGTGTCTACGTCATTAGTAGTTAGGACGGGGGCCCAGTTCAGTTGCTGGAGGTGTTGCTGGAAGGATCTACGCTGGCCCTGTTTAAGCACATGGGATATTAAAACCTTCGCAGGTGATTTTGGGACTTTATTAGACCAGTGGAAGATAATGGGTGAGTGGTCACTGAGGGAGTCAGGGAGGACTTTTAGAGCAGAGATACGCTCTGGGTGGTTTGTTAGTACCCAGTCTAAAAGGGTACTGGTTCTCGTTCTGTAGTTTATTCAGATGGGTAGGTCGACAAGTTGGTGGAAGTTGATAGAGGAGGTTGCATCCTTGAAGGCGGCAGAGTCGAATGCTAACCAATTGATGTTGAAGTCCCCCAGGACAATAACTTTGCTATGGGACCATAGGTATGCAAGGTGTTCATGGAGAACTGTAAAGCCTGCAGTTTTCTCTCTGGGGGGCTATAAATAGAGACCATTGTAAGGCCCTTGCTCAGGGAGCCTAGGGTAAGCCTCACCAAGAGTATCTGCACATTTTTACCTGTAGTGATTTGGGGAAGAGCTGTACCCCGGATGTGATTTTTTATATAGATTATTCAGCCGCCACCCCTTTTGCCTAACCTATTGAGATGAAAAGGGGTGTACCCGTGCAGCAAGACTTGATTGTCCGGGGTCCTAGGTGTGAGTCATGATTCAGTTATGGACAGGACATCAGGGGCGTGCTGAGCAACCCAAGCTTGGCGTAGGTCGAGTTTTGGCAGCAGGCTACAGATGTTGATGGAGGCAATAGTAATTAGGCGATTGTTTCCAGGTGACCTGGCATCACTGTGTCTAGGGCCTGGGTCGGCATGGATATTGCCTGAGAGCATCAGTAGTAACCAGGCTAATCTGTTGCAGACCCTGCACCATTTTAGTTGCCCTTCTCTGGACTGTCTCCATCCTGTCTATGTCCTTGCGGAGATGGGGTCTCCAGAACTGGACGCAGTACTCCACATGGGGTCTCACCAACTGTCTGTACAGAGGGATAACAGCTTCTTGTTTTCTACCAGTGATGCCTCTCACTATACATCTCAGTATGCCCTAGCCATCCCTACTGCCTTCTCACATTGCTTGCTAACCTTTAGGTAATCTGATATGATTACCCCCAGGTCCCTTTCCATTTTTGTTGTTGTTACTACTCCCCCCCACTGTGTAATCTTCCCCTGGGTTTTTGTTTCCCAGGTGCATTACTTTGCACTTCTTTGCATTGAATCCAAGCTGCCATACTTCTGATTATTCCTCCAACCTTGCCAAGTCCCTTCTCATCCTTTCCACCTTCCCCTGTATATCAACCCTGCTGCAGATCTTTGTGTCTGTAAAGAGGCATACTTTTCCTTCCAGCCCCTCGGCAACCATCATTACGATGAGTTGAGGTATCTTTGCATGGTATGGTCAACCCCCACTTCACAGATGCAGTCCATATTCTCTACAGTAAGATGGACCATCTTGAGTGTCACTGTTTGTTCTATGCAACCCCCTTCCCCCAAAAAAGGATAATACAGAAATATTCCCAAGGTGACATATGCATTGTCATATATTAAATAGCAGTAGCCTAATATCTGAAATTGGACTGATCCAAACTCTGTAATTCCTAGGTACAAGTCTGTGCATAACAGAAACTGGAATACGTGTTGCTATGTAAAATAGCAGCACCCATGTGTTATCTGTGAAAAATGTATGTATTATCCTAAATATTTTTTTATGTTCCAATTGTGCATAACGGAAAGTGTCATAGTCCTGATGTCAATCACAAAAGTAGCAATCAGTAGTCCATAGATAAAATGTTGCATTTTAATGTAGAGAACAGGGACTGCATCTGCAGAACAGGGGTTAGCCATGCCATGTAAGTATAGGCCAACTGAGTCATGATGTTTGGTTTGATTGACCTCAATATGAATCATTTATTTATTTTATTTATTTATTTAGCTTTTGTTGACCGGGTAAGTGCACTAGACAAATCCTGCCTATTTTCAGGCACGACCCGGGGGAGGGGGATACAGATGAATGCCAACTGACCTTGAACCAGATTAAGCTGTTGGTGGTATTTTTAGTGAATGAGGGAAATTTGGCCAGGACACCGAGGAAATTCCCCTACTCTGAGTAGGTGGAGCCTTTGCTGCTGGCTGCAAGATGGCCAGTTCGCATGATCCCCTGGAGGAGATGGATGCTGTTAGCTCAGGAGTCGGCCTCCTCCTCTGTGCTACCTTCTCAAGAGGCCCCAGATGCATGTCTTGCTGTTGCTGATGTTATGTCGACTATTTTTGAATTTGACTCCGTTCTTGAAAGCGACCCTAAAGAAGTTGTTTCCAGTCTACCTGATGTGCAAAGTGGCTCCGTCAGTTCCAGTCTTCAGGAGCAGCGCGAGGCGTTAGTCCTGCAATTGCAGCTTTTAGATTCGGCATTCTGGGTTTCCTGCGCGGGCATCGCCTCGGACGCCACTTTCTTGTTCTCCTTCTCGCGACGTCGGCATTGGAAAGCCCCAGTCGATGGCCTACCGATGGATTAGACTTCTGTTCCTGCTGTGGAGAATTCTCTTCAGCCCCTGCTACTGCTGTTTCTCAGACTACTTCAAATGACCCACTTGACTACCGGCGTCGGAAAAGCCAGATTCTGAAATCCCTGCAGCTATTCCTGCTCTGTAAGTGACTTTAGCGCTACAACTGCTTCCGTTTCGTTTCGGAGAAACCCACAGTATTTTTTCTCAGCTACACAGGAACCTGGCTGGTCCAAACGAGGGGTTCCTTATTCCCAAAAATTAAATCTGGCCAAAATACTGATTTAGACTGGTCACCAGAGTCAGCTTTATTACATGCTGGCTGGGAAAGAGATATTGAAGGACTTGGACTCCTGATTCTCAGGACCCTGTCTACATTAATATGCTTCAAAACTCTGCTAAGAATAATGACCTGAGCTCCATGAACCCGAGGTGTGACTCTTTCTTCTTCTACTGTTACTAGTGACACTATTGTTGTTTCTAAATCTATTTCTACTGTACCTGAACCCACTACTGTTTTCTCAGGACCTACCTCGTTACCTACTGTTGCTGCACCTAAAAGTTCAACATTTAAACTTACTGATTTATTTTCCTCAAAGGCGAACCTGCACCTAGGAGGAATGCAATACGTTGCTTTATAAGTGGATTAGAACTCCCCCAGATCGTTTGTATATAGCTAAAACCCTCCTTAAGGGTTCCATGAAGTTTTTCTTCTGAGATTTTTGCCCTGATTAATATAGGTAATTCCAATTTTGATGTTAGTTTTAAACAAATGTCTGGGCTTGATAGATTCTGGGCCCAATATGACAAACTTCAGACTACACCCATTTGGTCTCCCTTCAGGCCATCCCTCTCACCAAACCTGCCATTCGTAACATTACTGTTGTTTTAAAATGAGGAGTTCACATTGAAGACATTTTATTTTGGTTAAACAAAGCGCTGTGAAGTCTTGAATAGGCCTACCCCTAATCTAGACTCTGAACAGATTTGGGATGGCAGTTGGAAGTCCGTCATTAAGCTTTTTCCACTAACACTGGCCCACGACATTTGCCTAATTTTTCTTTCTAGGTAAAGACAAGGGCTTCATTTTTCATGGACAACCCAAGTCCTGTTTTTTAAATGTGGGTCACGTACCCATTAAGTTCAACTGTGATACCCTTAAATGTAGCCACTGCTTTGAATACGATCATATTGCAGCTAAATGTACTAATTCATTTAAGTGTAACTTATGTGATGGGACTGGCAGCGTATGGAGGTGCCCTGGGCTTCTCATAACAGAGAAGATTGTCCCTCTCATGATGGCATTATTACTATTGCTCAACAGTCACTTGCCCATAGTCTAGCTTCCTCTAATTCAGAGGTTACCCCTCCTCCGGTAGTTGGAGATGTCTCTTCTGTTCCAGTTTTCCAACCCTCTTTTCCTGTTATACCTACTCCTACTGCCATTGTGGTTTCCCTGATACTACCGTTATTCCAGATATGGATATGCCTCCCCCTCGGGTCAAGGGAGATAATTTTAGTTTTACCACTGTTACCCATAAACGGACTAGGAAAGGTTTAGCTGTTGCTACTCGTAGTAAGGAACCCCCTGCACGGAACTGGCAAACCTCTAACAAATTTACGGTTTTAGCCACAGATTTTTCAGACAAAGACTCGGGGGGTGAGGATACTGATTCCTCCTCTCTTCTTTCTTTCCCGGATGGGGGTGATAGGGCTGATACGGATCCCATTGCAAAACGTACTAGGCAGCGACGAAGGGGTAAGTCACCACCTATTACTTAAATCCTGTCTTCCTTAAAGATCTGCTCTTTAAATGTGAACAGCATTAAAGGGAAGAGAAAATTAGGGGGGATATTTTTAACCCTTTCTGATTTACAGTGTGACATTATCTGCCTTGTTGACACTAGATTAAAGACCCATGGGAATTATTCCAGGCCTCTAAGGCATGGACTGCAGGCCCTTCTTTTTCGTCTGTTGGACCTGATACTTGTGATGGGGTCGGATATTGTTCTCCAGCTCTAATTTACAGTCTCTAGACTTGTAGATATTTCCCTGGTAGAGCTTTGTTATTAGATTTCTCATATAAATCTGAGAGATTTCGTATGATTGGGACCTCTGGCGCCTCAAACCAAGGCTCAGAGGGCTTCCCTTTTTCCAAAATTGATAGATACCTTTTCATCCAGATTACTCCTATGGGTCGGAGATTTCAATTGCGGCCTACATCAAACAGATCGAGGCCTAAAGACTTCCAAGTTATTTTGTGACTCTGTGGCTTTAAATAGTGTGGTCTCTATGGCCAAGCTTGTGGATGTTTATAGACATTTCCATAAAACAGGTGGGTCCACTTTTTTAAAGGGTCCTTACATACTAGGATAGATTTTCTTTTTTTATCTAAGATTTTGATTTACTTTCCTGTACAACTGTGGCTGCAGATTTTGGGATCACGTTGCCCTATGTGCCACTTTTCCTGGGACTCTGCTCCTAGATGTAAGAAAGCCAGTTGGCGTCTTAATGATTCTCTACTTAATGACCCTCTTTTTCTTAAACTTTGGCACAAAGAGTTTACAGCTCGGTTGTCAGTGAGTTGATTTTATGATACTGGGATGGATTGGTGGGAGGAATCTAAGCTAAGCTGGAAACAGTTTTTTCAGAAGGTAGCGGCAAAAAAACAGAATACTAAATATTTGTCTTATCTGTCACTACGGCATCAGCTACAGCACCTATTCTCTTTAGCTAGCTCTACTACTCATGATTTTAGCTCTCAGATTAGTGAGGTCAGCGCTAAAATGAGGTTATCCCAGTATAATCGTGCTGACTCTTTGGGTCAGGAGGCGCGTTTTGGCACTCATCTTGCTAAAGGTTGTTTAGACCCGTTTAAGGCCTGTAAAGATAGAGTTGAAGCTAAATTAATTACCTCTCTATTGTCTCCATCGGGAGTTACTTAAGAAACCTGAGGATTTGCTTCACTGTGTTGAAAATTATGTTTTCAACATGTTTGTACTAAAGCTGACCTTGACAATGCGGATCATTTTCTTAGCTCACTGTCCTTACCTCAGCTTTCGGACTCTGATCGAAACAAGCTTTCTTGGTCATTACTGAACCAGAGGTCTTGGCATTACTAGTTTAAAATCACATTCTGTTCCGGGGTCTGATGGCTAACCCACATTTTTCAAGACTTTCTCTGCTGATCTTGTTCCGGTTCTAACTATTCTCTATAATGAGATGTTACATTCTGATGCCTTGGCTACTTCTATGAAAGGCGCTTTACTGATTTTACTGTTTAAGAAAAAAGGGATCCCTTTGACATTACAAATTGGAGACCAATCAGTCTGCTTAATGTGGATTATAAGATCCTTGCCAAAATTCTTTTATCTAGAATGATTACTTTGGCATCACACATGATTAGCCCAACTCAAACCTGTGGTATCCCAGGCAGGCATCTTTCTGACAATTTGATTTTATTGAGAGAATTGTTTACTCTGGGACAACAAAATGCTGTAACAGGATGGATTATAAGTTTAGACCAGGAAAAAGCATTTGATACAGTCTCTCATGAGTTCTTATTTCTAGCCCTGAAGGCTTTTGGGTTCCAGTATGCTTCCTTTCCTGGCCGTTTATTATATAGGAATGTTGTAATATGTCCTAATGTGAACGGCTGGATAGGCCGTCCTACTATTCTGGCCCGTGGGGTACGTCAGGGGTGCCCGTTAAGTCCCTTATTATATACCTTTTTTATTGATACTCTTTTGAGAGCCTTTTTTCTTTGCCCACAGATTATTGGGTTGCTCTGTACTCCCTCCTCTTTACCACTTAAAATATTAGCTTATGCGGATGATTTAATTTTGGCTGTGGATTCTTCCACGAAACAAGAGGATATTGTTCAGGTTTTACAGGCATTCTCTTCTGTTTCAGGTTCTAAGATAAATTTTACAAAAGTATTTGTGTACCACTAGGCATACTTCCCTCCCTAAATGCAGGCCTTTATGCTGGTGTTTCTGTATCCACTACTGTTTTCATATTTAGGTATTTTTTTGGTTGTGATGATCCGCATATCTATAATTGGAATCTTGCCTCACAAAAGGCAGATAATGTGATTAATGGGTGAAAAAGCATTTAATTGGGAAGAAGAAACGGTTGTGCTCATAAAACTCTGGTTATACGATTTTCCTGCATCTTTGTTATGTGTTCCCCGCCCATTTCCTATTTTCCAGATTAACGATTTTTCAAAGGATTGTGGGGATCCAGGCTAAACCCATTAAAAGACATATTACTTACAGACTAAGCTCAAGGAAGGTGGACTTGGTATGATCCACCCGTTGTTTTACAGCCTTTTTCTTCATCATAATTATGGGGAAGTGCTGAAACCAGGGACTGTTTTTGGAAGCCCTATTTTTTAGCATGGTTCTCCCTCTGCCTTGATAAGCAAGCCCGTTATAAAGGGGTTATTTCAAATCCCAACTGATCCCTCTTATGGGAAAGAGTTTTAAGATGGCCTTGACCTGGTGTCTTCATCCTCAGGACTTTTGTATCTTATCTAGACCCCAACTATATGAGCGTCTTTGGAGGTTGGAGGCTCGGGAGGAGATTGTTTTCTGTTCTGCCCTCTGGACGTCTCCCTGGGTACTCCACCAACTGCTAAATCAACGGCTGCCATCGTATTTATGGGATATGGTATGGTTATGCAACTATGATAGACTAGGAGTTAACAACAATCATAAGCATAAAGCCTTGTCTTTGAGATATTGTCCTAGATCCTCTTGCCTCAATGTTTGTGAAACTCAGCAACATTTATTTTGTGAATGCCCTTTTCTTTGGAAGTCTGGTCTACCCTATCTGCTAACTGGGCAGAACCCTTGTTAGCCTCTCTTTCTTATGAACATATGTTATGTTTTGCCGAATGACCTGCTTAATAGAAAGTATCATGTTGACAGTTTATATATAATTTTGCTATTATTCGTTATTATTTATGGCAAGCCAGATGTTTGCTAGTGTTACACCAAAAACTATTTCCATTCATGAAGTATTTTGTAATATTAGGGCTGCTTTGTGTTCTGTAAAAAAGTCTGACTTCTTACTTTTCTACTTCACAAGCTGTATTGTTTTGGAAACATTGTGATACTTTCTTCTGTTAACTGATTTTTGCCTTGTTTGGATTGTTTCTGTTTATTGAGTTGTTTTGTTTTTTATAATGAAGCCCACTTTATTACCAATAAAATTCCCCTACTCTTTTTGATAAGTGCCATGGGATCTTTAACATCCACCTGAACTACCACCAATCCAGGCAGATGGGACCTCGGTTTAACATCTCATCCGAAAGACGGCACCTCAGAACTGCAGCACCCCTCTCATGCTGCATTACAGTGTCAGTACTGGGATATTAACCCAAGTGCCAGATGTGGGAACTGAACCCACAGCCCTCTGATCTCCCGGCCTCAGAGGCGAGTGTGCTACCTACTGAGCCACTGACACTGACATGTGATGAAATGTGCATTCCTAATTGATTCTGATGGTGGGGTTCCAGGGTTCTGAATCAGTCTGTTTCTATCACTATGAGTATATGATCATTATAGAAAATCTTTATTGCTTACCATTCCTTCCATTAAAATGAACACCTCCGTATCTTTTCCTAATAATGTGTCTGTCTTCCTTAGAAGAGAAAAAAAACAACAAATCTTACTGGTTAAAAAGCATTGTGTTGTTTCTCCTTGTATCCTTCACAGTTCAACACTCACTAACTTCATAATGCAGCCATGGTGGATCTGACTAGAGTTTGTTGTCCTTAGTGGTGGGTTTATATAGCAACCCCAGGGGTGACATCACAATCATGTGACCCCTCATTTAACTATATACTGCATACTTTTAACATGTCCCCACCCTAAGGAGACTCTAAAATTATTCTATAAACAGCGTGTTATTAGGCAGCTTTACATCAATACCAGGCTATATACTTCTTATCTGCGGTACAGAACCATCTATAACCTTAATTATAGGGATTCAGCTGAATTAGGGGATAAGCTCCTCCCTCTGGGAGTGACATCATAGCTCAGGGCTACTATAAGAACAGCCATTATGTGGGCTGATAGCCCTGTAGTAGGACCTTTCGAAATTTCCAGGCTCCACTTAGATAATTACATTATAATGATCTTTGTAATACATGGGAATCTCTAAGTTGGCTAGGGGAAGAGAAGATGAAGGGCGCGCTCCTTATCTTCTTTCCCCCGCCAGCTCAGGAGAATTGGTATTATTAAATCCTTTCATTACCCAGTAAAAACTTTCATTAACTGTTTTAATTAATTTTAGCCCTTAAAAAGAAATGACTCTGATTCCTTTATTGCAAGGCTGCCACTTTTACATATCTGCAGTGGCTCTGTACTCCTCCTTTTGAGCGCCTGCCGCAGACCAACATTCTTTGTTTCATTGCCCCCATGGCTGAAATGTCAGCCGTCGGAAAACATTTCATTTGGGCCCTCTTTTTCTATTTTGATGTTTTGTAGCCCAGTTTACTCTGAGTTTAATTTTGCAGTTCCGATGTAATAACCCTGGGGCTGCGCTATCTTCTGGGCACATTTGTCTGCATTAGGGTTAGGGGCACTATGGGGCATTTCATTTCCTTGCCTGCAATGTCCCACTGTCCCAATTAATTCTCTCCTCGGGCCACAACAGCGGCACTTACTGATGCTTCAGAGCATACTTTTGTTTTGAAGCTCTTTTCTCCATTCAGCTCCACGCAAGGAGCAATTTCCTTCAGATGCTACATGCGGCTCCTCAGCTACGGAGCCTTTGTTCCCTACAAGGGCAACTCCTAGGTCACACCCTGCGACTAGAGCCTGCACTTTGCACCAGAGCTAAAACAGTAGCTCAGGAGCTCGGTACTCATGGAGCGGGCACCACAAACAACCTCCTTTTTGGGGCATCAATTTTGCTGTGCTATGCACTGTGCGCCATCTCCTAGTCGGGAGTTTCTTTTTCAAAATAAACTGGGGCACTGCTTTAATAAACAGAGCACAATGCATTCTCCAAATATTTGCACCTTACAACAAGCATTTGTCAATGCCGAATGTTTGCTTGCTGGCATTGGCAGTGGTAGTGTAGAAGTTACAGAGCTGCATAATAGGAATGGCAGTGAAGTATTGAACTGAAGCCAACCCCACCACCACCCTGCAGAGAGTGACATGCATTGGGGTGTGCCTTTGGGTCATCAGGCATAGCGGCCACGCCATTTCACCACACCCTACCCTGCAGACACCAAGTGTCACGGTGTGCCTTGAGGTCTTTGGCCCTTATGCGCACCCCATTCCATCAGGAAATACGGTGAGATGGGTGCAGTATAGGAGAATGGGGTGAACTTTGGGGCCGAAGAGTCCAAGGCATACCTCGATGCCTTTCACTGGTTGCAGGGTGTGGAATGGTATGAGCATTACAGGCAAGAATCCCAAGTCACACCCCTGATGCCTGTCATTCTCTACAGGGTGGGGCGTTATGGTTGGAAACCCTAACACCTTAGGCATTCGTTGGTATTTTCACTCCAAATTTTCAACATGTTTTTTGAGACCCCCACCTCATGAACAGTGGCAATATCAGTTTGTTAGCCGAAAGCTGCTTATGCACAGCGACTACGGCATTTAGCACCACGGGTGCAAAAACACATTCCGAACAGGATGTGAAAAATGACAGCTGTACTGTTCATGGGGAGGTGGAAAATGGCAATGTTGCAAATCTGCAGTAAAAATATTAAAAAAACTGGTGAAGTCACGAGCGTGCATAGAAACTGTGCAATGCACACCCATAATGTAATTAGTTTGGGGATTTTTTACAGCAGATTGGCAACTCAGGCATTTTGGTACCTCCGATCATGAACAGTGTCACTGTGATTTTCTTTATCTGTCCCGAACAATGATTTCCCACAGCGACTACGCATCTCTGCGCTGAAAGTGTGAAAACACATTTGGCCATGTTGTGAAAAATGACAGCTGTACTGTTCATAAGGAAGTGTGGAAAAATGCCACTGGTGAAAATCTGGACTGAAAATATTACAAAGTCATGAACTTATGAGGGTGTGTGGAAACTGCACAATGCTCACTCATAACACAGTCATTTTATGGACTTTTGTCACCAAATTTTCAACATAGCCATTTTAAGATATCTGCTCATGAACAGTATAACTGTGATTTTCTTAATCTGTCCCAAACATTGCTTTCGCACACTGACTGCACCATTGTGCGTTACATGTGCGAAAACACATTTTGGGTGACATGTGAAAAATGGCAGTTGTACTGTTCATAAGGAAGTGTAATAAAATGGCAAGTGTGGAAAATCTGGGTGAAAATATGAAAATTATGAAACTTACGAGCGTGCGTAGGAACTGTACAGCAGCATTTCTAGTAAAACAGTCATTTAGGGATTTTTCACAATTTTCAACATAGCCATTTTAAGACCTCTGCTCACGAACAGTGTCACTGTGATTTTCTTAATGTGTCCCATACATTGATTTACGCACACCATTTCGCCATTGCTGCGCTACATGAGCGGAAACACATTTTGGGCAAGATGTGAAAATGACAGCTGTACTGCTCATAAGGAGGTGTGGTAAAATGGCAATGTTGAATGTGAGTGAAAATATTGAAATTAGCAAACTTACAGTGTGCGTGGGAACTGCATAACACACGCTCGTGAAAGTCATTTTTTGAATTTTCCACCAATTTTTAAAATAGCTTCTTGAGAGCCCACTTTATGAACACTGGCAGAGTCGTTTCATTAATCAGTCCTGAAAGGTGATTTCACGCAGTGACTGCGAAATCACCCTTCGGGTCCGAATAACGCCATGACAGTGACAGCATTCATGAGAAGGGGTCCCAAAAACCCATGTTGAAAATTTGGTGCAAAATTCCAAAAAATGCCTGAGATATGCAGCAAAGTTGGAAAAAACCTATCTATCCCATTATACAGCTTACCGGCATTTCCTCAGTTTGCGGTCAGCTTTGAAGAGTGCAGACATGTTCCCGGTCTACCGATAATCGTCACGCTGAGCTCCGGAGTAAGTATGGGGTGGGGAGGTGTGGGGAGGTAGGAGTGCGCGAGTGGGTGGAGTGCGGGTTGTGGGGAGGGCGGGGAGACTGCGAGGAGCGTTTTCTTCTTTACAGGGTTTTAGACTACACGGGAAGTTTGCCACGCTGGGGTGGGCTCCCAGCGTGGCAGCTGGAAAGGGTGTTTGGCGGGGATGGAGCTGATGGGGGATTGGGCACCCCCGTCAGCTATAACACATTTTGCCATGCTGGGGTGAGCTCTCAGCGTGGCACCTGGATGCTTGGGGGGGAGACAATGGAGCCGATGGAGGATTGGGCACTCCCGTCGGTGACGGCATGGGCGGGAGAGACAGTGGAGCCGACAGGGGATTGACCACCCCCGTCAGGCTATACACGCATAGCCATGCTGGGGTGGGCACCCAACGTGGCATTTGGAAGGCTTTTTTTGGGGGGGGAGCGCAGCACAGCTGACGGGGGATTAGGCATTCCTGTCGGCTATACAGTGTGAGCTGGGAGCTGAGCGCAAGTAAGTGGCATGTGTATGTGTGTGTGTGTGTAGGGGAGCATGCATGAGCAGGTGATATCTGATCGCTGCTCACTGAAGTGTAGTTCCCCTTTCAATTATGCCTCTGCATTTTGGAGCTGTCATGGACAGCTCAGCAGGCATTGAAGAACTGCAGTCGCGCCTACAAACACACTGACTGAATTGGAAGAGGGTTGCCACACCCCCGAAACCTCGGATGATGGCACTATGTTTCTTGCACATGCGTGCAAGCAAACATAAAAATGAGGGAATATACAGTTAAAGGGACAGCAAAGGATTGGTAAGAATGTCAGGTTGGCCACCCTGACATGAATAAAAGGACAGATAGAAAAAGAAAAGCAGACAGGAAAGTGTGAGAGAAACTGGGGGGGGGAGGGTTTGTATTGTAACAGGGGCCCACTGTTACATGAAGGTACCCCCAGCCTTCATCAGATGTCCATGTTGTGCCGGTCACTCTACCTCCCCTCTCCCTCCCCGGATAAGGAGAGCAGTCCCAGAGATGCTCAATCCTTCTCCCAAGGCCAGCCCTCTGATGTCCTGAGTCCATCCCCAAACCTGGGTCATTGGCATCGCAGATGGGTGCCCTGCCCCTGCACTGGTGGGCTGGCCAGTTTCCTTCCCATCTTACTATGTCCCGAGTCACACACAGATCCTCCTGCTTCATCAGCAATCTTCTGTGTGGCACTGAGTCAAAAGCCTTGCTCAAATCAAAGTAGAGTAAATCCACAGCATGGCACTTATATACAATCTTTGTTACCCAGTCAAAGAAAGCTATCAGGTTGGTCTGACATGACCTCCCTGCCACAAACCCATGCTGTTTACTATCCTGTAGGCCATTGCTCTTTAGGTAGTTCACAAGGTTCTTTTTGATAGGTGACTCCATCAGTTTATGCGCTACAGAGCTAAGGCTGACAAGTCTGTAACTCCCCAGTTGCTCCTTGCCCCCCCATATAGTGGGACTGTCTCCACTACCCTTCAGTCATTTGGAACTACCCCTGTTGGAACTGAGCTATTGAATAGCCCTAGTAGACATTCGGCCAGTTGTGTAGCCCATTCCTTGAGTACCCTTGGGTGCATCCCATCCAGCACTGGGATATTATCTACCTTTAGGGCTCAAAGTCCCTTCTGAATCCTTTCTCTGGGAAATACTAGCTGCCCCAGTTCAGGAATGCCCTTGACAGCCATCTTGATGCCACTTTCAGGCAGGGTCCCCTGTCTTCCTTTTTGACGACAGCGCATAAGTAATCATAAAGGGTGGCTGCTTTTTGTTCCTCTTACTATAGTACCCCCCCCATAGCTTAACAATACCCCCTTCCTGCTTCCCTTTTTCCTTAATATAGTTGAAGATTTGTTTTTCCACACCCTTGACCCCCTCCACAATATGTAGCTCCATGTTTGCCTTTGTCTCCCTGGCATTCCTGTTTGCTTCCCTATTTCTCATTTGGCACTCTCACCGTTCCTCCTCCTCCCTCTGCTTTTCTGTGTACCTGGTGAAAGCTTTTTTCTTGGCCCTCACTGCTTCTCTGACCATTTCTTTTTATTTTTTATGCTTCTATTCCATGGCTCTCGCATTCTGGGGGACTCCCAGCCCCTTCACCCCAATATCTACCATCCGGTGCTGGCTGTATACCCCCAGGGCTTACCCCCCAAGCAAGGTCAGTGGGGGGGGGTCCACCCCCACCGAGATGGATCCAGTGTACTGGCACCATGGCTAGTCAGGGGGCGGAGCCTGCAAACTCTCCCTTCATCTTCCATGAGCGGTTTCTCTCTTTTTTTCTTGTCCCCTTCGAGAGCGGGGCATGCAATGATGCCGGCAACACACATGCTCCCATGCATGCCCCGTCAAGCATCTGCTCCGCTCCCAGCCCACATATCTGCAGCTTCAGTGTGCAGCCCCCAGCCACTGTTAGAGGCCATGCAAGCACCGATCGCTGGTCCCCCCCCCGAGAAGGAAAGCTGTTTGAAGATGCTCAGTCCTTCTCCTCCCTTGCCGATCACTGGTGGCCCTTGCTTGTTCCCGTGCATGGGTTGCCAGTGTGGTGCGAGGTGTTGTGCCCAATGCCTCAACCCTCCATGCCACCGGGTTGGCTTCTCTGACCATTTCTGAGAATTTTACGTTAGTCTCTTGTACCTGTTTCATTTTGTAACAATTCTCATGCATGACTTTGTTGTCTCAAGAATGGTCCCCTTGATTGCTCCTTATCTTTCCTCTACTCTTCTGATGTTATCCATGCTGGTCAGTTTGTCTCAGACCAGCTCCCTCACCCTGTTGAAGTCTGCCCTTTTGAAATCTAGGACTTCTGATTTTGATTGGACATTCTGGTCCCAAGGGCCAGCCTGACCAAACAGAGTTACAGTCACTGGACAACAGTGACTCCCTTACTCTCACTCCACCCACAATCTCCAAGTTGGTGAACACCAAACTAAGAATGGCTATCTGTAGTGGGTTCCTTAATCAGCTGCACCAGCAGGCAGTCCTGCAATGTACAGTATCTAACAGGGCCTAACATCTTGTGCACCTGGCCACTGGAATGTCTCAGTCAATATCCGGCAGGTTCAGATCACCCACCACCACTTCCCCCATCTTCACTCCTCTTACTAGCTCTTCCCTGAGCTCCCTCTTTTTCTCTCTCTCTCTCTCTCTCTCTCTCTCTCTCTCTCACTTCCCCTTGTCCTGGTGGTCTGTAGATCACCAGAAAGTAGGTGCCACTGGATGCCAGGCAGTATGCTTGGCATGAGAAGGGGAAACGGAAGGGGTGCCACTGGGGAAAGAGGGTTATGTACTGCTACTGGTGCTTTACCAATAATTTGGGGGCGTATTCTTGCAAAAACTTCATTAAGGTGACTTTAGAGTTGCTGAGAAAGGTAGGATTCTCAAAGCAATCACCTTAACACAAATTCCCTTACATAGAAACATAGAATTTGATGGCGGATAAGGACCGCTTGGCCCACCCAGTCTGCCCATTTCCCTACCTGATGGATAAGCTGCAGGTCCTAGTTACCCAGCAGCCTACTTCTTCCTACCCCCACCCCCTAGAATTGCCTTATGACTGTCCCATGCATGCTTGAATTCCACCACTGTTTTTGACTCCACAACCTCCTCCGGAAGGCCGTTCCATGCATCCACAACCCTCTCTGTGAAAAAATACTTCCTTAAATTACCTCTGAGCCGCACCCTTCTATCTTCAAATTGTGCCCTCTTGTTCTTGCACACCTCTGTTTTGAAAGATGCTACCCTCTTGGACTTTGTTGATTCCCTTGAGGTACTTGAAAGTTTCTATCATGTCTCCCTCTCCCTCCTTTCCTCGAGGGCTATACATATTAAGCTCCTTAAGTCTCTCTTCATATGTCTTCGGTGCAGACCCTGCACCACTTTAGTTGCCCTCCTCTGGACAGCTTCCATCCTGTCTATGTCTTTGCGGAGATTGGGTCTCAGAACTGCATGAGTACTCCAGATGGGGTCTCACTAGCTGTCTGTACAGAGGGATAATAACTTTCTGTTTTCTACTGGTGATGCCTCTTCCTATGCATCCCAGTATCCTCCCAGCCCTCCTTGCTGCCCTCTCACATTGCTTGCCCACCTTTAGGTCATCTGATATGACTACCCCCAGGTCCCTTTCCATTTTTGTTGTTGTTAGTATCTCACCCCCCATTGTGTACTCTTCCCCTGGGTTTTTGTTTCCCAGGTGCATTACCTTGCACTTCTTAGCAATGAATCTTTAAGCAATGTATTAACATTTCAAACTAAGTTAGCTAGTTAACATACAGGTTGGTAAAACAGATACCTGCAGTGTTATAGGGATCATCCTGACGAGAACCCTAACTTCAGATTTACCACCTTTTTACACTTTTCTGCGACCCTAATGTTATGTTAAGTTTCTTTTTGTAATAAAATAATGTAAGAAAACTTCTATAATTGTCTGTATTCCTATCTATGTCTACAGATTTTCTTTCTTTCTTTCTTTCTTTCTTTCTTTCTTTCTTTCTTTCTTTCTTTCTTTCTTTCTTTCTTTTCTTTCTTTCTTTCTTTCTCTTTCTTTCTCTCTCTCTCTCCCTCCCTCCTTCCTTCCCTCCCTTCAGCAGTACTTCATTATTACTGAGAAGAACAGCAATACCACGTGTCTGCTGTTTTATATTTTTGATCTTAATGAGCCCTATGCACTATCCTTATGTATTACAGATAAATGGCACAAAGGCATCCCTAAGACAGAAGGCCATGTCTGAGGGGTCCTCTTGGACCCAGGTGGCATGCACAAAAGGGGCCTGTGCTCCTTCTGCACTGGATCCCTTGTTAGGATCCGATGCAGCAATGATACATGGTCCAATGCTTGGGCTGGGTTATGCTCATCCCAGACACCTGAGGATACAGAAACAGCCCCCCTTCCACATATCCCTGCCAGGACTTAACTGCACCTTTACCCATACAACTGCATAGTTAGCCAAGCAGGGGGTCAGGAGTGGTTGTCGTCAAGGCACTGGTCAGAAGCATAGGAAGAACCAGGAGCAGTTGTAGAATTCACAAAAAGTGTTTATTAGTACTAGCAGTAACATAAAAAAATAAAATTGCTCAGAATAACCATTTACAAAGTCAGAATAAACAGAGTTTTCCTTCAATCTCTGTGTGTCTCCCAAAACATTGCAGCTCTCTCTTATATGTCTTTGCAACCCCCCTCCTTAACAAGCATCCTGCTTGTTTATGTTGGATTGCGCACAAGCGCAAACAACATATTGTGGTAGCTTGGAGTGGCAGGTTTTGGAGGTGCAGTCGTATTGTGGCCAATGACGCCACTGCTTTTTCGGGATGAGTTCTGTGGCACCAATGAAATAGCATGCTGTCTATGACAGCGATGCAAAAGCATGCCACCAACTTGAAACAATTTCACTACTGCAATGAGGGAGTGACCCATCATTGCAGGGTGTGCCTTGCCTGGTGTAACATTTCAATAAACATGGCAGTGGCTGTCGCTGTCCGCCTCTCACAGTTCTGTCTGAAAGCAGACATCAGGGGTGCCCAATCACCCTGTTGGCATGCCCCCTTCCCAGTTCATTTGCTGATGGGGGAGCCCAATCCCCACTGGCATAATGTTCCCCTATTTTAATTTGTCTGCCGAGGGGGGTGCCCAATCCCCCTCAGCATCATGCGCCCCCCCAAACACAGACAAGTTTTCTGTGCCAATGGGGGGCCCAATCTCTGTCAGCTTCAGTCCCCCTCCCAAAAAAACACAGGTGGCACACTGGGAGCCCACCTCAGTGTGCTAAGACAAACCTGTAAAAAAAAAAAAACTTCCTGCAATGTCTTTTTTTTTTCAACCTGTAAAAGACAAAACGGTCCCTCGCTGTCTCCAGTACCCCTTCCCCCAACCCGCACCCACTTTCTGTGCACCCCACCTCCCCCTTACCCCATACATACATCAAGAATTTGGCACGATGATCTTCGGTGGAGCAGGAACATGTCTGCACTCTTCAAAGCTGATGGCGAACTGAAGAAATGCCGGTAAGCTGTATAATAATGGCATCAATGGGGGGGTTCAACTTAGGTGGATATTTCGGCTATTTTTCAACTTTTGGATCCAGATTTTGAACATGGAGTTCTTCGGACCCCACCTCATGAACTCAGACACTGTTGTGTTGTATTTCGGTCCCGGAAGCTTGTTTCACAGTCACTACATAATCACCTTTCAGGACTCATTAATGAAATGACAGTGTTACTGTTCATGGGGTGGGCTTCCAAAAAGCCTATGTTGCAAATCTGGTGAAAAAATTCCAAAAAATTACTGTGTTATGAGCGTGCATTGCGCAGTTCCCACGCACGCTTGTAAGTTCGAGAATGTTTAATATTTTCACTTCAGATTTTCAACATTGCCATTGTTACACACCTCCTTATAAACAGTAAAGCTGTCATTTTTCACATCCTGCCTGAAATGTGTTTTTGCACATCTGGCGCACAATGATGCGGTCGCTGTGGGAAATCAATGTTTGGGACAGATTAAGAAAATCATAGTGACAGTTTTCATGAGCAGAGGTCCCAAAATGCCTATGTTGAAAATTTGGTGAAGGAATTCCACAAAATGACTGTGTTATGAGCGTGCATTGCGCAGTTTCCATGCACACGCATAACTTCGAGAATGTTTAATATTTTCACTTCAGATTTTCAACATTGCCATTTCTTCACACCTGCTTATGAATGGTACATCTGTCAATCTTCACATCCTGCCTGAAATGTGTTTTAACACATCTGGAACAGAATGGCGCGGTTGCTGTGAGAAATCAAAGTTTGGGACAGATTAGCAAAATCACAGTGCCACTGTACATGAGCGGAGGTTCCAAATGCTTTCATGAGGTGGGGTCACAAAAAGGCCAAGTTGAAAATCTGGAGTGCAAATACCAACAAACGCCCTGGGTGTTGGGGTTTCTAACCATAACATCCCACCCTGTAGAGATTGACAGGCGTCAGGGGTGTGCCTTTGGATTGTCGGCTGTAATGCTCACGCCATTCCACTCCCACCCCCACCCTGCAGCCAGTGACAGGCATCAAGGTGTGCCTTGGACTTTTCGGTCCCAAAGTTCACCACATTCTCCTATACTGCACCCATCTCAATGTATTTCCTTATGGAATGGGATGAGTGTAAGGCCTGATGACCCCAAGACACAATGTGACACTAGTCAGAGTTTGCAGGGTAGGGTGAGGTGAAATGGCATGAGCGTTATTGCCGATGACCCAAAAGCACACCTCAATGCCTGTCAGATTCTGCAGGGTGGGGTGGGGTTGTCATCAGTTCCATACTTCACTGCCATTCCTATTATGCATCTCTCTAACTCCTGCACTACCAATTCCAATGCCAACAGGACAACATTCAGCATTGACAAATGCTTGTTCTAAAATGTTCTTGTAAGTTTCAGGCAGGTGCAGGAAGAACACAATGTTCCAGAACTGAGGCCCCTTCGCCACAGCTTCTGAAAAAGGGCTTAGAAATCTGCTCTCAGGTTAACCCCTTGAGTTCCCAGTAGCTTTCTGCAATCATCTCAAACTATAATTATATACATTTCAACAGTAACACTATATAATTTGTAAACAAAGGGATCCCAATATCAGTTACATTTCCACATAATGATTTGCATATATTTTTATACCAGCAGATATGCAAGGGAGGAAAAGTCAGAAACAGCAAGTGAGGGTAGAGAGATAGTGAGAGGCAGAGAATTGCAAGACCAATGGGGTGATCAAATCCTAGGTCTCATAGGAAAATCTGGTTGCACAACTAGACAGAAAAGAGACAGAAAAGGAGATACTAGAACAGATACCAGCATTCAAACTCTCCATAACAACTGGGACAGGGTCCTATTCAACCCTGTCACAGTGGTCATGCCAGCATTGGTCCAGTAGAGCACAGTATGCATGATGTTGTTTATGCTCCACAGAGGTGGTATCAGGGATATTCGTTATGACAGCCAGAGGGATGCCATAATGGGTGGGCCCCCCATCATGCATCCATATGATTCAACGTCACTCCACAGACCAGGACTCCAGTCCTTCTTTGTGAAAATGAGGGCTGGTGGCAACTGATGACAATGAGGCAGATATAGCAGCACACAAAAAAAAACACAAATATTCAGTGGGAGACTTTGCAGAGCTACATAGACTACCATATCCCATGATCCCTTGCTCCCTCAAAATAAGGGTTACTGATTGGAAGCCCACAGTCCAGACCATGTGTGGCCCCTAGCTGGCTCCACCCTTTGTGCAGTACTATGCAGACACACACCATACCACCTGAAGATAGTGAATCCTGGCCCTGCCTGTCTGACTGTGGTTGGGTGCACAACATGCAGCTGGGCAGCTTGGTATGTTCCCTTTCTGGTGTGTACCAAGCCCAGTCATACATACAGCCCTTCATGTGCAGCACTGCACATGGGGGAAATACAGGGGGAGTGATCTGTGGTGGGCATGACTATGATCCAGTCACTATGCCAACCCCATTATACAGAGTGTAGGTGGGGGAGGTGCATGCTATGCATACAGGGATCCTGATGTAGCTATTATGTAAACTCTCCCTTCCTGACCCATCTAGGGGCATACTTTAAAACATTGCAGATGCTCCAGGCAGGAAGAAAAGAGCGCTCCAAAGAACTAACATTTGAGACACTACAGTACTGGACCAGGGCAAATTGATGGTCCTTACCTGCTGCTGTCTTTAAGGTTTCTGGTTTACCTTCTCATTCTCAGAAATAGATTCATTCCCCGAGCTGACCAAATGGACTTGGCTCTCCCTCGTGTTTCTCTCGGAGGTCCCAATGGAGCCTCCGCAGCACCCTGAGGCTGAACTCTGCTCCTGGAATACAACTTGGGGCAAAATTAATCTGACTGCAAATAGAAGAGGGAAAAAGGACTGCACTTCATTAAACTCTCCCTCTACAATCAAATAAAGCACAAACCACTGTTTTCTCCTCAACTGGCTTTATTTTCACCTGCATGGCAAATGACTCCAGCTATACAAGGGTCACCATTCCTTCATAGAAAATACGTAATTGGCTCCATGTTGCGACACCTTTGTACACATTGGCTGGACCTACTAAGCAGCAAAACCACAGTATCAGCAGACACCAGAAGGATTCTCATTTTCTACCCTCTCACTCTCAGGTGTTCTACTCAAGACTCTGGATCCCTGCAATCTCCTGGCATATGAAGATCTGGTGAGCCAAGCCTTCCTCTTACTTCTTTTCCTATGGGTCCCTTTTCCTCTGTGGCACTAATCGTTCCCCCTTTCTCCGGTGTGGGAAAGTGATCTGCCTTCCCCACCTGGACCCCTGTGCAAATGGCCTAAACCACTGGGCATCCAGGATTTTTCCTGATGACCCAGGCCCTGACCCACCTTCAGAATGGCTGGCTCTGATGATCACACTGAGGCCCCTGCTACCACAAGTGCTTTCTTTTGGCATCAGTTCTCCATGGCCTCCCAATTCACTCTGGGGTTGTTCTGCTGTCGCCACATCCTACGGGGAGTCCCTGCCAGGCTCACATCCCTTACAAATGGTCCCTGGGTTGAGTTAAGTGCCAGCACGGGGACCACCCTCCAAGACCTACCAATTCTTTGGTCTGCGACCCACCTGGACTTCATGGACTGGCACCCTAGGGGCTGTCCCACCAAACAGCTCTCTTGGAATTCTTCCAACACCTGCATGCTGCTCTCAACTCTGGCAGTCTTGCAGGAGCAGTGTTCATTGACCTCTCCAAGGCCTTTGACACTGTCTGTCATCCCCTTCTACTCAACTCTCTCCACCAACTTGGCTTCTCTGGTGGTCCCATTTCCTGGTTCTCTAGCTACCTCTCTGCTAGATCTCAATGTGTCAAGATCAGCAGCTCCCTCTCCAGCACTCTTCCTGTTTGCTCCGGGGTCCCTCAGGGCTCCATCTTGGGTCCAATACTTCTTAGTCTCTACCTCAACACCCTCCCCAGCTCATGTACCAGTAAAATGCTCCTCTACACCGACGATGCAGTCCTCGTTGCCTCACATCCCAATCCCACCTCCCTCCAATTATCCCTCCAGCAAGCTAACAACCAAGCCAAAAGGTGATTCGGAGACCGCAGACTGGTCAGTAACCTAAAGAAAACCAAATCAATGCTCTTCTCCCGCCACCAAAATAAAGCTAAAAATACCCCCCTCTTGATTATCCCCAGCACTGTGCACCTGCTAGAACAAGTAACCACATACAAGTACCTAGGCATCATGTTCGATACTGCCCTCTCCTTCCACGCCCACATTAATGCCCTGTCAGCCACCATAAACTCTTGGATTGGCCTGCTGTACCAGCACAGGGACTGCCTGCCTCAGGTTGCCCTCAGGCTGGCCATCACTTCCTCTTTCTTGTCCCTCGTGGACTATGGCTTGCCCATCTATGCTGCAGCTGACAACACTGCCCTCTCCAAAATCCAACTCTCTATCAATAAGGCCTGTAGGCTCCTGACCGGTGCTCCCAGCTGAACTCACACTTGCCTTCTCTATACTACCACCAATCTTCTCAACTTTGAGGAGCAACTGCTCTACCAGACCTGCCTTCTCACTAAGAAATCTCTGCTAGAACTCTCCCCCCCAGGGTCTCCACCTTCCTACAGCAGCCATCTTCGTCCATCACCACCCATAGCTCTGTTAAGGCCACTTTCAAGGTGCCCAGAACCAAGACCTCTCTTGCCCAGAGATCCTTCCTCTACCGAGCCCCTATCTGGTTCAACTTCCTCCCTAGCTGCATCTCCAGCTTGCCAAAAATTGGCTCCTTCAAAACAGCCTTTCGGAACCATATCTTTAATACCCGCTGTTGTAGGTGCAACCAACCCCCTGTTGTAACCTGTGGTTCCCTCCCGCCTTGCTCCCTGGCTCGACAACGTTCACTGGATAGCCTCTCCCTCTCCCAGACCTACCCCTTCCCTACTAGGTCCAAACAGGGATGTAACCCACTGTCTTCTCGGAGGACCTACTATATCCATGAGTGTAACTCACAATTTTGTAACATTATGTAACCTAAGTAACATACAAACTACTACATTATGTAACCTAAGTGTATCTATGTTAAATGTTCCTTTTACTGCACTTGTAATGTTATCCTCTGTTTTAATCTGCACTGTAATAACTGTCTTGATGTCTGCCCTCCTTGCTATGAGGTGCCTTTGTAAATGAGTCTCTGACTCAAAGGTTGTAAACCCGATTTGTAATGAATAAATGGGTGAAAGGCTCCCGTCTCCCTCGACCACCCTGCCACACTGGGTATGAGGGTAACCGCTGCCACCAGCTCTCCTCTTGAGTGGGCCCTGCCAGTGCCCTCCCAGCCCTTGTGACCTGGGACAACACCACAATGGGCTTCCTAAGGGCCCCTACATCTATCGGCTGGGCTTGCTATAGCCTCCCTAATGCCCTAGCCCCCCCTTGATGCAAGACCTGGCTACCTGTATCCCACCTGGAGCTCCACACCTCCACTCCTTATCGGCCATGGCGCATAACAATCCTGACTGCACTTTACTTTGGGGGAACGCCCCACTGGCCCTCCTGAACTACCGAGCTCCCTCATTTTGCTCACTTATCCTGGTCCTGGTTCTACTCTCCAGCACCCCCCCCAGCCCCAGGCCAACTGTCCGGACTGGAAAAGGCCACGATACTTCCCGTCAGCTCCCTTATATACCCTGTTTCTGCCCTCTGCTGCCACCTTGAGGTGTCCAGAGCACTAACCCCCAGAGCACTAAACCTATTTCCTAGCTTGGGGGGCAGTATGAGGGGGGAAAAGGGATGCCTAAAACTTGGGAATATAAGCCCCATATTTGCAAGGGGCTTACAGTTATGTGCCCCCTCCAACTGGCAGCAGGTGGTCATAGCAGGCAAGCACCCTCCATATCCCATTGCTCACAGCCCGCCAAATGCACAGCAAGAGCTGGGGTCTACCATTCAGGATTTTGTATGCGGTAGTGTTTCCTTATAGGAATATAGGATGCCATGTCCCACAATCTCTTTGTCCACACAGAGCCTGGGTTCCCGTTTACCAGTGTGAAGGGCTTCATCCTTGCCCCTTGTCCTACCCATGTCATGCACCCAGCCCCTCCTTGCCACTACATGCATGAAGGGAAGGGCCACTGATGAGCGAACTGGGGTATTTAATCTTGTTTTGTGCACACACATCCATATGTGTGGGTCAGTACAGCCTGGGTGCGAACCTTTAGCTTTGACCTGCACCACCTATATGTATAGGCCCCATTATAAACAGGTCTCATTTCTACTTGGATAACTTGCCCTGTGATAGTTAATCACTGAATGAACAAAGTAGAACACTGCTCTGCTAAAGGTTACAGAGCAACCTCTTCATTGACAGGTTCAACATCTGTAAATAAATTATGGAAAACATGGAAACCCCATTGGCCTAAATTGTAGTTTTGCACACGTGTGTGTAATCATGGTGCCCATCATGATCTTTGCAGCACTGAAGAAATGACCTTTGGTTCAAAAGGAAAACAGAAATGATTGTCTCAGCATGCAGATACCTACACTACTGGGAGGAAAATATTTCTGTCTAACCACAGGAAAGGTAATCATTATTTTGGCTTCCGTCTAACAACTGCGCCCTCTATGCTTTTTGCTTCTGCTGTTAATTGGAGTTATGAAACCTGTAATCATGCAAATGGCTTCATGAGACTTTTGAGGATTATTACATCTGTGTGGGCAAAACTGTAGAATCTGTTCCTAAACGAAAATATTTTTGCAGTTTGTTTTGTTTGAGTCTCACTACGGGTGTGGTGTCTGTGTTTAAGCAATATGAGTGGACACAAAGCCAATGTCATAAAAAATGTTATAGTATATGGTTAACCTTGATTCTACGTGGATTTTAGCAACTGCTGAAAACTTGTAGTACAGTTCAAAGGTCAAATATGTTGTTGCACTATCGACATCAATAGTACAGCAACATTCCTGTCAATCAAACAAGTACTCGTTGTCACGTTGATGCTCCGCCGAGAAAAATGAGTAAAAACATGGCGACAGCGCTTAGTGAGAACCGCGCCAAGACTGTTGACAAAAAGAGCCGCACATTGCTCCATGTCACAAAAGTTATAATTTTTTTTTTTGCATTTCATTTTTAACAAGCATTTGTCAATGCTGAATGTTCACTTGCAGGTATTTGCAGTGGTGTTTGGCACGTATGGTGCTTTATCCTAATGCCCTGTGCGATTGCTGGTATTTGCACAATAAATTGTCAGCATGACCTGTTTGTTACCCCCATTGTGCGCTACATAGAGCGGAAACACGTTTGGGCAGGATGTGAAAAATGACAGCTGTACTGCTCATAAGGAAGTGTGGTAAAATGCCAATGTTGAAAATGTGGAGTGGAAATATTGAAAATTGGCAAACCTACGAGCGTGCGTGGGAACTGTGCAACGCACGCTCGTAAAACAGTCATTTTTAAGAATTGTTTGACCAAATTTTCAACATTGCCATTTTAAAACCTGTGCTAATGAACAGTGTCACTGTGATTTTCTTACTGTGTCCCATACATTGATTTCGCACATGGACTGCGCCACTGTGCGCTACATGGGGGGAAAGACGTTTTGGGCAGGATGTGAAAAATGACAGCTGTACTGCTCATAAGGAGGGTGTGGTAAATGGCAATGTTGAAAATCTGGGTGAAAATATTGGAAATTACATAGGCTTCCTGACGTGCGTAGGAACTGCTAGCCGCTCGTAAAACAGTTATATGGGGAATTTTTGCCAAATTTTCAACATTGCCATTTTAAGATCTCTCCTGATCAGTGACACTGTGATTTTCTTAATGTTCCCATACACTGAGTTCTATACCGACTGTGCCATTATGCGCTACATGGGCGAAACAAGTTTTGGGCAACATGTGAAAAATGACAGCTGCAGTGCTCATAAGGAAGTGTGGTAAAATGGCAATGTTGAAAATCTGGAGTGAAAATATTGAAAATTCGCAAACTTACGAGCGTGCGTAGGAACTGCGCAACACAGACTCATAAAACAGTCATTTTTAGGAATTTTTTCACCAAATTTTCAGCACAGCCATTTTAAGACCTCTGCTCATGATCAGTGTCACTGTGATTTTCTTAATGTGTCCCATACATTGAGTTTGCACACCGACTGCACCATTGCATGCTACATGGGCAGAAACACATTTTGGGCAGGATGTGAAAAATGACAGCTGTACTGCTCATGAGGAGGTGTGGTAAAATGGCAATGTTGAAAATCTGGAGTGCAAATATTGAAAATTTGCAGCATGCGTGAGAACTGCATAGCACGCTTGTAAAACAGTCATTTAGGAATTTTTCACCAAATTTTCAACATAGCCATTTTAAGACCTCTGCTCATGAACAGTGTCACTGTGATTTTCTTAATGTGTTCCATACATTGATTTCGTACACTAACTGCACCATTGTGCGCTACATGGGCTAAAACACATTTTGGGTGAGATGTGAAAAATGACAGCTGTACAGCTCATAAGAAGGTGTGATAAAATGGCAATGTTGAAAATCTGGAGTGAAAATATTGAAAATTCACGAACTTACGAGCCTGCATAGGAACTGCGCAATGCATGCTCGTAAAACAGTCATTTTTTGGAATTTTTGCACCAAATTCTCAACATGGGGTTTTTGGGACCCCTTCTCATGAATGATGTCACTGTCATGGCGTTATCTGAGGTTGAAGGGTGATTTCGCGCAGTGAGTGTGCAGTGCCTGCGAAATCACCTTGACACTGAATAATGCCATGACAGTGACATCATTCATGAGAAGTCCCAAAACTATGATGAAAATAGGTGCAAAAAATCCAAAATGACTGAGATATGCAATAAAGTTAATCCCCCCTATCTAGCCCATTATACCGCTTACCGGCATTTCCTCAGTTCGCGGTCGGCTTTGAAGAGTGCAGATGTGTTCCCGATTCCACCGAAGATCATCGCGCCGGAGTCCGGAGGTAAGTATCGGTGGGGGTGGGGAGGCTGGTGCGCAGTGGGTGGGTGCGGGTTGTGGGAGGAGGGGCTGGGAGGCGCGCCGCAGGACCGTTTTGTTTTACAGGTTAAAAAGAAAAAAGACTACGAGGATGTTTGCCACGCTGGGGTGGGCTCCCAGCGTGGCAGAAAATGTGGGGGGCGAAGAGCCCGATGGGGGATTAGGCACCGTCGGCAAACTACGGGGGCAAAGGGCCGACAGGTTGGAAGCACCCGTCGGCAATCCAAACAAGCGGTTTGCCACGCTGGGTGGGCTCCCAGCATGGCAGCAGTATAGCTTTGGGGAAGTCGTGGAGCCGACGAGTTAGGCACCCGTCGGCAAACAATGTTTGCCATGCTGGGGTGGGCTCCCAGCGCGGCATGAAAGCTTGGGGGCGGTGACGGACGTGCGAGGGGACGTAGCATGTGACGCGAGGGGGGGGTGGCGCTCAGTACGGCAGCGGTGGTTTTCTTTGAAGCGAAGACCACCGCTGTCATACTGAGCTGCTGCACCCATTGGTGCAGGACCGCCATGCCTGCTCAACTGAGCAGTGCATTGGGTGGGAGAGGCACACCTCCAAGTGTGCTACTCTCCCAATATGTTCCTTGCGCATGCACGCAAGCGAACGTAAAAATGAAGCACCAAAACCCGAAAAATAAAAATGTAGGCCAGAACGAGCAGGAGCAGGAGCAGTGAGAAGCGGGATTGGATATGGTGGAGAAGCAGACGGGAGCAGCAGCAGCTAAAGCAGAGAGACAATCGAGCAGGCAGGTAGATGAGTGAACCGGTAAGGAGAGACAAACAGACAGCCCCTTGTGTCCTGTAGTTTGTTTGGAACCATGTACTATATAAAATAGTATATGGACAGCCATACACAGACAAGGCTGTGTTTCCATCTCAGGGTTGAGGCGACATCAGGATCTCTCTAACTTCGTTCTCAAGGTCCCCGTGATGTCATCTCAATCCCTCGATGGATACACAACTTTGTTGTGTATGGTTGCCCATACATTATTCTATGTATCTCCACATATGTGTGGAACCTGGAACTCATCATGCATATGTTAGTTAAACACTACCTGTCAATCATTCATGGCTTAACGCTACATGTGATGTTACCCAGGGTCAAGCGGCTTTTGTATAGATAAATAATGTATAACGCAGGTCCTCACTGCATATCCTCTATGCACCTAAGCCTTTCGGGTTCCAATGAGAATCCAACTAGAGCTAGCCCATAAGTGCAGCAGTTGCACTATGGCTTCTGACACCAGCGACCCGGGTTCGAGGGTGAGCCTGGGTTATCAGAGGCCGGCAGGGAGGATTGAACATGTCAGAGGACACTCTCCACCTCCTCCTTGGGAGCGAGGGCAATCGGCTCCTGTGCATTACTGCCACCTGGCTACCACAAGTGGCAGTGCACACAGAGCGGCAGAAAGAGTGGGGGGATGCCAATGGAGACTTGCTGTGCACTCTTGTTTGCATATGAACTTGCGCATGCCAATGTCAGCGTCTTACAGGGGAGCACATTGGTAAATCTCTGGCCAGCAGCACGATGACAGTCTGACCCTTGTAGGCCCTGCATCGGTGACATGGCAAGAAAAGAGTTGACTGGCAAGTCTGCGGGAAGCTGGATTGGACCTGAGGTTGCATAGCCAGTACCTGAGGTAAAGAAGGATTTAAAAAAAAAAGACATTAGCCAGAGGCTGGTCGGTCTACACAGTGGGTGGTATTGCTGTCAACCCAGGATCAGGAATGAGTCCAGGTAGACAAATGGTTGTCAGGGGAAGAAGGACTGAGTATTCAAGAGGACACTCTCCTTCTATGGGAATGAAGGTTGCATGACTCCTGTGCAACACTGCCACCTGGTGACCACAGATGGCAGCACAGGTAGAAGTGTCTCAGGAGAGAGGACAGTGGGTGAGCTCCAGCGCACCATCATGTAAAGTGCAACCTTTGTACATCTGCATCCAGGGGAGGAAGAAAATGCTTGACCCTATCCCTACATCCCATACCATTGCGTTCTACCATGCATGGCTATGGGAGGCCCTCGCCAAGAGTGAACCAAGCTTCTTCTATTCTTGGGATCAGACCCTTCCCCCACCCTTGTGGGGTCCTCGCGAGTAGTCACACATTTGGAGGGCCGTGTAAAGACATATTAAATGGGGCCGCTACAGTTTCATGCAATTTTAAATCCTGCATAACATGTTTTACACCCCAATTAAATTCTACCAAATGGGCAGGTTGACCTCAGACTTATGCACCAGGTGCCAAAAAGTCCCAAATACATTACTTCATATTCTCTGGTTGTGTGAAACAGTTGTTCCCTTCTGGGAGGAGATCCAAAGCTGCCTGGACCCCTTACTGTGACTCGACCAAGCTTTCACACCTGAGATCTGTGTCCTGGGGGATTATAGTGAGGGACCAATTGGTAATGAAAAACCACATATTGCTCTGATTTCGGCATGTGCCAAGAAACTTATCCTTAGGCATTAGTGTGATCATCTTACTCCTAGCTACTGGGAATGGCTTCAGGTAATCCTTTTTGCTTTGTAAGCAGAACGCATCATTGCAACCTGACGGATAATAAAAGAAAATATACACGGGTCTGAGAGCCTCTCTATACCTTGTTAACTGTTAATGCTGGACGATAGTTGGTCATTTGGAATGTCCATGTGTCATTTTGTTCTGGAAAGGGTTGGTGCAGTCCTGTTGAGTGACCCTCAGGATGCGCGTTTCCCTTTTCTGGGCCCTCCTCGCTAGCTGGCCAGTTCATTTACTGGAGATGTGGATGCCTTTGCTTCCCGTAGGCCTTGCTGACTGTGGATCTGGCTTAACCCAGGGATGGTCTTATCTCTGAAGAAAAGGGGAGAGCTGAGGGGGTGGGTTTGGGGTTTCCATAGGTTGCAGGGTAGGCAGGATCACTGTACTGTATTACAGTCTGTTTACTCTACATTTCACTTTGTTACGATATTGCATTGCTTATAGCATAACTGTTATTCTCGTACAGGTTTTTATCCATTGGTACTTTTGATTTCATTGTACAATGTAACAGTCAATAATTGTTATGATTCTGACCTGCAAAACTTTAATAAAGTTTACCTAATAGAAAAAAAAAAGAAAATGCTTGACCCTGACAGTGATGTTAGCGGTACTGTTGGACCATGGGTTGGTCATCTGCCTGAAGCCACTGGCTATGAGATTTGTAGGGGGGAGGGGGAGTGGATGGTGGCCACGGAGGCAGGGTCTGGAGTTAGAGGAGGGTTGATGGAAAGGCTCAGCTAGAAGGGAATAGTAATTAAGGGAAAAAAAGAATCCAACAGGGTTCCTGGTTTCAAACCTACAAATGTGCAGACATTTGCTTATTAATCATAAGGTATTTGCACATTTGGCAGGCATTAAGAGGTACGTTGGTTTAATGGCTAGTACACAGAGCTGTGAACTTGCTGACTCAGGTTTAAATCCAGCCACCAGTACTTGTACATTGTGTGACCCCGAGAAACTCACTTCATTAACTATAAATAGAGAACTAAGCACCCATAACTACCAATAATACCACATAAAGGGGAACCTGGTTAAACCAATGGGCTGTGTCCCAGTGGAACGTCCTACCAGAGACTACCATCAATAGTCCAACGACAGACATTTGTAAGGCAGTACTAGACAGTTACCTGGGTAAATAACTAGCTCAGTGCAAACTGGTGAGTCTTTAATGGCTGACACTTACACTCATAAAATTCCCATTAATTATTTTTTATTTATCATTGTTATTGACTGGGTAGGTGCCCGGGGGAAACATGAACTTTAAAAGAAACTGGGTCCGATTCTCAAAAGGGGCGTAGAATGGCACAAGCTGCTAAAAACAGCAGCTTGCATCAAAGCCCCTTGCACCAGAGACCCTGCACCAGATTCTGGTACAGAAGGGATCCCGGCACCTAAGTCCCCACACTTGTAGAAACCCCTCCTGTGAGGCAAACACCTGGCGCATGGGAAGGGTCTGAAACAGGTTTCTTGCGGCAGGCACAAGTGGCCCCTGCCCCAATCTCTGATGTTGCCTGTATTCCAAAATGTGTTTTCCCCCAATTCCTGGTGGTCCGGCAGCCCCCACCCCAATCACTGATGTGCCCCTATACGTAAAAGTGAAAACACCCCTTGGTGGTAGTATAGTGGCCCCCCACACCATGTTCCCCTATATTACCACTATGAAATATAGTTAATTCCATGTCCCCCACCCCGATCCCCGATGTTGACATTATTAATAATAAGTTAATTCCAATGGCCCCCTTCCCAAACCCCGACGATGCCGGTCGGTCTTCATAGGAAGTATGTCCTATGCCCCACTCCCTGCCCCCAAAGGTGCTAGTACTAATATCAAGAGCTGTCAACCAGAATAGCCCACCTCACCTCTCCATGGCTGGCCACCAAATGAACTGTCAATGAGCCTACCTTGTGTGCACATGCATACATATTACAGTGACTCGTCTGACTGGTCAGTGTGACCAGCCAGTGCCGAGGAGTGGGCTGTGCTAATCGACAGTTCTTAATATTATTACTGGCACCTTTGGGGTCGAGGGCATGGGACATATTTTCTATTAAGAATGGCACCAATGGGATTCAGGAAGGGGGCCATTGGAATTATCTTATTATTAATAATGTCAGCATTGGGGATCGGGGTAAGGGACATGGAATTAACTATATTTCATTGTGGCAGCATCAGGGAATGGGGTGGGGGCATGGGATTACCTAATTTTACTAGTGGAAACATCAGGGATTGGGGTGGGGGGCCACTATACTACCACTGAGGGGTGTTTTCACTTTACATATAGGGGCACATCGGGGTAGGGGCCACACGCTGTCACTAATGTGCATAACTCATACGGAGGGCAAATTTCTAAGGACCCTTAGACCAGCCCTGGCTGGTCTAACAGTACTTAGAAATTCACCTTCTGGGTGAGTTATGAGAATATGGTTTTACATGCTTTGGCAGACTGTGTCCGCCACAAGACCCTATCACCTTGCTGCAGCCCATTTGGTGGCGCACAGATGGCACAAGCCCCATTTTGTGCAGCCAGTCTGCGATGGATGCAGGCTGCCTTTGTAAATCACTCCTGGGGCATCATTTGGCTCAGTGGGATGCAAGCCCCTTGTGACGCCGGGGAGCTTTGAGAATCGGGCCCATTATCTTTTAAAAGATCTGATTTTGGAACTGTAAGGGCTAAAAAGGTAATTTAAAAAAAAATTAAGACTTGGAGTCAGGACATAAGGAATCGGTACAGCTGCTATGTGTCGATATGAATTGATATGTATTGGTAAGTGCCTTCTGGATAGTATCTACCGGGGATGGATACCAGTGGGCAACTCCATTTGCACTGGATGTTGGATACTATCGGATATGGGTGGCATCTTACCATGGATCCGATCTACTCAGATTCCAAGCATGAATTCAATCAACAGTGTAAGATCTGACAGTAGGATTAGAGATCTGATAGTCAGGTCACAGCTGTCTTAGGGTTGGATCCAAAGTTTCAAAAGATGTAACAGAGCAGTTGAACCGGATATTGAAGTTGAGTAACTTTGGACAACTTCTAGGACTGAGGAACAGCACTGAGGGAGAGGGAAAGACTCAATAGGTAAGTAATGGGAGCTGCAACGGCAAGAGCTGAGATGTGGAGGAGCTTGGGATTCTGACTGTCGAGACTGGACTTTATTTCCATATGTTTTTTCCTCCTATGGCAGGATGGCACTGCATCAGCCGCTGTTCCCTTCCTCCGCAGCTGTCTCTAGCACCTCCAAAGTTGGGGGCTTAATCCCCCATGGGTCACCCCCTGTGGAAGGGGTAAGAGGGGAGGGCCATCCCCTTCCCCAGTCACTTATCCAGAAGTGCCCCAGACCCAGAGCAGCAGGGCGAGCCTGCGGCCGGATGGACGGGGCTTCATGAAACTCATCCCCACTTTTTCATCCTTTTTCTCCCCGACCAACCACAAACATTCAATGAGCATGTTGTATGTGGTCCGCCTCCGTGGAGATGCCCCCGGAGCTGTGGGCATGGGGTCTTCCCCCTTTACATGTGACCTGCCCACACCTTCCACTGGATTCCTCTAGGTGGCAATCGAGCGGTGGACCACAGAACTCCCCTCCTTGAGGGATGAAAGCTGTCCTCTGAACACTTTATGCTCCCTCCCCCAGCTGACCCCAGGCAACCCATGCCCATTCTCGAATCTGGGTCACCGGCATGGCAGAAGGCCAGGCGCTTCCAGTGCCTCAGCCCTCCATGCCACTGGGCTGGAATTAGATGGGCTGCAGGAGGGAAGGGTAAGCAGGGGTTTCCTGGATGGTCACAGGGGGTTACTTATGTCATAGTCTAATGACAAATGAATAAAAAAATAATTTAACTTCTCATCTGAAGGACAGCACCTTACACATGTTTACATGGCTGCGACTGCACCATGGCAACCTGAAGCTTGGGTTGCTGCAGTACAAATGTGGCTGTGTGGGCACTTATCCCATTGAGGTAAGCTGTTCCCTGCTTCTCTCCCTGAACTGCTGCTGAGCTGGGGACATATTCCAGAGCATGCGCTGTAAGTGGTTGTGTGCACGTACTGCACCGCTCACTCGGGCACACAGTCTATGGTAGCTGCATCCTTTCGCCTGGCTCCCGCATGTACAGCCACTCTCCAGAGTGACTTGCATCGGCACTGAGAGTGGCCATGTAAACTTAATACAGATCAAGGTTGGAGGTCGGGCACCAAAGGAGCTGCCGAAAGAATCACCATGGTGCAACTGTGTAAACACGGCTCTCAACAAGATGGCACCCCTAGTACTGCACTACATTGTCTGTACTCTGTATTGGCTCCTAGCATGGGACTGGAACCCTTGGCCTTCTGACCTTTTGTCCCAAAGGTGAGGAAGCTATTGAACCACTAACACTGCTAACAGAACGAAAGCAACATTTCATGTTTTCTCTGCCAATCTATTTTGGCAGAGATCATGCCCACCCTTCCTCCACTTGATGTTCTGTCCCTAAGAAAAGACAAAATATCCAGCATTTCTTAGTAGCACCTTGTATCCATTCTTCTCTAAAATGCCACACAGTGTGAAACACAGATTGTATCTATCTGAGAAGGACAAAGCCATCTTGCATTCAAGGAAAGCTCACTCACAAAGGCTATGTGCTCTCAACATTTCAAGAAAATCCTTCAGTTTCTCCCAGTACAAAAGAGATTATTTCTGCTTCCTGACAGGAATCAATTAGCAAAGCGGCTCACTTGTAAGCACATAAGTAGCCAGTAGCAGAAATATCTTTAGCCAAGAGCTGGCCTGAGGAGACTGCGGGACTTAATAAATAGAAACTGATCAACTGGGGACGCCTTCTGGCAGGACTGATGGACTGGTTGGAGATTTTACTGGACACCTTTCATTTCTGAGACAAACAAGAGGTGCGATGGAATCAAAATCTTAAACAAAGAAAGGGATTACTTTAAGGAATGGGAGCCCCTTGACACTTATTGCATTTAAACCCCTGACACAGCCAGATCAGGAACAACACTGACCAAAGCAGGTGTTACTGTAAGTGAGTTGGATCAGAGACATGCTATTTAATGGAGTAATACGGATGCAGGAGGCAGTACTGCATAAATAGTGAAAACATGAGTGCGTTTACAAACATACGAAACAACCAGCAGAAGCAGGCCTTATGGTCTATTGAGTCTGCTCGACTGTGCAGCTAGCCCCTCAACTTGCAACTGCCCCTGCCCCACAAAAAAGCCACTCACATTACGGTGGAAATCTGAGGAAGAGGGGATTCTCAGTCCAAAAGGACTGGCACTGAATGACTGCATAACAGTTTAGAGCCAGTCCATTGCTTGTAAACACCCTCCGAGCTCTGCTCAGAGGCAAAAGGGAGAGCATTCCATACCATCACGGATTAGTGCTGTGCAAAAATAAAATTACACTGGTGCAATTACTGTGAAAGCTGGAATTCTGCTGCCAAGGAATTTCGGAATGCCTTTTGGCAACTTTCTTAAAATTCTTACTATGAATGCTGGGGTGAATGCATGTATTGCACATTGATGTATTAAACTGCAGAATGGAATACTGTAGAACAGATCATTCTATAATGTAAGGGGAGTCCTTATTACCCACTGAAAGTAAGCTGTTTACAACCTTGTAATCCCTCTGTTGTGATGTCAGAACCTTATAAACCCCTCTCATCTATGTCATAGTGGGTTTACAAAACAGAAAGCCAGTGTAATTCGGTATTCTACACACCCAGAATGTGATTGTTAGTCTCAGTGCAGTATTCAAATAACATATACAATAATGCATGGGGGTGGGTGTATAATGAGAAATTATGTGCACCCGAGGTGAGGGAAGCTACATAAACCCCGAGGGCAAAGCCCAAGGGGTTTATATAAGCATCCCACACCGAGGGTGCACATCATTGGAAAGGCTTTACCTGGAGTTCAGTGGCCAAGCAGTTAGCCACTCCCACTTCCTGAGCTATATAAGCAGCTCCTCTCAGCCTCGTTGTACAGCATTTTTTCTTTGCAGCCGGAGGCTCTGTTGGTTTGTCCTCTGAGCTGGTTGGGGCCTATCCCACACACACACCTGCTGTCTCTGCTGGACTTTGGTGTTTGTTTTCCTGTTTCTGGTTTGTATCTTTCCTCCAGCTGTGTGCTTCCCTGTGTTTTGTGTCTCTTGTTTTTGGGCCTTGTTCCCTGTTTTGCTGTGTTTTGATTTTGTCTTTTTTGGGGGGGGGCTTTGTTTCTAAGCTTCTAGCATACTGCTACTCAGAGCTCATGCTACTGCTTTCAGTTACCTACAACTGCAGCCACTGCTACTGTTTACTCCAATTACTAATGTACCCAGTGTTTGTGTTTTTACACTGTTGCTCACCATGCTCAAACTACTGCAATGCAACTGCAATCATCTGTGTGTTTCTGCTCAACCATAGCTGCTCCATGTTGCATACGCAATTCTTTTCACCTGGCATCGTTTACTCTGACCCTAGCTGTGCTGTTCATTCCTGCTCTTATTCTACTTGCATCTTCATTGCACTGCCTGGTTTCACCTGCTTTTGGAGCATTGTTTCCCTTTTTTATTGCAGTTACAACTCTCAGATCAGCCTAAGCTCCTGCTGAGGCTGTTAATATAGCTTTATTATTAAATATTGCCTCACTGCCAAAAAATCCTCAGAGCATTTGTCACCTTCATTTGGCTATTCATGTCTGGCTGACTTGCCCCCAATTTAGTGCTGTTTTATTGCTATACAGTATGTTATGCAGACCTCTGTGCAGGTCCACCTATCACTACTACTGCTTATTGACCTATGTACAGGTCCACACTTGCTTACGCTATCATTGCTCATTGCAACTGTTGTCCTTGCATACGCAAACCATTGCTTCATGCCTATTGCCATCCCCTTGGCTTCAGCCTCTGGGATTCTGCAATACTCAATCTGCATTTGACCTTGCAAGGGCTCAGCACTCAATGCTCATTACAATCTTAGCACGTCGTGCTCATTCAGCTTACCAGCTTTTCGGCTGTCAATCAATTTCTGGGGCATGCCAGCCATTATATTCTAGTGCAGGGTTCCTGCAGCCGATGGTCTCACTCTGCATTTAGTCCACATCTTGAGTGTGTCTAACTTGGGGCGAGATCCTTCTCACCTGGCCCATAGCTGGGAATGTCTTTGCCCCGGGCTTGGCTTTAGCTGCCTGCTATGCGACAGCAGCTCCTGGTGTAGATTTTAAGACTAGCGGTGAAGGGTGGTTACAACGATCTCCTTTGTCTCTAGTGTTCCACTATAACAGTTAGCGATTGACTTTGGTGGTTTTCCTAGCAAGGCACCTTTACTGCATTCTCTCTATGACTGCCTCTGGTTCACCTAGTTTGATTTAGGGCGGGTAGGCCAGGTGAGTGCCTCAGCAGTTATTGCTCTCTTCCTGCCCCTTGGATGCATGTATTGTTGCAGAGTTTTCTCGCAACCTTCCACAGTGTTCCCACTAGAGGGTTTGAGTGAGAAACTTCCTCCAAATTTGAATATTTTCCACCTCCCTTTACTTGGGTTTTCCAAATTGCAGCTGCAGAGCCATCACTAAATAAACTATCCCAAGCCTGGAGGGAAGGTGACCTAGGTCTTGGATCCCCAGAGATTTCCTCCTCATAGGGTTTTTTTCTCTCCTCCTTTGCCTCAGGTCATAACACTTACTTGGCATAGTTGTTTCCCCTAGTTTCTTTAGGTAGGTTATGCTGTTGGATGGAGGTGGAGGATGTCCTGCCATTCCCTCTCTCCTTAGGGGATCCCCTAATCTCAACGCAAACCATCAGTATCATGCTACGCAAGCCTGGGCATTCATTACGTCATCCAGCTGAGCATCTCATTACATTATCAAACTGCCTGTGCTTCTACTACTACACTACAGTTACTGCTCCTATGTCACAGTTACAGCTTGCTCATATACTTCATGTTGCCTCTTTCTTTGGGGGTGATTATACTACATTTCTTTTGGGGATTCCTAAGGTACCTTTAGTAACGGGAAAAGTCCCATGGCACCCCTAGGGGTGGAACCCTCTCCGAGTGTTCCTTGCCTTTCGTACCCCTACAGGGTGGTAATTCCTCTGGAATAGAGTGCAAACAGCCAAAACCAAACTAACACAGTTGCACAAGCATAACACTATACTGGCTGTGTAGGTCAGTGAATTTCTCAGTTATGCACTCACCCCCATGCATTTTTATGTATAATTGCTGGTTTCTGTTTTTTCACCAGAAAGAGGAAAAAAATGAGTTGTAGTATGTTGGCATGAATGTTTTTATTTAAGTAAGCATTTCAAACTTTTTTTTGTAATCCTTTGGTAAAATTAGTAAAGATTTAAAAAAAACAGGTACTTTTAGGCAAGTAAAGCTGTAAAGCACTCTAAGATAAACTATGTAAATATATGTTGCTCTTTTGTGAAGGAAACGGGAAGCAGCAGGGATGTGGAACGTGAAACAATTATTTAAAGAAAGGTTTTCAGTTGTATAGTAAGTCCGGTTTAGAAATTTGCTCTTTATGCACAAAAAGTCTGTAAATGAGTTTGGGTTTAGTATTTTGAAGCTTTCTTTTTTTTGATCGTGGTTTCCATGGCAATATTGTAATTAGAGAGGCGTAATGAGTCCTGTATGTTCCTATGGAGATTAGAGAGAGAGAACGTTAGTGTTTGGGGCCCGTGTGCATTTTAGTGCAAGAGGTACTGCTTCTTATTCTGGAAATTGTGTATTTTACTGTTTCAGCTCCGTACATTTGGTACTCACATCGGTATTGCCTCAGGTGTTTTAGTGGTGATTTTGAGTAGTTGGTCAGTGCGCTATACTGCAGCGCGAGGGAACAGAAGGAGCAGGTGGCACGTGTTCGACGTTGTAACTCGCGGGTTATAGCGGCGAATTGCACCTGCCCCTTCTATGGGGAAAAAAAGAAGCCAGTTATTACACTCCAATTGTTACAGTTTACTGTTACTGAGTCTAGCAATCACTATGTCTGATAAAGATTTTAACTCTGGTGCTATTTCAGTCCAGTGTCATTCAATCTGTGTATCCTAATAAACTGTTTTCCTACACAATCATGTGGCCCTAATGCTCATTAATAAGGTAAGGCTAAATTACTTGTGTTCGGGGGTTGGGGAGTAACTTCTCATGCCAGGTCCCATACATTCTAAATGACAATACCTGCTGTACAGGTAATAACCATGGTGTAATCACCTCCCGTGGTTGCTAGTGCAACGATAAACCTCTCGAGCTGCGCTCTCGAGGTTTACTGATGCCCTAGCAACCACTCAAGGTGATTACACCACGGTTATCACCTGTATATCAGGCATTATCCTCTATGTTATCCACTGAACTGTGGAAATATTGCATGTATTGGAGACTGATATGTATCAACTTGCAGAATGGAATTCCTCAGAACTGTCATACCACAGTTCGTGTATCATTCTGCAATTCAGCCACAAAATTTCCCAGAATGGGGAGAAAATTCATAGACTACATTTGGAAGAGGATTCAATTTCATCAAAGTTCATAGTTTTGAGCAATTTCAAGAAATTAGTGAAATTTCATGAAATTTAAACAAAATATTCATGAAATCAGAATTTGCAGTTTCCAATCAGCACTAGTGCAGATCAAAGTACTCTGGTCTGTAGAAGGGGCAGAGTTGGGATGTAAACATCACATTGCACCATTCACATAGCCAAATACCACTTTCACTGCCAGCAGAGCAGTTTTACACCCCTCCCAAATAGTACCAGTTTTTTTTTCTGTTGCTAGTGTGTGTCACACTGCAGTGCTTGTTGTGCTCTAACATTAGAGGATGGAGGTCAACATTAGACTGGATTGTTAAGGAGCAGTTTTAGACATGCAGGGCTAGGGAGGGGAGATCTACCAGGCTGTCTGGCACAAACAGGTGTACAGTGACAGGTCTGGGGACCAATGGCTCACCAGGGACAATACCTTAGGATGGATCAGACAATCCATGGATAGTCAGAAGCGTCCCAGACATATGGCTCAGGGATGGGAACATTAGTTTTATCACACACACACACACACACACACACATACACACACACACACACACACACACACACGTGAATGGTACTGCACCCAGTACATACATGTCTGTGGTGGTATTGTGAACAGCTACAGTGTACAAATCATATTTACACACAGCAACGTCTGGGTGCCTTCATTTGAATATTGTGATCTGTGATGGGGGAGTCTCTACCTCAGGCACAGATCCTTTTTTTCTTAGACTAGTAATTTTATGTATTAGTTCAGAAGGGCACACTGTTTGCTACATTTCCCAGTTCATAAAATGGAGCTAGCAGAGGGCTACAGATCAGGTTTCATAGCGTATGATGGAATGCTATGCTATTTAAGCAATAAGGTACTCCAGGGTGTGTGTTATTGTCTAATAACATCACTCCTGGGGTGGGCTGAAGCACGAGGTGTAGCCGAGTGCTTTCACCACCCCAGGAGTTATGTTATTAGACAATAACGCACACCCTGGAATGCCTTATTGCTATTATACAATGGCACGATGTGTGATTTTTAGTAGGACAGTTGTGAAATTGACAGACACACATAGATTGTTTTGTTTGGAAATATTTTTACTTTTAAAACCTGTGCTTCATGACTCAGACATAAAGTAGTCCCTAACAAGCCACTGTATAATTATAGTTATTGTGTGGGCATATTGTCTCCTGCCTCCCCCAACATACACAACTCAGTGCATTTCTTTAAGTCTCTTCATTTTACTGATCTCTGTTGTGGAACTGTAAACTGCCAAAAGATGTATTTACCGGGAGAAAGTCAAGTGGAGAATTATGTGTTTCGGGTCACAATCTCAGGTCAAGTCAGAAATTTACCCAACGACCGGAAAAGTTTTTGGCAGGGCTGAGGGTCTGGAACTTTGATTTGAATGAGCTGCTGTATGCAGCTCTCAGAAGAAATATTGTGGCAGCAAGGAGTGGGGACAAGCTGTATTTTAGCACTGATGCTGAAACGGACGACAGGTACGGCTGTTTAAACTGAGCGCGTGACCGGCCGTTCATTGACTGAAGCTGCTCATTTCTAAGGCCAGTTTTTGTTTGGACTGCCAGTAAACAAATAGTTTGAAATTAAGTGGGACACAGTAGGGCAGGCAGAAACATTCTGGGGTTAAATGTGAGGAAGTGAAAGTAAAATAGAGCGGAGTGCCGGTTTGCATTTGCAGCGCTTTCCTTAAAACTGAATTAGGAATGGTGCCATGTTTTTTTTCAAGGGGACGGAGGGTTAGAACTAAATTTTGTATTTGCCCCAAGTGATGGAGAGAAGTAAGAAATTACACGGGGGAAGGGGGCTCTTTCATTGCCGCTTCATTGTCCGGTACTGTTTTGCTTTGTTTGTAGAAAGCAGTGTCAGCTTTGTAGTGCCTTGCATGGGGAAGGAGGGATTTCTTACTGTTATCAGGTCATCTGTGTGCCTGGCCTTCATACAGTGATGTTGTTGTTCAATAACATCACTGTCTCAGGAACACACTGACCAATCAGAGCCCTGGAAATTTTCTTGCCATTGTATAATTATGCTTAGCTGTTATGTTTGCAATTTTTTAATTATTTCGTTAAAATTGGGAGGCTCCCCCCACTTGCTGAGACACCTAACTCAACTAAATGAAAAAAATAAACATATTACCTTAATCTCGTACTAGCGCAAATAGCGTAGCATACCACAATACCACACTCTGCCATTAATGCTGGTCTGTAGTCTGCCACTGATACCCATAAAACTGCATACGAACATACGAAATTTGCCAGCAGATAAAGGCCTAGAGGTCTATCAAGTCTGCTCGAATGTGCAGCTAGCACCCCTTATTCTGCAGCTGCCCCTCCCTTCCACCCTTCCCCTTCATTAACCCTCCCCCTTGTCCTGTCCCATCCTTGTTTGAAGCAGTCCACTGTTCCACTGCATACCACTTCTGCATCTATGAATTGGAGCCCTAATGTTTTGACACATTTCAACTTCAATTTCACATATTTATCTTAGTCTGGGACGCAGTCACTGTGGTGGGCAAGGAGGGTGACAACCCATTATCACACAATGGCAAGGCACGTGACTCATATGGATACTACCATGTTGCATTTCATGAGTCGCAGCCAATCAGGGTGCTGCATTTCCCTATACAGCTTTATATGTAACATAAATTCCACCACACAAAGCTGGAAAAGCTTTTCCCATTTCAAAAAGCATAGCCCCTATCTTTTCAGCATCCAGCAGTCACTGGAAAGTTAAATTCTTTATATTATATTATATCATATTATATTATATTGTTATTTATTATGTTACATTAGATTATGTTATTATTGTTATATTTATTACATAACATTATATTATTTTATTATATAGTAATAGATAATCCACTACACACATGTGGTCATGCTCTGATATATGCATGTCTTGGTGTGTTGTGACACATGAGGTTGCAGGTCTGTAGTGGATTATTTCTTTTATAAAATGGCTAGCAATGTTGCAGGGGAGGGGCAAAAACTAGTCCTTGTTTGGCACAAATTAGATTTTATTTAGTTGATCTAGTGGATCCTGCCATGATTTTTATGGCTCAAAAGTGATAAAAATATTTCTGTGGTTGCTCCTGCCTTTTTTACACTTTCTCCAAGAGCAGGGTCATTCTCGATGCCCTGCAGGGGGCAGGCCTTAGACAGCTAGTGTTGGAACCCACTCGGGAGGGAGCAATACTAGACCTGGTACTCTCAAATGGAGAGAGGATCACAAATTTAGAAGTCAGTAGTCATCTGGGAACAAGCGACCACTACACAGTGTGCTTCACAATGAGAACAACTATGGAGATAAGCCATACAAAAACAAGGATACTGGACTTTAGAAGGGCTGACTTTGGCAAAATGGGTGAATACCTAAAAAATGCACTAGCAAATGACCAAAAAGGAGGGGTGGAAGAACAATGGAGAAAAATCAAAACTGCCATCATAGAGGCAACAAGCCTTTGTGTGAAACAAATAAAACAAAGCGGAGTAAAAAACCACTATGGTTCTCAAGAGGTGGCAGGGAAGGTTAAGGAGAAAAAGGCTGCATTCAAAAAGTATAAGGAATCACAGAAGGAGCACGACAGGGAACTGTATCAATTAAAGCAGAAAGAAGTGGGGAAGGCAGTCAGACTAGCAAAAGCCCAAACCAAGGAAAAAATAGCCAACTCAGTTAAGAAGGGGGATAAAACCCTTTATAGGTACATTAGGGAGCATAGAAAGGTTAAGGGAGGGATAGTGAAGATTAATAAAGGAGAGGGGAGGTGGGCAGAGGGAGACAGTGAAAAGGCAGAGATACTGAATGTATACTTTTGTTCGGTATTGCAAAAGAAGATGAGGAGGAGTTACCTAAACCAGACAATAGAAGCACTCTGGGTAAGGGGGTTGACACCAGTTCATTCACAGAAGAAAGAGTCCTGAAAAAACTCCTAAAACTCAAGGTGGACAAAGCAATGGGGCCTGATGGGATTCACCCCAGAATCCTAAAAGAACTAAGGGAGGATCTAGTGACACCACTGACCACGCTTTTTAACAAATCATGGCAGGATGGGGTGGTACCTGAGGACTGGAGGACGGCAGATGTGATTCCTCTTCACAAAAGTGGGAGCAAGGCAGAAGCAGAAAACTACAGACCTGTAAGTTTGACCTTAGTGGTAGGGAAAATGATGGAATCACTTCCGAAAGAAAGAATTGTTGAGTACCTAGAGGCCAGTGGGGCACAGGACCCAAAGCAGCATGGATTTACAGCAGGAGGGTCATGTCAGACCAATCTAATTGATTTCTTTGACTGGGTGACCAAAGTAATAGACCAGGGAGGGGCTGTGGATATGGCCTACCTAGACTTTAGCAAGGCATTTGACACAGTCCCACACAAAAGATTAATAATCAAGTTAGCCAGCCTGGGAGTGGGTCCCAGGATGGTAGCCTGGGTAGCAAACTGGCTGCACAACAGAACACAGAAGGTAATAGTAGATGAGAACACATTCCGAAGAAAGGGGTTACTAGTGGAGTACCTCAGGGCTCAGTACTGGGTCCAATCCTCTTTAACATCTTTATAGGTGACATTGCAGAGGGTCTGGAGGAAAGGTATGCCTCTTTGCAGATGGCACAAAGATCTGTAACAGAGTTGATACACGAGAGGGTAGAAAAGATGAGAAGGGACTTGCCAAGGTTGGAGGAATGGTGAGACATATGGCAACTTAGATTCAATGCAAAGAAGTGCAAAGTAATGCACCTGGGAAACAAAAACCCAGGAGAAGAGTACACAATAGCAGGGGAGGTACTAACAACAACAAAAATGGAAAGGGACCTGGGGTTAGTCATATCAGATGACCTAAAGGTGGGTAAGCAATGTGAAAAGTCAGTAAGGAGAGCCACGGGATACTGGGATGCATAGGAAGGGGCATCACAAGTAGAAAAGGAAGTGGTTATCCTCTATACAGACAGTTGGTTGGACCCCATCTGGAGTACTGTGCAGTTTGGAACCTCATCTATGCAAGGACATAGACAGGATGGAAGTAGTCCAAGGAGGGCAACAAAATGGTGCAGGGTCTGCAGCAGAAACCATATGAAGAGAGACTGAGAGAGCTTAATATGTGTACTCTTGATGAAAGAAGGGACAGGGGAACATGATAGAAATGTTCAAGTACCTCAAGGAATCAACAAAGTCCAGGAGGGTAGCATCTTTCAGAAAAAGAGATGTAAGAACAAGGGGGCACAATTTAAAGATAGAGGGGGACGCCTAGGGGTATTATGAGGAATTTTTTTCACAGAGAGAGTGGATACATGGAACAGCCTTCCTGAGGAGGTCGTTGGGTCTAAAACAGTGGGGGAGTTCAAACATGCATGGGACAGACACAAGGCAATTATAGTGGAGGGTTGCAGGAAGTAGGCCGTTGGTTAACTAGAATCTGCAGCTTATCCAGTAGGTAGGGAAATGGACAGACTGGGTGGGCCAAGTTGTCCTTATCTGCCATCAAAGTCTATGTTTCTATGTTATCACTTTCACTTTTGTGTTCCAGTGTAGGATGACAGAGCGGTGTTCCTTGCAGTACAAAAATGGTGACCAAAGCTTTTTAATAAGAAAACTGTTGCACAAAAAGATGTACTCTGTGTGGTTTTAAACTCAGTTTAGTTAGGCTTCTGTAAAACAAAAAGCAGCAGACTGTACAGTGAGGAGAGCGAGTGAGTCAGCTGCTTCACAAGTGTAGATGCTAACATGAGCAAGTATTGCTATAGTGACACTTGCTCACGGTTGCATCTACACTAGTGAAGCTGCCGACTTGCTTGCTGTCCTCACTGTACTGTCAGCGGCTTTTGTCACAGAACACTAACCAAACTGAATTTAAAACCACACAGATTGCATTTTTTTGTAGAAAAACTTTGTGATTAAAAAGATTGACAGCATTTTATTTCACCACAATGAATGATGCTCAGTCACGCTACACTGGAACATGAAAGTGAAAATCATTAGACAGTGTAAAAATGGCAGGATCAACTCGGCAAGCTTCTTTTACTACTTTGACTGCACCAAAATGATAGCAGTAGCAGCCAGATAACTGCAGTTTGGGACAGCTATAGAGATTTACTTTGTCATTGTTGCTAAGTTAGGCTATTTGTGGCAGTAGCAGGCTATGTGTGCCAGGTGTGGAGTGATCTCCTTGTCTAGGCTGATGGTGAGAAGGTTCTGAGGGATGACACGACATGTGGGTGTGTAGTCAATGTGGGATAATGCATGGTCATGTATTGTATTTTATCCTATCAGGGACCCTGATTTTCACTGGTTTTTACCTACCCATTTTATAAATACATATTTATTGTAAAACATTATGCTACTGTAGACATTAGGGTTGAAGAAAGCAAAGTGGAAAAACTAAGGAAATTAAAACATTAGGGTCTGGAGTCTCGAGAGGGGTGATCTTGGCAAATTGGTGGTGTGGTGCTCCTTGGGGTTATCAACTCTAATGCCTACCCACTCTGCACAGCCTGTAGGCGCCTGTCCAAAGCACAAGGCACAGCTCAAAGCCAGTGCATCATAAACATATAATCTTTGGAGGTAGAGAAGTAGGTCCCACCACATGTGACCAACAGAATCCCTTGTAGCTTTCTTCATGCAGGGCCCTTTGGGCCCTGGTTGAAGCAAGAAATCATATGTTTGCTCAGGGCATGGGTGGGCATCAGGGTTGACAACCCCAAAGAACACTACACTACTGATTTTTCAATGCTCTAGAGACCCAAATCCCTAATGTTTTTCATGTTCTTACTTTGTTTGTTTCAGGTTCTTTAACCCTAATGTCTGCATCAATGTAGTTTTATGGCATTGAACTTCCTTTCTTTTTGTGATAGTAGAATTGCTTCCATATTCTTGCAGGTCCTTTCTGGAACTGAGTGAACAGATCCAGATGTGCAGGTCCTTTGGGCCCTCATCAAGGGAACAGTCTGTCTGCCTGCAGAAGTGCAGCTCCCTCCTGCCACTGCACTTCTGTGAGGCAACAAATGCCAAGAATCCATGAGACAGTCTGGGGGCTGTGGAAACGCAGGGACCTCTGGGCCCAGCACTTCTGTGTGACTACAGATTGAGACAAACAGTACCATCCAGGCCCTGCACCAAGGGAAGAGTCCATCTAGCTGTAGAAGGGCAGGGCCCTCTGGGCTCTGCACTTCTGTGCAGTTATGAATACAGACACACAAGGCCTTCTGGGCCCTGTACTAAGAGGAAAATCCTCTTCATTATATGGTTACTTGTTTTTTGTCCACTAATGTACTTTTCAGTAACAATATTTTCACTTTGTGTGTTTCACTTCCGCATCACAAAAATGATTCTCATGAAAGTGATTTTTACAAAAAGTAAAAAAACATGCCTTAGTAAAAATGTTTGAAATGTTCAAAAGTAAACAATTAAGTACTGAAAAATATGAAAGTGAAAACGTTACTGAAAAGTACATTAGTGGAAAAACAAGTAATTATGTGGTGAAGAGGATTTTTCTCTTGGCACAGCGCCAAGAGGTCCCTGTGTGTCTGCATCCATTGCTGCATGGAAGCGCAGGACCCGGATGGAACCTTCCCTTGGTGCAGGGCCCAGATGGCCCTGCTTATCTGCATCTGTAGTCACATGGAAGTGCAGGGCCCAGAGGGTTCTGTGCTTCTGCAGCCCTGTGGGATTCTTGTCTGGAGGCCTTGTGCATCTGCATCCAGAGGTGCACTGCAGCCAGATGGACTTTTCCCATGGTACAGGGCTCTAAGGGCCTGCTTGACTGCATCTGTAGTCGCATGGAAGCACAGAGCCAACAGACAGCCAAAGTACACTCTTTTACAAGTCTGAAATTTCAAAAATATGTAGTTTTTCAGTAACACTATTTTCACATTTGTATGTTTCACTACCGCATCACAAAATACATTCTCATGAAAGTAATTTGCACAAAAGTGAAAACATTTGAAAGTGATTTTCAAGTGATGAATGCAATTTTTGCTGCCTTGATTTTCACTCATGCAAAAATCCAGCTATCCTCACAATGTTCATTTTTTTTTAACTGAGCAGGCTCAGAAAATGGGACAGTTTCTTTACTGATTTAAAAGCTATATAATTTTAAAACTTCAGACTTGTGAAAGCATGTACCTTGGATCACACTCTATAAAACCTGTAAGTTTGAGGTTTAAAAAGAAAGTTTTTTAACTGCAGGGGAGCAAAAAACTCTTAGTTTGGGTGAATTTTAGCAGTTTTGCATCTGGGACAACTTTGCTTACCCTGAAGTGACTGACAATATTTTCAGGATCCAGAGACCCTGGTCCAGACTCTCTGCCTAACAAAATTTGGGCAAATTGGTTGACTGGTGCAGAGTTATTAATTAATTATTCATAAGCATAGCAAGGCTCCTGACTGACAACTAGATCGGTCATTAACATCTTAAAAATGACTGGTCCAGCTACTTAACGACACTGTGTGACACACAGGGCTCATGCCACTTTGCTTAAATGCTTAATTAAGTTTAAAATAAATGGGAAAAAAGAAACTTGTTATTGTGATTAGACTTATAATTGCAATAACAACCCCGAAGCTGGTAATTTCCTTAGATTAATGACCAGATGTGGCCCGGTGGCACTGAGGGCTGAGGCGCTGAATGCCTTACCTCGCACTATGCTGGTGACCTGTGTTCGGGAATTAGCACGGGCTGCCCGGGGTTGGCAGGGGAGGAGAAGGATCGAGCATCTGAGGGACTGCTCTCCTTCTATGGGGAGGGGGGATGTCAGTGAATGGTTCTAGACTGGTCCCTAGTGGAGGCTGGGGGGCAGCATGCTAACGCAGCAGAAAAGGGGCAGAGATGGGGCAGTTGCCTGGAGGGAGTGTGCGCAGATGAGTGTGCGCTCCCCCCATCGGCGTCATTGCACACCACATCTCCAGGGCAATCCGAAACTAGGGAAAAATGGTCCCAGGTCACTACAGAGTGAACAGCCACCCACCACAGGCCCTGACTCCGAATGGCACATCCCCGGATGCTGGATTCTATTCGAGGTGAGTTGAGTTGGGGGCTCCTCACCGTCCTGCCACAGAGGGGAAACTGTGGGGAATGATGGGGATAGCCTGCCTGATGTTGAGGTGTGGGGCTGGGTGGGTGGCTGCAGATGAGTGTCAACTGGGGGGAACCAAGGAGAAATAAATTAACACAAAAAAAAGATTAACAACCGGATGGAGGGCGGTGGCCTGAGGCTGCACCTCGGGCCACTCATCCCCCCAACTGGGTCATTAATCCCTCAGAAATGACTAGCTTCTTGGTCCATAATGCTCAAAAAACAAGGATTTGACATGAAAGTGCTTACTCAACCCTAATATACAGGCACAGGAATGGCAGTGCTGGTATATTAGGGCTGCGTGAGCATTTCTGCAGAATGTTAAACCCCAGTTTTTTGCACCTTAATAGGGTGGCGGTCGTTTGATGAATTCACCTGAAAACTGGCATTGCATGGAGTTGGTACAATGGTCTCTGGATCCTATAAATGGTGAAGTAATTGGCTGAGCAGGGGTAAAGTTCTAGAAGGTTGAAACACATAAATTCACCAAAATTAGGGCTTTTGTTTGCCTACCAATAACTCAGAATGGTTTGGATTTGAAATCTGAAAGTTTCCAATTTGATAGAGTTTGGCCCAAGGTATGTGCTTTTGTAACGCTTATTATTTTAGCTTATGCCACTTTTGAGATATTTATAGAAAACTGCTAAGGTTTTCATGCATGCGCAAAAACGAATGCTGTGGGGTAATTGTATTTTTGTGGAAGCATAAATTTATGCCCATATGGACACTGAAAACAGGTAAAGTTATGGCACTTTGAAAACAGAAAAATTAGTTGAAGAAGTTGTCTATGCTTTATGTGGTCGACAGATTGCTCTGAAAAGAATACATTTGGTAGATTTTGCACTTAAATATTGTATTTTTATTTGAAAATAACATTTGTTAAAAGTCAAGCATGATGAATGCATAAATATTTCATATGTCCACGATAGTGCATTCAGCACTCATGTTTTAGCATTCATACGAGTTAGCCATATGAATACTAAATAAGCATTTGTCAATGCCGAATGTTTGCTTGCTGGCATTGGCAGCGGTAGTGTAGAAGTTACAGAGCTGCGTAATAGGAATGGCAGTGAAGTATTGAACTGAAGCCAACCCCACCACCACCCTGCAGAGAGTGACAGGCATTGGGGTGTGCCTTTGGGTCGTCAGGCATAACGGCCACGCCATTTCAGCACACCCCACCCTGCAGACACTGACAAGTGTCACGGTGTTCCTTGGGGTCTTTGGCCCTTATGTGCACCCCATACCATTAGGAAATATGGTGAGATGGGTGCGGTATAGGAGAATGGGGTGAACTTTGGGGCCAAAGAGTCCAAGGCATACCTCGATGCCTCTAACTGGCTGCAGGGTGTGGAATGGTATGAGCATTACAGGCAAGAATCCCAAGTCACACCCCTGATGCCTGTCATTCTGTACAGGGTTGGGTGTTATGGTTGGAAACCCTAATACCTCAGGCATTCGTTGGTATTTTTACTCCAAATTTTCAACATGGTTTTTTTGTGACCCCACCTCATGAACAGTGGCAATATCAGTTTGTTAGCCGAAAGCTGCTTATGCACAGCGACTACGGCATTTAGCACCACAGGTGCAAAAACATTCCGAACAGGATGTAAAAAATGACACCTGTACCGTTCATGGGGAGGTGTAAAAAATGGCAATGTTGCAAATCTGCAGTAAAAATATTAAAAAAACTGGTGAAGTCACGAGCATGCATAGAAACTGTGCAACGCACAACCGTAATGTAATTAGTTTGGGGATTTTTTACAGCAGATTGTCAACACAGGCATTTTGGGACCTCCGATCATGAACAGTGTCACTGTGATTTTCTTTATCTGTCCCGAATAATGATTTCCCACAGCGACCACGCATCTCTGCGCTGAAAGTGTGAAAACACATTTCGGCCATGTTATGAAAAATGACAGCTGTACTGTTCATAAGGAAGTGTGCCACTGGTGAAAATCTGGACTGAAAATATTACAAAGTCATGAACTTACGAGGGTGCGTGGAAACTGCGCATTGCTCACTCGTAACAGTCATTTTATGGACTTTTGTCACCAAATTTTCAACATAGCCATTTTAACACCTCTGCTCATGTACAGTATAACTGATTTTCTTAATCTGTCCCAAACATTGCTTTCGCACACCGACTGCATCATTGTCCGCTACATGTGCGAAAACACATTTTGGGCAACATGTAAAAAATGTCAGCTGTACTGTTCATAAGGAAGTGTAATAAAATGGCAATGTTGAAAATCTGGAGTGAAAATATTGAAAATTCGCAAACTTACGAGCTTGCATAGGAACTGCGCAACGCACGCTCGTAAAACAGTCATTTTTAGGAATTTTTTCACCAAATTTTCAACATAGCCATTTTCAGACCTCTGCTCATGAACAGTGTCACTGTGATTTTCTTAATGTGTCCCATACATTGATTTCGCACACCAACTGCGCCATTGTGCGCTACATGGGCGGAAACACGTTTTGGGCAAGATGTGAAAAATGTCAGCTATACTGCTCATAAGGAGGTGTGGTAAAATGGCAATGTTGAAAATCTGGAGTGAAAATATTGAAAATTCGTGAACTTATGAGCGTGCATAGGAACTGCGCAACACACGTCCATAACAGTCATTTTTAAGAATTATTCCACCACATTTTCAACATAGGCTTTTTGAGAGTCCTCCTTATGAACAGTGGCAGTATTGTTTCATTACTCGGTCCCAAAAGGTGATTTCGCGCAGTGACTGCGAAATCACCCTTCGGGGCCGATTAATGCCATGACAGTGACAACATTCATGAGAAGGGGTCCCAAAACCCCCATGTTGAAAATTTGGTGCAAAAATTCCAAAAAATGCCTGAGATATGCAGCAAAGTTGAAAAAACCCTATCTATCCCATTATACAGCTTACCGGCATTTCCTCAGTTCGCGGTCGGCTTTGAAGAGTGCAGACGTGTTCCCGGTCCACCAAAGATTGTCGCGCCGAGGTCCGGAGGTAAGTATGGGGTGAGGGGGGTGTGAGGAGGAGGGTGCGAGTGGGTGGGTGCGTGTTGTGGGAGGGGCAGGGAGAAGTCTCCGAGGACAGTTTTTTATTTGCAGGGTTATTTTGTTACTGAGACGATGAGGGACGCTTGCCACGCTGGGGTGGGCCCCAGCATGGCAGCTGAAAGGCTGTTTGGGGGGCTGGAGTCAAGGGGGACTGGGCACCCGGCTAACACATTTTGCCACACTGGGTGGGCTCCCAGCGTGGCACCTGGATGCTTGGGGGGACAGACAGTGGAGCTGACGGGATTGGCACCCCGCCGGCAACAGCATCTGTTGCCACACTGGGGTGGGCTCCCAGCATGGTACCCTGTACTCTGGGGAGAGACAGTGGAGCCGATGGGGATTGGGCAGCCCCTGTCAGGCTATACATGTGGCATGTAGAAGGCTTTGGGAGCGCAGCACAGCCGACGGGGATTGGGCACCTCACGGCTATACAGTGGGTGCATGGGGGCCGCACGCAGATGCGTGCATGTGTGTGTAGAGGAGCGCATGAGCAGGCGACATCTTAGCGCTGCTCACTGAAGCGTAGCACCCTTTCAACTGTACTCCACTGCATTTTGGAGCTGTCATAGACAGCTCGAGCAGGCATTGGAGAACTGCGGCCGTGTCTGCAAACACACTGCCTGAATTGGAAGAGGGCTGCCACACCTCTGAAAACTCGGATGATGGCACTATGTTTCTTGCACATGCATGCAAGCAAACATAAAAAAGAAACCACTATGGTTCTCTAAGGAGGTGGGGTTAAAGTCAAGACTAAAAGACTGAGTTTCAGGAAATATAAGGGGACCCAAAGGGAGGAGGACAGGGAGGTGCACCTTGAATGTCTAAGAGAAGCAGGGAAGGCTGTTAGAAGAGTTAAGGTACAGACAGAGGAGGGTTTAGCATGATCTGTGAAAAAAGGGGACAAGGCATTTTAGAGGTATGCTAGCGCAAAAAAAACGGGGGGACTGTGAGGTTCAAAGGTGAGTAGGAGAGTGTAAGAAGGGGGATCTGGACAAGGCAGAAATGCTGAACAAATATTTCTGTTCAGTATTCACTAGGGAGGAGGAGGAGAGTCAAGGACCACAAATGGGTAGCAGAGGCAATTGGGGGGGGGGAGAAGTGGACACCAGTCTGTTCACAGTTGTGAGAGTTCTGGAAGAACTCACAAAGCTGAAGGTGGATAAGACCATGGGGTCAGACGGCGTCCACTTGAGGATATTTAGGGAGCTGCGAAGGAAACTAGCAGCAACTCTGGCAGCCCTGTTCACAGAGCCACTCACATGGGAGTGATTCCAGAGCACTGGAGGAGGGCACATGTGGTCCCACTGCACAAAAGCAGCAGTAGGGAGGAGGTGGGGAACTACAGGCCAGTCAGCCTCAACTCAGTGGTAGGAAAGATCATGTAGAGACACTGCTGAAAGAAAGGATAGTGGCACACCTGGAATCCAGGGGTGCCCAGGATCTGAGGCAACATGGATTCACAGCAGGAAGGTCATGTCAAACAAATCTGATAGATTTTTTTGATTGGGTGACTAGGGAAGTAAATCGGGGAGGGGCAGTAGATGTCACCTACCTAGATTTCAGCAAAGCCTTCGACACCGTCCCACATAGAAGGCTGGTTAACAAGATGGGTAGTCTGGACATAGGAGACAAGGTGGTGAACTGGGTTAGGAACTGGTTAACAGACAGGAGACAAGAGGGTGGTGGTAAATGGAGTACAATCTGGGGAGGGGGGGGTGACCAGCGGGGTACCACAGGGATTAGTACTGGGACCAGTCCTGTTCAATGTCTTCATTAGTGACATTGCAGAGGGGCTGGAAGGAAAGGTCTGCTTGTTTGCAGATGACACCAAGATCTGCAACAGGGTGGACACTCCAGAAGGGGTGCAGAAAATGAAGAGGGACCTGGAGAAGCTTGAAATGGCCAGGGATGTGGCAACTGAGGTTCAATGCAAAAAAGTGCAAAATAATGCACCTGGGTAGAGGGATAACTGGGGACAGCTACAGATTGGGGGGGGAGGAGCTGACTATTACCAAGGAGGAAAGGGACCTAGGGGTGGATCTCTGATGACCTTAAAGTATCAAAGCAGTGTGCAAAGGTGGCGGGGAGGGCCAGTGGCATGCTGGGTTGTACAGGCAGGGATATCACTAGCAGAAGGTGGGAGGTGGTGATGCCATTGTATAAAATATTGGTAAGGCCTCACCTGGAGTACTGTATGCAGTTATGGAGGCCACACCTGCGCAAGGACATAAACAAGGTGGAGACTACCCAGAGAAGGGCGACAAAGATGGTGCAGGGCGTGCACCACAAAACATGAGGAGAGACTGAGAGACCTCAATATGTACTCACTGGAGGAGAGGAGAGGAGAGGAGAGAGAGGGGGGACATGACTGAAACTTTCAAGTACCTCAGAGTCAAGGGCATAAACAAGGTGCAGGTGGGGGACCTTTTCCAATGTAGAAAAAGTACTAGAACAAGGGGGCACAATATGAATTTACAGGGGGGTAGATTAAGAGGTAATGTAAGGAAGTTTTTCTACACAGAAAGGGTAATTGACACTTGGAATAACCTGCCACAGGAGGTAGTGGGGGCAAGCACAGTGGAGGGGTTTAAGCATTCCTGGGACAGGCACAAGGGAACCTTAAGAAGGGAGGGGAGGGAGTGATAAAAAGCTATTGATCACATAGGATCAGTGGCCACGTACAATGTATAGGGCATACTGGCAGACTGGATGGGCCTGGCGGTCCTTATCTGCCGACAATTTCTATGTTTCTGTGTTTCCAGATGTGGTCTCACCAATGTTCTGTATAGTGGCATCACCACCTCCTTCCTTCTGCTGGAGATACTACTGCCCATGCATCCTAGCATTCCACTGGCTCTCCTCATGGCCTTTTCTCATTGTTTGGCAACCTTTAGATCATCAGATATGATCACTCCCAGGTTTCTTTCCTGTTTGGTGGCTGTCAGTATCCCCCATCATGTACTCCTCCCATGCATTTTCTGTTCAAGTGCATGATCTTGCACTCTTGCATTGAATCTTAGCTACCACACCCTTGACCACTCTTCAAGTTTGCTTAGGTCCCTTCTCATTTTTCTACCCTCTTGAGTGCCAACCCTGTTGCAGATCTTCATGTCATCTGCAAAGAGACGACCTTCCTTCCAACCCTTCTGCAACTCTTATGAATACATGAAAGAGAACTGGCCACATTGATCCCTGTGGGACCTCACTGGTCAACCGCCTCTCTCAAATTTAACTCTGTTCACCACCACGTGTTCTATCGCTCAGCCAATTTTACCCAGTTTACCACCCTGGGACCCACTCCCAGACTGCCCAGCTTGTTTACAAGCCTCCTAGTGGGGCAGTGTCAAAGCCTTATTGAAATCTAGGTAGACCACGTCCACTGCCTCTCCCTAGTCACCCAGTCAAAGAAATGCATAAGATTTGTTTGACAAGATCTTCCTGCTGTGAATCCATGCTGCCTCGGGTCCTATCCTCTGCTGGATTCTAGATATGTCACCAGCCTTTCTTTTAGTAATGATTCTACCAGTTTCCCCACCACCGAGATCAGGCTGACTGGCCTGTAATTTCCAGTCTCCTCTCTGTTCCCACTCTTGTGGAGAGGGATCACATTTGCCCTCCTCCAGTCCTTTGGTATCACCCCTGTTTCCAGCAATCTGTTGAACAGGACTGTCAGGGTGCAGTCAGCACCTCCCTGAGTTCTCTTAATACTCTGGGAAGTATCCCATCCGGCCCCATTGCCTTGTCTACTTTCAGATTAGCGAGTTCCTTTAGGACTCTCTCTCCTCTGTAAATGGACTGGTGTCCACCTTCCTCCCAGTGGTAACTTCTGATGCCTAACTGTGGTCCCTCTCCTTCCCGTTCCTCTGTGCATTCTGAACACAAAATATTTGTTCAGGATTTCTGCTTTTCCTTGGTCCCCCTCTGCACACTTCCCTCCCTGCCTCCCTTTTTAGTCTCACAATCCCATCCTTAGTCTTTTTCCTTTCACTAGTGTGACCCCCCTACACATGGGGGTTCCCAAAAAGTCTTCCTTGAGCTTGCCTAAATGCTCACTGCCAGGCTGGTGTCCTGCATTTTAGCAGTTTAAATGTGATTACCAGAGCTTGTATAGCCTCTGTGTACTGTCTCTTTAAGAGCTGCTTGTTTGCAGCATAAGTAATCTGAGAGGGAGCTCTTTTGAAATTTGTAACTATTTGCTGAAAATCATTTAGAGTGATAATGATAATGTAGTTTGTCTAACCTGCTTTCTTCGTAGCAAGGACTGTTTTGTTCGCCTCCACTATCTTGGTCCTAGAATGCAAATTGGACCAGTCAGTTCTGGTGGGACCTAAAATGTAGCCAGACTACAGGAGCTGTCTGAATTCAAAATCTATAGGAACTGTAGTTTGAGTTTTTGTGCCTTTTTTGCAACTGAAGGGGGAGCTCTTGCTTTGACTGACAGCCAAATCAGACAACCAAATCTTTTGGATCTTGGGGAAGTCCCGGGCTGCTTGCAGTTTTCAGTTTAGTTCTGAGCTGGAAGCTCAGGAAGAAGGCGCTGAAGTAATTTTGGGGGGAAATCCTGAGTGGATTCACATGGGAAAACTGTGAAAGGGCTGAGTTTTTGGCTGCATGTTTACTGCTGCTCCATGAGAGGGAGAGAAGAAAATTATTTTGGACTAAATCCAAGTTTGTGTGACTAAAGTAAGCTACTGAAGTGGGCCAGGCTCAACCTGAAGAAGACCAAATATGTTTGCTGAATGCGATCAGCCTGTCAGGAGTTCCAGCTACCCCTAAGCTCCCAGTGTGTGCAGAGACTTTGCGATTGTGACCGGGGAGCACTTTGCCTGGTATAGTAGAATTCCCGTACATGTAAATGTGCTATGAGCTGCTAGTGGGTTGTGAGTTAGCTCCCCACTGTGTGAACTGTGTTCTGCTTGCTGGAAGCTGTTTCCAGCCCAAAACGGACTGCATCCAAACTTGTCTCCATGCGGCCTGGGCTTTGCCAGACTGGCCCAGCCAGACTACCCACTGCACAGAGAAGCCATCGACGAGAGACCTGCCTGGGGATCAGCCCTCCTGCTCCACGCTTGAACAGGAACAACACCTCTATGACTTGTGTGGGCCCTGCTTCTCCTGGCATTCCAGATCAGCCACCTGCGGTCTCGATTTTCGTCCATCCTGTGTCCGGTCTTTGGTATCGTGAGTAAATACCAGGGTAGCTCGCTGCAACAACAGCTTAATCTGAGTGTGTCATCTGATTGTCTTGTTTCGTTTCCTTTATGAACTGAGCCCTCTGGCTCTGGATTACAAACATTGTGTACTGTGCATGTTGTGTTTTCCATCACAGGGCCCCAAACAGCTACAACCCCGGGCAACTGTCCTGACTAGCCCATCTCTTCTCCACCTGGGTATCCAGAGGTGGACTGTGTGGGGGGACTCAAAGCACATGAATAACTGCTTGATTGATATAACCTTTATGCTAATTAACCTGATTTTGACCCTCCCTTATTCAAGTCCCCTGAATAAATCAGATCTAACTTTTTCTGCATGTAATCTGACTGTGGTTCCAGTTTGTGCTCAAAGTACTGTACTGTAGCTATTTGCTGTGCTTAACCTTGTTTCACAGGGGGTCCCCAGGGCCAGGCCAGAGGAAAGCCCTGGTGGTAAGTGCAAACAGTGTGGGTACTTGTGTGGTGTACCAGGGGTATTGTGAAAGTGATTACTGAACAGTGTTCAGGCCACTAGAGGGGAAGGGGGGGGTTACAGTATACCGGAGGGCTGTGCCCAGGTTAGCTTGACCACTACCAACTCTGACCTCTGGGTGGAGGCACCTGTTTTAGTACTTAGGCCCCTTGACCTGCTACTAGCCAAGCAGGCAGGGGTAGTAGCCCTTGGGATAGCGCTACCTAGAGGTTACACTAACATGCCTGAAGAAGTGCTTGTCCCCTTTTGTTATCACCTGGGCTAATTTTCCTTCTGTTTGCACCTTTGCACTCCTAACTGTTTGCTTTCCCTGCCTCCCTCTGCTTTTCCAGATACAGTTCCCTGTCTTCTTCCCTCTGTTTCCCTGTATCTCCTGAATGCCACCCTTTTTGCCCTTACCTTCTCGCCCACCTCCTTTGAGAACCATACCACCTCCTTTGAGAACTATAGTGTTTTTATTTCTCTTTGTTTTGATTACTTGCTTAATGCAATGACTTCTTGCCTCCGCTATGGCTCCCTTAAGATTCTCCCTTTGTTCCTCCACCCCCCTTTTTTTCTCCTTCCCTGCCAGTGATTTCTTAAGACATTACCCCATCTTTGCAAATTCGGCCTGCCTGAAATTCAGGGCCCTTGCTTTCATGTGATTTGACTCTTCTGCTATTCTCCCTTTGAACCACATCATACTGTTATTGCTTGATTCCAGGTGGTCCCCACTTTTACATCTGTATTTCTGTCCCTGTTGTTGAGCACCAGGTCCAAAGTCGCTCCCTCTCGGGTGGGCTCTGTCACTAGCTGACTGAGGCACACCCCCTGCAGGGCTTCCAGGGTGTCTCTGCTCCTGGCTGGGGCTGCAGCATGGATGCTCCAACCCACATCCAGAAGATTGAAGTCCCCCACCAGCAGCACCTCCCTTTAGCTGTCATTCTGTGGATGGCTTCTACACGTACCCTGTCCAACTCTTCCTCTTGTGTGGGAGGTCTGTATATCATGCCAGTGCGAATGGCAGTGCCATTTCCCATCTCCAGGGTGATTCACAGTGTCTCCGCCTCTCCCTGCATTCCTTGTACCTCGGTTGTCTTTGTTCCCTCCCTGATGTAGAGAGACACTCTTACTCCCTTTTTACCCTCCATGTCACTCCTGAATAGGGTGTAGCCTGGTATGGCTATATCCCAGTCATGGCTCCTGTGAACCATATCTCAGTAACAGTGACAATGTCCAGGTCCTCCTCAGCCATCAGGGCCACTAGGTCCAGGACTCCTGTCTCCTCTCCTCTCCTCTCCTATTAACTCTCCTTCTATGTCATTGTCTTTCCACCACACCCCTCTTGTCCTTTCTCCCATTCTGCCTTATTTCTGCCATTTTACCTATTTTAGATTTAGGTATCTTTGGTGATTCCTCAACCTTAGGGTCCTCTCTCCTGACTTCTTTATTCTGTGTTGCAGGGGGCTGTTTGCTACTCCCTGCTTTCTTCTGTCACCACCCTTGGCTAGTTTAAATGCTCACTGATGAAACATCTAAACCCCCCACTGAGGATCCTGGTTCACCCCCAGACAGATGCAGGCTATCTCTCCTGTAAATGCCTGCATCCTCCAGGTGTAACCACAGTCCCCAATGAAACAAAATCCCTCCATTTCACACCAGTCCTTCAGCCATGTGTTAAATCTCTTGGTGCAAAGTACCTTGTTTTCTCCCATGCCTTCAATAGGCAACACCTCTGAAAAGGTTGCAGAGCTTGCCACCTGTCTGAGACCCCTCCCAAACTCCCTGAACTGTTTCTGCACTGCCCTAACCTCGGCACTTGCCAGGTAATTCATCCCCAGGTGGACAATGACCTCTAGCTCACCCCCCAATCCTGCTGCCTCAACTATCCTTAAGATGCACTGTCCATTCCTCCAAGCTAAAGCACTGGGTAGGCACTTGACCTCCCTCACTCCTTCCCCTCCTGCCAAGTCTACCCCCTAATGATAACAGTCCCCCACCAGGAGTTGCTTCCTCTTCCGGGGTCCTCTGCCTCCCCGGCCGGGTCTTCACTATGGAGGACCCCCACATCCTCCTTTGTTACCACTGTGGGTGCCTCTTGGACAGTTCCACCCTGCCAGAGCAGCAAAGGAGTTATGAAATGAAACTATAGCAGGAAAGTGCCTCTGCCCCTCCTCTTTTACCCTTGCTGAGCCCACTGTTGTCCAGTTGTTCCTCTTCCATGGCAACCACTGAGGCAGCAGAGGTGGACTTAGTGGTCCCTGGATGGCGAGGAGGTCTCCTGAATCCTAGCCAACTCGGCCTGGAGATGAGCAACTACCGCCCTCAGCTCAGAGAGGTGCCTGCAGATGGGACAGCACCGCAGTCTCCAGAAAGTCTCCCTGAAGACTGCCGCCCCACAATTACTGCACTGCACCACTCCCATCATGTCTGTAAGTGTCCTTTCTGTTTTTTTCTTTTTTTCCTTCTTCGTCTTTCTCTTTCTTCCCTTTTCTCTTCACCCTCCTCTACTTCCCTTCAGTAGATAGCCACCCTTAGTTGCCTTTGTATCCTGTAGCTCTGTTTCTGTTTTCTGGTGAACACTCCCTTCCTGCCTCCTCAGGAAGTGTCTGACTGTTGTCAGTCACCCCCTAGAGCCTAAAAAGTGGAGTTAGCCCTGAGTGACAGGGTGGAGGGGTGGGAGGGGTGGGTGGGAGGGAGGACAGAATCATCTGAATGTCACATGTGACATGGAGGGACTCTGATCAAGCAAGCATGACAGCAGTGTGGCCGACTTTCACAGGCCTTGATCAGCATGGTGTGGTAGCAGCAACAGTGGCAGCCAAACAAGAAGCAAGCAATACAGGTTAGGGGAGTTCGGTCGGTGAGGTGACTTGGTTGTGGACCATGGTCAGAATGTCGATTCTAGCATCCAGCTTCTGGCAGAAGGATGGAGGAGGAGAAGCGGGCTGAAAACTGGGCTGGTGGCACATTGGGCCAGGCCACAGGTTCAGGATGGACAGTTGGGTGAGTAAAAGTAAATCACTCACATTTCTGCACCTTGGGATGGGTATTGAATGGAATGGAGTCGGAGGGAGAGAGAGAGAGAGAGAAAGAGATACAGAGAGAGATCGGGGCAAGTTTTTTTTTTGGGGGGGGGCAGAACTTCAGTCAGAGGAAAAAAATGGTTAGTAACTGGGTGGGTTTAAGCCAAATCTGATGCACTGCTCCAGGGCACATGCTTGGAGTCTGTGTGAAAGAAAGATAAAATGTGCTAAATGCCTAAATCAAAGAATCCTGAGTGAGAGACTGACCGACTGAGTGAAGTAAAAAGAAACAGCTGAGGGAGTGGTGAGAGAAACTCGAGAGTCTGAGTGGTGGTTGAAGCCTGAAGGTCAACTAATTAAATAAAATGTGTTAATGTTTTGTGATATTTATAGCTTAAATGAAGGTTGCAAATAAGTGTGTGGTGTGCCTCGACCAAATAATATGAAATTTATTATCCCTCTGTACAGACAGCTGGTCAGACCCCATCTGGAGTACTGCGTGCAGTTCTGGAGACCCAGTCTCTGCAAAGACATAGACAGGATGGAAGCTGTCCAGAGGAGGGCAACCAAAATGGTGCAGGGACTGCATCAGAAGACATATGAGGACAGATTAACGGAGCTCAATATGTATACCCTTGAGCAAAGGAGGGAGAGAGGTGATATGATCGAGGCATTCAAACACCTTAAGGGCATAAACAAGGTGAAAGAGTCTAACATGTTTAAATATAAGAAAATAGCAGGACAAGAGGACACAGCATGAGATTAGAGGGAGGCCGATTAAGGGGAATGAGGAAATTCTTTTTCACAGAAAGGGTGGTGGATGCATGGAATGGCTTACCACAAGAAGTGGTGGCTATGAATACAGTGCAGGGCTTCAAACAGGCATGGGATAGGCATAAGGGAGCAATACAAATGACTATGAATAGATAGGCCACTGACAGAGCAAAGGCCGATGGCACATTTATAAGGTAGAAAAAGAAATGGGCAGACTGGATGGGCCTTGCGGTCCTTATCTGCCGTCAACTTCTATGTTTCTATGTAAAATAGTGCAGGGTCTGCACTGGAAGACATATGAAGAGAGACTTAAGGAGCTTAATATGTATAGCCTCGAGGAAAGGAGGGAGAGGGGGGACATGATAGAAACTTTCAAGTACCTCAAGGGAATCAACAAAGTCCAAGAGGGTAGCATCTTTCAAAAAAAGAGGTGTGCAAGAACAAGGGGGCACAATTTGAAGATAGAGGGGGGGTGGCTCAGAGGTAATTTAAGGAAGTATTTTTTCACAGAGAGGGTTGTGGATGCATGGAACGGCCTTCGAGGAGAAGGTTGTGGAGTCAAAAACAGTGGTGGAATTCAAGCATGCATGGGACAGTCATAAGGCAATTCTAGGGGGTTGGGGCAGGAAGAAGTAGGCTGCTGGTTAACTAGGATCTGCAGCTTATCCATTAGGTAGGGAAATGGGCAGAGTGGGTGGGCCAAGCGGTCCTTATCTGCCGTCAAATTCTATGTTTCTATGTTTCTATTGCTGCTGTTGTTTGTAGTGGAATGGACCGGGTGGGCTCTCCCAGTCTGCAGAGCTGAACATTCGAGCTGGAATCAGCTCGCACGTTCAAGCAGGCAGGTGGTTGCTGCCAGCTCGAAAATGTACACACACAGTGCCTGCGCGAATGTGCGGAGCTTCTTAATGGGCGGTTACAGTTACAGTCTCAGATTTTGTCCCTCAGTAGACAGATTAATCTTATATATTTTAATTTTTCCTGTTTACATACCACTTTTCAATCACAACAAATAAGTTTTACCTTTTAGAGATGTTTCAGATGTTTCAGAGCTTGCCTTCTAGGGGCTAACTAGCATCTGACCGCCACTGGTTGTTGCCCCCTCCTTTGAAATATGAAATGTGGCCCCTGCCATAGTCTAAATTTACAGGACACCCTCTGTGTGAGCAGCATGTTTTCCATGAGGGACAGAGCAGTTTTCAAGGGTAAAATGAGGGCTGTCCCTCGCAATCAGGGAGAGTTGAGTGGTATGGTATGCACAGACTATTGGAGCCCCACTATAGTCAGGTAAATGCCACCCCCCCGCAGTGAAGCTGATCTCCCCCACACTCAGCATGTTATGACATAGGGCATGGAGAGTGCAGGGATGCAAGATTGAAATGAATGGTAGTATTGTTTTATTACCGCTTTATATACTATGATGATGAGTTGGAAATTAAGGAAGGCCACTGCTCAACTAACAAGGGCCTAGTTAGTCGAACAGTGGCCTTCATTAATCTCCAGCTTACCATGATAATGCATAAAATAGTAATCAAAAATAACCCCATTCATTTCAAAGGGGCACACCCCCACACTCTGTCCTTTGAACATCATCTTTTAAAGACTCCTGCCTCTGGCTCACTAGTACTCGGGTAAGAGACTATCAACTTATACCCATACTTGGTGGGTTACCTGTAACTGTGTTGCTGCATCTGTTACAGTGTGTGTGTATGTGGGGTGGGGGGGCTGGCAACATGGGTGGATGCTGAGTTATTGCTACTTGTGTGTTTGGCCCTTAAAGTCTGTTTGCATGGAAGCATTCAAAACTATGGAGACAAAATAGCAGGAGTACAGGCCAGACAGAAGTGATTAAGTAGTTCTGTGGATCAGTGTGTGTATGGAGGGTGTGAAGAACCACATGAGTTTCCGACAGTATGTGCGCTACAGTTCAGCTGTGCAACTGTGATGGGGGGGACATGAAAACTAAGAAATATGGTAGTTGCTATAAGCATGCCACATACTTGCAGATGTGTGCAGATTTGTACTGAGGTACAAGTAAGCTGTATATATGCAGGCAGTATAGTATTGGTTATGTGGAGACCTTGCAAACCTGGAGACCTGGGTTTGAATCTCGTCAACCCCCACTTGTATACTCTGTGATCCTGAGCTCATCATTTTAACTCTTATTCATGCAGTTATAAGTGACCACTTGCTTGTTGCATGCATTCCACATGCATGCAATCTGTTCCAATTTAACATACTATAAAAAACCATGCTTGCAGCATGCATGCCAGATGCTTGCAATCGGTTCCAATTTAACATCAAAAAACATGTTGGCCGCACGCATGCCACATAGGTCGTTTTAATGTGCACAGCATGCAAACATTTCACATAATTATTTCTGTAAGGGCTGTACCACATATGGTGGCCAGCCTTACAGAAGTCCACTCACACCAGGACTCATGCATACATACGTGATAGGGTCACTCATACAATCATGGCCTCTAAGTTTAGCATCCACACATCTTCCTAAGATCATGTACAAACTCACACTAAAGCATCCTAGGAAGGGAAAAAGAGTTCTTCATGTACATTAGGCTCTGCTGTTTTGCCCTGGCCTGAGACTCATGTTTCCCTTGGATTTTCCAGATTTTACTGTACTCAGCAAAGTACACTGAATATGCCTGCCGACACCCATGTTAGACAAGGCAGAGGACATCAACCAGATCATAGAAACATAGACTTTGATGGCAGATAAGGACCACTTGTCCCACCTGGTCTGCCCATTTCCCTACCTATCGGATAAGCTGCAGATCCTAGTTAACCAACAGCCTACTTCCTCCTACCCCACCACAAGAATTGCCTTATGTCTGTCCCATGCATTCTTTTTTTAATTAAAAGTTTATTGATTTAATTCAACAAACAACCACAGAGTCATTCAGAACATACAGCAATAATGATCCCTTGGAATATCCCCCTTCCCCCTCCCACCATCCACCCAAGCTCCTCCCACTCCCTCCCTCCCACGGCGACCATTATATTAGGCTGATACCACTCCTATGAAACATGGCAAATATTACAAGTCCATCTAAAGAGAGTACAAGGCATAGAAAGAACCCCACACTTTCTCAAATCTTGAAAGTCTGTTATTGAGACTGGCTATCATCTTTTCAGTTTGTAGATTAGCCATTAATTTTTGTAGCAATTCATTATAAGTAATGGAGTCTCCATCGTTCCAGTGTCGTAGTACCAATTTTTTAACCGACATGGAGATGAGAGCCATATAGTACTTCCAGGCAGTGACTTCAACATTTGAATAATCCCCTAGAATACAAATGCTCATTCTAAACAGCTCTTTCAAGCCTAGTAAAGGGTCAGTTCTCCTTTTAATGAGAGTCCATAAAGAAGCTACTTTGGGACATTCCCAGAATATCTGAAGTGGGGTACCCTCTGCTTGCGAACAGCGTCCACATTGCGGGGAGATCGAGCTATTAAATCTAGCCAGTTTTACTGGGGTCATGTATATGTTGTATAATATCTGAAATTGCATTAGTCAGAGCATTTCCTGGGTAATAAATTTGTGGCAGCCTTTCCATAGGGCTGTCTGGTTAATGGATACATCGGGCAGGGCAGCTGTGTGTTCCAATATGTGCTGGATCCATTAACTGCTGAATAGGCCCATTCATAGAGGATGTGGAATATCTTGGACACAGCATATGGTGCTGCAGCCAAGAGTGCAAGTTCCATCTGGAAACTGACTCTGGGAGCTTGGGGCAGAGAAGATTTGGAGAATTCAATCATCGCATGCTGGAGCTGGAATATTTTGAAAATAGAATTATTCCTGAGACTACACTTTTGGATGATCTCTGGGGAAGTAAGCCAGAAACCGTCACTGTTTGAGAAGTGTTTAATGTCCCTACTAGCCAATTCGAGTAACCAATGTCAGGGGATGGCCTTCTCATCTATTTTTAAATTATGGTTGCCCACTAAAGATTGGTTAATGTCCAGCAAATTATCAAATTTTTAAAAAGACACACAGTTGAGTGTGAATTCTGATGGAGGTCCCAACTGGAGAGAAACACAAGGGGTGGCGGGATTTAGGCTTAACAAATAGAAGAGCAGCTGGTGAAAGGCCGTTTGACTCTATTAATTCTCTCTCTGTCACCAACCAGAGGGGAACATATTAAGACATAACTGGTTGATTCTCTGAAATAGTTCATTTGCAATACTTGCTAGCTTGGCTAGCCCAATAGTATAGCCCTATATGTGGTAGTCGTAACCCTCCCCGATTTTTGGGAGCAGCTAACTTATGATATGCTATCCTCGGGGCTTTGCCGGCCCAAACAAACTCGGTGATATACCTGTGGGCCTTTTTGAACCAATGGAGGGGCAACCATACATTTAGCAGGTTAAGGGGGTAGAAAAGGCATGGTAGAATGTTCATCTTCACTAGATTAATCCTACCCCATAAAGTAAGGGCAAAAGGACCATCTCTTCATGTCTTGATAAACTTCTTGAAGGGTGTCATCCAGGTTTAATTTCTTAAGTCTGGATTCACTTCTAGTGAGGTCTATCCCCAGATATCTTAGGGACTTGGAGGTCCAGGAGAGGCCGAAAGCTATAATTTCACTTTTTTGAGCTCTGTGGTTCAGGGGAAAGACCGCTGTTTTCTCAACATTATTCTTACATCGAAACATAGGCTTTGACGGCAGATAAGGACCGCTTGGCCCACCTAGTCTGCCCATTTCCCTACCTACGGGATAAGCTGCAGAGCCTAGTTAACCAACAGCCTATTTCTTCTTACCCCTCTTATGTTTGTCCCATGTATTCTTGAATTCTCCAACAGTTTTAGACCTCACAACCTCCTCATTAAGGCTGTTCCATGCGTCCACCACCCTCTCTGCCTCTCTGTGAAAAAATATTTCCTCACGTTGCCCCTGAACTGCACCCCCCCATCTTTAAATTGCGTCCCCTTGTTCTTGCACATCTTTTTCTGAAAGATGCTACCCTCTTGGACTTCGTTGATTCCACTGAGGTACCTAAAAGTTTCTATCATGCCACCCCTTGTCCCTCCTTTCCTCAAGGATATACATATTAAGCTCCTTTAGTCTCTCCTCATATGGCTTCTCTTGCAGACCCTGCACCATTTTAGTTGCCTTCCTCTGGACTGCCTCTATCCTGTCTATGTCCTTGCGGAGATGGTCTCTCCAGAACTGGACGACACCAACTGTCTGTACAGAGGGATAACAACTTCCTGTTTTCTGCTGGTGATGCCTCTCCCTGTACATCCCAGTATACCCCCAGCCCTCCCTACTGCCTTCTCACATTGCTTGCTAACCTTAAGGTCATCTGATATGATTACCCCCAGGTCCCTTTCCATTTTTGTTGTTGTTACTACCCCCCCATTGTGTAATCTTCCTCTGGTTTTTTGTTTCCCATGTGCATTATTTTGCGCTTCTTTGCTTTGCTTTATTTATAGTTGGACAACAAGTTAAATTCCTTGAGTACGCTCAGTATGGAAGGGATGGACGTGGTAGGGTTATAGGTTGGATGTACAGATTGGATGGAGCTAATCAGTCTGGAAGCTTCTTGTTTTTTTAACTCTAAGGGCAAGAAGCCGACCGGCTTTCTCTCCTTGATCTGTGTATTTGACCTTGGATTTCAGAATGGCATATTCAGCCTTCTGTCGGAGAAGGCCAGAATAAGTATCTCTGAGCTTGATGAGATCCAAACAAAACTTCCCTGAGTGAGACGATAGTTGGGTTTCCATGGCTCTTAGTTGGGAAAGTGTGGCAATTAACTGTTTATCCCTCTTCTTTTTCCAGGTGGAAGCAATGCTAATGAGAACCCTCTGAGATAGGCTTTCAACGCACCCCATTCTATATCAGGTTTACCTGTGGACCCCTGGTTAGTGTCTGCAAACTGGTCGATGTGTTCCGAGATAAGGCAAACTGATTCAGCCTCCTTGAGGATTTGGTCGTTTAATCTCCAGATCCCTACACTTTCAGGGAGTGCGGAGAAGGTGATTTTACTCACAGCCACTGCATGGTCTGAAAATGAACCTGGAACAATTTCCACATCCAGGACTCCCAGCAACATCAAATGGGAGAGGAGGAGGTAGTTGATGCAGGACGAAGACCCATGCACCAAGGATATAAACTGGGTTTCTATCTGTAGGGTGGAGAACTCTCCAAATATCACATAGGCCCAGATGATCAACCGGGTCCCACAGAACCCATTGTGCTGGGGAAAGGCCTTTAATTCCCTTCCCAGAATGGTCTAGCTCAGGGTCAAAGGGGGAGATTCCAATCCCAACCTAATAATATCAGTAGGTCTATAAAGGGGGATAAGATGTTTACTAGCTCATAAAGAATGGGGGTGAGTCGAGATTCAGACAATATATACTGCCTAGGAGAAGTTCTGTTGTGTGGAGAAGACCTTTAACAAAAATGTACCTACCCAAGGGGTCACAAATGGATTGGGTACATACGAAAGGGACTGATCTGGCTATCAGAATCATCACCCCTCAGCTTTGGGTATTCCCCCGTGGAAAAAACTTGGCCTATGAACTGCCTCCTTAGTTTGTTCACTTCTGAGTCTAATAAATGCAATTCTTGGAGGAAAAACCACATCCCATTTCAGGAGGCTTAGATGTTTAAGGATTTTATATTGTTTGGTCTTTTGCCTCGTACCACTGACATTCCATGTGGAAAAAGTGAGGTGTCTAAACATTACCTCAATCATAATACAAAATGAAGCCAATCTGGCAGGGAGTGGATGGTGTCACTACTATGCAAACCTTGATTTGTGGATGCCATACCCAACCCTCCCTCCCTCACTCTCCCCTCCCAGAGCCCAACCCACTCTGTGTCCCAGTAATGAGAACTGTTTTGAACCAGTAATCCTATGAAAACCCTGCAACACCCTTTCACCCTTGCCCATATCTTCAGTAAGATGAATAAACATATATACAAAGTAGTAAGGATAACCCCCTTCCCCCACTATGCTTGGCCCATGATAAACAGATCACCGACTTCCATCCTTCCCTCCAGCCACCCAACTGTTTCATAACCCATAGGGGCACAGAATCCAAGACAGCATGGGTTTAAAAAAGGAAGGTCCTGTCATACTAATCTCATAAATTTTTTTTGACTGGGTAACCAGAGTGGTGGACCAAGGGGGAGCAGTTGATGTTGCCTACCTTGACTTCAGCAAAGCTTTCGACACTGTTCCACATAGAAGAGTGATAAATAAGCTGGGTAGGCTCGGGTTGGGTCAGAAGTTGGTCAAATGGGTGGCAAACTGGTTGACGGGCAGAAAACAGAGAGTGATGGTAAATGGTATACAATCAGAAGAGATGCAAGTCACAAGTTGGGTACCTCAGGGATCAGTCCTGGGGCTAGTCCTCTTTAATATCTTCATTAGTGACATTGCAGATGGACTGGAGGGTAAGACTTGTCTGTTTGCAGGTGACACCAAGATCTGCAACAGAGTAGATGATCCAGATGGAGTGGGCAGAATGAGAAGAGATCTGGATAAACTAGCAAAATGGTCGGAAGAGTGGCAACTGGAATTTAATGCAAAGAAGTGCAAGATCATGCACATAGGGAAGAGAAACCCTGAAGCCAACTATAGGCTGGGAGGGGAGTTGCTGGAGTCACAAAGGAAGAAAGAGACTTGGGCATCATCATCACCGATGACCTGAAATCATCCAAGCAGACCTCTAAAGCAGTAGGTAAGGCTAGGGGGATGTTAGGGTGTGTTAGTAGGGGTATCACAAGTCGTAAGAGGGAGGTAATAATCCCTCTTGACAAGATACTGGTTAGGCCCCATCTGGAGTACTGTGTGCAGTACTGGAGGCCACACCTTCACAAGTACATTAACCAAACTGAGGCAGTCCAGAGAAGGGCAACCAAAATATTGCAGGGAGTGCATCAGAAGACATATGAGGACAGATTAACAGAGCTCAATATGTATACCCTAGAGCAAAGGAGGGAGAGAGGTGATATGATCGAAACATTCAAACACCTTAAGGGCATTAACAAGGTGAAAGAGTTTAACATGTTTCAATATAAGAAAAATAGCAGGACAAGAGGACACAGCATGAGATTAGAGGGAGGCCGATTAAGGGGTAATGTGAGGAAGTTCTTTTTCAAAGAAAGGGTTGTGGATGCATGGAACGGCCTACCTCAGGAGTGGAGGCTATGAATACAGTGCAGGGCTTCAAACAGGCATGGTATAGGCATAAGGGAGCAATACAGATGAGTATGACTAGATAGGCCATTGACAGCGCAAAGTCCAATGACACATTCATAAGGTAGAAAAAGAAATGGGCAGACTGGATGGGCCTTGAGGTCCTTATCTGCTGTCAACTTCTGTGTTTCTATAACTCAACAATACTAGTTCCCTTAACAACAAATAAGGTCTATCTGTTATAATACAGCACATTAATAAAGTGAACAAATACACTAGCTCAATTCAGTAACTCTGCAAAGTAGTGTTAACCCTACTGGCCGGTATAAAAATAGTTAAACAGGAAAACCTGTGAGAGAGTTTCAAAACAACAGAACATAGAAAAACCCTCTTCAACGTATTCTCCCAGTTTGAACATAACGTAGTTCTGTCCCCATGAGATCAAAGGTCCTTGAGATAATAAAAAGTGCCCATACTATTTAAGTCCCTGTATCTGAGATGCTGCCCAAGTAGTGAAAACAAAATTAACTCTTAGCAAGAGCATAACTGCTACTCCTGTGAAAGTCCCTCAGCGATTATGAAATCTACCAGATCGGTTTTAAAATTCAGTTGCGTGTAAACAAAAGGGTATTATGCAAACAGAATGCAGGAACCGGAGTGTTTCCATGCTGATTAGGTTGCTACCCCACCTAGTCCCTCATTTTAAGCATCACACTCAGAGGGTGAAAGTTCACAAATTAAAACAAACCAGGCAGCATGCAACAGGTTTCCGATATCGTCCTGATGTGAAGTGATCCAGATGACAGGATTAGGGCTCCCCCTAGTGGCATACTATGGGCTGCGTGCTATATCGAGAAGGTGGTACAAGCTGCACGAATGTGCGATTCTCAATATAAGTAGCTTATTTGCTCCTTATAGGCCCAAGATCTACATTTTAAGCAAGACTCCCCTGACGTGGGGACCGCCATCCATATTGTCCGAAAATCGGTCACCTCTACATCCTGACAAAAGGAGAGGTAATGAACCTTGATAATCGGTAGCTTTCAAAAGGGTAACAAAGCATCTACAAAATGTTTAACAGTGGATGCAGGGTAATTCAGGCAGCAAGTCCAAGCGATTTGTATTTCTTAGGAAATATTTCACTATTCACGCTGTATAGATGGTGACTACATTCTGTAATTAGTTAGTTTTGCTCAAGAGCGTAATCACAGTTCAAGGATCTTTAAACAGGTCGGGCATGGCTGATCTGAGCCCGACTGCCGCAGCTTCTGCCTCTTCATAGGTGGAGAGGTTGCCGGACAAAAGTACCTGCAATCTTACGGGGTACCCCATCTGAAATCGGATGCCTGCAGCTATGAGTTTTGAGACCAGGGGTGGAACAATGCTCTTCGTTGCTTCACCGAGGAGGGTAGGTCTTGGGCTACCCTGATCGTGTTGCCCTTCAACTTGATCTCCAGAGTTTCTTCAACTTTTGCCAAGAAATGCTGTCACTCTAAAAAATAATCTCGGGTATGTTTTTTTTTCTGTCACATTGATAGTCGCCGCGCATCTTCGTGGCTTTGTCCGACTGAAGCAATAAACTGGTCTGCCCACCTCGCTTCCTGTGTCTTTTTCTTGTTTTTAATGGGACAGAGTAGGACACAACAGAGACCAGATATCCAAAAGTTAGCACCGACCCCTCCCCCAATACACGCACACGACCATTAGAACAAATAAAGTGCAGACAGGTTTCAAGCGCTGATTGCAGCGCACCTTTTCTTTGAAGCTAAGACCAGTGCTCTGAATCTGCTGTCATACACAGCTCGCAGCTCCATTGGTGCACAGGTGACCCGCCTTGCAGACTCAGAACTGCATTGGCAAGGACAGGCACACACCTCCAGCAAGTCGTATTGTTGCAAGATGTTTCTTGTGCATGCGCGCAAGCAAACATAAAAAGGGAAAATCTTTGCATGCAGAAAACAGGAAATGAGCTGGAGTGGTTGTCTGTGCTTTGAGTGGTCAACATATTACTCTGAAAAGAATGTGATTTGGTAATTTTAATTACTAATTATTGTGTGTTTCACTGACAATAATATTTTTAAAAATCCCGAATGATGAACACAAACATATTTTAGGTGCCCATGATTATGCGTTCATCACTCACATTTTGACATACAGAAACAGAGTAGTTGAAGTATTGGTCCTTGTAAGAACAGATCCAGAAGCAAATGGTTTGATACCTTTTATTGGACCAACATAGATGTTACAAAAAGAAAGCAATGTCTAAGCTTTTGGACCAACCAAGTCCTTCCTCTGAGACTTATGACAATTGTTCAGATAGTCACAATTTATTAACACCCAGATCATACATAAAAAAAACTGAAAAAAAATATCATTGGTTAGAAGTACCTATTTCAAAAAAATCACAAAATCTAAATGGAATGAATAGCATCCCTTTAGCTAGCTATCACTGAGAATCTTTTCAAGGTCAAACCCATATATAAGCCGAACACTCAAGCAGGCAAAGTGTATACTCCAGAAGGCTGCTCTGCCAACAAACCTGTCTCCCAACAACCTGGGTCCACAACCAACACCTCAGTCATAGCTGGGTTCACCCACCAGTGACCAGGCTCTATCATTAGTACCTCTGTCTTGTCAGAGTTGAGTCTCAGCTGCCAGTTAGAAGGCATCAAGTCTTGAATCTTGGCCATACAGTTGTTGAGCACCTCCATGGCATCATTTGGCCCGGGAGCAAAAGACATATGCAGCCGGGTCATTTGTATAACAGTGGAAACCCAAGCTGTATCATCTAATGATCTCAATCCAGGGAAGCATGTACACCATGAACAACATAGGTGACAGGACCAAACCCTGGGGAACTCTTTTTCGAGGCATCAGGGAAAAATCCCTCCAAGAGCAAACACTGGATGATCTCGGCAAACACTGGACCAACATTGAGAAATGCAATTCTATCATCACAGCAGCATGCCCTGCAGTGTCTAATTGTACTTCTAAAATAGAATTTAAATATTTGACTCGAAATGAGTGAAAATAAGAAGAAATTATTTTAAAAAGATAAAAAATCAGGCCTTTCATTGAAATATACTACCACTTTAACTTTGAAGACAAAAGATATCATTTATATTCTGGTAACTGGGGGTAGCTAAAACATTAAAAGACAATGAAAACCATGTATGATGTATGATAGAGGGCTATTAACGATGGAATTCAATGAATTCAGATCATTGTTATACTATCATTGTGATGTCAAGAGGTTGTTATACCCTCTTGAGTATGACACAACGATATTATAGCAAAAGAGTGTCTCTGCGCATGCCCACCTCACAGACTTCCGCATTCCAACAAATGGCTGTGGCGGGGGAGAGCTGCAAGAAAGGAAAGTGGCGCAAAAGAAAAATACTAAAAAGTAAGGACTCTTTTTGTTTAACTGGTGCCCATACACTATACAAGCTAATGGATGGACATCAGTTAATAACCAGGCTGAATTCACTTCTCGAGGTTGCTATGTAGCAGTAAACCTCTCAAGCTTCGCTCTCGAGGTTTACAATGCTGCCTGGGCAACCTCTCAAGGTGAATACAGCCTGGTTATTAACCGATGCCCATCCATTATCCTCTATGTGGCATGCATTTTTATTAAGATACATAGATGCTGTCGGCAGATAAGGACTGCTAGTTCCATCCAGTCTGCCCGTTTAAGCTGCCTAATGAAGTGTCCAGTGATCCTGTCTGGTCATTAGCTTTAGCTTTTTCTTCCTATCTCTATTATTCCTTTGTTTCTGTCCCATGCATGTTTGAAGCCTGCCACTGTACAGATTGCCACCACCTCCTGGGGCAGGGTTTTCCATGCATCCACCACCTTTTCCATAAAAAAGAACTTCCTGACATTTCCCCATATGCTGCCAAGCATGTTACCTTTTTGCATTTTAACCCAATACAGTTATTTTAATGGAAATGTGTTAAAAACTGTTGAACCTGCCTGGTTGTTTTTATTTGGGGAGGGGGTAAATTTCTTTTGAAAACACCCATATATGATTCAAATGTATGTGCTTTTAGGAACTTTTGGAATTTATTTGAGCAGTTTGGGTCTGCCTTTGCCTATGCACTGCATGCGTTGCCTGTCTTTCCTCTCTGTTTATATTATTGTCTCTTTAACTCATCCTTTATCTGTTCCAAAAATAAGGCCCAGTTTAAACGAAAACTTGATTCCTACATTTTAGAAGGACATAAGTTGGTGTACTACAGGTGAATGGACAGGAGCGGTCTATGGGCTTGTACTAGCCTTTTTTGCTCCTTATTCCTTAGTATGAACCTTTCTTTTTCCCATCTTTCCATATATTCAACATTTGTAATGTTTACCATGAAATACAGGGTTTCAAAATTCTGCAGAATTCTACTGGCACGTACACACACACACACACACACACACACACACACACACACGCCTGATGTGGAGCCAGAGCCTCAGTTTTATCTCTAGCAGGTAATCAGCAGAGATTTGCTTGGTAAACCGCTAAAGATAGAAGGAGGACTTTTCAATGTCAACAAATGAATACTAGTAATGACTATAAAAGAAAACAACATTTAATTAATTATTTTGTTTTTTATTTTAGGTAGTTTTATTTTTAGGGTCTATTTGAAAGTTTTTAAATAAGTAAAGGTGGCAACTGTTTGTGATGGAAGGACAGTTCTGGGTGTAGGGGTATTGACTTGCTCATTGTGTGCTGTAGCTAAAAACAAATCAGGTCAGGGTGAAAGTGTATTATGCTGTAATAATGAACAGTAAGTAACCTGACTACTTTGAGTTTCTTTAATTTTTTTTTTACCCATTTGATAATGCACTTTATGAATTATGGACCATAAATGGAGGAAGCTGATTGGCCGAGAGGTTTTTGAAGCTGTGATGATATCGGGCTACATCATCACGGCTTCAGAAAACCTCCGGCCACCAGCCTCCTCACTCCCAGAGTAATGCTCTCCATGTCCCGAGGCGAGTCAAACCTCCAACTGGCTGCTATTAAAAAAGAACTGAAATCCTCACAACTGTTCCCCCTTACATGTCGCCCACTCTCTAAAGAGAAAAAAACATCTTTCACCCTGCTTTCTTTCAGAGCACCAACTACTGCAGCACTCCTGACATCGGTGTTTCACTCCATAAAAACGCATTTCCCCACCACAACAGGCAGCCTCGCGCCAAACAGCAGTTAACAGAAATCTGCAACCCACTCCTCGAATCTTCAAGATCACAAATATAAACCACGATGGCTTACCATCTCTCGTGGATTAAATCTGACTAACACAGACATCAGGAGAAAAAAACTTCCATCACCTTGAGCAGCCACGGTCCATGTCGGTAGGCAGTCTTCCAATAAAACAATCGCAGTACAGTTCAGTAGCAGTTTAAAAACCAAAAATGGAGAACACAGTATAAACTAACGAGCAGACCCCCAGAAGCATACTATTTTGTTTTCCTTTTATGCTACATGTAGGAGAGGGAGGCAGCAGAACACCTAGGAAGACATCCCTACAGTACCTACTACCAGCTCCTACAATAGCGCCTCCTGCTGACCGCAGCCTTAATAGAACTATTTTGTTAAACAGTACTCCTACACTACTCCTTAGAAAGCTTTTTTTTTATATATTTTATTTTTTTGCCAGTTTATTATTTACACAAATTTAGTAATCCAGTTCATAATAGCAATAATGCATGACAGGGTGTGGTATATCATGAGATATCGTCACTTCTCGGGTGGTTGGATGCACTCAGCCTGCGGCCTCATGCCCAACCACCCGAGGTGTGACGATATCTCATGATATACCACACCCTGTCGTGCATTATTGCTTAAATAAGACACTCCACATCATTAGTTGTCTGTGATTAATGTACTTTCATGGGGCAAGCACCTTGTTCCTCACTTCACACCTGGGTGTGCATTACCCCCCCACCCCCGACAACCTATGCCCTGCAGTGTCTTTTTATGTATTGATTTAAATAAACAATTAACTATAACAAACAACTCCATATATACATGGTGTAGGCATGTGATACTTTCTAGTGTCTATTACTAATACTCTAAGAGATGAGATACCACCGAGGTACAGTATTTCACAGGCTTTAAAGTAATCAAAGTAAGTAAGCCCTCTCAACCCTCCATAGTGTTTTGCTTGTTAATAATCAAGAAACCAGCATGAGTTTTTACTCATCTTTATTGTGCAGCCATCTTAAACAAACTGCTCCAGCCAAGCAAACTTCCCATAACACACCCCACACTCTAGGGGCTGTCTACAAATCATCAGCTTCTTACATTTACCTTAGGGACCGTCTAATAAGTATGTTAAATTTCTATAACATCACATCTTCCTCACTTAAAGAAAAGTTCTATATTATTTTCAAACTGAATTATAAGATTACAGTAACATGGCTGAATTATTATTATTACTTTAACTTCTTACAAACTAAGATTTATAATTAAACTAAACCTAATCTTGAGAGGAGAGGTCACTGGTACTTCACTCTCTAGTTGAGTCTTTACCACTCACTCCACTGTACTTATCTAACAAGTTTCAATCAGTCTCTCCGGACATCGAATTTCTCTTTTGGGTCTCGCTTCCTTCTCTGGTGACTTTTCAGTGGATGCACACTGCTCCGAATCGTCCTTGCTATTAGTCTCTTTGGTGTTATCTTGACTGACTGCTGTGAAAGTTGGTAAGTCAACTTCAGTCAAATTGGCATCTTCAGCCTTTGGCAGAAGTCTTAAATTCACACAATTCCTTCTCACCTCCGCTCCTCTTTCTGTTTCAATCTGGTATGACCTTGGTGCGATTTGTGCTTGTACAGTGCCCCTTTGCAGCCACATTCCTTTGTCATAGTCTCTAAGGCGCACTTGATCTCCAGGCCTTAAATCAGATAAGTTTCTTGCTCTCCTGTCACGTAACTGTTTTGCTTTTCCTTTTGTTTTTCTTTGCTTTGTTTCACCTGTTCTGAGTCATGATTCTTCAGAAGCTCTTCATGTATTGGCAGATTTGTCCTGATCCTCCTTCCCACAAGCATTTGCACTGGAGAAAGCCCATTCTGCAATGGTGCACTTCTGTAGATCAGTAGGCTTTTGTAAAAATCTTCTTTTCCATCACGTGTTTTCTTCATGAGACTTTTCACAGTTTTTACTGAGCTCTTTGCCAGTCCATTTAATTTTGGAAAATTGGGACTAGAAGTACTGTGAATTCCCATTCATAGGCAAACTGTTTAAACTCAGCACTGAAAAACTGTGGACCATTATCAGTGAACACTTCATTTGGAACACCATGTCTTGCAAAGATTGACTTCATGCTGGTGATTACAGCTTTACTGGTAGTTGCAGGCAGTGTTGCTACCTCTGGATAATTTGAGTAATAATCTGTTACAACTATATGGGTTTTCCCATTATACTCAAACAAGTTGGCACCTACTTTCTGATATGGTCTGCCTGGCACTGGATGAGGACATAACAGCTGGCTTAGCTGCTTTGGTCTGTAGGTGAGACACAATTCACAGGTTGCAGTTACGTGGGCAATATCTTGATTCATTCTCGGCTAATACATTACTTCTCTGGCTCTTCGCTTGCATTTTTCTTCTCCTAAGTGCCCTTCATGTATTTTGCGTAGCATTTCTTTGCGCAGTTTTCCTGGCATAACAAATGTGTTGCCTTTGAAAATAATATAATTGACAACAGATAGGACACATCTACACATCCAAAAATCATGAATAGACAATGGACAGGCACTTTTCTGCTTCAGCCAGCCTTTTAATATGGTATTTCTCAGGATTCTCATTGTTTCATCTGCCTCTGTTTCTCTTCTGATCTGCTCTTGTCTCTCATTGGACACATGAAGAGAGGTCACGATCATGTCAACATATGCCTTTATTTCTCTGTCTGTTTGACTTTCCGGGCTTTCACTCTTGTCTACAGCATGTGAAAGTGTGTCAGCAGCATACATGTACTTTCCAGGACTATAGATCAACTGAACATTGTACTTTTGTAATCTAATTAGCATTCTCTGTATTCTCATTGGACAGTCATTTAGAGACTTGGCCATTATAGCTACTGAAGGCCTGTGGTCTGTTTCCACTGTGAAGGCCTGACCATACACATACTGATGAAATCACTCACAAGCGTAAGTTATTGCTAATAACTCTTTTTCTATTTGGGCATACCTTGTCTCGGTGCTCGCCAAGGCTTTGGAAGCGTATGCTACAGGTTGCCAGATTCCTTCATAATTTTGCAGAAGTATTGAGTCCAAGCCAAACTGTGAAGCATGAGCTGATATTCTTGTTTCTTTAGCAGAATCATAGAATCTTAACACTGGTTCTTCTGTAATAACCTTCTTCAGATCTTTCCAGCTTTGCTCCTGTTCATGTGACCACATCCATTCATTTTTCTGCTCCAACAGCCATCTGAGTGGGGCTGATCATGCTGAAAGTTAAGGGATAAACTTCTCTAGGTAATTAATCATCCCTAAGAACCTCCTGACATCATCTTTGCAGCTGGGCTTTTGCATATTCACTATCGCAGATGTCTTCTTAGGGTCAGGTTTAATGCCCTGATCTGTAACAATATCACCCACAAAGGTCAGTGCTTTTACACAAAACTCACATTTTTCTTTGAGTTTAAGATTTACTTTTCTTGTCAGACCCAGCACTTGTCTCAATCTGAAGTCATGTTCATCTTTTGTGGACCCCACACAATGATGTCATCCATCATGGTTTCAACACCTGGAATGTGCTCAAAAATCATATGAATTATTTTATGGTAAACTTCTGGAGTGGACAGTATCCCATACAGCAGACAAATAAATCTGTATCTTCCTTCTGGAGTATTAAACGTGCATAACTTTGAACTAGCCTTATCTTGCTTCATTTGCCAAAATCCTGAAGAAGCATCCAGTTTGCTAAACCATTTAGCACCAGCAAACTGTGACATTATTTCTTCTCTGCTAGGTAACTTGAAATGCTCCCTTTTTATAGCTCTGTTTAAGTCTCTGGGATCAAGACATATTCTGAACTGGCCATTTTTCTTCTCAACTATGACTAAAGCACTCACCCAGTCTGTAGGTTCATCAATTCTTTTGATTACACCTGTGGCTTCCATGCGATTCAGCTCTTCTTTCAGTTTGTCCCTCAGTGTGAATGGCACTTTCCTGCAGGGGTGTATTATGGGTGGCACTTGGTCATCTACGTTTATTTTGTACTCCCCAGGCAAACATCCTAGACCATTGAACACATCGCTATACTCTATAAATAATGATTCACATTTAGCTTCAGCTTGCGATGTCACAACAAACACTGTTTTCACTAAATTGAGTTTCTCACAGGCACTTATGCCTAGAATTGGTTGCACATCCTTCTCTACAATTAACAGAGACACCTTGAACTGCTTGCCTTTGTGCTTCAGAGCTGCCATGCAGCTCCCTTTTACTGGAATATTCTCTCCTGTGTAACCAGTTACTTTTATCTTGGCTGGGTGAATTTTAGATTTTACATGCAGAGTTTCATAGTCTTGCAATGAAATCAGGTTCACCCGTGCTCCTGTGTCAAGCTTGAATGGTATGATGGTCTTATTCACAGTTAAAGATACAATCCATTCCTTTTTTTCAGAAACACACAGCTCTACGGAATCTACAAAGAACTCTTCCAGCTCATCTTCTTCGACAGTGTGAACTTTATTTTGTTTACTTTTTATTTTGTAGCATTTAGCAAAATGGTTATTTTTGTCACACTTACTGCAGGACTTCCCATAGGCAGGAGAAGCTTTGGGGTTATGGTTATTTTCACATCTACCACATGTTTTCTGATTAGGCTGCTGCTCCTTTTGCTGCTTTGTTTTAGAAAAATATTTTTTGTTTATCTCCAGCTTCTTTAGTGCATGCACAGCACCCTCGTTTTCTTTGTTCAGCTCTTTAGCCTGTGATTTGGTAATTTCAGCAACTCTACACATGTTTATAGCTTTGTCCAAAGTTAAATCTTGCTCTCTAAGCAGTCTTTCTCTGAGCCCATTGTCTGTGATTCCACATATAATTCTATCCTTAATCAATGATTCTTTCAGATCTCCAAACTCACACGTTTTGCAGAGCGAATGTAACTCTGTTAAATACTGATCAAAGCTATCACCCTTTTTCTTGTCGCATGTGAAAAACTTGTATCTCTCGTAAGTTACGTTTTGTTTCAGTACAAAGTACTTTTCAAATTTTTTCATAATTACATGAAGATCCATGTTTTCACCCTCATTGAACTGGAAACTGATGTAAATGTCTAACACATCTTCCCCAACTACATGTAGAAAGATCGAGGGCTTTGTTTTGCCATCTTCGCTTTCAGCACCACTTGCAGTTAAATAAATATTAAACCTTTGTTTAAATCTCTTCCAATTTTTAGCTACATTTCCAGACAATTGCATACCTAATGGAGGATTTAGTTTATCCATCTTTTTTTTTTCTCTCTCGGTTTTTTCACCAGACCGTTGTCTTCTAGAGTTCTTTTTTAAGTTCTTTTCCGTCTTTTCAGATTTTGATATCCACTTCTGACACCATGTTTTGCTTGTTAATAATCAAGAAACCTGCATGAGTTTTTACTCATCTTTATTGTGCAGCCATCTTAAACACACTGCTCCAGCCAAGCAAACTTCCCATAACACTCCACACTCTAGGGGCTGTCTACAAATCATCAGCTTCTTACATTTACCTTAGGGACCGTCCAATAAGTATGTTAAATTCCTATAACATCACACATAGTTCAGGCCCCTCTCTGGGGTTGGTTCATCTAGTTTCATTACAATGTTATGTTCAATCTGTTGTTGTACTTTATCCCAGGATGTAGAAGAGATTGTGTCCCAAACACCCACTTTTGTTATTTTGCACTTTTGCCATGTTGTACTATCTTTGTTTGTACCTTATTTATTCATTTATTTTTTGTTGACTGGGTAAGTGCACTAGACAAATTCTTGCCTATTTTCAGGCACAGCCCAGGGAAGGAGGATACAGATGAATGCCAACTGATCTTGAACCAGATTAAGCTGTTGGTGGTATTTTTTAATGAGTGGGAGGACATTTGGTCAGGGCACCAGGGAAATTCCCCTACTCTTTTTTTTTAGAGGTGGGGTGGTACTAGGGGATGATGGTATCCCAAACAAATTTTGTAAAGTTTTTGCAGGAATAGTGTCTATCTTTCTGGTAAGGGTATTTAATTATATGTTGGAAGCCAAGAATGTGCCAGCAGACTTTACTTTAGGAACTGTAATTTTCTTGTTTAAATCAGGGGACAAAAATGTGTTGGAAAATTGGAGACCAATAAGTGTCCTGAACTCAGGCTTTAAGATCCTAGCCCAGGTTTTACAGAGAAGGTTAAGAGTGGTAGCTGGAGAGATGATACATAAAGTGCAAACTTGCGGGATCCCAGGAAGAAACATACAGGAAAATTTGGCACTTATTAGAGATGTAATTCAATATGGGAGGAAAATTCAGAGTAAAGCATATGTGATAGCGGTAGATCAGAGTAAGGCCTTTGACTGAGTAAACCATGAATTGTTATTCTTGGTGTTAGAGAAATATGGGATCCCGTGGGAGTTTCGGGAATGGGTAAAGTTGTTATATGAAAAGGCAGTTATTCAAACAGAAATGGGGAGGGTGGTAAACTAATTAGGATTCAAACTGGGGTTAGGCAAGGGTGCCCCCATAAGCCCATTACTGTACACTTTTGCTATTGATCCTTTGGTAAGGACTGTAATAGGTATGAGAGAAATCAGAGGTATAAAAGGGATTCACATTAGGGATGTGATAAAAGTATTGGCCTATGGAGATGATTTGAGTATCTTTGTGGAGACTCTAGAAGATGTAAGTCATTTAATAAGGGTATTGGAAAAGTTTTCTACGGTAGCCGGGGTAAGAATAAATGTGAATAAGAGTGGAGGGATGTGGTTTATTACAAAAGAAACACCAATCATAGGAGAGGGAGGTTTGATTATATCAAATGAAAACATGAACGCATTAGGAGTCTCTTTTGGGGAGGGGATATGGGAAAGGAAAACTGGAATGAGGTATTTGAGGTAGCAAAAAGAAAGGTAGCAAGATGGAAAACATGGAAGATGTGAAAATTAAAGTGGGTGCATGTGGCAAAACAATTTTTAATACCTTGCTTTTTATATGTTGCATGGGTGTTTCCTTTGCCTGTGGAATTTGAAGCAAGAATATTAAAATTATTCTTTTAGTTAATATGGGGGAACAGGTTGAATCCCATTAAATGAGAAATATTGTATAGAAATAAGAAGCAGGGATTCTTAGGGATGGCAAATCCTATAATTTTTTTCCACACTTTGTTTTGGTACTCAAACCTGTATGAGATCTTTGTTAAACAACAGGAACTAAGTAGTAAATGGGGAGTGAATGTTCTGGGAAATTGGATTTGGGAATGGACAGAAGAAACACTAAGAGGGATTCATATAAGAGAAATACCAGAATATTACAGAATAGCAATTAAAAAAATGATGAGGTGGAAATAACAAGATCACAAATGGAGGGGAACACTAGAAAAGGGATGTATAGACAAATTGTGGAAGAAACAGGAGCTGGAGACCCAGTCTTTAAAAGAGGTGGGCCAGGAGAAACAAAGTTTGTGTATGGTATGTTAAATAACCCAAGGATACCGCTGAAAATTTGGGACAATCAGTGGTTGATGGCTTATGGAAGGGTAGGAGTAAAGGGAAACCAGAAGCACAAAGCCATAGAAGAACGGAATTGTTTATATCCAGGATGTGGAAATTTGGAGGAAACGCAAGAACACTTCTTGTTTGATTGTAAATATGCTAAGGGATTATGGTTGCATTTAGCAGTGGAGTGGAAGTTGCCATGGCTGAAATCTTTATCGTATAAAAACCTAGTGTTAGGAATTGTTCAAGTTTAAAGACCAATATCACCTTCCAACATTGCAAATACTTTTTGCGTGTCTGAAATACTATATGTGGCAGAGTCATTGCCAGCTGTTGTTTCAGCAGAGGGAAACCTCATTCAAGGGGGTAGGAAATCTGTGTGAATCGGGTTTGAGAGATGTTTACAGAAATGGATGTAGAACCCACCCCAGGAAGAAAGTAAACATGCGGTGGTGAGGGCTATCCTTTTTTATTAAATATGCTTTGAAGACAAAGAGGAAAAAAAGGAGGAGAGGTAAATTAGAGGGGAGCAACTTCCTTTTGGGGGGCTTGGGGTAAGTTTTGAGGGACGTTTTTGGTAAGACTTTCTTCTGCTAAAACTTATTATGACTATTATTCGATGGAAAAATAAGATGGTGAAGTTTGTGATAAGATATGAGGCAATACTTTATTATAATTTTTTTTTTTTATGTTTCTGGGTGAAGAAATATATATGCTTCGTATATTTTGTTGTGATTTTTGTGAAATAAAAAATTCCCCTACTCTTTTAGTGGGGGGGGGTATTTTAATATGTATTATTTAATGTGTGATGTTAATGTACGATGTAATACTTTGTTATGTTTTTTATTTTCTTCATTAAGGTTTTTTTATGAAGTAATACATTTATGTATATTTAGTTTTCAGTTTTTGAATAAAAAAAAATCCCCTACTCTTTTAGTGGGATGGGGAGGAGGGTTTGTATAAATATGAATTACTTATGGTTGCAGTTAATGTATGATGTAATATTTATGTTCTGATTTTCTTTTCATTATGATTTTATATGATGTAATACAATTTTTTGATATTTTGTTTTGAAAAAAAAATTCCCCTACTTTTTTCGAGAAGTGCCATGGGATCTTTAATATCCACCTGAACAGGTAGAAGGGACCTCGGTTTAACGTCTCATCAAACAGATGGTATCTCAGGAGTGCAGCACCCCCCTCATGCTGCACTGTAATGTCAGTATTGGGATATTAACCCAATTGCCTGGTATGGGGATAGAACCCACAGCCTTCTGATCTTCCAGCCTCAGAGGCAAGTGTGCTACCTGATGAACCACTGACGCCTCAGTACTATTGTAGTTTCTTGATTGTGTCTCCACTGCCCTCCCCTGGGTCACATCTGGAAATGAGCCTTGGCTTAGTGTGCCTCTCCTGGTCACCAATTTTTAAATAAATAAAATTAAATAAATAATGCAGATGACAAACTCAGTCTCAGCTGCAGCTCATCTTATCTCCAAAACTTGATACATACACTTTTCAAGTTTCTGTATAAACCTTGATGATGCTGTGTGATGATAAATACACAGATATAACTAGGCATTTATGCTTGACATAGACTTCATACAGTCAAGATTATTTTTATCAAAATATTTAATAAGATTTAAAAACAAAGCTGAAAGGTTCAAATCTTTCACTAATATATGAGGATCAAACCCACTCATAAAAGAGATGCTGAAATAATGCTTTAGGCCACAGAGCCTCTACAGCCCTGAGGCTTGCATATGATTTATTTTTATTTTGCCTACTTGGCTACAGGGGCGGGGTCATGGGTTTTTTGAGTTTCTCCTCATTACTCAGGGCCCCAGATCATGGATGCACATGCACACGGAGCTGAGCATGCGCACTGAGACTCCAGTGAGGCCGCTTCCCTCTATCCGGCCTAGTACCAGGTTCCCCTGTGCCTTGGTGCTGCCATCTAGCCTCCACCAGGTGGCAGCCAAGAGCCAGGGAAACCTCATGTCCCTCCCTGGGAGATGAAAGCTGCCTTGTGGCAGCTTGATTCAGCTCCCCCCAGGCCTGTTCCTGGGGACCCAAGCTCGCTCCCGAACTCAGGTTGCCAGCGTAGCGCAAGGTGTGGCATTCAATGCCTCAACCATCAGTGCCACGGAGCTGACTCTTGCATATAATTTACTAAGTTTAAACAAAAAATAAGCCTGAAGTAGGACATAAATATATGTGATCTGATAAACACAGTACAATTTCTCTTAAGACAGCATTGAGTCATTCAGAAAAAGTTCAAAGGTCCCAACATTTTAGAGAACTATGGGAATGGAGCTCGCTGACAGAAGAAACACTGAGGTAAAGCCTCTGGCCATAAAGTTATCTAGGAAATATTGATTGTAAGCCACAAAATCCTAAAATCATGCAGAAATATCCATGAACCCTGTTTAAATGTCACATGTTCATTGCTGTTCATGATTATTTCACTGTTGTTCACACTTATTTAATTACTATTAGTCAGGAATCATTGAACAATGAAGGGGGCGCTGTGGAGCAGTAAGAGGGCAGCAGCACTTTAGAGTGGCTACCAATCTACCTTGTGTAAAAACGCTGAACAACCCACCTCTTCTTACCATAGCTAACTGTAAAATAATTAAAGACCTGTAAGAAGGTGCTGGCGAGAAGATGGGGCCAAAAAGAGAAGGAAAGAGAATGTTGCATAGCCTAGAGCCATTCTTTTTTCTTTTGCATCATTTCTTTTTCCACCCCTACGTGCCCAGGATCCACCACTCCTTTGGGCAGCCACGGTCTCCAATGTCCACCTAATACTCCTCTCCCTGGAGCCCACCTTACCTCATATAGCAGCCTGACCCCCGGCATAGCCCAGTGTAACCCTTCACCAGGTGGGTCCCCCTCCTCCGAGGGGGAAGGCACCAGTGGGGGGATACCCAGCACACTCTTCTCTCTGCCCCAGGGTGCTGCTGAGGTAGGTAGAACTTCCATGGGAGGCTCTTCGGAGGTGTCGATAGGCCGGTCACCATCATCCAGACAATCCTGGGTTGTTTTCTGTTTTTCTTGGTTCCTCCCTCTGCTGCGACGCTCATGCAGTGCTCCCTCTCTCCACCAGGGGCCGCTGCAGAGTGACAAGATCCCGCTACCCACCCCAGGAGAGGAGAGCAGTCCTATTGACGCTCAATCCTCTCCTCCCCTGCCAACTCCTGGTATCCCAAGTCCGGTTCCTAACCTGAGTCGCCGGCATGGTTCGAGGTAAGGCACCAGCACCTCAGCCCTCTTCGCCACTGGGCCGGCCACCTAGAATCATTCTTATCTCCTGCAGTTTCTACCACTGGACCAGGGCCTGCAGCAGTGGTGGCATCCTCAGCCTCAGAAATTCCCACCACCCAGATCTTGGTGATGTTGTCCAAGATACAAGAGACAGGGGAGGATACAAATAGAGGTCTGTCCACTGTGGAGACAAAGCTCACAGATAACGATCGCCTCATACAGGAGAATGCAACTGCCATTAAAAATCTACAAGAGTCACAAATTCACCAGACCAACTGTAATGCGGCCTATGTTTGCGACCTCTCCCTATTGAAGGCTAAGGTGGAGAACCTCGAAAATGCCCAAAGACAAGCCAATATCCGTATAGTGGGATTTCCCCCAGATATGCTACAGCTGCTGAACTTTTACTTGTAGTCAGTAGATTGATCTTTGATGATTTAAAGCTGCTACTGTCAGATTCTGGTATATGCATAACGAGATTTTGCCATTCCCCAGAGAAACTGATTGAGAGGAAATGCCCAGCCGAGACCAACGATGGCGACTGCCAGTCTATCGGTGCCAGAGTCTAGGATCTCACTCCTGCAGGTGGCCAGAGCCAGAGGAGAGGCTGTTTGGGGGAGAAGCTGCATGGGATTCTTTCCAGACTTGTCGTCCCAGACACAAAACAGAAAGAAAGAATTGCAGAATGTAAAAAAAAACAAAACCTGTTGTGGCATGGCATAGAAGCTAGACTAAACTTCCCAGTGCAGCTCCAAACCTGACATGATTCTAAGTCTCATGTCTTTCTAGATCCCACTGCAGCTGCTCAATTTGCCAAAAAAAACTTATGGCTACACTAAATCCTCCAGATCCCATGTCAGATGAAGAGGGATGATGCACTGCTTTTTCTTTATTGGATTTAACTCTGTGCCCATGTTGGGGAACGGGACTGTCTCACATTATTAAAAGCCGCTAATGACTCGGACTAAAAGTCTAAACCCTGTTTCAGGACTTTATGTTTTGTTCTCAGAGAGGGGTCATTGATTAGTGTTGTAATTTCCTCTTGTTTGATTTATCTTCAGAGTGCATGCCGTTATATTGAGATACAAAGCATAGTTCCTGCATAAGTTAAATGTTTTGCTGCTCCATTTGACAGACCTAACTCTGTTCTTCTTTAGACTAACGTAGCAGGGGTCATATTAGTATGGAGAGCATGATCACCACTCAGTTTGTGGACTTAAATAATGCTATTTACTGTCTATCCTGTACCTTTAGTGCAGATTGTATTCTGTCATAGACTAAAGGGTTTAATTATAACTTAGCTGAGACCAGGCAATCTTTTGCATATCCTGCCTTCTAATGTTTTAGTCATCCAGCCCACCACACTATTCCAATTCTGCAAGTGGACTTCTATCTTGGTTTATAGATGTGTAGGTGTCAGTAATGTGGTGAGAGCAACACTGACCTACAGGATAACTAGTTCAACATTTACTCCCTTGTCTCTACCCGGATAGCTTTGCACAATGCCTGGACTTACATCTGCTTTGACCTTAGAACTAATGCTAAATAACTGTACATTCATAGTGCAAGGCTGTGTCATATATCTCCTTTTGTTTTATGCATGTTTCAGTGAATGCTGTACAATCATAACATTTTGTAAATAAAGAATTAAAAAAAAAGGAATCATTGAACAGCCACTTCATTTTTTTTGCCTTTCTTGTATTGAGTACTCTCTACCCCCCTTTCCCCAGGACACATTTGCAAACAAGCTGTTACCAGCTAAATACATCTTTCCTCATAAAACTTTTGGAAGGCAGTATGGCGCAGTGGGTTAAGGCTCTGAGCTGCAAATCTGGAGACCTGGGTTTGAATCCCACAGCCCCCTAGGTGCATACGGTGTGACCCTGAGCAAGTCACTTAACTTCCTTGTGCTCCCAGGATGTACCTGCAAACAAGCTTTCAGCTTAGTGTGTCTCACCTGGTAAAATAATTGGAATAAATAATGCACACAACATAAAAACCTAAATGAGTAATATATTACACAAACTGCACAGTATTCGTTCTCAGTAACTTACAAATATGTGACCTTGGAAACTGGGAGATAGAAGGCTCCACTTGGAGCAAAATCTTGCATCTCAGCTGCATTATCCTGGGTAGAAAAACTGAAAAAAAAATAAAAATTAAAAATAGTATATACAGCAGAAACCATCACAGTACTATATAGTATTAATATATTTCCAAAGATATTGTGACATGGAGAAATAGTAGATAAAACATTTTAAATAAAATACTTTAAGCTAGTGTTTGGTTTAACGAGTCATTTTAAAGCAGCAGCATTTGTTAATCATCATGTCATTTTTAGGGCTGCAGTGGGCAGAGCCCTGCAGCCCTCGTGTGAGCAAAAAAGAACTCCAATATGACCCAACAACAATTTAGGAGTTGCATCACAGTTGCCTCCGTGGTCTGTGAAGCACTCCACTGTGTCAATGCAGTCTTCTCACAGGCACTTTTTTCTGCCATCCATAGGTCCCGTTTGTGCTGTTTCCTCACCGCCACTATGGCCTGAGTCCCTCATGCTGTTTCAGTATTCATCCATCCCCACATAATGTTTGTCCTTGTAAAGAGAGGCCAGAGGAGATGAGATGTGGAACCACTTGAAGCCGCAATGAAAATGTGTGCGCTGGCGGTCTGCTCATGCGCGTTGGTGTGCATCTGTTTTCTTGCTGTGACAGTGGTGCATCAGAATCCCCCGGTGCTCCTGGACCCCGAGATCACTTAGTTTGGGTCTGGAGACATGAAGGCCACAGTGCAGAAGCCATAAAACTAACTGTTTAAAGAGCACCAATGACCACGCTTGGACTGAATATATATGTAATAATGAGCTGTACATGCATATTAATGAACCCTATTCATGAGCAGCTCTTGTTATGCATATATTCGGTCCCAGAGCAGTCACTGGTGCTCTTTAAACAAATAGTTTTGCAGCTTCTGCACTCCAGCCCTTGTGTGTCTGGACCACAAATGAACTCGGGGTCCAGAAGCACCAGGGAGCTCCTGAGAAGAAACGGATGCACACCGGTGCACATGTGTGGACCACCAGCTTACCCATTCACAGTGCGACTGCAAGTGGTTCTGCATCTCTGCTCTTCTGGCCCCTCTTCCACAACCTCAGCTGAGGCCCTATTGACTCTGGCCAGAGTTTTTTTAGTAGACATGTATTCTCGCACATACATCACTATGCCAATCTTTCTTTTCATTTTCTTTCATTTCTGAACTGAGATATATGATTCTGGAGTTTGTAAAACTTTCTTGCTCCCTTGCAGTGCTCACCATGAACAAAATAAACATCTTGGTGTGGTGCAGTGCTGTTTACCACCGGAAACATGTAGTAACACAACCGTAATCCAAAATGTGACTCTAGGACTGGAAGCCAAAAGGTACCCTCAACAGGATGGATTTTTCAATATTATGAGTGGCTGTTATCAGTAGGGACTAGAGCAGGTAATTACAAAAATAGTTTTAAAAGCTGTTTTTTTTTTTATATCGGAGAAAATTAAAACAATACCAGTTATGAATCTAAGGATGTCAGGGATAGATTTTTGCCAACAAACACTGCTGCTTTAAACTAATTTTCTATGGCAGAAAAAAAAAAACCTGGCGCAGAATTTCCAGGGATGCTAGCAGAATTGTTTAATAGTTATAAATTCTATTGAGGCCTCTGGAGACACAGAACATTCATTTTCTTTTCAGGCAAAAAGTGTTGAGCAATATGCAGGAATGTCCAATTTACACCTGCACATGTTTTGAAGTTCTAGCCCAGAATCTCTGGAACTAAAAAATCAGAAAGTCCAGCTGTCCTGCAGCATCTGCTGTACAATTCAGCACTAATTGTCATTAGGATTTAGCTGTAGATAGTAAGACTTGATCCTTCAACCCCAAACAAGTAGTTCTGAGCTGCTAGGTCCTAAAAATTGCCTGCAGTTGCAGCCGACAGACAAATGCACACACATCCTCCATCTAAGAAGGCAGTGGAGTCTAGTGGTTACACACTGGACTGTGAAATTAAAGACTGCAGGTTCAAATCCCCCCACAGATCTTGCATTGCCCTATGACCTTGTTCAAGTCATGTGGCCTCACATTCTTTATTCCTGCCAATAATCTACTTTTCTATCCCGGCTGTAGCAGTATAACATGAGGTAGGAGCAGGACTCCACTGAGAACAAGCTGGCATGACTTGCTTGGCAGATCCTTTGCGAAAAAAAAAAAAAATCCAACAAATAAAACACCTAACCACAGATAAGGTAAAGCCCAGGATAATTCTGCTTTTTTGCTTAACGTCTGATTTTGGAAGCATATTCATTTTAGATGACTTCAGGGTGAAATAAAGTTGATTGATGAACTCCCCAAGTTGTGTTGAAGTGTTACAAGGCTACACAGAGTACCTGAAGGAATGTCCAGCTGGTGAGCAAAGTGCAGTAACTGTTTCTCTCTCAGGCACAGGGAACTGGAAGGATCTTAGAGTGTGCCTGACTGCCAGAATAAACAACAATGACATCATCACCAACAATCCTACAATGTTACAGTGTTCACAGCATCTCGATAGGTTATGCCACGGCCTGACAAAAATCATGTTTCACCTGATGGGACCTTACATATGAATAACTTGGAAGACTGTGCACATACAGATTACACGTGACTGCATTTTAAAATACTCCATAGAACTGGCTTCAAAATGGGCTCTTTGTGAGGTCCAAATGGATTCAAATATTAAGACCTGTTTCAAAGTTACAAAAAGGAGATGTAAGGCAGAATGGATCAGATAGGGAGAGTCTAAAAGGTCAGTCAAATTCCACAATCAGGGATGAGAGGGATATCATTTAGTCTGTCTGTCTGTTAATCTATCTATACCTGTCTGTCTATCTATCTATCTATCTACAGACTGTATCTATCTACCTATCTAGCTATCTGTCTCTCTCTATCTATAGACAGTGTCTATCTATTTACAGACAGAATCTATCTATATCTATCTAGCGACAGTATCTATTCATTTACAGACAGTATCTATCTATATATCTATCTATAGACAGTGTCTATCTATGTATCGACAGTATCTATCTATTTACAGACAGTATCTGTCTATCTCTATCTATCTATCTATCGACAGTATCTATTTACAGACAAATCTATCTGTCTATTTACAGACAGTCTGTCTGTCTGTCTGTCTATCTATCTATCTATCTATCTATCTATCTATCTATCTATCTATCTATCTATCTTTAATATATGGATGTTCAATTTAATAGGTTTGTAAAGCATACAAAATAAATCCGGTAATACCCTCAAAGATTCAGTGATAATAGTATTGTCAATCACTGGTAATAGTATTGTCAATCACTGGTAATACTACAGTTTTGCGTTGATAATAGTATTGTTACAAGCTTCCGAAAAGATACCTCCTGCCCCCACATCATAAGCATACCTCCTCATTGGCTGCTTTTCCTGTGTGGGCGGGCAGAACAGTTTAAAAAACATGGTGGCCCTTCTCTCGCTTCCCGAGAGCGAACTCGGTCATCACGCTTATCGTTTTTTATTTTACTTTTTTCCCCTCAGCAAATGAAAATATCTGGTTGATCCTGCTATTCCAGACCTGAAGAGCAGAACAGACAGCTCAACCCACAGCGTAGGACAGTGCGGCGGTCGACTAGTACAAAGTCAGTTCTCCACTGAAACGGTCGACCGCCAGTTTGAAACAAACTTCGCATCCATATATTAAAAAAAATAATCGATAGGTTTGTGTGTCCATTACCAGGGAGTACTGGCATCTCGAGGTTCTGGACACATTGGAACCTCTCGAGCTTTGCTCTCAAGGTTCATGTGCCCAGAAACTCTCAATGCTATTACTCCCCGGTCATGGACACAAACCTATCGGTTATTCTCTCTATCTATCTATCTATCTATCTATCTATCTATCTATCTATCTATCTATCTATCTATCTATCTATTTACAGACAGTATCTATCTGTCTGTCTATCTATCTATCTATAGACAGTGTCTGTCTATCTATCTATCTATATACAGTGTCTATCTATCTGTTTACAGACAGTATCTATCTGTCTATCTATCTATCTATAGACAGTGTTTATCTATCTATAGACAGTGTATATCTATCTATCTATCGACAGTATCTATCTATCTATAGTGTCTATCTATCTATCTCTATCTATCTATTCACATATTGTATCTATCTATAGACAGTATCTATCTATAGACATTATCTCTTTAGATATCTCTATCCCTCTATCTATCGATCTACAGACAGTATCTATCTATTGACAGTCTATCTATCTACAGACAGTATCTATCTATCTACAGACAGTGTTTATCTATCGATAGACAGTGTATATCTATCTATCGACAGTATCTATTTACAGACAGTATCTATATGTCTATCTGTCTATCTATCTATCTATAGACAGTGTCTATCTATCTCTCTATCTCTATCTATTCACAAACAGTATCTATCAATAGACAGTATCTATCAATAGACATTATCTCTCTATATATCTCTCTCTCTCTATCTACAGACAGTATCTATCTATTGACAGTCTATCTATCTATCTATCTATCTATCTATCTATCTATCTATCTATCTATCTATCTGTCTGATAGTAGAAATATAGAAGTTGTTGGCAGATGAGGACCACTTGGCCCACCTAGTCTGTCCTAAATTCCCTGTCTATAGTGCCACTGGAGACCCTACGTGGACTCTGGCTTACACCCCCCAGTCGCTTTTAAGATTCCCCCATGTCTATCCCATGCATTCTGAAATCCTGTGACCATTCTAGCCCCACCACATTCTCCGGGAGGCTGTTCCAAATGCCCAGCACCCTCTCAATGAAGGAGTACTTCCTCACCTTTCCTCTCAGCCTTCCCCCTTCCAGTTTCATATTGTGACCCCTTGTCCCTGAGTATATTTTCCTTTGGAAAATGCTCCCTTCCTGTACTTTGTTTATTCCTGTTAGGTATGTGAATGTTTTTATCATATCCCCCTGTTCCCTCCTGTCTTCTAGGGAGTACATATTTAAATTCTTAAGCCTTTCTTCATAGGGCTTCTGATGCAGGCCCTGCACCATTTTGGTTACCCTCCTTTGCACTGCTTCCTCCTGTCAGAGATGGGATCTTGAGAACTGTACATAGTACTTGAGGTGGGGTCTCACCACTGATATATACAAGGGTATTAGTATCAACCTTTTCCTGCTGGTGAGACCCCTCCCCATGTATTCAAGCATTCCTCTAGCCTTTCCACTGCCTTTCCACACTGTTTACCCACCTTCAGGTCATCAGAAATGATAACCCCCAGGTCTCTTTCCTGCTTTGTGACTGCTAATATTCCCCCACCCTGAGCTGGTACTCTGTCCCCAGGTGTTTGTGCCGTAAGTGCATGATTTTGCACTTTTTTGTGTTGAATCGTATCTGCCAAACTTGTGACCATTCTTCTAACTTCTATAGATTCTCTCTCATTCTTTCAACCCTCCTCCCCAGTGTGTCTACCGTGTTGCAGATTTTTGTGTCATCTGTAAATAGGCACACCTTCCCCACCAGTCCTTCTGCAATGTCACTAATAATACTGACCCCTGTGGCACCCTGCTAGTCACCTTGCCCTCCCCAGAGTGTACCCCATTTACCACCACTCTTTGGCGCCTATCACTAAGCCAACTCTCCACCCATTTCACTCCTAGTCTACTCAGTTTGCTTACCAACCTTCTATGTGAAACAGTGTAGAAGGCCTTGCTGAAATCCAGATAGGCCACGTCAACCGCCCCTTCCTGGTCCAGTTCCTTTGTTACCCAGTTGAAGGACTTGATCAGGTTTGTCTGGCAGGACCTCTCCCCAGAAAATCCATGTTGTCTCAGATCTTGTAGACTGCTGGTAACAAGGTATTCTGCAATCCTTTCCTTCAGTGGTGATTCCATTACTTTTCCCACTACTAAAGTCAGGCTGACTGGCCTGTAATTTTCTGCCTCCTCCATATTTCCACTTCTGTGGAGTGGGACAACATCTGCCCTCCTTCAGTCCTCCGGTACCTCCCCTGTTTCTAGTGACTGGTTGAACAGGGCTGTCAGAGGTGCAGCCAGCTCCTCTCTGAGCTCTCTTAGCAACATGGGGTGCATTGCATCTGGACCCATTGTCTTGTCTACATTTAGCTTTGACAACTCCCTTAGGACTCTTTCCACTGTGAAACGGCTAGTGTCCACTTCCTGACTCTTTATGCCCTTGTCTTGTAACAAAGGCTTGTTTCCCACCCCCTCCTCCATGAATACTGAACAGAAGTATTTATTAAATATGGTTGCTTTTTGGTGGTCCTCTTCTACAGAACCCCCCTTTCAGTCTTACTATCCCTCCCTTGGACTTCCTTTTTAAACTAATAGAAACACAGAAACATAGAATGTGTTGGCAGATAGGTACTATATGGCTCACCTTGTCTGCACATTTCCCTACTCACTGCTGCAGCCCCAGATCCCATTTGATCTGCAGCTGTCCTGCTCTGCACATCTCCAGGGTACCCTTATGTCTATCCCATGCACTCTTGAATCCCAGTATTGTTTTCACCCCACCACTTCTGCTGGAAGGCTGTTTCATGGTTCCATCACCTTTCAGTGAAAAAGTACTTCCTAACATTACCTCTGAGCCTTCCGCCCTTCAGCCTCCCATCATGCCCCCTTGTTCTTGTGCAGAGTTTTCTCTGAAATAACTTTCTACCTGTACCCTGTTTATTCCCCTAAGGTTATTGAAAGTCTCTATCATATCTCCTCTCCCTTTTTTCCTCCAGTGATTAGATATTGAGGTCCTTAAGCCTTTCCTCGTAGGGCTTCTGGTGCAGTCCATGCACCATCTTTGTTGCCCTTCTCTGGACTGCTCTGTTTTCTGAATGTACTTCCGGAGATGTGGTCTCCAGAACTGGACAGAGTACTCCAGCTGTGGCTTCACCAGTGATCTGTACAGTTGCATCACCACCTCTTTCCTTCTGCTTGTTATACCCCACCCTATGCACCCCAGCATTCTGTTTGCTCTCCCCACCACCTTTTCACACTGTTTGGTCACCTTCAGGTCATCAGATATGATAACCCCCAGGTCTCTATCCTGACTTGTGGTGACCAGAATTTCCCCACCCATCCTGTACTTCTCCATTGGATTCCTGTGACCCAGGTGCATGATCTTGCACTTTTTTTGCATTGAAGCTCAACTGCCAGACATCCGACCACTCCTCTAACAGGCTTAGGTCCTTTCTCATTTTTTCCACCCCTTCCAGTGAGTCCACTTTGTTGCAGATCCTGGTGTCATCTGCAAAGAAGCACACCTTTCTCTCCAGACACTCTGCAGTGTCGCTAATGATGACATTGAATAGGACTGGCCCCAGCACGGACACCTGTGGCACCCTGCTGGTCACCTCCCTCTCCTCAGATTTCATGCCATTAACTACCACCCTGTGTGTCCTGTCCCATAGCCAGTTCCCAACCCACTTTATCACCGTAGGATCCACTCCCAGGCTCCCCAATTTATTTAGCAATCTCCTGTGTGGGACAGTGTCCAAGGCCTTGAACTAATGTATCTAAAAATGGTTTATCCCTTTTTTACTGATTTGGCTGTATTTTCTTCAGTTTTCACTTTTCACCTGCCTTCCCTGCCTAACTTTGTTTCTGCTATCCATCTATACTTCCTCTGTCTGTCTATCTATCTATCTATCTATCTATCTCTCTATCTACAGACCATATCTGTCTGTCTATCTGTCTATCGACTGTATCTATCTATCTATTTATCTCTCTATCTACAGACCATATCTGTCTGCCTGTCTGTCTGTCTATCTATCTCTCTCTCTCTTTCTTAGGGATGATAGTATTCTGTGAAATCTGTTCCATTTGCATCCATTAGACTATCAGAAATTCCTATTCTTAGTCTGATTTGGCAACTGACTACTACTTAAGCCTTTCGCCATTCAGTGCACAAAGAAAAAGGAGAGTCGCTAAAGAGCAAAGACCTCTTCCTTTCCCTCGCTCTTGTTTATCCCAGAATACCTTACATTATGTTAATGCTGCTATGGAAGGGGGTTCCCCACCCTCCATTTAGCTAAGCTGTCATCTCGGTGGCACTGGTGGACTGTGTGGAGGCAAGAAGTGAGGGTCTGGTCTGGCTTTTGAAGTTCAGAAAGAAAATACTCAATAGTCCTACTGGGGTACACTGTTCTCTATGATCTGATGTCATGGCAGGCATGACCAACAGACACCCCAGTACAGGCCGCTGCTAAGTCCCCCCCCCCCCACTATAGCCAGCCTGCTGGTCTCGACTCTTGACTCCAACTTTCAGGCCAGACCAATTAGTAGACATAGTAAAAATAAGGAATTCTTCTTTCCTTTCAAATAGCCACTGAGCCAAGAAGCCATCATGGTCTTCTTGCCATGACTGACATGGGCGAAATAACACAGGAGGTGACTCACCTGGACAACACCCTTGGTTTCAGCTACTAAATCAGATGTTGTACTGAGAAAGGCATCTGTGGGTAGCCCAGGGTGCTATGATCGACCACCTTTGTTGTCACAGGTCACTCCAAGGAGGTGAAGAAGCTACTGGATTCCATGGAGTTGGGAGGATGGGGAATCTTGATTTTTATTACATCTGTGTCTATCATATGCTTCACCAGTTGAAGTCTTCCCATAGTAGCACTTTGCCAGTGGAGTGATGCTAAATGAAGCTTTTTAAAAAAAAAATCAAATAAAACATTAAAACCGCTCCCACCCATATAGTACTTTTATCCGTCTTCCTCTCCCAGTCCTGACAAATAAAAAGGTTCACCTGTCCCCACCTTCATAGTATCTAACCCACCCAGGTATCCTGTGATATGTACTAGTTGCAAGTGGGTGCCTACCATAATGGCGACCCACTTGTGGCGCATATCGACAGGGCGAAGGAGTAAGGAGGGCCACCTGATGGGGGGGGGTTGCGAATGGTGACAGGATGTTGCTATACATACACATGCACGGGGGAGGGAAATGAGCATGCTAAGTGAGGGGCAGGAGGGTTTGTGATGGGTGGTGATACAGTGAGCTGCCGAGCTGGCTCTGTGGCATGGTGGGCGGGTGGTTGCTGGCCTGGGGTGGATAGGATGCAGGGTTCGGTTCTGGGCGCAAGTATGTTTTGTTGCACCTCGCCTGAGTATTTTTTTTTATTTTACACTGTTGCACCCCCCTGACATGGACCCACCTGGAGTTGAGAATCTAATAGTAGAGGGGTGTGGGGAATGCAGGCCACCTTATGACATTAAAATTTAAAGTCCTTTGTGCCATTTCCTTGGTCCCCGGGCTATACATCACCAAAATTAAATTTCGGCAATGTACACTCCCCATAATGATGGTCGCCTTTCAGCGATTGCCCTTATGACATAGGACCACCCACCCACCCACCTCCCAGCCACATAGTCCTTCTGTTCTACCCATCCTGCTCTCCCAGCCCCAACTAATAAAAAGGTTCACCTGTTCCTACCCTCAAAGTACCTAACCCACCCACCCACCTCCCCAATTCCACAAAGTGAAGCATAGTGTAAGGCTAAGTCAAGCCTAGCCACCAGTCAGTGTAAATACCTTCCCCAGAAACAAGCCACTCAGTCTAAGTCTGCTCAAGTGTGCAGCTAGCACCCTAATTTGCAGCTGCCCCACCCCTCCCATTTATGATCTCACTGCCACCCCCCCACCCTCAGTTTCCCTTGTTCCCTGTCCCATGCCCTTTTGAAACTGTTCACAGATTTACGTGATACCACCCATTCTGGAAAGGAATTCCATTTTTCTACCACCCTCTCTGTGAAACAATGTTTCCTCATTTCCTTCCTAAATCTTCCCCCCTCTATTCTTAGTGCATGCCCCCTGGTGACCCTCCCTCCCCTTAACTTAAAGACCCCATCCGCCCCATCCTTACTGATTCCCCTCAGATACTTGAATGTCCCTATCATGTCCCCCCTGTTCATTCTATCCCCCAGGGTGTACATATTCATGTCTCTCAGCCTGCTGTCATAGTCTGTCCCTTCCTTTCCATATATCATCTTTGTTGCCCTCCTCTGCACCCCTTCCAGTAGCCTGATATCATGCTTTAGGTATGGCCTCCAAAACTGCACACAATACTCTTAAGTGCGGCCTTACCAGCGACCTATAGAGGGGCAAAATCACCTCTCTTCACCAGGATGAAAAAACCCTAGCTATGTACGCCAGCATTTTGTTCACTTTTGCAGCCACTCTCCTGCACTGGGCAGTGTTGTCCATGGTACTTGTTATCATTAACCTTAGGTCCTTCTCCTCCTCCTCAGTGATCCCCAGCTTACTCCCCCCAGACAGTATTCTCTCCTTGGGTTCTTCACCCCAAAGTGCATAACCTTACACTTCTTTGCATTGAACCCCAGCTGCCACCTCTCTGACCACTCCTCTAGCTTGCTTAGGTGCCCCTGCAGCTGCTTCCACCCTCCTCTCCATTCACCTCAGCTCCGATTTTGTTGTCGTCAGCAAACAGACTTATCTTGCTCACCACCCCATGTGCAATGTCTCATATGAAGAGCCCAAACAATACTAGCCCCAACACAGGACCCTGTGCCACCCCACTCGTCACCAGCCTTGGAGTTGAGTGCTCCTCTCTCACCACCACCCACTGCAGCCTCCCACTCAGCCAGCTTGTAATCCAGTTCATCATTTTTGGCCCCACCCCTACACCAGTAAGCTTCCCCCCAAGCCACCCATGAGGCACAGAATCGAAGGCCTTGCTTATGTCCAAGTAAAGAACATCCATCGCATGACCCTTATCCAGCTCACCTGTCACCCAGTCATAATATTTTATCAGGTTAGTTTGACAAGACTTCCCTGAAACAAACCCATGCTGCCTCACATCCTGAAGGCCATTGTCCTCCAGGTACAATACCAGATTTTCATTTAGTATTGTCTCCATGAGTTTGCACACTATGGAGGTGAGACTTACCAGGTGATAATTACCTGGTTCATCCCTTGGTCTGCTCTTGTGTAACGGTATTACATGTGTCATCCTCCAGTCCAGTGGCACACATCCTGACTCCAGTGAGGTGCTGTACAGATCCGACAGTGGCTCCGCCAACTCCTCTGCCATCTCCCTCAGCACCCTGGGGTGGATACCATCCAGCCCTGGTGCCTTGTCTACCTTCAGTGCCCTCAGTCCCTCTAGGACTCTACTTGCCTCAATTCTTCCATCTGTTGCTTCCTCTCCCCCTGTCCCCACCCTCCCAGCCCATGGTGGTAGCAGTCCCCCCTTTTCTTCTGTGAACACTGAGCAAAAATATTCATTCAGTGCTTCAGCCTGCTTATCACCCTTTCCGTCCACTCCCACACCCTTTTATCCTCACTATTGTCTCCTTGCACTTCCTTTTCTCCTGATGTATTTGAAAAAGTCTGTCTCCCAATTCCCTATATGCTAATCTCAGCTCCCTCTGGGCCTTGTCTTCTCTCACTTTTCTGGTCACCTCCCTGGACCATCTTGCATACTCCTCCTTGTCCACTTCCTTCCCTGTTCTTCCATACCTCTGGTGCACCTCTGATTTTGCTCTCACCACCTCCACTACCTCGCTGTTCAACCAGCATGGTTTTCTTGCTCTGCTCCTCTTACTCTGTGTCTTGGTGCAGGAGTCTGTTGCCTCTTTAATCCCCCTTTTAATAATATCCCATTTCTGTTCTGCATCCATCTCCTGCCTTACACCCTCTGGTTTCCCTTTCAGTACTTCCTGCATCCTCACAAAATCTGCCCCCCTGAAGTTTACTACCTGAGTAACTGATTTCTCTGGCTCCCCGCACATCGTGATATTAAACCACACCGTTTGGTGATCGCTGTCCGCTAGTGGGTCCTCCACCTTTATTTCCCTTACTGCCTCCCCATTTGACAACACCAGATCTAAAGTGTTTATTAGCCTAGTAGGTACACTAACCAGCTGTGTCAGTAGTATCCAGTTTTACATGCAAGCAATGTCTTGACCTTAGCACCATGAAATGAAAGTTCTGAAAGCAGCATTTTTGTGAGTCAGTGTGATATCCCTGGTATGTGAGCTAAGTAAGAGTGCAAAACATCTGTTGTTTTCCACTGCTTTGGCACACTGCTGTGCCACTCTGAGGTTATCAGATATACTAATCCCAAAGTCCCTTTCCCACTTAAAGACTGACAGTACCTCCCCCCCATCCTGTACTCATTTATTGGGTTTCTGTGCCCTAGGTGCATCATTTTGCACTTTTTGGCATTGAACCCCAACTGCCATGCTCTTGACCACTTCTTGGGCTTCCCAAGATCCCTACATATCTTTTCTAACCCTTCCTTATTGTCCGCCCTATTACAGATTTAGGTATTGTCTACAAAAAGGCATACATCCCCTTCCAGGTCATCGGCGATGTCACTTATGAAGACGTTGAAGAGGACCTGTCTCAGTGTTGAGCCCTATGGCACCACACTAGTCATTCTCCCATCATTAGAAAGTCACCTGTCAGTTAACCAGTTTCTACCCTGTTCAATGCTTTGGATCCCACCCCTAGGCTTCTCAGTTTCTTAATCAGTCTCCTGTGTGGTGCAGTATCAAAGGCATTGCTAAATTCCAGATAGGCCACGTCCACTGCCCTTCCCTGATCTATTTCCCTGGTCAGCCAGTCGAAGAACACACACGGCTTCATTTGACATGACCCTCCCACCCCCACCCGCGTGAATCTATGCTGCCTTTGGTCATGCAACTCATTGGATTCAAAACACTCTACCAACCTCTGTATCAATGTTTCCCTCAATTTCTCCACCACTGAGGTGAGGCTCACTGGCCTATAGTTACTAGCCTCTTCCCTGCTACCGTCCTTATGTAGAAAGACCACATCTGCTCTCCTCCAGTCCTCTGTAACTATGTCTGGTTCCAGTAAGCTGTTAAATAAGGCCATCAGTGACACAGCCAGCACCTCCCCAAATTCTTTCAGTACCCTTAGGTGTATCCCGTCTGGTCACATACTAACATACTAAAATGCCAGTAGAATAGGCCTAACAGTCTTTCATGTCTGCTTGTTTGGTTAGCCCCCACCCTGGGAGCTGATCTTGCTGCCCCCCTCTCCCTCTCTGGCTTCTCCCTTCCCGGTCCCAGATATTCTCGCTGCACTGGTTTTTGCTTCCAGAACCCTTCTCCTGTACCTGTCCCACGCCCTCTTGAACCCCTCCACCATTTCTGCTTCCACCAGCCCCCTGGGCAGCGCATTCCATGGCTCCACCACCCTCTCAGTGAAGTAGCAACTCCTCCTTTCTCCCCTGAATCTCCCCCCCTCCAGCTTCCACCCATGCCCTCTAGTTGCTCCTCTTCCTTCCTTCTTTTGAAGCACCCTGACTGCTCCTCCCCTGTTAACCCCTTGATGTACCTGAAGACCTCTATCATGTCCCCCCTGTCCCTTCTCTTTTCCAATGTGCACATATTTAACTCCTCGAGCCCCTCCCCATAGGTCCTATCCCCCAAGCCCCAAATCATTTTGGTTGCCCTCCTCTGGACCCTCTCCAGGAGTTCAATTTCCCTCTTTAAATGTGGCCTCCAAAACTGCATGCAGTACTCGAGGTGCAGCCTCACCAAGCAGTTATACAGTGCGAGTATCACTTCCCTCCTTCTGGAGGTGATCCCCCTAGCGATGCATCCAAGCATACTGTTTGCCTTTGCCGCTGTCCTCCTACAAGTCTCCAAGTTGTTCATCTTGACATCCACCACCACCCCCAGGTCTCTGTCAGCCATCGAGACTTGTAACATTCCCCCCCAGGGTGTACACTTGGCCTGGGTTTCTGGCTCCCAGGTGCAGTACTTGCATTTCCCTGCATTGAACCTCAGGTTCCGCTTTCTAGACCACGTTTCCAGAGCCTCCAGGTCCCCCTGTAGGGCCACCCTCCCCTCCTCCCCATCCACCACTGCCCCCAGTTTTGAGTCATCCGCAAAGAGACTCATCTCACTCCTGACACCCTTCCTTATGTCAGAGACATAGGTGTTGAACAGGAGGGGTTCAAGGACCAATCCCTGAGGGACTCCACTAATGACCCTCCTTGGGGATGAGACTATCCTGCCAACCACGACCCTCTGGGTCCGGTTCTGGAGCCAATTTCCTATCCATCTGATCATCACGGTTCCCCATCTTGTTTTTTACAAACATCACAGACATCTGGGGTTGCCAGCAGATAAAGGCCTAGAGGTCTATCAAGTCTGTTCAGAATGTGCAGCTAGCACCCTTTATTCTGCAGCTGCCCCTCCCTTCCACCCCTTCCCCTTCATTAACCCTCCCCTTGTCCTGTCCCATCCTTGTTTGAAGCAGTCCACTGTTCTACTGCATACCACTTCTGCAGGTAACGCATTCCACCCAGCCACCACCCTCTCTGTAAAAAAGTGTTTCCTCATCTCCCTCCTGAACCTTCCTCGCTCCAGTCTCATATCATGGCCCCTGGTGGCCCTCCCCTTCCTTACTTTGAACAGCCCCTCTGTACCTGTCTTGTTTATTCCTTTCCTGTATTTAAAGGTTTCAATCATGTCACCTATGTCTCTCCTCTCCTCCAGTGAGTACATGTTCAACTCCTTCAACCTCCTCTCGTATGATAAGTTCCCCAGCCCCTTGATAATCTTGGTCGCCCTGCGCTGCACCCCCTCCAGTAACTTAATGTCCCTCTTCAGATACGGACGCCAGTACTGCATGCAGTACTCCAGGTGTGGTCTAACTAATGACCTATACAGTGGCAGAATCACCTCCTCCCTCCTCGAGGATATACCCCTTGCAATACAACCCAGCATTTTGTTGGCCTTTGCAGCTGCCTTCCTACATTGTGCCAGTTGTTCATTGACCCTGTAATGAGCACACCCAGATCCTTCTCCTCCCTCTGTCTGGGCTAGCTGCACTCCCCCTAGCTGGTAACTCCTCCTTGGGTTCTTCATCCCAAAATGCAGCACCTTGCACTTTTTGGCATTAAACCCAGATTGCCAGGTGTCTGACCAGGTTTCAAGCTTTGCCAGATCATCCTGCAACCCCTGCCATCCCCCTAGGTCATCCACCACTGCGCCAACCTTGGTATCATCAGCAAACAGACTGATCTTGCTCTTGATGTCCCATGATATGTCTGCAATGAATATCCCAAACAACACTGGTCCCAACACCGAGCCCTGTGGGACACCGCTCATCACTGCCCTTGGGTGTGAGAGCTCCCCACCCACTACCACCCTCTGTTGCCTTCCCTGCAGCCAGTTTCCTACCCATCTCACCAGTTTTGCACTCGCCCCTGTGCCTACTAACTTCCTTCCCAGCCTTCCATGTGGCACCGAGTCGAATGCCTTACTGAAGTCCAGATACAGGACATCCACTGCATGGCCCCTGTCCAGTTGCCTAGTTACCCAGTCATAGAACTCGACCAGATTGGTTTGGCAGGATCTGCCATGTATGAAGCCATGCTGTCTGCTGTTCTGTATTCCTTTGGCCTCTAGGAGGGCCACCAGCCTCTCCTTCAGGATAGTCTCCATTAGCTTACCCATAATGGATGTGAGACTCACTGGTCTGTAGTTTCCCGGTTCATCCTTGGGGCCACTCTTGTGGAGGGGCACCACATAAGCCATCCTCCTGTCCTGAGGTACACACCCCAAATGTAGTGAGGCATTAAATAGGTCTGCCAAAGGTCCTGCAAGGACCTCTGCCAGCTCCTTCAGTACCCTGGGGTGGATGCCATCTGGGCCTGGCACCTTGTCCACCCTCTGTGCCTTCAAACCCTCTCAAACTCTGCCCTCCATGATTTCCCCATATGTCACCACTCCCCCCCTGCTTCTGCCATTTCTCCCACCTTGCGTGTCCCTTCTCTCTTTAGTAAATACTGAGCAGAAGTACTCATTTAGTGCTTCTGCCTTATCGCACCCTGCTTCCACCCAACCCCTCCTTTCTAATCCTTACTATGTGGTCCTTACAGCTCCTTTTCTCCCTGATGTACTTAAAGAAGTCCTTCTCCCCCTTCTTAATGCCTTGTGCCAGCCTGAGTTCCGTAGATGCTTTGGCTCCCCTTACTGCCCTTGTCACCTCCTTCGATTCTGTCAAGCACTGCTCTCTGTCCTCCCCCCTCCCTGTTTTCTTGTACTTCCTAAAGACAGCTCTTTTCCTCCTTTCCTTTTCCATGACCTCCTTGCTCAACCAGATTGGTTTCTTAGCCCTAGCCTTCTTGCTCTGGGCTTTGCAGCAGGTTTTTGTTGCCTTCACTATCCCCAGCTTTATGAGCTCCCACCTCTGGTTAGTATCCATACTAGATTGAATTCTGGCCAGGTACCCTTTTACCACTTCCCCCTCCTCCCAAAGTCGGCCCTCCTGAAGTCCAGCACTCTTGTGCCAGATTCCACTCCTTCCTTGCCCATATCCAATGTGAGCCATACTGAGTGGTGGTCACTCCCTGACAGCGGTTCCTCCACTGTAAGTTCTCTCACAAAGTCCCATTTGCCAGCACAAGGTCAAGGGTATTCCCTAACCTGGTTGGTTCACTGACCATTTGCAGCAGGAAGCTGTCCTGGAAGGCATCCAGCAGTACCTGCTCCCTTCTGTTCCTGGTTGTTGGGGTGCTCCAGTCCACTCCTGGCATGTTGAAGTCCCCCACAATCACCACACTACCCTTATCGCAGGTCCTCCTGATCTGTCCCGCTAGTTCCCTGTCTAACTCCTCCGTCTGAGATGGTGGCCTGTACACCACTCCCATTCTAAGAATCCTATTCTTGGAATCCTGGATTTGCATCCAAATTGACTCCGTACTACCCTCCTCCCCTTCCTCCCTTACACTTCAGTCCTTCCTTCACATATAGTGCCACCCCCTTTCCCAATCATCCTGTCCCTACGAAATAACCTGTACCCTGGTACAGACAGGTCCCAATCATTATATTGGGTGGCCCATGTTTCCGTGATGGCTGCAATGTCCACCTCTCCCTCTGCCATGAGAACTTGTAACTCTGCAGTTTTCCTCCCAAGGCTCCTAGCATTAAGGGTAACCACCTTCCACCCTTCCCCCCCCTCCCATCCTTCCCTACTTTCCTAGCATCACCAATAGTACTTGCCATTTGTCCTTTGTCACTGTTATGGGGGGTAAGCTCATATGATTTCCCAACCTGTGGTCTCTGCATATCTCTTCCCCAACTGCCACCCCCCACTCCTAGTTTAAATTCCCAACTTCCTCTTTATGCTCTTCCATCCTCTGTTTCAACACTTTCTTTCCCTCCTCACTCAAGTGTAGTCTGTCTTTGGCATAGAGGCTACTCCCCCTCAACAGCCCATACCCTTTAGCACAACACCAGGTTCTTAGCCATCCGTTAAATTCCTCAATTCTCAGCTTTCTTGTTGTGCTTGCCTTTGGCACCGGAAGTATCTCGGAAAAAGTTACTAATCTTCCTGCCCCCCTCACATAATTGTGCTAGTTCCTCAAACCTCCTCTGGACTTTATCTACTGTCTTGTCAGCCAGGTCGTTTGTCCCAAGATGTATAATTAAATGAGGCTTGTCCTACCCTTTCTAGTATATTTCAGAACAGACTGTCCCACCCTTTCGCTGTCATTCCTGGCATGGCCTCCACCCAAATGTGACTATGCCTCTTCCTTGCTACCCACCTAACTCCTCTTAGTATTGGAGTCCCCAGCACTAAGATTCCACCACTCTTGCTCCCTGCTTGCTTCCATTCATCTCTCTCTCATTCCCAGCCTCTTCTTTCTCCTGCACATTATTTCTCCTTTACCCCATGTAATTGTCCCAGCAGAACTTCCCCCGCTCCAGTTTGGTCCAGACATTTATCAATTACCTCTAATTTCATCTATTTCCTCCTCCACCTTCTTCCTCTCTAGCAGTGCACAACTATTTTCTGAAGACCTTCACAAATGCCCGCCCCCTCTCTGCATAGTAACCTGTTCTCTCCTTTCCACTCCATGACTTTTGCCACTTCTTCGCCTCCCTCACAAGTCCCTGTCTCCTCCTCCCATTTGTCTTTTGTCTCCTGACCTGGTTTCCCGGCAATCGGTCTTCCTGGCCTGGGCCCCTTTGCCTCTGCTTCCTTCTTCTGACCCTCTCTCACCACTGTTGGCTTAATTCACCTCCCTCATCTCCCCTCTTCCTCCCTCCAGTACTGGGCTAAACCCACCCCAATCTGCCTTGCCTGTCTTAGTTCCTCCTGCAGACCCTCAATCTCCTTTCTAAGTTTTTCTATGTGGTTGCACACTAAACATCCTCCCACACTCCAGGCAATTTTAGAAAGATTGGTGCACTGAGTTGTTGCAGCCACCACCCTACCCATTGCTGTCGTTGCCCACCAGCGACCCCCACCCTTCCAGATGCAGGATACCAAACACTCCCCAAGTCTCCTCTCCTCCTCTATCAGTGCAAAACATTTTCTTTATTTCCCTTACCGCCTTTGTTGCACACGTTTAGATATATTGAGCAACTGCTTTTTATATTCCTATCCTCCTATCCACACTCAAAAAGAGACTTTAAGTAGCCATTGCACAACGCTTCAAACTCCTACTCCTCCTTTCCCCAGTACAATATTAATGCAAAGAAGTAATAATGAAAGCTCCTAGATTTGCATTTACTTCCCTTCCACTGAGAGACCAGTCACCTCTTCACTTGCTGCTGTTCCTTTCCTGGATGTCTGCTTCTGCTATGACAGGTGCATATCATTTGCCTGTTTGAGGAAGTGATGTCAGAACCCCTAGTATTTCCCAGATTATCCAACAGGCCCCCATGAGGAAGAGTCAAACGCCTTGCTGAAGTCACGAAAGAGGACGTCCACTGGTCTACCCCGGTCCAAGGCACTCATCACCGAATAACAGAACTCCACAAGGTTTGTCTGACATTATTTCCCCCAGACGAATCCATGCTGTCTATCATCCAGGCACCCCAACTTTTCCAGGACCCCCTTATCTCTCCTTGACAATGCCCTCCATCACCTTGCCCACCACCGATGTCAGGCTGATGGGCCTGTAGTTCCCTGCCACATCCCTTGATCACTCCTTGTGTATAGGCACTATATGTGCCACCTTCCAGTCCTGGGGCACCCACTCTGTCCTCAGAGAGATGCTGAAGAGCTCCGCCAGAGGTTTCGCCAGGACATCTGCCAGTTTCTTCAGCACTCTGGGATGTAATTTATCTGGCCTTGGTGCTTTTTCCATCTTAAGGGACCTGAGGGCTTCCCTCACTCTCTCTGCCGTGATTTCCACCTCCGCTACCTCATCCCCCTGCTTTGCCTCCCCCCCACCTGCCAGTGATGTTCCCCCTCCCCAGACTTGCCAATTGGTAAGGCCCTCCCCCTCAGTTTCACCATCTCCTCCCATGTATGATGCAGCCCCCCCATTTTCCTTGGTGAAAACTGAGGTGAAGTACTCATTTAGTACTCAGCCTTTCTCCTGGGTCTTGTGCCCATCCTCCCCTGTTTTAATCCTGCTAATCTGCCCTTCACCCTTCGTTGTTTTTCCCAATGTATCTAAAGAACCCCTTGTTCCCTCTCCTAATTTCCCTGGCCAGGTTCTGCTCCTTCCTTGCCTTAGCCACCCTCACCACCCTAGTGGCCCTTCTGGCCATCAGTTCATACTCCCCTTGGTCCCTTTCACTCCTTGAGCACTTGAATTGCCTATAGGCTGTCTTCTTTCCCTTCACCACCTCCTGAACCTCCCTAGTCCACCAGCAGGGTTTTTGAGCCCTACCACATTTTCGTCTAGCTCTTGCACAGGTGCTGGCAGCATCCTGCACCCCCCCCCCGATGATTTCCCACCTACTGTCAGCGTCCATGTCTGGCCCAATCCCATCCAAGTGCTCTTTAAGGATCCTTCCCAATTTCTTGACATCCACCCCCTGAAGTCAGTTACCTCCATCTTTGTGCAGCCTTCTACCCCTCCTAGGTTCAGACAGAACCAGACCGTAGCATGGTCACTCCCCACCAACAGGTCCCTTAACTCCAGGCCCCCAATCTGGTCACTGTCTGCCAGGACCACAACCAGTATCTGGTCCTCCCTGGTCGGTTCCCCCACCTGCTGAGTTAGGAATGCGCCCTGAAAGACATCCAACAACCTCTGTTCCCTGGCCACCGAGGATGTCATAGCCTCCCAGTCTGCTCCTGGCATCTTTAAGTCCCCCAACACCACCACCCTTCCCCTTCCCAATCTGCAGTGTCTCCCAGCATCTGCCACCAGACTCTCCTCCAGCTCCTCCTCCAGCACAGGGGGTCTATACACCACTCCTATTTTTACTCTCTTGCCCCCCCTGTTATCAAGGTGACCCAAATTGCCTCCACAGTTCCCTCCGCCTCCTCTACTCCCCCATGCCAATGCAGTTTTTGACTATCATTGTTACCCCTCCTCCCCTTCCCTCCCCCCGTCCTTCCTGAACATAGTGTAACCCTCCAGGTTCAGGTCCCAGTCGTGTCCTGCAGTGGCTCAGGTCTCAGTGACCACTGCCACATCCACTGCTCCCTCAGTTAGCATCGCCTGGAGCTCAGGCATTTTATTACCCAAGCTCCTGGCATTTAGCAGGACTACCTTCCACCCTTTCCCTATACTTCAATTTCCCCTGCTCGTGTTCCTGTGGGGATTCTGTCTTCCCCTGGTCCACACCATACCAGTTGACCTTTTCCTGCATTCCTCCAACTCCCCAGGAGGGTGGAGACAGAGTCCCTCCTTTATCTGACCCCCCTCGACAGCCTTTTCTCCCATGCCCCTTCACAAGTTTAAACCTCACCTTTCACCAATGAACCCCTCTATTTTCAACTTAAGGATTTCCTTCCCCTCCGAATTGACATGGAGCCTATTTCTAGCATACAGCCCCTTATCCTCCCAAGTCTCCCCCCAATCCCCATCAAACCATACCCTCTGGCCCCACACCACTCCCTGAGCCACTGGTTTATCACCCTAATCTTCCTCTTGTGTTCCCCACTAGCCCTTGGCACTGGCAGGATTTCCGAGAGGGAAACTGCACATCCTATATCATGACAGACTCTGGAAAGCTCCTTCAACCTTGCCTGTATCTCCAGCTCACTATTTTCCTCAATGTCATTGGTACCCAGGTGGACCAGTATGTCCGGGGAACTTCCACAATCCTTTGTCAGCTGATATACCTCATGCTTGGCCCTGTGCACCATTAGTCCAGGGAAGCATTTTGTTCTAACCAGGCAGGATTCTCCCTCCCAATCCCATTTGATCCCCCTGATCATGGAATCACCCAACAGGTGCACTCTGGCTGCCCCTTTTCCCCCATTTCCCCCCTTTCCATGTCCCTCATCCTTTCTACCAGCCCTTCCCCCAGCCGGCTCCTTGCTCCTCCCCCTATCTGGGTGCCACCTACCATGCCCTCCTTATTTAACCTGGCCACCTCTCCCTCCAATCCTATGCCCCTTGTCCTCCTGAATATCCTTCTGTACCTCGCTACCCACATCGTTACTGCTAGTGACTGGTCCTCCCCCCCCCATCTGCTAAACTAGCCTGGCTCATCCTCCCTTCCTTCCCATCTCTGTTCAGCCCCTCCTTGCTTGTCGTGCTCCCTTGGCCTAAACCCTCAGCTCCCTTTACTGTATCCTCCTTGTACTTCTTGTCCTTCTCCTTGCCCTTTCCTGCCAACTGGTCCTTTTCCTTGTGCTTTCCTCCCTCTACCCCTTCATCCTCCTACTCTGATCCCCTGCTCCCCATTTTCCGCATTCCAAGTCCCTGCTTCTCCTGCTATCCAGCCCCTGCCTCCTGCCCCTACTCCCTTTCCATCTCTAACCGCTCTGTCATGGCTGCATCACCCCTCATCCCTGCAGAAGAAGAGAATTGAAGCAGTTACTGAGCTTAAAGTCCGATCCACCTCCCCCCATTTCTTCCTTCTGTCCAGCCCCAGCCATCTGCCTACTTCCCTGAGAATGTCCTCCCTTTGGCCCCCATCTGTGAGGGTCCCAAGTTACCTGCCCGCTTCCTTTGTAGTATTCTCCTTTTGTGCCCCATCTGCCAGGGTCCCTATGCAACCCCAGAGTACTCTCCTGCACTCCTTTCCCTATGCCCCCACCCCTAGTGTTTGGTGCAACCCCGTGGGAGAGCCCCTGCACTATTCCCCAACCATACCTCCCCCCTTCCACCAGCTGTCTCCTAAGCCCCTCAACCTCCTCCCTAAGCTGTGCCAGCTGGTAGCACACCGAGCAACCACCGAAATTCCAAGCCCAGTCCAGTATCACAGCTGCCCCACACCCTGTGCACCCCACCACCCTCCCAAAGATGCCTGCCCTAATGACATGTGGTCCCATCCCCCTCCAAGTAGGTTTCCTTGGGTGAGCCACCAAGTTCCCCACTAGTCCAAGACTTTTAAACTTTCAACACTTGAGTGGCTGAACTTTTTCCCACCTGACAATTAGCCTTAAGAGTTTCCTTAGAGGGGAAGTTTGCAACTGCCTAAGCTCCTCCCTCCCAGCCTTTAAGCTTAACCCCCAGTGACTCATCTGTACTTAAGTGAGAATTTTAAACAGAAATTAACTGAAATGCAAACAACCTTGATTGGCTAGCTGTGTTACTGGCCAAAGACCCACCTCCCACAAGAACAGTCTACAGCTAGCACAGAGAGATTTAAGGATTTGTCTCCCTTTGTTCCAGAGAGTTCTGAAGGAGTTAGGCCAATTTTAAAACCCAACTTACAAACAATAAAAACTTACGGAAACTTAAGACAAAGTTAGCTTTCCAGAACCTCACCACAATTTCAAACTTCAACTGCTACCTCCCTCTACCACAGCCAGAATATAGCCTTGTCAATTTTTAGAGTTGTAAGTCCCTTCAGGACTCTTTCCTTTGAAAAAGGACTTGAGTCCACCTTTCCTCCACCTTTGTATATGCTGTTTCCTGGTGGCTTGTCCCCACTTCCTGCACTGTGAGGACAGAGCAGACGTACCTGTTCATGTTGCCTGCTTTTTCTTAGTCCTCTTCTGCACAGTCTCCCTCTGACACTCTCCTTATCCTCCCTATCCCTCCCCTTGCTTTATTCTTCTTACTTATGTGGCTGAAGAAAGTCTCCATTTCCCACCCCTTTGGCTATCCTTTCTTCCGTCTGCACCTTTGTTACCAGCACTGCATCACCTGAGTCATCACCTTGGCCACTTCCCTAGAGACCATAATGATCTCTTTTTCCTTTTGGTGTTATCAGCTCACTTCATGCAGCAGTTGGTTGCCTTAATAGTGCCCTCCCTTATTTTTTCTCACTGTTCCTCTGCCCATCCCTGGTATCCCCCTCAACTGAGCAGTTTCTGAGGTAGTCTCTCATTTCCTTAAAATCCACCTTTCTAAATCCAGGGCCTTCATCCTTGTGTGGTTTGCCTCTGCTCGCATCTTGATGTAAAACTGCACTGTTTGTTGATTGCTGGTATCCAGGGGACTGCACACTGTGACATCTGCAATACTGTCCCTGTTTGTAAGCACCAGGTCCAGCACTGCCCCATCCCTAGTGGGAATTACGACTCAGACTAACCATTTCTTTTGCATTTCTTTATCATTTGTTCTCTCTGTGTGCATATAATGTATCTCTGTTTTTGTTTTCTGTCACCCCAATTTTAAGGCAACTGTATGTGTTATCATATATTATTTTAGCAAAAGTGTATTTCTGACATTCATAGCTTCATCATCAGTGCATTTTCTAGTTCCTGCAGATATATTTTTAAAACAGCTTTTGTAGCCAATTTTGTAATTAATGACTCAAGTCATTAAAGATGGACACTAACTGCAATTTAAAAAAAATCTCTTCCGTTGGGGTTCATCTTTTAAATATTCATACTAAATTCCCACTGCAGATGTTTTAGCAAGGTGCTACCACATGTTTTGGTTGGTAAGCAGCACAGCACCACACCAAGATATTTAAAGTGATTTACCAGGATTCAGATGTGCATTATATATCCTCCAGGTACCTTATAGTGGTGAAACTCTGTCTCTTTATGTTTTATCATTTTTTGTGACCCACTCTGAGCCTTGTTAGTCAACCAGTGCCCTTGATTAATCTCCAAATGACCATTATTATATATAAAAACATTATTAAAGCTGGCCCAGTGGTGCTGAGGGTTGAGGCGCAGGATGCCACACCTCACGCCATGCTGGGGAACCTGTGTTCCGGAATGAGTGTGGGCCGCCGGGGGTTCAGCAGGGGCAGAGAAGGATTGAGCATCCCAAGGACTGCTGTCCTTCTCTGGGAAGGGGGGACGCCAGCAGCTGGTGAATGCTTTCCCCCTAGAAAAGGTTGGGGGGCAGCTCGCTGATGCTGAAGATGTGGATGAGGGCTGGAGGAGCGCACATGGCAGTGAGTGCACTGCTGCCACTGGCATCATTGCATGCTCCATTCTCGGAGGGGAGAAGAAAATGGGAAAACAAGGGGGTCCTCTACCACAAAAGGATGATGACTGTCCCACTGTAGAACCGCATGGCAAGATGCCTCCCCCAAAAAACTGGATCCGGTCTGGTGGGTCGAGTGGTCTCTCCACCTCCTGCCATGAAGTGTAAGTCGTGGGGGTTAAAGGGGAGAGTGTCTGATACCTGGTACTCTGTGCAGGGGGGTGATGTCAGAGGCAACCTGGTAGAGGACCCCCGGGGAGAAAAAGCACACACAAAAATTCTTAAAGGGGAACTGTCATCAATAATAAATAATAATAATAAATGTATTTATATGGCACCTTTCCAATGCCAAGGCACCTAACAATATAAAAACAAAATATATAACATCAACTAATCAGTTAATACAGATAAAATCAGATACCACTACAACAATTACTCATTTCAGTTAATTATAAAAGCTTTTTAGGTTTTCAAACCCTGTTTAAATTCCTCCACAGTTGCACACTCCTGTAACCGGCGAGGTAGAGAATTCCAAAGGGTGGGGGCTGCATACGCTAAAGTTCTACAACCAGATGACTTTAAATTCACCCTCGAAATATTTAACAACCCCTCATCGGCAGAGCGGAGCGAGTGACCAGAGCGGTAAGAAACCAGAAGCTCTTTCAGATAGTCTGAGCCCTGTCCATGTAGGTCTTTGAAAGTCAGTAAACCGATTTCTTAATATCTGAAAACCCATAAAAAGCTACTTTGATTGAGCCATTGTGTTTATCTGTGTGTCTTTGCAGTCCGGAGTTATTCATATGTAAATCACCCTGTAATTAAGGGCTGGTAGCAGCCATATGTTTTAAGCTCCTGACAGGAAATGATGTCACTGAGAGTCTAGGTCCTCCTTTGACTGTATTTAATCCAACAGGTTAAACAGGAAATTGACTGTTTTATTAAGTGTGTTTTAAGGTGTTATTACAACACTTTCTACATCTGTAATAATTGTTTTGTATGTGCATTGAAACTAGTGAGTTATCACCTTTACATTTCAAACTAATCTATCTTCAGAATTGCTTTAACCTCTACGATATACAGTACTGCCAGTTGAATATGTCAGTACAGATTTCTGGGGCTGCCACAGTACCACCTTCTGTCTTTTTCCATTCCCTCTCTAACAGCCTTTTCTTTTACAATGTTGTGTGTGTGCTCAGTTCTACAAGACGCAAATATGGCTACGTACCAACTGGCCTGGCATCATGGCCTCCCTGTGCTCCCACAACACAACCGGGAACAAGCTGTTGCTCAGTGTGCCTTTACTGGACAAAGACAGTAAAAACGATCTGAGCATGTGTTATGATTCTGAAACTATGCTCTTTCTATCCAGATCTGACTTGAAAAGAAAAAAATAGGACACACTTACTATAGATGGACAGCATTGTTAAAAAAAACATGCATAATCTGAAATGCATCATTAAAAGAGTATTTTACTTCTTTTGATGAAGGTAAAAGAATAACAGTTTCTTATTGAAATACTTTGGATGGAATGGGATTTTGTAATTACAACACTTTCTACATTTATAATATTTGTTTTGTATGTGCAATGAAACTAGTGAGTTACCACATTTATATTTCAAACTGTTAGTAAAAATAAGGGAAAGGGGAAATCGTTTAACCAGGAAAGGCACACTAAGCTGATGCTTGTTTCCAGGTGTGACTTGGGAACACAAGGACATTACGTGACTTGCTCAGGGTCACACAGTATGCAAGTGGGGGCTGTGAGATTCAAACCCAGGTCTCCATGTTTGAAGCTCAGTGCCCTTAACCACTGTGCGACACTGCCTCCTAATAATCCAATAGAATTCGGACATTGTTACGGTAGAAAATCCTATTCCATCTGAAGTATTTCAGAAAGACATTGTTATACTTTTAACTTCATTAAAAGAAGTAAAATACTCTTTAATTAATGGTGATCATTTTTTACATGCAGATAAAGACACTTTTCTCTCCAGTTACAACCTCCCGGTTGATATTTGTGGTTACAACCAGGAGGCTGCAATCAACACCTGTCAATCAAGCGTCACCATGGAAAGATAACTGGCACATAGTTTCACTGTGGGGGGGCTGAACATCCTGCCCAATATGGCGGCTCCATCACCGAGCACCAGTGCCAGCACTCAAGCTTTGCCACACGCTGTTAAAATAAGTAAGGTTTTAAATATTTTTAAATATCTATCTACTTGATCCTGCCTTGAAAATGAAAAAAATCAATCCGGTTGATCCTACCACTCATACCCATTGAGCTTGTCTTACACTATTCAGCAGTGCTGATGGACCGCGACTTTCCAGAATGTCATTACCACTAAAATGTAAAAAAGAAAAGAAAAAAAGGGTGAGACAGGCAGTGTGTGTGTGTGTGTATATATCTGACAAAAGTGCTGCACTAACTGAACTGTGCTGAAAGGGAAAAAAAATATCACCATTAATTAAATAAAATAATATATGGGTGTGTGTGTATAAAAACAGAATTTTACAGACACACTCAGTGTGCAATGCTTTTATAAACCTTTTTGGGTTTATGTTGCATCCCACACCTCGGGTGTGTGTAAAATTTCGGTTACACCCACTCACCCATATATTATTCTATATTTTAATAATGCATTATATCTCGTACCCTTTATAGTACTCCACAGTCAAAACCAGTGGGTATTCCTTGTCCATTCTATGGGTTAATGCACAATCCAATCAAAATCAAACTGGGCGAGGACATCCCCCTTGTCTCATCTGAGGATCTTCAGTTTACTTCGTGCATCAAGATAGGTTGGTCACAACCCACAGCGACTCCCAATAACTCTTACTTCTTCTACAAGGTACAATTTCATGTAAACTACCTAAAAATTTTGGGAAGCAGCCTGGTAGCCAGCATTTAGCAACTAACATGCATGCATTAGAATTCCAAGAAAAAGACAGAATGCAGCATCTATGATGCTTCAGGTATGTTTGTGCACAAAATTAAGGAAGCTGGCAATAAGACAGAGCATGGAACAGGACCCCCTCCTGTAGCAGCTCCTGAACCCCATTTATTCCATTACAATTCAGGCATCTATTATGGCACCCTTTATTTTACACCCTAGGTAGCAGCTGGGCTAAGGTCCCTCCCTTAGCGACCTCTGCTTAGGCACTGAACCCTGCTCTAACCACAGAGCTTATGTTTGGCTGAGGTCCCTCCTACAGCGACCTCTCCAACATCTTGCCATGTACCCCCCTATATATAACTCATGGTCCAAGCTCCAGGCACCCTGGGAGAGCAAAGCATGGGATGAGGCTCTCCTGTAGCTCCTCAGCCAGGCACTGGAACGTTACTGTAAAAACAAACACTGCAGCAGCAAATTCGTGTACCTAGGGGCTGGTATCTCTATCTCCAGTGGCCCTCATCACAGCAGTGGGGCAGATTCATTAATAAGACCCTCCGGAAGCATCCTCCATGTCCAGGGAAAAGACCACGCCCTGTCGAGCCATTTTACGGCTTCTTTGTCTCGGCGGGCAATAAATAAACCTGTACTCTGCAAACCGAGACAACTGGCAGCCATGATCTGCCTCCACACTCTCTTCTGGCAGTTCCATGATGCTCTGCAGTTCCTGCAAGACTGGGAACCACAAGAACCTCTGAGCACTTGCAGATTGAGAGTGAAATCCCACAAGATTATGGCACCATCTTGTATGGGACCCACATAGAGTATACAGGGCCCCCAACTCATGCTGAATCCCATGAGAGCTGGTGGCTGCCATATTGCCTGGGACCACACTATTCCTATTCCCAGGCAGTCATTTCCCTTAAAGGGACAGAGTACAAATATACCACATTGCGGCAAACCAGCAGCAGTTGCTTTTAAAAATGTGTCCATTCAGTACAAAGAGCACATATCTGATGCAATTCTTTCTTCAACCCAACAGGTTTAATATTCAGGCCAGCATCATGAGGAAGTGAAAGACATGCAGAATCTTTTTCCCAGCAGGTGATGAAGAGGACACGACTTGCGCTTTATGCACCCAATGGAGGCTCTGGGGGGATGGAAGAAGGGGAATCGGACACCAAATACCCGCCACCACCAACTGTGCTGCTAGCATTGGATGCAAGCCAAGCACAGCTGCTGTTCCAACTTCTGGAATCACATAAGACAGGCAACCCCATTTCACTGCCACACACACTAAAAGACATGGGGGACGATTCTACCAGGAAGCGACCCAGACTAGAGATGGACAGTACCATGACTGAAACACCAGGGGATCCAGAGGAGGGTGCTGTGGACAAGTCCAGCAGGATGTGCATTGGTGACAACATTGATGAGCCCATAACAATGGTCAGATTGGCACTCAAAATAGCGCAGCAACCCAAATGACCATCCACATCTAAGGACCCCCTACTATCCATGGGGGAACCGGAGGAGATAGTCCACTTCCCAACCTGTAAAACCATCAAAACCCTCCTTAACAAAGAGTATGATGCACCTGACCCCACCAAGTTACTCAAAAGGAGGCTGGTGAATAAATGGTACCCCCTGTCCCAGGCAAGGGCCAAACACTGGGGAAAGTCACCCAATGTTGACCAGCCCATCTCCAAACTCTTAAATGCATGACTATCCCAATCAAGAGTGCACTGGCCCTTAACGACCCTATGGATAAAAAAATAGAAGAGCACCTCAGAAAAATACATGCGGTCTTGGGCATGTTATGGTCAGTGGACACGGCCATGTGGTTCATGTGCAGAGCCCTCCACAGGTGGCTAGACACCCTCACCGAAAAAATCCCAGAGTATTCTCCCCAGGCTGAAGCAGCAGAATGCACAATATAAGCAGTCAAATATATAATGGATGCCTCCTCAGACATCCTCAGATTTGGGTCCTGAGCAACTGTCCTAGCGAACACAGCCAGGAGGGCATTGTGGCTTAAGCTATGGCAAGTGAACAACGAATCCAACAACGCCCTAATGAAACTACCATTCAAAGAGAGAACACTATTTGGGGATAGCTTAACACTGTATCTCAAAAACAGAGAAGGAAAACAAGTGCAGGGAGATAACGGCATCTACTTGCCCTCGAACCTGTCCTTTCACCCCAAAAGTAAATTTTTAAAGCCTAAATCACAAATCTGCAACCCTCAGGGATCCAAACAGTGGAATCAGAGACCCAAATTTCAACTTAGGTCTTGCGACAACAAATCAAAGAAGACCACAGGTGGGCAATATGGCAATGGGGGTAATAAAACAAATTTCAAAGCCCAAGGGAACCAAAAATGAAGGCACACAGGCCAAGGTAAACCCACCATTGGCAGGAAGACTGCAGGGGTTTGCACAATTGGCCCAGACATCGTCAGACAAGTAGGTTCTAGAGGTGGTAACCAGGGGTCACGTAATTGAATCCGAAAGCAAACCAACTCAACACAGGCCCTTTGTTTTCCCTCTACCGAAGTGCCCAAAGAAAGCCCAAGCAATTAACGAAGCAACATGATCTAGTGAAAATGTGGGCTATCATGCCAATCCCTACAGAGAACAAAGACACCAGGGTCTACTCCTTATTCTTTGTTGTCCCAAAGAAAATGGGGGGAATGCGACCCATACTAGACCTTGTGGAGGGGTTGTGGGATAACAGATGGATCACACACCAAATTTCAGGTTCAACACACAACAGAAAAAGAGAATTGGTTATCCCTCTGTACAGACAGTTGGTAAGACCACATCTGGAGTACTGTGTGCAGTTTTGGAGACCTCCTCTACACAAGGACATAGACAGGATGGAAGCAGTCTAGAGGAGGGCAACTAAAATGGTACAGGGTCTGTATCAGAAACCATGTGAAGAGAGACTGTGAGAGCTTAATATGTATACCCTTGATGAAAGGAGGAATGGGAGGACATGATAGAAACTTTCAAGTACCTCAAGGGAATCAACAAAGTCCAGGAGGGTAGCATCTTTCAGAAAAAGAGATGTGTAGGAACAAGGGGGCACAATTTAAAGATAGAGGGGGGGACGGCTCAGGGGTAATGTGAAGACATTTTTTTTTCACAGAGAGAGTGGTGGATGCATGGAACCGCCTTCCTGGGGAGGTTGTTGGGTCTAAAACAGTGGGGGAATTCAAACATGCATGGGACAGACATCAGGCAATTATAGTGGGGGGTAGCTGATCCAGTAGGTGGGGAAATGGGCAGACTGGGTGGGCCAAGTGGTCCTTATCTGCCATCAAAGTCTATGTTTCTATGTTTCTAATCTCTGTGTGATGTTTATTCAAAATACAGGAAATAAGCTTCTGCAATGCCATATTCCTTCTTCAGTACATTAGTTTGCAGCAACAGACTATGTATGTCCTTTCTCTGCACTTAGCCAGGACCTACTGATGCTGATTTCGGATCTAACCACTTTTCAGTGAAAACCCTTCATCCCTATGTGGGACCCATTTGTTTGGGTAGTGGGGGCTCAAAAAGGAAAAAAAAGCTAAAAAGAAAGAACCTCAGTGCAGAAACACAGAAAAAAGGGTTACCCCAACGGGCGTTGGCAACAAATCCAGTTTCAAAGAAATACAACATCATACATACTTCTATAATGCAAAGCATCATGGGATATATGTAAATCACTGTGACAGTTCAGATTTGTTCAGTTTATAGTAATGTACATGCATTTTAAATAGCAGAACTAACTTAATTTCTATAATAGTCACCTAGTACTTTTTACCTTTATCAAAAACACCTAGAGCCACGGTATTTTCAACATTTACAGGCTTCGAAAACATATATATATATTAGAGGCAAAAAACTCCGTTTAATGCATTAGTTAGGGTTGTTCCACAGCGACAAAAGTGAGGAAATTCGCTGTTAGGGTTCAAAACCCTAACTCCGGACCACCCCCCAGCACTACACACACACAGACACACACACACACATTCAAGTATGGGAGGACCAAGTCAACACAACCAATGACAGACATCCAGCAGCAGGTGACAGAAATAACAAACAATTGTCTAAATGTACTACAAGACATCCCCACCCACCTGACCAGGTACTGCATGCTCAGTGGAGATCAACAGCAAAACTGAGGCCATGTACACCAAACGTACACATCCCTGATTGCAGCTGCACACAACGTACCACACTTAGTAGTTGCACAGTTGCACATTACAACAGCAAAACTGAGGCCATGTACACCAAACGTACACATCCCTGATTGCAGCTGCACACAATGTACCACACTTAATAGTTGCATGGCCTTACCTACCGATGCCCCACACCACACCACAACTGGTACTGTGCCGTTATTCAATATAAATGCTGAAGGTGCATGATGACAGTTGTAGAAAGGTTTTAACACTAGTGAGTATACATTAATTAAGAGAAGCACGTACTGTTGTAATGTAACACAGGCTGGTTTTCCCCAAACCTCGCATAGAGAAAGACAGTGAGTACAAATAATGTATGCATAATAATGGGTATGCAAAAAAATGAGAAAAAATTTAAAAGTCATATTATTTACAACTGTCCTGGCTAATTTGGTTCTTAGCCCTGTTGGGGCTAAGAAGTTTTCATGTAGGAAGTCCAGATCTCAGACTGCTTCCGTAGATACGGCCCTGAAAGAAGGCGAACGCCATAATGTTATCCTATGGAAAAGTTCGGAGCGCCATAACTTTGCCTCCCTGTAATGTTTTTTCACCAAACCACTGAAAGGCACATCTGTGGGCTGTTGGCTGTCTTCCCTCCAAATTTCAGGAGAAAAGACCAAACCGTTATTTTGCAGCAGGGATCCAAATGATTTCTGTAACGCGTCGGGTGCCGTAATGTTATCCTATGGGAAAAACTGTCAACTTTGGAGTGCCGTAACTTTGCCGCCGTGTAATATTTTATCAATACAATACTGAAAGGCACATCTGTGAGATGTCAGCTCCGTTCCCTCCAAATTTCAGCCCAAAACTCCCAACAGTTCTTTTGCAGCGCAGTGCCAAAGAATTGCTGTCACTGTCCCACAGATGGAAAACTACTGTAGCAATTTGCGAAAGTTTTCGCAAAAAAGTTCAACACTTTCGTGAGCACGAAAGTAATTTGCAAAAGTACTTTTTCCAGAAATTTGAAAAACATATTTCTGGGGTGTTTTACCACAAAATAAAGACATGGCAAGCATCCTCAGGGTCCGACTAGGTGAATACAAAAAGAATTAGGTTGCTAGAGGGTCCTACATTTAAATGCCAACCATTTTTCTGATCACCAACTGAAAACAAAATGGCTGATTTGGCAAAAGTAACAGGCCCATTTGCTAAAGTAAAATGCATTTATGAAAGTGTTGAACTTTTGTTAACTTTTCCATTGACTTATAATGGGAAACTGTTTTGAATAACTTTTGAACGCTTAATATTTTTCACTTGAAATCTTTGAAAGGCACATCGGGGGACCCTGGCATACGTTTCCTGAAGATTTTGTACTGTTCAGCAAAACCGTAGCAACCTGTAGGAGCGACCATAGAATTTCCAGAAAGCTGCAGAACGCTACACAGATCATGCTTAATAACCTCACAGCTGTATATATCCCACCACTCACGAAACTTGGCAGATCCCAAGGCCTATAGTTCTTGATCATGTATTCCAAATTTCAGCCAAATCTGTCAAACAGTTGCAAAGTTATTAAGGTGCAAAGTTTTGGAGTTTAACATAGACATGGCTCTCAACCTTAATTATGGTAGCACTACTGCATACCATAATATATATATATATATGTTTGTTTGTTTGTTTGTTTATTCGCTTAACGGTAAGCACACTGGAAACAAGTTCCTTTTACAGGTGCGACCACATATATTGCATACAGACAATACATAATCAAACATACATATACAACGAGCAAATTGCAGACAAAAATGTCTTTGTTACGTATAAAATTCATAAAAAATTCATAAAAAACAGTTACAATTAAATTGAGATTCAAAATACATCCTTAATGCATCGGCAAACTTTTGACAGAACACAACCACCTAATATCTTGTGGAATTTCATTCCAAATAAATGGAGCAATATAAGCAAAGGATCTTGTGTGTATATATATATATATATATATATATATATATATATATATATATATATATATATATCTCAAGGTATTTTATGACATAGTGCTATTGCATACTAAATCCAACAATGATAAACATAATCTGTTTTACATATGCTTGGAGGTCACAACAATAACCTCTCTTTACGAGGACCTGAGAGACAAAAGGAAAATTAAAGAGGACACTATAGCATAGTCAAGAAAGGGAAGGGGTGCCCATAGGTGGCCAACCTTATACACTAGAAATTGTAAAGGATGGCTTAGGCTAAGAAATAGAAGAACTGTTGCAACAGATTTAGGAAAAGGTCAGTCCTCAAAAGTGGCAGGAGCTCCTGGTCACATATCCCCCACCTTAAGAGGGAACCAGTTGTTGCAGACTGCTTACCACCTTCCTGTCCCAGGAAGGGATGGAGCTTCCACCCATCCATCTTCAGAAACTCTGTCTCAGGGTCCCTATAAACAATAAACATTCTATCATAAACATAGTGGATATCGTCATTCTTTACCCGGATGCATTATCACATTTCTCAATGGAGACCAACAGAACCTTTCCTGAACTATCTTCTTTTAGGGAAAGTACAACATATTTCTTAACCAAAAATCTGGATGTCTATAAAGTCCAGTACCATAGAAACAATTTCTCTGGGGTGAGTAATTACCTGCTCCAGCCACACCAGACATGTCAGTTTTAAGCAGGGGCCCAGTCTTAGGTTCAGCCCCTCTACAAAACCCACTATGTCTCTTGATTCATTTCACTTGTTACAGATATGGACACCTGAGGGTAAGTACCCTAGGTGTTACCCCAGCACAGGTTGCTATCCATTTTCCACCCACCTCCTCCTTGGTAGGTTTTCCCTCAGAAAAGAATAAAACACATTGTGTACGTGGGAACAAAAGGAGTCCAGAAACAGTCAGGATGTGAAGAAGTAAAAATAAAATTTATTCCTTTAAGCAGGTAAACATAAACTGACTAAGAATGGAAAATAAATAAAAATACATAAACTATAAAGTTTCAGCAGTTATCATCACTGAAGGAAACATACTTAGAATTAAGCTGGGCATCTGGCAGGAACTCCTTCCTACCACACTCTGATCAATCCACTTCAAATCCTTACTTTTTTACAGAATGAGGATCACATGACAGGATTAAGCTCCTCCCTAACAGAAGATAAACTAGTTTATACTGTTTGTACAGCTTTAAATGGAATTTCAGAATTAATGCAAACATTCTTTAGTTGTTTAAACTATAATCAGCTGTAGAACCAACAAAAAATATCATTATTTTATTTTCATTAGTTCTGAGTTTCCTAGGCTCCTCCCATCAGCATTAATTATAATAAGGGTGTAGAAGGGGCCAGCCGGCTCTATAGCAAGAATGGAGAGCTGAGGGAGGGGTCTGGGAAACTGCTGCACACATACCTGCTGTAGAGTAAGTTTTGTCTTTCACATTTAAACTCAATAGTGACATTATCTGTACAAATAATTCAATAACACAAGCCTTTACATCATTGCTGCAGCAACTAAAATGAAATAATGTGAGTTTAGAAGTTATAACTAGCATGTATCTCTGCTTGTGGCCCTGTCTAAGCAGCTGGACATAAGGGCTACACTTAAAGAATAACAAGATGCTGCCTTGTACTGAAATACAAGATTGTACAGCCATGTGGACCACTGCACACACCCACCACCCATGTCCTGCACAGCACCACCAAGGCTGTACAGCAACATGGCTATGCGGTGTAAAGGCAGTGCCACAGCCATGTGCCTGGTGCATGCATGGACCACCACTGACGCACTCCCAGACATGCAGTGCCACTGGACAGTGCTGACTGTCACAAGTCGCGTGCATGGCAGTGGTGTCCATGGATGGCGGCCATGCCCCGCTACCCACCCTGTTACACAGCATGCAATAGTAATCATGGAGTCATAGCACTCACCCTCATCGGGCCAGTCAGGTCGGCGGTGATGGTCCCTGTCCCTCCTGGACACTCTGTCCTCCTCCCTCTGCTGCTTCTCCCTCAGCCGTTGACACTCATCCACGCCTGTGGGGGAAACAAGGAGAGAAGAACATCAGTACAATCCCGAAGCAAAGTCCCCCTGCCTCAATGTGTGTGCCCACCCACCCAGCCAGACCCACCCACCCACACCCTGTAAACACCGCCACAGCCAACCCTAGGCTAGCCCTCCTCTATGTGCTGGACACTTAAAACACTGTTACCCATATGGACAATACAAGTGCGTGGATGTATCACCCACCTGAATGAGGCACCGTGCCCCTCCTGGCACGTGACCACAGACGGGAAAGTAGCTCTGGCTCCCTCCTCCTGAGGTCCCCATAGTGGTGCCTGCACTGCTCCATGGTCCTCCTCCATCCGGTGGCCTCCTCAAGGTCAGTGGCCACCTCCTGCCAGACCTGGGTCCTGGCCCTGTCCAGTGGCTCCTCCTCAAACAGAGGCCCATGGTGTGGCTCCACAATGGCCACAAGGTTTGCCAACTCTATGGCAGTCCACTGTGGGGCTCTCCTGCGTGCCATCTCAACCACTATAGTAGGTAATATGGCACTCTGAAGCGCGGTACCCCACGTGCAAATGCTGTGCGGTACAGTGCTGCCATTCCCTATCGCACTGTTACTGAACAGTGCAATAGAGGTGCAGCCATGCCGGACGCATGGCACCAAGGGGGCAAAGGTCGGGCACAGGGTCAAGTGTCTCTGGTGCAAGGCCATGCACAGCGCCATTGGATGACTATGCGTATAGCGCAATTGGTTGCCTGTTTGCCAGTGCCACAGCAGACTATCTGGCAGTTTTGCAATTGCACCTATGGAGGCCCATTGTCACAGCACCATGTAGTGACCTTCGCAATAGCGCCACTGGCACAATGGTGGCTGTGCCCTGCATTGACCTTCGTGCACAGCACATCATCAGTGCGGCAGACGCCAGCATCAGCAGCCTGGGCATGCACAGTGAGGTGTACTATGCATGCCACAGAACTGCGCCATTGGCTCAGCGCGTTCACTTCAATTGCACAAAAGCGCAAAAGCGTGATATTCAGCCGTCACATGCAAATCATCCGATCAGCCATTCAATGGCGCAGCACCGCGATTTGCATCTAATTAAAGTTGCTCCTCACCTAATTTGCATGGATTGCGCTATAAAAGTGCGACAAAGTTCTGCAGTGGCCATATTCAGTTACTGCAGTTTATTTGTGAGTTGCATACTGTGTGGGAGTGTGGACTTTGGATTCAGGGACATGCTTTGGACTGCATAGTCACAGGTAGCCACTGCCATCCTTACAGGCTGAGTAATGACTGAGCAAGGTCTGGGTGAGGAGGACAACGATGGTGGGTGGAAGAGGAGGCCCAATTTAATGAAGGCATGTTGTGCAGGATGCAACAGGCCAGGAATATCCCACATGCCTTTGAGGGGCTGTACTGTAGGGCACCACCAGAGGTGTCCAGACAAGGGAAATGTGTCTTCAGCATCCCGAACACCCACTCAATGACATTGCGTGTGGTGGCATGTGCCTCATTGTAGCGTTGCTGCGATGGTGTCGTGGGCCGCCGGTAGGGTGTGCGCAGCCAGGGACAGAGTGGGTATCCACTGTCACCTGTGTGCAGAGAGTGGGGGTTAGTTTTGTGTTCAGCTTCCGACTGCCCCAAGCCCTGTGGGCCACACCCATGGCACCTCTGGCCATGCCCTCCCAGGCCTGCGATATGTCCATTTGATTTGCATATTCACCCACTGGATGTCCTGTGGGGATGTCCCCACTCTCAAATCGGTGGCACAGTGCCAACTGGTGCCAGATGTATGAATCATGTGCTCCCCCAGGGTGCATGGCACAGACATTGATGATGCGCCCACTGGCATCACACACCACCTGGCAGTTGACACTGGAATAGACATTGCAGTTCATGTAGGCAGCCTCCTCCTCTCCAGGTGGTGTGCGTATGGCCACATGGGTGCAGTCTATTGCCCCTAGCACGCCAGGCATACGTGCTACCCTGTAGAACTCTTGGATGTTTGTTGTGCGCTCCGCTGCAGTGCTGGGGAAATGGATGTACTCCACAGCATGTGACAGCAATGAGCTGAGGAATTGGGTGAGGATGCATGATGTGGCCGACCGTGTTATGCCTGTGGTGTCCCCGGTTGGTCTCTGGAAGGTGAGCAAGCACATGCAGGCTGTTACCTTTGTCTCCACTGACAGGGCATGACTCCGTCATGTGGGTGCCTGCATCACATCACTGCACAGCTCACAGAGCCGCCTCAGTATTGCCCTGTTCAGGCGGTACCGGCCCACAATCTCGATATCTGTATACAGCTCAAAGCTGGTGCGGGCTCGGTACTGCCTGTTGGGGGCATACCGCCGATGGGCCCTTCCACGGCCACGTCCCCCTGCCGCATGCCTTCTCACCCCACTCATTATGACCTCCATGTGGAAGGTGGCACTGGACATGTCCCTGGTTTGCATTCCCCCCAGCAGCTGTTGCTTTGTTCCCCCGCTGTCCTGACTGTTACCTCCCCTGCTCCGGGTACACCTGTCTGTGCTGGCCTCTGGTATGTGTGTCACCACACACCTTCCCTGTGCCTCTCTTCTGCAGTGTGGTTTCCCCTGGCCTGCCCTCTTTCTCACAGTTTCCCTGTGCCTGTCTCTCCCCCTGCCTCATGTGGCTTCCCTGTAGCGTTCTTGTGCCTCTTCCTTGCTCCTTTTTATTTTGGCTTATTTCCGCTATGGCGCAACTTCTGCTTGCTCCACTGTTGCGCATTGCACAAGTCTTTGAACATTGCACTGCGCCCTTTATGCATGGTTCCTCCCCCTTTGGTTGTGCATGCCTTCACTATCATTGCGCTGTTGCTCAGCATGTTTTCAGTGGCACAACTGCCTCCTGCTGAATATCGCAGAATGGCGCATTTTCAGACCTGCGCTGGCACAACCCTTTTGAATATCCAGCCCAAAGTGTTCTTCTGCCTAGAATTGCTAGTGCTAGCCAGGGGAAGCAAGTACTGCTTGAATTTCTTTATTTTAGGCAAATCTGGTGTTATGTTGTGATTTCGCGTATGCGCACGATCGCATTCGTCACATACGCAAGACAGTCACAGTAGTGTGAACGTGCGCATGATCGTGCAGTTTACTGAAAAATGGCTTTTCTTTTAAAAAAATGGAGTTTCTTAATGGCATGGGACATAAAATACCAATGGAAAGGAAATAAGAGCTAGCAATAGTAAGACTACTCATAGGAGGCCACCCTATGGTAGGGGAAACAAAGAAAAAAGGAATTGACAGAGAAAGTACAGATAAAGAGAAAAGGATTATTGTTGCAACAGATTTTGAAAGATATTTACAGCCCCATTTACCAAAAGAAAGCTCAGCATACAAAACCAACATTTCTCCAAGATTTTAAACGCTATCCAGCGTAGGAAACATTAAAGGGGGGTGGGTCACTGACCCTACTACACACATGTACCACTTCAGCATCCTTGTCTGCCCCAGGCTACCTCTTTCTTTGATAGCAGGCCCATCCCATGACAAAACATGTTACACTTTTGCCTACAGAAAGGGACCATTACAGAGCCACATCTGGCCTTGCCTGCAACTAACTTGACTCCTCTGTCTTACCCAAAGTATCTGTGGGAATATGGAAGGAGCAACAGTAGCTTCTACTCTCCTATTTCAACCTTTTGTATCTTATGACGCCAAATCCTTGGTCATCTTATCCCAAGGCAGGTTTCTACAGAAACCTACAGGAAGCCAGGGAGCCTCCCATGCTGAATCCCCTGCAATATTAAACAGCAGGTTTCTAAACCTTTTAACTTTGCAGTGCCTTTATAAACATCCTTTTAATCATTGTGCTATTTTCAGCCATTGGTTACCATCTAGTACCTTGTGACCTGTGTGAGAGTTTTCCCTTTTTCCAAGGGTTCCATTTTTTTTTTATTTAATGATCTCTATCCTCCATAACCTTAACATGCAGTAACAGTGTGGCAGCACTAGCATCTTTAGGCTGCAGTATACCCCAGTCAATACTGTTAATAGATTTAGCTGTATCAATACGAGAAAAAAGTCCCTTCAGTCTCATAGGCTTCTTCTTGCTTGCTTGGGGTCTTCAACCCCAGCACAATATCACTTGGCACAGTCTTACCTGGGTTATCACATTCAAGTTCCATACTTGCATCTCTGACCTCCAACAGGTAACATTCTGGGAACATAGGAAACAAAGGAATATTCTGCTCAGTCAGAGGGTCCTCCTCAAACTGATCCCACAAAAAAAATCCTCCTCTGATTCTTTATCCAAACTCTCTGGCAGGAGCCTCTCAAGCACCTGACACCAGTGTTCCACATCTCTTTGCGTAGTCAGTCTGCTATCTGCCATTGTGGACTCATCCAGTGGATCATCCTCTTCAGGGTCTCCACCTCCTGGGTGTTGTCACTCGCATCTCCAGTCTGCCTTGACCTGTATCTCTTCATCATCTTCAGGCTTGGCCTTCCCCCAAGCTCCCAGGTCCAGTCCAGGCAGCAGCTTCTCTCCATCTGTCAGCCATGGGTCTGGTCAGAACTCCATGAACTTTCTTCTCTGGCAACTCTTGGTGCATCAGTCCACCTTGGATATCTGGGCAATTTCCACCAGAAAACATCCCTCTTTAGCCAGTCCAGACACTTCCGGCAAGTTATCCCACTTCTAACACCAAGTCTGTGGAGGGGTTGCGGGATAACAAATGGATCAGACACCGAACTTCAGGTTCAACACACAATCTCTGTGTGATGTTTATTCAAAATACAGGAAATAAGCTTCTGCAATGCCATATTCCTTATTCAGTACATCAGTTTGCAGCAACAGACTATTTATGTCCTTTCTCTGCACTTAGCCAGCACCTACTCACACTGATCTCTGATCTAACCACTTTTCAGTGAAAACCCTTCATCCCCATGTGGGCCCCATTTGCTTGTGTAGTGAGGGATCAAAAAGAAAAAAAACCCAAACAAGCTAAAAACTAAGAACCTCAGTGCAGAAACACAGAAAAAAGGGTTACTCCAAAGGGCTTTGGCAATAAATCAAGTTTCAAAGAAATACAACATCATGCATACTTCCATAATGCAAAGCATCATGGGATATATGCAAATCACCATGACATTTCAGACTTGTTCAGTTTACATGCATTTTAAATAGCAGAACTAACTTAATTTCAATAATAGTCACCTAGTACTTTTTACCTTTATCAAAAACACCTAGAGCCATGGTATTTTCAACATTTACAGGCTTCGTAAACATAAGGTACATACATCAATGTATTTTATGACATAGTGCTATTACATACTAAATCCAACAATGATAAACACAATCTGTTTTACATACACTTGGAGGTCAGGACAACAATCTCCCTGTATGAGGACCTGAGAGGGAAAGGGAAAATTAAAGAGGGTACTATAGCATAGTCAAGAAAGGGAAGGAGTGCCCATAGGTGGCCAACCTTATGAACTAGAAATTGTAAACTATAGATTAGGCTAAGAAACAGAAGAACTGTTGCAACAGATTTAAGCAAAGGTCGGTCCTCAAATGTGGCAGGAGCTCCCTGTCACAGATCTCAAATACCTAAACAAATTTATAACATACAAGAAGTTCAAGATGGAAATACTGCAGTCAGCCTTGTTGGGCATACAACCAGGGGATTACCTGACCTCATTAGATCTGAGGGATACCTACCTCCACATCCCAATCTGGAGATCACATCACAGGTACCTCCGATTCAACATACAGGGGAAACATTACCAATACACCTGCCTGCCGTTCTGTCTGGCATCAGCATCCCATGTATTCACCAAGACTCTGGTGGTCTTGGCCACACATCTGAGGAAACAGGGGGTGCATGTCATCCCCTATCTGGATGACTTGCTAATAAGGGCAAGAACAGTGGAACAGACACAGTGCAGCACCCACCTGGCCATACGTTGTCTCTAACAACATGGTTGGATAATCAACACAGCGAAGAGCCAGTTAACCCCTTCACAATCCATCACATACTTAGGTGCAGTAATCAACATGCAACACAACAGGTTGACCCCAACAATGGAAAAAGTAAACAACATTTGCACACTGATGACTGGCCTCATCAGCAGACCCAACAGAGCAGTACAGGACTACCTCCAGGTGTTGAGGGGTCATGGGGGCACTAATAGATATGGTGCTATGGGTCAGGCTACACATGCGAATCCTACAGAAATTCCTAATAGAGTCATGAAACCAGCCTGAGATGGTGGACATTGAAAAAGAACATACTGCAAGGATGACCACTGTTACAATCTTCCACAGAAGTGATCACCACGGACGTGAGCTTGGGGTGAAATCTACATGAACTATGTCACCCAGGGATTACGGACTGACAGTGAGTCCACACTCCCAATAAATGTTCTGGAAATGAGAGCTGTATGACTAGCCCTGATTTTCTTTGCACCTCTCGTCACCAACAAAGCAGTCTTAGTGCAGTGTGACAACCAAGTAACAGCTGCATACCTAAACAAACAGGGAGGCACGCAAAGCAAGTCCACGATAAAAGAATCACGCCAGTTTCTACTCTGGGAAGAATAACACCTACAGTCAGTCATCACAATCTACTTGGCAGGCACATCCAATGCAGAGGCTGACTGGCTGAGCAGAGTCACCATCGAACAGTCGGAGTAGAGACTCAACAAAATAACAAAATAATTTTTCAAATACTTTAGGAGAAATGGGGATGGCTGCAAGCAGACCTAATGGTATCACAACAACTACCTACCTACCACTTCAGATTCTCAGATCCCAGAGCACTGGAAGTGGACACTTTGTCAGTGACACGGAACATCAAGAGGGCCTGTGTGTTTCCACCCATTCCCATGATAGGCAAAATTCTCCACAAAGCACATTGCACGGGGGTATCAGTAGTGCTTGTGGCCCTGAATTGGCCCAGGAGACCATGGTACTCATTAATTCAAGCAATGACCATGGGGCCGTCAATGGACCTACCTCACTAACTGGATCTCCTGAACCAATGCCCAATTCTGCATCCAAATCCAGTGAGTCTGAGTTTGATGGCATGGTTACTGAAAGGAACAGACTGTTAACACTAGGCTGTCACACCTGGGTAGTGGACCAATTGTTGCAATCCTGGAGACAATCTACCAACACAACTTATCAAAGAAAATGGCAAATTTTTCACAAATGGTACAGAGAGAAGAGGACTTCATCTTTAGTAGCAGGACTACCTCAGATTCTGGACATCCTCAATGAAGGGGAAAATAAGGGCCTCATCATGGCATCTCTCAGAGTTCAGGCATCAGCAATTTCCTCCATAAGGGGTCCTCTACCAGGTTTAGACCACATAGGTTCACATCCAGACATGGTGAGGCTACTTAAGGCAGTCACCTTAGCATCACCAACAGCCTGACCAAGGTGTGCACCTTGGCAACTGAATACAGTGCTAGACACACTGCAATCTATCACCTTTCAACAAGATACACTCCACTGGTATACTCTTAAAAACAGTTTTCCTGGTGGCAATCTGCTCCACTAGGAGAATAGGGGAGATACAAGCTCTGTCATGCAGGGAACCCTTCATAACCTTTCACAGTGACAAGATCATACCCAGAACGGTTCCTTCATTCCTCTCTAAAGTGACCACCCCATATCATATGGATCAGGAGGTTCTACTACTATCCATAGGTACAGGACAGACACCAGACACAGGGGAGTTCACCCGTTGGATGTTGGTCATCAACTGAGGAAGGATCTCAGTATGACAGATAGGCTCTTCATACTGACCACAGGACAGAGAGTTGGGCAGGCAGCCCCAAAGGACACCATTGCTAGATGGAGTAGGCAGACCATTACCGAGGCTTACAGAGCATTATGCATGTTTTAACAATGTTGTCCATCTATGTGTTTTTGCAATTAATAAACAAGTAATTGCAACCTATTCCCCCCCCAAGTCAAATCTGGATAGAAAGAGTATAATATTTACAGAATCTTAACACATGCTCAAAACCCATTCTGCTGGATGAGTGAAGCTTGTTCACAGCTGCACTGCCAGCTGATAATCAAAAGCTATACATTTCAGGGCTGGCCCCATGATGCCAGGCCAGTACGTACGTAGCCACATTTGCATCTTGTAGACATGAGTTCACACCTGAAATTGTAAGAGAAAAGGCTGCAAGAGACGGAATGGAAAAAGACAGAAGTTGGTGCTGTGGCAGTCCCAGAAATCTGTACTGACATGAACACAGCCAGGGTTTAGAAATCCTTATATGGAGCCCCAATACCTGTTGACACTGCAGAGCCAGCCTTGAGATGTGTAGTTTTTGATGATCAGCTGGCAGTATAGCCTAGAGGGTAAAGCAATCATGAAGATAGATTATTTTTACTAACAGTTTGAAATGTAAAGGTGATAACTCACTAGTTTCAAATCACATACAAAACAATTATTATAGATGCAGAAAGTGTAATAACACCTTAAAACACATTTAATAAAACAGTCAATTTCCTATTTAACCTGTTGGATTAAATACGGTCAAAGGAGGACCTAGACCCTCGGTGACATCTTTTCCTGTCTGGAGCCCCAAACATATGGCTGGCACCAGCCCTTAATTACAGGGTTATTTACATATGAATAACTCTGGACTGCAAAGACTCACAGATAAACACAATGGCTCAATCAAATTAGCTTTTTATGGGCTTTCAGACATTAAGAAATCCTGCTGATGACAGTTCCCCTTTAAAACTGCCCCCCATAGACATTAATGGATCACGCCCCATTGTAGTCTCTGGGCACATGTCATTACATGCCTGAGCGTGAGGGTGGATCATGGGTGGATTGAAAGATCTGGACTTGGAAATGATTGGCTGGCTACCTCATGGGAGAGGGGCAAGATACGATCCCTTATGCTCCTAAAATAACAGCATAAAATATAAACTATAAAGGGGTGGGGGAATTTTTAACCAGGAAAGGCACACTAAGCCAGAGCTTGTTTCCAGGTGTGACCTGGGAGCACAATGAATTTAAGTGACTTGCTCAGGGCCATACAGTATGGAAGTGGGAGACTGTGGGATTCAAACCCAGGTCTGCAGGTTTGCAGTTCATTGTCCTTAACCACTACACTATGCTACTTCCTTAGATGGTGTTTTGCTGATATACTGCACTAAAATCTATACAGCAAACCCAGTTTTAAAATACTTGAAAATTCACTTGAATATTGTTATGGCTGGTGTGCCATGGAAGCGAGAACATTTAAAAACATTAAAATATCATATCTCAGTTCGGGAATGAAAGGTGATGAAAAGAAAAATGGCTGAATTAATGTTTTTGTCAGAAATACTTTTTTTGCAGAAAAAGAACTACATAGTGATTGACAAATGCTGCAGCCAAAAGATGCAGCATCCACCATTGTGCTCTGACTAGTGACATGATCAGTTTCAGTCAGTCAGTAGCTCCTGATACAGCATGGTGTGCCATGAGCAGATGGAAATCAGATATGATGTGAAGAGGAATAGAGCTAGATATGTCAGTCTCCAGGTAAAGTACTGGTCTTTACATCCCACCTAATACTATCAGATACAAAACCCTTAGGTGCAAATGGAAAAAGAAAAATACTGCAGAAATATGAAGTAACAACTGGCAGATTAATAACATGTTCTGCTTGCTATTTTTGGCACCATGTGATTCATTTCTGGCCATCATCTGTATTGCTCTCACACTGAAGGTAAAGTACTCATTTCTGACTCTGTCTCTATTCAGGAGACACTGTGACATAACCATTATACTGAAACTGCCATTTCTGTTTTACTTAGCAACGTCATCTATAAGTAAGGTTAACAGTTCTTACAGGCGATGGATTTATAGCATACAAGCTGCCAGTAAAAAAAATCACTTTAAACAAGCAAGGTTCAAAAACTTTTGTAGCCCCTGCACATGTGTCTAACCTTAAAGGCACACTGTCAACTTTGTTTGCATCATGTTATTTCTAGGTAAATACCTGCATGTTATGGTTGCTTGTGTTATCTGAATTTTTTTTGATGTTGCTGGTTGTTTTATATGCTTCTTTTCTCAGTAGACCTGAAATGCATAGAAACCTAGAAATTGTCAGCAGATAAGAACTGCGAGGCCCATCCAGTCTGCCCGTAGGCCCTATGCATTGTATGTGGCCACTGACCCTATGTGATCAATGGCTTTTCATCACTCCCTCCCCTCTCAAGCTTCCCTTGTGCCTGTTCCAGGCATGCTTAAACCCCTCCACTGTGTTTGCCCCCACTACCTCCTGTGGCAGACTATTTCAAATGTCGAATACCCTTTCTATGGAGAAAAACTACCTCACATTACCTCTTAATCTACCCCCTTCCAAGTTCATATTGTGCCCCATTGTTCTAGTACTTTTTCTACACTGGAAAAGGTCCCCCATCTGCATCTTGTTTATAATAATAAAAATAATAATAATAAGCTTTATTTTTATGGCGCCTTTCAAATGCCAAGGCTCCTAACAAATTTAAATCACAAAACGAACATCACAGAAACATAAATTATATAAAATCACTAATATCATCATAGAGTCATTCACCTAATGCTTGGTGCCATAAATCTTTTTTCAGAACTTGTTTAAATTCCTCCACGGTCGTGCACTCCCGTAACCAACAGGGTAGAGAATGCTAAAGGACTGGGCCCGCATGCATAAATGCTCGGGCTCCAGAAGATTTCAGACACACCCTTAGAATCTCAAGCAATTGCCCAGGGCAGAAGGGGACCAGAAGCTCTTTCAGGTAGTCCAGGCCCAGTCCTTGTAGGGCTTTAAAAATCAGAAGACTGACTTTAAAGGTAATCAGCCACTGAACTGGCAGCCAGTGCAGTCCACGTAGCACCAGCGAAATATGACAGGACCGAGATGATCCCGTCAAAAGCCGGGCTGCCACGTTCTGCACTAGCTGCAGGTGACAGATTTCCACCCCAGTAGCCCTAGGTATGCCCTTGAGGTACTTGAAAGTTACTAACGGTGTAATTATACCCAGCCTGGTTTTGTTTCACATCCTGTTTTACTGTGCTAATACATTATTACTCTGGGGCAAAACGTCTGAGGGTTTTTTGCCTACTTAAAATCTTTATTGAGTGCCTGTGCATACAAAGAGCCCTGTAATAATTGCAGGCAGAGAGCACTGGTGTAACGTGCTATTTTATGGGCTTTTAAACTAAAATATTGCTTCATTGTGCCTCATTCACGAATGAGTGATTAACGCACAGTGTCATTTGTAACAGCTGAGCTAGTTGGTACGAGGAGCTGAGTGGCTAATTTGGTCTACACCCCCGTGAAACGCTCACTTTAAAATCAGCCCTGCAGCAAGCAGGGCGAGCATGTGCAGGGTGCGAGCGGAGACGCGCGTGTCTGCTGTGTCCGCTGAGTCCACGGAACACAGGGACTCAAATTGCTCGGGTATAAGTTATTATTTGTAAGGAAGCTACAGATTGAAAGACAGAAAGATGTCACAAACTAAGGGTAAGCGAGGCACTAAACCTAAAAGAATCTGTATTAATTGCCAGATGTTTACTGAGGTGCCAGCATGTAAGGAGTATGTGTGTGAAAATTGTGTACTAATAGCTAATTTAAGAATGGAAATTGAAAACCTGTCACAAAGATTAGTGACTCAAAAAGAGATCACCTGTCTTGAGAGATTTATAGATCAAGCTATACAAGATATCACAGTGCCTGAAATTCAAAATTCTGACATTAAAGCTAGGAGTGTGTTGGAGGAGGATAACCTAAGTCAAGTGAGGGGAGAGGATGAGCCTATTTTACCAGTAGTTAGCACTCCATGGATAAAACCTAAAAAAAACAATAAAAAAGGGTTGTACCATTTGTAATGAAAATATTACACCAGTTCACAACATGTTTGACTGCTTACAAGACAATAAAAACTCTGGTGATGAATTTGAACACAGTCCCCAGTGTTCTCAACAGGAGCACGTTATGACTAATAATCAAAACACACTGATATCTGATGAAGTCCTAAATAAAGATATACTGGTCATAGGAAATTCAGTTATCAGAGGGGTAGACACTGTGGTCTGTGAAGGTAGGAAAACCAGCACAACTGTTAGCACCTTACCTGGTGCTAAAGCAAGTGATGTGTCAACTTTATTAGATGGGTTGATGGAAAACACAAAGAATCCTCTAGTTTTGGTACACATTGGTATTAATGATGTTTATAAAACCAGTCAGAACACATTCCAAAATAAAATAACTAATATAGCAACTGGATCAAACAAAAAGGAGGAGATTTAATTTTTTCTGGTATTTTACCAACATATGGGTACTCTAGTTATAAAAATGAAGCAATTAAGTTTACAAATGACTGGTTAAGGACCTTTTGCATAAAAAACAACTTGGGTTTTATGGAAAACTCCATTACTTTCTGTAATAAATCTTTATTTAAACCTGATGGTATGCATCTTACTTTAGCAGGTTCTAGGATTTTAGGCAAGAAGCTAAACAAGGTGATTGATTTTCATTTAAACTGGCGCAAGGGGGGCAGTCCACATCAGTAAAGCACCCAATTAAGAACACTCCAATGGATTATGCCAAGATTATGGGATGGAATACTGTACTTATAAATTCTAGAAGTCTTGTGAACAAATATGAGGAACTTAAACATTTTTTGTCATTACATGATATACATATAGCGTGTATTACAGAAACATGGTGGGATAATAATGACTCTTGGGAGAAATCAGTACCTGGTTATAACCTTTTCCATAAGTCTAGATCTTATAGAAAAGGTGGGGGCATTGCTATCTATGTACACCAATCCATCAAATGCATACAATTGCCTTATGATAACTTGGAAGATGAAACTATCTGGCTTAAGCTAATACCGTCTAGTGGCCCCAAAGTCATAATTGACCTTTATTACAGACCACCATCTAACACACATGATAAAAATGCTATTTTTTTAGATCTACTTGCTAATTTGAATCCAGAGGATAATATAATAGTATTGGGAGACTTCAACCTCCCTGATATTGACTGGAAGTTATTAAAGACGGGCAACAAAACGGAACAATTATATTTGGACACATTTGAACAGTTGGTATTAGAACAATTAGTACATGAAAATACCAGGAGAAATAATGTTCTCGACCTCATATTGACTAATGTGAGAGATCTGATCAACAAGATACAGATTTTACCTCCACTGGGAAACAGCGACCATCTTAAAGTCCAGTGTATAATAGGAGCAGTGGAGCAGTCTCATAATTCATGTACCAAGTTTGAAGGAGCAATTAAATTAAATTTAGAAAAAGCAAATTTCACCAGTATTAGATACGATCTGGCTATGTGGGACTGGTTTGCGGATTTTGAAGGTAAAAACACTGATGATATGTGGACTGTGATCCTTAATCAGCTTAACCAGTTAATCACCAAGTATATTCCAACTATTAAACCTAAACAAATGAATGGTAAAAAACCTAATACTAGATGGACAAATAAACAAATCAAACATTTAATTAATATTAAAGATAGATTGTTTAAGAGATACAGGAAAGACAAAACCCAGATAAATTATTCGGCACACACTAAGCATGCTAAATTACTTAAATCAACTATAAAAAAAGCAAAAGCTCAGCAAGAATTTACTTTGGCAAATAAAATTAAAGATAACAAAAAATCCTTTTTTTCATATATCAATAGTAAAAAGACTTATCATTCACTACTGGGACCATTTAAAGACAATAACGGTGGTATGCTCAACGAACAAGAAACACTTAATATACAAAATAAATATTTTTGCTTAGTTTTTAATTCTGGCAGTACATCACTTACTTTTGACACTTCAACTCTTTTAGTTGGTAATATTAAAATAACACCAGCAGAGGTAAAGAATAGATTAAGCAAACTAGACATTAATAAGTCTCCAGGCCCTGATAACATCCACCCTAGAATTTTGCAGGAACTTGCTGAGCAACTGGCAGAACCACTGAGCTTCTTATATCAAGCATCCTTAGATAGAGGTGAAGTCCCTCAAGCCTGGCGAAATGCCTTGGTTGTTCCTCTCCATAAAAAAGGATCAAGATCTGACCCGGCCAACTTTAGACCTATAAGCCTGACATTTTTATTGGGTAAACTTATGGAGGGTATTTTAAAGGATACTATAGTTGAGTACTTAACAACAAACAAATTATCTGATCCTGTACAACATGGTTTTGTTAAGTCTAGATCTTGTCAAACCAATTTATTATCCTTTTATGGAAAAGTTAATGCAGAATTGGATAACGGTATACCAGTAGATGTGGTTTTTATGGATTTCGCGAAGGCGTTCGACACACTACCTCATGAGGAATTATTACAAACTTTGATTAAAATTAGAATTAATAACAATATTATAAAGTGGATAGCTAAATGGTTGGCAGGCAGAAAACAAAGAGTCGTGGTTGGGGGGGTGAAGTCGGATTGGTCTGAAGTCACTAGTGGAGTGCCTCAGGGTTCGGTGTTGGGACCTTGTCTCTTTAATATCTATATTTCATCGCTACAGCTCAGTAATCCTCATATATGGATTTCTAAGTTTGCTGATGATTGCAGATTGGGAACAACTGTGACATCAATAACAGAGGCTCTTTCCTTACAACAGGCCATAAATGAAATACATGAGTGGACTGGAACTAGCAAATTAGAACTCAATATTTCCAAATGCAAGATCATGAATTTGGGTCCCAATAACAACAAGCACATATATTATATTGGGAATAATATCCTTGAAAAAACAACTGAGGAGAGAGACTTGGGTATCAATATTACATCAGACTTAAAGTTTAGACCACATTGCAAACAACAAGTTAAAAGGGCTAACCAGAGTCTGAACTGTATTTTGAGACATATTTCTAGCAGACATGAAAATGCGATCATTCCATTGTATGGATCGTTGGTGAGGCCACATTTGGAGTATTGTGTGCAATTGTGGTCACCACAGTACAGAGAGGATATTATGAGAGTGGAGAGTGTTCAGCGTAGAGCGACAAGATCAGTGTTCACCTTGAAAAAACTGTCTTATAGTGAGAGATTGACTAAACTTAATCTATATTCCCTATGTTACAGAAGGCTAAGAGGAGACCTATGTGTGATGTTTAGGTTATCTCAAGATGTTGCATTAAGACAAGATCTAAAAATGTCATATAGAATTGGTTGGTCCTGCACTTGCAAACACAGTATGCAATTAGAATTGCCTAAATGGAATACCAATCTAAGGAAACACTGGTTCACTACTAGGGTGGTATCTGCATGGAATTGCTTGCCAACTAATGTGGTAGGGAGTACTACCATAGACACATTCAAGTCTAGACTGGATAAACATCTATATGATAAGACAACTATGTATTAAAACAATAAATGGCGAGCATTATGGACGAAAGTCTTGAAGCTTGATCCAACTTATGAAACTTATGAAACTTTGATCTACTTATGCTACATACTTCCAGAACATTAGGAAAAAAAACAGTGCAGCCACTCATGATGCAATTGGCTCCTCCCTCCCACTGCATATTGAGTGGCTAGTCTGCATTGGGGGTGTTTGCAACTCCAGGATAGATGCAGTGGGAGTTAATAAAGGAATATAAACAAAAATACTCTTGTGTGGTAACACCGGTATAGTGGGCAGTTTGCTTTTCACTTTTAAGAAGAAAAAAGGAATCAAACTGCCATTTACATAAACATTCTCTATAGAATGTGAGCAATCACAAAATGTTTTTTTTTTAAACTATGGACATTTTGAGGCCTAAGGGAGCTAACAATGTCCCTTTATCTGTACAGAAGCCATATGACTGTCAAACTAGCAAACAGATTTTAATCCAGCCTCTACCCTCTTCTTACCACTGTAGCCCGTCTGCCCTCTCCTTACCTCCCTAACGTGTGTACCCTTTGCTTATCTCCCTAACCCATGCCTACCTAACCCATCTACCCTCTCCTTACCTCCCTAACCCATCTACCTTCTCCTTACCTCCATAACCTGCCTACCCCTGCCATATCTCCCTAACTTGTTTGCTTTCTCCTTACCTCCCTAACACATCTACCCTCCCCTTACCTCTCCAACCTGTCTTCCTTTTTCTTACCTCTTGAATCTGTCTACCGTCTCCTTACCTCCCTAGCCAACCTACCCTCTCCATATCTCCCTAACCCATCTGCCTTCTCCTTAACTCCCAAACCTGTCTACCCTCTCCTTACCTTCCTAACCTGCCCACCCTTTTCTTACGTCCCTAACCCAGCTATCTTCTCCTTACCTCTCCAATCTGTCTACCCTCTCCTTACCTCCCTAGCCTGCCTATCCTCTCCTTGCCTCCCTAACCCAACTGTCTTCTCCTTACCTCCCTAACTTGTCTACCCTCTCCTTACCACCCCAACCTGTCTGCCTTCTCCTTACCTCTGAACCCCTCTACCCTCTCCTTACCTCCCTAGTCTGCCTACCCTCTCCATATCTCTCTAACCTGTCTGCCTTTTCTTTACCTCCCTAATCTGTCTACCCTCTCCTTACCTCCCTAACCTGTCTACCCTCTCCTTACCTCCCTAACCCATTTGCCGTCTCCTTACCTCCCTACTCCATCTACTCCTTACCTCCCCAACTTGTATGCCTTCTCCTTACCTCCTGAACCCGTCTACCCTCCCCTTTCCTCTCCAACCTGTCTTCTCCTTACCTTGGAACCCATCTACCCTTTCCTTACCTCCCTAACCTGCCTGCCTTCTCCATATCTCCCTAACCTATCTGACTTTTCCTTACCTCCCTAACCTGTCTACCCTCTCCTTACCTCCCTAACCTGCCTAACCTGCCCACCCTCTCCTTATTGCCCTAACCCATCTACCCTCTTCTTACCTCCATAACCTGCCTACCCTCTCCTTACCTCCCTAACCCAACTGCCTTCTCCTTACCTCCCTAACTCGTCCACCCTCTCATCATCACCCTAACCCATCTACCCTCTCATTTATTTATTATTTATTAAAAAGTTTCACCAGGAAAGGCTGATCAGTGAATTTTCATTTCTAGATGCGTCCTAGGGTGGAGGGGACAAGAAATAAACAGAGGTACAAGCTACAAAAGACAAATTGTAGTGCAATAAATGGATAAAAGATACAATCAAGAAACAGAATGACAAAGTTGATAACAGACATTGCAACAGCCCAGGAAAAGAGCCAGGAAGCAAAAATAAACAATCAAATACAAGAGTAATGAAGAATAAGTGCATACAAGCTAACGAGTTAAAGGTTGGAGAGACAAACATGCTGAGGGCAGAAATTAAGCACTGCTGCAGGAATTGGGAAAAATGGTCCTTGAGGAGGGAGGTGAGGACCCAAGAGGAGGCAGTGTGATTGATGGGCGGGAGGAGAATGTTCCACATTTTTGGGAAATGGTGAGAGAATGCTGCCTGGCCAGCTTTTTTATTTATTTATTTATTGAAATGTTTAACCAGGAAGACACACTGAACAACAAGTTGCTCATCTCCTGGTGTGACCTGGGGGGGACAATAAGAATATTATAAAGTTATACAGGAGTCATTGGATACGGATAGTAAGCTTATACAGGAAGCATTGGATACAGTAGGTATAAAGATAGTAAGCTTATACAGGAAGCATTGTGTACAACAGGTATACAAATAGTAAGCATACACAGGAAGCATCAAATACAATAGGTATACAGAGGTGGCACGTGAGGTGGGTGCCTGAATCACAGCGCTGTCCGAAATGGCGACGTGATATAGGCAAAAGCCAGAAAGGCAATGGGGCAGGGAGGGCAACCGGATGTGGTGGGGTTGGCGACCATAGTGACAGGATGTCACTATGTGTACACGCATGCGGGGCGGGGGGATCGAGCATGGTGAGTGTGGCCTGGGAGGGGACAGAGGTGAGGTAGGGGGTGGCGCTGCAGTCAGCTGCCGAGCTGCGCCATGGTATCAGTGGTTGGCCTCCGCTTGCGGTGATGGGGATCTGGGTTTGGGTCTGGGTCCAGGCGCTATTGTGCTTTCTTGCACCCAGCCCAAAATCTTATTTTTTTTACTTTTGCACCCTCCCCCCTCAACATGCACCCCACTGGAGCTGAGAATCCTTAAGTGGGGGGGGTGTGGGGGGCACAGCCCCCACCACAGAAAACAAGTATTTTTAGTCCCCGGCGCTGTTTTTCTGTGCACCGGGGTTGTCAGGCTGGTGAAAATGTTTTCGCTGCCCTGACGTCGCTCTTCTGTGGGTCGCCCTTTCACAGTCACCCAGATCACATAGAACTGTATACATATAGTAAGCTTATACAGGAAGCATTGAATACAACAGGTATACAGATAGAAAGCTTACACAGGAAGCATCGGATACAATAGGTATACAGATAGTAAGCTTACACAGGAAGCATCGGATACAACAGGTATACAGATAGTAAGCTTACACAGGAAGCATCGGACACAGTAGGTATAGAGATAGTAAGCTTATTCAGGAAGCATTGGATATAACAGGTATACAGATAGTAAGCATACACAGGAAGCATTAGATACAGTAGGTATACAGATAGTAAACTTACACACGAAGCCTCGGACGCAGTAGGTATACAGATAGTAAGCTTATACAGGAATCATTGGATACAATAGGTATACAGATAGTAGGCAACTAAGTTACACATTTGAAGTAAAAGGAGCAATGGAAACTAGGGGGCATGAATAACATACTTTACAGTTAATACAAAGATGCAGTGGCTAAGTCTAAACAGAACTGGAAGGCAAGGGGAATGGACAGACAGTGCAACAGTACAATGGAGAACAAAAAATAATTCCAAGTGCTGGTAGGAACAGAGCCGTGCTCTTAAGTGCAAGGGAAGTACAAAAAATGGGCATTTGAAACTGAGTGCTATTATGTGATGTATTAGGATGGGAGAGGAGTTGAGGGGGGCCACTAGTACCTATTCCCCTTCAGGATGCAGAAACCCTGCAAGGGGACAGGGAGATGGCAGTTAGAGTAGAGGGGGGAATGACTCAGAACCCAATCCGCCTCAGGATGAATGGTCACTCTGATCGGGGACTGGGTGCGGCAAGAATGAGGAGAGGGAGGAAGTGAGGGTGACAGATAAAAGATATTAGGGCAGCGGGTTCTCATTTGGAGGAGGGACAGCTAAATAAAGAGAAGAGAGGAGTAGTGGGGAGCAACTGTAAGGGAGAGGGTGAATATATAGTGGGGAAATTAACAGGATCAGGATAGTAGCAGGAAGTTTAAGGAGGATTATAACAGGAACAGCTAGAGGAGAGGTAGTTGTGTAAGGCTGCTGGGGCAGAGGGCATTCATTTGGAGGTGGGACAGTTAAATAAAGAGAAGAGAGGAGTAGTGGGGAACAACTGTAAGGGAGAGGGTGAAGATATAGTGGGGAAATTAGCAGGATCAGGATAGTAGCAGGAAGTTTAAGGAGGATTGTAACAGAAACAGCTAGAGGAGAGGTAGTTGTGTAAGGTTGTACTAAGAGAGTATTAGGAGTAGGAGTGACATATTTGAGGGGGGAAGGAGTTCCAGATTTTAGGGAAGTAGTAGACAAATCCAGACTGACTGATGAGGGTAGTGTGGTGGGGACAACTAGTGTGCACGTGTTATGAGATCTGAGGTCATGGGAGGGTGGGAGAGGGGTAGAGATGAATGTGGTGAGGTAAGTAGGAAGTTCACCAAATCAGTATTTAAAGGTCAGGTTTGCACTGTGGAAGAGGTGCTTATTTGCTAGTTGGGGAAAGGATAGAGCATGATATAGATCATAGTGATGAGTACGAGAGGCTGCATTGACAGCAAAGCAACAGAAGGCATTAAAGAGAGTGTCCAGTCTGGTCAGAGAGCAATTGGGAGCAGCACCATAGACTATGTCACAGTAGTCAAAAACGAGGAGTATCATCTTTTGGACAAGTTCATGCCTAGCCGTAGCAGGAATGCAGCTACTGTTCCTATGCAAGGCACCAAGTTTGGGGGGCAGTTTTTTCAAAATGGCATTAATGTATCCAGAGAAGTTGAGGTGCATGTCCAGCCAGACCTCAAGGTATCTGAATGAGGAGGTGTTCTTGAGTTTGTCCCATCCAGGGTATGGAAAGAAGGCAGGCCAGGGAGTCGAGAGAGCCTCTGCCTAGTGCCAAAGGTCATGAAGACTGTCTTCTTGGCATTTAGGAAGAGCTGATGGGAGGCAAGCCAGAGCTGGACTTGGTCAAAATTATGCTGTAAACTGGTTGCAACATCAGAGGAACATTTGCTGGAGGCATACAAGACAGTATGAGGTAGACCTGGGTGGCATGAGTAAGGTATGGTGGTCAAGGTTTCTAAGTGAGTGAGATGAAGGAGGTTTGAGGGAAATGGAGGAGGAGAGACAAGGGGAGAGAGAGAGAGTGAAACCAGAATTTAGCAAGAAAATTGGCGCAACAGATATGGTGCCTGGATGGAAGGTATAGAGACTGGTTTGGGGTGCAGTGAAGGGTACTAGGAGGACAGTGAAGAATAAAATGGCAGAAGGAGTGGAAAAGAAAGTCCAGCCTGGTTAGGGAAGATTTGGGAATGGCACTGTAGACTACATTGCATAGTCAAGAAAAGGAAGAATCATTTTCTGGACCAGTGCGCAGTGAGCCGGCATTTGAATACATTCACAATGTCTGCATTGGGCACCCAGTTTGGGTTGCAATTTTTGTGGATGGTGTCTATGTGTCCAGGAAAGGTGAGGTTCTGGTCAAGCCAGACCCCAAGGTACTGAAAGGAAGAATTGTCCTCAAGCAATGTGCCATCTATGGTGTGGAAAGAGGGAGGGGGTTTGAGCTGAGAGAGTCTCTGCTTTGTGCCGAAGGTCATGGGGACTGTCTTCTTCGCATTCAAGAATAACTGATTTGAGCAAAACCAGAGCTGAACTTTATCAAAGTCATGCTGAAGTCTGAATGCTACATCAGAGGGGGAGGGACCAGATGCACATAGGACAGTATAATCCACGTACATGTGGATGGAGGTAAGAAGACAGGCAGTGAGAAGGTAATTAAGGAAGATAAAGAATAGTAGTGGGCCCAGCACAGAACCCTGAGGAACACCAGTGTTGATGGGAAAGGGAGGGGATTTTGTTTCACTAAACTGAACAGATTGTGTTCTTCCCACTAGGTATGAATGGAACCAACTGGTAGCTGCATTTGAGAGCTCCACAGCAGAGAGTTTGTTGAGTAGGAGTGGGCGGGAGACTGTATCTAACACCTTGACTAGGTCGACAAAGCAGAGGTGATGGGATCCTGATCCATACCAGTAAGTATGGAGTCAGTGAGCTTAAGAAGGAAGGAGGGGGTGGAGTAGCATTTCTGGAAACCAGACTGGTAAAGCATAAAGAAAGAGGAGTCAAGGTAGGAGGAGAGTTGGTGTAGTACCAGGCGTTCCTGAAGCTTGGCAAGGATGGGGAGCAGGGAGATGGGCCGGTAGTTTCCAGGGGAGGAGGGATCACCTCCTTTTGTGAGGGGGATAACAGTGGCATGTTTCCAGTCAGAAGGGACAGTGGCAAGAGCGAAAGAGAGCTTTAGAAGAGAAGCAAGGGGGTAGCAGCAGCTGGAGCAGAGAGGTATAGGATTTTGGAGTCAAGACCAGAGGGGCACTTACCCTTAGAGGGGTTAAGGGCAAGAAGAGCTCTGAGGGCATCAGTTGGGGATAACAGATAGATGGAGAACCAATCTACCTTCTCCTTGCCTCCCTAACCCGTCTATTCTCTCATTATCTCCCTAACCCATCTACCCTCTCCTTACCTCCTTAACCTGTCCACCGTCTCATTCTCTCCCTAACCCATCTACCCTCTCCTTATCACCCTAACCCGTCCACCCTGTCATTATCTCCCTGACCCATCTACCCTCTCCTTACCTCTCTAACCCATCCACCCTCTCATTATCTCCCTAACCCGCCCATCCTCTCATTATCTCCCTAACCCATCTACCCTCTCCCTAACTCCCTAACCCATTTACCCTCTCCCTACCTCCCTAACCTGTCCACCTTCTCCTTACCTCCCTAACCCATCTGCTCTCTCCTTACCTCCTTCTTGTATTTTCTTGAACTTCTTGTATTTTCTCTGTTTACCTCTCAGTGTACACCTTGTACCCAGATCGTATCTGGAAACAAGTCTTGGCTCAGTGTGCCTTTCCCAGTCATCAATTTTAAATAAATAAATATATTAACCATCTACCCTCTCCTTACTTCCCAAACAAAACAAGAGTTTTGGAATTTAAGGAGGGAAGATTTGAAAAATGAGGGACTGCCTCAGAAACTGCCTTGAAGTGTATGTGTTTATGTGTGTGTATGGGGGGGGATTGCCAAGGAGAGGTGGAGACACAATAAGACAAAAATAAGGGAGGGTATTACTAAAGCAACTAACCTCTGTGTGAAGAAATGAGTTAAAGCAGAAGGAAAAAGAGATTGTTATGTTGTCTTAGGAAGTGGTAGAGGTGATGAAAAAAGGGTAGCATTCAGGGGGTATAAGGAAACACAGAGAGTGGAGGACATGGAGGTATATCTGGTGAAGGTGAGGGAAGCAGGCAAAGTGGTGAGGGGAGCAAAGGTGCAGACAGATGAAAGAATTGCCAAAGGGGTAACTAAGGGGGATAAGACTTTATTCATACGAACATATCAATGTGCCAGCAGAAACAGACCACCCAGTCTATCTAAGTCTGCTTGAGTGTGCAGCTAGCACCCCTAGTTTGCAGCTGCCCCACCCCCTCCGCTTTGTCATCCTACTGCCACCCCACCTCCCCCACCCTTACTCTCCCCTGTTCCCTGTCCCATGCCCCTTTCAAGCTGTTCACAGATTTACTTGATACCACCCATTCTGGTAGTGCATTTCATTTTGCTACCACCTTCTCCGTGAAATAGTGTCCCCTCATTTCCCTCCTAAACCCCCCATTCTTAGCCAGTGCCCCTGGTGACCCTCCCCCTCCTTAGCTTAAAGACCCTATCTGCCCCATCCTTATTGATTCCCCTCAGATACTTGAATGTCTCTATCATGTCCCCCCTGTCCCTTCCATCCTCCAGGGTGTACATATTTAGGTCTCCCAGTCTGCTCTCATAGTCTCTCCCCTCCATTCCACATATCATCTTCATTGCCGTCCTCTGCATCCCCTCCAGTAGCCTGATATCATGCTTCAGGAATGGCCTACAAAACTGCACACAATACTCCAAGTGCGGCCTAACCAGTGACCTGTAGAGAGGCAAAATCACCTCTCTTCGCCTGGATGAAAACCCCCTCGCTATGCACCCCAGCATTTTGTTCACTTTTGCAGCTGCTGTCCTGCACTGGGTAGTGTTGTTCATGGTCCCTGTTATCATTACCACTAGGTCCTTCTCGTCAGTGATTCCCAGCTTAACCCCCCCCCAGCCAGTATTCTCTCCTTAGGTTCTTCACCCCGAAGTGCATAACCTTACACTTCTTTGCATTGAACCCCAGTTGCCACCTCTCTGACCACTCCTCTAGCTTGCTTAGGTCCCCCTGCAGCTGCTTCCATCCCTCCTCTCCGTCCACCACTGCTCCCATTTTGGTGTTGTCTGTGAACAGACTTACCTTGCTCACCACCCCGTGCGCAATGTCTGATATAAAGAGCCCAAATAACACTGGTTCCAGCACAGAGCCCCGTGGCACCCCACTCATCACTAGCTTCCGAGTTGAGAGCTCCCCTCCCAACACCACCCATTGCAGCCTCCCACTCAGCCAGCTTGCAATCCAGTTCATCATTTTTGCCCGCACCCTTACACCAGTTAGCTTCCACCCAAGCTGCCCATGGGGCACCGAATCAAAGGCTCTGCTGAAGTCCAAGTAAAGAACATCCACTGCATGACCCTTATCCAGCTCACCTGTCACCCAGTCATAATATTGTATCAGGCTGGCTTGACAAGACTTCCCCAAAATGAACCCATGCTGCCTCACATCCTGGAGGCCATTGTCCTCCAGGTACGACACCAGTTTTTCCTTTAGTATTATTTCCATGAGTTTGCACACTATGGACGTACCGGATGATAACTACCCAGTTCATCTCTTGGTATGCTCTTGTGTAATGGCACTACATGTGCCATCCTCTAGTCCAGTGGCACACATCCTGACTCCAGTGAGGTGCTGTACAGATCTGACAGCGGCTCTGCCAACTCCTCCGCCATCTCCCTCAACACCCTGGGGTGAATCCCATCTGTCCCTGATACCTTGTCTACCCTCAGTGCCCTTAGTCCCTCTAGGACTCTACCTCCCTCAATTCTTCCATCTGTCACCTCCTGTCCCCTGCCCCCACCCTCCCAGCCCATGGTGGTAACAGTCCCCTTTCTTCCATGAACACTGAGCAAAAGTATTCATTCAGTGCTTCCGCCTGTTCCTCACCCTTTTCCGTCCACTCCCCATCCCTTTTTATCCTCACTATTGTCTCCTTCCGCTTCCTTTTCTCCCTGATGTATCTGAAAAAGTCTCCCCCCCCCAATTAATTCCCTGTGCTAATCTCAACTCCCTCTGGGCCTTGGCTTCTCTCACTTTTCTGGTCACCTCCCTGGACCATATTGCATACTCCTCCCTGTCCCCTTCCTTTCCTGGCCTCCTATACCTCTGGTGTGCCTCTCGTTTTGCCCTCACCACCTCCACTATCTTGCTGTTCAACCAGCATGGTTTCCTTGTTTCAGATACATAAATGAGAAGATAGATAGATAGATAGATAGATAGATAGATAGATAGATAGATAGATAGATAGATATAATTTTTTTTAATAGGAAATAACTAGGAAACAAAGTCAGATATTTGACAAAGTTGTCCTCGAGGTGGTTACATATTACAATAAAAGTGAACACGTGTTATGATCATTTAGTAAGTATACTCATTCTGGAGCTATATGACTTTACAATACATTATTCCAATTTAAAATAAAAATAATACAGACAAAGACACCTCTAGGAACGCAATTGAGTTTGTACAGACAGATCTTCATTAAGCAGGTTGCTAGTGGTCTAGCTTTAAATGTGGAAGGAGAGAAGATAATATACCTGTAACCCCTCCCTTCCTGCCCATCAGTGGGCGTACCTAAAATCTCGCAGATGGTCCGCGCAGATAGAAAGGAGGACTCCCAAAGCGCCAGTGTATGAGACGTTTTGTTGACTGGACCAGGGAAATGGATGCTCCCAACCTGATGTGTCTTCACGTTGCTGCTTTACCTCCTGTTTTCAGCAACAGATCCACTTCCTGAACCCATCAACCAGACCGGGACCTTCCTCTTCTATCTCGGAGGTCCCACAAATTCTCGAAAGCCCCACGGGCTGGCTTCTCTCCCTTGGAATGCAAAACCCATGGCAAATTAATCAGACTGCAAACTGAAGAGGGAAACAAAAGATTTCATTTAATTAGAATTCCTTCTCCACATTCAAATGAAGCACGAACCACTGCTTTCTCCCCAAATGACTTTATTGTCACCTGCATGGCAAATGATATCAGCTATACAAGGGTCAGCATTCATTTTCAGCATATACTTAATCAGCTCCATGGGTTATAACATTTTTGCATGATATAGCTGGACCTCTCAAACAGCAGAACCACAGTATCAGCAGACACCAGAAGGAGTCTTTTGTTTCTACCCTTTCTGTCTCAGGTGTTTTACCTGAATCCTGGAACCCAGGTCTCTGCAATCTCCTGGCCTATGAAGATCTGGTAAGCCAAGCCTTCCTTTAACTTCTCTTTTCACACCGGGTCCCCTTTACTCTGGCTCTGGTTGTCCCCCCCCAGCACTGGCAGGAAGAGCAAGCTTCCCTTCCCACATGGACACTGTGGGCATTGACCCATGCCCTCAAGGTATCCAGGATTTTTTCTGATGACCCAGGCCCTGTCCCCTTTTCCAGTGGCTGGCTCTACATGTACAATGCTGAGGCCCCTGTTACTCTGATGCTTGCCTCTACCTCAGCCTCCACGGCCCACCTTTTCCCTGAGGTTGTACTGCTGTCAACACCTCCTACGGGGATTCCATACCAGGCTCACATCCTTTCTCCAACTCCTGGGCTTGCGTAAAGCCACCAGCATCGGGACCACCCTCCAAGGCCTACCTCTTCTGTGGATCCCCAGCCCGCACAGCCATTTGCTGGACCAGTACCCCGGACCTGTCCCTCCAAACAGGCCCTTACAAATGGGTGAAGGGCTTCTCAGCTCCCTCATCCACACAGTCTACCCTGCCACACTGGGTATGAGAGGAACCTCTGCCATTGGTTCCCCTCGTGTGAAGGCCCTGCCACAGCCCTCCCAGCCCTGGCAACCTGGAAAAACATCAAATTTTGGCTTCCTAAGGGCTCTTACATCTCCAAAGGCTTGCTAAAGCCTCCCTAATGCCCTAACCCCACTCAATACAAAACCTGGCTACCTGGTCCCCACTGGAGCACCATACCCCCACTCCTCGGCGGCCACAGCGCATATAAACTTCCTGACTATACTTTACTTTTGGGGGGGTTCCCCCACTGGCCCTCCTGGACTGCCATGCTTCCTCACTTGTCCACCTATCCTGGTCCTGGTTCTACTCTCTACCCTGCAGCCCTTGGCCTACTACTTGGACTGAAAAGGCCCAGATACTTCCTGTATGCTCCCTTTTATACTCTATCTGCTGCCCCCTTGAGGCGTCCAGAGAACTAACCCCCCAGAGCACAAAACCCATTTCAGTAGCTTGGTAGAAAAGGGTGCCTAAAAAAATGTGGGAATATAAGCCCTGCTTTTGCAGGGGGCTTACATACCATTCTTTTACATACCTTGGTTGTGCTAGTGCTAAGGGATGAAGTTTGGTTTTGCATTATTTTACTCAATGTGTATTAACCATACATACAGGTTTCCAGCATCCCAGTGTCAAAGGCATTACTACACATATAGGTTTCCACCAGAAGAAGAGGAAGGCAAGGATAGGGATAGTGAGGATTAGAAGGGTGGAGGGGGGAGACTGCAGAAGACCAAAAAAACAGCTGACATTCTGAACAGGTACTTCTATTCAGTCTTCACGGGGGGGGGGGGGATCCAACCACTAGAGAGTAGCAAGAATGGGGAGAGGGGGTTAGGTGTACACAAGTCCATTTTCAGAAGAACACGTCCTGAAGGGACTTGCAGCTCTGGAGGTGGACAAAGCTACGAGAGTGGGAAGGATATATCCAAAGTTTCTGTATGAACTCAGGGAGGTGCAAGCTGCCCCACTGACAGTCTTGTTTAACAGCTCACTGGAAACAGGCATGATTCCTGAGGAAACACAGAATTTTTTGACAGATAAGGACCACTTGGCCCACCCAGACTGCCCATGTTTCCCTACCTACACTTTCACTACAGACCCTACCTGATCTCCGGCTACTTCCCCCACTTTCCTTCCAAGATTCTTCTGTGCCTATCCCATGCATGCTTGAAGCCCACAAGTGTTTATGCTTCCACCATCTCTGCTGGATACATTTTCCTCCTTCTGGTTTCATTGTATGCCACCTTGTTCTTGTGTATCTTTTCCTCTGAAAAATACTCTCCTCCTGTATCTTATGTGCCCCCATGAGATATTTGTAAGTCTTTATAATGCCCCCCCCCTTCCGGGGTGTACATATTGAGATCCTTCAGTCTCTCTTCATAGGGCTTTTGATGCAGCCCTTGCACCATTTTAGTTGCCCTCCTCTAGACAGCTTCCACTCTGTGTTCTTCCAGGGATGTAACCTCCAGAACTGGACAGACTACTCCAGGTGGCTGGGGTTTCACCAGTGATCTATATAGTGGTAACACCATCTCTCTTCTTCTGCTGGTGATACCCCTCCCTGTTCACCTCAACATTCCACTGGCCCTGCCTACTGCTTTGTTGCACTGTTTTGCCAATTTGAGGTCATCATATATGATTATCCCAAGGTCCCTTTCAGTTTAGTGACTGCTAATACCTCTCTCCCCATTTTATACTCTGCTTTTGGGTTTCTGTGCACTAGGTGAATAATTTTGCACTTTTTCACATTGAAACCCAGCTACGATACCCTTTACCACTCCTTGAGTTTTCTCAGGTCTCTACACCTTCTCTCCACCCCCTCTGGAGTGTCTACCCTATTGCAGATTTGGTGTCATCTGCAAAGAAGCATACCTTCCCTTCCAGCTCTTCTGTACTATCACTTATAAAGATATAAATTTCAAAAAACTTTGATAATGCTCCAGTTAGGGTCAAAGCGACAAAAGTTGGGAAATGAGGCGTTAGGGTTTCCCTAACATCCCACCCTCCTAAACCAGGAAAGAGAGCAGGTGTGGAGTGTGCCTTGGGTTTCTCAAGCCTAACAAACATCATTTCTATTTATAAATAAGGTCAGATGTGTAAACTTTATGAGAATGGGGTGAGCGTTAGACATGAGAAGCCCAAGGCACACCCACACCTGCTCGCCTGCCTGGTTTGGGAGGGTGGGGTGTTAGGGAAACCCTAATGCCTCGTTTTCCAACTTTTGTCACTTTGACCCTAATTGAGCATTAACAAAGTTTTTTGCAACTTATTTCCTTACTTTATGAGATAGTATAATAGTATCCTTATTTTACTGTGGGAGCGCAGGGTCCTTTGGACCCTGCACTCCCATCCCTCTGTAGATGTGTATGCATGTAGTTGTGGAAGCACCACAGGGCCCTCCAGGCCCTGCACTTCCATTTATAGGACAACAGTGACCAAATTGTCAGCATAGCCATCTTATTTCCCCACCTCATGTACCCGGTACAGAAAATTTTCGAATCCCCACCAAAACATAATTCTGTGCAACTGCAATGCCATTCTGCACCACAGGTGTGAAAACACATTTTGGGTAGGATTTGAAAAATGACAGCTGTAAGATACATGAGGTGTGGTAATAAGAAGGCTATGTTGAAAATCTATGATCAAAATATTGAAGATTTCCAAAGTTACGAGCGGCATAGCACAATTGCAAAAAATGGTCATAACGTTGGCATTTCTTTTTCATATTTTGACCCAACATTTTCAACATAGTCTTCTTATGACCCCCACCTCATAAACCCCATAGGTGAAAATTTTCAAATCCATGCAAAAATGCCATTCTGTGCCACAGGTGCAAAAACACATTTCAGACAGGATGTGAAAAATGACATCTGTACTGTTCAAGAAGTGGCATGAAAAAATGGCTATGATGAAAATTTGTTCAAAATTTGGAGTCAAAATACTGAAAATTACCAAAGTTATGTGCGTGCGTAGAAAGATTTCAACAAATGCGCATAACTTGGCCATGTTGAAAATTTGGTGTAAAAAATTCTAAATTTTTTTTTATTTAGTTTTTTTGTTGGCAAAGTTATGAGCATAAGTTCAAAATGCCATTGAAATACATTATACAACACTTACCTTGATTCCTCAGTTCACGGTTCGGCTTTGAAGAGTGGAGACGTGTCTCGGTCCACAGAAGATGACAATGTATGACCTCTGGTGGTATGTGTAGGGCAAGAGTGGGGTGGGGTGGTGGGTGCTCAGTGGGAGGGTCGGGTTGTAGGATGGTGGGGATGAGGAGGGACCGTTTTCCTTTTTCTGTGTTTTTTTGTTTTTTAAAGACATTGGAGGACTGTTTTCTTTTTTACAGGATCAAAGTAAATAAATATTTTGGGACACTGGGGGTGGGCCCCCCAATATCAGTACTATCAATAAAACAATGGACTATGGGGGGGGTGGGCATCTAACACTGGGGGGGGGCATCCCGGTGTCGGATTATATAAATATAAATATATAAACAGGGAGTAACATAAAGATATGGAAGATGGTGATCACAGGGTGAGGTGTGTCACTAGACACCAGTGACTAAAACAAAAATTAGGGGATGGAGATTGGAGGGTGGGGGTGCCACTAGACACCAGGGAATATATATTTTATTTAGGGGGACAGTGATTGGAGAGCGAGGGGTGTCACTTGACACCAGGCCAAGAGGGCTCACAGCTCACGCTGCAACCAGCAGCACAAGTTCAGCTGAGGCTGCAGAAGTCAAGAAAATCCATGGTTCTCATACAGAGAACACAGGGGAAGTGCTCCTTTCACTAAGCTGGGCACCTGGGATTTCAGGTGCACAGAAAAAGTATTTCTTGCCCTAACTGTGAAAAACAAACACCAGAATCTAGCTAAACGGAGCCCAATTTGCTAGGTTCTGATTGATTTGTAAAATGACCACATTTTTATGTATTTTCTGCACATTTTAGTTTGCGGAAAAAAAACAAGATGGCAGCTCATGAAAAAGGAATTTTTCTGGTGAAAAAGGATTGGCCCCTCACAAAAAAGAATCCTTTTTTCATGAGGCCAAGTACTTTGTCAAACTTTCTCCCTATATCCTGGAAAGTGATCTTCCCATTTTAAACAATGGGAAATTAAAAATTGAATAACTTTGCAAAAGATTAATATTTTTTCACCAAATAAACACATGGCAGTTCTGTTACCCAAGCTGTTTCTACCATAACAAATCACACAAAAATTCCACACCATCTGGGTGCAAGGTATGAGGAGAAAACTGCAAAAAAGGGTGACCTTTAAGGTTTTTGCACTATCCGGATCTCAAAATCCGTACATCCGGTCAGAGTGAAATGTGCCATGTCAAGAGATCGACCCCATGGGACAGCGCATGCCAAATTCTATACAAATCCATTGATCAGTTGCAAAGCTATTAAAGTGCAAAATCTGAGGTTTAACGTGAAACATACTACTCAGCCCTTACTATTGGGGTGCAACCGTGCCCCTGTAGTTAAAGAGGACAGGTTCTAGTACCAAGCTCTGAGGTAGCCCACTGGTCACTCTCCCATCCCTAGAGTGAAACACAGAAGCATAGATTTTGTTAGCAGTAGAGCTGCGTGGAATGGGAAAATTCCAGACTCATGGAATTTTTATGAAATTTCATAAAATTCCACACAATTTTGTGGAATTTCATTGGAGAGTTGTAGAATTTTTAAACTGTATTAATTTGGCCATAACTCGGCCATCTATTGAGCTAGAGCTCTAACATCTGGCTTGCTTACTTTCTGGGAGGAGTACTAATGATATGCTGAATATGATGAAATTAGGATGGATTGTCTCAAAATTATAAGTGCTCAAGGTCTGTCATTTTATTTCTTGTGAAATGTCATGAAACTATTTAAAAGGACATAGTGGCCTGGCTATTCAAAGAGGTTCTTGCCTGGCACAACTGAGTTGCCTTTAGCACAACCCCATTACCCCGCCGGGGATATTGAAAAGGCTGCCCGCACAGCGCAAACCCGGCGCATCAGGGTGCAATGTAATCCCATGCGCACAGATGAAGGGGAGTGCCCATGACATGTGGCACATCCCAATATTCAACCCGGGATGTGCGGCACATATGCTGGTGCAATCCCTACATGCACCGCACACTGGTGCTCAAAGTTGAGCTGTAAAATAGAGGCTCAAATGCTGGCCACCCACAGGTGGGCGGCTGTATTGCAAGGCGCAACACAACAGCCACCAGCTGTGGGTGGCCACCTGCCCAGCAGGAACACCATCCACAAGCACCCGGACCCCCCGGTAGTCTAGTGGACCCCCTCCCACCCCGTATGCCTGATTGTGGGCTTCTTTATCAAATAACTAACCTCTGGTGGTCTAGCGGTCCCTCCGCTGCCCGATCGTGGGCATCTGCATTACAGTGCTAACCCCTGGTGGTCTAATGGTCCCCCCACTGCCCGTTCATGGATATCTGTATTAAAAAAAAAATTTCCTGGTGGTCTAGCAGTCCCCCCCGCTGCCCGATCATGGGCTGTTGTAATGGCAGAACGTAGCCTGGTGGTCCAGTGGTACCCCCACCCTCCCACAGAGGACCCCTGGCCACCCGTCACCCCCCCATCATCGGCGGGTGGCAGCACCCTGCCCGCATACCAGGCCCATCACCCACGATATTCAGCCAGGGGCATGCAAACGGGGTCATAATCTATGCAAGGCACAAATGGGGCCATTTGCATGTCATTATGGCCCCATTTGCATGCGTTGCACCGGGCATCCTGGTGAAATGTGCCTGGCACCCTGCCAGGCTGCTGTCGTCGGGGTTGGCTCCCTGGTGGGCTAGTTTAGCTCCCCTCTCCCCACCAGGAGATGGTCTAAGCCCCTTGTGACTGACTGGTACACCATAAAGTGAGGGCTACAAGTGGGGTCCGTAGGCAGGAGGGACACATAGGGGTATAGGGAGGGTCAGTGTAGCAGCCAGGATGTACGGGAATGCTGTGGCACCCAAGGGGTGCAAATACCCCCGATTCAATATATCATGGGCATTTGCACCCTGTCGGGTGCCACAGCAATACCTGATCACCCTGCTGGCACTCCGACCCTCCCTATGACCCCATCTGGCCCCACACACCCACTGGACACCTGTGTCCCTCCACACCATCACCACCAGTGCTGGCTGGACCTCGCTGCACCAGCGTAAGGGGTGCCATGGCCTTGCGGCATGCGCTACTGGTGCTCCATTGGTCAGGTGCAGTCCCACAATTGCAGCAATCATGGGGCATTTGGCACAGGAACCCTGCTTTCCTTTAGAATATGGTGCAGGGTTCATGGTGCACCCAGCATTGCCGTAGCCCTTGGAGCTGCGCAACTTGCATCACTCCAAGGGCTCCTTCTGGAATAGGGCCCCTGATTCACAGGGCTTTTCTGAATCTACTCAGCCCCAAGATTAATCTTCTCAGCTAGGTTTCCCACACTACCTGCTACAATCTTATAGACAAGTGTCCCAAATACTGCCTAAAATCTTTCTGCTACCCACTTACACTGCTACTTTTAGTATGGAGAGAACTACATTTAAGTTAAAGCTGGGTGCATACTCTCCTCTGTGTCAGCAATTTCTGCACTCTCAGCCTGTAGAAGAGCTGGCATGGTCCCTCTATATTAGAGTGGCAACAGGGAGGAGCTAGCAACTTTAGGCCAGTCAGTCTTATATCAGTGGCAATGAAATTAACGGAAACCCTGCTAAAGGAAATGGGTTGAGTATCTTGAATCCAATGGGCTGCAAGATCACATGCAGCATGGATTTATGGGAGGAAGTCATGCCAAACAAATCTGTTGGATTTCTTTGACTGAGTGACTAGAGAAATAGATCAGGGGAAGGCAGTGGGCATGGCCTGTCTGAACTTCAGCAAGGTCTTTGACACTGTACCACACAGGAGGTTGCTAAAGAAACTGAGTAGCCTAGGGGTGGGATCCAAAGTAGTGAATTGGGTTAGAAACTAGTTAATGAATAGGAGAAAGAGGTGGGTGGTGAACAGAACTCACTCAAATAATGGAAGAGTGGACAGTGGGTGCCACAGGGCTCAGCACTGGAATTGGTTCTCTTCAATATCTTCATTATATGTTGTTGGTGAGAAACTGGAAGGGACGGGAAGCCTTTTTGCAGATGAGATACCAAAATCTGCAAGAGGGTGGTGAGGAACACTCAAGAGGGGATGGAGAAAATGATCAGTGATCTGGGGAAACCTGAGGAGTAGTCTAAAGCATGGTAGTTGAGGTTCAATGCCAACAAGTGCAAGATCATGCACTGAGGGCATAAGAACCGATGTGCTGAGTATAAGATGGGTGGGAGGTACTGATAGTCACTAAACAGTACTGAATTTTGAGTTATCATATCTGATGACTTCAAGGTGGCAGGGCAGTGTGGCAAAGCAGAGGGTAGGGCTACTGGGATGATGGGGTGCATAGGGAGGGGTATATCCAGAGGCTGCCCCTCAGAAAGGACACAGACAGGATGGAGGCTGTCCAGAGAAGGGCAACTGAAATGGTGATGGGGTTGGATGAGAGGCCTATGAGGAGAAACTGAGGGATCTCAGCATGTATACTCTGGAAGAGAGGAGAGTGAGAGGGGACATGATAGAGACCTACAAGTACCTCACAGGGGTGAAGAAGGTGCAGGAAGGAAGTCTTTTAAATGAGAAGGAGCACCAGGACTGGGGGCATGCGATGAAGCCGGGTTGGGAGGGGGAGTTTAAAAGAGATATGATGAAATATTTCTTCACTGAAAGGGTGTTAGATGCCTGGAACAGACTGCCAACTGAGGTGGTGGAGGCAAAAAACAGTGGGGGACTTCAAACATGCATGGGATAAACATAGGGGTGTATTAGACAACAGGCAGGGAGGAGGAAGGGAGCATCACCAGAGACTGGTTAGGGTCTGCGGAGACAGATTAGACAGGAACCATCTAGGCAGATTGGGTGGGCACAGTTGATCTTTTCTGCTGATAAAGTCTATGTTTCTACCTGCCTACCCTCTTCTTATCTTCCCTAACCATCTACCCTCTCCATATTTCCCTAAGCCGTCTACCCTCTCTTTACCTCCTCAACCAACCTACCCTCTTCTTACCTCCCTAACCCACCTACCGTATCCTTACCTCCATAACCATCCTATCCTATCCTCTCCTCTCCTTATTTCCTTAACCCTCCTTACCTCACTAACCCCTCTACCCTCTCCTTACCTCCCTAGCCCATCTACCCTCTCCTTACCTCCCTAACCTGTCTACCTTCTCCTTACCTCCCTAAGCCATCTACCCTCTCCTCACCTCCCTAACCCCTCTACCCTGTCCTTACCTCCCTAACCTGTCTACCTTCTCCTTACCTCCCTAAGCCATCTACCCTCTGCTTACCTCCCTAACCCATCTAAATTCTCCTTACCTCCCTAACCTGCCTTTATTTAGTTATTGAGAGAATTAGAATTACAATCTTTGAGGCAAAGACTCTTTTTCAAAGGCTCCATGTCAAGTAAACAACATTTGTGCAAACGTAGTCGCAATACAATAGTGGACAAAACATTTGATATTACATACTGTTGGGGGTTACAACTGTGAATAAAGTCTGTACGTTTACAAAATTTACAAACTATAATACAGATAATTGGGGAGATATATTAAGAGCTTTAATTTAGGCTGCAAGGAGATGGAACAAAGCAGCATGGTTGTTATGCTTGTTGATATGGTACTAGAGTCACATAGAGAGAAAAGGCAGGATAAAGGTCCTTTGTCAAATATGAGTAGAAAGTAAGGTGAAGGTCAGTGATGAACTGGTGGAGGGGAGTGAGCTGAACAAAGTCCGTTGTCAGTGGGGAGGAGGGTTAATGACAATTACGTGTGTGGGAGGAGAGGAGGTGGGAGAGAAGCAGGGATTTGAAACATCCGAGCCTGGTTTCGAGCATTATGCATGGGGGGAGGTAGTTGAACGATGATGGGGCTCTACAGTGGAAAGATCGTTGGCCAAGAGAGGTTTTGAGTCGCAGAACTAGGTGGGTAGGTTTGAGTGAGCTCCAGGTGGCCTTGGTGGAGGGTATGGGAGGCATGAGGGGGCTAAGGCTGGGGCGGTAAGGCAGTCTAGAATTTTCCTGGCTAGGAGGCAGGTTTGGTATTTTAATCTGCCATCAAAGTCTAGCCAGTTAGTTTGGCTGTAGAGAGTGCAAGTGTGAGTAGAAAATGAGCAGCTTAGTGCAAGGTGACAGGCCTTGTTCAGGGCAGTTTTTACTCTCAGTATGGTGGTATTATCAGCTGTCTCGTAGATTAGGATGCCATAGTCAATGATAGATAATACTGAGGATGAGATGGTGAGCTAGAGGACTTCGCGGGGGTAGACAGTTTCGATGACGGTAAAGTAGGCCAATACAGGAGTTGACAGAAGTGCAAAGAAGGTGAATATGGTCATGGAAGGTAAGGGAAGGGTTGAAGGTAACACCAAGGTACTTGAAGGTGTTCACCTTTTCAAGAGAGAATGAGAGGGAGGTGCTGATGTTTAGGGGGAGTGTTTGAGTCTGGTTTGATGATGTGCAAAGAGCATGACTTTGGACTTTTTCTGGTTCAGTACAAGTTTATACTTGGAGAACCAGGACTCGGCCTCAGTGAAGACGTTTTGTAGAGAAAGTTCTAAGGTGGCTGGGTTGGTGTGAGAGGTAAAGAGGACGGCATCATCCACATAGAGGAGGATATTTCTGGAACATGCCTTAGGTAGGGAGTTTAAATAAAGGCTGAACAGGAGGGGCCCAAGGATGGACTACTGCGAGACACCAGAGAGTACAGGGAGCAGCGTGGAGAGGGTTTTACAAATTTTAACCTTCTGCAAGCAGTCCGATAGATAGTCAGTGAACCATACCGTGGCTTCTTGGGTCAGGCCAAGGTGGGAGAGGGTAAAAAGGAGGAGGAGGTGATTCACAGTGTTGAACACTTTAGATAAGTCAAGGAAGACTGCACTTGCCAGCCTACCATTGTCTAGGGCACAGCGGATGTAATTGGAAAATTCCAGGAGGGCAGTGGTGGTGCTGTGGCCTTATCTGAAGCCATGTTGTTCGGCGGATAGGAGGTCATATTTGGAGAGGTACTCCATGAGTTGGTCTGTGGTGATGTGTTCAAGGGCCTTAGAGCAAGGGGGAAGAATGGATGTTGGATGGTAATTGCTGGGTGAGAGACGGTCTCCAGATTTGTGGATTGGGGTAATGCTGACTGTCTTCCAGGTGGAAGAAAATTTGCCAAGGCAGAGCAAGAGGTTTAGGAGGTGGGAGAGGGGGGTGAGGACCATGTCTAAAGCCAGGCCGAGGATCCGGATGTCGAGAGAGTCGCTTCTCTGACAAGTGCCACTCAGGGCTTTGATAAGGTAGGGCTTGGTCTCCATTGGGGCAAGGACACAGACGTGAAAATGGGGAGGTGGCATGGGGGCTGGGGAAGGGAAGGTCAGAGTGTTGAAGAAGTCCAAGGGAAGAGTAGATCTGAGGTCAGAGAAGGAGGTATTAAGAGTGTCTGCGACCAGCTTGGTGTCATTGGTGATAGACCCATTTACTTTAGTTGGGCTGGGGAGGAGGTATCTTTGCCATGGAGGGATTTCATATTTTCCCAAAATTTGCATCCCGTGCCTCAGGAAAAGGTTAGAGTGGCTTTGTAGTATTTGGCTTTTGCTTTTCGGATGGCCGAGATGCACTTGTTATACGCCGTCTGATAGAGTTGTCTGTCAGTTAGGCTGCCAGAGTTAAGGGCTTTTTCCATAGCTCATCACGGCATCACATTAGGCTAAAAAGGGATGAGGAGATCCAGGGGGTGATATGCCCTTTGACAATCCTCTTAGTAAGGGGGTCAAATCTATTACAGGCTTCATGAAAGGTGTTAATCAAGTAGCTGAGGGTGGTATCAATGTCCTGGGAGTGGTACAGAGGGCACCAGTTGCATAAAGCAAGATAGGATTTTAGGTGTCTTAGTAGCCTTGTAAGGATGGTCTTAGGTGGTGGCTTCTTAATCAGGCAGGACCAGAGAATAGGGGAGTGATCAGTGATGGCATTGGGGAGAACGGTGACATCAGTGATTTTGAGGGGACAGTTGGTCATAACCAGCTCAGGTAGAGTGGCAACCCTGGTTCTGTGGTTGAGGCATGTGGAGCAATTAACTAGCTGGGTGATGTCCAGAGCAGCTAATGCATATTTGTAGACAGACGCAGAGGGAGAGAGCCAGTTAGTGTTTAGGTTGCCCAAGGTAATTAGCTCGGTGTTGGAGGGGAGCTGGGAAAAGTAGTTAATAAGAGATTGGAAGGCAGGTTTTTGCCCTCGTGGGGGTACTGTATGTAAACCGTTGTGAAAATCAGGAGGGCCCTAAAGGGGCTGATGGAGATATTGAGGGATAGGGCTTGTGCTCCACTTTCCAGTGGGGGGGGGGAGCCTGGGCTTGGTATGAATCCCACAGGTAGATAGCACAGCCACCTCCACACTTACCAGTTCTGTCATTGCGGTGGAGCAAGTATTCAGGGATTGATATGGAGGAGTCGAGGGTGGATTTGGATAGCCAGGTCTCCACAAGGGCTAGGATATCAGGCTGGTGTTGGGCTATCCAGACCTGGAGGTCATTGAATTTTTTTAGGGAGACTGCAGACATTGATGGAAGCAATGCGCAACCCTTTGGCAGGGACATGAGATTGGAAGGGAGCAGGAGGGGGGCCAGGGTTGGGGTGGATGCTCCCTGATATTAGAAAGAGTAGGGAGAAAGTTCTGAAAAATAGCCGGTGTAGGGCTTTGCTACGAGCAGACGAGATAGTCCAGATTTTAGTGGGTCTGGAGAGGTAGATACTGTAGGGATGGGTAGGGAGCATAAGGTAGGGGATGCAAAGCTGAGAGACAGCCACGGGGAGTTGCCGGTATGGGGGAAGGGGGCTCATAGTGGGAGGGGGAAGGTGTGGAGGAGGAGGATGGCAGGCAAGTGTAGAGTGGAGGTGATTGTGTAGTGGAGGGGGTGCGTGTGGTGGATTGGTAATGGGGGAGCATGGGGAGGAAGTGTAAAAAGAAGGAGGGTGATCGGCACTAGTAGGGCTATAGTGGGGATGAGGGGTTAGAGAGAGATAAAGGGAGTCGATGAACACAGGTTGGTAGGAAAGCCTGGATAGCACAGTGGTATGGTGTTGGGCTATCATGCAGAGGGTATAAGGTTCAAATCCTGGGTGGGGGGATAGTGAAGGAATAGTAAAAATGCAGAAGAAAATGTGGAGGAAAAGTAGGGGAGAGGTGGGAGAAGGGAGGATGAGGGGGTAGAAACATGAGGAGAAAAGGCTAAAAGGTGGGTGAAATACTGCCTCCTAGAGGCCAGGTGGTGCAACAGCAGTAGAAGCAAGAGGAGAGAGAGCTAGAAAGATAGAGAGGAGTGGAAGAAAGGTGCTGTGAAATGTCCAAGGGCCTTCTAGTGGAGGGAGAGTATAACTTGCTAAGGAGAGTTTGGACACAGTCATGTGATGGGGAAGGGACTATAAGTTAAGGGATGCCCCTGGGTGTGAGGTAGCAGGGCTGGGGGTGGGGGGAACAAGTAGAATTGATGGGCAAACACTCTTACACAAGAAGCTGTGCCTAGGAGGGAGCCAGATTACCTTTAAGGGCTCTGTGTCCTGTGCTGTCACCAGGGAGAGTTGCCTTACTCTCTCCTTACCTTCCTAATCTGTCTGCCCTCAACTTACCTTGTTATCCCTCAGTCTTCTAGCTCTGCTCCTTATGAGATTAGACTGCGTGATGTCTGGCTATTGGCAATAATAGCAGTTAGAGTGCAGAACTGTGAACCTGAAGACCCCAGCTGACCCAAGTTTGAACACCACAACCACCAATTACTAAGTGACCTTAAACAAGTCACTTTACTCCATTACGCTTAATTCTCTCTTTTTCTATGCACCTAAGCCAATGACCTTTCCCTAGCGTCAGTGGCTCAGTAGGTAGCACAACTGCTCTGGAGGCCTGAAGATCAGAAGGTTGTAGGTTCTAGACCCACGACAGGTCCTTGGGGTAATACCCATACCTGACACTGTAATGTAGATGGGGGGTATTGTGGATGTGCTGTCCTTTCCATGAGATGTGAAACCAAGGGCACTTCTGCCCATTTTTATGTTTGCTTGCACGCATGTGCAAGAAACATAGTGCCATCATCCGAGATTTCGGAGGTGTGTCACCTCCTCCTCCAATTAAGTCAGTGTGTTGGCAGGCGCGGCCCCTGTAAGCCAATGCATGCTGGAGCTGTCTATGACAAGCTCCAAAATGCAGTGGCATACAGTTGAAAGGGGGAGCTACGCTTCAGTGAGCAGTGATAAGATATCGCCTGCTCATGTGCAGCTCCCCCTCCACACACACACACACACACACACACACACACACACACAGAAACGCACGCATACTGCGTGCTGCCCTCCCCCCTGCACACACGTATAGCTGACGGGGTGCCCAATCCCGTCGGCTGTGCTGTGCTCCCCAAAGCTTTCAAATGCCACGCTGGGTGCCCACCCCAGCATGGCAACTTGATATATAGCCGACGGGGTGCCCAATCCCCGTCGGCTTCATTGTCTCTCCCCCATGCTATCGCCAGCGGGGTGCCCAATCCCGTCAGCTTCACCCCCAGTGCAGGTGCCACGCTGGGAGCCCACCCCAGCGTGGCAAGTGATCTTTAGGCGATGGGGGTGCTCAATCCCCGTCGGCTGAGCAGCCCTCAAACCATCCTTGTGCCATGCTGGGAGCCACCCAGCATGGCAAACATCAACGTCGTCATTGAAAAAAAAAACCTATAAAGAAAAGCGGTTCCCCGTAGTCTCCTGGCCCCCCAACCCGCACCCACCCACTGCGCACCTGCCTCTCCACACCCCTCACCCCATACTTACCTTTGGAGCTCGTGCGACGATCTTCAGTGGACCGGAACACGCCTGCACTCTTCAAAGCCGACTGCTAACTGAGGAAATGCTGTTAAGCTGTATAATGGGCTAGATAGGGTTTTTCAACTTTATTGCATATCTCAGGCATTTTTGATTTTGCACCAATTTTCAACATGGTTTTTGGGACCCTTTCTCATGAATGATGCTCATTACATTCAGGACCCAAGGGTGATTCCCAGTGACTGCAAAATCACCCTTCGGGCCTGAATAACACCCTGACAGTGATATCATTCATGAGAAGGGGTCCCAAAACCCCATGTTGAAAATTTGGTGCTAAAATTCCAAAAATTACTGTTTTACGAGCGTGCGTTGAGCAGTTCCTACGTAGGCTCGTAAGTTCACTAATTTTCAATATTTTCACTCCAGATTTTCAACATTGCCATTTTACCACACCTTCTTATGAGTAGTACAGCTGTCATTTTTCACATCTCACCCAAAATGTGTTTCCCCATGTAGTCACAATGGCGAGTCGTAAAGTAGATCAATGTATGGGACAAATTAAGAAAATCACAGTGAAACTGTTCATGAGCAGAGGTCTTAAATGGCAATGTTGAAAATTTTGTGAAAAATTCCTAAAATGACTGTTTTACGAGGGTGCATTGCGCAGTTCCTACGCACGCTCGTAAGTTCGCGAATTTTCAATATTTGCACTCCAGATTTTCAACATTGCCATTTTACCACACCTCCTTATGAGCAGTACAGCTGTCATTTTTCACATCTTGCCCAAAATGTGTTTCCGCCCATGTAGTGCACAATGGCGCAGTCGATGTGCAAAATCAATGTATGGGACCCATTAAGAAAATCACAGTGACACTGTTCATGAGCAGAGGTTTTAAAATGACTATGTTGAAAATTTGGTGAAAAAATTCCTAAAAATGACTGTTTTACCAGCATGCGCTATGCAGTTCCTATGCATGCTCGTAAGGTTCATGAATTTTATATTTTCACCCAGATTTTCAACATTGCCATTTTATTACACTTCCTTATGAACAGTACAGCTGCAATTTTCATATGTCGCCCAAAATGTGTTTCAGCACATGTAGCGCATAATGGTGCTGTTGGTGTCGAGCAATGTTTAGGACAGATTAAGAAAATCACAGTTACACTGTTCATGAGCAGAGGTCTTAAAATGGCTATGTTGAAAATTTGGTGACAAAAGTCCATAAAATGACTGTGTTGCGAGTGAGCATTGCGCAGTTTCTACGCACCCTCGTAAGTTCATGACTTTGTAATATTTTCAGTCCAGATTTTCACCAGTGGCATTTCCACACTGCCTTATGAACAGTACAGCTGTCATTTTTCACAACATGGCTGAAGTGTGTTTTCACACTTTCAGCGCAGAGATGCGTGGTTGCTGTGGGAAATCATTGTTCGGCACAGATAAAGAAAATCACAGTGACACTGTTCATGATCGGAGGCACCAAAATGCCTGAGTTGACAATCTGCTGTAAAAAATCCCCAACCTAATTATATTACTGGTGTGTGTTGCACAGTTTCTATGTACGCTCGTGACTTCACCATTTTTTTTTAGATTTTTACTGCAGATTTGCAACATTGCCATTTTTATGTTGCTTGCACGCATGTGCAAGAAACATAGTGCCATCATCGGAGATTTCAGAGGTGTGTCACCTCCTCCTCCAAATTCAGTCAGTGAGCTGGCAGGCGCGGCCTCTGTAAGCCAATGCATTTTGGAGCTGTCTATGACACACTCCAAAATGCAGTGGCATACAGTTGAAAGGGGGAGCTACGCTTCAGTGAGCAGAGATAAGAAGCGTAGCTCCCCCCCACATGCAGGCGCTGTGCACCCGCACCTACTGTGTAGCCGATGGGGTGCCCAATCCCCGTCGGCTGAGCTGCGTCTCTCCCCCCCTCCCCCAGTTGTAGGTGCCGCGCTGGGAGCCCACCCCAGCTTGGCAGTCAGTCCTTTGGCCGACGGGGCTCAATCCTCTGGCCAGCTGAACGCCCCCCCAACGTTCTGTGCCACGCTGGGAGCCCACTCCAGCGTGGCAAACGTCCCACGACATCTTTTTTAATTTTGTACCTGAAAACAAAAACGGTCCCGCGCACGCCTCCCGACCCCTCCCACAACCCGCACCCACCCACTGCGCACCCAGCCCCCCCGCCCTCACCCCATACTTACCTCCAGACTCGGGCGACGATCTTCAGTGGACTGGGAACACGCTTGCACTCTTCAAAGCTGACCGCGAACTGAGGAAATGCCGGTAAGCTGTATAATGGGCTAGATAGGGGGTTTCAACTTTGTTGCATATCTCAGGCATTTGGAATTTTGCACCAATTTTCAACATGGGTTTTGGACCCTTTCTCATGAATGATGTCACTGTCATGGCGACTGGGCCAAAGGGTGATTTCGCAGTCACCGCGCAGTGACTACACAAATCACCCTTTGGGCCTGAATACTGCCATGACAGTGACATCATTCATGAGAAGGGGTCCCAAAAACCCCATGTTGAAAATTTGGTGCCAAAATTCCAAAAAATGACTGTTTTAACGAGTGCGTTGCGCAGTTCCTACGCAGGCTCGTAAGTTCACGAAATTTCAATATTTTCACTCCAGATTTTCAACATTGCCATTTTACCACACCTTCTTAAGAGTAGTACAGCTGTCATTTTTCACATCTCACCCAAAATGTGTTTCTGCCCATGTAGCGCAGAATGGCGCAGTCGGTGTGCGAAATCAATGTACGGGACAAATTAAGAAAATCACAGTGACTAGTGTTCTTGAGCAGAGGTCCTAAAATGGCTATGTTGAAAATTTGGTGAAAAAATTCCTAAAAATGACTGTTTTACGAGCGTGCGTTGCGCAGTTCCTACGCAGGCTCGTAAGTTCACAAATTTTCAATATTTTCACTCCAGATTTTCAACATTGCCATTTTACCACACCTCCTTATGAGCAGTACAGCTGTCATTTTTCACATGCTGCCCAAAACGTGTTTCCACCCATGTAGCGCACAATGGTGCAGTCGGTGTGCAAACTCAATGTATGGGACACATTAACAAAATCACAGTGACACTGTTCATGAGCAGAGGTCTTAAAATGGCTATGTTGAAAATTTGGTGAAAAAATTCCAAAAATGACTGTTTTACTGAGCGCATGCTATGCAGTTCCTACGCACGCTCGTAAGTTTGCAAATTTTCAATATTTGCACTCCAATGACTTCCAAATACCTAAACAGCACATAGAAGCAAGCAACATTCGGCATTGACAAATGCTTGTTTACACCTCCCCATGAACAGTACAGCTGTCAATTTTTACATCCTGTTCGGAATGTTTTTGCACCTGTGGTGCTAAATGCCGTAGTCACTGTGCATAAGCAGCTTTCGGCTAACAAACTGATATTCCCCCTGTTCATGAGGTGGGGTCACAAAAAAAACATGTTGAAAATTTGGAGTGAAAATACCAACAAATGCCTGAGGTATTAGGGTTTCCAACCATAACGCCCAACCCTGTAGAGAATGACAGGCATCAGGGGTGTGACTTGGGATTCTTGCCTGTGATGCTCATACCATTCCACACCCTGCAGCCAGTGAGAGGCATCGAGGTATGCCTTGGAGTCTTTGGCCCCAAAGTTCACCCCATTCTCCTATATCGCACCCATCTCACCGTATTTCCTAATGAAATGGGGTGCGCATAAGGCCCAAAGACCCCCAAGGAACACCGTGACACTCGTCAGTGTCTGCAGGTTGGGGTGTGGTGAAATGGTGTGGCCGTTATGCCTGATGACCCAAACGCACACCCCAATGCCTGTCACTCTCTGCAGAGTGGTGGTAGAGTTGGCTTCAGTTCAATACTTCACTGCCATTCCTATTACACAGCTCTGTAACTTCTACACTACCACTGCCAATGCCAGCAAGGAAACATTCGGCATTGACAAATGCTTGTTGGTTACTGTCTTGCTGGAAGTAAAAGATCCCTTGGCACTTATTGAAGAAGAGTAGGGAAGTTTCCCCAGTGTCATGACCAAGCACTTCTCCATCAATAGAAACAGGTCCATGTAAGCCACCCTCCAGGACGCTGCTGGAAACAAGCTGTCACAGCTTAATGTACCTGTCCTGGTCAAAAATTACAAATAAATAAATAAAAATAACCTCCCGTGTGGAACTTACGGCTGCAGCAAACTCTTCATGGGCTGTAACACATTTTGGAGAAACAGTATGTACAGTATGTGAGGTGCCATATGAAAGAAAATTCCTTTCTTGTCTGCAAATATTAGCATCTAAACAGAAGTATGTAAGATAGTTGCTGCTGTCTATTCTGTAATAACAACAACTGTACTACTGTTAAGGCCCCCCTGAGAAACACTTGCAAAATAGATACATCACCTAAATGTGGCCTGGTGGCAGACTAGCGTAGTGGTTAAGAGCACTGAGCTGCAAACCTGGAGAACTGAGTCTGAATCTCACAGCTAGCACTTGCGTATTATGTGACCCTGAGCAAGTCACTTAACTTTCTTGTGCTCCCAGACAGCACCTGGAAACAAGCTTTGGTTTAGTGTATGTGTCCTGGCCAAAAATTGTTAAAAAAAAAAAAATCCTTGTCTTAGTGTATTTGTCCTGTCCAAAAGTTGTAAAAAAACCAAAAAAGAAGCTGTCATGGTGTATAAAAATTAAAAATCAAATAAACACATGCCATCATTGCACTAGGCAATAGACGGTCGCTGCTGTTTAGCAGGTAGTAATGATTACATTAAAATAATGAATTCTCCCCATATAAATGCTAACTAGAAGTGAGGCATTGGATCCCTTCCTTGTATAACATTTCCTGTGATAGAAAATTACAACAATGAAATTGAATCCATTAAAGTCACTGCATCCATAGCTCCAGAGAGACGCAGTATGCGATGCAAGGGAAATGGCATAACACCTGTTAATTATGGCGAGCCTCCGTCGCACTGAAATGCATGCGTTACACAGGGCTAACAGGCAAAAGACGGTGAACTCCCAAGTGGATTCTAAAAAAAAAAAAAAAAGGCCATAATGTTAGTAGAATTCCAACTGACAAGCTCGCACTAATTATCTGAGGCATTACAATACTGCTGGCAGAGCCCAGGTTTAATAGATAATCGAGGTCATCTCATTAGTTGTGTCCCAAATGCTCTCATGTTTTAAAGGGGAAGGGGAGTATGTCTACTAGATTCCACATTAACATTCTAAATGGCCCCAAAAGCTGTATTTAATGGATCTCATTTGCGGCAGTGAATCCTTGCAAAGTCAGAGGGGTAAATAGCTACTCAGTGCTGGTGGCTTTCTTATTGCTCTGGGTTAGGAAAGGGTAAATGATGTGCTGGATACAGTCTCTCTTTATCAAAACTGGACTTTTTTTCTTCTTTTTTTTCAATCAATATTTCTTGCTACTTTTTATAGAGCAAGGGGGTACAGTAGATCAACGGGCATTTTATATAAATATTTACAAATATTATTATACAATAAATAAATAAACATGGGACAGTACACACATATGTAAGAAAACTCCGTTAGACCATAGCTATAAATAACAGGTATATTCATGCAATTATTCATGAACCATTATAACTCTTTTCCATAGATTCATAACTAATTCTGATAGCTGATAATATTTATGGTTATCTTTAAAGCAGCAGTGTGATGTTAAAAACAAAATTGTGCTTTTTCGACAGTTTATTCCCTGTGCTCTGCAGAGCATTTACTGGTACTCTTTGTACTATCACCCCGTAATGTGCTCAGTTTTCCTTTGTTTTTGTTTACATTACTGCCACCGTCCATGTTGAACTAGAACCCCCTCTGCTGCCAACTGCACATGTGTATGACTGGCAGTACTACACAAGGACATTGGGAATGTTCCGTACAGGGTCCCACTGCAGTAACCAAAAAATGGGATGCAACATGAAGGGGGAGCGCAGCTGAAATGTAGGCAGCTGCCATATTTATTGTGGTGCCATGGCAATTAAAATAAATGTTAAATACCTAAAAAACTACAGATCTCTAGAAAAAAATATTTACAGATATGGAAACCTCAGCTATGGCTGCATGCGTACAACCAAAAAAAAATTATTTTGATAATCATTTCCTGATTATGTTGCACTGCTGCTTTAAGAAAGCCTTCCTAGTACAGTATGTTGAGAAGATTCTGTTTCTATTCTCTTGTAGTGAATTTTGTTTAATACTTGGGAATTTCTAGTGGCTCAATAATAACTTTTTGATAGTTATAGAAGCTATATTTAAAAAGTGACTAATAGATTGGGGACTGTGTATTATGAAGCAATAATACCATTGAGAGGTTTTGGTAGCATGTGAGCCTTGAGAGTGAACCTTGAGTAATGCATAGAATAAGATATAGGAGACTCTGTATTACAAGGCTATAATACCATTAAGAGGTTCTGATGATATGTAAACCTCGAGAGCAAGCTTGGATAATGTATAGAATAATAGGGAAGGGTGTATTATGAGGCTATAATACTATTGGGAGGTTCTCAGACTTGTGAATCTTGAGAGCTATCAACATTTTTACCTAATGAGCGGTTAAGACCCATACAATTGGTAGCTAAAGCAATGCATGATACGAGTTGGTAGTAAGACACCTCAGGGAGGCCTTATCTTATACATAATACAGTGCATTCATAGTCCAGTGCAACTGTATGGTAACCGAAGGAGGTGAGGAGCCTGTAGGCTAGAAATATTGAGGGCTCTCCACTGCCTGGCCAAGGGCGAGTGCATGGCCTAGCGGCATGGTACAGGATCCACAGGTTACCGGTTACACTGGCATTGACGTGAGGAGAGGATATGGGCCCTTAAGGCAGCTTTAAAAGGACCTAGACTGGTGATTGATGTGATGACCAGTGGGAGGGCATTGTACCACGATGGAGCTCTAAGGAGGAAGGATCGCTGGACCAGGGTGGTCCTGACCCTAGGCACCTTCCAGATAGTTTTTGAGGTGACCCGTGTGGATGCTGAGATGGTGGCTGTCTAAAGAGAAGCCATGACACCTATTGGGGTTAAACCCAGGTGGATTTGTTTGGTGAAGAGACAGGTCTAGTATAATAGTCTTTCCTCAAGGGAGAGGATATTGGTGAGTGCGTATTGGGTGCAGGTATGTGTATTTCTGTCGGCACCAGAGAGGAGCCAGCAGGCCTTATTGATGACTACTTGTATTTGATGAAGCGCCGTAGGGTTGGCGGCAGCATAGACTGTGAGGCCATAGTCCACCAGCGATAAGACTGAGGAGGTAATGGCTAGGTGAAGTGCTTCAGGTGGCAGGCAGTCTTTATGTCTGTAAAGGAGACCAATGCGGGTGTTGGTGGTGGAGGTGAGGATTTTTATATGTTCATGGAATGAGAGGGAAGAGTCAAATGTTATACCAAGATACTTATACTTTTGGACCTGTTCCAGTGGGATGAGAGAGGCGGAGAGTATTTCCAAGGGGAAATCCTTTGATCTGTTTTGGCGGTGGGCATAGAGCATCGTCTTAGTTTTTTAATGTTGACCACCAGTCTGTGTTCATCAAACCAGTGTTCAATTTGAGAGAAGGAGTTTTGTAAGGTAAGCTGGAGAGAGAGAGGATCAGGATGTGCGGCATAAAGAACAGCATCGTCCACGTAGAGGAGAAGGTTGCCGGGGCAGGATTTAGGCAGGGCGCTGAGGTAGATGCTGAACAGCAGGGGACTCAGGATAGATCCCTTGGGAACTCCTGAGCACACAGGCAGCATAGTAGATATTAATTTTAACACATTGGGTTCTAGATGAAAGATAGCTGGAGAATCATGAGAGTGGACAATGAGAGACCCCAATTTGTTGTAATGTGTTAAGAAGGAGGGGATGAGAAACCGTGTCGAAGGCCTTTGAGAGGTCTATAAACACAGCCCCTGTGAGGTGCCCCATGTCAAGTGTGGAGTACAGGGAGTTAGTGAATTCTGTGAGGGCGGTCATAGTGCTATGACCAGCTCTGAAACCATGCTGCTCTCTACATAAGAGGTTGTGTGTGAGGAGGTAGACAGTGAGCTGATTGGCCATGATCTTTTCAAGGGCTTTAGAGAGTTGGGGGAGAATCGAGATGGGCTGGTAGTTGTTTGGGAGGGAGCTGTCTCCACATTTCAATATTGGTGTTATTGTCTGGCCCGGTGGTGCTGAGGGCTGAGGCGCTGGACACCTTACCTCGCACCGCGCTGGTGACCCGTGTTCGGGAACGGACATGGGATGCCGGGGGTTGGCAGGGAGGAGAAGGATCGAGCATCCACAGGACTGCTGTCCTTCTCCTGGGAAGGAGGATTGCAGCGCTTGGGGATTGCCTGCCACCTAGCGGAGGCTGGGGGGTGACACATCAGCACTGGAGCTTGGGGCGAGAGTTGCGGCAGGCACATGGTGGAACGCGCGTGGGATCGTATGCGCCACCGCAGCTGGTGCCATTGCATGCCTCAACCTCGAGGGGAGAAAATGGAAAAAATAGGGGCCCTCTGCAGGATGACAATGGTCCCCCGCCGCAGCGGTCTGGGAAGGCACCTCCTGAGTGCATATCCAGTCTGGTGGGTCGAGTCGCTCCTCACCCTCTGCCACAAAGGGTGAGTCGTGGGGTTCATGGGAGGGGGGCCTCATACCTGGAGTCATGTGGGGCGGGGGATGTCAGAGGGTGGCAGAGGACTCCTAGGAGGAGAAAAATAGAAACTAAATATTGGTGTTATCACTGCCATTTTCCATGAGGTTGGGAACTGGCCCAGGTGCAGGGACAGATTTAGAAGGTCCATGAGTGGGGAGATAACTGAGTCTAGTGCAAGGTATAGAATACGCATATTGAAGGTGTCTTTGCAGTAACTGGAGCTCTGGAAGGCTTTGGATGGGTAGGCTTTCGCTTCTGTAGGGGTAATGACTCTGAGTTTGAAGGTGGGGTGGAGGAGCTCAGGTGGTGGGACAGGCTGAATTGGATTAAAAAAGTTGCTAGGGAGGACTGAGCTGAGGTCTGAGAAGGTGGAGTTGAGGCAGTTAGCTATGTGAGGTGTGTCTGTGGTGGTAGTACCATTAACACTAAGTTGTGAGAGGGGGAGAGTGGGATTTACCATTAAGCTCCTTGATGTTATCCCAGAACTTTCTTGTGCTACCCCAGGAGGTGGCTAGGGCGGTTCTGTAGTGCTCCGCCTTGGCCTTGCGGATTGCCCAGGTACACTTATTGCAGTCAGCATTATAGGCCTGCCTATCACTTAGCAAGCCGAAGGCAGTGGCACGATGCCAGAGGCTGTCACACATTTTGAACTGTTGTAGGAGTTCTGGGGTGATCCAGGGGGCACTATGTTTCTTTGGTCACTTTGATGGTTGGTGCAAAAGTATCACAGGTGGTATTAAAGGTGGTGGCGAAGTAGTGCAATGCATCATCTATGTGCTGGGCTTGGGAAATAATGGACCAGTCCCAGTTAATTAGATATTGTTTGAGTTTGGCTATGCCTCCTGGGAGTAGTCGATGATGAAAGGTGATATTTGACATGGGACTGTGCATTATGGGGCTACAATATCATCGGGAAGTTCTGGTGACATGTGAACCTCGAGAGTGAAGCTTGACAGGTTCCAGCATGCCATCAGAACCTTGACAGGGAGTTATAGGTGAGAAATGTCCAGTTTCCTATTTGTTATTTTTTTGTAATACACAGTATAGTGCTGTGCAGTGCCCAAATAGTATTTTCTGAATACCACGAGTAGTAATGCTCCTGAATATTCAGGCACCATTCTCAAATAGAGGGCTATTTGTATTTGGTAAAGAGTATTCAGCCACCTGCAAAATAACAAAAGAAAGAGAAAGAAGAAAGAAAGAAACAGCCCCCTTCCTCTTCCCCCAGCCCCACACAGTGGCGGAGCCAGAGAGGGGGCTGGGGGGGCAGTCGCCCCTCCTGGCTGCCCAGCGTGAGTAGTGGCACCCTGCCACCATCTTTACTCACTATTTAGTGCCCATTGTGGAGCCTGTCATTGACTGAATGGCCCTCCCTGGCTCCCAAATGATCCCAAACCTGGCTCCGCTACTGGCCCCACACCAAGTAAAATGTAAACCCCATTCCCCCACCCTCTATCAAAAGCCTAGTCACATCCTTCTCTCCCTCCCAGCCCCTGTAATTTGTTATAATATTTGTACAGCATGGTGCCAATGGCCCCAGGTCAGGAGTGACCTTGGGAGACGGAGGGCCTGCCGATGGGAGGAGGAGGAGGATTGAACTTACCAAGGACTGCTCTCCTCCTCCATGGAGGGGGGGGACCAGTGGCCAGCACTGGCCTAGCCCCTAGTACTGGCTGGGGGTCAGCACACGGACACTGTACAGTGATGGGGTGGAGGTGGGGCAGATGCCCGGCATACTGTGCACAGGAGAGTGTGTGGCACAGCCATTGGCATCATTGTATGCCATTTCCTCTGCGCCAGGGAGAAAAACAGAAAAAAACTGCCAAACAAATGGATGACATCAGTCTCCCAAGGCCCCGCACCCAACCATCTGGGCACGTCCAGGTCAACCGGATCTTGTTCCTGGTGGGGCTTGGGGGGGGACAAACCCTGGGGGAAGAGCTGGACCAAGGTAAGTCACAGAGGACACTGGGGAGATGGGGCTGGGGGGACCGGTGGATGGGGGCCGGTCAGCATAGAAGAGATAAAGAAACAAACGAAATAAAAAAAAGAATATTTGTACAGTAAATAACCCGATGGGCGACTCAACTCACCTGTCTCTATGGCTGTCTGCTGTCTTACTTAATGTGAAGCACTCATTTGCACTTAAAAAAATAAAATGTATGTCCCCCCCAGCACAGCACCATACTTCCTCCCACCAGGCAGCACCCAATACTTAATATGAATGAATTAAAAGATCACACGATGAGCTGGTTATACTACAGCAAGAATGCAAGTGCTTTCATTTATGAGACGGTAGACGGTCATGGAGGAGAGCGGGTTGAGCCGGTCACTTTCCCGAGGTCATATTAAGGACCGGTTACTAGGACATAGTGCAAGGTATGGCCACTACAGGCACAAAATAGAAAGAACCAAAATACACATTAAAAAGCAAGGGGTTAGCAGTAACACATCAGGAAAAAGATGGGTAATAACACACTTAATCAGTATGGCTCACAAACCCCTAAAAGATAAAAATCCGAAACAGGAGGAATCTGTTCCAGTTCAAAGCCAGAAGTGCTCACAGAGTGACTGGAACAGGGACTCATTCACCAGATTTCAAAATTCAGAACAAAAGAAGTATGTTCTGTTAGTAGTATCTGCAATAGAACTGTAGTTCCAAAGGGATATTTCCCTGGCCAGGGAAATTTATACTTGCAGTATTCTGTATTGGTATGTAATGCTTACAATGTGATCTGTTGTACTATGTATGAAATGGGTGTGGTCAGTAAGCAGGAGCATGACCTCGAAGGACAGGGTGGAGCAGGGAGTGAGGGACAGCTGCAATATAATGGTCTACTAGTTGCGCACTCGAGCAGACTTGATAGACCGTATGGCCTGTATCTGCTGACAGTTTTTTTATGTTCATATGAAGATAAAAGAACAGAAAAACCTCAATAAAATATGCTATACAAAAAAAAAAGAGAACCCTTGGTTTACAAGTCATATACCTTGAGTGTTTCGTAGACCAGTGTCTACTTCATCAGGGTTGACAGTGTACCTATTGGATAAGCACACAAAATTAATTTTATGTATTTAAGTAGTGATGCTCGGATAGTGCCTTCGTGGATCTGATTGTGATCCATCGGATAGTGGCAGTATCCAACCTAGGATCCAACCAAGTCAGAGGCTGGAACCCAGGTCGAATCCTGCACTATCTAACATCGGATCCAGGGATCCGACTGCAGAGCCGGGGGATCTGACCTGGATCTGGGATGATTGGATACATGGTTGGATAGCGCTACTATCCAACCGGATCTACTGTCTGGCTGAACATCTGGTATCTGGTGGAATCCTAATTCATAAGATACATTCTGAGCAACACTAATTTAAAGTAGGGTTTGGTGGACCTGAGAAGGTCATGACTCTTATTATCAGGATCAGTATCCAGGCCAAAGTCCTGATAAGTTCTGATTAGTTCTGATTCTAATCAGAACCTTTTGTAAAATGTAGAGGAAGTTAAAAACCTGCCATAACATAAAAGCTACAGAAAACAGAGCGCTAGGAAATGCTGTATGCCAGTATATCCTGCTTGTCTATATTCACACGAAACAGCAAACAGAAAGCTGATTTTGCCTGCCACCACTGTCTCGCTTCCCAGTAAAAAGAATGTTTACAGTGCACATTAAATTTCCTTTTGTTGCCTGTGCCCTCCCTCTTCAGTTTAATTGCCTAGCTAGCTGCCTGCCTCCCCCATAAAATAAAACATTTTTTTTTAAAACTAACTCCTGGCACTACATACGATTCTACCACGCCAGTTCGACATCTCTAATGTCAACCGGCGTTACAGCGACAGGAATTGTGTTGACTGCAAATCACGGTCAACATGATTCCTTGCAGACTCCTGGTCCTGTTTTTCTATCGGGGGCTTCGCCCCCCCAAACACCGCATGTGGGGGGCTCCGCACCCTGCATCCCCGGACTAAAGGATTGTTAACTCCAGTTTGAGTTAACTCAGGGTGGGTGTGAAGGACTGGGAGACAGCATGCTCCTGTCTCGGGCGCACCAACACAGCCACCTGTTGGCAAGGTGTCGATTTTACCTACAGGAGCGTAGTTCGCTGTGTTGGTGTCACCGTATGGGGGCATACCCTGCATACTAGTAAAGGAGGCAGAAAAAGAAACCCAGACAGTGAGAGTCAGTCACTCACTCAGTCACTGTCATCCCCCACATGTCATTGAGAATTGAGATTCCTTTTGTTTACTTTGCATTCCCCTCATTTAGTTTAGCTTTTGAGGTCTTCTGATTTAGTTTTCTTTTTTAGCTATAGCTAGCTTATTTTGGCCAGTAGGATGAAAGGAAAAGGCTGGCTCCAAGTAACACCACGTGAGTGCGTGTGAGTAAACATAGAAACATAGAATTTGACGGCAGATAAGGACCACTTGGCCCACCTAGTCTGCCCATTTTCTTACCTAACAGATAAGCTGCAGATCCTAATTAACCAACAGCTTACTTCCTCCTACCCCCCACTAGGACTGCCTTATGTCTGTCCCATGCATTCTTGAATTCCCCCACTGTTCTTGACTCCATGACCTCCTCAGGGAGGCTGTTCCATGCATCCACAACCCTCTCTGTGAAAAAATACTTCCTCACATTACTTCTGAGCCGTCCCCTCTATCTTCAAATTGTGCCCCCTTGTTCTTGCACATCTCTTTTTCTGAAAGATGCCACCCTCTTGGACTTTGTTGATTCCCTTGAGGTACTTGAAAGTTTCTATCATGTCCCCTCTCTCCCTCCTTTCCTCAAGGGTATACATATTAAACTCCTTTAGTCTTTCTTTGTATGTCTTCTGGTGCAGACCCTGCACCATTTTGGTTGCCCTCCTCTGGACAGCCTCCACTCTGTCTATGTCTTTGTGGAGATGGGGTCTCCAGAACTGCACACAGTACTCCAGATGGGGTCTCACCAACTGTCTGTACAGAGGGATAACAACTTCCTGTTTTCTACTATTGATGCCTCTCCCTATGCATCCCAGTATCCCCCCAGCCTTCCTTACTGCCTTCTCACATTGCTTGCCCACCTTTAGGTCATCTGATATAATTACCCCCAGGTCCCTTTCCATTTTTACTGTTGTCAGTATCTCATCCCCATTGTGTACTCTTGCCCTGGGTTTTAGTTTCCCAGGTGCATTACCTTGCACTTCTTTGCATTGAATCTGAGCTGCCATACATTTGACCATTCCTCCAACCTTTCCAAGTCCCTTCTCATCCTTTCCACTCCATCTGGTGTATCAACCTCTGTTGCATCTTTGTGTCATCTGCAAAGAGACATACTTTTCCTTCCAGTTCCTCTGCAATGTCACTTATAAAGACATTAAAAGGACCGGTCCCAGTACTGAACCCTGCGGTACCCGCTAGTAACCCTCCTTTCTTCACTGTGGACTCCATTTACTACTACCTTTGGTCCTGTTGTCTAGCCAATTTTTATCCAGGCTACCACCTTGGGACCCACCCAAGGCCGCTAACTTGTGTATTAATCTTTGTGTGGACTGTATGAAATGCCTTGCTAAAATCTAGGTAAGCCATGTCCACAGCCCCTCTCTGGTCTACTACTTTGGTCACCCAGTCAAAGAAATCTATTAGATTCGTCTGACACGACCTTCCCATCATGAATCCATGCTGCCTGGGTCCTCTGCCCCACTGGCCTCTAGGTACTCAACAATTCTTTCCTTCAGAAGTGATTCCATCATTTTACCCACCACTAAGGTCAAACTAACTGGTCTGTAGTTTTCTGCCTCTGTCCTGCTCCCACTTTTGTGAAGAGGAATCACATCCGCCCTCCTCCAGTCCTCAGGTACCACCCCATCCTCCCATGATTTGTTAAAGAGAGTAGTCAGCAGTGTCATTAGTTCTACCCTTAGTTCTTTTAGAATTCTTGGGTGAATCCCCATCAGGCCCCATTGCTTTGTCCACCTTCAGTTTTATTAGTTCTTTCAGAACCCTTTCTTCTGTAAATGGACTGGTATCGACCCTCTACCCACATTCCCTCCCCTTTATTAATCCTCAGTATCCCTCCTTTGGTCTTTCTTCACTCCCTAATGTACCTATAAAAGGTCTTATCCCCCCTTCTTAACAGAGTTGGCTATCCTTTCCTCGGTTTGGGCCTTTGCTATTCTGACTGCCTTCCCAGCCTCTTTCTGCTTTAACTGATAAAGTTCTCTGTCCTTCTCCTTCTGTGTTTCCTTATGTTTCCTGAATGCTGTCCTTTTCTCCTTAACCTTCCCTGCCACCTCTTTCGAGAACCATAGCAGTTGTTTCCTTTGTTGTGTTTTGTTGATTTGCTTTACACAAAGGCTAGTTGCCTCTGTGATGGCTGTTTTGATTACTCTCCATTGTTCCTCCACCCCCTCCTTCTTGCCTGTTTGCTAGTGCTTTTCTGAGGCACTCTCTCATTTTCCCAAAGTCAGCCCTCCTAAAGTCCAATACTCTAGCTTTTGTATGGCTTGATTGTATGGCTGTGTTTATCATGAACCACACTGTTTGGTGGTTGCTTGTTCCCAGATGGCTACCCACTTCTAAATCTGAGATTCTTTCTCTGTCCCCATTTGAGAGTACCAGGACTAAGATTGCTCCCTCCCGAGTGGGTTCCAATACTAGCTGTCTGAGGCATGCCCCCTGTAGGGCATCAAGAATGATCCTGCTCTTGGATGTGCCTGCAGCAAAGGTGCTCCAGTTAACATCTGGCATATTCAGGTCCCCCATCAACAATATCTCCCCTTTTTCTGCCATTCTAAGGAAGCCTTCTATCATTTCCTTGTCCATTCCCTCCCCCTGAGATGGGGGTCTGTATACGACCCCCATGCGGATTGTTGTGCCATTTCCTGTCTCCAGGGTGACCTAGAGTGTCTCATCTGCTCCCTGCTCCCACTCAGACTGACCTCTGTCTTCACTTAATAACTTGCTGACATGCAATGAAGATTTAGAAACGTAGGAATACAGAAACTGACGGCAGATAAGGGCTGCTGGGCCCACCCAGTCTGCCCACTTTTTATTACCTTCATTTTTGCTGCAGACCCTACTTGATCTACTGTGCTGTCTCTCACACAGAACTGTTATGCTTCAGAATGACCTGACCAAGAAGAATGCAGAAGCAGCAGGTCAGGTGATGACTGAAGGTTGCATGTTGTGCGTAGCGTCTGGCGTGCGAAGTGTACATGTGTTGAAGCAGTAGCAACACATCAGCATGAGCACTGCAATCTATTTGACAGCACCCAATCAAGTGTGACATCATCAGGCTGACAGGCTCGTCAGTCATGAATGGACTTGACTCAAGCAGCTGGAGGCAGGGCAGGAAGTAAGTACCGCACCCACCTACACCTCCCGTCCCCTACTGCAGAACTGCAGCCAGCTGAGCCGAACATTTATTTTTAATGCACACATCACACACACACACATTATAGTGAACGGTATCTGTGGGAGGGAGGGCTGCCAATTCCAAGTGCTGCTTGCTGGTTTTGTGTGGGTCACCTCTTCTTGGGGTGTTTGGCAGTCACTGATGCTGACAGTCTCAATAAGAGGACAGGTTGAGAAACACTTGTCCCACTACACACCCAGTTCCCACTTCCCCTACTGTCTGTGAATCTGCAAAATAAGCAACATCGCAAAGTACTGTAAGTAACTTTAGTTTAAATGTGCATCTTATTCATCATGTCAGCAATCCCGATCCTGACTTACGCCAACCGTGTAAGTAATACTAATAACATACAGTATACTTACTTGTCTCAGGGGCTTGGAGTCAGCGAATAAGGAGAGATGGATTGCTGAAATGTACAAGAAAGGGAGATTGATTGATTGATTTTTAAACTTCGTTTTATTAGGGAAGACAGCAGCAATGCAGAAAGAAGTATCTTCTGCACATACTTGTAATAAATGCACATTGGGCAAGAAAAAGACAGTAGATGATGCTACATTACAGGCTTCACTAAAGTTAATATTGAAAACACATCAGGCAAGAATGCGTAAATTAAACCGTATTCTGTCTAAAGGTACTACTGTTTCATTGTTATCTCCGCCTTCACCACAAATAACAGTGGATAACAGGTACAAACTGGTCAACTGTAGCCACAGGGTACGAAGTAGAAGTAACAAAACAGAACAAAACACAGCGCTGGTATTTTATTGTACTTTAAAATTGCACAATAAACAACCTGCAGTTTTAGTTAACATTTCATGGGCCTTCAGGCACTGCATGGTTAATTCACCCAAATACTCCTTTTGGAGCTAATAGTCCTGATCCTCTCCGTCCCCTTCTCTAGCTAACAGCTAAGAGAGGGAGATTTAAATTATCAGCTGCTCTGGTCAGTGTTTGTGTTTTGGAAGCCGTCACCCTCCCTGCTAATGTGATACCCCACCCCATCCTGCTCCTTCCCGTGGAGGAACGGATGCTAATGCTCACTCGCTCATCAGAGCACTGACTGAGCCAAACAAGGCTATGTCACTATTTAGAAGCTTGGCACCTGGCAAACCTAGACTCGGAACTCAGACAGATCAAGTCTTTTTTGATCCAGGTCCACTGGGTCATGTTGGATCGGGGGAGGGGAGGAGGGGGTGTCTCATTTTGAAGGGGTCAGTCAGCACAGCCCTAGTTTAAAGCATGTATTCTGGAATAAGAGTCATTTTCTAGTCTGGGTCACCTGATTTTTCAGAGACATCTCACAAATACTGTATCGAGTTATCCACTGGCATATCAACAGAGGGGATGTATGGGTCAGATGGTGACTAGTTGAGGAGGTGAGCAGAGAGTTTGTGCTGGTAACTGTTGCAGGACCAACATAGGGGGTTGGTTGTTCTGGGGGGGATAGTGCCACCAGATACTAGGAAACTGTTCTGTTGGTACAGGGAGAGACAGAGAGAGAGAGAGAGAGAGAGAAGGGGTTTCACCAGACAATAGGGAGTAGTTCAGTGGGTATAGGGAGAGAGAGAGGGGTGCCACCAGATACCAGGGAACTGTTCTGTGAGGTCTTTGGGTACAGGGTAGGGAAGGGGTGCCATGGAACACAAGGGAACAGTTCACTGGGTAAAGGGAGAGGGAGGGAATGCCACAAGATTCCACTGAACAGTTCAGTGGGCACAGGAAGAGGGACGGGGTGCCCCCTGATAGCAGAGAACGGTTCACTGGGTAGAATGAGAAGGAGGGGTGCCATTGGATTCCATGGGACTGCTAATCAGGGACTGTGAGGAAGAGGGAAGTGGTTCATGCTAGTTCTACATTGTTATAGCATGTGTTTTTAAAGCATTACCTAGCATTACCTAACAGTATGGTTCACAATAAACACAGCAATAGAGTCAAGCCATACAAAGGCAAAAGTACTGGACTTCAGGAGGGCTGAGTTTGCCAAAATGAGTGAGTGCCTAAGGAATGCACTAGCAAATGGGCAGGAAGGAGGGGTGGAAGAACAATGGGGAATAATAAAAGCTACCATTTCAGAGGTAACAAGCCTTTGTGTGAAGCAAATAAACAAAACAAAACGATGTAAGAAACCTCTATGGTTCTCAAAGGAGGTGGCAGTGAAGGTTCAAGAGAAAAAGAAAGCATTCAGAAAGTACAAGGAATCACAGAAGAATTGTACCAGTTAAAGCAAAAGGAAGCTGGGAAGGCAGTCAGAACAGCAAATGCCCTAACTGAGGAATAGATAGCCAACTCAGTTAAGAAGGGGGATAAAACCTTTTTTAGGTACATCAGGGAGCGAAGGAAGACTAAGGGAGGGATAGTGAGGCTTAATAAAGGGGAAGGGGTGGGCAGAGGGTGACTGTGAAAAGGCAGAGATACTAAACAAATATTTTTGCTCAGTATTTACAAATGAAGAGGGAGGGGTACCTAAAACAAACAGTAGAAACACTCTGGATACAGAAGTTGATACCAGCCCATTTACAGAAGAAAGGTTTCTGAAAGAACTCTTAAAACTGAAGGTGGACAAAACAACGGGTCCTGATGGGATTCATCCCAGAATTCTAAAAGAACTAAGGGTAGAACTAGTGACACCACTGACTACTCTCTTTAACAAATCATGGGAGGATGGGGTGGTACCTGAGGACTGGAGGAGGGCAGATGTGATTCCCCTTCACAAAAGTGGGAGCAGGGCAGAAGCAGGAAACTACAGACCTGTTAGTTTAACCTCAGTGATAGGGAAAATGATGGAATCACTTCTGAAGGAAAGAATTGTCGAGTACCTAGAGGCCAGAGGGGCACAGGACCCAAGGCAGCATGGATTCACAGTGGGAAGGTCATGCCAGATGAATCTAATAGATTTCTTTGACTGGGTGACCAAAGTAGTAGATCAGGGAGGGGCTGTGGACATGGCCTACCTAGACTTTAGCAAGGCATTTAACTCAGTCCCACACAAAAGATTAATATACAAGTTAGCCAGCCTGGGAGTGGGTCCCAAGATGATAGCCTGGGTAAAGAATTGGCTGGAGAATAGGACACAGAGAGTAATAGTAAAGGAGTCCACTCTGAAGAAAGAGGGGTTACTAGTGGGGTGCCACAGGGTTCAGTATTAGGACCGGTCCTCTTCAATGTCTTTGTAAGCAACATTGCAGAAGGACTGGAAGGAAAAGTATGTCTCTTTGCAGATGACACAAAGATCTGCAACAGAGTTGATGCACAAGGTGGGATGGAAAGGATGAGAAGGGACTTGGCAAGGTTAGAGGAATGGTCAAATGTATGGCAGCTTAGATTTAATGCTAAGAAGTGCAAGGTAATGCACCTGGGAAACAAAAACCCAGGGGAAGAGTACACAACGGGGGGTGAGATATTAACAACAACAAAAATGGAAAGGGACCAGGGGGTAGACATATCAGATGACTTAAAGGTGGGCAAGCAATGTGAGAGGGCAGTAAGGAGGGCTGGGGGATACTGGGATGCATAGGGAGAGGCATCACCAGTAGAAAACAGGAAATTGTTATCCCTCTGCACAGACAGCTGGTGAGACCCCATCTGGAGTACTGTGTGCAGTTCTGAGACCCATCTCCGCAAGGACATAGACAAGATGGAAGCTGTCCAGAGGAGGGCAACCAAAATGGTGCAGGGTCTGCACCAGAAGACATACAAGAGACTAAAGGAGTTTAATATGTATAGCCTCGAGGAAAGGAGGGAGAGGGGGGACATGATAGAAACTTAAGTACCTCAAGGAAATCAACAAAGTCCAAGAGGGTAGCATCTTTCAAAAAGAGGTGTGCAAGAACAAGGGGCACAATTTGAAGATGGGGGCAGCTCAGAGGTAATGTAAGGAAGTATTTTTTTCACAGAGAGGGTTGTGGATGCATGGAACGGCCTTCCAGAGGAGGTTGTGGAGTCAAAAACAGTGGTTGAATTCAAGTATGCATGGGACAGCCATAAGGCAATTCTAGGGGGTTGGGGTAGAAAGAAGTAGGCTGCTGGTTAACTAGGATCTGCAGCATATCCATTAGGTAGGGAAATGGGCAGACTGGGTGGGCCAAGCGGTCCTTATCTGCCGTCAAATTCTATGTTTCTATGTTTCATTGTGAAGACTGTTAGCATGTCCAAAAAGCTCCAAAAATGTCAGTAACCTGTATGCAGAGCTCAGCCTTTCATTAGCAAAAGCTCACGCAGTCTGTTAGCACTCATACACTAAAAACCACGTGTCGTACTCTTACAGGTGTGACACAGAAGCATAGGGAGGTTAAGTGACTTGCTCTTGGTCACAGAGTATACAAATGTCAGTCATGGGATTCAAACTGAGGTCTGTTGAGTCTCCAGGTTCCTCAGCCATATGCCCTAACCTCTAGGCTATTCTGCTTGCTGCTGACTGGCATTTGATGTTGTTTTGCAGCAGGAGTCCCCTCCCCTTCAAAGTTGCTCTTCCCCATATCAGGACTAACTATATTAACCATAACATTGTTTAGGTTGTAGGTTTCACTTCGGTAAGGAAGAGCTGAAGACAAATCTGTATTTGGTGACTGCGCTGAAATTTAGTACTCATACCTTCGATTCATCCTAGTCGAACATACTGGCCACTTCAGCATCACTTTGGCCTTCAACTGGTGTTTAAATAAAACACTCTAGCTCTTTCCAGGTGGACAGGGTTAGCCCAATGCCCACCCCAAATGTCCTCCACCCTGGTCATTTCACACCCTCCACCCCCAGTCACTTGTTTTACAAAAAAATATTTTCTCAGCTCCTGATACAGTGTCAGGTGCTGCCATTTATGGTTTTTTAATCTGACTGGTGACTGGAGGACGGTGGAAAAGGTTGGGATTGACTGGGTTGGGTAAGGGGTGGTTAAGGGGTTACACTCACTCCTCGTTGTATCCTGCTAAACCCCAGTAGCAAGGACCTGAAGTGTCTTTTCCCAGTATCAAATTAGAACTGAAACCGGGAGGTCCAAATTGAAGCTGAACTGAGGTTGCCAGTTTCCACATTTGCTCACCCTTTCTTCCCAGAGGCATGCACTCACTAAGAACCCCAAAAGCCAGTGCAAAGCATCATGGGTACCACTCTATCATTGTTTGGGTAAGGTCAACAAGAAAACTGAACAAACGTTGGCATGTTCTCCCTATGCATACTATCTTGCTTTTGTGTGTATGTGAGGGGGTAAATAATTTCAGAACTAGCCCACCAAAAATAATGGTAGTTACAGCTACTGCAAAGCATGTGATTTAGTCTCAAGAGACAGAAGCCATTATATTTTCACAAGAAAAACTGCTGTACTACTGGTTAACAGAAATTCCTACAACCATTTTTTTAAAGCAGTTTTCAATGAAAGTGCTGATAGAAAACACATTTCAGTAGCTTTATACTGTGACAGTGGGGCAGAGTGGCGGCGGGCAAAATGTGCTCGTTACATGGAAGGGTCAGACACTTGCACTTAATACCGCCATCTAATTTGGGCCATTTATCATTCTTCTCAAAATCTTTTTTTTTTTTAACCACAGTTCTGGAACCGTTTACTAGAGGAGTCTATTAACATGTTGCAGCTGCTGTCTTCTGAGAGGCATTCTCTACCAGTGCAGGCAGACTGAAAAGTAGGAGCCATGAAAAGTGTGTGCTACAGCGGTACAGGGTAGCAAAGGTAGAATGGAATATCCATAATAAGAGGGATGCAGAACTCACTAGAGTTTATTCTAGTGGTATATATATATTTTGCACTCTTGCTTTGGAGAGCATGCACTATCCATTTAGTTAAAAAACATGAACAAGGTCCATTGGCAAGTTTATTTGATGGGGGTGGGGCTCGATCCTAACCATTAGCAGAGTGGCCAAATGACTGGACAACTGAACTGTGAAACTGAAGATCACATGACAGAGATGCACCACACCTATTGGCTATCTGCATGACCTTGGGCAAGTTCCTTAATCTCCCAGTGCTTCAGTCACTACCTGCAGCTGAAGTGGGTGGAAGCAGGACCACTGCTGAAAACGAGATGCTGCATGCATACAAGCTGAGGAAAAGGGAGAGCTATCTTATGTTGATATTCCTGTTGGCAGAGTGTGGGAGGCCCTTACAGTAAGTCCCTGAGAACGGATAAGGTTCTGGGTCCAGATGGCCTTCATCCCAGGGTGCTGAAGGAGATGGTGGCTGACCTTGCTGCACCTCTGGTGGACCTTTTTAACTCCTCCCTACAGCCTGGTTGGGTGCCTCAGGATTGGAGAACAGCTCATACCATGCCCATCCACAAACGCAGCTTACGGGAGGAGCCGGGTAACACAGGCCTGTCAGTCTGATGTCGATGGTGGGCAAGATGATGGAGGCCATCTTGAAAGAGTGGCTGGAGGTGTTCCTGGAGACATGTGCCATCTGGATGCTCGCCAACATGGCTTTGTTCAGGGAAGATTGTGTCAGACTAACCTTGTGGAGTTCTACAATTGGCTGACAAAAGCACTGGACCAGAGAAGGCTAGTGGATGTCCTCTTTCTAGATTTCAAGCAAGGCGTTTAACTTGGTGCCGCACCCAGGATTGCTGGACAAGCTGGGGAGAATGAGGGTAGGAAAAAGAATGGTTAGTTGTGTTGCTCGGATAGTGCCACTATGGATCCGCCAGTAATCCGGCAGATGGCGGCACCATTCGAGTTGGATCCGGCCCAGGATCTGGCCGAATACTGAGGTCGGATCAGGGGTCAGATCCCGTGTTATCCAGAGCCTACATGGGGACCTGGCAACTCTGGAGAGGTGGTCACACACTTGGAAATTGAGATTTAATGCCAAGAAGTGTAGGGGTATCCATTTGGGGCTTAGGAACCCAGGTCATGAGTACTTTTTGGGTGGGGAGAAACTACAGGTCTCGGGGGGGGGGGGAGGATCTTGGGATGGTCATGGATGCCAAAATGAATAACTCTGAGCAGTGTAGGAGGGCTGCAGCTCAAGCTAATAAAATGCTTAGGTGCATTGCCAGGGGATTACCTTGAGGAGATGGGAAGTGCTTCTTCCTCTGTATAACTGCTTGTTTTGACCGCACCTTGAGTATTGTGTGCAGTTTTGGCACCCTTATTTAAAAAAGGACATTGCACTTCTGGAGAGGGTCCAGAGGAGAGTGAACAGGATGATACAGAGCCTCGGACAGAGATCTTATGAGAAGAGACTTGAGGAGCTGAACTTGTACTTCCTGGATGAGAGGAGGGACTGAGAGGGTATGATTGAGGTCTTTAAATATCTAAAGGGGATGAACTGGGTCAGCCTAAATAGGGTGTTCTAGCTAAGGGAAGAGGAGGAGGGGGCCACCATGGGACATTCCATGAGGCTGACTAGTGGGAGGCTCAGGGGAGAGACTAGGAGATGCTACTTTACCGAGAGGGTGGTGGACCCATGGAACGCACTGCCTGCAAAGTTGGTGGCTGTGGGTACAGTTGAGGGATTCATGAGGGGCTGGGACAGATATAAGGGGAAGGTAAAGCTGAGACGTGCCAGATCTGGAGGTGCAACTCTGTTGGGGGATGGGGTTGAGGAGAATTATAGGGGAGGAGGGGAAGGAAGCAACAGTGTCCAGATCGGGTTGCTTATTTTCCAGCAGACTCGATAGACCTTTAGGCCTACTCTGCAGGCATCTTAGTATGCTAGTATGTTAGTATCCATTCTCAGCTGGGCAAACCTGGGTAACTAAATTGCAGCAAAAGAAATGTATTCTGGGGAGGGGGAGCTGTTGCAGCAGGCCAAGAAATGCTAGCAAGTGTCTGGGATTAAGGCACTTTGACCTCCCTTCTTAGTGGCCCACTCTGAGCTGTGCTTGCATGGTGCTCTCTGACTCTGGTGTAAAGAATCTTCAAGTCTGATGGCTATGTGGCCAGTGAACTAAGATGTTCTGTGGCCAGCGCTCCTGTAATGGTGAGCATTTCATGCAATGGTACAGATTAGGCACCCAAAACCTAATGGTTCTATGGCCAGTGGCATAATATTAGTGTCCTCTTATGATTTGTTTAATAAATATACTTTTCCTGACTTGAGCAGCTGTAGCACTGTCCCTATTTCACTGGTCAACCTTCCAGCCCCATCTCTCAATTTCTCTGGCGCATATCACATGCCCCACAGCTCCCCCAATGGTGAAGCACTTCAGACTGTGTATAGGGCCCTTCTGGATGTGTTGCTCCACTGACAGACACCTTGGTTGGACTTTGGTTGTGGTGATGGGGTATGCCAGGCTTTGGATGGAGCCTTTCAGGCTGTGTCGCTTTACTGGGATGCTCCTTGGTTAGAGGCCAGGAACTGTGGTGGGATATCTCAGGCTGGGGATGGGGCCCTTCAGGCTGTGTCCCTTCACCGCAAGGCTCCTTGGGTGGACGCCAGTCATTGTGTGTGTGGGGGAGGGCACTTCAGGCTGGGGATAGGGTCTTTCAGGCTGTGACTTACTACTGAGAGACTCCTTGGTTGGAAGTCAGTCGTTGTGTTGCAGCCTGAAAGTGCTCTGCCTCATCCCGCATCACACTGGGGCTTTTTCCACTTTATTTCTCCCAGTTGGTACACTGGGAGCATCAAGTGTATGCCTGCGTGGCAGGCTGATGCAGAACCTGGCTGGCATCATTCGTCTGGCAGTATGTCCTCTAAACTATCTCTTGTGGGCCCCCAGGAGGCAGTGTTGCAGCAGAGTCAGTAACCCTACCTCACCAAAGAAGGAGAGCATGCCCTGCGATGTGTGATCCACCCCCCCCCCCGGCCGTCCAGCACCCTCGGCGTGTTCTAGAACCTGGATCTCTGGTGTTGCAAGCAGAAACGCTGCTGATGCCTCCATAGGTCAGCCTGCCATGGCAATTTTTAACTGCTCTTTGAAAACCTGGCCTGTGGATTTTTTACTGCTGGAGTCATACATTCCATTTCTGGGATACAGAGGTTTATAATCCAAATGATCAAAAGCGGATACGCACACTGATGTACCTGGCCCCAAAAAACAGTAATCCAGCACTGCAAAAGGTTTGGCAACGACACCAACAAAATTTTCAAAATATTTATTAAATATCACATAATCTCACACTGCCAGCATTCCCGAGATAGAGAAGCAGTCCACACTCTTCGAAAGCCCTTTCGCACATGCGCATTAAATTTTTAAATTTCTTTGGGTGTTGGTGCCGGTCCTTTTGCATTCTTGGAATACAGAGGTTTGTACAATATACACTGGCATTTTTTCACCAAGAAAAAATGCCATCAAATGCACAGAATCCTAGCTAGCTAGATACGTTGTTTATTTTGTCAGTGGGGAACGTCACTGTGTATTCGCCCTAAGCATTGTGCTCAAGTTCATGCTCTGCTGAACTATACAGCAGCCACGATTTCTTCAATCTTTCTTGAAGCTCTAAAGTAGATTGTATAAACTGGACATCTGATAGGCGACTCTCAGATATCATTTTCTTCTTCATTCGTGATCAGCAACCTGCAAAACCCCATGGCCTGCCACTCATGAGGGTCAAGAGGTCACTGACAACGGATGAAGATAAAAGCGATGTCTAATAGCCATCCAACAGATACCCCCATTTCTGAAATGCGTTAATCAGCTCAGAAGGGTGTCACAACAAAGTACCAGACACCACAGTGATGGCAACATCTGGGGATTGTGAGGCTCTGTAACCAGGAGACTGTTAGCTCTCTGTTATAAACAGACCATTGTTTGCTGACTCTGGAACTCTGCGAATATTGCCTATATTTAGAAACATAGAAACATAGACTTTGACGGCAGATAAGGACCTCTTGGCCCACCTAGTCTGCCCATTTCCTTACCTACAGGATAGGCCGCAGATCCTAGTTAACCAACAGCCTACTTCTTCTTACCCCTCACAAGAATTGTCTTATGTCTGTCCCATGCATTCTTGAATTCTCCCACAGTTTTTGACCACATGACCTTCTCAGGAAGGCCATTCCACACATCCACCACCCTTTCTGTGAACAAATACTTCCTCACATTGCCCCTGAGTCATCCCCCCCCTCTATCTTCAAATTGTGTCCCATTGTTATTGCACATCTCTTTTTCTGAAAGATGCTACCCTCTTGGACTCTGTTGATTCCACTGAGGTACTTAAAATTTTCCATCATGTCCCCCCCCCCCCTTCTTTCCTCAAGGGTATACATTAAGCTCCTTTAGTCTCTCCTCATACAGCTTCTCTTGCAGACCCTGCACCATTTTAGTTGCCCTCCTCTGGACTGCCTCTATCCTCTCTATGTCCTTGCGGAGATGGGGTCTACAGAACTGGATGCAGTACTCCAGATGAGGTCTCACCAACTGTCTGTACAGAGGGATAACAACTTCCTGTTTTCTGCTGGTGATGCCTCTCCCTATACATCCCAGTATCCCCCCAGCCCTCCCTACTGCCTTCTCACATTTGTAACAGTTGGTGTTGTTTTTCACTTTCTGTGTTATTTTGCTATGTCACCATGAAATTAATTCCATGTCGCTCCCTCAGAAAGAGACTTTTTGTCTCAGTGGACCCACCCAGTCAACAAAATTCAATAACTAAATAAAAATAAATAAACAATAATAAAAAAATAGGAACACACAAAGGAAGCTATTTTTTCTTGTGATAGTGGGAGTACCATGTTAGAACTGATGTCAACTAAGACACAATGCAAACATTTAATTTCTTTACAGTTTGCAGACAGCTGAGAACTTGTAGCCCCCCCCCCCCCATGTACACATTATCATTTAATTAAATCTAACAACAAACAGGCTCAACTGACAAAGTCAAGAGGGCTTTCCCAGTTAGCATATTAATCAGTTCAGTGTTTCTAAAGCATACAGTATCCATGAGTGACTGCAGAAATCTGCAACAGGGCACATGTTAAAAAGCCCCACGTACCTGGAGGAAGTGTGGTCTAGTGGTTTGAACATGGGCTGTGATATCTTTGAGATCACAGGTTCAAACCCCACCAAAGACAAATACTCATTGTGGGACCTTTAGCAAGTGACTTGAGGTGTTTCTCCACAGTCCAGAAAAAAACATGGGCATATATTTATTTTCTACAGTTACTGGTCCCTATATTTAAAGGGACACTGTCCACCCCCTTAGGCCTCAGTGTGTTACTACAGTAGTCCAAGAACACATTTTATGATTGGGCAAATTTTGTGGAGATTGCTAATGTAGTTGGCTGCTTGATTTTTTTTCTTTTAAAAAGTGAAAAACAGACTGTCCACTATACTAGTGTTACCACACAAAAACATGTTTGTTTACATTCCTTGATCAGTTCCTACTGCATCTTTCCTGGACTTGGGAACACCCCTAACATGATCTAGCCCTTCATGATGCAGTGGAAGTAGGGGAGACCATTGCATCATGAGTGGCTGCACTGTTTGGGGGGGTTTCTAATGTTAAGCACATATGAAATATGAGTAGATCAAGGATTAAAAACAAAACAAGGTCAGGTATAACAGTACATTTGCATGCATTTCAGTTCTGCTAAGCAAGGAGGCAGAAAAAATAACTAGCACCAAAATTAATTTTAGAGAAGGTAAGCAGTCATAAAATGTGGGGTTTTAACTAGAAATTAATTATGATGCAAAAAAGGTTGACAGTGTCCCTTTAATACCCCCATTCTGAACACTTTCAAATCCCGTAATACATGAGTGATAATACACGTGTATCATCACTCATATGTTATGACATTTTTGAACTTTAACGTATTGTTCTGAAAATTCAAGCTAACTAAGCAATATAATTCTGGAACTAGTAGGTGTCTTATGATGTAAAAGATTTAGGCAAGGCAACGCAAATTTATTTGTATGGTGCCCAATTCCGGAGTCTCTGGGCACCTCCCAGTACAATAAAATAAGCATTAAAACACACATATAAAATAGTATAAATACAGTTAAAATATAAAACAAATAAAAGCAAATTCATTGTGACAAGGCATCGTAATCAGTTTCAGGACTCATTAAATGCCATGCCGTAAAGGTGTGCTTTCATCCTCTGCTTAAAAACCTCCACTGAGGGGGTCTCCCGGACTGCAGATGGTAAAGAGTTCCACAGGGACGGCCCAGAGATACTGAAAGCATGATCCCCAGAAGTCTTGGGCTGTACCTTGGGAACAGCCAGGAGGCCCCTAGCAGAGGCATGGAGGGAGCAGACAGAGGTCACCTGTGTTAGGAGCTCAAACAGATAGCCAGGAACCAGTTCATTTAGGGCCTTATAGGTGAGAAGCCCCACTTTGAAAAGGACCCTCCACCTGACCAGCAGCCAGTGCAAAGCACGCAGGACAGGGGTCACATGACTAAGCCTAGAAAGGCCAGTCAGTAACCGAGCCGCTGCATTCTGCACTAGCTGCAGCCTGTGAAGGGGTCCCTCCCATGACTCTGAAGTAAAGAGCATTGCAGTAGTCAATTCTGGAGGAGACAAAGGCACGTACCAGAGTCAGCAGGTCCTCGGGCAGAACGAGGGGCTTAATCTGGGCAATGTTCTGTAAATGGTAAAAACCACTACTGAGAACAGACAACACCTGATCTTCAAAAGTCAGCCTGCTGCCAAGGATCACGCCCAGATTCTGCACCCTCATGGAAGCTATCAATGAAGCAGATCCCAGCACAAGGCTGGAAGCCGCCCCCGGGCAGTAATCCATCACTCCCATGACCTGGCTCGATCACCAGTACCTCCATCTTAGCCAGGTTGAGCCTCAGCCAGCTGGAGGCCATCCAGTCATTGATTTTAGCCAGACAAGTGTTAAGCACATCCACAGCTCCTGATGTTCCAGGAGCAAATGACAAATACAGTTGGGTATCATCCGCATAACAGTGAAACTCCACACTGTACTGTCCAATGATCTCACCCAAGGGCAGCATATACAACATCGGTGACAGGATTGAGCCCTGTGGCACTCCACATGACAGAGGCATTGGGGAGAAGGAGAAATTCCCCATCACTACCCACTGCACCCTGTCCGAGAGAAAGGACTCAAACCACCTGATGACAGTACTGGCGAATCCACAAAACTCACACAGCCGATCCAATAACATGACATGGTCCACAGTGTCAAAAGCTGAAGAGAGATCGAGGAGTGCAAGAACTGACCTGTCTCCTCTATCTCTATCCCTGAGAAGATCATTATGCACTCTCACTAGAGCTGTTTCCATGCTGTGTCTGGCCCGAAAACCTGACTGAAATGGCTCATAAATGTCCGAGGACACCAGGTGATCCTCGAGCTGTTGAGCCACCAACTTCTCAACAATCTTGCCCAAAAGGGCAGGTTGGAGATAGGATGATAATTTGCTAGGACATCAGGGTTGAGGGAAGATTTCTTTAGGAGGGGCCTAACCAGTGCCTCTTTCAAGGCAACTGGGAGAACACCCTCTGCCATCAAACACCTGACAATCCTTTGTTTTTTTTTTTAACATAGAAGAGTTTATTGATTTTCCAAGTACAAAATCTTTCCACAGAAAGAAGAATCATGCCACATCAGTTAAGACGGCAATACTGCATTACACCAGGTATGGCAGAGTAGGCAGACTGTATGAGCATCGTTGAGGATAACTCTAACAATTGTTTGTGAAATTAAACAGGATAATGTACCTGACACATAGTTAAGCATGCTTTACCCAGCATAAACATCTGCATAGGGTACAATTCCCAGTTAGCTGCAGTGGAGGCCCAACCGGAGCAGAAGCATGTCGTGGGGGGTGGGGGTTACCCAGCAGTGTGGAGACCTTGCAGAGGGGGGAGTGGAGATGCACATTCCATTTCTGAAAATACTTAGCCAGTTCCCCACAATGGGAATAGGATAGCCTTTCTAAGATGGCCAATTTTGCCAAAGCAGCATGCTAACTCTTGAGAGTCTAGAGTGACGGTTGATGCCAGTGCATAAGCAGCAGCCGTTTGGCTTCTAGGAGTGCCAGCATGACCCACTCTTTACTTGCCTTGGGTAGCATAGTTAGGGAAGAGGAGTCACCTAAAAGTGTCATGGGGTCTGAAAGAGTAAGTAATTGTCGCAGCACTTTGGCACAGTTTGCTGCAATCGAGGCCCAAAAGGTGGAGAGGTGGGGGCAATGCCACAGCACATGCAACATGTGCACGAAAGATTGCTGGCAGCACCAACATTTGGAGTGTGACAGCAGCCCTTTCAAATGAAGGGCATCAGGAGTCTTGTACCACCTAAGCAAGATTTTGGTTTGTATAAGTTGGTTTTTGGCATCCCGATAGGTCGTCCGGGTAGCTTTGAGACATCAAGACCAAGACCCGGGGGGGGGTTGTAATTTGGGTGTCTGCCATCCATTTGAGCTGGCAGGGATCTGTGAAGTCTGGCTGAGAGTCTCGCCAAACTTTATAGAATCAGCCTGCCAGATCCCGGTTGAGATTGATTTATGGAGGGAGGCCAACCAGTGCCACGTGGTGTCTGACTTAAAGCACGAGTTAAAGGCATAAACCACGCTACGGAGTTGGAGGTACCTCCAGAAGTCCCTGGTGGGGAGGTCATATTTAGCTCAGAGCAGTTCAAAGGACATTAGCTCAGAGGAGTCTGGCATACACAGGTCCCATATATGGGTAATACCCTGTGCAGCCCACATGGGCCAGGAGAGTGGCTTCTTGTCGACAACTATATGTCGGTTATTCCAGAGAGGGGCATAGCTCAACGGGGAGCCCATGCTATCCATGGAGTACCAGAAAAGGCTATGAGATGGCACCAGGTGTGTCTGGTTCCACTCATAGTAGGGGTATGATCCAAGGATGGGGTTCTCTCTGCAGTCAGGAGAGTGCTAAGTGGGTGACCGGCCATGAGACTGGCTTCCAAATCAACCGAGGAAGGAGAGCAGCCATGAAGGGGTACAAACCATTTGGTGGCCTGAGCGGCAATGTACCCCAAATGGTAACGCTGGAGTCAAGGAAGGCCGAAACCTCCCTGAGTCCAATGGGCTCACAGTTTATTGCAACTCCATCGAGGCGGCTTCCCTCCCATAGCAGAAAAGAGATTAGCTTTTCAAGTGAGTGAAATAGCTTTGGAGAGAGGTGGATAGGAACTTGTTGAGCAGGTAAGCAACTCTAGGGAGATAAACCATACGGACAGCCGCCACTTTACCCAGTAGGGAGAGGTAGAGTTTGCCCCAGAGGTTGACCTCTGCTGACAAGGTGGCAACAATGGAGAGAAATTGGCAGATTCCAGGTCACCCCCGCAATAGGGGGGCATGACCCCTAAATAAGTGAACCCCTGTGGGGGCCATGTCAGGTCAGTACCCTGCAAGCAGTCTTTGGTACAACAGGAGTTGAGAGGACCTAGGATGGTTTTCTTCTGGTTAGTCTGTAGCCCTGTGAGTCCAGCAAAATCTTGCAAAATTGAAAAGACTACGGGAAAGGAGTCTTTTGGCCAAGACAGAGTAAGCAGCAGATCATTTGTCTATGAAACCACTAAGTAAGGGACCCCGGCAACCGATATACCAAAGATATACTAACATACTAAAATGCCAGCAGAATAGGCCTAACGGTCTTTCGGGTCTGCTCGATTGGTCAGTCCCCACCCTGGATGCTGACCTTGCCCCCCTCGCCTTCTCTGGCTTCTCCCTTCCCAGTTCCGGATATTCTTGCTGCATTGGATTTTGCTTCCAGAACCCTTCCCCTGTACCTGTCCCAGCCCCTCTTGAACCCCTCCACCGTCTCTGCCTCCGCCAGACCCCTAGGCAGTGCATTCCATGGCTCCACCACCCTCTCAGTGAAGTAGCACCTCCTCCTTTCTCCCATGAATCTTCCCCCCTTCAGCTTCCACCCATGCCCTCTAGTGGCCCCCTCCTCCTTCCTTCGAAGCACCCTGACTGTTCCTCCCCTATTCACAAGGTCAGAGGGCATTCCCCTACCATGCGCCCCACTGGTACAACTCCCTCCCTGCCAGTGTCTCAAACTCTCTAACCTTAGCTTGCTTTAAGCCCAGGCTCAGAAACTTCCTGCTTAGTTCTCGTAAATGCAACTGCCGCTAGCCTAGTGTAAAAAAAAAAATATATATATATATATATATATATATATATATATACTCTGTTTGACAATGCTCACTGAGCGGCTCCCCCTTCCTTTCCCTACTTAATTCCTCCTCCCCTATCTCCCTCCCTTCTACCCCCACCAGCTCTCCCCCGACCATAAGTTTTGCACCTTTTGTTATCTTTTGCTCGTTGGAGATTGTACTCTATTGTAACAAAATTGTAATTGAACTGTAACTTTTTTGTTTGTAAGTACTGTGTCCCTTGTACTACTGTTCTGATGTCCTCTTTGTGACGAGGTACCTTTGTAAATGAGCCTCTGGCTCAAAGGTTTCTAAACTGATGTTTAACTAAATAAATAAATAAATAAATAAATAAATTTACCTCTTCATGTACTTGAAGACTCTATCATGTCCCCGGTCCCTTCTCTCTTCCAATGTGTACATATTTAGCTCTTCGAGCCTCTCCTCATAGGTCCTGTCCCCAAGCCCCAAATCATTTTGGTTGCCTCCTCTGGACCCTCTCCAGGAGTTTAATGTCCCTCTTTAAGTGTGGCCTCCAAAACTGCACGCAGTACTCAAGTGTGGCCTCACCAAGCAGTTATACAGAGGGCATCACTTCCTCCTTCTGAGGTGATCCCCCTAGCAATGCATCCCAGCATCCTGTTGGCCTTGGCTGCTGCCCTCTCACAAGTCTCCGAGTTGTTCATTTTGACATCCACCACCACCCCCAGGTCCCTCTCAGCCATCGAGACTTGCATTCCCCCAAGGGTGTACACTTGGCCCGGGTTTCTGGCCCCCAGGTGGAGTACCTTGCATTTCCCTGCATTGAACCTCAGCTTCCACTTTCTCGACCATCTTTCCAGAGCCTCCAGGTCCCCCTGTAGGGTCACCCTCCCCTCCTCCCCATCCACCACCGCCCCCAGTTTTGAGTCATCCGCAAAGAGACTCATCTCACTCCTGATTCCTGTCCTTATTTTTTATTTTTTTTTTTATTTATTTAAGAATCAGTTTACAACCTTTGAGCCAGAGGCTCGTTTACAAAGGCACTTCGTCACATAAAGACGTCAGAGACGTAGGCGTTGAACAGGAGGGGCCCAAGGACTGGTCCCTGTGGGACCCCACTAATGACCCTCTTTGGGGATGAGACTATCACGCCAACTACGACCCTCTGGGTCCGGTCCTGGAGCCAATTGCCTATCCATCTGATCATCTGGTTCCCCACCCCCATTTCTCCCAGCTTATCCAACAGGCCCATGTGAGGAACAGAGTCAAATGCCTTGCTGAAGTCTAGAAAGAGGAGCGTCCACTGGTCTACCCAGGTCCAAGGCACTCATCACCCAGTTATAGAACTCCACAAGGTTTGTCTGACATGATTTCCCTGAGGCAATCCATGCTGTCTATCATCCAGGTACCCTGACTTTTCCAGGTCCCCCCCTAGCCTCTCCTTGACAATGCCCTCCATCACCTTGCCTACCACTGATGTCAGGCTGACAGGCCTGTAGTTCTCTGCCACCTCCCTTGATCCCCCCTTGTAGATAGGCACTATATGTGCCACCTTCCAGTCCTGGGGCACCCACCCTGTCCTCAGAGAGATGGTGAAAAGCTCCGCCAGGGGTTTCACCAGGACATCCGTAAGTTCCTTCAGCACTCTGAGATGTAATTTATCCGGCCCCGGTGCTTTCTCCGTCTTAAGGGAGCTGAGGGCTTCCCTCACTCTCTCTGCTGTGATTTCCACTTCCAGTACCTCTTCTCCCTGCTTAACCCCCCCCCTCCTGCCAGTGATGCCTCCCCTCTCCCAGACCCGCCCGATCGGTAGGGTCCCCCTCCTCAGTATCTCTGTCTCCTCCCATATATGATGCACTCCCATTTTCCTTGGTGAAAGCTGAGGTGAAGTACTCATTTAGTACCTCAGCCTGCTCCCCGGGTCTTGTGCCCATCTCTCCCTGATTTAATCCTGCTCATCTGCCCTTCACCCTTCGTTTTCCCCAATGTATCTAAAGAACCCCTTGTTCCCTCTCCTGATTTCCCTGGCCAGGTTCTGCTCCTTCCTTGCCTTAGCCGCCCTCACCACCCTAGTGGCCCTTCTAGCCATCAGCTCATACTCCCCTCGATCCCTTTCACTCCTTGAGCACTTGAATTGCCTATAGGCTGCCTTCTTTCCCTGAACCGCCTCCTGGACCTCCTGGTCCACCAGCGAGTTTTGGGGCCTACCGCATTTTCGTCTTACTCTTGCACAGGTGCTGGTAGCATCTGCACCCCTCTCTGATGATTTCCCACCTTCTATCAGTGTCCATGTCTGGCCCAATCCCATCCAAATGCTCATAAGGATCCTTCCCATTTCCTTAAATCCGTTCCCCTGAAGTCAGTTACCTCCGTCTTTGTGCAGCTTTCTAGCCCTCATAGGTCCAGGCAGAACCAGACTGTGGCATGGTCACTCCCCGCCAACGGGTCCCTTACCTCCAGGCCCCTAATCTGGTCACTGTCTGCCAGGACCACATCCAGTACCTGTGCCTCTCTGGTCGGTTCCCCCACCTGCTGAGTTAGGAATGCGTCTTGAAAGACATCCAACAACCTCTGTTCCCTGGTCACAGAAGATGTCATAGTCTCCCAGTCTGTTCCTGGCATGTTTAAGTCCCCCAACACCACCACCACCGTTCCTCTGCCCAGTCTGCAGTGTCTCCCAACATCTGCCACCAGACTCTCCTCCAGCTCCTCCGCCAGGGCAGGGGGTCTATACACCACTCCTATTTTTACTCTCTTGCCCCCCCTTGTTATCAAGGTGACCGTCGGTTCACGGTTCCCTCCGCCTCCTCTACTCTCCCTATGCCAATGCAGTTTTGACTATCATTGCTACCCTCCTCCCTCCCCCGTCCTTCCTGAACATAGTGTAACCCTCCAGGTTCAGGTCCCAGTCCTGTCCTGCAGTGGCCCAGGTCTCAGTGACCGCTGCCACATCTACTGCTCCCTCAGTTAGCATTGCTTGGAGCTCAGGCATTTTATTTCCCAAGCTCCTGGCATTTAGCAGGACTACCTTCCACCCTTTCCCTATACTTCCATTTCCCCTGCTCGTATTCCCATGGGGATTCTGTTTTCCCCTGGTTTGCACTTTACCAGTCAGCCTTTTCCCGCAATCCTCCAGCTCCCCAGGGGGGTGGAGACAGAGTCCCTCCTTTATCGGCACCCCCTTGACAGCCTTTTCTCCCATCCCTCCCCCCTTCACAAGTTTAAACCCCACTTTTCACCAATGAACCCCTCTATTTTCAACTTAAGGATTCCCCTCCCCTCCAAATTGAGATGGAGTCTATCTCTTACATACAGCTCCTTATCCTCCCAGGTCTCCCCCCAATCTCCAATCAACCCATACCCTCTGGCCTCACACCACTCCCTGAGCCACTGGTTTATCTCCCTAATCTTCCTTTTGTGCTCCCCACTAGCCCTTGGCACCGGCAGGATTTCTGAGAAGGAAACTGTGCATCCTATGTCATGACAGACCCTGGCAAGATCCCTGAATCTTGCCTGCATCTCTAGCTCACTATTTCCCTCAATGTCATTTGTACCCAGGTGGACCAGTATGTCCGGGGAACCCCCCACAATCCTTTGCCAGCTGATATACCTCATGCTTAGCCCTGTGCACCGTTAGTCCAGGGAAGCATTTTGTTCTAACTGGCCAGGCTTCTCCCTCCCTCCCTATCCCATATGATACCCCTGATCATAGAATCCCCCAACAGGAGCACTCTGACCACTCCTTTTCCTCCATTCCCCCCTTCCATGTCCCTCATCCTTTCTAATGGCCCCTCCACCCAGCCGGCTCCTTGTTCCTCCCCCTATCTGGGTGCCACATGCCACTCCCTCCTTATTTACGCTGACCCGCCTCCCCTCCAATCCTATGCCTCTCCTCCTCCTGAGTATCCTTCTGTACCTTGCTAACTCCCCCCTCACTGCTCGCAACTGGTCCTTCTCCCCCATCTGCTAAACTAGCCTGGCTCGTCCTCCCTTCCTTGCTGTCTCCATTTAGTCCCTCCTTGCTTGTTGTGCTCCCCTGGCCTAAACCCTCAGCTCCCTTTACTGAATCCTCCTTGTACTTCTGGTCCTTCTCCTTTACCTTTCCTCCCAACTGGTCCTTCTCCTTGCTCTTTCCTCCCTCTTCCCCTCCCCCTCCTGCTCTGATTCACTGCTCCCCCATTTCCTGCATCCAGGTTCCCCCTGTTCTTCCTGCTATCTGGCCCCTGCCTCGCCCCCACTCCTTTCCATCTCTAACCACCCCTGTCATGGCCACATCACCCCTCATCCTCGAGCAGAAGAAGAGAATTGAAGCGGTTACTGAGTGTAAGATATGATCCACCTCCCCGCCTTGCTTCCTTGTGTTCAGCCCTGGCCATCTGCCTGCTTCCCTGAGAATGTTGTCTCTCTGTCCCTCCTTTGTGAGGGTCCCCAATTACCTGCCTGCTTCCTTGGTAGTGTCCTTTTGGACCCCCTCTGCCAGGGTCCCTATGTGACCCCTGAGTATTCTCCTGCACTCCTTTCCCTATGCCGCTGCCCCCAGTGCTTGGTGCAACCCTGTGGGAGATCCTCTGCCCCCTTCCCCAACCATACCTCCCCCCTTCCCCCAGCTGTCTCCTAATCCCCGCAACCTTCTCCCTAAGCTGTGCCAGCTGATAGCACACTGGGCAACCACCAAACTTCCAAGCCCAGTCCAGTATCATGGCTGCTCCACACCCCTGTGCACCCCACCACCCTCCAAAGATGCCGGCCCTAATGCCATGTGGTTCCATCCCCTTCCAAGTAGGTTTCCTTGGGTGAGCCACCAGGTTCCCCCAGTCCAAGATACACCCCTACTGCCTAATCAGGTCACCCACTAGTCTTAGATACAGTCCCACGATACACTGGTAACCCTGTTACTAGGTGCAGTACAACACATTAAACTTCTAAGGGAAATGAACAACTCCCTAAGCTCCTCTCTCCTGGCCTTTAAATCCAACCACCAGTGGCTAGAACTACATGAGCTGCACCTGCAGCCTTTTCCTCCAATTGCAGGGCAGGTGTTCCCCTATAAATTAGCAGAACTCTGGGGAGGGAGGGGTAGGGGAAGGTGGGTCTTGGGCAGACACTCGACTCGAGAGAGAGTATCAGCCCTGTGTCTCCCCTCCAAGCCCAGCAGCCAAATACGCAGGCCCAAGCAAATCCCACCAAATAGGTTTTAAATCAGAAGAAATAGGCCTCCACCAGTGCAGCCTGTTACACAGTGAAACATCCAACAAATGAGCCCACTTACAGCCACCAAACCAGTTTTCAAACGTCCAACAGCCCCCACAACAATACCCTGCTAGCCCCTTAGAAGTGAGAAAGCAAAGAAATAACCTTCTACCAAGTAAAATCCACAAGAACCCTGTAAAAACAACAAGCAGCAGCTACTGTCCTGGAACACATCTGATCCTGTCCCCTTCCAGTTCCTTGGATGCAATGAGCTCCCTCATCAGCGGATCCAATGCCACCAGAAATAGCAGCAGAGAGAGGGGGCATCCTCAGCACATTGCTCTATGTAGGGCAAAAGGCAAGGAGATATGGGTATTAGTTAATGTCCTGGCCATAGGGGAAAAACATAAAGTGGCAACCCATTAACGGAAATGGGAACCAAACCCATATAGGTGAAGGACCTCTTGGAGGTAGTTCCACTCCATGGAATCAAATGCCTTGGAGAAATCCACCGCAAGCACCACTGTGGGAGTCTTGGAGTGGGATGCAATCCACTTAAGGTTAAGCAGGAGTCATGTGTAGACCAGGGGTCGGGCTGGTGTTTTTTTTTGTTTTATTAGCGTGTGCCTCCATTATGTAACCCACTACCTGGTTGCCTGGGTTCAGGGAGAAAACTGTTGCTCTGCATTTTGGCTAGGTTTGACTTCAAGTCAGGGGCACCCAAGTAACTCCAGACACAGGAAGCAATAACTGTAATGTCCAAACTAGGAGTGGGATTCTAGAGTGTGGCTTTTATTCACAACAACAGCATAATAATAAAGCATAGATGGACCCCCACGGGGCTACACTCCCTGGTAATGCAGATAAACGGAGACCAGAACACATCTTCTTGCACACTGTAACCCCCAGGTTCTGAAACACACTGGCTCTCAGCTCAAACTTGTAATCTTCTCTTAGTTTCCCTGGCATGGCACATCCGGCCAGCACTTGGACTACTTCCTGGATTCCCTGGCGTGGCACATCTGGCCAGCACTTGGACTATTTTCCAGAAGGCATGAACATTTATAGGTGGCTCCGTCTACCACCTATGAGCACATACTGGCTCCATAAAGGGAAAATCTTCCATCTAATCCCACGTCTGGGTACTTTCCATGAACACAGGCCAAGTGCACGGAAGAAAGCTATAGGTGCCCAAAGTGAACCCGTGGAGGTAAATCTGGTTACTCCTGATGGGGCGGTCTTCCACCTCTTGCTCCCAAATCTATACCCGGCCATTCATTTGGAATCAACACCTTTCTTAAACACACTGTTGTAGAATGCTGTCTCAAAATGTATAACACACTTAACACTCTACAGTCTCTTAAAAAATAGTCCCCTGACTTGTAATGTTCTTTAAGTGGCTATGTCCATCCCTGTAGACCCCCACTGTACAGATCACATTTTAAGTCACACACAACTGTAGTACTGTACTTGGCTGTCCTTCCTTGACCCCACAGTAACAGATACTTTACACACTGTCTGGTGAAAACATGGGCTCTACTTAAGAGCTGACTCACCATGGATTGCAGGTGACCACAGGCTTCGGGAAAAGCAAACTACTTCTTGTGCCTCAGCACTGGAAACAACACACGATAGGCAGCTTTCCCTCTTCAGCAGGGCCAGGGGATTGCCCCTGAAGTTGCTGGCTTCTCTTCCCCCATCCCTCCTGGGATGGGGCACTGGAACAAACTGGGGAATGGGCTCTACCACTAGACCAAATTATTCTATGTCTGTATCTAGGGCAAGAACACACACCCTCTATCTCTGGGTAGCTCTATAGCAGAGCTTAGCCCTGAGGGGCTGCCACTGCAGCACACCTCCTGCTTCCTCCACAGACTGCACAAGACTCCACTCAAAACCTTCCAATGTTCTAACTAACCCCTGCTGCAACATTCCAAAGTGGCTTATGCTGCTGCGAGAATTCTATATGATGTCATCCCTCCAGCTCAGCTAAGACTGAGGACTGAGTGAGACAGTGTGAAATCCATTTAACTGGAGTTTCACAAGCTGCCTTCCCTGTCTGCCACTAGATCTAAGTGGGATTCTTGTAACCCCGGGTGACAGGGAGTTACACATGCTTTATCAACCCCTGACTTCCCTCTTGTAAACCCAACCTGTAATGGGTGGACAATGGAGGGAAGAATCTCCATCACCCTGATAGCCAAGATTTTTACCACGATCTTTGTGTCGACAGAGAGGAGGGAAATGGGACGATAGTTGATGCAGTCCAGCGGATCATTCGATTTTTTAGGGAGGAGGATTATTAGGGCTTCCCTCATGGTGGGAGGAAGAATACCAGAGGCATGAGCCTCCTGGAGTGCATGGAGAAGGGGGTTAGTGATTTCTTGGCCCAAGGTTTGGTACAGCTCTACAGTCATTCCATTAGGGTCGGAGGCCTTGCCTTTGGCCTACTGAGAGAGAGCCAGGCGCAACTCAGCAGCTGTGATGGGCTTATCCAGAGAGTTCGCCTGCGTTGGTGTAAGGCTGGGCAATGGGAGGGAGTGACAAAAGCAGTTTAATCCCTGGGAGGTTGAGATGGGTCTGCTGTGGTACGGGATTGGTAAAGTGTTTGGTAAAAGTGCCGCATGGTGTCATTAATCCCTTGTGGATCCGTCACCACCTTACTGGAGGTGAATCGTAGGGCATGTATTTGAGAGGATGCCTGTTGCTTCCTCAATTGGTAGGTGAGGAGTCTGCCCCCTTCTCCTCTCCCTCCCAGAAGGAGTGTTTGGAACGGAGTAGCAGCCACTCAGCCTTTTGTTGTGGGATAGAGTTAATCTGGTACTTAATTCCTGTTATGTCCCTAATAAAGGACTGGTCCTGTGCAGCAGCTGTGGATGCCTTAAAGTGAGATTCAAGCACAGAGAGCTCAGACTGCAGCTATGCGATGGTCGAGCGTCGTGCCTTATTTTTGGCTGCCGTGTAGGAAATAATGCAACCCCTAAGGACTGCTTTAAAAGCTTCCCACACCACACCTGCCAAAACCTCGCCCAGGGGGTTAAGCAGGAAGTAGTCTTTGGCTGCTTGAGTCACTATCTTGAGGAATTCAGGGTCTCACAGCAAAAGAGGGTTGCACCTCCATCTGGTACCAGAGGTACACTGTGCCAGGGGGTGTAAACGTGCAGCTGATGGGGGCATGGTCCGAAATCAGAATGCTGCCTATCCTTGCATCTGACACCCCCACGGCTGCAACTGCATTAGCTAGCCAGCAGTCAATATGACTGTGGGTAGTGTGCGGTGCCGAGAAGAATGTGCAGTCACGTCCCATGGGGTGGTCTTGCCTCCAGACATCGACCAGACCCAATTCAGCCATCACTTTTTGCAGAACCACTCGGACTTTAGGGTGGGCCTGAAGGGTGGGTGTCGATTTGTCTAAGAAGATATCTGGGACCAGATTGTAGTCCCCTCCAAGGAGGACCGAGATATTGGGTAATTGGCAGATAAGGAGGAGATAGCTTGGCTAACACTTGGGAAGAAATTGTCACAGTCCACATTTGGGGGCATATACATTGGCTAAAATCAATTTAGCCCCTGGAAAGGCCAGACTGGTGACCACCCAGCGGCCTTGGAAGTCAGTACATACCTCCTCCTCCACCCAGGGACAGGAGTGATGGATCAGGATTGCAACTCCCCGGGATCTGGTGGATCAGGAGCTCACTAACCTGACCCATCCAGGATTTCCAAAGCATTATGCTGGTCTTAGCAGTGATGCAGGCCACTTGAAGAAGTGCCACATCAGCATGCAGGGAGCGCAAATATTGCAGAACCTTAGTTCACTTAATGGGGTGATTAAGCCCCTTAACATTTCACGAAATGAGATGTACACCAGTGGTAGGAGCAAAAGATATGATTCCGGGTTGAGAAGGGGAGGTTGAAAAGGTACTCACCTGACGGTTTTGCTACTAAGATGATTGGAAGGGTGTACCTGTGCTATCAATAGAGGTAATGCAAGGATGGTGGTTAATTTCACATCTGCCAATGGGAATTTTGAGCACTGTATATAACAGGAAACGACAGAATGAATATAACTCTTGAGAGTGCAGTTGAGAATCTGTGGAGAAGAGAAAACAAGAAAATATTCAATATAAATCCCAACAGCGAACTAACAGCAGCGCCTCACTGGCTCTCAAATGTTCAAGAAACAAATTGCTAAAGTGAGGCAATAAAAGATAAACACTACAATCAGTGAACACATTAAAGGTGAGGAGCTCAAGGCGTAAGAAGATTCCTGACAAACAGGGATCCTTAGCTACGCTAACTCGATCACCCGTACGGGGATTATTTGGTAAATGTCTAGGAAGATAACTTGTCCCCGACTAGTAGCATTCCCCGATACTGAGTTCCATGAGGCGGGGGAGGGGCATGGGAAGTGGGAAGAAAAAGGAGGAGGGAGGAGGATAAGGAAGAGAAGAGGGATGGGGGGAACCCCCCAACTGACCCACGTTTGAACTTGTTGCACACACAAGATATGTAAGTGTCTCCATGAATGTAAGAACGGGTGCCTCTTGTGGCACAGGAGCAAGGTAGGAGGGGGAAGGAAAACCTGGGCAGTGGCTGGCCAGGGCAGTCCCTGCTCTGAGAGGGCCAGGGGCCATCTGGAAGAAATAGAAAGGGGGGTGGGGCTGCATTGTTGTCCAAGCTTGGCTCCATAGGGTGGGGATAGTAATTAACAGGCAGCGTGTTGCCCAACAGACAGCCTGCAGGGCTGTAACCTCTTAACGTCTACGAGAGGGCCATGAGATAGTGGGGGGGAGGGGGCAGACACACTAACAACTGCAACCCTCACAAGTTATTTGACTTAGACAGATCCCATCCCCACATAAACAGAAAGAAAGAGAAAACATTTAAAAACCAGTCCAGAGTCAGCCTATAGGTCCCAAAGAGGGAGTGGTGGAAGCTGCAACAGAAGCATCTGGGCTTGCAGGAGCAGTCGTCACCAGTGCAGCAACACAGGATTTTAGTCTGGGCTTAATTAGCAGAGCGGCCACTGCGTTAGCATCATAAGTTCCATCAGGGTTTTCAGACCAGTCCATGCAGCTACCAACTTCCATACTATCAGGGCCTTCCAGAGAGGGTCGAGGTATCTCATCGTCCAAGGGAGCATCATCCCCGGGGGACTTTGGCTGGAGGTGCAGTCAGTCGCTGGTCTGGAGAGAGATGGTGTCTGCTTCTGGAGCGCTGCCTGTGGTGCGGTGATGCTCCGGGTCCTTGGGGAGGCGGGAAGGAATCATCAGCTGCAGCAGAAGGGACAAGTAAAAGGGGACTAGGAGACAAGGAAGAGGGAGAATTCTTGCTGCCTGATCTGGGGGAACAATTTGTCACTGGTGCAGTCCAGTCTGAAATTCAGTCCCTTGGAAAAGGCTTCCCTGTAGATAAGTTCCCCTGGGACTGTGGTGGCTGACCAGGCTCCGGAAGGCATCTGGGGGGTGTAGTCGGCATTGGTAGATTAGGCCAGAATTTGAACAGCCACCTCTCAACTTCGTCTGGATATGCTGCTGTCAGCTCCCTCCCATCTCTGGAGACCTGCAGGGAGGTAAGGTTTCTAAATCTGCATTTAAAGCCATGCGTTTGCAGGAGTTTTTTGAGTGGTAGGAAAGCCTTCCTGTGGGCAGCTGCCTGCTGCGAAAATATGTCCCTGGCAGTCTGTAGCGCCTTTTCCTTGGTGGACTAATGTATGTGATGATTGGTCTGGGCACTTGTCCCATGCGATCTCGTCGAGCAGTCAGCCTATGGGCCCTTTCAACCTCCACAGGACCACGCCATCTGTCTCTGAGCATGAAAGGAATGTTTTCATTTAAGAACCACTCCATGTTTTGCCCCTTGGAGTCTTTGAGGATGCCTGTGCTGCAGATGTTATTGTGGAGCCCCCGATTCTCCTGGTCTTTGGCCCTCTCCCATAAGGTGGCCAGTTTAGCCTCTTGGGTCTGCAAGCGCTGCCATATTTTGCCCTATTGGATTTCCAGATCCTTCGTTTTCTGCTCCACTACATTCATCTTGTCCTCTAACTGCCTCATGTCAGCCACAGTCCCCGTAAGGGCCACATTGATGCCATCCACATGAGAAAGTAAGGCCTCTAACATCTGTGTTATGTACTGAGGGGAGTCCCCTACCATAACAGGCTGAGATGGGGGGTTACCCTCAGGCAGCAGGGCGGCAGATTTTTGCGGGGTTGAAGAGGCCAACCCAAGTTGCAGGTGCCATTGTGGGGCAGCGGGGACTAGTTGGGCAGTAGTAGGAGAGAGTACACCCCGTCAATAACCTCTACAGTAGAAGACAAGGCAGGCGATACAAGCAGGGCCTGCATGGTCTACTGTCCGGAACAACTCCCGTGCGCACCAGTGCTAAAATTGCAAAAGTCAAGCGGCAAAAGCAGGAAATTATTGTACCGGACAGTTGGGGGGGCCGGTAAGTACGTGCAGAGGAGCTTTACATTTGGTTTGGGTCCCCGGATCAGAGAAGCCAGCCACAGATACTGTTCAGTTGGTGAGAGAGTAAAAGGTTCAGACTGCCATCTCTTTGGCAGCTAAGCCACGCCCCAAACAGCTGACAATCCTGGTGAACACCAGACTGACAACCTCAACACATCCCAGTAAGAACCGTGTCGGGCTGGGTCCAGTTCACAAAACGTGTGCTTCAGCTCTACGATCACCTTAGTCACTTCAGACACTTCAACTGGCCTAACCTCTTCCCAGATAGGCAGAGGGCCTTTATTCCCCCCAGCCCTACCACTGCTAGGTGAAAGCCTAACTGGCGGAATCCCCACCCGGGATGGCTGACACTCTGTCAGAGAAAAACAGAGCGAACTCTTCACATAAAGTGGTTGAAAAAGCTTTTTTCAGTTGCAGGCAAGCCGGATGTAAAAGCCTGTCTACAGTTTGAAACAGCTGAGCTGGTCTGTACTTCCCCACAGCAATCGCCCTGGACAGAAATTCTGCCTTCTTATTGGAGATTGCCCCCTGGTACTCCCCATAGTGGGCATGCAGGGCCAGCTTGTCAGCCTCCAGTCGGGTCTTCCGCCAATGATGCTCCAACTTCCAACCCCTGATTTTCAACACTCTGAGATCCCCGTCAAACCAAGGGGATCTCATGTGCAAAGATCTGGGTCATAAACAGACTGGTGCGACAGCATCAAGAGCATCGGAAACCATCCTGTTATAGGTACAACCACCTCCCCGGTGCCAGTCACACATGCCACATTGACCATAGAAAGATCAGCTGCTGCCAACAATCCCACTGGGTCCAAACCCCTTAAAGGGTGATAACTGACCATTTCTGCAGGGGAGGGACTCTCGGTGGGGGTCCCCAAACATGAACTCCATGGTGTAATGATCCGACCAAATGACCTGATCAATCTTGAGGTTATGAACCTCAAGACCCAGCTGAAACACCAGACTGAGTGTGTGGCCAAGCTGGTGGGTAGCAGAAGCAACTGCTTGTGATAGGCCCAGAGACTGCATCAACTGGAGGAGGTCAAAACCGAAATTCGAGGATTCATCATTGACCCACACATTGAAGTCCCCAAGGATTAAACATCTAGGGGACTCCAAAACCTGGTCAATGATGAAGTCCGCTACCTCCTGCAGGAAATCTCCCCCTGCCCCAGGGAGTTGCTAAATAAGGAGAATCCTGCAGCCCGCACCTCTACCCCCACGAATGGCAATGCACTCAAAGGATAGGGTGCTACCAACTGGGCACACCGAGAAGCCGAGGCTGGCTCGAAAAACAATGGCTATTCCCCCACCCCTGCGATCCTTCCTCAGGCAGTGCACAATGGAATACCGGGGGGGGGGATGATGGACACAAGAAGTGGGCCAGCATCGTCACACAACCAGGTCTCTGTAATGCAAGCCAGGTTGACAGAGGAAATCAAGTCTGAAAAAATAGCGGTCTTGTTTCTCATTGACCTGGCATTGCATAGCACTGCTCAAAGAGGACTAGAGGACACTACTGGTCCTCTAGCTACCTGCCCACTCTGTCTGGTGGGAACCCTGGGTATGGAAACCAAACACGTCTGGCCTCTCCTGAGGCACCATTTATGCCCAGGGTGTCTCCTGCACCGGATGACCTCCATATCACTAACTGTCCCCCCCCTTCTGTCTGAACCCCATGACACCTCCACCACGTGGTTACCCCGACCTCCCTGCAGCGCCTTTCTACAGTAGCTGAAACTGGGAGGTCAACAAAGGGGCGAAGGTCCTGGAGCATGGCAGCATCATAATAAATGCAGACCGAAACATAGCCCCAGCACATCCTGGCAGGTGAACTAGATCTTCACAAAGCCTAGATCCCCAAAAAAGCACCACAAGCTGTATATCCCCTGCTCAATCACAAAATAAAGTTAAATCAGCAGGAGAGAAAAACAATAAGTATGAGCTGCAGCAAATTCAACACTTAAACAAAATAATCCGGGTAAATAAGATAAATTTGTCCAGTTCAAAAGTCCCAACCAACAAGTCTGTTAACAGAGCCAGGGTGCAGTCAAAACTTAAGGTGCTCTCAACACCAGAGTTTGAGGCTTTTATGTGGCACAACCAGTTCCAAGAAAAGATATTCAAAATTTAAGGAGCCCCTCTAAGAAACACAAAGTCAGAAAATGGCTCCGCTCTCACCAGTGCAGTCTCCGCTAAAACTTTTCCGAAAATATGGGCACTCACCCTTGTAGGTAGCGAAAGTTCAAGGGTAAATAGCCAAAGACAGCTCTCACCAGGTCTTCCACGTTAGTCCTTAACCCCTGAAAAGCCGACAGTTTCAACAGTTCCAACAGATGTATAGTGGGCAGGCAACCCACAAGAGCACAGCTTCCATTTGCTGGGTCTCTTATTCTGCATCTCAGTCTACTCTTAACATTACAAGTTAATTAATTCAGCGAAAGAGAAAATGTTCGGCATTTTATTACCTATATTGTTGCAGACCAGGAGTTATAAATGTTAAAAATAAAATATGGCATGGGTCGTACAGTAAGTTTATTTTTTTACACACTTTTGGTGTGTGATGTCATAACCCTCTTTGCTCTTTAGGTTAATGGACATCACACGGCAACCTAAGGTCTGTAAAAAATGAAGAATAACTGGTAAGCAATATCCAAGAAAGTTTCACTTTTTAGAAACATGGAAACATAGAAACACAGAAGCTGTCAGCAGAAAATGACCTCTTGGCCCACCTAGTCTGCCCTAATGTCCCTACCTACTGTGCTACCATAGACCCTAACTGATCTCCGGCCTTAACCCCCCCCCAGCCCTGTTACTAAGGTCCCCCATTGTCTATTCCATGCATGTTTGAAACCTGTTGCCATTTTGGTACCCACCACCTCTGCTGGGAGGCTGTTCCAGGCATCCACCACCCTTTACGTGAAGAAATATATCCTCACATCCCCTCTAAGTCTTCTCCATTCCAGCTTTGTATCATGCCCCCCTTGTCCTTGAGCTTCTCTTTCTGTGCAATATACCACCCTCCTGTACCTTATTGATACCCCTGTCGTATTTGAATGTCTCTATCATGTCTCCCCTTTCTCTCATTTCTTCCAGTGAGTACATAGTTAATTCTTTGAGACTTTCCTCATTTTTTTAATTTATTGTAAAAATCACTGTACTCACCAGTAGGTTAGCCAATGATTCAGGGTTGAAAAATGACACTCTAAATATTGCTGAAATAGAAAGCTTCTTTTTATTTTAATTAAAATGTATATTTGGGGCTACCAGAGAGAGAGAGTGAAGAGCAAGTGCCAAAACCGCCCCGAACGACTTTGTCGTTTTATTATAAAATTTTTATGCTTTTTTTTGCTCAACAGGGTTTAGGGGAGTGTGAAGAAGACAGGCTGGATGATTTGTTAGTCAGTGGCGAGCCGGCTTTTACAGTACACGGCCGTTTCAGTAAAGCCCACTCACTCTCAGCTGATGAACTCCAGGTAGCACAAGGAAACGTTAACAGATGTATCAATAATTATAAATGATCTCGTAATAATATCGATGAGTGTCCAACACTAGTATTACGGGATCTCATAATACTATTGATGGATTTCATCCATGGTATTATGGTGAAAACAGTGTGTGACTTTATACTATTATTAGTGTTGCAGGGGGTCGATGCTTGGACCTGTTTTGTTTGGTCTGTACATCGAGGACATGCACTGTGAACTGCCAAGTAATATAAAGTTTGTCAATGATACAACAATAGGGGCAGAGATGGACATCAAAGAGAAACATCAGTCCCTGGTGGATTATTTAAAAAATAGAAGTACAGGCAAACAAGAAAAAAATGAGACTAAACACCTAGAAATGTACAGTATTACATTTAGGGAAAAATAGTCCCTTAAAATCTTATAAAATATGTAATGCTTGTCTAAAAATTGTACATAGTGAATGGGACCTGGGTATTTATAATAGGCTAATCAGGTGCATCAGGAGAGCCTTTGTTTCCAAGAATGAACAGTGCCTGATTCCCTTATATAGGACATACATAAGAACCTATCTAGACTACAAGTCCCCATTTTGGTCTTCCCACCTCAGAAAAGTTATTGTATTGGTGGAGGGTGTGCAGAGAAAGATGACAAAGCTAGTACCAAGATTAAAAGGCTTATCTTACACAAAGAGGTAAGCTGAAACTGTTTAGTCTGGAGGATAGGAGAAAGAGAGATCTGTTGTTATTGTTTAAAATTCAGAAAAATCAGGATCTTGTAAAACAATGCAATGGAGTCCAAACCATTAGGACAGAGAAGCTTCGGCACCATAACCAACAACTTATAATACCAAAAGTCAACACTAACAGGTGAGACAATTTCTTTATTGTAAGGGCTCTGAAAGCATGGAAGTCTTTGCACCACCGTCTAATTGACATTAAGGCATTTGAGCGATTTAAAACTGAACTGGACAAGTATCTAATGCTTCAAAATGTCTGGGATTGATACGCCCACTAGGAATGGGAGACGGTCTAGATGGGCCTAGCGCCTCCTTCTGTCTTACAAACCAAGTAATACTGAGTAATTATCAATATCCAGATATTACAGAAGGAATAATCAGTCCATGGTTGGGTGTGCAGTGCAGCAGTAGTGTAATAACCAAATGACCTGGGTGGGTTATGGGTACCATGGGCCTTCAACCACTCTGGAAGTAATGTTATTACAGCAATGATGCACAGACACCAGGAGTGGATAATTACACTTATAGCATTCATAAAATAGTCAAAAATGTTATAAAAATAGAATAATGGATAGGGTACTGTTCATTACCAGGGAGTAATACCATAGAGAGGTTCTGGACACATAGGAACCTTGAGAGTGAAGCTCAAGAGGTTCTAATGTGTCCAGAACTCAAGATGATAGGACTCCCCGGTAATGAACACTAACTTAAGCATTATTTTTTTCTAATATATGGATCCGATTTGAAAATGTTATCAGATTGCAAATGGATGCCCAACTGTTTTACTTAACACTTCTTACAGGTTCCCGACGTTTACTCTGCACTCTCATTATTGAACTCAAGAGCACTTCACTGCCGAGTCGCTCGCTGTGAGTCTTACCTTTACTGACTTCAGTAGCGAGATGAGTGAAAGTAGGATCAACCAGATAGTTAAGATTATGGTAAAATTCAATTCAATTTTATTTTACCAGGATAACACTATTGAGATAACTCATTTGCAAGGAGGTCCTGGAGACATAGATACATAACAGATAAGAATAATGTCATCATGCAAAAACAAGATACAGTACGGACAGATACTTGTACAGATGAAGCTAAAAAACAAACTCAGACACAAGACTTACACAGTGAACAATCTCAGCATGAAAAAGACAAAGAACCTCTGTGCGCAAACACTGAGGCAAGGGTTACCCCAAAGGGCATTTGGCTGGGAAGCCAAGTTTCAAGAAAATACAAATCTCAGCATGTGCAGATACCTACTTAGCAAACTACAGAGGTGAATGAAAGAGGGGAGGCTAAGGAAATACATTGATACATACACAGACAGTGTCGGCAGATAAGGGCCTATGGCCCACCCAGTCTGCCCATTTGAGCTTGTAAGTTCAGTTTGTTTTCCTAGAAGTCTGTTGCGCCTTACCCCTGACCTCCAGAATTCCTTTATGTCTATCCCATGCATTCTTAAATCCCGTGATTGTTTCAGCCCCCACCACTTCCTCTGGCAGGGTGTTCCACTTGTCCACCACCCATTCTGTGAAGAAATTCTTTCTCATGTTTCCTCTAAATCGTCCTCCTCCAACTTCATCCCATGCCTCTAGTCCTGGAACATCTTTTCGCTTAAAAATAGTGTTTTCCTGCACCCTGTTCCTCCCTGTAAGATACTTGTATGTCTCTATCATATCCCCTCTCTCCCTCCTCTCCTCCAGGGAGTACATTTTCAGTTCCTTCAACCTGTCTTCATAGGACTTGTGATGCAATCCATGCACCATCTTTGTTGCCCTCCTCTGAACCTTCTCTACCCTATCTATGTCCTTACGTAGGTATGGTCTCCAGAAATGGGAGAACACAATACACTAGAGTCCACAGAAGGAAGGAGTAGTATTGACAGGAGTATGGCAAAAAAGAAGAGGAAGTGCCAGTTGAAGGGAAAGGAAGGTAAGGAGGAAAAGGAGCTTGGAAAGTGGAGTAGAGAGGGAAGAGAAGGAAGGAAATGATGACTGTACAGGCCAGGGGGATAGGGACAGAAAGGAGGGCAAGGTTAGGGGAAGGTAAAGGAAGAGAAAGGATTTAAGTGCTAGAAAGCAGCCAAAGGGTGAGGTTCAAGGGTAGGCATGATGATCAGGCAAAGCAGTTGCATATTTCCTTCAATGTGAATCTAAGCATGGACTTAAATGTACTCATGCCAATGGTATACTTTAGTTTGAGTGATTTTTGAAGGGTTTTCCTTAGCAAGGGCAAGACATGGCTTATAGATGAGGCACCAAACCAGGTACTAATTCTGGGGATGCTGAATGTTATGTAAGAGAGTTTTCTGAAAGTATACACACTGGGAGCATGTGTAAACATGGAACAGATATAAGGCGGGGGCTTGGCAGTTAGGGCTGTGTAGACCCAGAGGGATGCATTCCACAATGTTATGGTATTACGAGATGACCAGACAATCTGCTGGTAAAGGGAACAGTGATGTGTTTTGAAAGGGCCATTTGTGACAAATCTTAGGGCCCTGTGATAAAGTGTGTCTAGAGTAGATGAGGCTGTCTTCGGGCTGTGACTGTACAGGAAGTCTGCATAGTCAAGTAATAGGAGAAAGGTCATTTGGGCGAGTCTGAGTTTGGCGTCATGAGTAAGCAAATGCTTTATTCGATTAAAAAGGCTGAGTCTTTGACATAATTTTGGGGCAGTTTCTTCAATATGCATGACAAAAGATAGCTTACAGACTAGCCAGAAGCCAAGATATTTAAATTTCTCAACTGATTCAAGTGTCTCACCAAGTATGGTCTTGACATGATAGTTTGCATCCAGCGGATTGATAGATACTTCTTTGTTGTTGGGAGAGAGGAACATCATTTTTTTTAGCATTAAGAAGTAGTTTTTGTTGGAGAACGTTTTGTTGAAAACTCAAAAAAAAGAAAAAATGCTGCTCTTAGTGCCGAGCTAAGTGAGAGAGAGAGAGAGAGATGCCATGTTTTCAAAGTTGTTCTGCCAGCCTACACAGGAAAAGTGGCCAATCGGAAGGCATGTTTGGGAAGATGTTGAGAGGCAGATAGCGCTTGTGTTTTTTTCGTTTGCTGATAATACTATCATTTAGATCCCGAACAATAGTATTACAGCACCCGAATGATAGCAATAGCAATCTTGAAGTGTACTGGTGAGTGATGGTATTATGGAGAATTTTGTGTATGCTTTACTATACTATTATTTTCAAAATCCATATATTAAAAGGTGATAATTAAATCTCTGAGTTTATGGAATATAATAATCCACGAGGCTGAAGACCAACGGGACTGTGAAACTGCATAACCCCCGAGATTGAAATTTTCTTACCTTGTAAGTCACCTTCCCATTGCATTATTTTTTTATATTATAGAGATAATCCAAACATGTGGTGATATCCTGTCATAATGTACTGCTGTACCTCCCCTACATTATCATCAGGTGCATTATGAGTCTTGGTTCTTGACCCTGCCCCCACAGTAGAGAGAGGAAAAGGGAGTGACAGGGCACAGTGGATGTGGTAACTACACAAGGGAAGCTTTCCCAGCCACTTACAGCAGAATCTCAATGGCCCAGCCCGCATATAAGGAGCGCTGGAGGAGAGAAGAAATCTGTTACCAGCAAACTGAGCTAGAGGAGGAGGGGATCCAGAAGTGAGAAGTTGTTACAGGTGCGAGGGTATTCAAGAAGCCAGAGGTAAAATGGCTCAGAAAAATAGGCACTGTGGCAAATCAAAAACTTAGGCACAGAAATTTCATTGACAAATAAAGAATAATGTATAGGAAGGAGTGTATTATGAGTTTAAATTTTATGACTATGGCCAATATCGTGATTTAGGTTGGCCAATCAAATTCCAAATCCGGTAATTCATGGGATTTGATTAACAGGTTGCAATAATCAATGGCTAGCTGTGAATTACTGCAACCTGTCAATCAAATGAATTATCACACTGCATTTACAGCTCCCTATTGTTTATGACTGAAGATATTTACAAGAAAGTAGAATTGTTGTGTCTTAGACTTCATCCCATCTTCCAGTCATTACTCCCCTTCCCCACTGAAGACATAATGCTCTGTGAGATCAGATTTGTTTCTATATGGTAACAAATTGTGATGTCACCAGCAGAATTATGACTTCTGTGGGAGGAACAGCAAGAGGATGAGATGAAGACTGGTGGACAAAATTCCTGTTTTCATGCAAATGCCCTCGGTAATAAAGAATAAGAGGAGGGAAATATGGACAATAAATGAAATATATGTCAATCGTGTCTAAATATTATATTTTAAAACATGTTTCTGTATACTCGAGAAACACTCTAACCTCCCAGTCCACCCAGCTGCTGAACCTGACAGAAGCAGGACCTCCTGGGAAACGAGATGTTGCATCCCAAGTAGCAGGCAACACAAAAACTGATGCATGCCAGGTAGCCAAAGTCAGATGTATTGGCTGTATTGGCTGAAAAAAACTATTTTTAATGTTGGCATAGTAGCTGGCCCGGTGGCACTGAGGTTTGAGGTGCTGGACACCACACCTCATGCCACGCCGTTGACCTGGGTGCAGGAACGGACTTGGGACACCAAGGGTCAGCAGGGGAGGGAGAAGATTAAGTCTGGAGGATGGATCTCCTCTTCCAGGATGGGTTGCGGGCTTTGCATCGCTTGCCAGTGGCCCCGATGGAGATTCGGGGTACTGTAGCGGTGATGCCATGTGATGGGGTGGAGTGGCGGGCATCAGCACATCAGTGCACAGACACCATTGAACATCCACACTCCAGGGGCAACCGAAGAAAGAAATATCCCGCCTCCTGGATAGGCGACTGCACCTCCAGTGCCTCGCTGCAACACACCTAGTGCTGAGCTTATCTTGATGGCTCTCCTGATCCCCTGGTCTGCCCAGTCCTCAACAGTTACGGGGTTCCACCAGGGCAGGTGGATGGGGGAGTGTCTAGCCCCGATTTCCCAGCAGGTGGCTTCAGGTGGGCGGTATGCGGTGGGTGCAAGACAGGATGCCCGAGAGAGTTCCGGGCAAGGCGGCTATAAACAGAATTAAAAAAAAATGTTTGCATAGTGATCAGTGTAGAAAACAGAGATGGTGGAGACAATACCCTGTCTCTTTGTGTCTTACAGCATGACTCTTTATCGGGGGCATCGTTTTTTGTGTTGCCTGCTGCTGCTTTTGGTTCAGTGGCACCCATCATATGTTCACTGTGAGTGCTCAGCATCCCAAGTAGTCAATCTTGGGTAAATTAGTTGTACGCAAAAAAAATAAAAGTACTGGGGGACACACTGCACCTCCAAAGCATGTTACATGTTTTAACTTACATATATGGCCTGGACAAGTTAATAAAATAAGGAAAAAGAAGACAGTAATAAGAAAGAAAATGATAGAACTATGCCTGGAAATGGAACATTCTGATTGGTTGGTGTGCATTCTAGAACGTTATGTTGATGACTGGAGGCCCTCACACACTATAAAACAATTAGAATTTAAATGATAAAAATTGTATTTTAAAAGTAATAAAATTTCCTGGAATCTGGAGACAGAAAGTGATGTCACACCAGCCAGTTTGAGCTGAGGCAAGCGTGCCACTCTTGACGCTGGTGGCGGGATTAAGGAATGAGGCCATGTCATTGGTGAGCCAGCAGGAGGAAACTGAACGCCCCTTAGGAGGCTGTCCTCTCTCAGGGAGGGAGGGTCCCTGCCTCTACTGCGATACTGCCACTTTGGTGACCACACATGGCAGTGTAGCAGAGGTATGGTGGGAAGGAGGACATCAGCTTGGATTATGATGGGACACTGCTGTGTGTATTCACCATTGACCCCTTACAGTGCTGACATCCTGTGGTGGGAAAAAACAGTGAAAAAAAACACCCTGGTTTGGCAGGATGATCAACCCAATATATTCGGGCCCAGTACTGCAACTGGTCACCTCCTATGGACCAGAGTTTTGCACAGCAGCTGGTCACTTCCCATCAATCAGAGTTCCACACAGCCACCATCACCTCCCACTCAGCAGAGTTCCACAAAGCCACTGGTTATCTCCCAAGAACCAAAGTTCTGCAATACCACTGGCTGCCACTCACCAACTGGAGTTTTGTACAACCACTGATTACTTCCCACTGACCAGAGTTCTGCACAGCCACTGGTTCTTCCCACTTACTGGAGTTTCACACAGCCATGAGTCGCTGCTAACCAACCAAAGTTCTACATTACTACTGGTTGCCTCCCACCAACCGGAGTTTCTCACAGCCACCATTCACCTCCCACCAATCAAAGTTCTGCAGAGCCACTGATCATCTCCCATCAACGAAAGTTTCACACATCCACCAGCACTTACAGTACATATACATTCTGAATATGTGCTATGACAATAGGACTTGGTGCATATAGATACTGTCTTTTATTTTAATAAATCTGATGAAATGATGTTGAAATATGCATATACTGTGACTGATGTTTATTACTGTGTTTTTGAACCAAATTGCTAAAGCAGGAAAGTGCCATTGTGCATGCTTCAAGTCACAGTTCCGATTTTCCAAACAACAGCTCTCAGTGTTCCTATGCATGATTTTCAATATAGAACATATTGCCATGTTCAGGACAAAAATCTACATTCATGCTATATGTTGATCTCAGAGTGCATGCACTAGTTAACATCAGTTCAGGCCACCTGGCTCAGATGCACGTTCTCTTCTTCCCCCAAATGTGCAGAGGCATCAGATGGGCAGAACTTCCGAGATGCTGTGAGGCAAGAAGCTGGAACCAAGTAAAATCACCTTTTGATTGCAAAATAGCAATAAACTGATGAATAGGGCAAAATGGGCAGTCTAGATACAGTCAGCAAGCATGCAGTCTTTGACAGGTACACGGGTCATTTAAGACCAAACGTACTGTAAATACTAAAAGCTGAGAGTGCCTGTGATGGAGTATATGCCTTTCATGCTCATTTCACCCCTAAACCTGTTTACTGCCCTACAGCACAGGCAACATAGGTTTTGACAGGGGCTATAGGGGATTTGTGCTAAACCTCTCTTGCTTTAAAGTTGGCTCTTTTAAGATCTCACTTCACTGCATGCTCTACTTGTTGGCTATCTCATTGGGGATGGTTAACAAGTAACACCCAAGCCCAGTAAAGGGCAAGAGTGAGCAAGAGGAAAATGAGGTTTCATTTTCCATTATGGGGAGACAATAGAGACTGCACTGTAAAAATATTTTTGTAAATCTGAATACAAGCTCTTCTGTGAGTATTCCCCAAGAAGCTGCCTGGTTCTGTACTCTCTCACAGTGACCCAGAGTAAAAGCAGAGCAGCAGAACCAAACGTACAAGACAGGATTCAAGCAGGAACTAGCTGTTACACAAGAACTCCTTGCAGTTTGCATTTTCCACCTTGTGATTGAACAAAGACTTCAAAGACAAAAGAAGGAGCAAGAGGGAGAGTGGGCAGAATTAGGGAGATGATTTGGCATTCTGAAGCTGTGATGGGTGGAGGAGGGGCCTTCTCACAGTTAAGACCGGTACCAATATGTCTGCATGCTCTACAAGCAAACATAAAAAGTTATCTTGAACTTGTGACATACAGTGAATGTGCTCCAGGACGACTGCTGGATAAACACCCAGGTGAAAAAATGTTCACCAGCTATTGAGGGACAGTCATGGGTGGCTCATGAACTTCTATCAGTGTTCACCAGATGTTCTTCAGCTCTTTTCACAAACCAAATTCATGAATGGTTCAACACAAATTCATGAAGATACTGAACTTTTATTGGAGATGACTAAACAAAAATCAACTTGCATTATAGAACATAGAATGGTAGGTGTGGTGCAGTGGTACCACTACCACCCACCATGCTGTCGACCCAGGTTCAGGACCATCAGATTTTCTGTCACCCAGGGCTCCATTCTGTGGCTTTTCCACTTTTCCATATCTCCTCACACATCCACACTTGAGGACAACACAGTACTCTTTGCTTTTGAGTGAGACAAAAGATGAGTCCTCCAAATAGATAGTAGACGTGGTGAAGTACCAGTACTGACACTTTTAATAAGATAGTGCAGAAGAGTAATAAACTTACATATTTCATCTGGCCACAGAAACAAGCCCCCGTATTTCAAGATAATAATAATAATAATCTTTATTTCTAAAGCGCCTTTCAAGCACCAAGGTGCTATACAATAATAAACATATAAAAGCAATAAAATACATAACAGTATGATCAAATAGATAAAATAGCTGGAATAATCTCTCCCTCAGGGGATGGAGCCATTACCTGTGATGTGTCTCCTTTACATGCCATAATCATCATGTAATTAATAAGACCACCTTGGTGGAAAATATAATTTCAAAAAAGGTACCATATTCACTATTATACTGTATGATAGAAAACATCCTTAGGATGGTAGAGAAAGGTGAGATACTGTTGATGGGGGACGTGAATATGCCAGATGTTAACTGGAGCACCTTTGCTGCAGCCACATCCAAGAGCAGGGCCATTCTCGATGCCCTACAGGTGGCATGCCTCAGACAGCTAGTTTTGGAACCCACTCATGAGGGAGCAATCTTAGACCTCATACTCACAAATGGGGACAGTGAGAGGATCTCAGATCTAGAAGTGGGTAGCCATCTGGGAACAAGTGACCACCAAACAGTATGGTTCACGATAAACTCAGCTACAGAGTCAAGCCATACAAAAGTGAGGGTACTGGACTTCAGGAGGGCTGACTTTGGCAAGATGGGAGAGTGCCTTAGAAAAGCACTAGCAAACAGGCTAGAAGGAGGGGTGGAGCAACAATGAGGAAACATCAAAACTGCCATCACAGAGGCAACAAGTCTTTGAGTGAAACAAATAAACACATCAAAATGAAAGAAAAAGTCATTATGGTTCTCAAAAGAGGTGGTGGGGAAGGTTAGGGAGAAAAAGATAGCATTTAGGAAGTATAAGGAAACACAGAAGGAGCAGGACAGAGAACTGCACCAAATAAAGCAGAAGGAAGCAGGGAGGGAAGTCAGAATAGCAAAGGCCCAAACTGGGGAAAAAATAGCAAACTCCGTTAAGAAGGGGGATAAAACCTTTTATAGGTACATCAGGGAGCTTAGACAGACAAAGGGAAGGATAGTGAAGCTGAATAGAATGGACGGAGGGTGGGCAGAGAGGGACAGTGAAAAAGCAGGGATACTGAATGAATACTTCTGCTCAGTATTTTATTTATTTATTTAGGGATTCGGATCATACCTTTGAGCTCAGAGCTCTTTTACAAAGGTTCCGCATCAAACAGTGACAATCTCAACAATAACAAGCAGTTTATATACACTACTCAAATAGTAGGTAGCTAGTATGCAATAAGGTTACAATGTCATTCATAGTACCAATGGTGATAGTACAGCATCAAGAGCATTCAACTAGGGTATTCTCGATGCCCTGCAGGGGGCAGGCCTTAGACAGCTAGTGTTGGAACCCCTTCGGAAGGGAGCAATACTAGACCTGGTACTCTTAAATGGAGAAAGGATCACAAATTTAAAAGTCAGTAGACATCTGGGAACAAGTGACCACTGCACAGTGTGCTTCACAATAAGCACAACCATGGAGACAAGCCATACAAAAACAAGGATACTGGACATTAGAAGGGCTGACTTTGGCAAAATGGGTGAATACCTGAGGAATGCATTAGCAAATGGCCAGAAAGGATGGGTGGAAGAACAATGGAGAAAAATCAAAACTGCTATCATAGAGGCAACAAGCCTTTGCATGAAACAAATAAAGAAAACAAAGTGGAATAAAAAACCGCTATGGTTCTCAAAAGAGGTGTCAGGGAAGGTTAAGGAGAAAAAGGCTGCATTCAAAAAGTATAAGGAATTACAGAAGGAGCATGACAGAGAACTGTATCAATTAAAGCTGAAAGAAGTGGGGAAGGCAGTCAGAATAGCAAAGGCCCAAACCGAGGAAAAAATAGCCAACTCAGTTAAGAAGGGGGATAAAGCCTTTTATAGGTACATTAGGGAGCATAGAAAGGTTAAGGAGGAATAGTGAAGATTAATAAAGGAGAGGGAGGTGGGCAGAGGCTACAGTGAAAAGGCAGAGATACTGAATGAATGCTTTTGCTCAGTATTCACAAAGAAGATGAGGAGGAGTTACCTAAACCAGACAATAGAAGCACTCTGGGTAGGGGTTGACACCAGTCCATTTACAGAAGAAAGAGTCCTGAAAGAACTCCTAAAACTCAAGGTGGACAAAGCAATGGGGCCTGACGGAATTCACCCCAGAATCCTTAAAGAACTAAAGGAGGACCTAGTGACACCACTGACCACACTTTTTAACAAATCATGGGAGGATGGGGTGGTACCTGAGGACTGGAGGAAGGCAGATATGATTCCCCTTCACAAAAGTGGGAGCAAGGCAGAAGCAGGAAACTACAGACCTGTAAGTTTTACCTCAGTGGTAGGGAAAATGATGGAATCACTTCTGAAAGAAAGAATTGTTGAGTACCTAGAGGCCAGCAAGGCACAGGACCCAAAGCAGCATGGATTTACAGCAGAAAGGTCATGTCAGATGAATCTAATTGATTTCTTTGACTGGGTGACCAAAGTAATGGACCAGGGATGGGCTGTGGATATGGCCTACCTAGACTTTAGCAAGGCATTTAACACAGTCCCGCACAAAAGACTAATAATCAAGTTAGCCAGCCTGGGAGTGGGTTCCATGGTGGTAGCCTGGGTAGCAAACTGGCTGCACAACAGGACACAGAAGGTAATAGTGAATGGAACACATTCCGAAGAAAGGGGGGTTACCAGTGGAGTACCTCAGGGCTCAGTACTGGGTCCAGTCCTCTTTAACATCTTTATAGGTGACATTGCAGAGGGTCTGGAGGGAAAGGTATGCCTCTTTGAGGATGACACAAAGATCTGTAACAAAATTGATACACAAGGTGGGGGGTAGAAAGGATGAGAAGGGACTTGGCAAGGTTGGAGGAATGGTCAGACTTATGGCAACTTAGATTCAGTGCAAAGAAGTGCAAAGTAATGCACCTGGGAAACAAAACCCTAGGAGAAGAGTACACAATCGCAGGGGAGGTACTAACAACAAAAATGGAAAGGGACTTGGGGGTACTCATATCAGATGACCTAAAAGTGGGTAAGCAATGTAAGAAGTCAGTAAGGAGAGCCAGGGGGATACTGGGTTGCATAGGAAGGGGCATCACAAGTAGAAAAAGCGAAGTGGTTTTACCTCTGTACAGACAGTTGGTGAGACCCTATCTGGAGTACTGCATCCAGTTCTGGAGACCCCATCTCCGCAAGGACATAGACAGGATGGAGGCAGTCCAGAGGAGGGCAACTAAAATGATGCAGGGTCTGCAAGAGAAGCCTTACGAGGAGAGACTAAAGAAGCTTAATATGTATACCCTTGAGGAAAGGAAGGAAAGGGGGGACATGATAGAAACTTTTAAGTACCTCAGTGGAATCAACAAAGTCCAAGAGGGTAGCATCTTTCAGAAAAAGAGATGTGCAAGAACAATGGGACACAATTTGAAGATAGAGGGGGGACAGCTCAGGGGCAGTGTGAAGAAGTATTTTTTTACAGAGAGGATGGTGGACGCATAGAACAGCCTTCCTGAGGAGGTTGTGGGGTCTAAAACTGTGGGAGAATTCAAGAATGCATGTGACAGACATAAGGCAATTCTTGTGGGGGGTAGGAAGAAATAGGCTGTTGGTTAACTAGGATCTGCAGCTTATCCTGTAGGTAGGGAAATGGGCAGACTGGGTGGGCCAAGCGGTCCTTATCTGCCGTCAAAGTCTATGTATGTTTCTATGTTACTACAAAACTGCCCCCTTATAATAGAAGCTGCTATCTATTTCACTGTGCAACACAACAAGCAAATTTATTTCCAGATCAGTAAAAAATACAAAAAAAGCAGATCAAAGGTAAATGAGAGGGAAGGGGTGTATGTGAAAAGGACTGGCAGAATATATCACCAGATGATTTCTTACTAAAATCATTGTAAAGCAGCAATACTATGTAAAAGAAAATTGTGCTTTTTTGTCCGTTTATTGCCTGTGCTCCATGGAGCATTCCCCTGGTACTCTTTCCCACTGGCATTATACTATCATCCTGTAATTTGTTTAGTTGTCCTTTGTTTTTGTTTATATTTCTGCCTCCTGCTATGTTGACAGCAGCAGTAAAAGACAGATAGACAGACAGGCAGGCACCGTATTTTCTGTAGATCTACAGAAAATGGAAGTTGATCACTTCCTGGATAGGTAGTACTGCTGCTTTAATTAGTACAACAGCTTGGATGATGAAATTCTATTACAAATGAAAATTCAGTACAGGAAATTGAATTTCGGTAAGATCAAACATAAGTAGCATTGCATTTTAAAGTGACATAGGTTAAGATAACAAATCCATAGTCTTAACCAAGACAGGATTTTATAACACTCTAACATAGGGTAGTGAAATAGAATCCTGTATAGGTAAGAATAGAGCTACTGGCAGCACAAAGCTGAAACTACAGAGAAGAATGTAAAAAATAATAAAAAGAAGAGAGAACAGGCATTTGTTAATGCCAAAGATTTGCTTGCTAAAACAGACTGCATTTGGGAGACACATACATGAAATAGGCTCTACGATACTGGTTCAACAACTAATTCGACTGGCATCATAGCACCAGGCTCCATGTCGACTGCTATTTGCAGTTGGCAGGGAGCTGAGCACATCGGACTGTGTGTTTTCTTTGGGGGGGCTTCACCCACCTTTGATCCCTGCACCCCCTGCACTTAGGATTCCAACTCTGAGTCAGAGTTGGTTCGGAGAGGGGGTGCCGGATGGGGGTAAGTGTTGCTGAGTCCCAGGCAAACTTCTATAGCAACATGTCACTGTTGTCGATATTGACGTTTGTCGCTGTAGAAGTGTCACTGTATGGGGGTATACCCATGAAATGCATGTAGATTGCATAATTGCAGCAAAGACCGTTACAAATGAAATAATACTTTGTTTAGAGATAGAGCGGTCAGCAGAGTGCTTGAACACTGTTTTCTTTCACTTGTTACTTTTTGATCCCTCAGGATAGGATGTTCACTGCCTTGAAACGGAGCTGTGCAGAATGAGAAAATTTAGAATTCACAGAATTCCATTGGCATTCCATGAAATTTCATGATATTCCACAGAATGTCATTGGAATTTCATGGAATGTTTGAAATTAATTAACATGGTCATAAATCAGTTGTCTACTGAGCTAGCGAGCCATAATTTGGCAAGATGACCTGCTGACAGGTGCTCTAGTGGTGTGCCAAAATATCTTGACTTAGGATACATCATCTCAAAATTATAGGTGCTCACATCTGTCAGTTTGTTTTTTTCTTGGGGGGGTTGGGGATTTCTTTAAACATTTTAACTGTATATAACTCAGGCAACTTTGAAGCTAAAAATCTGAAACTAGGAACATACATACATGTGGTAATAGTCTGTATACCTGCAAAGTTTTATAACATTTTGATGAATACTTTCAAAATTATTTTAAAATAACTAAAATCTAAATGTTGGCAAAATGTTAGGCTATCTATAGTACAGCCCCCTTTAAATCTTGAGACTTACATCATGGGGTACATACTCATGTTGCAAATGTCTCTGTATCCTGAAACTGTGGAGAAATTTGGATATAAAATTTTAAAATTAGATGGAAATAACTGAAAATTAAATTTTGAATAAATGTTTAATCACCTATAACTCAACCCACTTTCAAGCTAGGACTCTGATTTTTTAACACATACAAAAGGCATGACTGTGAATCTGCTAGATTTGGTATTATTTGGATATGTACTTTGAAAACTAGACCAACATAATTGACATTTAAAATTTGTTGAAATTCTGCAGAATTTTCACACAAATTCTGCAAAATTCCACAGAATCAGAATGGTAATTCCATGGGCATTCTGCAGTGGAATTTTGTATTCTGCACAGCTCTGCCTTGCAACAAGTAGGACTTTTTTATTTTCATTTTTAGGATAAACAAAACAGAGAAGTTCAAAGGAGCATATATCCACTTAGTACCATAAAACCAGACTGTGGTGTGTGTGTGTGCGGGCGGGGGGGGGCAATCATAATGGGAGCATTTAGGGTACAGCTTAAGTGGAAGAAGGCAGCAGAATTTCAAGTGGCTGCTAGCAGAGCTTTTCCCATCCATTACCTTCGGTTATGATGAGCAGATGAACCTTGCTTTGGAGCCAGGGCCAGATTAAGGTAACCCGGGGCCCTTGGCCCAAGACAAATCTGGGGCCCTTATTGCCCTCAACTACACCCTTTCTCTTTGACACAGGGGGAGTCACTAAATAAGGCAGAGGGGGAAGCCATCAGCACAATGGCAGAAAAAGGGGAGGTGCTGCTGGTGGGGGGACTAAACTGCTGGGCATAGATCGGAGCCTCCCAGCCATGGCATTGGATAGAAGCAGAAATATCCAAGACTCCCTGCAAGAAGTGTTTCTCAGGCAACTAATCAAGTAGCCCACGTGTGACAGGGAAAAAGTGGACCTGGTGCTCACTGACAGGGACAGTATTGCAAACACCAAGGTTGGATACCATCAGGGGACCAGCAGTCACTGTACAGTGTGGTTTAACATAAGGAGGACAGCGGAGGCAAACCACACAAGGATGAGGGTCCTGGACTCCAGGAGGGCAGATTTTAATAAAATGGGTGAATGCCTCAGAGACAACCTAGCATGGGGGGGGGTTGCTTGGGTGGGGTAGAGGAACAGTGGAGTAAATTAAGGGAGGGGACAGTGAAGGCAACAAACCACTGTGTGAAAGAAGTGAGCAAGAACAGGAGAAAAAAGAGACCACTATGGTTCCAGTGGAAAGTGATTGCAAAGGTATAGGCTAAAAGGGTAGGATTCAGGAAGTACAAAGAGATGCAGAGGAAAGAGGACAGGCAGGTGAACTAGAAAAAGCAGAGAGAAGCAGGAAAAGTGGTGAGGTCTGCAAAGGCACAAACTGAGGAAAGGACAGCCAAAGGGGTAACTAAGAGGTCAAGACTTTTTTATTAGGTACATAGGTTTTAAGAGTAAGACTAGGGAAGGGATTGTGCAGTTCAGAAGGACAGGGGGAGACTATGAAAATGAGAATCAGGAAAAGGCAGATAGTTTAAACAGATACTTCTATTCAATCATCACAGTGGAAGGGAAGGTCAGTGGATGGACCACATAGAAACAGCAAGAATACTGGGGGGAGGAAGGCAGACACAAGTCCAGTCACAGAAAAGAGAGTCCTGAAAGGACTTGCATATCTGAAAGTGGATAAAGCTATGGGACTAGATAGGGTACACCCAAGGGTGTAGAAGGAACTCACTGAGATACTGGCCACACCTTGGTCAGCCCTATTAAACAAGTCACTGGAAACAGGAGTAGTTCCAGAGGACTGGAGGAGATCAGATGTAGTCCTGCTTCATATAAATGACAGCATGGAGAAGGCTGGCAACTATAGACTGGTCAGGCTGATGTCAGTGGTGGGGAAGTTAATGCCAACAATTCTAAAGGAAAGGGTTTTGGAGTACCTTGAATCCAGCGGGTTGCAAGACTTGAGGTAGCATGGATTCATTGGGGGTGGGGGATCATGGCAGATGAATCTGATTGATTTCTTTGACTGGGTGACCAGTGGAATAGATCAGGGTGGGGCGGTAGACATGGCCTACCTAGACTTCAGCAAGGCCTTTGCCACCTTACCACACAGGAGGCTCATAAGGAAACTGGTCAGTTTGGGGGTGAATACCAAGGTACAAAACTGGTTGATGGGTAGATGACAGAGGGTGGTGGTAAATGGCACTCACTCTGGGGAAGTGAGAGTGACCAGTGGGGTACCTCAAAGCTCAACATTGGGACCAGTCGTCTTTAATGTCTTTATAAGTGACATTGCAGAAGTGCTGGAAGGGAAAGTATGCCTCTTTACAGATGACACCAAAATCTGCAATAGGGCAGTCATTCCAGAAGGTGTAGAGAGAATGTGTAGAGACCTGAGAAAACTTGAGGAGTGATCAAGGGTAAGTCAGCTGGGTTTCAAAGCAAAAATATGCAAAATCATGCACCTAGGGCACAGAAACCCATAGGTGGAGTATACAATGGGGAAGGAGAGGTATCAGAGGTCCCTAAACAGGAAAGGGACCTAGGGATAATCATATCTGATGACCACAAGGTGGGAAGAAGATGCAACAAGGCAGTAGGCAGGGCCAGCGGGATGCTGGAGTGGCTAGAGAGAGGTAACCAGCAGAAGGAGAGAGGTATTGTAACAATTGTATAGAATGCTGGCGAGACTCCACGGAGTACTGTGTTCAGTTCTGGAGACCACATCTCAGGTAGGACAAAGACAGGGTAGATGCTGTTCAGAGGAGGGCAGCTAAAACACTGCAGGGACTGCATCAGAAGCCGTATAAGGAGAAACTGAGGAATCTCCACATGTACAATCCAAAGTTTGTAGAGTTTCCTGGATACCCTCGTAAAGTTAAGTTATTCGAGGTTAGTTTGGGGGCTGATGTAGGCACCTCATTGGTCAATCAAACAGCTAAAGAATCAGCCAGTTCCAAAATTTCTGTTGAGAAAAGTTCTTAACAATTTTATTGAAGTTTTTTCATCAAGTTTCACCCACATCTTATGGCACCTAACGGTTTGCCCTGTTTTAAGGGCTTCATCAAGGAGAATGATGGCCCACCTGTTATATTTTTAAGAAAAATGTAAATACTGAACACATATTGTCTTATCTTAGCATTCCACTCAGAGCCAAGTGCATTTAAAATTTTTATTATTTTCTTTAAAAATATTATATTATGGTGCTCTTAAAATATAAGTGCACACAGTTCAGACTGAATAAAATGTTGCTTACTTTGTTTCTTATCTCTGAAGTGAAATCTCTTGCCAGAGTACTGTATATCTTATCATTAGCTATATAGAAACTACGTACTGTAAGTCACATTGTAACAATAAGTCATATATTATAGACAGTTACAATAGTTACATGATCAAACACAAGAAGTTTGACTGGAAAACACTCTAGTGGCAGCAGCTTTAAAGAGCAGCTGACGCCTTCAGGACAACTTTAATAAAACATAATATTTAGATATAGCTCAGCTTGTATTTCACATTAGTTCTGTATTTTTCCTCCCAATTATTTATTACTGAGGTCATCTGCATGAAAACAGAATCTTTGCTCCTGAAGAGTTCACCCACTTGCATTTGTTATTTGCTACCTAAGGACATAATACACTGCTTGTGACATCACAGTTTCTCTCAAGGCAGCAGATTGTGATGTCATAACAGAGGATTATGACTTGAAGTAAGGAGTAAACTATAAAGGCAGATAAGATCTAAGAGAACTCTATGAGACAAAGATCCTATATGGATGAAAAATTACTCAGTAATAAATAACGGGGAGGAGAAATATATAGAATGTACATGGAATGCAAACAGAATTGTGCCAAATTATTAAGTTTTTCATTAACACTCTGTTCACAAGCTGTGTGACCACCTTGTGTAGTGTGACAGTACTGGCAGGGAGAGAAATCATTTCTATATCTTTATTTCGTCTGCATTTGCTAGCTGTGGTGTGTGAGAGGGCTCCTAGCAACAGTACTCTAAACCAGGATGTGTTCTGGGTGTTGTAGTTCGGAGACATTAGACCTGAACTACAAGTTCTTTTGCACTGCACTGAGGGAGAAAGAGGCATTTTTAGCAGTGAAACCTGATATCCTTAGGCTATAAGGAGGGCTTAAACAGTGTTTTAAGTGCATATTTTTATTGTTTGAGGCAACGCTAAGGTATGTGGGGTCACGTGACTCTGAAGGGTACTTCTGGGTTGTGCTGCATAAATTTATGAGCCCCGAGTGAGTTGGGTGAGCTTGAGCGGGACGAGTGCACAGTCGTCACACATGGGGATGTGCACTGATACATGTGCATCTAAGTGTGTGTCTAGCATGTCAAGCTTGGAAAGCGTGGAAAAGGGGCCAAGAATTACACATCTTCCCAGAGGTACTGTGTATGTCAGTGCAGAAACATTTGTCATTTTGGTATTTAAAGAGGTCAGGTTAAATTGTACATACATCCCTCTGAGTTAATTCAATAAATAATGAATATTATAATATGGGTAGGCCGAGGAAGTTTGCTGATTGGAACAGGATCATCACCTGATCATGTGATAATGCACATTATCAGCACTGTTAGGGTGAAGAGGTCCCCCTCCTCCTCCGAGATCCCTAGGCAGACCTGCACTTGTTGTGTAGGGCACAGTAATTTTGCAATGACAGCCATTTGCAGTCCTCGCTATGGGAGTCCCAGTAGTAATTCATAAGATAGAGGCGCCTTTACAAAATGAGTGTGTCCCACAGAAGAAGTGCAGATGTGCTGCAATTGCAGAGACAAGGATCTGTCCTGCCATGACTGTGCAGCAGTCTTCCTGTATTTGTGTTGGCCTCCCACCCCTCCCGCCCTATGGACCACTGGGTATCACACAGTAACTGGGGAGAGGGCGTGCTTGTGGAGAGCGAGTGCTCCTATTGTACCCTGATCACTTGGCAAGGAGGTCACAATGTGCTGTGTCTGCGTGGCATTTAACCCTGGATGATGCACTGTATTGTCTGGTCACCTCCTTGTCAGACACAGTGCTGAATTGCTGGGTCCTGACTACTGCTGCAGTGGAGCAGAGAAAGAGATGCACACAGTGAGAAGCAGCACAGAGACACTAGGTGCAGGATGTTACTGGGGGAGAGATGGAGAATACTTCTATGTGCTGTGGTGTAATCTGCATCTGATGGGTCTTTCGCTGTGCACCACTGGCGGCACAAAAGTTTTTCCCCCGCTGCTGCTCTATTCCCCTTCAATTGCACTGAGGAGAGAGAAAGAGAGAGGTGAGCTGACAGTACAGTGCCTTGACAGTGGCATCTCTCTTCTGGTACAGTAATGTGTTAACTTCTCTCCCTGCACTGTTAGAGCAGTAGTATGAATAGGTGCCACAGTTAAGCTCTGTTGTATGGCATCAGGGAGGTCTGACATATGGGCCAGCAGTGAGAAATGGGAGTGTGGCGGACTCTGCCCGTAGAAGGAGTGCAAGAGAGAGACAGCGGGTTGACACTGGCGACAGGTAATCCCTCACTGTTTGTGTCTCACTGCAGTGGGAACCGGGGTGACCACCCCCATGCCCCTCACTTGATACCATTTCAGCCTGTGTGAGGAGAGAGAAAGAGTCGCTGACAGTGACACCATCATTGAAGGCAGTGTTCTGTGAGAGGGCTGATCGGTTTTGCAGCACTACAGAAGAGAGAGTGAGATGGGGAGCATGGGGTAGCTGGGGGGAGAAGGGGAGGAAATTGGTGGTCCTGATGGGGATGCTATTTCCTGGGGATTGTAGTGATTGGTATTACAGAGAAGTGTAGGAACTGTTGTTGGCAGTGGCTTTGTTCAGCCTTGAACCGCACAGGACTCAGGGGTTCTTACAGCCTCACTTGCTTGCTGGCACAGAAATTTCTCCCCACTAAGAGAGAGAGAGAGAGAGAGAGAGAGAGAGAGAGAGAGAGAGGAAGAGTGAATGGATGAACGTTGCACTCCTCCCCCTACACACACACACACACACACACACACACACACACACACACACACACACACACACACGAGAGAGTGTGCGTGTGTGTCTCACTGCAGCTTCCCAGTGCATGTTGGGGGGGGGGCAATAGAGGGTTTTGCTGGTGGCAGAAAGTGTGTTATGCACAAGAAACATCAGAATTCATGTGACATTTCTATGTTCATAACAGATATGCTAGATGCATTATTAATCCCCCAAGTTACTGCTCAGTGTTCACTGCAGTTAGTTGTCTCAGTGGTGTGGTGTGTTTTGCACTGGGATCATAGTTTTAAATCCTCTGTCTGTCTGCATTCAATGTAAAATGTCCGCTTTCCTGCGTCACAGTGGAGCAACACCGAGGAAGAGAGAGACAGTAGGAGACAGTCATTGTGCACGGGAGCTACATTGGCAGCTTATGAGATCTGCATTGTTGTGTGTGTGTGGCAGTGGGCGTACACTAACCGTGATAGGCAAGTTAGGATATTGTGCACAAGAAATGTCATAGATCATATCAGTAGTGCATCTGTGACATTTCTATGTGCATACCAGAAGTGTAGGCTGCATTATTTGTTAGGGACTATTTTGCAAGGTGGCAAGATACAGTACCTTTTTTCCTGTTTAAAAAGCAAAAACAAAACACCTTTTTGGATATTTTTTGCTGTTTAAACATAACCCATGTTAACACACTCCAGGGTGTGCTGATAATGTGGATTAACGCACACCTCGGGGGCTGTGAGGGCACTTGGGCTGTGCCCTTGTGCCTCACAATGCTCCCAAGGTGTGCGTTAATCCACATTATCAGCACCCCCTGTAGTGCGTTAATGCTTACTTAATGAAGGATTTGTCACTTTAAGTTCAGGGGAGGTGGCTATGATGTGCATTCTTTGTAACAGTTTCTCTATCACAAACAATAAAGATTATGATGGTATTTGTCAACGGGCGTGGGAAGTGATAAGCCAGACACAGACGTTCTTTATAACACAAAAGACTTTGTGTGAAATTTATTTACAAAAAAACTCAAAATAAACTTTTCAGAAATTAACTGTAAAGAAAATAAAGCCAACAACATGAAAAAAATGGCTTTCTCTCAACTTGAGACTATCAGTACTTTTAACAGCTTGAGTACTGCCACAGAGTAGATGAGCTTAGCCCAGCACATCACTATCCTCTGTGCTCCTATACTATCTGCTCTCTTGCACAAATCTCCACCTTATATAGGTGGACACTCTGACATCATTGATCAGCTGATCCACCCTATTCTAATACATTTAATCTCTACCCTAATACATTAAGTAGGGGGATCAGCCTGACCATAAAAAAAATACATTGATTGAGCTTGATTATACCCAGAATGAACCACCTCTTAATTAGTTTCACAAGACAGAAACAAAGCGTAATTAAAACTCAAGGGTTTAACCCCTCCCTTCTGGTGCTGACTTGCCACACCTGTACCCTATAAATATATGTTAGGAGCTGCCACTGGCTCCTTAGAGTGCAGTACCTGCAGCAAGTGAGAAAGCAAGTGGACCAGGTAAGGGCCTCATTTCTTACATAAACACGCAAGGAAAATAACTATTTAACCTTATATTTCTTGTAAGGTACCTCATTTTATTATTTAACTACAGCATGACTATATGCTGAGATGCTTGCTTGTTTTTGAACCTAATTGGGGCTGCTTATTTTATTACCATTCCTGTTTACAATGATAACCTTACATTTCAAAACACAGGCACCACAGGGACAACAGAGAACATTAGAGGGGTAGAATAGAAGAGATACCATGATGGGAGGCCACCCCTTCATGGTAGAAATGTGAAATAAGACAAAGGACAGTGGAGAAATTACTACTGCAGTAGATTTGAGAGAATATAAGGGTAAAGAGGAGAGGAATGTCCTGCGGGCTGGGGGGGGGTTACAACTATCACACACCCCCAATGTCAAGCGAAAACCACCATTTATTTCAATAAATCCCGGAGTTTTCAAGACAACCTACCCAATCCCTGAGGGTAGGATGGAGCTTTCACCCACCCTCTCTTTGAAAGCTCCACCCCAGGGCACCCATTTCAAACATTAGAATTATCTTTACAGATAGATGTGAAACGTCAAAAGCATAAACGTCCACATTTATTAAATAGCCCTGGGGTGTCATGACTGTATCTCTTAACCTTCTTTCCTATGTGTTAAACATTGATACAGTTTTTCAATTATCTATTTTAGGGCTGGTGGTACCTACTTCTGCCCCATGTCTGGACAAAAAATCTGCATTCATATGAGCTGAAGCCTGCTCTGTGTTGTACTGTAAAACTATAAGGCTGCAGGGCCAGGTACCATTTCATGATTCTATTATTTTTGTCCTTCATTTGTGATAGGAAGCAGAGAGGATTGTGATCGGTTATTAAAGTAAATGGGGCACCCCATAAATAAAATTTCAAGGACTCAATGGCCCACTTGGCTGCCAGACATTCTTGCTCGATGGTAGCATAATTTTGTTCCCTATCATGGAGTTTCCTTGAAATGTATATTACAGGATGTTCCTCTCCATCTATTGTTTGGCTCAACACTGCCCCTATACCTGATTCTGAGGCATCTGTATGTACCTCGAATGGGTATACGAAGTCAGGACTACGCAGGACTGGGGAGGAGCATAGGGCTACCTTAATTTTATTAAATGCTTCCTCACATTCAGGAGTCCATTTTATCCGATTCCCAAACTTCTTTTTAGTTAAATCTGTCAATGGAGAAGCAACAGAAGCAAAGTTGGGAATGAATCTTCTGTAATACCCAGCAAGACCCAAGAAAGACCGTACGTGTTTCTTGGTGCTGGGTATGGGACACTGGGCTACTGCTTCCACCTTCGATATCTCTGGCTTAATAAGACCATTTCCCAGTATGAAACCAAGATATCTTGTCTCTTTCATGGCAATAGTATGTTTTGTGGGGTTGATAGTTAGTCCTGCCTGTTGGATAGAAGAGAAAACTGCTTGAAGATTTTGTAAATGAGTTTCCCAGGATGAACTAAAGACAACCACATCGTCCAGGTATGCTGCACAATAGGTGTTATGAGGTGCCAATACCTGGTCCATAAACTGCTGGAAGGTAGCCAGGGCCCCATGTAGCCCAAACGGCATGGTTCGAAACTGGAAAAGACCCATGGGAGTACTAAAAGCAGTTTTCTCCTTGGCGGATTCTTCTAAGGGGATCTGCCAATAGCCTTTTGTAAGATCTAGTGTAGAGATATAAATGGCTTTGCCAATTCTATCCACTATATCATCTACACGAGGCATAGGATAAGCTTCAAACTGTGCCACCTGATTTAAGCCCCTGAAGTCCAAGCACAGTCTAATTCCTCCTTCCTTTTTTGGGACAATTACCATAGGGGAACCCCATGGACTCTTAGAAGGTTCTATAATCTGTAATGATCTTAGTTTTTGTATCTCCTTTTTTACCTCCTCTCTAAGGCATTCTGGGAGTCTGTATGCCTTTTTCCTTATGGGTTTAGCATCAGTACATATGTGGTGTTCTACACCTTTAGCCATGCCCGGGATATTAGTGAATGTTTTGCTAAACTCATTCAACAAGGACCTTACTGCCTGTGTTTGTTGTACATTAAGTTCTGGGTTTATAATAACATCATCTACTCCTGTTTTCTTTTCCAGTCTGCCATATGCCAACTCTATTTCAGTTTCTCTGGGTTCTGCAATTACAGAGAGACTCACCCCTGTAGTTCCTTTTCCGTGCCAACGTTTCAATAGATTGGCATGGTAAATTTTCTTTTTTGTCTTTTGTCCGGGGTTTCAATTTCATAAGTAACAGGCCTTGCTTGTCTAATTATTTTGTAGGGTCCTTGCCATTTCATTAAAAGCTTATGTGTAGAAGTGGGCAAAAGTAACAATACCTGTTCCCCAGGAGAGAAGGATTTATTTTTGGCCGTACCTTGATCATAGTATTGTTTTTGCTGGATTTGTGCCTTAACTCCCATTTCATGAGCCTTTTCAGTATATAGCACCAATCTTTGTCTTAACTGCTTCGTATACTTTGCTATTCCTAGAGATTTTAGTTCTGTGTTGTCCTCCCAGCACTCTTTAACTACATCCAGGGGTCCCTGAGGGTTTCTTCCAAATAAAAGTTCAAAAGGTGAGAACCCTGTGGATGCTTGGGGAACCTCCCGGTAGGCAAAGAGAAGGAAGGGAAGATATAAATCCCAATCATGCCCCTCTTCATGTATGAATTTCTTTATCATACGCTTAAGGGTTTGATTAAACCTTTCAACTAAACCATCCATCTGGGGATGATAGGGAGAGGTTCTTATAGCTACTATCCCCAGAAGGCGGTATAGTTCCCTTAGTAGTTCAGCGTTAAAGTTAGCCCCTCTATCAGTGAGAATCTCTTTAGGTATTCCAACTCTGCTAAAGAGTTTTACCAGTTCCTCTGCGATTCTTTTGGTCGTGACCGTTCTCATGGGTATAACGGGGATACTTGGTGGCATAATCACACACCACCAAGATGAATTTGTTCCCTTTTACTTTTATCAACAGGGCCCACAATGTCCATTCAATTCTCTCAAAGGGTGTAGTCACTAGTGGCAAGGGATTAAGTGGCATTACCTCCTTTCCTAGTGGCTTAGGCGGTGATTTGACATTTAGGGCATTCCTGACAGTATCGAGCTATGTCCCCATGTACCCCAGGCCAAAGAATCTTTGCAATATTCTACTGGAGGTTTTGTCTCTCCCTGTATGCCCAGCCCAAGGAACATCATGCCCCAGTGCTAAAATATCCAGTCTGTAACATTGGGGTACTAATAATTGGTCCACTGTTTCTTGGTAGTTGGGTTGGTACAAACTCTATATAATAACCCATTTTTCTCCTGTATTTCAGGGTACCTGCTTTCTCTCTTTCCCCACCTGTAAAAAAATGGTTGCAGAGAGACATCCTTTTCTGTTGCTCTTTCATTTCTGCCTTAACAAATACAGGATTATTTTCTACCTTCACTCCTGTTGTTCCTGTTACCACTTGTGTTTTAATAATTTCTTTTTACGGGTTTTTCTATCCTTCCCAGGGGATTGACTACTTCTCCTTCAAAGAAACACTTTTCCTAGCACAATCTCTTCTTTACTCTGGGCCTTGTAGTTACAGCTGAGACAGCTTCTTGTTCCAGTAGTAGTGAGGCAAACCCAGGATAGTCATGCCCAATCACTATGGGGACAGGGAGATGTGGGACTACACCAGCAGAAATGTTAGATGTTACCCCCCGTATTCCATAGACAGTCGTACAGTAGGGTATTGGTGTGAATCACCATGCACACAAATAACATGCATAGAAGCCCCTCGTTGCATTGTAGATACTAAATCTTCCCTAATCAGAGTATTCTTACTACCAGAATCCAAAAGTCCCATGACATTTTTCCCTTTTATAATAATATCAGAAAACATATACCCTGAATTTAGTAAAGCTAAGTGTGCCATATCTGTTTTCTTTGATGGACAAAAATGGGCAATATGTCCTAGTCCTTTACAATTGTGACATACAATGTTAGATGGAACAGTTATTATTCTTTGTCCACTCCTCCCTCTTCTCTCCCACTCTTCCTTTTTAGGATAGGCATTCTGAACATTTCTTACCGGACCAGTCTGTGGTTTCGTTGGGGATTCAGATTGTCTCTGTCCTCCTTTTCTGAAAGGTTGATGGGCTGTCAGAAAGTCCTCAGCCAGTGTCACAGCTATTTCAGCGGACTCGGGGATTATGTTCTTTGATCCAGATCTGGACCTCATTTGGCAAGATTTGTAAAAATTGTTCCAGCACAAAAAGTTCTATAATGTTTGTTCGAGACTTTCCTTCTGGCTGAATCCATTTATTACATAGTTCTCTGAGTCTTATATATGTTTCCCAAGGAGGATCATGGGGGGAATGTTTCAAGGCACGAAAATGCTGCCGATATGTCTCAGCATTAATGTCGTATCTTTTAAGAATTTCCTGTTTCACCATGTCATAGTCCTCTGCAAGACAGGGATCCATATTCCCGTATGCTAACTGGGCCTTCCCCGGAGAGGTTGGGGGCTAATCGCACTACCCATTGGGATTTAGGCCAGTCACATGCTTTAGCAACTCTCTCAAACATGGTAAGGTATGACTCAATATCTTCATTGACAGTCATCCTAGTTAGTTTCATGTCTCGGGGATTGTTGGGGTTAGTGTTATTATTTCCCCCATTTCTGTCCAGCCCCCATGGTCTGAATTAGTTGTAAAGTTTCTGCCCACCTCATATCTTGGCGCTGGCGCTCTCTCTCTCTCTCTTTCCTGTGCATCAATGTCCCTCTGGCGTTTGATTTCCAACTGGCGAACTGCCAACCAGTGTAGCAGATCCGAAAGGCCCTCAGGAGGTCTGTCATCTACCTCTGGTCGTCTCTGCTGTCGCTCTTCTTCTTCATCATCACTAGTGGACTGCTTCTTTGGTAACTTTTGCCTTACTGAAGTCTCCAAACCAGGATGTAGGGGTACACCGGTTCTCTCTGTCTGTGACCGAGTCACAGCTCCCATCGTTTTGGTATCATCTGTGCCAGTTGCCATTGTCCTTTCTTATCACAGTACCAGGTCTGGTACTAAGCTGGTTTCCCAATATAGCTTGAACAACCAGTATATCCCACTTCTGACACCACTTTGTCAACGGGCGAATGAGATGATAAGACAACACGACATTCTTTATAACACACAAGACTTTGTGTGAAATTTATTACAAAAAACTCAAAATAAACTTTTCAGAAATTAACTGTAAAGAAAATAAAGCCAACAACATGAAAAAAAATGGCTTTCTCTCAACTTGAGACTATCAGTACTTTTAACAGCTTGAGTACTGCCACAGAGTAGATGAGCTTAGCCCCAGCACATCTACTATTCTCTGTGCTCCTAGACTATCTGCTCTCTTGCACAAATCTCCACCTTATATAGGTGAACACTCTGACATCATTGATCAGCTGATCCACCCCTATTCTAATACATTTAATCTCTACCCTAATACATTAAGTAGGGGGATCAGCCTGACCATAAAAAAATACATTGATTGAGCTTGATTATACCCAGAATGAACCACCTCTTAATTAGTTTCACAAGACAGAAACAAAGCGTAATTAAAACTCAAGGGTTTAACCCCTCCCTTCTGGTGCTGACTTGCCACACCTGTACCCTATAAATATATGTTAGGAGCTGCCACTGGCTCCTTAGAGTGCAGTACCTGCAGCAAGTGAGAAAGCAAGCGGACCAGGTAAGGGCCTCATTTCTTAAATAAACACGCAAGGAAAATAACTATTTAACCTTATATTTCTTGTAAGGTACCTCATTTTATTATTTAACTACAGCATGACTATATGCTGAGATGCTTGTTTGTTTTTGAACCTAATTGGGGCTGCTTATTTTATTACCATTCCTGTTTACAATGGTAACCTTACATTTCAAAACACAGGCACCACAGGGACAACAGAGAACATTAGAGGGGTAGAATAGAAGAGATACCATGATGGGAGGCCACCCCTTCATGGTAGAAATGTGAAATAAGACAAAGGACAGTGGAGAAATTACTACTGCAGTAGATTTGAGAGAATATAAGGGTAAAGAGGAGAGGAATGTCCCGTGGTGCTGGGGGGGGGGGTTACAACTATCACAGTATTAAGTGTAAGCAGTGCCTGGAAGCGGAAACATTAAAAGCTCAAATTTACAAACTGGAGGCACAGCTGAAAACATATTCTGTAAAAATGAATAAAAACACCAAGTATGTGTATGTTCAAACATATGATATAGAGTTTGTATCACAGCCTAATAATCCCAGCAACCACTCATTAATGAGGAATAGGGAGTTTGACAGTAAGGAAGATTCTGACTGGTTCCCTACTGATAAAAAATGCTCACTCAAAAAGGGAAGGAGAGCCATGAATTTCACTGTCCCACAACATAACAAATTTGAAATATTAAGCAACCTAGGCCCAGGTACTAATCTACCAGTAACAGAAAGAACAGACCTCAGTAGTCAAGATGTAAGCTCTAATGAAGTAAACATCAATGAAACACCCTCATGTACAATGGATGTAAATAATATCAGCATTAATTTATGACTTTGGTAACGGAGTCGATGCGCTGATCCCAGGGACCATTTTCAGGCATGACCCAGGCCACATACCGGGGCACAGGAACTAATGTAACAAACAACAAAGCATGGAACAGCTGACAAAAACAAAACAAAAACAAAACAAGATAAAGGTTACAGTAGTGCATGGGAATAGTAAATAGAAGAGCAACAAAAAATACAGGATTCCATAAACCGTGCATCAGTTAGGCATTTACAATAGGTAAGGGTATGCATAAACGTAGAGGTCTATCAGCAACAGTTACAATAGGAGACAAACAAGGGGGGTGTAAGTATAAGTAGAAAGAGGGATAAGGCACAGCAAAGTACAGCGGTGGGGAGGAGAAGGGGTGGGGCGGAGAGGTGGGAGGCAGGATTAACAAACATAGGTACTGAAGCTCAAGTGCACAAGCAGGCCAGCTTAGTTGCATGCTTGACCTACTACACATACACATTCCCTGGTGGGGTGCAGTCGGGAAAGTGAGTGAACTACCCATGGAAGCAGTGGCAGCAGGAAGTCATCAGGAGACAGTCTTTGAGGTGGGTTTTGAACTGGCAGTGGGTGTCGAGGGAGCGGAGCTCAGCAGGCAGTTTATTCCACAGCATTGGGGCTGCCACTGACAAGGCTCTACCGCCCATATTGGTAGATACCCTGGGGATATTCGGGGGAGTGCTGTTTGAGTGGAGCCTACGGGTCCCCTAATTTAGATAATGCAAGGATCTCATCTCCCATCCTTACAGCAAATCCTGCACCTACTGATGCCCCAAGACAGGTACTAGCCCTCAGAGATTCCATTTTAAAATATACAGATGGTATAATATGTAACAAGGACAAGTCAAATCATACTTGCTTTAGTTTTAGAGGAGCTAAAATTAAGGACATAGAGAACATGTCAAAAAATATCCTCAGAGATGCAGGACCCAACCCCCTTGCAGTGGTACATGTGGGTATTAATATTAACACCTCTGGTATTCATGACATAAAGAATGACTATCTATCCTTAGTAAACCCCTTAAAACAGTATGGGTCCAAGATATGCACATCCAAAATTCTTCCGGTCACTAGAGCAAATAGGACAAAAACATCCAAAATAAAGACAATTAATGAGTGGCTAAGGAAGCGGTCCCTGAAGAAATCGATAGTGTGCCGAACTCATTGGGTGCAGCTTATTGACAACCACAGTGTGTATTGCTGGAATGGGCTGCACCTAAATAAAAGGGGTAACACCTCATCAGGAAAATCAATTACTGAGTATATTAATAAGCATTTAAACTGACAAAATGGGGGGCAACTGGGACACTCATTATCTGAGCCAGTCAATAGAGAGACCACCAAGGGACTAAGGGTTTTTACTACGAATGCTAGAAGCCTAAACCTGTTAAAGAGCAGTGCACTTCAAACAATTATATACCAAGGAGAAAGAGAGGAGACAAGCCTAGGCCCAGTAGAACCCCTTCAGGATGCTGAGAACCCTGTAAGAGGACTGCGAAGGCTAGGGAGACAAGGTAGAATGGGAGAGGGGAAGGAGAGGAGACATGCCTAGGCACAGAAGAGCCCCTTCAGGATGCTGAGAACCCTGTAAAGGGACTGCAAAACTAGGGGGACAGGTAGATGGGGGAAGGGAAGGAGAAGAGATAAGCCTAGATACAGTAGGACCCCTTCAGGATGCTAAGAACCCTGCAAGAGGACTGCAAGTCTAGGGAAATAGGAGGGATAGTGGGAGAAGGGAGTAGATGAGAAATACAAGCCCCTTTGGGGGGGTAGGAGAGGGACCCATGGAGAGCATTCGGGGCCCCTTACATTCTGTGAGAGAACAAGGGAGGCCAGTAAGGGGGAGCAATTTGGGGAAAGGGGAGGAGAGTTAGAAATTTGGGGGGTGGGGGTGCACAGGGTAAAATGAAGATGATGGTAGAGGGGTAGGGTTTGTCCAGGACTTAGAGGAGGGAATTAGAAGGAACATGGCAGGAGCAGCTAGGTGCAAGGTAATTATTGAGGGTACAGCTGATGGAGTAGGTGAAAGATGAGTGCCGGATTTGAGGGGGGAGGGAGTTCCAAATTTTTGGGAGGCGGTGAGAGTAACCAGATTGGTTGATTTGGGTGGATCAGCAGAGGACTACCATGGTGCGGGAGTCTGTTGATCTAAGGGAATGGGAGGATGGGGGGGTGCTATAAAGGAGGAAATGAGGAAGGAAGGGAGCTAACCCAACCAGTGCTTGTAGGTGAACTTAGCACTGTGAGAGAGTCGCCAATTTGTAAGAGAGGGGAAAGATAGGGCACAGTAAAGATCACAGTGGTGGGTGCAAGGGGGGGCATCCAGGGCAAAGCAGCAGAAACCATTAAAGAGGGTGTCCAGTTTGGCCAGGAAGGACTTAGGGGCAGCACCATAGACTATGCCAAAGTAGTCAAAAATGGGCAGTATCGTCTTCTGAACAAGTTCACACCTAGCCTTAGGAGGCATGCAACTACGGTTCCTGAACAGGGCACCAAGCTTGAGGAGCAGTTTTTTCTGGATGGTGTCAATATGTCCAGAGAAGTTTAGGTGTTGGTCCAACCAAACACCTAAGTAGCTGAAGGAGGATGTGTCCTCAAGTAAAGTCCCATCAAGGGTGTGGAAAGTGGGTAGGGAGGGAAGCCTGGAGAGTCTCTGCCTTATGCCATATATGTCATTCGCACTTCCAAAACAACACAATGAGAGTGGCTTGATGTAAAAAAATGTAACTAATGAGAACTGCACAACTTCCAGGGAAGACTGAGAGAGCAGGATATACAAATCACAAGGTACAGCTGTCATCTGACCATTAGCCAGCATGTGTAGAAACTGTTAATGTATCCTCTAAACAATCCCCCCGGGGGGACAAAGTGGGTGGGAGTGTTGTAGGGGATCGAATTAATTAAGGGGAAAAGAATGCTTAAAAAAAAGTTTCATTGTAAATAAAAGTTCCATTCTTCCGTGTAGTGCCAGACTTTGACCCCGTGGGCAGTGCTTTGTGATTCCGTGCCAGTGAGCTGAGTTCAGGGGCAAGCTCAGTGAGTCAGTTGGATGGTCTGAGGCACTGTCATGCAACACCACCACCCCCCCAGCTTGGGAAAGCAAAGAGCAGCATTGCTCACATGGGCCCAAGTACCATAGAGTGAAGATAACTCTTATCTTGGCATAGGGCCCTGCACCTCTGCATCCATGGGTGTCACAGAGTTCTGTGATTTGGCTGAGAGATGAACTCTTTGCCCTGTGCATCTGTATCTGTGATCACTTGGAGGTGCAGGGCCCAGAGGACCCTGCACATTCACAGCCTACCAGATAACCTCATGAATTCTTGACATCAGTGGCTTCACAGGCCCTGCACTGCCATAGTTGGATGAAGTCTTCCTAAAGGCGCAGGCCTCAAAAGGCTCTGTGCATCTGCATCTGTTAACTCAAGTCCCAAAGGGATCTGTGTGAATGAGGATGCGATTCCATTATCTCAAAAAGAAAGGACATTCTTTGCAAAAACTGCATTAATACACCAGTTAAGAGTACAACCTCATGCCAAAAAAGTAGGGAAATGCAGTAGCACTCGTGCTACCTTTGTGGATGTGTATCTGCACACAGAAACAGTGTTGTGATTTAGTATTGTGGATTTCTGTATGCAGCCTTAAGTGAGTGTGTATGTGTTGTGGTGTACATGTTGTGGATACAAATCCATGAAATTGGGACACAGTTGTATTTTGTTTGTCTTACCTGATGATTTCTGTCTGTGGTTGCTTGTGTGTTCTTGTCCTTTTGTGGCTTGGGGATGGGGAGTTAGGGTTGGAAACCCTAACGCCACAATTCCCCACTTTTGTGGCATTAAGTTGGACCCTAACTGATGCAGTTTTTGCAAAATATATATATATATATATATATTATGGTAAAGTAGCACTTTTAAGGTTAAAAGGTCAAATGTTGCACCTTAATAACTTTGCCACCGTTCAACAGATTTGCCTGAAATTTGGTATGCACTATTAGGCATGGTAGATCTTAGGAGCTGCCAAGTTTCGTACCGATCAGATATACGGCTGCAGAGTTTTTAAGCAACAACCAATTGCGTAATTATGCTTTTTTGCTATTTCTTTGCTCTCGCCTACAGGTCACACGGTTTGTGCAACCGGTCTGAAAACTTCAGGGAATGTGCGGCCAGAATCCCCTTTGTGCCTTTTGAAGATTCTGTGAAAAAATATTGAACGGTTCAAACGTTATTCAAAAAACAAGTTCTCATTATAAGTCAATGGGAAAAGTTAAAATATTCGAAAGTGTCGCAAATGCACTTTTTAGTGTCACAAATGGCCCTAGTAGTGTCGCAAATCCACCATTTTGTTTTTAGTTGGTGATCAGAAAAATGCTTGGCATTTAAATTTGGGACCCTCTAGGGACACAATTATTTTTGTGTTCTTCTAGTTGGACACTGAGGATGCTAGCTATGTCTTTATTTTGGGGTTAAACACCCCAGAAATATGATTTTAAATTTATGGAAATAGTAGTGTCCCAAAGTAGTGTTGCACGCACGACACTTTCACAAACTTTATAAAAGGGTGCAAAAAAGAGCATTTTCTTTTCAAGCTATGGCCAAAATGACAGGAATTCTTTGCCACCCTGCAGCAAACGAACAGTTTGGTCTTTTAGCCTGAAATTTGGAGGGAAGGCAGCCAACACCTCACAGATGTGCTTTTTGGTGGTTTGGTGGCAAAATATTACATGGCAGCCAAGTTACGATACTCGAAGTTGATGTTTTTTTCCCATAGACTAACATGGTGGCGTCTGTCGCGCCTTTTGGGGCTCGTATCTTGGAAAGTGCGAGATACAGAATTTTCATCAATGGCACGCATTTAGCAAAATGCAGGCAGGAAAATAATGAATCATGGGAAATTTTGTTTTTCTATGTCGTATGGTTCCTGAGATATAAGCAATTTAGTCTTCCAACAGCTAATTTTCTGCTCTGAGGCCCATTATTATGCATACATTCTTTGTACACACAGTGTTTCTCTATGCAGCTGTTGGGCAAAAACAGGGTGTGTGCTTACGTTACTGTTACACTTAGCGTTACCACTTGTGTTTCCATTCCCGTTTGTGTTACTGTTCCCGTGTACGCCACTGTGTGCGTTACCCTTTGTGTTCTTGTTTGTGCTTGCATTTGTGTTACTGTTACCATTTGCATTTACACTGCTGTTTGTGTTTGCGTTTTGGTTTGCGTCACTGTGCACATTGCCATTTGCGTTTCCGGCACCCTTTTCAATTGCATTTGCATTTGTCTTTTGTTTTGCGTCTTCGCTGATGTTACTGTTACCATTTGCATTTGCAATTGCGTTACTGTGCCCATGCACATTATGGTTTGCGTTTCCATGTGAGCTTGTGTTTCCTTTTGTGTTTCTGTTTCCTTTGCCATTACTGTTGCTGTTACCGTTACCATTTGCATTTACAATTGTGGTACTGTGCCTATGCACGTTACGGTTTGCGTTTCCATATGAGCTTCTGTTCCTGTTTCTGTTTCCTTTGGCGTTATTCTTCAAGTTAACTTTACCATTTGCATTTACAATTGTGATACCATGCCCGTTATGGTTTACGTATGCGTTTGCGTTCGTGTTTCCATTTCTGTTCCCTTTGGCGTTCTTTTTGCTTGTAACACTTAATATTTGCATTTAAAATACCACTGCGATCACTGTGCACACTACCAGTTGCATTTTCATACGTGCTTGCGTGTCCATTTGCGTCTCTGTTCACTTCGGCATCACTTTGCGCTTCTGTTTCTATTAACGTTTACTTTACCATTTATGTTTGCGTTACCATGTGCATAACTGTTGGCACTTGCATTTGTGTTGCTGTTCCTGTTACTATGTAACAAGACATCAGGGCCCCGCACTTCCACCACCGCATTACATTCACTATTTATTGTACTCATTCTCAAAAAGAAGAGAAATTAGAAGCAAAAAACTCCATTTAATGAATCAGTTAGGGTTGTTCCACAGGAACAAAAGCAAGGAAATTTGGTGTTAGGGTTGAAAGTCCCCCATGGACCCCCCAGCCCACCTCCCAACCGGCATCAGGGTGTGCATCGGGGTTGTCAGTCCTAACTCTCACCCCATTCTCCTATACCTCTGCTTCTTTACACATGTGATGGGGTGAGTGTTAGAGCCGATGACTAGCGCGCGCCTGATGCCAGTGAGAGTGGGCTGAGGAAAAGATCAAAGGGGCTCAACCTAACCAAATTCCTCACTTTGCTTGCTGTGGAACAACCCTAACTGATGCATTAAACAATTTTTTGCCTCTAATATATATATATATATATACACAGTATATTATAGTGGCACCTATAGTTAGGGTTGAGTACCCCATTTAAGGTTGAAGTGTGAAATTTTGCAACTTAATAATTTTGCCACCATATGATGTGGTGTCATAGATCTCTGGATCTGCCAAGTTTTGTACCAGTCGGATATACGGTTGTGGAGTTATAAAGTGACATTCTATAGCGCAGTTACGCTTTTTTGCACATTCTTTGCTCATGCCTACAGGTCGCACGGTTTACGCGACCAGTCCAAAAACTTCAGGGAACATGCAGTCAGGGTTCCCAATGTGCCTTTCAAAGATTTTGTGAAAAAATATTAGACGGTTCAAATGTTATTCAAAAACAAGTTTCCCATTATAGTCAATGGGAAAAGTTAACAAAAAGTTTGACAGTGTTGCAAATGCAGTTCGTAGTGTCGCAAATGACCCCTATAGTATCATGAGTTAGCCATTTTTTTTTTTCAGTTAGTGGTCACAGAAATGCTTGCCATTTAAATTTGGGACCCTCTAGGGACACAATTCTTTTTGTGTTCACCTAGTCGGACCCTGAGGATGGTAGCCATGTCTTTTCTGGGGGGGTTAAACACCCCAGAAATATGTTTTTGAAATTTTTGTAAACTGTAGTGTCGCAAAGTAGAGTCACGATTGCAACACTTTCATGATTTTTTTGTGATTTGCGACACTACTTTGTAACACTATGGCCAAAATGGCAGGAATTCTTTGCCACCCTGCTGCAAAAGAACGGTTTGGTCTTTTGGGCTGAAATTTGGAGGGAAGAAAGCCAACATTTCACAGATGTGCCTTTTGGTGGTTTGGTGACAAAATATTATAGGGATGCAGTTACGGTACTCTGAAGTTGACACTTTTCCCCATAGACTAACATTACTGCGTCCGCCGCACCTTTCGGGGCCCGTGTCTTGGAAATGCTTCAAGATATGGACTTTTCGTCTGAGAAATGCTTAGCCTCCCACTAGGGGGTTAAGTGCAAAACTAGCCAGGAAAGTCGTAGTTTATATGAAATTTTAATTTTTTTTCTACGTCGTACGGTTCCTGAGATATAAGCAATTTAGTATTCCAAGTGCTAATTTTCTGCTCCGAGGCCCATTATTATGCACATATTCTTTGTATTCACTGTGTTTCTCTATACAGCGGTTGGTGAAAAAGGGTGTACGCTTTCGTTACTGCTACAGTTAACATTCCCACTTGCATTTCTATAACCGTTTGCGTTAGCGTTCCCGTCTACACCACCGTGTGCGTTTTCGTTTGTGTTTGCATTTGCGTTACTCTTACCATTTTCATTTCCATTTCTGTTTCTGTTTGCGTTTCATTTTGCATCACTGTGTGCATTACCATTTGCATTTGCATACGCTCTTCTGTTTGCATTTGTGTTTCCTTTGGTGTCATCGTTGCTGTTACCATTAGCATTTATGTTTCCTATTGTGGTACCATGATCGTGCACATTACAATTTGCATTTCCGTATGCACTTGCATTTGCGTTACCGTTCCCATGTACGCCACTGTGTGCGTTACCATTTGAGTTTTCATTTGCGCTTGCATTTGCGTTACTGATAACATTTGCTTTTCCATTGCTGTTTTTGTTTGCATTTCCTTTTGCGTCACCATGTGCATTTCCATGTGCATTTGCAAATGCGCTTCTGCTTGTGTTTCATTTGGTGTCATCGTTGCTGTTACTGTTAGCATTTGCATTTCCTATTGCGATACCATGACCATGCGCATTACCATTTGTGTTTTCATATGCACTTGTGTTTGTGTTTGTGTTACTATTCCCATCTATGCCACCGTATGCGTTACTCTTTGCGTGTTCATTAGCGTTTGTATTAGAGTAACTGTTAACATCTGCATTTCTATTATTGTTTTTGTTTGCATTTCCTTTTGCGTTACAGTGTGCATTTCCATTTGCGTTTGCATACATGCTTCTGTTTGCATTTCTGTTTGTGTTTCCTTTGGTGTCATCGTTGCTGTTACCACAAGTGTCTGCGTTTCCAATTATGTTACCATGCCCGTGTGCGTTACTGTTTGCCTTTCCATACATGCTTACATAGATACATAGATACATAGACAGTGTCAGCAGATAAGGGCCTATGACCCACCCAGTCTGCCCATTTGAGCTTGTAAGTTCAGTTTGTTTTCCTAGAAGTCTATTTCCCCTTACCCCTGACCTCTAGAATTCCTTTATGTCTATCCCATGCATTCTTAAATCCCGTGATTGTTTCAGCCCCCACCACTTCCTCTGGCAGGGTGTTCCACTTGTCCACCACCCATTCTGTGAAGAAATTCTTTCTCATGTTTCCTCTGAATTGTCCTCCCTCCAACTTCATCCCATGCCCTCTAGTCCTGGAACATCTTTTTCACTTAAAAATAGTGTTTTCCTGCACCCTGTTCCTCCCTGTAAGATACTTGTATGTCTCTATCATATCCCCTCTCTCCCTCCTCTCCTCCAGGGAGTACATGTTCAGTTCCTTCAACCTGTCTTCATAGGACTTGTGATGCAATCCATGCACCATCTTTGTTGCCCTCCTCTGAACCTTCTCTACCCTGTCTATGTCCTTATGTGGTATGGTCTCCAGAACTGTACACTGTACTCCAGGTGGGGCCTCACTAGTGTCTTGTATAGTGGAATTATGACCTCCCTTTTCCTGCTGGTGATGCCCCTGCCTATACATCCCAGCATCCTATTTGGTTTACCTGATGCCTTGTCACACTGTTTCCCTACCTTGAGGTCATCAGAGATGACAACCCCAAGATCCCTTTCCTGCTTGGTGCATGCCATATCCTCACCCCCAACTGATATATTGTGCCAGGGTTTTGTGCCCCATATGCATTATCTTGCACTTCTTTGCATTGAATTTCAACTGCCAAACCCTTGACCATTCTTCAAGTTTCTGCAGGTCCCTTCTCATTCTGTCTACACCCTCTGGTGTGTCTACACTGTTACAGAGCTTTGTGTCATCAGCAAACAGTGAAATTCTGCCTTCTAGATCCTGCGCAATGTCACTGATGAAGATGTTGAATAGGACCAGTCCCAGCACTGATCCCTGTGGTACCCCACTGGTCACTCTTCCCTCTGTGGAGTGACAGCCATTTACCACCACCCTCTGTGTCCTGCCACCCAGCCAGTTACCTACCCACCACACTACTGTCCTGCCCACACCCATATTCCCCTTGCGTTTGCTTTTCTTTTTTCATTAACATTTTCGCTTGTTTGTATTACCGTTTGCATTATCATTTATATGTGCATCACCATGTGTGTTAGCATTTGTGCTTGCGTTTGTGTTGCCATTACTTCACTATTTATAGCCACATTCTCAAAAAGAAGGGGAATTCATGGCAAAAACTCCATTTAATGCATCAATTAAGGTTGTTCCATAGCAACAAAAGCAAGGAAATTCGATGTCAGGGTGCCCACTACCTTGCACCCCCCACCCCACCTCCACCAGCAGGCATTGGGGTGTGCATTGGGGTTGTCAGTCCTAACTCTCACCCCATTATCCTATACTGCATCACCTCAGCTTGTTTGCACATGGGATGGGGTGAAAGTTAGGACCAATGACCCCAACGCACACCCAGTGCCTGTTGGTGGGAGCGGGGTGGTGGCGTGCAAGGTGGGTGGGAACCCTAACATCAAATTTGCTCAATTTTGTCACTGTGGAACAACCTAACTGATGCAATAAATGGAGTTTTTTGCCATGACTATATATATATATATATATATATATATATATATATATATATATATATAGACACAGTATATACAGTACGTATGTAATAGATAACTCACTCTAAAGTGTGCAGTCATGCTCTGATATATGCACACGATGGTGTGTGTTGTTAAGCACAAGGCCGCAGGCCCGAATGTGTCAACCACCCAAGGCGTTAATATATCAGAGCACAATCGCACACCCTAGAGTGAATCATCTTATAAAATGGCAAAATTGTTTTGGAGGGGGATGAAAGTGCAGGTGTGCGGCCACGCTGTGATATGTGCACGGTCATGTGATGTGTTTCAACCAATCAGCAGACACAATTTTTCCTACCCATTTTATATATATATATATATATATATCTGTGTATATATTATGGTAGCACGGTAGTGCTACCGTAGTTAGGGTTGAGGAGCCATTTCCATGTTAAACCCAAAATTTTGCACCTTAATAACTTTGCAACTGTTTGATGGATGTGTCTGAAATTTGGAATGTGTGATCAAGAACCATAGGCCTTGGGATCTGCCAAGTTTTGTACTGATTGGATATACGGTTGCGGAGTTATTAAGCATGATCTGTGCACGCATTTACGCTTTTCTGGAATTCTGTGGTCGCGCCTACAGGTCATACGGTTTGCGTGACCGGCCCAAAATCTTCAGGGAATGTGCAGCCAGGGTCCCCAATGTGCCTTTCAAAGATTTCATGAAAAAATATTAAATGGTTCAAAAGTTATTCAAAAAACAGTTTCCCATTATAAGTCAATGGGAAAAGTTAACAAAATGTTTAACACTTTCGCAATGCATTTTTACTTTCGCAAATGGGCCTGTTACTTTCGCAAATCGGCCATTTTGTTTTCAGTTGGTGATTAGAAAAATGGTTGGCATTTAAATTTGGGACCCTCTAGCAATCTAATTTTTTTGAATTCACCTAGTCGGGCCCTGAGGATGCTTGCCATGTCTTTATTTTGTGGTAAAACACCCCAGAAATATGATTTTCAAATTTCTGGAAAAAGTACTTTCACAAATTACTTTCGTGCTCACGAAAGTGTCGTAAATTCCATGAAACTTTCAAATTGCGACAGTAATTTTCTAGTCTGTGGAAAATGACAGCAATTCTTTGGCACTGCACTGCAAAATAACCGCTGGGAGTTTTGGGCTGAAATTTGGAGGAACGTAGACGACATCTCACAGATGTGCCTTTCAGTGTTGTATTGAAAAATATTAAATGGCGGAAAAGTTATGGCACTCCAAAGTTGACAGTTTTTCCCATAGGATAACATTACGGCGCTCAAGCATTACAGGAATCTTTGGCACCTGCTGCAAAATAACGGTTTGGTCTTTTTTCCTGAAATTTGGAGGGAAGACAGCCAACAGTACACAGATGTGCCTTTCAGTAGCTTGGTGAAAAAATATCACATGGCGGCAAAGTTACGGCACTCCAAAATTGCCGGTTTTTCCCATAGGATAACATTACGGCGCCCGACACTTAACAGAAATCATTTGGAGCCCTGCTGCAAAATAACGGTTTGGTCTTTTTTCCTGAAATTTGGAGGGAAGACAGCCAACAGCCCACAGATGTGCCTTTCAGTAGTTTGGTGAAAAAATATTACAGGGAGGCAAAGTTATGGCGCTCCGAACTTTTCTTTTTTTCCCATAGGATAACATTACGGCGTTCGCCGCGCCTTTCAGGGCCCGTATCTCGGAAACGGTGCGAGATACGGACTTTTTGTCGGAAAATTTTTTAGCCCCCTGATGGGCCTAAGATCCAAATTAGCCAGGACAGTTGTAAATAATATGACTTTTAAATTTTTTTTCTACGTCGTACGGTTCCTGAGATATAATGTATTTAGTATTCCAAGATCTCATTTTCTGCGCCGATACTCATTATTTTGCATACATTATTTGTACTCACTGTCTTTCTCAATGCAGGTTTGGAAAAACCAGCCTGTGCACCATTACTGTTACTGTTGCCCTTTCCGACGCGGATCCGTACCCGTTCACTTACCATTGACGCCTGCGCCACCATGTGCGTTATCCTTTGCGTTTTCATTTGCGCTTGCGTTTCTGTTATTTTTTGCCATTTCTGTCTACAGTACTGTTTATCTTACTGTTTCACTTTACATCACCATGCCCATTGACATTTCTATTTGCAGGCACCATGTTACTATGTGACAACACATCACGTGGCAGACCATTCCCGTCTACGCCACCATGTGCGTTACCCTTTCTGTTCTCATTCGTGCTTGTGTTACCATATTGCACCACTGTTAGCATTTCTGTTTGCGTTGCTGTCCCTGTTACTATGCCACAACACATCGTAGTAGGCGGGGCCTTAGTAAAAGACGGCGGCTCCACCTTCTGTCCCATTCACTATTTCTGGTTATCATTCTCAAAGAAGGGAAATTAGGGCAAAAACTCAATTTAATGCATTAGTTAGGGTTGTTCCTGAGCGACAAAAGTGAGGAAATTTGCTGTTAGGGTTGAAACCCCCTTGGACCCCCGCCCCACCCCCAACCGGCATTGGGGTGCGCATTGGGATCGTGGATCTAACTCTCACCCATTCTCCTATACTTCTGCTGGTTTACACATGTCATGGGGTGAGAGTTAGGGCTGGCTGATCCCATGCACCCAATGCCGGTTGGGGGGGCGGGGGCCCCAAGGGGTTTCAACCTAGCAGTGAATTTCACCTTTGTCACTGTGGAACAACCTTAACTAATGCATTAAATGGAGTTTTTGCTCTAATATATATATATATATATATATATATATATCTATCTGTGTATATATAAAGTGGGGTGACTGAAAATGAGTGTCATAAATCCTGTTATTTAAACTGGTGTGTGATAAATGTAAGAACTGACATTTATCACACCCGCACAAACCTGCACAAATGGTAAATTTTGCAACAATAGGGGCCCCCATTGTAAAAATTGGATACATGATGTGCACTCATGTGATATGAAAAATATTTTCACTCCTGCACAGTGACCTCTGGATAGTCACGAGTAGCTTTGCCACTCGTGAATATTCAGAGGTCACTCTAAAAGAGTGAAAACATTTTCCATATCACACAAGTGCACATCATGTATCCCCTATATATTCATTGCAAAAAACTTTGTTAATGCACTGTTAGGGTTGCACTGTCAACAGTAGGGAAATATGACCTTACGGTTCCCAAGTCTAACATCACACTCTCACTGTGCATGCAGGAACAGGCATGAAGGGAACTTAAGGTTCCAAATCCCTACACCCCACCCCCTTCCTCAGCTTCCAACCCTAATACCCCACCCACACTGTGTATGCAGGAACAGCTGTGATGGGTGTGCCTTGGCATTTTCAACCCTAATACTCACCCCATTCCAAGACTAAGTAAGGTAACATTGGTATAGAATCACACAATGGAGTGAGCATTAGGGTTGGAAACACCAAGGCACACCTGTCACAGCTGTTCCTGTATGCACCATGGGTATGGGGTATTAGTGTTGGAGGCTGAGGGAGGGGGTGGGTGTAGGGGTTGGGAACTTTAAATTCTCTTCATGCATGTTCCTGCTTGCACAGTGGGAGGGTTCCACCATCAGAACACTCCCATCCAAATTCACCCATCATTAAGGCACCAGGTTTTACATTCGCTCCCCACTATTTATGTGGGGGCTCTGCACCCTCCCCCCATGTGGGTAGCTGTGCCCCCCATGCCCCCCCAACTAACCATTCTGACTCCAGAGGGGTGGACCTCAGGAAAGGGGCGGCAAATTTCAAATTTTGGTGCCCTATTGTTGGGCGCACTCAGACCAGTGCACAAATATCTGGAAGGGCAGTGGGAGTGGGGTGTTAGGCTTGGGAAGCCTAAGGTCGGATTTCCTTACTTTTGACAGTTCAACCCTAATGGCGCATTAACAAAGCTTTTGCAATGAATTTCCTTACTTTTTCAGACAGTTTATTTGTATCCTTATTAGTACAGGGAGAATTATTTTTAACATGTCCTTTTTGGAACCCCAGCTCATGAACACTGCTACTGTCATTTTGTTCATTGGTTCCGAATGGTGATTTCGCACAGTGATGGCGCCATTGTGTGCCACAGGTGCGAAAAGAAGATGTTTGAGGCAGGATGTGAACAATGACAGCATGATGTGGTATTAAAAAATGGCAATGTTGAAATTTGGAGTGAAAATATATTTATTTATTTATTTGTACAAATCAGGTTTACAACCTTTGAGTCAGAGACTCATTTACAAAAGCACCTTGTTACAGAGAGAACAAAAAACAATAATACAACGTTCCAGATACAGACAGTGATACATAGATTACAGTGTTACAAAGCATTATGTACAATCTATTTACATAGGTAATGTAAGAGTCTAAATGAGAAGATAAAAAAAACATGCTATGCAGTAACAATAAGGGCAGAGAAAGACAATATTTGCAAGGCTGGAGCAACTAAGGAAAAGTTTCCCTTTGGCTGGGCTATGATATTGTGCAGACTGGTGACTGCAGGTGCAGTATGTAATACAGATGTCCAGAGGTGAGTGGGTATAAGGGGCATGGGGGAAGGAGGAGACGGGGGGGAGTGAGCTGTCCAGAGGACATTGTCGACATTGGAGTGAGCTGGATGGCATGAGTCCTTAGAAGCCAGGGGAGAAGGCGTGAGCAATAGTTAGTTGCATTTACAGTGGCGTGTGTTGAAAAGGTGGTCTTGAAGGGCGATTTTAAAGGGACCAATTTTGAGAGTGTTGGTGATGTTGACTGGGAGGGAGTTGAACCAGGAAGGAGCCCTGTAGCAGAAGGATCGCTGAGCTAGGGAGGTCCTGGTTCTAGGCACACGTAGGGTGGCCTTCTCCGAGCTGCAGGTGGCCACTGTGGGAGTGGCGTGTTGAAAGAAGGCAGCAACCTCTTGGGGGGGAGAGCCTCAGTCTAATTTTCTTGGCTAGTAGGCAGATCTGATAGTGGAGTCTTTCTTCAAGGTTGAGGAGGTTTGCGGTGGAATAGAGTAGGCAAGTATGGGTGAGCCTGGGTGCTCCGGTCAGGAGCCTGCAGGCCTTGTTGATAGACATTTGGATTTTCTTGAGTGCAGTGTTAGCAACACCATATAGTGGCAAGCTGTATTTCACTAGGGACAGGACAGAGGATGTGATGACCAGCCGGAGCACACGGGGAGGAAGGCAGTCCTTGTGGTGGTAGAGAAGTGGTAGCCGGGAGTTAGTGGTGGACGAGAGGGCATTAATGTGGGGTTGGAAAGTGAGGGCAGTGTCAAAGGTAATCCCTAGGTAATATAAAAAAATTGGTGACAGTATAACCAGGTGTACAAACTGCGCAATGCATGCTTGGGCTTTTTGGAAACTGCGCAACGCAGGCTCATAACACGGTTTTCAACATGGGCTTTTTGGAACTCCACCTCATAAACACTGCTACTCTCATTTTGTTCATTGGTCCCAAAAGATGATTTCACACAGTGACTGTGCCATTCTGTGCCACAGATGTGAAAACATGTTTTCAGCAGGATGTGAAGAATGACATCTCTACGGTTCATGAGGTGGTGTGAAAAAATGGCAATGTTGAAAATTTGGAGTGAAAATATTAAAAACTGGCAAAGTTATGAGCGTGCGTAGAAAGTGTGCGATGCGCACTCATAACACAGTCATTTTTTATGTTTGCTTGCACACATGTGCAAGAAACACAGTGCTTTCGTTGGAGATTTCGGAGGTGTGTCACCTCCTCCTCCAATTTAGTCAGTGGGCTGGCAGGCGCGGCCCCTGTAAGCCAATGCATTTTGGAGCTGTGTATGACACACTCCAAAATGCAGTGGCATACAGTTGAAAGGGGAAGCTACGCTTGAGTGAGCACCGATAAGATATCGGCTGCTCACGCGCAACTCACCCCTCCACGCACAGACAAACGTGCGCGCCCCCGTACTGTATAGCCGACGGGGTGCCCAAACCCCATCGGCTGAGCTGCGCCCCCACTCCCCCAGTTGTGGGTGCCACGCTGGGGAGCCCAACCCAGCGTGGCAAGCACTGTCTCCTTTGGCGGCGGGGTGCCCAATCCCCGTCGGCTGAAACGCCCCCAAGTCCTTGTGCCACGCTGAGGCCCACCCAGCTGGCAAATGGTGCCGCGATTTTTATTTTTTCCCGACGGGGTGCCCAACTTCTCGTCGGCTGAATGCCCAACCTGTTCTGTGCTACGCTGGGAGCCCACCCTCAGCATGGCAAATGTCCCACGACATCTTTTTTGTTTTTCCCAGTAAAATAAAAACTGTCCCGCTGCGCGCCTCCAACCCTCCCACAACCCGCACCCACCCACTGCGCACTCCAGCCTCCCCCACCCCCAACCCCATACTTACCTCCGGACTCCGTGCAATGATCTTCGTGGACCGGGAACAAGTCTGCACTCTTCAAAGCCAACCGCGAACTGAGGAAATGCCGGTAAGCTGTATAATGGGTTACATAGGGGTTTCAACTTTAGTGCATATCTCGGGCATTTTTGGGAATTTTTGCACCAAATTTTCAACATGGGGTTTTTGGGACCCCTTCTCATGAATGATGTCACTGTCATGGCGTTATTCGGGCCCAAAAGGTGATTTCGTGCAGTGACTGTGCAGTGACTGTGAAATCACCCTTCAGGCCTGAATACCACCATGACAGTGACATCATTCATGAGAAGGGGTCCTAAAACCCCAGTGTTGATTATGCGCCAAAATTCAAAAAATTACTGTTTTACGAGGGTACGCTATGCGCAGTTCCTACGCAGGCTTGTAAGTTCACGTAAATTTCAATATTTTCACTCCAGATTTTCAACATTGCCATTTTACCACACCTTCTTATGAGTAGTACAGCTGTCATTTTTCACATCTCACCCAAAATGTGTTTCCATGCATGTAGCGCAGAATGGCGCAGTTGGTGTGCTAAATCAATGTACGGGACAAATTAAGAAAATCACAGTGATACTGTTCATGAGCAGAGGTCTTAAAATGGCTATATTGAAAATTTGGTGAAAAAATTCCTAAAAATGACTGTTTTATGAGCGTGCATTGCACAGCTCCTATGCACGCTCGTAAGTTCACGAATTTTCAATATTTTCATTCCAGATTTCCAACATTGCCATTTTACCACACCTTCTTATGAGTAGTATAGCTGTTATTTTTCACATCTCACCCAAAACGTGTTTCCGCCCATGTAGTGCACAATGGCACAGTCGGTGTGCGAAATCAATGTACGGGACAAATTAAGAAAGTCACAGTGACACTGTTCGTGAGCAAAGGTCTTAAAATGGCTATGTTGAAAATTTGGTGAAAAAATTCCTAAAATGACTGTTTACGAGGGTGCATTGTGCAGTTCCCACGCACTACGTAAGTTCACGAATTTTCAATATTTTCACTCAGATTTTCAACATTGCCATTTACCACACCTCCTTATGAGCAGTATGGCTGTCATTTTCACATCTTGCCCAAAATGTGTTTCCACCCATGTAGTGCACAATGGCGCAGTATGTGCAAAATCAATGTATGGGACACATTAAGAAAATCACAGTGACACTGTTCATGAGCAGAGGTCTTAAAATGGCTATGTTGAAAATTTGGTGAAAAATCCTAAAATGACTGTTTCTGGCGTGCATTGCGACAGTTCCTATGCATGCTCGTAAGTTTGCAAATTAATATTTTCACTCAGATTTTCAACATTGCCATTTTATTACACTTCCTTATGAACAGTACAGCTGCCATATTTCATATATGCGCCCAACATGTGTTTTCGCATATAGCGCACAATGGTGCTGTTGGTGTCTGAAAGCAATGTTTAGGACAGATTAAGAAAATCACAGTTACACTGTTCATGAGTAGAGGTCTTAAAATGGCTATGTTGAAAATTTGGTGACAAAAGTCCATAAAATGACTGTGTTACGAGTGAGCAATGCGCAGTTTCCACGCACCCTCGTAAGTTCATGACTTTGTTATATTTTCAGTCCAGATTTTCACCAGTGGCATTTTTCCACACTTCCTTATGAACAGTACAGCTGTCATTTTTCACAACATGGCTGAAGTGTGTTTTCACACTTTCAGCGCAGAGATGCATGGTCGCTGTGGGAAATCATTATTCGGCACAGATAGAGAAAATCACAGTGACACTGTTCATGATCAGAGGCACCAAAATGCCTGAGTTGACAATCTGCTGTAAAATATCCCTAACCTAATTATATTACGGTGTGCGCTGCACAGTTTCTATGTACGCCATGACTTCACCATTTTTTAAATATTTTTTACTGCAGATTTGCAACATTGCCATTTTACACCTCCCATGAACAGTACAGCTGTCATTTTTTACATCCTGTTCGGAATGTTTTTGCACCTGTGGTGCTAAATGCCGTACTCGCTGTGTATAAGCAGCTTTCGGCTAACAAACTGATATTCCCCCTGTTCATGAGGTGGGGTCACAAAAAAAAACATGTTGACTATTTGGAGTGAAAATACCAACGAATGCCTGCGGTATTAGGGTTTCCAACCATAACGCCCAACCCTATAGAGAATGACAGGCATCAGGGGTGTGACTTGGGATTCTTGCCTGTGATGCTCATACCATTCCACACCCTGCAGCCAGTGAGAGGCATCGAGGTATGCCTTGGACTCTTCGGCCCCAAACTTCACCCCATTCTCCTATATGCACCCATCTCACTCCATTTCTAATGGAATGGGTATGATAAGGGCACAAAGACCCTAAGAACACGCGTGACACTTGTCAGTGTCTGCAGGGTGGGGTGTGGTGAAATGGCGAGGCGTAATGCCTGATGACCCAAATGCACACCCCAATGCCTGTCACTCTCTGCAGGGTGGTGGTGGGGTTGGCTTCAGTTCAGTACTTCACTGCCATTCCTATTACGCAGCTCTGTAACTTCTACACTACCGCTGCCAATGCCAGTAAGCAAACATTCGGCATTGACAAATGCTTGTTTGGAATTGTTTCACCAAATTTTGAACATGAGCTTTTTGGGACATCTCCTCATGAACACTGGCATGAGATTTTATTAATCAGTCCTAAAAGATGATTCCACGCAGTGACTGCAAAATCACCTTACAGGTCTGATTAATGAGTTGACAGTGTCACTGTTCATGAGGTGGGGTCCCAAAAAGCCCATGTTGAAAATCTGGTGCAGAAATTCCACAAAAAGTCCGAGATATTGACATACGTTCAAACGCCATTGACTGCCATTATACGGCAGTTACCTTGATTCTTAATTTTGCGGTTCGGCTTTGAAGAGTGAAGATGTGTCCTGCTGCACAGAAGATCACAGCACCCAACCTCGGAGGGTAAGTATGGGGTTCGGGGGGGTAAGGGGAGGTGGGTGCGCAGAGGGAGGATCGGGACTGGGGGAAGGGGATGGGGGAGACAACGAGGGACCGTTTTCTTTTTTACAGGTTTAATAAAAAAGACATTGGGGGACTGTTTTCTTCTTTTACAGGGATACAAACTTTTCGAGGACACTGGGGTTGGGCTCCCCACTGTTCCAGAGTGGCGGTGGGAGGGAAACATGACTGGGGACACTGGGGTTGGGCTCCCAACTGTTCCAGAGTGGCGGTGGGAGGGAAACATGACTGGGGACACTGGGGTTGGGCTCCCCACTGTTCCAGAGTGGTGGTGGGAGGAAACATGACTGGGGACACTGGGTTGGGCTCCCCTGTTCCAGAGTGGTGGTGGGAGAGAAACATGACTGGGGACACTGGGGTTGGGCTCCCACTGTTCCAGAGTGGCGGTGGGAGGGAAACATGACTGGGGACACTGGGGTTGGGCTCCCCACTGTTCCAGAGTGGCGGTGGGAGGAAACATGACTGGGGACACTGGGGTTGGGCTCCCCACTGTTCCAGAGTGGCGGTGGGAGGGAAACATGACTGGGGACACTGGGGTTGGGCTCCCCACTGTTCCAGAGTGGTGGTGGGAGAGAAACATGACTGGGGACACTGGGGTTGGGCTCCCCACTGTTCCAGAGTGGCGGTGGGAGGGAAACATGACTGGGGACACTGGGGTTGGGCTCCCCACTGTTCCAGAGTGGCGGTGGGAGGAAACATGACTGGGGACACTGGGGTTGGGCTCCCACTGTTCCAGAGTGGTGGTGGGAGGAAACATGACTGGGGACACTGGGGTTGGGCTCCCCACTGTTCCAAGTGGTGGTGGGAGGAAACATGACTGGGGACACTGGGGTTGGGCTCCCACTGTTCCAGAGTGGCGTGGGAGGAAACATGACTGGGGACACTGGGGTTGGGCTCCCCACTGTTCCAGAGTGGCGGTGGGAGGGAAACATGACTGGGGACACTGGGGTTGGGCTCCCAACTGTTCCAGAGTGGCGGTGGGAGGGAAACATGACTGGGGACACTGGGGTTGGGCTCCCAACTGTTCCAGAGTGGCGGTGGGAGGGAAACATGACTGGGGACACTGGGGTTGGGCTCCCAACTGTTCCAGAGTGGCGGTGGGAGGGAAACATGACTGGGGACACTGAGGGTGGCTCCCCAGTGTCCGACACTATAGGAGATCTCTGACATGAAGATTGGGCACCCTGATGTTGGAGAATAATAAAAGTTTATTTTGAGACACTAGAGGTGGGCTCCCCAGTGTCTGACACTACAGGGGTGATTTCTGACATGGGGACTGGGCACCCCAATGTCAGAGAATAACAAAAGTATATTTTGGGACACAGGGGTGGGCTCCCCAGTGTCCAACCCTATGGGGGATCTCCGACATGGGGATTGGGCACCCTGATGTCAGAGAATAATAGAAGTTTATTTTGGGTACTAGGAGTTGCTTCCTCAGTGCCGCACACTGTTTGGGGGGATACACATGAGTCAGAACACTGGGAGTGGGCCACCTAGTGTCATACTATGAGGGACTATTTCTTTTTTTTTTTTCCAAGCTGTGGGGAGTCCTTCTTTTGACAGCTGTTTCTCTGAAACAGCTGTTGGTTGTGGTCTGAAATTTTCAGAGTTGAAAGCCTTTGCCCCACAGATGTGCCTTTTGAAGGTTTGGTGAAAAAAATATGAACCCGTTCAAAACTTATTTAGTTTTTAATTTGCCCTTAGGCTCCATGCCACACTCGTACCCTTCCTGTGAAAACAAGTTACTTTACCTGCATTTGAAAACAAGCTTGTTTTCGTACAGCACAGTATTTTTTCCCATGGGAAATAATGGGAAATTAAAACTTAAAGACTTTTGAATGGATTAATATTTTTTCACCAAACCTTCAAAAGGCACATCTGTGGGGCAAAGGCTTTCAACCCTGAGAATATCAGATCACAAGAAAAAGCAATTTCTCAGAAATGACTGTCGAAAGAAATTGACAAAACCCATTGAAATGTTGCAATATTCAACACTCTTTATCTCAAAACTCACAAAAGGAATCCACACAAAATGTGGCATGTCAAACAACCATCCCCAAGCCACAAACCATGTAAAATTTTGTACAAATCCAGTGTACTGTTGCAAAGTTATTAAAGTGCAAAGTTTGAGGTTTAATATTAAACTGCCCTGCCAACCCTAATATACCGGCACTACTGTACCAGTATAATACTGTATCCTGGTGCTGGTGTTTTTCTGCTTGCTTACTATTAAGGTTATGCTGACAGTTTCATTCTTGTTTTACTACAAATGCAAGCACATATGTACGCATCTAAGGAGGGATGGGAGCCCCCTACGCTCCCACAGATAAATGAGGATACAATTATACTATCTCAAAAAGGAAGGAAATGTTTTGCAAAAAACTGTTAATGGAACATTTAGGGTTGAGGCTAAAGAGAAAAAAGTAGGGAAATGTGGTTTCAGGGTTTCTAACCCTAAAACCCACCCCCACACCCCACACCTACAATAAATCAGGGGTGCAGTGTTCCGTGGGATTGTCAACCCTAAAGCTCACCCCATTAGGTGTGTATGTGTCTTGAGTGTATAGAATGGGGTGAGCATTAGGGTTTACAATTGCAAGGAAGACTGCACCCCTGATTTGTTGTGACCATGGGGTTTTAAGGTTGGAAACCCTAAAATCACATTTCCCTAATTTTTTCGCTGTAGCCTCAACCCTAAATGTTGCATTAATGCAGTTATTTGCAAAGAATATATATACACACACACACACACACACACACACACACACACACACACTCTTAACCTGTAAAAAGAAGTATTTGCCATTGATTTGATGTAAAGGACATCAAGAGATCGGGAACCCTTTCTACAGTATTTTTATGCAGGCAGCAACTGATATTTGATGAAGCAGAATGGCAAGAGATATAATAAAAAGATAATTCATGTCCCAATTTCCCCAACAAAGGTACAATAGAATGTTCACATATAGCCTTAAAATCATGCACTAGCTCTTGTGAATTGTGTGTAAGCAGACCTAGGGACTGACCATTTCAGGAAAAGTAGTTTTTCTAACATTTTGCAACCTGGCTTTTCAGGTAAAAAATTAACAGATGTTTTAATACTGTAAGGTTTTTCTCTAATTATAAATCCCTGTGTTAAAGTGACTTCAGTAAGAAGGAGAATCGGACTTAGCTGGCAGGCAAAAGTCATGCAGACTAAGTTACAATTCATTAAATTAACCATAAAGGGATCCATGAAGAATCCTCCTGCCACTGTGTCAAAGCAACTGAACTAAAGAACAGAATCTGCTTGCCAAAAGTCAGTCAACTAGTTCATTTTTTTAATTTTAAAATAGAGGGACCCAGATGAGGAATAAAAAATGTACCCCTATTTATTTAGATGCTTCTCTGACTCTATGGTCACATGATGCTGTTACTCTCTGTCTCCCTGGTTAATAGTCAGACTCTCGCTGTAATGTGACTACCTGCACCCCCCCAACTGTTGCACTATGTGTACACTATTTGGTCCTGGTCCATCACTTCTCATGACACTTGGCAACTCCTAATTGTATCCCCAGAATACTCTCACTTTTGGCAACTCCCGATTGTATCCCCAGAATACTCTCACTTTTGGCAACTCCCGATTGTATCCCCAGAATACTCTCACTTTTGGCAAGTCTCGATTGACTTGTTCTCTGGTCCTCCTGGTCTCCATCTGCTTCTAGTGCAAGCAGCAGGTAAGCTGCATAGAACAGCTCTCTGCTCCTACACAACTCTCCCTGTCCTCTAAAAATCATTATCTCCGGTGACCTGACCCAGCCAGTGGTGGTGTTCCAAATCCAGTTCAAGAAAGAAGCAGCAGGCAGGTGCAACTCTCTGACTCTCCATGTTCCATGTATGTACTGAATCCTGGCTCAACTCCATTGCAGCAGCTACCAACACCATTGAAGGACAGACTCTAATTAAATCATGTTTAGAGGTTTTGGTGATTTCCAGTAAGAAATCCTTCTTCTGGAAGTGGCCCCCCGAGTGAACAGATCACAAACATAAACCCTTCTATGATTTATAGATACCTGAGAGTTAGGTAAATTTACTGTGTAGCAAGGGAAAATTGAAGTGAGAAACCAAAATTCTTCAGAAGAGAGTGATTAATACCAGACCTTTTTGTCGAAGGTGAAGTCAAAGCGATACCTTGTGGCAGAGTAACAGCGTTCCTTACGAGTAGGATCATGAAGTAGGGGTGTTCACCTTCTGGTCAGGAGTAAAACTTGCATATACTAATTGAATTGCATGCATTCTGGTAAACAAAATGTACTTTCCAAAGTCCCTTCGCTCTATTGTTTTGTTGCCTACTGTTATTTTCCCCTTTTGGAGATCATCTCCTTTCATCGGTCTGTAAACAACGCGGGACCCTTCTGCTTCAGGTGGGCTAGTGCAGGATCTACTTCTTCAAAGGAGGACCAGGAGCCGTCCAGCTGCACTTGCAATTTAGTTGGGTAGACCATGTGGAATTTTATTCCTGCTGCCAAATATTTTGATACAATGGAATGGAATAGAGTGTGGTGTTGTTGAACTGTTGTAGGGAGATCTTGAGTGACTGATCTGTTTCCCTTCCCAGAGGACTTCTGGCATCTCTTGCAGCTTCTGCAGAATGTGATGTTTTTCCAAGAAATTGTGGAAACGGCAGATCAAGGGTCTAGGAGGAGCATTGGGAGCTGGCATGGGCCTGAGAGCGCGACGTGCTTGCTCTAGTGTATACGTGGACCCAAAGGGAGAAGGCCCTTCTACTTTAAAGAATAGTTTCTGCAGGAACAACAAGGCATCCAAGCCTTCCTCTCGCTTGGGGATGCCTGTTACCACCACGTTGTTCCTTCTGCTCCTCCACTCTAAGTCTTCAATTTACTGTCTAATTTTTTGATTGTTTGACGATTAGTTATTGTAGAGCTTTCCATTTTCTCCATCCACTTCTCCAATGAGAAAATGCAGGTCTCACTATCTGATGTACGTCTGTTGGTGTCCTCAAGAGCTTCCGATATTGATTTCACCTCGGATACTAGTAAACGTACCTCTTCCCGAAATGGCTGGATCTTAGAAAGAAAATGGTCTAGGGTGAGCAGATTAGATTCACCAGATGTTGTGGAGGAGGCTGAGACAGTAAGCGAGCAGCCTGTAGGAATATTGTGCACCTGAGGTTTCTTTGGCTGCTTCTACAGCGTTACTGGCAGTGTATGCTTAGGCGGCGACTGCCTCATTTCCAAATCCATTTCTCGCTCTCCTTTGCTAGAAATAACTCTTGCCTTCTATTCTTTTGCTGTGAGTTGTTTAAACAACTTTCCTGGAATGACTAGCTGATAACTGGAATAGATTTTAAGCCAGGCAAGCTGAGCTCCAGTGCAGTGCGATCTACACCGTTGGCTGCATCATGTGACTCCAGGTTTTGGTGATTTCCACCAGCGCCTCTCATATTCAGATCTTCAGACTGTCAGAAGACGAGGAAGGTGAGGCAGCAGTCTCTTTTTGCTGGAGTGGCTTTTGAACACTTTTGCAGAGACAGCTGCTCAAGGCACATAGGATTTCCCCACAGCCTGCAAGGAGGAAGGACCAAGAACTGTGCTTTTGATGACTGTATTGATCATGGTCATGGATTTAATTTTCCATGCAGCAAAAGAGAAAAGGACTGTACAGTTCAAGGACTCCCAGGTCATGCTGTTCATGGACCTGTCTTACATGGCCCACAGCAAAAAGAAGGGATTTGATGTGGTGAAGTAAAGGCTGCATGAAACCAAGCCTTCAGGTTATGGTGGTCAAAAGTCTTATGTATATACCAACCAGCACAACTTGCACACTTTCTGTCACGTATGTGCATGGCCAGCACATTCCAACTTAGGATGGGTGTGCAGGCATGGGGCATTCCCATGAACACAGCAGTCCATACTGCACCTGGTTGCAGGAAACTGGAGCCATAAACTGATTTGCACACACAGTAGCAGCACTATGCAAGAAGCAGAAATCCCTTAATTTTGTGAGAATTCAGCTCTCCGTAGAAGAAACAAAAAACAGGCTGCATGGGCACTGCAAGACACTGTGTCCATCAATCAGCCAGTTACTGCAGTACGACCCTGGGTGGACCCAGTTCCACCAGCACAGCATACTTATTCAGAATATTTTATTTTTGCAATTAAATTATTTCCAGCTACACTCATTCATTTCTGCTGCTAAACTCTCACATTAATCAGCACTACTATTGTGGTTGGCGGTGGGTCACAGTTGTGTTTGTCTCACCATCATCTTCTGAAGATCTGTGTTTGTGTGTATCACACGAGTAATGGAAGATTTGTAACCCACTGCTATGGAAGAGTATTACATGAAGAGCTTGGTGAGGTATAGTAAATACTTTACACCCAACTTGATCAGTGAGCATGATAATGATCCTACTCAGCTGCTTGATGGGTGGCATCATGCAGATGAAAGTATCAAGCTGCTCTGTGATAGGGGTGGCTTGCTTCTTTCAACTACACAAAGTTTCTGACCCACAAGCAGAGAACAGTGTCAATGTCAGCCATGCTTATCATTGGACTGTTACTGTCGAGCCTTCTGCAGCCTGAGCTACATTGGACCCAAGAGTGACACACCTCTGAAACTCGTTATTGTAACAATATGTTTGCTTCGCACATGCGTGCAAGCAATCATAAAAAGGAGATATCTCAGCCACCAACAAAGAATGGGGAAAAACTCCAGAAACATGGAGATAAAAACATGACATTTTATGTATCCTACATGGGAAGAGTCTGAGAAACAGAAACCCAGCAAAACCTGTGAAATGTAAATACAATTTAAAGTAGCCATGAAAAAATATGTAAATATGAACAAAGACAGTAATAAAATGGGCCTACAAAATGAGTCAGAATGCAGAGCGTGGTATGACATCATCACATTAACTAAATACAAGACCCAAATACACTGGTATTAGGTTTTTAATTTTAGAACTGACTACCATCTCAATTTTCTAAGCAAATAACAATCAGAAAAGAAAGCTAACCTAAGCTGGTAAAAATATTTTGCTCCAATGAAAAGATAGATATCCAGTGAATCCAATGCAAGATACAACAGCAAGACAATTTCCCCACCTCAAAGAGAAAAAGAGAGGGGCAAGTGGAGAGACAAAGATGCTGGCATAAGCAAAAGTTAGCAATCCTACTGTAGTTGACAAACTAATGGATTTATATTATTATTCATTGCAAAGAAAAAAAAACATTGTTAATGCATTAGTTAGGGTTAAAGCAACAGAAGTAGGGAAAAGTGGCATTAGTGTTTACAACCCTAACTGCCCAACCTCACTCCCAAGTACCAAAAGGACAAAAACATGACAGTTTTCCCTGCTGTCACTTTTGGTGGATCATGGGTGGGGTGTTCTTGGAGTTCTCAGTCCTAACGATCACCCTATTCTAAGCACACATAGGGTCAAATGTGATCTGTTTTCTTCATGCAGGGCATAGAGGTTGTTGGCACAATGTGGTGAGACACAGGTCTGCACACTTAAAGAGTATATGACAATTGGGTGAGTGTTTGGGCTGAGAATCCCAAGGAACACCCCACCCCTGCTTCGCCAAGAGTGATGACAGGGAAAACTGTAATGTTTTTTCCTTTTGGTGCTTGGGATGGGGGTTGGGAGTTAGGGTTGTAAACACTAACACCACATTTCCCTACTTTGTCACTTTAACCCTACCTGGTGCATTAATAAAGATTTTTGCAGTGAATTTCCTTACTTTTTGAGATAGTAGAATTGTACTGTCATTCACGCAGGCCCTTCATGAACACATCCACATGACTACACCATGCGCTTCTGTGCCTCCATGTATTTGCATTTGTATGTGGGTGGGGAAGAATTCCATTCCCCCAGAAAAGCAATGTATGTGCTTTCTTTTTTATTTTTTTTGTAGGGATGGACCATTTTCAGTTCTTATTTCTTAGGGGTGTAGTGTTGTACTACATTTTAAGATCTGTCTATTGATAGATACTTTGCCCATTAACTCCAAAGATTGACAGAGTTACGTCTTGTTAAAGTTGCAGTGTTATCCAATGGGAATTGTAAAGTATGTGTAACCATGGTGCTGGGTATCTAAGGGCTACACTACCCCTGCCTTGTGGGTCCATAATAAGGTTGAGGGGCCTGAGTTCCTGTTTTACTTTTAAAGCTGGTTCTTTCCCAAGGGTCACACAAATGCGCAGTGCCTCCACCCAGAGTGGTCGAGTTCTATGACTGGGTAACTAGGCAACTGGACAGGGGCCATGCAGTGGATGTCCTGTAATCTGGACTTCAGTAAGGCATTTGACTCAGTGCCACATGGAAGGCTGGGAAGGAAGTTAGTAGGCACAGGGGCGGGTGCAAAGCTGGTGAGATGGGTAGAAAACTGGCTGCAGGGAAGGCAACAGAGGGTGGTGGTGGGTGGGGAGCTCTCACACCCAAGGGCAGTGACGAGCAGTGTTCCACAGGGCTTAGTGTTGGGACCAGTGTTGTTTGGGATATTCATTGCAGACATATCATGGGACATCAAGAGCAAGATCAGTCTGTTTGCTGATGATACCAAGGTAGGCGCGGTGGTGGATGACCTAGGGGGGTGGCAGGGGTTGCAGGATGATCTGGCAAAGCTTGAAACCTGGTCAGACACCTGGCAACTGGGCTTTAATGCCAAAAGTGCAAGGTGCTGCATTTTGGGATGAAGAACCAAGGAGGAGTTACCAGCTAGGGGAGTGCAGCTAGCCCAGACAGAGGAAGAGAAGGATCTGGGTGTGCTCATTACAGGGTCAATGAACAACTCGGCACAATGTAGGAAGGCAGCTGCAAGGCCAACAAAATGCTGGGTTGTATTGCAAGGAGTATATCCTCAAGGAGGAGGAGGTGATTCTGCCACTGTATAGGTCATTAGTTAGACCACACCTGGAGTACTGTGTGCAGTACTGGCGTCCGGGATTCTGAAGAGGGACATGAGTTACGGAGGGTGCAGCGAGGAGGACAAAGATGATCAAGGGGCTGTGGAACTTATCATACGAGAGGAGGTTGAAGGAGTTGAACATGTACTCACTGGAGGAGAGGAGAGACAGGGTGACATGATTGAAACCTTTAAATACATAGAAAAGATAAACAAGACTGGTACAGAGGGGCTGTTCAAAGTAAGGGAGGAGAGCCACCAGGGGCCATGATATGAGACTGGAGCAAGGAAGGTTCAGGAGGAGATGAAGAGACACTTTTTTACAGAGAGGGTGGTGGCTGGGTGGAATGCATTACCTGCTGAAGTGGTATGCAGTAGAACGGTGGACTGCTTCAAACGAGGATGGGACAGGACAAGGGGGAGGATTAATGAAGGGGAAGGGTGGAAGGGAGGGGCAGCTGCAGAATAAGGGGTGCTAGCTGCACATTCGAGCAGACTTGATAGACCTCTAGCCCTTTATCTGCTGGCAAATTTTGTATGTTCGTATGTTCATATAACTTTCAATGGGCTAGAATAATACCTGGTACAACCCCCTGGGATGCTGTACCCACCCACAAAGCCATACAGTCACTCCACACATGATACAATAACCAAAACCCCACTTTTCACATCTTAGGAATTGTTGACTCTCACTAATAATATGCTCACAACAACAGATATATGCAAAAACAGTAAACAATGCATTTATGAAGGGTGAGGGCTAGGATAGGGACAATGGAAATAGAAGTTACATATTTACATTTGGCTTGATTTAGCAAGGTAAATTGGTATTTTTGACTTTGCAATCAAAATAATCACTTTAGCATTTTTTCAATCTGCAGTAGACATTAATCACAATGGCCATCCACCAACCTCTGAGGTATTTAAGCATATCTGATCTGGCTATCCATCTAGCTGCATTGGATGGTAGAACATTATAAAAGATGCCCACACATATACCAGTCCCAGTATGAATTAGAACCCCACAATTCTAAAACCTGTATCTGGGTACCCAGTACTAGAGTTCTTTAAAGGTACAGGCCTGTTAAGTAGTACAGCTTAGGTGGCCAGCATTGCAGCTGAGCTGGGGCCCTTAAAAGAAAAGCAGATTAACTTCATCCTTACTCTCGAGACACATCATCTTGACTGTAACTTGACAGAGACATTTTCACTCTTTTAGTTATGCTGGCTCAGACTTTAGATCACTTAACTTGGCACAGAAACATAGAATTTGATGGCAGATAAGGACCACTTGGCCCACCTAGTCTACCCATTTCTCTACCTAACAGATAAGCTGCAGATCCTAGTTAACCAACAGCCTACTTCCTCCTACCCCCACAAGAATTGCCTTATGTCTGTTCCATGCATTCTTGAATTCCCCCAGTGTGTTTTACTCCACAACCTCCTCAGAAAGGCTGTTCCATGTATCCACAACCCCCTCTGTGAAAAAATACTTCCTCACATTACCTCTGAGCCGTCCCCCCCCCATCTTCAAATTGTGCCGCCTTGTTCTTGCACATCTCTTTTTCTGAAAGATGCTACCCTCTTGGACTTTGTTGATTCCTTTGAGGTACTTGAAAGTTTCTATTGTGTCCTCCCCTCTCCCTCCTTTCCTCGGGGGTATACATATTAGGCTTCTTTAGTCTCTCTTCATATGTCTTCTGGTGCAGATCTTGCACCATTTTAGTTGACTACCTCTGGACAGCCTCCATCCTGTCTGTGTCCTTGCAGAGATAGGGTCTCCAGAAGTGCACACACTACTCCAGATGGCAAAACTCTGAATAGCTATTTACAGTTCCCAATCATGCTGGCAGAGGATGAGTCTGACTATTCATGGTTTTGAAGACCTCACCTGGAATTGAGAAGCATTGCTGAGGATACAGGCAGGAGATGAAGACAACCCCTGGACAACAGGCTTGCCAGCTTGCATTTCTGAAAACTTCTGTCAGCATGAAGTTGGTGCCTCTTCTCTCTGGGCTTGCAGTCACATTTGGTACAGACTGGGCTGAGACCGGGTCTGGCATGGCTCAGACCCCCACGTCTGACTATACCCCTGAGGGAGGAGTGCAGATGGCAGTGCCTAGCTGGCACACTACCAGGCTGAAGTCCCAGGCTGATCTGAAAACAGTATTTTAGCATTCAGCACATTTATAAGTTCAGCAAATTTATATTTAGACCTTTCAATAACTTGCAACGTTCACAATCACTTCAACCATGTTCCTGCATGGCCAGCATGGTCCTTTATATTTATTAATATTATATATTATTCATAATAATTGTGGTTATGCACTGTAGCTGTTTTAACTGTTATGTGTGGTGCCATGGCAATTGGAAGGCACCATATAAATACAATTGATTTGATTTAGCTTATACTGTAGGTACAGACTTTCACTGACAGGTGTTTTTCCCCTAAGGTTAGGGCGACCCAGAATCGCACTGTCCATGTGAAGACACACTAGAGCTTAAGTCATAACTCTTGGTCAGAAAAACCACACAGAGCTTGATGCTAGCTCTTTATCACTTTAGACACTCAAACACAGATGGAGCTTGAAGCATAGTTCTCATCCATTTGGCATACTTAACTTGGTAGCACAACTAATCACTGTAGCTTCTCTTAAACTTAAGACACAATATCACAATCCCCTTTTGGCTTTGCTGATGTTTGCAGCTCCAACTTGGACACTCAGACACTCACTGACCTCCCAGACACTGTCAGGAAAAGTTCTGCATGGCTAGGGAACCTCTCTTCAGGTCCTGAAGGTATATTATAGAGTCACAATCAGCATTTATGAATTACTGGACCCTTCTCTGGTCACTTGCACACATGTCCACCCATTTCTTTAGTATTGGTTAAACGCAGGGTGCAGACAGACAGTCACTTAGCACTTCTAGGCTTTCTGGGCTTCTCTGCCCACAATGACCTCTCAATAACTTGCATTTATAAGCAGAGTTTACTCACTCAGATGAATTCAAGCGTCCCTTTCTGGAAGTTACAGACTTCATCAGCACTCTCACTGCTGAGGCAGAAGTATTTCTTGCAGCTGTTTTCTAACAACTGCAGGCAGATGCTGGCTTCTTCCCACATTTCCCTAATGTGGTAAGGCAGATTAACCCCGGGGGACAAATTCTAGCATCCTCCAGGCCAATGACTTCAGTCGCTTGCAACTACTTTCTTTTCCAGCAGAAGCAGAAGCCCCCTCCCCTCTGGTGAGGCTGTCGCTGAACACACTAAGCCCATTCTTTTAGCTAGGGGCCAGAGCTCCCCTCCCTGTGGAGGGGCTTGTGCTGAAACTTAGCAGAGCCTGGAAAGTCTCTGTGTTTTTGAAGAGCTCTCTGAGGCTTCCAATTGTCTGAAATCACTTGTCAGTCCCAAAAATGAATGTTCAAAAGCCTCCTTTGATGCCTGATAGGCTCCCTGTTTAGGCACCTAAACTTAGTTCCTGCTTTTTCCCCATAGGCCTTTGGCAAAATCCCATGAGACTCTGGCACTGTCCCAATAATCCTTGTACTGAAAACCTGGCTTTCCAATTGGCTGCCATGCTGCAAACATGGCTGCTTGCATCTGCATTCCCCATACAGTCCATCACAGTCCCAATACTAAAATTCTGGTGCAGCCAGGTAAAATATTTAAATTAATTCTTTGCTCCACAATTTAATAGCCATTTCTGTGCTCTTTTAAAAGCTGCCATATACAATTCATCCTTACAGTCCCCTGCCAGTCACTACTGCCAAAATATGCAGTCCCCAGGCAGCAAACATGCAGCCTATAAGGGTCCCAGTTTCAGTGGTCTGGTGCAGCCAGAATAAGTATTATTTATTTACATTGCCCCCATTAGTTGATAGCCCCTTTAGTGTCCTTTCAGCTGCTGCTCTCATATTACTTTCATTTACGTTCTTGATGCTTGTCCCAGGTGCTGAAACTTTCAGCCCCAAAACAGCAGAATAGACCTGCTAATGAGTATTAATGTCTGCTCATTGATATTAATAGAGCCAGGCCTGTAACTATAGTGTGCACTGCGCTCTTTATTTAAATTTATCGGTGGCTTTTCTCTGGCCCAGCCCAGGTCACTGGCCCCTGCCCTGTGCCCTACAGGGACCAGGACCACTGGAGAAGCCACCTTTAGACTGCAGTTGTGGTCAGAAAAAGAAGGGGTGCCTTCTGCACATGCATGAGCTGCCAGACAGCCGTGGAGCATGTGGGAAGAAGCTGGCAGCTCTGCAATTGCTTCAACAGTTCATTATGGGCTGAAATTAGATGTAGGGGCTGCTTGCGGGTTTTGTTGGGCACACCTGGATCTGGAGCTGTGGCAGTGAGACTGGGGAACAATTGGGAATACAACAGGCACCAAAAGGCAGTGGTAGTCAACTGGAAGAATGGGCAATTAAGGTAAGCCCCCATTTGGGGGGGTTACATTTGTAATTTTTTAAGTTTTTTATATGGCCCTTAAATTTCTTGGGGGGTGTTATGTATTAGTGTTATAGTACTCATTAAGACCTTTATTTTGATATATAGATTTTCCCTTAACTGCATATACTGATGGAGTTATGGCTTGTTAAAACTGAAACATGGAAAAAAAAAAAAACAGTAAGTCCAAATTCTTTTTTGTATGCAGGGGTCTTTTTCATGAGGTTGTGTCATTCATACAAAAAAATGGATTCCTTCATACAAAAAAAGAATTTGAAAAAAAAAGTATAAATTCTTTTTTCATATGAAGGGGTCTTTTTTCATGAGGTTGTGTCATTCTTATAAAAAAAGATTTGTTCATACAAAAAAAGAATGTGAAAAAAAAACTGTCCAAATTCTTTTTTATATGAAAGAGATCTGTTTTCATGAGGTTGTGCCATTCATACAAAAAAGGACTGCTTCATACAAGAAAAGAATTTGAAAAAAACGAAGTCCAAAATCTTTTAATCATATGAGGGGATCTTTTTTGATGCAGTCGTGTTTTGTTTATACAAAAAAAAGGATTCTTTTATATGAAAAAAGAATCTGAAAAAAAAGTCCAAATTAGTTTTTCTTATGAAGGGGATCTTTATTCATATGGCTCTATTCCTTTTTCATATGGCCATATGAAAAAAAGAAATTTGGGTTACGGCCTACGTCTCTGACATAAGGATAGGTATCAGGAGTGAGATGAGTCTCTTTGAGGAGGACTCAAAACTGGGGGCGGTGGTGGATGGGGAGGAGGGGAGGGTGGCCCTACAGGGGGACCTGGAAGCTCTGGAAAGATGGTCTAGAAAGTGGAAGCTGAGGTTCAATGCAGGGAAATGCAAGGTATTGCACCTGGGGGCCAGAAACCCGGGCCAAGTATACACCTTGGGGGGGAAATGCTACAAGTCTCGATGGCTGAGAGTGACCTGGGAGTAGTGGTGGATGTCAAGATGAACAACTCTGAGACTTGTAGGAGGGCAGCGGCTAAGGCCAACAGGATGCTGGGATGCATCACTAGGGGGATCACCTCCAGAAGGAGGGAAGTGATACTCCCTCTGTATAACTGCTTGGTGAGACCACACCTTGAGTACTGTGTGCAGTTTTGGAAGCCACACTTAAACAGGGACATTGAACTCCTGGAGAGGGTCCAGAGGAGGGCAATCAAAATGATTTGGGGCTTGGGGGACAGGACCTACGGGGAGAGGCTCGAAGAACAAAATATGTACACATTGGAAGACAGAAGAGACCAGGGGAAACATAGAAACATAGAATTTGATGGCAGATAAAGACCGCTTGGCCCACCTAGTCTGCCCGTCTTCCTACCTAACAGATAAGCTGCAGATCCTAGTTAACCAACAGCTTACTTCCTCCTACCCCCCACTAGGACTGCCTTATGTCTGTCCCATGCATTCTTGAATTCACCCACTGTTCTTGACTCCACGACCTCCTCAGGGAGGCTGTTCCATGCATCCACAACCCTCTCTGGGAAAAAATACTTCCTCACATTACCTCTGAGCCATCCCCCCTCTATCTTCAAATTGTGATCCCTTGTTCTTGCACATCTCTTTTTCTGAAAGATGCTACCCTCTTGGACTTTGTTGATTCCCTTGAGGTACTTAAAGGTTTCTATCATGTCCCCTCTCTCTCTTCTTTCCTCAAGGGTATACATATTAAGCTCCTTTAGTTTTTCTTACGTATGTCTTCTGGGGGACATGATAGAGGTCTTCAGGTACATGAAGAGGGTAAATAGGGGAGGAGCAGTCAGGGTGCTTCGAAGGAAGGAGGGGCAACTAGAGGGCATGGGTGGAAGCTGGAGGGGGGAGATTCAGGGGAGAAAGGAGGAGGTGCTACTTCACTGAGAGGGTGGTGGAGCCATGGAATGCACTGCCCAGGGGGCTGGTGGAGGCAGAGACAGTGGAGGGGTTCAAGAGGGGGTGGGACAGGTATTGGGGAAGGGTTCTGGAAGCAAAATCCAGTGCAGCAAAAATATCCAGAACTGGGAAGGGAGAAGCCAGAGAGGGTGAGGGGGCAGCAAGGTCATCTCCTAGGGTGGGGGCTGACCAAATTAGCAGACACAAAAGACCGTTAGGCCTATTCTGCTGGCATTTTAGTATGTTAGTATGTAATACATTTCTGGGTGATTTTTCCCAAAACTAACTGCAGAATTCACCTAAGGGGGTTCTGATTAGCAAGATACATGTGTTGGTGCCTCTGCAGGATATCATTTGTATGGCTTTTCAAAAAAAATGTTTTGATAAAAACTGAAACAAGATGGCGGCCATACTAAAAAAAATTTTCTCATGAAGCATAATATTTTTTTGGATGTGCCAAATTCTTTTTTCATATGCAACAGTTATCCAAAAGACCATACTGAGCTTTCTCAGAACCAAAATATCAAATCTTTATAACTCTGGAATGACAAGACAGGGATGTCCCCTTTCCCGATTATTATTTGCACTTTTTCTAGAACCACTGCCAATGATTATTAGATTACAAGATAATATTAGGGGTATTCAGATAGGACAACATCTGCTTAAAATTTTACTTTATGCAGATAATATTCTTCTCTTTTTATCTAACCCAGAACAATCTCATAACCAATTATTGGAAACCATTTCTGAGTTTGGGAAAGTTTCTGGCTACAGGTTCAATTGGGAGAAAAGCGAAGCTTTACTTATGAAAGAATTTGCACAAATTAATATTAATCATCCCCTGATGAAGTTAAAAAAGAATAACATGAGATATTTGAGTATTCAATTGATTTCTAACCAAGTGGATCTGTTTCAGTTGAGTTATATTCCTATTATGGAAAAATTTTTATTGGATTTAGAAAGGTGGCAATGGGGTGACATCACTGACAGTAATGGAAGCCTAGTCCTAGAGCTCACTGACCGTGGTGGTTCAATCAACTTGCATCTGGTATCACAACACTAAGCACAACATTTATTGTGGTGAAACAAAGTGCCACGATGAGTCAAGCAGCCACAATAAGAGAAAGAAGTGGCAAAAAGGACTCCAATCTTCATGGCCCACTTGGCAGATTCCAAGGGAGAGGATGAAGGTATCACAGTCTCCTGTAGCAGCTCCATAGATAGCAGAGCAACTTCACACATTATGAAGATGCTCCACCCTATTGATACTAATGTCAAAGATATAAAACAGGATTTTAAAAAGTTAGAGCGTTGGACGACCGAGGTGAAAACAGGCTTGAATGAGGTAAGAGAGGATAGCATGCAACTGAGCTGAGTGGTGGTTTACCTGGCCAAGAGGGGAAAAAGAGCTTACCATGAGGGCTGAGGACACTAAAACCAGGGGCAGACGAAAGACAATCAGGATATTCGGCTTCCCTGAGGGCAATGAGCAGGACAATTTGGCAGAATTGATTAAAACCTTGCTATGCACTGAACTGGAAATACCAGAACCAGAACCTCTAGAATTAGAATGCGTGCATAGTGCCTTAGGCCCAAAGCCGAAGCCAGAGACTCCACCATGATCCATACTAGTTAAATTCAACAGATTCCCTGTAAAGGAGATAATCCTCCTGAAGGTCTGTGGGAAGTGAGACTTAAATTTAGAAGGGAGGAGAGTGTATGTCGATCACGATTTCCCTCCAGTTACCATGCAAAAAAGAAAACAGGTCTAATCAGTAATCAAACTATTGAAGGAAAAGAATATAAGAGCCTAACAGAGATATCCTGCTAAACTTCTGGTCTTTTGGGAGGATGGTCAGAAACTATACTATACCCTGATTCAAGTGGCAAAATCCCTCCAGAAGATTGAAATAGTGCTTTCTGACACACAGCAAGACGTGCTGGAGCAGACACTCCTTCAACTATGATGGGAGTTAATGGGGAGCACCACGGTGGTGGCTAAAAGGAGAGGAGCTGGCCCAGATGAGATAATGTACAAGGATGTAGCTCACGTCTGCAAGGTTCTTAAATCTAAACCTCTGGATAAGACTTATCTATATTTTGTATCGTGTCTACACTTGGCCTTTCAGATGCTTTTAACAGTTATGTCTTCAGTGATGCTAGGTTAGACTTGCTGCTCTTCCCACCACTCTAAGATCCGAGAACAGTTCCAGTTCTGGCTGGAAGTGGCTTTCTGAAACTTCACTCGGCTTGATGGCATTCCAGGGCCAGTACCCCAGTTTCTATAGAAGTAAAAGAAGGATGATCAGACAGTAACAACTTAGCATAAGAGACTTGAACCTTGTCAGGCTGCAACGACTGTTAATTTGTAAATGGTTGTTAAGGGAGAGTAAGGGAAGCTCTTACTGTTTGCTTTACCTGTCTATAACGACATACTAGGTGCATGGCTAAAATAATGTGTCTATGGTTTAGAGGATAGATGTGGGGGAAGAGGAGGAATATAGAGGATATAGCCCACTAATTTTATAGAAATCAAAGGCTTCCCAGTGTCATGCTTTACACAGAGGGGTTCCTGGAGGCCTATTAAATCACTTATAGTGACTGCAGTTCAGCGGTCCACTTTTCTTTCTAGATGCCAGATAACATAATCTTTAAAATACTTGGCTAAAATGGCTAGTAAAGCACCACCCACTGCAGGTTGGGGTGGGGTTAGACATTCCCACAATCTTGCTGATCAATGATGTGCAGACCACCCAGTCTAGTGGGAATATGTCTCACCTTGTCCACCCTATGTCCTGGAGTCCACACGTTCTTGAATACCCTATTGCAGGGAGACAGGGGAACAGGTGTGAGGCCTCTTGCTTTTGGCCTTAAGCTCCAGGCCAGAAGGAACTTCCTTCTGAGGTTTACCAGTTAATTGCTGTTTATTGGGGTTAAACTATTTTATTTTTATTGTGTGATAATACTTACCTTCAATGTGGTTGTGGGATTTCTGTGTTGTGGGAATGGGGGAGGGGAGGTTATCAAGTTCCTGATGTATGTTGGGAAAGGAAAGGAGCAATCGTGGAAATGTTTATATAATGAACAAGAAAGGCTTATGGGGAAATAAATAATTAAAGGGTTGGTGGGGCCGGAAATATTAAAGAAGTTTCTACACAGATCCAAAAATGGGGTACTTTAAAGTGATATCCCTTAATGTAAAAGGGATTAACTCTATCATCAAATGATACAGCAAACTTAAGGATTTGGCCCCGATTAACTGTGACATAGGGCTGCTCCAGGAGACACATCTCTCTTCAGTAGAACACGAAAAATGTAGAAAATCGTGGGTGGGTGAGGTAATATCAACCTCGCATTTGAATGCTAAGAAGGTAGGTGTGGCCATTCTGCTTTGTAAAGGGCTGAGATTCGAAAAAACAGGATCATTTGCTGATCAGGAGGGCAGGTTAGTGAGTATCTCTGGTAGGATGGCTGACTGCACAGTACACAGTTAATGAATACTGCCCTACACCTCAGAGACCTCAATTTCTTAGGCATCTTTTTGGTCATATCACCTCACTCCCTGAGGGCCAGATTATACTGGAGGGGGGGAGAGACTGGAACTGCATGGAAGAGCCAACCTTGGACAGATCTTCCAAACTGAGACAAGAAGGAGGGACATGCTCAAAGCTTCTTTGAAATCTGAGAGAAGAAGCAGGGTTGATAGATGCATGGAGGGATACTTATCTATCCAGTAGGGATCACACTTATTATTCAAGTGCACAGAACTAATACTCATGGGTGTAGGCAGGCATACTCCAAGCACTCCATGGTGTGCAATTTTATTTAAGGGGTGGGTAGCAAACGCTCTGAACTGCTTCCTTTTTCCATGAAAACTAACAAAGAAAATGCTGAACCTGTCTGTATTTTTATTCATAGGAGTCGAAACTAGAAGGACTGGTCACTAATACTCTCTTTGCATCCCAAGGACAATACAACTTCACAGGCTCTGGGCTGGTATGTGGGTGTCTTAGAAAGCAATGCATGGTATTTGTATTTACCCATGCATGGCTACACCCCGGGAGGGGTAGCTCACCCTAACAAGGGGGGGGGGTAGCAGTGAATCCACTTGGTGTGCAGATCTGAAATCCCTGGCTACACCCCTGCTAATACTCATGAATCAACCGATTTTATATGCACAGTTCATGGGGCCATGCAATACAGGGCATGGAAATTCACCCCATTTATCTGACAGACCACACTAAAATTAGTTTATGAGTGGATTTAGGACCAGTAGACAGGCAATCTATATGGCGTCTTAATGTGGAGCTATTTAAAGATGAAACATTTAATCTGAAAATGAAAGAAGTGATTACTAATTACCGACAAGAAAATACTGGTACAGTCTCTAAAGTTAAATTTCTGTGGGATGGATTAAAAGCAGTAGTCTGAGGTGAAGCAATCTCATACATTTCTCATAGAAAAAGAGAGAAACATTTATTTTTATTTTTATTTGTTTCAGTCTAGGATTAATACCTTTGAGCACAAGCAGCTCTTTTACAATGGTTCCATGTCCATGGGGGAGGGGAAGGCAAGAAACAAACAAGGGAAGACTAACAATGGTAGACAGTTTGTACAGAGCATAACATTTGTGCAATGAATATCATTGTTAAACAGTAACTTTCAAGAAAACTACAGTTCAGGGTAAGGGTGGAAACAGAGAGTGAAAACAGATAATGGAAGATACAGATAGGAAAGTGGAGTGGAGCAACCTAAAGCCTTATCATAATTAACTAGTTACGGGTATGGGTGGAACAGACAATGAAGAGAGGTAATGGGGGATATAGTCATAAAAGTACAGTGGAGCAGCCAAAAGACTTGTCAAAATTAGCAAGGGTAGGAGAAGGAACCACTGCGGAAGCTAGGCAGGAGGAAGTACACCAAAAGGGGTGAAAGAGGATAGGGAGGATTTGTCTATGGTGGAGGTAGCAGGGGGAAGTAAGAGGTGAGAAGTAGGAAAACAGGGTAAAGGGGTATCCCTAAAAGAGGAGGGGAACTAAAGGATTCAATGAGGTGTCAACAATGGTATGCCATTAGGAGGAACAGTCGCAGGTGCTGTTGGATACAAGGTGCTGTTGGAGCAGGATCTTAAAATGCCCAAGCACGGTCGTAGAAGATATTTCAGGGTCTAACACATTGAGCCAGAGTGGAGCTCTGTAGGAGAAGGATCGTTGATCTTGCATTATCCACATATAAAAAGCAAAAAAATTTGGAAACAAATATTAAAGATTTGAAAACTGTTCATAGTTCTGGGGCAGGGGGGTGGTTGTGACCGCTGAACAGCTATTGGAACTTAAACTGCTTAGAGCTCAGCTCGAGGACATAGTTAAGGCCAAAACAGAAAACGCCCTTAGATTTGTGGTGCAGAAATACTATGAGGACTGGAACAGGGCAGGATGCCTCTTGGCGTATAGAATAAGAAAACAGGTGGCAGATCACTTTGTTCCCGTGGTTAGGAAGGCACCAAGATAGAGACCTCACTGAGGGGGATAGCCGAAACCTTTTGGCAATTCTATTCAGACATGTACACTTCCCAATCACAAAAAGACCACCCTAAAAAAATAGCAGAATTCCTCGGCAAGATCTGGCTTCCCAAACTGTCTCGGGAACAAGCTGAACAGTTGGAACACACCTTTACACAAGGAGAAGTAATATCAACAATCAGAATGCTTAAGCATAATAAATCACCCAGCCCAGATGGCTTTGTGGCTGAGTTCTACCAAAGATTTCAGATGGAACTGGGGCTATTACTTCTCTAAGTATGTAACACTGCACATACCCCTGAGGAGAGTCTCGACTCATGGGCCCGTGCTCTATTCTCAGTACTCCCTAAACCGGGGAAGGATGCCTCCACTTATGGCAGCTTCAGACCAGTACCTTTATTAAATACTGATGTTAAAATCTTCACAAAAATGATTGCTAATCATCTGTAGTCAATCATAACAGACCTGATACATCCAGATTAAGCCAACTTTATGCCTGGTAGGCACTTGCATGACAATGTGCGTAGGTTGTTAACCACAATAGCTGGTATACATAGAAATTCGGAAGGGAGGCAGGGAGTTGTGGTGGCGTTGGATGCTGAGAAGGCATTCGACCACCTCGAATGGAAATTCTTAGAGGCAGTATTGCATAAGTTTAACTTTGGAAGTAAATTCCTGGCGTGAATTTGAGGCTTTTATTCCAATCCAACAGCTGAAGTGCAACTTAATGGTGTAATATCATCTAGTTTTTCAATCACAAGAGGCACGTAGCATGCTCCCTTTGTTCACACTGAGTACTGAACCACTGGCTGAGGCTTTTTGGGTTAGCCCACACATTAGTGGGATTAAAATAGGGTTGGTAGAGAACTGTATTTCTCTCTACGCTGACAACATGCTGATAGAGTTACAAAACCCAGTGGAAACTTTACCTAAAGCAGTATCACTTCTAGGGGAGAATGGGTGAATATCTGTTTATAAGATTAATGAAACTAAATCAGAAACATTATCGATTGGAGCACCGGTCCCTCCAGAAATTAAGAGGCTATCAAATTTAAAGTGGTCCATGCAGGGCTTCAAATATTACGAGTCTACATCCCAGATGATTTCAGTAAATTGTACCAGACCAATTACTTAAAATTACTTGAAGATATATGGCAGGACTGTGGGAGGTGGTCGGCTCTGCCCTTGTCTATTAAGGGAAGAGTGGAATCAATGCGTATGAACATCCTTCCATGCCTCCTGTTCATATCTGATGTGGTTCCAATTCACCCCAAAAAGGTATTCGGACTACACTCCAGAAAATAATATTGAAATTAATTTTGGTAGGGAAAAAACCAGATTGAAGTGGAAAATTCTATGCTTAGAGAAATCAAATGGGGGACTAGGACTCCTAGACATGAGGGCATATTCTAGGGCAGCCCAACTGCAATGTTTAGTGGCACACGGACACAGAGAAAGCCACTTGAGTTGGATACAAATGGAAAGAGGTCTCCTGGGGCAGCATGTCATGAAGAATTTACAATTTACCAAATGGAAATAAACAAAAATAAGAGCTCTTCCTACTCCATGGCTCAAAACATTATTGTATACATGGTGGGAAATTGTTCAGAAGCATATTTTTGAAACTGAAATAATGCAACATATGGCTATAGCAGCATGCAGGGATTTTATCCCAGGGCAGTCAAATCCAACCTATAAGAAATGGGAAAAGAGGGGTCTTAATAAAATTATACAATTATTTGCTGGGGATACCTTAAAAAGCTATAACCAATTATGGAGAGAGTCTGGTCTGCCACATAAAGACTTCTACTGTCACTTACAGTTCAGACACTACCTTACTTCTGAGGTCAGGAAAGGTAACTCTGGGATACCTGTCAGTCACCCACTGACAGATTTTTTGGTGCATATGATTGAGGGGAGGGGCCAGATGAGGCATTTGGTTTCCTAGATTTACAGCATGTGCAGGAAAGACCACTTTAAGTGTAGAGTGCTAGCGCAGCAGAGATGGGAACAAGAGTGTGGCCTGTCCTTAACACCCCAAAAATGGGATATGATATGGGAGCAGGCAAATAAAACCACAGCCTCCCCTATTGTGGAGAGAATTTAGGTGGCAGGTCCTTACTATATTTTTTAGAACCCCGGTTATAACCAAACATTTTGGCAAATACCCTACTGACACCTGTTGTAGAGGATGCAATCAGGCGGGTACCCACGGGAATATTTTTTGGTGTTGTCCAAAGATCCAGAAGTTCTGGAAGGAGGTGAGCAGCATTGTGAGTACTATATTGCAAACTACAATCTCAGAACAATGCCAAGTTCTCCTGTTGGGAGAGCTACCTCCTTGTATAAATAATGCCAGTAGGAGATACCACTTTAATGTACTGATAGTGGACGCCCCAAAGGTCATCACCAAATTATGGTTTACAAACAAATCACCAGGAGTAACCCAATGGCTGGCTTGTTGTCAGCAGATTAGGGAGATGGAAAAGCTTACAGCATGTCTCTGTTTACAAATGGATACATTCAAAATCACTTGGCTCCCATTCTTTGAATTCCAAAGCAGTCAGGAGGGGGTGATGCTTCTGGTTATTTTGGCCAGGGAAACTTTGCGATAGAAAAGTTATTAGGATAATAATTAAATTGGGGGTACATGGTTGGGTATACAAAGGACTGAAATCAACTAAACTCCAAGTTTTAATTTCTGGTCCCTATCTGCCTTCAAATATGGAATATGAAACAAAATTATTTTTAATCTATTTAATGTCAGCCTATTACAGGCTTTGTACTTTATGTTCTGGGGGGTAGGGGTTGTATATTTAGTTTGTTGACAATATGTCATTTATTTTATGGTATTGATCTGTCAATTGTATTAATGTAATTTTGGAAAATCAATAATAAAAAATTACAATTAAAAAAAAAGAAAGATGGCAACATCTACCACTAGTACTAATAGGAAGAGAGAGCATCTTAAAGATGAACATTTCACCTAGGATATTTTTTTCATTTTGGTCCTTATCTTTTCTCTTACCAAAATCAGTTTTTTTCAGATTGGGGAAAATTATAAGAAAATGTCTATGGAAGAACTGTTTTCCGAGGGTAGCTTTGAAAAAGTTATATTATCTAAAGAAAAAGGGGGATTAGATATTTCAAATATTTGGTATTATTAGCTAGCAGCCCAGCTTGCACTAGTGGTAGACTGGTTTAGAGAGGAAGAGGATCAAGATTCTTATTACTACATAGAAATAAAACAAAGTAAGATTTCCAAAGTTGATTCGATCTCTAATGATAAATCTAAATACGCTGACGTATAAGAATTCAGTGTTGTCCTCTACTAAAGTTATAAGTCTTCTATGGACCTTAGCTCAAAGTTTACATGGAAATGATAAATATATTGCTAGATTTTGCCCTATAACAAATAATGCATATATTCGATCATCATAAATAATGCATATATTCGATCGTCAATAGAGGGCGATGCATATAAAAGAGCATTTTTTGATAAAGGTGTAATAGAAATAGGTGACTTCTTTGCGAACTTAAATTTCTTATCTTTTAAGGTCGTGCAAGAGAAATTCGATATTGTAGACAATGCACTATTATATTATTACCAAATAAAATCTTATTTCCTTAAGAATAATAGAAGTTTAACATTATCCAAAATATCAAATTTGGAGGAAATTATGATTTATACTCCACCTAAGCAAAAAATTATCTCTGTACTATATAAATATTTTAAGGCACAGAACAGTTTTTCATTATTACGCCTAAGAGAGCTTTGGGAATAAGAAATGCATTCTCCAATATCAATTACAGATCTATCTATATTCAAAATTAAAAATAATAGATTAAAACAAATGCATATAAATACAATACATAGAATGTATGTAATTCCAGTGAGAGTAAATAAATTCAGGGCAAACCCTACAGACCAATGCCAAAGATGTCAGTTAGCAAAAGGTTCATTATCTCATATGTTAGCCACATGTGTACATCTTCGCATGTTTTGGGAAAAAATATTTCAGTTAAAGAAACATAGAAATATAATGGCAGAAAAGGACTGCCTGGCCCACCAAGTCTGCCCAAGGCACCTAGCAGGGGGATAGGACTTCCTCCAACAACCTACTTCTTCCTGCAGCACCCTCTTTTCCTACCCCCGCCCGATCCTGATACCAGACCCATGTGGCCATCCCATGCTCTCTTAAAGCCCCTTACAGTTGCCTCCCCTATCACCTCCTTCAGGAGCTCATTCCATTTATCCACCACTCTTTCTGTGAAAAAGTTCTTCCTGTTGTTTCCCTGGAACCTGTCACCCTCTACCTGTAGCATATGTCCCCTGGTCCTCTTGTACCCCTTTAGTTTAAAAAGTCCCTCTTCTGGTTCTCTGTTTATCCTTGTAACATATTTAAAGGTCTCATTCATATCCCCCCTCCCTTCTGTGCTCCAGGGAGTACATTCCCAGTTCCCTCAATCTATCCTCGTATGCCAAGTGACTAAGCCCTGCTACCATCTTAGTAGCTCTTCTCTGCACCCTCTCCAGCCTGTCCACGTCTCTTCTCAGGAAAGGTCTCCAGAATTGCACCCCACATTCCAAATGTGGTCTAACCAACTCTTGATATAAGGGGATGATAACCTCTCTCTTCCTGCTAGTGAAGCCCCTCCCAGTGCAGCCCAGCATCCTGCTAGCCTTGGCTACCACCTGCTCACATTGCTTAGCTACCCTTAGGTCCTTGGAAACAATAATTTCCAGGTCCCTCTCCTCCTCCATCTCTTCCAGGGCCAGACCCTCCAGATAGTAAGTCTCACTCTGGTTTCTCCTCCCTAAGTGCATGATTTTGTACTTTTTTATGTTGAAGGCCAGTTTCCATCTTTTGGACCAAGCCTCTAATAATCCCAGGTCCCTGTACATATTCTGCCTTCCCTCCTGGTTATCCACCACATTACAGACCTTCATGTCATCCATGAAGAGACACACAGTTATTAGGTAAGTAAGTAGATAAAGATTTTCCATTTGATACTGGAATTATTTTGCTAGGTTATTCTTCTGAGGATGAATTACCACAGGATCATTCTGTTTTGATTAACCTTTGTTTAATAATTGCTAAGAAGGTAATTCTTTTAAAATGGAAAGATCCCAAAGCCCGTGAATATAGAGAATGGCAGCAATTAATGTTTGATTTATCAAAAAATAGAAAGAGCTTATTATATGTTAGAAGATGACATAGTATCTTTCCAGGAAATATGGCACCAATTTATAAATATTCTTGGTTTGTAAAAATGAAAATTGAAAATGAGGCAGCAGGACGAGAAACTGGCATCCACTGGCGTAAAAGTGACAATGATGATACCAAATGGTACTGACCCTGAAACGATTATAGCACCCAAGCTCTGAGTCACAAAAAAAAATGGAATGGATTAATATTTTTTCACTAAGCCAATGAAAGGTATCACTGTGACCCAAGCCTTTTCTACCCTGAAAATGTCACAGCAACATTTCAAATCATTTGGGCACTAGGTGATGACAAAAAAACAACAACTCAGCACCCCCGATTTTTTCACTTTTTTCACTACCCAGATCTCAGAATCTGCACATTTGACTAGAATGAAACTTGGCAAGTCAAGAGGACTTGGCCCCAAGACCGTGCATGCAAAATTGTGTGCAAATCCATTGGATGGTGGTAAAGCCATTAAAGTACAAAGTTAGGGGTTTAACACTAAACATCCTAGTCAACCCTAACTATAGTGGCGCTACCGCACTACTGTAATAAATGTGGCAAACTGGTCTCTCCCAGACTCAGCCTGTGGCTGTTACCAGCTTTCTTGAATCCTTCAGCTGCCTGCAAGGGTACTCAGTACCTGCCACCACTCAGCATAGACACTTTCTTGGGGTATCTCTAGGTTTCCTCACATAGTACACTGCTCCTTGCTCAAGAACAACTGGCCCACTCCTCTGCTATAGTTGAGAACTCCTTACTTTAGAAACAGAATATGGTACAGTAATGTTAACCTTCTCTTCACAGATGAAAACAGTATTTTGTCAGTTATAAATCAGTTAACTGTACATCAAAGGACTGAGTTACAGAAACATGGAGTATATAAAAATTAATGTTTTAATACTTCAGGATATTTTCACATATGATACAGGATACTATAGAAAGACTATGGGAACAACAGAAATAAAAAATTAAATTGTTTTGAACAGTGGGTTACACACAGAACCCCTCTCCCCCCCCTTCTCTCTCTCTCAATTAGCAAAGTAAAATAGCTTATCACACAAGACACCTTGATGAATCAGAGCAGACTTAAACCTTGGATGGAAGCTGTTCTTAGTCTCAAATCTGTCTCTTTCAGGCTCCTCCAGCAGCCCCCCCCCCATGACACCTCATCCAGTATGTCACTCTTTTTTTTCCCAATTGTTTAACCAGGTGAGACACACTAAGCTGAAAGCTTGTTTACAGGTGCAACCTGGGAGCACAAGGAAGTTAAGTGACTTGCTCAGGGTCACACAGCATGCAAGTGGGGTCTGTGGGATTCAAACCCAGGTCCCCAGATTTGCAGCTCAGAGCCTTAAAGCAGCAGTACCACGAAAAAAATATTTGCGCTTTTTTGACAGTTTATTCCCTGTGCTCTGCTGATCATATACCTGGTACTCTTTCCTGCCAGCATTGTACTATCACCAAGTAATTTGTTCCGTTATCCTCTGCTTTTTTTTTACATTTCTGCCACCAAGCATGTTGCACTGAAACCCCCTCTGCTGTCAACTGCACATCTGTATGACTTGCAGGGACATCAGGAATGGTCAGCAGAGGGTCTCACTACTGTAGTCAAAAGACGTGATATGACCTGAAGGAAAAACACAACTGAAAATGAGTCAGTCACCATATTTATTGTAGCACCACAACAATTCAAATAAATTGCAAATATCTAAAACACTAAAGATGACTGAAAAAAATATATTTACAGGTATGGAAACTGGAACTTTGGCCACATGCTTACAGCCAAAAAGCAGCATTTTGATATATCACTTCCTGATTTGGTAGTACTGCTGCTTTAAACCACTGCGCTTTACTGCCTCCCATGACATCATACATTCAGCATTCCTTGTGTCTTGAGAGCTGGGTCTTCAGAGAAAACTGGTCTGATCAAGATTCTGGACTTTGTATATACAGAAACATCTGCTTTCTGTCTCAAGCCCTGTCTAGTCCAGCAGGAATAGGTTTGCTAGGAGATCCCTGACATGAAAGACATTTTCCTTTGAAGTTCTTGCATAAATTGCCTAAAAAGATTGCTGTCACTTACCAGAGACAGCTGGTCTGTTTTAGCAGAGACACTGATGAAAACATCCTGACCTCTCCCAGGGATATTCACTTTGTCCCTGCAACTGCTAAGTTCTAACTGATATCCATGCAGAAATAATTAAATGCAAACAATACAGTACGGGTATACACAGCAAATCGTTACATCTAAATTGTTTCAATAAGACATTATAATTGGGTAGTATTACAAAATATTACTAATAAAATTATTTTTGTATAAAAATCTGCCATTTCATTTGCCACAGTGCCTTATAAATGGGAAATCAATGAACTACCAATGGCCCAGCAAGTGTGCCATGCTTGCATGCTGGTGACCCGAGTCTGGTAATGGGAGCGGGAACCTGGCTGACAAGGACAAGAGAGCATGCTTTTGACTGCAGCATGTCCCAGCTGGAGGAAGGGTGGCAATATGTTCCAAGTTGCAGCAGCCCAGTGGGTGGGACGGGGAGCTTATTTATGTAGCAGGAGCATATTGCATGTGTCAGTATTGCTCTCCCCACATGCACAATACTACCACTGGGAGGGGGGAATGGGAACAAAACAAAAAGCAAAAATGGCAGATTGTTGCATCTTATGATACAGCACCCCATGGACACTACACTGTCGGCCAAGGCTTCTATCACTCTCTGTGATCCAGATCCCTAGATTGTGCCAAGGAAGACCTCCTGCACGTGGGGTGGGAGGGCAAGTCAGAGAGAGACAGGGTAAGTCTTGGAGAAGGCCAGGTGTTGTGGCTGGGGGGGACTGGTCTGAAGAGGGCTGGTCAGCAGAGAAGGAGAAATACCTAAAAAATTGGACATCACTGAATTATTTTTTCTATTTGGAGTTCGATTTCCTTATGCTAAACTTTGTAAGAGTTTTCCTTATTTGTGGATGTCAGATACAAACTTCCCAAATGTTACTAGAGGCCCAGATAGTAACCTTTATGTCTATAGACTGCTCCATTATTTTACATAGAAACATGGAAACATGGAATTTGACAGCAGATAAGGACCACTTGGCCCACCCAGTCTGCCCATTTCCCTACCTACTGGATAAGCTGCAGATCCTAGTTTACTGCTAAATAGAGGAATTCCTGTCAAGCTGAGCCCTGAAGTCAGAAGACAGGGGCACAAGTTCTTGTATCTTGACTGGGTGTGCTGTAGAGCCATGCGTTTCATAACAGGGCAACAGAACAGAATGCAACAATGGTCTCTATATACTGCTCTAAATTGTACCTCTTGCTATATCTCTGGATTTTTTAAAGTCATAAAAAGGGACTGGCGTCTACATTTTGCAAATCTATTCAGCAAAGTGACCTCTGTACATGGGCTTAGAGGAATCTCCCTCCTGCTTTTTGAAACTCCAGGATATTGCTCCCAGTTTTGAACAAGCATTTGTCAACGCTGAATGTCGATTGCGTTGGTGTGTTGACCACGCTCACTGGCCCTCTGTCAGTTGCTCAGTCTGTTTCATCCGGTGCTGCAGGCTGCTGTTTTGTACTGGGCTCCTGCCTGTGTTGGCACCTTGTTCTGGCCACTATGAGCTCTGCAGCTGTCCCGACAGAACTCTGTTGAGGTGGCTCACTCCCCCTCTCTCACTCGTGCATTCTGTTTCTCTTGGTGCTGCAGGCTGCCCTTTTGTACTGGGCTCCTGCCTCTGTTGGGGGCTTTTTCTGCCCACAAAGAAATCTGCAGCAGTCCTGACACAGGTCTGTTGAGCCTGCTGACTCCCCCTCTCTCACTCACTCGTTCCATTTCTGCCAGCGCTACAGGGTGGTCTTTTGTACTGGGCTCCTGCCTGCATTGGCACCTTTTCCTGCCAACAAAGAAATCTGCAGCAGTCACAACAGAGCTCCGTTAAGGTCGCACACTCCCCCTGTGTCACTCACTCTTTCTGTCTGTCCTGGCGCTGTAGGTTGCCCTTTTGTACTGGGCTTCTGCCTCTGTTGGTGCCTTTGTCTGCCCACAAAGACATCTGCAGCAGTCCCGACAAAGCTCCGTTTAGCTCGCTCATGCACTCCCCTTCTCTCACTCACTCATTCCATTTCTGCCGGCACTGCAGGCAGCCCTTTTTCATTGGACTCCTGCCTGCGTTACCACCTTCTTCTGCCCACAAAGAAATTTGAAGCACTTACAATACAGCTCTGTTGAGCTCGCTCACTCCCCCTCTGTCACTCGTTCATTCTGGTTTCCCCGCCAGTGCAGGCTGCCCATTTGCACTGGGCCTCTGCATGCACTGGCACCTTTGTCTGCCCACAAACAAATCCACAGCTGTCCTGACAGAGCTCTGTTGAGGTCGCTCAGTCTCCCTGTCTCACACGCTCATTCTGTTTGTCCTGGCTCTGCAAGTGGCCCTTTTGTACGGGACTCCTGCCTGCATTGGCACCTTTTTCTGCCCACAAAGAAATCTGCAGCAGTCCTGACAGAGCTCTGTTGAGCTCACTCAGTCCCCCTGTCTCAGTCGCTCGTACTGTTTCTCCCACTGCTGCAGGCTGGCCTTTTGTACTGGGCCCCTGCCTGCATTGATGCCTTCTTCTGCCCACAAGGAAGTCCACAGCAGTCCTGAAAGAACTCCAGTAAATTCGCTGACTTCCCTTCCATCACTCACTGTCTCGTTCTGTTTCTCCCAGTGCTGCAGGCTGCCCTTTTGTACTGGGCTCTTATGTTGTGCCCTTTCTCGTCCCGCAAACAAATCCACAGCTGTCCTGAAAGAGCTGTATTGAGCTCGCTCAGTCTCCCTCTCTCACACGCTCAGTCTGTTTGTCCTGGCGCTGCAAGCGGCCCTTTTGTACGGGACTCCTGCCTGCATTGGCACCTTTTTCTGCACACAAAGAAATCCACAGCAGTCCTGACGGAGCTCCGTTGAGCTCACTCAGTCCCTGTGTCTCACTCTCCGCTCGTACTGTCTCTCCCACCGCTGCAGGCTGGCCTTTTGTGCTGGGCCCCTGCCTGCATTGGATGCCTTTTCTGCCCACAAAGAAATCCGCAGCAGTCCTGAAAGAGCTCCGGTGAGTTCGCTCACTCCCCCTCCCTCACTCGCTCTCTCGTTCTATTTCTCCCAGTACTGCAGGCTGCCCTTTTGTACTGGGCTCTTGCGTTGGGCCCTTTCTCTGCCCACAAACAAATCCGTAGCAGTCCCGACAGAGCTCAGTTGAGCGTGGTCACTCCCCCCTCTCACTCGTTTGATCTTAATGTGTCCCACACAGTGATTTCCCACAGCGACCATGCTATTCTGCGGCAGGAGTGCAAAAACACATTGTAGCCACAATGTGAAACATGGCAGCTGTGCTGCCCATAAGGAGGTGTGGAAAAATTCCACTGGTGAAAATGTAGCGTGACAATATTACAAATCTGCGAAGTTAAAAGGGTGCGTGGAAAGTGTGCAACTCACACTTGTAACACAGTCATCTGATGGGGGTATTATCACCAAATTTTCAACATAGGCATTTTAGGACCTCTGCTCATGAACAGTATCACTCTCATTTTCTTAATCTGTCCTGGACAGTGATTTCCCACAGCGGCCGCTCTATTCTGCGCCGGAAGTGTGAAAACACATTTTGGCCAGGATGGGAAAAATGACAGCTTTACTGTTCATAAGTAGGTGTGGGAAAATGGCAATGCTGGAGATCTGGAGTGAAAATATTATAAATTTGCGAACTTACAAGCGTGCGTGCAAACTGTGCAACGCACACTCGTACCACAGTCATTTTATGGAGTATCATTACCAAATTTTCAACACAGCCATTTCAGGACCTCTGCTCATGAACAGTGTCACTCTCATTTTTTTAATCTGTCACAAACACTGATTTCCCACAGCGACCGAGCTATTCTGTGCCAGAAGTGCAAAAACATATTTCTGACAGGATGTGAACAATGACAGCTGTACTGTTCACAAGGAGGTGTGACAAAATGCCAGTGTTGCAAATCTGGCATGAAAATATTGCAAATTCACGAAGTTATGAGCGTGCGTAGCAACTGTGCAGCGCACATTCGTAAAACAGTCATTTTTTTTGATTTTTTCCACCAAATTTGCAACATAGGCTTTTTGAGAGCCCACCTCATGAACACTGGACTGTCATTTTGTTAACCGGTCCCAAAAGGTGATTCCGCGCAGTGACTGCGAAATCACCTTTCCAGGCCGATTAACGCCATGACAGTTCAAGAATTCATGAGGAGGGGTCCCAAAAACCCTATGTTGAAAATTTGGTGAAAAAATTCCCCAAAATGCCCGAGATATGCAGCAAAGTTGGAAAACCCCTATGTATTACATTACACAGCTTATCGGCATTTCGACAGTTCGTGGTCGGCTTTGAAGAACGCAGACATGTTCCCGGTCCACCGAAGATTGTCACGCTGAGCTCCTAAGGTAAGTATGTGGTTAAGGGGGGTGTGGGAGGCAGGGCGTGCAGTGGGTGGGTGCGGGTGGGAGGCAGAGGCGAGCGCTGAGGGACGGTTTCCTGCTTTCCAGGGATAAAAAAAAAAACGGACATTGCGGGACCATTTTTTTACTTTGCAGGGGCCTCTGGCACACTGGGGTGGGCTCCTAGTGTGCCAGCAGTGGCTTTCTTATTCAGGGTAGCTGACGGGGGATTGGGCACCCCGTCGGCGAAAAAGGCAGAGTGTCGTTATGCTGACCGGAATTGGGCACCCCATCGACAGGAACAAAAGGGGGTGACAGAATGCCGATGGGGAGTGGGCTCCCGTCGGCAACAAAACAAACAGGGGGCACTGCAGCTGACGAGGATTGGGCACCCTGTCGGCAGGAACAGAAAGGGGTTACAAAATGCTGACGGGGATGGGCCCCGCCGGCAACAAAACAAACAGGGACAACTACAGCCAACGGGGATTGGGCAGCCCGTCAGCAGGGAACAAAACTGGGGGTCACAGAATGCGATGGGGATTGGGGCCCCATCGGCAACTAAACATGGTGAAGGTGGGTTATACTGTTTGTGAACACGACAAGCACCGCCGTGTTCACAAACAATCTCAGGGTTTACATCCGTCCTGCAATGATGGGTCGCTCCCTCATTGCAGCGGATGACTAGTCGCTGTGACGAGCGCCCCTGATTTGCAGCGGTTTTTGAAAGTTGTGGCACGCTGGCTGAACTATTGTCAGCAGCAGCGTGCCACAGCACTGGAGGAACTGGGGCAGCCTCTGCAGGCTGTGGGGCATTAGCCACAACAGTGCCGCGCCTCCACAACCTGCTTCTGTACAAACCTGTCGCAACATGCTTCTTGCGCATGCGCGCAATCCACATAAAAATGGTGTTTGGCTCTAATTCACCCACACTTTGGAATAAACTCCAAAGTACAGTACATTAAAGGTGGGAGATGATTTAAGCTACAGTAGAGTGGTTTCAAAACCCTAACTGTGACTTGTTGTACTGAGAACTGTAACTGTTAGCTGTAAACAATAAATCTTATTATTATCTTATTATCAGGAAGGTCCTGTCAGACTAATCTAATAGATTTCTTTGACTGGGTGACCAGGGTGGTAGATCAGGGAAGGACAGTGGATGTGGCCTACCTGGACTTCAGCAAGGTCTTCTACACTGTACTGCATAGGAGATTGATAAACAAATTGAGAACCCTGGGAGTGGGCCCTAAGGTAGTAAAATGGGTTGGGAATTGGCTAAAGAACAGGACACAGAGGGTGGTAGTAAATGGCATGAGATCTGAGGAGAGGGAGGTGACCAGCAAGTGCTACAAGGATCAATGCTGGGGCCAGTCCTATTCAATGTCTTCATTAGCTACATTGTAGAGAGACTGGAGGGAAAGTATGCCTGTTTTTGCAGAAGACACCAAGATCTGCAACAGGGATGACACACTGGAGTGGGTGGAAAAAATGAGAAAGGATCTATGCTTATTAGAGACCTGGTTGGGGTATGACAGTTGAGTTACAATGCTAAAAAATGCAGGATAATCCACATGGGTCACAGAAATCCAAGAAAGGAATACAGGATGGGAGGGGGAGGTTCTGGTGACCACAAGACAGGAGAGGGGCCTGAAGATTATCATATCCGATGACCTGAAGGTGACCAAACAGTGTGAAAAGGTAACGGGGAAGGCAAACAGAATGCTGGGGTGCATAGGAAGGGGCATACCCAGCAGAAAGGAAGAAGTGGTAATGCCACTGTACAGATCACTGGTGAGGCCTCATCTGGAGTAATGTGTCCGGTTCTGGAGACCACATCTTAGGAAGGATACAGACAGAATGGAGGGAGTCCAGAGAAGGGAGATGAAGGTGGTACATGGGCTGCATCAAAAGCCTTATGAGGAAAGACTCAGAGACCTTAATATCTATTCATTGGAGGACAGAAGGAGAGGGGATATGATAGAGACATTCAAGTACCTTGGGGGTATAAGCAGGGTACAGGAGAGGAGCATATTTCAGAGAAAACATTGCACAAGAACGAGGGGAAACAACATGAGGCTGGAGGGAGGGAGGCTCAGGGGGAATGTTTCGAAGTATTTCTTCACAGAAAGGGTGGTGGATCCATGGAACAGACTTCCAGCAGAGGTGTTGGGAGCAAAAACAATAAGGGGGTTCAACAGTGCAAGGGATAAAAGTTGGGGAACCCTGCAGGTGGGCAGAGAGAGCAGGACAGCCACAGAGCAAATAGGATCTGGGCTGTCTCACTGAGAATGGAAATGGGCAGACTGGATGGGCAGCACGGTTCTTATCTGCAATCAGATGCTATGTTTCTATACAATTTCAGTAGTGTTCATCACTATCAATATCAAATGATAGTTTTGATATTATTCACATTGTAGTTGTTAAAGATTTTCATTATTAAAAAAGAGCACACAAACAGTATACATACTGTACACCCTTGGGTACACCACAGCATTTGGTATCCTTCAGGAAAAATGGGAGCATTGGGCGACCAAAGCTTGTACAATATCAACAGTAAGCAGAATCCAGCAGTGCTGGGGGGTTGGGTGGGACCACTGAATTATGGAAAGCTCTGTTAGTATGATAGGTAAGACCCTTCCCGCCCTCTCCCTCCTCGTTCAGAATGGTCATCTACGTCACTTGCATGAGGTGGGGGAGAGGGGCCCTAGTGGCTGTACCCCTGTCCCATACACTGCAGCCTCCATCACTTACAGGGCCTGTGTACTCCAATATGAAATTATAACGTATCATATGCTAACTTCTTTTAACTAATCTTAAGAACAACACATAACACAACTATATATAATAAGTAATCACCTCGAAGGATGAAACTGAATTTAATCTCTGCTGGGGGGGGGGATGTTTGGGGGTCAGGGACCCTGGAGGGGGGGCTAAAAAAGCCATCTTGAGTTTCAGCCAGGGTCTATATTTGACTTATGGCAGTATGTCGAGTTCAGGAAGGGCTGCCAACAGTCTGTATAATCAGCTGCTGCAAAGCTGGAAAGTCCCTCAAAGGTGGCTACCTATGCCAGAGAGAGAAGAAGCTCAGAGAAGGTAGGGCAGTCTGATATGCACCATCTCATGAGTATCAGTCTCTAGGCAGCCACCCCCACCCCATGACCTATCTTGCTCCTAGGTTGTTTTTTGGAAGACCTGACCAGTTTCAGCCTAGCAGGAGCAGGGATGGATCAGGGGGCACTACAGGGTGGATTGTCCAACACATGGTGTTCTTCTCTTTCCAGAAGGAGTGGTGCTGAGGGAAATCCCATAATACATGGTATAGGTGGGCCCCTTGCTGACCACAGCACCAGCATATGCCATTGTCCATAAGACCTAGATGTTTGAGCTTGGCTAGAGTGTAGTACCACCTCGGCATAGTCTTGTTCATAATGATATGTGCATCCATCTCTACAGGCCTTATGTATTCTCTCCCAGCTATGGTTCCATTGTTGTTCTGAAATAGGAGAGCTTAATTCACACTTCTATTAGGACCAAGCCATTTGAGTTGAGTCTGGGGGGACATCGCAGATTGCTGCATAGATTTTGCTTGCCCTACTATTTGGCAATGCCAACCAGATACTCAGGGGGTGAAGGATGGAGGTTAGCTCAGTAGCAGGAGGGGCACCAGGAAGGTGAGTGATGATGTCCCTTATTTGGAGGTATCTCCAGAAATGATCTGCAGAGAGGTGAAATCTGGTTCTAAGAGTCTCAAAGGATTCCAGAGCATTGGATCCCAGGGTCAATAGGTCCCAGACTAAAGTGATGCCCTGGGCCTCCCATGCTTGCCAGTGGATGGACTCCTTTCCCACCGTTAGAGCTGGGTTCTTCCACAGTGGCATATATTTCCAAGGGGTAGGAGTATGTTTGAGTATAGAGTGAAGAAATGGCTAAGGGGGGTAGCAGTAGGGGGTTGGGCTTTTTATGATATAACAGTGTTACTGAGGATGGGTATGCTACCAACAAAGCTTCTAGAGGGAGCCAGGTTGGAGAGGCATAACCCATTGCAACTAACCACCTAACCACTTGGGCCACAATAAAGGCCATAGGGTACGCTTGGAATGAGGGGAGCTCCCACCCCCCTCTGCTCCAATGCTGTCTAAGCTTTAGCCTACTGAATCTGGGTGGACGTCCTTCCCAAAGAAATTTCCCTATCAGTGTTTCTACTTTCTGGAGCCATTTAGGGGGGATCTGCACTGGCAGATGAGCAAGTACGGAGTATAACTGCAGGGCTGCTATTATCTTTATGGAATCTGTCTTTCCAGCCATGGACAAATGTAATACCCTTCATCTATCCATGTCATTCCTGAGGGATTCTAGCGGGCCCTGAAAGTTAAGTGAAACCATCTTGGATAGGTTGGGGGTGAATTCTAATGCCCAAATATTTAATAGCATTCGGTGATCATTTAAGCCCCAGCAATGTGAAGGGGTGTTCTGATCCTGTCTAGTTCAGTGAAAGTACCTCAGTCTTAGACTGGTTAACCCTGAAGCCGGAGACCTTTGAGAATTCTGTTAGGGTGTCAAGGATCATCTGAACCACCTGGGGTGTGTAAGCCATGGTTATTAACAAGTCATCCACATACAAGAAAGTTTTAACCATGTGCCCCCAATTTGAATTCCTGGGATGCTTCGGGATTCTCTAATAGCTATGGCCAGAGGCTCTATAGCCAGGATAAAAAGTAATGGGGAAAGGAGGAATCCCTGTCATGTGCCCTTCTGCAGGCCAAAAGCGGGAGACATTGTCTTGTTAGTCAAAATGGAAGTAAAGGGAGAGGCATAGAGGAGTTTCACCCATGAAATGAAGCTTGAACCTATGCCCATGTGGAACAGGGTATGTATCAAAAAGGGCCATTCAACCAAATCAAAGGCCTTCTCGAAGTCAATTGCTAAGGCTGCTGAGGGGACTTTGGAGGACCTGGTTTCATGCATGAGAGTGATGAGGGTTCTGTGATGATCTGACCCAAGTCGGCCTTTAACAAAGCCTGCCTGTGCTGGATTTATCAGGCCTTTTGGGGCTTTTCTAATCTACCACCCAACACCTTCGCCAGTATTTTGGCATCCGCATTTATAAGGGAAATGGTGCAATAACTCCCCAGAGATGGTGTATTCTTATCTATTTTGGGGAGCACCATTATGGTTGCTTCTCTCAATGAGGATGGGAGTATGCCTTTACCCAGAGAATCAACAAATGTCTGAACAAGATATTTTGCGAGATGCACCCCTTTAACCCTGTACAGGTCAATTGGTAGGCCATCCTTACCCAGAGCCTTGTGAGGGTTCATGGCACAGATGGCCCTCTCTACCTCATCTATAGTAATTGATGCCTCCAGTAGTTGGGCTGCCTTTTCTTCGAGCCTAGTATAGGGATCTTGGCCAGGTATGCTTCAATATTGTCGGGGGCTGGGGGAGAGAGGGAAGAGTACAATTTTTTCATAGAACTGAGCTATAATTGTGTTGATTTCCTTCTAGGGATGGCATTTGTTACCATTGTTGTCCATGAGGGAGTGGATGGTTCTGGACACTTGTCAATAGGCCAGCAGTCTGCGGCCTTTTCCTCCCTCCCTCCCTCCCAGAAGGCATGGTGCAACAGTTTCAGGTTCAGTTCTATTTGTTGAGTCGAGCGAGTGTTCAGCTGCATTCTTCTGCAGGCAAGAAGTGCAAGCAAACCCCTTGGGTGGGCTCCAGGGCCACATGCCTTATATTGGACCTGCAATGTGGCCAATTGTTTTTCCAGGGCTCACTGATTAGCCTCCCTCCTGCACCTTCTTGCCATTGCGAAGGCAATAATCTAACCCCGGATGGTGGCCTTGAAGGCCTCCCATAGGGCGGAGTCAGAAAACTTCCTCATTGTCATTATTTCACTGATAATTATCCACCTCCGGGCCCAGCCAGTCTTGGAACTATGTATCATCCAACAGGAGAGTGTTTAGACTCCAACTGTTGGGTTGGGTCTGTTCTATCCCTCTATGAAGTGCCAACTCCAAGGGAGCATGGTCCAACATGATTATGGGGTGTGATTGCATTTCGGAAGCATCCTCATAGGCCGAGCTGGAAACCAGCCAAAAATCAATTCTGCTGGATGAGCCATGTGTTTGTGAAAAACACATGAAGTCTCGCACCCCAGGATGTTTTGTTCTCCAGGCATCCAACAGGTTATGTTCCTCCATGAGTTGGAGGACAGCTTTTGCAGCCTGTTTATATAGTTCATGGTTCCTGTTGCTTCTGTCTATAGGGGTGTTCAGGGTAAGATTAAAGTCTCCCCCCATTAACACTGGAACCTTACTCTGGTTGAAGTCTGTGAGTAGCTGGTTGAGAAAAAAGTGGGGGCAAGCCTGATTAGGAGTATATAAGTTTACCAGAATTAATGGACCCCCTGGAGTAGTGGCTTCTGCCATGATCCACCTGCCATCCTTGTCAGTTTTGTGTCATGCTGCCTTCCAACCCAGAGTTTTATGGAAGAGTATCAACCCCCCTTTTATGGGAAGGTGCTAATCTATGGATCTCTTTGCCCACCCAGCCCTGACATAGTTTCTTAGCTTCCCCAGTGGAGAGTTTAGTTTCTTGAAGGGATGCTACGTTATTTGGGGGCTCGATGTTTTTAAATGCAGTAGAACTTTTTTCATTTGATGAGTGAGTTTAGCCCCTTAACATTCCATGATATCAGTTTAGTCTCCATTAGGAGGGTATCTGACTGGACTGTGTTGAATGAGGTGGGACTCTCCAACCTGTTACCCTCCAATATTGGGGTTTGAACCCGAAGCTCGAACCCCTTCTCCCCCTCCCATTACCCCACTCCCTACCAAAAACATGTAGATTGCCCTTAAAATACAAATCTCCATACACATCAGTATTGATCAACTGCAAACAAATAAGTCCCAAAAGAGGACAAAATGAAGGTGTCATGAGGTCTAATCTACCCCCCTCCTACCACTGTACTGAGCTGCCCCATCTTCCAGAGAGCCCACGTCCGGGAACCTTGAACTCAGAAAAAGAAGGAACAACCAGCACCTGAGCCCAAACTAACAATGACAGTATCAAAAATACCACACCTGGGTGGACTGGCATTACCACACCTATATAAATACTTAATTGCCACTATCCTAACACATCTCTCAAAGTGGCTGCTTCCACATGACCAAGCTCCAGTCTGGCTCAGACTTGAAAAAGCAATGTCGGAGGTCACGTTGGATTATGCTCAGGTGTTCCAGCCCCGGATACTTGCTCCCTCAGTACAAGGTTCCCCATTCATCAAGGCCATGCTTCAAAGCTGGGCAAAATTCCACTTCCTTCTGGAAAATAACTTTCTGGCAAAGTGGATGGGTATCCCAGCCAGACATCAGAATTTTACCCCTGCTTTGGAGATCTGACTTTTGGGAGATGGCAAGAGAGGGGCTTGACACACACATATCAGTTCTATGACCGAGGCATATTCAAAACTTTTGCCCAATTGCAGACTGAGTTCTCACTGCCACAGCAGGACTTTTTTCGCTATTTACAGCTCCATTACCTGAGGGCAAAGTTGGGGATTGATGTTTCCATGAAATTGATTCCCCCTTTGTGTGCACTCCTTACCCAATTACAAATGGAAGTCACACACCCACACTTGATCGCCGGGTTCTGTACAGCACTACAAAGTGTCCCCACCAAAGAAATTGTGATTACACAATCTAACTGGGAGGCAAAATTGATGGTCGAACTGTCTCTGGATGAGTGTACATATCTGGAGATGACAACACAAAATGATCATCTCCTACCCCTTTAGAGAGTTCTCCTAGAAAATAACCGTGCATTATATCTGCACCCCACAGATTACTGCTAAATACTTCAATAGTGGAGACTCCTCTTGCTGGAGCAGATATGGGTGTGAGGTTGCCACACATTCACATATTATGTGGTTCTATCCTGCTCTGACTGTTTTCTGGTAAGGGGTAGGCATACAACTTAAAGAACTGCAAATCTAAGAGATCTCACCCCAGAAATGGACTTTCTACTACTCTACCCCATGATGTATTCATGGTCACAGTATAAGAATAAATACTATGCTCCTTGATAAGTTTTACTGTTGAACTATCCTCTGTATGCCTTTTAAAATTATAAAGAAAAAGTTAAAAAAAAAAGAAAATCACACCCTCCTAGGGTTGCCACCTGTCAGGTTTTTAACCTGGTGATCAGGTTTTCAGGGTCCCTACCAGGTAATCCGGTTTTGCTCTGTGCTGGTCAGGTTTTTGAGCCATTTTGAGTGCTCACATACTTTGAAACACATTTTGTCATATCTCTCATTGTTTCAGCTACATATCCAGGTTACAAACAAATTATGTTATCAGTGTAGCCTTTTGTTTGTGAATGCAGTCACCCTGGGAGGTGTAAAGTTATGGCCATTAACACCATTAGCACTTACTTAAGCTAATCTTTCCACTGCATCTTAAAGTGGCACAGCAGCAAAGCTGCCCCCACCTTTTGTAACAGTAACAGAGCCAGTTGTCCTCCACTTTGATTTGCTGGTAAACATTTTCATCTCTAACAGAATTTAGGCATTTTTACATGTTTTAAATTATTTTTTCCCACAAGAAAAAAGTATGATCACATCTTTGGCTTTGAAATAGTACTGCGGACAAGAACAGGAAATGGAGGCTTAAAAAGATATAAAGTGTGTATACTGTTGTATGCTATTTACAGTATTTCCGTTACTCCCCCCAGAGCATATCTGTAAATGAGATTTCTTTTATCTCTGTATGTTTATCTGGTTAACCAATGTCAATAAATAAATAATTAGGAAGAACCTCGGAAAGTAACTTTAACAGGCACAGTACAGTATCTTAACATTTTTGTTTCACTGCTGCTTTAAGTGTTGCCTTTTATTGGAGGAACAGTGCATGATGAGTCACGAAAAGGGGTGGGACTAGAGGCGGAGCTTAGGATCCGGTTTTTGCCTCATCCTAAGGTGTCAACCCTACACCCTCCCCCCAACCCTCCCTTCCTTCCTTGATATCCCTTTCCTTGACTAGGAGGAAGAAACAGATAGGGAGCTGATGCTAGCCATCCAAAGGATGGCAGACAAGGGTGAAGTAGTACTGGTTGGAGACTTCAATATTCCAGATGTGGACTGGAGCATCCCAGCAGCAGCATCAACTAGGAGCAGATTTATCCTGGACTCCCTTCAAGGTGCCTTCCTCAAGCAACTGGTCATGGAACCAACTCGGCAGAAGGCAATACTGGACCTTGTGCTCACAAACAGGGACAGTGTGATGGGGGTAACAGTGGGGGAGCATCTGGGGAACAGTGGCCACCAGTTATTGTGGTATGAAATCATAGAAAGAGCAGAACCAAGCCACACAAAAACACGTATCCTGGATTTTAGGGGGGCAGACTTTGGGAAAATGGGGAGATACTTGAAAGAGGCATTAAGGGGAATGGGACAGGAATCAGGGGTTGAGGAACAGTGGGCAGTATTTAAAATGGGGATTACAAGAACAACAGAATTATGCATTATGGTTTTCCAAAGAGGTAGCAAAGAAAGCGAAAGCCAAAAAGATTGCATTCAGGCAATACAAAAAGACACAGGCAGAAGGGGATAGGGAGAAGTACCAGGAGAAGCAAAGGGAGGCAGGGAGGTCAGTAAGGGAAGCCAAAGCTCAGACAGAAGAACACATTGCAAAATCAGTGGGTAGAGGGGACAAAACCTTTTACAGGTACATAAGTGAAAAAAGAAAGACAAAGGGAGGGATAGTGAGACTGAAGGGGGAAGATGGGGGCTGCGTGGAGGATGACAACAGTAAAGCTGACATATTGAACAGGTATTTCTGCTCAGTATTTACTGAAGAGGAGGAGGGTAATGGGTCTGAAGGGAGTACAAGGGGTGAGAATGGTGCAGAAATGGACACAAGTCCCTTTACACGAGAAAGGGTCCTGAAGGAACTGGAAGTAATAAGAGTTGATAAAGCAATGGGGCCAGATTGGGTGCACCCCTAGGGTCCTAAAGAACTAAGAGAGGTGGTGGCTGAACCTCTGGCTATCCTGTTCAGCCAATCACTGGAAACAGGGGAGGTACCCAAAGACTGGAGGACAGCAGATGTAGTCCCCTTATACAAAAGTGGGAACAAAGAGGAAGAAGGGAACTACAGACCAGTCAGCCTCACCTTGGTAGTGGGGAAGATCATGGAAGCACTATTGAAGGAGAGATTGGTGGAACATCTGGTTGTCAGTGGACTACAGGACCCAAGGCAGCATGGTTTCACCAGGGGGAGGTCATGTCAGACCAACCTCGTTGAATTTTTGACTGGGTGACTAGGGAGGTGGATCAGGGGAGGGCAGTGGACATGGCCTATTTGAACTTCAGCAAGGCCTTTGATACTGTGCCACATAGAAGACTATTACACAAACTGGGGACTATGGGTGTGGGCAGGACAGTAGTGTGGTGGGTAGGTAACTGGCTGGGTGGCAGAACACAGAGGGTGGTGGTAAATGGCTGTCACTCCACAGAGGGAAGAGTGACCAGTGGGTACCACAGGGATCAGTGCTGGACTGGTCCTATTCAACATCTTCATTAGTGACATTGCACAGGACCTAGAAGGCAGAATTTCACTGTTCGCTGATGACACAAAGCTCTGTAACAGAGTAGACACACCAAAGGGTGTAGACAGAATGAGAAGGGACCTGCAGAAACTTGAAGAATGGTCAGGGGTTTGGCAGTTGAAATTCAATGCAAGGAAGTTCAAGATAATGCATATGGGGTACAAAACCCTGGCACAATATATCAGTTGGAGGGTGAGGATATAGCATGCACCAAGCAGGAAAGGATCTGGGGTCATCATCTCTGATGACCTCAAGGTAAGGAAAAGTGTGACAAGGCAGCAGGTAAAGCAAATAGATGCTGGGATGCATAGGCAGGGGCATCACCAGCAGGAAAGAGAGTCATAATTCCGCTATACAAGACACTAGTGAGGCCCCACCTGGAGTACAGTGTACAGTTCTGGAGACCATACACTACGTAAGGAAACAGACAGGTAGAGAAGGTTCAGAGGAGGGCAACAAAGATGGTGCATGGATTGCATCACAAGTCCTATGAAGACAGGTTGAAGGAACTGAACATGTACTCCTGGAGGAGAGGAGGGAGAGAGGGGATATGATAGAGACATACAAGTATCTTACAGGGAGGAACAGGGTGCAGGAATACACTATTTTTAAGCGAAAAAGATGTTCCAGGACTAGAGGGCATGGAATGAAGTTGGAGGGAGGATGATTCAGAGGAAACATGAGGAAGAATTTCTTCACAGAACGGGTGGTGGACAAGTGGAACACCCTGCCAGAGGAAGTGGTGGGGGCTGAAACAATCACGGGATTTAAGAATGCATGGGATAGGGTCACGTGATGGTAGCCTGAGCTTACAACACTGAGCCCGCCCCTCCTTGCCTTTGAATTTCTAATTAAAACCGCCAATCTCAGCAAAACACACTATTAAATCGGCGTTGATAATCATCTACTCACCAGCAACGTCTGAGTGCAGATACCGGATGGAAATCTATATGAAGAAGGCGCCTCCGCAGCACTCCCCTTCCCGAACACCGGAGAAGGAAAAGGCCAAAGCAGCAGGCCACGGGAATGTCCAAAATGCCTTCCGCAGAAACAGCCCTCTGGGAGGGAAAGTTCATGGAGATTATGAGGCCCCTCCAAACTGCCATCGCCTCCATATCTGAGGACCTGCATGATATAAAGGGGTCTGTGGAATCCCTGACCAGGCGGGTTGGCGACTCGGAAGTAAAAATAACTTCTCTGAAGAGTAAATATGAAAAGCTCGAGCCATTAGTACGAAGTGCAGGATGAAGAAACTAGAAGACAAATTGGAGGATTTAGAGGGGCGCAGCAGGTGGAACAACATAATAATTATAGGGATTGCGGAGAAAGAGGAGGGGAGTGCAATGATACCTTTTGTACAGAAAGTATGTCACAAAATAGCCGGTTCCCCCCCGGGTGGAGAAGAATACATCATAGAGAGAGCACATTGAGCGCTGCGCCCACCGCCAGTCCAGGGCCAACCCCCCAGGCCCATCATTTTTAAGTTGTTGAATTACTTGGATAAACAGCATATTTTATCCAAAGCCAGAAGTATTAGTGAAATGACCTGGGAGGGTAAGAAGATTTGTATTACCCAGGATCTCCCCCACTCGGTAAGGGTACGGCGTCAAGAATTTCACCCCTTGGTATCCAAGCTGGTGGCAGCCTCCAGACAGTTCAGGGTCAAGTATCCCGCTATCCTGATGGTCAAACATGAAGACAAATGGTTGTTGTACGATTCACCTACCCAAGCACTGCAAGAGCTCAAATGTATCCTTCCAGATTTAAGTAATGGGAGAAAAGCGCTTTTCATGAACAGTGAACTTGCTGTAAGGTGATTCGATAGCAAGTGGTAAGACTGTGCTGCGAGACATAGGGCATGATAATATTTCGGGTGGGACGGCATACCTAGATACATATTCTGTTTCATTAATTTGCTCATGGACCAGATATCCTTTCTTTTTTCCCGGGTGGTGCCCCACAGTAGAGTTGACTTATGAGGAGCTTATTTACAGTACCAGGTGTTGACCGCGATTTGGTGGGCCTCGAGTAATGTTACCTTTGCACCGGATTATAGCTTCAAAGTTATTCGAACAAAATTCCAGGCTAGGAGGCCTGGTTGAAGGTTTATTTTGTTTCCCTAGTGATCCTGTGGCGGTAAAGCTAGTTCAATGGCGATTATCCATTATCCGACTCCCTGTATGCATGGTGCACGTGAAGATCGGTTGCGCTCCTGACCTGGAGATGAAAGATATCTTTATTGCCTGTTATGCCCATCACAATTGTGCAATCGGGAGCGATATATATGATACTATAGCAATTGGATATGGGTTACCCATCATTGGCGAGCAACACGAAAATTGAAGGTTAATGGGCTATGTTGAGAAGAGATAGTGGCGATGTATTGAATAACTGATAACTGGGCTAATGGGTAAAATGTTGTGATTCTTAGCTCGTCCTTCAAGGAAGCTGGTTTGAAGACTGGGAGTGTTCCTGGCAGGATCCAATGGACTGATTATTTCTACCAGTACGCTGAACTGGGCCTGATGGTGGACTAAATATAAAGGATCTTTTGTACCTCCTATTTTTTTTTTCCTTTTTCTCTTCTGTATAGATGGCTTCATAGATCTGAAGCCTCTTTGAATGGACAGTGGGCACACAAGGGATTCGGGGGTTAGGTATGCAACATAGCTATTTAACGGCTTTATATCACTGATTGTACTAATTATTTAGGGTGTATGAGTGGTTTCTTACTGTTTGGGGGGCTCGGTGGTGATGGTTGTCTACGCATGGGCTGCTGAGAGGTTAATCATGTGCGTGAGATAGATGGGAGTGCGTTAATCTGAACTGGGGTAAGTTGGTTGTAGGGGGAGGGGGTAGTTTAGTTAGTTTGAAATATAGGGTAGGGGCTGTTGGGGTGGGGGGAGGGCCCATGACTGCACACTGCCAGAGTTCATCATGGATGTCAGGTAATAGAATAGCTATTGATGACTCAGTGGGGTTTTTGTATAGTCCATTGCGGACATCTTTTCTCTCTCCCGGTCCATGTTACATTAGTATAATGACATGACTAGTAAATATAACTTCATTAGTTGGAATGTCAAGGGAGCCAAGGATAGGGTCAAGAGGCACACCATATTGAGGCACCTATGACAGTTAAGGGCACAAATTGTTTTTCTCCAAGAAACTCATTTGAGGAGAGAGGATGTTACCCTCTTCAGAAGATCATGGGTTGGGCAGGCCGTGGGAGCAGGGATATCCACGAACAGGGGTGGAGTTACCATTCTCATAGCGAAAAATGTCCCTTTTAAGCTGGTCCAGGAAATATGGGACCCGGAGGGCTATTACATTATTATACATGGCCATTTAGAATCCCATCCGATACTACTTGGCTCAGTATACGGTCCAAATTGCGACTCTCCAGCCTTTTTTGTAAAGTTGCTGAGCATTGTGGTATCTGATCCTAGGAAGCTCACATTACTAGGTGGGGACTAGAATCTCGTGCTGCAAACAGACCTGGATAGATCTGGGCGTGAGCGGCTAGGGCTATCTCCAGCACAAAGAGCTCTGAAGGAGCTCATCAGAGATGCCGCCCTAGTGGACGCCTGGCGTGTTCTCAATCCGACTGTCCGGCAATATACTTTTTTCTCTGCAGCACATGGGATGTATTCCCGTATTGATTATATATTGATAAGCTCCTTTGCAGTGTCTGGGGTTAGGCAAGCAGAGATATCGGCTAGAGTATTATCTGACCATGCACCAGTTAATTTAGAATTCTGGCTAGGGGTAGGGAGCAAAAGGTCACTCCAATGGAGATTAAACACTCAAATATTGAAGGATGAAGCCTCGTTGAGGCATATAATGGATTTTATTACCTTGTTCCTTAGCAGTAACCAGGGCTCGGTAGCTAGACTGGATATGGTCTGGGCAGCCCTAAAATGCTCTTTAAGAGGTGAATTAATTAAAATGGCCGCTAAGAGAGCTCAGAAGCAAAAAGTTCAATTGGATTCCCTTTTAGTTTCTATTAAGACTTTAGAGTATGGTTTATCTCGTACCTCCTCGGTGGAGAGTTGGGCCAGGCTCCACCAGCTACAGGCTAAATATGTGGGCCTGATCTCTCAGAGGGCGGAGCTCGACTTGCAGAGATCCAAATTAAAGCAATCTTGGAAATAGGGAGAAGGCGAGTAAACGCTTGCTATGCGATTCGGCCAATTAGACTCATCGCAATTTATTACTGGATTCATGTGGAAAGTGAGGGACGAGTTTGCACTGACTCCCTAGAAATGGTGAAGGCCTTTGGCCTTTATTTTCAAGAATTGTATGCTGTGGACCCTGCTGCACGGCCTACTGACAATGACATTAGCTCCTATCTCAGTTCGGTTAAGTTACCTAAACTTGCCGATGGTGAGGCGGCATGTTTGAGTGCCCCAATTGCCATTGGAGAGATACAACAGGCTGTCCAGCAGATGTCCCTTGATAAATCTCCTGGACCAGATAGGTTCCCTAATAATTTTTATAAAGCCTGCCACTCGTTAGTGATCCCAATTCTAAAAGAGGTATTCCAGTATTGGTATGATAACGGGTTCTCGGACCCCACCTTTCAAGAGGCCATGATCTCCTTAATTTTAAAACAAGGGAAAGACCCTCTGAGTATTGACAGCTACCGTCCTATCTCCCTATTAAATACAGATGTTAAAATATTGGCTAAAGTGCTTGCGAACAGGCTCTCCAAAGTGGTTGGTAATCTCATTAGTCGCGAATAAGTGGGATTTATGGCGGGGAGGCTATCCCAGGATCACATGAGGAAATTATGGCATCTTATCACAATTGCTAGGGATTCTGATATACCAATGATACTGGTTTCGATGGACGCTGAAAAGGCGTTCGACAGGGTATCCTGGGATTTTCTTTTAGCCACCCTGTCCTCTTTTGGGATGCCAAGGGAATTCTTGAGATGGGTGCAACTTCTATATTCGTCTCCTGTGGCCCAGGTCAAGTGTAATGGGGTGTTGTCCCCACTTTTCTGGCTGTCCTGAGGAACGAGGCAAGGCTGCCCCCTGTCTCCACTGCTTTTTAACCTATACCTGGAGCCCCTACTGCGTAAGATAGCAGTGAATTCTGCTATTAAGGGTATATGTATAGAGGATGTCAGATATGCCTATTCAGTATATGCAGATGATATTCTTTTGCATATTGAAGACCCTGGGGCCTCAATCCCTGCTGTACTGGCAGAGATCGAGGCCTTTTCCAAGCTCTCCTATTACAAATTGAATAGGGCCAAAACAAAAATCTTTCCACTGAATAGTAGGGTTAATGAGGCTGAATTATTAACTTTCGGTCTCTCCTGGGAAACAAAGTCTCTTACATATCTAGGTATTAATGTCCATAATGGACTGAATACCATAAGAAGGGACAATCTGGACAATTTAATCAAAGTGATTATGGGAGACATGGAGAGGTGGAGATTGCTCCCCCTTTCCTTTTGGTGAAGATTAAGTGTCATAAAAATGAATGTGCTACAAAGGATCTTATATCCTCTCGGCATGCTAGATATGTATTTACCGAAAGGCTGGTTCTCCAAACTGCAAAGTGCAGTCAGTCGCTTTGTATGGAACCAGAAAAGAGTCCGTAGATCTTATCTTAAATTAACAGCCCCAAAATCAAGAGGCGGATTGGCTGCCCCATCCTTTTTCCTATATTATGCTGTGCAGCACAATAGCAAACTGGCCTATTGGGATAGAGGGAGTAACCACACAGGATATACACCATTATGGTTAGACATAGAGAAGTGTCTATCAGCGCGAGCTAAATGCTCACTGTTGGCCCTTTTATACATCTCCCAATCAGCTACTCCTAAGTTGCTTAGAAATAACCCCATGGGATGGTCATTAAAGGCCTTGCACCAGATACAAAGGCACATCGCAATCAGGTGGTACCACTCAACTAGCCAACCCGTTGAGGGCAATCCGAATTTCAAGATCGGGGGAGCACTGCTGTCTCCCACGTTCTGGCCTCAGTTAACTCGTTTTAAGGTATCAGACGTGTGGTTGAGAGGAAAGTGGCTTCCTCCTGGTCAGTTGCAAGTGCCTTTAAATGTCTCACCTAAGGAAACATTTAAGTATCTGCAAGTCATCAATGCCCTAACCTCCTTCTTCTCTCAGGACACGCCGGTAGTGCTGGGGGATAGGGACTTAACTACTATTTTACATATAGCCTCCCAGCCACGTTCAGTTTCAAATGTGTATAAAACCCTGCAGGTCTGGGATGCTGGATTACCGGTAGGGGTTTGTTATTACTGGACTAAGGAACTGGGAATTCCAGAGGAGCCCAACCTCTGGAAGAAAATTTGGCTTTCCATGTATAAATTTATAAAGCAAGATAGGTTGAGGGCAGTACAATTTAGTATATTGCATAATATATATCTAACTCCCGCTCAGCTCTATAAATATGGAACAGCGACCACATCCCTCTGTGGGAGGTGTAAAGGGGATACTGGTACGTTATATCACATGATCTGGGCATGTCCTCAGATTAAGGCCTTTTGGCAGTCTATTAAAAATACCCTTGATCCTATCCTTGGCTTGGAAACCTTGTTCACCCCTAGGGTATGTTTGATTAGTCTCTTTCCAACCGGTACGTCTAAGGCTAAAAGGGCACATATGTCACTTATAGCTGCAACAGCTAAGTTAGTAATTATGAGACATTGGGTGAGTGACCAGGTTTCCACTTTGATGGAATGGTACAGGGAGTGCACCTTGGCTTTACAATTGGAACGACAGATAGCATATATGCGAGACGGGACTAGAGCATATACATCACTATGGGGTGTTCTTGAGGCACTCATGGCAATGTGGAAGCAGTGAGACCCTAGTCTATTCTAAGGTGGACGGATGGGGACTTGATAATGTGTGTAGTCATGGGAGGGGGGGAGGTAGAGGGAGGGTGGGAGGTTGTTTATGTATTTATGTCCTGCTCATTATTCTTCAATGTGTAACTGGAGATATGTTTCTTATTGTTAAACTAATAAAACTTGTTTAATAAAAAAAAAAAGAATGCATGGGATAGACATAAAGGAATTCTGAAGGTCAGGGATAAGGGGCAACAGACTTCGAGGAAAACATAAACTGAACTTACAAGCTCAAATAGGCAGACTGGGTGGGCCATAGGCCCTTACCTGCTGACACTGTCTATGTATCTATGTATCTGCATACATTATCGGCTGACCAGCAGCCCAGATAATTGTGTGGGGGGTCACTGGGGGTACACTTCCTGGTTGGGGCATGAAAGCTCCTGTCCTCTGACTATCTACTTTCGCAGCTCCTACACTGATGTGCCAAGACCCATTCTGCAGCTCCTCAAGCCTGAGTCATGAAGCTGCTTATGTATAACATCCTTGGGTCAAATCCCAATGGCCCATGTCTAGGGCCTTATCTGTGAGGATTCACTTGGTCTAAGTCAACATGTGTGGGAGGGAACTGAAAATGGCCCCCCTCGGTACCTTACTTGGCAGAAACTTTTGCTGAGGCAATTATATCCACCTCTTCCCCACTATGGTGTGCTTGTTTGGCTGAGAAGTCCAAACATTTGTAGACCCCAAAGGGAAACACGCACCATAACACTGCTCTTTGGCCAGAACAGAGCACATGAGCTAAGGAGGGAAGTTAAGCTCCCACTAACTGAATATAATAAGGGTCCGTTATCTAAGGAGCCCAAATTTTGACCCACCTGTGGGGGGGTCCTATCTGTAGCTAAGGTGCCAAGCCACAGGGGATATCCAAAGGCTCTCAAAATTGCCTCAGATCCCAGAAAATTGTAAAGTATAGGGGCCAACATAGCTCCAACCTGTATATGGGGGCCCAAGTAGACATCCAGTAAATATGCAACTCTGCCCTGGTGGGCAGTGTCTGCCTGCGTGTGACAAAATTAAACAGGCGCTTGCCTCATGGGGGCCTTAACTTGAGATAACTTTAAGTGGCCAGAAACATGGCTAACAATCGGCAAGGCATGAGGGCCCTTGCAATTTTGAGGAGGGCTTGAACTGTTAGAACATGCTACAATCTTACCCTCCTGGAAAAGAGGAGGGTGAATTTACTAGCCCCGACATTCAGCCCATTAGACTAACTACCCCTCTCCCAACCGGGACAACATTAATCTAATGGAAACTCACATTAGTCCCGTGCAGGAGGGTTCCAGATAGTTAAGACTGAGGAAAAGAAAAAAACTGCATCAAGCACTGGAGTAGTGCAGTGTCAACCCTCCTGCACATTGTCAGGTGGAGGTAGTGGGAAGGCTCCCAGTGGTATCAATGGACCTCCTGGTGGTTGGCTTATGATAGGCCCTGTGGCACAGCACCTTCCACCTCGTCATCCCAGGAATGGGCCCATTCCTTTGAATTCTCTGCCATGGGAACTGCAGAGCATCTAGGAGGCAGAGGTGGGTGATACGGAGGGTCATCCATGGGTAAATCCATAAGTGCCACAAATCTGTTATTCCCCATATGTGTGATATTTGAGCCTAAGGAGGCATCCGAGTCGGGGCACACACTGCAGCTTTTGGATTTGAGCCTAGGGGTTTTGTCAACATGGGTCCCTTCCTCCCTCTGCCTACTTCTGTTTTGCTGCTTACCTTTTGGTATGCCGATGGAAGGATCCTGCTTGGGTTGTTGACGTCTGGGTGGGGATGCAGGGACTGGAATCACTTGCCTCTGTTTTCTCTCAGTTGGCTGGTAATCCATAGGGGTAGAGTTTGCAAGGGCTCCCGGGGCAAGCACTTGGGTTAAATCCCAATACTGACACACTAATATAGCATGAGGGGGGTGCTGCACTCCTGAGGTGCTGTCTTTTGGATGAGACATTAAACCAAGGTCCCATCTGCCTGTTCTGGTGGTAGTTCAGGTGGATGCTGTACAGACAGTTGGTGAGATCCCATCTGGAGTACTGTGTGCAGTTTTGGAGACCTCATCTATGCAAGGACATAGACAGGATGGAAGCAGTCCAGAGGAGGGCAACTAAAATGGTGCATGGTCTGCATCAGAAACCATATGAAGAGAGACTGAGAGAGCTTAATATGTATACCCTTGATGAAAGGAGGGACAGGGGGGACATGATAGAAACGTTCAAGCACCTGAAGGGAATCAACAAAGTCCAGGAGGGTAGCATCTTTCAGAAAAAGAGATGTGTAAGAACAAGGGGGCACAATTTAAAGATAGAGGTGGGACGGCTCAGGGGTAATGTGAGGAAATTCTTTTTCACAGAGAGAGTGGTGGATACATAGAACCTCCTTCCTGGGAAGGTTGTTGGGTCTAAAACAGTGGGGGAATTCAAACATGCATGGGACAGACATAAGGCAATTGTAGTGGAGGTGGCAGGAAGTAGGCTGTTGATTAACTAGAATCTGCAGCTTATCCAGTAGGTAGGGAAATGGGCAGACTGGGTGAGCCAAGTGGTCCTTATCTGCTGTCAAAGTCTATGTTTCTATGTTTCTATCCCATGGTACTTCTCGAAAAGAGTAGGGTAATTTCCCAAGTGCCCTGGCCAAATTTCCCCCCATTCACTAAAAATACCACCAACACCTTAATCTGGTTCAAGGTCAATTGGCACTCATCTGTATCCCCCTGCCCTGGGTTGTGCCTGAACATAGGTAGAATTTGTCTAGTGCACTTACCCAGTCAACAAAAACTAAATAAATAAATAAATAAGCCTCTCCCAATTCCGCCTAGGGGCATAAGCCATAAGGAAATGTTTGTTGGCCTCAGGAGTATTGAAGAGCTTGGGTGTCCCATTAATCACTATGCGGAGTGTGGCCAGGTACTGCAGAGAGTACTCCATCCCAATTTCTGCACAGGTCTTTCTTGCCTGCATGAAGGCCCTTCTCCATGCAGACACCTCTTGCAAGAAGTTGGTGAATATCTGTATTTTGGGCCCCCTCTAGCTCAGCTCTTTCTGTTGTCTGGCTAATCTGGTGATCATTTCCCAGTCTTGAAACCTAAGGAACCAGGCAAGTTTAGTGCATGGGTGGCCCCCTGGGGCAGGCCGGGGGGCTAGAGTCCTGTGTGCCCAATCGATCTCAGGTGGTTCTCCCTTGGGCCAACCCAGTAGTGATAGCATCTTTCTCTGAAGGTATAATACAGTGTCCTTTTTCTCGCAGCCCTCCGGAAAACCCATGAAGTGGAGATTATTCCAGCGACTGCGGTTTTCCAGATCTTCAACCCCGGACAAAAGCACTTGAATTACGTGGTCCTGTTCTTTGAGGTATGCGTCTGCTTTATGTTGGTGATGCTCCATCTTGGCCAGCCTGTGGTCCATGACACAGGCTCTTTGGGATAGCTCGGGAATGTCCACCGAGTGCTGTTTAGTAGTGAGGTCCATACTATCCACTTACTATCCAACAAGTATGTAATGACACCCTTATCCATGTAACAAAGCTTGAAATGGCATCTTTAGTTCATGTCTCCAATGTACAATTCAATTGCTTGTTTCATGTACACTCTTCTCCACTGTACCCTCCCCCACCAGGTCGCACCATGAGACAAGCATCTTGTTGCTCAGTGTGCCTCTCCTGGTGAAACATTTACAATAAATAAATATTTGTGCAGGAGCTTCCGAGAACATCTGTCTGATTTCTTGCAGATTTAGTTGTGATGGTGGAGGCACCACGGAATCCATCTCAGGGATCCCCTCGTGTATGTAAGCCTCTTCTAGGAAAATAGCAAGGACTTGGCCAGAACTTTTGACTACCAACAGCCCGGAACACGAAACAGGAGTCGATCAAAAGGTACTCTCAAGTTTGTTAACTACTAGTAGGATTATCTTTCTAGCTGCAGAATAGATGGAGCAATTATCAGATTTTTTTCAGAGTACCAGGGAGCTAGCATTTCCGGTGTCCATTCACCTCGGCTATTGGCCACGCCCCCCCCATTATTCGCATTGTAGATACTTTCTGTGCATTATAATTATAATGGGACTGGCAGCATAGCCTAGAGGTTAGATTAACAAGCTGTGAATGAGCTTGGTACTTCTAGAAGACCTGAGTTTGTTTCCCACAACATATGAATATACCAAGAAGCCAGCAGAATAAGGCCATTTTGGTCTATCTAGTCTGCTGGTATTGCAGGGTCCATAGCTTAAGCTACTGACCCTGACCCCCTCCCCAGTCCTCCCAGCCTTTTCATCTACCCCTCCCATGACCCTCAGTTTCCCCTTCTGTCTATCCCAGCTTCTCTTGAAGATGCCCACTGTCTTCAGTGAGATGACCTCTTCCGGCAGTGCATTCCAACTGGCCACCACCCTCTCCATGAAGAAGTGCATCCTAACCTCCGTCCCTCCTAAACCTTCCCCTTCCCCAGCTTTAGACTGTGTCCCCTTATGATATGGTTGCCACTTAGCTTAAAGAGACCCTCCCTATCCATCCTATTCATTCCCTTCAAGTACTTGAAGATCTCAATCACATCTCCTCTCCTCCAGGGAGTACGTGTTCAGGGCCTCCAACCTCTCTTCATATGCTTAACCCTGTTGACCCACAATCATCATCGCTACCCTCTTCTGGACTGTCTCTAGCTGGTTCATGTTCTTTTTAAGGTGTGGGCACCAGTACTATACCCCATACTCCAGATATGGCCTCACCAGCAACCTCCACTTGCATACTGCGTGACTCTCAGCGAGTCATTTAACCACCCCAGTGCTCCTGGGTCACACCTGAAAACAGGCGCTTGTGTCTAGTGGGCACTAGCTGGTTATCAAAGAATTAAAAAAAAAAAAAAATTTCTGTTGAAATATTTTTTGTCAACGTTACTGTAACTGTTTGCTTGTACCCTGGACTTCATTAAAATTAACCCTGCGCAATGAAATTTATCCTGGAAAAGAAATAAATGCCGTTACTAAAAGTGCAAACTGAAAACTGCTGGGTGGGCAGAGGGGGACAGTGAAAAAGCAGGGATACTGAATGAATATTTCTTCTCAGTATTCACAAAAGAGGAGGGGGAAGTGCCTAATCCAATTAACAGAAGCACTCTTGATAGGGGTGTCGATCCCAATCCTTTCACAGAAGAAAGGGTTCTGCAAGAACTCCTAAAACTGAAGGCGGACAAAGCAATGGGGCCTGATGGAATTCACCCCAGAATTCTAAAAGAATTAAGGGGGGAACTAGTGAAACCACTGACTACTCTTTTTAACAAATCACGGGAGGATGGTGTGGTACCCGAGGACTGGAGGAACACGGATGTGATTCCCCTTCACAAAAGTGGGACCAAGACAGAGGCAGGAAACTACAGACCTGTCAGTTTGACCTCTGTGGTAGGGAAAGTGATGGAGTCACTTCTGAAGGAAATAATTGTTGAGTACCTAGAGGCCAGTGAGGCACAGGACCCAAACCAGCATGGCTTCACAGCGGGAAGGTCATATCAGATGAATCTAATAGATTTCTTTGACTGGGTGACCAAAGTAGTAGACCAAGGAGGGGCTGTGGACATGGTCTACCTAGACTTTAGCAAACCATTTGACACAATCCCACACAAAAGATTAATAGTCAAATTAACCAGCCTGGGAGTGGGTCCCAGGGCGGTAGCCTGGGTAAAACATTGGCTGGACAACAGGACACAGAAGGTAATTGTAAATGGAGAAAGAGGGGTTACTAGTGGGGTACCGCAGGGTTCAGTACTGGGTCCAGTCCTTTTTAATGTCTTTATAAGTGACATTGCAGAGGGACTGGAAGGAAAAGTATGCCTCTTTGCAGATGACACAAAGATCTGCAATGGGGTTGATACACAAGGCGTGGAAAGGATGAGAAGGGACATGGCAAGGTTGGAGGAATGGTCAGAAGTATGGCAGCTAGGATTCAATGCAAAGAAGTGCAAAATAATGCACCTGAGAAACAAGAACCCAGGGGAAGATTACACAATGGCGGGGTAGTAATAACAACCAAAAAGGAAAAGGACCTGGGGTAATCATATCTAATGACCTTAAGGTTAGCAAGCAATGTGAGAAGGCAGTAGGGAGGGCTGGGGTATACTGGGATGCATAGGGAGAGGCATCACCAGCAGAAAACAGGAAGTTGTTATCCCTCTGTACAGACAGTTGGTGAGACCACATCTGGAGTACTGCGTCCAGTTCTGGAGACCCCATCTCCGCAAGGACATAGACAGGATGGAGGCAGTCCAGAGGAGGGCAACTAGAATGGTGTAGGGTCTGTAAGAGAAGCCATATGAGGAGAGAGTAAAGGAGCTTAATATGTATACCCTTGAGGAAAGAAGGGAGAGGGGGGACATGATAGAAACTTTTAAGTACCTCAAGGGAATCAACAAAGTCCAAGAGGGTAGCATCTTTCAGAAAAAGAGATATGCAAGAACAAGGGGACACAATTTAAAGATAGAGGAGGGCAGTTCAGGGGCAATGTGAGGAAGTATTATTTCACAAAGAGGGCAGTGGATGCATGGAACAGCCTTCCTGAGGAGGTTGTGGGGTCTAAAACTGTGGGAGAATTCAAGAATGCATGGGACAGACATAAGGCAATTCTTGTGGGGGGTAGGAAGAAATAGGCTGTTGGTTAACTAGGATCTGCGGCCTATCCTGTAGGTAGGGAAATGGGCAGACTCGGTGGGTCAAGCGGTCCTTATCTGCAATCAAAGTCTATGTTTCTATGTTTCTAGATCCAACCTAACTCTGTCTGAAGTTCTGAGTAGATTACAGAATATGGCACCTTTGTAGAACAATATGGTGACCGAAATTCAGAAACAGGATTTCATAAGCAGCATAATTACTTTTATTATTTTATTAATTAAGATTATAGTAATAAATTGATCAAATCTTTTCAGGATTGATCTGACCCCCACTGATTTTTAAACAAAATCATTATGTTTTATAGCTTTCAGAATTAATCTCTTTCCCAAATCTCATCCTCTATTTTGTCTTGTAAAGGTTGTTTCGAGTCCTGTAGTTCTTCCAAAGATTTCTCACATTAAATGATGAAGAACAAGACTTCTTAAAGGTGCTTCTAGTTCTGTGTTTCTTTCAAAGTGCTCTCACATTAATTATAAAATGGGTACAAAATCTGCTGAACTGTGATTGGCTGAAACAAGTTTTCCAGCTGTACCCTTATCGGGATATAACTATACAAGCAGCACTAGTTGTGCCAACCAGAGCCCCACTACACAACGGTATCAGTGTGCCACCATCAGCAAAAACTTGTGTCAGATCACCATGATCACTTAACAAAGCATGAAGTCAGTCACTCAGCCCTCCCAGCTGCCCATTCATGAGTAACAACAACCCCAATTTAAATCCCATGCAAGCACCTTATGTCTCATAATGCACCTGAGGCATGCTGTAATCAGGCCATAACCCACACCTCACTGTGTCTTATTAAATATGCATAAGCATAAGCACATGCCCAATATCACGGTTCCACTTTCGGAGCACTTTTAAAGTACTTTTTAGCCCCAGTTTCTAAAAAGTATTTTGTTTTCTTCAGAAAGCAGTTCGATGTGGGCCCCTCATCCACAGGTCTCCCGCTCATCATCGTCCCCGCACCTCCACAGCATGTCCACTCCACAGTACCATGCTGGCCTGTTAAATTACTGCCTAGTGTCTGGTCATGGCTGTAGCTGCATTCCTAAAGCCCCCCCACACACAGTGCCCTGTAGTCTAAACCCTAATGCTCTCATTACTAGCGGCATCTCATTACGAGTGCTGCTGCTTTCTAATTTGAAAGATGTGGTCCCGGGACACGGTCACTCTGAGAAACATGATGAAACAGAAAGCCACTCTGAACTATGGTGGCTACAAAGGGACATGCTTGCAAACAGGCACGGTCCCAAATAAAAGCAGAACATCCACAGGAAAATGAAAATGAAACAAAAAAATGACAGAAAATTTAAAATATTGTGTGCTGGGGGGGAGGACTAATCTCAGCAGCACTATTGACCTACCCCCTTGCTACCTTCTGCTGACCCACGGCTCCCACCCCCTAAATCGCCTATGGAAAATGCTAAAAATACTGTTTACTTGACTTAAGCACCTGTTTAACTTTGTGATTCCTGCTGTCCCTGTACCCCATGTATGTTACCCACTCCCTGACCTGTACCTACTATTAATCTACTGTACCCCAATGTTTATGTATGCACTCAATGTAACTTAATATGTATTTGACTCAATTCTACTGCATTTTACATCTATGTATGTAGTCATTGTAACTAACTCCGGGTCACCCATGAAAAAGGGATCTCTTGTCTCACTGGGCTTACCCGGTTACCAAAAGCCCTCTACTGGCAACAGAGCCAGTATCAAATACACCACAGTACAGTAATAGGGGAACATATTTTTCCTAACACCAGTATTAAACAGTTCATTTTTAAAACATTTTGGACATTTTCTTTCTTCAATTTTTTTTTTTTTAATATTTACTTGGAGACCCATTTTATAAGTGCAGTAAGACACTCCGAGGAGTGGGTTATGGCCAGATAAGAGCACTTCCCAGGTGCTAAAGGTACTCGGCACAAGCGCCTCATGCCTCTTAATGTACTTGGGGCATGCTCTTATCAGGCCATAACCCAGACCTCATTGTGTCTTATTGCTTGCATAATGAAGTCCAAGATGTCTCAAAGGTGTGTCGAATTCTGTAGTTCTTCCCAAGTTTTTTCATGTTAATAATGTAGGCCAAGATTTCTTTCCATCTTGCTGTATTTTGTTCAGCAGTTCCTGTACAAGAGCCGCAGCAATGCCTTGCCCTCATCTTTTACTTTGGTTATTACATGATTATATTACTGACCTTCTACTTCTAGTAAAAAAAAAATGCCACTGTGACAAACATGCCTTGTGTTCCCAAGAACATATGGTAGGCCTTGGAACTGTATTCTCTGAGATGCCCAGAAATCCATCTCTGCCACTGTCATGCCTCTTATTGCCCAGGGGAGGGCTGTGACTTTCACCTGAAAGATGTTCCTCTCATCTTATTTTAGGACATGCTGAACAAACAAAATGAAAAGTTTTCCATGTGTCCCTCTTTGCTTTCATGCCAGGCATATAACATTCTTTGTAGAGTTTGGGTGATTTGCAGCAGAAGTTTAGAACTGACAGGCAAACAGAATATTTATTATTTTATGCAAGAGCGGTGTGTTTCCGTAACAAAAAAAAAATAACCTATCGTACTTCAACATTGTAGATTGGCTTACACTTACAGATGTGTTGGAAATAACTTGCTTTAAAGAAGTGTGATGCTATTTCAGAAATGCAGCTTAGCCCTATTGTGTGTTTTTGTTTGCTCTGTACACTGAACTGGAAGCAAAAGAAGAAGTATTGATTCCTATATGCATGCCTGTGTACTGCAACGCAGCTCACATTAAATTCCCATGCCAGTGAGTTGTTTTTACATTTTTTTGACGTTGGCAATGCATTGGAAACTCACACTTGTTTTGCAGTACTTTACCAGCTCAAAAAAACCTTTATGAAATGGTTTTGCACCTCAGCTGGCATACATTTGTGGCTCTGTCATTGAAAACTGAGTTTTAAGGGCCCTTTACATGGTGCCCTACTCACATCCCAGTGGTCCCCAGTCGCTTGCTCTGCTCTATCCACACCACTACTTTCTGTGTCTACACTGCAGAGGATTTCACCGATCTCGTGGTTCTTTCAGCATTTTCCTCCATCTCTCCAGTCAGCCGTGAATCTGAGACGTCTGTGTTGGGGAGGAGGGTGGCGTAAGTGGTTCACTTTATATATTCTACCCAAGTTCAGCCAAATATATCTTCACATGCTGGAAAGAAAGCTGAACTTGGGAAAAATAGTTATGTAACCCTCTACAAATGGGGGTTCCCGAAAAGTCTTCCTTGAGCTTGCCTAAATGCTCACTGCCAGGCTGGTGTTCTGCATTTAGCAGTTTAAATGGTGTTGAGAAAGAGTGCCTGTGGAGCCTCTATGTACTGTTGCTTTAAGAGCTGCCTAGTTTGCAGTAATATTAGTCTGAAGGGGGGGGCTAAGTGTTTTTATGCTCGAGTATCACCCGGGCTGCTGGGAAATAGCTCCATTTCTGCCATCGCTAATTATGCAGAGGGAGCTCTGTTAAAGGATGTAACTATTTGCTGAAAATAATTCCTAGTGATAATGATGTAACCCCTAGATGGTGCTATCCCAGGGGCTACTACCCCTGCCTGATTTGCCACTAACAGGTTGAGGGGCCTGGATCCAATGGCGGGTGCCTCCACCCAGAGGTCAGGGTTTACAATAGTTAAACTAACTTGGTCACAGCCCTCTGGGACACTGCAACCCCCCTTTCTTCCGACTAGTGGCCCACACAATACATCAGAATTACCTTTACAGTATACACTTACCCCCAGGACTGGTTCCGGCACTGGGACCTCCTGTGAAATAAGATACATTGCAACAATCACAGTACAGTACTTTAACATAGACAAATACCTCAGGCAGTATAACTTTGCTGAAACAAGCAGCTCTGATTTATTTAGGGGGATATAACAAGGACAGGGGGAAATCAGGTTAATTAGCTTATCGCTCTACTCATCTACCTATGGCTCTGTGCACAGGCCTATCCCTATCAGTTACTGTCCCTGGGTACCCAAGCCCTAGTGGCTAGTCCAAACCGTGGCAGCTGGTAGGGCCCTTTCACAGAGAAAAGGAAAATTAAACAGTCAGCAGTACAGTAATTCCATTTGGATTTAATGTGGCAATTCAACAGGAGTGACCCTGAATTAGTACTCACGACCTCCAAATAATAGGGTCCTTCAATGTCAGCAGGGCTACTCTTGAGCTCCAAGAGACTCCTCACACATTTATATGGTAAACAGTCACAGGCAAAAGTCACTTAATGGCAGCAGGATTCACTTGAGGTACACAACCTCTTCACACATTTATATGGTAAAAAGAAAGCACTATACCAGGCAGGCTGCATCTGTATCCCGATCGCAATTACTGCACAATACCGGGAGAACACACAGCAGATTCAGTTCCTGACAGACCGAGTGCAATTCAAGCAATTTCTCCAGTCTTCTACAGGGTGAGCCTGGTTTCTACTCTTCAGATATCCTTTGATTCTCTTCACAGGACGGATTCAGTCCTAACAAGCTGCAGACGGAACTCTGGACCTTACATGTTTTTGACTAAAACTGTGCACTGAAGGAGCACAGGGTTTCTTTTCCCTTCACTGCCAAAGCTCAACTGAAACTCCAACAGACAAAACCGGCACTTCCTTTGAGTTCCTCCCAGTTCTCGACTGGATTGGCTGTCACTCACAATAGACTGCTGCTGTTGGTCCAAAAAGGCACGAAGTCTAAACTACATCTCCCAGAGTCACTGCCCATACAATCCTCTTGTGGCTGGCTCAGATTATGAGTCCAAGTTCTGATTCGTCCAAGGCACCATTTTAGAGCTAGCTTACCCACACTGATTGGTCCAGTTCAGCAGTTCAAAACCAGAATGGGGAACTAGGCAGACACAGTTCTGACTGCAAAGAAAGCAGGTTAGACAAACTGTAATTTCATTATTACTGTAAATGATTTCTGGCAAACAGTTACATCTTTCAGATAGGTTCCTTTGCACTCCTAGTGACTGCAAAATGGAGTGAATTGGCAGCAGCTCGAGTGGTACTCAAACAGAGAAGCACACAGTCCCCATACAAACTAATTATGTCTGCAAGCAGACAGCTCTTAAAGAGACAGTACCAGAGGTTCTAAAACACTCACTGATAAATGGCTTAAACGCCAAACACCATTCAGGCTTGGAGCATTCAAGCAAGCTCCTGGAAGTCTTTGGGAACCCCATTTGCAGGGGGGTTACACCCTTCCTGGCCTGGGAAAGCTTGACGTCCGCGTCAAGCAAGTACCCCCATAAGTTTCAACTGCAACCATATACATTTGCATTAGGCTCACACATGTAATCATCAGTCAATATATCATTTTACCAAGAACACATTTCTGAAACATTGCAGTACGTCACTCTTTACACAGTATCACACACATTGTACCATAACTCAAGTTATTACCTCTTGTACATGAAACCTGAAGAGGGGCCTTCCTATCAGTTACCTTGGGGCTGGATGGGGCAAGGGCACCATACTTAGAGGGCAACACAAGTAACTTGAGTTAGCACTGACGCTCAGTTTGGGCAATGAGCTCGGGACACATACACTCCTTTATGGACAACATTGAGAGGCAAATCCACAGGCCTCTCAAGTGAATCATAACTGAGGTGCACCACAGGCTTTACAGCTCGACCAGTCTTTCTGGGGGAACTGTTACAGTCTCTGCACTCTGAGCCTCATTTTCAGCATTGTCCTCACTTGTCAGGGAGTCTCCATGGGGTAGAGAGGCTGAACTTGGGGCACTTTCAGCTCCAGGAGTTGCAGTTTCTGAGTCCACAACATTTGGCTCGCATGGAGAGCTTTGGACACTGGCAGTGGACTGTCAGGGCACTCAAAATACTCTTCTTGTTCTGGTGTATCACCAGTCTGCCCCAATCTATCATTTCCTCCCTGAAAGCTCAAACAGTTCAACCATGCACAATGATTCCATTTCATCTGATCTGATGCTTTGCACTTCACTTTCTGGGAGCATTGGCTCCAGGGATGAAGTTGGGGCTTGACAGTCCAGAAGGCCCAGCTTTGTCTCCAGTATTGACTAGGGATTGCCCCAAACAATTGACTCAGTTCGTAAGAAGGATAGTATTCAAAGTCACTCTCACTTTCTTCCGATATGGACTGACAGTCATGCTCAACTGGGACTTGTGGAGGGGAACACTTTAACTTTGCTTCTGTAGGTGCAGACTTTCTTGATCTTTTCAGCAGCAGCTCTAGTCACTGGTCCAGAGGGGCATCTTCTAGGGGCTCAGACTCAATTAAGATTTGTCCAATGGGCAGTAAATGATTTCTATGCATTGTTTTTACATCTTTTGAATTATTCTCAGGCCTTACTTTGTACACTGGCAGATCATCTAGTTTGCCCACTACAATGTGAGGAGATGGTGCCATCTGTCAGCAATCTTGTGCTTGCCATGCAGTCCCAGATTTCTTAGCAATACCCGATCTCCCTCCTGGAGTTCCTGTGCTTTCACCTTTTATCATACCTTTCTTTGTTGGCCAGATTTCTTTTGGCAGCCATGGTTTGAGCCAGTTGGTACGCATGAGTTAGCTGGGCCTTTAACTTTGCACATACTGTAAATAGTTGTCAGCTTGAACCCCATCAGGAGAGACCCCAAAACACACATCTACTGGTAGTCGAGCTTTCTTCCAAACATCAGGCGGTAGGGGAGAACCCAGTGGCATCACTTTTGGTGCAGTTATAAGCATGTACCAGGGTGCTAATTTGTTGGCTCCATCTAGGCTTGTCCTTTGGGTGCAGGGTGCCTAGCATATCTAGCAAAGTGCGGTTGAAACGCTCAGGCTGTGGGTCCCCCTGGGGTGGTAAGGAGTGGTTCTGGACTTCGCACTCCCCACAGAGAAAGCATCTCTTTGATCAGACGACTTCAAAGTCTCTCCCTTGATCAGAATGGATTCTTTGTGGAGCCCCATAGTGAACAAAAAGTTTTCTACAAGTACTTTGGCTACAGTGGATGCTTTCTGGTCTTTGGTGGGAAAGCTTGGGCATATCTCGTGAAATGGTCAGTGACCACCAGCACATTACTGATATTTCTTTGATCTGACTCCAAACTCAGAAAATCAATACAGACCAGCTCCATGGGTGCACTGGTGGTTATGTTAACAAGAGGGCAGCCCTCTGGAGCAAAGCTTTCTCTGTAAGCAGCGACTACAAGTTTGAATGTGTTGCTCCACATCAGCCCCATCTTAGGCCAATAGAATCTGGATCTCACCAAGTCAAGTGTTCTGTCTATACCAAGGTGCCCCATGTGGTTGTGCAAGGACCTCAGTACTGAGTCTCGAAGGCAGTGGGCAGCACTAGTTGTTGTTTGTCTACTTGTCCCCTCTGTCTACTGTTTCTCTGTATAACAGTTTATTGATCAGTTTCAACTTAGGACCTTCTTTGTATAACAGTGCAGTTCTCAAATCAGTGGAGTAATTTGGACACATCTTTTCCTGCATAGAGGGCTTCTAAAGCTGCTTTGATCATGGGATCGCGGGATTGAGCCCGCCGAATACTGTCATTGTCCAGCTGAGGCAGTGCACCAATGTCTATTGCAGAAAAGTGGCAATAAGCAGCAGGTATGCAATTCTCAGAGGGTCCCAAGCAATCCACCATGCAGTCCACTGCGTCCGTGGACATTTGTTCCTCCCTGTCAAACTTCCAGCAGAGTGCCCGAATGTCAGGTTCTGCCAATCGGACCCAATCATTCTGGGAACAGGCCTCCGGGAGAGAGCATCAGCATCTATGTGGTTCAGACCTGCTCGGTATTCGAGAGCATAGTCATATGTAGATAATGCAGAAAGCCACCTATGGCCAGTGGCATCCAACTTAGCTGAGGTCTGCACATAGGTCAAAGGATTATTGTCAGTTTTACTAGTATTTTAGCCCCATACAAGTACTCATGGAATTGGTCAACAATAGCCCACTTCAAAGCTAGGAACTCTAACTTATGTACAGGATAGTTCTTTTCGGATGGGGTCAGGCTTCTACTGGCAAAGGCCACTGGTCTCAGGCCATTCTCGTGTTTGGTACAACACAGCCCCCAACCCTTGCAAGCTAGCATCAGTGTGCAGGACGTAAGGTTTTCTTGGATCGGCATAGGCCAGCACTGGAGCATGGGTAAGTTGATATATGATCTCATGAAAAGCAGTCTCACAATCAGGAGTCCAGCGGGCCCCAAATACTTCACTCGGATGAAAATACACTCTTTCAGTCTTGAGGGACGCTGACTTTTGGTATTTTTTGTGGGTTGGGGGATACCCTTGAGTAAGGTTAAGTAAAGGGCGGATCACTCTTGAATAGTCCTTGATGAAACGCCGATAATAACCACAGAATCCCAGGAATCTTTGCAGTTCTTTTAGATTTTTGGGCTGTGGCCAGGTGGTCAAGGCCTCAACTTTACTTGGGTCGGTCTCTATTCCCTCGGTGGATACTATGTGTCCCACATACTTTACTGATGTTTGAAAGAATTGACACTTATCAATGGACAGTTTAAGGCCAAAGTCCTCCAGTCGGTCCAATACCTTAAATAATCTGCTCTCATGTTCCTCCAGTGAGCTGCCAAACACAATAACATCATCTAGGTATACCAGGCACTCTAGTAAGTTCATGTCCCCCACTGCACGCTCCATCAATCGTTGAAAAGTGGCTGGGCACCTGAAATCCCTTGAGGCATCCTCATGAATTCATAGAAGCCAAGCGGACAGATAAAGGCTGTCTTCTCACGGTCCTCTGGGGCCATCGGGATCTGGTAGTACCCACTGCGGAGATCCAGCACAGAGAACCACTTGCTCCCGCTTAGGCAGTCCAAAGCATCCTGAATGCGGGCATTGTGTACTGATCAGGGATAGTCCGCGGTTTAAGGTGCGATAATCCACACATCCTTACTGTTCCATTCTTTTTCCTCACTACCACAATGGGAAGCATAAGGGCTTCTGGATTCTTGTATTACACCAGCAGCTAACATCTCTTGCAGATGCCGCCTCACATCATCTATGTCAGCAGGTGCCAGGCGTCGAGACCTCTCACGAAATGGTCTTTCATCATGCAGCCGGATATTGTGCTCAGCTCCTTGCACATCCTCATCCCATTCCTTTAAAGAAAACACCTGGTCTCTGGGCAAGCTTCTCACTGATCCTCACTTTCCATTCAGCTGGCAGCGGGAGTCGCCAAATCAAACAAGTCAGGCGTTACTCTGTCATTCTTCCTTGAACTCTTGCTGCTGGGTAGCACTGCAGTGTCTGCACAATGCACATTAGCCAGGATGCAACCTCTATTTACTCGAATGTCTCTTTCAGACACATTATGAACTTGGACCATTACCCTTCTGGCATAAGCATGGGCTCTAGCGGGCAAAATACTAGGCTTGACCAGCAGTCCCTCTGGCAATTTTCCATCGCCTGGTGCATCCAACATTAATATTTTATTCTTAACATCCTTTCTGATACGGACCTCTCCCTGTAAGGTACACTGGGCATTTGGCGCCAGGATCAGAGACTCAGGATCCTTCTTCCATACAATTCCGACCGTTCCTCTGGTTCTATTTTTCAGCATCTCTCTGTGCCTCATAGGCCTTCTTAATTAAAGCCGGAACTCTTAAAGCTCTACTAGTCTTTGACCCTGTTTTCATAACACAACTGTGCCAGCCTTCCGAACATATGAGCATTTGTTCCAATCAACAAAGGGACACCATCATACAGTCCAGTGGGGGACACACTAAGGCTAGGGTCTCTACTTGTTCGGCCACTCCAGCCACGGAGGTGGGGAAAGACAGCCAAATTCGGATATACCCGAATAGGGGTAGGCCTTCTCACTTAACCCCATACATGCAGTCCTTCTAATGGTTGTAAGGGTACGCCTGACAAATGCTTTGATACCAATCTTGGAACATAATTGTCACTTGGGAGCCACTGTCTAATACAGCTCTTGTAGACACTCCATTCACTTTACAGTGGTCTCCATGGAGGGACCCACTATTCTGGACCAGTCTGAGAGGCGGTAGGGGGGCCTGGGCAACTGACCTTGCCACAAAAGGACGTGAATTAGCATTTTGGTGCCCTCACTGGATCATGTCGTGCACCTCTTAACCACTGATTTGTTCTCCAAGCTCTCCTTGTAGCCTATATGCAACTTTGTCAGTGTCTTTTGGGACTGGCATTCCCTTTCATGTGCCCATCCTTCCCACAATTATAGCAAAACATACTTTCTGGAGTTTGAGCTGGCCGAGGCGCCACACTGGGAGCCAGGGCGGGGTATTACTAACTGGAAACCTGGGTGCCATCTCTGTCTGCGGCGTGATAAGCATTTGGAGACATCTCGTCAGTTTCTCCACTTCCATGGTCAAGGAATTGAGTTGGAGCTGTTATCAGCAGGAGATACATGGGTGGGTACCCCACCCCCATAGCAGATGCAGTCGGATATAGGTCAGGGCCTGCACTTGCAGGCGTGGCCTTCATAAAGGGACTGTTTTTGAATTCCGGATTCTCTCAACAGTTCGCCCCATTGTGGCATATCTTTTCCTTGTCAGAGCACTCATTGACTGCCAACCTCTGCCCCTGAACTTCACTTGATGGGTCACCCTCAGTCACTGGGTCATAGCCACAGCTATTGGTGCAGGTCCCTCCCGAGGTCGCTCTTTTCTCAACTCCTCGAATTTCTCTCATTAACTCATCATAGGAGGGTGGGGATTCCAGTCGATTTGCCAGGCGTAACTGAAGCAACAGCAGTTCTGAGAAGGGGCAGACTTAAGGATCCTGTCCAGCCTGGTTCGGTCCAGTTCAATCGCTGGCAAACTACCTTTCTGAGGCATTCTTGCAACAATTTTTCCAGCCGAGATACATACACAGACAACAACTCCCTTGGTACTGTTGTGCATCTCTTACTCTCCACCATAGGTCCTCATCAGAATCTGGGCTCCCATACACATTCTCCAAGGGCCTCAAGATAGGCCTGTGCAGTCGCCAGAGGTTACTGGCCCGTTTAGCAGGATGGTAGCCAGGGCAGGACCCGGAGGCTCTCACTAACCTCTTCGCTTTTCGCTTCCGAGCATTGCCATTCTAGCACTTGGGGGCAACATAGTTCATCCAGGTCTCCCAGTCATCCTCCCCTTGGGGGTGGGAGGTGCCAGAGAAGATCCTCAACCTTCGGTAAGAGTCGTGACTAATGGCAGGTGCAGAAATGGAGTCTGCATTGGTTCAGCCACCATTACGGGTACTGGAGCGGGAGAGGGTGTTGGGGGAGGAACACCCCCAGGTGGCAAGAATAGTTTCTTCAAGTCCTCCACAGTTTTCCCTTCCCCCAGCAACCATTTAGCAAATTTCTCCTCAAAAGTTTCAGATAGTGGTGGGGGCTCATTCCCCCCCGGGTCTTTACTGTCCTTAGTTATCACTCTCCAAGCAGTGAGGGCTCCCTCTGGGGTAATGGTCTGTGGCACTTTGGAGCTATCTATGGGATCCTTAAACTCTACTAGGGCCAGGAAAGTGTGGGTGAGCAGATTAGCATGCCGACCCACCACCACAGGGTTTTGTAAACCTTCCACCTTGAAAGTACTCCTGCACAGTGTCCGTATTGATACCCAGGGGATGTCCAGGATAACATAGCATTTTGGGGTCGATCTCTCCCCAGTACCACTCCACCAGCCGGTGCACAGCCACTTCTGTCGGGTACCCATTTTTTCTTAACAGTGGTTCAGAATATGGCCACTAGAGGACACACAATCCCAGCGGTGAGCCTCAAGATGTAACCCTAGATGGCGCTTATCCCAGGGGCTACTACCCCGCCTGATTTGCCACTCAACAGGTTGAGGGGCCTGATCCAATGGCGGTGCCTCCAGAGGTCAGGGTTTGCAATAGTTAAACTAACTTGGTCACAGCCCTCTGGGACACTGCAACCCCTTCTTCCCACTAGTGGCCCACACAATATATCAGAATTACCTTCACAGTATACACTTACCCCCAGGACTGGTTCCGCACTGGGACCTCCTGTGAAATAAGATACAGTGCAACAATCACAGTACAGTACTTTAACATAGACAAATACCTCAGGCAGTATAACTTTGCTGAAACAAGCAGCTCTGATTTATTTAGAGGGATATAACAAGGACAGGGGGAAATCAGGTTAATTAGCTTATCACTCTACTCATCTACCTATGGCTCTGTGCACAGGCCTATCCCTATCAGTTACTGTCCCTGGGTACCCAAGCCCTAGTGGCTAGTCCAAACCGTGGCAGCTGGTAGGGCCCTTCACACAGAGAAAAGGAAGAATTAAACAGTCAGCAGTACAGTAATTCCATTTGGATTTAATGTGGCAATTCAACAGGGAGCAATCCTGAATTAGTACTCACGACCTCCAAATAAGATAGGGTCCTTCAATGTCAGCAGGGCTACTCTTGAGCTCCAAGAGACTCCTCACACATTTATATGGTAAACAGTCACAGGCAAAAGTCACTTAATGGCAGCAGGATTCACTTGAGGTACACAAACCTCTCACACATTTATATGGTAAAAAGAAAGCACTATACCAGGCAGGCTGCATCTGTATCCCGATCGCAATTACTGCACAATACCCGGGAGAACACACAGCAGATTCAGTTCCTGACAGACCGAGTGCAATTTTCAGCAATTCCTCCAGTCTTCTACAGGGTGAGCCTGGTTTCTACTCTTCAGATATCCTTTGATTCTCTTCACAGGACGGATTCAGTCCTAACAAGCTGCAGACCGAACTCTGGACCTTACACATGTTTTTTGACTAAAACTGTGCACTGAAGGAGCACAGGTTCCTTTCCCTTCACTGCCAAAGCTCAACTGAAACTCCCAACAGACAAAACTGGCACTTCCTTTGAGTTCCTCCCAGTTCTTGACTGGATTGGCTGTCACTCACAATAGACTGCTGCTGTTGGTCCAAAAAGGCGCCGAAGTCTAAACTACATCTCCCAGAGTCACTGCCCATACAATCCTCTTGTGGCTGGCTCAGATTATGAGTCCAAGTTCTGATTCATCCAAGGCACCATTTTAGAGCTAGCTTACCCCACACTGATTGGTCCAGTTCAGCAGTTCAAAACCAGAATGGGGAACTAGGCAGACACAGTTCTGACTGCAAAGAAAGCAGGTTAGACAAACTGTAATTTCATTATTACTCTAAATGATTTCTGGCAAACAGTTACATCTTTCAGATAGGTTCCCTTTGCACTCCTAGTGACTGCAAAAATGGAGTGAATTGGCAGCAGCTCGAGTGGTACTCAAACAGAGAAGCACACAGTCCCCCATACAAACTAATTATGTCTGCAAGCAGACAGCTCTTAAAGAGACAGTACCAGAGGTTCTAAAAACACTCACTGATAAATGGCTTAAACGCCAAACACCATTCAGGCTTGGAGCATTCAAGCAAGCTCCTGGAAGTCTTTTGGGAACCCCCATTTGCAGGGGGGTTACAATGATAATGTAGTTTGTTCTAACCAGCCTTCTTTGCAGCAAGGACTGTTTTGTTTGTCTGCACCATTTTGGCCCGGGACTGCCGAATTGGGCCTTTCAGTACTGGTGGGACCTAGAATGGAGTCGGACTAGAGGAGCTCTCTGGAGTCAAAATCTGTAGGAATTGTAGTTTTGGGCTGTTGGCGCCTTTTTGTATCTGAAGGGGGAGCTCTTGCTTTGACTGACAGCAGAATCAGCCAACCGAACCTTGTGGATCCGAGGAAAAGCCCGAGCTATCTGCTGGCAAGCCAGATCTAAGTTGAAACCTGTAGGAGCAACAGCTCAGTAGAGTCTCGAGCAGCTGTCTGCATAGTTTTCGCATGGGAGAACTGTGGAAAGGCCTGATCCTGGCCTGTATGTCTGCCTACTGCTCTGAGAGTGAGAAAGAATTATTTTTGGGCTGAATCAGAGTGTGTGTGATTAAAGTATGCTACTGAAGTGGGACCTGGCTCAACCTGAGGAGGACCAAAGATTGTGCTGAATGCGATCGGCCTGCCAGAAATCCCATTCACTTCAGAACTTCTGACTTGTGCAGAGAACACTGTGATTGGGACCAAAGAAGAATTGCCTGGTACTGTAGAATCCTTTGCATATAAATGTACTGTGTATTGAAAGTGGGTCATTATTTGTTTCCCCACTGTGTGAACTGTGTCCTGCTTGCTGGTAGCTGTATCCAGCTCAAACGGACTGAATCCGCGGTTAACTCCATGTGGCTGGGCCTTGCCATGAGAGCCCTGCCAGACTACCCCACTGCACAGAGGAAAGCCTTCAATGAGAGACCTGCCTGGGGATCAGCCACCTGCTCCATGCTTGAACGGGAACGATGCCTCAGTGATATCATGTAGGCCCTGTTTCTCCTGGCAATCCAGACCAACCACCAGCTGTCTCAAATTTCGTCCATCCTGTGTCCAGTCTTGGATACCGTAAGTAACTATCAGGGTAGCTCCTTGTACCTACAATACAATCTAAGTGTGTCATCTGATTTCTTTGTTATTTCTCTTTGTTCACGAACTGAGCCATCAGGCTCCGGATTACAAATAGTGTGTTGTGCATGTTGTTTTTCCATCACAGGGCCCCGACCAGCTGCAAAGCCAGACTACCCAAGGCAACGATCCTGGCTAGCCCATCTGCCTACCACCTGGGTACCCAGAGTGTGTGACTGTGTGGGGGGTTCTGAACTGCATGTACAACTGTTTGATTAATGTAGCTTGTAAGGCAATCATCCTGATTACGCCCCTTCCTTGTTTATGTCCCCTGAATAAATCAGATCTTACTTTTTCTGCATTTAAACTGACTGTGGTTCCAGTTTGTGTTAAATGTACTGTACTGTTGCTGCCTGCTCTGTTTAAACTTGTTTTACAGGGGGTTCCCAGAGTTGAACCAAAGGAGCCAGCCCTGGCGAAAAGTGCAACCAGTGTGGGTACTTGCAAAGTGCATCAGGGGTATTGTGAAAGTGATTATTGTGAACTGTTTTGGCCACTAGTGTGGAACGAGGGGGGGTTACAGTGTCCTGAAGGGCTGTGCCCAGGCTAGTTTGACTACTACCAACCCTGACCTTCGGGTGGAGGCACCCTTGCAGAAGCTAGGCCCCTTAACCTGTTATTAGCCAAGCAGACAGGGGTAGTAGCCCTTGGGATAGCGCCACCTAGGGGTTACAGTTACTTTTCAGAAACAGGAGCTAAAAAGTGCTTTAAAAGTGCCCCAAAAGTGGAGCTGTGATATTAGACATGTGCTTATGCATGATACTGGGCATGTGCTGATGCATGATACTGGGCATGCACTGATGAATGATACTGAGCATGCACTGATGCATGATACTGGGCATGCACTGATGAATGATACTGAGCATGCACTGATGCATGATACTGGGCATGCACTGATGCATGATACTGGGCATGCACTGATGCATGATACTAGGCATTTGCTGATGCGGGATACTGGGCATGCACTGATGCATGATACTGGGCATGCGCTGATGCATGATACTGGGCATGCACTGATGAATGATACTGAGCATGCACTGATGCATGATACTGGGCATGCACTGATGCATGATACTGGGCATGCACTGATGCATGATACTGGGCATTTGCTGATGCGGGATACTGGGCATGCACTGATGCATGATACTGGGCATGTGCTGGTGCATGATACTGGGTATGCACTGATGCATGATACTGTGCATGCGCTGATGCATGATACTGAGCATGCGCTGATGCATGACACTGGGCATGCACTGACACATGATACTGGGCATGTGCTGATGCATGATACTGGGCATGTGCTGATGCATGATACTGGGCATGCACTGACGCATATTCATATCCCAAGAAATATGAATATACATAAGTACATGCCCTGTATCACGGCTCCACTTTCAGAGCACTTTTAAAGAACTTTTTAGCTCCAGTCTCTGAAAACTAACTAGTTTTCTGAGTTTAACTTTCTTTCTGGTATCTGAAGATATTGTTAGCTGAACTCAGGTAGAATATTCCATGCACGAACCTCGGGACTGAGTGTGGGGAAGTGCAGCATAGGTAAGCAACAGGGAAATCCAGGAGGGTCTCGCGAGACCCTCTCCCAGATTGATGTGAATGCTGTGCTCGGATTACACACTGGCATAAAATGGGAAAGCGCAATGCAACAGCAAACCTAGAAAAAAATAGAATGCCAGGACAGCGAATGCTTCCTTCAGATGTGGTGTGCCACACCTGTAGATGACAACAAAGGTAACATTCCAGTTGCTCTGCATGACACCGTGTAAAAGGGGCTTTAGTTATTTAGTGGAGCCCTCTTAAATGCGTATCCTATTTGCCAGCTGTGAGTTAAACAATAATGCATGAGAGGGTATGGGTTGTGCTGGGATAACCTCATGCCTGGGTGGTTGGGCACGAGGTCGCAGGCGGAGTGCCTTCATCGTCCCAGAAGTGAGGTTATCCCAGCACAACCCACACCCTGGAGTGCATTATTGCTATTATACAATGACTCATTGTTCTACAAAATAAAAAAAAAGTTTTAGTAGATTTTTAGTGTGGCAATGTATTTCTGTTTCTTAAGTGTATGGCATCCAAAGTATCATCCAAAGTATCATCAAAGGCATCAAAAGCAATACAGTGAGGTTGTGCTGGGATAACCGCACTGTGCCAGGGACACACTGACCAATCAGAGTCCAGGAAATTTTCTTGCCATTGCATAATATGCATTTCTGAGGGCTATGTGGTTAAGGGATCCTGTAGATCTTCTATTGGAAAAAAAAGCTGACTGCATTTACATTGTTAAAAATTGGTTATTTTAGTATGGTACTCACTGGGACTCCATTGGGCTGATCTGGTTAATGACTGTAAGTTAGTAGGAGTGATTGTGTGCTTCACTGGTGCTGCAGTAAACACCCACCAACAGCTGTTAATGACTAAAACACTCACATCTTCTTCAAGGAAATTTCTTAACAGCAGGCCACACCTATGGAGCAATAGTCACTAGGTACTAGGACCACACAGAATCTTTTTTGCAAGCAGGACACTAGGGGCTGCCCATACGAACATACGAAATTTGCCAGCAGATAAAGGCCTAGAGGTCTATCAAGTCTGCTCGAATGTGCAGCTAGCACCCCTTATTCTGCAGCTGCCCCTTCCTTCCACCCTTCCCCTTCATTAACCCTCCCCCTTGTCCTGTCCCATCCTCGTTTGAAGCAGTCCACTGTTCTACTGCATACCACTTCTGCAGGTAACGCATTCCACCCAGCCACCACCCTCTCTGTAAAAAAGTGTCTCCTCATCTCCCTCCTGAACCTTCCTTGCTCCAGTTTCATATCATGGCCCCTGGTGGCCCTTCCCTCCCTTACTTTGAACAGCCCCTCTGTACCTGTCTTGTTTATTCCTTTCATGTATTTAAAGGTTTCAATCATGTCCCCCCTGTCTCTCCTCTCCTCCAGTGAGTACATGTTCAACTTCTTCAACCTCCTGTCATATGATAAGTCCCCCAGACCCTTGATCATCTTTGTCGCCCTGCGCTGCACTCCCTCCAGTAACTTAATGTCCCTTTTCAGATACGGACGCCAGAACTGCACGCAGTACTCCAGGTGTGGTCTAACTAATGACCTATACAGTGGCAGAATCACATCTTACATTGACACTTCCCTCATAAACGTGAGTGGCCCCTTCCCTCCTCAGTTCTTTTCCCACTGTTGATCATTCTTGCCAGAATCTCTCCAGAGACACCACCACTACAGTCGACTGCTACTTAGTATATTTCAGCATTTCTCTCCCTAGTTTGCCATCACTTTTAATAAGTGATCACCAACATTGTGTATGTTGTCTAAAGAACCAGCAAAGCTATTTAGATACAGCGAATGTGGTGACAAGATTTACATGGGCGGCTCGCATCATGTCTGCGTGTGCTGCCTTGGCACAGCCCATAATGTCAAGGCCTGTGAGAGCTACGTAAAGTTCAACACAGCTACCTGGTGATGCTGAAAGAATGCCCTGGAAATTCACCTTTTAAAACAGCAGGTAGCCAGGATGGAGAAAGAGGTCTAGGAAAAAAACAATACATTGTCACGGCCTGGTCCTCGGGCTCCCACTCTTCCAAGTTCCCGGAGAAATCCTCCAGGCAACATAAACACAAGTGCTAGGAGAGGGAGAGAAGCAAGAAGAAATCCTCCCCTGTATGTTCTTGGTTGCCCTTCATACAGCAGTGGCCACCTCTGTGACGTTGACCACTTCGGGAATGATGCTACCTGCCACCCAGATCTCTGAATCCACCAGGCTGGGACAGGCTGTGAGTACCACCAGACCTACTACAGCTGGTGAAGGACCCTCAGCAGCAGGGATGACACCTCCCCCATCAACATCTCCAGGTGCACCAGCAGTGCAAGCAAGCACCAATGTGCTGGTGGTGCTCTCATCCTTCATGGATACGCTACAGTGCCTACTACCTCCTCCTCCGGTTACAGGAGCGGCATCAAAGGGGAACTCCAGACAAGTGCAGATGCTTACTAGGTCGATACATCAGTTGCCTTCCAAGGCATCGACAGCCTCTTTGGCTCCCTCTTTGAGGCTTGCAGAAACCATTGACAAGGATCAGGAGTATAATCCTGACCTCAAAATGCACAAGGAAGATGAATATGTGGAGAGTTCTCATGAGAAGTTCAGCTCCACTGTCTCCACAGGGAGTGAGGACTCTACTGTGTACACTCCAAGGTCCCCCCCCCCAAAGACTCCTCATTCATTTCTACGATGCAGCAACTGCAGGCTGCCATGGAGTTTGAAGCTGAGGAGCAAGATATTACAAAAAGGAATTTGGTGGAGCTCTTGGAACTACCAGACTCTTCACCTACTATCATCTCTCCTCTATTGTTTGTCCTAGAGGATGTCACCCTGGCTGCCTGGCACAGGCCAAATGTGATTCCTGCCAATGGTGTCAGCATGGCCCAGTTGGTAGCACATCCACCTCTGGACTAGAAGGTCATGGGCTCTCGTCCCACACTGGGATTGGACTGTTACCTAAAACACTGGCACCTGAGTGCAATATTAGGGTGGGTGCGGTACTGCTGGGGTGTGCTGTTCTTCAGATGAGACATTAAACCGAGGTCCCTTCTATTCATCCTGGTGCTGTCCTGGTGGGCGTCCAGGTGGAAGTAAAAGAACCCAGGGCATTCTTTGCAAAGAGTAGGAGACATTCCCAGTGTCCTGGCCAACATTCCCCTTCCCATAAAACCGGTTCATGCAATTATCCAGGCTGTGTGTGGGTGTTGATGTATGATATGGCCACCACTACAAATTTCAGTCACTTTGCTACCAGTCTAACATTGCTTGTAAAGTGCTTTGAGATACACTGTGTATGAAAAGCACTATATAAATGCAGATACTTCTTTTTCATTCTAAGGAAAACAGATAAAATGTACCTGGCTTCCTCAGGAAAGACCTTCTTTGCAGACCAACCTGAGGCTGATACCATTGTGATAAATGCAGCCCATGATAGGTCTAAGGTGCCTAAAGATCTCAGTTCTCTCCATCCTGACAGGGAGTCCAGGAGGCAAGATATTCTGGGAAAGAAGACCCTCACTTCTGCTACCTTGAGCCTGAGAACTGCAAATTATCAGGCCCATATGGTAAAATACCAGAATACCCTCTGTAGGAAGGCCAAGGCAGTGGCCCAAGCCCTCCCAGAGTGTACTCCTTAGCAGGAGTTACTAAAGGCCCTCCAGACGGGGCAGATGTAAGTAAACATCTGTTACGGTCTACCTATGATATCTCTGATGCCTTGGCTAGCGTAGCCACTTCTGCTGTCTGCCTAAGAAATCATTCTTGGTCGAGGGTGGCAGGATTTGCTAATGATGTGCAGCAATCCATCTTAAATGCCCGATTCAGAGGATATAAACTAGTCAGAGCAGGCATACAGGATATCCTCTCCAACCTACAGACTTTGGGCAGAACTTTGAAATCAGCAAACTCCCTCTACCATACACAACCAAGAAGTAGGCAGAGGGTGCCCTTTCTTCTGGCCACCACCAGACAACGTTCAGGGACCAGACAGCAGAGAAAGAGCAGAGGAGGATCAACTTTGACTGCCCCAGGATCCACCCCGGTGCCCACTCAAAAGTCCCTAGAGGTGGGAATGTGGCTGCAGCCACAGGACCTGTATCAGCATGGCTCATTCTTAGACCCCCATTCACCAGTACCTTCAAAGGTGGTAGTAAAGGGTCACCTTTGCCTCTACCTGAACCTGTGGAGGAAGGTCACATCAGATGCTTGGGTCCTGCAGATACTAGAACAGGGCCATGCCCTAGAGCATCTGGAGTTACCTCCAGACCATGCACCAAACCAACTCCTTCAGCCTGTCCTCCTGAACACGTACCGGTGATGCTATATGGAGTACATACCCTGATACAGAAAAGGGACATAGAACCAGTTCCTTGGGAACAAAGGAGCAGGGGGTTCTATTCTCATTACTTCCTAGTCCCCAAATGCACAGGGGATCTAATGCCCATTCTGGACTTAAGGAATCTGAACTTCTTTAGAAGTACAAGTTCAGAATGGTCGTTCCACAATACCTGCTGCCACTAGAGAGGAGACTGGATATGTATCCTGGATATGCAGGATGCTGACCTGTACATCAAAATTTGTTCCTGTCACAGGAAGTACCTCAGGTTCTTTTTCCAAGGGGAACACTACCAGTTCAGGATATTGCCCTTTGGCTTATCATCTGTACCATGAGTCTTTGCCAAATGCTTAGCAGTAGTGGCAGCAGCCCTCAGGAGAGAAGGACTGAAGTCTTCTCCTACCTGTACAACTGGCTGCTCAAAGTTCACTCCAAACAGCAGCTTTACCAGACCCTAAGATGGACCAGGCAGCTGTTCAGTGCCCTGGGGATCACAATCAATCGGTCTGAATGAGTCCTGCCCCCTTGCCAGCACCTACAATACATAGGGGCAGTTTGGGACACAACTCAGGGCCTAGCCCCAGGTCAAGGCCAAACACCTGATTGCACAGGCCCAGATGGTCTACAGCAACAGGTGTGTCAGCCAGGACATTCCTGAGACTGTTGGGCCTAATTGCAGCAGACATTGTTATGGCACCACTGGCAAGGCTGCATATGAGGATCCCCCAATGGACATTAAGGGTCCAATGGGATCAACACATCGATGACCTAGAACAGAAGGTTTCAGTAACATCACGTCAGAAAAAAAATTCAGTGGTGGATGGAACCCGACCATTTACTGAAAGGCGTTCCTTTCCTGATTCCTTCCCCTCATCAGAATCTTACTACAGATGCTATGGGGTCAGGCTGGGGGGCACATCTGGGATCTCACTAGACTCGGGGAACTTGGACAAAAATGGAGAGCACATTCCATATGAATGTTCTAGAAATGAGGGCTGTTCTGAATGGCCTGCAAGCCTTCAGGACCCATCTATCCCTGGGACATTTGTTGGTGCAAGAAGACAACATCACTGTGGTGCACTATATAAACAACCAAGGGGGGATTCACTTCTACCTGCTATGCAGGGAAGCGATGAGGGTTTTGTATTGGGATCTAAAACACAGTCTACAACTGTCGGCAGTGCATGTTCCAGGCTTGCAAAATATCTTGGCACACAGGCTAAGCAGGTCACAGTCCAGAATGCATGAGTGGGAACTGCTGACCTTGGTAGCAGAAGAACTGTTTGACAGTTAGAGTCATCCGGAGTTGGACATTTTTTGTCCCCACTCTATGCAAAACTGCTGCTTCTCTGCTCACTTGTTCCAGGACCTGGAGTTTTCTGGTGAGACACGTTGCCCCTCTCTTGGAAGGGGAAGTTCTTTTATGCCTTTCCTCCCTTCACTCTAATCCAGAGGGTGTTAATTAAGCTCCAAATGGAGAGAGCACACTGATACTCATTGCTTCCCTTTGGTCTCATCAGATCTGGTTCCCTTACTGTAACTATTGGCAGTGGAACCATCAGTGCCCCTGCCCTATTTACAGGCTTACTCTCACAGGAGCAGGGAACCCTGGTCCATCCAGACCTCAAGTCACTCCATCTACATGCATGGCTCCTAAAGACGTAGCCATTGCTAGGTTTGGGGTGTCTCAAAGGGTGGCTGACATTCTGGTGGCTGCCAGAAACCCTTCCACCAGAGCCACTTATTCCTTGAAGTAGAAGCTGTCTGCTTTGTGGGCCACTTCCTATCACCTAAATCCTTTACATGTCCAGTGAATCAGGTTCTAGAGTATTTGTTGTCCCTGTCTGATGCAGGACTGCAATACTTTTCTATCAAAGTGCACCTGGCTGCCATTTCAGCTTTCCATGTGCCTACTGATGGTCGTACGGTTGCTCAATTGGAGGTGGCCAGTACATTCTTGCCAGGCATTCCGCACTTGAAACCACCTATCCACAATCCAGTCCTGGCTTGAGACCTGAATTTTGTGTTAGAGAAGCTTACTATGGCTACTTTTGAGCCAGCCGTGTCTTGTGGACTATGCTTTCTTTCTTGGAAAGCATTATTTTTAGTTCGATGTGCTTATGCAACTGGATGAGATAATATGAGATGATGCTTGTGTAACTTGATTTGTTTGTGGCTTTCCACCTCTCTATCCATGGGATATACCACCCTGTAGGGGTACGACGCAAGGAACCCTAGAGGAGGGTCCCCCCCCCCAACAGGTGCCATGGGAATTAATGCATCGGCTAAAGATAGGTTAGGAAGAAGGCCAAAAAGAATACCCAAAGATGTCAAGCTTTGAAGAGGTGAGAATGATGAATGAATTCTGTGAAGAGAAGGGCCACCTTCCTAAGGAAAGAGGGGAAAGCCGGGGCCACCATCTGCCTCCATCCAACAGCAGAACCTAACTAACCTGAAGAAAGCACTAACTCTAACTAATATTATGACCATTGGCATGGAGGAGAGGAAAAAAAACATCTTGAGGAGGAAACCTCTGGGGATCCAAGGCCTAGGTCGTCTTCCCTCCAGGCTGACGACGTTTGATTTGAGGACGTATGTCAGTAAAGGGAATGGTTCATAGATTTGGGATATAAGTAGGGAGGATGAAGATGGGATAGGGAAAAACTCCAAAGAAGCACAGATTAAAGAAGGAACATGAGGCAGCAGGGACCCAAGGAGGGTATGCTCGAGTAGTTGATGATAGATAGTAGAGCCATGTAGAAGTCAGAGGAGCTAGGGGTATCCAGATGTGCTCATGAGGAGATTCTAGATATGCTCACTAGAAAACCAAGGATAATGCGAGTGAAATAGGTGATGGGAATGATTAGACTCTGAGGTCAGTCGATGAGGTAGTATAGGAGTCAATGATAGGATTGCTTGAGTAAGTGAGGTAAATAGAGAAACATCGAGGTAAGGATGAGTGAATGAGGACCGGAGTGATGAACTTGATACATGCAGCAGGATGGCCGTGGGTCGATGAGTCAGGATGGTTATGCCCAAAAGAAATACAATTGCAGGTCTTGAGTGGAGGGAATCCTTAATGTCCAATATGGAATGTGAATAATAGGAGACATGAATGAACTTGAAAATGAATGGGAATGAAGGTAGTATGCTCTATAGAGCAAAGCGAGCAATGAGGCTCCTTGAAAGGAGGCAGACTCCGAGGCCAAGAAGGCATGTCAGGAACCAGAGAGTATGTGAACCAGAGGGTATGAGCTTAGGACGATCAAGAGGAGCCAAATCGGACAATGTACGATGAGGAGGGAAGCCATGAGTGGAAAAATCCATGACGGCCAGGACAAGAATAGGCGCTAGGCTGAGGAAGGTAGCATAGTAACGGATGAGGTACGATGAAGGATGGATGCCATAAAGGCAGGAACTGGAAAGTGATGTATGAAAGTACGAAGGATGGTAGGGAGGTCAACAGGGTAGCATAGGACCCAGCCAGCACGGGATGAGAACTGCAGCAGGGCGAGTTGGATTAGGTGGCATATGATCCAATTAGAGGAGCAGGTCGAGGCGAGGTATTGATGAGCAGACACTGAGGCTGATGAGGAATGCTTGAACATGCAATGAATCCTGGATGGCTGATGATGGATGGAATCAGGATGAGGTGGGCATATGAGTAAGGATAGGCATGCCCAAAAGAAATACCGAGAACAGGATGGATACGAGATAAGGCATGGTGAATGATGAAACAGGCAGAGGAAACGGGAGCAACTAAGGTCGAAGAGGGAAGAGAGAGGCGATGAGGAGGGCAGGGTCAGATGAAGTCAGCTAGAGACAGCCATGCTGGAGTGAATGATGTGAGCAGGAAGAGTCATGTGAGAGAACCACAGGGTTCTTGAGGGCAAGGTGAACTGGGTAGTGGCTGATCCCACTCGAGGAGGTCTACCATTTGACTGCCATGAACATGGGTAGCATAGGTAAACTTACCTGGTTTTGAAATAAAACAGATGTAGATTGCAGAATGGGGAGGCATAAAAAAAACACAGGCATGCACTGCTGCCACAATAGGAAACATCGAGAGGCGTGCAGCACGTGGTAGAGGAGTATACAAGGAGGAAGCATGCACAAATATGCAAAACATGGAATGGAATAGGCAGAGGTTGCAGTAACTAACCTGCAGGACCCAAAGGAAACCATACATGGGGACGAAAACAACGCACTAACTAAAAGAGGAGGGCTCATTCCAGAATGCAATGAGATCAAAGAAACGGTGACAGATTGGGTCAAGAGTCACTCCATTAGCATGGCGAACCAAAGAAACATCTCATACAGGGCAATGCAGCACAGCAACGGTGGAACCACAACATCTGAAAAAGAATCCCAGGTGAGCGAGTCTGGAATAGCCTGACCTGCGATGTGAGCGAGGAGCCAAAGTGGTGTACAGGGAAGGGGTACTAGACCGAGAACGGGAACTAGAGGGTTGGTGATGAAGGAGGGAGCACAGATGAGCAGAACCGGGTTGGAGACACACACCCAGAGTGCTGGAGCCGGGCCAGGTTGAGGGAAAAATTGAAATGCAGCCTGAGGCAAGAAGGAAAGGCTAGATAGGTACAGGACGAGGAGCGGATGAATGAGGAATGGGGGGGGGGCCAACAGAAGCAATTAGCAGACTGCAAGGCAGACACCAGCAAATGGACGATGAAAGCAGCAGCCCAAGGGAACAAAAGCGGTTGGGAGAGAAACAGAGCACGAACAAAAGAAATAGGCAGAGGCAGAAGCTAAGGCATGAAAATGCACGGGAGGAAGGAGGGACAAAGCCTCCTGCTGCAACGAAAAAAGAATCCTGGCGAAGCCCAGGATGTGTGACCTTTTGAGCTTGATGGGGGAGTGACATTGTTGCTCCACCGGTCGAACCTCAGGCTTAAAGCCCTCCCATTGCTATTACTCCTGCTTGAAGAATTTCAGAGCTTCAGGCTTTAATGGGCGAGCCTCCTTATTTGATTTTTCACAAAGACAGGGGCCCAGATATTCAAAAGGGTTGCGCCATGCAGAATAGGGTTGCGCCTGCGCAAGTCCGAACTTGCGCCATTCTGCGATATTCAGCAGGAGGCAGTTGTGCCACTGAAAACAAGCTGAGCAACAGCGCAATGTAAATGAATGCATGCTGAACTGGAGGGGGAGGAACCATGCATAAATTGCACAGCCCGATATTCAGCCAGGCTGTGCAGAGTTGTGCAGGCACAACCTCCAACCTGCGCCTGCACCACTTTGAGCAAAAAAAAAAAGGATCAAGTCGAGGGCCACCCACAGGTGAGCTGCTGCATTGCAGGGCGCAACACAGCAGCTGCCACCTGTGGCTGGCCCCCCACTCACTCCATGTGCCCCCCCTGCAGCCCGATCGCGGGCAAAATAGTGTAGAATCCCCCACCACCACCCCCACTGGCCCGATCCGGGCATTGTTTAACCCCCACAAGCCCGATCCCAGGCATAGCTTACCCCTCAATGCCGGATCGCTGGCAGCAATGTGGCTCCCCAACGTATCCCTGGTGGTCCAGTGGACGAAAAAGCCGATCATGCAGTAGTTGTTTAACAACACCCCCCCTCCCGAACACATCCCTGTGGTCCAGTGGACTGAAAAGCCTGATCAAGGGCAGTAGTTGTTTGATAACCCTCCTGAATTCATCCCTGGTGGTCCAGTGGCACATCCATCACGGGATGTGCGATGTGAACAAACCCTCGAACATAGCCCTGGTGGCTAGTGTTCCCCATCCCACCCACCCATGAAGCCCCACCACCCTCCCCCGGCGGCGGCGGCGGCAGCATCATTCTGCCTGCCGCCCTGTGCCGCCGGGCTGAACACTGACACTGTCAGGGTTGCACGCTCATTAGCAGAGCAAGAACTAATGGGCATGTAGCCCATAGTCAGACAAGACAGTCCAGTTTTTGTGAATGAATTTGATTCACAACTCTGACTGTCACAGACGTCAAGGGGCTGCATGCCCATTGGCTCTTGCTCTGCAATTACGGGCGCAGCCCTACCAGGCAGTCAGTCAACGGGCAGCGGGCGGCAGGCGGTGGATGCTGGCGCCGCCGCCGCCGGGGAGCAGGGTGGTGGGGCTTCATGGGTGGGTGAGGTGGGGGAAACCAGCCACCAGGGCTATGTTCGGGGTTTGTTCACTTGTACATCCCGCAATCGGGATGTGCCACTGGACCACCAGGGATGAATTCGGGAGGGGGGTTATCAACAACTTCTGCCCGCGATCGGGCTTTTCGGTCCACTGGACCACCAGGGATGTGTTCCGGAGGAGGGGGGTGTTTCATAAACAACTACTGCCCGCGATCGGGCTTTTCAGTCCACTGGACCACCAGGGATGCGTTGGAGGGGAGCTACATTGCTGCCCGCGATCGGGCTTGTGGGGGGATAAACTATGCCCGGATTGGGCCAGTGGGGTGGTGGGGTTCTACACTGTTTTGCTTTGCGATCGGGCTGCAGGGGCGCTTGGTCCCTTGAGGCTGCTGCCTGGCAGGGTGCCAGCTAAGTCTCCGGGATCGCGCACCTGCATAGCACTGTGATGCAAATAGGGCTATAATCAGATGCAAATGGCACCCCCTGTACCTTGCATGAAGTATGGCCCCATTTGCATGTCACCTTATGACTATGGGGATTTTGCACATGGTGCAATGGCACTTGCGCCACCGCAAGTTGAATGCTCCACTCTGACAACTTGCGGTGGCACAAGTTCCACTGCGCCATGAACAGTGGCTGTGGCCGGGGGGGTGATATTCAAAGGAGTTGCTGAAGGGTGCAACTCCTTTGAATATCGCTCTGGGAACACCCCTGCGCAACTATTTTGCGCAGTGCAAGGGCTTGTGCCACAAAATAGCGCAGTTTGAATATCCGGCCCAGGGATATTTCATGTTTTATCTAACATTAGGATAAGCTTTCAGGGTTACTGCATTTGTTGTTGACTGTTTCTGCTCTTACCTCCTTGTTCTTTCGTCCGTGGTTGTTCTTTTTCGGCAGGGGAAGGGCCCAGCCACCCACCCCATCCCCAACCACCCCACACTACACTCCTTTTATAGGGTACCACAGTTGTGACATTTCCTGTGGCAGAGCAGGAAGAGGTGGATCAGTGGGGCCTCCACAAGGTGAGCTCATTTACAGGGGCACTAGTAATTTAACTTGTTATAACAAGTTAAATAAAACACAATTTTTTTTCCTTCTAATTACTCTGACTAGGTTATAAACCCAGCAACTTATCTGTAATGGATATCATTAGCTGCAGGTACTGTGGAACGATTTTCAGAAGGACAGTCTTACAGGATTTAGGACACTGTCCTACATGCTGGGCCTTTGGAGATCTTAGGGCTCAGCTCTGGGCAGCATGGGCAGAGATTGCACGCCTCAAATTTCATATTCAAGAGGAAATACATTATAAGAACCACCCACCATTTCCCTAGCATCCAACAGAAAAAACTCGACTGCAGAGGGTAGTTGGTCCAGGAGGTTGGCAGGTGGTTAGGAGGGGCAAATCGGATGCCCCATCACTCTCTGCTGTCCAACATATTACCTCCAAAAACCATATAAACACTACAAACAGGTATCTGCCTCTATCTCTGAAATCAAACAAAGAGGCAGAAGACACTGCAGAGCAGGACACTGTAGCACAGGAGCTAGCACAACAAAACTCACCCAAATCAGGAACCAAAACAAAAAAAGCAAAAAGGAAATCCAAAAAAACTTCTGATCATAGGAGACTCCATGATTTGGGGAGTTGATACCTTCTCCAAACTAGGGTGATGGTCAGATGTCTCCCAGGTACATCAGCATGGAGAGACACTGACCTGCATTGCAAAATTGTTCACAAAGCAGAAAACATTGATGTCCTAGTACACATAGGGAGTAATGATCTCGCCAGCCAGCCAGTTGTGGGAGACCAAGGAACACCTGACCAGGCTGGGTGACAAACTATCATCTATTTCGTCTCGGCATCTCCTCTCTGAGATCCTGCCAGTCTGGGAGAGGGAGCAGATGGACTGAAAGGTCAGAGAAGGGAGATAGGGAGCTAAACACGTGGCTCAAGGGCTGGTGCCAGGAAAAGGACACAGATTTGTAGGAACTGGCAACAGTTCTGGGAGCGAAAGTTCTTTAAATTGATGGACTGCATCTGACTAAGGAGGAGTCAGTGCATTGGGGCAGAAGTTTGACGTCTTTGCAGAATATTTAAACTAGCAAATGGGGAGAGGGGGCAGCACCCCATACATCGAATGGGAAGAACACCCCTCCCCCCTCAGCTAGTGGTCAAACAGGGATTCAGCATGTTTGCAGTTCATTTGCATCACCAGGTAAGAAAAAAGGTTTGTCTCCCCATACGACGACAGGGGTAATGCCAAACCTCACCCAACAACCAACACACCAAAATCTGGCCAATGGAAAATCATGTACACAAATGCTCACAGCCTGGGAAATAAGATCCCAGACCTGCTGGGCACAATGTCAGAGGCTAAACTGGACATAGTAGCAATTAGTGAGACGTGGTTTACCAGTAACCACACTTTGGGAGACTTCAGTACCTGGCTATGTATTGTCTAGAAGAGACCGAGGGCAAAAGGGGGGAGGAGTGGCCCTGTAGTCAATGAAAATATCAAAGCTACAGAAATTCAGAATACACATAAGGAGCCAGAAGAACTGTGGGTCACCCTGGAAACAGGAAATGGGACAGCCATAAGAACTGGGTTGTCTACAGGCCCCCAGACCAGGGGAGGACATAGACACATTACTGTTAGAAAATATACAAAACATGACAGCTAAAGGGAGGTTCTGATAATGGAGACTTCAACATGTCGGATACAGATTGGTCAATACCAGCAGGAACATTTGCCAGAACTAGACACATAGTGGATTCCCTGCAGGGGAAGGTCTCAAACAACTGGTACAGCAACCCACAAGAGACAGGGCTATTCTAGATCTAGTACTGACTAACAAGGAAGGGATCACAGATCTCCAGGTAGAAGGTCACCTGGGGCCAGTGACCATCACTTGGTATGGTTCAATTTGGCTACTACATCTAAATCATCCCATTCCAAGGCAAAAATATGGGACTTCAGAGGAGCTGACTTTGATAAGATGGCCAACAGGGTTGCTAGCCTGGCAAAAAGAAACACAGGTGAGGGGGTACAGGCAAAGTGGGCAAGCATTAAGGATGCAGTACTTGAAGCAACATCCCATTGTGCTACACAGAAAAGGAAGTGCAAAAGAAGAAGGAAACCACTTTGGTTCTCAAATACAGTAGCAGAAAAGGTCAGAGCCAAAAGGCTGGCCTTCAGGAAATATAAGGGAACACAGCGGGATGAAGATAGGAGGCATACCAAACTGCCCTAAGGGAAGCAGGAAGGCAGTAAGGCAGGCAAAGTCCCAAACTGAGTAAACACTCAGCACAACAGTAAAGAAGGTGACAAGACTTTCTATAGATACATTAGTGAAAGGAGAAAGTCCAGAGGGGTATTGCTAAGCTTAATGGAGAAAAGGGAGCATGTGAGGAGGACCCTGTAAAGGCATCTATCCTAAATAGATACTTTTGCTCAGCATTTACTGAAGAGATGGTAGGCAGGGCCCACAGCTCAGCATCATGGACACAGGGGGAGGGAGGTGAGCACTACCCTCTCACAAAGAAAGTGGTCCTACAAGAGCTTCTAAGCTCAGGGTGGATAAGACAATGGGACCTGATGGCATATATCCCAGGGTACTTAAGGAGCTAAAGGTGGAACTAGTCAGAGCCATTAGCAGAACTGTTTAGTGAGTCTCTGAGCACAGGAGAGGTCCCAGAAGACTGGAGAAGGCTCATGTGATCCCGGGCCACAAGAGTGGTAGCAGGGAGGAGGTGGGGAACTACAGACCAGTCAGTCTTACCTTTAGTAGTGGGCAAGATTATGGAGGCACCCTTAAGGAAAGGATAGTGCAACACCTGGAATCCATAGGGGACAGGATCCAAGACAGCATGGGTTTACAAAGGAAGGTCCTGTCAAACTAATCTCATAGATTTCTTTGACTGCAACCAGAGTGGTGGACCAAGGGGAGCAGTTGATGTCACCTACCTTGACTTCAGCAAAGCTTTTGACACTGTTCCACATAGAAGATTGATAAATAAGCTGGGTAGGCTCGGGGTGGGTCAGAAGTTGGTCAACTGGGTGGCAAACTGGTTGACGGGCAGAAAACAGAGAGTGGTGGTAAATGGTATACAGTCAGAAGAGATGCAAGTTACAAGTGGGGCACCTCAGGGATCAGTTCTGGGCCAGTCCTCTTCAACATCTTCATTAGTGGCCTTGCAGATGGACTAGAGGGTAAGGCTTGTCTGTTTGCAGATGACACCAAGATTTGCAACAGAGTAGATGATCCAGATGGGGTGGGCAGAATGAGAAGAGATCTGGATAAACTAGCAAAATGGTCAGAAGAGTGGCAACTGGGATTTAATGCAAAGAAGTGCAAGATCATGCACATAGGGAAGAGAAACCCTGAAGCCACCTATAGGCTGGGAGAGGAGTTGCTAGCAGTCACAAAGGAAGAAAGAGACTTGGGCATCATCATCAATCACTGATGACCTGAAATCATCCAAGCAGACCTCTAAAGCAGTAGGTAAGGCTAGGGGGGTGTTAGGGTGTATTAGTAGGGGTATCACAAGTCGTAAGAGGGAGGTAATAATCCCTCTTTACAAGACACTGGTTAGGCCCCATCTGGAGTACTGCGTGCAGTATTGGAGGCCACACCTTCACAAGGACATTAACCAAACTGAGGCAGTCCAGAGAAGGGCAACCAAAATGGTGCAGGGGCTGCATCAGAAGACATATGAGGACAGATTAACAGAGCTCAATATGTATACCTTAGAGCAAAGGAGGGAGAGAGGTGATATGATCGAGGCATTCAAACACCTTAAGGGCATTAACAAGGTGAAAGAGTCTAACATGTTTAAATATAAGAAAAATAGCAGGACAAGAGGACACAGCATGAGATTAGAGGGGGGCCGATTAAGGGGGAATGTGAGGAAATTCTTTTTCACAGAAAGGGTGGTGGATGCATGGAATGGCTTACCACAAGAAGTGGTGGCTATGAATACAGTGCAGGGCTTCAAACAGGCATGGGATAGGCATAAGGGAGCAATACAAATGACTATGAATAGATAGGTCACTGACAGAGCAAAGGCCGATGGCACATTTATAAGGTAGAAAAAGAAATGGGCAGACTGTATGGGTCTTGAGGTCCTTATCTGCCATCAAGCTTCTATGATTCTATGTTTCTATGTGTCTACGTGTACCAGTCCTAAGTTTCTAACAAAGGTGTTGTCTGAGTTCACTTTAAACCAAACCATCCACCTGCCAGTTTGTTTTACTGTGCATGCCAGTCTAGGGGAAGCATTGCTCCATACTTCAGATATACACAGACTACACAGGTACTTTATACACCGCATGAAGGACTACAGGAAGTCCTGACAGTTTTTTGTTTCCTTCACCCCAGGAAAGATGGCATACCAGTTTCTAAACAGTGTCTGTCCAAATGGCTGGCCAGCTGTGTTACTTTTTGTTACAGGAAGTGCAGTAAGGAACTTCCTGGTGTTGTTCGTGGCCATTCCACCAGAGGCGTGGCTATTTTTTTTGCCTGTTTTAAGAACGTGTCAGCCACAGAGATTTGTGCCACTGCAATTTGAAGCACTGTCCAAACTTTCACTAAACACTACAGTCCGGACATTGCCTCATGAAAAAGGGCAGGCTTTGGCCTAGCTGTACTTCAGGTCCTCCTTTTGTAGGTTTTTGGTGCCATTCACCCAGACTGTTTTATTGCCAGTCCTGTTTGGTACTTGTTCCATAGGTGTGGCCTGATAAAAAAAAAAGATATTCTCAAAGAAGACAGAACAGCTATGTACCTACCCATCACAGTAGATCTTCAAAAGAATTTCTTTCATCGGGCCATGCGGTCCGTCCCCTTCGGAGGTAGAGCTCTACAACTTCTGTTTCTTTCTCCAAGGCAGTCTACCTGCTGTTTTGGGCCTCATCTAGTAGCTGGAACTTGAGGTTATCTCCTGGTCCCCTAGAGGGAGGTCCTCTGAGCATGATCTTCAGTGGGGAACTGAGGAGGGAAGGGGTTGTCCATGTTTATATGGGAAGTGTCGATGTAAGATGCCATTATGGGTGGCCCCTAGCAGATTGCTTGCCAAAATGTTTCTGTGCAGTTCTAGTGCCTGGCAGATGTACAGTAGTTCCATAGCTGTGGCCTGATGAAAGAGATTCTCTCGAAGATCTACTGTGACGGTAAGTATGTAACTGTTCTTAAGTCATGACGTACCAGTGAGAGCAGTATCCTATGGCACTAGATCCATGCATTTAAACAGCCTCTTAAATGCATTTGACAGGTCACATTACCATTGAGAATATACAAATGGAATTGGGACTTTAGAAACGTATACCCAAAGCAGGCTATGCACTTATCACACATGCGTTTAAGCAGGCTTTACTGTATGTAGCCCAGAGTCCCTGCAGATAGGCAAGGGTGTTTTCTATGTCCAGAGTGTTCTGGCAAACATTGACCCTTTGATATGGTAGTAAAGAGCAGAGACTCATGGGAGTTCACAGAGGCAGACATGCCTATGGTGAGTATGCTGTTAACACGGTGACAATTTTACAGTGACTGACTCTACAGCGCCAACAGCGTCAGGTCATTGTAGTCTCGGTGCAGGATCCCGGCGCTACTTTCTGGGGGTCTTGCACCCCCTCCCTGAATCAACTCTGACTCAGAGTTGATTAATTTAGCTATGGGGGTGCGAGGGGCAGAGCCTCCCGCATGAGGGGTTCAGGGGGCAAAGTCCCCTGAAGAAAACAGTGTTTGAAGTGACTGCCTTTATGCCAACTGCAAATGCGGTCGACATAAAGGAGTCACTGTAACATCGGTCAACAACAAATTTGTCGACTTACTGTCATGGATCCTCAATGGTACAGGGGCAGTGGAAGACAGGGGGACGCTAGCCAGTCCTCTGATGTCCACAAACGCTAACAGTCATTCTGCAGTTGGACTTCAAGAAAATCCAGAAGTCTTGAGATACTCAACAAGAAGCAGGCAGCATTTTAATGAAATGCACACAAAACCTGCACAAAATGTGTGTTTGCAAAGAAAAAATGTATAAAATTTAAGGGCACATTGATGCAGTCCAAACTGTTCTAGCACTGCCCTCCGATTCAGCTTCGTCAAGCCACCTGACCGTTTGGATCACACCAGTTTTCCTGTAAGTGTTATACATTCTGTCTTCAGAATGGCTATTTGTGACTGGCCTGGTGGTGCTGAGGGTTGAGGTGCTGGATGCCACACCTTGTGCCATGCCGGTGACCCAGATTCAGGAGCGAACTTGGGAGCCAAGGATTGGTCAGGGTGGAGAAGGATTGAGCATCTGTTTGACTGCTCTCCTGTCCTGGGAAGGAGGGGGGTTTCCATCCCATGGTGCTAGTGGCTCCTGGTGGATACTAGGGGAACGGCAGCTGGGGACCGTGTAATGGGGACGATGTCAGGCGGCCGTCATGTGGTGTGGGTGGGCTCACTCATATCTTGCGTGGATGGCATTGCACATCCTGCATCGGGGAGGGAGAACAAAGGAAAATTCCTGGCTCTAAGGAGGCGAAGGTTACATAGAAACATAGGCTTTGATGGCAGATAAGGACTGCTTGGCCCACCCAGTCTGCCCATTTCCCTACCTATTGGATAAGCTACAGATTCCAGTTAACCAACAACCTACTTCCTCCTACCCCCCACAAGAATTGCCTTATGTCTGTCCCATGCATGTCTGAATTCCCCACTGTTTTAGATCCCACAACCTCCCCAGGAAGGTGGTTCCATACCATGCCCTGTGGACATGCCCACATGCCGAATGCCGGCCTGAATCCGATCTGGCTCTCTGTGGTCCTCCACCTCTCATGGCCCCGGGGAGGGGAGGGGGGACCCAGCTTACCTGATTTTCCAGTCGGGCTATGGTTCAGGTGGACGGTGGAAGCATGAGACTCCTTGATCCACTGGAGAGATACCTCAGAGTCCAGTGTCAGGAGGGAAACAGAACTGGAAAAAAAAAAAGAATGGCTGTTTATGTCAGAGGTTCTTGGGACTTTGTGTGATAGTAACATTGCTTTTTATGCTCTTCCCTAATTCTTCAGGCATGCCCACACCCCAGCTCCAGTCCCCAGAAAATCTCAGTTAACTCACTTACTCAGGAATATACAGCTTCTGCATTTATTTGACATCTCACTCAGCATTGTGAAATCCTGCATGATCAGTATGCAGTTGGCACAAAGGCGAGTCACAGCACATAACACATGATGACAAACCAGTTGCATTTTCATTAGTTATAACATGACAATAGATGTGGGTGTTAACTTCAGAGAGCTACTGTGCAATATCCCTCATAAAATATGGAAGACTATCAAAGCTATAGAAGGACGGCCCATGGCCCCCTCTGTCCCAAAAAAGATAGTTGCAAGTGGCAAGATTGTGGAAAACAAGTCCCTAATCCTGGAGGAACTTAACTCCCACTTTGCCACAGTTGGATTAGCTTTTGACTCGTCACCTTATGCTGGTGCTGCAGTGAGCCAGCATACCCCTCCCGCCACATCTAGTCCTGCACCCAGCCCCTTCCAACTGCGCAAGATAACTTATAAAGAAGTAGAAGATTCTCTTCTTAACTTAGACACCAAAAAAAACGCAGGGGACGATGGCTTGGAACCCTTTTTTCTAAGGTCAGGCTACACCCATCTCACTGCCCCAATTCTCCACATCTTCAATCTTTCCATTACATCTGCTACTGTGCCGTCCTGCTGGAAATCAGCACATATCCTCCCCTCTATTTAAATCTGATGACCCATGTGATGTAAACAACTATAGGCCTATCTCCATAATGCCTGTCCTTTCTAAAGTTCTCAAAAAACTGATCCATATTCAGTTAAAATCTCACTTGGAAACCTTCTCTCTCATTAACCCAGCTCAATCTGGCTTCCGGGCTAATCATAGCACAATCACTGCACCAGCAAAAGTAACCAATGATTGGATCTCTGCTGTAGATGCTAAGAAGGTAACTGGTGCAGTCTTTTTGGACCTCAGCAAAGCTTTTGATACTGTTGATCACAAACTATTAGTCAATTGCCTTGCAAAGTTGGGTGCCACATACCATACCACCAAGTGGTTCTCTAGCTACCTAACTGGAAGATTCCAAAAAGTAAAGGCGGAAGGCTTTTTTTCTGCTGCCTTGCCAGTTGCAAGAGGAGTCCCCCCAAGGATCCATCTTAGGCCCTATCTTGTTTTCTCTGTACATTAATGACTTAGATGCTAATATATCTATGTCCAATCTGCACTTTTTTGCAGATGATACTGTGTTGTATACTTCTGGCTCATCGTTATCTGAAGTCAAGGGAGTGCTTCAAGCGGACTTCGCACAACTTGAGCATAATCTAATAAAGGCAAAGCTTCTGCTCAATGCTAAGAAGACTAAAGCGATGATATTCTCCCGCTGTGCTGTCACAGGCCCCCCCAATACCCTTGTCCAAGACTTCATTGTCACCATGCTAAATGAGCCTCTGGAAGTTGTAACCAAATTTAAACATCTAGGTATCTGGATCGACAATAAATTATCTTTCAGTGACCACGTCGAAGATGTCTCTAGAAGGTTAAAAGCAAGGTTAGGTTTCTTCTACAGAAATAGGCCCCTTTCCCCCCTTGAAACTCGAAACAAGCTTGTACAGGCCACTTTTCTTACCCTATTCGACTATGGCGATGTAATCTATTCCTCCACCACTCTTGCAAATCTAAGTAAACTGGACATCCTTTATCACTGTGTGTTACGGTTCATTACCAACTCCCTTTACCGTTCGCACCACTGTGACTTATATGCAGCTGTTGGTTGGACATCCCTTACTACTAGACGCCTGCTCCATGCTGGGCTATGGACTCTTAAACTGCTTCTGCAGAAATTGCCAAGCCATCTCTCTTCACTTATTAGTATCTCACATAGTGCACACTGCTAAGAAAATCTGACTTTATTATGCTTGACATACCAAGGACGCGGACTTCCTTTGGTAAACGTGATATTGCATATGCCCTTCCCTCCATTTGGAACCAATTACAAACCGTACTGAAACTAACTAGCACAGTTTCAATAAACTTCTACAAATCGCTAAGTTCAGCCAAAATAAAAGACGCCTGTAACTGTCATTAAGTCTCTTCCTTCCCCATGTGTGCCATATTTATCCACTGGTAAGGTATAATTGATTTGTCATATTAACTGCTTTCCCTTCCCCTTCTACTCCTGGCTTTATCTTTGCTTATACTCCACTGCTACTCTATCAAATCACTCCCCCATATCAGTTGTAGACTGTTTGTTCTAGCTGCCAAAATACTGTATATGTATTGCACACACCAGTCATCATGTTTCATTTATCAGTATGCAACCTGTAAGTCGCTTCCCTGTCTCATAACAATGTTTACCAGCCTGTATCATGTAACGTGCATTTCATGTATATACTGTTATTACCTATCTGTGTTTGTACTTTAAGTGTTTATGTCACAGGACCTCCTTGTGAATGAGCTTGCTCAATGGAGTTTTCCTGCAATAAACTTGAACTTGAACTTGAACATATCCAAATATCCCCAGGATACGGCTTGAAATCACAGTGCCCAAACTGCTATCAGACATAGTTTGAAAACACCATGACCACTTAGTACGCGGGCTCTGTCATCAGGTTGATGATATTGCCTGCTTTAGTCTACGATGACAGAAGGAATCCTATACTTATTTATTTGTTTATTCATTCATTTAGTTTTTGTTAAAAAGGTAAGTGCACGAGACAGAAAAAAGCCTATTTTCATGCAAGGCATAGGAAGTTACAAAACATAGAAACATAAAAACATGGGGTCAGATTTTCAAAACATTTAAATTGCCATAAGTCCTGGGTGCACCAGTGATGAAGAAGGAGAAAAAGAGTCAGTATTTATATAGCGCATTTCATACACAGTATATCCCAAAGCACTTTACAAACAATGCTAGTCTGGTAGTGAAGTGACTGAATGTGTAGTGACAGCCATATCGCACATCAACACCCAAACACAGCCTAGACAATTGTATGAACCAGTTTATGGGAAGGGGAATATTGGCCAGGACACCGGGGAAATTCCCCTACTCTTTGCTTGCAGGGGGCCTTGCTTCCTGTGAGCAGAGGGGATTCTTTTGTCTGCGGTACCAAGATGGCGGATGACAGTGTGGTTGCTGGTGGAATTGCTGGAGATATTTTGGATTCTGACCTGACTACAGCTTCACCCATGGAGTCAAGCATATCTGACATTATCTCTGAAGAAACTACAAGGCTGCAATCTGCAGACAGAAATACTGAAGGTACCACTTTAAATGAATTGCCAGACAATCATCAAGAAGACTTGCCTCAGACACCACTTTACCCAGTTTCAGGAACTCAGAGCACTTCTAATGACACTGAAAATTATCTGCGAAGCATGTATTTTGCACACAAGGACTTTCTTATTGGTCTAATGCACTCTGATTCACAGTTTTCCTCACAGCTTTTTTGTCAACTTACCCTGCAGCAGCCACTTCTGATATGACTCCTAGCACCAGAAATGCCACAAACTCTGCATCAGGAGCTCCTCTCTCTTTGCATCTATGGGACAGTCATCGCACCGCAGAGGACATTGAGAGCATTTCGTCACCCACGGCAGCGCTCCATGCTGCTGGCTGGCAGCAACATTCAGAAGGAGCATCCTGGACCTCCCCAAGGGCTGTTTCAGCTCAGGAAATCATCTCTGAGGCTCACAACAAACTCCGATCTTCAGGAGACACACCATTACTGACAAAAACAGCTCCGGAACCAGTATCTTTCCCTAGTAATGCTTCAAGCACACCTGCTATCTCCCGAACAACACCTGATGTCACAGATACTGTCACGGGCCCCAACTTAGCCAGACATTAACAGGGTCGGACTGGGGTTCAGAGGGCCCACTTGGAAAGAGGATACAAGGGCCCACCTGGAAAATCAATAGAGGATAGCCCAGGTTAACACACTCATATCAATATTCCACTTCAATCTGATACACTAGCTCTGAGTTTGCATCTTAGATTTATCAACAGTGCCCCAGATACCCCATTTAACTAGAAAAAAGATGATAAATGCAAATGTTTTCAGAGTTCAGAAGGTAACCACTTACCCAACTGAGGAGGGCCCACCTGGAAATTTCCAGGTATCCAGGTGGGCCAGTCCGACCCTGGACATGAATCTACTTCATCCTCCTTAACTTCAGAACATAATTTAGCTGGTACATCTGAGCCATTTGGTCCACAGCCTGCAGGTGAGGGCACTAACTCGACCCCATTTAAACTCAGTGATCTGTTCACAAACTTAGGTGAGCCAGCAAAGCGAAGGAATGCTGTACATATGAAGTTCATGGGGGACATTGCTACAAGCCCTGACAGAAGAACTGTATTGCATAGTATGTTGCAGGACTCTTTAGGTATAGGGGCAACAGAATTATTTGCCTTCATTCACGTGCATGGGGAATCTGTGTGTGACTTAAGTTTTAAAAATGTGTTCACTTTGGAGAAATTCTGGGAGAAATATGAGCATGTAAAAAATCTGCCACTCTGGGCTCCCTTTATGGTCATCCCCCTCACGAAACCAACAGTGAAAATTGTTACCTTACTGTTTCATAGCGAGGGGGTGAGCATAGCGGATGTCCAGTACTGGCTCAGGCAGCGCTGCGATATACTAGAGGTCCCTCGACCTATTTTGGACGAGGACCTAGTATGGACTGGGGGATAGAAAGTAAAGGTACAACTTAAAAACATGGATAAAGGTATCTCTCATTTACCAGGCAGCTTTCACATAGGCAGGGACTGTGGCTTATGATTTTACCCTGGACAACCACGGACCTGTCATAAGTGTGGCTCTCGTACCCACCTGAGCAGCACTTGCAACAAGCCTAGATGTACTTTGTGCCTATCCTATGGACATGTGAGTTTAGGTTGTCCAAACCCTCTGTACTGCAATCTGTGTGATGAGCCGGGGCACCCCTACCACCAGTGCCCTTGGGCGGATCATAATAGGCTCAACCACCCTCCACAGGACCAGATAGCGCTTATAGCGGATTCCCAGACTCAGGCCTTAAGCCATAGGGAGGCCCCGGCCCCTGCCACTTCTACCCTGGCACAAGAACCTCCTCTCCTGCAAGAGCCTGATCCTATGGCTGGACAAGGGGCCATTCCCAAGTCCCCTGGCCCCCTATAGCAGCAGTACCCCCTTCTGAATCAGTTCCTGCTAGTACCCAGGCTACCATGCCTCCTCCCCCCCAAGGACTCAGACCACTTTGTGGTAATCCCCCCTTCTAAACGGGGTAAAGGCAAATGAAAAGCAGAAGCTTCCACCCCCAAGAGAACAATTATCATGAGGAATAAATTTCAGGCCTTAGCCAAGAGACGACAATGGGGAGACACGGAAGGGGAAGACGGAGACTTGGATTCTTCTCTAGCCTGTTCTTCTCGTATGGACTTCTCCTCTGACTCCCAGCTTGATCCCCCCTTCAGCAGATGGAGGTAGGACCCATGCTAACATTACCTGACACTAGCTCCTCCAGAATGGCACTGTACTTTCTGGGATGAACCACCACCAAGGACTCCGCTGCTTCACCCTAAATGCATGCAGCGTTAAATCCTATAGAAAACAGCTCTCTACAATGTAGTACCTTTCTGACTTACACCACGACATCTATTTTCTCCAGGACACCTGTTTGAAATCTCCTCATGAGCTTTCTCAGATGAAAACTCGCTGGTATCAGGGCTCTTCCTTCTAGTCATATGGAGAGAATAGGTGTGATGGCCTAGGTATTTTGTTTGCAAATTTTAATTTCCAAATTTCCCGGTTGGTAGACATAATACCAGGATGAGCCATGCCTGTAGACTGTACATACCAACAACACAAATCTAGACTCATTAATGTATATGCCCCCCATAGCATTGCCTCCAGAACAGACTTATTTAACAAAATACACCCATACATGTATTCCAACTGGCAAATCTATATGGGAGTTGATTTCAACTGTGGTCTTACTCTCTCAGATCGGGGCGGCTCCACCCAAAAACTTTTCACAGATTCAATTGCTCTGAACAAAATTATTCAGATTGCAGCCCTCATAGGTGGACATAACGCTTTACATGGTCCAGGTGCCAAAACCTATCTCAGAGGCCCATACGCTACCTGGATAGATTTTATTTTTGTCTCACGGAATATTTCAGTCACACAGGCAAGAATCACACCCTGTGAGACTTCAGACCATCTGGGGATCTCTCTGGTTTGCTCCCCCTCAGGGAACTCCTTTCCTGGTCAACCCCACTCTAGGTGGAAATTGAATAGTTCACTGTTGACAGACCCGGCCATTTCAATGCATTGCATGGACCTTCTAAGGGCCCGGCTGTCCGTATTGGAAGCATATCATTCCCCTCTACAATGGTGGGAAGACACTAAGAGTGATATCAAGATTTTCTTCCTACATACATGGAGGAAGGGAACACTGAGTTCATATCTTCGATACCTCACTCTCAGACAAAAACTACAACAGGCCATTTCTCTTTCTCTTTCTTTCACACCCCACATGGACTACTCTAACACAATAAAGTCCATTAAGGAAGAAATGGAACAGTTCCAGTATCACCGAGCACATTCTTTACGGATGGAAGCTCAACATGGGACACAAGGCTCCGGTCCCTCCTTAGATATCTATAAGAGTTGCACTGACAGGGTAAATGCAACCCACATAGAGGAACTTTTTGATCCTGCTTCCAATACCCCCACAATTCCTTGCTGGACATAAAGCGTATCGCCAGCTCTTATCTAGCTACGATGTTTGGCACCACAACTCCTGTGGATAGCATCATACCTTTCCTTTCAGGTATTTCTATTCCTCCTCCATCCCAAGATACATTGAAACATCTCCTTGAACCTATAACACTAGAGGAAACCTGGCAGACTATAAAACGCCAAAAGAAGCACACTTTCCCTGGATCCGATGGCCTTACTGCAGAATTATATATACAGTTTGTTATTTTTTGGCCCCTTTCTGACGTTAATATATAATACCGTCATAAGCACTAATTCTACTCCTAAAGGATTTTCTGATGCTATTATGATTTTATTATTCAAGAAAGGGAACAGGGCCAATATACGGAACTGGAGACCACTAAGTCTGCTAAACGTAGACTATAAAATATTCACTTCCATCTTGCTCAATAGGATGCTCCCTGCTGCTGCTCAGATTATTTCTGAGGTGCAGACTTGTGCCCTTCCTGGCAGATCTATCCTTTCCAACCTATCCCTCATTCGAGACATTATTTCAAACAGTACCCCCTCTTCACCTGCCCTGTTACTCTCATTGGACCAAGAAAAGGCTTTGTCCAGGTCAGCCATGTTTATTTGTTCCAGGTTCTTGCACACTACCATGTTCCCAGAAATTCATCTCATGGCTTAAACTCTTATATAGTACTGCTTGGATACAACCCTATAAATGGTTCTCCATGCCCTCTTTTTAGGCCTTAGAGGAGTGCGCAGGGCTGCCCCTAAGTCCTCTTTTATATATTTTACAACTGGACCCTTTATTATGAACCCTACTGCTGCACCCATCTTTACCTAGAATCTCTTCCCTCATTGGAAGACCTCTGCCTCCAGTATGTGCATATGCTGATGATTTGTGCATTTGTACTACCCCCTATCTTCAGGAGATAGTACTTCCCCCTATTTTCAAAGCATTTGAGACAGCTTCGGGCTCCCAAATAAATATAGCAAAAAGCACAGCACCAGTGGTGCCAGCTTCAGCCAGCATGGACTTACCAACGCATATTGTAGATATCCCTCTGGCAATCGCTCCAATAAAAATCCTGGGATTACATTATGGCACCTCAGATGATATAACTGGAAAATAGTATTAAATAGAGCAGCACACTTCCTTTCCTTTTGGAAAGGACATAGAATTGCAAAACAGAAAAGAGTGTTTTTATTGAAAACTTTAATACTTCCCCTCTTCTTACATGTGGCATCAGTGTTTCCAGTCCCTTTTTCTCTGGAGGCAAGAGTTTACAATATTTTTTTTCAAGGCTTCTGGGGCAGCGGTTTAAATCCCATACAAAAATCATACACATACATGGATTATTGTCATGGTGGGGTGAGGATGCTGAACCCGATAGTATTTTTCCATAGCCTATTCCCGAAAATCACGATACCCCACTTACTCCATGATCCACCCCTATTTTGTCATTTAATTATATATTCTTTTACCATTAGGGTATGCCAAATATGGCAACAACTCCCGAATGACATCCCTAGGAACTTCAGAAAACTAGATATCCCCAGCTTCCTCTTCCCCCTTTTTCCGAAGATCCGTCAATGGAAACTCTCCCCTGCACATATATTGACTAAAACCAGGAGACAGCTTTATAACTTTGTTCTAGATACCCATTTTTCTGACCTACCACAGATAGTATCAACACAAGGCTCCCTTCTGGAATTAGAAACACCCTTCTCTCAGTTAACTGACCCCAGGATCCCCACACAATTTTGGGATATCTCCTGGCTAGCTTATTATGGAAGACTGGGTGTCAAGAATAACCTAAAACATAAATCAGTAGAGGAGCGAATATGCCCCCGAGACTCTTGCACAGCGGTACTGGAAACCATGCATAATTTTTTTATTGATTGCCCATATAATCAAGTTGTTTGGACCCTCCTTTTATGTAAATGGAAAGAAAAGGCACTTCAGAATGTAACATATGATATCCTGGTGTATGGGATATACCCCCCGGATTATGGAAATATCACCCAGAGACCTTATATCTCATCTTTGCATCCTGCCGCTATTATTTATGGCAGGCCAGGTGCGCCTTTCTCCTGCAACAGAAAGTGTTTTCTGCAACGCAAATAGCTGCACAGATTGTTTCTAGCCTTGTGTTAATCCAAAATGCGGAAACAAAGTTAACTGCTGCTGTATACAGTTCATATTGGAACAATTGTGCATGGATTGAAACTGCAGTACCCTGAAGATGTTTTTCTTTTTTCCTCTCTGTATTAGTAAGCATTTATCTTGCTCCATCTAAACTGAAATGTTTCTTTTGACTCCTTTTTCCTTTTTTTCCCCCCTCACCCTTGTTTATTGGTTTTATTTGTGGGTTGATTTCATTTTGTCTTTCTTGCAAACCTTATATTACAGTTTCTGTAAAGTTGACATTGTATTTTGTTTATTGAGTGTACTGCAGTAATTTTTCTTTAAATAAAACATTCCCCTTCTCTTTTGCAAAGAGTGCCTCTGAGTTCTTTTACTTCCACCTGGACACCCACCAGGACAGCACCAAGATGGGTAGAAGGGACCTTGGTTTAATGTCTCGTCTGAAGGATGGCACACCCCAACAGTAGAGCACCCCCCAATACTGCATTTGGGTGCCAGAGTTTAGGTAGGAGTCCAATCCCAGTGTGGGACAAGAACCCACGTCCTTCTGGCCCAGAGGCAGATGTGCTACCAGTTGAGCCATGCTGACACCTATGATATGATATGCCACACTGGGCTTGCGACAATCTAATGGAATTTTTGATCCCATGCAGCAACTGCTGCAAGTTAGACCATATTTTTTAGTCTAGCTTGTGGCAATCCCAAGGGCCATTTTCATGGAGCATGCGCCAGATATTTGGTGCAAACTGCCAAAAATTGTGGAGACTGTTGCAACTACACCCAAGATTGTAAAAATCAGGTGCAGTTGTAGAGACTGTTGCAACTACACCCAAGATTGTAAAAATCAGGTG